>OY776111.1:463979662-469289662 GCA_963675035.1 Allygus modestus | reverse complement strand
GGACATAGAGATCCTCAGATTTTGCAGAATGTGTATCCAAATGACTAAGATGCAAACATTATTTAGCAGTATTTTAAAGAGCCAGTTCTTTAAACTCCTTTCTCTATTATATTGTTAAGTTACGTCCCGGTGGATGTGAATAGACGAAATCGATTTCCTTACCACATATTTCATGTATTTTGTTTAAAAAAATGTAAAAGTACATACGTAATTTGCTATATTTTAGGACCAAAGTATCATAAAGTTTTCTCAGTTAACTCCTACACAAATTACGTAATAATGTGTATAGAGGGAATATATGTTAACATTGTTTTAAGTAAATGTAAAAAAATCGCAACGGTTAATTTGTGTAATGACAAGTTTGAGTTACTTACAATTATTTAAGATTTCATGAATATATTACTACAATATTCCAGTTGGAATCAAACAAACAGAGTTAGATATTCATACTCCTTCGCCTCTTCACTGTCTCTGCTTCTCTCTTCTTTATGTTCAGCGAGTTTATTACTTACAAGAAGTGTTTGCATTTAGTTAGTCGCAAATTGGCAAGGCTTTTCTGTTTGTACTTGCTATTACATTTGTCTTGATTTTAATAATGGACAAGTTCTTTAACCGTTCCTAATTACAGATTGCCAAGGTTTTACGGTTGTGTGATATGTACAAAGTATATTTACACATACACAGTTATTACATACAAGACGGTAAATATACACAAAAGATGGTACAAGGCCAAGGAAATGGTAAGGGGCAAGGGGCAGGGTGGCAAGTGGAAGGGGGAAGGGGGGACATGATTATCTGATTGGGCCTGATGATGGAAGTGTAACTTGTTGAAATCTATCGCATTGTACCATATTTTGTGTATACCTACCGTCTTGTATTTAAGTACAGTATAAGTGTAAATATATTATATTTTGCTTTAGTTAACTCTAGACTACAGTACGGAATAACTTGTTGGGGGGAACTTACAAACATTTAATTGACAGATTAAGAGTAACGCAAAACTTTTTTTAAGAATTATCCTGAGAAAAAATGTTAGAGAAAGCTCATATCCCTTGTATAAAGAACTGAAAATCTTACCGATTCAACACCTTTTCATTTATAAAGTTTTAAGGATCTTTTACGTAAGAAGCGGAAACAGAGGTGATGATAATAGGTTTTATAATACAAGGAATGCAGAGCACGGGTTATTTATTTTTCCCAAGATTAGAAAGGTAGTATTCCGACGCTCTTTACTATATCTAGGACCAAAACCTTTCAACCAAATTCCGGAACATATTAGAAAAATTAATTCGAAAAATTATTTAATTGGCTATTGGAACAAAAAGACGTAAGTTACATGTATTTAATTCTAACATAAGTTTTCAAGGGAATGAATTTTGTATGAATGTAACTGTGATTGTGTTAAACGGTTAGCTTAGATGCCTTTGCGGGCTACCGGCTAACTAAGAGCGTCTCATACTGGGCCATACAGGGACGGAGTTTTGACGGCCCTACGGGCTACCAGCCGCCTGATGGTATCGGTGTGAGGTAGCGCTGGCGACAGAAGCATTGCTATCTAGAGTCAAGGGTCAACTGTGTGTATGCGTGTGCGAGTGATAACAGTATCAGCTGGCCTCTCTCATATCTCAAAATTAAAAGTATTTTGCTTAATCTAGTTTATGAGTAAATCTTGTTTTTGATTGTATCCTTTATAGGTAAACGTTATATTAGTATTGTTTTAAATATTATTCTTGATATTTTTGTTGGTGTAAAGTTAATTACAGTCTGGCATTGTTACTCCTTTTTTATTTTTATTTGTCGTATTTATCAAACATCACAGGGAGCAGCTTTACATGTTGAGCTAGACTGAAGTATTATTTTGTTTTTCATTAGCTTTATTTTAGTTTTACTGACCACACAACTGGTTAAAGTGGTCAGTTTATTTCCAACTTCTCCACTGTACTTGTTTTGTATTGCTTTTTAAGGAAATAAAATCATTTATCATTTTATCATTTATCATATTTTGTAGTATTGAGAGACGTAGTTTATTTATCCTGTTTAGTTTTAAAAACACGTATAATGCTACTAAATAAATGATTAGCTTATTAACTTAATTTTTTAAAACATCCAAATACATTTATTTTCACAAATCTGGGCTGCCACGATACGATACGATACTTAATTGCCTGACAAAGATATCACACATACTTCGACACGGTTTGACAGCTCTACAAGTTTAATGTTCGGATCCCCCACCCTCCAATATCCCCCTCCCCATCCCCCTCACAACCCCCGCTCTTCATTTTACTCCCACCCATAACTTCCCTTCTGGTTTACTGCGTCGTTTCATACAGATTCTGAATTTTGTGACATGTTGACTAATTGATTCTCACTGTATCACCACCCGGTTGCGAGATCTGTATTACTTTGCCCCTATTTGTTTGTGTATAAAGTTTTCAGTAGATGTAAATAATGCTTCATACTCAGGCAGGTGTTAGTTATATTTTTAAATTTAATCACTAACTATGTTAATTCAATGTAGGAATATGTTTTAAAAACTAACGACATTTATTTTTAGGTAAACTAAATTATACTATAAATATTCTGCTTGGCTTATAAAATGTTAATAAATAGTTTATGTGCGTTAAAATTTAACATCAAATTTATTTTCGTAAAATATAATATATTTAATAGTATAAAACAGTTTTATTTCAGTTATTTATAAAATATATGAATTAAGTGATATTTTGAACAAAGTTATAAATTACTTTATTAAGTTTTATGTAAATAATTGATAAAAAAATCATCGTTTATCTTTAAAAATGTAATTATTTAACACTTGCTGATGTGATGTGTAGATGATACTCTTGAGTAATTTATTTTCACTTTTACATTACCATTATTCCATCGAAGTTCATGTACGTTTACATACTGTTTGTGAATTGTAGCTATATTCGATTACTAATCCGAAAAACGTCTTATCTTTGTTAATTTTTACGTATAGCATAACAATGTTTAACTCCCTGAGTCATGACCAACTATACTTTATAAGGGCGATAAATATTCAACCTTTGTAATCTTTTTAAGTTAATCTGTGACTAAACCTAAGATAAGTCAGACTATTAAAAATCCTGACAACCAGTAACGGTTGTTTAGGAGAGTTTAGTGAAAGGGAATGACGCAGAAAACGAATGAATAAATTACTCAAGTCTTCAGCGACAGTTTTGAACTAAATCAAGAAACTCCCGTCAGAATGTCCCGCCATTTGTACCGCCTTGCACCGATGTCACTATGGTGCCGGGTTGTGTGGACCTGATGATAATGCGGGAAAAGTAATTTTAATGATTGACATAAAGTTATCATGTTTTTCGATAGAAATGTTTTGTATGGATTTGAAGCTAATTGCATTTATTTTACATTTTATTCCAAGGACCTTATTTAGTAGGATGATTATATCACGAAAAAATCTATTTAAAAGTAGAGATACAGTTAATTTTAATGTGCTGAAAAGTTTTAAGTACTACGAATTATTTTTACATTGTAATACAACTATTTAAATAATTTTATACTGTATTTTTAGTGTTGTCTCTTAAGAAAATTTCACTTAGTAAAATATCATTCGTTATTTCAATAAAACACAATATTAAGGGGTTTCAAAAACCTTTTTAATAAGTGGTACAAAAACCAAACCTTTAATACTTCCTTGGAAATCGAACTTTTAATACTCTCTTGGAAACCGAACCTTTAATACTCCCTTGGAGATTGAACCTGTGACATCATGAACAAAATGTAAGTAACGTACAGATAAACTACAGATATTCAATACAAAGTGAATAAGGATACAGCATGTAAAACGGATACATTTTCACCGAAAAATCTTTTAAACTGTCTTACATTTTAAGTCATTTTATTTCAAACTACTTGAAGCAATTAACTACCACTTAAATTATAATAAAACTAGTGTGGCCAAAATTAATTGCACAAAAACTATTAAATTTGATTATGATAAATGTTTTAACTTCCTACAGTTTGTAAAATTAAACTTATAACAAAACCGATATCCCAATATAACTGCAATGCAAAATTATTTATCGTCGTTTATTCCAAATAAATATATTCCAAGTTTGAACTATGTCATCATTTGGAGGAAGCAGTTTGTCATTCCAACCCGACAAGCTGTACTGACAGTGACAAATGCGTGACGAAAAAGAATGGAAGCGTGACAAACAACGTGACAAGTGTGACAAACACTGTGACATTGTGACAACCGCTATAGACGATACACGAGTTCATGATGATGCATCGTTTGTCGTGTTGTCAATTTATTTCTTTTACAAATCCAGATTATATGTGAAACACTTTTATGAGTCTAGTGATTTTTGGAAGTATAATGACATAAGTTAATATTTTTTTATAAAAGTAACAATATGGTTTAAATTAAAGCATTACACCTCGTACGGTTCAAATTAAACAATTGGTGTGCATAGTATATATACAGCTTTCTTATTGTATTTTATGAAACAGAGAAGCAAAGACTTGGAGTGTTTTAAAATGTCAGGCCCACCCAAACAATTAAAATATTTTGTACTTGTCTGCAATGATCAAAAGATATAAAACAATATCACGTCTTGTAAAGCAAAATAAGCATATATTTCTGTCAAGTTTGTTAACTTATCAAAAGTACACAAAGGTTAGTCAATTTAAAAAAAATAAAGAACATAATTATATTACAATTCAAATATGGCGCAATAAAATATAACAAAGTTGAAACTCTAAATATGATTTTAATTTGTAAAGATTAATATACCTTATGGAGCTGTAATATACGTATATTTTAAAACATTACTACACCTAACTCATACGTATTTAATGAAATAAGAGAAAATGCACATGTTCCATTCATAGGAAAATATAAAACTTACTCCTGGTGTATCAGAACAATATAATAATTTATTTTTTCCACCGATGATTTTTTCAGTATTTCAGAATGAGCCGCAAGAAAGAATTAAATACGTGTCTTTAGAATACATCAAGCATCTAAGTTATCCCTTACAGCGTGAATAAAAACCCCATAAAACCAAATTAGCATATAAAACGTCAAATAATATTGTAAACTTATAAACCATAGAAACAGTAATATTTCTGACGATAACAAGAATATCACCACCGGCGTTTACAGATTAGAATATTCCGACGGCCCAAAATTTTATATTGGTGAAACTGGAAGATCATTTGAAACCAGATTCAAAGAACAACTTCCTAAACCCTAGTTACAATAGCAAAAATCTACATTCACCGAATACCTTTTTGAAAAGAGCCATGGCGTACATAGTTCCACTGAAAAAAAATCTAAAAATAATGCATAAATGTAAATACCCCTGTCGCAGCAAACCTGCATACTCAGCGAATTTCCAATGAATATATAACATAACACATTAAAAGACTTAAGGGTGCGCCCTACCCAGATTGAATTCATTGTTGTTTAGCGCCGCGCCGGCGCCGCCAAAAGCAGGGCCATGCATATTTACGCTTGAAGACCATTTTGTTCTCCTCGATCGCACTGTTATTTTACAGATTTCTAACAAAATATTTGCAGTTTCACACTTTTCTGATTCCAATCTAGGGATCATACGGTTCCTTTTCTCCAAAATAATTTTTCTCCATACGTTAGGAATCTTTAGAAAAACGCTTAATTTGAGAACATTACTTATGGCCTACCACTTATTTTGAATTAAAATCACGATTTTTAAATCGTATGATCTCTAGATGAACATTTATTGAATCAAATTATTTTTAATTGGTTAACAATTTAGCCTACAATGAGGGAGATGCAAACCCCTTACTTGAGCGTGCGGAAGGGAGGTACGGCGCACCCTTAACAGGATTCATAATAAATATATTCACAAACAAGCGATATTTAAAATATTAATTAATCTCCATAAGAATAACATTGGGGATGAGTACGCAGGTTTGCTGCAACAAGGCACACAAAATAATGGGTTTTTATGCAAATATCAATAGAACTTATCTTAGTGAAGTCACATACCAAGTTTCATCCATATACATTCATAAATAAGTGATATATAACATTTTAAGTATTTTCCATAAGAATAACATGGGGACCAAGTACCTAGGTTTGCTGCTACAGGAACCATAGGCAAAAAATTGTTTTTTTGGGCAAACAACAATAAACCACAACCAGATGAAGCCATATACCAAATTTCGTCAGTTAATGTTCATAAATAAGCGAGATATACAATTTTTCTTTTTCTCCATAAGAATAACATTAGACAACGTACTGTGTTTAGCAATTTCAATATCTCGGTAACCAATTGACGTAGAACAATGATCAAAATACCAAATTGTTTGTTTTTTAAGCTAAATTCAATGGTAACAATTAAAATTTTATTTAAATAAAAATTACGTGTGAAAAACCCAAAAACACATTTTTGAGGTACAAAACCCCCCAAAAACCCCCCTTCGGATGGTGTGATTCATCTGGTTTTCGAACTCGTTCAAATAAATGGTACTTCACACATTTGTACCAAATTTCATTAAGATCGGACCTTCTTTACGAGAGTTATCGTGCTTACGGACACACATATATATATATATATATATATATATATAAATATATAAATATATATATATATATAAATACATATATACAAATTTGAACGAATGGTGTTTTTGGCATCTGGGGATCTCAAAATGAAAAGTTATCATGGTCTCGGGCTTAAGTCTTACCATGAGACCTACGGTAATAGCTTCTTCCGTATAGGGGAAATTCGCTAAAAGAAGATAAAATACAATATTGCTTATCTGCATTCATTAGAAGAATTAAGATATGCAAGGCCCACAAAACCGACCCGGATAACACCTTGAATGACAAACTGAATTATGGTTCTAATGTAATTTTTAATAGTATGATTGCTCTCACTGTTAATAAAGAAGGCAACCCTATAGACAGCGGTCAGCCTGGAAGTGTTGAGGGGGAAGTCAAGGTGGTAATGTCGCCCGGTAGATAAACCAGTTCGGTAATTTGCGTCCGGCCTTAACGAACAATTTTCGTGTTAAATGTTTGTATTTTATTGTGTTTCGTACTGTTTAAATGTATTGTGTGTTGTTTAAAACTATGACGACCTTCATCATGAAGTAAAGTTTGACATCAAGGGTTTGATAATGGCCTTTTAAGGTCAAAACTCGAGTCATCATCATGTGAACAAAGAATCGACGAGGGATTTAGGTTAGTAACCTGCTATAGAAAATACAACATAATCTGAAGTTTGCCAGATCGATTGTGTGATAATTTTGTGACGGTTCGATACTGGATCCAACTACTATTGGTCATCGGGCTATTAATTAATCATCCTGGATATAGAATCAGTCGGTCTTAGTCAGTAACAAGGCTACACAAGGCATCTCACCCATTCTACACTCATCATTCATTCCTATTCATCTTAAAATACGCCCTAGTTGCGTCGGCATTGTACACAGTGATTAATTTATTGTATCAGAAAACGTTATTGTGGCCGAAAAGTAACAAGTTATAATAGCGGTTTTAATAGGTTAAATTTAACATTGTATATACTGAAATAATTTATGTTTTTCAGGTGAATAAAGTTCCAGATTACATATACAGGTAAGAATACTTTGTTGGCAACCATTTTGCATGAGACGAGTAGTCGTATAAATCGTTTTGGTAGCAGTTTAATTTAATTTTAATTGCCTATAATTATTTTGATCTTAGATAAGTTAAGTTATTCAATTGACAATAACTGAGTGTAAGGTTCTGCTTAAGGTAAATTAGGCTAAAGGACACCAATACTCCATGTATTATATGGTACATTTATATCTATTAAAAGTAAACAAAAACATGATCGAGAGGAGCAACTGGTAGAAACGACAGCAAGTTTTACATATTCTGGATAACAAAGATTTATGAGAGCACCTCAGACATGCCTAGGGTCAGGAGCAGTTTGCAACCAAACCTTGTCACCTGTTCCAATACCTTTTACTCTTATACATTTACAATCATTGGCCCGTTTGTTGTTTGGATAGGTTGAATCAGATTGTTAATCTTGTTTACTACATTTGTATTTCACGTTGGCAATAGTTAGTTAGAAACATCTGAGGAATATAGAATGCGTAGCATGCAATACAAATATAGAAACATTTGCTTTGATATTTCCCAGTGAGTATTAACACATCGGCTTAAAATGACGTGCTGGTTCCGTCCCTAATGCATAACTTTGAAAACCTATTAAATAGAATAGAAAAATTGTGTTTTTAAATGGAAATGGTACTTTAATTAAAATACTGTTTTCTTTCCGTTTAGAGTCGTGTTGGCACACACAGTAAACATAAGTAAACAGTAGCAAAACCAGTGTTGACCATGAGGAACTCACAAACAATCAACCAATTCTGTCAAATTCCAAGCAAGCCTGCTACCGTGTATTTTACTTGGGTCATTGCACCAACTACGCCACAGATCGGGTAATGGACTGGTTAACGAATGGTTACTGTGTCGTGTAATACATTCAAGAACCAACAAAGTATGCATGGTTAACCAAAATTAATTTGTATGTTGCAGTAACTTCAACCCAACGTCAATCAAAGACTATCTCGTGGGTTGAGTAGCCATTTGAGACTCCACTTGTGGAAGCTACTGAAGATAGGCGTTTTACCTAATTTAATACACTATAAAATCACTTTTATTTAAAAGATTTCCTGATTAAACTACAAAAAGGCTAAACAATGCTTTATTTAGTTCTTATTTACCAATTTATTAAACTATAAAATCACTTCCTTTTAAAGAGTTTACTGATTAAACTGCCATAAGACTGTTTGAACATGACAATTGAAAGAAAAATAAAAATATCATACGATTAATTTATGTTAATGGTTTGGTTTTAAATGCAGTTGTAATATTAAATAAAACATTTAAAATACTAGTATTTAATTTTTATATATCACCAACTTTTGTGTCTAACAAAAACCAATCAGCAATTCGAACGTCAGTGCCTTTGAGAATACAAAAAAATTATAATTCATAATTTAACACATAAATAATACTAGTATTATAAACGTTCATCCTGAAATGTTTTTTGATATCAATGTCTTACCCAGACAACCCTATAATTTCAACATACCATACATTTAATAGAAGCAATAATACAAAAAATTAACGTTTAGTAGTTAATACGTTTTTACATAGATAAGAGTTTGCGTAGAAAACAAACAAATAATGGTTACGGTGACAATTGTATGTATGTTAAATCATTGACTGTTTTATACTGAATGTGTTACAAGTTCTCTTTTTGTAAAGGTAAAAAGAAACAGAAACAAGGAAGCACTCATTCAAAACAGGTGGGCCAAACAGAGGGATGAAAAGAATACAATCCCCTGCTAGTGATTAAAATGGCCCAGTTGATGTCTGACGGCGTGAATAGCGTCTCGGATGTTCGGGGACTAGTTTGCTGCTCTATTGTGCTGTCATTACACTGTCTCTTAACTTTACCGTTTTTTGTTTTGTTTAATATTGTAAGAATATCTTTAAAGATGTACAAACTTTTATACTTCAAGTAAAATATTGAAATAAAATTGAGAACACTTGGCAATAGCGAGAGGTTTACTACTAATCAGTGTATTGGTGAGTTTAGGATCAGAAATAATTTAATGCTACGTTTTGGATCAATAACAAGTATGATACGAAATCAAAATAGAATTAACAATAAATTGAACGTTATGAACTCCTGTAAATGTTTTCAGAGATAATTAAATTGGTATTAGTATTTAAAAATATCATTTCTTAAAAAATCTAAATCTAAAATCTCACAATGTTGTAAACTGTAGGTTTATACGCTATTTCTTTTTATTGCACATTTTTGGTGAAAAGTATAAGGTTAATTTAAAGCGTTCTTAACATCATCCGGCCCTTGTTTAAATTTAAATATTTTAACATGTAATAAGTACTACCCTACTATGTTATCAGCTTGTTACGTGTTGTTATAACCTATTGCCACTTCACGTACAGTTTGTTGCGTGTGTAGCTTGTAATAAATACGTCTTGGAATACTTAAAACATAAGTTTAGACTTATACCTTTTTTAAATGAACGAAGGTAACACGTGTACACATGTGGCAATACCCTTGGTTGATATTTTACATGTATATACCGTTGTGTATTCATATAGAGTATACGTTTAAACATTCTTTTAAGTTGTAGCTGATAAACTAACATATAACGGGGGAAAAATGCAAATATATAAATGTAGCTTTCAGATCACATAGTATTCCCATATATATCGAATTCTAATCTATATTTATGTTTTATTACAATTGCCAGTTTTTACTTTCAGAAAAACGATTACAAGAACTGTCTTCTCAATTTATTAAGAGGTTCGGTAAATCAGCGGATTGCGTGACAAAATGTCATTCTTCAAATAAATCAAATCTCCCTCTCCCGCCCACTTATATAGGTCAATGCTACAACCTGGGGCACGGATCTTGATAAATTTTATTTCTTATATTTATATATTTACTGAAAAATTCCAAACTATTGAGAGTAATTTAAATTTATATTAAATGTTGCCGCTTATTTTTAATATTCTTACCAGTCCCTCTTCTTATGCAATGGTAAGGCTAAATTCAACGGATAAAACCCCTTAGATATATTTAGATAACAAATATAGTAATTGTTGAAATATATAGCTTTTAGACAGTCATTAACACTATACTATTTGGTACCTAATAGTGTCCTACATCATTTTATATCTTAAGTGTAATGTGATTTTTATAAAATACGGCTAAATTTTGTATAACATATAACGTACTACGTATAATCTAACAGCACAATAGAACAAACTTTTCTAAACATCTCGATAGGGTAACATTTTTTATATTTCTCCTTTCACAAAAATTTAATTATTTATCAACAATTAATACAACTTATTAGTGTATTAAAATAAATATTAAATAATAATTATATAATCTTAGCAAAAACTTTTGAATACAACTCATCTTATTAAATAAATCTTAAATAGTTTTCCTCAATCTACTTTGTTGAATTGTAAAAAGAATAATGATAAGTTGACTTTCTGGTCTTTCGTTAGCTAATTTTTAAATGGCTTAAAGCTTACTCGTATCTCATACTTCACGCAACTATAAAATAAAATATAATGTATTTTTTATGTTCTGAATTATGATAATAGGCTTTCCAGTCTTTCTTTAGTTAGTTTTTAAATGGTTTAAAGCTAAGTAGTATTTCATACTACACTTGAATATAAAATATAGTATAATATGTATTATATTCTAACTCTTGAAAACAAATTTATAAACTGTTGTCACATTTAAACGTTAAGGATTCTTTCTCTAACATAAATTTCGTTCTGCAGCTTCGAGCCCTTTCTGAAACTTCCTGCAAGAGTCGTACTCAACAATCATAAGACGATATTAAATTTAATATTAATATTTCAACAATGCAAAGAGAACTTCCACTCAAAGGGTGGCAGGATTACTAACAATCGAGAAGCAAATATGAATGAAAATAATAAACTCCACGACAGCTGGGAGGCAAAGGAAGGAGAAGCTATGAATGGATAACTTTGTTTGTTTCCCAGCTGCGATATTCAGCGTACAATACAACGTTAGCTTTTTAGTTGAATAATTTCTGGGAACCTAATGAGAACTAATTGTTTTCAACTTTACAAAGTCAAAGCTTTTAGCAGATTTTAAGTTATGCGTTAATGGTTACAGTGCTTTGTCATTTTATAACGACGTGAAAACTCACACCTCTGGATCGTCAGCTCTTTCTATCTTAAAGTTTTCAAATTACACGAACCATATTTGTAATCAATTATAACTATAACAAACATAATAAAATGTTCTTATTTGTTTATTTCTCACAACATATTTACTGTTGATATTTGCGTTAAGCTGATAAGTAACAAGAACACTAATCACACTCCTACAAACAAAGAAACATTTTTTGATGTTTGTTTGATGTTTTTTCTAGAACTAGATTGTTTGTCACAACCCCATTATTTTTTTGTAACACAAATTTGTTCAAACTTGTAACAATGTTTGTTCTGATTAATTTTCAACAATCATGTTTGGAAAACATGTTTGCTTGGTGTGGATAAGGACAAGACTTAAATTACTAGAACCTAAAACCTAAGTCGTTACAGAAAACGTTATGTCTTAATTCACTTACCAATCATGAAACAGCTCGTTAGCTAACTTCAAAACGTTGAATGTCAGTTGGTTAAAGGGATAAATGAATTGCAAACAACTTCATTAATTCATTTAAAGTACACTATTAATAACACCTTAACTAATAATTGAGCTAAGATTAAACTTATCGTGGACTTATGTTTCTATGTCAAATATTATTTTCATATAATTAAGTCTAATAGGACGTTACGATTTCATGAACAAATATTAGTCTACAATAATCCAGTTGGCGACAGCACAAACAGAGTTGGATATTAATACTTCTCCTCCCCTCGTTCTCTTTGATTGTCTCTTCTTCATGTAAAGGAAGTGGACTACTTGCTGAAAATGTTTTATTTTAGTTAGTCGCGATTCTGTTGATTTTTTTCATTCGCTTTTACTTTTGTACCTATTCTAAGTTATAGTTCCAAGTCACCGAGTTATAGTTTGAGTTACCCAGAGTTTTCGTCTGATATTTAAGATGAATGGGGTAATGAGGTAGATTTAGTATAAGAGTTGAATGCAACAAAAAGCTTTTAGTACTTACAAATGTATATACTCTTACTATATAAACTTAGCTCTTATATACTCTTAGCTATAAACATTACACAATATGATATAAACAATACATAAAATACGTACAAAACAACGTGCAATACAGTGTTTTCTCAACACTGTATAGGGGCGGTAAATAAAAAGCTCTTGGTCTGAAATACGTGGTTTTTACAGTGTTCAGTGAAAGGAAATGACGCAGAAAACGAATGAATAAATTACTCCAGTCTTCAGCGACAGTTTTGAACTAAATAAAGAAACTCCCGCCAGAATGTCCCACCATTTGTACCGCCCTGCACCGGATGTCACTGTGGAGCCGTGTTGCGTTAGCGTGACCGAGATAATGCGGAAAAAGTTATCTTTTGTTTTTTAACGATTAAAACAAATGTAATTACATATTATTACTTGCTCATTGCTATGTTTATTTGCAAAATATTTTCCGACGAAATATGTTTTAAGGCAATCATTAACAGGCAAATGAAAAATCACATCTTGTAATAAAGGTTTTGACGGTAAAAATTAATTTCTAAATGTAACGTACTAATGAAATAAAATGGAAAACAAACTATTTGTTGAAATGAAAAATATTAATTTATTAGGAAGATTATAACATTATAATCAGGAATTAAATAAAAATCATTAAATAATCAAACTGGTAAATCTACTATCGTAAAGTTGTTGGAAAGATATAGTTGTTGTGGTGATATGATTACAGAAGTAGGGTTTCTTACAGGCACATTTATGTGTCACATGTTTATATGTTTTGTACCACCGAATGGGTGTTATTCCAGCTGTATGTGTGATGCTTTGCTATTATAGTTGTCATTTCAAGACTCCCAAACAAAAGTAAACGTTACCATTTCAACCGTTGGGCAATTTCCACCTGCAATTTCTAGTAAAGAATTTAATTTATGTACTTGTCAGTTTCGACAGATGTAATTTTAGGGCTTGAATGATATTCCATATTATAATTAAGAACATTTCGTCAAATCCCTGAGATGTGCCTTTTTTGCCATATATTCGTTTCTGGAGAACCATTTATTATATATCCATTATCTAAAAACAAGCTTAAGAATACCAAAAATAAAACAGGTTTACGTACCTTTTGGTCGTTGGTTCTTGCTTTTACAAACTAGCAGATGATTAGTTTCTGTTGTCCCAATATCCAGTCAGTGCGTAACATATTAATAGTAGAACATATAGTTTAAACACATTTTAACATAACATAAACGGACGTTATGAACAGAAAGTAACGTTCATTCAGTTTTACGGGCCAAGAACAAGTTACAACAGAGGGTCCAAGGACAAGTTACAACACACGGAAAGCTACAATGCACTCACTTAAGACTATTTTATGAATAACAAATAATAAATAAAGTGTTTAAAATATTCATAGATTCCAACTAAAAAACATTAGTCATCACAGTAGAATTAGATAAAACTATAACACGATAAATAATCCAACTTAACATTAATCCTATCATTATCTAATAGTAATAATAATACCATGCCTTCATATTCTATTATTTTTTAACTAGTGGCTTGTAGGGACTACAGCCCCTAAAATTGTGTGTTAATTTACTGTTTGCATGCTAAGGATAATAAATCTTAAGGGGAGTATGAACACATGTTAACACAAAAACAAAGCAGAAGCTTGAATCACATTATACTTTATTTTCACCATAGTGATATTTTCATAAGAAAATCGTTGGATTTTTAAAGTCCAGTGAGGTGTAGCTAAGGTAATTTTTGACATTTCTGATATTTTCTCCACCGTTCTTGTCCTCAAGCTTTAAAACGAGCCGTTGCGAGTCCATTTTGACGCAATCGATTCACCTTTCGAAATTACAAATAGATATATTTCTAACACGCTAAAATCTAAGTTCGGTTTTAGGTTTGCAGGGAGCACAATACAAAGTTAATGACCAAAGTTGGGATGAAGCCGTGTCGGGGAATATGGAAGGAATAGTTCAGTGTTGTTGAAGTTGTAGCCGTTGTTGATGTGTCAGCAGGACGTGATTTTCGATAATGATCTCTCTCCATCAACTGTATCATGGCTTGTGGACCCAATTACATATTTACTATCTTCTCGTGTCCGGGTCACCAGTGCTATCCAATATCCGACTCCTAGTATTCTGTCACATATAGGGTATCGCCTTTTGCTTCTTCTCTATCTTGCTTGGAGCACTTGGTTGCCATGTTTGGACAATCCAGCAGATGGTGATGATTTGAGAAACTCTGCACATCCCATTGTCATCTTACTCACAATAGCACAACATGATGAAGTTTTATGTGTTAGATGAAGTTTTATTTTACCCCTTTAACACTCCACTTCTTAGATAATTTAACGACTTCCATGTAGGGTAGGGGGGATGGCTGCCCGCGGGTATCCTCTCTCAGTTAAACTACGGCGTGATGTCTCCTACCAAAAGTGGAAGCTTGGTGTTGCAGGTTCTATTGGAAATGGCGCGGTGGTTTGGTGTATTTGATAGGTTTGGACCGCTTTCCCTTATAAGCGTTTGTGATGTGCTCTTAACAAAAATGATTCTGGCGTTGAAATACCAAAAAAAATCTTTCTTAACAGGAGTCTTAGTATCTGGGCGTATTTTAAGGCGAATATGAATGAATGATGAGTGTAGAAAGGGTGAGATGCCTTGTGTAGCCTTGTTACTGACTAATACCGACTGATTCAATAGCCAGGATCATTAATTAATAGCCCAATGACCAATGGCAGCTGGACCCAGTATCGAACCTTCAAAACATTTTCTCAGGATTTTGCTTAGGATCGAACCGGCAAACAGAGAGAAAGCTAATCACTGTGCTACCCAACCAATTAGTCTTGTAGTTTGGGGTTGGTGTTCATAGAGAGGGCGACTCTCTTCTGGCATTTGTTTCTGTCTTTTCACCGCGGCTCTTGCTTCTCATCGTATACAAGGTGGCTAACGAGTGGCTAACGAGTGGCTAACGATTTCCAACGAGTGGGTATGCTCCTCAAAGGAGTTGGTTTCAAAAACCCTAAAACAATACTTCAGTTTCGTTTATGGTGGTGTCAACTTACTTTGCAAGGGCAGAGTTTCTTTAACCGGTGCCGTAAACTCTGCTACGGAGAGGCTAATTGCCAGAGCTCATGTCCGATTACCAATTACATGTTTGTAAGAGGTATAGAACAAAACGGGGTTTGAAGGTCGGTCAAATTAGTCAAGAGAAGTTTTCCATATACACCCGAAATGAATAAATAACAAGAGTTTTCCGCAGCAGCTGTGAAAGATATAATAATGTCGCTACAGTATAAAGATTGTCGCCTCAGGGTCCAGATGTGACCACATGGTGCTCGATGAATCAAAAGTCTGCTTTATACTGTGGGAGTCACTTCTGTGTTCTAATCTTGTTTACTGATATTTTAAAAGTATTAATCTACGTTTTGTAAACGTAAAAGTTTGGAGAAGTAGTGTGTGTTAAAAAAACACGTTTGTATATATTATTTCACGATCCAAACGTTTTTTATACATAGAAATCTTTAGATATTATCTTTGAAACAAATAGTTAATATTTTATTATATACAGTTTTTGTTCATACATAATTTTAAGAGTTAAAAATTCAGTATTTTAAGTCACATTATATTTTATTTATTAAACTTTTTCATAAGTTATTGTGATGAACAAAGTATAATTAATTGCAAGAAGAATATGATTTTGCTCATGGATTTGACTTAGAGTTAAATTATTTAAACTTTGTGTTTGATACTTCATCCGGCTTTTGCTACTAGCTTGTGCAGAAGGTGCCAACTTAAAATGACTTCACTTCACATTTTAATATCGTATATATAGTACACATTAAATAAAATATTAAATAAAAGTTAAATAAGTAATTTCAACAATAATTAAAGTTGATAAAACTATTGGAAATTTAAAGGCAATACAAATTTATTTATAACTACCAAAATTTTTAACAATGATAAAATATCCACTTGGAAAAATGTATTACATTTTATTTACATTCAGGTAGAATGAACCTTAGTGACGTTTTGTATAAGGTTCAAATTCGCTTGTCTCATCTAAGTGCACCTTGGCGTTCCGAGTTGCAGTTTTCCAAACAAATCACGTATCCCCGCCTCCACCAATCAAGGAGGTATTCAGCACTGGAGCAGTCGCTGCCAGAGAGACTTGTAGTCGTTTGTAACAGTCTTCTTGGAAATAAACAAATACTCTACTTAGATATGCTCTACTTAGATATACTATACTTAGATATGCTCTACTTAGATATACTCTACTTAGATATACATTGAATCATTTGTTATAATTAAGATTATATTTAGGATCAATCTATCGATAAGAGAATGGCAGAGCGAAACGGTTTACTTTAAAAGTATTTAATGTAAATCCGATTTATTTCATATTTTATATTCGTATTTTTTTACAAAACAAAAATAATATGTACGGATAGGTTTTTATAAATATACGCAAATAAGGTGTATTTATGAAACATAGCTAGTAGTAAAAAAGCTAATCTGTCAGAAAATATGGAAAGAAAAAATGCATTGTATCATATTAGTCTTGAATAAAATATGTAATATGATACTTAATTTGAATTACATCTATCTTATTATATCCTTATAATGTCCAAGCAGATAGAAAGGAAAGAAAGTTTTAAAACTAAACCTATGGAAATATAATTATGTTTAAAACATGTCAACTTTGATTAATTTATTTCAACAAAAGGTAGGAACACCAATTGTATAAATTCTCTTATAAAAGTGGCTTTTTAATATTTAAAAATTAAAGTTTGTATCTCAGAATGTAGTCTACAAAGGGAAAACATCAACTTACCTAAATTACAGGGGAAAAACAAAATATTAGATACATCCAATTTCTAACGGTTTTTTACGGTTCCTTCTTTAATGAAAATTTAGTGGAGTAACATTGCAAGGTAATAAAGTTTTGTAAATATAAATACACTTATAGTATAATGTTAACCAAATAGTTAACCAATAGTTAACTTAAAGTTTAAGTCTAGGTTTTAATCTTGGTTTTGAATCCATCCTTGATCTGACAACATCGAATAGGTACTATGAATATAATAACAAAAGCCATAAATCATAAAGTTTAGATGTAACTCATTAAATTGTTATTACTTGGAAAAACCCTCTGGTGACTCGTTATATATTCCGTAAAGCTATTTTATGTTATATAGTCGAATAGAAACCCCAGTGGTAAGAAAAAAGGTACACAATAAAGTAAGATAAAGATTTTAATGTCACAAATATATTACGCTTTACAATTTAATATAGATATAGAGAAACATAGTTTGTTTATTTATGAGTTTCAAAAATACAGTAGATTTATAACCTTATTGATTGTATTAGTGTTCATCTATTTCAATACTATACATAAATTTATAAAAAATATAGTTGATAATCTTACGCTGAGAAGCCGAAATAACAAACGCTTTTTCTCTGCTTTAAAATAAAATATGTTTTTTGAAAAGAAACATATGTTTTTTTTACATCAGAAACAAACAAAACATTTTATACAGTTAAATGTAAAACCGTTTTTTTCTACATCAAATGATGTTATAAAAACTGCAAAATTTTATTGCAGATAGACTGTAATATCAATAAGAGGTATAGGTTTAGTTATTTTATCAACACTTATAAATTTATTTCTAATTTTTAATCTTAAACTCTTTGTTTTCTACATATAATTTACAATTTGTGCCCAAATTTTGAGTAGTTACTGTTTTCATTGCGGTCACAGACTAATAAGAAAGGATTACGGCAGGAGTTTTTTCTATCACAACAAAAAAGGGGGTTCTATAGTTATATTTAATATTAAATAAAGAAACTTTTTGTTGGGGAAGCTTCTGTTTAATTTGTCGGTATCAGGTTATTGTAATTTAATTCAACACTGCAAATTATATTGTTAAACATTGTCTATTACAATTTTACACTATGTAGTACAAATGGCAAAAGATTTTTTTAACCAGCAAGATAAAATGTTCTAATGAAAAGGGAGCGTTTCATCTGACACAACTCGGTCACAAACAAATCCAGGACAGCCTGTGTTGGGAATGTAGAGCGGTGAATGCTGTTAGAGGTGTCTTTATTTACTTCCAACCCGATGCTGGAACTAACTAGTAATTTGATCCAGTTCTCTCATTTCTTCTTTTACTGAATCATTTACAATCAGTGGCTTGCATTTATTTTTTTAACTCTTAGGCTAATAGGTAGGTGCACAATGGAAGTTATATTTGTAGTTTTGAATAGGTTAGTGGTTGGTAAAAATTCTTAGTTTATGCACTTTAATACAAAATAAAATAAAACTGTTTACCAAGTTCAGTACCTTATCTAGGGGCACAGCGACCTAATCCGAGCAAAAACTATATTACTTTAATTTAAAACGAGTTAGGGGAAAAGGCTTTAGTTAAAGCTGGTAAGTATATTTCATTTATTAAATTTAATGAAATACAGTAAACATGTATTAACAGATTACTTATTACATATTAAAATTACATATAAATAACAAACTAACATTCAAATGATTCTGATAAATTATTTTTGAATTCATAGTTATTACATTTTTTACAATAATGATAGTTAAATACCTAACAACTTAAATCTTAGTTATTTATTTTGTAATCATATAACTTTTTTTAATCGTCCCCTCCTAAAAAGTACAATCAAAGATGTAAATTTTATTTTAAGATTTGAATTACTTTTCAACGTCATACAACCAATAGAGTTAATCCAACCACCTTTCCAGTATTATAAAGTCAGCAGTATTTATCTAGTGTTATCTACTAATAGAAACATAAGATATGCATAGGGGTGAGTAAAGTTAGACAGGAGGGTGGCAATATTACATTTGTGTGGGAGCTCCTTCAGACGATGACGCTCAAAGATCTAAGGGAGCTGACGATGGAGGGGAGGGAGGCGAGTGATGGGAGGGATGGGATGGATGGTTGGGGAGGGGAGGGAGAATGCTGTGTCGATGTGAACGTCTAACTTGATTGACAAACTTGTAGCTAGGGCGGTGTTGCTAATTCGGTTAGCTGTAAATCAATACTAGTTGTTATTACCCTTAAGCAACTGTTTTATACAATTATTTATGATTGTGGGTATATTGTTAGCCTATTTGTTAGCATCTGTGATTTTGGTTCGAGGGGTCACGGGTTTAAATCCTGGGGTGTCCACAAAGATTTAAAAGTTAAAACTGCTTTATTTAAACCTGTTAGTCTGTTATATTAGCACAAATGCCGTTTGCGTTGATACAAAAAGGAGTAAAAGTACATAAAACAAATTATCCTGAGTTCCTCCAGTTAAACCTTTGGATATTAGTAGAACAATTGTTTTACGCATTACTAATGTGAGTAGAAAATTTGTGGATTTTTTTTATTTACTTATTTTATTTTGAAAGGCACTCTCTTTGGTGGGGAAGGTTTATTTCAATTTTATTTTATAACGTTCCACATTTCTAAGATTGTTTAGTGTTTTATTTACAATAATTGTAACTACTAATAACTCCAGTTATTAGTATATTAATATCGTTAGAGCATTCAGTATAATAATATCGGTCAATAAGTTGTTATGTTTAGCGTTTGTCCAATGTAATGTCAAGCTGACATAATCATTATCATCCGCATTATCTAGTGTAAACATTATTTGGCGAATACATTTTCATCATGCAATAAAACACACTGATTTAACGGTCCATATTTATAAATTTCGATTATTGTTTTTTATCAGTTAAGAAAACGCTTATAGCATAATAGTAGGAAGGCACAGCACTTTGGGTCCAACATGGGCTCTTATGGAGAATAGATTAACATGGGGTCTTATGGAGAATAGAATAACATGGACTCTTATGGGAGAATAGAATAACATGTACTCTTATGGAGGATAGAATTGGGGTGTAATTACTACCCTCTGTCTTTCTTTTGCTACCCTCTGTGGTTAATTATTTATCTTTTTCATCCCCTGTGGTTAATTATATACCATTTTTGGTAATTGTTTCGCGTCCTTCACTTCCTTCTGTGTATCTAACTACAGATCCTGTCTCTCAGCGTACTGTAGCTGGCGGGTGTAACGTGAACATTTTTAAGTAAACTGATGGGTTGAAATGTTAATTCGTGTCCTTCTGTTGTTAATCATCTAGCCTTCTGTGGTAATTATTTAGCCCTCGTGTCCTTCTGCTGTTAATCATCTAGCATCTATGGTAATTATTTGACCTACGTTTCCTTCTACATATTTATTTTTTTAACCCCAGTGCCCTTCTATTCATCTAACCTCCACATCCTTCTGCGTATCTAATCTCACTTCCTTCTGCGTATCTAACCACAACATCCGCAACAAGTCTTTGTCAGCAAACTAGTTGTGATCAGTTAAAATACTGCTCTGTGATTGGTCGGGATTAGGCGTCCTGCCCTCTGATTGGTCCAGACGTGGCCCCACCACAATACCTGCTCTCTTGCCGTGCATTTTCTCCCTCTCTTTGCTCTCAGCTTTCATTACGATCAGATGTGTCCCTGTGTTGCTCTGTTTGCTGCGTTTGGCGAAGGTAACCTCACTTTTTCTAACCTCAATCTTGAGCGTTTGCCTACCCTATCTTACGTGTAACATAACCTCACTTCCTTGTGTCAAGGGCTGTGTTGTGCTTGTATTCGTTGACTGACAGTAATACCACTTTCTATTCTTGTTCTTTATTAAGTAACCTAGCCAATTATGTTTTACTTGGTAGTCCTGTGTTTATATGTATTGGATAACATAACAGCAAACCTAGTTTCTTGCGTCAAAAGTAGTTTTGTGCGTTGTATTTGATTGTTTGGCTTGGCTAAAGTAGTGTTGTGCTGACTAACATAACCTTATTTCCCAGTAACCTCAGTTTCTTGTGTCGAGAGTAGTGTTTTGCGTTGTATTTAATTGTTTGATTTGTTTAGAGTAGTGTTGTGTTGACTAACATAACCTCACACCCAGTAACCTCAGTTTCTTGTTTGATTTGACTGTAGTAGTGTTGTGCGTTGTATGTGCTGAGTAACATAACAGTAATATCACGGTATCATGCACTTGTCTTGTTCATGCCTGACTTGTCTATGTTAAGAGCGTTGTATGACTTGCTAGTGTACAGTAACATCAGAGTTAACTACATGTTTCAAGAGTAGTGTCGTTTGATTTTTAGCGTTATCTGAACTGCTAAAGTAACCTCACTTTTTCTAACCTCACTCTTTACACTCCAACTTTACTGTATTATATTCCTTGCATGGTGTACTTAATTTTATTTCTGTGTTGTGTTTATTGTCTTGGCTAGAGTAGTGTTGTTTTGTGTTTAATTGTTTGATTTGATAGTTTACAGTAAAGAAAGTAAACAAACCCTCACTTCCTTGTGGCTAAAGTAGTGTTGTGTTGACTGACATAACCTCCAGTAACCTTATTTTTTTGCCCTGGTTCTTTTGAACTGTAAATTCACCTCAGTAACCTCACCTTCTATTCTTGTTCTTTAAAACAGTTTTGGTTAGAACAGTTTTTGTATGTGTTGACTAACAGTAACCTCACTTTTCCGAGCCGCTGAGCGAGGAAAGAGTAAGAAGAAAATTTTCCCGCCAAATTTTCCCGCCAAATTTGCGCGCAAAAAAAGATTGGTGCCAAACCTAACCTCACTTTCTTATGTCAAGAGTAGTGTTGTGTTTTATGTGCTGAGTAACAGTAATCTCACTTTCTATTCTCGTTCTTTTGGTTAGAGTAGTGTTTGAAACCTTCCTTAGAGTTAACTTTTGGTAACTTGTAGTTCTGATTTGACTCACGTAGTGTTAGTGTTTTTCTGACTTGCGTAGTACAGGGGTACCGTGCTCTTTTGTAGATCCTCTGTACCTGTTATTTTAGAGAACTTGATCAGTGACTTTAAAGTATCAGTTCTAGACGTAACCGTTCCAATAGTAACAGTTGCCTTCTCTATCTTGTTCATGTTATAGCATTGAAAACTGCTACAAAGTAACGGTTCCAAATGGTTACAGTTCCAACAATGTAACAGTTCCAGCAGTACTCGTTCCAACGGTTCCAACAGTAACCGTTCCAAAAGTAACAGTTCCAGTAGACCAACCAGTGACAAAGTAACAGTTCCGTTCTCTATATAGCTCTTACAACAAGCTCTGGTTCTTCAGTCTGATTTCAGTCGTCACACTGGTCGGACGTTCTTTTGCGCTGCTCTTGCGTAGGTGTTCGTGTTTTAAAACTTCATTGGAGTTAACTTTCGATAACTTGTAGTTCTGGTTTGACTTGCGTAGTGTTCGTGTTTTTCTGACTTGCGTAGTGATACAGGGGTACTGTGCTCCCCTACATACTATATAGCTCTTACAACAAGCTCTAGTTCTTCAGTCTGATTTCAGTCGCCACACTGGTCAGACGTTCTTTTGCGCTGCTCTTGCGTAGGTGTTCTCTTGCACAGATTATTATTGATTCTGCGTAATTCAGTTGTATCCGTGTGAGTTTGACTCTGGTCGGTGTGTTTTCTCTTTTAAGCGTTAGTACAGTTAGCTTGTTTTCAGTATTTAATTCTTTGTTGAAAGATGGACGTTTCTAAAAAGAACCCTCAAAATCCGATAAATTTAATTAGTAAAGATCAAACCTATGTTAAAAAATTCAGACTTTACGGGACTAATACTGTTTTCAAATTTACTAACCCTCCCAATGGTATCTCTGAGTTTGATTGGATTCGTAAGGGTCTTAATCAGATTGTTGAAAAAGCTAAAGCCGATGCTGTACCCACCGATTATCTAGGGTTTAAAATGCAGTCAATAAATTTAAAAAGTGCTGAACCGGGGTATGTAGATTTTAGACCGGTCTCTGAAGTTAACGGTGATGTCCTTTGGCAAGTTTTCGGAGGTATTCTTCAATCAAATTCCGAATCTATTAAGTCTACAGACACGTTCAAAGTATATGTAGCAAGAGTTAACGTTCCAGTAGGTTCTGGGAGGGTAAGGCCTGGCTTTTACAATACGTTTGATGAAGAGTGTAAGGCGAGAAAAGGGATTGTAGTAATTAATAACAAAGATAATTTATGTTTGGCTAGAGCGTTGGTAGTAGGCAAGGCGTATGCAAAAAATGATCCTCAGATATACGCTATTCGAAAAGACAAGGGGAAAAGACAAACTTTCAGAGCTAATAAGCTCATAGCAAAAGCCCGTGTAGAAATGCCGGAGGAAGGCGCCGGTATCCCCGAACTTGAAAAATTCCAATCCCATCTTAAAAAATACAAAATTACCGTCTACAACTACGACAGAAAAGGCCGGGATGTCTATTTTGAGGGAGGTAATGAAGACGCTAAATTCAAAATTAACTTGCTCTTTCACAACGGTCATTATAATGTAATTACAAACTTAACTGCAGCGTTTGTTTGTAATTTCTTTTGTGAAGCCTGCCACATCCCTTTTGACCAAAAATCAGGGCATCGATGCTCAAACAGATGCTTGTCCTGCCATACTATCTCCCCACCCTGTAAACTAGAACACGGAGGCATTACATGTCGTTTTTGCAACCGTTTCTTCAAAAACGAGCGGTGTTTAATAGCCCATCAAGGGCAAGTTTGTAAAACTTTAAAACTCTGCCGTGACTGTAAGAAAATGATTCATCCAAAAAAACGTAAGACAGCTCACGTATGCGGAGAAGTTTATTGTAAACCCTGTGAAGCGTTCAAAGACCCCGCACATCAGTGTTTCATGAGGGTAGATAGGAGAACTCCCAAAGACCGTGATTTTTTGTTTATTTTCTTTGACTTGGAGACTCGCCAAGACGAGTCTCTCCCCTCTGACCCTGAACAAAAAGTACATCAAGTTAACTTGTGTGTCTCACAACAGTACTGTTTTAAATGTATTAATGGGGGTGAGTGTGAAACTTGCTCGGAACGGCAAAGGGTATTTGAAAAGGAACCGGTAAAACAGTTTATGGACTATGTAATGGAAATTCGAAAAAAATTTAAAGATGTTTGTGTAATTGCCCACAACGGGCAAGGTTTTGATTTCCAATTCATACTACAGTATATTATGGAAGAAACTAAATTTACCCCAAAAATAACTCCTCGGGGAACTAAAATTATTTTGATGGAAATGGACAACGTAAGATTCATTGACTCCCTAAGCTATTTCCCTATGGCCCTCGCTGCGCTCCCTAAAGCCTTCGATCTGCCTCCCGAGAAAAAGAAGGGCTACTTCCCGCATCTTTTCAATACATTGGCGAACCAAAATTATGTAGGCCCTATGCCCGATAAAAAATACTATTGCCCCGAGTCGATGTTTGAGAAACCACACGAGGCATTTGAGATTTGGTACGAGGAACAAGTAGCGAGTAATTATATTTTTGATTTTAAAAAGGAAATCCTGGAGTACTGTATTTCGGACGTAGAAATCCTAGCTCAAGCGTGTATTAAATTTAGAGCCTTGCTTCTTCAAGAGTGTAACGTAGATCCTTTCCTCGAGGCTATAACAATAGCCAGTGCCTGTAACCTGGCCTTCCGCCGTAACTTCTTAAAAGAAAATACTATTGGACTTATACCAAAATCAGGGTACCGACTTGCAGACAATCAGTCAGCCGTTGCTTTACAGTGGTTAACATGGGAGGAGGAGAAACGTGGAGTAAAGATACAACATGCGGGCCGGGGTAAAGAAGTTAAAATTAAAGGAATGAAAGTAGATGGGTTTGATGGTGAGAGAATTTATGAGTTTCACGGGTGTTATTGGCACGGGTGTCCAAAATGTTTTCCTTACAATCGAGAAGAACCTCTGCCGGAGGATCCTTCAGACAGTTTGCATCTCCGTTACGAGAGAACCAAGTCCAAAATGGCAAGATTTACTAGCTATGAGGTTGTAGAGATGTGGGAGTGTGAGTTTAAAAATTTGAAGAAAGATAAAAAATTAAATCACCTGAACCAACTATCCATTCTAAACACACTTCCACTTAATCCTAGAGATTCCTTCTTTGGAGGCAGGACGGGTAATACTAAAACGTATTGTAAATGTGAAGAGGGAGAAACAATTCAATACGTTGATGTCTGTTCCCTCTACCCCTATGTAAATAAATATTGTAAGTATCCCGTGGGTCATCCTACTGTATACGTTGGAAATGAGTGCCGAGAGAGAGGCCTTGAAGTAGAGGGCTTGTTAAAGTGTAAGATTCTACCTCCTTACAACTTGTATCATCCCGTACTCCCCGCAAAAATGAATAATAAATTGATGTTTGTGTTGTGTAGAACTTGCGGGGAGACTCAAAACCAAGGGGAATGTTTTCATGATAGTGAGGAAAGGGCAATGGTAGGAACATGGACTATGGATGAAATTAGAAAAGCTGTAGAGAAAGGATACGTTGTGCTTGATATGTATGAGTTGTGGGAGTATGAAGTCGCTACATACGAGAAAGGGGGGGGTTTTTACCGATTTTATTAATAAATTCTTGAAAGTAAAGCAGGAAGCCTCAGGGTATCCCGCTTGGTGTAAAACAGAAGAGGATAAAGACAAGTATGTTTCTGATTTCTTTGAGCGTGAGGGTATTCAATTGGAGAAAGACAAAATTGCTAAAAACGGGGGTTTGAGATCGGTAGCCAAACTCATGCTAAACAGTTTTTGGGGCAAGTTTGGTCAACGCGAAAACATGACAAAAACTGCAATCGTGAGAGACTCTAAAGAATTGTTCAATTCGTTAACTCAACCAGGAACAAAAGTAAAGTTTGTTGAAATAATTAACCAGGAGGTTTTATTAGTTAATTGGCAGAATGTTGATGAAGCTAGTGAGCCTCTAAGAACTGTAAATGTTGTAATTGCGGCCTACACTACAGCTCATGCGAGACTTAAACTGTATGAACACTTGGAGGCTTTGGGCGGTCAAGTCTTGTATTATGATACAGATTCGTGTATTTATTTATACCGGGAAGGACTGTACAGGGTCCCTACGGGAGATTACCTCGGGGAAATGACCGATGAATTGGCAGGTGACTACGGGCCCGGCTCTTATATCGTAGAGTTTGTTTCTGGGGGGCCTAAAACTTATGCATACCTTGTCTGGTCAACCAACAAACAGAAACTAGAATCTGTGTGTAAAATCAAGGGCCTCACCCTCAATTTAAAAACCTCCGAAACGTTAAATTTTGAACAATTGAAAAAGATGGTCCTTAGTGAAGCTGCTGAGATTTTAGAAATTGAAGAAAACAGAATCAGGAGAACAAAGAGACGGGAAGTCGTTACAGTAAGCGAAGTTAAAAAGTTTAAAATTACAGGACCCAAGAGGAAATTTAATGATGATCACGATACCTTGCCTTTCGGCTTTAAAAAACAAAGAGTTGCTTAACGGAGCTGTCACTCACACGGGTACTGTGTGCATATACCTCTAAACATCAGCTCTATCAAATCATTCTGTTCTGAGACGCGGTAGTGAACGGACGTGCCTGTACTGTTACTGTTTGTCTCTTCTTGTAGAATGTCTGCTGAAAATAATACACCCACTATTCAAGCGGTGTTTTTAAAGTTTATATCTAAAAGAAAGTTAAATGAAAATTCAAAATTTCGCATTACATGCTCAGAGTATGAGTTCTTTCTTACAGGGCCAATAGACGTATTAGGCTGGCCTTTGATGTTCTCGGAGTATATAGTAGATAAAATAACGGAGAACCCCTCATCAAACACCTACATCGGAGTAGCAATAAAGCATGGTGATGTTTCGGGAAATATACCGTTTCTGCCTTTAGGGAATTTAACACCGTCAGTTTTTGATGATCACTTTGAAGAAATATTTTGTAACGTTGAGAAACTATTTGGTGTTTTACGTCTTGAAGTAACACTTGTCTCAATTCCATGTTGCTACCTTCGATAAAGGTAGCACCTTTCCCTACGGAGCAGCGTTACTCTTGTATATACCAAATGTCACTAGTACAGTTACATCATTCTGATCCAAGTCGCGGTACTGATCAGACGTTATTTTGCGCTCCTTTTTCCTGTACTATTGTGTAAATTGTGACATGGCTGCTAAATACTATACATTTAATAACAAACCCGTATTGGTTCTGTTTGATAATGAAGGAATGAAGGAAAACCATGGTTTAAAGCTAAAGACGTAGCTACTGCTCTAAAGCATGTTAATTGCTGGAGTGCAGTTCGGAAACATGTAGATGACGTGATAAATTAACTGTTGGTAGTTTTTCTGACGCCCAAAAACAGGGCGCTGGGCCTATTGAGGAAACAACGGTTTTCATAAATGAAGCCGGATTATGTTCTTTGATGTTAAAATCAACTACTCCTGAGGCAAGACTGTTAGTAAGAAGTCTGTTGCCGGAGAAGTTTTACCTTACTTACACAAATATGAAAGATGAAAGTTAACTTTAAATGTAAATTTTCTTTAAAATCACAAGTTCCCACTGTATGTGTGTGTGTGTGTGTGTGAATGAAGGTCACTGGCGCGGGTGACGAAAAGCCCCGTAAACCTGTATGAAGGTCACTGGCGCGGGTGACAAAAAGCCCCGTAAACCTGAATGTGTGATGAAGGGCTTAGTAGATTGAGGCGCAGGGCTAACACCCCGGCTACTCCTTCGAACAACCCGGTGTGAATGAAGGACCTTGTACTTTGAGGCACCTGGCTAACACCCAGGCTACTCCTTGGGACGGTCCTGACGGTGGGACTTGTAAGAATAAAAATGAAAACTGCGCCTTGATGTCCGCGAAGTACTACGCTCGAAAAATGTTTTCGGTGGGGTCTAATAAATAAAAAAGACCCGGCAGTCGCTCACCCATCAGGCAGGGCTAAACCCTTTGTAAGTCCAGGGGTGTGGGGAGGTTGGTGTAAAAAACCGTGAAACCGTTTGTTGTAATCCTCTGACTGTCAGGGAAAACCGGATGGAAAGGTGCAACAAAAAAAAAAGATAAAAATAAAAACCAAACAAAAAGTATAAAAGCAAAAAACAAAAAAGAAATAAAAGGAGGTAGCATTTTGTTATGGAGTGGCTACCACTGTGAGAGGCGATGGTTGGGGCCTCTCACCCCAGAGGTTAGGCCTCCAGGGGAAGCTCTGGGTAACCAAAAAGAACGCGCCGACGCTCCTACGGCCTAGCCTAAAGGCTTACCGTGGTGTGGAAACGTGAGCGTTCAAAATTATTTCACTGGGGTTAGAAGTGTTTAACCGATAAATTTTAAAAAGATCCCCGTTAAAGTGAAATGTAACACATTATAATGTAGCTTCAGCGGAGGCAGGAGTAAATGACCGGACAAATTTAAGAAGTTTCGGCCAATTTATGGCACTGCCCCCTTAAAAACACCTTCAAGCTGAATTTGAGGTATTTGACGGAGAAGTTACAGCGTAAAAATACGACAGATCCGCCGTTTTACAGGACTTAAATGCAAATAACCAATCAAGTTTAAAGACTCGGAGCTAAATACTGTATAATTTCTGTCCTTCTAAAGAATGCATTTTATGCTTGTTGTCTTTTAATATGCACCCATGGTGTGTATTTTTTTGCCAACTCTCTGATATTGGTGTTGGTTACAATCCTTTTACTAGTAAATTCAGTAAAATTACATATTGATTCAGTTTGTTACAGAGTTTTACAAGCAATCAACTACAACAAAAAGACAACTCTGTATTTGTTTGACTTTACAAAATACCCTACTGTCACCAGCCTCTTCTGCATTAGTTTTAATTCTTAAACAGTGGGTCCTGAGGGTCCAACTCTTAGAATCATGATTATTGAGTTGGGACCCATTTTGGGTCCCAACTACTTCCGGTGTAGGGTTATCAAAGGGATTCGTTCCCCCTTGGAGTGGGGGTATAGTTTTATTGTCTGTCCATTTCTGCTAGTTTTTACAAGCCTCTTCTCTCCTTTTAGTTAATATAACCTTGAGATTTCTAAACAGTTCAATACATGTAAAGTTTCCCAAAGTAATTCTTAAGTAACACTTAATTTACAGGCATACACAACAGCTACAATTATTCAATCATGAAGCTAAAACCCAGTTAATATACTAACAATCTAATAAAAGACAGAGACATGACCCAAAATAACAGCTAAAATACACAAAAAACAGCTAAAATACACAAAAAACAGCTAAAATACACAAAAAACAGCTAAAATACACAAAAGACAGCTAAAATACACAAAAAACAGCTAAAATACACAAAAAAACCGCTACAAATAGCCAGAGAGCCATTTTAGCAAGGGGGAAGTATTGACCCCCTTTACCTTCACCATAAAGAATCAGTCAAAGAATAATTTATTTTGTGTTGGTTTCTCACCAGTTTTCTTGTAGTTTGTGTCAATCACATGTATTTTACATTATCATGATTTAAGAGTGGCTGAGGTATATGATAATGTAGAGAAAACCATACCGGAAGTGGGGGTGAACGTTTTGTTCACCCCTTTGACCTATCAATCCCAAATAGTTTAAACCAATGAACCATGGCTTTACTATATTTAACATAAAAAAAGAAGCAAACACCCTGAAAAAACTAGTACAACAGAGCTTGTAGACTGTCCAATTTTGTGATGTTTTTTCTTTACATAGTTTAAATTGTAGCGTGGGTTAATAAGTAGCGAACTGCGTTTCAATTGTCCCAAAAACTCTCAATATATTTAATTTTAAAGTATAGCTCCTTCAATTGTTTTGATACTTTCCCACAGTACAGAGTTTAAGTTTTGGTAAATCTTAGCGGAGGTTAACAGGTACCTATATACCGAGTTTCATTAGAATCGGCCATGTCGTTCTCAATATATTAAATTTTAAAGTTTTACACCCTCCATCATCCCTTAAACAACCCTTTTCTACCCTCAAACAAAATTGAAAGTTAGAGGATGTTAACAAGTATCCACATGTCAAGTTTCAATTATATCGTCTCACCCGTTCTTAAGATATTGATTTTTAAAGTATAGCTCCTTCAATTGTTTTGATACTACCTGCAGTACAGAGTTTAGGTTTTGGTAAATTTTAGCGGAGGTTAACAGGTACATACATGCCAAATTTCATTAAAATCGGCCAAGCTGTTCTTGAGATATTTAATTTTGAAAATTTGCCCCTTCATTTTTTGAGATGCAACCCGCAACATTTTGGTTAAGACTTTTCATATGGGTAGCTACCCCCCTGGAGTGCCTACACTACGTAGTAGGCAGTTTTCCGGGGTCAAAATGACCCTAGGACTTACCGTTTTCGAGATATTAGCAATTTTAAGATAATCAGACTCAAGAGAGAGAGAAGAAAAAGAATAAAAAAGGGAGAAGTAGTGGCGCGGAGTGTTGAAGGTGAGAGGGGAAGGTGAGGGGAGTGACAGTAACAAAACACAAAAGATAAATAAATAAAAGCGAGTAAAGGATGGGTGAGGTGGAGAGGGGAGGGGAAGGTGAAGGGTGAGAAGAAGAAGAACACGCGAGTGCTAACAGAAGTGATCAGTAGTCAACCCGGGAGATGGGCCCCAACATGGGGTCTTATGGGCCTAAATCCAGGAATCTGATTGGTCTAATTAGGTCACGTGATTCAAGATGGCGACGCCCATGGTGGCGTTCCCGCCAAATTTGCGCGCCAAAAAAAAATTGGCGCCAAACCTAACCTCACTTTTCTTCCCGCCAGATTCTCATTACGTCAAAGACAGTTAAACCGAAGAGCGTGACCAAAGAAAATAAAGTCATTGATTTATGAATAATGGAGCCAGTTCACGGACAGTTAAGTAAGAAAGTCATGGACATCCAAAACAGTAAAGTCACAGACATTTACAATACAACGTACTGCAAAAAATATATATGTTGACAACTTAAGGAAAAAGGCAATTGTTGCCAACTCACATCACGCTAACGTGACCATGTACATATATAAAAGACCATGGACACTTACATTTACTTCAAAAACTATTCCCATGTTAGGACCCACACTTGCCTTGACTACTGATCACTTCTGTTAGCACTCGCGTGTTCTTCTTCTTCTCACCCTTCACCTTCCCCTCCCCTCTCCACCTCACCCATCCTTTACTCGCTTTTATTTATTTATCTTTTGTGTTTTGTTACTGTCACTCCCCTCACCTTCCCCTCTCACCTTCACCACTCCGCGCCACTACTTCTCCCTTTTTTATTCTTTTTCTTCTCTCTCTCTTGAGTCTGATTATCTTAAAATTGCTAATATCTCGAAAACGGTAAGTCCTAGGGTCATTTTGACCCCGGAAAACTGCCTACTACGTGGTGTAGGCACTCCAGGGGGGTAGCTACCCATATGAACAGTCTTAACCAAAATGTTGCGGGTTGCATCTCAAAAAATGAAGGGGCAAATTTTCAAAATTAAATATCTCAAGAACAGCTTGGCCGATTTTAATGAAATTTGGCATGTATGTACCTGTTAACCTCCGCTAAAATTTACCAAAACCTAAACTCTGTACTGCAGGTAGTATCAAAACAATTGAAGGAGCTATACTTTAAAAATCAATATCTTAAGAACGGGTGAGACGATATAATTGAAACTTGACATGTGGATACTTGTTAACATCCTCTAACTTTCAATTTTGTTTGAGGGTAGAAAAGGGTTGTTTAAGGGATGATGGAGGGTGTAAAACTTTAAAATTTAATATATTGAGAACGACTTGGCCGATTCTAATGAAACTCGGTATATAGGTACCTGTTAACCTCCGCTAAGATTTACCAAAACTTAAACTCTGTACTGTGGGAAAGTATCAAAACAATTGAAGGAGCTATACTTTAAAATTAAATATATTGAGAGTTTTTGGGACAATTGAAACGCAGTTCGCTACTTATTAACCCACGCTACAATTTAAACTATGTAAAGAAAAAACATCACAAAATTGGACAGTCTACAAGCTCTGTTGTACTAGTTTTTTCAGGGTGTTTGCTTCTTTTTTTATGTTAAATATAGTAAAGCCATGGTTCATTGGTTTAAACTATTTGGGATTGATAGGTCAAAGGGGTGAACAAAACGTTCACCCGCACTTCCGGTATGGTTTTCTCTACATTATCATATACCTCAGCCACTCTTAAATCATGATAATGTAAAATACATGTGATTGACACAAACTACAAGAAAACTGGTGAGAAACCAACACAAAATAAATTATTCTTTGACTGATTCTTTAAGGTGAAGGTAAAGGGGGTCAATACTTCCCCCTTGCTAAAATGGCTCTCTGGCTATTTGTAGCGGTTTTTTTGTGTATTTTAGCTGTTTTTTGTGTATTTTAGCTGTCTTTTGTGTATTTTAGCTGTTTTTTGTGTATTTTAGCTGTTTTTTGTGTATTTTAGCTGTTTTTTGTGTATTTTAGCTGTTATTTTGGGTCATGTCTCTGTCTTTTATTAGATTGTTAGTATATTAACTGGGTTTTAGCTTCATGATTGAATAATTGTAGCTGTTGTGTATGCCTGTAAATTAAGTGTTACTTAAGAATTACTTTGGGAAACTTTACATGTATTGAACTGTTTAGAAATCTCAAGGTTATATTAACTAAAAGGAGAGAAGAGGCTTGTAAAAACTAGCAGAAATGGACAGACAATAAAACTATACCCCCACTCCAAGGGGGAACGAATCCCTTTGATAACCCTACACCGGAAGTAGTTGGGACCCAAAATGGGTCCCAACTCAATAATCATGATTCTAAGTGTTGGACCCTCAGGACCCACTGTTTAAGAATTAAAACTAATGCAGAAGAGGCTGGTGACAGTAGGGTATTTTGTAAAGTCAAACAAATACAGAGTTGTCTTTTTGTTGTAGTTGATTGCTTGTAAAACTCTGTAACAAACTGAATCAATATGTAATTTTACTGAATTTACTAGTAAAAGGATTGTAACCAACACCAATATCAGAGAGTTGGCAAAAAAATACACACCATGGGTGCATATTAAAAGACAACAAGCATAAAATGCATTCTTTAGAAGGACAGAAATTATACAGTATTTAGCTCCGAGTCTTTAAACTTGATTGGTTATTTGCATTTAAGTCCTGTAAAACGGCGGATCTGTCGTATTTTTACGCTGTAACTTCTCCGTCAAATACCTCAAATTCAGCTTGAAGGTGTTTTTAAGGGGGCAGTGCCATAAATTGGCCGAAACTTCTTAAATTTTTCCGGTCATTTACTCCTGCCTCCGCTGAAGCTACATTATAATGTGTTACATTTCACTTTAACGGGGATCTTTTTAAAATTTATCGGTTAAACACTTCTAACCCCAGTGAAATAATTTTGAACGCTCACGTTTCCACACCACGGTAAGCCTTTAGGCTAGGCCGTAGGAGCGTCGGCGCGTTCTTTTTGGTTACCCAGAGCTTCCCCTGGAGGCCTAACCTCTGGGGTGAGAGGCCCCAACCTTCGCCTCTCACAGTGGTAGCCACTCCATAACAAAATGCTACCTCCTTTTATTTCTTTTTTGTTTTTATACTTTTTGTTTGGTTTTTATTTTTATCTTTTTTTTTTGTTGCACCTTTCCATCCGGTTTTCCCTGACAGTCAGAGGATTACAACAAACGGTTTCACGGTTTTTTATACCAACCTCCCCACACCCCTGGACTTACAAAGGGTTTAGCCCTGCCTGATGGGTGAGCGACTGCCGGGTCTTTTTTATTTATTAGACCCCACTCGAAAACATTTTTCGAGCGTAGTACTTCGCGGACATCAAGGCGCAGTTTTCATTTTTATTCTTACAAGTCCCACCGTAAGGACCGTTCCAAGGAGTAGCCTGGGTGTTAGCCAGGTGCCTCAAAGTACAAGGTCCTTTATTCACACCGGGTTGTTCGAAGGAGTAGCCGGGGTGTTAGCCCTGCGCCTCAATCTACTAAGCCCTTCATCACACATTCAGGTTTACGGGGCTTTTTGTCACCCGCGCCAGTGACCTTCATACAGGTTTACGGGGCTTTTCGTCACCCGCGCCAGTGACCTTCATTCACACACACACACACACACACATACAGTGGGAACTTGTGATTTTAAAGAAAATTTACATTTAAAGTTAACTTTCATCTTTCATATTTGTGTAAGTAAGGTAAAACTTCTCCGGCAACAGACTTCTTACTAACAGTCTTGCCTCAGGAGTAGTTGATTTTAACATCAAAGAACATAATCCGGCTTCATTTATGAAAACCGTTGTTTCCTCAATAGGCCCAGCGCCCTGTTTTTGGGCGTCAGAAAAACTACCAACAGTTAATTTATCACGTCATCTACATGTTTCCGAACTGCACTCCAGCAATTAACATGCTTTAGAGCAGTAGCTACGTCTTTAGCTTTAAACCATGGTTTTCCTTCATTATCAAACAGAACCAATACGGGTTTGTTATTAAATGTATAGTATTTAGCAGCCATGTCACAATTTACACAATAGTACAGGAAAAAGGAGCGCAAAATAACGTCTGATCAGTACCGCGACTTGGATCAGAATGATGTAACTGTACTAGTGACATTTGGTATATACAAGAGTAACGCTGCTCCGTAGGGAAAGGTGCTACCTTTATCGAAGGTAGCAACATGGAATTGAGACAAGTGTTACTTCAAGACGTAAAACACCAAATAGTTTCTCAACGTTACAAAATATTTCTTCAAAGTGATCATCAAAAACTGACGGTGTTAAATTCCCTAAAGGCAGAAACGGTATATTTCCCGAAACATCACCATGCTTTATTGCTACTCCGATGTAGGTGTTTGATGAGGGGTTCTCCGTTATTTTATCTACTATATACTCCGAGAACATCAAAGGCCAGCCTAATACGTCTATTGGCCCTGTAAGAAAGAACTCATACTCTGAGCATGTAATGCGAAATTTTGAATTTTCATTTAACTTTCTTTTAGATATAAACTTTAAAAACACCGCTTGAATAGTGGGTGTATTATTTTCAGCAGACATTCTACAAGAAGAGACAAACAGTAACAGTACAGGCACGTCCGTTCACTACCGCGTCTCAGAACAGAATGATTTGATAGAGCTGATGTTTAGAGGTATATGCACACAGTACCCGTGTGAGTGACAGCTCCGTTAAGCAACTCTTTGTTTTTTAAAGCCGAAAGGCAAGGTATCGTGATCATCATTAAATTTCCTCTTGGGTCCTGTAATTTTAAACTTTTTAACTTCGCTTACTGTAACGACTTCCCGTCTCTTTGTTCTCCTGATTCTGTTTTCTTCAATTTCTAAAATCTCAGCAGCTTCACTAAGGACCATCTTTTTCAATTGTTCAAAATTTAACGTTTCGGAGGTTTTTAAATTGAGGGTGAGGCCCTTGATTTTACACACAGATTCTAGTTTCTGTTTGTTGGTTGATCAGACAAGGTATGCATAAGTTTTAGGCCCCCCAGAAACAAACTCTACGATATAAGAGCCGGGCCCGTAGTCACCTGCCAATTCATCGGTCATTTCCCCGAGGTAATCTCCCGTAGGGACCCTGTACAGTCCTTCCCGGTATAAATAAATACACGAATCTGTATCATAATACAAGACTTGACCGCCCAAAGCCTCCAAGTGTTCATACAGTTTAAGTCTCGCATGAGCTGTAGTGTAGGCCGCAATTACAACATTTACAGTTCTTAGAGGCTCACTAGCTTCATCAACATTCTGCCAATTAACTAATAAAACCTCCTGGTTAATTATTTCAACAAACTTTACTTTTGTTCCTGGTTGAGTTAACGAATTGAACAATTCTTTAGAGTCTCTCACGATTGCAGTTTTTGTCATGTTTTCGCGTTGACCAAACTTGCCCCAAAAACTGTTTAGCATGAGTTTGGCTACCGATCTCAAACCCCCGTTTTTAGCAATTTTGTCTTTCTCCAATTGAATACCCTCACGCTCAAAGAAATCAGAAACATACTTGTCTTTATCCTCTTCTGTTTTACACCAAGCGGGATACCCTGAGGCTTCCTGCCTTACTTTCAAGAATTTATTAATAAAATCGGTAAAACCCCCCCCTTTCTCGTATGTAGCGACTTCATACTCCCACAACTCATACATATCAAGCACAACGTATCCTTTCTCTACAGCTTTTCTAATTTCATCCATAGTCCATGTTCCTACCATTGCCCTTTCCTCACTATCATGAAAACATTCCCCTTGGTTTTGAGTCTCCCCGCAAGTTCTACACAACACAAACATCAATTTATTATTCATTTTTGCGGGGAGTACGGGATGATACAAGTTGTAAGGAGGTAGAATCTTACACTTTAACAAGCCCTCTACTTCAAGGCCTCTCTCTCGGCACTCATTTCCAACGTATACAGTAGGATGACCCACGGGATACTTACAATATTTATTTACATAGGGGTAGAGGGAACAGACATCAACGTATTGAATTGTTTCTCCCTCTTCACATTTACAATACGTTTTAGTATTACCCGTCCTGCCTCCAAAGAAGGAATCTCTAGGATTAAGTGGAAGTGTGTTTAGAATGGATAGTTGGTTCAGGTGATTTAATTTTTTATCTTTCTTCAAATTTTTAAACTCACACTCCCACATCTCTACAACCTCATAGCTAGTAAATCTTGCCATTTTGGACTTGGTTCTCTCGTAATGGAGATGCAAACTGTCTGAAGGATCCTCCGGCAGAGGTTCTTCTCGATTGTAAGGAAAACATTTTGGACACCCGTGCCAATAACACCCGTGAAACTCATAAATTCTCTCACCATCAAACCCATCTACTTTCATTCCTTTAATTTTAACTTCTTTACCCCGGCCCGCATGTTGTATCTTTACTCCACGTTTCTCCTCCTCCCATGTTAACCACTGTAAAGCAACGGCTGACTGATTGTCTGCAAGTCGGTACCCTGATTTTGGTATAAGTCCAATAGTATTTTCTTTTAAGAAGTTACGGCGGAAGGCCAGGTTACAGGCACTGGCTATTGTTATAGCCTCGAGGAAAGGATCTACGTTACACTCTTGAAGAAGCAAGGCTCTAAATTTAATACACGCTTGAGCTAGGATTTCTACGTCCGAAATACAGTACTCCAGGATTTCCTTTTTAAAATCAAAAATATAATTACTCGCTACTTGTTCCTCGTACCAAATCTCAAATGCCTCGTGTGGTTTCTCAAACATCGACTCGGGGCAATAGTATTTTTTATCGGGCATAGGGCCTACATAATTTTGGTTCGCCAATGTATTGAAAAGATGCGGGAAGTAGCCCTTCTTTTTCTCGGGAGGCAGATCGAAGGCTTTAGGGAGCGCAGCGAGGGCCATAGGGAAATAGCTTAGGGAGTCAATGAATCTTACGTTGTCCATTTCCATCAAAATAATTTTAGTTCCCCGAGGAGTTATTTTTGGGGTAAATTTAGTTTCTTCCATAATATACTGTAGTATGAATTGGAAATCAAAACCTTGCCCGTTGTGGGCAATTACACAAACATCTTTAAATTTTTTTCGAATTTCCATTACATAGTCCATAAACTGTTTTACCGGTTCCTTTTCAAATACCCTTTGCCGTTCCGAGCAAGTTTCACACTCACCCCCATTAATACATTTAAAACAGTACTGTTGTGAGACACACAAGTTAACTTGATGTACTTTTTGTTCAGGGTCAGAGGGGAGAGACTCGTCTTGGCGAGTCTCCAAGTCAAAGAAAATAAACAAAAAATCACGGTCTTTGGGAGTTCTCCTATCTACCCTCATGAAACACTGATGTGCGGGGTCTTTGAACGCTTCACAGGGTTTACAATAAACTTCTCCGCATACGTGAGCTGTCTTACGTTTTTTTGGATGAATCATTTTCTTACAGTCACGGCAGAGTTTTAAAGTTTTACAAACTTGCCCTTGATGGGCTATTAAACACCGCTCGTTTTTGAAGAAACGGTTGCAAAAACGACATGTAATGCCTCCGTGTTCTAGTTTACAGGGTGGGGAGATAGTATGGCAGGACAAGCATCTGTTTGAGCATCGATGCCCTGATTTTTGGTCAAAAGGGATGTGGCAGGCTTCACAAAAGAAATTACAAACAAACGCTGCAGTTAAGTTTGTAATTACATTATAATGACCGTTGTGAAAGAGCAAGTTAATTTTGAATTTAGCGTCTTCATTACCTCCCTCAAAATAGACATCCCGGCCTTTTCTGTCGTAGTTGTAGACGGTAATTTTGTATTTTTTAAGATGGGATTGGAATTTTTCAAGTTCGGGGATACCGGCGCCTTCCTCCGGCATTTCTACACGGGCTTTTGCTATGAGCTTATTAGCTCTGAAAGTTTGTCTTTTCCCCTTGTCTTTTCGAATAGCGTATATCTGAGGATCATTTTTTGCATACGCCTTGCCTACTACCAACGCTCTAGCCAAACATAAATTATCTTTGTTATTAATTACTACAATCCCTTTTCTCGCCTTACACTCTTCATCAAACGTATTGTAAAAGCCAGGCCTTACCCTCCCAGAACCTACTGGAACGTTAACTCTTGCTACATATACTTTGAACGTGTCTGTAGACTTAATAGATTCGGAATTTGATTGAAGAATACCTCCGAAAACTTGCCAAAGGACATCACCGTTAACTTCAGAGACCGGTCTAAAATCTACATACCCCGGTTCAGCACTTTTTAAATTTATTGACTGCATTTTAAACCCTAGATAATCGGTGGGTACAGCATCGGCTTTAGCTTTTTCAACAATCTGATTAAGACCCTTACGAATCCAATCAAACTCAGAGATACCATTGGGAGGGTTAGTAAATTTGAAAACAGTATTAGTCCCGTAAAGTCTGAATTTTTTAACATAGGTTTGATCTTTACTAATTAAATTTATCGGATTTTGAGGGTTCTTTTTAGAAACGTCCATCTTTCAACAAAGAATTAAATACTGAAAACAAGCTAACTGTACTAACGCTTAAAAGAGAAAACACACCGACCAGAGTCAAACTCACACGGATACAACTGAATTACGCAGAATCAATAATAATCTGTGCAAGAGAACACCTACGCAAGAGCAGCGCAAAAGAACGTCTGACCAGTGTGGCGACTGAAATCAGACTGAAGAACTAGAGCTTGTTGTAAGAGCTATATAGTATGTAGGGGAGCACAGTACCCCTGTATCACTACGCAAGTCAGAAAAACACGAACACTACGCAAGTCAAACCAGAACTACAAGTTATCGAAAGTTAACTCCAATGAAGTTTTAAAACACGAACACCTACGCAAGAGCAGCGCAAAAGAACGTCCGACCAGTGTGACGACTGAAATCAGACTGAAGAACCAGAGCTTGTTGTAAGAGCTATATAGAGAACGGAACTGTTACTTTGTCACTGGTTGGTCTACTGGAACTGTTACTTTTGGAACGGTTACTGTTGGAACCGTTGGAACGAGTACTGCTGGAACTGTTACATTGTTGGAACTGTAACCATTTGGAACCGTTACTTTGTAGCAGTTTTCAATGCTATAACATGAACAAGATAGAGAAGGCAACTGTTACTATTGGAACGGTTACGTCTAGAACTGATACTTTAAAGTCACTGATCAAGTTCTCTAAAATAACAGGTACAGAGGATCTACAAAAGAGCACGGTACCCCTGTACTACGCAAGTCAGAAAAACACTAACACTACGTGAGTCAAATCAGAACTACAAGTTACCAAAAGTTAACTCTAAGGAAGGTTTCAAACACTACTCTAACCAAAAGAACGAGAATAGAAAGTGAGATTACTGTTACTCAGCACATAAAACACAACACTACTCTTGACATAAGAAAGTGAGGTTAGGTTTGGCACCAATCTTTTTTTGCGCGCAAATTTGGCGGGAAAATTTGGCGGGAAAATTTTCTTCTTACTCTTTCCTCGCTCAGCGGCTCGGAAAAGTGAGGTTACTGTTAGTCAACACATACAAAAACTGTTCTAACCAAAACTGTTTTAAAGAACAAGAATAGAAGGTGAGGTTACTGAGGTGAATTTACAGTTCAAAAGAACCAGGGCAAAAAAATAAGGTTACTGGAGGTTATGTCAGTCAACACAACACTACTTTAGCCACAAGGAAGTGAGGGTTTGTTTACTTTCTTTACTGTAAACTATCAAATCAAACAATTAAACACAAAACAACACTACTCTAGCCAAGACAATAAACACAACACAGAAATAAAATTAAGTACACCATGCAAGGAATATAATACAGTAAAGTTGGAGTGTAAAGAGTGAGGTTAGAAAAAGTGAGGTTACTTTAGCAGTTCAGATAACGCTAAAAATCACACGACACTACTCTTGAAACATGTAGTTAACTCTGATGTTACTGTACACTAGCAAGTCATACAACGCTCTTAACATAGACAAGTCAGGCATGAACAAGACAAGTGCATGATACCGTGATATTACTGTTATGTTACTCAGCACATACAACGCACAACACTACTACAGTCAAATCAAACAAGAAACTGAGGTTACTGGGTGTGAGGTTATGTTAGTCAACACAACACTACTCTAAACAAATCAAACAATTAAATACAACGCAAAACACTACTCTCGACACAAGAAACTGAGGTTACTGGGAAATAAGGTTATGTTAGTCAGCACAACACTACTTTAGCCAAGCCAAACAATCAAATACAACGCACAAAACTACTTTTGACGCAAGAAACTAGGTTTGCTGTTATGTTATCCAATACATATAAACACAGGACTACCAAGTAAAACATAATTGGCTAGGTTACTTAATAAAGAACAAGAATAGAAAGTGGTATTACTGTCAGTCAACGAATACAAGCACAACACAGCCCTTGACACAAGGAAGTGAGGTTATGTTACACGTAAGATAGGGTAGGCAAACGCTCAAGATTGAGGTTAGAAAAAGTAAGGTTACCTTCGCCAAACGCAGCAAACAGAGCAACACAGGGACACATCTGATCGTAATGAAAGCTGAGAGCAAAGAGAGGGAGAAAATGCACGGCAAGAGAGCAGGTATTGTGGTGGGGCCACGTCTGGACCAATCAGAGGGCAGGACGCCTAATCCCGACCAATCACAGAGCAGTATTTTAACTGATCACAACTAGTTTGCTGACAAAGACTTGTTGCGGATGTTGTGGTCAGATACGCAGAAGGAAGTGAGATTAGATACGCAGAAGGATGTGGAGGTTAGATGTATAGAAGGGCACTGGGGTTAAAAAAATAAATATGTAGAAGGAAACGTAGGTCAAATAATTACCATAGAATGCTAGATGATTAACAGCAGAAGGACACGAGGGCTAAATAATTACCACAGAAGGCTAGATGATTAACAACAGAAGGACACGAATTAACATTTCAACCCATCAGTTTACTTAAAAATGTTCACGTTACACCCGCCAGCTACAGTACGCTGAGAGAGACAGGATCTGTAGTTAGATACACAGAAGGAAGTGAAGGACGCGAAACAATTACCAAAAATGGTATATAATTAACCACAGGGGATGAAAAAGATAAATAATTAACCACAGAGGGTAGCAAAAGAAAGACAGAGGGTAGTAATTACACCCCAATTCTATCCTCCATAAGAGTACATGTTATTCTATTCTCCCATAAGAGTCCATGTTATTCTATTCTCCATAAGACCCCATGTTAATCTATTCTCCATAAGAGCCCATGTTGGACCCAAAGTGCTGTGCCTTACTACTCATAATTGTTTGGTGTTGTAAATTATGTTGAAAATAAAATAAATGAATTCATTTTGGTAAAATTTGTTATGTAATTCTTTAAGACAAAAAGTGAACTTAATTGTAAATGTTTATAACATAAAACATATGTAAACAAATTTGTCAGCTGGTCTTTCAGTCTGGATAAAGACTCACAAAGACTTAACAATAATTTATTCAGATTTTCAGTCATGCGATACATAGATAATATATAATCACATGTATTTTATTTGTATTTCATAGAGTAGTCTTGATTGTTTCGCTCAATAAATAAGAACGCATTGTACTTAAAGCATACGAGGTTTAGTCAGATTTTATTTTTAAATCACAGTCGGTATAAAACTCGCTCGCATAAAGCGCAACCTGGCGTGCTATGACGTCATTATTGAAACGTTGCACCATTCCCGTCCCCTCTAAATCATAAGGAACATTGAAATTGGCAACAGAACGGTCAAACGACTATGCATTACGATGTGGTGAATCATATTTCGAAACAACATAAATTATATTTCATTCAAGTCCCTAACTTCTTACTCTTTATTAAATGATCACCGGAATATAAAAAGTACCTAATCTGCTAGTCTGATGTTAATTTTTCAATTGGAATTAGGAGTATTTGGTTTAATGAGATAATTACAACGCTATCACTAACAATCTTACCAGCTTACCTTTTGCAATGCAAATGAAGCTTGGGTGATGGCTTAAAAAATCTGTATTATAATGAAAGCATAACACTCATTAGCAATCGTCAAAAAAATATGCACAAACAAAACCTATGTTACTATTCAGTCTCTGATTGGACCTAATGATGACCGGTGTGACTGGTTGAAATCGATAACCTTGTACCGTCATTTTTGTATGTTTAACGTTTTCTGTATAGGTACAGAGTAAGTGTAATTATATTTTGTTGTCACTTTATTTATCCTGGTTAACTATTTTACTTTAGGAATGCAGGACAAGACGATTATCAATATTTTTATCAATTATAAATTGTTTGAAAATAATTATTTTTAGGTCAAATTCCAATTAAGGCATCAATCCTTGCACCAGTTGAGCCTTTTTTACGGGAGACATAATAATTGGATCCATCACTTCCTTAGCTAGAGTTTAAACTGGGTTTTAGCTACCAGGTAAACTTACTTGGTGTTAGCATTACAATAATGAAACGTATAACTCACTTAGTTTATTAAGTCAAATTCTTAATTCACATCAGTGAAATAAAAGATAAACACCAAATTAACAGGCGACGATAATTGCAGAATAGGAAACTCAAGCAATAAATATCTAACTTTGTTTCAGATGTTTTAATCAAGACAAATGAAAATTAAAAGTACAAACAAATCTAGTTAGTGAAGACCAGCTTTAAACTTGGTTAATTTAATATAACTTTATTTCTACAATGCTTAACTTCCTTGGAACCACTGTAAAAAGGTCAAGTGGTTTACAATGCTTAACTTCCTTGGAACCACTGTAAAAAGGTCAAGTGGTTATTTGTGAACAATCAATAGTACATGGTATATTACGTAAATCGTATAAGGCTTATCGATATAATATTAATAAAATCAAGATAACATTAATAGTAGCCTACCATACAAATAGTAAACTGCTGCTCTAACTAACTCATACAGGTACTTGTGTAGAATTTGGAGAACCTCTATTGAACTTTTTTATTCGGTATTTTTTTCGATTTATCGATGTTTCTTTCATATCGATAAAAGTTAACTAATCAACATATAAAAATACTTTTGCCATGAATTTAATCGCTTCTAGGATAAGAAATGAAACAAACAGTAATATTTAATATTAAAGTCAATATTAACCATTAAATCAATGCAAATTTTTAACTGATATAGAAAAAGAACAAAAATGGTATTAAACACTATTGTTAAATTCACAGATGTAATTTAAAAGTGTATCAAATACGTCTGTTCCTGATGCGCCACATGAATTCAGTGAAGTATTATCCCGGAATAAATGCTGGCAGGCAGTTCTTCTTTGCGTTATGTTCCACCGTTTGACTGATCCCCACATTCGCTCTACTTGTTAAGTATTGGCCACGGTGGTAGGATCTATAAAATGGTACCTGTGAATAAAATAATTACTTGTGTTTAAATAATTCGGTCATTATATAGCTTCAATATTTGTTATCGATATATCGAAAAAATACCGAATAAAATCGTTCAATAGAGGTACACCGTATACTAGACAAGGACTCTCATACTGAACGTAAGGTAAAATAACACACATAACTGTCTACTCATACAAATGAGCCTTTGAAAAATTCACAAGTATGGAGAAGTATTAAGAATGTAAAGGTAATTCAGTCTATGAATATATTATATATTTAACTATTTGTTTAAAACCTATTTTTCTTTAAGTGTAAATTAATCTAAACATTAAATCGGTAATGTTTTCAATTAAATTATAAATTGATCTTCCTTAAAAATCAGCATGCTACATGAAAACAATTTAATTTGATGTATTTGGCCATACCTTATGAACAAGTTCCAAAAGCTTTCTGCAGAAACTGTAAAACTTTTCCAAGAAGATCAAAGGATTTGAAACAAATTTAAAATTCTAAAATATAATTCAGAAAGGCTCTCAAAACTTTCCTGCAAATCTTTCGAAATCCTGAAAGCTTTTAAGGCTGGCAATAACGATAATTTGTGGTGAAACAATTTTAACACTGACGATTAATCTATATTTGGAAAATCATTTTAAAATAAAAACTAGAGTTTTAAAAATTACTTTTAAATAAGTTAAGCTTATGAATAAAAATTGAATTAACAGAGGGGACAGTTAAAATAGAATTATTTACCCATGAAGTTTATACGTTTTAAAACAAACTTGAATTTTGATGAATATTAGGTATGGTACGGCACTATGGTGTTACCTTGTGCGTAATGTTGAGTTTTAAGATACAAGAGGAACGCTTTTGGAAAACGTAATTTTATACAACAAAATTGTTTAATGATGTAGGTATAGTCGAGTGTGAATTACACAAAATAAATAACAAAACGCAACTAGGCGTCCTTTCAGTTACTAACAAAAAATCATAATATTTTACAAATCTGATAAGTATGAAATTACTTTATTTGATTGTTTTATATGTTATAAGATATATTATAAATAAAATAGTTGAAATAGTTGGAAAAATACTCAGTTTTTATTCACTATATCGATGTTCCACTACGTTTAGTTATCTATTATTCCTCGATTTCCTGTGTTTTAAATTGGTCCATAACCAATGAATTACAAATAAGTATGTTATTACTAATTGATTTGTTTATAATATATAACCTCACAATATATAAATGTTACATCAAATACTTTTAAACATATCAATAACATGTGCATCAAATTAGAACTTTTTTTAAAGATTATAATATCATACAGTAAGACAATCACAAAGACAAAACAAACCCAAATACTACATATTTTTTCATCTATGAAACCAAAACATAAAAAACATTTATCATAAACTTTGAAACATAAATAAACACTAAAGACAGTGACAGGTAAAGAACGTGGTTGGTTGTTGAAAGCTTAGCTCCTGACCCTAGAGGTCACGTCATACCTATGAGAAGACGTAAATAGACAAGAAAGACAGTGACAGGTAAAGAACGTGGTTGGTTGTTGAAAGCTGAGCTCCTGACCCTAGAGGTCATGTCATACCTATGAGAAGACGTAAATAGACAAGAAAGACAGTGACAGGTAAAGAACGTGGTTGGTTGTTGAAAGCTGAGCTCCTGACCCTAGAGGTCATGTCATACCTATGAGAAGACGTAAGTAGACAATAAAGACAGTGACAGGTAAAGAACGTGGTTGGTTGTTGAAAGCTGAGCTCCTGACCCTAGAAGTCATGTCATACCTATGAGAAGACTTAAGTAGACAATAAAGACAGTGACAGGTAAAGAACGTGGTTGGTTGTTGAAAGCTTAGCTCCTGACCCTAGAGGTCATGTCATACCTATGAGAAGACGTAAATAGACAAGAAAGACAGTGACAGGTAAAGCACGTGGTTGGTTGTTGAAAGCTTAGCTCCTGACCCTAGAGGTCATGTCATACCTATGAGAAGACGTAAATAGACAAGAAAGACAGTGACAGGTAAAGAACGTGGTTGGTTGTTGAAAGCTGAGCTCCTGACCCTAGAAGTCATGTCATACCTATGAGAAGACGTAAATAGACAAGAAAGACAGTGACAGGTAAAGCACGTGGTTGGTTGTTGAAAGCTTAGCTCCTGACCCTAGAGGTCATGTCATACCTATGAGAAGACGTAAATAGACAAGAAAGACGGTGACAGGTAAAGAACGTGGTTGGTTGTTGAAAGCTGAGCTCCTGACCCTAGAGGTCATGTCATAACTATGAGAAGACGTAAGTAGACAATAAAGACAGTGACAGGTAAAGCACGTGGTTGGTTGTTGAAAGCTTAGCTCCTGACCCTAGAGGTCATGTCATACCTATGAGAAGACGTAAATAGACAAGAAAGACAGTGACAGGTAAAGAACGTGGTTGGTTGTTGAAAGCTGAGCTCCTGACCCTAGAGGTCATGTCATACCTATGAGAAGACGTAAGTAGACAATAAAGACAGTGACAGGTAAAGAACGTGGTTGGTTGTTGAAAGCTGAGCTCCTGACCCTAGAAGTCATGTCATACCTATGAGAAGACGTAAATAGACAAGAAAGACAGTGACAGGTAAAGCACGTGGTTGGTTGTTGAAAGCTTAGCTCCTGACCCTAGAGGTCATGTCATACCTATGAGAAGACGTAAATAGACAAGAAAGACGGTGACAGGTAAAGAACGTGGTTGGTTGCTGAAAGCTTAGCTCCTGACCCTAGAGGTCATGTCATACCTATGAGAAGACGTAAATAGACATGAAAGACGGTGACAGGTAAAGAACGTGGTTGGTTGTTGAAAGCTGAGCTCCTGACCCTAGAGGTCATGTCATACCTATGAGAAGACTAAATAGACAAGAAAGACGGTGACAGGTTAAGAACGTGGTTGGTTGTTGAAAGCTGAGCTCCTGACCCTAGAGGTCATGTCATACCTATGAGAAGACGTAAATAGACAAGAAAGACAGTGACAGGTAAAGAACGTGGTTGGTTTTTGAAAGCTGAGCTCCTGACCCTAGAGGTCATGTCATACCTATGAGAAGACGTAAATAGACATTCGTTATTCAAAACATTGTGAAATATTTGCAGGTTGTTACCGATGTATACATTTGTATTATATTACATTTTGAAACATATAAAAACATATTTTTCTTAATAATTTATCACAATCAATGAACAATCACAATGAATTATCACAATGTTTGTCTTATGAACTTAAAAAATATAAATTACACCTTAAGGTTTTTTTCTGGAACTAATGTGTCCTTAGAGATTACTCTACTAATTTCATCTATATTATGTACAAACATCCCAAAACTACATTTATATATAGTATCCTGTTTAACATATTTCTCACATTATAGAGCCATAAGTGAGGAAAAAACACTAAATAGAAACCATATGACATAAAACGTTTTAATTATGTTAATTAATTCGCTGAGCTTTAATTTTAAATTGTTTGGGGACTCGACAAGTGTTTTAGTTTTATTATTTTAGACAATAATTTTGACAAAGGGGTTTCAAAATGCAAGAGGGAAAACATTATAAACGTACATGATAGGGTATGATGCATTGGGGACGCCAGAAATGCATGCTAATCATGTGTTTGTCCCCACAGATAAATCAGTGTGTGAAGAATGAGGGTGTTTTAAGGAGTTAGGGTCGGAGAATTAAGAGGTCACATAAATAGTTAAACTATTTATCTTAAAATACCTAATTTAAATTCAAGGTAGGCCTAATCATGGGAAATAGTTCAAAAATATAACTAACTGGGTCAATTTATCTTTCAATGGAATATTATACATTTTTTAGATAATTGATTTGTCAGAATTAGCACAACTAAAATGGTTACATTTTATATTCTGTTTGATAAACATAAATGTATATAAATAAGATTCAACAATAATTTGTTTATATATTTAAAAAAGGAGGTAAGGAACAAGTAAATCCTGACTGAGATACGGTACCTGAAAAAAAGTTTGTAACTATACACGTACACATAAACACAAAATTAACCACCAAGTGTTGCTGGTCTTAGACAATATTAAACAAAAAATTAAATAATACTTTATTCCTGACAATAATCAATGAAATACAATAAGTGAATAGAAAATACAGGATTGAAAATAATCCCTAATAAAACTCACGTTTGTGTTTGGAGATGAGTCCTTTTCAGCAGACTGCCCCGCACTTCAGCACTAAGCTAACAGGAGCCCCCGGTAAATTACATTAATAATGTGTTATTAAAACTAACATGAAATGTAAATAGTATATTTCATAACAAGAGAGGAAAGTGGCTGTTTCCGGGCCGAGATCGAGGTTACGCGCGAGGCTTTAGCCGAGCGCGGAATTTCGATGAAGGCACAGAATAACACTTTATACTCGAGTTATGAACGATATTTTTCATCACACGGTAGTTAAATAATTATATTAATCAATTAAATAATATAAGTTTAAGAAATAACATGTAGGTGCTCAATTGATTTCCGCAGTACAATGAAAACAGTGATACTGTTTACACAGCTGATTGAGTTATTGAGAACAGCTGATTTATGATAAATATACTAGCGCTACTAGCGCTACTTGTGTCAGGAATCATAACTAAAAACTAGTGTGGAAAATCAACAGCTGATTTTCCCACTATAGAACGGTAAAACCTTATTTTTTTCACTCGAAGTTGATGTTGAAAACAGCTATGTTCCATACAGTGTAATGAAAATGTAAAATTAAATTAAAAAAATTTTTATGTTGCACCAAAACATTCGCAGACTCTCAAGTATCTTGGATTAGCTTAAAGATAAAATGTTTATGAATGGTCTATTTGAATAGTGTTGTATTTATAAGGTCGAATCGATGTTTTATTTGAAATATGGTATCTCACACATTCAATGACAAAAATAAAAAAGATATAGAAGACTTGAAAAAATGTATCATTTGAAACGCGATATAATTTGAGATAGGCGTAAGAGGATTACATAAGAGTTTCCGTTTGCTCTGGCCAACTTAGAAGCCAACCGTTGACCCCCCTCTTGTACACAGCAACACTGTCACCCTCGGCCAATCTTATTTCAGCAGTTAATGTATACCCTGTAAACCATGAGACTAATATAAAAATATATACTTGTAATGTTTGATTAGTTAGCTATGGAAGTGAAATGCCAACATTTTCATTGTAACTAGTTGAATTATAATGCTGAGCAGGTGTGAAAATCAGGCTTTATTCGTTGTAATATTTTTATTGAAAATAAGTAGAGTTTTGAGAAAGCTCCTTAAAAAACCAGGAAATTTATGAAAAACCTGCAAAGTAAGGAATACGAGTTTTGTTTGAAGATAGTTAAAAAAAGATTAATAATTTGATGAATTAGTGGATACAACAGTTGTACGTTTTGTGTTGCACTTCAACCATAAACATCTGCATACACAATAATGTAAACAATAATAACCTAAATAATTATATATATATCGTGTCCAGTAATCCGATAAACACATATTTAAATAATGTAGACAATTTATAATACAACCATAAGTAAACATAATAAATCATGGTTATTTTAAAATATAATCTTACTTTTTAACATAACAGAAACTAATACTATCTCATGAATATAATGGGTAAAACATTGTTAGCATGTGTAAATATCATGTGTGGTCTGAAGTGGTTATCTATCTAATGAGAGAAGAGCACAGAATAATACTAATTAGGTCAGTAAGGGGTTTAATAATGTTTCACTCATATACATGTTTCATTATTGGACGTGTAATATTTAGTGGTAGTTTAAGGAGAGTATAATAATATTAAAAGTAAAAGGACACGTTATAAGGTTTGAATGCTTATTTAACTATATTAATTAATTAGTAATATATTTTATAAATATTATCTTGAATAGCATAATACGTGTTGTTGCAATTAACAGGATAAAATAAAACTACGTCTCACAACACTACAAATTTACACTTATACTGTACTTACATACAAGACGGTAAATACACAACAAACTGGTACAAGGCGATCATGCTGACCTGTAGATGGCTCAACAAATACTTAAGGTTGTAGGCTAAAACTAACTAATATGTAATATGTATTTATACTACATATTTTTGTATTGAATAATAAATACAAAATGTCATGCTATAATAAAACAAATTAATTTAAATTTATAAAATTTTGATTTGATAATTGTGCAATGGAAGAAATTCAGACTTATGCACAATTTAAATATAAATATTTATTTTATTTTATTTTTTTACAATAGCAGCAATCCAATTTTACAACATAGTTCACACATTGATGGGGTTGTGAAAGTCTTATAATAAACAATTGCTCACAAGTTAAATTATAAACATCAAAAATAATTTACCTTGAAAGTAACACAATGATCTAAATTACAAATATTCGTATAATAAATCTAACAACCAACAACGACATTGCTTTTCCGAATACAATCGAGATAACAACTAATAATTTATTCAACACATAACAATGAAAGAAGTGTAGTATAACAACAACAAAGAAGAATGCTAGCAATACAATAAACAAGCAGATAACGCGCATAAATATGTATAAAGTTAACAGGACATACAAAAATAACAACAACAAAAACAATTTAAACATGGAATTATCGTCAGTGAAATGAAACATATTAACAAGAATAAATATACCATGACTACAGCCATACAATTTAGAATTTTGGTTAAACAAGTAAATCTTTCAAAACGTCTGAACTGTTTTAGTTCCATGTAATAACAAATGTATTATTTATTTGTAACATTTTTATTGAATTATATATAACTAGTTAAAAAAAAATTCAAAATCCACTTCAAGTATTTTTAGTGAATTTCGTATGGAAAAGTGAACGTAATCCTATATTAAATTATTATACGTAAAAATTCCAAAAATGTAAGCCCTCCCTTATCATTCTAGCATAAGTATGTACCGAGTTATTAAAGAAAATTTTAATTGTCTCAACATAGTACGTTGTCTTATCGGGATTTTACACTGGAAAAAGCTGTTTTTCATATATTGATGGAGTATTATGACCCCTAATACCCTCTATACCCCTATTTATTATGACCCCTAATACCCCTATACCAACTTTTTATCGTGACTATACCTCTTCCTAACTCTATAATGTCATTATAATAACTATAATTAACTATAAATAATTAATAATTAATTATTATTATACTAACTATAACTATAATAATAATAATTATAATAATTATTAACTAACTATAATAACTATAATAATTATAATTATGTAATAACATTGCCATCATAGTAGTCAATTTAAATATAACTAGCAGCATCAGAATAGCAAGAAATAACATTTTTTAATTTTACCAAAAATTGTTACTAGTTTTGATTTAAATCATTCCTTAGATTTACTTAAAGGTTTTAATGCGGAAATTCACTTTCCCCAAGTCAGCGTTCTGCGTGCAAACTCGTTTTGTATTAAATCAGTCTTTGCTAACAAATTTGTAAAGTGCAGGATACTTACATAAGCTGTTTATTGTGCAATTGTCTATTTTGATTAGTCAATCAGTGACATAGATTCAATTTATCATGTATCCAGTTGTGTCGCTTCAGGTTTTAACAAGCGTTTTGAATACAATGAAACTTTGTTTGATTATGAGATTACATGAAACTTCTTATCAATCAGCCCAGTGTTTGTGAGAGACAAATATCATTGTATTTCTGTGTAAGACACGCTGTGGTATATAGAGAATGTTTTTATTATTTTAAAGAGCTTACATGGTATATGTTTGGAAGAGGCTACGTAAACGTCCGACGTGAGCCACTACTGTTCACGTCCGTTCCAAATTATGCACCGTACGTTACTTTTCCTGTGATTTTTAAAACAAATTGAGAGCCAGAAAACCTCCTAACCTAACCTAACGCAGCCTAACCTAACGAATCGTAACGTAACGTAAACTAACCTAACCTAACCTAAGCGGTAGCGAAGTGAATTTGCCCTTACATTGGACGTGTACGTAGTCACTTCGTATATGTTTCATATTTTAAATTTTGTACGTCCTAGAGGATTTTCTTCAAATCTTGTATTTAGTAGAATCCGTTAAAACTAAATTTTATTAAAAATAAAGAATATTAGCTCTAACACCGATTACATTATATTTTTAGTTATAAATAAGAAAAGAAGAAATGCAACTACTAAATATAACTTATCCTCTTTCACAGGGTTATATTAAACGTCAAATGTATACGTAAAATCCCTTAACGAAGGGATTCACTTTTTAAACTGTTTCACCTTAAAATCAAAGGTTGTTTTTAAAAGCACTACGAACATGATAATATCATGTTATCTCATGTTATATAATGTAATACATTATACATATTATGTATAATGTTTTATAACGTCGCCAGCATTATAGCATTGTAGCGTGTCGTCTTGCCCCATATTGATTACACACAAATACAAACTGTACAATGTCACGCAGCTATAGTCTATATCCAGAGTCTTTGTCATACTTTCATATCTAGAACTAGGGGCTTCAAGGAGCCATAGCCCCTTACCTAGCTCCAATACTCTATCTTTCTGCTTCGTTTAAACAACTTTTTTGTTATTAGCATATTACTTACGGGATGTAATAAAAGACGTCTTACAACACTTAAGATATATTTACACTTATACTGATTCACATACAGACAGTAAACTGATTCGTTTACTATTTACATTCTGAGGCAAATAAAATAACACGTCAGTTCGTAGACAAAGTGGACACTTAATCACATGTTTTGATGTATAACAAAGCAGTCGTTATTAAACCCTATGCAATTCTGATGGGGGACGTTTTAGGTTATTTCTCGTTTGCTGGTAACTTTGTCGTAAACTGCTAGTTTTCCTGAGTCCCTGAGATTAAGACCTTCAGTTTTAACCGTCTCCCATCATCGTACAATCTGCATAACTCCCACATTTTTTACTTTAAAATTTAATTTACAGAATTTTATATAAAGATAAAAACAAGTTTTTGTTAAATTTAAACCTGTTCTAAAATGATGTAATTATTTGTACAAAACGACTAATACAAACATTTTTCATTTCTATTCTACTACACTATTATATATACTAGTAAAAAATGGGCAATCGAACACAAGAATATTTTTTATATACGATTATTTATGAATTTTTGGTTACACAACACATTTTACCCCATATTTAACTAACTGAGTTTTAGACTTGTTTTCATGAATTCTAAGCCTTATTTTCTTTCTAAATTCTATATTTACTTTTTAATAAGAATTTAACATGAACACTAATTTTTTTGTCAAAAACAATTAAAGTGGTCAGTAGTAAATATAAATTAGGTCGCACTGAATTGAAAATAAAACACGATTAATAATAACACGTTTTAATTCATACCGGAACAGTTTTAACCGTTGGTGACTAAATATAAATACCTTTTTTGACTTTTAAAGCATTAATTTACTGTTTAGAAAGTTTATGAACTTTAAAAATATTACTTCTTAAAATGAAATGCGGACGGATTAAAATACTCCCTATGATATAGAGTGAAATTAAAAACCAACTGAGAAGAGATTTCCAAATCAAAAAGCAGAAAGTTTGAAAGATCAAGTTTTCGAGTTGATCACAGGTGAAGGTTCCTTTCATTTTGTCGTTTTGCCAACCCGATCTTTGCTGACACTTCCCTTCGTGAGGCGACTGCAATGTGGTTTTAGTCCGCGAGATTTTAGCTCACAGTAAATATTATAGGTTAAACAAAAGCCCATCTGCATCTTCTGTTGGGCAGTACAGTTGTTTATAAAATGTACACGGCGGGTTGAGCTTTGCTCGGTGAAGGTCAGCCAGTTTTTTTTATATTTTTTTTATATTTTTTTTAAGGTGACAGAGTAATTTTCTATCAAGTCCCCCTCCCCACGAGCAGTTTTGCTTAGCTCATTGGTCTCTTTTCTGCATGTTTGAGGCAACTCCAGTTGTTATTTATAGCTCAATGTTCCTTTATTTCAATTTGTAATGACCACTCTGTGGTGGCACTGTGTCATGTAATCTTCATTCAATGGTTTAATCCACTGCACTCAGGAAACCACATGTAAAAACTACATTAGAATAGCCTTCAGTTCACAACAGATGGGTAGGTCATTCGATTAAATATCGACTATCGTATTATTGACTAACGATTCTAGCTCTTTGTTTTGTATCATAATAAATATCCCCATAGCAGCAAACCTGCGTACTCAGCGAATTTCCAATGCATATATATGTATCTTAATACCACATAAAGCCACATACCAAGTTTCATCAATATACATTCATAAATAAACGATTTATGACATTTTAATTATTCTCCATAAGAATAACATGGCGGCTCAGTATGCAGGTTTGCTGAAATAAGGAACACTAAAAATAGGCTTTTATACAAATATCATTATAACTCAACTAGGTAAAGCCACATACCAAGTTCTATTAATTTATGTTCATAATTAAAGGAGATAACACGTTACTTATTCTCCATAAGAATAACATGGGGCTGAGTACGCAGGTTTGCTGCTACGAGAGCCTTTGGAAAAAATTGTTTTTTTGAGCAAATATCAATGGTCCACAACCAGATGAAGCCGTATACCAAGTTTCGTCAGTATTCGTTCATAAATAAGCGAGATATAACATTTTTATTTTTCTCCATAAGAATAACATTAGACAACGTACAGTACTGTGTTTAGCACTTTCAATATCTCGGTAACCAATTGACGTAGAGAAATGATCAAAATACAAAATTGTGTGTTTTTTTAAGCTGAATCCAATGGAAAAAACTAAAATTTGACTATTTCCAAAATTATATGTACAAAATTCGAAAAACCCATTTTTGGGGTACAAAACCCCCCCAAAATACCCATTTGGATGAAGCGGTCTGGCTGGTTTTCGAACTTAAAGTCATAAATGTTGCTTTACACGTTTATACCAAATTTCATCAAAATCGGATAATTTTTACGAGAGTTATATATATATATATATATATATATATATATATATATATATATATATATATATATATATATGAAAGTTATATATATGTGAAAGCTATATATGTGAAAGTTATATATATATATATATATATATATATATATACAGTTTCAAACGAATGGTGTTTTTGGGGTCTGGGGACCTCAAAACGAAAAGTTATCATGGTCCCGGGCCTAGGTCTTACCATGCCGACTACGGTAATAGCTTCTTCCCTATAGGGGAAATTCGCTAAAACGAACTTACGTGTAAAAAATAACAACTTTTGCTGCAGTTCTTGACAAAATTATAACAACCTAACCTAACCTAACTCCGCAGAGCACTGTAAATGGGCTCTTCGTTGTGCAACATTTTACAAATAAATTAATTTTGATCCAAAAAATATAAAGTAAACTTTAACAATAAATCTAGACCTGGTAAACGACAATTATAATACTTGAACAAAATAACATAAAATTAAAAAAATGCAGATCCCAAAAAGTACTCAGCAAAAGTATTTGAACCCGGGTCCGCCTGATTGTGGGTCCAATACTGAATCCATTGATCCAATACAGCATGTCGAGAATTGGGAAAGTTACAATTTAACAAGCTGTGATCATATAGTTGCTAGATGAATAGTCGAATACGATAATCGGTAGTTAATAATACGATAGTCGATATTTAATCGAACGACCTACCCATCTGTTGTGAACTGTAGGCTATCCAGTATAAATTTGAAAGTTCAGTGGTTGTTTATAAACAGCCGTTATGATTCCTATGTTTTGATTTGAAACTCCATAATCTCAATGTAAATTGTTTAAACTTTTCAAATTCATTTTTTACATAATTATATGTTTCCTGGGAATTATACTTTGTGAAACTTATTTTAAACTCACAATTTAGATAATTACAACTTTTGAAGGAAATCGTTGGAGCCGTTTTGAGATCAGAGTTGCAAGCAAGCAAGCATACAAACAAGCAAACCTTAATCATACAATAGAGTATAGCATAGCGGAAAAGAGTGTATTAATTGTGATGAAGTTAGTTTGGATTGGTCTGTGTCGAGTTAATATTTTATTTTAGGTACATTTGTATAAAAATACCTTACTTCTTTTATTATAGTTGTTATTAAAAACACGATACCAAAATTGGTATTTTTATTTTTTAGGGACTTGATATACTAGGTGAGATTAGGACTGTACAATCCCTTCTTCATTCTAAGCTGACAGGATGCAGTCCCCTAGAAACAGATGTGCCTAGATTAAGTAATAAACTTTACAAATTCAACTAAAAAAGGCCAGTTCGGGCTTGAATTGACGACCTCCAAAATGAGAGACGAACTCGTTACCACTGTGCTAACTCATTCGTAGATTTTTTTTTAATTATCTCTATTTAAAAATTTGCTATACGTCCTAGTTGTTTGTTTCACATCTAATTAAATTACAGTTTTGTAAAATTTTAATACCAGTTTTGATAAAGAATTTTAATTTGCATTTAAAGTACAAATTATTTTCCTTGAACAATTAAGTTATCTAAACGGTGATTAAAGGCAAATGAATCATTCTACGTTTTCCTCTTATTATGCCAAACTATAAAGTTTATGTAGTTGTTTTCAGAAAATAATACTTTTTATAATTAGTCTAAATTACATTCAAACAAATAATTTTGTGATTCCTCACATTAGTAAGCTATTGGCCATTGATATATGTATATGTGTATGTATGTATGTGTTTGATATATGTATTGTTTACGAGCCAAAGAAGTAACAAAGGGAAATTTGAGTTTAGGATAACAAGATATGATGGGTAATAGGGTTTGTTTTTTTCTCCTGTTACTGTATAGCTCTTCACTATTTTGTATTATGATGCGATATGAGACTAGTAAATCCTCTTTTCAAGTAACTTTTGAAAGTTAGAATTATTTATTATTTATTTACCAATACGTTATGTACCAATTAAATGCATTGACAATTAATAGTACTATATAACAACGTATATATTATTATTCTAATGTAGTAGGCCTATTATTACATTATTTGCTATTCCGTCACGTGTGAGATACTCAAGAGATTTGGAAGATAGGAGGGCAACTATGAGGGTAGGAGAGCAACTATTGGGTTAGGAGAGCAACTATTGGGGTAGGAGAGCAACTATTGGGGTAGGAGGGGAACTATGAGGGTATGAGGGAAATTATGGGGGTAGAAGAGCAACTATGGGGGTTGGAGGGCATCTATGGGGGTAGGAGGGCTACTATGGGAGTAGGAGAGCAACTATTGGGGTAGGAGGGAAACTATGAGGGTATGAGGGCAATTATGGGGGTAGAAGAGCAACTATGGGGGTAGGAGGGCATCTATGGGGGTAGGAGGGCTACTATGGGAGTAGGAGAGCAACTATTGGGGTAGGAGGGAAACTATGAGGGTATGAGGGCAATTATGGGGGTAGAAGAGCAACTATGGGGGTTGGAGGGCATCTATGGGGGTAGGAGGGCTACTATGGAAGTAGGAGAGCAACTATGGGGGTATGAGGGAAATTATGGGGGTAGAAGAGCAACTATGGGAGTAGGAGGGCAACTATGGGGGTAGAAGGGCAACTATGGAAGTAGGAGAGCAACTATGGGGGTTTGAGAGCAACTATTGGGGAAGGAGGGCTACTATGGGGGTAGGAGAGCAACTATGGGGTGTAGAAGGACAACTATGGGGGAAGCAGGGCAACTATGGTGGTAGGAGAGCAACTATGGGGGTATGAGGGCAATTATGGGGGTAAAAGAGAAGCTATTGGGGTAGGAGGGCAACTATGGGGGTAGGAGGGCTACTATGGGGGTAGGAGGGCAACTATGGGGGTAGGAGGGCTACTATGGGGGTAGGAGGGCAACTATGGTGGTAGCAGGGCAACTATGGTGGTAGCAGGGTAACTATGGGGGTGGGAGGGCAACTATGGGGGTGGGAGGGCAACTATGGTGGTAGCAGGGCAACTATGGGGGTGGGAGGGCAACTGTGGTGGTAGGGGCAACTATGGTGGTAGCAGGGCAACTATGGGGGTGGGAGGGCAACTATGGGGGTGGGAGGGCAACTATGGTGGTAGCAGGGCAACTATGGTGGTAGCAGAGCAACTATGGGGGTGGGAGGGCAACTATGGTGGTAGCAGGGCAACTATGGTGGTAGCAGGGCAACTATGGGGGTGGGAGGGCAACTATGGTGGTAGGGGCAACTATGGTGGTAGCAGGGCAACTATGGGGGTGGGAGGGCAACTATGGGGGTGGGAGGGCAACTATGGTGGTAGCAGGGCAACTATGGGGGTGGGGGGGCAACTATGGGGGTGGGAGGGCAACTATGGTGGTAGCAGGGCAACTATGGGGGTGAGAGGGCAACTATGGTGGTAGCAGGGCAACTATGGGGGTGGGAGGGCAACTATGGTGGTAGCAGGGCAACTATGGGGGTGGGAGGGCAACTATGGTGGTAGCAGGGCAACTATGGGGGTGGGGGGGCAACTATGGGGGTGGGAGGGCAACTATGGTGGTAGCAGGGCAACTATGGGGGTGGGAGGGCAACTATGGTGGTAGCAGGGCAACTATGGGGGTGGGAGGGCAACTATGGTGGTAGCAGGGCAACTATGGGGGTGGGATGGCAACTATGGTGGTAGCAGGGAAACTATGGGGGTGGGAGGGCAACTATGGGGGTGGGAGGGCAACTATGGTGGTAGCAGGGCAACTATGGTGGTAGCAGGGCAACTATGGGAGTGGGAGGGCAACTATGGTGGTAGCAGGGCAACTATGGGGGTGGGAGGGCAACTATGGTGGTAGCAGGGCAACTATGGGGGTGGGAGGGCAACTATGGGGGTGGGAGGGCAACTATGGTGGTAGCAGGGCAACTATGGGGGTGGGAGGGCAACTATGGTGGTAGCAGGGCAACTATGGGGGTGGGAGGGCAACTATGGTGGTAGCAGGGCAACTATGGGGGTGGGAGGGCAACTATGGTGGTAGCAGGGCAACTATGGTGGTAGCAGGGCAACTATGGGGGTGGGAGGGCAACTATGGTGGTAGCAGGGCAACTATGGGGGTGGGAGGGCAACTATGGTGGTAGCAGGGCAACTATGGGGGTGGGAGGGCAACTATGGTGGTAGCAGGGCAACTATGGTGGTAGCAGGGAAACTTTGGGGGTGGGAGGGCAACTATGGTGGTAGCAGGGCAACTATGGGGGTGGGAGGGCAACTATGGTGGTAGCAGGGCAACTATGGGGGTGGGAGGGCAACTATGGGGGTTGGAGGGCAACTATGGTGGTAGGGGCAACTATGTGGGTGGGAGGGCAACTATGGGGGTAGGTATTTGTAATATTGGAGTAACTAATACACTTAAAAGACTCCCCTTAGGTCCATCCCGTTTCGAAAATTTATTGCAGCTTTAATTTGAGTGGCCGAATAAGATCCAATGTTATTGGGGCAAGTTTATCTTTTAAAACATTAGAACGTTCAGCGATTTGTATTTATTAAGTTGATGTCTAACAAATTAAGTATTTTAAATTTATAAATATATATATTATATACGGAACATATTTATTATGTGTTGACGAATTTTTTAAGGGTTTGGACAAATGTAAAAGTTTTTGATCCCGGTAAACATATTAATTATGGTACAATATATCCCAGATCTGTTGGGGTAAAAAACCTAATAAGATATACTATAAAAAAATAAAAATAAAATATAATAAAACAAATAAAAATATACGCTTGAAACGAATACATCTTGTAAATTTTAATAAAAATGAAAATCATCTTTTGGGTATTTTGATTTTTATAAATATTTGTATTTTAAACTAACGTTAAATTTAAACTTTGATCATTAATGGTAGGTAAATGATAAATTCTAAAGTATACTACAACATTCTCAAGAATCAATTTGACGAAATTGCTTTATGAAGAACCAAAATATAAAGAACGGTGGTTTGATTTTTCTTCTAAGTATGACATGTACACTTCATAACATTCATAACTTATAACATTGTTATAGTAAAGATTAATAAATCACTGGACACATTTTTGACTTAAAGTTTTACTCGCGAAAAATCTTAAATACTGTAAAGTTTTACACAGGTACTAGACGGAAGTTTTCTAAGTCGGGTTCAATAAGTTTCCTAAACTACATTGGGGCTTAAACCCTTTTATCTTCTTAGGAAAAGTTCCTTTTATCCTTAAGAGATTTTTCTAAATTTTGGGATCTTGCTTCAAATAAGTAAAGGTATATAGTTGTTACCATTGCCATCACATATTATTATTTTAAGTTTGTTGGTAAATGCATTTAAAATTAGTATATCTCAGGAGGAGTCTTAAAGTCACATATTTTGACAAATTATTTATTTTTCAGTATCTTATAACTAAAATATAATTGGTTTAAAAAAATATGGTTTGTTAACATACCATTGAATTTAAGTGTTGTAAAATTATAAAGTTGTAAAGATTTAAATCAAACAGTAAATAAAAAGAAAACGGAATTGCAGTAAATCTTAATTATATACACAAACTATTACCAAGGTTGTATGATCTTGGTTTACAAATATGGTTTACTTTACCTTGATTTCCGTCAACGATCCGTTTTAATCCTGTGTAGGCTACCGGTTTCGTGGGATCACGCCCCCATCATCAGGCTCCAATAAAACCGTTGTTCACTCATAGAGGTCGCCAAATTTCAAAAACACATTTATTACATTTACCAAGGACACACAGACGTACAGTTTCACACATTTTACGCTAAAAAGAAACCAAAAATATTTTGGCCAAACAAAAATCACGATGCGGTGCGGACAGCTATACAATTTAATCCTGTGAATTTCCCTTGCAACCCCATATTGTTTATTCAATACTCCATCAAACTAGTTTCCAAATCAAGGCTAACAACCGAAAGAAGTCAAAACTAATAACTATGGTACGTACTTTAGTCAAAACCGGCGTAGTTCGCTTCGGTCTCCCAGTAGACCATAAGCGCTGACTAGTTCAGCCAGGAAGTCAACTGATTATGTTAAGTTGACCTGCCTGGCACATAAGATACGTTACTGGACCGCTACTATCATAGTTATCTAGCAGTTAACTCTCAGCAACACGGAGCCGACATCAATATCCAACTCAGTTAGAGCACCCTAAACTGCATCACCGTCATCTATCGTGTTAGTAACGTAATTAACAAGGAGCAGATTATTACACAGTAGAAATTTTCTTAATCCCACAAACTTATTGATGTCTAAAATATCTTTCTCGAAAAATTATAAACAATAATGATTATTTTAAGATGCAGCTTTCAAGAACGTCATTAATTGAAAGAAAATAAATCAGTAGATTTTGAGAGACTTTAACCACTAAAAAAGGGCAAAAGGTGAAAGGAGTGAATGGATAAAAGGGTAAAAGGGTGAATGGATAAAAGGGGTGAAAGGTTAAAAGGGGTAAAAGGGGTGAAAGGTTAAAAAGAGTGAAAGGGAGAAAAAATTATCACAAGGTTCTATCAGATGACCAGCTGTTTTTACTATTGCAATTTCACAACTGAGCAGTTTCTACATCTGCAGTAAAGGGGGTTAGCGTTTACACTAAGTTTATATTATACCGGTGAGGCAGAGACATGCTCAATGATATTTTTAGTTTCTATTCAATGGTTCTAGTCACTGTTGTTAATCAAACTCAGATGTCAGTTTAGCATGTGTAAGTGCTACTTTGACAGTTCACCGATTATTTTTTCACAGCGGTTATGATTTTACTTTTGATTTAAACTCCTTAAATCCAAACTTAAAACGTACAACTTTCTGAAGAGTTTTTTTTAACAAAATATAAAGTTACCTAGGGTTGAGGTTTTCACTGATTGGCTTTTTACGCCCAAAAGCCCTTAATTCCAAAGTCAAACCCCCAATTAAAATCATTACGCTGGATTCCTAAATAGTTTTCCAAACAAACATTGCGCGTATTAGAAAATAGGATTATTAAAATAGTATTAATCAGTAATAAAAGCTGGTTTACCTTTTATAATGACCATACCGTATTTAATTGAGACTTTGAGTAGAGATATATATCCCTACCATCTATAATGTGTGAGGAAAAGATATTAGAGAGTAGAGCCCCTCAAAATGAAAGTTTAATTAGAAGAACAAAATATTGATTTTTTTATAACGTATCAGCATGACTGCTTTTTTGTATTCAATGATTAACACTAAAATATAACAAAACATAGAGATTATTTAAAATTTGTTATATGAAAGTAATTCATATTAAATTAATGTAGACGTAGAAACAAAACAATATTTGGTCATTTTGTGTTGTTTTATGACAATGTTTTGTTAAGGTTGAAAGTTGCAACACAATCATCAGTGAATGTTCAATATATTCTGTGTGACCTCGCTATATTCTGTGTTGAAATGCGGCTCAGGAATTTGTTGACAGATTTGGTTCATAGGTGGAATAGCTTCAAAACTCTGCTGTCAGGTTTGTCGTATATTGGTTTCTAAGTTTATGATTTCTTGTAAGCTACTTTTTAGGGTACAAAAACAATAAATAAATACATTCATTTAAAATATTTTAGGATTACATTTAGGTATCCATGACGCGATACGAGTTAATATTGTTTAAACTAAACGATATACAATAAAAGCTAGCAGTTCACAGCCTTTTTTAAATTGCATAATTTTTTAGTAATTTCCGCTTTGGTTATTTAAGCAATATTAAAATTCGTTAGCAAATTTATCGGATTGAAATCATCCTAATTTAAAACAGTTCCTAAGCCTTAAGTATTATAAAGAAATTTAAGTGAGTAAATGTAAAATGTTGTAAATCAAGTTTGCATCATCCTAAATTCTAACCTATTAGCTTTTAGAACTCTTTACCACCTGCTATGACTGTGTTAACATTTTAGTTGTATAGTCATATATTGACTATAGATGTAATTTACTTATAATAACATTAAATCTAAGCATACTGTACTACACATGTAGTAATTAATGTATTTTACATAACAATTACACTTTTGCATTTCTGTTAGAATTTTCCTTACCAGTTAGGGTGATACATTCTTGATATAAAATTCGTATCGAATCCCCCCAGAGCAGGGACAAATCCCCAGGGATTGGACAGGCTTCAACAAACTCTTCAAATATATTTATGTTTTCCAACATTTTCCCTATTTTTTATATCTGTCCAGGATATATGTATAAAAAACGCATATATTCCAACACATTATAACAGTACTTAACTAAAGCTCTGTGAGATCGAAAAAAATAATTGAGGCATTTTACATAATAATTAAAACTGTCAGTTATTTAGCTATGTGGATTTCCATTTTTTCTAATTCATTTCATTCTGCATATTGGTCTGTTTTATTTCATTATTGATTAAACTATGTAATATGGTAATGTGATATGTTAATGTCAATAAAATAAAACTAACATTTTTTTAAATGTGAATTCAACAACGATTTAAACATACTTTTTTGTATTGAACTTGATTCGGCTATAATTCTTGTTCACAGCCAATCCAAATTAGATTTTAAAAACCAATTTGAAACTAAACAAGCTTATAAAAAAGAATCTGCCATGTATATTTATCTTTGTATTCTATTGCATCTTTTTGTATTGCTATTTATCCTATTATAAATCATATTGATAAAAATTGTTATTGAACTAAAATATTCTTTTTACTACGGGTAGTAAATATTAAGATTACTGTTTAAAATAATATAACGAATTTAACTTAAGTAATGGTTTAATAACTAAAATAATTTTTTAGAAGACAACATTTCTAAATATTAAAATCTTAATTTTATATTTTGCTTACAAGCGTTGATGTTAACGGCAAGTTCATAACGGCCAAAAGCAATTTCGTTATGATTAATGACTGGAAACATCAACAGTAATCTGTCACGAGAAACGCATTCGCCGTTGAGCTATCAATAATGTGTCACGTTGTTGACTATCGCAGAACTCTCGGGCTGTGACGAGCTGCAATAACGAGTTCAAGATTATAAACAACCGTTTATAAAATACAACAATGAGCAATTTTAAAAGTGTTACGAACATTCCTTTCAATTTTGTAATACTTATTGGAAATGCATTCCTTAACTTTACATTTATTTCAAGTACTATACTTACGTTTTGTTATTCGTAGTTCATAAATGTTTTCCTCACATTTGGGCAACAAGGTTTCATAAGACTTGTATTACTAAACAGAGAATTCGAGTAAAAATGTAACATCGTTCTTAAAGTCGACTCAACCTTTAACTCATACACAAAGTTCTTCGACAGTCCCGATTGTATAAACTAATTACTAGTAATAACTGTCTACCGATTATCAATTTAGATTTATCAAAGGTATATTTACTCAATTTGTATGATGATAACGGATCACCAAATCACTATGTTAAATCAACAGTGGCAATATGTAATCACACGGAGGGGTAACAGTCAATGCTACAAACAGATTGTGTTAGGGATTGGGGTACGTCACTGGATATTTGTATTTTGCCAGGAAGTCATTAGAAACCTCATAGGGTTTTGTTACTCAGCTGATTGTAAAATATAATTTTTTAACATAGCTATAAGTGTGTGTGATTCCCTTGTGGAGGATAGAACACCGGTACTTATATTTTATAATGGGATGTTTTAATGATAATATTACTTCTGTCATACAATCTGTAATATAAGTGTCTTATCATCAGAAGGCAAAATATGTTGGCCGAGAAAAACACAACAAAAATTTAATAAATAAATAAATATGCTTGTAATTTGTGTTTAGTTACATATCTTATCATACAGTTTTTATACGTATAAATATAATTGTAAAATTATTATATTTTTGGAAATCTACCGGTGGGAAGCGGAAATTTGATCTAAACAAACAACATCGTAGATCTCTCACACAGGTGTCAAATAAATGACGGATCAAGAGGCAACCCGACCAAGATAAACTCTGCTCAGGTCACAACAGTTTCGTCTTAAAGTTTAAGTTTTCCCTGATTTTTAAATCTCTTTTTGTTAATCCTTTCACTTTACTTAACGTATCATTAGAAATGGTTATGTTTCTTTACCTTTTACTTTAAATAAATTTTATAATAACAATTGTATTTGAAAAATTGAATTTGTAATATATTTTTTATAGTTAATAATAAAGTTATATACTTAGACCTAAAAAGTAATTATATAGCAATTAATTTCTTTGAAAGCAGCAAAAGTATATATTGTAAATTATAAAATATATATTAGCAATTACATTATTATAATTGTATAATTGTATCATATTTTAAGCTAACTAGTTAACATTATTAAACAGGATCCAATTAATAGTTTTTAGGTTTATTACTTTAAAAAGAACATTTAAAAAAGTACTACTGAAAATGGTAATGGTTCACACAAGTTTTCAATGCATTTTTGAGTTTTTATTTTATTACTTATAACATAACTTTACGTATAGCTTACTTAAAAAGGGCGATTTAATTCTTACTTTACAATTGGTGTTAAAACCTTTGAGGTAAGTCTAAAAAATATTTTATTTCGATATACTGTTTTCTCACTATTGGTACAATGGTTTTACCAGTTCAAAATTATCTCTTATGCATTTAGGGATACACACATTTTTAATGTATCAACTAAAACACCCAAACGTGGCAATAATTTAATTGAGTAAATTAAACGTGATAATAACCGTGTTTAGTTATCTATGGTTTATCTAACTATTTTAGGCACATGATGTAAAGGAAAACTTTACATATATATTTATTCTAATACCTAAATACAGGTAGTAAGGTAAATTATATATAAAATTTAACCTAATAACATCAATTACTTATTGCCTAAGTAACTGTAATTTAAAAAAAAGTTGTACATATGTAAGTAAGTTTAAATAATAATGTTAAAATAAAAATTGCATTATAACAGTCAACATATGATAACCAGTAAGCCTTCATTCATCGAAAGCTAATTTTCTTTTAAAATATACAATTTATTTTTTTTTAATATATGTATAAGTTGTAGACAATCAAATATCCAAAGTAGAAATATATCATCCTGCAACTTTGTTAAGGATGTGTCTAATGGAGTTATAATATAAATTTCACAACATTCACATGCTTAAAACATAATACATAAATATATAATTCAGGGTACTACATAGAATGTTTCATACATTTTGTAATAATACAAGGAAAATCTAAAACTTACCCCACTAATGCTTTTTAAGAATCTCAGATTTTTTCATATTTCAACCTAGGTATTTCTATCATTTATTTCATGAGTATGGAGTTTTTTCAATATTTAAATATACATTTCCCCAACATAGCGATGATTTGGGGAAACACAAAGATATGCAATGCTTGCTGAAGCCTGTCACAGAGCCCAGGGATTTGTCCCAGGTTCAAGAGGATTTACATTCACATTTCATATCACGAATGTATCACCTCAACTGTTGAAAACGTAAGCTCAACTGCAGTTCTGGTCTGATATATATATATATCATGTAAACTAAACATTAAATTGAGAACTTTCTACTTTATTCTTACATTTTATATTTTTAGATGTAACATTAATATAGTTATGATACTTTAAATGGTATCTATTTTTAAAAGTTGTGAATGAAATATGATTCAAGTTCTAAAAGATCTTTTGAATATGATAATTTTGCAAGTCAGAAAAACTGATTGAGTTGTGAAAGTCCAATATATATCCTTGACAGCGTTTAGAATATCAATACATATCATTAACCAGGATTGAAATGATCACAAAGGTTCTAATAGACTACGTATGATTAGATGTTTTCTCAGTTCAGTCAATACATATTTTTTTATTTATTTATATTAAGTTATAAAATAAATAAATACAAGTAATACTAACTGAAGTCACGTTCTGCGCTCGGGAATCTATCAGACGTAGATCTATATGTTTTGAAAAGTGTGCATTGATCACCTGACTACCAAAATAAAATATAACTCCATAATATTAACATTGTAACTTTGAAGGACTGTAGGGTAAAATCCTGAACTTGGATGTTTTTCAAAACCCCAAAATGCATATCTGTAGGTTAAACGTTTTTGACTGATACCAAATATGTATTTAAATAAATAATCCAAAAAAATCAAAAAATTCTTTTCATATAGAAGATTTTTTTTACATATAAGAATTGTAAAACACTAATTTATTAGAAACAAGAGATAATAATCTTTGTACTAAAATGATCTAGTGAAAGTTGTAAAATAATTATAAAACATGTAGCTAATAAGAGAGGCAAACAGAATAAAAAGAAACAATTAATTAATCTTGTCTCCAACGCTCTGTTCCAGTTAAAAGTTACTTGGTTTACAAATGAGGCAGAACTAGGTTGGGACAGCGTCTGCTTATGTCTCTTAGAACGGTTTGTTTTAGCGAATTTTCCCTATAGGGAAGAAGCTATTACCGTAGTTGACATGGTAAGACCTAGGCCCGGGACCATGATAACTTTTCGTTTTGAGGTCCCCAGACCCCAAAAACACCATTCTTTCCAAACTGTATATATATATATATATATATATATGTGTGTGTATCCGTGAGCACGATAACTCTCGTAAAAATTATCCGATTTTGACGAAACTTGGTATAAACATGTAAAGCAGCATTTATGACTTTAAGTTCGAAAACCAGACAGCTCGACCTATCCGAAGGGGTATTTTGGGGGGGTTTTGTACCCCAAAAATGGGTTTTTTGAATTTTTCATATATTATTTTGGAAATAGTCAAATTTTAGTTTTTAACATTGGATTCAGCTTAAAAAAACACACAATTTGGTATTTTGATCATTTCTCTACGCCAATTGGTTACCGAGATATTGAAAGTACTAAACACAGTACGTTTTCTAATGTTATTCTTATGGAGGAAAAGAAAAAATGTTATATCTCGCTTATTTATGAACGTATACTGACGAAACTTGGTATACGGCTTCATCTGGTTGTGGACCATTGATATTTGCTCAAAAAAACAATTTTTTGGCAAAGGCTCCCATAGCAGCAAACCTGCGTACTCAGCACCATGTTATTCTTATGGAGAATAAGTAACGTGTTATCTCCCTTAATTATGAAAATAAATTAATGAAATTTGGTATGTGGCTTTACCTAAATGAGTTGTATTGATATTTGTATAAAACCCCATTTTTGTTTTCCTTCCTTCAGCAAAACCTGCATACTCAGCCACCATGTTATTCTTATGGAGAATAATTAAAATGTCATAAATTGTTTACTTGTAAAGATATATTGATGAAACTTGGTATGTGGCTTTATGTGGTAGTAAGATACATATATATATGATTGAAAATTTGCTGGGTACGCAGGTTTGCTGCTACGGGGGTATTTTTTAAATATTGTAACATTGTAAAGATTTTGAACCGAAAATAATAAGGTTGTTCTAGTTTGTCAATGATATAGAATTGGTTTGTTTTACCAGTGAATTAAAATGCGTAGTGGATGCTTAAACATGTATTAAACCATGACTAGTAGTTAGTAAGTTAATTTATAAGAAATAAACATACTATTGATAATGGACTAATTTCTTTAATGAAACAAAGAATAAATCTAGTTTTAAATGTTGGTTAAAATATTTATAAAAAATAAACGTTTTAAACAATTTTCTCGTTCACATTTTTAAATACCCCCGTCGCAGCAAACCTGCATACTCAACGAATTTCCAATGGAGATATAAATGACTTAATACTACATAAAGCCACTTACCAAGTTTCGTAAAAATATTTTCACAAATAAGCGATATATACAATTTTAATTATTCTCCATAAGAATAACATTGGGGCTGAGTACGCAGGTTTGCTGCAACAAGGAACACAAAAAATTGGTTTTTATGCTAATATCAATATAACTCAACTAGGTGAAGGTCGTATACCAGTTTTTATTAATTTATGGTCATAATTAAGGGAAACAGACCATTTAATTATTATCCATAAGAATAACATGGGGCCTGAGTACGCAGGTTTGCTGCTACGGGAGAATTATGCAAAAACAATTTTTTGGAGCAAATATCAATAGACCTCAACGAGATGAAGCTGTATACCAAGTTTCGTCACTGTACGTTCATAAATAAGCGAGATACAAAAATTTTCTTTTCCTCCTTAAGAATAACCTTAGACAACGTACTATGTTTAGCACTTTCAATATCTCGGTAACCAATTGACGTAGAGGAATGATCGAAATACCAAATTGTGTGTTTTGTTAAGCTGAATCGAATGGTCAAAACTAAAATTTGACTTTAAACAAAATTATGTGTACAAAATTCAAAAAACCCATTTTTGGGGTACAAAACCCCCCCAAAATACCCCTTCGGATAGGTCGAGCTGTCTGGTTTTCGAACTTAAAGTCATAAATGCTGCTTTACATGTTTATACCAAGTTTTGTCAAAATCGGATAATTTTTACGAGAGTTATCGCGCTCTCGGGCACACACACACACACACACACACACACACACACACAGTATCGAACGAATGGTGTTTTTGGGGTCTGGGGACCTCAAAACGAAAAGTTATCATGGTCCCGGGCCTAGGTCTTATCATGCCGACTACGGTAATAGCTTCTTCCCTATAGGGGAAATTCGCTAAAAGGTAAGATTAATAAATAAATTTGTTAAGATATTACAAAATTGGTATTATTGAGGAATTTAAAGTTGAAAGTATATGTTTTCAACAATGCGTGACCAACTAAATTACATATAAGTTCATATAATGGTTCTGTCATTTGTTGATAGTAAGATAAGGATTAAAACACAATATATGTTCTTTCTAGGTTGTACTATCTGCTAAGACTACCATTGTGTAAGTTTGATAGTAGGTTATACAGCAAACATGTAGTTCTATGTTAAAACACAGGGAAAGCTCTATAATTCAATCACTTTCCAAAATTGTCCTACTATCCTCTCGTTAGAAATATATAACTCAATTATTGACCTTTAAAACTTAAATGTGTTATAATTTACAAGGTGAGGTTGCCTAAAATATTTGATCCATTAACCAAAATTACTATAAACTCATAACCATGTCCTTATTTAAAGTAACATTTAGAAAAATTAAGTAAAGTAACTTAATTTGTGTATTCAGTTATTCAGTTTATATTCACCGTAAGCGAAGACTAAAATGGTGAACCCGTGACCTAGGCTATACACACTGGCCATACTCTTGATCAATAACCTCTTAAGACCAGACATGATAAACGGACACGCTAACAACGTTTGTTCCTCTTTGTTTCCTACATTGTGATCACTTAAAGATAGGTTATACAACAACAGGATTAGTGTAATACAATAATACATGATTTCATAGTCATATTACGTAGTATTGAATAGTATAAAAAGGACATATTTTTAGTTTTTGGGTTTCCCATATTATTTTTTACTAGTCGTACACGTGGCTTATCACGACTTAAAACGCTATTGTCTCAGCTAGTGTTAAAGTTGTCAAAGAGTAAAAGGTTAAAACTAATATTTTTAACAGGTTAAATTTTAATTACAATGTACTAATATAGTTTATTTTTTGCAGGTGAATAAGCTGTCCTCAATTACTTATACAGGTAAGATGCTTTGTTGACTACCCTATGCATAAGACAAGTACAAGTGTAAATTATTTTGGTAATGCTTTAACTGAATTTGTATTTCCTATGAGTTATTTTGATCTTAGATAAGCTACTCAATTGACAATACGTGTAAGGTTCAGCTTAAAGTAGATTTATGGAAACAAATAATCTAAATACTATGATACATTTGATATATTAGAAGAATATAAATCGATCGTGGGACGCAACTGGTAGCAACCACAGGAATTTTTACATATTCTGGATAACAAAGATTTATGAGAGCACCTCAGACATGCCTAGGGTCAGGAGCAGTTTGCAACCAACCTTGTCACCTACCCCGATGCATTTTATTCTTACACATTTATAATCCTCAGCCCTTTTAATGGTTGCAATTGTTTAATTTAATTTTTATTTCACCTAGGTAAATGCTAATTTTGAATGATGAAGAAAGATAAATGTGATACATGCATTACAAATATAGAAACGATATTTTCTTTTTCCCTATCTAGCATATGATTAATCTTATAAAGTGCGATCCATGCACAACATTTTGACAAACAACAAAATTTACTCAGCGAGCCCAACTTTAGCATGATATAAATTTGGAAGAATACCTTAAGTTATTTTTTACGTTGATATTTAATACTACTGTCACTACAGTTGTATTTTTTATATATCATTTATATATATATATATACATAAATTGATTAACTTAGATAAGTGTTTGCTTCGAAAATATAAACAAGTCGCTGTTTCAAATAATTGCATCAAAACACATTGACTGCTTTATACAGGATCTATAACAAATTCTCTTTTTGTTTAAGTAAAAAGAAACAGAAACGAGTTCGCACGCAGCACGCTGACGTGAGGGAAGTGAATTTCCACATAACAACTTTTAAAACTCAAAAGCAGTGTAAAAAAGTACATTTGTCCTATTCTTATTGAAATCTGAAAACATTGATTTTTTGGCTGTTCTGATACTCCTGGTTCCATTTACTTGCAAAGCTGGGAATACAATTTTGCGCATTATAAGGTTAGGAGAAGGTCCAGGCAGGCTTAATAGTAGGCGTGAGGTTGCTGGGGATGATAAAAGTATTCTACCAAAGGAATAACAGGCTTTTCTAGTGTAAAACCCCCATAAGACAACGTACTGTGTTTAGCCGATACACATTTTCTTTAATAACTCGGTAAATATTTATGCTAGAATGACGAGAGAGGGCTTAAAACTTTCGCCTTTCTAATTCCCATCTTTCTACATTCATTAATTTTACATCTGGGGCTTTTCTGACCCTTTTTGGGCCCAAAAACTCGAAATTTGAAAGATTAATCCCCAAAAAATGGGTTTAGAGTTTTCCGATTGTTTTGCCCAACGAACTTGTCCAACAGATTATAGAAAGAAACATCCCTACCAAATCTGAAGTAAATCGGACAAAAAATGCGACCGCTAGAGTGCATACACACATATATATATATATATATATATATATATATATATATATATATATATATATATATATATATATATATATATATATATATATATATATATATATACACATACATATATATACATATATATATATATATATATAAAATTTTGAACGACCCCCAAAAACGTGTTCAGGGTGTCACGTTAGGAACTTGTATGGTGGTCCCGGGCTTAAGTTTCACCGTGCGGGTCATGCTAATAGTTCACTTTCCAAAGGAAATTCACTAACAAGTCGCTGTTTCAAATTATTGCATCAAAACACATTGACTGCTTTATACAGGATCTATAAAAAGAAACAGAAACAAGGAAGCTCTCATTCAAAACAGGTGGGGCAAAGCAGAGGGATGAAAAGAATACAATCCCCTGCTAGTGATTAAAATGGCCCAGTTGATGTCTGACGGCGTGAATAGCGTCTCGGATGTTCGGGGACTAGTTTGCTGCTCTATTGTACTGACATCACACTGTCTCTTAACTTTACAGTTTTGATTCTTGAGATATAAATTTAAATACAAAATGTGAAGTAAAGTGTATTACCCATAAACAAACAGAGTCCGTACAAGTACCACTGTATAGCCTTCTATACATCATTAATGAACATATTTTTAAACTAATATACAATGACAACCATAATATCAAATCCATACTACAATAACTACATATTTTAACCAGGTGTAATAAGACTGTCAAAAGTACAATGTTCCATATTCTCCTCTATTTACATCCAATACGAATATTTCAAAATATACAAACTTTTTTATTTTAAAATATAAGGTAACTCCAAACTAATTGATGTTCTTTTAGAATAGTTTAATATTAAATTTGTCAACTTTATTATAAAATGTGGGTATTAAAAATCCATTTAAAATTACACTTTATATTTAATAATGGAATTAATACTCCTATTATGATACTTTATAATATACACAATAATTATGTAATTAAAAATTTCTTACTGATAAATACTTTTAATATAACCACACATGTGTTATTTATTTATAATTCACAACGTGTAGACCTAGCCAATACCCAATCGGGAGCTCGCACTTAACCAAAGCGCCTGTTATTGACTCACCTTCCCCCAGTCTTCCCTTCTATAGAAGATTAAGAGGGTTGAAAACCAATTAAACCGATTTCTCGTTAACCTGCCTTGGTTGAGACTGAGATTAACATGGCGGCTTTTATACCGTTAAGTAAAGTACAATGTTTAAAAGTAATAGTTTAGGAAAGGATTATGTTAATATCGTGAAATGCATTAAAAAATTCAGATATAATAACTTTTTTATAAAATATTACATTATATAATTATGATTTTAGAAAATACTCTAAGGGTTTGGGAATCAAGCCATCTCCTTAAAAAAAAAATGTTGTACAAAACGCAAAATACCACTTCGTATGAGGCAATCTGTCTGGTTTTCGAACTTAAAGTCATAATGTTGCTTTACATATTTGTACCAAATGCCATCGAAATTGAAAGTTTTTATAAAATTGGACCCACGTGCTTAACGTATAACTTAAAAAGTAAACGCAAAGTAAGCATATTGCGTTTTTATGAAAAACCTGAAATACATAAACAGCTACTAGACCTAAGAAATAATTTTAATATATATATTAGTAATTTTTATTTTCATATGCAATGGGTACCGTGTTGAGTACTTAAAAAAACTCAAGTTGAAACAAATTGTTAAGTTTAAAATACATTCGATAAATTTATATTATTTACAGAAACCTTCCAAGGAAATTATAAAATTAAAAACTATTAGATAAATTACAAATCTAAAATTAATTATTCCCACTTTCCACTTCATATTTGAACCAAGGTAATCCTCGTTGCTCAATTAAACATTACAATTTGTTTTTTACAGCTACTACCGCAACTATGGAAAATGGTCAGTGATTTTATTAAAAATTTAGTTAGAAGGGAGGTCATATTTAAATACATGTTCATAACCTAAAGGATTAGTTTTATTGACCGTGTAACAAACTGAACAGAGGCAATGTAAGGTCTAATTCAACACTGGCCGGTTAACTTTGCTTGGTCAGCCTCAAACAAGACAAGTTAGTTGGTTGTTCAATATTCATAGATGTCAAAGACTTCAGTTTGACAACAGTGTAGTTTGTTAACGCTCGTTTGGGAAAAATTTATATGCCAAACCTGTAAGGGTGATTTTATATATATTTTAATGGTAAATAACAATAAAATATGTAAACAGCAAAACTATACAAAATAAAAGTATAATTTTATTTTACACTTAAATACAATATGTAATTCATTAAACAATATAACATTCACGGGAAACCATGTTGAAATATTGTATATCTAATTTGATTGACCTCCTATATATGGAAGAGTTTGTGACTATACTATGCCAATGACATCTGTCCCAGTTGAACCTTAACGTGTTACAAAGACAGCTTGGTTGGGACACATTAGCAGCTAATTCAGCTTTATGTTCGCAGCTTGTTCGTGACTTAATTGAAGCTGAATAACAACTATCTGTTTGAGACCACAACAAACTTTAAACGGACCAAATAATTTTAAAGACATTTTATTGGTCAGTATAAATTTGCACATTGTGTAACGATTTAAAATATCAGGATCTTGCGACAAAAATGAAACCAATGGGTAAAGGACAGTTCTTAAATATTCAAACTAGATAAGCATCTGAACCTTAAGAGCTCAGCAATGAATCATTACAACCTACAGGCAAATAATTCACGTAACGATATGACTTTTTTGACGGATAAGGAAAGTACAGATAGTTCGTTTAACTCTTTATATAAATAAAAATGCCTTATTTTCTAGCGTTTCTATGGTACACCAGCTAATCAGATCAACTATTGTCAAACATATATACACAACTATTTCTTAGTTCTAAACTCCAAGCAACAGATTATTAAATTTAATTTTAAAACTATTAAAGCTAAGAGATTTCAGGTCTTAAGAAAGGTCATTGTACAAGTGGGGGCCAAAGTAGGAATAGGTTTTCCTCCCGAGTTCAAGTGTTACCCTGTGAAAGTGGTTAACTCAAAATAATGGTTAAGTGGATTATAATGTTATATAATTAAGACAAAGTAGGTTTTCATGAGAAGTAAAATTTTTTTTATAACCAAATTAATCATGTTTTATTTATATTCGTATTATACGGATAAAATGTATCTTAATAACAAAGCTACAACTACCCTCACTGTGTATTGTCAGTACCTCACTACCAGGCGAGGAGACTAGTAGGCGACTGCAATAGAGGACAAGAGAGATACGCACCAGTCAAGTGGAACCCGAGGGAAACCCATCATCCTTATCACGTCATCAGTTTTGACAAAGGCTTCTTGTTCATCATGTTTATAGGAGACTTAAGTCTCTCAAAGGTCATTCTCATCTTTTCTGAAACAACCTTACCGTGTATGATCAGTTTTATTATATTCCAGAAGGATATGTTTATCGTAAGATCGTGAAAGGTCACTATGGACACTAGCAAAGTCCATGTAATAAAAAAAGAGAGTAGATTTAATTTGGAAGGTTTTGAAGGAGTTTTTGGTAGCACAACAAAATGTTTGTAATGATGAAATTAACGAAATCATTAAACGTATTCAAACTTGTTTAATAGGATCAGAAACCAATATAAAACAAGTAATAGAGGATTTAACAAAAGTGCAAAATATATCAAAGCAAGAATGTTTCTCTAAAACACTTTTATTTATTATTATTTGTTTATGTAAAGTTAATTAGCCAAGGAAAAATATTAACAATATATAACTTTAAAATCGCATATAAAATATGTAAATTTGAAACATTTTATTATATTTTTAAATGAAATTCAGACCAACAGGTTCCAACTACTGCACAAAATGTTATTTTATTTTATATAAAAAAGCCCTGAGAAAAAATTCTGGTAATTCAATATTTTAGTAATCTGAACAGTTTGAATAATGTAAATTGATTTTGACAAGTTAAATCCAGCACTATTTACAAGATTTTAATAATCAACAAACTTAAAGTTTTTCATTTTCAAAGGGATTTAATTAACAGAAATCAATATACAAATTTATGGCTTCTTAAACGTATAAAAATTGCTTAAATGATAATCAAATCAAATCTTATTGTAATTTATACCAAATCTATTGTTTAAAATAAATTAGACTTTAGAATTGCAAGTGGACTTTACATATTAACCAGTAGAGATATTAAATACTTGATATGCAAAGAAAATACAAATACAATTCCATATCATTGCCAAAGTAGAATAACTTTTTAATTTGCGGTTCGAAATACTTTGAGTGTTACAAGTTACTAAGAATGTAAACAAACCGTTCTAAGAGACATAAGCAGACGCTGGCCCAACCTCGTTTTGTCTCATTTGTAAACTAAGTCACTTTTAACTTGAACAGACCGTTGGAGACAAGTTTAATTAATTATTATTATATTCCGTTTCCCTCTCTTATTAGTCTCTTGATTTTAACTATTTTATAACTACCACTTTATATTTTAGTACTATAATTACTCTCTCTCATTTTTAGTTATCAAGCAATTTATTATTTTTATATTTAAAATGGAATATTACTTATATCTATTTATTTTAATTTAACGTAATATAGAACAAAAAAGGGATATGAATTACTGTAGGTCCTGGGCCAATTGGTCCTAGTAATCTAAATCACTGTGAAGGATGAGTAATGGGATTTGAGAAATCCAAGTTAGCCAGACTTACAAACTTTTTACATTTAAATATCTTTTAGAACTTTATTTTTTAAAATACTTATAATTAATTCACACCTTATCAAACGTTTACAACATTTAAAACTTCATAATGGTACAATTATTACATCTCGTAATATGGGATTAAGGCAAACGTAGAAAGTAATAAATATATTGTTTATTTTACATGAAATAAAATTACACTTTCGAATTTCGGTAGAAATGATAAATTCGTGATATGAAATGTGAATGTAAATCGCTCTTGAACCTGGGAAAAATCCCTGACTCTGTGACAGGCTTCAGCTTGCATTTCATATGTTTGTTTCGAATCATCGGGAGATGTATATTTCCAACACCCAACATTTGTTGAACAAATTTTGGCTATACCAAGCTCGTAAAGAAATTGGACCAAACAATGAATTATGTAACATTATTTGATATCACATGTAATAAACTGTGGCCATGTTGTAATCAGCGGAACATGAATAAACAAGTTCGTTTGATATGTTTCATACCACTCTGGATGAGGTATTTCATATCTGAATTTGCATTGCCTAGAATATTTGTGTAACAAGTGTATTTTATATTTATTGGTTTGTAATTACAAACGCATAACGTGCTTGAAAATTCACCTTTAAAAATAATAAACTATAAAGTATAAAATAAATGCATATGCTATACTACCACTGAAAATGTGTATGTAATGCATAAAACTGCAAAGCCCATGACTTTACCTTAAACAATAGTTAATACAGATTTGGCTAAAGTGCTGGGAAAAGGTTATTAACAATTCAACCATGACAAATGAAATTCATGATGCATACTTGACAAGTTAGTAAAATGTATTATCACGTTAATGGACCTGTTATTATGAAGTAAAAAAATAACTGAAAACAGGAGTCTTTCAATATATTAACGGGTTTAATTATACACCGGAATTTGGATACCGTTTTTATTTTTACAAATAATGATTTTTATTCAAAACGATTTTGTTTATCTTTGGAAAGATCTCTGAGTTAACTTTAGCTATACATAGGATATTATAACAATTATTAACATAATTCTACTATTTATTCAAGGTTCAATTATGCAAATATAAGGCAAACATACTGATTATATTCTTTATATATATTAAAATTTCATAAACAAATAATTAAACTACTATTAGTGGTCATTCCAGATAAAAAATAAACTTTAATTACTTTACAAATAAATGTTTAAAACCTTATAGTAGAATTTACAAATTGTTAAGACCTTTACTCTTTACCATGAACCATGAACCATTACTCTTTATCGATGAATTTCGTATTTTGGATGCTACTGTTATCCGTCTTATTAGGTATTACACTAAACGAGTAAATTATCGTAGTAAGGTTTTAGTAATCCCAGCACTAGAAGAGGGGCGTTAAATAATTAGCAATACTAATTCAATTCGTGTTCAACTTTACTACATGGCCTAAATTATCTATTTTCAACTATATTGTACCTAGAGTGTACATTCAATATACATTCACACATGCTATCCCGCTACAGGCAGTCTCTGGCTTGTTATTGATTTATCCTGTAAAGACTTGTGAGCTGTTGAAGATTTAAGGGATTGAAAACTAATCAAAAGAGATCGCTCGTCCACCTTCTAAAGCTACGAGGGTTATCGTGTTGGCTTTGATAACGTTAAATGTAAATAAAATAATTGATTATTTTATACTGATCAATCAATACAATTTACTTTAGAATTCATCAATGAAATAAATTAAAAATAAACATCCTAATAAACATTTATCGTGTTATTTTAACATATATTTATGTTTTATTTATATAAAATATTTATATAAATAAAATATTTTGTTATATTTTAAACTAATATTTTATATTCTTTCCTTAACCTCCTAAAGTTGTGGGAATTACTTTGTGTAACAAAACTTAAATTATGTTCTTATTAATATTGATAAATATGTGAAAAATTAATAGTATTTTGAAGCCATTTGTTTTAAATTGTCTGACATTTTATTTAAATTATTATTTTACAATGTATATAAATATATATATAAAATATATATTTGTATACGTATAGTAATTTAATAATGCAATTAAACAAATATTCGATTCTATTTCCCTATAAGACAGTTAACTAAATTATTTTTGAACAAAAATAATGGATCAATATAGTTTATCATTTACCACAAAGATATTTACTCAACTTTTGGTAGTACTTACAATATAAAATGTCTTGTTTAGGAAATACAATATTTTAATATATAACCTCATATTGTCACAATGAAGAAATACCTAAATAAACTCTTTTAAATAATATAAAACAATACATTTGCATTGTTTTATTACACAGAACATTTTTGAAACTTCACTTCAAGAGGGGTAACGTTACCGTTAAACTTTACCATGTATCTATGATGTTTGGACTGTTGTCTTCTAACAAAGTTAGAAAAAAGTCAAAGAAATACACGACAAGAAAAATGTGACAGAAGGGCGACATGAATTATGTATGTCGACCCCACCTGAGGCGACAGTGACAGGTCTTGGTGTCGGGGGGTTGCTACAACCCCTGGAATAGTTTACCTTGCTCTCACATTTTTAGTACCTAGGTATATTTTTATTGTAACTATTTTCAAATTATAAAATATTATAATTTGTAAAGGTGTTTAATATTATGGAGATGTATGTTTTTGAATCAGTCAAGATTTGAGTAGGGAACCTTATTCGTTACGGTTTTTATTGTTGTTGTTTATCTTTTTTGAGATTGTAGTTTTTTTATTAAGCTATAGGCTTTAGTCTGTGACTCAATTGAAACAATATATTGGATATTCGTATAATCTAGGATAGTGTTATATTGAGTGTATACCACACATTAGTTTTATCGAATATATTGATTGTATGTCTTGCTAATAAATTACATTTTGAACACATATAAAGAGTATTGCTTTATTTCTAACTAGGATATTTTAAATTGGTTTCATACATTACTAAATGACTTTTTTAAAACCAACATGTAAAACAACTAGTACCACAATAGAGGAGAATATGTTATAACAATTTCCCCAATGTAATGCTCACCATAGTTAGGTTTTGAAACTTTGTCGTCTTTTATAGAAGTCTAAATTACGTTTATTTCAAATTGATAATTTAAGATATTTTAGCACTTAATAAAATTGTTATAAACATCAAAAAATTATTGTAAAGTAATAAAGTGGTGTGGAGCAGTGAAAGTTAAATTATAGAGGAAAAAGAGCAGTGAGAGTCCGCTTGCTAATAAGAGGCCAAGAGTAAAGTAAAAGAGCAATAAAGAATAATAAAACTTTGCCCTGTAAACTTCTTGGCATTAATTAAAAGGTTGGTAAAAGTGAAAATATGTTTTTATTTGCAAGACGTTTTCTATTGTACTGTACATTATTGTTTGGTAACTAGCCTGGTCGTAACAAATAAAAAGATTAATACGTTTTTATGGAAAAACAATGGACTATTCTTAAAGAATGCAACTAAATATACAATATAACCTGTTTGTCCTAGTAATCGAATGCCAATAACAAACTGTAATTGATATTAATAGTATATAATTATTTAATTTTAGGTTTATTTACATTCCCAAATTAGCTACCATAATGTGACGATTACCAAGACATATAAAAATAACTCATACAATCTTAAGATTTTAACAAACTTTTATTAATTGCCATTATTCTAAATTCTAGATTAGTTAGTGCCTCAAAACAAACTGTTCATGTACAACTCAAAGATAATAAAGGTAGTCTTATATAACATAATTTGTTAAGAAAAATTAAATATACCCATATTACCATAGCATTGAACACCTTTTCAACAAACATGTTTTCCCGGAAAACTAAGATTCTCCACTATTGTGTTGCCTGACTGGAATTTCTTCAATTAAGCTTAAGAAGTATTACAAACCCCTCTATTCAAGTAGATAAGGTTTGCAATGCAAGGAATATATCCTAAGGAAAGGTTTGCCTTGAATACCATCCAATACCGTGTGAGTTTAACCTATTATTTTTATATAAAGGATGATATTTTAGCTAATTTAAATTTTTAAGTTTAATACTAGGTTTAACTTATCAAATAACATATTACGTCCAAAAAATACTTTTTAAGACAAATCATTGTAAGAAGTTCGTCATAGGTCTTTGAATGTGTTTATTTATTGTATCTAACGCATTTATATGTTTCAACAAACATTATATAAAAACTTACTTACATTAATCTATTTATTTTGGAATAAAGTACACGAATGGGCAAAACAAAGAATATTAAAATATTACAATATAATCTTATTAGGAGGGATGGACATTAAAGACATTTTTGATCAATGTTTCATAATTAATTAGGCAACAAATTTACTAATTAGCTAGCTGTTGTTGGGAAATGTCCATAATAATTTACTAAACGACTCAAACAAGGTCAAAATGAATTTTCAACAAATAATTTAGGATTAGTTTTGCTTATGTACTTTTTAGTACTTTAAAATGATAACATAGCTTGTCAAAACCTTAAACTCTTGTATTAATTAAAAAATCTGTGACAGTGAGGAACCGTAACGCTTATTGTTTTGTTTTGAGATTGACAATAAGTTGTAAGCCTTTACTTAAATTTATCTTACAATCAGTGATATAATTTCAAAGAAAAATCAAACTTGTTTACATATTTATACTATCAGTCAGATATGAATTTATCTGTACAACGCAAGTAACTAACAGTAGCTTTTAGGTTTGAAATGTTTCTTGGCATCTTCAGACTTTAATGTTTTCAGCCAGGGATGTAGGTATTTTTTTCTTTATAGGCCCATTATGTTAGATATAGCTGCACCAGCAATCCTAGCATAGAGAGTGGAAAGATATGAACTTCCGTGCCTGACCCCGATAAAACGTGTTGTATACTGCGACACAGACCGATATATGTATACCGTCTTAGTCAGAAATAACAATAAGGCGGAACCAACAAATGCTATTGTAGCATGATTGTACTTTCTGGGTTCCCCTTAAATTAACGCACATCATTCTGAAAATGTAAATAAAAGTCAGTTACAGTAAACAAATTATGTTTTCCTTAGAAATTATCTATACCGATGTTAATGTACTTAGAATTGTGTAGAGATAAAAGTTGAATTCTTTATTGCATAAAAACAAAGGGTTTAAATATACAGTTACCCACAGCAAAATTAAAATAAGATAGGATACTCCTTAGATTACTGTACACAAGTAAAAACATTTGCATTGGACTACACAATGTTGTTCTCACTGACAGTCCATAGCAGTGGCTTGCAATTAATCAACAGTCAAATGGCCATTGATAAATCACGTGACCACCAGCTGGTGTATTGTACTGCAGATAATGACCGCCTCTCTGTAGCGTAGTGCATTGTTACTGTACACTGATACTGACAGTGTCATTGATTCACTGCTCTCAATATTGACGTGTAAAGTGAAATTCGTTGTTCAATTTGTTTATTTCTTGCTTTGATATCAATAAAAGGTAACACCTAATATTGTTTGTAGTTAAAATTTTAATATAAGATTTAGAAAATAAGGAACTAAATGCACTAACACCTTAGTAAACGACTCCAATGTTTATTTAAAAATTATGAATTTTGTAAAGAAGTGTACTGAGATATACATATGGCTGGATCCAAATCTCTTTTATTTTATTAGACTGATTGAAACCCTGAATCAGAAACCTACAGTACCGTACAATAGGTTGTTTACAGTATGTATGCATTTTAAAGGGTGGACCATCCAATAATAAACTAAGTGGCTTAGAAAGTACTTATTTTTTTAATCAATTGATGCCTAAGCCACTCAGATCGCATTTCAAATTAAAAAGATTTATTTTAATAACTAATAGACGGAAACTACTTATATTTTATTCTTTCACTTCGTCTCCACTTACCCTTTATTTAATCTCCATATATTTGCTTTAATACATCAGTTGTACAGCCTTTGTCTTAAAAAACATTTGTTGATGCACAAGTTGTAACTTACATGTCTCAAATGATGGTTTACCCTGCTATAGTTTGACAACATTACATGGCTATAATCATATGATCTATTCCCAATATAAAACTGTTTGATATTTTTGTATTTAGACAAAAAATAAATTTAAAACAATATGAAATCAACTAAATTTCTTGCAGTATTACAGATAAAATTCCCACAGATGAGCATTACCTTCCTGAAAACCTTTACCTTAGTTAAAACTCAAATTAAAACGTAAAACATTCTTTAATGGAAACGTAGTTTTTAAATTTGTATCGTGCAAATTGAAATTATTATTTATACGTATTTGCTATGTAATTGGAAATTTACCTTTTGTATATAATTGAGTCGATTTTTGTTAGTAAGTTATAGGTCTAATTCACAATGATATTAATACCACTGGAAATTCAATATTAGATAATTATTCAAATGATAAACACAATTTGTGGATGCGAACATGTCATAAATTCTTTTGAACTTGTCATACATCAGCTAGAACTTATGCAAATTACGGTTATAATTTCCTGTATTATCCAGTATTTCCGGCATGCCTAGCTTACATGAAACGTTTTAGCGAATTTCCCCTATAGGGAAGAAGCTATTACCGTAGTCGGCATGGTAAGACCTAGGCCCGGGACTATGATGACTTTTCGTTTTGAGGTTCCCAGACCCCAAAAACACAAGTCGTTTGAAACTGTATATATATATATATATATATATATATATATATATATATATATGTGTGTGTGTGACCGTGGGTGCGATAACTCTCGTAAAAAAGGCCCGATTTTGATAAAATTTGGTACAAACGTGTAAAGCAGCATTTATGACTTTTTAAGTTTGAAAACCAGACAGATCGGCCTATCCGAAGGGGTATTTTGGGGGGGTTTTGTACCCCAAAAATGGGTTTTTTGAATTTTTTACACATAATTTTGGAAAAAGTGAAATTTAATTTTTTTTCCACTGAAATCACCTTAGAAAGACGCACAATTTGGTGTTTTGATCATTGCTCTACGTCAATTGGTTACTGAGATATTAAAAGTGCTAAACACAGTACGTTGTCCAATGTTATTCTTATGGAGGATAAGAAAAATTGTATATCTCCCTTATTTATCAACTTATCCTGACGAAAATTGGTATATTGCTTCATTTCATTGTGGTCTATTGATATTTGCACAAAAAAAAATTTTTGGCCTATAGTTCCCGTAGCAGCAAACCTGCATACTCAGCCCCATGTTATTCTTATGGAGAATAAGTAACGTGTTATATCCTTTAATTATGAACTTGGTATGTGGCTTTACCTAGTTGAGTTATACTGATATTTGTATATAAACCCATTTTTAGTGTTCCTTATTTCAGCATACCTGCATACTCAGCCACCATGTTATTCTTATGGAGAATAATTAAAATGTCATGAATAGTTTATTTATGAATGTATATTGATGAAACTTGGTATGTGGCTTTATGTGGTATTAAGATGATATTATATGCGTTGGAAATTCGCTGAATATGCAGGTTTGCTGTTACGGGGGTATTTAACTTATTCGTTGTAAAGATTGTTTATTATCTCTGTTGTGCCATGGTTGTTTGCTATCATAATAATATCGCGTAGTTTATGTTTCCTAATAATAAGTAAATTATCATACCTTAACAATGTACTGTCGCATGTATTGGAGTACAGAGCAATATGCAGCTTTATTAGCTATTCATAAAATATTGTAATGTATGCATACTAAAACTTTTTGTTGGATTAATACGATATTTATAATGATTTCTTTTTGTATATAAAGTAACATCTACTTGCATGACACACACCAATAAAGGCTGTAGTTTATCGCCACCGTCGGGATATGTATTTTGGTTTCCTCCACACACTGCCAATATATTGATTTATTGCATAGTTTTATTTGTTTTAAATGTTCATTGTTGGGGACAGCTTAAATCTATGCTGTTTGATCGAAGATGAACAGTGTTCCTTTAGTCATAATACTAAACGGAAAATTATTTTAAAAAATATATTGTATTTATTCGTTTAAGTTAATGCATGGTCAAAAATAATTCCATATTAAATAATATAAATTAATTAATTAACCTCACTCAAATTAGAACCACTGAAAATAGTTTAAAATTTAAAATTATTAGCATTTATGTTGCTTCTTTCACTTATTTTCGTAACATTTTAATCTGATTAAAACAGTTTGGACGTTGAAATCGGTGAAATAATGGAGAGAATGTCCATGGTCCTTAGGCTATTCATAATAACTAGTTTCCTTCCACATAGACTATCCCATGTTTGTGTACAGTGCGGTATATTCCGTGGTACCTTGCTGTAAATGGGTTTCTTCCAAAGAGGTTAGGGTGAAGTTAAGGGTTATGAATAAGTTGTAATCTTCAGTTGAAGAGCGAGTTAACAGACATTATGTAGATTTTATTACACTGTCTAATTGTCTGATTTATTCCGTCCTTCCTCTTCTACTCTATTTCATTATATTTTAGTAACTCCTGGAAAACTTGTGTTGTTAGTGTAAGATATGACTAGTAGTTGTGGGGAGGTCGCTTACGTGTAATAGTCCGTTGGTTTTGATTTCATAAGATATCTTAAGATAATTGTAATAATATTACAACTATTTCCAACAAACATATTAATTCGCATATTTTTGAAACAATTCCAACGATGATAATATAAAATTAATAAATATTAGAAATATTAGCTAAAATCCCTTTCTTTGCTTGGGAATCTATCAGAGCTATATGTTGTATTAATCAGTTGAATACATAAATAAAATATTACTCCAAAAGATTAAACATTAAACTTTGAAGGCTTGAGGGCCAAAGCCATGAACGTGGATGTTTTTCAAACCCGCAAAAGGCACATCGAAAGGGTAAAGGTTTTTGACTGATACCAAATATGTATTTTAAAAATAGTTAGATAAGCTACTTAATTGATAATAAGTGTAGGTTCTGCTTAAGGTAGATTTATGGAAACAAATAATCTAAACATTAAGATATATTTTATATATTATAATTGTATACAACGATCGTGGGATGATACTGGTAGCAGCCACAGGAAGTTTGACATATTCCGGAAGGCAAAGATTTATGAGAGCACCTCAGACATGCCTAGGGCCAAAAGCAGTTCACAACCAACCTTGTCACCTCTCTCGATACCTTTTATTTTTACACATTTATAATCCTCAGAAAGTTTAATGTTTCCAATAGTTTAATTTAATTTTTATTTCACGTCGGTAAATGGTCATTTAGATTGATGAAGCTAAGATAAAATGTTTGCATGCATTACAAATATAGAAACGATATTTTCTTTTTCCTTACCTAGCAAATATTTAATCTTATAAAGTGCAATCTATGAACAATATTTCTGATGAACAACAAAATTTACCCAACAAGCCCAACTTAGCTTGTTTTAAATTTAATAGAATAATTTAAGTTATATTTTTTTAAATTGATAGTTAACACTAGAATCACTACAGTTATAGTTTTTATTTATTATTGATAGTTTTATATTTACATTATTTACGTTGATAAGTGTTCGCGTCGAAATTATAAACAAGTTGCTGTTTCAAATAATTGTATTAAAAAACATTGACTGCTTTAGACAGGATATATTTTTGTTAAATAAAAAGAAACAGAAACAAGGAAGCACTCATTCAAAACAGGTGGGGAAAAACAGAGGGATGAAAAGAATGCAATCCCAGGTAGTGATTAAAATGGCCCAGTTCATGTCTGACGGTGTGGCGTGAATACAGCATCTCAGATGTATAGGACTTGTTTGCTGCTCTATTGTACTGACATCACACTGTCTCTTAATTTTACCGTTTTGTTTTTTAAAATGAAAATGTATACACAAAATGTGAAGTAAAGTGTATTATCCATAAACACAAAAAGCCCCTGGAAGTACACCAACATATGCGTGTATAACATTAAAATCATTAAAGAAAATTCGTTGTTAGTTTACAAAAATGGCAACCATGGTATAAATGTTTTACTATTAAAAAAACATATTGTACCTCGTGTTCATTGTAATATCGTAAAAATACACTAATCTCTATACTCCTTAATTTACGTTGAACATGTATATTGCAAAATATCCAAACTTTTTAGTTTAGTTTTAAAATATTGATTAATTCCATATTAATTGAATTTTTCATCGTTTAATACAAAGTATATCAACTGCAGTATAAAAATTGGGCATTATCAAATGGTAATATATTTAAATGATAATCTGTACTGTAAAAGTTGAGTATTATAAAATATATTTTAAAATTACTAGTTAAATTTAATAATGAGATTGATACACCTCATAGTATGCAACATGGTACCTCATAATATAAACAATACTAATGTAAATAATAAATAATGAGTTATTTAATTTTAGTTGTTACATTGTAAGGCAAGCCAATAGCTATATCGGTAGTTCCCACTCAACCAAAGCGCCTGCTATTGACTCGCCTCGCCTCCTTACAGACTTCCATTCCATTGCAGATTAAGAGGATTAAAAACTAATTAAACCGATTTCTCGTTAACCTGACTTGTTTGAGCTGAGATTAACATGGCGGCTTTTACACCGTTAAAATGGGTTAACGAATAAATTGGGTGTCAAAAAGTATCAAAATTTGAGATTTTATAGAATATTGTACCCTCAAATGCCAATAGAGGATAACACTTTGAGAATTTAGGGGGTTTTATATATAATTGCTGGTAGAGTGGGGAAAATTAACACAGCCACATGATGAAATTTAACTTTGCTGTGTATTAAAAAAACTTTCAATCAGATTTACAGCAATATATTTACAAGACCTGGTTATATACTTTAAACTAATATAACCCTTCACCAATAAAAATAACGTGGTTCGGTCTTACTGATACTGGTATGACTGGTTATTCTGGACTATAACTGACTGAGTGTGGTTGATATCTGTCTGCAAACAATAAAAAGAAGACTAATTACTAATTCCCTATTAAATTAAAAATACATAAAACATTGGAAAGAAGATCCTAGAACATTTTAGTGACAATGTGCTTTTACTTGAACCAAATAAAACAGGTTTGTCTACAACTTTACAATTTCTTACAACAGTTAAAATAGCTCAAAATCAATTAAATTACATCTTTAAATTCAAAACAATCAAAATAACAAAATTCAGAAATACATTTTATTTACTTTAAATTCACAACTAATTAATTATTAACAATTCAATCAGACTTACAATGTCTACAGCAACCACTCTTTTCAAGTCCACTTTTTCCAGTCACCAGAATCTGACAAACAGCTTATTTGAACTTTATACCGGTCTGCAGTCCTACCACTCAACAAAAGGTAAATTCCCCTACTTTTAAAGACAAGTTTTACTATTTCACTATAACAGAAAATATATAATTTTGCTTTGTGTCATTTCAAATAATAATCTAATTTACCTGGGTACAGAATTTCCCCTCCCTATCTTGAAATTACATAAACAAAATTATAGGAAATCAGTACTTAACATTTATACACACCAATACCATGAAATTACTTAATTCTACAACCATTTCTCAAAATTTACAACATTAACGAATTCAAACATCTTTTAAATAAACCGCGCTAGACCCTAGCGCTCCCCGTAGTGGTCATTACAAATACGCTGATCTAGTTCTCAAATCACCACTAGAGATCAGTACACTATGAATAACAGTCAAATTATTACTTCCGATTTGCAAACAAAAACAACTAATCATCTCTCCTATCTGATAAATAATCCTAATCTACAAATTCCATATTTCCAAAGCATCAAACATTTAAATATATCATCAAACAAAATTATTCTACTATTTAAGTCATCTTAGGATTGAATGCGTAACCTTATTTGACTCCGCGTACTTCCGTCCCTCAGTCAACAACTAGACCACTAGCTAACTCCCCCAAAAACTTTCCCTTTTAGCCATTTTGGTTTCACTTAGTTCCTAAGTGCATGTCGTGTTTTGTGTCCTCAGTGTTTTTTCCCCTGTTTTAACTAATTCCCAGTGTTTTAATTTACCCCCGTGTTTTTAATGTCTTTCCCCTGTGTGTAGTGTTTAGATTTATTGTGTTCAGTGTTTGTGTTCGTGTGAAAGTGTGATAAAAAGTGAAAATTAGTGTGTTCCTTGTGCGTCGGTACCTTTTGTCCCTACCATCCATACACTCACTTACATACTGAATTTACCCCACCTTTCGCTTCCACAAATACTCACTGACTCACCTACTCATAACACATTCGCTCACTCAATTATACAAAGTTCAGAAACCCACAATTTCCCATTCTAAATCACAATTTAAAAACAACACCCTGTCTAAACAAGTTCCCTTGACTTACACAACAACGAACAAAAATTTTACTTAACAAATTGAAACCCATAATTTTTTGAAACAACTACAATCCTAAAATAACTTATATACTTTTTAAAATACAACAAAACATCTCTCGAGAATATATACAACAATTATCAAGTTCATTTCGCTTCAGTAGTCGGTCTTATCTCCCTCGTAATCTTGCTTATCTCTTCCTTCATTAGGTCGTTATATATTTGCTTCCACTCGTCTTCAGCTCTTCTTTAAATCAATTACATGGACCTTCTTTATGTCTTCAAGTTTTGCCGGATTTTGAACAAGTACTGTAGAGTCGCTCAGGAAATAACGAATCACATAAGGTCCGTTGTATCTCGGTGCTAGCTTTTTCGAAAATTTATTTACAGCTTTGCTCAAGTAACGAGACTTGACGTAAACTTGCATGTTTATTTTAAAAGGATGGTTCCTCCGAGGAAACTGGTATCTTTCCCGTCTTTGATTTTTGGCAATGCTCCGTCTTACATTATTTATGGCTTTTTCTAAATTTCGCTTTCTTTCTTCTGGAGTTAACTTCTCGGAAATTATATCGTTCACGTTCCACAGATTGGTTAGAGCATTGTTACAAGGATGGTTAAACATTAAATTAAAAGCACTGGTTTTAGTTGAGCCGTTCATAGCTGTATTTAGACTGGTAGCGATCAGTCCCAGATTAGAATCCCACTTATCTTGCTCTAGTCCGTAAAAACTCCTTAAGGCGTTATTTGTCTCCCGCAAATATCTTTCGGATAGATTTCCATTTGCTCTGTAAGCTGCCAATTTCCTGTGTTCCACATAATTATTGAACATAAATTTCTTGAATTCTTTAGAAGTAAAGTAGCTGGCGTTATCAGACACTATTATACGGGGTATGGAGAAGCTGTCAAAAATTATTTTCAACTTTTCAATTATAAACTTCGACTTACTATCTTTTAGTGGATACAACCACACAAAACGTGTAAACGCATCAACCACAATTAAAATATATTTATTTAACTTGGTTGATCGAGGAAGTGGTCCTGCCAAATCTATGAAAACAGTATTTAGCGCTTGATTAACTGGTACAGATATTAATCGGCCTTCATATTTCCTTTGTTCCGACTTGGACATTAGACATATTTTACATTCACGGACTTTGTTCTTAATGAAATCGTTGAGTTCAGGGTGATAAAAATATTGATTTATTTTGCTTTGAGTTCGGAAAATTCCCATATGGCCACCAATTATTGAGTTGTGATAGAAAGCAAACATTAGGCTGAACAATTTTTTGGGCAGATAGATTTTATTTTTACATACTAAAACTTCATTTTTCAGGCTAAAGTTTTCATTGTTAGTCTTATCTTGTACGCTTTTGATAATTTGTCTACATACATCATCATTTTCCTGGTGGTGTTTAATGTCATTCAAATCTAATGGCAACTCATTCAATACATTACAAAAATCCACTTCATTTTTCTTGTTTTCATTTCGGACATTTTTATAATTAGGCTTTTGCTCAGGTCTTTGCTCATTTAGGCTTTTCGGTTTTACTAGTCTACATAGAGCGTTTACATGGCCTAGCGGTTCACTGCTCGTTGATTCTGATTTTTCTCCGTTATTGTCGTCTGCACTGCCAAACATACGGGATAATGCGTCTGCCACTACGTTGTCGGATCCTTTTACATGTTCTACCGTGAATGGTAAGCTAAATAACTTCTGAAACCATCTAGCATGTCTACCACGGCTTTTACCAGAACGGAGCATAAAACTCAATCCCTCGCAATCGGTTACTAATTTAAAGCTTCTAGTTTCCAGGAATTGATACCACTTCTCTACACATAAAATAACGCTGTAAGCTTCCTTTTCATACGTACTGTATCGCATTTCGGTAGGTGTGAATTTCTTAGAATAATATGCTATCGGCATTAAAATTCCCTCTTCATTCTGCTGTAACAATACACCCGCGGCTGCTAGATTGCTCGCGTCAGTATGCAATTCAAACTCTTTGTTAAAATCGGCCATCTGAAGTATAGGCGGATTTGCTATTTTATGCTTTAACGTTTCGAAAGCTTTTTGGCAGTCTTCAGTCCATTTAAATTTAACTCCTTTCTTCTTTAGTTGAAACAGTGGTACACATATTTCCGCATACTTAGGTATATATCGGGACCAATATCCACACATGCCAATAAATTGTCTGACTTGTCTTACAGTTTTCGGAGCAGGAAATTTCATTAATGACGCTGTTCGCTCGGGATCAATAGTAATGCAATCCTTTTTAATTATATGCCCTAAAAAACTTATTTCCTTGCAGAAAAACTTGACTTTTTGAGGATTTACAGTAAGTCGGTGTTTTGCTAAACGCTTTATCACTTCGGTCACGTGCTCAACATGGCTTTGCTTATCAGGGCTATACACTACTATGTCATCACAGAAATTTATCATGTACTGAAACTTTATGTCATTGAAGATTTTGTCCAAGTAGTGGGACAGAACACTACTACCTATTTTAAGTCCAAACGGAATCCTTTTCATGCGGTATTTCCCAAAAATAGTAGAAAATGCGGTTAAGTCCCGTGATTTTTCGGCAATAGGACACTGCAAAAATGCCTTGTTTAAATCGATAACCGTAAAATATAGGGCTCCTTTGAGATGCTGGTACATATTCTGCATATCTCCTAGCGGGTAATCCACATTAACTAACTTCTTATTTAGTTCCGAATAATTAATTACAAGTCTGTCATCTTGAGTTAAAAAGGCAGGCGCACTGTATGGACTGGTTGACACTTCAGCGACCCCTTCAGATATCCAATTATCGATTATAGCTTTCATCTTCGTTACTTTGGGAGGACTTAAAAAGTATGGCCTGACACTTACTGGTTTATCATCTGTTACTTTCAGTTCAATTTCTAAATCAATGGCCGACCCTATTTTGTCTGTAAACACTTCAGGAAAATCTTTAATTAACTTCTCGGCTTCTTCACACATTTCAACATCTCCTACTTTAATGGCGTTTAAGCTTAATTCAGACAGGTTCGTGCTCGGAATTAACTTAATTTCCTCTTTAGGCTTGAATGAAAAATAACAGGTTTGCCGTTCTAAGTCCAGGTTTAACTTCCTAGAGCACATAAATGGATGTCCTAAAATCATGTCGAAATATTTTAGCTGTAATACTAAAAACGTTTCTCTCCAAGTAAATGAGCTTATTTTTATCTTAACATCACATTTTGTTAAAATATTCAAAGGTTCATTATTAGCTGCTACTATTTTTCCTTGCCATTTGTCTTCTGAAATAATTAATCTTCTCTGTGATAATTTATTATATAGATCGGTGCTGATAAAGTTTTGGCTAGCTCCGGTGTCTATTAATGCTCCTATACTCAAATCATTTCCCAAATTTACAGGAATACAAGGTAAATGAGTCACAGTTTTGGCTTTTATTTTCCTTAAAGCAGGTGAATTCGCTTTATTATAATCCTTTACTATTTTTCTTAGTTCTGATTTGAAATTGGAACTATGACAGCTATATACAGCTTCGCCATTTCCGATTTGAGTTTTGCCTTGAGGAAAGAAAGATTTGAAATTTAGGCTCTCCGTCTTTCCCGGCTTACTTAGTTTTTTGAATCTCGCCTATAACAATTGCGTGCGATATGACCTACTCTTTGACATTTAAAACACACAGGTCTTTCACTCGGACGATTTTTCGACTCATAGCGTGGTCGTTGACCTCCCGACTTATCTAGCTGCTGATAAGGCTTTATCGGGTTTACTTGGCCTACCATTTCCCTAGAAGTGACTGGATTACTTTGATTTCTTAGGTAATCATTATACGCTACATTATTTACATTTATGCATAACCTATCCAAGTCAGAGAAAGTTTCAGGATTTTTCTCAAAGGTTAATTTATTCCTGATGTCTGGATGTATCCCGTTCTTAATAAAACTTACTAGTTGAGTTTCGGTTAAATCTGACTTTAACACCTGATGGTTTATTTTTATCTCATGCACATAGATTGACAAAGGTTCTTGGTGTTTTTGTGGCCTAAAGATCAAATCCTGCTTCAGTTTTTCCCTTAAGGTGATTGGCAAAAATGTTGCGATTATATCAGCATGCAGTAAATCAATGGGTTTCGACTCCCTCTTAAACTCTAATATTTTATTCACTAATGGCGCTGTAGAATAAATAGGTAATATCTCATACAAATCTTGCTGTGATAAAGAGGTCTCATTTTGAATAGTGACTAAATTCCTGAGAAATTGTAACAAAGGCGTAGTTTCCAATCCATTGCATAAGGGAAATTTTTGCAAATAAATTTCTAATGGGTTCGACAACTTTGCAAAAATGCCATTTGAACTAATACTACTATTTACAACTGGAATGGGCTTGGGTAGATTTTCAACGCTCATACAGGGAACATTTTCTTGGTGAACATCCCTAGTGTCAACTTTAGGTTCATTAATTGTGGTTAGGTTAGGTCGCTCAACAGATTTTTGAGGGGTTGAAGAACTCAGGGCCTCAACTAACTTCGACTGTTCAAATTTTTCTTGAATCGCCTCGTCCTCGACTAAAGAAGTGTTTAACTGCTCCTCGAATTCCCCCATCTCCTGGTCTGTGAAGGTATGTTTTAATTCCTCGAATTTCTTGAAACTAGTGCTAATTTGCTCGTTTAATTTATCTAAGCTATCCCTTTTGTCTTGTTCTAATTTACATTTCAATAAGGATAAAGTTCGGTTTTGCAAGTGTGACAGTTTTGCTTTTAGCTTAGCTATTTTCAGCTTAGTCGGATTTTCCCTACAATGTTCAATGAGAGAATCAGCTAAATCACATTTTTCCCTAATACAAGCTATTTCAGCGGGCAAGGTATAGTGCCCTTGCAAATTCGCTACATCACTCGGTTTATTAACACAAGATCTTAACTTTTTCCTTAATGAATCTACATCACTATTATTGCTTTCTTCCCCACGGAGCCTAATTTCATATAAGAGTTCATCTTTGTTGAGGTAATTTAAATTATAGTCTGACATCTTGCAATTATACTGAAATTTTCACTTGCAGCAATTTATATAGTTTTTTGTAACATTTCAAACTTCCCTTCTACCAGCTATTTATATAAAATAGCAGAGTGGCGCACTTATGTACCCTCAAATGCCAATAGAGGATAACACTTTGAGAATTTAGGGGGTTTTATATATAATTGCTGGTAGAGTGGGGAAAATTAACACAGCCACATGATGAAATTTAACTTTGCTGTGTATTAAAAAAACTTTCAATCAGATTTACAGCAATATATTTACAAGACCTGGTTATATACTTTAAACTAATATAACCCTTCACCAATAAAAATAACGTGGTTCGGTCTTACTGATACTGGTATGACTGGTTATTCTGGACTATAACTGACTGAGTGTGGTTGATATCTATCTGCAAACAATAAAAAGAAGACTAATTACTAATTCCCTATTAAATTAAAAATACATAAAACATTGGATAGAAGATCCTAGAACATTTTAGTGACAATGTGCTTTTACTTGAACCAAATAAAACAGGTTTGTCTACAACTTTACAATTTCTTACAACAGTTAAAATAGCTCAAAATCAATTAAATTACATCTTTAAATTCAAAACAATCAAAATAACAAAATTCAGAAATACATTTTATTTACTTTAAATTCACAACTAATTAATTATTAACAATTCAATCAGACTTACAATGTCTACAGCAACCACTCTTTTCAAGTCCACTTTTTCCAGTCACCAGAATCTGACAAACAGCTTATTTGAACTTTATACCGGTCTGCAGTCCTACCACTCAACAAAAGGTAAATTCCCCTACTTTTAAAGACAAGTTTTACTATTTCACTATAACAGAAAATATATAATTTTGCTTTGTGTCATTTCAAATAATAATCTAATTTACCTGGGTACAATATTAAATGTAATTTGCCAAACTGTAACCTTTTAAATAAAAAATTCTATTCTTAGCAAAAAGTGCGAGTAATATTAGTATTATATATTACTTCCACTCCCCACTTCATAGTTGAAATAAACTAATCATTGCGATTCATTTAAACATTAAAATATATTTATCGTGTATAAATATACCCATTACATAAATACCCAATACCCAATACAGTTAAAGCCATATAAAAACAGTTACAGTTATAAATAAACGGTATCAGGAAACTGACACATACTCTCTCCCCTTTAGCCCAACTTTAATGAATAAATTACTTTTTATTTACTAAATATAAAATACAAAGCACGGTCGAATGTACAGAAAATATTGTAAACAAGTTGTTTTATAAAACATCCACCCAAATCCCTGCTTTGGAGGCACTACAGTATCCATTGCTACACTCGTGGTTTTAAGAGGGGAAATGCCCCCTATTCCCCCCAGGGTTATTAAGGGGCAACATAATTCGAATTAACTCTGTTGGTCAATGCTAAATTGACAAGCATATCAAGTTTGAATGAAATTGACCAGTAAATAAGAGAGAAATTTTATTTTTTGTATTCACCATAAGAAAAACATTGGACAACGTACTGCGTTTGCCGCTAAATGAAAATTTCAATTTTCTCCGAAACCAGAAATCGTAGAATAATAATTCAACATACTAAATTATTTAGTTTTTTGAGCTCTTTTTAATGGGGAATAGTAATATTTTTTATCTTTATGTATTTTTATGAAAAATCCAAAAAACTGAATTTTTGATGTTTTAAGTCCTGTAATTTCTGAACCGGAATTTTTACAGGAATGCGGGTGAAGCCATTTTGTTGGAAAACTAAAGTTCTACAAACGACTAAAGTTTAATCAAAATTTTTAGAGCCGTTTTTGAGAAATTTGGATTTTTCATGTTTTTTGGTGGTTTTGGGGGGATAATTACCCTTAAAAATCAAAAATTCAAAAAAATTAAAAAAATACCTGGAGATATCGTGGATTAGCACCTACATGCCAAATTTCATAAAAATCGGCCCATTGGTTAAGGCTCTAGCTCTGTACACATCCACACAGACACACACACACATACACACACACACACACACACACACACACACACACACACACACACACACACACACACACACACACACACACACATACATGTATTCGCTCAATTGTGGAAAACACCCAATTGTAGCATCTTTCAGACGAAAGATACTGCGTTATCGACAATACTGTGGACAGTATGTTCCACAACTCACTTTCCCGATACACACCGATTTTAGCCCTTACACACTAGAAAACAATTGTAGCAACGTGCCACAATCGTGCAAACTCCAACTTTCGTGTGTACTCCCCACCACGTCACCCCAGCGCTGTTGCCAGTTCGTGCCGGTGCGGCGGCGCGCGGCGCGGCGGCCAGCTTGGTGGTAACTTGCCTCCACTCCGTGATCTTTGTTGGCTCAGATGTTCGTTTTTAATGCTCTATTGATGCTTTTTGATAATTGGGCTACATATTGTATATCATAATATATTGTTGAAATCAGTGTATGTTAAATTATCTCTGATTTAAAATAGAAACCCATTTTTACGTAAATTGAACAGTAGGCCCTAAAACTAGTTAATATAGTACGGTATATATTATATTATTTAATAATTAAAATCATTGTAGAACTTTTATATTGTTATTAGTATTCGGTACTTATTTTAGCGAATTTCCCCTATAGGTAAGAAGTTACTACCGAAGTCGGCATGGTAAGATCTAGGCCCGGGACCATGATAAATTTTCGTTTTGAGGTTCCCAGATACCAAAAAAATCGTTTGTTCAAAAATATATTTATGTGTGTACGTGGGTACGATAATTCTAAAAAAATTGTCCGATATTTACGAAATTTGATACGAACATTTAAAGCAACATTTATGACTTTAAGTTTGAAAACCAGAAAGATCGCTCCATCTAAAGGGGTATTTGGGGAGGGAGGGGATTTGTACCCCATAAATGTTTTTTTTAGTTTTTTATACATAACATTTTAGTTTTGACTATTTAATTCAGCTTACAAAAAAATTGCTATTTTGATAATTTTTCACAAAAGCAGTTTTGTTGCCGATAGTTCTCGTAGCAGAAAACCTGCGTACTCAGCCCCCATGTTATTGTTATGGAGAATAAGTAAAATTTTCTCTCCCTTAATTATTAACATAAATTAATAAAACTTGCTGTGTGACTTTACCTAGTTGAGCTATATTAATATTTGTATAAAAACCCCTTGTTTGTGTTCCTTGTTTCAGCAAACTTGTGTATAAATGTTATAAATCGCTTATTTATGAATGCATATTGATGAAACTTTTTATGTGGCTTTATGTAGTATTAAGACACACATATATATATATATATATATATGCATTTGTAATTCGCTGAGTTTCCAGGTTTGGTACGACGGGGGTTTGCTACGACATCCATTTATATGATATGGATGTCTTGATATGCATAAGGTGCATTTAAATGCTAACATATTTTCAATGAGTATTTTCATGAGTAATGAGCGTAAAATTTGAATATAACTCAATAATTGTAAGTAAATAGTAAAACTAGTTTGTTGATTGGTTATCTGATCGCTTTGAGATACCGAAACAAGTTTATAATTCTCATGCCAATAAACAAAGGTGCAAAATGTGTTAACACCGAATGGTACGGATTTGGAAAACAAATTTCCTCATACTTGATCAAACATTATTAAAAAATATCAAATTAAAACAGATTTGATTAACTTTGGAAACTCTGATCAAGCAAGCTAAACAAGTCAGTTTAATCAAACTTGATCGACTGTCTTGATCAGGCCTGATAAAATGTGTCCCGATCTAACCTTAGGGGATCTAACCCCAGGCATTGTTAAACTCCCCATGTTATTCTAACTGTATAATAGAAATCAATTAAATTGGATATGTAAACGGATGTCAATAAAAAAAACAGTACAAAACAGGATAACTACGGGATTTTGATTTTGTTTTCGCCTTTAGGGCGCTCTGCCTCACGGGTGATCATGGGATGAGCATGGTCCCCAAGCTAAACTTATGGATATTAATGTTTACTCAACTGTTTAAGCTAAAATTTGTTAGTTGATTAGTAATTGCTATTATTACTGACATAAACCTTCAAAATATCTAAAAAAAATCTCTTAGGACTTCTCCCATTGCCTTTGAAGATTAGTTATTACTGAGGCCATTGAGATGACATATTGGGAGGGAGGTAAGTAGTACAGTTATGAATGACATATAATTACTCACAATTTAAGTACTCTTTAGGGCTCCGTCCCACTGGTTTAAAAGTTCTCAAATTAGGAACTACTGAACCAATTGGGTTGCAATTCTGGAGGGAGATTGGTGTTAGAATAATCATACTCACACAAATCCGCTCATGACCTAAGTGCCCTTTTGGGCTCCGCCACACTAGCTTTGGAAATTATCAAATTAAGGATTACTGAACCAATTGAGCTGAAACTTGGGACGGAGATAGAACTGATACATACAAACTGACTCATTCTAAAACTAATTCATTGTAATTAATTCATTGTTGGTGATGGCGAGGTCATGTTATTTCAGGAGTTATTGCAGATATTTTCAATCACTTACTAGTAAATGAAAATTATGAACTGTAAAAATGAGTTAGAAATTAAGTATGTGTTAGTTTCCTGATTCAATTTATTTAGTTTAGACGCGACTATGTTCGTGTCCTTGAATTGTCCCCCAATCTACATACTGTTATGTCCATGCTATCTTAATATATAAAATTGAATCTATGTTCCCTATGGACTATTAAGCCACTCAACTGAATTTAATGACATTTTCATTATTAATGTAGCATTGGGTCGGGATGGTTCCTGGAAAGTGTATTAAAAATTTAATAAAAAATATAATACAACAAGCATTTTTTGTAAATCTCATAAGAAATACACAGCAGCGTACGCCAGTTACCACTAGTCAATAATAAAATAGCTAACATGAAATGAAAGCCAAATAAAACTCGAAAGTGAAATAAAAATAACATTAACTAAACTAAAGAGAACGTGAGAATCTAATCAATAATTATCTCCTACCAGTGGCTGTCAGTCAAAGCAGAGCCTAAAACGGTGGGTCTTGATGACTGAACTGTAGCACACATGTACTTTACTCAATATACATGAGCACTAATGATTTCAAGAAATTTCCATAGTACTTCACCCTATCGATTGTCAAATTTTAAAAGTTATTCTTACGGACATTCATGTTAATTGACTACTTAATAGCGTAAGAAATATTACATCTTTGGAGTTGTTCATTATGTTAACGATAGAATACAGCACAGCATACACCTGTTCATGTGCCTAGTTCTTTGATAATCTTAATTTTAAATGAAAATAACTGATGGATAGAGATGTTCACATCTTGTAGCCTTGAAAACTATTGTTTAATAAACTTGTAGCCCGTCGCGGCTTCGCTCGCGATCACAGTACAGTGTTATGTTTTAGATGTCAGTTCCATTTGTTATAGCACCTGGAGGACCCAGGTTTGTTCGAAAAGCCAGTCAGTTTGTTAAAAATGCCTAGAGTACTTATATTCACGATTCCTCTCCAAGGCGTGCGTATTTGCTTTGCTTATTGCGTATTGCTCGTTTCTTTTCATTTTGGGCATGTCCGTTTTATATTAAATCTTCAGTTTGAATAGTGCTCACAATATATAAATAACCTAATCATGTATATTTAAAGTTATGTACTCATTGGTTCTGATCTCTATTCCCACAAAAACCACATGATACTTTACCAAGTGATTGTTATTTTTACAATTGAATGGTTGATTTTGAATAGCTGGTATGATTCTTTTATTTTTATTTACAAATCTTAACCATAACTCCAATGTTAGTTTTTTAATATATTTCTATACAATACTATATTTTTCTATGGATGAGATCTAATTAGAACACATTTATTAACCCATAAATTTGATAGTTTTAACATTTGGTAAAGATATTTTGGAGCAGGAGTAGGCAAAGGTTTTATTCTGATATATTAACTATTCTCCTAACTATTCTGAAGTTAGGATAAAAAAATAATCCTATATAAATAAAAAATAACTAGAGTTAGGATAAATAATCATATGTTCAATCGGTTTAGTTAACTACTTACATTAGTGATGAATAAATTACAATTTTAAAAGCCGACAGAGCAGATAAGTCCCAAAGGGCATACTGGATGAAATTTTAGGCCTGTTTCTGACTAAAGTGCATTGCCTGCTGTCTTTCTACAAAATATACGCTCAATCGGTCTAGTAAGTACATAATTAACATGGAAATGTTGAAGGGTGTTAGGGCCTAGCCTCATTGGAACGGGAATTAGCCCAATCTTTTTTGGGATGAACCCGTCTTCTTCCAAATATCTGCTCAATAACTCCTGTAGTTTGTTAAACTTATTGAAAGTGGGCTTAAAAACATAAAATATTCTATATTATAATCACAATGGCTACTTAGACAAACTGAGCTTTAATAAATACCATGTAAAGCTTACGTGTTCTGTATAGCCAATGATTTATTACCATGCCGTTATTTTAAATGATTTAGTATACCTATGTAGAGTAGTAAAATATCCATTCTTGTTTTCTTCATTCCGTGATAAAATATAATTAGCTGACTAAATGCTGATTATAACAAATACGGTGCAAGCTGTAGTGAAATATTAAGTAACCTGCACCCCTAGGATCGACTTTGTAGCAGTGCCGGTCAAAGGGGCGTAACCCTAATTACTTACCATGATTTAAAACAGCCAAAAGAGATTCCTCCTCTACACGAAAACAGGCAAGTTATTTAATTTCATTGAGTAAATTTTTTTGTGAAGCGCAGAAAAAATCTGGCTTATAAACTGACAGACGGATAAACAAATGTTTAAAACAAATTAAATATCTCCGTAGCATACAACATTTCACTGCTCAAAACGATGTAGAAAAATAACTTATTTAATTTATATAGATAAATTAATTCTTTACTTGTATAATCGGGTTTTCTAATAACCTGTCCATAATGTACTAACAGCTGCAATTCAAATCAAAATATTCCTCATGTTAATCTTATGGGATAAAAACGAACTATGAAAGCTCGTGGGGCGAAGCCCCGTGGTCGACAGTGTATGGAAACCCTACAAGACACATCTAGAGAGTAAAAGCTTTCGATTAATACGAAATATGTATATGAAATAATATTTTTAAGGGTTGAAAATCACCTAAAAAAAGTCAAGATATTCTTTTAATAATATAGATTATTGAATGTAGAAATTATATATCTTTAGCGGAACACATGTCTGATGAAATATTTGCTTTATATAGATTAAAACTAGTGGCTTGAAGGGGCGATAGCCCCTAACCTTGCTCCAAGTAGGAGCACATGTCAGATTGTAAACAAAGTAGACACTCAATCACATGTGTTATTGTAAACAAAGCAGACGATTTAAATTCCCATAATTTTCTTATGGAGGGTGTTTTACGTTATTTATCGTTTGCTCCTAAATGTTTGGAAATACAGCTGTTTTTCCCGAGTCCCTGGGATCAAGACCTTTAATTTGAACCGTCTCCCATCATCCTTCGATTTTCCAAATTCCCACAATTTTGACGTAAAATATTTCGCATACAGATTTATATATAACTAGGCTTATCGCCGTTGGAGGCTTCGCCCCCAAACCCCCTTTCGGAGTTCGCTTCGCTCACTTGCATTCCTCAGTCAACTCAAGTTTAAATCAAACTCGTAGTTTATTAACCAAAGAAAAACTACAAAACAATGACCTTTGGTGAGCACCTACACCGGCGCTCCCGTATCGTTTCGGTATCGAAACATTTTATCAACCGGCTGCTTGTTCGTTTTATCGAATGAACTCCCGATTACGATGGTTGTTTCGAGGTGTATAAAAGCAAAAAAAGTACTCACTCAATCATAGTCAATCGGATATAAATAAAAAGTTGTGGTTACAATGTTAAATTGGAGTTCTACAAATGGATTTACGTGTAAAAGATAACAACAAATTAGACTTCAGTTCACGACAAAATGATAGTAACCTAACCTAACCTAACTCCACAGAGCGCTGTACGGTAGCTGATCGTTGAGCAACATAATTACAAATAAATGAATTTGTAAAAACAAAATAAAGTCAAATAAACATAAATTGCAGACCTCAAAAAGTAAGCATCAAAAGTAGGATTCAAACCCGTGACCACTGATCTTGAATTATCTGACAACATATCCACTGGGCTAATGGGCTAAATTCATTCCATAGAACCGGTAGAATCGGTTTGATTACATTTTCCATTCTCGCAACAAACGATATTCGCGATACTGAACCTCCTGTGTAATGTGCTTACCATATTTTGTAACAGCTGATTTATATACACCTCATGTGAGCAAATTAGTATCGCCTACACTACTAAATAAATCAGCTATTGTTTATTTAAATCAGCTGATACAAAAATGTGGTATTAGCCAAAGGTAGTGTTCTTTCATTTAAACAGCTTTCCAAAACTGTACACATTTAAATGGACCAAAATACTCAAAATTCCTCCTTCTACGATAAATTGCGGCTAAACAGATGATCGGATCTTAAATCTGACGAAATATCGTCAGTTGGAAATTAAATTGTATACAACTTTTGTATTTAACATTTTTTGCCATCTCTTACCGTTTCCGTATAAAACGCGCTCAAAGTGGAAAAATTGAAAAAAGTGGAATTTTTCCCGCCCCATAAATGCCTTAAAAACTCAAAAACGTTAACCTTTAGCAAAATTTCTGTCAGTTTCTCGTCAAGAGCTTTAACTCAAGTATGATGTTGAGGGAGGTTAGATTACGGGAAGTGCCTCATAGTTTATGTCAGTGAATGAGTGAACCCGTCTAGTTTTATATATTATAATATTTATATATAAAGACTAGTTTATTTTAATGACGAGGATGATATGTACTCTATGTGCAGAGTGATTCAGTGGCGTAACTTATTAATTTCAACCAGGGAGGTTTATTGTATAACTGGAGGTAACACTGCTTAACGATTTTGGTCAAAAACGCGAGCCGGTGATTTTGTCAGGTTGGTACACTTGGTGAGGTAAAAATGTATCCGTTCTTTGAACTATCCTGATTGGTTGTTTTATTCCAATAAGTGAATCTACTCATGAAAATCATTGGAATAAAAGTAATAAGAGTTGAAGTAAATTCATATTTTCGTTTGATTTATGTATCTAATCTTTCCGTGAAACATAATGTATTATGAGGAAATAAACAAATACAAGTATATTGTGTTTAAAATCTGGGATAGGTACTTGTTTGATTCACTTTGTCGACTCGTCCGATTTCAGCGCGTATAGTTCTTTGCTTCACCAAAATTTTGAAAGAACGGCTCGCAGGTTTGTTCATCAGTGTTACCTCCAGTTATACAATAAACCACCCTCATTTCAACCTTAGGTGCGCTGAAGCGAATTAAAGGTTTCAGTCAGAGCGCTCCGAGTAATAATTTATTTATTTGTTAGGACTTTATTCTTCGGATGGCAACTTGTGTCATAAATAACTCATGCTCCACTGAAAAAAAATCAAGATTTTGATCAACAGCGTACTTAGATAAATAACTTCTAATAATTCATGCCTCAACTATAACTTGGCTTTTAATGCTTAGGGAGTAGAGAACAAAATTGATTAAAAAATGAATTTTAAGTAGACAAGTTTGAGTTAGCCAATTCCCTTTTGTATATATATATATATATATATATATATATATGAAATAGTATATACCTATATGTAAAATAAAAACAACTAAAGTATAATAATTGTATTTGTAAAACACAGGTGATGTTTGCAAAATCCTGCAAACAAAGATAGTAAATAATTATGCCCCAATTAATTGCAATAATATCGTTCTATTAAAACAAATCTTTCAGTTTACTGTTTTGTAGCCTGTCATACATAATTAGGGTGATACAACAGTAAAGTAATATGACAAAAAAAACAATATAAGCAGAGTCTTCTAACAGTAAAAACCAACCAGCAACGGACGCCGCAAACATGAAACGAGTTCGCACGCAGCACGCTGACGTGAGGGAAGTGAATTTCCACATAAAAAACTACAAAAACTCAAAATCAGTTTAAAACATACATTTATTCCAACTTTTATTCAAATCTGAAAACATTGATTTTTTGGCTGTTCTGATGCTCCTGGTTCTATTTACCTGCAATGCTGGGAATACAATTTTGCGCATTATAAGGTTAGGAGAAGGTCCAGTCAGGCTTTAAAGTAGGCGTGAAGTGGTAGGGGATGATAAAAGTACACCAAAAAATGAATAACAGGCTCTTCTAATGTAAAATCCCCATAAGACAACGTACTGTGTTTGATCGATACACATTTTCTTTAATAACTCGGTAAATATTTATGCTAGAATGACGAGAGAGGGCTTAAAACTTTCACCTCTCCAATTCCCATCTTTTTACATGCATGTATTTTACATACGGGGCTTTTCTGACCCTTTTTGGGCCCAAAAACTCAAAATTTGAAAGATTAATCCCAAAAAAAGGTGTTTAGAGTTTTCCGATTGTTTTGCCCAAAGAACTTGTCCAACTGATTACAGAAAGGAACGTCCCTACCAAATGTGAAGTAAATCGGACAAAAAATGCGACCGCTAGAGTGCAAACACATATATATATATACATATATAAAATTTTGAACGACCCCCCAAAACGTGTTCAGGGGGTCACGTTAGGAACTTCTATGGTGGTCCCGGGCTTAAGTTTCACCGTGCGGGTCATGCTAATAGTTCACTTTCCAAAGGAAATTCACTAATAACGTAGCGGCAACACCGCACGACCTTGCCACTAGTTATACGCTGCTCCGCTAGGATCGCTAGTGAACGATAAGCCGGCGAAATGCCACAATCCAGCGAATTTCGGTGTTTCTTACACACATGATGGAAACTCAAAAGTGGCAACTTGAGTTAATTTGACTTATTTTGACATTTTAACCTCAAAATTATCGATAAAAATTGTAGCATCGTGTGTAAGATGCCACAATTGGATCACGATGCCACAGTGTGGTTGTGTGCATGTCCATGATGTTACAATTGAGTAAATACAAACACACACACACACACACACACGGACACACACACACACACAAACAGACAGATATCACGTAAAAACCACTTTTTTGGGTTCAGGGAGCACCAAAACGAATATTTCCACTAACAACTCAAATTCGAAAATTTTGACGAAAACAATAATTTCTCCATATACTATGTATAGGGGGAGAAAGTAAAAATGGAAAGCAGTTTTATAAAACATTTAAATATTTACACGGGAGGTAATGCTCATAGTACATGTTCATAGCCTAAAGAAACATTTAGTTTTATTGACCATGTAACATGACCGTGTAACATGACCGTGTAACAAACTGACAGAGGCAATGTAAGGTCTAAGTCAACACGGGCCGGTTAACTTTGCTTGGTCAGCCTCAAACAAGACAAGTTAGTTGGTTATTCAATATTCAGAGATGTCCAAGGCTTCAGTTTGACAACAGTGTTTTGGTATCGCTCGTATGAGAACAATTTATATGCTAAAACTGTAAGGGTTATTTTATCTATATTTTAATGGTAAATAACAATAAAATATCTAAACAGCAAAAACCATAAAAAATAAAAGTATAATTTCATGTTAAAATTAAATACAATATGTAATTCATTAAAGAATATGACGTTCACAGGAAAGCATGTTGGAATATCTGATTTAATTGACCTCTTATATATGGAACAGTTTTTGATTATACTATGCCAATGACAAATGTCCCAGTTGAACCTAAACGTGCTACAAAGACAGCTTGGTTGGGAAACATTAGCAACTAATTCAGCTTTGTGTTGAAATCTTGTACGTGACTTAATATTAGAGGAACAACAACTGTCGCTTGAGACCACAACAAACTTTAAACGGACCAAATAATTCTAAAGACATTTTATTGGTCAGTATAAATTTGAACATTGTGTAACGATTTAAAATATCAGGACCTTGTGACACAAAATGAAACCAATCGGGCAAGGGAGAGTTCATAAATATTCAAAATATATAAGCATCTGAACCTTAAGAGTTTAGTAAGGAATCATTACAACCTAAAATAACATAATCCGCATCATAATATGACTTATTTAAAGGTTAAAAAAAGGTTAGCTTTGTTTACCTCATTAAACTGTTAAGTGAATTATCGTGTTGTAAGTTCAAAACAAAAAAGGATTTAATGTGAATACAATATGTTCTTTTAACCAAATAATCTTGTTTTATTTATATTCGTACTTAAATAAAGATAAAAAGTATCTTAAGTTAGCTGTCAGTAACTCACTATTAGGCGAGGAGACTAGTAGGCGACTGCAATAGAGGACAAGAGAGATACGCACCAGTCAAGTGGAACCCGAGGGAAACCCATCATCCTTATCACGTCATCAGTTTTGACAAAGGCTTCTTGTTCATCATGTTTATAGGAGACTTAAGTCTCTCAAAGTTCATTCTCATCTTTTTGGAACGACCTTACCGAGTATGATCAGTTTTGTTATATTCCAGTAGGATATCTTTATCGTAAGATCGTGTAAGGTAAAGACACTAGCAAAGTCCATGTAATAAAAAAATTGGATTTAATTTGGAAGGTTTTTAAGGAGTTTTTGGTAGCGCAACAAAAGTTTTGTACTGATGAAATTAACGAAATCATATAACATATTTCAAACTTGTTTCATAAGACCAGAAACCAATATAAAACAATTAAAAAAGGATTGAATAAATGTGAAAAATATATCCAAGCAACAATGTTTCTATGAAACACTTGTATTTATTATAATTTGTTTATGTAAATTTATTTGGTAAAGCAAAAATTAAAAAGGTCTATCTTTAAAATGGCTTAAAAAATATGGAAATTGCACACAATATTTGTTATGTTTTTTCAATTAAATGCAGACCATCAGTGTATAAATAACATGTTATTTTATTTTAAATAATATATAACTGAGAAAAAATTCAGTGGTATCAACTACCCTTAGGTCCTGGCCCATAATATATCTTATTAATCTGATCTCTGTGAAGGTTGTAAATGGACTTGACAAATCAATAAAGATTGCACTAATTACAACCTTTTGTTATTCAAAAGACTTTTCAATTTTTAATTTTAGAAGGTATTTGATTTAACTCGCAATAAAAACAGTTTATAACAAGTATAATTTATTATTCGCCGTTCAAAATATTTATAGTTACATGTTTCTTTAACTATGTTATTACTAACACTAGATGATTTTAGTGCTACAACTGTTATTTCTCCTTTTTCTTTAGTAATTAATTTATTATTCTTATATTTAAAATGGAATATTACTTATATTTATTTAGTTTAATGTAATACATAACAAAAATGGGACATAAATTAATTTAAGTCCCGGGTCATATTTGGTCATATGAATATTAAACACTGAGGAGGTTGAGTAATGGGCTTATAGAAATCACTCAAGTTCTCCAGACTCACAAACCTTTCATATTTAAAAAGCTTTCAGAACTTTCTTTACAAAATTATTATATTTAACTCAAAATGTTATAAGAAAAATTGTATAACACTTAGAGCTTCATAATGGTAAAAATATTACATCTAGTAACATGGGATTTAAGCATAATATAGATTGTACTTAATATATTGTTCATTTCACATGACTTTAAATTACATTTTCGAATTTCGGTAGAGATGATACATTCGTGATATAAAATATTAATGTAAATCCCTCTTGAACCAGGGACAAATCCCTCGGCTCTTTGACAGGCTTCAGCAAGTATTTCATATCTTTGTGTTTCCCTAAATCATCGCCATGTTGGTGAAATAAATATTTTTAATGCGCGCATAACTTAACACTGTTAAAAATATTTTGGAAATACCTTGAACGTAAAAAGTAAAATTCTGATATTTATAAATGTAAGGCATTTTAGTCGTTAAGGGTTAAAAAGTCTAACATAATTATATGAGTTTTATTAGTAACTAGTTTCTGTAAGATTTCTTTTGTTAAAATTAGATGGATAACAAACTGGATCAAACAATAAAAATATGTAACAGTATTTGATATCACATGTAATAAACTGTGGCCATTTTGTAATCATGAATCATGAATAAACAAGTTCGTTAGATACGTTTCATAGCAGTCTGGATGGGGTATTGCATATCTGAATTTGTTTTGCCTTGAAAACTTGTGTAACAAGCGTATTTGAAATTTATTGGTTTGCAATTAAAATTCATAACGTGCTTGAAAAACACCTTAAAAATTACAAACTATTAAGTATAGCAATACGTTTTTAATTTAATCGAGTATAAATTCTAATGTTTATGCAATGAAAATATTTATATAAATGCATAAAACTGCAAACCCCATGACTTTAACTTAAACAATAGTTAATACAGATTTGGCTAAAGTGCTGGGAAAAGGTTATTAACAATTTGACTATTACAAATGAAATTCATGATACATACTTGACAAGTTGGTAAAATGTATTAACACGTTTATGGACCTGTTAGTATGAAGTGAGAAATAACTGTAAACAGGAGTCTTTTAATATTTTAACGGGTTTAACTATACATCGAGGTTTGGAAACCATTTTGTTTATCTTTGGAAAAGTCTCTGAATTAACTTTAGCTATACATAAGATGATATAACTTTTATTACCAGAATTCTACTAACTAGTCAAGGTTCAATTATGCAAATATAAGGCAAACATACTGATTATATTGTTTACATACCTTACAAACTTATAAACAAATAATTAAACTACTAGATTCAAAAATAATTAATAAAATTTACTAGATTAAAATAATTAATTCGAGATCAAAAATAAACTTTAAATACTTTACAAATAAATGTTTAAAAGTTTATAGTAGAATTTACAAATTGTTAAGACCTTTACTATGCTAAAACCATAACTCATTATCGATGAATTTAGTATTTTGGATGCTACTGTTATCCGTCTTGTGATGTATTTTACGAAACAAATAAAACAGCGTAGTAAGGTTTTAGTAATCCCAGCACTATAAGAGTGGCGTTAAATAATTACTAATTCTAATTCAATTCGTGTTTAACTTTACTACATGGCCTAAATTACTTTTTCTCAATGTACATTGTACCTACAGTCTACATTCAATTCACATTTGCACTGACTAACCCTCTACAGGCAGTCTCTGGCTTGTTATCGATTTGTCCTGTAAAGACTTGTGAGCTGTTGAAGATTTAAGGGATTGAAAACTAATCAAAAGAGATCGCTCGTCCACCTCCTAAAGCTACGACGGTTATCGTGTTGGCTTTGATAACGTTAAATGTAAATAAAATATTTGATTATTTTATACTGATCAATCAATACAATTTACCTTAGAATTCATCAATAAAATAAATTAAAATAAACATCCTAATAAACATTGATTGTGTAATTGTAACATATATTTAAGTTTTATTTATTTAGTACGTAGGGAAATAATAGTAAAAATCAAATATTTCGTCCCATTTTAAACGTATCGTTTTATTTTCTTGCCTTAACCTTCTAAAGTTGTGGGAATTACTTTGAGTATTCACAACAAAACTTAAATAATGATCTTATTATTATTGATAAAAAAGGGCCTTATTAGTATTTGAAGCCATTGTTTTAAATTGTTTGGCATTTTCCTTAAATGATTATTTTATAATATATAAAATATATATTTTTATAAGTATAGTCATTTAATAATGCAAATAAACAAATATTCTATTCTATTTCCCTATAAGACAGTCATCTGAATTATTTGTGAACAAAAATAATAGATCAATATGGTTTATCATTTCCCACAAAGATATTCACTTAACTCTTGGTAGTACCTATAAAGTAAAATGTCATGATTAGGAAATACAATATTTTAATATATAACCTCATGTTGTCACAATGAAGGAACACCTAAACAAACTCTTTTAGTATAATAACAATACTTTTGCGTTCTTGTTTTAAACAGACAAATTTTGGAACTTCCCTTCAAGAGGAGTAACGTTACCGTTAAACTTTTACCTTGTATCTATGTTGTTTGGACCGTTGTCTTCTTACAAAGTTGGAACAAAGTCAAAGAAATACACGGCAAGGAAAATGTGACAGAAGCGTGACATGAAATATGTATGTCGACCCCACCTGAGGCGACAGTGACGGGTCTTGGTGTAGGGGGGCTGCAACAACCCCTGGAATAGTTTACCTTGCTCCTACATTTTTAGTACGTAGGTTTTTTTAATTTTAATTATACTATCAAAGTATAAGATATTATAATTTGTAACGGTCTTGAATACTATGGAGATATATGTTTTTGAATCAGTTAATGTTATGAGTAAGGAACGTTATTAGCTACGGTTTGTATTATTGTTGTTTATTCTTATTGGGCTTGTAGTTTTGAAATTATTTATGCAGTAGGTTTTAGTATATGACTCGATTGAATAAAATACCAATCACTAAAACGTAAATTCTGTCTTGGAAAATATATTTCAGCCCAACATGATTTTCAGGCTCTCAGCCTAAGAGTTATTCATATCAGTATTTCTGCCAGGGCGAAAGTTAATCACTTAGTTTTGACTTGATTAAAACCTTAAATCCACAGCCAGTCTTATCTCAGACAATATCTTTGAAAATCAATTATTTTTATTTCCAGTTAGTCACAACTTTTAAAGATTGAATGTTGCTTGAAAAGGGTTTATAAGGTGTCATGCTTAGATTTTAATAACATCTACTAGATCTCTTGATTAGTATTAAAATGTTTATGGATTTTTTTAAGACTAACGAATTATTATAAGTTTATACAGGGCGAGTTTCTACTAAGTGCGTTAATTTTTACCAATTATTATACTCACTAAAAGGAACAAAAAATGCAAAACAAAAATTTTTCTAACCCCACCCGTTAAGCTGTAATGGCCGATTTTGTGTATTTTTAAAATTACCTGTAGTAGCTTCACTAAATCAAGCATAGAAATCCAATTAATCACCGTACAGGATTTTGACTTACACCAATGAAAAGAACGTTAAATTTCCTATAAACGTATTCTAACACCGTTAACATACAATCCTGTCTACCGTTTTAAAACTCACATAACATAAACAAAGTAGTTTGTAAGTAAATTATTTAAAAATTCAAAGTGGTGTTTCAATTATTAACACTGATGTGATGTTGTGTCAAATTGCGTAAATAACTTTCAAATTTAATTACATTTAAAATGATGTAACCAATAAGGTAATTACTGCATTAAAACTTTGAAAAATTAGGTCCAAACTGCGTCAAGGTAGTTTTGGGAATCAAAACATTGAATCAAAGTTAATATCTGTCTTTATTTTATAATTCTATGACAAAACTACAGACTCAATTTGATAAAAAATCAAGGTTTAATACATTCCCACAGATAAAAATTACATTTAGAAAAATAATCCTGTAGGGTCTGGTTTCTGGATTTCAAATCAAAGTAAATTTTCGATATGTCCACCATTCGCTCTAATACATGTGCGGATTCTTTTCCGAAAGTTTCTCACTGTTGCATTTAAGTTTAACTCATCTTTAAGGAGTTCGGAAGCTCTTAAAATCCAATTTCTTAGCTCATCCACTGTTTGAACTGGTGTTCGGTAAACTTCCTGTTTGAGGTAACCCTATACGTAGTAGTCCATAGGAGTTAGGTATGGTGACCGTGGTGGCCAAGCGATTGTTCCACCACCCTTTCCAATCCACATTGGGAAACTATTTCCGATGTACGCACGCACACCATTATCGAAGTGGGGAGGTGCACCATCCGCTTGGTACACTATTCGCTGACGCACATCCAGTGGGACATCTTCAAGGAGCCTTGGTAGAGTATCAGTAAGGAAGTTGAGGTACTGACGGCCATTTAATGATGGTGGAAGATCAATGTAAGGACCGATTAACTGGTTTCCAATTAGTCCAGCCCATACATTCACTTTAAACCTTGTTTGGTTTCGACACTGGTGTATCACATGTGGGTTTTCTGTAGCATAATGATGTTCATTATGGATGTTGAAAATACCATCCCGAGTAAACGTGGATTCGTCAGTCCACAAAATCGTCTTGAGAAAGTCACGATGATCAAGTCGACTAACAGAGCGACAAAACTGAAGTCGCCGAGGAGGGTCTCTTGGTTCAAGAGTTTGTACTCTATTGAAATGGTAGGGATGCAATTTTTCCTTTATTAGTAGCTTGGAGACGTAAGTTTGAGAAACACCAAAATCACGAGAAACTGTCCTTGTGCTTGTCCGTGGATCTTCCTCAAACCGCCCCAACACAGCTTCTTCAACACCTACATCTTGTATCACGTTCCCAACTGAACGATGTTTGGTAGGAAATTTACCATCTTCACGCAAACTCCTATGAACACTGATGAATGATCGTTCATTCGGAAGTCGCCTATTAGGAAACCGACGGCTGTATTCACGCCGGCTTTCAGCCGCATTTTGAGAACAGAACCCGTAAACTAAAATAATATCAACATATTCTTCGTTGGTGAACACCGACATAGCACTTAACAATTATGATATTTTTCTAATTTGTCCATGAAATATTTAATAATTTGAACGTTTACAATGCAACAATCAAAATCAGCTGGTTTTGTAAACATAGTTTAAAACCCAGCTGATCAGATGTCAGCTGATTAAAAGATAACAACGAAAATAATGACAGATATTAAATTTGATTCAATGTTTTGATTCCCAAAACCCTGACCTTGACGCAGTTTGGACCTAATTTATCAAAATTTTAATGCAGTAATTACCTTATTGGTTACATCATTTTAATGGTTATTGAATTCGAAATTTATGTACGTAATTTGACACAACATAACATTAGTGTTAATAATTGAAACACCACTTTGAATTTTTAAAGAATTTATTTACAAACTACTTTGTTTATGTTATGTGAGTTTTAAAACGGTAGACATAGGATTGAATGTTAACGGTGTTACAATACTTTTGTAGGACATTTAACGTTCTTTTCATTGGTGCAAGTTAAAATGCTGTACGGAGATTGGTTTGATTTCTATGCTTGGTTTAGTAAAGCTACTACAGGTAATTTTAAAAATATACAAAATCGGCCATTACAGCTTAACGGGTGGGGTTAGAAAAATTTTTGTTTTGCATTTTTTGTTCCTTTTAGTGAGTAGAATAATTGGTAAAAATTAACGCACTTAGTAGAAACTCACCCTGTATACTTACAACGATAAAAATGTATTCACCCAAGGAATTGATGTGTTAAACCTCATATTATATGAAGAGCATTCTATTTACGTTATTACTTTGATCTGTAATAAGGCCGAAACCAAAACCATTATTATTGTTCCAGGTAAAGTTTATTGGCATCAGTGAGACCTTTCTAGCTTCTAAGGCCAATCATAACCTCATTAGAAGGTAAGTTAACCTATTATCTCAGAACATTGATAACCATAGGTAGGTTCTCATACTTGACACCTTTTTTGTGGACTGAAGTTCATTTATATAACTTTGCAAATTCATTAGATTCTATCAGTGAGTTTGTATACAACATGATAATTATCGATTAAAGTATAAAGAAATAAACTGGTATGGAGCAGTGAAAACTAAAAAGATTAAGATAAAAGAGGATTCATAATCCATCCTGTATTAAGATACCACGAGAAAAGCAAGAGAGCAGTAGATAATATTAACACTTTACCCAGTAAACTGAATGGAATGCAGTAAAAGGTATGCAAAGGAAAATACGTTGTAATTCGCAAGACGGAATATATTGCACTCTAAATCATCGTTTAGTTATCAACATGATCATTACACATACTGAGATTAATACTTTTGTAACAAAAACCTAGCAATATTTATAAAGAGTATGGATGGACAATTTAGATGTTATTACAGAATATTTTCATAGCTGATTAGAAAAACTAACTAAATAGCTACTTGTTTTTCTAATTAGTATTGGAAAAAGTCCACAATTACCGTTTAAATAATATCCAAAAATCATTAACAACAATGATTTTTATACAAATAATGTAGGAGTAGGTTTTCAAGCTTATTTGCATTTCATTGGGTAGTATACAATCATATAATGACTTATTCAAACCTTAAATTATGTAATAACTACACAAAGCTAATAACTTTAGGGAACTGTCATGTTTTTCGAGATAGACAGTAATAATAAAAGAGTACACGTAAAGTTGTATTAAAATCATTGATAGGCCTATCATTTAAATACAAAACTAACTAAATTGTGTTCAAATGTATATTATCAGTAGGGTATGCATTTAATACAGCAACATAAGTAACAAACAGCAACATCTTCTAGTTTTGCAATGTTACCTTACATCTTTAGACTTTAATGTTTTCACTTAGAAATTCTGTTATTTACATTTGTATAGACCCATTCTATTATATATAGCTGAACTAAAAATCCTACCATAGGTTAAAGAAAGATGTAAACTTCCGTGCTAGACTTCGATAAAACGCGTCGTATACTGTGACACAGACTGATATATGTCTACCGTCTTAGTCAGGAATAACAATAAGGTGGAACTATTGCATGCTATTGTAGCATGATAGTACTTTACGGATATCCCTTAACTTAACGCACATCATTCTGAAAGTGTAAATAAAAGTCAGTTAGAGTGAACAAATTATGTTTTCCCTAGAAATTATCTATACCGATGTTAATGTACTTAGAAATGTGTAGCAATAACAGTTGAGGTCTTTATTTCATATAACAAAATGTTTAAATATACAGTTACCCAAAGGAACATTACAATAAGATAGGATACTCCTTAAGCTAATGAACACAAGTAAAGACATTTGAATTAGACTACACAATGTTGTTCGCACTGACAGTCAATATCAGCTACGGCTTGCAATTAATCAACAGTCGAATGGCCATTGATAAATCACGAGACCACCAGCTGTTGTATTGTACTGCAGATAATAACCGCCCCTCTGTATCGTAGTGTATTGTTACTGTACACTGATACTGACAGTGTCATTAATTGACTTCTCTCAATATTGACGTCTAAAGTGAAATTCGTTGTTCAATTTGTTTATTTCTTGCTCTTACATCAGTAATAAGTAACTCCTAACATTATTTTTAGATAAACCTTTTGTATAAGCTTTAGAATATAAGGAACTAAATGCACTAAGACCTTAGCAATCAAATCCAACGTTTATTAAAAAAAGTATGAATTTTGTATAGAAGTGTACTGATATATATACTTAGCAGGAACAAAAACTCTTTCATTTCCTTAGACTGATTGAAACCCTGTACCAACAACTTACAGTACAGTAGGGGTTTTGCAGTATATACGCATTTTAATGAAAATAAAAACTAATTTACTCTTAAGAGGCTTATAAAATAATTCTTTTTTTGAACCAACTGATGCCGAAGCCACTCCGTCAACTTTTCAAATTAAAAAGAGTCATTTCAAAAACTAACAGACGGAAACTGCTTATATTTTTTTCTTTCTCTCCGTCTTCGCTTACTATTTATTTAATGCATATTGGTTTGCCTTAAAAACATCATTTGTAATGCCTTTGTCTTTAAAAAACATTTCTTGGTGCACAAGTTGTAGATTACATGTCTCAAGCGATGTTTTACCCTCCTATACATTGTCAAAATTATGTGGCTACATTTATTTGAACCATTCTCACTTTTAATTTGTTTGATATTTTTGTGTTTTGAAAAAAGTAATAAAATTTTAAGCAATATAAAATAACTAAATAACTTTCAGTATTTTATATAATATTTCCATAGACGAGTATTAACTTCATAAAATTATTTCAATTGGTTGACACTTAAAGTAATAAGTAATACATTCTTTAATAGAAAAGCAGATATTGAAAATTGAATCGTGTAAATTATAACCAATATTTTGTACGATATGTTACATAGTTTAAAGTTTTACCGTTGGTATGGAATTGAGTAAATTTTGTTTATTAAGTTTTTGATCAAATTCACAATCATATTACAACCACTGGAAATTCGAAATTCAATGCTAGGTTATTATCCAAATAATAAACACAACTTGTTAAATCAAACGTCATAAATAAATTCAAACTTGTCATACATCTGCTATAACGGTTAGAAATTTCTGCAGTTTCCTGTAAGTTCGGCATGCCTGGCTTAAGTAAAAATTTTTTTAAATTAATGGATTTAAAGAATGTTTTTAATCTTTGTTGTACCAAGGTTTTGTGCCATCATAATAATTTCCAACAGATTTTGTTTCGTAATAAAAAATTAATTAATATACTTTTACAGTGGTTGCAATTTCTTTACGTGTTTGTGTACAGTGGGGTATATTCCGTGGTATCTTGATGTAAATGGGTTTCTTCCAAAGAGGTTTCAGTGAGGGTGAGGGTTATGACTAATTTGTAATCTTTAGTTGAAGAGCGAGTTAGCAGACATTACGTAGATTTTCTTACACTGTCTAATTGTCTAGATATTCCGTCCCTCCTATTCCACCCTATTTCATTTTATTTTAGTAACTTCTTGGAAACTTGTGTTGTTAGTGGAAGACCTGACAAGTTGTTGTGGGGAGGACGTATACGTGTAACAGTCCGTTGGTTTTGATTTCCTAAGATAAATTAAGACAATTTTAATACTATTAAAATTATTGCTAACAAACATATTAAGTCGCATATTTTTTAAACAATTCCAACGATCATAATATAAAATTAATAAATATTAGAAATATTAGTTAATATCCCTTTCTTCTATCGGGAATCAAGCAGACGTAGGGCTATATGTTTTGAAAATGTTGTATTCATCAGCTGAATACTTAAACAAAATATAAATCCATAATATTAAACATTCAACTTTGAAGGCTTGAAGAGCAATGCCATGAACGTGGATGTTTTTCGAACCCCCAAAAGACACATCGAAAGGGTAAAGATTTTTGATTGATACCAAATTTGTATTTAAAAAAAATAGTTGGATAAGCTACTGAATTGAAAATACGTGTAAGGTTCTGCTTAAAGTAGATTTATGGAAACAAATAATCTAAACATTATGATACATGTTATATATTAGAAGTATATACATCGATCGTGGGACGCAACTGGTAGCAACCCACAGCAAGTTTTACATATTCTGGATAACAAAGATTAATGAGAGCACCTCAGACATGCCTAGGGTCAGGAGCATTTTGCAACCAACCTTGTCACCTATTTCGATGCCTTTTATTCTTACACATTTATAATCCTCAGCCCATTTAATGTTTGCAATTGTTTAATTTGATTTATATTTGACGTAGGTAAACGCGTATTTTGAATGATGAAGAAAAAAAATGTTATACATGCATTACAAATATAGAAACAATATTTTCTTTTTCCCTATCTAGCAAATGATTAATCTTATAAAGTGCAATCTATGAACAAAATTTTGACAAACAACAAAATTTACATAACGAGCCTAATTTTAACATGATATAAATATAGAAAAATTGCCTTAAATTATTTATTACGTTGATATTTAGCACTAGAATCACTATATTTGTATTTTATTTATAATTTATATAAATATATATACATTTGTTTATGTAGATAAGTGTTTGCGTCGAAAATATAAACAAGTTAATGTTTCAAATCATTTTATATACAGCTTTATACTGAATATAAATTCTCATTTTTTAAGTAAAAAAAACAAAAAAAACACACAGAAATAAGGAAGCACTAATTTAAAACAGGTGGGGCAAAACAGAGGGATAAAAAGAATGCAATCCCTTTCTAGTGATTAAAATGGCCCAGTCCATGTCTGGTGGGGTGAATAAAGCATCTCGGATGTATGGGGACTAGTTTGCTGCTCCATTGTACTGTCATCACACTGTCTCTTAACTTAAATGTTTGTTGTTTAAAATATAAATTTATACACAATATGTGAAGTATAGGGTGTTATCCGTAAACTCAAAGCGTCTTCACAATTACCACTACATGTATGTTGTATGGTAACAGTTTATATGTTACCACACAACGTGTAAAATATTAGGTTGTTTCACCTGTTTAACAATACATGATTAACGAAAGTTTTTAGTTAGTATTCAACAAATAACAACCTTGGTATAAGTGTTGGACTGTTAACACCACACATTTTAATCACGCTTTAATAGTAACACTATCAAAAGAACACTATATCCTATGTTCATTTATGTACGTTAAATAAGTATTTTGCAATAGATTCCAACTTTTTAGTTTTAAAATATTAATCATTTCCATATTAATTAAGTTTTTTATCGTATAATATAAAAGTTATCAACTGTACTATAAAAATTGGGCATTATAAAATGATAATCTGTACTGCAAATGTTGGGTATTATCGAATGACAATATATATTTAAATTGTACGTTCTGTAAAAGTTGGGTATTATCAAATGCATTTTAAAATTACAAGTTATATTTAATAATGAGATTGATACACCTCATAGTATGCAACATGGTACCTCATAATATACACAATACTAATGTAAATAATAAATAATGACTTATTTAATTCTAGTTCTCACATTGTAAAGCAAACCAATAGCTATAATCTTAGTTCCCACTCAACCATAGCGCCTGCTATTGACTCGCCTCGCCTTCTTACAGACTTCCATTCTATAGCAGATTAAGAGGATTAAAAACTAATCAAACCTAATTCTCGTTAACCCGTCTTATTTGAGGCTGAGATTAACGTGTTGGATTTAATATCGTTAAGTAAAGTAAAATGTTTGGAAGTAAATTTTTTTTAAAGTTATGGAAATATCGTTAAATTGTACTGGAAAGTTCAAATTTCATAAAATATGACATTTTATTATTATTTTGTAAATTAGTATAAGGGTATAGAAATCAAGCCACCTCCTTAAAAAAAAATATATAATTGGCAAACAAATTCCCCAAAAAAGTACCCCTGCGGGTAAGTCTGTTGGAAATACTGTCTGGGGTTTAAAGTTATTTTCATAAATGGTGCTATACACATTTGTAAGAAATGTTATAAAAATTGTAACTATTTTTATGAAAGTAGTCACACGCAGGTGGAAAACGTCTAAACCTATAACCTTAAAATTAAAAGTAAAGTTTGTTTGTTATGAAACAATCTGAAATATACAAACTATAATTTATAATTTCTCTTAGTAATTTTTATTTTCATATACAACATACAGTAAGATCTTTTAAAACTTTGTATGTAAGTACAAAATACGTTTGAGAAGTAAGTTCGAGGTTTGATAATTTATTGTTGGTTATAGAAGCTTTCGAATAAGTTACAAAATTAAAACCAATTATCTACGTTATAAATACTAATCGAAACTTAATTACGTCCACTTTCTCCTTTATAGTTGAAATAAAGTAATCCTAGGAGCTAAATTAAACGTTAACATATTTCTAGCTGCCAAACTATAAAAAAAATTAGAAGGTTATATTAAACTTTTAGATAATTAGACAGGAGTTCATATTTAAATACATGTTCATAACCTAAAGGAACATTTAATTTTATTGACCGTGTAACAAACTGACTACAGCAAATGTAAGGTCAAAGTCAACGGGCCGGTTAACTTTGCTTGGTCAGCCCCAAACAAGACAAGTTAGTTGATTATTCAATATTCATGGATGCCCAAGTCTTCCATGAATAAGCGAAATTGATTATCAACGCTAGCTTATGAACAACAACTTATACGCCAAAAATATTACAGTAACTCGTTTATAAATTTATTTGATAGTAAAAATAGTCAATTTTATTCTATTGGTACTCCTAAATAAAATACGTATTTCAAGTAAAAGTAATCAATTTAAGGCGAATCCTGTTGAAATATAGTATAACTGCTTTTATCGCCCTTTTAGTTATGAAGCAGTTTTGGACTATGCCAATGACATCTGTCCCAGTTGAACCTAAACGTGTTACAAAGACAGCTTGGTTGGGTAACATTAGCAGCTAATTCAGCTTTGTGTTGAAATCTTGTTAGTGACGTAATTGAAGAGGAACAACATTTGTCTGTTTGAGACCACAACAAACATTAAACGGGTTTAATGACATTTTACTGTTCAGTATAAATTTGCACATTGTGTTTGAACATTTAAAATATCAGGACCTTGTGACACAATATCAAACTAATCACTTAAAGGATAGTTGATAAATATTTAAAATATATATGCATCTGAACTTTAAGAGCACAGTAATGAATCATTACAACATACAGTAAAATAATTCACGTAACGATATGACTTTTTGACGGATGAGGAAATGACGAATAGTTCGTTTACATCTTTAAAATGGTTAAGTGGATTTTCATGTTATATGTTTAAAACAAAGTAGTTTGTCATGAGAGGTAATATTTATTTTATAACTTATAATCTTGTGTTATTTATATTCATAGTATACAGATACAATCTAAACCTGTTGTTGACCTATAAAAAACAGGCATCGTTGAAAAAGCAAAACCTAAATTCAAGTGAAATAGAACGTAAATTCAGTTTGAAATAAAGCTTATCAAAGTTCCTTATTACTTCCTCATATTCATACTGTAAAATATGTATGTTTGTTGGTTATAAGTAGAGACGTCGCGTGGCTCATTCTAATGTTAATAACAAAACTACAACCATCCTTGCTGTGAATTGTCAGTACCTCACTACCAGGCGAGGAGACTAGTAGGCGATTGCAATAGAGGACAAGAGAGATAAGCACCAGTCAAGTGGGGCCCGAGGGAAACCCATCATCCTTATCACGTCAACAGTTTTGGCAAAGGCTTCTTGTTCATCAAGTTGACAGGAGACCTAAAGACTTTCTAAGCTCATTCTTATCTTTTCTGAAACGACCTTACCGAGTATGTCCAGTTTTGTTATATTCCAGAAGGATATGTTTATCGTAAGATCGTGAAAGGTAAAGACACTAGCAAAGTCCATGTTATAACAAAAGAAAGTAGATTTAATTTGGAAGGTTTTAAAGAAGTTTTTTGGTAGCACAACCAATTTTTTGTACTGATGAAATTAACGAAATCATATAACGTATTCAAACTTGTTTAATAGGATCAGAAACCAATATAAAACAAGTAATAAAGGATTGAACAAAAGTGAAAAATATGTCAAAGCAACATTGTTTCTCTAAAACACTTTAATTTATTATTATTTGCTTATGTAAAGTTAATTAGTCAAGGAAAAATATTAACAATATCTAACATTAAAATCGCATATAAAATATGTAAATTGTAAACAGTTTTTTAAAATTTTTTTTAAATACAATTCAGACCATAAATGTACAACTACTGCAAAAATGTTATTTGATTTTATATAACATAGCCATGATAAAACATTCAGTGATTTGAATTACCTGAGTAATTAAATATTTTAGTAATCTGAATAGTTTGAATAATGTAAATTGACCTTGCCAAGTTAAATCTCGCACTATTTACAAAATTTTAATATTCAACAAACTTAAAATTTTTCATTTTTATGGGAATTTGATTTAACTAACAAAAATCTATATGCAAATGTATATATTCTTAATAGTATAATTGCATATAGGATAATCACATCAAATCGTATTGTAATTTATACCAAATCTAATGTTTAAAATAAATTAGACTTGAGAATTGTAAGTGGAGTTTACATATTTACCAGTAGAGACGATAAATACTCGATATGAAAAGAAAATACAAATACAATTCCATATCATTGCAAAACTGGAATAACCTTTTAAATGTCGGTTCGAAATACTTTGTTTGTAAGTTACTACACAAACCGTTCTAAGAAACATAAGCAGACGCTGTCCCAACCTCGTTTTGCCTCATTCGTAAACTAAGCAAATTTAAACTGTATAAAAGGCGTTGGAGACAAGTTTAATTAGTTGTGTCCTTTTTTATTCTGTTTGCCTCTCTTATTAGCCACATGTTATATAGTTATTATATCACTACTACTAAATGATTTCGGTAGTATTATTCTCTCTCGTATTTATTTAATAATTAATTTATTATTCTCATATTTAAAACGGAATATAACTTATATTTATTTATTTAAATTTAGTTTAATATAGATAAAAATAAGGGACATGAATCACTGTCGGTCCTGGGCCATATTTGGTCCTAGTAATCTAAAACACTGTGAAGGATTAGTAATGGCCTTTGAGAAATCAATTAAGTTAGCCAGACTTACAAACTTTTCATATTTAATAAGCTTTTAGATCATATATTTAATTCACAACTTATAAAACGTTTACAACATTTAAAACTTCTAAATGGTACAAATATTACATCTAGTAATATGGGATTAAGGCATAATGGAGATTGTACTAAATATATTGTTTATTTTACATGACATAAAATTACACCTTCGAATTTCGGTAGAGGTGATAAATTCGTGATATGAATTGTGAACATAAATCCCTCTTGAACCTGGGACAAATCTTTGGGCTCTGCGGCAGGCTTCAGCAAGCATTTCATATCATTGTTTCAAATCATTGGGAGATGTATATTTTCAACACACAACATTTGTTGAACAAATTTTGGCTATACCAAGCTCGTAAAGAAATTGTACCAAACAATCAAATATGTATCAGTATTTGACATCACATGGAATAAACCGTGGCAATTTTGTAATCAGCGGAACATGAATAAACAAGTTCGTTTGATATGGTTCATACCAGTCTGGATGGTGTATTGCATGTCTGAATTTGTATTGCCTAGAGTACTTATGTAACAAGTGTATTTTCAATTTATTGGTTTGCAATTATAAATTCATAACGTGCTTGAAAATAATAAACTATAAGGTAATGCAATATATTTTGAATTTAATCGAGCATAAAATAATTTAATAATCAATACTACAACTGAAAATGTGTATGTAAATGCATAAAACTGCAAAGCCCATGACTTTACTAATAGTTAATACAGATTTGGCTAAAGTGCTGGAAAAAAGGTTATTAACAATTTAAGCATGACAAATGAAATTCATGATGCATACTTGAAAAGTTGGTAAAATGTATTAACACGTTAGTGGACCTGTTAGTATGAAGTAAAAAAATAACTGTAAACAGGAGTCTTTCAATATTTTGACGGGTTTAATTATACATCGGAATGTGGAAACAGTTTTTAATTTTACAAATAATGATTTTTATTCAAAATGATTTTGTTTATCTTTGGAAAGATCTCTGAGTTAACTTTAGCTATACATAAGATATTATAACAATTATTAACATAATTCTACTAACTATTCAAGGTTCAATTATGCTAATATAAGGCAAACATACTGATTATATTCTTTATATATATTAAAATTTCATAAACAAATAATTAAACTAATATTAGTGGTCATTCCAGATAAAAAATAAACTTTAATTACTTTACAAATAAATGTTTAAAACCTTATAGTATAATTTAAAAATTGTTAAGACCTTTACTATGCTAAACCATTACTCATTATCGATGAATTTCGTATTTTGGATGCTACTGTTATCCGTCTTGTTAGGTATTATACTAAACGAGTAAATTATCGTAGTAAGGTTTTAGTAATCCCAGCACTAGAAGAGGGGCGTTAAATAATCAGCAATACTAATTCAACTCGTGTTCAACTTTACTACATGGCCTAAGTTACCTATTTTCAACTATATTGTACCTAGAGTGTACATTCAATTTACATTAACACATGCTATCCCGCTACAGGCTGTCTTTGGCTTGTAATTGATCTGTCCTGAAAAGACTTGTGAGCTGTTGAAGATTTAAGGGATTGAAAACTAATCAAAAGAGATCGCTCGTCCACCTTCTAAAGCTACGAGGGTTATCGTGTTGGCTTTGATAACGTTAAATTAAAATAAAAGGTTTGATTATTTTATACTGATCAATCAATACAATTTACCTTCGAATTCATCAATGAAATAAATTAAAAATAAACATCCTAATAAACATTTATCGTGTTATTTTAACATATATTTAAGTTTTATTTATATAAAATATTTATATAAATAAAATATTTTGTTATATTTTAAACTAATATTTTATATTCTTTCCTTAACCTCCTAAAGTTGTGGGAATTACTTTGAGTATTTATAACAAAACTTAAATTATGTTCTTATTAATATTGATAAATATGTGAAAAAATTCTTAGTATTTTGAAGCCATTTGTTTTAAATTGTCTGACATTTTACTTAAATGATTATTTTACAATATACATATATATATTTATATAAAATATATATTTTTATACGTATATAATTTAATAATGCAATTAAACAAATATTCGATTCTATTTCCCTATATAACAGTTAACTAAATTATTTTTGAACAAAAATAATGGATCAATATAGTTTATCATTTACCACAAAGATATTTACTCAACTTTTGGTAGTACTTACAATATAAAATGTCTTGTTTAGGAAATACAATATTTTAATATATAACCTCATATTGTCACAATGAAGAAATACCTAAATAAACTCTTTTAAATAATATAAAACAATACATTTGCATTGTTTTATTACACAGAACATTTTTGAAACTTCACTTCAAGAGGGGTAACGTTACCGTTAAACTTTACCATGTATCTATGATGTTTGGACTGTTGTCTTCTAACAAAGTTAGAAAAAAGTCAAAGAAATACACGACAAGGAAAATGTGACAGAAGGGCGACATGAATTATGTATGTCGACCCCACCTGAGGCGACAGTGACAGGTCTTGGTGTCGGGGGGTTGCTACAATCCCTGGAATAGTTTACCTTGCTCTCACATTTTTAGCACCTAGGTATATTTTTATTGTAACTATTTTCAAATTATAAAATATTATAATTTGTAAAGGTGTTTAATATTATGGAGATGTATGTTTTTGAATCAGTCAAGATTTGAGTAGGGAACCTTATTCGTTACGGTTTTTATTGTTGTTGTTTATCTTTTTTGAGATTGTAGTTTTTTTATTAAGCTATAGGCTTTAGTATGTGACTCAATTGAAACAAATATATTGGATATTCGTATAATCTAGGATAGTGTTATATTGAGTGTATACCACACATTAGTTTTATCGAATATATTGATTGTATGTCTTGCTAATAAATTACATTTTGAACACATATAAAGAGTATTGCTTTATTTCTAACTAGGATATTTTAAATTGGTTTCATACATTACTAAATGACTTTTTTAAAACCAACATTTAAAACAACTAGGACCACAATAAGAGGAGAATAAGTTATAACAATTTCCCCAATGTAATGCTCACCGTACGTAGGTTTTGAAACTTTGTCGTCTTTTATAGAAGTCTAAATTACGTTTATATCAAATTGATAATTTAAGATATTTTAGTACTTAATAAAATTGTTATAAACATCAGGAAATTATTGTAAAATAATAAAGTGGTGCGGAGCAGTGAAAGTTAAATTACAGAGGAAAAAGAGCAGTGAGAGTCCACTTGCTAATAAGAGGCCAAGAGTAAAGTAAGAGAGCAATAAAGAATAATAAAACTTTGCCCTGTATTCTTCTTGGCATTAATTAAAACGTTGGTAAAATTTAAAATATGTTTTTCTTTGCAAGACGTTTTCTATTGTACGCTACATCATTGTATGGTTACCAGCCTGATCATCACAAATAGTAAGATTAATACTTTTGTATCGAAAAACAATGGACTATTCATAAAGAATGCCACTAAATACACAATATAACCTGTTTTTCCTAGTAATCTAATGTCAATAACTAACTGTAATTGATAACAATAGTATATAATTATTTAATTATAGGTTTATTTACTTTCCCAAATTAGCTACCATAATGTGACCATTACCAAGACATATCAGAATAACTCATACAATCTTAAGATTTTAACAACCTTTTATTAATTGCCATTATTCTAAGTTCTAGATTAGTTAGTGCTTCAAAACAAACTGTTCATGTACAACTCTAAGATAATAAAGATAGTCTTATATAACATAATTTGTTAAGAAAAATTAAATATACCCATATTACCATAGCATCGAACACATTTTCAACAAACATGTTTTCCCGGAAAACTAAGATTCTCCACTATTGTGTTGCCAGACTGGAATTTCTTCAATTAAGCTTAAGAAGGATTACAAACCCCTCTATTCAAGTAGATAAGGTTTGCAATGCAAGGAATATATCCTAAGGAAAGGTTTGTCTTGAATACCATCCAATACCGTGTGAATTTAACCTGTTACAATTGTGTTATTTTTATATAAAGGATATTTTCACTAATATAAATTTTTAAGTTTAAAATTAAGTTAAACTTATCAAATAACATATTACGTCCAAAAAATACTTTCTAAGGCAAATCATTGTATGAAGTTCGTCATAGGGCTTTGAATGTGTTTATTTATTCTATCTAACACAGTTATATGTTTCAACAAACATTATATAAAAACTTACTGACATTAAACTATTTATTTTGAAATAAAGTACACGAATGGGCAAAACAAAAAATATTAAAATATTACCATAAATCCTATTAAGAGGGATGTACATTGAAGACGTTTTTGATCAATGTTTCATAATTAATTAGACAACAAATTTACTAAATAGCTAGCTGTTGTGGGAAATGTCCATAATAATTTATTAAATGACTCAAACAAGGTCAAAATGAATTTTAAACAAATAATTTAGGAGTAGTTTTGTTTATGCACTTTTTAGTACTTTACAATGGTAACATAGCTTGTCGAAACCTTAAACTCTTGTATTAATTAAAAAAGTCGTGACCTTGAGGAACTGACACGCTTTTTGTTTTGTTTTGAGATTGACAATAAGTTGTAAGCCTTTACTTAAATTTATCTTACAATCAGTGATATAATTTCAAAGAAAAATCAAACTTGTTTACATATTTATACTATCAGTCAGATATGAATTTATCAGTACAACGCAAGTAACTAACAGTAGCTTTTAGGTTTGCAGTGTTTCTTGGAATCTTCAGACTTTAATGTTTTCAGCCAGGGATGTTGGTATTTTTATCTTTAAAGGCCCATTATGTTAGATATAGCTGCACTAACAATACTAGCATAGGGAGTGGAAAGATGTGAACTTCCGTGCCTGACCCCGATAAAACGTGTTGTATACTGCGACACAGCCCGATATATGTCTACCGTCTTAGTCAGGAATAACAATAAGGCGGAACTAACAAATGCTATTGTAGTATGATTGTATTTTCTGGGTTCCCCTTAAATGAATGCACATCATACTGAAAATGTAAATGAAATTCGGTTACAGTGAACAAATTTAGTTCTCCCGATAAATTATCTGTACCGATGTTAATGTACTTGTAAATTTGTAGAAATAAACGTTGAGATCATAATTTCTCATCTCAAAATGTTTAATATACAGATGCCAAAAACAAAAGTACAATAACATAGGATACTCCTTAGACTAATGAACACAAGTACAGACATTTGCATTGGACTACACAATGTTGTTCTCCCTGACAGTCCATAGCAGTGGCTTGCAATTAATCAACAGTCATATGGCCATTGATAAATCACTAGACAACCAGCTGGTGTATTGTACTGCAGATAATGACCGCCTCTCTGTAGCGTAGTGCATTGTTACTGTACACTGATACTGACAGTGTCATTCATTCACTTCTCTCAATATTGACGTGTAAAGTGAAATTCGTTGTTCAATTTGTTTATTTCTTGTTTTGATATCAATAAAAGGTAACACCTAATGTTTTTTTGATTAAAATGTTAATATAAGATTTAGAAAATAAGGAACTAAATGCACTAACACCTTAGTAAATGACTCCAATGTTTATTTAAAAATTATGAATTTTGTAAAGAAGTGTACTGAGATATACATATGGCTGGATCCAAATCTCTTTTATTTCATTAGACTAATTGAAACCCTGAATCAGAAACCGACAGTACCGTGCAGTAGGTTGTTTAAAGTACATATGCATTTTAAAGGGTGGAACATCCAATGATAAACTAAGTGGCTTATGAAGTACTTATTTTTTTAATCAATTGATGCCTAAGCCACTCAGATCACATTGCAAATTAAAAAGATTTATTTTAATAACTAATAGACGGAAACTACTTATATTTTATTCTTTCACTTCGTCTCCACTTACCCTTTATTTAATCTATAATATTATAAAGAAGAGGTGGTTTCTGTCTGTCTGTCTGTCTGTCCGTCTATCTGTCTGTCTGTCTGATGTTCCGGGTGAACGCAAAAACTACTGAACCGACTGGGCTGAAACTTTACAAAAAGGTAGATCTTGAACCCATGCAACACATAGGCCTATTCACTTCCTTAAAATCCTCTCGGGCTACGCCCCATGAACGTCCTAAGTTTCAATGTTTACATTTCAGAAGAAAGTAAACATTCAGAAACTGTATTGCGAACAGCTGTGGATACTTCCTTTTGACAGCTTAAAGGGCAGAAGCAAGAACAGCTGTTTCAAGCTATCTAAAATGCAAATTGCATTGACTAAAGAACGGGTAAAGAAAACACCTGTGCGAAGAACGGGTGCATCAGCTAGTCTCCATATATTTGCTTTAATACATCAGTTGTACAGCCTTTGTCTTAAAAAAAATTTGTTGATGCACAAGTTGTAATTTATACGTCTCAAATGACGGTTTACCCTGCTATAGTTTGACAACATTACATGGCTATAATCATATGTTCTATTCCCAATATAAAAATGTTTGATATTTTTGTATTTAGACAAAAAATAAATTTAAAACAATATGAAACTAATTAAATTTCTTGCAGTATTACAGATAAAATTCCCACAGATGAGCATTACAGATGAGCATTATATAAAAACTTACTGACATTAAACTATTTATTTTGAAATAAAGTACACGAATGGGCAAAACAAAAAATATTAAAATATTACCATAAATCCTATTAAGAGGGATGTACATTGAAGACGTTTTTGATCAATGTTTCATAATTAATTAGACAACAAATTTACTAAATAGCTAGCTGTTGTGGGAAATGTCCATAATAATTTATTAAATGACTCAAACAAGGTCAAAATGAATTTTAAACAAATAATTTAGGAGTAGTTTTGTTTATGTACTTTTTAGTACTTTACAATGGTAACATAGCTTGTCGAAACCTTAAACTCTTGTATTAATTAAAAAAGTCGTGACCTTGAGGAACTGACACGCTTTTTGTTTTGTTTTGAGATTGACAATAAGTTGTAAGCCTTTACTTAAATTTATCTTACAATCAGTGATATAATTTCAAAGAAAAATCAAACTTGTTTACATATTTATACTATCAGTCAGATATGAATTTATCAGTACAACGCAAGTAACTAACAGTAGCTTTTAGGTTTGCAGTGTTTCTTGGAATCTTCAGACTTTAATGTTTTCAGCCAGGGATGTTGGTATTTTTATCTTTAAAGGCCCATTATGTTAGATATAGCTGCACCAACAATACTAGCATAGGGAGTGGAAAGATGTGAACTTCTGTGCCTGACCCCGATAAAACGTGTTGTATACTGCGACACAGCCCGATATATGTCTACCGTCTTAGTCAGGAATAACAATAAGGCGGAACTAACAAATGCTATTGTAGTATGATTGTATTTTCTGGGTTCCCCTTAAATGAATGCACATCATACTGAAAATGTAAATGAAATTCGGTTACAGTGAACAAATTTAGTTCTCCCGATAAATTATCTGTACCGATGTTAATGTACTTGTAAATTTGTAGAAATAAACGTTGAGATCATAATTTATCATCTCAAAATGTTTAATATACAGATGCCAAAAACAAAAGTACAATAACATAGGATACTCCTTAGACTAATGAACACAAGTACAGACATTTGCATTGGACTACACAATGTTGTTCTCCCTGACAGTCCATAGCAGTGGCTTGCAATTAATCAACAGTCAAATGGCCATTGATAAATCACTAGACAACCAGCTGGTGTATGTTACTGCAGATAATGACCGCCTCTCTGTAGCGTAGTGCATTGTTACTGTACACTGATACTGACAGTGTCATTCATTCACTTCTCTCAATATTGACGTGTAAAGTGAAATTCGTTGTTCAATTTGTTTATTTCTTGTTTTGATATCAATAAAAGGTAACACCTAATGTTGTTTTTGGTTAAAATTTTAATATAAGATTTAGAAAATAAGGAACTAAATGCACTAACACCTTAGTAAATGACTCGAATGTTTATTTAAAAATTATGAATTTTGTAAAGAAGTGTACTGAGATATACATATGGCTGGATCCAAATCTCTTTTATTTCATTAGACTAATTGAAACCCTGAATCAGAAACCGACAGTACCGTGCAGTAGGTTGTTTAAAGTACATATGCATTTTAAAGGGTGGAACATCCAATGATAAACTAAGTGGCTTATGAAGTACTTATTTTTTTAATCAACTGATGCCTAAGCCACTCAGATCACATTGCAAATTAAAAAGATTTATTTTAATAACTAATAGACGGAAACTACTTATATTTTATTCTTTCACTTCGTCTCCACTTACCCTTTATTTAATCTATAATATTATAAAGAAGAGGTGGTTTCTGTCTGTCTGTCTGCCTGTCCGTCTATCTGTCTGTCTGTCTGATGTTCCGGGTGAACGCAAAAACTACTGAACCGACTGGGCTGAAACTTTACAAAAAGGTAGATCTTGAACCCATGCAACACATAGGCCTATTCACTTCCTTAAAATCCTCTCGGGCTACGCCCCATGAACGTCCTAAGTTTCAATGTTTACATTTCAGAAGAAAGTAAACATTCAGAAACTGTATTGCGAACAGCTGTGGATACTTCCTTTTGACAGCTTAAAGGGCAGAAGCAAGAACAGCTGTTTCAAGCTATCTAAAATGCAAATTGCATTGACTAAAGAACGGGTAAAGAAAACACCTGTGCGAAGAACGGGTGCATCAGCTAGTCTCCATATATTTGCTTTAATACATCAGTTGTACAGCCTTTGTCTTAAAAAAAATTTGTTGATGCACAAGTTGTAATTTATACGTCTCAAATGACGGTTTACCCTGCTATAGTTTGACAACATTACATGGCTATAATCATATGTTCTATTCCCAATATAAAAATGTTTGATATTTTTGTATTTAGACAAAAAATTAATTTAAAACAATATGAAACTAATTAAATTTCTTGCAGTATTACAGATAAAATTCCCACAGATGAGCATTACAGATGAGCATTATATAAAAACTTACTGACATTAAACTATTTATTTTGAAATAAAGTACACGAATGGGCAAAACAAAAAATATTAAAATATTACCATAAATCCTATTAAGAGGGATGTACATTGAAGACGTTTTTGATCAATGTTTCATAATTAATTAGACAACAAATTTACTAAATAGCTAGCTGTTGTGGGAAATGTCCATAATAATTTATTAAATGACTCAAACAAGGTCAAAATGAATTTTAAACAAATAATTTAGGAGTAGTTTTGTTTATGTACTTTTTAGTACTTTACAATGGTAACATAGCTTGTCGAAACCTTAAACTCTTGTATTAATTAAAAAAGTCGTGACCTTGAGGAACTGACACGCTTTTTGTTTTGTTTTGAGATTGACAATAAGTTGTAAGCCTTTACTTAAATTTATCTTACAATCAGTGATATAATTTCAAAGAAAAATCAAACTTGTTTACATATTTATACTATCAGTCAGATATGAATTTATCAGTACAACGCAAGTAACTAACAGTAGCTTTTAGGTTTGCAGTGTTTCTTGGAATCTTCAGACTTTAATGTTTTCAGCCAGGGATGTTGGTATTTTTATCTTTAAAGGCCCATTATGTTAGATATAGCTGCACCAACAATACTAGCATAGGGAGTGGAAAGATGTGAACTTCCGTGCCTGACCCCGATAAAACGTGTTGTATACTGCGACACAGCCCGATATATGTCTACCGTCTTAGTCAGGAATAACAATAAGGCGGAACTAACAAATGCTATTGTAGTATGATTGTATTTTCTGGGTTCCCCTTAAATGAATGCACATCATACTGAAAATGTAAATGAAATTCGGTTACAGTGAACAAATTTAGTTCTCCCGATAAATTATCTGTACCGATGTTAATGTACTTGTAAATTTGTAGAAATAAACGTTGAGATCATAATTTATCATCTCAAAATGTTTAATATACAGATGCCAAAAACAAAAGTACAATAACATAGGATACTCCTTAGACTAATGAACACAAGTACAGACATTTGCATTGGACTACACAATGTTGTTCTCCCTGACAGTCCATAGCAGTGGCTTGCAATTAATCAACAGTCAAATGGCCATTGATAAATCACTAGACAACCAGCTGGTGTATGTTACTGCAGATAATGACCGCCTCTCTGTAGCGTAGTGCATTGTTACTGTACACTGATACTGACAGTGTCATTCATTCACTTCTCTCAATATTGACGTGTAAAGTGAAATTCGTTGTTCAATTTGTTTATTTCTTGTTTTGATATCAATAAAAGGTAACACCTAATGTTGTTTTTGGTTAAAATTTTAATATAAGATTTAGAAAATAAGGAACTAAATGCACTAACACCTTAGTAAATGACTCGAATGTTTATTTAAAAATTATGAATTTTGTAAAGAAGTGTACTGAGATATACATATGGCTGGATCCAAATCTCTTTTATTTCATTAGACTAATTGAAACCCTGAATCAGAAACCGACAGTACCGTGCAGTAGGTTGTTTAAAGTACATATGCATTTTAAAGGGTGGAACATCCAATGATAAACTAAGTGGCTTATGAAGTACTTATTTTTTTAATCAACTGATGCCTAAGCCACTCAGATCACATTGCAAATTAAAAAGATTTATTTTAATAACTAATAGACGGAAACTACTTATATTTTATTCTTTCACTTCGTCTCCACTTACCCTTTATTTAATCTATAATATTATAAAGAAGAGGTGGTTTCTGTCTGTCTGTCTGCCTGTCCGTCTATCTGTCTGTCTGTCTGATGTTCCGGGTGAACGCAAAAACTACTGAACCGACTGGGCTGAAACTTTACAAAAAGGTAGATCTTGAACCCATGCAACACATAGGCCTATTCACTTCCTTAAAATCCTCTCGGGCTACGCCCCATGAACGTCCTAAGTTTCAATGTTTACATTTCAGAAGAAAGTAAACATTCAGAAACTGTATTGCGAACAGCTGTGGATACTTCCTTTTGACAGCTTAAAGGGCAGAAGCAAGAACAGCTGTTTCAAGCTATCTAAAATGCAAATTGCATTGACTAAAGAACGGGTAAAGAAAACACCTGTGCGAAGAACGGGTGCATCAGCTAGTCTCCATATATTTGCTTTAATACATCAGTTGTACAGCCTTTGTCTTAAAAAAAATTTGTTGATGCACAAGTTGTAATTTATACGTCTCAAATGACGGTTTACCCTGCTATAGTTTGACAACATTTCATGGCTATAATCATATGTTCTATTCCCAATATAAAAATGTTTGATATTTTTGTATTTAGACAAAAAATAAATTTAAAACAATATGAAACTAATTAAATTTCTTGCAGTATTACAGATAAAATTCCCACAGATGAGCATTACCTTCCTAAAATCATTTACCTTGGTTAAAACTCAAATTAAAACGTAAAACATTCTTAAATGGAAACTTGGTTTTTAAATTTGTATCGTGCAAATTGAAATAATTATTTATACCTATTTGCTAAATAATTGGAAATTTACGTTTTGTATATAATTGAGTCGATTTTTTTTAAAAAGTTATAGGTTTAATTCACAATCATATTAATACCACTGGAAATTCAATATTAGATAATTATTCAAATGATAAACACAATTTGTGGATGCGAACATGTCATAAATTCTTTTGAACTTGTCATACATCAGCTAGAACTTATGCAAATTACGGTTAGAATTTCCTGTATTATCCAGTATTTCCGGCATGCCTAGCTTACATGAAACGTTTTAGCGAATTTCCCCTATAGGGAAGAAGCTATTACCGTAGTCGGCATGGCCGGGACCTATGCCCGGGACTATGATGACTTTTCGTTTTGAGGTCCCCAGACCCCAAAAACACAAGTCGTTTGAAACTGTATACATATATATATATATATATATATATATATATATATATATATATATATATATATATATATATATGTATACAGTTTCAAACGACTTGTGTTAAATATGTATTTTAAAAATAGTTAGATAAGCTACTCAATTGATATAAGTGTAGGTTCTGCTTAAGGTAGATTTATGGAAACAAATAATCTAAATATTAAGATACATTTTATATATTAGAATTATATACAAGGATCGTGGGATGATACTGGTAGCAACCCACAGGAAGTTTTACATATTCAGGAAAGCAAAGATTTATGAGAGCACCTCAGACACGCCTAGGGCCAAAAGCAGTTCACAACCAACCTTGTCACCTCTCTCGATACCTTTTATTTTTACACATTTATAATCCTCAGAACGTTTAATGATTGCAATAGTTTAATTTAATTTTTATTTCACGTCTGTAAATGCTCATTTAGATTGATGAAGCAAGATAAAATGTTATGCGTGCATTACAAATATAGAAAAGATATTTTCTTTTTCCTTACCTAGCAAATATTTAATCTTATAAAGTGCAATCTATGAACAATATTTCTGATGAACAACAAAATTTACCCAACAAGCCCAACTTAGCTTGTTTTAAATTTAATAGAATAATTTAAGTTATTTTTTTAAGTTTATAGTTAACACTAGAATCACTACAGTTATAGTTTTTATTTATTATTGATAGTTTTATATTTACATTATTTACGTTGTTAAGTGTTCGCGTCGAAATTATAAACAAGTTGCTGTTTCAAATGATTGTATTAAAAACATTGACTGCTTTAGACAGGATATCTTTTTGTTTAAATAAAAAGAAACAGAAACAAGGAAGCACTCATTCAAAACAGGTGGGGAAAGCAGAGGGATGAAAAGAATGCAATCCCCTGCTAGTGATTAAAATGGCCCAGTTCATGTCTGACGGTGTGGTGTGAATACAGCATCTCAGATATATAGGACTTGTTTGCTGCTCTATTGTACTGACATCACACTGTCTCTTAACTTTACCGTTTTGTTGTTTAAAATGAAAATGTATACACAAAATGTGGAGTAAAGTGTATTATCCATAAACACAAAAAGGCCCTAGAAGTACACCAACATATGCGTGTATAACATTAAATCATTAAAGAAAATTCGTTGATAGTTTACAAAAATGGCAACCATGGTATAAATGTTTCACTATTAAAAAAACATATTGTGCCTTGTGTTCATCGTAATATCGTAAAAATACGCTAATCTCTATACTCCTTTATTTACGTTGAATATGGATATTGCAAAATATCCAAACTTTTTAGTTTAGTTTTAAAATATTGATTAATTCCATATTATTTGAATTTTTTATCTTTTAATACAAAGTATATCAACTTTAATATAAAAATTGGGCATTATCAAATGATAATATATTTAAATAATAATCTGTACTGTAAAAGTTGAGTATTATAAAATGCATTTTAAAATTACTAGTTAAATTTAATAAAGAGATTGATACACCTCATAGTATGCAACATGGTACCTCATAATATAAACAATACTAATGTAAATAATAAATAATGAGTTATTTAATTTTAGTTGTCACATTGTAAGGCAAGCCAATAGCTATATCGGTAGTTCCCACTCAACCAAAGCGCCTGCTATTGACTCGCCTCGCCTCCTTACAGACTTCCATTACATTGCAGATTAAGAGGATTAAAAACTAATTAAACCGATTTCTCGTTAACCTGACTTGTTTGAGCTGAGATTAACATGGCGGCTTTTACACCGTTAAAATGGGTTAACGAATAAATTGGGTGTCAAAAAGTATCAAAATTTGAGATTTTATAGAATATTGTACCCTCAAATGCCAATAGAGGATAACACTTTGAGAATTTAGGGGGTTTTATATATAATTGCTGGTAGAGTGGGGAAAATTAACACAGCCACATGATGAAATTTAACTTTGCTGTGTATTAAAAAAACTTTCAATCAGATTTACAGCAATATATTTACAAGACCTGGTTATATACTTTAAACTAATATAACCCTTCACCAATAAAAATAACGTGGTTCGGTCTTACTGATACTGGTATGACTGGTTATTCTGGACTATAACTGACTGAGTGTGGTTGATATCTGTCTGCAAACAATAAAAAGAAGACTAATTACTAATTCCCTATTAAATTAAAAATACATAAAACATTGGATAGAAGATCCTAGAACATTTTAGTGACAATGTGCTTTTACTTGAACCAAATAAAACAGGTTTGTCTACAACTTTACAATTTCTTACAACAGTTAAAATAGCTCAAAATCAATTAAATTACGAATAAATTGGGTGTCAAAAAGTATCAAAAGTTTGAGATTTTATAGAATATTAAATGTAATTGATTGCCAAACTGTAACCTTTTAAATAAAAATTCTATCTTTAGCAAAAAGTGCGAGTAATATTAGTATTATATATTACTTCCACTTCCCACTTCATAGTTGAAATAAACTAATCATTGCGATTCATTTAAACATTAAAATATATTTATTGGGTATAAATATACCCAATACCCAATACAGTTAAAACCTTATAAAAACAGTTACAGTCATAAAAAATGGAAAGCAGTTTTATAAAACATTTAGATATTTACACGGGAGGTAATGTTCATAGTACACGTTCATAGCCTAAAGAAACATTTAGTTTTATTTACCATGTAACATAACCGTGTAACAAACTGAACAGAGACAATGTAAGGTCAAAGTCAACACGGGCCGGTTAACTTTGCTTGGTCACCCTCAAACAAGACAAGTTAGTTGGTTATTCAATATTCAGAGATGTCCAAGGCTTCAGTTTGACAACAGTGTTTTGGTATCGCTCGTTTGAGAACAATTTATATGCCTAAACTGTAAGGGTTATTTTATCTATATTTCAATGGTAAATAACAATAAAATATGTAAACAGGAAAACTATAAAAAAGTATAATTTTATTTTAATCTTAAATAAAATATGTAACTCATTAAACAATATAATATTCACGGGAAACCATGTTGGCATATCTGATTTAATTGACCTCTTATATATGGAACAGTTTTTGATTATACTATGCCAACGACAACTGTCCCAGTTGAACCTAAACGTGCTACAAAGACAGCTTGGTTGGGAAACATTAGCAGCTGATTCAGCTATATGTTGAGATATTGTTCGAGACTTAATATAAGAGGAACAACAACCGTCTGCTTGAGACCAGAACAAACTTTAAACGGACCAAATAATTTTAAAGACATTTTATTGGTCAGTATAAATTTGCACATTTTGTAACATTTAAAATATCAGGACCTTGTGACACAAAATGAAACCAATCGGGTAAGGGACAGTTTATAAATATTCAAAATATATAAGCATCTGAACCTTAAGGGTTTAGTAAGGAATCATTACAACCTAAAATAACATAATCCGCATCATAATATGACTTATGTAACGGTTAAAAAAAGGTTAGCTTGTTGGCCTCATTAAAACTGTTAAGTGAATTATCGTGTTGTAAGTTCAGAACAAAAAAGGATTTAATGTGAATACAATATGTTCTTATAACCAAATAATCTTGTTTTATTTATATTTGTACTTGAATAAAGATAAAAAGTATCTTAAGTTAGCTGTCAGTACCTCACTACGAGACGAGGAGACTAGTAGGGGATTGCAATAGAGGACAAGAGAGATAAGCACCAGTCAAGTGGAACCCGAGGGAAACCCATCATCCTTATCACGTCATCAGTTTTGACAAAGGCTTCTTGTTCATCAAGACAAAGTCTCTCTAAGGTCATTCTCATCTTTTTGGAACGACCTTACTGAGTATGATCAGTTTTGTTATATTCCAGAAGGATATGTTTATCGTAAGATCGTGTAAGGTAAAGACACTAGCAAAGTCCATGTAATAAAAAAATTGGATTTAATTTGGAAGGTTTTAAAGGAGTTTTTGGTAGCACACCAAATGTTTTGTACTGATGAAATTAACGAAATCATATAACATATTTCAAACTTGTTTCATAAGACCAGAAACCAATATAAAACAATTAAAAAAGGATTGAATAAATGTGAAAAATATATCCAAGCAACAATGTTTCTATGAAACACTTGTATTTATTATAATTTGTTTATGTAAATTTATTTGGTAAAGCAAAAATTAAAAAGGTCTAGCTTTAAAATGGCTTAAAAAATATGGAAATTGCACACAATATTTGATATGTTTTTTCAATTAAATGCAGACCATCAGTGTATAAATAACATGTTATTTTATTTTAAATAATATATAACTGAGAAAAAAATTCAGTGGTATCAACTATCCTTAGGTCCTGGGCCATAATATGTCTTAGTAATCTGATCTCTGTGAAGGTTGTAAATGGACTTGACAAATCAATAAAGATTGCACTAATTACAACCTTTTGCTATTCAAAAGGCTTTTCAATTTTTAATTTTAGAAGGTATTTGATTTAACTCCCAATAAAAACTGTTTATAGCAAGTATAATTTATTATTCGCCGTTGGAAATATTTATAGTCACATGTTTCTTTAACTATGTTATTACTAACACTAGATGATTATAGTGCTAAAATTGTTATTTCTCCTTTTTGTTTAGTAATTAATTTATTATTCTTATATTTAAAATGGAATATTACTTATATTTATTTAATTTAATGTAATACAGAAAAAATGGGACATAAATTAATTTAAGTCCCGGGTCATATTTGGTCATATGAATATTAAACACTGAGGAGGTTGAGTAATGGGCTTATAGAAATCAATCAAGTTCTCCAGACTCACAAACCTTTCATATTTAAAAAGCTTTTAGATCTTTATTTACAAAATAATTATATTTAATTCAAAATGTTATAAGACAAATTGTATAACACTTAAAGCTTCATAATGGTAAAAATATTAAATCTAGTTATATGGGATTTGAGCATAATGTAGATAGTACTAAATATATTGTTAATTTCACATGACATCAAATTACATTTTCGAATTTCGGTAGAGATGATACATTCGTGATATAAAATATGAATGTAAATCCCTCTTGAACCAGGGACAAATCCCTCGGCTCTTTGACAGGCTTCAGCAAGAATTTCATATCTTTGTGTTTCCCTAAATCATCGCCATGTTTGTGAAATAAATACTTTTAATGCGTGCATAACTTAACACTGTAAAATATTTTATAAATTTCTGATATTTATAAATGTAACGCATTTTAGTCGTTAAGCTTTAAAAACTCTAACATTAATTATACGAGTTTTATTAGTAACTAGTTCCTGTAAGATTTCTTTTGTTGAAATTAGATGGATAACAAACTGGAACAAACAATAAAAATATGTAACAGTATTTGATATCACATGAAATAAACTGTGGCCATTTTGTAATCAACGGAACATGAATAAACAAGTTCGTTAGATACGTTTCATACCAGTCTGGATGGGGTATTGCATATCTGAATTTGTATTGCCTAGAAAACTTGTGTAACAAGTGTATTTGAAATTTATTGGTTTGCAATTACAAATTCATAACGTGCTTGAAAAACATACATATATATATATATATATATATATATATATATGTATACAGTTTCAAACGACTTGTGTTTTTGGGGTCTGGGGACCTCAAAACGAAAAGTCATCATAGTCCCGGGCATAGGTCCCGGCCATGCCGACTACGGTAATAGCTTCTTCCCTATAGGGGAAATTCGCTAAAACGTTTCATGTAAGCTAGGCATGCCGGAAATACTGGATAATACAGGAAATTCTAACGGTAATTTGCATAAGTCCTAGCTGATGTATGACAAGTTCAAAAGAATTTATGACATGTTCGCATCCACAAATTGTGTTTATCATTTGAATAATTATCTAATATTGAATTTCCAGTGGTATTAATATGATTGTGAATTAGACCTATAACTTTTTAACAAAAATCGACTCAATTATATACAAAACGTAAATTTCCAATTATTTAGCAAATAGGTATAAATAATTATTTCAATTTGCACGATACAAATTTAAAAACCAAGTTTCCATTTAAGAATGTTTTACGTTTTAATTTGAGTTTTAACCAAGGTAAATGATTTTAGGAAGGTAATGCTCATCTGTGGGCATTTTATCTGTAATACTGCAAGAAATTTAATTAGTTTCATTTTGTTTTAAATTTATTTTTTGTCTAAATACAAAAATATCAAACATTTTTATATTGGGAATAGAACATATGATTATAGCCATGAAATGTTGTCAAACTATAGCAGGGTAAACCGTCATTTGAGACGTATAAATTACAACTTGTGCATCAACAAATTTTTTTTAAGACAAAGGCTGTACAACTGATGTATTAAAGCAAATATATGGAGACTAGCTGATGCACCCGTTCTTCGCACAGGTGTTTTCTTTATCCGTTCTTTAGTCAATGCAATTTGCATTTTAGATAGCTTGAAACAGCTGTTCTTGCTTCTGCCCTTTAAGCTGTCAAAAGGAAGTATCCACAGCTGTTCGCAATACAGTTTCTGAATGTTTACTTTCTTCTGAAATGTAAACATTGAAACTTAGGACGTTCATGGGGCGTAGCCCGAGAGGATTTTAAGGAAGTGAATAGGCCTATGTGTTGCATGGGTTCAAGATCTACCTTTTTGTAAAGTTTCAGCCCAGTCGGTTCAGTAGTTTTTGCGTTCACCCGGAACATCAGACAGACAGACAGATAGACGGACAGACAGACAGACAGACAGAAACCACCTCTTCTTTATAATATTATAGATCAAATAAAGGGTAAGTGGAGACGAAGTGAAAGAATAAAATATAAGTAGTTTCCGTCTATTAGTTATTAAAATAAATCTTTTTAATTTGCAATGTGATCTGAGTAGCTTAGGCATCAATTGATTAAAAAAATAAGTACTTCATAAGCCACTTAGTTTATCATTGGATGTTCCACCCTTTAAAATGCATATGTACTTTAAACAACCTACTGCACGGTACTGTCGGTTTCTGATTCAGGGTTTCAATTAGTCTAATGAAATAAAAGAGATTTGGATCCAGCCATATGTATATCTCAGTACACTTCTTTACAAAATTCATAATTTTTAAATAAACATTGGAGTCATTTACTAAGGTGTTAGTGCATTTAGTTCCTTATTTTCTAAATCTTATATTAAAATCTTAACCAAAAACAACATTAGGTGTTACCTTTTATTGATATCAAAACAAGAAATAAACAAATTGAACAACGAATTTCACTTTACACGTCAATATTGAGAGAAGTGAATGAATGACACTGTCAGTATCAGTGTACAGTAACAATGCACTACGCTACAGAGAGGCGGTCATTATCTGCAGTACAATACACCAGCTGGTTGTCTAGTGATTTATCAATGGCCATTTGACTGTTGATTAATTGCAAGCCACTGCTATGGACTGTCAGGGAGAACAACATTGTGTAGTCCAATGCAAATGTCTGTACTTGTGTTCATTAGTCTAAGGAGTATCATATGTTATTGTACTTTTGTTTTTGGCATCTGTATATTAAACATTTTGAGATGAGAAATTATGATCTCAACGTTTATTTCTACAAATTTACAAGTACATTAACATCGGTACAGATAATTTATCGGGAGAACTAAATTTGTTCACTGTAACCGAATTTCATTTACATTTTCAGTATGATGTGCATTCATTTAAGGGGAACCCAGAAAAGACAATCATACTACAATAGCATTTGTTAGTTCCGCCTTATTGTTATTCTTGACTAAGACGGTAGACATATATCGGGCTGTGTCGCAGTATACAACACGTTTTATCGGGGTCAGGCACGGAAGTTCACATCTTTCCACTCCCTATGCTAGTATTGTTGGTGCAGCTATATCTAACATAATGGGCCTTTAAAGATAAAAATACCAACATCCCTGGCTGAAAACATTAAAGTCTGAAGATTCCAAGAAACACTGCAAACCTAAAAGCTACTGTTAGTTACTTGCGTTGTACTGATAAATTCATATCTGACTGATAGTATAAATATGTAAACAAGTTTGATTTTTCTTTGAAATTATATCACTGATTGTAAGATAAATTTAAGTAAAGGCTTACAACTTATTGTCAATCTCAAAACAAAACAAAAAGCGTGTCAGTTCCTCAAGGTCACGACTTTTTTAATTAATACAAGAGTTTAAGGTTTCGACAAGCTATGTTACCATTGTAAAGTACTAAAAAGTACATAAACAAAACTACTCCTAAATTATTTGTTTAAAATTCATTTTGACCTTGTTTGAGTCATTTAATAAATTATTATGGACATTTCCCACAACAGCTAGCTATTTAGTAAATTTGTTGTCTAATTAATTATGAAACATTGATCAAAAACGTCTTCAATGTACATCCCTCTTAATAGGATTTATGGTAATATTTTAATATTTTTTGTTTTGCCCATTCGTGTACTTTATTTCAAAATAAATAGTTTAATGTCAGTAAGTTTTTATATAATGTTTGTTGAATCATATAAATGTGTTAGATAGAATAAATAAACACATATTATTATGGACATATATATATGTGACCATGGGTGCGATAACTCTCGTAAAAAAGGCCCGATTTTGCTGAAATTTGGTACAAACGTGTAAAGCAGCATTTATGACTTTAAGTTTGAAAACCAGACAGATCGACTTATCCGAAGGGGTATTTTGGAGGGGTTTTGTACCCCAAAAATGGGTTTTTTTGAATTTGTTACGCATAATTTTTGAAAAAGTGAAATATAATTTTTTTCTTTGGAATCACCTTAAAAAGACGCACAATTTGGTGTTTTAATCATTGCTCTACGTCAACTGGTTACTGAGATATTGAAAGTGCTAAACACGGTACGTTGTCCAATGCTATTCTTATGGAGGATTAGAAAAACTGTATATCTCCCTTATTTATCCTGACGAAACATGGTATATTGCTTCATTTCATTGTAGTCTATTGATATTTGCACAAAAAAAATTTTTGCCGATAGTTCCTGTAGCAGCAAACCTGTATACTCAGCCCCATGTTATTCTTATGGAGAATAATTAAAATGTCATAAATAGTTTATTTATGAATGTATATTGATGAAACTTGGTATGTGGCTTTATGTGGTATTAAGATAATATTATATGCGTTTGAAATTCGCTGAGTATGCAGGTTTGCTGCTACGGGGGTATTTAACTTATTCGTTGTAAAGATTGTTTATAATCTCTGTTGTGCCATGGTTGTTTGCTATCATAATAATATCGCGTAGTTTATGTTTCCTAATAATAAGTAAATTATCATACCTTAACAATGTACTGTCGCATGTATTGGAGTACAGAGCAATATGCAGATTTATTAAGTATTCATAAAATATTGTACTGTATGCATACTAAAACCTTTTGTTCTATTAATACGATATTTATAATGATTTGTTTTTGTATATAAAGTAAAAAAGATATCTACGTGCGTGACACACACCAATAAAGGCTGTGGTTTATCGCCACCGTCGGGATATATATTTTGGTTTCCTCCTCACTCTGCCAATATATTGATGTATTGCATGGATGTATTTGTTTTAAATGTTCATTGTTGGGGACAGCTTAAATCTATGCTGTTTGATCGAAGAAGAACAGTAATCCTTTAGTCATAATACTAAACGGAAAATTATTTTTAAACATATTATTGTATTTATTCGTTTTAGTTAATGCATGGTCAAAAATAATTCCTTATGAAATATTACAAATAAATAAATGAACCTCACTCAAATTAGAACCACTAACAATAGTTTCAAATTTAAAATTATTAGCCTTTATGTTGCTTCTTGCACTTATTTTCGTGACATTTTAATCTGATTAAAACAGTTTGGACTTTGAAATCGGTGAAATAATGAAGAGAATGTCCATGGTCCTTAGGTTATTCATAATAACTAGTTTCCTTCCACATAGACTATCCCATGTTTGTGTACAGTGCGGTATATTCCGTGGTACCTTGCTATAAATGGGTTTCTTCCAAAGAGGTTAGGGTGAAGTTAAGGGTTATGAATAAGTTTTAATCTTCAGTTGAAGAGCGAGTTAGCAGACATTATGTAGATTTTATTACACTGTTTAATTGTCTGATATATTCCGTCCTTCCTCTTCTACCCTATTTCATTATATTTTAGTAACTCCTGGAAAACTTGTGTTGTTAGTGGAAGATATGACTAGTAGTTGTGGGGAGGTCGCTTACGTGTAATAGTCCGTTGGTTTTGATTTCATAAGATATCTTAAGATAATTATAATAATATTACAACTATTTCCAACACACATATTAATTCGCATATTTTTGAAACAATTCCAACGATAATATAAAATTAATAAATAATAGAAATATTAGCTAATATCCCTTTCTTCGCTTGGGAATCTATCAGAGCTATATGTTTTGAACGTTTTGTATCAATCAGTTGAATACATAAATAAAATATTACTCCAAAAGATTAAACATTAAACTTTGAAGGCTTGAGGGCCAAAGCCATGAACGTGGATGTTTTTCAAACCCCCAAAAGGCACATCGAAAGGGTAAAGGTTTTTGACTGATACCAAATATGTATTTTAAAAATAGTTAGATAAGCTACTCAATTGATATAAGTGTAGGTTCTGCTTAAGGTAGATTTATGGAAACAAATAATCTAAATATTAAGATACATTTTATATATTAGAATTATATACAAGGATCGTGGGATGATACTGGTAGCAACCCACAGGAAGTTTTACATATTCAGGAAAGCAAAGATTTATGAGAGCACCTCAGACACGCCTAGGGCCAAAAGCAGTTCACAACCAACCTTGTCACCTCTCTCGATACCTTTTATTTTTACACATTTATAATCCTCAGAACGTTTAATGATTGCAATAGTTTAATTTAATTTTTATTTCACGTCTGTAAATGCTCATTTAGATTGATGAAGCAAGATAAAATGTTATGCGTGCATTACAAATATAGAAAAGATATTTTCTTTTTCCTTACCTAGCAAATATTTAATCTTATAAAGTGCAATCTATGAACAATATTTCTGATGAACAACAAAATTTACCCAACAAGCCCAACTTAGCTTGTTTTAAATTTAATAGAATAATTTAAGTTATTTTTTTAAGTTTATAGTTAACACTAGAATCACTACAGTTATAGTTTTTATTTATTATTGATAGTTTTATATTTACATTATTTACGTTGTTAAGTGTTCGCGTCGAAATTATAAACAAGTTGCTGTTTCAAATGATTGTATTAAAAACATTGACTGCTTTAGACAGGATATCTTTTGTTTAAATAAAAAGAAACAGAAACAAGGAAGCACTCATTCAAAACAGGTGGGGAAAACAGAGGGATGAAAAGAATGCAATCCCCTGCTAGTGATTAAAATGGCCCAGTTCATGTCTGACGGTGTGGTGTGAATACAGCATCTCAGATATATAGGACTTGTTTGCTGCTCTATTGTACTGACATCACACTGTCTCTTAACTTTACCGTTTTGTTGTTTAAAATGAAAATGTATACACAAAATGTGGAGTAAAGTGTATTATCCATAAACACAAAAAGGCCCTAGAAGTACACCAACATATGCGTGTATAACATTAAATCATTAAAGAAAATTCGTTGATAGTTTACAAAAATGGCAACCATGGTATAAATGTTTCACTATTAAAAAAACATATTGTGCCTTGTGTTCATCGTAATATCGTAAAAATACGCTAATCTCTATACTCCTTTATTTACGTTGAATATGGATATTGCAAAATATCCTAACTTTTTAGTTTAGTTTTAAAATACTGATTAATTCCATATTATTTGAATTTTTTATCTTTTAATACAAAGTATATCAACTTTAATATAAAAATTGGGCATTATCAAATGATAATATATTTAAATAATAATCTGTACTGTAAAAGTTGAGTATTATAAAATGCATTTTAAAATTACTAGTTAAATTTAATAAAGAGATTGATACACCTCATAGTATGCAACATGGTACCTCATAATATAAACAATACTAATGTAAATAATAAATAATGAGTTATTTAATTTTAGTTGTCACATTGTAAGGCAAGCCAATAGCTATATCGGTAGTTCCCACTCAACCAAAGCGCCTGCTATTGACTCGCCTCGCCTCCTTACAGACTTCCATTACATTGCAGATTAAGAGGATTAAAAACTAATTAAACCGATTTCTCGTTAACCTGACTTGTTGGATCTGAGATTAACATGGCGGCTTTTACACCATTAAAATGGGTTATACGAATAAATTGGGTGTCAAAAAGTATCAAAAGTTTGAGATTTTATAGAATATTAAATGTAATTGATTGCCAAACTGTAACCTTTTAAATAAAAATTCTATCTTTAGCAAAAAGTGCGAGTAATATTAGTATTATATATTACTTCCACTTCCCACTTCATAGTTGAAATAAACTAATCATTGCGATTCATTTAAACATTAAAATATATTTATTGGGTATAAATATACCCAATACCCAATACAGTTAAAACCTTATAAAAACAGTTACAGTCATAAAAAATGGAAAGCAGTTTTATAAAACATTTAGATATTTACACGGGAGGTAATGTTCATAGTACACGTTCATAGCCTAAAGAAACATTTAGTTTTATTTACCATGTAACATAACCGTGTAACAAACTGAACAGAGACAATGTAAGGTCAAAGTCAACACGGGCCGGTTAACTTTGCTTGGTCACCCTCAAACAAGACAAGTTAGTTGGTTATTCAATATTCAGAGATGTCCAAGGCTTCAGTTTGACAACAGTGTTTTGGTATCGCTCGTTTGAGAACAATTTATATGCCTAAACTGTAAGGGTTATTTTATCTATATTTCAATGGTAAATAACAATAAAATATGTAAACAGGAAAACTATAAAAAAGTATAATTTTATTTTAATCTTAAATAAAATATGTAACTCATTAAACAATATAATATTCACGGGAAACCATGTTGGCATATCTGATTTAATTGACCTCTTATATATGGAACAGTTTTTGATTATACTATGCCAACGACAACTGTCCCAGTTGAACCTAAACGTGCTACAAAGACAGCTTGGTTGGGAAACATTAGCAGCTGATTCAGCTATATGTTGAGATATTGTTCGAGACTTAATATAAGAGGAACAACAACCGTCTGCTTGAGACCAGAACAAACTTTAAACGGACCAAATAATTTTAAAGACATTTTATTGGTCAGTATAAATTTGCACATTTTGTAACATTTAAAATATCAGGACCTTGTGACACAAAATGAAACCAATCGGGTAAGGGACAGTTTATAAATATTCAAAATATATAAGCATCTGAACCTTAAGGGTTTAGTAAGGAATCATTACAACCTAAAATAACATAATCCGCATCATAATATGACTTATGTAACGGTTAAAAAAAGGTTAGCTTGTTGGCCTCATTAAAACTGTTAAGTGAATTATCGTGTTGTAAGTTCAGAACAAAAAAGGATTTAATGTGAATACAATATGTTCTTATAACCAAATAATCTTGTTTTATTTATATTTGTACTTGAATAAAGATAAAAAGTATCTTAAGTTAGCTGTCAGTACCTCACTACGAGACGAGGAGACTAGTAGGGGATTGCAATAGAGGACAAGAGAGATAAGCACCAGTCAAGTGGAACCCGAGGGAAACCCATCATCCTTATCACGTCATCAGTTTTGACAAAGGCTTCTTGTTCATCAAGACAAAGTCTCTCTAAGGTCATTCTCATCTTTTTGGAACGACCTTACTGAGTATGATCAGTTTTGTTATATTCCAGAAGGATATGTTTATCGTAAGATCGTGTAAGGTAAAGACACTAGCAAAGTCCATGTAATAAAAAAATTGGATTTAATTTGGAAGGTTTTAAAGGAGTTTTTGGTAGCACACCAAATGTTTTGTACTGATGAAATTAACGAAATCATATAACATATTTCAAACTTGTTTCATAAGACCAGAAACCAATATAAAACAATTAAAAAAGGATTGAATAAATGTGAAAAATATATCCAAGCAACAATGTTTCTATGAAACACTTGTATTTATTATAATTTGTTTATGTAAATTTATTTGGTAAAGCAAAAATTAAAAAGGTCTAGCTTTAAAATGGCTTAAAAAATATGGAAATTGCACACAATATTTGTTATGTTTTTTCAATTAAATGCAGACCATCAGTGTATAAATAACATGTTATTTTATTTTAAATAATATATAACTGAGAAAAAAATTCAGTGGTATCAACTATCCTTAGGTCCTGGGCCATAATATGTCTTAGTAATCTGATCTCTGTGAAGGTTGTAAATGGACTTGACAAATCAATAAAGATTGCACTAATTACAACCTTTTGATATTCAAAAGGCTTTTCAATTTTTAATTTTAGAAGGTATTTGATTTAACTCGCAATAAAAACTGTTTATAGCAAGTATAATTTATTATTCGCCGTTGGAAATATTTATAGTCACATGTTTCTTTAACTATGTTATTACTAACACTAGATGATTATAGTGCTAAAATTGTTATTTCTCCTTTTTGTTTAGTAATTAATTTATTATTCTTATATTTAAAATGGAATATTACTTATATTTATTTAATTTAATGTAATACAGAAAAAAATGGGACATAAATTAATTTAAGTCCCGGGTCATATTTGGTCATATGAATATTAAACACTGAGGAGGTTGAGTAATGGGCTTATAGAAATCAATCAAGTTCTCCAGACTCACAAACCTTTCATATTTAAAAAGCTTTTAGATCTTTATTTACAAAATAATTATATTTAATTCAAAATGTTATAAGAAAAATTGTATAACACTTAAAGCTTCATAATGGTAAAAATATTAAATCTAGTAATATGGGATTTGAGCATAATGTAGATAGTACTAAATATATTGTTAATTTCACATGACATCAAATTACATTTTCGAATTTCGGTAGAGATGATACATTCGTGATATAAAATATGAATGTAAATCCCTCTTGAACCAGGGACAAATCCCTCGGCTCTTTGACAGGCTTCAGCAAGAATTTCATATCTTTGTGTTTCCCTAAATCATCGCCATGTTGGTGAAATAAATACTTTTAATGCGTGCATAACTTAACACTGTAAAATATTTTATAAATTTCTGATATTTATAAATGTAACGCATTTTAGTCGTTAAGCTTTAAAAACTCTAACATTAATTATACGAGTTTTATTAGTAACTAGTTCCTGTAAGATTTCTTTTGTTGAAATTAGATGGATAACAAACTGGAACAAACAATAAAAATATGTAACAGTATTTGATATCACATGAAATAAACTGTGGCCATTTTGTAATCAACGGAACATGAATAAACAAGTTCGTTAGATACGTTTCATACCAGTCTGGATGGGGTATTGCATATCTGAATTTGTATTGCCTAGAAAACTTGTGTAACAAGTGTATTTGAAATTTATTGGTTTGCAATTACAAATTCATAACGTGCTTGAAAAACACCTTAAAAATGACAAACTATTAAGTATAGCAATACGTTTTTAATTTAATCGAGTATAAATTGAATGCATATTCTAATGTTTATGCAATGAGATTGTTTATGTAAATGCATAAAACTGCAAACCCCATGACTTTACCAAACAATAGTACATACAGATTTGGCTTAAGTGCTGGAAAAAGTTATTAACAATTTAACGATGACAAATGAAATTCATTATAGATACTTGACAAGTTGGTAAAATGTATTAACACGTTAATGGACCTGTTAGTATGAAGTAAAAAATAACTGTAAACAGGAGTCTTTTAATATTTTAACGGGGTTAACTATACATCGGAGTTCGGAGTTCATTTTGTTTATCTTTGGAAAAATCTCTGAATTAACTTTAGCTATACATAAGATAATATAACTTTTATTACCAGAATTCTACTAACTAGTCAAGGTTCAGTTATGCAAATATAAGGCAAACATACTGATTATATTGTTTACATACCTTACAAACTTATAAACAAATAATTAAACTACTAGATTCAAAAATAATTAATAAAATTTACTAGATTAAAATAATTAATCCGAGATCAAAAATAAACTTTAAATACTTTACAAATAAATGTTTAAAAGCTTATAGTAGAATTTACAAATTGTTAAGACCTTTACTATGCTAAAACCATCACTCATTATCGATGAATTTCATATTTTGGATGCTACTGTTATCCGTCTTGTGATGTATTTTACCAAACAAATAAAACAGCGTAGTAAGGTTTTAGTAATCCCAGCACTAGAAGAGTGGCGTTAAATAATTACCAATTCTAATTCAATTCGTGTTTAACTTTACTACATGGCCTAAATTACTTTTTCTCAATGTACATTGTACCTACAGTCTACATTCAAATCACATTTGCACTGACTAACCCTCTCTACAGGCAGTCTCTGGCTTGTTATCGATTTATCCTGTAAAGACTTGTGAGCTGTTGAAGATTTAAGGGATTGAAAACTAATCAAAAGAGATCGCTTGTCCACCTTCTAAAGCTACGACGGTTATCGTGTTGGCTTTGAGAACGTTAAATTTAAATAAAATGATTGATTATTTTATACTGATCAATCAATACAATTTACTTTAGAATTCATCAATAAAATAAATTAAAATAAACATCCTAATAAACATTGATTGTGTAATTGTAACATATATTTAAGTTTTATTTATATAAAATAATAGTAAAAATCAGATATTTCGTCCCATTTTAAACGTATCGTTTTATTTTCTTGCCTTAACCTCCTAAAGTTGTGGGAATTACTTTGAGTATTCACAACAAAACTTAAATAATGTTCTTATTATTATTGATAAAAAAGGGGCTTATTAGTATTTTGAAGCCATTTGTTTTCAATTGTTTGGCATTTTACTTAAATGATTATTTTATAATATATAAAATATATATTTTTATAAGTATATTCATTTAATAATGCAAATAAACAAATATTCTATTCTATTTCCCTATAAGACAGTCATCTGAATTATTTGTGAACAAAAATAATGGATCAATATGGTTTATCATTTCCCACAAAGATATTTACTTAACTCTTTGTAGTACTTATAAAGTAAAATGTCATGATTAGGAAATACAATATTTTAATATATAACCTAATGTTGTCACAATGAAGGAACACCTAAACAAACTCTTTTAGTATAATAACAATACTTTTGCGTTCTTGTTTTAAACAGACAAATTTTGAAACTTCCCTTCAAGAGGGGTAACGTTACCGTTAAACTTTTACCTTGTATCTATGTTGTTTGGACCGTTGTCTTCTAACAAAGTTGGAACAAAGTCAAAGAAATACACGGCAAGGAAATTGTATCAGAAGGGCGAAATGAAATATGTATGTCGACCCCACCTGAGGCGACAGTGACGGGTCTTGGTGTAGGGGGGCTGCAACAACCCCTGGAATAGTTTACCTAGCTCTCAAATGTTTAGTACGTAGGTTTTTTTTAATTTTAATTATACTATCAAAGTATAAGATATTATAATTTGTAACGGTCTTGAATACTATGGAGATATATGTTTTTGAATCAGTTAATGTTATGAGTAAGGAACGTTATTAGCTACGGTTTGTATTATTGTTGTTTATTCTTATTGGGCTTGTAGTTTTGAAATTATTTATGCAGTAGGTTTTAGTATATGACTCGATTGAATAAAATACCAATCACTAAAACGTAAATTCTGTCTTGGAAAATATATTTCAGCCCAACATGATTTTCAGGCTCTCAGCCTAAGAGTTATTCATATCTGTATTTCTGCCAGGGCGAAAGTTAATCACTTAGTTTTGACTTGATTAAAACCTTAAATCCACAGCCAGTCTTATCTCAGACAATATCTTTGAAAATCAATTATTTTTATTTCCAGTTAGTCACAACTTTTAAAGATTGAATGTTGCTTGAAAAGGGTTTATAAGGTGTCATGCATAGATTTTAATAACATCTACTAGATCTCTTGATTAGTATTAAAATGTTTATGGATTTTTTTAAGACTAACGAATTATTATAAGTTTATACAGGGCGAGTTTCTACTAAGTGCGTTAATTTTTACCAATTATTATACTCACTAAAAGGAACAAAAAATGCAAAACAAACATTTTTCTAACCCCACCCGTTAAGCTGTAATGGCCGATTTTGTATATTTTTAAAATTACCTGTAGTAGCTTCACTAAATCAAGCATAGAAATCCAATTAATCACCGTACAGGATTTTGACTTACACCAATGAAAAGAACGTTAAATCTCCTATAAACGTATTCTAACACCGTTAACATACAATCCTGTCTACCGTTTTAAAACTCACATAACATAAACAAAGTAGTTTGTAAGTAAATTATTTAAAAATTCAAAGTGGTGTTTCAATTATTAACACTGATGTGATGTTGTGTCAAATTGCGTAAATAACTTTCAAATTTAATTACATTTAAAATGATGTAACCAATAAGGTAATTACTGCATTAAAACTTTGAAAAATTAGGTCCAAACTGCGTCAAGGTAGTTTTGGGAATCAAAACATTGAATCAAAGTTAATATCTGTCTTTATTTTATAATTCTATGACAAAACTACAGACTCAATTTGATAAAAAATCAAGGTTTAATACATTCTCACAGATAAAAATTACATTTAGAAAAATAATCCTGTAGGGTCTGGTTTCTGGATTTCAAATCAAAGTAAATTTTCGATATGTCCACCATTCGCTCTAATACATGTGCGGATTCTTTTCCGAAAGTTTCTCACTGTTGCATTTAAGTTTAACTCATCTTTAAGGAGTTCGGAAGCTCTTAAAATCCAATTTCTTAGCTCATCCACTGTTTGAACTGGTGTTCGGTAAACTTCCTGTTTGAGGTAACCCTATACGTAGTAGTCCATAGGAGTTAGGTATGGTGACCGTGGTGGCCAAGCGATTGTTCCACCCTTTCCAATCCACATTGGGAAACTATTTCCGATGTACGCACGCACACCATTATCGAAGTGGGGAGGTGCACCATCCGCTTGGTACACTATTCGCTGACGCACATCCAGTGGGACATCTTCAAGGAGCCTTGGTAGAGTATCAGTAAGGAAGTTGAGGTACTGACGGCCATTTAATGATGGTGGAAGATCAATGTAAGGACCGATTAACTGGTTTCCAATTAGTCCAGCCCATACATTCACTTTAAACCTTGTTTGGTTTCGACACTGGTGTATCACATGTGGGTTTTCTGTAGCATAATGATGTTCATTATGGATGTTGAAAATACCATCCCGAGTAAACGTGGATTCGTCAGTCCACAAAATCGTCTTGAGAAAGTCACGATGATCAAGTCGACTAACAGAGCGACAAAACTGAAGTCGCCGAGGAGGGTCTCTTGGTTCAAGAGTTTGTACTCTATTGAAATGGTAGGGATGCAATTTTTCCTTTATTAGTAGCTTGGAGACGTAAGTTTGAGAAACACCAAAATCACGAGAAACTGTCCTTGTGCTTGTCCGTGGATCTTCCTCAAACCGCCCCAACACAGCTTCTTCAACACCTACATCTTGTATCACGTTCCCAACTGAACGATGTTTGGTAGGAAATTTACCATCTTCACGCAAACTCCTATGAACACTGATGAATGATCGTTCATTCGGAAGTCGCCTATTAGGAAACCGACGGCTGTATTCACGCCGGCTTTCAGCCGCATTTTGAGAACAGAACCCGTAAACTAAAATAATATCAACATATTCTTCGTTGGTTAACACCGACATAGCACTTAACAATTATGATATTTTTCTAATTTGTCCATGAAATATTTAATAATTTGAACGTTTACAATGCAACAATCAAAATCAGCTGGTTTTGTAAACATAGTTTAAAACCCAGCTGATCAGATGTCAGCTGATTAAAAGATAACAACGAAAATAATGACAGATATTAAATTTGATTCAATGTTTTGATTCCCAAAACCCTGACCTTGACGCAGTTTGGACCTAATTTATCAAAATTTTAATGCAGTAATTACCTTATTGGTTACATCATTTTAATGGTCATTGAATTCGAAATTTATGTACGTAATTTGACACAACATAACATTAGTGTTAATAATTGAAACACCACTTTGAATTTTTAAAGAATTTATTTACAAACTACTTTGTTTATGTTATGTGAGTTTTAAAACGGTAGACATAGGATTGAATGTTAACGGTGTTACAATACTTTTGTAGGACATTTAACGTTCTTTTCATTGGTGCAAGTTAAAATGCTGTACGGAGATTGGTTTGATTTCTATGCTTGGTTTAGTGAAGCTACTACAGGTAATTTTAAAAATATACAAAATCGGCCATTACAGCTTAACGGGTGGGGTTAGAAAAATGTTTGTTTTGCATTTTTTGTTCCTTTTAGTGAGTAGAATAATTGGTAAAAATTAACGCACTTAGTAGAAACTCACCCTGTATACTTACAACGATAAAAATGTATTCACCCAAGGAATTGATGTGTTAAACCTCATATTATATGAAGAGCATTCTATTTACGTTATTACTTTGATCTGTAATAAGGCCGAAACCAAAACCATTATTATTGTTCCAGGTAAAGTTTATTGGCATCAGTGAGACCTTTCTAGCTTCTAAGGCCAATCATAACCTCATTAGAAGGTAAGTTAACCTATTATCTCAGAACATTGATAACCATAGGTAGGTTCTCATACTTGACACCTTTTTTGTGGACTGAAGTTCATTTATATAACTTTGCAAATTCATTAGATTCTATCAGTGAGTTTGTATACAACATGATAATTATCGATTAAAGTATAAAGAAATAAACTGGTATGGAGCAGTGAAAACTAAAAAGATTAAGATAAAAGAGGATTCATAATCCATCCTGTATTAAGATACCACGAGAAAAGCAAGAGAGCAGTAGATAATATTAACACTTTACCCAGTAAACTGAATGGAATGCAGTAAAAGGTATGCAAAGGAAAATACGTTGTAATTCGCAAGACGGAATATATTGCACTCTAAATCATCGTTTAGTTATCAACATGATCATTACACATACTGAGATTAATACTTTTGTAACAAAAACCTAGCAATATTTATAAAGAGTATGGATGGACAATTTAGATGTTATTACAGAATATTTTCATAGCTGATTAGAAAAACTAACTAAATAGCTACTTGTTTTTCTAATTAGTATTGGAAAAAGTCCACAATTACCGTTTAAATAATATCCAAAAATCATTAACAACAATGATTTTTATACAAATAATGTTGGAGTAGGTTTTCAAGCTTATTTGCATTTCATTGGGTAGTATACAATCATATAATGACTTATTCAAACCTTAAATTATGTAATAACTACACAAAGCTAATAACTTTAGGGAACTGTCATGTTTTTCGAGATAGACAGTAATAATAAAAGAGTACACGTAAAGTTGTATTAAAATCATTGATAGGCCTATCATTTAAATACAAAACTAACTAAATTGTGTTCAAATGTATATTATCAGTAGGGTATGCATTTAATACAGCAACATAAGTAACAAACAGCAACATCTTCTAGTTTTGCAATGTTACCTTACATCTTTAGACTTTAATGTTTTCACTTAGAAATTCTGTTATTTACATTTGTATAGACCCATTCTATTATATATAGCTGAACTAAAAATCCTACCATAGGTTAAAGAAAGATGTAAACTTCCGTGCTAGACTTCGATAAAACGCGTCGTATACTGTGACACAGACTGATATATGTCTACCGTCTTAGTCAGGAATAACAATAAGGTGGAACTATTGCATGCTATTGTAGCATGATAGTACTTTACGGATATCCCTTAACTTAACGCACATCATTCTGAAAGTGTAAATAAAAGTCAGTTAGAGTGAACAAATTATGTTTTCCCTAGAAATTATCTATACCGATGTTAATGTACTTAGAAATGTGTAGCAATAACAGTTGAGGTCTTTATTTCATATAACAAAATGTTTAAATATACAGTTACCCAAAGGAACATTACAATAAGATAGGATACTTCTTAAGCTAATGAACACAAGTAAAGACATTTGAATTAGACTACACAATGTTGTTCGCACTGACAGTCAATATCAGCTACGGCTTGCAATTAATCAACAGTCGAATGGCCATTGATAAATCACGAGACCACCAGCTGTTGTATTGTACTGCAGATAATGACCGCCCCTCTGTATCGTAGTGTATTGTTTCTGTACACTGATACTGACAGTGTCATTAATTGACTTCTCTCAATATTGACGTCTAAAGTGAAATTCGTTGTTCAATTTGTTTATTTCTTGCTCTTACATCAGTAATAAGTAACTCCTAACATTATTTTTAGATAAACCTTTTGTATAAGCTTTAGAATATAAGGAACTAAATGCACTAAGACCTTAGCAATCAAATCCAACGTTTATTAAAAAAAGTATGAATTTTGTATAAAAGTGTACTGATATATATACTTAGCAGGAACAAAAACTCTTTCATTTCCTTAGACTGATTGAAACCCTGTACCAACAACTTACAGTACAGTAGGGGTTTTGCAGTATATACGCATTTTAATGAAAATAAAAACTAATTTACTCTTAAGAGGCTTATAAAATAATTCTTTTTTTGAACCAACTGATGCCGAAGCCACTCCGTCAACTTTTCAAATTAAAAAGAGTCATTTCAAAAACTAACAGACGGAAACTGCTTATATTTTTTTCTTTCTCTCCGTCTTCGCTTACTATTTATTTAATGCATATTGGTTTGCCTTAAAAACATCATTTGTAATGCCTTTGTCTTTAAAAAACATTTCTTGGTGCACAAGTTGTAGATTACATGTCTCAAGCGATGTTTTACCCTCCTATACATTGTCAAAATTATGTGGCTACATTTATTTGAACCATTCTCACTTTTAATTTGTTTGATATTTTTGTGTTTTGAAAAAAGTAATAACATTTTAAGCAATATAAAATAACTAAATAACTTTCAGTATTTTATATAATATTTCCATAGACGAGTATTAACTTCATAAAATTATTTCAATTGGTTGACACTTAAAGTAATAAGTAATACATTCTTTAATAGAAAAGCAGATATTGAACATTGAATCGTGTAAATTATAACCAATATTTTGTACGATATGTTACATAGTTTAAAGTTTTACCGTTGGTATGGAATTGAGTAAATTTTGTTTATTAAGTTTTTGATCAAATTCACAATCATATTACAACCACTGGAAATTCGAAATTCAATGCTAGGTTATTATCCAAATAATAAACACAACTTGTTAAATCAAACGTCATAAATAAATTCAAACTTGTCATACATCTGCTATAACGGTTAGAAATTTCTGCAGTTTCCTGTAAGTTCGGCATGCCTGGCTTAAGTAAAAATTTTTTTAAATTAATGGATTTAAAGAATGTTTTTAATCTTTGTTGTACCAAGGTTTTGTGCCATCATAATAATTTCCAACAGATTTTGTTTCGTAATAAAAAATTAATTAATATACTTTTACAGTGGTTGCAATTTCTTTACGTGTTTGTGTACAGTGGGGTATATTCCGTGGTATCTTGATGTAAATGGGTTTCTTCCAAAGAGGTTTCAGTGAGGGTGAGGGTTATGACTAATTTGTAATCTTTAGTTGAAGAGCGAGTTAGCAGACATTACGTAGATTTTCTTACACTGTCTAATTGTCTAGATATTCCGTCCCTCCTATTCCACCCTATTTCATTTTATTTTAGTAACTTCTTGGAAACTTGTGTTGTTAGTGGAAGACCTGACAAGTTGTTGTGGGGAGGACGTATACGTGTAACAGTCCGTTGGTTTTGATTTCCTAAGATAAATTAAGACAATTTTAATACTATTAAAATTATTGCTAACAAACATATTAAGTCGCATATTTTTTAAACAATTCCAACGATCATAATATAAAATTAATAAATATTAGAAATATTAGTTAATATCCCTTTCTTCTATCGGGAATCAAGCAGACGTAGGGCTATATGTTTTGAAAATGTTGTATTCATCAGCTGAATACTTAAACAAAATATAAATCCATAATATTAAACATTCAACTTTGAAGGCTTGAAGAGCAATGCCATGAACGTGGATGTTTTTCGAACCCCCAAAAGACACATCGAAAGGGTAAAGATTTTTGATTGATACCAAATTTGTATTTAAAAAAAATAGTTGGATAAGCTACTGAATTGAAAATACGTGTAAGGTTCTGCTTAAAGTAGATTTATGGAAACAAATAATCTAAACATTATGATACATGTTATATATTAGAAGTATATACATCGATCGTGGGACGCAACTGGTAGCAACCCACAGCAAGTTTTACATATTCTGGATAACAAAGATTAATGAGAGCACCTCAGACATGCCTAGGGTCAGGAGCAGTTTGCAACCAACCTTGTCCCCTATTTCGATGCCTTTTATTCTTACACATTTATAATCCTCAGCCCATTTAATGTTTGCAATTGTTTAATTTGATTTATATTTGACGTAGGTAAACGCGTATTTTGAATGATGAAGAAAAAAAATGTTATACATGCATTACAAATATAGAAACAATATTTTCTTTTTCCCTATCTAGCAAATGATTAATCTTATAAAGTGCAATCTATGAACAAAATTTTGACAAACAACAAAATTTACATAACGAGCCTAATTTTAACATGATATAAATATAGAAAAATTGCCTTAAATTATTTATTACGTTGATATTTAGCACTAGAATCACTATATTTGTATTTTATTTATAATTTATATAAATATATATACATTTGTTTATGTAGATAAGTGTTTGCGTCGAAAATATAAACAAGTTAATGTTTCAAATCATTTTATATACAGCTTTATACTGAATATAAATTCTCATTTTTTAAGTAAAAAAACAAAAAAAACACACAGAAATAAGGAAGCACTAATTTAAAACAGGTGGGGCAAAACAGAGGGATAAAAAGAATGCAATCCCTTTCTAGTGATTAAAATGGCCCAGTCCATGTCTGGTGGGGTGAATAAAGCATCTCGGATGTATGGGGACTAGTTTGCTGCTCCATTGTACTGTCATCACACTGTCTCTTAACTTAAATGTTTGTTGTTTAAAATATAAATTTATACACAATATGTGAAGTATAGGGTGTTATCCGTAAACTCAAAGCGTCTTCACAATTACCACTACATGTATGTTGTATGGTAACAGTTTATATGTTACCACACAACGTGTAAAATATTAGGTTGTTTCACCTGTTTAACAATACATGATTAACGAAAGTTTTTAGTTAGTATTCAACAAATAACAACCTTGGTATAAGTGTTGGACTGTTAACACCACACATTTTAATCACGCTTTAATAGTAACACTATCAAAAGAACACTATATCCTATGTTCATTTATGTACGTTAAATAAGTATTTTGCAATAGATTCCAACTTTTTAGTTTTAAAATATTAATCATTTCCATATTAATTAAGTTTTTTATCGTATAATATAAAAGTTATCAACTGTACTATAAAAATTGGGCATTATAAAATGATAATCTGTACTGCAAATGTTGGGTATTATCGAATGACAATATATATTTAAATTGTACGTTCTGTAAAAGTTGGGTATTATCAAATGCATTTTAAAATTACAAGTTATATTTAATAATGAGATTGATACACCTCATAGTATGCAACATGGTACCTCATAATATACACAATACTAATGTAAATAATAAATAATGACTTATTTAATTCTAGTTCTCACATTGTAAAGCAAACCAATAGCTATAATCTTAGTTCCCACTCAACCATAGCGCCTGCTATTGACTCGCCTCGCCTTCTTACAGACTTCCATTCTATAGCAGATTAAGAGGATTAAAAACTAATCAAACCTAATTCTCGTTAACCCGTCTTATTTGAGGCTGAGATTAACGTGTTGGATTTAATATCGTTAAGTAAAGTAAAATGTTTGGAAGTAAATTTTTTTTAAAGTTATGGAAATATCGTTAAATTGTACTGGAAAGTTCAAATTTCATAAAATATGACATTTTATTATTATTTTGTAAATTAGTATAAGGGTATAGAAATCAAGCCACCTCCTTAAAAAAAAATATATAATTGGCAAACAAATTCCCCAAAAAAGTACCCCTGCGGGTAAGTCTGTTGGAAATACTGTGTGGGGTTTAAAGTTATTTTCATAAATGGTGCTATACACATTTGTAAGAAATGTTATAAAAATTGTAACTATTTTTATGAAAGTAGTCACACGCAGGTGGAAAACGTCTAAACCTATAACCTTAAAATTAAAAGTAAAGTTTGTTTGTTATGAAACAATCTGAAATATACAAACTATAATTTATAATTTCTCTTAGTAATTTTTATTTTCATATACAACATACAGTAAGATCTTTTAAAACTTTGTATGTAAGTACAAAATACGTTTGAGAAGTAAGTTCGAGGTTTGATAATTTATTGTTGGTTATAGAAGCTTTCGAATAAGTTACAAAATTAAAACCAATTATCTACGTTATAAATACTAATCGAAACTTAATTACGTCCACTTTCTCCTTTATAGTTGAAATAAAGTAATCCTAGCAGCTAAATTAAACGTTAACATATTTCTAGCTGCCAAACTATAAAAAAAATTAGAAGGTTATATTAAACTTTTAGATAATTAGACAGGAGTTCATATTTAAATACATGTTCATAACCTAAAGGAACATTTAATTTTATTGACCGTGTAACAAACTGACTACAGCAAATGTAAGGTCAAAGTCAACGGGCCGGTTAACTTTGCTTGGTCAGCCCCAAACAAGACAAGTTAGTTGATTATTCAATATTCATGGATGCCCAAGTCTTCCATGAATAAGCGAAATTGATTATCAACGCTAGCTTATGAACAACAACTTATACGCCAAAAATATTACAGTAACTCGTTTATAAATTTATTTGATAGTAAAAATAGTCAATTTTATTCTATTGGTACTCCTAAATAAAATACGTATTTCAAGTAAAAGTAATCAATTTAAGGCGAATCCTGTTGAAATATAGTATAACTGCTTTTATCGCCCTTTTAGTTATGAAGCAGTTTTGGACTATGCCAATGACATCTGTCCCAGTTGAACCTAAACGTGTTACAAAGACAGCTTGGTTGGGTAACATTAGCAGCTAATTCAGCTTTGTGTTGAAATCTTGTTAGTGACGTAATTGAAGAGGAACAACATTTGTCTGTTTGAGACCACAACAAACATTAAACGGGTTTAATGACATTTTACTGTTCAGTATAAATTTGCACATTGTGTTTGAACATTTAAAATATCAGGACCTTGTGACACAATATCAAACTAATCACTTAAAGGATAGTTGATAAATATTTAAAATATATATGCATCTGAACTTTAAGAGCACAGTAATGAATCATTACAACATACAGTAAAATAATTCACGTAACGATATGACTTTTTGACGGATAAGGAAATTACGAATAGTTCGTTTACATCTTTAAAATGGTTAAGTGGATTTTCATGTTATATGTTTAAAACAAAGTAGTTTGTCATGAGAGGTAATATTTATTTTATAACTTATAATCTTGTGTTATTTATATTCATAGTATACAGATACAATCTAAACCTGTTGTTGACCTATAAAAAACAGGCATCGTTGAAAAAGCAAAACCTAAATTCAAGTGAAATAGAACGTAAATTCAGTTTGAAATAAAGCTTATCAAAGTTCCTTATTACTTCCTCATATTCATACTGTAAAATATGTATGTTTGTTGGTTATAAGTAGAGACGTCGCGTGGCTCATTCTAATGTTAATAACAAAACTACAACCATCCTTGCTGTGAATTGTCAGTACCTCACTACCAGGCGAGGAGACTAGTAGGCGATTGCAATAGAGGACAAGAGAGATAAGCACCAGTCAAGTGGGGCCCGAGGGAAACCCATCATCCTTATCACGTCAACAGTTTTGGCAAAGGCTTCTTGTTCATCAAGTTGACAGGAGACCTAAAGACTTTCTAAGCTCATTCTTATCTTTTCTGAAACGACCTTACCGAGTATGTCCAGTTTTGTTATATTCCAGAAGGATATGTTTATCGTAAGATCGTGAAAGGTAAAGCCACTAGCAAAGTCCATGTTATAACAAAAGAAAGTAGATTTAATTTGGAAGGTTTTAAAGAAGTTTTTTGGTAGCACAACCAATTTTTTGTACTGATGAAATTAACGAAATCATATAACGTATTCAAACTTGTTTAATAGGATCAGAAACCAATATAAAACAAGTAATAAAGGATTGAACAAAAGTGAAAAATATGTCAAAGCAACATTGTTTCTCTAAAACACTTTAATTTATTATTATTTGCTTATGTAAAGTTAATTAGTCAAGGAAAAATATTAACAATATCTAACATTAAAATCGCATATAAAATATGTAAATTGTAAACAGTTTTTTAAAATTATTTTTAAATACAATTCAGACCATAAATGTACAACTACTGCAAAAATGTTATTTGATTTTATATAACATAGCCATGATAAAACATTCAGTGATTTGAATTACCTGAGTAATTAAATATTTTAGTAATCTGAATAGTTTGAATAATGTAAATTGACCTTGCCAAGTTAAATCTCGCACTATTTACAAACTTTTAATATTCAACAAACTTAAAATTTTTCATTTTTATGGGAATTTGATTTAACTAACAAAAATCTATATGCAAATGTATATATTCTTAATAGTATAATTGCATATAGGATAATCACATCAAATCGTATTGTAATTTATACCAAATCTAATGTTTAAAATAAATTAGACTTGAGAATTGTAAGTGGAGTTTACATATTTACCAGTAGAGACGATAAATACTCGATATGAAAAGAAAATACAAATACAATTCCATATCATTGCAAAACTGGAATAACCTTTTAAATGTCGGTTCGAAATACTTTGTTTGTAAGTTACTACACAAACCGTTCTAAGAAACATAAGCAGACGCTGTCCCAACCTCGTTTTGCCTCATTCGTAAACTAAGCAAATTTAAACTGTATAAAAGGCGTTGGAGACAAGTTTAATTAGTTGTGTCCTTTTTTATTCTGTTTGCCTCTCTTATTAGCCACATGTTATATAGTTATTATATCACTACTACTAAATGATTTCGGTAGTATTATTCTCTCTCGTATTTATTTAATAATTAATTTATTATTCTCATATTTAAAACGGAATATAACTTATATTTATTTATTTAAATTTAGTTTAATATAGATAAAAATAAGGGACATGAATCACTGTCGGTCCTGGGCCATATTTGGTCCTAGTAATCTAAAACACTGTGAAGGATTAGTAATGGCCTTTGAGAAATCAATTAAGTTAGCCAGACTTACAAACTTTTCATATTTAATAAGCTTTTAGATCATATATTTAATTCACAACTTATAAAACGTTTACAACATTTAAAACTTCTAAATGGTACAAATATTACATCTAGTAATATGGGATTAAGGCATAATGGAGATTGTACTAAATATATTGTTTATTTTACATGACATAAAATTACACCTTCGAATTTCGGTAGAGGTGATAAATTCGTGATATGAATTGTGAACATAAATCCCTCTTGAACCTGGGACAAATCTTTGGGCTCTGCGGCAGGCTTCAGCAAGCATTTCATATCATTGTTTCAAATCATTGGGAGATGTATATTTTCAACACACAACATTTGTTGAACAAATTTTGGCTATACCAAGCTCGTAAAGAAATTGGACCAAACAATCAAATATGTATTTAACATATATTATAATATGTATATTTAATATGTATTTATATGTATTTGACATCACATGGAATAAACCGTGGCAATTTTGTAATCAGCGGAACATGAATAAACAAGTTCGTTTGATATGGTTCATACCAGTCTGGATGGTGTATTGCATGTCTGAATTTGTATTGCCTAGAGTACTTATGTAACAAGTGTATTTTCAATTTATTGGTTTGCAATTATAAATTCATAACGTGCTTGAAAATAATAAACTATAAGGTAATGCAATGTATTTTGAATTTAATCGAGCATAAAATAATTTAATAATCAATACTACAACTGAAAATGTGTATGTAAATGCATAAAACTGCAAAGCCCATGACTTTACCAATAGTTAATACAGATTTGGCTAAATTGCTGGAAAAAAGGTTATTAACAATTTAAGCATGACAAATGAAATTCATGATGCATACTTGAAAAGTTGGTAAAATGTATTAACACGTTAGTGGACCTGTTAGTATGAAGTAAAAAAATAACTGTAAACAGGAGTCTTTCAATATTTTAACGGGTTTAATTATACATCGGAATGTGGAAACAGTTTTTAATTTTACAAATAATGATTTTTATTCAAAATGATTTTGTTTATCTTTGGAAAGATCTCTGAGTTAACTTTAGCTATACATAAGATATTATAACAATTATTAACATAATTCTACTAACTATTCAAGGTTCAATTATGCTAATATAAGGCAAACATACTGATTATATTCTTTATATATATTAAAATTTCATAAACAAATAATTAAACTAATATTAGTGGTCATTCCAGATAAAAAATAAACTTTAATTACTTTACAAATAAATGTTTAAAACCTTATAGTATAATTTAAAAATTGTTAAGACCTTTACTATGCTAAACCATTACTCATTATCGATGAATTTCGTATTTTGGATGCTACTGTTATCCGTCTTGTTAGGTATTATACTAAACGAGTAAATTATCGTAGTAAGGTTTTAGTAATCCCAGCACTAGAAGAGGGGCGTTAAATAATCAGCAATACTAATTCAACTCGTGTTCAACTTTACTACATGGCCTAAGTTACCTATTTTCAACTATATTGTACCTAGAGTGTACATTCAATTTACATTAACACATGCTATCCCGCTACAGGCTGTCTTTGGCTTGTAATTGATCTGTCCTGAAAAGACTTGTGAGCTGTTGAAGATTTAAGGGATTGAAAACTAATCAAAAGAGATCGCTCGTCCACCTTCTAAAGCTACGAGGGTTATCGTGTTGGCTTTGATAACGTTAAATTAAAATAAAAGGTTTGATTATTTTATACTGATCAATCAATACAATTTACCTTCGAATTCATCAATGAAATAAATTAAAAATAAACATCCTAATAAACATTTATCGTGTTATTTTAACATATATTTAAGTTTTATTTATATAAAATATTTATATAAATAAAATATTTTGTTATATTTTAAACTAATATTTTATATTCTTTCCTTAACCTCCTAAAGTTGTGGGAATTACTTTGAGTATTTATAACAAAACTTAAATTATGTTCTTATTAATATTGATAAATATGTGAAAAAATTCTTAGTATTTTGAAGCCATTTGTTTTAAATTGTCTGACATTTTACTTAAATGATTATTTTACAATATACATATATATATTTATATAAAATATATATTTTTATACGTATATAATTTAATAATGCAATTAAACAAATATTCGATTCTATTTCCCTATATAACAGTTAACTAAATTATTTTTGAACAAAAATAATGGATCAATATAGTTTATCATTTACCACAAAGATATTTACTCAACTTTTGGTAGTACTTACAATATAAAATGTCTTGTTTAGGAAATACAATATTTTAATATATAACCTCATATTGTCACAATGAAGAAATACCTAAATAAACTCTTTTAAATAATATAAAACAATACATTTGCATTGTTTTATTACACAGAAAATTTTTGAAACTTCACTTCAAGAGGGGTAACGTTACCGTTAAACTTTACCATGTATCTATGATGTTTGGACTGTTGTCTTCTAACAAAGTTAGAAAAAAGTCAAAGAAATACACGACAAGGAAAATGTGACAGAAGGGCGACATGAATTATGTATGTCGACCCCACCTGAGGCGACAGTGACAGGTCTTAGTGTCGGGGGGTTGCTACAATCCCTGGAATAGTTTACCTTGCTCTCACATTTTTAGTACCTAGGTATATTTTTATTGTAACTATTTTCAAATTATAAAATATTATAATTTGTAAAGGTGTTTAATATTATGGAGATGTATGTTTTTGAATCAGTCAAGATTTGAGTAGGGAACCTTATTCGTTACGGTTTTTATTGTTGTTGTTTATCTTTTTTGAGATTGTAGTTTTTTTATTAAGCTATAGGCTTTAGTATGTGACTCAATTGAAACAAATATATTGGATATTCGTATAATCTAGGATAGTGTTATATTGAGTGTATACCACACATTAGTTTTATCGAATATATTGATTGTATGTCTTGCTAATAAATTACATTTTGAACACATATAAAGAGTATTGCTTTATTTCTAACTAGGATATTTTAAATTGGTTTCATACATTACTAAATGACTTTTTTAAAACCAACATTTAAAACAACTAGGACCACAATAAGAGGAGAATAAGTTATAACAATTTCCCCAATGTAATGCTCACCGTACGTAGGTTTTGAAACTTTGTCGTCTTTTATAGAAGTCTAAATTACGTTTATATCAAATTGATAATTTAAGATATTTTAGTACTTAATAAAATTGTTATAAACATCAGGAAATTATTGTAAAATAATAAAGTGGTGCGGAGCAGTGAAAGTTAAATTACAGAGGAAAAAGAGCAGTGAGAGTCCACTTGCTAATAAGAGGCCAAGAGTAAAGTAAGAGAGCAATAAAGAATAATAAAACTTTGCCCTGTATTCTTCTTGGCATTAATTAAAACGTTGGTAAAATTTAAAATATGTTTTTCTTTGCAAGACGTTTTCTATTGTACGCTACATCATTGTATGGTTACTAGCCTGATCATCACAAATAGTAAGATTAATACTTTTGTATCGAAAAACAATGGACTATTCATAAAGAATGCCACTAAATACACAATATAACCTGTTTTTCCTAGTAATCTAATGTCAATAACTAACTGTAATTGATAACAATAGTATATAATTATTTAATTATAGGTTTATTTACTTTCCCAAATTAGCTACCATAATGTGACCATTACCAAGACATATCAGAATAACTCATACAATCTTAAGATTTTAACAACCTTTTATTAATTGCCATTATTCTAAGTTCTAGATTAGTTAGTGCTTCAAAACAAACTGTTCATCTACAACTCTAAGATAATAAAGATAGTCTTATATAACATAATTTGTTAAGAAAAATTAAATATACCCATATTACCATAGCATTGAACACATTTTCAACAAACATGTTTTCCCGGAAAACTAAGATTCTCCACTATTGTGTTGCCAGACTGGAATTTCTTCAATTAAGCTTAAGAAGGATTACAAACCCCTCTATTCAAGTAGATAAGGTTTGCAATGCAAGGAATATATCCTAAGGAAAGGTTTGTCTTGAATACCATCCAAAACCGTGTGAATTTAACCTGTTACAATTGTGTTATTTTTATATAAAGGATATTTTCGCTAATTTAAATTTTTAAGTTTAAAACTAAGTTAAACTTATCAAATAACATATTACGTCCAAAAAATACTTTCTAAGGCAAATCATTGTATGAAGTTCGTCATAGGGCTTTGAATGTGTTTATTTATTCTATCTAACACATTTATATGTTTCAACAAACATTATATAAAAACTTACTGACATTAAACTATTTATTTTGAAATAAAGTACACGAATGGGCAAAACAAAAAATATTAAAATATTACCATAAATCCTATTAAGAGGGATGTACATTGAAGACGTTTTTGATCAATGTTTCATAATTAATTAGACAACAAATTTACTAAATAGCTAGCTGTTGTGGGAAATGTCCATAATAATTTATTAAATGACTCAAACAAGGTCAAAATGAATTTTAAACAAATAATTTAGGAGTAGTTTTGTTTATGCACTTTTTAGTACTTTACAATGGTAACATAGCTTGTCGAAACCTTAAACTCTTGTATTAATTAAAAAAGTCGTGACCTTGAGGAACTGACACGCTTTTTGTTTTGTTTTGAGATTGACAATAAGTTGTAAGCCTTTACTTAAATTTATCTTACAATCAGTGATATAATTTCAAAGAAAAATCAAACTTGTTTACATATTTATACTATCAGTCAGATATGAATTTATCAGTACAACGCAAGTAACTAACAGTAGCTTTTAGGTTTGCAGTGTTTCTTGGAATCTTCAGACTCTAATGTTTTCAGCCAGGGATGTTGGTATTTTTATCTTTAAAGGCCCATTATGTTAGATATAGCTGCACCAACAATACTAGCATAGGGAGTGGAAAGATGTGAACTTCCGTGCCTGACCCCGATAAAACGTGTTGTATACTGCGACACAGCCCGATATATGTCTACCGTCTTAGTCAGGAATAACAATAAGGCGGAACTAACAAATGCTATTGTAGTATGATTGTATTTTCTGGGTTCCCCTTAAATGAATGCACATCATACTGAAAATGTAAATGAAATTCGGTTACAGTGAACAAATTTAGTTCTCCCGATAAATTATCTGTACCGATGTTAATGTACTTGTAAATTTGTAGAAATAAACGTTGAGATCATAATTTCTCATCTCAAAATGTTTAATATACAGATGCCAAAAACAAAAGTACAATAACATAGGATACTCCTTAGACTAATGAACACAAGTACAGACATTTGCATTGGACTACACAATGTTGTTCTCCCTGACAGTCCATAGCAGTGGCTTGCAATTAATCAACAGTCAAATGGCCATTGATAAATCACTAGACAACCAGCTGGTGTATTGTACTGCAGATAATGACCGCCTCTCTGTAGCGTAGTGCATTGTTACTGTACACTGATACTGACAGTGTCATTCATTCACTTCTCTCAATATTGACGTGTAAAGTGAAATTCGTTGTTCAATTTGTTTATTTCTTGTTTTGATATCAATAAAAGGTAACACCTAATGTTGTTTTTGGTTAAAATTTTAATATAAGATTTAGAAAATAAGGAACTAAATGCACTAACACCTTAGTAAATGACTCCAATGTTTATTTAAAAATTATGAATTTTGTAAAGAAGTGTACTGAGATATACATATGGCTGGATCCAAATCTCTTTTATTTCATTAGACTAATTGAAACCCTGAATCAGAAACCGACAGTACCGTGCAGTAGGTTGTTTAAAGTACATATGCATTTTAAAGGGTGGAACATCCAATGATAAACTAAGTGGCTTATGAAGTACTTATTTTTTTAATCAATTGATGCCTAAGCCACTCAGATCACATTGCAAATTAAAAAGATTTATTTTAATAACTAATAGACGGAAACTACTTATATTTTATTCTTTCACTTCGTCTCCACTTACCCTTTATTTAATCTATAATATTATAAAGAAGAGGTGGTTTCTGTCTGTCTGTCTGTCTGTCTGTCCGTCTATCTGTCTGTCTGTCTGATGTTCCGGGTGAACGCAAAAACTACTGAACCGACTGGGCTGAAACTTTACAAAAAGGTAGATCTTGAACCCATGCAACACATAGGCCTATTCACTTCCTTAAAATCCTCTCGGGCTACGCCCCATGAACGTCCTAAATTTCAATGTTTACATTTCAGAAGAAAGTAAACATTCAGAAACTGTATTGCGAACAGCTGTGGATACTTCCTTTTGACAGCTTAAAGGGCAGAAGCAAGAACAGCTGTTTCAAGCTATCTAAAATGCAAATTGCATTGACTAAAGAACGGGTAAAGAAAACACCTGTGCGAAGAACGGGTGCATCAGCTAGTCTCCATATATTTGCTTTAATACATCAGTTGTACAGCCTTTGTCTTAAAAAAAATTTGTTGATGCACAAGTTGTAATTTATACGTCTCAAATGACGGTTTACCCTGCTATAGTTTGACAACATTACATGGCTATAATCATATGTTCTATTCCCAATATAAAAATGTTTGATATTTTTGTATTTAGACAAAAAATTAATTTAAAACAATATGAAACTAATTAAATTTCTTGCAGTATTACAGATAAAATTCCCACAGATGAGCATTACAGATGAGCATTATATAAAAACTTACTGACATTAAACTATTTATTTTGAAATAAAGTACACGAATGGGCAAAACAAAAAATATTAAAATATTACCATAAATCCTATTAAGAGGGATGTACATTGAAGACGTTTTTGATCAATGTTTCATAATTAATTAGACAACAAATTTACTAAATAGCTAGCTGTTGTGGGAAATGTCCATAATAATTTATTAAATGACTCAAACAAGGTCAAAATGAATTTTAAACAAATAATTTAGGAGTAGTTTTGTTTATGTACTTTTTAGTACTTTACAATGGTAACATAGCTTGTCGAAACCTTAAACTCTTGTATTAATTAAAAAAGTCGTGACCTTGAGGAACTGACACGCTTTTTGTTTTGTTTTGAGATTGACAATAAGTTGTAAGCCTTTACTTAAATTTATCTTACAATCAGTGATATAATTTCAAAGAAAAATCAAACTTGTTTACATATTTATACTATCAGTCAGATATGAATTTATCAGTACAACGCAAGTAACTAACAGTAGCTTTTAGGTTTGCAGTGTTTCTTGGAATCTTCAGACTTTAATGTTTTCAGCCAGGGATGTTGGTATTTTTATCTTTAAAGGCCCATTATGTTAGATATAGCTGCACCAACAATACTAGCATAGGGAGTGGAAAGATGTGAACTTCCGTGCCTGACCCCGATAAAACGTGTTGTATACTGCGACACAGCCCGATATATGTCTACCGTCTTAGTCAGGAATAACAATAAGGCGGAACTAACAAATGCTATTGTAGTATGATTGTATTTTCTGGGTTCCCCTTAAATGAATGCACATCATACTGAAAATGTAAATGAAATTCGGTTACAGTGAACAAATTTAGTTCTCCCGATAAATTATCTGTACCGATGTTAATGTACTTGTAAATTTGTAGAAATAAACGTTGAGATCATAATTTCTCATCTCAAAATGTTTAATATACAGATGCCAAAAACAAAAGTACAATAACATAGGATACTCCTTAGACTAATGAACACAAGTACAGACATTTGCATTGGACTACACAATGTTGTTCTCCCTGACAGTCCATAGCAGTGGCTTGCAATTAATCAACAGTCAAATGGCCATTGATAAATCACTAGACAACCAGCTGGTGTATTGTACTGCAGATAATGACCGCCTCTCTGTAGCGTAGTGCATTGTTACTGTACACTGATACTGACAGTGTCATTCATTCACTTCTCTCAATATTGACGTGTAAAGTGAAATTCGTTGTTCAATTTGTTTATTTCTTGTTTTGATATCAATAAAAGGTAACACCTAATGTTGTTTTTGGTTAAAATTTTAATATAAGATTTAGAAAATAAGGAACTAAATGCACTAACACCTTAGTAAATGACTCCAATGTTTATTTAAAAATTATGAATTTTGTAAAGAAGTGTACTGAGATATACATATGGCTGGATCCAAATCTCTTTTATTTCATTAGACTAATTGAAACCCTGAATCAGAAACCGACAGTACCGTGCAGTAGGTTGTTTAAAGTACATATGCATTTTAAAGGGTGGAACATCCAATGATAAACTAAGTGGCTTATGAAGTACTTATTTTTTTAATCAATTGATGCCTAAGCCACTCAGATCACATTGCAAATTAAAAAGATTTATTTTAATAACTAATAGACGGAAACTACTTATATTTTATTCTTTCACTTCGTCTCCACTTACCCTTTATTTAATCTATAATATTATAAAGAAGAGGTGGTTTCTGTCTGTCTGTCTGTCTGTCCGTCTATCTGTCTGTCTGTCTGATGTTCCGGGTGAACGCAAAAACTACTGAACCGACTGGGCTGAAACTTTACAAAAAGGTAGATCTTGAACCCATGCAACACATAGGCCTATTCACTTCCTTAAAATCCTCTCGGGCTACGCCCCATGAACGTCCTAAGTTTCAATGTTTACATTTCAGAAGAAAGTAAACATTCAGAAACTGTATTGCGAACAGCTGTGGATACTTCCTTTTGACAGCTTAAAGGGCAGAAGCAAGAACAGCTGTTTCAAGCTATCTAAAATGCAAATTGCATTGACTAAAGAACGGGTAAAGAAAACACCTGTGCGAAGAACGGGTGCATCAGCTAGTCTCCATATATTTGCTTTAATACATCAGTTGTACAGCCTTTGTCTTAAAAAAAATTTGTTGATGCACAAGTTGTAATTTATACGTCTCAAATGACGGTTTACCCTGCTATAGTTTGACAACATTACATGGCTATAATCATATGTTCTATTCCCAATATAAAAATGTTTGATATTTTTGTATTTAGACAAAAAATAAATTTAAAACAATATGAAACTAATTAAATTTCTTGCAGTATTACAGATAAAATTCCCACATATGAGCATTACAGATGAGCATTATATAAAAACTTACTGACATTAAACTATTTATTTTGAAATAAAGTACACGAATGGGCAAAACAAAAAATATTAAAATATTACCATAAATACTATTAAGAGGGATGTACATTGAAGACGTTTTTGATCAATGTTTCATAATTAATTAGACAACAAATTTACTAAATAGCTAGCTGTTGTGGGAAATGTCCATAATAATTTATTAAATGACTCAAACAAGGTCAAAATGAATTTTAAACAAATAATTTAGGAGTAGTTTTGTTTATGTACTTTTTAGTACTTTACAATGGTAACATAGCTTGTCGAAACCTTAAACTCTTGTATTAATTAAAAAAGTCGTGACCTTGAGGAACTAACACGCTTTTTGTTTTGTTTTGAGATTGACAATAAGTTGTAAGCCTTTACTTAAATTTATCTTACAATCAGTGATATAATTTCAAAGAAAAATCAAACTTGTTTACATATTTATACTATCAGTCAGATATGAATTTATCAGTACAACGCAAGTAACTAACAGTAGCTTTTAGGTTTGCAGTGTTTCTTGGAATCTTCAGACTTTAATGTTTTCAGCCAGGGATGTTGGTATTTTTATCTTTAAAGGCCCATTATGTTAGATATAGCTGCACCAACAATACTAGCATAGGGAGTGGAAAGATGTGAACTTCCGTGCCTGACCCCGATAAAACGTGTTGTATACTGCGACACAGCCCGATATATGTCTACCGTCTTAGTTAGGAATAACAATAAGGCGGAACTAACAAATGCTATTGTAGTATGATTGTATTTTCTGGGTTCCCCTTAAATGAATGCACATCATACTGAAAATGTAAATGAAATTCGGTTACAGTGAACAAATTTAGTTCTCCCGATAAATTATCTGTACCGATGTTAATGTACTTGTAAATTTGTAGAAATAAACGTTGAGATCATAATTTCTCATCTCAAAATGTTTAATATACAGATGCCAAAAACAAAAGTACAATAACATAGGATACTCCTTAGACTAATGAACACAAGTACAGACATTTGCATTGGACTACACAATGTTGTTCTCCCTGACAGTCCATAGCAGTGGCTTGCAATTAATCAACAGTCAAATGGCCATTGATAAATCACTAGACAACCAGCTGGTGTATTGTACTGCAGATAATGACCGCCTCTCTGTAGCGTAGTGCATTGTTACTGTACACTGATACTGACAGTGTCATTCATTCACTTCTCTCAATATTGACGTGTAAAGTGAAATTCGTTGTTCAATTTGTTTATTTCTTGTTTTGATATCAATAAAAGGTAACACCTAATGTTGTTTTTGGTTAAAATTTTAATATAAGATTTAGAAAATAAGGAACTAAATGCACTAACACCTTAGTAAATGACTCCAATGTTTATTTAAAAATTATGAATTTTGTAAAGAAGTGTACTGAGATATACATATGGCTGGATCCAAATCTCTTTTATTTCATTAGACTAATTGAAACCCTGAATCAGAAACCGACAGTACCGTGCAGTAGGTTGTTTAAAGTACATATGCATTTTAAAGGGTGGAACATCCAATGATAAACTAAGTGGCTTATGAAGTACTTATTTTTTTAATCAATTGATGCCTAAGCCACTCAGATCACATTGCAAATTAAAAAGATTTATTTTAATAACTAATAGACGGAAACTACTTATATTTTATTCTTTCACTTCGTCTCCACTTACCCTTTATTTAATCTATAATATTATAAAGAAGAGGTGGTTTCTGTCTGTCTGTCTGTCTGTCTGTCCGTCTATCTGTCTGTCTGTCTGATGTTCCGGGTGAACGCAAAAACTACTGAACCGACTGGGCTGAAACTTTACAAAAAGGTAGATCTTGAACCCATGCAACACATAGGCCTATTCACTTCCTTAAAATCCTCTCGGGCTACGCCCCATGAACGTCCTAAGTTTCAATGTTTACATTTCAGAAGAAAGTAAACATTCAGAAACTGAATTGCGAACAGCTGTGGATACTTCCTTTTGACAGCTTAAAGGGCAGAAGCAAGAACAGCTGTTTCAAGCTATCTAAAATGCAAATTGCATTGACTAAAGAACGGGTAAAGAAAACACCTGTGCGAAGAACGGGTGCATCAGCTAGTCTCCATATATTTGCTTTAATACATCAGTTGTACAGCCTTTGTCTTAAAAAAAATTTGTTGATGCACAAGTTGTAATTTATACGTCTCAAATGACGGTTTACCCTGCTATAGTTTGACAACATTACATGGCTATAATCATATGTTCTATTCCCAATATAAAAATGTTTGATATTTTTGTATTTAGACAAAAAATAAATTTAAAACAATATGAAACTAATTAAATTTCTTGCAGTATTACAGATAAAATTCCCACAGATGAGCATTACCTTCCTAAAATCATTTACCTTGGTTAAAACTCAAATTAAAACGTAAAACATTCTTAAATGGAAACTTGGTTTTTAAATTTGTATCGTGCAAATTTAAATAATTATTTATACCTATTTGCTAAATAATTGGAAATTTACGTTTTGTATATAATTGAGTCGATTTTTGTTAAAAAGTTATAGGTCTAATTCACAATCATATTAATACCACTGGAAATTCAATATTAGATAATTATTCAAATGATAAACACAATTTGTGGATGCGAACATGTCATAAATTCTTTTGAACTTGTCATACATCAGCTAGAACTTATGCAAATTACGGTTAGAATTTCCTGTATTATCCAGTATTTCCGGCATGCCTAGCTTACATGAAACGTTTTAGCGAATTTCCCCTATAGGGAAGAAGCTATTACCGTAGTCGGCATGGCCGGGACCTATGCCCGGGACTATGATGACTTTTCGTTTTGAGGTCCCCAGACCCCAAAAACACAAGTCGTTTGAAACTGTATATATATATATATATATATATATATATATATATATATATGTATACAGTTTCAAACGACTTGTGTTAAATATGTATTTTAAAAATAGTTAGATAAGCTACTCAATATATATAAGTGTAGGTTCTGCTTAAGGTAGATTTATGGAAACAAATAATCTAAATATTAAGATACATTTTATATATTAGAATTATATACAAGTATCGTGGGATGATACTGGTAGCAACCCACAGGAAGTTTTACATATTCAGGAAAGCAAAGATTTATGAGAGCACCTCAGACACGCCTAGGGCCAAAAGCAGTTCACAACCAACCTTGTCACCTCTCTCGATACCTTTTATTTTTACACATTTATAATCCTCAGAACGTTTAATGATTGCAATAGTTTAATTTAATTTTTATTTCACGTCTGTAAATGCTCATTTAGATTGATGAAGCAACATAAAATGTTATGCGTGCATTACAAATACAGAAAAGATATTTTCTTTTTCCTTACCTAGCAAATATTTAATCTTATAAAGTGCAATCTATGAACAATATTTCTGATGAACAACAAAGTTTACCCAACAAGCCCAACTTAGCTTGTTTTAAATTTAATAGAATAATTTAAGTTATTTTTTTAAGTTTATAGTTAACACTAGAATCACTACAGTTATAGTTTTTATTTATTATTGATAGTTTTATATTTACATTATTTACGTTGTTAAGTGTTCGCGTCGAAATTATAAACAAGTTGCTGTTTCAAATGATTGTATTAAAAACATTGACTGCTTTAGACAGGATATCTTTTTGTTTAAATAAAAAGAAACAGAAACAAGGAAGCACTCATTCAAAACAGGTGGGGAAAACAGAGGGATGACAAGAATGCAATCCCCTGCTAGTGATTAAAATGGCCCAGTTCATGTCTGACGGTGTGGTGTGAATACAGCATCTCAGATATATAGGACTTGTTTGCTGCTCTATTGTACTGACATCACACTGTCTCTTAACTTTACCGTTTTGTTGTTTAAAATGAAAATGTATACACAAAATGTGGAGTAAAGTGTATTATCCATAAACACAAAAAGGCCCTAGAAGTACACCAACATATGCGTGTATAACATTAAATCATTAAAGAAAATTCGTTGATAGTTTACAAAAATGGCAACCATGGTATAAATGTTTCACTATTAAAAAAACATATTGTGCCTTGTGTTCATCGTAATATCGTAAAAATACGCTAATCTCTATACTCCTTTATTTACGTTGAATATGGATATTGCAAAATATCCAAACTTTTTAGTTTAGTTTTAAAATATTGATTAATTCCATATTATTTGAATTTTTTATCTTTTAATACAAAGTATATCAACTTTAATATAAAAATTGGGCATTATCAAATGATAATATATTTAAATAATAATCTGTACTGTAAAAGTTGAGTATTATAAAATGCATTTTAAAATTACTAGTTAAATTTAATAAAGAGATTGATACACCTCATAGTATGCAACATGGTACCTCATAATATAAACAATACTAATGTAAATAATAAATAATGAGTTATTTAATTTTAGTTGTCACATTGTAAGGCAAGCCAATAGCTATATCGGTAGTTCCCACTCAACCAAAGCGCCTGCTATTGACTCGCCTCGCCTCCTTACAGACTTCCATTACATTGCAGATTAAGAGGATTAAAAACTAATTAAACCGATTTCTCGTTAACCTGACTTGTTGGATCTGAGATTAACATGGCGGCTTTTACACCATTAAAATGGGTTATACGAATAAATTGGGTGTCAAAAAGTATCAAAAGTTTGAGATTTTATAGAATATTAAATGTAATTGATTGCCAAACTGTAACCTTTTAAATAAAAATTCTATCTTTAGCAAAAAGTGCGAGTAATATTAGTATTATATATTACTTCCACTTCCCACTTCATAGTTGAAATAAACTAATCATTGCGATTCATTTAAACATTAAAATATATTTATTGGGTATAAATATACCCAATACCCAATACAGTTAAAACCTTATAAAAACAGTTACAGTCATAAAAAATGGAAAGCAGTTTTATAAAACATTTAGATATTTACACGGGAGGTAATGTTCATAGTACACGTTCATAGCCTAAAGAAACATTTAGTTTTATTGACCATGTAACATAACCGTGTAACAAACTGAACAGAGACAATGTAAGGTCAAAGTCAACACGGGCCGGTTAACTTTGCTTGGTCACCCTCAAACAAGACAAGTTAGTTGGTTATTCAATATTCAGAGATGTCCAAGGCTTCAGTTTGACAACAGTGTTTTGGTATCGCTCGTTTGAGAACAATTTATATGCCTAAACTGTAAGGGTTATTTTATCTATATTTCAATGGTAAATAACAATAAAATATGTAAACAGGAAAACTATAAAAAAGTATAATTTTATTTTAATCTTAAATAAAATATGTAACTCATCAAACAATATAATATTCACGGGAAACCATGTTGGCATATCTGATTTAATTGACCTCTTATATATGGAACAGTTTTTGATTATACTATGCCAACGACAACTGTCCCAGTTGAACCTAAACGTGCTACAAAGACAGCTTGGTTGGGAAACATTAGCAGCTGATTCAGCTATATGTTGAGATATTGTTCGAGACTTAATATAAGAGGAACAACAACCGTCTGCTTGAGACCACAACAAACTTTAAACGGACCAAATAATTTTAAAGACATTTTATTGGTCAGTATAAATTTGCACATTTTGTAACATTTAAAATATCAGGACCTTGTGACACAAAATGAAACCAATCGGGTAAGGGACAGTTTATAAATATTCAAAATATATAAGCATCTGAACCTTAAGGGTTTAGTAAGGAATCATTACAACCTAAAATAACATAATCCGCATCATAATATGACTTATGTAACGGTTAAAAAAAGGTTAGCTTGTTGGCCTCATTAAAACTGTTAAGTGAATTATCGTGTTGTAAGTTCAGAACAAAAAAGGATTTAATGTGAATACAATATGTTCTTATAACCAAATAATCTTGTTTTATTTATATTTGTACTTGAATAAAGATAAAAAGTATCTTAAGTTAGCTGTCAGTACCTCACTACGAGACGAGGAGACTAGTAGGGGATTGCAATAGAGGACAAGAGAGATAAGCACCAGTCAAGTGGAACCCGAGGGAAACCCATCATCCTTATCACGTCATCAGTTTTGACAAAGGCTTCTTGTTCATCAAGACAAAGTCTCTCTAAGGTCATTCTCATCTTTTTGGAACGACCTTACTGAGTATGATCAGTTTTGTTATATTCCAGAAGGATATGTTTATCGTAAGATCGTGTAAGGTAAAGACACTAGCAAAGTCCATGTAATAAAAAAATTGGATTTAATTTGGAAGGTTTTAAAGGAGTTTTTGGTAGCACACCAAATGTTTTGTACTGATGAAATTAACGAAATCATATAACATATTTCAAACTTGTTTCATAAGACCAGAAACCAATATAAAACAATTAAAAAAGGATTGAATAAATGTGAAAAATATATCCAAGCAACAATGTTTCTATGAAACACTTGTATTTATTATAATTTGTTTATGTAAATTTATTTGGTAAAGCAAAAATTAAAAAGGTCTAGCTTTAAAATGGCTTAAAAAATATGGAAATTGCACACAATATTTGTTATGTTTTTTCAATTAAATGCAGACCATCAGTGTATAAATAACATGTTATTTTATTTTAAATAATATATAACTGAGAAAAAAATTCAGTGGTATCAACTATCCTTAGGTCCTGGGCCATAATATGTCTTAGTAATCTGATCTCTGTGAAGGTTGTAAATGGACTTGACAAATCAATAAAGATTGCACTAACTACAACCTTTTGCTATTCAAAAGGCTTTTCAATTTTTAATTTTAGAAGGTATTTGATTTAACTCGCAATAAAAACTGTTTATAGCAAGTGTAATTTATTATTCGCCGTTGGAAATATTTATAGTCACATGTTTCTTTAACTATGTTATTACTAACACTAGATGATTATAGTGCTAAAATTGTTATTTCTCCTTTTTGTTTAGTAATTAATTTATTATTCTTATATTTAAAATGGAATATTACTTATATTTATTTAATTTAATGTAATACAGAAAAAATGGGACATAAATTAATTTAAGTCCCGGGTCATATTTGGTCATATGAATATTAAACACTGAGGAGGTTGAGTAATGGGCTTATAGAAATCAATCAAGTTCTCCAGACTCACAAACCTTTCATATTTAAAAAGCTTTTAGATCTTTATTTACAAAATAATTATATTTAATTCAAAATGTTATAAGAAAAATTGTATAACACTTAAAGCTTCATAATGGTAAAAATATTAAATCTAGTTATATGGGATTTGAGCATAATGTAGATAGTACTAAATATATTGTTAATTTCACATGACATCAAATTACATTTTCGAATTTCGGTAGAGATGATACATTCGTGATATAAAATATGAATGTAAATCCCTCTTGAACCAGGGACAAATCCCTCGGCTCTTTGACAGGCTTCAGCAAGAATTTCATATCTTTGTGTTTCCCTAAATCATCGCCATGTTGGTGAAATAAATACTTTTAATGCGTGCATAACTTAACACTGTAAAATATTTTATAAATTTCTGATATTTATAAATGTAACGCATTTTAGTCGTTAAGCTTTAAAAACTCTAACATTAATTATACGAGTTTTATTAGTAACTAGTTCCTGTAAGATTTCTTTTGTTGAAATTAGATGGATAACAAACTGGAACAAACAATAAAAATATGTAACAGTATTTGATATCACATGAAATAAACTGTGGCCATTTTGTAATCAACGGAACATGAATAAACAAGTTCGTTAGATACGTTTCATACCAGTCTGGATGGGGTATTGCATATCTGAATTTGTATTGCCTAGAAAACTTGTGTAACAAGTGTATTTGAAATTTATTGGTTTGCAATTACAAATTCATAACGTGCTTGAAAAACATACATATATATATATATATATATATAAATATATATATAAATATATACATATATATATATATATATATGTATACAGTTTCAAACGACTTGTGTTTTTGGGGTCTGGGGACCTCAAAACGAAAAGTCATCATAGTCCCGGGCATAGGTCCCGGCCATGCCGACTACGGTAATAGCTTCTTCCCTATAGGGGAAATTCGCTAAAACGTTTCATGTAAGCTAGGCATGCCGGAAATACTGGATAATACAGGAAATTCTAACCGTAATTTGCATAAGTTCTAGCTGATGTATGACAAGTTCAAAAGAATTTATGACATGTTCGCATCCACAAATTGTGTTTATCATTTGAATAATTATCTAATATTGAATTTCCAGTGGTATTAATATGATTGTGAATTAGACCTATAACTTTTTAACAAAAATCGACTCAATTATATACAAAACGTAAATTTCCAATTATTTAGCAAATAGGTATAAATAATTATTTCAATTTGCACGATACAAATTTAAAAACCAAGTTTCCATTTAAGAATGTTTTACGTTTTAATTTGAGTTTTAACCAAGGTAAATGATTTTAGGAAGGTAATGCTCATCTGTGGGAATTTTATCTGTAATACTGCAAGAAATTTAATTAGTTTCATATTGTTTTAAATTTATTTTTTGTCTAAATACAAAAATATCAAACATTTTTATATTGGGAATAGAACATATGATTATAGCCATGAAATGTTGTCAAACTATAGCAGGGTAAACCGTCATTTGAGACGTATAAATTACAACTTGTGCATCAACAAATTTTTTTTAAGACAAAGGCTGTACAACTGATGTATTAAAGCAAATATATGGAGACTAGCTGATGCACCCGTTCTTCGCACAGGTGTTTTCTTTATCCGTTCTTTAGTCAATGCAATTTGCATTTTAGATAGCTTGAAACAGCTGTTCTTGCTTCTGCCCTTTAAGCTGTCAAAAGGAAGTATCCACAGCTGTTCGCAATACAGTTTCTGAATGTTTACTTTCTTCTGAAATGTAAACATTGAAACTTAGGACGTTCATGGGGCGTAGCCCGAGAGGATTTTAAGGAAGTGAATAGGCCTATGTGTTGCATGGGTTCAAGATCTACCTTTTTGTAAAGTTTCAGCCCAGTCGGTTCAGTAGTTTTTGCGTTCACCCGGAACATCAGACAGACAGACAGATAGACGGACAGACAGACAGACAGACAGAAACCACCTCTTCTTTATAATATTATAGATTAAATAAAGGGTAAGTGGAGACGAAGTGAAAGAATAAAATATAAGTAGTTTCCGTCTATTAGTTATTAAAATAAATCTTTTTAATTTGCAATGTGATCTGAGTGGCTTAGGCATCAATTGATTAAAAAAATAAGTACTTCATAAGCCACTTAGTTTATCATTGGATGTTCCACCCTTTAAAATGCATATGTACTTTAAACAACCTACTGCACGGTACTGTCGGTTTCTGATTCAGGGTTTCAATTAGTCTAATGAAATAAAAGAGATTTGGATCCAGCCCTATGTATATCTCAGTACACTTCTTTACAAAATTCATAATTTTTAAATAAACATTGGAGTCATTTACTAAGGTGTTAGTGCATTTAGTTCCTTATTTTCTAAATCTTATATTAAAATTTTAACCAAAAACAACATTAGGTGTTACCTTTTATTGATATCAAAACAAGAAATAAACAAATTGAACAACGAATTTCACTTTACACGTCAATATTGAGAGAAGTGAATGAATGACACTGTCAGTATCAGTGTACAGTAACAATGCACTACGCTACAGAGAGGCGGTCATTATCTGCAGTACAATACACCAGCTGGTTGTCTAGTGATTTATCAATGGCCATTTGACTGTTGATTAATTGCAAGCCACTGCTATGGACTGTCAGGGAGAACAACATTGTGTAGTCCAATGCAAATGTCTGTACTTGTGTTCATTAGTCTAAGGAGTATCCTATGTTATTGTACTTTTGTTTTTGGCATCTGTATATTAAACATTTTGAGATGAGAAATTATGATCTCAACGTTTATTTCTACAAATTTACAAGTACATTAACATCGGTACAGATAATTTATCGGGAGAACTAAATTTGTTCACTGTAACCGAATTTCATTTACATTTTCAGTATGATGTGCATTCATTTAAGGGGAACCCAGAAAATACAATCATACTACAATAGCATTTGTTAGTTCCGCCTTATTGTTATTCCTGACTAAGACGGTAGACATATATCGGGCTGTGTCGCAGTATACAACACGTTTTATCGGGGTCAGGCACGGAAGTTCACATCTTTCCACTCCCTATGCTAGTATTGTTGGTGCAGCTATATCTAACATAATGGGCCTTTAAAGATAAAAATACCAACATCCCTGGCTGAAAACATTAAAGTCTGAAGATTCCAAGAAACACTGCAAACCTAAAAGCTACTGTTAGTTACTTGCGTTGTACTGATAAATTCATATCTGACTGATAGTATAAATATGTAAACAAGTTTGATTTTTCTTTGAAATTATATCACTGATTGTAAGATAAATTTAAGTAAAGGCTTACAACTTATTGTCAATCTCAAAACAAAACAAAAAGCGTGTCAGTTCCTCAAGGTCACGACTTTTTTAATTAATACAAGAGTTTAAGGTTTCGACAAGCTATGTTACCATTGTAAAGTACTAAAAAGTACATAAACAAAACTACTCCTAAATTATTTGTTTAAAATTCATTTTGACCTTGTTTGAGTCATTTAATAAATTATTATGGACATTTCCCACAACAGCTAGCTATTTAGTAAATTTGTTGTCTAATTAATTATGAAACATTGATCAAAAACGTCTTCAATGTACATCCCTCTTAATAGGATTTATGGTAATATTTTAATATTTTTTGTTTTGCCCATTCGTGTACTTTATTTCAAAATAAATAGTTTAATGTCAGTAAGTTTTTATATAATGTTTGTTGAATCATATAAATGTGTTAGATAGAATAAATAAACACATATTATTATGGACATATATATATGTGACCATGGGTGCGATAACTCTCGTAAAAAAGGCCCGATTTTGCTGAAATTTGGTACAAACGTGTAAAGCAGCATTTATGACTTTAAGTTTGAAAACCAGACAGATCGACTTATCCGAAGGGGTATTTTGGAGGGGTTTTGTACCCCAAAAATGGGTTTTTTTGAATTTTTTACGCATAATTTTTGAAAAAGTGAAATATAATTTTTTTCATTGGAATCACCTTAAAAAGACGCACAATTTGGTGTTTTAATCATTGCTCTACGTCAACTGGTTACTGAGATATTGAAAGTGCTAAACACGGTACGTTGTCCAATGCTATTCTTATGGAGGATTAGAAAAACTGTATATCTCCCTTATTTATCCTGACGAAACATGGTATATTGCTTCATTTCATTGTAGTCTATTGATATTTGCACAAAAAAGATTTTTGCCGATAGTTCCTGTAGCAGCAAACCTGTATACTCAGCCCCATGTTATTCTTATGGAGAATAATTAAAATGTCATAAATAGTTTATTTATGAATGTATATTGATGAAACTTGGTATGTGGCTTTATGTGGTATTAAGATAATATTATATGCGTTTGAAATTCGCTGAGTATGCAGGTTTGCTGCTACGGGGGTATTTAACTTATTCGTTGTAAAGATTGTTTATAATCTCTGTTGTGCCATGGTTGTTTGCTATCATAATAATATCGCGTAGTTTATGTTTCCTAATAATAAGTAAATTATCATACCTTAACAATGTACTGTCGCATGTATTGGAGTACAGAGCAATATGCAGATTTATTAAGTATTCATAAAATATTGTACTGTATGCATACTAAAACCTTTTGTTCTATTAATACGATATTTATAATGATTTGTTTTTGTATATAAAGTAAAAAAGATATCTACGTGCGTGACACACACCAATAAAGGCTGTGGTTTATCGCCACCGTCGGGATATATATTTTGGTTTCCTCCTCACTCTGCCAATATATTGATTTATTGCATGGATGTATTTGTTTTAAATGTTCATTGTTGGGGACAGCTTAAATCTATGCTGTTTGATCGAAGAAGAACAGTAATCCTTTAGTCATAATACTAAACGGAAAATTATTTTTAAACATATTATTGTATTTATTCGTTTTAGTTAATGCATGGTCAAAAATAATTCCTTATGAAATATTACAAATAAATAAATGAACCTCACTCAAATTAGAACCACTGACAATAGTTTCAAATTTAAAATTATTAGCCTTTATGTTGCTTCTTGCACTTATTTTCGTGACATTTTAATCTGATTAAAACAGTTTGGACTTTGAAATCGGTGAAATAATGAAGAGAATGTCCATGGTCCTTAGGTTATTCATAATAACTAGTTTCCTTCCACATAGACTTTCCCATGTTTGTGTACAGTGCGGTATATTCCGTGGTACCTTGCTATAAATGGGTTTCTTCCAAAGAGGTTAGGGTGAAGTTAAGGGTTATGAATAAGTTTTAATCTTCAGTTGAAGAGCGAGTTAGCAGACATTATGTAGATTTTATTACACTGTTTAATTGTCTGATATATTCCGTCCTTCCTCTTCTACCCTATTTCATTATATTTTAGTAACTCCTGGAAAACTTGTGTTGTTAGTGGAAGATATGACTAGTAGTTGTGGGGAGGTCGCTTACGTGTAATAGTCCGTTGGTTTTGATTTCATAAGATATCTTAAGATAATTATAATAATATTACAACTATTTCCAACACACATATTAATTCGCATATTTTTGAAACAATTCCAACGATAATATAAAATTAATAAATAATAGAAATATTAGCTAATATCCCTTTCTTCGCTTGGGAATCTATCAGAGCTATATGTTTTGAACGTTTTGTATCAATCAGTTGAATACATAAATAAAATATTACTCCAAAAGATTAAACATTAAACTTTGAAGGCTTGAGGGCCAAAGCCATGAACGTGGATGTTTTTCAAACCCCCAAAAGGCACATCGAAAGGGTAAAGGTTTTTGACTGATACCAAATATGTATTTTAAAAATAGTTAGATAAGCTACTCAATTGATATAAGTGTAGGTTCTGCTTAAGGTAGATTTATGGAAACAAATAATCTAAATATTAAGATACATTTTATATATTAGAATTATATACAAGGATCGTGGGATGATACTGGTAGCAACCCACAGGAAGTTTTACATATTCAGGAAAGCAAAGATTTATGAGAGCACCTCAGACACGCCTAGGGCCAAAAGCAGTTCACAACCAACCTTGTCACCTCTCTCGATACCTTTTATTTTTACACATTTATAATCCTCAGAACGTTTAATGATTGCAATAGTTTAATTTAATTTTTATTTCACGTCTGTAAATGCTCATTTAGATTGATGAAGCAAGATAAAATGTTATGCGTGCATTACAAATATAGAAAAGATATTTTCTTTTTCCTTACCTAGCAAATATTTAATCTTATAAAGTGCAATCTATGAACAATATTTCTGATGAACAACAAAATTTACCCAACAAGCCCAACTTAGCTTGTTTTAAATTTAATAGAATAATTTAAGTTATTTTTTTAAGTTTATAGTTAACACTAGAATCACTACAGTTATAGTTTTTATTTATTATTGATAGTTTTATATTTACATTATTTACGTTGTTAAGTGTTCGCGTCGAAATTATAAACAAGTTGCTGTTTCAAATGATTGTATTAAAAACATTGACTGCTTTAGACAGGATATCTTTTTGTTTAAATAAAAAGAAACAGAAACAAGGAAGCACTCATTCAAAACAGGTGGGGAAAACAGAGGGATGAAAAGAATGCAATCCCCTGCTAGTGATTAAAATGGCCCAGTTCATGTCTGACGGTGTGGTGTGAATACAGCATCTCAGATATATAGGACTTGTTTGCTGCTCTATTGTACTGACATCACACTGTCTCTTAACTTTACCGTTTTGTTGTTTAAAATGAAAATGTATACAAAAAATGTGGAGTAAAGTGTATTATCCATAAACACAAAAAGGCCCTAGAAGTACACCAACATATGCGTGTATAACATTAAATCATTAAAGAAAATTCGTTGATAGTTTACAAAAATGGCAACCATGGTATAAATGTTTCACTATTAAAAAAACATATTGTGCCTTGTGTTCATCGTAATATCGTAAAAATACGCTAATCTCTATACTCCTTTATTTACGTTGAATATGGATATTGCAAAATATCCAAACTTTTTAGTTTAGTTTTAAAATATTGATTAATTCCATATTATTTGAATTTTTTATCTTTTAATACAAAGTATATCAACTTTAATATAAAAATTGGGCATTATCAAATGATAATATATTTAAATAATAATCTGTACTGTAAAAGTTGAGTATTATAAAATGCATTTTAAAATTACTAGTTAAATTTAATAAAGAGATTGATACACCTCATAGTATGCAACATGGTACCTCATAATATAAACAATACTAATGTAAATAATAAATAATGAGTTATTTAATTTTAGTTGTCACATTGTAAGGCAAGCCAATAGCTATATCGGTAGTTCCCACTCAACCAAAGCGCCTGCTATTGACTCGCCTCGCCTCCTTACAGACTTCCATTACATTGCAGATTAAGAGGATTAAAAACTAATTAAACCGATTTCTCGTTAACCTGACTTGTTGGATCTGAGATTAACATGGCGGCTTTTACACCATTAAAATGGGTTATACGAATAAATTGGGTGTCAAAAAGTATCAAAAGTTTGAGATTTTATAGAATATTAAATGTAATTGATTGCCAAACTGTAACCTTTTAAATAAAAATTCTATCTTTAGCAAAAAGTGCGAGTAATATTAGTATTATATATTACTTCCACTTCCCACTTCATAGTTGAAATAAACTAATCATTGCGATTCATTTAAACATTAAAATATATTTATTGGGTATAAATATACCCAATACCCAATACAGTTAAAACCTTATAAAAACAGTTACAGTCATAAAAAATGGAAAGCAGTTTTATAAAACATTTAGATATTTACACGGGAGGTAATGTTCATAGTACACGTTCATAGCCTAAAGAAACATTTAGTTTTATTGACCATGTAACATAACCGTGTAACAAACTGAACAGAGACAATGTAAGGTCAAAGTCAACACGGGCCGGTTAACTTTGCTTGGTCACCCTCAAACAAGACAAGTTAGTTGGTTATTCAATATTCAGAGATGTCCAAGGCTTCAGTTTGACAACAGTGTTTTGGTATCGCTCGTTTGAGAACAATTTATATGCCTAAACTGTAAGGGTTATTTTATCTATATTTCAATGGTAAATAACAATAAAATATGTAAACAGGAAAACTATAAAAAAGTATAATTTTATTTTAATCTTAAATAAAATATGTAACTCATCAAACAATATAATATTAACGGGAAACATGTTGGCATATCTGATTTAATTGACCTCTTATATATGGAACAGTTTTTGATTATACTATGCCAACGACAACTGTCCCAGTTGAACCTAAACGTGCTACAAAGACAGCTTGGTTGGGAAACATTAGCAGCTGATTCAGCTATATGTTGAGATATTGTTCGAGACTTAATATAAGAGGAACAACAACCGTCTGCTTGAGACCACAACAAACTTTAAACGGACCAAATAATTTTAAAGACATTTTATTGGTCAGTATAAATTTGCACATTTTGTAACATTTAAAATATCAGGACCTTGTGACACAAAATGAAACCAATCGGGTAAGGGACAGTTTATAAATATTCAAAATATATAAGCATCTGAACCTTAAGGGTTTAGTAAGGAATCATTACAACCTAAAATAACATAATCCGCATCATAATATGACTTATGTAACGGTTAAAAAAAGGTTAGCTTGTTGGCCTCATTAAAACTGTTAAGTGAATTATCGTGTTGTAAGTTCAGAACAAAAAAGGATTTAATGTGAATACAATATGTTCTTATAACCAAATAATCTTGTTTTATTTATATTTGTACTTGAATAAAGATAAAAAGTATCTTAAGTTAGCTGTCAGTACCTCACTACGAGACGAGGAGACTAGTAGGGGATTGCAATAGAGGACAAGAGAGATAAGCACCAGTCAAGTGGAACCCGAGGGAAACCCATCATCCTTATCACGTCATCAGTTTTGACAAAGGCTTCTTGTTCATCAAGACAAAGTCTCTCTAAGGTCATTCTCATCTTTTTGGAACGACTTTACTGAGTATGATCAGTTTTGTTATATTCCAGAAGGATATGTTTATCGTAAGATCGTGTAAGGTAAAGACACTAGCAAAGTCCATGTAATAAAAAAATTGGATTTAATTTGGAAGGTTTTAAAGGAGTTTTTGGTAGCACACCAAATGTTTTGTACTGATGAAATTAACGAAATCATATAACATATTTCAAACTTGTTTCATAAGACCAGAAACCAATATAAAACAATTAAAAAAGGATTGAATAAATGTGAAAAATATATCCAAGCAACAATGTTTCTATGAAACACTTGTATTTATTATAATTTGTTTATGTAAATTTATTTGGTAAAGCAAAAATTAAAAAGGTCTAGCTTTAAAATGGCTTAAAAAATATGGAAATTGCACACAATATTTGTTATGTTTTTTCAATTAAATGCAGACCATCAGTGTATAAATAACATGTTATTTTATTTTAAATAATATATAACTGAGAAAAAAATTCAGTGGTATCAACTATCCTTAGGTCCTGGGCCATAATATGTCTTAGTAATCTGATCTCTGTGAAGGTTGTAAATGGACTTGACAAATCAATAAAGATTGCACTAATTACAACCTTTTGCTATTCAAAAGGCTTTTCAATTTTTAATTTTAGAAGGTATTTGATTTAACTCGCAATAAAAACTGTTTATAGCAAGTATAATTTATTATTCGCCGTTGGAAATATTTATAGTCACATGTTTCTTTAACTATGTTATTACTAACACTAGATGATTATAGTGCTAAAATTGTTATTTCTCCTTTTTGTTTAGTAATTAATTTATTATTCTTATATTTAAAATGGAATATTACTTATATTTATTTAATTTAATGTAATACAGAAAAAATGGGACATAAATTAATTTAAGTCCCGGGTCATATTTGGTCATATGAATATTAAACACTGAGGAGGTTGAGTAATGGGCTTATAGAAATCAATCAAGTTCTCCAGACTCACAAACCTTTCATATTTAAAAAGCTTTTAGATCTTTATTTACAAAATAATTATATTTAATTCAAAATGTTATAAGAAAAATTGTATAACACTTAAAGCTTCATAATGGTAAAAATATTAAATCTAGTTATATGGGATTTGAGCATAATGTAGATAGTACTAAATATATTGTTAATTTCACATGACATCAAATTACATTTTCGAATTTCGGTAGAGATGATACATTCGTGATATAAAATATGAATGTAAATCCCTCTTGAACCAGGGACAAATCCCTCGGCTCTTTGACAGGCTTCAGCAAGAATTTCATATCTTTGTGTTTCCCTAAATCATCGCCATGTTGGTGAAATAAATACTTTTAATGCGTGCATAACTTAACACTGTAAAATATTTTATAAATTTCTGATATTTATAAATGTAACGCATTTTAGTCGTTAAGCTTTAAAAACTCTAACATTAATTATACGAGTTTTATTAGTAACTAGTTCCTGTAAGATTTCTTTTGTTGAAATTAGATGGATAACAAACTGGAACAAACAATAAAAATATGTAACAGTATTTGATATCACATGAAATAAACTGTGGCCATTTTGTAATCAACGGAACATGAATAAACATGTTCGTTAGATACGTTTCATACCAGTCTGGATGGGGTATTGCATATCTGAATTTGTATTGCCTAGAAAACTTGTGTAACAAGTGTATTTGAAATTTATTGGTTTGCAATTACAAATTCATAACGTGCTTGAAAAACATACATATATATATATATAAATATATATATATAAATATATATATATATATATATATATATATATATATATATATATATATATGTATACAGTTTCAAACGACTTGTGTTTTTGGGGTCTGGGGACCTCAAAACGAAAAGTCATCATAGTCCCGGGCATAGGTCCCGGCCATGCCGACTACGGTAATAGCTTCTTCCCTATAGGGGAAATTCGCTAAAACGTTTCATGTAAGCTAGGCATGCCGGAAATACTGGATAATACAGGAAATTCTAACCGTAATTTGCATAAGTTCTAGCTGATGTATGACAAGTTCAAAAGAATTTATGACATGTTCGCATCCACAAATTGTGTTTATCATTTGAATAATTATCTAATATTGAATTTCCAGTGGTATTAATATGATTGTGAATTAGACCTATAACTTTTTAACAAAAATCGACTCAATTATATACAAAACGTAAATTTCCAATTATTTAGCAAATAGGTATAAATAATTATTTCAATTTGCACGATACAAATTTAAAAACCAAGTTTCCATTTAAGAATGTTTTACGTTTTAATTTGAGTTTTAACCAAGGTAAATGATTTTAGGAAGGTAATGCTCATCTGTGGGAATTTTATCTGTAATACTGCAAGAAATTTAATTAGTTTCATATTGTTTTAAATTTATTTTTTGTCTAAATACAAAAATATCAAACATTTTTATATTGGGAATAGAACATATGATTATAGCCATGAAATGTTGTCAAACTATAGCAGGGTAAACCGTCATTTGAGACGTATAAATTACAACTTGTGCATCAACAAATTTTTTTTAAGACAAAGGCTGTACAACTGATGTATTAAAGCAAATATATGGAGACTAGCTGATGCACCCGTTCTTCGCACAGGTGTTTTCTTTATCCGTTCTTTAGTCAATGCAATTTGCATTTTAGATAGCTTGAAACAGCTGTTCTTGCTTCTGCCCTTTAAGCTGTCAAAAGGAAGTATCCACAGCTGTTCGCAATACAGTTTCTGAATGTTTACTTTCTTCTGAAATGTAAACATTGAAACTTAGGACGTTCATGGGGCGTAGCCCGAGAGGATTTTAAGGAAGTGAATAGGCCTATGTGTTGCATGGGTTCAAGATCTACCTTTTTGTAAAGTTTCAGCCCAGTCGGTTCAGTAGTTTTTGCGTTCACCCGGAACATCAGACAGACAGACAGATAGACGGACAGACAGACAGACAGACAGAAACCACCTCTTCTTTATAATATTATAGATTAAATAAAGGGTAAGTGGAGACGAAGTGAAAGAATAAAATATAAGTAGTTTCCGTCTATTAGTTATTAAAATAAATCTTTTTAATTTGCAATGTGATCTGAGTGGCTTAGGAATCAATTGATTAAAAAAATAAGTACTTCATAAGCCACTTAGTTTATCATTGGATGTTCCACCCTTTAAAATGCATATGTACTTTAAACAACCTACTGCACGGTACTGTCGGTTTCTGATTCAGGGTTTCAATTAGTCTAATGAAATAAAAGAGATTTGGATCCAGCCATATGTATATCTCAGTACACTTCTTTACAAAATTCATAATTTTTAAATAAACATTGGAGTCATTTACTAAGGTGTTAGTGCATTTAGTTCCTTATTTTCTAAATCTTATATTAAAATTTTAACCAAAAACAACATTAGGTGTTACCTTTTATTGATATCAAAACAAGAAATAAACAAATTGAACAACGAATTTCACTTTACACGTCAATATTGAGAGAAGTGAATGAATGACACTGTCAGTATCAGTGTACAGTAACAATGCACTACGCTACAGAGAGGCGGTCATTATCTGCAGTACAATACACCAGCTGGTTGTCTAGTGATTTATCAATGGCCATTTGACTGTTGATTAATTGCAAGCCACTGCTATGGACTGTCAGGGAGAACAACATTGTGTAGTCCAATGCAAATGTCTGTACTTGTGTTCATTAGTCTAAGGAGTATCCTATGTTATTGTACTTTTGTTTTTGGCATCTGTATATTAAACATTTTGAGATGAGAAATTATGATCTCAACGTTTATTTCTACAAATTTACAAGTACATTAACATCGGTACAGATAATTTATCGGGAGAACTAAATTTGTTCACTGTAACCGAATTTCATTTACATTTTCAGTATGATGTGCATTCATTTAAGGGGAACCCAGAAAATACAATCATACTACAATAGCATTTGTTAGTTCCGCCTTATTGTTATTCCTGACTAAGACGGTAGACATATATCGGGCTGTGTCGCAGTATACAACACGTTTTATCGGGGTCAGGCACGGAAGTTCACATCTTTCCACTCCCTATGCTAGTATTGTTGGTGCAGCTATATCTAACATAATGGGCCTTTAAAGATAAAAATACCAACATCCCTGGCTGAAAACATTAAAGTCTGAAGATTCCAAGAAACACTGCAAACCTAAAAGCTACTGTTAGTTACTTGCGTTGTACTGATAAATTCATATCTGACTGATAGTATAAATATGTAAACAAGTTTGATTTTTCTTTGAAATTATATCACTGATTGTAAGATAAATTTAAGTAAAGGCTTACAACTTATTGTCAATCTCAAAACAAAACAAAAAGCGTGTCAGTTCCTCAAGGTCACGACTTTTTTAATTAATACAAGAGTTTAAGGTTTCGACAAGCTATGTTACCATTGTAAAGTACTAAAAAGTACATAAACAAAACTACTCCTAAATTATTTGTTTAAAATTCATTTTGACCTTGTTTGAGTCATTTAATAAATTATTATGGACATTTCCCACAACAGCTAGCTATTTAGTAAATTTGTTGTCTAATTAATTATGAAACATTGATCAAAAACGTCTTCAATGTACATCCCTCTTAATAGGATTTATGGTAATATTTTAATATTTTTTGTTTTGCCCATTCGTGTACTTTATTTCAAAATAAATAGTTTAATGTCAGTAAGTTTTTATATAATGTTTGTTGAATCATATAAATGTGTTAGATAGAATAAATAAACACATATTATTATGGACATATATATATGTGACCATGGGTGCGATAACTCTCGTAAAAAAGGCCCGATTTTGCTGAAATTTGGTACAAACGTGTAAAGCAGCATTTATGACTTTAAGTTTGAAAACCAGACAGATCGACTTATCCGAAGGGGTATTTTGGAGGGGTTTTGTACCCCAAAAATGGGTTTTTTTGAATTTTTTACGCATAATTTTTGAAAAAGTGAAATATAATTTTTTTCATTGGAATCACCTTAAAAAGACGCACAATTTGGTGTTTTAATCATTGCTCTACGTCAACTGGTTACTGAGATATTGAAAGTGCTAAACACGGTACGTTGTCCAATGCTATTCTTATGGAGGATTAGAAAAACTGTATATCTCCCTTATTTATCCTGACGAAACATGGTATATTGCTTCATTTCATTGTAGTCTATTGATATTTGCACAAAAAAAGATTTTTGCCGATAGTTCCTGTAGCAGCAAACCTGTATACTCAGCCCCATGTTATTCTTATGGAGAATAATTAAAATGTCATAAATAGTTTATTTATGAATGTATATTGATGAAACTTGGTATGTGGCTTTATGTGGTATTAAGATAATATTATATGCGTTTGAAATTCGCTGAGTATGCAGGTTTGCTGCTACGGGGGTATTTAACTTATTCGTTGTAAAGATTGTTTATAATCTCTGTTGTGCCATGGTTGTTTGCTATCATAATAATATCGCGTAGTTTATGTTTCCTAATAATAAGTAAATTATCATACCTTAACAATGTACTGTCGCATGTATTGGAGTACAGAGCAATATGCAGATTTATTAAGTATTCATAAAATATTGTACTGTATGCATACTAAAACCTTTTGTTCTATTAATACGATATTTATAATGATTTGTTTTTGTATATAAAGTAAAAAAGATATCTACGTGCGTGACACACACCAATAAAGGCTGTGGTTTATCGCCACCGTCGGGATATATATTTTGGTTTCCTCCTCACTCTGCCAATATATTGATTTATTGCATGGATGTATTTGTTTTAAATGTTCATTGTTGGGGACAGCTTAAATCTATGCTGTTTGATCGAAGAAGAACAGTAATCCTTTAGTCATAATACTAAACGGAAAATTATTTTTAAACATATTATTGTATTTATTCGTTTTAGTTAATGCATGGTCAAAAATAATTCCTTATGAAATATTACAAATAAATAAATGAACCTCACTCAAATTAGAACCACTGACAATAGTTTCAAATTTAAAATTATTAGCCTTTATGTTGCTTCTTGCACTTATTTTCGTGACATTTTAATCTGATTAAAACAGTTTGGACTTTGAAATCGGTGAAATAATGAAGAGAATGTCCATGGTCCTTAGGTTATTCATAATAACTAGTTTCCTTCCACATAGACTATCCCATGTTTGTGTACAGTGCGGTATATTCCGTGGTACCTTGCTATAAATGGGTTTCTTCCAAAGAGGTTAGGGTGAAGTTAAGGGTTATGAATAAGTTTTAATCTTCAGTTGAAGAGCGAGTTAGCAGACATTATGTAGATTTTATTACACTGTTTAATTGTCTGATATATTCCGTCCTTCCTCTTCTACCCTATTTCATTATATTTTAGTAACTCCTGGAAAACTTGTGTTGTTAGTGGAAGATATGACTAGTAGTTGTGGGGAGGTCGCTTACGTGTAATAGTCCGTTGGTTTTGATTTCATAAGATATCTTAAGATAATTATAATAATATTACAACTATTTCCAACACACATATTAATTCGCATATTTTTGAAACAATTCCAACGATAATATAAAATTAATAAATAATAGAAATATTAGCTAATATCCCTTTCTTCACTTGGGAATCTATCAGAGCTATATGTTTTGAACGTTTTGTATCAATCAGTTGAATACATAAATAAAATATTACTCCAAAAGATTAAACATTAAACTTTGAAGGCTTGAGGGCCAAAGCCATGAACGTGGATGTTTTTCAAACCCCAAAAAGGCACATCGAAAGGGTAAAAGTTTTTGACTGATACCAAATATGTATTTTAAAAATAGTTAGATAAGCTACTCAATTGATATAAGTGTAGGTTCTGCTTAAGGTAGATTTATGGAAACAAATAATCTAAATATTAAGATACATTTTATATATTAGAATTATATACAAGGATCGTGGGATGATACTGGTAGCAACCCACAGGAAGTTTTACATATTCAGGAAAGCAAAGATTTATGAGAGCACCTCAGACACGCCTAGGGCCAAAAGCAGTTCACAACCAACCTTGTCACCTCTCTCGATACCTTTTATTTTTACACATTTATAATCCTCAGAACGTTTAATGATTGCAATAGTTTAATTTAATTTTTATTTCACGTCTGTAAATGCTCATTTAGATTGATGAAGCAAGATAAAATGTTATGCGTGCATTACAAATATAGAAAAGATATTTTCTTTTTCCTTACCTAGCAAATATTTAATCTTATAAAGTGCAATCTATGAACAATATTTCTGATGAACAACAAAATTTACCCAACAAGCCCAACTTAGCTTGTTTTAAATTTAATAGAATAATTTAAGTTATTTTTTTAAGTTTATAGTTAACACTAGAATCACTACAGTTATAGTTTTTATTTATTATTGATAGTTTTATATTTACATTATTTACGTTGTTAAGTGTTCGCGTCGAAATTATAAACAAGTTGCTGTTTCAAATGATTGTATTAAAAACATTGACTGCTTTAGACAGGATATCTTTTTGTTTAAATAAAAAGAAACAGAAACAAGGAAGCACTCATTCAAAACAGGTGGGGAAAACAGAGGGATGAAAAGAATGCAATCCCCTGCTAGTGATTAAAATGGCCCAGTTCATGTCTGACGGTGTGGTGTGAATACAGCATCTCAGATATATAGGACTTGTTTGCTGCTCTATTGTACTGACATCACACTGTCTCTTAACTTTACCGTTTTGTTGTTTAAAATGAAAATGTATACAAAAAATGTGGAGTAAAGTGTATTATCCATAAACACAAAAAGGCCCTAGAAGTACACCAACATATGCGTGTATAACATTAAATCATTAAAGAAAATTCGTTGATAGTTTACAAAAATGGCAACCATGGTATAAATGTTTCACTATTAAAAAAACATATTGTGCCTTGTGTTCATCGTAATATCGTAAAAATACGCTAATCTCTATACTCCTTTATTTACGTTGAATATGGATATTGCAAAATATCCAAACTTTTTAGTTTAGTTTTAAAATATTGATTAATTCCATATTATTTGAATTTTTTATCTTTTAATACAAAGTATATCAACTTTAATATAAAAATTGGGCATTATCAAATGATAATATATTTAAATAATAATCTGTACTGTAAAAGTTGAGTATTATAAAATGCATTTTAAAATTACTAGTTAAATTTAATAAAGAGATTGATACACCTCATAGTATGCAACATGGTACCTCATAATATAAACAATACTAATGTAAATAATAAATAATGAGTTATTTAATTTTAGTTGTCACATTGTAAGGCAAGCCAATAGCTATATCGGTAGTTCCCACTCAACCAAAGCGCCTGCTATTGACTCGCCTCGCCTCCTTACAGACTTCCATTACATTGCAGATTAAGAGGATTAAAAACTAATTAAACCGATTTCTCGTTAACCTGACTTGTTGGATCTGAGATTAACATGGCGGCTTTTACACCATTAAAATGGGTTATACGAATAAATTGGGTGTCAAAAAGTATCAAAAGTTTGAGATTTTATAGAATATTAAATGTAATTGATTGCCAAACTGTAACCTTTTAAATAAAAATTCTATCTTTAGCAAAAAGTGCGAGTAATATTAGTATTATATATTACTTCCACTTCCCACTTCATAGTTGAAATAAACTAATCATTGCGATTCATTTAAACATTAAAATATATTTATTGGGTATAAATATACCCAATACCCAATACAGTTAAAACCTTATAAAAACAGTTACAGTCATAAAAAATGGAAAGCAGTTTTATAAAACATTTAGATATTTACACGGGAGGTAATGTTCATAGTACACGTTCATAGCCTAAAGAAACATTTAGTTTTATTGACCATGTAACATAACCGTGTAACAAACTGAACAGAGACAATGTAAGGTCAAAGTCAACACGGGCCGGTTAACTTTGCTTGGTCACCCTCAAACAAGACAAGTTAGTTGGTTATTCAATATTCAGAGATGTCCAAGGCTTCAGTTTGACAACAGTGTTTTGGTATCGCTCGTTTGAGAACAATTTATATGCCTAAACTGTAAGGGTTATTTTATCTATAATTCAATGGTAAATAACAATAAAATATGTAAACAGGAAAACTATAAAAAAGTATAATTTTATTTTAATCTTAAATAAAATATGTAACTCATCAAACAATATAATATTCACGGGAAACCATGTTGGCATATCTGATTTAATTGACCTCTTATATATGGAACAGTTTTTGATTATACTATGCCAACGACAACTGTCCCAGTTGAACCTAAACGTGCTACAAAGACAGCTTGGTTGGGAAACATTAGCAGCTGATTCAGCTATATGTTGAGATATTGTTCGAGACTTAATATAAGAGGAACAACAACCGTCTGCTTGAGACCACAACAAACTTTAAACGGACCAAATAATTTTAAAGACATTTTATTGGTCAGTATAAATTTGCACATTTTGTAACATTTAAAATATCAGGACCTTGTGACACAAAATGAAACCAATCGGGTAAGGGACAGTTTATAAATATTCAAAATATATAAGCATCTGAACCTTAAGGGTTTAGTAAGGAATCATTACAACCTAAAATAACATAATCCGCATCATAATATGACTTATGTAACGGTTAAAAAAAGGTTAGCTTGTTGGCCTCATTAAAACTGTTAAGTGAATTATCGTGTTGTAAGTTCAGAACAAAAAAGGATTTAATGTGAATACAATATGTTCTTATAACCAAATAATCTTGTTTTATTTATATTTGTACTTGAATAAAGATAAAAAGTATCTTAAGTTAGCTGTCAGTACCTCACTACGAGACGAGGAGACTAGTAGGGGATTGCAATAGAGGACAAGAGAGATAAGCACCAGTCAAGTGGAACCCGAGGGAAACCCATCATCCTTATCACGTCATCAGTTTTGACAAAGGCTTCTTGTTCATCAAGACAAAGTCTCTCTAAGGTCATTCTCATCTTTTTGGAACGACCTTACTGAGTATGATCAGTTTTGTTATATTCCAGAAGGATATGTTTATCGTAAGATCGTGTAAGGTAAAGACACTAGCAAAGTCCATGTAATAAAAAATTGGATTTAATTTGGAAGGTTTTAAAGGAGTTTTTGGTAGCACACCAAATGTTTTGTACTGATGAAATTAACGAAATCATATAACATATTTCAAACTTGTTTCATAAGACCAGAAACCAATATAAAACAATTAAAAAAGGATTGAATAAATGTGAAAAATATATCCAAGCAACAATGTTTCTATGAAACACTTGTATTTATTATAATTTGTTTATGTAAATTTATTTGGTAAAGCAAAAATTAAAAAGGTCTAGCTTTAAAATGGCTTAAAAAATATGGAAATTGCACACAATATTTGTTATGTTTTTTCAATTAAATGCAGACCATCAGTGTATAAATAACATGTTATTTTATTTTAAATAATATATAACTGAGAAAAAAATTCAGTGGTATCAACTATCCTTAGGTCCTGGGCCATAATATGTCTTAGTAATCTGATCTCTGTGAAGGTTGTAAATGGACTTGACAAATCAATAAAGATTGCACTAATTACAACCTTTTGCTATTCAAAAGGCTTTTCAATTTTTAATTTTAGAAGGTATTTGATTTAACTCGCAATAAAAACTGTTTATAGCAAGTATAATTTATTATTCGCAGTTGGAAATATTTATAGTCACATGTTTCTTTAACTATGTTATTACTAACACTAGATGATTATAGTGCTAAAATTGTTATTTCTCCTTTTTGTTTAGTAATTAATTTATTATTCTTATATTTAAAATGGAATATTACTTATATTTATTTAATTTAATGTAATACAGAAAAAAATGGGACATAAATTAATTTAAGTCCCGGGTCATATTTGGTCATATGAATATTAAACACTGAGGAGGTTGAGTAATGGGCTTATAGAAATCAATCAAGTTCTCCAGACTCACAAACCTTTCATATTTAAAAAGCTTTTAGATCTTTATTTACAAAATAATTATATTTAATTCAAAATGTTATAAGAAAAATTGTATAACACTTAAAGCTTCATAATGGTAAAAATATTAAATCTAGTAATATGGGATTTGAGCATAATGTAGATAGTACTAAATATATTGTTAATTTCACATGACATCAAATTACATTTTCGAATTTCGGTAGAGATGATACATTCGTGATATAAAATATGAATGTAAATCCCTCTTGAACCAGGGACAAATCCCTCGGCTCTTTGACAGGCTTCAGCAAGAATTTCATATCTTTGTGTTTCCCTAAATCATCGCCATGTTGGTGAAATAAATACTTTTAATGCGTGCATAACTTAACACTGTAAAATATTTTATAAATTTCTGATATTTATAAATGTAACGCATTTTAGTCGTTAAGCTTTAAAAACTCTAACATTAATTATACGAGTTTTATTAGTAACTAGTTCCTGTAAGATTTCTTTTGTTGAAATTAGATGGATAACAAACTGGAACAAACAATAAAAATATGTAACAGTATTTGATATCACATGAAATAAACTGTGGCCATTTTGTAATCAACGGAACATGAATAAACAAGTTCGTTAGATACGTTTCATACCAGTCTGGATGGGGTATTGCATATCTGAATTTGTATTGCCTAGAAAACTTGTGTAACAAGTGTATTTGAAATTTATTGGTTTGCAATTACAAATTCATAACGTGCTTGAAAAACACCTTAAAAATGACAAACTATTAAGTATAGCAATACGTTTTTAATTTAATCGAGTATAAATTGAATGCATATTCTAATGTTTATGCAATGAAATTGTTTATGTAAATGCATAAAACTGCAAACCCCATGACTTTACCAAACAATAGTACATACAGATTTGGCTAAAGTGCTGGAAAAAGTTATTAACAATTTAACGATGACAAATGAAATTCATTATAGATACTTGACAAGTTGGTAAAATGTATTAACACGTTAATGGACCTGTTAGTATGAAGTAAAAAATAACTGTAAACAGGAGTCTTTTAATATTTTAACGGGGTTAACTATACATCGGAGTTCGGAGTTCATTTTGTTTATCTTTGGAAAAATCTCTGAATTAACTTTAGCTAGACATAAGATAATATAACTTTTATTACCAGAATTCTACTAACTAGTCAAGGTTCAGTTATGCAAATATAAGGCAAACATACTGATTATATTGTTTACATACCTTACAAACTTATAAACTAATAATTAAACTACTAGATTCAAAAATAATTAATAAAATTTACTAGATTAAAATAATTAATCCGAGATCAAAAATAAACTTTAAATACTTTACAAATAAATGTTTAAAAGCTTATAGTAGAATTTACAAATTGTTAAGACCTTTACTATGCTAAAACCATCACTCATCATCGATGAATTTCATATTTTGGATGCTACTGTTATCCGTCTTGTGATGTATTTTACCAAACAAATAAAACAGCGTAGTAAGGTTTTAGTAATCCCAGCACTAGAAGAGTGGCGTTAAATAATTACCAATTCTAATTCAATTCGTGTTTAACTTTACTACATGGCCTAAATTACTTTTTCTCAATGTACATTGTACCTACAGTCTACATTCAAATCACATTTGCACTGACTAACCCTCTCTACAGGCAGTCTCTGGCTTGTTATCGATTTATCCTGTAAAGACTTGTGAGCTGTTGAAGATTTAAGGGATTGAAAACTAATCAAAAGAGATCGCTCGTCCACCTTCTAAAGCTACGACGGTTATCGTGTGGCTTTGAGAACGTTAAATTTAAATAAAATGATTGATTATTTTATACTGATCAATCAATACAATTTACTTTAGAATTCATCAATAAAATAAATTAAAATAAACATCCTAATAAACATTGATTGTGTAATTGTAACATATATTTAAGTTTTATTTATATAAAATAATAGTAAAAATCAGATATTTCGTCCCATTTTAAACGTATCGTTTTATTTTCTTGCCTTAACCTCCTAAAGTTGTGGGAATTACTTTGAGTATTCACAACAAAACTTAAATAATGTTCTTATTATTATTGATAAAAAAGGGGCTTATTAGTATTTTGAAGCCATTTGTTTTCAATTGTTTGGCATTTTACTTAAATGATTATTTTATAATATATAAAATATATATTTTTATAAGTATATTCATTTAATAATGCAAATAAACAAATATTCTATTCTATTTCCCTATAAGACAGTCATCTGAATTATTTGTGAACAAAAATAATGGATCAATATGGTTTATCATTTCCCACAAAGATATTCACTTAACTCTTTGTAGTACTTATATAGTAAAATGTCATGATTAGGAAATACAATATTTTAATATATAACCTAATGTTGTCACAATGAAGGAACACCTAAACAAACTCTTTTAGTATAATAACAATACTTTTGCGTTCTTGTTTTAAACAGAAAAATTTTGAAACTTCCCTTCAAGAGGAGTAACGTTACCGTTAAACTTTTACCTTGTATCTATGTTGTTTGGACCGTTGTCTTCTAACAAAGTTGGAAAAAAGTCAAAGAAATACACGGCAAGGAAAATGTGACAGAAGGGTGACATGAAATATGTATGTCGACCCCACCTGAGGCGACAGTGACGGGTCTTGGTGTAGGGGGGCTGCAACAACCCCTGGAATAGTTTACCTTGCTCCTACATTTTTAGTACGTAGGTTTTTTTAATTTTAATTATACTATCAAAGTATAAGATATTATAATTTGTAACGGTCTTGAATACTATGGAGATATATGTTTTTGAATCAGTTAATGTTATGAGTAAGGAACGTTATTAGCTACGGTTTGTATTATTGTTGTTTATTCTTATTGGGATTGTAGTTTTGAAATTATTTATGCAGTAGGTTTTAGTATATGACTCGATTGAATAAAATACCAATCACTAAAACGTAAATTCTGTCTTGGAAAATATATTTCAGCCTAACATGATTTTCAGGCTCTCAGCCTAAGAGTCATTCATATCTGTATTTCTGCCAGGGCGAAAGTTAATCACTTAGTTTTGACTTGATTAAAACCTTAAATCCACAGCCAGTCTTATCTCAGATAATATCTTTGAAAATCAATTATTTTTATTTCTAGTTAGTCACAACTTTTAAAGATTGAATGTTGCTTGAAAAGGATTTATAAGGTGTCATGCTTAGATTTTAATAACATCTACTAGATCTCTTGATTAGTATTAAAATGTTTATGGATTTTTTTAAGACTAACGAATTATTATAAGTTTATATACTTACAACGATAAAAATCTATTCACCCAAGGAATTGATGTGTTAAACCTCATATTATATGGCGAGCATTCTATTTACGTTATTACTTTGATCTGTAATAAGGCCGAAACCAAAACCATTATTATTGTTCCAGGTAAAGTTTATTGGCATCAGTGAGACCTTTCTAGCTTCTAAGGCCAATCATAACCTCATTAGAAGGTAAGTTAACCTATTAGCTCAGAATATTGATAACCATAGGTAGGTTCACATATTTGACACATTTCTAGTGGACTGAAGTTCGTTTATATAACTATGCAAATGAATTGGATTCCAGCAGTGAGTTTGTATACAACATGATAATTACGGATTCAAACATACACAAATTAACTGGTATGGAGCAGTGAAAATAAAAAGATAAAGATAAAGAGGATTCATAATCCATTCGCCAATAAGATACCACGAGAAAAGCAAGAGAGCAGTAGATAATATTAACACTTTACCCAGTAAACTGATTGGAATGCAGTTAAAGGTATGTAAAGGAAAATATGTTGTAATTCGCAAGACGGAATATATTGCAATCTACATCATTATTTAGTTATCAACATGATCATTACACATACTGAGCTTAATACTTTTGCAACAAAAACCGTGCAGTATTCTTAAAGAGTACAGTGATATACACAATAAAACCTGTTTGACCTAGTAATGTATTACTAATGACTGTAATACAAAATCCACTATTATTTAAGCTATCCTTATTTTCTTTCCCAAAATAATTACCTAGTAATGATATTACTGAGACATATCAAAATAGCTCATACGATCTTAAGATTTACAATAAACCTTTAGTAATTTGCATTATTGAACTTTATAGTATAATTATTGCCTAAAATTAACTGTTCATTGTACTACTTAGAGTTAATTAAGGTAGTATTACGTAAAATTATTCGTTCTGGAAAAGAAAATATAATAATATTACTATAACAAGGGACACATTTCAAAGAACACGTTTTCCCCAGAACACTAAGATTCTTCATTGTCGTGTTGCCTGACTGGAATTTCGTCAACCAAGCTTCCGTAGGATTACAAATCCTTCTATTCAAGTCAAGATTTATAGTTGTTTGTAATAGAATGGAAATATATTAAGACACATTTTGTCGTGAATATCATCCGTTAACGTGTTTATTTCACCCGTTAAAATTGTATTATTTTTATATGAAAGATGTTTATTTAGGACATTAGAATTGTTACCAGATGAAATTAAAACTAGGTGATACTTATAAAATAACCTATTAGACAAAAAACATACTTCTTAAGGCAAATCATATTAAATAGTAAGTCACATATATTCAAATATGTTTATTTATCGAATGTAACGCAATGGCATGTTTCAAAACAAGTTATATAAAAACATAGCAATAGTAAACTATAGTATATATATATTATAAATACAGTGCAGCAATGGGAACAAAAAAAATATTAAAATATTAGTTTAAAAATTCCTTTAACATGGATGGACAATTTAGATGTTATTACAGAATATTTTCATAGCAAATTAAAAAAACTAACTAAATAGCTACTTGTTTTTCTAATTAGTGATGGTTAATGTCCACAGTAACCGTTTAAATTATATTCAAAAATCATTAACAACAATGATTTCTATACAAATAATGTAGGAGTTGGTTTTCATGCTTATGTGCATTTCATTGGGTAGTATACAATCATATAATTACTTATTCAAACCTTAACTTATGTAATAACTACACAAAGCTAATAACTTTAGGGAACTGTCATGTTTTTCGAGATGGACAGTAATAATAAAAGAGTACACGTAAAGTTGTATTAAAATCAGTGATAGGCTTATCATTTTAATGACAAAACTAAATTGTTTTTAAATGTATACTATCAGTTGGGTATGCATTTAATACAGCAACGTAAGTAACAAACAGCAACATCTTCTAGTTTTGCAATGTTACCTTACATCTTCTGACTTTAATATTTTCACTTAGGGATTAAGGTATTTACATTTGTATAGACCAATTCTATTATATATAGCTGAACTAAAAATCCCACCATAGGTTAAAGAAAGATGTAAAATTCCTTGCTAGACTTCGATAAAACGCGTTGTATACTGTGACACAGACTGATATATATCTACCATCTTAGCCAGGAATAACAATAAGGTAGAACTATTGCATGCTATTGTAGCATGATTGTACTTTACGGATATACCTTAACTTTACGCACGTCATACTTAAAGTGTAAACAAAAGTCAGTTACAGTGAACAAATTATGTTTTCCCTAGAAATTATCTATACCGATGTTAATGTACTTTTAAATGTGTATAAATAACAGTTGAGATCTTTATTTCATATAACAAAATGTTTAAATATACAGTTACACAAAGGAACATTACAATAAGATAGGATACTCCTTAGACTAATGAACACAAGTAAAGACATTTGAATTGGATTACACAGTCAATATCAGCTACGGATTGCAATGAATCAACAGTCAAATGGCCATTGATAAATCACATGACCACCAGCTGGTGTATTGTACAGCAGATAAGGACCGCCTCTCTGTAGCGTAGTGCATTGTTACTGTACACTGATACTGACAGTGCCATTAATTCACTTCTCTCAATATTGACGTGTAAAGTGAAATTCGTTGTTCAATTTGTTTATTTCCTGCTCTTACATCAGTAATAAGTAACTCCTAACATTATTTTTAGTTAAACCTTTAGTATAAGCTTTAGAATATAAGGAACTAAATGCACTAACACCCTAGCAAACAAATCCAACGTTTATTTAAAAAATTATGAATTTTGTACAGAAGTGTACTGATATATATACTTAGCAGGAACAAAAACTATTCAATTACCTTAGACTGACTGAAACCCTGTATCAACAAATTATACTGTAGTAGGGTTTTTGCAGTATATACGCATTTTAATGAAAATAAAAATAATTAAATTTTAAGAGGCTTATAACATAGTTCTTTTATTGAACCAACTGATGCCGAAGCCACTCAGTCAACTTTTCAAATTAAAAAGAGTTATTTTAATAACCAACAGACGGACACTGCTTATATTTTCTTCTTTCTCTCCATCTCCGCTTACTATTTATTTAATGTATAATGGTATGCCTTAAAAACATTATTTGTAATGCCGTTGTCTTTAAAAAACCATTTCTCGGCGCACAAATTGTAGATTACATGTCTCAAGCGATGTTTTACCCTCCTATACATTGTCAAAATTATGTGGCTATATTTATTTGATCCATTCTCGATTTAAATTGGTTTGATATTTTTGTGTTTTGACAAAAGTAAATAAATTTTAAACAATATGAAATTAACTAAATCACTTGCATTATTTTAGATAATATTTCCATAGACGAGTATTAACTTCCTAAAATTATTTCATTTAGTTAACACTTAAAGTAATAAGTAATACATTCTTTAATAGAAACGCAGATATTGAAAATTGAATCGTGTAAATTATAACCAATATTTTGTACGATATGCTACATAGTTTTAAGTTTCACCGTTGGTATGTAATTGAGTAAATTTTGTTTATTAAGTTATTGGTCAAATTCACAATCATATTACGACCACTGGAAATTCGAAATTCAATGCTTGATAATTATCCAAATGATAAACACAACTTGTTAAATCAAACGTCATAAATAATTTCAAACTGGTCATACATCTGCTATAACAGTTAGAAATGTCTGCAGTTTCCAGTAAGTCCGACATGCCTGGCTTAAATAAAATTTTTTTTTAAATTAATTGATTTAAAGAATGTTTTTAATCTTTGTTGTACCAAGGTTTTGTTCCATCATAATAATTTGCAACAGATTTTGTTTCGTAATAAACAATTAATTAATTTACTTTTACAGTGTACTGTTGCAATTTTTGTAGGTCAGAGCAATATGCAGATTTATTAAGTATTCATAATATATTGTACTGTACGCATACTAAAACATTTTGTTGTATTAATACGATATATTAATGAATTCTTTTTGAATATAAAGTAAGAGAAATATCTACATGCGTGACACTCTCCAATAATGGCTGTGGTTTATCGCCACCGTCGGGATATATATTTCGGTTTCCTCCACAGACTGCAAATATATTGATTTATTGTATAGTTGTATTTATTTCGAACGCTCCTCCTTGGGGACAACTAAAATATATAGTAATATATAATTTATTAAATGTATACTATATTTGCAATGGAATACCGTGGTCCTTTAATCATATTACTGAAAGATAAACTATTTGTTAAACATATTATTGGATTTATTTATTTTATTTTATGCGCGGTGAAATTTGTATTTAATATAATTAAAAACAATGCATTGCAATGCATTGTAGTTCAATGTAGAACTACTGACAAGTGTTTAAGGTTTTAGATTTCTAGTGTTAATTCTTGCAGTTATTTCCATTATTTGTAAGCTGTTTAAATCCGTTTTGACGCCGAAATCTGGAGGAATAATGAAGAGCATTTTAACCATCCTTAGGTAATTCATCATAACAGGTTTCCTCCCAAATTGGTTATCCCATGTTTGTGTAGAGTGAGGTATAGTCTGTGGTACCTTGTAAATGGGTTTATTCCAAAGAGGTTAGGGTGAAGGTGAATTTAAGGAATAAATTGCAATCGTCACTTTACGAGTGGGTTAGCAGCCACCAGAGGTGTCTAGGGAGGTTTCCATACAAAGACTAATTGTCTGCTTTATTCTGAGCCTCCTCTTCCACCCTTTCAAGTTATTTTCTTTCTAGTTATTTAAGAAAATTAACGTTGTGGAATACCTGACAAGTGATTTTGGTGAGGTTGCCTATTCCATGCATAACAGTTTGTTGGTTTTGATTTTCCAAGTATACTAAGACAAGTTAATTTATTAAAAATATTGTCAACCAACATCTTAAGTCACAGAATTTCTAGTAAAAGTATGTAATTTACTTTAAATTTATAAAGTACATCTTATACATCCATAAATCAACAATTGTATCAAAATAAACCTTTTTAAGGGTTAACAAATAATATTGTAGTTTAGAGTAATAAATACAAAATCACACATACTTTACAAGGCAATGACAAATAGTTTTTTTAATGAACGTTATTTAGATAATTGTATACAGTTGTAATGTGAAGGGGGATGAATCTGCGTTATTTTAAAATAGCTGCAATCTTGAACTGGTGTAATCCGATTTGTAACTCAAAACTTCAAAACCTACTGATGAATATTCAGCCGCCAAAGTGACGGGATTCCGTTTGTTAAAAAACAACTACGTTCGTGTGAGCTTCTTGCTTCCAATTATTTATTAAATTAGTTTCTTCCCTCGTATTTATTGACACTTTGTGAGCCTTTAATCCGTGACAAAATATTTGATTTTATGACAGTATAAGATTGAATCAAACTAAAAAACATGGCGCTTGCTTATAAGCCACTACATTTTACCCAACATTTTAAATATAACAAAACGATTGTATTTAAATACTCAGGAATGTAATAAAGGTATTCCTTGTTCGTTTTACGCTTACAGTAACACCACTAAACTACTATAAACTTAATCAATATTTAAAGGATTATTTACCGCAAATTATTTTAATGGCCTATTATATTTTTCCTGTTTTATGTACAATTTAGAATCTTCAATATCGCAGCAGTTCCATTATTACGGTTTTAAAATTACGCAGCTACGTATTAAAAACCTGTTATTAAATCGATATATTTTTGCAAACTTTTTAATACATACTGTCTTAAAATTTCAAATAACAATTTTTTTCAAGGATATGCCTTGGCATATTGTCTTATACAAATATTTAATAAATATAAAACAAAATAATAATGTTCATGCCTTATTTTAATATGAAGTTAGGTATGAAATCATGTAAATTATATATAACACATTTTTGAGCATAATATGTAAATGCAAAATATATATTCAGTTGGAAATTATGTAAATGATTCCATTCACTCCTAAGCCGTTAGTGATTGCTTCTCATTATATTCCACCACAGTCTTTGAAGCTTAATTTAAACTACTTGGAACAGAGTTTTCCTTAATATTGTACCTTTATAACGTAGACTTTTATAAATTATTATTAGAGTTTAAGTTACTAAAACACACAAAGAACAGTTAAATAAATAATAATGTCCATATGGTTTCTTCTATACTTTTTTAAATATTTTATTTTTATCATTTCAATATTTTGTTACATGTTATGCAAACCTATAAATAGATAATTATAACTTTTTACCAAGGTAATATATTTAATTTTGTATGGTTTTTATTGGATAATTGAACGAAGTGAAAGTATCCCTATACACAACTTTACTGCTTAGACTGGTAAGAGAATCAACTCAACTGGCGTGTCTGTAACCTCAATAACTCGAGAATGCCTCCTCAGTTAAACTTAAAATTTTCCAGAAAAACTTAACAGGTCAAAATCTCGGTCAAGTTCGTTATTCAGGTAATTTCGTTCAGTATTAATCAAATTATCTTAAAACCAAATTTATTTTTTTCTCCATAAGAATAACATTGGAAGCCATTTTGGTGGTACTTGAATCGTTAAAATTTAGCCGACGTCTATGTTTCAACAACAGAGTAACAATGGTTAGTTTACTAGAGTATACATTGTTATACTGGGTAACAAAAGTTTTTTTACCAACAAAAAACACACAAGAGAGATAAATCGAAGTATATTTTTTAAGTTGTGAGCATGTTTATTATTTCATAAATTATTAAGTGTACGTTTAAAAAATAAAAATTATACAGTTAATATTCCCTTAGGACGCCTACTCTGTGTAAAGATCGTAAGTCGGATGGGTCGGTCAGAGACGACGATTGTAACAGTGGCAGACGACAGACAACGCGTGTGGCAGACCGAAAATCTCAAAATAGTTTTTTGATGACTGTAGATACTAAGATATTAATTTATAAAATAGTTTGTTTTATTACATTTTCTTAGACAATTGGTAAAATTGTGATTGTCATGTGTAAAAAGTATACAAAGCCTCAATTTGTCTAGAAAGCGTTGATGAAGTTAGTCACAGTAAGCGAACAACCTTAAAATTTATTTTGTAGGACAATTATTTGCTAGGTTAAATTTTCACTAAATTAATAATAAAAATTGTCTACATTACCTAACATACATTACCAGTAATGTAGTAGGTAACCACAATAAAAGCTATAGATTATTCTAATCAAATAGCCTTTTTCGGAAGGTTATCTTGAATGATTTGACATAGCCTAGGGTTGGATTACAGTAAGAGTAAGCCGACATTAAACTGGCAATACAATGTTGTAAAATACTTTAAACACATTAAGAGGAATGTTGTAGCGAACCAAAATAAAATTTTTAAACTATTATAACCAAACTAAGCCTTTTATACAGGTTTATGAAATTATTTAAAAATCCTAGGTTTTGATTATACTGAGCTGTTTCCATCATAAACTTGGACCTATGGTTATAAAATGTAGGTCTATACACTTAGGCTACTTGCCATTTAAGAAGTTTCAAGTATGGTCTTGGGCCAACCCATGTTTATAGAATTTAATTTCATGATAGCCTAGGCTATTGAAACAATATGTTGAAATATCATTTTGTAAAATACAACTGTTGTAAAATACTTACAACATTACCAGGAATGTTGTAGCGAACCAAAACAAAAGCTTTAAACTATTCTAACCAAACTAAGCCTTTTATACAGGTTATCTGAAATGATTTGACATATCCTAGGTTTGGATTACACTGAGCTGTTTTCATCATAAACTTGGACCTATGGCTATAAAATGTAGGCCTATACACTTAGGCTACTTGCCATTTTAGAAGTTTCATGTACGGTCTTGGACCAACCCATGTTTATAGAATTTAATTTCATGATAGCCCAGGCTATTAAAACAATATATTGAAATGTCATTTTGTAAAATACAACTATTGTAAAATACTTTAAACACATTACCAGGAATGTTGTACGAACCAAAACAAAAGCTTTAAACTATTCTAACCAAACTAAGCCTTTTATATAGGTTATCTGAAATGATTTGACATATCCTAGGTTTGGATTATACTGAGCTGTTTTCATCATAAACTTGGACCTATGGCTACAAAATGTAGGCCTATACACATAGGCTACTTGTCATTTTAGAAGTTTCATGTACGGTCTTGGACCAACCCATGTTTATAGAATTTAATTTCATGATAGCCTAGGCTATTGAAACAATATGTTGAAATATCATTTTGTAAAATACAACTGTTGCAAAATACCTTAAACATTACCAGGAATTTTGTAGCGAATCAAAACAAAAGCTTTAAACTATTCTAACCAAACTAAGCCTTTTATACAGGTTACCTGAAATTATTTGACATATCCTAGGTTTGGATTATACTGAGCTGTTTTCATCATAAACTTGGACCTATGACTATAAAATGTAGGCATATACACTTAGGCTACTTGTTATTTTAGAAGTTTCATGTACGGACTTGGGCCAACCAATGTTTATAGCATTTAATTTCATGTTAGCCTATGCTATTGAAAGAATATATTGAAATCTCATTTTTTCATCTAAATAACTGGGCCTGACGATTTATTGTTAATCCTTAAGGATATTTTGACTTGGCCTATAGAAATTGTTAACATTAGTTCGTACAGGAAACTCGCTGTTCTCTTAAAAGTTAAATTAACCACACTGCTAAAGTCACTGCTTAGCCCTAAATGCTATGTTTGTTCTAAGATAACGCACCCATGCCAATCCTAACAACTAACCATGCCTGAAATCTTCAATTTATTTTAAAAATAAATAAATTTACGTATTTATACAACATTTACTTTGATAAAAACAAGTGATAAATGTATGTATGTTTTTCTACGGATAAAATGTTAGGTCGGTGGCGGGATCCGAACCTGCGACATTACGCTTTAAGAGCCAGTGCGATACCCCTCAGCTACCGCGATAATTGATTCTCAGTGAAATGACTAAAACTATAGCTATACTGTATAGACATAAAATCCGGATTCTGGCGGCAGTTAAATGATAACGGAATGTATTCTGATGATGTTACTCTAATCAGATATTGAATTTTTGATGAGACTCCATTTAAGTTTGATCACGTGTTTCAATTATAATTATACGCGAGGAATGAGCGTACACCTAGTCGTAGAATGTCATACAATTGTAAGGAAATCCTTCTTACTGCTTATTTCTATAACATTTTCTAGATAGATTTAACTAAAGATTAATGTCGGTGCCAAACGAGTGCGTTGTTGCGTTTTTCTGTAGCTAATAGCCATTGGTAAGTGAAAGTAATTGAACTTAGGACTTTTCCCCCTAAAAGATGTTTTTAATACAACAAAACCATACTCCGTTAACCAACTTAAATTATTAATTTTATTTTTTAAATTAATTATATGACTTATTACCTAACGGTTACTTTATTAAGTTATCTAATATTATTAATACTTTATTAATGTGGGTTTACGATAAAAGTAAGGACTACCTTTTTGCTGTAATTTGTTATATTTTAAATCGAATACAAATAAGTACTTTAAAGCTTCATACAATATCAAAACAGTTAGTATAACGATTGAGTTCCCCATATAATGATTGTCTTCAATGGACGCTCCTTTCACAAGCCTGAATGTCGACTAATCCTCCTATTCAATAAACTGTTACACTAAATACTTCTCCTAATAGGATCCTGTGCGGATCTCCCTTCCTAATTCTAGTGGACCTTTTTATGCTGATTTTAATTGCTTCGTACCCTGTGATGAATGTAACATTATAACTGTTTAAATTTCAAGTGATCAACATACAATGTTTACTCTATAACTTGTTGTGTAGAGGAAGTAAATAATTCTCCTTAGTAGATATTTTCCATCGCTTTTTGGTCAAAACCAAGTTTCTCGACGATTCAGGACCTTCAATCTGATCTCGTCTTCAGGTGGAAAGAATCCCTAGAGTAAAAAAAATTATGGCACAAACCAGGCAAGCTAAAAAAACACACTGAAAAGCTTTTCAGTGTGTTTTTTTAGCTTGTCTGGATTGTGCCACTAATTTTGTTATGTTCTAGGTATTCTTTCCACCTAAAGACGGGATTAGATTCCAGATCCCAAAACTTCGTGAAACTTTGTTTTTACTAAAAAGTGATGAAAAATAATCGCTAAAATTCATTGAATAACATAAACTTGCCATCACCAACAATGAATTTTAAACAAAGAACTACTTAGTACTTACAACATGTTACTTGTTGGTAAAATTTCATAAACCTCGTTCGTCAAAACTTCAGTAGTAAATCACTAGGGCAACATTCCAAAAATGAACAAGAAATCCCTAGGTATTACATTTCCATACAACTTCAATAGTTCATTAAATAAATAAGATAACTGGTTTAGTTTAGTTTTTGTTTAGTATAATTCAATGTTTATCAAAGCATTGCGAACAAAAAAAATTCACAATGAAAGCTGTTATGCATTATATACGTAATACTTTACCCACCTGGATCTATATCAGCCGATGGCTTGTTATCAATCGACAGTCAAATAGCCAGTGATAAGTCATGTGACCACCAGCTGATGTATTGACCTGGAGATAGCGACCGGCGGCTGTATATGGATGTGTATTGTTATTCTATTTCGATACTGACAGTTTCATATGTGTATTGTTATTGTACATCGGCACTGACAGATGCATGTGTGTATTGCTAACTTGTGTATATCAACACAGTTTAATAATTTTGTATCTTTTAAAATTGTGTAAAATTTAATTATAATATTATTTTCAATACCGTTTGTATGCAAAGTTAAAGCAATACAATTTACAAACACTCATAAATATTTTGTAGGAACACTTCAATTCTTTAACAAAATTAATTTTTAGTTTGTATTTAATAGCTTTTGAATACCATTATTCCTGCTTTAATTTGAGGAAACCACAGCATATGATTTTAAAGTTAAAATATAACAGTGTGAATATAATTGGGCTGAAATGCTTTTTTTCGTACTGGGCTCAGATAAAAAAAAAACTTAGTTCAGTGAAATACTGAAGTTTTAATTAAGTACCAACTATAGTATATTGTGACTAGTTATCGAGTTTTGTTTGTTGAAACAATTTAGTTAACTATTCTCTTAATGCAATGTTAACACAACCTCCAAATTGTTGTTTAAGCCATTTTGCGACGGTTCAACTGCCCACAATTTATCAACGCCAAACGCTTCTATTCAAAATACTAGGGTTTACATAAACTATGATCCTGTACGTTAATGCTTGTAAAATACTCTTTTCGTCTGCAAAATTCAAGTTATACTATTTACACTATCAATAAAATGTCTTTAAAAATCCATTTTAATATACAATAGAAAATTATCAACTAAAATAGAACTATTATTACCAAACATGAACCATTATTTTAGGGGAAAACAGTAGGATATTAGGGATAAAATAATAATATCTACAATTATTCAGGACAAATCATGAAATTATAAATTTATTTATTTATTTATTCCAACGGATACACCATTTCACAGTATTTACAGCAACAGGAACAGATGAAAAACAGAGAAAACGATACAATAGTAATAACAAAGGTAAAAGTCAATAATGATTGAACAGCAATGATAATAATATGGTGACAAAACACAATTATACAATTTGTAAAACTACAACAGCAATAAATAACTACAATTAACCATAATATTCAACAGCAATAATGATAAATGTAAAAATATTATGAATTATAAATATGGTGGCGGAATAATAGTAATATATATATATATATATATATATATATATATATATATATATATATATATATATATATAATGAGAAGTTACTCAATTAACATCCTATAAATAAAGCTGTGCACTTGTTTTAGATGTAAATTAAACAATTGTAATTAAAAACGAGTTCGCACGCAACACGCTGACGTGAGGGGAGTGAATTTCCAAATAAAAACTTTTAAAACTCAAAATCAGTGTAAAAACATACATTTGTCCAATTTTTATTGAAATCTGAAAACATTGATTTTTTGGCTGTTGTGATAGGTACTCCTGGTTTCATTTACTTGCAAAGCTGGGAATACAATTTTGCCCAATATAAGGTTAGGAGAAGGTCCAGACAGGCTTGAAAGTAGGTGTGAGGTTGCTGGGGATGATAAAAGTACTCTAACAAAGGAATAACAGGCTTTTCTCATGTAAAACCCCCATAAGACAACGTACTGTGTTTAGTCAATACACATTTTCTTTAATAACTCGGTAAATATTTATGCTAGAATGACGAGAGAGGGCTTACAACTTTCGCCTCTCTAATTCCCATCTTTTTACATGAATTTATTTTACATCTGGGGCTTTTATGCCCATTTTTGGGCCCAAAAACTCGAAATTTGAAAGATTAATCCCCCAAAAAAGGGGTTTAGAGTTTTCCGATTGTTTTTCCCAACGAACTTGTCCAACTGATTACAGAAAGGAACATCCCTACAAAATTTGAAGTAAATCGGACAAAAATTGCGACCGCTAGAGTGCAAACACACATATATATATAACATTTTGAACGACCCCCCAAAACGTGTTCAGGGGGTCACGTTAGGAACTTCTATGGTGGTCCCGGGCTTAAGTTTCACCGTGCGGGTCATGCTAATAGTTTACTTTCCATAGGAAATTCACTAATGAAGCTGACAAACTATTTCTTCACTAGTTTAAGCCGAAGCTAATACATTCATTCTTAGACGTAGAATTCTTTATTGTGTAAACTTTACAGAATGTAATGTAATACAATAAATAATCTCACAGCCATTTGGACCATGTCTTTAGTTTATGTTTGACAGTCGAAATATATAAAATTACTGTTTCCCCCTACGATTTAACTACTTCACCAGTGTTTATTATTATTAAAATAAAAGGTTTTTTCTCAAGTAGGAGTGCATATTAGAGAAAATTTTTCAATTCAGACGATGGATGTCTATATATTTTATTTTTTAACTGTTTATCTGCCTACGTTAGCAAAATTACATTTATTTAAAAAAAGAAATTATAGATAATTAGAATTTCAGGGAAGTTGGTTACTAAACATAAGTATATAGATAAAATATTACGTAATAATATACTTACTTATATGAAGTTTATAGGTTTCTAATTATAGCAGAAAGAACTTTAATTTGCTTTTGAAAGCTTTCACATTTGATTTTAAAATTTCTTCTTGTTTTGCAACCATCATTACATTTGAATATTTACTGGGGGGATAAAGTTTAAAATCATGTGGATACTCAGTAAAAATTTAAATTGATCTTAGTTATTTGAAAATAGGTATATTTTAATATAAAAAAGGAAATATTATTACAATACACAAACAAAAAATATTTTAATTTAGCCTTTTATACAGTGTATACATTATTATATAAAGTGTAATAACGATTCAAAGGGGTATCTGTATCAGTTAGTATCCGTATATTTAACGATATTCCTTATTGCTTTATTGTATTATTTAAACAAGAACAGTGAACTGGGATTATGGTGTACATTTCAATTTATATTCCAAGGAAGTTTTAGTGTATTGATATCTAAAGCTTGCTAGTAGATTTTTGTTATGTTTAAAGTTTGAAATATCAAAAGAGTTAAAATAAGCAAATGATCCTATATTGAGGAGGAATAAGAGATAGGAATACATCTTCGCGTTCAATAATCCTACAATAAATGAGAAAAAAGGGTTATCCTTTGTTCACCCAGTAGGTCTATTTGTAAAGAAAATTGGACGAGGCGAGTAAATTCGCACGGGATGTTGTCCTTTCTTTGTTGAAAGGTCATTCTTATTGGCTTCCTTATATTTCACTTGTAGTCCACGCGGGTGAGACTGATTGTATTATTTACTGTTACTTCGTGGGTCACATATTCGTAGTAAAACTGATTAAAACCTCATCAATTATTTAAAATATTTCATCAGTGATTTGGCTTTTGAAAAATGGACAATTTGCAGGCGATATTTTCGATGTTCCCAGAACATCAACGTTGTATAGTGACGACATTAATTTTCTCGAAATAAAATATTACATTTATATCCATATTAAATAACGAGACTTGATTGATTGATGGATATACAAACTCTAATGAATCTATCCAAAACAGTTAACTAAACTAATCTAAAACATGAAACTTGGACGATTAAATATAATTCTTAGTAATTTTATGTTTTTGAACATCAACAAACTAGACAAATAGCGGTGATTATTTTGTAAATTAAATTTGCATACTTTATTTTACTTATTGTAAGTTAAGTCAGTTTCGATTATAAGAACTTCTGAGTCAAAATAATGTGTTACTATAAGAAATAGATTGATTCCAATTATCTGTTATCATGTGCAAGAAAAACTAAATATAAATTATTATTATTTCTTTAGATCAACGATAGTTTATGGGTTTGGACATAAAGGTTAATCGTTATAATAACATTACTTTTTTACTATTTTATTCACACAACCAAAATGTTATTTTAACACCTACTAAAGTCAAGAAAAATCGTTTATATGATAAATGTTGATATATATAATCTTTTAGAATGGTAATTGTTTCAAAACCCCATTACGAGTGTAAAACTAGATTAAACAATTATTAAAAATTAATGTTTAATATAAAGTATTAAAACTAGTTTTCTACTACAAAACTACTTAAAAAATATAGTTTTTACCATGAGTGTTAAACTATATTTATATCATCTACATACATATTTAGTGAAAACTGTACTAGAGCATTAATTAAACGGTTAATAAGTCTGGAAGATAATGGCAAATGACAATTAATAAACAATTGTTAAATTAAATACTTTACAATTTAGCTCTAAGTTCATAACTGGAAAAAAGGTCAGTTGCATAAAAAAGGTTATCAAAATGAGTTACGTAGTTACTAAGACCTTGTGAAATGGATTTATACTGTCAAAACCTGAAAATGTGTGGGTAAAATAAAATAAATCCTTTCTCAAAACTAAAATATTGTGATTATTTGTACTGTACATTTTATAAAACATAGAGAAAGGAAGAGAGTAATAATGTAGATGTCCCATTCACCAGTCTAAGCTGCTTTTGATAGCTCCCGTTATCATCTCCTTTATCAACTCTGAACCCCGGCCTTTGTATAACCTCTACAACGAAAAACAGTAATGCTTTAAAGGTTATCTAAAACAGTGACGTTTATTGTAACTACAGTATCTTCATTAAATTACAAAATACATAGACTTTTTATAGTACATTTTAACTTAGATAAAATGGCCATAGTTTTCAAAGACAACTTAAATGATTTTTTATGTGTAAAGTGTAGGTACAGGCCAGATACACTAACACACTAACATTCACACTAATATCATGCGTTCTGATTAATCTATAAACATTATACAAACAAAACATTGAATGTCATTTCGTATTGATTACAATTTGTAGTTGGATATTTGTTTGTAGTCACGTTTCAGCTAAGGAATTTGTTTAAATTTGTTTAAATAGTTTATTATTACAAATACCCTAAAACCCTTGTCGGTTGTTGTGCAACTTGTGCCCTGATAGCTCCTCAAAACGTTACGTGAATAAATATAAACATTAGCTGTAACGAAGTTGTATTCAAAAACTTATTTAAAATACAGGTTTCTTTGTAGAAAATGATTTCAATATGTTTGAGGAAATATTAAAAGAACCCTAGCGAATATTCTTTGATTATACTCCTTAGTGTGAAAGCTTCGCATCTGCACTGAGTGCGGTGATAATCTTTAATATATTGGCAAATGTTTTAAATTAAAAACTAAGCATCGAATGCAGGTTTTACAATAGCCTAAATCAATCTAAAAAGAAGGAAGATACTATACAACGTTTGTTGGTGTTTGTGTCACAATCACAAAGCCTCCATCAATAAACCTATCCAGGGAAACAACAATAAACAACTCGTGTTATTGCAGTTCGCCACGCAAGCAAGTCCTCCCCTTCCTGGTGATATTTACAAATACTGAGCGGAAAGATAACTGACAACTGTTGTGATTGCCTGATCTCCTGGCTCCAATTATAGTCCACTATAAGCTAGATACAAATAGAATAAAAACAGATAATGTAATATTTTTCCTACGATTGCGCATAGAGTTCTTTACGATCTAAAAGGATATTGAAAAACAGCTGTTTTCTGTTTAGCGAGCAAAAAAGTGTTTCCGCTCGCTGCTCCTTAACTTTTGATAGCTAAAATAGTACACAAAGTGCTGTTTATGTAAGTGGTAATGTTTTTATTAGTGAATTTTCTATGGAAAAGTGAACTATTAGCATGACCCGCAGGGTGAGACTTAGGCCTGGGACTCCCATAGAAGTTCCTAACTTAAGCCCCTGAACACGTTTTGAGGGTTCTCTAAAAACTTTATATATATATATGTATTTTATTTATGTATATAGGTATATATTTATATGTATATATGTGTTCGCACTCTAGTGGTCATAATTTTTGTCCGATTTACTTAACATTTTGTAGAGACATTTCTTTTTATAATCAGTTGGACAAGTTTTTTGGGCAAAACAATCGGAAAACTCTAACCCCCTTTTTTGGGATTTTAACTTTTCAAAGTTTGAGTTTAAAAAAGGATCAGAAAAGCCCCAAATGTACACTATGGCGCATTAATTTATTTGAAATAAAAACCCAACGATTTTAAGCCCCCCTCATCATTTTAGCTCAAGTACTTATCGAGTTATTAAAGAAAATGTTAATTGTCAAAATACAGTACTTGTCTTATGGGGATTTTACACTGGAAAAAGCTTTTGTCATATTTTAATATCGTTTTATCACCCCCCCCCCATACCCCTAAACCAACTTACTATCCCGACGATACTTCCTTTTAACTTTATAATTTAGAACATTGGCATCCTATTAGTGAATTTAAATGTAACCAGAAGCATCAAAACAGCCAAAAAATAAAATTTTTAAATAAAAAATTAACTAGTGTTGGTTTAAACCATTTATTTGTTCTTTTGAAGGTATTAATGTGGAAATTCAATTCCCTCACGTCAGCGTGATGCGTGCGATCTCGTTTACTATACAGATGATTAATTGCTGATTTGGACATGTTGTTTATAACGTCTATCTCGTAAATATAGCGAAAATGGATTAAACTATGTATTTTTATATGAATTTTATAACTTAAACTTAAGTTTTATGAACTATTGTGCAAGTAATATGAGTGTAAAGTGTCTTTCGCTTTTGGAAAAATACAACAGGTTTCTTAACTGCAAAAATAACAGCTTAATGTTCTTAATACATGTATAACTATTATTGTTAAATTTGATTAACTAGATGTAAACAATTATTTTTATGAATTTTGTTAAATAAAATTAATCTCGAGTAAGTTATATACACGTTTATTCAAAACGCTGTGATGAATATCGTTGTTAATTCATGGTTACAATCATCCTTGCAACAACTCAGCATTAAATTTATTCAAGGGTGATTTTACTAGATTGTGAAATAAAATGTATGATTTTAATGATCAACTAAACCTGCTTACCTAAAAAACCTCTCTAGTATTAAAGATAAATTAAGAAGAAGAAGAATTAATATCAGAACTCACTAAATCCCAGGATCAGGTGCAGTTGGGGAGACTCAGATGGTATCAAATTGTGCAAACAAGGAGTATTTTAGTTGTAGACTCAGTACTTTATTCGTGTTTATTACTTTAGGCTGAACATATTTCAAACCCTGACTTCCAGTTTGTTCACATTTATAAAACTGAGGTCAACAGGTTTTGTAGGTTTATCGTTATTTATTACTATCAACAAATCAAACATAAAAGCAACGATTTAAAATAATAGAAAATTTAATTTATCAGATGTATTACTTATTTAACTATCAACTGTTGCTTCCTTTTTTGGTATTGATTTTTAGCTATTCAATAACTGAGGCCTAGCTATTAACTTGGTACTACAACGCCAGAGGAGCGCTATAGTTACTCGTATTTACCAAAGATTGGTTTCCAGCTGCTGCATCAAACTTGGCATTGGCCAATTAAACATGCGAAGTGGAGAACTTTACACACCGTTTTGGACATGTGGTTGTTGAAGGTGGTTGCAAATTGTGGTTGTATTTCTAACTGTAAGCTTTTTTAAATAGCATTATAAATTATTTAATTGATTAAACCAATAAATTAAGGAGGTCAGAGTATGTTATATTTTTATACCGGTGTTGTATCTAAATCTATTTAAGAGGACGTTGGAGTCAGAAGAAATATCGTCGCTGACCCTAGGGTAGCGCTAGCGCTACGGGCTATTTCAATGTTAAAACGCACAAAACATGTCTTTACTGAAAAGCATATTTTTTGTTACTGTTTAACCTACTGATTTGGAATATATTGTTTTTGAATCTTTAGAAAGTTTTTATTCGTGTTTGCTGGGAACTTTTTTTTTAATGACTAGAAAAACTACAAAATATGTATAAAAATATAGACTTTAAATTACTATATTTTTGGAAATGTATTATTTTATTTAGAAAATAGCGAGCAAACCACCTGCGTCTTGAAAATACCTTTAATTTGAGACGTCTTTCATAATCATATGTTGATAAATAAGCGCGATATATGGTTTTAAGTTTAAAATTGTTCTTATGGAGGTAAAATCCAACATGGCCGCTCTCTTAAGGGATTATACACGTTGCTGCTGCATTCTGTGGCTAACCTTTTAACAAATTTCGAATAATGAATATGTTATCATCTAGTAAGATGGAATAAATATCAATAAAATAACACCATATGCGTTTTATGTTTTTTTAAGACAGTAAAAAAACGCAATAATATACCTTGTGTATCCCAGTCGCGGCTATTAAACGCAACTAAGAATATAATACGTAACTATTTAACCTTTCCTTATTTAATTCCTAAATTGCCTAATCAGACCATTACAAAGATCAAAAGCGGTCATACTAACTTTAGACTTTCAATAAACCTTTAGTAATTTGCATTATTCTATATCCTAGAATAGTTAGTATCTCAAAAGATAATGTTCATTGAACTACTTAAATAACAACGAACACATTTTCAACGAACGTGTTTTTCCCGGAACACTGAGATTCTCTACTATTGTGTGCCTAACTGGAATTTCGTCAAACAAGCTTTATGGGATTACAAATCCCTCTATTCAAGTCAAGATTTATCGATGTTTGCAATACAAGGGAAAATTTACCAAAGGCTTATTTTCTCATAAACATCATCCTCTACCATGTGGATTTTAACTGTATAAATTCTATTTACTTTCATATCAAGTATTATATTTTAGGTAAGTTTTAAACCATGTAAAACTTGTAAGTTAACACGTTATGTCCAAAATGTACCATCTAAGGCAAATCATTATTAGGAATTAGTCATAGTTCTTAAAATATTTATATTTATTGTATATAACTCATTTCTTTTAACACATATTATATGAAAACTTACTTAAATTAATGCATATATATAAATATATATATATATATATATATTTAATGAAGTACTAGATTGGAGGGAAAAATATGATATGCGAATTGTTATACAAATTCCATTTATATGGATATACATTTGAGAAGTTAATGAGGAATATTTACATAACTGATAAAAAAACGAACTAATTAGCCTGCTGTTTTTATATTTAGGGGATGCAAGATAGTAGTCACAGAGACTACACTGACTATCTGGACTCTGACAAAGCAATTTTTTTTAACGAAGACGTATCTTGACCACGTTACTAATAAATATGATCAGTGGTTTTCAAAGAAAGTGTTTTATTTTAATTTTAATATTTTATTTATTTGGTGAAATAAATTCATTAATTTATGTCGACAATAATTAATTTAATATTATAAAATAATCATTACCTAAATGAATAAAAGAAAATTTTAAGAAGGTTTTTTGCTGATGTAAATTTTTTGAGTACTTTACAATTATATTCTGATTGAACTCTTGTAATAAACTTCCTTCTTAAACTCCTTAAACTATTTTATCAATTACAAATAACTAATAATTTTGATTAACATCAATGGTATTAGAGGTAGACACGTTCTAAGTCTTTACTTAAAATTACATTAAAATCATTAATGTTAAACCAAAGACAAATCTTTTGTCGTTTTTTGGACTTGACTTATTTTCATTGTAATATTATAAGTCAGATATTCGTTTATCTCTATACAATGGTAGCCACCTACAACACCTTATAAGATTACTATGTTACTCTACTTTAATGTTTTCATTCTGGGATGTAGGGAATTTTATCTTTATACACTCATTAGATTTAACTGCTCCAACAATCTTAGCATTGTTCTTTTAAGGTTAAATTTAGAAACTACTATATAATAAGTTCCGTAATTGTTTGTCTGAAGAAATAGTTATTAATATTCTGTTTTTACTGCACATGGTAATATATTTTTTTACTAGAGCTATTTATTACGGTAGAACTTTATTTTGACACCGAAGTTTTAATTGTTTAAATGATTGTCTTAACTTATACAAATAGGTTAAAAATAGTTTTTATATATCAAATAATAGTTACTTTTTGTCCAGTTTTGTGATGTTCAAAAATATACAATTAATATGTAAAGTATTTTTTAATAGTCCAAGCTCCTTGTTTTTAATGTCATTTTGTTATATTTTTTTGTATATATTATCAGATTAGCAGAGTTTATAAACTTTGATGATTTTGAAACATAGAAAATATAGCCTTACAACTGTAATTTTTCATGTTTGTTAATTGATTAATTAATTTTAATTTATAGATAGATTTTTAATCATTTTTACTACAAACATATGACAGTTGAAGTAACAGTAAATAATAGAAAAGCACAGTGGTATTTTAAAACAGCAGCTTGTCGCGGTCTTTCCCGCTACGACTACAGGTAAAAGGTAATATGTAAACCAATACAAATAATATTCCCACAAGCAACGGGCAATGGCACATATGAATTTACTTGCTACATTCAATTGTCTTTAACGCATAGACATATTGGGCGAACAAAGATAAAACCTTTGTCTCTCATTCCTTTAGAATGATTGGATGTGAAGTGATATTTCTACTCCTATCATCCCCCTTCAATATGGGCTCATGCACTTATTTAAAATTGTTGTGATTTCAAACCTCAAACAAATTAAAAACTATTAGCAAGCTTTAAATATCAATATACTTCTAATTTCCTGGAATAAAATAAAATGTATTGACCATATTCCCAGTTCACCGTTCTTGTTTAAATATTACACTAAAACAATAAGGAACAGCATTAAATAAACAAATACTATTTGCATCAGCAACCCCTCTGAATCGTTATTGCCCTTTTTATAATAATTTATACTCTAATGAGTGACAAAATTAAACGAGTTACTTTTCACATATTGTGATTGCATTCCCTTTCGTACATCACGATATATATAAAAAACACTCAGATTGATTGCTATCATGGCTACTTATTGACATAGCCTTAACATTCCTAGCTCAAATAAATCCTGAAATGAAATACTGGCATAAAAAATAAATATACAAGTTTTAAAAGTTCTAGTACATTTTAATTGAATTAAAATACTTTAATTTATTAAAATCAGACGATTCACAGAATACAGCCAAAAAGAACCGGTAAATAAAAAATATAAATAAGTATATTGTAACGATATGTTTATTATCGATAATTCTATTTACGAACCAACTTCACTCAAATTCAAATTATTTATTTAAATAAATGTATAATTGGGTCGGCTGATAGACCTTCTAAAAACAAAATGTGTGAAAAATCTTACACCTAAATTGAAAATATGGCTATTAAATTCCCTTTGACTTACAGAAAATGTCTTTAAAGTAATCTTAAAACCCACTAAGTAGTGTAATCGTAGAGCTAAAGACCCCAGTTTTATTTAATATTTCGATTCACATGACAAAAACCAACCTGTTCAAAGCACCTAACGAGATCGTAGTTTTATTACTTTACATGGTGTAAGGTGACCACAGTTTACACGATAAACAGTTCTAAGAAAATGATAAGAGTGCATTAGCTTTAACTTAAACTAGTGTATATGCAGTTTTTCAGTGTTCTAATTAACTTATAATTTGATTATTTGGGCTCAGCGAGTGTAGACATAAATTAATTTATCCCGATATAACCTACTAGTTTCTTCCAAAATAATAATTCGTTAATGAATAATAGAGTTAGGTTTTAGTGGGCATTATTCCATTGTATATTGAAATACTCTTTTGTTACTTTATACTGTTTAGTGTTTAAATAGTAAAATAGTATTTTGAATTTTGCAGATGAAAATAGTATTTTATAAACATTTACTTAAGGACCATAGTTTATGTAAGGTTTGGGTATTATGAATAGAAGCGCTTGGCTTTGATAAATTATGGGATGGTGCACCGTCACTCTGTCGCTTAAACTACACCTTTGAGGTTATCATACTGTAACATTACGTTAAGGGAAAGCTCAACTTAGCTATTCAACAAACAAAAAACTCGAGAAACTAGTCACGATATACAATACTGCGGACTTTATTACAGAATTGCTATTTCACCTTACAAATATAATTTATTTAGTATGAATCCAGTTGGTAGCAATCCTTTATTAGTCCAATTTTATATATACTATTGCCTTTTAATTTAAAAATCCCAAAAACGGTTTACTTACATTCAAGCGATGAAATGGATTTTTTTATGACATTAAAACTAAAATTATGTTTTGAAAAGGTTTGACATTGTTCCTACAAAATAAAGATTATATTTGTAACTTTTATTACTTGAGTTTTTATTCAAACATTATTGAGAACAATATTATAATTAAATGTTAAAAGATAGCTAAATAAATTAAACTATTGTATTTATGTACAAAATCAATACACAAATGCAAAAATCAGTAAATATATACAGTAACAATGCTCACATTAAAATATAAGAATCGATATAGAATAAAAATACCCATGATACTATCAGTATCGATATACGTAATGCTACATATATGAAAATATCAGTATACATACAGTCACAATACACACATAAAACTATCAATTTCGTTGATCAATAACAATACACACTAATCTAACAGTCACAATACACACACAAAACTGTAAATATCGATATACTCTAACAATACACACTAATCTTTAGCAAGCAATCGTCATCCCAGGAAAATACAATTGCTGGCGGTTACATCTGTCTATTTGACTGTTTGACTATTTGGCTATTTGCTTGTTGACTGACGACAAGCCATTTTCAAATAGACAGCAGGTGGGCAGAGCGTTATGTATTATACTGCAAAATACCACTCGATATGAATTGTTCCTGTATGCAATACTTTGATAAACATTGAATGATAACAAATATAATTTAATTTGATTCTGTTATCTTAATTTCTAAAATAACTATTGAGATTGTATTAAAATATAATACCTTGTCATCTAGGGCCTGCTACTGAAGGTTGATGAATTTGAAATTTTATAAAAAAATAAAGATTTTATTATTACTAAATAGTATTATGTTCTCCACCTACATAAAAATTTCAAAAGTAAAATTTATTTATGGTAAAAAAATTTAAATTGATACAGTTATATTATCACTAATTAATAATTTTTTTACCGGGTATGAAGCAAAATGAAACAGAATAAGTTAGGTAGGTCCAACTGAATTAGAGAAGGAGATAGCAATACAAGATCCTACTTGCCAAGTCTACTGTGAAGCAGTTTATTGAATAGAAGGACTAGTTGATGTTACCGGCTTTATAACAAGCATCTATTGAAGGCAACCGTAAAATGGGGAATCAATCGTTTTATAAACTTTTTCGGATTTTCATAAAGCAGTGTATTGGCAGAACAGTTTATTAAATAGAATTGTTTTATAATGGGGGAGTCCATGATTTCACCGTGAACAAATACCGATAAACAGCTATTAACTTCAAATAATTAAATTAACTAACCACCTAATTTAAATATGATTTAAATTAACCAATGCAGTTCATACGTAAAGTTGGTTAGCGGAATGTGGCTTGGATTGTGGTATGACTGCTCTCCTTTGAAATGAAAGGTTTCGAGTTTTATTCCCTTTAATCGCAAATTATTTTAGACTATAGAATAACGGTACAACCTTGTGGTTTAAAACCCACATTAGACTTAAGTTCAATCTATCAAGAAAAATGGTAGAAGTATTAGAGTTAAGGATTATTTTCTAAATTCTCACAATTTGGTTTTCAAAATTTGGTCCTCACAATTTGGTCCTCACAATTTGGTTCTCACAATTTGGTTCTCACAATTTCGTCCTCAAAATTTGTTTCTCATAATTTGTATCTCACAATTTGGTTATCTTAATTTGGTTCTCACAATTTTGTTCTTTAAGATTTGGTTAAGTCTCCCACTCTAAGCCATACAAATGCATATAATATATTATATTATTACCTTCAGTATATTATACTGAAGGTACACTCTATTAACTTACTTGACTAAAAACCCGAGAAAAAAATCAATTTAATTGATTTTTATTGGTAAATATCTTGTAAACTAAGACATATACATCAAACATGAATATAGCCATTTTGTGTAGATAATTGCATTCTCTTTATTTTGTATAGGTTCATTTTTACGTACGATGCTCGGTTTTCAGTGCAGAAGTGAAAAAATAAAAAAGGTGAAATTTTTCCCCCTCCACCAATGGGCTAGGGGCGGGGACTTTTAGTATTTTTATCTTGTAACTACCCCCAACACATTTAGCACAGGAACAATTTAAAAACAAATTTAGCCTTGAACATTATTTACAGAAGATATCTGTAAGGATTCTCATATTTATAAATCTGTTCAATGTGTATTTCACGTACCACAAACTCTAATAATAGTTTATAAAAGTCTAGGATGTACAATAATAATATTTAGCAGAATACCAATTTTGCTCCTAATAGTTAAAAAATAAGATATTTAGAAGTTGGTATTCCTAATTAAGAGGGGTATAATGGGTAGTAATCACTAACGACTTAAAGGTAATGAAAGAGAGAACTTAAAAAAGGTCCAAATCAATTTCTTCGTTTGAATTTAAATATCATGCTCTCAACTTCTTAATTTAATATCAAAATTTTGTTATGTCCTTCCTGACTTCATGTTAATTATATTATTATTTTTAGATGATTTATCGTTTGTCTACCTATATGAACTACCTGAGTATATACATAAGAAAAATCATGTATTAGATCTGTAAAAAAACGAGGTTTGGAAAATTTACCTGTGCAGGATCTAAATACTATCTGACTTACGAAACAGATTCTTAATACATAGACATTTAGTTTATAACCAATACGGTGAAATTACTGCTAATAAGAAGGTTGAAAAAATAAGAATGTTCAATAATATTTGGTGATGAATAATGCACTTTTATTACTTGATATTCTATAAATGAAAACGTACATAACAAATTACACTTAAAATATTCGTGAATAAGAATATTTTTTCACCCATTATAATGATTGTGAAAAAATTATAGTATATCAGCACGCAATATATTTTTATTATCTTTGCTCTCTTAAATAAAGTTACAAACATGAAAAGTATAAATCAAAATATGTTTGTTATCACGACTACAAGGCTCACAAAGTGTCAAAATACGAAGGAATAAAATTTAATAAATAATTGGAAGCAAGAAGATCGCAAAAACGTAGTTGTGTCTTAACAAACGAAAACCAATCACGCTGGCACAATTCATCAGTGAGTTGTGAAGTTTTGGGTTGCAAATTGAGTTACGCCGAATCAAGATTGCAGCTAACTTAAAATAACGCAGATTTTCGCGCCTTTGCAAAGCATTAATTGTATACATTATGTAAATGTCGTTCTTTTTTAAATTTATTAATTTTCCTTGTAAATTATTAGTGATTTTAATTTTGATTTTTCAAACTACAATATTATTTGTTTACGATTTAAATAGTTATATTATTGAAATTATTCAATTATGCATGTAGTAGATGTATTTTAAGAAATTGAGGTAGATTCTGAACATTTTAAGAAAATTCAGCGATTTCATGTTTGTTGGAAATAGTTGTAATAACATTACAATTGACTTGAGGTAACTTGGGAATAAAACCAACAAACCGTTATACGCGGAATAGGCTACCTCCCTAATCCATTAGTCATGTCTTCCACAAGCTAAACAGGTTTCCCTGAAGTTGCTAAAATAAAATAAATATGTAAGGATAGAAGTGGAGGGGCGGAATAAACCAGACGATTAGCCTTTTTAGTAAAATCCCCCTAGACCCCTGTGGTGGCTGCTAATCCACCTTTAAACTGAAGATTACAACTTATTCCCCTAACCTCTTTGGAAGATATTCATTTACAGCAAGGTACCACAGACTATACCCTACTGTACATAAAAACGGGTAACAAGTGAAAAGAAACTTCTTAAAATGAATAACCCAAGGACGATCAACGTTGTCTTAAAGATTCCACCCAATGTCAACGTCCAAACTGTAAAACATCTTAAAAAAGTCAATAGAATAAGTGCAAGAAGAAATGGTAATTATAATAATCTAAAACTTTAATATCTTGACAGTGGTTCTGGGATAATTAAGGTCCTAAACAATGTGTTTAACAAATCATTTTCCGTGCAATATTATAAGTAAAGAAACACGGTATTACATCGATCAAGTAGAAAATTTGTAATTAATAATGCGGTATTGTTTAATTAAGCTGCCACCAAGAACGAACGTTCCAAATAAATACAACTATAAAATAAATCAATATATTGGCAGAGTGTGGGGAAAACCGAAACATATATCCCGACGGTGGCGATAAACCACAGCAGTTATTGGCGTTGTTCACGCACGTGGATGTCTTTTGTTATTTATATATAGAACTAAATTCAGTAGAACGTGTTATTAATAAAAAAATAAAATAAAATAAAGGTTTGGTTTGGGTACAGTTAAATATAAATGCTAATTCATAAATGCGCATAGCAATTTGTATTACAATATATAAATCCTTGTATTGTTAAAATGTATTTTTATGTTTACTATTAGGAGACATGATCTACGGTTTCCTTATGCCACTAGAAAAAATTTACAACGAATAAAACTATGGACTTAAATGCAATTTATGTAATTTGAATTAACTAATTAAAGACAAATATTTAATTTAATGGGTGTTAAATTTTTCTGCTGATAAGACTCGCAATTAAACGATAATAACAACAATATTATAATTAATAATGTCTTTAAAAGTTAATACCGTACTAAAATAATAGTATTTTAAACTAGAATTTAAAAATATATAATTAAATATAATTTGTTAACTAAAACTTCACGTAGTTACCGTTCATGAACAACATATGTCGCCTTTAAATAAAAAAAAACTCCTCACGATTAATTCTTCTAATAATCATTGCCGATTTAAGACCTTAATACGTGTATTAACCATAAAGATACGTCGTTAGAATATATTATCCAAACAGGATGGAAAATAAGTAATCTTGATATTTTGTATATGTTAAAAAGGTATATACTTGAACAGTATTTAAATTTTAATGTAAATTATTGACGTTTAATGTTCGAGTTTAAGCTTTCGACAACCATCACAGAACAGAGATTATAAACTATCTTTAGTAAGTTAAACATGTTTTATGTAAGCCAGACATATCGGACATACCGGAAACTACAGGAATTTCCTTCTGTAATATGTATACATCCTAGCTGATATACGACAAGTTTGAAACAATTCATGATATGTTCGCATCCACAAGTCTTGTTTATCAATTGGAGAATTCTTTCATTTAATATTTTTAAGCGGCACTAATGTGTTTGTGAATTAGAAACTATAACCTACACAAAACATTGATTCATTCTATACACTGAACAACATTATTGTAAATTGTGTGAATTTTTTAGTTTTAGTTACTTATAAAACTGAAAATTATGTATAAAATACGTACAAAAATAAATTGGCTGCAATGTTTACGAGACAATTTTAACAACTGTGGTCCTGTTAAAGAACGGATTACTTATTAGTTAGGGTTTTAATAATAGTCCAGTCAATGAATGCTCAAAAGGGGGGTGTAGAGGACATGGAGGGGGGAGTTTTGTTCCTGTGCTAGAATGTGTTGGGGGTAGTTAGAAGATAAACATACTAAAAATCCCCACACCTAGCCCATCGGTGGGGGGGAAATTCCACTTTTTAGCGAATTTCCCCTATAGGGAAGAAGCTATTACCGTAGGTCTCATGGTAACACTTAAGCCCGAGACCATGATAACTTTTTGTTTTAAGGTCCCCAAATGCCAAAAACACTATTCGTTCAAATTAATATATATGTATATATATATATATATATATATCTATATATATATATATCTATATATATATATTTATATATATCTATATATATATCTATATATGTGTCCGTTAACACGATAACTTGAGTAAAAAACGTCCGATTTTGATGAAATTTGGCTCAAATGTGTAAAATGACATTCATGACTTTAAGTTCGAAAACCAGAAAAATTGGACCGTGGGAAAGGGGGTTTATGGGGGTTTTAAATTTTCCAAAAATCAGTTTTTTGCATTTTTCACCCTATAACAGCAAATGTTATCCTTATGGAGAATAAATAAAATTTGATATCTCGATTATTTATGAATGTATGTTGATGAAACTTGGTATGTGGCTTCACGTAGTACTGGTATATTGATATTTGTACAAAAAATTGATTTTTTGTTGATTATTCCCGTAGCAGCAAACCTGCGTACTCAGCCTCCATGTTAATCTTATGGAGAATAAGTAAAATGTAATGACTCCCTTAATTATGAACATAAATTAATAAAACTTGGTATGTAGCTTCACTTGGTTGAGTTATATTGATAATTATATAAACACCCATTTTTGTTCCTTGTTGCAGCAAACCTGCTTTCTCAGCCCCATGTTATTTTTATGGAGAATAACTAGAATGTTATATAGCGCTTATTTATGATTGAATATTGATGAAACTTGGTATGTGGCTTTACCTAGTTAAATTCTATTTATATTTGCATAAAAACCAATTGTTTGTGTTCCTTGTTTCAGCAAACCTACGTACTCATTACCAATGTTATTCTTATGGTGGTGAATAATTTAAATCGCTTAAATGTGAATATACTTTTATAAAACTTGGTATGCGGCTTTATGTGATATTAAGACATATGTTAGGCATTGGAAATTCGCTGAGTACGCAGGTTTGCTGCGACGGGGGTATTTTAGTTTTTCACTTCTGCACTGAAAACTCTGCATCGTACGGAAAAATGAACCTTTACAAAATAAAGAGAATGCAATTATCTACACAAAATGGCTATATTCATATTTGATGTATATGTCTTAGTTTACAAGATATTTACCAATAAAAATTAAATATATTTTTCAAATTGATTTTTTCTCGGGTTTTTAGACAAATAAGTTAATAGAGTGTACCACGAGAGTACGACACAAATACATGATTTGTTATAACTTATCAATAGGAACAAAAAGCTCCCTATAAACGATTTTGGAAATCACTTTGTTTTCCGGCAGTCTGTCTATATGCGATTTTAAGTCAATGAAATGTATATTAGGGACCACTTGAGGTACGGACTTGAAACTTGGCATGTGTATTATAATAGTTTAGAGAATGTTATGTATTAAATTTAGTGTTTCTGTCTTTAACCGTTTAAAAATGGGGGCCATTTTAATGATTTATAGCGTAATATCTTGAAACGGCAAATTATTAAGTATTTGATTTGCGCATTAAAAAAAATTTAAATTTAAAGCCAAAAAGGATGGAATAAATATTATGAAGAACACTTTACCCATAGCTAAGAAATTACAATAATTTGTAGGAGTAAAACCGTGGTAAATATGGTAATTTCCATAGAAAATTTGTTGGGAATTTTATTTTATTTATTTTGTATAAGAACAGTTTTTTGTATGATGAACGGTTTTCAGGGGTAAAAAACTAAAAAGGGGGTATTCCCCCCTCCCACCACTCAAGCATCTGGGCTAGGGGTGAAGACATTTAGTATTTTTATCTTCTATCTACCCCCAACACATTCCCGCACAGAAAAACCTTCCCCTTTCCATACCCTCTACACACCCTTTATTACTGAACTATAAAGGGTGAATGAAGGTAACAGTTATATATTAAAATATGACCTAAAATACTGCACAGAATTAAGTTTTTTATTGTTTTTAAATATTATTTGTTAAACAGAAGCACATCAAACAAATTAAGATTGAGTTAACTGTCAGTAGAGCTTTAAATATTATACATTTTGTAAATATCATAAATTGATGTAACTATACTTTGAGAATGTATTATCATCAGGCGTTTATTTTGTAAATACATTTAGACAAAATACACGATTAAGTCTCTTATATAGAATTAGGGTTCATAAATCCCTACGTTGGGCAATTATGAAATTAAATCTTTAAATATTTACAGCTCAACAGTCTATAAATACATACCAAATATTCTCGTCCCTCTTTCATTAAATGATATTTGTATTCTGAAACATAAATTTTCAAAGTGAAAGAAAACTTAAATTTTTCGTTTCGCACCTTATTTTATCCAACACTGGCTTATACTCTAATATATATAACTAATTATGAGACGAATGTGTGTAATAGCATTCTTCTTTTTAAGACTATTGGTAAAACTAAGTGCCAAAACTAAAAGACTGTAGGAACTTTTAAAACTCACTATCCTCTTAGATTAGTCTTACCTTTTATAATGTCAGTTTTTGTAGGATAGTTTATAAATCCAACTAAAAGTTGCAAAGACTCATGAAGTTCATTCTCAGGTTTATATTAAAAAGCATGGTACAAAATGAATAAATAATATATAAATACGAGATTAAAGTAACATCTAATCACATAACAGACATGCAGTTTTTACGAATAAACCAAATTCAATATATTACCCTAGGTGACATTCACTCAATGTGTATATGTATGTGTATGTGTATTCACGTGTCAAACTATGGGAGACTATACAGTTGTGTCACTTGTCACAAATAAACAACAACTTGTGCAACAAGGGAAATAAAAAAAACAAGGACTTAAAATTTAGTTTTTGAGGCAAAGAAATGTAAATAAATAAAGGGTACGAGAAGGCGGAGTGAAAGGAGAACATGAGAAGTACAATAAATTTTAAACAATTACAAGAAGTACAAGAAGTAGTTAATTTGAAATGTTAACTTAGTGGCTTTGGCATCAATTGAATTTATAAGGCGCTTAGTGTATTAATATATTTTATTTCTATTAAATTCATATATACCGCAAAAGACATACTAAACTGTAGGTTTATGATGCGGGTCTTCAATTAGCTTACTGAAAAAATAAATTATGTTGTTCCTGCAAAGTGCATAATCAATTAGACGTTCTACAAAAACTCATATTTTGTAAAACAATCATTAAAACTATTTGTCTAGGTTTTAGTACACTTATTTTCAATATATTTTAAAAGTTCTGCGAAACATTTATCTTGAAATACAAAATGAGAGTAACTTTTTAATTGATACCAAAGCAAGCCATAAAATAATTGTACAACTAATTTCACTTTACACGTCAATATTGAGAGAAGTGAATTAATTACACTGTCAGTATCAGTGTACAGTGACAATGCACTACGCTACAGAGGGTCGGTCATTATCTACAGTACAATACACCAGCTGATGGTCTTGTGATTTATCAATGGCCATTCGACAGTTGATTAATTGAATGTCACTGCTGTTATGGACTGTAAGTGCAAAATATTGTATAGTCCGTTTAACATGTATTGTATTGCTGATGCACCTTTTTACTGTAATTAAAGGAGTATCCTATGCTATCACAGTGTTGTTGTTGCTTTGTGAATTCTGCAAACTATTATTTTTTAAGTAATCATAGGCATTCTCATAAAGATCATTTCATGATTAGCAATTATTTCAATTCTAAGTGTAAACTTTAGAAATCTCAGAGGTAAAATTAAAATCCACGAAGCTATTAAACAAAGAATATATAACTTGTTCACTTTAATACTTATATTTATATTTTTGGTCAGATGTGCGTTTAGTTAAGGGGTATTCAGTAAGTTCAATTATGCTAGGATATCATTAGCTTTTCCAGCTTATTGTTATTCTTGGCTAAGATGGTTGACATGTCACAGTCTGTGTCATAGTAAACAACGCGTTTTATCGGAGTCCGGCACGGAAGTTCACATCCTTCCTTTTAGCTCTCTAGCCTAATAACTATCATGCCTTTGTTGCTATTGTGTTTGCACGACCAAATCGTTATTTCAAAGCCCAAACTTGAAAAACGAGGAACATATAGGGAAGGACTAACGCTTTTACGATCGCAATTCATATTGTTATTGAGAAAAGTAACTGTTTCAAAAACCAATAAGTGTAAAACTATATATAAATTAATATTTACCTTTATAAATATTTTTTAAATCTTAAATAAAACATAAACTAAACATGTACTAAATCTGTAAAATAAAGTTAATAAACGAACTTGAATAATACAATATAACGAAAATCCACTAAGATTAACCAATGTAGTATGTTGTAATATGTTGTGAAAACTTTGATTGTTGTAAACCCAACAGCTGTTGTGATTGGGACAGCTGATTGAATTCTGCAGTGGAATTGTAACATTATGTGTCATTATTGGAGAAATCTGTCAATTGCGTAAAATATCATAACGAGTTAATGAGTTGATGAGAACTTTTTAAAAGTACTTAACATATTAGTACCGGCAATTGTATGAGTAAAAAATACTTTTTCAAATCTAAAAAGGTTAGTTTACTCATATTGTAAATGTTGTATGGCATTGAGAAAGGAAGAGAATAATGTAGATGTCCCATTCATCAGTCTAAGCTGCTTTTGATTGCTCGCCATTATTATCTCCTTTATCAACTCTGAACCCCAGCCTTTAACCTCTATCCCGGCTATATAACCTCTACAAAGAAAAACAGATATGCGTTAAAGGGTATTTAAAATCAGTTTCATAATTTGTACTTATATTACGGTCTTTACATTATAAAATATGAGGACTGTTTTTAGTACAAACTAACAAAGATACAATTTTCATAATGTAAAAAGATTACTATATAGGGTTTAAAGAATTTAAAAACAATTATTCAGTTGTTACAGACCAGTTGAAAATATTCACACTAGACGCATTCGTTCTAATTAATCTCTTACAATATATTATTATAGTTTATGTATAGCAACTAAATGTAATTTGCAATAGTTCTCTCTATTATTAATGAGAAAGTAAGAAAGAGAAATATTAATATCTGAACTCACGAAATCCCAGGATCAAGTGCTGTAGGGGAGAGTCGTAGTATCGAGTTGTGTAAACAAGGAGTATTTTAGTTGTAGATTCTGCACTTTTTTCGCGTTTATTAATTTAGGCTGAACATAATTCAAACCCTGACTTCCATTTTGTACACAATTATTAAACTGAGATCAACGTATTTAGAAAGTGTATTGTTATTATTACTGTCAAAATGTTTTATTTAAAAGCCTCGGTTAAAAAAATTAGATGCATCATTTATTAGTCAACTGTTGGTTTGCTTGGTAATTATTTTTGGCTAATCAATAACTGGGCCTTATTACTCATTTACTGAGTGGGTAATAACTGGGTCGATAACCCAGCATATCTCGTTTAAACTTTTTAACCATCCCCTCAAGAACAGACAGTGTTAAAAGACTGTTGCATATTCCAGTATTACAGCTATCACGATACTACAGTGCCAGAGGAGCGCTGTAGTTTATCGTATTTACCAAGCTTGGTGCCAGCTGCTGCACACAACTTGGTGTTGGCGAATTACTAATTCGGTGTGGAGAGCTTACAGACAGTGTTACAAGACAGTTGCATATTCCAGTATTACAGCTGCCACGATACTACAGTGCCAGAGGAGCGCTGTAGTTTATCGTATTTACCGAAGCTTGGTGCCACCTGCTGCACACAACTTGGTGTTGGCGAATTACAAATACGGTGTGGAGAGCTTACAGACAGTGTTACAAGACAGTTGCATATTCCAGTATTACAGCTACCACGGTACTACAGTGCCAGAAGAGCGCTGTAGTTTATCGTATTTACCAAGCTTGGTGCCACCTGCTGCACACAACTTGGTGTTGGCAAATTACAAATGCGGTGTGGAGAGCTTACAGACAGTGTTACAAGACAGTTGCATATTCCAGTATTACAGCTACCACGGTACTACAGTGCCAGAGGAGCGCTGTAGTTTATCGTATTTACCAAGCTTGGTGCCGCCTGCTGCACACAACTTGGTGTTGGTGAATTACAAATGCGGTGTGGAGAGCTTACAGACAGTGTTACAAGACAGTTGCATATTCCAGTATTACAGCTACCACGGTACTACAGTGCCAGAGGAGCGCTGTAGTTTATCGTATTTACCGAAGCTTGGTGCCGACTGCTGCACACAACTTGGTGTTGGCGAATTACAAATGCGGTGTGGAGAGCTTACAGACAGTGTTACAAGACAGTTGCATATTCCAGTATTACAGCTACCACGGTACTACAGTGCCAGAGGAGCGCTGTAGTTTATCGTATTTACCAAGCTTGGTGCCAGCTGCTGCACACAACTTGGTGTTGGCGAATTACTAATTCGGTGTGGAGAGCTTACAGACAGTGTTACAAGACAGTTGCATATTCCAGTATTACAGCTACCACGGTACTACAGTGCCAGAGGAGCGCTGTAGTTTATCGTATTTACCAAGCTTGGTGCCAGCTGCTGCACACTACTTGGTGTTGGCGAATTACTAATTCGGTGTGGAGAGCTTACAGACAGTGTTACAAGACAGTTGCATATTCCAGTATTACAGCTACCACGGTACTACAGTGCCAGAGGAGCGCTGTAGTTTATCGTATTTACCAAGCTTGGTGCCAGCTGCTGCACACAACTTGGTGTTGGCGAATTACTAATTCGGTGTGGAGAGCTTACAGACAGTGTTACAAGACAGTTGCATATTCCAGTATTACAGCTACCACGGTACTACAGTGCCAGAGGAGCGCTGTAGTTTATCGTATTTACCAAGCTTGGTGCCGCCTGCTGCACACAACTTGGTGTTGGTGAATTACAAATGCGGTGTGGAGAGCTTACAGACAGTGTTACAAGACAGTTGCATATTCCAGTATTACAGCTACCACGGTACTACAGTGCCAGAGGAGCGCTGTAGTTTATCGTATTTACCGAAGCTTGGTGCCGACTGCTGCACACAACTTGGTGTTGGCGAATTACAAATGCGGTGTGGAGAGCTTACAGACAGTGTTACAAGACAGTTGCATATTCCAGTATTACAGCTACCACGGTACTACAGTGCCAGAGGAGCGCTGTAGTTTATCGTATTTACCAAGCTTGGTGCCAGCTGCTGCACACAACTTGGTGTTGGCGAATTACTAATTCGGTGTGGAGAGCTTACAGACAGTGTTACAAGACAGTTGCATATTCCAGTATTACAGCTACCACGGTACTACAGTGCCAGAGGAGCGCTGTAGTTTATCGTATTTACCAAGCTTGGTGCCAGCTGCTGCACACAACTTGGTGTTGGCGAATTACAAATGCGGTGTGGAGAGCTTACATTCACTGTCTTGACTGTGTTTGTTATTTATAACTACGGTAATACTCCGTAAATGATAGTATACGTGATTGAAATGACAAAAATAATAAAAGAAAATGTGTGAATGTGTTGTATCAGGAGATACTTGGGAAATTAATGATACTCGTTGCTGCTGCATTAATCTGCATTAACTTTTGAAACGATTTTGAAAAAAGCATATAATCTGTTATTGTTATCTTTTAGTCCAATCGAATGAATGTCCATAAAAATAACATAGTAACAAAAAGGCCATTTGATGCATTTTGAATGAAAATTTAGATCAAAGCCATACACGTTTTTTATAAGTAAGACTAAGGAATCAGTGTACTGAACTAAAACTTCCGGAATAACGGAAGGAAGTTATTGATTTGCATAAGCTTATATTTATAAATAATTGTAGCTTTAACGTCGTCATAAAACTGGATTGTGTAACAGTTTTAAGTTTTTAATCGAGGAGCAAGAAAACTCTTGTTATACAAATTTTTTATACAATTTTTACCTAATCCAGTGGTTTGTTTTGTATGAAAACGTCAGAGGTTCGTATTTAGAAATGGTCTAAACACCAAATTTAGTTTGCTGCATTTTTTAATGCGTGTATAATCAAACCACTACCTCAAAGTGTTATATTTGCAAGTTAAAAACTAGTACCTAATCCTTGTCACAATTATTGTATACCACAATGTATTAATTATGTCCATAAAAAAACTAAATTATTTTATATAGGTAATCATAAGTATAACACTGTTATATGTTGTGCCATTACTTCTAGCTTTATTTGAAAGTCAATTTTTGGTTATGTTAAAATCATACAAACTATTTTATCAGAATAATATCCAAAGTTCTTTGAGCAGTCTGCATTCTTATCTAGCCTAAGCTCACCGTCCTTAGAGTAATGCACTAACTCGTGTTTTATGCAGATGTTCTGAAAATCATATTCAAAGATAATCTTCGATTTTAATTTTTTTTTTTAAGAAGCGGAATACAATTTTCTTGAAACACTCATTAAAAAAACATTGAAATCTGCATTTTTATAGAATGTTAAAAGAATTATGGGTTTCATCACAAAGAGAACAAGTGGTTGTTCTTTATGCGGAATCCTGTTTTACACGATCGACTAAGGATAATCGATTAAGCACCAAAAAACACACTTTCTCCATATGGTGAACAACGTGTTTATCATACTGCCCAAATAAGCCTTTGTTAGTAGAACATTTGTACCGAAGTTTAGGTGATTTGTATTGTTTTGGTAGATTAATTTTGCAATATTTGCATTTATTTTATTTACAAACAACAAAATGTATCGACTTGCATTTTGTCCTCGTGTTTGTTACCTTAGAAATACACAAACTTAAAAAGGAACAATAACAATCCTTGAGGTTGGCGCACTGAAAGAATCAACAGCTGATTTTTCGGTGCGCTATATTAAGGTATCAGAAAATGTGACTAATGGACTCATTAAAGACCTAATAACAGCTTCTTATTGAGAAGTATGATAAAAACTGTAATTTTCTTAAATTTGATCTAAAGTTAAAATGTTAAAATTAAATAGCAATATTTTTGTTTTTCCAATCTACATGGGTTATGTGTTTTCCTAAGAAGTATAAACAGCTCATGAACTTAACAAGAAACTAAAACATAATAACCAAGTCCAAGTAAGTGATTCTACTAGGTGAAATCTAAAAGAAATATCGCGAAACTTAATTATATAATTTTGATAATTTTTCTATTACGAATGTCTTATAAAGTTTAATAATGCATATTCACGCCAAGACTGGGAGAGCGAAACTTTTCCACTTAGCTGCCAAAGTTGTCTTTGACAACTTAGCGAAACCTGTGTTTATGCTAATTCCACTCGCGAGTGCTTGTTAATATAATTGCGTTCACGTCACACGAGGTGCTGTGGCTTTGACTATGGGGACGGTAGTGCACTGTGCCGCCGCTCCAATATAGTACAAGTGATATTAGTCTACAAGATTAATTATATTTTATATATTAACTTTTCTAATAAATTAATATGAACTTTATAATGTCATGAAAATTACTCTTCAATTTAGCATTTTATATAAATTTAAAATTAGAAAAAATAATTTTTATTATAGTAAAAACATTGCACTTAAGAAAACAAAATCATGAAAAACATTTAATGCATTTAGTAATCTATTCATTGAAAAAATATGTTAAGAAAATTTATAAAATAAAATATTTACTGCCCAAAATTACTCATCCCTAATTTTCATCTGTTTTATGAGGAAAGATTTAAGAAAGGTAGTAAAAAAACACTAACGTGGTCTATTTATCGTTATTTTTTATACTAAATAAACTTATAATGGTTCTTGTAAACGTCCATAGACTGAAAAAAATATTAGTTTGTTTCAAAATCAACACATCTTGACACAGGACATCAGTTGTTTTCAGAATAAACTAAATTTATAATTTGTATTTTTTTATGATTTTTTTATTTACTCACTAAGGAAAAAAGGTACGATTGTTAACCTTTTGAGACGTTAGTATTACTATTAAAACTATTACATTTGCATACCCATAAAGGACTATTAAACATGTCTTTTAATAGGTATATATTTTATGAAGGTTTGTTTAAACGGTTTCGAGTAATCCAATAAATGTATAAAATACTATAAAATCTAATTATTTATTGTTTACAATAATTTAAATAAACCTTCAAATTAAGGATAGCAATACCATTATGTTATTGAGGTCAGTTACACAGCCCCTGTGGTTATTTGTAGCACCACAATCGCAGTCAATGAACAAGTCTCCTTGAACTATAACAAAAATCACTACAAGATATTGAACACCAGCACACCACGCACGACCCTGATACTGATCTCTATTGATTCAGCAACACCAATGTCCGTAACTCTATCTTAAATACCACAAGTACTACGCTTGAATATAAAACCACTTTTAAACAATCCAAACTTTAAATACATTCATTAGTATATTTTACATTTCGTAACGTATATTGGAAGAAATACTGATGAAAAATGAAACCGGGAATGAAATAAAATACATTAAAATAATACACCAGTGTAAATGTTTAAATGTTGGAGTAATTGACCAGTTAAGGGTAAGCAAATATTGCGCTCTACCTAAACACGTATTTTGAGAGCAAACATCAACAAATCAACGGAGTGATGTTGATGTTGATGATTCAACAAGACCATGAGCCGTTGACATCGGGATAAATATTTACATGTCTAATTGAGCTTAGTAGCTTTTCTTCGGCAAATTTACATTTATAATTCATATTATTACCGAAGTTAAGATGTAAAAATAAATCAAAAGTGTTACGTAGTGGCACCTTAGTTTTATTAACTTTCGTGGCTGATCCGAAAAGTAAAAGTGCAGTGCTGAACCTGTATTTACATTTGGCATATCTCTTTTTTTCATATTTATCAGTTGTTTCTTAATAAACCTAATTCCTAAATTGGAAACAACTGTTTACCCTAACACTTTCCGCTTGCAAAACTCATATGATTTAATTAATAAAGCCTACGTCCTGCCTGAAAAAACAACTGAGACAATTAATGTAGTTTGCAATCCGACCGGGTTCAAAACATTAGCGTCAATGTTTGTTTCGACAGAGACAAATGAAACCTTCGACGTTGGAAACCTTCGAGGAGATCAACTAATGTTTTTAAGTGAGAACTGCTTTGGTTGCATGTCAAAAGGATACGAGTTTGGTAACAAAATTATCAAAAGAAGGTTGAGATTTGGCAAAAGAAGGGTTTGTATTTTTTCTTATACGTTTCATTTGGAGGCGTGTCTCTGCTAAACCGAATACTCTTAAGTGATTAGCTTTGATATAACACTAACTTAAGTGGAGGAGATAAAGCTGTGCATGAAGAACGGGTTATCATAAAGGGGCCGAGCTTTGTTAAAAGGAAGGTACAGATGAAGAAGCCACCCTATCCACTGTTTAGTACGATGATAAGTAGAACTACATCTCCTGCTGCTAACTATATCTCCTGAAAAACTTGGTCTATATCTCCTGCAAGTAGAGGAGAAACACCGTTTTAACCCCGTAATCGGCGCTTTTTTCCCATGTTATTCTTATGGGGATCAGTTTTTGCGCCGACACCCGATCCCGCCTTACACAAGTTTCCTTGTTAGCCTGTACTAATACCCAACCCCTGCCTATATTAAATATATTTTCCCAATCCCCATCCCTCCTCTATATTTTTTAAAATTAATTTTCAAATTCAGGCTAAAAAACTATCTTTAGTGTTTATGGTCCGATTTGTTTAAAACTTGGATATGTTATTGTCGTAGGCAAGTGTTTTAATAAATTACACTTACATTTCCCAAATTCACCATTACAGTCAAATTAAAAATTATTTTTGAAAAATACTATAGTGCCAATTGCCAACTTCTTTATTAAATGTCCGATTTGTCTGCAATTTGGATATGTTATTGTCCTAGGCAAGTGTTTTAATAAATTTCACTTACATATCCCAAATTCACTATTACGGTCAAATAAAAAAATATTTTTGAAAAATACTGCCATTTGCCAACTTCTTTATTTACTGTCCGATTTATTTAAAATTTGGATATGTTATTGTCCTAGGTAAGTGTTTTAATAAATTCCACTTACATATCCCAAATTCACTATTACAGTCAAATTAAAAAATATTTTTGAAAAATACTGCCAATTGCCAACTTCTTTATTTACTGTCCGATTTGTTTAAAACTTGGATATGTTATTGCCGTAGGCAAGTGTTTTAATAAATTACACTTACATTTCCCAAATTCACTATTACAGTCAAATTAAAAATTATTTTTGAAAAATACTGTCAATTGCCAACTTCTTTATTTACTGTCCGATTTGTTTAAAATTTGGATATGTTATTGTTGTAGGCTAGTGTATATGCACCATCCACATTTTACAAATTCAATATTGCGGTTAAATTTTAAAAAAATTTGGAAAAATACTGCCAATTGCCAACTTCTTTATTTACTGTCCGATTTGTTTAAAATTTGGATATGTTATTGCTGTAGGCCAGTGTATATGCACCATCCACATTTTACAAATATTGCGGTTAAATTTTAAAAAATTTGGAAAAACACTGCCAATTGGCAACTTCTTTATTTATGGTCTGATTTGATTAAAATTTATATATGTCATTATTCTAGGCTAGTGTATATGTACACACCATCCACATTTGACAAATTAACTATAATGGTCAAATTTAAAAAATATTTTGAAAAATATACTAACAATTTCAAACTTCTTTATTTACTGTCTGATTTATTTTCGGATATGTTATAGCTCTTATATAGGTAACAAGACCACACCACCACACGTTCCATTACCCATTTGTCTTTTTTGTTTGTTTATTTTGCTGTAATCCCAAAACTGACTTTGCTGTTTATTGTCCGATTTGCCTACACTTTGGATATTGTCCTAAGCATTTATTGTCTGATTTATTTTTGGATATGTTATAGCCCCCAACTATTATATCTAAAATTACAATATTATTTCCACCTATAATACAGTTGATGTGTTGTTTGTTTTGCCGCAACCTAAAAACTAACATTGGTATTTGTATTTTTACAAAACTATATTTTGCGGTTGGATTAAAAAAAAAATAAATGCAAGCTTATTATATTTGCCACAAGCTTATTATATACATCCAGCTGTTATATTTGCCATATTTCCAATATTGTTGTGACCCTCTCAACTACCTCTCATTGTAATATAATAAGTAATCCACAAAATATTTATGGTCAGAACTGCCTAAATTTTGGATATGTTTTAAGCCAATGCGATAGCAAAAAATAAATTTTTAAAACCCAAAACAACTAAACACAAAACACTAATCTTTCTTTGTGCTTGTTTGGAGTAGTCTTTATTTTATCCAACTTAATTTTAATTTTGTAGCTAAAATCAAACTTCCCACATTCTAGCTCCCTTTCCAGCCAGTGGTTGGAGACATAAAGGTTACGAATATTTTCAAACTGTACAATATATCTTTTTCTACCCCTATGTTGGGCTTGTTTAATAGCGCTTATTAATAATTCCGCACCATATTCCAAATCCTCCAGTATTACTCTCTTATTCTTTAAATTTAACATTGCCTTTAATATCTTGCATCTCTATGTCTTCTTGTCCAACATCATCCCACTCATTGTTACGGAAACTTAGGTTTTATATTTTTGGAAAGGAATTGCCATAAAATGTTGCGGTTCCGTTAGTGTTAAAGCTTGCAAGTGGCTCGTTGGTAGGTAGATAAATAATGTCCAAATCACCACTGTATGGCAACACGCTATAACCTTGCCTATTCTTATTTATCTCTATAAATACAGTTTTACAGACACCTTTAACATAGTATACACCCCTCCGCCCATCCTTTTCTGCCAACACACCCACAAACTTGTTGTTTACTACAAACGCATACATTATATAATGTCCATAATGCTCTAGATCCTCCCAACGTCGCAGGAAGTAATCTTTTAATTTATCCTCTCTTTCCCTTCTTTCTTGTTCTTTAGCCAACTGTGCTTTGTATTCCTCTGCAACAGTATTTTCCACATATTCCAATTTACGCTTATTACTGTCAATGTCTTCTAATTCCAATTTCCTCTTTTTGGAACAACTCTCTAAGAAAGGCTTGGAAAGTGGCTCTATTTCTTTAATAGTGTATGGGTACAGTTTATTGGTCCGGCTTCTTAAAACGTAGGGAGTAAGGTTAGGACTTTCCACTAAGCCTAATTCTTCTAAATTGATGTGTTTAGGTATAGTGGAGAAAGGTGTATTTGATTTTGTAAAACATGTGCCCCCAGATTTGATGTAACACTTATGTTTTACACTTATGGCATCAGGAAACTCCTCTATTACCTCTACATAGTTAGTTGGTAAACAGTTAAAGCTAAATGCAAATAGAGCATACTTTATTAACTTTTCCCTTTGTGTACTATCTTTTGGCAGTTTTAGTTGTACTCCAGTTATCTTCTTCGTATTACTATTACCCCAATATGCGTATTGTAATAAATCATTAAACACTAAACAACAACTGTTTTGTAATTGATTGGCAACTTTCACCCACATCTTATGCAGAGGTACAGCATAGAATGGAGCATTTTGAAAGTACCGTTTGTTGCCTTCTATTAGACTTAAACAATCTCTTAAAGGTTCAAACCCTTTACCAAAACCTCTACAATAGTTATAGATTGTTGCCTCTAACCTTGTTATTCCATTCTCTCTAGCTAGTTTAGACGAGAACGTTTCTTTTAGTCTCGCATCTGGACAGTTTACAAAGTTTATTATATGGTTTCCTATACTTTTAATTACTCCAGGGCTTGTAATCTGGCATATAAATTTATTGTATATTTTTACCCTGCTATTTACATTAAACCATGTTAAACAGTCTTTACTAACATTATCTACAATAACATTATATCCATTCTTGTACGCCCCTTGGTAGCAAAAGTTAAAGTTTTCTGTAAGATATTGGCACATTTCCTCTTTATTAAATATTCCAGCCAAATCTAGTGTTATATCGAAATCCATAAGATAGTACATTTCTTTTTCCAGATCTTGCAGTATCTTTGGAAGATCTTCCAACAAATCCTTAATTTTAACATTTGCAAGCTCTATTTTATAGGGAATAGCTATAGGATCATCATACTTTTGTTTAATTTGGTCAATATCTTTCTTTATTATTTGTAACACACCCTCGCTTTGAACCCCAGAGGACCTCTCCAAGGAGAATGGTAGTTTGGCCACAACACCATGTCGAGCTAAAGAGAACTTTTTAAATATTCCTCGTAAGTAGCTATTAAACGAGCCACATATTTCCTTCTTAACTTTAAATTTATTCCGAACGTCCCCATCACAATCCGTAACATTGGTTATCTTAACTAACATTATGTTATCACAAAACGCATCCGTTATAGATGTTAAGTTATTTAATTTTGGTTCGCCCTCGCAATAGTTTATATTACCTATGTCTGTAAGAAGGTTATTATTACGTAGATTTTCTAATAAAAACCATATACCGAATCTTTCGTTAGTAGGTTTAATACAATTTCCCAATAAATGGCTAACAGAGTACATTTCTTTTATACAAAAAAGTAGCGGAAACATGTAAACAGGACAGATTACACTATAGGCATATAGAGGTTGTAAATATATGGATGTTGTATATAAACATAGGCGAGCGGTAAGTGTAACATGTAAGTGGACACCCATATGCAAATATGGAATACCCACTATTAATATAATTCCATATTCGACTAAATAAGTTTATAGTCTCAATATAATTAACATATTAACTAACGGTGCCATCCCGCATTAGTACCCAAATTGTCGAAATTCTATAATTCTATTCTTAGTCCTTGTATAGTATTAGGTTTTGTACTATTAAACCCTACATTCTTATCCTGTGCAGTAGAGTAATATATGTATTTAATACAGATACGCACATTCTACAAGACCTGTACATCTGTTGTATAAGCAGCAGAATAGACGTCTCATTGTGTTGTTGTAAGTAAAACATAAATGTAAATTGTGCTGGATACAACCGGCCAGATATTAGACAGGAAATGTGTTGGAAGTGTATTGCCAAATAGTAAGACAAACACCACATAGTGCAGCATGTAATCAATCCATTACTATTTAGACAAAGGTCAAGTACACAAGTACACAAAGGGAAAAGTTAATAAAGTATGCTCTATTTGCATTTAGCTTTAACTGTTTACCAACTAACTATGTAGAGGTAATAGAGGAGTTTCCTGATGTCCATAAGTGTAAAACATAAGTGTTACATCAAATCTGGGGGCACATGTTTTACAAAATCAAATACACCTTTCTCCACTATACCTAAACACATCAATTTAGAAGAATTAGGCTTAGTGGAAAGTCCTAACCTTACTCCCTACGTTTTAAGAAGCCGGACCAATAAACTGTACCCATACACTATTAAAGAAATAGAGCCACTTTCCAAGCCTTTCTTAGAGAGTTGTTCCAAAAAGAGGAAATTGGAATTAGAAGACATTGACAGTAATAAGCGTAAATTGGAATATGTGGAAAATACTGTTGCAGAGGAATACAAAGCACAGTTGGCTAAAGAACAAGAAAGAAGGGAAAGAGAGGATAAATTAAAAGATTACTTCCTGCGACGTTGGGAGGATCTAGAGCATTATGGACATTATATAATGTATGCGTTTGTAGTAAACAACAAGTTTGTGGGTGTGTTGGCAGAAAAGGATGGGCGGAGGGGTGTATACTATGTTAAAGGTGTCTGTAAAACTGTATTTATAGAGATAAATAAGAATAGGCAAGGTTATAGCGTGTTGCCATACAGTGGTGATTTGGACATTATTTATCTACCTACCAACGAGCCACTTGCAAGCTTTAACACTAACGGAACCGCAACATTTTATGGCAATTCCTTTCCAAAAATAGAAAACCTAAGTTTCCGTAACAATGAGTGGGATGATGTTGGACAAGAAGACATAGAGATGCAAGATATTAAAGGCAATGTTAAATTTAAAGAATAAGAGAGTAATACTGGAGGATTTGGAATATGGTGCGGAATTATTAATAAGCGCTATTAAACAAGTCCAACATAGGGGTAGAAAAAGATATATTGTACAGTTTGAAAATATTCGTAACCTTTATGTCTCCAACCACTGGCTGGAAAGGGAGCTAGAATGTGGGAAGTTTGATTTTAGCTACAAAATTAAAATTAAGTTGGATAAAATAAAGACTACTCCAAACAAGCACAAAGAAAGATTAGTGTTTTGTGTTTAGTTGTTTTGGGTTTTAAAAATTTATTTTTTGCTATCGCATTGGCTTAAAACATATCCAAAATTTAGGCAGTTCTGACCATAAATATTTTGTGGATTACTTATTATATTACAATGAGAGGTAGTTGAGAGGGTCACAACAATATTGGAAATGTGGCAAATATAACAGCTGGATGTATATAATAAGCTTGTGGCAAATATAATAAGCTTGCATTTATTTTTTTTTTAATCCAACCGCAAAATATAGTTTTGTAAAAACACAAATACCAATGTTAGTTTTTAGGTTGCGGCAAAACAAACAACACATCAACTGTATTATAGGTGGAAATAATATTGTAATTTTAGATATAATAGTTGGGGGCTATAACATATCCAAAAATAAATCAGACAATAAATGCTTAGGACAATATCCAAAGTGTAGGCAAATCGTACAATAAACAGCAAAGTCAGTTTTAGGATTACAGCAAAATAAACAAACAAAAAAGACAAATGGGTAATGGAACGTGTGGTGGTGTGGTCTTGTTACCTATATAAGAGCTATAACATATCCGAAAATAAATCAGACAGTAAATAAAGAAGTTTGAAATTGTTAGTATATTTTTCAAAATATTTTTTAAATTTGACCATTATAGTTAATTTGTCAAATGTGGATGGTGTGTACATATACACTAGCCTAGAATAATGACATATATAAATTTTAATCAAATCAGACCATAAATAAAGAAGTTGCCAATTGGCAGTGTTTTTCCAAATTTTTTAAAATTTAACCGCAATATTTGTAAAATGTGGATGGTGCATATACACTGGCCTACAGCAATAACATATCCAAATTTTAAACAAATCGGACAGTAAATAAAGAAGTTGGCAATTGGCAGTATTTTTCCAAATTTTTTTAAAATTTAACCGCAATATTGAATTTGTAAAATGTGGATGGTGCATATACACTAGCCTACAACAATAACATATCCAAATTTTAAACAAATCGGACAGTAAATAAAGAAGTTGGCAATTGACAGTATTTTTCAAAAATAATTTTTAATTTGACTGTAATAGTGAATTTGGGAAATGTAAGTGTAATTTATTAAAACACTTGCCTACGACAATAACATATCCAAGTTTTAAACAAATCGGACAGTAAATAAAGAAGTTGGTAATTGGCAGTATTTTTCAAAAATATTTTTTAATTTGACTGTAATAGTGAATTTGGGATATGTAAGTGGAATTTATTAAAACACTTACCTAGGACAATAACATATCCAAATTTTAAATAAATCGGACAGTAAATAAAGAAGTTGGCAAATGGCAGTATTTTTCAAAAATATTTTTTAATTTGACCGTAATAGTGAATTTGGGATATGTAAGTGAAATTTATTAAAACACTTGCCTAGGACAATAACATATCCAAATTGCAGACAAATCGGACATTTAATAAAGAAGTTGGCAATTGGCACTATAGTATTTTTCAAAAATAATTTTTAATTTGACTGTAATGGTGAATTTGGGAAATGTAAGTGTAATTTATTAAAACACTTGCCTACGACAATAACATATCCAAGTTTTAAACAAATCGGACCATAAACACTAAAGATAGTTTTTTAGCCTGAATTTGAAAATTAATTTTAAAAAATATAGAGGAGGGATGGGGATTGGGAAAATATATTTAATATAGGCAGGGGTTGGGTATTAGTACAGGCTAACAAGGAAACTTGTGTAAGGCGGGATCGGGTGTCGGCGCAAAAACTGATCCCCATAAGAATAACATGGGAAAAAAGCGCCGATTACGGGGTTAAAACGGTGTTTCTCCTCTACTTGCAGGAGATATAGACCAAGTTTTTCAGGAGATATAGTTAGCAGCAGGAGATGTAGTTCTACTTATCATCGTACTAAACAGTGGATAGGGTGGCTTCTTCATCTGTACCTTCCTTTTAACAAAGCTCGGCCCCTTTATGATAACCCGTTCTTCATGCACAGCTTTATCTCCTCCACTTAAGTTAGTGTTATATCAAAGCTAATCACTTAAGAGTATTCGGTTTAGCAGAGACACGCCTCCAAATGAAAAAGTTAAATGTTAAAAGTGACATATCGTCACAGTACTCAAATTAGTAGTGTTACTCACTTTGTTTTAAACAATATTGTATAGATTAATGTTTTTATCGATTATTTATCTTTGAGATACCAATTTTTTTGCCTCTAAATAAGTTGTTTTGGCTACTAAGTTAACTTTTATAACAATATCAGAAGCTTCGCATATGTTTGTCGATTCCACAATACGTTTCAATACAAATATTATCTTTATAGCTCCTCCCAAGGCACTTCAATGGTGTTATTTTCTTGCTGTGTATTTAAGCTTTAACAAACAAAACCGAGTTCTCAGCAGCTATTAGTCTATGTCAATCCCAGCCATGAACAGGTTCTTCCGACTTCTAATTCTGCTTTATAACAACTTTTATGATCTCTTTTACTTAAAAAATTATAATTGTTACTCTACACACAATTCGCATTCAAACATTAATCAGTATTTAAAATAACTAAAAATAAAACCCACCATTTATTAATATTACACATTTGCTTTGTTTTTATGACCAAAATAAATAAATGCTTATTTAAAAATGTATAATAAATAAAGTCCATTGACTATGAGAACATTTAAATGTAAAGAAACTTTATAATTCTTATAAAAGCATATTTAAAATTAATTGAAGTGTAAGGTGTTTTATATTATATCTTGACGAATCTTTAGCTTTTAAAGTAATTTAAAATTGGTTTAAATGAACAAAACATTTTTAAATTAGTAAAATAACTTAATTTTTTAAGTTTGAAATCAATAAACAGGAATTTTTGTCACTGTAACAAATTAAACTTAGACGACTATCTTTATTAAATACATAACGTGTCACATGATCATGGTAACTATTTATTTAATGTACATTATTAGGAATTTTTTCAATAATTTGTTTTCCTTTTTGCCAGCACATACAAGTTTAAAAATAAAATATTTTTGACATCGTAAGAAAAATTCTCTGAAAACATTTATAGAAAAAAGTGTCCGATGGAACAAACCTGTATACGAAGTGTTTGTTTACTGAGTGTCCGATGGAACAAACCTGTAAACGAAGTGTTTGTTTACTGACCGCGTAGTGTTTGTTATTGTGGAAAATCTTGACAAACAAATATGCAGAGGTCGAAGTTGTCAATCGTCCAACCGTCATTCCCCTATTATTTATTGAACTGTACACGGTAATTGTTGCACTCTTTTTCATCAATGTACTATAAAATTGTCTAGGCTTTAGTTTAAACTATTCACATTTTAAGAAATAAACTTAACATCTAATTACATAAAACATAGGACTATTCGTTGTTGATAGTGTAATTGTTATTTAAATTACTGTAGTTTTAAGTTATGAGGTACTTAAGCTCCTTAAAGTTACATACACCGTAGTTAATTCCCTCAATATCTTCCATTACCTTTAATCCGAAATTAAATTAGTTTATGGATTATCCCGGCTTTATTCAATATATGGTAATGGTATAACACCATTGCTCGTTTTATAATGTTATTTCCAAGTTATATATTTTGTATGATTATTTTGTGAATAAAACATTGGACTGTGTTGTTGGTGCTAATGTAGTTACCATTTCCTCAGAAAGAAATAGTTTAATACAACAATTGCAATTAATCATAATCAATTAATTTTAAAATAAGTCAGTGTTGGAATATACTGACTATGAGATTTGGACGTGCTTATTATATAGTATCACCGATTAATTTTGGGCTTTATTGCTTTCTAATGGTTTCTGGTGCTATTTGTGATAAATTGTATTTAAAATTGGCTGTCAATAAAAACCATTAATCTAATACCATTATACTCTCAGTTGGACAGAATAGGTGTTCATATATTTATACACTCAATCAGGTATTTATAAATATAAATTTGCCTGCTCAAGTTGTGTCAGTGGCTACGTTTTAAAGTTTTAAAGTCAAACGTGTTATCGTTGGAGGCTTTAGTAGCGGGTTAGACTATATTTGATCAATGACATAAAGTTATGATAGCTTCATATTAGGATATTTAAGTAAAAAAATCAGTTTTGTCGTAGTCACTGAAGAGTACGGAACACACATATATATTTTAAATTACGTTACCATGTGAAAATGGTTTGAAGTTTATCCTTTTTATATAATACACTTTCGTACTAAGGTTATAATGTTGTCATATGGTTTATATAGTCGCCTTTTATTTCAGAGCAAACAAACAAATTCGATGTAATTTACGTACACAAGAGTATAATAGATTACAAGTGAAAAGTTAGATATGGAAGACGAATAATTTAAATGTTATATTCTCATAAAAGTTCAACGTAACGAATCACAGCTGTCTGACACATTTGGTAAACAACTTGACAGTGATTGATGGAGACTAGGGTATTTTTCCAAAGCCAACATTTACTTTACAAAAAGATTAGAGCTTATGAAATTCGTATAGAAAAACATTTTCCTTTTATTAGTTTATTAGTTCATTTATTTTACTTTTTACCTAACAAATTTATTGGTTTGCAATTTATCGGATTGTATTGCTTAAAATGTTATAGTACAGTTACGATTGTTATGTTAGTATAATAATACAGTTTTAAAATTATTAATTTCATGGATTACAAATTATATTTTTTAAATACCCTTTTTTTAATATTTTGGACGTTTTTCAAGGAGGACGGTATCGGATAGTCGGAGAGTATTAATACATTTTTTAAATATCAAATCAGTTAGAAAAACATTGAGGATAATGTGGAATATATTTTGTCACTATAATCTAGAGGAACATTTAACATTCTCAAAGAATAATTAAAAAATCAGATTAGTATTACCCTACAGCCTCAGGTTTATAGCTTTTTCCATACAATTTTCAAAAAACAAAATGTCTTTTACTTTTCCTGAAATAAACTCAATTTTTAAAGACCTTATGCATAGTATTAAATGTAAAAAGGGACAAAAATTGATGGATAATTTAATGTTTTAAATTCACAAACTGTAATAAAATGTGTGTTATGCATTACAATTGTAAGGATTTTTGTGTCAATTGTAGATAAAGGAATTTCGTGGTAATGATATTGCATTCCTATCCTTTGTGCAGACAAATGGATGATAAACTGGAAATGTATTCTTTTGTCTGGAAGGCTTTTGAATGAAAAAAATGATCATTTACTTTTCTGGCTCGAGAGTCTCTGTCGTCGCCAAGTAATACATCAGAAATGTCTTTTTGTTTCCATTCTTCTTCTTTAATATTAACTCGAGTTGACCTACCTCTATTGTTCTTCAACAACTTTCAAAGAGACAAGTTACAGATTTTTACGTAAACTAAGGGTTTGTTTGTATTGTTTTAATTATTTTGAGAGTTTTACAGAATATGTTGGCAAATCATAATCAAAACCTTTATTAACCTACATAATATAAGTTACAGGCTTGGAGGTTTCTACGAACACTACTAACTATAATTTATTCTACAAACAAATTTTTAAAAAATTACTTAATATTTTACAAAAGTATTATAATAGGTTGTAGTGTAAATATTTATCAAACGTAAAATATTATTTTCACATTTATTATATTACAGATCTGTAATTTATGAAAACATAACATGTACGGCTAATAACCGATATTCCATCTTGTAAAGTGGGCAGATCAGACAGTATCTGATGTTGGTTATGAGCATAGTAGCGTGAGCGGATATTTAATTAACTTAATTTTATACTAATCAGTTAATCATAATCATCGAAATGATTAGATCTCTTGACGTGAGCCTCAATGAACATATTGTTCATTTTGTGCCTCTTCCTATGTATGCATCAAGGGTTTCTCATTCAGCTAACTTTAATTTGTAATGAATTAAATTAAAACTTCGGTCTTAAACATAAAATAAATATGAACAACATTCAGTTAATACAACATTTTAATATAACTTAAATTTACTTTTAATTTTTGGGGACTTTTCCATTATAACTGAAACAAGATTAACAAGAAATGTTTGTCAGTTATAAATTATATTTATTAGGTCATGTCTACTGTATAACGTTCTTCTATACTGGTAGTGTTCCAAGCAGCCCATACAATATGCCCGCCCAGCTGATCCCATCTCCCTGTCTTGACAATGTGCTCAGAATGGGACCTAATTGGATTAGCTCTTAGGTATTGAGTTCAGTTTATGACAGTACGTTATCCTAGGATTTTCCGTAAAAAGGTTTATATTATTTTCGTGTTGAATAATGTATTATATGCAAAGTGTATGCTATTTTACAGTAAAAAGAATGGATAAACAATAATTGAAACACTATAGTTTGTTTTCACTCGTGTTTTCCCAAAACTCGAGCAGTTTTCAATCTTGGGAGGGTCGGCGAAACCTTGGTATTTTAATTTTTAGGTTGATATAAAAGATAATTGATTACCTATCATTTATGATATACAATCCTATACTCTAATACGAGCTATGTCTGTTTGTTTGCAAAATTTATCTCGAGAACCAGTGGAAGGATTTTGCTGTAAGTTTGGGATTAGGGGTTTTTGGGGTTTTTGGGTCTAAATAATCGATTGGTGAAAACCACTACCTCAGGAAACCTTGTATTTTCTAAGCAACTAATTTGAAAATTGAAAATTTTAACATTGGGCTTATGGAGTTTAAAATTATAACACCGGTTACTATGAATAACAAAACAAACCATTAAATCAGCTCTATAAATTAAAATATTATAAACAGCTGTTTATCATTATGGAAATAAAAATCCTACTTGAATGGCAACTCTTATAATGTAAATAAAAAACTACTTGAATGGCAACTCAGACTCTTTTTTTCGATAGTCTAGGAGCGAAGCGAACGAGCTCATATTGAAAATGAACGAGTATTTGAAATAAAACTAATTCAATGCCTCTTCTGCGGAAACAAACACCGAGCATGGCTCGGTCCTCCGGTACTAATAACTAAATTAACTTTTTTGCCAAGGTCAAAAATTCCTCTATTTGTATACATATTATATAATAATGTTTATTTTATAAAGATCTTTAACTATTAATTATTTTTTATATAGAGAAAGAAAAAAAATCTCAAAATAAATTTTAATATTTTACTTCTTGACATTGATTTTATTTTATATTTTACATTGCATAACGTTAAGTGAAATCAAATTTCTTCAAGTAACTAAAATTTAATTGAATTAAGTTGCATAATTAGATCTGTAAAGTTTACTTAGTAGAAGTATTTTAAAATACATTTAACATTTATATACATTTATCCTATCAAGTGGAGTTTGTAGAACAATTGTAACATTGAGGACAACATTGGACAAGTAACATTGTTTTCTAAATAAATTAATCACCCTTGGTTAGGCTCTTGTGAAACCACGTTTAGAGCCAGACGCAAATGAAACTCCGAGTCAAACAGTTGTAGCATATTTTTATCAAAGCCAAGCACACGGCCCTAATGAAGAGCCTTATCTCATCTCAGTAATCCCCAAGGTGCATGAGGTTACCTTGGCTTCTTTACATTAGTCTTTCTAATTAGGAGTTGTTAAGCCAGTTTATTTAAGCTTAAATATAATTAACATTTTTAACTTATCCAACATCGCCTATGATGACTGTAAAAATTTGATTTTAGTCTCACACCTACATTTGATTATATCTCTAAGTTTGATTATAGTTAGTTAAATTTGATTAAAAATACAAATTTGTTTCAAAGATGGATACATTTAATTATTGGACAGCAATTGGTTTTAATGACCCACTGTTAATTAAATAAAAACAGTGTAATAATAGAGTTGCAAATTACCTTTAAATAGCTTGTTTAAACGGGAAAGCTGTTTCTTGAAACGGTTTATATTACTGTATCACATGATTATAGTTTTAAATGTGCACATGCAATTTGTGTGTCTATATAACATTTTAGTTCGTGCAAGTTTACAGCAAAACAAAATGTGTGTATTCGTATTTGTAATTTATGTGTCTTTAAATATAATATCGTATAATATTGTAACAATTATAAGGACAATTTCACTATTATTATGACTACGACTTTGATATTTTATATTACTAAACTTTTATTTTGTTTGGTTCGAATAATTGTAATCCGTTTAGTCTTAGTTAAAAAACAAACCTAATAGTTTATTTATCGATGGGACTCTTCTTACAGATAGTTATGTAGGTATAAAATAAAACTTTAAATTAGTACTGTAACACTTTTATGTGTTAAGAAGATATTCCTACTGCAATGCCAATTTTGGACCTGACATTGCAAACATCGTCAACGAAAAGCCTTTTCCCTAAATACAAATAATATTCTACTGATTTGATTGTTCATTTTAAATATACTTGATATTATATTCTATAAGTGTAATTGGTACTACTTTTAGACTACTTAGAAAATTAATTATCGTCCAAGTACCTTACCTTGCCATGTAAATAATATTGTGATTTAATTGGTAATATTGGTAACAACTGTGTTTATATAAAAAAAAGGTTAAATGACAGCAGTGACCTTTAGCCCAAGGTAGCAGGAATTACAATAGTTTGAACGTTACATTATATATTTTGTATGTATACAAAACTGTCAATGGATTACTGTCAATGTTTTTTTCTGTTACAGTGGAAGTGGGTAATCTTTGTTGAGATAGGCAAAGCTAATATTTTATGACAACATTACAATAACCAGTGTAACATCACAGACACAGTTTACATGCAAGGGTTACCGTAACATAAATACTAGATGATAGGATTGCAGATGGGTAGTACCAAGTTAAGCCGGCTAATGGGTTGAATCTACATTAGGATTAAGTAGGCTAATGTATATTTATGCTATACGGTATGAGAATGGAATTCAAATGATGTTAAAACTAATGTCATTAGACCCAGAATGTCTAGCCAATGAATGTTAGTAGTGTTTCGTGGTGTACTGTCCTTGCGTCTGTGTTTTATGTGAACTATGTGCTTAGCGTGCATTTTTAACGAACCAATGAAAGCGGGAATTTGTGTCCTTTCCTGTTGTTTGAGAATGGCGGAAAGCCGAAGATTATGTAACAAACATTTGGATTTATTATGGAACTGCTGATGGAGGTATTAATATATACTGGTGTGGCAAATTATAAGTCAATACGTCACGTCAATTTCAATTGCATTTTTCAAACAAGACATAAACAAGGTGTGTAGACAAAGTGAGACGTAAGCAACGGAACAATTCTGAATCATAATACTTATACCTAATCTCTTGTAAGCCCATTAGACAGATTGTTCCACTGCCAAAGTTGCTTACTGGATTGGTGTTTGGTGGTTTGACTGTAATTGGTTTGTCAAACCCCGTGATGATAGTTACTAATGGAAACCAACTAATTACCTTCTAAAACCCAGATATGTCAAATGTTCGTAATGTTATTAGTGTTCCCAATGTAAAATTTGACGTTAAAATCAAATACATATCTTTAAGCTTCATAAATATCGTAATACATTCGGTATGACACTTGAGTGGAACCTTGATAACTCCATCGTTAATATATCGACCCCATATTTACATCTATATGGCGCAATTTACAAATTATGTACACATAACTACGGACCTTTCAATAATTGTATCAATCAAGAAAAATTGTAGTTAAAAACTATTATCGCATGAAAACATTTTTCACAGTTAATGACGCTTAACTACACTTTACCTCGTTATGAAAGCTTATAAATCTAGTTAAAATCATAAAACCCCTAATTACGTGTCTTTGTGGCAGTTTCAGCAACAACTTCAAAGGACCTAGTTGTCCGCGTCATTCTATTCAACATGCTCTGTTACAGTGGGAATGTTAACAAATGTTAAAATAGAGTCCCTACATGTTCATTTTGACGTTACTGTTGTAAATTATGCTTCATTAATTTTAGGTGTGTATAGTATGTTTAACCAAGTATGTATATAAGATTATAAATGCGACCAATGTCCTATTTAAGGAGATGCATTGCCTGTAAGTAGTAGTCGTAGTTGGGAACAGGCCTATTACCCAGAGGACCCACTACTATTACTACGACATGACTACTTCCCACTCAACATGTGGGATGACTACGTTCCTGCGATGTGACTTTTGAAACTTGCATTTTTGAGACTGCCACCGTGCTACGGAAAGCGTTAAGGCGTTGGGACCTGCTACATAAGTCGTCGTATGGTCGATTCAGAGGCACTAGTTCTAAATTATGTACTCATTTATCAAATATTCATTTTTAACTTATGCAATACGTAGTTTAATTACAATTTATGATTTTCGATAGTGGCCTTTCATATATAAACCAGACTTAGCTTCATCGTAATCTTCAATAGTATGTTATTGAACTTGGTGTGTAAATATTAATAATAATACACCGTTTATCAACTATAATTCAATTTTTACATTTTTGATTGTATGTTTCACCTGAAATTCATTTCCAATGCCTGATTTGAACACTAGAATAATAGTAAGTGATAAAACTCAGGGACCTAGCAATGCGGTTTTAGTCTTGTCTGTACTCTATTTAAAGAAATACTCATTACAAATAGGTCTACTATAATTACAAATTATTGTATATAAATAAGATGTAAATAAACTGTTATTAATACGTAGAAATACTTAATTCTGCAATCCTTCATTACCGTATATTTATAATAAATATAATAAGGGTTTAAGGTATCTAATAAATATAAAAAGTTGCAAATATTTTACTAAACTTAAACATTTTAAGGTTTTTTTTTACAATTCACAGTATCCGCCATTAATTATTTGTGCCAAAAGACGTACAATATATTTCAACCCGGACACACAACATATCGAGTTTATCCCTCATCCCTTCAGCCCAGTGTTATCAGCTGACCTGTTTAATGTACACGACAACAGAGATTACTATCTAGTGGCTGGTCGGCCCTACGGTGATACTGATTCATCACTATATGTTAATACACTGTCGTACTAAACAGTTGCATTGCTCTTGACTGTTGGTTAAAATATTGTTTACCCGTATATATAAACATGAATGGCTATTGATAAGATCACAAATATGGTGTATAACTGTATGTATATAAATTACCAAATCACTGTTTAACACTTCGATGTAACTAAGGCGGCATTGAAGGCGAATTGAATATACCATGAGTGTAGAATTAGAAATATTCTTGAGTAACATTGTTACTGTCATTTATTGATTGTTACCCAGGGTCAGTAATTGATAGTCCAGGGACCAATGACGAGTGGGTCCTGTTCATAGACTTATCAACAATTTCAGATTTTTCTTGAGATAGATTTTTCAAAAAATAGTTCTCTAGTGAGCTCTTGAACCATTACGTTAAAAACACAGTTTAAACACCAATGATCTTTCCGACATGAAAATTAATAGGTAATCAATTTGAAATGAATTATGAAGTGTGATATGTTAAATAGTTTTAAATTACTCAAATGCACATGAAACATGAGGTTTTATGTGTGAGGTTATGTTTTTTAGTTGATAACAATCCCAGGTACTTTGTCATATAACCACACCCGGTTCTCTGGACGGGTATTTTTGACAAATGACCTAAAATAACATGCAATGCCGTAAATAAATAGAAAAACGGACTTAATGATATTTTGTGTATTAGTTTTCTTTCGCTCAGTATGTTTATATTTTGTAATATTAGTTGTTACCATACTAAATGCTACTACACAGCTACTTTCATTAAATTTTATAACGCTACATTGTAGTAGAATGTAAATAGTTTTTCAGCTTTTTTACATTTAGACAAACTTAATAAACAATAAATTCGTATTTTCTTACAGGTTTTGTAAGCATCCTTGAACAATCAATATAAGGTTGGAAAATGTTTATGTATGGTATTTAACTATTTAAATTATAAAAACTTTACTTACATTTAATACAACATTAATTAAATGCAAGCCATGATTAAAAGTTTATAAATCAAATATTATAAATAAAGTCAATGGAGAAATACAAAGGACTGGACCAAGACATAACTTGAATAAACGGAGATTTGCTAAGGTCATTAAGAAATCTCAGGGTCGCCCTCTCTAATTACTGCCAACTCTAGAACCCTTTGTCAAATTATAAAGTCATTATTATTTGACTTAGCAACACATTTTCTATTGAAACTTAGAAATGAATTTTTGCATTGTATGGGAAAGCTATGTTAGAAATAACATTATAATGTGAAAAGGAGCGCTACACATTACATTCTTAATAAAACACTATATTTATATTTAAACAATGGGTATTTATTTTATACGAGTATTTATTTATACATGATGTAAAATAATATGTAAACATAATAAGATTTAAAATCTAATATTACTCAATCTTAGTTTTATATAATGGATTTTCCAACACGGATACACTTGATATATTTTCACTATATTTACTCTTATTAAAGAGAGCGTTTTGAACATAAAAATATTTAACTTGACTTCTATACAACAGATTTCAAAACTTGTGTTATGCTATATTGCAAAGAGTTTATTCATTTATTACGATAAGGACATTTTCCAAATTAAGCAGTACCTACAACAACAACAACAAAATACCCACAACAACCTATATTCAACATGTAGTTTTAGTTTCATTACTTTGGACATACGGTTTCGTAACAATTCACATTTCTAATAACAAAGTTCTATTCTGCTAAACAATAGTATAAACCCACCTACAAATATCATATCCTAAAAATTAAAACATGTCTCTTGATTCCCATTTCTTTTATCAGGTTTGTAACAAATCATTAACCCTATATTCGTTTGATCGCTACTTGGTATGTGTTTTACTTATAGTATATACTTAGTAAATCGCTATAACAAATTACCCTGAGAGCAGGTGGTGTACTATATTGCTCAGTCAAGTGATGCTCCACCTTGACCACCTTGACAGTGACTCAGGAGGGGCTGATTTGATTGGCTTATCTAATGGTCCTGGTATGAATCTTGACGTAAATACTAAATGAAATATTATAAATGTTCTCCTCTTCCACGTTATAACACACGTTTTATTGAAATTTGTGTTAGTTCAAAAGTAAATTAAGTAGATTATTATTTAGTATGATACGTGTTGTTATAATTACTGGATGAAAGTAAAAGAAAATGCCTTACAACACTTCAAAACGTGTACTGTATTCATACAGAATACGGCAAATAAACAGAAAAGGTGGTAAAAGACATTAGACATATGTTTTAAAACAATGGTATCAGAAAAGTGCGTTAGGAAAAGGTGGTCAGAATAATTACCTTAAAACAATATTGTCTTTGTTACACAAATAATATGTATATGTTACATGTATAGATAAGTAAGCTCGAAAAAACATTTAAACACCAATTATGAAATTATTTTATAATTTTTTAATAAAAAAATAAAAAAAGATTCCTCTATATATCTACAATCCACGGCTTAAAGTGATACCGTTGAAGTCGGCATGTTGTTGTAGGGCTTCACCCCGACAAAGGTTTCATCATTGATACATTCCCTGCCAAAGTTTGCTTGGAAACAGCAAAGGGTATCCTCTTCCATCAATGGCGACCTTTACACAATGGATTTATCAGTAACATTCGACTGAAAAATCCAAAGGAATTAATATGTATTTTTCGTTTTTTTAAATTAAAATAACTGCGAATTTTACTCATTATTTTTATTATAATCAAGACCCTAACATTTACACTAAATGTATTGTTCGGAAAAGTAGAAAATGTATAACTTGGTGGTTAGCACATTTCCTTAACGACAACGTACACGGATGTTTATAATTATAACGTTGACCTTTACAATAGTTATTAATAAAAAATGGGATGATATTAATGCAATTTTACATTTTATTTCTCAAAGGGATTTTTTGCCGGTATGTCATGTTACTTAATACTTGAATAAAAATGCTCATAAATTTCATTAATAATTAAAGTTTTTTATTCCTCATCAAAATCAATTCAAGTTTAGCCACCATTAAGGTAGATTGCCTTCACCACTAACTGAAAATAATAATAAAACAACTCAAAACCATATAAATTACAAATTAATGGGTTATTCTCACTTATTTATTTGTCAACGTACCGGTGGTGCTACCTTACAGCCACAAGTAAAACTAGCTATTTTCACGTTAATTAACAACACTGAGTATTACTTTACTGGATATATTCTACGTTTGAGACTCATGTGAGCTGCCAAAGAAAAAAATGAGCTGGGCTAAAAACAAATTATGCAATAGGAGCATTCCAATAGTTGTTTAATGCATTTAACTTTAAATAAACAACATTAAGAGAAATTTGAAGGCTACTGAAATTTTGTGTTCGGAGTTTTAGAGTTTCCTTTCATTGTCAGGTACAACAGAGACGATGTGATGGACAAACACAAGTTCATTAGAGCCTTTGTCAAGGTTGGTCCCAAATTCTTAATAGAACGAATTGTCCACTGAATCTAAATTTTGATCAGGTTTGGCCACAAGGAAAATGTTTATAACGGTGTTATTCAAATTACAAAACATATTATCGGAATGCAAACATTTAAAAATTACAGATTTACAACGTTTCCCATATATTTAATTATCGTATAATTCAATTTGCATATTAGAACCTATAAGAAACATATTAGTTATTTTTTGTAACCACCACTTTTGTATAATATGTCTGAAGTAGTTATACTGTAATCCTAAAAATGTAAGAGAATCATGAGTTGACGATTTAATAGTATGGATTTTAACTCCAGAAATAGGATTTGGTCTTTGTTTTAAAGTTAAAGGATACATAATATCACAACAATAGTATTAGTATACTTTAACTATTTTAGCTGTAGCAGTACTGTATACCTTTTAACCACTGAAAAAATGTTAACAGTTTTGTAATAATTTCTATATGATATTTTATAATTTTTGTTCGAAAACCCTTGTGGATCGCGATTTTTAAATTGAATTTAGAATGAATATGTGAATGACATGACCTAAGATATAAAAATAGTCTGCAAATAAGTTGTATGGTACAAAACTGTTTATTGTAGTATTTCATCAATATATGTTTAATTTACAAAGACTCTTTAAAATCTGTATATTTATCAATAAATGACTAAATATAAAACTGTTTTTTAGGTAAAAACTAGAATGTGGGATTTACTTGCTAAAGTTCAGATGCGAGGAGACGATGTAATCCCCAACGGATATATCACCATCGATAAGTTCTCCTGTCAACTCTGTGAAGAAAGCCTTTCGTTGTTTGTAAAGTGTTGCTTTTTGTTCAATATTAACGTTGTCAAACTAAGTGAGGAATCTCTAAAACACTACTTATCTTTAGTCTAATATCTTCAGGTTTTGTGTATTCTATGATTTAATCGAATGTTGAAATAAAATCAGTGGTGTCGGTGAGTGATATTACACCGGTGAGTGATTATAAAAGGTGGATATTACACCTTTTTCTATCTTCACTCACTGTGAAGTGTTTATGTATATAATTAGTATCTCTTAATACTTTCCTTTCTACTACAAGGTTGGTGAGCCTTGTAATATTGTAATATATCGTAAATAGACTTTACTGAGTATGTTAAGATCCGTATTATTGTTTTGTGATATAACAGCAAGGTATGTAGTTGTTTTAAACCATTAAATGTGGTTTGAGATTTTGCTTATAGTCAGTAAATGATCAAACTGAATAATTCATTCAACCTGCCTGGCACATTGGAATGACCAAAGGAAAAAATGAGCTGGGCTAAAAACAAACTATGCCATATGAGAATTCCAGTATTTCTTTATGTAATTTGATTTTTAATAAATAGCATAAAAGCAAATTTGAAGGTTATTAAATCTTTCTAATCGAAGTTTTAGAGTTTCCATTCATGGTCAGTGACAACAGAGACGATGTAATGGACAAACACAAGTTCATTAAGGCCTTTGTGGAGGTTGGCCCCAAATTCTTAACAGGATGAATTTTCCACTGAATATATATTTTGAGCATATTCAAACACGCAATGCAAATGTGTACAATTTTGTTAATTGATTAAAAACCGATGATCTTAAAGTTATAATAAATACTAGATATTTAAAATGTTTACAGTATTTTATGATGTATAGTATAATGTACATAGTATATTGGCACAAGAAACTTATTACTTGTAACTATCATTTGTAAGTTTAATGTAAAGCAGATTATAGTTCCAAAATAGTAATCCAAATTTTTGATAATCCAAAATTTAATTCAAATTAATAACACGTGACGTTTAACATAAAACATTTGATTACTATTGATCAGTTATCCTAAATATAACAGATTTTCTTTAGAAACTACTGAAATAAACTGTATTGATTGGTTAAGTATTCATTTACTACTTTGTTTTATTATAATTTATAAATCTTTTAAATCCTATCATATTTCAAACGTCTCAACGTTTCGAATGAGTATTTTAATAATAATATGACGTAGAAAATTAATTTTCCGGTAGTGTTTAATTTTGTTTATAGATTAGGACAATTATAATCATAGTGTTTATCAATGTTAGTATAGCTAGCAACCCATATGATTGTATCTTTAATCCCAGCTTTTTTGCTTCTTTTGTTTTGATTTGCTGTCCAATGTTATTTTAATGGGCCAAAACCGTACTTTAAAAGCTTCCCAAGAGTTTCTGGTTCCACGCACTGACTTGAGACCCCCAAAAGACCCATCTTTCAAACGACACGTAAATCATCAAAATCAACCGATTAGTTTGGCCATAATCTTCTGCACAAAAGTCGCCTTATTCTTTTAATATAATGATGGTTTAAAGTCACGCCTTATAATATGTATCTTTATCAATAAATTACTTAATAGAAAAATATTTTTTAGGTAAAAAGGAGAATGTGGGTTTGAATGCTAAAGTTTTGATGCAAGGAGACAATTTAATGCCAACCAACAAGATTTTACAATTTTATGCTTGTAGTATATCATCAAAACGTTCCCCTGTCAACTCTGTGAAGAAAGCATTTCCCTGTTTGTAAAGTTTTGCGTTTTGCTTTACATAACGTTGTCAAACTACGTCACGAATCTCTAAGACACTTCTAATCTTTAGTCTAATCTCTTTAAGTTCTTTGTATTTTATGTTATAGACGGATATATTAATACCATAAGTGTTGTCGGCGAGACTCTGTGGATATCAAACCTTTTTCTATTTTCACTTACTATGATATGTTAATGTATTTAATTTAATTTGTATCTCTAAATATTTTCCCTACGTCTATAAGGTTAGGGAGACTTATATTATTTTTGTTTTTTTGTAAATATGAGGTTACTGAGTATGTTGATATCTGTATTAATTTTGGTCAATAGTACAACAAGTTATTAAGATGTTTGGATCCATCAACTGTAATTTGGGCTTTTTCTTATCGTCAGTAAAATTTCAAATTAAACAATTTATTCAACTTATCATAGTAAGTGCAAAAATGTATATTCTTCAATTATGTTTATAAGCAAGAGGTTGGTTATTACCAGAGTTATTCCAAGCAAATAATTGGCCACCAGCTAGTCCTTCAGTTATAGACATTACCAGTTCAATTTGTTTTAACTAATGAGATAACTTTTCTTTCATGTAGAGGATAATTTATTCTATACCGGTACATGAATCTATGGCTCTAAAATCTAAATTAAAACTATGTAAAAAGATTAGGCAAATATTTTACATTGAAAGATCTATCTACTAATATTATTTGAATCAATTTATCAATTTTTTTGCCAGAGTTTGAGATATTAATTTTGATTAAACTGACATTAATGTGATTTTTTTCATTAAAACTATCTAAAATTAGAGAAAAACAAACTTCATACTCACGGCAGTAATCATAATTTATATAACTATGTATGATGCTGACTCATACTAAGGAGTATTTTAATATAAATTTAAAATAATTATGATTGTACAGTGAATGTTCTCTCCTGTTTAGGCACTATTACTAATATTTCTTTGGAGATGAACCTGGAATCTTAAAGACCAAAATAACGCCCTATAACTGCTATAACAGGCGTCTTCAACAAACTGAAATTCAGGGCTTAATATTCATGAATGATAACCCCAATAAAACATTGCAAACGTAACAAGATAAAGAGTCCAATACTAAAATAGTAAATGGAACTATTTCATGGTCCAATGAAGAAGATTACAACCATAAGATGGCTTATCCAACCCAAGCACATTGCAGACAAGCTAAGCCTATTGGTTCCACCCCTGAGTACATTGTAATGGTTGAGGGGATGTAACCAACCCAACCAATACCAATCAATTGACATGTTTGACTATCTTGTTGTAAGGGCGACTTGGCAAAGAATAGCCACTTTGGTTTATCTAAAACATTTCCATGTTGTTTGTTGTATCAAAACGAGGATAAAGAATAAAGAATAAAAATCTCTTTCTGTTTTATGTGTGTGAGTATAACGTATAATTAAAATACCCCCCGTCGCAGCAAACCTGCGTACTCAGCGAATTTCCAATGAATTGATATGTTTCTCACTAGTACATAAAGCCACTAACCAAGTTTGACAAAAATCCATTCATAATAAGTGATTTATTACATTTTATTTATTCCCCATAAGAATAACATTAGGACTGAGTGCGCAGGTTTGCTGCAACGAGGAAGATAAGAAATGAGTTTTTATGCAATTATCAATGTAACTGAACCAGGTGAAGCTACTTACCATGTTTTATTAATTTATGTTCATAATTAAGGGAGATATAAAACTTTACTTATTCTCCATAAGAATAACATTAGGGCTGAGTATGCAGGTTAGCTGCTACGGGGACAATCAACAAAACATTTATTTTTTGTGAAATTATCAATATACCAATACAACATGAAGCTACATACCAAATTTCATCAATATACATTCATAAATAATCAAGATATCAAATTTTATTTATTCTCCATAAGGATAACATTGGACAACGTACTGTGTTTAGCACTTTGAATATCTCTGCAACGGTTTGACGTAGAATCACAACTTAAACACCAAAATGATTGTTTTGTGGAGCTGAAGTGATTGGTAAAAGAAAATGTGAAGTTTAAAGTAAAATTAACTGAGGAAAAGCCAAAAACCTTTTTCCCATAAGATTAACATGGGAGATTTTATGAGCATGTTTTTTGGATTTTTTCCGCAACCACTTAACCTAGGTTAATAATTCAAAATACCATATTATTTGTTTTTTTAAGCTCTATAACATGGTCTAAACCTAAATTAAGTGTTTTAAAAATTTTAGGGTAAAAAATGCAAAAAACTGATTTTTGGAAAATTTAAAACCCCCATAAACCCCCCTTCCCATAGTCCGATTTTTCTGGTTTTCGAACTTAAAGTCATAAATGTCAGTTTACACATTTGAGCCAAATTTCATCGAAATCGGACGTTTTTTACTCAAGTTATCGCATTCACGGACATATATATATATATATATATATATATATATATATAGGTACAGCCCTGGGCCTTAGGGATATCCACCTGTGTAAAAGTTGCGTATTGGAGATATCCGTTGCTCTTTGGGTACTCCAGCCCGTATTAGGGATCTCCGGATATCCCAAAGCTGCATCATTGTAAACATCCTAACCTAACTTCTTAAACTTATATAGTCTATTGTTTTTACAATGGTGCACACTTGTCCACTCTCTGTTGAAATAAACATAAATTGCATACAAACTTGAATACTTAAGCAATCCGCTGGAATCCAACCAATAGGAAACAAGTGCGCATTCCCCCCCCCCTCAGTGGTGAATAAATGTGCTTATTCACTGATATTAAACAACTCGGTGCGTTACATGCTCGGTGTGTTACATGCGATCACAGAAATAAATAAGTATTTTTTTCATTTTCATTGTATTTATTTATTTAACTTGTGTAGTCTCCTGTTTGTTATTTTCTTTGTAATAAAAAAATTGTCAACATCAAAATAATTAGCCAAACTAATAGTAGCCTATTCTCTTGTTTCATTCGAAAATCTGTAGCATAAAAAGGCTTAAAGTAGGTTAAATTTCCCAGATGATGTCTATAATTCCCCTTGATCAATTATGGAAGGTTAAGTACAATATATAAAGGGCAGGCTATCAATTTTGAATAAAGTCGGTATAATTACCATCAATATTATGTTTGCAAGGGATCATGTTAGAAGATTCGATTTTAAAGTTTGTTGCAACGTAACAGTGTTTATCAGTTTGTAATGTTTATGTTTTACAACATTCAGTAGTAGGTTTGGTAAAGGTTTTTATTGTTTATACAAATTAAAATAGGCACTCCTACTGTTTAAGTTAGGCTCTAATGTACAAGTTAGTATTATTTTTAAGTTTCCTGTTTTTATTTAAGCTTTTAATTGGGCTATATATTTAAGAAATGAGTCTTAAAACAAATCTGAGGAGGCCTAAACTTAAACCTATATTATAATACAAAACGCATATTAGCATTTGAATAACCGGGTTTCCCCTTACTCCTATAAGTTACATATTTTGTTACTGTTTTAAAAAACAACACACTGGTTTCAATAATTTGAAGAAAAAACATATATTAGTGACTGAAAGTTGGCATAATCGCATATATTATTTCGCTAACGAATTTAGTTTTAGGACCACTACGTCGTTATTTCTCAACCGATTTGGACAATCGATGTGTCATTTTAAAGTTTGTACACTCCAGATTAACATAAAAATTAAATTTAAAAAATACCGCTTTTTTAATATGGAAATAAAAAAATGCTCCATGTTTTTCATATGTGAGAATATTTGGAACTTGGCCTTAGTTATTATCAGATTTATATTTTTGTCCTTGTAGGTTTGTTAAATCATACAAAGTATAAGGTCGTAGAATTTCTTCATGTTATTCATATGGATAATATTTTACCAAAAACTCGGCCTTAGTTTGAGAAAACCAGGTAAGGGTGCGTTAACGTAGGACGCTGGTTATAAGCGCCTGGAGCTAAGCGCCAACATAGCTGCGAGTAACAGTCTGCGTTGTTTCTAGTGTGTTCGTTCACAGACAAAGCTTGTCCAGACGTATAAGCGCAAGCTGCAAGCACCAACCGGTGAACAAGAATGTTTGAAACATTATTTCCAGGGCTTATTGCTCTGGAATATTCCAACTATGTATGAGTGGGGTGCAGTTTTGATGATTTTTACTGTTTCTTTCGAGTTTTTGTCAAAATTGTTGATACACAAGAACTGATATATCCCGTTTTTCAAAGACCAGCCATATGGAATAAAATATTTAAACTTCATAGTAACAGATCGCTGTTGAAAAGCGCTGGAAAGAGATATATCCTAAAATGAAAGTTGCAGGTAAGATGTTTGTCTTCTGTTAACATTCATTTAATTGACAATTGTACCTGTACCCTACTAAATAAATTACAAACAGGCCTTCTCATCTGTAAAGGGAAATTACATTTAGATTGTTGTGGAAACTAAAAAATACTGTGTAGGCAAAAACGCCTGATTTTAATGTTAAAATCCTTTTATAAATTACGTTTATCACTAAACTATTAATTGAATATAGTCTGAGCCTTGTTTACTATTAATTTTAATAACCTTTTATTTCAAACAATTATTTAGTGTTTCTTGCAAAATTGGCCAATTTTATTGTACACAGTAGGCGGATATCCTTAATTAATCCCATGAACTCCTATTCTCTTTCTTCCCAGTCAACTCAACATTCTCTTCCAGAAAAATGTCATCGACACTTCCAGGAAGACATCTCGACGACTGAGGGCTCGAACTTGTTTCCGGCTTTGTATGTGATAGGCCATAAGCATTTGCACGCGCTTGAAGGCGCCTGTGGCAAGCCGTCGGATACTAGTTGCTTGTAAATAGCGTTCTACGTGAACGCACCCTAACGTGTGATGATGGGATTTGTACCAATTCGAAGCTGAAACATTCTGATACTCCCAAATATTTTCAGATTTATAACTTTCTCCTTTTAAATTTGCTAAATGATACAAAATGTCAATGTCTAAAAACTATTTTGGTGGAATTTATAGTATGTTTTGTTTACAACAATCAGCTAATTATAATCCTGACTCGGTGATTTTCATCAAACAGCTGATATGAGCTCATCAAGCTTTTGATTTATTTTCGTGTATAGTAAACATCAAATATAACCTTTAAAATTTAATTATTTTTTATTGTTCAGTTTGTGTTTTTGTGACTTTTTAGTTGTATTGTGCCACAAATAAATGTGCTTTATTTTAATTTGTGATATTTTAGATAATTATTTTACCGTCGATGATTGTTCCTATAGGATACCGTCAGATTACTCAAACCTAATTTTGTATCCGTCGAATTTTGACGGGCTCCCACAAGTTAGCTTAACTTTATTTAGAATTTTAAATAAAACACTGTTCAAAAGTATCGACTAACTACGACAACAAAATTAAGGCTTAACCAAGATTCATGAAGTAAGTTAAAATATTTATTGCATTGGGGCTGTAACATTTATAATGATTGTAAGGCCACATCATACGACCGCGGGTGTGGGCGCAGATGACGCCTTTCACACGAGAAGCTTCGTCCAGGAATTTTCCCGCGTTTTAAAAAAAAACCGCAGTTTATAGGGGGCACCAGTAAATCTAGGTAGATTTCTACGCCCATAAGAGCAACGTCATCTTTCAAGTTCCATCGAGCTTAAAACGGTGGTCAGATATTGTTGATTTATGGTTTGTTTTATAAAGATAAGGAAATAACAAAGCTATTTCCCTGAGCAAAGTTTCCAATTTGTTTTATAGATAATTTCAGCTAAAAATACGAAACAAAAAATATTTTCTTAATCCCCGTTTCCATTAATCTTTTACTTGGGATTTTTTGTTGGAGGCCGTATACATTCTCCCAGCTTGTGCCAACATTTCCCGCAAGTATGTTAATGCCATGTAACGCAAAAATTATTACAGCGCTTGTTAAAACTGTTTTACAACAACAAACTATTTCCATACATTGATTTCAAATAAACTATCCTTGTAATTTGTCCTGACAAATCGAATAGAAGTTATGTATAGGCCCTAATCCTATATATTAAAACACAAAATTAAAAAGTTTCCGGAAGAACGTGTGAGAAATCCACTGAACCGATTTACACGCGGGTGGTATCAAATGAAAGGGAATAACCTCTATATTTGCACATTTTACCTTACATTTTTTCACCTGGTCAATAACTATTTAAAAATTAAATTGCAAGTTTTCTTATGGAAATTTAACATGGGGTAAAATTTCAACTTTGCACTCCTTTGGAAAGTTCACTTGAGGTTTCCACTGAACCGTTTTACATGCGGTTTTTTTTTTATGAAAGATCAATCCCTCTATATTTGCACAATCTACTTACATTTTTGAAATAATTTAATTTGGAATACAACAAAATAACTTTTTAAAACCGATTTTATCACTATTTTAACTTTCGCTAGATTATTGAAATATGTAAATTGTGTATCTAAGAACAGACAAGTATCAAATGGAATTATCAGGCTTATAGAAAATCATTAGTGACCAGGATATTTCAACGATACATATATTATAATTACTGAAGTCGATTTAGGCTGGCCCAAAGATTTTTTTTAATGTTGCAATTATTATGGTATTAATTGATACAATCTACAATGTATACATAACCCTTCAATTAGTGAATACCTTCTTAATCATTTTTAGTTTCCGTCCTTGAGCTGAGAGTAAAACATAGCGCTGATGTTCGTAGGCCTATTGTTTCTCCTTGGCTCCATGAGGGGCTTCATTCAACCCATCAAATGTTAATACAACGTTTGTTTTGTAAACAATACATTAAAAACAAATCCAACAATTGGCAAAGGTTTCAGACCAAGTGACTGGATTTAATATGCCTGTAATGGCTATACAACGATAAAATAAGCGTGATTACATCGAATCGTGGCTCTATCATGTTCGGGGTGTGCAAAGAAAACACCTTTAAAGTTGGCACGTGGATTTTTCATCTGATTACATATATACAAAAATTAGCTTTTCAAATATAGAACAGCAAATGTAGCTGCTCAAATTCGAGCAAATTGTATTTCCATTTTGGTAATATCCAGCTCATACAGTCTTATTATTTTACATTGAGATACCATTCCAGACATGAAATCAGCTGATCTTTTTTCCGTTCTGTTTCTTAGTATCAACAGCTGTTAAAGGTTAAATTACATTTATTTCTATTCTTACATAAGATTAACATTGGAACTTTGCGTGCCCAGGGGTCAAAGGCCTGAAGGCTGAAGGTTGATGTCATCCAAACCCCCAAAGGCACATATAGATGCCAAGGACATTCAAATAACACATCAGCCATAATTGTAAACCTATATAATAGTTTCGCCGGAAGCCCGTTTACGGAAATGCCTTATTTTTTATTAGATTTTTAAATTGATTTTTTACAAAGGATGACAAATTCCATATGCTGGAATGCTGCAATCTATGAGGATAATCATGAACTACACTAGTGTCCGCACAGAAATTGTGCATAGTCGAGTTTCCGGTATGACACCTCCGAAACGGCCAAAGTGCGATTTTAACGAGAGACCTATCAAATTAACGGATATATTCTCAATTTTTATATTACGGATTTTCAAAACTTTAAATCACTTTTTGTTATTTATATAACAAAAAAAGTAGAAAATATCGGTCTTATTTTACAATGTTTAAGTAAATTAAAATTCTGACGATTATTACAAAATATCTAGTAAATCAATACAATATAAATTGGTTTACTGTGCTTAATTTTTTTAAATACATATGTAGAACGATTTAATTATGTTCAAAATAAATGTCCAACTACTATCTAACAGGCTGAAGGACAATACGGAAAGGACGCGGCGACAAAAGGCGTGACGGTGCGGGGTCCGTGGCGTTGACTACTACCGGTCACTGCGCATGCGTGAACTCGTTCACAACAGTGTTGGGTATTGGGACACCGTTTCCATTATGTTTTGAGTTCTCCTAAAACATTTGTTGTCAGCTGCATCAGCTCAAAACACATTTTGTTGGCCAACAATGTTCAAAACAGTTTGCGAGCGTTTCCATTAAACGTTTTATTTAAACGTTTTAAACGTGAATTTTTTTTTTTTTTGAGTTGAGCTCAAAACAATGTTTTGAGCAGAAACTGTTAGAAAAGAAACGGGGCTTTATCGATTTTTAAAACGTAAATCGAAAAGGTTTCCTCTGAATTCGCTAGATAATCAGCAGTACAACATTCCTAAAAAACTTTGAAACTATACATTTACAATTAATTAATGGACGGAAAGTTAAGAATGGCCTTATGGGGGAAGCAGGTGATTGAAAAAACAAAAGTCTATTGAAATATTAACCAAATTTAAGGCGTATTAGGGTGCAATAGGCCTATTTGTACCTTATATAACAATACGTGAAGTAAATTTTTATTAAAAGGACTCCTTCGTTATTTCCAAGCCGATTTTAACTTCTTAAAGTTCAGAAGAAGAAAATATATTTTAATCTTGTTTACCCCAGGCATAGGAGGAAGAAAAACGTCAAAAGCGTTTTTGGATACATGAAATAAACAAGGAACGACAACAATATGGAGAATTCCATCATTTGTTTAGTGACTTGTTAATTCATGAAAGAAAGTCTGTTCAGTATTTTAATATGAAAGCAAATTTGATATGCCTATGTGTTACTCAGGCCTATCATGTACCTCTCTGCTAAATTTAAGCTCAATCAGTCCAGTGGTTAGAGCGTGATTGAGCCACGAACATAGAAACAAACTTACAACCTTTAACATCATACTTCCTACTAATACTCGTTTGTTTGTAGGTTAGATATTGTTGGCTCAACCACGCTCTAACCACTGGACTGATTGATTTGAAATTCGGCAGAGAGGTACTTGATAGGCCTGAGCATAACATATAGTTATATTAAAGTTACGAGAAAAAATCAAAAGATAACCAAGCAACAACAAAAACAACTGTACAGTGTATAGACCATGTGGTCCAACGGAACCGATACGAAAGCATACGTGAGTTTCCAAAAACACCCGAAGGGCACAGTCGTCACCGTTTCCGTGGCTGTACGCTGCGCACACCTGAAGGCGGTCCCACACTTCTAGCGAACAGGCCTGAACAATCCCGAATGTTCACTGAACATTCCGTCCTGTATATTTCCGCATGTATTCAATCGTTCCTGCAGCTCCCACACATTATCGCGTATACTCCGAACATTCGGAGTTCGGCCGAATGTTCGGGCGTGTTCGCGAGAAGTGTGGGATCGCATTAAAGCCTCGTTCTTACGACGCGACGTGTGGCTTGTCGAGTTACCGATGGCCTTGATCTACCGATTGTTGAGTATCACGTCGTGAGAACAGCTCGTCTGTGACTTTTCCAGCTAGCTCGAGATGGCGTGTTAAGTCTCGAGCCGTTCCCGCCCGATTCGGTAAACTCATGAAACATCAAAGGCCTGTGGATAGTCAGACCGCCAGCCTTGGTTTGGCTCGATACACTGTTCTCACGGCCTGTACAGTCGTCGAGCCGAGCGCTGGAGTACATTTGGTGTCACTTTCTGTTTATTTGTTTATTGATATATGTATATTTTAACCAAAACATATAAACCAGGCAATAGCTACACTTTTAATCCAACCACGCAACACGTCAATGCCTATACTAGGACAGTAAATACTTTTAAACCGGTTGCTTTTATAACTCTTAAAAAACTAAAGTGTACAAAGTCCAAGATATGTATCAAGTCTTTGAAATAGTTTCTTTGATAAAATACTAGATCTTATAACCAATCAAAATTACGGGTAAAAAAAAACTATTAAGTTATGAAATAAATTTCAATTAGCTTAAAATTTGCTATTTAGAAATGTACATTTCAAAAGCTAATTTTGAATCGCTTTTATAAAATGGGAATCCACCGTACAACATTTAAAACTAGTTACATTTCATTAGGCCTAAATGTCTAAAAGTTTGTTCATCGGGCTTAAACTACTTTCGGTACATTTAAAACAAAAAGATAAATATAACTGTAGACTACATATTTAGAGAGAGACCAAGAAAAATACATTATTATCAAATATATGTATGAAAATATTTGTATTCAATGCTAGTAGGATAGGTCCTTAGTTTTCTCATCTCTTTTGTAACAATTTTTCTCCAAGCTCGATTTTCTCCAATATTTTTTCTGGCTCGGTCTTTTTCTCCAAGCCCGTCGGTGGCTTTTCAAATCAACAGGCTGCCACACGCCGTGAGAACAGTAAGGCTTGAATATACTCAGACGACTCGACAACCGTTGACAGATCAAGGTCATCTGTGACTGGACAAGCCACGCGTCGTGAGAACGAGGCTTAAGCCTATGATACACGGCCCGTTATCTGTCAGGCCAGGCCATAAAACCTGCTGCACAACAGGCCGTGTATCAGTTCGGCCCGACGAGGCCCGCGGTCCATCAGGCGCGTCCGGGCTGGCGCGGGCTTTCCCGTGGAAAGTCGGTAAACATCAAAGGCCTGTCTCGGCGCGGCCGTATTCCTCCACCCCCTGAGCTCATTTGGCCATCGGCTGCCAGTGAATAAGGTCATATTTATGTTCTTTGGTTACCAGTGCCTTTTTAAATCACATGTTTTTAATGGTTCACACCATTGACTATAAATACTAAAGGAGACATCCCATCCATATGGCCCAGCTGTCCCACTTTTAGTGTATGCTAGAATTTAAACTTCAAGTAGTTTGATTGGGTCACCGACAGATTGTGCTGCTGTCAACTTTTTATTTTAGTTATTTACGTTAACTTTTAAAGTATCTACACCCCAGAAAGCAAGTGATAATCAACTTATGTTTGCTTCCTGGCACACCAACTGTTATATTATCCCCTCCTTGAGACGATAAGTAATAGTTGACAGCAGTACACTCTGTTGGTAATTGGTGTAAACTATGATCTCTTTCAATCCTGGCATACACAAAACTAGGGACACATTTTACAATGGCAATGAGAAGTCTACTTCAGTATTTATAGTCTATGGTTCACACTTTCTGGAAAGTCAGGGAGAGTCAGAGAGGACTAAAAAAGGTCAGGGAAAAGTTGTGGAAAAATGAAAAATGTCAGGGAAAATTACAAATATTTTATTGGGAAAACTTTAGCATAGTTTTTTGATAAAGTAATATAATTATCATATAATTATTGTCATTAATTAATTCAGTCATTGTTGTTAGATTAGGAAACCCCAGCTTAGTGCCGGCTGGTAGAGTATAATTATTGTATGTCAATCATTTTTTTGCTCCTGATTTTTTTTTTCATTTTTAAGTTTGATAATAAAACTTATAAGATTGCATGTAGACTTTTTAAATAAGATAGTATTTTTTTAAGATACTAGCAAAAGTCAATGTTTACTTTAAAATACGATTATTATTTCACTTTCATGAATTTAATTTGTTTTATCACTTCTTTTTACTGTGTTCACCACGAATATAGATTGGTGTTATTATTAGGTATTTCCACTAAGTTTTACCTTTTTATTTATTGAAGGCGGTTCTCCTAGGTATGTGAAAAGATTCTACAGAGTGGCAGACAGTATTTACTTTTAAGTAAATTTGTACAACGCACATACGTATGAAACTAATTATTAATACAGTCAAGTCAATGGAAAAAAACACAAATATCAAAAAGACAAATGAGCTACAACACTACTGCAATTTTAAATTGTTTATAAATAGATTCACACAGTCACGCCTTAGGGTACTCCGGTTGTGCAAGATTCACACAGTCACACCTTAGGGTACTCCGGTTGCGCAGAAGCTAGGCCACGCCTCCATCTTTAACTGAGGAAGAAGGAGTACCCTAACAGGCGTATTTGTAAAGTTTTATATAAGCTCGCCATTTTGTGGAGTACTCAAAGTATCGTCTATGTAAAAAACTATATAAAACCGTAAATTTATATTCAAAGCCATTGTTTATGAAATTATGGTATATATAGGCTAGAATATTACCATATAAGCTATATAAGTAATAGAAATATGGTGAATTCATCCCATATTTGAAGTATAACACCAACAAATGGATATCCCAAATGCCATTTGTACACGGAATACCCAAAGGCCCAAGGCTAGGAATATATATATATATATATATATATATAGATATATATATACATATATATAAATTTGAACGAATAGTGTTTTGGACATCTGGGGACCTCAAAACAAAAAGTTATCATGGTCTCGGGCTTAAGTCTTACCATGAGACCTACGGTAATAGCTTCTTCCCTATAGGGGAAATTCGCTAAAAAACATAATATTTCGTAAAAGATAAAGCATTGCAACCTGCCATAGATAATTATACAAATACTTCATGCATAACTTTTAAAACTGGAATTACGTGCAATAAGTATTAAATTTAAAAATTTTGAGTGTTTAAATATTTTAATGAAATATATTTAAAATAAATATAAACTTTACAATTTATATTAACTATCACATGGCAAAAATCAAGAGTGAATCACATTTAATGTTTTAAAGGTGATTGAACGAGAAACAATTATTGTTTTATTTTTCAATCGTCTTTAAAAATATAAATGCTTATTTTATTTAAATGATTAAATTTATAAATCAATCATTCTTAAATGTTTACTTGGTCTATTTGAAATTTTAAGTTAAATTGTTGTTTTTGTTTTCCTCTACATTAACATGACGTAATTTATACGTTTATCTTTCTACTTGAAAAAATCCCCTTTTACTATCTTATAACTCATAAATAATTTTTGGTTTTATATCGTTATGATATTGTCGTATATTTTATACAAGTACTAAGCAACTTTCTACTTGAAAAAATCCCCTTTTACTATCTTATAACTCATAAATAATTTTTGGTTTTATATCGTTATGATATTGTCGTATATTTTATACAAGTACTAAGCAAAATAATGGCAAAGCGAAGTTTTGTTAAATGCTATTTTGTTAAATCGTTGCCATATGCGTGTAAAAAGACGAAATATATATTTGTTGAATATATATTTCAACACAATCTAATTTCCAAAGCGTACATCAGTGGTGCGAGTATTGAAGGCTTAAAAAGCTTTCTGGTGTATCAGCTCCGCCGCGCCGTGTGATGTATGGACAACCACTGAGTCCTTCTACCTTTACATCTTTTGTTCACACAGTAGCAATCAGTACATGTTTGTTCTCTTACGGCAATAAATTTGCATAAACATATACAAACATACTGTTCCATATGGATATCAGGAAAAAACTGTTGTTGTTAAATATTTTAAAAAGGTAAATCATTTGGCTAAATATTTTAAAACTAATTTCTGCAAGAAACTATCCACAATTTAATTTAGTCTTTTTCCAAAGTTTTATGTCAGAAGTACTGTGTTTACGTTTTGATTGGAAAAAGCCAAAACCCTTGTCTTGTTATAAGGCCATCTAAGGTCAACTTTGTAAAAACCATTAACAGCTTTATAACATAGGGTACAGATTCGAAATTTTCTAAACAAATGTTGTTTTCGTGGTATAAAGCTGCCTAAATAAAAATAAACAAAGAAACAATGAAAACAAAATAAAATAAATAAACAAAGAAAACAAATAAACAAGGAAATTTTATCCAAAATTTATTTCCACTATATTTTCTTCAAACCTGCTCAAACTGAAATATAATTTTTCTTCTAAGTCATTGTTAACCCCCCACCTAATGTATGTGACAATGAAAACGCAATTATATTTGCCATTTAAAATATGTAACTACGATATTTTACGATGAAGAAAATAGTAAATTACAATTTTCTCTGAACTATATCGTATTTACTCGTAGTTTAACAAACCTTAGATGATTAGATGCATATTAAAAAAAATCAAATTTGTAAATATGGATAAAGTGTTGGTTATAACGGACAACCTCACCAGTAGAGGCGTTAGACTTGAGATAAAATATACGTTTGAAAATCCATTCTGAAATGACAGTGACAAAACCCCGTTGACTGAAGGAGCTAACAAAACATTCGTTAATAGATTTTCGTCACCTAAAGTCTCATTTATATGTATTTATAAGGATCAACATTTAATTTTGTTTATGTTATGGTTATTTTTTATGGATGATGATCCAGAATGCAATGGAAAATATAATTTCATCGCACTATCTTAATTGATTGTCCTACTTTATTTTACATTGTTGGGTTGTAAAAACCATAATTACCTAAACATTATAAACAACTTTCAAGATACAAACTTTTAAATGAAATTTTAGACTAAATATCAAGGACGATATAACTAACGATATTTAGATAACTGATAAGTTATGTTTGTTGAACCATAAAAAAAGTATCATAGGAAAAACCAATCATTTTTTAAATATGTTCACAGATAGATTTATATTTTGTATCGTGCTAAGAACATAAGTATTTATTAAGAGTATTGATATTTGCAGTGAGATAGACCAAAAATGCTGAATGCACAGATGGCCAGCTAACAATAAACACCTCTCCTCCTTCGGACTCTGGAACTGTTTATCTTATGGCTTCAGACTTTCTTTATGACTTCCTTTCCAGCCAACAAAACTTTATAAGCCTTCCATTCCCATCTTAAAACATTACACAAGATTAGTTTTATTTCACTGAAATCATTGAACGAAATCTCATAATATTACGAAATGATCAAGAATAGTTGAGTGGCAGAAAATGATTAAGTAAGGACATTTCTGGAAGGAATGGATGTGCTTAGGATAGGTTGAGCCCACATTAATCCTGATGAACAAGAAACCATTGCCAAACTGATGATGTGATAAGGATGATGGGTTACCCCGGAGCGTCATTTGTCTTTATCTCTCTAGTCCACGTTGCAGCTGCCCACAAACCACCTTGCACTATGCCAAACTGATGATGTGATAAGGATGATGGGTTACCCCGGAGCGTCATTTGTCTTTATCTCTCTAGTCCACGTTGCAGCTGCCCACAAACCACCTTGCACTATGCCAAACTGATGATGTGATAAGGATGTTGGGTCACCCCGGAGCGTAATTTGTCTTTATCTCTCTAGCCCACGTTGCAGCTGCCCACAAACCATCTTGCACTACGCCAAACTGATGATGTGATAAGGATGATGGGTTACCCCGGAGCGTCATTTGTCTTTATCTCTCTAGCCCACGTTGCAGCTGCCCACAAACCATCTTGCACTACGCCAAACCGATGATGTGATAAGGATGATGAGTTACTCCGGAGCGTCATTTGTCTTTATCTCTCTAGCCCACGTTGCAGCTGCCCACAAACCATCTTGCACTACGCCAAACTGATGATGTGATAAGGATGATGGGTTACCCCGGAGTGTCATTTGTCTTTATCTCTCTAGTCCACGTTGCAGCTGCCCACAAACCACCTTGCACTACGCCAAACCGATGACTGATATATGATCAATATGCTGATATATGGGATCAATGAGTGTTATGTTTACGGATCTAGATTATGAAGAGTGTAGCAGTTACATTACAGTATATCCTAAACAGACTGTTAACATTGTAATCAACTGCAGTTAAATGTAATATAGATTAATAAAATGAAGTTGTTATCGGGTTTGAAATAAAAAAAGGTTATAATCCGATATAACGTTTCCCATTATATGTTTTAGCACCTTTTAAATCTTGTTATGAGCGCCAGAGAATGTATTTAAATATAATATATCCCGCCTCTCGTAACACAGTTTTGGTTTTCATTTTAATATCTAATTATAATTGTTTAGTCAACAGAAATCTTATTGTTTTAACTTAAGCGCAGTATTTGGTTATTTTTATACTTTTTAATTTGTTTCACTATAAAACTATTATTTTGACAATAATTTACATATCCACTATGTGCTTTCAACAATTATAGGTTAAGCGTAATATTTTAATATTTGTTACGTATTTAGGAATAAGTTATTGTTAATATGGTAAAATTATTTATCGATGATTGTAATTCCATAATTTTTTTTCAAAGACGTTTTTACACTCTAACTTATGACATATTTTAACTTTCAATACACATTACATGATTAAGTATATTTATTTTAATGACCAGGACAATATATCCCTTGTTATTGTATAAATACTATACTCTCTATTTGAGAAACTACTCCAAAACTTAACTTTGTATTTTAGCTTTTTGTGTTTTGTATTTAGATAATTGACGTAAAAAATCGGAAACATGCCATTAAGTACTGTAAACCCCATTTTCTCACCTACTTTACAAGAGTTATGTGTCTTTCGTTTACACGTCAAATTAGTAATATAAACTTGGTCACATTCCTCCCAACAAATCATTCTCGCTGCAAGAAAGCTGCTGCATATTTAAGTCTTTGATTTCGTCCTGGTAGATCTCGTCCTAATTAACTTATGAAAAACAACATCTTCTATATAATCCAAGAGTAAGGTTAAACTAGGCGTTAAGTCAGGGGACCGAGAAGACCAGGGAAGGAGAAGCAAGTTTGCCTGTAACCCTCGCCCAGATTAACTCAAAGCCAAAATGAGTTTAAATAATCTTTAACGTCTAAGCAAAATTTGCAGGATCTTTTTGTCGTTGTTATGTTTAAGAAAATATTGTTCATTCCTCGTTAGCAAGCGATCTACTAGACTTGGCAAAATATAAAACGTAGTAGCGTCCATCGATGCTGATTTGTTGGGACGTGTGAGGCAAGAATTAGATCAAATATCAAAATTTGTCAGTTCACAATAGCGTCACACAGATCACTTGTGTGGTAGGATAAAACTTGAGGACTTACAGACTCCATTAGTATTCAAAATATTTTGGTTAATGAGTTTGGGAGAAAACGAGCTTTAAAGTCCTAAAATGTATTCTGAAACACGCGGTAAACAGCTATACAAATTAAATTGTTAAGTACTTTTATGTGTCTAGAATAATAGTAATAATTAAATTGCAATATGAATCAATAACTCAATTTTATAATAGTGCCAAATTTGTTTCAGGTATGTCAGAAGTAAGGGACCGATTCGTAAGTTAGAGGCAAGAATCATTATGTAATCCAAATAAAATTTTATATGTAAAAACAATTAAAAAAATAGCTTGTTAAGCATAGCTAAGCTACCATAGTTATTTTAGGCACTCTTTGAAAGCTAAATGTAATATGAAATGATATTTTTGTCGTGTTGAGTTATAATGGAAGTTAATTAATGAGATGTAAGTTCATCTCAGTCAACGATTCTGTGACCTTTAGTTGACGCTGCATTTGTATTATGTTTTATCTGTGTATATAGTAAAGTGAAAATGACAACTTAATCTAGTACTGCTCTAACAGTAAATATATAATTTGCTCATTTATAAAGGTAACGACAATTGTAATTTGTTTATTGCGAACTTTTTTAATACATTTGCAAATTCGACTCAAATTGTAACACATGCTTTTTTAACTATATACTGTTATATCTAAGGCAAATATATGTTGAGATAAGTACATTTAAGTAGCATGATTACATGTCGTCTACTTTGTTTTACGTTATATGACGGTTATATTATATTAATCTATGGTTTCTTTTATAATAATTTTCATAATTCCATAAGAACAATACATTGGTTATTCCATAATACTACACTTATCAAAATATTCCTGTCAATTCAACTATATTACAAATTACTTTAGAAAAATATTTGCTTAATATAAATGTATGTATATATATATATATATATATATATATATATATATATATATATATTATTTAAATAACATATTTATTTTGTTCTCTCTGTACTTTAATAATGATACAACATAGGCATTCACGTGAATAGTAAGGTTATCAAAATATGTGTTTGACAAAAAATGTTATGAGTCTTTTACACCAAAACCCCACTGTAATGTCTTCTAACAAAACGATTAATTAGTTTCCATTATACATGTAAATGTGTATTTCACAGTTTTTAAATGTATAACTACAACAGTAAATACATCTGTATCAAGTATCCTGGACACCATTGTTCATTAGCGGTCTCTGACGTGGTTTGTCAGACATTTCAAAGGGAGTGATTGTTTTAAACATCTGCATTTACACCACGTTTGGTTGCCCCGGGAGTGTGTAAGGGCGGTTTAATTAGCCCTAACTTGTTTCTGCACAAGTAAAGAGGGATTAGTCTATAAAATTCTGTATTTAGAAAAACTTTGAAAATACAAAATAATCTATCTAGATTACAGAAAACCATCAAGATTTAATGCAAAATTAAAAAAATACAATATTTAATGGTTACAAGAAAACGCATTAATTCAATTTTACAAAGAATCTATTTTTGAAGAATTTTTAATTTTTTATAAGAACAAAATATTTTACAGGTTGAAGAAAAAATACTTATCAAAGCTGATGATAAAAGTAAAAAAAAATAAAACATTATATTGGAGATGTTACTTTCCACTCAAATCACTTTGTAGTACGTTACATCTTAACTTGTACTACAAAATGCAAATGATCTTTAAATGCATATAGCGTACTATACAATTGTCTAGGCTTTGGTTTAAACTATTCACATTTTAAGAAATAAACTTAACATCTAATTACATAAAACATAGGACTATTCGTTGTTGATAGTGTAATTGTTATTTAAATTACTGTAGTTTAAGTTATGAGGTACTTAAGCTCCTTAAAGTTACATACACCGTAGTTAATTCCCTCAATATCTCCCATTACCTTTAATCCGAAATTAAATTAGTTTATGGATTATCCCAGCTTCATTCAATATATGGTAATGGTATAACACCATTACTCATTTTATAATGTTATTTCCAAGTTATATATTTTGTATTATTATTTTGTGAATAAAACATTGGACTGTGTTGTTGGTGCTAATGTAGTTACCGTTTCCTCAGAAAGAAATAGTTTAATACAACAATTGCAGTTAATCATAATCAATTAATTTTAAAATAAGTCAGTGTTGGAATATACTGACTATGAGATTTGGACGTGCTTATTATATAGTATCACCGATTAATTTTGGGCTCTCTTGCTTTCTAATGGTTACCGGTGCTTTTTGTGATAAATTGTATTTAAAATTGGCTGTCAATAAAAACCATTAATCTAATACCATTATACTCTCAGTTGGACAGAATAGGTGTTATTATATTTTTACACTCAATCAGGTATTTATAAATATAAATTTGCCTGCTCAAGTTGTGTTAGTGGCTACGTTTTAAAGTTGCTTATTCAAATGTTCTCGTTGGTGGCTTTAGTAACGGGTTAAACAATATTTGATCAATGACATAAAGTTATGATAGCTTCATATTAGGATATTTAAGTAAAAAAAATCAGTTTTGTCGTAGTCACTGAAGAGTACGGTACACACATATATATTTTAAATTACGTTACCATGTGAAAATGGTTTGAAGTTTATCCTTTTTATATAATACACTTTCGTACTAAGGTTATAATGGTGTTATATGGTTTATATAGTCGCCTTTTATTTCAGAGCTTACAAACAAATTTGATGTAATTTACGTACACAAGAGTATAATAGATTACAAGTGAGAAGTTAGATATGGAAGACGAATAATATAAATGTTATATTCTCATAAAAGTTCAACGTAACGAATCACAGCTATCTGACACATTTGCTAAACAACTTGACAGTGATTGATGGAGACTAGGGTATTTTTCCAAAGCCAACATTTACTTTACAAAAAGATTAAAGATTATGAAATTCGTATAGAAAAACAATTTTCCTTTATTAGTTCATTTATTTTAATTTTTACATAAACACATTTATTGGTATGCAATTTATCGGGTTTTATTGCTTAACATTGTATAGTACAGTTACGATTGTTATGTTAGTATAATAATACAGTTTTAAAATTATGACTCTAAAAATCAACTTTTTGAATACTTTATTTCATTATCATGGACGTTTCTCGAAGAGGACGTTATCGGATAGTTGGAGAGTATTACTATATTTTGTAAATAGCAAAGTAGTTAAAAAAATTGAGGATGAAGTGGAAAATAATAAAAATCTTTTTTAACTTTACCTGAAATAAAATATATTTTCCTAAGACCTTATGCATGGTATTAAATGTAAAAAGGGACAAAATATGTTGGATAATTTAATGTTGTAAATTCACAAACTGTAACGCAATTTTTATTTTGCATTTTAATTGTAAGGATTTTTGTATCAATTGTAGATAAAGGAAGTGCGTAGAAATAATATTTTATTCCTATCCTTTGGTAGAAAAATGGATGGTAAACTGGAAATATATTCTTTTGTCTGGAAGGCTTTTGAATGAAAAAAATGATCATTTACTTTTCTGGCTCGAGAGTCTCTGTCGTTACCAAGTAATACATCAGTATTGTTCTTTTTGTTTCTATTCTTCTTCTTTAACATTACCTCGAGTTGACCAACCTCTATTGTTCTCCGAAAACCTTCAAAGAGACAAGTTATAAGTCTTTTACGTAAATTAAACATGTATATTTATATTGTTTTAATAATTTTGGGAGTTTTCTACAATATGTGGGCAAATCATAATCAAAACCTGTATTAACCTGCATACCGGCACTATTAATTTCAGGCTTGGAGGATTGTACGAAAACTATTAACAATAATTTATGCTACAAAATATCCAATTAATATTATTTTACAAAAGTATTACATTAGGTTGTAGTGTAAATAGTTAGCATACGTAAATCATTATTGTCACCGATATTATGTTACAGATCTGCAATTTCCGGAAAACATAACATGTATGGCTAAACCGATATTCCATATAGTGGGCACATTAGACAGCATCTGATTTTGGTTGTATACATAGTGTCGTGAGCGGATATTTCGTTACCTCAGTTTTGAACTAATCAGCTAACCATCATTATCAAAATTATTTGATCTCCTAAAGTGATTCTGAATGAATATATTGTTCACTTTGTGCCTCCTCCTATTTATTTATCGCAAGTATATCAATGGATTCTCATTCAAATAACTTTTAATTTGTAATGAATTCAATTAAAACTTAGGTCTTAAACATAAAACAAAATATGAACAACATGCAGTTAATACAAAATGTTAATACATTTAAATTTACCATTTTATTTTGGTGATTCGTCCATAATAACTGAATCTACATTACAAAGAAAATGTGGCCCGTTATAAAGTCTATGTAGTAGGTCATGTCTAGATCGTTCTGCTAGACTGGTAGTGTTCCAAGCAGTCCATACAATATGCCCGTCCAGCTGATCCTATCTTCCTACCTTGACAATGTGCTCAGAAGGGGACCTAATTGGATTAGCTCTGTGGTCTTGAGTCGGTATCAGACTATCAGTTATTTAAACCTTTCTCGTCAAAAGTGTAATATATTTTCCTGTCAAGAATAACGTATTTTATGCAAAGTGTATGCTATTTTACAGTTAAAAGAATGGGCAAACAGTAATTGATTACACTGTGGTTTGTTGTCACTTATTGTGTTTTCCCAAAACTCGAGCATTTTAAACTTTATTGAGAGACAGCAAAACCTTGATAATTAATTTATAACTTTTTATAACACAGTAATTTGTTCAACTCTTTATATATGTATTACAAAATTTCACCATACATACAATATAAATGCAATAAAATAAATACAATAAGTTGTTTAAGAAATAATTTTATATTCAATATTATAACTAAAGAAACACGGTATTATATCGATAAAATAGTATAAATAAATAATACGATAAAATTCATTTAAGCTGGCCCCGAGAACAAACGTTCAAAATAAATACAACTATACAATAAATCGATATATTGGCAGTGTGTGGAGGAAACCAAAACATTTATCCCAACGGTGGCGATAAACCACAGCCTTTATTGGCGTTTTTCATGCACGTGGATATCTTTTGTTATTTATATATGTCAAACAATAATAGCATTAAATAATGACTTTAAAAGTAAATTCCGAACTACTATAATATTCTTGTATGTATGAAAAATATAGTTCTTTTTAAAGAAAATTTAACTTGGTAACCTTCACACGTAGCATGTAACCATTTAAATTTTAAACAGCCCCTCAAAATAAGATCTTATAAATATTTTGGCCCTTTTTTAAGACCTTATTAAGTGAATAAACCATAAAAACATGTCGTTAAAATGTAGTATCCAAACAGGATGGAAGCCACGTAATATTTATATTTTTGTATTTTTAGCAACATTATTTTCCTTAAACAGTATTTGAAGTTGAAAGTAAATATTTGAAGTTCCATAATAACTTACGACAACCATCGCACAACAGAGAGGTTACACTACTTTTAATATACTTTTAATATACTAATTTTAATATCTTCCACTATTTTTAATCCGAAATTAAATTAGTTTATGGATTTTCTGGCTTTATTCAATCTATGGTAATGGTATTACACTATTCCTCATTTTATAATGTTATTTGCAAGTTACATATTTTGTATGATTATTTTGAGGGTAAAACATTGGACTGTGTTGTTAGTGCTAATTTTGTTACCGTTTGCTCAGAAAGAAATAGTATAAAAAATACTATTAATCATAATAAATTAATTTTAAAATAATATATTGTTGGTATATACTGACTATGAGATCTTGACGAGCTTATTATACTGTATAGTATCACCGGTTAATGTTGGGCTTTCTGGCTTTTTAAAAGTTTCCGCTGCTTGTTGTGATAAATTGAAATTGAAATCAGTTGTAAATAACAACCATTGATATAATACTAGTATACTCTCGGTTGAACAGAATAGGTGTTTATATATTTATACACTCAATCAGGTATTTATAAATATAAATTTGCCTGCTCAAGTTGTGTCAGTGGCTACGTTTTAAAGTTGCTTATTCAAACGTGTTCTCGTTGGAGGCTTTAGTAGCGGGTTAGACTATATTTGATCAATGACATAAAGTTATGATAGCTTCATATTAGGATATTTAAGTAAAAAAAATCAGTTTTGTCGTAGTCACTGAAGAGTACGGAACACACATATATATTTTAAATTACGTTACCATGTGAAAATGGTTTGAAGTTTATCCTTTTTATATAATACACTTTCGTACTAAGGTTATAATGTTGTCATATGGTTTATATAGTCGCCTTTTATTTCAGAGCTTACAAACAAATTTGATGTTATTTACGTACACAAGAGTATAATAGATTACAAGTGAGAAGTTAGATATGGAAGACGAATAATATAAATGTTATATTCTCATAAAAGTTCAACGTAACGAATCACAGCTGTCTGACACATTTGGTAAACAACTTGACAGTGATTGATGGAGACTAGGGTATTTTTCCAAAGCCAACATTTACTTTAAAAAAAGATTAGAGCTTATGAAATTCGTATAGAAAAACATTTTCCTTTTATTAGTTTATTAGTTCATTTATTTTACTTTTTACCTAACACATTTATTGGTATGCAATTTATCGGATTTTGCTTAAAACTTTATAGTACAGTTACGATTGTTATGTTAGTATAATAATACAGTTTTAAAATTATTAATTTCATGGATAACAAATTATATTTTTTAAATGCCCTTTTTTAATATTTTGGACGTTTTTCAAGGAGGACGGTATCGGATAATCGGAGAGTATTAATACATTTTTTAAATAGCAAATCAGTTAGAAAAACATTGAGGATAATGTGGAATATATTTTGTCACTATAATCTAGAGGAGCATTTAACATTCTCAAAGAATAATTAATAAATCAGATTAGTATTACCATACAGCCTCAGGTTTATAGCTTTTTCCATACAATTTTCAAAAAACAAAATGTCTTTTACTTTTCCTGAAATAAAATCAATTTTTAAAGACCTTATGCATAGTATTAAATGTAAAAAGGGACCAAAATTGATGGATAATGTAATGTTTTAAATTCACAAACTGTAATAAAATTTGTGTTATGCATTACAATTGTAAGGATTTTTGTGTCAATTGTAGATAAAGGAATTTCGTGGTAATGATATTGCATTCCTATTCTTGGTGCAGACAAATGGATGATAAACTGGAAATGTATTCTTTTGTCTGGAAGGCTTTTGAATGAAAAAAATGATCATTTACTTTTCTGGCTCGAGAGTCTCTGTCGCCGCCAAGTAATACATCAGAAATGTTCTTTTTGTTTACATTTTTCTTCTGTAACTTTCACTTGAGTTGACATACCTCTATTGTTCTTCAAAAACTTTCAAAGAGACAAGTAACAGATCTTTACGTAAATTAAAGGTTTGTTTGTATTGTTTTATTTATTTTGGGAGTTTTCTACAATATGTGGGCAAATCAATTAAAAATCTATATTAGCCTACATAATATTGGTTTCAGGTTTTTGAAAAATATTAACAATAATTTATACTACTACAAAAATTACTTAATATTTCACAAAAGTATTATATTAGGTTAGAGTGTAAGTAGTAATAAAACGTAAAATATTATTATTATTATTAATAAAAAATATTATTATTATTACTGACCTGTAATTTCTGAAAATCATATTATGTACGGCCAATCATATATTCCATATTCCATATGTCCACATTCCATAATCATATTCCATATAGTAAATTGGGCTCTTTAGACATTATCTGATATCGGTTATGTACATAGTTTCGTGAGCGGATATTTGGTTACCTCAATTCTGATTTAATCAGCTAATCATAATTATCGAAATGATTAGATCTCCTAACGCGATTGTCATTGAACATTTGGCTCACTTTTTGCCTCTTCCTATTTCTGTATCGCTAGTATATCAAGGGTTCACATTCACCTAACTATTAATTTATAATGAACTAGCTGTTCTCGCAGGCTTCGCCACGCTAATAACAGTTTATTCAAACTATGCCAGTTGTGTGTGCTGCATTCTGTGGTCTTCCCACGGAACTACTACAAATCAAGATCAGGCGTTTGAATTTTCATAAACTCAAACTTAAATAGAATGCCCAAAAGAATAACACAGGTTTTGAAATTTGACTCCCCGTGGGACGCAGCCCAATGGGAATTTTTTAAACCCCTTTATTAGTGAGCACCTAAGACCCTAGAGGAAGATACGTATCAAATTTCATAGCAATCCTTCATGTGGTATTTGAGATTTCGTGATGAATGAGTCAGTCAGTGATATTTGGATTTTATATTAAGGTAAAACTTATCTCTTAAACATAAACAAAATATGAAGCACATACAGTTAGTACAAATAGTTATTATAACTTAAATTTACCATTTTACTTATGTGATTCTTCTATGATAACTGAATCTACATTACAAAGAAATTGTGGTCCGTTATAAAGTCTATTTAGTAGGTCATGTCTATAACATTCTGCTACACTGGTAGTATTCCAAGCAGCCCATACAATATGCCCACCCATCTGATCATATCTCCCTGTCTTGACAATGTGCACAGAAGGGGGACTAATTGTATTAGCTCTTAGGTCTTTTGTTCAGTATATGGCAATACGTTATTCTAGGATTTGTAGTAAAAAGGTTTGTATGTTTATCGTGTTGAATAATGTATTATATGCAAAGTGTATGCTATTTTACAGTAAAATGATTGGACAAACATTAATTGATTACAATATAAGTAGGACTACCCCCACTTGAGCAAGCCAATCAGAAGCCAGCATTTTGGTCACGTGACTTGTGACGTCATTAGGCTCCGCCCCCAAGATGGCGGCGCCCATGGTGACTTCACTTTTTTCCCGCCAAATTCCCTAACCTCACTTTTTTCCCGCCAGATTGTGCAGTGTTGCCAACCTAGCAGAGCTTATACCAACCTAGCAGCTGGTGACGTAGCTGTGACGTTTTTGGCAATGTAGAGATCATGTGAGGCCAAGTGCTAAACTTACGAAAAACGATTTTATTTTAACATTTTCAGTTTTTTGTTATGAAAATCTTACTTTTTTATTTTATCAATGAATTAAGCTCTACAAAACAAACAATTTGGGGATTTGATCATTAATCTACGTCAATAGAGTACTGAGATATTGAAAGTATTAAACACAGTACGTTGTCTAATGCTATTCTTATGAAGAATAAGTAACACGTTATACAGGTAATTGGTTATTTATAAACATAAGTTGATAAAACTTAATATGTGGTTTAGTTTAACTAAACTACAACTATGTGGTTTTAATGAATTAAGCTCTACAAAACAAACAATTTGGGGATTTGATCATTAATCTACGTCAATAGAGTACTGAGATATTGAAAGTATTAAACACAGTACGATGTCTAATGCTATTCTTATGAAGAATAAGTAACACGTTATACAGGTAATTGGTTATTTATAAACATAAGTTGATAAAACTTAATATGTGGTTTAGTTTAACTAAACTACAACTATGTGGTTTATTGATATTTTCATAAAAAACCAAACAAACGTACATAGTCGGTTCTAATGTTATCCTTATGGAGAATAAGTCAAATTTAATATCTTACTTATTTATCTACATATATTGATAAAACTTGGTATCAACTTTATGTGGTTCTGATATATGAATATTCATGTAAAATACCCTTACTGCAGCAAACCTACACACACAGACTAATGCAAATAAATGGAATTTGTGCTATAAAATTGTATTTCCGGTGTATATAGCCGTCAACCGACATAGTTTAGACAAACTTTACCTTTTGACTGTATCCTTGACTCGATAGCCTACGGTGAATCGCACAAAGGATTTAATTTATAACTGAAATTATTCTAAGTCTAAAACTAATTACTACAAGGAATGTTAAATGCTAATGTACTAATAAATTCTCACGACTGTAACTTTAAATTAGACCGTAACCTTGAATTGATGACCTACGATGGAACGCACAAAGGTTTAAATTTATAACTGAAATTATTCCAAGTCCAAAACTAAATACTACAAGTAAATGTAACTGCTAATATAGTCTCACGACGACCATCTGAAAATATTTCTCACTCGGGACTTGGATACTTTTCTGAATTGATACACCAAGTATTGTGAAGGTCAGAGGAGAAACTATCGTAAAATAGAGCAAAGCAGACTTAAATGTGCTGAGCTCCACACCATAAGGTTGTATCGATTAAATACACCACAAGGTGGATCGGCTTATTATTCATTGTCCTTCAAAAAATTTTGTTTTTCTTTACAGCTGATATAACCTTGGTCGTATCTGAATTCTGATTGCACTTTTTTGCTCGTCTTGGCGAGCCGTGTAATTTGAGTACCCCCGATAACCTACGGTGAATCTCACAAAGGATTAAATTTATAACTGAAATTATTCTATGTTTAAAACTAAATACTACAAGGAATGTTAAATGCTAATGTACTAATAAATTCTCACGACTGTAACTTTAAATTAGACCGTAACCTTGAATTGATGACCTACGATGGAACGCACAAAGGTTTAAATTTATAACTGAAATTATTCCGAGTCCAAAACTAAATACTACAAGGAAATGTAACTGCTAATTTAGTCTCACGACGACCATCTGAAAATATTTCTCACCCGGGACTTGGATAATTTTCTGAACAGATACACCAAGTACTATGGACTTAGCATTGTGAACGTTAGAGGAGAACCCATCTTACAATAGAGCGAAGCAGACTTAAATGTGCTCAGCTCAGCTCTGCACCAGACGATAGGATAAATAAATCATGCAGATGATTGATTTGATAGTTTTAAAAAGATAAAACATGAAAGAACGCGACAAAAACAAAAGCTTATAGCATTACGTAGGGATAAAAACGCCATGCTTATCCAATTGTTGATGTGTTCTGGAAGAGCAGGGATTAATCCTCGACAAGTCTTCATCGGTGCTAGCCATACTTTATTTTTATCCCATAAGAGTAATGCTAACTTTGTGACACGATTCCTAAAAAGCAATTGCGATAAAATCATGGATAAGGCGAAGAAAAGGTATAATTGTCCATTACAAACTTTAACATTAATAATATTAGTAGGATTATACACGACCCTATTTTAATTACTGAGGGAAACGCTTGCAGCTAAAAATATTTTCCAAAAAGATACCTACAACTCCATCAGAGAAGCATATCATCTCCAGAGGTTTGATTCGATGGTCATAGTGTGACAACAGCAAAGGTGGATCGGTTTATTATTAATACTAAACTATAAATTATGTTACTATCGAGAATGTTTTTTATATCAATCAATAATATCATATTTTACTCGATTTAAAAAGAAAAAGAAATTCTGTGAATATTATTTACAGTAATATTAAATCATTCAATTTTCAAAATTGATGAAATATTAGTTATTATTAATTTTTTCGATATAAAATATAATAAAAATCTTGGGATTGAATAGTAACGCTTTCTGGCGGTGTCATGGGGAGGTATTACCGACACACTTTACCGACCTGAATATTATGCGAGTCCTAGCGGCTATGGTCAGAACTACTTCGGACTGAATACTGTACCAGCTCTGGCGGTCGCAATCTGAACTACTTAACAGCGCACAATTATTGGCCAAATTGATATAAAAATCTCACTTAGAAAGATGAACAGTATTGTAGAGGACAGGTTTTAATATAACTTCTAACTATTAGTCACAACTAAACACCCGAAGTTGAATTTTTTGTCTTTATTAGTGCCAACTCATAGTGATCGGAGTGATATTTTTAAGAATAGGGACAGTGAAAGAGCTTGCAACATACTCATTCGTATATAGACATTTGGTTGACAATGGAACTAAATGTAAGCGCTACTTCCGGGAGTCGAAAGATCGATTTTTTTGTTGGTTAAACGTATTAAAGATTACTACTATTGTTATTATTATTTGCTTAATAAAACTACTAGAATACCCTTTAAAATTAATTTTTGTATTCACTGACATGTGTTGATAAACGGCAATTTTATTTTAAAGATACATTTTTTAGGTATATTGCACACATATTTGTTTTGTTAAAAGCATCTATTTTCAATAAAAATGTGTAAGCTTGAAATCTAGAATAAATATTACCCTTTTGGGACAACTATTTTTGAATGGATTGTACTACTATCCAACAACATTACAACAATATCATATTAGGTTTGTAGCGAGTAAAAGTCAACTTTAACATATTTAACCTAATTCATGTAAGGCTTTTCCTACAAACTATGTGAAACAAACCAACAGACCAACAACTGTAAATAGTGAGCTAATTATTTGACTTCTAGCGTTAATTTGAGATTACAACTTCATTTCATTAAATTAATTATTAAATATAATCTATAGTTGATGAAACCCCGTTATAAAAAACATGAAACTTTTAAAAAGAAATAATTTAGATAAAAAAAATATAAATTTGTAATACAACCAGATACAACGGCATACCAATTGAGTTGCACACTGCATTACCAACATGTGTTAAACTTAAACCGAGAACCAAATTAGTTTTAATGAGTTTCAAATATAAAGTTGTAAGTTTTGGATATTTTCTTAGGGGTTTCAAACTATAAGTTACATGCATGTCAAATCCTATCCTACCACTGATAACACTGATAACACTGATCTCAATAACGACACCAACGATTTCCTTTAAATTATGGAAATAATTAATTTCTGGGATAAAAATAAGTTCTAGACTGTTCTCAAACCCAGGAAAAATCAAATAATCTAGAAAAACGAAAATGAAAAGTTAAAACATTAACATAGGGCTTATGGAGTTTAAAATCAAAACAAAAGAATTGTAACAGCTGTTTATAATCAATCAATGAACTGACAAATTAATGCTCATGTTGTTTATGATTATTAAAATGTGGTTTCCTTAGAACAGAGTTTAAAAGATTTGAGTGAATATTACATAAATAGGGTAGTGAAATAAATCTAAGGGACATTGAGCTATAAATAACAATTTTAGTGACAGTTAAAGTGTAGAAAATAGGCAAATGAGCTATAAAAATCCGATTATCAGTTGGGGAAGTGGTGAAATATTACTCCAAGTCATCTGAACAAACTAACTGGCCTTCTCTGAGCAAAGACTGCAAATTGCAGTTGCGATTCATTATTACATTTTTTATTCACATATTAATGGCATTTATTATTATTATTATTGTATCAAACGACTAAAACAGATGTGCACGATTCGAGGTAATTAACAAATGTTCACAATAACTTTTCAAAAACAAATTGTTGTAATTTTGTTAACCAACAATTTTAAAAATCCAATGACTCTATTAGTTTTATTGTGTACAGCATACACGGCACATCATTACATCTACGACTCTCGTATAAAAATCAAATAAACGTTCAAATAGAAATACTGTAGAGGAATTTCATTAGAAAAAATAACAATGGTTATAAGATTATTATTATAAAATGCTTCTTATGCTCCCTTTTTTAGTAATTTTAAATTAAACTCAAATTCCATTAGTGCGCACAATTGCTGCTACTATAATTATTTTTGCGATGATGTAATTGTACAGTGAGTGATAAATTCAACGTACAACAGTATACACCACATTTGATTTTTGTCTTTAATATGTCAAACTCCGTTAAGTAATTCCTAGCCATATGGGTCAAACATGGTTTTAATGTCATATTGATGGGGTAGTAGTTCTCTAATAAGCTAAAGTACCTGGGGCCAAGCTTTGCAATTTGTTAGTTTAGACGACTTGGAGAAATATTTCACCACTTCCCCCAACTGAATATTATATTGCATACCTCATTGCTCTATTTTGCATTTTAAGGTCACTCCAGGTTGTTATTTACAGCTCAATGTCCCTTTGGTTTATTTCAGATATGAAATATATATATATAATCTTCACTAAACAGTTTTAGTCACTGCTCTCAGGAAACCTTCAGTTAACAATTAATTAATCATAAACAACACGAGTACTACATTGAAAGTTCCCTGACCGATTATTATGACAATTTCTTTCTTTTGATTTTAAACTCCATAAGCCCGATGTTAATTTTTTAACTTTTCATTTTCGTTTCTTGCATTATTTCATTTTGGGGGGGGGGAATGAGACTTTAGAAATTAATTTTATCCCAAAAATTAGTTATTTACAACAATTGAAGGAAATCGTTGGTGCCGATTTTGAGATCAGATTTACAAGCAAGCAAGCAAGTAAACCGCTACTCATTACTCGTTACTCATTTTAGAGTATAGGATTTTAAGTCGGGGAATATGTTAAAGGGTAATTAAATGTCTTTACTAGGACCTACTGCTCACATTCAAGCAAATGTTCTCATATTTCTGACACCCTCATGACTAAAACTGTTTAGTGAAGATTATATATATATATATATATAGAGTAGTCATATCTGAAATAAACCAAAGGGACATTGAGCTGTAAATAACAACCTGGAGTGACCTTAAAATGCAAAATAGAGCAATGAGGTATACAATATGATATTCAGTTGGGGGAAGTGGTGAAATATTTCTCCAAGTCGTCTAAACTAACAAATTGCAAAGCTTGGCCCCAGGTACTTTAGCTTATTAGAGAACTACTACCCCATCAATATGACATTAAAACCATGTTTGTGTTTTTCCATATGGCTAGGAATTACTTAATGGAGTTTGACATGTTAAAGACAACAATCAAATGTGGTGTATCCTGTTGTACGTTGAATTTATCACTCACTGTACAATTACATCATCGCAAAAATAATTATAGTAGCAGCAATTGTGCGCACTAATGGAATTTGAGTTTAATTTAAAATTACTAAAAAAGGGAGCATAAGAAGCATTTTATAATAATAATCTTATAACCATTGTTATTTTTTCTAATGAAATTCCTCTACAGTATTTCTATTTGAACGTTTATTTGATTTTTATACGAGAGTCGTAGATGTAATGATGTGCCGTGTATGCTGTACGCAATAAAACTAATAGAGTCATTGGATTTTTAAAATTGTTTGTTAACAAAATTACAACAATTTGTTTTTGAAAAGTTATTGTGAACATTTGTTAATTACCTCGAATCGTGCACATCTGTTTTAGTCGTTTGATACAATAATAATAATAATAAATGCCATTAATATGTGAATAAAAAATGTAATAATGAATCGCAACTGCAATTTGCAGTCTTTGCTCAGAGAAGGCCAGTTAGTTTGTTCAGATGACTTGGAGTAATATTTCACCACTTCCCCAACTGATAATTGGATTTTTATAGCTCATTTGCCTATTTTCTACACTTTAATTGTCACTAAAATTGTTATTTATAGCTCAATGTCCCTTAGATTTATTTCACTACCCTATTTATGTAATATTCACTCAAATCTTTTAAACTCTGTTCTAAGGAAACCACATTTTAATAATCATAAACAACATGAGCATTAATTTGTCAGTTCATTGATTGATTATAAACAGCTGTTACAATTCTTTTGTTTTGATTTTAAACTCCATAAGCCCTATGTTAATGTTTTAACTTTTCATTTTCGTTTTTCTAGATTATTTGATTTTTCCTGGGTTTGAGAACAGTCTAGAACTTATTTTTATCCCAGAAATTAATTATTTCCATAATTTAAAGGAAATCGTTGGTGTCGTTATTGAGATCAGTGTTATCAGTGTTATCAGTGGTAGGATAGGATTTGACATGCATGTAACTTATAGTTTGAAACCCCTAAGAAAATATCCAAAACTTACAACTTTATATTTGAAACTCATTAAAACTAATTTGGTTCTCGGTTTAAGTTTAACACATGTTGGTAATGCAGTGTGCAACTCAATTGGTATGCCGTTGTATCTGGTTGTATTACAAATTTATATTTTTTTTATCTAAATTATTTCTTTTTAAAAGTTTCATGTTTTTTATAACGGGGTTTCATCAACAATAGATTATATTTAATAATTAATTTAATGAAATGAAGTTGTAATCTCAAATTAACGCTAGAAGTCAAATAATTAGCTCACTATTTACAGTTGTTGGTCTGTTGGTTTGTTTCACATAGTTTGTAGGAAAAGCCTTACATGAATTAGGTTAAATATGTTAAAGTTGGCTTTTACTCGCTACAAACCTAATATGTTATTGTTGTAATGTTGTTGGATAGTATTCCAATCCATTCAAAAATAGTTGTCGCAAAAGGGTAATATTTATTCTAGATTTCAAGCTTACGCATTTTTATTGAAAATAGATGCTTTTAACAAAACAAATATGTGTGCAGTATACCTAAAAAATGTATCTTTAAAATAAAATTGCCGTTTATCAACACATGTCAGTGAATACAAAAATTAATTTTAAAGGGTATTCTAGTAGTTTTATTAAGCAAATAATAATAACAATAGTAGTAATCTTTAATACGTTTAACCGACAAAAAAATCGATCTTTCGACTCCCGGAAGTAGCGCTTACATTTAGTTCCATTGTCTACCAAATGTCTATATACGAACGAGTACGTTGCAAGCTCTTTCACTGTCCCTATTCTTAAAAATATCACTCCGATCACTATGAGTTGGCACTTATAAAGACAAAAGATCGACAACATGTCAACAACATGTCAATGTCATCACATGACAACATGTCAATGTCATCATAAAGCATCAAAGCCACAAGGGCTTCCCTCTTCCTATAAATACTCGTCACTAGTTTGGACACAACTGAATTTTCGCACCGTTATTTACGGAGTCATAAGAACCACCTCTCCGGATTTTACACGGCGGAATCTCCGCAGCAGAAAATTCCGCACTTTCTGCCGTAAATTCTGCACTTCCTGCCGTAAATTCCGCAGTCTGTGGAACCATAGCTTTACATCGATGTGTAGTGCGGTCTGGAGAGCTCGCGCTCATAGTCGGGATATCCCAAAATTCGGTCCGGCAGGGCTCAAGGTCACATTCCAAAGTGTAGGACTCGTCGCAGCGCTCAGTACAGCGTCTCATAACGCGTGCACAGTTAAATTAGGTTTACGGTGCCAGGAAGTTGTTTATAGTAAAATGGTTTTCGGAATCGTATTACTGAATAAATTATTTATCTTTTGGTTTTAAATTCAAATGTATTTATCATCTAATTATGACGTAAAAACTCGAGTAGTTTTTGATATTAGTATACAAATATCGATCTTCAAGTAAAATATAACCACTAATCAGATATGTTTACCTTATCTTATCGCATAATGTGTGATCATTCCCAACAAATAAGTCTCTCATTATTTACCACCTAATTTACTTTAGGCCTTCATGTCAATTTATAAGATTCCTCTTAAGCCTAATTACATCTCAAAAACTGAATTTTCTATCAAAATTGAAAGCTAATAATTGCAATACAATATGGAGTAAAATGTACGTAATTAATATTTTCTATGCGAAGATCCATGTAGAATGAGTAGCATTTAATTATGCTAGATGTGGTAAATCAGCGTGGAGCTATGGCCCACGTCGGCGCAGCGGTGCGCGTAGAACTGAACATAGCGATAATTTACATCAGATTATTCAATAAACTATAAGTTCTATCGAAAATTGTTGTGAATAAAAATTTAAGATCATCTAATTAGCTACAAAGTTCTCGCTGGAAGTTTTTTCCTACCTCAAAAATAAAAAATTGTCTCGCTTATTGATCTTTTGTCATGACATGCTGTTACAACTCTCTAATATTTTCATTATTAAAAATTACACATAATTTTAAACTAAAATATATTTATACTGTTGGACGCGGGAATTCATGCAGAAAAGGAATATATAAGTTTCATTGTGGTTTTATTATTATTAAGATGTACAGGAGCGTGTAACCGACAACGCGCTCACCGCTCGGGATTACCGTTTTGCCGTGTCCTACACTTTGGATCTAGCTGAACCGTTATCTGTCCATTTGGCGAGCTCGCCATGGTTTCTACCTCGATGAGCGCGTACAGTCAGCTGGCGATCAAGTTCAAGGTCGCGTGAGACGGAAACAGCTTTCTACTGTTGTCACCTGCGCGGCACCGCCTTTTGATTTGGTAAATACTCTCTAAGCCCACTCTTAGTAGTTAAATCAGGTGTTCAATTTTGTCTGCCACATTGCTCTTAATTTTTATTTGGTTAAGATCGGTGCCACTGCAGTACTTCTGATTTCCTTTTGCTACCGTATAAAAATTAAAATTTAATGTGTGTATTATTTTTTTATTATTAGTGAATTTCCTTTGGAAAGTGAACTATTAGCATGACCCGCACGGTGAAACTTAAGTCCGGGACCACCATAGAAGTTCCTAACGTGACCCTTGAACACGTTTTGGGGGGTCGTTCAAAATTTTATATATATATATGTGTATGCACTCTAGCGGTCGCATTTTTTGTCCGATTTACTTCAAATTTGGTAGGGACGTTCCTTTCTATAATCTGTTGGACAAGTTCGTTGGGCAAAACAATCGGAAAACTCTAAACCCATTTTTGGGGATTAATCTTTCAAATTTCGAGTTTTTGGGCCCAAAAAGGGTCAGAAGAGCCCCGTATGTAAAATGAATGCATAGAAAAAGATGGGAAATAGAGAGGCGAAAGTTTTAAGCCCTCTCTCGTCATTCTAGCATAAATATTTACCGAGTTATTAAAGAAAATGTGTATGGGCTAAACGCAGTACGTTGTCTTATAGGGTTTTACACTAGAAACGCATGTTATTCCTTTGTTAGAGTACTTTTATCATCCCCAGCAACTCACACCTACTTTCAAGCCTGTCTGGACCTTCTCCTAACCTTATAATGCGCAAAATTGTATTCCCAGCTTTGAAAGTAAATGAAACCAGGAGTATCAGAGCAGCCAAAAAATCAATGTTTTCAGATTTCAATAAAAATTGGACAAATATATGTTTTTATACTGATTTTGAGTTTTAAAAGTTTTTATGTGGAAATTCACTTCCCTCACGTCAGCGTGCTGCGTGCAAACTCGTTTATAATTGTATGCAATAAAGTGTATTAGAATGATGCGAAATTAATTCGTATCGTTAACTTCGGGAAAATCTCTAAGGCTAAAATGGTATTAACGACTGTGCTATGGAAATAGTTTTAGTGCAAGTTTAATAAACAGTTGTATCTTAATTATACTAATGTACAGATATGTAATGTAGTCCTAAAATATAAATAAATAGAATCATTGTGCTCTTGCCGATAGGTAAATGATAAAAGTATAAAGTATACAAAATTATTAGATTGCTCGCTTAGTCAGCTTCATGTTTGAATTCTCTAAGGGTTATAAATTAATAACAAGAAGTTTAAAATACTTTCCCTTTCCTATGTTATTTTATACAACCAAATTAAAAGTTGCAATCAATCGATAATCAATCGATCAAAATTTTCCGAGGCAGTGTAACATTTAAAAATGAAGAAGGTGGTAATGTATGTTAAATTTTAAATACAATTTTAATCTTACCAAGATTTGTCGTTAATTAATGATTGATAGATCCAGTATTATTTATGTCATTATGTATGTTATGTTATATATGTTTTGGTATGAAAACACTCAGAAGATAACAGACCTTAATTTTAGCTACAGTTTATGTAGTTCTGATGAATATCAAGCAAATTGTAGACCGCCAAACAACAAAAACTTTATTATTTTAGGAGTTACCTACAATTATTGATCAATATCTCCTGTTATATTTTAGTTATTTGATATGTTTTGGTCTTAAAATAGTCGCTATATTACAGACTTTCATTTGAGCTATTGATAATTTAAAGCGGACAGGTTTGAGGCGATTTATAATATTCAAACTAACATCAACTTTTATTAAACAAAATTCCCTTTAATTAATGAACCATACCTCAAATTCTTATTACATTATGCTATGTATTTTAGTCTAAGAACCTTCAGTGAAATACTGGCTTTTATTTAAGTCTTTTATTAGTGAAATTGGACAAGTTTTAAGCAAACGTACTGTGGACAACCAACATAAAGTTTAATTTTTCCAAGGGATTTCTTTAAGAAAAGATCATTGTCTCCTGAATAATTTATGTTTCTATATATATTTTGGTATGAGAACAATCAGTAAATTACAGATTTCATTGAGCTATTATTTATTTTGGAATGATGAACTTTATGCGAACTGCTTGATTCTTTGTGCGTTCTGACAATAAATTACAGATTAAAATGTTCCTCAAGAAATATATTTTTATATGATATAAAAAACCTAGGTTCGTCAAGGATTACCGCTCCGACCGAGTTGGCTGGTTAATTACCAGAAACCTTGTGAAATGAGTCAGTAATTATGGTATTTACCAAAGATTAGTGTTGTACTTAATAGGGAATAATTTTTTTCCAGAACTCAAGCTCTCTTTGTTCTGATCTGACTCTAACAGATTCTGACCGGACAATTTAAGTTTGTGATTTAATGAATTACTTTTGGGGACTGAGACATAGATATTCTCTTGTTTATTGTCTGATACTGGAGCAATCCACTGTAGTATAAATAATACTGCCTGAAGTCTGAACATTGACCTTATTTACTAGTGTAAAGTACTTTCTTGTTAATTATATTACTCTTTATTTCCTTAGATCTTTGCTATAGGTTATAGTGTTGTAAATGTTATTTTCGTATTTCGTTCTTTATACCAGTAAGTATTCTAGTAGTTATTTTAAGTTATTTTAATTAATTAAATATTTTAATTTAGCTTTTGGCGATTGAGACATATTACATTAACTTAGAATTTACATTTTTCAACTTCGGGTGTTTAGTTGTGACTAATAGTTAGAAGTTATATTAAAACCTGTCCTCTACAATACTGTTCATATTTCTAAGTGAGATTTTTATGACAATTTGGCTAATTGTGCAATGTTAAGTAGTTCTGATTGCGACCGCCAGAGCCGGCACAGTAAACAGTCCGATGTAGTTCTGACCATAGCCGCTAGGACTCGCATAATATTCAGGTCGGTAAAGTGTGTCTGTAATACCTCCACATGACACCGCCAGAAAGCGTTATTATTCAATCCCAAGATTGTTATCATATTTTATATCGAAAAAATTAATAATAACTAATATTTCATCAATTTTGAAAATTGAATGATTTAATATTACTGTAAATAATATTCATGGAATTTCTTTTTCTTTTTAAATCGAGTAAAATATGATATTATTGATTGATATAAAAAAACATTCTCGATAGTAACATAATTTATAGTTTAGTATTAATAATAAACCGATCCACCTTTGCTTTTGTCACACTCTGACCATACTACACTCTGACATACCACATTAACTTAAAATTTACATTTTTCAATTTCGGGTGTTTAGTTGTGACTAATAGTTAGAAGTTATATTAAAACCTGTCCTCTACAATACTGTTCATCTTTCTAAGTGAGATTTTTATAACAATTTGGTCAATTGTGCACTGTTAAGTAGTTCTGATTGCTTACAGTCGTGAGACTACATTCCTTGTAGTATTTAGTTTTAGACTTAGAATAATTTCAGTTATAAATTTATTCCTTTGTGCGATTCACTTTTGTCTATCAAGTCAAGGATACAGTCAAAAGGTAAAGTTTGTCCAAAGTATGTCATGTGGGTACTCAAATTACGCGATTTGATCGGGCGAAACAGGAAGGTGCAGTCAGAATTCAGAGCTCACCATGGAGATAGCAGCAAAAACAAAAAACAACTATTTTCGAGGTTAAACCTGAGTAACTTCTTTATTTATGGTCTAAAGTATACCGAGTGGGTTCTCAAATTACTCGACACGCCAAGAAGAGCAAGAAGGTGCAATCGGAATTCATATCGTACTAGGGAGATAGCAACAAAAGCGAAAAAACCATTCCCAAGGATAAGCCTAAATAACTTCTTTATTTATGATATAAAGTATAACGAGTGTGTACTCAAATTACACGGCTCGCCAAGACGAGCAAAAAAGTGCAATCAGAATTCAGATACGACCAAGGTTATATCAGCTGTAAAGAAAAACAAAATTTGTTGAAGGACAATGAATAATAAGCCGATCCACCTTGTGGTGTATTTAATCGATACAACCTTATGGTGTGGAGCTCAGCACATTTAAGTCTGCTTTGCTCTATTTTACGATAGTTTCTCCTCTGACCTTCACAATACTTGGTGTATCAATTCAGAAAAGTATCCAAGTCCCGGGTGAGAAATATTTTCAGATGGTCATCGTGAGACTATATTAGCAGTTACATTTACTTGTAGTATTTAGTTCTGGACTCGGAATAATTTTAGTTATAAATTTAAACCTTTGTGCAGTCCACCGCAGGTCATCAATTCAAGGTCTCAGTCCAATTTAAAGTTACAGTGGTAACTACATTGGTACATTAGCATTTAACATTCCTTGTAGTATTTAGTTTTAGACTTTGAATAATTTCAGTTATAAATTAAATCCTTTGTGCGATTCACCGTAGGCTATCGAGTCAAGGATACAGTCAAAAGGTAAAGTTTGTCCAAAGTATGTCATGTGGGTACTCGAATTACGCAATTTGATCGGGCAAACAAGAAGATGCATCAAGAATTCAGAGCCGACCATGGAGATAGCAGAAAAACAAAAAACAACTATTTTCAAGGTTAAATCTAAATAACTTCTTTATTTACGGTCTAAAGTATACGGTGTGGGTACTCAAATTACTCGACACGTCAATAAGAGCAAGAAGGTGCAATCAGAACTCATATCGTACTAGGGAGATAACAACAAAAGCGAAAAACAACTATTTTCAAGGATAACTAAATAACTTCTTTATTTATGATCTAAAGTATACCGAGTGTGTACTCAAATTACACGGCTCGCCAAGACGAGCAAAAAGGTGTAATCAGATTTCAGATACGATTAAGGTTATAGCCGCTGTAAAGAAAGAACAACATTTTTTGAAGGACAAGGTAACGATGTGGTGGGGAAGGTATCATACACGCTAGTGCAATACCATTATACTTTCAGCTTTTGACGGATGAACATCTATCTATAGAGATTGTGTTTGTCTGAAACTGTCACAGTTTTACTGAAATATGATGAAGGTGTCCTTCAGTAGTCCTAAATAACGCCAAAACGCACAAAATAACCTCTCCTATCCATAGTTGAACGGTGTTTTGACAGATACCTTAAGCGAGTAATAACAAATCAGTACTCATTTGGTGATATACGCAAGGATACGTATTATATCGAATGTAATTATCAAATAAAACATGTGAGAGATAGATTTTTAAAACATTATCAGGATGACCTTGAACTTGATATATCCCTTCGTTATATGGTCTACATTTTATATATGATAGAATAATAACGGTCGTCCTCCAATCCCTCTTCTTCCTCCTGTTCTATTGCTGCTCTTCTGAATCACTGTTAGTCACCTAAAAAATCCGGTTGTAACAGGTTAAAATACAGCTCTGTGATTGGTCGAAATAAGCTCGCTCCCTATTGGTCATATTAGGCGTTCTGATCACTGATTGGTTGTTGATGCATATATATACCGGTGCTGACTGCCTTCCTCATTCACTCTGTTCCTGGCTTTCGTGCTGATCGGAGGTCCCTGCGCTGTTTCATTCTTTTGCTATTGTGGTAAGTGAGTTGTGATAGTATTGTGCGATTATTACAGTAAGTGCTCCTATAAATTGTTGTTAGTATTTAACACGAATTATATTTGGTATATCAGGTATATCTTCAATTATTGTATTGTATAACATAACCCTACTTTTATATCATATTCTCACTTTTGTGTGTCTAACATAATCTACCCAGAGTTAAACTTAACCTCACTTTTTTGAGAGTCAAACATATATATTTATTTATTATTTTACTATGTCTAGGGTTGTATTTACTCAAGTTTCTCTTTTGGATCACATAACCTTAGTTTTGCTTAACATATCCTCACTTAATTGTTTTGATTTATATTTAACTTTTTTTTTATTGATCAAAGTAGTAATGGCCAGTGTTGTTGAACCCGTTGAAATACTCAGTGACGAGCAAGTTTATGTTAAAAAGTTTAGATTGTACGGAACGAAAACTATTTTCAAATTTTATAACCCTCCACCTGATATTAGTGAGATAGATTGGCTCAGACAAGGATTTTCCAAAATTGTAAATGAGATGAAAGGCCAAGCCCACGAAAATGATCAGCTCGGGTTCACTTTGCAGAGTCTTAATCTAAAAAGTAGAGATCCAGGGTTTGTCGCATTTCGACCCGCTGGTGAAATTGATGAAGACATCCTTTGGCAAATTTTCGGGGGGATCATACAGTCAAATTCTGATTCCGTCAAGTCCACTGACACTTTTAAAGTAGAAGGTACTCGAGTTAATCTCCCTGTAGGTTCTGGGAGGGTACGACCCGGTATCTTTAACACGTTTGACGAGGAGTGCAAAGCAAGGACAGGGATCGTAGTTATTAAAAATAAAGACAACTTGTGTCTCCCCAAGGCCTTGGTTGTAGGTATTGCTCATGCAACGAAGGATCCTCTGTACAAGTCAATTCGGCAGGATGATAAAAAAAGGCAAACCGTAAGGGCTCTGGAACTTATTCGCCGGGCTAGAGTAGATATGCCCGAGGATGGCGCGGGAATCCCAGAACTTGAGAAGTTTCAAGAATTCTTGAAAGATTTCAAAATAACCGTATTCAATTATGATAATAAAGGTCGGGACGTTTATTTTGAGGGCAGTGTTGAAAATGCTTTATTCAAGATCAACCTGTTGTTTTACAACGGACACTATAATGTAATAACTAGTTTGACTGCTGCTTTCGTTTGTAAATATTTTTGTGAAGCTTGTCATGTTCCCTATGATCACAAAGGTGAGCACAGATGTTCAAGCATCTGTTCTCAGTGTCAGACCATCTCGCCTCCCTGCAAAGAGGAGCATGGAGGAATAGTTTGTCCAAAATGTAATATGACTTTGAGAAATCAACAGTGTTTCACTGCTCACCAAGTCGATAAATGTAGGGATGTAAAAAAGTGTCTTGATTGTGGAAAATTAGTTTGGAATAGAGGTAGATCCGCACCCCACAAGTGTGGAGAAGTCTATTGCAAGCCTTGCGGATCTTTCCAGGATCAAAATCACAAATGTTTCATACAGCGGAACGAGGGTAAACCTAAACCAAAGGACTACCTTTTCATTTTCTTTGATCTGGAGACTCGTCAAGACGAGTTTCTCCCCTCTGATCCCGAACAAAAAGTACATAAAATAAACTTGTGTGTTTCCCAGCAGTTTTGCTACCAATGTATGGAATCAGAATTTTGCATGGTCTGTAAAAACCGTACGAGAGTCGTCAACTCTGACCCTGTTAAAGATTTCATGGAATACGTTATGGAAATCCGTAAAGGTTTTAAAGATATCTGTGTAATTGCCCACAACGGTCAGGGCTTTGATTTTCAGTTTTTGTTAAAGTATATCCTTGAAAAAACTAAATTCACACCCAATCTGATCATGAGGGGTTGCACAATTATTCTCATGGAAATGGACAACGTGAGGTTTGTGGACTCACTTAACTATTTCCCCATGGCCCTCGCTGCGCTCCCTAAGTCATTCGATCTACCTCCGGAGAGAAAGAAGGGTTACTTTCCTCACTTGTTCAACACTCTGGCGAACCAAAATTATGTAGGTCCTATCCCTGATAAACAGTACTACTGCCCGGAGTTAATGTTTAAAAAGTCCCATAAGGCCTTTAAAGTATGGTACAATGAAAGAGTAGCGGAAAACTATGTATTTGATTTTCAAAAGGAAATGCTAGAGTATTGCATCTCTGATGTGGAGATCTTGGCCCAAGCCTGTCTTAAGTTCAGATCGATATTCCTCCAAGAGTGTAATGTCGATCCTTTCCTAGAGGCTGTAACGATTGCTAGTGCTTGCAACTTGGCCTTCCGCCGCAACTTTTTGAAACCGAACACGATAAGTCTCATCCCAAAGAACGGCTACCGTTTAGTGGATAACCAGTCAGCTATTGCCATTCAGTGGTTAAGCTGGGAAGAAGAGAAGCGTGGAGTGAAGATCGAGCATGCGGGGCGGGGTAAAGAAGTAAAGACTAACAGACTGAAAGTAGATGGGTTTGACGGGGAAAACATATATGAGTTTCACGGATGCTACTGGCATGGATGCCCCAATTGCTTCCCGTTCAATCGAGAGGCTCCTCTGAAGGAGGATCCCTCGGACTCACTTTACTTAAGATACGAGAGAACAAAGTCCAAAATTGCTAAGTTTAATGACTACGAAGTAGTCGAGATGTGGGAGTGTGAGTTTAGGAGATTAAAGAAAAAACAAAAACTCAAACACTTGGACTCTCTCCCCATATTAAACGCACTCCCACTAGACCCGAGACAGGCTTTCTTTGGAGGTAGAACGGGTAACTCTAAAACTTACCACAAATGTGGGGAAGGAGAAACGATCCAATATGTGGACGTTTGTTCACTCTACCCGTATGTGTGTAAGTACGGTAAGTATCCTCTAGGTCATCCCACCATTCATGTAGGAGACAGGGAGTGTAGGCAGAGAGGTCTCCAAGTAGATGGTCTATTGAAATGCAAAGTCCTGCCACCTCAGGATCTCTACCACCCAGTGCTCCCAGCAAGGATGAATAAAAAATTGATGTTTACCCTCTGTAAAATATGTGGCGAAAACCAAAACCAAGAAGACTGTGAACACGAAAGCGAAGAAAGAGCCATGGTAGGAACTTGGACAATGGATGAGGTAAGGAAAGCGGTAGAGAAAGGCTATGTCATCCTCGATATGTACGAGTTATGGGAATATGAAATGGCCACATACGAGAAAGGGGGACTCTTTACAGATTTCATCAATAAATTCCTAAAAATTAAACAAGAAGCGTCAGGCTACCCAGAATGGTGTAAGACTCAGGAGGATAAAGACCTGTACGTGCGAAACTACTTCATTCATGAAGGAATCAGGCTAGACCCTGCCAAAATTGCTAAAAACGAAGGTTTGAGATCATTGGCTAAACTCATGCTAAATTCATTTTGGGGAAAATTCGGACAGCGAGAGAACCAGACAAAGGCCACGATAGTCAGGGATCCTAAAACACTGTTTGGGATGCTGACAAAACCTAATATACTAGTTAATAGAATACAGATAGTAAACGAAGAGGTAGTGGTAGTGAGTTGGGAGTACTTGGAGGAAGTCGGTGAGCCATTAAGAAACGTGAATGTAGTCATAGCGGCCTACACTACTGCTCAGGCTAGGTTGAAACTGTATGAATATCTGGAGGCCCTGGGAACTCAAGTTTTGTACTATGACACAGACTCAGTACTCTACATTTATAAGGGAGGTTCGCACAGGGTTCCTACAGGGGATTACCTCGGGGAAATGACAGAAGAGCTGGTTAAACACGGTCCTGGATCTTTCATCGTTGAATTCGTTTCTGGGGGCCTAAAACATACGCATACCTTGTCTGGTCAACCAACAAACAAAAAATAAAATCTGTTTGCAAAATAAAGGGCCTCACCCTCAATTTTAAGACTTCTAAAACACTTAACTTTGAAAAAATAAAAGAAATGTTCCTCAGTGAATCATCTGAAAGTATTGAAATTAAGGAATCTAGAATCAGGAGGACGAAAGACCGCGATATTGTAACCGTGAATGAATCCAAACTTTTCAAAATTACAGGACCAAAAAGAAAACTTGAGGGTGAGTACGACACACTACCCTACGGTTACAAAATCCAAAAACTTGAGTAAACACGACCGGTAGTATTGGAAACAATTCATTTCCCTTTTTAAAAAACATGGTCACGTAGCCTAATTTCAGGTTTTAACTTGAATGAATTAATCCCCTGCTCTGCCTCAGCCACTTTGGTCACTTCTTCTACCCTACGTTGTTCTGATCTGTACTATTGCGCAATACTTAACATAAATGTCTCACTTAACTTCATGAACAGCCAAATTTTAAATATAGTTGACCATGTCTTTGACGTTGCAAAAGTTCCCTGCCGTATGTATATCAGGGTGTGTGTGTGTGTGTGTGTGTGTATGTGTGTGTGTGTGTGAATGAAGGTCAATGGCGTGGGGGACGAAAAGCCCCGTAAACCTGAATGTGAGATGAAGGGTCTTGTACATTGAGGCGTCTAGGTAAGCCCTTGACTACTCCCTGGAACGGTCCAGAGTGAATGTTGAATTCATGCTACTACTTTAATTTGTACGGTGGGGATTTTAAAAGTAAAAAAATAAAAATGGAGGAGACAATTAGTTTGTTTTTGGAAGGTCTCCACGGGTCATGGCGATGGAGGGGCTATGGTCTTTTTTTAAATACTCTATCCTTTGTTTGTTAAAAGGGAGAGGACATTAGTTCGTACTGGGCAACAACCAGGTAAACTGGACGGCCTACTCACGGAATAATGTTTAACCTGGGTGCATATGCGCGGGATGGTCTCAAACCCCACCCAAGCAAACATACACTTAGTATACCGGGTTGACGGCTATGTACACTGGAAATAAAATTGTATAACACAAAGTCCATATATTTGCATTTGTCTGTGTATGTAGGTTTGCTGCAGTAAGGGTATTTTATGTGAATATTCATAGATCGGAACCACATAAAGTCAGATACCAAGTTTTATCAATATATGTGGATAAATAAGTAAGATAGCAAAACGAATCATAATTTTGTTCATGATTAATATGCATACAACTGCCGATATTGTTTGATTTTTATTTTTTATTTGTGTTTGTAGCCTATTTAATCATCAAAATGTAAATGTAATTGTTTTAGCAATAATACGATGTTTTTTGATATTTTTTAAGTGCACTGAATTTGAAGCAGAACTCGTTCTCACGCACAGGCCGATTGGGCCTATGTGAGAATTTTTTTTCGCAATATTGTTTGTGTACATGATGTTGTATTTGTTTTTATTTGGAAATAAATTTGATTTGATTTGATTTAGATATTAAATTTGACTTATTCTCCATAAGGATAACATTAAAACCGACTACATACGTTTGCTTGTTTTTTTATAAAAATATCAATAAACCACAACCAAACTAAACCACATATTAAGTTTTATCAACTTATGTTTATAAATAACCAATTACCTGTATAACGTGTTACTTATTCTTCATAAGAATAGCATTAGACAACGTACTGTGTTTAATACTTTCAATATCTCAGTACTCTATTGACGTAGATTAATGATCAAATCCCCAAATTGTTTGTTTTGTAGAGCTTAATTCATTGATAAAATAAAAAAGTAAGATTTTCATAACAAAAAACTGAAAATGTTAAAATAAAATCGTTTTTCGTAAGTTTAGCACTTGGCCTCACATGATCTCTACATTGCCAAATACGTCACAGCTACGTCGCCAGCTGCTAGGTTGGTATAAGCTCTGCTAGGTTGGCAACACTGCACAATCTGGCGGGAAAAAATTGAGGTTAGGGAATTTGGCGGGAAAAAAGTGAAGTCACCATGGGCGCCGCCATCTTGGGGGCGGAGCCTAATGACGTCACTAGTCACGTGACCAAAATGCTGGCTTCTGATTGGCTTGCTCAAGTGGGGGTAGTCCTACTAATACAGTTTGTCGTCCCTTATTGTGTTTTCCCAAAACTTGAGGATTTTTCACTTTTAGGAGAGTTGGCAAAGCCTTGATATTTTTATTTTTAACTTGTTATAAAGATAATTTATTATCGATAATTAATAATATAAAATAATAACTGAAATAATTTTTTTATCAAGGCCGAAACTTCCTATGTGAGTGTACGTATTCAACAATAGTGTAGCTTTTTTAAAGATATGTAATTATTTTTTATTTTATTTATAAAGGAAAGGCGTCCTACTTAAAACTCTATATTATGATTTTATTCCATAGGGAAAATATCTTATTTTATATTTCATAACACCAAGTTATACTTTTCTCATTTAACTAATATTTATTGCTTTGTATTGTATACATTGTTTCATAACATATATTTAATAGAACAATTTTAAAATAAATTTAAGAACATAGCGGAATTTCTATAAAAGTTGTAATATTGAGGTGTGGATTTACTGATTAATATTCTTAATTTTGGCTAGATACTATAGAAGAAAATTTGTAACTAGACGGATATGAAACTCCGAGTCATAAAGTTGTAGGGTCTTTTTATCAAAGCCAAGCACAGGGTTCCTAATGAAGAGCCTTATCTCATCTGAGTAATTCCCAAGGTGCATGAGGTCATCTTAGCTTCTTTACATTAGTCTTTATAATAAGGAGTTTATACGTTAGTTTAATTATGCTTTAATACAATAAAGATAATATAATTTCTACAAATATTCACTATAATGAGTCTAAAAGCAGATTTTAAATTACACCTGCTTTTAGATACTTCCTCTATTTTTGGTTATAATTTAATAAACTCGTTTAACAATTGCAAATTTGTGTTCATGATAGAATTATGCAACCATTGAACAGCTTTATGATTTCTTAATTGGTTATAATAAACCACTTATTTGCAAACATTAAGTTTATTTACAACTTAATTTTAACCAACATATTAGAACAATGAAGATGTTTTTCAAACAGTTTATTTTACTGTAATGCATATCACTGTATCGCTTAAAATCTAGTATTTGGATTAACAATAATTCAATGTTTTACATAAATCATTTTTAAATTTAATTTATTGGAATTAGGAGTACAATCTAGAGATCCTGATTAGAAAAAAAACAACAAAAAAATACCCTACTGATTTCATATGCAGCTGTTTTTCATAACTTATAATATAATAAACAACTCTTAACTCCACCATGTAAATAACATCTTTATTATTATTTGTATTTAGTAAAAATAATACATATTTATTATTTATTTAATGCATAACTATATTATTCCAATCATCTGTGTAACATTACGGACACAGTTTACATGCAAGGATTTCCGTAACACAAATACTAGATGATAGGATTGCAGATGGGTAGTACCAAGTTAAGCTGCCTAATAGGTTGAATCTACATTAGGATTAAGTAGGCTAATGTATATTTATACTATTTGGTATAAGAATGGAATGCCAATTATGTTCAAACTAATGGCATTAGCCCCAGAATGTCTAGCCAATGAATGTTATCAGTGTTTAAAAGCAATGCAAGCCGATATTTCTTTCCTTTAATGGTGTTTGAGAATGGTGTAAAGCCGATAATTATGTAACACACATTTAGATTTATTATGGAACTGCTGAAGGATGTATTTAAATATCCTTTAATGGCTAATTACGTAACAATACGTAACATCAATTTCAATTGCAAAATAATTTGAATTTTCAAACACATACACAAACACAACTCGGAACCATAATAGTTATACCTAATCTCTTGTAAGTCTTTTAGACAGATTGTTCCACTGCCAAAGTTGCTTACTGGATTGGTGTTTGGTGTTTCACTGTAATTGGTTAGTCAAACCCCGTGGTGATAGTTACTAATGGAAACCAACTAATTACCTTCTAAAACCCAGGAATGTCAATAGTTTGTAGTGTTATTAATGTTCGTAATGTAAAAATTTCACATTCAAATCAAACACATATCTTTAGGCTTCATAAATATCGTAATGCGTTTGGTATAACACTTGAGTGGAACCTTGATAACTCGATCAACCCTATATTTACATCTATCTGGCGTAATTTACAAATTATGTAAACATAACTTCGGACCTTTCAATAATTGTATCAATCAAGTACAATTGTAGTTAACAAACTATTATCGCATGAAAACATATTTCACAGTTAATGCCACTTAACTGCACTTTACCTCGTTATGAATGCTTATAAATCTAGTTAAAATCATAAAACCCCTAATTACGTGTCTTTGTGGCGATTACAGCAACAACTTCAAAGGACCTAGTTGTCCGCGTCATTCTATTCAACGAGCTCTGTTGCTGTGGGAATGTTAATAAATGTTTAAACAGTCCCTACATGTTCATTTTGACGTTACTGTTGTTAATTATGCTTCATTAATTTTAGGTGTGTATAGTATGTTTAAAATATTATAAATGCGACCAATTTTATATTTAAAGAGATGCATTGCCTGTAAGTAGTAGTCGTAGTTGGGAGCAGGCCTACTACCCAGAGGACCCACTACTACTACTACAACACGACTACTTCCCACTGAACATATGGGACGACCACGTTCGTGCGTTGTGACTTTTGAAACTTGAATGTTTGAGACTGTCACAGTGCTACAGAAAGCGTTAAGACATTGATAACATCTACATAGGTCGTCGTATTGTCGTTTCAGAGGCACTAGTGCTACGTTATATACTCATTTACCAAATAATCATTCTTAACTTATGCAATATTTAATTTTATTATAATTTCTGGAATTTCGATAATCGCCTTTCATATATAAACCAGGCTTGATCGTGATCTTCAAAAACATGTTATTCAACTTGGTGTGTAAATATTTATAATAATACACAGTTTATCGACTATGATTCACGGTTTTCATTGTTGATTGTATGTTTCACCTGAAAGTCATTTCTAATGTCTGATTTGAACACTATAATAATAGTAAGTGATTGTAGACTAACTCAGAGAGCTAGTATTACTGTTTTACTCTTGTTTGTACTCTATTTAAAGAAATATTTTCTACAAATAGATCTACTATGATGAAAAACTATTGGTTATAAATAAAGAAAGATGTAAATAAACTGTTATTTAAACGTAGAGATACTTAATTCTGCATTCCTTAACTACCGTAAAGTTATAATAAATATAGTAAAGGTTTCAGGTATCTAATAAATTAAAAGTAGTGCAAATATTTTACTAAACTTAAACATTTTAAGGGCTGTTTAAAACTCACAGACTCCGCCATTAATTAGTGTGCCAAAGTACGTACAATATATTTGAACTCGGACACACAACATTTGTAGTTTATCTCTCATCCCTTCAGCCCAGTGTTATCAGCTGATCTGTTTAATGTACACGAGAACAGAGATTACTATCTAGTGGCTGGTCGGCCCTACGGTGATACTGATTCATCACTATCCGTTAATACACTGTCGTACTAAACAGTCGGATTTACTCTTGACTGTTGGTTACAATATTGTTTACCCGTCTATATAAACATGAATGGCTATTGATAAGATCACAAATATGGTGTATAACTGTATGCATACAAATTACCAAATCACAGTTTGACACTTTTATGTAACTAAGGCGGAACTTAAGACGAATTGAATAAACCTTGAGTGTAGAATTAGAAATATTCTTGAGTAACATTGTTACTGTCATTTATTGACTGTTGCCCAGGGTCAGTAATTCGTAGTCCAGGGACCATTGACAAGTGTGTCCTGTTCACAGACTTATCAACAATTTCAGATTTTTCTTAAGATCGATTTGTCAAAAAAGAGTTCTCTAGTGAGCTCTTGAACCATTACGTTAAAAACACAATTTAAACACCAATAATCTTTCCGACATGAAAATTAATAGGTAATCAATTTAAAATGAATAATGAAGTGTGATATGTTAAATATTTTTAAATTACCCAAATGCACATGAAACATGAGGTTTTATGTGTGAGGTTATGTTTTTTAGTTAATAACAATCGTAGGTACTTTGTCTTGGAACCACGCCCAAGTTCTCTGTACGGGTATTTTTGACTAATGACCTAAAATGACACGCAATGCCGTAAATGAATAGAAAAACTGACTTAATTATATATTGTGTTAAAGTTTTTCTTTCGCTAAGTATGTTTATATTTTGTAATATTTATTGAAACTATACTGAATATACTTTCATGCTGCTACAAAGCAGAATTTCGTAAAACTTTACAATAATACATTGTAATAGAGTGTAAGTAGCCTACCAGCTATGTTACATTTATACAAACTTAACGAATAATATATTTTTGTTGCCTTACAGGTTTTGTACAATCAATATAAGGTTGAAAGACGATTATGTATTGTATTTGACTATTTAAATTATGAAAACTATACTTACCTTTATTACAAAATCGATTAAATGCAGGCCATGGTTAAAAGTTTATAAATCAAATATTATAAATAAAGTCAATGGAGAAATACAAAGGACTGGACCAAGACATAACTTGAATAAACGGAGATTTGCTAAGGTCATTAAGAAATCTCAGGGTCGCCCTCTCTAATTACTGCCAACTCTAGAACCCTTTGTCAAATTATAAAGTCATTATTATTTGACTTAGCAACACATTTTCTATTGAAACTTAGAAATTAAATTTTGCATTGTATGGGAAAGCTATGTTAGAAATAACATTATAATGTAAAAAGGAGCACTACACATTACATTCTTAATAAAACACTATATTTATATTTAAACAATGGGTATTTATTTAATACGAGTATTTATTTATACATGATGTAAAATAATATGTAAACATAATAAGATTTAAAATCTAATATTACTCAATCTTAGTTTTATATAATGGATTTTCCAACACGGATACACTTGATATATTTTCACTATATTTACTCTTATTAAAGAGAGCGTTTTGAACATAAAAATACTTAACTTGACTTCTATGCAACAGATTTCAAAACTTGTGTTATGCTATATTGCAATGAGTTTATTCATTTATTACGATAAGGACATTTTCCAAATTAAACAGTACCTACAACAACAACAACAAAATAACCACAACAACCTATATTCAACTTTTAGTTTTAGTTTCATTACTTTGGACTACGGTTTCGTAACAATTCACATTTCTAACAACAAAGTTCTATTCTGCTAAACAATAGTATAAACCCAACTACAAATATTATATCCTAAGAATGAAAACATGGCTCTTGATTCCCATTTCTTTCATCAGGTATGTAACAAATCACTAACCCTATATTCGTTTGATTGCTACTTGGTATAAGTTTTACTTATAGTATATACTTAGTAAATACCTTTAACAAATTACCCTGAGAGCAGGTGGTGTACCATATTGTTCAGTCAAGTGATGCTCCATTAACCACCTTGACAGTGACTCAGGAGGGGCTGATTTGATTGCTACTTGGTATATGTTTTCTTAGTAAATACCTATAACAAATTACCCTGAGAGCAGGTGGAGTACCATATTGCTCAGTCAAGTGATGCTCCATTCACCACCTTGACAGTGACTCAGGAGGGTCTGATTTGATTGCTACTTGGTATATGTTTTCTTAGTAAATACCTATAACAAATTACCCTGAGAGCAGGTGGTGTACCATATTGCTCAGTCAAGTGATGCTCCATTCACCACCTTGACAGTGACTCAGGAGGGGCTGATTTGATTGGCTTATCTAATGGTCCTGATATGACTCATGACTTAAATACTATATGAAATGTTATAAGTGCTCTCCTCTTCCACGTTATAACACACGTTTTATTGAAATTTGTGTTAGTTCAAAAGTAAATTAAGTAGATTATTAATTAGTATGATACGTGTTGTTATAATTACTGGATGAAAGTAAAAGAAAATGCCTTACAACACTTCAAAACGTGTACTGTATTCATACAGAATACGGCAAATAAACAGAAAAGGTGGTAAAAGACATTAGACATATATGGTAAAAAATGGTACTGTATTAGAAAAATACATTAGAAAAGGTGGTCAGAATAATTACCTTAAAACAATATTGCCTTTGTTACACAAATAATATGTATATGTTACATCTATAGATAAGTAAACTCGAAAAAATTATTTAAACACCAATTATGAAGTTATTTTATAATTTTTTAATAAAAAAATAAAAAAAGATTCCTCTATATATCTACAATCCACGGCATAAAGTGATACCGTTGAAGTCGGCATGTTGTAATAGGGCTTCACCCCGACAAAGGTTTCATCATTGATACATTCCCTGCCAAAGTTTGCTTGGTAACAGCAAAGGGGTTCCTCTTCCATCAATGGCGGCCTTTACACAATGGATTTATCAGTAATATTCGACTGAAAAATCCAAAGTAATATATATATATACATTTTTCGTTTTTTTTAAAATTAAAATAACTGTGAATTTTTCTCAATATTTTTATTAAAATGAAGACCCTAATATTTACACTAAATGAACTGGTCGGAAAAGTAGAAAATGTATAACTTGGTGGTTACTACATTTCCTTAACGACAACGTACACGGATGTTTATAATTATAACGTTGACCTTTACAATATTTATTAATAAAAAATGGGAAGATATTAATGCAATTTATATATTTTATTCTTCAAGGGTATTTTTTGTCGTTATGTCATATTGCTTAGTACTTGAATAAAAATGCTCATAAATTTCAATTAATAATTAAAGTTTGTTTATTCCTCATCAAAATCAATTCAAGTTTAGCCACCATTTAGGTAGATTGCCTTCACCACTTACTTAAACAAAATAAACAAACAACTCAAAACTATGTAAATTAAAAATTAATGGGTGATTCCCACTTATTTATTTGTCAAATTACTTACAAGTGCTACCTTACCGCCACAAGCAAAACTAACTGAAACAAATTCTTTAGTACCCAAGCTATGGACAATTTCCATTTTCAAGTTTACAATCCTAAATACGTATTACTTTACTAAGCTATGTGCTATGCCTGGAAAATGTGAGCGGCCAAAGGTAAAATTGAGCTGGGCTAAAAAAATTATGCAATCGGAGAAATCATATAGTTGTTTATGGAACTTGACTTGTAAACAACATAAAGAGAAATTTGAAGGATATTGAAATTTTGCGTTCGGAGTAGAAAGAGTTTCCTTTCATGGTCAGGTACAACAGAGACGATGTGATGGAAAAACACAAGTTCATAACAGCCTTTGTGAAGATTGGCCCCAAATTCTTAATGGAACGAACTATCCACTGAATCTAAATTTTGATCTGGATCTACCACAAGGAAAAATAACTGTGTTATTCAAATTTTAAAAAATACATCTAAAAGCAAAAAAATTAAAAACGACAGATTAACAAAGTTTCCTGTATATTTGATCATCGTATAGTTAAATTTGCATATTAAAACCTATAAGAAACATATTAGTTATTTTTGTAACCACCACTTCTGTATAATATGTCTGAAGTAGTTTATACTGTAATCCTAAAAGTGTAATCCAAAATGCTAACTACCAAAAATTTAAGAGAATTATGAGTTGACGATTTAATAGTATGGATTTTAACTCCAGAAATAGGATTTGGCATTTGTTTTAAAGTTAAAGGATACATAATATTACAACAATAGTATTAATTAGTATACTTTAACTAGTTTAGCTGTAGCAGTATATCTTTTAACCACTGAAACATGTTAACAGTATTGTAATAGTTTCTATATGATATTTTATAATTTTTTTTCGAAAACCCTTGTGGATCGCGATTTTTAAATTGAATTTAAAATGAATATGTGAATGACATGACCTAAGATATAAAAATAGTCTGCAAATAAGTTATGTGGTACAAAACTGTTTATCGTAGTATTTCATCAATAAATGTGTAATTTACAAAGACTCATTAAAATATGTATATTTATCAATAAATGACTAAATATAAAACTGTTTTTTAGGTAAAAACTAGAATGTGGGATTTACTTGCTAAAGTTTAGATGCGAGGAGACGATGTAATACCCAACGGATATATCACCATCGATAAGTCTCCTGTCAACTCTCTGAAGAAAGCCTTTCGTTGTTTGTAAAGTTTTGCTTTTTGTTCATTCAATATTAACGTTGTCAAACTAAGTGAGAAATCTCTAAAACACTACTTATTTTTAGTCTAATATCTTTAGGTTTTTTGTGGTCTGAGATTTTATCGAATATTGAAATAAAATCCGTAGTGTCGGTGAGTCTCTGTGGATATTACACCTTTGTCTACCTTCACTCACTGTGAGGGGTTAATGTAATACGAGTATAATTAGTATCTCTTAATACTTTCCCTCCGACTACAAGGTTAGTAAGCCTTATAATATTGTAATAATGGTAAATAGGACTTTACTGAGTATGTTTGGATCTGGGTTATTAGTTTGTGTTATTACAGTACGGTTTGTAGCTGTTTTAAACCATTAAATGTGGTTTTGATTTTTATTATAGTCAGAAAAAGTTGACACTGAATTATGCGTTTAAACTATCATACTGAATGCAAAACTGTGTATTCTTCCATCATGTTTTTAATCAAAAGGTCGGCTATCACCAGAGACATTCCATGCAAATAATTGGTCACCAGCTAGTCCTTCAGTTATAACAATTAGTCGTAAATATAACTATGAATTAATCACGTGAGTAGAGTAAATTGTCTGCCTTGTTTAGCTTTGTGTATCTTAATGTTCTATGAAACGGAGACAGTTTTCCTCACCTATCATAATCATCTTTTTAACAGATAGATAAACAAATAACAACAGCTGATTCAACACCCGTTACGTGGCACTAATACTAATATTTCTTTGGAGATGAAACTAGAACCTTAAAGACAAAAATAACGCCCTATAACTGCTATAACAGTCGTCTTCAGCAAACTGAAATTTAGGGCTTAATATTCATGAATGATAACCCCAATAAAACATTGCAAACGTGACAAGATAAAGAGTCCAATACTAAAATAGTAAATGGAACTATTTCATGGTCCAATGAAGAAGATTACAACGATAAGATGGATTATCTATCCCAAGCACATTGTACACAAGCTAAGCCTATTGCTTCCACCCCTGAGTACATTGTAATGGTGGAGGGGATGTAACCAACCCAACCAATACCAATCAATTGGGATAAGTGACTATCTTGTTGTGTGGGCGACTTGGCAAAGAATAGCCACCTTGGTTTATCTAAAACATTTCCATGTTGTTTGTTGTATCAAAACGAGGATAAAGAATAAAGAATACAAATCTCTTTCTGTTTTATGTGTGTGAGTATAACGTATAGTTAAAAAAAACATAATATTTCGTAAAAGATAAAGCATTGCAACCTGCCATAGATAATTACACAAATACTTCATGCATAACTTTTAAAACTGGAATTACGTGCAATAAGTATTAAATTTAAAAATTTTGATTGTTTAAATATTTTAATGAAATATATTTAAAATAAATATAAAATTTACAATTTATATTAACCATCACAAGGCAAAAATCAAGAGTGAGTCACATTTAATTTTTTAAAGGTGATTGAACGAGAAACAATTATTGTTTTCTTTTTCAATCGTCTTTAAAAATATAAATACTTATTTTATTTAAATGGTTAAAGTTATAAATCAATCATTCTTAAATGTTTACTTGGTCTATTTGAAGTTTTAAGTTAAATTGTTGTTTTTGTTTTGCTCTACATTAACATGACGTAATTTATTCGTTTATGTTTCTACTTGAAAAAATCCGCTTTCACTATCTTATAACTCATAAATAATTTTTGGTTTTATATCGTTATGATATTGTCGTATTTTTTATACAAGTACTAAGCAAAATAATGGCAAAGCGAAGTTTTGTTAAATGCTATTTTGTTAAATCGTTGCCATATGCGTGTAAAAAGACGAAATATATATTTTTTGAAACCCAATATAATTTCCAAATCGTACATTAATGGTGCGAATATTGAAGGCTTGAAATGCTTTCTGGTGTATCAGCTCCGCCGCGCCGTGTGATGTATGGGACAACCACTGAGTCCTTCTACCTTTACATCTTTTGTTCACGCAGTAGCAATCAGTACATGTTTGTTCTCTTACGGCAATAAATTTGCATAAACATATAGAAACATACTGTTCAATATGAATTATTCACTGAATATCCGGAAAAAACTGTTGTTGTTAAATATTTTAAATACCCCCGTAGCAGCAAACCTGCATACTCAGTGAATTTCCAATGCATATTAATTTATCTTAATACCACATAAAGCCACATACCAAGTTTCATCAATATACATTCATAAATAAACGATTTATGACATTTCAATTATTCTCCATAAGAATAACATGGCGGCTGAGTATGCAGGTTTGCTGAAATAAGGAATACTAAAAATGGGCTTTTATACAAATATCAATATAACTCAACTTGGTAAAGCCACATAACAAGTTCTATTAATTTATGTTCATAATTAAAGGAGATAACACGTTAATTATTCTCTATAAGAACAACATGTGGCTGAGTATGCAGGTTTGCTGCTACGGGAACTATCGGGCAAAAAACGGGTTTTTGTGCAAATATCAATAGACCACAATGAAATAAAGCAATATACCAAGTTTCGTCAGGATAAGTCGATAAATAAGCGAGATATACAATTTTTCTTATCCTCCATAAGAATAACATTGGACAACGTACTGTGTTTAGCACTTTCAATATCTCAGTAACCAATTGACCTAGAGCAATGATTAAAACATCAAATTGTGCGTCCTTTTAAGCTGATTCCAATGAAAAAAATTAAAGTTTACTTTTTCAAAAATTGTATGTAAAAAACTCAAAAAACCCATTTTTGGGGTACAAAACCCCCCCAAAATACCCCTTCGAATAGGTCGATCCGTCTGGTTTTCGAACTTAAAGTCATAAATGCTGCTTTACACGTTTGTACCAAATTTCATCAAAATCGGACCTTTTTTACGAGAGTTATCGCACTCACGGACACATATATATATATATATATATATATATATATATATATATAGATATAGATATATATAGATATATATACAGTTTCAAACGAATGGTGTTTTTGGGGTCTGGGGACCTCAAAACGAAAAGTTATCATGGTCCCGGGCCTAGGTCTTACCATGCCGACCACGGTAATAGCTTCTTCCCTATAGGGGAAATTCGCTAAAAGGTAAAACATTTGGCTAAATATTTTAAAACTAATTTCTGCAAGAACATTTCCACAATTTAATTTAGTCTTTTTCCAAAGTTTCATGTCATAAGTACTCTGTTTTTTGTTTTGATTGGAAATAGCCAAAACCCTTGTCTTGTTATAAGGCCATCTAAGGTCAACTTTGTAAAAACCATCAAACGCTTTATAACATAGGGTATAGATTCGAACTTTTATAAATACTTGTTGTTTACGTGGTATAAAGCTGCCTAAATAAAAAATAAACTAAGAAAACTATTAGGTTTTATCCAAAATTTGTTTCCACTATATATTATTAAAACCTGCTCAACCTTAAAAATTATTACTCTTCAAAGTCATTGTTTACCCACCCAAATTATGTAACTATTACATTGCACTTATATTTCCCATTGAAAATATGTTATTGCGATATTTTACGAATAAAAAAAACTTAGATACACATTTTCTCTGAATTATACCGTATTCAGTTTAACAAACCTTAGATGATTAGATGCATATTAAAAACAATTCAAATTTGTAAATATGGATAAAGTGTTGGTTATAACAGACAACCTTACCAGTAGAGGCGTTAGACTTGAGGTATAAAATACGTTTGAAAATCCATTCTGAGATGACAGTGACAAAACCCCGTTGACTGAAGGAGCAAACAAAACAATCGTTATAGATTTTCGTGACTAAAAGTCTCATTTATATGTATTTCTGAGAAACAATAATTATTTTTGTTTTTTGAGTTTTCGTTATTTTGTATGGATGATGATCCAGAATGCAATGCAAAATATAATTTTATCGCATTATCTTAATTGACTGTCCCACTTGATGATACACTGTTGAGTTTTAAAAACTACAATTACCTAAATATTATAAACAACTTTCATGATACAAAGTTTTAACTGAAGTTTTAGACTAAATATCAAGGAAGATACAACTAACGATATTTAGAGAACTGATAAGTTATGTTTGATGCGTTATATTGGTACAATCATGAAATATGTACCATAGGTAAAACCAATGATGTTTTAAATATGTTCATATATAGATTTATATTTTGTATTGTGCTAAGCACATAAGCATTAATTAAGAGTATTGATATTTGCAGTGAGAGAGACCAAAAATGCTGAATGCACAGAGATGGCCAGCTAACAATATCCACCTCTACTCTCTCGGACTCTAACTTGGGAACTGTTTATCTTATGGCTTCAGGCTTTCTTTATGACTTCCTTTCCAGCCGACAAAACTTTATAAGCCTTCCATTCCCATCTTAAAACATTACACACGATTAGTTTTATTTCTTGAGTTCGTACTGAAATCATTGAACGAAATCTCATAATATTACGAAATGATCAAGAATAGTTGAGTGGCAGAAAATGATTAAGTAAGGACATTTCTGGAAGGAATAGATGTGCTTAGGATAGGTTGAGCCCACATTAATCCTGATGAACAAGAAACCATTGCAAAACTGATGATGTGATAAGGATGATGGGTTACCCCGGAGCGTCATTTGTCTTTCTCTCTAGTGTCGGAGTGTCATCTCTCTAGTCCACGTAGCAGCTGCCCACAAACCACCTTGCACTCTGCCAAACCGATGACTGCTATATGAGATCAATGTGTGTTATGTTTACGGATCTAGATTATGAAGAGTATAATATTTACATTACAGTATATCCTAAACAGACTGTTAACATTGTAAACAGCTGCAGTTAAACGTAATATTGATTAATAAAGTAGATTAGTTATCGGGTTCGAAATAAAAAAGCTTATAATCCGATATAACGTTTCCCATTATATGTTTTAGCACCTGTTAAATCTTGTTATGAGCGCCAGAGAATGTATTTAAATATCTTGCCTCTCGTAACACAATATAGGTTTTTATTATAATATATCATTATAACTCTTTAGACAAAAGACAAATTATTGTTTTAACTTGAGCTAAGTATGTGGTAATTTTCCTACATTTGTATTTGTTTGAATATAAAACTATTATTTTGACAACAATTAAAATATCCACTATGTTCTTTCAACATTTATAGGTTGAGCATAACATTTTAATCTTTGTTACGGATTTAGGAATAAGATATTGTAAATATGATATAATTATTGTAATTCCAAAGATTTTTTTTCAAAGACGATTTGATGCTCTAACTTTTGATGTATTGTAACTTTCAATACACATTGCAGCATTAAGAATATTTATTTTAATGACCAGGATAATGTATCGCTTGTCACTGTATAAATACTATACTCTCTATTTCAGAAACTACTCCAAAACAAAACTTTGTATTTTTTGGTGTTTTGTATTTAGATAATTGACGTAAAAAATCGGAAACATACCATTAAGTACTGTAAACCCCATTTTCTCACCTACTTTACAAGAGTTCTGTGTCTTTCGTTTACACGTCAAATTAGTAATATAAACTTGGTCACATTCCTCCCAACAAATCATTCTCGCTGCAAAAAAGCTGCTGCATATTTAAGTCTTTGATTTCGTCCTGGTAGATCTCGTCCTAACTAACTTATGAAAACAATATCTTTTATATAATCCATGAGTAAGGTTAAACTAGACGTTAAGTCAGGGGACCGAGAAGACCAGGGAAGGAGAAGCAAGTTTGCCCGTAACCCTCACCCAGATTAACTCAAAGCCAAAATGAGTCTAAGTCATCTTTAACGTCTAAGTAAATTTTGCAGGATCTTCTTATCGTCGTTATGTCTAAGAAAAGGTTTTCATTCCTCATTAGCAGAGATCTACTAGACTTGGAAAAATTTTAAACATTGTAGTAGCGTCCATCGATGCTGATTTGTTGGGACGTGTGAGGCAAGAATTAACAAATACCTACATTCTGCTGTTAAATAGCGTCACACAGATCACTTGTGTGGTAGAATAAAACATGAGGACTTACAGACTCCATTAGTATTCACAATATTTCGGTTAATCAGTTTGGGAGAAAACGAGCTTTAACGTCATAAAATGTATTCTAAAACGCGCGGTAATTAGCTACACAAAATCAATTGATAAGTACTTTGATGTGTGTAGAATAAGAATAATAAGTAAATTACAGTATAAATAACTTAATCTTATAATAGTGCCAAATTTCTTTCAGGTATGTCACAAGTAAGGGGCCGATTCGTAAGATAGAGGTAAGAACCGTTATGTAATCCAAATAAAATTATATATGTAAAAACAATTAAAAAAATAGCTTGTTAAGCATAGCTAAGCTACCATAGTTATTTTAGGCACTCTTTGAAAGCTAAATATAATATGAAATGATATTTTGGTCGTGTTGAGTTATAATGGAAGTTAATTAATGAGATGTAAGTTCATCTCAGTCAACGATTCTGTGACCTTTAGTTGACGCTGCATTTGTATTATGTTTGATCTTTGTATGTAGTACAGTGAAAATGACGACTAAATCTAGCACTGCTCTAACATTTAATCTTTATCTTGCTCATTTATAAAGGTAACGTAACCTAGTTTAAGGCGAACTTTTTTAATACATTTGCAACTTCGACTCAAATTGTAAAACAAGTTTTTTTTTGTTTGTAAAACAATATACTTTAATTGATATATTTAAGGCAAATGTGTGTGGAGATAAGTGCATTTAAGTTGCATGCACATCTACTTTCTTTTACGTTGTATGACGGTTAAATTATATTAATCTATGGTTTCTTTTATATTAATTTTCATCATTCCATACTAACAATACAATAGTTATTCCATTATACTATAATCCTCAAAATTTGCCTCTCAATTACACTATATTATAAATCTCTCTAGAACGGTATTTGCGTAATATAATTTTATTTTTTTAAATAACATATTTACTTTGTTCTCTCTCTACTTTAATAATGATACAACGTAGGTACTTACGTGAATTATAAGGTTATCAAAATAGGAGTTTGAAACAAAATTCTATGAGTCCTTTACACCAAAAACCCACTGAAATGTCTTCCAACACAACGATTAATTAGTTTCCTTTATACATGGAAATGTGTATTTCACAGTTTTTAAATGAATAACTACAACAGTAAATACATCTGTATCAAGCATCCTGGACACCGTTGTTCATTAGCAGTCTCTGACGTGGTTTGTCAGACATTTCAAAGGGAGTAATTGTTTTAAACACCTGCATGTTCACCACGTTTGGTTGCCCCGGGAGTGTGTAAGGGTGGTTTTATTAGCCCTAAATTGTTTCTGCACAATTAAAGAGGGAGCAGTCTATAACCTTCTGTATTTATAAAAACGTTTAAAATACAAAATAATCTAACTAGATTAGAGAAAACCATACTTAACGGATACAAGAAAACGCTTTCATGCATATTCAGTTTTTAAAAAGAACCTATTTTTGACAAAACTGTTTATTTTTATAAGGACAAACTATTTTACAGGTTAAAGCTGATAAACAAATTAAAGAGATTTAAACATATATTATGTTGGAAATGTTACTTTCCACTCAAATCACTTTGTAGTACGTTACATCATAACTTGTACTACAAAATGCAAATGATCTTCAAATGCATATAGCGTTAAGCATAACACTTAAATATATTGAAGGAGGAAGAAATAATTTAAATATTTACATCTCCTTAAATCCATCTAATCCCAGTGCAACATGAGTCGACGACATTTCTCTCCGGTGGTTTTATCTTAACGATCGAGCTATGAGTGTGAAGGTGGTGTGAAGAACACATTAACCATTAACAGCTAGTTCTTGAGTTTAATCTTTCAACACAACTTTTACATATCTTGGTAAAAGCCTCAGTATAACAGTAATGATAAAACAAAAACCAGATCCAACTGCATTAATTTATTTATTTGTGTACTTACATTGTTAGGTTAAATCTAATACAAATAGTAAATATATTACATACTGAACAGTCGTACACATTTTACGTATGCTTACACCACGAGATCTAAAGATATGTTTTAACTATGAATTTCAAACCTATAACAATAAATACATAAATAACACATATGGTACAAACATTATTGCAAAACAAAATCAAATTCTTATAAGATTTATTCCACATACAAAAATTACAAAACATTCACAACTTTTTACCGGAATTTATTCCGTCTCAGCTTTACTGTCGTCTTGTAGAAATGAACGTATCAGTTATTCAATATCCTTTATAAAAAAACGTTTCAGGTAGAAATAAAATAATACTTGTTTTGGCAAGGTTACAATTTACCAATATATATTAAATTCAAACAACTGTCAAACGAAAGTAAAAAAATAAAATTATCTATTAAAATATGCATACTTTATAGAGAAATTATCAAGGTCAACATTAATTCTGTAACTTTAAGAAGTCAAATATATAAATAACATTTACTGTTGAACAACATAATGTTTGCAATAAAGTGTTTTTTTTAATGTTTAAATAAAAACTAACGCGAAACCTCTGAAACAGTGAAAGGCTTTCCAACGAAGGTTTGACAGGGATACATTGATGGTGAAAAATCCACTGGGATTAGAATTGATCTTGTCACATAAATATTTCAGCACGCTCATGTTCTCCTTTATTTCTCCACACAAAAATCTCTTGCCCACGTTTAAAAGAATGTTAAAGGTTTTTTTTAGTTTAACATTTATCATTCATTGTGTCTTTGGTTTAGTAGTTTTAGAGGCTATCGATAATGTAAATCCCCTATTTTTCAATCAAACCCAATTTTTTAGTTAGGGACTAGTTTTGGATTATTAGTAAAGAGAAAAATAAATTATAAAAATGCCTACGTATGAAAAATATAGTCAAAGTCATAAAGCAAATAAGACGGTTTGAATAAAGAGTAAGTTTCCAAAGCCCACTCTGGGAATTTACAAGTTTTCAACTATTAAAAAAGCGATAATAGGAAATGTCGGATAAAAATTTACGATACGATAATCAACTTTTGCATAAGTATATAATTTAGTAGATTTAATAATATTTGTTCAATACTGCACAAGTCGTATGAAGTATTTTGAAAATAAATGTTATACCAAACATACCAAAACAACAATTAATTGCTTGGTTTATACTTTGGTTTAAAATCTGAATTTAATTTCTTACATCATTAGTACATCATTAGCTGATTAATAAACTTAATTTTTGAAGGGGATTACAAGAGTGTTTGTAATCCCAATTGTTTGCAATAATATGCTTCACTTCATGTGAGGTCTATCTAATACATTTGTTACCAAATTACTTAATTATCCTGCAATGTCTCTATTATTGATATATTATGGTTCCAGAATGTAAACACATTACTGATGATCAATAACATGTTAAACAAATGAAAATTTGAAAAAGCTTAGTACTGGAGAGAAAGTTGTAAACTAAGTTAAAACACGTAAGTAAATAATAAACAATTAATTGCACTAACGATGTTTTTATTCTTGACGTTGATGAACTTACAAAGATAATACATCAGCAATTCAAATTAAGTTAGTTTACACGTGAGGTTCATTGGTCTTCCTATTGTATTCCAGTGTTTTGTATCCAATTGAGTTTGAATGTTTCATTTATACTCCACCTCTCCGCAATGGTGTAGCAGTAGTCGGCATACCAGTATATTGTTACATTTTCTCTTAAGTCAAACATCATTTCATCCCAAATGAACCAGCTCACTCTTGATTTTGGAGCTTTCTTCTCTTGTTTCTGGGACATTTGTACGCATGAATGTAATTGGCATTGTATTTATATTGTATGAACATACTTTTAAATTACAATCTAAAATTCGATGCAACAACTATACCCTACTTAGCCCTTATTGACAATATATTACTTAACGCACTTTCGACAGCAACTTAACGTACAAACATTTTACATGTTATTTCAATTAATCAAACAATCGTGTGATTGTATGACATCACATTATGTTATGTTAATCAAATTGATTCAGGATTTTATTCGAACCAAAAGTGTTATTTTCGAATCAAAAATAGTCACAAAAATATACGGGATGTAATAAAAGACGTCTTACAACACCTTGACGTATATTTACGCTTATACGGTATTCAGATAACAGACGATAAACATATATAACAGACTAGGGGCTTGTAGGGGCAAAAGCCCCTAAAAAACCAAAATACATAAATTTTTTATCAACCTTCATTGGTCATTTATAAATAAGCACTGATTTTCTAGCATTATAATATAATATTATTATACTGTCTTATGTTTTTAATAAAATGTCCATTCCTAAACAACTATACATTGCTGTAGTTTAAAAGTAAACAAACTGAATAAGTACAGCTGGTATCAATATCAAAGGCTAATTTAACTCTGTGGCACAGCTGTTTTAATTTCAAAAGATGTAAACAAATTAAACCCCATGTTGTTTTAATGGGAAAAGTTTTATTCTGTTGCGAATTTATGGTAAAAAAATAAGAAAAATGAATAGTTTTCCCTCAAAATTCACGTCAAGACCTTTAAAATGATACCCCTCCCATCCTTCTACGGCCATCCAGTCACTCACAATTTCTTTACAAAAATTTGACTTACGGAATTATATATAGAGATGGTACGAGCATATTGTGAAAACAAGGTATTTAGTGACTACATTATAAGTTTAAATAAATTGTTAAGTTTTGTCAGACATTTTGTTGTTATAGACACACCAGATTGGAATAGATTACAAACAATGCCTTTATGCATTCTGGACATCGCAGTATCGTCTTCTAACTACGTATTAAGGGCAATTGCTTCATTCTTAAACGTTAATTGTGAGGGACGTGTTCTAAATGCAGATAACAGACGTTTCCTTTGAGGGTTGGACCAACCCTCGCCGCCCATAACTAACTAACTCTTGTTTGACCATCGCTTGGAATTAATCAAGTCTACTACAATCAAGTGGCTTAGTACACCCTGATATCTGTAAACACAAATGGTATTGTATTAGCTAGAAAATGTTTTGTAACATTCACGGTAGTTATATTTAATATATTACAGCTAGGGGATATCTTTAAGTATATTCTTTTGGAAGGGAAATATTAGTAAATTAATATGTTTAGAGGGAAAAACTATTTAACTGGTTTCTATCTAGGAATACAATGTACAAAATACTTTAAGATATTACAACCACCAATCGTTTACAACCACCAATCGTTTACAACCACCAATCGTTTACAACCACCAATCGTTTACAACCACCAATAGATTACAACCGCCAATCGTTTACAACCACCAAAAGGTACAATGTAACGAAACATTGTAAGATAAATGATAAATTGTAATAATAAATGTTTACACATAGTTATAGAAAAAGGTAAAATATGTTTCTGTGTAGTAGTATTTGATTTTGTTATTATAATCAAAATTGTCCTATACCATAAGTAAGGTGCAATTAATAAGTCAATGTCCGTACATAAGGAAAGACCCATACACATGTTAGGCTCTATAGTGTGTATAAAGGCTTGGCTCACCTCCATAGAGTAAATAGCTAAGCCAATTAGTTCCACCACAGAGCACATTGTCAGGCTAGAGCGATACCATCAGCTGAGTGAGCACGATGTTGTATAGGGGTCTCGGAACATTCATCATGAAAATAAAATTCCAAATAAAACGTTTTCAAGCTTCAAAATAAAACACTTTTACGGTTTGTTGAATTTAAAATTGTTCTTTCAACTTTTTAAATTATACTTATTTAATGTTTTAGCATTATATTTATAAGTATTGAAGAGGCTATTGAATAGACTCTAATAAAAACGCATGTAGATATTGTGTTTTAACACTGAATTAACATACGGAAACATTCCCATGAAAGCTGAAGCAAGCTGTATTGGGATTAACTTATTTTTCACTAAACATTACATTTTAAATGTCTACTGAAATGCTTTGCAATGGAAGTCAATAGAGTTATTTATATAAACGATTTTTTAAGCTGAGTTGTTTTTTTAGATACTAAAAACTACTAATGATTGTATCGTACGTAACCATTTTCGTCTGGCACTTTAATATAGTTTCACCTTTTTATTTAATTTATAAAACCACAAATATTCATAAAAAAATGTAAAAACGATTTGCTAGTTTATTTAGTATACATTTAGTTTATCAGTAGAGAGTTTTTATTAGTAGTCTTCTTCATTTACCTAGTTCTATTTTTTCCATAAAAACCATAACTCCCTTACAACAACTATCCAAACCATAGATTATATAGGATTAAAACCATTGTACTATTTAAATTTGTTCTGTTTAAAGAGACGCGTTAACCTTACATACTACATCTTTCAGAATTTGTCCCGACTATAAGACTTAGTTTAAAACGTAAATTTAACAAAGACAAACATATTAGGAAAGACTGTAAGGTAAAGGACAATAAAATGGTTCTAGTATTAAGCTTTATAATATAACCAGACAAAGCTACAACTTGAGACCTGAAACATACGTCCTGTAAGCGGCTTAGGCTTGGACCAATCCATCTAAAGGGCTTGGGCGGGATTAGTTATAATTGTTATCCGCTTAGATTGTTATGTTGAATGTATCTGACTGCGATAGATGTGGGCTGCGCGTATATTAACTAAATTATTAATATTTTAGTTACCATTAGTCAGGCATCGCTTTATATATTTTGTTCAGATTTATCAAAAGCTGAGAATTTTTAAACTTATTATTTGTATAAAGTTTCCAAATATATTTTAATAGATGTTTTTAGATTTTACACATCAGAAGTACTATAGTTTAAAACAAGACTTGCATATTGAAAGTATATAAGTTAACATATATCTGTTTTTATGATTCTTTATTAATTATTTACGAGTGATATGTGGAATATACATGAACTAAGCAATTTATTTACTTTCGAGACTACGGATTGTTATGTAAAATATGTTGTGAATCCTAGACAAAAAATAACCTTTTTTAAATGCTTAAATAAAGAGTTAAAATGTTACCTTGTGTGTAGGGTTTTAAAAATTGTAATAATTGCTTAAAATTTGTGTCAGTTTCCACTGCATTATTTGACTAAAATGTCTTATAGACAATACTCTCGTAACTGACAAATTGTGAGTTAACGCAATTTTCATGGTATTATACATTTCTACAATTATAAAAAATATTTCACAATTATTAAGGGCTTGATCCAATTAATTTAAGATTATCACATAATTTTGTGTAAAATGTAGTTATTCAAGTACTACAGACTTTCATCCTCTATTCACGAACTGCTTAGCTCTAAGGCTTACGTTCCTATTAACACCCCTGCGTAGTACTATGAACTAGTACGTATGCAAAGTCTGCTTTTAGACTTTGTTTTTTATTAGGAATAATAAAGACAATTTTTCGTTACAAAAAAAATTTACCTGACTCGCATAAATAATAAAGAACCTTTGTTTGTAAAACTAACATTGTACATTATAACTCTCTTGGAGATATAATATTTTAATGGAATAAAGCTGCCGTACTAATGAGGAAGATTAATGTAAAGAAGCCGAGCTGACCGGGATTACTGAGATGAGATAGGCCCTTCATTAGGAAGGTGTTCCTGGGCCTAGCTTTAATAAAAATACGTTAAGAATATTGTATTACGTTATAACTACGTTTGGAACGTATTTATTTGTAAACTTTGTTTATATATGTGGGAAATTTTAGTCATTTGTTTTCAATTTAATGTTAATGACAGTGAATTTATGTGATTTTGCGATCAGTGGTTAGAAATGAAAAGTTTTACATTTCGGGTCTGGAATCTGATGCCGTCCTAAGCTGAGAAGAAATTTAATGGCACGTTCCAAACAACGTTCGAAATAAAATACAAATAAATGAAAATACCCCCGTCGCAGCAAACCTGCATACTCAGCGAATTTCAAAGTAATATATAACATAACACATTAAAAAACTAACAGGATTCATAATAAATATATTCACAAACAAGCGATATTTAAAATATTAATTAATCTCCTTAAGAATAACATTGGGGATGAGTACGCAGGTTTGCTTCAACAATGCACATAAAAAATGGGTTTTTATGCAAATATCAATAGAACTCATGTATGTGAACTCACATACCAAGTTTCATCCATATATATTCACAAATAAGCGATATATAACATTTTAAGTATTTTCCTTAAGAATAACATGGGGACCGACTACCTAGGTTTGCTGCTACAGGAACCATAGGCGAAAAATTGTTTTTTGTACAAAAAACAATAAACCACAACCGGATGAAGCCATATACCAAATTTCGTCAGTTTATGTTTATAAATAAGCCAGATATACAATTTTTCTTTTTCTCCATAAGAATAACATTAGACAACGTACTGTGTTTAGCACTTTCAATATCTCGGTAACCAATTGAGGTAGAGCAATGATAAAAATACCAAATTATTTGTTTTTTTAAGTTGAATTCAATGGCAAAAATTAAAATTTGATTTAAATAAAAATTACATGTGAAAACCCCAAAAAAACACATTTTTGGGGTACAAAACCCCCCAAAAACCCCCCTTCGGATGGTACGATTTGTCTGGTTTTCGAACTCGTTCAAATAAATGGTGCTTTACACATTTGTACCAAATTTCATTAAGATCGGATCTTTTTTACGAGAGTTATCATGCTTACGGACACACACTTATATATATACAGTATATATATATATACATATATAAAAATTTGAACGAATGGTGTTTTTGGCATCTGGGGACCTCAAAATGAAAAGTTATCATGGTCTCGGGCTTAAGTCTTACCATGAGACCTACGGTAATATCTTCTTCCCTATAGGGGAAATTCGCTAAAAGAGTCCTGGAAACCCAAAAAATAAAACCAAACCCAAAATCAAAACAATTTATTGATTCCTCACATAGTACGGTATTGTGCCTCGATATCTCGCTTGTTAGTGAATGTGTGTGTGTGTGTGTGTGTGTGTGTGTGTGTGTGTGTGTGTGTGTGTGTGTGTGTGTGTGTGTGTTTGCTCTCTAGTGGTTGCATTTTTTGCCCGATTTACTTCACATTTGGTAGGGAAGTTCCTTTCTTTAACCAGTTGGACAATTTCATTGGGCCAAACAATCGGAAAACTCTAAACCCCTTTTGTTGGTGATTAATCTTTCAAATGGGCCCAAAAAGGGACAGTGAAGCCCCAGATGTAAGATCAATGCATGTAAGAAGATGGGAATTAGAGAGGCGAAAGTTTTAAACCTCTCTCGTCATTCTAGCATAAATAATTACCGGGTTATTAAAGAAAATGTGTATCGAATGAACACAGGACGTTGTCTTGTGGGGGTTTTACCCTAGAAAAGCCTGTTATTCCTTTGTTAGAGTACTTTTATCATCCCCAGTAACCTCTCGCCTATTTTCAAGCCTGTATGGACCTTCGCCTAACCTTATAATGCGCAAAATTGTATTCCCAGCTTTGCAAGTAAATGAAACCAGGAGTATCAGATCAGCCAAAAAATCAATGTTTTCAGATTTCAATAAAAATTGGACAAATGTATGTTTTTATACTGATTTTGAGTTTTAAAAGTTGATATGTAGAAATTCACTTCCCTAACGTCAGCGTGCTGCGTAGAAACTCGTTTCCCTTTTTTAGCGAAGTTCCCCCATAGGGAAGAAGCTATTACCGTAGTCGGCATGGTAAGACCTTGGCCCGGGACCATGATAACTTTTCGTTTTGAGGTCACCAGACCACAAAAACACCATTCGTTCGAAACTGTATATATATATATATATATATATATATATAAAATAATATATATATAAAAAATAAAATTTTAATTTTTCAAAAATTGTTTGTAAAAAACTCAAAAAACCCATTTTTGGGGTACAAAACCCCCCAAAATACCCCTTTGGATACGTCGATCCGTCTGGTTTTCGAACTTAAAGTCATAAATTTTGCTTTACACGTTTTTACCAAATTTCATCAAAATCGGACGTTTTTTACGAGAGTTATCGCACCCACGGACATATATATATATATATATATATATATATATATATATATATATATATATAGATAGATATATATATATATATATATACTTTAAGTTCGAAAACCAGACGGATCGACGTATCCAAAGGGGTATTTTGGGGGGTTTTGTACCCCAAAAATGGGTTTTTTGAGTTTTTACAAACAATTTTTGAAAAATTAAAATTTTATTTTTTATATATATATATATTATATATATATATTATTTTATATATTTTATATATATATATATATATATATATATACAGTTTCGAACGAATGGTGTTTTTGGGGTCTGGGGACCTCAAAACGAAAAGTTATCATGGTCCCGGGCCTAGGTCTTACCATGCCGACTACGGTAATAGCTTCTTCCCTATGGATATATATATATATATATATATATATATATATATATATATATATATATATATATATATATATATATATATATGTCCGTGGGTGCGATAACTCTCGTAAAAAACGTCCGATTTTGATGAAATTTGGTAAAAACGTGTAAAGCAAAATTTATGACTTTAAGTTCGAAAACCAGATGGATCGACGTATCCAAAGGGGTATTTTGGGGGGTTTTGTACCCCAAAATTGGGTTTTTTGAGTTTTTTACAAACAATTTTTGAAAAATTAAAATTTTATTTTTTCACATTGGAATCAACTTAAAAAGACGCACAATTAGATGTTTTAATCATTGCTCTACGTCAATTGGTTACTGAGATATTGAAAGTGCTAAACACAGTACGTTGTCCAATGTTATTCTTATGGAGGATAAGAAAAATTGTATATCTCGCTTATTTATCAACTTATCCTGACGAAACTTGGTATATTGCTTCATTTCATTGTGGTCTATTGATATTTGCACAAAAACCCATTTTTTGCCAGATAGTTCCCGTAGCAGCAAACCTGCATACTCAGCCCCATGTTATTCTTATGGAGAATAATTAACGTGTTATCTCCTTTAATTATGAACATAAATTAATAGATCTTCGTATGTGGCTTTACCTAGTTGAGTTATATTGATATTTGTATAAAAGCCCATTTTTAGTTATCCTTATTTCAGCAAACCTGCATACTCAGCCGCCATGTTATTCTTATGGAGAATAATTAAAATGTCATAAATCGTTTATTTATGAATGTATATTGATGAAACTCGGTATGTGGCTGTATGTGATATTAAGATAAATTAATATGCATTGGAAATTCGCTGAGTATGCAGGTTTGCTGCTACGGGGGTATTTTTTCTTTTATTTATATTTTGTTTTATTCCTAGGTAATCCTGGATTATTCCACCAACACCTTTATGTTCTAGGAAGACATCTCACCTGAAGACGGGATCAGATTTTAGATCCCAAAACGTAGTGAAACTCGGTTTTCTCTATGTTGTAATAGAACATTTTCCAAAATTATGCCTTCGATTACAAGTAATGAAAATTCAACAAGTAAACGAAAACTTGAGGTAATGTATATTACATTCCGATATGAAACGAATTGTAACAATAAAAACATAATAATCTTTATAATTTTTACAAAATAAATATAAAAGATTATACAAGTGTATTATGTCTATGAAATGTTTACGATTTTAAGAAAATGTTAAATTCAATTTCTTTGTCTTTGGTTTAGGTTTTTGGGTGTTTACGCTGAACGCATTTCTTTTCTTTTTGCGATGAATCGATGTAAGACCTGGTCTTGTTACCAAGGCAGGTCGATCCTTACTCTGAGAGCATCATTAACCAATAGTACTATTACAAATGGCAGCTGGGTCCTTTCTCAAACCTTCACTCGATATTCAGGTTTTACTCAGGATTGATCTAGCGAACGTTGGTTTCATTACTCTTATAAAATATCTTCTCAGATAATCACGAGTTATTATAATTGTATAAAAACAATTTATCAATTGTGATTAACTGGTTGTTATGTATTTAGGTTACCTCTATTAATTTTTGGTCTCATATTGAGAAAATAATTGGCACACATGACACTATCGGTGTCTTAATAACGATTATGTAAATGCCCAATATCGGACTCTATTTTATGGATGCTTTACCCAACATTAATGCTTAGTGAGCTTCTCGTGTACCTGTATACTCGTATGTTGTGACGTTCTTACTTAAAATATTAATATAATAATAAAAAATTAATGTTTTTGACACACATCATGTATTAATTGTATGTTATTTGATAGGTGTAAACAATAAAAACTTGATTTCTAATATTTTTAAGTGGTTATAATAGATAAGTTTACAAAAGTTTTCTGTTGTTTTTACATTCAGTGTGTAAATAATAAAAAAAATATCCTTAAATAGAATACAATATTGTATATTAACTCTGTTTGACATATTAAACAGTAATAAGTAGTCGGAATTTTTTCAATTATTACTTAGGTTGAAGTCTTCTGGGTTGACACGTTTTGGGTTGACACATGGTGGAAGGAAACACATAGGTGTGCTATTGCGCAGGTTTGTGACGTCATTCGGGATGCAAGTCGGCATATTAGGTGAGTGCCAACTGTCAGCTGATTGTATAAAAAAAATTGTATGACATCGAAGTGGAGCTTGCATCCCGCGTGACTCAGATGCTTGGAATTGACCTATTTTAGGCATTGGATAGCATACCTATTTTGTCCTTCCACCATTGGGTCTACGTGTATTGAGTAATACATACATATAAATATATTCCAGGGAATGTTTACTTGTAGATAAAATAAGTTTGTTAAATTATAAAGAAAATACTAATATACAAAGATAAAACTAAACTACTTAGAAAACTGTCACTAACTACATTTATTGTATTATGAAAACTTTGTTACGAACTGACAATTCTTGTAAAGATAATCTTGGGGTTGTAATAATGCCTGTACATGTGGGAACAGCAGGATACGGACCACTGACGCTGCTACCATCTCCTGTGTCTTCTACATAATTGACATCCATTAATCCCAATCAAAATACACCGTATGCACAGTGATTAAGTACAAATTGAACAAGAAATCACACAAAATATTATTAATATAGTATGAAACTAGTGAAATAGAAAATGAAAACAGAAACAGCGTGTGAAAATAAAAACAAACTCTACATGTTCAAACAATGTAAACAGAACTAAATAAAACAAATGTAAAAGAAACACTCGGAACAATGTTACTGAGAGTTTAAAAATCTTCTATAAACCCATTTATTTTTTTAAAATAATAAATATAAGTTGTTTTTTCTTTAAAGAGTTTTTCTACAGTGGTTTTAAGGAAACTCGGAAGCTATATATTTTTATATATTGTCTGTTTATATTTTTTCGCATTTTCGAAAAAGTTACCCCAAGCCAAAACATAAACCCATTTTTGCTGAGGGTTATCTCACGTACGACATGACAAAAAAAAATTAAATATAGAATGCCCAACTGATATATCTGAAGAAGTCCATCACGAAAACTGTACTAAATATTATTTGCATCAATAAATACAGCTCGATCATACATTTTTGGTTTAACTGAAAAATATATAATTCTGATACGAGCATTAATATGTTAATCGTTTGTTTTATTCACAAGAAAAATTTATAATGAACACTTCTATATGACCAATCAAACTAAATTAAAATGGTAAACATGTTTTTTGAAAATTACCTCAACCTTCCATAGTAATTTGTGTTTATGAGATTTGAATAACTCCTTGTGATTAAACATCAACATGTCTAACTTAAATTTAAATAGAGTTATTGAAATGTATTGTCATATTTTGTAGAGTTATCTGAAATATGGTTTGAACTCACAAAGGCCGTTTTGGTGTGTAAAACGTAATTGAATTCTCAATCTCCGGCAGAACCAATGATGATTGGTTTGTTTCCATTCAGACACACAGTAACTGGAATATGTTGCAATGATGTTTCATAGCTTTTTCCTAAAATGATTTATACAAAACGAGGTTTACAAGTTGTTTTTAATGTATTCTTGAAATTAAATACATTACTACATAGATGTATACTGTTCAGATTTGTCTTCACTTAAATTGTATACCGTCACTATCATTAATAATTATAGAAAACTAAAATACAAATGCCAATAACATTAACCATATTAATTGTATTGCAAATAAAACATAATCATTCTAATATTTATCTAGTTAAATCAAATTATTTTACATATATATACAAATTAACGTTTATAAATAAGATTTATTTTAACCTAAAATACTTGTTGGCATTCGTTATTAGTGTGTCAATATTAATATATCTTCTTTTGCTTGAAACATACCTTAAACTCTTATACATATATTAATAATTATTTTTAAAAAAAATAACTAAATGGAGGTTTATTACCACGGTAAAAGAACAAACAGAAATACGCAGGAAACGAATTATAAACTACACCATATGCACGGTGATTAAGTAAAAATTGACCAAGAAATTACACAAAATATATTAATTGACGGTTTTTGATTACATAGTTCTTAAAAGTAAACCTAGAGATGTCACAGTCAATGTTTCCTCCACAAGTATTTTCGATGTAAACAAAAAATAAAATTATTTTCGGGACCGTAAAATATAACCAGAAGAAGCCTAGTCGGTATTGAAAAAATACTAAAGAAACTAAATTTAATTAGTTTTTATTTTCAGTATAAAGATTTACCTCGTTTTTTCCAGTTTAAAATATTTATAAAATTAAACATTACGTATTAAAAAAAATTTAAATTTGTCGTCTGATATGTATTAAATGATATATTCACAATAATATATTCTATTTCAATTTAAATATATGAATATAATATTTACTTTATTTATTACAACCCGTTGCAGTTAATATAGTAATATATTTAGGTAATTATAAACTATTGAATAAATATCACACTTGAAACATTGTGGAAAACAAATTAAGCTGGAAAAACAAGTAGCAAGCATAAAAAATTTGAGAAAACAACCATGAGATACACATTTAACATTTATTAATCTGTTTACATGTTCTAGAACTACTAAATAATAAATTTGAACGAAGTATTTTTAATAAAAAATCCATCAGCAATCGTGTCAATAGTTATTTCTTGTAGAGTCAATAAACACGAATTGGCTAATGTTTGGGTAACCTTTTTCAGGTTAGTTCCATGAATAAATACCATGGGTTACATGAAACAACAACAAAATAAAAATAACAGTTTATATAAAACAATGTAAACAAATAATGACAATGCATTGCTAAGAAATAATGATAGAGTGCAATGTTTTGTAAATCATTCAGTAACTTTCAAATTAAGTAAATATTTCATAAAATCGTCTTCAAAAAACCTTTATTGACTTTAAATGTTTTTATAGAAGAGTCTCACCAATATAACGCACACCACATTTGAGGTAGAAACATATATTTTATTTTCTTGTTGAATATTAAATATACACTGTTTATAAAACAATCATCAACTGTGCTGGTATTTTTTAGTTATTTTATTTATTATATTTTGGTTACTTTTTGGAATTTCTTTCTTTTTTCAAGTGTAGTTGAATATTACGACCAAACAATAACTAACAACATCAAATCGTAATTATTTTAATATTCAGGATATGTAATGTACATTATGTTTTATTGCTGAAATATGATATGTTTGTACGTAATCTTTCTAGAAGAACTAGGTATTTATAGTGTATTTTATTCTGACAAAAGGATGTACATGCATACAACATAAAATACAACGTAGTTTTTTATATAATGCTTCTTTTGGAAAACGATGTTTATTTTCTTATCTTTTTATGCTAATACTGCCAAAGTGAAAAGAAGGTTCTTACATAAAATATGACAGAGAATGGTTCACTTTTATAGAGAATACATTTAGGTTTTTGCAATTTCACATTTGTAGAGTAAGCGAAAGTTTAGGGAAACAGTAAGAAATCCGGAGCCCGCATCATCTGGGAGTGACAGGTATGAATAGCGTCTGAGGGAGGAATTGTCACTGATAAGATATCAGTGGGAATAACATATCACCTGTGGGCGGGAAAAGGAAATTTTCAGTAAAAGTTGATTTATAATTCAACTAATCACAATAAAATGAAATCAAAACTACCCGAGAAACAATATTGTATTTTTTTGCAAATAAGTTTATTTATAGTAACAAATGAACCAGTATTACTGCTCTGTCATATGAAGACATATAATAAAAGTTATTTTGTGTTTCATAATGTTTTTGAACCAGGATTCAAAATTGTGTACCCCTCACAGATCGCTGATTGTGTTCTTGTTACATTATACATCCACTTGGAAGTCTGCAACTGTTACGTTTTACTTCCGACAATATTTTGACTGAAAGTATTTGTTAAAGAGGTCCCAATAGTTTCTAAAACTATGGAGTACTTTGGTAGTTTAAATTAAATAGTGCCTGGGGAACCAATGTTCAGAGGAAGTACGTTTGTTGTTATAGTCCAAGAGCAGTTTTCTCATAGCCCTTCTCTATTTTAAACATATTTACTTTGCTCATGTTTGCTTATATTTTTTATATTAAGTATGTTTTTATCCCTTGGTTACAAGGAATAAACCAACAAAGGAATAAAAAACTTAGTAATGTCAGAGAATATGTATGGTTAATAAATTATCCTTAAATTATGAACATGAAGCGAGCACAAATTACTTTGAAGAATTAAACATGAAGGGGTAATGTGGAAAAGGGACTTTCTAATGGCATATACTTTGCGATAAAACGAAGGATGGACGGGCCACGAGAGAGAAATAAGGAAATTACAAATGGACTAATAAAACAAAAAAGAGCTAATTTGTTATTTAAAAGATCTTGTTATGATTGCTCATGGCTGGTAAAAATACCACCATCAACTTTGTTAAACCAGCCAGCCAGCCAGCCATATGTATAACAAATTTAGAAAATGTACAGGTTTAAGTTGTTAAAAATCAAAGTAGAGATTGTATTAACTTTAAATTTGTACAATGCTAGGTAAATCTAGAACCTATGGCTGGTAAAGAAGTTTAAATTTTCAAATATTAATTATTTGCATAAGAAATTTGTACCTGAATACATTTTACTTACAATAACTAAATACGAAAACTAACCAGGAGCATTGTATGCTTCAAACACGATAGAACACTCATACTGCGATCCTTGAAGATTGTACTTTAAATATACCATGACAGTCCAGCTATAGCGTATCTGTTCATTAAACAACTAGCCTTTATAATTGTTATAAAACTTTCCCTCTCTGTATATATTTAAAGAATATTATATTTATATTACATTTTACTATATTATTTGTTTTATAAAAGGCAAAAACAAATTGTATACAAGTTTTTGATTAAAATATAAAGATATATGATAATATTATTTTATTTTATTTCATTCATGTCTTAAAATCTGTTGTTCTGTCTGTTTAAAAATTCTCACAATCCTAGTATATTAATATACAATTTTAATTAAATGAATAGTGGCAAAATTACAATGTATCGCTGCTTCGGTTTCTAAATGGTAAATTTAATACAAAACTTCCTTCAAACCTCTAAAAAATTTACAAAAACTAAGGTTGGACCTTTTGAAAAAATCTCACCAATATTTGTCAAGAGTTTGCACAACAACAATCACTGCTTGGTCAATAAACAAACACTTCGCTTTCGTGTCCTTTTTCAACCACCAAATAAAACGTTGTATAAATATTTTCTGAAAAGTGTATTTTCAAAGAAAATATGAAAAGCTAAACATATCGAACGGTAACTTCGATTGAATAGCATTGTATGAGTGTACATCCAATATTTTGTATCATTCGTGACATTTTAATATAGAGTTGAAAGTGTACAAAAGGTTGTTTTTATTTTTAAATTTTGTGAAAAATTATGTTTTTAACATAACAAACTGAATATTCAGAAATATATGATTTCTTAAAAATATGTACCATCAAAATAATTTATAATTTGGTACATAGTAAATTACTATATAAACCATATATAACACTTTTACACCTTTGACTTTAGATTCACAGTTTGACAAAGAAAAATTAAATTATCGATCTACTTGTTTTATATTTGAAGTAAAAAACTATTTTCATTCAAATTCACAATTGTCTCGCTGATATTATAAAACCTATAAACAAGGAAGCACACCGAGGAGACATCCTTGTTCTTGATGAATTTTATCAGTAAAAACTTCAAAACTACATAAAGTAATAATACCTACTTAAATAAAGGACAATGAAACTCTCTTACGATATGAACATTGTCAGACAAGTAATTGAGATGGAAATTCATTATATAACAAAATAATTTACATACGTATATATCAGCTGATCCGTCAAACATACTGACCTTACATAGAAAATATTTGTATTGCTTCAAAGTTATATTTATATTTATTATAAAGAAATATGAGAGTCAAACCAAATTAATTATTTTGATTAATTAGTTAAACTCGAATTGACAAAACACCCGTTTGTATTTCTCAAGTACACATTTTCTTAGTTAGCACCTGGGGACCAAGTTTTGCTCGGGGAAGGTAAGTCAGTTTGTATTGATGACTTGGAGTAATGTTCCACCACGTCCCGCTACTGTCGATCAGATTGATTTAGCTCATTTGCCTCTTTTATGCATGTCTAAGGTCACTCCTTTTTTATTATAGCTCAATGTCCCTTTGAATAATTTTGGATATGACATAACTACATTGTATGCAATCTTTATTCTATTGTTTTAGTCACTGCTCTCAGGATACTACATGTAAATACTTAAACTACAAGAAATTTACATTTGACAGTTCATTGATTGATAAGCAGCTACTATAATGTTATTTTAATTATTTTAAACTCCATAAGGCCAGTGTTAAATATTTTAATTAGTTTTTTAACATAATTAGATTTTTCCTGGGGATGCGACCTGTCTATAACTTATTTTCAACCCAGAAATGAGTTAAATGCAATTTTTGAAGGCTATTGTTAAAACCGTTTTTGAGATCAGAGTTGCAATCAAGCAAGCAAGCAAACCTTACTCATATTAGAGTATTGGCTTTATAAGTAATTATTTGTACTGCATATTGAGACCTGTTAATGTACAAATTTTAACGAAAGTAATGTCCTGAAATAACAATACCAATTTATGTACTGTATGTGTGTAGTGGTTTAACAAAACAAGAGTTTTCTAACTGAAAAAAATTGCATGTTTCTGTGTTATATTATCACAAAAATTACAAATACATATGAAGTTGTAAATTTATTTGTTGGTAAATTAAACAGATAATCTTACAATATAGAGTAAAATGGGTTGTAATGAGTTCAGCTATAACAAAGCAGAGACAGAAGTAGCAAGAACCTCTTAACATCTGGGAGTGACGTAGACTAATAGCTGGGGGGAACTTGGTTTTGTTTGTTAAAGCTTAAATATGCTGCAAGAAAACACCACTATTGTAGCCCCTTGGTGGAGTGATGAAGATAATATATGTAATGAAATGTATTCTGAAATAGCCAAACATATGCGTAACTTCTGAAACTGTTAGAAAAGGAACTTTTTGTAACCAGGCCTACTATGACAAAAAAATTAGAATATTCAAATTCAAAAAGAGGTAAATGATAAAATACTAAACATTAAAAAAGTGAGAGAAAAAATTATACAAAATTGTTAATTGAAAAAAAATCCCTAACTAGAGCACTTTTCATTTTTAACGTAGCATCGAAAATCGTTGTTGAATATAATTTTAAGTTAAGCTATTTTTATTAATTAAATAATGCGATAATTCCCAAAAGTTTAATATTAAATTTACCATTATATATAGGCCAATTATACCTAGGTTTTAACTATTCTACTTATCGCACTAGACAGTGAATAGAGTGGCTCCTTCGTATAAACCTTCCCTTTAACGAAGCTCGGACCTTTTATGGTAACTCAAGCTTAAATCATAGCTTTGTCGTGGTTAAACCAAAGCTACTCACATACTAAAATATTCTATTAGCAAAGATCAGCCCCAAATGTATAATTTCTTTCGCCGTATCTCTACCTTCTTTGGAACATCTGGATGATAAACTTGTGAACCTCTTATTATCAATTGCTGATGCCACGTCTAACTCATTATTCAAGTGACAGATGCCGGTTCAAATGACGGCTGTAGTTCTACAAGGCTTCAAGTGCCTGGGATACGGGGACTGACGCAGCGATGGTAAACATCTGGATAATAAACTCGTGAACCTATTACTATCAATTGCTGATGCCACGCTTAAAACATTATTCTAGTGAAGGTGTTCTATGGTGCTTCAAGCGTCTGGGCTACGGGCAGCGAGAGCACTAGGGCGGATTGGTTCACTCTCTCTCTGTCTACAAATGTGTAGAGTCGGTTCATTAACACAATACCTGCAGCAAAGGGTCTCACTGCTTCCTCTGCAATGAGCTCTAAAGTTTGACCACATCGCTGGGTCGGGAAATTCCACGTTTTGTAGGCTGGCCCTGAAAAATACTAAAATTAAAGAAAGTTGACTGACAAAAGTAGTGCCATTGATGAAAAGAAGGTAGTTTCTTTCTCCCAGCACTGCGGACCTCAGCAAGCCGGATCAGCAACACGGGGCTCTCTTCGTGAAGTAATACGACACAAATTCCTGGGGGGAGAAAAACCTGGTACGGAGTGGGTTTAGTGGGTAGGGCTTTGGCGACCAACCTCGTCCGTAAATGGATTCCCACTTCCATGAAAAAAGTAATATATTTATCAAAGTGACGATATTTTTACAAAACTTGACCTCTTAAATTGTACTGTTATACTATAACGTCCGTTACCAATCAATCGTGGGCACGCCTATTTCTTAACGTTTACTTCGAAACATAACAAAAGTTTTGGTATTTTCTTTTTAATATATAACAAATCGTTATACAAGTAAAGTGATACTCCCTTTAAAGTCTCGGTTGTTTTCATCAACGGGTTCCAACATCGAAGGTATCATTTATCTCTGTCTAAACACACATTTACGCTAATGTTTGACCCCGGTTGGTCTGAAAACCCCATTAAACAAACTCAGGCAACTCAGGCACGTTGTTTGTCAGACAAAACTTAAAATAAAGAAACAAAACTTTATTTTTCTTACTTAATCGATAAATCCTATCCAATCAACCATTTTACATTAAGCTGTTTATCCTTAGAAAATCCTTAAAAACCCATAATACAGTGGTGAGTCATAAGTATACATATATATAATTGTTGCAAAATTTATATGGTTGTATAATAATTGTAATACCATATTACTGTTTTGTTAGGAGTTCGAATTACATCAAAGCTGAAAAAAATCGGAAGGTAAAATGTAATTATATGAGTTGTATATTCAAAATCACTAATTAACAAGAACTTTCTAAAATACAACTTTTAGTTGGTTATCAAATGTTATTATGATATTCGTTTTGAAATGTTCATCACGCACATACACACTGCTTAGTTTTATTATTAACTTTAATAGTTTTCTTAGTCTACGTTTCTGTTTGCTTATGTTACTAGTTTAAATGGTTTTAATACATTTTCATTAAGTTTATGGATTTTATCGATACTAAGTTTTAAAACGTTGTTTCTGAATTTATGTTTGATTAACTGAGGAAAATATATAAGTTTATAAGGGAAAACTAAAATAAGGTTTCAGAGATTTCCTTTGTTTATTTATTTATAGGAGCTAGATTATCAAAACATCCAGAAACTTATTTGTACTTAGTATAAGAAACACATTAAATAAGCATAGATTTCTTTCCAATTCGATTTTTTTATTTTTTTTTTGTAGTTATAATCATGAAATAAACATGGTTTATTGCGTTCACTTATATGATTTTAGCAAGTGGAAAGTCTAAAGTTAAAGTATAAAGTCATTAGTAAGATAGAAATACTCTGTGTTAAAAGAATCCATTTTTTTATTCCAAGACATCCATTTGACAGATGTGAATGCTTATTTTTTAAGGGAAGGTATTTGTGAGTAGCAGGAAATTTCGAAGCATGAGTTTAAATTTAAATTTTGATTAATATGATTTTAATTTTCTAAAAATCTAGCAGCTGGCACAAACATTTTAAGGTTTCTTTCAAAGAACTTTAAAATCATGAGGTGCATAGGATTAGCTGCAAAAAATAAATCTTTAAAATGGGAGTTATATTGAGAATTTTAAACGTAAGAATATAGCGTAAACATCGTAGCCTATACTTTAAATGAGCAATGTTTGCTTGATTGGTTGGTTGCACAACTATCTCGAAAACGGCTCCGAGGATTTCCTTCAAATTTTGGTAATAACTAAGTTCTGGTATAAAAATATGTTCTAGACAGGTCTCATCCCCAGTAAAAATCAAATAATGTTAAAAAAACTTAATTAAAATGTTAAACTAATTAACATTGGACTTATGGAGTTAAAAAACGAAACAAAAGAATTGTAACAGCTAATCATAATCAACCAGGGAAATGTCAAAGTAATACTCATGTTGTTTATTAACATGTGGTTAGAGCAGCGATTAAAAGATTTGAGTGAAGATTACATATATAGAGTATTAAAATAAGTGAAAGGGACATTGAGCTATAAATAACAACTCCAGTGATCATAAAAATGTATAAAAGAGGCAAATGAGTTATACAAATCTGATTATAAGTAGGGGGAAATGGTGAAATATTACTCCAAATCATCTAAACAAACTAACCAGCCTTCCCCCGGACAATGCTTGGTCCCCCAGGTACTTTTAATAATACAATTTGTTGTTTATGACGTTAAGGGCTGTACACACAGATAGTTTAGTATAATCATGTAACAACATATATATGAAACAGGAGATATAATATGCTAAATATAAATACTAATACTAAACTTCTAATCATCGGGAATGCCACTTAGTTAATGAAACTAAGTAGTTTCAACACGTAACATATTTTATTTATTTTTTCATCCTAACTGTGATATTAATTTTAAATATAAATGTAAATTTACCATTGAGAAGCTACTTTACTCAATTAGCCAAGTAAATATTTACCCCGATGTCACGGCTCGCGGTTATGTTGAATCATCAACATCAACAACAACACTACTCCGATGATTTGTTGATGTTTGCTCTCAAAATACGTGTTTAGGTAGAGCGTAATATTTGTTTACCTTTAATAGGTCAATTACTCCCAATATGTAAACACATCTGTAGCAGTTATTATTTCAATATAGCTTTCATTTCCTACTGTTTAATTTTTCATATTTATTTTTTCCTATTTAGGTTATGAAGTGGAAAATATTAACATGAATGTAATTAAAGCAGTTATTGATTATACATTATTTATATTCAAGGGTAGTAGTTTTGGTTTTTAAGTCAAGTTATGGACATTGGTCCTGCTTAATCAACACAGAGCTGATCAAGGCCCAGTGTGGCGTGATGTTGGTCAATAACTCGTAGTGTTTATTGCTGTAGAACGTGGAGACTTGTTTATTGACCGTGGTTGTGGTAGGGTGGCACGAATAACAACAGGGTTTTGTACTGATATCAAGCAAATTGTTTTGAGTCTATTCAATCATAACCAACAGTAATAGAAGGTTTAAGACTAAAATCTGTATTTTAGTGAATTTCCCCTATAAGGAAGAAGCTATTACCGTAGGTCTCATGGTAAGACTTGAGCCCGAGACCGTGATAACTTTTCGTTTTGAGGTCCCCAGATACCAAAAACACCATTCGTTCAAGTTCGTATATATGTATATATATTTATATTTATATATATATATTTATATTTAAATATATATACCTATATATATATTTGTGTATCCGTAAGCACGATAACTCTCGTAAAAAAGGACAATCTTAATGAAATTTGGTACAAATGTGTAAAGTACATTTATTTGAACGAGTTTGAAAATCAGACGAATCGCACCATCCGAAGCGGGTTTTTTTGAGGGTTTTGTTCCCCAAAAATGGGTTTTCTGGGATTTTCACATGTAATTTTACTTCAATCAAATTTTGATTTCTACCATTGAACTCAACTTAAAAAACAAACGATTTGATATTTTGATTATTGCTCTACGTCAATTGGTTACTGAAATATTGAAAGTGCTAAACACAGTACGTTGTCAAATTTATTCTATTGGAGAAAAATAAACATTTGATATCTCGCTTATAATGACACATAAACTGACGAAACTTGGTATATGTCTTTATTTGTATGTGATGTATATTTGTTCGCATGAAAAACAATTTGTCGCCAATGGTTCCTGTGGCAGCAAACCTAGTTCCTCGGTCCCGATGTTATTCTTATGGAAAATAATTCAAATGTTATATATAGCTTATTTATGAATGTATATGGTTGAAATTTAGTATTTTACTTCACTTAGATGAGTTCTATTGACATTTTCTTAAAAAAAAAACATTATCTTGTGTTCCTTGTTGCAGCAAACATGCGTACTTATCCCCAATGTTTTCCTTATGGAGAATAGTTAATTTTTTAAATATCGCTTATTGTGAATATATTTCTTATGAATCCTGTTAAGTTGCTTAATGTGTAAAGACGTATATATATTCATTGAAAATTTGCTGAGTTCGCAGGTTTGCTGCTACCGGGGTATTTATATTCATCACAGTGGATATTGAATAGAAATCGCATTTAATTTAAAAAAAAAACTGACTTATAGAACATAATGAGAAAGACTAATGTGAAGAAGCCAAGTGGACCTACTGCACCTTGGAGATTACTGAGATGAGATAAGACCATTCATTAGGGCCGAGTGCTTGGCTTTGGTAAAAAGATGGCATAACTTTGCGACTATAATTTTTCAAACGCGTCTGGTTCTAAAAGTGTTTTTTCTAGAGTATCTATCCAGGGCTGAGTATTGTAAATAGAAAATCCACACCTCGGTGTGACATCTTTTCTACGTCTCCACTGCATTCTTAGAAGTGTTTACATCCTTCTACTAATGGCATTTCATAAAATAAATGTGCAACGCAAATGAATAAATATTATTCACTTTAAGTAATTCGTTTTTAATTTATATTATGCAATATAGAATAAGATATTCAATGTAAAACAATGTCACAAAATATATTTAGAAATATATTTTCCCTCCTTTATAAAGCAAACAAAAACAAAACATGTATAAATAGTTTTGAAAATAATTCACTATTATTGAATATGTACTAAAATAGAGGAAGTTTATTCCTTAATAAGAAAGACATTTCAGTTATTGTTGTCTATCAGGAATCATTTCTGGCAAGTTATTGATAATAATAAGTAATATGTAAAAGGTTCCCAATTTGGTCAACTTGCTCAAAAGTGTATATAGCTCGTGTTTTGTAAAAACACTTATAAGTGATTAAAGCATACAGTTCAATCTTAGTGGTTTCCCTTCTAGTTCTGTTAAACTATCATCATGCACTTTACATATAATAAGTAATTCTGATTACGAAAAACACATACACCTTTTTACAAAAAAGGTCAGAATAACTTGTTGTCTTGTATAGACTGAAGCCCTACGGAACTAATTTAATTAGGCCCACTACTGAGCACATTGTCAAGGTAGGGAGATAGGATCAGCTGAGTGGGCATATTGTATGGGCTGCTTGGAGCACAACCAGTATAAGAGAACGTACAGACAGCACGACCCTAATGAGCATACAAAATAGACTTTAGTGTATAAAATTGCCACTGGCAATCATTTTATCAGTATAGTTTAATTTAGTTTATACTAACACTATGAAATGTTAACGGTTTGTTCAAACTTGTATTCATTGTCTTTTGGACATTCAACCAAGTGTTTTATGTACAAAAGGTTACACTTTTTTACATGAATTAGTTAGGTATTAGAAGTTAGTTCCATGTGCAACCCTAAAGTATTTATAATTGCTAAGCATAATCATGGAAAATATAATAATTAACAATATGTACAATGGATAACATAATACGAGATCAAATTGTTTTTAAAATTATTTATTCTTTCGTAATAAAGAAGGTTTACATACCATTCTACCAAGGGTGGACGACGGAAAGGTCAACGTGCATTATTTAAAATAAACTTCAATCCTAGAGGCAATTTGAATTCATTTCGTATATTACTTGCGTGAGGTATTTATACTGTTAAAGCAAGAACATCTATGAACAATAACTACATCAATTAATAATAAGATAGTATTGAACGCCATTATAAGTGGGTAGACATTAATTACAGCCAGACTGGCATATGTTTCTTTCACAGAATGTAGTACAGTATTGTATATTATATAATTCCTGAACTTAACTTCAATCACAATTTTAATATAGCATAGAAGATTCTCTGGTTGCACTGAAATATCAGAATTGCTGTATTTTTTAAAATAAATTTTCCAGTTGTTAATGTGTCTTAGTAATCTACTTCATATTGATTGCACAGTGTAATACACAACGGTGCTGCACGCTTTGCATTCAGTTACAACCGCTATAGATAGGATTTGGACAGAAAATATCATACATAAATAAATTTGTTATCCTTTATTTGTATGCGTAAAGTACACAGAGTATACCCGTTACATGTTAGAATTGATTATACGATAAAGGAAATGGTCCAAATTCTTCTACAAAAGGTTACGTCTTGCTAATGCATTTACAACTAGATCAAACATAAAGTCCTGATATTATTATGATGTAGGTGATTTAAGTTTTGAGTATGACTTGCTCACATATTGTTGGAAACCACCAACCTAATTAAAACAATACCATGTTTAAATTATGAGAAAAGCTATAACTTGTCACTTTGAAAGTTTTCGAAGAACAATAGGGGCGGGTCAAGAGACACTGAAGTTCAGGAAGAAGAATGGAAACAAAAAGAACATTTTTGATGTATTACTTGGCGACGACAGAGACTCGAGCCAGGAATGGAAATGCTCATTTTTTGTTCGTGCAAAAGCTTTCTAAAGAAAGGAAGATATTTCCAGTTGACCAACCATTTGTCTGCACAAGGAGAGTATTGTATATTGTATTACAACGCACCTACTTAATCTGCAATGGACACACAATACCTTATAATTAAAATGCAATAAATATATTTAATTTTAGGTTATTAATTTGTACCTACTTTAATATTCTATTGGATTCATTCATGTTGGTGTACCACTAGAAATAGTCTGTATGAGAGATTAGTAGTCACAGTTTATTTTAAACCTAATATTTAATATAATGTAACTAAAAAGTATAACTTTATTCATATTTGCACTTTAGTAACAGATTTTTAAAATTTGTATTCTTAAATTGCATGATTAAATTAGACAAGAACATTCATAATCTAACCACTTTAAACAACATTTTAACGCACCTGAAGGTCCGCCGTCTCATCTTAGGGCCATCCTTGCAGGATTATACATGTTTTGTAAATAACATTGTCATTTTTAGATCCACTGTATAAAATTTATTTTCCCTGAACAGGTGTTTTGGAAGTTTAAAATACAAAACACGAACATAAACACATACACCGGAGTTGAGTCTCAACAAACGCCCGTCCGTGCCTCCCATCCGTCCAGTTCGTTGAATGTTAGAAGTGGGCTTTCAATTCATCATATCCGTAACATCGTTTCCGTGTACTGTGTTTATGTTCGTGTTTTGTATTTTAAACTTTAACACACCTGCTAAAGGCAAGATAAATTTTATACAGTGGATCTGAAGATGGCAACGTTATTGCAGAAACGTTCGTATTCCTTGGATCAGACGGCGGACTATCAGGTACGTTCACCATTTTTAAAAGTGTATTACATCTGGTAACACAACAACAAAAATGAAGTAACTACTTTTGACCCTTTCTATGTTCAATATTAGTTCATAAATTCCATGAAGGACTAGATTTTATTTCTTTTTAACTTCAAAAATACATTTTATAGGAAATAATATTGTAAACTACAGTGGTATGTTTTAATTGCGACTTTAGACTAACACTAATGTGTTTAAATACTTTATTCTTGAAAAATATTAAATGTTCCTCTAAAACACATTAAAAACAAATCATGATGAAGATGAAAAATCTTATTTGTTGTAACTTGTGTTGTCATTTTGTTTTATACATAGGGCTAAAAATAAACAATCCTGATCATCTTAGCTGCCTATCTAACTATTTTGCTGGTTTCAATGTAGATTATTAGCATCTAAAACTTTCTCCTCGAAGAATGTCAAAGAATATAAAAATCAAGTGTCTTAGTAAAATAAATTGTTATTTTGTATGTGGCATACATAAGGGTACTATTTTAAAATATGTACTATTAAACTCACGTATAAATTATCCCTCTGTTTTAAAATTGTATTCAATAAAACTCACTTAATAATACCGATAAATGTGTTTCAGAGGAAACATGTTTTTCTAATGATTTAATAAACTAAAATCTGTTTGTAAAGTAAATGTTGGCTTTGGAAAAATACCCAAGTCTCCATCAATCACTGTCAAGTTGTTTACCAAATATGTCAGAGAGCTGTGTTTGGTTACGTTGAACTTTTATGAGAATATAAGATTTATAATCTTCTTCTTCTACATATAACTTCTTACTTGTACTTTACTATTCATTATATATCACTATAATGGTATGTTGTGTTCTTCTTTGATTGTTTCCAAAGGTTTACTATGGATTTATTAGGGTTTTACCTACCATTTGTAGTGTTCATTGGCGTAATAAGTAATACGAGTTAATTAACAAACAAAATAAAATAATGCAGTATGTAGTTAGATATATCACTTATAATAGATGTTTATTTAAAATAATTTAATAATAAAAAACATGTATTTGAAACTAAATAAAACTCTCCTCCATATGAATAACATGAGGACTTGGACGTCCCATGATGCCCCATGATGCCTTGAGGACATTTCTGAACGACAATAGGCCTGACACTCCTGGGTACATATACCATATTTATGCAGGACTTCAGCAGAATTGGCCCAGTGGTTTTAACGTGATGGAACAATAGACAGTTAGACAGACAGCAAGCACCTAATTTTTATAGTAATAATAATGTTATAGTAATTTATAGTTATAAATTAAGTGGTAATTAAATAATTTCGTTTTGAGCAAACAGTACCCACATTAGTAACAAACACACATTATTATCACAAACTAGTTATTCCAAATATTTACATTGCCAATCATACCTATAAATAAGCAAATTAAGGAGAAAAGTCTAAGCTACCCGGGAATCAACATAGCTAGTTTTTATCTTTGTAATTGTTTTCCAGAGATATTGAGGTAGGCTAATTAATTAATGTGGATGAGTGCAAGAGCTTATCAACCTAATAACGTAAAACTATATATGTGTTATATAATTAGTTATGTTTATTTTTTAAAATATTATTAGATAATACAAAGCCTAGACTTGTTTCTAGTACATTGATGAAATATAATGTGACAGTTACTGCGTACAGTGGAGGATAGGGAATGACGATTGGCCGTTTGAAATCTTCGACCTCTGCAGGTTTATTTGTTAAGAATTTCCACAATAACAATTACTACGTGGTCAGTCAACATAAACTTCGTTTACTTTAAAAAAATCATTCTATCTCTGCGTTACCTCTACATAATTAGTCTTACGGTGATAACAATATTTTATTTCCAAATTTGTATGTGCTATTGTAAAAATCGAAGCAAATTATTTAACTAAATTCGAAATAGTATAAATTAAGGAAATAGTTACCATATCTTAAAACACATTACATATTTAAAAAACAAATTCGTTTAGGTAGAATTTGTTTAAACAAATGATTGTCCTTGTTTATTAATTTCTTAAGCATTCAGAAATGGTTCGTTATAAAAAAAGGTACCTTGCTTTAAAATCTAAAGGTTTGCATGTATATTATATAAATCACCTAATATGTTAATAAATTTTATACATGCCTTTACAACAAATAATTATAATTAGTTACATTTAAAACTTCAACGGACCTTGTTTAATATCATAAAAACAAACAAAACAGAGTTTCTAAAAAAATAATATTATATTGTAACTTCAAGTTTTGTGTTCAATGATTATCAGTATATATAAGTCTTACATTCGTATAGAATATAATTATACACTTAATGTAGGGAAGAGAGGTCATGTACTACGTATAATAAAGCAGTCAGAAGGAGCAAGAACATCTCGACGTCTGGGAGTGACGTAGACTAATAGCTAGGGAGAACTTGGTTTTGTTTGTTAATGCTTAAATACGCAGCAAGAAAATACGACCATCGTGGTGTCTCGGGTGGAGCGTAACTCTTTAATGACCAATAATTCGACTAATAATGAGTCTTGACTTTGAAATGTTAACATACATAATGCCATTGGTTCAATTACAATTTTATTTTTAAAATAGTTTGAAAACGGTATCTCAACTTTTAAGAAAGATCCACTATTTCAAGATTCAAATAGGCAAAATATAATGGAATTGTCCAGCCTTATTCCTGAGTTATCCAGGTTGTTATATGATAATTTCGTAATGAATTAGTTATGATCATCTGTGTCCTGATCATTACCTAACACATGATAGGGATGTAAATGTTGAAGATTAAATAAATTATTACTAATTACAGGGTCGATTAATCCTGTGTATATTAAACGTAACGAAATTTGCAAGGAAACCTCACTTTAGTAAAAGAATACTAAGGTAATGTTACCGTTGATAAGTAATACTATAACTGGTAATTACAAACAGTATTTGTATCAATAGGATTAAAAGTGAAGCTTATTGGTGCTAGCTCAAGTTTACGGCCGGGGCGGAGCCGAGCCTGGAACACGAGGGAGGATTATAACGCTACTTTTAGACCTAGTGAGGAACTATATTTTCTTTCATACTGTACACAACAGTAAAATAAAAACTTCATAGACACCAAATTTTTTACTTTTTTTACCATCACAAATTTCCTTCCACCTTGATATTTGGACTCGTAAACAGTTGATACACACGTTTATACCATTCATTGTTTACACGTTGAATAATTTGTTCAATTTATATTTAAAATCTGTTTACCTGAACAACAAAGAGAAAAATTATTTATTTTCTAAATCAATTTATTTCTATCAAATAAATAAAAGGGAAAACTTTGGCAGCTTAACTCATGTGTTGAAAACAGCTGTGTATTTATATTTAAAATCTTTTGACCTGAACAACAAAGAGAAAAATGATTTATTTTCTAAATCAATTTATTTTTATCAAATAAATAAAAGGGAAAACTTTGGCAGCTTAACGCATGTGTTGAAAACAGCTGTCTTTGAAGAAATGGAACGAATAAATTATCATTTAAAGATGTGACTTTGTTATTGAGACTTTTTTGTACATTACTGGTTGTAAAATTTAATAGTTAATAATGTAATAATCAATTAGGTACTTAATAGTTGCTTAGATAATAAAAAAAATACTAAATTCGTTAAAAAAATTTATTGGTTTTACGTTTCAATCATGACGTCTTCTATTATAGCTGTAGTCCTTCAACCAGGCAGCTCAACCAAATTCAATACTCCTTGAACCCCCTTAAAGGTCGATCTCAGTCAATTTCACTGTTTTATCATCACCTCCGTTTTGCAAAAATAGTGTCTCCTGCAGAAGATTAACATAGAGGTTGTTTTAAAATAAATATCTTAGGTATAAATTTGTCTACTGGTCGCCTACATTTCGTATTAAAACATTATGTTTGATTTCTTAAAAACACCTTTGTCCAATTTTTTAAATACACAACAAATTTCAATAATTACCGAAGTAATTATTGCAATAAACATATAAAACATATAACATATAAACTAAACACACAACTCTCAGCATAAATACCAACATTAGTCGCGAACACCATCTACTTTGGCTGTTCTCAAATTGGTCAGCAAAAAAGTATTAAAAAATTTACTTGTGTAAAATAAAATAAGTATATTCAAACTAGTACAACAGATCAGTTTACATTGTTAGCTAATCTTTGATACTATAAATATGTTAATAGACTTACCTCAAACTAGTAATCTGTTAGGTGAATAAATAAAACGTATATAAGTTAATCGTGGTTGCCTAATAAACTAAACATATTACTCTTGTAAAACTCCCAGTTGTTTTCGAACAACTTTAGAAGTTTCATTTATCTCTGTCAACACAAAAGGTAACGCTAAGATTGAAGCTCGACTGTAGTTAATATATTTTGTGTTAAAACATTGGACACATGTAATATTATTGAAGCTATTTTACACCCCGTAGAATTAAGACAAACGCTCCCTAGACATTTAAATACAATCAATTTACAATGTAACTTGAATTATTATTGGTATTTGTTAGGTAAGCAAATACTCAAGTCTGTACTCTACAGATATATCTCTTCTGATTGACACTTTTTGTTACAGGTAAAAATCATACACACAAGAATAGTGATTATGCAAATGGTCATTGATGGGTAAGAATGATAATATTATTTTATATATTTTATAAATTATCTTAAAAAGAAATAACTACAGGATGTTGATGTAATCGTTGTAAAAATGTCAACGGTACTATGTATTAACTAAAATAATAGTAACTTTTTTTAAAGAAAATGTAGCTTACTCTAACTTTGCATTCATTTATTAAAATAATGAATCACATTCTAGTTCACCTTATGTAAAATTGTCCGACCTGTTTGAATCTTTGATTCAATTAATATCCATTATCTTATTTATAAACCGATACAATCTTTAACCTATCTAATACACAACAGTTTACTTTCTGATTCTTAAAAGCAAATTTAAACAAATATCATAATATAAATTCACAATTAGCTAATATAATGGAGTAAAACATGCATAAAAGCTGTATGGAAATTGGTATGGAATAATATTATGAATGCAGTGCTGACTTACAAAAGGAGTTGAAGATAATTAGGGGAAGATAAACTATTTTGATATACACTTACTTAATTTTTTGATTATTTGGACTTTACCTATCGCTGCTAATGTTTAAAACTACACTACGCTTCGGGAGGTAAGGAAACTCCTCCCGTTATCAAGTGAACCCTACTTACCTCCCAAAACGTAGTGTAGTTTTAAACATTAGAAGCGATAGGTAAAGTCCAAATAATCAAAAAATAAATTCAAATCCATCGCAATTATGAGTTACAAAAATACACTTACTTGTTTCGTTCAGTTGAAAAAATAAAACTAAGGTAATCCATTTTATAGTATTCCAATTTTATTTTTATATTTCCGATTGCGATCACATTTTGCCTAAACATTCAGGTGTAAGTCGTAATTTATTGATTTCTAAATATTATTATTTTCCCTAGAACAAATGTAAAACTACATTAAACAACCAGTAAATATTTAAAGTAGCGCCCGCAGGTAATGGCTATGTTGTATTAATACATTAACACTACTCCGTTGATTTGTGTATGTTCGCTCTCAAATGATGTGTTCAGTTAAAACCTAATATTTGGTCTTCCTTTAATGGTTCAATTACTCTTACCTTTCAAAGTCAAATATTGGTTTTTGTGTTTACTGTTTTAAACGACTGCATCCTCTATATCTACGACTTTGAACTTGGTTTTATAATTACTTCCTTTACCTAACGTGTCCGCCAAATTACCTGGATTAAGTTTGAAAATACACTGAAACTGGACAGCTGAAACGATTAAATATTTCAAAATATGTTTTTATCTTGCCACTTTTTATTTAGTTTAGAGACTTCGAAGTGTTTTCGCAAAACAATTGTTACTTCCTTATATATAATATATATTACAAAATGAGAAATAAAACATGTTTCTTTTATTTCCTTGCCGAGACCTAATTCAAGAATATTGTTCATAGGTGTTTGACCTATGGTTTTCATAAAAGCCTTTACTAAAGTTTAACATAATATGGATTATAAGCAATTAATATACGAATGGGTATTAATATATATTAAATTTAAATACAAATATGATTGTCGTAATATTTTCCTAGTACTTTTTGCACTCTTAACTTCGTCAAATTTCTTAAATTCTTCCTTGTTAACTTTCCTAGTTCATGAAACAACTGTTATGCCGGACACGGTACCTCAGAAGTCTAGAGTGCTAGCCTAATAAACGGTCATGGTTAAGCGTAGATTAAATCCCAGTTGACTTTTATGATACTGTCTCTGCGAATGGTTATAATTGTCTTGCCCATATTACTAATGCGTTAAGGTACCTCACTGTGTCTTTAGATACATCTTGTCAGATTATCGTTTTAGTTTATATTTGATAAAAAATATGTATATTCTTTCTCCGGAAAAATTTTAAATCTTTAATATTTGTGTGTAACACTCTCCCGTGAAAAATTTGTCCACAAATAACATATGTTCCTTTGCAAACTCAATTATTTATATATCCACTTGGACCAACAGGTACTTTCAAGTGAACTTTGTGATAGAGTTACCTTGGAACCGAGACTTGTTTAATCAATACAGATCGGATCAGGGCTCTGGGCCGCGTGCTGGTGGTCAATAACTCGTAGAGTTTATTGTTGTTGAGCAAGGAGACGTGTTTATTGACTGCGGTTGTGGTGGGGGAGACACGAATAACAACAGTGGTTGTGTACTGACATCAATATCACCATTTATTTACGTTAGTAGCACAGTCTTTTACCCACTTATATATCCAAACTGTTATTGCCTGTTATTGCATTATTTATATATCCACTTGGACAAACAGGTACTTTCAAGTGAACTTTGTGATAGAGTTACCTTGGAACCGAGACTTGTTTAATCAATACAGATCGGATCAGGGCTCTGGGCCGCGTGCTGGTGGTCAATAACTCGTAGAGTTTATTGTTGTTGAGCAAGGAGACGTGTTTATTGACTGCGGTTGTGGTGGGGGAGACACGAATAACAACAGTGGTTGTGTACTGACATCAATATCACCATTTATTTACGTTAGTAGCACAGTCTTTTACCCACTTATATATCCAAACTGTTATTGCCTGTTATTGCATTATTTATATATCCACTTGGACAAACAGGTACTTTCAAGTGAACTTTGTGATAGAGTTACCTTAGAACCGAGACTTGTTTAATCAATACAGATCGGATCAGGGCTCTGGGCCGCGTGCTGGTGGTCAATAACTCGTAGAGTTTATTGTTGTTGAGCAAGGAGACGTGTTTATTGACTGCGGTTGTGGTGGGGGAGACACGAATAACAACAGTGGTTGTGTACTGACATCAATATCACCATTTATTTACGTTAGTAGCACAGTCTTTTACCCACTTATATATCCAAACTTTTATTGCCTGTTATTGCAGTATACATTTAAGGTACATGGAGATTGATACCTATATCTAGGATTATTTGTAACTATCCACAGTTATCCCCTTGTCATAAGTTATTTATATTTACTTATTGTATGATATATGATTGCTATACCTCGAACGACCTTTTTATATCCCCTATTTGAACTCTGCTCTTAATTATTATGATGACTCTTTGCACTTTTTACGCCTTTGATGAGACAATATCCACTAGATTTCCACAAACGGTAAATAAAGGTCTTGATTCTTCTTAACACGGGTGTTTAGGTGCATTGATGAAATCTAGTTTTCAATGTGTATTCTACAATAATCGTTCAACATTATTATTTTGTTAAATTTGCTATTAAATAATGTATATGTTTAAATGCAAATTAATTTAACACTTATACATGGCCAGTATTATTTTTCCTATCAAAGTTTCAATAAAATAGGACCTCAAAAACATCGTTAATTTACAATATAACCACTATTTACACGTGTTTATTATTGTTTAATCATTAAATGCGATACTATGTACCTCTATTTAAAATCTGTGCTCATTTTAAGTAGTAGGTATAAATATAATTATACAGTTTATAGAAAAATAGGTATTAGAGAAAATTAAAATACCTTATATACACAGAACAATTTCAATAAAACAAATATTGATCAATAGAAAGCATAGAACAGAGTTTACTACAATGGATGATTAATGGACCAATCGTGTGGTTCGGTTAAGACCAATGAAGCCTCGATGGCTGTTGTGGTACGGCAGACTATGGCTTCGGCTTTCACAATGTTTTGTTAGCTAATAGCATTCCCGACTAAAATAGTATTGAAGGCAAAAACTAATAGTCTTGAATTTGTTTGCAAAACATTCATTGTTTGGCATACATTGTTTGGTAATAAATTACCAGTGGTACAATTTTAATGGAATTAGATACAAATTAAAAGGTGATTTAACACACATTCGTCATAAAGGGTTACTGTAAACCATTTCAATTTGTTATTGAAATAGCTTGTTGACATTAAATCTTTAGTACAAGTACTAAAGATAACTTATTCTTAAAAAGGTACAACAGAGAAGGTTGGTAAAAACGTTAAAATACTTTAGTGATTTTCATGTATAATGAGGTTATAATTTATATTCGCGTTTTACAATCGTTGCATGGTGTCTCATTGGGATTAGAGAAATTCGTTTGATACTACGGCACAAAGTGGCCATTACTAGACGAATTAACCTAGTTTATATTTTAGTTCGAACATCTGCTGGAATAGTTCCCAAGTGGGCTGTAGCCTATTAGCTAGATGGAAAGTAGAAAAAAAACACAAGTATGGATGTTTAAAAAATACATTAAAAATGTATCATACTTTGTGTTAGTATTTATCTTATTTTACTCATAACTTTATTTTTGGATTATTATCATGGTGTTTAAGTTCCCAAACATTTTGTATTTTTAGGTTTAGGAACCTAATAAACGATATATTACGGAAGGAACTTTAATTAACTAGATAAGTAGGGTAGGTTTAAACAACTTCGAATATTTTCAGACGCAATATTGTGAAATAGATGTATATTGAAGCAGATTTATATCTTAAAGCTGTATTATGTTCATACTTCAAAACAATATATCACAAAGAACCAGTCAAGATTGGTTTAATTAAAATAATTCATTTATTATAACACTTTAATAAGTGCTTCAAAGCTACGTACCCCAAGGAACAACTACCATAATTTGTCCTCTTAATCGCCATATATTAATTAGTTTTTAATTACATTTTTACTACATTCTCAATAGCTGTATTTTGGTGCAAAGAATCACGTTATTTGACTCTAAAGACATAAATAGTAACATAACGCGTCAGGTTCTATATTGTTACAGTTATTGCAGGTTTTGTTTAAGACAATTTTGTTTGCACCAAAAGGGGAAATGTTATTGAAATTGCGATAAAAATAGGTTACAATAAGTTGGAAAAGTCAACTTTGGTAGTTATGTATGCAGTTGTGTCAGCACTGCAAATAGAGTTTACTTAGCTTAAATAGAGTTTGAATGGCGGTAATGGGGAAATACGTTTAAATTCAATCAAAAGTACATATTTTTATAATATTTAACTTATATTCGTAATGAAATAACTTCCGAAATCTTATCAAAATTAGACTATTTACCTCTTTGACCTTTAGATTTATAAATCACTAATACATAGGAAATACTTGAGTTATAGTAATACTTGAGGTTGAGCCGACAATAGTTTATTGAGTATTCAGCAAACTATTATTCATAATCATAGTATAAAGTGATTGTTAATAGAGAAAAGAATGAGTAATGTACTTAGAAATTAACATAATAGTAAAATGTATTTATTGTTTTTACATAATATCCGTGAGTTCAACTCACATATTCAGCGCTTTCAATCAACAATTCTAATGGCTTATCAATATTGTTTGATCAAAACTGATTGAAGCAGACAAAACCTCAGTTGGAGTGGTATGAGTTATTATCGTGGCCCAATTTTTTTCCGCAATATAAAAAAAGTTTGTATCCAAAATATAAGGTTAAGACACTACAGATTAAAGGTCCTCCCATCATTTAAGGTCTTCCTAGGGTTATTTCCGTCGAGGAGATCTCTAAACTTCAAGAAACGAACGATTGGCCAGAAACTTTTAAATAATTAAAACAGTGTGAACTTTAGATAACTGTTTAGGAGAAAGAGTTTAACTTATTCATTGTTTGGCCACCTGAATTGATAAGATCAATTAAAAAGTTAGCTTAAATTTTAACTGCATTTCATTCGTATTCATGGAAAAATGACTACTAAAAAAATATACTTTTTTTTAAAACAATTGTAAATAATTTATACACGAATGTACAAATTTGTTAAAACACTTAAACTTACTTTTTTAATTAACTTTTTAGCATTATGTTCGCAATAGTAAACAATACAACTATAGTAACATTTACACTACCTTATAATTACCCTTATATCCTAGGGAATGCCTTCAACTGAGTTTGATCCAATAGTTAACAAAGAACTTGTTTGAAATTTCAAATTAATTTTGAATGCAAGATGTATATAGGAGTATAACAACCCAGAGCACAGATTATAGTCTTTCTAGGGGCAAGGAGCTTGGTGGAAATTCTGTCCTCAAAGAATTCTAAGTATCCTTCTGATATATTTTCAATAGAAAAGAGCTTTTCACTGTCGTGTCGTGGTGAAATAATCTCCTTATGATATAGGGATTGAAATACCATTATTGTATATTATACAATATTTTTTTGAGAAGGGATAGAGTTATTTTAGTGTAAACTGTGTAAACTTCAGTTGACATTAAGTGACAACAACGATCACAAGGTATGTTAAAAATTTCAAAATGAGTATCATACAATAAACTATACATAATGTACAATCGATCCATAAACCTCAACTCACGTTGACATGCCAAGTGCTCAATTCAAAAGGCAACAAATAATCTAATTTAATATTACATAAAATTCACAACCTTTACATTAATTTTCATACATTTATAATAAATACATAAGTATGGTGATGAATGAGATTTGTTGTATATAAAATTTGTATAAAAGAAGAAAGAACATTTAATCTTTACAAAATCACTTTTAGAACAAAGGTTTATATTGGTTTCGTTTTATAATATCTCTGATTATATCAAATATTATATCAAATATTTATCTCGCTGTCTGAGAATTTTTCCCAAAATTTGAGAATAAAGCTGTTACTAATATGATTAAATTTTATTTTAAAAAATTTAAACGAACTTGAAATATTGTCTTGTTGGTAGTATTTATTGTTATTACTTAAGGCAAAGTTAATCAATAAATTCTCTAATACAATTTTAAGGAACAACAATTCCGTTTGTGCCTGTGTGGAATTTAACCTTATTTTAGTGTGTCAAAGCTAACATTGTTATAGAAAGTTCAACATAAACATTGATAACGCAATCAAACATTGTTCTCCCCAACAAACCCAACTTCAAAACAACGCGCTTGTTTGTATATTAATTTTGCTTTGTCACGTATTCTTTTACCTCTGTATTCAGATGGCTGTCTATAGTTTTTAACAGACAATGGTAGTGATTTTAAAAATGTTAGATAGGTAAAGGTAATATGTTGAAATAAAGTGAAGCAATCCAAATAAAATTAAAACGAGTTCGCACGCAGCACGCTGACGTGAGGGAAGTGAATTTCCGCATAAAAACTTTTAAAACTCAAAATCAGTGTAAAAACATACATTTGTCCAATTTTAATTGAAATCTGAAAACATTGATTTTTTGGCTGTTCTGATACTCATGGTTTCATTTACTTGCAAAGCTGGGAATACAATTTGGCGCATTATAAGGTTAGGAGAAGGTCCAGACAGGCTTGAAAGTAGGCGTGAGGTTGCTGGGGATAATAAAAGTACTTTAACAAAGGAATAACAGGCTTTTCTAGGGTAAAACCCCTTTTAGACAACGTACTGTGTTTAGCCGATACACATTTTCTTTAATAACTCGGTAAATATTTATGCTAAAATTACGGGAGAGGGCTTAAAACTTTTGCCTCTCTAATTCCCATCTTTTTACATGCATTAATTTTACATTTGGGGCTTTTCGGACCCTTTTTGGGCTCAAAAACTCGAAATTTGAAAGATTAATCCCCAAAAAATGGGTTTAGAGTTTTCCAAATGTTTTGCCCAACGAACTTGTCCAACAGATTATAGAAAGGAACGTCCCTACCAAATTTGGAGTAAATCGGACAAAACATGCGACCGCTAGAGTGCATACACACATATATATATATATACATATATATATATATAAAATTTTGAACGACCCCCCAAAACGTGTTCAGGGGGTCTCGTTAGGAACTTCTATGGTGGTCTCGGGCTTAAGTTTCACCGTGCGGGTCATGCTAATAGTTCACTTTCCAAAGGAAATTCACTAAAATTATATAATTAAAGTATTACAAATTGTTTTATAAGACTGAAAAATATTAGGACATTATTGAATTACTCCCAGCACTAACAAATTCCCCTTAGGTACTAAGATTGGTATTGTAATGTTGGTATTGTGTCACAATATATTGATCTTTGTCATCGTAAAGGAATGTGACATCAGATGATCATCTTTGTTAGAGAGAGAAGAAGAAAACTGAAAGCTGTGAACTGGTTGGGTCTTCATTAATCCCAAGACAGAAATTTTAGTTTTAATTTCAATAATAAACTAAATAAGTAATTAACATTGATACATAAAGAATGTCATTAAAAAATGTACGAGATCTTACTGCTCTACTATTTAAGATATATATTTTATTTTTCTACTGTTAGCAATTTGTGATTGACTGGAAGTTTTTATCTAGTTAACGATCTTTTTAAAGATATGCCATTAATATTTTATATTACCTATTTCATTTTTTAGCATTACCAACATAAAAATATGGTCAGGTATGATTTATTGCGATTTTTCAGATTATTAACCAGTTTACTAGGTAATTTTTCAAATTTAGTAACATGTTTTAGGCTATAGTTTTTTTTATAAAGAATAAAGATGTAATTTATTATTTACCAGTGGCTTCAAGGGGCCTTAGGCAATAACCTAGATCCAATACTCTGCCTCGTCTGGGCTGTTTAGTATTTACATGCTGTGAAAAATGAAACAATTTAAGTAGGAACACATGTCAGCTCGTAAACAAAGTAGACACTCAATCAAATGTTTTATTGCAAACAAAGCATACGTTTTTAAATCCCCATGCTTTTTTATGGGGGGAGGGGTTTTATGTTACTTCTTGGTTGCTGCTAACTTTTTAGCAATACTGATATTTTTACTGAGTCCCTGGGATCAAGACTTTTAATTTGAACCATCTCCCATTAGCCTGCGATTTTCCAAACCCCCAAAATTTTGACTTAAAAATTTCGCTTACAGAATTATTAATAAATATTAATTATTGAAACAGGAAGGATGTATGGACGCAATAGTTGAAGACATACATTTCATGCCCGCAAAGTTTTAATATCTGTCAGAAATTGATTCCTCCACTAACTATTCATACATAATTAGGCATTTGTTGATTAAGTAAGGTTTTCATTAAAATTAGCCTCTATTTATAATTAGTTCTCCAGTTTTATTTAATACTTAAATGAAACCGTAGGATTAGAGAACGGGAGGTTATTAAGTTTTTTTATATTTGTCGTGTTCATGTTTGAGTTATAAACATGTCTCACCTTCCCTGCAATCTAACTGTGGTGAGTGAAACCCAAAAAATAAAAAAAAAGCTGAATTACATTTTTATTTTATAGTACTGGTAAAATAATAATTAACGTGGAATTTTCTCAAACTTGAAAGCAAATGGACGTATTTCTGTATTACATAATAGCTACTTATAGTTAATTACCCATCAGAATAAACAAATATTAAATGTTTAACATTAAGTTAAAAGCTACTTGAAAGTTTGGGATGCGTTGACTCTGTTAATTCCCAGGTGCAGCAGTAAAGAACAGTTTGAACTGTAAACCTCCTGTAGTGTTCATTCCACGTGTGTAATTTACCACACCAAGTTGTAGCCACCACCTGGGACATAGCTGGGTAAGGTAATGGTGTTGCTCATGTGGCCCTGTAATATAAAGCTGTAATACCGTTATAGCTGTAATACTGCAGTGTGTAATACAAGTTACCATCTCTGCAGTAACAATAACACGTGTTCCTTATGCTCTGAGGGTTAATAATACACCCGTCGCAGCAAACCTGCATACTCAGCGAATTTCCTATGAATATATAACATAACACTTAACAGGATTCATAAGAAATGTATTCACAAACAAGTGATATTTAAAATATTAATTATTCTCCTTAAGAATAACATTGGGGATGAGTACGCAGGTTTGCTGCAACAAGGCACGTAAAATAATGGGCTTTTATGCAAATATCAATAGAACTCATCTTAGTGAAGTCACATACCAAGTTTCATTCATAAATAAGCGATATATAACATTTTAAGTATTTTCCATAAGAATAACATGGGGACCAAGTACCTAGGTTTGCTGCTACAGGAACCATAGGCGAAAAATTGTTTTTTTGTGAACACAACAATAAACCATAACCAGATCAAGCCATATACCAAATGTTGCCAGTTTAAGTTCATAAATAAGTGAGATATACAATTTTTCTTTTTCTCCATAGGAATAACATTAGACAACGTACTGTGTTTAGCACTTTCAATATCTCGGTAACCAATTGACGTAGAGCAATGATAAAAATACCAAATTGTTTGTTTTTTTAAGCTAAATTCAATGGTATAAATTAAAATTTGATTGAAATTAAAATTACATGTGAAAACCCGAAAAAAACACATTTTTGGGGTACAAAACCCCCCCAAAACCCCCCTTCGGATGGAGCGATTCATCTGGTTTTCGAACTTGTTCAAATAAATGGTACTTTACACATTTGTACCAAATTTCATTAAGATCGGACCTTTTTTACGAGAGTTATCGTGCTTACGGACACACATATATATATATATACATATATATATATATATATATATATATATATATATATATACATATATATACATATATAAAAATTTGAACGAATGGTGTTTTTGGCATCTGGGGACCTCAAAATGAAAAGTTATCATGGTCTCGGGCTTAAGTTTTACCATGAGACCTACGGTAATAGCTTCTTCCCTATAGGGGAAATTCGCTAAAAACTTCCGATGTATTTTTAGCGAATTTCCCCTATAGGGAAGAAGCTATTACCGTAGGTCTCATGGTAAGACTTAAGCCCGAGACCATGATAAATTTTCATTTTGAGGTCCCCAGATGCCAAAAACACCATTCGTTCAAATTTATATATATATATATGTGTCCGTAAGCACGATAACTCTCGTAATAAATATCCGATCTTAATGAAATTTGGTACAAATGTGTAAAGTACCATTTATTTGAACGAGTTCGAAAACCAGATGAATCGCACCATCCGAATGGGGGTTTTTGGGGGTTTTTTACCCCAAAAATGTGTTTTTTCGGGTTTTCACATGTAATTTTAATTTCAATCAAATTTTAATTTATACCATTGAATTCAGCTTAAAAAACAAACAATTTGGTGTTTTGATCATTGCTCTACGTCAATTGGTTACCGAGATATTGAAAGTGCTAAACACAGTACGTTGTCTAATGTTATGCTTATGGAGAAAAAGAAAAATTTTATATCTCGCTTATTTATGAACATAAACTGACGAAATTTGGTATATGGCTTGATCTGGTTGTGGTTTATTGTTGGTTGCACAAAAAAAATTTGTTCGCCAATGTTTCCTGTAGCAGCAAACCTAGGTACTTGGTCCCCATGTTATTCTTATGGAAAATACTTAAAAAGTTATATATCGCTTATTTATGAATGTATATGGATGAAACTTGGTATGTGACTTCACTAAGATGAGTTCTATTGATATTTGCTTACAAACCCATTATTTTCTGTGCCTTGTTGCAGCAAACCTGCGTACTCATCCCCAATGTTATTCTTATAGAGAATAATTCATATTTTAAATATTGCTTGTTTGTGAATACATTTCTTATGAATCCTGTTAAGTGTTTTAATGTGTTATGTTATATATTCATTGGAAATTCGCTGAGTATGCAGGTTTGCTGTGACGGGGGTATTTCCTTTCTCAGAATCTACATGATCCGTCGTGATCCACTTTAAAAATACAAGGTCCTGAATATCATCGATATTGATTTATAATTAAATTCCTCTGATAAATTAGTCTCTAATTGAGTCCCGATGTGTTATTCGCGATGGTGCTCATATGATCGAAACTTATTCGGTACTCATTACTATTGTAATCAATATACAAATAGTATTCGAAAATGTATAATTCCAGTTAAAATCTGAATTCATATTCAGCCTAGGTCATCATCATCCGTGACAAAATTAAACAAACTGACTAGAAGTTTTTCATGTATATCATAAAAATTTTATTGAATTAAATTCAATGAAGTAAATTTTTAAGACCAATTTTATGAATTTTATGAAGTTATATTTTTACTAACAAACTAAATAGGACTGATTGTTGCTAATTTATGCTGATTGAGGGCTGGGAAATGCTTATTCTCTCTATATCTCTATGTTCATTCCGTCAATTAAAAAGTACAATAAAGTATCCAAAATACAAAACTTTAAAAAAATGTTTATCCAAAATTTATGTAGTATAGTTCAAGTATATTGAACTACAACCAAGTTTATATGTTTTGTTTCACTTTGGAAACAATATTTATATTTGCAGTAGCGAAAAATAAGAAAAATAATTTTCGATAGTATTTTAGTTTCCATAAATTTTACTATGAAAAAAGTACTTTTAAAATATTATAAACATATTATCCAGTACAATATTTAATATTGAATCCCTGCATAATGTGTAAAACTAAAATTAAAATAGGATTATCCACCTGTGTTCATGTTACGGTCCTTTAGGGACCCGTTACAGACTTTGTTAGAACCAGAAAGCTGCACATAATAAATAACAGCCCTTCTGGGATTTGACGTAAAGGGTTAACTGACCATTATATGTGTCAGTGAGGTAACTTTTACGTAATAGTGATTAAAACTATATTTATATTTACTACAGCTAGACGTTTTTAGAAAACTTAGTTTGAAACATTATCGTTATATTAATATGTACATGAGATATGAGATTAATATAAATAAAGTATTCCTAATTTTATATATTCTTTTCTAACGGATACACGACAGTCACAAAAGTCGTGTATAACTTAGGAATATGAAAATCAGACCCAATATATGATGAAAGTAACGAGTTTTGAATGTTGTTTTTGATGGAAATCTTAAATATAAATGAATATCTGAGGCTTTAACTAAAATGGTAACCGTAAATCTATTTAAAAGGTATTGCCATCTCACACATGATATCACCATAAGAACCTGATCTCAGGATATACGGATTTCTAGAGATATTTCTCATTTGGCTTTAAAAACAAGTAAACTAATTTATCTTCCTTATCAACAATTTATTTGTGTAATATAAAAGGTAGAAAGTAAAGTTGTATAATGATGTTTATTTAAGACTAACCTATAACGGTAGGTATAAGAATCAATAATTAGTGGATAAAGTTTTAATAATAAAATTAAGTGGTAAATATATAATAATTTGGATGATTTTTCCAAGATGGTATCAGATTATTTTGACATTTTTAAAGAACTGACATATAATTAATATTTCTCTGTCTATTTATTATAAAATCATAAGAAAAGTTATGATTCGTCACATTTAAATTCATAAATAATTAAAATCCCGAAATATACTGAAATACACAGTATTAAAATATAAGCTGTGACGAATAAGAAGTATATTATTGCTTTAAAAGTTTTAATGTTTAGGAAACAAGACTTTATAACGTTATGATTATTTTTATTTTAATCAACATTACTGAATTTATAGCGTAACATTTTAATGTTGTATACTTTTATATCTATCTATATAAATTTGCAGTTTTAAATTCTTCACCCACACAATAAATGCCTAACAATCTAAAACCAAAATATGAATAAAACGTAAAGGTTCAACAACAAGATTTATTGATGCAATTTCAATGAATGAACAATCAGAAAATAAGACATTTAATAGCAATTATTTCCTATTTATTGGTTTATTTTGTTTCGGAATTTGTGAAAAGCATTAGGAAAGGAATAAGCAGTCTGCGTGGTGGACCACAATAACACAAGTAGTTTACTGTTGTGGTTCACCGGACAGGTTTATTGATGTGGACTTTTATAGGTATTATGGGCACAAACAACAAATATTGTACGATGAATAAAGACACTAACATCAACCAATGCTGTTTAATAAACATTCCATTTTACTTTATAGTTAGTTTATCGTTAGATGTTTTATATCTGAGCGTAAATGGTTTACCATACTGTACGCTTGTTAACTACTGGAATTGTTTTCGAATCTGTCAATGGGATACCTCAGGGGGATATTTTTAAAAGTTGTTCAGGGGGAGTTGCCGCGTCCGGTAAAGTCCAGTATTATCCAGATATCCAGCTCATTTACTGTCTTATTAGTTTACATTGATATGCCATGCCAGATGTGCTCTCAAAACAGCTGATGTTGCTTCTGGACTGTTTGTTAGTATCATCAGCTGCTGTTAAATTGAATTTATTTATATTCTGACATAAGATTGAAATTGGAACTTTGAAAGCCGAGGGGGCAGAGCCTTAAAGGTGGACGTCTTTTAAACCCCCAAAAGGCACAAATTGACAAGTCCTTTCAAATAAAACATCAATTATGATTTTAAACCTAGTTTTGCCGGTAACCCGTACACAAAAATCACCTTTTTTAAAATATTAATATACCCTAATGTAAAAGTTAGCAAATGCGCAAATTGAATCATTCTATGGCTCTCGGATAGGTCTGCGGTGTATGATTGAATAACCTCTGGAGGAAAGAATATTTTGGTAAATTTATACGCTGTTTAATGTAATTAAGAAAAAATATTGTAACTAAAACTAAACATAAGCTTATTGTCTACTGGTGTGGCAGCTTCTGAAAATAATTTATTTAAATTCTTCCTTAAAGTATATAGAAAAGGGTAAATCAAATCAAATCTTTAGTGTTACTCACAATTATTTTCCAAAAGAGAGGGAATTTTTGAATAGCGAGATGGTGAGAACAAAAAAATTTAGTCTATTATTATACACATTAATATTAATTGACTGAGAAAAAAACATTTGAATACAATTAAAGTGTACTAACCTATAAACAATTGTTTACGATGTAGAAAACAAATTAATTTTGCCAATTAACACTCATTTACCACCTATTACAAATATAGACCATCAATGGTCCTAACCACTTTATTGGGTTGATTGTTGTGAAGGATTTAAAAGATACTTATTTCGTTTTTGAATGGTGTTACTTTTGGAAATCCTTATCATTCATCTCACAATATATTTATCTGTCAGCCGCAGCACGTGGGTAGACGAGAAACTTCGATCTTTGTTTGAGGGTTTGTTTCCGCTAGAGGAAATTACTTTTGCCATCATCTCCAGGCTTTTGTCAAGAATCTAGTTTTCTGTCTTTACCACAAGACAACTCTTTTGATTTAAGTACATGACAATGGCACTGAACAGAACGTTAGTGCAGTTGAAGTCAATGGATACTTCTTAGTTTTATACCTTAATAATTACAAGTCTGTTAAAGGAACCACGTTATTATTGTCGATGGTTTTCCCGAAGTCTTAAATTGTGAAAAATATATTTTATAATTTATACCAATAAGATCCGCTTTCTCCAACTCAAGTACAAACTGAACCTGTGGTTATTTAACTTGAGAATAAGGCACGATTCGCTTTCCCCACAAATTTATCCAGCCAGTTTAGTTAAATCCATAAAATCTTATTAATATTAAGTTTAGATACAAATTAAACAGAAAAGATTTTTCATATATCATTTTAATTATTTTTTTACGCTCAAGTTAAACTGAAAACAAGTAATTATTACAGAGAATATAAGATTATATTATCATGAAATAACAAAATTGAGCAATGTTCTCTTTATATGTTGAACATAAACCAGGTTTAAACTACCCATAACACATTGAAAACGAGGAATTTCTCACAAACTTACGTTTAAACCAAAGTTTAAGATAAACTGTACTCGTGAGAAGGGGCCCTAACAATAGGAAATGATATGATGACCATGTCCATTTTAATAGCAATAACCCTTCCAATTTTATTGCAGGTTAAGTCTAAGAATAGTAAGTGAATTATTTGTTAAAGTTACTTAAAATTATCAACTATCTGTTTTTTAACAGATTGTACTCCGGAGAATGGCCTGGAGTGCCTAAAGTCATGGCTACTTTAGTTTCAGCTGTGTCCAATCTATAAAGGTAAGGCTAGATTCTTTTTAGGCTAAATTTTAAATATCTTGATATCTCAGGTGAGCACTTTTTCGCCTACACTGAGATGAGGTTATCGTTTATTACGATTATTACGATATCGAACGATTTCATCAACCGATTGCTTGTTTTATCGAATGAATTTATAATCGTTGCTATTGCCTGATGAATTATAAATTTCTGGTGAATCGGCAGGCTTTGTTAGCTTAGTAGATATGACATCAGATTCACGATCATGCGGTCCTGTGTTCAATTCTCACATCTGATGTTTACTTTTTGAAATCTGGAGTTTTTTTTAATTTGAATTTAATTTATTAGGCGTTAAATCTTACTTTTGATGTTTACTTTTTAGATCTGGCATTTCTGTTTCATTTTACTTTTGTTTATTTATAATAATCCCTTTATTTGTAATTATGTTGCACAACGATCAGCCACCATACAGCGCTCTGCGGAGTTAGTTTAGGTTAGGTTACTATAATTTTGTCGTTAACCAACCTAGTTGATTGTTATTTTGCTGACGCAAATCCGTTTGTAGATCCAACATTGTATCCACAACTTATGATTCAACTTATATCTGCTTGACTTTGAATCACCATTTATGCTTTTCCACCACAAAACAACAATCGTAATCGAAAGTTCATTAACGCAAACAAGCAACCGGTTGGTTAAATTTTTCAATATCGAAACGATATCATCATCTCAGCATAGGCTAAAAGTGCTCAACGATATTTCGATGTCATTGTTCACGATCAAATTTGGTATTGGTTCCATAAAATATAGCCTGTACAAATAATAAGTGAAGGTACCATGTATTTTGATACAAATATACTTGTTCTATTATTTTGATCTGAAATTTAAAAATTACATTTTGCAGATGTTTAAATTGGAAGCTTTGGCTAGAGTTTATAAAGTGAAAAGTGTATTTAAAATAATACATAACCTTTTTTCTACTCTTCCTTCAATAACACAATTGTTTTAAATTGTCACTAACTCATGCTTTTTATTCAACCAATTTTTTTCTATTTCGTCTCACCATGTTAATTTACAAGCCCGTTTGAAATTGAATCTCAAACTTACAAAATTGACTCTTAAATTTACAAAATTTACTCTCATTCATATAAACAAAACAAAATGTTTACCATTACTTGTAAAGTATACAATTTAACCTATATGTTTAACTTACGGCCTAACGTAATATTGGCCACGATACATGAATAGTAACATACAGGTAAATTTCATGGAAACTCAGTGAATAAAAATACTCTATCATCCCTCAAAATTGTAATTGCACTTTCGTAATATGTCTAATACTCATATTATACTATGTATCTGTGAAAACCGAATACATTTATTATATATCATTAACAAATATAACGCTACACTCAGTACAATATTTTACAACTTACTGCCGCAAACCAAACTTGACACACATGGATGAAACAAGCTCAATTTCACAAGTGTAATTCAATTATGAATTCATATGAAACATGCAGATTGACTCCACACGACGGCAGAGCGCATCTTTATAATCGAATCAGCGTAATTCAGTTGGTTGCCTCCATTCCCGTTCTCAGTTTCTCTGTAGCCAGAAGTGTATTTAATGTATAAAGCCGTTTATTTTTACGCTAAAACATTATTTTCTTCGAAGTACATGTTTTAGGTGGAGTTTCATCATAAAAACATCTTAATTTTATTGGGCACTACCAACCATGGTCATGCGGTTTTAGTCCATATTGCCCATGATTTTGAAGATCAACACCTCTTGTCATACACTTAAAAAATGTATATATAGCTTTTTGTTGTGTTTATGTACATTTAATAGTAGTATTTTGTGTACTTTTTATTATTATTAAAATGTTCATAATCTACATAGCATATTAAAGATGGCCTATTACAAACATTTATGTATTGATACAAGTTTACGGAAGCTCCTGATAATATGAATACAGACGCTCGACATTGACAAACCATGAGATGGTAAATCTGCCAACCCCTGTGTCAGGTTAACATGACGTCAAAAGAAGGGTTTACAAAACAGTTTTGATGTAAGTAACTCGAAATATTTTTACTATAAAATTTTGTCTACTTAAATAACCTGGGCAGTATTTTACTTGAACAAAAATGTTAATTTAGAGAAATTAAATTCTAAATTTCTTTATTAAAACATATTACCGCAACTCTGTTTTCTATCTATAGCAATCAAATACAAAGACTTTTTTGTTTTGTGTGGAATCATGATGCACTGTTTTATTTTTTTAATATAGTTATGTTAATTTATTATCACTATGTAACCATAAATTTAATGCGCAATAGAATATGATTTTTGTATGAATCGATATTTTAAGTTTGTAACATATTAAAAAAAAATAGAGTTCACTTTCAGCTAATAAGCTACACCCTAAATTATCTTTGACCCATATTTTTATTTCAATTTTGTATAATTTACCATACGAAATTGATATGCTATTGTTGACGATAGTTATTCCAAACATTTGAATACAATATTGTTTAAGAACTCATATGCTTTAGAAATATCTGTAGAAAAACTAAAATTTATTCAACCCTAAAAATTTGCAGTATTTTACAGTAGTAAATATTTATTGTAACTGATTTAAATAAAAACTTATTAAATGTTATATATTAAGGGTGCGCCTTACCTCCCTTCCGCACGCTCAAGTAAGGGGTTTGCATCTCCCTCATTGTAGGTTAAATTGTTAACCAATTAAAAATAATTTGATGTTACTTAATTCAATAAATGTTCATCTAGAGATCATACTTTTTAAGAATCTTGATTTTAATTAAAAATAAGTGGTAGGCCATTAGTAATGTTCTCAAATTAAGCGTTTTTCTAAAGATTCCTAACGTACGGAGAAAAATTATTTTGAGAAAAGGAACCGTATGATCCCTAGATTGGAATCTGAAAAGTGTGAAACTGCAAATAGTTTGGTAGAAATCTGTAAAATAACAGTGCGATCGAGGAGAACAAAATGGTCTTCAAGCGTAAATATGCATGGCCCTGCTTGTTGGCTGCGCCGGCGCGGCGCTAAACAACAATGAATTCAATCTGGGTAGGGCGCACCCTTAAGATATATTCTATTTAAAACTTGTATTCTAATCATTTAACGATTTAATTATATCAGTTACGTTTAAAAATATAACTGAGAGAGTTAAGAATAAAAATTTAATAGACAATAAAGTTACTAAATACCCTTAAAGTTTAGCAAATGAAAAACTATTTTATCTCAGCAATAAAATCGTAAAAGGTGTTTGAAAATACATGTTCTTGAATAACTAACATAACATGCATTATGATATTAATAAAGGTCAGTGTAAGTCATCAAAATCATGTTTGACGAAATTCCAGTTTGGCTGAACGAAAACAGAGAATACCAATGTTTTTGGCAATCATTATTTGACAAAATACTTTGCAGTGTACACAAATTTTTCATCCTTAGTTGCTTTGACCTTTAACATTATTTGCTTTGCTGTCAGAAAGATACATATATATTTTCGATATTTCAAAGTGTTTTGTTTATTGGATAAAGTTTTATTTCTTGCTAAAATGCTAGTTAATTTAGTTTCAAAGAGTTTGTTTCATTATCTGTGACATCACAGTCGTGTTTACGTATTCACTTCACGTCCAGATTTATATAGTGTATTTACAGATACAGAATATTTGCATATTCATATTTAACTAAGTAAGATTTTATTCGTAAAACAAAACATTGAACGCTATAGCATTTAAGGCCTTGGCAAATATATTTAGGTTCACAAGTTTTAATTGCAAGCTCGAAACTTTTCTCAAACTAATTATGGCAGCAATTTAAATACAATTGCAAAAGTTGTTTAAATCTGTTAGAAATTTGACGACTGTTAGATTATATTTTGTTCATTAACAATTGTTACCACCATGCTAATACAAAATACAAAAGCTGGAAATATAAATATAAATGATTGTTTCAATGAAAAATTCCAATATTATATTATCTCAAGCTTTATATACAACAATTTTGTTTTACATCCAAAATATAATAAAACGCTTTAGTATTTAAAATTTTATTTGGTTAATTATTTTTATGACGTTTCTTTAATATATAATTTTTTAATAAATTGAAGCTATAAATGAAATCATGCAATGTAACTTTTTGAAGGTTACTTTTACATACAAATTCCTTATAAATTACCTGGATACATTATAGATTGGAAAATAAATCATTAAATATTGTATTGTTTACTAAACTCTGCTAATAAAACTAAAAAAAGCCGATATATTGGTAGAAAATCCTTGGTCAAGTCAACTGTAGGGTGGTGAATTAAATATAATAATGAGGAATTGGTAAAAGCAGCAGGAATTATTTTTATTAAATCAATTCGAATGCTGGGAATTCAATAATTATTTGTTGAACTGAATAGTAATTTGTACAAATTAAAACTAGTTTTAAAATATGGATCATAAAAGGGAAGTTGTAACACTAATAAGTTATTTTAATTTAGCTTTTTATCAATGCAAAAAAATAAATTATATAATACCATAACAAATACACGATGAAAACCTGCTTTGTCTAAAATTGTTCAATTAAAGCATTGACTATAAATACCGAAGTAGACTTCTCATTGCCATTATAAAATGTGTCCCTAGTTTTGTGTATGCCAGGATTGAAAGAGGACGTAGTTTACAATAATCACCAACAGAGTATAATGCTGTCAACTATTACTTATCCTCCCATTGAGGGGATAGTACAACAGTTGGTGTGTCAGGAAGCAAACATAAGTTGATTTTAACTTGCTTTCTGGGGTGGAGATGTTTTAAAAGTTAACGTAAACAACTAAAATAAAAAGTTGACAGTAGCACAATCTGTCGGTGACCCAATCAAACTACTTCAATTTTAAATTCTAGCATACACTAAAAGTGGGACAGCTGGGCCATATGGATGGGATGTATCCTTCAGTATTTATAGTCAATGATTAAAGCTAAGGATCCTTCTGGCAGTTCATGATTATGGTTGTAATGGACAGAAATCATAAAAGACTTAAGAAAAGAGATCAATAACATTTTAATGATTTCCAACTTTCGTTCTTAGTTACGCTACAATCAATATTATAGTTATGCTCTTAAAATTTGAACATAGTACTTCAAATTGATTAGCTCTTGGAATACTTAATGTAATTAATAATTATTAGTTTATTATTACAAATTTATAACTTAGCTAAATGAAAAAATACCTTACTTGTTAATATAATTAGTAATTTTAAAATAACCTGTATGCTTATAAGTTGCAGTGGTAATAAGAAATAAATGTGGTTTAAAACGTAAAATTGTGTAATTGTATGGATAATTTTTTATCATCATTGATCCTGTGAAGATAAAATATTAAAACTACTATCTTACCTGGATGAAATGCTATAAATATAACACAATTGAATACAACTAAACATAAAAACCCAACAGTTTTCCTTTTAAGTAATTATGGTGTATTTTACCTCTAACAGGAAACACAATATATTCAAATGCGAACTGCATTTAGGACACATACTTCAGTAAACGACTTTGTATTTTTAAAACAAACGAAACAAACGAAATTGCAATTATTTTGAATTGAAATATTCAACAACGTGGAAGTGGAGAGTTGAAAATAAATTAGTCCAATAAAGTTTATACTCGTCCGCCCATCCTGTTGTGTTGAAACTGTAGTAGACGCTTCTAGTGTTATCTTAGCATTACGTTCAATTTACTCGTTTATTAAAAAAACAATATTTATAGTTTACACCGTTATTGTTATTTTGTTTTAATCTCGTAAACCTAACTTTTAATTTTTAGGGCTCAGGATCAGTGAAAAAAATAAATTTGATATAGGTAGAATCATATTTTGTTCCCTAAAAGGGATCCAAACTGTATTCTTCTTGGCTCCCACATAATCGAATATAGTAAAGATTATGTCTTAATTTTGTCTTATGTTAGATTCTGTCAGTGCCTTCTAACCACAAAATAAAATATCGACTTTTGAGACCACTATAGGTTAAAAGTCTACACAATACGTAAGAGCGTGTAATATAAATAAATCAAATGACCTAACCAATTATACTGTAGAGGCATTGTTCTTAAATTGTTCAGGATAAAGCTATCGGATATAAAATCACGTGGTCACCAGACACAGATCTTGATCCCACTGATCTACAGGTGATTTAACCTTACTTTTTTGCATGATATTGACTAATTATATTATTTGCCTGTTACATCTTATAGACCATCTTCTAAGCTAACAATGATTGTTATTCTTAGGTTTGTTAAAATGTAATTTATACACGGAAACATAACACTCTCAATACATGCAATACATCATAGTGTTTAGAAAAACTCTTTTTAGCGAATTTCTCCTATAGGGAAGAAGCTATTACCGTAGTCGGCATGGTAAGACCTAGGCCCAGGACCATGATAACTTTTCGTTTTGAGGTCCCCAGACCCCAAAAACACCATTCGTTTGAAACAGTATATATATATGTGTGTGTGTCTGTGGGCGCGATAACTCTCGTAAAAAAGGTCCGATTTTGATGAAATTTGGTACAAACATGTAAAGCAGCATTTATGACTTTAAGTTAGAAAACCAGACAGATCGACGTGTCCGAAGGGGTATTTTGGGGGGGTTTTGTACCCCAAAAATGGGTTTTTGAGTTTTTTACACATAATTTTTGAAAAAGTGAAATTTTATTTTTTTTTCATTGGAATCAGCTTAAAGACACGCACGATTTGGTGTTTTAATCATTGCTCTACGACAATTGGTTACTGAGATATTGAAAGTGCTAAACACAGTACGTTGTCCAAAGCTATTCTTATGGAAGATAAGACAAATTGTATATCTCGCTTATTTATCAACTTATCCTGACGAAACTTGGTATACTGCTTCATTTCATTGTGGTCTATTGATATTTGCACAAAAACCCATTTTTTGGCCCATTTTTTGGTTGGATAGTTCCCGTAGCAGCAAACCTGCATACTCAGCCCCATGTTATTCTTAAGGAGAATAAGTAACGTGTTATCTCCTTTAATTATGAACATAAAAACCCATGTCTAGTGTTCCTTATTTCAGCAAACCTGCATACTCAGCCGCCTTGTTATTCTTATGGAGAACAATTAAAATGTCATAAATCGTTTATTTATGAATGTATATTGATGAAACTTGGTATGTGGCTTTATGTGGTATTAAGATAATATTATATGCATTGGAAATTCGTTAAGTATGCAGGTTTGCTGCTACGGGAGTATTAAATATTTATAATGATTAGAAATGATGTTCAGGTAATAGTTTATTTAATAACAAGTTATATTTAATACTATTATGATTTGCTTCCATATCTATGTATGACAAATTAGAGAACGATTCAGATAAAAACTAAACGTTAATTAAGTTTAAATGAACACCAATTTATTTTAATTAGATACATGTAGTCTTAATTATTCATGTATTCTATTAATTATATACCCTTTATAAACATGCGTAGGAAGGTTTTAGGCCACCTTAAACTGGAATACGCCTCTAGCCAAAAGAATGGCGGCCGATCAAAAATGTTTGGACATGTTTTGTTCGCATTTCACAGGGAAACGGGTACAATGATTTCGATGAAACGTTTTTTGTTTTATATGTGCTTTAGAAGGTTTTAGGCTAATTGGATGTTTTAAATCACCTTAGGGCTCTACCCCACGGGGGTTTAAAGATCCCACGTTAGTCTTATGGACAACGCTTTTATTGAGCCAGATGATGACTTAAGAATAGTTATTTTATAAGCAGATGTTGTAGTTATTATTTAAAACGCTTTGTGAAGATTGGGAATAAATAGCATAAGTATACAGAGTGGTTATCACTTAATATTATTTATTCCATAAATAGCTGTTGAAGTTCTTATTTAATATGTTGAGCGAGGATTGGTAGTAAATAAAATAAGTATACAGAGTAGACATACGATCTAAATCTATATTTTTCAGACTCATGCACTCACTGACACAGTGATTACTTTATCTACCAAACGACAAAGACTATGAATTAAATTTTGCATGGTGCAAAATTCTTATTCTGCAGATATAGGTTTAAAAAAGTATTTTTGTTGGAAAACGCATAGTATATACCCTAACTGCCAGCGATAAGAAACAAAGTTTATTGCAGTTTGTCACGCACACAGATATATTTAAATGAACTCAAATTTAGTGGAAAGTAAGTATTAGTAATTTTTTACTTTCTTGATGTAAATATAGGCTACAATAAGATATTTAACAAGTAAAATCGGTTTAATCCTATGATTTGTATAGCGAACTTTTTGACATGCAAGACACAACTTTGAGTTTTAAATGGATTTATTAAAATAGTTGCAGGATTTTAAATTGTTTATTCCTAATTGAATTTTAAATATTTTTTTAGAAATAACTAGTTTTATAAATAATAATCTTTTACGATACAAACACAACCTTACTAAGTATCATATGATTTAATTTCCACAAACAATATAAAATTAAACACAAAACAACCGGTAGTTAACATACGAAGTAAGAAATCTATAGGCCCTCAACGCCTATCTAACTGGTCTATACTAGTACAGAGGTCGACACTGGGTACAGCAAAGTGAAGCTGTCACAGTATTGGTAAGTGTTTTGGCTATCCAGTGAGACCAAACTTCCTTGGTTCCTCCTTGTTTCTTCTGGGGGCTTGACTACCAGTTGAGCCTGGACACTGAGTCTAGTCCAAGTCCTTGGAGGGAGTAGTGGATCTTCCTTGCAGCCTGGGAGGAATGGCCCTTACCCGATGGTCTGCCGGGCTGGGGGATGAACTGTCCTGGGGCCACCCGACCCCTGAGAGGTTGGAGGCTCTGTGCGATGGCGGCCCCTGTCTGTTGGACTTAGGGGGACGTCGGGTTGGAGAGCAAATCGTCATTGGTTATTGTCACCCACAGAGCACGGGAGCTTTTTAAGGCTCTCTCTCCTGTTCTGGAGTGAGGCACACTGACCCCATCATACCACCTTTTCCATCCCACTTTTCCCTTTTTCCGGTGGCTAAACAATTTCCCAAGGAAGACATGCCTAACCGGCTATGCCGGGGCCTCCTGATCCACCCAAAAAACAAAAAAAAAACCATAAGTCTATAAATTTTAATGCTAACTAGCGACTGACAAGGACTGAGCATTGTTGAAGTCTTTTGACTAGAACATCTACTGAAATCGTTTCTAAAGCTGAGATATAATTGTTGTGTGTTAAACTGAAATCGCACATAACAAAATTGGCTTACAAAATATGTTGGAAAGAATAACAAATTTTAATCCCAATTTTTGTTTAGTTACAATTAACTATTACATCAACAATTATTTTACATTTTATTCGGTTTTTTCTCAAAATTGTAATGGTTAATATTTTACAACATCCAATTTCAATGTAAAAAAGTAAGTACGAGTATATTACTGTATATAAATATATCTTTTATACATAATTCTCTCACTAAGGCTATTTAGATGGATCCACGAGTGGGTCAAATTAAAATCTTTTTGATGCCTATATGTTGTAATTACTCCATCAGATAATTTATTTATCGTGTGGTTACATTATCTGTTCCACTAATGCTACATTCAGGTAATGCATTGTTAAGTGGCCGATCAATTTAACACTACATTTATATACGATTACATTAATAACGAATTTCTGATTCGACTGATGGTCGGTGTTTTTGAATTCTACAAAAGGAATTATCTTTCAGGAAAAAACATGTTTACTTAAACCAAAATGACAAAAATGTAATAATAAAACTTCGAAAATCTCTGAAAAACTATCATTTAAAATAATTTTTGTGATTTGTTACTATGTCATAAATTTAAATTTTATTTAATAAATTCATTTAATAAATTCATAAATAAATTAATAAATAAATAATAATAAATAATAATAGATTATAAATTATTAAATTTAATAATAATAATAATTTAATAATAACATTTAATTTAATTTAATAATACAATTTTATAAGAAATTAATAAATTTGATTTAATCCTACTAAACTTGTTACTTAATAGAAACCTGATTGGTTTTAAGTGGTAAAATACAAATTAAAGCGACTGCAGACGAGTTGATGAAGGCGGTTATAATGGACAGCAATCAGCACCGGCTCAGGATAAATGAAAGAGAACATTTAAATAATTTATCTCGCTCTCTTTCTCTCTCGCTCTCTTTCTCTCTCGATCTCTCTCTCGCTTTCTCTCTCTCTCTCTCTCTAAAAATAGATATGATTATTAAATGTCGATATTCATAAATGTTCTTAGATTTATAGATACAGTATTCTTTTAAGAAATATACACATTTTTATGTATTTTCACATTGTTGATACTATTTATTTTACATATGATATTGTGTTTATTTATATTTATAGTTTTACTCAAAGTGTTTTGTTCTCTTTAATCTAAATTTGTATTTGTAATATTATATGGCAATTTTATTGCAATGTAACTATTATGTAACCACAACTCATTGACTTTTGTTTGTGTATTTTTATGCCTGTTGTGATGGAAGATTGGACCATTGCGGTCTAAATCACAGCAGGAGAAATAAAGAAATGTCAAATGTCAAATATCTCTCTCTCTCTCTCTCTCCCTCTCTCTCTCTCTCTCTCTCTCTCTCTCTCTCTCTCTCTCTCTCTCTCTCTCTCTCTCTCTCTCTCTCTCTCTCTCTCTCTCTCTCTCTCTCTCTCTCTCTCTCTCTGTCTTCCTCTCTCTCACACACACTCTCTTTCAGAATGAGTATAATCATTAGTTGATAATGTTTTTACTTTTTAAACACTATATTCAAATTTAGATTTTCAGTTTGTACTTCTTACTTAATTATTCAGTGAATTCGTTCCACTTTCCATGGATAGATATTTATAATTAAGGGTGTCCAAGCAATAACCTATGTCATACACAAATTTAATATACCTGTCAGTATTATTATTTCTGTTCATTTATTATTATATTGAAAATATACATATTTGTGTTCACCTCAAGATACCTTTTCATTTATTTTTACTAACATGTTCTTTAGCTCTGTAGTTGGCCCTCCTTTTTTATCACAATTACTTCTTTCAATCCTTTATACACAACTATAATTGTTTTAATTTAACGATATAATATTTTTACTTTGGAATTGAGCTATACTGTTAAGCAGATTGTTTACTTAAACCGCTCATGAATAATGGCATTTTGATTTAATTTTTTGTAAGTTTAAGTACTATTAATTATAATTATTTGTATACAGATCGCTATATGTATAATTGGAAATGCATATTTATGGTAAAAGTAATTAGAATCAAATCAAATACATCATTAATAACAGGAAATACTATTTTTTATGAACTATGTCTGTTTAAAGGATATTAAACAATTTTTTTTATAATAATATTGCCAATAAGCTAAAACCATGGTGGACTATTAAAAAAATAAATAATTTTACTATTGTAGGTACTGAGTATATATGGCTATAACCTACGACTTAATTTTACTGGGAGGAATTTAATTAGACAAATAACAATTAGTTTTTCCGAGCTTACAGCTATATCGAAGATTTAGTACAAAAATATGCATATTTCAATAAATTCTCTGTTTAAATTTATTATAAATTATGTATATTTACTAGAATATTTTAACGATGTAAAATTAAAATAACTAACAGTATCTTTAATGCAATGCTTACTGTTTGGAAACATCACAAACGACAGTTTTCTAAGAAAGCAACATTTACATTTTATCATTTAATATATTTTGTACATTTAATATACATCGAATACGAATATATATAAAACAAATAAATACTGAACACTAAGCTACTATAATTTACACACTGATATTCCTAGGTTTAGAGTTGCAAGTTTAGGTGTTACATTCAAATAAATAGCCCATTATAGTTCTAAGGCCGCTTTGTAAATATTCAAGAAAACGTAAACAATTGAAAACCTACTATGTTTTGAGTTTTACTACATTTTGGCTGTAATAAATTATTCATAGTAAAATTAGAACACAATATAACACACCGTGGTACGTTATTATTTTATTTCGCTACATCATTTGATTTAAAATTATATATATAAACCATTACAATAATTTCTTTATTCTTTACTCTGATGAAATTTTGTTTTTTAATAGTGTTTTTATAGTGTTTAATAGTTAAATAGTTTTAAATAGTTTAATAGTTAATAGTGTTTTTTTTTTATTTTTTTAATAAACATTTGTTATGAATGAGTTTTTTTTATTAGTTTTTGTTTTATATTGAATTAGTAATTGTTTGGGTTGCTTATTTGTTTATAAATTTTGAAACATTAATGGTTTGGTTTATATCATAATTGTAAAGTTGCACGTGAAAAAACTGTGGTAATTTGATAAGTAAATATTTTTTGTGTCAATGAGTTCATAGGATTCATTGAACTCAATAGTTACTTTTACCTGAACCAAAACTATGAACAAGCCGTTTTAAGAATACCACACTTAATTTAATATGTATAATTGAAAAAACTTCTTATATTTATTAACAGAATATTTAACAGGACATTTTAAGAATGTTAATTATTTTTTCACCAAGGCTCTAGCAGTAATTTTATCTTATGAATACTTCTTTTATTATATAAGGAAAAAGATTAGTTCAGTTTTAGGTGTACATTTTCCCCAGTTTTAGGTGTACATTTCCCCCAGTTTTAGGTGTACATTTCCCCCAGTTTTAGGTGTACACTTCCCCCATAACTTTTTTTAAATGTATCATTGACACAAACCTATTTAAACTACTAAACTTAATTTAAAATTTGAATAACAAAAATCATAACTTTGAATTGTATTATTCATTCTGAAACCATAGGTGTTTTCTTCTTCAAAATGAAACATTTTTCAATTTTCCTTCTTCATATAAACAATCAATATTTTCTGGGACTTATTAATTTATTTTACATTTAGACTATTTTAAGATTTATCATTCTAAATACCAATTTTATGATTATGCCGAATGGAAACTATAACGCAGTAAGTAAATTTACTTAAAATAGAATAAAATAAATGTTTTATTTTTATCGTTGAAAGTGAAACAAGCTATAAAAATAGATTGTAGTCCCAGATTATAGAGTCCCAGATTGTAGTCTTTATGATGAAAAAACTTGAGGAACATTGAAATCAAAGCAAATTAAACTTTTGAATTCATTAATTGTTCTTCATTTAATACACTTGTCTGATTTGATTTTATCACTCTTTGTCACTAGCAATAAGAAAGAAGACTAATTAAACAAGCGTTCTTCACGGTCTAAACTCCCAGCTTGTTTGTACCCCCTAAGATGTTCCAAAACTGTTAACATAACGTTCGAATATTGGTATTAAAGATTAATTAATACCTGTAATAAAACAAGCAGGGTTTCAACTCTTTCAAACAATTTTTGGACGGAGATTGTTAACATTCCATGTAGGAAACCAATAACTCTAGAGGATTTATGTGACCAAATGTATCAACAGTACCAAACAATCCATAACTACAGGAACTTCCTGTATCGTAATTTGTGTGTTCAGTTGATATATGACTGGTCGAAGTTGTCTGTGTGCACGTCAGTGACGTCGTGTTTGTCAAAGTTAAATATAAACAGTATTTAGTGATGGCAACAGCTTAAACTTTGAACAACTTTGAATTAATTATGTGTGAGATGCCTTGTATAGCCTTGTGTTACTGACTAAGAAAAACTGATAATTCAGCCAGGATTATTACTGAACACTAAAAAAGATTTTATATAAGCAATACTAAAAACAGTACAGTTTAATTCTGCACAGTTAATGTAGCTTTTATTAAGTATGAACTTGGCAATAGGTGTATAACTTGGAGTAGTGGATAAAGTTTCCCACTTTTAAATGGGAACTCCAAGATAAGCTGTTGGCAATATCAGAGCCTTCAACTTGGTTATCGACCGGCCAGGATGACCTCTATTGTTTATATCCGTCGTATCTTACTGCTGAGGAAATTGCCTTACAGTTTCAATAAGCTGTTGGCAATATCAGAGCCTTCAACTTGGTTATCGACCACCAGCATGACCTCTATTGTTTATCTCCGTCGTATCTTACTGCTGAGGAAATTGCCTTACAGTTTCAATAAGCTGTTGGCAATATCAGAGCTTTCAACTTGGTTATCGACCACCAGCATGACCTCTATTGTTTATCTCCGTCGTATCTTACTGCTGAGGAAATTGCCTTACAGTTTCAATCTTTAACATGAACTTATAAAACACTATTTTAATCCTGCCTACGTGTTTGTTTGCATTCTATTGTAAAATATTTGCGATACGAAACTTAAAATGGAAGTTAAAAATGTATTAAATCATATTGTGAATGATTTGGAAACTGTCAAATATCAAATCTGACCTTAATTGTTTAAACATTTAATAATAAATAATGTATATCGATTTCATAATGGTTTGTATATATAATATTAATTATAATTAGTTACTTTCCATATAGGTATTGCTTAACTATAGACCATGAAATGTAGGGAATATAAAAATTAAATTGATATTACAAAATTATTACTTATTTATAAACTTGATATTTGAATCTTTACAACAACTACTATATGTTTACTATTTTTGTGAACAGTAACATATAAATAAATATTGCAAGATTCATTGTTGACCAGTACGTCAGTAGAGAGGAGGTATGTACATATTTGTGTTTTTTTACAGAATGTATCTTTAATAAATACTTATTACTTGTACATAAATAATAGACTGTACAAAATGTTGATCCATTAAATGATTCCCTAATATATATATATGTCTCAGAGTAATATAACACGTATAATGGAAAGACCTCTAAATATATCACTGTGATTTCAAATGTGTATACAAGTTGAAGCATCTACATATAATGCAAGTTATGACCTCCAGTTGTTTACTCCGGTCTAGAGGATGTGTTACAAGAACTGTTGGAGGGTTTCAGCTCTATATTGATCACGTGACCTACTTTGTTCAGCAACTGTATTATTTACTGCTAGGAACAATTAATTAATGTCTTTATCCCTCGGCCTTCAACTAAGTAATAGTATTCCTAACAAATTATCGTCTGGATATAGGGTATTGGGTTACATCAGTCGTGTTTAACGGTTTTGCATTTTATAAAAATCAACAATTGTGTTTGCGCATTCAACATTTTCATTTCAGGTTCCTGAAAGTGCAAACAAGTAAAAAATAATTTGAGGGTTTTTTGTGAAATTCATCAAGTTTTTAATGGAAAACTACATTTTGAACAGCAAAAAATAAAAATTCGAAAATCTTTTTGAAAAGTCTTATTTATTATTTATCTTATAATGTATTTATTAAATAGTTTTGGTTTGTATTTTTCTTTGTTGTTGATCACTTATTGGTTTTAAATTAGTACTTACAGTTAGTTCTGTTTATTATTGACTTGGCAGGACCTGAAATAGTGACTACTTAGTACCGAATGTTTGAGGCAGGAACCGGAAGTGGTCTGAGCAGGAGCGGAACTTCCGCCTGTGGTTAGTCTAGCCCGGAAGTGTCTAACTGTCATTAACTGCTCAGTGAGAAGTTTGTGGTCGTGCAACCACAGTTTGGATCTGTGGAATATAACTATTACTGACAATTATTAGTTAAGTAGGTGCTAATATCATCGTGAAAGAAGATTAAAATTTAAATTAAAATAAAATAGAAAATGTGGAATGTCAATACCGAGTAATTTATATGTTAGAAGTACTTTTTTTAAATATGAACAACTAAAACAATTTACCCCTAAAATTATCATTCTCTTGTTAAAGAAGGCAATTTTTTTGAACGGGTTGCCGGCAAAAATATTAGGTTTAAAATCATGGTTGATGTATTATTTAATTGCGCTTCAAGTTCACCTTCAAGGCTCTGCCCTCTGGACATTCAAAGTTCTATTGTTAATCTTATGGAAGATCAGTAATAAATGTAATTGAACATTAACAACAGCTGTTGATACTAACAAACAGTACAGAAGGAAGATCAGCTGTTTTAAGGAAAACTCTGGAATGACGTCTCCATGTAAACTATCGGGGCCGTATATGAGCTGGATATTCAAACAAATATATATTTGCTAAGTATTATAGTCGAAACACTATTCATATTTACATATTTGGCATAGGCATGGTGTAAATAAAGCAATCAAACAGTTGAAGCTCACTTTCTTTTACTCAGTATAGTATGAAGAGATAAGTATTGTTTTATTGTTAGTGACAAAGTTTAAAGTATTTTGTATTTTATGCAATACTAGCTGTTACCCGCAGTTTAGTTTGCGAAAAATTTTAACACACTTAAAATAATAACCTAACCAGCACTATCAAGTCTGTTTTTACGTTTTACTGTATGATTTATTTTAGAGTAACTGAAGCAAATATTAATCACAACTAGTAATTTTATAAATAATGATATCCTCCTATAAGATTTGCATTGGAACTTACAGGACTAACGGGGTGAAGCCCTAAGGTTGGATGTGAACATTATCAAGCCTATATTTTAACGTCTTATGTAAGCTATGTTCATGCAATGAACACAACTAATTATTTAAATTGTTATTTTAAATGTTTGGTTCTCATATAAATAATGTGTTAATTGTTTAATTTTTAAAACTTAAAAGAGTAAAATTTTGTTGTACAAGAAATAAATAATCTTTATTTGAATATCAAAAGAATTTTTATTTTTATTATTAAAATAAAGGTCATGTACTACTGAATGTTGTTGTTAACACATAGCATGCTTTTTATTTGAACATATTCATAATATATAATGTATAAGGTAATATAGACTGTGTATTACATATTCAATATGAAAACTAGAAGATGAAGAAGAAAAACTAAACTTTCTTTAACTCTGCAGTGCGAACAAACACCAATCTCAATCAAAAAGCGATAAATCTCAATGAATGAGGTTCGTGATGGTTTGTTCCCTTAGCTGTCTTTGATGAAGGCAAAATAAAAATTCACGGTCCATTTTTGACTTTATGATTTATTGTATTTTTATGGAAAATTTCACATGGACCGATATACATGAACATAATGTCTACCAGTACATTTGCATTACGATACTAATTTCCTTAAATAAATTCAGATTTAACTGGCGTGTCTTTTATATAAAATGTTATACGCTACCCATCTTATTTTAAAGTGATATTACACCCAGTTTTCCTGGAACGAAGTTTAAAAACTTTATTTCCGCCCCTTCAACAAGTTATTATCAGTTCGCAGCTCACTCTTGCTACGGATAAATTAAGTTATCAAGTTATTTCAAAAGTCAGTTTATTATTTAGCACGTTTATTAGCAAATTATTCATTTGCTTTTAAGTGAATAAGTAAAGCCAGTTTTTTAAGTCTTCAGCATGTGGGAATTTAAAACGTTTATTCACATTTTAAGTATGGTAATGTTATTATTACATTTCAAAATAACTATTGTACTAGCAATAATCTAATACATAATTACGTACATTTATAACTTTTTAGTCGAACAGTTTTTACACAGAAAATAAAAAAAATACGAAGTAAAATCGTAGGATAAAAGTTAATTTGTGAAGCAAAGAAATATCAGAAGAAGTAAGAGTTGGCGGAACAAAATTTGGTAGATTGTAATTGTAACGTTTTTTGTCTTAATAAATTGGATGTTTGCTGAAGAAATGATTACTTGAAAGGATAATGGAATATAGGACTAAGAAAAACATATCAGAAAAAAATAAAACTACATATAATAGTATTTTAAATAAATACATTATAAAACTAGCATTACCTTTTTAGTGTAAGTGATTATAGTTTTTACATAACCCTGATGGTACTGCTTGTCATTTGAACTTAAATAACTACAGAATATAAAAAAGTCCTATAAATAAATATGATCGTATTATTTGGTGTACATTTAGTAATCGGCATTACGTTAATTTAATTTAGAAGTGGATTTAAGTATCGTGAAATGTAAAATCAATATTATCTTTTATATATATGTCTAAGCCCTTCTTCCCTAAATACTCAAAGTTACTGTATAGTGTTAATTTGTTTATTATTAGAGTTTTATGTATAATCATTGTTTCCTGAAGAAATGTGTAGAAAAAGTAAGTATATACATATGATTAACGGAGTTTAACGAACCATATTGAAATGCCGATATGTTACACATACTTTGATAATTTCAATTACCATTGTTTAACGATTTATATGTCACGCAATAACAATTATATTTTAAGTTTCAGATTTCAATCTCTTTACTAAATGTTAATCTCTATTGTTAGGTATAAAATTAGAAGAAAACCCACTCTCATGAAAGAATAAGTTTGTTAAAGTATACAAATATATTAAAACGTTTAAGAATTTATAATAATAGTAACAAGGGATGCAGTGGTTTAAACTATTTTCACGTTAGCCAGTAGGTGAGGATATTCATTCGTAAGAGGTACTAACATGTAATATTCAGAGATTTAGAAATAATCTAATTAACACAGTTTTAAACAATATAAATTTAGTTTCAAGACACTTGGGATCATTAAAGGGTAAAAATGGATAATATTGTACTCAAGAGAAGTTACTGCAGAACTTCTTACAAGTGATAAAGTAACTCACCTGTCTTATAGCCTCAGTGTCCAGTTGAGCTCTAAGGTGGAAAAATTATGTAATCTCTCTCTCTCTCTCTCTCTCTCTCTCTCTCTCTCTCTCTCTCTCTCTCTCTCTCTCTCTATAACTATACAGGATTATATAAATTATAAAAACAATGATACAGTTTTATTTTAGTTACGTAGTTTTTTTATTAATGGTGAAGGATTTCTGCTACGTTATAAAGCTTGAATAACAACAAAAAATTAAAAATTTTACCGATAGTACGTAGCAAAAATATTTAAATATAACCAACAAGGAAGACATTATATAGGTGACCATTTCAAGAATGAACTTATCGATGCTGAAAGAACGACTTGTTTGGCAGCTTACAACACGAGAACGGGTGGGTTGACAATGAACAGAATATAAAAAATGTATTTGCTCTACAATTTTGAATTCAAACGAGCTATTTGTTGTACATAATCAACGATATTTTGTTATAACTTATTTTGTCATTGTGTTTGTTTTGTTTTTGATTGCTTACGAACAATTATGAGAATGGGTCATAAAGTGCAATGTTACCCGATAATGTCTCAAAAGTTTCGTAAAATGTAATATGATTTCAAAATAAGCTGTTACAAAAGAAAGTGCAGGAAAGGTGGCTTTTTATTTTTTAACACGAAAAAAATAAAGATTGTTTAAATAAACGTAATCATATAAAACTGTTAATGTTTTACACTCTACTTAATGAAAGTGCTTGGAGACTGAGTGCAATTTATCACATATAGGGAAAACAACATTGTTTAAGCTGGGGACATGGAACTTAATTTGTAAAAGACTGTTTATACAGGACAAAAGCAGACATAAAAGACTTTTTGTTCCCAGAACTCCGCCTTTGTTTACGTGCTATAAAACTGTGTTCACTAAACCACGGAGTCCTGTGACGATCATCACAACTCTAAGACGATATACCCTAAGACAACAAACAGTAAGACAGTCGAGGAGTGAGAGGAGGAAAATGAACAAGGGTGGGTTGTGGTGTTGAAATATGGTGTATGTTCAACATGTAATGTTAAATAACTTATTAAGGACGGTATAGTATACAATATAAAATGATCGTATAGAATTATCGGTGGACAAGTCTATTCATTTTTTAAAGGATTTGATATTTTAGTAGGATGATATATAATTTATAAATATAAAAATTTACCCCTCTAAATTTGTATCAAGTTATGTGAAAATACAGTGAATTCGGTTTTTTTCTTCAACATATTAGTTTGTTTATTTACCAACGACATTTCACTGAAACAAATTGATTTAGATTTACGATTCAAGATGTTAATTAGCGAATTTTGTTGATTTTTTTTTAAATTTACTCTTTATTTGTAGGTACCATACATATGTGCAATTCCTATAAGCAATAGATTGGTTAGAATTGTATTTAAATTTATTAGCACTCCTTAAGAATTTATTTCATGATTTTATCTCCAAGCCTTGAAGTCCAAGGTCAGATTGTATAATATTATTTTGTTTTTAAACTAAGCTTCATTAATATTATTATCAGATTCAAAAATCCTTAAATCCTTTAGTTTATTAACTTTTCTGATACACCCAAACATTATACTCATTACGTTAGAATGAAAATAATATTATTTCAAAGCTATCACAAAAACGATGATAAAAATCAAAAGATTTTGTGTCTCAATTATAAATCTCTATTACCTATTACATAGATATGCTAAACCTTATGGTAGCGAGAAATCACTTATACCTACTAGATGGAGGTTAATCACAAGTCCAGCACTTCCGTTTCCTGTCCGGCACAAGGGCGACATCCGGTATTACTCACTGCCACTTCCGATAAGCGACAGAGTCACGCAGACAGGAAATTATGTCTCAACTGAACAATGACAAATGGAACCTTTGTGTGATAACGGTTGGAATATCTTTATTTTATTTGATATTCGTTTTCAATTTAATATTTTCTATTATAAGCTGAATTAATTATTTATTGAGAGTTTATTAATCCGTTTAAGTGTTATACTAGTTTAAAACGTTAACTGCCACGGGATCCATATGACACCACGGTGACAATCACTCAACTACCGCTGGATCCATGTGGCACCCCAGAGCAGTATGAAATGTAATGCATTCCTGTATTTAGTTTTTTCGTTATGACTAATATTTTGTGGCCTCCTGCATTGACACTGTGGGACATTCACGAAAATATTGGTTTATAACTGTGCCGCGTTATCAGTTTGAGTGAGGGGATTCATTATTTTATTTTCGGTGAATAAATTATATAATACCCATGACATTAAATGTAAATAATGAATTTCAAATCACGTATCTTACTCAATTTGACTAGAATAAAATTGTCATAAGACTGTAATTCTACTAAAAGCAAAATCCAAAGGTTTTCAAAAGGTATGTAAAGTGTTTCTGACACGATGATGAGAGAAGCATATGTTTTTTTATAAAATTACAGCAAGTTATTAAAGTAAAATTTTTTATAAATATTTTAAAAGCTTTAAGAAAACAAAATTTAAGGGTGAATGACATTTTTATGTTTCAAAAGTCTTATTCAGAAGTAACCGCGACTAAACAGAAGCAACCGTGAGTTTTCCCCCGTATATGTTATGACAGGAAGACACCGCGACGCCCCTGGTGGGGAGATTGGGCATTAAACATGCAACGGGTTGTCTCAGAGGAAGCGACGTCAGTGCCCTCGGGTTGTGCATTGTACTGCGTCTTAAACAAACACCGGTAAACATGGCAGAGGTGAAAATAATTTGGAAGAGCAAATATAGAAGTATATTATAATCGAATTAAAGTGAAATATAACATACCGATTGGAACTATGAACATAATTTAAAATATTAAATTGAGACTATAAAATTAGTTATTAGTATCATTATACGTGTAGTGACAATTTAACATTTTTTATAAACATAAAAGCATAATTTTGTGTAAAAAGTTTTGATAAGTTTGTGAAAAGTTTTGAAAGTTTTTGGCTAAACAGCTTGTAAAAGGTAAAGCTAAAAACTATAAAAAAGCAGGTGATTTTAATATTTGTAAATGCACCACATATTTGTTTAACATTAACTATCAATTTAGTATTAACAAATTAACTTAGTCATGTTAATGATGGGTTTTGTTAGTCTTAGTTTATTACGAATGTATTTTGCTTATATCTAGGTTGACTTATCTTCATATATATTAATTAAAACAGTGTGAATCTAAGTCAAGAACTAAAGCTATTTAATATAATCCATTAAGTGATTAATATTGTTAATATGATAACAAAATCTAAAAACCGAATATTAAAAGGTTCAACAAAATATTAATTAGTAAAATTACGGTAATAATATAAATTTCATTAAAGGGATCCTTCAGATCATAAACTACAGAGTTAATCACTAGACTCAACTTCCGGTTCCTGTTCAGCCCAAAAGCGACTTCCGGTGTTGTTCAATGCAATTTCCGTAATTTACCCCTGGTGTACATTCAGAGGAATTGAAGTTAAAACCTAATTGAGATCATTATTAAGAAAACGATGATTATGCAAATATTTTTTCTACATTGAATAAAAGATCGCATAACTTTTAACCGTATTATATATATGTCATCCAACCATCAATACATAAATAAACTATGTTAGTGTATATCCTTGAAATTAAAGTCTGTAACAGATGTTAGAGATTGTATTTTAGCTATAAAAATAATGTTTTCATTTTTTTAACATTAGGAATTAAAAAAATATGAATTAAAAATCTTGGCAATGTAACTTGTCCATAATCTTAAATGAATTGATTTAATCAAATAAGATTATATTAAAATAAGATTATGTTCAATGTGCATGGAAAAAAAAGAATATGTTGACTAAAAATTAAACTCTTGCAGTATTTAGCCGTAGACAGTAGAGTCAGAGCACCGAGTCTTCAGCTGGGTTAGCGAGGGTAATGGACTGGTATTAAAGTACTTAAGAAGAAATATTTCCAACCTTCTTTCAAGGAGATAAAATATTTCGCCAACATAAAATCCGATATTCCGTTCCTGTTCAGGTTAAACACATAAAACCCCCTAGTAAATGGACCCTGTCACGTAATTCTGTTTACTTTAATTTATATGATCCCTGGAAATAAGTCGCAAGGTTTAAAAACACTCTAGATTATGGTTGGTAAAATAATCTTTATATTTTGTATGGAAAAACACTTTGATATTATAATTATATATTTATTATGATCACCTAAAAAAATGGTTAATTTATAAATAAAATGTATTGATGAGGACGTTGATTACTAAAAGTTATCTTATTTTAATTAATTTAAACAGATATAACAAATTAAATATTGTTTATGTCATGTCATTAAGATTATTTGGTAAACTGTCAAAATGTATTTAAAGGTTAAAATTTCCAATATCCAAGAAAAACCGATTTGGATCAGAATACGATTTTATAACCTGTCAGTCTAGTTAAAATATAATTGTTATCATCCCACTATTGTGTAATTATTAACATTTGAATAATACTGATATCCCACTGTCCCTTCAATCTGGTATCAGCACCGATGACACATCGTATAATTTGGATTAATTAGTGTCTTAAATTAAATACATAATCTGTCAAAGGGACTTGCATAACCTAATTATATACATATCACAAACCCTACTGTCATTTCGATCTGGATAGATATATACAGGAAACAAACTATAATAATAAACCTTACAGCTGAGTACCTATAAATGTAGTTTTGTGAAGAATTATCATACATCTATTTTGATCATGTCCTCAATCCAAAGGCAAATCAACATTTTATTTGTACCCATTAACACTTATAAAACATAAATAAGATTAACAAAATCTACAGTGTATACTATTAAGTAATAGTGTCACAACCTGCTCCGTTTAAAAGAATTTGTTTATACATTTTGTAACGATTATTTCTGGAATACCTATTAGTACACAAGAGGCCATAAAGATCCTGCTTTGGCCAAACCGTATTAGCTTACTCAAAATACACAAAATACCCTTATTCTGAATTAAACTACAACTATAACATCGGCAGCTGTGTCAATGTTGAACCACTTCTAACAATTAAATTTCTCGTGAATGAGATGACACCAATAATCTTCCCTTTCTTATCTTGCCACACAAGATCGGAAGCGCTAAAAGCACACATTTCCTCGGGAGGCTATTGAGAGCTGGCAGAGTGGCGGAATGTAAACTCACTGATAACTGGATATTGATAAAAACGCAAAAAGCTTGGATGATAATGCAATTGGTCCGATCGTCATATCGTTCGCTAGCTGTTCTTCTCTATGCAGCTTTTATATTTTAAAAGTAAGTTTTCAGGCTAATATCACAATGTAAACTAAAGTTTATAAAATTAATTTTATTATTGTTTTAATTTTAATCAATATTTGTAATTAAATAATGTTTATTTAATGTTAGTGTCTATTGTACAATATAACATCCATTTGGGCTTGTTTAATCAATTCTGGTTCAATTGAAATGCATAAAATAAGTCCTACTAAATTGGGGTTCATGCATTCATTCATTATTGCTGGTTTAGGAAACCCCATCATAGCTGCTAGGCACGTCTTCCATCAGTGGGAATTTCGTGCAGGTTACCGCAAGAATAGGATATAGCTGGAAAGGAAAGGATGAAATGGGACAGGCAGCCAAATTGACCTTTCAGAGGGTCAACTCCCGTGCTCCTATGACAGCTGTGATCAGGCTCAATCAGGCGGACCTGTTCTACCCTCCAACTGGCCAACTCAACTGACAGGGTATCCATGTACAACAGTCAGGGACCATACATTCTCAGTTTGGGGACCAAAACCGGAATTTCCGTCCCCAGCCGCTGCAAATGGAGGGACCAAAGTTGAAAGGAAAGTTTGTCAAAATGGACAGCCAAAAGACTTACCATATATAATGACAACTTCATTTGCTGTACCCAATGTCAGCCTCAAAACTGGTATAGACCAGTTTGAAGGTGGTCCTGGGGCGAAATTTTGGTTTGGTTTAAGCTTACAAATTTCTACGTTCACTCTTAAATAGACAAAACATGATTTACCGTACATTGTTTTAAAGCATCGAAACTCTTTTTATATTTACATTTGGTCTACACATATTATTAGATACATAAGCAACATATTTAAATTTTATTTTATTAAATGACACCATATGACTATTAATAAATAATAATTTAACGGTTTTTACTCCAAGTTATTTTAAGATGTTTTGCTAGTTGTATTTGTCTGAAAATATTATAAATACGCAATATATTATGATGTCGACTCACTCTAGTATTATTTTAAACTCGACCATATTTCAATACAACTCAATTGCTGCTGGAAACATCGGCCGTCAATGTCATAATGTTTCATGATACAAACTTGATTATCGCGTTTGGCCAATAGCGACCGATGATTGATGACGAACGTTGGTGGACATTTGACAAGTTACTTCCATTAAGGTAACGTTTGGCTATTCGTGAGCTAGCGAATGGCCAATGATGTCAGCTGCCATCCGTGTTATCAATGTATTATGTATATTTATGTTGCTCATTACTAATGATTCGTGTGGTAAATTGTGTACATAAGATGTGAAAAACTGTGAATTGGAAATGATTGAAAGGGAATATACACACCGACAAGAAATCATGTCTCAACTGAACAATGACAAATGGAACCTTTGTGTGAGAACGGTTAGAACATCTTTAGTTTATATGAAATTCGTTTTTAATTTATAATTTCTATTATAAGCTGCTTTAGTTGTTTATTAAATGTTAACTAAACCTTTTTTTAAACTAGTTTAAACCCTGGACTGCCTCGGGATCCATACAACACCATGGTGGCAATCACTCAGCTACCGCTGGATCCATGTGGCACCCCAGAGCAGTCTGAAATGTAATGCATTCCTGTAGCTCGGCGTTTTGGGGTTTTTACTAATATTTTGTACCCTCCTGCAGTGATAACGCGGGACATTCACGATGACATTGATTTATAATTGTGGAGCGGTATCAGTTTGAGTGAGGTAGAGAAAGGGAAGAATTTATATTCGGTTTCTAGTTGAATAAATTAAACAATATTCGTGGTATTGAATGCATTTATAAAGAGTTTTTAATAACTAATCTTACTCAATTGGTCTGTGAAAATATTTTCACAAGACTGTACAGTAATTATAATTAAAGCAAAATCCATTTAAAAAGTATTTATTTAAGTGTTTCCAACACCATGATGAGAGAAGCATATTTGTTTATCAAATTACAGCAAGTTATTAAAATATATATTTTTTTAAATATTTTAAAAGTTTTTGAAAACAAAATTTAAGGGTAAATGACATGTTGATGTTTCAAAAGTCTTATTCAGGAGCAACCGTGACTATTCCTCCTGTAGCTGTTATGACAGGAAGCCACCGCGACGCCCCTGGTGGGGAGATTGGCCATTAAACATGCAACGGGTTGTCTCAGAGGAAGTGACATCAGCGGCCGCGGGTTTCACATAGTACTGCGTCTCAAACAAAGTCCGGTAAACACGGCAGGGATGAAAATAATATGGGAGAGTAGATAAGGGAATAAATAATCGTCGAATATAGAGAATGTACAAGATACCTATTGATATTATGAACATGGTTTTATAATCCTGAATTGAAACTATAAACAAATTTTTTTAGGATTAAGACTTTTTAAAATGCATTAAAAACACAATATTATACATGTAGTGACAGTTAAAACATGTTGTACACTACACGTCTTATTGGGATGTCAATTTAGTAAAGGCATGTTAATCCAATAAGTGAGTAATATTGTTAATATAACAACAAATCTAAGTACAAAATATAAAATAGTTCAACAAAATCAAATCAAATTTATTTCCAAATAAAAATAAATAAAAGATCATGTACACAAACAATATTGCGGAAAACAAAATTCTCACAATGGCCCATCGGCCTGTGCGTGAGCACGAGCTCTGACTCAAATTCAGTGTACTTAAAAAATAACCAAAAACATCGTATTATTGCTAAAACAATTACATTTACTTTTTGATGATTAAATAGGCTACAAACACACATAAAAAAAAATTGGCAGTTGTATTAAGTATATTAACCGTGAACTAAATTAAGAATCTTTTTGCATTTAAATATCAAACACTGATTTAAAATAAATATAAATAAAACGACATTTGATATAATACAAAGACGATAGGCAATGGCAAGAGTGAAGTAGACGTAGAAGTAGACGGTAGAAAACTAAGTAGACGGTGTTGTTAGCTTTTGTATTCAGTGAGCAGTTAGTGATGTAAAGTTAGTCATCGTAGTACTCAGAACGGATGAGGGACTCAGCATGTTCAGAACCGATCTCCAACAACCAGTTAAGTACTACCCTTAAATTCGACAAATTAATTTATTCTTAAAGATATTAATTAGTAAAACTACTGAAATAATATAAATATCATTGAAGGGATCCTTCAGATCATAGACCCTGGAGTTAATCACTAGACTCAGCTTCCGGTTCCTGTTCAGCCTAAATCGACTTCCGGTATTGCTCGACGTAATTTCCGTAATTATTTTCCCCTGGTGTTCATTAAGAGAAATTAAAGGTAAAACCTAATTGAGATCATTATTAAGAAAACTATGATTATGCAAATATTTGATTCTGCATTGAATAAAAAATCGCATAACTTTTAAATATATTATATTTATGCCATCTAGCCATCAATACATAAATAGAATATGATAGTGTATTTCCTTGAAATTAAAGTTTGTAACAGATGACAATTTATGTAAAAGTTTGTATTATAGTTATACAAATATTTTTGTTTGTTTAACATTAAGTAAATATGAATTCTAAAGCGTGGTAATGTAACTTGTTCACAATACTCCATTATTTTATCTGATCAACAATATTATGTTCAATGTTCATGTAACAAATTAAAATGTTAACTAAAATTAAACTCTTGCAGTATTTAGCTGTGGACAGTAAATTCCAAGCGCCGAAACTTGAGCTGGGTTAGTGAGGGTAATGGACTAGTATTAAAGTACTTAAGAAGACATATTACCAACCTTCTTTAAAGGAGCTAAAATATTCTGCTAACATATACCCGATATTCCGTTCCTGTCAATGTTAAACACATAAAACCCCCTATTAAATGGACCCTATTATGCCATTCTGTTTAGTTTAATTTACATCATACCTTTAATTAAGTCGTGATTCCTAAAAGCACCATACATTATAAATGTTAAAATAATCTATATTTGTTGAATGAAAAATCCTTTGATATAGTAAGTATTCATTTATCGTCGTCACCTAAAAAAAATTTCTTTATAAGTAAAACATATTGATGAGGATGTTGACCACTAAAATATAACAAACTAAAAGTAAGCTATTATACAAAATATCTTATTTTACTCAATTGAAACAGATACAACATATTAAATATTGTTTATGTCATTTCATTATCATCATGTGGTAAATGGTCATAATGCATTTATAGTTTAAAATTTCCAATATCTAAGAAACCCCCTTTTGGATCAGAATACGATTTTATAACCTATCAGTCTAGTTAAAATACAATTGTTATCATCCCACTACTGTGTAATTGTTAACATTCGAATAATACTGATAAACCACTGTCCCTTCAATCTGGTATCAGTACCGATGACACATCGTATAATTTGGACTAATCAATAGCTTCAGTTAAATGCTTAATCTGTCAAAGGGACTTGCATAACCTAATTATATACAGATCATAAATCGCTATCATCATTTCGATCAGGATGGATATGTACAGGAAAAATACTATAATAATAAATCTTACAGCTGAGTGCCTAACAGAAATTTGTTTCTTTTAAGTATTATTATACATCTATTTTGTTCATTTCTACAATATAAAAGAACATATAAGTTTTATTTGTTCCCAGTTGCTCTAATAAAACTAAAGTAAGAAAAAATATGTCCGTGAATAATATTAAGTAATATTACAATCACAAATCACATTCACAATCTGCTCTATTTCAAGGATTTGTGTAAAAGTTTTGTAACGATTATTTTTGCAGTACCTATTAGTACACAAGTGGCCATATAGTTCCTGTTTTGGAAAAACCGTAAGCTTACTAAAAACACACAAAATACCCTTTATTTTAATTAAACTACAACTATAACATCGGCAGCTGTGTAAGTTTTAAACCACTTCTAGCAATTAACTTGCTCGTGAATGAGATTAAAACAATCATCTTCCCCTTGTAATATTTCTATAGTTGAGTTATTGTTCCTTATTGTCTGTTGTATCGTCTAGGTGTATCCTTTTATTTGGCTGGCCAAGAATTGAAGTAGTATAATGGTATATGTATTTGTATCATAAAATAATAAAATAATAATAATATGACAAATTACCTTATTGGTTATTTTTTATAATATTCATACAATATTTTAACCTTTTCTATTGTTTTCAGGTAGGTTCACGTTTACCTCAACTACAATTTTGATATTATTGGTATGTGTTTAGTTAAATAAGTTTAATACTTAAAATTTCGAATTACTTTGAAAGGTTTATTCTTTATACTACAGGGCCTATTTGTTTAGCATAAATACATGATTACCTCATTTAAATGAGCTGTGAATTTATTTATAATTTATTAGATAAAAATACATAATCAAAATTTAATAAGTCAATTTTAAAAATCACAAAAAAGAATTCAGATAATAATTATTTACTTATTCTTTAAAACTCACCAAAATTATAGTAACCTCGAACAAGAAATATACGAATCCCTCAAATCTTTTATTGGGAGGTATTATTTTCTAAATTATCTCAATGTATATCTTGCTAATTAAAAATTAATTTGGAAATTTAATGGATTTATTAGTTACGGAGATCGTACCACAACGAGACTATTAAAACACAGTAATTCCAAATGGTACGCGCAGCCTAACTGCCACTTTTTTCGATAATCTCACTATAGATAATACAATCCAAATCCTACTTATGTTAATTGACACTGGAAAAATACCCATTCAAATTCCGATAACAGTTTACTTTGTTCATACACCCCATAACGTAATTTGGTATTGCTAAAGCAAAACTAATTTTATGTAATGTATCTATTACATTGTGTTTGATATGTTTCGTCAACTTGATTGTTTTATATTTGAAAGCAGACTATAAGGTTTTCTTTTTAATGCACTTCCGCTTTAAAATTGCGGATAAGAGATTTAATCCCCAATTACTGTATACAGGACCGGTAGCACTAAAAGCACACATTCCCTCGGGAGGTGTCAGAGAGCTGGTAGAGTAGCAGCAACTGAACACCCATTTAAGCGGATATTGATGAATAACATACAAAACTTAAGTAATAAAGTAATTTTTACGATCGTTATATCGTTCGCTAGCTAGCTGTACAAATATACCGTATCAATATAACTCAATTATCGCTACAAACATCAGCCCGTCACAGTCGGATGTTTAATGATACAAACTTATCGCGTTTGGCCAATAGCGAACGATGATTGATGACGTAAGCGGACATTTGACAAGTTACTCCCTTTAAGGTAACGATGCAATTGGGGAGCTAGCGAATGACAAACGATACCAGCTGCCAACCGTGTCATCTTCGTCTCATATGTCACTACCAATATTTGCGTGGTAAATTGTGTACATGAAACAGTGAAGCTGTGATGGAAATTATTGAAATTGAATATCCGATGTTCATTGTTAAATCTTTATAATTGTATAAGGTGGATTGAAAATGGAAATGTATAAAAGCTAGAATTTAATTTTTTTTTAACTTGAAGTTTAATCGTCAATATTTCAAAGGTATCATTAGGTTTCCTTTATGGATAACCCACAATTTTCAGTTTTATAATTTCTCTAATTGGGACTCAAAGCAAGAACAATATCACATTTACTGCTTAAATAAAACTTAAGTATTTTAAGGCCTGGCAAGGAATTTTATTTATTTTTAATTTGTTGTATGTTATAGTTAGAGTTTACGGAAATTTGTATTATATATGCATTACAAATTATACATGGTTCGGTCTTTAGGAAACATCAAATTCCATTGGTTTAATGAACTTCTCTGCATGATGTGTGTCAGTAGTACAAATATTACATTTAACTTCATAAAAAACTTCATTAGTACCTAGGGCTAATTTGCCCTAGTGGGTAAATTTTTTTTAAATTTTTTTTTTAGTGGGTAAATTTGCTACGTATATGCGTTTTATTATTTTATAAACTTAGCCATTGTTATAATAAAACAAGCGTGTTTGACCTTGAGTTGTGGGTGTAACTATTTGTATTTATTTTATTTATTTCACCAACGGCAGAGACTTTATCACATGCAATTAAAATTCAAAATATTATACGCTATACATTGTTATTAACAACCATTATGTACAAGCTGGATGTCTCTCTAGTTCTGCTAAAGATAAGTGAATGCTAAATGATACAAATCTTTGATTATACAGTTGCGATTTGGGGTTATTCTTAGAACAAGATTAGTTAGAACTTATGTTGAGAGCTGTTTAATTATTTGTTTATCTTTTTAATACTTTTTATTAGTATTAATATAGCCTAACTATTTTTATTGCATAGAAAAATGTGTACAGATTTCTTTGAATATGTTTAACAGTAAACAGTCCAATTATTGATAGTTCAATATATTTACTAAATTTAAGATGAAGAATACATATCTCGTTTGATACTATTTAGTTAATTTTTTATATTCCAGTAAATTAGCCGAATACTGTAGTTTATTTCACGTAAAACTATCAATAATACTAACCATAACTGTAGGTCCAAGTTTTAAGGGAGTGTTTCATTACATATTGTCTGACATCATCGATATTACAATATGCTGAAATGCCAATATGTCGTCCATGTCGTGCTCTGCAACCTGTTATAAACTCATAATCTAATAACCTCTAACCTTTTTTTATCGACAGGCATAATTTTGTGAATTGAAATGTATTGGTTGATAGTGGTAAAAATAATCATTTGTCCTTTGTTTCCTGTAAATTTGACGAAACTGGCTATACTGGAAAAAATACAAAACATCTTAGTATGTGTAATAAATTAAATAATGTGTTAGTAAATATATAAATCTAATACTTAACAGGAGGGTTTACAGGAAATTTGAAGACTCAAAAACTTCGGCTTAACATATCGAAAACAAATATTATTCTGATTTTATGAACTTTATAAAAGTTTAATCAATACAATTTGACACGAGTCACCAAAGTTGGTGGTGGAATAAAACGAATTCATGGACGAATGAATACATTTTAAATTGAATTACTACCAAACTGTTATCACGTACCTAACCTCTAATGCATTTACATTGAGTATATTGACATAACAAAATCAATGGAAAAGGTTTTGTTTGTAGAGATTTTGTTCTTTTGTTTGTAGTTAATAGATAATCACTTGAAAGAATAACTTTATTACTATGCGTGAAAAACCTGGCTACAGTACTTTATTTACAGCTGAGTTTGCTTGTTAATTTACAGGTTTCCGGTCTGTATTCCATCATTTCTTTAGGGATTAGAGCCTTTTAATATTTAACTGGATACTTTTTAACGTTAGCTATGGTAAACTGCAATAAAAATGGTGTTGTTAACTTTAGAATGACACAAAAAGTCTTCACATTTGTAAAAATCATGTATTAAAATACCCCTACAGCACCTTTACTGTGCTAAACTAAAAGGGTGGATTTTTAATTAAAAAAATTTGACGGTAATACTTTTGTTGATATATAAATAACCAGAGACATAATATTAACTTTACGTAAATTGTATTATGCAGTTCAGTGAATGGTAAAATAGTATACCTGTAAACGAATCTGTCAGTGAAATAGTACGGTGTCAGCAATTCTGGTATACCAGTTTTCGTGACTGGTTTTGATATTTGTTTTGGGTAGTAGGTTTAGATAATAATGTCCTAAAAGTGTGCTGACAGCTAAACCTAATTTGTTTCTATATTATATATTTAATATATTTGTTGTATAACAGTATCTAACTTGAATAGAGTTAAGTTAAATCTGCTATTATTTGTATGAATATATAAAATACTACAACTACTTAGATTTCCTATGGTGTAATACTAATATTATGTAAATTTCTTTCTATAAGATCTATCTGTATCCAGATTTTAACGCCGATATTAAAGCAAATACTGTGTATTGCGCTACAAAGGTTTAGTCACAAACAGATTGTAAAATGGTATCTTTGCCACAATATACATAATCTTATATTAAAATGAATCGCCATTATATTGTATTTTGACTATTATAATGTTTTAAAAGTTACATGAGAACGGAATCGAGGAAGGGTTTCCAGTTTGTGTTCAAATCTAATTGTTATTATAAAATGAAAAAAAGAGTTTAAATTTAGCTCGAGGAAAATCTCTTTGGTCTGTAACCTTTGACAATTGTTCAACAACCAAAACCAAAGTAGCAATAATGTTGGAAAGGATAAGTTAGCGAAAACAATCTGTAAAGAGTAACTTTGAAACTTGTATTTGTTTTGCACAAAGTGAAATAAACAATGAAACTACTTTGAGATAATTTGCCTTTCGGAAAACAAAGTTAATTTTACACGAACCTTTATGATGCAGTATACATTTGTCTAGTGCTTATGAAAAAAAAAACTCACACTTAGATCTTCTAATATATATCCAGTTAATTCTCTTTAAATTATTATAAAATATATATATACAGCTCCAATAGTATTGTGGCTAAATAAATATCACAAGTATAAATGCAGGTTTATTGGAAATACCACAGTTATGAGCATACGTATCTCTAGATAAGTTCATTGATATAATTACTTGCTTTCCCTGAGGTAGTTCAGTAATAATTTTCCGTTATTAAGATAATTACGTTTATCCGAATTAGTGTAACACATTTATAAAAGCAATATTTACTATTACGGGTATGAACACATGGGATATCGTTATAATGTTTTATACATTATTGTAGTCCTATCTTTTTCCGTTATAGATTAATTAACTTTGAAAAAATCTCGTTTAAACTATTAAATTGCATTCTATTTATCCTAATACACATTATAATAATAGTATAAATACAACTTCATATATTAATAATTCATAAATCGTTCTCCAAAAGAGAATGAATAATTGAGATATTTGTACGGTTTTATTGTTATAACTTAGGTCACTTATGTGGAAGCTTTAATACATTAGGCTTACATATGAACGTCCTTTATAAAGGATGACAGTTATAACTGGATGAGCGACGATTTCACAACAAATATGCTTCAATACTTACATTTCATGCTGACTTGTCGAATCACTAGTGACGTTTCCATTGGTGAAATACAGTAGTCAACCTGACTCCGGAATTAACACGTTTTACTTATACGTTATAAAAGGGAAAGTAATCGGTTTACAGTTTAGGATTTCTTAATATGGTTTTTATAGTAACCTTTGAATAGTAAAGTGAAATTGTAACGGCAATAACAAAACGATGAATAAACTTAAATATATATTCATAAAAACATTATTCTTTTTAATATTGTTTCTTACGTATTAAAAGCGGATGGCAAAAATAATTTGCCTTTTATGGGGGAATAATAGTTCATTTCTATCTAATCATAGACACATTGAAATATTATGTTTTGCTGATTTACTGGATATAAAATAATTTAGTATTAAAATTAATCGTTACTTAAACCTTAAGCTAGTTTACTAAAGATAATTTTACTCACTTAATATAGTCGTTATATGTTTATAGCTTATTGATTGTCCTTAGTGGTTCCGTCCACGTAATTGAATAGGAATAAACCCGACAACAATCTTTATATTAGGTATCTGGAAGTAAAGTCATTGCGAAACGGTAATATAGGTCGGTCTTGGATTTTAGTGATTTCCATGCACTAAAATAGAGTCCACATAAAAGAACGTTGAAATAATTATAAAAACAAATACAAATCTTCTTCTGAAATTGAATAACTTTTTTACATCTACTGTTATACTGTATTCTATAATTTTTTTTGTTTCACTAAGTGGATATACAACTCAGAACGTATAGGAAGACCATTGTATCAAGATATTTTGGATTTAAAAATAACTGATCAATTATAAAACTAAAATGTTAGTACATGTCTGTAGTAGTAATGCATTTAATACGACATAAAACAAATCTGTTTACCTTTTATTTTATTTATTTTTATGTTACTATGAATCAAGTCTTAATAGTGACAACTAAGTTTTATTTTAAGTTTACTAGCATTAAACGACAGGAATTTAGATTCACCTTGACAACCTGGCAGGCATGTACTTATTGAAATATCGAGTTTAACTGTAGAAAGTAAACATCCACATAGTTTGTATTACTGTAACACAGTAAAAACTAAAAGGAACAATATTTTTGGTCACTATTTATAATTAGGTACAAGAATGCTAAACATCAGCTAAGATAGAATTATAAAAACAAAAAATGCGCTGTTGTATGGTGTTGGAAAATAAAAGTATCTGAATTTAGATTGATATATATATATATATATATATAAAACTTTTACAATGTAATATATAATATATATATATATATATATATATATATATATATATATTATATATTACATTGTAAAAGTTTTACATTAATTACCAATATAACAAGAGTATTAAAATGCATAATAATGAATGTAGGACATTAAACATAAGAAATATTATGTATTAAGATGAAATGGCTCGCATGAGTAGATTTTTTTAATCGGGTTGTTTTTTTAAGACTTGATAAACGACCTAGATGTCATAAGAAAACTGTAATTTATCTTTGCCGGATCAAAACGATTAATCATTTGTTACAAAACATAATTAAACTTTATAAGAGATGCTACGTGTTGTACATTTAATAAATTGTTCTTTTTATTTGAATATGAAAAATTTAAGATTTAAAAATTAACATCATTAATACTATCTAGAAAACGTCATTACATTGAAGCTTACAGGAACAACAAAACTGAATCAAACAATAATCAAACGTTTGTCACTTATTTAAACATTAGTTTATTTACAAAATGAAAAACAGAAAATAAATAAATAAAACTAAAAAAACTTCTTTTGGTCAATATAGACATAAACTGGGCAGCCTAACCTAACCCAATACAAACCACTATTATAAAACGTATTATGTTTATTATTATTACTATCAAGATTACTGTAAATAATTAATATCCTATCCTATCCTATACTCTAATATGAGTAAAGTTTACTTGCTTGCTTGCGACACTGATCTCAAAAACGGCTCCAACGATGTTCGAAATTACTAATTTATGGGATGAAAATAAGTTCTAGACTGGTCTCATCCCCAGGAAAAATCAAATAATGTAAACAAACTAAAATGAAAAGTGAAAAAATAACATTCGACTTATGGAGTTTCCAATCAAAACAAAAGAATTATAACAGCTGTTCATAATCAACCAGGGAACTGTCAACGTTATACTCATGTTGTTTATGATTATTAGCATGTAGTTTTCTGAGAGCAGAGATTATAATAATTGAGTGAAGATTACATATATAGACTAGTAAATAATGTCAAAGTGATATTGAGCTATAAATAACAACTGGAGTGACCATACAAATGTAGACAAGAGGCAAATGAGTTATACAAATCTGAATATCAGTAGGGGGAAGTGGTGAAATATTTCTCCCAGTCATATAAACAAACTGACTGGCCTTACCCCGAGCAAAGCTCGGCCCCCCGGGTCATTTGCTATAGATATAACTTTCATTAAACTTTATACCCAATACTGTAGGAGATATTTTAGGGATTTGGTTATCAAACTATGTCTAAGAGATTGCTCATATTAAAGGAATTTGCCCAATATCCTCTGGAAATTTAAATTTAAATTTGAATGTGGGTCAGCTAGGAAAAAAGGGAAAACTGCCTCCTCCCAACAAGTACGGCTACTGCAAAACTTGTGTTTTAATAAAAAACATTCCAGTTTGCACTTTAAGCGTCTGCTTTAACGTAACAACAGGAGTTCTTACCTTATAATGCTGCATTGTCTGAGCATGTCGTATTTAAACAATGTATATGAATGTTAGTTAATTGTTAATAAATATGTTAGTGGCTAAGGCTCCTGCAACCCTCCTTATATAGTTGCAGGGCTCCTGCAACCCTGCTCCTGTATCTTATTGTGAACCAACGATATTTTAATATTTATCTCAACACAGAGAGGTAAGACAAAAAAACATTTTCCAGTGAAAAGTCAAGTAAATGTGATTTAGTGACTTATAAACTAACCAGACTTCCGGTGGAGAGCGCGTGTTAATTTACTCGTTTCCGGTCTAGCTTCCGGAAGCACTTGAGGTAGTGAAGCTTTTAGTGGCTTCCAGTCTTTTTAAAATTGCTTGGGTAACGTTTCCCTTGACGAAATAATTTGTTAAAAACATTACAAAATACTTTTACAAATATTACAAACAATAATACTACATTTGTGATTTATAGCTTTTTAAATAATGATGGATAATTTATAAGTAAACTTATAAGTTGTTTAGGATACATAATGTTTATTTAAAGACAGTTTTTCGCCTGCCACTAAGTAAAACGTATTTAGAAATAATATTTTTAAACAATGACAACGGGTTTTTATCAAAATTACTTAAAAACCTGTATGATAATTAGTTTTTATAATAGTAAATATCATGTTTCTTCATACTAAGACAAATTTGACTATATTTGTCTTAGTATGAAGACACATACGTGTAAATTTCAGTGCACATACGAATGTGGGGAATACAAGTTTGCATTTATAGTAATTGTCAATTTGTAATGAGACAAAGCTTTTAAATGTATAACTGCAGTATACCCATACGAAATAATCTGTAGTACTTGGGAAAGTGAAATGTAATATGCAACTTAAACAACACTTCACAACAATATGTGTAACTAGTATACTCGATTTTACCATGTTTAAGGGGTCTTTTGTTCCAATCTTTTAGTGCAAATAAGCAACACATATATTTTGTTATACTTTGATACACCAAAAGATGAATAACATACGTTTAAAATGCATGAAGCACCCTTAAACTTGTATTGCATTAATTGTTAAGGTTATAATTTTAATTAAATAGTAAAGTTACATATTTGTCCGGATTGAGTTTTATAAATTTCCGTGTAACTTATGTTACACTTACACAGTATAATTCAGTAACTCAACCATATACACTCACAGATGATAACTTATAGTGATTCTTAAAAAGATTTCAACTACAACATTCCCAGGGTTATTTATGAAATTAAAATTTCACTTGGCAATTTTGGTAAGGGATTTGTTCGGGAATATTCACAGTTGAAAAATAAACACCGAGTTTCCTTGAAAAATAAAGCTAGGAAACTCCGCCGGGAATCTACAAGAGCGGTAACTTTGGAACTTTATGTTTGTTTGGCCAAAGAGTAATAAAACACAGGAACTTATTTTTAAAACAAACTCATACTTAAACTACCTTAGTTTGTCCGGTGGCATTTTTCCATCGGAAGTTAAGTAAATTAGGAAGACATAACAATCTGTCAAGTTATGAATTAAATTTGTTTAAAATAATTGTAAAAACTTCTGTATCACACATTGAAGTTACGATGTGTAAAATAAACAACTAGTTTTTATATCACATAACAATATGGTTCCATATGTAAAGAACCATTTAAATCATAGCACTTTTAATAAGATTTTAATTGATGAAAATATACTAAAATGCCACTACATTTGATTTAATTAATATTAATCAAATAACGTATTTTTATTACACATGTATGACGTTATAAAATATATATTTTAATTAAACTAATAAATAATTCCTTCCTTCGGTATTAAACCTGTTTTAAAAACTAATTTCATTTGTGCTGTGTTACGTCACCCTCATATATATATTCGTCTTTACCAACCCGGTAACTGGCTCGCTTTCGCAGAAGGCTGGTCCGGAAGTGGGGTGACGTCACCGTTGTTGCCCCCTTCCGCCAGCAAGGGGATTGAGCGTCTGTGTTTGGTGCCCCTCTCCCCTAGGAAGACGCCGTATTCGTCGGTGCAGTTAACCAATTATTCTCCCGGAACCATCGTCTAGCGATGGCTAGATAAGTACTAGCAGTAAGGGGAGAGAAGCTAGGGCGAGTCAGGCTAATCTACAATTAATATAATTAAGGAATAGTAGGTTCAGGCATGTGATATTAGGAATATTCTCGTGGCGTGGGCTACCCACGCTACACCACAAGATTGCAAACGTATTATTTAAATATTTGTCCATATTTATTGTCATTTATTTTTTACCGTTATGTTTATGTTCAGGAATATTTCGTTAGGTTTAAAGGGTATTTAAGGTTTAGGCTCAGAGCAATAAGTAGTTGAGGGAATTCGGTAGTACGCCAGTTCATTATTACGAGATGTTTAAATTGACTCATTAAGGCTTTTTATAAGTATATTTATTTGTTCTTTAATTATCATATACAGGGCGTCTTAAGGTGTCTCAAACCGATTTCAGACAAACCACAGTTGTAGACGCCCTATAAAGATGAAATAAAAATGTCACCCACTAAATCGACACAAAGGAGTAAAGTAAAATTAATGATAAATAATTTTAACTTGTTAAAAATAATGTAAACATACGTAATAATGTTCACTTTATTGCCCTTTACAGACACATATTTTGGTGGAAACAGAACTCACTTATCTCTATCCGTTTCTAAATGGTGGCCATTTTTTTCAAAATATATTACAAATTACGGAAAACCTTGTATCTGCTAAAAGACATAACATATTTATATTATGATTCTTATTTCTTACTTGCATTGAACTCAGCTTAACCCTGATATAATACATGCCAGTATTTAAAACATAGTAACAAATAGTACAAACATATTTTTTTTAATGTTATTATGCACAAAACTAAAAAAAAATCAAGTAGCCACGTACACCAAAGAGTTTTTTGTTTTAAAGAGAAATCCTAACAAATTTATAATTTACATAAACCTCGTATCTATTTTTGTTTTTAGCATACAAATCATAATTTTCCCATTTGAAATGCATGTTATTTCTACATAATTAATTTATAAACGAGGCCTCGGATTATTTTGAAGTGTTTACAACGACTCTATACTGGACCTAGATGCTATTTTTCACCAGGATATTATTTTATGATGCTTTCTAAGAACAAGTCGGCTTGTTCGGATAGTTCCCTTAATATATGTAAAAACTGACACTAGTGTACCTACACAAATACTAGGCAAATAATACATAACAATTTTATAGTAGATAACAAATACGTTTATGTGAGTTTTAATTATGTGCGCAGTTTTTAAAGCTATATGTGAAAAAATATTAAATTATCTTTAAATAAAAATATGTTATGTAGTACATTGGTTAACATTAACAATCATGTTGACGTATAACGTATTTACACATTACATTGACTGATTAGCAGCTATACAGCAAAGTATACAAACATGAATTCAAAATCAATAATAAAAATAGTACAGTTTAATTCTGCACAGTTAACGTAGCTTATATTAAGTATTAAATGGTCTATAGGTGTATAACTTGGATTAATGGATAAAGATTCCCACTTTTAAATGAGAACTCCAAGATAAGCTGTTGGCAATATCAGAGCCTTCAACTTGGTTATCGACCGCCAGGATGACCTCTATTGTTTATCTCCGTCGTATCTTGCTACTGAGGAAATTGTCTTACAGTTTCAATAAGCTGTTGGCAATATCAGAGCCTTCAACTTGGTTATCGACCGCCAGGATGACCTCTATTGTTTATCTCCGTATCTTACTGCTGAGGAAATTGCCTTACAGTTTCAATAAGCTGTTGGCAATATCAGAGCCTTCAACTTGGTTATCGACCACCAGGATGACCTCTATTGTTTATCTCCGTCGTATCTTACTGCTGAGGAAATTGCCTTACAGTTTCAAAATAAGCTGTTGGCAATATCAGAGCCTTCAACTTGGTTATCGACCACCAGGATGACTTCTATTGTTTATCTCCGTCGTATCTTACTGCTGAGGAAATTGCCTTACAGTTTCAATAAGCTGTTGGCAATATCAAAGCCTTCAACTTGGTTATCGACCGCCCAGGATGACCTCTATTGTTTATCTCCGTCGTATCTTACTGCTGAGGAAATTGCCTTACAGTTTCAATAAGCTGCTGGCAATATCAGAGCCTTCAACTTGGTTATCGACCACCAGGATGACCTCTATTGTTTATCTCCGTCGTATCTTACTGCTGAGGAAATTGTCTTACAGTTTCAATAAGCTGTTGGCAATATCCGAGCCTTCAACTTGGTTATCGACCGCCCAGGATGACCTCTATTGTTAATCTCCGTCGTATCTTACTGCTGAGGAAATTGCCTTACAGTTTCAATCTTTAACATGAACTTATAAAACACTATTTTAATCCTGCCTACGTGTTTTTTTGTCTATTTTTCTTCCAATCACTTAAACAGTGTTTGTTTGCATTCTAATTTAAAATATTTGCGATAAGAAACTTAAAATGGAAGTTAAAAATGTATTAAAACATATTGTGAATGATTTGGAAACTCTCAAATATCAAATCTGACCTTAATTGTTTAAACATATAATAATAAATAATGTATATCGATTTCATAATGGTTTATATATATATAATATTAATTATAATTAGTTACTTTCCATATAGGTATTGCTTAACTATAGGCCATGACATGTAGGGAATATTAAATTTAAATTGTTATTACAAAATTATTAATTATTTATAAACTTGAAATTTTAATCCATACAATAACTATTACATGTTTACTAGTTTTTTGTACTATAATATATTAATAAATATTGCCAAATGCTTTTTTGACTAGTACGTTAGTGGAGCGTTATGTACATTTTTATGTTATTACGGAGTGTATCTTTAATAAATACTTATTACTTGTACATAAATAATAGACTGTACAACATTTTGATTCATTAAATGATTCCCTAAAACACACACACATATATATATATATAATTAATATTATGTTTGTGTTTGTGTTTGTGTTTGTGTTTGTGATCGTGTTCGTGTTCGTGTTCGTGTTCGTGTTCGTGTTCGTGTTCGTGTTCGTGTTCGTGTTCGTGTTCGTGTTCGTGTTCGTGTTCGTGTTCGTGTTCGTGTTCGTGTTCGTGTTCGTGTTCGTGTTCGTGTTCGTGTTCGTGTTCGTGTTCGTGTTCGTGTTCGTGTTCGTGTTCGTGTTCGTGTTCGTGTTCGTGTTCGTGTTCGTGTTCGTGTTCGTGTTCGTGTTCGTGTTCGTGTTCGTGTTCGTGTTCGTGTTCGTGTTCGTGTTCGTGTTCGTGTTCGTGTTCGTGTTCGTGTTCGTGTTCGTGTTCGTGTTCGTGTTCGTGTTCGTGTTCGTGTTCGTGTTCGTGTTCGTGTTCGTGTTCGTGTTCGTGTTCGTGTTCGTGTTCGTGTTCGTGTTCGTGTTCGTGTTCGTGTTCGTGTTCGTGTTCGTGTTCGTGTTCGTGTTCGTGTTCGTGTTCGTGTTCGTGTTCGTGTTCGTGTTCGTGTTCGTGTTCGTGTTCGTGTTCGTGTTCGTGTTCGTGTTCGTGTTCGTGTTCGTGTTCGTGTTCGTGTTCGTGTTCGTGTTAGTGTTAGTGTTAGTGTTAGTGTTAGTGTTAGTGTTCGTGTTCGTGTTTATGCAAATGTTTATGAAAATGTATTGAAAATATGTATTGCATTATATGTATTTGTATATATATTATGTATGTTATTATGTATGTTTATATATACATATATATGTCTCTGAGTAATATAACAGGTATAATGGAAATACCTCTAAATATATCACTGTGATTTCAAATGTTTATACAAGTTGAAGCCCCGCCCCTACATATAATGCAAGTTATGACCTCCAGTTGTTCACTCCGGTCTATAGAATTTGTTGCAAGAACTGTTGGAGGGTTTCAGCTCCATATTGATCACGTGATCTACTTTGTTCGTCGACTGTATTATTTACTGCTAGGAACAATTAATTAATATGTCTTTATCTCTCGGCCTTTAACTAAGTAATAGTATGCCTAACAAATTATCGTCTGGATATAGGATATTGGGTTACATCAGTCGTGTTTAACGGTTTTGCATTTTATAATAATCAAAAATTGTGTTTGAGCATTAAACATTTTCGTTTCAGTTTTCTCAAAGTGAAAACAAGTCAAAATACGTAAAGGGGTTTTGTGAAATTAATTAAGTTTTTAGTGGAAAACTACATTTTGAACATCAGCAAAAAATAAAATTTCTAAAATATGTTTTGAATGATCTTGTTTGTAGCTTTTGGTATCTTATAATATATTTTTTAAATAATTTTAGTTTGTATTTATCTTTGTCGTTAATAACTTTTTGGTTTTAAATTAGTACATACAGTTAGTTATGTTTATTATTGAATAGGCAGGATCTCAACTAGTGACTACTTAGTACCGAATGTTTGAGGCAGGAACCGGAAGTGGTCTGAGCAGGAGCGGAACTTCCGCCTGTGGTTAGTCTAGCCCGGAAGTGTCTAACTGTCATTAACTGCTCAGTGAGAAGTTTGTGGTCGTGCAACCACAGTTTGGATCTATGGAATATAACTAATACTGATAATTATTAGTAAAGTAGATGCTAATATCTTCGTGAAAGAAGATTAAAATTAAAATTAAAATAAAATATAAAATGGGGAATGTAATTAATATGTTAGAAGTACTTTTTGTAAAATATGAACAACTAAAACAATTTGTACCCTAATTTCATCATCTTTTTGTTAAACGGGCTGCCGACATTACTATTAGGTTTAAAATCATTATTGATTTGTTATTTAAATGCGCTTGAAGTCCAGATGTGCCTTTTGGGGATCTGAAGACGTCCACCTTCCAGGCTCTGCCTCCTGGACTTTCACAGTTCTATTGTTAGTTTTATGGAAGAATAGAAATAAGTGTAATTGAAAATTAACACTAACTATTGATACTAACAAACAGTACAGTAGGAAGATCAGCTGTTTTAAGGCAAACTCTGGAATGACGTCTCCATGAAAATATCGGGGCCGTATTTAAGCTGGATGTAAAAAAAATATATTTCCGAAGTATTATAGTCAAAACACTATTCATATTTACATATTTGGCACAGGCATGGTGTAAATAAAGCAATCTAACAGTTGAAGCTCACTTTCCTTTACTCAGTGTAGTATAAAGAGATAAGTATTTTTTTTTTTATTGTTAGTGACAAAGTTTAAAGTATTTTGTATATTATGTAATACTAGCTTTTACCCGCAGTTTCTTTTGCTAACAATGTAAACACACTTAAAATAATAACCTAACTAGCACTATCAAATCTGTTTTTAGGTTTTACTGTATGATTTCTTTCGGAGTAACTGAAGTAAATATTTATCACAACTAGTAATTTGATAAATTATGATATCCTCCCATAAGATTTGCATTGGAACCTACAGGACTAATAGGGTGAAGCCCTAAGGTTGAATGTGGACATTATCAGGTATATATTTTAACGTCATACGTAAGCTATGTTCATGTAATGTACACGAGTGATTATTAAAATTTCTATTTTACATGTTTGGTTCTCATATATGTATTTAATGGGTTAATTGTTTAATAATTAAAACTTAAAAGAATTATATTAAATTTTGTTGTACAGTAAAAAAATTATCTTTAGCTGAATATCAAAAAAATTTCTATTTTGTTTATTAAATTACAGGTCATATATTACTGATTTTTGTTGTTAACACGTAGCGTGTTTTTTTATTTGAAAGTATTAAATTAATGTATAAGGTAAATAGACTGTGTAATACATATTCAGTTAGAAAAGTAGAAGATGAATAAATACCCCCCGTCACAGCAAACCTGCGTACTCAGCGAATTTCCAATGCATTGATATGTTTCTCACTAGTACATAAAGCCACTCACCAAGTTTGACAAAAATACATTCATAAATAAGTGATTTATTACATTTTATTTATTCCCCATAAGAATAACATTAGGACTGAGTACGCAGGTTTGCTGCAACGAGGAAGATAAGAAACGAGTTTTTATGCAATTATCAATATAACTGAACCAGGTGAAGCTACTTACCATGTTTTATTAATTTATGTTCATAATTAAGGGAGATATAAAACTTTACTTATTCTCCATAAGAATAACATTAGGGCTGAGTATGCAGGTTAGCTGCTACGGGGACAATCAACAAAACATTTATTTTTTGTGCAATTATCAATATACCAGTACAACATGAAGCCACATACCAAATTTCATCAATATAATTCATAAATAATCAACTTATCAAATTTTATTTATTCTCCATAAGGATAACATTGGACAACGTACTGTGTTTAGCACTTTGAATATCTCTGCAACGGTTTGACGTAGAATCACAATTTAAACACCAAAATGATTTTTTTGTGGAGCTGAAGTGATTGGTAAAAGAAAATGTGAAGTTTAAAGTAAAATTAACTGAGGAAAAGCCGAAAACCTTTTTCCCATAAGATTAAGAGGGGGCCGGACCTAGCTCCGCCAGCCGCCGGCTCCGGTCGTCTTTTAACATGGGGCGCTACTATAAATGTTTTATTTTATTGAATGCCCGCATTTAAATGCAAAAATGATCGCAGGCCAAACAATCTGATAGTTATTAGCCGTATGACCTTAGAATCAAAATGTATTATTTTTAAAAAATAACACCTAAAACATGTAAACTAAGTTTCTTTTTTCCCATAAGGAGTTGTGTACTTTTGAAACAATTTATAAAATGACACGTTTTATATAAATTAAATTTGAAAACGTCATAATAGCAGTCATGTTATTGTTAATGTTTGGCTTGAGTATTTTTTCGGTTTTAAAATGTGAAACTGTTCCAAAATAAGTCTTTTTTGAAGTCTTACAAAACGAGTAGGCCCACAGACTGCAACTGGTTCACCGTCACCCCGATAGATGGCAGCAACGTCGCTTATCGACCAAAGATCCCGTTTCCGCAACCGATTTTGCGCGGCAGATTTGATTCTCCTCTTGAAACCATTATCACCTACTGCTCGAAATCCAGTACATTTTTCCTCATATTTTTGAATTTACATGGCTCCTCATGACATACTGTCATTTCAGTAATCATTTATTATTTAATGTCTGTAACATCTGTTCTTACTGCTATGCTGTGTTTTGTTTTACAAAACGATAATGACACCTTAGTACATGGTGTTCGTTTTGCTATGTTGGTACTGTAGAGGGGAGATATTGTGCTTCCAGCTGCTTTTGAAACACGGCACGGTTTTTGTCTTAAACTACAAGGCATTATGACAAACTCCAGATTGTATACAGCTCACTGAGCAACGCGCCGGAAACCCCTAGTATTACTATTCATAAAATATAAAAAATATTTCAATTAGAAATGTCTGTCAGTCATTTAGCCAGTCCAAACCTAGGAAAAGTGTGGGAAATCAGTATGTCACAGGAAGTGTTGCCCTCTTAGGTGCAGATAAAATTCCATGATGGTCGCTTATTTCGCTGGTCACTAACTTCACTGAAGTGTTGACCTCACAGGTCGCTTATTTCGCTGGCCGCTTTTTCCCCGACACCAGACTTCACCAGAAGAGAGTAATATATAATTTCGAGTCCGTGTAAATGTTCCGGAACAATGCACTGACCGATTCTAAGACGTGAAATGATTTGGAATTTTTGATCTTGATGTCTTGAATTTTGAAAACCAAATCGGAGTCGTAATTTGAGGTTTCGGTCCAAAAACTCTGCTGACTCAAACTTAGGCTTTGTAGGCCTAACTGATGCAGCCTCCCAGTCTTCTTCCCATTGTACATTAGCTTTCTTGGTGACGAACGAATTTGTGTAATTGAAACAAGGTAGAAACGAGTTATTAATATTGTTTAAATGTAAAGCATCTTTATCAAAAGAATCCGGTAACTCGTTCCCTTTTATGCCTATGCGAGAAGGTATCCTAAACAAAATTACTTGTACTTCAAATTTAATAATTTTGTAAACTGTAGTCTGATTTCATATTCGATGTGTGCAGATTTGGCATGAATAATACTTTTGGAATCAGATAGAATTATTATTATTTTACTTGGTGGTAACGTTTCTATGTACTTCATGGCAGTAAAAATAACTAGAGCTTCAACATATAATAACTCGAATAGTGTTTATTTAATCTGAATGATACAATCTTATAGTTGGTTTTATCATACATACAACAACTTACAAGTCTTCGTTCGTCATCTTTAGAGCCGTCAGTGTAGAGTTGGATGTAAGAAAACCATTGTGATCGGATTTCAGACTCGATAGAATTTTTAAATAACCATAAAAGGATCTGTCATTTTTAGAAGTCTTAGAAAATACGAAAAATATACTGGGAAAGTTGTAAATAAACTATTAAAACGTATGTAACAAAATGGACATAAATATAAATATTTAATATCAATTTCCATTTACACGTGTTGTGTGTATAAATGGAAATTAGCAATTGAGTATTATTTTTTATTCAATAAAGACTTAATTGATTAACATTGTACACATTTTCAAGGCTTGTTTTTTCTTAATGTTTCAACAGCTGTTAAATCGTACACTCTAAATATGAGTAAGATTTACTTGCTAAGTTTGTTGGTTGCTTGCTTGCAACTCTGATCTCAAGAACGGCTGCAACGATTACCTTCAAAAGTTGTAATTTCTGGGTTAAAAATAATTTATAGACAGGTCTTCTCGAGGGGAAATATCTAATTAATTGAAAGAAAATTGACTGTCATGGATTCGAAAACCAACGAGAATAAATCATGGGAATAGGGTTTGACGCAATTAACCTCAAGTGACCTTATTCAAATGTTTTTACAATTTCGAATTTTGGTTTTGACTGTTCATTAGATCATTAAAATATGACGCTAAGCCGATTTTAGTTAAGAAAATTCCTCTGTTATTTCTCATCCGATTTTTAGGCCTGAGCGCACCATTGTGGACAGGGCTTACAGCAGTAACATATGTTATGAGATAAATACAGATACACAAACCACTGAAATGATAACAAGATTATTGTCTCATTATCAAAATAAAGTGACTGGCGGAGCGACCGAACATTCTATTTCATAACCTCGTGGAAAGTAAAACACATGGGTAGAAATCTCCGATAAACGTTATTAAAATAGTCAGTTAAACATGTTTAGAGCAATTTTTTCAAATATTTGTTATTTCATTCCTATGACTTCATATGGATAGTTATATTTTAAAAAGCATGAATTTAAATTTAAAATTTCTCAATTAGGGTTTTTAAAAATAAAACTATCAATATAAACTCATCGGAATAAGGTGCGAAATCTTTGGCAAATTTACTACAAAGGTGTTTAACTGGCTATTTAAATAACGTTTATTGGAATGTTATCTTTTCTCGACGTTATGAGGTTGCCGCACGGCCGCTCTGCCAGTCACTTTATTTCGATAATCGTAGAGCTTATTAGCAATAACTTAGCCCGGTTTGTAGCTAAAGGAGTCATTATTAATTAATTTTCCAGTAAACCGTAGATAAAATTCAGGCTAAACAGAAGGTTAGAAGTTATAACCTCTACAAGTGACTAGTGTTTTTTATCCTGACTATAGCAAAAAAGTCCGTTGGAACAAAAAATACAACGGTCTATAGAAAATAGATCACAAATTGTGTTAATGAAAATTCATAAACGCGACTATAATAGTGAAAAGTGATATTCTTAAGGCTTATGAAATTTTCTTACGGGATATAATAAAATACGTCTTACAACACTTAAGAATATATTTACACTTTCTTTAAATCGATATAAGGTGGTGGCTACAAAACTGATACTACAAAAACAAATTTGAACCAGAGAAATTAATAAATAAATGTCTAATGTATTTATTATAACTTAATATTGTTACTAGTAATTATTATCAGACATAAGATTTAGACGAAGTTGCAACATATTTGATCAGACTTCACACCAAACAGTCTTGACAAGACTTTTGGGTTTAGTCCCTTGTATGCGGGGCGTGCGAGAAGCCGCCAGTGACAGTGAACCCGTCATTCTAGGTGTTGTAAATCACACTAGACAATACCGATCCTTTGACTGAAGGCCGAGCCTTCGCACGCTGCCGGTCGGTAAGGAAGAATTATTTGAAAAACTGCTAGCGCTCTAGTGGCCAAACTCCAAACGAAAAGGCGGAATTCTATCTGACTCCTGCCCCCTCTTAACATGGGAGATTTTATGAGCATGTTTTTTGGATTTTTTCCGCAACCACTTAACCTAGGTTAATAATTCAAAATACCATATTATTTGTTTTCTTAAGCTCTATAACATGGTCTAAACCTAAATTAAGTGTTTTAAAAATTTTAGGGTAAAAAATGCAAAAAACTGATTTTTGGACAATTTAAAACCCCCATAAACTCCTCTTCCCATAGTCCGATTTTTCTGGTTTTCGAACTTAAAGTCATAAATGTCAGTTTACACATTTGAGCCAAATTTCATCGAAATCGGACGTTTTCTACTCAAGTTATCGCATTCACGGACACACATATATATATATATATATATATATATATAAATATATATAAATTTGAACGAATAGTGTTTTGGACATCTGGGGACCTCAAAACAAAAAGTTATCATGGTCTCGGGCTTAAGTCTTACCATGAGACCTACGGTAATAGCTTCTTCCCTATAGGGGAAATTCGCTAAAACCAAACTTTCTTCAACTCTGCGGTGCGAACAAACACCAATCTCAATCAAAAAGCGATAAATCTCAAGGAATGAGGTTCGTGGTGGCATGATTCCTTAGCTGTCATTGATGAAGGCAAAATAAAAATTCGCAGTCCATTTTCGACTTCATGATGTATGGTAATGTCTGTTTTAGGATAATGGCACATAGACTATATACATGACCATAATATCAACCAATCCATTTGCATTACAATACACATTTCCTTAAATAAATTGTTTTTTAACTGGTGTGTCTTTTATACAAATTGTTATCACGCTACCTATCTTATTTTAAAGTGATATTACACCCAGTTTTCCTGGAACGAAGTTTAAAGACTTTATTTCCGCCCCTTCAACAAGTTATTATCAGTTCGCAGCTCACCCTTGCTACAGATAAATTAAGTTAGCAAGTTATTTCAAAAGTCAGTATATTATTTAGCGCGTTTATAAACAAATTATTAATTTTTTTTAAGTGAAGAAGTAAAGCCAGTTTTTTAAGTCTTCAGCATGTGGGAATTTAAAACGGTTATTCACATTTTAAGTATGGTAATGTTATTATTACATTTCAAAATAGCTATTGTACTAGCAATAATCTGATACATAATGACGTACATTTATAAATTTTTGGTCGAACAGTTTTTACAAAGAAAATTAAAAAAATACGGAGTAAAATCGTAGGATAAAAGTTAATTTGTGAAGCAAAGAAATATCAGAAGTAAGAGTTGGCAGAACAAAATTTGGTAGATTGTAATTGTAACGTTTTTTGTCTTAATAAATTGAATGTTTGTTGAAGAAATGATTACTTGAAAGGATAATGACATATACGACTTAGAAAAACATCTTGGAAAAAATAAAACTACATATAATAGTATTTTAAATAAATACATTATAAAACTAGCATTACCTTTTTAGTGTAAGTGATTATAGATTTTACATAACCCTGATGGTACTGCTTGTCATTTGAACTTAAATAACTACAGAATATAAAAAAGTCCTATAAATAAATATGATCGTATTATTTGGTGTACATTTAGTAATCGGCATTACGTTAATTTAATTTTGAAGTGGATTTTAGTATTGTGACATGTAAAATTAATATTATCTTTTATATATATCACTAAGCCCTTCTTCCCTAAATACTCAAAGTTACTGTATAGTGTTAATTTGTTTATTATTAGAGTTTTATGTATAATCATTGGTTCCTGAAGAAATGTGTAGAAAAAGTAAGTATATACATATGATTGACGGAGTTTAACGAACCATATTGAAATGCCGATATGTTACACATACTTTGATAATTTCAATCACCATTGTTTTACGATTTATATGTCACGCAATAACAATTATATTTTAAGTTTCAGATTTCAATCTCTTTACTAAATGTTAATCTCGATTGTTAGGTATAAAATTAGAAGAAAACCCACTCTCATGAAAGAATAAGTTTTTTAAAGTATACAAATATATTAAAACGGTTAAGAATTGATGATAATAGTAACAAGGGATGCAGTGGTTTAAACAATTTTCACGTTAGCCAATAGGTGAGGATACTCATTCGTAAGAGGTACTAACATGTAATGTTCAGAAATTCATAAATACTCTGATTAACAGCTTCAAACAATATAAATTTATTTTCAAGACACTTGGGATTGTTAAAGGGTAAAAATGGATAATATTGTACTCAAGAGAAGTTACTGCAGAACTTCTTACAAGTGATAAAGTAACTCACCTGTATTATAGCCTCAGTGTCCAGCTGAGCTCTAAGGTGAAAGAATGCTGTAATCTCTCTCTCTCTCTCTCTCTCTCTCTCTCTCTCTCTCTCTCTCTCTCTCTTTCTCTAACTATAAAGGATTATATAAATTATAAAACAATGATACAGTTTTATTTTAGTTACGTAGTTTTTTTATTAATGGTGAAAGGATTTCTGCTAAGTTATAAAGCTTGAATAACAACAAGAAATTAAAAATTTTACCGATAGTACGTAGCAAAAATATTTAAACATAACCAACAATGAAGACATTATATAGGTAACCATTTCAAGAATGAACTTATCGATGCTGAAAGAACGACTTGTTTGGCAGCTTACAATACGAGAACGGGTGGGTTGACAATGAACAGAATATAAAAAATGTATTTGCTCTACAATTTTGAATTCAAACGAGCTATTTGTTGTACATAATCAACGATATTTTGTGATAACTTATTGTTTCATTGCGTTTGTTTTGTTTTTGATTGCTTACGAACAATTATGAGAATGGGTCTTAAAGTGCAATGTTACCCGATAATGTCTCAAAAGTTTCGTAGAATGTAATATGATTTCAATAAGCTGTTACAAAAGAAAGTGCAGGAAAGGTGGCTTTTTATTTTTTAACATGAAAAAAATAAAGATTGTTTAAATAAACGTAATCATATAAAACTATTAATGTTTTATACTCTACTTAAACTTAATTTTGTTACATTTAGTCTGTAACCACTTGTTATGTTTGCATGAAAAAACTCTATATATTTCTATTCACATTTAATTTGTCAATTACAGTAATGCAGAGCGAGTGTTGCTGGGCCCAAAAACACTCGTGGATCTCTGATTTAGTTGTGGGTTGCTTGAAAGAAAAACCTGATTGCAAGAAACTATTTTATTTAAATCTGAGGAAAAACATTACAACATATACATATCTAAATCAGAGCCGGAAAAGAGTATTTTAAATTAATCTAAAATGGATCACCTTAGAGGTTATGGCTTTGGTCGATTTCTGGCCTTTTTAGTTTTAATATTTTTTTTGTATTTTGTGTTTTAAATAATCAAAAGCAGTTCTCAAGTGAAAGTATCGAAATGTGGTAATTAGGAATTCCTAGTTAATCAAATGGCGGTTCATTAAAACAAGCGAGTGGTCGGGAATAAATAACAATATTCTAGTCCTCCTAACTAAACCTCCTGACCTCCGACACACTCTATCCTCCTATATCTTTTTACCACCAAATTAAATTACACATTCAAATGATCCATGATTAACTTATTTAAAATCTGTTGTGGATCCTGATCTGAGCTCTGAACTGCAGATTAATTAATTTTACTCTTTTTTTTAAATCAACCAAACAGTAACACTCTGTTATATAAGTACTAAATTTCCTAGAATTTTGGATTCTACTTAATTTCCAGCTCTTACAATTATTTTAGATTTGAGATAATGTAATTAAATTTAAATATTTTTCAAAAGTATTCTTGCTTAATATAAATTAATTCTTGTACAGCAAATATGTCTTTAAGTTAAATTATAACAAATAGAGAGTTACCTTAAATGATCTGTGAACATGAAATTACATCAAATAAATTAACAATGATAAATGAATTTAAACTTAACAATTATTAAACGTTGATCAGTACCAGTTATGACATGTGCTCTGTGAAATATGACCAAGTATGTAAAACAAATAAAAATTACTTACATGACCATTGTAGAAAATTGCATACACAAAACGCTCACAATATAAATACACTATAACACTACTAATGCACTAAATACTAATAATACCAGTTGTTTAATTTATCCCCAGAAAAACGACAAGAATGGCAGTGTTAAAACCTGCTCTTAGCACGTGTAATTTTGAAAAGTTTGATAAATTAATTAATACGAATGCGAGATTGTACCGCGAATTTCGGCCTTTTCTTTAAAATAATTCGCGAAATAGAGAACGTATGGGATGCACCCCGTTAACAAATCGACGAACTTTTAGAATTGGCAAAGAAACGCGGTATTAATTTATAAAAAGGTTTTAGATGATGTTACGCCGAATTGTTCCGAGCTAAGAGAGCGAGAAGCCGCGGTCGTTCAGTTTTATGAGCGAGGCGGGTCACGTGACTGCATTGTTGTCAGGTTATCCTGTACGCGGTAGTGTCTTCTAGATGTTTCTGATATGGCGGCAAGTTTGAGTTTGAACTTGTAACAATTTATAAATGCTCTTTATACAGGACAAAGGCAGACATAAAAGACTTTTTGTTCCTGGAACTCCGCCTTTGTTTACGTGCTATAAAACTGTGTTTACTCAACCACGGAGTCCTGCGACGATCATCACAACTCTAAGACGATATACGCTTAGACAACAAACAGTCGGACATTCTAGGAGTGAGTGGAGGAAAATGAACAAGGGTGGGTTGTGGTGTTGAAATATGGTGGATGTTCAACATGTAATGTTAAATAACTTATTAAGGACGGTATAGTATACAATATAAAATGGTCGTATAAAATTATCGGTGGACAAGTCTATTCCTTTTTTTAAAGGATTTTATATTTTAGTAGGATGATATATAATTTATAAATATAAAAATTTACCCCTCTAAATTTGTATAAAGTTATGTGGAAAATACGGTGAATTCAGTTTTTTTATTCAACATATTAGTTTTTTTATTTACCAACGACATTTAACTGAAACTTATTGATTTAGATTTACGATTTAAGATGTTAATTAGCGAATTTTGTTGATGTTTATTAAATTGACCCTTTATTTGTAGATACCATTCCCATGGGAAATTCCTTTAAGCAATAAATTCGGTTACAAATGTATTTTAATTTATTAGCACTCCTTAAGAATTTATTTCATGATTTTATCTCCAAGACTTGAAGTCCAAGGTCAGATCGTATAATATTATTTTGTTTTTAAACTAAGCTTCATTATTATTTAGTATCAGATTCAAAAATCCTTAAATCCTTTAGTTTATTAACTTTTCTGATACACCCAAACATTATACTCATTACGTTAGAATGAAAATAATATTATTTCAAAGCTATCACAAAAACGATGATAAAAATCAAAAGATTTTGTGTCTCAATTATAAATCTCTATTACCTATTACATAGATATGCTAAACCTTATGGTAGCGAGAAATCACTTATACCTACTAGATGGAGGTTAATCACAAGTCCAGCACTTCCGGTTCCTGTCCGGCACAAGGGCGACATCCGGTATTACTCACTGCCACTTCCGATAAGCGACAGAGTCACGCAGACAGGAAATTATGTCTCAACTGAACAATGACAAATGGAACCTTTGTGTGATAACGGTTGGGATATCTTTATTTTATTTGATATTCGTTTTCAATTTAATATTTTCTATTATAAGCTGAATTAATTATTTATTGAGAGTTTATTAATCCGTTTAAGTGTTATACTAGTTTAAAACGTTAACTGCCACGGCATCCATACGACACCACGGTGGCAATCACTCAACTACCGCTGTATCCATGTGGCACCCCAGAGCAGTATGAAATGTAATGCATTCCTGTATTTCGGGTTTTTTTTGTTATGACTAATATTTTGTGGCCTCCTGCATTGACACTGTGGGACATTAACGAAAATATTGGTTTATAACTGTGCCGCGTTATCAGTTTGAGTGAGGGAATTCATTTTTTATTTTCGGTGAATAAATTATATAATACCCATGACATTGAATTAAATAAAGAATTTCAAATAACGTATCTTACTCAATTTTATTAGAATAAAATGATCATAAGACTGTAATTCTACAAAAAGCAAAATCCATTTTCAAAAGGTATGTTAAGTGTTTCTGACACGATGATGAGAGAATCATATGTTTCGTTATGAAATTACAGCAAGTTATTAAAATATAATTTTTTATAAATATTTTGAAAGCTTTAAGAAAACAAAATTTAAGGGTGAATGACATTTTTATGTTTCAAAAGTCTTATTCAGAAGCAACCGCGTATAAACAGAAGCAACTGGGAGTTTTCCCCCTGTATATGTTATGCCAGGAAGCTACCGCGACGCCCCTGGTGGGGAGATTGGGCATTAAACATGCAACGGGTTGTCTCAGAGGAAGTGACATCAGCGCTTGCGGGTTGTACATTGTACTGCGTCTTAAACAAAAACCGGTAAACACGGTAGAGGTAAAAATAATATGGGAGAGTAGATAAGGTTATAAATAATGGTCGAATATAGAGAATGTACAAAATACCTATTGATATAATGTATATGGTCTTATAATCCTGAATTGAGACTATAAGTAGATTTGTTTAGGAGTAGGACTTTTTTAAATACATTATCAAAAGCAATATTATAAATATAGTGACAGTTAAAACAAATTTTAAACTACACGTCTTATTGTGATATCAATTTGGTTAAGGCATGTTGATCCAATGAGCGAGTAATATTGTTAATATAATGACGAATCTAAGTACCAAATATAAAATAGTTCAACAAAATATTAAATAGTTAAACTACTGAAATAATATAAATATCATTGAAGGGATCCTTCTGTTATTGCTCTACGTAATTTCCGTAATTTTACTAACGGGTACAAACAGAGCAATTGAAGTTAAAACTTAATTGAGAACATTATTAACAATCCGATATTTATACACACATTTGTTTCTGAATTAAATTTAAATTTATTTCATATAATCATCAATACATAAATAGAATATGTTAGTGAATATCATTGAAGGTAAAGTATGTACCAGATGTATATTTATGTTAAAGGTTAAACATTTTTATAAAAATATTTATTTTTATTGCTGTTTAACATAAGGTAAATATGTATTCTAAAGCGTTGTAATGTACCTTGTTCACAATAATACATTATTTTATCTGATCAAGAATATTATATTCAATGTACATATAACAAATCAAAATGTTAACTAAAAATTGAACTCTTGCAGTATTTAGCCGTAGACTGTAGAGTCAGAGCACCGAGTCTTCAGCTGGGTTAGCGAGGGTAATGGACTAGTATTAAAGTACTTAAGAAGAAATATTGCTAACCTTCTTTCAAGGAGATAAAATATTCCGCTAACATAAACCCCATATTCCGTTCCTATCAATGTTAAACACATAAAACCCCTTAGTAAATGGACCCTATCACGTAATTCTGTTTACTTTAATTTATATGATCCCTGGAAATAAGTCGTAATGTTTCAAACCACTCTAGATTATGGTTGGTAATATAATCTTTATATTTTTTATGGAAAAACACTTTGATATTATAATTATATATTTATTATGATCACCTAAAAAAAGGTTAATTTATAAGTAAAATGTATTGATGAGGACGTTGATTTCTAAAAATTATCTTATTTTACTTAATTGAAACAGATATAAGATATTAAATATTGTTTATGTCATGTCATTAAGATTATTTGGTAAACTGCCAAAATGTATTTAAAGGTTAAAATTTCCAATATCCAAGAAAACCCCTTTTAGATCAGAATACGATTTTATAACCTGTCAGTCTTGTTAAAATATAAGTGTCATCATCCTAATACTGTGTAATTATTAACATTCGAATAATACTGATATCCCACTGTTCCTTCAATCTGGTACTGAGCACCGATGACACATCGTATAATTTGGATTAATTAGTAGGTTCATTTAAATGCTTAATCTGTCAAAGGGACTTGCATAACCTAATTACTCGCAAATACATTTAATTTACTATAGACACCGTGAGAGGCAAGGTCCGCCCTGGTGTGTAGCGGCGGAATTGAGCATCGAACATTCACCTCGCCTCCTCACAGCGTGAACGTTAAAACATCTACGTTTTATACGGTCGAACTATTTATTTCCATTTATTTTATATTAGTTGTTGCTTATAAAATCTAAATAAAGAATGAAATAATATCATAATATTATTTTATTACTAAGTGGAAAAAGGTACAATTTTTAAACCGGACGATACATTTAGTGATCATACCAAATAAGACAATTGTAACTGGTGGGAAAATGGGATACAATTTTAAATAATTAAAATAAACCATTATTATTGAATATATTTATCAATTACGATAACCTAAGGCAGTTTAGGGAACAACATACTAATATATACGATGAGGTATTCATGATTGTAAAATACATAAACATATACATATGATATGATTCACATGCATATACATGAATAATATTTTATTAATTATAATTCATTGCATACACTTTTAAATACATTAATATATATATTTATACGTTGTTTTACAAATGTTTTAGTTTAAAATATTGAATTGTGCCTTGGTAAAAACCCGCAAATTTATAATAAAATAACAAGTAAACCATACTCATTTATTTAAAAAATAAATAAAACTAATTTAGGTATGTAAATTAGGTATTTAAGTAGTGGATATGGAAAGGTAGTTAGGAAGAAATACTGCATTCCTTTAACCGTTAGAATAAAATATTGCATGGTTATTTGTCCTTTCTGGTTTATTTATATTGTTCAGGTTTGGTTAGCTTTGGGTTAAAACTTTCACTTTATTTCCGTGATAGGTAAGTCTGACGTAGTATTTAATTAGAAACCATTTAAAGTCTTAGGGATGCATTTTATTTTCTAAGCCAAAATTATTAGCCTAGATGTTTCAACAATAAAATAAAATCTGTATATATATAGTCTATACTTATCCAATGATTTTATTACACTTATAATAGATTAAAATAAATATGTATTTGCACAATTTTTCATTTACAAGCATTTGTGGTCATATGGGTTTTGATAATATTACGATCACGCAAACCTGTAAATTAAATTCTATTAATTTACGTACAATATATTAAATTAACACGAAACAATTATAAACTATTGCTTTCTATATGCAATGAGTATAGTATATCTTTTATATCCTTATGTATAACAAAGAATTTTTCTACTAATAAACATATCTATGAAATAGTATAATGGTATATGTATTTGTATCATAAAATAATAAAGTAATAATAATATAACAATACCTTATTGGTTATTCTTTGTAATATTTATAAATTATTTTAAAATTTTCTATTGTTTACAGGTAGGTTCACGTTTACCTCAACTACAAACTCTCATATTATTGGTAAATGTTTCGTTAATCAAGTTTAATGCTTAAAATTTCTAATTACTTTGAATGCTTTAATCTTTATCCTATAGGGCCTATTTGTTTAGCATAAATAAATGTTTAACTCGTTTAAATGAACTGTGAATTTATTTAGAATTTATTAGATAAAAAATAAATAACCAAAATTGAATAAGTCAATTTTAAAAATCACAAAAAAGAATTCAGATAATAATTATTTATTTTAATAAGTGTTTTAAAACTCACTAAAATTATAATGAACCTCGAACAATAAATATACGAATCTCCCAAAACCTTTATTGGGAGGTATTATTTTCTAAATTAACGTAATGTATACCTTGATAATTAAAAATTAATTTGGAAATTTAATGAATTTATTAGTTCGGTTTATGATAATATACCCGACCCCTTGTACCCTTGGTTATGTATATTACGATAACGCAAACCTGCAAATGAAATTCTACTAATTCAGTACTATATAGTAAATTAACACAAAATAATTATAAGCTATTGCCTTCTTACCGTTATTACCGTTCTTACCTTCTTGTCCGTTTACCACAACGGGACTATTTAAACACACCAATTCCAAATTGTACGCGCAGCCTAACCTCCACATTCTTTCGATAATCGCACTATATAATACGATACGAATCCTACTTATGTTTATTGACACTGGAAAAACACCCATTAAAATACCGATAACGGTTTACTTTGTTCATACACCCCTTACGTAATTTGGTATTGCTAAAGCAAAACTAATTTTATTCAATATACGGTTTGTTTTTGTTTCGTCAATTTGATTGTTTTATATTTAAAAGCAGACTATAAGGTTTTCTTTTATAAAGCACTTTCGCTGTAAAAGTGCGGATAAGAGATTTAATCCCCAATTACTGTATACAGGACAGGAAGCACTAAAAGCACACATTCCCTCGGGAGGTGTCAGAGAGCTGGTAGAGTGGCAGCAACTGAACACCCATTTAAGCGGATATTGATGAATAACATACACAACCTAAATGATAAAGTAATTGTTACGATCGTTATATCGTTCGCTAGCTAGCTGTACACTTTTATTACACTTTGATGTTTTAAATGCACGACGGAAAATTGTAAGGCTAAGATAGCAAAGCAAAATAAAGTTAATTTTTATAAATATTTGATTTAATATTTAGTGTATATTCGATTTTAAACAAAATCCATTTAGGTTAATCAATACCAGGTCGTTAACCATGAAAAAAATCGGTCCTATTAAATTAGTGTTTTGTTTATCCTTATCATCGTTTATGTTCACACGGAAATTAAGTAATAATTAGTTGCTAATGATTGTTTTAAAACAGCAATACTCTTTTTTATCTTACACATTGTTATACACACAGATTAGCCCTTTGAATAAAATACAAATGTGTGACAACATATGACTGTTCATAAGAAATAATTTAAACTAATATATATATATATATATATATATATATATATATATAATTATAAAAATAATTAAATAATTTGCTAGTTGTATTATTACGATAATATTCTAAATACGTATTACATAGCGACAGCTAATTAAGATATTATTTATAAACCTACCGTATCAATATAACTCAATTATCACTACAAACATCTGCCCGTCACAGTCGGATGTTTCATGGAACAAAACTTGACTAAGGCGTTTGGCCAATAGCGAACGATGATTGATGACGTAAGCAGACATTTGACAAGTTACTTCCATTAAGGTAACGATGCAATTGGGGAGCTAGCGAATGACAAACGATACCAGCTGCCAACCGTTTCATCTACATCTCATATGTCACTACCAATATTTGTGTGGTAAATTGTGTACATGAGATAGTGTAAAACTGTGGACTTAAATTATTGAAATTGAATATACGATGTCCATTGTTAAATCTTTAAAATTGTATGAGATGGATTGAAAAGGGAAATGTATAAAAGCTAGAGTTTTTTTTAGACTTGAAGTTTAATCGTCAATATGTCAATGGTCTCATTAGATATTCTTTATCGATAACCCACAATTTTAAGTTTTATAATTTCTCTAATTGTGACTCAAATCAAGAACAATATCACATTTACAGCTTAAATAAAACTTAAGTATTTTAAGGCTTGGTAAGGAATTGTATTTATTTTTTCATTTTTTGTATGTTTTAGTCGGAGTTTACGGAACTGTGCATTAAAAATTATACATGGTTCGGCCATTAGTAAACTTCAAATTTCATAGGTTTAATGAACTTCTCTGCATGATTTGTGTCAGTAGTACGAATATTATATTTAAGTTTGTTGAAAACTTCATCAGTACCTAGAGCTAATAGGTAAAATTGCTACGATAATGCGTTTTATTTGTCTCTACACTAACTCATTGTTATAATAAAACAAGTGCGTTTGACCTTGAGTCGTCAGTGTAATTATTTGTGTTTATTTTATTTATTTTACCAACGTCAGAGACTTTATCACATGCAATTAAAATTCTAAAATATTACACGCTATACATTGTTATTCACAATCATTGTGTACAGGCTAATTGTCCCTCTAGTTCCGTTAATGATAAGTAAATATGCTAAATGATACAAATCTTTGATTATACTGGAGCGATTTGGGGTTACTCTTAGAACAAGATTAGTTAGAACTTATATTGAAAGCTGTTTATTTATTCGTTTATATTTTTAATATTTTATTTTAGTATTAATATAGCCCAACTATTGTTATTGATTAGACAAGTTTTTAAAGATTTCCTTGCAATTTGTTTAACAGTAAACACTTCAATGATTGATAGTTCTATATATTTACTAAATATAAGAATAAGAATACATATTTCTTTAGATACTATTTAGTTAATTTCATATTACAGTAAATCAGTCGACTAATGCAATTTATTTCACGTAAAACTATCAATAATATTAATTATACTGTAGGTCCAAGTTTCAAGGGAGTGTTTTATTATATACTGTCTGACTCATCAATATTCCAATTTGCTGAAATGCCAATATGTCGATCATGTCGTGCTCTGCCGCCCGTTATAAACTCATAATTAAGTTACCACTAACATTTTTCATCGACAGGTATAATTCTGTGAATTGTAATATATTGGTTGATAGTGGTAAAAATAATCATTTGCCTTTTGTTTCCCGTAAATTTGACGAAACTGACAATCGTGAAAAAATACAAAACATCTTAGTATGTGTAATAGTTTAAATATTGTGTTAGTAAATATATAAATCTAATACTTAATATGAGGGTTTACAGGAAATGTGAAGACTCAACACCTTCGGCTTAACATATCGAAAACAAATATTATTCTGTTTTTATGAACTTTATAAAAGGTTAATCAATACAATATGATATGAGTCACCAAAGTTGGTGGTGGAATAAATCGAATTCATGGATGAATGAATAAATTTTAAATTGAATTACTACCAAACTGTTATCACATACCTAACCTCTAATGCATTTACATTGAGTATATTGACATAAAAAAATCAATTGAAAAGGTTTTATTTGAACAGATTTTTTTTAGTTAATAGAATTTAATACATGCCACCTATTTGAGTAGTATATTATATTATATTTATCGATCATGAAATATTTAAAATGTTGGTTTAAGCTAAAATAATCGTATTTTTATAAAAGTACTGTAGTATTTTAAAGATTGGTTTTATTGTATTATAATATTTGTACAGTTAAACATATATCACTTCAAAGAATAACTTAATTACTATGCATGAAAAACCTGGCTATAGTACTTTATTTACCGCTGAGTGTGCTTGTTAATTTACAGGTTTCCAGTATGATTTCCAACATATCTTTAGGGATTAGAGCCTTTTAATATTTAACTGGAAATTTTAACGTTAGCTATGGTTAACTGCAGTAACAATGGTGTTGCCAAATTTAGGATGACACAGAAAGCCTTTGCCTTTGTAAAAATCCTGTATTAAAATACCCCTACAGCACTTTTACTGAGGTTAATTAAAAGGGTGGATTTTTAATAAAAAAATTTGACGGTAATACTTTTGTTGATATATAAATAACCAGAGACATAATATTAACTTAACGTAAATTGTATTATGCAGTTCAGTGAATGGTAAAATAGTATACCTGTAAACGAATCTGTCAGTGTCATAGTACGGTGTCAGCAATTCTGGTATACCCGTTTTCGTGACTGGTTTTGATATTTTTTTAGGCAGTAGGTTTAGAGAATAATGTCCTTAAAGTGTGCTGACAGCTAAACCTAATTTGTTTCTACATTATATATTTAATATATTTGTTGTATAACAGTAGCTAATTTAAATAGAGTTACTGTTAAATCTGCTATTATTTGTATGACTGTATAAATTACTACAACCACTTAGATTTCCTATGGTGTAATACTAATATTATGTAAATTTATCTCTATAAGATCTATCCGTATCCAGATTTTAACGCCGATATTAAAGCAAATACCGTGTATTGTTCTTCAAAGGTTTAGTCACAAACAGATTGTAAAATGGTATATTTTCCACAATATACATAATCTTATATTAAAATGAATCGCCATTATATTTTATTTTGACTATTCTAATGTTTTTATAGTTACATGAGAACGCAATCGAGGAAGTGTTTCCAGTTTTTGTTCAAATCTAATTGATATTATAAAATGAAAAAAAAGTTTATATTTAGCACGAGGAAAACCTCTTTAATCCTTAACCTTTATGAATTGTTCTGCAACCACAACCAAAGTAGCAATAATGTTGGAAAGGATAAGTTAGCGAAAACAATCTGTAAAGAGTAACTTTGAAACTTGTGTTTGTTTTGCACAAAGTGAAATAAACAATGAAACTACTTTGAGATAATTTGCCTTTCGGAAAACAAAGTTAATTTTACACTTTATAAAGTTAGGACAACCTTTATGTAACCTATATGGTCTTTAGTGCTTACAAAAAACTCATATTATGATCTTCTAATATGTATAATTAATTCTCTTGAAAACAGTATAAAATATATAATTACAGCTCCAACAGTATTGTTAGTAATTAAATATCACGAGTATGAATGCAGGTTTATTGGAAATACCACGTTTATGAGCATACGTATCTCTAGATAAGTGCATTGATATAATTACTTGCTTTCCCTGAGGTAGTTTAGTAATAATTTTCCGTTATTAAGATAATTACGATTATCCGAATTAGTGTAACACATCAATAAAAGCAATATTTACTATTACGGGCATGAACACATCCGATATCGTTATAATGTTTTATATATTATTGTAGTCCTATCTTTTTCCGTTATAGATTAATTAACTTTGAAAAAATCTCGTTCAAACGATTAAATTGCATTCTATTTATCCTAATACACATTATAATAATAGTATAAATACAACTTCATATATTAATAATTCATAAATCGTTGTCCAAAAGAGAATGAATAATTGAGATATTTGTACGGTTTTATTGTTATAACTTAGGTCACTTGTGTGGAAGCTTTAATACAGTAGGCTTACATATGAACGTCCTTTATAAAGGATGACAGTTATAACTGGATGAGGGACGATTTCACAACAAATATGCTTCAATACTTACATTTCATGCTGACTTGTCGAATCACTAGTGACGTTTCCATTGGTGAAATACAGTAGTCAACCTGACCCTGGAATTAACACGTTTTACTTATACGTTATATGCGTTATAAAAATGGAAAGTAATCAGTTTACAGTTTAGGATTTCTTAATATGGTTTTTATAGTAACCTTTGAATAGTAAAGTGAAATTGTAATGGCAAGAACAAAACGATGAATAAACTTAAATATATATTGATAAAAACATTATTCTTTTAGCGAATTTCCCCTATAGGGAAGAAGCTATTACCGTAGTCGGCATGGTAAGACCTAGGCCCGGGACCATGATAACTTTTCGTTTTGAGGTCCCCAGACCCCAAAAACACCATTCGTTCGATACTGTATATATATATATATGTGTGTCCGTGAGCACGATAACTCTCGTAAAAATGATCCGATTTTGACGAAATTTTGTATAAACATGTAAAGCAGCATTTATGACTTTAAGTTCGAAAACCAGACAGATCGACCTATCCGAAGGGGTATTTTGGGGGGGTTTTGTACCCCAAAAATGTTTTTTTTTTAATTTTTTACATATAATTTTTGAGAAAGTCAAATTTTAGTTTTGACCATTCGATTCAGCTTAAAAAAACACACAATTTGGTATTTCGATCATTCCTCTACGTCAATTGGTTACCGAGATATTGAAAGTGCTAAACACAGTACGTTGTCTAATGTTATTCTTATGGAGGAAAAGAAAATTTTTTTATCTCGCTTATTTATGAACGTATACTGACGAAACTTGGTATACAGCTTCATGTCATTGAGGTCTATTGATATTTGCTCCAAAAAATTGTTTTTGCATAATTCTCCCGTAGCAGCAAACCTGCGTACTCAGCCCCCATGTTATTCTTATGGATAATAATTAAATGCTCTGTCTCCCTTAATTATGAACATAAATGAATAAAAACTGGTATACGACTTCACCTAGTTGAGTTATATTGATATTAGCATAAAAACCCAATTTTTGTTTCCTTGTTGCAGCAAACCTGCGTACTCTGCCCCAATGTTATTCTTATGGAGAATAATTAAAATTGTATATATCGCTTAGTTGTGAATATATTTTTATGAAACTTGGTAAGTGGTTTTATGTAGTATTAAGACATTTATATCTCCATTGGAAATTCGCTGAGTATGCAGGTTTGCTGCGACGGGGGTATTTAATATTGTTTCTTACGTTTTTAAAGCGAATGACAAAAATAATTTGCCTTTTATGGGGGAATAGTAGTTAATTTCTATCTAACCATAGACACATTGAAATATTATGTTTTACTGATTTACTGTATATAAAATAATTTAGTATTACAATTAATCGTTACTTAAACCTTAAGCTAGTTTACTAAAGATAATTTTACTCACTTAATATAGTCGTTATATGTTTCTAGCTTATTGATTGTCCATAGTGGTTCCGTCCACTTAATTGAATAGGAATAAACCCGACAAAAATCTTTATATTAGGTATCTGGAAGTAAAGTCATTGCGAAACGGTAATATAAGTCGGTCTTGGTTTTTAGTGATTTCCATGCACTAAAATAGAGTCCACATAAAAGAACGTTGAAATAATTATAAAAACAAATAAAAATCTTCTTCTGAAATTGAATAACTTTTTTACCTCTACAGTTATACTTTATTCTATAATTTTAATTGTTTTTCTAAGTCGATGTATAACTCAGAACGTATAGGAAGACCATTGTATCAAGATATTTTGGATTTTAAAATTACTGAACAATTATAAAACAACAATTTTAGAACGTGACTGTTGTAGTAATGCTTTTCTTACGACATAAAACAAATCTGTTTACCTTTTATTTTCTTTACGTTTATGTGACAGTGGTCTATAAATCAAGTATTAATAGTGAAAACTAATTTTTTTTAATTTTACGAGTATTTAATGGTAGGGATTTAGATTCACCTTGACAACCTGGCAGGCATGTACTTATTGAAATATTGAGTTTAACTGTAGAAAGGTAAACATCCAAATAGTTTGTATTACTGTAACACAGTAAAAAATAAAAGGAACAATATAGTTGGTCACTATTAATAATTAGGTACAAGAATGCTACAGCTAAGATGGTACATCAGCTAAGATAGAATTATAAAAACAAAAAAGGCGTTGTCGTAAGGTGTTGGAAAATAAATATATCTGAATTTAGATTTATATATATATATATATATATATATATATATATATATGTATATATATTATATATTACATTGTAAGAATTTAACATTAATTACCAATATAACAAGAGTATTAAAATGCATAATAATGAATGTAGGACATTAAACGTAAGAAATATTATGTATTAAGATGAAATGGGTCGTATGAGTAGATTTTTTTTAATCGGGTTGTTTTTTTAAGACTTGATAAACGATCTAGATGTTATAAGAAAACCGTAATTTATCTTTTCTGGATCAAAACGATTAATCATTTGTTACAAAACATGATTAAACTTTATAAGAGATGCTACGTGTTGTACATTTTAATAAATTTTCTTCTTATTTGAACATGAAAAATTTAAGATTTAAAAATTAAAATCATTAGTACTGTCTAGAAAACGTCATTACATTGAAGCTTACAGGAACAAAAAAACTGAATCAAACAAGAATCAAACGTTTGTCACTTTACTTAAAGATTAGTTTATTTACAAAATGAAAAACATAAAATAAATAAATAAAAATAAAAAAACTTCTTTTGGTAAATATAGACATAAACTGGGCAGCCTAACCTAACCCAATAAAAACCACTATTATAAAACGTATTGTGTTTTTTATTATTATTACTATCAAGATTACTGTAAATAATTAATATCCTATCCATTCCTATACTCTAATATGAGTAAAGTTTGCGTGCTTGCTTGCGACACTGATCTCAAAAACGGCTCCAACGATGTTCGAAATTACTAATTTATGGGATAAAAATAAGTTCTAGACTGGTCTCATCCCCAGGAAAAATCAAATAACTTAAACAAACTAAAATGAAAATTTAAAAAATAACATTCGACTGATGGAGTTTCCAATCAAAACAAAAGAATTGTAACAGCTGTTCATAATCAACCAGGGAACTGTCAACGTTATACTCATATTGTTTATGATTATTATCATTTAGTTTCCTGAGAGCAGAGATTATAATAATTGAGTGAAGATTACATATATAGAGTAGTAAATAATATCAAAGGGATATTGAGCTATAAATAATAACTGGAGTGACCTTAAAAATGTAAAAAAGAGGCAAATGAGTTATACTAATCTGATTATCAGTAGGGGGAAGTGGTGCAATGTTTCTCCCAGTCATATAAACAAACTGACTGGCCTTCCCCCGAGCAAAGATTGGCCCCCCGGGTCATTTGCTATAGATATAACTTTCATTAAACTTTATACCCAATACTGTAGGAGGTATTTTAGGGATTTGGTTATCAAATTATGGCTATATGTCTAAGAGATTGCTAAAATTAAAGGAATTGGCCCAATATCCTCTGGAAATTTAAATTTTAATTTGAATGTGGGTCAGCTAGGAAAAAAGGGAAAACTGTCTCCTCACAACAAGCATGACTACTGCGAAACTTGTGTTTTAATAAAAACATTCCAGTTTGCACTTTAATCGTCTGCTTTAACGTAACAACAGGAGTTCGTACCTTATAATGCTGCATTGTCTGAGCATGTCGTATGTAAATAATGTATATGAATGTTAGTTAATTGTTAATAAATATGTTAGTGGCTAAGGCTCCTGCAACCCTCCTTATATAGTTGCAGGGCTCCTGCAACCCTGCTCCTGTATCTTATTGTGAACCAACGAAATTTTAATATTTATCTCAACACAGAGAGAAAATACCACAAAACACTCTCCAATGAGAAGTCAAGTAAATGTGAATTAGTGACTTATGAACTAACCAGACTTCCGGTTGTGAGCGCGTGTTAATTTACTCGTTTCCGGTCTAGCTTCCGGAAGCACTTGATGGAGTGAAGCTTTTAGTGGCTTCCGGTCTTTTTAAAATTGCTTGGGTAACGTTTCCCTTGACGAAATAATTTGTTAAAAACATTACAAAATACTTTTACAAATATGACAAACCATAATAGTACATTTGTAATTTATAAAAATTAAATAATGATGGATAATTTATAAGTAAACTTATAAGTTGTTTAGGATACATAATATTTATTTAGAGACAGATTTCACTTGCCACTAAGTAAAACGTATTTAGAAATAATATTTAAAAACAATGACATTGGGTTTTCATCAAAACTACTTAAAAACCTGTATAATAATTAGTTTTTATAATAGTAAATATCATGTTTCTTCATACTAAGACAAATTTGACTATATTTGTCTTAGTATGAAGACACATACGTGTAAATTTCAGTGCACATACGAATGTGGGGAATACAAGTTTGCATTTATAATAATTGTCATTTTGTAATGAGACAAAGCTTTTAAATGTATAACTGCAGTATACCCATACGAAATAATCTGTAGTACTTGGGAAAGTGAAATGTAATATGCAACTTGAACAACACTTCACAACAATATGTGTAACTAGTATACTCGATTTTACCATGTATAAGGGGTTTTTTGTTCCTATCTTTTAGTGCAAATGAGCAACACATATATTTTTTATACTTTGATACACCAAAAGATTAATAACATAGTTTAAAATGCATGAAGCAGCTTTAAAATTGTATTGCATTAATTGTTAAGGTTATAATTTTAATTAAATAGTAAAGTTACATATTTGTCCGGATTGAGTTTTATAAATTTCCGTGTAACTTATGTTACACTTACACAGTATAATTCAGTAACTCAACCATATACACTCACAGATGATAACTTCTAGTGATTATTAAAAAGATTTCAACCACAACATTAAGCCCAGGGTTATTTATGAAATTAAAATTTCACTTGGCAATTTTGGTAAGGAATTTGTTCGGGAATATTCACAGTTGAAACATAAACACCGAGTTTCTTTTGAAAAATAAAGCTAGGAAACTCCGCCTAGCTTTATTAGTAGCTTTATTAAAGTAAATTAGGAAGACAACAATCTGTTAAGTTATGAATTAAATTTGTTTAAAATAATTGTAAAACCTTCTGTATCACACATTGAAGTTACGATGTGTAAAATAAACAACTAGTTTTTATATCACATAACAATATGGTTCCCTATGTAAAGTGCCATTTAAATCATCACACTTTTAATAAGTTTTTAATAGATGACAATATACTGAAATGCAACTACATTTAATTTAATTAATATTAATCAAATAACGTATTCTTATTACACATGTATGACGTTATAAAATATATATTTTAATTAAACTAATAAATAATTCCTTCCTTCGGTATTAAACCTGTTTTAAAAACTAATTTCATTTGTGCCGTGTTACGTCACCCTCATATATATATTCGTCTTTACCAACCCGGTAACTGGCTCGCTTTCGCAGAAGGCTGGTCCGGAAGTGGGGTGACGTCACCGTTGTTGCCCCCTTCCGCCAGCAAGGGGATTGAGCGTCTGTCTTTGGTGCCCCTCTCCCCTAGGAAGACGCCGTATTCGTCGGTGCAGTTGACCAAATATTCTTCTGGATGGCTAGATAAGTACTAGCTGTAAGGGGAGGGAAGCTAGGGCGAGTCAGTCTAATCTAAAATTAAAATAATTAAGGAATAGTAGTTATGTAGGCATGTTATTAGGAATATTCTCGTGGTGTGGGCTACCCACGCCACGCCACAAGATTGCAAACGTATTATTTAAATATTTGTCCATATTTATTGTTATTTAGTTTTTACCGTTATGTTTATGTTCAGGAATATTTCGTTAGGTTTAAAGGTTATTTAAGGTTTAGGCTCAGAGCAATGAGTAGTTGAGGGAATTCGGTAGTTCGCCAGTTCATCATTACGAGATGTTTAAATTGACTCATTAAGGCTATTTATAAGTATATTTATTTGATCTTTAATTATCATATACAGGGCGTCTTAAGGTGTCTCAAACCGATTTCAGACAAACCACAGATGTAGGCGCCCTATAAAGATGAAATAAAAATGTTACCCACTAAATCGACACAAAGGAGTAAAGTAAAATTAATGATAAATAATTTTAACTTGTTAAACATAATGTAAACATACGTAATAATGTGTTTCACTTTATTGCCCTTTACAGACACATATTTTGGTGAAAACAGAACTCACTTATCTCTATCCTTTTCTAAATGGTGGCCATTTTTTCAAAATATATTACAAATTACGGAAAACCTTGTATCTGCTAAAAGACATAACATATTTATATTATGATTCTTATTTCTTACTTGTATTGAACTCAGCTTAACCCTGATATAATACATGACAGTATTTAAAACATAGTAACAAATAGTAAAAAAAAAACTTTTTATGTTATTATGCACAAAACTAAAAAAAATCAAGTAGTAACGTATACCAAAGAGTTTTTCGTTTTAAAGAGAAATCCTAACAACTTTATAATTTACATAAGCCTCGTATCTATTTTTTGTTTTTTAGCATACAAATCGTAATTCTCCCATTCGAAATGCATGCTATTTCTACATAATTAATTTATAAATGAGGCCTCGGAGTATTTTGAAGTGTTTACAACGACTCTATACTGGACCTAGATGCTATTTTTCACCAGGCTATTATTTTATGATGCTTTCTAAGAACAAGTCGGCTTGTTCGGATAGTTCCCTTAATATATGTAAAAACCGACACTAGTGTACCTACACAAAGACTAAACTAATAATACATAACAAATTTATAGTAAATAACAAATATTTAAATGTGAATTTAAATTATATGTGAACCAAATTTTAAATTATCTTAAACAAATATTGTAAGTCGTACATTGGTTGGTAATCATGATGACGTATAACGTAATTACATAATACATTGACTGGTTAGCAGCTATACAGCAAAGTATACACATATGAATTCAAAATCAATAATAAAAACAGAACAGTTTAATTCTGCACAGTTAACGTAGCTTATATTAAGTATTAAATGGGCTATAGGTGTACAACTTGGATTAATGGATAAAGATTCCCACTTTTAAATGGGAACTCCAAGATAAGCTGTTGGCAATATCAGAGCCTTCAACTTGGTTATCGACTACCAGGATGACCTCTATTGTTTATCTCCGTCGTATCTTACTGCTGAGGAAATTGCCTTACAGTTTCAATCTTTAACCTGAACTTATAAAACACTATTTTAATCCTGCCCACGTGTTTTTTGTCTATTTTTCTTCCAATCACTTAAACAGTGTTTGTTTACATTCTATTGTAAAATATTTGCGATGCGAAAATTAAAATGGAAGTTAAAAATGTATTAAAACATATTGTGAATGATTTGGAAACTCTCAAATATCAAATCTGACCTTAATTGTTTAAACATATAATAATAAATAATGTATATCGATTGCATAATAGTTTGTATATATAATATTAATTATAATTAGTTACTTTCCATAGAGGTATTGCTTAACTATAGGCCATGACATGTAAGGAATATTAAAATTAAATTGTTATTACAAAATTATTACTTATTTATAAACTTGAAATTTTAATCCATACAACAACTATTATATGTTTACTAGTTTGTTGTACTATAATATATTAATAAATATTGCAAAATGCTGTTTTGACTAGTACGTCAGTGGAGCGTTATGTACATATTTATGTTTTTTACGGAGTGTATCTTTAATAAATACTTATTACTTGTACATAAATAATAGACTGTACAACATTTTTATTCATTAAATGATTCCCTAACACACACACACACACACACACACACACACACACACACACACACACACACACACACACACACACACACACACACACACACACACACACACACACAACACACACACACACACATATATATATATATATATATATATATATAAGACTCAGATTAATATAACAGGTATAATGGAAAGACCTCTAAATATATCACTGTGATTTTAAATGTTTATACAAGTTGAAGCCCCTACATATAATGCAAGTTATGACCTCCAGTTGCTCACTCCGGTCTATAGGATGTGTCGCAAGAACTGTTGGAGGGTTTAAGCTCTATATTGATCACGTGACCTACTTTGTTCAGCAACTGTATTAATTACTGCTAGGAAGAATTAATTAATATGTCTTTATCCCTGGGCCTTTAACTAAGTAATAGTATTCCTCACAAATTATCGTCTGGATATGGTGTATTGGGTTACATCAGTCGTGTTTAACGGTTTTGCATTTTATAAAAATCAACAATTGTGTTTGAGCATTCAACATTTTCGTTTCAAGTTTCTCAAAGTGCAAACAAGTAAAAAATAATTTGAGGGTTTTATGAAGAAATTAATCAAGTTTTTAATGGAATACTACATTTTGAACATCAGCAAAAATAAAAATTCGAAAATCTTTTTGAAAAGTCTTATTTATTATTTATCTTATAATGTATCTATTAAATAATTTTGGTTTGTATTTTTCTTTGTTGTTGATCACTTGTTGGTTTTAAATTAGTACTTACAGTTAGTTCTGTTTATTATTGACTTGGCAGGACCTGAACTAGTGACTACTTAGTACCGAATGCTGGAGGCAGGAACCGGAAGTGGTCTGAGCAGGAGCGGAACTTCCGCCTGTGGTTAGTCTAGCCCAGAAGTGTCTAACTGTCATTAACTACTCAGTGAGAAGTTTGTGGTCGTGCAACCACAGTTTGGAACCATGGAATATAACTAATACTGATAATTATTATCAAATTAGATGCTAATATCTTCGTGAAAGAAGATTAAAATTAAAATTAAAATAAAATATAAAATGGGGAATGTAATTAATATGTTAGAAGTACTTTTTGTAAAATTTGAACAACTAAAACAATTTGTACCCTAATTTCATAATCTTTTTGTTAAATGCGCTGCCGACATAACTATTAGGTTTAAAATCATTATTGATTTGTTATTTAAATGCGCTTGAAGTCCAGATGTGCCTTTTGGGGATTTTGAAGACGTCCACCTTCCAGGCTCTGCCCCCTGGACCTTCAAAGTTCTATTGTTAGTCGTATGGAAGAATAGAAATAATTGTAATTGAAAATGAACAACAGCTGTTGATACTAACAAACAGTACAGAAGGAAGGTCAGCTGTGTTAAGGCAAACTCTGGAATGCCATCTCCATTTAAACTATCGGGGCCAGAAATTAGCTGGATATTCCCAAAACAAAATACATTTCCTAAGTATTATAGTCGAAACACTATTCATATTTATACAGTATATTAGGCATAGGCATAGGCATAAAGCAATCAAATAGTTAAAGCTCACTTTCCTTTACTCAGTGTAGGATAAAGAGATAATTATTTTCGTATTGTTAGTGACAAAGTTTAAAGTATTTTGTATATTATGTAATACTAGCTTTTACCCGCAGTTTCGTTTGCCAAAAATGTAAACACACTTAAAATAATAACCTAACTAGCACTATCAAATCTGTTTTTAGGTTTTACTGTATGATTTCTTTCGGAGTAACTGAAGTAAATATTAATCACAACTAGTAATTTTATAAATTATGATATCCTCCCATAAGATTTTTATTGGAACCTACAGGACTAATAGGGTGAAGCCCTAAGGTTGGATGTGGACATTATCAGGTATATATTTTAACGTCATATGTAAGCTATGTTCATGTAATGTACACGAGTGATTATTAAAATTTCTATTTTACATGTTTGGTTCTCATATATGTATATAATGGGTTAATTGTTTAATAATTAACACTTAAAAGAATTACATTAAATTTTGTTGTACGGTAAAAAAAATTATCTTTAGCTGAATATCAAAAGAATTTCTATTTTGCTTATTAAATTACAGGTCGTATATTACTGATTTTTGTTGTTACCACGTAGCATGTTTTTTTATTTGAAAGTATTAAATTAATGTATAAGGTAAATAGACTGTGTAATACATATTCAGTTGGAAAACTAGAAGATGAATAAAAACCAAACTTTCTTCAACTCTGCGGTGCGAACAAACACCAATCTCAATCAAAAAGCGATAAATCTCAATGAATGAGGTTCGTGGTGGCATGATTCCTTAGCTGTCTTTGATGAAGGCAAAATGAAAATTCACAGTCCATTTTCGACTTCATGATTTGTTGTCTGTTTTAGGATAATGGCACATAGACTATATACATGACCAAAATATCAACCAATCCATTTGCATTACATTACAAATTTCCTTAAATAAATTCAGATTTAACTGGCGTGTCTTCCATAAAAAATTTTGTCACGCTACCCATCTTATTTTAAAGTGATATTACACCGAGTTTTCCTGAAACAAAGTTTAAGAACTTTATTTTCCCTCCATCAACAAGTTATTATCAGTTCGCAGGTCACTATTGCTACGGATAAATTAAGTTAGCAAGTTATTTCAAAAGTCAGAATATTATTTAGTGCGTTTATAAACAAATTACTATTTATTTTTAAGTGAAGAAGTAAAGCCAGTTTTTTAAGTCTTCAGCATGTGGGAATTTAAAACGGTTATTCACATTTTAAGTATGGTAATGTTATTATTACATTTCAAAATAGCTATTGTACTAGCAATAATCTGATACATAATGACGTACATTTATAAATTTTTGGTCGAACAGTTTTTACAAAGAAAATTTAAAAAAATACGGAGTAAAATCGTAGGATAAAAGTTAATTTGTGAAGCAAAGAAATATCAGAAGAAGTAAGAGTTGGCGGAACAAAATTTGGTAGATTGTAATTGTAACTTTTTTTGTCTTAATAAATTGGATGTTTGCTGAAGAAATGATTACTTGAAAGGATAATGGAATATAGGACTAAGAAAAACATCTTGGAAAAAATAAAACTACATATAATAGTATTTTAAATAAATACATTATAAAACTAGCATTACCTTTTTAGTGTAAGTGATTATAGTTTTTACATAACCCTGATGGTACTGCTTGTCATTTGAACTTAAATAACTACAGAATATAAAAAAGTCCTATAAATAAATATGATCGTATTATTTGGTGTACATTTAGTAATCGGCATTACGTTAATTTAATTTAGAAGTGGATTTAAGTATTGTGACATGTAAAATTAATATTATCTTTTATATATATCACTAAGCCCTTCTTCCCTAAATACTCAAAGTTACTGTATAGTGTTAATTTGTTTATTATTAGAGTTTAATGTATAATCATTGTTTCCTGAAGAAATGTGCAGAAAAAGTAAGTATATACATATGATTGACGGAGTTTAACGAACCATATTGAAATGCCGATATGTTACACATACTTTGATAATTTCAATCACCATTGTTTTACGATTTATATGTCACACAGTAACAATTATCTTTTAAGTTTCAGATTTCAATCTCTTTACTAAATGTTGATCTCGATTGTTAGGTATAAAATTAGAAGAAAACCCACTCTCATGAAAGAATAAGTTTTTTAAAGTATACAAATATGTTAAAACGTTTAAGAATTTATAATAATAGTAACAAGGGATGCAGTGGTTTAAACAATTTTCACGTTAGCCAATAGGTGAGGATACTCATTCGTAAGAGGTACTAACATGTGATATTCAGAAATTCATAAATACTCTGATGAACAGCTTCAAACAATATAAATTTATTTTCAAGACACTTGGGATTGTTAAAGGATAAAAATGGATAATATTGTACTGAAGAGAAGTTACTGCAGAACTTCTTACAAGTGATAAAGTAACTCACCTGCTTTACAGCCTCCGTGTCCAGTTGAGCTCTAAGGTGAAAAAATGCTGTAATCTCTCTCTCTCTCTCTCTCTCGCTCTCTCTCTCTCTCTCTCTCTCTCTCTCTCTCTCTCTCTCTCTCTCTCCCTCCCTCCCTCTCTCTCTCTCTCTCTCTCTCTCTCTCTCTCTCTCTCTCTCTCTCTCTCTCTCTCTCTCTCTCTCTCTCACTATAAAGGATTATATAAATTATAAAAACAATGATACAGTTTTATTTTAGTTACGTAGTTTTTTTATTAATGGTGAAAGGATATCTGCTAAATTATAAAGCTTGAATAACAACAAGAAATTAAAAGTTTTACCGATAGTATGTAGCAAAAATATTTAAACAAAACCAACAATGAAGACATTATATAGGTAACCATTTCAAGAATGAACTTATCGATGCTGAAAGAACGACTTGTTTGGCAGCTTACAACACGAGAACGGGTGGGTTGACAATGAACAGAATATAAAAATGTATTTGCTCTACAATTTTGAATTCAAACGAGCTATTTGTTGTACATAATCAACGATATTTTGTGATAACTTATTTTGTCATTGTGTTTGTTTTGTTTTTGATTGCTTACGAACAATTATGAGAATGGGTCATAAAGTGCAATGTTACCCGATAATGTCTCAAAAGTTTCGTAAAATGTAATATGATTTCAAAATAAGCTGTTACAAAAGAAAGTGCAGGAAAGGTGGCTTTTTATTTTTTAACAAGAAAAAAATAAAGATTGTTTAAATAAACGTAATCATATAAAACTGTTAATGTTTTACACTCTACTTAATGAAAGTGCTTGGAGACTGAGTGCAATTTATCACAGATAGGGAAAACAACATTGTTTAAGCTGGGGACATGGAACTTAATTTGTAAAAGACTGTTTATACAGGACAAAAACAGACATAAAAGACTTTTTGTTCCCAGAACTCCGCCTTTGTTTACGTGCTATAAAACTGTGTTCACTAAACCACGGAGTCCTGTGACGATCATCACAACTCTAAGACGATATACCCTAAGACAACAAACAGTAAGACAGTCGAGGAGTGAGAGGAGGAAAATGAACAAGGGTGGGTTGTGGTGTTGAAATATGGTGTATGTTCAACATGTAATGTTAAATAACTTATTAAGGACGGTATAGTATACAATATAAAATGATCGTATAGAATTATCGGTGGACAAGTCTATTCATTTTTTAAAGGATTTGATATTTTAGTAGGATGATATATAATTTATAAATATAAAAATTTACCCCTCTAAATTTGTATCAAGTTATGTGGAAAATACAGTGAATTCGGTTTTTTTCTTCAACATATTAGTTTGTTTATTTACCAACGACATTTCAACGACATGTGTGATTTTTTTAAAATTTACTCTTTATTTGTAGGTACCATACATATGTGCAATTCCTATAAGCAATAGATTGGTTAGAATTGTATTTACATTTATTAGCACTCCTTAAGAATTTATTTCATGATTTTATCTCCAAGACTTGAAGTCCAAGGTCAGATCGTATAATATTATTTTGTTTTTAAACTAAGCTTCATTATTATTTAGTATCAGATTCAAAAATCCTTAAATCCTTTAGTTTATTAACTTTTCTGATACACCCAAACATTATACTCATTACGTTAGAATGAAAATAATATTATTTCAAAGCTATCACAAAAACGATGATAAAAATCAAAAGATTTTGTGTCTCAATTATAAATCTCTATTACCTATTACATAGATATGCTAAACCTTATGGTAGCGAGAAATCACTTATACCTACTAGATGGAGGTTAATCACAAGTCCAGAACTTCCGGTTCCTGTCCGGCACAAGGGCGACATCCGGTATTACTCACTGCCACTTCCGATAAGCGACAGAGTCACGCAGACAGGAAATTATGTCTCAACTGAACAATGACAAATGGAACCTTTGTGTGATAACGGTTGGAATATCTTTATTTTATTTGATATTCGTTTTCAATTTAATATTTTCTATTATAAGCTGAATTAATTATTTATTGAGAGTTTATTAATCCGTTTAAGTGTTATACTAGTTTAAAACGTTAACTGCCACGGGATCCATATGACACCACGGTGAAAATCACTCAACTACCGCTGGATCCATGTGGCACCCCAGAGCAGTATGAAATGTAATGCATTCCTGTATTTAGTTTTTTTCGTTATGACTAATATTTTGTGGCCTCCTGCATTGACACTGTGGGACATTCACGAAAATATTGGTTTATAACTGTGCCGCGTTATCAGTTTGAGTGAGGGGATTCATTTTTTTATTTTCGGTGAATAAATTATATAATACCCATGACATTAAATGTAAATAATGAATTTCAAATCACGTATCTTACTCAATTTGACTAGAATAAAATTGTCATAAGACTGTAATTCTACTAAAAGCAAAATCCAAAGGTTTTCAAAAGGTATGTAAAGTGTTTCTGACACGATGATGAGAGAAGCATATGTTTTTTTATAAAATTAAAGCAAGTTATTAAAGTAAAATTTGTTATAAATATTTTAAAAGCTTTAAGAAAACAAAATTTAAGGGTGAATGACATTTTTATGTTTCAAAAGTCTTATTCAGAAGTAACCGCGACTAAACAGAAGCAACCGTGAGTTTTCCCCCGTATATGTCATGACAGGAAGACACCGCGACGCCCCTGGTGGGGAGATTGGGCATTAAACATGCAACGGGTTGTCTCAGAGGAAGCGACGTCAGTGCCCTCGGGTTGTGCATTGTACTGCGTCTTAAACAAACACCGGTAAACACGGCAGAAGTGAAAATAATTTGGAAGAGCAAATATAGAAGTATATTATAATCGAACTAAAGTGAAATATAACATACCGATTGGAACTATGAACATAATTTAAAATATTAAATTGAGACTATAAAATTAGTTATTAGTATCATTATACGTGTAGTGACAATTTAACATTTTTTATAAACATAAAAGCATAATTTTGTGTAAAAAGTTTTGATAAGTTTGTGAAAAGTTTTGAAAGTTGTTGGCTAAACAGCTTGTAAAAGGTAAAGCTAAAAACTATAAAAAAGCAGGTGATTTTAATATTTGTAAATGCACCACATATTTGTTTAACATTAACTATCAATTTAGTATTAACAAATTAACTTAGTCATGTTAATGATGGGTTTTGTTAGTCTTAGTTTATTACGAATGTATTTTGCTTATATCTAGGTTGACTTATCTTCATATATATTAATTAAAACAGTGTGAATCTAAGTCAAGAACTAAAGCTATTTAATATAATCCATTAAGTGATTAATATTGTTAATATGATAACAAAATCTAAAAACCGAATATTAAAAGGTTCAACAAAATATTAATTAGTAAAATTACGGTAATAATATAAATTTCATTAAAGGGATCCTTCAGATCATAAACTACAGAGTTAATCACTAGACTCAACTTCCGGTTCCTGTTCAGCCCAAAAGCGACTTCCGGTGTTGTTCAATGCAATTTCCGTAATTTACCCCTGGTGTACATTCAGAGGAATTGAAGTTAAAACCTAATTGAGATCATTATTAAGAAAACGATGATTATGCAAATATTTTTTCTACATTGAATAAAAGATCGCATAACTTTTAACCGTATTATATATATGTCATCCAACCATCAATACATAAATAAACTATGTTAGTGTATATCCTTGAAATTAAAGTCTGTAACAGATGTTAGAGATTGTATTTTAGCTATAAAAATGTTTTCATTTTTTTAACATTAGGAATTAAAAAAATATGAATTAAAAATCTTGGCAATGTAACTTGTCCATAATCTTAAATGAATTGATTTAATCAAATAAGATTATATTAAAATAAGATTATGTTCAATGTGCATGGAAAAAAAAGAATATGTTGACTAAAAATTAAACTCTTGCAGTATTTAGCCGTAGACAGTAGAGTCAGAGCACCGAGTCTTCAGCTGGGTTAGCGAGGGTAAGGGACTGGTATTAAAGTACTTAAGAAGAAATATTTCCAACCTTCTTTCAAGGAGATAAAATATTTCGCCAACATAAAATCCGATATTCCGTTCCTGTTCAGGTTAAACACATAAAACCCCCTAGTAAATGGACCCTGTCACGTAATTCTGTTTACTTTAATTTATATGATCCCTGGAAATAAGTCGCAAGGTTTAAAAACACTCTAGATTATGGTTGGTAAAATAATCTTTATATTTTGTATGGAAAAACACTTTGAAATTATAATTATATATTTATTATGATCACCTAAAAAAATGGTTAATTTATAAATAAAATGTATTGATGAGGACGTTGATTACTAAAAGTTATCTTATTTTAATTAATTTAAACAGATATAACAAATTAAATATTGTTTATGTCATGTCATTAAGATTATTTGGTAAACTGTCAAAATGTATTTAAAGGTTAAAATTTCCAATATCCAAGAAAAACCCGTTTGGATCAGAATACGATTTTATAACCTGTCAGTCTAGTTAAAATATAATTGTTATCATCCCACTATTGTGTAATTATTAACATTTGAATAATACTGATATCCCACTGTCCCTTCAATCTGGTATCAGCACCGATGACACATCGTATAATTTGGATTAATTAGTGTCTTAAATTAAATACATAATCTGTCAAAGGGACTTGCATAACCTAATTATATACATATCACAAACCCTACTGTCATTTCGATCTGGATAGATATATACAGGAAACAAACTATAATAATAAACCTTACAGCTGAGTACCTAAAAAATGTAGTTTTGTGAAGAATTATCATACATCTATTTTGATCATGTCCTCAATCCAAAGGCAAATCAACATTTTATTTGTACCCATTTATAAAACATAAATAAGATTAAAAAAATCTACAGTGTATACTATTAAGTAATAGTGTCACAACCTGCTCCGTTTAAAAGAATTTGTTTAAACATTTTGTAACGATTATTTCTGGAATACCTATTAGTACACAAGAGGCCATAAAGATCCTGCTTTGGCCAAACCGTATCAGCTTACTCAAAATACACAAAATACCCTTATTCTGAATTAAACTACAACTATAACATCGGCAGCTGTGTCAATGTTGAACCACTTCTAACAATTAAATTTCTCGTGAATGAGATGACACCAATAATCTTCCCTTTCTTATCTTGCCACACAAGATCGGAAGCGCTAAAGCACACATTTCCTCGGGAGGCTATTGAGAGCTGGCAGAGTGGCGGAATGTAAACTCACTGATAACTGGATATTGATAAAAACGCAAAAAGCTTGGATGATAATGCAATTAGTCCGATCGTCATATCGTTCGCTAGCTGTTCTTCTCTATGCAGCTTTTATATTTTAAAAGTAAGTTTTCAGGCTAATATCACAATGTAAACTAAAGTTTATAAAATTAATTTGATTATTGTTTTAATTTTAATCAATATTTGTAATTAAATAATGTTTATTTAATGTTAGTGTCTATTGTACAATATAACATCCATTTGGGCTTGTTTAATCAATTCTGGTTCAATTGAAATGCATAAAATAAGTCCTACTAAATTGGGGTTCATGCATTCATTCATTATTGCTGGTTTAGGAAACCCCATCATAGCTGCTAGGCACGTCTTCCATCAGTGGGAATTTCATGCAGGTTACCGCAAGAATAGGATATAGCTGGAAAGGAAAGGATGAAATGGGACAGGCAGCCAAATTGACCTTTCAGAGGGTCAACTCCCGTGCTCCTATGACAGCTGTGATCAGGCTCAATCAGGCGGACCTGTTCTACCCTCCAACTGGCCAACTCAACTGACAGGGTATCCATGTACAACAGTCAGGTACCATACATTCTCAGTTTGGGGACCAAAACCGGAATTTCCGTCCCCAGCCGCTGCAAATGGAGGGACCAAAGTTGAAAGGAAAGTTTGTCAAAATGGACAGCCAAAAGACTTACCATATATAATGACAACTTCATTTGCTGTACCCAATGTCAGCCTCAAAACTGGTATAGACCAGTTTGAAGGTGGTCCTGGGGCGAAATTTTGGTTTGGTTTAAGCTTACAAATTTCTACGTTCACTCTTAAATAGACAAAACATGATTTGCCGTACATTGTTTTATAGCATCGAAACTCTTTTTATATTTACATTTGGTCTACACATATTATTAGATACATAAGCAACATATTTAAATTTTATTTTATTAAATGACACCATATGACTATTAATTAATAATAATTTAACGGTTTTTACTCCAAGTTATTTTAAGATGTTTTGCTAGTTGTATTTGTCTGAAAATATTATAAATACGCAATATATTATGATGTCGACTCACTCTAGTATTATTTTAAACTCGACCATATTTCAATACAACTCAATTACTGCTGGAAACATCGGCCGTCAATGTCATAATGTTTCATGATACAAACTTGATTATAGCGTTTGGCCAATAGCGACCGATGATTGATGACGAACGTTGGTGAACATTTGACAAGTTACTTCCATTAAGGTAACGTTTGGCTATTCGTGAGCTAGCGAATGGCCAATGATGTCAGCTGCCATCCGTGTTATCAATGTATTATGTATATTTATGTTGCTCATTACTAATGATTCGTGTGGTAAATTGTGTACATAAGATGTGAAAAACTGTGAATTGGAAATGATTGAAAGGGAATATACACACCGACAAGAAATCATGTCTCAACTGAACAATGACAAATGGAACCTTTGTGTGAGAACGGTTAGAACATCTTTAGTTTATATGAAATTCGTTTTTAATTTATAATTTCTATTATAAGCTGCTTTAGTTGTTTATTAAATGTTAACTAAACCTTTTTTTAAACTAGTTTAAACCCTGAACTGCCTCGGGATCCATACAACACCATGGTGGCAATCACTCAGCTACCGCTGGATCCATGTGGCACCCCAGAGCAGTCTGAAATGTAATGCATTCCTGTAGCTCGGCGTTTTGGGGTTTTTACTAATATTTTGTACCCTCCTGCAGTGATAACGCGGGACATTCACGATGACATTGATTTATAATTGTGGAGCGGTATCAGTTTGAGTGAGGTAGAGAAAGGGAAGAATTTATATTCGGTTTCTAGTTGAATAAATTAAACAATATTCGTGGTATTGAATGCATTTATAAAGAGTTTTTAATAACTAATCTTACTCAATTGGTCTGTGAAAATATTTTCATAAGACTGTACAGTAATTATAATTAAAGCAAAATCCATTTAAAAAGTATTTATTTAAGTGTTTCCAACACCATGATGAGAGAAGCATATTTGTTTATCAAATTACAGCAAGTTATTAAAATATATATTTTTTTTAATATTTTAAAAGTTTTTGAAAACTAAATTTAAGGGTAAATGACATGTTGATGTTTCAAAAGTCTTATTCAGGAGCAACCGTGACTATTCCTCCTGTAGCTGTTATGACAGGAAGCCACCGCGACGCCCCTGGTGGGGAGATTGGGCATTAAACATGCAACGGGTTGTCTCAGAGGAAGTGACATCAGCGGCCGCGGGTTTCACATAGTACTTCGTCTCAAACAACATCCGGTAAACACGGCAGGGATGAAAATAATATGGGAGAGTAGATAAGGGAATAAATAATCGTCGAATATAGAGAATGTACAAGATACCTATTGATATTATGAACATGGTTTTATAATCCTGAATTGAAACTATAAACAATTTTTTTTAGGATTAAGACTTTTTAAAATGCATTAAAAAAACAATATTATACATGTAGTGACAGTTAAAACATGTTGTACACTACACGTCTTATTGGGATGTCAATTTAGTAAAGGCATGTTAATCCAATAAGTGAGTAATATTGTTAATATAACAACAAATCTAAGTACAAAATATAAAATAGTTCAACAAAATCAAATCAAATTGATTTCCAAATAAAAATAAATAAAAGATCATGTACACAAACAATATTGCGGAAAACAAAATTCTCACAATGGCCCATCGGCCTGTGCGTGAGCACGAGCTCTGACTCAAATTCAGTGTACTTAAAAAATAACCAAAAACATCGTATTATTGCTAAAACAATTACATTTACTTTTTGATGATTAAATAGGCTACAAACACACATAAAAAAAAATTGGCAGTTGTATGTATATTAACCGTGAACTAAATTAAGAATCTTTTTGCATTTAAATATCAAACACTGATTTAAAATAAATATAAATAAAACGACATTTGATATAATACAAAGACGATAGGCAATGGCAAGAGTGAAGTAGACGTAGAAGTAGACGGTAGAAAAATAAGTAGACGGTGTTGTTAGCTTTTGTATTCAGTGAGCAGTTAGTGATGTAAAGTAGTCATCGTAGTACTCAGAACGGATGAGGGACTCAGCATGTTCAGAACCGATCTCCAACAACCAGTTAAGTACTACCCTTAAATTCGACAAATTAATTTATTCTTAAAGATATTAATTAGTAAAACTACTGAAATACTATAAATATCATTGAAGGGATCCTTCAGATCATAGACCCTGGAGTTAATCACTAGACTCAGCTTCCGGTTCCTGTTCAGCCTAAATCGACTTCCGGTATTGATCGACGTAATTTCCGTAATTATTTTCCCCTGGTGTTCATTAAGAGAAATTAAAGGTAAAACCTAATTGAGATCATTATTAAGAAAACTATGATTATGCAAATATTTGATTCTGCATTGAATAAAAAATCGCATAACTTTTAAATATATTATATTTATGCCATCTAGCCATCAATACATAAATAGAATATGATAGTGTATTTCCTTGAAATTAAAGTTTGTAACAGATGACAATTTATGTAAAAGTTTGTATTATAGTTATACAAATATTTTTGTTTGTTTAACATTAAGTAAATATGAATGCTAAAGCGTGGTAATGTAACTTGTTCACAATACTCCATTATTTTATCTGATCAACAATATTATGTTCAATGTTCATGTAACAAAGTTAACTAAAATTAAACTCTTGCAGTATTTAGCTGTGGACAGTAAATTCCAAGCGCCAAAACTTGAGCTGGGTTAGTGAGGGTAATGGACTAGTATTAAAGTACTTAAGAAGACATATTACCAACCTTCTTTAAAGGAGCTAAAATATTCTGCTAACATATACCCGATATTCCGTTCCTGTCAATGTTAAACACATAAAACCCCCTATTAAATGGACCCTATTATGCCATTCTGTTTAGTTTAATTTACATCATACCTTTAATTAAGTCGTGATTCCTAAAAGCACCATACATTATAAATGTTAAAATAATCTATATTTGTTGAATGAAAAATTCTTTGATATAGTAAGTATTCATTTATCGTCGTCACCTAAAAAAAATTTCTTTATAAGTAAAACATATTGATGAGGATGTTGACCACTAAAATATAACAAACTAAAAGTAAGCTATTATACAAAATACCTTATTTTACTTAATTGAAACAGATACAACATATTAAATATTGTTTATGTCATTTCATTATCATCATGTGGTAAATGGTCATAATGCATTTATAGTTTAAAATTTCCAATATCTAAGAAACCCCCTTTTGGATCAGAATACGATTTTATAACCTATCAGTCTAGTTAAAATGCAATTGTTATCATCCCACTACTGTGTAATTGTTGACATTCGAATAATACTGATAAACCACTGTCCCTTCAATCTGGTATCAGTACCGATGACACATCGTATAATTTGGACAAATCAATAGCTTCAGTTAAATGCTTAATCTGTCAAAGGGACTTGCATAACCTAATTATATACAGATCACAAATCGCTATCATCATTTCGATCAGGATGGATATGTACAGGAAAAATACTATAATAATAAATCTTACAGCTGAGTGCCTAACAGAAATTTGTTTCTTTTAAGTATTATTATACATCTATTTTGTTCATTTCTTCAATATAAAAGAACATATAAGTTGTATTTGTTCCCAGTTGCTCTAATAAAACTAAAGTAAGAAAAAATATGTCCGTGAATAATATTAAGTAATATTACAATCACAAATCACATTCACAATCTGTTCTATTTCAAGGATTTGTGTAAAAGTTTTGTAACGATTATTTTTGCAGTACCTATTAGTACACAAGTGGCCATATAGTTCCTGTTTTGGAAAAACCGTAAGCTTACTAAAAACACACAAAATACCCTTTATTTTAATTAAACTACAACTATAACATCGGCAGCTGTGTAAGTTTTAAACCACTTCTAGCAATTAACTTGCTCGTGAATGAGATTAAAACAATCATCTTCCCCTTGTAATATTTCTATAGTTGAGTTATTGTTCCTTATTGTCTGTTGTATCGTCTAGGTGTATCCTTTTATTTGGCTGGCCAAGAATTGAAGTAGTATAATGGTATATGTATTTGTATCATAAAATAATAAAATAATAATAATATGACAAATTACCTTATTGGTTATTCTTTATAATATTCATACAATATTTTAACCTTTTCTATTGTTTTCAGGTAGGTTCACGTTTACCTCAACTACAATTTTGATATTATTGGTATGTGTTTAGTTAAATAAGTTTAATACTTAAAATTTCGAATTACTTTGAAAGGTTTATTCTTTATACTACAGAGCCTATTTGTTTAGCATAAATACATGATTACCTCATTTAAATGAGCTGTGAATTTATTTTTAATTTATTAGATAAAAATACATAATCAAAATTTAATAAGTCAATTTTAAAAATCACAAAAAAGAATTCAGATAATAATTATTTACTTATTCTTTAAAACTCACCAAAATTATAGTAACCTCGAACAAGAAATATACGAATCCCTCAAATCTTTTATTGGGAGGTATTATTTTCTAAATTATCTCAATGTATATCTTGCTAATTAAAAATTAATTTGGAAATTTAATGGATTTATTAGTTACGGAGATCGTACCACAACGAGACTATTAAAACACAGTAATTCCAAATGGTACGCGCAGCCTAACTGCCACTTTTTTCGATAATCTCACTATAGATAATACAATACAAATCCTACTTATGTTAATTGACACTGGAAAAATACCCATTCAAATTCCGATAACAGTTTACTTTGTTCATACACCCCATAACGTAATTTGGTATTGCTAAAGCAAAACTAATTTTATGTAATGTATCTATTACATTGTGTCTGATATGTTTCGTCAACTTGATTGTTTTATATTTGAAAGCAGACTATAAGGTTTTCTTTTTAATGCACTTCCGCTTTAAAAGTGCGGATAAGAGATTTAATCCCTAATTACTGTATACAGGACCGGTAGCACTAAAAGCACACATTCCCTCGGGAGGTGTCAGAGAGCTGGTAGAGTAGCAGCAACTGAACACCCATTTAAGCGGATATTGATGAATAACAAACAAAACTTAAGTAATAAAGTAATTTTTACGATCGTTATATCGTTCGCTAGCTAGCTGTACAAACATACCGTATCAATATAACTCAATTATCGCTACAAACATCAGCCCGACACAGTCGGATGTTTAATGATACAAACTTTATTATCGCGTTTGGCCAATAGCGAACGATGATTGATGACGTAAGCGGACATTTGACAAGTTACTCCCTTTAAGGTAACGATGCAATTGGGGAGCTAGCGAATGACAAACGATACCAGCTGCCAACCGTGTCATCTTCGTCTCATATGTCACTACCAATATTTGCGTGGTAAATTGTGTACATGAAACAGTGAAGCTGTGATGGAAATTATTGAAATTGAATATCCGATGTTCATTGTTAAATCTTTATAATTGTATAAGGTGGATTGAAAATGGAAATGTATAAAAGCTAGAATTTAATTTTTTTTAAACTTGAAGTTTAATCGTCAATATTTCAAAGGTATCATTAGGTTTCCTTTATCGATAACCCACAATTTTCAGTTTTATAATTTCTCTAATTGAGACTCAAAGCAAGAACAATATCACATTTACTGCTTAAATAAAACTTAAGTATTTTAAGGCCTGGCAAGGAATTTTATTTATTTTAATTTGTTGTATGTTATAGTTAGAGTTTACGGAAATTTGTATTATATATGCAATACAAATTATACATGGTTCGGTCTTTAGGAAACATCAAATTCCATTGGTTTAATGAACTTCTCTGCATGATGTGTGTCAGTAGTACAAATATTACATTTAACTTCATAAAAAACTTCATTAGTAACTAGGGCTAGTGGGTAAATTTGCTACGTATATGCGTTTTATTATTTTATAAACTTAGCCATTGTTATAATAAAACAAGCGTGTTTGACCTTGAGTTGTGGGTGTAACTATTTGTATTTATTTTATTTATTTCTCCAACGGCAGAGACTTTATCACATGCAATTAAAATTCAAAATATTATACGCTATACATTGTTATTAACAACCATTATGTACAAGCTGGATGTCTCTCTAGTTCTGCTAAAGATAAGTGAATGTTAAATGATACAAATCTTTGATTATACAGTTGCGATTTGGGGTTATTCTTAGAACAAGATTAGTTAGAACTTATGTTGAGAGCTGTTTAATTATTTGTTTATCTTTTTAATACTTTTAGCGAATTTCCCCTATAGGGAAGAAGCTATTACCGTAGGTCTCATGGTAAGACTTAAGCCCGAGACCATGATAACTTTTGTTTTGAGGTCCCCAGATGTCCAAAACACTATTCGTTCAAATTTATATATATGTATATATATATATATATATATATATATATATATATATATATGTGTCCGTGAATCCGATAACTTGAGTAAAAAACGTCCGATTTCAATGAAATTTTGCTCAAATGTGTAAACTGACATTCATGACTTTAAGTTCGAAAACCAGAAAAATCGGACTATTGGAAAGAGGGTTTATGGGGGTTTTAAATTTTCCAAAAATCAGTTTTTTGCATTTTTTACCCTAAAATTTTTAAAACACTTAATTAAGGTTTAGACCATGTTATAGAGCTTAAAAAAACAAATAATATGGTATTTTGAATTATTAACCTAGGTTAAGTGGTTGCGGAAAAAATCCAAAAAACATGCTCATAAAATCTCCCATGTTAATCTTATGGAAAAAAGGTTTTTGGCTTTTCCTCAGTTAATTTTACTTTAAACTTCACATTTTCTTTTACCAATCACTTCAGCTCCACAAAACAATCATTTTGGTGTTTAAATTGTGATTCTACGTCAAACCGTTGCAGAGATATTCAAAGTGCTAAACACAGTACGTTGTCCAATGTTATCCTTATGGAGAATAAATAAAATTTGATATCTTGATTATTTATGAATGTATATTGATGAAATTTGGTATGTGGCTTCATGTTGTACTGGTAATTGATAATTGCACAAAAAATAAATGTTTTGTTGATTGTCCCCGTAGCAGCTAACCTGCATACTCAGCCCTAATGTTATTCTTATGGAGAATAAGTAAAGTTTTATATCTCCCTTAATTATGAACATAAATTAATAAAACTTGGTATGTGGCTTCACCTTGTTGAGTTATATTGATATTTGCATAAAAACCCATTTTTTTAGTTTCTTGTTGCAGCAAACCTGCTTACTCATCTCCCATGTTATTCTTATGGAGAATAATTAAAATGTTATATAGTGCTTACTTATGATTGAATATTGATTAAACTTGGTATGTGGCTTCACCTAGTTAAATTATATTTATATTTGCATAAAAACAAATTGTTTGTGTTCCTTGTTTCAGCAAACCTATGTACTCATCACCAATGCTATTCTTATGGAGAATAATTAAAATTGTATATATCGCTTATATATGAATATATTTTTATGAAACTTGGTATGCGGCTTTATATGGTATTAAGACATATATTATGCATTGGAAATTCGCTGAGTACACAGGTTTGCTGCGACGGGGGTATTTATTAGTATTAATATAGCCTAACTATTTTCATTGCATAGAAAAATTTGTACAGATTTCTTTGAATATGTTTAACAGTAAACAGTCCAATTATTGATAGTTCAATATATTTACTAAATTTAAGATGAAGAATACATATCTCGTTTGATACTATTTAGTTATTTTTTTATATTCCAGTAAATTAGCCGAATACTGTAGTTTATTTCACGTAAAACTATCAATAATACTAACCATAACTGTAGGTCCAAGTTTTAAGGGAGTGTTTCATTACATATTGTCTGACATCATCGATATTACAATATGCTGAAATGCCAATATGTCGTCCATGTCGTGCTCTGCAACCTGTTATAAACTCATAATCTAATAACCTCTAACCTTTTTTTATCGACAGTCATAATTTTGTGAATTGAAATGTATTGGTTGATAGTGGTAAAAATAATCATTTGTCCTTTGTTTCCTTTAAATTTGACGAAACTGGCTATACTGGAAAAAATACAAAACATCTTAGTATGTGTAATAAATTAAATAATGTGTTAGTAAATATATAAATCTAATACTTAACAGGAGGGTTTACAGGAAATTTGAAGACTCAAAAACTTCGGCTTAACATATCGAAAACAAATATTATTCTGATTTTATGAACTTTATAAAAGTTTAATCAATACAATTTGACACGAGTCACCAAAGTTGGTGGTGGAATAAAACGAATTCATGGACGAATAAATACATTTTAAATTGAATTACTACCAAACTGTTATCACGTACCTAACCTCTAATGCATTTACATTGAGTATATTGACATAACAAAATCAATTGAAAAGGTTTTGTTTGTAGAGATTTTGTTCTTTTGTTTGTAGTTAATAGATAATCACTTGAAAGAATAACTTTATTACTATGCGTGAAAAACCTGGCTACAGTACTTTATTTACCGCTGAGTGTGCTTGTTAATTTACAGGTTTCCGGTCTGTATTCCATCATCTCTTTAGGGATTAGAGCCTTTTAATATTTAACTGGATACTTTTTAACGTTAGCTATGGTAAACTGCAATAACAATGGTGTTGCTAACTTTAGAATGACACAAAAAGTCTTCACATTTGTAAAAATCATGTATTAAAATACCCCTACAGCACCTTTACTGTGCTAAACTAAAAGGGTGGATTTTTAATAAAAAAAATTTGACGGTAATACTTTTGTTGATATATAAATAACCAGAGACATAATATTAACTTTACGTAAATTGTATTATGCAGTTCAGTGAATGGTAAAATAGTATACCTGTAAACGAATCTGTCAGTGAAATAGTACGGTGACAGCAATTCTGGTATACCAGTTTTCGTGACTGGTTTTGATATTTTTTTTGGGTAGTAGGTTTAGATAATAATGTCCTAAAAGTGTGCTGACAGCTAAACCTAATTTGTTTCTATATTATATATTTAATATATTTGTTGTATAACAGTATCTAACTTGAATAGAGTTAAGTTAAATCTGCTATTATTTGTATGAATATATAAAATACTACAACTACTTAGATTTCCTATGGTGTAATACTAATATTATGTAAATTTCTTTCTATAAGATCTATCTGTATCCAGATTTTAACGCCGATATTAAAGCAAATACTGTGTATTGCGCTACAAAGGTTTAGTCACAAACAGATTGTAAAATGGTATCCTTGCCACAATATACATAATCTTGTATTAAAATGAATCGCCATTATATTGTATTTTGACTATTATAATGTTTTAAAAGTTACATGAGAACGGAATCGAGGAAGGGTTTCCAGTTTGTGTTCAAATCTAATTGTTATTATAAAATGAAAAAAAGAGTTTAAATTTAGCTCGAGGAAAATCTCTTTGGTCTGTAACCTTTGACAATTGTTCAACAACCAAAACCAAAGTAGCAATAATGTTGGAAAGGATAAGTTAGCGAAAACAATCTGTAAAGAGTAACTTTGAAACGTGTGTTTGTTTTGCACAAAGTGAAATAAACAATGAAACTACTTTGAGATAATTTGCCTTTCGGAAAACAAAGTTAATTTTACACGAACCTTTACGATGCAGCATACATTTGTCTAGTGCTTATGAAAAAAAAACTCACACTTAGATCTTCTAATATATATACAGTTAATTATCTTTAAATTATTATAAAATATATATATACAGCTCCAATAGTATTGTGGCTAAATAAATATCCCAAGTATAAATGCAGGTTTATTGGAAATACCACAGTTATGAGCATACGTATCTCTAGATAAGTTCATTGATATAATTACTTGCTTTCCCTGAAGTAGTTCAGTAATAATTTTCCGTTATTAAGATAATTACGTTTATCCGAATTAGTGTAACACATCAATAAAAGCAATATTTACTATTACGGGTATGAACACATGGGATATCGTTATAATGTTTTATACATTATTGTAGTCCTATCTTTTTCCGTTATAGATTAATTAACTTTGAAAAAATCTCGTTTAAACTATTAAATTGCATTCTATTTATCCTAATACACATTATAATAATAGTATAAATACAACTTCATATATTATTAATTCATAAATCGTTCTCCAAAAGAGAATGAATAATTGAGATATTTGTACGGTTTTATTGTTATAACTTAGGTCACTTATGTGGAAGCTTTAATACAGTAGGCTTACATATGAACGTCCTTCATAAAGGATGACAGTTATAACTGGATGAGGGACGATTTCACAACAAATATGCTTCAATACTTACATTTCATGCTGACTTGTCGAATCACTAGTGACGTTTCCATTGGTGAAATACAGTAGTCAACCTGACTCCGGAATTTACACGTTTTACTTATGCGTTATAAAAATGGAAAGTATTCGGTTTACAGTTTAGGATTTCTTAACATGGTTTTTATAGTAACCTTTGAATAGTAAAGTGAAATTGTAATGGCAATAACAAAACGATGAATAAACTTAAATATATATTGATAAAAACATTATTCGTTTTAATATTGCTTCTTACGATTTTAAAGCGGATGACAAAAATAATTTGCCTTTTATGGGGGAATAAAAGTTCATTTCTATCTAATCATAGACACATTGAAATATTATGTTTTGCTGATTTACTGGATATAAAATAATTTAGTATTAAAATTAATCGTTACTTAAACCTTAAGCTAGTTTACTAAAGATAATTTTACTCACTTAATATAGTCGTTATATGTTTATAGCTTATTGATTGTCCTTAGTGGTTCCGTCCACTTAATTGAATAGGAATAAACCCGACAACAATCTTTATATTGGGTATCTGGAAGTAAAGTCATTGCGAAACGGTAATATAGGTCGGTCTTGGATTTTAGTGATTTCCATGCACTAAAATAGAGTCCACATAAAAGAACGTTGAAATAATTATAAAAACAAATACAAATCTTCTTCTGAAATTGAATAACTTTTTTACATCTACTGTTATACTGTATTCTATAATTTTTTTTGTTTCACTAAGTGGATATACAACTCAGAACGTATAGGAAGACCATTGTATCAAGATATTTTGGATTTAAAAATAACTGATCAATTATAAAACTAAAATGTTAGTACATGACTGTAGTAGTAATGCATTTAATACGACATAAAACAAATCTGTTTACCTTTTATTTTATTTATTTTTATGTTACTATGAATCAAGTCTTAATAGTGAAAACTAAGTTTTATTTTAAGTTTACTAGCATTAAACGACAGGAATTTAGATTCACCTTGACAACCTGGCAGGCATGTACTTATTGAAATATCGAGTTTAACTGTAGAAAGTAAACATCCACATAGTTTGTATTACTGTAACACAGTAAAAACTAAAAGGAACAATATTTTTGGTCACTATTTATAATTAGGTACAAGAATGCTAAACATCAGCTAAGATAGAATTATAAAAACAAAAAATGCGCTGTTGTATGGTGTTGGAAAATAAAAGTATCTGAATTTAGATTGATATATATATATATATATAATATATTACATTGTAAAAGTTTTACATTAATTACCAATATAACAAGAGTATTAAAATGCATAATAATGAATGTAGGACATTAAACGTAAGAAATATTATGTATTAAGATGAAATGGCTCGCATGAGTAGATTTTTTTAATCGGGTTGTTTTTTAAGACTTGATAAACGACCTAGATGTCATAAGAAAACTGTAATTTATCTTTGCCGGATCAAAACGATTAATCATTTGTTACAAAACATAATTAAACTTTATAAGAGATGCTACATGTTGTACATTTAATAAATTGTTCTTTTTATTTGAATATGAAAAATTTAAGATTTAAAAATTAACATCATTAATACTGTCTAGAAAACGTCATTACATTGAAGCTTACAGGAACAACAAAACTGAATCAAACAATAATCAAACGTTTGTCACTTATTTAAACATTAGTTTATTTACAAAATGAAAAACAGAAAATAAATAAATAAAACAAAAAAAACTTCTTTTGGTCAATATAGACATAAACTGGGCAGCCTAACCTAACCCAATACAAACCACTATTATAAAACGTATTATGTTTATTATTATTACTATCAAGATTACTGTAAATAATTAATATCCTATCCTATCCTATACTCTAATATGAGTAAAGTTTACTTGCTTGCTTGCGACACTGATCTCAAAAACGGCTCCAACGATGTTCGAAATTACTAATTTATGGGATAAAAATAAGTTCTAGACTGGTCTCATCCCCAGGAAAAATCAAATAATGTAAACAAACTAAAATGAAAAGTGAAAAAATAACATTCGACTTATGGAGTTTCCAATCAAAACAAAAGAATTATAACAGCTGTTCATAATCAACCAGGGAACTGTCAACGTTATACTCATGTTGTTTATGATTATTAGCATGTAGTTTTCTGAGAGCAGAGATTATAATAATTGAGTGAAGATTACATATATAGACTAGTAAATAATGTCAAAGTGATATTGAGCTATAAATAACAACTGGAGTGACCATTCAAATGTAGACAAGAGGCAAATGAGTTATACAAATCTGAATATCAGTAGGGGGAAGTGGTGAAATATTTCTCCCAGTCATATAAACAAACTGACTGGCCTTACCCCGAGCAAAGCTCGGCCCCCCGGGTCATTTTCTATAGATATAACTTTCATTAAACTTTATACCCAATACTGTAGGAGATATTTTAGGGATTTGGTTATCAAACTATGTCTAAGAGATTGCTCATATTAAAGGAATTTGCCCAATATCCTCTGGAAATTTAAATTTAAATTTGAATGTGGGTCAGCTAGGAAAAAAGGGAAAACTGCCTCCTCCCAACAAGTACGGCTACTGCAAAACTTGTGTTTTAATAAAAACATTCCAGTTTGCACTTTAAGCATCTGCTTTAACGTAACAACAGGAGTTCTTACCTTATAATGCTGCATTGTCTGAGCATGTCGTATTTAAACAATGTATATGAATGTTAGTTAATTGTTAATAAATATGTTAGTGGCTAAGGCTCCTGCAACCCTCCTTATATAGTTGCAGGGCTCCTGCAACCCTGCTCCTGTATCTTATTGTGAACCAACGATATTTTAATATTTATCTCAACACAGAGAGGTAAGACAAAAAAACATTTTCCAGTGAAAAGTCAAGTAAATGTGATTTAGTGACTTATAAACTAACCAGACTTCCGGTGGAGAGCGCGTGTTAATTTACTCGTTTCCGGTCTAGCTTCCGGAAGCACTTGAGGTAGTGAAGCTTTTAGTGGCTTCCGGTCTTTTTAAAATTGCTTGGGTAACGTTTCCCTTGACGAAATAATTTGTTAAAAACATTACAAAATACTATTACAAATATTACAAACAATAATACTACATTTGTAATTTATAAAAATTAAATAATGATGGATAATTTATAAGTAAACTTATAAGTTGTTTAGGATACATAATGTTTATTTAAAGACAGTTTTTCGCCTGCCACTAAGTAAAACGTATTTAGAAATAATATTTTTAAAGAATGACATCGGGTTTTCATCAAAATTACTTAAAAACCTGTATAATAATTAGTTTTTATAATAGTAAATATCATATTTCTTCATACTAAGACAAATTTGACTATATTTGTCTTAGTATGAAGACACATACGTGTAAATTTCAGTGCACATACGAATGTGGGGAATACAAGTTTGCATTTATAATAATTGTCAATTTGTAATGAGACAAAGCTTTTAAATGTATAACTGCAGTATACCCATACGAAATAATCTATAGTACTTGGAAAAGTGAAATGTAAATGCAACTTAAACAACACTACACAACAATATGTGTAACTAGTATACTCGATTTTACCATGTATAAGGGGTTTTTTGTTCCTATCGTTTAGTGCAAATAAGCAACACATATATTTTTTAAACTTTGATACACCAAAAGATGAAAAACATACGTTTAAAATGCATGAAGCACCTGTAAACTTGTATTGCATTAATTGTTAAGGTTAGAATTTTAATTAAATAGTAAAGTTACATATTTGTCCGGATTGAGTTTTATAAATTTCCGTGTAACTTATGTTACACTTACACAGTATAATTCAGTAACTCAACCATATACACTCACAGATGATAACTTCTAGTGATTCTTAAAAAGATTTCAACTACAACATTAAGCCCAGGGTTATTTATGAAATTAAAATTTCACTTGGCAATTTTGGTAAGAAATTTGTTCCGGAATATTCACAGTTGAAAAATAAACACCGAGTTTCCTTTAAAAATAAACCTAGGAAACTCCGCCGGGAATCTACAAGAGCGGTAACTTTGGAACTTTATGTTTTTTTGGCCAAAGAGTAATAAAACATAGAAACTTATTTTTAAAACAAATTCTTATTTAAACTACCTTAGTTTGTCTGGTGGCATTTTTCCATCGGAAGTTAAGTAAATTAGGAAGACATAACAATCTGTCAAGTTATGAATTAAATTTGTCTAAAATAATTGTAAAACCTTCTGTATCACACATTGAAGTTACGATGTGTAAAATAAACAACTAGTTTTTATATCACATAACAATATGGTTCCCTATGTAAAGTGCCATTTAAATCATAGCACTTACAATGAGTTTTTAATTGATGACAATATACTGTAATGCCACTACATTTGATTTAATTAATATTAATCAAATAACGTATTCTTATTACACATGTATGACGTTATAAAATATATATTTTAATTAAACTAATAAATAATTCCTTCCTTCGGTATTAAACCTGTTTTAAAAACTAATTTCATTTGTGCCGTGTTACGTCACCCTCATATATATATATTCGTCTTTACCAATCCGGTAACTGGCTCGCTTTCGCAGAAGGCTGGTCCGGAAGTGAGGTGACGTCACTGTTGTTGACCCCTTCCGCCAGCAAGGGGATTGAGCGTCTGTCTTTGGTGCCCCTCTCCCCTAGGAAGACGCCGTATTCGTTGGTGCAGTTAACCAAATATTCTTCCGGAACCATCGCCTAGCGATGGCTAGATAAGTACTAACAGTAACGGGAGGGAAGCTAGGACGATTCAGGCTAATCTACAATTAATATAATTAAGGGATAGTAGGTTCAGGCATGTGATATTAGGAATATTCTCATGGCGTGGGCTACCTACGCCACGCCACAAGATTGCAACAGTATTATTTAAATATTTGTCCATATTTATTGTTATTTAGTTTTTACCGTTATGTTTATGTGCAGGAATATTTCGTTAGGTTTAAAGGTTATTTAAGGTTTAGGCTAAGAGCAATAAGTAGTTGAGGGAATTCGGTAGTTCGCCAGTTCATTATTACGAGATGTATAAATTGACTCATTAAGGCTGGCTACGGCAAGGCATTAATCTGGCAGATTGATCGGGCTCTGGGTAATTCAGTCCTCCAAGATAGTCCAGCACGCATTCCAAGTAGTTAATCCATGGTAGCAGAGATTTAATTTAATTCATTCCGCCCCTTTAGTTCAGTAGTATATTCAATTTAGCCCAACACAGGAACGTAATTCAATAGTTTCAATATATTATTTCGCTACTGAATATAACCAAACCCTTTTAATAGGTACAAATTGTTCTTCTAAAGAAACAGTCAACCAGTAGCTTTAGACTCTGAACCCAAATCCTACGAGCTACTTGCAAATTGCATATCGAAAGATGGAAATGCTGGTTTCATATTCATTTATACTAAGTACCTCCCTATATAAAATAGTCAATCAATTAAATTAGCCGCCTTACTCTCCATAAAATAATCTCTGAGACAACCAATCATAGAGAGCCCCATCCTCAACCTGGATGGGGTTTGAAGGGGATGGAAGTGGTTGGAAGGAGATGGAACGGGTTGGAAGGGGTTGGAAGAGGTTGGAAGGGGTTGGAAGGGGTTGGGAGGGGTTTGAAGAGAATGGAAGGGGTTGGAAGGGAATAGAAGAGGTTGGAAGAGGAGGAAAGAGGGTAGAAGGGGGTGGGAGTGGTGGAAGACAAATTATTTAATAGGTCAGACAACTCCATTTTGTTACACAATATTAGGCAGTTTAGTTTTTAGTGGTATAGTGTTGGCCTCGTTCTTATATGGCCAATATCGAAATTCAGTGAAGTATAAGTTTCGATAACAACTTTACATAAACAAAAAATTCAAATAACAATTTATTTGAATCAAATTATTACTCAGACTATTTGTTATAAATGTTATACTTTAAGAGATAATTTTCTTCTTTTTGTTATCATGCATTAAGTTTCGTTTCAAAAAGATAATTGTACAATATCTTATTGCCTAATTAATACTCTTGATTTTAAAAAATATCGTGAACAATTTTATATTTAGGTATTTTTTAATTATAGTTAATTCAAAACCGAAACGTAAGAGATATGATAAATGGATTAGCCAAATCCAACCTTTTACATCAAATCATCTTTAAATCAATTCAGATCAAATGACACAACTCTATTAGACTCCAATTTAATTTTCCATAGGTAGTTCATGTAATATAAAGTTAAATTAAGTAAAATACATATTTATTTCAAAATTTTAATTTCCTGAAAGATAAATTACAATTGCAATTTTGTTTATGAAACAAAATTGTCTTGGTAACTTCTTAAAAAGGAAGGTATTTTACGTACATATTATTTATTTAATCTTATCTAATCACATTTATAATAAATCCATGATTCTTTAATAATTTAACATTGTGTTTAAAGTTGTATCATACACATTTTATCAATAAGAAACGTAGCCTTAGAATATCTTGGTCCTAAATTTCCATCGAAGTGATTATTAGAACACCACTTGTAGTTGTCGAGTGCTCTCTATACAACTTTAATAATACATTTTGACAATCGAACGTGAAACTTCTATCTTATATATTTATAATTTACAAAACCCGAGACACTTCCTCTGGTCATGTCATGAAACAAATCTACTTATTTAATTTTGTTGAGATAATTAATACACAAAGGAATCAAATTGAGAAATCTCACTCGTACTTTCTACTCATTGGAGGCCAATTGTCCACATAACATCTAGGAAAAAATAGAAATACATACGGTATGTCAATTTCATTTTTATCAACTAAGAGATGCAAGATGAGAAGATGCTTTTTCAATCCCGGTTGATATGTATGTTGTAGTACACTTTCGTCAGGGAATTATTTAGTAATCTTTTGTACCATCGTTGAATTCAAATCATTGTTTCAACTCTCAAAAACAATATTGGGACAGAGATTGTAAACATTCCATGTAGGAAACCAATAATTCTAGAGGATTTATGTTACCGAATGTATCAACAATACCGAACAATCCATAGCTACAGGAACTTCCTATGTCGAGATTTGTGTGTTATAGCTGATATATAACTAGGTCGAAGTTGTCAGAGTGAAAATTAATAACGTCGTGTTTGTCAATGATAAATATAAATAAAAGAATTTAAAGTGACGGGAAACATTTTTTTAAAAATTAGTAAGTATATTTATTTGTTCTTTAATTATCATATACAGGGCGTCTTAAGGTGTCTCAAACCGATTTCAGACAAACCACAGTTGTAGGCGCCCTAGAAAGATGAAATAAAAATGTTACCCACTAAATCGACACAAAGGAGTAAAGTAAAATTAATGATAAATAATTTTAACTTGTTAAAATATAGGGTGTTCCAAAAACTTAGGGCCACTAGTTAAAATCTCGGAATCTTAAAATGTAAACATACGTAATAATGGGTTTCACTTTATTGCCCTTTACAGACACATATTTTGGTGGAAACAGAACTCACTTATCTCTATCCGTTTCTAAATGGTGGCCATTTTTGCAAAATATATTAAAAATTATGGAAAACCTTGTATCTGCTAAAATACATAACATATTTATATTATGATTCTTATTTCTTACTTGTATTGAACTCAGCTTAACCCTGATATAATACATGCCAGTATTTAAAACATAGTAACAAATAGTAAAACAAAATTGTTATGTTATTATGCACAAAATTTTAAAAAAATCAAGTAGTAACGTATACCAAAGAGTATTTTGTTTTAAAGATAAATCCTAACAAATTTATAATTTACATAAACCTCGTATCTATTTTTGTTTATAGCATACACATCATAATTTTCCCATTTGAAATGCATGTTATTTCTACATAATTAATTTATAAATGAGGCCTCGGAGTGTTTTGAAGTGTTTACAACGACTCTATACTGGACCTAGATGCTATTTTTCACCAGGATATTATTTTATGATGCTTTCTAAGAACAAGTCGGCTTGTTCGGATAGTTCCTTTAATATATGTAAAAACCGCCACTAGTGTACCTACACAACTACCAGGCAAATAATACATAACAATTTTATAGTAGATAACAAATACATTTATGTGAGTTTTAATTATGTGCGCAGTTTTTAAAGCTATATGTGAAAAAAATATTAAATTATCTTTAAATAAAAATATGTTATGTAGTACATTGGTTAACATTAACAATCATGGTGACGTATAACGTATTTACACATTACATTGACTGATTAGCAGCTATACAGCAAAGTATACAAACATGAATTCAAAATCAATAATAAAAATAGTACAGTTTAATTCTGCACAGTTAACGTATATTAACGTATATTCTGCTTATATTAAGTATTAAATGGGCTATAGGTGTATAACTTGGATTAATGGATAAAGATTCCTTCTTTTAAATGGGAACTCCAAGATAAGCTGTTGGCAATATCAGAGTCTTCAACTTGGTTATCGACTACCAGGATGACCTCTATTGTTTATCTCCGTCGTATCTTACTGCTGAGGAAATTGCCTTACAGTTTCAATAAGCTGTTGGCAATATCAGAGCCTTCAACTTGGTTATCGACTACCAGGATGACCTCTATTGTTTATATCCGTCGTATCTTACTGCTGAGGAAATTGCCTTACAGTTTCAATAAGCTGTTGGCAATATCAGAGCCTTCAACTTGGTTATCGACTACCAGGATGACCTCTATCGTTTATCTCCGTCGTATCTTACTGCTGAGGAAATTGCCTTACAGTTTCAATAAGCTGTTGGCAATATCAGAGCCTTCAACTTGGTTATCGACCACCAGGATGACCTCTATTGTTTATCTCCGTCGTATCTTACTGCTGAGGAAATTGTCTTACAGTTTCAATAAGCTGTTGGCAATATCAGAGCCTTCAACTTTGTTATCGACCACCAGGATGACCTCTATTGTTTATCTCCGTCGTATCTTACTGCTGAGGAAATTGCCTTACAGTTTCCATAAGCTGTTGGCAATATCAGAGCCTTCAACTTGGTTATCGACCGCCCAGGATGACCTCTATTGTTTATCTCCGTCGTAACTTACTGCTGAGGAAATTGCCTTACAGTTTCAATAAGCTGTTGGCAATATCAGAGCCTTCAACTTGGTTATGGACCGCCCAGGATGACCTCTATTGTTTATATCCGTCGTATCTTACTGCTGAGGAAATTGCCTTACAGTTTCAATAAGCTGTTGGCAATATCAGAGCCTTCAACTTGGTTATCGACCACCAGGATGACCTCTATTGTTTATCTCCGTCGTATCTTACTGCTGAGGAAATTGTCTTACAGTTTCAATAAGCTGTTGGCAATATCAGAGCCTTCAACTTTGTTATCGACCACCAGGATGACCTCTATTGTTTATCTCCGTCGTATCTTACTGCTGAGGAAATTGCCTTACAGTTTCAATAAGCTGTTGGCAATATCAGAGCCTTCAACTTGGTTATCGACCGCCCAGGATGACCTCTATTGTTTATCTCCGTCGTATCTTACTGCTGAGGAAATTGCCTTACAGTTTCAATAAGCTGTTGGCAATATCAGAGCCTTCATCTTGGTTATGGACCGCCCAGGATGACCTCTATTGTTTATATCCGTCGTATCTTACTGCTGAGGAAATTGTCTTACAGTTTCAATAAGCTCTTGGCAATATCAGAGCCTTCAACTTGCTTATCGACCACCAGGATGACCTCTATTGTTTATCTCCGTCGTATCTTACTGCTGAGGAAATTGCCTTACAGTTTCAATAAGCTGTTGGCAATATCAGAGCCTTCAACTTGGTTATCGACCGCCCAGGATAACCTCTATTGTTTATCTCCGTCGTATCTTACTGCTGAGTAAATTGTTTTACAGTTTCAATAAGCTGTTGGCAATATCAGAGCCTTCAACTTGGTTATGGACTACCAGGATGACCTCTATTGTTTATCTCCGTCGTATCTTACTGCTGAGGAAATTGTCTTACAGTTTCAATAAGCTGTTGGCAATATCAGAGCCTTCAACTTGGTTATCACCACCAGGATGACCTCTATTGTTTATCTCCGTCGTATCTTACTGCTGAGGAAATTGCCTTACAGTTTCAATAAGCTGTTGGCAATATCAGAGCCTTCAACTTGGTTATCGACCACCAGTATGACCTCTATTGTTTATCTCCGTCGTATCTTACTGCTGAGGAAATTGCCTTACAGTTTCAATAAGCTGTTGGCAATATCAGAGCCTTCAACTTGGTTATCGACTACCAGGATGACCTCTATCGTTTATATCCGTCGTATTTTACTGCTGAGGAAATTGCCTTACAGTTTCAATAAGCTGTTGGCAATATCAGAGCCTTCAACTTGGTTATCGACTACCAGGATGACCTCTATTGTTTATATCCGTCGTATCTTACTGCTGAGGAAATTGCCTTACAGTTTCAATAAGCTGTTGGCAATATCAGAGCCTTCAACTTGGTTATCGACTACCAGGATGACCTCTATTGTTTATATCCGTCGTATTTTACTGCTGAGGAAATTGCCTTACAGTTTCAATAAGCTGTTGGCAATATCAGAGCCTTCAACTTGGTTATCGACCGCCCAGGATAACCTCTATTGTTTATCTCCGTCGTATCTTACTGCTGAGTAAATTGTTTTACAGTTTCAATAAGCTGTTGGCAATATCAGAGCCTTCAACTTGGTTATGGACTACCAGGATGACCTCTATTGTTTATCTACGTCGTATCTTACTGCTGAGGAAATTGTCTTACAGTTTCAATAAGCTGTTGGCAATATCAGAGCCTTTAACTTGGTTATCGACCACCAGGATGACCTCTATTGTTTATCTCCGTCGTATCTTACTGCTGAGGAAATTGCCTTACAGTTTCAATAAGCTGTTGGCAATATCAGAGCCTTCAACTTGGTTATCGACCACCAGTATGACCTCTATTGTTTATCTCCGTCGTATCTTACTGCTGAGGAAATTGCCTTACAGTTTCAATAAGCTGTTGGCAATATCAGAGCCTTCAACTTGGTTATCGACTACCAGGATGACCTCTATTGTTTATATCCGTCGTATTTTACTGCTGAGGAAATTGCCTTACAGTTTCAATAAGCTGTTGGCAATATCAGAGCCTTCAACTTGGTTATCGACTACCAGGATGACCTCTATTGTTTATATCCGTCGTATCTTACTGCTGAGGAAATTGCCTTACAGTTTCAATAAGCAGTTGGCAATATCAGAGCCTTCAACTTGGTTATCGACCACCAGGATGACCTCTATTGTTTATCTCTGTCGTATCTTACTGCTGAGGAAATTTCCTTACAGTTTCAATAAGCTGTTGGCAATATCAACGCCTTCAACTTGGTTATCGACCACCAGGATGACCTCTATTGTTTATCTCCGTCGTATCTTACTGCTGAGGAAATTGCCTTACAGTTTCAATAAGCTGTTGGCAATATCAGAGCCTTCAACTTGGTTATCGACCACCAGGATGACCTCTATTGTTTATCTCCGTCGTATCTTACTGCTGAGGAAATTGTCTTACAGTTTCAATAAGCTGTTGGCAATATCAGAGCCTTCAACTTTGTTATCGACCACCAGGATGACCTCTATTGTTTATCTCCGTCGTATCTTACTGCTGAGGAAATTGCCTTACAGTTTCAATAAGCTGTTGGCAATATCAGAGCCTTCAACTTGGTTATCGACCGCCCAGGATGACCTCTATTGTTTATCTCCGTCGTATCTTACTGCTGAGGAAATTGCCTTACAGTTTCAATAAGCTGTTGGAAATATCAGAGCCTTCAACTTGGTTATGGACCGCCCAGGATGACCTCTATTGTTTATATCCGTCTATCTTACTGCTGAGGAAATTGTCTTACAGTTTCAATAAGCTGTTGGCAATATCAGAGCCTTCAACTTGGTTATCGACCGCCCAGGATGACCTCTATTGTTTATCTCCGTCGTATCTTACTGCTGAGGAAATTGTTTTACAGTTTCAATAAGCTGTTGGCAATATCAGAGCCTTTAACTTGGTTATCGACTACCAGGATGACCTCTATTGTTTATCTCCGTCGTATCTTACTGCTGAGGAAATTGTCTTACAGTTTCAATAAGCTGTTGGAAATATCAGAGCCTTCAACTTGGTTATCGACCACCAGGATGACCTCTATTGTTTATCTCCGTCGTATCTTACTGCTGAGGAAATTGCCTTACAGTTTCAATAAGCTGTTGGCAATATCAGAGCCTTCAACTTGGTTATCGACCACCAGGATGACCTCTATTGATTATCTCCGTCGTATCTTACTGCTGAGGAAATTGCCTTACAGTTTCAATAAGCTGTTGGCAATATCAGAGCCTTCAACTTGGTTATCGACTACCAGGATGACCTCTATTGTTTATATCCGTCGTATCTTACTGCTGAGGAAATTGCCTTACAGTTTCAATAAGCTGTTGGCAATATCAGAGCCTTCAACTTGGTTATCGACTACCAGGATGACCTCTATTGTTTATATCCGTCGTATCTTACTGCTGAGGAAATTGCCTTACATGTTCAATAAGCAGTTGGCAATATCAGAGCCTTCAACTTGGTTATCGACCACCAGGATGACCTCTATTGTTTATCTCTGTCGTATCTTACTGCTGAGGAAATTGCCTTACAGTTTCAATAAGCTGTTGGCAATATCAGAGCCTTCAACTTGGTTATCGACCACCAGGATGACCTCTATTGTTTATATCCGTCGTATCTTACTGCTGAGGAAATTACCTTACAGTTTCAATCTTTAACATGAACTTATAAAAGACTATTTTAATCCTGCCTACGTGTTTTTTGTCTATTTTTCTTCCAATCACTTAAACAGTGTTTGTTTGCATTCTATTGTAAAATATTTGCGATACGAAACTTAAAATGGAAGTTAAAAATGTATTAAATCATATTGTGAATGATTTAGAAACTCTCAAATATCAAATCTGACCTTAATTGTTTAAACATATAATAATAAATAATGTATATCGATTTCATAATGGTTTGTGTATATAATATTAATTATAATTAGTTACTTTCCATTTAGGTATTGCTTAACTATAGGCCATGTCATGTAAGGAATATTAAAATTAAATTGTTATTACAAAATTATTATTTATTTATAAACTTGAAATTTTAATCCATACAACAACTATTATATGTTTACTAGTTTGTTGTACTATAATATATTAAAAATATTGCAAAATGCTGATTTGACAAGTACGTCAGTGGAGCGTTATGTACATATTTATTTTTTTTACGGAGTGTATCTTTAATAAATACTTATTACTTGTACATAAATAATAGACTGTACAAAATTTTGATTCATTAAATGATTCCCTAAAACACACACAAACACACACACACACATATATATATATATATATATATATATATATATATATATATATATATATATGACTCAGAGTAATATAACAGGTATAATGGAAAGACCTCTGAATATATCACTGTGATTTCAAATGTGTATACAAGTTGAAGCATCTACATATAATGCAAGTTATGACCTCCAGTTGTTCACTCCGGTCTATACGATGTGTTGCAAGAACTGTTGGAGGGTTTCAGCTCTATATTGATCACGTGACCTACTTTGTTCAGCGACTGTATTATTTACTGCTAGGAACAATTAATTAATATGTCTTTATCCCTCGGCCTTTAACTAAGTAATAGTATTCCTCACAAATTATCGTCTGGATATATGGTATTGGGTTACATCAGTCGTGTTTAACGGTTTTGCATTTTATAAAAATCAACAATTGTGTTTGAGCATTCAACATTTTCGTTTCAGGTTTCTCAAAGTGCAAACAAGTAAAAAATAATTTGAGGGTTTTTTGTCAAATGAATCAATTTTTTAACGGAAAACTACATTTTGAACATCAGCAAAAAATAAAAATTCGAAAATATTTTTGAAAAGTATTATTTATTATATATCTTATAATGTATTTATTAATTATTTTTGGTTTGTATTTTTCTTTGTTGTTGATCACTTGTTGGTTTTAAATTAGTACTTACAGTTAGTTCTGTTTGTTATTGACTTGGCAGAACCTGAACTAGTGACTACTTAGTACCGAATGCTGGAGGCAGGAACCGGAAGTGGTCTGAGCAGGAGCGGAACTTCCGCCAGTCAGTGAGAAGTTTGTGGTCGTGCAACCACAGTTTGGATCTATGGAATATAACTAATACTGATAATTATTAGCAAAGTAATAATATCTTCGTGAAAGAAGATTAAAATTAAAATTAAAATAAAATATAAAATGGGGAACGTAATTAATATGTTAGAAGTACTTTTTGTAAAATATGAACAACTAAAACAATGTGTACCCTAATTTCATCATCTTTTTGTTAAACGGGCTGCCGACATTACTATTAGGTTTAAAATCATTATTGATTTGTTATTTAAATGCGTTTGATGTCCAGATGTGCCTTTTGGGGATCTGAAGACGTCCACCTTCCAGGCTCTGCCTCCTAGACTTTCACAGTTCTATTGTCAATCTTATGGAAGATCAGTAATAAATGTAATTCAAAATTAACAAAAGATGTTGATACTAACAAACAGCACAGAATGAAGATCAGCTGTTTTAAGGCAAACTCTCGAATGACGTCTCCATGTAAACTATCGGGGCCGTATATGAGCTGGATATTCAAACAAATATATATTTCCTAAGTATTATAGTCGAAACACTATTCATATTTACATATTTGGCACAGGCATGGTGCAAATAAAGCAATCAAACAGTTGAAGCTCACTTTCCTTTACTTAGTGTTGTATAAAGAGATAAGTATTTTTTTATTGTTAGTGACAAAGTTTTAAGTATTTTGTATTTTATGTTATACTAGCTGTTACCCGCAGTTTATTTTGCCAAAAATGTAAGCACACTTAAAATAATAACCTAACCATCACTATCAAATTTGTTATTAGGTTTTACTGTATGATTTCTTTTAAAGTAACTGAAGCAAATATTAATCACAACTAGTAATTTTATAATTAATGATATCCTCCCATAAGATTTGCATTGGAACTTACAGGTCTAATAGGGTGAATCCCTAAGGTTTGATGTGGACATAATCAGGTCTATATTTTAACGTCATATGTAAGCTATGTTCATCTAATGTACATGAGTAATTATTAAATTTTGTATTTTACATGTTTGGTTCTCATATAAATAATGTGTTAATTGTTTAATGTTTAAAACTTAAAAGAGTAAAATTTTGTTGTACAATAAATAAATAATCTTTATTTGAATATCAAAAGAATTTATATTTTTCTTATTAAAATAAAGGTCATGTATTACTGAATTTTGTTGTTAACACATAGCATGCTTTTTTTATTTGAACGTATTCAAATAATGTATAAGGTAATATAGACTGTGTATTATATATTGAATTGGAAAACTAGAAGATTAATAAAAACTAAACTTTCTTTAACTCTGCAGTGCGAAGAAACACCAATCTCAATCAAAAAGCGATAAGTCTCAATGAATGAGGTTCGTGATGGTTTGTTCCCTTAGCTGTCTTTGATGAAGGCAAAATACAAATTCACAGCCCATTTTCGACTCATGATTTAATGTCTCTTTTAGGAAAAGGCACATAGACGATATACATGAGCATAATATCAACCAATACATTTGCATTACATTACAAATTTCCTTAAATAAATTCAGATGTAACTGGCGTGTCTTCTATAAAAAATTTTGTCACGCTACCCATCTAACGTAGACAAACAAAAAAAACCTAAAATACGGTGGTATTTTAAAGTGATATTACACCGAGTTTTCCTGAAACAAAGTTTAAAAACTTTATTTTCCCTCCATCAACAAGTTATTATCAGTTCGCAGGTCACTATTGCTACGGATAAATTAAGTTAGCAAGTTATTTCAATAGTCAGTTTATTATTTAGCGCATTTATAATCAAGATTTAAATTGTTTTAAAGTGAAGAAGTAAATACAGCTTTATAATCGTTCAGCACGTGGGAATTTAAAATGATTATTCACATTTTAGGTATGAAAATATTATTATTATATTTCAAAATAGCTATTGTATTAGCAATAAACTAATACATAATGACGTACATTTATAACTTTTTGGTCGAACAGTTTTTACACAGAAAATAAAAAAAATACGAAGTAAAATCGTAGGATAAAAGTTAATTTGTGAAGCAAAGAAATATCAGAAGAAGTAAGAGTTGACGGAACAAAATTTGGTAGATTGTAATTGTAACGTTTTTTGTCTTAATAAATTGGATGTTTGCTGAAGAAACGATTACTTGAAAGGATAATTGCATATACGACTAAGAAAAACATCTTGGAAAAAATAAAACTACATGCAATAGTATTTTAAATAAATACATTATAAAACTAGCATTAACTTTTTAGTGTTAAGTGATTTTAGTTTTTTACATAACCCTGCTTGTCATTTGACCTTAAATAACCACAGTATATAAATAAGTCCAATAAATAAATATGATCGTATTATTTGGTGTGCATTTAGTAATCCGTATTACGTTAATTTAATTTAGAAGCGGATTTAACTATTGTGAAAAGTGAAAAAATTTTATCTTTTATATGTACCACTAAGCCCTTCTTCCCTACATGCTCAAAGGTCCTAAATAGCAGTATCAGTTTTTTACTATAGGGTTATATATAATCTTAATCTCGTGAAGAAATGTGTTGAAAAGTGAGTATATTCATATGATTAACGGATTTTATACAACCATATTGTAATTCAAATATGTTACGTATACTTTGATAATTTCAATCACCATTATTTTTCCGATTTATATCTCCCACAATAACAATTATGTTTTAAGTTTAAGATTTATAACACTTTACTATATTTTGAGCTCGTTTGTCAGGTATAAAGGTAAAAGAAACCCCTATCTCATGAATGTATAAGTTTGTTAAAGTTTACAAATATATAAAAACGTTTAAGAATTTATAACGATAGTATCATGGAATGCAGTGTATTAAACAATTTTAATATTAGTCGACATGTGAGGATATTCATTCGTAAGAGGTACTAACATGTAATATTAAGAGATTTAGAATTACTCTGATTAACAGTTTAAAACAAAATAAATTTGTTTTCATGATAATTGTGATTGCTAACGGGTATCAGTGGAAGATAAAGTATACAAGAGAAGTTACTACAGAACTTCTTACAAGTGATAAAGTAACTCACCTGCTTTATAGCCTCCGTGTCCAGGTGAGTTCTAAGGTGGTAAATGCTGTAATCTCTCTCTCTCTCTCTCTCTCTCTCTCTCTCTCTCTCTCTCTCTCTCTCTCTCTCTCTCTCTCTCTCTTCTCTCTCTCTCTTAAGTTTAATTTTAGTTACGTAGTTTTTTATTAATGGTGAAAGGATTTCTTTTAAGTTCTCAAGCTTGAAACAATAAAAAATTAAAAAAATTTACCCATAGTATGTAGCAAACACATTTAAATATAACCAACAAGGATGACATTATGAAGGTGGACATTTCGAGAATGAACTTATTGATGCTGAAATAACAGCTTGTTTGGCAGCTTACAACACGAGAACGGGTGGGTTGACAATGAACAGAATATAGTAAACTAAGTTGCTACAAGTTCTGAATTTAAGAGTACTATTTGTTGTACTTAATCAACGAGTTTTGGTAATAACTCATTATGTCATTGTGTTTGTTTCGTTTTTAATTGCTTACGAACAAATATGAGAATGGGTCTTAAACGTGCAATGTTACCCGATAATTTCTCAAAAGTTTCGTAAAATGTAATATGATTTCAAAATAAGCTGTTACAAAAGAACGTGTAGGAAAGGTGGCTTTTTATTTTTTATCATGAAAAACAATTATGATGGTTAAAGTAAACGTAATCATATAAAACTATAAAGGTTTTTCACTCTACATAAACTTAATTTGTAAAAGACTGTTATACAGGATAAAAGCAGACATAAAAGACCTTTTGTTCCCAGAACTCCGTCTTTGTTTACGTGCTATAAAACTGTGTTCACTCAACCACGGAGTCCTGTGACGATCATCACAACTCTAAGACGATATACGCTTAGACAACAAACAGTAAGACAGTCGAGGAGTGAGAGGAGGAAAATGAACAAGGGTTGGTTGTGGTGTTGAAATATGGTGTATGTTTAACATGTAATTTTAAATAAACTTATTAAGGACGGTATAGTACGCAAATATAAAATGATCGTATAGAATTATCGGTGGACAAATCTATTAATTTTTTAAAGGATTTGATATTTTAGTAGGATGATATATAATTTATAAATATTAAAATTTACCCCTCTAAGTTTGTATCAAGTTATGTGGAAAATACAGTGAATTCGGTTTATTTCTTCAACATATTAGTTTGTTTATTTACCAACGACATTTCACTGAAACAAATTAATTTAGATTTACGATTCAACATGTTAATTATCGAATTTTGTTAATTTTTATTAAATTTCCCCTTTATTTGTAGATACCATTCATATGGTCAATTCCTTTACGCAATAATTTGATTACAAATATATTTTAATTTATTAGCATTCCTTAATTATTTATTTCATGGTTTTTATCTCCAAGACTTTAGATTCCAAGGTCAGATTCTATGCTAGTGTTTTGTTTTTTAACTCAGCTTCATTAATATTTAGTATCAGATTCAAAAATCCTTAAAACCTTCAGTTTATTAAGTTTCCTGAAAAACCCAAAAATTATACTATTTACGTTTAAATGAAAATAATCTTGTTTCAAAGCTATCACACAAACCATGAAAACAAATCAATAGATTTAGCTTCTCAATTATAAATTCCTAATACCTATTACACAGATATACTAAACCTTATGGTAGCCAGAAATCACTTATACCTACTAGATTGAGTTTAATCACAAGTCCAGCACTTCCGTTTCCTGTCCGGCACAAGGGTGACATCCGGTATTACTCACTGCCACTTCCGATAAGCGACAGAGTCACGCAGACAGGAAATTATGTCTCAACTGAACAATGACAAATGGAACCTTTGTGTGATAACGGTTGGGATATCTTTATTTTATTTGATATTCGTTTTCAATTTAATATTTTCTATTATAAGCTGAATTAATTATTTATTGAGAGTTTATTAATCCGTTTAAGTGTTATACTAGTTTAAAACGTTAACTGCCACGGGATCCATATGACACCACGGTACCAATCACTCAACTGCCGCTTGGTCCATGTGGCACCCCACAGTGCAGTGGCCTCCTGCATTGACACTGTGGGACATTCACGAAAATATTGGTTTATAACTGTGCCGCGTTATCAGTTTGAGTGAGGGAATTCATTTTTTTTATTTTCGGTGAATAAATTATATAATACCCATGACATTAAATGTAAATAATGAATTTCAAATAACGTATCTTACTCATTTTGACTAGAATAAAATTGTCATAAGACTGTAATTCTACTTAAAGCAAAATCCATTTTTAAAAGGTATGTAAAGTGTTTCTGACACAATGATAAGAGAAGATTAGGTTTTGTCATGAAATTACAGCAAGTTATTAAAGTATAATTTTTTATAAATATTTTAAAAGCTTTAAGAAAACAAAATTTTAGGGTGAATGACATTTTATGTTTCGAAAGTCTTATTCAGAAGTAACCACGTCTAAACAGAAGCAACCGTGAGTTTTCCCCCGTATATGTTATGACAGGAAGACACCGCGACGCCCCTGGTGGGGAGATTGGGCATTAAACATGCAACGGGTTGTCTCAGAGGAAGCGACGTCAGTGCCCTCGGGTTGTGCATTGTACTGCGTCTTAAACAAACACCGGTAAACATGGCAGAGGTGAAAATAATTTGGAAGAGCAAATATAGAAGTATATTATAATCGAATTAAAGTGAAATATAACATACCGATTGGAACTATGAACATAATTTAAAATATTGAATTGAGACTATAAAATTAGTTATTAGTATCATTATACGTGTAGTGACAATTTAACATTTTTTATAAACATAAAAGCATAATTTTGTGTAAAAAGTTTTGAAAATATGAATCTGGCTAAACAGCTCATAAAAGGTAAAGCTAAAAAGTATAAAAAACAAAGCAGGTGATTTTAATATTTGTAAATGCACCACATTTTTGTTTAATATTAACTATCAATTTAGTATTAACAAATTAACTTAGTCATGTTAATGATGGGTTTTGTTGGTCTTAGTTTATTACGAATGTATTTTGCTTACATCTAGGTTGACTTATCTTCATATATATTAATTAAAACAGTGTGAATCCAAGTCAAGAAATAAAGCTATTTAATATAATTCATTAAGTGATTAATATTGATAATATGACAACAAAATCTGAAAACCTAACATTAAAAGGTTCAACAAAATATTAATTAGTAAAATTACGGTAATAATATAAATTTCATTGAAGGGATCCTTCAGATCATAAACCTCGGAGTTAATCACTAGACTCAACTTCCGGTTCCTGTTCATCCCAAAAGCGACTTCTGGTGTTGCTCAATGCAATTTCCGTAATTTACCCCTGGTGTACATTTAAGAAAAATTGGAGTTAAAACCTAATTGAGTTCATTATTAAGAAAACGATGATCATGCAAATATTTTTTTCTGCATTGAATAACAAATCGCATAACTTTTAACTGTATTATATATATATATATATATATATATATATATATATATATATATATATGTCATCTAACCATCAATACATAAATAAAATATGTTAGTGTATATCCTTGAAATTAATGTCTGTAACAGATGTTGGAGATTGTATTTTAGCTATAAAAATAATGTTTTAATTTTTTTTAAACATTAGGTAATTATGAATTAAAAATCTTGGCAATGTAACTTGTCCATAAACTTAAATGAATTGATTTAATCAAATAAGATTATACTAAAATAAGATTATGTTCAATGTGCATGGAAAAAAAAGAATATGTTGACTAAAAATTAAACTCTTGCAGTATTTAGCCGTAGACAGTAGAGTCAGAGCACCTCGTCTTCAGCTGGGTTAGCGAGGGTAATGGACTGGTATTAAAGTACTTAAGAAGACATATTACCAACCTTCTTTCAAGGAGATAAAATATTCCGCTAACATAAACCCGATATTCCGTTCCTGTTCAAGTTAAACACATAAAACCTTATATTAAATGGTCCCTAACACGTCATTCTGTTTACTTTAATTTACTTCATACCTTTAATTAAGTCGTAATGTCTAAAAGCACCATAGATTATAAATGTTAAAATTATCTATAGTTGTTGAATGAAAAATCCTTTGATAAAGTAAGTATTTATTAATCATTGTCACCTAACAAAAGGTCTTTATAAGTAAAATATATTGATGAGGACGTTGACCACTAAAAAATAACAAACTAAAAGTAAGCTATAATTAAAAATATCTTATTTTACTAAATTAAAACAGATATAACATATTAAATATTGTTTATGTCATGTCATCATGATTATGTGGTCAACTGTCACAATGTGTTTATAGGTTTAAATTTGCAATATCCAAGAAAAACCCTTTTAGATCAGAATACGATTTTATAACCTGTCAGTCTAGTTAAAATGCAATTGTTATCATCCCAATACTGTGTAATTGTTAACATTCGAATAATACTGACATCCCACTGTTCCTTCAATCTGGTATTGAGCACCGATGACACATCGTATGATTTGGATTAATTAGTAGCTTCAGTTAAATGCTTAATCTGTCAAAGGGGCTTGCATAACCTAATTATATACAGATCACAAATCCTACTGTCATTTCGATCAGGATGGATATGTACAGGAAAAATACTATAATAATAAATCTTACAGCTGAGTGCCTAACAGAAATTTGTTTCTTTGAAGTATTATTATACATCTATTTTGTTAATTTCTTCAATCTAAAAGAACATATAAGTTTTATTTGTTCCTAGTTGTGCTCTAATAAAATTAAAGTATAAAAAAATATGTACAGTGAATAATATTAAGTAATAGTGTCACAATTTTCTCTATTTCAAGGATTTGTTTTAAAATATTTTAACGATTATTTCTGTAGTAACTATTAGTACACAAGTGGCCATATAGTTCCTGTTTTGGAAAAACTGTATGAGTTTACTAAAAATACACAAAATACCCTTTATTTTAATTAAACTACAACTATAACATCGGCAGCTGTGTCAATGTTAAACCACTTATAGCAATTAACTTGCTCGTGAATGAGATGTCACAATCATCTTCCCCTTGTAATATCGCTATAGTAGAGTTATTGATCCTTATTGTCTGATGCATCGTCTAGGTGTATCCTCTTATTTGGCTGGCCAAGAATAAGTAAGAATACATTTACTATAGACACCGTGAGATGCAAGGTCCGCTTTGGTGTGTCTAGCGGCGGAATTGAGCTTCGAACATTCACCTCGCCTCCTCATAGCGTGAACGTTAAGACATCTACGTTTTATATGGTCAAAAGCTTTATTTTCATTTATTTTATCTTAGTTGTTGTTTATAAAATCTCAATAAAGAATTCAATAATATCATAATATTATTCTATTACTATGTGGAAAAGGTACAATTTTTAAACCGGACGTTTCATTTAGTGATCAGACTAAATAAGACCTGGCAATGGTAACTGGTGGGAAAATGGGGTAAATTTATAAATAATTAGTAAGGAACCATTATTTTAGTATATATTTATCAATTTCGATAACTTAAGGCAGTTTAGGGAACAACATACTAATATATACGATGAGGTATTCATGATTGTAAAATACATAAACATATACATATGATATGACACACATGCATATACATGAATAATATTTTATTAATTATCACTCATTGCATAAAATTTTAAATACATTAATATATATATTTATACGTTGTTTAACAAATGTTTTAGGTTAAAGTTTTGTTTTGTGTCTTGATGAAACCCCGCATATTTAGAATAAAATAACACGTAAACCACGCTAATTTATAAAAAAAAATAAAACGAATTTAGGTATTTAAATTAGGCATCTAAGTAGAAGATAGGGAAAGGTAGTTAGGAAGAAATAGTGCATTCCTTTAACCATTAGAATGAAATATTGCATGGTTATTTGTCCTTTCTGGTTTATTTATATTGTTCAGGTTTGGTTAGCTTTGGGTTAAAACTTTCACTTTATTTCCGTGATAGGTAAGTCTGATGTAGTAAATAATTAGAAACCATTTAATGTCTTAGGGATGTATTTTATTTTCTAAGCCAAAATTATTAGCCTAGATGTTTCAATAATAAAATAAAATCTGTATATATAGGCTATACCTATCCAATGATTTTATTATACGTATAATAGATTAAAATAAATATGTTTTTGCACAATTTTTCATTTACAAGCATTTGTGATCGTATGGTTTATGATAATATTACGATCAAGCAAACCTGTAAATGAAATTCTATTAATTTACGTACAATATATTAAATTATCACTAAACAATCATAAACTATTGCTTTCTATATGCAATAAGTATAGTATATCCTTTATATCCTTATATATAAAAAAGAATTTCTCTACTAATAAACATATTTATGAAATAGTGTAATGGTATATGTATTTGTATCATAAACTATTAAAGTAATAATAATATGACAATACCTTATTTGTTATTCTTTATAATATTTATAACTTATTTTAACCTTTTGTTTTGTTTTCAGGTAGGTTCACGTTTATCTCAACTACAAACTCTGATATTATTGGTAAGTGTTTCGTTAATCAAGTTTAATGCTTAAAATTTCTAATTACTTTGAAAGCTTTAATCCTTTATACTAAAGGGGCTATTTGTTTAGCATAAATACATGTTTAACTCATTTAAATGAGCTGTGAATTTATTTAGAATTTATTACCTAAAAATACATAACCAAAAGTCAATTTTAAATTTTTAATTTTTAATTTTAAGTCAATTTTAAAAATCAAAAAAAATTCAGATAATAATTATTTATTTTACTTATTGTTTTAAAACTCACAAAAATTATAATGAACCTCGAACAATAAATATACGAATCTCTCAAATCCTTTATTGGGAGAAATTATTTTCTAAATTAACGTAGTGTATACCTTGCTAATTAAAAATTAATTTGGAAATTTAATGAATTTATTAGTTCGGAGATCGTAACACAACGGGACTATTTAAACACACCAATTACAAATTGTACGCGCAGCCTAAATGCCACTTACTTTCGATAATCGCACTATAGATAATACGATACAAATCCTACTTATGTTTATTGGTAATGAAAAAAAAAACACCTATTCAAAGACCAATAACATTTTACTTTGTTCAAATACCCTATAACGTAATTTGGTATTGTTAAAGCAAAACTAAATTTATGTAATATATCTATTACATCGTGTTTGATACGATTTCGTCAATTTGTTTTTTTTATATTTGAAACCACACTATAAGGTTTTATTTTATAATGCGATTTAGCTGTAAAAGTGCGGATAAGAGATTTAATCCCCAATCACTGTATACAGGACCAGAAGCACTAAAAGCACACATTCCCTCGGGAGGTGTCAGAGAGCTGGTAGAGTAGCAGCAACTGAACACCCATTTAACCGGATATTGATGATTAATATACAAAAATTAAATGATAAAGTAATTGGTACGACCGTTATATCGTTCGCTAGTTAGCTGTACACTTTCATTATATTTCCTGTTTTAAATGTACGACGGAAAATTATAAGGCTAAGATAGCAAAGCAAAATAATGTTAATTTTTATAAAAATTAAATTTAATATTTAGTGTATATTGGATTTTAAACAAAATCTATTTAGGTTAATCAATTCCAGGACATTAACCATGAAAAAAATCGGTCCTATTAAATTAGTGTTTTGTTTATCCTTATCATCGTTTATGTTAACACTGAAATTAAGTAATAATTAGTTGCTAAAGATTGTTTTAAAACAGCAATACTCTTTTTTATCTTATACATTGTTATATACACAGATTAGCCCTTTGAATAAAAAATAAATGTGTAACAACATATGAATCTTCATAAGAACTACTTTAAACTTTTTACTTCAAAATATGTCAGGACAATTTTCTAGTTGTATTATTAGGACAGTATTCTAAAAACATATTACATAGAGACAGCTAATTGATATATTATTTGTAAACCTACCGTATCAATATAACTCAATTATCACTACAAACATCTGCCCGTCACAGTTGGATTTTTCATGATACAAACTTTATTATCGCGTTTGGCCAGTAGCGAACGATGATTGATGACGTAAGCGGACATTTGACAAGTTACTCCCATTAAGGTAACGATGTGATTGGGGAGCTAGCGAATGAAAAACGATACCAGCTGCCAACCGTGTCATCTACGTCTCATTTGTCACTACTAATATTTGTGTGGTAAATTGTGTACTTGAGATAGTGTAAAACTGTGAACTTAAATGATTGAAATTGAATATACGATGTTCATTGTTAAATCTTTATAACTGTATAAAGTGGATTGAAAATGACAATGTATAAAAGCTAGAATTTAAATTTTTTTAGACTTGAAGTTTAATCGTCAATATGTCAAAGGTCTCATTAGATTTTCTTTATCGATAACCCACAATTTTCAGTTTTATAATTTCTCTAATTGAGACTCAAAGCAAGAACAATATCTCATTTACAGCTTAGATAAAACTTAAGTATTTTAAGGCTTGGTAAGGAATTATATTTATTTTTCATTTGTTGTATGTTATAGTTAGAGTTTACGGAAACGTTTATTATATATGCATTCAAAATTATACATGGTTTGGCCATTAGTAAACTTAAAATTTCATAGGTTTAATGAACTTCTCTGCATGATGTGTGTTAGTAGTGCAAACATTACATTAAGTTCATAGAAAAATTCATCAGTACCTAAGGCTAGTGGGTAAATTTGCTACGTTTATGTGTTTTATTATTTTCTGAACTTACGCATTGTTATAATAAAACAACCGTGTTTGACCTTGAGTCGTCGGTTTAATTATTTGTATTTATGTTAATTATTTAACCAACGGCAGAGACTTTATCATATTCAATTAAAAGCCAAAATATTATACACTATATATATATATATATTATAATTATTATAATATTAATATATTATATATTATATTATAATATTAATATATATTATATATTATATTATAATATTAATATATTACATATTAAATTATTATTATTATATAATATAATTAGCAAACATAATGTACAACCTTATTGTCCCTCTAGTTCCGTTAAAGATAAGTAAATATGTCAAATGATACAAATCTTTGATTATACAGGAGCGATTTGGGGTTGCTCTTAGAACAAGATTAGTTAGAACTTATGTTGAAAGCTGTTTATTTATTCGTTTATCTTTTAATATTTTATATTGGTATTAATATAACCCAACTATTATTATTGATTAGACAAGTTTTTACAGATTTCCTTGCAATTTGCTTAGCAGTAAACACTTCAATGATTGATAGTTCTATATATTTACTAAATATAAGAATAAGAATACATATTTCGTTAGATACTATTTTATTAATTACATATTACAGTAAATCAGCCGAATACTGCAATTTATTTCACGTAAAACTATCAATAATATTAACTATACTGTAGGTCCAAGTTTTAGGGGAGTGTTTTATTATATATTGTCTGACTCATCGATATTCCAATATGCTGAAATGCCAATATGTCGATCATGTTGTACTCTGCAGCCTGTTATAAACTCATAATTGAGTAACCACTAACCTTATTTATCGACAGGCATAATGTTGTGATTTTTAATGGTTGATAGTGATAAAATAACCATTTGCCCATTGATTGCTTTTAGATTGTCAAAACAAACCATAAGGGAATCAATACTAAACTTCTTAACTTATGTAATAGTTAAAATAATTATGTTAATAAATATGTAAATCCAATACTTAACACGAGTGTTTTCAGGAAATTCCGAGACTCTAAACCTTTAGATTAACAAATCAAAATAAATATTATTCTTTTATAAACTTTATACAAGTTTAATCAATACAATATGGTATGAGTAACCAAAGCCTATGGTGGAATAATAGGAAATTCACGGATGAATTAATTATTTTTAAAAGTTAATTATTATAAAATTGTTATCACATTTCTAACCTCTAATTTATTCATATTTATAGTCCAATTTAAGAGTATATTGACATAAAACGATTAATCAAAAAGGTTTTAATTTAATATTCTTAAAACTTTTTTCTTATTGGCAATTAGTACTATTTAATACATGCCAACTATTTGGGGAATTTATTTTATAGTATTTATTGATCATAAAATGTTTAACATGGTGGTTTTAGCTAAACAAATGTTAATTTTGTCGAAATACTGTACCGTTTTATAGTTTAGCTATTTGGATTATAATGTTAATACGATTAAACGTTATTTGTCACTTGAAATAATATCATTAAACATTATGTGTGAAAACATTGCTATAATAATTTATTTACAGCGGAGTTTATGTGTTAATATACTAGTTTCCGGTCTATTTTCAGGATCTCTTTAGGGATTAGAGCCTTTCAATGTTTAACGGGTCACTTTTAACGTTAGCCGTGGTAAACTGCAATAACAATGGTGTTGCCAACTTAAAAATGACACAAAAAGTTTTCGCCTTTGTAAAAATCATGTATTAAAATACCCCTGCAGCACTTTTACTGAGGTTAACTAAAAGGGTGGATTTTTAACTAAAACAATTTAACGGTACTACTTTGCTGATATATAAATAAATATAGGCCTATTATTAACTTAACGTAAACTGTCTTATGCAGTTCAGTGAGTGGTAAAAGATTATATATGTAAACGAATCTATCAGTGTCATAGTACGGTGTTAGCCCGTAATCCAGACTTGTTTTGATAACATTTGTTGGTAGTAGGCTTAGACAATAATGTCCTAAAAGTGTGCTGACAGCTAAACCTTATTTGATTCTATATTATTTATTTAAAATATTTGTTGTATAACAGTAGTTAATTTGAATAGAGCTACTGTTACATCTGCTATTATTTGTGTGGTTTGTTGTACAATACTACACCTTCCATAGAATTTCATATGTTGTAATGCCAATAATTACGTTCTTTACTCACTATAAGATCTTTCAGTAACCAAATTTTAGTGCCGATATTAACTAAAATACTGTACATTGTGCAACAGAGTTTTAGTCACTAACAGATTGTAAAATGGTATCTTTGACACAATTTACATAATCTTATATTAAAATTAATCGCCATTATATCGTATTTCGACTATTCTAATTTTAGTACACGAGAACAAAATCGAATAATTTTTTCCAGTTTGTGTTAAAATCTAATTGTTATTCTAAGATGGAAAAGGAGTTTAAGTTTACCTTGTGGGAAATCTCCTTAAGCTTAACCTTTGAGAATTTTTCTATAAACAAAACATAAGTAGCAATACTGTTTGAAAGGATAAGTTAGCGAAAACAATCTCTAAAGAGAAGTAACTTAGAAACTAATGTTTGTTTTGCACAAAGAGAAACATAGCGAGACACTGCTTTTAGGAAGATTTAATTTTCCTAAAACTAAATAATTTTTATATTTAATCTAGTTATGTAAACCTATATGATGTAGCTAAAGTTTTTTTTGCCAAATTTTTTATGAAAAATATCATATTTAAATTTATATTTCCTATTTGTAATAAAATATTATTACATCTATAAATAAGGCTACAATAGTATTATCAGTGAAGAAATATAAGTTTAAATGGAGGTTCATTGGAAACAATATGTTCATTAACATACGTGTATCTTGACAAGTATATTGATATAGTGGCTAGTTATTTCTGAGTCAGCTTAAATAATAATTTTCCGTTATTAAGATAATTACGTTTACCTGAATAACTGTGACACATTAATAAAGGCAATATTTATATTTATGGGTATAAACAAGTTTTATATCGTTCAAATATTTTATTTAATATAATGGTCCTGTGTTTGTCGTTATAGATTAATTAACTTTGAACATATACGTTAAAAATATTAAATTGCCCTCTATTTATCCTAAAACATATTATAATAAAACATGTATAGTAACAAATTGATATAAGACATAATAATGTAGGGATAAGTAGATTTATATGCACATGGAATTGTCGTTTAAACAAATTATACTAAATAAAAATCATACATATAACTTGATTTAGAGTTAAATTGCCAATTTCTATTGATTTCATAAGTATAAATACAAATTCATATGTTAATAATTTATAAAACGTTCGCCTAAAGAGAATGATTAATTGAGATATATGTTAGGTTTTATTGTTATAACTTAGTTCATTTATGTGGAAGCTTTAATCCTGTAGGCCTACATATGAACGTCCTTTATAAAGGATAACAATTGTAACTGGATGGGGGACGATTTCACAACAAAGATACGTCAATACGTACATTGCATGCTGACTTGTCATTTCAATAGTGACGTTTCCATTGGTGAAATGATTACTGGTTTTCCACAAAATACAGTGGTCAACCTGATTCCGAAATTTACACTCTAAAAAAGTAAAGTAATCGGTTTAAAGGGCAGGATTTCTTAACACGGCTTTTGTTGTAACATTTGAATAGTAAAGTGAAATTGTAGTGGCAAGAACAAAACAATGAATAAACTTAAATATATATTGATAAATACTTTATTCATTCTAAAATTGTTTCTTATATTTTTAAAGCGAATGACAAAATAATTTGAATTTTATAGTGGAATAGTAGTTAATTTATATCTTACCATAGACTCATTGAAATATTATGTTTTACTGATTTACTGAATATCAAATAATGTAGTATTACAACTGGTCGTTACTTAAACCTTAACGTAGTTTACTAATCGTCATTTTACTCACTTAAAAAATAGTTATATGTTTAAAGCTTATTCATTGTCCTTAGTGGTTCCGTGGTATGTATTAAGATACAGTGGCTCGCATAAGTAGACGATATAGGTATTTTTTTAATCGAGTTGTTTTTTTAAGAGTTGATAAACGACCTAGACGTCATAAGAAAACTGTAATTTATTTTCGCCGTATCAAAGCGATTAATCATTAGTTATGGAACATAATTAAACTTTTATAAGAACAGCTATATCGTGTACCATGATTTAAACTAATATTGTTTTGCATATTTGATGTTTAAAGCTTTTCCATTGAAATTATAATATTGTATCAGTAATAAAATATTTAATATGTCTATGCACCAAGTTACAGGAACAGCAAATACGGTATCAAATAAATGGCAAACATGTTTTATCCTTAACTCTTATTTGCTTACAAACATCGACACAAATATAGAACAAAATTTAAAAAATTGTTCTTTGTTCAATAAAATGGTAATAACCCTATAAGCTGAATAGCTTAACATATAAAATAAAAAACACTTTATTATAAAAAATATCGTAATTATTATTGTTATCATCATAATTAATTCATGTGAAATGAACTATTATATATTATACAGAAAATTTGTATTACCCAATCCTGTAGGAGATATTCCTGACGTTTGGTAATTCGACTTATGTTATAAGATTAATTATGTTAAGTGAATTGGACCAATGTCCTCTAAAAAAATGTAATTTTTATTTTAATGTAGGTCAGCTAAGAAAAAAGTAAAAACTGTCTCCTCACAACAAGCATGACTACTGCGAAACTTGTGTTTCAACAAATACATTCCAGTTTGTACTTTAAGTGTCTGCTTTAACATAACAACAGGAGTTGGTACCTTCATAATGTTTCATTGTCTGAGCATGTTATATGTAAATAAACGGTATCAGGAAACTGACACATACTTTCTCCCTTTTAGCCAAACTTTAATGAATAAATTACTGTTTATTTACTAAATATAGAATACAAAGCACGGTCGAATGTACAGAAAATCTTGTAAACAAGTTGTTTTAAAAAACATCCACCCAAATTCCTGCTTTGGAGGCACTACAGGATCCATTGCTGCACTCGTGGTTTTAAGAGGGGAAATGCCCCCTATTCCCCTCCAGGGATATTAAGGGGCAACATATTTCGAATTAACTCTGTTGGTCAATGCTAAATTGACAAGCATATCAAGTTTGAATGAAATTGATCAGTAAACAAGAGAGAAATAGTTATTTTTGTATTCCACATAAGAATAACATTGGACAACGTACTGCGTTTACCGCTAAATGAAATTTTCAATTTTCTCCGAAACCAGCAATCGTAGAATAGTAATTCAAGATACTAAATTATTTAGTTTTTTGAGCTCTTTTTAATGGTGAATAGTAATATTTTTTTATATTCATGTATTTTTATGAAAAATCCAAAAAAAAACTTAATTTTGGATGTTTTAAGTCCTGTAATTTCTGAACCCGAATTTTACAGGTATGCGGGTGGTGTCATTTTGTTGCAAAACTAAAGTTCAACAAACGACTAAAGTTTAATCAAAATCGTTAGAGCCGTTTTTGAGAAATTTTGATTTTTCAAGTTTTTTGGCGGTTTTTGGGGATAATTACCCTTAAAAATCAAAAATTCAAAAAAATGAAAAAAACGCCTGGAGATATCGTGGATTAGTACCTACATACCAAATTTCATAAAATTCGGCCCATAGGTTAGGGCTCTAGCTCTGTACACACACACACACACACACACACACACACACACACACACACACACACACACACGGACACACACACACACAGACAGACATCACGTAAAAACCACTTTTTTGGGTTCAGGGAGCACCAAAACGAATATTTCCACTAACAACTCAAATTCGAAAATTTTGACGAAAACAATACTTTCTCCATGTACTATGTATAGAGGGAGAATGTAATAAACGGTATCAGGAAACTGACACATACTTTCTCCCTTTTAGCCAAATTTTAATGAAAATTTTTTTATTTACTAAATATAGAATATGAAGTACAGATAAATGTACAGAAAATTGTCTAAAATAGTTGTTTTCAGAAATATCCACCCAAATCCCTTTTTGGGAGGCACTATAGAACCCGTTGCCACACACAGTGGTTTTGAGAGGGGAAATGTCCCCTTGCCCCCCCAGGGTTAAATAGCAACACATTTCGAACATCATCTGTTGGTCAATGCTAACTTGACCTGCATATCAAATTTTAATTAAATTGGTCAGTAAATAAGAGAGAAATAGTTATATTTGTATTCCCCATTAGAATAAGATTGGACAACGTACTGTGTTTACCGCTAAATGAAAATTTCAATTTTCTCCGTAACTAGCAATCGTAGAATAATAATTTAAAATACTAATTTATTTAGTTTTTTGAGCTATTTTTAATGGTGAATAGTAATCTTTTTTAACATTTATAATTTTTTATGAAAAATCCAAAAAAATGAATTTTGGATGTTTTAAGTCCTGTAATTTCTGAACCCGAATTTTTCCAGAAATGCGGGTGGTGTCATTTTGTTGCAAACCTAAAGATCTACAAACCACGAAAATTTAATCAAAATCGTTAGAGCCGTTTTTGAGAAATTTGGATTTTTCATGTTTTTTGGCGGTTTTTGGGGGATAATTAACCTTAAGAATCAAAAAATGAAAAAAACGAAAAAAATGCCTGGAGATATCGTGGATTAGTACCTACATACCAAATTTCATAAAATTCGGCCCATAGGTTAGGGCTCTAGCTCTGTACACATCCACACAGACACACACACACACACACACACACACACACACACACACACACACACACACACACACACACACACACACACACACACACGGACACACACACACACACAGACAGACATCACGTAAAAACCACTTTTTTGTGTTCAGGGAGCACCAAAACGAATATTTCCACTAACAACTCAAATTCAAAAATTTTTGCGAAAACAATACTTTCTCCATATACTATGTATAGGGGGAGAAAGTAAAAATGAATGTTAGTAACTTTTTCATATTATGTTAGTGGCTAAGGCCCCTACAACCCAATACTATCTTATTGGGAACTAACGAAATTTTAATTTTTATCTCAACACAGAGAGGTAAGACCGCAAAACACTCTCCAATGAGAAGTCAATGTAAGTGTGAATTAGTGACTTATGAACTAACCAGACTTCCGGTGGTGAGCGCGTGTTAATTTACTCGTTTCCGGTCTAACTTCCGGAAGCACTTGAGGGAGTGAAGCTTTTAGTGGCTTCCGGTCTTTTTAACATTGATTGGGTAACGTTTCCCTTAACGAAAAAAAATTGTTAAAAACGTTACAGAATACTTTTACAAATATTACAAACGATAACTACTACATATGTGATTTATAGCTTTTTAAAAAATGATGGATAATTTATAAGTAAAATTATAAGGTGTTTAGGATACATAATGTTTATTTAGAGACAGTTTTTCGCCTGCCACTAAGTAAAACGTAAATCGAAATAATATTTTAAAACAATTACAATGGGTTTTTATCAAAATTACTTAAAAACCTGTACAATAATTCGTTTTTACCATAGTAAATAGCATGTTTCTTCATACTAAGAAGAATTTGACTATATTTGTCTTAGTATGAAGACAGATACGTGTAAATTTCAGTGCACATACGAATGAAGAGAAAACAAGTTTGTGCATTTATAATGGTTGTCAATTTATAATGAGACAAAGCTTACAGTATATCCATACGAAATAATCTGTAGTTGATAGGAATGTAAAATTTAATATGCATCTTAAATAACACTTCGAAAAAAAATATATTGTATTGTATATATTGTAAAAAAATATATATATATTGTATACTCTATTTGATCATGTTTAAGGGGTATCGTATTAGTTTTTTTTACCACAAAACAAGCAACACAAATATTTGTTAGATTTTGAATAATACAAAATATGAATATTATTTTTACGTTGACAATGCATGATGCAGCCAAACACTTGTATTTTAGTAATTTTTAAGGTTCTAAGGTTTAAATTAAAATAAAAAAGTAAAATTTTTTGTCCAATTTGAGTTTTTAAATTTCCTTGCAACTTGTGTTACTCTTACACAGTAAAATTTAGTAAAACAGTTGGACGGAACTTAGGCTTTGGATGGAAATTAGTCTTTGGATGGAACGTTGGATGGAACTTAGTCTTTGGATGGAACGTTGGACGGAACTTAGGCTTTGGATTGAACTTTGGATGGAATAGAGTTATTGTGAACTTCCAGTAATTCTAAAAAGATTTTAATTACAACATTAATCACAGGGTTATTTCAAAATTAAAATTTCACTTGAAAATTTTGGTAAGGAATTTGTTCTGGAATATTCACAGTTCAAAAATAAACACCAAGTTTTCTCGGAAATATAAAGCTAGGAAACTCCGCCGGGAATCTACAAGAGCAGTAACTTCGGAACTTTATGTTTGTTTGGCCAAAGAGTAATAAAACACAGGAACTTATTTTGAAAACAAACTCTTACTTTAACTACCTTCGTTCGTATACTACTATCATCGTTCAGCATTTTTATATCGGAAAGTTAAATAAATTATAAAGATATAATAATCCGTAAAGTTGTGAACTTTGTAATTCCATTCATTAAATAACTTTGAATTATTTAATATTATTACAATAATGTAGTATAATTACATATACTATATTACTACATATACTATATTACATATAATATATTTTATTAAAAAAATATATTGTTCTGATGGTGATCAAAAATAAAAAGTAACTCCCCAGGCCAGAGAAATTATAGTAGAGCGCCTGAGATATGATTGGCAAGCCACAATGCAAACACGACGATTGTGAAAGCAACTACACGAACTCCCAGCGTTAAACCTGTTTTAAGATCTAATTTCATTGTTCTTTTAAATAAACAGTCTACCTATACCTTTTAGTTCTGAACCCTATTCTCACGAGTTACCTGCAAATTGCATATCCAACGATGGAAATGCTGATTTCATATTAATTTATACTAAAGACCTCCCCAGATAAATTAGTCAATCAATTGAATTAATCACCTTACTCTCCATAAAAGGATCTCTGAGACAATCAATCACAGAGAGCCCCTCAACGTGGAAGGGGTTTGAAGGGACTGGAAGGGGTTGGAAGGGGATGAAATGGGTTAGAAGGGGTTGGAAGGAGTTGGAAGGGGTTGTTATGGGTGGGAAGTGGTGGAAGGGGATGGAAGGGGTGAAGGGGATGGAAGGGGTTGGAAGTGGTTGGAAGGGGTTGGAAGGGGTTTAGGAGTGCTTAGAAGGTGTTGTGAAGGTATAGAAGGGGATGGGATGGAATAAATGTGGATAAAACATTTTTATTAGGCCTAGCAACACCTTTTTGTAACAATATGTTAGGCAGTTTTGTGTTTAGTGTGCTAGTAATGACCTTCTCCTTAAATGGGCAATCTCAAAATTTAGTAAAGTAAACACATTAGAATTATGTTATTATTATGTTATTATTATTATTATTTGTTTTGAAAACAAATTTGGATGAACACAAAATTCAAATAGGCCTTACCATATTTTTATTAAAACCATTTCCCAAAAAATTCGTTATCTTGAATTGTATATTAAATTTTCTTCAAAATATATCTTCCGTTTGTATTGTTATTAAATATGCATTAAGTTTATTTTCACAGAGATAACTGTACAATATCTTACTGCCTAATTAATATGCTAGTTAATTTAAAGATTAATCATGCAAAAGTTTAATTTTTAGGTATGTCTTTAATTGAAGTTGATGCAAACGATACATAAGATAACTGATAAATTCCTGAGCCATGTTTTAATCAAACAATGTTTTAAATTCCATGCAGATAAAATAAAAAACCTGTATTAGATTCCATGCTGCATAACTTTTTTATTCAATATTAAGGTAATTTAAGACAAATATTTTATTTTTAAAATCATAAATTGCTACAAAGACACATTAGCCTTAATTTTCAATTTTGTTTATGTAACAAAACTGTCTTCTAAAATAATGAAAGTATTTTCCGAACGTATATATCTAATTACTCTTGTCTAAACACTTTTCTACGACATCCATAATTATCTGATAATTCTAAAGTGTGTTTAAAATGTTATCATAAACTTATTATCGATCAGAAACGTAGCCTTAAACTATTTACTATAATACAATCTCCAGAGGAGTGATTATTAAAATACCACTTGTTGTTTTCAAGTCCTTTCAATTCAAATTTTAATGAATACATAAACTACTGAAATTACTTTCATCTTATATATTAAAAATAAGAAAGTTGACTATAGTTTTGACTTTTGAATTGTAAAAAAGTAAGTGTAAACGTTTCTTATCAATTCTTTTGTTCAATATACTAATTCATACCAAAATATTTAAATGTAACCACTTTAAAATGTACTCTCTTACAAAAATTCATTAGTCTCTTATTTTTCAATGCACCCTAAATGACTTTATTTTTCAGTAAAACCTGTTGTTTACCTATGTATTTTCATATATAATGTAATGTTTAAATGTTGTATAATTTAAGAGACATTACGATACAAGGTTAATACGGGGTGAAACAATTTACTTACCAAAGGTAGAATTCGAATCTCCGCAATTTTTTGGCCACTTCATTAATAACCCCTGACTGATAATAAAGTTATAACATTTTTAAAATGCACCTTGTTTATTGATATCCGGTGGACATGTACTCTACAAGTGGGTTTGACCGCAATGGTTATGTGTTTGTTTAATTTATCCTTTGAAAATGTTATTTCAGTCACTATCCGAATTTTTCACGTAAACAGATTGATAAATAATCTGAACAACATTTATATTATAATTGAATATAAAAATTAAAAACTAAAATTATAAAGTTGTTACAATCTTACCCTTTGATACAAAGAAGTTTAATAACGGGCCTAAGGAGTTTCACATGATAGATGACTTGAGCCGTCGCGCAGTAATCAGTCTACCTAGTAACACAGTCGCTACAGCGTCATCAGTCATCTCTGCTGCTAACTGCTTTACGGGTATAAGACACCTAAGCTAGGGGTTGGGTTGTTAGATTTTATAGCTGTGGAATCATGCGTTGTTGATAAATAACGATCTATAAACCTCATAACAGATATGTAATAATAATTAATTTGTTACAGTTTAATAGAAATTGAGAAAATTTGTTTAATCGGATTTCACAACTAAATGCACTTTAATTATTTGTTTTACATGTAACTTATTTTCTTTCTCATTTGTTTATCCTTGTATAAATTATACAGAAAAGTAACTATTCATGTTACATATTCATGTTACATACCTTAACAAATTGAAAGGTAATGTATAATGTTTTCACTAAGAGGGGCATGTTTGACCTTTGCAGGGTTTTATTTTCAAATAGTTTCTTGAATAGCATAATACGTGTTGTTACAATTAACAGGATAAATAAAACTATGTCTCACAACACTATACAATATATTTACACTTATACTGTACTTACATACAAGACGGTAAATGTACAAAAAGATGGTACAAGGCGATCGATTTCAACCAGTCACACTGGTCATCATCAGGCCCAATCAGCAAATGAATATCTCGCCTTGTACCATCTTTTTTATATCTACCGTATTGTATGTAAGTACAGTATAAGTGTAAATATATTGTGTAGTGTTGTGAGACGTAGTTTTATTTATCCTGTTTTACTTTTACTAACAATGTCGTTTAACTGATATAATAACATTGATAGCTAGATTTAGTTATACAAAAGCATAAGTAAAAACTGAATTATTTTCACATAATCCCTCCGAAGTGATGACAATTATGTTAATTAAAATAAAAAAACTATTCAAAAAGACACGTTTACATTAAAAACCCTATTGTTATACGTTTGTTACCAGAATACACTTAATGGCATGGTTAAAATGTATTTGTAAATGTAATTACCATCTATTAATCACTACTACAGATAGTAATTAGTCACGTGACTGGATGTGTTATCTGTAATAGCACTGATGGCCTTATCACAAAGGCGTGGCTAATCAGTGGCGCTCATGTTTCAATCACGTCCACCGATAACGATCACTGCAATGGACAGCGATAGGTAGCAATATATAATATAGCACAATGCTGTATATTATGTTATTAAATTACTAATAATAGTAAATAATTTGTTCAATATCCAGTTTTATTGTTATTAAATATGATTGATTTGGTTTTAATGTACATATAGTAGCTCAAGATTATGTTAACTATTTGCAATGTAATTTTGTTTCACTTGATTGGGTAAAATTCACTTTTTCGTAGTCTATTAATTTAACTTCTTTGTTATTGAAAATTGAAGAAACATCGTTGGTCAAATAGTTTTTTAATATGACCAAGTCCATATGATATAATCAAAATCATTACATATTTTTGCTTAATACCCTTTTCCAACGTGATGATTTCATAGTATTAAATAAACAAATATATTGTATAGTTCATAAAATACAAATTTACAGTGAAAGAATCATTTTGTAAAATTAATTAAATAGTCCGTGAATTCAGGTAATGAATTGTTATAGGTTCTCATATTATTGTTTTACCTATTTAGCTGGTAATTAAGGATTACAATAACCACACGATTGAAACTATGCCACCAAGGCATAATGAAACTCACAATTAATACGACTATGTTTAAGTTGTGACTTTGCATGGCTTATTAGATGGTTGAGGCCTAGTAAAACGTAAGTCTTGATCATTTTATTCGCTGTGGATAATAATCTCATTATAAACCTGTATAATGATTAGTTTTTACCATAGTAAATATAATGTTCCTTCATACTAAAACAAATATGACTATATTTGTCTTAGTATGAAGACACATATGTGTAAATTTCAGTGCACATACGAATGTGGGGGATACAAGTTTGCATTTATATTTATTGTCTTTTTATAATGAGACAAAGTTTTTAAATGTATAATGTAGTTATACCTACACGAAATAATCTTTATTAAATGAGCAATTAAAATTTAATATGCATCTTAAACAACACTTCACAACAATGTGTATACCTTGTATACTCTATCTTACCATGTTCAATGGGTCTCGCACTCGTATCTTTTACCACAATATAAGCAACACAAATATTTTGTATATTTTGACTAAACTAAAATATGAATAATATTATTACGTTGACAATGCATGATGCAGCCTTAAACCTGTATTGTAGTAATAGTTAAGGTTCTAAGGTTTAAATTGAAATACAAAAGTAAAATTTGTTTGTCCAATTTGACTTTTTAAATTCCCTGCACCTTGTGTTACTCTTACACAGTTAAATTTAGTAACACAGTTGGATGGAACTCAGACTTTGGATGGAACTTAGGCTTTGGAGGGAACTCAGACTTTGGATGGAACTCAGACTTTGGATGGAACTCAGGCTTTGGATGGAACTCAGGCTTTGGATGGAACTTAGGCTTTGGATGGAACTTAGGCTTTGGATGGAACTTAGGCTTTGGATGGAACTTAGGCTTTGGATGGAACTTAGGCTTTGGATGGAACTTAGGCTCAGGATGGAACTTAGGCTTTGGATGAAACTCAGGCTTTGGATGAAACTCAGGCTTTGGATGGAACTTAGGCTTTGGATGGAACTCAGGCTTTGGATGGATCTTAGGCTCTGGATTGAACTTAGGCTCTGGATGGAACTTTGGCTTTGGATGGAACTCAGGCTTTGGATGGAACTTAGGCTTTGGATGGAACTTAGGCTTTGGATGGAACTTATGCTTTGGATGGAACTTAGGCTTTGGATGGAACTTAGGCTTTGGATGGTACTTAGGCTTTGGATGGAACTTAGGCTTTGGATGGAACTTAGGCTTTGGATGGAACGTTGGATGGAATAGAAGTAATGAGAACTTTCAGTGATTCTTAAAAAGATTTTAATTACAAAATTAACCCCATGGTTATTTATAAAATTTGAATTTCACTTGGCAATTTCAGTAAGGGATTTGTTCTTGAATATTTACGGTTGAAAGATAAACACCGAGTTTTCTCGGAAAGATAAAGCTAGGAAACTCCGCCGGGAATCTACAAGAGCAGTAACTTCGGAACTTTATGTTTGTTTGGCCGAAGAGTAATAAAACATAGGAACTTATTTTGAAAACAAACTCTTACTTAAACTACCTTCATTCGTCTACTGCTATCGTCGTTCGGCATTTTTATATCAGAAAGTTAAATAAATTAGAAAGATATAAGAATCCGTAAAGTTATGAACTTTGTAATTCCATTCATTAAATAAATTTGAATTATATAATATTATTACAATAATGTAGTATAATTACACATATGTGACGTTTAAAAACATATATGTTATTTAAAATAATACATTATTCCTTCCTTAGGCATTAAACCTGTTTTAAGAACTAATTTCTTTGTTATTTTAAAGAAATAGTCTACCTATACCTTATGGTTCTGAACCATATTCTCACGAGTTTCTTGCAAATTGCACATCCAACGATGGAAATGCTGATTTCATATTCATTTATACTAATGACCTCCCCAGATAAATTAGTCAATCAATTGAATTAGTCGCCTTACTCTCCATAAAATAATCTCCAAGACAACCAATCATAGAGAGCCTCACCCTCAACGTGGAAGGGGTTGGAAGGAGAAGGATGGGAATGGAATTGGGTGGAGGGGATGGAATTGGGTGGAAGGGGATGGAAGGGATTTAAAGGGGATGGAAGGGGTTTTAAGAAACATGAAGACAAACTGACTAATAGGTCTGACAATACCATTCTGTAACCATATATTAGGCAGTTTTGTGTTTAATGAAGGAGTGATGGTCCTGAGCTCATATGGGCACCCTCGAACTTACACTAAATTTAGATAACTATAATTGTCCCATTTTTTTATTAAACATGGGTCAAGTTTAATTTCAAAAAGACACCTGTACAATATCGTACTGCCTAATTAATATACTCGATATTAAAAAAAAAATAATCGTGTAAAAATTTGATGTGATGGTATTCTTTTAATTATAGGGAATGCAAAACCAGTACATGAGAGAACTGTCACATTCTTTAGCAACTTTTCAATCAAATAATGTTTTAAATCCTATACAGATCATATTAAATAACTCTTTTAGGTGTCAATTCCAATTTACATAACCTCTGTTCTGAGATTAAGCCAAATATTTTATTTTTCCAATCATAAATTTTTACAAAGACACATTACGTTAGCAATTTTGTTATGTAACAAAAATGTCTTAGTTACCTCTACAAAAGAAAGGTATTTTTAGAACATATGTATCCATTTACTCCACTCTAAACACATATTAAGAAATCCACAATTATTTGGTAATTTTACAGTGTTTTTAAAATGTCATCATAAACGTGTTATCAATAACAAACGAAGCCTTATTATTTCTGATCCTAAAGTCTCCAATCAAGGGATTATTATAATACCACTTGTTGTTTTCAAATGCCTTCAACTCTAATTATATTGAGTAAATTTTGGCTACCAAGCGTAATCCTTCCATTTTATTTATTATACATTATAACAAATATAGTCCCTTTGGCATTGTCATCAAACCGATCCATTTATTTGTTTTGGTTTTAATTTATATATATACAGTAATCAAATTGTGAAATTCCGCTAGACATTTCTCCTCATTGGAAGCCAATTGTTCAGAGAAATGCTTTGAAAAAAGACGATTGCAAATGTCAATTAGCTTTAACCATAAAATGCAAGGTGAGAAAAGTTGTTTCAATCCCGGTTATCTAGTCATATTTCGCCCCCCTGTTGAATTGTTTATGAAAGGAGAAATATCTTAAGATTTATAATATCTTCAGGGCATTTCAATGTCTATGAATCAATGAAGTACTGAATATAATTAGTAATACAATCATCGTCCGGGTCAACAGAGCAGTAACTAACTCCATGGAAAATAGCTATGAAAACTCCCTCCTTCAACAAAGTATGGATTGTAATCAATTGATGATCAGTATTATTAAATATACTTGGACTATTAATCACATAACTGATAAGACCACAGGAAACACAATGGTGCTAGGAGAATTGCATATTTTAGTAATTATTTATTATACAAAAAAAAAAACTCCAACGCCAACATAGTTTATCACTCCATTGCTAATTTTATTAACAGAATTATTTTTGTGAATTAAAAGAGAATTTTTTTGTTGTCTTTCTAAGAACGACTTCGAAAAGTCCAGTGACCTGTGAGATCACAAACTTTAAAACTCTATGTTTGTTCGGGGGAGCGTTAAAGGAAAGAAATCGTACCTTTTATTGTCCTGTTCTATCCTGAGTTACTCTAATATACCTTTATACCACATTATAAGGAATCGTAATCTCATATATTGGTCGTTCGTGTTGGTTAGCGAATGTTAGTAAGTCTCACTCTGAAGAAATTAGTAGCCACAGCGAATAAAATGGTCAAGACTTCCGTTTTATTAGGCCTAGACCATCTAATAAGCCATGCAATGTCACAACTTAAAAATAGTCCAATTAAGTGTAAGTTGCATTATGCCTTGGAGGTATAGTTTCAATCGTGTGGTTATTGTAATCCTCAATTACCAGCTAAATAGGGAAAACAATAATATGAAAACCAATTACAATTCATTCCCTGAATGCACTGACTATTTAATTAATTTTACAAAATGCTTATTTCACTTTTAATTTGTATTTTATGAACTTTATAATATATTTGTTTATTTAATACTACGAAAACACGCTTGAACAAGGGTTTCAAGTACAAATATTTAATGATTTTGATTATATCATATGGATTTTTTCATGTTAAAATACTTTTTGACCAACGAAATTTCTTATATTTTCAGTAACAAAGAAGTTAATTTACTAGGCTACAAAAAATTGAATGTAGCCCAATCAAGTGTAACAAAATTACATTGCAAATAGTTAAAATACTTTTGAGCTCCTAAATTTAAATTAAAACCAAAATCAACACGTTATAATTAAAGTATAACTGGATATTGAACAAATTATTTACTATTGTTAGTAATTTAATAACATAAAATACACAGCAGTGTGCTGTATTACAGATTGTCACCTATAGCGGTCCGTTGCTCTGATCGTTATCGGCGCACGTGATTGACACATCAGCGCCACTGATTACCCACCCCTACTGATAATGCAATCAGTGCTGATTACCGATAACACATCCAGTCACGTGACTAATTACTATCCATAGCAGTGATTAATAGATGATAATTACATTTACAAATACATTTTAACATGCTTTTAAGTGTATTCTGGTAACAAACATATTACGTTAAGCTAAATAATATAAAATTGCCTAAATTATATAAATTAAGAGATTTCAAAGGTAGTTATCTTTATTTGTAATACTTACACAGCTTGGCTGCTATATGAATGCTATAACTTGTACATATGCTTCTTAATTACTAATTAAACTTATCAGTACTAAACAGTTAGTTCAAAAAATATAGTTAATATAAATTAAAAGCTGAAGAACGTCAATAACGTTCCATTCTTTGACAGATAAAAGGTTTTCCTAGTGTATTTATTAAGTTAATATTTATAATTTAAGTTTAATGCCAAACACCTTACAATAACATTTTTATAATGGAAAACGTAGGAATAGTTACAAGAGTAAGGTGTTACAATTTCTTGAGTAAAGTTTTACATAAATACAATAAATCTATCATTCCGTAACTTAAATCCCAACACACATGTTACATCCAAAATCCAACCCAACCCCTAGCTTAGGTGTCTTATACCCCTAAAGCAGTTAGCAGCAGAGATGACTGATGACGCTGTAGCGACTGTGTTACTAGGTAGACTGATTACTGTGCGACGGCTCAAGTCATCTATCATGTGAAACTCCTTAGGCCCGTTATTAAACTTCTTTACATTAAAGCTTAATATTCTAAGATTTTAATTATATTAAAATTTAAGAGTATAATTTGAATATTCAATTAGTTCAATTAGAATTGAAATGTTGTTCAGTTTATTTCATACATCTGTTTCCGTAAGGAAATCGGACTGATGAAGGGAATAAAATGATTACAGAATACATTTTAAAAATACACACAAAGCTATTGTGGCTCAACCCACTGGATGGGCTTATAGAGCCCATATCCATCGGGTTTTATTTGATAAGGTGCATATTACAGATATTAAACCTTAATTATCACTGTCATTTATTGGCGGATTGGCCAAGAAACTACGCAGGTTCAAATCCTAGCTTCGGGAAGTAAATGGTATCCCCTTTAATAATTTTTATTGTAACATCACCTAGATTACTGACTATCTTTACTACTGTAAAGATTACTAGGTTAAACTAGGTTACTAGGTTACTAGGTTAGTACTGTAAAGTACTAGGTTAAAGTAGGATTTTAACTAAAGTTTTGACTTTTGAATTGTATAAACAATAAGTGTAAAAGTTTCTTTTCATTTTGTTTAATAGTTATAGGTCTACTAATTGTTTGCAAAAACTTTAAATGTTTGATCTTTAACGTGTAATATCTAAAATCAATTTGCAAGTTTCTGTTCGACTGTTGATATAAATTACTTTATTCTTTGATACAGATTTTATTAACCTGCTGTGTCCTTTTGTATACTTATATACAAGTAGGTTGTATATAAGTGTACAAAGGGACACAGCAGGTTTAATAAAATCTGTATCAAAGAATAAAGTAATTTATATTAACAGTCGAACAGAAACTTGCAAATTGATTTTAGATATCACATGTTAAAGATCAAACATTTAAAGTTTTTGCAAACAATTAGTAGACCTATAACTATTAAAAAAATGAAAAGAAACTTTTATACTTATTGTTTATACAATTCAAAAGTCAATACTTTAGTTAAAATTCCTACTTTAACCTAGTTAATTTTAGGTAAAGCGAAATAAAAAACATCGTTGGAAGTAAATAAAGTATTCTAAACGTTCAAATATACTTATAAGAATCTGTTTTGTTACAAAAGGAAAAGACAGGCTGTTTAATACGGGAAGGTCGTAAGTTGTGGGAACAGTATGTGGATCTGAGGGGTCCTGAGTTTTAAACTTTCTTTTGTTTTTGGCAGAACAAATAAAGGTTGTAAACTTTTCCCGAGAAAAACTCTTGATTTCAACTTCAACTGACTTGTGTAACAGAACTTAACCTGAATTTCATCGTCGTGTTGGTAATATGACTGCATTATACCATATATTTTACAAGTGAATGTCTTATAACATAAAAACATATTTTACGTTTAAAGTTGTATTATTAAAAGCTATACTAAGTATTTTACTTGTGTGATATTTGTATAATAGGTTAACAACGTAGTTAAAATTGTCAAATTGTCCAATACGACTGGAAAACGAGTTAAAAATCCAGTTTTGTTAATTAGTGTGATGTTCCCTCATTAGATCGATAGTGAAATATTTGACTCTATATCCAATCTTCTGTTTGTTGAGATTCTATAATGTGGTATATAAATTTAACAGGTATTTAGCTATGAATTTCGTTATGACTATCTTTAAATAATATGTTTTTTATTGTACACATATCTTACTAACAGGTTACATAATAAATTAACCTGTACTAATAAATAGTACTTGTACAAATCATTACCTAAACTTGAAGACATGATAGAAAGTCACTCTTAAAACAATCATAACTGAACTATTACCATATACAAGAGAATCTACTATTACTATTTATTACTTGGTATCTGAAAGGCACTCGTTTCTTGGAAATATAACAGAGCGCAGCAGATGTAACACCCATTGGAGCTTTTCCATTTTACAACGTAACTTACATGTTAGATAACGTTCACACGTTATATAACAATATCTCAATTCTCCTTCTCAATAAAACGTGTATATTTGCAGCATTTTCCTGGAAATTATTTAATTTTATTTTGTCGGAATTATTTGTTTCAATACTAAAATTGTACCCTTAATATTATAAAACAACTTGAACACAGTGTTTTCCGTTATCATTCAAACCATATGAATTTATATTCAATTTAAATAGCTAAACGTATTCTGAAACTCTTTTTGGTTAATAAACTAGAAACGGGGTACCGGGCCGAGCTCGGTGATATTGGTTAGCCTTCGTTGGTTGAAAAACTCAATAGGTAAATATTATATGGCTATAAAGTTCACTATAAATCTTCTTATGCCAATATCAACGTTTAATACCAAAGCTAGTTAATTATCTCTCGATTTTATATTAGTTTGTGGAATAATCCTGGAGTAGTTTTACTATGCCCCTCCACCATTAAAAGCAGATTTGCTTCGCTCAGTGGCCCCTATTTTCCACATATTGGTCACTCCAGTTGTTATAACTCAATGGTAGTAATTTTTACGTATACACATCTTTTGGAAATTTCAACTCTATATTCGATAGTTCTAGACACTGTTTTATAGAAATCACTTGTTGATACTTTATTATGTGTAACTGCTACTCCAACATTTCACTCTGATTATTTATTCGCAGCTGTTATGTTTATTTTATTTTTGTTTGAAAGTCCATACTCTATAAGCCCAATGTTAAAATTTTTTAATTTTCCAATAAGATTCTTAACAAAATTTGAGATTTTCTGTGGTTTATTTTTTCCCAAAATATTTTTAAGGTCTAAAACCCACTGATCCCAAAGATTAAGAAAAATCATTCCTCTGGATTCCGAGATAAATTGTATGAAATAAGTGGAGTAAGAGTCTGAAAGTTTTTGCAGTTGCTGTCACAATCATCGTGTTTGGTCTGTGGCTTTACAAACATGTCAAAAGATTTTCTCTTCGGGGCTAGGAGTTCTTTTAATTGCTGTCACAATCGTTGTGCTTGGTTTGTAGCTTGCCGAATATCTCACGCATGTTTTACATTGAGGCTGGGAGTTCTTGCAGTTGCTATCACAATCGTCGTGTTTGGTTTCTAGCGTGCCGAATATCTCACGCATGTTTTACATTGAGGCTGGGAGTTCTTGCAGTTGCTATCACAATCGTCGTGTTTGGTTTGTAGCTTGCCGAATATCTCACGAGTTTTTTACATTGAGGCTGGGAGATCTTTTAATTGCTATCACAATCGTCGTGTTTGGTTTTTAGCTTGCCGAATATCTCACGCGTGTTTTACATTGAGGCTGGGAGTTCTTGCAGTTGCTATCACAATCGTCGTGTTTGGTTTCTAGCGTGCCGAATATCTCACGCGTTTTTTACATTGAGGCTGGGAGTTCTTGCAGTTGCTATCACAATCGTCGTGCTTGGTTTGTAGCTTGCCAAATATCTCACGAGTGTTTTACATTGAGACTGGGAGTTCTTTCAATTGCTACCAAAATCGTCGTGTTTGGTTTGTATCTTGCCGAATATCTCACGAGTGTTTTACATTGAGGCTGGGGGTTCTTGCAGTTGCTATCACAATCGTCGTGCTTGGTTTGTAGCTTGCCGAATATCTCACGCGTGTTTTACATTGAGGCTGGGGGTTCTTGCAGTTGCTATCACAATCGTCGGTTAGGTATGTAGCTTGCCGAATATCTCACGAGTGTTTTACTTTGAGGCTGGGAGTTCTTGCAGTTGCTATCACAATCGTCGTGCTTGGTATGTAGCTTGCCGAATATCTCACGAGTGTTTTACATTGAGGCTGGGAGTTCTTGCAGTTGCTATCACAATCGTCGTGCTTGGTTTGTAGCTTGCCGAATATCTCACGAGTGTTTTACATTGAGGCTGGGGGTTCTTGCAGTTGCTATCACAATCGTCGTGCTTGGTTTGTAGCTTGCCGAATATCTCACGCGTGTTTTACATTGAGGCTGGGGGTTCTTGCAGTTGCTATCACAATCGTCGGTTAGGTATGTAGCTTGCCGAATATTTCACGAGTGTTTAACTTTAAGGCTGGGAGTTCTTGCAGTTGCTATCACGATCGTCGTGTTTGGTTAGTAGCTTGCCGAATATCTCACGAGTGTTTTACATTGAGGCTGGGAGTTCTTGCAGTTGCTATCACAATCGTCGTGCTTGGTTTGTAGCTTGCCGAATATCTCACGAGTGTTTTACATTGAGGCTGGGGGTTCTTGCAGTTGCTATCACAATCGTCGTGCTTGGTTTGTAGCTTGCCGAATATCTCACGCGTGTTTTACATTGAGGCTGGGGGTTCTTGCAGTTGCTATCACAATCGTCGTGCTTGGTTTGTAGCTTGCCGAATATCTCACGCGTGTTTTACATTGAGGCTGGGAGTTCTTGCAGTTGCTATCACAATCGTCGTGCTTGGTTTGTAGCTTGCCGAATATCTCACGCGTGTTTTACATTGAGGCTGGGAGTTCTTGCAGTTGCTATCACAATCGTCGTGCTTATTTTGTAGCTTGCCGAATATCTCACGCGTGTTTTACATTGAGGTTGGGAGTTCTTGCAGTTGCTATCACAATCGTCGTGTTTGCCTTGTGGCTTGTCAATCACGTCTCAGGCGTTCCACTTTAATTTATCAGGCTTAGGGAGTCGCTTTTATTTTTGTTCACCATGAAAACAACATATCCATTAAAATTAAAACCTATGAAAATAATTTCACTGGTCAATTATTTTGTTTATTTTTAAATTATATAATTATTGACATTCAATTAATGATACTTTAATTATTCTTGTGACATCTGGAACTTTTGCTAAATTATATATATATTATTATTATAACTATTATCACTATGCAGTTCACGATTATTTGTATATGTCTATATGTAAGTTTCTATTAATTATAACTTCAATTTCAAAAGCATATAAAGGGCTGCAAATCCGTTTGCCATAGGGTGTTTGCAGAGATAACAGACTTTCCATTCAAACTGATTGATGACCTTTTCTCTCTTCTTTTACAAACTTTATATATAAAGCGGATGGCATCTTTGTATTTTATGTAGTCATTCAACCATGATTTAAGTTACTTTTCAGTGAACTTTGTTGTTTAAAAGATAGCACTGTAATATTATTTCATGCTAACAGAATCGTTTTAACTAAGTAAAAAGATAAAAAAATAGTTATAAACATTTTTAGAATACAAACTAAAGATTACACCTGTTTAAAATGATTTTCTTATAAATTATAATAATTTAAGATAAACTATATAGTCCACGTTATTTGTTTTATTTTTTGTTTACAAAGTGTTTAGTTTTAGCCGTCAAGAGAGTGAGCAAAACACTTGTCCCAAATAATTCTTAATTTTTCTCAACCTTTTGTATTTTCCTAGTAACTGTTTTCATTTCTTTCCTTAATCCTTCATATGTTAACTTTATTATAACCTGACTTTTGTTTACATTTTATTCTTTTATCCTTTGTTCCCAAAAACCAATACAAATAATGCAGGCTTTTTTATTAGCAATACAGGCACAAGTATTTCAATTTACACACTTAAATTCAGTGAAGATTAGTGCTGGACATCGAAGTGGAAATCAATTGATATTATAAAAATGAAGGTACCTACATCTACAGTACTCAATTAACAACTGGTGAGTTATAGCTAAGGAATGTACATTATGGACTAACAAGAGAAAATACTACTATATCAATAGACATTAAAAAGTGAATGCATTTGAATGTTTTTACTTCTGCCTATCAATCTTCTTTCCTGTTAATAAATATGTCATCGTCATCATCTTTCTTAACTTACCATCTCTCTTTTCTTCCAATTTTGGGAGTTTTCACCCTGGTCCTCCTATTTATTTTTATTATTTATTTAATATATTTATTAACTTTACTCCACAATACAAAGATTAACTGTATGTTTGGTTCAAATTGCTTATAATCTTACAAACAAATTAAAAAGAAACGTTTACACTTATTGTTTTTACATTTTAAAAGTTAAAACCCTAGTTAAAATGTCTGCTGTAAAACAATCAAATGTTCACGTATATAGGAGTAAAAATTATCCTTGGAATTAAATCAAGTACTCTGAACGTTCAAATATACCTTATAACAGTACGTGGATCTGAGGGATCCTGAGTTTGAATCTTTCTTGGTTTTTGGCAGAAGAAATAAAGGTTGGAAACCTTTCCCAAAAAACTTTTGATTTTAACTTGAGCTGACTTAAGTGTTACAGACTTAAGGTATATTGAACTACATTTATCATCTAGTAATGTAAATAACGTGTGTTACTATAATTACTAATTTTATATTCCATTCCTGTAGTAAAAATTTTCCAACATTAAAATATATATTTAAGATATTAAGAAGCCATAAAACATATTTTACTTGCGTAACATTATTAAATAAAAATAAAAATATTTTAAAATTATAAATTTATGTTTATCCAAGATGTTTACAAACCTAAAACTAAATGCTACTAAACTACTTGTTTGGTATCAACAAATTCTTCAGATTTAAAATAGTTACAACGTTTAATACTTTAGTTTTGTATTTCGCAGAAATATATGTTTCCCTTAAACCGTTAGCAATAATATGCCAATAAGTCGAGGTTGAGGTTTTACCAAATAGTTTTGTAAGGCCCAAAACTTCCTAATCCCAGAATATAAGCAAATTTGTTCCTTTCCATTCCGAGATACATTTTGCAAACAATGTTCATATTACAATATAGTATATTTCCCACTATATAAACCACAACCTCCGTATGGAAACTACCATTTAATCATTCTGACGTATACATCGCTCACAAATGATTCATGTTGCAAATCATGGTTAATGATGCGAAATCATCCACCAGGTGCGTTTTCGAAAACGTTTATCAAAATATATTTGACAAGTTCTAAAATCACCTGTCAAACGTGCCATACAACTTTGTCAAGATAAAACGTGAACCCTCTTCATTATTCCGTTCATGAGCGCTAATGTGTTTTGAGGTGACGTATGAATTCAGAATTTAATTTTAAAAGTATTAAATTTATGATGAAGTTTAAAATTATTTCAGTATTACTCCACCCTCTTAACTAATTATGGTTTACGATTTGTTCCAGGTTTGTTTACATATTAAATTATGATAAAAAAGTAAAACGATTTATTGAATTTTACAAAATTTCTTATTTTCAGATTTTTAAATTGGAAATTAAATGTTGATGTATTTTCAATGACTTATATATATATATATATATATATATATATATATATATATATAGAGAGAGAGAGAGAGAGAGAGAGAGAGAGAGTGAGAGAGAGAGAAACAACTTTTTTGTATATATGTATTTAAAAATATGTTATATAATGCTAATAGAGTTCTTTTACTACTATCTATTAAAATCGCCTACTTAGTTTTAATTCTAAACTTCTTGGTAGTAATTTATTCCTAAATTCTACAGTAATTATGTAATATTTCTAGTACAGCTCAAAAATATACCTACATTTTTGTTTTTTCGCTTTTTTCTTCCTATAGAGGTGTGTTATAATGTCGTGCTTGGTTTTTAGCTTTCCGAATATGTATTTTTTTAACTCATGATAGCAATAAATTTGAATTTATTATTGATTTATTTTTACGTTACCTATCGCTTCTATTGTTTAAAACTACACTACGTTTCAGGAGGTAAGGAAACTCCTCCCATCATCAAGTAAACCCTACTTACATCTAGATATCAAGTTCTTACTCCTTATTCTATGCACCTCTTTAAATTAGAGGGCCAAATTTTTCGTTAGGATGAAGGTATGGCAATGGGATCGCCTCTTGTCATCAGTATTTACCAACATATTTATGGAAGAATTCTAACAGCAAGCTATTGCGTCTCCTTGTTTTCAACCGAAAGTGTGGTTGAGGTACGTTGACGATATCTTTGCAGTGTGGAATCATGGCAATGAAAAGTTAGACGAGATAACGGAACATTTAATTAAAGTTCCACCAACAATTAAACTCACAACAGAAAAAAGAATAAGCTAAAAAGCAGAATTTTTGATGTACAAGTAGTTAAAGATAGAAACGCCCTTAACCCTCCAGTACACGCGCGGCTAATAGTAACACCACTACACGCGCGCGGACTGACAGTCCGCATCTTACTTCTTCGTGAATAACATAAAATTAATCAGTTTGGTATTAACTTAAAACTTAAAAAACACCAAGTACTAAACAATGACATTTATTTGAACTTTTTTTATATGTATACTAATTTTATAAAAAAAGAACTTAAATTTGTTAGAAGTTAAGTCAATGTATACAGAATTTGTTGAGTTTATATAAAGAGATGGTGTGGAAACACTCTCTTATATACCTAATAAAGTTCATATAGCATCAAAATTTCAAATAATCCAAATATAGGTAGATAGATATAGATAAATTTCAAAATAATTACAAATATTTCAAATTGAAAATGTCCTGTTGAAAACCAATCAGTCAATCAATGGCCTGTTCTTCATCCTCTTGAAACATGACCTTTTGGTCACATGTGGCACACAGATATGAATTCACATGCTGAAGACACACAAAGAACCTACATCCCTTACACTGAAATCGGCTAGGCCTGTTCTTTTTCCTGTCACAGAGGTGATATCGCCCTCGTGCTTCTTTGTTGCCTGGAGCAGGTGCTGGAGCTACTCTCATGGGCAACCCGACAATTTCCCTCAGTCTTAACTTGATTGTGACCGGAATGTTCTCCTTTTGAGCCCTCAAACGCAAGTAATCCATCAGAAGTAGTCAACAATGTGTGTTGACAAAGTGACACCTGCGGAGTAATAGTCCGCTCTTCACAGAACACGAACGAACGCCTGCGGAGTGAGACTCCGCGCTTCGCAGGGCAAAAAAGAACGCCTGCGGAGTGTGAGTCCGCGCCTAACTTTACACCCTCGTAGCTCAGGGTCAACTGACGCTAAGATGGTCAAAACACCGCCATTGTCCTTGGAAAGGTAGTAAGGGAAGGTAGATGGCGCGTCATGTCATTCGCTCGCGGATTCACTTATTTCGGCGCGCTTTTTCAAATGTGCGGACTCTGAGTCCACGGCGCGTGTACTGGAGGGTTAAAACGGACATTTTTAGAAAGAAAACACACACAGGTCTATACTTCAATTACAAATCTAACCACTGCGAATCAGTCAAAGAATCAGTAGCTTATTCTCTTTTCAACAGGACTAAATCAGTTTGATGTGAAAAGGAAGCTCTAGACACGGAGCAAAATACAATTTCACAAGAGCTACAAAACAATGGTTATCCCCCAAAAGTAATTAGCAGATGCAAAAAGGAAAGGTGGACAAAGCCAAACACTATTTCAAATGTGGATAATCCATCAGCTTTCATAAGCATCTAATATGTCCCCCTCCACTACCTCCACTATCGCTAGCCGCCAGTCAACCGCGCGGTGCTGTATGATTGTGAGGACGCGAGAGTGCAGTTTTTCTATTTTACGGTCAGCTTGGAGGCAACGATGCAGGAGAGGTATGTATACTGGTAATGTATTGGTAGTTTTCCATTTGTTTGTGTATATACATGTTGCATTAGTGTATGGTATTTGTTTTTTTGTATCTGTATTTGTTAGTTTTGTGTTTGTGTGAATAAAACGTAAAGGAAAAAATAAAAATTGAAAAGTAGTTATGTGTAAGAACTAGATATTTATATGTAAGTAGGGTTCGCTTGATAATGGGAGGAGTTTCGTTACTCCCGAAACGTAGTGTAGTTTTAAACACTAGAAGCGATAGTTAAAGTCCAAATAAATCAATAATAAATTTCCGAATATGCCACATTGAGTCTGTGAGTTATTCTTGTTTTACTTTAGTTAAATAAGTAAATATAAATACAAATAAAGTATGTTTTAAAACATATAAATCTCTAGTCTGACATGTAGATTAATAGTTATAATTAATAGTTTATGGGCTACAATTGTAATTAGACATTCACATACGTCAAAAGTGACTGTGTAATGGATGCACAATGTAGATATCTGTCTAGTCTGGTAATACGGTCTCCGTAATTGGCAACTGTCAGAGGTCCTCACTGATAATAAAAAGTGTATATTGACATGTTATGTGTATATAGTCATGCACAAACGCTCGTTTTCATGGTTACACTTTACAAACACTTTTGATGTACATAATATTATAAATTAACCAGTTAGTTTTATAAAAAGATGAGCAATACAAATTAGAAAATTTCAAAAGAAGTGTTAGTTTACTAATTCGATATATATATGAATTAGTAATCAAGTACATTGTCTTTGAATAGATGAAAATCTCATATCATTATTTTTCGTTACAGTAATACTGATTTGACAGGTCACAGGTTTGTTTTGGATCAAATGTTTATTAATTTGTTCATATAACCCATAATCCGGTATTTTTTATAGTTTATGCAAATTCTTTCAGCTGGATTCCGACTCTCATTTTTTTATGCGTTTATAAAATATGTTTTGCTTAAGTGTACTAAATAGTTATAACCACTATGAAATTAAAACTCACCTAAAAAAAGGCCAAGAGAAGTTTTGAAGTGAAAGATACTAATGGTGAAGATAAACCTCACAAATCACCGTTTATGTTGTCAGAAGTCACACGTGTTTCACATTGAGGGTAATAGTTCTTGCAGTTGTTATCATAATCGTTGTGCTAGGTTTGTAGCTTTCCGAATATGTCACATTGACACTGGGAGTTCTTGAAGTTGTTATCATAATCGTGGTGCTTGGTTTGTAGCTTTCCGAATATGTCACATTGACACTGGGAGTTCTTGCAGTTGTTATCATAATCATTGTGCTTGGTTTGTAGCTTTCCGAATATGTCACATTGAAACTGGGAGTTCTTGCAGTTGTTATCATAATCGTCGTGCTTGGTTTGTAGCTTTCCGAATATGTCACATTGAGACTGGTAGTTCTTGCAGTTGTTATCATAATCATTGTACTTGGTTTGTAGCTTTCCGAATATGTTACATTGAAACTGGGAGTTCTTGCAGTTGTTATCATAATCGTCGTGCTTGGTTTGTAGCTTTCCGAATATGTCACATTGACACTGGGAGTTCTTGCAGTTGTTATCATAATCATTGTGCTTGGTTTGTAGCTTTCCGAATATGTCACATTGAAACTGGGAGTTCTTGCAGTTGTTATCATAATCGTCGTGCTTGGTTTGTAGCTTTCCGAATATGTCACATTGAGACTGGGAGTTCTTGCAGTTGTTATCATAATCATTGTGCTTGGTTTGTAGCTTTCCGAATATGTTACATTGACGCTGGGAGTTCTTGCAGTTGTTATCATAATCGTCGTGCTTGGTTTGCAGCTTTCCGAATATGTCACATTGACACTGGGAATTCTTGCAGTTGCTATCATAATCGTCGTGCTTGGTTTGTAGCTTTCTGAATATGTCACATTGACACTGGGAGTTCTTGCAGTTGTTATCATAATCGTTGTGCTTGGTTTGTAGTGTTCCGGATATGTCACATTGACACTGAGAGTTCTTGCAGTTGCTATTATAATCATCGTGCTTGGTTTGTAGCTTTCCAAATATGTCACATTGACACGGGGAGTTCTTGCAGTTGTTATCATAATCGTCGTGCTTGGTTTGTAGCTTTCTAAATATGTCACATTGACACTGGGAGTTCTTGCAGTTGTTATCATAATCGTCGTGCTTGGTTTGTAGCTTTCCGAATATGTCACATTGACACTGGGAGTTCTTGCAGTTGCTATTATAATCATCGTTCTTGGTTTGTAGCTTTCCGAATATGTCACATTGAGACTGGGAGTTCTTGCAGTTGTTATCATAATCGTCGTGCTTGGTTTGTAGCTTTCCGAATATGTCACATTGACACTGGGAGTTCTTACAGTTGCTATTATAATCATCGTGCTTGGTTTGTAGCTTTCCGAATATGTCACATTGACACTGGGAGTTCTTATAGTTGCTATTATAATCATCGTGCTTGGTTTGTAGCTTTCCGAATATGTCACATTGACACTGGGAGTTCTTGCAGTTGCTATCATAATCGTCGTGCTTGGTTTGTAGCTTTCCGAATGTGTCTTATAGAAGCTGAGAGTTCTTGCAGTTGCTATCATAATCGTCGCGCATGGTGTGTAGCTTTCTGAACATGTCACATTGACGCTGGGAGTTCTTGCAGTTGCTATCATAATCGTCTGCTTGGTTTGTAGCTTTCTGAACATGTCACATTGACGCTGGGAGTTCTTGCAGTTGCTATCATAATCGTCTGCTTGGTTTGTAGCTTTCTGAATATGTCACATTGAGACTGGGAGTTCTTGCAGTTGCTATAATAATCGTCTGCTTGGTTTGTAGCTTTCTGAATATGCCATATTGAGGCTGGGAGTTCTTGCAGTTGCTATAATAATCATCTGCTTGGTTTGTAGCTTTCTGAATATGTCACATTGAGACTGGGAGTTCTTGCAGTTGCTATCATAATCGTCTGCTTGGTTTGTAGCTTTCTGAATATGTCATATTGAGGCTGGGAGTTCTTGCAGTTGCTATCATAATCGTCGTGCTTGATTTGTAGCTTTCCGAATATGTCACATTGAGACTGGGAGTTCTTGCAGTTGCTATAATAATCGTCTGCTTGGTTTGTAGCTTTATGAATGTGTCTTATAGAAGCTGAGAGTTCTTGCAGTTGCTATCATAGTCGTCGCGCTTGGTGTGTAGCTTTCCGAGTATGTCACATTGAGGCTGGGAGTTCTTGTAGTTGCTATCATAATCGTCTGCTTGGTTTGTAGCTTTCTGAATATGTCACACTGGGGCTGAGAGTTTTTGCAGTTTCTATCATAGTCGTCACCCTTGGTGTGTAGCTTTCCGAGTATGTCACATTGAGGCTGGGAGTTCTTGTAGTTGCTATCAAATCGTCTGCTTGGTTTGTAGCTTTCTGAATATGTCACATCGGGGCTGGGAGTTATTGTGGCTGCTATCATAATCGTCGTGCTTGATTTGTAGCTTTCCGAATATTTCACTTTAAGTCTGGAACTTCTTGCAGTTGCTATCAGAATCGTTATGCTTGGTTTGAGGCATTGCGACCTTTTCGATGTTATCACAATTGTCGTGTTTGCTGAGTGGCTTGCCAATTATGTCTCAATTGTTGCATTTTAAGGCTTGGGAAGTCGCTTTAACTTTTGTCAAATATAACGACCAAATTGAAGTTCACCATCCATACCCATTAAAACCCATGAAATTAGTGTCACTTGTGCATTAATATATTTTCTATAGGTAAGTCATTAAAGTATTTACACTCAAACAAAGATACTTTACTTATTATTGTGACGCCTGGTACTTTTTCTTTATTATATATATATATATATATATATATATATATATATATATATATATATATATATATATATATATATATATATTGTATTATTTGAATTTCTATGAAGTTCACAGTTATTTGTATACGTCTATGTGTGAGTTTCTTAAATTTTAATTATAATTTCAAGAGCATATGAAGAGATGCAAATGGGTTTGCCATAGGGTGTTTGTAGAAATAACAGACTTGCCATTCAAACTGATTGATGACCTTTTCTCCCCCTTCTTCTACAAACATTATGTATAAAGCGGATCACAACTTTGCATCTTATGCATACATAAACCATAATTTAAATTGCTTTTCAGTTAACTTTGTTGTTCAAAAGATAGTTCGTAATATTATTACATGAAATTTAATCGTTTTAACTAAGTAAACAGGAAAACAGATATTTATAAAATTTTATTTTCAAGGCCACGCTCCCCCGTCGGTCATATTGGATTGATTCTCGATTAGCGCAATGCTAACTAAACATCTATTTAGACCCCACATTTTAATTTAATTTTCAATCTGATTTAGGTATATTTTTTACTACTAAAAATAAAGTAAAGAGTGATTTTTTCGAGTAAAAATTCGTATAAGTGTTACAGATTACCAGAAAAAAAATTGTCAAACCTAAAAAAATGTATGATTAAATATTATAATTCATTTTCAAAATATCTTCAACAATAATTACCCGCGATAAGAATATCTTTCAATTAACTCCAAAATCAAAATTTTATCTCAAGAGATAAGCGAAGAATTGGGGTCTGAACTTAACATTATTCTAATGGGCGATAAAACCAATATGGCCGACAGGGTAGCGTGGCCTTAAGGAAAATTGATGTGGCGATATATAAGAAACATTTGTTTGTACAATATCAAGTACAAAGTATGTGTGTAACAGTAGTAAAGGATTGACTAGTTTTTTTAAAACATTATACATTATCAAAGACTTTGGTTTCAGTGAGTGAAATAATTAATAAAGTGAATGTTTTGCTGTATTTCTGATAGATTGTTAAGAAAAATTTTAATGATCAAACTAAATCATTTTCATTGTTTGACTAAAGATTACAGCTGTAGCATGTGTTTCAAATGATTTATTTCGAAATAGTTAATAATTTAAGATAAAAAAATATAGTACACGTGATTTTATTTAGAAAGTTTAACTATATGTTTTATTAAAAACGGTTATAACTTTACAGTTAAGCATATATAAATTGTACAATTTACTGAAAAAGGAAATAATTATATGGACTTTTGATACCAACGCAACAAATTAATGATGATATATTACTTTATCAATAAATTATGTTCAATAAACTTACTAAATATAGATATTTTTAAAATCTATGTTTTATTTTTAGTTTTTTTAGTTAACCATTCTGTTAGTTCTTTAAAACCGAATGTAAAGTTTACTCAATAACCTGTGTCAGAACTGTGTTTAATTTATTTTCCCCATGAGTTTTCAAAACTCAAAGAAATGTTTGACTCACCAGTTAGAAAAGCTTTAATTGGTACAAATTTATAAACATTTATATTTTAGGCTAGTGCCTTAAGCACTCCATTTTTTATTTTGAAAAGTTATAGATTTCATAAAAAATATAAAAATGCTTTATGGGGTCACGGGTTCAAATCCCGGGTTGTCCACACAAGTTTGAGGAGTTTGGTTCGCTTTCCCTAAAACCCTTTGTGTACTCTATTATCAAAAATGCCGTTGACGTTGAAGTACAAAAAAATATATTTATATTAAATTATAGTGTGGAATTATAATATATTGTAAGCTAGTGTAAGTTAAGAGGCTTAGTTAATAAAACAAAGTATATCAATTACATGGAATGGATCAGAAACATGGAAAATAAATAAGAAAGGTGAAAAGAAACTAATAGTATTTGAAAATAAAATCCTAAGGAAAATTTATGGACCTATATGTGATCAAGGGTAGTGAAGAAGAAGAAACAATAGAGAGATAAGACAACTTTACAACAGCACAGATATAATTGGGGAAATTAAGTGTCGAAGAATCAGGTGGGCGGGTCACGTTTTGAGAAGAGGCGAAGAATGCAGACTAAGAAGAGTATTTGTTGGAAGGCGATCTCGAGGAAGACCAAAACAGAGATGGTGGAAACAATTGAAAGCGGACATGGAGAGAATCGGAGCAGTAGAGGAAGATGCAGAGGACCGCATAACGTGGCGAAGATTTGTTGGTGCGGCTAAATATCACCTCCGATATAAATGGCCCTGGGAGTAAGAGTAAGTATATCAATTTAATGTCTTAGTTTGATTGCTTGCTAGTCTCCAAAATGCGCATCTTTACGTAATTTTATGAATTTAAATTCTATACTCTAGTATGAGTTACTAGTAATACTTTTATGATCTCAAAAGTCCTCCAAAGGATTTTACTTCTGTTAAATGCTAGAAAACTAATTTCTGAGAAAAAAATCAGTTTTAGACGGTTTCTCAAGAAAAAAAAATTTTAAATAATGCATTTGAAGATATACAAAATTAACGGCTTATGGAGTTGAAAACAAAAAATCAAATAATCATAACAGCCAAACATTAACAATCAGTGCACTGGCAAAGTAATATTCAAGTTATGAGTAATTAACTTATGTTTTATTTAACAGTGGTTAAAATCATTGAAAGAAGATTTAATAAAAAATAGTCTTAAAATTAATCAAAATTAAATATTAAAAATATTACCTGAAATGACACTGAGTTATGATATACACTTGAGTGACCTTAAACATGCGGTAAAGAGGCCAGTGAGCGAAGAAAATCTGTTCGTTACGGAAATGGGCTGTGGTAAATAATAACGCGCAATGCGAGGCTAAGATAAAGGTAATTCACCTAGCAAGGCTCAGTCCTTCCGGTACTTAATAATGAACGGAAAAGAACCAAGTAAAACGGTAGCCGGAAAAATTGAGGCCTAAGAGGCGCAGCACTTTCGCGGTGTTTATTGAGCCAACAAACAAACATGACATTTGAAGAGATTTACTTTTTATGTTGTCATTTAATCCCTTTGGTGTTCCTCGTCCGTCCGTTCTTTTTATTTACGTCCCCACACCATTTTAACCATTTTATATGGTAACTCATTCTGTTTACTGTGGAATTTGACCATTGTTTTAAGGATAAGTTTCGAGGGTTGTGACTACTGATGAATGTTAAACAGTCCATTTAGATCAGTGCAGTAGATCGTGGTTTGGCTTTATAATAGCGGACAATTAAATTGCCAGTTGTGGGCGTGGATTGCCGGGATATCAATCAAGGTTGGGCGTTATCACACTAGGCGACACAACACTGGCACGACAACGACACGGTGCCGACACCGACACGAAAAATCGTTAAGGCATTTCACACTTAACGTCACGGCAACGACACGATTGTTAGTCGGTTGAGAACTCACTTCATGTTTTCAATGGTACATGATAGCTGATTACAACAGGAGGCTGTATTTATTATATCTACGACATAATAGTGTTTATATAGTTCAATGCATAAGAGGCGCAGTCGGAACAGACAAGTTTGGATTGAACAAATAATAAAAGTTCGCTATCTGAATGTCTTGTATTATACCTACATTATTTGATAAACTAAAGTCAGTGCCACATCATTGCAAGATTCAACGCCAAGTACCTTCCGCTCCCCTCTAACCCCCTTGCCTTGCGATGTTGCTGTTGAGTGTATTCCTGCTGTATGTATTAAAATATTTGTTTACGGGATTTGCTTCTAAAATGTAAGTAAACAAATTGGCAACATGGGCGTAAAAGCCAAGTTTGCAATGTTGTGACACTGACATAGTGTCAAACCCAAATACATTTCTCATATGAGTTTTGAATATTTTGTTCGTATGAGTAAAGAAACCTTTGGCTATATGTTGTAAACTTGAGCACTACAAACACAATTAAACGCAACGACACATCAACGGCACCAGCGGGAGCGAGGCTGCCCACGACAAGTGTGTGTCGGCAACGGAACAGCATCGTCGTGTCGGTGTGCGTGTAAGCGGTTCCATTGGTTATCATTGAATCTTCACCCCCACAATCCCGGGACGGCACCGTGTCGTTGTCGTGCCGGTGTCGTGTTGCCCAGTGTTAAAACGCCCGTTAGCCAATAGAAGACGTGCTGCATTGCCATCGGAGCAGCATCATTACCAGCTGATCGGAATACCATTCTTGGATATCTTACCAAGGAATATGGTAACAGTGACAGCGCACAGCCATGGTATTGGCTACAGCCCAACTGTCCAAACTTTACTGCCCTATCTTAAAGCTATATTTTACATAGGCAATAATAATTTGTTTTCATAAATTCCAAAACCAGTATTTGTTTTGAAATAATATATTGTTGTTAAGTAATAGTTGTTTTTTTTAATTAGCAGCGCGAATTTGGCAGCAGAGGATTGCATCAAGCTGCGTTTTTTATGGTTATATTTAATCAAATAAAAGTGTTTAAATAAGTTTGAGTTTATGTTTGATTGAAACATTTATTTAATATTAAAACAAAAGTTTATTGAATAAAAACATAATTCTATTGTGATTCACACATTTCCTACTACAAATTTAATACAAGTTTTAAGACTTTTAATCAAAAAACTCTTGGTGGGAGAAATCACTGGAGGCAAAAGCAATAAGGTTTTGGGAAGGTTGCATTATACATAATATTGTAAACAGCTAACATATTGAAGTTTAACCTATTATAGTTCTAAGATGTATTTGTTCCTGTACAATTAGTACTTTATGTTCATAAATTACAGTTAAATATATTTAGAGTTGCGTGTAAAACTATATTGTTTATTACAGTTTTTATTATTTGTTACTACCTACTTCTCAAATTTCAGTAACAACGTGACAAACCAAAAACAAATCTCCGTAGACCTACTCACTGGGTCACTTATATCTGTGTTTCTTCATCTAATACAGAAATAAGCCGTTGTCATGCGTTAAAATTAAGTTTAATACAGGATATGAGTATTTTTTTCAGTTGCAATGTTTATCAAAGTGCAGTTTTAAATTAGAAGCTTTCATATGTACAAATATACTATAAGATTTACAATTTTTCTTTCTTACAACAAAATATTAGTTGATGACGGGTTATTTTATGTAAATAAAGTAATATTAACCTCTTCTAAAAGTACTAGTTTTTCTAATAAGTTGTAAAATCTGTTATTTTGGTATGTCCGAATCTACATAATTTGTAATGTTTGTTTGTTGCCACTATTATTTTTAAAGTCTATAAAAATAAACGGAAAGATTCCTAGTCTAGTTATTATATAAGTTCACATGTTGTTAAAAAGTATAATTAATTAACAGCCCAGTGACAAACACCTGGGTAAAGTATAAAACGTTCTACAACTTGTCATGTTTTACTTTGGATCAACCTGGTGAACTTCAACTTATAAAGCGAGCTTTGTAAACATTACTTCTACAAAGCCAGGTAAAATATAAAGCTAATGTCAGGAGCATACAGTATAACCGGTCTGCTAATGTTTGCTGGTGCGTGTTTGCCAAGAAGAGCAGACTTGGCAGTCAACCTGATTTATGGTATTTTCTATTCGTTCTTTCACAAATATTATATTCTAAGCGAATCGTATGAATTTATAACATAGTGGCTTTTATACGTACAATACTTTATGGGAAAAGTAGCTTTGGATGTTATGGAACTTTGGATTGTGATGGTAATTTATTATTGTACACAAAAGTGTGGTTGGTATTTTTTTGTCTTCCAACTTTGTTATTACCCAGCGTTGTGTTTATATTTGTAATTATTTATATTTGTAAAAGCTCAATTAAAGAGTTTAGTTTTAAATATTCAAGTGATAAGTTATAAACTATGTAATAATTTACAGAACATTTTCATTAAAGAAAAATATACAATTAAGAAAAAGGCCAGCCTTTTAAAAAGTTCCTAACTCTTGCCAAAGCAAGGTTATACAAACAAAATTTTAGAAAAACTAAAACAAACATAAATTAAGAACAAAGTAATAGACTCTTAAGACTTTGTTTAAAGTCAGACACTAGGTTTACTGCTTATAGATTGAGTTGAACTTGTCCGAGAATAACGTGGAATATTCATATATTACATCAGATATTTATTATCATCCAGATGAAACAACGGTAAAGCAAACTCAATAACGACGTCGTATGGGTAACCAATCAGATTCAATGTCCTTCACTATCTCGACTACTTACATGATAAAATACCATAAAGAGTCATAACCATTGTAGTATGGTTTTATTTTTTTATTAATACCTACAACTTTATATAAATATCATCACTTACCATTACAGAGCATTATACCATTATTTACAAATAAAATTTGTTTTTAAGATCACTTATAATGTTAAATTGTAAATTGACTTGGTAATACTTGATGTAAAACTAACTCACATTGGAAAATACCACACATTATATAAATTTTATAATTTCCTTAGTAAATTTTAACAGATTTTTGAATATTTGACAATTATTGATAAATGGTGAGTTTTAGGATGTTGGATTTTTTTATGAGTTTTCGACTATGTCATTTTATAATATTTTGTAAGGGAACGGTCCAAACCGTGGTTTTGCAACTGTCTAAGGTCGACCTGATCTCCGACAAAATTATTAAATAATATCTCAAAAATAAATTGCAGCTGGGTCTAGACTAGAAAATTCATAACATTTTTAGACTTTGCTCAGGATTGAACTGACAAACTTCAGATCACGATGTGAGCTACAACCACTACGATATCCAGCCACTAACTAATAACTAATAAAAATAATTGTCTCATTGACAAAAAGGCTGTATACAAAATATGTAAAACTAATACAAATGTAGAGCAGTCTATTTGACTAACATATTTAAACATGTTTTCCATCGTTGTTTTCTAACCAATATATCCAATACACATTCATGTTTGTCATCGCATTGTAGACATAGGTCAAATCCCAGGTTACGTCCATGTCCATGTCAACAAACATGGCCACGAATAACACAACTGTACCGGGACCAGGGCATTGTAGGACAGGAATTACAATCATTTATTGAATTATAAATATAAATCAACCCATCAACAGACATTAAATGTATTTATTTCCAATAAAACTACATCAAACAAAAATTCCTATTTGATTTTCAATATAGTTAATTTAACAATTTTGATTTTTTAAATTGATTTTTCTGGTGTTTTTTTTCAAAGTAAATTAGTATTGTAAATTGGAAAACCTTTTTCAGCAGCTAAAGTTTTGAGTTTTGAGATATTTTAAAATAACCAATAACGAGTTTAATGATATTAAGGATAAACTTATCATTTTTTATATTTATTAAAGTTTCATTCGATATAGCGGAGTGTTTTGTTTGGGATCAGCACATAAGTGTTTCATTTGATATCAGTTATTGATTCGATATCACAATTGCGTATATAATACAATATAACTAGTTCAGTGTTTTATTATATACATCTACTTGAGTGTTCGATAACATTACTCGAGTATTCCATACAATACAATATGTGAGTAACGTACCTTACAAAGTGGCACGATAGTTTTTAGCCCAAACAATTGGCTAGCATGTTAGGAGACACGCCCTAGGAAGCACTGAAAGCACACATAGTCTAGTTGATTTTGTGTCTTACGACTTTAATGTTATTTTACTAGTTATTTTTACGCCACAAGCTTAGTTCATTTCCCAATACTTACATAAAATAAATCATTCATTCTATGAATTAAGATATTAACTAACACAAGTCATAAATACATCACGTATATTTTAAACAATATTCCTCAGCGAGGTTTATTCCTCTGAAATGTATAATTAGGAATATTGTGTTTTCTGATGATTTTGAATAAAAAATGTATCATCCTTACATCGAAAGTATCATTCCATACGCCGCATGTGATGAAATATAACAGGACGAAAGTGAAAAATTCGATTTTATTTAACGGACTGTACATGGAAGCAGAGCGACAATATTACCGCCCATTTAACACACCCTACTGCCCCAGTGGTCGTGGCGGTCTGTGTGGCTTTGTCATTGTGACGATATTCAACTTCATATTCAAAACTTGCTATCACTTTAAAATAGTTATATTTCAAATTGTTTTATTTATTATCATGATTGCAATTATCATATTATATTGTATTTGCCAATTTAAAACTACTGGCAAAACATAACAAGTTAATTTTCATAAGAAATTCAAATTTCTAGACCTGACTAAACTTAGTTTAACTTTTCCAACGTTTTAAAACACAAACAAACTTCGAAATCTTCTAATAAGAAAACGTTTACTGATTACTTATGTTTTATTATAAAAAACATGGTAATTAAAAGAACCTAATCCAACCCAAAATTTAACACTTAAAAAAGGTCTAAACTATTTATGGATCCATGTGTTTTTAGTGCACTGAACCTACGAATGTAGTGTTTAGTTTTCTAATTACAGTATGCACTTTCCATGTTTTCCGCGTATAAGTCATACAAGTATATTTTTTATGTATTACAGTAATTAGCAATGCTTGTTTATATACCATTGATTATAATAACAATTAAAAGGGACATTATTTACGAAACACCAATCTATCACCCCAATCAAGAAAACCTGCTTACTGAATAATTTTCGAATGCAAATATAAATACATAGGTGAATATATATATGATATATGATATTACCATACATACTCTTTTTTATGTATTTTTATAATCGCTTACAAATAAATCATGATGTAGGACGCTAAAGCATATGTCGACTAAAGTAATCAGTAAAATCCCGAAATACCTAGACAGATTCATAACAATGTATTAAAGTACATCTAAACATCAATCTTTTTTAGTATAAACTTGTTGGTGCTACACAGCTTGAACAAAGTTTATTAATTAGGTAAAAAGTTTGTTTTTCCTCTTCAAAACCTGAGAGGACCTTGTTCAAATTAATTACCCAACCAATAACAAATATACTTCAATATACCCTTGTTTAGTATTTTTATTTTGCTTACTTAATTTACGTAAATTTTCAAAATCATATATTCATTTTAAATGAGTGACTTTTAATTTTAAGATATTAGTTTAAATGGATGACCATAATAATATAATAATATGTTGGCGATACATGATACCTTTATTTGGCTTGCATTTGTTGTATGCACTATTCATTGTGTGTCTGAAGGAGCCAACTATGTTTGTAGTACGCCCCCTCAGTAAATAAATTATATTAAACAACAGTGATTAACAGTAAAAGTAGGGGGCATTAGAGGGTTCAAAACCAGCAAAGGCGCGGTGAGGAGCAAGTGAGGAGCCCCCCCCCCCGGCTGGCAGCAGCACGCAGGTGAGGAGCCCCCCCCCCCGTGACGTCAGCCCCCCCCCCGTGACGTCAGCCCCCCCCCCGTGACGTCAGCCCCCCCCCGTGACGTCAGCCCCCCCCCCCCGACACGTGACCCATTAACCTAACTTAAACCTGGCACCTGGCGTGAGGATGCGAGGATGCAACACCCCCCCCCCCCCCGGTCGTCTGCAGGACTTTTCGTGATGAGGAAAAAACTTTCGAAAATTAATAACTAGCCTATTTACCCACCGATTCCCACGGGACTTTTTCCAGAGTGTAGGCCTATCCTAGAGGAAGCGAATGACGTAAGAACCCCATAGATCCGCCATTAAACAAGGCCGCTATTAATTTTTAAACGCGTTTTCCTTATGGGATCTCAGCTGTTTACCGACCGATTTTGATGAAACTTCACCACATGTCGGGCGACGGCCTAAGTAAACCATCCCTTAACGAAAATTGAAAATCAACCGTTAAACGGGCCCGCTATTAATTTTTAAACGCGTTTTCCTTATGGGATCTCGGCTGTTTACCGACCGATTTTGATGAAATTTCACCACATGTCAGGCGGCTGCCTAAGTAAACCATCCCTTAAAGAAAATTGAGAATCCACCGTTAAATGGGCTCGCTATTAATTTTTAAACGCGTTTTCCTTATGGGATCTCAGCTGTTTACCGACCGATTTTGATGAAACTTCACCACATGTCGGGCGACGGCCTAAGTAAACCATCCCTTAAAGAAAATTGAAAATCAACCGTTAAACGGGCCCGCTATTAATTTTTAAACGCGTTTTCCTTATGGGATCTCAGCTGTTTACCGACCGATTTTGATGAAGTTTCACCACATGTCAGGCGGCAGCCTAAGTAAACCATCCCTTAAAGAAAATTGAGAATCCACCGTTAAACGGGCTCGCTATTAATTTTTAAACGCGTTTTCCTCATGGGATCTCGACTGTTTGCCGACTGAATTTGATGTGACTTCACTACACGTTGTATGCCGGCTTGACTAAGCCAAACTGCGAGCGGCTCCACGGAGTCACGTGTCGAGGCGCGTGCTAGGGCCTACGTGACCGCCTGGGGCTGTTTACTCATCAGCGACCTCCTAGAAGCTTCCAGAGTGTCGTGGACGTTATCCATCATTTTCCTTTTTTTTATTCTTTAATATATTTATTTTATTCATAAAAGTTATGCTTAACCTACCCTCCATTTACTACAACCCTCGCATATATCGGGGGATTAGCTTCTCGAAGGAGCCAAACTATGACGTTGCGACATGAGACGTGTGTCGCTATTGAACTCACGTCTCCCAGGTCAGCCCTAAGCTGCCGACATTTGTGTGGGGCTAACGGTCTATCCAACCAGAAGTCAATATATAATCTACCGAAGAAGCATCTCGTGTAATAATACACCGTTTGTAGAAACACCTCAGCGTCTATTGAATCTACTTCTGTTATTGTGGAATTGATGTGAAATGGCTTTGTTACGAGGTAGGGCCCGACTGGCTCTGTAACTATCGCAAACAAGTGGAACATGGTGTACCGCTTGTCAGTAATGCTAGAAGGAGACTGGTGAGTAGGACCGAAGCTGTAAACAACTCGGTAGAAACCTCCATGACGTCATCCCTATGCCTACGTGACGCCCCCCCCCCCGTTGACGGAGAGTATAGATACCCGATGTTGCTGATGGCTGTTCCTCGTATGTGTGAGGTCTGTGGACGCGTCTTCGCGAACGTTGGAAACCTGGCTCGTCACGCTGCATTCCTCACGATCAAGCGCCAGGCATGGTTTTTATGTTAAAAAAGAAACCACCAGTACTAATGACCTGTTTTCGAGAGAGAGTAAACGGCTTTAGCCGAGTAAACAGATTCAAGTAGTAAACAAGGGGCTGCCAGCCTCTGTACAGTTCCTCACCCTTGTATTACTGGGCTCAAACTGGCGATCGAGATGAGGAAGAGGTCGCCAGGCCTCTGTACAATTCCTCACTCCTATATTACCGGGCTCAAACTGGCGATCGAGATGAGGAATAAGTCGCCAGCCCTCTGTGCAATTCCTCACCCTTGTATTTACTGGGCTCTGGTAAACTGGCGATCAAGATGAGGAAGAGGTCGCCAGGCCTCTGTACAATTCCTCACTCCTATATTACCGGGCTCAAACTGGCGATCGAGATGAGGAAGAGGTCGCCAGCCCTCTGTGCAATTCCTCACCCTTGTATTTACTGGGCTCTGGTAAACTGGCGATCAAGATGAGGAAGAGGTCGCCAGGCCTCTGTACAACTCCTCACTCCTATATTACCGGGCTCAAACTGGCGATCGAGATGAGGAAGAGGTCGCCAGTTCCTCACCCTCGTGTTTATCGAGGTAACTAATAGGACTTGTTTTCCTGTTCACAGGCGGTGCATCCTCCCCGACGGCATCCACACTCTACCGTGAGGCATAAGGACAGGGCCAGCGACATACTGACTCGACCATGTCGGAATTTCCATATAAGAATATGTAACTATCTAGTTTCAAGAACCCACTGTGCCCTCGCTGGTTTTGAATCGGCTACTGGCAAAATGCATATAAAACCCAGTTAACCATTTAATACCTCCAATAAAAAAAAAAATCAGTACCTCGTCTGGAACGGAGGTAGTTGCATTCAATGAGTAACTAGACATTTTCGTGCTCTGGACAAGTACGGTTCACTTTTACCTAGTTAACAAAGCCGAGGATAGATGATATTTATTTTCATCATGAACTTTAAACGTGTTTCATAACAGGCAACATTTTAATTTAAATTTAATATTTTGTTTGAAAACATTGAGAACAGTGTTTAATCCATGTACTAGAGAAATATAAACACCGCTGAAATTAAAATAACAACTCGAGGCGTGAACGAAAACAATTAACGAGTGGAAAGTGACTTTGCCCTAGAGGAATGGAATGTCTATTCTCCACCTACAGAAAGTTTCACTTGCCTCAAGGCATTGTCATTACCGTCGCTATGTATAACCCGCAGTCCTTTAGTAGACGGTACATTAACCTTTAACGGTTTAAAAACGTTAAAAACAAAACATAACCACCTCAAAATGAAATAAATAAAAAGCTTTATTCCTTTATCCTAATCAATACAAAATAAATGAAGCATCTTAAATTCTCTGAGTATGTAGGTTTGCTACAACGTTAAAAACAAAACATAGCTTCGACCTCCTCTTCCTCCGCTGCGACGCCACCCGCCAGAGACCTGCGGCCCGGGTGGACCTACCTCCGTATACGCGACCTGGAGATCCGCGTCAACCTCTACACCCCGTTGGGAGAAGGCGGAGCCCGGTTCATCCAACTTCCCAGGGCCATCTGCGCGAGGCGCGCTGTCATCAACGTGCACAATGACATGTGTTTCATGTACGCTATCCTGGCCAACTTCGTCCCGATGAACCCGCAGAGACCCGCATCTTATACCTTGGACATCATCGCCCGTTACGACTGGACCGGCCTGCGCTTCCCCGTGGCGCTGAAGGACATCGAGTCCTTTGAGCGCAAGAACGCCATCAGCGTAAACGTTTACGGGATCGAGTGGGTGATGGTGGGGAGACGCCCCGACGGGACGCCAGAGTTCAAGGACAAGGTCTACCCGTTGAAGATCTACAAGCGGGAGTTGGAGGATCACCGGGACCTGTTGTACGTGACTGCCGGTGGGGAACAGTCACTACACCTACATCGTAAACATGAGTAGGCTAGTGCGTTCTCAGCTGACGTCCCACGCCAACGCTATCCACGTGTGTAAGCGATGCTTCGCTTACTTCCATAATCGACCCAACAAACTGAAACTGTCCGGTGCCGAGCGTCTGGAGGAGCACAAGCGATACTGTACCGCCAAGGCCCTCCCTCCGCTTGGACATGTCCGGGAAGCAGCAGATCCGCTTCGCCCATCCCGAGTACACTCGGCGCGAGCGTTTTTGCGTTTACGCCGTTAAGCTGGTGTGTACCCCGGAGAAGTTCACCAAGTACGTGGCCAAGTCCAACTTCCTGGACCGCACGTACTACACGGAGGACGTGGCCCTGGTGCATCTGTCCAAAGTCAACATCGTGTTGGACAAGCCCGTCTACGTAGGCATGACAGTCCTGGAGCTGAGCAAGTGGTTCATGTACGAGTTCCTGCGGAAGATGAAGGAGCACCTGGAAGACTTTGACACCAGCGGCTACCCGAGGTCCCACCCCTGCTACAGCCCCGTCAACGCCAAGGTCATCGGAAAGTTTAAGGACGAGTGTAACGGCCTATCCTTATTCGAGTACCTCGGCCTGCGGTCCAAGCTGTATTTCATGGGCATCGAGGACGCAGCGACAGGCGGCAGTAAGGCTCTCAAGCGAGCCAAGGGGGGTGGCGAAGGGCGTTGTCAAGAACGTCCTCACCCCCCGACGACTACAGAGAGTGTCTGTTTGACGGGGTCCAGAAACACACCACCAACGTCCGGTTCCAGTCCCACTTGCACCGGGTGTACACCGTGCAGGTGGACAAGCTGAGCCTCAGTCCAGCTGACGACAAGCGGTGCGTCCTCCCCGACGGCATCCACACTCTGCCGTGGGGACACAAGGACTTCCCGCCGCTACCGCCAGCCAGGAGGAGAGGAGAACATCCGCAGCGGATGGAAGTGGACGGTGAGGAGGAGGAGGAGGGACAGCGCCAGGACGAAGACGAGGAAGAAGAGGAATTCCCCGTCTAGTTGTATATATTAGTTATAAGAAAAAAAAAATTGTAAATAGTATTTGTAAGAAAATAAATAGCTTTATGTACAGCATGAACCCGAGTTGTTTATTTCCTCCCTTTGCTCACTCAAAAGTCACAAGCCGTTAGGCTCGGAAAGGCGTTATGGGCCGTTTGGCCCGAGCCGTGCTGCTTAAAAAGCCCCCGCCAACCGGGAGCGGTTGGCAGCGCGTGTCGGGGACGACCCTGAAGGAGTTGCCCAGGAAGGAGTTGCTAAGTGGTTTGCTGATGTCCGAGGGGTCACCCTCGAATTACTCAGCGGTTTGCTGATGTCCGAGGGGTCTCGTGGCGCGCCCTCTTTGGCGGCCTTCACTGCCGCTTGGCGGGGGCTCAGCCAGTGACACGCGCCGCTGGTATATAAACCTGAGGTCCAGCCCCGCTGCCTCAATTTTGCTAATTTATTTTTTTTTATCAAAATTTAGTAAGGAGAAAGGAAAAACACAAGCTTTATCATAATGAGACATGTATTGTACAGTAATAAGGTTACATACACACACTACAAAAACCTTACAAACTAGTTTTAAGCGAATATGGAGAAGCAGTCCGCACCGGTTGTGCGATACCTTCATTACCACCAGTTGCACACTTTATCACCACCGGCTTCACTGTGTGTGTCAAACCAGCGACTCTGGGGACTCCTGAATAACGGTCCACCCAAAGGTTTTCCAATCGCGTTATGATGTCCATAATCATAATGTAGATTTCACAGTCTTTATTTTCATCCAAATATAAGTTGCAACCATGTGTATGCTGACCTCTATGATGTAACTGGATGTCCAAGAACACATTACCCTGATTGGCGGGATTTTGCACCGTATGTTGATAACCGGAATCGACCCAACTGACAGTGGGTGGTGAATCGTTCGAATCTTTCTCCACAAGCTCCAAGTCTCCAGGTAGTTTCGGGGGATTGACACTTCTACTGTTGTCGTTCATGCAACTGCTATCGGCACAAATGCTGACGTTCTTGGAACCTCCTCCTTCGGATATTTGGTTGGATGATGGTGATGCAAAGTCTTCAGATATCTCCGGAGCATTGCCACTTTCAATGTCGTTTATGCAACTGCTATCAATACATGTGTTGACTTTCTGCGGACCTCTTCCTGCTGAGGTTTGTATGAACGATCTCGGTTGTGAGGAACGATTGTTTCTTCGCTTCCTTCTAACACAGAGGTGGTGCTGACGATGATGGAGACGAAGTCCATCTCGCGACGTGAACGACTCCTCGCAGTATGGACATTTCCAGGTCGCCAGCTTCGATGGCGTGGCGACTGACCGTTTCAGTGATGGTGCTGGCGGTGGTTGTTCAGGACTTCGTGGAGAAAAGTACATGGTGCTGTAGCCTTCCATCGCTTCCAACTCCTTCAACAACGTCTGGACTGATTCATCCACTTCGATTGCACTAGCCATGTTTGTGTTTACTCTGCAACATCACTAGAGAAACTGAAGGTGCGCGTCTGCATTTATATTCACAAAATCCATCTCAAGAAGTGTTTCTTTAATTCGACCAATCGTAGGGCAGAACGTCTAATTTTAACCACTCAGAGGGCAGGATATTTCCACCAATCACAGTACCCGCATTTGCTTACACGATTTAGGGTAGGTCAAGAGTCAGCAGACAAGTGCACGCAGGTATAAGTTAGGTTTGAGGATGCATAAACGTCGCGTGAAGTGATGACAATCACTGAAGTAACAAAGCTACGTACCGTACAGTAGAAGGCGGTGGACAATTCTCGAAATCGCGGCAATTATCGCTAATGAGTAAACAGCCTGGGGCAGTCACGTAGGCACGGGGTGATGACGTCACCACGGTCCACGACTACACTATTTAAGGTAGGTCAATGCGTGCGTGCGTGCGTGCGTGCAGGTTTTAGTTAGGTTTACAGACGCAGGTTTAGGTTAGGTTTACAGACGCAGGTTTAAGTTAGGTTTGAATATGTATAAACGTCGCGCGCGTGACGTTTATGCTGTACATAAAGCTATTTATTTTCTTACAAATACTATTTACAATTTTTTTTTCTTATAACTAATATATACAACTAGACGGGGAATTCCTCTTCTTCCTCGTCTTCGTCCTGGCGCTGTCCCTCCTCCTCCTCCTCACCGTCCACTTCCATCCGCTGCGGATGTTCTCCTCTCCTCCTGGCTGGCGGTAGCGGCGGGAAGTCCTTGTGTCCCCACGGCAGAGTGTGGATGCCGTCGGGGAGGACGCACCGCTTGTCGTCAGCTGGACTGAGGCTCAGCTTGTCCACCTGCACGGTGTACACCCGGTGCAAGTGGGACTGGAACCGGACGTTGGTGGTGTGTTTCTGGACCCCGTCAAACAGACACTCTCTGTAGTCGTCGGGGGGTGAGGACGTTCTTGACAACGCCCTTTGCCACCCCCCTTGGCTCGCTTGAGAGCCTTACTGCCGCCTGTCGCTGCGTCCTCGATGCCCATGAAATACAGCTTGGACCGCAGGCCGAGGTACTCGAATAAGGATAGGCCGTTACACTCGTCCTTAAACTTTCCGATGACCTTGGCGTTGACGGGGCTGTAGCAGGGGTGGGACCTCGGGTAGCCGCTGGTGTCAAAGTCTTCCAGGTGCTCCTTCATCTTCCGCAGGAACTCGTACATGAACCACTTGCTCAGCTCCAGGACTGTCATGCCTACGTAGACGGGCTTGTCCAACACGATGTTGACTTTGGACAGATGCACCAGGGCCACGTCCTCCGTGTAGTACGTGCGGTCCAGGAAGTTGGACTTGGCCACGTACTTGGTGAACTTCTCCGGGGTACACACCAGCTTAACGGCGTAAACGCAAAAACGCTCGCGCCGAGTGTACTCGGGATGGGCGAAGCGGATCTGCTGCTTCCCGGACATGTCCAAGCGGAGGGAGGGCCTTGGCGGTACAGTATCGCTTGTGCTCCTCCAGACGCTCGGCACCGGACAGTTTCAGTTTGTTGGGTCGATTATGGAAGTAAGCGAAGCATCGCTTACACACGTGGATAGCGTTGGCGTGGGACGTCAGCTGAGAACGCACTAGCCTACTCATGTTTACGATGTAGGTGTAGTGACTGTTCCCCACCGGCAGTCACGTACAACAGGTCCCGGTGATCCTCCAACTCCCGCTTGTAGATCTTCAACGGGTAGACCTTGTCCTTGAACTCTGGCGTCCCGTCGGGGCGTCTCCCCACCATCACCCACTCGATCCCGTAAACGTTTACGCTGATGGCGTTCTTGCGCTCAAAGGACTCGATGTCCTTCAGCGCCACGGGGAAGCGCAGGCCGGTCCAGTCGTAACGGGCGATGATGTCCAAGGTATAAGATGCGGGTCTCTGCGGGTTCATCGGGACGAAGTTGGCCAGGATAGCGTACATGAAACACATGTCATTGTGCACGTTGATGACAGCGCGCCTCGCGCAGATGGCCCTGGGAAGTTGGATGAACCGGGCTCCGCCTTCTCCCAACGGGGTGTAGAGGTTGACGCGGATCTCCAGGTCGCGTATACGGAGGTAGGTCCACCCGGGCCGCAGGTCTCTGGCGGGTGGCGTCGCAGCGGAGGAAGAGGAGGTCGAAGCTATGTTTTGTTTTTAACGTTGTAGCAAACCTACATACTCAGAGAATTTAAGATGCTTCATTTATTTTGTATTGATTAGGATAAAGGAATAAAGCTTTTTATTTATTTCATTTTGAGGTGGTTATGTTTTGTTTTTAACGTTTTTAAACCGTTAAAGGTTAATGTACCGTCTACTAAAGGACTGCGGGTTATACATAGCGACGGTAATGACAATGCCTTGAGGCAAGTGAAACTTTCTGTAGGTGGAGAATAGACATTCCATTCCTCTAGGGCAAAGTCACTTTCCACTCGTTAATTGTTTTCGTTCACGCCTCGAGTTGTTATTTTAATTTCAGCGGTGTTTATATTTCTCTAGTACATGGATTAAACACTGTTCTCAATGTTTTCAAACAAAATATTAAATTTAAATTAAAATGTTGCCTGTTATGAAACACGTTTAAAGTTCATGATGAAAATAAATATCATCTATCCTCGGCTTTGTTAACTAGGTAAAAGTGAACCGTACTTGTCCAGAGCACGAAAATGTCTAGTTACTCATTGAATGCAACTACCTCCGTTCCAGACGAGGTACTGATTTTTTTTTTTATTGGAGGTATTAAATGGTTAACTGGGTTTTATATGCATTTTGCCAGTAGCCGATTCAAAACCAGCGAGGGCACAGTGGGTTCTTGAAACTAGATAGTTACATATTCTTATATGGAAATTCCGACATGGTCGAGTCAGTATGTCGCTGGCCCTGTCCTTATGCCTCACGGTAGAGTGTGGATGCCGTCGGGGAGGATGCACCGCCTGTGAACAGGAAAACAAGTCCTATTAGTTACCTCGATAAACACGAGGGTGAGGAACTGGCGACCTCTTCCTCATCTCGATCGCCAGTTTGAGCCCGGTAATATAGGAGTGAGGAGTTGTACAGAGGCCTGGCGACCTCTTCCTCATCTTGATCGCCAGTTTACCAGAGCCCAGTAAATACAAGGGTGAGGAATTGCACAGAGGGCTGGCGACCTCTTCCTCATCTCGATCGCCAGTTTGAGCCCGGTAATATAGGAGTGAGGAATTGTACAGAGGCCTGGCGACCTCTTCCTCATCTTGATCGCCAGTTTACCAGAGCCCAGTAAATACAAGGGTGAGGAATTGCACAGAGGGCTGGCGACTTATTCCTCATCTCGATCGCCAGTTTGAGCCCGGTAATATAGGAGTGAGGAATTGTACAGAGGCCTGGCGACCTCTTCCTCATCTCGATCGCCAGTTTGAGCCCAGTAATACAAGGGTGAGGAACTGTACAGAGGCTGGCAGCCCCTTGTTTACTACTTGAATCTGTTTACTCGGCTAAAGCCGTTTACTCTCTCTCGAAAACAGGTCATTAGTACTGGTGGTTTCTTTTTTAACATAAAAACCATGCCTGGCGCTTGATCGTGAGGAATGCAGCGTGACGAGCCAGGTTTCCAACGTTCGCGAAGACGCGTCCACAGACCTCACACATACGAGGAACAGCCATCAGCAACATCGGGTATCTATACTCTCCGTCAACGGGGGGGGGGGGGGGCGTCACGTAGGCATAGGGATGACGTCATGGAGGTTTCTACCGAGTTGTTTACAGCTTCGGTCCTACTCACCAGTCTCCTTCTAGCATTACTGACAAGCGGTACACCATGTTCCACTTGTTTGCGATAGTTACAGAGCCAGTCGGGCCCTACCTCGTAACAAAGCCATTTCACATCAATTCCACAATAACAGAAGTAGATTCAATAGACGCTGAGGTGTTTCTACAAACGGTGTATTATTACACGAGATGCTTCTTCGGTAGATTATATATTGACTTCTGGTTGGATAGACCGTTAGCCCCACACAAATGTCGGCAGCTTAGGGCTGACCTGGGAGACGTGAGTTCAATAGCGACACACGTCTCATGTCGCAACGTCATAGTTTGGCTCCTTCGAGAAGCTAATCCCCCGATATATGCGAGGGTTGTAGTAAATGGAGGGTAGGTTAAGCATAACTTTTATGAATAAAATAAATATATTAAAGAATAAAAAAAAGGAAAATGATGGATAACGTCCACGACACTCTGGAAGCTTCTAGGAGGTCGCTGATGAGTAAACAGCCCCAGGCGGTCACGTAGGCCCTAGCACGCGCCTCGACACGTGACTCCGTGGAGCCGCTCGCAGTTTGGCTTAGTCAAGCCGGCATACAACGTGTAGTGAAGTCACATCAAATTCAGTCGGCAAACAGTCGAGATCCCATGAGGAAAACGCGTTTAAAAATTAATAGTGAGCCCGTTTAACGGTGGATTCTCAATTTTCTTTAAGGGATGGTTTACTTAGGCCGCCGCCTGACATGTGGTGAAACTTCATCAAAATCGGTCGGTAAACAGCTGAGATCCCATAAGGAAAACGCGTTTAAAAATTAATAGCGGGCCCGTTTAACGGTTGATTTTCAATTTTCTTTAAGGGATGGTTTACTTAGGCCGTCGCCCGACATGTGGTGAAGTTTCATCAAAATCGGTCGGTAAACAGCTGAGATCCCATAAGGAAAACGCGTTTAAAAATTAATAGCGAGCCCATTTAACGGTGGATTCTCAATTTTCTTTAAGGGATGGTTTACTTAGGCAGCCGCCTGACATGTGGTGAAATTTCATCAAAATCGGTCGGTAAACAGCCGAGATCCCATAAGGAAAACGCGTTTAAAAATTAAAAGCGGGCCCGTTTAACGGTTGATTTTCAATTTTCGTTAAGGGATGGTTTACTTAGGCCGTCGCCCGACATGTGGTGAAGTTTCATCAAAATCGGTCGGTAAACAGCTGAGATCCCATAAGGAAAACGCGTTTAAAAATTAATAGCGGCCTTGTTTAATGGCGGATCTATGGGGTTCTTACGTCATTCGCTTCCTCTAGGATAGGCCTACACTCTGGAAAAAGTCCCGTGGGAATCGGTGAGTAAATAGGCTAGTTATTAATTTTCGAAAGTTTTTTCCTCATCACGAAAAGTCCTGCAGACGACCGGGGGGGGGGGTGTTGCATCCTCGCATCCTCACGCCAGGTGCCAGGTTTAAGTTAGGTTAATGGGTCACGTGACGGGGGGGGGCTGACGTCACGGGGGGGGGGGGGCTGACGTCACGGGGGGGGGGCTGACGTCACGGGGGGGGCTGACGTCACGGGGGGGGGGCTCCTCACTTGCTCCTCACCGCGCCTTTGCTGGTTTTGAACCCTCTAATGCCCCCTACTAGTAAATAATTATTTAGATTCTTATTCAAATTTTGTTTACTTAATAAAATCAATTTGATTTCCTACAAATGCAATGAAATATGATAACTGCAAGTACAGGTTCTTCTTGCCTATACAATTGGTTTAAAACGTGAAACTTAGATTGGTAAATTAATTTTACCAGTAAATCTGTCATATATTTATCATAGAAAATATATATGTAATGTGGAGGATTTTTTATATATACTGATTGTTAAAATTAATAGATCTTTTAATGTTTACTGAACCCAACAAAACATATGCCATGAGTAGAGCTTTACTGCTCACCGTTATTCTCTCTAATTATTCTTCTCCTTCACTCATAATCGAAGTGTAGCATATATCTAATATGAGTAAGGTTTGCTTGGTTGTTTGTTTGCTTGCAATTCTGATCTCAAAACGGCTCCAACGGTGTCCTTCACATGTAGAAACAAATAATTTCTGGGATTAAAATATGTTCTAAACAAATCTCAACCCCAGCAAATTTCAAATATTGTTAAAAGCAAATTTTAAAAGCTAAGAAATAACATTGGGCTTATGGAGTTGAATATCAAAACGAACTAATTTAAACAACTGTTTATAGTCAATCAGTGAACCGTCAAAAGAATACTTTTTTGGTTTATTTATTAACATGTGGTTTCTGAATTCAGTAACTAAAACTATTATATGAATGTTACATGTAGGGTGGTTTTGTCATTTTCAAATTGAATCACAGAAACTGAGCTATAATAACAACTGGTATTCCCTAAACATACAGAAAAGAGGGAAATGAGGTGAGCAAACCTGCTTTTTTGCAGGGGGACGTGGGGAAAAATTACTACAAGTCATCTATACCACCTGATTGACTTTCACGAGCAAAGCTTGGCCCCCATGTGCTTTACCACAATATGACAATAAAGACCACTTAAATAGTTTGTTCCCTATTGTTATGACCACGGGCGACAGTGATGCAGTCCATTTAGCACGTTTTCAGGGCGGAAGACCGAAAGCAGGTCTCGGGTTTTTAAATTTTACTGAGGGAATACATTTTTACCCTCAAACCTAATGGGACAAAGTGTTAAATGGCGTTGAAACTTAATACCTCTTTATTGTATTCAATTTAGGCCTGTAAAGGAACTAGGCTGTTAAGCAGATATTTTATTTAAATTGTTTTAATTTTGCAATTACTTATTTATAAATTGAAATTTAGTGAATTATGTCTTAACACCATTGGAATTTTATTAAATTATTTTGGTTGTTTAATATAACAATTTTTTAATTCATCATATTAGGCCACTTAACTATAATTTCTTTAAACTTAAAGAAACCATTTTTAACTTATGTTTTCTTTTTTTATACGTTTGTTCAAGTATTGCAATAATATCATAAAGATCAGAATGCCTGTAAAATCAATAATAATATTTGCCTCCTTGCTGCCTCTTTAAAAATAATGAATTTAAGAGAATTGTTACTCTCTTTACAATTATGGTATTATATTGTGCTTAATTTGATTGCAAAAGTAATCAAATGTACAATAGTTAATTAACAACTACTAAAGCACGTTGTTTCTTGAAAGTTTAATATAAATTAGGTTTAATCAAATAAATAAATAAGTAAATGTGGACACTATTGGTAACAAGTCAGCTCTTGCTCACGTTCTAATCCCATTTCAAGGCGAACTGTGTTGGTATCATTACAAATTTGGTGATAATGCCAAGAAATGCGTTCAACCTTGCTTGTTTTCGTCAGGCAGCAATGGCCGTCACGAAAACTCCCTGCCCCGTCATTAAATGCGGCTGAAGATGGCAGGGGCTTACAATTTCGCCGTTTATTTGTTACTAATTTACATTGTGGTCGGAAGTTTCTTGTGGACTCTGGAGCAGATATATCAGTTTTGCCTCCTATTAATCAGGAAAAACTAGCTATAAGTAACAGACAATTATTCGCTGCCAATGGTTCTGTAATTAAAACATATGGTGAACGTACCTTGAATCTTGACCTAGGTTTGAAAAGACGATTTTCCTGGCCTTTCATTATTGCTAATGTAACACAACCTATTATCGGAGCAGACTTTTTATCACATTATGGTTTACTAGTTGATATAAAAAATCAACGACTAATTGACAACAGAACTCAAATATCTGTTATCGGATATCATAAACATTCTAACCAACAATAAGTCTTTTTATTCGACCCAAATGGGAAATATTATAAACTCATCTCACATTATCCTAATTTGCTCAAAGAAAATCCTACTTTTCACATTTCACAGGATACGGTTTTTCATCCAATCCAAACAACAGGTAAGCCTGTTACCTCCAGAGCATGGCGTTTGCCTCCTGAAAAACTTGTACAAGCTAAAGCTGAGTTTGGCCATGTTTGGTTTTTGGTGGTGAGGGAACACAAATCCCTTTTTGATCATTCAGCCATAACACGACATATCGTTGGCATTCTGCTGATGATCAGTGATGTCACGATATGTAACAATGTCCATATATTTTCATTTATACCTATCATACCGTTGAATAAGTTAGTACCGGATATACATATATACATCCTTTAAGATTAATTTTTGGATGTTGTGATTAATAATTAGTCATATATTTGAGGGTTGTAAAACTTTCTAAAATTTCACTTAAACGGTAATACTTACAAACTATTTTACATGTAAATTTATATATATACAAAGACGTTAATAAATAAATACAAACTAACCAAACCGCACAACACTGTTTTGCATTCTACTTAAAAGTATACCAAACTTTACTACACAATAAAATATTACAAACTAAAAACATACCATTACTAAAACTTTAACATACTCAAAAAATATAAACTTGTATGCATAAATGAAATAAACTGAAATACATGTATTCAAATTAAAGAAGTGCAAATGCCCAAGATGTTATTGCAGTGACCGTGTATTTTATGACGGTGGTGATAAATCTGGTAGAGTGGGATGATTTAAAAGCGCTCCATTGTCTTCGTGTTGCTGTAAATATTGTCCTAATACAAGAGATTTTTACAAATAGACTACGAAACTCTAAAAGTGTATAAGAATCTGTGCGTTATTTCGAGGTATATCACAGCGAATTATATTCGTAAATTCATAAATACTAGCGATCGCCCACAGGTCGAAACTTGACAAAAAATAATTCCATGTGTAGAATAAGTAGTTCATACAATTATTGACTGTTTGAGAAAAACATAAACAAAAACAAAAAACAAGGTTTAAAAAATTAGAAAAAAGTTGTATATTTTTAAATTAAATTGAATTGTGGTTTATTTCTGTTTTATTATTCACCTCTTTATTGATGGTTACGCAGAAATTTTGTATTCCATTAAATCTTAAAGCACAGTAAACTCCAAGGTTTATCGTTTTTATGTGGAATTAAATCAAATAGATGTTGCCATTCCAGTAGTGGTCAGTAGTATTTTTATTTACATTAAGAATAAAACAGCTGTTCTTGTTGTTGTGTAAGTTTATATTATTATAATAACAGGTGAGAAATATACAATTTAATCAATTACTGTTTTTCCATAAAATTAACATTTTGAAATCCTTTTAGGCGTATTTCTGAGCGCCGATGTAAATTACTGCCTTTTAACTACTTTGTTTTTTATTAAATACATTGTACTGTTTTCTTTTCAACTTCATGTGTTTAAATAAAATGCTGATGATATAATCAATTAACCGTCTTTAAGTTGAATGAGTACGTTAGCAATTAAGCGTTAAAAATAATACATGTTAACGAGATGTAACACAAATACCACAAACTACATACTCAAGTAGACATAAAGTCTATTGTAAACTAAGTCTATACGTAATGCACAAATCAGTCTCTGTTTTTTTATATTTACGAGCAAAATTGCATCTCTGAAATATGTGAAAACTTTTTAAGTCCTACCACTTCAACATTATTTATCTCTCTCTGTGCCTCTATCGTTATACAATACTACTTATTACGTCGAATAAGATATACTATAAGATTTTATCCTTATAAAAGGAATTTAAATCAATGAATAACAATATTTTTTATTATATCACGAATTTTACCGATTTCAGAACTAACTTAGTTCACGTTGCTTAGTTAACCTCAATCTTAATTTAACGACAAATATGTTTTATTGTTATAAATATTTGTTTCTCTTAGGTAAAAACAATTTAAGAGTTTTAAATACTTGAAATTTGAATGTTCATTCAATTATTTTCTACAGAATAAATTGAGATTCAAAAAAAGTATTCAAACATAGGATTTGGGCCAAAGCCCAGCGATCCCACCTCTCCCTTCCCCCTTGGAACACATGTTTAAGTTTTTCTCTAGGCCAATTTCTCGCCCCTCTTCTCCACCGATCTTCTCTTGGGTCCTGCCTGATCCATTCTTGCCCTCTTTTCCTAACATCCCCAGTCCCTCTCCTCCTACCACACTATACTTTGAGAATCATTCGCTTTCATCGTGAACTGAGATTATCTCTCCTCACTCACTGTTTTTGTCTTAGGCTTTCTTAGTCGCTTTGTATGAACTATAAACAAAATGTCCTTATACTTAGTACAGTAAATACCCTTAAAACGTTGTAAGTAAATCAGTTTTTACTACATTTTCAAAAACAAGCAAAGTCAAAGATTTAATGATAAACTAAAAAAAGGCATATTTAATATTTATACTTCCCCAAGTTATATTAAAAGTATATAATAATATTATATGTTCTCCATACTATTACTTACCATGAACAAATTATATTTCAACCATACAAACTGCTAAGATATTTATTTATATTTTTTAAGATAAACAAAATTAAATTTTAATAGTAGGCCTAACCAAATACATATTGGAATACGAGTATAAAGTGTTCATACGATCGATGTAAAACGTAGATTGATTTGTCTGACGTTCTCAACACTTTCAAAGACTTCGGTTACACTCCAATAAACATGAACATCGTGTTAACCGCGAGAGGTATATGTGGAAATCTGGTTTTACTGCCTTTACATACAATATTTCTCGAAAATAAACTAAAACATTCTTTTTCAGACAAAAATTTAATACATCTTTTTTAAGACTTCGAAATGTTTATAAAACGTTAATGTAACTGTTATATAAACTCCTACCTAGGTCATTTATTATTATATATTTAAATAAACTAACCGAAGAAAAATCTAAAATACATAATAATGGTAAACATATATTAAATGCAGTACTAGCAAAAGGTTTTTTATCTGTGACACTAGTTGTCATCTGGCTCTATCAAAGGCTAAATATTTGTTAATTTACATTTAGGAGTACGTTTTTATACAAAATACCATATAAATACGAACTATAATAAAGTACATATTTTCCCTATGAGTCCTTGCGGATAGTTTGAAGGAGTTACAAGAACTCCCAGGCTCAAAGTGGATCACTTGTAACATGGCAAGCTGCAAATCAAAAACTATGATTGGAGCAACAACAATAATTTAATCATAAATGTTGCACCATGTTGATTTTCACTATTAGTTCGTGAATAAAAAGGACTTTTATAATTATAAAGAATATCTTTTACTGAAACTAACAATCACGAACGTTGGGTATGTGTATATTGTGATTTAATAATCATTATTCAAATAACAATTAAAAAGATATTACAACAAACTACTTAACCTGATCCAAACAAGCTTTCAATTGATAGAAGACCCTCGACAAGTTGTGTGTAAAGTAATGCCTTGCAAAAGTAATACAATCAATCACAACAACATTGTCAGGTCCATTTGTTTTGTTTGTTGGGTCGGAATCCAGCGGTATTATTGGCTACCAAAATCAATACACCTCATCCAACTTGGTTGTTGTTGTACATGATGATAGAGATTGGTTTGACCAGGGCAATCATTGAGTAGATGTTTCACGAAATTACTTTTATGTAAGTGTTTGCAATAATGTAATACATGTTTAGTTTATTTCTAATGTATTCATTAGTATTTGTAATAAATAAAGTTTAACTTGCAAAATAAAATGTAACTGAAAATTTACTATTAAGTTGACAAAGACAAATTTTATTCGAAATTTTAAGAAAATTTACTTACTTCCAGTGGTTTAACACAATACTGTGCGGAAACAAATATTTTTAAGATTTTATTTTTATTTTGAAAAGTTGCATGTGATCCATTGAAAGTCGAGATCAATGTTTTTATTTTGTTGATGGTTAAATTTGTTTAAATCGATTTATGAATAATAAATTATAAATCAAAGAAGGTACACCACTTTAGTCACACTTTACTTCAAAAAACAGCAACTTACATATGTTAGTGAAAAAGTGATGTAAAATCCTATGGTACCAAAACTGTATCCATACTACCCTCATTTTTACAGATCCATGTACGACTAAGAGTTTTTATTTATAGGGCAACCCAAAATTTTGCTAAATGATTCCATAAATTATTTTGATTAACTAAACTCACTGAGTAACAGAAGCAAACAATATGGAGTAAAATACGTGATGTTGGAAGAGTAGATAACAGATTAATAGAAGATTTAATGTTTGAATATTATTATTAGGTTGTTTGGAATAAAATTAATTTTGTCATCTTTACCAATAGCATTGATTCCTAATGTTTAAAGACATACATAATATTAATACGTTAAATTATATGCCATTAATTGTACGAATATATACCACGTACATTTTACTGTCATTTTTGAGCTGTTGGAGCAAAATTCATCAACGAATTTATCCACTTCAATACACTGAAATGTATTACTAAACTATTATCCCTTAGATGAAAAAAACACAAAATAAAAAATAGGTACAAAATCCTTTGAAAAGTGATTGTTTAGTATTTATCTTCCAGAAAAACATAACAGGATTCAAAAATTATTAGTAATGAAATTAAAAATATATACACTAGCTTTTACATAAAACGTATAAGGTCACTGCAACTTCAATTCGTAATATTCTATAGGAAATAATGTTTATGTTAAAACGAACAGTAACGATCTAAATCATACCTAATGTCAAGTCTACCCTCTGCTTGGCAAGCTCTCATGTGCAAATAAATTTGCAGGCCGTTTATGTGATCTTAAAAATTGTTGTATGGTTTAAAATACATGAAAATATGTTCATAAACTGTTACATTACATAGAAATTATATTTAAACAAGATTATTGAAAATGTAATTTGTATAAGGTTACATTTGTATAAAGGTTTAATTTTGTAAAATCAATTATCGTCTTTAGTAACTCTTAAAAAACTGAACAAATCTCTGTGTGCGGTAACAAAATTTCAAAACTATTCCTAACAGTCAGTTAGAATATTATTTTTAACTAACTATTTGAATTGTTTGAACCAGGTTCAATAGCGGTGTTAGGTATACACATAAATTATAGTAATTGTTGCAATACCTAAACATTTTTAAAAGTGAGAGAGTTTAAATAAAACTGAATTGTCATAACTTCAAATGGAATTTAGAGACGGTGGTTCACAATGAGTGACAGCCAGTCTTGCCTCTAAGTTGAGCTCATTATTCTTTTTTTATTTATCTTTAGTAGACCAAAGGCTTGATAATAGGGAAACCAATTCCGGGATCCCGACCGGATTTCGAATATTAGGAATCCCGGGATATCAGGTTCCAATCCCGGGAGTTTCGGGATTATGAAAATAAGTCGAAATAGTGATATAGAGAAGGTTTTTGAATATTATAAACACAATTAATAATTTAAATTCGTTACAAGAAAAATTTAAATAATTTTAAACACTGAAATGTATTAAATTTAATTGACATCAATTTAAATAACTAAATATTTGTTATGATTATCGTTTAATAATACTAAGTTGTTATATTGAAATATCAAGAGGATTATGTTTTTGTTTTTATTAATAATCCCATTCATTTAAGAATGCAGGTTAAGTTATCTTACTTGTATTATACGAGGCGATTTGTAATTAGATAATCCTTTGTAAAAATATAATTGATTGTTGTGTTCTAGGTTTATAAAATATTTTATTAAATATTTTGTATTTCGATTTTATGTGTCATGTCATCAAATATGCATAGAACCTAGTAGTTAGTATTTACAGTAAAACACTGAGGAAAGCTTCATTTCTATATCCAGTTCCAACCATGAGTGTTGGTCCAACAGTTTTATAAATATCTACGGAACATTAGTTTTGTGTAATGGGCAAAGGTGTGTTCGTGTACCAGAATTTACCATGGCAAATGTCGGACACTCAAAACTACACTCAATACTGCATGCATAGTTCATTGTGGCAAATGGTTTTAATTAATTTTTTCGTCAGTGATCCTATTCCTCCTCAACATAGACAACCGATTTCTAGGCTGTTTATAACCTCATATTCAGGCTACAATTATGAATACCATTCACCCAAAATAGATCGTCGAATATTAAAAACACAATGCACTAAGCAAACATGACACGGACGCACGAAATAACGAAGAATTAAAAAACTACACATTGACATTGATATTTAGCCAAACTAAACCACGACGACGTGGCCGGAGTGGGTGGTTGTATGCCTATATTGAGGACGAATAGGATCATGGACGGATAAAGACAGTTTGAACCGTTGTATTCAGAAAGTGATCCTAGGCCATACTAAAATAAACGGTATCAGGAAACTGACACATACTTTCTCCCTTTTAGCCCAACTTTAATAAATAAATTACTTTTTATTTACTAAATATAGAATACAAAGCACGGTCGAATGTACAGAAAGTCTTGTAAACAAGTTGTTTAAAAGAACATCCACCCAAATCCCTGCTTTGGAGGCACTACAGAATCCATTGCTACACTCGTGGTTTTATGAGGGGAAATGCCCCCTATTCCCCCCCAGGGTTATTAAGGGCAACATATTTAGAATTTCCTCTGTTGGTCAATGCTAACTTGACAAGCATATCAAGTTTGAATGAAATTGACCAGTAAATAAGAGAGAAATTTTATTTTTTTTATTTCCCATAAGAATAACATTGGACAACGTACTGCGTTTATCACAAAATGAAAATTTCAATTTTCTCCAAAACTAGCTATCGTAGAATAGTAATTCAAAATACTTAATTATTTAGTTTTTTTAACTCTTTTTAATGGTGAATAGTAATATTTGTTTACATTTATGTCTTTTTATGAAAAATCCAAAAAACTGAATTTTGGGTGTTTTAAGTCCTGTAATTTCTGAACCCGAATTTTTACAGGAATGCGGGTGGTGCCATTTTGTTGGAAAACTAAAGTTCTACAAACGACTAAAGTTTGATGAAAATCGTTAGAGCCGTTTTTGATAAATTTGGATTTTTCATGTTTTTTGGCGGTTTTGGGGGGATAATTACCCTTAAAAATCAAAAATTCAAAAAAATGAAAAAAACACCTGGAGATATCGTGGATTAGTACCTACATGCCAAATTTCATAAAAATCGGCCCATTGGTTAAGGCTGTAGCTCTGTACACATCCACACACACACACACACACACACACACACACACACACACACACACACACACACACACACACACACACACACACACACACACACACACACACACGGACACACACACACATACACACAGACAGACATCACGTAAAAACCACTTTTTTGTGTTCAGGGAGCACCAAAACGAATATTTCCACTAACAACTCAAATTCGAAAATTTTTACGAAAACAATACTTTCTCCATATACTATGTATAAGGGGAGAAAGTAAAAATTAATTTCTTTGCATTTTAAACATCGTAAACTATAATTTTCCGTAGCAGCTATCTGATTAAATAGATTACGAATGTGTACAAAATTGCCTCAATAGATTACAATGTTATAACTGATTAACGATAAACATGAAAAACCAATAAGAAATTTGTCAATGTTATTTATATGAAAATTAATGTTGATCCCGGGATTAAAAATATCATCCGGGATTGGATTCCCTACTTGATACATTCACACTGACAGCTTAGTAAGAATTGAACTTATGAACGTTATCAAACCTTTGCTACTGAGTGACGACGATTGTAATGAGAATGAGTTAATACATATACAGATTATAATGTACTTAAGTATTACTAACCCACTTGAAACCGTGAGCAGTGGCGGTTATGATAGGTCAGGTTGCTGTAATTGTGTTAAGTACATCTTAGTTAATTGTTTATTATATATCGCGTCTGCGTCGCGAAGCCCCTCTTCTCCACCATCACTTAGTCAAGGTCAGTTCAAAGGTCAAGGACAAGTGGAAGGTCATTCGTTGGCCGGTGAGGTAAAAAGTCTCAATTAGTCCGTGTCATTTGACTAATTGAAGTATTACTTTTGTGCGTTTAGTTGGATGTGCGTTATCTATAAACAGTGATGAGTGCCTCGTTTCAATCTGAGATTTACCTCTATTTCAAATAGAAGCAATTGGTTTTGTACAAGAAAAACAATTATTGCCAACGTCAAAACAATGTCTAAATGAACACAAGTTGCAAGTCATCAAAAATTTTTTTAAGTTGTAGGTGTAATAATAAAATCACTGTTTGTTTAGTTTGTTTGATTAACCTCAATATAAAATTCCCCTATAGTTTGTTCAGTATATTGCATAATTACTAATTATTAATATAATTACATTTTATATGCGTAGCTAATTACTATGTTTGAACTTTTCCAGAAATGCGACATCCCTGTTTCGTATGTAAGTACAACCTATCTTTGTTGTTACACAGATTCGTAAAAACTTATTTATAATATATCACTTTGAAATAATAGTACATAAATTGAAAATAATATAGGAAAAAAACATAATTTTATCGTAATTCACACATTTCCTACTCACAAATTTAATAAAAACACTAAGAATTTTATTCAGAAACCACTTGGTGTTAGAAAGCACTGGAGGCAAAAGCAATAAGGGCTTGGGAAGGTTGCCTTATACATAATATTGTAACAGCTAACATCTTGAAGTTTAACCTATTATAGTTCTAAGATGTATTTGTTCCTGTACAATTAGTACTTTATGTTTATAAATTACAGTTAAATATATTTAGAGTTGCGTGTAAAATTACATTGTTTATTTCAGGTTTCATCATTTGTTACTACCTACTTCTCAAATTTCAGTAACAAAGTGACCAATCAAAAACAAATCTCTGTAGACCTACTCACTGGGTCACTTATATCTGTGTTTCTTCATCTAATACATAAATAAGCCGTTGTTATGCGTTAAAATGATGTTTAATACAGTATATGAGTATTTATTTCAGTTGCAAAGTTTATCAAAGTGCTTATTTAAATTAGAAGCTTTTATATATAATAATATATTATAAGATTCACAATTTTTCTTTCTTAAACAAATTATTAGATGATGACGAGATTTTATAAGTTAATAAAGTAATATTGACCTATTTTAAAAGTACTAGATTGTATAATAAGTTGTAAAATCTGTTATTTTGTTATGTTTGAATCCTCGTAATTTGTAATGTTAATTTTTCGTCACTATTGTTTTTGAATACTATAAAAATAAACGGTTAGATCCCTAGTCTAGTTATTACCTAAGTTCACCAGGTTGTTAAAAAGCATAGTTAATTAATAGCCCAATGACAAACGACACCTGGGTCAAGTATAAAACGTTCTACAACTTGTCATGTTTTACTTTGGATCAACCTGGTGAACTTCAACTTATAAAGCGAACTTTGTAAACATTACTTTTACAAAGCCAGTTAAAATATAAAGTTAATGCCAGGAGCATACAGTATAACCGGTCTGCTAATGTTTGCCGTTGCGTGTTTGCCAAGAAGAGCAGACTTGGCATTCAACCTGATTTATGATATTTTCTGTTCGTTCTTTCACAAATATTATATTCTAAGCGAATCGTATGAATTTATAACATAGTGGCTTTTATACGTACAATACTTTATGGGAAAAGTAGGTTTGGACGTTTCGAAACTTTGGATTGTGATGGTAATTCATTTTTTTTACACAAAAGTTGGTGGATTTTTTTGGTTTCCCAACATTGTTTTCAACCTGTATTTTATTTTATTTCTATGTATATTTTATTTCTATATTTCTATATATATGTGAGTTGTTATATTTGTTATATGAGCATTTACAGAGTTTTCTTTTCATGCAAAAGTGATGAGTTATTATTTAGTAAATAATTATTTAAACAAACCGTAATCGTAGCAAAATAGATAAGAAATCAATCTAAACCGGCAATATCAGCCTTTGCCAGCAATCATGTTATGGGGGTCCTAACTCTTGCCAAAGCACTTTTTTACAAATATACAAACAATCTGTTATAAAACCTAGAAAAAACATAAATTAAGATCAAAGTAATAGACTCTTAAGACTTTGTTTAAAGTCAGACACTAGGTTTACTGCTTATAGATTGAGTTGAACTTGTCCGAGAATAACGTGGAATATTCATATATTACATCAGATATTTATTATCATCCAGATGAAACAACGGTAAAGCAAACTCAATAACGACGTCGTATGAGTAACCAATCAGATTCAATGTCCTTCACTATCTCGACTATATATACATGATCAAATACAATAAAGAGTCATAAACATTGTAGTATGGTTTTATTTTTTTATTAATACACTACAACTTTATATAAATATCATCACTTACCATTACAGAGCATTATACGATTATTTACAAATAAAATTTGTGTTTAAGATCACTTATAATGTTAAATTGTAAATTGACTTTGTAATACGTGATGTAAAACTAACTCACATTGGAAAATACCACACATTATATAAATTTTATAATTTCCTTGGTAAATTTGAACAGATTTTTGAATATTTGATAATTATTGATAAATGGTGAGTTTTAGGATGTTGGATTGTTTTATGAGTTTTCGCCAATGTCATTTTATAACATTTTGTAAGGGAACGGTCCAAACCCTGGTTTTGCAACTGCCTAAGGTCGACCTGATCTCCGACAAAATTATTAAATAATATCTCAAAAATAAATAGCAGCTGGGTCTAGACTAGAAAATTCATAACATTTTTAGACTTTGCTCAGGATTGAACTGGCAAACTTTAGATCACGATGTGAGCTACAACCACTACGATATCCAGCCACTAACTAATAACTAATAAAAATAATTGTCTCATTGACAAAAAGGCTGTATACAAAATATGTAAAACTAATACAAATGTAGAGCAGTCTATTTGACTAACATATTTAAACATGTTTTCCATCGTTGTTTTCTAACCAATATATCCAATACACATTCATGTTTGTCATCGCATTGTAGACATAGGTCAAATCCCAGGTTACGTCCATGTCCATGTCAACAAACATGGCCACGAGTAACACAACTGTACAGGGACCAGGGCATTGTAGGACAGGAATTACAATCATTTATTGAATTATAAATATAAATCAACCCGTCTGTTATAATAAGGGTCATTAAATGTATTTATTTCCAATAAAACTACATCAAACAAAAATTCCTATTTGATTTTCAATATAGTTAATTTAACAATTTTGATTTTTTAAATTGATTTTTCTGGTGTTTTTTTTTTCAAAGTAAATTAGGATTGTAAATTGGAAAACCTTTTTCAGCAGCTAAAGTTTTGAGTTTTGAGATATTTTAAAATAACCAAAAACGAGTTTAATGATATTAAGGATAAACTTATCATTTTTTATATTTATTAAAGTTTCATTCGATATAGCGGAGTGTTTTGTTTGGGATCAGTACATGAGTGTTTCATTTGATATAAATACTTAAGTGTATCAATCAAAGTAACTACCTATAAGAAGAGGTATTTATTCAATATCACAATTGCGTGTGTAATACAATATAAATACTTCAGTGTTTTATTATATACAACTACTTGAGTGTTTGATAACATCACTCAAGCATTTCGTGCAATACAATATGTGAGGAACGTACCTTACAAAGTGGCACGATAGTTTTTAGCCCAAAGAATTGGCTAGCATGTTGGAGTCACTTTAAGCACACGTAGTTGAGTTGATTTTTGTCTTACGACTTTAATGTTATTTTTATTCCACAAGCTTAAAAATTACGAGTTCATTTCCCAATACCTATATAAAATAAAATCATTCATTTCATGAATTAAGATAACTAACACAAGTCATAAATACATCACGTATATTTTAAACAATATTCCTCAACAAGGTTTATTTTTCTGAGCCGTATAGTTAAGAATATTGTGCATCTTGATGATTTTAAATAAAAAAATATTTCATCCTTACAAAAAGGATCATTCCATATGCGGCATGTGATAAAATATAACTGAACGAAAGTGAATCATTCGAGTTTGTTTCACAGACTGTTGATGTCGGCAGTGACAATATCACCGCCCATTTAACACACCCTACTGCCCCAGTGGTCGTGGCGGTCTGTGTGGCTTTGACATTGTGACGATATTCAACTTCATATTCAAAACTTGATATCACTTTTCAATAGTTATATTTCAAATTATTAGTGAATTTCCTTTGGAAAGTGAACTATTAGCATGACCCGCACGGTGAAACTTAAGCCCGGGACCACCATAGAAGTTCCTAACGTGACCCCCTGAACACGTTTTGGGGGGTCGTTCAAAATTTTATATATATATATATGTATATATATATATATATATATATATATATATATATATGTATATATATATGTATATATATATATGTATATATATATATATGTGTGTGTGTGTGTGTGTGTGTGTGTGTGTTTGCACTCCAGCGGTCGCAATTTTTGTCCGATTTACTTCAAATTTGCTAGGGACGTTCCTTTCCATAATCTTTTGGATAAGTTCGTTGGGCAAAACAATCGGAAAACTTTAAACCCCTTTTTTGGGGGATTAATCTTTCAAATTTCGAGTTTTTGGGCCCAAAAATGGTCATAAAAGCCTCAGATGTAAAATAAATGCATTTAAAAATATGGGAATTAGAGGGGCAAAAGTTTTAAGCCTTCTCTCGTCATTCTTGCATAAATATTTACCGAGTTATTAAAGAAAATGTGTATCGACTAAACACAGTACGTTGTCTAATGGGAGTTTTACACGAGAAAGGCATGTTATTCCTTTGTTAGAGTACTTATATCATCCCCAGCAACCTCACGCCTACTTTCAAGCCTGTCTGGACGTTCTCCTAACCATATATTGGGCAAAATTGTATTCCCAGCTTTGCAAGTAAATGAAACCAGGAGTACCATAACAGCCAAAAAATCAATGTTTTCAGATTTCAATAAAAATTGGACAAATGTTTGTTTTTACACTGATTTTGAGTTTTAAAAGTTTTCATGTAAGAATAATTCACTTACCTCACGTCAGCGTGCTGCGTGCGAACTCGTTATATTTATTATCATCATTGTAACTATCATATATTGTATTTGCCAATTTCAAGCTACTGGTAAAACATAACAAATTAATTTTTATAAGAAATTCAAATTTCTAGACCTGAATAAACTTTGTTTAACCTTTCCAACGGTTTCAAACACAAAAAAACTTCGAAATATTCTGATAAGAAAACGTTTACTGGTTACTTATGTTTTATTATAAAAAAACATGGTAGTTATAAGAACCTAATCCAATCCAAAATTTAACACATAAAAAAGGTCTAAACTATTAATGGATTCATGTGTTTTTAGTGCGTTGACCATGCGAATGTAGTGTTTAGTTTTCTACTGTTTAGTATGCACTTTCCGTATTTTCCGCGTATAAATAATTTAAGTATATATTTCATATTTTACAGAAAATATCAATGCTTGTTTAGATACCATTTATTATAATATCAAATTAATGGGAAATAAATGATGAGACACTAACCTAAAATAGCCCGCATCACAGAAAACCTGCTTAATCAATGATTTTCGAATGCAAATATAAATATATAATATATATATATATATATATTATATATAATATTCGTATACATACTCATTAATATGTATTTTTATAATCGCTTACAAATAAAACATTATGTAGAACGCTAAAGCAAATGTCGACTAAAGTAACCAGTAAAATCCCGAAATACCTAGACAGATTCATAACAATGTATTAAAGTACATATTTACATTTCTATGTTTTAGTATAAACTTTTTGGTGCTACACAGCTAGAACAAAGTTTACTAATTACGTAAAAAGTTTTCTTTTACTCTTAAAAACCTGAGAGAACGTTGTTCATATTAATTACCTAACCAATTACAAATATACTTTAATAAACCATTGTTTAGTAAATTTATTCCGTTTACTTAATTAACGTACATTTTTACAACCACATTTTCATTTTAAATGACTATCTTTTTATTTTACGTAATTTAGTTTTCATAATGACCAGAAAAATATGTTAGCGATACATAATTCCTTTATTTGGCTTGCATTTTTTGTATGCACTATTCATAGTGTGTCTGCAGGAGCCAATTATGTTTGTAGTACGCCCCCTCAGTAAATAAATTAGATTTAAAACAGTAGGTAACATTAAATAACTATTTTGAGTGTGATAAAAATATCTTCAACTATAAAATCTCAGCGTATACAGTCTATTGGATATCTTAAAAATAAAATAAAGTTTGATAACTTCAAGTACAGGTTCTTTTCGTTTATAACATTTGTATAAAATATGTAATTTAGTTTGGTAAATTCATTGTAAGAGTATGATAAGTTAAGCAATAATCTTGGGCTTATGGAGTTGAAAATAAAACAATAACAGCTGTTTATAATCAATCAGTGGTGTCAAAGTAGTACTCATGATGTTTAAGAATTAATGTGAGAACAGTGAATAAAACCATTGAATGAAGATTACATATAAAGTGGACACATCGCAATTAATCAAAGGACACTGAGCTATAATAACAATGGGAGGGACCCTAACAATTTAGAAAAGGGGAAATAAGCCAAGAAATTCTGATGTTTAGTAGAGGGAAAAATTACTGAAAGTCATCTATAACAACTGGCCAATCTTTCCAAAGCACAGCTCGGTCTCAGGTTCTATACCATGATCTGACAATAAAGACTGTTTTAACAGTTTGTTACATATTGTAATGACCACGGGCGACAGAGATGCAGGCCATTTAACACGTTTTCAGGGCCGGTAGACCGAAGGCAGGTCTCGGGCTTTTAATTTTTACTGAGGGAATAAATTGTTACCCTCAAACCTAATGGGGCAGTGTGTTAAATTACGTTCAAACTTAATGCCTGTTTATTGTATTCAATATAGGCCTTTAAAGGAACCAGGCTGTTAAGCAGATATTTGATTTCAATGTTTTATTGTTTTCGTTATTGCACTTACTTATATATATAAATTGAAATTTAGTGAATTATATCTTAACAACAATGGGATTTTATTAAATTATTTCAATAGTTTAAACGGGATGTAATAAAAGACGTCTTACAACACAAGATATATGTACACTTATACTGAATAGTTCAAAATATATACATTTTTCTCATTTTAAAATAATTTTGTAGTCATCACATTAGGCTATTTTACTGGAATTTTTTAACTTAAATCCCTTTTGAACTGTTTTATTTTATACATTTGTTTAAGTACTGAACTATAATTTCATAATGTCCAGATTAATAGGCATGCCTGTTTCCTTTGTAAAAAAGCTTACGATAAATAATTTTAGATTTGTTACAACCAAATGTAATATAACCACTAGAACTTTATATTGGATTCACTGTAGCGAAATGCAATAAGAGTTAAGAAAGGTTTTTATAGTGAGGTTAAGTATTTTGTTTAACCTCGCCATACGATTTCTTACAATCCTCACGTTTATTTTATATTTTTCTTATGGTTATTCCAAAATAAATAAAATAAACAATACTTGCATAAAAACTGCTAAAGAACGTTGTTAATTTATAAATAAAAAATAAAAAATATATATTTAAACAAATAAATAAATAAATACAAGTTTGCACTCTCGGTAACATTTAAAGCTCTGGAAACCCCTTCTTGGAACTAAAACCATTTATTTATTTATATTTCAATTTTACAATATGTCATAAATCGAGAATAAAATTTATTAAATAAAAAAATGTTCTAGATAGATCTAAAGCGTTTATAGAATTATGAAATTTGCTCGGACACCCTGAAAAAATGTAATAGAAATTAATAAAAAATCGTAAGTATTTTTAAAATATGTGACTATAAATCATCAACCTTACTTATAATTTGCACGCTTATAATTTGTATATCAAAACTTTTCAGAGCTAATAAGTTAGGGTTAGGAATGCTTTGTTTTATCAGATTACAACAGTGTTTTATCCGTGAATCATAATTTATTACAACATTTGTATTGCTACTTAACTCATAGGTAATACGTTATTATTCCACATTTAATCTGTGCAATACAAACAATCTTTCATTAAAACAATGTCTGTGTAATTTTCATATAACGGCTTTCGGTTTATGAATTCGATTATGATTTCTTTTTTGCTTTGATATTATGAGACAATTTATTTATTTGTCCAATCCATAGTATCTGGGTACAGTACATTCCTAAATCGCGGGTTAACATAACGGAACAACTTGTTAGAAACTGAATTTGGCGAAGGAATTATTAATTTTTTACCCTTAGTAGAAGAGATGTATAAATTATTACAATGTTACTGTGGGTATAATACATTCCTGTTTAGTATAATTTAATAAAACTCTTATAAATGTATTTCACAGCAAGAGGCACTAGAGAAGCAAGCAATATAGGCTTAGAGGGGCTGGGTAAACAACGCTTGGGAATTTAATATAGACTAATACACCTCTAAACTTATATTACAACTACGTTGTTGTTTGTATTATATTGTATTTCTTTATTTAAAAGTACTTTATCGTATATATAGTGGCATCATATTTATTTTAAATAATTGTTAAATAAATATATAGTAAGTCGTATTAAACATTATTTTAATTTTTATTATACTTGTTCCTAATTATAAGAATAATAATCTGCTACATTGTTGTAGTTAAAATGGAAGGTGAAACATTTTAAAATGTATGTATAGCTTTTATATATGGACCATTTGTTAATATGACGTACACAAACGTTACTTACCCCTTTACATTGTTTATATGTAATATCTAAGAACATATTAAAGTAGGGTCGTAAGTAATAATTATACTTTAGAATCACTTTTAATAAACAGAGTATTTTGGCATGAAGTTATTTATATATTCTAAATTGATTTGGAACCCTATAAAATATATAGGGCTCTTTAAAATAATTATGATTACAATCTTTTTTCGGTCAGCGGAAAAAAAATTGTTTTAGTTTGAATACGTGGCAGAAGCTAAATAATTTTGCTGGTAATTGCATGAGTTTTAAAACCAATTAAAACTTATGAAATATCTGGAATTATTAGTTTATACTTTCAAGCAATTTCTGTGTAAAGTTAAGTACATTCTTAACATTTTATATGGTTTTTATTCGTGTGAAAATGTAAATTTTAACTTTTTACTTCCATACGAATACTCCACTCATCTCAATAATTCGTCTTTTGTCAATATATTATCTTGGGATTTTTGTAACAATACACATTATTCCCTCGTAAATTAAGGTAAATAAATTGTATGGAAAGTAATAAAATTTTAATTATAAAGTTTTACCCATTTTTTATATATTATTATATTTTATATGCAAAATAAGTACTTTCTTACCAAAAAGTTGTGGCAGTCCTGAATTTAATATAAGACATAAAGATAATGTTCCACTGAGAGTTTTGGAGGGGTTATTCCTTTCAACATTCTTGTATTGTTTATGTTCCCTTACAACTATAGTATTGAGATAAGATATAATGAATTAAAATTTATATTTAATGTATGGTAAGACAATTTGATTTACTATCCTTTCTAAGACAATAAAAATAAAGATTTGTTATTATAGTTATTCATTAAAAATTCATTCCTTTTTATTTTGATACAATGTAAAATTAGTAATTTGGAACAAAAAAAACGGTCTAAAATGTTACGTTATACTCTTAGTCATAGTTTTAACTATATAATTAGAAAGGTTATTAACACACAAGTTTGATTTTCTTCCTGGAAGCTTAAAAGAAGTTTGTTGAAATTAGTTATCACAGAAATCGTATTAAAACTTCAAAATACTTGTAAGATAATATTTTAGTTTATAATTTCAAAGTTATTTAATTAAAGATGCATGTAAGACATTAGGTTCTTTAGAAGTTGTAAAAAGTATATATTTTTATTTATGTGACAAGATGAATAATATATTAACAACAAAAAGTTTAGATTCAACGAATTTAAATCATGTTTCATCAATGGAAATAGTTTAGGCAACAAATTAATATCCATAACAAACCGTTAAAGTCTATCTTTTATTTACTAGGTAATTTTACAATTTATTCATTTTTAGAATAATAATAGTCTTTGTGTTTTTGTATATTCTTATATATAACACAACATTTTTTAAATAAAAACAGTTTTTTATGACGGAGACATTTAATGAAATTTAGAGATTGATTTTAAGATAATTTTGTTAAGTATTTAGATGTAAGACATTCCATAGAGTACTCAGTTAATTTTTCTTTGAGCGTATTTTATTTTATTATACCTTTTTGTTGGAACCTCTAAAACAGGCTTAGCCTTTAGAGAGCCTATTTTTCTCAGAATGTACGTGATATTGTTTTTTTTTGTTTGTTAATATATCTTTAGTTTTACTATATTTTTTCAGGAACAAAGATGGTCAGTTCTGGCAGGAAAATAAGTGATATTGTGTTTAAATTATGAACTGTGGACTGAGAGCAAGAAAATTAATGTTTATTTATTTTATTTATTTTGTTTACTGTGAAATTGTGATTTGAAATGTTTTATTTCTGATAAAATAAATCTATTCTATTCTATTTTATATTATAAGTTTTTGACGTATTACATTATGAGGGTTTATACATTAAATACTTATATCATTTAAGGGTTCAAGGTTTTTTACATTACAGCCAATACTGGAAGCCATAATTGTTTTTATATATTATATTATAATTTAATTCATAATTTACATTATTTCGTTTTATTATTATGCATATTTATATTATAAAAAGTATATCTATCATAAAAAATATCTTTCAAAACAAATTATTTTGGTAAATATGGTAGTAAATATATCATTTACCTTCACATAGCAGTTGTGTGGGAGTCATAAAGGCAATATCAGACACAGAGATTTTTGTTTTGGCTCCTTATATTGTCAATTTACCTTTTATTTCCTTTAAAGGATATTACTGTTCTAAAGGAATATGATTTTACTTTAAAATGAACCACCGTTTTCTGAGAGAAGATTAGTTTATAAACCAATATTTTTTGTGCATAATTGATATAAAGTTCCTCTGTTCTACATAGTTTTAATCCCATATAAGAGAAAAAAATAACTGTGGGCAGTAAGCAATACATTTTCATTGCTATAATTCGTTAGAGAATGAATTTATACCAGTTGGTACACATATTCACTTATTATTAAAGGTTTATAATAGTATTAACATATGCTTTGCTGCTAACAATATTTAACAAATTATATAACTTTATATACATTATGACCTAAATCTCACTCGATGAATAACTAAAATTACTTTGAACATATAGTAATAAAATATAATAGAAATTAAATCAGCCCAATTCATACCATTTCTTAAAATGCAAAAATATTTTTAAATAAATCTAAAATTACTTGTGGATAGTTTGTAAGCACATATATTTTATTAATAAGTTAAAATATCTTAAGTTGTTAAAATATTTTGTTGAGATTTTTACCATTTTTTAAATCCCAATGTAGTATTATCAAAATAGTCTTTGTATATGTATTTGAAACTATGCTGTTAAATAAAATATATTTTTTAAATAAATGTACATAAGTTCCAAATTGTTACCTAAAAATTTCAAAATCAATACGAAACTGCCTTTCAGTATGGGTAGTTTATAATTCTGATTTATATTAATGTTTCGATATATTTGTGAGGTATAAGCTCATTAATATCCTGTTATAGCACAAGACAGAATCTAATCCTAAAACCGAAAGTTCATTTAGAAAACATAGTAAAACGCCAAAATGTATTGTAACGTAAAATATATCAAGTATATTATTGCACACTTACAACAAATAAACTACTTAATACTAAGATGCACATATATACTACACTCTTAAGTAAATTAACCCACAAACAAACAATGTTAGTGTACGTACAGGAAGAGCAAACATGATGGTTGGAGAGATTGTTTGCACTTAAGATTTTAACCTATACATATCTGGTGTTATTCAGCCGTAGAACTAAATTTATTATATAAAAAATATATTATCATTAAATATTGTAATCTTAAAGTTTGTTCAGCAAAATTGTGAATTATCAGATTGTATATTTGTTCGAGAAAACATTTCTTAACCTACTTACGACTGGAAACATTAAACAATATGTTCTGGATTGGGAATAAACCACCAATAACGTACATTATTAAACTTAATTTCAATCTTTAAACAAATTAAAAAGCTTAAATCACAGTATTAATTTAAATTCTAAGCTAAAATGAACTTAGGTATTTGACTATTAAAATATAAAATACAATACACATCATTGCATATTTAAATCATGCATTTATTATTTAACACAAAACTGAACATACACTTTTTATAAACTAAGGAATATAGCATACTCTACCTTTATTGCAGTCTATTATAGTCTAGCATCCAACTTTATATCGCCGTCTCGCCGCTGTCACCAGAGCAATACCAGATGCAGAGATCCTCGTCTTGCTCTTATATTGGAGAGGCAATATTGTCAATTTGCGGTTTGTTTCCCCTTCACAGGATATTACTATCTGAAGCTAAAGTAGTTTTGCTTGGAAGATTTAAGGTACTTTCAGAACATATTGATTTACTTATGTAAGAGAAGAAAACAATACAATTTTAATTTTTGGGTATAAAAAAGATAAATGTTAAGAAGAAGGAAGGTATAGCAAAATGTAGCAACTTTGAAACAAATTTATGTTGATTTTGTTCCCTTTTACATAGTATAATAGTAAACTCTATAAATATATATTCAACTGATATAAAATTTATCGGAATACTCATTTACTCTTAAACTTTAATGTACGATTGTTGATCAATCCCTCTAAAAGTAAGTGGAGAGAGTAAACCAAGATTAAATATAAACCCGGTATAACTCGTTAAATTATAGTTTACCTCAACGTCTAATTGTTTTTAGTATTTGAGGAAAGTAACTTTCTTTTATTTCAATGTATATTAAACTTAAACTATAAATTGAACTAACTATTTTTCTGTTATTAACTGTTATTTCTTCGAATTTGTTTTACGCGTACCTATATTTCTGTTTGTACCCAGATGAAGTTTAAACTAAATTATTTATTAATATAGTAAGTTTATCCCTTTATATTTCCAATAGGACCTATTGGCAAGAAGAAGGTACCAGATTATGTAGGGGTTGTTTATTTCGTTATAATATTCAAGTAAAACTACATTAGTAACACCCTAACGTGTTTATGTAAAATAACATTTTATATTGAATACCAGCATTAAGAATTAGTACACCAGTTTACTTAAATAAGTTTGAAAACCAATCGTCCATATCGCCCTGACAATAGCAGAAGACCTTTGCACGAATGTTAAACTGATTTATACAGATGTTAAATGGCGATTTGCCACGAGTAACTCTACCTCTTAAACGCACCGTGTTTATTGAAATAGAAATAATTTCTTTCAGTGAAAAGTGAAATTCCATCAGGAAAATCCACTTTACATATTTCACACGTAATTTAAAAGCTTTTAAAGTTTATTTACGTCAACACAAAATGAATTTATAATATCATATGATATTTTCAACATATCTGAATCTATAACTTTTCAGTTTTATAGTTACTCTTACCTCGGTTAATATACGGAAATTGTTTGCTAATAAAGTTCCTACTAGGATTGCTATGAAACAGATTTCAAATCTCTCTCTACTTAGCGTTAAATGTAATGATAAAGTAACGCATGAGATATTTAAGTACAAGTGTATGCATATTCTTTAGGATATTCAAAATCATAATTTTTATTAAACATTCCCTACTTCGTACAGTAATTATACAACTTTAAAGTTAAAGTTAAACGCACCTCAGCCACTGTACTAGTCCGTTAGATCATTTTTATGACGTCACTTACCTGAATTTACAACTTATTTGTGTCTCTGTTGTATCAAGAAAATCACATTTGATAATAAAAGTGACAAGTTAGCTCATATTTCACGTCTAACCACATTCAACTTTGGTCATGTTTGGTTTTTGGTGGTGAGGGAACACAAATGCTTTTTTGATCATTCAGCCCATAACAAAACATAGCGTTGTCATTCTGCTGATGATCAGTGACGTCACGATATGTTACGATGTCCGCATATTGTAAAAACGATAGGGACGGTGACCTCACCCTGGGCAGAAGCTGCATGTATGCTACTGTTGCACAGTTTGCGAAATAGTCACTATAGTAAGTCCAAGGTTTAAAAGATAATAAAACATTTTTACAGAATTTGTTTTGATGTATCATATATTAGCCTTCAATTTGCATGATTGTTTTTTTACAATTACTGGGGGTGCTTAAACATGTCTTACAACACTTCATAATATACTGACTATTATAAAGTACTTTAATACAAATGTATGAGAGCTATCAATATGGTAAGAGACAAACCAACAATATTGAGTCCCAATGCAAGAATTAATACGCCTGGTGATCGAACAACAATTGATTTTATTTTCCATCGAGTATACTTATACTTGTAATAAAATTTGATTTGTGAGATCAAGATTAAAGGAAATATATCCTTTAATATTCGATGATCGTGATCTTAATTAATAATCAGTGATTTATTTAAGGGTTGTATGACTTTTTACATATTTTAATCGTCAATGATTGTACTGATAAAACGATACTTAAAACCTACACAGTTCGTTATTTTGTATGGATCATTACCTGAGCAGGACAGGTCTCTGAAAATACAATCTTGCTCTCTGTACATTTTGGGTACAGAGTATGAACAAAGCACTTACAAATGTTCATTTTAAAACCAAATTTGGTTCCTATATAATGTTCCTTGATGTGTAAGTACAGCAGGTAGACATATGGATAGAACATTGTATAGAACTTTAGAAGATATACAGTATTTGGAAAGTTAAGTGATGCATTTTTGTCCCTAAGAATTACGGCATTTATAAACATTTAGGAAGTAAGAATGTTTGCAGATGAACATATTTGCTAAAAAACAAGGATACGCATACAACCTTCCACACAACAACAAAAAATGTGAACTATACCTTCTCACTTGAAGTTGGATTCCACTTGAAGCTTTTAAAACTAAACCAACCTGCTCCGGAAGGAAACTCGAAAACGAAGTTGCAAAATATCTACGTCACAATAGAGGGAATTCACTAATTATCACTGAAAGTATGACTTTTTCCTTTATACATTAAGTTGCTTTCCAACAAATACTAATTTAAAATAAAATCAAGTACACAAAGAGGATAATACAAATATTTCTGTAACCACCGATAGCAAACTGTGTGCTTTACATGACACGACGCTCCAACGTAATTTTGTTGACGTCATTTCACTGACGTCACAACTTGTCCGTGACATGGGGAAAATCGAATTTGAAAACAGAAAATATATATTTTTCTTGTTGGACGTTCTGTTACAATTCAACGCAGTTTTTTTGTTGTTATTTTTTCTATACACAAATTAGGTATTTTAGAGTACCGTAAATATTATTTGGATTACATATTTTTTTATATTTACTGTTATATACGTTCGAATTATTGTTTTGCAGTTAATTTGTATTCAGTTATTCTGTGTTTATTTATTTTTCGTCTTTTAATTTGCGGATATTTCAATTATTTCAATATTATATTCTTCACATACCGTGAGACTGATTGATAATATTTAAACTTATGTTATTTGATAATTTCAAAAACGATAGAAATGATTCTAATTGATGGTTAAATATTTATGTTAACATCCCTATTAAGAAATTTCAGTAAAACTTGGTTCCAAGGTTGATGTAATATCATATTCGGTTATATTACATCAATTGAGTTTCTAGTAATTTATACAATAATATATCAAATAAATATAATTCTAAACAACTCTTTAGGTTAATTGTTCATGGAATTACCTAAATGTGTATATTCATAATATGTAGTATATGTATAGTTTAGTACATATAGATCTTAATAAACAAAGACTAACTGACCAAGCCGTAAATCGCTACTGTGCATTCTACTATAAAAATACAAAACTTTACCAACCAATAAAATAATTCTATATCTAAAAACTCTAAACTAAACTTACCTTTGGTAAAAATTTAAAGTGCTCAAAAAATATTCACGTATGTATAAACAAAATAAACTAAAATACATTGTACTATATTTAAATTAAAGAAGTGTAAATATCCAAGATGTTATTGCAGTGGTCGTGTATTTTACGACGAAGGTGATAAGTCTGGTGTAGTGGGATGATTTAAAAGCACTCAAATGTGTTGGTGTTGTAGTAAATATTGCCCTAATATGAGAGATTTTTACAAATACGAACCCCTAAAAGTGTAACAATAACCATTATCTCCTAATACGTGCATTATTTCGTGGTATTTCACAGCGAATAACATTTTTAAATTTATAAATACCAGCAATCGTCCAGAGGTTGAAATATTACCACCACTTTCACAAATGACCCATATCATCAAGATTACTAACTTAAAACCTTTGATAAAATTTATTAAATATTGTGACGGCACCAAATTATTACGTATGAGTTAATACTCAAGTTAGTGTACAGATGTATTAACATCTGTATTGTTATTTCTTTCATTTTAGGGATTTGAATTTTCAGTTGTCAGTGTGGTACGTCTTTTTTTAAACCAAAATGTACAAACTGTTTCTTTAGTTGTGTAAATTTTGCATAATATAAACGAATTTTAATATACCTCATCGACAATTTTGTTGGGAACCATGTAAATCTTCTTAAAATACGTAAACTCTGACAAAACCATTGAGGTAATAGATATTATTAAAAATCTTTATGTTAAGTCAATTGTGCAGGTTTTTCATGGTTAAATAACTGAATAAATTGGTATACAATAATTGGTATTAGTAATACAATTTAAACTCAAATTTTCTAAATTCATGAATCGAGAGTTTTACTAAGCACAACAAAATTTGTAACGAATGCATACGACTGCGAAAAGATTGTAGCGGTACTAAATAACACATTTAACACTGCTTAAAAAAATGTATTAATACATTTTACGTCTTCGAAGAATGTCATAAATGAATTTTCCTTTATGAAAAGTGTATGAGTGTATTGTAAGCAACTTTTTAAAATTCAAGCCACCTTTTATTTTAAATACATCAAAGCGAAACTAACTTATAGCAAGGATAATGGTTAAAAATGTTTCATAAACAATATCAAATATGTAATAATATATTGTATTGATTTCTTGTAAATTTCATGCAACGACATTAAATACTGGTGGTATAAGCCATTACCTACTTTCACTGATCGTGGAACGTTAGGAACTATCACGCTTAAAAAAGAGGACAGTTACATAGATGTAAAGCTATTGCTACAAACAATTTAGCCTAGTACTCATCGTATTTCTTGTAAAGTAAATATATACTAATTGCACAAATATGTCTGTTTTCTAATATTTCCAAGAAAACTACATCCTTGAAATATGTGAAAGCTTTTTAAGTCCTACCACTTCAACGTTATTTATATCCCCCTTCTCTCTTTCTATCGTTATACAATACAACTGCTTACGTCAAATAAAATTTACTCTCACATTTTATATTTATGAAAGAAAGTCCAATTATTGAATATCTGAATATCCAATTATATATACTGTATTGTAACATAAATGTTACTATTTTAGTACTAACTCAGTTTATTTAGCTTGGTTGACCTCAATCTCAATTTAACGACGCATTTAATTTGCTTTTATAAATATTTGTGTTCTCACTAAGGTTAAAACTATTTAGGAGTTTTAAATACATTACATTTTTATTTTTATTTAATTATTTTGTATAGAATAAATAGTTGTTCAAAGAAACGACTATGTTTTGGTTATGTTTTGAACCAAAGCCCCGCGGTTCCATCTCCACAACCACCTCTGGCACAGTTGTTTGACTTATTTGCTAGGCCGCTTTCTGGCTCCTCTTCTTCCATCCTCACCTCCATTTTGTGTCCTGCCTGATCTATTCTTGCCCTTCCTCCCAAACATCACCTGTCCGCATTCTCCCACCTCCCTATGTGTTGAGGATTCTTTGTGCCCTGAGACTATCTATCCTCATTATCTTTCTTTGTCCTGAACTTTCTTAGTCTCTTACTTATCTACACAGAGTACTTACATACAACCCGGTAAATATGTATAAAACAGAGTAAGACAATCAGTATTTCCCACTCGTATTTGGAAAATACAAGCAACGTTAGAGAATGATGATAAACATTCTTTGGAAATAGTTTTGTATGTATTAGGAGCGTAAAGCATGTCTTTGTCGCTTGGGAGGAACCTGTTCCTGTTCTCCGCTACGCGTCAAACGGTAATTTTTCGAAAGCGACAACATACTTCACACTAAAATTACACAAAAAATTTCTCCTAAAACTGCAATTTTGAATACCACAAACATAGTTTAATAAATGTTGGCTGAATTCACGAGATTGCGGTTATACACACTAAGACAATTTATGTTTCATTTTTTTTACGTGCAAGATAAACACGTAAATTTCAATAGTAGGCCTAACCACATTCATATTGGAATATGAGTACAAAGCATTCCTACGATCGATGTAAAACGTGGGTGGATTTGTCTGACGTTCACAGGTCTTTCAAAGAAGCCTTTTACACTCCGGTAAACATGAACATCGTGTTAACCGCGCCAGGTAGACGTGAGAATCTGGTTCAAACTGTATTTACACAAAATATCTTCCCAAAAATAAACCCTAAATGTTTTTTATTAGGACGATACATTTAATACACTATTTACTCTATTACTCTATTTACTCTTAACCACTTCGAAATGCTATGTTATGGATTTTAAAACCAAAACAAAACGATCATACAAGCTAAACATAAACAACTAGTGAATTGGAAATGTAGTATTCAAGTTATGAGTTATCATCATGTGTTTTCATGAGAACAGTGACTAAAACTATAGAGAAAAGATTTCATAAAGAATGGTCTTAAATGAATCGAAAGTGTATATAAAACTAGGTGTACGCTCATTCTTCCCGTAAGAGGATGAACGAAGACTGAATATTTAAATATATATTTGAATAGACATGTTGCGTATTTAGCTAATGTTAATTTACACCTTGTTTTGCCAAACACTTTTACAATAGGTCAACAAATATCTAGACCATAAGCAACATATCTAAATAATTATAATTTGTCTATATTGTAATCTGATAGAGAAAGTTTACAAATGTGTGAAAATACGAGTACAAATACTAATAATTTCAACAGTTTACTTGTAATTCAAAGTACTTAGAGAAAATTTGAATTGATATATTATAAAACTAAGGAGCTTTGCAAAAGCCTGCAAGCATACGTTAACGTGTCTACTAAAATGTGTTATAGATTTAAGAGATGAGAGACAACCAACAAAATTTGAATTACCAGCTATCATACTAATCATTCTAATATTATAAACTGAAAGTTTGTGAGTTTGTTTGTTAATAGGTTTGTGGCTCAATCACGCTCTAAATAATCAGTCATACTACTAAACCGATTGAGCTGACTTGGTAGGAAGATTGCTAATATCCTAACGTAACATATAGGCCTATTCACGATTTAAAATTCCTACTGGTTTAGCCCCAGTAGTAATGCCGCGCGCTTGGGGTCCAACATAGGGTCTTATGGAGAATAGAATAACATGGACTCTTATGGATAATAGAATAACATGGACTCTTACGGAGAATAGAATAACATGTGCTCTTATGAGGAATGGAATTAGGGTGTAATTGCCTCCCTCTGTGGCTCTTTTGCTACCCTCTATGGTTGATTATTTATCTTTTGCAACCTTCTGTGTTTAATTATCTACAGTTTTTGGTAATTATTTAACCCACGCGTCCTTCACTTCTTTCTGTGTATCTAACTCCAGCTCCTGTTCTCTTAGCGTACTGTAGCTGGCGGGTGTAACGTGAAAATTTTAAGTAACCTGATTGGCTGGTATGTTAATTCGTGTCCTTCTGTTGTTAATCATCTAGCCTTCTGTGGTAATTGTTTGACCCTCGTGTCCTTCTGCTGTTAATCATCTAGCCTTCTGTGGTAATTATTTGACCTACGTGTCCTTCTGTTGTTAATCATCTAGCCTTCTGTGGTAATTATCTGACCCTCGTGTCCTTCTGTTGTTAATCATCTAGCCTTCTGTGGTAATTATTTAACCCTCGTGTCCTTCTGTTGTTAATCATCTAACCTTCTGTGGTAATTATTTAACCCTCATGTCCTTCCGTTGTTAATCATTTAGCCTTCTGTGGTAATTATTTAACCCACGTGTCCTTCTGTTGTTAATCATCTAGCCTTCTGTGGTAATTATCTGACCCTCGTGTCCTTCTGCTGTTAATCATCTAGCCTTCTGTACATCTAACCACAACATCCTCAACATAGTCTCTGTCAGCAAACTCGTTGTAACTAGTTGTTACCTGTGGGCTCTGTGATTGAAAGAGACGTGACCCCCACCACAATACCTGCTATCTTGCCGCGCATTTTCTCTCTCTCTTTGCTCCCCGCCGCCATAGCGATCGGACGTGTTTTTGCGCTGCTCCGTTCGTTGCGTTTTGCAAAGATTAAACTTGAGCGTTTGCTTCCCATAGCGGCTTCACTTTTCCTAACCTCACTTTTTGCTTTGTATTTTTCTAACCTCACTTTTAATTTGTTTTATTCTGTGTAACATAACCTCACTTTTATTATAGTAATCTTGCGTGTCGTGTGATTTTAGCGTTATCTGACTTGCTAGTGTACAATAACATCAGTTTCTTGTTTGTTCTGGCTAAAGTAGTGTTGTGTTGACTAACATAACCTCACACCCAGTAACCTCAGTTTCTTGTGTCAAGAGTTGTGTCGTACTTGTATTTGTTGACTGACATAACCTTACATCTGTAACCTTTGAGAGTTACCATAACCTCACTTCCTTGTTCTTTTATACAGTAACTTCACCATTTTTGTTTTACTTGGTAGTGTTGTGTTTGTATGTGTTGGCTAAAATAACAGTAACCTTTGAGAGTCACAAAAGCCTTATCTTCTTGTAAGAGTAGTTTTGTGTGTTGTATTTAACTGTTTGATTTGGCTAGATTAGTGTTTGTATGTGCTGACTAACATGCCGGTAACAGTAATCCCACTTCCTTGTGTCAAGAGTTGTGTCGTACTTGTATGTGTTGACTGACAGTAATATCACTTTCTGTCCTTGTTCTTTATTAAGTAACTTCACCATTTTGTTTTACTTGGTAGTGTTGTGTTTGTATGTGTTGGCTAAAATAACAGTAACCTTTGAGAGTCACAAAAGCCTTATTTTCTTGTAAGAGTAGTTTTGTGTGTTGTATTTAATTGTTTGATTTGGCTAGATTAGTGTTTGTATGTGCTGACTAACATGCCGGTAACAGTAATCCCACTTCCTTGTGTCAAGAGTTGTGTCGTACTTGTATGTGTTGACTGACAGTAATATCACTTTCTGTCCTTGTTCTTTATTAAGTAACTTCACCATTTTGTTTTACTTGGTAGTGACGTACTTTTATATGCTGACTAACATAACCTCAATCTCAACCATTTTCTTACCATAACCTAATATAACATAACCTCACTTTTAATTTGTTTTATTCTGTGTAACATAACCTCACTTTGTATTATAGTAATCTTGCGTGTCCTGTGATTTTTAGCATTATCTGACTTGCTAAAGTAACCTACTTTTTCTAACCTCACCCATTACACTCCAAAATGTATAACCTTACTGTATTATATTAATTTTACGTGCATGTTGTACTTCATTTTATTGTCTTGGCTGGATTAGTGTTGTGTTTATATTTTAATTGTTTGATTTGGTAGTTTACAGTAAAGAAAGTAAACATACCCCCACTTCCTCGTGGCTAAAGTAGTGTTGTGTTGACTAACATAACCTCCAGTAACCTGATTTTTTGCCCTGGTTCTTTTGTACAGTAAATTCGCCTCAGCAACCTCACTTTCTATTATTGTTATTTTATGCAGTTTTGGTTGGAGCAGTTTTTGTATGTATTGACTAACATAACCTCACTTTTCCTAACCTCACATCCTTGTGTCAAGAGTAGTGTTGTGTTTGTATGTGTTGAGTAACAGTAATCTCACTTTTCTTTAATGCAGTTTTGGTTAGAGTGGTGTTTGCTACCTTCATTAGAGTTAACCTGTAGTTCTGGCTTGACTTGCGTAGTTTGTGTGTTAGTGTTTTTCTGACTTGCGTAGTAATACAGAGGTACTATGCTCTTTTGTAGATCCTCTGTACCTGTTCTTTTAGAGAACCTGATCGGTGACTTTAAAGTATCAGTTCCAAGTGTTACAGTTACATCATATATCTTGTTCATTTAATATCGATGAAGACTGCCACAAAGTAACAGTTCCAAAAGTAACCGTTCCAATAAAGTAACAGGTCCAACACTACCCATTCCCATTCCCACAGTTTTCAAGGTAACAGGTCCAAAAGTATCAGTTTCAGTAGATCAAACAGTGAAAAAGTAACAGGTCCACTCTCTATATATATCTCTTGCAACAAGCTCTAGTTCTTCAGTCTGATTTCAGTCGTGACGCTGATCAGACGTGTTTTGTGCTGCTCTTGCGTAAGTGTTCTCTTGCACAGATTATTATTGATTCTGCGTAATTCAGTTATATCCGTGTGAGTTTGACTCTGTTCGGGGTACTTGCTGTTTTAAGCGTTAACACAGTTTAGCTTGTTTTCAGTATTCAATTCTCTGTTGAAGGATGGATGTTTCTAAAAATTACCCTTAAAACCCGGTAAATTTAATTAGTAAAGATGAAACCTACGTTAATCACTTTAGACTTTACGGGACTAACACTGTTTTCAAATTCACTAAACCTCCCAAAGGTATCTCTGAGTTTGATTGGATTCGTAAAGGTTTTAATCAAATTGTAGAGACATCCAAAACCAACGTTGCACCCACTGATTATCTAGGGTTTAAATTACAGTCTATAAATTTAAAAAGTGCTGAACCGGGATACGTATCGTTGAGACGGGTCTCTGAAGTTAGCGGTGATGTTCTCTGGGATATTTTCGGGGGCATAATTCAAAGCAATGCGCAATCTATAACCTCTAGTGACACGTTTAGAGTTGATGTTACAAGGATTAACGTCCCAGTAGGTAAAGGAGGGGCAAGACCCGACCTTTACAATACCTTTGATGAAGAATCTAAAGCGAGACGGGGAATTGTAGTAATTAATAATAAAGACAATTTATGTTTGGCTAGAGCGTTGGTAGTAGGCAAAGCGTATGCGAAAAATGATCCTCAGATCTACGCTATTCGAAAAGACAAGGGTAAAAGACAAACTTTCAGAGCTAATAAACTCATAGCAAAAGCCTGTGTAGAAATGCCCGAGGAGGGTGCAGGAATCCCTGAGCTTGAAAAATTCCAGTCCCATCTTAAAAAATACAAAATTACCGTCTACAACTACGACAAAAAAGGCCGGGATGTTTACTTTGAAGGAGGTAATGAAGACGCTAAATTAAAAATTAACCTTCTTTTTCACAACGGTCATTATAATGTAATTACAAACTTAACTGCCGCATTTGTTTGTAATTTCTTTTGTGAAGCCTGTCATATTCCCTACAGCAACAGACATGAGCATCGGTGCTCTAACAGATGCTCGTCCTGTCATACCATCTCCCCGCCCTGTAAACTAGAACACGGTGGCATCACATGCCGTTTTTGCAACCGTTTCTTCAAAAATGAGCGGTGTTTAGTAGCTCATCAAGGGCAAATTTGTAAAACTGTAAAACTCTGCCGTGACTGTAAGATAATGATTTATCCAAAAAGACGTAAGACAGCTCATGTATGCGGAGAGGTTTTCTGTAAGCCCTGTGAAGCGTTCAAAGACCCGGCACATCAGTGTTTCATGAGGGTAGATAGGAGAACACCGAAAGACCGTGATTTTTGTTTATTTTCTTTGACTTGGAAACAAGGCAGGATGAGTCACTTCCCTCAGACCCACAACAGAAAGTTCATAAAGTAAACTTGTGTGTATCACAACAGTACTGCTTTAAATGTATTAATGGGGGTGAGTGTGAAACTTGCTCGGAACGGCAAAGGGTATTTGAAAAAGAACCAGTAAAACACTTCATGGACTATATCATGGGAATTCAAAAGAAATTTAAAGATGTCTGTGTAATTGCCCACAACGGGCAGGGTTTTGACTTCCAATTCATACTACAATATATTATGGAAGAAACTAAATTTACACCAAAAATAACTCCTCGGGGAACTAAAGCTATATTGATTGAAGTAGCCAACGTAAGGTTTGTGGACTCACTTAGCTATTTTCCCATGGCCCTCACTGCACTCCCTAAGGCTTTTGAACTGCCTACTGAGAAAAAGAAGGGCTACTTTCCCCACCTCTTCAACACTCTGGCGAACCAAAATTATGTAGGCCCTATGCCCGACAAAAAATACTACTGTCCGGAATCAATGTTTGAGAAACCACACAAGGCCTTTGAAGAATGGTATGACGAACGAGTCGCTGAAGACTACGTGTTTGATTTTAAAAAGGAAATCTTAGAATATTGCATCTCTGACGTAGAGATTTTAGCTCAGGCATGTATTAAATTTAGAGCCTTACTTCTTCAAGAGTGTAACGTAGATCCTTTTCTCGAGGCTATAACAATCGCCAGTGCATGTAACTTGGTCTTCCGCCGTAACTTCTTAAAAGAAAATACTATTGGACTAATACCAAAATCAGGGTACCGACTTGCAGACAATCAGTCAGCCGTTGCTTTACAGTGGTTAACATGGGAGGAGGAGAAACGTGGAGTAAAGATTCAACATGCGGGCCGGGGCAGAGAAGCTAAAATTAATGGACTAAAAGTAGATGGGTTTGACGGGGAACGAATTTACGAGTTCCACGGGTGCTACTGGCACGGCTGCCCAAAATGTTATCAATACAGCAGAGAAGAACCTCTGCCGGATGATCCCTCAGACAGTTTGCATCTCCGTTACGAGAGAACCAAGTCCAAAATGGCAAAATTTAATAGCTATGAAGTTGTAGAGATGTGGGAGTGTGAGTTTAGAGCTTTGAAGAAAGACAAAAACTAAATCACTTGAACAAACTATCCATTCTAAACACACTTCCGCTTAATCCTAGGGATTCCTTCTTTGGAGGTAGAACGGGTAATACTAAAACGTATTGTAAAAGTGAAGAGGGAGAAACGATACAGTATGTCGATGTCTGTTCTCTTTATCCGTTTGTGAATAAATATTGTAAGTATCCCGTTGGTCATCCTACTGTTTACGTTGGAAATGAGTGCCGAGAGAGAGGCCTTGAATTAGAGAGCTTGTTGAAATGCAAAATTCTACCTCCTTACAACCTGTACCATCCCGTACTCCCCGCTAAAATGAATAATAAATTGATGTTTGTTTTGTGTAGAACTTGCGGTGAGACTTTAAACCAAGGGGAATGTTTTCATGATAGTGAGGAAAGGGCAATGGCAGGAACATGGACTATGTATGAAATTAGAAAAGCTGTAGAAAAAGGCTATGTGATCTTGGACATGTATGAGTTGTTTGAGTATGAAGTCACCACATACGAGAAAGATGGGCTTTTTACCGATTTTATTAATAAATTCTTGAAAGTAAAGCAGGAAGCCTCAGGCTATCCTAGCTGGTGTAAAACAGAGGAAGATAAAGACAAGTATGTTTCTGATTTCTTTGAGCGTGAGGGTATTCAGATGGAGAAAGACAAAATTGCTAAAAATGGAGGACTCAGGTCAGTAGCTAAATTAATGTTAAATTTATTCTGGGGTAGGTTCGGTCAGCGAGAAAACATGACGAAAACTGCAATCGTGAGAGACTCTAAAGAATTATTCAACTCGTTAACTCAACCAGGAAAGGAAGTAAAGTTTGTTGAAGTAATTAACCAAAAGGTTTTATTAGTTAATTGGCAGAATGTTGATGATGCCGGTGAGGCTCTAAAGACTGTAAATGTTGTAATTGCGGCCTACACCATTGCTCATGCCAGGCTTAAACTTTATGAACATCTAGATGCCCTTGGAGGTCAAGTCCTTTACTATGACACGGACTCGTGTATTTATCTATACAGGGGAGGATTGTACAAGGTCTCTACGGGAGATTACCTCGGGGAAATGACGGACGAACTAGCGAGTGAGTACGGGCCGGCTCTTATATCTTAGAGTTTGTTTCTGGGGGACCAAAGACCTACGCATACCTTGTCTGGTCAACCAAAAAGCAAAAGCTAGAATCTGTGTGTAAAATAAAAGGCCTCACCCTTAATATGAAGACTTCCGAAACATTAAATTTTGAACAATTGAAAAAGATGGTCCTTAGTGAAGCTGCTGAAATTTTAGAAATTGAAGAAAACAGAATCAGGAGAACAAAGAGACGGGAAGTCGTTACAGTAAGTGAAATTAAAAAGTTTAAAATTACAGGGCCAAAGAGAAGATTTAATGATCACGACACCCTGCCTTTCGGCTTTAAAAAACAAAGAGTTGCTTAATGGAGCTGTCACTCACATAGGTACTGAGCGTATATACCTCAAAACATCAGCTCTATTAACTCATTCTGTTCTGAGACGCGGTACTGACCGGACGTGTCTGTGTCTGTTACTGTTTGTCTCTTCTTTTAGAATGCCTGTTGAACATATTACACTCCCTATTCAAGGGGTGTTTTTGAAGTTTATATCTAAAAGGAAGTTAAATGAAAATTCAAAATTTCGCATTAAATCCTCAGAGTATGAGTTCTTTCTTACTGGGCCAATAAACGTATCGGAATGGCCTTTGGTGTTTTCGGAGTATATAGTAGATAAAATAACGGAGAACTCCTCATCAAACACCTACATTGGAGTATCAATAAAGTACGGTGATATCTCAGGTAATATACCATTCTTTCCTTTAGGGAATCTAACACCAACAGTCTTTGATGATCACTTTGAAAACATATTTTGTAACGTTGAGAAACTATCTGGTGTTTTACGTCTTGAAGTAACACTTGTCTCAATTCCGTGTTGCTACCTTCGATAAAGGTAGCACCTTTTCTTACGGAGCAATGTTACTCCTGTATATACCACGTGCCACTAGTACAGTTCATCATTCTGCTTCAAGACGCAGTACTGATCAGACGTTCTTCTGCGCTCCTTTTGCCTGTACTATTGAGTAAATTGTGACATGGCTGCCAAGATCTATACATTCAATAACAAACCGGTATTGGTTCTGTTTGATAGTGAAGGAAAGCCGTGGTTTAAAGCTAAAGACGTAGCTACTGCTCTAAAGAATGTTAATGACTGGAGTGCAGTTCGGAAAAATGTAGATGGCAGTGATAAATTAACGGTTGGAAGTTTTTCCCACGCTCAAAAACAGGGCGTTGGACCGATTGAGAAAACAACGGTTTTTATAAATGAAGCCGGATTGTGTTCTTTGATGTTAAAGTCAAAACTCCTGAAGCAAGACTATTAGTAAGAAGTCTGTTGCCGGAGAAGTTTTACCTTACTTACACAAATATGAAAGATGAAAGTTCACTTTAAATGTAGTTTTTCTTTAAAATCACAAGCTCCCACTGCATTTGTGTGTGTGTGTGTGTGTGTGTGTGTGTGTGTGTGTGTGTGTGTGTGTGTGTGTGTGTGTGAATGAAGGTCACTGGCGCGGGTGACGAAAAGCCCCGTAAACCTGAATGAAGGTCACTGGCGTGGGTGACGAAAAGCCCCGTAAACCTGAATATGTGATGAAGGGTTTAGTAGATTGAGGCGCCGGGCTAACACCCCGGCTACTCCTTCAAAAAACCCGGTGTGAATGAAGGACTTTGTACATTGAGGAGCCTGGCCAACACCCTGGCTACTCATTGGAACAGTCCGTACGGTGGGACTTGTAAAAAAGTATAAAAGTAAAAATTAAATAAAAAAATATAAAACTGAGGAGACAACTATTTTGTTTTTGGAAGGTCTCCACGAGTCATGGCGGTGGAGGGGCCATGACTTTTCTAAAAATTCTCTGTTTATCTTAGTAAATGTAGATTTTAAAGGTGTTAAAATGAACGGACTCTGTCTTAGCAAATGACCGCCTTCCTCATACACAATGAACGGATTGACAGAGAATACAAAAAAATATATAAAAAGGAGGTAGCATTTTGTTATTGAGTGGCTACCACAGTGAGAGGCGATGGTTGGGGCCTCTCACCCCAGAGGTTAGGCCTCCAGGGGAAGCTCTGGGTAACCAAAAAGAACGTGCCGACGCTCCTGCGGCCTAGCCTGAAGGCTTACCGTGGTGTGGAAACGCGAGCGTTCAAAGTTATTTCATTGGGGTTAGAAATGATTTGTCGAGAAATTTAAAACGTTCCAGGCCAAGTACATCATGGCCCCCGGGGCACTTTTCACCGGACTTGGATACAATTGGTCAAGTTATTACACCGTCAAAGTACCCCGCGGTCCCCGGCAAACAGCTTCATGGACCCATTTAGTGGGGGTTAGCTTTATTGCCTGTCCATTTCTGCTAGTGTTCTGCTAGTATTCTCTCCTTTAAGTTACTGTTAGTAGAGGTTTTCCAAAAAAATCCTGCTATCATAAGTATAAAGTTCCAAATATTCCTCAACGTAGAGTTTTTAAAGCAACTAATTACACCAAAAAGTCACATCTGAACTATAAAATGTGTAATCTCAGTACCTTTTTAACTTTACAAAATACTCTACTGTCTCTTTTTACACATTAGTTTGAATTTTTAAACAGTGGGCCATGCGTGTAGATAGGTCTATCCCATAGACCATCTACAAGTGTAATTTTTATTAAAGGGGTGCAGGCAATGTAGTGAAACTGACCAAATTAATAGGAAAAATCTAACTCCACCATTACGGCGGAGTTTGAAAGTAATACCATTACTACACCATATCCTACCCTGCCATTCCTCCCAATACCATATCCTACCCTGCCATTCCTCCCAATACCATATTCTACCCTACTATACCTCCCAATACCTTATCATACCATACCATACAATACAATGCCATACCATACCCTACCCTACCATACCTCACCAAAACCAAAACATCCTATACCAAAGCCACAATGCCAATACCCCCACCAAAATCACCATATCCTAACATCCCACCCAAATACCATACAATAACATGACATACCATACCCCACCCTACCATCCCTCCCAATACCATATTCTACCCTATCATACCTCCCAATACCATACCATGTCATACCATACCATACAATATCAATACCCTACCATACCTTCCAACACCCACACCATACCAAACCATCAAATCCCATACCATACCATTACCCTACCATACCCTACCCTACCATTCCTCCCAATACCATATTCTACCCCACCATACTTCCCAATGCCCTATCATGCCATACCATACAATACATTACCCTTACCACACCATACCATACCCTACCATACCTCACCAAAACCATAACATCCTATACCAAAGCCACAATACTAATACCCCCACCACCATATCCTTACACCCCACCCAAATACCATACAATAACATGACATACCGAACCAATACCCCATCATACCATACAATACCCTACCCTACCATTCCGCCCAATACCATATTCGACCCTATCATGCCATACCATACAATACAATATCAACACCAACCATACAATACAATACCACATCATACCGTACCATACAATACCCTACCATACCATAGTAATGTTATAAAAAGGGTGCGGGAATTGCTCACCCTTGCTGGTTTTCATACTTTCCTTAACAGTTTGGGTACAAAATGTAACCAAAATACCTTCAGTTTATTTTATTAAAAGAGAGTCCCAAGTCCAGACCCATGGAGTGAGGGTATCATAGAGACTGAATCATAGCGTCTCCTACTGATCACTTCTGTTAGCACTTGCGTGTTCTTCTTCTTCTCTCCCCTCACCTTCCCCTCCCCCACTCCCCCTCGGCCTTCCTCTGATTTATTTCTTCTCCTTCTGCATGCTATGTTACTCCCCTCACCTTCCCCTCTCCCCCTCACCACTCCGTGCCACTGCTTCTCTCTTTTTCCTTCTTCTTCTTCTCTTTTTTGAGTCTGATTATCCTAAAATCGCTAATATCTCGAAAACGGTAAGTCCTAGAGCGATTCTGGTAACAGATTTCGCCTACCACGTAGTGTGGGCGCCCGCGGGGGATACCTACCCAAATGAAAAATATTAACCAAAATGTTGCGGGTTGCATTTCAAAAAATGAAGGGGCAAATTTTTCAAAATTAAATATCTCAAGAACGGCTGGGCTGATATGAATGAAATTTGGTATGTGGGTACCTGTTAACCTCCGCTACATCTTACAAAAACCTAAACTCTGTACTGTGGGAAAGTATCAAAATAATTGAAGGAGCCATAATTTAAAAATCAATATCTTAAGAACCGTTGGGCTTTTTTTAATGAAACTTGGTATGCGGGTACTTGTTAACCTCCTCTAACTTTCAATGTTGTTTGAGGGTAGAAAAGGGTTGTTTAAGGGATGATGGAGGGTGTAAAACTCTAAAACGTAATATTTTGAGAATGGTTTGGCTGATTCTCATTAAACTTGGTATGTATGTACTTGTTAACCCCCACTACATCTTACCAAAACCTAAACCTTGTACTGCAGGTAAGCATCAAAACAATTGCAGGAGCTATACTTTGAAATGTAATTTATTGAGAACGGCAGGGTCGATTTACATGAAACTTGTAATGTACGTACCTGTTAACCTCCACTACATCTTACCAAAACCTAAACCCTGTACTGTGGGTAAGTATCAAGACAGTTGCTATACTTTAAAATGTAATATCTTGAGATTTGTTGGTACTTATTAACCCACACTACAATTTAAACTCTGTAAAGAAGAAACATTACAAAAACTGGACAGACGACAAGCTCTGTCGTACTAGTTTTTCAGGGTGTTAGAAAGTTTTAGCTTATGTTTTTTATGTTAAATATAGTAAAGGCCTGGTTTATTGGTGTAAACTGTGTTTGATTGATAGTTTAAAGGGGGTCAGTTCCTTACCCCGACCTTCTATCACTGTTTTCTCTACATCATCCAAGATCTCAGCTACTCTTAAATCATACTACTGTAAAATATATGTAATTGAAACAAACTCACATACAAGAAAACTGGTTAAAAACCAACACAAAATAAATTATACTTTGACTGACTGTTTAACGTGACGGTACTGAAGGGGCCAATACACCCCCCTTCGCTAAAATGACCCTCTGGATATTTTTAGCTGTTATGAAGAAAAGTAATTGTTAATAAAGTACGTTGACTTTTACCTGTTATTTAGGGACATTGTCTTGAGGCATTGAGGGATTAACTGGATTTTAGCTTTATGAGTGAATAATTGTAGCTGTTGTGTATGCCTGTAAATTAAGTGTTACTAAAGAATTACTTTGGGAAACCTTCTTTGCATTTAATTGTTTAGAAATCTCAAAGTACTATTAACAGTAACTTAAAGGAGAGAAGAGGCTTGTAAACGCTAGCAGAAATAGATAGGCAAGAAAACTATACCCTCACTCCATGGGTCTAGACTTGGGACTCTCTTTTAATAAAATAAACTGAAGGTATTTTGGTTACATTTTGTACCCAAACTGTTAAGGAAAGTATGAAAACCAGCAAGGGTGAGCAATTCCCGCACCCTTTTTATAACATTACTATGGTATGGTAGGGTATTGTATGGTACGGTATGGTGTGGTATTGTATTGTATGGTTGGTGTTGATATTGTATTGTATGGTATGGCATGATAGGGTAGAATATGGTATTGGGCGGAATGGTAGGGTAGGGTATTGTATGGTATGATGGGGTATTGGTTCGGTATGTCATGTTATTGTATGGTATTTGGGTGGGGTGTAAGGATATGGTGGTGGAGGTATTAGTATTGTGGCTTTGGTATAGGATGTTATGGTTTTGGTGAGGTATGGTAGGGTATGGTATGGTGTGGTAAGGGTATTGTATTGTATGGTATGGCATGATAGGGCATTGGGAAGTATGGTGGGGTAGAATATGGTATTGGGAGGAATGGTAGGGTAGGGTAATGGTATGGTATGGGATTTGATGGTTTGGTATGGTGTGGGTGTTGGAAGGTATGGTAGGGTATTGATATTGTATGGTATGGTATGACATGGTAGGGTATTGGGAGGTATGATAGGGTAGAATATGGTATTGGGAGGGATGGTAGGGTGGGGTATGGTATGTCATGTTATTGTATGGTATTTGGGTGGGATGTTAGGATATGGTGATTTTGGTGGGGGTATTGGCATTGTGGCTTTGGTATAGGATGTTTTGGTTTTGGTGAGGTATGGTAGGGTAGGGTATGGTATGGCATTGTATTGTATGGTATTGTATGATAGGGTATTGGGAGGTATAGTAGGGTAGAATATGGTATTGGGAGGAATGGCAGGGTAGGATATGGTATTGGGAGGAATGGCAGGGTAGGATACGGTGTGGTAATGGTATTACTTTCAAACTCCGCCGTAATGGTGGAGTTAGATTTTTCCTATTAATATGGTCAGTATCACTACATTGCCTGCACCCCTTTAATAAAAATTACACTTGTAGATGGTCTATGGGATAGACCTATCTACACGCATGGCCCACTGTTTAAAAATTCAAACTAATGTGTAAAAAGAGACAGTAGGGTATTTTGTAAAGTTAAAAAGGTACAGAGATTACACATTTTATAGTTCAGATGTGACTTTTTGGTGTAATTAGTTGCTTTAAAAACTCTACGTTGAGGAATATTTGGAACTTTATACTTATGATAGCAGGATTATTTTGGAAAGCCTCTACTAACAGTAACTTAAAGGAGAGAATACTAGCAGAACACTAGCAGAAATGGACAGGCAAGAAAGCTAACCCCCACTAAATGGGTCCATGAAGCTGTTTGCCGGGGACCGTGGGGTACTTTGACGGTGTAATAACTTGACCAATTGTATCCAAGTCCGGTGAAAAGTGCCCCGGGGGCCATGATGTACTTGGCCTGGAACGTTTTAAATTTCTCGGCAAAACATTTCTAACCCCAATGAAATAACTTTGAACGCTCGCGTTTCCACACCATGGTAAGCCTTCAGGCTAGGCCGTAGGAGCGTCGGCACGTTCTTTTTGGTTACCCAGAGCTTCCCCTGGAGGCCTAACCTCTGGGGTGAGAGGCCCCAACCATCGCCTCTCACTGTGGTAGCCACTCAATAACAAAATGCTACCTCCTTTTTATATATTTTTTTGTATTCTCTGTCAATCCGTTCATTGTGTATGAGGAAGGCGGTCATTTACTAAGACAAAGTCTGTTCATTTTAACACCTTTAAACTCTACATTTACTAGGATAAACAGAGAATTTTTAGTAAAGTCATGGCCCCTCCACCGCCATGACTCGTGGAGACCTTCCAAAAACAAAATAGTTGTCTCCTCAGTTTTATATTTTTTTATTTAATTTTTACTTTTATACTTTTTTACAAGTCCCACCGTACGGACTGTTCCAATGATTAGCCAGGGTGTTGGCCAGGCTCCTCAATGTACAAAGTCCTTCATTCACACCGGGTTTTTTGAAGGAGTAGCCGGGGTATTAGCCCGGCGCCTCAATCTACTAAACCCTTCATCACACATTCAGGTTTACGGGTCTTTTCGTCACCCACGCCAGTGACCTTCATTCAGGTTTACGGGGCTTTTCGTCACCCGCGCCAGTGACCTTCATTCACACACACACACACACACACATACAGTGGGAACTTGTGATTTTAAAGAAAAACTACATTTAAAGTGAACTTTCATCTTTCATATTTGTGTAAGTAAGGTAAAACTTCTCCGGCAACAGACTTCTTACTAATAGTCTTGCTTCAGGAGTTTTGACTTTAACATCAAAGAACACAATCCGGCTTCATTTATAAAAACCGTTGTTTTCTCAATCGGTCCAACGCCCTGTTTTTGAGCGTCGGAAAAACTTCCAACAGTTAATTTATCACTGTCATCTACATGTTTCCGAACTGCACTCCAGCCATTAACATGCTTTAGAGCAGTAGCTACGTCTTTAGCTTTAAACCACGGCTTTCCTTCACTATCAAACAGAACCAATACCGGTTTGTTATTGAATGTATAGAACTTGGCAGCCATGTCACAATTTACTCAATAGTACAGGCAAAAGGAGCGCAGAAGAACGTCTGATCAGTACTGCGTCTTGAAACAGAATGATGAACTGTACTAGTGGCACGTGGTATATACAGGAGTAACATTGCTCCGTAAGGAAAGGTGCTACCTTTATCGAAGGTAGCAACACGGAATTGAGACAAGTGTTACTTCAAGACGTAAAACACCAGATAGTTTCTCAACGTTACAAAATATGTTTTCAAAGTGATCATCAAAGACTGTTGGTGTTAGATTCCCTAAAGGAAAGAATGGTATATTACCTGAGATATCACCGTACTTTATTGATACTCCAATGTAGGTGTTTGATGAGGAGTTCTCCGTTATTTTATCTACTATATACTCCGAAAACACCAAAGGCCATTCCGATACGTTTATTGGCCCAGTAAGAAAGAACTCATACTCTGAGGATTTAATGCGAAATTTTGAATTTTCATTTAACTTCCTTTTAGATATAAACTTCAAAAACACCCCTTGAATAGGGAGTGTAATATGTTCAACAGGCATTCTAAAAGAAGAGACAAACAGTAACAGACACAGACACGTCCGGTCAGTACCGCGTCTCAGAACAGAATGAGTTAATAGAGCTGATGTTTTGAGGTATATACGCTCAGTACCTGGATAGTTTGTTCAAGTGATTTAGTTTTTTGTCTTTCTTCAAAGCTCTAAACTCACACTCCCACATCTCTACAACTTCATAGCTATTAAATCTTGCCATTTTGGACTTAGTTCTCTCGTAACGGAGATGCAAACTGTCTGAGGGATCATCCGGCAGAGGTTTTTCTCTGCTGTATTGATAACATTTTGGGCAGCCGTGCCAGTAGCACCCGTGGAACTCGTAAATTCGTTCCCCGTCAAACCCATCTACTTTTAGTCCATTAATTTTAGCTTCTCTGCCCCGGCCCGCATGTTGAATCTTTACTCCACGTTTCTCCTCCTCCCATGTTAACCACTGTAAAGCAACGGCTGACTGATTGTCTGCAAGTCGGTACCCTGATTTTGGTATTAGTCCAATAGTATTTTCTTTTAAGAAGTTACGGTGGAAGGCCAAGTTACATGCACTGGCGATTGTTATAGCCTCGAGAAAAGGATCTACGTTACACTCTTGAAGAAGTAAGGCTCTAAATTTAATACATGCCTGAGCTAAAATCTCTACGTCAGAGATGCAATATTCTAAGATTTCCTTTTTAAAATCAAACACGTAGTCTTCAGCGACTCGTTCGTCATACCATTCTTCAAAGGCCTTGTGTGGTTTCTCAAACATTGATTCCGGACAGTAGTATTTTTTGTCGGGCATAGGGCCTACATCATTTTGGTTCGCCAGAGTGTTGAAGAGGTGGGGAAAGTAGCCCTTCTTTTTCTCAGGAGGCAGTTCAAAAGCCTTAGGGAGTGCAGCAAGGGCCATGGGAAAATAGCTAAGTGAGTCCACAAACCTTACGTTGGCTACTTCAATCAATATAGCTTTAGTTCCCCGAGGAGTTATTTTTGGTGTAAATTTAGTTTCTTCCATAATATATTGTAGTATGAATTGGAAGTCAAAACCCTGCCCGTTGTGGGCAATTACACAGACATCTTTAAATTTCTTTCGAATTCCCATGATATAGTCCATGAAGTGTTTTACCGGTTCTTTTTCAAATACCCTTTGCCGTTCCGAGCAAGTTTCACACTCACCCCCATTAATACATTTAAAGCAGTACTGTTGTGATACACACAAGTTTACTTTATGAACTTTCTGTTGTGGGTCTGAGGGAAGTGACTCATCCTGCCTTGTTTCCAAGTCAAAGAAAATAAACAAAAAATCACGGTCTTTCGGTGTTCTCCTAACTACCCTCATGAAACACTGATGTGCCGGGTCTTTCAACGCCTCACAGGGCTTACAGAAAACCTCTCCGCATACATGAGCTGTCTTACGTCTTTTTGGATAAATCATTTTCTTACAGTCACGGCAGAGTTTTACAGTTTTACAAATTTGCCCTTGATGAGCTACTAAACACCGCTCATTTTTGAAGAAACGGTTGCAAAAACGGCATGTGATGCCACCGTGTTCTAGTTTACAGGGCGGGGAGATGGTATGACAGGACGAGCATCTGTTAGTGCACCGATGCTCATGTCTGTTGCTGTAGGGAATATGACAGGCTTCACAAAAGAAATTACAAACAAATGCGGCAGTTAAGTTTGTAATTACATTATAATGACCGTTGTGAAAAAGAAGGTTAATTTTTAATTTAGCGTCTTCATTACCTCCTTCAAAGTAAACATCCCGGCCTTTTTTGTCGTAGTTGTAGACGGTAATTTTGTATTTTTTAAGATGGGACTGGAATTTTTCAAGCTCAGGGATTCTTGCACCCTCCTCGGGCATTTCTACACGGGCTTTTGCTATGAGTTTATTAGTTCTGAAAGTTTGTCTTTTACCCTTGTCTTTTCGAATAGCGTAGATCTGAGGATCATTTTTCGCATACGCTTTGCCTACTACCAACGCTCTAGCCAAACATAAATTGTCTTTATTATTAATTACTACAATTCCCCGTCTCGCTTTAGATTCTTCATCAAAGGTATTGTAAAGGTCGGGTCTTGCCCTTCCTTTACCTACTGGGACGTTAATCCTTGTAACATCAACTCTAAACATGTCACTAGAGGTTATAGATTGCGCATTTCTTTGAATTATGCCCCCGAAAATATCCCAGAGAACATCACCGCTAACTTCAGAGACCGGTCTCAACGATAATTTTTAGAAACATCCATCCTTCAACAGAGAATTGAATACTGAAAACAAGCTAAACTGTGTTAACGCTTAAAACAGCAAGTACCCCGAACAGAGTCAAACTCACACGGATATAACTGAATTACGCAGAATCAATAATAATCTGTGCAAGAGAACACTTACGCAAGAGCAGCACAAAACACGTCTGATCAGCGTCACGACTGAAATCAGACTGAAGAACTAGAGCTTGTTGCAAGAGATATATATAGAGAGTGGACCTGTTACTTTTTCACTGTTTGATCTACTGAAACTGATACTTTTGGACCTGTTACCTTGAAAACTGTGGGAATGGGAATGGGTAGTGTTGGACCTGTTACTTTATTGGAACGGTTACTTTTGGAACTGTTACTTTGTGGCAGTCTTCATCGATATTAAATGAACAAGATATATGATGTAACTGTAACACTTGGAACTGATACTTTAAAGTCACCGATCAGGTTCTCTAAAAGAACAGGTACAGAGGATCTACAAAAGAGCATAGTACCTCTGTATTACTACGCAAGTCAGAAAAACACTAACACACAAACTACGCAAGTCAAGCCAGAACTACAGGTTAACTCTAATGAAGGTAGCAAACACCACTCTAACCAAAACTGCATTAAAGAAAAGTGAGATTACTGTTACTCAACACATACAAACACAACACTACTCTTGACACAAGGATGTGAGGTTAGAAAAGTGAGGTTATGTTAGTCAATACATACAAAAACTGCTCCAACCAAAACTGCATAAAATAACAATAATAGAAAGTGAGGTTGCTGAGGCGAATTTACTGTACAAAAGAACCAGGGCAAAAAATCTGGTTACTGGAGGTTATGTTAGTCAACACAACACTACTTTAGCCACGAGGAAGTGGGGGTATGTTTACTTTCTTTACTGTAAACTACCAAATCAAACAATTAAAATATAAACACAACACTAATCCAGCCAAGACAATAAAATGAAGTACAACATGCACGTAAAATTAATATAATACAGTAAGGTTATACATTTTGGAGTGTAATGGGTGAGGTTAGAAAAAGTAGGTTACTTTAGCAAGTCAGATAATGCTAAAAATCACAGGACACGCAAGATTACTATAATACAAAGTGAGGTTATGTTACACAGAATAAAACAAATTAAAAGTGAGGTTATGTTATATTAGGTTATGGTAAGAAAATGGTTGAGATTGAGGTTATGTTAGTCAGCATATAAAAGTACGTCACTACCAAGTAAAACAAAATGGTGAAGTTACTTAATAAAGAACAAGGACAGAAAGTGATATTACTGTCAGTCAACCCATACAAGTACGACACAACTCTTGACACAAGGAAGTGGGATTACTGTTACCGGCATGTTAGTCAGCACATACAAACACTAATCTAGCCAAATCAAACAATTAAATACAACACACAAAACTACTCTTACAAGAAAATAAGGCTTTTGTGACTCTCAAAGGTTACTGTTATTTTAGCCAACACATACAAACACAACACTACCAAGTAAAACAAAAATGGTGAAGTTACTGTATAAAAGAACAAGGAAGTGAGGTTATGGTAACTCTCAAAGGTTACAGATGTAAGGTTATGTCAGTCAACAAATACAAGTACGACACAACTCTTGACACAAGAAACTGAGGTTACTGAGTGTGAGGTTATGTTAGTCAACACAACACTACTTTAGCCAGAACAAACAAGAAACTGATGTTATTGTACACTAGCAAGTCAGATAACGCTAAAATCACACGACACGCAAGATTACTATAATAAAAGTGAGGTTATGTTACACAGAATAAAACAAATTAAAAGTGAGGTTAGAAAAATACAAAGCAAAAAGTGAGGTTAGGAAAAGTGAAGCCGCTATGGGAAGCAAACGCTCAAGTTTAATCTTTGCAAAACGCAACGAACGGAGCAGCGCAAAACACGTCCGATCGCTATGGCGGCGGGGAGCAAAGAGAGAGAGAAAATGCGCGGCAAGATAGCAGGTATTGTGGTGGGGGTCACGTCTCTTTCAATCACAGAGCCCACAGGTAACAACTAGTTACAACGAGTTTGCTGACAGAGACTATGTTGAGGATGTTGTGGTTAGATGTACAGAAGGCTAGATGATTAACAGCAGAAGGACACGAGGGTCAGATAATTACCACAGAAGGCTAGATGATTAACAACAGAAGGACACGTGGGTTAAATAATTACCACAGAAGGCTAAATGATTAACAATGGAAGGACATGAGGGTTAAATAATTACCACAGAAGGTTAGATGATTAACAACAGAAGGACACGAGGGTTAAATAATTACCACAGAAGGCTAGATGATTAACAACAGAAGGACACGAGGGTCAGATAATTACCACAGAAGGCTAGATGATTAACAACAGAAGGACACGTAGGTCAAATAATTACCACAGAAGGCTAGATGATTAACAGCAGAAGGACACGAGGGTCAAACAATTACCACAGAAGGCTAGATGATTAACAACAGAAGGACACGAATTAACATACCAGCCAATCAGGTTACTTAAAATTTTCACGTTACACCCGCAAGCTACTGTACGCTAAGAGAACAGGAGCTGGAGTTAGATACACAGAAAGAAGTGAAGGACGCGTGGGTTAAATAATTACCAAAAACTGTAGATAATTAAACACAGAAGGTTGCAAAAGATAAATAATCAACCATAGAGGGTAGCAAAAGATCCACAGAGGGAGGCAATTACACCCTAATTCCATTTCTCATAAGAGCCCATGTTATTCTATTCTCCGTAAGAGTCCATGTTATTCTATTATCCATAAGAGTCCATGTTATTCTATTCTCCATAAGACCCTATCTATGTTGGACCCCAAGCGCGCGGCATTACTACTAGCCCCAGTGGCTACTAAACTTCCCACGAGGGAATAAAATCGGTTTGTTATGGAAGTAGGCTGCAGTAAATAATAAAATGCAATTTCCGGCTAAGCTAATGAACATTCACAGAGCTAGATTTGGTCCTCCCGGGTCTTAATTTAAAACCAAAAGAGACCAAATAAACTGGTAGCCAGGATAAAATGATGCGTAAGAGGCGCAGCACTAACGTGGTGTTTATTGAGCCAATAAACAAACATGACATTTGAAGAGATTTGCTGTTTTCATTTAATCCCTTTGGTGTTCCTCGTCTGTCTATTAATTTTTACGTCCTAACACTATTATAAGTATTATACTGTTAACTGTGGAATCATGGAGTACATTGTTCTATAAAATCTATATGTTACCGGAAACATTTTTAATATAAATACATCACTATTATGTTAATAGTCTCTTAAAATAAATTATCAAATCCTTAGTCTTGCTGTAATCTAAGTTTATTCTGTTATTAGAAAACCTTTTTAATTGATATCCCAATTACAATCGGAAGCTGGGTTGATAAAACTTTCTCAAAATAATGAAGTTTGGATAAGAATCAATCTGGTGAACATCAAATAATTATTTAGCGAGCTTTCTAACCACTACTTCTGTTATAAATTAAAGCTGATATCAGGAGCACATGACATTCGGGCTGCTAATGTTTGCTGTTGGGTGTTTGCCAAGAAGAGCGCAGACTTGACATTCAATTTGATTTATGACATTTTCTGTTCGTCCTTCCACAAATATCATATTATAAGCGAATCGTATGAATTTATAACATAGTGGCTTTTGTACATTAAATACTTTATGGAAAAAAGTATGTTTGTATGTTAGGATAATTTGGATTGTGATGGTAATGTATTATTGTACACAAAAGTGTGGTTGGTGTTTTTTTTGTCTTTCAACTTTGTTATTCCCCAGCGTTGTGTTTATATTTTTAATTTTTTTTACATTTGTATAAGCTCAATTAAAGAGTTAATTTTTAATATTCGAGTGATGAGTTATAAACTAGGTAATAATTTAAACAAATATTAATTGAAGAAAAATAGATAATCAAGAAAAACCAGTAAGGTCAGCCTTATCCAGCAAAATTGTCATAACGTTTTTAACTCTAGCCAAAAGCACGGTTATACAAACAATGGTTTACAAAAAAACAAATTTAATCATAAAATTAAGAACAAAGTAATTATACTCTTATGACTTAGTTTAAAGTCAGCCAATAGATTTATTACAACAAATCGAGTTAAACTTGGTCAAAATATCACTTAATACATATTCATATACTACATAATCATATTCATAAACTACATCAAAAACATCTTATCATCCAGTAGAAACAACGGTGAAGCAAACTCAGTAATGATGTCGTAAGAGTAATCTAACAAATTTAACATCCTCCACTATCCCGACTACTGTCATGATCAAGTCCAATAAAGAGTCATACCAATTGCCGTATAGCTTTATTTTTTTAATAATACTATTAAAACTTTTTTTAAATATCACCTCTTACCACTACAAAACATTATACCATTAATTAAACATTATTTTAAGATCACGTATTAAGTTAAATTTTACACTGACTTCGTTATTCTTTGATGTGAAACTAACTCAAAATGTAAAATACCATAAGGTATGACTATTTTAAAATTGGTCTTGCAAATGTTAACTGATACATTTTAAAATGTTGAAAATTATAGGTAAATGGTGAGTTTTAGTATGTTAGTGATTTTAGACGTTTTCGCTAATGACTTTTTATAACGTTTTGTTATAAACAACAACGGTCTAAACCGTGGTCTTTTTACTGTCTAATTTTGATTTTTTTTATTTGACAGCATCCTTAAACAACGTTCAAAAAATAAATAGCGTTTCGTCTAGAATCGAAACTTTAAAAAATATTCCAAGTTTGATCAGAATTGAACTGGCGAACTCCAGATCACGAGGTGAGTTCCAACCACTACAGTACCCAGCCACTAACTAATAACTAATTAAAATAATTGTCTTATTGACAAAAAGGCGTATCAACTGTGTATACAAAAGTAATACAAATGTAGAACAGTCTATTTGAGTAACATGTTAAACATTTTAAGTTGGTTATTGTTTCAAACCAATATTGGCGATACACATTCATGTTTGCCATCCAATAGTAAACACAGATCAAATCCCCAGGTTACGTCCACGTCCATGTCAACAAACACGGCCACGAGTATCACAACTGAACAGGGAGTAGTCTGTTGTAAGAGTGGGAATAGAAGCATGTATTTGATTTTAAATATAATTCAACCCACCTGTGATAATAAGGGTCTTTAAATGTATTAATACTATAAAACTAAAAAAAATATGTATGTATTAATTTATTTATGTATTAATGTATAATGTATAAAATTATAAAAAACTAAAATTCGTATTATAATTTGCTTGTTTAATAAACTGACCGAATGTTCGTCTATTTAAGTTAGTTTTGTAGGTTTTTTATTTAAAGTAAAACAAAAACATGTTTTTAAATACCATTTATTGCAAACTAAAGTTTTAAATGTTGGGATATTTTAAAAGTTGGTATAACAAGTTTCATTATACTGATTGTAAATTTGGCATCCATGGTCTTTAGTAAAAAATGATTTATGCGATATATCGGATTGTTTTTTTTACACAAACAATTAATTTCATTCGGTATCAGTACATAAGTGGTCGACTCGATATTAGTACTTCAGTGTTTCATTTGATGTCAGTAACTGAGTGTTTAATTTGATAGAGGTACTTATGTATTTCATTCGATAAAACTACTTCAGTGTTTAATTTGAAATTAATAATTCAGGGTAAAATTGTATATAACTATTTATAATTTGAGTCCTTATTTCGATGTCAATAATGATGTGTTTTATTCGATATAATTAGTTATATCTTGAGTTTTTCATTCAATATAAAAAATTCTTTTTCCCAGGGTAACCAAATAAAATTAACAGCTATCAAAATAACACCTTTTATTTTATGACCTTAGAGTATTAACTGACACATGACAAAAGTGTAATTGATCATCTTTTATTATTTCCCTGAGTCATGTAATTTAGAATATTTTGTTTGTTGATGTTTATAAATTTAAAATGTTATCATACTTACATCAAAAGTTTTAGTCACTTAATGCGGTATTTGATGAAATAAAACTGGACGAAAGTGAAACATTCGAGTTTGTTTCACAGGCTGTTGATGGTGGCAGTGACAATATCACCGCCCATTTAACACACGCTCCTACTCCAGTAGTCGTGGCGGTCTGTGTGCTTTGACATTGTGACGATATTCAACTTTGTTAGCGAATTTCTCCTATAGGGAAGAAGCTATTACCTTAGGTGGCATGGTAAGACTTAAGGCCGAGACAATGATAACTTTTTGTTTTGAGGTCCCCAGATGCCATAAATTCGTTCAAATTTATGTATATGTATATATATATATATATATATATATATATGTTCATTCCTGCGACAACTTTTGAAAAAAAACGCCCGATTTTGATTAAATTTAACACTAATGTGTAGAGTACCATTTATGATTTTAAGTTCGAAAACCAGATCTATCGGTCTATCGAAAAGGGGTTTTAAGGGGGTTTTAAAATTTGAAAAATCTTTTTTTTTGAATTTTTCCCCCTAAAATAAAAAAACAATTTTGGTTAAAGCCATCTTATAGAGCTAAAAAAAAACAAATAATTTGGCATTTTGAATCATTAACCTAGGTTAAGCGGTTGTTGAGAAAAGTAAAAAATCTCGTCCATAAAATGTCCCATGCTAATAAAATGCTAATAATGCTTATGGGAAAAAGGTTTTTTGATTTTACTCAGATAATTTTACTAAAAACTTCACATTTTGTTTTACCAATCTGTTTAGCTCTACAACAATAATTTTGATGTTTTAATTGTTGTTCTACGTCCAACCATTGCAGAGATATTCAAAGTGCTAAACACAGTACATTGTCCTATGTTATCCTTATGGAGGATAAATAAAATTTTATATCTCGATTATTTATGAATGTATATTGATGGAACTTGGTATGTGGCTTCAACTAGTTGTGGTATGTTGATGTTTGCACAAAAAAGGTTTTTTGTTGATTTTCCCCGTAGCAGAAAACCTGCATACTCGGCCCCATGTTATTCATAGTGAGAATAAGTAAATTTGTATATCTCCCTTAGTTGTGAACCCAAATTAAAAATTGCAAAAATACTAATATTTTCTCTTCCGCGTTGCAGCAAACCTGCGTACTCAGCCCTATTTTTATTCTGATAGAGAATAAATAAATTGCTATATATCACTTATTTATGAATGTATTTTTGTGAAATTTGTTAAGTGGCTCTATGTAGTAGAGTGACACATATATATTCATTGTAAATTCGCTGAGTACACAGGTTTGCTGCGACGGGGGTATTTTAAAACAACCTGTTAAACTTGTCATCCCTATTTGATTTTCATAATTTAAATTTAAAATTGCATATTTATGATCAAGATTGCATCAATTATAAATTGTATGGAATTATTTTAAATAACTAACATAAGGAAAATTGTAAATATGCATAAGATGTTCATATTTCTAAACTTGACAAAACTTTGTATAAAAATTACTTTTCCAACTGTTTAAAAGACAAACAAACTTCGGAAACTGCTGATAAGAAAACGTTTTCTTGGTACTCGGGGTTTTATAATTTTAAAAAGTCATGGTTATTATATGAAAAACAATCTATTTCAAAATACAACTTTTAATACAAATAAACACTATATAAGGATCCATGTGTTTTAGTGCATTGAACTTACAAAGATAGTGTTTAGTTTTCTTATATACAAATTGTTTTTTTTATAAACGTTTTAGTGCTACACAGCTAGAACAAAGTTTACTAATTAGTTAAAAAGTTTGTTTTTCCTCTTTAAAACCTGAGATAAAGTTGTTCAAGTTAACTACCCAACTAATTACAAATATACTTAAAAACAACCGTGTTTACTTAATTTACGTAAATTTCCAAAACCACATATTCATTTTGAATGAGGGACTTTTAATTTTAAGGTAATTAGTTTTGATGGATGTCCAGGAAAATATTTTAGCTATACATAATTCCTTCATTTGGCTTGCATTTATCGTGCGCATTATTCAATGTATGTCTGAAGGTACCAACTATGTTTGGGTTCGCCCTCTTGGTAAATAAATTGGATTAAATAACAGTAAGTAGCATAACTATTTAATAACTATTCCGTAATAACTATTTTGAGTGTAAAAAATATCTTTAACTATAAAATCTCAGAGTATACAGTCTATTAGATATCTTAAAAATAAAATAAAATTTGATAACTTCAAGTACATGTTCTTTACGTTTATAACATTTGTATAAAATATGCAACTTACTTGGGTAAATTCATTGTACGAGTATGAAAATCTAAGCAATAAAATTGGGCTTTTGGAGTTGTAAATAAAAAAAACTAATTATAACAGCTGTTTATATTCAATCAGTTAAGTTTCAAATTCATACTCATGACGTTTAAGAATTAATGTGGGAACAGTGAATAAAACCATTGAATGAAGATTACATATAAAGTGGACACATCGCAATTATTCAAGGGATACTGAGCTATAATAACAATGCGAGAGACCCTAAAAATTTAGAAAAGAGGAAATAAGCCAAGCAAATCTGATATTTAGTAGAGGGAAAAATTACTGAGAGTCATCTATAACAACTGGCTAATCTTTCAAAAGCAAAGCTCGGTCTCAGGTTCTATACCATAATCTGACAATAAAGACTGTTTTAACAGTTTGTTACATATTGTAATGACCACGGGCGACAGTGATGCAGTCCATATAGCACGTTTTCAGGACCGGTAGACCGAAGGCAGGTCTCGGGCTTTTAATTTTTACTGAGGGAATAAATTGTTACCCTCATACCTAATGGGGTAGTGTGTTAAAAGACGTTTAAACTTAATGCCTGTTTATTGTATTCAATGTAGGCCTGTAAAGTATTGGGGTTTTAAGAAGATATTTTATTTTAATGTTGTTATGTTTTAATATTGCATTTACCTATTCATACATATAAATTTCATCAGTTATGTCTTAATAACATTGGGATTTTATTGAAATATTTAAATTGTTTAAAATATAACATCTTTTTTTAACAATTTGTAATCCATTATATTAGGCTACTTAACTAGAATTGATTTAAACTTCAAACCTTTTTTAACTGTTTTATTTATACGTTTGTTCAATTATTGCCATAATATCAAAATGTTCAGAATAATACTATGTCTGTCTCTTTGCCAACAAAAATGATTAAGACAAATGATGTTGCTTTAGTTAAACCAAATGTAATATCCTAAGACCTTATGTTGGAATCAATGAAGCCAAACGTAATGTGAACTATGAAATGTTGTTATGGAGAGGTTAAAGCCTTTCTTTTAACCTTTCTTATTCAGGAGAATTCTTACACTCCTTACATTTATGGTATTATATTTTTCTTATGTTCATTCAACAATTAATAAAATAAATGTACAAAATTTGCATAACAACTGCTAAAGCACTTGTTAATTTATAAATACAAATCAATTATTTATAAATACGAGGTGGCACTCTGATAACATTACAAGCTCTGGAAAACCTTTATTAGAACCACTAATTGACTTATATTTCAATTTGATAATATGTCATGGACTAAGCAGAAAGTTTCCAAAATAAAAATATATTAAGACTTTCTGTAAGTCGTTTATCGATTTTTGAGAGTAAATTAATAAATGTAATTGCTTGGAAACCCGAACGAAATTTAATAGAAAGGAAAATAGAATGAAATGTATTTCTTAAATATCTTACTGTGAACCGTCAACCTTACTCACAATGTGTAACTTATAATTTGTATGACTTATTGGATCAGAGTTTATGAGTAAGGGTTGGAAATTCCTTCTTTTATCACATTACAACACTGAATTTTTCCTTGACTCATATTTTATAAAATAGTTGTATTGATAATTAATTATTTACAGGTAATGAATTATTATTCCACATTTAATGTGTTCAATACAAAACTTCTTACATGAAAGTGAGGTCTGCAGTATTTTTGTATGACGGCATTTTTTATATTTTTATTATTAATTCTTTGCTTTAATATGATGAGACCATTTTTTTATTTGCCCAATCCATGGTATCTAAGTATAGTACATGCCTAAGTAGCAGGTTAACATAACGGAACAACTTGTTACAACCAGTATTTGGCAAAGGAATTATTTATTTTTCTACACTCAGTAGAAGAGATATATAAATGGTTACAATGTTAGTATTCGCATAATACATTCCTATTTAGTATAATTAAATAAAACTCTTATAAAAGTATTTCAAAGCCTTAACGCCACAAGAAGTACTAGAGCAGAAAGCAATATAGGCTTTGAAAGGCTTTGTATATAGCGCTTGGGAATTTAATATAGACTAATACACCTTTAAAGTTGTATTACAACTACGTTGTTGTTTGTATTATATTGTATTTCCTTATTTAAATGTACTTTATCGTGTGTAAAAAATTGTATGATATTTATTTGTCAATAATTTTTAAATAAATATATAGTAAGTCGTATTATACATTATTTTGATTTTTATTATACTTGCTCCTAATTATAAAAATAATAATCTGTTAAATTTGTATTGTTAAAATCGAAGGTGAAATATTTTAAAATGTATACAAACCTTTTGTATCTGGAACGTTTGATAATATGACGTACACAAACGTTACTTACATACCCCTTTCCATTTTGTATATGTAATGTTAAGAACATATTAAAGTAGGGTCGTAAGTAATAATTATACTTTATAATCACTTTTAATAAACAGAGTATTTTGGCATGAAGTGATTTATATATTCTCCATTGATTTGGACCCCTCTAAATTATGTAGGGCTCTTTAAAATAATTATGATTAAAAACTCTTTCGGTCAGCGGAAAAAAATTATTTTACTTTGAAAACTTGGCAGAGGCTAAATGATTTCGATGGTATTTGCATAAGTTTAAAAACCAATTAAAACTTATTAAATATCTCTAAATATTAGTTTTATACTTTCAAGCTATTTATGTGTAAAGTTAAGTACATACTTCACATTTTATATAGTTTTTATACGTGTGAAAATGTAAATATTAACTTTTTACTCACATACGAATACTCTAATCATCACAATAATTCATCTTTTGTCAATATATTAGCTTGGTATTTTTGTAATAATACACTTTATCCTCTCGTAACAGTAACCTAAATAAAATGTATGAAAAGTATTACAATTTTAAATATTAAGTTTTACCTATTATTTATTAGCGAATTTTCCCTATAGGGAAGAAGCTATTACCGTAGGTCTCATGGTAAGACTTAAGCCCGAGACCATGATAACTTTTCATTTTGAGGTCCCCAGATGCCAAAAACACCATTCGTTCAAATTTTTATATATATATATATTTATATATATATATATGTCCGTAAGCACGATAACTCTCGTAAAAAAGGTCCGATCTTAATGAAATTTGGTACAAATGTGCAAAGTACCATTTATTTGAACGAGTTCGAAAACCAGATGAATCGCACCATCCGAAGGGGGTTTTTGGGGGGGTTTGTACCCCAAAAATGAGGTTTTTGGGGTTTTCACATTTAATTTGAATTTAAATCAAATTTTAATTTATACCATTGAATTCAGCTTAAAAACACAATCAATTTGGTATTTTGATCATTGCTCTACGTCAATTGGTTACCGAGATATTGAAAGTGCTAAACACAGTACGTTGTCTAATGTTATTCTTATGGAGAAAAAGGAAAATTGTATATCTCGCTTATTTATGAACATAAACTGGCGAAATTTGGTATATGGCTTGATCTGGTTATGGTTTATTGTTGTTTGCACAAAAAAAATTTTTCGCCTATGGCTCCTGTAGCAGCAAACCTAGGTACTCGGTCCCCATGTTATTCTTATGGAAAATACTTAAAATGTTATATATAGCTTATTTATGAATGTATATGGATGAAACTTGGTATGTGACTTCACTAAGATGAGTTCTATTGATATTTGCATAAAAACCCATTATTTTGTGTGCCTTGTTGCAGCAAACCTGCGTACTCATCCCCAATGTTATTCTTATGGAGAATAATTAATATTTTAAATATCGCTTGTTTGTGAATACATTTCTTATGAATCCTGTTAAGTGTTATAATGTGTTATGTTATATATTCATTGGAAATTCGCTGAGTATGCAGGTTTGCTGCGACGGGGGTATATATTATTACATTGTATATGCAAAATTAGTGCTTTCTTGCCTTATGTAAGACATAAAATTAATGTTCAAGTGAGAGTTTTTAAGGGGTTATTCCTTTCAAAATTCTTGTATTGTTTATTTTCCCTTACAGCTAGAGTATTGAAGTAAGAAATAATAAATTAAAATTTATATTTAATGCATTGTAAAACCATTTGATTTATTATACTTTATAAGACAATAGCAACAATTTTATCATAGTAATTCACTAAAAATTCATGACTTTTTATCTTGCTGCAAGGTAAAATTAGTAATTGGGAAAAATAAAATAAACTGTCTAAAATACTACGTTACACTGTTAGATGTAACTATATAATTAGAAAGGTTAATTAAAACACAAGTTTGATTTTCCTCTTGGAAGCTTAAAAGAAGTTTGTTGAAATTAGTTTTAACAGAAATCGTGTTAAAACTTCAAAAAACTTGTCAGATAATGTTTAAGTTTATAATTTCAAAGTTATTTAATTAAAGATAGATGTGAGACATTAGGTTCCTTAGAAGTTCTAAAAAGTATTTTTTTTTATTTATGTGACAAGATGACTAAAATAAAAAATGTATAGATTCAACTAATTTCAAACTTTTTTCATCAGTGGAAATAGTTTAGGCAACAAATTAACATCTATAATAAACCATAAGAGGCTATCATTTATTTACTTAGGTAATTTTACACTTTATTCATTGTTAGAATAATAATAGTCTTTGTGTATTTGTATTTTCTTTTATATATCACAACATGTTTAAACCAAAACCAGTTTTTTATCACTGAGAGATTTTATGTTATATGTTATTGACGTATTACATTATGAGGGTTTATACATGTAATACTTATATCATTTAAGGGTTCAAAGATTATCACATAACAGCCAATACTGGAAGTCATAATTATTTTTATATATAATTTAATTCGTGATTTACATGATTCGTTTTACTGTTGGCGAGTTACGAGAAGAGCCCTGGGCTGATTCGCAATACACCCATGTGTTCCACGGTATCACTCAATTTGAAGGCACTAATTTAAATAATTCCTGTCTGCGAGAGTTAAATGTCATATCATCAATCAGCTGTTTCATAGCGATGAAAAACAATATTGTTTATTTCGTAATAAGGATTGTTGTTGTTGGAACGTCAACTATTAAAGCAATAGACGGATTTTTCAGTACAATTTAACAAGTTTATAGCTTTCCTTATATTATTTATACTTTGTTTTCTTCATCTCATCTTTATACATTTATTTACAATGCATTTGTGTTATCCTTAGGTTTTATCATTCTTTCTTTGCCTTGTGAAATGGTAGGTGTTCGGAAACGTGGTTCTACAATACACAGTGAAGCGAGGGAAGTTATCAGAAGTGCAATTGAGTGTTGTGACAGAGAAGCGAGTGGAAAATCATTAACTGAACCGCTGGAAAAGGCAACCGAAAGGGCAGCTACATATTGTAATGTTTCAAAATCAACCGTCAAAAGAATTCGGAAGGAAGGGAAGAATACTCCTAATGAAAAACTGTCTTCACCTGGAAAGAAAAGAAAACGACCTGAGCATCGAAATGCAGTTGTGGACGATTTTGATAGGCGTGTTATCCTGGATACAATTAGAGATTTTTATGTTAATAAAAGTGTTGTGCCAACTTGTAAAAAATTGTTACCCGTTCTAAACGAAAAAATTGGTTTCAAATGGGGAGAATGGACTCTTCGTCGTGTGTTAAGGGAAATGGGGTTTAAATGGAGAAAATGTGCATCGAAAAGAAAGATTTTAATTGAACGTGACGATATTGTTTATTGGAGGTTCGAATATTTGCGCCAAATCAAGAGCTACAGAGACAATAAAGTTAAGATCTTTTACTTAGATGAAACGTGGATCGATGGCAACTTAACGTTTCGAAGGTGTTGGCAGAATGACGTCGTAGACGGATGTTGCCCGATATAAACTCTTCAAACCGCCTAATTGTGGTTGACATTGGGTCAGAAGATGGGTTTTTACCTGGTGGCCGTCTTATTTATAAGGCTAACTGCTCGAAAGGAGATTACCATGGGCAAATGAACTCCAAACCTTTTGAGAAGTGGATTAGAATGCATGTATTGCCAAATCTACCTGACAACTCAGTACTCGTAATTGACAATGCCCCATATCATACAGAACAAGATGATAAACCCCCTAATAAATCGTCGGCAAACAAATGCATGGTTGAGTGGCTGCAAAGGCACGGTGAATGTTATGAGGAAAAGTCAACCAGGAAGGCAACTCTCTATGAAGCGGTTTTATGACTTAAACCAAAAGAGAAGCAGTTTAAAGTGGACAAGTTGTTAAAGGAATCCGGTCACAGTGTATTGCGACTTCCCCCTTACATGTGTGACCTGAACGCAATCGAGTTTGTTTGGGCCCAAGTGAAACATCATGTTCGTAGTAAGAACACATCTGGAAACATGTCTCTGACTGCACTGCAAGTTCAAGTTAATGAAGCTATGGACAGTGTAACACCTTCAGACTGTAAAAATTACATCGATCATATAAAAAATAATGAAAAGCATTATTGGATTAAAGATGGAATTATGGAAGATGCAGTTGATCAAGTTATTGTACGTCTTGGAGGTGATAGTGACCGTGAAACAACCATTTCTTCTAACGACGAAAGTGACATTGAAAATGAGTCATTTGATGAACTGTCTCACCTTTTATAGGATGAGGAGGATGTTTAAGTCGTCAAATGAACAAAAAGTAGAAGAAAACGAATGATTTATTTGTTATTTTATGCTATTTGGGCCACAAAATCACACGTCCTACTTTGTGTTTAACATGTTATAAGAAATTAAATTATTAATTAATAATTACTGATTTATTATAGTTTACGATTTTTATATTAGTTAATATATAGTTTATTTATGTAAATGATCATTTTACATGACCAAAAATGAACGTTGATTTTACGTTCTGGTATCCGAATTCATGCAGTGCCCGAGGACTGTGCAAGCCGAGCTCCAGCACGGGGCGCATTGCCCTGAGGGCCTCCCCCCCCGGTGGCGCGCTGCACTAAACTGTTATAAAAACACCGCAGATTATTTGATTTTTTTACGATTTGATCTCTCAGTAGAACTTAACCTTGTATTTTATTTAAAAGTTTAAGTTACCGTACGACAGATTGAAAAAGATTTGCAGTAACAAAATTAAGTTTTTCACGGAGTGTAATCAATTTTCTTCCAGATCTTTGAACCGATAAAATTACTGATGGTATTGCTACTAATTACTACTAATGAATAGGGCAATGTACTCACTATTTCCAGTATATGGAAGTGGCATTCATTATTTAGACTTACAAATGTAAAATAGTTTACCCAAAACAAACCTTTTAACTTGCCAACATTTTTGAGTATTTTTGTTTTAGTAATTCTTTATTTGTTGGTAGCGTATTAAAACCTAATCCAAAACAAGGGATAGACTTGGTGTGGGGGGGCAAAAAATTTTGGCTTTGCCCGCCCGCTGAAAAACTAGCGGGCCGCTAGTTTGTCCGAATTTAATCATTTATTTATTGCGTAGTCATTTTGTAACCGCCGGTATTCTGACATTGCAAGCAAACTTTACATTAAATTAAACAACGAACATTTATCAAACCGAGTTAATATAGGCCTAATTGAAACTCATATTTATTACGCACACAAAAAACTAACATACAAATTATTACGGTATACTATGTTTTTCGTTTTCTCATAAGTCATCTTTATTGCAACATAATGTTTTACAATGTGCTGTAGATTTTTTACAGAGAAATAGTTACGATCAATGCCTCCTTTAGCGCTAATGTTATGGCCATATGGTAGTGCCTGCAACTTTTGATATGCAATTTTCTCAGGTTTCTTCTCGTAACTCACCAACAGTATTATTATGAATATTTAAATTATAAAATCAGTATTTTCATCAGAAATAAAAATATCATACAAAACAAATTCTTTTGGATAAATATAGTAGTAAAAATGGCATCTACCTTCACATAGCAGTTGTGTGGAAGTCATAAAGGCAATATCAGGCACAGACATCCTTGTCTTGGCGTCTTATATTGTCAATTTACCTTTTGTTTCCTTTTCCATGATATTACTGTTATAAAGGAATATGATTTTACTTTAAAATGAAGCACCGTTTTCTGAGAGAAGATTAGTTTACAAACAAATATGATTTTTGTTTGCACGATTTACATTGCGAACCTCTGTTCAAAATCCATCGTTTATATCCCATTTAAGAGAAACATACATATTTAAGACAGTATATGCCCTGAGCAATTTTTGCTGTTGTGTATGAGATAATTAGATTATGTCAGTTTTTACACATGCACAGCAGATACACAAAAGGTTTATAATAGTATTTTCATTTGCTTTGCTGTTAACATTATGTAACCGTTTATACACCTGATAAACATTATGACCTACAAACTTTCTTTATGAATAACTTAATTTACTTCATACATAATACAGTAAAACGAATATGTTAGAAATTAAACCACGTCCATTTCCGAAAAAAATTTAAAAGCACACGTATTTTCAAATAAATCCAAGCTTTCTTTTGTATAGTTTTTAAACATTTTTTAATCTCGTAATAAGTTAAAATATCTTAAGTTACTGTTTAAAATATATTTTTGGATTTTTTACAATTGGTTAAATCACTATATAGTATTATCAATATGGTCTTAGTATATATTCTTAAAACTATGTTTAATAATTAAATAACGTTTTGTAATATGTGTAATTAAGTTTGACATTGTTACCTAAAAACGTAAAATAACACACTTTATACTCACACTTCAAATACGGGCAGCTCATTAATATGATTTATATTCACGTTTCGAAATAATCTTAAGATAGAAGATCATTACAAAACCCCGTGATAAAACAAGACAGAATCAAATATTACAATCGATTGTTTATTTAGAAAACATAGTAAAAAGCTAAAACCTTTTTTGTAACTTAAAATGTATAAAAATATGTTGTGACAAATTTAATAAACAACAAACAAACAAAATCGCATAATGCTGGGCTATACATAGATAACAATCCAAGTAAAATAACCCACAAACACACGGAAATGTTGGCTTGGCGGAAAACCCACACAGTGGTTGGAGGGATATATTGTTTGCAGTGAAGACTCCAAACTAAACTAATCTGGTGTTATTCAGCTATATTTATAAACTAAAAAATAGTAAATATTTTAAAATTAACGTTTGTTATCAAAGTTGGAGTTTTATAAAACTGTAGATTTGATTGCAACACCTCTGTATACAACTTAAAAAATACAAAATAAATTTGGGAATGAAGATAAGCTACTAATTAGATACTATATTTATCTTCACTTTAATTGTAAGCAAATAAAAATCTTGAAACATAGCAACGATTTAAATTCTAAGCTATAATGAAATTAGTTACCTGACTATAAAAATATGCAATAAAAAACACTTCTTTGCATATTTAATTTATTTATTTATACGTCTTTAAAATTTTAACATACTCCTTATATAAACTAAGGAATATAACATCGTCTACCTTTATTACATTTTATTATAGTCTAGTATTCACCTTTATATCGCCATCTCGCTGCTGTCACCAGAGCAATACCAGATGCAGAGATCCTCGTATTGTTCTTATATTGGAAAGGCAATATTGTCAATTTGCGGTTTGTTTCCCCTTCACAGGATATTACTATCTGAAGCTAAAGTAGGTTTGCTCGAGAGAGAGAATGGTACTTTCTCTCAGAGGACAAGAAGATAAGAAAACAGACAGTTTTATATTTGTTTTATTTTATGGTGAAAAAGTCAATGATATAGAAATAAGTATATTTACAAAATGTAACAACTTTGAAACAGATTTATGTTGACTGTCTTCGTTTTTACATAGTATAATAGTAATTCCATAAATAAATATTAATCTGAAACACAAATTGGTCAGCACACTATTTAACGCTTAACTTTTAAAAGCTAATTGTGGATAAAGTGAGTAGATAGAGTAAGTATAAAACGAAAACGATATTCCTAAAACAACGCCTAAAGAGTTTATTCACGACCTAAAAAAACATCGTAAAAACAGCCGTTTTTGTTTAGCAAGCGAAAAAAACCTTTTTCGCTCGTTGTTCCTTAATTTTCCACTAGCTAGAGTAATAAAAACTAAATGATAAGGTTGGACCAATTAATACTTTGTACTGACACTTTGGATTGATAATTTGGGCCAAGCATTGACTCGTTGTTTATAACCTCAGTCCCACGAATTTAGCCAAAATTGATGAAAGTAAATTTTTGTACGTTTGTGCTATCCAAAGTTGAAGTCGTAGTAAAAACTGTGTATCTATTTCGAGAGTAACGTTTCTTTGTTGCTATAAAAACATTGCATTTCCGACAGTGTAACGATTTTTTCTCAAACTACAAGAATATTAACGTAAATCACTTTTGTTCAAACGCAAGATTATTTAAGTGTATGGGGGTAGTGTACTTGTATTTATTTTCATGTAAAGTATAATTAAACCCCTTAAATCAATGTTAAAATAATTGTGCATAACTACCATTTAAAACATTATTCATAGAATCAAGCAAACCATGTACTCATTTGAATACGTTAAAAATGGAAATGTAAAACTTAATGAAATTTTGGCAAATGTTTATTATAACACTATATATTATTGAATATTTTTGTTCCAGTATGTTTTAATCGTACCAAATATTCATATTTGTTCTTGGTAAAATTTAAACCAACTTATCTTTTAATAATATGGTAAGTTTACCTCTTTATATGACCAATAGGACCTACTGGCTAAAAACAGGTAACATATTAGGTGGGCTTAGTTTATTTGGTTATAAGTACCTGGGGGGCCGAGCTTTGCTCGGATAAAGGCCATTCAGTTTGTTTTGATGACTTGGAGCATATTTCACCACTTCCCCCTACTGATAATCAGATTTGTATAACTCATTTGCCTCTTTTCTACATTTTTAAGGTCACTCCAGTTGTTATTTATAGCTCAATTGCCCCTTTGATTTATTTTACTACTCAAAAAATACTCCTCAAAGAAGGTTTTGTTATTTCTTACAATTTTATCCTGTGAAGGGGGATATGTAATCTTCACTCAAATCTTTTAAACTCTGCTCTTTTATACCACATGCTAATAATCATAAACAACATGAGTATTACTTTGAAAGTTCCCTGCTTGATTATGAACAGCTGCTACAATTCGTTTGTTTTGATTTGAAACTCCATTAGCCCAATGTTAATTTTGTTAACTTTTTATTTTCGTTTTTTTTACATTATTTGATTTTCCTGGGGATGAGGCTTGTCTAGAACTTATTTTTATCCCAGAAATTAGTTATTTTGAACATCTGAAGGAAATCGTTGGAGCCGTTTTTGAGATCGGTGTCGCAAGCAAGCAAGCAAGCAAACATACAAGCAAACCTTACTCATATTAGAGTATAGGATATTAAAGTAAATTTCCATTTGTAACAACCTAATGTGCTTATTTACAAGAAAAAATTATTGTAAGCTTGCATTTATATAATTTATTCAAGTTAACTTTGACAAGTTTGAAAACAAATTATCCTTTTCGCCCTGTATAGCAGAAGACCTTTGAACGAATGTCAAATTGGTTTATCCAGATGTTGAATGGAGATTTGCCACGGCAAACTCCGCTTCTTAAACGCACCGTGTTTATTGAAGTAGAAATCATTTCTTTCACTTCATAGTGAAATTCTATCAGGAAAATCCACTTTACGTATTACACCCGTCATGCTTTTAAAGTTTATTTACGTAAACACAAAACGAATTTAGAATATTATATGATATTTTCAACATATCCGATTCCATAATTTTACAATTTTTTAGTTACTCTTACCTCGGTTAATACACGTAAATTGTTTGCTACTAAGTTTTAGTATAGGATAGCTATAAAACAGTATTCAAATTTATCTGCTTAGCGTTAAATTTAGTGATAAAATAACGCATGGGATATTTAACTAGAAGTGTATGCTTTTTTTAGGATATATAATAAACGGTATCGGGAAACTGACACATACTTTCTCCCTTTTAGCCCAACTTTAATAAATAAATTACGATTTATTTACTGAATATAGGATATAAAGTACCCTCGAATGTCCAGTCAATCATCTAATTAAGTTGTTTTCAAAAATCCACCCAAATTCCTTTTTGGGGGCACTACAGAATCCTTTGCTACACACAGTGGTTTCAAGGGTGTAAATGCCCCCTCACCACCCCCAGGGTTAAATGGCAACATATTTCGATTATCCTCAGTTGGTCAATGCTAAATTGACCTGCATATTAAGTTGTAATGAAATTGATCAGTAAATAAGAGAGAAATGGTATTTTTTTAATTTTCCATAGGAATAAAATTGGTCAACGTACTGCGTTCACAGCAAAATGGAATCAAAATTTTCTCCGCAACCAGCAATCGTAAAATAATAATTTAACATACTAAATTATTTAATAGTTGTTGAGCTATTTTTAATGGTCATAAGTAATCGTTTTAAAATTTATATTTATTTATGAAAAAAACTGAATTTAGGATGTTTTAAGTACTTGAATTTGTTAAGCATATTTTTTTACAGGAATGTGAGTGGTGTAATTTTGTTGGAAACCTCAAGCTACACAAACCACTAAATTTTAACCAAAATCGTTATAGCAGTTTTTGAGAAATTTGGATTTTTCATGTTTTTTAGCGGTTTTTGTTAATCACCCGAAAAATTATAAATATAAAAAAATTTTAAATGCCTGGACGTATCGTGGATTAGTAGCTACATATATACCGAGTTTCATAAAAATCGGACCACGGGTGCGGCCTCCAGCTCAGTACACATCTAGACAGACAAACACACAGACTCCGAAAACATTTTTTTTTAGAATCAGGGACAATTACATTAAATATTTCCATTAATTACTCAAATTCTAAATAGTTTACAAATAAAATACTTTCTCCATATACTATGTATAACGGTGAGAAAGTAAATTACTGTATTGTTATCAAACATTTTTGGTTTTGTAAAATATTTATTCAACGTTTAAATTTACGATAAACTAAACACGCTCCTTTGCCTCTGTTGTTTTCCGTTACATCATTTTGATGACATCACTTACCTGAATTTACAACGTGTTTGTGTCTCTGTTGTATCAGGAGAATCTAATTTAATGATACAAGTGATAAGTCAGCTCTTGCTCTCGTTCTACTCTCATTCATCTTTGGTCATGTTTGGTTTTTGATGGTGAGGAAACACAAATGCCTTTTAGATCGCTCAGCCATAACACGACATAGCGATGCCATTCTGCTGATGATCAATGATGTCATGGTTCGTGACGATGTCCGTGTATTGTACAAACGACAGGGCCGGTGTCCTCACTCTGGACAGTAGTTGCATGTTTGCTACTGTTCCACTGTTTGTGAAATACACACTGTATATTAATAATAAGCACTGTCTTGCCCGTTCATACTAAACTTGAAGTAGTTTATTCATTCATATTTCCCTATATTTATTATGCCCTTCCTGCATTTTCTAACAGCCTAACCCAAGAAAGTATAAACATCCTCACAATACTTAATAATTGTAATCTTAGTTCAATTTATAATCTGAAGAAATTTACCACATCATTGGGTATAGGTTAAATGCGAATACCTTCTCGTTTATTAGTACTAATATTATTATTATATGTTCAGGATTTTAGAAGTTTTAGAAGTTTAACAACAATTATTTCACAAGTTTTAATTATAATATAATGTATATCATCTTTCAATAAGCTTAGTAAGTTTTTTTAGAGTTACAGGGTGTTCTTGAAAAGGTATTAAATAAAGCACTTCATAGTCTAGTGACAATCATAATGTACTTAAACCATAAAACAGTATAAGTGCATGAAATATGGTAAAAGACCACCCAATAATAATCAGGCACAGTTATAAAGCATACTTTGTGTGAGGAACAGATATGGATTCTGATTAACCATTTATTTGCACTAATTACACCGCTGTATTTGTGAGTACAGGAAATAAATACATATAACCTTTAAGATTAATATTTGGTGATGGTGATTAATAATCAGTGATGTATTTAAAGGTTTTAAGACTTGTTTTAAATATTTTAATATTAATTTATTATCCTCCAATAGTAATAAAACTTATATTCTCCGTGGTTTTGTTCCTTTTTTATGGAAGATCTCCTCTAATGTACACAGATTTTTAACTGTGTATTGTCTTGTTAGAGTCTGAGAAAGATACTTATAAATGTTCATGTTAATACATAAGCTAGTTCCTATATAACTCTTAATAGTACAGCAGGAAGATATATGGTACAACATTGTATAGAACCCTAGCAGGCATACATTGTTTGGAAAGCTGAAGAGGTGCCTTCAGGTGTCTAAGAATTATGATATTAAGACCATTTTAGAAATAGTGATGTATGCAGATGAAACATATATGTAAATTATCAAAGATACTCATGCACTCTTTAACACGGTACAAAAAAATATGAACTTTACATACTCCCAATAAACCACCTGAGCTGGACGAAACTGAACCACCCTACCACGGTAAGAATGTCCACGACGCAATACCAAAATAACTACATCACAAAGGAGGGAATTCACTAATCAGCACTGAAAGTATGACTGTTTTACTTTAGTACCTGGGGGGCCGAGCTTTGCTCGGGGGAAGGCCAGTCAGTTTGTTTAGATGACTTTGAGTAATATTTCACCACTTCCCCCTACTGATAATCAGATTTGTACAACTCATTTGCCACTTTTCTACATTTTTAAGGCCACTTCAGTTGTTATTTATAGCTCAATGTCCCATTGATTTATTTTACTAATCTATTTATTTAATATTCACTCAAATCTTTTAATCTCTGCTCTCAGGAAACCACATGTTAATAATAATATACAACATGAGTATTACTTTGACAGTTCCCTGGTTGATTATGAACAGCTGTTACAATTCTTTTGTTTTGATTTGAAACTCCATAAGCCCAATGTTAATTTTTTTAACTTTTAATTTTAGTGTTTTTACATTATTTGATTTTTTCTGGGGATGAGGCCTGTCTAGAACTTATTTTTATCCCAGAAATTAGTTATTTCGAACATTTGAAGGAAATCGTTGGAGTCGTTTTTGAGATCCGTGTCGCAAGCAAGCAAACCTTACTCATATTAGAGTATAGGATATATTGAGTTACATAGCAATAAAAATAAAAACCAAGTTCATGTCGACGGAAATACAAATATTTCTATAACCACCAATAGCAACCCATGTGCTTGACATGACACGTCGCTCCAATGTCATTTTGCTGACGTCATTTCACTGACGGCGCAGCTCGTCCGTGACATGGGGGAAATCGAATTTGATAACAGAAGTTACACGTTTGTCCTTGTTGGACGTTCTGTTACGATTCATCAACGCTTTTCTTGTAATTTTTTGTAATAAACCCAGTATTTGTTAGAGAGCATGTACAATAAACATTATATAGATTTAGATATATTTTTTATGTTATTGTTATATTAGTTTAAGTTATTTAGTTTAAGTTTAAATATACCCAGTTATTATTTATTTAATAATTGTCTTTTGATTTACAAATATTGTAACGGCATAACCTTTATTAATCTCGTATAACATGGGACTGATTGATAATATTTTAACTTATGTTATTTTCGAAAAATTGTATATTTCATAACAAGAGTGGAAAGTGGCTGTTTCCGGGCCGAGATCAAGTTTACGCGCGAGGCTTTGGCCGAGCGCGAAATTTCGATCAAGGCGCGGAGTAACACTTTTACTTTCTCCCCCTATACATAGTATATGGAGAAAGTATTGTTTTCGTAAAAATTTTCGAATTTGAGTTGTTAGTGGAAATATTCGTTTTGGTGCTCCCTGAACCCAAAAAAGTGGTTTTTACGTGATGTCTGTCTGTGTGTGTGTGTGTGTGTCCGTGTGTGTGTGTGTGTGTGTGTGTGTGTGTGTGTGTGTGTGTGTGTGTGTGTGTGTGTGTGTGTGTGTGTGTGTGTGTGTGTGTGTGTGTGTGTGTGTGTGTGTGTGTGTGTGTGTGTGTGTGTGTGTGTGTGTGTGTGTGTGTGTGTGTGTGTGTGTGTGTGTGTGTCTGTGTGGATGTTTACAGAGCTTGAGCCCTAACCTATGGGCCGATTTTTATGAAATTTGGTATGTAGGTAATAATCCACGATATCTCCAGGCATTTTTTCATTTTTTTGGATTTTTGATTTTTAAGGGTAATTATCCCCCAAAAACCGTCAAAAAACATGAAAAATCCAAATTTCTCAAAAACGGCTCTAACGATTTTGGTTAAACTTTCGTGGTTTGTAGAACTTTAGGTTTGCAACAAAATGACACCACCCGCATTTCTTGAAAAATTTGGGTTCAGAAATTACAGGACTTAAAACATCCAAAATTCAATTTTTTGGATTTTTTATAAAAAATCATAAATGTTAAAAGAGATTACTATTCACCATTAAGAAGAGCTCAAAAAACTAAATAAATTAGTATTTTAAATTACTATTCTTCGATTGCTAGTTATGGAGAAAATTGAAATTTTCATTTAGCGGTAAACACAGTACGTTGTCCAATGTTATTCTTATGGGAAATACAAATATAACTATTTCTCTCTTATTTACTGATCAATTTCATTAAAATTTGATATGCAGGTCAAGTTAGCATTGACCAACAGATGATGTTCGAAATGTGTTGCTATTTAACCCTGGGGGCGCAAGGGGGCATTTCCCCTCGCAAAACCACTGTGTGTAGCAACGGACTCTATAGTGTCTCCCAAAAAGGGATTTGGGTGGATATTTCTGAAAACAACTATTTTAGACAATTTTCTGTACATTTATCTATACTTCATATTCTATATTTAGTAAATAACAAATATTTTTGTCATTAAAGTTTGGCTAAAAGGGAGAAAGTATGTGTCAGTTTCCTGATACCGTTTATTTACTCGAGTTATGCACGATATTTTTCATCACACTGTAGTTAATTAATAATAATAATGAATTAAATAGGTTTATGAAATAACCTGTAGGTGCTCAATTGATTTCCGCAGTACAATGAAAACAGTGATACTGTTACACAGCTGATTAAGTTATTGAGAACAGCTGATTTATGATAAATATACTAGCGCTACTAGCGCTACTTGTGTCAAGAATAATAAGTAAATACTGGTGTGGAAAATCAATAGCTGATTTTCCCACTCGAGAACGGGAAATATATATCCTATATCCTTAATATGAGTAAGGTTTGCTTGTTTGCGTGCTTGCTTGCTTGATTGCTTGCGACACTGATCTCATAAACGACTCCAACGATTTCCTTCAAATGTTCAAAATAACTAATTTCTGGGATAAAAATAAGTTCTAGACAGGCCTCATCCCCAGAAAAAATCAATTTATGTAAAAAAACTAAAATGAAAAGTTAAAAAAAATAACATTGGGCTTATGGAGTTTCAAATCAAAACAAAAGAATTGTAACAGCTGTTCATAATCAACTAGGGAACTGTCAAAGTAATACTCATGTTGTTTATGATTATTAACATGTGGTTTCCCTAGAGCAAAGATTAAAATATTTGAGTGAAGATTACATATATAGAGTAGTAAAAAAATCAAAGTGTCATTGAGCTATAAATAACAACTGGAGTGACCTTAAAAATGTAGAAAAGAGGCAAATGAGTTATACAAATCTGATTATCAGTAGGGGGAAGTCGTGAAATATTACTCCGTGTCATCTAAACAAACTGACTGGCCTTCCCCGAGCAAAGCTCAACCCCCCAGGTACTTTGTGTATTAAGGGAGTTTAACTTTGTCTCCCTGAGGGAAATTGTTGGCGCCCGACGCCATAGGCAAGGGCGAAAATTTTCCCGAGGGAGACAATGTACTTTACTCCCGTAATCCACAAAAAAAATTGTCCCCCACCCCTAAATCCAAAAGTTACATTTACCATATACAATTATGTGTATATTTACATTTACAATCGCTGTCCATTTTGGTTGCGTAATGCGTAATACCTAACCTCCGAACTTGGATCGTTAATTGCAGCTGAGCGAAGTAAAATATCAATCAGCTGATCCAATTCCGCTATAGCTGCAGCGTTAGTTATTGCAGTGAAACATCAGCTGATTGTGTTCCGCGTGTCATAACTACAGTGTTGCCAGTTTTCCACTGAACTGTGTTGCCAGATTGTCAATGTTATTCTTATGGGTTTACTTTGCCTCCCTAGGGAGTTAAAATAGCACTTTACTCCCTCATTACAAAGAGTAAAATTCGACTTTACAAGTAGGTGGGGGAAAAAGAAATTAATTATGATAAATGGTTTATGTTTTTGTTAACATACCTTTTGAGGAATGTTGGTAAAACTGGCCCTAAGATAAATGTAATATCATACGAGGCTCTATTACATACATTGAAATGCTAATTAATATAATAATGTAACAAACATGTATATTTCTAAACAACTCACTGCTCGTGAATAAAAAAATAACTACCAAGTCATAAAACACTATTTTTCATACTACTTAAAAATACACCAAACTTTACTAACCAATAACAGCTTACAACCAAAAACATAATTTTACTACAAGTTTAAAACGCTCAAACAATATTCACGTATAAGTCTGAATGAAACGAACTAAAAAGCATCGTACTGTATTCAAATTTAAAAAGTGTAAATGTCAAAGATATCGTTGCAGTGGTCGTGTATTTTACGTCGGTGGTGATAAATCTGGTGAAGTGGGATGATTTAAAAGCACTCCAGTCTGTTGGTGTTGCCGTAAAGATTGTCCTAACATAAGAGATTTTACATTTACGAACCTCTGAATGTGTGATATTTATCATTCACGCCTAAACTGTGAACCATAAGTAGTAAATACAAATCATGGACTTTTTAGTGATTGTCTTGCACATCATGCATGACAAAAATATAAAGAAAACCACAAAACAAATGGGTTGAGCAAAATTAGGAAACAGTTGTTTGTTTTTCAGTGAAACCGAATTGTGCTTTGTGAGCTTGAGTTTTATTATTTGCCTCATTACTGATGCTCATGAAGATCTTTTGTATTCCATTAAATCTTAAAACCCAGTAAACCCCTAAGTTTATCTTTTTTATTAGTGAATTTCCTTTGGAAAGTGAACTATTAGCATGACCCGCACGGTGAAACTTAAGCCCGGGACCACCGTAGAAGTTCCTAACGTGACCCCCTGAACACGTTTTGGGGGTCGTTCAAAATTGTATATATAACATATATATAGACACATATATATATATATAGACACATATATATATATATATATATATATATAGACACACATATATATATATATATATATATATATATAGACATATATATATATATATGTTTATGCACTCTAGCGGTCGCATTTTTTGTCCGATTTACTTCAAATTAGATAGGGACGTTCCTTTCTATAATCTGTTGGACAAATTCGTTGGCCAAAACAATCGGAAAACTCTAAACCCATTTTTTGGGGATTAATCTTTCAAATTTCGAGTTTTTGGGCCAAAAAAGGGTCAGAAAAGCCCCAGATGTAAAGTTAATGCATGTAAAAAGATGTGAATTAGGAAGGCGAAAGTTTTAAGCCCTCTCTCGTCATTTTAGCATAAATATTTACCGTGTTATTAAAGAAAATGTGTATCGGCTAAACACAGTACGTTGTCTTATACTAGACAAGTTTACACTAGACAACTGGGGGTTTTTCACTAGAAAAGCCTGTTATTCCTTTGTTAGAGTACTTTTATTATCCCCAGCAACATCACGCCTACTTTCAAGCCTGTCTGGACCTTCTCCTAACCTTATAATGCGCAAAATTGTATTCCCAGATTTGCAAGTAAATGAAACCAGGAGTATCAGAACAGCCAAAAAAATCAATGTTTTCAGATTTCAATAACAATTGGAAAAATGTATGTTTTTACACTGATTTTGAGTTTTAAAAGTTTTTATGTGGAAATTCCCTTCCCTCACGTCAGCGTGCTGCGTGCGAACTCGTATTTATGTTATAAATACAAATAACTGAAGGGTGTTACCATTCTAGTAGTCAGTTATTTGTATTTACACTAGTCTGAAACAGCTGTTCTTGTTGTTGTGTTAGTGTATGTTAAAATAACTACAGCTGTAAAATATACATTGATTACTGTATTTTCCATGCAATTTGAATTTTGTAAGCCTGTAAGGCGTAGTCCTGAGAGCCGATGCAAATTATATGGGGTTTTAAAGATACTGTATTTGTTTAAATACATTCTAAACCTTGTTTAACTATATGTTACTGTTTTCTTTTTAACTTTATTTTTTTAATAAAAGCTGATAATAAAAGCGATTAACTATCTTCAGTTATTTGAGTACGTTGAGAATCAAACTCTAAAAAATAGGACATGTTACATAGATGTAACACAAATGCCACAAAAAACCTAGTCAAGTAGACATTGTATTTTTTGTAAACTAAATCTATACATAATACAAAAATCTGTCTCTGTTTTCTAATATTTACGAGCAAAATTAAATCTCTGAAATATGTGAAAGCTTTTTAAGTCCTACCACTTCAACGTTATTTATCTCTCTCTACCCCTCTCTCTTTCTCGTTATACCACTGCAGATACGTCGAATAAGATTTACTATACTACTTTACATTTATAAAATAAGATTAAATCATTGAATATTAATAAGTAGCGTACTATATTTTTATTCAATGATTTAACATATTTTATTGTATACATTTTATTACATAATTTACATAAATTTTACCTGTTTTAGTAATTACTTGGTTTATGTAGCTTAATTGTCCTCAATCTTAATTTAACGAAACATACATTTGTGTGAATAAAACTCTAAGATAAAAACTATTTAAATGTTTTAAAGTTTTAAACATGACATTATGTTTGGTTTTTTGGAATGGAAAAAATTATAATTCAAGGATTTGTATTTACCCATATGTGTTGGCCAAAGTCCCGCCATCCTTCCATCTCCATATCTGGCACAATTGTTTGACTTATTCTCTAGGTAAATTTCCAGCTCCTCTTTATCCCCGACCTCCTTCCGTTTCCTGCCTCACTTATTCTGACCCTTCCTCCCTAACATCACCTACCCGCCTCCTCCCACCTTTCTATGTGTTAAGGAAAATTTGGCTTTCCACATGCCCTGAGATAAACTTTACCCAACGTCTCTCCTGGTCGTACTTATTTCTTGGTCTCTGTTTTATATAAAAAGTGTACTTATATACAATACAGGAAATAGGCATAAAAAAGGAAGGTCAAACAGTTTTTAACACTCATATTTGTAAAATAAAGGAAATTTGTAAAGTGAAATTTAGCCTACTTTTCTGGGAAAATATAGACTAAATTTGTAATATAATTTATACAAATAAAGTAGTTCAACTGTCTCCATAAGTATTTACTTTTCCTATTTAAGTTCAATGAAAAAAGTATTTATTGAAAAATATTATATTTACTGTGGAACACAGTAAAGCTCATCCCATTAGAACATCTTACCCGTATATCTTGCTAAGAGAATTGTTTTTATGTTTAATCATTTTTAAGATAAACACGTAAATTTCAGTTGTAGACCTAACCACATTATATTGGAATACGAGTATAAAGCGATCTTACGATCGACGTAAATCGTTTTCTGACGTTTGCAGCTCTTTCAAAGACGTCTGTTACTCTCCAATAAACATGAACATCGTGTTAACCACGTGAGTTAGATGTTCGAATCTGCTCTAACTGTCTTTACATAAAATATTTTCCGGAAAATAAATGACAAATTTTTGTTATTAAGACGATAATTTATACAAATATCTATTTGCCCTGAAACTCTTCGGAAAAGTTATAAAACATTGATTTAACTATTATATAAACTACGATTTAATTTGTTTTATAGTCCAATTTAGGTCATACATTCTTGTGTATTGAAATAAATTAACCTTAAAGTATATAAACAAACTGGATACAATATATTATGCCTCACGATGATAAATAACAGTTTTACAGTTATAACTGTACTTGCAATCAAAACGTTAAATAGAAATAAAATTCACTACAAGGAAATTGATTTTGACAAGACACAAGTAGTCATTTAGTATTTTCAAAGGCTCACTAATCCAACATTAACATCTAGGTTAATTTACATCTAGGAGTAAATTTGCTACACAATACCATAGATATGCGAAGTAAGTATAGTAAGTACTTGTTTTTCCTAAGAGTACTTGTAAATAGTGTGAACTAGCTACAAGAACTCCCAGCCTCAAAGTGGAACACTTGTGACATGTTTGGCAAACTACAAACCAAACACGACGATTGTGATAGCAACTGCAAGAACTCCCAGCCTCAAAGTGGAACACTTGTGACATGTTTGGCAAACTACAAACCAAACACGACGATTGTGATAGCAACTGCAAGAACTCCCAGCCTCAAAGTGGAACACTTGTGACATGTTTGGCAAACCACAAACCAAACACGACGATTGTGATAGCAACTGCAAGAACTCCCAGCCTCAAAGTGGAACACTTGTCACATGTTTTGCAAACCACAGACTAAACACGACGATTGTGATAGCAACTGCAAGAACTCCCAGCCTCAAAGTGGAACACTTGTGACATGTTTGGCAAACCACAAACCAAACACGACGATTGTGATAGCAACTGCAAGAACTCCCAGCCTCAAAGTTGAACACTTGTCACGTGTTTTGCAAACCACAAACCAAACACGACAATTGTGATAGCAACTGCAAGAACTCCCAACCTCAAAGTGGAACACTTGTCACATGTTTTGCAAACCACAGACTAAACACGACGATTGTGATAGCAACTGCAAGATCTCCCAGCCTCAAAGTGGAACACTTGTCACATGTTTTGCAAACCACAGACTAAACACGACAATTGTGATAGCAAGTGCAAGAACTCCCACCCTCAAAGTGGAACACTTGTCACATGTTTTGCAAACCACAGACTAAACACGACGATTGTGATAGCAACTGCAAGATCTCCCAGCCTCAAAGTGGAACACTTGTCACATGTTTTGCAAACCACAGACTAAACACGACAATTGTGATAGCAACTGCAAGAACTCCCACCCTCAAAGTGGAACACTTGTCACATGTTTTGCAAACCACAGACTAAACACGACGATTGTGATAGCAACTGTAAGAACTCCCAGCCTCAAAGTGGAACACTTGTCACATGTTTTGCAAACCACAGACTAAACACGACGATTGTGATAGCAACTGCAAGAACTCCCAGCCTCAAAGTGGAACACTTGTCACATGTTTTGCAAACCACAGACTAAACACCACGATTGTGATAGCAACTGCAAGAACTCCCAGCCTCAAAGTGGAACACTTGTCACATGTTTTGCAAACCACAGACTAAACACGACGATTGTGATAGCAACTGTAAGAACTCCCACCCTCAAAGTAGAACACTTGTCACATGTTTTGCAAACCACAGACTAAACACCACGAGTGTGATAGCAACTGCAAGAACTCCCAGCCTCAAAGTGGAACACTTGTCACATGTTTTGCAAACCACAGACTAAACACCACGATTGTGATAGCAACTGCAAGAACTCCCAGCCTCAAAGTGGAACACTTGTCACATGTTTTGCAAACCACAGACTAAACACGACGATTGTGATAGCAACTGCAAGAACTCCCAGCCTCAAAGTGGAACACTTGTCACATGTTTGGCAAACCACAGACTAAACACGACGATTGTGATAGCAACTGCAAGAACTCCCAGCCTCAAAGTGGAACACTTGTCACATGTTTTGAAAACCACAAACCAAACACGACGATTGTGTTAGCAACTGTAAGAACTCCCAGCCTTAAATTGGAAAAATGTAATCACTAATGTTGCGCCTTGTTAATTTTCAATATTAGTTCGTGAAGAAAAAAGACTTTTAGAATTATAAACTCAATCTTTAAACTAAAACTAACGCTTAATTACAAACGTTTGGTATGTGAAGACCGTGATTTAGAATAATAGGTATTCAAATAATAATCTTAAGGGCATTACCAACCTAAACTACTTACCCTGCTCAACCAAACTTTAATATAATAGAAGCTACAAGTTTTATATTTAAAGTAGACGGATTATCAAGAAGGAATAAACCACAACAACATTGTCAGGTCCATTTGATTCGTTTGTTGGGTCAGAATCATGTGGTTTTATTGGCACCCACAATCAATACAGCTCATCCAGCTTGGTTGTTATGGTAAGAAGATAAAGATTGGTTTTGACAGGGCAATCATTGAGATAGGTTTTTCACAAAATTTCTTTCTATTATGTGTTTGCAATAATGTAATACATGTTTAGTTTATTTCTAATTTATTCATACATATTTGTAATCAAGATAGTTTAACTTGCAAAGTATAATGTAACTGAAAACTTACTTATAAAGACAATTTATATTCTGCAGGGTTTTAACTCAATACGGTGCGGAAAAAATATTAATATTTAATTTTATTTTGAAATGTTATATGTGATCCATTGATAGCCAAGATGAACAATGTTTTGTTTTTAATTATGCTGGTAGCTGAATGTGTTGAAAAACAATTCACTAAACTAAATATTACTAAGATGTACAATATGACTCCGTATTTAAATTGCTAAAATAAGTATTGGTTGGAGCATTAATTTTATACAATCGTTTTTGAGATTTTGGAACAGAATGTATTACCAATTTATTTTCTAAACAAAATGAAATTTAACACCAAAAATTATCCCTTACATGAACAAAAACGTAAAAACAGACGCAAACTACTTAATGATGCAAATGTTTAATAGTAATCTACCTGAAATATATAACTGGATTCAAGAAAATGGGAATTTCTGCAACGAATGTATAAATTAGTTTTTGTATCAAATGTGTAAGGGCACTTGCAACATCAATTTATAATATACTCTAGAAAACAAATATCATGGGAAAACGAACAGTAAAGATTATAAATCATATTAAATGCCAAGTCTACGCTCTTCTTGGCAAAATCTCAACGGCAAACACATTAGCAGTCTGTTTATGTGCTCTTGAAGTTGTATGTATAATTTAAAATAGATTAATAGCAGTTCATAAATTTTTAGAGTACATCGACATTTAAACAAGGTTTTCAAATTTTTTTAATGTTACATTTTTATAGTAATTTTATTACGTAAAACGAATACCATAATTATTAACTATCGTTTAATCAAATACAAGTTAATACTTTAAATATGCATTGTAACCAATTTTATAGACCGTTCTTAAAAGTTAGTCATGAGTTATGTTAAGTTGATGACTTATGATTTGCGTTGTTGGCAACAAGCTCAACTACAGTATTAGGTATAAACAAATTTTATATTATATACTATTTCGTATAGTGATAAAGTAAAATTACAACTAATTCTTCCTAAAAATAATAATACAAATAAAGGTTACCATCAAATGCAATTTAGAGATGTTGGTACACAAAGGGTAACAGCCATTCTTGACTCACACTACAGCTTATTATAGTTTTGTAACTTTAGTAGACCAAAGGCCTACTACATTGACACTGACAGCTTAGTCTATCATAATTGAACTTATTACCTTTGATATCAAACTTATGCTACTAAGTAGCGATGGTAATAATAAGAATATAAATTTACATATATAAATTATTATCTATTTATAGATTATACTGATCACCATTTGTAAAGGCGTATTGCAGTGGTTATGATAGATCAGGTTTCTATCACTTTTGTAGATTATTCCATTGCTAATTATTAATTATATATCTCTTCTGTGTCACAAAACCCCTCTTTCTCCCATCACTCGTTCAAAGTCAGGTTAAAGGTTAAGGGCAGTTGATAGTTCTAAGTCAGGTGATGGATCAAGGTCAAGGTCATTCATTGTCCGATATGGTGACAAAGTCTCAACAAGTCCGTGTCATTCTACTAATTGGAGTAATACTTTTGTCCGTTTAGTTGGAGATGTGCTTTCAGTGAACAGTAATGAGAAACTTCATTTTAGTTGTAGATTTGCCTTGATTTTGAAACGAAGCTATTAGTTTTCTATGAGCAAACATCGAAACAATGCCTGGATGAACACGAATTTTAAGTCAACCTAAATGTTTGAAAGTTCTAGGTCAAATGGTAAAATTATTCTATTTTAGTTTGTTTGAATTATCTCACTGGAAAACCCACCCTACCAGTATTGGTGGATGGTATAATGCATAAATACAAATTATTATTATTATGGTTACATTTTTTATGCTTAGCTAATTACTTTGTTTGTATTTTTCAGAAATGTGACGTCCCTTTTTCGCCTGTAAGTACAAACATTCTCTATTCTAAAACATATTCGTTGACATGTATTTAACGTACATCACTTTGAAATAAGAGTACATTAATTGATTATATTGTTTGTTAACTTGAAGTTGTTATCGTAACAAATCTACTACATGTTGGATATAAAAATATTTCGGGAAGTCTCGCATGTGTGAAAATTCAAAATTTATCATCATTTCTCTCAGGCTTGCTTTTTGGCATTGAATTATTTAGTATTTATCAATGGAAAATTACATTTTCTTTGATTAGGTGATGATATACACATGCATATGTTAAAAATAACAGTTAAAGAGTTTTTCCACTGACTGCAACAAAAACATATGTTTCACGACGTCCATGAAACTACCCGTTGTAACTAAGATCGTCAGGTGTAGTAGTAAAGTATCTTATATTCTATAGTTTCTTTGTTCTTAGCAGTGTTGAAAATCTTGTTTGAATAAATAAAGAGCGTGTGAAATAAAGAGAAATTATCTAAGTACCTAGAGAGATTGAGATAGGGATAGGTAGGCAGGTAGATAGATTAATACACATATAAATATACATAGATAGTAAGATAGGTAGATTGATAGGGTGATGGATAGATGGATAGACAAACCGATAGATGGATCTTAAGTCTTGGATATATATTTAGCTATATAGAAAGATGGATAGAAATAGAGAGAGAAAGCGAGACAGAAACAACAAAGACTCACGGCATGGTGATGACGTCATTCAGATGATCGATAACATAACTAACCCTGAGTGACCCTAGCTGTCCGTTTATGTTTTACCAGGGAAACAATAGTACCCTTGGGGGATTACTGTAGCAAAGCAAAGACACATCCAACCACAAGCAACCTTACTAAACTGTTCTATTATCAGTTTATTACATACTGTACTACATATTTACCATCATCTATAAAAGTGATCAACACGTTTATGAGAGTTGGTCCACTAAAACCTATATCCACGGAAATCCCTGTGTTATAATTATATTAAATTTATGTTAACGGTTTAAAACTAGTTATAATTTTAAAATGTTTTAATTACTACAAAGGTATAAACATAAATAGAAGCGTTATTATAAATGTGTTCACTTATACTTAAAACAAATTAAAATGTCAAACACATTTTATTTCAACTATGAAACTATTACCCTATTTAAACTTTGTATTTAGATGTTTAAACATTTATACATATTCTAAAGAATGTAAAAAATTTATGTTACCTATTATCTGTTTCAAATACATGTAATATTTCTATAAACTTAATAGAAAAACTATAACGTTAAAGTTAAGACAGTAAAATTGGATTGACCCAAAATTTATAAAAATTAAATCTGGGTGCAGAGTGAACACATTTATATTAATAGCCTAGATTTTACGCCACTTCAAAGCTAATTTCAGATCAAGATTTATTGGGGTACAATTGAAACAGTTGTACATATTTACTGCCAGTGTCATAAACCAATCAAGAATGAGGGACATAACTCCGGGAGCAGTCAATACGCCAGGCAGTATATGACAACAGCCTGTACTTCAGTGGCTGTATTGATCATTGTCTAAGCACAAGCAACTACTCTCTCGTTATTACCAACAGGTGCTTTGTTGTTGATTTAAATGTATGACATTTTGTTCCTTTAATATGCTGACCTTTTGTACAAAATGTGTGCATTGTAGTAGTATTGTAAGCTATAATAATTGGCAAGCTAGGATTTGTATGTTCAATGTACGATGATAAATATATATATTGGATGTACATATGAAATTTCTTTCTTAATTATTGTTTGAATACTCATTTGCTTTACAGTTTCATTAAATAAAATAAATTGTCTGAGAAAATATTAAAACAACACTAATATAATTTAATAACAACAAAGGCGGAAGCAAGTAATTTAGCTCATAACCAGTATATGAAAAGCTATAAAATAAATTTAAACGAGTTCGCACGCAGCACGCTGACGTGAGGGAAGTGAATTTCCACATAAAAAACTATAAAAACTCAAAATCAGTTAAAAACATACATTTATTCCAACTTTTATTCAAATCTGAAAACATTGATTTTTTGGCTGTTCTGATGCTCCTGGTTCTATTTACCTGCAATGCTGGGAATACAATTTTGCGCATTATAAGGTTAGGAGAAGGTCCTGTCAGGCTTAAAAGTAGGCGTGAGGTTGTTGGGGATGATAAAATTACACCAATAAATGAATAACAGGCTTTTCTAATGTAAAATCCCCACAAGACAACGTACTGTGTATGGTCGATACACATTTTCTTTAATAACTCGGTAAATATTTATGCTAGAATGACGAAAGAGGGCTTAAAACTTTCGCCTCTCCAATTCCCATCTTTTTACATGCATTTATTTTACATACGGTGCTTTTCTGACCCTTTTTGGGCCCAAAAACTCAAAATTTGAAAGATTAATCCCCAAAAAAGGGGTTTAGAGTTTTCCGATTGTTTTGCCCAACGAACTTGTCCAACTGATTACAGAAAGGAACGTCCCTACCAAATTTGAAGTAAATCGGACAAAAAATGCGACCGCTAGAGTGCAAACACACACACACACACATATATATATATATATATATATATATATATATATATATATATATATATATATACAATTTTGAACGACCCCCCAAAACGTGTTCAGGGGGTCACGTTAGGAACTTCTATGGTGGTCCCGGGCTTAAGTTTCACCGTGCGGGTCATGCTAATAGTTCACTTTCCACAGGAAATTCACTAATAAGGTAAAGATGTTGACAAAGAAAAGATCTTAAAACCAATTTAACCTATTATTAAAGATCGAGGTGGCTAAAGCAACCGTCAAATCGTCACAGAAAGCCTGCCCTTTATAAAATGTGTCCCCTTTTATTGCATCACAAAAAGAATCACTGACCTACTTTCCTTTGCTCCCGGTTCACTAAAGAATGCTAATGCGCCCTTTATCTTTGGATCCTTGTGAAGAAAAGGCGCCAGCTTCTTAAGACACAATCAGAATAAATTAAGCTTGTTTATTTATTTGATTTAGAAATATCCACACCGTGGATCAATATATTCAATCTTTTATATTTTTATTCTTATACTTTTTTGTTTTTCAACGCCAATGTATTGTTTTTTAACAGTACATTACAAACGCTTTTAAAATAAAGCGGTCCACACCCCTCATATTTTTTTGGACATCCCGGGATTGGAACCCGTGACCCCTTGAACCGAAGTTCAAGACGCTAACTGTTAAGCTAGGGAGACGGCACCTTAACTTACTCACCTACCTTACTCGCTTATCAGCTTTTTCGTCTCATATATTTTCAAATTTTTTCTCTTTTATTTATTCTTCTTCATACTGTAAGTGGCCTTGGCTGTTTTAAAGCATTGTTATATAAATAACTATATTCTCACTAAAACTTTAAGTAATATATTCGTTAAGTCTCTATTGACTTTGATATACATTTTTAAAATGTCATCTTATATAGCTTATACAATTTTGTAACTAACCTTGTTGTCAAAAGATAAATTTGTACATAATGATAAGTACGTGGAAGTATAAACGTACTCTTTAATATCATCACATGTCAAAAAAAAATAACCAATATAACTTAATAAAATTATTTTCAAAACACAACAATTTGTTACTTATAGGCATCATTATTTTAACAGTTATGTTAGAAAATAAGATTTATTTATTTAATTTATGAAGTTGTATTTTTGTATTATAATGTATTTGTTTCCAAGAAGGCATACAATTTGCTTCTATATGTCTGGTTTATTACTTAACGACAAATTTACTTCATTAGTTGTCTCTATCAACTCCAATGAAAACCAAGAAGCCTTTAAACTAGCTCAACAAGCGGCTAATTTCTTTGAATTCTTCCTAAACAATTGAGCAAATATGATTCTTATACTCTGATACCTTAGGGTTTAGATTTGAATGTTCTACGAGTCAGGAAAATAAGCCAGAAATTGTCAGATATTTAATATAACATACGCTGAGTAATGACTGAGTTAGTAACAAGTACCATACATAAACGGTTCGATAGCTAAACTACGGTAACATAATTAATCATCTATTTGTGAGCTAGGAAATTCACGAGATAAGATGTTTAAGTAAAAACTGATTTCTAAAATTCAACTTTAATGGTTTACAACAGTTTATCTTGTAAAAGAAACTTCATCTAACCAACTGCCAAAGTAAAATGAAATCTCAATGTAGAAAATGAAGCAATCGTGACTATTTATACACCTTCGGAATCAACTTAATTAAGTCAAAAGGAACATAAATGATAATGGTGTTTTAAAACACCTTTTATTTCAATCGTTCAAAACTGTTGAATTTGATGTTAGGTACACATCTAACTAAAACCACATCTGGATACTTAAGCTACTTAAATATAAACGGTGTTAGTACAGTTTACTAGTAATAAGTTTAAATCCGGCGGCAGATGTGTGGAACGAAGTTTGCCTATAACATCCAGTTAACGATCCAAGGAGCTGTGAGTGTGTCCGAAGTTTACTTGGAGATTTTCCGATTTATGTTCCGCTTACAGTAATTTAATATTTAATGATACTGCGCTATCCCAGCATGAAATGTACAAGATGTAAAATTTCCTGATAGACACGGATCTTTTGTAGACATCGTACACCCTCAGGAAGGAAGGGATCTATAGGAATGGGAATGATTATAGAGGGAAAGAAAGTCACTCCGATAGAGGAACTACTCCTTAACCTATCCATCCCCTTAGGTCAGAGTAGGGTAACTTCAGGTCGATTTTTCATTTTACCTGACTAATCTCTTGAGATTATCAGGAAAACACCTCCTCCCTAAGGAACCCTCCAACTCATCCGGCCTCCAGAATCTATGAGATGGGACTTTCCTCAGATCGGTTCACCCTCTACCCTGAAAGGCTAAAGAGTAGGCTCAAACTATGAAACATTTTGTATTTCTACCTCCTTCCCCGACCCAATATTAACGTTCAAAGACCTCAACAGATAGTCCGATATCGTTGATTATTTCCCATTTTAAAGAGTAACCAAATACCTAGTGTTTTTGGTGAGTAAAACTGTGATATAAAAATCATTAACGGAAAACAATAAAAAGTATTCAATATTTACGTTTTGTTATAAGTGATAATAAAGTTCTGCTCACTGGAATAGCTAGGTTGACCCACGCTCTTTAAAATGAACTGCAATCAAACATTGTTGAATAATCCATTGATAGCTGATGGGCTTTGAAAGTTAGCATTGGGCTTATGGGAGAAGCAGGCAGACGCAGGGGACTGGAGCCCCTCTTAATGAGTGTTTTCGTGTAAGAGCCTTTCCTCCCAGTAACCCTCTTAGGTGGCATCTGGTGTGAAAGGAAGGATTAAAGTTAACTTGGCTTACGGGTTCAGACGGTAGAATCATATTTAAAAAATTCAGCCCCGGAGAAACAGGAACTTATGTGAAGGGGAAACTGGTTTACTGGATTGCCAAAAGGAATTACTAGTTGTCAGACAAACCTCTACAGTGGCACTGACCCAGTCTGGGAGCGGTTTATATACATGCCTCTACTTATTAATGTTGTTTGTATTGTTATTATGATATGAGATAACGTATTTAAAGTGCACGATATTGAAAACAAACACACATAAGTAAGACTACCAATGCGTTGTGATTTATATAACATATTTTCATTATCATTCAACTGTCTGCTTTTTGAAAGCCATATTTTGAACTATTTTATATAATCAGTTAATTTATATTACTATATTATGATATGATATGACATTAAAATATTTTTTTATGGAAGATATAATCATGTTTATAGAGCTTGTCATTAATTTTTTTAATGGCTTTTAATGGTTGACTTGTTTTACTTAGAAATTCATTCTTCTTCTCAAGGGAACAGAGTGCATGTTCTAGTTTTCTATTTTCTAAAAATTAAAATAATTAAATTAACTTGAGTATTTTAAAGGATGTATACTTGCTACAATTTATTTCCTCAAATTAAAATTTTGAAACTTGCCAAAGTTAAAGAAAATTACAAACATTTCAATATGGTATTTTATGTTATAATTTCTCTTTCAGCTCCTAAATCAAAGAGGCAAAGTGAAAATCAACAATTGTAATAAAATATCTTATATTATTGGAAAACAGTTTCCAAGGATTAAAGAAAAGAAAATTCAAAAGAAAGTCAGAACATCTTTTCTTTGTTGGCAAATTGCTAAAATATGCAAATGCTTTTCTTTATTCTTGCCTTCGTTGCAAAGGAAGGATGCAAGTTCTTTATGGCTGGTCTGGCATTCAGTCGATTCATAAATTTTAGTTTCAACCTTCCCTTTAAAATCTGTGGTTGCGATTTTAGTTTATTGAGTACCGAGATAATATACGATTAAATATCAATTTATTTGAAAATATACCTTTAATGCTGCATATAAACTCACTTTTCGCTAATCAATAAAGATATAGTACATATTCCAGAGTATATTTAATACGTTTTATTATACAGATATAGTTTACTTCAAGTGTTTCATGGCTAAATATATATAAATAAATATAGGTTATGTTATGTTATTAAAGAAATTATTGTGGAACATAATTATTTTAATCGGTTAACACACTGCTTTTGTTAATATACTGATTTCTATTACACAGTTTTTTTTTTATTTTGAAATAATACTTATTACTCTATTTTGAATAGCCTTCTAATAAAATATGTCAACGAAGTAATTTGCAATTTATAGTATAACATCACAAACTAAAGACATATTACAATACTTTTCCATAAAATATGAATTAAAAAGTTTTGCTACTGTGCAGATGTTTTTCTACGTTGCAGCATAAACAAATTAAATCGACTAACAGTAAGAAGCAGTTTGTGTCCTAATTTTTCTTATTTGATTAGCATACTAGTGCTTATGTTTACTACGACATAGTATCCCCATAATCAGTATTACAATATCCTAATATATCTTTAAGGCATCGACACTACCGTATAATAATTAGTGAACTCCTACTAACTAAAAAGTATAAATTATGCAGCAGTGGTTAAATACGTTAAAACGTGTACCTCGAAATAATGTTATGAAAATAATATAATATAATAAAGGACAAGCTGTTTTAGTTATTCAATATGTGCATATCGGATTCATAAAATAACACGAAACATAAACATCTTCGGATATCACTACAGCGAAGCAGGTTATAAGTTCCAATACATCCTTTAAATCGGATAAGCTAAAAAGGTCCAACAAATATCCTGGTCAAAGAGCTATCTCGGCCGTTATAGGCTTTTACTATAATTGGATTACCTTTAAATCGGATATCCTAAGCCTTTCTTTCCTTTTCTTAGGATTTTTAGGTAAATTAAGGTAATATTCCAGACATATATTAAAACTTGGAAAGGGTAACAAAACTTTTCCCTACTTTATCTGAGATTAAAGCATTTTGTATTTAACCAGACTTCTGTTAACAATAAGGTAAGAATAAGTCAAGCACAAAATGGTCGAGTTGTTTTATTAATATGATAGCCTAATGTAATAGCCGTGAATAAATTAATTTGCTGTCTTATTTAAAAAATATATAATTTTTCATTCCTTTATATTTGAATAGATTTGTTTTTCAAATACATAATTTCAACGTAACGGATTTATTTGTAACTCTTAGAATTGTTTAATATATCATAAAATCGTAACCAACATATTTAATTTCCAATATAAGATTACCAAAGATTTTTATGTTTTAAAATAACAAACCATTTAAAATATATTTGGCTCAGCCATTGATATTACTGAATATAATTTAATAACCTTAATATTTATGGTAATTGTAATATCAAGTCAAACATTTTTTCTCACTGTACTTAGATTCAAAACATTTATCCTTGAAATTTGTGTTTAATTTCTTTACTTAAGCGTCTGTTTTTTCCTTGTGCACATTTTACTAAAACTAATTGTAATAGATTTTATTTGCATCTAGAGATATTCAATTATATATCAAGAAAATTAAAATTGCAAATTCTGCCACTATAAGGTCTGTCATCAGGGAAAGTGAGCTGCCCACACATTAATCAGCCAGAGTGCAGGACATGATTCGCTTGCAGTTGGTAAATGTTGAATATTGTCTGATACCAAACACGAGAGATCCACACGAGTGGTCATCATTGGCTATACTATGCGGTTCAACCGGTTATTCGATAATGGTCAATATCGATAATCTACAAAGTGTTTCTCTCGATAATGTATTAGTAACGCGTTTATATTGATCATTTACGAGACCTGTGTTATTCATAGTATTTTATTGATCGTTTACGTTATAAAATATTACGTTTAAATGAGAGGACAGATTACATGGATGTAACATAAATGCCACAAACAACATAGTCAAGTAGACATAATATTTCTTGTATACAAAATCAATACGTAATGCAAAAATACGTCTCTGTTTTCTATTATTGACGAGCAAAATTACATCTCTGATATAAATGAAAGCTTTTTAAGTCTTGCCACGTTAACGTTATTTATATCCTCGCACCCTCTCTCTCTCGTTATACAATACAACTGTTTACGTCAAATACGATTGATTATAACATTGTATACTTATGAAAGGACGTTCAATCATTAAATATCAATATATACTATACTATAACATAAATTTTACCTGGGTTAGTATTACGTAGCTTTTTCCCACAATATCAATTTAACGACGCATTTATTTTGTTTTTGTAAATGTAAACTATTTAAGAGTTTTACAAATTTTAAATTTACATTTCCTGTATTTAGTTTGTAAAAATAAATAGTAATAAAACGAAATTTAATAAATGTATTTGTTGAGTCAAATCCCCGTGGCCCACCTCCATAGCACAATTGAAATACTCTACGCCACTCTAGTACTCTAATACTCTAGTACTTATTCTCTACACCACTTTCAAGCTCCTCTTTTCCCCAGACCTCCTTTTGTTTCCTTCCTTCCTAACTTCACTTACGAAAATTTGGCTTTATTTGTGTCCTGAGATAATCTCTCCTCATCCTCTCTCTTTGTCCTAAACTTTTCTTAATGTCCTTTTTAAAATACAAAGTGTACTTTTGTACAATACAGTAATCACGCAAAAAACATAATAAGGCAATCCGTTTCTATAATTCATATTTTAAAAATAAAAGTACCGTTTGAGTATGAATAATAAAAGTTAAAAAATGTATTTAATATAATTTATTTTAAACAATAGTTCAACTATATTGTATAAGTATGTACGTTTCCAGCTTCAATTAAATAGTATTTAATAATGTTATATTTACTCCAAAACACAGTAATAATCTTCTTACAAGTAGATTTTCACTCTATACTTTGCCAAGAGAAGGATACTTATTTTTAAACATTTGTAAGATGAACACGTAAATTTCAGTAGTAGGCCTAACCACATTATATTAGAATACGAGCATAAAGTGTTCACACGATCGATGTAAGTTGTGGCTGGATTTGTCTGACGTTTTCAACACTTTCAAAGACTTCAGTAACACTCCAATAAACATGAACATCGTGTTAACCGCGCCAGGTAGATGTGGGAATCTGGTTTGAACTGTCTTTATATCAAATATTTTTCCAAAAATAAACTATAAATGTTTTTTATTTGAACAATAATTTATGATAATCAAACTTGTTCTAATAACTTCGAAGTGTTTATAAAACGTAGATTTAACCATTGACTATAAATGCTGAAGTAGACTTCTCATTGCCATTGTAAAATGTGTCCCTAGTTTTGTGTATGCCAGGATTGAAAGAGGTCGTAGTTTACACCAATCACCAACAGAGTACACTGCTGTCAACTATTACTTATCCTCTTAAGAAGGGGATAATACAACAGTTGGTGTGTCAGGAAGCAAACATAAGATGATTATAACTTGCTTTCTGGGGTGCAGATATTTTAAAAGTTAACGTAAATAACTAAAATAAAAGTTGACAGCAGCACAATCTGTCGGTGACCCAATCAAACTACTTCAATAATTTTAAATTCTAGGATACACTAAAAGTGGGACAGCTGAGCCATATGGATGCGATGTCTCCTTCAGTATTTATAGTCAATGATTTAACTCTTATACAAATTATTTTTGGATAACGATTTTTTTGTAGTCCTACCTAGGTAATCTATGATTATGCATTGAAATAGACTAACCGAAAAAAGTTAAACAAACTGGATATATTATATTAGATACAACAATAATAACTAATATATTTACAGTTTATATCAATCGATTTGCAATAAGGAATAAGCCCAATCACAGCAACATTGTCAGGTCCATTTGTTTTGATTGTTGGGTTAGAATCCGGTGGTATTATTGACTACCACAGTCAATACAGCACATCCAGCTTGGTTGTTGTGGTAAGAATATAGGGATTGGTTTGACAAGGGCAATCACTGAGATAGGTGTTTCACGAAATAACTTTATAGTAAGTGTTTGCAATAATGTAATTCATATTTAGTTTATTTAATTATAAATTATAATACAAATAATACAACCTTCAATATTAAATGTATTTCAAACGTTCCTTTCAAAAATTTGTAACTCAATATGCTGCAGAAACAAATTTATTTATAGATTGTATCTATGAATTTCAAAAGTATTCGTTATTCATGAAAGCCAGGATGAATTTTGTTGGTTTTTATTCTGTTGGTGGTTAAAACTTTTAGAAAATTGATGTTTAATTACTAATATAAATATTACTAAGATATGCATTGTAGTTTTTTATCCAAATTGTTGATTAAATCTAAGTTTAAACATTTATTTAACTAATAAATATAAAATTTGTACTGAAGACAGGCAAATATAGTCACAGTTTGGCGTTTAATTAAAAAACAAACTAAAATATATTAGTGAAATAGGAATGTAAAGCCGCTATGGTATCAAACCATTAACTACACAACTTTGATCCTCACAGATTTATGAATAATTAGAAATTTCAATTTATAGGAAACAACATAAATCTACCAAATGATTAACGAACCAAACTCAATGAAAGAACATTTTTTTTATAACTTTGATTTCGTTGTTGAACATTGCTATCTAATACGGAGTTAAATATGGTTTTAGGGAACAATAGCCTACACTAAACCGAATAGGTTAAAACTAAATTTGTTAAAATTACCAAGTAACATAAATTTTACCATCTTCACCAATTACATTAAAGTTTAAATAAATACTTAATAATTATTACATAAACTCCTACATGTATTATAGTTTAGAGTATTAAACTCTATGTTTTCTGCTATACTTATAAACCAAAATGTATTAATGAAATGTATTCACTTCACTACCCTGGAATGTATAACATCTAATACCAAATATTAACAAAATAAAACACAGCATCAAAAAACGATACAAACCACTTCGCAATGCGATTGTTTAATCTTTACCCAAGTGAAATATATAACGGGATTCAAGAATAATTGGAAATTTGTGTAAAAAATATATAAATTACTTTTTGTATCAAATGTGAAAGGCCAGGGCAACATAAATTCAGAATATCCCCTAGAAAATAATGTTCATGTAAAAATGGACAGTAAAGATCATAAATCATGTCAAATGTCAAGCCTGTCTCTTCTTGGTAAACTATCAATGACAAACACATTAGAAGTCCGTTTATGTGCTCTTAAAATTGTCTGTATGGTTTAAAATACATTAAGAGCAGTTCATAAACTATTACAATACATTGACTTCTACTATTTGAAGTGTGCTTTGATTTGTATACGCCAACTATATATAACGAATAATGTTTGATATAACATAATAATTACGTAAAAACAATCACCATCATGATTAACTATTAAAAGAAAACCTAACACATACGTCTATGTGAGTTAACATAATCTAGTAGCTATTACCAAGTGTTAGTTATAGTTATATTTAGCTCACAATTTGAGTTTTTTGGAATCAGGTGCAATGGCAGTGTTAGGTATACACGTAAATCATAGAATATTATTTACCATTTTGTAAAGTGAGAAAAATGAAATACAACTAAATTTTAATCTTCCTGAAAATTATAAAACAAATAAATGTTATCATAAAATGGAATTTAAATACTGTGGTACATAATGCAAGTGACAGCCAGTCTTGACTCTGAGGTTAGCTTATTGTAGTTTTGTAACTTTAGTAGACCAAAGGGTTACTACATTGACACTGACAGCTTAGTTGGCCATAACTGAACTTATGGTCTTTGATATCCAACCTCTGCTACTGGGCCACGATGGTGGTAATGTAAATGTAAAGATTATAAGGTAGTTGTGGATTATACTGACCACCATTAGAAACGGTGTGCTGAACAGCATTTATGATAAGTCAGGTTACCACATTTGGTAGAGTACTCCGTAATCAGTTGGATTATCGTATCAACAGAATAAATAAATGAACTACGTCTCACAACACTACAACAAATTATTGTATGGTACTAACATACAAGACGGTAAATATACAAGAACGATGTAAAAAGGCACTAGGTTCAACCAGACACACCGATCATCATCGGGAACAATCAGAGATTGCCTGATGGTACCTGATGATGACCGGTGTGACTGGTTGAAAGCGATGGCCTTGTACCATATTTTTTGTATATTTCCCGTCTTGTATGTAAGTACAGTTTAAATGTAAATACATGTTATATTGTTGTGAGACGTAGTATATTTGTTTATCATGTTAATTGTAACAACACGTATTATGCTACTCAATAAATTATGTATTTATTATATATCACACCCACGTCACAAAACGCTTTTTCTAACCTATAACTTGCTCAAGGTAAGGCTGAAGGTTAAGTTTAGGTGATAGGTAATTTATTGGCCGGCGTGGTGACAAAGTCTCAAATAGTACGTCTCGTCCGACTTGCAGGTTCACATTTGGGCGTACGGTTGGAAGCGTGTTGTTTGTAAACAATGATGAATTACCTCATTTTAATTTGGGATTCTTTACGATTTCAAGAAGAATCAATTTGTTTTCTACGAGATAGCATCTGAATGTATACTAATTGCAAGTCATTCTAAATGTTTGAATGTTGTAAGTTAAAAAATAAAACGTTTATTATATCTCCTTGTTTTGTTTATCTCACTAGAAGATTCTCCCAAAATTTGATGTTTGGTTAATGCAAAAATACCAATCATTATAATAGGTACATTTTTAACGCGTAACTAATTACTCTGTATTGTTCAGAAATGCGACATCCCTGTTTCGTATGTAAGTAAATCCTTTATTATTCTGAGGCAGATTCATTCGAATTTATGAAATGTGGATAATTTTGAAATACGAGTAATTACAAGAACTATATGTATAGTTTTCAAACTTGAAGTTGTTACCATAACAAAACTCGTAAATGTTAGACATATAAAAATTTGGCAAAGGTTTACATGTGTAAACATTATGAACTATTACCATTTTCTTCAAACCCTTTCCGTTTTAGCGACAACAGATTTAATCTTTATGCAAGGTAAATGGTACATTTGTGATTGTATAAACATAGAGAGAGAAAGCGGGAGAGAAATAAAAAAGACTCATGGGATGGTAATGACGTCAGTCAGATGATCGATAACATAGGATAACCCTGAGTGACCCTGACACTGCGTTTATGTTTTACAACGGAAACATGACCGTACCATTTTGGCGGTTATTTTAGCAAAGCAAAGGCACATACAACCACAAGCCCCTCACTATACTATTTTATTAGAGTTTTTTACATTATGTATTATATGATTACCGTCATCTAAAAAGTTATCAATATATTTATGAGAGTTGAACGCTTAAACTGATATACACAAAACCTTGTTTGTATTATATTAATTTTAAGACTATGGTTTGAATATAGTTATAATTTTGATTAAAATTTCAGTTAATTAGTAAGTTACCACTCCAGTATGCACATTATAACTTTTAATATAAAGTGTGTACATCCTTAGGAACAAAATTAAAACTAAATTTTTGTTTTGGTTCAATTATGAAATCAATATTGTGTAGAGGAAACCTTAAGGTATTTTATAATGCCCTAAATAAAGTATTTAAATTTTTTAGCAAAACTATATATACGACATAATATAAGTAATTTATGTCTGTAACTTTACAATAAATGATACTGTATATATTTCAAATACAGTACATATAATTTTTCTATCAATTAAACTTAAAAGCTATAGTGTTTATGTTCAGTCAGTAAAATATTATTTGCCGAATATTTAAAAAAACATAAACTCGTTTACCGAATGAAATCACTAATATTAATAGTCTTTAGTTTATGCTGCTGCTAAGCTAATTTCAGAGCAAGATTTATTGGGATACAATTGAAAAAGGTATACATATTTAATGTCAGTGTCATAAACCAATCATGAATCACTAACATAATTCCGGGAGCAGACAATAAGCCAGGCAGTGTGTGGTCTATAGACAACAGCCTGTACTTCAGTGGCTGTGTTGATCATACTATAGCCTCAATCAACTACTCTCTCATTGTTACCCACAAGAGCTTTTTTGTTGATTTAAATGTATGACATTTTATTCATTTAATATGCTGACCTTTTGTACAAAAATTTTGCATTTTAGACGTACTGTTAGTTATAATAATAGACAAGCTAGGATTTGTATGTTCAGTGTACAATAGTAAATATATATCTTGGATGTAGATATGAACTTTCTTTTTTGATTATTGTTTGCATATTTATTTTCTAAACAATTTCAATAAATAAAATATTTGTTTTGAGAAAAGATTAAAACATCACTAATTTAATTTAATAACTGCAAAGGTAGGAGCAAGTAATTTAGCAAATCACTAGTGTACGAATAACTATAAATTAAATTTAAGAAACAAAGATGTTGACAAAAAACGTAATCTTAAAAAAAACTAATTTATCCTTTTATTAAAGATAGAGGTGGCTAAAGCAACCGTCAAATCATCACAGAAAGCCTGCTCTTTATAAAATGTTTCCCCTTTTATTGCATCACAAAAAGAATCACTGACCTACATTCCTTTGCTCCCGGTTCACTACAGTATGCTAATGCGCCCTTTATCTATGGGATCCTTGTGAAGAAAAGGCGCCAGCTTCTTAAGACACAATCAGAATAAATTAAGCTTGTTTATTTATTTGATTCAGAAATATCCACACAGTGTATCATTATATTCAATCTCTTATATATTTTTGTACTTCAACGCCGATATAATTTTTGTAAGAGTATATTACAAACGCTTTAATATAAAGCGTTCCAAACCCCTCACATTTTTTTGCAGATCCCGGGATTTGAACCCGTGACCCCTTGAACCGAAGTTCAAGACGCTAACTGTTAGCCTAGTGAGTCGCCCACCTTAACTTACTCACCTCCCTTACTTGCTTATCAGCTTATTTGGTCTCATCTATTTTATGATTTTTCTGAATAATTTATCTTTTTTTTATTCTTCTCCATACTGTAAATGGCTTTGGCTGTTGTATAGCACTGTAAAATAAATAACTATATACTCACTAAACTTTAAGTAATACATTCGTTATGTCTCAATTAACTTTGAAATTTTTTTTTAATGTAATCTTATATACCTTATACAATTTTGTATCTAACCTTGTTGTATAAAGATAAATTTGAACGTAAGTATAAGTACGTGTAAGTATAAACATTGTTCTACACTTTATTATCATCTGCATGTCACAAAAAACATATCTAACCAATATATCTAAATAAAATAATTTTCGAAATAAAATAATTTGTAATTTTTAGACATCATTAATATAACTGTTGTGTTAAAAAAATACGATTTATTTATTTAATTTATGAAGTTATTTTCTTTTAGCGAATTTCCCCTATAGGGAAGAAGCTATTACCGTAGGTCTCATGGTAAGACTTAAGCCCGAGACCATGATAACTTTTCATTTTGAGGTCCCCAGATGCCAAAAACACCATTCGTTCAAATTTTTATATATGTATATATATATATATATATATATATATGTGTGTGTGTGTGTGTCCGTAAGCACGATAACTCTCGTAAAAAAGGTCCGATCTTAATGAAATTTGGTACAAATGTGCAAAGTACCATTTATTTGAACGAGTTCGAAAACCAGATGAATCGCACCATCCGAAGGGGGGTTTTTGGGGGGTTTTGTACCCCAAAAATGAGGTTTTTGGGGTTTTCACATTTAATTTTAATTTAAATCAAATTTTAATTTATACCATTTAATTCAGCTTAAAAAAACAAACAATTTGGTATTTTGATCATTGCTCTACGTCAAATGGTTACCGAGATATTGAAAGTGCTAAACACAGTACGTTGTCTAATGTTATTCTTCTGGAGAAAAAGGAAAATTGTATATCTCGCTTATTTATGAACATAAACTGGCGAAATTTGGTATATGGCTTGATCTGGTTATGGTTTATTGTTGTTTGCACAAAAAACAATTTTTCGCCTATGGCTCCTGTAGCAGCAAACCTAGGTACTCGGTCCCCATGTTATTCTTATGGAAAATACTTAAAATGTTATATATCGCTTATTTATGAATGTATATGGATGAAACTTGGTATGTGACTTCACTAAGATGAGTTCTATTGATATTTGCATAAAAACCCATTATTTTGTGTGCCTTGTTGCAGCAAACCTGCGTACTCATCCCCAATGTTATTCTTATGGAGAATAATTAATATTTTAAATATCGCTTGTTTGTGATTACATTTCTTATGAATCCTGTTAAGTGTTATAATGTGTTATGTTATATATTCATTGGAAATTCGCTGAGTATGCAGGTTTGCTGCGACGGGGGTATTATTATAATGTATTTATTTCCAAGAAGTCATACAACTTGCTTTTTTTGTCTGGTTTATTACCTAAGCGACAAATTTACTTCATTAGTTGTCTCTATCAACTCCAATGAAAACCAGCCTTTAAACGAGCTCAACCAGCGGATAATTTCTTTGAATTTCTCCTAAACCATTGAGCGAATAAGATTCTTATACTCTGATAACTCAGGGCTTAGAATTGAATGATCTAGGAGTAAGGGAAATAAGATGGATATTTGCAGATAATTAATATGACCTTTTGCAATACATTAGCTGAGTGGTGATTGAGTTAGTAACAAGAATCACATGTAAATGTTTATGATAGCTAAACTACGGTAACATAATTAAACATAAACTCTATTTGTGAGTTAGAAAATCAACAAGGAAATATATTTATGTGAAAACTGAATTATCGAATTCAACTTTAATGGTTTAAAAAAGCTGATCTTGTAAAAGAAACTTCATATAACCAAATGCCAAAGTAAAATGAAATCTCAATGTAGAAAATTATGCAATCGTGACTAATTATAACCTTCGGAATTAACTTATTTAAGTCAAAATGAACATAAAAGATAATGGTGTTGTAAAACATAATTTATTTCCATCGTTTAAAATCCTTGAATTGTATTTAAGGTACACACATCTATCTAAATCCAAATCCGAATACATTAAACTATTCCAAGCTTAATCGTGTGAGTACAGTTTTACTAAGTAATAAGTATAAATCTGGTGGCAGATGTGTGGAACAAAGTTTGCCTATAACATCCAGTTAACAATCCAAGGAGCTGTGAGTGTGTCCAAGTTTACTTGGAGTTTATCCGACTGTTGTTTCACTTACAGCAATTTAATGTTTAATGATACTGCGCTATCCCAGCTTGAAATGTACAAGAATCGGAATTTCCTGATAGACACGGATCTTTTGTAGACATTGTACAGCCTCAGCAAGGAAGGGATCTATAGGGATGGGAATGATTATAGAGGGAAAGAAAGTCACTCCGATAGGGGAACTACTCCTTAACCTATCCATCCCCTAAGGTCAGAGTGGGGTAACCTCAGGTCGAATAGCCATTTAACCCAATTGATCTCTTAAGCTTATCAGGGAACACCTCCTCCCTAATCCGGCCTCTAGAATTTATTAGATGGGTCTTTCCTCAGGTCGGTTCACCCCCTACCCTGAAATGCTTAAGGGTGGGCTCCAGCAAAGAAACATTTCGGTTTCTACCTGATTCCTCAAAGGCAAATGTTAACTTTCAAATCAAGTCCGTCCTCATCAAATAATCCGATATCTTTACTTTTGTCTCATTTTAAAGAGCAACAAAATACCTAGTGAATTTGGTGAGTAAAATTTTAATGTCACAAATGATAAACGTAAATAAATCAAAAATTCTCAACATTATGTTATGAGTGGTATTAAAGTTCTGCTCTCTGAAATATCTAGGGTTTCCATCGCTCTTTAAAATTAACTAAAAATAAACAATTTCTTAATCCGTTGAGAACTGATGGGCTATGAAAGTTTGCATTGGCTTTTGGGGGAAGCAGGCAGACGCATGGGACTGGAGCCCCTCTTAAAGAATGTTTTCGTGTAAGATCCTTCCCTCCCTGTAATCCTCTTAGATGGCATATGGTGTGCATGAAAAATCTACTTTCCCTACAAAGGATCTATGTTGATTAGGTCAACAGGTTCAGCCGGTAGAGTTAGCCGGAACCTAGGGAAAAGAAAAGCTGGTTTACTGGATAGCCATGGTAATTACCAATTACCTGACAAAATTTGTAAACAATCTTGACCTCCAAAGTGGCACTGACCCAGTCGGGAGCGGTTTATAGACATGCTCTTCTGTTTAATGTTGTTTTTTTATTTTATTATGATAAGAGATATTTACAATGCACGATTTTGGAAACAAACACATACAAGTAAGACTACGGATGCGTTGTGATTTATTTAACATAGTTGTATTATTATTATTATTAAACCGTCTGCTTTTTAAAGACATATTTCGCACTACTTTCTATAATAAGTTTGTTCATATCATTATCTTACGATATGATATGAAATTAAAATATTGTTTTATGGAAGTTATTATCATTATTTCAATTCTCTTTGGCTCGGAGCGGCTGTTGCGACAGTCGTTTAGCGATTGATGCTCTGCGATCATCGCGTTCTACTGCTCATTTGTTCAGCGCAAAATATATGCTCACAAAGTAGAATCAAATTAGGAATTGCTTGAGGTGTTAGTACCTCACTCTGAAGTTTATATTTTGTTAATTTTCTGCATGCAGATTAGCGACACAAGGATATTATTCGGGTACCAGCGTCTCATAAAAATGGAATGGTCCGTTTTTTGCGGTATCTCCCATTCCTCAAAAAAATCCTTCGGAACTGATAAATGACAATTTTATCCATGTATTTGTGTATTTTAAAATTGTGGGGCAAGCCAATAATATAAAATATTTGGGAATCTTTTTAGATAGTGAAATAAGCTGGAAAATACATATTTATAAATTAAAAAACAAAATTAATTCCATTTTAAGATATTTTTACTTTTTGAAAGATATGACTAGTGAAAATGTCCTACGTACATTGTACTTTTCTATTGTACAAAGTCGTTTGGAATATGGGATAATTTTTCGGGGAAATGCTTATGAAACCCATCTAAATGCAATAAATATCCAGCAAAAACATTTGGTACGTTTAATTTCATATAAAGGTAAATTTTAACCGTCCCTTCCTCTCTTTGTTTTTTAAAAAAATACTACCATTAAAATATTTGTTTGTCTTTAAAGTGCTGAAAATATTTTTTAGTAGAAGTGGAAATAGGATTCCGAATGAAAATTTGTACAGAAACAAACTTAGAAATGCAGAGCAATATACTTTTCCAAAACCAAGAAATACATTTTTCACAAAAACTTAAAATTGTATGGCACCTAGATTTTTTAATAGGTTGCCTGATGAAATAAAAAAATCCAAAGGCGGAGCTATTTTTGCAAACAAGTTAAAGAAGTGGCTTTTTAGTTTGGAAGAAATAATGTTTATGTTTTTAATTTTAAAATAAAGGTAGATAGGAAAATGGGTCATGATAAGGGCACACTATGGAGAGCTTTGATACTCAGGGACTAAGCATTGCATGCTATGAGCTGTGACGGCACCTGGGCTGGTGCCATGAGCCGCCTGGTAGCAAAGTGCGGTGTGCGGTTTGAAGATCAAACCATAGTTTAGTCATTGTTAATTGTTGAAGTAGTTTTGTTTGTATTTTTTTGGATTAGTAAAATTTATGGCACAAATATTTAAGGGATCGCTATATTTTATTCTACATATTTTCAATTCTTTCTGATCGCCATATTTTATTTTGATAATTTAAAGGAAAGGAACCTCCTAACAGGCTTTGCCTTGGAGGCCCTACATTTTCTCCTTAGTTTTATGCACAAAAAAAACGTACAACCTTTTATTTTTTAGTCTTAATAATTATGCATTAATCTGTATTGTTGTATTTTTAAGTCATTCTGAATATAGACATTTTGTGGACTTTTAATTTTTTTGCTAAAAGAATGGGCATTTTTTAGACTATTATTTTTTTATGTGCAAAATTTGAAAGTGTACAAAAATGTAATATTTTTTGGAGAAAATAAATTATTCTTATTCTTATTCTTATTCTTATTTACTAAAACGGTTAAATCGATAAACGGTTCGAGTGATAAACGGAATTCGGAAATTGATTTTATAACTTAATTGTCTATTTTTTATGAGAATAATCTTGAGCGTACTCTGCGTTATTTGGGTGGGTTAGGCTCAGAGTTACGTAACTCACACATATTAAATATAAGTACCTGGTGTGGGCCGAACTTTGCTCGGGGAGGCCAGTCAGTTTGTTTCGATGGAGTTATTTGACCACGTCCCTCTACTGATGAGCAGATTTTCATAGTATAATATTTTTTGTTAGTTTAAAGATTAGTTTTTTATTTATGTAGTAATTTGTTGTGAATATTATATAGTTTTAGAAATTATAAACAATACCTCATATATTTGTTTGTAAAATTGTTGTGCTTTAATCGATTGCAGCGTTTTAACATTTACTATGATTATGTTATGTAACAGATTGGATGGGGGGGGTAAGCTAAGGTGTTACGGTGTTTTATGTGGGGGAGGTAGGGGGTTTGAGGTGACGAAAAATTCATTACTTAATATGTAGCCTATATGGCCCCAAGCTCACACAAGACTGCACTAGTAGTGATAGCACAACTGGCGACGCGGACGCTAGCGATTGGAGTGGAGGACAACAACACAACGATCACCGTCCGGCGTCTCTCTCAGCGTCGATCACTGAGCGATTGTCGCAACAGCCGCTCCGAGCAAAACAGACCTTTAAGGTGCTTGGTATTAATTTTTAAAATGGGTTTTAATGGTCGACTAGTCTTAATAACAAATTCATTCTTTTTCTCAAAGGAGAAGAGACCATGTTCTATTTTCTATTTTATAAAAATTAAGATAATTAAATATGCTAAAATGAAAAACATTCAAACTTTTCAATATTGTATTTTATGTTATGATTTCTCCTTCAGTACCTAAATCAAAGAGGTTAAGTGAAAATCAACAAGTGAGATAAAATTTTCTTATACTATTGGAAAACAGTTTCCTAGGATTAAAGAAAATAAAATTCAAACGAAAATCCGACCATCTTTTCTTTGTTGCCGAATCACTAAAATATGCAAATGCTCTTCTTTATTCTTGCCTCCGTTTGAAAGAAAGGATGCAAGTTCTTTATGGCTGGCCTTGGCTTTAAGTCGATTCATAAATTTTAGTTTCAACCTTCCCTTCAAAATCTTTGGTTTCTATTCTAGTTTATTGAATACTGTGATAATATACGATTAAAAATAAATTTATTTTATCATGCACTTTTTATGCTGCATAAAAGCTCATTTTTCGAAAATAAATAAATATATAGTACATAATTTAGAGTATATTCCATAAGTTTTGTTATACAAATATAGTTTACTTCAAGTGTTTCATGGCTAAATAAAAATAGGAAATGTTATGTTATTAAAGAATTTATTGCGGAAGATGATTATACAAATTGGTTAACACACCGTTTTTTTTTGTTTTTTTTTTAATAAACTGTATCATTTTTAAATTAAACAATATTTTTTTTAAATAAAACATATTATCTCTTTTTAAGAACCTTCTAATAAAATATTGCAATGAAGTATTTATGCAATTTATCGTTTTAAATGTAAAAAAAACATATATTACAATACTTCCTCATGAAATATAAGTTTAATAATCTTTTTATTATGAACACTTTTTTCTATGTTGCAACATAAAACATTAATGCGACAAACTAACTGTGTGAAGCAGTTTTTTGTTCTAATTCTGCTTATATTATTAGCATTCAACTGCTTATGATTATTAAGTCATACTATACTCATAATCAGTATTTTAATATCCTAATATCTTTAAATATCTTATACCTCTTTAAGATGCCAACGCTACTTTATACTAATTAGGAAACTCCTACATACTAAGAAGTATAAATTATCCAGCACTGGTAATAATGCTTTAAACAATCTACCTCGAACACATGTTTTGAAAATAATATAAGACAATAAATAACACAAACTGCTTTAGTGATTAAATATTTGCGTATCAAATTTACAAAATAATTCGAGACATAAAATCTTCGGATATCAATACACTGAAGCAGGTTATAAGTCCCAAAACATCCTTTAAATCGGATAAGCTAAAAAGGTCCAACAAATATCCTGGTCAAAGAGCTATCTTGGCCGTTATAGGCTTTTACTATAATTGTATTACCTTTAAATCGGATATCCTAAGCCTTTCTTTCCTTTTCGTAGGAATATTAGGTAAATTAAGTTAATACTCCAGACATATTTTAAAACTTGTAAAAGAATAATGAACCTTTCCCCTACTTTCTCTGATATTAAAGTATTTTGTATTTAACCAAACTTCTGTTAACAATAAGGTAAGAATAAGTCAAGTACAAAATGATCGAGTTTTTTTAAATAAGATAATTACTTAATGTAATAGCTGTGAAAAAGTAGTTTGCTGTCTTATTTACAAAATATATAATTTTTCCTTTGTGTATATTTTTGTATAATTATTTTCCAAATAGATTATTTAAACATAACGGATTTATTTGTAACTCTTAAAGTTGTTTAATATATCATAAAATCATAAAAAATATATTTGGTTTCCAATATGTCAGACGATTTCTTTATTTTAAAATAACAAACCATTTTAAGTATATTTGGATCAGCCATTGATATAACTGAATATAATGTAATAACTTTAATATTTATGGTAATTGTATAAACCGTCAAACATTGTTTCTCACTGTCTTTACATTCAATATATTTATCATGGATCTTGTGTTTAATTTTTTGAACTAAGCTTCTGTGTTTTTCTTAAGCATTTTTGACTAAATCTAATTGTAATGGATTTTACTTGTATCTAGAAATATTATTTTATTTATTATAAACATTTAAATTGCAATGAATAACATTCATTATAAGGTCGGTCATCAGTGAAAGTGAGCTGCCCACACATTAATCACCCAGAGTGCAGGTCGTGATTCGCTTGCAGTTGGTAAATGTTGAATATTGTCTGATACCAAACGTGAATGATCCACACGAGTGTTCTTCATTGGCTATACTATGCGGTTCTACCGGTCATTCAATAATGGTCAATATCGATAATCTACAAAGTGTTTGTATCGATAATTTATTTGAAATGCGGTTACATTGATGAATTGGGAAATATATGTCCTTAAAATAGGGAATAAATAGAGTTGAATACTAACTGTTTTACCCAATATATGCAGATTATATTTAAACATATTAGAGTACATACATATCGAATGTACGTATCTACACAGATTTATGTTTATATATACACTAATATTATATTTTTCAATATTAAATATTAAAGTCATTTATTTTTTTGCAGGTGACCTGACCAGATGGGAGTTAAAAGGTAAATATAATTTGTGCTTCAATATAAAACTATTGTTAACTTTTTTTATTGTTTCATATAAACTGTAAATCTTTGGTGCATATACAATATAATGTGTATTAACTCCTCGAACCAGTGTTATTTTTATTTTGCGTTGTAATAAAACTCATAGGTACTAACTTATTCTCATATTACTGCAGATCAAATTAAATTGTATAATTTTAAAATTGTCCCTGAAATTTTGTTTAGAAAAAAATGGCTTCCGTAAAAAAAGCTCTTATTTTCCTAAACATTTGTTTGTCAACAATGTAGTTCATCGGTAAAAATTTACGTCATTTATGTGACAGTAAGTAATAATTTTATTTAAGTACGAGCCGAACAGCGATTGAAAGCCTAGTCCGATAAGACAACAGAGTGTGAAACCTGTGTGTTAACAAATGTTGACCTTTATTACACTGATAACATTGGAATTATCTAATGAGTGTTTTGTGATGATTAATTTAACCTCCAGGATACGTCGTCGTGAAAAAAACACTTATTGATTTAATTTAAATTTTCCATATTTACTTTGGATCTATGTATTTTATCCTAAATATATATGCACAGCTCAAGAAATGATTTTAGAAAACCGTCAGAACTCTTTATCTCTTTAGATCACCTGAATTCCATAATACGTTTTTATATTTAATATTAAGTACAATAAATCATTTTTTTTATCCCTAGTAAACTATGTATTTATGAATGCTCTAAAAAATCCCTTATTTGGAAATATGGCATTTAGCTATACACAGTGGCTTTAAGGTGAAAACCCTCTCCCGCCAGGATTGCAAGCAACATTTTCTGAATCTCGAACAATCGAAGCTTAAGCTACAAGTAATTTCTTATTGATAAGTAAAATAAATAAATTTCAATTTACTGATTCATAAAGATAACATTGAACTCTACATTAACTGCCAATTTAAAATATTACAAAAATATTCACAGCCATTATTAATCAAATAATAATTCTAAATACAAGTTTTAGTTTTTATTTTTTCGATTTAAAGAAAGTATATAATTACATGTTCCTAATTTGGTGCAACTCCAAAAAATGTAATAGACAATTTTTAACTTTACGATTTCTCACCCGGAATTTTACCTGAATACTAGTTGTGTCGTTTTGTTAGAGCGTTTTAAGTTAAGTAAAGTGAACTAAAATATTTATAGCGTTTTTTTTATTAGAAAATTAGTTTTAAAAATTGAAAGTAAACCATTTTAAAATGTAAGAAAATGAATTAACACCATGATTTAGTAAATACGTACAAAAATTAATAAACATTAAGCCGTTGTGGCCTCTAGGTCTATATATGTCCATACAATCAAATAAATATATATTAAAGTGAAATTAATTTGTTTGGGTTTAATACTTGGTCCAAAAACTATTTACTGTATGTATAGAAAGAGAAACAAAAGATGACTAACGCCACTAAATAAAATGGATTATAAAACAAATTGCCTTTCAAATAATTTCAAAATATCCCTGGTCCCTCAGAAATGTTATAAGATAACGCACCCATGCCAATCCTAACAACAAACCATGCCTGAAATTTCAATTTATTTTAAAAATAAATAAATTTACGTATTTATACAACATTTACTTTGATAAAAACAAGTGATAAATGTATATATGTTTTTCTACGAAAAAAATGTAAGGTCGGCGGCGGGATCCGAACCTGCGACATTACGCTCCAAAAGCCAGTGCGATACCCGTCAGCTACCACGACAATTGATTCTTAGAGAAGTGACTAAAAGTATAGCTATACTGTATAGACATAAAATCCGGATTCTGGCGGCAGTTAAATGATAACGGAATGTATTCTGATGATGTTACTCAAATCAGATATTGAATTTTTTATGAGACACGATTTAAGTTTTATCATGTGCTTCAATTATCCTTATACGCGAGGAATGAGCGTACACCTAGTATAACTTCTACTTAACATAAGTAGCTAAAATAATTGTACACTAAGACACTTTACTGAATCTGTTTATTAGCAACTCAATTTAAGTGTCTACTTTAATATATAAATAAAAACAAAGTACGCTTCCTGGTTAATTTGCAATAGGTAAGAAGATAATAAAAGGAAGTTTATTGTATTCATGTACAGGCAGGACCATTGTTAAATCAGCTTAACTTGTACAATGGGAAAATCTTATTCCTTGATTTTGCAGTTTAAGTGAAATGTGTTCATATAGTCTATGTCTTGGAAATTTCATAACTCATTTCCATGTTTTAAATAGAAAGTAATATGTTTAAGTAAATTTAAAACTATGGTTATACAGATTATTTAGGCTGACGTAAAAAAATAACATTTGCTGTACATTATAGTGTTCTCCACCTAAAGTATATTATACAAATAAATATAAAAATAAAAATAAATAATAAAAAATAATAAAAAAATAAAATAATAAGTAAATAAAAATAAATAATAAGTATAAAAATATATATATAAATAAATATAAATAAGTAATTTTTTAACCAATTTAGCTCAGTAATGTATATGTATATATTATACTCAAACCATATAACCGGCAATGAGGAAGTTGTTTGAATCTTGGTATACGAAACGATTCTTGCAATATACTTATTGCATTTGTACCCTTAACCGTTTGAATGTTTCAATGGTTTAATACATTTCATTACTAAAAAACGCTTAAACTGTAAACATAATGAAATATTTTTTACTAGCTGAAAAGGAATATTTTAAAATCCAGCTAAACAAACTGGAAATTGCTGCTTTTATTGCCTTTGGCAGAATATACAGTTTGTTTTATTTATTTGAGGAAAAATGGAAAAAGTGAAACCAAAATTCTTCTCTTGGGAAAAATACAAGAGTGTTGTGTATTAGAATTGGTTTTCAAAACTTGACTTTCCATCAGAATTACTTAAAAAAATTATATAATGTAATTTTGATAAAAGATAAATCTGTTTATTTATATTTTATGGAAATACACTGAAAGAAATATATAGTAGAAACAACCAGAATATTGTTAACCCAACCAGAAAATATTGTTAAAAAAGTGACAACCATACTGTATAGTTAAAACAACAATCCTGATATAGTTAATCGAATATAGTTAAATCAACTATATGTATGGTTAAAATTGCAATATAAGGATTGTTAAATCAACAATATGAATAGTAAAAATAACTATAAAATATAGTTAAAACAACTATACAGTATAGTAGAATGTGCCATACTATGGTTGAATCTACCATATAGTATGGTTAAATCTACTTTACAGTATTGTTAAATGTACTATACAGTATTGTTGAATTTACTTTACAGTATTGTTAAATGTACTATACAGTATTGTTTAATTTACTATACAGTATTGTTAAATGTACTATACATTATTTTTTAATTTACTGTACAGTATTGTTAAATGTACTATACAGTATTGTTGAATTTACTATACAGTATTGTTGAATGTACGATACAGTATAGTTGGATCAACCATAATTGTGAATTTAACCATGGAGTATTGTTGTCACTTTTTTAACTATACTTTCTGGTTGGAATAACCATTTTCTGTTTTTGAAACAATTGAATTTAAAATAAACCTTTATAACACAAAGAAATGTAATATGAAATAAAACTGAAGTAACATAAATCTTAATTTCTTTAACATAAATCACTTGAAGAGGTTATTTCTTACACAAATCCAGCAGAGCTTATAGATGACTGAAGTATAATCTTTAATACTTTGTAGCCTAAGTATTAAATCTTATGCAGGCTGCTTCAAACAGTGTTTGTATATACAAAAAAGTACTATATATAATACTTGGCACATTTTAGATTTAAATGAAAATATTGTATTAAATTAAATGTACAGGTTTTGACTCCTTTATTAGTTTTTGACATCAAATTATTCTTGTCACAACTTATTCATAATGTGAATTATTAAATATGTAAGCTTAAAGTTGGATTGATAAACAAAGGTTATGTTAAATAGTTAATGAAACCGTTGTGTGTTAATAATATTAAAAAAGTTAATATGAAATACTGTTAATCTTATAGTTAATATGTTCATAAAAGGAGAAATGACAATCAAAAATAATACACAATAATTTATTATCACATTAATCAAACATATAAAACTAATACAGAAACAAATGTATGATTGTATTACACGGGGACTCTTACTATTATGTACATTTTCCCACTAGACACAGTGTTAATATTGTTGGGAATGTAACTAAACTTTCTTGAACAATATAATAATACTCATTAGTTAACTGTACCTCGAAGGCATGAACATGTTCACAAGACTTTTAAAATAAGTCCACTTTTTTAGTAATTGTTAAGGAGTGCTTGTCCTTGAGAGCACCTTTCAAGCAACTCGAGCAAATCCTGAAAAGTATGTGAGAGTTAGCATGTTTTACATACAATAAAGAAATCTAATGACTCTTAAAATTGTGTTTTACTTTGACACAAAGAAAAGAATAAGGTACTAATGTATAAATTATGTATACATTTTTTATTAGGCTAATGCATTTTTACAAAAACAAGAATTAAAGACAAATTCATAGGCGTTTAATTGCTTTTAACAAAACTAATAACAATTTAAAAATTGACAACTGTGTAAAGTATTTTTTTATAGTTGGATGTTTATTTTTAGATTTTGATAGGTAAGCCTAACTGTTTACATTTACACTTATCATATCGCCAGCTTTCATTTAGAACTTAAATAGCTTACCAATTGTTGTCCAAACATTTGGATTATTTAGTTTACCACTTTAAGGTAGTCTCAGATTTTTAATAATCTGAATAAATCCCACTAAGATACTGTATGTATAACACTCACAAAGGAAAAATAGCTTTATCAAATAGATATAAAACAGATAAGTAAAAAACTGGGGACCGCGCCAAAGTTGTACAGCGTCAAGTCCAGACACATTTTTAGTCCCGATTTGTCGCTGTCCGACTTTGACGCATTTGTACATAAATAAAAGTGTCCACGTTTGACGCCTTACGCACCCGACAAACCCAGACACTTTCTAAAGTGTCCTGATTTGACGCTGTCCGACTTTGACGTTTCTGTACAGAAATAAAAGTGTCCGGAGTTAACGCCTTATGTAGGCGAAAAACCCAGACACTTTCTAACATGTCCGGGTTTGATGCCTTACACACCCGACGAACCCAGACACTTTGTAAAGTGTCCTGATTTGACACTGTCTGACTTTGTCGCCGTCCGACTTTTACATCAACCCTAAAAATGACTTGAATCTTCCTCCTGCCAATTACAAGATTAAGTAATTTTTAGCAAATTTCCCCTATAGGGAAGAAGCTATTACCGTAGGTGGCATGGTAAGACTTAAGCCCGAGACCATGATAACTTTTCGTTTTGAGGTCCCTAGATGCCAAAAACACTATTCGTTCTAATTTATATATATATATATATATATATATATGTGTGTGTGTGTGTGTGTGTGTGTGTGTGTGTGTGTGTGTGTGTGTGTGTGTGTGTGTGTGTGTGTGCGTGTCCGTTACCGCAATAGCTTTTGAAAGAAACACCCGATTTTGATGAAATTTGGCACAAATATGGGGAGTAGCATTTATGGCTTTAAGTTCGAAAACCAGATCGATCGCACTATGGGAAGGGGGTTTTATGGGGGTTTACAATTTTCCAAAAATCGGTTTTTCGCAAGTTTGACCCTAAAATGTTAAAAACACTCAATTTTGGTTATAACCATTTTATACAGTAAAAAAACAAATAATTTAGTATTTCGAATCATTAACCTAGGTTAAGTGGTTGCGGAGAAAATCCAAAAAATGTGTCCCATGTTAATCTTATGGGAAAAAGGTTTTTAAATTTTTCTCAGATAGTTTTACTAATACCCCCGTCGCAGCAAACCTGCGGACTCAGCGAATTTCCAATACAAAATATAAGTCTTGATATCACATAAGCCGCATACCAAATTTCATAAAAATATATTCAAAAATAAGCGATATATCAAATTTGAATTATTATTTATAAAAATAACATCGGGGATGAGTACGCAGGTTTGCTGCTACAAAAAACAACAAATATGGGGTTTCTTGTAAATATCAATATTACTCTACTAGGTGAAGCCACATACCAATTTTCATAAATATAAATTCAGACGCAGGTTTGCTGCTACAGGAATTAATGGTAAAAATCGGGTTTTTTGTGAAAATAACAAAAGACCACAACCAGATGAAACCATATACCAAGTTTTGTTAGAATCCGTTCATAAATAAGCGAGCTATAATTTTTTTCTTATTCTCCATAAGAATAGCATTGGACAACGTACTGTGTTTAGCACTTTCAATATCTCTGTAACCATTTGACATAGAGCAATGATCAAAACACCAAATTGTGCGTCTTTTTAAGCTGATTCCAATGGAAGAAACTAAAATTTGACTTTTTCAAAAATTATATTTAGAAAACTCAAAAAACCCATTTTTGGGGTACAAAACCCCCCCAAAATACCCCTTCGGATAGTCCGATCTGTCTGGTTTTCGAACTTAAAGTCATAAATGCTGCTTTAGACGCTTATACCAAATTTCGTCAAAATCGGATTATTTTTACGAGAGTTATCGCACCCGCGGACACACACACACACACACACACACACATATATATATATATATATATAGATATATAGATATATATATATATACAGTTTCGAACGAATGGTGTTTTTGGGGTCTGGGGACCTCAAAACGAAAAGTTATCATGGTCCCGGGCCTAGGTCTTACCATGCCGACTACGGTAATAGCTTCTTCCCTATAGGGGAAATTCGCTAAAAACTTCACATTTCTGTTTATTAATGTATTTAGCTCAACAAAACAAACAGTTTGGTGTTTTAATCGTTGTTCTACGTCCAACCATTGCAGAGATATTCAAAGTGCTAAACACAGTACGTTGTCCAATGTTATCCTTATGGAGAATAAATAAAATTCTATATCTCGATTATTTATGAATGTATATTGATGAAACTTGGTATGTGGCTTAAACTAGTTGTGGTATATTGATATTAGCACAAAAAACAAGTTTTTTGTTGATAGTCCCCGTAGCAGCAAACCTGCATACTCGGCCCCCTTGTTATTCATATGGAGAATAAGTAAAGTTGTATATCTCCCTTAATTATGAACCTACATTAAGAGAACTTGGTATGTAGCTTCACCTGGTTCAGTTGTATTGATAATTGCAAAAAAAACACTACTTATCTTCCTCGTTGCAGCAAACCTGCGTCCTCAACCCTAATGTTATTCTTATGGAGAATAAATAAAATGCTATGTATCACTTATTTATGGATGTATTTTTGTGAAACTTGGTAAATAGCTCTATGTAGTAGTGAGTCACATATATATGCATTGGAAATTCATTGAGTACGCAGGTTTGCTGCGACGGGGGTATTGTTATTGTAATTCCCTTGGGACTATGCAAGTTAAGTCTTTTAATAATATTCCATCAGATTTTTGAAACTTAGATCTGTTTACTGATAAGCTTGGGTTAAACCAAGAAAGCATTAATATTCACAAAGTTTGACCTACCAAGGTTCTCCAAATGAGTTGAAAATCAACCATAACAGATGTCAATGTAAATTAATTATAAGGAATATTTTTTGTTGTTGTAATGTTAGGTAACCTATTTTGGGAAATTTAGGAGAAACCGGCCCTAAAAAGAGATAGTACAGTAGAGTCCCGCTATTCCGAAAATCCGCCTATTCCGACCTCAAGTTCCGAAATTACTTAAAAAGTAGGGAAAATTGAGAAGTTGTTTTTTTTGTAAAAATAAAATAAAAAGCTGTTTATAGCCTGTAGGGATGGGCAAGTACTCGAGTTTTCGAGTACCTATCGAGTATTTTATAATACTCGAAGGCCGAGCGTGTATTAGAGACTACTCGAAAATTCGAGTCGAGTAGTTGAAAATTAGCTACTCCCGCCGGCGCCGTTTACCCGATTCAAGCCGATAACCATAACCACTCCTGCCGTTTACCCAGATTTTCACCGCTAACCAAAGCCATAGCAATTTAATACGTTGATACTATTCAAGAAACCCGCCTATTCCGAATTCCCGCTAAACCGAACAGGGTTCGGTCCTAATTAGTTCGGAATAGCAGGACTCTACTGTATGTTTATTTAAACTTACATTATCAGAAGAAGACAATGACTCGTTTGTCAGATCCTGCAGCTGAGGCAGTTGTTCCCCCTCTTGGTCACTTGGCAGAATTATCTGATTTTTTGATTCATCTAAAATTTCAATAGTGGCTTTCTGAAAAAAAATCGAATGCTAATTTTAGCCTGTAAAAGATAAATATATATACTTATTGATTTTGAAAGGCAATGTATTGCTTTTTAATGTATTATTTTTTTATTTGTAAGCCTAGACACCTAGAGTTGAGTGGACACTCGATTATCCGGCACATTTGAAACAACAGCCATGCCGGATAATTTATTTTGCTGGAAATTTCAGTGTATTCAGATTTTAACAGGAATACATTTAATAACTAATGATCAATCGAAAGAAATGCCTACTTTCATGGTAACAAAAACCTCAACAGACGAAAATATTTGGAATTATTTTGAGGTTATGATGAAAAATGCTGACCAGAACGATCTGAACGCGAGAGGCTCCGTGCGTAGCCACAAACAGCCGGCCGCAAGGGGCTGGCCCGATTCCGGTTAATTGAGGTTGCCGGATAATCGAGTGTTTACTGTAGGTACTACTATTCAAAACTAGATTTTACCTTGTTGTAACCTAAGCTATGTTTCCTTGGGAAACGCGCTTCATCAGTCGCGTGGTCACAGGTTGAAATAGGACACATAGGCCTATGTGGTTGTCACATTTTAAAATTAAACGAAAGCACAAAAATTAAAAAACATCATAAAAACATATGGAAATGTATGTCAATTGTGGGTAAGATTTCAACACACAGTAAGGTAGCGGTATCTGGGCCCAGGTATTAAGTATACGGTACACAATCCTAACCCAGGTATTCCGAATGACGCAATAATGCGATCTAGGCCAACAAAAGATTGTCTACATTTTAAATAAGTTACTAAAAATCGGTTATCAATTCGTCTAGACCTGTCAGTTTCAGTTTCGCCCGTCTCTACCTACAAGTTTTGGTAACGGTTGTAACACACTATATGTAGAGTATGTGGCATTCGTAAAACTGTCAAATAAATTTAAATGCATGTTTTTTATATTACATTTTGTATGTTTTTAATTAGCCTACCTTAATCTGAACAATTTTATAATCAGGCCTGAATAGACAAATATTTGGATGATGGACACCGCACAGTATTAAGTTTGTTGGAAAAAAATAACTCAGCCAGAGACAATTAGTTTAGTTCAAATATCCATTTGAATGTTGATTAGGCTATTAAGTCAAGGTTGAATAGGCCCTACCAAAAACAAATGTTCAACTTAATAACCTCTGAAAGGACTTTTTCTTGAATAAAGCCCCTCAACTGCTCCAGATTGAACATTAAAACCGCACGGTCTCCAGCTAACGGAACAATGTCCCGTGCTGTGTCATTTGACATCACAGCCAGAGCATTGATTGTCACTCTCTGCTCTACAATAAATACAAAACTTCTGTCATGTTTATTACGTTTTAGTAATGCGTATTTGTAGGCCTATGGATGTTTAAAGTGGATAGGTATAAATGTAACACATAACCTGTAAAGTATAAGTTATATAGGCCTGAGACCAGAAGCACTTTCAAGTACGAGTAGCCTATTTATTCGCTTTTAAGGCAAGCAATCAAAACCCTGTCAGAGTCTTATAAGTAGAAGACGCAAACCCACAAGAGTCTAGCAAGTAACCCATAAGTTAGTGTGTGTTAATAAGGATTATGCCTTTGTTAAGAATTAATACCCTCGTCGCAGTAGACCTGCATACTCAGTGAATTTCAAATTTAATTTTGATATTTACGTAGGCCTATAAGTTCTTTAGAGCCTATTAGCCTACTTAGGATTGCAGCTTTGTGGGTTGTGATTGAAATTTGTAATAGGTATATCTTATTTATGAAGGTAAGTAGTCATATTAATTTACCAAAGGAATATGTTTATAAACAAGAAATATACGTATGACAATTTATAGATTTTCCATGTGGCACTGAATACATAGTTAAGCTGCTACAGAGGTTTTTCCAGTAAATATTCTTAGTAAATCCTAATCAAATTAAGGATAGGAACCAATTTTTATACAATTATGCAAATAAATAAGGGAGACATGGTGTGGACTTTCATAAGCTGAACGATATAGGTAATAAAAACCAAATGAAATTGTCCGATACGGTATAGGGCCTAACGACTATTTAGGTTTTTAGGTTATAGTTTTGGTTATTTTAGGTGTCTTGAAATTTGTCCAGACATCAAATGTTGATTCCACTATTACTTAACTTAAACATGTAGCCTATTGCCAGGAACAACATTATCATGTCATGTCATTGTCATGTTTGTTTATTTCATTTTTATATTAAGTTAAATTGAAAAACAAACATAACTAAGAACTTAACGTAGGCTATAGACTATAATATATTTTGCAATAGATACAAATATTGACCTAATCGATATACCGTATTGAACAATTTCATTCGGTTCTTTTTATCGTTGTGCTTATGAAAGTGTACTCGAGACATGACATGTTACAGAATACCTAAAAGAATAACATAGGGAATGCTTTATTGTTTAACTCCGCAACTGCTTCGCAAAATTTAATGAATCAAAATATTAAATAGTTTTTTAAACTGTTTAAGATGGTCAGATTAAAAATTGACCAATTTAAATACCTTGAAACGGTGAAAAATACCAAAAACTCATTTTTGACGTCCATTTGGAACCGCATAAAACCCCGTTCTCATGGTCCCATCATCCTGGTTCTCACAACCAATCTGGGAAAATTATGTTAGGGCCTATTAAAACTTATAAGTGGTAAGCCTCACATGCCCAACATAATGAAGGAAAACTAATGTATATGCTACATAAGTTAAGGCTTCTAGGTCATCTTGATCAAGAGCTGAAAGGTTAAATATGTCTCACCTACATCGAAATTTCAAGACTAATTGCGAGTGAAAGGCCCTGTGCCTGTTAATGGTGGCAAAAGACCATTAATTGATATGGTGTTTAAGATGCCTATATGGGTAACGGTGATAAGCAAGTTAAGGATGATTTTTGGGCTAAACTTATTATTGCTTACAGGTCATATGAAAATAACCTAAGACCCAACCACCATGGGCCTAGCATTTGCTACCAAAACCAGCAGGCGCTATATCCCCTGAAAGGCTAGGACATTTAATATGCTTAAATAGATTCCATATAAGCAGTAATATACAGTATCATTGATGAGCGATTATAATATTATGAAACTTATCTTATTACACTCACCTCTGAAGGACTCAACATAGGAGTCCAGTCCCCACGCCTTTAAATATTCTTCCACTTCTTGATCAGCCATCGAGAAAAAGGCTAGTTATAACAACTTTCAATCGAAAGCCTTAAAAGTATATCGTTAAAACTATAAGAAGTTTAATTTGTTAACAAACAAAAACAAATCAACGACACTGCCTACCAGTAAACAAACCGACAGACCATAACCTCAACCTCACAGACAACAAAAATTGAGATTGTCGCGAAGTCTGTCCAGGTCGTCCAACTGCCACGAGGTGCCGCCGTTAAAATATTGTTAATTGAAGCATACTGTGAGGTTGTTCTGACTATAAATATGGTAAAAACAACTTAAAGTAGTATTGATTTAACTTAACAAAATAGTTAAATCAACTATATTTATTTGTAGTGTCTTGTTAAATTAACCATAGGTAAATTGTTGTTCCTATTATATTATTCTGGTTATATTAACTATAGTATTGTTAATTTAACCATATACCTTTAACCATCTGCATATAGTTATTTAAATAGTATGTTTTGTTGTTTTAACTATAAATTATAGTTGGGATAACTATTTTATAGTTAAATTAACTATATTCCATTTTACCAGAATATAGTTGAATGCATTTCTTTCAGTGTAGTACAAATAAAATAATAGTTATTACTCCAATTGAAGTATCGTCTGTTTTATATATATATAATCTAAATGATGTTACCATTTCAATCACAACTATTTATTCCGTCCTTCAAAACCTGTAAAAAAGTAGCAGTAATATTTACCGATAAATCTAAAATTGGCCACTCACATAACTCCGAACAGTGACCGTGGAACAGCCCATTCAAAGCCACCGTCACGTGGTGCTATAATGTCCCAGCCAAATGGATACTCGATTTGTATCGTTACTAGAAAGCGTAAACAACTTTTTTCAAAATTGTTCTATTAACTTATTTATTTATTCTTGGAAAAATGTGCTCCCTTTTGCGTAACATACAACATAATCCGATCGTCGAATAAATACACATGACAAAATTTTATCAATATATAAATATTGATATATATTTTTTTAAGTAAAAAACTATTTGATTTATTTCAGAGCACCAGCATTTTAACGTCAATTATAAGTAGTTTTAACGGCTTGTAAATTGATTTAAAAATACAGCACTGCAAATATTACTACTAATACACTTTACTATTGTTCAATATACAGTAAAGATCCAAGTAACATGTTACAGCTATCATTGTATTGTGAGGTAAATTATGTTAAATTGAATCGATTTTCTTGATTACATTTAGTTTGCTTAACCAGGCTATATGTATTTACTGTACTCAAATAATTGTTTCCTATAGTTATGAATAACTATTTTGAATTCTACTTGATTTAAACGGCTATCAAATCATGTTAATCCCTGTTAATATTTTATTGCTATTGGTTTATATTACTTTTGAGATATTGAGAAATAATTTTATTATTATTTGTAAACAACTTTTTTCAAAAAATTATTTTATCAACGTTTAAGTTTTGTCATGTATTTCCCTTAGTTTTAAAAACAATTGTTTGGTTGGCAAATACAAATTGTTAACGAACCAATGCTTCGAGATACAATATAATTTTTTTCAGCTGATCGTGTGAATCGTCTGCTCCATCAAAAGAAGCCTTTATTTAAAAAGCTTAGTCGCTTTGACCCAACAGTAACAATGTTTTTTTTTTGTTGTTTTATTCTTCAGGGGATGTTGATTTTCCAGACGTTAAAGCTTTTATAAATGTGATTATTTGGACGTAGTGCCAGTGAAAAATAAACATATATTTGCAGACTTTTTTAACACAACGCCAATAATAAAATATTGTCTTGTTAAGAGTTTTTATTAATATTGTTATTATTATTATAAGCTATTATTGATAATATCTTACTCTAAAATAAATTAAACATATTTATTGCACATATTAATCGTGTATTTCTAACGCTTATTAGTTATTGAAAAATTAATTTAAATCCACTTTAAATTTGTATTTATTTCAAAAATTTAATATTTCCTGTTAGATTTATGAGGATAAGAGCCTTGTAAATTATTGTTTACTTTTGCGTCTCTATAAAAATATTTCTAAATATCTGAAAGATTAATGTTTTTATTCCACCAGTGAGACTAATTAACAATGTAAAATGTGAGGAATGTTTATTCTTTATTAAAAATAAATAATCTAACTAAGACTATTGTTTCTTTTATGTATTGATTAGTACTAGAACGATTTTAAAATGTTTAATTTCAGTCGGATATCAAAATATATTTTAATACAAAATTTCAAGATTTTTAATGGCATTAGTACAGATTAAAACATCATTGTACACTGAGTTCAACTGTTGGATGTCTTTCCATGCTTTTTATTTTTTATTCATTATGATATTTAATAATGTCAAATTATTTATTACAGCTGTATTATGTAGTTAATTTTAGAAGTTTTTAGAATAAAACTTTTGTGGCAACACTGGCTAATGGACTCAGTGAATATTTATTCATTAACTGTTTTCCATTATTACTTGCCTTTTTATTAAAAATGATCAAGTTTATGTTATATTAATATTTATTTTGGCTTTATTTGAAACTTTAAAAGTATCAGCAGATTAAAACAAAAAAATATTTTTTGCAAAAATATGCTTAGTAATTTGTAACTTATATGTTATGATTTATTTAAAAATTATTACATGCGGTTTGGATTCAAAATGATAAGCATATTAAATCGTAGATGCATTTAATACATTTTAATTAAATTGTAATTGTTATTATATGTATAAAACAGTTCAGCTGGTATATTATTGTTGGCAGGTGTGTGTTTGTGAATCATCTTTTTTTCTCGTTTCACCGTTTCAATTTAAATTAGTTGGGCCTACTTTTCGTGCTTATTCCTACAACGCTTTTGAATACATGACCAAACACTGACCAACATTAAATCGTATGTATCTAATCAAATCAACTAAATATATTTTAAATTCATTATTTTGTTATATTTCACAATTATAAATATTATTTTTAAACCGATACTCTAATAATGAAAAATTCAGTTTTATTCGAATTAGTTATTTTCGTTATTAATATAATTCTTTAAGTAAGCTCACTGAATATCCTATTAACATTGTGGGTGGGTACAATGTTAGCTTTAAGTTATAAGACTTTTTTATAAGTAAAATAAATAGATTATAATTTACTGGCACATAAAGATAACATTGGACCCTGCGTTTATTGCCAATTTAAAATAAAAATCTTTCTTCACAGTCATTATTAATAAAATAACAATTCTAAATAATAGTTTTAGCTTTTTAGCTTTTTTAATATAATAGTCAGTATATCTAATTAAATATTCCTAAATTTTTGCAACTCCAAAAAATTAAATGGAAGATTAGTAACTTTACAATTTCTCACCCAGAATTTTACCTAAATACTAGTAGTATCATTTTGTTAGAGCACTTTAAATTAGGTAAAGTGAACTAAAATTGTTATAGCTTTTTCTTTGTATTGTACATTATATTTGTTGAGTTAGGAGATGATAACTATTCCAAATCAAACATTTTAAAATCTAAGAAAATGAGTGAACACCGTGATTTAGTACGTACATACCAAAATTCATAAAAACCAATCCGTCCGCGTGGACTCGAGGGGTGTATACTCCATCAAAAATATAAATATATATATCAAGTGAAATATACTGTTCAGGTTTAATACTTGATTCAGACACTATATATGAATAGGAAGAGAAACAAAAGATGACTAACATCACTAAAACATATGGTTTATAAAAATTACTATTTACCATTTACAACATTACGAAAGATCCCTGCTCCTTCAGAAATTTTATTATTAACCTTCTTAAAATAACAAAATCTTGGTGTAAGAACAGGAATGTAATTTTCATCAAGTATTTTCCTTTGAGAGGTTGTTTCAGCATCGTTTCTAAGTTAAAAATATGTAATTCCCATTTATGTAATTTCCATTTATTGTATTATGGGTTTTTACTTTAAAAATCTTATACATAACAATGTCTACTCTCATTAGTACTGTGGGTTGAACAAAGGCTATAAAGACATTACATTTGTTTTTCAAATAACTTCGACGTAACATGGATAGCACAAACAATTCTATACTGTGACACTATGTTGAATCTGTTTATTAAAAAATAAATTTAAGTGGCTATTATAAGAAAAAATAAAAACAAAATATGCCTTCTGGTTAATTTTCAATAGGTAAGAGGGTAATTAAAGGATGTTTATCGTATTAATTTACAGGCAGGGCCATTGTTAAATCAGCTTGGCTTGTACAATGGGTAGATATTGAACCTTAATTTTTCAGTGTAACAAATTTGTACATATAGACTACGTCTTGGAAATACCATGATCCATTTCCATAATTTGAACAGAAAGTAATTTGCTTAAGTATATTAAAAAATCTAATCATACAGATTATCCAGGGGCTGACGTAAAAAATACATTGGCTGTATCCTCTAGGGTTCTCCACGTAAAGTATATAAGAAAATCAAAATAAGTAATTTTTCAACCACTTTAGCTTAATATTTCTGTGTGTTTTATACTCAAATTGTATAATCAGCAATGATTTTTTTTAACTTAGCATAATAAATGGTCTTTGCAATATATTTATTACATTTTTACATTTAATCGTTTCAATGAATTCAACGGTTTAGTACATGAAATTAATTCAAAAACACAACTATAAACATATTGAATATTTTTAAAGAACTGTAGCTAAAAAGGTTAATATTTTAAAACCCAGCCCAAACAAATTGAAAATTACCGGTTTTCTGCTTTTGGCAGAATATACAGTTTATTTTATTTGTTTTAAGAAAAAAAAATTAACAAGTGAAATCTAAATTTCACTGTTGGGAAAAATTCGAGAGTCTTGTACGTTTGGTTGTTAGAGTTGGTTTTATAAACCTTACTTTCCATGAAAATTACTTTTTGAAAACAAAATTGTCATATTATTGATAAAAGAAAATCTTTCTATTTACATTTTATGGAAATAGTACAAATAAAATAAAGGTTATTACTCCAAATGAAGTATCGCCTGTTATATATATATATATTTTCTAAATTATGTTACCATTTTTCATCAGAGCTATTTTTCCGTCCTTCAAAACCCGTAAAAAAGTATTAGTAATATCAGAGTAATATTTGCCGATAAATCTAACATTATCCACTAACATAACTCTGAACAGTGACCGTGGAACAGCCCATTCAAAGCCACCGTCACGTGGTGCTATAATGTCCCAGACAAATGGAGACTCGATTTATATTGTACTGGAAAGCAAGCATAACAAAATTCCAGATTTTTTTACTAACTTATTTATTTATTCTTGGAAAATGTGCTCCCTTTTTCGTAATATACAACATAATTCAATCGTCGAATAAATATGCATGAAAACTTTTTATCAATATATATATATATATATATATATATATATCAATATATATATATATATATATATATATATATATATATATATATATATATATATATATATATATATATATATGTATATATTTTATTTAGTCATAGACTAATTTTATTTTATGAGAGCACCAGCATGTTAACGTCAATTATAGGTGGTTTTAACAGCTCGTACATTTATTTGAAAATACAACACTGCAAATATTATTAATAATATACTCTACTTGTTCAATATACAGTAAATATACAAGTGAAATGTTACAACTATCATTGTGATGTGAGGTAAATTATTTTAAATTTAATTGATTTTCTTAATTACGTTTCGTTTGCTTAACCAGAGTATATGTTTTTACTGTACTCAAGTAATTGTTTCCTATAACTATTTTGTATTCTACTTTATTTCAACAGCTATCAAATCATGTTAGCCCCTATAGATATTTGATTGTTGATGGTTTATATTATTTATTAACAATTGCAGAAAACTTTTATAATTATTTGTGATGACATTTGTTCACAAAATTATGTTAGCAATGTTTTAGTTTTGCCTTGAATTTCCCTTGAAAAAAAAACAAACAATTATTTTGTCGGCAAATACAAATTGATAAGAAACCAATTCTCCAAGATACAATATAATGTTTTTCATCTGATCGTGTGAACCAATCACTTCAACAAAAGACGCCTTTATTTGAAAAGCTGAGTTGCTCTGACCCAACAGTAACGATGTTCTTTTGATTTGTTTTATCCTTCTGGGGATGTTGATTTTGCACACGTCAAAGTTTTTATATACGCGATTCTTTGGATTAATTACCACTGAAAAATAAAAATAAGTGCTCACATATTGTTTTTACACAATGACAATGTATAATATATTAAGGGATTTATTATTATTATTATTGTAAATATACATTCGTGATAATATTGTTACTCTAAAATATACTAAATATGTTTTTTACACATATGTCTTTTGTATTTACTAACGCTAGATACATATTTATTTAATGTATAATTAAGTTAACTACACTTTAAATTTTTATTTATTTCTGGAATTAAATATTTCATGCAAGAATTATGAGGATAAAAGCCTGGTAAATTTTATTTATTTTCACTCTCTGTACAAACATTCTTTTAAGTTTAAACAATTTTTACTCCACGATAGAGAGAGTTTATCAATTTAAAATGTAACGAATATATATATTGTTTAACATAAAGCCAATTTTATAACAGACATCTGGTTTCTTTATTTATTGATTATTACTATAAGGGTTTTAAAATTAAAAAAAAGATTTGTTGCCTTTGTGTTGAAAATTTAAAATATATTTATATACAAAACCATAAGATTTTTATGGACATTATGACAGATTCAAAACATCATTGTACTCTGGGTCCAACATTTGGATGTCTCTCCATGTTTGTTTTACGTTAAATATATTAATAATGATGTAATTGCTGTTAAATAATTTATTACAACTGCACTTAATTTTATAAATTTTGTAGAATAAAACTTTAATGACAACACTGGCGAATGAACTCAGTGAACATTTAATCATTAATTATCTGTTATGTGTACTTGCTTGTTACATTAAAAAGTGTATAGTAATGATATATTGAAATACCTCTGCTGTACTATTATCTTCAAGGACGTCAGAAAATTAAAATAATTATTTTTTACAAAAAAATGCTTATCAATATGTACTGATGTGTACTGATACTGATATGCTATGTTTTAGAAACAAATTATTGCATGCTGTTTAGATTCAAAATGATGGTAAATACCAAATCATATACTCCGTTTATACATGTTGAAACAAATATGATTGTATTATATAATAAAAGTTCAGTTGATCCATATCTTTTGGCAGGAGTGTGATTTTTCCCTTAAACATTAGTGCGTGTTCAACGCAAATTAGTTGAGCCTACTTTAATCTTTTAGTAATGTTACCTAAAAACCTAAAAAAACTGATAAATCACCCACCGACATGAAATATACCGGGTGTCCATAAAGTCCTGGACTGATGTTTATGTGTCATCAAATGAAAACCACTAGAGCTACAAGTAAGCTCACACTTTTAAGAGAGTGCCACAAATAGAGATTTATTTACAATATATTCATAATCAGTACAGTTCAACATGTGACCTATTAGCGGACCGTAAAATATCTACCAGAAATTCAATACCCATCCATATATTAACCAACATCTCCTTGGTGTTTGTTGATATTACGCTTCTGATTCTGGTCTTCAGCTCGACCAATTTAGGCAGGTGTAGCATATAATAACGTCTTTCACATGGCCCCAAAATAAAAGATCCGTTGGGGTAGTATACGGTGGGTGAGGACGAGGAGGCCAAGCAATGGGCTCGCCTCGACAGATCCAACAATTAGATAATGTTTTATCTATGAAATCTCTAACATCCAAAAATTAATACGGTGATACATTCACCAGATATTGCCTCAATGAACTTTTTGTTTTGAGGGTATATTAAAGACATTGCATATGCTATACTTTCTATAATATGTACGAATTGAAGACTAAAATCAGAGGAACAATATCAACTTTAACTGAAAAGATATGGATTATACTTGGGCAACAATTTAATTTCTGCTAGATATTCCAATGGGTCACTTGTGTAAGTTTACTGATGTTGTATTTATTGTAACTAAAACTCTATTAGTAACACTATATAAGCTTATATTTGAAGCTATAGTGTTTGTCATTTTATTACACATGAAAATCAGTCTAGGACTTTATAGACACCCGGTATTCATTCAAATTAACTAAATCTATGGTTTTATCATACGCTAAATGATTTCTCCAGTGAGTACAAGTTGAAATTAAACTCAATGGAAATTCTATTAACATTAACAAATAATAGAACAAACAAATATAATCTGCATAAAGGATAATCTGGTCAGTTACCAAATTGAAAAGAAGACCGGTATTCCTAAATGAAGGTATTTAAACATTTTATCCAGTCCACTGTTTGCTATATTTATTTGATTTTAGGTGGACGCTTCAGGACAATGACGTCACTTTACTGACCCGGATGTCGCTACAGAGCCATTGCTGAGTGACAGTGCATGGCCGGGGGGAGACCCTGGAACACAGTGTTGACGACAGACCACAGGAGAAGGGATGCTGGAAGAACAAGTGATACAGTCGTAAACGGAGGGGAGGTAGGAGCCGGTGGTGAGAGAGGAAGACAAAAACATGGCAGTAGAGTGTCTGGGCACCTCGACGGAGAGAGATCTGGTGATGGAGGGGGTCCTGGAGAAATTTGTAGGTGTCAAAAGAAATTGCAAACTAGTAGCTTGGAAATGCGGAAAAGAGAAACGTGTAAATGGGATAGGTATAGCACGACTAAAGGGAAGGGGAGACAATGTAAAACGAGGGGGGAATTTAAAAGTATTAAGAAATGTGAAATGGAACAGGATAAAAGCAACTGTAAAGCTACAAAAAATGACCTCTTCCAAACAACGTTGTCAAAACAAGCCAGAGATAATGAAAATGAAAAACGTGTTAAAAACGAAACGGAACACCACTTTGACAAAAGTTCAAACACAAGTGAAAGCTACAATGCCGTTTTCTATCCCTTGGATAACACTACTTTTGGAAAAACATTACAAAACGCCTTTTCTGGAAAAGAAAGCTTTTTGTTCCACCGAAGTTATGTGTGCGGGTTTAAGTGCAGTGCTCAATTCCGGACACAAGGTTCCTTGTGGAGGAGAGTTATCTGGGCGGTGATTGTCACCCAGCTTTTCATTCTAGTGTCTTGTAGAACAGTGCGGACCAGATATGGTGACGTGTCAGGGGTAATCGTAACCCCTGACAACAGGTACTTGGACGCTGTAGAAGTGTTTAAGGGTATTCCGTACGCCTCCCCTCCAATTGGAAGTCTCAGGTTCATGCCTCCAGTGAGCGGAGCGATGTGGCAGGGAGTCAAGATGGCAAATAGGTAAGTTCAGTGTGTCATTTTAATCTTATGTTTTAAGTAAGTCATTTAACTTAGGAAAAATATATTCATGTCACTGGAAATGTACCAGCATGTTTTGTTAACAAGTGGGTATGCAATTGAAATGTGCTAAGCAAGCTATTTAATAAAGTGCTGTCCTTAAGATTTATTGTAAAGTATCTAACTTTTGATTGCTGGTGTTATGTTATTATTGATCAAACCTATACAATCGTAAATATTCTATTTTTTTGAGATTTTTTTTAAACTTCGATTTGATTTTAAAAATACTTCAATCAATGCTTTTCCCGCCCCTTTTTCCAACCAAGATCAAGCATTAATTCTTTGTAAAAGTAAATAAAAACCTACCACGATTACATTGTGTACTCATATCTTGATTTAAACAGTTGTTTAGAGACTGTTTTTCATTCGAAATTAGACTATGTAAGCATTTTAAGATCTCAACCTTACTAGGTTAAGCTATAAATGTTGTAACTGTTTCAAGGCCATGTTGAGATTGTAAATTATTAATTGATGGGGGGTTAGGGTCGAATTGTACCCAAAGAAGATGCAAAATTACTACTCAAATTCTACTTGAACTATATATCAAAACAAATCCACAACTCATAATTTAAAGTTAACAGTTAAGAGTATTTGTTTTCTTGATGCAATTTTTTTTCTCAATTTCACTGTGCTATACAACCTTGTTAACTAATTTACCTAACTCTCATTTGTTTCTGTCATAGACTAGACTAAGTGTATACCAAATAAACGTTGCACATCGCAGTCATTTCCTTAGAAGGTTTAAACCATGTTAAAAAGATTTATAACCGTTGAGGGTAGATTCATTTAAGGTATAGACAAATTACCTATGCTTTGATTATACGGACGACTAAATGGACTTTAAATCACATAGTTGTGACTTAAAGATGTCAATTGGGAGGTTTTGCAGTTTCACTGTGTCACTGGACTCTTGATTGACTGAGGGGCTTCTATAAACCTAATCATGGACACTTTGTCTACCAGACAAACCACAGGCTATGACTGACTTTAACCCAAGTTCATACTCTGTATACACTTCTTTTTAATGGGTTTAGGTTTAGCCCCGTGTGCCCTCAAAAACTGCCTGATATCAGCAACGAGACGGCAGCTTTCAAAAAGATGCCTAGAGGAAGACTTGAGTACCTGAAGAGAATGGTTCCATACCTGAGAAACCAGAGTGAGGATTGCCTCTACCTCAATATATACGTGCCTCATGTTGTACATGGTAAGGTTATAAGAAATTAAAAACGAGGTAACAAGTTGCATTGAGTGATAGTAAACACAATTTAATGAGGCAAGGTTCTCCTTCCGTTCTGTCCTAAAGGGACTACCTTTATATAACTAACTCAAAGAACTGTTTAATAAGAAATTATATGTTTCATGCTAAATTATATGAAGAATACTTTAAAATATAACTGACTAGACAGTGAGAGAGATTAGAACTTGAATAAACATATTTATATTTCCTATGCAATAGTAATCTGAGCCTTAGGTCATGGGTGAATCTTGAAACAATTTCTAAACACGTAAATAGAACCGTATATTTAATTCAAATTACCATTTTTATTATTAGCTGGTTCCTGACAATACAAAGCTAAATCACACACAAAGCGTGGCGATACTTATGCAGTTTATCAATTTTGGAAGTGGCCAATTCAAGACAAGTGAACAAAAACTTGTATCGTTGCGAACGTAAAATTAAGAATTGAGCTTTAAGATCAATGTATTATTTTAAGCAAATATTTCTCTTAAAATAGTCATCCTGTAAAAAGGATGATTTGATAAAATTATTATAGAGTTATTTGCCTTTGTAATCCGAAAATTGAATGCATTATTACCTATAGTATATATACTTAAGTAAATTCAGTTTTTTACGCAAGCGTATTAATTGACAATGCAGTCATCTAGCTTTTATTTTATTGCGAGTGACATATTTGTAACTAATACATGCATTTTTCCAATATTGTTTAACATTAACCATTTGAAAGGTTAAAGTTAAAGAAATTATCCTAAAGGTGCATAATTATTGGTCCTTTAGATACTCAGCTTTAGTAAGTTTGTTTTAATAGTCAAAAGCAATCATTCGTTACAGCCTTTACTTTTTGAAACAAATTCTTTCCTTTTAATCCAGAAATGTATACATTTCAAAATTTTAAGAACATTCCAGAGCCAATTTTTAGATAGGTGTGCAAGCAAATCGTAATAATAAAATAGTACAGGTTATAAATTCACTCCAACAAAATATTATTTTATAATTTTTCCCAGTTTTAACTGTTTTGCTTGCAATAATAATATCGCTTTCCGATGTCCACATGAGTCGTTTTGTCCATTATTTCATTCTGTGATATTCAGGTCGCAACGCATATTAACTGTTCTTTGTGTAAACATTAATTTAACTAACATCAAAATTAACACTAACTCGCTGCTCTTTTCATACTTTTACCCGTTGTAGTATTTTCCACAGTAGTAGTATGTATGTATCTCAAATTCCAGGTGACATAAGGGACTCTCCTCCTCTATTTCCTGTCCTGGTGTATATACACGGTGACTCATACATGTGGGGTGCGGGTAGCCTCTACGATGGCACCGTTCTCTCTAGCTATGGCGAGCTGGTGGTTGTGACGCTCAACTACCGTCTCGGCATCTTAGGTATGTATTTAAAATTCGGTAATCCACACAAAAACGAAAGGCTGTCTTAAATAACATAATTATGAATACAACAAATATTTTTTACAATTGTCTTTTAATTGGTAATTTTGTTTGATTTGTTGATGAATTTTTAAAAAGTTCATCAAATCTGTTGTATTTCTTTCAACAATATTTTTCAAATCAGCAATTTTTTTTATAAATTACACAACATTTACCCTTATGTATTTTGAGCTATATTAAATACAATGTGTTAATAAAGTGATGCTTGTTCCAGTTATAAATTTTAAAGTTCTCCCTTAAGAAAACTTATATGTTGTAAGTATATGTTAATCTTTTCACGTTAATAAATACTCAACAGGTGTTTAATGAACCACCCTGCATTCTGCAGCTTAGGCAGATATTAGTACTGGAGTGAGTTTGTCAATAATACAGTTCCTTTTAATAATAAATCTAAACAATTAAGAAGAAATAAAGGAATATATAACTAGAAAATACGTTTATTTTAGTTAAATAAAAATACGTTGAAACTAAATCTGTTGCAAAAAGTCAGGTACTGAAGAGCTTTTTGAATTTATAAATCCAACAAAGTACAAGAACAGGGTATTTAGATGGAAATAAATTAAGACGTAATGAATATTAATTAGGTTTTATATTTGAAACAAATTAAGTCTTTTGTCAATATAACTCGAGGAAATAGTATTATCTTTTTACCAAGAGTAATTTAAGTCTTTATTCAAATGAAGTTAAATCACTTCTTCATCTACTTAAGTTGATTAGTCTTCAGTGATTTGAATCAGAAAAACTATTTTTATTGAAAGGATTTTAATTAAATTTTAAAAGTATATAATTTGATTTGGTGTATAAAATACAAAAGATTTTTTAAAATAAAGACACACTATTTTAATTAAAACGTTTTATTATTAAATATTACATTATTTACTAAACTATAAAATGATGGCATACACTAGAAGAAAATGAAATCTATATTTTTGGGAACATTATTATTTAAAAAGTATACTATAATTGAATCCAAACTAATGTAATATGCTTATTGACATAAAAACATAAACTCATATTTGTACAAATACTTGGGCACTAAAATTACTTTAAAATTTTTTTTACAACTAATACATTTATTTATTTGAAATATTTGTATTAGGCGTATACACCTTCAAATTAATACATGTATTTATCAGTTCCTAAAGTCATTTATTTTATACTAGCTGTGTACCCGTCCTTCGTACGGGTTGTATATAAATGGTAGATTAACTAAACAAATTAACAACGCACTTAAAAATAATGTTACAATATCAAAATTACATTTTACACTTTTAAAGTAGAATTAAATTAAAATTAACGAAATATACTATGGCAGATAGTTCGGGTACAGTTGCCAAGTCGAGGAACTCTGTCGGGTAGTGAACGGTGTGGTTATTTCGACTCCAAATCGGTACACGTAACACTTTGGATTCGAGTTTAGAAATAAAAGAACTCAACTACAACAAAATATTAACCCTGTTTAATTTAACATTTTAAATACTTTGATACATGAATCTTTACATTCCAATAAATTAATAGTAATGTAACGAAACATTAAACTTTAAAAACATTGACAAACCACTTTTAAAATCACCATTCTTGCCAGGTCCTGTTTTCATTATAATTGTAAATAAACAATTTAAACTTGGAAAAATCATATGTTTTAAAAACATATGCCTACTTGATTTTATTTAAATAAATTTAAATCAATATATACGAACTTTTCCAACAGTGGTCATGGTTAAATGAACGGTATTAAATATTGTATATGTTCGTTCTTCCCTTTGGAATAGACGTACATATGTGTTGATCTCCGTTGCTTGTTCATTGGTGGACGTGAGGATGGCACAACCACAGAGCCAGGCACTTTCCTGATTAAACTGTTTATGAACCTCGGTGTAACAAACTGCCAATCAATAAATCCTGTGGTTCATCGATAGTACCGAGTGAAGGATAGATGTTTCTGAGACCTTAATTTGTTTTTCAATGTCCCAATCTCAACTTTTAAAAGCGCATAAGAAAACTGCTCAACCCCTTAATCTTCTCATATATACATTTTCATATTTACTGTTAAGTTCAGACGCTCAGTGATCGGCTACATAAAATATATTTTTAGAGAGGCGTAGACTCGTCCACTCATGTCTCACTTACGACAAAGGATCTGTGTAAAATCTCCAGAGAACAACACCGAGACTCCCCATGATGTTTCTTATTCCCTTTAAGGCATAAAATTTCAACTCTCCTGGTTGAGAAGTTGGTGTGTTATGACTAACACGCTTATATTAAAGGCAAGTGGGCCAGAGTCCTTGAGTATATTTTTATCTGGAGTAGGTAAATGTCTGCACTGAGATATCAGCTACATTCCTACCGAATTTCAGATCCATCAGTCCAAGAATATGTGCAAGATTGTTAAAATATTGTATTTTGAAATTCCGGGGGGCGAAGCCCTTAAACATTTTCGTAACAGGAATAGGCTTGCATTTTTTTCTGATGAATTAGTTATGTTCCTATCGAAATTTAACATACAAAGGTCCAGTAAATACTAATACTCGTAAAATTGCCATAAAAGTAAATTAGCGAAGAGACCCATAGGACTTTTTTAAACGTATTCTTATTGTGAATCTGCAGCATAAGGGGAACCAACATCCAAAATTTTATCTTCAATAGACATTGTCGTTTCTTAGATAAAGTGATCACTATGTCAGTGATTGCATGAGTCTGACAAATATAGATTTAGATCATATATCCACTCTGTATACTTATGTTATTTATTGCCAATATTCCCTCAACGTTTTAAAAAAGAACTACAACACCTATTTATAGAATTTATAGTCATCATCTGGTTCAATATAAATAAATGCTTTGTCCATAAGAATAGCATAGGATCTTTAAAACCCTATGGGGCAGTGTCCTAAGGTAATTTAAACAATCCAATAAGCCTAAAACTTTCTAACGCACATATAGAACATAGAAAAAAGTTGCATAAAAATCGGTGCACCCGTTTTCCTGTGAAAAGCGAACAAAACATGACCAAAACCGCACAAAATCACGTTTTTGAGCGGCCACCATTATTTTGTTAAAAGGCGTAATGCCAGTTTAAAGTGCCCTAAAACCTTCTCACGCATATATAACAAAGAAACAAAGTTTCATTAATGCCAGTGCACCCGTTTCCCCGTGAAAAGCGAACAAAAACCCGTCCTTGAGCGTTACCGACAGACAGACAGACAGACATAAATTGAGATAAGACATGTTTTGGTTTCCCTAGGGTGTAAAACGTGAAAATATGCAACAATTTCATAATTCCAAGCAATGTACAGACAAAACTCTAATTATTATTTTATAGATTAATTATACGATGTATTGAAATAAATATATATATACTTGACGTACCCGTTCTTCGCACAGGGGTTTTCTCTACCCGTTCTTTAGTCAATGCAGTTTGCATTTTAGTTAGCTTGAAACAGCTGATCTTGCTTCTGCTCCTGCTCTTTAAGCTGTCAAATGTAAGTATCCACAGCTGTTCGCATTACAGTTTCTGAATGTTTACTTTCTTCTGAAATGTAAACATTGAAACTTAGGACGTTCACGGGGCGTAGCCCGAGGGGATTTTAAGGAAGTGAATAGGCCTATATGTTGCATGGGTTCAAGATCTACCTTTGTATAAAGTTTCAGCCCAGTTAGTTCAGTAGTTTTTGTGTTCACCTGGAACATCAGACAGACAGACAGACAGACAGACAGACAGAAACCACCTCTTCTTTATAATATTATAGATTTTACGTATTGAAACATTGTGTTCACCTTATTTTTGTCTGTAGCTATCCACAAACAAAACTCAGTTTGATTTTTATCCTAACTTCAAAGCTATTTGATATCAGGATAAAAACACTGTTGATTCTTAACACCGTTGCATTAAAAGTTATTGAGACAAATATTAATCTTGCTAAAGTGTTAAGACTTGATGAAAAAAAAGTTTAAAAAATGACAATAAATACCTAACATGTAAAAATCTTCTTCAGTTTCGTTTTTACTGACTCATTGTATGGTAACTTGGCTTCTTTTCAGTAATATTTATTTTATCTGTATTTGCTATTTCCCAATCTATATTTTATAATATTTTCCTTAACTAATAGAATAATAATAACATTTTATACATGCACATATTTTAAATCGTGTATTTAGTAAATGAGTATTCCTAATGACCATCCAACTAATTTAATTTTTATGTATATACCACCTAAAAACCTAATCAAAGAGTCTTTTATCTGACCTGATAAATCCATATCTTCACGTCTGATATGGATGATAAACTCTGATCACGTGCGATAATCAGGTTCAATCAAATATTATGAATTGATTAGACCTGATCAGGATTATCAAACTTGTATGACCCTTATTGGACTCATTTAATAGCCAAAGTATGTTCATTCCAAGTTTAGGTTATTATAAAACGATTATACCATCCTGACTGAACAATATTTGCATAACTGAGCTTTAACGGCATATACGTTATATGAATGACTTTATGTCACGATAAAATCTATATGTTCATTACCCAAGCCAACACCTAAATTTGACTATACGAAGGCACTTCTGTTTTCTCTATTGACCAGCAACACTAATGTGGTACAGAAAATTACTGGACTTGGAAACGACGATTCCTTTTGTCAAAAAAACCTTTTTTTAACCTTTTAATCATAAACTGTAGTAATATTTTGCTATAAGGTATTAGGTATGTCTTTTTTGGTAGTTAACTCAATTCAAATGAGGCCGGGTAAATTTCTGATCAAACTTTATTGAAGCCATATCAGTAATTGTAACATAGCTGATCATATTAATTCCAGTCAGGTTTTGATCAGGCCTTGTTGAAAGATTTCCATATAAGGTATTGATGAGAGATCCTTGATACATAAGTACTTCTCCTCGACTCAAATACCTATACTTTCGTTCTCTATTTTCTACCAATTGATTGATGCACAATCCGAACCACATAGACTTGGAATCATGTCTTATTGGCCGTTTCTAATGTTCCACTACCTCATCAAACCAATCATTATTCTCTCTAGGCTTCCTCAATACCAACAGCGGTCCGGCTAACTTCGGGTTGATGGACCAGATCGCAGCTCTTCACTGGGTCCAGGAGAACATCGCCTCCTTCGGCGGCGACCCCCGGAACGTCACGGTGATGGGGCATGGCACCGGGGCCGTCTGTGTCCACCTGCTAGCTACTAGCACTGCTGTGCCAGAGGGTAAGGGGGAAGTGAGGGTGGGGATGCAGGAGTGATATATTAAGATATAACTTAACCATTGATATGTAGGATTTAGTTGCATTACACTCAAATTATTTAGATAGGAAGTGTCTCAGAAGACCTGACAAAATTCAAGAGAGTACGCGTTTTACAGTAGAATAAACAATCTTAACCGACTATTATTACGTCAAAAGAAACAAACTGACTTTGTGTCACGCAGTTTTCATTTCTTTGTGGTCTTAAAGTACAGTTATTGCTAAGGAAGAGGATAGGAAAAATTCGTTATTGTATTTAAATTGGGGCCTGACATTTGTCTACCAGATATATTCTAATGAAGCCTTATGAAATGTATTCAATAATATTTTTATTTTTTCACAAAAAAATTAAGCCTAACCTAAGATAACTTAACTATTTAATACAAACGTATAGATGTGACTTCGCAAATATCAGTAACTGGGAGAAGATAAGTTGATTACCGCTACTAATGATTTTTTTTTTCAAAACTGAAGCTATACAAAGGACATTTTTTTAAATTATCTTAGTGAGGTTTTTAGATATAAAGATAAAAATAACTTAAAATATCCTTTTTTTGTTCAATACTTTGATTATATGCAGCTCCCATATAATTATTTTAATGACTTTACGATCGACAAGGTTATTACATGCATACTATTTTTACAATTAGGTTAATTTTTAAAATTTTATTCTTATGCTATCTCTGCCAATCAAACACATATAAACAAATCTATATTCACTTTTAACCATTTTAATGATATGATTTTAGTTTTCATTGGTTAAATACAACACTCAATCTGTCTAAGTAAATTTGATAGGTTATGTGTTTTTGGTACGATAATATTAGATGACATCATACATATGGGCCAACGTCTCTGTGCTCGTGACAATGTCGGTGCATCCAGAAAAATATATAAGCTACATTTTCACTATTATTATAATATTGTAACAGATGTCTGTAGTATGAAATATATTTTTTTACATTTTGAGTGTGTTTTCTACATTCGTCTGACACATTTCCAATAGTGCAACAACTTCGTAAGCAAAAACAAAGCTCATGCTCATGCTCCCAAACATCACAACGAGCTGCATGCATGCTCAAACTTGCAGCGTATCTGTAAATTATTGAGACATCTTATAACAAAACAATCATAAATCTCCATTAGTTAGTAGCAAGGTGTTTTGATCTTAATTCGTTTTAAAATTGTCTTACTTTTATTACAGAAATATTTACTACAATATTTATTTCACCTTCTTCCTACTGTTTCAGGTGCCCTATTTCAGCGTGTCATCCTAATGTCAGGGTCAGCCCTCTGTCCCTGGGCGCTGGTCCGTGATCCCGCCAAATTCGCCCGCCAAGTTTCCCGCCACGCCGCGTGTCCCTGGGACCACCAGCTGTTGTCGTGCCTCCGCCAGAGACCGCTAGAGGCGCTGTTGCCTGTATCAGCTGATCACCCACAGTTCGTAACCGCCTTTGGTCCTAGTGTAGACGGGGTCGTTGTGGGTGGTAGGATGAGCGAGGAAGAAGGTGAGGTTAGGTTAGGCAGGGTTTATTTTAGTTTTTATATGTTAGGTTGTGTTGCATTGGGTTAATTATGTATCTTGCTTTGTCATAATGTGCTACTTTTGGCTATATTGAGTTAGGTAGGGTTTCAGTTTTGTTTTTTAAGTGTAAAGAGAAGAGAAATTCTTGCCTAATATATTTTACAATGATACTTAAGCTAATTTAAAATTAAAAACCGTATAGCAAAAATATTGTGTATAGTAATAATAATACACAATTAAGTGCAATCAATATTATTTACTGGTTACCACCATTTAGTTCCAATTTTCTCTACTCCTTTGCTCTCTTGTTCTCTGTATTACTACCCTATACCAAACCGATCTGCAATACTGCAGTCATAGTAAATATTTCATACAATTACAAATATTATATTTTCATCACGGAATAACTACATAAACGATGAATAGAACACTGTGCAAACGCAATTCCAGACACGGTAGTTTAGAGTTAGACCGTTGGCCTCACAAGTCAACCATAGGCAAGCGTAGGTTCGATCCCGGCTGACTGCTGTGATACGTTTTCACGAGGTTTTGCCTTTGGCTTTGGATAACCTTTGGGTTGCTTTGACTTAAACCGTTACGGTACCTCACCAATTTTAGATCACCGCACATGCATAAAGTCCTCTGGGAACGGTTGAGTTTTTTTTCCTAAAAGAAGAGTCACAAACTAAGCAAAAAAGTTGTACCTCACCTAAAATATAAAAATTCAGAAAAGTTATAATGATTAAAATCCTATATTATTTGTACATAACACCTTCTTATTTCCAGAGAGCTACCCCCCTCCGGCCCCCCACCAACACAATATCCTGGGACAACTGCGACGCCCCCTGGTGGCCAAACTGTCAAGGTATCCTCTGCTGTTGGGGACTGTCAGGCTAGAGTCTTACTTCGCCTTCACCGCGGATGACGTCCAATACGGCGTGGAACCCGACCGGAAGGCGAGGCTGATGAGGACCTTTGTCAAGAACACATACAGGTAGGTTAGGTCTTCTTTCGAAATAAGTTTATTTTAATTATAATAAAGAAAAGCTATTACAATGAAGTATATGTCAACATAAAGTTTAAAGTGATAATTCCATTGTTAAACGGCATTTATTGTGGTTGTACTCAATGAATTAATCTCTGAATAATGAAAAACTAACCAGATATTTTATGGAAGGTGAAAAGTTTAGAAACGTATTAAATATTTATAAGTTTTAGATATAATACTGTTTCATATCTACTACAATCCTCCCCTTAAGTAATCATAGCCCATTCTTAATGGTCACAATTCACTAAAGCTTGGTCCAAAATACTAAAATATCATTAGCACTACAATAACTAAAACTTGCATATAAAACCACCATTTTGTTTTAGTATTACACTCAATTTCATATAATATTATCGATCTTGTATTTGGCTGTATTACTTAAAAATAGTTGTTATAGGAACATTTTCAAAATAATTCGTTTTATAATGGAATAAAATAGAATAGTTTTATTACGGAACTTGATAAATAAATTCAGAATATTTTTAAATATTACTTTTTACTTATATTTGTGGTATTTAAACCCTTGTAGTAGTTTAAATTGCAAATTACTTTTAATTAGTAATATTAAATGACCACAAAGTTATTTAGAAATATATCCAGGTTTTAAAACTTCAGGGTAAATCAATTTGTTAGGTTTATGTTAACGTAATCACAGCATCCCAATTTTGATACAGGGAGGAGAGCTATTCTTTTTTTCTCATAGTTATTGTATAGCTAGAACTAAATTTGATTTCACGATTTCTAAATATGTAATGGAAAAGTTAAACAAATTCTTTAGAAGCCCATATTCCTTCTAAATTCCTTTGCTTCTTGTGCTTAGTAATACAAGTTTTTAACCGACCAATCTAAAAGTGTTTCCAAATACTTTTAAAAATTAAAATAATAAATATATTAAAAAATACCTCAAAACAACAAAATCCATGGTTTTGATAATAATACGATCTTACACTATCATTAAATTCAACATTTGAAAACTTGTTTTACCATTATATCCTTAGCCATAGTTTATCAAAGTACAGTATTAATGTATACAAATACATTCAGACAATGAATGTTTTACAAAACGCTGCATTGAGTTAAAACATGTTAGTAATATTGTGTGTTTGGAGTTGTCCGGCTCGAAGGACCAGAATATGTACATAAACTGTTAAATTTCTTGTTCCTGCAGGTACCATCAGTCTGAGATCCTGGCCACAGTAGTGAACGAGTACACAGATTGGGAGCGGCCGGTCCAGCACCCCATCAACATCAGGGATGAGACCATGGACGCCCTCAGTGACGCCATGGTGGTGAGTGGAGATGTATTTCGATATTGGATCTAGCTGTCACTGGCCATTGGCTTATTAATCTATAAGAATCAGTCAGTCTTAGGTAGTAACAAGGCTACACAATGCATCTCACCCATTATCCACTCATCAGTAATTCATATTCACTTTAAAACACGCCCTACTTTGTAGGCATCTTAAACAGTGGTTAAGTGATTTTTTTATGTTTTGGTGAGATATTGATTGGGAAACCCCGGAAAAGCTAGTAGACATGTCTTTATTTCTTGATTTATTTGGACTTTACCTATCGCTTCTAGTGTTTAAAACTACACTAAGTTTCGGGAGGTAAGGAAACTCCTCCCGTTGTCAAGTGAACCCTACTTACATCTAAATATCAAGTTCTTACACCTAACTAACCTAAATTTTTTTGGATTTTCTTAATTTTTTTACATTTTCATTACACTAACACAAAAATAGCAAATACATATACAAAAAATAAAATACAATACACTAACACAACATTTACATACACTAAAAAATGGAAAACTGACTATACATTACCTGTTCTACATCGTTGCCTCCAAGATGACGACAAACACGGGCAACTTCACTCTCACGTCCGCTCAGCATCAGATAGCGCACTCGACTAGTGAAATTGTGACTAGTAAATTGTGACTATCAGATGCTGAGCGGACGTGAGAGTGAGGTTGCCCGTGTTTGCCGTCAGGTTGGAGGCAACGATGCAGAACAGGTAATGTATAGTCAGTTTTCCATTTGTTAGTGTATGTAAATGTTGTTTTAGTGTATTGTATTTTATTTTTTGTATATGTATTTGCTATTTTTGTTTTAGTGTAATTAAAATGTAAAAGAAAAATTAAGAAAAAAAATATAGGTTAGTTATGTGTAAGAACTTGATATTTAGATGTAAGTAGGGTTCACTTGATAACGGGAGGAGTTTCCTTACCTCCCGAAACGTAGTGTGGTTTAAACACTAGAAGCTATAGGTAAAGTCCAAATAAATCAAGAAATAAATTCAAATCCATCGCTATTATGAGTTTCAAAAATACAGACACGTCTTATTACATGGTATTTGGGTGTAAGTATCTCAGTAGATTACAGGGATGAAACATGTCAGATGAGTCGGAAAAGCCCGATATTTTGTCGTTGGGGGAACCCCCTTGAATACTGTAAGGGATAGACATCAGCCGTTGACTTCCTCGACAGTGTTACTAGGCATGTCTCCCTCAACGGGAACTGGGTGTAAGTCCCCAGAAACGTGTACAGATATAAAATGAAGATGGGACGCAATAAACCGATTTTTTGGAGAGTAAACTCCTGTGGATATTGAAAGGGATGGGACAGCAGCCGTGGACAACCTTCACAGAATTACTAGGCATGTTTTCCTTACCGATAACTGGGTGGAGGTCACCCAGAAACTTGCAGGGATGGAAAATGTCAGATGGGCCTGAAGAGCCTGATAACCTTTTGCAGGGAAACTCCCGTGGGTCACCAGCCGTGAAGACGGTTTACCATGCCCTTAATGAAACTAAGTACAACACCCAATAGATACGTTTTTTGCACTGACGTATACAAAACTAGAGGGACCAAGGAAACAGGGTTTTTTACGATGAATTAAATAATAACTGCCCAGATTTAATGACGTTTTCATATTTGTTAGCTACTTTTTGAGATGAAGCGAATAGTTTTATGATTAAAACTAATTTAATCTGTATTTATTTTTATTTCATTCATCGTTCAATGAACAAATAAAATTAAAGTTAAATTTAATATTCATAATAGTAATTATATCTTAGCTATCAGGAATTTTTCCTTTAAGGTATAAAGGTTTCAGGGTTTTACTGTTTTATGTTCTTTAATCGATGGTTCCTGCCAGAATATAGTTGATATGATAATTTTTGCTTGGCTGTGTAAAATAATTTCCCATATGGTAATTAAGTTGTACGGTGACTTTAACAAAGATTTTACATCTACTAATAAAGAAGCTATTAATAGTCAGGTATTATTTTAGTAATGGTTTCCTATTAAATTTTAAAACCATAAAACATGATATATTTGACAACTCCTAAAATATCATTGTACTCTCCTTTTACAGTTAAAAAATATTAAATTGTTTTATTAGTTGTGAATCCTTTTATGTTCAAGTAATACTAAATACAATTATAAGTTAAAGAAGAAGAATTGTAACTATAATTATTGTATAACTCATTTCTTTCCCTTTAGGCGATCATTTCAAGTTGGTAAACATTTGCATAGTTACATCATTAAAATACCTTTTTAATTTTATGTGATTAAAGAAGAATATTCATTAATTTGTTTAAAAATTTATATTATTTAAATTTTGTTTCTTTCAATTGAGCATTAAAAGTTAAAAACAGATTATTCTGATTATCTAAACGAAATGTTTCATATTTTAATGCCAAAATTCATTGCTTAAAAAAGCAAAGTAACATCTAATTTAATGTTGGATCAAAAAATTAAAAACAACTTCCTTTACAGCTTTGAATACAGAAGTATATATAATGAATACAGAATATATATGAATACAGAAGCACGTTTAGAATTATATAATGAGGCGATAAACATGATATTCATTAAATTAATAGTTTTATACTGGTCTAGTACCCATATAAAGTAAAGTCTTCCTCATTAAATGTTAATATCTACGAGGTTACACCATAAAAGGTCTTTTCTCTTTGAGTTAACATTTACATTTGAACCCAAACAGTATACACAAACTAGTAGTGCAACGGTTTAGCTAGGATATTTCAACATATTGTGCACTTTTTGATCAAAGCACCAAATTCGGCACAGAGATATACCGATGTCGTGTTAACAGATTTTGATGTAGAGCCATCGGCCAGCCACTCAGTTTAGTCTTTAGCAGATAGCTCCAACACTACATCGGTCTATCTCTGTACCAAAGTTTGTGCTTTCATCAAAAAGTGCACAATAGGTTGGCTAATCCACTGTACTATAGTGACCAGGCAAGTGAGTCACTGGCCTAGTGGTCAAGGCGTCGGACTCCGGAACCATGCCAGCGGCTAAGTCGTGTTTTCGAATCCCAACCCTGGAATGCAAATTGTACCAGTACTCTTCATTACGTACCGTCACGTATAACAGGAGTGAGCCCTTGCTTTGCTGGATACGTTCCACGCACAGATATATAGTCTGTGGACGGGAAAAGTAAAGCAAAAATAGGCTGCCAACATATTAAAAAATTTAACTAAATAAATATGTTTATTGGGTTGTTGATTCGTTTTGTTGCACTTTTGCAGGTCGCTCCCATCGTCCAAACAGCTGATCTTCACACTTCCAACAGAGCTGCCGCCTTTATGTATGTCTTTGACTATCAGACAAGGCTAGGCGACTATCCACAGGTACATTTTAATATTAAACACAAAGTGTAAACAAGTTTTAAAATAGTTTCCTTAACCTACATATTAAAATACAATAAATGGTATTATATTGGACTGTATATGATTTTGAGTGTATTCTAGCTATCCGGCTCGAAGGACCAAAATGGTTACGTAAATAATAATAGCTTTACGAATTAATAAACAAAGTAAACCTTACACCCCAAATGAAAAACAAAACTATTAAAAAATCTGGATTCGTTTGCTATTATATCAGAAATTTCATAATCCTATCTAGACAGTTAAGTAAGACTTAACGGTAATGGAAAACCGTTTCAGGTTGATCCATAACTTGGTAAAATTTTGATCGGATTTTGATTAAGTCTGATTAAATATTTACAGGAAAAGACCAATCGTTAATTGGATTGAGTGAAACGAAATCCTTATACATAACTTTACTGCTTACAGTGGTAAGAGAATCAACTCGAACTGGCGTGTCTTTGTCATAAATAACTCAAAAACGCCTCTACAGATGCACTTCAAACTTTAGAGATAGATTCTATAGTACGAAATCTCGGTCAAGTTCGTTATTGGGAATATTTGGTTAAGTAATAATAAAATTATCTTTAAAACAAATCTGTTTTTTGTCCCATAAGATTAACATTGGGAGCCATTTTAGTGGTACTTGAATCGTTGATATTTAGCCAACGTCTATGTTTCAACTATAGAGTAACGTAAGTCACAGTGCCATAGATTCACTACAGAACTGCAACTTAGTTATTCATGTTCATGTTGACTAGGAAAAAACTTATTTTCGTAACTTGAAACACAAAAACTAAGTTTTAAATTTTATTAGCTTTTAAAAGTTGTATGTATATTTTATTTTATACTAATTAAAAGATGCATTATTATTTTAAATACTATTATAATAAATAACTTTATTGGTACCGTACTCTATGTAAAGAAATGCAGGCTGAGCGCTCCACTATTAATGGGACTTTGGCCAGTCCAGTCCAGACTCCAGACTCCAGACGACAGACAGAATTATAGAATTATAACCGAAAGTAAAGATGTCAACAAGAAAATTATTGAAGTGATTATACGCTAATATATGTAATTATTTACATTACAATTTCCACTCATTAAAAGTAGAAAGTCTTAATTTGTTAAAAATATTATTATCTTGCTTATAAAACTTACGGTAAGTTACCAAATAAAATTAATGTTTTGGTTTTTTATTTGGCGGTTATCACCAATGCAACTTTACAATATTACAATAATTAACATTTGTAAGAACAGAAAACAGAACAAACTATAGCTACCTATACATCGTGCTTTTAACTATGATGGTATGTTATTAAAACTTATGTGGCACATTACTTTTCACCATTTTCAGGGACTAGCCTATTTCCTTTCTGTCAGATTGAAAACTGAAGTTTAATATAAATTTATTTTCCTACAAAATGATAATTGCATTACCAGAACTTGTTTATTCAAACTCAATAAGTTTGGTCCTTTTTGGAGGTTAATATTTGTAAGGTATGCCTATCGACTTTAATTTTCTAGGCATAGTTTATGATGTCCATACACCACTGTTTTAATACAATTTTTGACTAAATTTCTTCATTTTTATCCAAAATAAACATTTTATAAATTTGTTCGGTAAGGTAAAACTTAGTCTCTGGATAATTGTGGCTTTTGGCATAAGTTCGTCGTAGGCCTACTTTTCGTTTTTCATTGAACTAACCTCATGTAAATTTACCTCTAGAGTTTGGAAATCACATTTGTTTTTTCAGAAACAAGGGTAAAGTGATACAAATTTTAAATCTGAAATAGGCTTTGACTTGTTTAACTTACATTTAATTTACCCAGGCGAATCCAATATGGTTTCGATCTTACTCGGCTATACATTCATAAGTGGAACAAAATAAAGAACCAAATGAAATTGTTCGATAGGCTACGGTATATTAATTAGGTTGCTATTCTTAACACTGATTAATATTTATGTTATATAGCTTGGTGGAAACCTTATAATTTCATATATAAAGTTATCTTATTGGATTGAAGCGAAGCGAAAATCCTTATACCTCAGTCTAAAAATCTAATTCCTGATACGCTCTCCATTTCCACCGGTGGATGGATTGTCATGAAATTTTTAAGGTTAACGATTTGACGATTTAATGATTCTGATAAACTATACCGGAGATTTTCGAATTATTATTACATTTTAATAATTATTTTAACATTCTTCAGTAAGTTACCCTACCACTTTTGACCTTAGTGGCACACCGTACACAGGCTCTTTAGAACAGTCAAAATTCTTTAGTTGCTGTCATCTTGATGTTTGGCGTTACTTTTTTGAGGTTACGATTACGAACTAGAAGTTTATTTTTTGATAATTTGTTCTAACATCTTGATCGAAAATCATAAACTATAAACGTGACGTTCTTCATGCTCAATAATAATATTTTAATTTACATTGTAAGAATACCGGTAATCAAATGTAAACCTTCTGAGTTATGGATATGTTTCCATGGTAGTTTCATACATATCTGTCAATAAGACTGTGGTTTGTTTAGTTGGATTTAACACGATAAAAGTGACATCGGCGAGAATGAGAACATTATTCCATTACTGGTTAAATAATCTGTGGGAATAACTTTAGACCTGATGTTTTGGTATAGGCCTATAGCCTACAGTTTTATTCATAAGTAACATGTAGCCTATATAAGAAAGATGTGACTAAAAACAAACTTCTGATGCTGTCAATATACATGACATACTGTCTACAACTTTTTAATAATATATGAAGATTAAATGGTATTCTTTAAGACTAAGTTACCATACCTATTTAACTTTCATATAATGTAGATACGGTAGGCCAATGCTATTGTTTGTCAACCATCACATTCTAATTTTAGCCTTGCTGTAAGTATCCATATATAGGCCTTGGTTGTCTATTAGGGAGGATTTTATAAGAGGACTAGCTTAGCCTATATTTGGGATTTACAAAATCTCACATATGTCCACTCGCTTTTTGTGAGAAGTTTGCTGAGGTAAGCTGTAGACCTCCTTGGAATGGCCAAACACTAAAATGAATCCGACAGACCACACCACCTCATACACCTTACCTAACCCAAGGTATCTACTTAACGTGATAAGGACCCAGTGCCGTCCTTAGGGCGGCGCGACAGATGCAGCCGCACAAGAGCCTCGCGCCTACAAAGGCCTCGCACTTAGGGTTTTTTTTTCATGGAAGCTAGAGGCGTCATGGCCATGACTGGGATCAGAAATGTGGACTTTTGATGATTATCAATTGAGGAACTGAAGACAACGTACAAACAGTTAGTGGTATGTACATATTTTGCTAATATTGACAATATGTTTTAATTTAACGTCAAGTTCTGAAGTAGATGAATTAGCCGTGTATTTAGCCAATAGCGGGTGTATTTCTCAATGCAGCAAGCAAGTCTGTGTCAGGACTATATAGGGGCCATAATTTTATTTTGATATTAACGGAATGAGTTTCAGGTATTTTCCAGTTTATCCTAGCTATTTTTTTAGCGAATTTCCCCTATAGGGAATTAGCGAATTTCCCCTATAGGGAAGAAGCTATTACCGTAGTCGGCATGGTAAGACCTAGGCCCGGGACCATGATAACTTTTCGTTTTGAGGTCCCCAGATCCCAAAAACACCATTCGTTCGAAACTGTATATATATATATATATATATCTATATATATATCTATTAGCGAATTTCCCCTATAGGGAAGAATTAGCGAATTTCCCCTATAGGGAAGAAGCTATTACCGTAGTCGGCATGGTAAGACCTAGGCCCGGGACCATGATAACTTTTCGTTTTGAGGTCCCCAGACCCCAAAAACACCATTCGTTCAAAACTGTATATATATATATATATATCTATATATAGATATATATATATATATATATATATATATGTGTCCGTGAGCACGATAACTCTCGTAAAAATTATCCGATTTTGATGAAATTTGGTATAAACGTGTAAAGCAACATTTATGACTTTAAGTTCGAAAACCAGCCAGATCGCTTTATCCGAAGGGGTATTTTGGGGGGGTTTTGTACCCCAAAAATGGGTTTTTTGAATTTTTTACATATAATTTTCGAAATAGTCAAATTTTAGTTTTTACCATTTGATTCAGCTTAAAAAAACACACAATTCGGTATTTTGATCATTTCTCTACGTCAATTGGTTACCGAGATATTGAAAGTGCTAAACACAGTACGTTGTCTAATGTTATTCTTATGGAGGAAAAGAAAAATTTTATATCTCGCTTATATATGAACATATACTGACAAAACTTGGTATACGGCTTCATCTGGTTGTGAACCATTGATATTTGCTAAAAAAAACAATTTTTTGCCAAAGGCTCCCGTAGCAGCAAACCTGCGTACTCAGCCCCATGTTATTCTTATGGAGAATAAGTAACGTGTTATCTCCCTTAATTATGAAAATAAATTAATGAAATTTGGTATGTGGCTTTACCTAAATGAGTTATATTGATATTTGTATAAAACCCCATTTTTTGTTTTCCTTCCTTCAGCAAACCTGCATACTCATCCGCCATGTTATTCTTATGGAGAATAATTAAAATGTCACAAATCGTTTATTTATGAATGTATATTGATGAAACTTGGTATGTGGCTTTATGTGGTATTAATATACATATATATGCATTGGAAATTCGCTGAGTACGCAGGTTTGCTGCTACGGGGGTATATATATATATATGTGTCCGTGAGCATGATAACTCTCGTAAAAATGATCCGATTTTGATGAAATTTAGTATAAACGTGTAAAGCAGCATTTATGACTTTAAGTTCGAAAACCAGCCATATCGCTCCATCCAAAGGGGTATTTTGGGGGGGTTTTGTACCCCAAAATTGGGTTTTTGGAATTTGTTACATATAATTTTTGAAAAAGTCAAATATTTGTTTTTACCATTGGATTCAGCTTAAAAAACACACAATTTGGTATTTTGATCATTCCTCTACGTCAAATGGTTACAGAGATATTGAAAGTGCTAAACACAGTACGTTGTCCAATGTTATTCTTATGGAGAATAAGAAAAATTGTATATTTCACTTATTTATCAACTTTTCCTGATGAAACTTGGTATATTGCTTCATATCGTTGTGGTCTATTAATATTTGCACTAAAAACCATTTTTTGGCCGATAGCTCCTGTAGCAGCAAACCTGCGTACTCAGCCCCATGTTATTCTTATGGAGAATAAGCAACCTATTATCTCCCTTAATTATGAATATAAATTAATAAAACTTTGTATGTAGCTTTACCTACTTGAGTTATTTTGATGTTTGTATAAAACCTCATTTTTTGTGTTCCTTGCTTCAGCAAGCCTGCATACTCAGCCGCCATGTTATTCTTATGGAGAATGATAAAAATGTCATAAATCGTTTATTTATGAATGTATATTGATGAAACTTGGTTTGTGGATTTATGTGGTATTAAGATACATATATATGCATTGGAAATTCGCTGAGTACGCAGGTTTGCTGCTACGGGGGTATCTATATTTTAGAACCTAAGAATTGATTTTTTGCCAAAGTCAGTGACAAGAGTGACCTTCGATGTTGAAATGGTATTTTTTTTTTTACCACCCATCTTGTACAGTGTGTTAGGTTAGGTTATCTTATGTTGTTTTTAAATAACAAATCCTATCGTATCCAACGAGGTATATATCTGTAGAGGTCTCGTCTGGGGTAAAAAACTGTGCTTACATGCTGACCGCCATTTTGACGCTCTATACCCTCCGATCTTCATGGCAACAAATATGTTAACCAATCAAATACCCTCTTCACAACTTATGTTAGTCTTTATTATTCTTTGGCTAGATGTTTTCCAGTGAGGTTTCACTTTTTTAACAAAAGTGACAAAGCTCTATAATTATTTAAACCGCGTTAATCTTATCCTGACCACCACAGTGTGTTAACAGTTTTAACTGTTGCATAATCATAACCGGTTGAAATAGAAAGTATTGGACCAATAACTTATTCATAGCCTATATTATTTTTTCTGAAAGATTTTTACTGTAGCATTCACAAATAAGGTTCAGTGTTTATCAGAAACTTTTCATTCGGGTACACATTCATAAATGATGGAGCGATCATATAAAATACCCCCGTAGCAGCAAACCTGCATACTCAGCGAATTTCCGATGCATATATATGTATCTTAATACCACATAAATCCACATACCAAGTTTCATCAATATACATTCATAAATAAACGATTTATAAGAAATTTTAATTATTCTACATAAGAAAACATGACGGCTGAGTATGCAGGGTTGCTGAAGCAAGGAATACAAAAAACGGGGTTTTATACAAATATCAATATAAGTCGAGAAGGTAAAGCCACATACCAAATTTTATTAATTTATTTTCATAATTAAGGGAGATAACACGTTACTTATTCTCTATAAGAATAACATGGGGCTGAGTACGCAGGTTTGCTGCTACGGGAACTATCAGCCAAAAAGTGTTTTTAGTACAAATATCAATAGACCACAGCGATAGGAAGCAATATACCAAGTTTCATCAGGATAAGTTGATAAATAAGCGAGATATACAATTTTTCTTATTCTCCATTAGAATAACATTGGACAACGTACTGTGTTTAGCACTTTCAATATCTCTGTAACCATTTGACATAGAGAAATGTTCAAAACACCAAATCGTGCGTCTTTTTAAGCTGATTCTAAAAAAAACTAAAATTTGACGTTTTCTAAAATGATATGTAAAAAACGCAAAACCCCCATTTTTGGGGTACAAAACCCCCCCAAAATACCCCTTCGGATAGGTCAATCTGTCTGGTTTTCGAACTTTAAGTCATAAATGCTGCTTTACACGATTATACCAAATTTCATCAAAATCGGATAATTTTTACGAGAGTTATCATGCTCACGGACACATATATATATATTATGAACGAATGGTGTTTTTGGGGTCTGGGGACCTCAAAACGAAAAGTTATCATGGTCCCGGGCCTAGATCTTACCATGCCGACTACGGTAATAGCTTCTTCCCTATAGGGGAAATTCGCTAAAACAAAATGAAATTGTTCGATACGGTATAGCTATTATTTAGGTTATTCGGTTATGTTCGGTCTCAAAGATGTGGAAGATATTGTCTGGAAATTTTTACAGGTAAGAAACGTTGATTCCAATAATACTTAAATATGTATTCTCGGGAGCAACCTTTTAACAGACCTATGGAAATCGTATGTTCTTTTTACATGCTGCTGTAATACCAGAAAGTTATTTCCTAGAAACCATTTAAATTTGTTTGTTTTTTAGTTTTATGTTTTGTAAATCAATTATTTTGTTTATGCAGGTAAGGTTTATTTCATTTTTATTTTAAGTTTATTTGAAAAAGAAACTAAAAAACAAATATTACGTAATAACTAACATACAGATGATAAAATATTTTACAGTCGATCTAATCAATATATCGATAAATTTATTCGGCTTTGTGTATTGTTCCGTTTATGAAAGTGTACCCTTCCGTTCTCATGGAATTTTTAAGTTCACACCACCCTGCATTAGTCAAGAGAATCCTCTCTCCAATCTGGTGTGTTTATCCGTGACGGGTAATTTTGGCTATTTAACAAACGTTAATAGGCTATACTTATTCTTAACGATCTAATGAAAGAAAATATTCGGATCCTTTCCTTTAACCTTTGCTTTGCTAAGCTTCTGAAAGGAGTAGTTGAATTTCTGATGTTTTGTTAATTTTTTAAATTTCTTGAACGCCTGAACAGTTAAAATTAATAAAAACATGCTTCCGATGAACACACACACACAGTAAAGGATAGGTAAAAAGTTGTAAAACACCTGATCATATGTGCAAATCACAAAGAATCCACCCATCCCGTCAGCTTGGGCCTGAGCCGTCCACCGTTTGCTTAAGATCTGCCCTCCCCCTCAACTCTGCCACAGACAGGTGAACTCACCATGAGTTGCACATAAAAACCACCGGCTGTGACGGGATTCGAACCCTCGATCCAAGTGTTACCCCCGGCCGGGAAGGTAACGCCTTAGACCGCCCAGCCACTGGTCAGGCTAGCAGCTGCAGTGGATCAGTTGGTATTATAGAGACTAGGCGCTGGACGAGGTAGTTCAATTCGTGTCTACCAGGTTTCACCACATGTCAGACTCAGACTGCAGACTGAGCGCCTAACGGTACAATCGCTTATGAAGCAGTAACAGTGTTCATTGATAATGGATTCAAAAGCTGATATATCGGTCCACAGCATTGAAAGGGTTAATACCATGACTTTTTGGGTTTTTAATTTTGTTAAATGCACTAGATACCACCGACGAAAAAAAATTAATGTACCCTATGTTTATTTTGTAGTACATAGGCCCTATTCAATATCTAAACATAAAACGTAACCAAACTTAATTAACATAAACTAAATTATTGGGGTTTTTTAAAGATTAAGTAAAAAATGCCCGACTGGAATACTCATAGGCCTATTTAGTTCTGATAGCACATTCAAACCTAACCTAATTAGGGGTAAAAATCAAATGGAAATAAATTCTGGTGTGTGGTTGGTGGGTTTGACATTTGTGCTTATTACGTGAAGTAACGTTGAGTTCGGTAAGGTATTTAACATAGGTCTAAGCACTCATACACAAAATTCAGGGTTGTGCACTCATACACACTTCCCACCAACCAACCATGCCTGTAAATTGTTTTGAAAACTCCAAAATAACTAAATCAACACAGGCTATATTACAAATCGTTTGGTGTACATACAAACCAAAGTAACGTTTTACAATTACTGTAAAACATAATTAAAATAAAGGAACACAATCCGATTTGACTCTGGGGCCATACCTGAGCTACCACGACATACCGTGAACGCTAAAAGTTACATCTCAAGAAGCAATTCATGCAACTTCTGAATTGGCAACATTGATGGTGGAGCTTTGATGTCCGAATACTTCTGGCCGCTGAGCGTGTGGAGCAGATATCGATAAGCGCTGTTAAGATAAGACCCCAGGAATTTCAGAGAAACAGGGAAAAAGAGAATGTACGTTAACAGGTGCGCGGAATATTTTCTTTAGTTGTAAAAAATATTTTGAATGGTAGCAAATAAACAGAAAGCCAAAAGGCTTGTGCTGGTAAATTAACGGTAAAGATCCAAATATTCATTTGATAGTTGTTAGTACTGTAATACACTTGTAATCTAAATGAATTGAAAATACAGTATAAACTCTGTTTACTGACTTAACTGGATTGATTAGAGGTGTATAGTATCTAAAGGCCTATATGCTGATGACTGATGACATTTTTAACATGGATACCAATACACCATTCCTTGAGAAGAATAAGGAGTAGTGATGTGCAATATATGGCCACATTTCGTGATATGACTGAAGTGGTATCGCGTCACTGTTGAGACGTGTATCATTAGAAGGGTATTTCTTGTATTGTATCGTCGTTTTCATATTGTGTCATTTGAGTTTCAATGATTTCCTCTTATGAACAAATTAAAAGTCCCCAAATTTGGAGCAGCAACGTTAGACTAGCTATAGTTTCCATTTTTAAAACCCTGTTGCCACAAGGGCGAAAAAGTAAGCTTAATTTCCCAACACAATGTAAGTCTGCTCTGGGGAACGCATTTGGCACAATGAACTGTTGCCTACAGTACTGTAGCATGTTTTTTGGGTACAGGTCCGCAGACGTACGTACGATATATTATCGAATGGAAATATATATTGATTATAAATATCGATATAATATCAAATGCAACTATCGATCGATTATAAATATTGATTGAAATTCGGTCACTACACAACAGATTAAACTTCTTTACAAACCAGGGTACACTTTTTGTACTGATTTTAAGAAGTGTTCAAATGGATCTTCATTAGAAAATAAGACTTCCCTACGATAAAGGTACTCGCATAAGTTATTTGCCAAATCGTCAGATTCTATACCACTTTTTAGAGACCTTTTCAAGCTCCTCCACAAATATATTTACAAAGAAAACGCAGATTAATTATTTTGAAGTACATTTATACTTAAACTACAAATATTATCACTTGTAGAGAACATTTTAGTTCACTTACCAAGGAAAGGAAATAACATAAACAAATAAAGCAAACAAATTATATTTCAAAACAGATGATTTAATACGTTATAAATATTGTTGGAAATAGCGATAACAACCATTAATTCGATCGCTAATAAATACCAAATTCCAAACGATATTTATAATCGATAGATATTTTCATTTGATAATACATCGTTGGTACGTTTGCGGAACTGTACCCCAGGAAATCAGTAAACTTCAAATTATACAATATGTCAAAGATGATACAGTATGAATGACACACGTCTTGCAATATGATAACTATATTAAAAGAATAAAACCAATCGCTTACGAACCGGTATATTAAATCCAATAACAGTATTCAGGATATTTCATTGAAGCATAACCTGTTTTATTAATAGTTGTGTATTTTGTTGGAAATATAAACTTGAAAACGACTTCGCACGCAGCACGCTGACGTGAGGGAAGTGAATTTCCTCATCCAAAACTTTTAAAACTCAAAGCCAGTGTAAAAACATTAATTTATTCCAATTTTATTGAAATCTGAAAACATTGATTTTTTGGCTGTGTTCTGATGCTCCTGGTTTCATTTACCTGGAATGCTAGGAATACAATTTTGCGCATTATAAGTTTAGGAGAAGGTTCAGTCAGGCTTGAAAGTAGGCGCGAGGTTGCTGGGGATGATACAAATACACCAACAAATAATAACATGCTTTTCTAATGTAAAAACCCCATAAGACTAAACATACTGTGTTTAGCCGATAAACATTTTCTTTAATAACTCGGTAAATATTTATGCTAGGATCACAAGAGAGGGCTTAAAACTTTCGCTTTACTAATTCCCATATTAATATAAGCATTAATTTTACGTCCGGAGCTTTTCTGACCCTTTTTGGGCCCAAAAACTTGAAATTGAAGGGGGTTAGAGTTTTCCGATTGTTTTGTCCAACGAACTTGTCCAACTGATTATAGAAAGGAACATCCCTACCAAATTTGAAGTAAATTGGACAAAAAAATGCGACCGCTAGAGTGCATACACACACACACACACACACACACACATATATATATATATAATTTTGAACGACCCCCCAAAACGTGTTCAGGGGGGCACGTTAGGAACTTCTACGGCAGTCCCGGGCTTAAGTCTCACCGTGCGGGTCATGCTAATAGTTCACTTTTCCTTAGGAAATTCACTAATTAATAAGGATATAACTATGTTTAGTTAATGGGTATTCAAAATTTATTTGTATGCCATCTTCACACTTTGGCCGAGTCTAGGCGAGCAACGATGAACGTGAGTCAGTGGATGTGTAACTTAGTCTGGCTCCGCTCATGTTATTCCAATTGATTATTTACAATGTTTAATTTCAATGCGAGTCGCTCACCTAATACATTTGGCTAGAGTGTGAAGTGTATTACTACTGAACTTGATACTATTTATTATTAACTGTGTGTGCGAACATTAATTCTTTTTAGCAGAGTGCAACTAATATTTTTCTGAAGATACCTTCGTAAAAATTAATTTGACAAAATGTTACACGGAAGTGATTCAGTAAGTTCCGGATGCTTAAAAGATGCAAAATACGGTCATATTCATTTTTTTTTTACTTTTTATGATATGGACACGGTAGTTATCGTGCATAAGACACTCCAGTTTGAATCACTTCGTTAGCAATAGAAGCATTGAAGTCAGGTATGAGATCTTCCTTACTTTGTGAGCTCATCTGATTACAGTAGACACCCTCTTAACCATCCTCACTTTAACCTTCCATCGTATCAACCGCCTTTTTATTTCCAGGAAATAAGTTAACTCACATCTGCCGCCGCAGCTGTATTCCTGATACTGCACCGGAAAAAAAGATCAGATCAGAAATCGATCATATGTTTCCATAGTTAGCAAGTATTCCAAAGTTGCATCTTGGTACCTGTTTTTATACCCTTTTTTTAACTGACGTTTGACTTTTATAGTTTTAGTGCTTAATATGACAAATTATCCAAACGTTATTCGTTTTAACCGACCTTTCAGTTATCCGACCCAGGGCTCAGTCCTATGGAGGGTGGTTAAGAGTGTGTCTTTTGTACTTTATTTTATTTGCATAGGCCTATTGGCAAGACTTGTTTGTAAATATATTTGTTATCAATTTAGTTGTACTACAACTTCCAATGAGACACCTTTTTTAGGTTATTTGAACGTGTCTTTCTATGGTGGTGCTACCGATACATTCAAAATAAGTGAGAATCGCCCATTTATGTTATAATTTGTATGGTTTTGAATTCTTTATTTTACACATTTAATGGTAAAAGTATCTTCAACATGATAGCTCAGTTATTCGTTCCGATGATTTATTAAGGGAAATATGGCTTAACTACAAAAACAATCAACTATTAATATGGCTTAACTACAATTTGAAATAATATATGTCCAATCTTTAATGTTCATATTATAAGGGCCATTGGTAAATTATGTCACGCTATATTCAGCCCTTTTTGACCCCCTCCCGCCCTTTATCACCCTGTCACGCTGGTCATTTCCTCCCCTCACCCATGTCATGTCACACTTATTAATTTTTAAGTATTGGATTGTGGCGTACGGTATTTTGTCACTGTAACTGACGATTTTGCATGCTTTAACAGTTTCTACTGTCACGCAGCCCGTAACCCCCCCCCCCCCCCCGGTAATTGGGTGAGCGATAATTAGAATATGGGAATAATAAATGCCTGTTGGGTGGGACTCTAAAAAAAAATCATTTGGAGTATGTCTGTCCATTCTGCTTTGAGTGCTTTAGCCATCATCCTACTGACCTTCGGCTTCATCAGTGCAGCAGTAGGTGCAAGATGGTAAACATAGCGTGAAGTACCAGTGGGGCGGGACCCCAAAGGATCTTTGGATTCAGGGAATGTGTATTTTGATTCTGGTGTATTATCTATTTTTCTAACAAATTTCAGCACCATCAGTTCGGTGGTCATTGGTGTATAATGTTTGACATGGGTATATTTATTTATTTATTTAATTTTTATTCCATGGCAATGTTTAACAATGTTTTGGAATTTACAAAACAAAATATTAAATTTATGGGGGATTCATTAAACCAGGTATCATATTCCAGTGGGGCAAAGTATTTATTATCAGGGGTAGGTTTATGTCTGACGTTAACCTCTCAGCTTTCTTTCTACTGAATTTTACCCCTCAGTCCAGTAGTAGCAGCAGTAGTAAGCTGGTTGGAATAGGTATTTTAAATTTCCAGAAGGCAGAGCCCTAAAACATTTGTAGAACATGATTAGACTTATGTTTGACTCTGATATATTAGGTACATTGCTACCGCAAGAGGATCCCTAATGACCATAGGATTTCCAAGCGAGTCCAGTGGGGCAAAGCACTAGGTTTTAAGTAAATGGCTATAAACCTTCCTAGGGTTACCTGGATCACTGTGCAATGTTTCACCGCAGTTCGATGTATGGTTAAGGAGCGCGTAAAGTAAAAAGAAACCAAAAGTAATTTAGAGAGAGATTATGTTTTCCGTCTTGATTTGTTTTGACACTAAAAAATTTATACTATTTACATTACAGCTTGCTACCTAAATAAATAGACAGATTTTTACAACGTTTTATATTAGTTAGCTGTAAAAAAACATAACAAAATGTTCTTTCATGTGATTAGCATGGTAACATTGAAATCCAGTGGGGCGAAGTCCTTTAGTTCTAGGTTTTTTATTAGTGGCTTCCCAGGGTTAACCTGAATGACCATGCAATGTTTCATCGAAATCGGATGAGTGGTTTAGGAGGAGGTAACAGATAAACATTCAGACGCAAACAGAGACTTCAATTTATATTATGAATATATTGATTTAATTTAAATATAAACATATATTTCTACTTCACAATAAAATATTTTAAAATTGTTCACTCAGAACTACTGATTTAAAATATAAAACAATAACACAATATTTCTACTTTTTTAGTATGCCATTTTTATTAAAATGCACGCTAATGAGCAATACTATATACAGATAAGACCCTACTGTAATATCAAAATATGATGTAGCTTTCTAAATTATTGCTACAAAGTGTAACTTCCTCTAAAGTGTATTATAAGATTTGGAAATTATTGTTGATGTCCTTTATAGACAACTGCATTATTTTATTATATTTATTTGATACATCATGTAAATTTTTATTACATATCATTTTGTTTATTTTATGCTTTACTATGATACGTTTATGAATAATTCAAATACCCCTGTCGCAGCAAACCTGCGTACTCAGAGAATTTCCAATGCATGCATAATGCATATGTTTCTCACTACCACATAAAGCCACTTACCAAGTTTCATAAAAATGCATAAGTATATAAGTGATCAATGGCATTTTATTCATTCTCCATAAGAATAACATTAGGGCTGGGACGCAGGTTTGCTGCAAAAACAAGAAGAAATATGTTTTTGGGCAGTTATCAATATTACTCAACCAGGTAAAGTTACATACTAAGTTTAATTAATTTATGTTCATAATCAAAGGAGATAGACTTATTCTCCATAAGAATAACATTAGGGCTGAGTATGCAGGTTTGCTGCTACAGGGATAACAAAAAATCTTTTTTTGGTGCAAATATCAATATACCAATACAACGTGAAGCCACATACCAAGTTTCATCGATATACATTCATAAATAATGGAGATAACAAATTTTATTTATTCTCCATAAGGATAAACATTGGACAACGTACTATGTTTAGCACTTTTAATATCTCTACAACGGTTGGACGTAGCATCACAATTTAAACACCAAAATGATTGTATTGTGGAGCTGAGTTGATTGCTCAAAGCAAATGTGAAGTTTCCATTAAAATTAACTGAGGAAAAGCCAAAAACCTTTTCCCCATAAGATTTACATGGGAGATTTTATGAGCAGGTATTTTGGATTTTTCTGCAATCACTTAACCTAGGTTAATGATTCAAAATACTATATTATTTGTTTTTTTAAGCTCTATAACATGGTCCAACCCAAAATTAAGTTTTTTAAAAACTTTAGGGTGAAAAATGAAAAAAAAACAGATTTTTGGAAAATTTAAAATCCCCAAAAACCCCTCTTCCCATAGTCTGTTTCTTCTGGTTTCCCAGTTTCAGGTTAACCCGGACACTTTTATTTATTTTTAGCGAATTTACCCTTTAGGGATTAGCGAATTTCTCCTATAGGGAAGAAGCTAATACCGTAGTCGTCATGGTAAGACCTACGCCCAGGACCATGATAACTTTTCATTTTGAGGTCCCCAGATGCCAAAAAACACCATTCTTTCAAAACTGTATATATACATATATATATATATATATATATATATATATATATATATATATATATATATATATATATACTGTGTGTATATATATATATATATATATATATTTGTCCATGAGCACGATAACTCTCGTAAAAATAGTCTGATTTTGACGAAATTTGGGATAATTGTTTAAAGCAGCATTTATGACTTTAATTTCAAAAACCAGACAGATCGACCTATCCGAAGGGGTTTTTTTTGGGGGGGGGGTTTGTACCCTAAAAATAAGTTTTTTTAGTTTTTTACAAATAATCGTAGAAAAAGTCAAATTTTAGATTTTTCCATTGGAATCAGCTTAAAAATACGCACAATTTGGTGTTTTTATCATTGCTCTACGTCAAATGGTTACAGAGATATTGAAAGTACTACAGGCAGTACGTTGTCCGATTTTATTCTTACGCTAATATCAATATAACTCAACTAGGTGAAGTCATATACCAGATTTGATTAAATTATGTTCATAATTAAGGGAGACATGGCATTTAATTATTATCCATAAGAATAACATGGGGCTGAGTACGTAGGTTTGCTGCTACGGGTGCCTTTGGCAAAAAATAATTTTTGGAGCAAATATCAATATACCACAACCAGATGAAGCCATATACCAAGTTTCGTCAGTATACGTTCATAAATAAGCGAGATATAAAATTTTTGTTTCCTCCATAAGAATAACATTAGACAACGTACCTTGTTTAGCACTTTCAATATCTCGGTAACCAATTGACGTAGAGAAATGATGAAAATACCAAATTGTGTGTTTTTTAAGCTGAATCCAATGATAAAAACTAAAATTTGATTTTTTCAAAAATTACCTAAAAAATTCAAAAACCCATTTTTGGGGTACAAAACCCCCCAAAAATACCCCTTCGGATAGAGCGATCTGGCTGGTTTTCGAACTTAGTCATAAATGTTGCTTTACACGTTTATACCAAATTTCATCAAAATCGGATAATTTTTACGAGAGTTATCGTGCTCACGGACACACACATATATATATATACATATATACATATATATATACCTCAAAATGAAAAGTTATCATGGTCCCGGGCCTAGATCTTACCATGCCGACTACGGTAATAGCTTCTTCCCTATAGGGGAAATTCGCTAAAAAAGAGTTTGAGTTGCCATTCAAGTACTCTTTTTATTTCCAAAATGAGAGTTTACATTCAAGTAGCTTTTTATTTCTATAATCAACATATGTATATGCCTTTCAAGTATGTTTACAGCTGCTTGGTGTAACTAACTGAACTTAGATAAAATCAATACGAACTTTGAAGGCCTGTGGGGCAGAGCTCTTAGGTCAGATTAAAAATTGTCTTTTATAAGAACCTTGTCCTGACATAAACGAACTCCACAAGAAATAATTATTCAATTTGGTCCACTAATTCTCAAGTAATCGCGTGACCAAGGGAAATAGGGATCCATTTCAGTTAATTTCCCATATAGGGAAGAAGCTATTACCGTAGTCGGCATGGCCCATGACCATGATAACTTTTCATTTTGAGGTCCCCAGATGCCAAAAACACCATTCTTTCTAAAACTGTATATAGGCCTATATATATATATATATATATATATATATATATATATATGTGTGTGTGTGTGTGTGTCCTTGAGCACGATAACTGTCGTAAAATTCATCCAATTTTGACAAAATTTGGTATAAACGTGTAAAGCAGCATTTATTAATTTAAGTTCGAAAACCAGACGGATCGACCTATCCGAAGAGGTATTTTGGGGGGGGTTTGTATCCCAAAAGTGGGTTTTTTGAGCTTTTTACATATAATTGTTGAAAAAGTCAAATTTTAGTTTTTTTTCCATTGGAATCAGCTTAGAAAGACGCACAATTTAGTGTTTTGATCATTGCTCTACGCCAAATGGTTACAGAGATATCGAAAGTGCTAAACCCAGTATGTTGTCCAATGTTATTCTTACGGAGAATAAGATAAATTGTATATCTCGCTTATTTATATACTTTTGCTGATGAAACTTGGTATATTACTTCATATCGTTGTGGTCTATTGATATTTGCACTAAAAAACATTTTTTCGGCCGATAGTTCCTGTAACAGCAAACCTGTGTACTCAGTCCCATGTCATTCTTATGGAGAATAAGTAACATGTTATCTCCCTTAATTATGAACATAAATTATTCACATTTGGTATGTGGCTTTACCTACTTGAGTTATATTGATATTTGTGTAAAACCCCATTTTTGGAGTTCCTTGCTTCAGCAAACCTGCACTCTCAGCCGCCATGTTATTCTTATGGAGAATAATTAAAATGTCATAAATCGTTTATTTATGAATGTATCTTGATGAAACTTGATATGTGGCTTTATGTGGCATTAAGATACATATTTATGCATTGGAAATTTGCTGAGTACGCAGGTTTGCTGCTACGGGGGTATTTATATATTAAGATGTATACAAAATCTTGGACCTTGACACAATGACTCGTGGATTCTAAGAAGTGGGTCAAAGAGTTTTAATTTCTTCCTAGATTATATTTAACATAAGATACTACTTTTCTTTTCTTTTTAAAATGAGGCAATTTATTCTTCTTAAAAACAAATTGAATGATTTAAGCCTTATTGTTTTTTAAGTTCTGCATTTATAGGTTGCCTATGTATTTGAACAACCGTATAAAGCTACAATAACAATGGGAGGCCTGGGGGGCACAGCCCCCCTCCCCCCAGTAAGGTTAATGTGTTACATTAAAACCTCTGGATTAGAGTTTAAAATATTTAGGCATTCAAAACCAATTGACTGATTTTAAAACGTATTGTTCATCAAGTTCTGTATTTATGCTTATAGATTTTTACAGCAATATTAAGCTACAATAAAATAAATATCCTGATGGGTCCTCCAGTGGAACCAAAGTGTAAATAACTACTTTTAAACCACGTGCTCTCACTGATTGGGGACCTTTATTGCCGCCAACATATTACATTTTATATCAAAATCTTCAGCTAATATTATTATGAGGGCCTAGATGATACAGCCCTCAGTGAGACTGAGGGGTGAGTAACTACTTCATATGCACTTTGTCTGACTGATTGACAGGTTTCAGGCCTCATTGTTTGTCATGTTCTGGATTTGTATGTCATTGTCAAACTGCAGTTATAATGGAGGGCCCATGAGGTATATTGTCAATTGAAACATTTTTTTTTTTATTTTACGCGATCACTCAATCCTTATACGCGATATAAGAGCGTACTCCTAGTTATTATATTACATAACACGAAAACTGTAAAAATTAACAGAATAATAGGTTGAATAAGAATAAATAAATTTATAAATTCGCAATATTATAAATAATATGCCTATTATTGGGTTCAAAATAAAAGCCACCTTCAATAAATAAAAGAATGAATATTATAAACTGCTCAAGGCTACTAAGTAAATAATATACGTATTGATCTTGTACTACATCCATAAAACAATCAAAACTGGGAAACCTTAAAATATATTTTTAATTTGATGATAACTTTTTTATTTGCCAGTTTCATTAACTTTCTCATCTTTTGCAAAGAGATTCCATAGTTATATTAGTTCAAAGTGCCTAGAAAATCACCATAATTTGATTTAAATAGTTATTTTTATCTATGAGTATGATAATGTTAATGTAACACCGTGAATATTATTAAGGTGGAATGTATTTAATCTTGATATATTAGACACTTGAACAGGCTAATTATAAAATAAAAAATGATTTAAATATACATTTTACTTAAATCAATAACAATATAATAAAACTCAACTCATTAAACATTTAAGAGTCAATTTTAATCTTAACGCACCATTTTAATATATTAAAAGTATATAATTGAGTTAAATTAATAAAATAAAATTTTTTATTACATTTATAACCATGGGAAAAAGAAATTAACCGTTTAACCGGCGAGTGTTTAAAGTTAATTATTAGGAAACACATTTCCGGTTACCCGCTGTTGGGGCCCCGAGGGAGGAGTTTGCGACCTGAATTAATTTGTAATGGAAGGGTCAAAGAGGTGACTTGGCCAATTACCTCTAGTTAAGTCAGGGTTGACCCTTCCTAACTGTGTTATTCTCTTTATGTCCAGCATTTTCAAAAATTAATAGTTTGTTTAAAATTGTATTTAGATTTATATTATTAAATGTTATTTTAATAAAATGTTTTCGATTTGTATTAGGATTTTCATTGATTAAAATCCGCTTTTAACATATCCCATATTTATAGGAGACAACTAACCTTAATCATTGTTATTTTTTAATTATATAATATAAATTGTAAAAAATATTTCAGCATCATTCAACACTACTTATCCATACTAAACGGATGCATAATTCCATTGTACGTTTTTTATGAAAAAAATTTAAAATGTTTAACTATGTCTGCTTTATTGCTTTGAAGAAAGATATTCTACATATATTTTGAGAAATAATTGCTAACATTTAATGGTAAATACCTGTAGTTAATTGTCAGTACAGCAATCTTAACTGACATACGTGTAGTTTTAAAATAAACAATACCTTGGTATTAGAATAAGTGGTTCTTCATTTTAAGAAAATCCCAACTAAAATGTGGCATAATTCCATTGTACGTTAAATGTTATAACAATATTTCATAGATTAATAATTCTTTATTATGTCTGCGTTGTTATCTTTCAGAAAGATCCTCTTTAAAATTTTTGAGAAAGAAGTTTTAACATTTTACAGTATATATTTAGAGTAAATTGCCAGTATAGCCACCTGAACTGGCATAATTGTAGTTTTAAAATAAACAATACCTTAATTTTAGAATAAGTGGGTCTTATTTTTAAGAAAAAAATTTGGTTAAACATATATTTTCATGAATACACAATGTTCATTATCTATTCACTAGCCTACAGCATTTTTTCAAACCCCAATTAAGGATAGATTACGCTTCAGAATTGATTGGGTCCGATCAAATTTGACTTGACTTAATCAAAGGAGTTAGATAATCCTGATCAAATCCGGTCAATGATAACTACTCTCGGAACCTGACCAAGAACCGTCAAATAAGAGGCTGGAATCCTTATAAGATTGTTAAAAATTAGATCACAATTTTTTTAATATATTAAATTTGGAAGTCGCACAATACTAATAATTTGTAATAATATGTCGCGTTCTAAATTAATTCCCAATAATATTCATTCCCACTAATACAAAACCTATAGTTCTACTATACATAAACAGAGCTACACATTGCAGGTATAAAATAGTAAACGATTTATAACATAGTTTTGTGTGGGACTTACTGCACAGCTTAACAAAGAAATTACCACATGACCAAATATATAACAATCTTCAAGAATTGACAAAAAAACTTACGATACCTAAACACAAAACCAAATCACGGTACTTTCTACAGAACGTACCAATAGAACTAGCCTCAAACCTACTAACAGAACCAGCTAAACTACCAATACCTACCTACCAATACAACTTGCCACATTAAAAATTTCTACAGAACTTACCAACAGGACTAGCCTCAAACTTATTAACAGAACCAGCTAAACTACCTACCAATACAACTTGCCACATAACTTACCATTAAAAATTTCTACAGAACTTACCAACAGGACTAGCCTCAAACTTACTAACAGAACAAGCTAAAATACCTACCAATACAACTTGCCACATAACTTACCATTAACAATTTCTACAGAACTTACCAATAGGACTAGCCTTAAACTTATTAACAGAACAAGCTAAAATACCTACCAATACAACTAGCCACATAACTTACCATTAAAAATGTCTACAGAACTTACCAACATAACTTGCCATGGAGCTTAATACAGAACTTCCTAACATAACTTTCTACTGGATTTATCAATAGAACTTGAGACAAAACTTAGCATTACAATTTATCACATACCTTATCACAAATCGTACCAACAATACTGGCCAAAAACTCATTACAGAAATTAGCGACAGAAACCTTCATAGAACTTTTCAAACAACCTATTCTTATTTTATGTTATTCTCTCGGACAGAAGCAAGGCTGTGTCCACGGAGAGGAACTTCCGTACGTGTTCGGAGCTCCGCTCGTCTCAAGCATGATGCACTTCCCGAGGAACTTCACCAAGACCGAAGTGCAACTGGCTGAAATGACCATGGACTACTGGACGAACTTCATCAAAACTGGGTAATTATGGAGACAATTGAATAGAATCCACTGGATAAACTTCATTGAAGCTGGGTAAGTATAAATACAAATCTCTATCAGATCGCTTCTGTATGAAGTGCTACTGTCAAAATGTTCGTGGATTACTGGGCAAACTTTATCAAAACTGGTTGACTATTAAGAACAAGATGAAGATGTTGGTGTAAGAAGTGCAACTGGACAAAATTACCATGGACTTGTAGAAAAACTTCAAGTCGTTGCTGTATGAAGTGCAATCAAACTGGTTATGTGTAAAGACAATTTCGCATCAAATTAAAACAAAACAAATCGTCGTTTTATAGATTTCAACTGGTCTAAATTACCATTGAACACAAGAAAAACTTGATAAAAACTGGGTAAGAATAGAGATACATGCTATACCAATTCGATGACGTATGAAGTACAACAGGCTGAAATGACCTTAGAATGCTGGACAAACTCAATCAAAACTGAGTAAATGAAGAAAAACATTTGTTTATAAAATCAATGCTGATGGTACACAACATTTCATTGTTCATGAATTGTTTTAACTAATATTTACAGAGGCATAGCTTCCTTATAAGGATAAATGAAACAAAACATTTGTTAGGATATTTGTTATTCTACGCAGATTAATATGTAATTTGTAGTACCTGGGGGCCGAGCTTTGCTCAGGGGAAGGCCAGTCAGTTTTTTTTAGATGACTTGGAGTATATGCACCACTTCCCCCTACTGATAATCAGATTTGTATAACTAATTTGCCTCTTTTTCTACATTTTTAAGGTCACTCTAGTTGTTATTTATAGCTCAATGCCCCTTTGATTTGTTTTACTACTCTATAAATGTAATCTTCACTCAAATCTTTTAATCTCTGCTCTCAATAAACCAGATGTTAATAATCATAAAAAACATGAGTATTACTTTGACAGTTCCCTGGTTGATTATGAACAGCCGTTCCAATTCTTTTGTTTTGATTTTAAACTCCATAAGCCCAATGTTAATTTTTTTAACTTTTCATTTTAGTTATTTTACATTATTTGATTTTTCCTGGGGATGAGACCCGTCTAGAACTTATTTTTATCCCAGAAATGAGTTATTTCGAAGTTTGAAGGAAATCGTTGAAGCCGTTTTTGAGATAAGTGTCGCAAGCAAGCAAGCAAGCAAACCTTACTCATATTAGAGTGTAGGATTACAACTCCAGGTTTATAATTATACCGATGTTAAATAATCATAAAAAGTGAACACAAAAACAATTCACCTGATTTGCCCATCAATGAATAGTTGTGTTTAAAAAAAATTATTATGAACATTTTCTATGACTGATTTTAGAAAAACAAATAAAATAAATTAATGGGTTTCATGTACGCAGCAAGGTTTATGAACAATGTGACATAGCTATGTAGCATTGCATAGCTGTGCGGTATCGAATATTGGCTCCTATGCTGCTTCAATTATGCATTAGCATAGTATTGGACCTGCACTGACTGACGTGACTCTTACCATTCCGTATTACATGTTAAACATATGACTAGTAGGGGAAACCATTAAAACCAATAACAAACTTTGTAAATAAGGTATACAAACCACCAACCAATGGAAACTATATGGTTGTTTTTTATAACCATATAAAATTAGCTATGTAGTTTTAAGTGTGTTTTTTTTTTATTTAATCTGCCATTAATTTTAACTACTTTTTTGGATGAAGGAATACATGTGGTTTAGGAGAATAGGTTTTTATTTTAAGAGGATAAAAGTTTAAAAACTTTGTAAAATATTTAACCTTTTGCGGTCGAATGGTGAGTATAGGTCGCCGCGCGCCATTTTCCCGAACGCTCGAATGGCGACCTATACTCGCCGTGACGTTTAGCCCGTATGAAGTGCGCTAAAACTAAATATAATGTAATGATTTTATGTCTATTTGCTTCTTATATATTCCTTATTACAGTACTTTTAACGTTTATTTGATCTACTCCATGGATTACTTTGTTCTGAAATAAATGTTATTACTCCATGAACTATACTGTCTTGTGCCATCTGCAAGCGTCTGATAGTTCCAGCTCAGATTGTTGTCTGTGGTGTTTAGGTTATGTTTACTCTTTTGTTTAGTTATAATTATGACTAATAAAATTAGTGATGACGATATTTTTGAATGTTTTTTGTGTGTGTCATTTTACTTACAAATAAATATAAATGGGTTTTTACTCTCGTAATCTGTCACATATAGTACATATGTACTAAAAATATATGGAAGCAAAAATAAAACAGGTATACATTTTTATTTTTATTTCATCAATATACAGTATGTAATCAATGTGCCTTAAAAATAAACCCTCATAAATGCATTTTAAAATTAATTTTTAATTTGTTGTAACAATAGTAAAATCTATACAAAATAGCCAAAATCAATTTCGTCTCAGGGTGTCTGGGTGATTTAATTTAATCGACCTCAAAGGGTTGAGGAAGACTTGTATTAAGTTGTTTCATACTTTTTCATATTGCAAACACTTTTTATTGAACACAAAATTATATTTAACATGTATTTATCGGTAAAATAAAATAAACGTTATTAGAAAATAAACAAAAAATGGTTTCTATCAACAGAAACATTTTGTTCAATCCGTAATAAATAAATAATATAAAAATATAATTTAATTTGACTACTTTGTTAATTTTTAAACGTTTTAAAATTTGAGGGGTAGTCACTATTTTAATTTGTCTGTTAAAACCAAGTTATTTTAATATTTATTTGTTATTGTATATATCGCTTTACATCTAAATTATCAATGTATTATAAACTGTATAAGGCACGACAGGGGGGGGATTAACAACGGAAACATATATCATTAATGTTTATCTTGTTTAGAGTTTCCAACATTAATGTTATAATATTTTTTAATTTAGTAGTACAAATAATTACTATACAAAAAAATCTTAACATAATCATTACGTAAAGTTCGCAATACTAAATATACTGTAGACATATTACAACGATTCAGATACTAGATTGAAATCGTTGTAGGCATTGAAATTAAAATCATTAATGCCAACAACAACACTGGTAATACGGTCCACGTGGAGATAAAAAAGTTGGAAAGCTTAAATCATCCAACAAGAGTTATAATGGAGAAAAACATCGTCCGAACTTGTTTTTGGCAAATTGTAATTTATGCCCAGTTTAGGGACCACGAGCATAATTAGAATGGTGCTGTTTTCAACTTGTGTGAAATATTGCTCGGGTGGGTGTCGGGAAATGGGTCAGCGACTGCAGCCAATGCCGATGTCGTTTATCTTGGCTATCAGCGATGTTTTGGTGTAAGATAGTATTGAAAAATATTAGTTAAGTGTAAACTAATATATCAGAGTAAACGTTTAATAAACAGGTAAATTGTGCCGAAACAAATTTGACTCGGGATAGGTTATGGCATAAATTATTTTAATTAGTTGGAAGGAATCGTTTTTATAATAAATATTGTTTTGAAATCAGTGCAACTTTAAATTTTTAAATGTTCGTTAATATAAACGAAATTATCCCCCGAAGATAAACAAAGAAAACAATTTAATTTATACCATATGGCATTCGCATTTCCAATTATAACATAATGGAATTCGTTAAATGAAAAAGTTCTACATGGTAACTGCCAATTTCACGATGAATTGTAACATTGATTGTATCGATTATATTGGTTTACAAACTAATCTACACTCAATGAAACTGCATTTTTTTAACAAAATATATCAAATAAATAAAATGAGAGTGGAATCCGTGATTGACGTTGCAAGCCGTTTTGACGATGTTGCAGCCTACACACACTGAGTCAGTCTGCGTATCCGCTCATTAAATCTCTAAATAATAGGATTTTAGACTTTTCAAATACCTGGTTGTATTTTAAATTGATACAGTTTCAGTATCAAGAGTTATTTTAAGATGAATAAAATTAATCTTTTGATTTATTTGGACTTTAGCTATCGCTTCTAGTGTTAAAACTACACTACGTTTCGGGAGGTAAGGAAACTCCTCCCGTTGTCAAGTGAACCCTACTTACATCTAAATATCAAGTTCTTACACCTAACTAACCTAATTGTTTTGATTTTCTTAATCTTTTTCTTTTACACAAACACAAAAATAACAAATACATATACAAAAGTCAAATACAATACACTAACACAACATTTATGTACACGAACAAGTGAAAATTGACAGTACATTACCTGTTCTGCATCGTTGCCTCCAAGCTGACGGAAAAAACGGGAAACTTCATTCTCACGTCAACTCACTACCGGACCGCGCACTCGACGGATGAATACATGAACAAAAATACAGATGAATAAAGTATTCGTCGATCTCTAATTACCCAATTAACAATGATTTGACAATGAAAACAAAATTTAAATATGAAATTAATAGGTTTTAAGTTAGATTCTAAATTTAGTATATATTAAAAAAAATACTCTGTAAAAAACAAGTTTCACGATGTTTTTGAATGTGAAATCTTACTATTTTTTTATAACATAAGAAAATAAGTAGCTAAAATCGAGAAAATAAATAGTTCCTACTATCAGTTAAAATCGTAGGTACCTTTTGCACTTGGAGACAGGGTCATATTCCAAATTCCAAAACGTCAAGTCGTGATACTCGTTTGTTCCAGAAGTGATTAACAGTTTTCCCAGTAATTTTTTTTTTAATTACCTCACCATCACTAAAAATAAATTTCAAGCAAATAAATCAATTTAAACGAGAATTTGATCAATATTTTATTGTTTCGATTACAGGAGTCCAAACTTGGGCAACGAGGTCGACCTGCCTCTTGGAGTGAGACTGGAGAGACAGAAGATCAAGGTCATGGAGTGGCTGCCATACGATAAGGTCCACAAGCGATATATCTACCTGGGTGAGCGAGTTTGACATATATTTTTTATTTGTTAGTACCATATACCAATAAATGAAACCGGTAGTGCCTGTGCCCATATACCTCTTATTGTAATTAGACTATACTAGGTGTACGCTCATTCTTCCCGTAAGAGGATGAACGAAGACTGAATTTTTAAAGATATGTAGGCAGGTACTGGATTGGTAACACTCTCCTGTTATCCGTTTTAACTCCACAACAGCAAGAACAGATAATTAATAAACCAAACATTTTACTAATGGAATGGTAACACCATTCCCATATCCGTTTTAACTCCACAACGGCAAGAACAGATAATTTAGGACTAATGTAAATAAAGAATACTACTGACTACTGGAGTGGTAACACCCTTCTCATATCCGTTTTAACACGACAGTACCTGGGGGGCCCAGCTTTGCTCGCGGGAGGGCCAATCAGTCAGTTTAGATGACTTGGAGTAATATTTCATCACTTTCCCCTACTGATAATCAGATTTGTGTAACTCATTTGCCTCTTTTCTACATTTTTAAGGTTCCTCCAGTTGCTATTTATAGCTCAATGTCCTTTTCATTTATTTTACTACTCTATATATATATAATTTTCACTCAAATCTTTTAATCTCTGTTCTCAGGAAACCACATGTTAATAATCATAAAAAACATGAGTATTACTTTGACAGTTCCCTGGTTGATTATGAACAGCTGATAAAATTCTTTTGTGTTGATTTAAAACTCCATAAGCCCAATATTAATTTTTTTAACTTTTCATTTTATTTTTTTTTTACATTATTTGATTTTTCCTGGGGATGAGACCTGTCTAGAACTTATTTTTATCCCAGAAATTAGTTATTTTGAACATTTGAAGGAAATCGTTGGAGCCGTTTTTGAGATAAGTGTCGCAAGCAAGCAAACATACAAGAAAACCTTACTCATATTAGAGTATATATGATACCTGGGGGCCGAACTTTGCTCGGGGGAAGGCCAGTCAGTTTGTTTAGATGACTTCGAGCTTATTTCACCTCTTCCCCCTACTGATAATCAGATTTGTATAACTCATTTGCCTCTTTTCTACATTTTAGCGAATTTCCCCTATAGGGAAGAAGCTATAACCGTAGTCGGCATGGTAAGACCTAGGCCCGGGACCATGATAACTTTTCGTTTTGAGGTCCCCAGACCCCAAAAACACCATTCGTTTGAAACTGTATATATGTATATATATATATATATAAATATATATGTGTGTCCGTGAGCACGATAACTCTCGTAAATATTATCCGATTTTGATGAAATTTGGTATAAACGTGTAAAGCAACATTTATGACTTTAAGTTCAAAAACCAGCCAGATCGCTCCATCCGAAGGGGTATTTTGGGGGGGTTTTGTACCCGAAAAATGGGTTTTTTGAATTTTTTACATGTAATTTTGGAAATAGTCAAATTTTGGATTTTACCATTGGATTTGGCTTAAAAAAACACACAATTTGGTATTTTGATCATTTCTCTACGTCAATTGGTTACCGAGATATTGAAAGTGCTAAACACAGTACGTTGTCTAATGTTATTCTTATGGAGAAAAAGAACAATTTTATATCTCGCTTATTTATGAACATATACTGACGAAACTTGGTATACGGCTTCATCTGGTTGTGGACCATTGACATTTGCTCAAAAAAAAAAATTTTTTTGCCAAAGGCTCCCTGCGTAAACCCTGAGCAAACCTGCGTACTCAGCCCCATTTTATTCTTATGGAGAATAAGTAACGTGTTACCTCCCTTAATTATGAAAATAAATTAATGAAATTTGGTATGTAGCTTTACCTAAATGAGTTATATTGATATTTGTATAAAACCCCATTTTTTGTGTTCCTTCCTTCAGCAAACCTGCATACTCAGCCGCCATGTTATTCTTATGGAGAATAATTAAAATGTCATAAATCGTTTATTTATGAATGTATATTGATGAAACTTGGTATGTGGCTTTATGTGGTATTAAGATACATATATATGCATGGGAAATTCGCTGAGTACGCAGGTTTGCTGCTACGGGGTATTTAAGGTCACTCCAGTTGTTATTTATAGCTCAATATCCCTTTGATTTATTTTACTACTCTATGTATGTAATCTTCTCTCAAATCTTTTAATCTCTGCTCTCAGGAAACCACATGTTAATAATCATAAACAACATGAGTTCCATGTGGTTCCATAAAATCAGATAATAAATCCTTTGAATGAAGATTACATGTGGAGTGGTCATATCCAGAATGACTCAAAGGTGCATTATAATAACAACTGTTGTGACCTCAAAAATGCTTGTTAGTAGGGTACATGGTGAAAAACAACTCCAAGTCATAAACAAGATTGACCTTTCCCTAGCAAAGCTCAGTCCCAGGTAGTACTTAAACTATATGAGTATAACTTTGAGAGTTCGCTGAAAAATTTTGAACAGCTGTTATGACTCTTTTGCTTTCATTTTAATCTCCAAAAGCCCAATGTGATTTTTTCAATTTTCCATAGCGGCTTTTTACATTATTTGATTTTTTTGGGGGATGGGACATGTCTAGAACTTATTTTAACCCAGATATCAGGTTTTACAACACAAGTAGTTGGAAGGACACATTAGTTATTTTTTAAGAAAATCGTTGGAGCCGTTTTTGAGATAAGAGTTGCAAGCAATCAACCAAGCAAGCGAGCATGCAAACCTTAGTCATATTATAGTGTAGGATAGGATTGAGTCAAAATAATTGCAGCAATTGATTGACTACAACATATTTTTACTCTTAGGCACATAGAACGTACACGAGACAGGGACAATGATTCTGGATTCTAGCATGTTTGAAGTTCTGCATACAGACGGCCAGGGCTGAATTTAGGTCTGTACAGGCTCTGGTCTACACCCTAAATGCAAGTGCGGGCCCTTACCAGCCCGGCCAACTTTCCTGTTTGATTTATATAATATAACCTACGCTTATATCAGGCTCTACAGATGGCGTTGTGCAGTTACTTAAATTTCAAATTGCTAAAATCCATATTGCTGCCTAGTGTATATTAACGTTGTCATGGCAAGATATTATTAAGTGATTGTCATTATCTAAATACATAAAACAAAGTCGGGATTGTATGTTAGTTATTTAGTTTCATCAAACAGCTGTTATAAGGATGATATCTAAACATACTTGAAAAGCATATAAACATATGTTTATTATAGACATAATAAATCTATTTGAATAGCAACTCATTTTCAATACCGAAGCAAGCTCTATATAAACATAGGCAAGTGAGCGTAGCTAACGAGCTCATCTTGAAAAAGAACGAGAATCTTTGACATAAAAAAAATTCAGTGACATTAGGACAGAATAATGTCTGTCTGACCAGCTAGTAGTACTCAACCCGAACTCCCGAACGCTTACCCAAGGATCATCTTTCCTCCATAAATTTAACAAGGCAACTTTTAAAGCCAGCGAGGCGGAGCTCTAAGGTCGGGGTTAAAAGAAAATAACAAAAATTTTTTGTATAATTGAAAATTTTCTAAAATTACTAAAAAAGGTGTAAATAATAACAAAGAAAATTTTCCTGTGCTGTGGAGGTCTATGGTTGAGTAGGGCGGCGTATCAAACGTGGGGACATCTTTCAGGAGATGCTGCTTTAACAAAATAAATCCAACGAATCATACGTTAAAATTAAAATTTGGGAGTGATAGTAAAGGCAGAGCCCTGAGGGAAGAACAAAGAGGTATCCATAATATTTTGGTACCCAACAACGTAGTATATAGGTCTGGAGCAGTTTTGAGGAGCCGCTTTCGAAATCTTAGGATTTTTTATTTGGTGGTTTATATTAGGTTTCTAATAAAATATACCACCTGATTTTTTAGAAAAATTTGGGTTCAGAAATTACAGGGCTTAAGAGATCCCAAACTTCAGTTTTTTACCTTTCTTAGTACCATAAACTTTAAATATTTTTAGCAGGTTTCAACAGTTTTATCTCATTGCCATAAAAAGCTCTAAAAGATGAAAAATTAGTACTCCAATCCACACACGGTTAAATTAGTATTTCGTTAGTAGGCTATTCGACTAATGGTTGTGGAGAATATTTCAGTTTCCATTTAGCAGTAAACTAAGTATATTGTCCGATGTTATTCTTATAAGAAATAAAAAACATATATCTCTTGTATACTTTTTAATTTTATTAAAACTTGGTGTGTTAGCATTGACCAATAGAGAATATTCGTCCCAGGACAACCTTAAAACTGGTCTATACCAGTTTGGATGCTGACATTGGGTACAGCAAATGAAATTGTCATTACATATGAAGTTTTTTGGATGTCCATTATGACAAACTTCCCTTTCACCTTTGGTCCCTCCACTTGCAGCGGCTCGGGGCGGAAACTCAGGGGTTGGTCCCCAACCTGAGAATGTATGGTCCCTGGCTGTTGTACATGGATACCCCATCCGTTGAGTTGGCCAGTTGGAGGGCAGAGCGGGTCCACATAGAGCCTGATCACAGCTGTCACAAGGCACGGGAGTTGGTACTCTGAAAGGCCAATTTGGCTGCCTGTCCCATCCCACCCTTTCCTTTCCTGCTATATCCTAACCTTCTGGTAACCTGCGCAAAATTCCCGCTTATGGAAAACGTGCCTATAGCAGCTATGCTGGGGTTTCCTAATCTAGCAGCGATGAATAGAGAATATGCGGAATACGTTTCCATCTAACCCTGGAGGGTGAGGTGGAGCAATTAATCTCTTAAAACCACTGTGTGTACCTAGCAAATTAGATTAAACTGATTGCGTTTATTTGGTAACATGTCCTAGCTCCTGTTCACGCTTTTTTAAGACTCGGCCAATGACTAATATATTTTTGGTACCGGATGGTTTTCGACGATTTTTAAATATATAACCTGAGAGAAAAGTTGCCAATAATTATTAGACCTATTAATTTCCAGCTCCAAAATCAGGGGGTTAAACATACAGAAATATACTTGTTTTAAACCCATTTAATGTAAAAAAAGATATTCAATGATTTATTTATATAAGTTAACAGTATCTTATAAAATTCATACCTTAAATTTAAAAATGTTTACATCATTAATATATGTTGGTTTGAATTTAAATACACAAGCTACTGAAATCGCAGCAAGAGAGATTTAAAAGCAAAATCCAACATCTACATTATTGACAATTTTTCAGGAGGGCAATCTGTCTACATCGTAATTAGTTGAACAATGTAGACGGTTGGGATTACGGAGTTTTGGACATCTTGATTGTTTATGAAAATCAATATTAACCACAGAAAATGCAAACAAATATAAACTGTAACCAGACTATTTTACTGACCGGTAGATTACAAAACTTTAATCCCATGTCATTAGGTGACAGTGAGGCTTATTTGGTACATTACATGTAATAAAGATAGTTTGCACGTATGATAGTTTAGTAAGTCTGCCATCAAGTAATTTGTTCACAATGTAAAGAAACTACTATAGGTCTACAACACGCTTGATTATCAATCACAGTCAGTCGTGTTACAGAGTTATACTGTCCCAATAATTCAAAAATTCCAAAACCTATTGTATTAATTTATCATCACTAGTCCAAACACTTAGCTTTTACATCGAAGTTTTCCAGTAAAAAATAAACTGATAATAAATCTAAATACAAGCATTGTTTTAAACACGACAAAACACTATTAATTTACATAACACTCACATTTTAAACTATTTCGAAATAAAAAAAAATTGATGGAACAAAACAACCAAATCCAGTTTTGGTTATGTTTACATTTGAGTAAATTATAAACAAATATGCAGTGTTTCCACTCTACGGGAAAAATATGCCACGCACTGATACAAAAAAATCCCACTTTATCCCAGACTCTCCCTTATAGTATCCCTCGTCATATCCCACACTTTCCCACTGATTTGTTAAACATTGCAACACATTAATGTTAAATATTATATGATTATTGAATAATGTATTAGTACAATATTTATACCGTTAGATAGAGCTTATTTAGATCTACTAATTACCTATAGGTATTTTACATTTTAGTACCTCAAAGGATTTTGAGCAATGCGACATAGGTTAAATGATACGGTGAATTAACTAAATTAAATAATTTATTTACGTGAGAGGTACTAATATTTTTAATGGTAGTACTAAAGAGTACGAAGTAGGTACTAAATAATGGCAAATAGTTTGCTTGTTAATTCCAACATGGCTCGGCCAGCGAAATTGACATGATTCAGTGTTCGTTCTGTGACGTTTATAAAATCATAATAGGTGCGGACAGCGAGGTTAAAAATGGGAAACCCCGCAACTGCCAGTACGGCGAGAAAATCCACTAGAAGTGCTACTGCTAAGGTGCTCTGGTCGTAAGTTGTAAGCAAACTAGCAGACGTAATGCCGATTTCAAAAAAATCCCACTTTATCCCACAATCCCATTTTATCCCACAAGCAGTCAAAATATCCCATATAGGGGATAAAAATCCCTCAAGTGAAACACAGACAAATCCCAGCTGACATTTTAAAGACAACCATAGTCAATAGCTTACTACGAAAACCAATTCAACTACTGATAATCAAACATTAAAATTAGTTTTAATAATTATTAATAATCCAAAATAAAATACAAATGCTGTGTTAAAACATCCCTTTGGTATCCCAAATGACTCCTTCAAAATTTCATTAAGAAATGTTTTACAGTTATTTAGTATTTCGATAACACACCCACACACCCACACACGGCCACTGAAACTTCTTCATCAATACAGTGATTCACTTCGTTCATCAATTACTCTTCCTCGTTACAACTTGCCGTGCTCCTTCCTCTTTGCTCCTCATTTTTCACCTACAATAGTTATTTTTGTATTAAGGGAAAAACGATTGCACAAATAACAATTACAACTTTGTGTACAGTTTTGCAACTTTTTTCCGTGAGGGAAATTGTAGGCGCCCGACGCCGTAGGCAAGGGCGTCAATTTTCCCGAGGGAGAAAAATCAGCTGCGAGTACAGAAAATAACGTTTTCCCGTTCTAGAGTGGGAAAATCAGCTATTCATTTTCCACACTAGTATTTAGTTATGATTCCTGACACAAATAGCGCTAGTAGAACTAAGAGTATATTTATCATAAATCAGCTGTTCTCAATAACTTAATCAGCTGTGTAAACAGTATCACTGTTTTCATTGTAGTGCGGAAATCAATTGAGCACCTACAGGTTATTTCTTAAACTTATATTATTTAATTCATTATTATTATTAATTAACTACAGTGTGATGAAAAATATAGTTCACAACTCGAGTATAAAGTGTAATTCCATGCCCTGATCGAAATTCCGCACTCAGCTGAAGCCTCGCGCGTAAACTCGATCTCGGCACGGAAACAGCCACTTTCCACTCTTTTTATGAAATATACTATTTCTCCCGTAAAACACACAACATTTGTCCCACACCCCGAGATCCACCAGCATCGATAAGTATTCACATTCACGATCGCTGTCTATTTTGGTTGCGTAATGCGTAGTAACTAACCTTGGAACTCGGAACGTTAATTATTGTAGCGAAAAATCAGCTGATTCTGTTCCACATTTATAGCTGCAGCGTTGCCAGTTTTCCACTGCACTGTGTTGCCAGATTGTCAATGTTATTTTTATGGCTTTACTTTGTCTCTCACGGGAGTCAAAATACTTCTTGTCTCCCTTGGGAGTCAAATTACTTTCTTTCTCCCTCGGGAGACAATGTAGCACTTTACTCGTTCATTACCTGGAGTAAAATTCGACTTTACACAGTAAGTGGGGGAAAAGGGTATTTTTACCTGATCAATATAATATGATGATAAGACTACACAATACCTCTGCCCAATCATGTGATGCATTTGTAAGTTACTTTAAAACCCGGTGAACTATAATAATCTCTTGTTCCTGTTGTTTTGGTTTATTAAAAGCTTATGCATATTAATTTTATTATTTTATAGCTTATTTAACTTATTGTTGTCTGTAAAAGTTTAATAATTATTTATGCCGGTTGTTTTAAATATGTTGTTACAAACATGTTTTTTGTTACTTTTATACTCTTGTTAATTTAGTTATATATCCATAATTGTAATTATTGTTAAATTTAACCTGTGAAACATCTTTACAGAGTGAAGTGATACCTAGCATTTACTGCACAATTACATATAATCATGCATGCTTCTTCAACTATTTGTAATAATTTTGAATGCAACTTATGTGTTTAAATTTTGGCTGTTATGTAGCATTTTCAAAATAAATAAAATCAAATAAATGTAAAACTGTGCACTTTAAAGTAAATAAGGATGCGTGCTGGTTTATATCGACCGGTAATACTTCCATCAGGTAAAACGTTTACAAATTCAAACCCTACAAATTTAGTATGACGATAGATAAATTTACACTTTATAGTGTTTTAGTGAGCGCATAATGTTAAAACAATAAATTACTACTTTATTTGTTGCCTGATAATAGTTAGTCATATATTTCGAATGGAAATCAATTATGGAACAAAAGTATTGGTTAAATGTTGAAAAGATAATTGTAATTTTGTATGTAAATGGTTGTAATTTTAAAAAGGGATTATTAGTTTTGATACATTATTTAACCATAGCTATTTTTTAATAAGACGCATACTTAATAAAAAGAATTTTTAACCCATTAACGTTGTAATTTTATTCTATTCGCAATAGTCTATAACGGGATTTGATTGCTGCTGCACTCTAGTAGCAACATATGTAACTAATAAGTGCGGGCAACTGCGGTTCTCTCCGCTAGGGGTGCAGACTGACTCATAAACCAAAATAACACCGCTAGGCCTTTGATCGTGTTAGCTGAGTTGGCTGTCGTGGAAACTTCTTGGCCAGGTGTTGATACGTTGTTCGTGGGTTCGATTCCTGCACACGACCAAAACTGACCAGTTGTGCAACTCTCAATAAGTTAACTGGTCTGTTTCAATGTTGTTGGGAGGGCCCAAGTAAAACAACCGGTGGCAGGCTTGCTTGGAAGTTGACGGGATCAGTTAATTTTTCTTGAGTTTTACATGGTCAATACTGATTTTGCTCCTTTTAACTAACGTCTACTATGTGTGTGCCAATGTGGCTCTTTAAACTGAAAGAAAACAATATTAAAAATAAAATATGTCATTAATCCATTTCAAAACTTAAAATTTTTATTCGGAATCATAGGTTAAAAAGATTAAGTCCACGCCAATGGGTTTTAAACAATTTCAAATAAATCGATCATTTAGGAAAATAATAAAAATAAAAAATAAAAACGTTTTAAGAGATTCTGTTATTATTACTATACTACTAATTAAGTCATTTAAAATTTAAGAGAAGTAAATAACATTTAATCAATAATCACAACTAACCTCTTTACAATCTCACAACCTTTTAATCGCTCTTCTTTTGAAACTCCCTTTCGTAATAAACTACTTATAAGCCAGCGACCAAAAAAAAAATTAATGATTTCCAATAAAATGGTTTTATAAGCTAACTTTTAAACCAGATCAAGTTTAATCACAATCGGATCAAGATGTTTATGCTTGATAAACATCAATAATCTCCTTTTGTAAAGTTTAATCTAGTTTGACCTTTCTCATGTTCCATTTACCACCTTGCTGAATCAACATGATAAAGTGACCTCCCCTTTTGCCAAGGCCAAATCAAGATTTACCAAACTATAGTTTACGTGTTTACCCAAAAATTTTCATCCGACCCAATAATATCTTTTGCAGACATGAAGCCCAAGATGAAGAACCACTACCGCGCCCACCGCCTCTCCTTCTGGCTCAACCTCGTGCCAGACCTCCACAGACCGGGGGGAGACGATGTTCCACACTCCCACCATCAGCTGGACCCCGGGGAACACCCCAAGCAGGTATCCCTATATCACTATATCACTCTAGTTCACTATATCAGTACTAGCTGTTACCCGCAGCTTTAGTCCGCAAACGGTATATAAAAACTATGACAGTTGCGTGCTGAATTGTTCGTTTAGCTAGTGAATCTATACGAATCAAGACTTTATTCAGGCAATCTAAAGTGTTTCGAAGCATTATAGTCGCTGTATTTAACATCACAATAAATACCTGTTTGCTTGGTGTGCATAACAAATTTTAATAATACTGTAAGGACAATTTGAAATGGTTATTTTTCTTTTACGTTAACAATGGTGAATTTTACATTAACCATTACTAAAACATTTATAACATTACAATAGTTGATAGTCTTATCCTTAACCACGTCTTAATCACACAACACTTAATTTGTTAATTTTACACAAACCCTGCTCTTTCCACATTATTAGCCTCTTTGGCTGATTTAAAATGTACGTTTAAAACTATTGTAATTCACCTTCATAAATTATTCCTATTACTACTATACTGCCTTATTCTAACACTATATTACCGTATATCAAAACAAATCTTCTATATGAGAGAGGGTGACACATTTAGCGTACAGTTATTGTATTACGATTTAACTTTTAAAGCAAACCCCTTTACTTTTATTTTCCAGGCTGCAACCCCACCCACGCCTAGACCACCGCCCGCCCCTAGCGACACAGATCGTCACTCCCCCTTCTCCCCTCCTCCTATCGTAGTAGCCTCCTCCGCCTCCAAGGACTCCACCCACAGTCGCCGCCCCCAAGGCGAGTTTACCACGCCCACCGCTCTCCGCGCCACCATCGCCGTGGGCGGGACCTTGCTCATACTCAACATCGTGGTGTTTCTCATCTTTTACCGTAGAGGGAGAGGGGACAAACACAAAAAGAGGCGGCACGGATCAGCCGGGAGTGTGATGAGTGAGAAGTTGGAGAACGGCGGACCAATGTCTACCATCTGTGTCACTTCTGGTACGTGGTTGTCTTTAGCAGTTACTAAACCACTTTCATATCGTTTACGTCATTAAAGAGACAGTGAAAATATTAGCTACTGAGCAAAATATAATTGATAAAGTTTTAAATGTTAAGTTTAATGCAAATAGTTGTTGTATATTACTTATGTAAATATAATCTCGTCTAAATTTACTCGTTAAATGATTTATACAGAACTAGCTGGCATGGCAGACTTTGTCCTGTCCTTAAGTCATTGAATTTGTTTTATGCCAAAAAAGCTCGTTCATTATCAAGGTGAGCTCGTCCGCTACACTCCCTCACCTATATGCTATCTTCGGCATCGAAAAAATAGTTTGAGTTGTCATTCAAGCAGATTTGTCTATTCCATAATGAACATATGTTTATGACATTCAAGTATGTTAGAAATAATCCTTATAACAGCTGTTTCTTTAAATTAACGGAATTAAGAAAAGATATATGTGACATAATAAACCAAATAAAAATGTCCTTCATGAGAATAACATATAAACTTTGAAGGGTCAGGCCGCATCCCTAAAGGATTCTTAAACCTGAAATAGGCTTATAAGTTAAAAAGGTATATAAGGAAGATTCCTGTAAATCTGCATGCCAATCGGTTCAGTAAATTTTATGTTATAAATAAATAATGTAACCAACCAGACTTTGATTTATGTATTTAGATACAGTGTCTTTCTTTTTAATCTTTAGTTCGCTTGAAAGTGTAGCAGTAATAAAATATTATTATTATTTCAATCGCAGTAGTTAATTCCTCTTAAACTTAAAGAAACTGTGACTTTATACAATACACTATTAAACAATCTCTCCTTTTAAAGTACAGTATTATATCTATTTCTTGTTTACCGTAATTGTATTGTGGTTTAACCTACTCTTAGAACTAAATAAATGCAAAATTTTAACACGATTTATAATTGCATATTGGCTATATAAGTTATTTAACATCGTTTAAGTATTAAAAACAATACTTAGCCAGGATTTCGTAGTTTTCACAGGTGGTACTCTAAAAATAAGGTAATTCTACGTTCCTTTTTAACCTTCAGTAAAAGTGCATACCAATACCATAGAGATTGTTAACATCTAAACTTACCTAAAGGCTACTGTCTTATTATCGTAACTACCTTGGTCCAGGAGCCACAGACTTGTCGTCGGTAGAGACGAGGCTGACCTTCACTCCTGTTCTGGGAGACTCGTTTACGGATTTGAGGAGCCTCACAGTACCGGCACCACAGGAGTTTCAGGGTGAGTATTGCATTTGGCGTAAACACTATTTCCGAACTTTAACCAACCATTACTGAGAAAAAGAATTTCTCGTACGAATTTTCTATTTTTACAATTTGACAAAAACTCGTTTTAAAATTATCGTAGTACGTTTTGACTTAGATAGGGCGATATGATTTTAAGATAACCACACACTTTACGTCTGTCCAAATTAGTTTTGAGCGAAGATAAATCAGTTTGGTTTTGACCCAGTAGCCAGTTTTTAATTTGACTTCTAGTGATGTTTTTTAATATTAGGTTAACATTTGTAAACAATTAAATTAAATGAAAAAGTGCTTTAGTATTCATGCAAAGTATTATTTAAAAACATAATTCAATAATATTCTGTTGCTTTAAAACAATTTAACTTGGACTAAATAATATAAATAGCAGACTAATAATATAAATAATCTAAATAATAACAGACTATATTTATAAACGGATGTAGGCCCTTTGACATGGTAAAATGACCTATTAAACTGTTATTGATTATTACCTAGTAAAAAACTATTGATTTTATGGTAAAAACCACTACTAAGCCTACAAACTGACACACAGACACACTATAAATTAAATACAAAGTAATAAAGTGGTCAAATATAGAACTAATGATAATAAAACACTTTTATTTTAAAAAAATATTACTAATCAAAAACTGTTTCCTAGATAATTAAGTAAAATTTCAACCACAATTTATAAATATATTTTACAGTAACAAACAATAACAACGAAGTCGACAACAATGATGTGGGCATCGTAAAAAACAACAACATATAAAACTAAAAACACCACAATACTGTAAACAATACAATAGTAAAAAACACATACAACTTATAATATCTATGGTCATTCTTATGTTTTAGGCCCAATGACACCAGAGTCACCGGAAGGGTCCTTGGAGCAACCGGAAATTCCTGATATGCCGGATATCGCTCCTCCACTTCCGCCCAAAACATCGAAAGCCAGATCTCCAGCAGTCAATGAAATTCTACCTTTGTTATCAGGTAGTCACGTTATCACTGACCTACCTCACGTTCAGGGGCACGGTATTGCAATTGAAGAGGTTCTCAGAGTATAACAGAATTTCTAACTCTAGCAGGGTTTAATACTTGTTAAAATTGTATAATTATTTTGTATAAAATATTTTAAAATATCATGTTATGTGGAAAGTATTTAAATAACGATTAAAATATGAATATTATATTTTTTAACAGACCATGTTGCCAACTTGGTTAATTATATCTTATATTGTTATCTGTTTAAGAAGTTTGTATTTATTTATTAAAAAATCTTACATATTTGGTATTCTCTATCAAATGAATGTTAGAAATCTATTCGATATTATTTCACTTTAACCGTTTTAAAGTATAATGTAAGGAAAGAGTTACATAACTAAAGCATTTATTTTATATAAATTAGGACCATTATAAATTGTTAGGTAATTATTAGTCTGCACTAAACATGATCTGCAATAAGGAATTTGAAGTGTACATAAATATAATTTATACAAACAAATTTATTAATAAACCAGATAAATCTTACTGTATTGATTTTTTTACCCTTAAACCCATTGGTTTTTTTTATCAGGAACATCCTTAAAACAGTAATGTTTTCAAATATAAAAATAATTATAAATTTTAACAGTAAAATGCCATAAGATAATGGTCCATTTTTGCAATCATAACATTTTGTATCAACTTTTTCATGGCTGTTAATGCATTTTATTTTCAAAATATCCCCAAAGATGTGTAATACGTGTTTTCCACAAAAGAAAATTAATCATAGAAAAGAATTATAATAGTCTTCATTGAAAATCAGACATAACAGCAAATTTAAATGTTTCAAAGATAATATTGCTTGAATCATATTTTATGACTTTTCACAAGCCCTGAAAATTTTAGATAGACGTGGCCTCCTCACATGATCTCTATGAATTCGTTATCTCTTACTAAACACTTACCGTCCATTGCTACCTACAAAAAGAGTAAATAAACCTTTTTTATATTTAATCAGTGGTTTTAAGGCTAATCAACAATAAGAAAAGTGAGGTTAAGAAACTAATACTTTAAAAAAAATTACATTCTTGATATCTTCATATTTTTTTACAAATCTTTCATCTCAAAATTGTTCTTAGATGAGCCTGAATTTCGCCCGAGGACCACATTTTGTAAAGGTATGATAAATGCCACATGATAAGTTTACTAACCATATAACAGAGCCAAAACTTACAGAAGAAAAAGTTAATAATACACTTTTATGAGTGTCACGGGATTTCACTGGTTGATTAGGATTGAACTATGTTGTTTCGTATAACAACTAGCACAAATTCACCCAGTGATACATGTATTGAGTAAGCTAGGAAGGTATACTAGCTGCTAGTTGTATTATTGACTAGGTTCTGTACCTGTTTGACAGCATTGTGTCCCAATAGCTTGTACACGGTAGAGCAGCAAACTGATATTGACGTTATTTATATAGTAAATAATGCTGTAACAATTTTAAATTCTTTCTTATCCAGTACTCTAATATAAGTAAGGGTCGGTGGCTAACTAATACGCTTGTTTGAAACTCTGATCCCAAAAACGGGTTCAACGATTTCCTTCAAATATTGGACATAACTAATTTGGGGATAACAATAAGTTATAGACATGTCTCATCCCCTGGAAAAATTTAATACTATAAAAAAATAGGAAAAGTGATTAAAATTGTACCCATGTAAAATAGATTATAATTTGAAATCACACAAAGCAAAATTATACATTTTCTTTTATAGTGTAATAATTAAACTTGTCTTTAAAAGTAGGGGAATCTACTTTTTGTTGAGTGGTAGAACTGCAGCTGGGATAAAGTTCAAATAAGCTGTTTGTCAGATTCTGGTTACTGGAAAAAGTGAACTGGAAATGAGTGGTTGCAGTAGAAATTGTAAGTCTAATTGAATTATTAATAATTAATTAATTGAGAATTTAAAGCAAATAAAATGTATTTCTGTATTTTGTTAATTTGATTGTTTTGAATTTAAAGATGTAATTTAATTGATTTTGAGCTATTTTAACAGTTGTAGGAAAATGTAAGGTTGTAGAAAAACCTGTTTCATTTGGTTCAAGTAAAAGCACATTGTTACTAAAATGTTCTAGGATCTTCTATCCAATGTTTAATGTATTTTTAATTTAAAAGGGAATAGTAATTAGTCTTGTTTTTATTGTTTGCAGATAGAAATCAACCACACTTAGGATAGTCCAGAAAAAAAACAGTTAAAACCAGTACAGTAAGACCAAACCTTATTATAACTTTGGTGAAGGGTTATATATATTAGTTTAAAGTATATGACCAGGTCTTGTATATAATTCTGTAAATTTGTTTGAAAGTTTTTTTTTTAATATACAGCAAAGTTTAATTCGACTATCTGGCTGTATTAATTTTCCTCACTCTACCAGCTATTATTAAAAACCCCTAAATTGTTTAATATGATATCCTCTATTGGCATTTGAGGGTACAAAATAAACATTGGGCTTATGTAGTTTAAATCAAATCAAAAGATGAATAACAGCTGTTTATAATCAATTAGTGAACTGTCAAATTAAAACTCATGTAGTATAAGTATTAACATGTCATTTTTAGAGAGCTGTAACTAAAGCAAATAATGAAGATTACATACGTTGTGGTTATGTCATATACAAAATTAATCGAAGGGATATTGAGCTATGAAATCAATCGGAGTGAAAAGCAAAATGGAGGCAAAGAGTGTGGTGGGAAAAACTACTTCAAGTTATCCATACAACGCGCTTTCACTGACCTTCCCTGAGTAAATCTGGTCCCCAGGTACTTTTAAATAATACAACTAGCAGCTAGGCAATAGTACAAGTTACAGCTATTCAATAAACACAACTAGCAGCTGTAACCATATAGGAAGGTATTAGGGCCATGCTTCGGCAGCTTGCTGATTGCTGAGGATGTTATGTCGATATTAGTTGAAAATCAATGACTAGTACCGGACCGATGGAGGAATAGGAGTGACTGACGTGTAAAACCTTCTAGAATATTAAGGTCGACTAAAGTAGAAGTCAGGGAGAAAACAGGGGGAGGAAGAGAATTCAATGGAAAAGAAGAGAATGAAGATGGTTCTGTGGGTATCTTTAGTAGTTAAGTAATCAGGGAATGTACACCCACCACACATATTCTATACAGGGTGTCCTGGAAGTAAGTACAAAAACTTTGGAAATGGGTTATATGGGTCAAAATAAAAATTAAATTTAGAATACATTTTATTCCAAAAACGCCTTGTTACCGAGATATCCGCCACTTTGTATTTTTTCTTTAAAATGTTATGTCTTAAAAACTATTAAAGATGTTTTATGAAACTTGGTTGTTTTTAAGGTTGTAATAAAAAAATAAAAATAAATAATTATTAAAAAATATTTGTTTTTTTCGAAATGGCGGCCATTTTAACGTTTCTAACTAAAATTACAAAAAAACGGCTGAATATACGAAAAATATTCTAGAACACTTTTATTTAATACCTTTAATTTTCTATCAAACGACACCCAGTTCAGAAAGATAGAAAAACAAATAGCTGAGAAATCACGATTTTTAATTGTACAGGCCAGGCACACCCTGACAGCTTGTCTTCATTGCGCCTGGCCTGTACAAATAAAAATCGTGATTCTTCAGCGTCTTGTTCTTCGATCTTCTGAACTTGGTTTTGTTAGATATAAAATTAAAGGTACTAAATAAAATTGTTCTTGAAGTTTTTTCGTATATTCAGCCGTTTTTTAGTAATTTTAGTTAGAAATATTAAAATGGCCGCCATTTTGAAAAGGAAAAATATTTTGTAATAATTATTGTTTTGTAATTATTTCATTATTACCTTAAACACTATACCAAGTTTCATAGAGATATCTTTAATATTTTTTAATATTAATGATTTTATTTTTTGCATTTTAATGAAAAAATACAAAATGGCCGATATCTCGGTAACAAGGCGTTTTTGGAAACAATTGTATGCCTAATTTTATTTTATTTTGACCCATATAACCAAAGTTTTTGTACTTACTTCCGGGACACTCTGTATATTCACTCATATTGAATACAAGAATTAAAGTTAAATAATAACATTAAAATGCAACGAAGAAATAATAGTATTACATTTATTAGATGCTATCTATCTATTACATTTTGTTCACTTATAATAACGTCTTAACAAACCAATGTAACAATGTAAAATGAACAGTCTTTTATTTAGTTTATCAAAGTAAAAATGATCAATTTAAAATGTTATTAATAATGTGTATATTGTGATGAAATATTAAGTTATTAAATTGATTTATTTTCATATCTTGTTAGTTATGAAAGTCTCCAAGTTTTCAATTAAAAATGTTAAGTTTTCTTACATGCATTTAATAAACTATGATTAATTTATTACTGATGTATAAAATTTCAATAGGACTTATTCAAAAAAATAGTGATCATTCATTTAATATCTGTTAAAGAAAATCTTAAATATTTGAAGTATTACATTATATTTAGCGCAATATTGTTTAAATAATTGTGTATAGTAATAATATACCTTCTTCGTAAAAATAACAAAAAGAAGAAAAACGTAATAAGACAGCTGAGTTGCAACATTTCTATAGCCCGGCGTGTTGCGGTGTTGACCTTGTTATCATTGAAGCTGACGTTTCTCCCGTTTCACTGTCTTTGTTCGTTTTGAGATATCTCAACTGGATTTATACTACTTCACAAAATTAAAACCATACAAACATTGAATTATCATTTTACAAAGCTTATTTACGTAGGTTTTCTACAGTTAAAACTTTTACAGAAAGGCTACTGATTTATACTAATGATTTTGTAGCTCCAACATATTTATCGCCACAACAAGTATTAAAGTTATGGGAGATTTAGTTGGAAAGCAACAATAATATAACTATTTGTGTTTATTATTTATTTGTGTACGTAGATAACTTGATGGACAACTGTAAGGTAAGGGTAGAGGGGATTATTATCCCCTACAAATGCTCATAGACTGGATATTGACAAAGTGAACGAAAGATGTATCAATGAATCCTAATGGTTTGTGGTTGGAGACAGTATTTTTGATTTTATTTTTACCAATACTGAGTTCACAGGGATTAAATTTGTTACAACCTGCATCGTAATTAGCTAAGAGGATTTCCGACCAAAATACCAGTTTATTATTTGTATTAACACTTCTAACAAACCTTCAGTAGTTTAATTTTCCTTTGTTAGAATTACTTTAATATATTTACCTTCTTAAACTAAATTTGTCTTTTAAATCTTAGTATATATAGTTTAGTACCGTATAGCTTTGTAATAGATTTTTTTTGTGTAACCTGGAATCGTGTTGCTATGACGAGTGGACCAGAACATCACGGAATTCATATTCCGTTTTATATTTTTTTTTTATTCTATGTTTACATTATTATGGATTTTTTTAATGATGTGACGAAAAAAGCTTGTTAGAAAAAATATCTACATTATTATCTTGGACTAAATATATTTCAAATAGGTAAATAATTAATTGTTATCACGTACTATTAACATACTCTTGTTTACATAACATATATTTATATATATTTCCACTCTCATAGAAACACGTACTAAATATTTTTCGAGTGACGTCACGATAGATTGTTGATCATTATTTGGTCTTACAAAATGCTTTATTAAACAAATATTAGCATTAAAATATTAACAGATGCAACACCCCCAGTACTGACATACTTAGAGTTTTCCCAATATAAATAGTGCGTATTAGTGCATCAATAGTAGTATACTAGAACACATTACTAATGTAGCGTTTATTACAAATTCGTATCCAAATTTCGTAATCCAACTAAAAAATACTTTTAAGAATTACTCCAACGTAATATAAGCACAAAGAAAACTCAATAGTAATATGAGAAATCTATTCGTCAGTAAAATAATATTATCACTTCTCAGCAACAAAGTATGGCTATTTAACTGGGAAATATTTAATAAAAAGTGGCATTAAATTTTGGATTGAAAGTATAAAATTATTTTACAACGGTAAAAAAATGTCGAGCACGTAGAAAGCCAAATGTCAGACACTGGGTCAAGATTAGATTATCTTCTCTAACCGAATAAAACAGTAAATAGATTAACAAGCCAATCCCAAGCTACGGCTTTGACTTTCTATCTCCTACCGTGTTATCCATATCGTGGAGAAGAAACGGTTAGCTAAAGAGCATCAAACTGAAAAACAAATGTGATTTACAAATTGGTAGAGTGAGTATGAACAAATATAGTATATCTCTTAAGAATAAAGTTTCGATTGGCAACCAAGATCTCAATGTGTGTTTGTGAACAAGGTTTAGATCGTTAAAAGCTAAAAAATGAGATAGTATCGAGTATTAAAATGTGCATTTGCTGAATGAATTTAAACATTTTTATTAATTTAGGGAAATGTTTTTAAAGAGTTTCATGAAAATTTACATTTATTTATAAGAGTCAATATTAAAATTACTTAGCAGACTGTATTTTTAAATTTAATAACACCACGTCTTATAAAAAAAGGGATTTTCGTTGAATAACTTTATTTATTTAGTTATAGTATTTAAAAGTTAAAATTTTTGTTTTTGAATAATTGATTCCATTTTATTTAAATTATATTGAAAACTAGTTTTCACAAACACATTTACTTCAACTTTACTAAAAGAAATGCTGATAGTAAAATTGCAAGTATATAGTAAAATAATCACCGAAACAGTAAGAAGTTTCAATCCTCTACATCTCACCAAAGATTCTTCAAAGATTTTCTACATCAAGATTCAAAGTATAATTTTTAATATTTCATCCGTAGCATCAGATTGTTTGGAAGGAAAGCTCGAAACAAAAAAGTCACAGCCAGACATGAATGTTAAACAATCTCCTTGAGGGAATGTATATTTCGTGATTGTTTTACTGGGAAGTACGTTTACCCACTGATAAACAACAACACTGGCGGAAAATATTAAAGAAACCTAAACAATACATTTGTGAGTAATAGTTCGGTAAACTTTCATTCATACTTTAGGTCACTGGTATATTACAATTTGCAGTAAAAGCACGATACGCCTGAGTTTTAGGAGAGCATTTGTGTTGCTTAAGAGCCTGGGAATAAAAATACTTACACAAAACGCTTTCACACCAAGACAATATGAAGTTTTATGTACAAAAAAAGGTTAAACAATTTACATATAATCTTGAGTACATGATTGAAATGGGGAATAATTAAGTAGGAAATAAATAAGCTTAGGTTTGTATAATTTGCATAAACTATATATGTGATGAACTTGAATAGCTTGAATAAAATATTACTTTAATATACAATACCAAGGACCAAGGCAAACTTGGTGATGTTTTATTTTTTTAGCGAGTAAAAAATATGTCCACTCTATATGCAATCTTTATTCACGGTTCTAGTCACTGTTTTCTAAAAATCTTTTGTTGAGACTTTATTCTGTGTAAGTGCTAATTTGACATGCCCTAGTTAATGTATTCATAGCTGTTATAACTATTTTATTTTGATTTGAACTCAATATGCTCAATTTTAACATATACAATTTTGAAATGAGATTTTTTTAAAGTATTTAACGAAACAACGACTCCTTTCGTAAAAAACGGTATATTCCTACTACGAAAAGTCAGTAATTTTAACGACGTAATCGCAAAAATCATTTTCTTAGAGCTCGTTTAAAATTATTAAATATTTTTACCATGTTCGAAATTTAATTTGGAGGTATTTAAATATTTTTAAAGACCATATACAATGGCAGCATCTTAATGGATACACAGTGTCTTTTTAAACCACCCCACATTTTTTAATTAGTCCCATCCATTCATATTTAACGACTCTTAACTCTGCGATCGTTATTAAGGAAGGTTTACACCAAGGGTTGCGTTAGACAAGAGCTCAGCACTAATTACTGAATATTGCTGTCGGAGTAATTCAATCTTAATAATTTATAACTCCTTCGTTTTAATAACATGAAGCCGAAAACTGGTAATTGATCCTTTCTTTTTATACCCTATAACCTAATTTATGATTATTTTTGTAATTTGTTGCAAGTTATATGTATTTAAGTCATAATAAATTTGAAGTACCTGGGGGACACTTCCATGCACAGATGAGTGTGCTCGGATAGTAAGGCAAAAAAAGAGGCTGCTAACCTTTTTTTAAAAATTAATACGCTTAGTAGTATAGAAAAAATAATATAAAACATTGTGGAAGAAACTAAAATCATCTAAATGTTAAACTTCTTGGAAACAAACGGCTGTCTAACAAACAGACCTCATAGACAAAGGCTATTTAGAAGCACATCAAGCAGATTGCCCAGTTGCAGACCACAAATGGCCTTATTTTTCATTACTTTGAAAAAGAGTGGCTGACAGAAGCTTTAACCTTACTAAAATACTTTTTTCCTCCGTAAAGAGGTAAATAATTTAAAAAAAAAATGGCTTTGTATCTTTCCAACTGACATTATATTCTAGAATTGAATCGGTATATATTAATTACATTAACTTTGTAAACGTAAACTGATTCCTTGTGATGTTCTTACTAAACATAATATTATATGTCTGTAGGCATCGTGTTTTGTATTGGTATTAATTTTTACTTTAAGGTACTAAATGTTATGTTGTATGCTGTCATGAACGACAAAAATGTTAAATTTGTTCATGCAAGTAAAGAAAATACGTACCTTTTTATAACATAGCTTTTATTCAGTACATTGCCATTTTAACCAATAATACGTGCCCAAATTTCAAAATTAAACCTCTGAAATACGTATAAGAATGACACTTACGTATTATTAGAAGATTAATTTACTTATTCGTCAGAAAAATTGTGTATTAGTTTATTATTTAAACATTTTTGTTGAATGTTGGAATTATTTGATATAAATTGTCATTTATTTTTATATTGAATATATTGATAACATTATTTTACAAAGCTGAACAAAAATTTTGAGCACGTAGAAAGCCAAATGTCAAACGCGGGGTCACGATTGGATTCTCTTATCTAACCGGATAAAACAGTAAATAAGTTTACAAGCCAATCCCAAGACATGGCCTTGAGTTTATATCTCCTACCTTACTATACCCATCGTGGAAAATAAATGTTTAGCTATAAAGCACCAAACTGAAAAAAATGTGATATTACGTATTGGCAGTGTGAGTATCAACAAATATAATACATCTGTTAAGGAACAAATTTCGATTTGTTACAAAAATCTTAGTGTGTGTTAGTCAAGAGGGGTCTAGATCGTTAAAAGTTGTAAAATTAAAAGGTATCGTGTATTAGGATGTGTAGTTTTGAATGTACATAATTTGTACTTTATTTAGAGAAATGTTTCTAGAGAATTTTACAAAAATTTAGATATAAGAATCAATCTAAAAATTACTTAGCAGACTGTATTTTAGTAAATTTCCCTTATAGGGAAGAAGCTATTACCGTATTACCGTAGGTCTCATGGTAAGACTTAAGCCTGAGACTATGATAACTTTTGATTTTGAGGTCCCCAGATGCCAAAAACCCCATTTGTTCTAATTTATATATATAATATATATTATATATAGTATATCACTGTAACGCGTATATATCAGTGTGTATTGTTAGCACACTTCCCAACATTTGTCCGTCCCATCATCCTCTCAACTTGGTCGGAAGCGTTTTCCCAACTGGGTTGGATCGCAAATGGACCCCTTTATCTCGTTGATCTTACGAGGAGCTGTCCCAGATCAGGAGATGTATACATAACCCTATAAGTATAGGGACACGCTTATGGAAAAACGATTTCCATAAGTGAGAATTTTCTAGTGAGAATGCCGCCCCCCAAACACAGATAGAGTCACAATCGCATATTTGACTCTATTCGGACCGCATTAAGGTGTTTACGAATAAAGTTAAATGTTAAAATTCTTACTGCTGGCTTAAATACATTGACAGGAACCGGTTTTTTATTAGTTTGTTTCCAAACAAACGTAATCATTTTGACGTTTAAATGTAAACAGTTGCGCGCGCGATGGGACCAAGGTGAATTAACAGAGACTGTCAGCGCTATATTCTCCTCTAAACTTGGGGGGGCAGACTTAAAATTAAATAACATGGGGTGTCCTTACTTATAGGGATATGTATACATTGGATCGGGTGTTAGAACGAGTTAGTTCCGTGTTAATGTCCCCTAGGTTACACCGCGTGTCAGACGCAAACGGAAGTCAGTGCTAATAATGTACGATCGTATAGAGCAATGTTTACAATGTATACATTGCATAGAGGGCCTAAGTGATTAACAGTTTTTTTGCAGATTCAAAACACGATATATCGTCCCTTAGTACAAAAAATTAATTAAGAGTATTATTGTGGAAATACGATCAAAATGAAGAACTTGTTTGCCATGGATGCCCGCCCAAAATTAGAACGAATAAAAGCGAGGAAAGTGAATTTGCCACCATTGTCTGTGTCATAAGTGGTTGATAAGAATATAATCCCATTGGGTCACATATATTTCATCTATTATATTTAGTTTATGAAGCGAAAAGCAGCTGTTATTTTAGTTTTTGCAATATTTTTCTTTATTTTTTAATAAAGGTTACCCAAGTGGGCTTTTGCCTAGGTTATTCAAAATTCAATTAATAGTATTTTCTTGTTTATACACTTTTCGAATGTATTTTATAAATATTCAAATTATGTATGAACTTAGCTTAGTGCAAACTATTGTGATTTGTTGTGAAGAAAAGGGTTTGATTATTTATTTTATTATAGTTTAAGTTAAAAAATCGATTATTACTGTTATCAACTCTTTGCATATAATTCTGTAAGCGAAATTGTTAGGTCAAAATTAGGAGAATTTGCCATCCGCAGGATGACGGGGGAGGGCTCAAATTAAAGGTCATGATCCCAGAGACTCGGGAAAGTAGCAGGATTTCTAAAATGTTACCAGCAAACGAGCAATAATGTAAAACATCCCCCATAAGAAAAGCATGGAGATTTAAAAACGTCTACTTTGTTTACGAAATGACGTGTTTTATATCAATTTATTTTCCTCAGCATTTAAAGAGTAAACAAATCAGATGAGGCAGAGGATTAGAGCAAGGTTAGGGGCTATGGCCCCTTCAAGCCACTAGTAATAACATATTATCATATCACTAACCTTTTCTCACCAAAGGTTTTGTGTGAAGAGCAAATAGATAATACTTCTTCTCACCCTTTATTTATTTCATGGGGCTAGAAGACGTGGAGGGGATTGTCCTTTGCTTCCCTTAATTTCTCAACAGGTTTTCCCGCATGACACCATCAAAACAATTCAGTTATAGGGCCTAGTATATTTCGTTATTAAAAGTAAGTCAGGAGTAGACTACAAGCCAAATTTCAAAAGTTTGGCTCTCCTAGCAAATAGCAAAGATTGAGGACAACAATTTTTATCAAACACAGGCATAAATTTCCTATCTATATAATATTGTGATTTGTACAAGAACAACTTTTTTATTAGCATATTACGTGTTGTTATTACTTACGGGATGTAATAAAAGACGTCTTACAACACTTAAGATATATTTACACTTATACTGATTCACATACAGACGGTAAACATATATAAAAGATGGTACTTTATAATAAGTATAAAAGTACAAATATAAAAGTACCATCTTTTATATATGTTTACCGTCTGTATGCGAATCAGTATAAGTGTAAATATATCTTAAGTGTTGTAAGACGTCTTTTATTACATCCCGTATACAATAAGAACCAATTTACAATTTTGATATAGGCCCCTAAGTATTGAATACTTTTTCCAAAATCATCAAAAGTAGAATATCGATAAATATTAGCATTTTTATATTACAAATAATGTTTTCTGATTGGCATATGAATAATATCTCTTTATTACATTAATATCCTGAAAAAATACATATGCAAACTTAAGTAAATAACAAATAGAGTAATTCCATATTGTACCCCCATATTTAACCTATAGTTTTAGAGCAAGTAATTCTTTTTTTGCAAACTCTGTGAGTTCTTCTAAAGAGACGTGTCCATCTTTATCTTTATCGTATGTACTCATAACGTGGTCCAACTGGTCTTTATTTGTAAGTGGGTGCAGGTGATCCAATAAGTTGCTAATTTCTTCCTTATTTAATTTCCCATCTTTGTCCAAATCAAATTGTACGAACTTTTCTTTAAAAATTTCCAAACCAAAACCCTGAAGGAAACTGAAAGCTATATTCATACGGCCCAAGAGCTCCTTCTCACCCAAGGGTTTATTGTCATGGAAAATTACATTATCGAAGAAATCATAAACTTGTTTATTCTCGGGGTTGCCTTTAGCCACAAAGAACATCTTTATTACTTCTTTCATTTATTCTGCTGAAACTTGACCATCTTTATTTTTGTCAGCCTGGGCAAATACTTGTTTTAAATATTTGCCAACATTTTCATCTAATTTTGACGAGAAACTCCTTTCTCCAATTCTGGTATTAAAACACTTCACAATGCTACTTTTTCTTTGGATGATTCCTAATAAAGCTTTTGGAGTTTGTTTCAAAATAGAAGACATTTTAACTGGTACTATTTATGTAAACAGCATACTACAAATTGTGACTCAATTTTGACCGCGTAGATATATTAAACATGAAATCTTGCACTACATTATGCTTAGAAATTTTAATTTTCAGAAAAACTGTTTCCATGGCTTTTATGTAAGTGTAAAATTAAAATTAACATTATATTGATAGTTTTTAACAAACAGCTAAAAAGACACGAGCCACTGGAAGAGGAGACATTTCCTACGTGAGCGCTGCCAGATGTTAAACTTTGAAGTCACATGGAGTGCTACCCGTGGCAAATTTTAAAATAATAGCGCCGTCTACTGCTTGATGAATTGTAACTTTTACTTAATTCGATACGCTATGGTAAAAAACAAAAATAAATACAAAATTGATCTGGTTAATTCGAAATGGATAAGGCACTGAACTCACGATCATGCGGTTCATTTCTACCTTTTCGAGTTTACTTTTCAGATACAAATTTTTGTTATATTTTACACAAACCCACTTTTGTAGTATGTTACAAAAAAAGAGCCGTCATACAGTGCTCTGCGGAGTCAGTTTAGCTTATTTGACTAGAATTATTTCGTAAATGTAGCGTATTTTTTTATAATATAAGTAGATTTCCTCTGTTTACATTTTTAAAATATAACATTTCACCGTTTTCTCAAAATAACTCATCTGCCAACAACAGCCGATAGTTCTTTCGTCATCGGACACGTTCAGCTTCCTTCGGGTGGCCAGTCTCCTCCTCCAGTGGCTCATGTGTTTTTTAGCGAATTTTCCCTATAGGGAAAAAGCTATTAGGCCTACCGTATTGGCATGATAACCCGAGACCGTGATAACTTTTGTTTTGTGGTATATAGATGCCAAAAACACCCATTTATTTTGTAAATATCCATGTATATATATATATATATATATATATATATATATATATATATATATATATATATATATATATGTATACAACAATTTAAACGAATAGTGGTTTTCTTATATTTCTTCCGTAAATTGTATTTATTGCCCATGTAGCACAAAATGGAAGGGCCATCGTTGGCCCACGGTCTGTCGCCAACGGTGGGTCCACTGTTGGGCCGGGCCGTCCACCTTCCCATCATTGGCCCTACCCACAAATCCCTTTCGCTAGCCCAACCATCATTTGCCAACAAGGGGCCAACAAACTATTTCCCAACAATCAGCCAACATTAAAAGTTAAGAAAAATCAAAACCGTACATTATTTTTACAAATAAAGCTAATATATTACTTCTTTAACCAATAACAATATATTTTTAAAGGATTTTAGTTTAAAAAATATAGTGTCCTGACCGGGTCTTGAACCTACAACCTTTGACTTACTGTGCACTCGCCTTAACACCCAAGGCTATTCTGATCTGTGACAATAAAAGGATAGTCTGGGTCTAAAAATTACCAATAGTCTACACCTTGACTTATTTAAAAAAAACTTATAATGCATCTTATCTCTGGTTTCGGATAATTAGTAAATGATAGCCTGCTGATATATGTTTGTTATTTTTGTATATAAAGTATATATAATATATATATATATAATCCCGAAAAAATGTTCTTTAATTCATTAAACTGATCCAATGGTTTTCTGGTGGGTATCAAGGATTCTTTTTTCCTTATTTTTACAGGTAAAATTTATGAAATTTTTTATACTGTACCGTAATGTATTTATTTTTAAAACAATGACTAAAGTATTATTAGAGTAGTCCCAAAGTCACAAAACGTAACACGATTTTGGAAACCAATTAAAAAACCAACAAAGGTAATTTGGTGGTTGGCCTACCGCGTGAAAAACGGTTGGGCAACGGTTAGCTTGTTGTATAAAGTCCAACCCTCAATGATGTGTCATTGTGGCACTGCTTGTACTTCGTAGTCACCGAGTTGCATTGTGGGAAACCGAAAATAAGTACATGCGTGCGCATGCGCATGGAATTGGGCATCACGGATTTACTGAAGAATTTAAACTTATTTTTTAGAAAATAAACAAAAAATACACCAGAAATAGCAAATAAAAACATACTGCACTTTTATAAAGCAACCGAACTATTGTGATCCAACACGAACACGGCGATTTCCCCACTGAGGCCCGACGGAACTAATATGTGTTGGGCCAACAAAGTGAAACTTTATGAGGGCCAACGTCGGATTGCGGTGGGCGTGCCAACCCTCGGAACCCCAACTATCCGACTAAATCCCAATGTTAGGCACACGGACTATGCTACATGGGTGGGTATTGAGTTTATATACGTTAATAAGGTGTATGCCTCTTTTTTAGTGCCATCGAATAGGTAGGACATCGTATTCCAATTTTTTCACGATGTGGGTTTGAAACATCATTATATTCGATGTTTCTATGTTGTGCCTAAAATGGCCTAATGACATGTTGAAACTAGTTCCTACAGTATTAAAATCGTTCTACACAAGGCACTTACTATAAAATTCAACACTAGGTACTAGTGTAATAATGAAAAGTTGAAAGTCAAAGGAGTGGTAATAGTCTTGATAGATTCTCTTGAAAGGAAGGTCACTGATGTTGTCTATGTAAATAATTTAGGTATAAATTTACTTTCTGTTTGTCAAATTGTAAATAAAAGTCTAGCAGTAGTTTTTTTTCTGAAGACGGTTGTGACAAATACAAACAGGAGAATTGCACTGTCTCCGGTCACCCAGTAGCTCATGCCACAAATGTGGATGGTCTTTACAAGTTGAACACTGACCCTGAAAACAAAATGCCTTCTAAATTTGTTAAACAAGATAAGGACAGCATTACGGAGGAGCTCTGGTATCGTCGACTTGCTCATTTGAATAGAAAGCCCATAAATTTATTGAGGGACAAAATGTTGATTGGCATGTCATACTCCGGCCAAGGCCCTACCTGCGTTTCCTGCACAGAAGGTAAGCAAACTACAATGCCTTATTCCAAAAAGAAGACAGGATATCGGGCTACGAGGATATTAGAGTTGGTGCATTCTGATTCTGACTTATGCGGACCAATGAGCGCCAGTTTGCATGGTGGTGTGCGGTATTTACTAACAACTCTAACTCATGATTTTTTAAGGAAAACCTTTAGTTATTTTTTTAAACAAAAAGATGAAGTTGCCTCGAAAATCAAAGAGTGGAAATTACTGGTTGAAAATAAACAGGAACACATTTAAAGAAGTTCCGCACTGATAATGGGGGTGAGTTCGTGAATAAGGAGTTGGAAGATTTCCTCAAGTCTTCTGGTGTACAGCATCAGACAAGTGCTCCATATTCACAATCCCAAAATGGTGTTGCTGAGAGGGCGAATCGTACGATTGTTGATAAAACTCGATTAAATGAATCGGGATTGAACAAGAAGTATTGCGCTGAAGCGGCTAACACAGTTATTTATTTGAAGAATCTGTCCCCTACAAAAGCTGTTTTTGGGAAAACACCATAAGAGGTGTGGACCAACAAGAAGATCGACCTCAGTCACCTGCGAGTTTTCGGTTGCAGAGCTTTCGCTCATGTTCCAAGTGCACTGCGGAAGAAACTTGATCCCAAAAGTCGAGAGCTAATTTTTTTCGGATACTACCACAGCTCAAAAGCCTACAGACTGGTTGATCCTAGATATCATTCTAAGATCAACTTAAGATATCTAAGATTACCTAAGATATTCCTAAGATACCTAAGATATTCTAAGGTATCTAGGGATGTTGTTTTCATTGAGGAAAAACCAGTTAAAGGGGACCAAACCCAAACTGGTGGTCCCCATCATTTCAAAGCTTGCCCACGTCAACAAAACACACACCTTCACAACAATCAGAAAGTAAGAAATTTTCTTACTTACCGTGATTTCTTTTCTTTTCTTGCTTATTTTTTAGTCTCAGGCGCATGAGTGTTCGTTCTTGGTTTTTCTTACTTTCAGTGCACTGGTGTATTATAATTTGCAGTAAAAGCACGATACACCTGAGTTTTAGGAAAGCATTTGTGTGCAATATGAAAGTGATGTGGTATCCGCATCATTTGGTGGTTTTTTTTGTGTTACTGAAGGAAACTAGTCGTATAAGTTTATTGAACTTACAGATGAAAGTGACTTGACAAATCTACACGTCTCCAGACCCAGTAAAAATATCCTGTAATGATACTTGTTTTAAAATATTTCATTAGGAAGTACAACATATGGAGTCACGCACTGATATTTACACAACTAGTTTTAGAGGAATTTACCCCTGATATCATAGTGTTTATAGAGTGCATTTGAAATCAGTAGATTGAATTTAAAAAATTTTCAAGTGAGGTCTTTTTATGCACCGTGTTTAACCACCGGTGGAGGAGTTTTAATTTGATCTGAACCTGAATTGATTGTCCTAATCAGTAAAATACAAAAACAACAACTAAATCTCCAAAAGAGGATTTGTTCATAAATTTGGGCAGCCAGCTGAACCTTTCATTTAGGTGCTGACAGTAAAACCTAAATAAACAAGGTTTTTCGCGTTTCATTACTCCTCTCATAGACCGGTTTTAGGTGATGAATATTAAAATTATTATGAAAGACCTTTATCATGATATATGTGCATATAGTATAAGTGTATTGGCAATGTCTACTTGACACATAAAACATAACATATTTTCACTGAGAAAAGAATAGTATGGGAAGGCTTATGGGTAGTATGGAATCACAATATTACACATAATTGTAAAGGACCTTCCTGGTAAGATGGGTTTCTTTACACAACCAAGATATATAAATATGAATTTAAAAAATTTAACATGTAAAATAATTGACTAAAATTACAAGATTTATTGAAATAATAAGACAGACCACCATAATCTTTTGTACATGGAATTGTTCTTTTTTATGAACATTTGCTAAATAATTATGTTTAATTTTCATATAATTAAATTAAAAATAGACAAACACAAGCTACATTGCAACAAACAAAAAAACAAAAGACAAAGACAAAGGAGACAAAGGAGGATTAAAAGTACTATCGTAATAGTAGTTTGTTCTTTTCAAATTGCATTGCGTTAAATAATAACCTTACATCATTTACCAAATATTTTACCGAAAAATTACATTTTGTTTTGTAAAATTGCTTTTCTATGCCGCTAATAAGACCTAAATATCAAATTAGAAAAATAAAGTTTGTACTGCAGCCTCTACTGACTCAGTTATCCGGTCTAACTGGCGGCATTATGATTTAATAATCAGGAGTTATTAGTGTCAAAATGATTGCTATGTTTTGATTTTATTTGCCTAAGGGTGTTTACTTCCACCTCACTAAATTTATTAGGTTAGTGGTATAAATATGTCGCATACTATCTTAACGGAACAAAGACTTTTTTCGTATAGATAAACAGTCTTTACCATTAAAAGTCAGTATAAATGTAACTTTTTAATAGCAAATAAAATTGTAGCCTTACCATATTCGAATTTAAATTAGCAGGTATTCAATTATTTATTAAATGCAATATATATTGAATGCATCTTAATAAATACACTGAGTATTTTTAAATTACTCCACAGTCTGTAATTAGTCCGATCCATTCATATTTAACGACTCCAATCTCTGCAAAAAATACCAAGCAACATAATTACAAGCCTAGAGTTGCGTTAGACACGAACTCAGAATTAATTACTGATTATTACTGTCGGAGTAATTCCGTCTTAATTATTAATAACTCCTTCGCCTTAATAACCTGAAGTCTATAACTGGTAATTGATCTTTTCTTTGTATAGCCTAAACCTAATTTATGTTTCTTTTTGGTGATTTGTTGCAAGTTATATGTATTTAAGTCACAATATTTAAAGTACCTGGGGGACACTTCCATGCACAGATGAGTGTGGACGGATGGTAAGGCAAAAAGAGACTGCTAACTTTGTTTGTAAAATTAATAATTCTCTTAGTAGAATTGAAACAATAAAATAAAATATTCTGGAAGAAACTAAAATCATCCAAATGGATGATTTGGAAACAAAAGGTTGTCTAAGAAACAGAACTAACAGACAATGGCTATTTAGGTCATCAAGAAGATTGCCCAGTTGCAGACCACAAATGACCTTATTGTCATTGCTTTGAAAAAGAGTGGCTGATAGAAGTTTTAACCTTACTAAAATACTTTATTCCTCCAAAAAGTGTTTAACAATTTAAAAACAACGATGAATCTTTCCCATTGAAATTAGACTCTAAAACTGACTCAGTGTAAAGTATATTAATTACATTACTTATTAAGTGCAAAGTCAGTTCTTCTGATGTTTTGTTAAAACTTAATATAATGTCCGTAGACACATAATTTTTATCAATTTATTTTTACTTTAAGGGACTAAATGTTATTTTTATGAATCAACGTTAAATATGTTTTATTTTTTTATGCAAGCAAAGGATGTGTATACATTTTTCTAACATATATTTTATTCAACACATTGTCATTTTTACAAATAAAACGAACACAAATGTCATAATAACACCACTTAAAATCGTAAAAGATTGACACCTACGTATTATAAGAAGATAAACGTACTTATTCGTTAGTAACAAAATATTAGAATTTATGATTATAAACGTTTTAGCGAATTTCCCCTATAGGGAAGAAGCTATTACCGTAGTCGGCATGGTAAGACCTAGGCCCGGGACCATGATAACTTTTCATTTTGAGGTCCCCAGACCCCAAAAACACCATTCGTTTGAAATATATATTTATATATATATACATATTTATATTTATATATGTATATGTGTCCGTGAGCACGATAACTCTCGTAAAAATTATCCGATTCTGATGAAATTTGGTATAAACGTGTAAAGCAACATTTATGACTTTAAGTTCGAAAACCAGCCAGATCGCTTTATCCAAAGGGGTATTTTTGGGGGGTTTTGTACCCCAAAAATGTTTTTTTTTTATTTTTTGCATATGATTTTGGAAATAGTCAAATTTTAGTTTTTACCATTGTATTCAACTTAAAAAACCCCCCAATTTGGTATTTTGATCATTCCTCTACGTCAATTGGTTACCGAGATATTGAAAGTGCTAAACTCAGTACGTTGTCTAATGTTATTATTATGGAGGAAAAGACAAATTTTATATCTCGCTTATTTATGAACGTATACTGATGAAACTTGGTATACGGCTTCATCTAGTTGTGGTGCATTGGTATTTGCTCAAAAAAACAATTTTTTGTCAAAGGCTCTTGTAGCAGCAAACCTGCGCACTCAGCCCCATGTTATTCTTATGGCTAATAATTAAATGCTACGTCTCCCTTAATTATGAACATAAATTAATAAAAACTGGTATATGACTTCACAGTTGAGTTATATTGATATTAGCATAAAAATCCATTTTTTGTTCCTTGATGCAGCAAACCTGCGTACTCAGCCCCAATGTTATTCTTATGGGGAATAATTAAAATTGTATATAGTGCTTATTTGTGAATATATTTTTATGAAACTTGGTAAGTGACTTTATGTGGTATTAAGACAATTATATCTCCATTGGAAATTCGCTGAGTATGCAGGTTTGCTGCGACAGGGGTATTTATTTCTGTGAGAATTATAAATGTGTGGCATTAAATTTTAGATTATAAATATTAATAAAATTGTTTTACAAAGCTGAACAAAAATGTTGAGCACGTAGAAAGCCGAATGTCAGACGCGGGGACACGATTAGATTACCTAATATAACCAAATAAAACAGTAAATTGAGTTATAAGTCAATACCAAGTCATAGCCTCCAGTTTATATGTCCTACCGTATCATCCATATAATGGATAATAAGTGTTTAGCTATAAAACAGCAAACTTAAAAATAAATTTTATATTAAAATTTTATTCCCTATATCTTTACTGACAGACTTTCAGATAGTAAAAAGTGAAAGTATAAATATAAATAAACACTGAGACAGTAAGAATTATTAATTCTCTAATACATCAAGATTTAATGTATGAGTTTAATATATCATCCGTAGCATCAGATTGTTTGGAAGGAAAGGTCTGAACAAAAAAAGTCACAGCCAGATATGAATGTTAAACAAGCTCCTTGAGGAAACGTATATTTCGTAATTGTTTTTCTGGGAAGTACGTTTACCCACTAATAAACAAAAAACACTGACGGAAAATATTAAAATACCTAAACAATACATTTGTGAGTAATAACTCGGTAAACAATTATTCTTACTTTCAGTGCACTGGTGTATTATAATTTGCAGTAAAAGCACGATACGCCTGAGTTTTAGGAAAGCATTTGTGTTGCTTAAGAATCTTGGAATAAAAATACTTACACAAAACGCTTTCATACCTAGACAATATGAAGCTTTATGTGCAACAAAGGTTAAACAATTTACATATAAGCTTGAGTACATGCTTGTAATAGGGAATAATTATGTTCGAAGTAAATAAGCTGGGTTTGTATATTGTGCATATACTATATGTTAGATGAACTTGAATAGCGGGAATAAAATATTACTTAAATATAAAATACGGGGGTGTTAGTAAAACTCGCTAATATTTTATTCGTTTTGTGGGTCAAATAGATAACCTTTATGCAATCTTTATTAATGTTTTTAGTCACTGTTTTCAATAAACAATTTGTTAGTATTTTACCCTGTGTAAGTTCTTTGCTTTAGGCACTTCACTGGCTAATATATTCACAGCTGTTATAATTATTTTGTTTTGATTAGAACTCAATAAGCCCAATGTTAAAATTTCCAATTTTCAGTTGAAATTTTTGATGGTTATTATTGAATCAATTAGAAATTTAATTCGACCAGGATCATTAGCCGTACGACTTAGTGCAAATATAATTGCAGGTCAAAATATTAATTTTCCTTAAGTCCAAAAGTTCCTAATTCCAAAGTTTTGAAAAAATCATGTTTGGAATTCCGAGATATATTTTGAAAACAAACTAGGAAACCAACAACCAACATTGCTCGTACTAGAGTATTGGATTAATCATACTAATGTACTTTTACTTTTTAAGTAGTAAATTATGTAAAGAATTTGTGTTCGCTAGAATAAAACTCCTGTCCTACCACCTAAGGTAAATATACTCTACAAATTTTGCCCCAGCAATGACAGATTTCCCTTTATGGCTGTAGCGGAACAATCTTCTTTATCAACTCCTAAATACTCTTTTGTCCGGTTATTTATGCCGGCAACAAATTCAGGTTTACATTTGAATATACAAAGGTGAGTTTTATAGAATAATATTTTCAGTTGTTACACCTTTCTCTAGAAAACTTCATCTCCTACAACTAATTCACAAAAACTTTAAGTTTGGATATTACTTGTTTTAATTTTTTTGTTATTATTAATATTGCTTTATTTGTGTGCTAAAATGTTGGAAGAAATCAATGTACCGTATTTAGAATAGTATAGTATTAGATTCCTGAACTAACAATGTATAGTTTGTAATGAAACAATCTTGTCTTATAGCATTAAACAGCACTGCAGTATCGTTAACTGTTTCATTGGCTAAAGAAACAAATAAAATTATTTACTACGTGATGAACTTTGGAGTTCCTACAGTCTATTTTAGTCAGGTAGAAGAAAACTGTGTTTAGAAATTGTAGAAAATATTGTATCTGCATAGTTTAAATTACGATATAAGACACAAATTTTTGAAAATAGGCTTTAGAAAATTTAAAAAAAAACTTCACCATCCTTTATTACGCTCCAAAACAGCGTGGACTCTTAACTTATACATTGTCATTCAATTTATATAATACATTTTAGAAAGTGCTTTCAGTAGTAAGAAGATTCCAATAATAAATATGTTTATGTTTTGAGGTTGTATTACTTGTCAACAATTTTTAATGATAATCCACTACACGTCAACATAAACTTTCTGTTTTACTCCATCCGAAATAAATTATTTAAGACAACAAATTGACAAAACACGGTGCTATGATGAGTAGTATAACAAGCAATTCACTTCCGCTAACAAATATCTATGTTTAACCAACAGATAATAAAATGTAAATGTTCGTTTTAGTGTTCTACCCCACAAACAGCTATGATCATATGGACTGCATGGAATTTTGTATAATTTAAATACATTTTATTTCTAATCAATGTTGGGATTTTAAATAAAGTGTAAACGTTGAAATTTACTACTAACTTAGTGTATATTCACTTGAGTCGTAGTTAAACTGTATATCGTATATTTTTAAAGAATTACAATACCTTACTTGAGTAAATTAACGAACTGTATTTCATTACAATCTGTGAACACAATTGTAGCAATGTGATTAACAGCAATATAAATACTACGGGAAACCTTTTAAGGACTGTATCGTGTACCAAATGTAATAATTAGTATGATTATTTGTACTTACCAAAATCGATTAACTTTACGCAATGTTGTGAGTGTCTTAATTAATCACAATCTTTTATACTATTCATGGTTCTGAATTCAAGCTTAACTAATGTTTTATTGTAGTTTTTTAACGAATTTCTAATCAATGTATTTTTATTATTTAATACCTGTTAGGGCAACAATAATATTGTTGGTGGCTAACACTAAATTGTGCACGTCCGTTAAAAAAGCTCGGCAACAATTACTGAAGGCTGTAAACAGTGTAAACCTAGCCTTAATTGGTTATTACTCCTGCGCTCCTTCGTTAGTGAGAACAGCAAATTAGTAAAATTGCAAACTGAGCCTTTCATTATGCAGCTTACAATATTATTGATATTTGTCTTGTAACTGATTTGTTCAGCTTTACTTGTATTAGGTTATACGAAGGGTGTTTGGTAAACATTTACATTTTATATGTGTTTACTAGGTATACAGTGTAAAGAAGTAAGATGAGTAAGATGACCTGTTTATACTTTAAGTGTTTTATAATGGTATAAAACGTTACATGTAATACACATTAAGTATACACAGTCTTAATTGAAACCGAAAATAATTATTTAAGCAACAACCAAGTTTTTTTCTATAGGAAAACATTCTTTATGAATTATAATACTAGAATAAGCACATTTAATTCTTAATTTTAAGTTATACAACGATTATTTGTATTTGTACGGATGTTACGTGTAATGGTAAGGCAATTTATACATCACTTCTATTAAGATGCCTTTCCTCATTTTCTTAATGTATTCAAGGATGTTGTTGCGGTCGTGCAAGTCTGGCAGTTGCATTGCAGAAAAACGTAACTCCAACGTTACAGCCACACTCGCCTGGCTTTCAAACAAACTTCAAATGATATAATGTTTATTTTAAACTATATAACTCAGCAAAAAACAGTTTTAGTGGTGTTTTCTTAATAGTAATTTTGTTAAACGAATTTATAATCTTGTTTACTCTCCAACTGTTTACATAGTAGTTATATAAACTATACTTTTACGGTTATAAATATAACAGACTAGATTTAAAGCATTGCTAAATGTTTTAGAAGATAAACCGAAACGCGGATCGGTTTTTGGATCTTTTGAACAAATAATAAAAAATAATGTCACATTCATAAGGATCGCAAGATAATTTTGAATTATTTAATCAACTCTTTCCCAATCAAAATTGATGTTAAAATAGTTCTATAAAACATATAAGTTAATATTTTTTCCATTAAATTTTTGGAGCTTGTATTTTTGCAATCATGTGATGTTACAGTTGAATTAAACATATTTTACTGTTACGAGTATTATTAATAAATTAAAAGCTGTCAATAAAAACACCTGATATTCTTATTACGGACAATGATATTTGCACGGTCTACCGATTAGAGTTATCTCCAGACCAATAACACATGTTTTACTGAGTTCATTGCATATGCATCGGGTTCAGACTATTTACATGCTAATTGTTCAGTTCATCATTTTGGCTATTTGTGCGGCTACGTTTAATCAATATGTATGATCTAAAGCTTGAATATGCAGAGTAATTTTAATCTTTACCACCCAAGATTTTTTTAAAGTTATAAAGGTAATTGAACCTCGCAATTTAAATGCTGAGTTAAAATTATAATTGTAAGCCTAAATTACATCATGTATTCCGTCAAACTGACCGGATGTAAGCTGTTTGTTTGAATGCGGTAAGTAATTTAGACTCAGTGGTCAACTTTAAATCTAAGTTGTATTATGTTATACTTATTAGGAGATATACATATAATTATCAGTTTTATGTTGTAATAATATGAAATATAGCTAAGTTCTTCCCTCCCCATTATAATGTATTAGGTTAGTGATATAAATGTTGGGAGTACAATTTAATGAAACAACGACCTCCTTCGTAAAAATAAACGGTATATTTCTCCTACAAAAAGACAATAATTGTAACAACGTGGGGTGCAGGGTGTGGATCCCTCCCGCGGCGTCCTTGTCGCGCACCCAGGGCAACGGGGCGTCACAAGCCAGTGGCGTCACGGCTAGCGCGGGTAAAATCCACTTGGCTGTGAGACTCTTCTTCTCACAGTTTCTTCCAGGGCCAAGGCCTTTCTTCTCACCTTTTGGGCCTTGGCTCGCCTTCTTTCTTCTTTCCTGGGCAAGCCTTGCTCATCTTCTTCTTTTCTTCGACCCCGCATCATGGGTGTCTTTCCGCCTTCTTTCGACCGGTGTCCACTGGGGGGTCCCTGGGAGTGTCCCTGGTGTCGCAGGGGCTGATGTGTGCTTGCACTGCCGATGGGTTCTCTTCAGTGGGTGTCAGGAGCCAGCCCCTTCGGGCCCTGGTCAGGGAGTGCGGCGTGGGTGCAGAGGTCGGGCTCTGCACTGCCACGGTGAACCCCGGCACGTCTGGAATCCGGTGCCGGCAAACGGAGGTCGGGTCCCCGGGGAACTGGGGTGGGGGCATCGTCCCCCTGGGTATACCCTCGCCTGGCCAATTCCGGGTTCACCCTCGTCGTGCGATGCGCTGGTTAAACTAAAGTATGGCAACCCCTAAAAACAACGACAACATCAACATTGGCAACGATATGAGGGAGTCCAGAACTCCCTCCTCCTAGCGCCAGTACTGCCTCCATTTTTCGGAGGAGTAGCTTAGTAGCGAGGTCCCCACCACCGGCCTCTTCTCCTGTGGTCGCGCTGGCTTCCACGGATTCAGCCAGCTCGAGGAATACCCCAAAGCCAAGAACGGTTCGAGCTCCGTCTCCGGTAGTTTCGCCGGATGAAAGGAACGTGGCTATTGCTCAGGAAAAGGTCGAGGAGGAACTGCAGAGGATGCGGGACACTCTCCTCGACATGTCCGCCGCGGTCGCGAAGCAGAAGACCGTGTCGATGGGCATCAAGAACGGGATAGTGACCCTGGATGCATCCCTTGATGTCTTTGACTCGATGCTCGGTCTCTGGAAGGCATCGCTAAGGCGGCTCAGGCTTCTGGAGGAGAAGCAGGGGCAAGCTCCACTTCCAGTCTGGAAGTCTTCGGAGTCTGGGGCGCCTGGTGGTGGTGCCAAGAGATCGGCGACTAGCCCTCCTGCGGAACAGCAAACGGAGAAGAGACCGGACGTCAAGAACAGGACCGTCCACGTGGAGAGGAACGGAGAAGAAGCCACCACTGCGTCTGCGGACAGGGAGGGTTTTAATCAGGTCCTCTCCAAGAAACAGAGGAGGAAGCTTCGGGCGGAGGCGAAAGCCCAGAAGAATCGGGAAGAGGCGGAAAACGCGCCTTCCCAAGCACCCAGCCAAAAGAAGGAGAAGCCAAAGAAGACTCGGCCTAGGAAGACCAGGAACCAGGTGGTCCTGATCAATCCGTCCACCGGCAAGACCTACTCGGAGATCCTCGGATTGTTGAAGAGTGAGGTGACGCCAGAGGACTCCGGAACTGTGGTTCGGCAGATCCGGAAGACGGAGGCCGGGGGGGTTCTCCTTGAGCTCTCGAAGTGTGACGACCGGGGGAAACTCCAGGAAGCACTTCAGAGAGCTATAGGGGACAAGGGCGAGGTCCGCTCCATCATCCCGAAGCTGAGGGTAGAGATCTTGGATCTAGACGCCCTGGCTTCGGAGGCCGATGTCATTGCGGCTATCACAAGAGACCTTCCGACAATCTCCGGTGTGCCTAAGGTCACCCTGTTCTCGCCAAACAAGCGGGAGCAGAGAAAGGCTGTCGTTGAGATGGAAGAGAAAGACGGTCTTCTCTTTCTTCGGTCTGGGAAGATCAAGATTGGCTGGGTCGTCTGCCGAGTTCGGCAGCGCCTTGAGGTAGAACGCTGTTTTCGGTGCCTTGGGTACGGCCACACGCGTCGGAGTTGCTCCGGTCCCGACCGCGGCAACAATTGTTGGAAGTGCGGTAGCGGCGAACATAAGGCCGCTGCTTGCACAGCGGCCGCTTCTTGCGTTCTCTGCACCGGTACACCTGGAGCGTCCGTGGACCACATTCCGGGCTCAGGGGCGTGCAGGGCTTTCAGGAAAGCCCTAGACGCTAAGAGGGCTCAATCTGCCACGAAATGATCCGTTTCGTCCAGGCAAACCTGCAGCGGAGTCGAGCAGCTGACGCCATTCTTGAGCAGCTTGCTTGTGAGGTCAAAGCCCAGATCGTGATCGTCAGCGAGCCCTACCGGATCAAAACCAGTCCATCTTGGTTTTATGACCGGCTTGGCACCGCGGCTCTCTGGATTTCGGACAGTCGGGGGATTCAGGTGTTGGGTCACGGATCCGGTGACGGTTACGTCTGGGTGAGACTTCGGCGAGTCAACGTATACAGTGTCTACCTCTCTCCAAACTATTCCGCCGAGGAGTACCGGGAGAGGCTGGAGGCGCTGGAAGACAGTCTTCAGGGTGTCTCGGGGGGCGTAATAGTTGCTGGGGACTTCAACGCGCGTGCCGTTGAATGGGGCATGCCAGTCACTAACGCCCGGGGGAGACGAATCTTGGAGATGGCCTCGAGGCTCGACCTGGAAGTGGCGAACAGAGGGGACATGCCGACATACCGAAGACCTGGTTTTGGTGACTCCATACCAGATGTCACGCTGGTATCGGCAGGGTTGTTTCCTCTGGTAGCGGGGTGGGGGGTGATGGACGTGTACACGGCCAGTGACCACGAATTCATCTCCTTCAATCTGGAAGAAAACGAGTTGTCTCGTCGATGCAGTACCCGAAACCCAATTGGCTGGAATCAGGCCAAACTGGACAGGGGAAAATTCGTCGAGCGGCTCAGTCGTAGCCCCGAGGCCGGTTTGACGGAGCGCTTTGACTCCGCTGATCGAGATCGGGTCGAAGCTCTCGTGGGTTCCACAATGCAGCTGATCGAGCGTGCATGCGACTCGTCGATGCCTCGGAAAAAACCTGTCCGGGGTCGTCGCCACGTGTACTGGTGGACGAACGAAATCGCGGAGCTCAGGAGAACGGCACTGATGCTTCGCAGAAGAGCGCAGAGAACTCGAAACCGACCGGAGGCTTTGGCCAGGTCGGCAGAGCACAAGACTGCGAAAAAAGCTCTTGCCAGTGCAATTCGCCTGAGCAAGGCTCGCTGCTGGAAGGAGCTGTGCCGGGACGTGGACTCCGATCCATGGGGAAAAGGGTACAAGCTCGTCACGAGAAAGCTCGGGGGAATGGGGGCCAGCAGTGCCTCTATGCCTGCAGGCACGATCACGGCCATCGTCGATGCTCTCTTCCCAAGTCACCCTGTGAGGCGAGAGGAAAGAGTAACGGGGCCGGTGCCTGATGTTACTTTGTTCACGGAACAGGAGCTCGTGGCAGCGTCGTCTGCCATGCACAACAACAGAGCTCCAGGCCCTGATGGCATTTCGGTTGAGGCTCTGAAGGTTGTGGCGGGAAGTCACCCACATCTGCTGCTGCGCATGTTCAACGCGTGTTTGGCGGCGGGTGTGTTTCCGTCACGCTGGAAGACAGCTAGACTGGCGCTCATCAGCAAAGGCAAAGGTGACCCGGAGTCCCCGTTGGCATACAGACCACTCTGTATGTTGGACACGGCGGGTAAACTCTTTGAGAGGTTGCTGAAACCCAGGTTGAGGTTGGCCGTCGAAGCCGCTGGGGACTTGTCCCCCCGGCAGCACGGCTTTCGGAAGGGCCACTCAACCTTGAATGCCGTGGCTGAAGTCCTGGGCGCCATCCAGCGGGCTGACACGGCCTGCCATCAGGCCAGGCCGATCGTGCTGCTGGTCACCCTGGACGTTACAAACGCTTTTAACTCGGCCCGTTGGGTGGACATGCTCGAGGCGTTGCAGCGGGACTTCAGGGTACCCGACTATCTCTTGGTCGTGGTACAGGACTACCTGAAGGAGCGCAGGCTGCTATATAGCACAGAAGCAGGGGTCCGTTCCAAAGTGGTCACCGCCGGTGCGGCGCAAGGGTCGATCCTTGGCCCTGACCTTTGGAACGTGGCATATGACGGAGTGCTTCGCCTCGAGATGCCACCACAAGCCTATCTCGTGGGCTACGCAGATGATGTAGCCGCAGTCATCACGGCTCGGAATCCGGAGTTAGCCCAGCTTCGCCTCAACCAGGTGATGTTTCGGGTCAACAGATGGATGAGCGGTCATGGACTTGAGCTGGCGGTCGCCAAGACCGAGATCGTCATGCTCACGCGACGGAGGATCCAAACAGTAATCCCTATGACTGTTGGTGACGTGGAGGTCCAGACGAAGACTGCGGCGAAGTATCTGGGAGTGGTGCTTGACCGCCGCCTCACATGGTGGGAGCACATCCAGGCGGTTTGCAACAAGGCGACGAGGGTTGTTCTGTCGCTCAGCAGATTGATGGGGAATGTTGGAGGCCCGAGGTCCAGCAAGAGGCGACTTCTCATGTCCACCGTCAACGCGACTCTCCTGTACGGCGCAGAAGTGTGGGCGGGTGCCATGAGAGTCAAAAAACACAGCAAGAGAATTCTCTCCGTTCAGCGCAGGGCGGCTCTTAGGGTTGCCTGTGCGTATCGCACTGTGTCTGGACTGGCTGTAATGGTTGTGGCTGGAGTGTTTCCCCTTGATCTGCTCGCCGCTGAGAGGCAGAACATCTTTCGCCGTGCTCCTCATCTCGGAAGAGACCAAGCTGCTGTGGAAGCCAGACTCGAAACTCTGCGAGTTTGGCAAGAGCGTTGGAACGGTGGACTGGAAGGGCGATGGAAGTTTCGTCTCATCAGAGACATAAGCCCGTGGTTGAGCCGTGCATTTGGGGAAATTGACTTTTTCTTGTGTCAATTCCTGACGGGCCACGGGTACTTCAGGGAATACCTTTTCCGCATGGGGAAGGTGAGGTCACCTCAGTGTAGGTACTGCCCGGAGGAGGTGGATGATGCTCATCATACGTTCTTCCGGTGCAGTCGTTTCGCTGAAGACAGGAGGAGGCTCGTCTCTGCTGTCGGCGATCTGTCCCCGGACGTCGTGGTGGGGGCGATGCTTCGAGATGAAGACTCCTGGAGAGCGGTTGCGCTCTTCGTGCAATCCGTTCTTCGAGGAAAGCGAGACGAGGGATGCTTAGGTGACCTCTAAGTTTCCCGAAACGGTGACGTGACCCGTCTGGGCGCAAGACACGCGGGCCAGTGCCGAAGTTGTCCGATAAGGGTTCCGGCCTGGTTTTTCCCCCGTGGCTCCGTAGGAGGTTTAGTGGGTATACCTCGTAAGAGGGAGTCCCACACTGTTCCTTTGGGTTCGCGCATTAAGCGTTCCTCCTACGTAAAAAAAAAAAAAAAAAAAATTGTAACAACGTATTAGCGAAATAAATTTTCTTAAAGCACGTTAAAAATTATTTAATATTATTACCATGTTCTAAATTAAATTTGTAGATATTTAAAAAATTTTAAAGACCTATATTGCACGCATCTTAATTAATAAACAATGTATTTTTAAATTACTCCATATTTTGTAAATCCATTCATATTTAACCACTCCAAGCTCTGCGAAAATTATTTAGAGAGTTTTAACCCAAGGGTTGCGTTAGACAAGAGCTCAGCACGAATTACTGAATATTGCTGTCGGAGTAATTCAATCATAATAATTTATAACTCCTTCGTTTTAATAACGTGAAGTCTAAAACTGGTAATTGGTCCTTTCTTTGTATAGCTTATAACCTAATTTATGTTTCCGTTTGGTAATTTGTTGCAAGTTATAAGTATTTATGTCATAATCAATTTAAAGAACCTGGGGGACACTTCCATGCATAGATGTATGTGGACCGTAAAGTGAGGCAAACAGAGGTGGCCAACCTCATTGTGTAAAAAGAATGATACGCTAATTATTATTAAAACAAATAAAATGTAAAACATTGTGTAAAAATCTAAAACTTATCTGATTATTAAATTCCTCTGGAAACAAATGTCTGTCTAACACACAAAGACTATCCTGAAGCTCATCAAGCAGATTGCCCAGTTGCAGACCACAAATGGCCTTATTTGTCTTTTCGTTGGCTGACAGAAGCTTTAACCTTACTAAAACACTTTTTTTCCGAAGAGAGTTTAAAATTTTCAAAAACATGCATCTTTCCAATTGACAATAGAGTCTAGAATTTACTCAGTACATATTAATTACATTACCTTTGTAAGTGTAAACTGAATCGTTGTGATATTCTTGTTAAAACATTATATTATATCTGTAGAACCTGAGTTGTTTATTGATTTACTTTTACTTTAAGGGACTAAATATTAAATTCTATGCTGTCATGAAAGTTAAATATGCTCAATTTCGTATGCTAGTAAATTATATACATACCTTTTTCTAACATAACTATTATTCAATACATACAAATCTTTATTTATAAAACTCGACCAAATTCCATAATTTAACCCATGAACTACGTATAAGAATGGCACTTATATATTATAGGACGATTGATGTACTTATTTGTCAGTAAAATCTTATTATCATTTATGATTTAAAAAGTTGTTGTTATTCAAGTAAGAATCATGTATTTAAAGTGGCATTAAATTTAAGATTGAATTTATCTATCAAATTCTTTTACAAAGCTGAACAACATTTTTGAGCACGTGGAAGGCCAAATGTCAGACATGGGGTCACGATTAAATTTGCTTCATTAACCGAATAAAACACAGATTTATAAGCCAATCCTATGACATGGCCGTAAGTTTATATCTCCTCCCTTGTTATCCATATCCTGTAAAATAAACATTGAGCTATCAAGCAACAAAAAGAAATAAACATTTTATATTTCAATTTAGCATTTGGAGTATGAAGAAATGTGATACATCTGTTTAAGAAAAAGTTTTTATTTGCAACCAAGATCTGAATGAGTAATTTTAATTGGAATTTTGTTCAATAAATGTCTAAAATTAATTAGTTAAGTGCATTAGGAAGAGTATTTTGTAGAAGTACCTTAAAATTAATTATTTATTTTAGGAAAATAAATTTCCTAAATATTTATTCAAACCATTCCACATAAATTTATAAGAGTCAATAGAAATCACTTATTAGACTGTATTTTAAAATTTAATAACAACACGACTTAAAAATAGACACATTCACAGTGTTTTACGTAAAATTACAGTATTTTTTTGGTAATGGTTTTAAAATTAAACGTGCTGTTTTTAATTTGTTATTCCCTTATTTTTAAATCTTATAGATAAACTTGTTTTTACAAACAAAATTACTACAAATTTACTGATTGAAGTGCAGATAGTAAAACTGCAAGTACTTAGTAAAATAAACACCAAGACATTAAGAATTGTTCATTCTCTAGTACATCAAGATTTAAAGTTAGAGTTTTATATTTTATCCGTATCATCAGATTGTTTGGAAGGAAAGGTCTGAACAAAAAAGTCACAGGCAGACATGAATGTTAAACAAGCTTCTTGAGGGAATGTATATTTCGTGATTGTTTTACTGGGAAGTACGTTTACCCACTGATAAACAACAACACTGGCGGAAAATATTAAACAAACCTAAACTATACATTTGTGAGTAATAGCTCGGTAAACAATTAATCTTACTTTCATTCACTGGTACATATTAATTTCCAGTAAAACCACGATACTCCTGAGTTTTAGGAAATCATTTGTGTTGCTTAAGAGTCTGGGAATAAAAATACTTACACAAAACGCTTTCATACCAAGACAATAAGAAGTTTTATGTACAAAAAAAGGTTAAACAATTTACATATAATCTTGAGTGCATGACAGTAATAGGGAATAATAAGTACGAAATAAATAAGCTAGAGTTTTTGTAAAGTGCATATAACTTACCATAAATACCGCATACCGGTATACTACTTACTTTAGTGTGTGGGTATATGTGTAATGAACTTGAATAGCTAGAATAAAATATTAGTTTAATATACGATACCGAGGACCGAGGTAAACTCGGTGGTGTTTAATTGTTTTCGTGAGTAAAAATTATTTCCACTCTATTTGTAATCTTTAGTCACGGTTCTAGTGACTGTTTTATAAAAGTCTTTTGTCGAGACCTTATCTTGTGTAGGTGCTACTTCAACAGTTCACTGGTAAATTTATTCACAGCTGTTATAACTCTTTTCTTTTGATTTGAACTCAATAATCTCAAATTTAACATATTCAATTTTCAAATGAGATTTTTTAATAATGGATTTTCTTTAAGTCCTAAATCCCTTAGTTACAAATATTTAAGGAAATCGTTTTGGAATTCCAAGTTACACTTTGCAAACAAACAAGGCAACAGACATTGTTCGTAGTAGAGTATAGGATTAATTATAATGTATTTTTTTACTTTTGAAGCAGTACATTTTTTGAAACCTTTTTTATTCGCTAGGATAAATCTCCTGGCTTGCCACCTAAGGTAAATAAATATATACACTGCGGCTTTTGTTCCCAGCAATGATAAATAAGGTCATTTACGGCTGAGGCGAAGCAATATTCTTTATCAACTCCTAAATACTCTTTTGTCCGGTTATTTATGCCGGCAACAAAGTCAGTTTTACCTTTGAATGTACAAAGGCAAGTTTTAGGCGAGTATTGTCTGTTGTTATAATACCTTTCTCTAGCAATCTTAATCTCATAAAGGTAATCCATAAAAAACTTATTTTCATTTGTTTGATTTGATCGATATTGCTTTGGTTGTGTGCTAAAATGTTGGAAGAAATCAATGTAAGTAGAACAGTGTAGTATTATATTCCTGCACTAACAATATATAGTTGTTAATGGAACAAGCTTGTCTCATAGAGACACTGCATTATCGTTAACTGTTTCATTGGCTCCAGGGACAAATAAAATGATTCGCACTACTACTGATTATTGTTTTTATTACTTTGAATTTTATAACTACTTAAACTAAAACACATTTTGTTATGCATGTTTTTACAAGACAGCATAAAATCCGTTTATTTAACCCCTTTTAAACTAACTACGATAAAAAAACCTAGTTTAAAACAATAATCTAATCCGATTCGATCTTTTTCTAACAATTCTATATTGTCGATTGACATCAGCTGTTTTATTTGGCTGCTGATTTAGAAATGTATTTAAAATCTTACTACCATTAACAGGGTAGCTTTAAAGACATGTGGGGTGGAGCACTGAGGATCAATTTGAAAATCATTTCCTTGTGCCCCTTTATGGTACGAAATGAACACACCCTGCAATTTCCAAGCGTTTTGCTTTAATATTTTTTGTGCGTTTATTTTCAGTAATAAGCCATTTTATGATTATATTTCAAATCGTAAGTGCTTTATAAGATGAAATAACAAAAAAAATATGCAATTAAAATTATTGTGATACAGAATTAATACATTTATATCGTTTAACTTAAATCTAACGTGGCTTCTATCAGAATAACAAACAAATAGTTTTTAATATTTTAACTTGGACGGAATCGTTTAAACTGCACATCATTAAAACGTTCATTAATGTTAACAAACTTGATTGAATTTAAATCAATATATTGGAAACAAACAATTGTTTTAAAGACTGTACCCTGTGAAGAATAAAATAATTAATTTTTGGTTGTTGTAATCATTTAAATATTTTTAATTTACCCGGTGTTACGTGTGTTTTAATATTCATAGTATTTTATTATTATACACAATTCTGGAGTCAATCGTAAATAAAAATTGTTTAGTTTATTTTTTTATTATTTTTTGTTTTAGCAAACACTTTATGTAAGTTGTTATTATTTCATGCCAGATGGGTCAGCGATTATTTTTGTTAGCTAAACACTAAATCTTTGAAGCGCGTTAAAGAGGTAAGCTCTCCATTAATTACTCAAGAGTACCAGTGTAAACTTACCCTTGATTGTTTATTCCTTCGCTCCTTCGTTAGTGAGAACATCAAATTAGTAAAGTTGCTAACTAAGCCTCTTTTTATACCTCTTACGATATAATTGATATTTGCTTTCTACTTATTTTATTTTGCATAGCTGTATGAGATTAAGTGAAGTATAAACACTCTTTGTTCTAAAATAGCTTTTACTCAGTTCATTGCCATTTTTACAAATTAAATTGTGCCCACATTTCATAAATTAAACCCTTGAATTACATATAGAATTGCCACGTATGTACGTATTATAAAAAGGTAAAAGTACTTATTCGTCAGTAAAAGAGTATTACAATTTAGAAAGTATTTATTTATGTAAGAATTATTTTAATATAAAGTGGAAATGATCTTTAGATTGAATATTTCAATCAAATTATTTTACAAAGCTGCATAACTCAGTAAATAGATTTACAAGCCAATCCCTAGACACAGCCTTGAGTATATATCCTACCATATCATCCAAATCCTGGAAGATAAACGTTTAGCTATCAAGCACCAAACTGAACGAAATGTAATAATAAAACTTGGCATGATGAGTATGATTAAATATAGTACAATCTGTTAGGGAGAAACGTCGATTTGTTACCAGTATCTTAATGTGTGTTTGTGAAGAGGGATTTTGATCGTTGAAAGTTACAAAAATTTAATTAGTCTCGTTTATAAGGAAGTGTAGTTTGTGAATGTACTTACGAATTAATAATTTATTAAAGGAATCATTTTCACAAGAATTACCATTTTCAGTTTACAGTTTCAGTTTATTACAGTTGAAGTTTTTGTAGTCACATTTTATTGTTGTGTTTAGTAATAATAAATTAAAGGCTGTAAATAAAATCGCATAATGTTCTTATAACAAACAATGAGATTTGCACGGTCCACCGATTAGAATGATCTCCACACCAATAACACAGGATTTACGTTCTTCATTGCATATGCATCGGTCCCAGACTATTTACATGCTAATTGTTTAGTTAATCATTTTAGCTGTTGGTATGGTTGCGCTTAGTCAATACATCAATCGTCCAGCCCAAATATACAGAATAACCTTACAACCTATACAAACCCTTTACAACCCAAGATTGTTTTTCAGATAGAAAGATCCACCTTTAAAATTCCATACCGGACCTAAAAGTCCTAGTAGAAACTCCATTTTCAATTGAGTCACACTAACAGACCCTACAAAATCATTAGGGGGATACAAAAGAGTAAAGAATAAGATTATAGTGGTTGATATTTAAGTTAAAAGTCCTAATCAGTAAAATACAAAGCAAAAATTAAATCTCAAAAAGAGAATTTGTTCATAAATTTTGGCAACCAACTGAACTTTGCATTTAGGTGCTGATAGTAAAACCTAAATAAACACTTTTTCACATTGCATTGCTATTCTTGTAGCCTGGTTTGTGGTAATGAATAATAAAAGTATTATGAAAGACCTTTATCATGATACATGTGCATATAGTATAAGTATATTGGCAATGCCAACCATAAAGTGTAAAAGACTTTCACTGAGAAACGAATACTATGGGAAGGCTTATGCGTAGTATGGAGTCACAATATTATATATAATTTTAAAGGACCTTCCTGGTAAGATGTGGTTTTTTATACAACTAATATGTATAAATATGAATTTAAAAAAAATAACAAGTAAATTAATTGTCCAACATTATAAGATTTATTAAAATAATAAGATAGACCACCACAATTGTTTGTGCATGGGTTTGTTCTTTTTTTCAGAAAAATGTTGAAATAATTATTTTTACTTTTCATGTAATTACATCAACACAGCAAACACAAGCTACATCGCAACAACGCAGACCTGGTATAAGAGGACTTAAAAACGTTAGTGGTGTTCGCTTAAAAACTAGGAATAATCTTAAATGATCTTATCGTAATAGTAGTTTGGTATTCTGAAATTGTGTTGCGTTAAATAATAACTTATATCATTTACTGCAAAAACTTGGATCGAAAAAGGGTATTTTGTTTGGAATTTTTATTTTTGTGGATAATAAGACCTAAATGTTAAATTCGAAAAATAAAGTTTGTTCTGTTGCCTTTACTGACTCAGTTGTCCGATCTAACCTGCGGAATTATAATATACTAATCAGGAGTTATTAGTGTCTAAATAATTGCTATGTTTTAGTTTGATTTGACTAAAGATGGTTACTTCCACCTCACTAGGTTAGTGGTATAATTATGTCGCATATTATCTTAACGGAACAAAGGCTTATTTTGTATAAAGAAACAATATGTCTTTACAATTAAAAGTTTTAGTAATGTTTTAGTAAAAGTTTTAGTAATTTTATAGATGAAAACTTTTAATAGCAAACACAATTTTAGTTCTACCATGTTCGAAATTAAATTTGGAGCTATTTAGTTGTTTATTAAATGTCATATACAGTATATTGCACGCATCTTAATAAATACACGATGTATTTTTAAATTACTCCAAATTCTGTAATTAGTTCGATCCATTCATATTTAACGACTCCAAGCTCTGCAAAAATTACTAAGGAAGGTATAAGCCAAGGGTTGCGTTAGACACGAACTCAGAATTAATTACTGAATATTGCTGTCGGAGTAATTCAGTCTTAATTATTAATGACTCCTTCGATTAACAACGTGGAATCAAAAACTGGTAATTGATCCTTTCTTTGTATAGTTTATAACCTAATTTATGTTTCTTTTTGGTAATTTGTTGCAAGTTAAATGTATTTACGTCATAATGAATTTAAAGTACCTGGGTAACACTTCCATGCACAGATGTATGTGGACGGCAAAGTCAGGCAAACAGAGGTGGCCAACCTCATTTTGTAAAAAGAATTAAACTCTAAGTATTATTAAAACAAACAATAATAAAAACATTGTGGAAGAATCTAATATCATCTGAATATTTAATTCCTTGTAATAGAATGTAATTATTTATTACTTTTAATCTCTATAACTGCTTAAAAGAAAACCCATTTTTTACATGTTTCTATATTGCAGCATCAAATCCGTTTAGCTAACCCATGTTAAACTAAATCTAATAAAACGCCAGTTTTGAAAATAATCCAACCCGATTCGATCCTTTCTAACAATTCAATATTGACGATTGACATCAGCTGTTTTATCTGTCCGTTAATTTAATGAATTAAAAACTTTCCTACCATTAACAGGGTAGCTTTGAAAACAAGTGGGTTGGAGCACTGTGGTCTAATTTGAAAATCTTTTCCTTGTGTCCCCTTGTGGTACAAAATGAAAAATCTTGAAATTTCCAAGCGTTTTCCTTAAATATTTGTTGTGCGTTTAAATTAAATCATAAACCTCTTTATGTTTAGATTTCAAAACAAAAGTGTTTTATAAGATTAAAGGGCCAAAAATAAATATGCAGCTAAAATTATTGTGATTATTATGTCTATCTAACACACATAACTAACACACAAAGACTATCTGGAAACTCATCAAGCAGATTGCCCAGTTGCAGACCACAAATGGCCTTATTTGTCTTTGCGTTGAAAAAGGGTGGCTGACGGAAGCTTTAACCTTACCAAAACATTTTTTTCTCCGAAAAGGGTTTAAAATTTTCAAAAAAATCTATGTATCTTTCCAATTGACATTAGAGTCTAGAATTTACCCAGTGTATAGTTTAATCATCACTTCAATTCTTTAAACACTAACTTAAATATTGTTTAGCTACTTCTTATTTTTGTGTGCATAACATCATTTAATTCTGTAAGAGACAAATCAATAAGTTACGTATGTTATTTAGTCATTAAAGTTGATAATTGTTTTAAAAAATATTTTTGTTTGCCTTTAAATGGTTATTTTTCATACCATAAAATCTTGAAATTAGTAAAACTTATATTTATTGGAAAATCCCGAAATGTTTCACAATTTATAATTTATATTATAAACACAAAATTGTAATGAAGACTAAGACGTATTATTTATTTATTCTAGTTATTTTGGTAAAACTAGTTTAATTTATTTTAATAGTTTTTAATTAAATGAAATCGCTTAGTAAATTAGTAGTTAATTTGAAGGAAAAGTTATATGCTAACTAAGCTACCTAAAAGATATGTTTTTAATTAAACTATTTTATACATTATTTTTTAGATGCATTCATAAGTTCTGTATATTAAATCTTATACTATAATGAATCAAAAGGGAAACCATCTAACCAAGTTTTAAGAAGAGGATAAAAGTCCATCACTTAGCCTATCAATTACGATGTCTATGTTTGTCAAAATTTAAAAAAATAAACATCTGTTAGGGTTTCGCTAAATTATCCTTAAATGTTTCATTATTCAAATATTTTGACATTGATTTTTATATGTTTTATCAACAATGTGATTGCTTATATCCCTCCCAGCGTAACTGGAAATGTGCAGATATAATATAAAATGCACCTCAATAAACAAATTCCATTTAACTTTTGGTTTTTTTGTTTTTTTAACTATTCATTTTATGTTGTTTAAATTTTAAATTTGCTCATTTAATTTTTAATATAGTTATCAAGTCAATGATAATGGTACAGGTTAAGTTGTTTTTTATTCAAAAGTTAAATACTCTATTTGTTTTCCACGATCAAGTAACATATTTTCCCAATAGGATACTTTACATCAAAATGCTACATGGGTCAACGATATGTTATATGTTTTTAGCGAATTTCCCCTATAGGGAAGAAGCTATTACCGTAGTCGGCATGGTAAGACCTAAGCCCGGGACCATGATAACTTTTTGTTTTGAGGTCCCCAGACCCCAAAAACACCATTCGTTCGAAACTGTATATATATATATATATATATATTTATATATATGTGTCCATGAGCACGATAACTCTCGTAAAAATTATCCGATTTTGATGAAATTTGGTATAAACGTGTAAAGCAACATTTATGACTTTAAGTTCGAAAACCAGCCAGATCGCTCTATCCGAAGGGGTATTTTGGTGGGGTTTTGTACCCCAAAAATGGGTTTTTTGATTTTTTTACATATAATTTTGGAAATAGTCAAATTTTATTTTTTTCCATTGGATTCAGCTTACAAAAACCCACAATTTGGTATTTTGATCATTTCTCTACGTCAATTGGTTACCGAGATATTGAAAGTGCTAAACACAGTACGTTGTCTAATGTTATTCTTATGGAGGAAAATAAAAATTTTAAATCTCGCTTATTTATGAACGTATACTGACGAAACTTGGTATACGGCTTTATCTGGTTGTGGACCATTGATATTTGCTCAAAAAAACAATTTTTTACCCAAGGCTCCTGTAGCAGCAAACCTGCGTACTCAGCCCCATGTTATTCTTATGGAGAATAAGTAACGTGTTATCTGCCTTCATTATGAAAATGAATTAATGAAATTTGGTATGTGGCTTTACCCACATGAGTTATATTGATATTTGTATAAAACCCCATTTTTTGTGTGCCTTACTTCAGCAAACCTGCATACTCAGCTGCCATGTTATTCTTATGGAGAATAATTATAATGTCATAAATCGTTCATTTATGAATGTATATTGATGAAACTTGGTATGTGGCTTTATTTTGGTATATATGCATTGGAAATTCACTGAGTACGCAGGTTTGCTGCTACGGGGGTATTTTAAATAATAACGGCTTAACAATAACTATAAATTATAATGCTTTGAATCACCACGAGTAATGTAATTAGATATATTACATAGTATTTTATGGTTAGCAAGTTCCAATACAGACGAGAGAATAATATTTGACTTAATCCAATATATCTTACAGTGAAATAATAATGCAAATCTGAAAATGTATGAAATCATGTAGGAACATAATATAGTTAACGTTAGACCATTTAAGTAAAAAGTCGTTGCACTTCGTCAGAGACTTATCAGACAAAAGTCCATTTACAAGGTTATTTAGAAGATTGCCGCGCTACCAACTTGAACAGCCCTACTTTTCACTGTCACAAACAAAAGCTGTAGAGCAGTTACACCTTCGAGAGAAAAAATTCCGTTATTAGCATGATACGTGTTGTTAAAACTAAACAGGATAAATAAAATACGTCTTAGAACACTATAAAGTATATTTACACTTATACTGAACTTACATACGTGACGGTAAAATATACACAAAAGATGGTACAAGGCGATTGATTTGAACCAGTTACACCAGTCATCATCAGCTCGGTCAAAAATAGCTATGATTTCGTAGATAAAGGGAAACACGTCAATGTAAATATGACGTAAATATAAGATAAATATTTACACTTTTGTTCCAGGTTTAAATATATAACACAAACGACAATGTATAATACACTAATATTGGTGTAAATATGAAGATGATATATTAGATTAGTTTCTTTTGATATTTCTAATTTGTACAGAAATGTACCTGTCATGGAAACGGGTAATTTGATTAAATTTAGGCTCAGAGATAACGGATTTGATCAAGTTTATGTAGATCAACTTGTAAAATTGTTAAAAATTGTACTGAAACAGAATTTTTTTAGATTCAACAATAGGTTTTATGCACAAACTGATGGATTAGCTATGGGGGAGTCCACTTTCCGCAATAATGTCAGAAGTGTTCCTGCAACATCATGAAGAATATATTTTGGAAATATTGAACAAAGTTCATGAAGTAGCAATGTACGTTAGATATGTCGATGATGTCCTTATAATTTATAGTGAAACCAAGGATGGTGAAGCAGATTATATGATGCAAATATTCAAAAACCACCACAGAAACCTGAATTATACAAGCGAACTTGGAGAAAAAAGAAAAATTAACTTCCTGGATTTAACACTAATGAGCAAAAAAAATAAGCTGGAATTCAAAATCTATAGTAAGCCAACACAAAAGAATACAACCAACAACAGCAAGTCCATACATCCATAAAGCCACAAGACCGCTTCATTTTGTTCAATGCTGCACAGAGCCTACAAGATCTCATTAAGTGAAACAAGCAGAAGAAAGGAAATAGCTTAATCAAATCTATAGCTCGAGCCAACGGATACCAATCTACACTCATTGATGAAATGGGGGCGAATATATTGAAGAAGATAAAAAAAAGAACGGCTCCGAATTATGACAACTCTGAGCTACGAACGGAGGAAGGAGAGTACGAGATATGTTGTATTTAACTTCACTGGCGAAAAAACACAGAATATTGCAAATTGATTTAAGAAGTATGGAGTATCCATAGCCTTCAAAACACAAAACACCATGAGTACAATTCTGCATCCGAACATAGAAGATTGTGATAAGTTTGAAAAGCCCGGTGTATGTAAAATCAGTTGTAATGATTGTGATAATTTGTATGTTGGTCATACTCTTAATTTTGTAAAAAGATACAAGAATTATGTTTCAGCGTGAAATAAATAAAAATGATCATGGCATATACCTGGTACTGACGGAGAGTTGATATGTTGTACGTGTTTTTCTTTAAACAATCTAATATGAAATGTGTTATATTTGTTAATACTAAGTTTCATTAATTGGTAACAGTTTCCGAGCGGCCTGAAATTATTTAACAAGAACAGGCCAGACAAGTATTAAATATTGTGAAAGGCATGTTTAGGGGCTTCACAAACCTTAGTTTTAGTGCGGGTTTAAATAGATAAGAAAAACTGAAAAGTATAATAAACGAATTAAGAAAAAAATCATTAACTTCTTCTCGCACAAGACATCGACGCAAAATTTCGCGGGACCGTTGACACTGGTGCACATATGGGACGGCAGTCTTCTCGGGTGGCTCACGTTCGGGACGAACCTCTACTGCAGAGGCGCACATTTGGGACGAAGCTCTACTGTAGTGGCACACATTTGGGACGAAGCTCTACTGTAGTGGCGCACATTTGGGATGAATCCCTACTGTAGTTGCGCACATTTGGGACGAACCTCAACTGAAGTGGCGCACATTCGAGATGAATCCCTACTGTAGTTGCGCACATTTGGGACGAACCTCAACTGAAGTGGCGCACATTCGGGATGAATCCCTACTGTAGTTGCGCACATTTGGGACGAACCTCTACTCTAGTGGTGCACATTTGGGATGAACCTCAACTGAAGTGGCGCACATTCAGGATGAATCCCTACTGTAGTTTCGCACATTTGGGACGAACCTCAACTGAAGTGGCGCACATTCGGGGTGAATCCCTACTGTAGTTGCGCACATTTGGGACGAACCTCTACTCTAGTGGTGCACATTTGGGACGAACCTCAACTGAAGTGGGGCACATTCGAGATGAATCCCTACTGTAGTTTCGCACATTTGGGACGAACCTCAACTGAAGTGGCGCACATTCGGGATGAATCCCTACTGTAGTTGCGCACATTTGGGACGAACCTCTACTCTAGTGGTGCACATTTGGGATGAACCTCAACTGAAGTGGCGCACATTCGGGATGAATCCCTACTGTAGTTTCGCACATTTGGGACGAACCTCAACTGAAGTGGCGCACATTCGGAATGAATCCCTACTGTAGTAGTCTAGGCGAGAGATGGGCCGTAACATGGGGTCTTATGGGCCTAAAATCTGGCTTCTGATTGGTCTAATTAGGTCACGTGATTCAAGATGGCGGCGCCCATGGTGGCGTTCCCGCCAAATTTGTGCGCCAAAAAAAAAATTGGCGCCAAACCTAACCTCACTTTTCTTCCCTCCAAAGTGTTACCAACTTAGCAGAGCTAATGTACCATACATAATTATATGTATAATTATATGTACCATATATAATACTACAGTGTATAATCATATATGTACCATAATAGCGTATAATATACCATCACCAGAAAGGTAAGTGGCTATCTAACCTCACTTAGCCAGTGTTGCCACTCTAAACGCTACCTATAAACCTAAATTATTATATGTATATATATATATGTATTATGTCAAACTATCTAAAATTATTATATGTATATATTACGTCACGCTATGATGTGTTACCAACCTATGGCAATGTATATTTCGCAAGCAAGTACAGCCAAACCATTATATAAAACCATTACATGTATATATACCAGAAAGTGCCGCTAACCCAATATATAAAACTATTACATGTATATATCGCAAGAAAGTGTTGCCAAAAAACTAAAAATCGCTTATATCTCGAAAACGGTAAGTCCTAGGGTCATTTTGACCCCGGAAAACTGCCTACTACGTAGTGTAGGCACTCCAGGGGGGTATCTACCCATATGAAAAATCTTAACTAAAATGTTGCGGGTTGCATCTCAAAAAATGAAGGGGCAAATTTTCAAAATTAAATATCTCAAGAACGGCTTGGCCGATTTTTACGAAGCTTGGCATGTATGTACCTGTTAACCTCCGCTACTATTTAAAAAAACTTAAACTCTGTACTGTGGGAAGTATCAAAACAATTGAAGGAGCTATATTTTAAAAATCAATATCCCAAGAACGGCTTGGCCGATTTTAATGAAACTTGGCATGTATGTACCTGTTAACCTCCGCTACTATATAAAAAAATTAAACCCTGTACTGCGGGAAAGTATCAAAAGATTGAAGGGGCAAATTTTCAAAATTAAATATCTCAAGAACGGCTTGGCCGATTTTCACGAAACTTGGCATGTATGTACCTGTTAACATCCTCTAACCTTCAATTTTGTTTGAGGGTAGAAGAGGGTTGTTTAGGGGATGATGGAGGGTGTAAAACTTTAAAATTTAATATATTGAGAACGGCTTGGCCGATTCTAATGAAACTTGGTATATAGGTACCTGTTAACCTCCGCTACTATTTAAAAAAAAACTTAAACTCTGTACTGCGGGAAAGTATCAAAAGATTGAAGGAGCTATATTTTAAAAATCAATATCCCAAGAACGGCTTGGCCGATTTTAATGAAATTTGGTATGTATGTACTTGTTAACATCCTTTACATCTTACAAAAAACTTAACCTCTGTACTGCGGGTAAGTATCAAAATAATTGAAGGGGTACTAATAAATATCTTAAATCTCGCAGCATAATCGGGGGGAACGCGGTGGTCTAGTGGTTAGCGCCTTGGACTACGGTACAGGAGGTCCCGGGTTCGATTCCCTCTTTAGGTTCTTCATCAAAGGTATTGTAAAAGTCGGGTCTTGCCCTTCCTTTACCTACTGGAATGTTTATCCGTGCTACATCTACTCTAAACGTGTCACTGCTGGTAATTGATTCAGCGTTGCTTTGAATTATGCCCCCAAAAATCTCCCAAAGGACATTGCAGGGAACATAGCATGATCTAGGCTAAGTAAGGCAAACTCCCACAGGGGGAATTTTTTAAAACTACAAACTAAGCTGTAATAGAACAAAGAAAAATACAACCCAGAATAAATCCGAGAGGAGTGGTGGCCCATCACTCTGTGTCTTGAACATATATGTAGTGCATTTCTAAACAAACATCAGCTTTTAAGTATTGAGCCCGAACCTACAGTGAAAGACAGTGGTGACCTACAGTGGACCACAGCGCCTTTATTACTTCACTTTAGGGTGTTTACTGTTTCATTGTATAAAATATACCATGCCAGATGCTCTCTCAGATCCTAAAGCGTTTAATCTGGTTTTACACTGTGATGCTTGCGGGGTCATCACAACACCATCTTGGAGAGATTGTCGCTGTTAAGGTAAGATATTTATCTATATTATTAGTTAGAGGTTTCTACCTCCCCTGGGGAATCATTTACCTTTGTCGGAGACTTCTAAAAGTGTTAAGCTTCCGCTGGACAGTATCGCTTGGGAGGTAAGACATAATAAGGAAAGTTTTATAATGCCAAAAACCTGAAGACGGTGGATTTTTAGAGTTAGAATTACTGTGGAGTGACGATTGGTCAATCACCAACTCCCTTCAACACACAAACTCTGCTCATCCTGAACCAGTCAAGCTCACTTCATGATGAACACTCCGCTTAGCCTAACTAAACTTTTTCTTAAACAAATCTGTTCTGACAATAAATTATTTGACAACATTGTAAAAATAAATGCCCCCTACCTTATTCAACACAATATTATATTTTAGCACAGAAAAAACTACAATTCAGCACTACGGTCCATAATACCGTTGGGAAGGAAGGAGGTATTGCGAATAATGCATTACGATAAGTAAATGAGATTATAAAAGACGGATACATTATTCATTAATAAATATTGTTCTTTTTTTCATTTTAACTAAAACTGCTATTATTAGCGTTTCCATATTTTTTATATTCTAAAATCCCAGCAATATATTTTGCTTTAAACCACGGATTGTTTACAATTCTGTTCTTGTTTGACAGAGATGGCACCCTCAAGCTCTCGAGGCAAACGTGCGGTAACAGTTTAAAGTCCCGCTCGGGTATTCTACCAGCCGACCGATTCAACCACTCATATATTGCAACTGCCAGAGGCCTGTGGCTGGAGGATTGTTGAACAGCTGCACTTGTGTGAGTACATTTTATTTTCCCATCATTTAAATTTCCCGGTCAAAATATTTCAAAGTCCGTTTAATTGTTTGCCAGGGCCGTGGTGTATTTTGACGGCGTAATAACTTGACCAATCGTACCCAATACCGCTAAAAACTGCCCCGGGGGCCTTGATGTACTTGGCCTGCAACGTTTTAAATTCTTCGGTCAGATACTTCCAAGTCAAACGTTTCCCTGCGGCCAGTGTTTCAGCCTAGATCCATCGAGTCTCCACCGTCTAGGACCCCGGGCACTCCGTGACACGGTACCTCTATCACTACGCAAGTCAGAAAAACACTAACACACAAACTACGCAAGTCAAATCAGAACTACAAGTTACCAAAAGTTAACTCTAAGGAAGGTAGAAAACACTACTCTAACCAAAACCGCATTAAAGATCAAGAATAGAAAGTAAGATTACTGTTACCCAGCACATACAAATACAACACTACGCCTGACACATGGAAGTCAGGGTTTGTTTAATTCCTTTACTGTAAACTACCAAATCAAACAATTGAATACAAACACAACACTAATCTAGCCAAGTCAGACAGTTATACTGTTTAGAAACCTCAATATACTAATTACAGTAACTTAAAGGAGAGAAGAGGCTTGTAAAAACCAGCAGAAAACTACAGGCAAGAAACTGATAACCCCACTCCACGGGTTTATTAACCTGCTTGCCGGGGACCGTGTGGTACTTTGTTCATGTAATTTCTCGGTCAACTATGTCCAAGTCCGCTGAAGTTACCTTTATCGGGGGTTACATTTAAATTGACCGAAACTTCTTAAATTTCTCGGTCATTTACTCCTGCCTCCGCTGAAGCTACATTATAATGTGTTACATTTCACCTTAACGGGGATCTTTTTAAATTTATCGGCTAAACACTCCTAACCCCGGTGAAATAATTTTGAACGCTCACGTTTCCACACCACGGTAAGCCTTTAGGCTAGGCCGTAGGAGCGTCGGCGCGTTCTTTTTGGTTACCCAGAGCTTCCCCTGGAGGCCTAACCTCTGGGGTGAGAGGCCCCAACCATCGTCTCTCACAGTGGTAGCCACTCCATAACAAAATGCTACCTCCTTTTATTTTTTATTTTATTTTATTTTTTACAAGTCCCACCGTGCGGACTGTTCCAAGAAGTAACCTGGGTGTTAGCCAGGCCCTCAATCTACTAAACCCTTCATCACAAATTTAGGTTTACGGGGCTTTTCGTCACCCGCGCCAGTGACCTTCATTCAGGTTTACGGGGCTTTTCGTCACCCGCGCCAGTGACCTTCATTCACACACACACACACACACACACACACACACATACAGTGGGAACTTGTGATTTTAAAGAAAAATTACATTTAAAGTGAACTTTCATCTTTCATATTTGTGTAAGTAAGGTAAAACTTCTCCGGCAACAAACTTCTTACTAACAGCCTTGCCTCAGGAGTAGTTGATTTTAACATCAAAGAACATAATCCGGCTTCGTTTATGAAAACCGTTGTTTTCTCAATAGGCCCAACGCCCTGTTTTTGGGCGTCAGAAAAACTACCAACAGTTAATTTATCGCTATCATCTACATGTTTCCGAACTGCACTCCAGCCATTAACATGTTTTAGAGCAGTAGCTACGTCTTTAGCTTTAAACCATGGCTTTCCTTCATTATCAAACAGAACCAATACTGGTTTGTTATTGAATGTATAGTATTTAGCAGCCATGTTACAATTTACTCAATAGTACAGGCAAAAGGAGCGCAGAAGAACGTCTGATCAGTACCACGTCTTGGAGCAGAATGATGTAACTGTAATAGTGACAAGTGGTATATACAGGAGTAACGCTGCTCCATAGGGAAAGGTGCTACCTTTATCGATGGTAGCGTCATGGAAAATGGATGAGTGATACTTCAAGATTTAAAAAACAGGCAGTTCCGTAACACTACAAAATACATTTTTAAAGTAATCATAAAAAACTTCGGCGTTAAATCAGGTAAAGGCATGAACGATATATCTCTTGAAATATCACAATGCATTATTAATACTTCAATGTAGGTGATTGATGAGGAGTCCTCCGTTATCTTATCTACTATATACTCCGAAAACACCAAAGGTCATTCCCGTGCATTTATTGAACCGTCAAGTAAGAACTCATACTTCAAGCATATAATGCCATATTCTGTATCTTCATTTAACCTACTTGTGTAAAAGGAAAAGAGACACCTCCTGGTTAGCGGGTGTAATATGTTCAACAGGCATTCTACAAGGAAAGAAATACAGGGTAAGACACAGGCACGTCCGTTCAGTACGGCGTCTCAGAACAGAACGAGTTAATAGAGGTATATGCACTCAGTACCCGCGTGAGTGGCAGCTCCGTTAAGCAACTCTTTGTTTTTAAAGCCGGAAGGCAAGGTATCGTGATCATCATTAAATTTTCTCTTGGGCCCTGTAATTTTAAACTTTTTAATTTCACTTACTGTAACGACTTCTCGTCTCTTTGTTCTCCTGATTCTGTTTTCTTCAATTTCTAGTATTTCAGCAGCTTCACTGAGGACCATCTTTTTCAATTGCTCAAAATTTAACGTTTCGGAGGTTTTTAGGTTGAGGGCGAGGCCCTTGATTTTACACACAGATTCTAGTTTTTGCTTTTTGGTTGACCAAACAAGGTATGCGTAAGTTTTAGGCCCCCCAGAAATAAACTCTACGATATAAGAGCCGGGCCCGTACTCGTCTACTAACTCATCACTCATTTCCCCGAGGTAATCTCCCGTAGGGACCCTGTACGGCCCTCCCCGGTAGAAATAAATACATGAGTCCATGCCATAATACAAGACCTGCCCTCCAAGGGCATCCAAGTGTTCATAAAGTTTAAGTCTTGCATGAGCTGTAGTGTAGGCCGCAATTACAACATTTACAGTTCTTAGAGCCTCATTGGCGTCATCAACATTCTGCCAATTAACTAATAAAACCTCTTGGTTAGTTATTTCAACAAACTTTACTTTTATTCCTGGTTGATTTAACGATTTGAAAAATTCCTTAGAGTCTCTCACAATTGAAGTTTTGTCATGTTTTCGCGTTGACCAAGCATGCCCCAAAATGAATTTAACATTAATTTAGCTACTGACCTGAGTCCTCCATTTTTAGCAATTTTGTCCTTGTCCAGTTGAATACCCTCACGCTCAAATAAATCAGAAACATACTTTTCTTTATCCTCCTGTGTTTTACACCAAGCGGGATACCCTGAAGCTTCCTGCTTTACTTTCAAGAATTTATTAATAAAATCGGTAAAAAGTCCACCTTTCTCGTATGTGGCGACTTCATACTCCCACTACTCATACATGTCCAAAATCACATAACCTTTCTCTACAGCTTTTCTAATTTCACCCATGGTCCATGTTCCTACCATTGCCCTTTCCTCACTATCATAAAAACATTCCCCTTGGTTTAAAGTCTCCCCGCAAGTTCTGCACAAAACAATTTATTATTCATTTTAGCGGGGAGTACGGGATGATACAAGTTGTAAGGAGGTAGAACCTTACATTTTAACAAGCCCTCTACTTCAAGACCTCTCTCTTGGCACTCATTTCCAACGTAAACAGTAGGATGACCCACGGGATACTTACAATATTTATTTACATATGGGTAGAGGGATCAGACATCAACATACTGGATTGTTTCTCCCTCTTCACATTTACAATACGTTTTAGTATTACCCATCCTACCTAGGATTAAGTGGAAGTGTGTTTAGAATGGACAGTTGGATCAGGTGATTTAATTTATTGTCCTTCTTCAAAGCTCTAAACTCACACTCCCACATTACTACAACTTCATAGCTATTAAATTTTACCATTTTGGACTTGGTTCTCTCGTAACGGAGATGCAAACTGTTTGAAGGATCCTCCGGCAGAGGTTCTTCTCTGCTGTATTGATAACATTTCGGGCAGCCGTGCCAATAACACCCGTGAAACTCATAAATTCGCTCACCGTCAAACCCATCTACTTTCATTCCTTTAATTTTCACTTCTTTACCCCGGCCCGCATGTTGAATCTTTACTCCACGTTTCTCCTCCTCCCATGTTAGCCACTGTAAAGCAACGGCTGACTGATTGTCTGCAAGTCGGTACCCTGATTTTGGTATAAGTCCAATAGTATTTTCTTTTAAGAAGTTACGGCGGAAGGCCACGTTACATGCACTGGCTATTGTTATAACCTCAAGAAACGGATCTACGTTACACTCTTGAAGAAGCATGGCTCTAAATTTAATACACGCTTGAGCTAGGATTTCTACGTCTAAAATACAGTACTCCAAGATTTATTTTTGAAAATCAAACACGTAGTCTTCAGCGACTCGTTCGTCATACCATATATCAAAATTATCGTGTTTCTTTTCAAACATAGACTCGGGGCAATAGTATTTTTTGTCGGGCATAGGACCAATATAATTTTGGTTTGCCAGAGTGTTGAAAATATGCGGGAAGTAGCCCTTCTTTTTCTCGGGAGACAGGTCGAAGGCTTTAGGGAGTGCAGAGAGGGCCATGGGAAAGTAGCTAATTGAGTCCACAAACCTTACGTTTGCTACTTCAATCAGAATAGCTTTAGTTCCCCGAGGCGTTATTTTTGGGGTAAATTTAGTATCTTCTATGATGTAGAATGAATTGGAAATCAAAACCCTGCCCGTTGTGGGCAATTACACAAACAATTTTAATTTTTTAGAATTTCCATTACATAGTCCATAAACTGTTTTACCGGTTCTTTTTCAAATACCCTTTGCCGTTCCGAGCAAGTTTCACACTCACCCCCATTAATACATTTAAAGCAGTACAGTTGAGAAACGCACAAGTTTACTTTATGAACTTTCTGTTGAGGGCCCGTGGGAAGTGACTCGTCTTGGCGAGTCTCCAAGTCAAAGAAAATAAACAAAAAAATCACGCTCTTTCGGTGTTCTCCTATCTACCCTCATGAAACACTGATGCGCGGGGTCTTTGAACGCTTCACAGGGTTTACAGTAAACTTCTCCGCATGCGTGAACTGTCTTACGTTTTTTTTTTGGATAAATCATTTTGTTACAGTCGCGGCAGAACTTTATAGTTTTACAAACTTACCCTTGATGGGCTACTAAACACCGCTCGTTTTTGAATTCTTTTCGCTTTTTATTATGGTTAGTGCATGTAATTTAAGACGTTGAAGAATACTTGTAATACCATGCTTATAAAAGCAGGATTCTTTCAATTTCGATTACTTTGGGAAACTTTCTATGCATTTAATTGTTTAGAAACCTCAATATACTAATTACAGTAACTTAAAGGAGAGAAGAGGCTTATAAACACAGACAAAAAAAGCCATACCCCTATTCCAAGGGACGCGAAACGCTCCCTTTTGATAACATTACACCGGAAGTTGTAGGTCCAATCTGGACCCACTTTAAACTGATTCTAAGTGTTAGACACAGCTAAACGTCGGGTCCAACGTGTTTGAATTAAATTAACGTTCTGAGAAAGAGACAGTAGGGTATTTTTGTAAAGTTAAAAAGGTACAGAGATTACACACTTTAGATTTCAGATGTGACTTTTTGTTGTAGTTAGTTGCTTGTAAAACTCTGTTCTCATGCTCTATTCCAGTGTCGGCTTCTTCGATATACCAACAATCAGAATATATACCTGTCTTAAATACCTACAGTCTGCATTCACAAGTAAAAAGATTTTAATGATCAACACCAAAACTAAACTTAACGAGGAGTTGACCACATCAAAAACATGAACAAGAGTAAATCTAAGAAGACAACAAGCAGTGACATTCGTTCTTTATAAGGACAGCAATTATGCAGTGTTTTCTCCTCGGTAGTTTTATTTTTGTTTCCCCTGAAACCAGATCAGCATCTCCCTTTGACGATGTTATTCCTTGGTCATTTGTATCCAAGTCCGGTGAAACGACGTGGTCGTCCTGCGGTTTTACGGTGTAATCTCTCGGTCAATTGTGTTCAAGTCCGGTGAAAAGGGTCTACCAGGGACCGAGATGTATTTTGACGGTGTAATCTCTTGGTCGATTGTGTTCAAGTTCGATGAAAAGTGTCTAACAGGGTTAAATTTAACTTGACAGTAACTTCTTAAATTTCCTTGCCAAACGTTTGTCGCCGGATCTGTTAAAACACCAGGGAAACATTTAACTGTGCCTAAATATTTTAAATTTCCCGGTCAAACATTTCCGAGTCCGCTAAAATCTGTTTACTGGGGACCGTGATGTATTTTGACGGTGTAATTTCTTGGTCGAACGTTTCCGAGTCCACTGAAGTTACTTTTATCGGGGGTTACATTTAAATTGACCTAACTTCTTAAATTTATTTGCCAAACGTCTGTCACCGAGTCCGCTAAAACTGTCCACTAAGGAAACATTTAACCTTGCCTAAATATTTTAAATCCCCCGGTCAAACGTTTCCAAGTCCCCTCCCCTCGACGTTATCATGAGGATGGGTCACACGCTCTGTACTTCTCACATCAATATCAGTTATGGAGCCGGCTTGCACAGATTTTGTGGTATTCTCAAATTTTTACGCACCCTTACGGATGCTTAATGTTTGTCATCCGATACATGTTGTGTAGGTGACGCCTCACATGCACATCGTGTATCATTATTGACTCCTCCCTTGCCTCTGGGTCGATTAACGTGCAGATAGTTTGTGTGTGGTTTGATTGCCACGTTTGCCATTTGAACTTCTGCACTGGTTGGCTGGAAAAACTTTTTATAAAGGTACGTGTCAAATATCTTTAACTCCGGTGAAACCAGGGAGAATACAACTCGGCGGAAACCTTTCAAAATTCAGGGCCAGTGAAAACTGTCCAACTGAGACCATGATGTACATTGCCAGGAGCATTTTACATTTTCCGGCCAAACATTTTCGAGTCCTCTAAAACTGTCCACCAGGGACAATGATATACATTTTGCCAGGAATGTTTTTAATTTTACGGCCAAACATTCCCGAGTTCGCTAAAACTGTCTACTGGGGACCGATATGTATTTTGATGGTGTAATCTCTTGGCCGATTGTGTTCAAGTCAGATGAAAAGTATCTAACGGCGGCCGTAATGTATTTTGACGGTGTATTCTCTAGGTCAATTGTGTCCAAATCCTATGAAGATTGTCTACTGGGGACCGTGGTGTATTTCTATGGTGTGATATCTCGGTCAACTGTGTCCAAGTCCGATGACAGGTGTCTACCGGGGACCGTGGTGTATTTTGACGGTGTAATATCTCGGTCAATTGTGTCCAAGTCCACTTAAATATAGTTTTTAGAGATCGTAGTGCACTTTGACAACACTTGAAGATTTGTTGCTTTTTATTATGTAAATTAAGACGTAGTGATTAAAGGAATACTTGCAATTTATGCTTATGATAGCAGGATTACTTTGGGAGCTTTATATGCATTTAATTGTTTACAAACCTCTATTAACTTAAGGTAGAGAAAAGGCTTGTAAACCCAGCAGAAATATATAGTCAAGAAAGCTATACTCTTACCCCTTTGATAACATACACTTGAAGATGGTCTACATGGTAGGTCATGTGGTTGGAGGTATGGGGAGCGAAACGTTCCCCTTCATAAGGATTCTAAGTGTTAGACTCTGCTACACTCTGGGTCACTGGTTTTGAATTAAAACTAATATGTAATACAGAGACAGGTGACTGCAGTTTACATTCACAAGTCAAAATATTGTAACCAATACCAGAACAACTAAAATTATCGAGGAGACACAACATGGACAAGAGTACATATCGACAGACAATTAAAGCATAAAATGCATTATTTATAAAGGCAATAATTATGCAGATAATCTAAGAAACTTGATCAGCCGTGTCTCATCGTTAGGTTATGTTATGCTCTGTTAAGTTAGGTTTGTGCATGGAAATATGAAACATCGTCAGTCGTAGTTAGGTTTATTGATGCAGGTTTAAGTTAGGTTTGTCGATGCCAATTTTTGGACATCAACATCGCGCGCGTTGTTGATGGCCAAAAATTGGCATCGACAAACCTAACTTAAACCTGCATCAATAAACCTAACTACGACTGACGATGTTTCATATTTCCATGCACAAACCTAACTTAACAGAGCATAACATAACCTAACGATGAGACACGGCTGATCAAGTTTCTTAGATTATCTGCATAATTATTGCCTTTATAAATAATGCATTTTATGCTTTAATTGTCTGTCGATATGTACTCTTGTCCATGTTGTGTCTCCTCGATAATTTTAGTTGTTCTGGTATTGGTTACAATATTTTGACTTGTGAATGTAAACTGCAGTCACCTGTCTCTGTATTACATATTAGTTTTAATTCAAAACCAGTGACCCAGAGTGTAGCAGAGTCTAACACTTAGAATCCTTATGAAGGGGAACGTTTCGCTCCCCATACCTCCAACCACATGACCCACCATGTAGACCATCTTCAAGTGTATGTTATCAAAGGGGTAAGAGTATAGCTTTCTTGACTATATATTTCTGCTGGGTTTACAAGCCTTTTCTCTACCTTAAGTTAATAGAGGTTTGTAAACAATTAAATGCATATAAAGCTCCCAAAGTAATCCTGCTATCATAAGCATAAATTGCAAGTATTCCTTTAATCACTACGTCTTAATTTACATAATAAAAAGCAACAAATCTTCAAGTGTTGTCAAAGTGCACTACGATCTCTAAAAACTATATTTAAGTGGACTTGGACACAATTGACCGAGATATTACACCGTCAAAATACACCACGGTCCCCGGTAGACACCTGTCATCGGACTTGGACACAGTTGACCGAGATATCACACCATAGAAATACACCACGGTCCCCAGTAGACAATCTTCATAGGATTTGGACACAATTGACCTAGAGAATACACCGTCAAAATACATTACGGCCGCCGTTAGATACTTTTCATCTGACTTGAACACAATCGGCCAAGAGATTACACCATCAAAATACATATCGGTCCCCAGTAGACAGTTTTAGCGAACTCGGGAATGTTTGGCCGTAAAATTAAAAACATTCCTGGCAAAATGTATATCATTGTCCCTGGTGGACAGTTTTAGAGGACTCGAAAATGTTTGGCCGGAAAATGTAAAATGCTCCTGGCAATGTACATCATGGTCTCAGTTGGACAGTTTTCACTGGCCCTGAATTTTGAAAGGTTTCCGCCGAGTTGTATTCTCCCTGGTTTCACCGGAGTTAAAGATATTTGACACGTACCTTTATAAAAAGTTTTTCCAGCCAACCAGTGCAGAAGTTCAAATGGCAAACGTGGCAATCAAACCACACACAAACTATCTGCACGTTAATCGACCCAGAGGCAAGGGAGGAGTCAATAATGATACACGATGTGCATGTGAGGCGTCACCTACACAACATGTATCGGATGACAAACATTAAGCATCCGTAAGGGTGCGTAAAAATTTGAGAATACCACAAAATCTGTGCAAGCCGGCTCCATAACTGATATTGATGTGAGAAGTACAGAGCGTGTGACCCATCCTCATGATAACGTCGAGGGGAGGGGACTTGGAAACGTTTGACCGGGGGATTTAAAATATTTAGGCAAGGTTAAATGTTTCCTTAGTGGACAGTTTTAGCGGACTCGGTGACAGACGTTTGGCAAATAAATTTAAGAAGTTAGGTCAATTTAAATGTAACCCCCGATAAAAGTAACTTCAGTGGACTCGGAAACGTTCGACCAAGAAATTACACCGTCAAAATACATCACGGTCCCCAGTAAACAGATTTTAGCGGACTCGGAAATGTTTGACCGGGAAATTTAAAATATTTAGGCACAGTTAAATGTTTCCCTGGTGTTTTAACAGATCCGGCGACAAACGTTTGGCAAGGAAATTTAAGAAGTTACTGTCAAGTTAAATTTAACCCTGTTAGACACTTTTCATCGAACTTGAACACAATCGACCAAGAGATTACACCGTCAAAATACATCTCGGTCCCTGGTAGACCCTTTTCACCGGACTTGAACACAATTGACCGAGAGATTACACCGTAAAACCGCAGGACGACCACGTCGTTTCACCGGACTTGGATACAAATGACCAAGGAATAACATCGTCAAAGGGAGATGCTGATCTGGTTTCAGGGGAAACAAAAATAAAACTACCGAGGAGAAAACACTGCATAATTGCTGTCCTTATAAAGAACGAATGTCACTGCTTGTTGTCTTCTTAGATTTACTCTTGTTCATGTTTTTGATGTGGTCAACTCCTCGTTAAGTTTAGTTTTGGTGTTGATCATTAAAATCTTTTTACTTGTGAATGCAGACTGTAGGTATTTAAGACAGGTATATATTCTGATTGTTGGTATATCGAAGAAGCCGACACTGGAATAGAGCATGAGAACAGAGTTTTACAAGCAACTAACTACAACAAAAAGTCACATCTGAAATCTAAAGTGTGTAATCTCTGTACCTTTTTAACTTTACAAAAATACCCTACTGTCTCTTTCTCAGAACGTTAATTTAATTCAAACACGTTGGACCCGACGTTTAGCTGTGTCTAACACTTAGAATCAGTTTAAAGTGGGTCCAGATTGGACCTACAACTTCCGGTGTAATGTTATCAAAAGGGAGCGTTTCGCGTCCCTTGGAATAGGGGTATGGCTTTTTTTGTCTGTGTTTATAAGCCTCTTCTCTCCTTTAAGTTACTGTAATTAGTATATTGAGGTTTCTAAACAATTAAATGCATAGAAAGTTTCCCAAAGTAATCGAAATTGAAAGAATCCTGCTTTTATAAGCATGGTATTACAAGTATTCTTCAACGTCTTAAATTACATGCACTAACCATAATAAAAAGCGAAAAGAATTCAAAAACGAGCGGTGTTTAGTAGCCCATCAAGGGTAAGTTTGTAAAACTATAAAGTTCTGCCGCGACTGTAACAAAATGATTTATCCAAAAAAAAAACGTAAGACAGTTCACGCATGCGGAGAAGTTTACTGTAAACCCTGTGAAGCGTTCAAAGACCCCGCGCATCAGTGTTTCATGAGGGTAGATAGGAGAACACCGAAAGAGCGTGATTTTTTTGTTTATTTTCTTTGACTTGGAGACTCGCCAAGACGAGTCACTTCCCACGGGCCCTCAACAGAAAGTTCATAAAGTAAACTTGTGCGTTTCTCAACTGTACTGCTTTAAATGTATTAATGGGGGTGAGTGTGAAACTTGCTCGGAACGGCAAAGGGTATTTGAAAAAGAACCGGTAAAACAGTTTATGGACTATGTAATGGAAATTCTAAAAAATTAAAATTGTTTGTGTAATTGCCCACAACGGGCAGGGTTTTGATTTCCAATTCATTCTACATCATAGAAGATACTAAATTTACCCCAAAAATAACGCCTCGGGGAACTAAAGCTATTCTGATTGAAGTAGCAAACGTAAGGTTTGTGGACTCAATTAGCTACTTTCCCATGGCCCTCTCTGCACTCCCTAAAGCCTTCGACCTGTCTCCCGAGAAAAAGAAGGGCTACTTCCCGCATATTTTCAACACTCTGGCAAACCAAAATTATATTGGTCCTATGCCCGACAAAAAATACTATTGCCCCGAGTCTATGTTTGAAAAGAAACACGATAATTTTGATATATGGTATGACGAACGAGTCGCTGAAGACTACGTGTTTGATTTTCAAAAATAAATCTTGGAGTACTGTATTTTAGACGTAGAAATCCTAGCTCAAGCGTGTATTAAATTTAGAGCCATGCTTCTTCAAGAGTGTAACGTAGATCCGTTTCTTGAGGTTATAACAATAGCCAGTGCATGTAACGTGGCCTTCCGCCGTAACTTCTTAAAAGAAAATACTATTGGACTTATACCAAAATCAGGGTACCGACTTGCAGACAATCAGTCAGCCGTTGCTTTACAGTGGCTAACATGGGAGGAGGAGAAACGTGGAGTAAAGATTCAACATGCGGGCCGGGGTAAAGAAGTGAAAATTAAAGGAATGAAAGTAGATGGGTTTGACGGTGAGCGAATTTATGAGTTTCACGGGTGTTATTGGCACGGCTGCCCGAAATGTTATCAATACAGCAGAGAAGAACCTCTGCCGGAGGATCCTTCAAACAGTTTGCATCTCCGTTACGAGAGAACCAAGTCCAAAATGGTAAAATTTAATAGCTATGAAGTTGTAGTAATGTGGGAGTGTGAGTTTAGAGCTTTGAAGAAGGACAATAAATTAAATCACCTGATCCAACTGTCCATTCTAAACACACTTCCACTTAATCCTAGGTAGGATGGGTAATACTAAAACGTATTGTAAATGTGAAGAGGGAGAAACAATCCAGTATGTTGATGTCTGATCCCTCTACCCATATGTAAATAAATATTGTAAGTATCCCGTGGGTCATCCTACTGTTTACGTTGGAAATGAGTGCCAAGAGAGAGGTCTTGAAGTAGAGGGCTTGTTAAAATGTAAGGTTCTACCTCCTTACAACTTGTATCATCCCGTACTCCCCGCTAAAATGAATAATAAATTGTTTTGTGCAGAACTTGCGGGGAGACTTTAAACCAAGGGGAATGTTTTTATGATAGTGAGGAAAGGGCAATGGTAGGAACATGGACCATGGGTGAAATTAGAAAAGCTGTAGAGAAAGGTTATGTGATTTTGGACATGTATGAGTAGTGGGAGTATGAAGTCGCCACATACGAGAAAGGTGGACTTTTTACCGATTTTATTAATAAATTCTTGAAAGTAAAGCAGGAAGCTTCAGGGTATCCCGCTTGGTGTAAAACACAGGAGGATAAAGAAAAGTATGTTTCTGATTTATTTGAGCGTGAGGGTATTCAACTGGACAAGGACAAAATTGCTAAAAATGGAGGACTCAGGTCAGTAGCTAAATTAATGTTAAATTCATTTTGGGGCATGCTTGGTCAACGCGAAAACATGACAAAACTTCAATTGTGAGAGACTCTAAGGAATTTTTCAAATCGTTAAATCAACCAGGAATAAAAGTAAAGTTTGTTGAAATAACTAACCAAGAGGTTTTATTAGTTAATTGGCAGAATGTTGATGACGCCAATGAGGCTCTAAGAACTGTAAATGTTGTAATTGCGGCCTACACTACAGCTCATGCAAGACTTAAACTTTATGAACACTTGGATGCCCTTGGAGGGCAGGTCTTGTATTATGGCATGGACTCATGTATTTATTTCTACCGGGGAGGGCCGTACAGGGTCCCTACGGGAGATTACCTCGGGGAAATGAGTGATGAGTTAGTAGACGAGTACGGGCCCGGCTCTTATATCGTAGAGTTTATTTCTGGGGGGCCTAAAACTTACGCATACCTTGTTTGGTCAACCAAAAAGCAAAAACTAGAATCTGTGTGTAAAATCAAGGGCCTCGCCCTCAACCTAAAAACCTCCGAAACGTTAAATTTTGAGCAATTGAAAAAGATGGTCCTCAGTGAAGCTGCTGAAATACTAGAAATTGAAGAAAACAGAATCAGGAGAACAAAGAGACGAGAAGTCGTTACAGTAAGTGAAATTAAAAAGTTTAAAATTACAGGGCCCAAGAGAAAATTTAATGATGATCACGATACCTTGCCTTCCGGCTTTAAAAACAAAGAGTTGCTTAACGGAGCTGCCACTCACGCGGGTACTGAGTGCATATACCTCTATTAACTCGTTCTGTTCTGAGACGCCGTACTGAACGGACGTGCCTGTGTCTTACCCTGTATTTCTTTCCTTGTAGAATGCCTGTTGAACATATTACACCCGCTAACCAGGAGGTGTCTCTTTTCCTTTTACACAAGTAGGTTAAATGAAGATACAGAATATGGCATTATATGCTTGAAGTATGAGTTCTTACTTGACGGTTCAATAAATGCACGGGAATGACCTTTGGTGTTTTCGGAGTATATAGTAGATAAGATAACGGAGGACTCCTCATCAATCACCTACATTGAAGTATTAATAATGCATTGTGATATTTCAAGAGATATATCGTTCATGCCTTTACCTGATTTAACGCCGAAGTTTTTTATGATTACTTTAAAAATGTATTTTGTAGTGTTACGGAACTGCCTGTTTTTTAAATCTTGAAGTATCACTCATCCATTTTCCATGACGCTACCATCGATAAAGGTAGCACCTTTCCCTATGGAGCAGCGTTACTCCTGTATATACCACTTGTCACTATTACAGTTACATCATTCTGCTCCAAGACGTGGTACTGATCAGACGTTCTTCTGCGCTCCTTTTGCCTGTACTATTGAGTAAATTGTAACATGGCTGCTAAATACTATACATTCAATAACAAACCAGTATTGGTTCTGTTTGATAATGAAGGAAAGCCATGGTTTAAAGCTAAAGACGTAGCTACTGCTCTAAAACATGTTAATGGCTGGAGTGCAGTTCGGAAACATGTAGATGATAGCGATAAATTAACTGTTGGTAGTTTTTCTGACGCCCAAAAACAGGGCGTTGGGCCTATTGAGAAAACAACGGTTTTCATAAACGAAGCCGGATTATGTTCTTTGATGTTAAAATCAACTACTCCTGAGGCAAGGCTGTTAGTAAGAAGTTTGTTGCCGGAGAAGTTTTACCTTACTTACACAAATATGAAAGATGAAAGTTCACTTTAAATGTAATTTTTCTTTAAAATCACAAGTTCCCACTGTATGTGTGTGTGTGTGTGTGTGTGTGTGTGTGTGTGAATGAAGGTCACTGGCACGGGTGACGAAAAGCCCCGTAAACCTGAATGAAGGTCACTGGCGCGGGTGACGAAAAGCCCCGTAAACCTAAATTTGTGATGAAGGGTTTAGTAGATTGAGGGCCTGGCTAACACCCAGGTTACTTCTTGGAACAGTCCGCACGGTGGGACTTGTAAAAAATAAAATAAAATAAAAAATAAAAGGAGGTAGCATTTTGTTATGGAGTGGCTACCACTGTGAGAGACGATGGTTGGGGCCTCTCACCCCAGAGGTTAGGCCTCCAGGGGAAGCTCTGGGTAACCAAAAAGAACGCGCCGACGCTCCTACGGCCTAGCCTAAAGGCTTACCGTGGTGTGGAAACGTGAGCGTTCAAAATTATTTCACCGGGGTTAGGAGTGTTTAGCCGATAAATTTAAAAAGATCCCCGTTAAGGTGAAATGTAACACATTATAATGTAGCTTCAGCGGAGGCAGGAGTAAATGACCGAGAAATTTAAGAAGTTTCGGTCAATTTAAATGTAACCCCCGATAAAGGTAACTTCAGCGGACTTGGACATAGTTGACCGAGAAATTACATGAACAAAGTACCACACGGTCCCCGGCAAGCAGGTTAATAAACCCGTGGAGTGGGGTTATCAGTTTCTTGCCTGTAGTTTTCTGCTGGTTTTTACAAGCCTCTTCTCTCCTTTAAGTTACTGTAATTAGTATATTGAGGTTTCTAAACAGTATAACTGTCTGACTTGGCTAGATTAGTGTTGTGTTTGTATTCAATTGTTTGATTTGGTAGTTTACAGTAAAGGAATTAAACAAACCCTGACTTCCATGTGTCAGGCGTAGTGTTGTATTTGTATGTGCTGGGTAACAGTAATCTTACTTTCTATTCTTGATCTTTAATGCGGTTTTGGTTAGAGTAGTGTTTTCTACCTTCCTTAGAGTTAACTTTTGGTAACTTGTAGTTCTGATTTGACTTGCGTAGTTTGTGTGTTAGTGTTTTTCTGACTTGCGTAGTGATAGAGGTACCGTGTCACGGAGTGCCCGGGGTCCTAGACGGTGGAGACTCGATGGATCTAGGCTGAAACACTGGCCGCAGGGAAACGTTTGACTTGGAAGTATCTGACCGAAGAATTTAAAACGTTGCAGGCCAAGTACATCAAGGCCCCCGGGGCAGTTTTTAGCGGTATTGGGTACGATTGGTCAAGTTATTACGCCGTCAAAATACACCACGGCCCTGGCAAACAATTAAACGGACTTTGAAATATTTTGACCGGGAAATTTAAATGATGGGAAAATAAAATGTACTCACACAAGTGCAGCTGTTCAACAATCCTCCAGCCACAGGCCTCTGGCAGTTGCAATATATGAGTGGTTGAATCGGTCGGCTGGTAGAATACCCGAGCGGGACTTTAAACTGTTACCGCACGTTTGCCTCGAGAGCTTGAGGGTGCCATCTCTGTCAAACAAGAACAGAATTGTAAACAATCCGTGGTTTAAAGCAAAATATATTGCTGGGATTTTAGAATATAAAAAATATGGAAACGCTAATAATAGCAGTTTTAGTTAAAATGAAAAAAAGAACAATATTTATTAATGAATAATGTATCCGTCTTTTATAATCTCATTTACTTATCGTAATGCATTATTCGCAATACCTCCTTCCTTCCCAACGGTATTATGGACCGTAGTGCTGAATTGTAGTTTTTTCTGTGCTAAAATATAATATTGTGTTGAATAAGGTAGGGGGCATTTATTTTTACAATGTTGTCAAATAATTTATTGTCAGAACAGATTTGTTTAAGAAAAAGTTTAGTTAGGCTAAGCGGAGTGTTCATCATGAAGTGAGCTTGACTGGTTCAGGATGAGCAGAGTTTGTGTGTTGAAGGGAGTTGGTGATTGACCAATCGTCACTCCACAGTAATTCTAACTCTAAAAATCCACCGTCTTCAGGTTTTTGGCATTATAAAACTTTCCTTATTATGTCTTACCTCCCAAGCGATACTGTCCAGCGGAAGCTTAACACTTTTAGAAGTCTCCGACAAAGGTAAATGATTCCCCAGGGGAGGTAGAAACCTCTAACTAATAATATAGATAAATATCTTACCTTAACAGCGACAATCTCTCCAAGATGGTGTTGTGATGACCCCGCAAGCATCACAGTGTAAAACCAGATTAAACGCTTTAGGATCTGAGAGAGCATCTGGCATGGTATATTTTATACAATGAAACAGTAAACACCCTAAAGTGAAGTAATAAAGGCGCTGTGGTCCACTGTAGGTCACCACTGTCTTTCACTGTAGGTTCGGGCTCAATACTTAAAAGCTGATGTTTGTTTAGAAATGCACTACATATATGTTCAAGACACAGAGTGATGGGCCACCACTCCTCTCGGATTTATTCTGGGTTGTATTTTTCTTTGTTCTATTACAGCTTAGTTTGTAGTTTTAAAAAATTCCCCCTGTGGGAGTTTGCCTTACTTAGCCTAGATCATGCTATGTTCCCTGCAATGTCCTTTGGGAGATTTTTGGGGGCATAATTCAAAGCAACGCTGAATCAATTACCAGCAGTGACACGTTTAGAGTAGATGTAGCACGGATAAACATTCCAGTAGGTAAAGGAAGGGCAAGACCCGACTTTTACAATACCTTTGATGAAGAACCTAAAGAGGGAATCGAACCCGGGACCTCCTGTACCGTAGTCCAAGGCGCTAACCACTAGACCACCGCGTTCCCCCCGATTATGCTGCGAGATTTAAGATATTTATTAGTACCCCTTCAATTATTTTGATACTTACCCGCAGTACAGAGGTTAAGTTTTTTGTAAGATGTAAAGGATGTTAACAAGTACATACATACCAAATTTCATTAAAATCGGCCAAGCCGTTCTTGGGATATTGATTTTTAAAATATAGCTCCTTCAATCTTTTGATACTTTCCCGCAGTACAGAGTTTAAGTTTTTTTTTAAATAGTAGCGGAGGTTAACAGGTACCTATATACCAAGTTTCATTAGAATCGGCCAAGCCGTTCTCAATATATTAAATTTTAAAGTTTTACACCCTCCATCATCCCCTAAACAACCCTCTTCTACCCTCAAACAAAATTGAAGGTTAGAGGATGTTAACAGGTACATACATGCCAAGTTTCGTGAAAATCGGCCAAGCCGTTCTTGAGATATTTAATTTTGAAAATTTGCCCCTTCAATCTTTTGATACTTTCCCGCAGTACAGGGTTTAATTTTTTTATATAGTAGCGGAGGTTAACAGGTACATACATGCCAAGTTTCATTAAAATCGGCCAAGCCGTTCTTGGGATATTGATTTTTAAAATATAGCTCCTTCAATTGTTTTGATACTTCCCACAGTACAGAGTTTAAGTTTTTTTAAATAGTAGCGGAGGTTAACAGGTACATACATGCCAAGTTTCGTAAAAATCGGCCAAGCCGTTCTTGAGATATTTAATTTTGAAAATTTGCCCCTTCATTTTTTGAGATGCAACCCGCAACATTTTAGTTAAGATTTTTCATATGGGTAGATACCCCCCTGGAGTGCCTACACTACGTAGTAGGCAGTTTTCCGGGGTCAAAATGACCCTAGGACTTACCGTTTTCGAGATATAAGCGATTTTTAGTTTTTTGGCAACACTTTCTTGCGATATATACATGTAATAGTTTTATATATTGGGTTAGCGGCACTTTCTGGTATATATACATGTAATGGTTTTATATAATGGTTTGGCTGTACTTGCTTGCGAAATATACATTGCCATAGGTTGGTAACACATCATAGCGTGACGTAATATATACATATAATAATTTTAGATAGTTTGACATAATACATATATATATATACATATAATAATTTAGGTTTATAGGTAGCGTTTAGAGTGGCAACACTGGCTAAGTGAGGTTAGATAGCCACTTACCTTTCTGGTGATGGTATATTATACGCTATTATGGTACATATATGATTATACACTGTAGTATTATATATGGTACATATAATTATACATATAATTATGTATGGTACATTAGCTCTGCTAAGTTGGTAACACTTTGGAGGGAAGAAAAGTGAGGTTAGGTTTGGCGCCAATTTTTTTTTTGGCGCACAAATTTGGCGGGAACGCCACCATGGGCGCCGCCATCTTGAATCACGTGACCTAATTAGACCAATCAGAAGCCAGATTTTAGGCCCATAAGACCCCATGTTACGGCCCATCTCTCGCCTAGACTACTTACTGTAGTTGCGCACATTTGGGACGAACCTCTACTCTAGTGGTGCACATTTGGGATGAACCTCAACTGAAGTGGCGCACATTCGGGATGAATCCCTACTGTAGTTTCGCACATTTGGGACGAACCTCAACTGAAGTGGCGCACATTCGGGATGAATCCCTACTGTAGTTGCGCACATTTGGGACGAACCTCTACTCTAGTGGTGCACATTTGGGATGAACCTCAACTGAAGTGGCGCACATTCGGGATGAATCCCTACTGTAGTTTCGCACATTTGGGACGAACCTCAACTGAAGTGGGGCACATTCGAGATGAATCCCTACTGTAGTTGCGCACATTTGGGACGAACCTCAACTGAAGTGGCGCACATTTGGGATGAATCCCTACTGTAGTTTCGCACATTTGGGACGAACCTCAACTGAAGAGGGGCACATTTGGGATGAATCCCTACTGTAGTTGCGCACATTTGGGACGAACCTCTACTCTAGTGGTGCATATTTGGGATGAACCTCTACTGTAGTGGCACACATTTAGGACGAACCTCTACTGTAATGGAGCACATTCGAGACGAACCTCTACTATAGTGGTGCAAGTTCGGGACGTAAGTCTACTGGAGTGGCCCGAGTGGCTCAATGAAAGGGCCCCGGTCTCAGGCAAATATTTAAAGGCTCATTTGTTGGATTTTGTTTTTAGATTCGTTGTGACGGTAGAAAATATGTTATGGTTTTTTACGTGTTATTGAAATACTTTTCTCTATTTACATTTTTTTGATCCGTGTCATAGATTCAAAATTGTGCTGGTTAGGTAGGATAGATTCAAAATTGTCCTAAGTTTGATCATCAAAGCAACACCGCCGTACCGTCTGCTACATTGCAGATTGATTTAGTACAATGATTGATACTAGAGTATTACGTTGCATAGTATTATTAGTATTATCAGTGGTGAAGAGAGTTAGTATTAAGATAAAACAACTTATATAAATCTTGAGCAATAAATCTTGATATTATGCAGATTGTTTTAGTAAAATGACTGATACTGAGTATTACGTGACGTAGTACTGTTAGTATTATCAGCGTTGAGGGAGTATTAAGGTGGGAACTGCCCAACTAAGTCGTCGTCAAGTCGTTAGCACGAGGATTACGGTAAATGTTTCCTCGGACCGCCATTAGTCTTGCCTTGGTCTCAGGTGGTGCGTGGTGACACTTAACAACATTGTCGAAACATTCTTACTTTAGGTTGACCCGGCGTTTAATGTTAAAATAATGAGTAACGTAGTTTTCTGGTTGGCTACTCGATATGTGGTTTAAATGTCTATTAATTTAAAATAGTTTTTTAAGGGATTTTATTTTTTGTAATAAACAATTTGAATTATTTAAACACTGATTTCATAAACTTACGATTGAATAAATAGCTAAATGTTCAAAAACGACAATCGTATATCAAATATCAATCTAAATAGAAAATTTACGTATATTCAAACTTTTAATTTTAAAGATGATGTTTTTTTACAGTTGAAATACATAAAAGGTAATAAAACAATTATTAAAAACTCAGGTTTTGAGACAAAGCGGTGTTTTAAACAATGTATTTCCATTAATGAAAATCAGGATGAATAAAATACGTCTTACAACATTACAAAGTATATTTACAATTATACACATACAAGAAGGTGTAATATTTACAAAATATGGTAAAGTATGAGAATCTCTGATTGGGCCTGATGATGGCCGGTGTAACTGGTTGAAATCGTTTGCCTTGTACCATGTTTTGTGTATATTTAACCATCTTGTATATAAGTACAGTATAAGTGTAAATATACTTTATAGTGTTGTAAGACTATTTTATTTGTCCTTATTAGTTATAACAACACGTATAATGCTACTAAAGAAATTATTTACCAAAGCAAATAAAAGGAGATCAAAATGTTACCATCTGCTATTCATTTACCTAGTTAAAATTTATGAAAACACGTTTGTAACACAGGAACAAATTTCATTTGACGGTATTTAAGATTAAATACCTTAATATGACGAAACAATTATACCATTGAAACAAAGGGTATAGAGAATGTTAGAATGTTATTAGCACTTATTGAATTTGAAATGTGTATGCACACGTTGCAAAGTTACTTTAATAATAGACAAATTTTATCTCAAAATTGTAGACTATTTAAGGTTGACTAATAACCTTTGATCCAGCTTCAGTCTGATGGTTTTCTAAAGCACTTACAGCGAGTCATTATTTTTGATTCAAACTGTTTAGGTCGTCGGGCAAAACAAAGTCCCTGGCATTGTAGGTAGCAGTATAAAAACAACACAAACCGAATAACCCAGAAAGTAAGTTGGTATTCTTATCCCCATGACGTACTTTTAACATTAGAGAAGTTCCTTAACCCACAAAATCCTTAAAACACACTCTATTTTATATCCCAGCAAGAAAACTCAAATAAAAGGTAATCTAAACGTGTTAATGGTTACACTAAAGTATGCGTATATTATACCTTTTAAGCTAGTCTAACATCTTAAATTGTATTTATTTTATGTACAACAATTTTACTGCTCATAATAAAATAATATGTAATCATGATTTATTAAATTTAACCTTGTTATTTTCTGATTTAAACGGCGTAGCAGAGTCAACTCCATAATAAAGGCCCAAAGCATATTATTCCGAGCAAATATAAATTAAGAGTAATAATGTGACTAGATTCCTACGGCTATAAGATTAAATATGATATTGCTCGCCATTCTCCAGCCACTGTTTGCGTTACCGTTCCTTCCAAACACAGTGAAGGATATTTGCATATATATTATATGCAATCTTGGTAACTTTATACCTGTGATTACAAATCGTTTACATATCCTTTGATACTGTCGATCTAAATTATAAAATGAGACGATTTTTATGTGCACAAATAATTAAAAAAGTATAGTATGTATAGTATACATCTTTTGTTTAAAATTAAGTTTAGGTGGGGGAGTGAGTTTTTGCTGCTCATTTATAAATAATATTATTTATTTTAATTCGTATCTTGATAATTTCTTTGCATTCGTCTTACCTGAAGATAGAATCAAAATGTGTATCCTGGAATATAACAAGACGACTTTCTTAGAAATTTACACGATTATGTATAAATACAACAGTAGAATATGATAACAAGGCAAGCTGAAAAATTATTATATCAAACAATAATTAATCTTTAACGATAGTTTACCTGTTACAACATAATATTAATCTTAATACATCAAATCTAAATACTACTGACTGACTGACTCACTCACTCACTCATCACGAAATCTCAAAAACCACAGAACGGATTGCAGTGAAATTTGGAACATACCTTCCTCTTGGGTCTTAGGTGCTCACTAAGAAAGGGTTTTAAGAAATTCCCATAGGGCTCCGCTCGACGGGGAGTCAGTGTTTCAATCATGTGTTATTCTTATGGACATTCACTTTAAGTTTGAGCGATGAAAATACAAACAGCTGATCTTGAATCGTAGTAGTTCCACGGGGTAACCACAGAATGCAGCACACACAACTGTCAGTTTTTATGTATTAAGCTTATTCCCGGGGCGAAGCCTGCGGGAACAGCTATTACATTTATATAAATAAAAGGTACTTCTATACATCAAAATATCATACCATTTTTGTATAAGTTAAATACCCCCGTCGCAGCAAACCTGCGTTCTCAGCGAATTTCCAATGAAAAAATGTCTTAAAAAGAGATTAAGCCACAAAAAGATTTATAAGAAATATATTCACAAATAAGCGACATTTAAAATACAAATTATTCTCCATAAGAATACGGTAACATTTGGGATGAGTACGCAGGTTTTCTGCAAAAAGGAACACAAAATAATGTGGCTTTATGCAAATATCAATAGAACTCATCTAGGTCAAATCACATACCAAGTTTCATCCATATCCATTTATAAATAAGCGATATACAGTATAACATTTTGTTTTCCATAAGAATTACATGAGAACCGAGTACCTAGCTGCTACGGGAACCATAGGTGAAAACATGATTTGTTTGTGCAAAAAACAATAAAACACAACCAGATGAAGCCATATACCAAGTTTATGTTAATAAATAAGCGAGATCTAAAATTTGTAATTTTCTTCATAAGAATAACATAGGACAACGTACTGTGGTTAGCACTTCAATATCTCTTTAACCATTTGACGTAGATCAATGATCAAAATACCAAATTGTTTGTTTTTGTATGCTGAATTCAATGGTGGAAATTAAAATTTGTTTAAATAAAAATTACTTGTGAAAATCCAAAAAAACCCAATTTTGGGGTACAAAACCCCCCAAAAATCCCCCTTTGGATGGTGCGATTCGTCGAACTCGTTCTAATAAATTGTACTTTACACATTTTTACCAAATTTCATCAAGATCGGACCTTTTTTCCGAGAGTTATCGTGCATACGGAAACAAGTATATATATATATATATATATATATATATATATATATATGAACGAATGGTGTTTTTGTCACCTGGGGACCTCAAAACAAAAGGTTATCATGTTCTCGGGCTTAGGTCTTACCATGAGACCTACGGTAATAGCTTCTCCCCTATAGGGGAAATTCGCTAAAATACGTCTCTGCATTATTATTTTTAACAATCTCATAACAAGTCTTTTAATGAAGGCTTTAACAGAGCCAAGTCTTCTCCTAACTACTGAATATTAAATTCCCCTTCATCAACAACTCGGCGCTATCTCAGCCCTTAATTATGTATTACGTAAACACTCAATCAGAATCACCTCTTTCGGTAACTAAGACTTAATTTTCGTTGCTTAAATAACATAAACAGGATTAATAAAATACGTCTTACAACACTATAAAGTATATTTACACTTATACTGTACTTACATAAAAGACGTAACTTAGTACAATGCCTTGTACCATATTTAGTGTATATTTTATCGTTTTGTATGTAAGTATAAATATACTTCATAGTATTGTAAGACTATTTTATTCATCCTGTTTAGAAGTAACAACACGTACAATGCTAATAAAGAAATTATTTAAATAACATAGCTTCTTTGATATTTTATAGTGAACAGAAATTTGGAAAAACAACAGTTATTAGTGAACCCGCACGGTGAAACTTAAGCCCGGGACCACCATAGAAGTTCCTAACGTGACCCCCTGAACACGTTTTGGGTTGTCGCTAAAAACTTTATATATATATACTTTGTGTTCGCACTCTAGCGGTCGCAGTTTGTGTCCGATTTACTTGAAATTTGGTAGGAACCTTTCCTTTTGTAAACGGTTGGACAAGTTCGTTGGGCAAAACAATCGGGCAGTTCTAACCCCCTTTTTTGGGATTTTAATTTTTCAAATTATGAGTTTTCGGGCCCAAAAAGGGTCAGAAAAGTCCAGAACGTAACATTATTGTATATTCAATAACATAAGCAACCCAGAAAGCAACATAAAATTACAAAAATATTAAGCCCTACCTCATCATTCTAGCACAAGTATATACCGAGTTATTCAAGAACATTTTAATTGTCTTAACACAGTACGTTGTCTTATTGTGATTTTACACTAGAAAAGGCTGTTTTTCATATCTTGATGTAGTTTTATCACCCCCAATACCCCTATACCAACTTGTTATCCTGACTATACCTCCTCCTAAACCTATAATGTACAACATTGCCATCCTAATAGTCAATTTAATTATAACCAGGAGCATCAGAACAGCCAAAAATAAGATTTTTCACTTCTCCAAAAAAATGTTACCAGTGTTGTTTTAAACCATTTATTACATTTTTTAAAGGTTTTAATTCGTAAATTCACTTTCCTCACGTCAGCGTGCTGCGTTCAATCTCGTTTTTGTTTGTAAAAAACAACTATAATAATAGGTAAATCGTAAATATCTAGTATTAGTTATGTAAGTTATGTAAAGTAAAAAAACTATTGAAGAATATCGTCTTTATCTCTGTGCTTAATCAACGGATTACGTTGTTTTTAAACGGTTCGTATTAAACATTTTGCTTTTGATTCAAAGATTTCAAATTATCACCTTTCACAATAATGACCGGATAAAGACCAATATTTACAACTCATGGTTTATAATTTAAACTATTTCATAATTGATATTAGAATCGGAAAAATATTCAATTGTTTTCCACTTTGCGGGTTTATTGTTATTTTCATTTTAATATAGGTTATATCCAAAAACTTGTAAACTAGTAAAATAATGTTTTCTTATTTCACAACGTGTCCTATTTACAACCACAGCGTACATGGATTGTTTTATCATTAACCTAGTATGAAACAACAAAAATGTATATTAAGAATGCCATAAAAAAATATACAAAACCTTGAAAACAAATCACTTAGGACATACTTTTGTTGGACTAACGTGTTCTAAATTATTCTAAGAATAATAATTTTCCTAAGTCTAAGAGGTTTTTTTTAACTGAACAAACATGTCATGTCATAAACCACAGAATTTTGATTATAGTATATTGATAAAACTTGGTTGTTTTTAAGAACATGAAAAAATCATTACCAAAGTTACAGAACAAAAAGGCACAATAAATCGCAACCTCCGGTAAAATGAGTCTATTAATCTATGGTATCAGAGACGATATGTTACGTCACCGCTAAGCTGTGGTGTCATCACTGACAATGTTTAGATAACCGGATTATATCACAATATTACCTTTATTTATTTAGATATAATTTATCACTATCTATCACTCGTTGTGCATCAGGTTAATTATTATATTTTAATTTTAAATGGCTGAAAAGACGCTTATTCATTGAGTATGATTGAGCCAACTGCTTTATAATTGAAAATAACTTGATAAATCTATATTAGTAAAACAAATTTTTGAAAATACTAACATCATATTATATTACGCGTAAGTTTTAAAAAATGATGTAATTTCTAAATAAAAATGTCTCTTATTAATTTTTGAATGTTATTTAACAATATTTATATATGCTTGATTCATTTGCACAGAAAATACTCTTTTCCATAATGTTTTAGTTTTTTTTTTTTTATGTACAACCATGACTTACACTCCAACCTACTCCTTAGGTTACTATAATGTACATACCTTGAAATTGGGAGGTCAATTATCGAGTTAACGGTTTATCGTCAAACGCAAGCACAAAATTAAAGCAGTTAACGTTGATTGTTATTTGAGTATGGATTTTGATCATGCATTAAAAATTGCAAATTAGTCCTGACGTGACTTCATGCTTGAGTTTTTTTTTATTTTAACAACAGCTGCAAATACCAGTTTCACCCGGGATATTTGTATCCTATTGTCTTTAGCTTGCTCGCCCTCCAAACATTGTATGCTAGTCGTGGGCTGAATTCTAATGCGCTCATGTTGAAGCAAGTCAAATAAAGATCGCATCTTAAAATAAATAAAAAATAAATAAATAACAAATAAAAAGGTATTTATTTAGCAAGCGTTTCTCAGGCATAATATCTGTTTTACACAATAAATTATCTTTCATCATTACTATTTAATGTAGTCTATGTACCCAGGAAAGTCATAGGCCTATTGCCGTTTAGAAATCTCCTCAGAACTCTGCTCCATGGTACTTCCAAGTGCCCATGTTATTCATATGGAGGAGAGTTTTATTTTGTTAATGTCACATGTGTGTTTTTCTAAATCAATTAATTTAAATAAACAGCTGTTATAAGGAATATTTTCTAACTATAGACTGTCATTCTTTTATTTACCATTTTACTACTCTGAATTTTCACCCCGTTGCAAAGCGCGGGCATAGCAGCTAGTATGTAATACAATACCTTAAAATATACATACAAATATAATGACTTGCTACATTTGTACATAAATAACACTAAAATCAATGCTTTACCTTTTAAGAAAATCTTTAAGATTTGATGTTAAGCTTCTCGAAGGGGTTGCCCTTTCAACCCCAATAGGGCTAAATGGTAGGACCTAAATATGAAAAACCTCTCCTGCCCATTTCATGACCCTACAGAAGTGTAGCAACTCATCCGGCCTCGTGCTGCGGTCAGAGGCATCTAGACGAGCCATCAGAATCTCACACAGGTACTCGGGCTGTCCTAACTGTGATGTTTTATGTATTAATCTACATGTGAGTAGGTTGCAAGTTTTATCAATCGGCATCAACATTTAAAAAACCAAAATATGAACACGGGAAATTCTAAAGCCAGTAGGAGATCCACTACGATTTTTCAAACTGGAATACTTCCACTTGTGCCTTAGCGTTGTTGTTGTTGTTGTTTTTTGCGGATTAGCAAACCCCAGCATAGGTGCTAGTTACATCTTCCACAAGCGGGAATATTGCGCAGGTTACCGGAAAGATAGGATATAGCAGGAAAGGGAAGGGTGGGAAGGGACGACAGCCAAATCGACCCTTCAGAGGGCTAACTCCCGAGCCCCTGTGACAGCTGGGGTGAGGCTCTCAAACAGAGGACCATCATTTTGCCCTCCAACTGGTCAACTCAACTGACAGGGTATCCATATACAACAGCCAGGGACCATTCATTCTCAGGTTGGCAGGAGGGGACCAAACCCGGAGATTCTGCCCCTAGCCGCTACAAATGGAGGGACCAAAGGTGAAAGGGAAGTTTGTCATAATGGAGAGCCAAAATACTTACCATATGTAATGACAACTTCATTTGCTGTACCCAATGTCAGCCTTAAAACTGGTAAAGACCAGTCTTAAGGTAGTCCTGGGATATGCCTTAGCATTTGATGGAATCATGAACAAACACATAAACGTTCCGCTTCATCAAATTAGTAGGAAGAACAATAATTTAACAAAACCTTCGTTCTATATATCACAATACATCCTTCATGTTATTCTACTTAATTAAAAAAAATTCTACTACAGGAAACCAATTTAAATTTAGATTTCAGTTTTCTATAAGGAAGTTTACTCAGCCATATACCTAAATGGATGTTATAATTATAGTTTCTAGATGAAAACAAGATAGAGTTGGAGAATAATCTGTGAATTGGACTCTATACATATGCAATCACTCATGCATGTCCGAGTACACATAAAGCAATTGGCATCGGCGTGAGATTGGATACTGATTATTGATATATTGAAATTCATAAATATAATACTGTACCGTGTAATATGTAATAATTAAGGAGTACTGCGTAAGTACGTTCATTAAATATTTGAAACGATATCATTTGAAAGAAAGTAATTATTTGCTTACAGTTATAATAATGTTTAAAATTCAAAAGAAAATTATTAATTCTATCAAGTTATGTTTTAAATAATAATTGCATTTATTCATTAATTGCGCACATTTAACTTATTAATCAAATCAATTTACTGTTACCTGAACAAAGGAGAATAAAGGTTTAAATATTTACAGTAGCTAGGTATATTAGGTATAATATTGTATAAAATATAGATTTTTACATATTTGTAAGAATTATATCGCCAGAAATGTTTCTCTTAAAAAAACACGTATGTATTTTTCCTTTAAAGTTATGATTATTTAATATTGTATATGGACTTCACTTATTAAACGACCTCAATGGGGAGCAGTGAGACATCAGTGGTATTTAAATTTTACAATCCTTTCCCTATGGTTTGCTAGATCACCATCCAAAAATTGCCTTTCAATGCCGAGTTTAACCTCGTTATACATTCTCTTATAGGTTTTTCAAAACAAATCTCGGAAAAGTAAACAAATATTTAATATATTTGAATCATTTTAGAAAATGTTTTTGTTTATTATGTCACTATAACCGAAGATTCAACGATAAAATTCTTCATAAATTTAAAATTAGTGTTTTTATAGTCCATATTCATGCCTGTGTCCTAAAATATTCGTTTGTCTGCTAATTATTTATATAATTTAAAGCTTTTAGTATAAATACTAATTTGGTTTAATAATAAGAATGGTATTGTAACAGAAAATAATCATTGTTATAGCAATAACCACTTATTGAGTAATTATATAATTAATTTAAATAAAAATTATTATCAAAGAGTAATGTCATGGAAATAGGAACATTTTAGTGTTATTACCACTTCATGATTAATATTCCAGAAGTGTCAAGTCTGTGTTTGATTAAATCAAATCTCAATTCCTAGGGTGAAATTAGAATGGATTCAGATATAGAGAAACATTACGGGAATGTTCCGGATTATTTTAGAAAACCTTGTCGAGCCTTTTTTTTTTAATTTTAACCCGGTATAGTTCATCCTCGTGGTAATAGAATCAATTTGCTTGTTATCTGGCACAACAAATCTGCAGTTAAAATACTTGTCTTGTTATTAGAAGCATCGGAAATATGCTGTAATGATTAGCTGTTAAAGACGATGGGACAGTTTTTTTCCCATTGTTATTATTGTTCAATTATAAAACTTAATCCAACCATGTGTGACCTTATTTTACTAAACGAGACGTAGCACAAGATAATTGCAGTATTTATGTGTAATTAAGTACATTTAAATTTAAGTAAATATCCCAAAAGTGTTGCTAACAACCCAGAATGAGTTTAATTCTCACCCCCTCCCCACCCCAATAAAGGTCATTAACCCTTAACAACAAGCTGAATCAATTAACCTCCCCCTTTCTAGACCACCGGAATTGATTTATCAGTAAAATTATGTTTAAGTATTTGATTATTTAAAATATTATTACATGTTGTTAACATTTTAAATGTTAAATAGTATTATGAGAAATAAATTTAGAATAATAAAATCATTATTTACTTAATATAACTAATAATAAATTAAAAAATCACAATACAAATGTAGTTTTATTTAAATAGTAAAAGCAAACCCAGAAAGATGATTTGCTCTTTGTTATTATTGTTGGTTGGTATCAATGTTTAAGCTTAAAACAATTTAGAACTGCAACTTGAATTTTAGATGGTTTAGTAATTGTTAAAAGCTATTACACTTTGGAGAAAAAATACCTTAATTATTTAGACATGGAGTTTAACAATATGTTTATACCTTTGTATAAAATGGTTTATACATTTGAAATAAACTTTTATCTGTCCTTAAAAATTACACTATTTAAAATATTATATTGCAGTACTTATTCAAAAATATGATGGAAATTATCATAATGGTGTTGATATTGTAATGTTGTTATATTAAGCACAATACTTGAGGTTAAGAAAGTTTCAGAATAAAACAAAAATCAAACGCTCGCAGGGTAGCAGAAATATAAAAATACACTCAAAGTTTTAATTGGACTCTGCTGTTGTTACGAATTCGAAAAACAATGTAACTCAATAAAAATGTTTACTTGTGTAAGGGTACATTTTATTACCTTCCTTAATTGGATAACAGATAAAGTTCGATATCGTTTATAAGAAAATTACAATGTATTTATTAAAATATAATCAATATATCATTAGCAATATCTACATCGACCACAATGACTAATAATTCACCCGTTCAATCGCATATGAATGAACTATTTACATATTGATCGAATCCAATATTGCTATATACCTTTGTTGGTGATATATCATTAATATTTAGAAACTTTGATTTAATTCATCTGTATGATCAAGTAACTGGATCGTAATGAAATACAGATCAAAACGATTATGTCATAGCGTTACACCTCGGAATATGATTGCTTTGTTATAAGCGAATGGGAAACAAACCAAAACAGGTAATATTTGTTATGTAAACAATTATGTCCCATGTACAAAATTGACTTGTAAATAACGTAAAACCTTACGAAGACATTCTAAGTTAGTTATTAGTCAAAAACTAATACTTCAAAAACGAACCTAGCCGAAAGGTAATACTGGGAAATATTACTTTTAGAATAAAACCTTAAACAAAATATTTTAATTCGTTTCAAATTAGAAAGTTAAAAAGGATAAATTAAACGTGCAGGGCCAATATAACCTTTTATTTTTGGACATAAGTAGACATTTTTGATATAAAACCTATTTTATCAAACCTATTTAAACTTGTATAGGAAATTTTATAAACATTAAAATGATTCCTTAAGCCTTTACATAACAGCGATGACGTCACAGCTTACTGATGACGTAATATATCGCCTCTGGTGCAAGAGAACAATGGACTCCATTTACCGGTGGTGGGATTTATAGTGCCTTTTTGTTCTATAACGTTGGTAATAATTTTCTATTTCCCTCCTAAAATAACTAAATTTAATCTTAAACAAAAGTAATTCTTGAGCTGATCAGTTGAATAATATTATCAAAGGTTAACAAAAGTATTTATGATTGGTTAGGTTTTTCGCTGGCAGAAGGAGACAATAGTAATCTAGGTCATATTCCACAAGGGGGTTTAATTTAGGGGAAAATACAAAACTATGTTAAAACATATCCTACGTGATTCGACTCAACGTATGTATTCTCGTACCGATAAATAATAATAAATATTGCAAATACTTAAATTATAAAATACGACTTTAGATAAGATATAAGGGGTTTTCTCTAAATGTGGCTTGGTTAAATAACTCATAGCATTTAATTTAATTTATTTTTCTAAGAATCATGTTAATATAATTTCTAAGACATAATATAATACCCCCGTCGCAGCAAACCTGCGTACTCAGCGAATTTCCAATGAATATATATATGTCTTAATAACACATTAAACCTCTTACCAGAATTCATAAGAAATATATTCATAAATAAGCGATATTTAAAATATTCATTATTCTCCATTAGAATAACATTAGGGATGAGTACGCAGCTTTGCTGCAACAAGGAACACAAAATAGTGGTTTTTATGCAAACATCAATAGAACTCATCTAAATCAAGTCACATACCAAGTTTCATCCATATACATTCATATATAAGCGATATATAACATCTTTATTATTCTCCATAAGAATAACATGGGGACCGAGTACCTAGGTTTGCTATTCCGGGAACCATAGTCGAAAAATTAGTTTTTTGTTCAAACAACAACAAACCACAACCAGATTAAGCGATATACCAAGTTTCGTCAGTTTATGTTCATAAATAACCGAGATATAAAATTTTTCTTTTTCTCCATAAGAATAACATTGGACAACGTACTGTGTTGAGCACTTTCAATATCTCAGTAACCAATTGACGTAGAGCAATGATCAAAATACCAAATTGTTTGTTTTTTTAAGCTGAATTCAATGGTATAGATTAAAGTTTTATTTAAATGATAATTACATGTGAAAACTCCAAAAAAAACATTTTTGGGGTACAAAACCCCCCCAAAACCCCGCTTCGGATGGTGCGATTTGTCTGGTTTTCGAACTCGTTCAAATAAATGGTACTTTACATATTTGTACCAAATTTTATTAAGATCGGACTTTTTTACGAGAGTTATCGTGCTTACGGACACACACACACACATATATATATATATATATATATATATATATATATATATATATATATATATATAAATTTAAATGAATGGTGTTTTTGGCATCTGGGGACCTCAAAACGAAAAGTTGTCATGGTCTCGGGCTTAAGTCTTACCATGAGACCTACGGTAATAGCTTCTTCCCAATAGGGGAAATTCACTAAAACGGTCATTCCCAAGACTTCAATGAGGAATGAAAATGGATAGTTAAATAAATTTATTTTGCTTTTTTCATAGAGTATTTCTCGACATGTCTACAAAATATCTAACAGGCTATTTTATGACGGAACGTAAATAATCGTATACAGTTCTGAGAGAGGATAGAGCATTGTGTAATAACAGGTCAAAGACTAAGAGAGAAATCTCATCTTCTTATTAATCAAGAGTATTGAAGTGTTTAATTATGGACTAAGTCTTTCTCGTCACTCAACACTTCACCAGCGACGAGATACAGTAGTGCTTTCTGATCTCATATTTACAAATTTCGGACGAATATTATTGTTATTTTGTGAAACAATATACAATTATATTTACTAAGAACTAAACCATCACAATTGATGTTTAATACTGAATAATTTTTTTAACGATGTATTATTAATTTATTATGATTCAAACAATTGTTTACGAGACAATGATTGTATCTTTGACCGTAAAGAGTTATTTCTTCAAATTATTATTGAGGTTTTAATTTATTCACATTGTAAAATAGTAAAACAAACGGTTTTTATACTGGTCTGACCTTAGGGCTCCACCAGAGACCCCGACAAAGTTCCCCTGTATTCCTTATGGACATTAATTTTTGTCTGAGCTGATGAAAATACAAACAGCTGATTTTGATTCATAATAGTTCAACGGGTTACCACAAAATGTATCACACACATGTAGATTTTATAAAACATATGCAGGCCAAAGCCTGCATGTAATAGCTAGTCTGCAATAAATTACAAATTACTCATTAAAATTATCAAAGACTTATATTTTGATTAACAATGTCCACGCATATTTTTGTAAATTACAGACAAATTGATTGCCTAGTCCATTAACAAGTTAAAGTAATATATATGCCAAAATAAGTATAATAAAAATATAATTGAAACACAAAAAGGATAATGAAGGTTTGTGAAAAGGAGAGATGATATTAACCCAATACTCAATAGTTACCTCCATAGTAATCTCCCCATATTAGTTTTGTAAGCAGGTTAGTAGGACAAACATTATCATCCCTCCGGGGAAACATAAGTTTATAAAGTTATGACTACCATAACAAGGGCAATAGCGTCTATATTTTACTACGGGGACCACTAACTATAAAATTAATACCGTTAACTAACAAAAGTATGATTACAAATTTAATATTATTATGTCGTAAAATTATCCTTTTTATAGTTTTATAATTACTATTTCCCAAGAAAATTATATTTTACAGTTTAATGACCTCAATTTTTTTGCATCACCACATGAGTGCTATTACGGCTATAAATGTTTGCAAGTGTATTTCATACAAACAAAGCAATTTTCAGTTTTCAAACCAAAATACTATTTTTTATTTTTTTATTTTTAAGATGTATGCAACCTAATGGTTGTTTGCGGTACCAAATTATAATATCCAATATTTATTAATTGATTGGAAACTTAATTGTTATTTAAGTTTGAAATAATTTTACAACTACAAGTATTTATTATACTACCATAATTAAACAGGATAAATAAACTGCGTCTCACAACACTAAAAGTATAATTACACTTATGCTGTTCTTACATAAAATGCAGTATAACTTACACAAAACATGGTACAAGGCGATCAATTTCAACCAGTTACAACCGGTCATCATCAGGCCCAATTAGAGATTGGGCCCAATCATTCTCTGATTGGGAAATCGAAGGCCTTTTACCAGCTTTTGTTTATATTTTACTGCCTTGAACATAAGAACAGTGTAATTAAAAATATACGTTTTAGTGTTGTGAGACGTGGTTGATATATCCTGTTTAGTTGTAAAAACACGTATCATGCAACTAAATAAATTATTTATTATTAAAACAAATACAAAATCTATTTATTTTCTTTCAATGATAAATTTTTCCTTAAGACTGTATTATAAAAAGGTATATTTTCAAATATACAATCAAACTAATTATATATTTTTAAGACATGAATACACATAAAATTACAAAGTTGTCCATCAAAACACCGCCGTCCATAAAAGCCGTCCATAAAGACGGCATTAAACTCTAGTCCTAAATACGTTCAGTCACCATTAAGTGTTTATTCAACAACAACAAATTAATAAACCACAGGACTCAATAAAGAAAATAAATCCATCATTCGATTTCGATTTGAAAATTATTTATGTTTACCTTCATTGTCAAAGGTTTTGACGTTTGTTCTGTCGTTATGTTAAGTTGTTCTTGATGTTATTGTTAAGCCGTGAAGTGAAATTCACTTTAATGTATTTATTACTTTATAAAATAATAATTGCGGTAATCCGATTTTGGATTAAGTCACAAAGAAACTTGTACATATCCATCGCTATTGTTGTTTTATTGGTGTCCTGAATGATTTTGAGAATGGATAGAGATTATAAAATTTGGGGCAAACAGTTTGGTAAATCTGCATGTTAAAATTATGATGTAATGGCTTAGTGATAACTTACTGTACCGGAACAATGGTTAAGGGACAATGGACTAAACTCAGAGGATAGCAGGATTTATTGGTTTTTTTATGTATTGTATTGTAATGATTGTTTCCCCTTTATTTAAATTAACAATGAAATAGTAAACAATAACCGTTTTACAAGTAATTTTTTTTTCTTCTAGTCTTCTTGCTGTGTTTATAAACTGTTGTAATTCACTAAGGTAATGCAAATATATATTTAATTCCGTAAATGAATCGGCCCTCACAAAATATCTTGAGCTAGGAAGAAGTTAAGTTAGGTTATGACGATTCATTTTAAAGCTTGAGGGCCAAGTACGGTGGGAAAATATCAGAAATGTCAATAGTTACGTGGGCTACAAAGATTCAATCCTATACTCTTATGTGAGCAATGTTTGCTTGATTGGTTGGTTGGTTGCACAATTATCTTGAAAACGGCTCCAAGGATTTCCTTCAAATTTTGGAAATAACTAAGTTCTGGTGTAAAAATATGTTCTATACAGGTCTCATCCCCAGTAAAAATCAAATAATGTTAAAAAACGAAATTGAAAAGTTACCAAAAATTAGAATTGTGCTTATGGAGTTAAAAATAAAAAAAGAATTGTATCAGCTGTTCATAATCAATCAGGGAACTGTCAAAGTAATACTCGTGTTGTTTATAATTGTTAACATGTGGTTTCCTTAAAGCAGTGACTAAAACATTTAAGTTAAGATTGCATATATAGAGTGGTCATATCTAAATTAAAGCAAAGGGACATTGAGCTACAAATAACAACTGGAGTGACCTTAAAAATGCAGGAAAGAGGCGAATGAGCTATAGATATATGATAATCAGTTGGGGGAAGTTGTGAAATATTACTCCCAGTCATCTAAACAAAATGACTGACCTTTCCCGAGTAAAGCTCGGCCCCCAGGTACTGATTTTCTTATGGAAAAATCACCACGGTGTTTTTTTAATAAGCAAAATCAACTAACGATCAGCTGTGATTATCCACTTACACAAAATCCATATGTTAGGGGCTCTAGTAATCCACTTTTGCAATATAGTAATAGTAATACTCTTTTGTAATCCACTAGTTTCTTATTTAATAAGGTAAATTATTCTACAAAATATTACATATTTTATTACAACAATAAATGTTTTAGTATATCAAACTCATTCAGGATATATAAACATATTCGACAACATATAGTTAAAATGCAAGTTATAACACAGTAAATACTTTTTGTCTCATATTTTATTCCGTTAATAAATCTTATAAACATAAAACTAAGTTAAATAAAAAAATAAAATTACGTTAATTCACTTAAACCTAACTATTGACAGTAATTAGCAAAGGGACTTATTAATAGGCTGCTTGGAAAGTTAAGATTTTTTTGGAGGGTGAATTTTAAAAACTGAGACTACTGCATGGTTTTGATTATGAAGATGAATTTAACATTTCGTTTTTTGTTAGAAGTTGTCCAATTCTTGTTTTCCCCCGTCTACATAAACTAAGAATGTGTGCGGGAAACGTGTTTAGCAAAGCAAGGGGTGAGTCGTTACTATAACACATGTACTGATGTCCTGGTCACATTTACATGCCAGGATTGGGATTCAAACCCAGGACAGGGCCGTTACCATCGTTCCGGAGTCCGTCGCCTTGACCACTACGCCAGCGACTCACTACTTAAGTAATTCTCCCCTTTGTTAAAATGATTTGTTATATATTATTTATCTAGACTGTTTTTCTGTAAGTCCACGAGATCTTCCTTGTTCCGTTATCAAATTCCATGATTTACCCCACATTTTAAATTGTATCGTTCTGGCTAGTGATGAAAAATAGACCCGCGTTCTAAAAATATACCGCTTCTCTGAAATTTGAATAATATGAAAGATAAATAAAGGGAATAGTTTGTTTTGACAGCAGCAAAAATGTAAACATCTGATCAGGTGACAAGATTTGGTTCGCAGTGCGGAATTCCGCACGGGTAGACTAGTTTCTTATATTATATGAATATTATATACTGTATTACGTAATATCTATCTTGTATTGCGATATGGTAAAATGTCTAGTAAATGTCTAGATTATTGAATTTGTAGCTATAATTTTAAACACAGATTGCTTGATTTAATATATTATATGTACATAATATATTTAAGAAAATAGTCTTCCCTTCAAGAGGCCGGTACTTTAGAGGTCAAAATGTAACCCGCATAAGCACAGAAAACCAAAAACCATACATAATGCTGACTATAATTTTAACGTCAGTTTAACTTTAGACAATTAGTTCGGTCACCGGCCGCTTAAACGCATTGACCCTAGGTGGCTCATAAGGTTATGAGGTTATCATAGAGCTTATAAGGTTGGTAGAAATTATCATTTGAAGAGGTAGTATGAACAAAAATTCACACATGGAAAACCAACTTATACAATGACAGGAGTGTCAGAACTAATAATTTACGATAGTTACTGTATTTATCTTTTGTAAAAAATAATAATCTATAAACAGATTAATGTACTCAATTAACTATTAAATTAAAAATAAAACAATCTAACTATCTGTATTATTAAAATAATTTCTTGATTTTCGTTCGGCGATTTTAGATCACTAAAACTAATATTTTTTATACATGTTTAGTTTCAATGAAAAGCTCTTACTCTTTAGATGTGCCTTTGCAGGTTTAAGAAACTGCTTCAGAGCTTCGCCCTGCAGACTTTTAAAGTTGCAATGTTATTCTTATGGAGTTATATTTTATTTAATTAGTCAGCTGACTATAATGTAAGTAAACCTTTAAAACGTCTGGCTCTAAAGGCCTGCTAAATCCCCGTGCGGAGAACGGGACATCTACTAGTATCATAAAAAATAATAAACCGTCATAAAATAGTACTAAATTATTAAACAGATGTTAAATTTAAATGTTGATCATTACAAGTTGCCAGTTGTATGCTAAAATGCCTCATGTTTACCATAATATGTTTACAAATTTCGATTGAAAATAGTTTAAGAAGTTATTTATTCTTATATTCATTATTATATAAATTGCAGATGGATGTAATTTTTTGTACAGTGAAAGATATGTCCGCAGGAACAATAACTGACTTTTTGTACAATAACATACTACTTTTTAAACATCATGACACACAATGACTATGAGAATAAAAGTTATATTCAAACAAACAAAACGTTTGTGGTGTTAATAGTTTGGTAAGCGTGTGTATTACAATGATGACGTCACAGCTTACTGATGACGTAATTTACAACCTCTAATGCCAGAGATCAATGAACTCCATTTACGGAAAGGGAGAATTACTGGGCCTTTTTGTTCCGTAATGTTGGTAATAATTCTCCCTTTATATATTCAAACAACATATTTTAATATTTAAAAGTTACAGCGTTTATGCGCAATTATTTAAAATTTTCCAATCCTAATACTAAATTTTGTTTTGTTTTTATTTCGTTCTCACGTTAAGTAAATTACAATATTCTCAATATTATTAGCAATCTAAATTTATTTAATAATTCAAATAAAACACATATAAGTACAGAAATATAAACGATCAATTAAACAAGTGGTATTAATTATTAATTGAAAAATGTAATAACAAGTTTACGTGTTCTAGCTTTATACCTACTCTCGGTTAAAACACTCTAGTTTAAGCCTATGCTGTAACGTAACCAGTAGACTTACAAAAAAACAACTAACATCAACATTTTATTTTTTTATTTTGTAAAAACATTTTATTTCAGGATCGGATGAAGATAAAAACATCGATGAAAGCTTGAATTTTACCCCTTAAAATATGCAAATACACCGACAATCCATACATTAGCTATGTGGTTTTGAATAAATTAAATATATGTATAATCAAAACGGTACCGAGAAGCAGTAGCACGTGAAATTTCTACCGCTAAGCGACTCACGTGCAGGGAGTTTTTCCTGGCCGCGACCGGTTCCGTTAGCCCGGATGCGCTGCCACCGGTGCGGCGTTGAGTCATATATATATATATATATATATATATATATACACATATATACATAGATACAATTTTGAACGACCCCCCAAAACGTGTTCATGGGGTCACGTTAGGAACTTCTATGGTGGTCCCAGGCTTAAGTTTCACCGTGCGGGTCATGCTAATAGTTCACTTTCCATAGGAAATTCACGAAAAAGAGCACAAGGTAATACTCAGGCAGTGACTATTCTGATGAATGATTTCTTACAAAAACAGAACAAATGTAAATATTGTAAATACCGTCTACTTATAATAATTGTATATTATGTAAATATTTGACAACTGCTACTTAGCAAGCAATCCATTTTTAAACCTGCCATTGTAGGTCCAAAGCCCTCATGGAAAAAGGTGATGGGAAATGGTCAAATATATATATCGCAATTCATAGTATTGTTAGGGGTAGGTATGACTCAACGCCGGCGGCAGCGCGTCCGGGCTACCGAAACCGGTCACGCCCGGGAAAATCTCCGTGCCCGTGAGTCGCTTAGCGCTAGAAATTTCACGCGCTACTGCTTCTCGGTACCGTTTTTATTATACATATATTTAACTTACTCAAAACCACATAGCTAATGTATGGTAATGTATGGTTGTTGTAGTTGTATCTTTTGAGAGCTAAAATTCAAGCTTTCATTGATGTTTCTATCTCCATCCGATCCTGAAATTAAATACTTTTACAAAATCCAAAAAATAAATAATTTTGTTAATAAAGTAAAAATTATGAAATTTACAAATATGCCATAGAATTATGTGCTACAAGCTATCAAATTTTTATCACGATTAGATAAGTCGTTTTTATGTCATACAATATTAAAGCCAGTAATTGTCTGAAAAGCACCAAATAACTGTACTCTTTTCATTCAACCCACTGAAATACTCAGTTGAAATCGCACAAAAAGTTTGATAGTAATAGAGTCTTGATTATCCGACCTAAACCGGCCGCCCCAAGGTCGGATAAGCGGGAAGATCGGAAATTACGGAAAATAATATAAACATTGATAGAATATTTGTATTTTTTTTCTAAGAGCACGGAAATTGATCGTTTGATCGTGCACGGGGACGGTCGGATAACACGGAAGGTCGGATAACCGAATGTCGGATAATCGAGACTCTACTAGACTAATAAACGCAGAATTAAATTTGTAAAATGTTGATGTTAGTTGTTTTTTTATAAGTCTACTGGTTACGTTACAGCATAAGCTCATACTCGAGTGCCTATACTTTTTGATCCGAGAGTAGTAACTAGTTTTCAATGGAAACTTAACTAATTATGATAAAAAATAAATGTTCATAAAATATAGAATACTCAAAACTGCAAAATAATTCTTTTAAATTAAAACTCCTACGGTTATCAAACTTTGTACTCCACTTGCGTAATCTAGAAACCACGAACATGTGTAAATCAGTAGGATTTTTATATGCAAAAGAGTTATATGAATATTTTGCACTTGCATTAGCCATACTCGTTCATCGCCATTACCGGACTTTTAGCTCAATAGGTTCCCGACAATCGTTATTTCATTCAGTTGGAAATAAACTGGGATCAGTAAGTTAAGTATAAAATTTCTTGAGTAGCAATAAATGTTGTTACAATCAACCACGTTACAATATATCTCCTCTTATGGCACTTTAAATTTAAGTCGCCTTGTAATATGCAATTTGTTATTTCTATTCTTAAATATAACTTTTATAATAAATATAAATTAATCAGGAAACTTTGTACCACGGAGTATTTAACTGAGAAAGTCAATGGTAATTAATTACGAAAATAATTATATTTTGTTTTGTTTTATATCATACAAATTTGTTCGTATGTGTTAACGTGTAAGCTTACAATTAACTACGATGAACATCTTCTTTCGGACATTTAGATTTTGATCAAAGTTCATAAAACTGTTCCGAATTATGGGACAACAGAGATAAAATTCGTATCAGAGTCATAAAACTTTACCAGTCTTGATCTGGAAATATTATAAAGATTGATAAAACTTAAATGAAATGATAACATTTTCCAGCTTTTTTATCAGGCTTGGCCAAATACTTTCATTTGGAACTAATTTCTCTTCAGGTATTTTAGAAAAACAACAAATAAGTTACTGGATGAGCAAATCTACAGTAAGTATATCTTCTTATCCTGGGTAAATGCGATCAAATTCGAACTAAACTTAAACGCTTTAGCGAGTTTTTTTTCCGATGAATTGTAATTTGTTATTGTTATTTGTATTGTTATTGTAGTTCAGATGAAGCAGACCAGTGGTTCCACTTGGTACTGAACAGGGCTGCACAGACGACATGATGAATAGAACAATTAGTATGCAGATAGTGCGAGTCCAATGCATTGACAATGAATGCAATAAAGCACCTGTTATGCTCTTGGATGAGGCCTGGCCACTTGATTCGCATTAATTGTCTATTAATGATTTAATTTTTTTTATTATTCAAACGGCAAAAGCCAATTTACAATATTTAATTCAATGTTGATCAATATGCCAAATCATTACATGCACATATACAAAAATACAACATAATCCTAAAATCTAAACAGATATTGAGTTATTTTATTCATGATTATTATCATTGCATATAAATAGTACCTGGAGGCTGAGCTTTGCTTGGAGAAGGTCAGTGAGTTTGTTTAGATGACTTGGAGTAACTTTTCACCACGTCCTACAACTGTCGAGCGGATTTACTAACCTCTTTTCTGCATGTGTAAGATGACTCCAGTTGTTATTATAGATCAATGTTCCTTTGATGCAATTTGGATATGTCATGACCACACCGTATGGTACGCCCTACAAAATATATTATATCTAAACTATAATTACACATGATACGGTAAATATACATTAATGATCGATCGGTACAGACCATCGATTTCATCCACTCACGGCCGTTATCATCAGGTCCAATCAGAGAATGTTATGAATATACAGCAATTACAGCATGTAAATTTTATGGTGTTGAAAACGTAGACTTGCTATCCTTTTCACCACGTCCTACAACTGTCGAGCGGATTTACTAACCTCTTTTCTGCATGTGTAAGATGACTCCAGTTGTTATTATAGATCAATGTTCCTTTGATGCAATTTGGATATGTCATGACCACACCGTATGGTACGCCCTACAAAATATATTATATCTAAACTATAATTACACATGATACGGTAAATATACATTAATGATCGATCGGTACAGACCATCGATTTCATCCACTCACGGCCGTTATCATCAGGTCCAATCAGAGAATGTTATGAATATACAGCAATTACAGCATGTAAATTTTATGGTGTTGAAAACGTAGACTTGCTAGCCTTTTTAACAGTAACAACACTGTCTTTTTATTAAAATAAAATATATATTTCACTATAATGCAAAGTCCCAATCAAACCAGAACTAATATACACTGTTTCAAATTACCATACGACGGTGACAAGCCGAACAGTTAAACCCAAAGTCCTACAGTTTACAGTAATCTCTACGACCAAATTAGGGAATCGGAAGAGAGTTGAGTCGGAGTTTTGAGAAGAAGGTTAGAGTGGCAGTTACGAGACCTTAGTGATGGGGATGTAGAGGCGATGACAGGCGAGTATATGTTATTGCTAAATATCCCATTATAAATATATATTACAGATGTATGTTACAGTAGTCCTGAATACAGTGGAGGTGAGAGCACAGTGAAAGTGAATAGATTCAACGATTGTATTTGGCCACTAAGTTGTTCACAATAGTCTATGTCAGTACATAATATTTCCTTACATGCTAAAGGTCCAGCAATTTAACCTAAACAGACCAAACTACAAACCAATCAAACACCACTGAATTCCACTTTGGAAACATGGAATAATAAATAAATAAACATATATTTTAAAATTTGAAAACAGTTTTAACATGAAATTATAGGGCCTGGCCTCATAGCCGCAAAAAATGCATCCACCTAATAGAAAGGGTTTGTTAAAAGCCATTTCTTTCAGTGCATTTGTGAATTTTGACCTACACAAAGAACGTGCATTACCAGGTAGATAATACGAACATTTTATACACGAAACAGGACAACACCTTTGAGTTTTGCTTATCCTACTACCAGTTATATGTACCTTGTAACAATTCTCGTTTTGTGTGAGTGAACATATTTGTTTAAAACAAGATTATTTTTCACCGTTTTGATGGCCAGAATATTCCATTTTGATGGCATTCCACACTGGAAAAATGCAATAACAAATAAATAAACATATATTTACAATTTGAAAACAGCTTTGACATAAAATGATAGGGCCTGGCCTCATGGTCTCAAAAAATGCATCCACCTAATATAAAGGGTTTGTTAAAAGCCATTTCTTTCAGCGCACTTGTGAATTTTGACCTACACAAAGAACGTGCATTACCAGGTAGACAATACGAACATTGTATACACGAAACAGGACAACACCTTTGAGTTTTGCTTATCCTACTACCAGTTATATGTACCTTGTTACAATTCTCGTTTTGTGTGAGTGAACACATTTGTTTAAAACAAGATTATTTTTCACCGTTTTGATGGCCAGAATACATTGAAAGATATAGACATTAACAACATTCATGATCCCTGTATCAACAAAAAGTTAGTTAGATAAGTTAATTAATGAGCCTTACATATTACATGGACATCATTTTTTGCAGTAAAATAATTCTCTGAACCTGGGGGGGAGAGGGGGTGACCCAAGATTCTGATCTTATATAAAACAAGAGAATAAAAAAAATTAGAGAGACGCAAGCTTTATGAAAGTGAAGGGCATTTCACACATAGCTTCCTGGGAAAGTAAATGACGCTATTGAGCTTTATACAAAGGGCATCAATGGGGTCACCTCACTCAAGCCCAGAGACCAGGGTGAAGCCCAAAAGATTAACAGGTCAATGACACTCTTATCTAGGTCAATTAGTATTCTCTGAGTCTTGCCAGTTTATTACCTTAAAACCATTCAACAATCCATCAATAGTATCCCTAGCAGTGACAGGTCAGGATGCCTTACATACAATGTTAAATAATCTGCGTGAAGCAGCACGTCATGGAAAACACAATGGTTTAAATCATTCATGGCAGAAATGAATAAGATAGGCCACACACAGAGCCCTGAGTAGTGAGTTGGTGTACTTGACTGCAAAAGAAAGAGTTGTTACCTGCCCAGCCCATAACCTTAGACCTGAGTAGGGGGCAATAGCCGATTCAGAACCAGCACAGGCGCGGTGAGGAGCAAGTGAGGAGCCCCCCCCCCCCCCGGTGACGTCAGCCCCCCCCGGCCGGCAGCAGCACGCAGGTGAGGAGCCCCCCCCCCGGCCGGCAGCAGCACGTAGGTGAGGAGCCCCCCCCCGCCAACGGCACTTTTCGTGATGACCTTGAACATGAGGAAAAAACTTTCGAAAATTAATAACTAGCTTATTTATCCACCGATTCCCACGGGACTTTTCCAGAGTGTAGGCCTATCCCCAAGGAAGCGAATGACGTAAAAAACCCATAGATCCACCATTAAACAAGGCCGCTATTAATTTAAAACCGCGTTTTCCTTATAAGATCTCAGCTGTTTACCAACCGATTTTGACGAAACCTCACCACATGTCGGGCCGTGACCTAATAAAACCATCGCTTAAAGAAAATTGAAAATCCACTGTTAAACGGGCCCGCTATTAATTTTTAAACGTGTTTTCCTTATAGGATCTTGGCTGTTTACCGACCGATTTTGATGAAACTTCACCACATGTTGGGCAGCGGCCTAAGTAAACCATCGCTTAAAGAATATTGAAAATCCACCGTAAACGGGCCCGCTATTAATTTTTAAACGTGTTTTCCTTATGGGATCTCGGCTGTTTGCCAACCGAATTTGATGTGACTTCGTTACACGTTGTATGCCGGCTTGACTAAACCAACCTGCAAGCGGCTCCGCGATGTCACGTGTCGAGGCGCGTGCTAGGGCCTACGTGACTGTCCCAGCCTGTTTACTCATTAGCGGCCTTCAAGACCCCTCCGTTCTAGAAGGTTCTGGCAAGTGCGTCGCATGAGGCCTCCTCCTGACTGGAGTGCTATGTATGAGCATGTCACGTGTCGAGGCGCGTGCCAGGGCCTACGTGACTGTCCCAGCCTGTTTACTCATCAGCGGTTCCGGGAACTGTTTACCGCTTACATTCCACTGCGAAGCTCCTCCGGAGTGTGATGGAAAGTTCCACGGCGTCATCAACCGGTTTATTTAAGCGCGCTACTTTCCCAAGCTACTTCAGTATCTAGTGGCAACTCGTCCTGTGAGGAGCTAGGTGTTTTCGCTGCGAGTATTTGTGTGACTGTGCAGAGCCTTGTCTTTGGATATCTTAAAATGTAAGTAACATGTAATTTACTTTTTCATCAACCAGTTTTCGATGCCCTAAAACCTAATTAGTTAACATTAATATTTCATCTTTTACATATCCCAGTACACGGGGTTTTGTCGTTTCCTTTCAGATGGAGATGAGTGGAATTGTAATGACCTTGAAACAGTCGTGTTTTATAACGATTAAAATTAATAAGCCGAACCTAAAAAGCAAAATAGATTCACTACCACTCTTTTTTATTTTAAAAAGTTTGAGCAAAATAAAAGTAGTTTTTTTTGTTTTGTTTTTACTTTCCAATCGAAATGTTGAGGGCAACTGCGCCTTTGTGACGGATGGAGAGTACAGATACCCGATGTTGCAGATGGCTGTTCATCTGTGTGAGGTTTGCGGGCGCAGTTTCGGGGTTGCAAGAAACCTGGCCCGCCACGTAGCATCTGCCCACAACGATCGCCATTACGATTGTCACGTCTGCGGCAGACGCTTCGGGCGAAGCGACAACTTGCGACGCCACCTCACTGCAGTTCATCCTCCCACTCCTCACGACCAAGTGCCAGGTACAGTTTTAGTTTAAATAAGAAGCCGCCAGTAGATTTATTAAGTATGCTGTTTCCTGGTGTCCTCACCCATGACGTCACGACGCGCCCGTGGACTTTGATAACTAATGACTTGTTTTTATGAGAGAGTAAACGGCCCTGACTGGGTAAACTGACAATTAAGACGAGAAAACAGACTCGAGAGGTAAACAAGAGGTTGCCAGCCCTCTGCATGTTCCTCACCGCCATCTCCTCACCCTTGTATTTAACAGGCTTGGGTAACTGGCGATTGAGATGAGGAAACAGACTCTAGGGGAAAACAAGAGGTCGCCAGTCCACTGTATAGTTCCTCATCCTTGTGTTTATAGGGTAACTAATAGGACTTGTTTTCCTGTTCGCAGGCCGTCCGTGCCCGTTGTGCGCTGTCGCCCTGGCGAGTCCCGAGGATCTGCGCCACCATATGGAAGCGGTCCACGGTGCAAGCCCGTCGGCTTCGACCTCCTCCTCCTCCTCCGCCGCAACACCACCCGTCAGAGACCCACGGCCCGAGTGCGACGCGTGCGGGCGGCGATTCACCCGCGAGGACCTGCTCCGGTGCCACGTGCAGCTGGTGCACGTCAACGAGGCCCGTTGCACCGAGTGCAGCGCCCTTTTCCGCAGGGCCGCGTACCTCCAGCGGCACATGGAGAGCGTCCACCGCGGCATGAGGTTCGCGTGCGCCTACTGCGACCGAGGCTTCACCCGGCGCTACAACCGGGACCAGCACGAGGCCCACAACTGCCCCATCGTGAGGAACCTCGTTGTGGACGAGATGCCGCACCTGCCCACTCTGTCACCCGAGCCCCGACCCAGCTCCGAGCCTCAGCCCGGACCCAGCCACGAGCCTCAGCCCGGACCCAGCCACGAGCCTCAGCCCGGACCAAGCACGGCACCTGACGGGATGGTGGGTGGTGGCGGACTACCCACGTTCCGCCCCATCCAACGGGCATTCCGCGGTCGCCTCCTGACCTTCGGCCTGTCCCGGCCCATGGAGGACTTCTTGACCGTGGAGGACGCGCTGGTGCTACTGTTCGACAGCGTCCTGGAACTGCTGGCCGACGTCAGGACCCGACACCCGAACATCAAGGTGAACATGTTCCTGGAGTGTGAATTCGCCAACGTTCACGGGGCCACCTGTCTGCGAGTCTTCAAGACGAAGAACGTGCCTCTCACCGCCGCGTCCAACTTGGAGGACTTCCTGTCAGCGTCCTTCCACAAGCTGGAGGAAGAGAAGGAGCAGTGCCTGCTAGTGGGCAGCGGGTGGAGCTATCTCCGGATACGCGACCTGGAGATCCGCGTCAACCTCTACACCCCGTTGGGAGAACGCGGAGCCCGGTTCGTCCAGCTTCCCAGGACCATCTGCGACACGCACGCCGTTATCAACGTACAAAACGTCGATGACATGTGCTTCGCGTATGCCGTCCTGGCCAAGTTCGTCGCGCAACACCCGGAGAGGCCCGCATCGTACACACCGGACGTCATGGCACGCTACGACTGGGTCGGCCTACGCTTCCCCGTGGCCGTGAAGGATATTAAAGTCTTCGAGAGGAGGAACCCAATCAGCATCAACGTGTACGGGATCGAGCACGCCATGGTGGGGAGACGCCCCGACGGATCGCCAAAGTTCCAGGACCGCGTGTTCCCGCTGAAGATCTGCAAGCGGGAGTTGGAGGATCACCGGGACCTGCTGTACGTGACCACCGGCGGGGACAGTCACTACGCCTACATCGCAAACATGAGTAGGCTAGTGCGACACCAGCTGACGTATTACGGCCACGCCATCCACGTGTGTAAGCGATGCTTCGCTTACTTTGACAACCAGCCCAACAGGCTGCAACTGTCCGGTGCCGAGCGTCTGGAGAAGCACATGCGATACTGCACCGCCAAGGCTCCCCTCCGCTTGGACATGTCCCAGAAGCAGCGGATCCGCTTCGCCCACCCCGAGTACACTCGGCGCGAGCGCTTTTGCGTTTACGCCGACTTTGAGTGTGCTCTGCAGCCTGTCGCCGCCGACCCTGCGGAAGCACCGCCCGGCACGAGGCCCCTGCAACTGCACGTCCCGTACGCCTTCGCCTACCAGATCGTGGACTCGCTCGGCCTGGAGGAGTTTGAGCCCCGCGTCTACTTCGGGGCTGACGCGTCCAAGGTCTTCATGGAGAGGTTGAAGATGGACGTGCTGGCGCTGTGGGAGTTCCTATTCAGCATGAGAGCTCTGCACCCTTCTCTGACCCGGCAGGAGATGGACGAGTACCTGGCGGCGACTCACTGCTACCTCTGCGGGAAGGAGTTCACGGACCAGGACGTCAAGGTGCGGGACCACAATCACGCCCCGCCCTACGAGTTCCGAGGAGCCGCTCATCGCTCGTGCAACCTCAGGTACCGGGAGCAGCGACACATCAACTGCTACTTCCACAACCTGTCCAACTACGACGCCCACTTCGTAGTGCGCGAGCTAGCCATCGACCCCGGCGACGTGGACGTGTTGGCCCACACGGAGGAGCGGTACATCGCTTTTACTAAGCGATTCCACTTTGGTCAGCCCGGGGACAACCAACGACAGAGCAGTTTCGCGGTGCACTTCCTGGACACCTACAGGTTCCTGTCCATGAGCCTGGCCAACCTAGCGGCGGGACTTCCCACGGACAGGATGCGCGAGACGAGGAAGCGCTTCCCAGACGACCGGCTGTTCGACCTGGTGCGTAGGAAGGGCGTGTTCCCCTACGACTTCGTTACGTCCTACGACACGTTGTACAGGACCAGGGAGTTGCCGCCCAAGGAGGCGTTCAGGAACTCCATGACCCTGGAGGACATCAAGGACGAGGAGTACGAGCACGCCCTCAACGTGTGGCGAGCCTTCGAGTGTCGGCACGTCAAGGACTACGCGGACAAGTACCTGCGATGTGACATTGCCCTGCTCACCAATGTCTTTGAGCAGTTCCGCGACACCTCGCTGGCAGAGTACGGGCTGGACCCCGCCCACTATTACACCCTACCGTCCTACACCTGGGACGTAATGCTCAAGACCTGCGGTGTGGAGCTGGACACGCTGCAGGACTTTGACATGTACCTGTTCGTGGAGCAGGGGATCCGGGGAGGCATCTCTCAAGCCATCACCCGCTACGCCAAGGCCAACCACGACAGGTGCCCGGACTACCGCCCGGACGAGCCCACGCGCTTCCTCCTGTACCTGCACGCAAACAACCTGTACGGCTGGGCCATGTCCCAGTGCCTGCCAACCGGAGACTTCGAGTGGCTCAGCCGTGAGGAAATACAGGCGTTGGACATTGCGGCGCTGGACGCAGAGGCTGATCGAGGCTACATCTTGGAGGTGGACCTCCACTACCCCACGCGCCTACACGACATGCACAAGGACCTTCCCTACTGCTGCGAGACGAAGCGCCCGCCGATAGGGAAGTTCCCCAAACTGTTGACGACCCTGGACGACAAGACGCACTACATCTGTCACTACAGGGTCTTGCAGCAGGCGCTGCAAAACGGATTGGAGCTGGTCGCGGTGCATCGGGCGATCTCCTTTCGCCAGTCGCGGTGGTTGGAACCGTACATCCTGATGAACACGGAGCTGCGGAAGAGGGCCAGGACGAAGTTCTATCAGGACTTCTTCAAGCTCATGAACAACGCGGTCTTCGGCAAGACCATCGAGAATGTACGGAAGCGCCTCAACGTGAAGCTGGTGTGCACCCCGGAGAGGTTTTCCAAGTACGTCGCCAGATCCAACTTCCTGGACCGGACGTACTACACGGAGGACGTGGCCCTGGTGCATCTGTCCAAGGTCAACATCGTGTTGGACAAGCCCGTCTACGTAGGCATGACAGTCCTGGAGCTGAGCAAGTGGCTCATGTACGAGTTCCTGCGCAAGATGAAGGAGCGCTACGGTGACCGCCTCACCGTGGACTACATGGACACGGACAGCTTCGTCTTTGACATCGTGTCCCAGGACGTCTACGCCGAGATGAAGGAACACCTGGACGACTTCGACACCAGCGGCTATCCGAGGTCCCACCCCTGCTACAGCCCCGTCAACGCCAAGGTCATCGGAAAGTTTAAGGACGAGTGTAACGGCCTGTCCTTATACGAGTACCTCGGCCTGCGGTCCAAGCTGTACTTTATGGACATTGAGGACGCGGCGACAGGCGGCAGCAAAGCTCTCAAGCGGGCCAAGGGGGTGGCGAAGGGCGTTGTCAAGAACGTCCTCACCCCCGACGACTACAGAGAGTGCCTGTTTGACGGGGTCCGGAAGCACACCACCAATGTCCGGTTCCAGTCCCACTTGCACCGGGTCTACACCGTGGAAGTGGACAAGCTGAGCCTCAGCCCGACCGACGACAAGCGGTACGTCCTCCCCGACGGCATCCACACCCTGCCGTGGGGACACAAGGACGTCCCGCCGCTACCGCCAGCCAGGAGAGGAGGAGAAGATCGACCGCAGCGGATGGAGGTGGACGGTGAGGAGGAGGAGGGACAGCGCCAGGACGAAGACGAGGAAGAAGATGAATTCCCGGTCTAGTTTAATTATTAATTTTAAGAAAAATTGTAAATAGTATTTGTAAGAAAATATAATAGCTTTATGTACAGCATGAACCCGAGTTGTTTATTTCCTCCCTTTGCTCACTCAAAAGTCACAAGCCGTTAGGCTCAGAAAAAACTAAAGTGTGTGAGAAAGGCGTTATGGGCCGTTTGGCCCGAGCCGTGTAGCTTAAAAAGCCCCCGCCAACCGGGAGCGGTTGGCGGCGCGTTTCGGGGACGACCCTGAAGGAGTTGCCCAGGAAGGAATTACTCAGCGGTCTGCTGATGTCCGAGGGGTCACCCTCGAATTGCTCAGCGGCTTGCTGATGTCCGAGGGGTCTCGTGGCGCGCCCTCTTTGGCAGCCTTCACTGCCGCTTGGCGGGGGCTCAGCCAGTGACACGCGCCGCTGGTATATAAACCTGAGGTCCAGCCCCGCTGCCTCAGTTTTGCTAATTTTTTTAATTTAGTAAGGAGAAAGGAGAAATGAAAACACAAGCTTTATCATTATGAGGCATGTATTGTACAGTAATAAGGTTACATACACATACTACAAAAAAGAAAAACCTTACAAACTAGTTTTAAGCAAATATGGAGTGGAAGAGCCTGCGGACTAGAGCGTCGTTGACGGCGGGAGCGGTGAAGTCGAAGAGCTGGACGTAGTCGCTGAGTGACGTGCGGAGAACAGCCCGGCAGTACAGGTAAGTGAGGCAGTAGTAGCCGCAAACAGAAGTATCGTAGCCCTGGAGTCGATACCTGTTGTAGACGTAGTGGCGGTGATGAGGATCGCGCCTCAGGAACCTTTGAAAGTCGGCCTGGTATGGCGGCCTTCCGTAGCTGTCCAGGTACTCGAGTCTGTCCTCTTCCGAGCAGTAAAACGCCACCCAGTGTTCGCCGCTCTCGGTGTGCGCCACTGTGTTGGATATGATGGCGGTCAGAGGCTTGACTGGCGCGTGCGGTAGTTGGTCAGAGGCGTAGACCGCGACGTTCCTCAGTCCGGGGATCCTCGCCAGGCACTCTCTGATCTGAACGGTATTCATCGTGGACGGAAGCAACACAGGCAGCTTGAGGTGGATGGGTCCAGTCTGTCGTTAGACACGAGCCAGTCTCGCAATACTATGCAGTTATGAAGGGCGCAACGGTTGTGGGAGCTCTTATGGTGGCGACAGCGCAGGGTCCGGTAGGTGGGCGGACCGTTGAGTGACCCGCAGCCCAGATCCTCCATGTCCTGAGCGGTGGTGGTGGCGGGCTCGGTTATGAGGTGGCGTTGTACAAAGTCCCTCTTCTGCGACCCCTTGACGTAGACCAAGGGGCGGTGGATGAGGCAGGAGTGCAGCTTGTCCAGCAGGGCGACGTACGCAATGTCCCCCTGGTCCCACTCCAAGCCGTGGCAGTGACGAGTGACCCAGACGCTCTCGCGCTGTTTCTCGGGAGTCAGGAGGTCCTTACTGAAGGGCGGGCGGGCAATGTGATGTAGGAGCAGCGTGCCGGTAGTCACGTCCACCACGCAAACCTCTTTCAGTAGAAAGTCATTATCACTGTCATTAAAACACTGCATATCCATCACCACGCTTCCGTGATGACAGCGCGCTGGCGGTGGCTCGTTGTAGATCGGTGGCGGCACGTCCATCCCGTCCGGCTGACTGAACTCGACTGAGCGCTGGCGGGAGCGCGCCTAGTGGGTTAACCTTGGGTGCGCGCGCCACCATCACCTAACGGTCCGCGCGTGGTGACCTTGAGCGCGCAGCAACTCGTTTACCCGCCAAAGTCGACTGTGACGTTGCGATGACGGTCCACCTCCACGACGTTGTCCAACTCGGCGTACACTATGCAGTTGAACGCCTCCGCCAAGGCTTCGGAGAACCCAATCTCTATGCGCAGGTTACCGTTGCGCACCAGGTTCCAGTGGCTGGATTGAGAGGCTGCCATATCGGGCGTCAGATCAAACGCCATCAGGCAGTATCCGTAGGGGTATTCGTTGCGACTGACTTCGTTACCGCAGTCTGAGAAATTGATGCCGGTGCCGGTGTACAGCGTGTGGTAGGCGAGCACGCACAACTCCTGACCGAACGTGTAATCCGGTTGAAGCGGCTTACATGGCACTTGCTCACCATCTATGTACAGCACGAAGAAGTTCACGTGGCTGTGGGTGAAGTTGAACGGGTTCTTCTTGTAGTCCCCGTTGAACGCCTGATTGCTGACCAGGCCAACTATAACGCGTTTCGGCAGTTGACCCAGAAACACACTGTCCAGAGTCTTGCTGCTGATACCGGCAGGTAGCGTGAAGGATTTCACTTCCACGCGCGTAATGGGATATTTGGCTGTGCCCGACTCCAGCGTCCTGCTGTGAGCCAACAGCACACTCGGGTTGATCTTACAGCGGCGCATAAACAGGTTGACTTCGGCGATGTCCACTTTATAGTCTGTCACGGTTTTGGACATGATGGAGAATGAGTTCTTTGACCTGATCAGACGAAAGCGCATCTCCACACCGTTTAACATGAACTTCTCCTGGTTGCACAGGTCGACGTGCAGATGTCCGACCATGTCCACGTACCGGCTGCCCTTGATAAACTCCCTCCTTTTCTTGAGCCCGGTATAATTATCCTCCTCAGTATTATCCATGTACCCGGCATAGTCCTCAAAGAACAACTCCGCAGTGAGGTGCGATGTCTTGGCATCACCACCATAGGACAACAGGTTCTCCAGGTAGGCGCGATAGGCGTACGTGTTGTTCTGAGGAGACACCAGTTTGTTGTTCAGGTACAGGTCCACTTGACTGAACAGCGAGTGCAGCCAGTTGTTAATCGGACCCATCTCTTTTATCGCTTGATCGCCCGTTACAGCGCCTCCGTTAGCCAATCTAATGGTGGCCTTCACATGCAGTAGCGTCTGTGACAGATCCGTGTACTCGTCCCCGTGACCCGGAACTATGAACTCCACGGGCGAGTCGTCTGTCAGGGAGGAGATGGGCTTGTACTGCACCCATTTACCGCTCTCTATACTGGTCTGCGTGGGCGGTAGTGAGAACAGGTCCAACTCGGTCTTGACACACTCACACGACTTCTGATGTAGAAACGCCATTATCCAAAAATGTCCTTCACGGTACTCTCACTCTTCTTGCTTCTCCTCTTCTTAGCGACACGTTTTGCGGGCTTCCTTTTCCTCTTGGGCGCAGCGCTCTTCTTCCTTGCTCCAAGGAGTTTCGCCAGAGACTGAGGAGTAACCTGCTGTACACGCCTCCTCTTATAGGCGCCACCACCGCTCAACACGCGATCCAGTTTTTCATCGGCCTTACGTTTCAGCGACCCGGTAAACTCTCTGAGCCGGGTGTTGGCCGCGACTCGGGGGTCGGCTGTGCCCGCCGCCACATCGCCCAAGAAGCCCACACCGGACCTCAGCGCCTCCTTGCCCAGCGCCGATGCGCCGGATCTGATCAAAGGGACCACTGTACGCATCAGACCGCCTAGGAAACTGCCGATGCCGTGTCCGCGTTGGAAAGCGGCTCCTCTGAATACGGAGGATACGCCATGGCCCCTCCTGCTGGTGGCGGTAATACGCCAGATAGGGATCGCTCGGATTCATTGCCGCTGCCTCTCTTTCCTGAAATGAAGCTTCATGCACGTGGTCCCGAAGTGGAATGGCAAGTGTCGCCCTTGGTTGTCCCTTAAATCGATTTCCACGCTCTCGAATGACGTTTTAATCACCGGCACGTAGTGCGGGTCTATTATATACACTGTCGTGTTGGCACCGTACGTGTAATTCCTGATGTCGATGTTGAGGATCTTCAGTAGTGGCGCCACAGCGTCGCCCGCCAGTTGGGGTTCCACCAGGTCGCAATACACGTACATGTGTGATGGCAGACCGGCGAAGAGGTTAGCCGGCCTCACGGATCTGTGACGCTTGACGATATCCGTATCCACCTCGTAGCCAAACTGTAGCGCCAAACTGGGGCTCAGTTTGAGGCTCTGAACGGCTGAAGACGTCGACAGCAATTCCACCCTGGAGGGCCTCTCGTCATACGAGAAGGTGCACAGGTTACTCTTCATTTGAGGGTGGTTGTTGATTGCGTGCACGAGTTCCTCGGTACTACCGTAATTGCCCGGCTCCACTTTGATTGACAACTTGTCCACCACGGCCAACCCGCCTTTCGAGTCCCTCATTCCCAGCACTAGTTTGATGTAGGTTCCCTCACCGACGGTCAGAAAAGAGAAGGGGTAGTGCGCCTCCGCCAGAGCGACCTCCCAATCGCCGTCTGACAGATCAACGGTCGAGGGTAGATGGGTCGTGTAGTTTGTCACCATGTTGTTGGGATAGTACTTCATTGAACTGTTACTGGGCATCGTCAGGTAAAACTGGTCGTGCCTCGTCATCGCAGCTGTTGCACGTCCGCTGCGGGTACCCACGAGTTGAAGTCCTCTCCGTAACCGACCCACTTGACTAGGTAGCGCTTACTGGAGCCTCGCCCCTCGGTGTCCAGTATTTTATCTATTTGATACAGGCGGTCCGGGGCGATCGTCACCTTTTGCATCTCGTGCTCGTAGAAGCACCCTTCCAGCGGCGTCCCGTTCAGGTCGCGCAACACGTACAATGGCAGAGGATGCGACCCGTATACGTGGTCCACCACGAACAGCTCCTTACTCCAATTGGTCTCGTAACCTTTGGCGAACGTACCCTTCTCCTTTGCTATGCGCACCGTGTCACCCGGCTCGAACCTGGGCTTGCGCCGCCGGATCGCCTTTCCGTACATGTGACGCCACGCCTTGTACACCGTTTTTCCATCACCGCTGTCCACGTCCGCGGGTCGCAGACCGCCACCCAGGCTCCTGTGCGGGCTGTGGTTGTAGGCGTCCACAAGCCTGTCCAACACGTCCACGTAGCGATACGTGTTTTTGTAGGTCAGGTAGCACCACATGCGGGTCTTGAGCGTGCGGTTGACTCGCTCCACCACCGCCGCCTTCACGTCGGGGTTCTGCGTGGTGAAGTAGTTGACACCGTGACTCTTGAACACTCTCTTGGTCGCGGCCCCGGTGAACTCCGTCCCCTTGTCGGTCTGTAGGCAGCGAGGAGTCGCCTCAGCGAATATCCTCTCGAACGCTGCAGCCACCTCAGGCCCGCTTTTCCTCTTCAGTGGTACCGCGAACAGCCGCTTACTGAATACGTCTATCACAGTCAGCAGGTAGTTGACTCCGTCGTTGTACCGGCTCAGGCCGCGCATGTCGTTCAGGTCCGCCTGCCACAGCTCCCGGGGCCCGAACACGGCGTAGCGGTTGCGGGGAAACCGCTTGCGCGCAGGCTTGTGCAGCGTGTAGGTGTCCTGAGCGCGCAGCCATTCCACCGCTCTGCGTTTTGGGAGGCGCGCGGCTCTGGCCAGGGCGGCCACCCCACCGAGGGAACCGGGCTGGCTCGGGTCGTAGTACAGCTTCTCCATTACGGTGTGAACGGCTCCCAGTTGTCCAATGACGATTCCCGGTCGGGTTCCTCGGTTATTATCCTTCTCCTGGCTGCCGGAAGTCGCGGTCTCAGGCGGTCTAGCATCGGTGTCAACCTCGGTGACAGGGGTGATGAGGAGGCCGTCGTGTCTCCCCAGGGGCTCGATGCCGAGTCTAGCCCCACGCCTAAGTAACGCAACGCCGTGGGATTGCTCACGTATTCTTTGGGCACGTTCATGTCCTTCAAGGCGGCCATCATTTGATGCCAGCCGGTAGGCAATCGGTCCGCCCTTCGCGCTCTCACTATGCTGTGCGCGATGTCCACTATATTGGAATCGGGGATCTTCACCTTGTTCACGTACACCGCCCCACTGGCGTCCCAGGCGATGGGGCTGCCTTGCCGGGTCATGAATCGCAACAAGTTGCGCGCCACCGACCTGTAGATTTTTGAGAACGATTCCACAATGTCCTCCTACGCCGAGGCGCTAGACTCGCGCTTCATCTGACTCGGACCCCCCGCCGCTTCCTCCTCCCTCTCCTCGCCCTCGATGATTGACAGACCTATGAGCTGACGTTTAGCCGCGGAAAAGTGCAGGAACCGCTGTAACACCTGCTGATATTGTTTCCATTTCTCCGTATCGTCCAGCCGCTTGTCGCTCAATATGCGATGCATCTCAGCGTCCAGGCTGGCTGGCTTATCGGCGCTACCTGCTCCTCCTCTTGGCCCCGGCCCTGGTCCCGGTCCTTCTCGCAATCTCTCGATGAGCTCCTGCGGTACAACCACCATTTTCCTAGTGTACTCCATGTCCGATTAGCTTCTGTGCTAGAACGGGCAGAACAGCGTTCAACAGCAGAGGTAAGAGGATCCCTCCGCCCCGTTGTACGAGGTAATGTCGCTTCTTGGCCCAACCCTCGCCGCGTTTCACCAGCCGTCTGAGCGCCTGTTTGTGTTTGCTCAATTTGCGTTTGAGACGGGGGGAAAGCGGTACGTTTCCGCGTAGCACGTTATACGCACACTCGCACAATGACTTGATGCGACTCTTGTCGCACGCTTTTAACAGGGCCTTGCGTTCTTTGGGCGTAGCGTGTATTAGGGCCCTCAGCAGCGCCGCGTCCTTCTTCACGCGGTGTGACATGATGACTGACGCTGGCACGCGCTCGGCCTATTTATCACTTCTTCTTGGGCAGGTACACGTAGTTCACCGGGTCGTCTGGGAAAATGGCCGAACGTACGCGCATCTCTTCAGGCGTGGACTGTTTCAAGTCTATGAGCAGGTAGGCGTGCGGATCACGCGTGGCGTCCGCGTAAGCCTCCTCCACGAATTTGGGGTTCTCCGGGGATACTTGGCGAGCCAAGTGTTTGATCTGAGCGCGATCCCTGGGATTCTTGAAGCACACTATGTAGTGGGCGTTCAGCGATATGTCGCGCTGGCCCCTGCCCTGGTGAAACAGGTTTTGCGTGATGAAGAACACGCTCATGTTGCGGTGGTGCGAGCCCTTGGTGAACAGGTCCGCCACGCCGGGACCGGCCTCGCGCATCATGTCATCGACGATGACCAGGGCGGGCTCGCTACCGTCGTAGTCGTCCAGGTCTGGCAGGCCGGCTACGTAGCGCACGGCAGAGTCCGCACGGCTCTTACCACCGCCGCCACCGCTGCCATAGTGCCAAGTGATGCGGGCGAACCGCGTATCGCACATGCGGTCGGCGTGCTCTATGAAGCGAGCCACGAAGTGCGACTTGCCGCTGCCCGAGGGCCCGGCCACGATGGCGGTGAACGGGTGTTTCCACCTCAAGTCCATGGCGTCTACTGACTGCCATGCACCACCACCTCGGCTCTTAAAACTAAATTCTTTTCTTGCTTTTTATTTTTTTTGTTATTTGATTTATTTTTATTTTTTTTTAATATTGAAGGGAAATAAGGGAATAGGAAATACCGTTTATTTAAACAAATTCCAGGAAAGGAAGTTTGCTGCCAGGAGGGCCGCTCCTCTTTACAAGGCTCGTCCTCGGCCCCACGCCAACGTTGTACTGGGAGATGGCGTTGTCGTCCAAGACTGTGAGGTACCGCCGAGGCATGTAAATCCGGATCGGGTCGTCGCCGACAAGACCCTCCAAGGTGGCCATAACCGCCTCGCTATATGGTGTGTCTACCCGCTTGAACGAGCGAATCGGGTACACCGCGTTGTCCCGCAGATCTGCGATGCGAGTGTAACCCGCGGCCTTGCAGCTATTGAGGGCTGTCCTGAGGTCCATCTTGTGGTCCGTGTTGAGCATGGCGCAGCGGCTGGATGCAGAATGACCGGCTCTCGCCGCCGAGTCGCCTTTTATTAGCGGTGTCTACGTGCCGACACGCGCGTATCAACAACATGATGACATAGTTACTCGCTCAATTCCAGGAAGGGTGATGTAATGGAAAGCTTTACTGCGTAAACAAGTGGATTGTTCTAGAAGCGTCTCGGTTATCAACTGCTTAGTGGAAGTTTCCACGCTCAATTCCAGGAAGGCTGACGTAATGGAAAGCTTTACTGCGTAAACAAGTGGATTGTTCTAGAAGCATCTCGGTTATTAACTGCTTAGTGGAATTTTCCACGCTCTCTCGTTTACTGGGTAGCGCGCTTGGAGTGTGCGCTCCTCTTGGTTTTCCCTGAGATGATGCAATCGGTCTTTCGCCAGGTGGGTAGAGGAGTAGCGGTCCTAGTGATCCCGTCGTATATTGTCTCTCCCGTCTCGCTATTTGCCAACCATAGGTTTTGCAATCTGGATAGCAGGTCCTCTATACATATGCAGATTTCATCGTTTCGCTCCTCGTCCAAGTACAAGCCGCAACTGAACGTGGGGCGACCTCCTTTGAACACATTCATCTTCAACAGTACATTACCGCTGTTTGTAGGGTTCTTCACAGTGTACTGATATCCGCCAGTGGACCAGCACAGTGTCGGGGAATCGATAGGCACTTCCTTCCTCTTTACAGTCCACCCATCGAGCTTTTTCTTCTTTGACGCACATCCCTGCTGAACTGGTGGTGCGTTGGCGTTCTCATCGTTCATTGCGTTCAGCTCCTCTAGGAAGGAGCGGATCGTTTGGTCCACTTCAGCTGCACTGACTCCGTTTCCGTTCATGGTGACGTCTCGAACAACACTGAGGTCGCGCGCGCGGCTCTGCCTCGGTTTTATACCCAGGTTGCACGCTTCAGCGAACCTTCTAGAAGCTTCCAGAAACGTGAGAGGTGGTCTTTCGCTAACGGGGAGCACTCCAGTCAGGAGGCCTCATGCAACACACTTGTCGGAACCTTCTAGAACGGAGTAGTGTGGGAGTGATGAGGGGTCTGGAAGGCCGCTGATGAGTAAACAGCCCCGGGCAGTCACGTAGGCCCTAGCACGCGCCTCGACACGTGACATCGCGGAGCCGCTTGCAGGTTGGTTTAGTCAAGCCGGCATACAACGTGTAACGAAGTCACATCAAATTCGGTTGGCAAACAGCCGAGATCCCATAAGGAAAACACGTTTAAAAATTAATAGCGGGCCCGTTTACGGTGGATTTTCAATATTCTTTAAGCGATGGTTTACTTAGGCCGCTGCCCAACATGTGGTGAAGTTTCATCAAAATCGGTCGGTAAACAGCCAAGATCCTATAAGGAAAACACGTTTAAAAATTAATAGCGAGCCCGTTTAACAGTGGATTTTCAATTTTCTTTAAGCGATGGTTTTCTTAGGTCACGGCCCGACATGTGGTGAGGTTTCGTCAAAATCGGTTGGTAAACAGCTGAGATCCCATAAGGAAAACGCGGTTTTAAATTAATAGCGGCCTTGTTTAATGGTGGATCTATGGGGTTTTTACGTCATTCGCTTCCTTGGGGATAGGCCTACACTCTGGAAAAGTCCCGTGGGAATCGGTGGATAAATAGGCTAGTTATTAATTTTCGAAAGTTTTTTCCTCATGTTCAAGGTCATCACGAAAAGTGCCGTTGGCGGGGGGGGGGCTCCTCACCTACGTGCTGCTGCCGGCCGGGGGGGGAGGGGGCTCCTCACCTGCGTGCTGCTGCCGGCCGGGGGGGGGGCTGACGTCACCGGGGGGGGGGGGGCTCCTCACTTGCTCCTCACCGCGCCTGTGCTGGTTCTGAATCGGCTATTGCCCCCTACTGACCTGTTTCCTAGAATAACAGTGAATTCCTCTCCTCACACAAAGACGTATAGTCTTTTTTCAAAAACATTTCTAATAAATATTTCGGTTTTATTTTAAATTGTACTATGTATCTATTGTAAATAAATTGCCTACATATAAATCTAAATTTATTTAAAAATATGTTTTACAAATGATACTTTCTAATGTGTATACATCTAATCAAATCATGTTTTGCTGTTCAACGACCAAATTTTCCAATCGGAAAAATGCATTTAAGACCTTAGTCGAACACTTACATTTACTCCGTAATAGATGTTGGATAGATGTTGGATGAATACAAATAACAAATTCCCAATTCTTAGTCTGAATATCACATTTGCATTTAAGTTTCTGCTTTAAAGCTGAACAGTTATTTTCCACGATGCGTATAGAAAGGTAGGAGACATAAACTCAAGGCCATGTCTCGGGATTGGCTTGTAAATCTATTTACCGCTTTATCGTGTTACATAAGTGAATCTAATCAGGATCCACGGCTGACATTTGGCCTTATACGTGATTCTTTTACAATAACTATGTTTTTCGACATTTTTGATCAGCCTTGTTTCATATATTTAATATATCAAAAAATACATATTTCTCTTATAATTTTCAACTTAGATAACTATTATTTATGTATAATTTATTCTAGTAACATTTTATTGATGAATAAATAGGTTTGTCTTCATAATGTTGCACTTGTACCTACTTTAAGTACATCAGTATAATTCTTATAAATAGTATACAATTTAATTTTGAAATGTATCTATTTATTATATGTAATCATGTGAATGGCTTCATTAAAAACAAAATTGGTAAAGATTTATAACATATTAAGGTATACCTCACATCGTTATGCCCAATTGATTGCAGCTGTTGCAGAATAATCAGCTTGAGTCCATAGTCCATCAGATTAGCAGTGACGTTGGTCCCTGTTCTATTAAAAAAGGCATGCGTCCCTAGTCCATTAACACAGTAATGATTTGGGTCTCTATCTACTAACATAGTTGTGACATGAGCCCCTAGTCCATCAGATTAGCAGTGACGTTGGTCCCTGTTCTATTAAAAAAGGCATGCGTCCCTAGTCCATTACCACAGGAATGATTTGGGTCTCTATCTACTAACATAGTTGTGACATGAGCCCCTAGTCCATCAGATTAGCAGTGACGTTGGTTCCTGTTCTATTAAAAAAGGCATGCGTCCCTAGTCCATTAACACAGGAATGATTTGGGTCTCTATCTACTAACATAGTTGTGACATGAGCCCCTAGTTCATTAACTTAGGAGTGACATGGGTTCCTAGTTCATTACCATATTTTATTACTCTTTTCGTTTTTTACTTTCAGATGTTCACTAAAGTTTCCGAACGTTCTAACAGTAAATTGCAGACCAATATTCTTTTATCAGATCTTTCACATAACGTGGACATTAACATATTTCAGTATTATATACAAATTTTGATTTCTATAACAATAAATAATTTGCTGTATACTGATTTCGTATTTTACTTTTTTGCATGACCACGTAATATTATTTACTCAAGTTTACAAAATACACAACAAGCATTAATTACAGCTTCTATACATTCTCATTGATCAAACGCAGTCTATAAGACACAGTTGTCTTCGTTTTCATTTAGAATTTGTAGTGTTTATGCGATATTTAATACTTCTTCCGTTTAAGAAATAAAGGAATACTTGTTTTTTATATCTAATTATTTAACCACGGACACATACCTTGCTGATCATTGTAATTAAATAGGCATTCATAATAACTTATATTTAAATGTTATGATTGTAACTTTATCTGTTATAGTATTACTTAGAGTGTAAGAAAAGGGTTTATGATCAAAAACACTCGAGATATTACGTCGTTATATTATTAAAAGGTAAAAGAATCTGCGAGATTTAAAACCTGCCTGATAATCTCCTTTGTATCCGGAAGTCGCTTGTTACTGAAAGGAAGTCCCAATCAGTCCCTTCCTGTTCAAACGTCACTTCCGCTTCTTTATAAAAACTTCAAGTCAATCTTAAAGTAAATAACTCAATTACATGGTACTGGTTTTCAATTATATTAAACTCAGCCTTGTTTTGAATCATTAATTGTCTGTTCCAACAATTAAATTTATAGAACATGAATCGAAACAATAATAAAAATAAAAATTACACTTACTGACTCATCCCAAAATATGTGTAATTGCAGAATTTAAATTTGGAACGTTCGTCTTTGGTTTTTGGCACTCGTTAAGAAACGATTTTACAAAATCCCTCATAACTTCAAAGATTCCCCCAATGATCTTCAAAGATTCAATGGAGATACATTTTCAATTTTATGAGATCATTAATTAAAATTTTTGTTGTATAAACAGCTATTATAGCCCATAATGTTCTTGGAGCTCCATTACTGGAAATAATTCAATTTTAAACTATGAAATTAAAACATCAAAATTCCAACAACAAAAAAGTGTAACTGACAAAGGCTTTCAGTGTCAGAGACACCACCGTTTGCTCAAATCATGAACGCAATACAAATTTTGATTTGGCTTAAAATCAGCTAGAAAAATATTGTAATTATTGTGAAATACTGTAAAACTAATTTTGTTACATATTTTATATAGTTTTAAGAATGTATATTAATTTTATAATATTTTACCAAATTACCATGGTACTTATTATAAGAAGGTATTTTTGACAAAATTAAAATATTGTTTTATGTTGTTGATTTGACCTGGAAATAGTATATTTGATACTGAAAGACCTAGTCAATTAAACAATTATTTCAATGGATTTTTTAACTTTTTTATTTCATAGTTCAATATTTAAGCTGTTGTAGTGTTTACATATAACACATATTTACAGCGGTTGAAGCCAACACCGCGTCACCTATTATTTACAACTGAAAGACCCCCTCTTCATCACAAAGCCCCTCTTCATTACAAAACCCCTCTTCATCACAAACTCCCTCTTAATCACAAAACTCTTTTAATTACAAAGCCCATTTTCATCACAAAGCCCATTTTCATCACAAAAACCCTCTTCATCACAAACTCCCTCTTAATCACAAAACACTTTTCATCACAAAGCCCATTTTCATAACAAAACCCCTCTTCATCACAAACGCCCTCTTCATTACAAAACCCATCTTCATCACGAAGCCCTCTTCTCCTATAGTCTCTCATTGATCCTCCGCAGTCGTTCAGTCTCTGCCACCACAATGTCATCGAAGTCATCAAGCCACCTTCTTAGGCGGTGGGTTTTTTCGACTAGGCATTCCATAAAGGAAACTCACAGTTCCGGTTAGACGATAACTACGCTAACAATTAGTTTACTGTGTCCAGATACACTCTAGAGATGAACAAAAGTGTTTAAGGAGCACTTGATAATGAACAAGGCCCACAAGGGCAACAAGGGATTGAGACAGTGAGTCCAATCGAGGGATTTTCATCTCTTATAAGGGATATTTTGACGTCTCATGGGATGCAATGGGATTGAGGGATATGTTTTACCTTAATCCTTCCAATTCCACCACTATATAAAATTGTATACTAAAACACTTACTTAATTTTGTCAGTGATTAACACCGTTAAATATGTATTTTTTCGATATTATCTATCGGCTGTTTAGCTATGTATTCAAACATAGCATTGGACATAGCATTGGCATTTGTATGTATACAAATCATACTTCTTAGGAGGAAGTGGCATGTGGAAGTCGGTGGGTGGGGTGGAATTACAAAGTTTGAATTAACTATAGAAACATAACTAAAAGATGAGTGGTTTGAACAATACTTGTATTTCGATTATTTGAGCATATGGAAATTTGATGGGAGTAAGTAATTTCTAAAGTCAATTTAAATAGATAAAGCGTTATCTAACAAAACTCTAAAAATATTCTGCTTTGAGATCAACAAGCAGTACTAGGACGTGGTGAAATATTACTCCAAGTCGAATACACAAACTGACTGACCTTTCCAAAGCAAAGCTCGGCCCTCGGTTACTATTAGGGTATACGATTAGGATAATCGTATCACTATATACAACCTCAGTGTCGCACTCATCACTGCCAGCGTCGTTCTTGGGCAGTCCGTGTTTGTCATATGGGTAAGTAGTCGTGAAACTCATACGTAAGTAAACGTGTCGCTTGGAACTCACTATCGATCCACGCGGTTGGTGGCGCAACTAATGTAAAAACACTAGCACTCCTCGTGGTTGGTGGCGCAACTAATGTAAAAACACTAGCGATCCACACGGCTGGTGGCACAACTAATTTTAAAACACTAGCGATCCACACGGTTGGTGGCACAACTAATTTAAAAACACTAGCGATCCACATGGCTGGTGGCACAACTAATTTAAAAACACTATCGATCCACACGGCTGGTGGTATAACTAATGTAAAACACTAGCGATCCTGTTGGTTAGTGGCGTAAACATACCTGATTCCAGGCCACCATTTTGGATAAGTGAGTTTCTCGACTGCGTATACTAGCCTCTACTGTCTTCTGCCACTGTACCAGTATACTTGTCACTGGTTGTAGTCGCACCACACACCACTACGAGCGCTTGTGCGGTGCTCCACTTTCGGGCAACAACTTAGATAGCTGATTTTGAAAACTTTTATATTATAATGTAACAACACAAACTAGATTTTCCTCTGCGCAGCTTTCACCGTGAACCACCTGTTGTGTGAGTTGAACTCGTCACTGTAAGATGGTGCAAAAATTAAGTTGAAAAATAGTAAACTAGAAACGCCAATTAAATTAAAATTTGGTTGTTTTAAATTGATTGATTGCTTTCTTAATTAGTGGTAAATATAAATTTAAAAAAATAATTGGCCTACAGACAAAATAACAACCATGAGACAAATTTATAACTTATGTAGATAATTTTATTCTATTATATCTTTAACTACTCAACGTATTTAAACTTTATTTTTTTTAGTTAAATCAGGACTAATTTAGAAAATTGTATCCCCTAAAAACTTAAAACTTACTATACAAAATTCGTAATAAAGAATTAGCAATTTGACAACACCGTTGTATACCCCACTCTATAAAAGTGTATATTAACACCTCACTGTTTTTATTACATATGCTTTTTATTAGAAAAAAAGGTTTTACTTTTGGCAAGCAATAGTTGAAATAATTAGCAAATACACTATAACAGTTAACGTATTATGAACTATGACTCATCAATTAACGTACAATTAACAAATTTTCAATTTCAAAAATATTATTTTACTTAGTGCAAAATATTTGTACCAAAAAAATTATAATTTAATATTATTTAATAATTTATTTTGACATGCATTGCCCATCTAGAAGCAATCGTTAGTACCAGCGATATATATATATATATATGGGAATTCTTCACACATATTAAATACATGAACATAAGTAGTTTTGTATTTTTTTGTTACAATAATCTTATAATTATACTTTCCTAATTCACCATACTACTTGCCCTACCTTACAATTAATATTTATAGCATAATACGAAAACCACATTGCTTATTTTTTTAACACTTATCACCCTTGCCGACAACGTATACTAGGTTCTTATTCTTGTCGTAGAGCCGAAGAGTGGTATAGCAAGGCCCCGAAGGCATTTTTACTAAAACAAACGTTCACTATTAAGTGACAAATATTAACTACTGATTTGTAAGTAATGAAATTAAACTTGTTACCCTTTTGACGATTTATATTTCAAACCCTTATGTTTCTCCTCTGAGCAGGTCCGGGAGTTAGACTAGTATGTTTGATAATGTAGTTTTTCAAATAGATACTATTTTGATTCATTTGTTAATCATTTACCTTTTGTCAATAACAAAAAACAGCGACGCAGTTACGTAAGTCGACCATTAGAAGCCATTTTGTACCGTAAAATACTCATTCGTGAGGCTGTAAATAGTGTGAACGGTTATATAAGCATAGAAAGTTCACGGTGTAATCACTTGGTAGTTGCTATTTGTAAATGTTGTAGTGTAATAACAGTTCTTACATAACAATTTTTCAGTAATTTGTATAAACTGGATTTAAATGGGGAAAACAGTATAAGAATTAGGTGTTCTACCAGAAATGAGAAAAACATACGGCAGTTGTCGATAATTATATCAATGCATTGCATTTGAGAACAATTAATATTTTACCGACATAGTATGTCCTTTATCCTAAACTCTAATATGAGTAAGGTTTGCTTCTTTGCAACTCTAATGTAAAAACGGTTTTCGTAAAATGTTGGAAATCACTAATATCTGGGATAAAAATAAGTTTAAAACTGTAGCCGGGGGAGGGTAATGTTATGGTACTTGGGGTGGCTAATTGGGCTGCTAATTGGAATTGACATAACTATACGGGGGAAGGAGGGGCGTACTAATCTGGGGTAATAATTGGGTAATACAACTGTGTGGTAACTACAAACTGGAATCTGGGCGTGCTGACTCTGCTACTGGTTGGGCTACTTTAGGACTAGCCAACTAATTAGGCAGGCCAAGGTCTGGCCAAGCCATGTGGTGCTAATAAGTACTGAAAACTAATTGGGGGTTGGAAAACGTGACTGGGTGTCCAGAGACCTATGGATCTTTACCAGACCAGAATGCTATACCAGCCAGCTCTGATGATGGGTTAAACTATTAATAACTAATAAATATCCTTCCAGACCTAATAGTGAAATTATTACAAGTGTCTAAACCTGATAAACTGATAACTGTATTGGATAATATATGAATAACTAAGTTCCTGAATCTAAGCAATGATAGTTAATTAATTAATTGTCTTCTGAGTAGAGGAAAAAACCTGAATCTAACTTGTTAAACCAAATGCGGTCGAGACACGAGGTCCCGACCGTTTTGCAACTCCTACATATTCCTGTTGTTTGGGGCTTCCTTAAGGGATTGCCCCTTCTAATTGTAGTCTAGCCTGCCATTCCTGATACTAAGGACTTATAAATTAAGGTACTTAAGCTTTTGACGGAAATTGATGCTCGCAAGGAGCGGGTGGCCTGCCGACACTTCAAAGCTTCTTCGACGAAAAGGGGGCGAGAGACGCCACCGAGAATCGCCGTTAAAGGTTCAAAAGATCAGCTGGCTCGACACCGCTGATGGCGTTTGGAGCGGTTATGAAGGACGCCTACACTACATAAAATAGCGTGACGCTTAGCGTCACAACCACCCCCCCTAAGGCCAAAGTGAAAACAAAAAGTTTGTTGGAAGGTGGGTGAAGGTGTGGGTTAGATGTAGGATTTTGAGAAATTCGCTCGGTTTTGCTCCCTCTGTCATGCTCGTGGTCCCGAGATATCATGCTCCCGGTTTTGATTCAGGGGAAGCCGCGAGCAGACGAGGAAAGCCAAAAAGCCAGCACCAGTCCGACTTCGTCTTGGAACCTCGGTCGCCGCGTTTCTTTTTTTGGGGAAGATTGCTATTGTTTATTTTGACCAACCACGGCAGGGATCGGGATCCACCCCCCCCCCTGCAAAAGGAGGATGGGTTGTAGGGGAACGACAGTTGAATTTGGCCTAACGTACCTGACTTTACTTGAGAACAAAATTGAAAACTGAGTGAAAAAGATTGAGTTAATTGGTGTAAAAGGGACGGACATCTGCACGCACAAAAATTTTGTATTTTTTGTTTGGTTTTTTAAGCTATTTAGTTGTTGAATGGATTAAAGTCTTTTTTCACTATGAGCACTTCATCGGAGAACTTGAGGTGGAGGTGAGAGGTGAACTGAATCAAAATGTTGAGGTTGCTGTGATGACCGAGAGGAGGACTTGATGTGGTTGAGCTGATGAAGCAAGTGGGCTCTGGTCCGGTGTAGGCAGTAGCGTTGGTGGCTCGCAACACGTCCGGATCACCGCGCTGTGGTTGAAGGTGGAGCGCTGTTGGTGAGGATAGTGTTGCGGTTCAGCTGGGCATCAGAGTGTTTTGTTGCCGTTCTCTCGGTATCGTCAACTTGATTGATAAGGTCCTGTAGCTGCCTTTGGGGGATCACTTTTCACTGTAATTCACTGGGAGCTGTCCTGAGTCACTGAGTTGATTCGGGCTGTAGTATTTTGCTTTAAGATGTTTGGCTTAGATTTGGTTGGTTGGGTTTAAATTATTTATTTTTTTTTTATTTTTTTTTTTTGTTTTGATTGTGCAGGTGTCTTACTATGTAAAAAATACTTGGGGAGAAAGATATTGTTGAAAAGAAAGAGTTAAGATCATTGGAGTTGTATAAGGGAACTGTCGTGTTGGAGTTGTTTGACGGTGGCTTGCAAGGCGGCGGTCCGATCACTGACGGGTTGGTCGGTTCCTAAAGGGAAACCGAGGGATTGACCCATGAGTGGCGCCGGGTAACCAAGGTTAGACTGGTGGGGCTCGCGGAAGCCGTAAGAAAACTGTGAAGTAAGGAGGTTGGAAGGATGTAATTAATTTAATCTTGAAATGAAACATTTTTTTTTTTTTTTTTTTTTTTTTTGAGAATTCGCATGCGAGACTTTTTGGGCAGGCGATTGCTTGCGCAGGGAGAATGGCGCATTTGGTAGCTGTGTTGAGCGGTGATATTTCAGGAAAGGGTGCTTGGGTCTAAAGAGAGTGCACTTTCCTTTCCTGACAACTTGTTGGGTTCAACCGTTATTGGTAGGTGGTCCAGTTCGGTGCCTACTTAATATATGTAAATATTATAAAATTCTGAAACTTAATAAATTGTATCACCTTGTTAACATAATCTGAGGATTTAAATATAACTAGCATTTCTTTAAAATAATCTGAGTTTTCCCTAAACCTAACTACTACTACCTTAGTGACTAATCAAGCTAAGAAGGCTGAAAATGAAACAAGGTTACGATAGGAAAGAAATTGAGAAGAGTTTTGTCTCTCGACACTCGACTGAGCTCAGGTCGCCACATAAGGTGCCACCCCTGGGCCCTTTCCTGCGGAGGTAAAAGAAATAATAATAAAAAAAAGGTAACCAACCGCAGAAAAGTTATTTTCAAATCACAAAAAAAAATTCTTTACAAAACCCAGTGTGGGTGTCGGAGATGAAAAGGGAGGGGAGACAGAGTTTGCCGACAACGCACGGGGGAGAACGTGTAGGGCAGCCCATCAGCGAAGGATACCCTTAGACTCACAATCCCCCGGGCGTTGGCGGGGACAGCGACAGATAGAGAAAACTTAAACTAATATCACTTCGGTATAGCGGTTCTGGTCTGGTAAAGAGGTAATTACTTTAAAACTGTGGTTGAAAAAATCTTTTGAGTTGTGAGACATGGGCGCTCCTAATGAGTTTGCCCGTGGAAGGGTTTAACAGTCGTGCAGTTACGGGTGAAGAAAAGGAACCGATAACACATGGCTTAGACCAGACAGGCAGCAGCTTCTTGTTGATTGAATCGGCAGCTTTGCTAAGATGATGTTCCCTGAACATGACCCAATCACCGGTGTTGAAAGGGTTGGGCAGCTTGTTCAGGTCGTATTTGCGCTGCCGACTCTGCCTAGCTTTCTGGAGGTTCTGGAGCTCTTCTGAGTAGAGGACAATTTAAAATTTACACCGCCGACACTAGGGGTTTGCTAGGACTTTAGCTTTAAGCAAATTATTTTTCCAAATTAAATTCTAGGATGGCCAATTTTGTAGGTACAGATTGTTCTTGTTTATGTTTGTTGCAGCATAGGTACAAGTGGCATCCATCTGGTTTCCAGCCTGCAATGTTACAGTGTATGGTGTTTCAGTGTTTTTAGTGATTAAAGTGTAAGCCTCAAGCAAGTGGCATATATGGTCTTAAAAATATACTGTGGAGAGTCCCAGGTATAGTGGATTAAAGGCTCCCCAGTGTCTTAGTAAAGCTAATGCATTTGGCAATACAAGGTGTATTTTCTTTGCCAGTAATGACCATTGTTATTTTACTGTTAAACCCACACCTTGTAAGTGTTAAATTCAGTGATTGTTTATTATAATACCCTCAATAAAAATATATTTCCATCTCACCAGTGATTATTACCAACACTATTGCAGTGTCTGTGCTGTACCATTTTCTGTGCTGTGCATTGTCTCAATGTTAATTTATTTTGTGCTGTAAATTTTGTGTTTTAAATTTAAATAGCTGTTTAGTGTAATATATTGGCCATCCCTAGACACATTAACTTCAAAACCTATTTGGCAAAATAATATTCAGGCAGGAAAGCTATAATTGGGAAACCCATTTATAGGCCCTAGCGGTCATTGTACTGCAGTCAGTTTTTAACCTGTATTGAGCTGTAAAGTGGTTTTAGGCTACTACTTTAGGATGTAGAAATACTTGATAGGGTCATATGTGAGTGACAAAGTAGGTTTTTGTAGGAAAGTCAGACCCATATATAGTTTTTAACAGGTTTTTAAGTCAGTTTTTCCGCCCAGCCAAATACCAGCCATAGGTCTTACAGCAAGCTATTAATTGGCCAGCAGTGAAATAGATTTTGTATTTTTGGCTAATACTATAATACATTAGGGATTTTACATTTCATTCTGCCTAATTTTACATAGTTAAATCCAAGTAACCTTCACTACCACTATTAAAGTAGCGCTATAATTCAAGGCTTGTTTTAGCCAATAGCTGTGAATTAGCCAATACTTGACCAGGTACAACAAGCTGTATTTTGGATCTTTTGGAGGTTTAGATGACTTTAGCCTATTGTTTTTCATTAAATTAATACAGAATGAGGTTATGTATGAGTACAAATGTAGTTCTTTTGTAGGGATAAAAACCTCAGTTATAGCTTTCAGCCACTTATAGTTTGTCAGTTTATCTGAAATACCATCCGGGTTTCTGGGTTTATTTACAGTTATAAAGTAGTTCTGGCCTTTATTTTTGCTACTACTACTTCCCCTTTTTTAAAGCAAGCCAGTTTTAAAGTTTTTTGTCCATTGGGCTTTTATTATTGCATTGTTGCTCGAGCTTTGAATCTGCCAATAGTTATCCCATAACGACACATCACAGCTGACGTCACACGGTGGGCGATCATGCATTCGCAACTTCTTCGGTTAGCTTACCTGAAGTTAACGGTTTGTTCGACGCTCGACGCTTCTACAGTACTTTTGCTAGTTAAACAGTGAGTCAAAATTAGCTTCAGTTTTTCATTTTTGAAACTTAGTCTTGATTTTTTTACTCCAGTAATACCTAGGGTTTTCTTGTTCTACGCTTAAATGCGTTAATACTCGACTTAGTGGGTTTTTGTTTAGTGTACAGATTCTCTTGACTTAAGAGTGACCCACATTTAGATTCAATTTTGATTTTAGTGTAGATTACGTGTGACCCTGTCTGTTATTCGAATTTTTTGTTAGGTATAGGATTAGCGGGACCGACCTCAATTTTATTTCTCAAATAGACACTTCTGGTGTCGGTCGGACTTTTTCTGCATTTCCCCTTCAGTTTAATTTAAATATGAGCCAGCCAAGCAAATTAATAGTTGTCCAGGTCCTTGGCGACTCTTACGCCAGGAGATTTTTAAATTTTTCACAAGCAAATCCGGCATTAACCGGGACTTTACGGCCAATTTTAATTAAGAGCATCTCTGGAGCTAGGATAAGTGACCTCAAGGTTTTTGTGAAGTTAAATATTTCTGCAATACAGTCACGTATTCCCTTACTGTTTTTCTTAGGTACCAACGATTTTTTAGCAAATGTAGATGTAGCAGTATTTAAGAATTCCTTTCTGTCATTTTTGAGAATATTACGTCGAACTTATCCTGGAATGGCAATCGTTTTCACGACTTTGCCGTTTTATCCGAGGATAAGTAACTCCACACCAGTACTTGCCCGTTTGCACAAAGTTAATAGATTTTTGCTTACTCTACGTTCTGATTCAGTAAGAGTGATAGAACTCCCCGACGAATTAAATCTGATGAAGTTTTTTCATGCATATTATGGGAACTCTATGCGTCGTGATAGCATCCATTTCAACAACGACGCATTTAGAAAGTTAATTCCTGTAATAGAAAATTCCCTTTCACAGTCACCGACGTAGTTTTTTTTTTTCGCATCCTTGTCTCACTCAACGACTGTTTTTGCTCCAGAGAAGTCATTTCTTGGTAAATCTCATCCGAATGCTTGGCCTAGGTCAAATTTTTTGCTTTTCTTTCCTCTAGCACAATGAAATTTTGCATTTACAGAAATTTTGTAAAAATTCTTTTTAGGACAATTCCTCATTTTCTGTGTTGGGCGCGTTACCTCGGGTGCTCCTTTGCACTACTATTGAATTTTTTCAGTGAATATTGCTTACGAGGTAAAACCTCTAGACTTTCGGTGTTCTTGTAATTAAAATTTGTACTTGTAGTTAAAATATTTTTTTTTCTTTCTCGCAGCTCCATACCTGTTCATAATTTTTTAGAAAAATGCCCTCTAAGGTGTATTCCCCCGAGGAGCTGCCTACCGGCACTTCCTGGGTCTGCACCCTCAATGCGCAGGATGCCACCAATCAGTGCCACGTATTAGGGATCACACCTTCTACGACGTTGTCTATAAACAGGACCCTGCTGAGCGACTACCTTAAAACCTTGCAAATGAATGGTGGGTCCGAACCCTTACCCGTAAATTCTAGGCCAGATCTAACCTCCCCAAGCACCGCCCAGCAGTTGGAACCAGAAGATAAATCCTCTCTGGCCCCCAACGCAGCTTCGAACCCTGACGCGGCTACCATCCCATTAACTCAATCGGCGCCGGCAACGACACCTGGTGCTACCAAGGAACAGCTTGGTAGTAATGCTAGTACCGCCCACGATATCGCGACCACCAGTTCTGACAGCGGACGTTCACCTGCTGTGAATTGGGCCCAGTTAGTCCAGGACACCGCGTTAGCCGTGGGCCAACAGGTGGCCGCTGCTATAACCAGTTGCCGTTCACCTCCGCGCGCAAATCACAGTACCATGAGGGTGTTAGATGATATGGTTAGGGCCTTGCCAGTGACTACTGGTGCCGACCCCCACAAATTGGCGGAGTTTCTTATAGCGCTCTCCAAAATCACCAATCTGAACCTCTTTGCCGACCAAGATGTTTTGTTGGCGATTCTTCCCCGCACTGAGGAACAATTGAGAGCCTTCTGGCTAAAGGGAATCGCCGATCACGGCAAGCTCATTCAGGTGGTGCAAGGCGTTAGGGACTTTTTCTTGCCCGCACAAGTTAGGCACACGATCGTGACCACTATGGTCTACAGGGTTCAACGTCCGTCAGAGTCCCTTTCCGAATTCATTGAGGGCATCTCTGCGTCTTCATCCTTGTTAATGCCCGATTTTTCTGAACGTGATGTGCTCGACACAGTCGTCAACGGTCTCAATGCACCAACGCGGGCGGCTCTTGCGGCCTTTCCGGCAGCGTGTAGTCTCACAGACCTCCTGGCCTTGGTCCCCAGGGTTCAGGTGGTCCGCGCTCTGGAGCAGGGCCAAGCCTTCTCGCAACCAAACACCGCGCACCACAGTGCCGGGCACCAGCAGCAGAATTTTCCAAATTTTTCCCACACATATCACAATAATTCTCGACATGACAACCGACGGCCCTCGGCCCAAGATAATAGGAATTTTCCCAATTTTTCTAGACAAGCATACACACCCCGCATTCCGCAGTTTCCATATCACCAAAACCAGCTGCAGCCATTCAGATCTTTTCCAGCTCCAAACCAATTTACTCCTCAACGCAACTTCACTCCACAAAGTCAGGGACAGGGAAACGCCAGAGGGGGGCGCCGTTAGGTGCCTTAGCGCCTCCCTTGGCTCAAACGGTAAAGCAGGTGCCTGTCAACCGAACCTTAACTAACAAACCCAAGGGTTCACCAAGTATACCGGCTAACGACTTATGCTACGTCACACTCGATTTCAAGGGATTATTTAAAGACGCGCTAATTGATACCGGATCCTCGTTTTGTTTGTTGTCCTCCGACACTTACCAGCTCCTAAAGCGCCATACTAGAGCAGTGGTGGATAAACAACCGACATCTTTTTCTGCCATATCTGCCGCGGGTGAACCCATCAGGTTCAAGTTTGTTACTAGGATCCATTTTAAAATTCAACATCTCTCTTGGACTTTTCCCTTTTTTGTAACGGATAACTTGCCAGTTCCCCTATTAATAGGCTCCGATTTTTTGACAAAAACTAAAGCAGTTATTAACATGTTCACACACACTCTCAGTTTCCCTTATGGATCCCCAATGTCCCCAACAGCTTTTCCACTCATTTGTACCTCAGTTGCTGAACAACCTGATCATCCTGTCATGGGGGAAAAATTGAACCCCCAACAGCAACTTTCAGTCTCACAATTAATTTCTCAGTTTCCAGAAACAATCACCAGTAAGTTAGGCCGAACGAACCTTTTGCAGTATCATATTAAAATCAAAGAACACAAAATTATCCGCAACAAACCTTACCAGTACGCCCCTCCCAAACTTCAGCTCATGCGACAGCATATTGATGACCTCCTCAAGAAGGGAGTCATCCGCCCATCTACCTCGCAGTATGCCTCCGCCGCATTTTTAGTCCCCAAGAAGGGCGGGAAAACGCGCATGGTGGTCGACTACCGTAATTTAAATTCCATTCAAGAATTAGACGCCACTCCCATGCCCACCATTGAAAGCGCCTTTCAGCACTTGGGACAAGCACGTTGGTTTACGCTGTTAGACTTAAATTCAGCCTACAATCAGATTCCCCTTGCGGAAGCGTCTAAGCAGTTCACCTCTTTTGTTGTACCATGGGCACAGTATGAGTTTAATTTTCTCCCTTTTGGACTTGCGTCTGGTAGCATGGTCCTCACCTCATTGATTGACAAAATTTTTGGCGATATTAAATTTAAATACGTTTACAACTTTTTTGATGACCTGTGCGTCTATAGTGACTCCACCTTTGAAGACCACTTGGAGAAGGTTAGGCTAGTAATCAAACGCCTACGCGACGCAGGCCTCACCATTAACCCAGAGAAAATGACAGTTGCTTCCAACAAAATTCAATTCCTTGGACATGTTTTTTCTAATCACACCATTTCAATTCACCCCGATAGGACACGACCCATAGACGAATTCCCCACACCCAAGAACATTAAACAGCTATCCCGTTTCTTGGGAATGACAGCTTTTTACGCCCGTTTCATCAAGGACTACGCCACCATCACCATGCCACTTAACCATTTAAAGAAAAAAGGCGTTCCTTTTGTTTTTGGACCTGACCAAGTAACAGCTTTCCAAACCTTAAAAGCAGCCTTAGTCTCATCAACCATTCTCCGCATGCCCGATTTTGATAAGCAATTTGTCGTTCACACAGACGCGTCCGGTTCTTCAATCGGAGCGGTCCTTCTTCAAGCCCACGGCGATCAGCTTTTCCCAGTTTCTTATGCATCCCGAGCCCTCAGCAAACATGAACTCAACTACTCCACTTTACAATTAGAATGCCTGGCCATTGTTTTTGCACTTCAGAAATACCAGCAGTATTTGGAACACCGAGAGTTCGAGCTCCACTCAGATTGCTCGGCTCTCACGTGGCTTCTAACACACCCACGCCAGATGGGGCGAATCGCTCGCTGGGTTTCCTTCATCAATTCTTTCAAATTTAAGATCTACCACATTCGCGGCAAGGACAATGTCATTGCCGACTGCCTTTCCCGTCTTTTTGAAAACACTGATACAACAGAAGTCACGCCCCCCGTTCAGCCACCAGCAGTTTTGACCCTCTTTTCTCTTCCTGAGGTATTCAAGGACATCTCCAGCCATCAACTGGATGATCCTGATCTTAGGAAAATTATTAGATCACCCAACAAACCCCCAAATTACTCAGTAGATACCAATACACTTTTATACCGTCAACCCAACCAAACCAAGCCCAGGGTAGTAGTTCCCACCAAGCTTTTTGATCTCCTGTTTTCATATTATCATGAATCCCCTACTTCGGCTCACCTTGGCATCAGTAAGACCCTCGCCCGTATCGAACGCTTTTTCTGGGCACCAAATCTCAAGGCCTATATTACAGATAGGGTACGGACTTGCGTCAAATGCCAAAGGTGCAAACAGGCCCCTAACACTAAAGTAGGGAAGCTGGCCTCCGAACTCGTAACCCAGCCTTGGGAGAAAATTTTCATCGACCATATTGGCCCTCTGCCGCTTTCTCTCAATAGAAATAAGTACATTTTAACTGTGGTCGATTCCTTTTCTAAATTTTGCCTTATGCTCCCCGTTAGGAATACTAAAGCCGAGACCACAGCTGCAATTCTCAACAAGCAAGTTTTTTCAATTTTTGGCCCACCTAAGTATCTAGTTTCTGACAACGTCTCCAATTTCAAATCAGTTGTAATCAAAAACCTTTGCATGGGCTTGGGCATCCAACATATTTACACCAGTCCGTATTACCCGAACCCGTCACATGCCGAGAGGGTGAACAAACAAATCAAAATTGCTATCCGAATATTTCACAACCAGCATCAAAAGCGCTGGGACCAGGAACTTCACTGGTTCCAAATCGCTTTTAATTCCGCACGACATGAATCCACCAAGGTTTCCCCAGCCCGTTTGTTCCTTGGTCGGAACATATTTCACCCCCTGGAGCTACACTGGAACTTGGACCGACTAGTCGACGGCCAAACTTCCCCACAATCTTCACAAGAAGAGTGGGAAAAGGCCGTTGAAAACCTCTATGGAAGCCTATGGTGTCTATGGAAGCCTTCTGGGCCCATAACCCAGAGGTCCGTGGATCGTAACCACGCTCTGCTACCATATGTAGCCGGGGGAGGGTAATGTTATGGTACTTGGGGTGGCTAATTGGGCTGCTAATTGGAATTGACATAACTATACGGGGGAAGGAGGGGCGTACTAATCTGGGGTAATAATTGGGTAATACAACTGTGTGGTAACTACAAACTGGAATCTGGGCGTGCTGACTCTGCTACTGGTTGGGCTACTTTAGGACTAGCCAACTAATTAGGCAGGCCAAGGTCTGGCCAAGCCATGTGGTGCTAATAAGTACTGAAAACTAATTGGGGGTTGGAAAACGTGACTGGGTGTCCAGAGACCTATGGATCTTTACCAGACCAGAATGCTATACCAGCCAGCTCTGATGATGGGTTAAACTATTAATAACTAATAAATATCCTTCCAGACCTAATAGTGAAATTATTACAAGTGTCTAAACCTGATAAACTGATAACTGTATTGGATAATATATGAATAACTAAGTTCCTGAATCTAAGCAATGATAGTTAATTAATTAATTGTCTTCTGAGTAGAGGAAAAAACCTGAATCTAACTTGTTAAACCAAATGCGGTCGAGACACGAGGTCCCGACCGTTTTGCAACTCCTACATATTCCTGTTGTTTGGGGCTTCCTTAAGGGATTGCCCCTTCTAATTGTAGTCTAGCCTGCCATTCCTGATACTAAGGACTTATAAATTAAGGTACTTAAGCTTTTGACGGAAATTGATGCTCGCAAGGAGCGGGTGGCCTGCCGACACTTCAAAGCTTCTTCGACGAAAAGGGGGCGAGAGACGCCACCGAGAATCGCCGTTAAAGGTTCAAAAGATCAGCTGGCTCGACACCGCTGATGGCGTTTGGAGCGGTTATGAAGGACGCCTACACTACATAAAATAGCGTGACGCTTAGCGTCACAAAACAGATATCATCCCCAGAAAATTAAATAAAGTAAATAAATTAAATTGAAATTTTGAAATAAAATTAACATTGGACTTATGGAGTTTAGAATCAAAACAAAAGAATTATAACAGCTGCACAACATTATAAACAACCAGTGAACTGTCAAAGTAATACTCATGGAGTTTAAGCATCATCATGTGGTAAACCTGAGAACAGTTAGTACTGTAAAACCATTGAATGAAGATTATATTTAGAGTGGTCATGTCCTATCCGTCATAAACCAAAGGGATATTGAGCTATAATAGTAGCTGGGATGACCTCAAACATGCAGTAAAGATGCAAATGAGCTAATCAAATGTGCTCGTCAGTAGGGGGGCTTGGTGAAAAATTACTCCAAGTCATCTAAACAAACTGACTAACCTTCTACAAACAAAGTTTTTTCTATTACGTACTATAACAACGTATAAGGAATATAAATTCATCGTTGTTACTTTAAAAATCATTCGCTGATTTGAAATGTTACTTTTTAAGTTTAGTTTAGAGTATGTTACGTTGAGTCAGGTCGTGTAAGGTTACGATATGTTAGGTCAGTAATAAAATGAACATTTTTTCACGTATATAAATTAAAAATATAATTTTCACTTACGATTCTCGTCCATTTTTCTCCTCATCTTATAATATTTCTCGGAATATTTGGAATAATCATGAATATAGTCATCCAGATCTTGTAATACCTCGTTGGTTGTGATAGGCACCTCCGGCTGATTCTGTTAAACTACTGCAAACAAGACAACCAATATTCTATAACATCAAGTACTCAATAATACACGTCCTATACTCTAATATGAGTAATATTTGTTTGCAACTCTGATCTCCAAAAAGCTCCAACGATTTCCTTCAAAAGGTTAATTAACTAATTTCTAGATTAAAAATAAATGCTAACAGAGACTGAACTCGTCCCCAAAAAAATTAATAATGAAAAATAATGAATTTTAAAAGTTAACAATATTAACATTAGGCTTATGGAGTTTAAAATTAAAACAAAAGAACCATAACAGCTGTTTACAATCAGTGAACTGTCAAAGGAGTACTCAAGCAATAAGTTTAACATGTGGTTTTTTTTAGAGCATTGAATAACTGTTGAATGAAGATTACATATTTAGAGTGGCTATATCCAAAATGAATCAAACGGACATTGAGCTATAAATAAATAACTCCTGGAGTGACCTTAAACATGCAGAAAATAGGCAAATGAGCTATGAAAATCTGCTAATCAGAAGGGGGAAGTGATGAATTATTACTCAAAGTCATTCGAACAAACTGATTGACCTTCCCCGAGCATAACTCGGCCCCCAGGTACTTATATAATAAGCTAGCTGTCATCGTACCTGTTTTCCCCAAGAAAAAACCTGTGGTGTGTTCTGTATTATATGGTTAACCCTTAGAACTACTTTGAATCATGATCAGCTGTTTGAATTTTCAACAGTTCAAATACAAAGTGAATGTTCATTAGAATATAACTATTTTTGTACGTTGAATCTCCGTGGGTTGGAGCTTTGGGAATTTCTGAAATTGTTTATTAGTTGCATACGTTATGGCAAGAGCGTAATTGTCAAATTGAGCATAATTTCCAAGAATTTCTATCATTTATCAAATTTAAATTAGTAAAATCACATATATATGTTTAGTTTTTATTTGCTTGATGGTAAAGGTAAAAAACATTTTATACAAGTAAATCATAAATTGATTGAAGCTGTGGTTTACAAATAGATTACATTATTTTTACTACATTATCAAATACCATCAGAATGATCGTTATCGAAAATGGAATCGCCCTTAAAGAGATTGATAACGAACGATATTTCTTCTAAACGACATATCCGTTTTTCAAAATTTTACAAAAAGCAATATAAAAATATCCCATCCAGGAAAACGTAGTTTCAAACGGCCAGCCTCATATATAACATAATTAGGAATTATATAGTTAATACAGTATGATTATTGTTTTGTGAAATGGCTCCTATAGCAAAATTCTAAAAAGCAACAGACATCACCAAATGGTCCAAACTACCAGAGATGCTTTCCAAGGAAACAATTTTGATTTGTAAGCCATTGCTTTATTGTAATAATCTAATATAATATGTGATATTTTCTTACTGATCCAAGGAACACACCTGATGGATTCAAAACAAAGAAAAATTAGGCTGAACAAGTGGATAAATAAAACCTACATATTTACGAACCTACTCTAATGTTCTAAACACGTGTTTTATTGACAAAAACAAAGCGATAGAATTAATTTATAATTACAGAAGAACCACAGAATGTTAGTTAGAATAGTTACAATTTGTTATATAAGTTTTAATAATTTTACTGTATCCCTTATATACATCAATGTTCACATTGGGAAACATTGTAGATTACATTGAATGTAATATGTTTACATGTATATAAATACTAATGAATACATAAAATATTTATAATAACGTGTACTTTTGCCGTTGCATTAGTACCTAACATAAACTATTAAAACATTCGCATCACATTGCTAGAATAAGTATTTTATTTTTGTTTCTTTATAAAATGACTTGATCTTTGATACATTTTATTTGTGGATGTAATCGTGTATTCTTTAACTTTAATTAACATTTAAGCATTAAATACCAACTGAAGTACTTAAAATTTTCCTCACTGATTACTGGTTGTCCTGGAGTCAATTTAAGGAGTCAATTTAAATATATTGAATTATTTACAATCAGATTCAACTGTCCTGACCATAAAAATCCTTGGTGTTTATATAAACAAAGTATTGTTGAATAATTTACATGGTTAAACAAATATTTATATTCCCCGCAATTAACAACCAGTTCTCTAAACAACACTTTTGTATAGAGTGAGATAAATCTCTATCTTAGATAAAGTGTGTTTGATAACAAGCCATAGTGATGTATGCATTTCAAGTAAATCATCATAGCTATAAACTGATAACCTTTTACTTTTTAAAGATAACGTCAGGTAAGAGAACCATTTGAAGTAAGTTTTGTTATCTATATATTTGATTCCGTTTTCATTTAAATACATGAACAACTAATAATTTGTAGTAAAATGTAACAATACGTAATCAAGTTTTAATTTCTAAATACACTAAATAGATTTTTGTTAAAATTAACTATAGTAAAAAAGTATATTTACACTTTATTAGAACAAAATGAGTCGTCCATCGCCTTTAAATTTTAAAATTATACTTAATTTGTTTAAAAATACCGTATATACTGAAATAGAACCACCGTTAAATTTATTTGTCTATAACTCTCGTAGTTATTGTATACTAATAACGAAGGATTCCCATAAACAAAATTTTCTTTCACTCTTAGAAGGAAGGGTTATTCAAACTCCAAACAACCGTAAAGTCTGGTTTAGTGGGAATGGGAAATGGCTCATAAATGTTGTAGCGTGAGCCGCGGGAAATTAAACCATTAATAATAAACAACAGGGAGCGGTGGAGAATTCACTCCTTCAGCGTTGGACGGTTAGGTTCGCTTTTGGTTCCAAATTTGTTTTACACACTCCTAAATACATGCCACACGAACTAAGCAACAGTACCTTGGGGGCTGAGCTGTGCTCGGGGAAGGCCAGTCAGTTTGTATGAATGGCTTGCCGCTCTGGACGGTTAGTTTTGCTATCCCATCATTTGATTAACACACTCCTAAATACATGCTAAATAAATTTAGTAACAGAACCTCTGGAGCTGAGCTTTGCTCGGGGAAGGTCAGTCCGTTTGTATAGATGGCTGCAGCTCTAGACGGTTAGTTTTGCTTTAGGTTCCTAATTTGTTTTTACAATCTCCTAAATTCATGCTATATAAATTAAGTACAGTACCTCGGGGGCTGAGCTTTGCTCGGGGAAGGTGAGTCAGTTTGTATAGATGGCTTGCAGCTTTAGACAGTTAGTTTTGCTATTGGTTCCATAATTAGTTTTACAAACCCCTAAATACATGCTACACAGACTAAGTAATATTACCTCGGGGTCTGAGCTTTACTCAGGGAAGGTCAGTGGTTTTTATTATATGACTTGATTAATTTTCCACCACATCCATCCACCGTTGAGAACATTCGCTTAGCCCATTTGCCTCAATTCTGCAAGTTTTTGTCAATCCAATTGTTATTTTAGCTCAATGTCGCCTTAAATAATTTTGGATAAGTCCACTCTATATGATAAACTTCATTCAATAGTTTCAGTCACTGCTTACATTATGAGCAATACTTTGACAGTTGACTGATTGATTATAAACAGCTGTTTTGACTCTGTTGTCTTCATTACAACTCCATAAGCCCAATTTATTTTGACTTATATTATTTTATTATTTATTTAACTTTTCATTGGGTCTATTACACTAGGCACACTAGATTATTGTTGGATAAACTACTACTTAAACTACTATTATTTATACTGGATAAATTCTGCCTATAACTTGTTTTTCTCACATAAATTAGTTAATTCAAAATTTGAAGGAAATCGTTGGATATTTTCGCTTTTGGGATTGATTTGTAAGCAATTAGCCAACCAAGCAATCAATCTTTACTCAAATCATAGTATAGGTGACAAAATATTGTATAATATTATTTTATTTCAGATATTTATGGAAATCCAGTATAATGATTTTTTTTTTTTTGTATATTACTAAATATATAAATTAATTTGGACTAAAAAATATGCTTTGTAAAAATAGTATGCAAAACTAATAATTTAAGATTTCATTTTAAAAGTCAGTAAAATAAGCCTGTAACTACTTATAATTTTGTGTAAACTTTTTAACTATTTACTAGTGGTTAAACTAGCGTATTTGTATCGTTCTTTGTGTGTAATGGATTTGTATAAAGACATTTTTGTTTTAATCGTTTTTTTGACTATATTTATTAGTGAATTTCCTATGGAAAGTGAACTATTAGCATGACCCGCACGATAAAACTTAAGCCCGGGACCACCATAGAAGTTCCTAACGTGATCCCCTGAACACGTTTTGGGGGGTATTATCTACAAGAAGTAGTTTTGGGGTATATATATATATATATATATATATATATATATATATATATATATATGTGTGTGTGTGTGTGTGTGTGTGTGTGTATGCACTCTAGCGGTCGCATTTTTGTCCGATTTACTTCAAATTTGGTAGGGACATTCCTTTCTATAATCAGTTGGACAAGTTCGTTGGGCAAAAAAATCTAAAAACTCTAAACCCCTTTTTAGGGGATTAATCTTTAGAATTTTGAGTTTTTGGGCCCAAAAAGGGTCAGAAAAGCCCCAGATGTAAGATTAATCCATGTAGAAAGATGGGAATTAGTAAGGCGAAACTTTTAAGCCCTTTTCCGTCATTTTATCATAACTATTTACCAATTTATAGAAGAAAATGTGTATTGACCAAACACAGTACGTTGTCTTATGGGGGTTTTACATTAGAAAATCCTGTTATTCATTTGTTGGTGTACTTTTATCATCCCCAGCAACCTCACGCCTACTTTCAAGCCTGACTGGACTTTCTCCTAACCTTATAATGCGCAAAATTGTATTCTCAGCATTGCAGGTAAATGAAACCAGGTGCATCAGAACAGCCAAAAAATCAATGTTTTCAGAATTCAATAAAAATTGAAATAAATGTATGTTTTACACTGATTTTGAGTTTTAAAAGTTTTTTATGTGGAAATTCAATTCCCTCACGTCAGCGTGCTGCGTGTGAACTCGTTTAGATATATTCTGTTTTTCTTGTTTTTTGAACTAGAATGAAGACCATGTGAATAGGAGTGAGTGAGAGAGGTACCCTTTTTTTATTCTAGGTTGTTTTGAATACCATTAATATATTTATAACATTTTAATCCGTCCAGTATGTCATCTTTAGATTTGATGGCTAGACATATCTTCATTATGAACTACCAAATGATTAATTTGATTTTCAAACGATATGTCGGTTGTATAAAAGATACTAGTTTTCACTCTAAGGTATTATTACGAAAATAACGACTGTATTAGAACAGTTTATAACAAATCATTAATTTTAATAAGGATTGGAAAAAATCAGAATAATAATTTTTACATTTTTAGAATTTGTGCATGGACAAAGCGTTAAATTTAAAAGTAACGCTGCAACTCATTTTCTGTAAAGCGTGGAGTCACCAGATGATATAATGGGGCCAATTACCTTCCACACCGACATTCAAGATCATCCTTTTTCAAAGCAGATATCTTTTTAGAGGTGTCTCGTTTCTAGAAAACCTTTTTACCCAAGTTGAGGAAAATACTGCATCACTACCATAATTTACTTTCTGTAGACAATTTAAACGACAAAACTGTATATCTAGTTTTAACTTAAACATAGTGATATATTGTTTTACATAATAACTTTTTCGTCATACTGCTTCAAAAACATCTGTTTTTGACAGATGCGTTGAGATTCAAAAGTTCTTCTTTTTAGTCTTTGGATAATAACATATGTTTGATGATCATTATCGTACTAGGACTAAATACCCCCGTCGCAGCAAACCTGCATACTCAGCGAATTTCCAATGGAGATATAAATGTCTTAATACTATATAAAGCCACTTACCAAGTTTCATAAAAATATATTCGCAAATAAGCGATATATACAATTTTACTTATTCTCCATAAGAATAACATTGGGGCTGAGTACGCAGGTTTGCTGCAACAAGGAACACAAAAAATGGGTTTTTATGCTAATATCAATATAACTCAACTAGGTGAAGTCGTATACCAGTTTTTATTCATTTATGTTCATAATTAAGGGAGACAGAGCATTTAATTATTATCCATAAGAATAACATGGGGACTGAGTACGCAGGTTTGCTGCTACGGGAGGATTATGCAAAAAAAGATTTTTTGGAGCAAATACCAATAGACCTCAACGAGATGAAGCTGTATACCAAGTTTCGTCAGTATACGTTCATAAATAAGCGAGATACAAATATTTTCTTTTCCTCCATAAGAATAACATTAGACAACGTACTGTGTTTAGCACTTTCAATATCTCGGTAACCAATTGACGTAGAGGAATGATCAAAATACCAAATTGTGTGTTTTTTTAAGCTGAATCGAATGGTCAAAACTAAAATTTGACTTTTTCAAAAATTACATGTAAAAAATTCAAAAAACCCATTTTTGGGGTACAAAACCCCCCCAAAATACCCTCTCGGATAGGTCGATCTGTCTGGTTTTCGAACTTAAAGTCATAAATGCTGCTTTACATGTTTATACCAAATTTCGTCAAAATCGGATCATTTTTACGAGAGTTATCGTGCTCACGGACACATATATATATATATATATATATATATATATATATATATATACAGTATCGAACGAATGGTGTTTTTGGGGTCTGGGGACCTCAAAACGAAAAGTTATCATGGTCCCGGGCCTAGGTCTTACCATGCCGACTACGGTAATAGCTTCTTCCCTATAGGGGAAATTCGCTAAAAGATCATTGTTGATGATACTTTTGATTCGAGGTCGTCATAAATCGATTAAAATTCATTCGATTATAAATAATCGAAACATTCATTGTTATTATCGAAACATTCATTGTTGTATTGTTATTTGAAGAACAACCGATTGATTCGAACCACAATGATTGGTTTGAATGATCGACTCAACAACCGATAGATATGAATGAACCGATGTTATGCATGTGCAACAGCTGATTGTTTCAAGAGACAAGCTGAAAGAAACATTTGAGTTTATGAAGACGCAGTACGTAAATTTTACTTTTGTTTTTGTTTAAACCTTAAGTTTTTTGGCGGTATGACGAAAAATGTAGTTCGTCACTCGGATCAAAAGTGTCTTTTTAATACTCGCTCGTTTCCCAGCCTCGGCTTCGCCTCGGCAGTTAAACTGGAGCTCGTATTAAAAAGATCCACTTTTGATCCTAGTGACGAAATATACTATTTATTTCTTTTTATTAGTCAGGCATATGCCAAATTTATATTTTTCGTCCACTTAATATTAAATAAATATTTTTCCTTCAGAGTAACTTATCTTGGTAAAAAAAAACTAAACCTTATTTAGTGGTAATATAGTAATATGTTTTTAATTAATTGCAACACGCATTATTGGTTGAAATTTATAGTTATATTAAGTACTACACTTATCTACACATCCAATAATTGAAAATGAGTATAAATTACAATCAAAATAAATACGAACTTATATATTAGTATAACCTTAGCTAAATACCCAAGTACAATGGCCTACAGTTAGCCTATCCTAAGAAAATATTTACTTTCAACCCTTGACAACGACTTAGGGAGGGCTTTGTTTAATTATCCCTTAACTTCCTTCCCCCTTCCAACAAAACCTCTTACTACTGTGTTTCTGATCGAAATTCCCCAATATATATACTAGTCATTGTATACAACTCCTAATTTACTTGCTGTAAAAAAACTATTGTTAGATTGATAAAACTTGGTTTTACTCTAAATATATTTATAAATAATAATACAAACTTTACCTAATTCTCGATAGTGAATTTGCTTCCATAGCACATAATAAGTGCGTAACATTTCATAAATAAATACCCCCGTCGCAGCAAACCTGCGTACTCAACGAATTTCCAATGAATATATAAGTCTTAATATTACATTAAGCCTCTAGCAGAATTCATAAGAAATATAATCATAAATAAGCGATATTTAAAATATTCCTTATTCTCTATAAGAATAACATTAGGGATGAGTACGCAGGTTTGCTGCAAAAAGGAACAAAAAATAATGGATTTGTATACAAATATCAATAGAACTCATCTAAGTCAAGTCACATACCAAGTTTCATCCATATACATTCATAAATAAGCGATATAACATTTTTATTATTCTCCATAAGAATAACATGGGGACCGAGTACCTAGGTTTGCTGCTTCGGGAACCATAGGCAAAAAATTGGTTTTTTGTTCAAACATCAACAAACCACAACCAGATGAAGCGATATACCAAGTTTCGTCAGTTTATGTTCATAAATAACCGAGATATAAAATTTGTCTTTTTCTCCATAAGAATAACATTGGACAACATACTGTGTTTAGCACTTGTATAATATCTCAGTAACCAATTGACGTAGAACAATGATCAAAATACCAAATTGTTTGTTTTTTTAAGCTGAATTCAATGGTATAAATTAAAAATTTGATTTAAATAAAAATTACATGTGAAAACCCAAAAAAAAACATTTTTGGGGTACAAAGCCCCCCAAAAACCCCCCTTCAGATGGTGCGATTTGTCTGGTTTTCGAACTCGTTCAAATAAATGGTACGTTTACATATTTGTACTAAATTTTATTAAGATCGGACTTTTTTTACGAGAGTTATCGTGCTTACGGACACACATATATAAAATTTGAACGAATGGTGTTTTTGGCATCTGGGGACCTCAAAACGAAAAGTTATCATGGTCTCGGGCTTAAGTCTTACCATGAGACCTACGGTAATAGCTTCTTCCCTATAGGGGAAATTCGCTAATAAACACAATCGGTTTTCAATGAACAAAGGACTATGAATATTAGTTTAAAAATGATATTAGTACTGTACACAAAATATAGGGTTTAAACATAAATATTAAGTAAGGAGATACTAGATTATAAATTTTAAATCAAATAGTTTCGGATATAGCAGTCCATCAGAAGACAAATGAAAGCCAACCTCAAATTTGACAAGTAGTAGAATTTTAAATAAAAAATTTAATCAATATTTAATAACTTTTCATACGATTTAGTTCGTAATTTTAGATTTTTCTCGTTTTCCCATTATTTTTATGATAAAACATAAACGCTATCTAATAAACTTAAACACAATTGAGTACTTGGGTAAAATAGTGTGAGTGAGGGTAAAATTAGCAATTGTGGATTTTTTAAACTTTATAGTTACTAAAAACACTAGTTTTAAACAATTACTGTCATATAAAAGTCCACTTACTTATAAGATCCTAGTGGCTTTTAGTTTAAACACAGTCTTTTAGTTCAGATTCATGTAGAGTATTTCAACGCCAATGACATTTTTGTTATTAGAGTTCACAAATGCTTTTTGGAAAAGCGGTTCAAACCCCTCATATGTTGTGGACACTCCGGGATTTGAACCTGTGACCCCTTGAACCGAAGTCCAAGACGCTAACCGCTAGCTAGCGAGGTGCCCAGTCCAGTAGGCTAGCTTTTTGTCTTCTTTGTCACGCAGATTTTAAAGGTATTCTTTAAACGTTTATCGTTTTAGTATAAATTTGATCAGGGTGTTTTGATTTCTTTTCCTAAACAGAAAGAAAGAAAAATATCTTTCAATTATTAAACTTTTGAAATTAATGGAGTTTATATGTAACACAGCTTCAAAATATACATATTAAAAGTAAAAAAAATAATACAATTAACAAAAAACCTAACAATGTCCAAACGCTTTCAATTACCTGGTTATATACTGTTTGACCGTCGCCGATTGATCTTTTCAAACACAACGATATGATTAAATCAATGAAAAACAATAAACAAAGATCTCTGTTTGCTGATTGGTGTCGTGCTCAGAATCAAACACGAACTGGCCATTGTGTCCTGTTTTTGGTGACATGTCATGTTTCAGTTATATCGGTTAAACAAATTGTCCGTTGTTTAATTATATGGTTTAATATTCCCGTATAATTTAATATTATCATTTTAATTAATGTTGATAAGCACGTACATTGTTATAATAAATATATAGATAATAATACAAATTATTTTCAGTTTCTATTTTTTTTATTTATTTTACAATCGATGAGAAAACCTCATGGTACCTCATCGACACTCTGTCCAGTAAAATTATCACCAGTTTTATACATCCAGAAGAGAATAAGGATCACTAGTAAAAAAGACACCACAAAGACTGCTTCCATGCACTGTTTAATACTTACTAACGGTCTTTGAGTCCAAGGAGGAACTATACCGCTTGAAACCTAAATCGTATGCTTCATAAGAGAGCTATCTTACTTCTAAAAAACCTCGATTGGTGGGGAAGCTGCAGGGAAGCATTCACAAAACCAAATATTGTAACAGTCATTGCACTCATCATGAGGGCCGTGATTCTATGTGGGGATGAGAATCCACTAAAGAGCGGAGAACACATCCTCAATCATAACCCCAGACATGTTTCTAGATATCAGGTAATGTTTACCACTGCACATTGTACAAGAAGAAGCCATCATACATCGGTAGAAGACTTCATATAAAACAAATTATAAATCAAAACTTGTTTATTCTTTCAATTAATACAGGATATTTTACAATTGTTTACAGTAGAATATACTCCTCCCTTGAGGCAAGCCTTGTGTGGGATGGAGTAATGAGTCTCTCAGTTTTTATCAATGCCACTTTTGGTTTCACTTTTCCACCAGAAACAAACGTTCAATAGCCGCTCACAATAGCCCAATCTACTTCCTGAGGACACGCGAAGCCTAGCAGGGCAGAAACTGAAGACAGCCCTCAGCAACTGTTGGTGAAGGACCCCTTCTACTCTCTGGAGCTCCCAATGAAGAGACATCCTTCCATTGAACTGATTCTAAACTGCTGTTTTGAATCTGTATCAACGCCATTACCCATTTTATAGTTTATTACGTAATGCTTTTTTTATTTTATTTGTTATTGACGGAAATGAGATGTTTTAATATTTTTTTGAGGCGAAAAGATCATTTGGATTACCAAAGTCTAAGCAATACAAGCAACAAATTATTTAAAACAATGTTTGTAATTTAATTAACCTTTAACTTGAGAAGTCTTTTATAATATTTTGTTAATAAATAAGCTAAGCATAATGTTTTCCGTTCAACATTAGTTCTAGTGGAGTACTATCTGGTAACCACAACTTCGTTCCCATGGTTTTTCTTGATTCCCTTTTATTTTTCCGTTGGTAACAATTTTTTACTACGAGAGCCCAAATCAAACTAAAACAGAATAAGGTTGACACTGATAATTTAAAAATCCAGTAGGATGAAGCCATAATGATTAGGACTTATAATAATGGATTGCATCCTAGGATTGTGTTATTTATCAAACACGGTCCACCACCTGTTTGTTAAGTTAATAAAACAAAAGTCATTATCTTATGTTTTTTTATTTTATAAACTAAAGGACCTTAACTTTTATTTGAAAATCCTGAAACCTACGTCTCTTAGTAAGTTAAGAGACGGTGTAGGAGCCTAATCTACTGACAGCTTTACAGTATTTTATATTCCATTTGAATGTGTATTTTTAAAACTATTCTCATACCATAATACATTTGAGTTTTATAACATCTAAATAATTTAAGTAACGAATAAATATTGCTTCTTGTATTAGAACGTAAAATACAAGATGTTATCTAACATGGTTTCCGGTATAACAATTTCAATTATATTACTTAATTATTTTAAGCTGAAAATAATTATTAATAAGACAATAAGTAATTTTTTAAATAGTAAACAAGTGATGTAATATTAAGTATGTGATGGGAGGAGCGCAGTAAGGGATTATACCCTTATAGCCACTCACGTCATAACCAGAGAGCTTCCACCCCTAATATCAGTATCGTAAAGTTAGTGATATCGCCGTGTTTCATCGGCAATCATCTTATTATTACTTAGAAGTATCCGCTAAAGTTATACTTCACTAAACAAATGATTTTCATAAACGTATATATATGTACTTCGAGTGGAACTCACATTTTATCAGCTAATCTTCTAAAACGCTTTACTAACATTTATAACAAATATTTGTCAAAACTTGTTTATTCACAACCTTTCTCTTGTCAAAAATAGTCCTTAGTTTTAAACGATATACTATAAGATAAGCTTGAACCATTTGTATAATATCCTGAATACCTTAATCAATTTTACTTTTGGGGTAACGTACTGGCGTCTGAGGAAAAATCTAGAATCTTGTCTTTTTAAAAAGCTGAAACAAAAAGCTGAAAAGCTGAAAATCTGGAAAGCTGAAAAGCTGAAAATCGGAATGCCGAAATAGTAGGCATTGGTTGTATTTAGTGAAGAGACAAAAACAATAATTTGACTTTCAAGTTTAAACAAGCCAAGTTTACCATATTTTATGGTTACATAAAAACTTATCTTTTTTACTCAAGCTCACTGCCATAATTTTATCTTTGTTTTTTTCTGATGTTGATAATCTTAAGCTCATTATGGTTTGTATCTTAAAACCTTAATATTTTGTTGTCCAATTTTTCGAAGGAAAAATACACTACATTTTGTATTCATTAGTAGCAAAACATTCAATAAAACTAACAATTTCAAAACCAGAAGATAGCACAAGCAACAGCGTTCATTTAAGAACTCCACTTTTTCGTTTTAATCGTATGTTCTTAAATGTAAGGAATACTATAAATGTAAATCGATCTGCATCATTTGTCTGAGCTTTAATTTAGGTTCAGGTCAATATAAACTTGATGAGACAGTTCTATAATTATTCAATAGAAAATAAAAATCCAAGTTTTTATTCTTATAAGGACGTTTTATTCGTATCCAATAATTGCATTATAAGCGTAGCAGTATAATATATTACTGTTATAAATTAAACTATTTAAGTATTCTATTATTTAATTTAACATTACATAAAACACTGATTGTTTTTGAAGATAATTTAATTTTCTGATAGAAAATAAACAAAAATACTATAGTTACTGATAACCCGATAAGCTGGACAATTAAAACTTTGAACTGAATGGTTTCAATTAAGAATAAAATATTTAATACTTATGCTGTTAGTAATAACAATATTTAATAACTAAATCAGTCACGTCTTGTTGCCTTTAAATATACCCACCATATTTGGATAGAAAACACTATTCAATCATTTATTGTTTTAAATTGAACCATTTAAGTATTCTATTATTTAATGTAACATTATATAAAACACTAACTGATAATGAGGTTAATTTAATTTTCTGATTGGAAATAAAACAAAAATATTATAGTTACTGATAACCCGATAAGGTGGTCAATTAAAACTTTGAACTGAATCGTTCCAATTAAGAATAAAATCGCCAACTTGAAGGAAGCGTTAAGCAAAATCGGGCTTTTACCAAGCGCATATTTCTCGTTTAGTTGATCTTCCAGTAACTTTTGAGAAGTCAGTAAATTTATGTTATATTTGGTAGACTTATAATGAGTTAATACTTTTATAACTTATGATTAGTAAGTCAAATATGTTCTGTGTTGAAAACAAAGTATTATTTTTGAAATAATAAAGTTTTAATGTTTAAATAACTAATAAATACATTTTGGTAAGGGGTATTTTTAATTTATTATAATATATATATAATTTTAAAAACGTTTAGAATATGTTTAAAACTTTGGAGTTAAAGAATCTAAAACTTGGTATACGTGCAACCGAATACAAAAATGAAGACGTAGATTGACTTTAACTAAAAGTATTTATGGTTGAATTTGTAATTTAATCTATTGCATAATTTAACTTTCCTCTAGCCTTGAAAATTGATGAGTTGTTCTTTGATAAGAATATCAATTGCGTAAATACCATCTCCCTTAAATTAATGGTAAAAGTGGTTAGATCTAGGAAATATCATCATAAAGTAAACGTCGATGCTTAAACGACAGACGTTTATGAAGTGACTTTACACAAGCGTGTAAACCTATTATTAGTGAATTTCCTTTGGAAAATGAACTATTAGCATGACCCGCACGGTGAAACTTAAGCCCGGGACCACCATAGAAGTTCCTAACGTGACCCCCTGAACACGTTTTGGGGGGTCGTTCAAAATTGTATATATATATGTGTTTGCAGTCTAGCGGTCGCATTTTTTGTCCGATTAACTTCAAATTTGGTAGGGACGTTCCTTTCTGAAATCAGTTGGACAAAAGTATCGTAAAACTCCAAACCCCTTTTTTGGGGATTAATTTTCCAAGTTTCGAGTTTTTGGGCCCAAAAAGGGTCTAAAAAGCCTCAAATGTAAAATTAATGCATGGAAAAAGATGGGAATTAGTGAGACGAAAGTTTTAAGCCCTCTTTCGTCATTCTAGCATAAATATTTACCGACTTATTAAAGAAAATGTGTTTAGACTAAACACAGTACGTTGTCTTATGGGGGTTTTAGACTAGAAAAGCCTGCTACTCCTTTGTTAGAGTACTTTTATCATCCCCAGCAACCTCACGCCTACTTTCAAGCCTGACTGGACCTTCTTCTAACATTATAATGCGTAAAATTGTATCCCCAGCTTTGCAGGTAAATGAAACCAGGAGCATCAGAACAGCCAAAAATCAATGTTTTCAGATTTCAATAACAATTGGAATACAAGTATGTTTTTAGACTAATTTTAAGTTTTAAAAGTTTTTATGTGGAAATTCACTTCCCTCACGTCAGCGTGCTGCGTGCGATCTCGTTTTAGAATTATTGAAGGGGGTTTAATGTTTCAGAGGTGTTTCACGTCCATTTGTTTTATAAAGCACGATGAAACTATTTGTGAACATTATTTGTAACCGAGGTTCACAACAATGAGTTAACTGTAATATAAACTAGAAAGTAATTGACGATGCTAAAAAAGCGTATAAATTGTATACTGTTTTGCTGATTGGATAAAAAACAAAACTAGATACAATGTTGGTGTGGATTAGAAAATTGCTAGGCCTTTTCCATGGTATGCTACCATTTGACGATTTTTAATTTTTGGCATATACGCATTTTCACAGAACATATTTTATTGATATTTCGATTTGTAAAAAAAGAATGTCATGTAGCATACCAGAGTATATCTGAGTTTGTCAATAGTAATACGTTTCAGTCGGAGAGAGAGTCGAGTAGTGGTGGAAAATATAATACAGAGTGATCCGTAAATACAAATAGTTTACAAAAAAATGGCCGCCATTTTGAAACAAATAAAAATAAGTGAATTCTGCTTCCGAAAAAATTTTTCTTATAACGATAACTTTAAAGTGACGTATGATTTGTCCTATGTTTATATAAGAATATTTTGAGAATCGACCCGTTACCTTCAGTTTTGGAACATTCTGTAGATATATTTTGATGAAATTTTGTTAATAGATTACACAGATGCGTTTTTGTGGGGGAGAATTTTGTTTTATGACTTTAGACCAAACCGTTCTCCCGTTATACATGCTGGACGGGTGTTCTGACTCACCCTGTATATATATATATATATAGCAAAGAAAAAAATATTGAGACTGAGCTTTTATAGTCTTGATAACATTTACGATAAATCAATGATAAGGTTGTGGATAAACTTAACGACACTGATTGTAATTATGACTAAATTCTTGCTAACAGGACACATATCTCCCATACTTAACCTTCCTGCAAAAAATCCCAATCTATGGAGATTTATTAATGGGGGAATCGTTAGAAAGGTTAAAAACAACATGAAATCTAATTTTAATCATCCAATATAGGTCGAGTATAAATTGTACTGTTAGAATTCCAAGGAATACTGTAAGAATTGGTATATATAACGTGATTTAATATGGCAGGTAAGAATATTACATGCATACTTAAAAATGCAAACTCAAATATTCCAATTAGGAATATTGTGCGCCGTATCCGAGAAGTGGAGTAGACACGTCGCTTTTAACAATCTCACTCCTCCCGGCAAATTCCCGAAACGCATCTTTATTATACCTTTCAATTTAGTAACATATTTTAGAAGTTGACGAACACTTAAGGCAGTTAATACCCTGAAGTTAGAGATAAAATATTGAATATTGTATCCTTAAGCACACAATATATATTATGTGTTCCAAAAATTCAACTTGTTAGCTTTGTCGTAATGCCAAGATGTGTTCGGAATATATATTACGTTAGATCTACCTAACTAGTGAAAACACACAGAAAATAACTGGGAAAAAGATAACTATCTCTGTAAGGGTTATTCCCTCATTTGAAAGTGATACAATAAATTTAGATTTTGCTTGAATTTATATACTTAGTACTTATTAATATATAAAGGACTTTAAATAAAATACATAATGGTTTTTGGTAGATTTTAAGCTAACTAAAGTTAAAATCGCATAATCCAGGAATAGAAAGGACCTGATGTAAATATATGTTTATTCAATTAATTGCTGTTTTGCGAAATGATAAAACTAACCTTACCATGTCCTACAACGCTGTATATTCTACTGAATAAATAGCAATCTAATTTAAATATAATATCTTATACTGTAACACATAAATAAATAGATTTGAATATATTACAATTGCTTCCCTTGCACATGTAAGTTTTGTAAAACCTAATAAAACACAACCTCCTCAATTAACGGTTAGCTGTAGGAAGGCGTTTTAAATTTTATTACAAAATATATACCTTACAGTTGTATAATTTATTTTACAATTTATCGTGGAAAATGTTATCCTCCTATACTCTCTTACAAGCTGTCTTTTTGTCTGCAAAATTTATTTCGAGATCCAGCGGAAGGATTTTGCTGAAAGTTTGGGATTAGGGCCTTTTAGGTCAAAAAAATCGATTGTTGAAAAAACCACTACCTCAGGAAAACTCGTATTTTTCTAAACAACTCATTTGAAAATTGAAAATTTTAACATTGGGCTTATGGAGTTTAAAATACTAACAATGGTTACTATGTATAACAAAAATAAACCATTAAATCAGCTTATATAAATTAAAATATTCTAAACAGCTATTTATCATTATAGAAATAAAAAAAACTTACTTGAATGCAAACTGTCATAATGGAAATAAAAAACTACTTGAATGGCAACTCAAAGTATTTTTTCGGTAGGCGAGTGAGCGTAGCGAACGAGCTCATATTGAAAATGAACGAGTATTTGAAATAAAACTAATTCATTGCCTATTCTGCGGAATCAAACACCGAGCATGGCTCGGTCCCCCGGTACTATTGATCTATACTTGTAGAGGAGAGAATATTTTTAGGAAAGTAAAATTTGTATTAATTATTTATATTGTTCATAGTTGGCTTACATTTGTTTTTGGTAAATCGAAGAAACTTATGAAGATAAACTAACTTTATTAAACACTGGGCATTACTGACACATTTCCCAGAATGTATTCTATTGATGGTGAAGGTATCGCAGCTTAAAGTCATATTGAAAAATTCGTAAAATGTTAAAAACTAAGTTTTAACAAGTCATAAATGCTAAAATATAGCTTTGATCTCCTAAATTTATACATTAGTTCCAGCAACACTTATAACCATGGCGATACACAATATTTATATCCCTTTGAATTCTTTACGTTTTATAATTTTCAGCTCAGCAAAGTTGTGTTAGTAACAAATAGTTGACGTATATAAATAGAGGCAAATATTGGGGACAATAAAGACCATCCCTTTCACTAGACATTCTTGGAACATTTTCCCGGGGAGATGCGAAGGGAAGGGGGGTCGATGGGTGGTGGGTGTAGGGCGGGTGTTGGGTCGAAGGTGGGAGGGGGTGTGGGTTGGAGGGGTGAGGAGAGGAGGGAAGAATGTCCGCTTTTGTTTTCCGATTCGTGTTTATTGCTCTTTCATTGAAAACTCAAAGGCAGACTATTGTTAAGTTTAGTCTTCAATCGCCACAGTTTCAAAACGAGTTCGCACGCAGCACGCTAGTAGTGGGTAAACAGCAAAGAGGCATCACTTCCGGCGCTTTTTTCCCATGTTATTCTTATGGGGATCAGTTTTTGCACCGACGCCCGATCCTACCCTACACAAATTTTCTTTTTGGCCCCTGCCTTATTTTCCCCCATTTAAAATTTGCATTAATTTTAATACATCCTTTGCAGAAATCCACGAGTTCAAAAATAACTCCACACTAAATAAACAACACATGTAAACAACTTAGAAGTTATTGTGTAGTAGTGGTGAAATGGCAAAGAGGCATCACTTCCGGCGCTTTTTCCCCATGTTATTCTTATGGGGAGCCGTTTTTGGACCGACGCCAGCTCCCGCCTATAGAGCTCCCGCCCGCTGGCCTATATTAAATATACCCCTGCCTTAAATATATTGTCCCTCCTCTTTTTAAAAACTCTGGTGTCTGATTTGTCTGGTGTTTTAATCCAATTTGCATTCATTTTAATACATCCTTTGCAGAAATCCACGAGTTCTGGCTACTTGGGAACCCGAGCCATTTGACATATAATAAATCACCCTTCCTCCTAATTACCTTCTCTACCAAATACATGTCTTTATATTTAGTCTTTAACAATTCTTCTGTATAAAATCCTCCTTTGATTATATTGCCATTCTCATCTTTCAAAATATAAGTCACAGGCTTTGTTTTCTTAACTTCTGCTATTGTAAAAAGCTCTCCCGTCCAGTTAGGGGTATATCCTTTACTAAATACATGTTTATATTTAGATATCCTTACACTATCCCCCACCTTATATTTTGGCTTTTTAACTTGTACTTTAGATGCTAACCTTTCGTGTACGTCTTTAGAGTTCTTAGCACTTACTTGGTTAGGCTTCATCCCTATGGATCTATGTACTTTATTATTATATATCCTTATTAACTTTGGAAGTAAATCCAACCACTTGTAACTCCCTTGTGCACTAAACTCTCTATACAACCAATTCTTTAAAGTTCTCTGGAACCTTTCCACAATAGCTGCCTTAGTTGTAGAGTAAGTGTGGTAGTGATTAATATTTAGAATTTTCATTAGTTTGGTAAAATGTTCATTAAAAAATTCTTTTCCGTTATCAGATTGAATATTTTTAACTCCCTTTGGGAGAATAGTTTTTATAGCTTCTGTGACTACTAATCCAGTTTTATTCTTTAGTGGAGCAGCATAAGCTTTTTTAGAAAATGTGTCTATTAAAGTTAAAATATATTTATTCCCAGAATTCTCTCTAGCACAATTCCGCATATCTATTAAATCGATTTGAACAGTTTCGTTTATACCCAACACCTTAAAAGACCTTCTAACAAAGTTCTTTCTCGCGGGCTTATGCAATTCGTAAGCAATTTTTTTCCATTTTTTATTCTTTATTTTTAATGTTAACGTATCTGCCAGTCTCTGTCGTTTCAAAAACACCTCCATTGCTACCAACTAACATACCATCACTCATTCTTTGATATACATAGTTTTTTGGCAAATATGCCCCTCCATCTAAAGTCTTAAATCCGCTTAAAGATGTAGGGTCTGCAACCAACAATTTAGGATTGTACATCATCAAATCGATTTCATTATTGTCTTGCATAAATTTATTAGTTTTATTGTTAAACCTTAATGCGTGTGATTTTAAACAAATATCAAATTTAATATTGTCTTGTCTAAAAGTTTTAATATTATCGTCATACCTCAAAACCTGCGACATTAAACAAACATCACTCCTATCTTTGCCTTCAGGTATATTCTTTATTAATTTGTCCTCTGCATCCCACATATCGCCATCTAATGTTAATACATTATAATATTTATCCCCCTGTTTTATTATGCTTTTCTCACCCTTTGTTAATATTTGCTTAACAACAGCCACATCATTTGGCAATGTTCCAGGTAAAATGTTTGTTAATTGCTTATTTTTACCATCAAATTTAAGACCGTCTAAAGTCACAGTCTGATGTTTTGTAACACAATCGTTCTCATCAACAGCGGGTTTAACACGAACTAGCCTTTTATTATTAAAATCCCAAAAGTTTAGATCCATTTTTGGTACTTGAGAGACGTTTACAACATCATCGCTTTCTTTACCAGCCAACAAATTACTTATTTTTCGCTTTTTGGCATTCCAAACATTTCCCTCCGATTCCAAAATTCATAATTATTTTTGTCTTGTACAAAGACACCATCTTTTCTTATTAAAGTTTGCTCTAATGTGGGTACATCGGCTGAGCTTTCACCTCGTTTAACATTAGTAATTTTGCGTTTATTAGCGTTCCAATTATTATTCTTGGATTCTAAAAACTTATATTTAGTATTACCTTGTACAAAAACATCACCTTTCCTGGTTAACGTCTGCCCCAAAGTCGATACATCGTCAGTAAACTCCCCACCTTTAACATTACTAATTTTATAATTTAAAGCATTCCAACCATCATCTTTTAGATTTAAAGTAGTTTCTTTAAAACTTCTAGCTTCTGGTTTACTATACGGGTTATATATGCGATAAAATTTATCTATCATATTTTTATTTAATAAACAATTCCACTTTCCCTCAATTCTTCTATGATAGAATCTATCTCATTATCCACTCCAGAATTTCCCGCCAATCGGCTTAACCAAAGCAGTCTTAACCTATCTACAAGCTCATTAGGATCGTCCCAATAAACATAGTCTATTTTATTACCAGTTACCTGCCTTAAACCTTCACCAACAGTCTTAAACAGGGGTTTAATTATATTAAGATATTTAGTGTGTTTATTACTTGACATCGCCGCACCCGTTTTATAACCCTTTAAATGTGCATTTGTAGCTTCCAAAATCTCTTTATAATTTTGCAAATCAGCCTGACTATAGTTTACGGGTTCTTTTAAAGTTAACAATTCCCACAATCCCTTTGTCCCTTTATAAATTTTTTCTCCAACTGTAACATCATCATTGGCAATTTGAACTTCCTGATTCCCAATAAAAAATTTATTTCCTTCTCGCCTAATACCATATGTGGTGTCTGTCATACTACTTCTACTAAGGTAATTTCCTAAATAGTCTGATGCTAAAAGACCAAAATCTAATTTGTGCGGTGTTATCTGTGTTATTCTTGGTATTCTAGACGGGGTCTTTTCTAAAATCATTGGGAGAACTGGCCTCTCTGTTTTTGTGGCTAAATTTTTTAATTCTTGCAAAGGCTCTATTAACGGTTGGAATGTTTGGAACCTCTCTTCAGCCTCTAGAAATTTACCACGTTTTAACGCCCTATATTTTTCTCTTATTTGTTTTGCAGACTCTACCAATTCTTGTTGAATATTTGTTTTCATTTTATTTACATTTTATTTATCTCATTTGTCAAAGGATTATACTCAAACACCTTATCGTGTATTATTAGGCAATATGCAGATGTGTTTGAAGGGACGTTTTCTGCAGTTTCAATTTCTAATTTAATATCTACAACCCCCTCTTTTATTGATTCATTCTGCCTAGAACAATCTATTACAATTAGAGGATATTTCTTTATAAAGTCAGCTCTGTTAAACATAGGATCGGGGACGGTGTTGTAGTAACTCTCCCTAAACCTCACAAACATCTCATAAGCTTTAGAGGCATCTCCATTTTCAAAGTCGAGATTTAAATCACTATAAGGATAATATTCAGAGTTTAAAAACACTTTGAGATTTTTCAATTTACAGTGATCAAATTCATCAGTTCTTTTTCGTGCACTGTTGTCCCTACCTGTTTGGAAACCAAATATAACATACCTGGGCTTCTCCAAACTCGAAGACGTCTTAACTGACCATGTGTGTCTCTTGGTTTCGGGGTATGATGGGAGTTCGTGTAGCTCCAAACTTCTAAATGCAATTTGCAAATTTTTATTTTGCAATAACATCTTTTGTAATTGAAGCTTCTCCCCATCAGATGGTACCACGTGTGGCATCACCCACTGAATCGATTTAAGTGTAATTTTAGGAATAGGATCGACACCAAATGTTGTTAATATACAATTTAAGTCGTTTTTGGATCTTTTCAACACCAATTCTTGTTTAACATTTACTAAAACCTTATTAAAATCCTCAAACACACCCATTAACAGCTCTAACGGGACACAAGTACTAAACTTGCCGCTTTTATGGAACTCCTTTAAATTTTCATCAGAATCAAATGCTACATTTGACAATTTAGTTGTTTTATTGTAAGAGCACAATATTTTCATAAGACTGGAAATTCCCGGATTTCTTACAATATCTATTTCTTTACCAGCAACTTCGTATCTAATTTCGTCAAATAAGAATGCAAATGCATTATTTATAAAATGTCCTTTATCATGATTCTCTATTTCTCCTTTAATATACAAATAACTCCTACATGGGAGTGTTAGTAAATCTTGATTATTTATGCATATTCGAATTTCATCGGAATTATTTATTGCTAAAGTGTTGTGTGGAACATAGGAGTGATTTGTAATTTTAACCAGGCTATCATCGTATTGGAATTTTCCTGCAACGTCTAGAAAATCTTCCATTTTTATTAATAGAAAATTTTAACTTCAACCCAATTGATCGCAGAAACCTGGCATTTTGCACACTCAGTCCGTTCTTGTAAATTCTCATATCTTTTTTATATGACAAGTAATTGTAGTTTCTTCTTTATTAAAGTCAATTGGCTTGTCGTGTTGATCTGCAAATGTAATGCTAACAACATCTAAACTTCTCTTATTTACAGGGAAGTATAAAATATTTCTGGGAACCTCAATAATTTTGTAGCCCGGAGGAGCTTCTGGGTAAAAACTGTGTATGGTGTGTGATTTGTCACCATTTAAATAAGACCCATTCGCAATATTACATTTTACTCTAATCACATTTACATTATTTATGTTGATTTTATTTACGGATTTAAACGCAATATCTGGAGTAGAAAATCCTTTAAATCCCAATAATTCAGACCCTAAACACGGTTTTGTAAAATCAAACACATGGCCAGAATGTAATGTGGCTTTCATAGTTTTATTATCGGCTATAAGTACAAAATCTGGGAGTTGCTTTTGAATTTCCTTCGCAAGCTCAAACACTTCGTATGTACCTTCAACAATTTCAATTACATTTGGAGCTTTGTGATCGTAATAATACACATCCTCACCCTCGTCTATAGTTAATTTTGTGTCTTTAAGTTTATTTAATTTTGGAACTAGCCCTTTGTAAAATATAAGTTTGACTTTTGTATTAATTAATGCTACTTTATTTTGTATAATAACTTCAACTTTACCAGCTAATGCCCGGTTTAATTCGTCAATTGTAACCTCCCCTTTTGGGGTTGTAATTTTGTGCATTTTGTAATATGTCAAAGTATTTAGAGGTTTTTTAACATTAAATATAGAATTATAACTTTGAAAATCTACCAGCCCAATTACATAATCACCATTTAATTCTATAGGAGGAAAGAACACCGACTTCAACTCTGGCTCTGTGCCCGTGAATGTTATAGTAAATGAATCCATTTTTTATAAACTAAAATTTTTCAGAAATGATAAACATAAAATTCCACAAATGGAACTGTTTAAATCTTGTATTTGATCAGTTGTATAGTAAATTTTAGATGGTACAAAATATTCAATTACCTCTTTTGGAGGCTGTATTCCGAAAGGGTCAAAATATATTACAACATCTTTATTTTTACGATATGCTGTCCAATGTGTGCCCCTGTCACTGTCTAAATTAATAATTCCACATTCTCTTACTTTTGGTCTCAGTTTTCTTAGCTCGTTTTTTAGGTACACCCCTCGAAAGTGAGGCACGTCTCTTGCTGCCTCTAACAGCTGAAAGTTGTCCATCTTTTTTATTAAATTTTAATCCCATTCCCATTTTTGCCTTAGCCTTCATCAAATTTGTCACTGCATAAGCTGCTGCTTTTTCGGCCAGACTGGCGTCCTTTGCCGAAACCCTAGTCCAAGCCTGGTCCGCTAATCTCATATCTGCCTTGTTCCGGGCGGCTGTATCAGGATTATTCATGTAGAATATGTCGTGCTCTTTACAATAAGAGTCTAGCTTATTTTTTGGAGGTACATTTCTGGCTAAATTTTCACGCACGTTAGTTCCGGGCCCGCACCATTTATAATTTCCAGGTAGGTGGAGTGGGAAAGGAAGGTTGTTTATAAGGGTATTTAACAAGCCACGGCCTCTATATGGCTTTAAGAATAATCCCTTACCCTTCTTACACTTTCTCTTTGCCATTTTTATTATATAAAAAATTATTTAACACATAAAGAAAATACACCATTATATAAAAATGTCATTTATTCAACAAAAGAACAAATTTAAAATAGCACATAAAGAAAATACACCAAAGAAGTTGGGCCTATTTCCTAATAATATTCGCTGTCTTATAATAGGGCCCAGTGGTTCGGGGAAGACTGTTGTAATTTATAACTTAATTGTAAAAAAACAAGGATTAAAGTTTACAAATTTATATATAATATCCAAATCTTTAGAACAAGAAAAATATAAAAAAATAATTGAAATATTCCGTCTGTGTGATGAAGTTAAATTACACACATATTCAAACTGTGAAATCACACCAAATGATGTAGAATCACACTCAATAGTTGTATTTGACGACATAAATAGTCCAAATATCACACAATTTTTCTCAATGGGCAGACACAAAAATATTAGCAGTTTTTACTTGTGTCAATCTTACAGTAAAGTAAACAAACATTTACGTGACAATGTTAATTTCCTAATATTATTTAAACAAGACGATTTAAATTTAAAACATGTGTATAACAATCATGTGGGAAATGATTTTTCATTTAACCAATTTAGAAATCTCTGCCATCAGTGCTGGGATAGGTCTAAATATGGCTTTTTTGTAATAGACAAGGAAAGGCCAAAGAATAATGGCAAATACAGATTTATGTTTGACCAATTTTATAGTGACCAAGGGCAAGGGTGTTGATGCCATCCACAATAAACCTCTTGTCGTCATCAAAAGAGAGCACCTTTTTGTTCATCGTTAATGTTTGCAGATGGTGGTTTGTGGATTTAATTCTTGTAACATTCTCGTAGTAATCTTCTCCGGTTGCAAGACAGTGTAAGTAGTGTTGGTGTCTTAAGAGATGTTTAACTGTAGCGCCGTCAGCTCCTTTTGCCTTTTTAACCTCTAGCTGCTTTTCTTTTTCGTATAACCACTGTAGAGGAATGAAAGAGTATAATTTTGGCCTTAAACCACAATATTCATACATAATTTGACCATTTAATTCGTCTTTAAACTTGCCCGTAACTTTTTTGTTTTTATCAGAGTATAAGAAATGGTCTTTACTATATGCAGAGGTGTCAAAACGGTCCAAGTCGCTTTGTATTTCCTTGTAAAAGTCCTCTGTTACTATAGAATACATCAGAGAATCCGTGTCTGTCATTAAGAACTTTTTATTCTTAAATTTTGACATATAATTATAGTGGAAATCATACATGATTACTTTGCTGATATCCAAAATGGTCATTCCTAAATATATTGGTTTATCAAACTTTACAATTAATTTATTTAAATGCACAGCATGCAAGTTGTTATCGAACTTTTTGCTGCAGTCAAATCTTGGCTTTGTAACATACTTTGTTAACATAGACTCGTCTACAAGATGTATATCACGAAACTTGCGTTGGTTCATAATTGTTCGACCAAAGAGACTGTTATTTAACAGTTTGTAAAAGTCTTTTTCAAAATCGTGTTCAGCTTTTTGTCGCTTTTCAATATTAAAATTAATATAGGGCGCGAGCCATTTTGATTGTCTGAATTTTAAGATTCTGTGGTATTTTGTAACTACCAAACCCAATTCTTCGTATTTTTTTAGTGCTTTATAATGCAAAATATATTTAGTTTTGTCATTTAAATTTGGTATTAATTTTCCATTCATTTTTTCTGGTGCGAGCGGGTAGTCGTTGTGCAAATCGTGTAAACTTTTATCGTATTTTAAATCAACTTCCAAAATAAATCCAAAGTTTTCATTTTTATTGGCTTTATAATCTTTCTCGTTTGTCCATCTAAAGCCATCAACGGGCAACGACTCGCACATTGCTGTAGAGTATAGCGAGTTGCAGTCTAAGTATACAAGATAGGTGCTTTCTTGATTTGGGTCATAATGTTCGCCCATGTACTTATTGTTGGCTTTAGCATAGCGCGTGGAAATCATGCTTACACCGCCTCTAATGGCATGTTCTATAAACAAATGCATGTCAATGTCTTGAAATAATTCTAATTTTATGCCAGTCATTCTAAGACACGCCTCCCATGTTAGTCCAGGCAGTGAGTACATGTGGACGGGGTCGAGTTTATAATCCTTTAAACTCAAGTCCCTAAATGTCTCAAACACATCAGCCAATAACAACACATCTGTTTTAAGGTATAAATCGTGATATTCTTTTAAATTCTTTATATTAAAATGATTCCATACGTTTTTAGCATGTTCATATTGTGCAGGAGATATACATTCTTTAGTTAGGCTGCTGTAAAATGCCTCTATGGGTGGTAGGGTCTCTAAAAACTTTTCTGGTCCTGTCATGTATTCGTATGGAAATTCGCCCTTGCGTTGTAGTAGTGGATTGTCTATAAATCTAAATGTATTTAAATTGGAAGCTAATTTGCTTAAGGGAAGAGACAGAAAGTTGTAGGAATCCAAAAATACCAAATCATCAACAGAGAACGAAATATATTTTTCCATGTCCTTGGCTATGCAATTCAATTTGCGATTGAATTTTCCCAAGTGTTGCATTATTAAATGACCGTCATAGTTTTTAAGGTTGTGGAAGAATATTGGAATTTTCTTGGTTACTTTATAGTTTAAATTGCAAGCGTTGTGGGAGGGTCCTCGGAATTTGCCTGTTAGATGGCAGTGGTCGCGCACTTTATCACCCAGTAACAGCTGTTGGCATATGTGGCAGTATTTAGAGTTTTTGAAGGATGCCTCTTGCTCTGCAGTCATTACAAGGGGAACATATACTTCCATCTGACTTTTAATAAAGTCATAAGTTTTAAATAACTTTTCGAAAAATACATCCATCACATTTTCACCACTGTACAACTCTTCGTAAATAATTTTAGAGTCTCTCACCACAACATAAGCAAATCCAGAAGGAGTGTGTTTGCCGCAGTTTATAAAACATTCGAAATCTGCATAAATCACAAAAGGAGCTTTAAGTTGATATTTGTAATTCGTAAATTGTAGTGTATCTTTTTCAGACATTTGTACTCTTTGAGCATCAAAGGTTTTACAGTGTGTTGTGTGACGTTCCAATATATCTTTGGTGCCAAAATGTTGCAAACAGAACTTGCAAAAATATTTCTTATGGTCATATTTTGTAGACCGCAACATTAACTTGTCAAAATCACGAATTAAACAGTAATGTGATTTCTGACCGTGTTTTAGAAGCAGCAGATTGACGTGAGTATTGCCGTTTAGTTTAGTTGTTCTCAGTGGATATATTGTTTTTCCTTCAATTCCATATACATTAACACTTATGTTATTTTGTTTTTCAAATTTATCAATGTCGGATATTTTTACGGGATATTTTATGTTTGTCATATTTAACTGGCCCTCATAGGGTTCGTAGTGAACTACTCGATTTGCATTTTCTTTACTATTCCTTGGTCTTAAGCTTGCTAAAACACTCCAGGTGAAACATTTATTATCGGTGTTTTTAATATTTAAAACAGCATGTTTTGATTTTATATTTTCTGGCGTGGGAATGTATGATTTGGGAGTTAGGGGCTTATATTTGTAAACATGCAACTGCCAGTATTTGGTGCGGTCATATATCCATCCACTGCCTTGAGCTTGATACTTGTGCATGGAGGTATCGATTTTTAAAAGTGAATTTTCAATTTGAGTCTTTAGCTGTGCTTTCTCAATTGATAAATTAGTTAAACTTCGAAAATCAGCAATACATTCTTTGTCAATGATTAAATCACCATTATTGTCCACTGAGTGTTTGATGAATTTTACTCTCCTAATAAGAATCCATTTGATGGGTAGAGGACAAGATTGGAGAGTGTCTAATATATCCGCCGACTCGCCGTAAAACTTAAACACATTATAGGGTCGCTTGTCACATCGTAGGTGGTGGCGGGGTTTGTTCCGGGTGATGACTCTCTTACACACATTACAAGTATTGTGGTTCTCTAGCATATGCATTTTAAAATTGCTATTGTCAAATATTTGATGACATATTTTACAAATTTTAGGAATAACTTTGTGAACAAGTCGATAATGGCGTAATAAATTGCTTCTGTTGGAGTAAGACGTGGAGCACTGTGCACAGGTCAACATTTTTTGTTGGAATGAGGGTGGTGATTTTGGGGCTTCTATATATATCCTTGGTTGAAAATTTTAAAATTTTATCTTTTTTAAATAATAAAAAACATATTTTTTAACTCTAAAATAAGACATTTTTGCAGTTTAATTACTGCAAAAATTAAAAAAATTTCCAATTTGGTGGTGCAATATTATTTTTTACATACACATTTTAGGTATTAATACACATTTGGAAATGGTGAATTGGAGATTTACAAATATTAGGCTATTTCAATTATGGATTAACAGTTGTCCCTAAAGACATCACACCACTGCTAACACTCACACAGAGTCCTGGGTGGAGAGGCCGTGACTTAGTGTGTTAGTATGTCAGCGTGTGCGGGCAGCGGATCGTTGCGCGTGCAAGCGGCGGATGTTTTAATCAGTTGCCAGTTCGACCGTAGTTGGAATTAAAACACTACAACAATCAAGAAGTTGGCGGCAGTATTTTTTGGGGGAATTTATTAAAACACTAGGACAATAACATATCCAAATTGCAGACAAATCGGGCAGTAAATAAAGAAGTTGGCGGCAGTATTTTTCAAAATTTGTTAATTCAACCGTAATAGTGAATTTGGGAAATGTAAGTGAAATTTATTAAAACACTTGCCTAGGACAATAACATATCCAAATTGCAGACAAATCAGACAGTAAACACCAAAGATAGTTTTTTAGCCTGAATTTGAAAATTAATTTTTAAAAATATAGAGGAGGGATGGGGATGGGGACAATATATTTAATATAGGCAAGGGTATATTTAATATAGGCCAGCGGGCGGGAGCTCTATAGGCGGGAGCTGGCGTCGGTCCAAAAACGGCTCCCCATAAGAATAACATGGGGAAAAAGCGCCGGAAGTGATGCCTCTTTGTGGTTTACCCACTACTACACAATAACTTCTAAGTTGTTTACATGTGTTGTTTATTTAGTGTGGAGTTATTTTTGAACTCGTGGATTTCTGCAAAGGATGTATTAAAATTAATGCAAATTTTAAATGGGGGAAAATAAGGCGGGGGCCAAAAAGAAAATTTGTGTAGGGTAGGATCGGGCGTCGGTGCAAAAACTGATCCCCATAAGAATAACATGGGAAAAAAGCGCCGGAAGTGATGCCTCTTTGCTGTTTACCCACTACTCACGCTGACGTGAGGGAAGTGAATTTCCATATAAAAACTTGTAAAACTCAAAATAAGTGTAAAAACATACATTTGTCCAATTTTTATTGAAATCTGAAAACATTGATTTTTTGGCTGTTCTGATACTCCTGGTTTCATTTACTTGCAAAGCTGGGAATATAATTTTGCGCATTATAAGGTTAGGAGAAGGCCTAGACAGGCTTGAAAGTAGGCGTGAGGTTGCTGGGGATGATAAAAGTACTCTAAAAAAGGAATAACAGGGTTTTCTAGTGTAAAACCCCCATAAGACAACGTACTGTGTTTAGTCGATACACACTTTCTTTAATAACTCGGTAAATATTTATGCTAGAATGACGAGAGAGGGCTTAAAACTTCCGCCTCACTAATTCCCATCTTTTTACATGCATTGATGTTACATATGGGGCTTTCGTGACCCTTTTTGGGCCCAAATAATCAAAATTTGAAAGATTAATCCCCAAAAAAGGGGTTTAGAGTTTTCCGATTGTTTTGCCCAACGTACTTGTCCAACTGATTACAGAAAGGAACGTCCCTACCAAATTTGAAGTAAATCGGACAAAAAATGCGACCGCTAGAGTGCAAACACATATATATATATATATAAAATTTTTAACGACCCCCCAAAACGTGTTTAGGGGGTCGCGTTAGGAACTTCTATGGTGGTCTCGGGCTTAAGTTTCACCGTGCGGGTCATGCTAATAGTTCACTTTCCAAAGGAAATTCACTAATAATTTAATACATTATAAGAATTGCCTTTCTAATGTAAGGTATTTTTTGTTGGAGTAAACATTGTTAGCTGATATTTCATAGGTAAAGTAATAACACATTGCTTGCCCCTTAAATAGTTTTTATTTTTTTTTTTCTTAATTTAAGTAACACACATTTCTATTGTTACTAAATAGCGTATCAATGGTATTAAATTATTTTACTGTTTATTATCCACAAAATTAATATTAAAATCAACATGAATACCTTGTTATTTAGCGTAGCAAGGGGAGCAGACCCAAGCCACCACCAGAGGAGTTTGATCTTCCAAAAATCGAATTGACACCATTGAATAATCTCACCTTAACTATCCCTGCTATATTCCTTTTTTCTGATGTCCTGAAATTTATTTAATGTGGAAAACGAGCTTGGTGCCCCATATACTAATTAAAGAATGCATGGTATATAGGTGTACTTTGAACCATGAAGAATAATATCAATACAAACATAAAGTATAACATGAAGTTCAGCACATATTTTCGGGCTTTTTAATGCTGGTCAGAACACTGCAATGATTCCAGATTAGCCTTAAATGAGTTTTATTTTGGTACTAAGGTTATCTTATTAAATTGAAAATATTTTTGATTTACTTTAAGCATTTTAACGATGCAAATTGACACGTCAAACAATAGGTATACGAATTTATTAATCATGGCTTGTACGATATAATATGTTTCTGTCAATTCTTAAACTTATTCTACTACTAAGTATAGGTTAAGCCTATTTGCAGGTTTCTAGTCAATAGATACCTAAACAAAATGTAGAGTCCCAGAATCCCAAAATGAAATGTAATTTCATATTAGCTTCTGTTACTAATGCCAAAACTGATAAGCAATGATAGCGTCGACGCAATTAAAGTAGATTATTATATTTTCATTATAGCTAGAGCTAATGAGCTCATTTATTCTAGTAATTAGATGTTTTGTATTAATTAATTGTTCAAATAAATTTAAATAAACGGTATCAGGAAACTGACACATACTTTCTCCTTTTCAGCCCAACTTCAATGAATAAATTACTTTTTATTTACTAAATACAGAATACAAAGCACGGTCGAATGTACAGAAAATCTCGTAAACAAGTTGTTTTAAAAAACATCCACCCAAATCCCTGCTTTGGAGGCACTACAGAATCCATTGCTACACTCGTGGTTTTAAGAGGGGAAATGCCCCCTATCCCCCCCCCCCAGGGTTATTAAGGGGGAACATATTTCGAATTTACTCTGTTGGTCAATGCTAACTAGACAAGCATATCAAGTTTGAATGAAATTGATCAGTAAATAAGAGAGAAATAGTAATTTTTTTATTCCCCATAAGAATACATTGGACAACGTACTGCGTTTACCGCAAAATGAAAATTTCAATTTTCTCCGAAACCAACAATCGTAGAATAGTAATTAAAAATACTAAATTATTTAGTTTTTTGAGTTATTTTTAATGGTGAATAGTAATATTTTTATATTTATGTCCTTTTATGAAAAATCTAAAAAACTGAAATTTTGATGTTTTAAGTCCTGTAATTTCTGAACCCGAATTTTTACAGGAATGCGGGTGGTGTCATTTTGTTCGAAAAGTAAAGTTCTACAAATAAATAAAATTTAATCAAAATCGTTAGAGCCGTTTTTGAGAAATTTGGATTTTTCATGTTTTTGGGGGTTTTTGGGGGATTTTTACCCTTAAAAATCAAAAATTCGAAAAATGAAAAAAAGCCTGGAGATATCGTGGATTAGTACCTACATACCAAATTTCATAAAAATCGGCCCATTGGTTAAGGCTCTAGCTCTGTACACATCCACACAGACACACACACACACACACACACACACACACACACACACACACACACACACACACACACACACACACACACACAGACAGACATCACGTAAAAACAACTTTTTTGGGTTCAGGGAGCACCAAAACGAATATTTCCACTAACAACTCAAATTCGAAAATTTTGACGAAAACAATACTTTCTCCATATACTATGTATAGAGGGAGAAAGTAAAAATTAACAGATTGTTTTCTACATGTTGTAATGTTATTTTATTTAGCAATTTATATATAAAGTTGTTCACCGCTATATTTTTTAAACTATTCCTGATAATACTTGTATATATTGTTATAATATGTTGTTACATAAGTGTAAATCTTTTCATGTTTCCTCTTAAAACTAAGAAAAAACGTTAACAATACATAAATATATATTTACTTTTGAAACATAATCTATACGTATATTTACAAAATGTATATGCAAATACTTTTATATTTACAAAAAAATCTTAGTAATTAAAATTATATTTGAAAACGTTTAAGTTAAGCGGTTAATGTCCTGAAGTTGAATTTTTTTTATTTCTTAACCTTTCCTTTAACAGTTTCATGGTTTTAAGTTATACAAGATAATGTTCGCGGCTTCAGCTGAAATGTCCGGTGTTCACACAATGATTACTCTATACTTACGTTTAAAAACCATCCTCACTCTACTTCTTTTATTCAATATATTTTATTTTTCACAGCTGTTGAGTTTCATATAATTTTAAATGTCTTTGACGTAAATTATAATGTGTTAGCTAATAGACTTTAGCTAATTTCAATAATATTATAACACTGTAAAAGGAAATTATAACTTTTATATTCTCTTCTTGTACGAAATTTCCTTTTATTAAAATACGGACAATAATAACAAACTAGTAGTTTGAGGGGTCTGAACCGTAACTGTTTTTTGAATTAGATAAATAAACTGATTATTTTAATATGAGATACCTAAATTATCAAAGGACGACTATTTTTAAAACTGTAAAAAGTATAAGTTTCAAAGACAATGCGCAATCAGAGATATAATCTGAAGAGTAATTCGTAACTCAAGTTTTAACTTAGAATCTTGCTCAGTTCGTAAGATATAATCAACTTAGTAAAGTAAAACGTAAGGACAATTTCACTAAAACGCAAAGGGCCTAATCAAATCAGATCCAACATTTAAATTGTTATTATAAACGTTCTAATAATCCTTTTAAGGGGTATTTGTATAACTAACTGGAATATTTTATTGTTTTCCTATAAATAATTTGAAGTGTTTAATATTTGTTCGTTTTGATACCAAATTAATGTTTTTTTTTCACTTCAGATTACCAATAAAAACTTACAATCGTGATGAGCTTATTATTCTTTGATTCTAAAGAGAAGGAACGATTCTTCGAACAACTCGGGTGTTTCACAAAAGTAGGGTTTTAACGATTTCACGCTTCTGTGGCATTATACTTAACTACATCTTTCAATGTTTGTTATTATAAACAATTTAAACGTACACTAGTCAACTTGTAAAACCTGAAGAGGATTATAAGTGAACACAGTACAACGTGAAGCAGGGCCACAAACGGTAACGCGGAGATAGTATTGTGGTTAACAACCAGAAACGGTACCGGAGTTTGTCGTGGTGTATTTTTTGGGTTTCTTGTAAGGGTTTGTTCAGTGTATGTTCCATAACGATTTACAAATACTGACTTAATACGAATCAAATACAGACTTGGATATTGCTCGTACTGAAACTGGTACGAAGAATTTTTTTTAAGATTTATAATATACTTGTTAAACGAATTTCAACTTACCTCGGCCACAATTTGATAGGCATGTGCGGGTGTGTAAATAAGGGAGTTACCTTAACGGCATGTGTCACATGAACAAGCCAGTGGTAACCGGTTGTGAAAAAGGTATCAATGCAGTCAGGCAGGATCGAAGATACGCTCGACAAACTCAGACTAAAACGAGTGACCTCGGTTATTTGAGTGGGACATAGAGAGCGCAAGCTCGTGCTGGTAGTGATTTTCTGCCGACACCTACCAATTTCTCCCAACATCTCCCAACTTCTCCCAACTTCTTCCAGCTTCTCCCGACATCTCCCGACTTCTCCCAACTTCTCCCAACATCTTCCAGCTTCTCCCGACATCTCCCAACATCTCCCAACTTCTCCCAACATATTCCAGCTTCTCCCGACATCTCCCGACTTCTCCCAACTTCTCCCTACATCTTCCAGCTTCTACCGACATCTCCCAACATCTCCCGACATCTCCCAACATCTCCCAGCTTCTCCCGACATCTCCCAACATCTCCCAACTTCTCCCAACATCTTCCAACTTCTCCTGACAGCTCCTGACATCTCACAACTTCTCCCAACATCTTCCAGCTTCTCTCCCGACATCTCCCAACATCTCCCAGCTTCTCCCGACATCTCCCAACATCTCCCAACTTCTCCCAACATCTTTCAGCTTTTCCTGACAACTCCTGACATCTCACAACTCCTCCCAACATCTTCCAGCTTCTCCCGACATCTCCCAACATCTCCCAGCTTCTCCCGACATCTCCCAACATCTCCCATCTTCTCCCAACATCTTCCAGCTTTTCCTGACAGCTCCTGACATCTCACAACTTCTCCCAACATCTTCCAGCTTCTCCCAACATATTCCAGCTTCTCCCGACATGTCCCGACTTCGCCTAGCGTCTTCTGTTCTCTCTCGACATAATTCAACATCGTCCGACCCCTTCCCTAATCTCCCTCACCACTCTCACTCCCTCGTGGGTTCAAATTTCTGGGCATTACTGGATCCAATGTGGTAAATCTTATTATAGTACTGTCTTTAGCCTCAAAGAGTATTCAGTGTTTGTGTTTTTTCTAACTTTCTTAAGAATTTTACTAAATTGGGCTAGTAAATGTAAGTATTTCTGACTTGGATAGAGTTAAAGAGTGCTTTATTATAGCAAAAACTATTAATTTTAAACGTTAAAAGAATCTCACCTTGTATTGTGACACCCCCTGTGAAAAATATATTTTCACTTTAATTGCTTCAATGTAACTTTATATTTACCCGAATTTAATGGAAATAGTAATGTTTTATATTCATAATATTCGGGCGGAACTTTTAAAACAGGCTCTCTGACCACTGACGTCTATTTCTTGAGCTATTACAATGTACTATTGTAAGATAACATTACAAGAATACTTTCTTAAATCACATAAGTTGTTATTGTAAAATTAATTTCGTGTGTCTCTATCCACACAATAAATACCCGTTATGGTTAAAAAACTTGTGGGCATCTCGCTAGCCTTAATGGTTAGGGTCTTTAACTTTGGTTCAAGGGGTCATGGGTTCAAATCCCGGGGTGTCCACCAAAGTTTAAGGGGTTTGGACCGCATTCCATAACAGCGTTTGGGGGCTCTATTATAAAAACAAACCTTTAACATTGAAATACAAGAAAATATTTGGCTTAGTTTAACTGCTCCAGGATCTTAAAAAATACACATTTTATTAAACACCATGGAATTTATTTAGTATTAAAAGTTTTATAGCACGTAGATCAGTATTGTTTGGTTGTAGTATTGTACTTAAATCAGTGTTGTGAAGAAAGATGTTTAATGGTGTTCTAGGTGAGTTAAACCACTTTAACGACGACGCCCGAGTCGTTGGAATCTCAAGTGCAATAACAACCATCAAAACTTGAGCGTTTTATGTCAGAATGGCTTTAAACGAGTTCCCGTTTCTATAACGACCGAATATTTTAACCGTTGTATATAATAAAAATATGTCATCTATAATTACATAAAACCTTAAATTTTTTTTTAAAGATGTAAATATAAGATATATTTATTTGATATATTAAAAAGTTAATGGGGTCTTTACATTTTATACATTAAAACATTACGGAAATATGTTTGTAAATCTAGTTGTTTTAGAGTTTCAGAATCCACACAAGAGGTTTAGGCTATGTTGTAATGAAAATTAAATATAAATAAATTCAATACTCAGATATGAGTAATGTTTGCCTGCTTATATTCTTGTATGCTTGCTTGCTTCCTGCAGCTCTGATCTCAAAAATGGCTCGTACAATTTTGTTCAAATGTTGGATATAAATAGTTTCAAGAATAAAAACGAGTTCGCACGCACCACGCTGACGTGAGGGAAGTGAATTTCCACATAAAAACTTGTAAAACTAAAAATCAGTGTAAAAACATACATTTGTCCAATTTTTATTGAAATCTGAAAACATTGTTTTTTTGGCTGTTCTGATACTCCTGGTTTCATTTACTTGCAAAGCTGGGAATACAATTTTACGCCTTATAAGGTTAGGAGAAGGTCCAGACAGGCTTGAAAGTAGGCGTGGGGTTGCTGGGGATAATAAAAGTACTCTAATAAAGGAATAACAGGTTTTTCTAGTGTAAAACCCCCATAAGACAACGTACTGTGTTTACCCGATACACATTTTCTTTAATAACTCGGTAAATATTTATGCTAGAATGACGAAAGAGGGCTTAAAACTTTCGCCTTTCTAATTCCCATCTTTTAACATGCATTAATTTTACATCTGGGGCTTTTCTGACCCTTTTTGGGCCCAAAAACTCAACATTTGAAAGATTAACCCCCAAAAAATGGGTTTAGAGTTTTCCGATTGTTTTGCCCAACGAACTTGTCCAACAGGTTATAGAAAGGAACGTCCCTACCAAATTTGAAGTAAATCGGACAAAAAATGCGACCGCTAGAGTGCATACATATATATATATATATATATATATATATGTATATAGAATATATGCATATAATATATGTATATAGAATTTTGAACGACCCCCCAAAACGTGTTCAGGGGGTCACGTTAGGAACTTCTATGGTGGTCCCGGGCTTAAGTTTCACCGTGCGGGTCATGCTAATAGTTCACTTTCCAAAGGAAATTCACTAATAAGTCATAGACAGATCTCGTCATCAGGAAAAATACAAACAATATTAAAAGTGGAAAAAATTAATATTAGGCTGATGGGTTTTAAAATCAAAACAAAAGAATCGTATCAGCTGGTTATAATCGATCGGTGAGCAGTCAAAGTAATACTTATGAATTATCATGTGATGTCCTGAGGAAGGTGACTAAAACCATTGAATGAAGATTACATTTAGAGGGATCACATTATACGTATTTCCCTAGCTATGTTCTATGCGTAGAACACATAGTTCTATGCGTTATATGGGTGTTCTACGCGTAGTTCTATGCGTAATTACACGAATATGGGATTTTACGTAGAACCAAGTCAAACATCAAGTTGGTTTGTGATACGTTCTCTTTTTTATATAATTAACGAACTACCCGACGAAGTTAATAATCGGTTCAGGTTTAAAGATATTAGAATAACACGAAAGTAATTTTGAATTATTAATTTATTGGTATACTGATCCTAAAGACATTAGTAATGCATATTAAAAAGGCATATCAACGGTTGGTTATAATAGTGACAGAAGTAAATATTGAAATCCCTTAGTAACGCTTAAACAAAATCACTTTGTTACTTTAAAAAGTTTTGAGCAATTCAAAATTTAATAATTGAGTGATAACATGGTATTTAAAACATAATTTATTTCATTATTTCGAATTTACTTTTACTAAAATTATACAAAATCGAACAAGAATACCGAGTGAGGAGTTTTTGTTGTTGTTTTAAACTGATCTTTAATTTAAGATTAGTTTACTTCCAAAATTTACATGTTATGAAAATTAGTAAAGTTTTGTAATTGTTGTAGTGTAGAGTATTTATTAGATTTTTCATTTAATTTAAAGATTTTTTGTAGTGATAGTAACGTTTTGTAATTATTGTAATTGTTATAGTGTAGAGTATTTATTACATTTTTCATTAAATTAATATAGATTATAGCACTAAAATAACTAATTTACCGTTACGTAAAAAAATTAATATATTGATAAATAAAACTTACTTTACTGCGAAATCAGTTAGAATATAAACTTTTCAAGAAATGTAATGTAAGTTTGGCTTAGCTAAATGCCAAGGGATATGAAATGGATCTAAACTTAGCTGAACTTTAATAAATTGGTATGATAAGTCCTTTCTAACTGTTTTCTTTTAACTGAAAACAGATTAGTCTTATGGCAAGTTCAATTTCTTTTCCTAACTAATAACTAAAAAGTATTATTTTATATAAACATTTTAAGAACAACCCTTGGGTGCTTCTCTTTACGATCATGGTAGTTATATGAACCATCAATTATTAATTAGAGGGGTCTGTTTGAGAGTTTATAACATTTTTTATCTTTAAACAAATCTTAAAACATTTCAATGCAAAACAAAAATTAATTTTCTTGGTCTTTTGCTCTTTCTTGGTCTTGGTTTTTACTCTTTGATCCTTAACTGCTATAAATGGAATTTAATAAAATTATATATTTATGAAACATTACACGTTGTAATTACAAATCTATTTATAATTTAAGTATTTATTGTTTTTTACTTATATATTTAATGCTCAGTTTAATATTGTCTCAGTAAAATTACTAGTTAAATATTATTAACTGTATACACAAACAATTAAAGTAAATAATATCTTTAGTAACATGATACGTTTTGGTAAAATTAAACAGGATAAATAATCTACAAAGTGTATATACACTAATACTGTATCTACATACAATACGGTATCTATACATAAAATATGGTACAAGGCGATCGATTTCAACCAGTTACACTGGTCATCATATGACCCAAGCTGAGATTGAGATGTAAATGTGATATTCTCTGATTGGACCTGATGATGACCGGTGTAACTGGTTGAAATCGATCACCTTTTACTATATTTTGTGTATATTTTACCGTCTTTTATGTAAGTACAGTATAATTGTAAATATGCTTTGTAGTGTTGTGAGACGAATATTATTTATCCTTTTTAGTTTGTAGTAGTAATAATTAAAATTCAATTTATATTTAAAATTGTCTTATTATTATATTTTTATATTCAAAGATGTTCGTAAATATGCTATTTTACTAGTGAATTTCCTTTGGAAAGTGAACTATTAGCATGACCCGCACGGTGAAACTTAAGCCCGGGACCACCATAGAAGTTCCTAACGTGACCCCCTGAACACGTTTTTGGGGGTCGTTCAAAATTTTATATATATATACATATAGGTATAATTGCGGGCCGATTTTTGATATTTGTATTGAAACTTACCTACTCGTGCTGATATTTGTTTAGATGTTGATATATCAACAAATCAGCCCTAGGTATCATCTTAACAGTTGCATACTCCCTTGGAAATCTACATAAACTACAGTGTTAGGGTTGGTACATAACCAACAACTAATATGGCGGCTTTATTGATTAAATACGGTACATCATATTAGAGATGGGAAATACCGTTACTTTGCAATAATATTCAGGAACGTTCCTTAGCTTTGTGGTAATACACTCGTTACAAACGTGATAACTTTATTTAAATATTTCTCGCCGTAATAGTAAGCGCAGACAGACTAGTACTATTATTCCGTGATGATCGCTGTTAATAGGAAGACACTAAGACACTCATCTCAACTTCTCAGCTGGATAGTTATTTCACTCGCTCGTTCAAACAGTTCAGAAGACGTTAAACAAATAATAGGGTATTTTCAGTAACCTATTACCAAGGTAATAGGTGACACTTCAGTAATAGTGTTATTTATCCTATTACGTTAAATAACGCCCACCTCTACATCATATTTTGCAATTAAAACACAGTAAGAGTATAGAAGGGCCGATTTTTAATTATTCATATTCATATATATGAATTTGTTTTTGTACTACTGTCAATTCTCCCAGAACATATCTCAAAAAATCTGTGTGCCTTTTACGAAGTGACTGCGTACACGTCCAATATAAGGGCAAATTCACTTCTCTACCGCTTAGGTTATGTTGGGTTAGGTTACGTTACGTTATGTTTCGTTAGGTTAGGATAGGTTAGATGACGTTAGGTTAGGTTAGGAGGTTTTCTGGCTCTCAATTTGTTTTAAAAATCACAGGAAAAGTAACGTACGGTGCATAATTTGGAACGGACGTGAACAGTAGCGGCTCACGTCGGACGTGTACGTAGCCACTGCCTTACTTTTACCTGCCTCCCTGCCTGTGCCATAGTGATTAACTTCGGAGAAAACTCGGTAAAAACCGATTTGAGATTGATAATTATTTAATTGCGAATGTGAAGATGTCGAGATGGATGCCGTTGCCGATTGAATGTGTTGTAATAAACTGTTCAATATTACGGTAAGTAGCAAATAACACTTATTAAACGTTCTAACTAATAACAATAGCCTTAGAGATGTCTTTAGGCTTATCGTTAGGAGGATTGGATCTTTTAACTAACTTACCTGTTAATTTTTAGCCAAACAAAAGTTTGAAGCCTTGCTAGTTCAACATGATACCTATTGATGTGTTAAGGTCTACAATCGTTAAACTAGACGTATATTTTTGAATATCTCATTTAACACAAGAGCAAGTAAGCTTGCCATTTAATAAGTCAAGTAGATAGCAATGTCCAAGTCTTAACCTTAGTGGCAGAAGTAAATATAACCTCTGAGAGCACATATTCATTTCAGTTTTCATTCGTTGTAAAAGCATTTCTGGATTTTAAAGTTCCTTCTGAACTTCCGAAGGTTTAATTAATGTTTCCTTTCTTATTCAGAGCCCTTGGGCCATAAAACAAAGTCTCAAATGTTTCAAGATTTGGCTATCAAGGCATCTTTGCCGGCAAACAACTTTGGTTTATGACCCCGCAGCTAATTTCTTGTGTTATATTACTGTTGTATACATTCCAAATTACATTTCCCTACCACTAGGAGACCTACCGCTTCTTAGGAGACCGCTAAACATGTAATTAAGTTTTCTGCAATACTCTGAAAGTTATCATTCATTCAGTGTTCTCAATTATGTTTTGTACGGTTTTGTAGGCTAAGTTCAAATAATAGGGTGGGTTTCAAGCTGGGGTTTTGGTAAATTATGTTTCCTGTCAATGTCCCTCAACTATGGGTAAACTGCCTTACCCCACTTTTAACTTTGATTTTCTTGGCGTAGAACATGTTTTAGGATAGTTTACTTTCTTGCATAGGGGATTCTTGGGCTGAGTCCAAAAGGAGATGATTTAAATGAACTGTGGCTTATTATTTAGTTGCAGGGGCCTAAGCTCCTGTTTTTCAGAAAGTTTGGACCAATTCTGTCAATAAACTGAGCTCACAGATCACTTTTCACAAAACTTTGGCCAATTTTGGTTTCCGGTTTAGGTGTAGTTGGCCTACATTTTGGTGAATAATTTTCCTTACGCATATTAAAATTTAAATGTTCTGGTATCTACATTTAGCTCAGATGTGCCCCCTTGTTTTAAAATGCTTCTTATTAATTTTGGATAAAAAATGTTGTAGTAAATGTTGTGAATTTAGATAACTGAAAGATTCATCCAGCAATACATCTTAATTATTTTATAATTTGTTGTTTAGATGTTTTCCTACCAGGCTGTTTATTTTATCTAGTCTACTTTATTAGTTCACAACCATTTTCATTAAGCTTCAGTCTTAAAAATATAAATATACATTTTTTCCTGTTATAAATATTTTTATTATTTTCAGTATTTTAAATTTATGTTAAGTACTGGGCAAATGAACTCTGGATGGGTATATCAGCAAATTAAAGTGAACTTTGGCATAATTAACCCTTTGCGGTCGAATGGCGAGTATAGGTCGCCGCGCGCCATTTTCCCGAACGCTCGAATGGGGACCTATACTCGCCGTGACGTTTAGCCCGTATGAAGTGCGCTAAAACTAAATATAATGTAATGATTTTATTTCTATTTGCATCCTATATATTTCTTATTACTTTTAACGTTTATTTTATCTACTCCATGGATTATTTTGTTCTGAAATAAATGTTATTACTCCATGACTGTATACTGTCTTGTGTCATCTGCAAGGTCTGATAGTCTGATAGTTCCAGCTCCGATTGTTGTCTGTGGAGTTTAGGTTATGTTTACTCTTTTGTTTAGTTATAATTATGACTAATAAAATTAGTGATGACGGTATTTTTGAATGTTTTTTGTGAGTGTCATTTTACTTACAAATAAATATAAATGGGTTTTTACTCTCGTAATCTGTCACATATAGTACATATGTACTAAAAATATATGGAAGAAAAAATAAAACAGGTATACATTTTTATTTGTATTTCATCAATATACAGTATGTAATCAAAGTGCCTTAAAAATAAACCCTCATAAATGCATTTTAAAATTAATTTGGGTAATTAAATGTAACAATAGTAAAATCTATACAAAATAGCCAAAATTAATTTCGTCTCAGGGTGTCTGGGTGATTTAATTTAATCGACCTCAAAGGGTTAAAGCTTTTCCAAAACAACACATGAACTTAGAGCTTTTGAGCTACTGAGAATAAATCAATGTACATAGAAATTAGGAATTGGTGTTACATTACAGGGTCCATGAATGTGACGCCTTCTTCGTCTTCCGCCTACCCATGCAATCCAGGCCGGCCCTCTACACCGTGCCGCGGCGGACTACAACTCCTATTGATGATGAACTGTGATATTATCGTAAGTGTTGTGATTCAGCTGCCCAATATTTGTTGCCCATAGACGGTTTAAAGTTTATTTTTGTTATTTATTTTTAAGTTTAAAGATGGACTAAACGATTACTTTCCAGTACCGATTATACCCGATACTAGTACAGACTAGTACCGAGTAGCGACTACTTTGTATTGCTTTCGGCCAGAAATAGGCTATGGGTTCACAGTGTTGCCCTGTGTTTAAAGCAAAGGATTATGCACCTTCTGTGCTTTGGGTTCATGATTGATCACCTTTTCATGCACTTCTGTGTTTCAAGTCAGTTGGACTCCGAGCGTTTTCTCTGTTTTCAATGGCCTACGGCCGAGTTGGTGGGGGCGTCAGACCAAATATTTTGTCATTGTTTTGTAGTAACGATTGCTGTGTTTAGTTTAAGACCACTCCCGAGGTCCTAGTATAGAAATTACCCAAGATATGAGACTTTGAAAACCGCTGTTTGAGGAGTCTATACAAAATGAATTTTGTCCACGGTTTGTGTAATATTAAGCCTAAGGCCTCCAAATAACTTTATTTTGTGTTCTTGGGTTGGCCTACACCTTGGCGAGGTCAATCATTCATTTTGGTTCAGTGTAAATGTGTTTTTGTGACTTGTTAAGTTAGGCCATTTTGACTCAATTGATTATGTTGAATAAGTGGGCTTCTGGGACTTTCCCAGTGCCAAGTTTAGTCACTTTTAGTTGTAATTAATGCTCATACATGTTCCCTGCAAGTTTCATTTAATTTACTTTATAGATAAGAAAATAATGAGGCATTTTAAGTTTTGCTATTTCTGTAATTTAAGTTACCCCAGGGAACTTAAAGTCCAATTGGCCTCAGGCCAATTTTTAAGTGCTGGGTTGGGATTGGATAGCTGGGGGCACCTTTCCCCCAGCTGTTAAGACCTTTTCCAGCAAATTCGGTCAAGAAATGTTTGAGTTTTTTTACAAAAATGCATGTAATGTACTGCCAAGCTAAAATTGTTGAAATCCTTTAAATACTGTTTTTCTTGTGTATGTTTAAATATGTTTTATGTAATTTTTTCATTGTTTTATTTTAAGTCTGGCCATTCTGGACCAGATAAGTCTGGATTTCTGTCTGCAGTGCATCGCTCGGATATATCACATAATCGTGCGGCTTCAGTCAGTGACGTCACATTGTGTTTTTCTGATTCTAACAACCAACCGAGCCGTCTTTTGCTTGGTTTGTTTAGAAATATTATATAAGAAAATTAAAAACCCTATTACGCGATGCATCACCAGGCATTGTCCATTAAATGCAAGTCTGCTACGAGCGAAATTATCGGAATAGTATATTTCGTTACTAGTCCGGAAAAGCGCTCTTTGCCAGTGCAAATCGTTTAAAATCGCCGTATCTCGGCCGATCAAATTTGTTTAGATCTTAGTCTTTAGGTAAAATCTTTGTTTTCAACGATAACATACTTTGAGATTTCCGCTGGCATGTTGGCCTTTAAATTATTGCGGTTTGGATATAAACTGTTGCGGTTTTTTTGGCCGATAAACTATGTTCACTTGTCGTTTACGGTTTAAAAGTTACAGCGAACATGAAATGTGGTAAAATTGTCATTTTTAATCCGAAAAACAGGTCAAATAGCTGATTTTGGTCCATGAATTCAATACAGTCGTCTTTTTAGGCCGATAACTCATATTTTGGTCTATAAATAATTGAATTTGGATACTTGCTAGTAGTAGTGAATGATTCCCGCGGGAGCCAAAAAGTACGAAGTACGAGTCACGTGACCTGGATTAAGTTTTGGATTAAAACGCATTCAAACCTAACTTAAGCTTCGTTTACGACTGTTTTCAATAGCCGTATTGAAAAAAATAAATTTAAAAAACCCGTTTTTAAAGTTATATTTACGTTTTATTGCACAAATATTGAAGCGGCCCATTTCAGGACTAGTATGTTAAATATTGAAGCGTCCCATTTCAGGACTATTAAATATATGTATATTTTTCATATTGTTCTGATAAAAAACTATATTTTTTAATATTGGTCGGATAAAAAACGCATCGCTAGGACTAGTGTATTATATATATATATATATATATTGATCAGATAAAAAACACACAACATACTTGGCATTCGCTATATAACAAACTTAATGTCGTGTTTTGTCTTATCATTCGATAAATTTATTTTTCCGTTGTATATTACATACAGGGGTTTCTCAGGCTGTAAAAGCGCCTTTATATTATTCGACGACATCCTGTTGGTCCAACTTTCGGGTAGTTGAAACTTAACGTTATCACATGTCACAAGAACACGCGGTCCGTATTGGGTAAAATTTCGTTTAATGCCTTTGACCAAATACTTTTTACCATGTTCTAAATCACTTAACCTTGTAAAAGAATTACCATTGACTTCGTTGAGTATACTATCAAAATCGTCGTGCATATTCATTTTTTATGTTTTATATCGCCTATGTATACAAAATTGAATTATCAAATTGAATAAAAGATATAATCGCGTCTCGTGCGTTGTTATAAATATTTGATTCAGCAAACAGCTATTGTATTTATAATTAAGATCCCTTAACAGCAAATAAGAATTTTATTAAAACTTTGAAAAATAGAATAAAAAGATAAAACATAAACTAACGTAGTTCAGACTGGCTTACGAGTTTCACGTAAACGATATAATTAGGTAAAGCGTTCTCTAACGGTTTATAGTTTTCATCTGTTAAAAGTATACTGATTTCTCTTATGGTTTGCAATCCACTCTTCAACGGTACGTAGTTTAAAACGCTCGGCTTATCATGTATTGTATCTTTATGTTCTTTGGGACTTAAGTGATACAACAGAGAACTGTTTTCGTGCCTATGCCAGTGTACACTGTGATTGATAAAAGAATGTTCCACTAAATCTCAATGAACCTCTATAACGTTAAACGTCTTATTTGTAATTCTTTATTACCTTCATACATAGAAACTACGTTTTCCGCAATGTGTTTGGATTCGTATTTGATATCATCATCTTTGTCCAATTCGTTAAATCCCAGAAACCTTCGCATTCCTTTGTTTATATGACACTTTACCGGTGAATCGATACACACCTTAAATTGACTGTTCCGATAAATCTTAAACTTTTCCGCTACATCCTCTGATACTAATTCATATTCGTTCCATAAAACCCTCCTAATCGCATTTTGAATAGCTTTCAAATCAAAGTACCCCGGATGCAAAATATTAGTTGGATAAGTGTCGGGTTTATAGAATGATATTGTAGCCTCCTCATATAAATTGTGGAAATAATTGTCACAGTACAATCCTGTTAGCGCCAAGTAATACCGCACGCCTTCTTCCAAATGAATGGGGTTATCCAGTTTTAACTGTAAAAGTGGGTTTTGACCGGACAATCTAAAAAATACCATCACTATATATACAGAAATAAAATTCGCTGTTCAACTAATTATTTACATTTTTAATAAAAAACTACAAAAATCAATTAAACCAAGACAACCATGTATATTTATTATTTCGTAGCGCGTACTCAATTTCATTATATTCTTGTCCGTTCGAATAACGTCTTAAAACTTCTAAGCACAAATGACCGCATATGGGCGGATCGTCATACTCTTGAAATCTTGTCATAATTATAAAATATACCTTTATCCATTTTCAAATATTTTTCCAATTCGAGAGGGTGGGGTGCGTTTCCAAAAGAATCGAAATAAACAACACGGTTACCTTTTATAATATAACAACACCAATGCGTGCCGTTGGAGTTAATATCGCCTAAATTTATAATTCCGCATTCGTTTTTGTGTGGTTTATCGGGCAGGGCTTGTCTCATGAAAACACCGCGAAAGTTCTTTAACTCGAGTCTGTCGGCCCACGACTCCAAGTCCGTCATTGAAAGTGGGGTTAATTTTTTTTAACTTCGCTTAATGCCTTGTTTAATTCGCTATTTATTCGTCTTCTCAATCCGGCACCGCTCGGGTCTTGCTCAATGACAGTATCCAGTTCTTCGTCAATTAATTAAAAATTGGTTTTTCAATACGGGCACGACCTTGCTCTTAATCAGCGGTGATGCGAGCTTCTTGAAATATGGAATATTATTTTCTGCCATTTCCAGAACCTCTTTTAATAAACCGCCGTCAATCATATCCTTCAATTGCGAGTGATCCAAAATCAACCTAATTCCTTTGTTATGTTTAATCGCTTTTTCAATCTGTTTGTTCTGATCACCGTCGAGCAAAACTTCGACATTACCGTTTTTTAACTGATCCCTGGTTAATGTTAAAACAGCACGTTTCAGTTTCTTATGCGCGATTCGCAACTTATTCAGCTGCCTCTTTGTAAAGCCTATTTTTCGCTTATGTTGACCCATTATCACTATGCTATATTACAATTCACAAAATTCCGAGTTATATAAATTATACGTTTTCTTTTGCGATTACAATTTTTTTCTTTGAAAGACAACAACTTTTTTGTTATATAAGTAATGGATTTATACTGTAAAACGTGTAAATCAAATACAGCGTCTCAAGACTTGAAAACGGTAAAAACTAAAAATAAGATATGGTTGGCCACTGCGAAATGCGCAGTCTGCGGTGGTAAGAAAAATTCATTTATTAAAGATTCACCCGAAGTTTTAGAGGCAAAGGAACTGCACAAACCGGTCGTTATAAAGTTTACAAAGCGTAGAATAATTACAAGAGGTATTGACGATTTATGGGCGGCCGATCTGCTCATTATGAAACAGTACGCTAGAGAAAACAAGTGGTACAAGTACATTTTAAACGTTATAGACACATTTAGCAAATTCGTATGGTCTGAGCCTTTGAAGAAAAAAGACGGTGCGGACGCGACAGCGGCTTTTGAGAACATAATTAAAAGAGCAAAGAGTGACGGTCACAATACGCCAAAGCTATTACACACCGATAAGGGTACAGAGTTTAAAAATAAACCTTTCAATGATCTTTTGAAAAAACACAACATTAAACTGTACCACACGGAAAGTGAGGAAAAATCCGCGATAATTGAAAGATACCATAGAACGCTGAATGAGAAACTGAAGGTGAAATTTCAACTCAGAAACTCGCACAAATGGCACGACATTTTACAGGAACTCACAGACGAGTACAACAGACACGATTATCATCACACCATAAAAATGCGTCCCGTCGATGTCAATAAGGAAAACGAGGCCGATTTACTGGAATTGTACCAAGAGCGTGAAAATAAAATTCCTCGTAAAAAAGCAAAGTTTGACATCGAGGACAGAGTTCGTATAACGGCTAAAAAAGACGTTTTTGCAAATAAATACACAGGTATTAAACACCAGACCCGTTACTTATAAAATCGCGGATCAAAACGGTGAAGAAATAATCGGCGGGTTTTATGAAAAGGAATTGCTCAAGACTGATTTTTGAATATTAACCAGACCGTCCCATTTTAGGACTAGTGTATTAAATATTGAAGCGTCCCATTTCGGGACTAGTGTATTAAATATCGAAGCGTACCGATATACATAAACTCATCTTTATTCAAGTTCTTTGCTAGCGTGTCCAGTGAGTCGAGTGTAAACTTTAGTGAGTCCAAAAACCTAGCTTTTATCCCGATACCGAAATCGACAGTGTAAGACATGTATCGCTCCTCGTTGTTGGGAATAACTTCGATCTTTGTATTTTTATCTAAACGAAGCATTTTTACAAATAAATGCGTATCGTATCCGCTCAAGTTGTGTATAAATATTGGAATAAATTTTGGGTATTTATAATTTAAATTACACGAATTGTGCGCCACACCGCGGAACTCACCAGTCAAATGGTCGTGATCTCGCACACGTTTTTCATACAAAGGGTTGCCGCATATGTGACATAAAGTCGCACTAGCCGCTTCACCTAGTTGTTCCTTAGTGAGTTTTTTCATAGGTTTTTGGTTTTCTTTATAAAACGTAAGAATACCTTCCAACTCGGATTTTATAGTTTCACAGAACTTTTTCCCCGCATCAACACCGAAATAAGTTATCGGCTCTTTATAATCACCGTGTACATACGTTGTGTACAACGTGAAAGTTCTCGCCTCGTGGTGTTGATATTGTAAAGTATAAGGTACATTTTGCTCTTTACCATCTTTTATTACTGTTGTGGAGGGTTGACAAGTAGTAATTGGTACTAACATACACTCGAAATCTGCATACATTACAAAAGGAATTTTCATTCTAGATTTATAGTTTGTCAATTGAATAACTTCACCTTTTTTAGGTAATTTTCCTCTGACAGCCTCGTGTGTGTTGCAATATTCCTTATGTTTAATTAATAAATCTTCTCTACCGAAAAATTGTAAACACCGCCTGCAGATATGAAGTTTACCATGACGTGAAGTTATTTGTTTTCGAACGAGCCTACTAAGATCTTTTATATAACAATAATGTGTGATAATTTCATTGGTTTTTTTATTCTTTCGTGTAATATAAAGCAGATCGACATGTCTATATTTTTCCTCGCTCGTCGCTAAAAGCACGTCTATGTTATAATTTATTTCATTTATTTCTTTGTAAGTGTAAACGTTTATTGATATACCACTACGCTTTTCAAATTTTTTAACATCATCTAAACTAACCGGAAAATCAATTCCTTTTAAGAAAGAGTCAAACTCGTGTTCGTATTTTTTATAGTGGCGTATTCTTTCAGGATTCCGGTCTACGGGATATAAGGCACAAATAATGGACCAGAGAAAGCATTTTTGATCTTTATTTTTTATGTTTATTACAGCTTGTTTGCTTTTAATATAACTCGGAAGATCGATGTAACTGGAACCTCTAAATGGAACATATATGTTAATCGCTAAATCTAGAGTTTCAATTTCATAAAGACTCCAACCCGATCCACGCTTTTCAAAGTCTTCTAATTGTGTAAATATCTTCGCTTTAGCGTCTTTTATTACTTCATTTAGATCGGTGGTGTTGCATATAATAACGTTAGCTGTACTGAAGTGCATAGTATCTATTTCATCTTTTTCGCCAACATTGCGTTTATACTTTGCGTTAAATACAAAATTAATTTTTAAGTTGTATTTTCCCAAGTGCTCTGTTATGGTTTTAATAATACAATCAATAAATCTATCAAAAAACACTTGCGGTTCTTTTATACCATGAATATTTTTATATTGAAAAGTGATTAATCTGTTTCTGAATGCTGTTTCTTTAATACATATTTCGTTTTTTTCGGAGATTGGTGAAAGATCAGCAGGTTTTTTAAAAAGCTTTGTAATCGTGTCAACAGCTGAAGAGCAAGCAGAACTAAGGGAATTGCATACTTTTTTAAATGTTGATGGATCAATGTGGGGGTTTTTATCTCAGGTTGTTCATCAATATCGTTTTGATTGGGTGAAGGGCGTTTAATCGCGCGTGTTCCGGATGTGCTGGGTGTAGGATGTTCAGTAACAGAATTATTTGGGTTTTGTTTACAAATTTTATAATGCTTCGTTATGTTAGTTTTAGTTATAAGCTTTCCACAATAAGTACATTCAACTTTTTCAGCAGTCACTTTCCTATTTGGATTTTTCTTACAAATTTTAACGTGATCCGTCATGTTATATTTTGTAATTAACTCACCGCAGTAAGTACAAGCTTCTTTATAATCATTTAAATTTATATTCGGATTATTTGGACAAATTTTAACATGTCTTGATATATTAGATTTAACAATCAATTTATTACAATGAATACAGGAAACTTTTTCGTTACTCATGTCTCTATATAAGAAACACAGAGTTGAGGTTTCAATAAATTATTAAACACTGTGAAAGAAATGTATTACAGAGGTATTTTATTCGATTCGTTCCGCCTTGTTAAATTTGAACTCTGAACCTTTGCGATAAGAATTACTTGTTTACCGATAAGAACTAAAACTTGGTTGCTTGCCATTTATTTCATTATTTTAACAAAAGAAAAGATTCAAGTAAAAACCCGCCTGTAATATTTTCTCGTTAATCGAATAAATAATTTATATAAAATGAAAACTCGTATAATATATATAGACAAACATTTTTAAATATACAATTATGGATTGTGAAGATTATAAATACTTTTTGCTTACAAAGTTCGCTTTACCACCTACAAGAGGGTCTCTTAATGCAGCGGGCTATGATTTAAAAAGTGCTTACGATTATGTGGTGCCAAAACGCGGTAAGCAGTTGATATTAACAGACTTGTCTTTTCAGTTTCCACCGGGTTGTTATGGGAGAATCGCCCCCCGGTCTGGATTAGCAGTTAAACACTCGATCGATGTCGGTGCTGGCGTTATCGACTGTGACTTTACTGGAAATGTCGGTGTGTTGTTGTTTAATCTTTCTGATGTAGATTTTAAAGTTGAAAGAGGTGATCGGATTGCACAAATAATATTAGAAGTTTATAAAAATAACGTACTAACCGATGGTGGAAAAGATATGCGGCATACGGAACGCGGAAACAACGGGTTCGGTTCGACTGGTGTAAAAAGAAAATTACATAGTTCGTTAATCTAAATATTGATAAGAATGCAGTTGCCCATTTTTTACCTATATAAGAAAAAACAGATATTGTAGCGATGTGTTTTTTATCTGATCAATATTAAAAATATATATATATATTTAATAGTCCTAAAACGGGACGCTTCGATATTTAATACACTAGTCCTAGCGATGCGTTTTTTATCTGACCAATATTAAAAAATATAGTTTTTTATCAGAACAATATGAAAAATATACATATATTTAATAGTCCTAAAACGGGACGCTTCGATATTTAATACACTAGTCCTGAAACGGGACGCTTCAATATTTAATACACTAGTCCTAGCGATGCGTTTTTTATCTGACCAATATTAAAAAATATAGTTTTTTATCAGAACAATATGAAAAATATACATATATTTAATAGTCCTGAAATGGGACGCTTCAATATTTAACATACTAGTCCTGAAATGGGACGCTTCAATATTTGTGCAATAAAACGTAAATATAACTTTAAAAACGGGTTTTTTTAATTTATTTTTTTCAATACGGCTATTGAAAACAGTCGTAAACGAAGCTTAAGTTAGGTTTGAATGCGTTTTAATCCAAAACTTAATCCAGGTCACGTGACTCGTACTTCGTACTTTTTGGCTCCCGCGGGAATCATTCACTACTACTCTTGCTTACAGATTTGTTAATATGAAGAATTGTTTGCGATGGTGCCTTGTACTAGAGACACATATACTTGTCGCCTGCAGCAAGTGTATTAATTTTGCTTGTTATGTTTCATTAAATCTATTTAACATAAGTTTTAACATCTGTTTTGGTTTTTGATTTTAGTGGCAGTGCAGAATAAGTTTCCTGGATGAACTGGAGGGCGCTTTGAAAATAATAAAGTTAGCAATTTATGACATAAAATTAAATCAATTAAAAACAACAGTAGAATGCAGTGTTTTTTTGATATTACTTTTCTATTCATATAAGGTATTCAATAAAATTTGTAATTTTATCAATAATTTGAGTTTTATTTAAGCTACTTCCTTTGCTAGTAAGTAAAGTAATACAATTTCATTAATTTGCTATACAAAATCCCGTGAAAATGTTATAAAGTAGGCCTGATCACTTTAGTATTAATTTGTTATCAGGCAAATGAATTTAAAATTTATTACCTCCAAGAGACTGAATATTTCAATAGCAATTTATATTTCTAAAACAAGTGGGATGATCAGCGTTGGAGGGGAAGTTAACAATACTATCTGTCATAATAATATCCCTGCGGAAAACATTTGGCTACTCAGTATATTAAATATATTTTACTGGGTGAACGTATGGTAATAAGTTTTTATGGTAGTCTTTATAAACACGAGGACGGTATTCTAACCAAAATTGACAATATATCATTTATGTTTTTGAGTATTGTATTTTAAATTATGTCTTAACAAATAGGTACTAAATTATTACATTAGGTTTCTTGGTTTTTTTTCAAATGGAATGGTCAACACAAGCCATTGAACTGTGTCACTGTTGTAAGCAGTATATTTGGAACATTTGTTCTTGTAGGATTAGCTATTTTTTACTCTTAAAAAAGTTTATTTTCTTTTGCTGATTTAAAATTTATTTGCTGTTATTTAAATATTTCTTTGCCTATAAAACTTAATGTTTAAACATATGGGTGCAGCAAACTCATTAGGTTGAAGGTAAATTAAAATAATTTGTGTTAGGCCTAATCAATAAAGGCTGTCCCACACTTCTCGCGAATATGCCTGATCATTTGGCCTAACTACAAATGTTCGGTAGTCGCGAGAAGTGTGGGAGCTGCACGAAATATTTTGTATCAGTACACTATCGCCGAATGATTCTCTCGATGTTTGGAACGAGTCTTGCACCAAATCAACCAAATGTGTACAACAAACTAATCAAGTACACGCTCGCCCAATACCAATGCAATACCATGCTCGCCCATTCACTTCCGCTCGTCTCCTTTGATTTGTGCCAAAACCCGACAAAAACAGCACAGGTGAACACGAATTATGGTGAGGCGAACTATCCCGAACATTTGAGAACATTTAATCATTTGAGATGTTTTAAGTTTTATTTAAGAGACAACAAATTAATGAGTGCTAAACTCTGTTAATTTTTGTTTGACCAAACTATATTTGAAATTAACCTTCGCACTGTAAAAAATAATCGTGTTAATTCGACCCAAATTTAATACCAAGATGTCCCAGTAAGACCTCACACACTCTTGTGTCGAAATAACACTCAGCTGCTTGTGTTGAAGTTCACCCACTTACCTGAGTTGGAAACCATCACAATTCCTTGTGTCACTCGGTAACACATATTTCTTCCGTTTTAAATGTTTAACACATTTTTGTGTGTGAAAAAAATTACTCTATGATTAAGCAACACAGAAATACTGTGTTAAAATACTTACCCAAATTTGTATTAATATAACCTTTTTATTGTAAATAACACGCAGCATAATAAGTCAACACATAACATTTGTGTTATATTTGTTACTTAAATTTGAGTGAAATATTAACCAAAATACCTGTCAGGTAAGTTAGTATTTTTTCTGTGTAAAGAAAAACAGTGAACAGCTTATTTCTTGTGCAAAATTAAATGTCTGTAATGGTATACATCACTTGAGAAAGGTTAAATCACCGGGAAATATTGCACAGACAAATTCAACTCGAAATCACCTGTCCACCAACAATTTTATACACCAAGTTTCAGTAAAAATTTATATATCACATTAAGATGGGTCCAAATTTAAAACTTTATACTAATAAAGGTAAAGTTGCACCGTAAAGTTGCTTTTGAAACACTTATACTCTACATAGTTTAAAATTACACCAGGTATTCGTCTTCACATTACAGGTTTGATCTTGAGTGACCAAAACAGTAAAAAAATATTTTTAAACTGTTAAAAAAAACATAATTTTTAAACTGGACAAATTTTGAGGGGTTATTCAAATTTTATAGTTTGTTCATATATTATATAATATTGCAAAAAATATTTCATCTGTAAATAAATTAAGCATTCCTATTAAGTTACGTTAAAAACGGTTAATTGAAAAAATTAACCTGGATTAAAAGTTATCACTTTTCACAACCGTACCAAAAAAACAATGAAATTTTCAAGATTCTAAATCACTGGATCTTCCAACTTTATATGTAAATAGGTATATTCAAAAATACTAAACATTTAAAGATAAAACACTTTATTGCACACATTGTTTAATGCAATGATTTTATCATGAAGGCTTCAACGGCCCTTTAAATCTAACTCTAACAGGTACGGGGAGACACTTCTTCTGTTTGTCCACAGGTAAAAAGATTTGGCTGGAGATCGCTTTGGAACTCTTTCTTTTGTTGGTCCACGGCTGAAAGATATGGCTGAAGATCACTTGAACTGCTTACTAGCTCTTCCAGAATGGCCATTCTGAAAAATATTTTTCAATACTATATATCTGGTCAGCAATGATATACCAATACTTATTGAGTACTTCATCAAGAGAAGCCCATAAAACTTTATTCTGAAATGTAAACATTGAAACTTAGGACGTTCACGGGGCTTAGCCCCGAGGGGATTTTAAGGAAGTGAATAGGCCTATATGTTGCATGGGTTCAAGATCTACCTTTATGTAAAATTTCAGCCCAGTCAGTTCAGTAGTTTTTGTGTTCACCCAGAACATCAGACAGACAGACAAAAACCATCTCTTCTTTATAATATTATAACAAACTAGCAAATCCAGCTGCTCACAAATTCAAGCAAATACGGTTGTGACTTTAAATTGTGTTGCCATTCCAAAAGTTAGCCTAAAGCAGCTGATCTTTCTTCTGTACTGTGTTTTGTTACCTTCAACAGCTATCAAATTCTCAATTTCAATGATTACTGTTCTTCCATAAGATCAGTGTCTCCAGTTGTACGATTATTATCGTTTTGTACGATAATTCAGCCCGTTGTACAATGTACGATAGGTCGCGTACGATACGGTAAATTGTATAATAATTTGGGATCAGCCTAAACTATACATGATTATGAGCTACTAATTAAAAACCTCTTAATGAGTTAAATTTTAAAAATACATAAATAGGCTCTCAGAACATATTTTAAAAGTACTAAATACAATTTTTTGTTGGATTCTTTGCCATTTATTTTTATAAATACCCTACATAGGCTTTGTAAAATATCGTGAGTTTTGTTAAGCATTTGTTTATTTATTCGAACCTTTATTTCGTTTGGAAATTTACAGCTGTTCTACTTTAAAAAATTGAATGTTTGTCTATTTTAACGTTTGAGTGTAAGTTTTAGGTGTCTTTGCAAACGTGCAATAGTTTTACCTACAATACAATAATATTTAACTACTTGTATGGTATTTGTCCCTGGCCGAACTGGAGACACTGCATAAGATTAACATTGCAACTTTGAAGGCCTTTGGGGCCTGAGGGGCGATGTAGATTTGAATGATTTTCTGCAGACCTACGCATTGAGACATTTCCGCATAGATACTTCAATCATAACAATCGGTACAGTGGATCCTGATATCTCAGCGTGACACAAAATCTGCTTGTGTATTAAATATTAGGTTTGCTGCAGCAAGGGTATTTTTGTTTGGCTACTTAGCTTGTCGGCAAACTAAATATCCCCGGACACTGTAATAGGCCTGGAAAAAGGGTTTATAATTTAATCTCAAGATAGGAGGGAGGCACCTCACTGTCGGTAGCGTATGTTAGATGGGGACTGTAACTTTCTTTTTTTTTATTCGGATTGTTATATTGGATTTTACCTTGTAGAACTGCCACTCCCACTCTCACTCTGTCCAGTTTTCTTTCTACTTGCTGTTGGAGGTAGTAGGTGAATCATTGAATTTCTCGTCTGGTTCCATTCTATAAATAAAAGTTACAAATTACCTTTTCTGAACTAAAATACCTAAACGTTTAAACGGGTGCAGTTCCGGATCTGGGCTACCATACTATCGAATGAAAATAAAGTTTTAACAGTTGATACATGGATTACTCTTATTCTTCAAATTTTCTGTCGATGTAGCAAAAGCAGACCTCTCTACAAAACGACATCCAATCAGCGATAGTTTTCCTGCTGGTTTTAGATGTTGATGTGCTTGATTTCTTATTAAAAAATCATAATTTACAACATTTATACAAAAAATTAAACTAAAGTTAGAATGTTAATCAATCCAAACTTGGCATTTTCGAAAAAAGTGTTTTCTAAAGCGTTCTTTCTTACATCGTGTTCGTCATTGACCTTTTTTTTGCATCAAAATTTGACCGAATTTTCACCACGTATTAGTGTTTTTTTTTTGCCTCCACACACATCACAATTTGGATTATTAGGTACCTATTAGTTCTTTGTCTTGAAGAAAAGTAACACATTTTTCTATTGGATTAAACACATGTTTACAGAAACATGTAAAATTCACAAACTCACAATCACTTTCTACTTCTATTTTTATTTACTTTATTTTAAAATGTAAATAAACAATTTTAATTAAAAATGTTTAAAAACATCTGATTATTAAAAATAGAATACAGTTTAATTATTCGATATATATATCGATTGTTAAAACTTCGATATTTGAATGTCACAAAATTAATGTTCTCCTGTAAGTTAATTTGAAATTTTCCACCACCCTACGTATGTAAAAGAATTCTCCCACCTTTATGCTGTGTGTATTCCGTAATGGGTAATGTTAACAGTTTGACTAACATCAATATTTTCTCTATCTTATGTTAAGCAAATATTCGTTTGCTAGCGATATCGCAATATGGCAATAAGTCTCGCCATCAACAATTTTACTCACTGTCATTGTGTATTGCGAGTTGCAAGTTGCGTATCAGCAAGTATACTTTCTGGCATGGTTGGTTGGTCAGGTTGACAAGGGGCTTAATAGGTTAAGGAGCTACGGAGGTACGGTAGGCCTACTCAGAACAGTACAGTCGGCACGACTCTTATTCGATAAATTGAGGTTAGGTGAGATGTAAACTACTCTCAAAGCGAGGTGTTAGTATGACAGAAGTTTAGTTAGGTTATGTTATTGTTGATAATAAAAAGTTGGCATCACTCACGTCTTCATATATGTGGAGGCGGACCGGAAACTACTTTATTTAAGCCCTGAATTGTTTACTTGAGCTAACAATAAAATTAAGTAGGTATTTGATTACAGGGTTCTTATGGAGTATACATGACCCCAACTATATTGAGTTAAATTTGCATTTTTCTTAAAGGTTTTTACCTCTAGAATCCAGAAATAACATTTATTTTGCGCGGAAACCATTATTAATTATAGAAAATATTACTTAAAATTATTATTTTCGATGCAAGCAGACAATACTTACAAACCACAGATTAGAACACAACTTTCAATGTTTCTAGTTTCTACAGACTATCAGGAAAACGTCCATAGAGTATAAAATAAATAAATGAAATGTCGTAGATAATATGTATCTAATAAAAAGTTATGTTTTGTGCTTTATTTACCCCTTACCCATTATAAGTGACTAAGTGTTGAGAGGTGAGTGAGCAAAGTGAACAAGCTCATTCTGAAAGTAAATGAGCGTAGCGAACTAAGTCACCATGGAGGCAAGTGAGCGCGATGGTTAGTAAAAAACACTACATCTTCGTAGGGTACGTGACAGCAAACGAGGTCACCATGGAGGCAAGTGAGCGCGGAGCGCGTAAGCTCATCCTGTAGGAAGTGAGCTGGCGAAGAAGCTTGATCCGAAAATGAATGGTTAATAAAAAACGCTACATCTTCGTACGGTATGTGACATTAAAGCGTACACTTAGTACTGGCATGGTTTGTTGGTGGGCTTGCCACGGGTGCTTATTAGGTTAACTAGCTTGGGTTAGGTTAAGTGCCACCGTACCTGGATGGCAAAACGAACAAAAACAAACCACACTTAACCTAACAATCCTAACCTAACCCAACGCTAGTTAACCTAATAAGTACCCGTGGCAAGCCCACCAACCAACAACCCGAATATAAGTATACTTTGGTACCTATTATACTCCTAATTAGGTTAGGTTAGGTAATACAGGTGCAGTCGAGCAATATTCAAGGGTTCGAGTTGGCAAACCTGCTCCAAGTAGAAAAATCTGCTCCGAAGCGGAAAAAATAACAAAATGGACGTTAACACCGTTTATTTAATTTCGTACTGTTAATTTTCATCTTAAAAGTTGTTATTTACTGACGTATAGTTATTTTAAGAACATATTATGATTATCTCTAGTGGATGATGATTGATCAAACGGTATTTATGTGTTTTCTTTATTAACAATTTCTTAGATTGGAAATCTCTTGCAGACAGTTCCATGTTGCAATTTGAACGTTCCTCCCCTCAAACCACTAGTCCGCAGAAGAAATTGGAACCTTCCAAGTTTTTTTTACTATTTTCACCATTAAAACGGTCTTTCCGCGGAAAAAGAATGCTTTTATCGTGTTTTTCAGGTCAAAATCTATAATAAAAGTGTAAATTTACCTCGATTTTGTTGGGGTCATGTATACTCCATAATTACCTACAGGTTCTTATCCTCTAATCAATAGATTGCCAAGCATACATAGTGTAATCCATCTTACGTTCAAGAAAGGTTATCTGAATTTCAAAGTAGGTACGCCTAGCTCACAAACTTAACTTGTCTATAGTAAAATAATTACCGTAGACTCACTAAAGCTGGAGCAGTCAAAATACTAGAGGAGTTATAACATGTTTGCATAAAATTAGCAAATTAAGTTCTCAGACCCCTTCAAAGATTGAATGTAAGGAGTACAAAAGTGAGATTTAACCTCGAGTCGTATAGGCTTTGGAGAGTAGGCTAGGCCTGTAATCGGTAATTATGGAGTATACATGACCCCAACAAAATCGAGCCAAGTTCAGTTTGTGAGCTAGGCATACCTACTTTGAAATTCAGATAACCTTACTTGAACGTAAGATGGATTACACTATGTATGCATGGCAATCTATTGAGTAGAGGATAAGTAGGCAAAATTGACAAGGCCTAAGTTATTTTGTCAAACAAAATTGTTTTTCCTAGGATGTCCTTCTAACATCAATCACCCTAATAACTCAAGCACGCCGCTTCCTTCACGGAGTTGTAGGGGTTACTTACAGCCTACAATAACACTGACCACTACCTTTACAGCTAAATCTTCACTTACCTTATCACCCATCTTGACGACATGTAGTAACAGTAGCATTTGGCTACTGCATTGCAGTTCCACATTCGCAATTTAAAACTCAAAGAACGTAAACTGACAAACAAACAAAAAGAATGCTGCCGGGTGTCGTCTGTCGCTGTCAAGGAGTTCTATTGGTATTACTGGAGGTAACACTGATGAACAAAACTACGAGCCGTTCTTTCCAAATTTTGGTGAGGCAAAGAACTACTCGCTGAAATCGAACTAGTTGGCAAAGTAACTCAAACAAATACCTACTAATGATTTTAACATTAATAAACTTGTATTCGTTTGTTTGCTCATGATTTATCATATTTCACGGCAAGATTAGATGCATAAATAGAGTGAAAAAATGAATTTGCTCCAACTTGTATTACTTTTACTCCAGTGATTTTCACGAGTAGAATCACTTATAGGAGTAAACAACGAATCATGATAGTTCAAAGAACGATAAATTTGCCTCACCAGTGTACCAGCAGTAGGATTTATTCATAATTATTCTCAGTAATAAGTTGATAATTTTATTCATCTGCAACTGCAACTACATTAAAAAATGTACTTCTTCTTCTACTTTTTAGGTGGAAATATTTGTTCATGGATCCTTTTTGAAAGAGTTTTTCTGCCAATTTCAATACATATCATAGTGTTAAAAACCTAATCTTGAGTTGCTTTATTAGTTTATTACATACCCGAAGCCCTACCCAAAGTTAGACTAAACGTAATAGTACTAATAGTGTAATACAGATTTTTATCTTTCACCGTTGATCATTTGTGCTATTTAAATAATTGTTTTGTATTTTTAATAAACAAAATTGTATTCATTTACTATAACAAACAAAATATATAAAATTACAACATATACAAAATTACACTTAATCGCATATTTTTCCTGGCTTTTTTTGAATCACGGCCAATCCCGGGTGCAACGCACATTAATTACCCACAATTCCAGACAAAATTACCGTGTTTAAAATATATTTTAGAAGACCAACACGCTTTCGTGTCACAAATGCCAAATTGACACAGCATAGTTTTACCACGAATGCGAATTGGTTACTCAAGCCTCTAGTAAACCAATTTCAGTGTCTGAATTGGTTACTCAAGCCTCTAGTAAACCAATTTCAGTGTCTATTTTCACACAATCAGTTTAACCAACATCTTTGTGTTTAAAATACCCCAGCATTTTTTTACAGTGCAATATGTTTTGCAAATGACAATGTTTAAAGCAAACAATGAAATTAGTTGTCCATACACAAATTAGATTGTTTAGTTTATTATATTCTTGGTAGTTTCAACAATTCATTTTTCTCTGTGAACCGTACGTGTCACCTTGACACTGCTCACTGCTCTCTAAATGTTTTAAGCCAAGTAGACCTCGTGCGGATCTTCGTGAAGCCTGAGTAGGGGTTGTCAGCAGAAGAGTGGGGGGGGATCAGCGTTGGAGAAGAAGTTCACAATACCATGTGTCACAATACTATTCCTGCGGAATACATTTGGCTAGTATTTGGAAGGCAGTGGCTACGTACACGTCCGACGTGAGCCGCTACTGTTCACGTCCGTTCCAAATTATGCACCGTACGTTACTTTTCCTGTGATTTTTAAAACAAATTGAGAGCCAGAAAACCTCCTAACCTACCTAACGTAACATAACGTAACGTAACCTAACCCAACCTAACCTAAGCGGTAGCGAAGTGAATTTGCCCTTACATTGGACGTGTACGCAGTCACTTCGTATTTGGAATGTTTGTTCTTGTACGATCAGCTGTTTTTTTCTTAATAAAGTTTATTTGTGTTAGGCCTAATCAATAGGGGCTGCCTCACACTTCTCGCGAATACGCCCGAACATTCGGCCGAACCCCGAATGTTCGGAGTAGTCACGAGAAACGTGGAAGCTGCACAAACCTTTTGGTACCAGTACACTATCGCCAAATGATTCACTTGAATGTCCCGCCGAATGTTCGGAACGAGTCGCAACAACGAGTCTTGCACCAAATCAACCGAATGTGCACAGCGAATTAACCAAGTACACGCTCACCGAGTACCATGCTCGCCCATTCTTTTCCGTTCGTCTCTTTTGATTCGTGCCAAAAACCCGACAAAAATCGGAGCACGGCGAACACAAATCATGGTGAGACGAAATATTCCGAACATACACGAGCACACTGAGTACACTATCTCGCTCGCCTTAGTTCGCCTTTGTTGGGCCATAGTGTACTGGTAGCAAGTACACGTGACGGAATGTTCCGTGAACGTTCGGGAGGATGTTCTGCCGAATGTTCAGGCGTGTTCGTAAGATGTGTGGAACAATCATAACCTCAGATCTTTGTACAACAATCACTTAGTAGTTGCAATGTTTTTGGTTTGGCACGTAACAGATGATTCTCACAAGCAATTTTTAGTCAACAGACTAAGAACAGATGACAATCACTCACCCCCACCCTAAAAAACCGGTTTAAACCACTTTAACCAATAACACCCAGACTTCACGAATATCCGCACGAGGTCTACGCAGTTAATATTTGGGTAGTATCAACCCAATGCTGGTTTAAAACTGTATAACTGTGATATACACTGCTGTATCAAGAAAATCTAAGTTTTATAAAGATGGCGGTTTGACAGTTTCCCCAGTATCTACTTGAAGAGAGACATTTAGAAGTATCATCTAAATATGGGATTTCTTAAATGTATTATACGATTAAACATGGCGGATCTCTGGGGTTTTCTATATCAGCTTGATGTGGTAACCTGTAAAAGTATCAGCTTTTCTTTAAAATCTGTTATAAGTGAAAAAATACTAGTGTATACAACTATATATCAATCTGAAATTTTATAAAACACATTAATAACTCATTTTCAGTGACTTAGTCTTTGAACTGAACGAATATATACAGTAACAAGTTGGACCAACAGGGATGGACTACTCATAAAATCAACTGTAAGAGTAATTTTATGTATATATATATATATATATATATATATATATATATATATATGTATGCACTCTAGCGGTCGCATTTTTTGTCCGATTTACTTCAGATTTGGTAGGGACGTTCCTTTCTGTAATCAATTGGACAAGTTCGTTGGGCAAAACAATCGGAAAACTCTAAACCCCTTTTTTGGGGATTAATCTTTCTAATTTTGAGTTTTTGGGCCCAAAAGGGGTCAGAAAAGCCCCGTATGTAAAATGAATGCATGTAAAAAGATGGGAATTAAGGAGGCGAAAGTTTTAAGCCTTCTCTCGTCATTCTAGCATAAATATTTACCGAGGTATTAAAGAAAGTGTGTATCTACCAAACACAGTACGTTGTCTTATGGGGATTTTACATTAGAAAAGTCTGTTATTCATTTCTTGGTGTACTTTTATCATCCCCAACAAACTCACGCCTACTTTAAAGCCTGACTGGACCTTCTCCTAACCTTATAATGCGCAAAATTGTATTCCCAGCATTGCAGGTAAATAGAACCAGGAGCATCAGAACAGCCAAAAAAAAACAATGTTTTCAGATTTGAATAAAAGTTGGAATAAATGTATGTTTTTAACTGATTTTGAGTTTTTATAGTTTTTTTTAAGTGGAAATTCACTTCCCTCACGTCAGCGTGCTGCCTGCGAACTCGTTTATTTTTTATTAAACTATTTCAACTTTCAATTATAAATATACTTGACGATTATCGTGTAGCCTTTTTGACTTTTTTAATATATTGAAAAGGTTTACTATTTGTTATTGCCTTAGGTTTGCTTTTCACAAACCAATGATCCATATCTTAGCATAGTGTAATTTAATTAAATTGTGTGTAGAGAGGTCTGTTACGACTAGAGGTGATTCTCATAACCGTGTCTTTCCAAATAATTAAATTCATCATTGTTTACAAGTTTAAAGAAAAAATTAGTATAAAAAAATGGCAATAATTATTTGGGAAAATTCATTACCGAAGAAATTTTTTCTTGATTTCTACCTACAGTAAGTAAATATGAGGTAATCACAAAATGAATGATGTTAAACTCATGTAATTATAATAAGGGATCACTAAACCGAAACATATACATTAGCGAAATTGGATGTCCTTTTCTTGAACGACACTCTTCAACAGTAGAGGAAGGGCTAATTTCAGGAAATGAACACTTTTAAAGGTGCGTTTTCATCAAAAGTGAGGTATTACACTAAGCTGTTTACATATTTATAATGCTGTATGAGTTAGCAAAACGCCCTTTAAATGAAGTTTATATTTGTAGTTTTATGGGCTTTGATAAGAGAAGCCATTTTGCGGTTGAACATATAATTTTATGTTAGAAAAATATACTCATAACCAATATTGTGAAGCACTGTGTCAGTATTGCGTTTTTGAATATTCAATTTACATTGATATTTACGAGGTTATATAAAATCCAAATACCACTGTTCTGACTGACTGACATACCTATCATGAAATATCCGTAACTATAAGGCCTACAGAGTTGACATTTTACATATAGGTTCCTCTTTGGCTCTAGGTGCTTGCTAAGAAACGCTTTTACGACATTCCCCCTGTGTTGCGCCCCGCTATAGTCCCAAAGATCATATGTATTCTCCTTATGGACATTCACTTTAGTTTGAGCTAATGCAAATTCAAACAGCTGATCTGTATTCATAGTAGTTCCACTTTCTAACCACAGAATGCAGCACATGTCATAGTTTACAGTACGCGAGCGAAGCTGCAACGGGTCGGCTAGTATGACTGTAAAAGAAAGTCGATAAACATATTGCATGGCTTTAAGAAGAACTTAATATCGATTACAAACATCAAAAACTGTTTTTTTAATAACTAGTTCACTAACACATAACAAACTTGTGTAAATAAAAACAAATACATTTTACTTTAGTTTTATGAATACTGTAATAAATGATTAGTTTGTCTATCGTCAATTTTGATTTAAATGCTAGCGATATTTTTGTAAGTACCTCGTATTCACTTAAGAGACGCGGTCTAAACCGCTAAAATGCTTGTGGGCACCCCTGGAATTGAACCAGTGACCCTCTGAACTAAACTCCACAACGCTCACCATTATGATAAGAGATAAGCAATAGATGAATGTCCTTGAGTTTTAGTCACCTTCCTCCCCTTGGTTGGTCTCATGAGGTTCACCAACATAGACGTTATTAGGTTGCTTTTATGTACTTCAGATTATAGATAATGTATTGTACTACGTTAGGGTTTAATTTATAAATAATTAATGGAACTGGTGAGTTTATTATTTATACATTTTATATTAATAAGGCACAAATCTCCATTTCTGAAGGCAACACTAATCCTTGTTTTCCTGTTTCTTCTTTATGACAAATAAATACACTAATTCCATACACAATAGATTTGTATGAATATGTTGGGTTAAGGATGCTTACATCTCACTAATACTTTATAACCGATGATTTTTCAGTTATTTAATTTATTTTTGTTCACAGCTAAGTTTGAAGAGTTCAAAATATTACAATGGAATAATTAAACTGCTCTCGAAAAAAAAACGCCTATAGTCGTAACAACTATGCCCGTTGTAGCAGCTGCAGTTTTTACAATAAATATAATTTCTTCACTATCCAAATTCTCCTAAAAACATATCTTTACTTTAATTGTTATTAATAATTAACTGTTTGTTTCCAAATGTAGGCTTACCTACGCCTATTTTAGATTTAGAACTAAGCTTGACTACAGGCATTTTTTAGGTTTGGTAAACTTGTAAAATACATTTTGCGGGTATTTTCTAGAGGACGGCCACCACTTCTGAGATGTGTTTATTCACCTTATGCAGTACTCGGTGGAGTTAGGTTAGATTAGGTCAGTTTATTATAAACTAACTGTTACCCGTCGAGGCTTCGCCCGCAATAACGTCATAGCGTTAATAAGATATATGTTAACTGACTAATTGTTGCATCGCACTCCCAGGCAGTATTTTGACGTATTTCTGGTGAATGCACGCCACCATTGGGCAGCCCTTACAGCAATAGTTGTAAGGAATCTACAGCTTATTTCGGGAAGCTGAATCTGCGAGCTTCAGCTTCCCCAAAAGTTTATGTAGATCACTGCTCTGCCATATTGCTATTTCAGTTGCTCTCAAACTGGCCTTCCGCTGAGTTTGCTCTTCACGTCGAAGTTGCTGTTCTTCTGGAGATTCATCTGCTCTGAGTGCTGCAATTAGTAGAGCTTGTTGAAGCCTTATAATTTCCATTTGTGCTGAAGTTCCCAGACTTTAAGCCACCTTATTAAATAGGGATTTCTCCGAACTTTGGAACAAATTTGATTTTCGTTTCTCTGGAATTATTATGATACACGTACCTTCGTGGTTAAACTTGCAGAAAGGGTGAAAATCAAAATATTAAACAAAACATAAATACACTCAAAATCTTATTGAACTTTAAAGACACAACACTTGTTTCAGTTATCAATTGGTACAGTAAATGTTAGTGCCCATTTAACATAGGAAGTTTAGTGGCTACTGGGGCAAAGCCCTAAAGGGAGTTTAAAACGTGAAAAATCCTATGTGAGTAGTGGAGAAACACCGGTTTTGCATCACTTCCGGCGCTTTTTTCCCATGTTATTCTTATGGGGATCAGTTTTTGCACCGACGCCCGATCCTACCCTACACAAATTTTCTTTTTGGCCCCTGCCTTATTTTCCCCCATTTAAAATTTGCATTAATTTTAATACATCCTTTGCAGAAATCCACGAGTTCAAAAATAACTCCACACTAAATAAACAACACATGTAAACAACTTAGAAGTTATTGTATAGTAGAGGAGAATTACCGGTTTAACCCCACTTCCGGCGCTTTTTCCCCATGTTATTCTTATGGGGAGCCGTTTTTGAGCCGACGCCAGCTCCCGCCTATAGAGCTCCCGCCCGCTGGCCTATATTAAATATACCCCTTGCCTATATTAAATATATTGTCCCCATCCCTCCTCTATATTTTTAAAAATTAATTTTCAAATTCTAAAAAACTATCTTTGGTGTTTACTGTCCGACTTGTCTGCAATTTGGATATGTTATTGTCCTAGTGTTTTAATAAATTTCACTTACATTTCCCAAATTCACTATTACGGTTGAACTGCCAACTATTTACTGACTTTTGCACCCTAATTTCCGTTTTGACTCTTGCCATATTTTGACCCTAAAATTCATTTTAATACATCCTTTGCAGAAATCCACGAGTTCTGGCTACTTGGGAACCCGAGCCATTTGACATATAATAAATCACCCTTCCTCCTAATTACCTTCTCTACCAAATACATGTCTTTATATTTAGTCTTTAACAATTCTTCTGTATAAAATCCTCCTTTGATTATATTGCCATTCTCATCTTTCAAAATATAAGTCACAGGCTTTGTTTTCTTAACTTCTGCTATTGTAAAAAGCTCTCCCGTCCAGTTGGGGGTATATCCTTTACTAAATACATGTTTATATTTAGATATCCTTACACTATCACCCACCTTATATCTTGGCTTTTTAACTTGTACTTTAGATGCTAACCTTTCGTGTACGTCTTTAGAGTTCTTAGCACTTACTTGGTTAGGTTTCATGCCTATGGATCTATGTACTTTATTATTATATATCCTTATTAATTTTGGAAGTAAATCCAACCACTTGTAACTCCCTTGTGCACTAAACTCTCTATACAACCAATTCTTTAAAGTTCTCTGGAACCTTTCCACAATAGCCGCCTTAGTTGTAGAGTAAGTGTGGTAGTGATTAATATTTAGAATTTTCATTAGTTTGGTAAAATGTTCATTAAAAAATTCTTTTCCATTATCAGATTGAATATTTTTAACTCCCTTTGGGAGAATAGTTTTTATGGCTTCTGTGACTACTAATCCAGTTTTATTCTTTAGTGGAGCAGCATAAGCTTTTTTAGAAAATGTGTCTATTAAAGTTAAAATATATTTATTCCCAGAATTCTCTCTAGCATAATTCCGCATATCTATTAAATCTATTTGAACAGTTTCGTTTATACCCAACACCTTAAAAGACCTTCTAATAAAGTTCTTTCTCGCGGGCTTATGCAATTCGTAAGCAATTTTTTCCATTTTTTATTCTTTATTTTTAATGTTAACGTATCTGCCAGTCTCTGTCGTTTCAAAAACACCTCCATTGCTACCAACTAACATACCATCACTCATTCTTTGATATACATAGTTTTTTGGCAAATATGCCCCTCCATCTAAAGTCTTAAATCCGCTTAAAGATGTAGGGTCTGCAACCAACAATTTAGGATTGTACATCATCAAATCGATTTCATTATTGTCTTGCATAAATTTATTAGTTTTATTGTTAAACCTTAATGCGTGTGATTTTAAACAAATATCAAATTTAATATTGTCTTGTCTAAAAGTTTTATTATTATCGTCATACCTCAAAACCTGCGACATTAAACAAACATCACTCCTATCTTTGCCTTCAGGTATATTCTTTATTAATTTGTCCTCTGCATCCCACACATCGCCATCTAATGTTAATACATTATAATATTTATCCCCCTGTTTTATTATGCTTTTCTCACCCTTTGTTAATATTTGCTTAACAACAGCCACATCATTTGGCAATGTCCCAGGTAAAATGTTTGTTAATTGCTTATTTTTACCATCAAATTTAAGACCGTCTAAAGTCACAGTCTGATGTTTTGTAACACAATCGTTCTCATCAACAGCGGGTTTAACACGAACTAGCCTTTTATTATTAAAATCCCAAAAGTTTAGATCCATTTTTGGTACTTGAGAGACGTTTACAACATCATCGCTTTCTTTACCAGCCAACAAATTACTTATTTTTCGCTTTTTGGCATTCCAAATATTTCCCTCCGATTCCAAAAATTCATAATTATTATTGTCTTGTACAAAGACACCATCTTTTCTTATTAAAGTTTGCTCTAATGTGGGCACATCGGTTGAGCTTTCACCTCGTTTAACATTAGTAATTTTGCGTTTATTAGCGTTCCAATTATTATTCTTGGATTCTAAAAACTTATATTTAGTATTACCTTGTACAAAAACATCACCTTTCCTGGTTAACGTCTGCCCCAAAGTCGATACATCGTCAGTAAACTCCCCACCTTTAACATTACTAATTTTATAATTTAAAGCATTCCAACAATCATCTTTTAGATTTAAAGTAGTTTCTTTAAAACTTCTAGCTTCTGGTTTACTATACGGGTTATATACGCGATAAAATTTATCTATCATATTTTTATTTAATAAACAATTCCACTTTCCCTCAATTCTTCTATGATAGAATCTATCTCATTATCCACTCCAGAATTTCCCGCCAATCGGCTTAACCAAAGCAGTCTTAACCTATCTACAAGCTCATTAGGATCGTCCCAATAAACATAGTCTATTTTATTACCAGTTACCTGCCTTAAACCTTCACCAACAGTCTTAAACAGGGGTTTAATTATATTAAGATATTTAGTGTGTTTATTGCTTGACATCGCCGCACCTGTTTTATAACCCTTTAAATGTGCATTTGTAGCTTCCAAAATCTCTTTATAATTTTGCAAATCAGCCTGACTATAGTTTACGGGTTCTTTTAAAGTTAACAATTCCCACAATCCCTTTGTCCCTTTATAAATTTTTTCTCCAACTGTAACATCATCATTGGCAATTTGAACTTCCTGATTCCCAATAAAAAATTTATTTCCTTCTCGCCTAATACCATATGTGGTGTCTGTCATACTACTTCTACTAAGGTAATTTCCTAAATAGTCTGATGCTAAAAGACCAAAATCTAATTTGTGTGGTGTTATTTGTGTTATTCTTGGTATTCTAGACGGGGTCTTTTCTAAAATCATTGGGAGAACTGGCCTCTCTGTTTTTGTGGCTAAATTTTTTAATTCTTGCAAAGGCTCTATTAACGGTTGGAATGATTGGAACCTCTCTTCAGCCTCTAGAAATTTACCACGTTTTAACGCCCTATATTTTTCTCTTATTTGTTTTGCAGACTCTACCAATTCTTGTTGAATATTTGTTTTCATTTTATTTACATTTTATTTATCTCATTTGTCAAAGGATTATACTCAAACACCTTATTGTGTATTATTAGGCAATATGCAGATGTGTTTGAAGGGACGTTTTCTGCAGTTTCAATTTCTAATTTAATATCTACAACCCCCTCTTTGATTGATTCATTCTGCCTAGAACAATCTATTACAATTAGAGGATATTTATTTATAAAGTCAGCTCTGTTAATCATAGGATCGGGGACGGTGTTGTAGTAACTCTCCCTAAACCTCACAAACATCTCATAAGCTTTAGAGGCATCTCCATTTTCAAAGTCGAGATTTAAATCACTATAAGGATAATATTCAGAGTTTAAAAACACTTTGAGATTTTTCAATTTACAGTGATCAAATTCATCAGTTCTTTTTCGTGCACTGTTGTCCCTACCTGTTTGGAAACCAAATATAACATACCTGGGCTTCTCCAAACTCGAAGACGTCTTAACTGACCATGTGTGTCTCTTGGTTTCGGGGTATGATGGGAGTTCGTGTAGCTCCAAACTTCTAAATGCAATTTGCAAATTTTTATTTTGCAATAACATCTTTTGTAATTGAAGCTTCTCCCCATCAGATGGTACCACGTGCGGCATCACCCACTGAATCGATTTAAGTGTAATTTTAGGAATAGGATCGACACCAGTTGGAGCATTAGATGTTGTTAATATACAATTTAAGTCGTTTTTGGATCTTTTCAACACCAATTCTTGTTTAACATTTACTAAAACCTTATTAAAATCCTCAAACACACCCATTAACAACTCTAACGGGACACAAGTACTAAACTTGCCGCTTTTATGGAACTCCTTTAAATTTTCATCAGAATCAAATGCTGCATTTGACAATTTAGTTGTTTTATTGTAAGAGCACAATATTTTCATAAGACTGGAAATTCCCGGATTTCTTACAATATCTATTTCTTTACCAGCAACTTCGTATCTAATTTCATCAAATAAGAATGCAAATGCATTATTTATAAAATGTCCTTTATCATGATTCTCTATTTCTCCTTTAATATACAGATAACTCCTACATGGGAGTGTTAGTAAATCTTGATTATTTATGCATATTCGAATTTCATCGGAATTATTTATTGCTAAAGTGTTGTGTGGAACATAGGAGTGATTTGTAATTTTAACCAGGCTATCATCGTATTGGAATTTTCCTGCAACGTCTAGAAAATCTTCCATTTTTATTAATAGAAAATTTTAACTTCAACCCAATTGATCGCAGAAACCTGGCATTTTGCACACTCAGCCCGTTCTTGTAAATTCTCATATCTTTTTTATATGACAAGTAATTGTAGTTTCTTCTTTATTAAAGTCAATTGGCTTGTCGTGTTGATCTGCAAATGTAATGCTAACAACATCTAAACTTCTCTTATTTACAGGGAAGTATATAATATTTCTGGGGACCTCAATAATCTTGTAGCCCGGAGGAGCTTCTGGATAAAAACTGTGTATGGTGTGTGATTTGTCACCATTTAAATAAGACCCATTCGCAATATTACATTTTACTCTAATCACATTTACATTATTTATGTTGATTTTATTTACGGATTTAAACGCAATATCTGGAGTAGAAAATCCTTTAAATCCCAATAATTCAGACCCTAAACACGGTTTTGTAAAATCAAACACATGGCCAGAATGTAATGTGGCTTTCATAGTTTTATTATCGGCTATAAGTACAAAATCTGGGAGTTGCTTTTGAATTTCCTTCGCAAGCTCAAACACTTCGTATGTACCTTCAGCAATTTCAATTACATTTGGAGCTTTGTGATCGTAATAATACACATCCTCACCCTCGTCTATAGTTAATTTTGTGTCTTTAAGTTTATTTAATTTTGGAACTAGGCCTTTGTAAAATATAAGTTTGACTTTTGTATTAATTAATGCTACTTTGTTTTGTATAATAACTTCAACTTTACCATCTAATGCCCGGTTTAATTCGTCAATTGTAACCTCCCCTTTTGGGGTTGTAATTTTGTGCATTTTGTAATATGTCAAAGTATTTAGAGGTTTTTTAACATTAAATATAGAATTATAACTTTGAAAATCTACCAGTCCAATTACATAATCACCATTTAATTCTATAGGAGGAAAGAACACCGACTTCAACTCTGGCTCTGTACCTGTGAATGTTATAGTAAATGAATCCATTTTTATAAACTAAAATTTTTCAGAAATGATAAACATAAAATTCCACAAATGGAACTGTTTAAATCTTGTATTTGATCAGTTGTATAGTAAATTTTAGATGGTACAAAATATTCAATTACCTCTTTTGGGGGCTGTATTCCGAAAGGGTCAAAATATATTACAACATCTTTATTTTTACGATATGCTGTCCAATGTGTGCCCCTGTCACTGTCTAAATTAATAATTCCACATTCTCTTACTTTTGGTGTCAGTTTTCTTAGCTCGTTTTTTAGGTACACTCCTCGAAAGTGAGGCACGTCTCTTGCTGCCTCTAACAGCTGAAAGTTGTCCATCTTTTTTATTAAATTTTAATCCCATTCCCATTTTTGCCTTGGCCTTCATCAAATTTGTCACTGCATAAGCTGCTGCTTTTTCGGCCAGACTGGCGTCCTTTGCCGAAACCCTAGTCCAAGCCTGGTCCGCTAATCTCATATCTGCCTTGTTCCGGGCGGCTGTATCAGGATTATTCATGTAGAATATGTCGTGCTCTTTACAATAAGAGTCTAGCTTATTTTTTGGAGGTACATTTTTGGCTAAATTTTCACGTATATTAGTTCCTGGACCACAATATGAATACGACGGGATGTGGAGTGGGAAAGGAAGGTTGTTTATAAGGGTATTTAACAAGCCACGGCCTCTATATGGCTTTAAGAATAATCCCTTACCCTTCTTACACTTTCTCTTTGCCATTTTTATTATATAAAAAAATTATTAAACAAAAGATTTAACACATAAAGAAAATACACCATTATATAAAAAATGTCATTTATTCAACAAAAGAACAAATTTAAAATTGCACATAAAGAAAATACACCAAAGAAGTTGGGTCTATTTCCTAATAATATTCGCTGTCTTATAATAGGGCCCAGTGGTTCGGGGAAGACTGTTGTAATTTATAACTTAATTGTAAAAAAACAAGGATTAAAGTTTACAAATTTATATATAATATCCAAATCTTTAGAACAAGAAAAATATAAAAAAATAATTGAAATATTCCGTCTGTGTGATGAAGTTAAATTACACACATATTCAAACTGTGAAATCACACCAAACGATGTAGAATCACACTCAATAGTTGTATTTGACGACATAAATAGTCCAAATATCACACAATTTTTCTCAATGGGCAGACACAAAAATATTAACAGTTTTTACTTGTGTCAATCTTACAGTAAAGTAAACAAACATTTACGTGACAATGTTAATTTCCTAATATTATTTAAACAAGACGATTTAAATTTAAAACATGTGTATAACAATCATGTGGGAAATGATTTTTCATTTAACCAATTTAGAAATCTCTGCCATCAATGCTGGGATAGGTCTAAATATGGCTTTATTGTAATAGACAAGGAAAGGCCAAAGAATAGTGGCAAATACAGATTTATGTTTGACCAATTTTATAGTGACCAAGGGCAAGGGTGTTGATGCCATCCACAATAAACCTCTTGTCGTCATCAAAAGAGAGTACCTTTTTGTTCATCGTTAATGTTTGCAGATGGTGGTTTGTGGATTTAATTCTTGTAACATTCTCGTAGTAATCTTCTCCAGTTGCAAGACAGTGTAAGTAGTGTTGGTGTCTTAAGAGATGTTTAACTGTAGCGCCGTCAGCTCCTTTTGCCTTCTTAACCTCTAGCTCATTTTGCTTTTCTTTTTCGTATAACCACTGTAGAGGAATGAAAGAGTATAATTTTGGCCTTAAACCACAATATTCATACATAATTTGACCATTTAATTCATCTTTAAACTTGCCCGTAACTTTTTTGTTTTTATCAGAGTATAAGAAATGGTCTTTACTGTATGCAGAGGTGTCAAAACGGTCCAAGTCGCTTTGTATTTCCTTGTAAAAGTCCTCTGTTACTATAGAATAAAGAAGGCTGTCCGTGTCTGTCATTAAGAACTTTTTATTCTTAAATTTTGACATATAATTATAGTGGAAATCATACATGATTACTTTGCTGATATCCAAAATGGTCATTCCTAAATATATTGGTTTATCAAACTTTACAATTAATTTATTTAAATGCACAGCATGCAAGTTGTTATCGAACATTTTGCTGCAGTCAAATCTTGGCTTTGTAACATACTTTGTTAACTTAGACTCGTCTACAAGATGTATATCACGAAACTTGCGTTGGTTCATAATTGTTCGACCAAAGAGACTGTTATTTAACAGTTTGTAAAAGTCTTTTTCAAAATCATGTTCAGCTTTTTGTCGCTTTTCAATATTAAAATTAATATAGGGTGCAAGCCAATTTGATTGTCTGAATTTTAAGATTCTGTGGTATTTTGTAACTACCAAACCCAGTTCTTCGTATTTTTTTAGTGCCTTATAATGTAGAATATATTTGGTTTTGTCATTTAAGTTTGGTATTAATTTTCCATTCATTTTTTCTGGTGCGAGCGGGTAGTCGTTGTGCAAATCGTGTAAACTTTTATCGTATTTTAAATCAACTTCCAAAATAAATCCAAAGTTTTCATTTTTATTGGATTTATAATCTTTCTCATTTGTCCATCTAAAGCCATCAACGGGCAACGACTCGCACATTGCTGTAGAGTATAGTGAGTTGCAGTCTAAGTATACAAGATAGGTGCTTTCTTGATTTGGGTCATAATGTTCGTCCATGTACTTATTGTTGGCTTTAGCGTAGCGCGTGGAAATCATGCTTACACCACCTCTAATGGCATGTTCTATAAACAAATGCATGTCAATGTCACTAAATAACTGTAATTTTATGCCGGTCATTCTAAGACACGCCTCCCATGTTAGTCCAGGCAGTGAGTACATGTGGACAGGGTCGAGTTTATAATCCTTTAAACTCAAGTCCCTAAATGTCTCAAACACATCAGCCCAATAACAACACATCTGTTTTAAGGTATAAATCGTGATATTCTTTTAAATTCTTTATATTAAAATGATTCCATACGTTTTTAGCATGTTCATATTGCGCAGGAGATATACATTCTTTAGTTAGGCTGCTGTAAAATGCCTCTATGGGTGGTAGGGGCTCTAAAAACTTTTCTGGTCCTGTCATATATTCGTATGGAAATTCGCCCTTGCGTTGTAGTAGTGGATTGTCTATAAATCTAAATGTATTTAAATTGGAAGCTAATTTGCTTAAGGGAAGAGACAGAAAGTTGTAGGAATCCAAAAATACCAAATCATCAACAGAGAACGATATATATTTTTCCATGTCCTTGGCTATGCAATTCAATTTGCGATTGAGTTTTCCCAAGTGTTGCATTATTAAATGACCATCATAGTTTTTAAGGTTGTGGAAGAATACTGGAATTTTCTTGGTTGCTTTATAGTTTAAATTGCAAGCGTTGTGGGAGGGTCCTCGGAATTTGCCTGTTAGATGGCAATGGTCGCGCACTTTATCACCCAGTAACAGCTGTTGGCATATGTGACAGTATTTAGAGTTTTGGAAGGATGCCTCTTGCTCTGCAGTCATTACAAGGGGAACATATACTTCCATCTGACTTTTAATAAAGTCATAGGTTTTAAATAACTTTTCGAAAAATACATCCATCACATTTTCACCGCTGTACAACTCTTCGTAAATAATTTTAGAGTCTCTCACCACAACATAAGCAAATCCAGAAGGAGTGTGTTTGCCGCCGTTTATAAAACATTCGAAATCTGCATAAATCACAAAGGGAGCTTTAAGTTGATATTTGTAATTCGTAAATTGTAGTGTATCTTTTTCAGACATTTGTACTCTTTGAGCATCAAAGGGTTTACAGTGTGTTGTGTGACGTTCCAATATATCTTTGGTGCCAAAATGTTGCAAACAGAACTTGCAAAAATATTTCTTATGGTCATCTTTTGTAGAATTAAACATTAACTTATCAAAATCACGAATTAAACAGTAATGTGATTTCTGACCATGTTTTAGAAGCAGCAGGTTGACGTGAGTATTGTCGTTTAGTTTAGTTGTTCTCAGTGGATATATTGTTTTTCCTTCAATTCCATATACATTAACACTTATGTTGTTTTGTTTTTCAAATTTATCAATGTCAGATATTTTTACTGGATATTTTATATTTGTCATATTTAACTGGTCCTCATAGAGTTCGTAGTGAACTACTCGATTTGCATTTTCTTTACGATTCCTTGGATTCAGGCTTGCTAAAACACTCCAGGTGAAACATTTATTATCGGTGTTTTTAATATTTAAAACAGCATGTTTTGATTTTATATTTTCTGGCGTGGGAATGTATGATTTGGGAGTTAGGGGCTTATATTTGTAAACATGCAACTGCCAGTATTTGGTGCGGTCATATATCCATCCACTGCCTTGAGCTTGATACTTGTGCATGGAGGTATCGATTTTTAAAAGTGAATTTTCAATTTGAGTCTTTAGCTGTGCTTTCTCAATTGATAAATTAGTTAAACTTCGAAAATCAGCAATACATTCTTTGTCAATGATTAAATCACCATTATTGTCCACTGAGTGTTTGATGAATTTTACTCTCCTAATAAGAATCCATTTGATGGGTAGAGGACAAGATTGGAGAGTGTCTAATATATCCGCGGACTCGCCGTAAAACTTAAACACATTATAGGGTCGCTTGTCACATCGTAGGTGGTGGCGGGGTTTGTTCCGGGTGATGACTCTCTTACACACATTACAAGTATTGTGGTTCTCTAACATATGCATTTTAAAATTGCTATTGTCAAATATTTGATGACATATTTTACAAATTTTAGGAATAACTTTGTGAACAAGTCGATAATGGCGTAATAAATTGCTTCTGTTGGAGTAAGACGTGGAGCACTGTGCACAGGTCAACATTTTTTGTTGGAATGAGGGTGGTGGTTTTGGGGCTTCTATATATATCCTTGGTTGAAAATTTTAAAATTTTATCTTTTTTAAATAATAAAAACATATTTTTTAACTCTAAAATAAGACATTTTTGCAGTTTAATTACTGCAAAAATTAAAAAAATTTCCAATTTGGTCGTGCAATATTATTTTTTACATACACATTTTAGGTATTAACACACATTTGGAAATGGTGAATTTGGGAAATGTAAGTGAAATTTATTAAAACACTAGGACAATAACATATCCAAATTGCAGACAAGTCGGACAGTAAACACCAAAGATAGTTTTTTAGAATTTGAAAATTAATTTTTAAAAATATAGAGGAGGGATGGGGACAATATATTTAATATAGGCAAGGGGTATATTTAATATAGGCCAGCGGGCGGGAGCTCTATAGGCGGGAGCTGGCGTCGGCTCAAAAACGGCTCCCCATAAGAATAACATGGGGAAAAAGCGCCGGAAGTGGGGTTAAACCGGTAATTCTCCTCTACTATACAATAACTTCTAAGTTGTTTACATGTGTTGTTTATTTAGTGTGGAGTTATTTTTGAACTCGTGGATTTCTGCAAAGGATGTATTAAAATTAATGCAAATTTTAAATGGGGGAAAATAAGGCAGGGGCCAAAAAGAAAATTTGTGTAGGGTAGGATCGGGCGTCGGTGCAAAAACTGATCCCCATAAGAATAACATGGGAAAAAAGCGCCGGAAGTGATGCAAAACCGGTGTTTCTCCACTACTTATGTGTTACTTAAGGATATTAGCTATAACCTATCAAATATCAACTCAATCGGATAGCAGTAGTTGGAGCGTGATCGAGCCATAAACACACACTCTTAGCGTTATAATATTAAAACGAGTTTGCACGCAGCACGCTAAAGTGAAGGAAGTGAATTTCCACTTAAAACTTTTAAAACTAAAAAACAGTGTAAAAACATACATTTGTCTAATTTTTATAGAAATCTGAAAACATTGATTTTTTGGCTCTTCTGATACTCCTGGTTTCATTTACTTGCAAAGCTGGGAATACAATTTTGTGCATTATAAGGTTAGGAGAAGGTCCAGACAGGCTTAAAAGTAGGTGTGAGGTTGCATGGGATAGTAAAAGTCCTCTAACAAAGGAATAACAGGCTTTTCTAGTGTAAAACCCCCATAAGACAATCTACTGTGTTTAGCCGATACACGTTTTCTTTAATAACTCGGTAAATATTTATGTTAGAATGACAAGAGAGGGCTTAAAACTTTCACCTCTCTAATTTTCATCTTTTTACATGCATTAATTTTATATCTGGGGCTTTTCTGACCCTTTTTGGGCCCAAACACTCGAAATTTGAAAGATTAATCCCCAAAAAATGGGTTTAGAGTTTTCCGATTGTTTTGCCCAATGAACTTGTCCAACTAATTACAGGAAGAAACGTCCCTACCAAATTTGAAGTAAATCGGACAAAAAATGTGACCGCTAGAGTGCAAAAACATATATATATATATATATATATGTACATATATGTATATATATATATATATATAACATTTTGAACGAACCCCAAAACGTGTTCAGGGGGTCACGTTAGGAACTTCTATGGTGGTCTCGGGCTTAAGTTTCACCGTGCGGGTCATGCTAATAGTTCACTTTTCAAAGGAAATTCACTAATGATAAATACATACTATCCGTATGTGACAAATAATTTGTATTCATGATAAACTCACCTAACCTAACAACCTAACTCCACACAGTACTAGATGTCAGTAATCCAGTGGCGGTCCTCTAAAAAATAGCCAATTTTGCTCTAACAAAATAAAGGAACAAAGCATTTTTTAACGTTTCCCAGGTAATTGAGGACTTCCATGAACTAAGCGAAGTTCCACTAACTACGTTAATATAAAGGGAGAACGGTTTACTTTTATGGTTTGTTTTTGATGACACTAATATCCCTAATTTGCTCTAGTACCCATTCCCTGGGATTAGCAGTTCGGCGAGAGTCGTTCAACAAAAGGCATCTCATTTCACTAATGTAGACCAAGCTTACGAGAACTTGCAATGTCGTTTCAAAAACTTGACGTTCTAAACTTGTTAGTTAGCTCAGCTTTTGGGTTATGTGACTCGTCTAAACAAAGCTACTCACAATGCGATTTCCTCAACAAGTAGTTAAATAAGCATTATTTTTCCTACTAAGAAATTTTGTTTAGTTTTTAAATATACAGAGAGTCCCACGAGGGTGTGGCACACATGCGGGATTTGGTAGAACTCATCAAAAGGTAGAACAAATTTACAAACTTGGTTATAAATCGCTTAATTTTCCATTTTTTAAATTGTATGTAATTTGTAATATATACAACATGTCTTAAGAATCACTTGAAGTCCTGGCGTGAAACTTAGATTGGATATATTTTACTAGTTATAAAGCTAGTTTGTCATTGAGTTTAGCGTTTCTAGCTCTGACCGTTCTAAAAGTAAGGTAATTTAAATGTTTTAAAGCCTAATATCTAGAAAACGGCAGTATTTGATCTACGTAACAGGAAATGTTTAATATAAAGCCAAACGAGTTCGTACGCAGCACGCTGACGTGAGGGAAGAGAATTTCCACATAAAACCTTTTAAAACTCAAAACCAGTGTAAAAACATACTTTTATTCCAATTTATTGAAATATGAAAACAGATTTTGGCTGTTCTGATACTCCTGGTTTAATTTACCTGCAATGATAGGAATACAACTTTGCGCATTATAAAGGTTAGAAGAAGGTCCAGTCAGGCTTGAAAGTAGACGCGAGGTTATTGGGGATGATACAAATACACCAACAAATGAATAACATGCTTTTCTAACGTAAAAATCCCATAAGACAACGTACTGTGTTTAGCCAATATACATTTTCTGTAATAACTCGGTAAATATTTATGCTAGATTGACAAGAGAGGGCTTAAAACTTTCGCTTCACTAATTCCCATCTTAATACATGAGTTAATTATACGTCCGGGGCTTTCCTGACCATTTTTGGGCCCAACAACTCTAAATTTGAAAGAATAATGTCAAAAAAGGGTTTAGAGTGTTCCGGAAGTTTTGCCCAACAAACTTGTCCAATATATTTTTGAAAGGAATGTCCCTAGAAAATTTGAAGTAAATCGGACAAAAATGCGACCGCTAGAGTGCAAACACACACACACACACACACACACACACACACACACACACACACACACACACACACACACACACACACACACACATATTATATATATATATATGATTATATATATATATATATATAATAAGAGGGTCACTGGTTCAATTCCAGGGGTGCCCACAAGCATTTTAGCGGTTTACACCGCGTCTCTTAAGTGAATACGAGGTACTTACAAGAATAACGCTGGCGTTTAAATCAAAATTGACGACAGAAAAACTAATCATTTATTACAGTATTCATAAAACCAAAGTAAAATGTATTTGTTTTTATTTACACAAGTTTGTTATGTGTTAGTGAACTAGTTATAAAAAAAAACAGTTTTTGATATTTGTAATTTATATTAAGTTCTTCTAAAAGCCATGCAATATGTTTATCGACTTTCTTTTATAGTCATACTAGCCGACCCGCTGCAGCTTCGCCCGCGAACTGTAAACTATGACAGTTACGTGTGCTGCATTCTGTGGTTAGAAAGTGAACTACTATGAATCCAGATCAGCTGTTTGAATTTGCATTAGCTCAAACTAAAGTGAATGTCCATAAGGAGAATACATATGATCTTTGGGACTATAGCGGGGCGGAACACAGGGGGAATGTCGTAAAAGCGTTTCTTAGCAAGCACCTAGAGCCAAAGAGGAACCTATATGTAAAATGTCAACTCTGTAGGCCTTATAGTTACGGATATTTCATGATAGGTATGTCAGTCAGTCAGAACAGTGGTATTTGGATTTTATATAACCTCGTAAATATCAATGTAAATTGAATATTCAAAAACGCAATACTGACACAGTGCTTCACAATATTGGTTATGAGTATATTTTTCTAACATAAAATTATATGTTCAACCGCAAAATGGCTTCTCTTATCAAACCCCAAAAAACTAAAAATATAAACTTTGTTTAAAGGGCGTTTTGCTAAAGCCATCAGCATAATAAATATGTAAACAGCTTAATGTAATACCTCACTTTTGATGAAAACGCACCCTTACAAGTGTTCATTTCCTGAAATTAGCCATTCCTCTACTGTTGAAGAGTGTCGTTCAAGAAAAGGACATCCAATTTCGCTAATGTATATAAGGTTTTAGTGATCCCTTATTATAATTACATAAGTTTAACATTATAAACTTTGTGGTTACCTCAGATTTGGTTACTGTAGGTAGAAATCAAGAAATACTTTCTACGGTATTGAATTTTCCCAAATAATTACTGTCATGTTTTTATATTTGTTTTTACTTTATACTTGTAAGCAATGTTGAATTCATTATTTGAAAAGATACAGTTAAGAGAATCACATCATGGCGTAACAGACCTCTCTACACACAATTATATTAATATAACATTTTGCTGAGATATGAATCATTGGTTTGTGAAAAGAAACCCTAAGGCAATATCAAATAGTAATCCACTTCAAGATGTTAAAAAAGTAAACCAGGCTTCACGATAATCGTCAAATATATTTATAAATGACAGTTGAAATAGTTTAATAAAAAATAAATAAAATTACATATTTACAAACACTCTTTTGTAATAAAATAAAATAATGAGAAAATTATAAATATAAATTTAATTTCTATTATTACTAGCCTACTAACAAATTAACAGGATAAATAATATAGTCTCACAACACTACAAAGTATATTTACACTTATACTGTACTTACATACAAGACGGTAAATATACACAAAATATGGTAAAAGGTGATTGATTTTAACCAGTCACACCGGTCATCATCAGGCCTAATCAGAGAATGTCACATTTACGTCGGAATCTCTGATCGGGCCTGATGATGACCGGTGTAACTGGTTGAAATCGATCGCCTTGTACCATATTTTTTGTATAGATACCGTATTGTATGTAGATACAGTATAGTGTATATATACTTTGTAGATTATTTATCCTGTTTAATTTTATCAAAAAGTATCATGTTACTAAAGATATTATAAACTTTAATTTATCATGTATACAGTTAGTAATATTTCAATAATAGCAAACTAAGGAAAATTAAACCGAGCATAAAATATATAAAGTACAATACAAAAATTACTTAGATGATTAATAGATTTGTAATTACACCTTGTAATATTTCATAAATATATGATTTTATTTAATTCCATTTATAGGTACCAGTTAAGCATCAAAGAGTAAAACGACCAAGAAAATTAATTTTAGTTTTGCATTGAAATGTTTTAAGATTTTTTAAAGATAAAAAATGTTATAAACTCTCAAACAGACTATTCTAATTAATAATTGATGGTTCATGTAACTATCTTGATCTTAAAGAGAAGCACCCAAGGGTTGTTCTTAAAATGATTATATAAAATAATACTTTTTAGTTGTTTTCAGTTAAAAGAAAAAGTTAGAAAGGACTTATCATACCAATTTGTTAAAGTTCAGGTAAGTTTAGATCCATTTCATATCCCTTGGCATTTAGCTAAGCCAAACTTACATTACATTTCTTGAAAAGTTTATATTCTAACTGATTTAGCAGTAAAGTAAATTTTTTGTATCAATAAATAATTGTTTACGTAACGGTAAATTAATTATTTTTGTGCTATAATCTATATTAATTTATTGAAAAATATAATAAATATTCTACACGACAACAATTGTAAAACGTTACTATTACTCCAAAAAATATTTAAATTAAATTAAAAATCTGATAAATACTCTACACTACAACAATTACAAAACTGTACTAATTTTCATAACATGTAAATGTTGGAAGTAAACTAATCTTAAATTAAAGATCAGTTTAAAACCAAAAAAACTCCTCACTCGGTATTCTTGTTCGAGTCTGTATAATTTTAGTAAAAGTAAATCTGAAATCATGAAATAAATTATGTTTTAAATACCATGTTATCACTCAATTATAACATTTTTAATTACTCAAAACTTCTTAAATTAACAAAGTGATTTTGTTTGACCGTTACTAAGGAATTTCAGTATTTTCTTCTGTCACAATTATAACCAGCCGTTTATATGCCTTTTCAATATGCATTACTAATGTCTTTAGGATCAGTATAGCCAATAAATTAATAATTCAAAATTACTTTCGTATAATTCTAATATCTTTAAACCAGAACCGATTATAATAACTTCGACGGGTACTCGTTAATTATATAAAAAAAAGAACGTAGCACCAACCAACTTTATGTTTCATTAAGTTACACACATACTTCAACATTTACTACAACTATTTAATACAACATAATACAATAAATCAGAATAGAGTCACCATTTTACTAAATAACAGCAAATTATTCTTATATATTTTGTTTATAATTCGTCTTAAACAACCATCCAGAAGTATTATTACAGAAAATATCTTTAACATTGTACTGTTGTGAGACTATTTGATTATCCGAGTCCATACGAAACCCTCTACCACATTGGATATATTTGTTATTTGTAAAAATATAAAGCAAACTAAATCTAGCTAAAACTATTTTTGATACCTATTCAACGTATACAATTCAACATTTTAGCCTTTTAAATATCACATAAACATTTTATTTTGACCTTATAAAGCCAAAGTAATAAACTTGCTCATCTTCTACTCTTGAATCCCACTAGGTGTCTTTAACCGGTTTTTTATTTCGGCAAACCCGTTTAAGGTGAAATACTGCCTAACTTAAATACATAATATGAATTTCCCGAAAACCTCATCCTGCTTGCTACTCTGATGGCTCGACTGCTCCATTTAAACTTTTTTGGACTATAAACTTTAGATATGTAAGACCGTTTGAGACTAGATTGGTGTTAAAGTACTCAACAAAGTTAATAAAAAAATAAATAAAAATAGTGTGGGGTGTTTAGTTGACTTCTAATAATATAAAAATGGTGAGAATTAACCATTAAGTTCTACGTTAGGCCGCAGGGTTTTCCCATTATATTCAAACAATGTTATTTATTTTCTTCTTTATCACCATACTGTTATTTATTTATAATATCATTGTATATCATAGTTTTTTCTCATTAAAGGCTAGTAAATAAATATTGCGTTGGAAAAAATAACTTAAAGTTAACTAACTTATTAAGTTTAGTTAAAAAAAGAAGAAAGGCTTAGAGTTATATAATTGATATTGTTTTTACCAAAACAGATCATAAAGTTGTAATTATTATTAGGATAATTCAAATAATTGGATTGAGTGAAACTAAATCCTTATACATAACTTTACTGCTTACACTGGTAAGAGAATCAACTCGAACTGGCGTGTCTGTGACATAAATAACTCAAAAACGCCTCTACAGATCCACTTCAAACTTTAGAGATAGATTCTATAGTACGAAATCTCGGTCGAGTTCGTTATTGGGAATATTTGGTTAAGTAATAATAAAATTATCTTTAAAACAAATCTATTTTTTTCCCATAAGATTAACATTGGGAGCCATTTTAGTGGTACTTGAATCGTTGATATTTAGCCAACGTCTATGTTTCAACTATAGAGTAACGTAAGTATTGCCATAGATTCACTAGAGAACTGTAGTTATTCATGTTCATGTTGACTAGGAAAAAAACTTCTTCTCGTAACTTGAAACACAAAACTAAGGTTTAAATATTATTAGCTTTTAAAATTGTATGACTATTTTATTTTATACTAATTAAAAGATGCATTATTCTTTTAATACTATTATAATAAATAACATTATTGGTACCGTACTCTATGTAAAAAAATTTCAGGCCGCTGGACTTAGACCTCTTGACTCCAGACTACAGACGACAAAATGACTGAAAAGAAAAATGTCAACAAGAAAAGTAATAAGGTCTTTCTTACGTGATTAAAGTGATTAAACGCTAATAAATGTAATTATTCACAGTATAATTTCCACTCATTAACAGGAGAAAGTGTTAGTTTGTTCAAAAAATTATTATCTCACTAATAAAACGGACGGTAAGTTACCAAATAAAATTAGATGTTTTGGTTATTTATTTGACGGCTATCACCAATGCAACTTTACAATATAGGTAACAATAACTAGGAATACGCTCATTCTTCACGTATGAGGATGATCGGACCTTTCGTAATCCCAAAGTTTAATATATTGCGTAAAAATGATGAGAAACTTGTCACGCAATATCTTTCCGACAATACAACAAATTCTCTTAACAGGAAAGAAATTATTACTTTAATGCTCATGGCAGTTTCTAACTCCGAGTCACTCACAAAGTTTCATTTAAGGATTTCATGTATATCAAACACTTTCTAGATGCAGTGAGTACAAGTGCAGGCATGTCTTTGAGTACTGTAATTTAGTACGCGAATACTTTGTACTTGAGTATAAACATCATTTGCGTTTATGCAAGAGGCATGGAGGTGCCCGCGCTGTGGCGGGAAATTGCAGCTTACTTGGCCGCGAAGGATAAATTTGGATTTTTCAATACTGTAAATGTTATTTGAGTGATGTAGGAAGAATAACCTCCTAAACTTCCTAAATTGTATTGTGTGTTACAATTATAGAGAAATGTTATATTATAGAGAAATGTATCGTTTCAAAATCAAATAATAAAGACTAACATAAGTTGTAAAGAGGGGATTTGATTGGTTAACATATTTGTTGCCATGATGGAGACCAGAGGGTATAGAGAGTCAAAATGGCAGTCCGTATGTAAGCACAGATTTTTACCCCAGGCGAGACCTCTATAGATACATACCTCGTTGGATGAGGTAGGATTTGCTACTTAAAAATAACGTAACATAACCTAACCTAACAGCTGCAGCACACTGTACAAGATGGGTCGTAAAAAACAAACAATACCATTTCACCATCACAATATAGGTAACAATAACTAGGAATACGCTCATTCTTCACGTATGAGGAAGACCGGACCTTTCGTAATCCCAAAGTTTAATATATTGTGTAGAAATGATGAGAAACTTGTCACGCAATATCTTTCCGACAATACAACAAATTCTCTTAACAGAAAAGAAATTATTACTTTAGTGCTCATGGCAGTTTCTAACTCCGAGTCACTCACAAAGTTTCATTTAAGGACTTCATGTATATCAAACACTTACTAGATGCAATGAGTACAAGTGCAGGCATGTCTTTGAGTACTGTAATTTAGTACGCGAATACTTTGAACTTGAGTATAAACATCATTTGCGTTTATGCAAGAGTCATGGAGGTGCCCGCGCTGTGGCGGGAAATTGCAGCTTACTTGGCCGCGAAGGATAAATTTGGATTTTTCAATACTTTAATTAAATGTTATTTTAGTGATGTAGGAAGAATAACCTCCTAAACTTCCTAAATTGTATTGTGTGTTACAATTATAGAGAAATGTTATATTATAGAGAAATTTATCGTTTCAAAATCAAATAATAAAGACTAACATAAGTTGTAAAGAGGGGATTTGATTAGTTAACATATTTGTTGCCATGATGGAGACCAGAGGGTATAGAGTCAAAATGGCAGTCCGTATGTAAGCACAGATTTTTACCCCAGGCGAGACCTCTATAGATATATACCTCGTTGGATGAGGTAGGATTTGCTAATTAAAAATAACGTAACATAACCTAACCTAACAGCTGCAGCACACTGTACAAGATGGGTCGTAAAAAACAAACAATACCATTTCACCATTACAATATAGGTAACAATAACTAGGAATACGCTCATTCTTCACGTATGAGGATGATCGGACCTTTCGTAATCCCAAAGTTTAATATATTGTGTAGAAATGATGAGAAACTTGTCACGCAATATCTTTCCGACAATACAACAAATTCTCTTATCAGGAAAGAAATTATTACTTTAGTGCTCATGGCAGTTTCTAACTCCGAGTCACTCACAAAGTTTCATTTAAGGACTTCATGTATATCAAACACTTTCTAGATGCAGTGAGTACAAGTGCAGGCATGTCTTTGAGTACTGTAATTTAGTACGCGAATACTTTGTACTTGAGTATAAACATCATTTGCGTTTATGCAAGAGGCATGGAGGTGCCCGCGCTGTGGCGGGAAATTGCAGCTTACTTGGCCGCGAAGGATAAATTTGGATTTTTCAATACTTTAAATGTTATTTGAGTGATGTAGGAAGAATAACCTCCTAAACTTCCTAAATTGTATTGTGTGTTACAATTATAGAGGAATGTTATATTATAGAGAAATGTATCGTTTCAAAATCAAATAATAAAGACTAACATAAGTTGTAAAGAGGGGATTTGATTGGTTAACATATTTGTTGCCATGATGGAGACCAGAGGGTATAGAGAGTCAAAATGGCAGTCCGTATGTAAGCACAGATTTTTACCCCAGGCGAGACCTCTATAGATATATACCTCGTTGGATGAGATAGGATTTGCTATTTAAAAATAACGTAACATAACCTAACCTAACAGCCGCAGCACACTGTACAAGATGGGTCGTAAAAAACAAACAATACCATTTCACCATCGGAGGTCACTCTTACCACTTTTGGCAACAAATTAATAAGTAATACGCTATGATTGGCGCCATTCTGTACTATTTGTATTGCAATGAATAAAGATGATTTGATTTGATGTAAAATATGGACAAAATAGCTAGGATAAACTGAAAAATACTCATTCCGTTGTATTATCAAAATAAAATTATCAAGTACTTGAACCGCTTATGAAACTCAAGACTCTACTGTAGGCTTAGGCTAGGTAATAACTAGGAGTACGCTCTTTTACCGCGTAACAGGCTGAGCTCACAGTTAACCCATTGGCCTAGACATACGAGCTGGTCTCGTTCCTTACTTGCCATTTTTTAAACCCATGAATTGGAATATAAAATTGGTATTTTTAAATGAATTAATGGCATATTTTAATTAAAATATTGTTTTCTTTCAGTTTAGAGAGTCGCATTGGCACACACACAGTAGACATAAGTAAAAAGGATACTTTGGTATTATACGGATGCCACCCTTATACAGCGTGCTGCGGCAGTTATGTTACGATGGGTTATCATAAAAATGATTGTAGGACTTTCCTTGTTTCGTTACGAATCGAATGATACCTGATGAGTCATACTTCAGGCCGTCAAACCCCCTCCAAATAGGCCAAGGTCAGGTCGTTGACCGGAGCGCGCGCATCACCTGTCACCGCCTGTATCTGGGTCAGTGTCATGAGTGATTTATTTCCGTCACTACGTTACATTTGTTTTCATAATGAGTGACGTTCTTTTGGTGTGGGATTTACCTCGAAATGAAGAGGAAACCGTACGTATTGTTATGATAACCCATCCTAACATAACTGCCGCAGCGCGCTGTATATTTGGCGGAGTACATGTGGCGATTGGGTGTGGCTGCTAGCGGCGGCGACGCATTCAACACGATCCTAGCGGACATCGCTGTCTTTTGGGAGGCACAACACAATGACCGCTCATCAGAATGATGTAAAATTTGTACAGTAAGTCAATAAAAGTACGTTTTTTTTCGAATCATGTAGTTATCCTTTGTATCCGGTAAAAATTTAACCTCCTAAAATAGTGGCTTCCGTATAATACCAAAGTACCGTAAAAAGTATCAAAATCAGTGTTGACCATGTGCAACTCACAAAGAATTAACCGATCCCGTCAACTTCCAAGCAAGCCTGCCACCGTTTGTTTTATTTGGGCCCTCCCACCAACGTTGCCTCAGACCGGTTAACTCATTGAGAGTTGTACGACTTGTCAGTTTTGGTCGTGTATGGGATTCGAACCCACGAAGTTCATATCAGTACCTGGCCAAGATGTTCCCACTACTTAGCTGACTCAGCTACCACGACCAGTGGCCTAGCGGCGTTATTTAGGTTTTTATGGTCAGTCCGTGCCCCTAGCGGAGAGAACCGCAGTTGCCCACAGCCATTAGTTACAGATGTTGTGACTGGAGTGCAGCACCAATCAACTTCCGTTATCAGCCATTGCGAATAGAATATAATTACTACGTTAAAGGGTTAATAATTTAAAAAAATGTTTCAATTCACAATACACACCATTGGCCCCCATTGTAACTGCAACTTGACAATGCCGTTCAAATATAGAACATGAGAAACAAACAATGAGGTCTGAAATCAGTCAATCAGATCAAAAGTGCATTTGAAGTAGTTGTTACTCACCCCTCACTCTCACTGGGGGCTGTATCACCTAGACCTCCTTTATTATATTAGTTGAAGATTTTGTTGGAAGTACAACATTTTGATGACAATGTAGGACCACAATCAGTCAAACCAAGTTTTATTTACAATTTGGTGTACACTGGAGGGCTATACACATCCCAGGACCCACACTGTTATTTTATTGTAGCTTAATATTGATGTTACATATATCTAAATCTAGAAGTTGATGTGTACAGTATGTTTTAAAATCAGTCAATCGGTCTTAAACGCCTAAACAGTTAAATCTCTAAAGAGGTTTTAATGTAGCACTTTGGTCTTTCTGGGAGGCTATGCCCCCAGGCTCTTATTGTTATTGTAGCTTGATATTGTTGTTCAAATGGGAGCGGCTCTATTACACATCATATCGATGGACCCTCTTGTAAAAATTAAAAAAATACAAGAGGGTCTATGGCCCATCGAACCGTTTAACACGTTGGCTGCTGACGCCGACTTTAGTCGGCTTCACTAGCGCTGCCAAGTGGCGCGCGCCGACTATAGTCGGCGCCAGACAAACTGAAATACATTGGGTCGGTGTGAGCTTAGCCGCGGACGGAGGAGGTTGTTTCTGCGTGCGCCACCTGTTTACATCTCAATCTTTGCCGTGTTGGTGCTGTTGCCGGATTCCGCGACTATTTATTTTTTTTTTCGTGATTGCGTAATAATGCATTACTATGGATTCTTAGGTGGTTCATATTGAACAATAATGGCTAGTACGTCTGTCGTACAATTATTATGATCGGATGTCGTGTACTTCTGTCCAGCTTGTCCTGGTGAACCAGGCCTATGCCCTATTCGCTGCTTCGACAAGTTTCACGACTCCCTGTAACGTTGAAACAGACTCTGTAAATATTTGTAAATATTTAGTAGTAGTGATTGAAAAAGTGAAAAAAAGGTTTACATTGCTAGGATATAATCATAAACTGACTAATAAGTCAAAATATTGTGACTGTACTGCAATATCTCCAAAACGTCGCACCCAGGTGGCGTATGCCGACAAAAAGCGGCGGAAGCGATGACGTCACGGGACGACCGGAAATTACGATTTTTTTATGACAGCGACCCCAAACAAGACTAACAACAGCATTTGGAAAGTGATTTTGACATAAAATAGTTTTAGCCACAGGTGATGGTATATACTTATTTTTCAGCATTCAACGTGTTAAGTGAATAAAAGTTATATATACTATTTGGGTCAATGGACCATCGACCCACAATGAGTTCTTTTTAACATATACAAATTCGGTCTGATGTACCATCGACCCTATAAATTATTATTTACAAAAACGGGCCCCCTATATTTCTAGTTGTCAAATAAATTAAGTGGCTCTATTACACATCACATCGATGGACCATAGACCCTCTAACATTTATAAAATAGGAATGGTTCGATTGTCCAACGACATCATCTATAATAACCACTTAAACCTTTACCCAAAATGCCTTCACTTAAATGTTTTATTTATTTGATGTAGGTTCGATGGGCCATCGAATCATCTTGCTTTAATCTATAAAAACTAATTCCAATTCACAACTAGAGCCAATTCTTTATTAAATTATATTATAGATCGCACTAGGGGAATGTTATATCGAACCAAAGCCTATTTTTATTTAAGGTTCGGTGGTCCATCGATATGATGTGTAATAGACCCAGTCCCGTTTAAATATATATAAATGCAGAACTTCAAAACAATGATGCTTAAATCTGTCAATCCGCTTTAAAGAAGATGAAATTTCCTTATTTCTTTTTAAAAAAGGAAAAGTATTAGTATCTGATGTTATTAAATATAATATAGGAACTAAAACTCTTTGGCCCACTTGGTTTGCCAGTGATTGTTTCAAGGTCCAACATTTATTATATATATTTATGATTACGTGAAAGGTTCAGTTTAATAGTCCCCTGTGTAGCATTTAAGTTCCCAAAAAAATTATGATCGCATCCTTTTTAAGGAAAGGGGTATTATGATTATTCTTATGTTTAATAATATTTACTACTGTACCTCAAGTTTAATTTATGACAATTGTTTTGCTGTAAAATAATATACAGGGAATTAACTTGGATCAAACTATTTGTATAACAAAATACCATAATAATGACTTTTCCTTCCATTGTTAAGATATATTGTAAAAGTTCACACATGTAAAAAAATAGTTTAAAATAGTTATGAACATAGTAAACAAATTTCATTATTGGCCTTGAAGGAAGAGTACTGTGATCCATTAAAACATAAATTATTAACATTTCTGGTAAATAGTCCAACTAAATTTGACCGGGATGTTAAATAGGAGCAGCTCTTAAGGTGATAAATTTGAAAAGTATTTTTTCAAAGAGAAAATCATATTAAGTGAAAATAAAAGTATGGTACCAATAAACCTCTCTAGGACAGGACCTTCGATTGAAGACCAAAACTATTGAAATTGATCCAGTCGTTTTTGATAGTGGATTTACAAAAGGAATGTTGTTGAGATTTATCATTTGGTATTAAGAACAAAAATCTCAACTAAAGAAAGGTATTATGACATGAGCGCGGATCAAAACTATAAATTTAATACAAAAACTGTTTATATTTTGGCCCAGTAGTTTTTGCTAGTGGATATATACAAGTGATTTGTTGAAAATTTAACACGATCTGTTATGGGAACTATTAACTAAGTAGTTTTGCACCAAAAGATCACATAATAAAATGTAGTTGACATAACTATATGCCAAACCCTTATGATAGACCCCCTACTAAATCCGTTAAAACTGGATCAGTAGTTTTTTACAGAATAGGACCGCTAGATTTATGTAAGGAATTTTGTTGAAATGTTAACCGGGCTGTTACAAACAATAGTTTCTGGAAACAAGATTACATTTTTTTAGAAAGGCGTTTTCCAAACACATTTTTAATGACTTAAACATGCATGATAACTACCCAGTTATATCTTACCAATTTAAGCATGGTATAATTCTGGAGTAATGGGGTGGGGGACATAATGTTTAGGAATCTTTCACGCGAGCAACCTTTTCCCGCAGCAAGTTTTCCCCGCTGGGATAAATTGAGTCAAATGAGAGCTTTCACATACCTAGAGTGGTTTTTTGCCGCGCGGGTCAAATCCACCCAGTGGCTCTAAAATCACACGCTGGTTTCTACATTCGGTTTTTTGGCCGCGCGGCGAAAAATGCTCCTCTCCAATTGCAAAGCATTGATTCAGATGCACGTTTTCACGCGAGTGGGAAAAAACCGCTCTCCTCAACGGTGTTTGTTGAGTCAGTGTATTCTTTTCCAACATGGATGGTTGTAGTCCACGTTTTTCTGATGTAATTGTGTATTTTAGCAAATTTCCCTTATAGGGAAGAAGCTATTACCGTAGGTGGCATGGTAAGAGTTGAAGCCCGAGACCATGATACCTTTTCGTTTTGAGGTCCCCAGACGTCAAAAACACCAATAGTTCAAATTTGTATATATGTATATATAAACATACATAAATATATATATATATATATATATATATATATGTGTGTGTCCATTAACACGATTAACACGATAACATGAGTAAATAAGTCTGATTTTGATGAAATTTGGCTCAAATTTGTAAAGGGATATTCATGACATTTAAGTTTGAAAACCAGAAAAATCGGACCATAGGAAGGGGGGTTTTTGGGGGTTTACAATTTTCCAACAATAATTTTTTTGCATTTTTCACCCAACAATTTTTAAAATACTTAATTTTGGTTTTGACCATTTTATAGAGCTTAAAAAAACAAATAATATAATATTTTGAATCATTAACCTAGGTTAAGTGGTTGAGGAGAAAATCTAAAAAAACGTGTTCATAAAATCTCCCATGTTAATCTTATGGGAAAAAGGTTTTTAGCTTTTCCTCAGCTCATTTTAATGTCAACTTCTCATTTACTCCTACCAATCGGTTCAGCTCTACAAAACAATCATTTTGGTGTTTAAATTGTGATTCTATGTCCAACCATTGGAGAGATATTCAAAGTGCTAAACACAGTTTGTTGCCCAATGTTATCCTTAAGGAGAATAATTCAAATTTTATTTCCGGTTATTTATGAATGTATGTTGATGAAACTTGGCATGTGCCTTCACTTAGTACTGGTCTATTGATATTTGCACAAAAAAAAATTGTTGCCGATTTCCCCTACAGCAGCAATCCTGCATACTCAGCCCCCATGTTATTCTTATGGAGAATAAGTAAAATGTAATGTCTCCCTTAATTATGAGCATAAATGAATAAAACTTGGTATGCAGCCTTGACCGGTACAGTTGTATTTATAATTGCATAAAAACATATATTTTATGTTCCTTGTTGCAGCAAACCTGCGTAATCAGCTTTCAATGTTATTCTTATGGAGAATAAATAAAAAGCTATATATCATTTATTTGTGTAGTTTTATGAAACTTTGTGAGTGGCTCTATGTGGTAGTGAGAAATATACATGCAATGGAAATTCGCTGAGTATGCAAGTTTGCTGCTCCAGGGGTATTTGTGATTATGTCATATCGTGTTCAAATCAATTCCATGACAACATTTAAATTTTTGTTAACCTGTTAACATTTTGAAAAAGTAAATCATTATAATTCAGTTACATGTGCCTTTTATACATTGAGTTAAATTAATAAGAAAATGTATTTATGAAATTGAGGAATTTTGCTGATAACTACAATCATATTGTATAATTAATTAACAATTATTGTATTTATTTTACTTTTATACATCCAAGGATGTCAAATAAAGTTTATTATTATCTTTATATATAAAACAAGTGGTATTAATAACAAGTTTTATAACATGCAAGAACGGCTGAATGAATTTAAAGGAAATTTTGCACACGGATAGTTTATTACCTGGATAAACACATAGGATACTTTTTACCCCGGAAAATGTGAAGGGCTCTACTCCTTTGGCTTTTAAAGTTTACATTTTTTCTTTATGGGAACATGTGTTTATCATTTTTCTGTTTTTAATTAATAAGCAGATAATGTTTCGATAAAACAGCTATTTTTGTAAACAGAGTATTTGTCCAAACATGGCATTTAAAAAATTACATTATCATAGTTTTATGTTAGGAGTATATCTTAACATAATTGAAAGGCATAAATATATGTTCATTATGTAAGTAAAAAACCTACTTGAATGTCAACTCTCATAATGGAAATAAAATACCCCCGTAGCAGCAAACTTGCGTACTCAGCGAATTTCCAATTCATATTTATGTATCATAATACCACATAAAGCCACATACGAAGTTTTATCTATAAACATTCATAAATAAACGATTTATGACATTTTAATTATTCTCCATAAGAATAACATGGCGGCTGAGTATGCAGGTTTACTGAAGCAAGGACAAAAAATGGGGTTTTATACAAATTTCAATATAACTCAAGTAGGTAAAGCCACATACCAAATTTTATTAATTTATTTGGTGACATATATTAATTTATTTTATTAATATATATGGTGACATGTTAATGGGAAGGCACTATAACCTAAAAATAGTAAAAAAGTGTCCGGGTCAAGCCTGTTTTACGGTAGGCCTAACTGAAACCTAAATAACCAAAACCTTAATAGGCCTAACTGAAACCATAACTGAATAACCTAAATAATCGTTATACCCTATCGAACAATTTCATTCGTTTTTTTATATCGTTCCACTTATGAAAGTCTACCCTGGTTTCGGTTTTTTTAGATTTCAGTTATATTCGATCTCAAAAGATATTGTCTTATAATTTGTCCAGCTAACAAATGTTGATTCCACTGATCATGTTTTTCATCTTAAACATGTTTTGCCGGGAACAACCATTGTAAGGGATTTATGGAAATCACACTAAGCACTGATAAGAATATCCAGTCTTTTAGTCCCACAACAATGTGTTAAGGTTTGAGCAAGTTTGAGGAGCCGTTAGAACAAAACATTTTCTCAATAAGAATAACATGGCGGCTTTTTATGCCACTGGGGCAGAGTCCTGAGGTCTTGAGGAAAAACAAAAAAGTACCTATCTGCAATTTGTTGATCCTCTACAACATTATGGTCCGGAGCAGTTTTGAGTTGGCATTTTCAAAATCCCCTGGGACATACACGCAAATGCACAACCATTACATTATAAGTATAGATTTTTCTCAATACAAAATACTTTTAGCTCCCAAAACAGCCCGATTAACATTAAAAAAAAAATTCTTCACGTTAATCTATTAGCAAAAACTACTGTGCCAATTTTAACTGTTTTAGTACTAAATTATAGGTTTTGGCCTGCAGTTTGTCATAATTACATTTCTTTTCTTTTTAGGTGTTTTTTAATGCACAATGTTTGCATTTATTATTCCCATAACAAATATTGTTCAACTTTCAATAAATCACTTACGGTACATTACTAGCAAAATCTATTAAATATAATACTTATATAGGTTATAATAGCTTAACCTATATAACTTATAATAGGTTTTGACATACAGTAATGTCATCAATATCTTTGTTTAGTTTAGATGTGTTGTTTCTAATAATAAATTAATTTTAATTTTTGGCTCTCATAAGAGCACATGTTCAAATATCAACAACATTCATTTTGTAAATCCACTAACAATACCCCCGTCGCAGCAAACCTGCATACTCAGCAAATTTCCAATGAATATATAACATAACACATTAAAACACTTAACAGGATTCATAAGAAATGTACTCACAAACAAGCGATATTTAAAATATTAATTATTCTCCATAAGAATAACATTGGGGATGAGTACGCAGGTTTGCTGCAACAAGGCACATAAAATAATGGGTTTTTATGCAAATCTCAATAGAACTCATCTTAGTGAAGTCACATACCAAGTTTCATCCATATACATTCATAAATAAGCGATATATAACATTTTAAGTATTTTTCTATAAGAATAACATGGGGACCAAGTACCTAGGTTTGCTGCTACAGGAACCATAGGTGAAAAATTTTGTTGTGCAAACAACCATAAACAACAACCAGATCAAGCCATATACCAAATTTCGCCAATTTATGTTCATAAATAAGCGAGATATACAATTTTCCTTTTTCTCCATAACAATAACATTAGACAACGTACTGTGTTTAGCACTTTCAATATCTCGGTAACCAATTGACGTAGAGCAATGATCAAAATATCAAATTGTTTGTTTTTTTAAGCTGAATTCAATGGTATGAATTAAAATTTGATTTAAATTAAAATTACATGTGAAAACTCCAAAAAACACATTTTTGGGGTACAAAACCCCCCAAAAACCCCCCTTTGGATGGTGCGATTCATCTGGTTTTCGAACTCGTTCAAATAAATGGTACTTTACACATTTGTACCAAATTTCATTAAGATCGGACCTTTTTTACTAGAGTTATCGTGCTTACAGACATATATATATATATATATATATATATATATATATATAAATATATATATATATACATATATAAAAATTTGAACGAATGGTGTTTTTGGCATCTGGGGACCTCAAAATGAAAAGTTATCATGGTCTCGGGCTTAAGTCTTACCATGAGACCTACGGTAATAGCTTCTTCCCTATAGGGGAAATTCGCTAAAAACTAAAGGACCGATTTAAATAGTTTTGATCTGAAATTGAAGCTCCTGTTCTACAGAGATTGGTACTTTTATTTCCAGAAAACATGTTTTTCTCAGTGAAAAATTTATTTTCATGTTTAACAAGTAAAAGAGATGCTCCTGTTTAACATTTTGATCAAATTTAGTTGGACTATTTACCAAAAATTGGAATTATATATGTGTTAGTGAACTGTGCAGGACTTGTCCTTTCAGGCCGATTATGATATTTGTTTACTAAGTTTTCTCTAACTTTTTGCGTATGTGTGAACTAATACAATACATTTTAAAAATGGAAGGAAACGTCGTTCCTATCTTGTATAATAAATTTTGTTTCCCCCCACCTACTTAGTAAAGTCAAATTTTACTCCTTGTATTGAAGGAGTATAGTGCTACTTTGTCTCCCGGAACAGAATCAGCTGACATTTCGCTGCAATCATTAATGCTGCAGCTATAAGGGAATCGGATCAGCTGATTGATATTTTGCTCCAGCTCCAATTAACGTTCCGAGTTTAGTTATTACGCATTACGCAACCAACATGGAAAGCGATTGTGAATGTGAATACTTATCAATACTTGTGGCTTTTGGGGTGTGGGAAAAATGTTGTGTGTAAATTTATCGCCCTGGCCTACGGCGACAGGCGCCAAAAATTTCCCTTAGGGAACAAAGTTGCACTTTACTCCCTTAATACACAAATAAATATTGTTTCAAGCAGAAGTCCCCGTATTATTTTTTACTGCAAAGAAATTTTGCATAAATTAAACTTGAGATAGTCAATAATATAAAACATAAGTGGGATTATAATACACCGTTACTTAAAAAAATGTGATCATAATGTTTTTGGATACTTGAATGCTACACGCTGTCTGTAATCATTAATATATATAACTAGCTGGCCCAACATACGTTGTCCTGTCCTAATGTCATTGAATTTGTTTTATTTCAAATACTCGTTCATTTTCAAGATAAGCATGTTCGCTTCGCTCACTGGCTTCCCGGATTAGCTCATGCGCTATGTTCACTTGAATATAAAATACCCCCGTAGCAGCAAACCTGCGTACTCAGCGAATTTCCAATGCAAATATATGTATCTTAATACCACATAAAGCCACATACCAAGTTTCATCAATATACATTCATAAACAAACGATTTATGACATTTTAATTATTCTCCATAAGAATAACATGGCGGCTGAGTATGCAGGTTTGCTGAAGCAAGGACCACACACAATGGGGTTTTATACAAATATCAATATAACTCATGTAGGTAAAGCCACATACCAAATTTCATTAATTTATTTTCATAATGAAGGGAGATAACACGTTACTTATTCTCTATAAGAATAACATGGGGCTGAGTACGCAGGTTTGCTGCTACTGGAGCCTTTGGAAAAAAATTTTTTTTTGAGCAAATATCAATGGTCCACAACCAGATGAAGCCGTATACCAAGTTTCGTCAGTATACGTTCATAAATAAGCGAGATATAAAATTTTTCTTTTCCTCCATAAGAATAACATTAGACAACGTACTGTGTTTAGCACTTTCAATATCTCGGTAACCAATTGACGTAGAGAAATGATCAAAATACCAAATTGTGTGTTTTTTTAAGCTGAATCCAATGGTAAAAACTAAAATTTGACTATTTCCAAAATGATATGTAAAAAATTCGAAAAACCCATTTTTGGGGTACAAAACCCCCCCAAAATACCCCTTTGGATGGAGCGATCTGGCTGGTTTTCGAACTTAAAGTCATAAATGCTGCTTTACAGGTTTATACCAAATTTCATCAAAATCGGATTTTTTACGAGAGTTATCGTGCTCACGGACACATATATATATATATATATATATATATATACAGTTTCGAACGAATGGTGTTTTTGGGGTCTGGGGACCTCAAAACGAAAAGTTATCATGGTCCCGGGCCTAGGTCTTACCATGCCGACTACGGTAATAGCTTCTTCCCTATAGGGGAAATTCGCTAAAAGAGTTTGAGTTGCCATTCAAGTACTCTTTTTATTTCCAAAATGAGAGTTTCCATTCAAGTAGCTTTTTATTTCTATAATCAACATATGTATATGCCTTTCAAGTATGTTTACAGCTGCTTGGTGTAACTAACTGAACTTAGATCAAATCAATAGGAACTTTGAAGGCCTGTGGGGCAGAGCTCTTAGGTCGGATTAAAAATTGTCTTTTATAAGAACCTTGTCCTGACATAAACAAACTTAACAAGAAATAATTATTCAATTTGGTCCACTAATTGTCAAGTTATGGCGTGACCAAGGGAAATAGGGATCCATTTGAGCGAATTTCTCATATAGGGAAGAAGCTATTACCGTAGTCGGCATGGCAAGACCTAGGCCCATGACCATGATAACTTTTCATTTTGAGGTCCCCAGATGCCAAAAACACCATTCTTTCAAAAACTATATATATATATGTGTGTGTCCGTGAGCACGATAACTGTCGTAAAATTCATCCGATTTTGACAAAATTTGGTATAAATGTGTAAAGCAGCATTTATGACTTTAAGTTCAAAAACCAGACGGATCGACCTATCCAAAGGGGTATTTTGGGGGGGGGGTTTGTATCCCTAAAGTGTTTTTTTTGAGCTTTTTACATATAATTGTTGAAAAAGTCAAATTTTAGTTTTTCCCATTGGAATCAGCTTAGAAAGACGCACAATTTAGTGTTTTGATCATTGCTCTACGTCAAATGGTTACAGAGATATCGAAAGTGCTAAACCCAGTATGTTGTCCAATGTTATTCTTACGGAGAATAAGGTAAATTGTATATCTTGGTTATTTATATACTTTTGCTGATGAAACTTGGTATATTACTTCATATCGTTGTGGTCTATTGATATTTGCACTAAACATTTTTCGGCCGATAGTTCCCGTAGCAGCAAACCTGTGTACTCAGTCCCATGTTATTCTTATGGAGAATAAGTAACATGTTATCTTCCTTCATTATGAAAATAAATTAATGAAATTTGGTATGTGGCTTTACCTACTTGAGTTATATTGATATTTGTATAAAACCCCATTTTTGGAGTTCCTTGCTTCAGCAAACCTGCACACTCAGCCGCCATGTTATTCTTATGGAGAATAATTAAAATGTCATAAATCGTTTATTTATGAATGTATATTGATGAAACTTGATATGTGGCATTAAGATACATATATATGCATTGGAAATTTGCTGAGTACGCAGGTTTGCTGCTACGGGAGTATTTATATATTAAGATGTATACAAAATCTTGGACCTTGACACAATGACTCGTGGATTCTAAGAAGTGGGTCAAAGTGTTTTAATTTCTCCCTAGATTACATTTAACATAAGAAACTACATTTCTTTTCTTTTTAAAATGAGGCAATTTATTCTTCTTAAAAACGAATTGAATGATTTAAGCCTTATTGTTTTTTAAGTTCTGCATTTATAGGTTACCTATGTATTTGAACAACCGTATCAAGCTACAATAACAATGGGAGGCCTGGGGGGCACAGCCCCCTCCCCCCAGTAAGGGTAATGTGTTACATTAAAACCTCTGGATTAGAGTTTAAAATATTTAGGCATTCAAAACCAATTGACTGATTTTAAAACGTATTGTTCATCAAGTTCTGTATTTATACTTATAGATTTTTACAGCAATATTAAGCTACAATAAAATAAATATCCTGATGGGTCCTCCAATGGAACCAAAGTGTAAATAACTACTTTTAAACCACGTGCTCTCACTAATTAGTGACCTTTATTGCCGCCAATAAAGGCAATATTTTGATATTATATTTTATCAAAATCTTCATATGCACTTTGTCTGACTGATTGACAGATTTCAGGCCTCATTGTTTGTCATGTTCTGGATTTGTATGTCATTGTCAAGCTGCAGTTATAATGGAGGGCCCATGAGGTATATTGTCAATTGAAACATTTTTTTGTATTTTACACGATCACTCAATCCTTATACGCGATATAAGAGCGTACTCCTAGTATTACGTTAAAATATATGATTTAATAAATAACTCCTTGCAATGTAAGACAGCTATGTTCCCGTATTTTAAAATCATGAAACCTATACATTACTTTATAACCTCCCATCGTATTACCCACATGAACTTACATAAACAATAGTAACCAAGTTCCTTCAAAATATGCTAATCAGTAAAAAAAAGAGAACACCCATATAAATATAAAATTATATGGGCCTAGTATTATTTATGATGAGTCACATTCAGATTTGTAACCTGCTTGTTTTTACTGAGTATTTATAGATGATTGAGTTATCTACAAATTCTATTCGATAAGAATACTCATTTGCCAAGTAATGTTTAAAAAAAAGTATCGGAAGATTCTGTCAGGACAAATTCACTTAAATACACGAAGCTCTTTTGTCAAGGTAACATAATAACTATTTGTGTGTATCTACGCCATTGGCATTTTTTTACTTGTTGATAAGGAACGGTCCAAACCCTGGTGTTAATACTCTTTAAGGTTACTATTTAATTTAATTTCAAAATTAAATGCATTAACCTATTAATTAATTTATAAAATTCAACATGAATCCCATTCAAATGAATTTCATGACTCGTTAAATTCATTTATGTGATTAAATAAATATTTACATTTATCATTACTTCTTGTAAATGTAAACTTTTAATTGTTTACAAAACAAAAACTAAATCTGTTTGAATAAGTAATAACAGTTCTACTAATAAATATGTTTAGTAAAGTTTATCTGGATAAAATAAAACAAATGCACTTATTATTATTCCAGCGGACGAATCGCTTAGAACTTTTGTAGCCTGAGGCCTTCTACGAAATTACACTTTAATTTCTTTAGACAGATTTCGCTTGTAAAAGTTTTATTTGTGTTTCAATTGCCTCCAACAGGGGTAACTTCTAAATTAAAATTACGTTTACATTTGTTTTGAACTTGAGTTTATGTAAAGGATTTGTGGGATGTAATAATAATGCATTTAAAACATGCCCCTTTCATGATATTTGTTCAACACATATTCCTGTTTATTATCGGAACAAAATAAAATATGTTCATGCGGGTTACTTCAGTGTATATTTTACCCGTTTTGTTTTACTAGAAATATTAACTGTATTGGTTAAAAAATATGTATTTACGATTCACCTCAAAATTGCCTTACTGTTTTAAAAATCAATTTCTCCCAAAGTTGTTATCAATTGTATCATTTTATACTTGATTCAATAGATTCCTCTATGGTTGGTTGGGGTATTTGGTATATATTTATTTAAATTGTGTTCTAAAGTGAACCAAAATTTAATTTAATTTTGTTTGTTTAGAAAGTCATCTCATGATGGATAATGAACCAATGATCAATTCTCTGATCAATTTCTTGAACATAGTTTTTAAATCTTAGTTTTTAAAGTTCTGCTGTTATTGATGGATATATGTTCTGCTGTTATATAAGTAAAAGTTCCTTTTTGGAAAAATTGTTGAAATCTGCTTATTTAATACTTATTACAAACTTGTATTTAATTGTGTGGGTACATATATAAAAGTTTGATAAACAAATAATTTAATATGGTTAAAACTCCACTGCACCATCACTAAACCATACTTGGAAAGTATTTAACAGTATTAAAGGGTTTTCCCGTATTGAAACCGCCAAAGGTGATATTAGGCTTAGGACTTATACCTTTTTGAAACCACATACATGACTAATCTAGAGGTTTTTGTAAACAGCAACTTAATTTAATACTTACCAAATGTCACTAAGACATCCATACTTAACTCGCTGGCATTCCTTCTATTTTCCTATATTATTATTCTCCTGGTTATAACTAACATCAACATTATATACATAAACATTATATACTTATTTGTAATGATCAATAAGAAGGTAGTAAAAATTATGTAAATTTGTGCACCGTTGCCTAGACGCTGTATTTCCTTAGTAATATGTTGTTATTAATTATTATACGAAGTGGCTGCGTACACGTCCAATTTAAGGGCAAATTCACTTCGCTACCGCTTAGGTTAGGTTGGGTTAGGTTACGTTACGTTATGTTACGTTAGGTTAGGATAGGTTAGGTTACGTTAGGTTAGGTAAGAAGGTTTTCTGGTTCTCAATTTGTTTTGAAAATCACAGGAAAAGTAACGTACGGTGCATAATTTGGAACGGACGTGACAGTAGCGGCTCACGTCGGACGTGTACGTAGCCTCTGCCATTATTGTATTAACATTGTAATCATGAGCACCCAACAACAAATCTTTCATGATTTGTTGGAACTCAATGTTCTATTTTGTATGGATATAAACTTTCTGATTTCTGATAACCAACCATTGATATTAGTGATTTTATTTGGAGGTATTTTGAAGTTTTTACTCAATAGACTTTCAAATTTGCTGAAATTGTGGACTGTTGCATATAGACAGTAGTTTGTATGATCCCCTAAGAAATGTATATAGATAACTGGAAGATATCGAACAATTGAACCGAGAAACAAAAATCGTAAAACCTACTTTAATAATGTCAAATATTTTTAATTTTATTACCCTGGGTTGTGTTATAATAAAGCACACTGTAAACCTGTTTTCTGTGACGTGGCGGTGGTTCATAAAGCCACCACGGAGGTGGATAAAAAAATTACGCACATGACTGATTATTTATATTTGTGACATTATTTTATACTATGAAAGTTATTAAAAAAATTTATAGTAACAGATATTTAAGCATTAAAAAATATATGTTTTTTAACGAAAATATTATTTTAAATATCCATAATTCTTAATATATTGGCTTTGCAATTAAGAGGTTTGCAAATTTTCATATAATATTACAATCAAACAATTAGCAACAATTATACTCATTATAACACATTTGTATTTATATTGTTAGCTAATAACTCGAATATAAGTCAGTAATATTCATGCTAAATAGTTCTTTTCATAAAAAGATTATTATTTCGTAATTAACTAAACCATTTTTTTGGTTTGGAAGGAAAGTTTGTAATGTTCAAGAGAAATGTATTTTATAGAGAAAAATAAAAGAAAATAACTCGTGTTTTCAAGTTGTAAAATACGGTGAAGTTTTGGTTCATTTTATGTCCCCGGGCGCCTAAACTCAGTTTTACTAACGTTTCATTTCTTAACAAGTTTTATGTTACTTTCATATTTTTCAGTAAGTTTTAAATGCGATTTAAGTACTTCGAAGTTATTAAAATTGTCTATAAAAACATCCTCTTTTGCTTTAGTTTTCGCTATGGTATTAAAGTTTAGATTACATTGTAGAAAATCATCTTTAAAAATATTACCAACATGTTTTATTTATAAAAGAAGTTTTAGTTTTATATTTTACTAGCTGCTCCCGCAGGCTTCACCCCGCAAATAATTCATAAAAACTATGACAGTTGGTTGTGCTGCATTTTGTGGTTAATACGTGGAACTACTACAAATCAAGATTAGCTGTTTATATTTTTATTAGCTCAAACAAAAATGAATGTCCATAATAAATACATGGGAACTTTGTGTGGATCTCTGGTGGAGCCCTAAGGTCAGATTAGGGTGAAAACCATTTAGTTTTCCTATTTTATGCCTAAAGAATCAGTGTACACAATTTCAGCTCTCTACCTACATTGGAAGGTGGAGAATTAGTGATGAGTCAGTCAGTCAGTCAGCCAGGGCTTTGCCTTTTATAGATATAGATGATGCAATAGAAACAATACTTCGGTTCTTGTAATATTGATAGATTATATACATTATCTCTGGTATTTTTTAGAGAATCTTTATCAAAACTTTATATTTTATTCTCACGGACCTTCACTACATTATCCATTACATAAGTGAACTTTAAAGTATAGTTTACCTGTATTATCTACAGTTTCATGTATTAATGATTATTATATAACGATCAAGAAAGTATTGAATTCCCAGAAATATTTATCTTTGTTGTTAAATGGAGATTTAAGGATGGTTTAAATGCAAATGTGTATATTAGTTTTGATGTACACTTTATGTATTATTATGGAGAATGTACAGTTCGCTCTTAACAAATGACTTAAGGTAAATAGTGTATTGACTATCAAAACACATTGATATATCAGCTTCCAAAGGAGGTAAATTATTTAAATCATTAGGACAAATCAAATTATTTTGACCTCTAGTTGTTGACTCATGTTCTAATCACAGTAGAATTACTAAGCTAATGAAGACGGGAGTGTCCTTCTAGATAATATGCTTTATGAATGGAAATTTCAGTTGGAACAGCAAGTACCGGTTTCTGTTAATAGTTTCTCAATTTGTAAAGTTTTATATTAAATTACTTACACTTCTGTGGCCATGTAAACCTAAAATAGTTTTTGTCCTCGCCAACGACCCGCCTCCCCTCTTCTCTGTCATTCGCAATTTCTATTACTTCTCCAAGTCCTCTTATATCCTTCAGCACTTGGTCTCTCCAACGCAGTCTTAGTCTTCCTAGAGGTATTCTACCATTGGGTCTACCATTAAAAACCCGTTTTATCATGCTGGTGTTGTCCCTTCTCAATATGTGACCCAGCCATCATAACAGTTTTCTTTTTATTGTTGTAATTATATCCAGCTGAACATCAATATCTTCCAGTTCTCTATTTTTCTAACTCCCCAAACTCCTTATAAAGTTTGATATTTCAAATTTAAAAATGAAACACTAACAATACACTTGACATGTGAACTTCAAGTTAGTATGTTATATTTGTAGAAGCCAATACATATTCACAATAAATCCCTTAAGTATAAATATATAGCTATTGAAACGTAGTACATATTTAATGACCTAGTTTGATTTTAATTGAAAGAGGTTTGAATCATTAGGATTCACTTTCACCTTTTTTGTGTTAAAAATTTATATTAGTTGTTGTATGTGGTTTTGTAGTTGTAAAAATTATGTATTAAAGACAAACATTTAAACAACTATAAAACATATTTTCGTCCTTCCCATTGTAATTGAAATTTAAATAAATAAATTCTATATAACACATAGTAATAAAGTGCTTAGCCAAAATATAATGCTCGCTGTTACAAAGTGAAGACGGCTATTGTGGAAATTAATATTGCACACAATTCAAATTATGAGTTACAATAATATATTTGTTATAACCACAGATAATTTAAAAGTATATTTTATATACATAACTTACAAGCATCAAAATATAAATAAACGTTGTTGGTAGTCATTAAGGTGGTCTTTGATATTAAAACACAATAATCGAATTTTAATAGTAAGGTGTATAGATTATGTTTAAAGAGGTAACTGTCCATTGTTTGGAACGAATAGTAATAAAAACCGAGAAGGAGAATGACATTATCACACTATGATTTAGTGTAGGGCAATTACTATGATTTAATTGGTATTTACAAGTACTAATTGAAAAGTAAGAAAATAACTGTTAGTTAATAACTACGTATCGTAATTAACTATAACGAAACTTATTATAAATTGCACGTAAACGTCTTATATTACCAGATAAGCGAAACTGTATGAAACTTTGGAGAGCAAACTTTGGATTCAATTTCCTCACAAGCAGCACATATCATCCTGATTGCAACCCTTCTGAAAGGGAACTTCACCTCTTCATGTGTTATCTAATTACAACTGTACACGTTATTATGTAGACGTGGTTACCCTGGTATTAATTAGGTTTACATCATAGCTCTCTAAACTATCGTTTAACCTTGAAACAATAGTATTATACAAAACCGTTGTAATATACGTGTAAGTGATCGTATTGTTACAATCAAGGTCTACAATCACTTTCTGTGCCTGTTCTTAGATAAAATCTGTTTGACAAACTAGAACTAACTCGAAAAACTATGTATAATAGCGGACAATTAAGTTGTCAGTTGAGGGCGTGCTTTGCCGGGCTATCAACCAAGATCAGTCAATAGTAGACGTTCTACACGGCCAAAACACCATACCAGCTGATCGGAATAACATTCTATTAATATTTGCCTTTGGCAGAATAGTAACAGTGACAGCGTACACCCATGCTATTAGCTACAGCTCAACTGTCAACTTTACTGTCCGCTATTGTAGTTTAATACAGTTCGTGTTGTGATGGCTTCAGATATAATCAGCTGACTGACCAAGAGCATTTTTTTGGCAATACGATCCCAGCTTGGAATTCGGACTTGGGGCAAATGGTCAAATCCCGTCTCGGTCAGTTGTTTGAACTTGAATCTCACGGAGAGCCGTTTGTTTATGGGGGATTTGAAGAAAAGATACATCATAAAGAAGCGTTGGACGGCAAGGAGGGAAGATGAAAGGTGCTAGGATTGTTTGTGGGTTGAACATCTAATCTGGTGCATGTTAAGAGTTGGTATTCACAATTGTTATTGTTTTTTTTTTACAATTACACTATGTTATGATTTATTTCTTTTATATTAGGTGTGAATAATCCTTCTTACGTATTCAATGAGTAAGATTATATATCGGTTATTCCTGGTTTATTTGTATATTCCTGACCATGAATACCTTTTTCAATATTTTACTAATATTTCTTCAAAGAGTTTACTTATGTCACTTTTATTACTTATTTTATACTTATTTGTTGTATACTTATTGAAATATAAGAACATTAATGATAGATTTTATAAATGAATCGATGCTGAAAGTAGGGTTAGAAAAGATTGTAAGGAATTTGTTTGAGATGTGTTTTTAAACGAGACTGCATTGCGCTAGGTAAGGGAGTGTTAATTATAAATGCAATATCAGTGAAGCAGAAAAACATTTATTGTCTGAAATACCTTTAAAGTCACAAGAGCAGTTTATTTGGTGAATCAGTTTGTAACATGTTGATATTAAGAGCAGATCGGTTGGGAGGACCAACCCTTTCAGTGTTTAGTGGAAAACTATACTTTAACTATCAGTATTGAGTTTAATGTGGAGATTCTACACTAACAAATGATGAACCTTTAAGTTCTATCAGTCCATTTACTATAAACTACAAGTGTTAAGGTGAACTAAATACGATGTATGATATAAGAACATTTAATCATTTATACCCGGGAAGTTTTATTTTATTTTTGTATTGTAATAAGGTTTATAAAGTTTACGTAATTACAAATCAAAACCATTTGAAGTACTTAACTTTTATTGGCTTGAACAGTACATTATCTTATACATATGAAACAACATTAACACATTTAAGTTAATATAACAAAAACTAGAACCCCTTTAAAATGAACAAGCTTATAGGCTCATTACGAAAATCGTAATCCATCTATTATTATTTTACATTAGAAAAAGGTGTATGCTTTAGGTCATTAAATGCCAGTGGTAGCATTTACACTTTAACATAAAACACCCCTACCTCCAATCTTCTTCCTATGTATCAAGTATCATTTTCTTACAACTTTATTTGTGTGGTAAATGCCAGTTGACCTATAACTACCTATCAGAGTTGTATATATGAATAGTTGTATTTTTTGTAGTCGAATATTATTTACAATTTATTATTATCAATGATTTGCATATATAAAAATTAATAAATACGTAATTAGACCTCTGCATCCAAACTATCCAACACATAGGTAACAGAGGTTACACGTTGTATATCGTCCATGAGAGAGACGTTATCTCCAAGTGATCCACAAGTAGGCAACGGGGAGCCATAAATGTTTATTTTCCGCCCAGATTCACGTGGAAAATATGGCCTTCATTGTTGAGGCAGTTAACATTTTAACACTGACGTAGACGTACTTTTAAATATATTGCGTTTTTCGTTTCATTCCAAATGCAAAACCCATGATCTATAAGTTCTATATAAGTGTAAAATATTTGCAATGAAAACTGCATTTGTTCTGTCCCGTTGCACGAACTTATTAAAGTTTCGTTTTATATCGTTCAAGATTAGTTTGTACTTACATAAGATATTAAATATGTAAAAATATTCAGTTACTATCTACTCGATCTCTGGTCAATAGTAGAATCGGTCATGTAGCGTTAGAAAGGGACTATTAAAAAGAGAGTACTGTTAAAATTTTATTTAAATTTTTTTAAATATCGATTCTTGTATGGATAAATTTAACATTCTTGTGTTCATAAAAAAGTAAAACACCTTAGAGATGAACTTTTTTATCGTGAATGTAAAAAAACTTTTTAAACCAACCCATGTTCCCAAGTTGTAAAAGTACACAATGTGCAAATTAAAGTTAACTTTATACCCTGGGGAAAGAACATGACCAAACGAGCATTTCATCACATTAAATGTTTTTATGTTCTTACCTAATTTGTAGTAAACGTAAATAAAGCTACTGGAAATAGCAGGTTTTGTTTCATTATTTTTAATTTAATTGAATTTAAAGTAAAGTCTATTTTATTATAACATGTTAACATTTTGACGGATCATAAAAGTATAATAAATTTTAAGAGAAACATTAAATTGTAATATTTTTGTAGTCTATGTTTATTATTCTAAGTAACAGTATATATAATGACATACATCTTGTTACAGTGCTAGGTCATATAATTAAACCACAGTTTGTTATATAAAGTTAAAATAACCTGTAATATAACCATAAAACAATATGATTTAAGAGAATTTAACAAAATATGTTTCGTAATACAGTATTTTAAAACGTTCTCAATTAATATATAAAACATCCTACGAAAATATATTTAATATTTATTTATTAATAGTTTAAACAATAATTTTAGAGAAATAAAACCAGGTTAAAAATATTTTATAGTAAACATGTTATTTTTAATGTATTATTTTCGTACGTTAATATCAAGATGTATTTAAATTAAAACGTAGAGCCAATATAAGATCACTCAGTGAAAAATATAATATCGAACATGAAATGCAAAGCAACAAATGTTATTCCCAAGTGGAAAATATCGGTTTTATATTTTTACGACTGACCTCTTCCTCTAATTTTAAACTACTATTTGTGTCAAAAAGGGAATAAAACATCTCAACTTTTCACATCAGTTTAATTTTGTGAGAGTTATTTTCGATCGTATTTATATTACTGAAATTTATTTCGATACTCAAAACTAATGTAAATAATATGCAAACTGTATTCTAAAAGGTATGTTTCGAGTTTGAATATATATTCAGCCTAGGTCAAAATACTTGAAAAAGAGTGTAACAAAATTGATTGCTGGCAGACTTTGGAAACCAGTAAAAAAGAGCATTAAGGATAGTAGTAATGCCGCGCGCTTTGGCCCCAACATAGGGTCTTATGGAGAATAGAATAACATGGACTCTTATGGAGAATAGATTAACATGGACTCTTACGGAGAATAGAATAACATGGGCTCTTATGAGGAATGGAATTAGGGTGTAATTGCCTCCCTCTGTGACTCTTTTGCTACCCTCTTTGGCAACTATCTATCTTCTGCTACCCTCTGTTGCAACTATCTATCTTCTGCTACCCTTCACGGTTAATTATTTAACCCTCGTGTCCTTCTCTTGTTAATCATCTAGCCTTCAGTGGTAATTATTTGACCCTTTTGTCCTTCCGTTGTTAATCATTTAGCCTTCTATGGTAATTATTTAACCCACGTGTCCTTCTGTTGTTAATCATCTAGCCTTTTGTGGTAATTATCTGACCTTCGTGTCCTTCTGCTGTTAATCATCTAGCCTTCTGTACATCTAACCACAACATCCTCAACATAGTCTCTGTCAGCAAACTCGCTGTAACTAGTTGTTACCTGTGGGCTCTGTGATTGAAAGAGACATAACCCCCACCACAATACCTGCTATCCTACCGCGCATTTTCTCTCTCTCTTTGCTCCCTGCTCCCGTCGCGATTGGACGTGTTTTTGCGCTGCTCCGTTCGCTGCGTTTTTGCAAAGATAAAACTTGAGCGTTTGCTCCCCATAGAGGCTTCACTTTTCCTAACCTCACTTTTTCTAACCTCACTTTTAATTTGTTTTATTCTGTGTAACATAACCTCACTTTGTATTATAGTAATCTTGCATGTCGTGTGATTTTAGCGTTATCTGACTTGCTAGTGTACAATAACATCAGTTTCTTGTGTCAAGAGTTGTGTCGTACTTGTATTTGTTGACTGACATAACATCTGTAACCTTTGAGAGTTACCATAACCTCACCTCCTTGTTCTTTTATACAGTAACTTCACCATTTTTGTTTTACTTGATAGTTTTGTGTTTGTATGTGTTGACTAACATAACAGTAACCTTTGAGAGTCACAAAAGCCTTATTTTCTTTTATCGAGAGTAGTTTTGTGTGTTGTATTTAATTGTTTGATTTGGCTAGATTAGCGTTGTGTTGACTAACATAACCTCACACCCAGTAACCTCAGTTTCTTGTTTGATTTGGTTATAGTGGTGTTGTGTTGACTAACCTAACCTCACCCAGTAACCTCAGTTTCTTGTTTGATTTGGCTATAGTAGTGTTGTGTTGACTAACATAACCTCACACCCCGTAAACTCAGTTTCTTGTTTGATTTGACCATAGTAGTGTTGTATTTCTATGTGCTGAGTAACATAACAGTAATCTCACGTTATCATGTACTTGTCTTGTTCATATCTGACTTATCTATGTTAAGAGCGCTGTATGACTTGGTAGTTTACAGTAAAGAAGGTAAACATACCCTCACCATTTTGTTTTACTTGGTAGCGCTGTGTTTGTATGTGTTGGCTAACATAGCAGCAACCTCAGTTTCTTGTTTGACCTAGCTAGAGTAGTGTTTTGCATTGTATTTAATTGTTTGGTTTGGTTAGAGTAGTGTTTGTATGTGCTGACTAACATAACCTCAATATCGACCGTCTGCTTACCATAACCTAATATGACGTAACCTCACTTTTTCTAACCTCACCCGTTACACTCCAACTTTACTTTGTTATATTAATTTTCCGTGTACGGTGTACTTTATTTTATTTTTGTGTACTGTTCGTGGTTATTGTCTTGGCTAGAGTAATGCTGTGTGGTGTATCCATTTAATCTGACTTATTAGTTTACAGTAAATAAAGTAAACAAACCCTCACTTCCTCGGGGCTAAAGTAGTGATGTGTTGACTAACATAACCTCCAGTAACCTGTTTTTGCCCTGGTTCTTTTGTACAGTAAATTCACCTCAGCAACCTCAATTTCTATTATTGTTATTTTATGCAGTTTTGGTTGGAGCAGTTTTTGTATGTATTGATTAACATAACCTCACTTTTCCTAACCTCACATCCTTGTGTCAAGAGTAGTGTTGTGTTTGTATGTGTTGAGTGACAGTAATCTCACTTTCTACTCTTGTTCTTGGTTAGAGTAGTATTTGATACCTTCATTAGAGTTAACCTGTAGTTCTGGTTTGACTTGCGTAGTTTGTGTGTTAGTGTTTTTCTGACTTGTGTGGTAATACAGAGATACTGTGCTCTCCTACATACTATATAACTCTTGCAACAAGCTCTAGTTCTTCAGTCTGATTTCAGTCGTGACACTGATCAGACGTGTTTTGTGCTGCTCTTGCGTAAGTGTTCTCTTGCACAGATTATTATTGATTCTGCGTAATTCAGTTATATCCGTGTGAGTTTGACTCTGGTCGGTGTGTTTGCTGTTTTAAGCGTTAACACAGTTTAGCTTGTTTTCAGTATTCAATTCTGTGTTGAAGGATGGATGTTTCTAAAAAGGACCCTCAAAACCCGGTAGAATTAATTAGTAAAGATGAAACCTACGTTAGTCACTTTAGACTTTACGGGACTAACACTGTTTTCAAATTCACTAAACCTCCCAAAGGTATATCTGAGTTTGATTGGATTCGTAAAGGTTTTAATCAAATTGTAGAGACATCCAAAGCCAACGTTGCACCCACTGATTATCTAGGGTTTAAATTACAGTCTATAAATTTAAAAAGTGCTGAACCGGGATACGTATCATTGAGACCGGTCTCTAAAGTTAGCGGTGATGTTCTCTGGGATATTTTCGGGGGCATAATTCAAAGCAATGCGCAATCTATAACCTCTAGTGACACGTTTAGAGTTGATGTTACGAGGATTAACGTCCCCGTAGGTAAAGGAAGGGCAAGACCCGACTTTTACAATACCTTTGATGAAGAATCTAAAGCTAGGAAGGGTATTGTAGTAATTAATAATAAAGACAATTTATGTTTGGCTAGAGCGTTGGTAGTAGGCAAAGCACTTGCAAAAAATGATCCTCAGTACAAAGCAATACGTCAGGACAAGGGTAAAAGACAAACTTTCAGAGCTAATAAGCTCATAGCAAAGGCCCGTGTAGAAATGCCGGAGGAGGGTGCAGGCATCCCCGAGCTTGAAAAATTCCAGTCCCATCTTAAAAAATACAAAATTACCGTCTACAACTACGACAAGAAAGGCCGTGATGTTTACTTTGAGGGAGGTAATGAGAACGCTAAGTTAAAAATTAACCTTCTCTTTCACAACGGTCATTACAATGTAATTAGAAACTTAACTGCTGCGTTTGTTTGCAATTTCTTTTGTGAAGCCTGTCATATTCCCTATAGCAACAGACATGAGCATCGATGCTCTAACAGATGCACCTCATGCCATACCATCTCCCCGCCCTGTAAACTAGAACACGGTGGCATCACATGCCGTTTTTGCAACCGTTTCTTCAAAAATGAGCGGTGTTTAGTAGCCCATCAAGGGCAAATTTGTAAAACTGTAAAACTCTGCCGTGACTGTAAGAAAATGATTTATCCAAAAAGACGTAAGGCAGCTCATGTATGCGGAGAAGTTTTCTGTAAACCCTGCGAAGCGTTCAAAGACCCCGCACATCAGTGTTTCATGAGGGTAGATAGGAGAACACCGAAAGACCGTGATTTTTTGTTTATTTTCTTTGACTTGGAAACAAGGCAGGACGAGTCTCTTCCCTCAGACCCTGAACAAAAAGTACATAAAGTCAACTTGTGCGTTTCACAACAGTACTGCTTTAAATGTATTAATGGGGGTGAGTGTGAAACTTGCTCGGAACGGCAAAGGGTATTTGAAAAAGAACCGGTAAAACACTTCATGGACTATGTAATGGAAATTCGAAAAAAATTTAAAGATGTTTGTGTAATTGCCCACAACGGGCAGGGTTTTGACTTCCAATTCATACTACAGTATATTATGGAAGAAACTAAATTTACACCAAAAATAACTCCTCGGGGAACTAAAGCTATATTGATTGAAGTAGCCAGCGTAAGGTTTGTGGACTCTCTTAGCTATTTTCCCATGGCCCTCGCTGCACTCCCTAAAGCTTTTGATCTACCTCCCGAGAAAAAGAAGGGCTACTTTCCCCACCTCTTCAACACCCTCGCAAACCAAAATTATGTAGGCCCTTTGCCCGACAAAAAGTATTATTGTCCGGAATCAATGTTTGAGAAACCACACAAGGCCTTTGAAGAATGGTATGACGAACGAGTCGCTGAAGACTACGTGTTTGATTTTAAGAAGGAAATCTTGGAGTACTGTATTTCAGACGTGGAGATTTTAGCTCAGGCATGTATTAAATTTAGAGCCTTACTTCTTCAAGAGTGTAACGTAGATCCTTTTCTCGAGGCTATAACAATCGCCAGTGCATGTAACTTGGCCTTCCGCCGTAACTTCTTAAAAGAAAATACTATTGGACTAATACCAAAATCGGGGTACCGACTTGCAGACAATCAGTCAGCCGTTGCTTTACAGTGGTTAACATGGGAGGAGGAGAAACGTGGAGTAAAGATTCAACATGCGGGTCGGGGCAGGGAAGTTAAAATTAATGGACTAAAAGTTGACGGGTTTGACGGGGAACGAATTTATGAGTTTCACGGGTGTTACTGGCACGGTTGCCCAAAATGTTATCAATACAGCAGAGAAGAACCTCTACCGGATGATCCCTCAGACAGTTTGCATCTCCGTTACGAGAGAACCAACTCCAAAATGGCAAAATTTAATAGCTATGAAGTTGTAGAGATGTGGGAGTGTGAGTTTAAAGCTTTGAAAAAGGACAAAAAACTAAATCACTTGAACAAACTGTCCATTCTAAACACACTCCCGCTTAATCCTAGGGATTCCTTCTTTGGAGGTAGAACGGGTAATACTAAAACGTATTGTAAATGTGAAGAGGGAGAAACAATACAATACGTTGATGTCTGCTCCCTTTATCCGTTTGTGAATAAATATTGTAAGTATCCCGTTGGTCACCCTACTGTTTACGTTGGAAATGACTGCCGAGAGAGAGGCCTTGAAGTAGAGGGCTTGTTGAAATGTAAGATTCTACCTCCTTACAACTTGTATCATCCCGTACTCCCCGCTAAAATGAATAATAAATTGATGTTTGTTTTGTGTAGAACTTGCGGTGAGACTTTAAACCAAGGGGAATGTTTTCATGATAGTGAGGAAAGGGCAATGGTAGGAACATGGACTATGGATGAAATTAGAAAAGCTGTAGAAAAAGGCTATGTGATCTTGGACATGTACGAGTTGTGGGAGTACGAGGTAGCCACATACGAGAAAGATGGACTTTTTACCGATTTTATTAATAAATTCTTGAAAGTAAAGCAGGAAGCCTCAGGGTATCCCGCATGGTGTAAAACAGAGGAAGATAAAGACAAGTATGTTTCTGATTTCTTTGAGCGTGAGGGTATTCAAATGGAGAAAGACAAAATTGCTAAAAATGGAGGACTCAGGTCAGTAGCTAAATTAATGTTAAATTCATTCTGGGGCAAGTTTGGTCAGCGAGAAAACATGACAAAAACTGAAATCGTGAGGGACTCTAAAGAATTATTCAATTCGTTAACTCAACCAGGAAAGGAAGTAAAGTTTGTTGAAGTAATTAACCAAGAGGTTTTATTAGTTAATTGGCAGAATTTTGATGACGCCGGTGAGGCTCTAAAGACTGTAAATGTTGTTATTGCGGCCTACACCACTGCTCATGCCAGACTTAAACTGTATGAACACTTAGATGCCCTTGGAGGGCAGGTCTTGTATTATGACACGGACTCGTGTATTTATCTATACAGGGGAGGATTGTACAAGGTCTCTACGGGAGATTACCTTGGGGAAATGACCGACGAATTGGCAAGTGAGTACGGGCCCGGCTCTTATATCTTGGAGTTTGTTTCTGGGGGACCTAAAACGTACGCTTACCTTGTCTGGTCAACCAAAAAGCAAAAACTACAAACTGTGTGTAAAATCAAGGGCCTCACCCTCAATATGAAGACTTCCGAAACATTAAATTTTGAACAGTTAAAAAAGATGGTCCTTAGTGAAGCAGCTGAAATTTTGGAAATTGAAGAAAACAGAATCAGGAGAACAAAGAGACGGGAAGTCGTTACAGTAAGTGAAATTAAAAAGTTTAAAATTACAGGGCCCAAAAGAAGATTTAATGATGATCACGACACCCTGCCTTTCGGCTTTAAAAAACAAAGAGTTGCTTAATGGAGCTGTCACTCACATGGGTACTGAGCGTATATACCTCTAAACATCAGCTCTATTAACTCATTCTGTTCTGAGACGCGGTAGTGAACGGACGTGTCTGTGTCTGTTACTGTTTTATCTTGTTTGTCTCTTTTTGTAGAATGTCTGCTGAAAATAATACACTCCCTATTCAAGGGGTGTTTTTGAAGTTTATATCTAAAAGAAAGTTAAATGAAAATTCAAAATTTCGCATTAAATCCTCAGAGTATGAGTTCTTTCTTACAGGGCCAATAAACGTATCGGAATGGCCTTTGGTGTTTTCGGAGTACATAGTAGATAAAATAACGGAGAACTCCTCATCAAACACCTACATTGGAGTATCAATAAAGTACGGTGATATCTCAGGAAATATACCATTCTTTCCTTTAGGGAATCTAACACCAACAGTTTTTGATGATCACTTTGAAAACATATTTTGTAACGTTAAGAAACTATCTGGTGTTTTACGTCTTGAAGTAACACTTGTCTCAATTCCGTGTTGCTACCTTCGTTGAAGGTAGCCCCTTTCCTTACGGAGCAATGTTACTCCTGTATATACCAAATGTCACTAGTACAGTTCATCATTCTGCTTCAAGACGCAGTACTGATCAGACGTGTTTTGTGCTGCTCTTGCCTGTACTATTGAGTAAATTGTGACATGGCTGCCAAGTTCTATACATTCAATAACAAACCGGTATTGGTTCTGTTTGATAGTGAAGGAAAGCCGTGGTTTAAAGCTAGAGACGTAGCTACTGCTCTAAAGCATGTTAATGGCTGGAGTGCAGTTCGTAAACATGTAGATGACAGTGATAAATTAACTGTTGGAAGTTTTTCCGACGCTCAAAAACAGGGCGTTGGGCCGATTGAGAAAACAACGGTTTTCATAAATGAAGCCGGATTATGTTCTTTGATGTTAAAATCAACTACTCCTGAAGCAAGACTGTTAGTAAGAAGTCTGTTGCCGGAGAAGTTTTACCTTACTTACACAAATATGAAAGATGAAAGTTCACTTTAAATGTAGTTTTTCTTTAAAATCACAAGTTCCCACTGTATGTGTGTGTGTGTGTGTGTGTGTGTGTGAATGAAGGTCACTGGCGTGGGTGACGAAAAGCCCCGTAAACCTGAATGAAGGTCACTGGCGTGGGTGACGAAAAGCCCCGTAAACCTGAATGTGTGATGAAGGGTTTAGTAGATTGAGGTGCCGGGCTAACACCCCGGCTACTCCTTCGAACAACCCGGTGTGAATGAAGGACTTTGTACATTGAGGAGAATGGCCAACACCCTGGCTACTCATTGGAACAGTCCGTACGGCGGGACTTGTAAAAAAGTATAAAAAGTAAAATACAAAAAGAATAAACGGAGGAGACAACTATCTTGTTTTGGCAGGTCTCCACGAGTCATGGCGGTGGAGGGGCCATGACTTTACTAAACATTCTCTGTTTATCTTAGTAAATGTAGAGTTTAAAGGTGTTAAAATGAACGGACTTTGTCTTAGTAAATGACCGCCTTCCTCATACACAATGAACGGATTGACAGAGAATACAAAAAAAATATAAAAAGGAGGTAGCATTTTGTTATGGAGTGGCTACCACAGTGAGAGGCGATGGTTGGGGCCTCTCACCCCAGAGGTTAGGCCTCCAGGGGAAGCTCTGGGTAACCAAAAAGAACGCGCCGACGCTCCTACGGCCTAGCCTAAAGGCTTACCGTGGTGTGGAAACGCGAGCGTTCAAATTATTTCATTGGGGTTAGCTTTCTTGCCTGTCCATTTCTGCTAGTGTTCTCCTAGTATTCTCTCCTTTAAGTTATTATAGGTTTTCCAAAATAATCCTGCTATCATAAGTATAAAATTCCAAATATTCCTCAACGTAGAGTTTTTAAAGCAACTAATTACACCAAAAAGTCACATCTGAACTCTAAAATGTGTAATCTCTGTACCTTTTTAACTTTACAAAATACCCTACTGTCTCTTTTTACACAGTAGTTTTAATTCATAATCAGCGGGCCATGCATGTAGATAGGTCTATCCCATAGACCATCTACAAATGTAATTTTTATTAAAGGGGTGCAGGAAATGTAGTGATACTGACCAAATTAATAGGAAAAATCTAACTCCACCATTACGGTGGGGTTTGAAAGTAATACCATTACCACACCCTATCATACCATACCATACAATACCATACCATACCATACCCTACCCTACCATACCTCACCAAAGCCAAAACATCCTATACTAAAGTCACCATATCCTAACACCCCACCCAAGTACCATACAATAACATACCCTACCCTACCATACCTCACCAAAGCCAAAACATCCTATACCAAAGTCACCATATCCTAGCACCCCACCCAAATACCATACAATAACATGACATACCACACCCTACCATGCCTCCCAATACCCTACCATGTCATACCATACCATACAATATCAATACCCTACCATAGCTCCCAACACCCACACCATATCAAACCATCAAATCCCATACCATACCATTACCCTGCCATACCCTACCCTACCATTCCTCCCAATACCATATTCTACCCTACCATACCTCCCAATGCCCTATCATACCATACCGTACAATACAATACCCTTACCACACCATACCATACCCTACCATACCTCACCAAAACCATAACATCCTATACCAAAGCCACAATACCAATACCCCTACCAAAGTCACCATATCCTTACACCCCACCCAAATACCATACAATAACATGACATACCAAACCAATACCCCATCATACCATACCCTACCATACCATACCTCCCAATACCATATTCTATCCTACCATATCTCCCAATACCCTATCATGCCATACAATATCAACACCATACCATACAATACAATACCACACCATACCGTACCATACAATAACCTGCCATACCATAGTAATGTTATAAAAAAGGTGCAGGAATTGCTCACCCTTGCTGGTTTTTATACTTTCCTTAACAGTTGGGGTACAAAATGTAACCAAAATACCTTCAGTTTATTTTATTAAAAGAGAGTTCCAAGTCCAGACCCATGGAGTGAGGTTATAGTTTTCTTGCCTAGCTATTTCTGCCAGCCTCTTCTCTCCTTTAAGTTACTGTTAATAGTACTTTGAGATTTCTAAACAATTAAATGCATAGAAAGTTTCCCAAAGTAATTCTTTAGTAACACTTAATTTACAGGCATACACAACAGCTACAATTATCCACTCATGAAGCTAAAATCCAGCTAATTCCCCCAATGCCTCAAGACAATGTCCCTAAATAACAGCTAAAACCCAGATAAAGCTTGATGCTCCTAAATAACAGGTAAAAGTCAACATACTTTATTAACAATTACTTTTCTTCATAACAGCTAAAAAATAGCCAGAGAGTCATTTTAGCGAAAGGGGGGTGTATTGACCCCCTTCAGTACCTTCACGTTAAACAGTCAGTCAAAGTATAATTTATTTTGTGTTGGTTTGTCACTAATTTTCTTTGTATGTGAGTTTGTTTCAATTACATATATTTTACAGTAGTATGATTTAAGAGTAGCTGAGATCTTGGATGATGTAGAGAAAACAGTGCTAGAAGGTCGGGGTAAGGCACTGACCCCCTTTAAACTATCAATCAAACACAGTTTACACCAATAAACCAGGCCTTTACTATATTTAACATAAAAACATAAGCTAAAACTTTCAAACACCCTGAAAAAACTAGAATGACAGAGCTTGTAGTCTGTCCAGTTTTTGTAATGTTTCTTCTTTACAGAGTTTAAATTGTAGTGTGGGTTAATAAGTACCAACAAATCTCAAGATATTACATTTTAAAGTATAGCAGCTGTCTTGATACTTACCCACAGTACAGGGTTTAGGTTTTGGTAAGATGTAGTGGAGGTTAACAGGTACGTACATTACAAGTTTCATGTAAATCGGCCCTTCCGTTCTCAATAAATTACATTTCAAAGTATAGCTCCTGCAATTGTTTTGATGCTTACCTGCAGTACAGAGTTTAGGTTTTGGTAAGATGTAGCGGAAGTTAACAAGTACATACATACCAAGTTTCATGAGAATCAGTCAAGCCATTCTCAAAATATTACGTTTTAAAGTGTTACACCCTCCATCATCCCTTAAACAACCTTTTCCTACCCTCCAACAATATTGAAAGTTAGAGGAGGTTAACAAGTATCCACATGTCAAGTTTCATTAAAATAAGCCCAATGGTTCTTAAGATATTGATTTTTAAAGTATGACTCCTTCAATTATTTTGATACTGCCTGCAGTACAGAGTTTAGGTTTTTGTAATATGTAGCGGAGGTTAACAGGTACACACATACCAAATTTAATTCATATCGACTGAGCCGTTCTTGAGATATTTAATTTTGAAATTTTGCCCCTTCAATTTTTTGGATGCAACCCGCAACATTTTGGTTAAGACTTTTCATTTGGGTAGCTGTCCCTCGCCCGCGCCTACACTACGTAGTAGGCGAAATCTGTTATCAGAATCGCTCTAGGACTTACCGTTTTCGAGATATTAGCGATTTTAGGATAATCAGACTCAAAAAAGAGAAGAAGAAGAAGGAAAAAGAGAGAAGCAGAGGCACGGAGTGGTGAGGGGGAGAGGGGAAGGTGAGGGGAGTAACATAGCATGCAGAAGAAGAAGAAATAAACCAGAGGAAGGCTGAGGGGGGAGTGGGGAGGGGGAAGGTGAGGGGTGAGAGGAAGAAGAACACGCAAGTGCTAACAGAAGTGAGTAGGAGACGCAGGAGATGAAGGCTAACATGTTTCGTTCTTTTATATATGTTTATTTGTTGGGAAGTGTTGGGTTGGCAACACTACCCATGCTTGGTCACGTTAGCGTGACGTAATTTTCGGTTGGTCACGTTAGCGTGACGTAAGTAGCCAACAGGTATTTTGTTTTCTTAAGTTGGTACCACTGGTACGTAGGTCATGTTTTTTGTTTTGCAATTCATTTAGGTTGGCTACACGTTTTCTCATAAGAAACCCATGTTAGCGCTGAATCATAGCGTGTACTACTCACTTCTGTTAGCACTTGCGTGTTCTTCTTCCTCTCACCCCTCACCTTCCCCCTCCCCACTCCCCCCTCAGCCTTCCTCTGGTTTATTTCTTCTTCTTCTGCATGCTATGTTACTCCCCTCACCTTCCCCTCTCCCCCTCACCACTCCGTGCCTCTGCTTCTCTCTTTTTCCTTCTTCTTCTTCTCTTTTTTGAGTCTGATTATCCTAAAATCGCTAATATCTCGAAAACGGTAAGTCCTAGAGCGATTCTGATAACAGATTTCGCCTACTACGTAGTGTAGGCGCGGGCGAGGGACAGCTACCCAAATGAAAAGTCTTAACCAAAATGTTGCGGGTTGCATCCAAAAAATTGAAGGGGCAAAATTTCAAAATTAAATATCTCAAGAACAGCTCAGTCGATATGAATTAAATTTGGTATGTGTGTACTTGTTAACCTCCGCTACATATTACAAAAACCTAAACTCTGTACTGCAGGCAGTATCAAAATAATTGAAGGAGTCATACTTTAAAAATCAATATCTTAAGAACCATTGGGCTTATTTTAATGAAACTTGACATGTGGATACTTGTTAACCTCCTCTAACTTTCAATATTGTTGGAGGGTAGGAAAAGGTTGTTTAAGGGATGATGGAGGGTGTAAAACTTTAAAACGTAATATTTTGAGAATGGCTTGACTGATTCTCATGAAACTTGGTATGTATGTACTTGTTAACTTCCGCTACATCTTACCAAAACCTAAACTCTGTACTGCAGGTAAGCATCAAAACAATTGCAGGAGCTATACTTTGAAATGTAATTTATTGAGAACGGAAGGGCCGATTTACATGAAACTTGTAATGTACGTACCTGTTAACCTCCACTACATCTTACCAAAACCTAAACCCTGTACTGTGGGTAAGTATCAAGACAGCTGCTATACTTTAAAATGTAATATCTTGAGATTTGTTGGTACTTATTAACCCACACTACAATTTAAACTCTGTAAAGAAGAAACATTACAAAAACTGGACAGACTACAAGCTCTGTCATTCTAGTTTTTTCAGGGTGTTTGAAAGTTTTACCTTATGTTTTTATGTTAAATATAGTAAAGGCCTGGTTTATTGGTGTAAACTGTGTTTGATTGATAGTTTAAAGGGGGTCAGTGCCTTACCCCGACCTTCTAGCACTGTTTTCTCTACATCATCCAAGATCTCAGCTACTCTTAAATCATACTACTGTAAAATATATGTAATTGAAACAAACTCACATACAAAGAAAATTAGTGACAAACCAACACAAAATAAATTATACTTTGACTGACTGTTTAACGTGAAGGTACTGAAGGGGGTCAATACACCCCCCTTTCGCTAAAATGACTCTCTGGCTATTTTTTAGCTGTTATGAAGAAAAGTAATTGTTAATAAAGTATGTTGACTTTTACCTGTTATTTAGGAGCATCAAGCTTTATCTGGGTTTTAGCTGTTATTTAGGGACATTGTCTTGAGGCATTGGGGGAATTAGCTGGATTTTAGCTTCATGAGTGGATAATTGTAGCTGTTGTGTATGCCTGTAAATTAAGTGTTACTAAAGAATTACTTTGGGAAACTTTCTATGCATTTAATTGTTTAGAAATCTCAAAGTACTATTAACAGTAACTTAAAGGAGAGAAGAGGCTGGCAGAAATAGCTAGGCAAGAAAACTATACCCTCACTCCATGGGTCTGGACTTGGAACTCTCTTTTAATAAAATAAACTGAAGGTATTTTGGTTACATTTTGTACCCCAACTGTTAAGGAAAGTATAAAAACCAGCAAGGGTGAGCAATTCCTGCACCTTTTTTATAACATTACTATGGTATGGCAGGTTATTGTATGGTACGGTATGGTGTGGTATTGTATTGTATGGTATGGTGTTGATATTGTATGGCATGATAGGGTATTGGGAGATATGGTAGGATAGAATATGGTATTGGGAGGTATGGTATGGTAGGGTATGGTATGATGGGGTATTGGTTTGGTATGTCATGTTATTGTATGGTATTTGGGTGGGGTGTAAGGATATGGTGACTTTGGTAGGGGTATTGGTATTGTGGCTTTGGTATAGGATGTTATGGTTTTGGTGAGGTATGGTAGGGTATGGTATGGTGTGGTAAGGGTATTGTATTGTACGGTATGGTATGATAGGGCATTGGGAGGTATGGTAGGGTAGAATATGGTATTGGGAGGAATGGTAGGGTAGGGTATGGCAGGGTAATGGTATGGTATGGGATTTGATGGTTTGATATGGTGTGGGTGTTGGGAGCTATGGTAGGGTATTGATATTGTATGGTATGGTATGACATGGTAGGGTATTGGGAGGCATGGTAGGGTGTGGTATGTCATGTTATTGTATGGTATTTGGGTGGGGTGCTAGGATATGGTGACTTTGGTATAGGATGTTTTGGCTTTGGTGAGGTATGGTAGGGTAGGGTATGTTATTGTATGGTACTTGGGTGGGGTGTTAGGATATGGTGACTTTAGTATAGGATGTTTTGGCTTTGGTGAGGTATGGTAGGGTAGGGTATGGTATGGTATGGTATTGTATGGTATGGTATGATAGGGTGTGGTAATGGTATTACTTTCAAACCCCACCGTAATGGTGGAGTTAGATTTTTCCTATTAATTTGGTCAGTATCACTACATTTCCTGCACCCCTTTAATAAAAATTACATTTGTAGATGGTCTATGGGATAGACCTATCTACATGCATGGCCCGCTGATTATGAATTAAAACTACTGTGTAAAAAGAGACAGTAGGGTATTTTGTAAAGTTAAAAAGGTACAGAGATTACACATTTTAGAGTTCAGATGTGACTTTTTGGTGTAATTAGTTGCTTTAAAAACTCTACGTTGAGGAATATTTGGAATTTTATACTTATGATAGCAGGATTATTTTGGAAAACCTATAATAACTTAAAGGAGAGAATACTAGGAGAACACTAGCAGAAATGGACAGGCAAGAAAGCTAACCCCAATGAAATAATTTGAACGCTCGCGTTTCCACACCACGGTAAGCCTTTAGGCTAGGCCGTAGGAGCGTCGGCGCGTTCTTTTTGGTTACCCAGAGCTTCCCCTGGAGGCCTAACCTCTGGGGTGAGAGGCCCCAACCATCGCCTCTCACTGTGGTAGCCACTCCATAACAAAATGCTACCTCCTTTTTATATTTTTTTTGTATTCTCTGTCAATCCGTTCATTGTGTATGAGGAAGGCGGTCATTTACTAAGACAAAGTCCGTTCATTTTAACACCTTTAAACTCTACATTTACTAAGATAAACAGAGAATGTTTAGTAAAGTCATGGCCCCTCCACCGCCATGACTCGTGGAGACCTGCCAAAACAAAATAGTTGTCTCCTCCGTTTATTCTTTTTGTATTTTACTTTTTATACTTTTTTACAAGTCCCGCCGTACGGACTGTTCCAATGAGTAGCCAGGGTGTTGGCCAGGCTCCTCAATGTACAAAGTCCTTCATTCACACCGGGTTGTTCGAAGGAGTAGCCGGGGTGTTAGCCCGGCGCCTCAATCTACTAAACCCTTCATCACACATTCAGGTTTACGGGGCTTTTCGTCACCCACACCAGTGACCTTCATTCAGGTTTACGGGGCTTTTCGTCACCCACGCCAGTGACCTTCATTCACACACACACACACACACACACACACACACACATACAGTGGGAACTTGTGATTTTAAAGAAAAACTACATTTAAAGTGAACTTTCATCTTTCATATTTGTGTAAGTAAGGTAAAACTTCTCCGGCAACAGACTTCTTACTAACAGTCTTGCTTCAGGAGTAGTTGATTTTAACATCAAAGAACATAATCCGGCTTCATTTATGAAAACCGTTGTTTTCTCAATCGGCCCAACGCCCTGTTTTTGAGCGTCGGAAAAACTTCCAACAGTTAATTTATCACTGTCATCTACATGTTTACGAACTGCACTCCAGCCATTAACATGCTTTAGAGCAGTAGCTACGTCTCTAGCTTTAAACCACGGCTTTCCTTCACTATCAAACAGAACCAATACCGGTTTGTTATTGAATGTATAGAACTTGGCAGCCATGTCACAATTTACTCAATAGTACAGGCAAGAGCAGCACAAAACACGTCTGATCAGTACTGCGTCTTGAAGCAGAATGATGAACTGTACTAGTGACATTTGGTATATACAGGAGTAACATTGCTCCGTAAGGAAAGGGGCTACCTTCAACGAAGGTAGCAACACGGAATTGAGACAAGTGTTACTTCAAGACGTAAAACACCAGATAGTTTCTTAACGTTACAAAATATGTTTTCAAAGTGATCATCAAAAACTGTTGGTGTTAGATTCCCTAAAGGAAAGAATGGTATATTTCCTGAGATATCACCGTACTTTATTGATACTCCAATGTAGGTGTTTGATGAGGAGTTCTCCGTTATTTTATCTACTATGTACTCCGAAAACACCAAAGGCCATTCCGATACGTTTATTGGCCCTGTAAGAAAGAACTCATACTCTGAGGATTTAATGCGAAATTTTGAATTTTCATTTAACTTTCTTTTAGATATAAACTTCAAAAACACCCCTTGAATAGGGAGTGTATTATTTTCAGCAGACATTCTACAAAAAGAGACAAACAAGATAAAACAGTAACAGACACAGACACGTCCGTTCACTACCGCGTCTCAGAACAGAATGAGTTAATAGAGCTGATGTTTAGAGGTATATACGCTCAGTACCCATGTGAGTGACAGCTCCATTAAGCAACTCTTTGTTTTTTAAAGCCGAAAGGCAGGGTGTCGTGATCATCATTAAATCTTCTTTTGGGCCCTGTAATTTTAAACTTTTTAATTTCACTTACTGTAACGACTTCCCGTCTCTTTGTTCTCCTGATTCTGTTTTCTTCAATTTCCAAAATTTCAGCTGCTTCACTAAGGACCATCTTTTTTAACTGTTCAAAATTTAATGTTTCGGAAGTCTTCATATTGAGGGTGAGGCCCTTGATTTTACACACAGTTTGTAGTTTTTGCTTTTTGGTTGACCAGACAAGGTAAGCGTACGTTTTAGGTCCCCCAGAAACAAACTCCAAGATATAAGAGCCGGGCCCGTACTCACTTGCCAATTCGTCGGTCATTTCCCCAAGGTAATCTCCCGTAGAGACCTTGTACAATCCTCCCCTGTATAGATAAATACACGAGTCCGTGTCATAATACAAGACCTGCCCTCCAAGGGCATCTAAGTGTTCATACAGTTTAAGTCTGGCATGAGCAGTGGTGTAGGCCGCAATAACAACATTTACAGTCTTTAGAGCCTCACCGGCGTCATCAAAATTCTGCCAATTAACTAATAAAACCTCTTGGTTAATTACTTCAACAAACTTTACTTCCTTTCCTGGTTGAGTTAACGAATTGAATAATTCTTTAGAGTCCCTCACGATTTTAGTTTTTGTCATGTTTTCTCGCTGACCAAACTTGCCCCAGAATGAATTTAACATTAATTTAGCTACTGACCTGAGTCCTCCATTTTTAGCAATTTTGTCTTTCTCCATTTGAATACCCTCACGCTCAAAGAAATCAGAAACATACTTGTCTTTATCTTCCTCTGTTTTACACCATGCGGGATACCCTGAGGCTTCCTGCTTTACTTTCAAGAATTTATTAATAAAATCGGTAAAAAGTCCATCTTTCTCGTATGTGGCTACCTCGTACTCCCACAACTCGTACATGTCCAAGATCACATAGCCTTTTTCTACAGCTTTTCTAATTTCATCCATAGTCCATGTTCCTACCATTGCCCTTTCCTCACTATCATGAAAACATTCCCCTTGGTTTAAAGTCTCACCGCAAGTTCTACACAAAACAAACATCAATTTATTATTCATTTTAGCGGGGAGTACGGGATGATACAAGTTGTAAGGAGGTAGAATCTTACATTTCAACAAGCCCTCTACTTCAAGGCCTCTCTCTCGGCAGTCATTTCCAACGTAAACAGTAGGGTGACCAACGGGATACTTACAATATTTATTCACAAACGGATAAAGGGAGCAGACATCAACGTATTGTATTGTTTCTCCCTCTTCACATTTACAATACGTTTTAGTATTACCCGTTCTACCTCCAAAGAAGGAATCCCTAGGATTAAGCGGGAGTGTGTTTAGAATGGGCAGTTTGTTCAAGTGATTTAGTTTTTTGTCCTTTTTCAAAGCTTTAAACTCACACTCCCACATCTCTACAACTTCATAGCTATTAAATTTTGCCATTTTGGAGTTGGTTCTCTCGTAACGGAGATGCAAACTGTCTGAGGGATCATCCGGTAGAGGTTCTTCTCTGCTGTATTGATAACATTTTGGGCAACCGTGCCAGTAACACCCGTGAAACTCATAAATTCGTTCCCCGTCAAACCCGTCAACTTTTAGTCCATTAATTTTAACTTCCCTGCCCCGACCCGCATGTTGAATCTTTACTCCACGTTTCTCCTCCTCCCATGTTAACCACTGTAAAGCAACGGCTGACTGATTGTCTGCAAGTCGGTACCCTGATTTTGGTATTAGTCCAATAGTATTTTCTTTTAAGAAGTTACGGCGGAAGGCCAAGTTACATGCACTGGCGATTGTTATAGCCTCGAGAAAAGGATCTACGTTACACTCTTGAAGAAGTAAGGCTCTAAATTTAATACATGCCTGAGCTAAAATCTCCACGTCTGAAATACAGTACTCCAAGATTTCCTTCTTAAAATCAAACACGTAGTCTTCAGCGACTCGTTCGTCATACCATTCTTCAAAGGCCTTGTGTGGTTTCTCAAACATTGATTCCGGACAATAATACTTTTTGTCGGGCAAAGGGCCTACATAATTTTGGTTTGCGAGGGTGTTGAAGAGGTGGGGAAAGTAGCCCTTCTTTTTCTCGGGAGGTAGATCAAAAGCTTTAGGGAGTGCAGCGAGGGCCATGGGAAAATAGCTAAGAGAGTCCACAAACCTTACGCTGGCTACTTCAATCAATATAGCTTTAGTTCCCCGAGGAGTTATTTTTGGTGTAAATTTAGTTTCTTCCATAATATACTGTAGTATGAATTGGAAGTCAAAACCCTGCCCGTTGTGGGCAATTACACAAACATCTTTAAATTTTTTTCGAATTTCCATTACATAGTCCATGAAGTGTTTTACCGGTTCTTTTTCAAATACCCTTTGCCGTTCCGAGCAAGTTTCACACTCACCCCCATTAATACATTTAAAGCAGTACTGTTGTGAAACGCACAAGTTGACTTTATGTACTTTTTGTTCAGGGTCTGAGGGAAGAGACTCGTCCTGCCTTGTTTCCAAGTCAAAGAAAATAAACAAAAAATCACGGTCTTTCGGTGTTCTCCTATCTACACTCATGAAACACTGATGTGCGGGGTCTTTGAACGCTTCGCAGGGTTTACAGAAAACTTCTCCGCATACATGAGCTGCCTTACGTCTTTTTGGATAAATCATTTTCTTACAGTCACGGCAGAGTTTTACAGTTTTACAAATTTGCCCTTGATGGGCTACTAAACACCGCTCATTTTTGAAGAAACGGTTGCAAAAACGGCATGTGATGCCACCGTGTTCTAGTTTACAGGGCGGGGAGATGGTATGGCATGAGGTGCATCTGTTAGAGCATTGATGCTCATGTCTGTTGCTATAGGGAATATGACAGGCTTCACAAAAGAAATTGCAAACAAACGCAGCAGTTAAGTTTCTAATTACATTGTAATGACCGTTGTGAAAGAGAAGGTTAATTTTTAACTTAGCGTTCTCATTACCTCCCTCAAAGTAAACATCACGGCCTTTCTTGTCGTAGTTGTAGACGGTAATTTTGTATTTTTTAAGATGGGACTGGAATTTTTCAAGCTCGGGGATGCCTGCACCCTCCTCCGGCATTTCTACACGGGCCTTTGCTATGAGCTTATTAGCTCTGAAAGTTTGTCTTTTACCCTTGTCCTGACGTATTGCTTTGTACTGAGGATCATTTTTTGCAAGTGCTTTGCCTACTACCAACGCTCTAGCCAAACATAAATTGTCTTTATCATTAATTACTACAATACCCTTCCTAGCTTTAGATTCTTCATCAAAGGTATTGTAAAAGTCGGGTCTTGCTCTTCCTTTACCTACGGGGACGTTAATCCTCGTAACATCAACTCTAAACGTGTCACTAGAGGTTATAGATTGCGCATTGCTTTGAATTATGCCCCCGAAAATATCCCAGAGAACATCACCGCTAACTTTAGAGACCGGTCTCAATGATACGTATCCCGGTTCAGCACTTTTTAAATTTATAGACTGTAATTTAAACCCTAGATAATCAGTGGGTGCAACGTTGGCTTTGGATGTCTCTACAATTTGATTAAAACCTTTACGAATCCAATCAAACTCAGATATACCTTTGGGAGGTTTAGTGAATTTGAAAACAGTGTTAGTCCCGTAAAGTCTAAAGTGACTAACGTAGGTTTCATCTTTACTAATTAATTCTACCGGGTTTTGAGGGTCCTTTTTAGAAACATCCATCCTTCAACACAGAATTGAATACTGAAAACAAGCTAAACTGTGTTAACGCTTAAAACAGCAAACACACCGACCAGAGTCAAACTCACACGGATATAACTGAATTACGCAGAATCAATAATAATCTGTGCAAGAGAACACTTACGCAAGAGCAGCACAAAACACGTCTGATCAGTGTCACGACTGAAATCAGACTGAAGAACTAGAGCTTGTTGCAAGAGTTATATAGTATGTAGGAGAGCACAGTATCTCTGTATTACCACACAAGTCAGAAAAACACTAACACACAAACTACGCAAGTCAAACCAGAACTACAGGTTAACTCTAATGAAGGTATCAAATACTACTCTAACCAAGAACAAGAGTAGAAAGTGAGATTACTGTCACTCAACACATACAAACACAACACTACTCTTGACACAAGGATGTGAGGTTAGGAAAAGTGAGGTTATGTTAATCAATACATACAAAAACTGCTCCAACCAAAACTGCATAAAATAACAATAATAGAAATTGAGGTTGCTGAGGTGAATTTACTGTACAAAAGAACCAGGGCAAAAACAGGTTACTGGAGGTTATATTAGTCAACACATCACTACTTTAGCCCCGAGGAAGTGAGGGTTTGTTTACTTTATTTACTGTAAACTAATAAGTCAGATTAAATGGATACACCACACAGCATTACTCTAGCCAAGACAATAACCACGAACAGTACACAAAAATAAAATAAAGTACACCGTACACGGAAAATTAATATAACAAAGTAAAGTTGGAGTGTAACGGGTGAGGTTAGAAAAAGTGAGGTTACGTCATATTAGGTTATGGTAAGCAGACGGTCGATATTGAGGTTATGTTAGTCAGCACATACAAACACTACTCTAACCAAACCAAACAATTAAATACAATGCAAAACACTACTCTAGCTAGGTCAAACAAGAAACTGAGGTTGCTGCTATGTTAGCCAACACATACAAACACAGCGCTACCAAGTAAAACAAAATGGTGAGGGTATGTTTACCTTCTTTACTGTAAACTACCAAGTCATACAGCGCTCTTAACATAGATAAGTCAGATATGAACAAGACAAGTACATGATAACGTGAGATTACTGTTATGTTACTCAGCACATAGAAATACAACACTACTATGGTCAAATCAAACAAGAAACTGAGTTTACAGGGTGTGAGGTTATGTTAGTCAACACAACACTACTATAGCCAAATCAAACAAGAAACTGAGGTTACTGGGTGGGGTTAGGTTAGTCAACACAACACCACTATAACCAAATCAAACAAGAAACTGAGGTTACTGGGTGTGAGGTTATGTTAGTCAACACAACGCTAATCTAGCCAAATCAAACAATTAAATACAACACACAAAACTACTCTCGATAAAAGAAAATAAGGCTTTTGTGACTCTCAAAGGTTACTGTTATGTTAGTCAACACATACAAACACAAAACTATCAAGTAAAACAAAAATGGTGAAGTTACTGTATAAAAGAACAAGGAGGTGAGGTTATGGTAACTCTCAAAGGTTACAGATGTTATGTCAGTCAACAAATACAAGTACGACACAACTCTTGACACAAGAAACTGATATTATTGTACACTAGCAAGTCAGATAACGCTAAAATCACACGACATGCAAGATTACTATAATACAAAGTGAGGTTATGTTACACAGAATAAAACAAATTAAAAGTGAGGTTAGAAAAAGTGAGGTTAGGAAAAGTGAAGCCGCTATGGGGAGCAAACGCTCAAGTTTAATCTTTGCAAAACGCAACGAACGGAGCAGCGCAAAAACACGTCCAATCGCGACGGGAGCAGGGAGCAAAGAGAGAGAGAAAATGCGCGGCAAGATAGCAGGTATTGTGGTGGGGGTTATGTCTCTTTCAATCACAGAGCCCACAGGTAACAACTAGTTACAACGAGTTTGCTGACAGAGACTATGTTGAGGATGTTGTGGTTAGATGTACAGAAGGCTAGATGATTAACAGCAGAAGGACACGAAGGTCAGATAATTACCACAAAAGGCTAGATGATTAACAACAGAAGGACACGTGGGTTAAATAATTACCATAGAAGGCTAAATGATTAACAACGGAAGGACAAAAGGGTCAAATAATTACCACTGAAGGCTAGATGATTAACAACAGAAGGACACGAGGGATAAATAATTACCACAGAAGGCTAGATGATTAACAAGAGAAGGACACGAGGGTTAAATAATTAACCGTGAAGGGTAGCAGAAGATAGATAGTTGCAACAGAGGGTAGCAGAAGATAGATAGTTGCCAAAGAGGGTAGCAAAAGAGTCACAGAGGGAGGCAATTACACCCTAATTCCATTCCTCATAAGAGCCCATGTTATTCTATTCTCCGTAAGAGTCCATGTTAATCTATTCTCCATAAGAGTCCATGTTATTCTATTCTCCATAAGACCCTATGTTGGGGCCAAAGCGCGCGGCATTACTACTAAGGATCATAAAAGTATCATTAAGAAGAATTTAGAAGATTATTCTAAATTAAGTGAACGTGTTTTCAAGAAGGAGCAAAAAGGAAAATGGTCTGGAGTAAACATAATTTGCCAATAAACAAACTGGAACAAACTTAACCTCAAAGAGGCAGCTTGTATGGCTATAAGCGGAGAAAGACTTTCCCAGCCCAGTTCCACAATCAATATGTTTATTCCATTGGTCGAGGAAAAAGTTAAACATAGGCTAGTTAAAAATGCGGAAATTTCCCCAAACTAAATATCTTAAATCTATAGGCTCACACAACCTTTTACATGTAATTTAATTTTAAACATATAATTTTAAATACAAACGTTGTTGATTTCTAGTTTTTTTTTATTGTTGGCTGAAGATGATTTGAACATGAAATATACCTTTTGTGATACAGTTTGTTTGTTATTTACTTTAGTCATGAGCATCTGAATAAGTTTTGATAATATTTCACTTTAGATTAATTCCGTTCATGTAAATATAATAAAACAATTATATTGACAGTTATCGATATTGTGAACTATATGAAAGTACAGCTGTAAATTATTAAATATTTTGACTGATCCAAGAAAGGGTTTAATTTCGTACAAACCCTAGGGGGTGGGCGTAATAACTAACACTTCAGTTTGTTGCTATGTGGTTTTTGGCAAGAATGACATTTTATTTTATTTCTTAAAGTAATTGGGTTTCAATTTAACAATATTGTTTTAAAAATGTATTGCAAATATTATGAGTTATTGTACACAATCTAATTTTACTAAATTTAAAAATAAAATAATCTCGAAGAATAATAACTTTTTATAGCCTTCGGTTTTATTTTAAAATAATTCCTTTTTTTGATTTCTTAACGTTTTGGGTTACAAAATTTCCTAACAGCTATGACAAAAATTTTTTTCGTATGAATCGTACATTTTATGAATTATATATATATATATATATATATATATATATATATCGAATAATTAAACTGTATTCGATTTTTAATAATCAGATTTTTTTAAACATTATTAATTAAAATTGTTTATTTACAGTTTACAATAACGAAAATAAAAATAGAAGTAGAATGTGATTTTTTGTGATTTTGTGAATTTTACATATTTGTGTAAACATGTGTTTAATCCAATAGAAAAATGTGTTGGTTTTCTTCAAGACAAATAACTAAAACCTAATAATCCAAATTGTGATGTGTGTGGAGGCAAAACAAAAAACACTGAAACAATACGTGGTGAAAATTCGGTCAAATTTTGATGCCAAAAAAAGGTCAATGGCGAACACGATGTAAGAAAGAACGCTTTAGAAAACACTTGTTTCGAATATGCCAAGTTTGGTTTGGTTAACATTCTAACCTTAGTTTAATTTCTTATATAAATGTTGTAAATTATGATTTTTTAATAAGAGAAACAAGCACATCAACATCTAAAACGAGCAGGAAAACTATCGCTGATTGGATGTCGTTTTGTAGAGAGGTCTGCTTTTGCTACATCGACAGAAAATTTGAAGAATAGGAGTAATCGATATATCAATTGTTAAAACTTCGATATTTTCATTCGATAGTATGGTAGCCCAGATACGGAACTGCACCCGCAGATGGAATAGTAAGACAACATAACCACACACAAATCCGTTTCAATCTTCATTTTAATCCTTGTATTCATGTCTCACTAATCCAGTTACACAAAATTAATTGGGTCACTTTTATTTACTCTTTTTATATACTTATTAAACAGTTAAGTATAATTTTATCTACGATCATACTTAAACGGTATTTCGACGTAGGTTATAATCAACTGTTATCCAACTTTAGCTAATTGAATTATCAGATAAACCAAACTTTGAGAACGCCAGAGAACCAACTTCAGATTCAATTTGTTCACAAGCTGCGCATATCCTGTCAGATTGTGAAACTTGGTGAAGGGACATTTTATGTTTAATGCAATTTAAAATCTTCACCAAAATATATATTTTTGAACATACATTGCCTAAACGTAATTTGTATTCAAGTTTGATACTTTAAATTTCGTTTAACCATAATAATAATTAGTACAAGCGAATCCAAGATCTCGAATTGAAGCCAATATTTCTCCCTTTTGGGATTTTCCCAGAGAATGTACCTTATCATTAGTTTAAATTGTGATGTCAGCTTAAAAAAGCCGATCTTGCTTCAGTATTGTGTTTTGTTACTGTCAACATCCGTCAAATGCTTAATTGAATATATTTATGTTCTACCACGAGGTTACTACCATAACATCGTCTGGATCTTATAAGCCCAAGAGTGAAGCCCTGAAGGATGTGATCTTACCCCCAAAAGACAATTATAGACATTGAGTACCATCAAATAACTCATAAATAATCATTCAATACCAAATAAGTTTCCCAGTAGCTAGCCCATAAATATTGGCTTATTTGTTTGGTATTAGAAATATTATATAACTTTAATAATAATTAGTTTTGTTAACTTAAAGCTCCAGGGTCCCATTTTCCAATTTTCCCTTTGACAGTTTCCAAAAACATCCTTAACACCAAGAATTCATCTGAATAACTGCACATGTAACTGTTATATCTTAGTAATCACACATGTTTCAATACAAAACCAATATTTTAAACTTTATTTAGAACTAGATAATTTAAACTACTACTATGTTTTGTATTGCACTTTTTATGTTTGCATAAGTGTGTATATTCTCATCATTTTTAATTAACATTCCTGCCATTTCCATTGTCGTCGTTGAATTATAATCTTAACAATCATGCTTTATAGGATGTTTGCGCTTACAGTAGGAGCAGGAAAGATTGTCAGGAAATTGAATCTGAGATTGTGTCTTACACTGATCTGCATTAAGATTATCCGGTATCACAACATCACCGAGAAATTTAAACTCAGTGAGCCTGATAATAAACTCTTTAACTCTAGGCATACTGCTGCTGTTGTGATATTTGTACATAAATTAACAAGTAAAATTCAATTATTTTACGTTTTCGTTCTGATTTAATCCACGTGCTGGTTCCATTCCTAACTTGTAGCTTTAATATGAATTGGAATACAAAAAGAGTTTTTTTTAGCGAATTTCCCCTATAGGGAAGAAGCTATTACCGTAGGTCTCATGGTAAGACTTAAGCCCAAGACCATGATAACTTTTTGTTTTGAGGTCCCCAGATGCCAAAAACACTATTCGTTCAAATTTATATATATATATCTATATATGTGTCCGTTAACACGATAACTTGAGTAAAAAAGTCCGATTTTGATGAAATTTGGCTCAAATGTGTAAAATAACATTCATGACTTTAAGTTCGAAAACCAGAAAAATCGGATCATGGGAAGGGGGGTTTATGGGGGTTTTAAATTGTCCAAAAATCAGTTTTTTGCATTTTTCACCCTACAATTTTTTATAAACTTAATTTTGGTTTTGATCATGTTATAGAGCTTAAAAAACAAATAATTTAGTATCTTGAATTATTAACCTAGGTTAAGTGGTTGCGGAGAAAATCCAAAAAAACCTGCTCATAAAATCTCCCATGTTAATCTTATGGGAAAAAGGTTTTTGGCTTTTCCTCAGTTTATTTTAATGTAAAATTCATATTTGCTTTTACCAATCTGTTCAGTTCCACAAAACAATCATTTTGGTGTTTAAATTGTGATTCTACGCCCAACCGTTGCAGAGATATTCAAAGTGCTAAACACAGTACGTTGTCCAATGTTATCCTTATGGAGAATAAATAAAATTTGATATCTCGATTATTTATGAATGTATGTTGATGAAACTTGGTATATGGCTTCACGTAGTACTGGTATATTGATATTTGCACAAAAAATTAATTTTTTGTTGATTATTCCCGTAGCAGCAAACCTGCGTACTCAGCCCCCATGTTATTCTTATGGAGAATAAGTAAAATGTAATGACTCCCTTAATTATGAAAATAAATTAATAAAACTTGGTATGTAGCTTCACTTGGTTGAGTTATATTGATAATTATATAAAAACACATTTTTCTGTTCCTTGTTGCAGTAAACCTGCTTTCTCAGCCCCCATGTTATTCTTATGGAGAATAACCAGAATGTTATTTAGCGCTTATTTATGATTGAATATTGATGAAACTTAGTATGTGGCTTCGCCTAGTTAAATTCTATTTATATTTGCATAAAAACCAATTGTTTCTGTTCCTTGTTTTAGCAAACCTACGTACTCATTGCCAATGTTATTCTTATGGAGAATAAATAAAATCGCTTATATGTGAATATATTTTTATGAAACTTGGTTTGCGGCTTTATGTGGTATTAAGACATATATTGTGCATTGGAAATTCGCTGAGTACGCAGGTTTGCTGCGACGGGGGTATTTATTAATGGCGTATTTTAGTTTTTTTTTCAATTTAAAGAGGCCTCGTTGCATACACACAGTAACCATAAGTAAAAATTAGGAAAACTTTGTATACAATGTGCAACTGACAAATAACTCCCGTCAACTTCCAAGCAGGCCTGCCACCGTTTGCTTTACTTAGGCCCTCCTACAAACCTTGCCACAGATCTGTTAACTCATTTAGAGTTACATGACTGGTCAGTTTTGGTCGTCGGTGGGGATCGATCCCGCGAACTTCGTAAGAACACCTTACAAAGTCAAACTTTTCTACTAGAGGGAAGTATCAATGGGAGCCCGTTGTAGGTTATCGTGAAAAGAACGAAATTACTATCTTAATGAGTTGAATCCAAATGTTATCCTTTTTATATTTAAAATGTATTTTAAGTATCCTTGAAGGTACCGTATAATTTTTAATCTTTTTCACTTCGGTGGTCGACAATTTTAAAGGACGATTTTAACGCTAAGCCAGACTTAGATTAGTCACCTTAAGTATTTTAGCATTTTTTTAGATTTTAAAATAAATATTTAATTGTAAAATTGTAATCCTATACTCTAATATGAGTAAGGTTTTCTTGCTTGCTTGCAAGACTGATCTCAAAAATGGCTTCAACTATTTCCTTCAGATGTTGGAAGGAACTAATTTCTGGGGTACAAATAAGTTCCTCCATACCAATTAAACAAACTGCCTAACCTCCCCGAGCAAAGCTCGGCCCCCAGGTACTAATAGTAAGTAAAGTAACCGTGTAAATAAATGCAACCGTTTTACTGTAACACACCAAAACTACGTATCTCCTTTGAAACCAACTAAAAGCTTGTATTGAACTTTGTTCTACATCATAGTTTAGTGTACGAATCAAAGCCAACCTTCCGCTCCTCGGTGTATCGTGGGAAAATTAATCAACCCTTTCAATGTCGGGATCCATTAGCGGAAACCGATACTTTTACTTCCGGTGTTGGTTTCAACTAAAGCCCTTTTCAGTGATACAAACCAATATCAATCATTTGATAAAGTAAGGCAGGCTTACCCTCGACGTTAATATCCTTTACTTGTACGAAGATGTATATTTAGACTAATTTAGTCTTCACCAGTAGGGCTGTGTTACGTCACATTCAATACAAATAATAATTTTTAAAATGTAAAGTATATTATTATATTCTAAACACATACTTAACATATATAAACAAACATAATCTTTCCTTATTGCTAAGTTTTATATACAGTGTGATTGAAAAGTCCCGGAACGGTATAATATATTTTTTACCGTTATATCTAAATTGATGAGACTTGGTATATCAATAAATGTCATAAATGTCTACTCTTTTAAGCTATTGTCACTTTTTTATCCCTTAAGGGGGACGGCCCACGAGGAGTCAGACAAAATTCTTAAATAGCAGCATAGGTCGAGTTTAGTATCAAATTAAAGGTCTTATTTAGTAGAACACATTGCCGCAAACCGGACCTCGAAAGGTCCACTCTAACCAAAATGGCGGCGTTTTAAAGTTATTCGTCATTTATCCAAATAAGCCATTCTCTTACAAAAAGATAACATTAATTTAATGTATTGGAATTGAAAATTTAGTACTTACAGTTACAGAAAGTGTTCAAAATGTTGTCCAAGTTTCTCTTGGCTATAGCCCAATCTGTGGAATTTTGTGAGACAATGATGGCTAGGTATGTATAAGAACCAAATTTCTTAGCAAAAGTTGTATTTTCAGACGAAGCTACCCTTACACTTCATGGGGATGTAAGTAGGCATAACTGTCGTTACGACAATCCTCACTGGATGAGGGAAAGCCATACCCAGAAACCCCAAAAAGTTAACGTGTGGGCTGGGATAGTTGGCAATCATATTGTTGGACCTTTCATAATCAATGGAAATTTGAATGGGGTTTCATATGAATTGATGTTGAGAGAAACCATTATACCGGCTTTACGTGCTGTGTTGGGTCGAAGTTATAACACAGTATGGTTTCACCAGGATGGTGCACCACCTCATTATGCTTTACCAGTACGAGCGCTGCTTGACAGAGAGTTTCGTAATTGTTGGATAGGACGTAGGGGAGCAATAGAGTGGCCACCTAGATCACCTGATCTAAATCCTCTTGACTTCTTTTTTATGGGGTTATTTAAAACAATTTTTTTATAACCAAGCCTGCCAACACAGAAGAATTAATTAACCGCATCACAGAAGAATCTCGTCAAATACCTCCTGAGATGATACAACAAGTTATTGAATACCACAGAATACCACAGATTGGGCTATTGCCAAGAGAAACTTGGACAACATTTTGAACACTTTCTGTAACTGTAAGTACTAAATTTTCAATTCCAATACATTAAATTAATGTTATCTTTATGTAAGAGAATGGCTTTTTTGGAAAAATGACGAATAACTTTAAAACGCCGCCATTTTGGTTGGAGTGGACCTTTCGAGATTCGGTTAGCGGCAATGTGTTCTACTGAATAAGACCTTTAATTTGATACCAAACTCGACCTATGCTGCTATTTAAGAATTTGGTCTAACTCCTCGTGGGCCGTCCCCCTTAAGCGAAAAAAGTGATAATAGCTTAAAAGAGTAGATATTTATGGCTATTATTGATATACCAAGTCTCATTACTTTATCTATAATGATAAAAAATATATTACACCGTTCCGGGACTTTTCAATCACACTGTATGTTTCTTATCATAAGATATATAAGTTTTATATATATATATATATATATATATATATAAGTTAAATATGCTATGATAAGGTGTTTATGTATTAATAGGTGAGAAATAGGTTATATTACCTCTGTCACAGTACGACTGTTATAAACAAGCTATTCTGAAATGTTTCGTTGCAAGTGTATCTTAGCCTGAAATGAAACCTGTCACCATTATTTGTTTATCTCAGAATTGACGGAGTTATAGTAAGATAATTTCGTCTTGACCTTAGTCTCATAAAACATACATTATACAAATATGTTCTCAATTCATGCATATTACCGTTTTCAGTGTTTGGGGCATTGATAGAAAACCCCTTAGCGCAGGTGACTTAAGAGGTTTTATGTAATTATTTCGTTAATTTTAGAATAAACTAAATAAGTCTACATTGACAGCTAACCCGTTGCTATAGACAGGGACAGCTAAGTTGTCTGCATATTTTTACATGTTAGGTTGTAAATATTAAATTTCCTAACTAGTTTATTCTCAGATATTATACTTCATTGGTATTCCAAATTTTATTTTGATAAGTAAAGACGTAATAGGAAATTTGGTGCATTTACTTATTATTTACGTCTAAAATGTTCATTACCGTTGCTCCAAGTTGTATATTCCCCGAGTGAGAGACACGGGGGCCATAACAAACGTTAACTTGCTTAAATTCACATGTGAAATATTACCAAAATTAGTAAGGGGATTTCAAACTGCTTACACTCTACTGTTTTAGAATATATACTGTAAACTTTGTTATATTTCACCACTTATACAAAGGCCGTTAATTGATATAATATAACATTATTTAACAGTTATTCATTTCACTGTATATTATCGATTTCAGAAAGCTACACTGGTAAATACATAAGAGCATCATTACCTTTCAAAGATGACTAGTTTAAATTTATTATGCAGATAATGTCAATTATATTTTAGTTTGTGTGTTTAATATTTTATAGCTGATAATGTATTCTAGTCTTTTTAGTGTTTTAATTCATTATTTGAATGTGATAGTTTATAAAACAACACTGATTATATACAAAGATCCTTTGTTAAATTCTATCAATACAAATTTGCTTTATGTAACAAATTATCATCACAGATGTAATTTATTAGGTTTTTTATTCTCATAAAGCTGTTCTCAAACTTACGGTACAATATTTCTTCTTTATGAACTTTATTTACAATTCATTCAAAAGTATAACTTTATAGAAACTTCGTATTATTCATAAAGTTCTTCTAACAGTTTTACTGTTGTGATTCATTCCTAAAATTAAACGGTCCAACTCATAGTACATATGGTTCAGTAAACTATATTTTCTACTTCAAAAATCAGTATTATATGTATTTGATCAGCCAATGATTATACACACTTTACAATAAACACAATAAAAATCATTAAAGATCATACGCATTTTATAATTACTCATACTTATTTTAAATAACTCATACCCATTATAACAGCCACGTTGTATTATTCAGCGATGGAAAAAACCACAATACTATCTTAAATAACATTAATAATAATTATATAAAAACTTATATACACTGTAAATAACTCATATAAATTGTATACCAACTAATGCTAGTAGCATATCAACTCATACACATCGTATAACAACTCATACTCATTGTATAACGATCACAGCTTTACCAGATTCAATAAGCCGCTTTATCTATTATGAACGCAGGATTACCAATATGTGCATATCCGATATCGAGTTCTCATATCGCAGACGTTCTATTGTGCTTTGTATTTCTAGGGAATTGATAACTTGTTTTAGATTAATATTAACATAAATTTTAACTCTATTTATTTATTTAGCTGCAGAATTCGTATTGCCATTCGTATATAGCCATGTAAAACAAGATATTTTACCTTACAATTATCTTAATAATATTAATAAGATCAAAAAGATTACTAGAGACACTGAAAAAATGGTAATACCAGTTTGTTTTTGCGTCCGTGCGGTGTTTCTGTTTAGACATGTTGGACCACATATTGGTTAATTATTTAAAACATACTATTCAAACAATGCTACTGAATAGCTTTACCAAATTGAGAGTTAGTTAAATTTGTGTTTAAATAATAATATATTTAAATACACGAAATTCAGTATTGAATAAAAAAAGTATCAAAACCAGAGTTGATTATATGCAACTCACCTAAAATGAACCAATCCCATCAACTTCCAATCAAGCCTGCCATAGTTTATTTTACTTGGGCTCTCCCACAATTGTTGCCACATGTTAACTCATTGAGTGTTACACGACTAGTAAGTTTTGGTCTGAGTGGGAATTGAATCCGCGAGCTTCATGCAAACGCTAGTTTTGGACAGGTTTTGTCCGGTTTGGGCAGATTTTGACCGGTTTGGACCGGTTTGGACATGTTTAGACAGGTTTGGACAGTTTTAGACGGGTTTAGACAGGTTTGGACCGGTTTGAACAGGTTTGGAACAGTTTGGACCAGTTTTAACACTTGTCCTCTTAGGTGGTGGTGAACAGGTTGAGGAGTGAAGTTATCTCTCCCCATTGGGGTGCTTTACTGTCAGTGTTCCACCATTCCTATTCTATTTGTTCCCTTCCCTTACATTGGCTGTTTGAGATCAAATAAGTCCTGTTTATTCGGTTAATGTTTGGGATTCCTAACGTCACAAATTTAATATATAGTGTCTGTACTATAAAATAACAAATTGAAATAACTATTTTAGATTGTTAAAAATGCAGTATCTTCAATGGCATATTTTCTACGAAGTCTCTCTACTGTAAATAGGAAAACACTACAAAAGTATAAGTACTACTCAGTAGTATTTGAAGTACGTATATCAACAGATATACTACTTATACTACTGAGTATAAGTACTACTCAGTAGTATTTTAAGTTTTATATCAACAGATTATAAAAATACCTCAAGCAAAGTAAATGTAAAGAACCAATATCGCAAGCAATCTTACTGATTATTCGGGTATAGATCATAATCAAACATCTCCAAACTTAACAGCTAATTGCATTACCGGATAAGCCAAACTTTGACAACGTCTGAGAGCCAACTTCAGATGCAATTTCCTCCCAAGCTGTGCACATCCTGATCGGAAAACTTGGTGAAAGGAAAACTTTATATTTTATGTATCACTAACATAAAATAATATTTAGACATGATTTAAACTTAATTTTATAGAACTTCACATGCGCTTCTTTTGCGTTAAACCCCTGTTTTGAGTTAGTAGAGCTTGTCAGTGAAAGATTGTGCCACATGTTGACAAATAACTAGGTGAACATCGATACTTATATTATAAATGTTGTTAATGGGTTATTATTGTTCGCAATTATTTGTGAATGTAATCTTAAAATGATAGCTCAATTATTGATTTTTATGAAGTATTAACGGCCTACGGAAAAAACAAACACTCTTGAGAAATAATATATGTAAATATAATTTTGTTAAGTCACTTTTAACAAGTTTAAAACATGAAAAACAATTCAATAACATACTGAGACTCCAGCAGCTAAGCTTACTAATAACATGGTCAAATTATCTGTACTCAACCTGATGATTTGTATTGGAAGATAAGTGAATTTGAACGTTAAATTACAGGTATAAATAAGTGGCTAAAAAGTATCAACAATTATTAGTTATAATAAACGTAAGACTAGTTTTTGACAAAATACAAAATACATTTATTGTAAGTTTATTTTTATTTGCTGTATATTGGTAGCAGTCATATATGATTTAACTTAGTCATATAGCTAACAAAAATAATATTTTATGGCGAATGTTTTTTTAGATAGTAGCCATTTTACCATTCTGTATTCAGACTTCATTAATAGACAAACCAATTCTTTAACAAGTATGTACACAAAAAAACGAATATTTGGGAATAATTTAATGGAATTAAATCTGATGTTATGCCTTAACCTGACCTGCATTAACATCACCTAGTAAAACTAAGTTTAAATTCAACACTTAAAGATAAAGCTCTACTTAATAAATACTGCGATGTAGGTCACTTTAGTGAAATTATGGTTTTAACAAATCTTTTGCTGATAATGATGGTTGAATCAAGATTTAAATAACGTGAATCCAACACTCTATTGAAGATGATGAATCAAAAGTCACTAGTAAATTCTATTTCGTAGTGAATCCAAGATATATAAGTCAGCTCTTTCAATGTTGGAGAACCATTAGAGAAAACCGATACGAATCCTGTGTCGGATTTCAACTAGTTTCTTCCTTAGTGTAGCACTTGCTTCAAACCGACCAACTTTTTTGAACTGTTCGTTCAATAACATATTATAATTAATTATACTGAACTATTATGAGATGAAATGTTTACAAGCGAACTTAACTTGCATAACGTACAACAATTGATCATTTTAAAGTAAAAGATTTGAAATTGTTGGAGCTTTTTGAAAAAAGGCAAAACAGCTGCAATCGACTCGTATTCTAATGATTTTAAAAATTAATTTAAATTCTTAACTGACCAACAGTATTAGTTATTAAAATTGTTATGGAATTTGTTAACGTGTTGTTTTAGGTGGCACAAACCTTATTTATACAACAAATATTACTTAGCAAGTAAATATAGCATTTTAATAGATAGTAATTTGTTTATACAATTTATACCTTCATAGTAATAAATTGTCAAGTCAATGGTAATACTCACTACCATTTTATAGCGCCTACTGGTACTTCAAAAATATCCAACCATTTTTACAGAGGTTTAAAGTTGTTTGTTGTTCATATTTGAAACAATACTGCCTTGTATTCCACCACACCAGTAGGCTATAGGAACAATGAATATTTATTATGAGCCCAGACTCACACGTAAAGTTTTGCCATAACTTGGGAGGTATTATCGATTTCCCTCTATAGGGAAGAAGCTATTACCGTCGTCGGCATGGTAAGACCTAGGCCCGGGACAGAGATAACTTTTCGTTTGGAAAAGTGTTTGTTGTTCATATTTTAAACAATACCGTCACGTGGTCATTCCACCACACTAGTAGGCTACAGGGACAATAAATATTTATTATGAGCCCAGACTCACACGTAAAGTTTTGCGATAACTGGGAGGTATTAGCGATTTTCCCCTGTAGGGAAGAAGCTATTACCGTAGTCAGCATGGTAAGATCTAGGCCCGGGACGGGGATAAATTTTCGTTTTGAGGTCCCTATATGCCAAAAACACCATTATAGAGAATAAAAACATGTGATATCTCGTATTTTTATGAACATATATTGGTAAAACTTATTATGTTGCTTCATCTGGTGGTGAAGTATTGGCATTTGCATGAAAACGAGATTTTTGTGGTCGTTGATGGAGCAAACCTGCATACTCAGTCCTAATGGTTTTCTTATGGAGACTAATTAAAATGTCATATCTCGCTTATTTATGAATATGCTTTAATGAAAATTGGTAAGTGGCTTCATGGCGTAGTGAAGTACTGTTTTAAATTCGCTGAGTATACAGGTTTGCTGCAACGGGGGTATTTTCAGTTTTACACTTTACCAATTTAAATCATGTATGTCTAAATACATCGGGGGTTGCTTATTGTTGGTCATGGAATGAATATGCAACATATCAAGGATTATGAAAAAACTTTTCTTATATTGACTTAATAAAACAAGTTATTTAATATTACGTATTAGTGAGATAATTACGTTAGAATAAGGTAATGCAATTAGTAATGCAATAAAATATGTAATTATATTTAAACATCTTTGTTTACTCGAATAACGTAATTTATGTAAAATACATAATACAAAATACAACTGTAATAAAATAAAGTGCATTAAAAACAATGTATGTTGGTTCGATGAAAATAATGAGGGGATTTACTAGGTTCAAAACCTAAGGACTTTAATATATTCTGAACATAGGATTACCACTAATGGACAGCGATCCCCGATATAACATCTATTAAACACGCGTTTTTATTTATTTATTTATATCTGATACTTTTAAGAAATATTCATAACAGTTGTTTACATGTTTTAATGTCGTATTTAGTCATTATTAAACTGTACCATTCTAATTACATTTCTGATCTAAATTAAGTTCTTGGGTCATATTTATATTCTCATAATTTCTAAACTTGGAAATAGCACAATTTTTAGGCTAAAACCAAAACTGTTACGTGTGTTGAACACATTGCGCTATAAAATGTAAAGACGATACAACAAACCAGACGAGGGAAAATAACACATATTGTTGTCAAATATAAAAGTGAATACCAGTTTATTAGTAAAGGGTAAAGAATCCCCAGATAACGCTAAAGTTAAGATTTTGATTTTGAACTATTACCAGTTTATACTATTTTATTTCTAGTTAGTTTCATCGTATACTCTTATATGAGCAATGTCCGCTTGATTGGTTGGTTGCGCAATTATCTCGTAAACGGCTCCAAGGATTTCCTTCAAATTTTGGAAATAACTAAGTTCTGGTGTAAAAATATGTTCTAAATAGTCTCATCCTCAGTAAAAATCAAATAATGTTAAAAAACGAAATTGAAAAGTTAAAAAAATTAACATTTGTCTTATAGAGTTAAAAATCAAAACAAAATAATTGTTTCAGCTATTCATAACCAATCAGGGAACAGTCAAAGTAATACCTTTTTGTTTATAATTGTTTACATGTGGTTTCCAAAGAGAAGTGACCAAAGCTGTTGAATGAAGATTGCATTTATAGATTGGTAATTTCCGAAATAGTTCAAAGGGGCATTGAGCTACATATAAAAACTGGAGTGACCTTAAAAAAGCAAGAAGAGACAAATGAAAAAATATGATAATCAGTTAGGGGAAGTGGTGAAATATTACTCCCAGTCATCTAAACAAACTGACTGGCCTTCCCCGAGTAAAGCTTGGCCCCCAGGTACTGTTACTGTACCTGGAAATCAAATAAGACGAAAATTATGTGCGTCAATCTGAAAACAGTAAAATAACCCAATTTGTCCATCGAAGTGATGACAGACGGTTTTCTTAACTAGCATCTGGAATTGAACCTTTGCCCACCCATGTCCAGCTTATGAGGCCGGCTCTTTACTTTTAAGGTAGACGGTTTAGTATGATACATTATACATACAATTGTTACTATTTCAAACGTTTTAATTATCTACTAAAAACCGCCCAATGGTCGAAATTCAACCAAATATCTTTTGAATATAATGTCGACGAATATATGAAAAAGTTTAAAATCTATTGGGTTCTGCTGCGCTCATCTTTCTATTACTCTCTCTTACCTTTCAGTCTCGCTCTCCCTCTCTCTCTCCCATCCTCACCTCCAGGCAATTTTTTAACTTTGAGATGAAACAGATATCAGGAGGGTGTTACTATTCCAGTAATCAGTAGCCTTTTTATTTATACCTGAAACCTCTCCTCCTCATCATCTCCCCGTCCCTCCACCTCCTCCCCTCACAAACAGGTTTATATTTTTAAATGTAGAGTTAAAACGGACAATGAGTTAAGAGAAGAATGTTACCATTCCAGTACTCAGTATTTTTTTATATTTTTGAATCATTTGTTCTTGCTGTTGTGCTTCATGTTTATTAGAATAACGCAGCTGTTTATTAAATGAAAATCGTAACGAAAAGCAGAACGCAAATTCCCATAAGAATAACCTGTAAACTTTGAATGCCAAAAGGTCATAGCTCTACCTACCCAAAAAAAATATTTTTGCATTCGACACATCCCCTAATAGTACTTAAAGTGTGCTAACTTTCATAATTCTACGATTCCGCATATCCGAGAAATCGGTACGACAAAAATCTCCTCAGCCTATTAATATATATAAAATTCGCTATTGTAGCGTAGTAATCTGAATCCATACTACTAATACAGTTTTTAAAATTAAATATTTATTTGATGTATAACAAAATTACTAAGCATTGTAAGAGGAAATTTTGTTTACTTTGTGAATTATATCGCCGTAAAACAGTAAAACCTAAAAACCTTCTAAAGATACATTCACCAGTACGACACATTGCGCTCCATCTATTCACACAACACGTATATCAAAAATATCGTCGAGATTTATACAACAGCGCTTGTCCCGAGGGATTAATAAACGAATATTTGCATTCAAAATCCGTCCAAATATTCGGTTCATAGCATCCTCTCCTGCTTTGCATTTGATAAAGATTACCAAACAAATATAAAAAATATTACATCGCTTTGTAACATATGGATTTAATATATGTAGGGATGATCCTCATTTTGTCGTGTTCGTTTTGTATCCGCTGTCCCCTCACAAAATATCCATTACCTTTCCGAGATTGGCGTTGCTTCCCGACACTATATTCAACACTCCGAACCCATAATCACTGCACCCCTTAGCTGCACCTCTTAGCTGGTGTAACCTTAGGTGGATTTAAATAAGGTGTGCTATTGCGCATCGTAGCGTGACGTCATATGGAGGCAGAAGCGCGTCACTAAGGTATTCCGACTATCCTATGTCAAGGAGTGGGGGACATGGGGTAGTCAGAATACTTCGGTGACACGCTTTTTTTAGGAATGAGTTTGCAACAATGGGAAACTTCAGCGGCGGCTATAGCCTGTCAAAAAATCAGGTCGGGATCAGAACGTCCACTTTTCCTCCATCCCCATAACAATGTTAACATTGAGTGACGTCTTATGATAAATATATATTTTTATACGTACATTGTTAGTGAAAGTTTGAAATTTTGGCAGCGGCCGCGCTGGTGGAAATGGAGAAAAGATTGACGATCTGATCCCGACCTGGGTTTTTGTATAGGCTTTAGCCGAGAGTAACATAAGATGTCACTGTAAACCAGCTGATCAAATAAACACCGTGACGTCACCTGGAGGCTGCGCAGAACGTGCTCAAATTCTTCCTTCTGAATAGCACACCTTATTTAAATACACCTAAGTGTAATCTACCCTTGGTTGGCGTTTCACTCAGAATCCAATCCTTCGTACCCCTTACCTAGGTGTTACTTCCCGAGGTTGTCGTCGCATCATTTTAGCACCTAAGACATCTTTCCCAACCTACGTCACTCACCATCTCACTAAATCATTGATCCTGGAAAGATTCCCTTTTCCCCTAACCTGAGAAACACAAAGGGCCCAAAATTCCAGGTTCACAATCTTCCAGGCCCATATCGTCAGTGTTGCTAATGCTAACATGTCAACCTACACCATCAAACTTAACCTCAAAATAACCCGAAACCCGTTTCTCTTAAAATTCTATAGCCCCAGATAGCACCTGACAACTTTTAAGCTTCTGCGCATGTGCGGCTTGGTGGGGTTCAATATGGGGCTGCCGCAGGCCTGGTCACATTCGCTCCAGAGCCAAAACCTAAGACGCATCGGAGAAGCAATCACAATAAATTTTGCCAGTTCTAAGCTAGAAAAATAATAGCGTCCACCCCTTGTGCTAGATAGATCTCGTCTTCCCAATCTTGTGAAAGATAAATGCAAACACTGACCTTCGTAAAAACCTAGGCTATGAACTCTGTGCTAAAACAATCTTATCGTCACCAGTGCCAGAGAAGTCATAGCCTATACCTTTAGTTATAGAGCAAACTTAGCCTCTGCTCCTCGTCCTAGAGTAATTCAAGCACTGTCTCTCATGCTAATGAAAACCTAAGTCACATCTCCAGCACCTATAATTTGGATAAGTTGAGGGATATCGGCAGACTTACTTCTTTCTCGACATCCTTGGTCTTCTAACTTGATACATTTTACTTCCTCTGGTACTTTTAAAAAGTTAGAGTTTACAATAACTCATTACCCAGGAATATATCAGTCCTTCGACCAAAAAATAAAAAGGGCAGTTGTTCGGATCATTGTTTGCTGGTGAGGTGTAAGAACTAGAGAAAGTTGAGTAACTTATCATCGTGTCCCACGACGAGGGCATGCAGAACACGTGTAGAGTAGGCAAGAGCTGAAATGTTTACAGTGTCCGCGGTATGACTTCCGATTATTTACGTAGTTTTGTTTCAGGATCTAAAAGGTCCTCGAGGAACTTCTGAAACTTCTGAGTAGCTAAGGGCTACTCTATTAATTTGCTTGTAGGTTATAAAAAATACCGAAAAAATAGCAAAGTCAAAAAACAAGTGAAATTGGAGTGTAAGAAACATTATTTAAACACAACAACAAGTTCTCTGTGATTCACTGTTACCGTTTTAAACAAAATAAAAGCCAGTTATGACCAAAGTGTGGCGCAGTTGGAGTAAAGTTGTAGAGTTACAGGTTTATTGGCCGGTAAAACGCTTTACCTGTTGGTCGTTGCGGCGCCACTAAATGTGTTATTTACGTCCTCTCCCACCGCTGGGCCAATATGCCTTAAATCATTTTCGTTTTAAAACCATTCAGTTCGTAAATACGTTTAGTTCAGCTTAGAATATTATCCGTAATGTACATATATATCGTAAAAGTGCCTGGGGGCGAGCTTACTATTTTATCGTATCAAGGATGTTCAAAAGTGCGATGCAAATATTGAAGGATGAAGCAAACCAACAAGAATAACTGCAGTTGCTTCCAGTCGATTGTATTCAAAACTTAACTGGGGAAATATGATAAAGAAGTCATCTTGAAAGTAGTTTAGAACATCTAACGACCCATCTTGTAACCTTTCAACCAAAATTTATAGTTACAGTTTTTTCTGATCGACTTATAATTATATATAAAACTTATTTTGTGTTAAAATCAATATATGTTGTACTATAATTACATTATGCAAATTTTCTTATCTCCATTATAGACCAAACGGTTATTTTCGTGTAAAAAACAATTCTTTGGCTTAAATTTCGTTGTTCTAATTAAAAATTATAAAGATGACAAATTTAGCCTGTTTCGAGCAATCATACAGCATACATTCTATCGAAACCGGCTGTCTTTGTCCTTGTGAAGCTTTAGTCTTAATTGCATTATTAATAAATGCAGTTATCAAATTTCATTTATGAGTGAAATCTAAGACATTATTATTTACAATTTAAACATTTTGGATGATATAACAGAAATATTCCATAAAAAGATAACATTAAAAATTAAACTATATTGAAGTATAGTAATGGATTTTAAACCCACAGTGGTTTTCAGTTAAGGATGTAATATCGTAGGCTTATTTAATAAATATTGAGTCTATAACTTTAAACAATGAGCTTTAAGATGATTTGGGTCCATAATAGCGACTACGTACTAACCACCCAATAACTTATAGGTGCAAATTACCATCTGCCATTTTGAAAATGTTAGTACGAACTTTGTAAACACTTCGTGTGTAACTTAATAGATAGCATTAACAACATGTCACGAAAAAGGTACTGTCGCAAGAATGGTATAACTAATCTTTGACACAGATACTAATTTCTTAAATTATTTATAATGCTCCTGGTCATTATTTAAGGGTACAATCAATCTATACTAGGAATAAAATAAACTCAACATAACGATAATGTTTAAATTAAAAATCCACCCTGCGGTATAGTTTGTTAAGTACTTATGTTTATCCATGTTTAACCAACTCTCGTCTCTCACTTATGTCAAAAAAACCATATAACGAAATGTATCATTACAACTTTCACTCCCTATAAATAATTCTCAGAAAAAAGTTTTAATAATAAATATTGCTACATGTACAAATACAAAACATATTTTTTATATTATTGTTTCAAAAAGATAGTTATCTTACTTGGTTATCGGATATGTAAATACATGAAATGCTGAACAATGCTTGGTTGGCAGAACCTGTGTTTTCTGAGAACAAATACATGAGAGAACAAATATTCATTCCCAGCTGTGGAGTCAGTGAAATTCTAGCTCCATAAATAACAATCGATTATATACATAGAGGATCTATGTAAAAGCATAGAGGATCCATGTAAAAACATAGAGTATATATGTAAAAACATAGAGGATCTATATAAAAACATAGAGGATCTATGTAAAAACATAGAGGATCCATGTAAAAACATAGAGTATATATGTAAAAACATAGAGGATCTATGTAAAAACGTAGAGGATATATGTAAAACCGTAGAGTATCTATGTAAAAACATAGAGGATCTATATAAAAACATAGAGGATCTATGTAAAAACATAGAGGATATATGTAAAAGCATAGAGGATCTATGTAAAAACATAGAGTATATATGTAAAAACATAGATGATCTATATCAAAACATAGAGGATCTATGTAAAAACATAGAGTATATATGTAAAAACATAGAGGATCTATATAAAAACATAGATGATATATGTAAAACCGTAGAGTATCTATGTAAAAACATAGAGGAACTATATAAAAACATAGAGGATCTATGTAAAAACATAGAGGATATATGTAAAAGCATAGAGGATCCATGTAAAAACATAGAGGATTTAAATCTCGTTTAGCAAATTCCCCCTTTCAGGAAAAATCTATTACCGTAGATCTATTACCTGTTAACACTTCCGTGAACAGGATTATAAGGTTGGTGTTTAACTTCATAATGAGCCCTTCTGTGGCTCAAAACCATTGGTATTTAACCAAATAACAGGATCACTTGGCAGATATCCAGGTAATTTAAACCTTTTAGGTTTTACCGTAGGTGTAATGGTAACACTTAAGCTGGAGACCATAATAAATTTTCGTTTTGAGGCCCCTAGATGCCAAAAACCCAATTCGTAACATTATTATGCATGTATATTCATTTGCTGAGTATTTATGTCTGATACGTCGGGGTGGTTTGTATATAAAATGTGTTAATGGTATCTTAAACATCTTAATAAAATTATTCAAAGTTGTTCGTCTGTAATACCAACCAGGTCTGGAAAAATCAAAAACTAATTTTAATTCCTAAAATATCATATATTTGATCTAGTCTAGTCAACTTTAGGGCAGTCTAGTTTTGCGTTATTATTTGTGTTTTATATTATACTAGCTGATGTACCCGTCCTTCGTACAGGTTGTACATAAATGGCAGATTAACTAAAAATATTAACAACCCATATAATTTTACAATATTAAAATTACATTTTACACTTTTAAAGTAGAATTAAATTAAAGTTAACGAAATATACTATGGCAGATAGTTCGGATACTGCTGCCAAGTCGAGGAACTTTGTCGGGTAGTGAACGGTGTGGTTTTTGCTACTCCAAATCGGTACACGTAACACTTTGGATTCGATTTTAGAAATAAAAGAACTCAAGTATAACAAAATATTAACCCTGTTTAATTTAACAGTTTAAATACTTTGATACATTAATCTTTACATTCCAATAAATTAATAGTAATGTAACGAAACATTAAACTTTAAAAACATTGACAAACCACTTTTAAAATCACCATTCTTGCCAGGTCAGGCCAGGTTTTCAATATAATTGTAAATAAACAATTTAAACTTGGAAAAATCATATGTTTTTAAAACATATGACTAATTGATTGTATTTAAATAAATGTAAATCAATACATGCGAACTGTTCTAACAGTGGTCATGGTTAGATGAACGGTATTAAATATTGTATATGTTCGTTCCTCCCTTTGGAATAGACCTACATTTGTGTTGATCTCCGTTGATTGTTCATTGGTGTGGACGTGAGGATAGCACAATCACAGAGCCAGGCACTTTCCAGATTAAACTGTTTATGAACCTCGGTGTAACAAACTGTTAATCAATAAATCCTGTGATTCATCGATAGTGCCGAGTGAAGGATAGATGTTTCTGAGACCTTAATTTGTTTTTCAATGTCCCAATCTCAACTTTTAAAAGCGCATAAGAAAACTGATCAACCCCTTAATCTTCTCAAAAATACATTTTCATATTTACTGTTAAGTTCAGACGCTCAGTGGTCGGCTACATAAAATATATTTTTAGAGAGGCGTAGACTCGTCCACTCATGTCTCACTTACGACAAAGGGTCTGTGTGAGATCTCCAGAGAACAACACCGTGACTCTCCATGATGTTGTTTCTTCTTTCCTTTAAGGCAACAAATTTCAGCTCTACTGGTTGAGTAGTTTGTGTGTTATGACTAACGCGCTTATTTTAAAGGCCATTGGGCCAGAGTCCTTGAGTATATTTGTGTCTGGAGTAGGTAAATGTCTGCACTGACCTATCAGCTACATTCCTACCAAATTTCAGATCCATCAGTCCAAGAGTATGTGCAAGATTGTTAAAATATTGTATTTTGGAATTCCGGGGGGCGTTTTTTTCTGATGAATTAGTTATGTTCCTACCGAAATGTAACTTACAAAGGTCCAGAAAGTACTAATACTCATACAGTTGCCATAAAAGTAAATTAGCGAAGAACCCTATAAGACTTTTTTAAACGTATTCTTATTGTGAATCTGCAGCATAAGGGGAACCACCATCCAAAATGTTATCTTCAATAGACATTGTCGTTTCTTAGATAAAGTGATCACTATGTCAGTGAGTGCATGAGTCTGACAAATATAGATTTAGATCATATATCCACTTATGCTATTTATTACCAATCTTCACTCAACGTTTTAAAAATAACTAAAAAACCTATTTATAGAATAACTATGCCATCATCTGATTCAATATAAATAAATGCTTTGTCCATAAGAATAGCATAGGATCTTAAAAACCCTATGGGGCAGTGTCCTAAGGTAATTTAAAACAATCAAATTAGCCTAAAACCTTCTAACGCACATATAGAACATAGACAAAAGTTGCATAAAAATCGGTGCACCCGTTTTCCTGTGAAAAGCGAACAAAACATGACCAAAACCGCACAAAATCACGTTTTTGAGCGGCCGCCATTATTTTTTAAAAAGGCGTATGCCAGTTTATAGTGCCCTAAAACCTTCTCACGCATATATAGAACAAATAAACAAAGTTTCATTAATGTCACTGCACCCGTTTTCCAGTGAAAAGCGAACAAAAACCCGTCCTTGAGCGTTACCGGCAGACAGACAGACATAAATTGAGATAAGATTTGTTTTGGTTTCCCTAGGGTGTAAAACGTGAAAATATGCAAAAATGTCATAATTCCAAGCAATGTACAGACAAAACTCTAATTTTATTTATATAGATTAATTATACGGTATATTGAAATAAATATATATATACTTGATGTACACGTTCTTCGCACAGGGGTTTTCCTTACCCGTTCTATAGTCAATGCAAATTTCATTTTAGTTAGCTTGACACAGCTGTTGTTCTTGCTTCTGCTCTTTAAGCTGTCAAATGTAAGTGCCCTCAGCTGTTCGGATTACAGTTTCTGAATGTTTACTTTCTTATGAAATGTAAACATTGAAACTTAGAACGTTCACGGGGCGTAGCCCGAGGGGATTTTAAGGAAGTGAATAGGCCTATGTGTTGCATGGGTTCAAGATCTACCTTTGTGTAAAGTTTCAGCCCAGTCGGTTAAGTAGTTTTTGCGTTCACCCGGAACATCAGACAGACAGACAGACAGACAGACAGACAGACAGACAGACAGACAGAAACCACCTCTTCTTTATAATATTATAGATTAGATTTTCATACAAAGTGTACAAAAACAGACAAAAGATAGTGATTTTTAATACATTGAGTCTATGAAAAAACAGCTTGTATTTCAATAAAGTACTTGACAAGATTTATTCTTTCTCAACAGTGAAATAAAACATGATTAACTTTTAAACCCAAATTGAGGAAGCCCAACCATTTACCAAGTACTAGTAAAATGAAATCACCATTTGGTTAAATGACACTTTAACTTCAAAGGGCTCATTTAAGAAAATTAGTACTTTACTAAAAAGGTTTTCTCCATTTCATCACAAACAACAGATTACACTGCGCAATTTTCCCTTATAGTCTTGCAATTACCGTTTTAAAACATGATGTAGGTCTAAGTTTCAATATAGAAAAGGTTTCTTCATTACAGGCCAATCTTTTACGAAATTTTTACATGATAAAATATACGAAGTCTTAAAACACTACAACATGCATTTACACTTATACGGTGCTTTCATACACGACGGTAAATTAACATAAAGCATGGTACAGACGATCGATTTTAACCAGCCACATCGGTCATATCAGGTCCAATTAGAGAATGTTTATTTATATATTACATATTATATTTACCGTATTGTATATAAGTAGAGTTTAAGTTTTAGCGAATTTCCCCTATAGGGAAGAAGCTATTACCGTAGTTGGCATGGTAAGACCTAGGCCCGGGACCATGATAACTTTTCGTTTTGAGGTCCCCAGACCCCAAAAACACCATTCGTTTGAAACTGTATATATATATATATATATATATATATATATATATATATATATATATATATATATATATATATATATACATATGTGTGTGTCCGTGAGCACGATAACTCTCGTAAAAATTATCCGATTTTGATGAAATTTAGTATAAACGTGTAAAGAAACATTTATGACTTAAAGTTCAAAAACCAGCCAGATCGCTCTATCCGAAGGGGTATTTTGGGGGGTTTTGTACCCCAAAAATTTTTTTTTTAAATTTTTTACATATAATTTTGGAAATAGTCAAATTTTAGTTTTTCCCATTGGATTCAGCTTAAAAAAACACACAATTTGATATTTTGATCATTTCTCTACGTCAATTGGTTACGGAGATATTGAAAGTGCTAAACACAGTACGTTGTCTAATGTTATTCTTATGGAGGAAAATAAAAATTTTATATCTCGCTTATTTATAAACGTATACTGACGAAACTTGGTATACGGCTTCATCTGGTTATGGACCATTGATATTTTCTCAAAAAAAAATTGTTTACCAAAGGTCCCGTAGCAGCAAACCTGCGTACTTATCCCCATGTTATTCTTATGGAGAATAAGTAACATGTTATCTTCCTTCATTATGAAAATAAATTAATGAAATTTGGTATGTGGCTTTACCTACATGAGTTATATTTATATTTGTATAAAACCCCATTTTTTGTGTTCCTTGCTTCAGCAAACCTGCATACTCAGCCGCCATGTTATTCTTATGGAGAATAATTAAAATGTCATAAATCGTTTATTTATGAATGTATATTGATGAAACTTGATATGTGGCTTTATGTGGTATTAAGATACATATATATGCATTGGAAATTCACTGAGTACGCAGGTTTGCTGCTACGGGTTTTTTTATATATTTTGTAGTTTTTTGAGTCACAGTTTATTGTATCCAGTTTAATTGTAACAGCATATATTTTGCCACTCAATATATTATTGAAAATATTATAATCTGAAGCAAAAATTTAAAATAATAAATTTTAATTCAGCGTGAGTTGCACGGGTAAAGTCTTAATTAGATGCATATACAGAGTATCTAATATATAAGGTATATAAAAGGTATGTTTTCCTTGTGTAAATTATTTACACAAGAAAAACAGTCCTTAAGTTATCAACATCTTGTAACGAGTTTTTACTTGATATACTGTACTTTGTATTTGTATTCGTCATTACATCTATTGTATATACAAAAAGTAAAATATAAGTACTTGCCCTATAATCACAAACTACCCTTTATGTACATTTATCATTGACAAATCGTTCTTATATATTGGTCAAATTTTAAATGCAAACTTTCAAGGTCTTAATAAATTGTTAAATTGCTTTTTGTTATATTTTGTTAATTTTATGTTTCTGGGTAGTATAAATAATATAATATCCCCGTAGCAGCAAACCTGCATACTCAGCGAATTTCCAGTGCATATTAATTTATCTTAATACCACATAAAGCCACATACGAAGTTTCACCAATATACATTCATAAATAAACGATTTATGGCATTTTAATTATTCTCCATAAGAATAACATGGCGGCTGAGTATGCAGGTTTGCTGAAATAAGGAACACTAAAAATGGGCTTTTATACAAATATCAATATAACTCAACTAGGTAAAGCCACATACCAAGTTCTATTAATTTATGTTCATAATTAAAGGAGATAACACGTTAATTATTCTCCATAAGAATAACATTGGGCTGAGTATGCAGGTTTGCTGCTACGGGAACTATCGGCCAAAAAATGGGTTTTTGTGCAAATACCAATAGACCACAATGAAATGAAGCAATATACCAAGTTTTGTCAGGATAAGTTGTTAAATAAGCGAGATATACAATTTTTCTTATCCTCCATAAGAATAACATTGGACAACGTACTGTGTTTAGCACTTTCAATATCTCAGTAACCAATTGACATAGAGCAATGATTAAAACATCACATTGTGCGTCTTTTTAAGCTGATTGCAATGGAAAAAAATTAAATTTTACTTTTTCAAAAATTGTATATAAAAAACTCAAAAAACCCATTTTTGGGGTACAAAACCCCCCCAAAATACCCCTTCGGATAGCTCGATCCGTCTGGTTTTCGAACTTAAAGTCATAAATGCTGCTTTACACATTTGTACCAAATTTCATCAAAATCGGACCTTTTTTACGAGAGTTATCGCACCCACGGACACATGTATATATATATATATATATATATATATATACAGTTTCGAATGAATGGTATTTTTGGGGTTTGGGGACCTCAAAACGAAAAGTTATCATGGTCCCGGGCCTAGGTCTTACCATGCCGACTACGGTAATAGCTTCTTCCCTATAGGGGAAATTCGCTAAAAACTGGCTGAGGAATACTTAAATATCCACCTCCCCTCGCTAATAATCCGTTATGCAATGTATGTACTGCACGGACGAATACACATACGCACAGTAACGCCTCTGAGAAGGTCTAGCGTTAAAATTTCACCCAGTTTCTGAAATACGAAAATAATATTTATCTTAACTATAATATGACCCTTAACTTCTTTCTAATGTCGAGGCCCTTCTCTGATCGATGATCAACATGACTCTTATATATTATATCATTCGCTCACAGATACGACAAGGTAAATATTCTTTCTGGCCACCACAAGTGTGAAGTCTTACTTGAAGTTCCAGTTTACCAACGGTTCTCAACGAAACTGCTACGTACTCAACTATTAGACGGTTTTGATCAAACCAACCCTTGACCTGAAAGGGTTGGTTCAGCCGCGGAGTACAGTCCTGGTTAGCCCTTAAACAGATGGGTAACAATAAAACAAGCATCCAACATCACTCACTGTTGTGGAGGTTGGATGTTGTTCTCTGCATATAGATACGGCTGCCTCTGGTTAAACTGGACTTACTGTACGTCAGAATCAAAGATTGTCCAAGAGTGCCCTGAATGACCCCAATATATATCTACATCCAAGAGTTATTTTAGCCTAAGATTAAAACGAATTTATATCTGTGTCTAAATATATTTTAAACCGGTTAAGCAAAGATACTTACATTCCCAACTACCTAATTTGGCTTACTAAACTATCGCTATCGACAGTACCTCGATATGGTTTTGCTACTTTATAAAACCCATACAAAATTCATGAATATCCTGCAATGGTTTGCGGTTATTTTTAAACACATTTAATATTACTGCATCCTAGATGTCAGTAGAATAACTCAGTATAAGTTCACGTAAAACAAAATTTATCCTTGTCAGCCTCCAAGTTGTTTATAGCTCAGTGGTCGACACTATCTCCATGTTTTCCCGTTAGGAGGCCGAGAGGACCAATGAACATTTATTATTTCTCCAGATTTACTCTTAATTCATTATCCTCAGTTTTTCACTGAATTTTTCCCTTATGAATACTAATTTTTCAAATTATAAATGTCAACACTGTTTGTTCCGTTAGTACACCCAGGATTAAAGTGATGATTGTATAATAATGTTTATATTATAATAGTGGGTCGATACAAATTGTTTTAAATTAACTACGAATACATGTTTACGAGGACAGGATGAATAATTAATTTGCACTTGTAAATCAGTTTGATAATAATTAACTTGGTGTTAATTATCAATGACATGGATTAAAATGGAAGTAGTTGCTAAATATGCAAATTGATCTGTGATTATATTTATTACTCTATTACTAGTAAACAATTTTATAAGATTTAAAACTTTAGATATCACAGGAGTCATTTCACATCTTCTTGTTTTCTTTTTTGAATGAACTATTAGGTTCGGGTATGAATTAATAGATAAATATATAATTAATAAACCATTTTAGTTCAATACTTACCACTTAATTGTGGTAAACTGAAACTCGTAAATTACACAACAATTTTTTCCTTATACTTACTTTTCGAAGTTTAAATATATCCACACTGAAACTCTGTTGTTTTAAACAGATTTTAAAGGTGTTTCTTTATTTTACTACCCACTTTCACAGAATATTTTGGGAAGTCATAGATTTCATGGACTCACAAAATTAATAGTTTGAGAGTAGAATAGTGTACGATATTCACAAGTAATATTAAAATAAACTGTAATAAAATTATACATATAATTTAAGAAGGCAACAAAACCAAACAAAAGAGAGTTAATGGATTCAATCCGGGCAGTTTTAGGTGATACTGATACAGGATTACCGTACCATATAAGCCCAATCCCCACAGTCATTGAATGTTGATCCCTTCTATTGTTGATAAAGTACAGATTTCCCACGTAAAAATGTTTTGATCATTCGTGAAAAAATCGGATATTTTAATGGGTCTCATGCAGTTTTATAACATTTGATCATGGGTCCGGATTAGGCCAGATCTAGTTTGATTAGCTTGATCAAAATTGATCTATATATTTCCCACATTTATAATAATTTGATCACCTTTCATCAAAACTTGAAATAACTGTTTTTACAATCTGATTGTGAAATGTTATTCGGTTGGATACGTTTAAAGATTAAATAATTTATAAACCGATGAACATATTGTTAGTCATACTTTGTTGTTTCAATGCAAATCATGATACAACATATTTTATAAATTTTTAAAACATTTTTAAAAAGCGTTTTTACAATGCATACTAGTATATTACTGTATAATAGACAATAGTAACAGGTACTTACCATTACTGTATTACAACTTATGGTAGTTTTTGTTTGTTTCTTGTTCTAAAACCGTGAATGAACATTTTAAACTTTTGTTATTTCGGATTTTTGAAATTCTCAGATGGTTGTGTAAAGTATCTATTAAACAATACAATTATATGAAAGATACCCAACTTACTTTATTCTTTTATGGTGCCACATTTTAACTTTAGGGTATGTACCCTTTTACACTGGTTTTGGAGAAAATAGGTTTATATTTGAAAATTTTCATTAACAGTCAAGGAACATGAGTGTATTTCATTCATTTATAATTTTGGATTATACTAAATGTGTTAAAATTGAACGTATAATGTACTAGCCCTATTGTTTCACAACAGCATATATATATATATTGGAGTAAGGATTAAAACTATAACGCTAATTTAATTGCTTTACGATATTTAACAAATACATAAATACGAACTATTATCACAGTTAAGATAGTTTTTGTAAAATAAAATACCAACCATTTCTTTAAGGCTTGGTAGCCATAGGATAAGTGTACACAAATTATTACATTAAACAATTTATCTTCCCATTATTTTATCAGGTGTCTAAATTCCTAGATGTTTACATTTGAAAGAAACATTATGCATGTACTTGTTTACCGTAATAGGTAAAGGTTCCATGTAGAAGTATAAGACAATGTACAACCAACCAACATCGAACTGTTGAAATACTACAATAAAGTAAATACAACTGTTTACGGTTGAGTTAACTGACGATTCAAACTGTACACGTAACCCAAATGTTGTCAAAACATTACAACAACGTTTGCCCCGAGAGTTTAATAAACATGTTTCATCATTCAACAAGGATCCACATATGGCGGTGAGGGCGTTCGATTCCGTTTTATTTTCTGTAAATAGTAATGCGTCCATATGATTTGTAGACTCTTCCAGTGTAAACCTTGATTTACGTTACAAAACGTGTTGCAGGTTTACCCCAAATAGGAGTGGTCGATGTGATTTATTTTTATTTTTTTAGAGGGTGACAAATTTAATCTTAAGAGTCTTCAGCACCAAAAAATGCTGGATGCTGTATGCTGGATGCTGGATGATGGATATTGGATGCTAGATGCTGGATGCTGTATGCTGGATGCTGGATGATGGATGCTGGATGCTGGATGCTGGATGCTGGATGCTGGATGCTGGAAGCTGGATGCTGGATGCTGGATGCTGGATGCTGGATGCTGGAAGCTGGATGCTGGATGCTGGATGTTGTATGCTGTATGCTGGATGCTGGATACTGTATGCTGTATGCTGGATGCTGGATGCTGGATGCTGGATGCTGGATGCTGGATGCTGGATGCTGTATGCTGGATGCTGGATGCATTAACAAATTACGCGATGATAAATCACACTTACGTGAGGCATTTAGTGTTTGCCGATTTTTGTTGTTAATTTTCCAGAATGTTAACATTAAATAAACACTATATATTTCCAGTAAGCTTGTAGGTTATCATCAAATAAAATATTGTAACAATGTGTTTGGTTAAAATATCATCTGCTAATATATAAATTGTATCAAACAAAATTATGTTGAAATATACAGCAACCATACGTATAGTTGTTTTAATATAGATAAAAACATTGTGTAAACGATTCTGGGGTGCAACAAAATAGTACATTTTTTAAACCTAATTGTTTATATCTAGTACGTTGAACTTTACTGATTCAGACTTTTAGTATAATGAAGCTATAACTAAAAAAATATATATACACAAAAAAATAAATTATTAAGTCAATTTAAATGAACTCTACATACATTTTATTTAGTTTGGTGCGTAATTGGAATAACGATTTGAATAATTACTTTTAGTAGATAAGCAAACTAAATGATTCTCTCTATTCAATATTCAATAACTGTTGTTGAAAATACGCAATCACAATTCAATTATTGAATAATAAACAATCCATAGTTTTATTCGTTTCCATATTGTTGTACTTGTTGATAATTTAATTACAACATCAACAGCTAATCTTTTTTCTTCAATTTCAGGGCTGTGTCTTATGTTTTATTTACTAATAATTACCCATCTCTTATACATTACAAGGTTGGCGTGTCTCTTCATCGAATAACAAGCTTAGAGCCGCAACCGCTTCATTTGAAAACAAATAGTAATTTAAAACATCAGTTACTCGCCTACTTCAACATCCATCAATAGTAGTTTATTGAACCGTTCGTGTGACACAAAGGTTCCGGAGTTTGATTCACTCAAGGGTCATCCCAGTGGCTTCTAATTAGTTGACCAATCGTGTAGAACCCCTGGACTCAGAAACTTTCAAACCAATTTGGAAGTAGTTTTTTGTTTGCAGAAAGTTTGACCTGATCAGGAAGCTTGTTTATTACTAGGTGTACTTGGGTTGGAATGTGTTAAAAGCAGTGGTTCAGTGTTGTTCAGCACAATACGTGAGCCTTGCATCACGTCTTTCATCCGTGGACTTTTCTGCTCCACGTCAAATGTTGTGATCGGCAGTTTGTAGACCCCCAAGAATGTAGATACCGGATTGTGTAATTAGATATCACTTCATGAAGAAAGCCCTAAGGACTAAATTTGAAATTCGGTTTTTGAAAATCTGACTGTTATTTTATGCACCCGTTAAACCATTTAATTTGATTTCCCTAACACCCTTATAGCCTAATTCAACACTATGTCAGAACAGAAAAGAGTAAACAAGGCAATTTTAAGTAATTCTTAGTAAACAGATCCAAGCAAGGTTGTACAGGGTAACTGTTATTGTTGTAAACAAGCAAATATGATCATTGTGTCACTAAAACAATCATAAACATAGATAAAAATAAACCCACTACCAGGTTTCAAATTAGTATATTTTCAATGGATTTTTAAATTAATGTATTACTAGTGGTCCTGTTGCTCGAATCCGAGCAAGCTTTTACCCAAGGAAAGAGTTCGTCAGTTAAAGTTCGTCGGCCTCCTCCTCTTGGCCGTCCTGGTCGACGTCTTATAGTCTCCATTATGTCGAACGTTTTTTTGGTTATGTTTTGATTTTGTGCAAATCAAAACTGGTGGTTTGTTGCCAGCTGTACGTTCAATAACCATTTTTCAGGGTCAGAATTTATTTGTTTAACCACTTCCTTAAATAAACAGCTGATTTCTCGATCGTTGGTTTGTAACTGCATATAATGTCTATGGGGAAAATCGTGAATTTGCCCCATATTTTACCATGTCCACGGTGACTTTTATAAATTTTTTTAATTGATGGCAAAACTACATGCTAAGACCTTTCTAACGACACCTTGGACATGGTGATCGGTAGTACCACCGCTCCAAAACAATTATGACAAAAATATGCCTAGCGTATTAAAAATATAGATTTGAAGGAAAATAATGGTTGTCTTATTGGATGAGGTCACGTAGCCAATACAATTCCTACAGCTACTCCAACAGACGGTCGGGTCTGGCTGTCATCCACATGTGTCCAATACACTTGGGTCACGAGACCATAGATATTTGATTGGTCCACACAGAACGTGAGGGGATTATATAATGAGAGCTCTCCTCTGAAAATAACCTCTGAGAATTTTTGACTTTTCCATTAATCTCATTAATTAAATCCTTAAACAAAATAAATAGCCTGTAAGTAGCTGACCGACATTTTTTCAAACGACCCTAACTAATTAATTTTAAAACTTCTTAATTTTCTAAATTAAAACATGTTTAATTTTTTTCTCATTTATTTTAATTTAGCTCAATATACTCATTACTATGTTTAATCGTTTTTACTCATTTATTAGTGAATTTCCTTTGGAAATTGAACTATTAGCATGACCCGCAAGGTGAAACTTAAGCCCGGGACCACTTTAGAAGTTCCTAACGTGACCCCCTGAACACGTTTTGGGGGGTCGTTCAAAATTACATATATATATAGACACATATAACAAACATATATCACATATATCATGTGTTTGCACTCTAGCGGTCGCAACTTTTGTCCGATTTACTTCAAATTTGGTAGGAACGTTCATTTCTGTAATCAGTTGGACAAGTTCGTTGGGCAAAACAATCGGAACACTCTAAACCCCTTTTTATGGGGATTAATCTTTCAAATTTTGAGTGTTTGGGCCCAAAAATGGTCATAAAAGTCCTGGATGTAAAATAAATGCATGTAAAAGTATGGGAATTAGAGAGGCGAAAGTTTTAAGCCCTCTCTCGTTATTCTAGAATAAATATTTACCGAGTTATTAAAGAAAATGTGTATCGACTATACACAGTACGTTGTCTTATGGGGGTTTTACACGAGAAAAGCCTGTTACTCCTTTGTTAGAGTACTTTTATTATCCCCAGCAACCTCACGCCTACTTTCAAGCCTGTCTGGACCTTCTCCTAACCTTATACTGGGCAAAATTGCATTGCAAGCAAGTAAATGAAACCAGGAGGATCAGAACAGCCAAAAAATCAATGTTTTTATATTTCAAAAATATTTGACAAATGTATGTTTTTACACTGATTTTGAGTTTTAAAAGTTTTTATGTGGAAATTCACTTCCCTCATGTCAGCGTGCTGCGTGCGAACTCGTTTTAATTTAGCTCAATATACTCAGTTGATATAAAACGGTATTTGTAAGATATGTTTATTTTTTCGTTGATATGTTTTTGTAAAATAGAATAACGTGAAACTAAAAATGGTTTCCTGTTCAGTTATTTGACATTTAAAACTGTACACGTACCCCACATGTTTTCAAAACATTACAACAACGTTTGCCCCGAGAGTTTAATAAACATTCATCATCATTCAACAAGCACCCACATATTTCGTTTGGGCGTTCAATTCAGTTTTACGTTCCGTAAAGAATAACGCGTTCGTAAAAACCTACTCGATCATTTTATGTTTCAGACTCTTATAATAAAAAACCTCACCCAACCCACTCATTTGTATACTTTAAAAACCTATACCAAATGAGTTAAATGTTTATTCTAATCCGTTGTGATTGTTTCAGTTTATTTGTAACTTGCTGTGTAGCTTCCTTCGTACGGGTTTATGTATAAGTAGTAGATTCATTAAAGAAAATTTAATAGACCCATATAATTTTACATTTTTAAAATTAAATTTTACATGTTAAATGTACAATTAAATCAAAGTAAAACTACCGATCTTGCCCAGTGAAGGAGAGATGTTTATGAGACTAATTTTTTTTTCAATGTCCCAATCTCAACTTTTAAAAGTGCATAAGAAAACTTCTCAACCCCTAATCATCTCCAAAATACATTTTCATATTTACTGTTTAGTTCAGACGCTCAGTGGTCGGCAGCATAAAGATAGTTTTAGACAGGTGTAGATCTCGTCAACCCATCTCTCACACACGAAATGTCTGTATGAAATCTCCAGAGAACAACACCGTGACTCCCCATGATGTTGTTTCTTATTTTCCTTAAAGTACCAAATTTTAGCTCTATTGGTTGACTAACTGGAGTGTGACGATTAACACGTTTATATTAAAGGCCATCAGTGGGCCAGACCCCTTGAATTTATTTTTATCTGGGGTAGGTAAATTTCTGCATTGAGCTATATTCCTACTGAATTTCAGTTCCATCAGTCCAGTAGTATGTGTAAGATTGTTAAAATATTGTAATTTTGAATTGCGGGGGGGCGAAGCCCTTAAACATTTTCGTATCGGAATAGGCTTGCATTTTGTTCTGATGTATTACTTATATTCTTACTGAATTTAAAATTACAAAGGTCCAATAAATTCTAATACTCATAAGATTGCCATACAAGTAAATTAGGGAAGAGCCCTATAGGAATTTTTTCTTATTTTATTACTAACGTATTGCTATTGTACTTCTGCAGCATAAGGGTAACCACCATGCAAAATTTCATCTTTATAGACATTACGGGATGTAATAAAAGACGTCTTACAACACTTAAGATATATTTACACTTATACTGATACACATACAGACGGTAAACATATATAAAAGATGGTACTAGGCTATCGATTTCGACCAGTCACACCAGTCATCATCAGGCCAATGAGAGAACTGCATTCTCTCATTGGCCTGATGATGACTAGTGTGACTGGTCGAAATCGATAGCCTAGTACCATCTTTTATATATGTTTACCGTCTGTATGTGTATCAGTATAAGTGTAAATATATCTTAAGTGTTGTAAGACGTCTTTTATTACATCCCGTAAGTAATAACAACACGTAATATGCTAGTAAAAAAGTTCTTTATAGACATTGTCGTTGTTGAGATAGTGATCACTATGTCAGTGAGTGCATGAGTCTGAAAAATATAGATATATCATACGTCCACTCTGAATACTTATGTTTTTTATTACCAATCCTTACTTATCATTTTAAATAAGAACTGCAACAGCTATATATGAAATTAATATTCTTAACTCATATCCACTCTGTATGCTTATGTTTTGTATTACCAATCTTCACCCAACGTTTCAAATAATAACTACAACATCTGTTCACAGAATAACTTTTCTGCCATCTTCTGCCTCAATATAAACAAATGCTTTGTCCATAAGAATAACATAGGATCTTTAAAATCCCGTGAAGCAGATGGTCCCAATGTGATTTCGAAAAATCGAATCAGTCTAATACCTCCTAACGTACACGTAGAACATTGGAAAAAATCTAAATCAATGCACCCGTTTTCCTGTGAAAAGCGAACAAAACTTGACCAAAACCGCACTAAATTACGTTTATGAACAGCCGCCATTCTTTTTCCAAAAGGTGTATGCCAGTTTAAAGCGACCTAAATCCTTCTCAAGCATGTACAGAACAAGGAAACAAAGTTTACTCAAAGTCAGGGAACCTGCTTTCCCGTGGAAAGTGAACGCAACCCGTCCTTCAGCGTTACCGACAGACAGACAGACAGATAGACAGACAGACAGAAAGACAGATAGACAGAGAGATAGAGAGACAGACAGACAGACAGACAGACAGACAGACAGATAGACAGACAGACAGACAGAAGTGAAAAAATTGAGTTAAGACTTGTTTTGGTTTCCCGAGGGTGTAAAACGTGAAAATATGCAAACATTTCATGATTCCAAGCAATTTACAGACATGCTTGCGGATTTGTTTGATTTATATTATGTAAGTACGATAATCCTTGTATCGTTAAAATAAATGTTTAACAATCATAATTTTGCGTTCAGTATAAAGATTAAGTTTATTGTCAGTTGGATGACATCTATAGACTTCCCAGAATTATTAAACGTACACTTTTTTAAAAGTCACGTAAAGACTTTATGATGTTAATGGCTGTTTTTTAGAAATTTATCCACACGATTGTACTGAATCATCAACATAATACAGGGCCCTCTGGGGACCATGAAACGTTCACACAACACGTTAACAAATCACGCGATGATATATCACACTTACGTGAGGCATTTAGTGTTTGAGGATTTTTGTTGTTGTTAACTTTCCAGATTATTCACACAACATTATGTTTATGTTTATGTGTTGTTAAAGGGACGGATTCAGAGATCCAAAGATTCAAAGATCCTCACACGTCAACCGAAGCTTATTGTGTGTCCCTAGTACGTTAGTATGGCAAACCAATGCCCGTACCCTTTACGAGATCCAGGAGTTTTTTACCAATACTAGCGTCCCTTTCATCACCTGGTTGCTTACAACCAAACAGAGCCCTTCTCCTTGCCCCGAGTCTCTCGCAGTCCAGTATGATGTGCTTGGCAGTCTCTTCAGACTGATTGCAGAGCCTACACACCTGACTTTCATTTCTGAGTCCGAGAGTGTGGAGATGTTTCCTGAAATGGCCATGTCCAGTTATCAGAGCAATCAACTGCTTAACCCGACCTCTGCCCAACCTCACCAACCAGTTAGTGAAGTAAGAGCTTGTATCTGCTAGCAGCCTTTTGCCAAGTGCTTGACCAGTATGACCTTGCCATTGCTGGCGATGTAAGTCCCTGGACCATTTGTTTATTGTGTGAAAAGCAGTTGTTTTGCTTATGCCACAGCTTGGCTCTGGACCAAAGAATGGCATACCGGAACCTCTTTTAGCAAGCTTATCTGCACACTCATTGCCACCTATGCCTACATGGCCAGGTACCCAGCCAAGATGCACCGAGTTGCGTGTCACGAGTTTGCAGAGAGTGTTGTAACATTCCCACACCAATTTTGACTTGATTTCGTTGGAGTCAAAAGCCTTGAGGGCAGCCTGACAATCTGACAAGATTACTATATGCCTGTCGCAATAGCGTCTGGCAATGCCGAGATTGGCACAAACCATGATGCCACAAATTTCTGCTTGAAAAATAGTACAGTGTTGTCCCAGACTTGCACAGAGTTCTGTTCTAGGTGATTCACTGTACACCCCGTAGCCAGATTTTCCTTCAATGAGAGAGCCGTCCGTGTACCAGACAAGGCTGCCCTTCCTGGAATAGGGCCCTTCCTCAGATGTCCACTCTTCTCTGGAGCAGAATCCAACAGAAAAAGGTTTAGTGAAAACCATCTCCGTACTCATGACATCTGATGTCATATCAAGCACAGGGTTTTGAGCAACAGCTTTGGTGATGGTGAAATGGCCTGTTCCAGACAGGCCTTCCCTCCATTGGCCTGCGACTTTTAATCGATAGGCTGATTTCCGTGCTTCTGCCTTGAAGAAGATATCCAAAGGCAGTAATCCAAGAGCAACTTCGAGAGCTGCTGACGGGCTACTCCTGAAAGCTCCAGTGACTAGAAGTGTGCCCAACCTTTGTAAACTTGTGAGTTTGGCTATGGCTGTAGTCTGGTTCACCTTTGTCCACCAGACTAGTGATCCATATGTGACTTGAGGCCTTATTACTGCCTTGTACAGCCACAGCGCTGTGTGAGGCTTGATCCCCCACGTGGAGCCTACAAATCTCCTGGACGTCATGAGCGCCCATTTCGCCTTATGCAGTGTATTATTCAAATGATCATTCCAAGTCAGCTTAGAATCAATTGTCAGCCCTAGGTATTTGACTGTACCTGATACTTCAAGCCGTGTTGGTCCAAGTCTCAGCCTGGAAAGAGACTCCAGGTTCTTTTTCCTTGTGAACGGAACAACTACTGTCTTTGAGGGGTTTATGCTTAGACCCTCTCCAAGACACCAGACATTGACATATTGAAGATTGACATTCATGACATCAGCAACAATATTCGTGAACCTTCCCTGTACCATTAGGACTATGTCGTCTGCATAGCCCTGGACAAAGACACCTCTGCTAGTGAGCTCACGAAGGAGACCGTCCACCACCAGGTTCCACAGAAGAGGCGAAAGTACACCTCCCTGCGGACAACCCCTCGTGGGTGCGATCACTATCGATTCACCTTGAAGATCGGCTCTAATCCGCCTGGAGCAGAGCACGGTCTCAATCCACCTACATACAGCAGACTCAAGACCACGCCCACGCACCGCCCGGACCATGGCCGTGTAAGTGACATTGTCAAATGCACCTTCAATGTCCATGAAGGTGCATAGAGCGATTTCCTTAGCAGCAAGGCTGTCCTCCACCCTGCTAACAAGTTGATGCAGGGCAGTTTCGCAAGACTTACCAGACTGATAGGCATGCTGGTTTCGATGGAGAGGAGTACCTGAAAGCACTCCCTTTCTTAGATGTCTTTCTACCAGTCTCTCCAGCGTCTTCAAGAGAAACGATGAGAGACTGATAGGCCGAAATGATTTTGCAGTTGAGTAGTCTGCTCTTCCTCTCTTGGGAATGAAGACCACCCTACTGAGGCGCCAGGCTTGAGGAATGTACCCATAAGCCAGACTTGCTCTGAAGAGTTCGCACAGGAGGACCAAGAGAGCTTCCGGTCCTTGCTGTAGCATTGCCGGTATGATACCGTCCCCCCCCCAGGAGATTTGAAAGGGCCAAATTTGCTGATGGCCCATTTAACTTTGGAAAGTGTGACAATCCGTCTGGCTAAAGTCCAGCTTCCGCGATCAGCTCTTGGCCATGAGCCCCTTTCGCTGTTGCCGGACATGCCTAAACAGTCACTCTCAAAAATGCAATCCGGAAAGTGAGTCTCAAGGAGAAGTTTGAGACTTCCTTCAATTCCAGTGGTATATTGTCCCCCTGGTGACCTCAGGGATCCCAGGAGGCCAATAGGGCTTGAAGCTAAAACACGCTGCAGTCTTGCTGCTGCGCTGAAACTGTTTACCTCCTGTGTAAACCGTCTCCAAGAGTTCTCTTTGGCTTTTTTGATTGCAAGGCTATATTCTGTGAGTGCCTTATGGTATGGCTCCCAGATACGGCTCCGTTTGCAATGGTTATGAAGCTTCCTGACAACCGTCCTTTTACGTTCAAGGTCAGCAGTCCACCACTTAGTATTAGTGCGACTCTTTCCCCGCCGCAATGGACAATTGTCCTGGAAGCAGCTTACAATTGCGTTCTGAAGATCAGAAGCAATCTGGTCCATGTCCGCAAAGCAGCTGACCCTCCCACCTAATGATCCCAGTTGAGACAGGAGGTCAGACTTATAGAGTGACCAATCTGTTTTCCTGGGATCTCGATAGCAGGGCGAGTCACCCTCACCTTGCAGGTTAAAACAGATGTACCTGTGGTCAGACAAGGAGGCCTCGTGGCTTACGTGCCAATTGTCAATGACTCTAAGGACTGCTTCTGAACAAAAAGTAATGTCAATAACCTCACTTCGATTTCGTGTAACGAACGTCGGACGGTTTCCAACATTACAGACATAAAGATTCTTAGATATGAGAAACTGAAGAAGAGCCTCACCTCTTGGATTCGTGTCAGAGCTTCCCCATACAATTGTGTGATGAGCGTTGGCGTCACAACCTAAAAGGAGTTGTCGTCCGCCAGCGCAGGACGACTCCACCAAAAGTTCGAGCTCTCTCGATGGAGGAAGTTCCCCGGAGTCGTAGGGCAAGTAAACCGAGCCTGCAATTGTGCTCCATTCCTTGCCTTCATAACTCCAGGTTATAGACACCGCAGTGAGATCTCTAGAACAGAATTCAGTGAGGGTTAGGCAGTCCATACCTTTCTTCACAAGTATGCATGTTCTGACATTTTTGAGAGAGGTACAGTAAATCAACCTACCCTTGGTATCGCCCAGGCCTGCAACCCTTCCTTGGTGAAGCCATGGTTCTTGAATCAGTGCCAGGTCAAATCCCTCTCTGAGGAAGAACTGGCAGAAAGCGGCCGAGGCCGCTTTACTGTGGTGAAGATTGATCTGGAGGACCCTGGGCATTGTCCTTGACTGTCGTTGAGACAATTGAGACTTGCCAGAGTCCTAGATTGGCTCTAGAGTTGGCTGACCTAACAGCATTGAAGCAGGCCTCATCCAGGAAACAGACGAATCCGTAACCTTTTGGGTCTGGCTTAGCTGGCAGGACCTTCCATTCCTTCACCTTCAGGGTGGGATTTTGCTTGTCGAGCATCTCAAGGACCTTTTCTGGAGTTTTCTTCAGGAGCTTCGGGTGAGCTCTAAAGAATACCCTCGTTGACCTCAAGATGTCTCTCCTTAGTCCAACAGTAAGTTTCTTCTCCCCAAGTGGTTTAAGTCTGGGGATGAGTGTCTCCAGCCAAAGCTTAGTTGCTTCGTTGATGCAGGATGTTATTAAGGCACCTTTTTCCATGTTGGTGCCTGCAAACGATGGAGCAGAGCCGTCCTCTAGGGGTTCGAGCTCATCCATGATGGCGTCTTCAATAGCTTCACCTTGCTCTGCTGAAAGCTTAGCCTCAGGATAGTCCTCCAAGACAATGGCCATTTTGATTGCGGAAATGTCCCTGTAAGAGACTCCTTTGCTAGAAGTCCCTGGATTCAAGGTTTGGTCATCATGATTTCCATGAGTTCCACTCCTGGCCTTTTTAGTAGGTCCTTCCGCCGAGGGAGGGGTGGCCATATTGCCTCTAGGGCGCTTGGCCGCCCTCGACTCAGCTTCTGGACCCACATTCGTGCCTGGAGTTTCACCCATATCTGGTCTCTTTGGTTTTTTCTTTTTGCCCCTCCGAAACTTCGCTGGGTCAAAAACTTCACCTCTCTCAAGAAGTTTAGCCTGAATAGCCTTCCTTCTTTGGGCAGTGGTGAGGTTCGTTCTCTTAACCCGCAGGTTGTTCAGTTGCTCTATGGCATCATCGAGCATACCCGTAGATTTTGGTGTTCCTGGACTTCTGAGAAGCTCATCCTCCCCCTCCAGTGGGGCTGATGTGATTGAGCTCACATCGTCCATGTTGAAGTCTGTGGAAGCCTTCTCATTGTTGATAGCCTCCTCATGAGAATGCATCGGAACCTCCTGTGTTCCTGATGCACTCATTTCAGGTTGAGGAACCTGCCCTGATGGGGCAGATCCTGATGGAATTAGGGGCAAGGCAACTTCTGGAGTTGCCTCGAGGTTTGGTTCTGATTGGTTGTTTTGCCCTTGGCGGTCCATGTGGTTCCCACGAGAAGCTAGGGACATGAAGTCGACCCGGACAGAGCCCCGCATGCCCGGGCAAGGCTGTGTACTGCAGGAGGGCGCCTGGTATCCTGCAGGTACCGTTCTTGACACCATACAAAAGGCCTGGTGCCATCCACCCATCAGCACGGTCCACGTAACACCTTGGGTTGGCCTGTAACAGAGATAGAGGAAGGGGAGGGAAGAATTAGGGTGAAGAGCAGGTTGGAGATAGCAAGATGAAGAAAGCTGATCCGTGTGTACATAAATGGAAAGAACACGGATCAATAGGAAAGTCTCTGACACAGATGAAGAGTAGGGAGCCAGAGAGGCTAGCTGCAATGGACAAGCCACCGGGCGGTGGGGTCGCCACATCCCTACGCCTTCAACATTACTCAGGACTTCCAGTATGCTTGTAGGTTTAAAGAAAAACAATTTATCCAACGATTTTTAAAATTAATTTATAAAATACGAGATGATTAAATTTGTAGAATGTATACTTACATTTATTTAAATATTGAACAAAAACAATGTGTAAACCATTCTAGGGTATTCAATTTAAACAAAAATAATAAAATTATTTTAATACTTTATTTTATTTAGTACAATAAACTGTTTTAAAAATGTTACTGATTTTGATAATTACTCTTTCGGTATAAGATTGAAGGTGAAAAAAGATTCTTATTCGAGATTTTATAACCGACTGAGCCAATTAAAAGAGACTCTAAATAAGCTTAGTTAGTTTGGTACGTGATAGGAATAACGTTTTGAATAATTAATTTTAGATTAGTAAACTAAACGATTTAATCTATTAATTATTCAACAACTAGTGTTGATCACACGCAATCATGATTCAATTATTAAATAATTACCATTCATGGCCTACCTCGTGTTTATATTGTACTTGTTGATAATGTGTTAGCAAAATCAGCAGCTAATCTTGTATCTTAAATTTCAGGGCTGTTTCTTACTTTACCTACAAATAATAATCCATCTTCTTGACGCATATACTGCTTTCATTTGTCAACAAGCATAAAACTAAAAAATCTTCATTTGAAAACAAAAAGGAGATCGCACGCAGCATGAGGGAAGTGAATTTCCGCATTAAAAAATTAAAAACATTAAAAAAGGGTTTAAACTAACACTGGTTATATTTTGTTTAAATTGAAAAATGTTATTTTTTGGCTATTCTGATTCTCCTGGTTTTATTTTAATTCACTAATAGGATACCAATGTTGTACATTTTAAAGTTAGTAGAAGGTATAGTCAGGATAACAAAATGGTATATGGGTATTGGGGGTGATAAAACGATATTAAGATATGAAAAACAACCTTTTCCAGTGTAAAATCCCCATAAGACAACGTACTCTATTTTGGTAACTAACATTTTACGTAGGATAATTTAATGTGCATTAAGTGTACATTCGGGGCTTTTCTGGCCCTTTTTGAGCCCAAAAAATCAAAATTTGAAAACTTAAAATCCCCAAAAAATGGGGTTAGAATTTTCCGATTGTTTTGCCCAACGAACTTGTCCAACCCATTATAAAAAGGAATGTCTCTACCAAATTTAAAGTAAATGAGACAAAACGTGTGACCTCTAGAGTGCGAACACACACACACACACACACACACACACACACACACACACACACACACACACACACACACACACATATTTATATATATATATATATATATATATAAAGTTTTTTGAGACCCCTCAAAACGTTAGGAACTTCTTTGGTGGTCCCGGGCTTAAGTTTTATCGTGCGGGTCACGCTAATAGTCCACTTTCCATAGGAAGTTCACTAATAAATTAAAACATCCGTTACTCGCTTACTTAACCCTTCATTAGTAACTAGTTTATAAGACCGTTTGTACGCTACAAGGGTTCCGGATTGATCTTCTCCAGGGTCATCCCAGTGGAACCTATTTCGTTAGTAGGGTACAATGGGGGTTTCTGGGGCAGGAGGGACAGGAGGGCCACCCCCCCCCGAGCCTCCCCCCCTCGCGAATTTTTTTTGTTTGCGAATTTTTTTTTTGCGAATTTTTTTTTTTTTGCGAATATTAACCTAACCTAACCTAACCTAACCTAACCTAACCTAACCTAACCTAACCTAACCTAACCTAACCTAACCTAACCTAACCTAACCCATCCTAACCTAACCTAACCTCGGATCAGATTTCTGATTGCAGATTCTTGTTCGTCTAGTCGAGCCGAGAAATTTGAGTACCCACAAAGTACATTTGGACGATGTAGGGGGGTTGCTATCTCGGTTACCATAAGTCGGATTTGAATTCTGATTGCAGATTCTTGTTCGTCTAGTCGAGCCGAGAAATTTGCATACCCACAAAGTAAATTTGGACGATGTAGGGGGGGGGGGCTATCTCGGTTACCATAAGTCGGATTTGAATTCTGATTGCAGATTCCTGTTCGTCTAGTCGAGCCGAGAAATTTGCATACCCACAATGTACATTTGGACGATGTAGGGGAGGGGGGGGCGGGCTATCTCGGTTACCATAGGTCGGATTTGAATTCTGATTGCAGATTCTTATTCGTCTAGTCGAGCCGAGTCATTTGAGTACCCACATCGTACACTTTGGATGATGTTTACAAAAAAGGGGCCCGCACCACACTTTTGACCTTTTTTTTTGCATTTTTGGAATCTCCTCGTCAAGCCGAGTATTCTCAGTACCCACATGACATACTTTGGATAATTAATACAAGAGTTGATCAGGGTAACGCTACAACCAACAGAGCTAGCCCATCAGCGCTTGCGGTCAATTGAACTACCAGTGAATGCAAATTTTAAGGAGAATATAATTGCAATGCTTTGAACATATACTGCAAAGGGGGGTGTATCGATACACCCCCCTTCAAGTACTCTGCACCGAGGCAGCTGTTCGCACAACCGACTGACGCGTCCAGTCTACTGTCTGGGAATGCGGATGTTGTAATTTGATACCTCGACTGGAGGGTGCAGGTGTTCACACAAAAAACCGACAAGTCGAGACCTGTCTGGGAATGCGGATGTTGTAATTTGATACCTCGACTGGAGGGTGCAGGTGTTCACACAAAAAACCGACAAGTCGAGACCTGTCTGGGAATGCGGATGCTGTAATTTGATACCCCGACGGGAGGGCGACGCGACCCTTCCAGGAACCCATTATAGTCCGCCCGTATCGAATTCCGAGCAATAAATCTCCAGTTGTCAAACACCCACGGTATCATTCTTGTTTTTGGCTTCAACAATTCCTGACGTATGGGGGAGCGAAAATCTCCCCCTAGTAATTAAATCAACAGAACACCAGTTGTCACGGTCTCATTCTTGTTCTAGGCTTCAACAATTCCTGACGTATGGGGGAGCGAAAATCTCCCCCTAACCCATTATGTGTTAGGGGGAGCGAAAATCTCCCCCTAGTAATTAAATCAACAGAACACCAGTTGTCACGGTCTCATTCTTGTTCTAGTCTTCAACAATTCCTGACGTATGGGGGAGCGAAAATCTCCCCCCTAAGCCATTATGTGTTAGGGGGAGCAAAAATCTCCCCCTAAGCGGTGCGCGGGTCGCGACACGCCACAGTCTCTTGATAGACTTCTTCGAAGACGGACGTCTGCATTAATTCGATAACAATGTCGTTTATTCATCAGAAATCGTGTGAATGTGTGAAGACTGAACTGGACTTGTTTTCGTTACCGCCTACGCAGACCAGCATCGAGAGCGGTAAATGGGTTCAATACAAACCGATCTCATCGCTGACGGACGATTCGCCAATAGAGTTTGTAATACCCGGTCACGGTGACGAGTACACGGACCTGACACAAACGTTATTACACGTGAAAGCCGCTATTGTGAAACAGGACGACACTAAAGCGGACGGTGGGCAACCTGCTAAAGAGGTGGGCCCGGTGAACAATTGGCTCCACTCGATATTCAGTCAAGTGGATCTCTATCTCAATCATAAACTGGTGTCACCACAAAACAACACGTACGCTTACCGTGCCTACTTGGAAAACCTATTGAACTACGAATGTAGTGCGAAGAATTCGCACCTGACTAGCGAGCTGTTTTTTGAAGATTCGGCCGGACTAATGGACGATTGTGACGAATTGAACGAGGGATTGAAAAAGCGTCGCGATCACACGAAAGAAAGCGATGTTTGCGATATGGTCGGTCGATTGCACATCGATCTGTGCAATCAGAACAAATTCATGTTGAACGGTGTCGAGATGCGATTGCAACTTAACAGATCCAGAAACTCGTTTTGTATAATGTCCAAAACGCTAACTACCTACAAGGTGACAATTAAAGAGATTAGTCTTTTCGTACGTCGATGTAAGATCAATCCGAGCGTATTGTTGGCGCACAGCAAAACTCTCGAGACCGGCACGGCCAAGTATCCGATCACGCGTGTAGAAGTGAAATCCTTCACACTACCCTCCGGTATAATGAGTAAAGCTTTAGACAGCGCATTTCTCGGTCAGTTACCGAAACGTGTGATAATTGGACTGGTCAGTAATCTTGCGTTCAACGGAGATTTCAAGAAGAATCCCTACAACTTTCAACACTACGATATGAATTATCTCGCATTGTACGTGGACGGTGAACAAGTACCGGCCAAACCGTTACAGCCCGTTTACACATTGAACAGTGAGACGTATATACTCTCTTATTACACATTGGTCACTGGCACCGGAATCCAGTTCTCCGACGCAGGTAATGAGATCAAGAGAGGTGACTATCCGTACGGTAATTGTCTTATGGCGTTCGACTTGACACCGGACATGTCCGCGGCTGAGTCGAGTCACTGGAATCTCCTGCGCAACGGTAATCTACGTATCGAAATTGGATTCTCCAAAGCGTTGTCCGAGACCGTCAACTGTATAGTGTACGCCGAACTGGACAACGTCATCGAGATCGATCGTCACCGTAACGTAACAGTTGACTTCAGCGGGTGAATAAAAGCGAACGCCAAACAGAAATATTGTCTGACAGCGAGTGCGTACAGTTTACTTCAAGGGTGAGCAGACGCAACACCAGTCAGTAGTACGGTTGAAGTCGCACGGTAAGGACGTTAACATGGACGCTTACGCTTCTGCGGACGACTATATCAAATCGTTTATTCAGGATATTGAGGTTATGAACAATAATGCTAGTGATCAGACGTTGGCATCACCTCAGTCGTCATTTGTAAAACCGACAACTGCCTGCAAGAGACGAAGGAGACCAACTCCCATCGAAGTGGAAACCAAGAAACCAGGATGGGTACCAAAACCAACAGATGATTGTCCCATAGTGTCATGGATGGACGATGGGAATACGTTTGCTGTTCAAAACCCGGGAAACAAAGGACAAATTTTATTGAAAATGGAAATGTACGATGGTACAGATATGGTGTTCATGTGTGGTTTATTTTTGGACAAAGATGGTGATATGCACCAAAATGTCAAACAAGTAGTTGATAAAGTGGAAAACATGTGGATCTATAAATCAACAGGAGTACCGAAAATTACAGGCTTAACTCAAACTGTTACACAACGCAGCGCAGTTTCGCAGCCAATGCCTAAGAAGCGAGCTGTGAGGAAGAAACAACGAGTGGCGCCGGCATTCAACTAGAGCATCCGCATTCCCAGACAGGTCTCGACGCGTCGTTTTTTTGTGTGAACACCTGCGCCTGACCCTTCGGACCACCCACGTAGAAGAAAATGGCGGCGAGGGTTTATAAGGCGGGGCCCCGCCCGATTGAGCATCATTCGCCACCAGACCACCACCTCACATAGACCTACTCCAACTACTACTACTAGAGATGTCGAGCAGCAGCACTTTCAAGCTTGAGTTTCCGGGCGTGAACGGCACTACAGCAACCGCGGACCTGAGAGCTACCCTCAACAACTGCAAGTCTGACTCTCCGCTCTACACCAGGATAGCCGATCTCCGAGAGGAATGCGGCTATCTCATCACTGCGATGGAGCGAGCCATCACACCCTTTGGCGAGACAATCATCGTGATCCTGGAGGGGCAGGTCGGGGACGACTTCTTTCTGCGAGTCTACCTGCCTAGGCGCTTCAACGAGGCCCTGAGCAACACCGACATCGAGCGCTACAACAGCGGGTTTGGAGAACGCCTTCGCTTGGTGAAGCGCAGCCCGAGGGGTTCCAATAGCAGATTCACACCTTTGGAGTTTATGTAAAGCAAGACTTGAAGATTATGTTAATACCTTTGTAAATTAGTTTTCGTAGTCAATACTTATAGTCACGTTCAGAACATAACCACTGTGTTATTTATTTCACTTAACCCCAAAAATGTCCTTTGGTAGTAAGTTTAAGAGTGTGAGTATGGTAACTGTGAGGTGTTTAGTAGCTCAGTAGTAATCATGGGCTTGATGTGGAAACATCCTTTCTCAGCCATTGTGGCGGGACCTTCGGGTTGTGGCAAGTCTCAGTTTGTGTCAAAGTTTATAAAACACATTACAGAAATGTGTGACACGCCATTTACCAGTATAAACTGGCATTATGGTAGTGGTGGTGGTGGTGGTGGTGGTGGTGGTGGTGGTGGTGGTGGTGGTGACCCGAAAAATGTCACCATTAACCACGTAGAAGGTCTACCAAACTTGGAGGATTTTTCTGGTAACGAGCCGATACTTGTGATTATAGACGATATGATGCGTGAGGCCGACAACCGTGTGGTGGATCTTTTCACAAAAGGTTGCCATCATCGCAACATTAGTGTGTTTTTCATTACACAAAATTTGTTTCATCAAGGACGCGGGCAGAGGGACATCTCACTGAATGCGCATTACATTGTGTGTTTTAAGAATCCTAGAGATAGAGTTCAGATTAGGTACTTGGCCAGACAAATATATCCAGACAGTCCGAAATTCATCGAGGAGGCGTACGCTGACGCTACTAGGAATCCACACGGCTACCTACTGATAGACTTGAAACAATCAACAGACGAAAATATGCGAATACGAAGTTGCATATTTCCAGACGATTCTACCAACTATGTGTACTTGCCAAAGAAAAGGTAATTTAGCCATCAGTAGTAATCATGTCGTGCTTGCGGAAGGACGCAGCTCTGCTTACGGCTTTCATACACGCAACACCCAAGGAGCGGAAGGCACTGTTAAAGGTGTGTGACAAGAGCCGCATTCGCTCAGTGTGTGAGTGCGCATACAACGTGTTGCGAGGTAACGTTCCTCTGGCGAAGAAGAGTAAAAGTCAGCTAAGCAAACACAAGGCGACGCTACGTCGATTGGTGAAACGGGGCGAAGGCTGGTCAAAGAAACGAAAGTATCTCATACAAAAAGGCGGCAAAATCTTTATACCATTACTTTTGAGCGCAGTACTACAAGCAGCACTGAGTAGATAAAAATGACTGGCATCAACAATCAGTTCTATTTGACACTGCCCAGCAACAGTTCGATGCAGTATTATCCGAAAAATACAGTTGCAAATTATATAACACATTTGCCGAGAGCTATTCAACTGGACACTGGCGACTGGGAAATTGCACTTGTGGAAGCGCACTATCCAATGACATTTCTATCTGTCGGTAATGACGAAACAATTGACATTTGCATACAACCGCAAGAGGAAGCAAAAGTGAACATAGAAGCGTTGGCGCGGGTTATGGACAGCACTGCCGATGTAACACCGGTAGTGTCTGCTACTCCAAAACAAAACCACAGAATTAAATTGAAGACTGGTGATTACGCAAATATTCAAGAATTGTGTGATCATATCAATTCACAAGAACTAGCGATTACTTTTGGTGTAAAGTTCAACGTTGAAAACTCATACAACAAATTCATTGAAGTATCGATGGGGACTGATGTTGGAAAAATTACATTAAGTCCGACGTTAGCGCTTCAATTGGGGTTCGATCCGAATGAATTGACGCTGGAAGGTGATGCAGTTAACAAAAGCATCCGTTCGCCCAACATTCGTCTTGGCTTACCGTCACACATGTACGTGTATTGTGATTTAGTCGAGCCGCAGATGGTCGGCGATACAGTCGCACCGTTATTGAAAATTGTCAATATATCCACGTCTACTTATGTATACGGATTGCATAAATCAACATCATTCATCGATCCGCACTATGTGCCTGTTATGAATAGATCTTTTAACAGTGTGGAAATTGACTTAAGAGATAACATTGGTAATCATTTGCCATTCCACTTTGGAACGTCGTGCGTGAAGTTACACTTTAGAAAAGTAGCTAGTCATTAGTGCAAATATGGAACATGCAAAGAAGATGGTAGTTGTGCCGCAAGAGTTGATTGATCGACTGCAATCAAATGCTACGGATAACAGACCGACTAATCTATCCAGTGAAAACAGCCTCGACGCGGAGATGCAACAAATATTGAATAACAAATGTATGGACGATAGTGAAAAGTGGAAATTGTACAAACAAGCGTTACATCGCTTCTTGCATATTGCAGAGAATAGACGCCAACCGATTAGCATACCAATCGTGGAGACGGGTGGGATTGAACATAGTCGACGAGCGCACCCCGCTGCGGAAGGTGGTCCAGTGGAAGAGATTGTGGAAACGTTTTCCAAAACTTACAGATCTGATGCCCGCAATCTTTTACGTTTCATGAAACGTGACGGCAGCTTAATCAGTTGGGACAGTGGCTATTCAGTGTACATCAACGGTGTAAAAATCCCAGACTCAAATCTAGTGGATATCTTAAATTGCATAGTAAAGGTGCGTATGCGTGATTACATACCGCCAGGATGGCGGGAAGTGCTCAACGCATTGAAAGCGATGAACGTGCCAAAGGACTATATGAATAATCTAAGAGCACTAAAGGAAATAAATGCCGAATATCGATCATCATTCACAGGAGGAGAAGGATCAGACGATGACGTGGAAGACACATCAACTGAATCAATACTGAGAACACCGCTAGTAAATCGACTACGATCGGCTAGAGGAAAACGTGTAACATCTACACCGACAGAGCAGTTTGATCTTCTAACTAGAAACAAGCCGTCGTCAAATTTGGACAATTGGGAACCGTACACAGGATAGGTTTTCAGTATTATGGAGCGTTTGTATTACAATCCCATCGAACCTTCGTCGTATGGCGGTGTAGCTCCTTTAGCGCGAGCTGCAAAACCAGTTTCAAAACGCAAAGTGATTGAATGGTTACAAACACAGGACACTTACACATTGCACAAACCGGCACGCAAGCGTTTCCCGCGCAATCCTTACATAGTGTATGGCCCATTTGAATTGTGGCAAGCGGACTTGAACGATATGCGTGGTCTTAGTAAACACAACGACGGCGTCAACTACCTACTGACTGTAATAGACGTGTTTAGCAAACACCTGTATGTGCGGACGTTGAGGCGGAAAGAAGGAGCTGAAGTGGCCAACGCTTTCGAGGAGATATTTGCCGAAGCGACCGACACACCTCGCTGTTTACAAACCGACAAAGGTACTGAATTCACCGGTGCCAAGACGAAAAGGTTATTCAAACAATACGGAATCATCTATGTCACTACACAAAACCCAGATGTTAAAGCGGCCGTAGTGGAACGCGTGAATCGCACTTTGAAAACACGCATGTGGCGATATTTGACTTACAAAAACACATATCGTTACGTAGATGCGTTGGACAAACTGGTTAGCGCATACAACAACAGCGCTCACAAGAGTCTAGGCAACAGAATACGACCAGTCGATGTGACTGCTGACAATAAGCGAATATTGCATCAGGTATGGCGTCGCATGTTTGGTAAGATACCGCGTCGTGTTAAGCCAAAACTGAAAGTTGGCACCACAGTGCGCATATCTAAGGAGAAGGGTACATTCGCAAAAGGTTACGAGACTAATTGGAGTAAAGAAGTGTTTTTGGTGCGTCGTGTAAACACATTGATGCCTCTACCAATGTACACTTTGGCGGATCTCAACGGTGAACAAGTGACTGGTCAGTTTTACGAATACGAATTACAAAAAGTGACAATATACAACGACCATCTGTTCAAGATTGCTGAAATACTAGCCACTAAGGGTCGTGGTCGCAGTAAGCGTTATTTCGTCAAGTGGGCAGGTTACGGAGACGAGTTCAATTCTTGGGTAGGAGCACAAGATTTGCAAAATGCCTAATAGCAACCAGTTCTATTTGACATTGCCCAGCAACAGCTCAAAGGATTATTTTCCAAAAAACACAGTGTCCAAGTACACTACACATCTGCCGAGACAAATTCGATTAGAAGGCGATGGCGAGTGGGAGATGGCTTTGGTCGAAGCGCATTATCCATGCTCCTTTATGACTGTGGACGAGGAATCGTGTATTTGGCTCGACTATAAACTCGTTCTGCCGAGTATTCCCGTCACACTCAGTGTCGAGCACATTATGCTAAAGATGAAACCCGGTTATTACAAGAACATAACCGATTTATTGAAAATGATCAATAAAGCGAAGGATGTAACCCAGTACTTGTACTTTGAGTATGACAAAGAGCAGGACAGAGTCAAGATCACGACAATGGTGGACGGTATAAGCAAAGTGCATTTCACCGAAGCGCTGTCTCTCCAGTTGGGTTTCGATCCGTACGAAAACGTTTTGACATATGACCTCACAGCGATATGGCCACCAAATCTGACTATGGGACTGCCGACACACTTGTACGTGTATTGTGATCTGATTGAACCGCAGCTGATTGGCGACACTACAGCGCCGCTTTTGAAGATTATCAACATTGACAGAGATAACTACACACACGGCGCGCATAAGACTGTGCATTTCATCAGTCCTCATTATGCGCCAGTTATGAAAGGAACATTTGAAACGATCGATATTGACCTAAGGGATCACGCTAGTAAAAAAGCGTCATTCCTCTTTGGGACGTCGTACGTGAAGCTTCATTTCAAAAGAGTAGCTCAGCAATTATGAATACAAACGATCCCGACTTGGCTTACTACCGTCGCCAACAATTGCAGCAGACCGGCGGCAGTATCGATAGGGTATTTCGCGGTGCACCCTACCAGCGCGGACATGGAATTGGCAGTTTCCTAGGCGGTATGTTCCGCACCATCACACTGCTGCTCAAGTCGGGAGCCTCTGCTGTGGCCAAAGAGGCGTTGAAATCCGGTGTTGGATTCTTGGGCGACATGGCCATGCACCAGCGGGATCCCAAAGAAGCCGCTAGAGATCATTTCAGCCAGTTTACAGACTCGCTAAAACGCAGGGCGGATGGCAAACTTCAACGTGTGCTAAGTGGCGGCGGCGGCTCTCGCGCGAAACACCGTCGCGTAACGCGAAAGAATACCGCGAAACACCGACGCGCTACTCCTGCGCGAAAGACTAACGCGAGACTCTCGCGTAAGAGGAACGCGAAGCGCGCCATGTTCGGCGGCCGTCGTGTCACACCGCAGTCTTTGACGAAACTCCTTCGAGGAAGGTCGTCGTCGTCGTCATCCAAGAAGAAGGGCAAGAGCAGCAGCAAGAAGAGAAGGACAGTTAGGAAGAAGACGAGGAAGACGAGGAAAGCAGTGAGGAGAACTTCCGTACGTGATATATTCAATTAACACACACGCTAGCAATGTCGTTTCTACATCAAAAGTCGTGTGAATGCGTCAAGACGGAATTGGACTTATTCTCCCTACCGCCGACGCAGACCAGTATCGAGAGCGGCAAATGGATTCAGTACAAACCAATCTCCACACTGACTGATGATTCGCCCATCGAGTTTGTTGTGCCCGGCAACGGCGAAGAATACACCGATCTTTCGCAAACAATGTTGGAAGTTACAGCGTCTATTGTCAAGTCGACAGGAGCGGCAATCGCAGATGCCGATGAATCGAACAAAATTGGCCCAGTCAACAATTGGCTGCACACGTTATTCAGTCAAGTCGATATGAGTATGAATCAGAAACTGGTTACACCACAAAACAACACTTATGCATATTATGTCGGATGATGGTGACTACAAGGTGCACATTGTTGATGCGAATCTCTGGATACGAAGGTGTAAAGTTAGCCCCACTGTACTGTTGGCGCACAGCAAGACGCTTCAGACCGGCACCGCTAAATACCCAATCACTAGAGTGGAATTGAAAACATTCACACTACCGTTTGGAGTGAGGAGCAAAACTTTGGACAATGTGTTTCTAGGTCAAGTGCCGAAACGAATCATTGTCGGAGTGGTCACCAACGCCGCTTATAATGGCGATTTAAAAAAGAATCCATTTAACTTTCAAAATTTCAAAACCAACTACTTCTCGCTGTACGTGGACGGTGAACAAGTGCCGTCCAAACCGCTACAACCACACTACGAAACCGGCAAGGGAAAATACGTGATGGCGTATCACAGTCTGTTTTCAGGCTCCGGCATACACTTTAGCGATGCTGGTAATCTCATAAATAGAGACGATTACGACGATGGATACTGTCTGATGGCATTCGATCTAACACCTGATATGTCAGCAAGCGACACGACTCATTGGAACCTAGTGCGCAACGGCAGTGTGCGTATGGAGATTGCTTTCGACACGGGGCTCACAGAGACTGTCAACTGTCTGGTATACGCAGAGTTTGACAACGTCATAGAAATCGATCGTCATCGCAACGTGTCTGCGGACTTTGGTGGTTAGATCGTCGGCGGCGACGTCATCGTCCTCCTCCTCAGTCTACAACCTTCATTCGCACAAGATGGATCGTTTATGCAGAGTACCGCGTAAAAATTCCGCATCTCCAATTATTGTGGATTTTCAATGTTTCAAGGACAACGCAAATGACTACATTCTGAAGGAAGTGTGCGTCTTGGAATTGGTCAGTGGAACACTGCTAATGCATCATATCGCCAAATCACCATTCAGTCGAGATTTCCTATCACAAGAGAAACTGCGTGAAAGCTATTGGCTCACAAAACACTGTCACGGATTAGAATGGGACCAAGGTGATATCTGGTATCATGTGCTAGAGGAAAAGTTACGCGCATGTATCGCCAAACGACCGATTGTCTACGTCAAAGGTGCTGAGAAAAAAGAGTTTGTACGATACAATTTCATCACGGATCACTGTACTACTAATGTCATGGATATCAACGATATTGGCTGCGGATCACTATCGTCAATCAACAGTCTACTATCAACAAACGCAGTGCGATGTCGCCACCACAGAACAGCTCACACACGTTGCGCTCTAGCCAATTGCATCACATTACGCAGTTGGTTACATCTAAGCACAAATATCGCTGACGCTGATGATTACGCTGACGATGGTGAGAGTGATACCAGTTCCTGCTTTTGTTTTGCTACTAGCACTACTACTCCTACTACTGACTGTGGCGTCGACACAGTAGAATGAATACCTTAGAGATACAAAAGTGTATGGCTAAACTGCCCGTACAGAATGTTGGTGTCTACGCTGCGGATCAATTGCCCCATTATATTTCACCATCTACTGCTATGATTGTGAACACTGATCCACACAATGAAGACGGCACTCACTGGGTCGCTTTCTACCTTAACAAAGGAGGAGGAATAATTGAATTCTTTGACAGCTACGGTCAACCGCCACATCTTCAATTCTACCAAGGATTCCTGAGACGCAACGCTCGTCACTACCTGTACAACGAGCATCGCCTTCAAAGTGACAACACTCTGGTCTGCGGTCAATACTGCCTTGTATTCCTGTACTGCCGCACCCACTACGGCATGAAGATGAAGGACTTTGTGCAGCTCTTTGAACACTCTTCTGCCGGCCACAACGACGCACTGATCAGAAGACTCTTTGCACAAATGTATACCAATTGAGTTTTGAAATTTTGCATTTTTATCAATAAACTAGTTGTGTACTCAGAATAAAAAAAGAAACATTCTTATTATTTCCCATCCTCGCCTCCTTTACCCCAAAGTGGGGCAGATCTATCATACAATGACATTAGCAGGTGCATTCTAGTCTTCAACAATTCCTGTAGTATGGGGGAGCGAAAATCTCCCCCTAAGCCATTATGTGTTAGGGGGAGCGAAAATCTCCCCCCTGGTAATTAAATCAGTTGAACAACAGTTGTCAACCACAAATTGGGACAGACCTATCATACAATGATTGTAAAGTAACATTCATATCTGAACCTGGTTTATATGAATTAACATATTCCTGAATAATTTTTTTTACTTTAGTATCTTAAGACTATGTGAGGGGAGAAAAAAAAAAGACGAATGTATATACGAACAATTTGGCTATTTATTTACACACCTTATATATATATTTTACATCGAGTATGTGCTCCTGAACATTTGTGTTTGGCTAGCAAAAACGAGACTCGACACAAACTAACGACTAGAACAAAAAGAAAAAAAGGAGCACATTTCTAAGTTTTACGAGACTCGATACAAACTAATGACTAGATTTTTCAAAATAATTTACAAGTCAGGGTCTTTGGTAATATGACACAACCACTCAACGCTCCTCATCCTCCGCCTCTTCATCGTCTTGAGGGATGTCTTCGGGCTGAGGTGGAACGTCAACATGCCCCCAAGGCAGTGTATTTACACCGTCCGGAAGGATGTAGCGTTTGTCATCGTTACAGCTCAAGGATAGCTTGTCGACTTGAACTGTGAAGACGCGGTGGTTTCGGGACTGGAACCTGGTGTTGATGGTTCTCTTCAACACGCCGTTGAAGAGGCATTCCCGATAGTCGTCAGAGGTTAGATTGTGTTTTACAACACCTCTAGCGACTCCCTTGGCGCGCTTCACTGTCATGACCTGCAACTCGTCATCTTCGGTCCTCTCCTCGAACTCGACAATGTCCATGAAATAAAGTTTCGAGCGAAGACTGAGGTACTCTAGCAGCGGAAGACCGTTGCACTCATCCTTGAACTTTCCGATGACTTTTGCGTTTATGGGGCTGTAGCAGGGATGGTTTTGGGGGTACGCACTGGTGTCGAAATCGTCCAGATGCTCCAACATGTCCTTATAAACATCTTCAGTCTGGATGTCGAACACGAAACTGTCAGTGTCCATGTAGTCAACCTTCAGACGATCGCCGTAGCGGTTCTTCATCTTTCGAAGGAAGTCGTACATGAGCCACTTGCTCAGATCGAGGACACACATTCCGACGTAGAGCGGTTTGTCCAGGACGATATTGACTTTCGACATGTGTACAATGGCGACTTCATCGTTGAAGTAGGTTCGGTCCAGGAAGTTTGACTTGGCTACGTACTTCCTGAACATCTCCGGCGTACACACCAGTTTAGCGTTCATTCGCTTGCGAACATTCTCGATCGTCTTGCCAAAGACCGCATTGTTCATAAGCTTAAAAAAGTCTTGCTCAAACTTGGTCTTGGCCTTCTTCCTCAGTTCGGTGTTCATTAGGATGTAGCTCTCTAACCACCGAGACTGACGGAACGAGATGACGCGATGCACGTTCACAAGCTCCAGTCCATTTTCCAGCGCCTGTTGCAGGATTCTGTAATGACAGATGTAGTTCTTCTTGTCATCCAGAGTCGTAACGAGCTTCTTGAATTTCCCTCCTGGCGGACGTTTGGTCTCGCAGCAGTAGGGGAGATCCTTGTGAAGGTCGTGCAGGTGGGCGGGGTAGCGAAGGTCAACTTCCAAGACATAGCCCGCGGGTCCTTCGGGGTCCAACGCTGCAATGTCCAGGGACGCGATCTCCTCGCGGCTGAGCCATTGGAAGTCTCCCTGTGGAAGACACTGGGACATGGCCCAACCGTAAAGGTTGTTGGCGTCCAAGTATAGCAGGTGATTCGTTGGCTCTTCAGGTCGTCGATCTTCAGGGCGACATCCATCATGGTTGGCCTTGGCGTGTCTGGTGATCGCCTGGGAAATACCTCCTCTGATGCCTTGCTCGAAGAAGAGGTACATATCAAAGTCCTGTATCGTATCAAGCTCCACTCGACAGGTCCTTAACATGACATCCCAGGCGTATGACGGTAGGGTGTAGTAGTGCGCAGGGTCTAGTTCGTATTCAGCCATCGACGTGTCCCTGAAGCGTTCAAAGACGTCAGTCAACAGCGCAATGTCACAGCGCAGGTACTTCTCAGCGTAGTCCTTGAGGTTCCTACAACCGAAGGTTTCCCACACGTTGCGAGCATGCTCGTAGTCTGCATCCGTTATGTCCTCCAGGGTAAGGTCGTTGTGGAAATCTCGCTGCAGAGGCAGTTCCGTAGTATCTTCCAATACGGCGTTCGACGTTACAAAGTTGTACGGGAACACGCCTTTCCTACGGACTAGATCGATGAGGTGGTCTTCGGGGAATCTCTTCCTCGTCTCCAAGAGTTGAGCTGGTGGAAGTGCGGCGGCGAGGCTGGCGAGGCTCAAAGCCAGGAACCTGTAGGTGTCGAGGAACCTGACTCTGAATCCTGGCTGTCTTTTTCCACGCCCTTGCATCCCAACCGGTGCCGCTGCTCGGTCGAACAGGAACCGCTTCGTAAAAGCGATGTACCGCTCTTCCGTGTGAGCCAACACCTCAACATCACCAGGGTCGACCGCCAACTCCCGCACTATGAAGTGAGCGTCGTAGTTGGAGAGGTTGTGGAAGTAGCAGTTGACTACTCTCTGCTCCCTGTAGCGTAGGTTACATGATCTGTGTGCAGCGCCACGGAACTCGTAGGGCGGCGCGTGGTTGTGATCACGAACCTTTGGGTCTTCGCTTGAAAATGTCGATCCGCAGAGGTAGCAATTCGCTGTCGAGTTGTACTGCATCGTTTCGGCTGGGGTCAGGACAGGGCGCAGATTTCTTGCTTCGTACAGGAAGTTCCACAATCGCTCAACATCAGTTTTCAACATCTCCATAAATGTCTTTGTCGCATCATCCCCGAAGTAGACTCGAGGCTCGAACTCCTCAAGTCCGTACGAGTCGATAATCTGGTACGCAAAGGCGTATGGGATGTGGATGTGGGTGGCTACTCCTCCGTGCGGTTCGTCGACTTGTTCATCCATCTCCGCGGTCGGCAGTAGAGCACACTCAAAGTCCGCGTAGATGGTGAAACGCTCGCGTCGGGTGAACTCTGGATGGCTGAATTTGATTTCTGTCTTTTTCGGCGTATCCATGCGAATAGGGGCCGAAGCGGAGCAGTATCGTCTGTGCTCCTCCAGACGCTGTGCACCCGTCAGACCGAGCTTGTTCGGACGGTTGTCAAAGTGCGCGAAGCACCGCTTACAGATGAATATCCTGCCCTTATGTGCGGTGAGTTGGGGACGGATCAGTCGACTAAGGTCTTTGATGTAGGCGTAGTGACTATCACCGTCCGTTGTCACGTACAAAATGTCGCAATGGTCTTCGCGCTCCTGCCTACAAATCTTCAAGGGGAAGACGGTGTCCTGGTACTTTGGTCGTCCGTTAGGTTTCTGACCCACGCACGTGTGATCAATACCATAGACGTTGATACTGATGTTGTTTGTCCGCTCAAACGCCTTGATACTCTTCAGAGCAACGGGGAATTGAAGGCCGGTCCAATCGTATCGGGCGATGATGTCGTCGGTGTACGATGCCGGTCTTTTAGGATTCTCTTGTACAAACTTTCCCAAGACCGCATACATAAAACACCGCTCATCGGCGTTCGATACGTTGACGACTGCTTTGGTGTTCTCCAGAGACATAGGCAGTGGGAGCCAAGCTCGACCATCTTCACCTAGAGGAGTGTACTCGTTAATACCAACCTCCAAATCACGAACGCGAAGGTATGTCCACCCGGAGCCGATATGATCACACTCAGCCTTCTCTCTGATAAGCTTCGCAAAAGCTGCTGTGATGTACTGGTTCAGGTCCGAGGTCGTCGTCAACGGAGTCATCTTCGTTTTGAAGTTGCGCAGGCAGGTGTTGTTGTGCACATTTTTGAACTCACACTCCAGCTTCAAGTTGACCTTTATGCTGCGGTGTTTCGCCAAGGTGATCTCAAGCAACTCCGTAAGTCTCACAATCAACAACGCCATCACTTCTCCGATTGTGACGAGATTCTCCATCGGTCGCTGCAGACGGTAGGTTAGGAGGCGGTTGCGGAAACCCCGTTGAATGAGTGAGAATACGGGGCTTGACTGTTCTGCTCCAGTCATCTCAACATCATCGGGTTGATGGTGTGTGCTCGTACCGGGTTGTGGCTCCGTGCTCGGACCTGGCTGGGGTTCATCCTGTTCCATGGCTGCTCGGTTCCGGATCAGGTCCTTCATGATCAGGCAAGAGATCCGCTCATGATGGTCCTTGTTGAACAGCTGGTTGAACTCCTGACCGCAGTATGCGCAAGGGAATCGTCGTTCTTGACCATTGCCGTGAAATTGCATGGTGTGTCGACGCAGGTTGTCTTCCCTCTTGAATTCGACGCCGCATGTGCCGCATATGAACCTGCGGACTCTGCCGTGTACCGAATCCACATGTCGACGCAGGTGTATTTCACGACGGAAACGGCGACCGCATTCATGGCAGGTGTGGTGGCCAGGACCCGGTCCTTCATCTGAAAATAAAAATAAAAAACAGATTAGGATAACTAAAGATACAAATTCCCCTCTCTCGAGAATCACATTTCAAAATGTATTTGTTAATTAAAAATATCAATTTTGAAACAGGGAATGTAATCTTCTGTACTGTTTGTCTACATTGATGAACCTGGGTTCAAAGCTAAGGATGTAGCTGCAATAATGAGCTGCGCCAACCCTAAAGAAGCATTATGTTTTAGGGGGAGCGAAAATCTCCCCCTAGCAATTAAATCAATAGTACACCAGTTGTCACGGTCTCATTCTTCTTCATGTACCTAGTTAAATAATTATAAAAAAGGTAATTAGTTTCAAGGGGAAAAAGTTATTTTAATGTGGATTCTCACCTTCAACGGAGTGTTGATTGACATCGGCAGTCGTCTGCGGAGCATCAATCACCTCCCGGGGTGGAATGACTCGGTGATTCGCTTCCATGTGACGCTCTAAAGCTCCCCGGTCTACGAATGTGGCTCGACATGCAGCTTCTCCATCTGCAAACGCACAAAACGATTAGATTGTGAAGTATGTTTAACACCTACCTTTGTTTAGAGTACTTTCAAATTCTCAGTGACCCCCCCCCCGGCCCCCCCCCTTAGGACCTTTCTCGGGGGGGGGGGGGGGTAAATTTGTTTTTTAAAGTTTGTAATGTGGGTACTCTGATGACTTGATGGAGCAAGCAATAACATAAGTTATTAAAATTAAATTATATTGATATAGTCATGTAATTTTAAATTTAAAAAACAGAGTTCTCTATTCGCGCTAAATAGTTAAAGCTGTTAAATAAAAATTATTTTATCACTCTCCGGTTATATTGCATAACGTATTCCTATATTACTAACATTTAGGTCTGATTAAAACAATAATGCAACGCAAAAAACGTACCTTGCTGCGTTGGTGTTGGTGGTGGTAGTTGTGGTCTCAAGCCGTGGAATCTGATGTGGTGTTGCACCAAATTGTTTCTACGCACATAAATACAACCACAAATGTTACAAACGTGTGTGGCGTTTATCTTTAATATGGATTATAAGTTTTAATAATCACAAACAATACAGCACAACACGAACGTTTTAAATAGTTCAAAGGTGCTTTACGCAAATCGCAAATCGCAAATGATGATAATCAGCAACTAACACAAATCGCGTAGAACGGAACAGGATCGGACTAACACGTCTTCACGCACTGAACTCTCGAACTGAACTGAAGGAGGGCTGGTGATGTGGGGTGACTATCCCCACTAATGGATTTCGGAGAAGGTCGGGGCAAAAACTCTCAACCGCTGTCTGGGGTAAAGACCACCCTGCTCTAATGGAATTCGACGCGGGTGGTCTATAATTATGGGTTCCTAGAAGGGTCAGCCGTCTTCCCGTCGAGGTATCAAATTACAGCATCCGCATTCCCAGACAGGTCTCGACTTGTCGGTTTTTTGTGTGAACACCTGCACCCTCCAGTCGAGGTATCAAATTACAACATCCGCATTCCCAGACAGTAGACTGGACGCGTCAGTCGGTTGTGCGAACAGCTGCCTCGGTGCAGAGTACTTGAAGGGGGGTGTATCGATACACCCCCCTTTGCAGTATATGTTCAAAGCATTGCAATTATATTCTCCTTAAAATTTGCATTCACTGGTAGTTCAATTGACCGCAAGCGCTGATGGGCTAGCTCTGTTGGTTGTAGCGTTACCCTGATCAACTCTTGTATTAATTATCCAAAGTATGTCATGTGGGTACTGAGAATACTCGGCTTGACGAGGAGATTCCAAAAATGCAAAAAAAAAAGGTCAAAAGTGTGGTACGGGCCCCTTTTTTGTAAACATCATCCAAAGTGTACGATGTGGGTACTCAAATGACTCGGCTCGACTAGACGAACAAGAATCTGCAATCATAATTCAAATCCGACTTATGGTAACCGATATAGCCCGCCCCCCCCCTACATCGTCCAAATGTACTTTGTGGGTACTCAAATGACTCGGCTCGACTAGACGAACAAGAATCTGCAATCAGAATTCAAATCCGACTTATAGTAACCGATATAGCCCCCCCCCACATCGTCCAAATGTACATTGAGGGTATGCAAATTTCTCGGCTCGATTAGACGAACAAGAATCTGCAATCAGAATTCAAATCCGACTTATGGTAACCGAGATAGCCCCCCCCCTACATCGTCCAAATGTACTTTGTGGGTATGCAAATTTCTCGGCTCGACTAGATGAACAAGAATCTGCAATCAGAATTCAAATCCGACTTATGGTAACCGAGATAGCCCCCCCTACATCGTCCAAATGTACGTTGTGGGTACTCAAATTTCTCGGCTCGACTAGACGAACAAGAATCTGCAATCAGAAATCTGATCCGAGGTTAGGTTAGGTTAGGATGGGTTAGGTTAGGTTAGGTTAGGTTAGGTTAGATTAGGTTAGGTTAGGTTAGGTTAGGTTAGGTTAGGTTAGGTTAGGTTAGGTTAGGTTAGGTTAGGTTAGGTTAATATTCGCAAAAAAAAAAATTCGCAAAAAAAATTCGCAAACAAAAAAAATTCGCGAGGGGGGGGGGGCTTGGGGGGGGGTGGCCCTCCTGTCCCTCCTGCCTCAGAAACCCCCATTGTACCCTACTTTCGTTTACCGATCGTGTAGAACCCCCGGACTCGGAGACTTCTCAAAACAATCTGGAAGTAATCTTTTGTTTGTAGAAAGTTTGAACTGATCAGGGAACTTGTTGATTACTAGGTATAATTGGGTTGGAAGTGTTCAACAACAGTGGTTCAGTGTTTCTGAACACGACAGTTAACCTTGCAACACGTCTTTTTATAAGTGGATTTCTCTGCTCCACGTCATGTTTTGGATCGGCAGTTCGTAGACCCCTCAGAATATATATATAGGATAGAGTAATTATGCATCGCTTCCTAAAAACCTAAGGATATTTCAAATTCGGATTTCCATATCTGACTAACCGGTAAAAAACGGTGTTGTAGAAAGCCCCATTAAAGGTTTTCCAACGAATTTACTGAACCATAAGGAAAGTTGTAACAAAGTTGACTCAACCCAGAATCCCAGTTGTAGAAACTAGCCGTTACACCATTTAATTGTTTTTACCTAACACCTTTCTTATAGCCGAACTACACACTATATAAACCATATAAGGCTAAACTATACTTTTCTAAATGGTTCTTAGCAAACAAATCGAATCTAGATTACGCAAAGGATGGCTAATCCTTGTTAATAACAAAATTTGATCAGTGTGTTCGTTAATCAAAAAATAAAAATAAACATAAACAATGATAAAACCACTACCAAGATTCAAATCAGTATATTTTTAGTGGGTTTTTAAAATAATGTAATAATTTGAAGGAAAAAACTTAAAGGGTTCCATTCTTGATGAGGTCACGTATCCAATACAAACCCTACAGCTACTCCAACAGTCGGACTGGTCTGGCTGTCATCCACATGTGTCCAATACACCGAGATCACGTGGCCCATAGATATTTGATTGGTCCACACAGAACGTGAGGGGCTTATATAATAGGACCTCACATCTGACAACAACCCTTTACTTATCTTTCTCCTTATAAAGATAATTATTATTCGTTTAACCTCAACTTGATGTTGTTTTTAAAAATTCTTTTAAAGTTATTTTACAATAAGATTTTGTATTAAGTATTGACATTTTTCTTAACTTCCAATTTATATCTTTTTATAAATATGGAAATGATTTTATATTTTAAATACACCTTGTTGTAAAAAAATAAGCCACGTGAAAACGGAGTTAGGGGGTTTACACAACAAATGTATGGACAAATTTTAGATTATGTAAGAATAGATCGAACAAAACGGTTGAACGAGGCACAACTACTTCCGGTTGAAGAACGTGAGTCATCTTTTCATTGTTGCTACTTCCTGTTTGTGTTTACTAGTGCTGTCATACAAACAAATAAAAACTAGCTTAATTTTAGTCTATCTCTTATTTTTGAATATCATTATACTTTTGTGTTTTTTTAAGTATCTATTTGACCTTTATTCTAATGGTAAGTTTGGTCAAAGTTAATTTTTTTCAATGTCTCGACAAGCAGAGACAACAACACATCGACTCCCGAAATATTCACAGTCACATCAGTTGTTGTGGCATATGACCTAATCAGAGCTGGCAAAATAAGATTTGCTGTTTATTCTTTATTTTATTTTATTTTGCTCAACCATTTTCATATTAAAAGGTAAGTTTTATTAGCATCTTCCAAAGGAGTGTTACTTTGTTTGTTTAAAAATAGTGTAAAATTAATTAAACTACTCAAAATAGTCCGGTGTTTTTTTTTTATTCACTCTTAATAAATTTAGGTATACAAATGCATTAAAAAAACAACAGTAGTACAGCTTTTTCTCCTTAACAAATATCATAGTTATTTCACGATTTTGTGGTCACTATTTCACTTTCAAATGTGTCAATAGAACGAGAACTTTAAAGCCTACAATATTAATGGCAGTTCCGTAATATATTAGAACTATGAGATTCTACAAAAGTTACTTTGTTATACAAATAATTATAGATTATTATTATAAAAAAAGGAAAATACGTGGGCTTCTTTGGGCGACAGAAAATTTAGAAATAAGCATGACAAGATTTCCCGTAAGACTAGGCTTTAAATCTTACGATCTAAAACAGAAAAAAAGATGTTGGTGTCAGTGTACGAATACATTCATTATCAGGTACTCCCTATATTTTAAAAGCATAGGCACACGCTTTTCCTGAGCTTTCCAGGTTAGCCTATCCCGAGGACGCCGATATCATATGCATTTTTGCCTTGACACTAACTCCCGGTTGCCTCAGACGGGATTCGAACCCGCGACGGTGCGTGGGGTTGCACCCGAGTGAAGTGCATCGGGTGGCTCAAACTATACAAACTAGGCTTTACCAGTGTGAAGAGACCAGGATTTATTAGTGAATTTCCTATGGAAAGTGAACTATTAGCATGATCCACACGGTGAAACTTAAGCCTGGGACCACCGTAGAAGTTCCTAATGTGACCCCCTGAACACGTTTTGGGGGTTCGTTCAAAATTATATATATATATATATATATATGTATATATATGTATATATAGGTATAATTGCGGGCCGATTTTTGATATTTGTATTGAAACTTACCTACTCGTGCTGATATTTGTTTAGATGTTGATATATCAACAAATCAGCCCTAGGTATCATCTTAACAGTTGCATACTCCCTTGGAAATCTACATAAACTACAGTGTTAGGGTTGATACATAACCAACAACTAATATGGCGGCTTTATTGATTAAATACGGTACATCATATTAGAGATGGGAAATACCGTTACTTTGCAATAATATTCAGGAACGTTCCTTAGCTTTGTGGTAATACACTCGTTACACCCGTGATAACTTTATTTAAATATTTCTCGCCGTAATAGTAAGCGCAGACAGACTAGTACTATTATTCCGTGATGATCGCTGTTAATAGGAAGACACCAAGACACTCATCTCAACTTCTCAGCTGGATAGTTATTTCACTCGCTCGTTCAAACAGTTCAGAAGACGTTAAACAAATAATAGGGTATTTTCAGTAACCTATTACCAAGGTAATAGGTGACACTTCAGTAATAGTATTATTTATCCTATTACGTTAAATAACGCCCACCTCTACATCATATTTTGCAATTAAAACACAGTAAGAGTATAGAAGGGCCGATTTTTAATTATTCATATTCATATATATGAATTTTTTTTGTACTACTGTCAATTCTCCCAGAACATATCTCAAAAAATCTGTGTGCCTTTTACGAAGTGACTGCGTACACGTCCAATATAAGGGCAAATTCACTTCGCTACCGCTTAGGTTATGTTGGGTTAGGTTACGTTACGTTATGTTTCGTTAGGTTAGGATAGGTTAGATTACGTTAGATTAGGTTAGGAGGTTTTCTGGCTCTCAATTTGTTTTAAAAATCACAGGAAAAGTAACGTACGGTGCATAATTTGGAACGGACGTGAACAGTAGCGGCTCACGTCGGACGTGTACGTAGCCACTGCCTTACTTTTACCTGCCTCCCTGCCTGTGCCGTAGTGATTAACTTCGGAGAAAACTCGGTAAAAACCGATTTGAGATTGATAATTATTTAATTGCGAATGTGAAGATGTCGAGATGGATGCCGTTGCCGATTGAGTGTGTTGTAATAAACTGTTCAATATTACGGTAAGTAGCAAATAACACTTATTAAACGTTCTAACTAATAACAATAGCCTTAGAGATGTCTTTAGGCTTATCGTTAGGAGGCTTGGATCTTTTAACTAACTTACCTGTTAATTTTTGGCCAAACAAAAGTTTGAAGCCTTGCTAGTTCAACATGATACCTATTGATGTGTTAAGGTCTACAAACGTTAAACTAGACGTATATTTTTGAATATCTCATTTAACACAAGAGCAAGTAAGCTTGCCATTTAATAAGTCAAGTAGATAGCAATGTCCAAGTCTTAACCTTAGTGGCAGAAGTAAATATAACCTCTGAGAGCACATATTCATTTCAATTTTCATTCGTTGTAAAAGCATTTCTGGATTTTAAAGTTCCTTCTGAACTTCCGAAGGTTTAATTAATGTTTCCTTTCTTATTCAGAGCCCTTGGGCCATAAAACAAAGTCTCAAATGTTTCAAGATTTGGCTATCAAGGCATCTTTGCCGGCAAACAACTTTGGTTTATGACCCCGCAGCTAATTTCTTGTGTTATATTACTGTTGTATACATTCCAAATTACATTTCCCTACCACTAGGAGACCTACCGCTTCTTAGGAGACCGCTAAACATTTAATTAAGTTTTCTACAATACTCTGAAAGTTATCATTCATTCAGTGTTCTCAATTATGTTTTGTACGGTTTTGTAGGCTAAGTTCAAATAATAGGGTGGGTTTCAAGCTGGGGTTTTGGTAAATTATGTTTCCTGTCAATGTCCCTCAACTATGGGTAAACTGCCTTACCCCACTTTTAACTTTGATTTTCTTGGCGTAGAACATGTTTTAGGATAGTTTACTTTCTTGCATAGGGGATTCTTGGGCTGAGTCCAAAAGGAGATGATTTAAATGAACTGTGGCTTATTATTTAGTTGTAGGGGCCTAAGCTCCTGTTTTTCAGAAAGTTTGGACCAATTCTGTCAATAAACTGAGCTCACAGATCACTTTTCACAAAACTTTGGCCAATTTTGGTTTCCGGTTTAGGTGTAGTTGGCCTACATTTTGGTGAATAATTTTCCTTACGCATATTAAAATTTAAATGTTCTGGTATCTACATTTAGCTCAGATGTGCCCCCTTGTTTTAAAATGCTTCTTATTAATTTTGGATAAAAAATGTTGTAGTAAATGTTGTGAATTTAGATAACTGAAAGATTCATCCAGCAAAACATCTTAATTATTTTATAATTTGTTGTTTAGATGTTTTACTACCAGGCTGTTTATTTTATCTAGTCTACTTAATTAGTTCACAACCATTTTCATTAAGCTTCAGTCTTAAAAATATAAATATACATTTTTTCCTGTTATAAATATTTTTATTATTTTCAGTATTTTAAATTTATGTTAAGCACTGGGCAAATGAACTCTGGATGGGTATATCAGCAAATTAAAGTGAACTTTGGCATAATTAACCCTTTGCGGTCGAATGGCGAGTATAGGTCGCCGCGCGCCATTTTCCCGAACGCTCGAATGGAGACCTATACTCGCCGTGACGTTTAGCCCGTATGAAGTGCGCTAAAACTAAATATAATGTAATGATTTTATGTCTATTTGCTTCTTATATATTTCTTATTACTTTTAACGTTTATTTTATCTACTCCATGGATTATTTTGTTCTGAAATAAATGTTATTACTCCATGAACTATACTGTCTTGTGTCATCTGCAAGGTCTGATAGTCTGATAGTTCCAGCTCTGATTGTTGTCTGTGGTGTTTAGGTTATGTTTACTCTTTTGTTTAGATATAATTATGACTAATAAAATTAGTGATGACGATACTTTTGTGTGTGTCATTTTACTTACAAATAAATATAAATGGGTTTTTACTCTCGTAATCTGTCACATATAGTACATATGTACTAAAAATATATGGAAGAAAAAATAAAACAGGTATACATTTTTATTTGTATTTCATCAATATACAGTATGTAATCAAAGTGCCTTAAAAATAAACCCTCATAAATGCATTTTAAAATTAATCTGGGTAATTAAATGTAACAATAGTAAAATCTATACAAAATAGCCAAAATTAATTTTGTCTCAGGGTGTCTGGGTGATTTAATTGAATCGACCTCAAAGGGTTAAAGCTTTTCCAAAACAACACATGAACTTAGAGCTTTAATGTACCTAGTTAAATAATTATAAAAAAGGTAATTAGTTTCAAGGGGAAAAAGTTATTTTAATGTGGATTCTCACCTTCAACGGAGTGTTGATTGACATCGGCAGTCGTCTGCGGAGCATCAATCACCTCCCGGGGTGGAATGACTCGGTGATTCGCTTCCATGTGACGCTCTAAAGCTCCCCGGTCTACGAATGTGGCTCGACATGCAGCTTCTCCATCTGCAAACGCACAAAACGATTAGATTGTGAAGTATGTTTAACACCTACCTTTGTTTAGAGTACTTTCAAATTCTCAGTGACCCCCCCCCCGGCCCCCCCCTTAGGACCTTTCTCGGGGGGGGGGGGGGTAAATTTGTTTTTTAAAGTTTGTAATGTGGGTACTCTGATGACTTGATGGAGCAAGCAATAACATAAGTTATTAAAATTAAATTATATTGATATAGTCATGTAATTTTAAATTTAAAAAACAGAGTTCTCTATTCGCGCTAAATAGTTAAAGCTGTTAAATAAAAATTATTTTATCACTCTCCGGTTATATTGCATAACGTATTCCTATATTACTAACATTTAGGTCTGATTAAAACAATAATGCAACGCAAAAAACGTACCTTGCTGCGTTGGTGTTGGTGGTGGTAGTTGTGGTCTCAAGCCGTGGAATCTGATGTGGTGTTGCACCAAATTGTTTCTACGCACATAAATACAACCACAAATGTTACAAACGTGTGTGGCGTTTATCTTTAATATGGATTATAAGTTTTAATAATCACAAACAATACAGCACAACACGAACGTTTTAAATAGTTCAAAGGTGCTTTACGCAAATCGCAAATCGCAAATGATGATAATCAGCAACTAACACAAATCGCGTAGAACGGAACAGGATCGGACTAACACGTCTTCACGCACTGAACTCTCGAACTGAACTGAAGGAGGGCTGGTGATGTGGGGTGACTATCCCCACTAATGGATTTCGGAGAAGGTCGGGGCAAAAACTCTCAACCGCTGTCTGGGGTAAAGACCACCCTGCTCTAATGGAATTCGACGCGGGTGGTCTATAATTATGGGTTCCTAGAAGGGTCAGCCGTCTTCCCGTCGAGGTATCAAATTACAGCATCCGCATTCCCAGACAGGTCTCGACTTGTCGGTTTTTTGTGTGAACACCTGCACCCTCCAGTCGAGGTATCAAATTACAACATCCGCATTCCCAGACAGTAGACTGGACGCGTCAGTCGGTTGTGCGAACAGCTGCCTCGGTGCAGAGTACTTGAAGGGGGGTGTATCGATACACCCTCCTTTGCAGTATATGTTCAAAGCATTGCAATTATATTCTCCTTAAAATTTGCATTCACTGGTAGTTCAATTGACCGCAAGCGCTGATGGGCTAGCTCTGTTGGTTGTAGCGTTACCCTGATCAACTCTTGTATTAATTATCCAAAGTATGTCATGTGGGTACTGAGAATACTCGGCTTGACGAGGAGATTCCAAAAATGCAAAAAAAAAGGTCAAAAGTGTGGTGCGGGCCCCTTTTTTGTAAACATCATCCAAAGTGTACGATGTGGGTACTCAAATGACTCGGCTCGACTAGACGAACAAGAATCTGCAATCAGAATTCAAATCCGACTTATGGTAACCGATATAGCCCGCCCCCCCCTACATCGTCCAAATGTACATTGTGGGTATGCAAATTTCTCGGCTCGATTAGACGAACAAGAATCTGCAATCAGAATTCAAATCCGACTTATGGTAACCGAGATAGCCCCCCCCCCTACATCGTCCAAATGTACTTTGTGGGTATGCAAATTTCTCGGCTCGACTAGATGAACAAGAATCTGCAATCAGAATTCAAATCCGACTTATGGTAACCGAGATAGCCCCCCCCCTACATCGTCCAAATGTACGTTGTGGGTACTCAAATTTCTCGGCTCGACTAGACGAACAAGAATCTGCAATCAGAAATCTGATCCGAGGTTAGGTTAGGTTAGGATGGGTTAGGTTAGGTTAGGTTAGGTTAGGTTAGGTTAGGTTAGGTTAGGTTAGGTTAGGTTAGGTTAGGTTAGGTTAGGTTAGGGTAGGTTAGGTTAGGTTAGGTTAGGTTAGGTTAGGTTAGGTTAGGTTAGGTTAGGTTATTATTCGCAAAAAAAAAAAAATTCGCAAAAAAAAAATTCGCAAACAAAAAAAATTCGCGAGGGGGGGGGCTCGGGGGGGGGGGTGGCCCTCCTGTCCCTCCTGCCCCAGATCAGGGAACTTGTTGATTACTAGGTATAATTGGGTTGGAAGTGTTCAACAACAGTGGTTCAGTGTTTCTGAACACGACAGTTAACCTTGCAACACGTCTTTTTATAAGTGGATTTCTCTGCTCCACGTCATGTTTTGGATCGGCAGTTCGTAGACCCCTCAGAATATATATATAGGATAGAGTAATTATGCATCGCTTCCTAAAAACCTAAGGATATTTCAAATTCGGATTTCCATATCTGACTAACCGGTAAAAAACGGTGTTGTAGAAAGCCCCATTAAAGGTTTTCCAACGAATTTACTGAACCATAAGGAAAGTTGTAACAAAGTTGACTCAACCCAGAATCCCAGTTGTAGAAACTAGCCGTTACACCATTTAATTGTTTTTACCTAACACCTTTCTTATAGCCGAACTACACACTATATAAACCATATAAGGCTAAACTATACTTTTCTAAATGGTTCTTAGCAAACAAATCGAATCTAGATTACGCAAAGGATGGCTAATCCTTGTTAATAACAAAATTTGATCAGTGTGTTCGTTAATCAAAAAATAAAAATAAACATAAACAATGATAAAACCACTACCAAGATTCAAATCAGTATATTTTTAGTGGGGTTTTAAAATAATGTAATAATTTGAAGGAAAAAACTTAAAGGGTTCCATTCTTGATGAGGTCACGTATCCAATACAAACCCTACAGCTACTCCAACAGTCGGACTGGTCTGGCTGTCATCCACATGTGTCCAATACACCGAGATCACGTGGCCCATAGATATTTGATTGGTCCACACAGAACGTGAGGGGCTTATATAATAGGACCTCACATCTGACAACAACCCTTTACTTATCTTTCTCCTTATAAAGATAATTATTATTCGTTTAACCTCAACTTGATGTTGTTTTTAAAAATTCTTTTAAAGTTATTTTACAATAAGATTTTGTATTAAGTATTGACATTTTTCTTAACACATTGAACCCTATGCCCGAGTATAGGTCGGGGTACCGAAAATGCCGTTGTAAACGAAGCCCGAGTATATATCGGGTATCGCTAATTAATTCGGTACGTCGTTATTTTTAGCGTAATAATATATTTGTATGTATAGTAATGCTCTTCAATTCATATTCTTTCAGTAAATGAGCAGTTTTTACTATATAGTCAGCTGTTTAGTCATAAGAAAATAGTATTCTGACGTATTGCGCATTAGCACGATGTCAGCTGTCTGAGTTGAGTTTAGTCGTCTGTGCTTTGTTTACCGCGTCATTGTTTACGTTCTGCTAGTGAGCTTTCTATGTGATTTGTACGCTAATAAAATGTGTTTATTGTTTCCATAGCAATATTTTTATTTTTCGTTTTAGTTATTTAGTGTAGCATAGTGTAGTGAACTGTGAAAATGAGTGATTATTTAGACAGACACACAGTTCGAATGATTCGTTCCGAGTTGTCAAACTCTGACGATAGTGAAGATGAAGGTAATAATACTATTTATAATCTTAGTTTTGATGACAATGACAATCGTAATCATTCTTCTGTAGTTCAGTATGAAAAAATAAGTGATCCTGTGTACGATGCTGGCTCTGATGATGAATTTGTTGACCGTCTGTTGGCCGACCCACCAAACTTTGATGATACCAACTTTGAGGTTAGTGAGGAAGAAAACAACAGTTTAGGTCCTTCAACCAGCCATAATATAACTAGTCAATCACCAAATGATCAAATTAATAAGAAAGTAAAGTTTTCTCATAGACCTAATGAATCTGGTGATAATGGTCAAGTTTATAAAGACAGTGTTAGGCCTAGGCCTAGGCCTAGTCAGACTGACAAAGATGATAGGCCTAGTCCTATGCCTGTTGACGATGTAGCCCATAATGAGGTAGTAGCAGATGATCCTGTAAATAATAAAACTAAAAGAAAAAGGAAACCTAAAAAAAAGAAACCAACTGATGAAGAGCTTGGTTGGAGTTGTGTTGACATACTGTCACAGCTCCCTACCTTCAATGAGCAAGCAGGCGTTAGAGCCGCTATAACTGACACTTCAACCCCACTAGAGATATTTTCTTTATTTTTTCCAGAAAGTATGATTAGGCTGATCAAGTCCGAGACTAATAAATATGCAAAATTAATGATTGACAAATTGAGGCGCTCAAACAAACTACTGAAAAACAGTGTTTGGGGTAAATGGAAAACTGTAAAATTATATGAGGTCTATAATTTTTTTGCCATAATTTTACATATGTGTATTGTAAAAAAACCCAAGTTATCTGATTACTGGTCAACTGATGAATTTCTGAAGTCTTCCTATGCACCTTCAATCATGTCAAGGGATAGATTTTTTGCAATCTTGGCCAACTTGCATATTAGCGACAATGCAACTTACATACCGCACCAAACACCAGGTCATGACCCAATGCACAAAATAAGGCCTTATATTGACCATCTTCTGACTGTATTTCCTCAGTGTATTTATCCATCCGAAAACCTCACTGTTGATGAAGGTACATGTGGGTTTCGTGGTAGGGTCAAATTTAGAGTATATAACAAGAACAAGCCGGATAAATATGGTATGAAGTTATATATTGTCTGCGATGCCTCAACAGGATATGTATTGAAATTTGAGCCATACACTGGAAAGTCAGCCAACAATAGTGCTGTAGCTCTGTTTGGTAGGCTACTTTCAGAGTACTTGGGAAAGGGCCATACTATTTATATGGACAGGTTTTACAGCTCACCCGTTCTTTATGATTTTTTGTGGTCAAACAACACAAAAGCTGTGGGTACCTGCATGAGCAACAGAGTGCAGTTGCCTAAAACTGTTACCAAAATGAAACTCAATCAAGATGATATTATTTTTATGAGAAGGAATCATTTACTCTGTTTGAAGTGGAAGGATACAAGGGATGTCTTACTCTTATCCACCAAACATAAGTCAACAACTTCAGAGGTCTTGGTACCTAGTAAGGAAGGTATGAAACCAAAAACCAAACCTGATGTGGTCATTGACTACAACAAAAACAAAACTGGGGTGGATAGAAATGACCAAATCATAGCCTACTATCCTTTCAAAAGGAAGCAGTTCAAGTGGTGGAAGAAAATGTTTTTTCACCTGTTCATGATGTCGATGACGAATGCTTTCATCCTTTACCGAGCGACACGATCCGAGCCTCAACGGAAACACTGCCACATGGACAGTTTCATAGTGTCAGTTGGGAAAGCCTTAGGAAATCAAGGTGGTACCTTGTTCCAAGCTGAACAGCAAAGTAGTCCAATACAAACCAAGGCCAGTAGGCTCACTGGGCGACACTTCCCCGCAAAAATCCCTCCCTCAGATAAAAAGGCAAACCCAACTAGGATATGCAAGGTGTGTTCTGACAAAGCCAAGGCTTCATCTGGGAATAGAGGAAGAAAAGAGACATCTTGGTGGTGTGCAGAATGTGAAGTAGCCATTTGTGTGCCAGAGTGTTTCCAGCTCTACCACACCAAAGCCGACTACATATGACTCCTTTATTTTCAAAGACAATTTCAGGCCTTAGTGTACATATTTTTTCATGTAAGTAAATATTTTTTTATTCAGAATTTCATTAGGATTAATTTGATCTATTAATGTATGTATAAAAAATAAACAACAACATTGGGGTTAATTTTATATGAACTCTTGCATAATGTAGCTATTTTTTTCTCTATATAATATTTATTGTTTTTTATACAACAAATAAAAAAAAAAAAAATTTTTTTTGCCCTATAACATATTATATTTTCTTAAAGCTCTTGATTTCCTCTTTAAAATGATGTATGCTTTGTGGTGTTTTGATTAAAACTAAAAAACTAATAATTTTTTGTATTAATGCAAAAATGCCCAGTATATATGCAAATAAGCCCTGTTAGCGCCCATAGGGTTTAATGTGTTTTAACTTCCAATTTATATCTTTTTATAAATATGGAAATGATTTTATATTTTAAATACACCTTGTTGTAAAAAAATAAGCCACGTGAAAACGGAGTTAGGGGGTTTACACAACAAATGTATGGACAAATTTTAGATTATGTAAGAATAGATCGAACAAAACGGTTGAACGAGGCACAACTACTTCCGGTTGAAGAACGTGAGTCATCTTTTCATTGTTGCTACTTCCTGTTTGTGTTTACTAGTGCTGTCATACAAACAAATAAAAACTAGCTTAATTTTAGTCTATCTCTTATTTTTGAATATCATTATACTTTTGTGTTTTTTTAAGTATCTATTTGACCTTTATTCTAATGGTAAGTTTGGTCAAAGTTAATTTTTTTCAATGTCTCGACAAGCAGAGACAACAACACATCGACTCCCGAAATATTCACAGTCACATCAGTTGTTGTGGCATATGACCTAATCAGAGCTGGCAAAATAAGATTTGCTGTTTATTCTTTATTTTATTTTATTTTGCTCAACCATTTTCATATTAAAAGGTAAGTTTTATTAGCATCTTCCAAAGGAGTGTTACTTTGTTTGTTTAAAAATAGTGTAAAATTAATTAAACTACTCAAAATAGTCCGGTGTTTTTTTTTATTCACTCTTAATAAAAACAACAGTAGTACAGCTTTTTCTCCTTAACAAATATCATAGTTATTTCACGATTTTGTGGTCACTATTTCACTTTCAAATGTGTCAATAGAACGAGAACTTTAAAGCCTACAATATTAATGGCAGTTCCGTAATATATTAGAACTATGAGATTCTACAAAAGTTACTTTGTTATACAAATAATTATAGATTATTATTATAAAAAAAGGAAAATACGTGGGCTTCTTTGGGCGACAGAAAATTTAGAAATAAGCATGACAAGATTTCCCGTAAGACTAGGCTTTAAATCTTACGATCTAAAACAGAAAAAAAGATGTTGGTGTCAGTGTACGAATACATTCATTATCAGGTACTCCCTATATTTTAAAAGCATAAGCACACGCTTTTCCTGAGCTTTCCAGGTTAGCCTATCCCGAGGACGCCGATATCATATGCATTTTTGCCTTGACACTAACTCCCGGTTGCCTCAGACGGGATTCGAACCCGCGACGGTGCGTGGGGTTGCACCCGAGTGAAGTGCATCGGGTGGCTCAAACTATACAAACTAGGCTTTACCAGTGTGAAGAGACCAGGATTTATTAGTGAATTTCCTATGGAAAGTGAACTATTAGCATGATCCACACGGTGAAACTTAAGCCTGGGACCACCGTAGAAGTTCCTAATGTGACCCCCTGAACACGTTTTGGGGGTTCGTTCAAAATTATATATATATATATATATATATATATATATATATATATGTATATATATATGTATATATAGGTATAATTGCGGGCCGATTTTTGATATTTGTATTGAAACTTACCTACTCGTGCTGATATTTGTTTAGATGTTGATATATCAACAAATCAGCCCTAGGTATCATCTTAACAGTTGCATACTCCCTTGGAAATCTACATAAACTACAGTGTTAGGGTTGATACATAACCAACAACTAATATGGCGGCTTTATTGATTAAATACGGTACATCATATTAGAGATGGGAAATACCGTTACTTTGCAATAATATTCAGGAACGTTCCTTAGCTTTGTGGTAATACACTCGTTACACCCGTGATAACTTTATTTAAATATTTCTCGCCGTAATAGTAAGCGCAGACAGACTAGTACTATTATTCCGTGATGATCGCTGTTAATAGGAAGACACCAAGACACTCATCTCAACTTCTCAGCTGGATAGTTATTTCACTCGCTCGTTCAAACAGTTCAGAAGACGTTAAACAAATAATAGGGTATTTTCAGTAACCTATTACCAAGGTAATAGGTGACACTTCAGTAATAGTATTATTTATCCTATTACGTTAAATAACGCCCACCTCTACATCATATTTTGCAATTAAAACACAGTAAGAGTATAGAAGGGCCGATTTTTAATTATTCATATTCATATATATGAATTTTTTTTGTACTACTGTCAATTCTCCCAGAACATATCTCAAAAAATCTGTGTGCCTTTTACGAAGTGACTGCGTACACGTCCAATATAAGGGCAAATTCACTTCGCTACCGCTTAGGTTATGTTGGGTTAGGTTACGTTACGTTATGTTTCGTTAGGTTAGGATAGGTTAGATTACGTTAGGTTAGGTTAGGAGGTTTTCTGGCTCTCAATTTGTTTTAAAAATCACAGGAAAAGTAACGTACGGTGCATAATTTGGAACGGACGTGAACAGTAGCGGCTCACGTCGGACGTGTACGTAGCCACTGCCTTACTTTTACCTGCCTCCCTGCCTGTGCCGTAGTGATTAACTTCGGAGAAAACTCGGTAAAAACCGATTTGAGATTGATAATTATTTAATTGCGAATGTGAAGATGTCGAGATGGATGCCGTTGCCGATTGAGTGTGTTGTAATAAACTGTTCAATATTACGGTAAGTAGCAAATAACACTTATTAAACGTTCTAACTAATAACAATAGCCTTAGAGATGTCTTTAGGCTTATCGTTAGGAGGCTTGGATCTTTTAACTAACTTACCTGTTAATTTTTGGCCAAACAAAAGTTTGAAGCCTTGCTAGTTCAACATGATACCTATTGATGTGTTAAGGTCTACAAACGTTAAACTAGACGTATATTTTTGAATATCTCATTTAACACAAGAGCAAGTAAGCTTGCCATTTAATAAGTCAAGTAGATAGCAATGTCCAAGTCTTAACCTTAGTGGCAGAAGTAAATATAACCTCTGAGAGCACATATTCATTTCAATTTTCATTCGTTGTAAAAGCATTTCTGGATTTTAAAGTTCCTTCTGAACTTCCGAAGGTTTAATTAATGTTTCCTTTCTTATTCAGAGCCCTTGGGCCATAAAACAAAGTCTCAAATGTTTCAAGATTTGGCTATCAAGGCATCTTTGCCGGCAAACAACTTTGGTTTATGACCCCGCAGCTAATTTCTTGTGTTATATTACTGTTGTATACATTCCAAATTACATTTCCCTACCACTAGGAGACCTACCGCTTCTTAGGAGACCGCTAAACATTTAATTAAGTTTTCTACAATACTCTGAAAGTTATCATTCATTCAGTGTTCTCAATTATGTTTTGTACGGTTTTGTAGGCTAAGTTCAAATAATAGGGTGGGTTTCAAGCTGGGGTTTTGGTAAATTATGTTTCCTGTCAATGTCCCTCAACTATGGGTAAACTGCCTTACCCCACTTTTAACTTTGATTTTCTTGGCGTAGAACATGTTTTAGGATAGTTTACTTTCTTGCATAGGGGATTCTTGGGCTGAGTCCAAAAGGAGATGATTTAAATGAACTGTGGCTTATTATTTAGTTGCAGGGGCCTAAGCTCCTGTTTTTCAGAAAGTTTGGACCAATTCTGTCAATAAACTGAGCTCACAGATCACTTTTCACAAAACTTTGGCCAATTTTGGTTTCCGGTTTAGGTGTAGTTGGCCTACATTTTGGTGAATAATTTTCCTTACGCATATTAAAATTTAAATGTTCTGGTATCTACATTTAGCTCAGATGTGCCCCCTTGTTTTAAAATGCTTCTTATTAATTTTGGATAAAAAATGTTGTAGTAAATGTTGTGAATTTAGATAACTGAAAGATTCATCCAGCAAAACATCTTAATTATTTTATAATTTGTTGTTTAGATGTTTTACTACCAGGCTGTTTATTTTATCTAGTCTACTTAATTAGTTCACAACCATTTTCATTAAGCTTCAGTCTTAAAAATATAAATATACATTTTTTCCTGTTATAAATATTTTTATTATTTTCAGTATTTTAAATTTATGTTAAGCACTGGGCAAATGAACTCTGGATGGGTATATCAGCAAATTAAAGTGAACTTTGGCATAATTAACCCTTTGCGGTCGAATGGCGAGTATAGGTCGCCGCGCGCCATTTCCCCGAACGCTCGAATGGAGACCTATACTCGCCGTGACGTTTAGCCCGTATGAAGTGCGCTAAAACTAAATATAATGTAATGATTTTATGTCTATTTGCTTCTTATATATTTCTTATTACTTTTAACGTTTATTTTATCTACTCCATGGATTATTTTGTTCTGAAATAAATGTTATTACTCCATGAACTATACTGTCTTGTGTCATCTGCAAGGTCTGATAGTCTGATAGTTCCAGCTCTGATTGTTGTCTGTGGTGTTTAGGTTATGTTTACTCTTTTGTTTAGATATAATTATGACTAATAAAATTAGTGATGACGATACTTTTGTGTGTGTCATTTTACTTACAAATAAATATAAATGGGTTTTTACTCTCGTAATCTGTCACATATAGTACATATGTACTAAAAATATATGGAAGAAAAAATAAAACAGGTATACATTTTTATTTGTATTTCATCAATATACAGTATGTAATCAAAGTGCCTTAAAAATAAACCCTCATAAATGCATTTTAAAATTAATCTGGGTAATTAAATGTAACAATAGTAAAATCTATACAAAATAGCCAAAATTAATTTTGTCTCAGGGTGTCTGGGTGATTTAATTGAATCGACCTCAAAGGGTTAAAGCTTTTCCAAAACAACACATGAACTTAGAGCTTTTGAGCTACTGAGAATAAATCAATGTACATAGAAATTATGAATTGGTGTTACATTACAGGGTCCATGAATGTGACGCCTTCTTCGTCTTCCGCCTACCCATGCAATCCAGGCCGGCCCTCTACAACGTGCCGCGGCGGACTACAACTCCTGTTGATGATGAACTGTGATATTAGCGTAAGTGTTGTGATTCAGCTGCCCAATATTTGTTGCCCATAGACGGTTTAAAGTTTATTTTTGTTATTTATTTTTAAGTTTAAAGATGGACTAAACGATTACTTTCCAGTACCGATTATACCCGATACTAGTACAGACTAGTACCGAGTAGCGACTACTTTGTATTGATTTCGGCCAGAAATAGGCTATGGGTTCACAGTGTTGCCCTGTGTTTAAAGCAAAGGATTATGCACCTTCTGTGCTTTGGGTTCATAATTGATCACCTTTTCATGCACTTCTGTGTTTCAAGTCAGTTGGACTCCGAGCGTTTTCTCTGTTTTCAATGGCCTACGGCCGAGTTGGTGGGGGCGTCAGACCACATATTTTGTCATTGTTTTGTAGTAACGATTGCTGTGTTTAGTTTAAGACCACTCCCGAGGTCCTATTATAGAAATTACCCAAGATATGAGACTTTGAAAACCGCTGTTTGAGGAGTCTATACAAAATGAATTTCGTCCACAGTTTGTGTACTTAATATTAGGCCTAAGGCCTCCAAATAACTTTATTTTGTGTTCTTGGGTTGGCCTACACCTTGGCGAGGTCAATCATTCATTTTGGTTCAGTGTAAATGTGTTTTTGTGACTTGTTAAGTTAGGCCATTTTGACTCAATTGATTATGTTGAACAAGTGGGCTTCTGGGACTTTCCCAGTGCCAAGTTTGGTCACTTTTAGTTGTAATTAATGCTCATACATGTTCCCTGCAAGTTTCATTTAATTTACTTTATAGATAAGAAAATAATGAGGCATTTTAAGTTTTCCTATTTCTGTAATTTAAGTTACCCCAGGGAACTTAAAGTCCAATTGGCCTCAGGCCGATTTTTAAGTGCTGGGTTGGGATTGGATAGCTGGGAGCACCTTTCCCCCAGCTGTTAAGACCTTTCCCAGCAAATTCGGTCAAGAAATGTTTGAGTTTTTTTACAAAAATGCATGTAATGTACTGCCAAGCTAAAATTTTCGAAATCCTTTAAATACTGTTTTTTTGTGTATGTTTAAATATGTTTTCTGTAATTTTTTCATTGTTTTATTTTAAGTCTGGCCACTCTGGACCAGATAAGTCTGGATTTCTGTCTGTAGTGCATCGCTCGGATATATCACATAATCGTGCGGCTTCAGTCAGTGATGTCACATTGTGTTTTTCTGATTCTAACAACCAACCGAGCCGTCTTTTGCTTGGTTTGTTTAGAAATATTATATAAGAAAATTAAAAACCCTATTACGCGATGCATCACCAGGCATTGTCCGTTAAATGCAAGTCTGCTACGAGCGAAATTATCGGAATAGTATATTTCGTTACTAGTCCGGAAAAGCGCTCTTTGCCAGTGCAAATCGTTTAAAATCGCCGTATCTCGGCCGATCAAATTTGTTTCGATCTTAGTTTTTAGGTAAAATCTTTGTTTTCAACGATAACATACTTTGAGATTTCCGCTGGCATGTTGGCCTTTAAATTATTGCGGTTTGGATATAAACTGTTGCGGTTTTTTTGGCCGATAAACTATGTTCACTTGTCGTTTACGGTTTAAAAGTTACAGCGAACATGAAATGTGGTAAAATTGTCATTTTTAATCCGAAAAACAGGTCAAATAGCTGATTTTGGTCCATGAATTCAATACAGTCGTCTTTTTAGGCCGATAACTCATATTTTGGTCTATAAATAATTGAATTTGGATACTTGCTAGTAGTAGTGAATGATTCCCGCGGGAGCCAAAAAGTACGAAGTACGAGACGAAGTACGAGTCACGTGACCTGGATTAAGTTTTGGATTAAAACGCATTCAAACCTAACTTAAGCTTCGTTTACGACTGTTTTCAATAGCCGTATTGAAAAAAATAAATTTAAAAAACCCGTTTTTAAAGTTATATTTACGTTTTATTGCACAAATATTGAAGCGTCCCATTTCAGGACTAGTATGTTAAATATTGAAGCGTCCCATTTCAGGACTATTAAATATATGTATATTTTTCATATTGTTCTGATAAAAACTATATTTTTTTAATATTGGTCAGATAAAAAACGCATCGCTAGGACTAGTGTATTAAATATATATATATATATATATATATATTGATCAGATAAAAAACACACAACATACTTGGCATTCGCTATATAACAAACTTAATGTCGTGTTTTGTCTTATCATTCGATAAATTTATTTTTCCGTTGTATATTACATACAGGGGTTTCTCAGGCTGTAAAAGCGCCTTTATATTATTCGACGACATCCTCTTGGTCCAACTTTCGGGTAGTTGAAACTTAACGTTATCACATGTCACAAGAACACGCGGTCCGTATTGGGTAAAATTTCGTTCAATGCCTTTGACCAAATACTTTTTACCATGTTCTCACTTAACCTTGTAAAAGAATTACCATTGACTTCGTTGAGTATACTATCAAAATCGTCGTGCATATTCATTTTTTATGTTTTATATCGCCTATGTATACAAAATTGAATTATCAAATTGAATAAAAGATATAATCGCGTCTCGTGCGTTGTTATAAATATTTGATTCAGCAAACAGCTATTGTATTTATAATTAAGATCCCTTAACAGCGAATAAGAATTTTATTAAAACTTTGAAAAATAGAATAAAAAGATAAAACATAAACTAACGTAGTTCAGACTGGCTTATGAGTTTCACGTAAACGATATAATTAGGTAAAGCGTTCTCTAACTGTTTATAGTTTTCATCTGTTAAAAGTATACTGATTTCTCTTATGGTTTGCAATCCACTCTTCAACGGTACGTAGTTTAAAACGCTCGGCTTATCATGTATTGTATCTTTATGTTCTTTGGGACTTAAGTGATACAACAGAGAACTGTTTTCGTGCCTATGCCAGTGTACACTGTGATTGATAAAAGAATGTTCCACTAAATCGCAATGAACCTCTATAACGTTAAACGGTCTTATTTGTAATTCTTTATTACCTTCATACATAGAAACTACGTTTTCCGCAATGTGTTTGGATTCGTATTTGATATCATCATCTTTGTCCAATTCGTTAAATCCCAGAAACCTTCGCATTCCGTTGTTTATATGACACTTTACCGGTGAATAGATACACACATTAAATTGACTGTTCCGATAAATCTTAAACTTTTCCGCTACATCCTCTGATACTAATTCATATTCGTTCCATAAAACCCTCCTAATCGCATTTTGAATAGCTTTCAAATCAAAGTACCCCGGATGCAAAATATTAGTTGGATAAGTGTCGGGTTTATAGAATGATATTGTAGCCTCCTCATATAAATTGTGAAAATAATTGTCCCAGTATAATCCTGTTAGCGCCAAGTAATACCGCACGCCACTCGGTGATTCGCTTCCATGTGACGCTCTAAAGCTCCCCGGTCTACGAATGTGGCTCGACATGCAGCTTCTCCATCTGCAAACGCACAAAACTATTAGATTGTGAAGTATGTTTAACACCTACCTTTGTTTAGAGTACTTTCAAATTCTCAGTGACCCCCCCCCCCGGCCCCCCCGGCCCCCCCTTAGGACCTTTCTAGGGGGGGGGGGGGTAAATTTGTTTTTTAAAGTTTGTAATGTGGGTACTCTGATGACTTGATGGAGCAAGCAATAACATAAGTTATTAAAATTAAATTATATTGATATAGTCATGTAATTTTAAATTTAAAAAACAGAGTTCTCTATTCGCGCTAAATAGTTAAAGCTGTTAAATAAAAATTATTTTATCACTCTCCGGTTATATTGCATAACGTATTCCTATATTACTAACATTTAGGTCTGATTAAAACAATAATGCAACGCAAAAAACGTACCTTGCTGCGTTGGTGTTGGTGGTGGTAGTTGTGGTCTCAAGCCGTGGAATCTGATGTGGTGTTGCACCAAATTGTTTCTACGCACATAAATACAACCACAAATGTTACAAACGTGTGTGGCGTTTATCTTTAATATGGATTATAAGTTTTAATAATCACAAACAATACAGCACAACACGAACGTTTTAAATAGTTCAAAGGTGCTTTACGCAAATCGCAAATCGCAAATGATGATAATCAGCAACTAACACAAATCGCGTAGAACGGAACAGGATCGGACTAACACGTCTTCACGCACTGAACTCTCGAACTGAACTGAAGGAGGGCTGGTGATGTGGGGTGACTATCCCCACTAATGGATTTCGGAGAAGGTCGGGGCAAAAACTCTCAACCGCTGTCTGGGGTAAAGACCACCCTGCTCTAATGGAATTCGACGCGGGTGGTCTATAATTATGGGTTCCTAGAAGGGTCAGCCGTCTTCCCGTCGAGGTATCAAATTACAGCATCCGCATTCCCAGACAGGTCTCGACTTGTCGGTTTTTTGTGTGAACACCTGCACCCTCCAGTCGAGGTATCAAATTACAACATCCGCATTCCCAGACAGTAGACTGGACGCGTCAGTCGGTTGTGCGAACAGCTGCCTCGGTGCAGAGTACTTGAAGGGGGGTGTATCGATACACCCCCCTTTGCAGTATATGTTCAAAGCATTGCAATTATATTCTCCTTAAAATTTGCATTCACTGGTAGTTCAATTGACCGCAAGCGCTGATGGGCTAGCTCTGTTGGTTGTAGCGTTACCCTGATCAACTCTTGTATTAATTATCCAAAGTATGTCATGTGGGTACTGAGAATACTCGGCTTGACGAGGAGATTCCAAAAATGCAAAAAAAGGTCAAAAGTGTGGTGCGGGCCCCTTTTTTGTAAACATCATCCAAAGTGTACGATGTGGGTACTCAAATGACTCGGCTCGACTAGACGAACAAGAATCTGCAATCAGAATTCAAATCCGACTTATGGTAACCGATATAGCCCGCCCCCCCCCCTACATCGTCCAAATGTACATTGTGGGTATGCAAATTTCTCGGCTCGATTAGACGAACAAGAATCTGCAATCAGAATTCAAATCCGACTTATGGTAACCGAGATAGCCCCCCCCCCTACATCGTCCAAATGTACTTTGTGGGTATGCAAATTTCTCGGCTCGACTAGATGAACAAGAATCTGCAATCAGAATTCAAATCCGACTTATGGTAACCGAGATAGCCCCCCCCCCCTACATCGTCCAAATGTACGTTGTGGGTACTCAAATTTCTCGGCTCGACTAGACGAACAAGAATCTGCAATCAGAAATCTGATCCGAGGTTAGGTTAGGTTAGGATGGGTTAGGTTAGGTTAGGTTAGGTTAGGTTAGGTTAGGTTAGGTTAGGTTAGGTTAGGTTAGGTTAGGTTAGGTTAGGTTAGGTTAGGTTAGGTTAGGTTAGGTTAGGTTAGGTTAGGTTAGGTTAGGTTAGGTTAGGTTAATATTCGCAAAAAAAAATTCGCAAAAAAAAATTCGCAAACAAAAAAAATTCGCGAGGGGGGGGGCTCGGGGGGGGTGGCCCTCCTGTCCCTCCTGCCTCAGATCAGGGAACTTGTTGATTACTAGGTATAATTGGGTTGGAAGTGTTCAACAACAGTGGTTCAGTGTTTCTGAACACGACAGTTAACCTTGCAACACGTCTTTTTATAAGTGGATTTCTCTGCTCCACGTCATGTTTTGGATCGGCAGTTCGTAGACCCCTCAGAATATATATATAGGATAGAGTAATTATGCATCGCTTCCTAAAAACCTAAGGTTATTTCAATTTCGGATTTCCATATCTGACTAACCGGTAAAAAACGGTGTTGTAGAAAGCCCCATTAAAGGTTTTCCAACGAATTTACTGAACCCTAAGGAAAGTTGTAACAAAGTTGACTCAACCCAGAATCCCAGTTGTAGAAACTAGCCGTTACACCATTTAATTGTTTTTACCTAACACCTTTCTTATAGCCGAACTACACACTATATAAACCATATAAGGCTAAACTATACTTTTCTAAATGGTTCTTAGCAAACAAATCGAATCTAGATTACGCAAAGGATGGCTAATCCTTGTTAATAACAAAATTTGATCAGTGTGTTCGTTAATCAAAAAATAAAAATAAACATAAACAATGATAAAACCACTACCAAGATTCAAATCAGTATATTTTTAGTGGGTTTTTAAAATAATGTAATAATTTGAAGGAAAAAACTTAAAGGGTTCCATTCTTGATGAGGTCACGTATCCAATACAAACCCTACAGCTACTCCAACAGTCGGACTGGTCTGGCTGTCATCCACATGTGTCCAATACACCGAGATCACGTGGCCCATAGATATTTGATTGGTCCACACAGAACGTGAGGGGCTTATATAATAGGACCTCACATCTGACAACAACCCTTTACTTATCTTTCTCCTTATAAAGATAATTATTATTCGTTTAACCTCAACTTGATGTTGTTTTTAAAAATTCTTTTAAAGTTATTTTACAATAAGATTTTGTATTAAGTATTGACATTTTTCTTAACTTCCAATTTATATCTTTTTATAAATATGGAAATGATTTTATATTTTAAATACACCTTGTTGTAAAAAAATAAGCCACGTGAAAACGGAGTTAGGGGGTTTACACAACAAATGTATGGACAAATTTTAGATTATGTAAGAATAGATCGAACAAAACGGTTGAACGAGGCACAACTACTTCCGGTTGAAGAACGTGAGTCATCTTTTCATTGTTGCTACTTCCTGTTTGTGTTTACTAGTGCTGTCATACAAACAAATAAAAACTAGCTTAATTTTAGTCTATCTCTTATTTTTGAATATCATTATACTTTTGTGTTTTTTTAAGTATCTATTTGACCTTTATTCTAATGGTAAGTTTGGTCAAAGTTAATTTTTTTCAATGTCTCGACAAGCAGAGACAACAACACATCGACTCCCGAAATATCCACAGTCACATCAGTTGTTGTGGCATATGACCTAATCAGAGCTGGCAAAATAAGATTTGCTGTTTATTCTTTATTTTATTTTATTTTGCTCAACCATTTTCATATTAAAAGGTAAGTTTTATTAGCATCTTCCAAAGGAGTGTTACTTTGTTTGTTTAAAAATAGTGTAAAATTAATTAAACTACTCAAAATAGTCCGGTGTTTTTTTTTTATTCACTCTTAATAAATTTAGGTATACAAATGCATTAAAAAAACAACAGTAGTACAGCTTTTTCTCCTTAACAAATATCATAGTTATTTCACGATTTTGTGGTCACTATTTCACTTTCAAATGTGTCAATAGAACGAGAACTTTAAAGCCTACAATATTAATGGCAGTTCCGTAATATATTAGAACTATGAGATTCTACAAAAGTTACTTTGTTATACAAATAATTATAGATTATTATTATAAAAAAAGGAAAATACGTGGGCTTCTTTGGGCGACAGAAAATTTAGAAATAAGCATGACAAGATTTCCCGTAAGACTAGGCTTTAAATCTTACGATCTAAAACAGAAAAAAAGATGATGGTGTCAGTGTACGAATACATTCATTATCAGGTACTCCCTATATTTTAAAAGCATAGGCACACGCTTTTCCTGAGCTTTCCAGGTTAGCCTATCCCGAGGACGCCGATATCATATGCATTTTTGCCTTGACACTAACTCCCGGTTGCCTCAGACGGGATTCGAACCCGCGACGGTGCGTGGGGTTGCACCCGAGTGAAGTGCATCGGGTGGCTCAAACTATACAAACTAGGCTTTACCAGTGTGAAGAGACCAGGATTTATTAGTGAATTTCCTATGGAAAGTGAACTATTAGCATGATCCACACGGTGAAACTTAAGCCTGGGACCACCGTAGAAGTTCCTAATGTGACCCCCTGAACACGTTTTGGGGGTTCGTTCAAAATTATATATATATATATATGTATATATATATGTATATATATGTATATATATATATACATATATATATATATATATATATATATATATGTATGCACTCCAGTGGTCGCATTTTTTGTCCGATTTACTTCAAATTTGGTAGGGATATTACTTTTTGTAATCAGTTGGACAAGTTCATTGGGCAAAACAATCGGAAAACTCTAACCCCCTTGTTTGGGGATTTTAAATTTAGAAATTTGAGTTTTTGGGCCCAAAAAGGTTCAGAAAAGCCCCGGATGTGAAATTAACGAATGAAAAACTGTGGGAGTTAGTGTGGCGAAACTTTTAAGCCCTCTTTTGTCATTCTAGCATATATATTTACCAAGTTATTAAAGAAAATTTGTATTGACCAAACACAGTACGTTGTCTTATGGGGGTTTTACTTTAGAAAAGCCTGTTATTCATTTGTTGGTGTACTTTTATCATCTCCAAAACCCTCACGCATACTTTAAAGCCTGACTGGACCTTCTCCTAACTTTAAAATGCGCAAAATTGTATTCCCAGCATTGTTGGTAAATAGAACCAGGAGCATCAAAACAGCCAAAAAATCAATATTTTCAGATTTCAATAAAAATTGGAATAATAGTATGTTTTTAACTGATTTTGAATTGTTATACTTTTTTATGTGGAAATTCACTTCCCTCATGTCAGCGTGCTGCGTGCGAACTCGTTTTATTGTTATTGTGTGATGAAAATCCTGCAAGGAACTTTGTTAACATGGAAAAAGATGGGCCGCATTGTTCTGCTTAAGTATTTGTTGTATTTTTCAATACACTCATTAATTTAATCCTTAAGGAAAATCAGTAGCCTGCAAGGAGCTGAAATTTTTGCAATCAACACTAACTTATGTTTGAAACTTCTGAATTTTCTAAATTGAAATATGTTTTAATATTTCAATATTTTGGTTGAACCAATCTTACTTAAATAAAATCAATTAATATAAAACGGTATATATAAGATATGTTTATTTTTCGTCGATAATGTTTTTTATAAAATAGAATAAGGTAAATAAAATGATTTCCACTTGAGTTATTTGAAATTTCAAACTGTACACAAAACACACGTTGTGCAAATAATACAACAACTTTTGCCCCGAGAGTTTAATAAACATGTATTATCATTCAACAAGCATCCACACATTTCGTTGGGGGCGTTTTATTCAGTTTTATGTTCCATAAATAATAATGCGTTCATAAAAACCTTCTCGATCATTTTATGTTTTAGACTATTCTAATATAAAAAAACACACTCATTTTCATACTTTAATAACCAACACCTAAATGAAATATTTGTTTCTTCTAAACAGTTTTACCTGTTACAATTCAATTGTAAGGTACGAATAAAACACATATACAAATATATTTACAGTGGATTTATTTGTTTTATATTGTGTAAGTAAATCATTTTTATTATAACCTTGTTAATAATGTATTTCAACCACATTTATCTGTTGTAAAAAACGTCTATTTCTAACGCTCAGTATTCATTTTTGTTTAATCTTCAATAGAGTAACATCATTATAAATATTAATATTATAAAACTAATTTTAATTATATAGTTATATAAAGATATTATGGTGTTAATTGTGATGGTTTAGTATTTTATTTACACGATTGCACTGAACATCAACATAACACAGGGCCTAGTGGGGGCCATGAAACGTTCACACAATTCATTACCAAATAACGCAATGCATCTCACACTTACGTGAGGCAATTAGTGCTTGTGAATTTTTTCTGTTGTTAAATTTCCAGAATGTCCTCAAAAAATCATTGATTAACACTAAATAATTCCAGTGTGCATTGCAGTAAACAGGTTTAAAGAAAGTAAACAAATTATGAAAAAGTTGTTTAATTTACTTATTATCTGCAAAATTTAATTGTTTATAAAATACGAGTAGGTTGGAATGTACACAAAGTATACCAACAGTTATGTAAGATTAATAATTAAAAAATAACAAATAATACAATTTAAAAGGATAATTATTGGTATAGACTACGTTGAACAGTTTCAAAGGGATATAATGATTTTGAAAATTACTCTTTCAGTATTAGATTGAAGCTATAACTGAAAAAAATATGATTAAAGACTAACAGACTGAGCCAGTTTAAACGAGCCCTAAATAGGTTTAATTAGTTTGATGTGGGATTGAATTTGACAGTTTCCAAAATTAATATTGTTAGATAAATAAATAAATAAAGTTAATCCATTAAATATTTAATAAATTATATTCAAAATGTGCAATAAAGATTAAGTTATTAAATGATAAACAAACCAAAACACAACTCGTTTTTAGCGAATTTCCCATATAGGGAAGAAGCTATTACCGTAGGTATCATAGTAAGACTTAAGCCCGAGACCATGATAACTTTTCATTTTGAGGTCCCCAGATGCCAAAAACACCATTCATTCAAATTGTTATATATGTGTATATATGTATATATATACATATATATATATATATATATATATATATATATGTATGTGTGTGTGTCCGTAAGCACGATAACTCTCGTAAAAATCCGATCTTAATGAAATTTGGTACAAATGTGTAAAGTACCATTTATTTGAACAAGTTCGAAAATCAGATGAATCGCACCATCCGAAGAGGGGTTTTTGGGGGGTTTTGTACCCCAAAAATGTGTTTTTTTTTTGGGTTTTTGCATGTAATTTTAATTTAAATCGAATTTTAATGTATACCATTGAATTCAGCTTAAAAAAACAAACAATTTGGTATTTTGATCATTGCTCTACGTCAATTGGTTACCGAGATATTGAAAGTGCTAAACACAGTACGTTGTCTAATGTTATTCTTATGGAGAAAAATAAAAATTGTATATCTCGCTTATTTATGAACATAAACTGGCAAAATTTGGTATATGGCTTGATCTGGTTGTGGTTTATTGTTGTTTGCACAAAAAACAATTTTTCGCCTATGGTTCCTGTAGCAGCAAACCTAGGTACCTGGTCCCCATGCTATTCTTATGGAAAATACTTAAAATGTTATATATCGCTTATTTATGAATGTATATGGATGAAACTTCGTATGTGACTTCACTAAGATGAGTTCTATTGATATTTGCATAAAAACCCATTATTTTGATTGCCTTGTTGCAGCAAACCTGCGTACTCATCCCCAATGTTATTCTTATGGAGAATAATTAATATTTTAAATATCGCTTGTTTGTGAATACATTTCTTATGAATCCTGTTAAGTGTTTTAATATGTTATGTTATATATTCATTGGAAATTCGCTGAGTATGCAGGTTTGCTGCGACGGGGGTATTATATTGTTCTCCCTGTCGTCAGTTACGTTAAAAAACTCATAGGTAATGGATATTCTTTACTTTACAGTATTTAGTTTTGTTTTATTTACTTACTACAATATTCCATAATCTTTGTTTTTATAGTGGAATTTCAAGCGTACAGTTAAAATGTTTAATACTAAACCCAGCATTAGATATCCACGCATTTAGACATGAATCACTGATTTATGTATTTAAGCGTTTGGATGAAAGGCATTTTGTGAAATTTGAGACACTTACTTAAATTAAACCGGTGGCTCTTCATCTGTTCATGAACCGTACAAAAATCCTCAGGCCCGGACATTCTTGAAACAATCTTGAAGTGATTTTTTGTTTGAAATAAGTTTGTCCTGATTAGGGAGGTCGTTGATTATTAGGTGTATTTGGGTTGGAAGTGTTCAACAGTAGTTGTTCAGCGTTGCTAAGCACACTATTTAACCTTGCATCACGTCTTTCATCCGTGGATTTCTCTTATCCACATTACGTTTTGTAATCGGCAGTTTGTAAACTGACGAGAACGTCGATACAGGGTAGTGTAATTAGGCATCGCTTCCTGAATAAACCTGTATATTTATCTGGAAGTCAGTTTTCCCATATCTGACTGCTATGTCCTGTAGCTATTCCACCATTTAATTCGTTTTACCTATCACCCTTCCCTTTGTCTGATTGAACAATAGGTAAGGGTAGATAAGACTAAACCGAGCCATTTTAAGTAATTCTTAGTAAACAGAAACAAGCAAGAGTACACAGAGGAAAGTTTTAGATAAATTTATTTTCGCTGGACTGTTTATGAAACTATTGGAAGGAAAAAAGTAAACTGTTATCTTCTTGATGAGGTCACGTATCCAATACAATCCCTACAGCTACTCCAACAGTCGGACTGGTCTGGCTGACATCCACATGTGTCCAATACACTGAGATCACGTGGCCCATAGATATTTGATTGGTCCACAAAGAACGTGAGGGGCGCTCACATCTGACAATAATCCTATACTTCTCTTTCTTCTTATAAAGAGAATTATTATTCGTTTAACTAAAAATTGATATTGTTTTAAAATTATTTTTCAGAGTTATTCTACAATGAGATTTTTTACTAGGTATTGAAATTATTCTTTAATTCCAATTTATATATTTTAAGAAACACAGAAATGTTTTTAGATTTTAAATATACCTTATTGTACAACAACTAAGCCACACATAAACGTAGTTAAGAATTTTACACAACAAATGCATGAATACATTTTAGATTATGTAATACAAATCGTACAAGACAGTTGGACGAGGTCCAACTACTTCCGGTTGGAGGACGTGAGTCAGCTGTTCATTGTTGCTACTTCCTGTTTGTGTTTGCTGATGTCGTCAGACAAACCAAGATAAAAGAGCCTACTTTTAGTCTATCTCTTTTTGTTTGAATGTTATTATAATTTTGTGGTTTTCTAAGTATCTATTTAACCTTTATTCTAATATTACGTTTGGTCAATGTACATTTTCATTAATGTCGTGACAACCAGACAACAAAAACACCTCGACTCTCGACATATCGACTGCCACATTAGTTATTGTGGCACGTTACCTAATCAGAGATAGCAAAATAATACTTGCTCTCTATTCTTCCTTTTATTTTATTTTGCTAAGCCATTATTGTATCGAAAGTTAAGTTAATACTTGCTCTAAATTCATATTTACCAAACAGTTCATACAAAACAACAATTCATATTACTATGTTAAAATAAATTTAGAGTAAAATTAATTTAACTACTGAAGGTAATTTATATTGGTTTGTTGTGTTTATATTTATACACATTCATAACACTTTAAGTATACGAATGCAACTTGTTTAGGATAAACAACAGTAGTTATTGTTTTATCTTGAAAATAAATGTCTTCATTATTTAAACTACCTTTCTTGGTTATATTGTAGTTACTTGTTCACTTTAAAGTGTATCAATTAAATCAGGATGTTACAGCTGACTGTCTTAATCCCAGCTACTACTAGGACTGGAGAAAAATACAATACAATACTGAAAATCACGTTAAAAAGACATCGTTCAACAGCAGTAATAAACGACTTTCCTGTTAACATTGCAAAGTATTTCACAGCAACGTTAATGACCTGAAAATCTTTCGAACTGATTAATTAATTATGTAACATCTAACTGTCTATGAATAAAAGTAAATTTTGCTGATATTTATGAGCAATGGCAACAGTTATAATTTTGAATATTACTTGTTTGTAATAAATTTGTTGATGTTTAAGTCAAAGGCAGATTCACTTTGTGCTGATCATCTGTGCAAACCAGTGAGATGTGACTGACACTACCTTCAAATACAAATTAATATAACAAATGTTTTATTACGTTTTTTCACTCAGCAAAAATGGAGATATTCACAATTGAGTCAGCCTGGAGGGAGTAATAAATATGAATATAGATTGAATGTTTGTACAAGTTTGTATTATCATGCAAATATTGATTTTGCTGTTTTCAGTTAATTTATTTTTAGTTTACAACCATACTTCATATTATTTGGTCATTTAAACTTACAATATTGATAAAATTTGAACTTTACAAGGGACAATTTGTTTATTATTAACAATCAAGCCATCGTATATTTTGTAGAAAAGCATTATGAAGAAGCATTATTATTTTGTTATTGGTACTGCAAACCGACCGAATAAATATATAAGAAATGTACTTGTGGATATATGTTTCATGTAGTGATGTAACGTTATATTGTAAGTTTGTACTAACACATAAATTCGTTCATAAAATGGTTAACGATATAATAGTATTTCATACATTGTACTGTAGGATTAGTATGAAGACCTTTTTATTTAAAAGATTACTTTTGAAACCCACTTTAATTACATTTCTGCTCAAAGTAATGTTTTCCTGGTTTATATTTATATTACAATTCATTTACAAGATATCATTAAAATTATATTTCCCAACACGACACATGGACCCCAGGGTGACATATAACGTGCTTGCTCTGCATTAAAAAACATATATGTCATAATTTATTGTGTTGTACATTTGGCATGTTGATTTTTTACTTTTAATAAATCTTTGGCAAGAAGTCTGCAGAAATTTGATCTATCAAACTAAGAAATATAATATATATATTTTATCTTGGAAACGCATCTGAAATACCATTTTCGGTAATATATGCTGGCAACATCAAAAATTATGACTCAAAACGTTGTTAAAACAATACAATTTAAATTTAAAATTATAAAGTAAAAGGTTTAAAGCAACAAATTTGCTACATTTTCACAAATAACAAATTTACAGGCTAAGTAATAGTGAACATGAAAAAAAAGAAAATTGGTAAACGAATCAGTAAGACGAATATATATATATGTAACAATTAATAAAAAAACCATTTTTATAAAATGAAACAAACACACAATTCTAGAAATATTTCGGCTATATTTCTACATACTTTCGGCTCTAAATTGTTATATTAATTTTGAAAATTGTTATTTCAGTGCAAGTTTACAATATAAAAGATAAAATAAATTATGCATTCTCAATTTACCATGTTTAAATGAACAAACAAACCATTATTAAGAGGTGTTGAACGATATTAATAGTAAGTTAAACTGGAATATCGTGTTTAATAATTACTTTTGTTACATGAATAAACAATTATATTATCAGGTTCATTCAGTAACTAAAAATGAGAGTGTAATTATGCTTCATAGAATCAACAATATGCTGTTATTATAATAACTAGATATTAGATAGTTTTTTAAGTTCAAAACTTAATCACTTTGGTTCGATTAACAGTTTGTTTTGCAGCTTCGAAGTTATTATATTATAAAACCTTAGAAATGTGTAACAAGTTGGAGTTTTAACAGTTTTAATAAGAAGCAATTTTAAAATTTAGTGTTAAAAATATATTGTAAGATAAAGGGCATGTTATTGATTAAAAACCTTTTTTCTAAAAAAAAACTCAACTAACCGTCACCATAGGCTTTTGACAGCGAGGTACCGTACCAGGGTCGTATCGGGCCACGTAAAATAAAGAGAACAGCCATTTAATGGAAGTGTTATATCGCTTTACAGTTTAAGATGTGTGGCAAAGAATATTTAAAGACTTTAAAGCATGTACGTACATTCACGTATCTAATGCTCTATTCAATGTTGGGGAGGTGCATTTAAAAATATAGTTGGAAAAATATAAAATATAAAAAAGGTTCCATTGGTTATGTTATGTGTATTACGTTCCTTTCGATATTCGTCTCAAAGAGATGATTTTTTTATAAACTAACTGTAATAAACACCTTTTTTTGTTCATAGTATTTTATAATTAGTTACCAGATAAGTGGTCAATAAGAAAACGATTATTGTTACCAACATGAATGAGGGACTCGGAAATGTGCTTAACGATCATATCACAAACTTAAAACTAATAGATATTTCATTGAAAAATCTGATTATTATTGTTCTCCAAAATGCCTTCTTTATAAATTAAGTATCCAAAAATTTTATAAAATTAACAAATACGTTGAAATAATGTACTGTATTTTATACATGGCTAATCCACAGGACAATGTAAAAGATAAATGTGAGTTGTGTTTCGGATGATAACAAATTTTAATAAGTATTATAAATTATTAAAATATAAACAGTTGAGGTTATAAATGTTTTAAATTTTAAATAAAAAGGGGTTTTAAAAAGACTGAATAATGTAGGTGAACTTCTAGAATAAAAAAGTCAAGGTTACACAACAGGAGCTACACACTGTTATCAGTGATGATTCACTGTTATCAGTGATGACACATTGTTATCAGTGATGACACACTGTTATCAGTGATGATTCACTGGACTGCTACTGTTATCAGTGAGTTAATGATTGACCATCATCAGCAACCTGATAAGAGAAACCAAGATAAATGAGACCATGTTTTGTTCACCATTAATGTATTTTCAAGTTGGGAATAAATATTTTCTTCCCTATCTTTTCTTTGAATTCCTTTTTAAATATTTAACTGACGGATTATTCAGGGTTTTTACAGAAATTGTGTTCCTAAAATCCATTTTAGTTAATTAAAAAGTATTCAATCATAAACATTTGGAGTATAGATTGTGTAAAGTAAATAAATAAAAATAATAACAAATGTCGCTAAAAAATAGTATATATTTTGGATTTATATCAGTTTGAGTTGTTTTAAATAGAATTCTTCTTTTGTTATTTAATAAATATTCAATACTTATACACAATTTTTATTGATATTAAAACATAATTAATAAGCACATTGTGATAAAACAACCCATCAGTTATTTTTATTTTTTTATAAATTATGCATGTTTTAAATCAACAACGAACAGTAATGTACAGTAACAGTATAACAGTAGTATTGTGCTGCGGGAAAGAAGTAAAATTGCGCGGAAGATGAGTATCTTGAATTTAGATGAAAATTTAAAACTAACACTGTTTCTAAACGCCCTAAAATGCGTTATTATTTTAAATTTTGTGCCATCAAGTTATTGAAGGTGTTACCCACCTTATGAATTACCCTGAACGGAATAATATTACTTGGGTATAAAAGTTCAAATATTCAAAATTTCCAAATTTGTTTGATGTAATTTTTTCTATATTATAATTCATATATGTAGCATTAACACGTAGTTTAAACGTATAATACTTAAAGTGAAAAAATAAAATATATATTTCAATTTAAAACAAATATGAATAAATCTCAAACTCTCTTTCCGATATTGGATATACAAATGATTTTACAATTATTCAAAGTACTTACAAGGGTAAGAACTCTTTGAATGGACTCCTAGGACTTTTTAATTAAATATCTCGCTAATTGTAAAATGATTGAATACCGAAGATACACTCAAATGTACGTATTTTGGTATTTAAGTCTAAAACATAACAAATGTTACATCAATTGCACATCAAAGTAATAAAAATGTTGTTTGATCATATAGAAAAAATTAAACTTCTTAATCCTCCTTTCAAAAAAATAAACAAGATTATAGCTTTTAGTAACTGTTATTGTTGATCAAGTTTTAAAACCAAAACGTATAGATAAGTCTAAACAGTACCAAACAATGTACTGATATTTACCCGAAATCTGTTTCCTATAATCGAAAGCAACCCCGACCAAATACCCCTTCATGTTTATATATTGCCTTCGAAATAAAAGCGAATGCTGCAAATGAAACCTCAATCTCAAAGGTGGTACCGAAATTGTTTTTGAAATAAGAACTTCTTTTTACGTTTTGATGTAACTATATTTACTTTAGTATTTACAGTTGTAATGACAAGCCAATTTTGCTCAATAGATTTGTTTGTAAGTATTTCATATTGCTTTTTCTGCTCTAAATTTAATGTAATATAACCTGGCTAGAACTTATAGTTATCCCTGTAATTACTTATTAATAACATTTGAAGGAAAATTGTGGAGCCGTTTTAGGGATCAGAGTTGCAAGCAGGCAAGCACTCACGGACACAAGCAAGCAAACAAATATGAGAGTATAGGATGTGACTAACGGTCTTTTGCATGCATACAACATAAGTGTAAACATAGCGTAAGTGTAAGACTTTTTTAATTATGAATGCTGTTATGGATATTTAATGATTTCGTTTAGTAATTGGTGCTTAATTTGCTTAGTAGAGCAATAAAGACAGACTGGTGTGAATATATTCCGGAATAATTGTACTCTCCAATTCGGTAAGTAGATCGCCACAGGGAGTTGTTATTGTTCCAGACAGTTCAGTGACAAGTTTGGGATATTGTGGTCTACTTGTTCTGTAACTGAATAATGACCTTTCTACTTAAGTGGTTAACCTACTTAGATTTTGTATTACTAAAATATATTATTTAGTGAGGATAATCCTGCAAAGTTTTACCGAATTATTTTAACATTATTGTAATTAATTAAATATAATAAAAAATCTATTAAAATGACTGATATTAATTTCACGCGTAAGGACATAACACATTATATGGTTCGTCCTATTGAAACAGTGTTATACAGTAATTCGTAAGTTTTAAACCTTTATTAGGTAATAGCGTTCTCACTTTAACATATATTAGTATCGCATAACATTAATGCAATTGAATATAATATTATATGTTGGTAATCCATCCCATTTTCAGACAGACCTTATAATTAAACTATGATTTACACTGCATAAATATGCTAAAGCTTGAACAAAAATTTACTACACTATTTTACACATAATTATCATTGTCAAACCAACCGAACAATTATGGGTAAAGCCAAAATTTCGAAAATTGTAATGTAAAGCTTTTCAATGTTAAATACTATTCAAAGGCTGTTTGTGTTCATGTAATGTTTTCCTCTTTCATCGCACGAACATGTTATGTTTCCTGTACTGGATGATAATATTATGTTGTTGAAACAAACAACAAGGCGCTGGCATTGTGGCATTTTGTTGTCATCAGTGTGGTGAACTCAGTTTATTAAAATATTAAAATGATCACAACAAACATAACACAAGTTTATTGTAATTATTCCTCAACATTACTCCTATGAATATAGTATTTATTATAGATTTATAAATTGACCACGAACCGCTAAACATGTTTTATCGTTTTACTCAATAACTATTTGAATCGAAAATAAATTTTGTATGGTTTAGGATTTATTATTTATTATTTTAGCTTTTTATAAATTAAATATAAATGAGAACAGTTCAGCAAGTTTTATATAAGGGATAAAGACATACATTTATCATAAGCTTTAAGTTTTAAACCCTATACAAACATAGCCGTACACAATCATAGCCATAATTGAGTTATCTGTTATATTTAATATCAATATTAAAACTTCGTTTCCTTGATTTTCTTTTTCTTTTTCCCATTTAAGAGAAATCGACACTTGTAGTTCTGACAATACTGCTGCAATAAAAAAGCAAAGTTGTTGGTAGACAACTTACAAAAAAAAGAACGTTTAATATCTACCTTTTGGCTGCATTTTCGTGAAGTTATGAACATTTCTAAACCATTTATGTGATGGTGATAGAGAAATTAAATAAATGTAATTAACAATCATATACGTACCGACTATTCCAAACATGTACTTACCAACGAAGAATTTGTTAATTAACTACATAATTGGTAATTTAAATAAATTAAACTCATGTTGGTATGAAGAGAAACTATACATTTGAATTATTACCGTTTCAAAAATATTTATAAATAAAGTAACAAAATATGTGTGATCAATTAAAATATTACGTGAGTCTTTGTAGAAATCACATGTTTAACAAATTTGGAGTCTTTAAATTTAGAATATTTTAGAAAATTAATTTTAAGATAAAAATTAATAAATGTAAAAAATAATAGCTAAACTGCTTGTCGGTGGTACACCTTACATAGACACTTGCAAGTTGCTGTGTTTAAGTCCAGGTGATTATAAGTTGTTGGGAAACGTTAACTTGTCATTAGTGTTGCTAAAATGCTACATTGTTGTCCTAGATAGAACCAGTAGCTACGCTAAGTAGAACCAGGAACATCAAAACTGCTACAATTTGTTTTCCAATTTCCAAAATAAATGGCATATGCGTTTCTTTCAACGCCTTGATAATTTTTATTTTTCAATTTAGATATTCATTCCCCCCATGTCGGTGTGCTGCGTGCGAACTCGTTTCACATTTCTACTAACATATTTCACTATAATAATAGTTTACCAATTAAACCAAAGCTGACCTTAGTAGAATCGATATCAAAATAATAGTTTTCCAACAGCTTCTGATATCTCGGCCAGGGGCTGCGTGGAACTGACAGTTGAGTAACTAGTTGAAGGGATTATAATCCTTGTTAGGTTGTAGCCAAGCGGGTAAAGTTTAACTTCCAGATTAGTTTGGTTACTATGATCCAATATTGTTGTTTTGGACTTTGGTTAAATAGAGTAAAAAGTTAAGTTACTTCTTGATTAGCGTGACAAGTGTTAAAATTACGGGATGTTAACAAAAAAAGGATCATCATCACTGATCATCATCATTGCCTGATGGGGTAAATCAATTGCTTTTACCAACTTTACGTATATTTATTTTTATTTTGTTTATGAATGCAGAGTAACAGTAAATATGTTTTAGAGTGTTGTATAACGTTTATTAGTCACATTCTGTAGAAAGTTAAGGTATTTTATTATTAATTATTTAGCAAATTAACAAACAAATTTTTATTTTCTTTTGTACTTTGTAAGATATCAAACTGATCTTATTAGGTCATCGTTTACAATAATTTACTAACACTATAAAAACTTAGCTTCTTTCTCATTGTGAAAAAATCATTGATAAGAGAAAATAAAGTGCAATATATTCTAAAAGAAACATTTTTATGACCATTTGTTTACAAAATAAGAAACCAACAATACGTATATCTTCTTTTTAATTAATATAGCTTTCTTAGTATATCTTTAGTGGATAGGACCTCACCCCTAAAGCTTCTTCGTCAGAAGTTCCCTGAGGCATGACCCAAATTCCATTATCACAGACTGATGTATAACCTCAGGTTGTGGCTGTGCATTTGACAGTTTCATCCCAAGTTGGGTGAACATGTATGACATGGTAATAGGTACCCTCCTAAACCAACATATTACTTATAATAATAACTAATATAAACTATATTTTCCCATTGTTGTGTAAAATATGAAAAACAAAACTGTAAACATATTTTGCAAACTTTTTGCTCTACACCACATAAAACTCCATCATGTGGTGATCAGAAAAAGCTTGTTCACTTGTAATTATTGGCAATTTTAAATTAACTAGTATTTGACATAAAACTTATTCAATGGCATTAGGACAGGACAACGTCTGCCGGGTCTGCTAGTTTTAAATTTATACTGTTCTATTTTCAACATGTTTTGGGGGCTAATTAATGACTTCAGGGTAACAGTTGTTAAACCTTATTAGCCTTTTTACTGGCGAAGACTAAAACATCTCGTAAAACATATATTAATACTGTCCAGCTGCTATTTGGTCACTGAGCTATTAATTAGTGATGTTTTTTTAGAGGAGGGGGATGGTTTTGTACCTTAAATAGAGGGAAAACAGTTTGGAATGTTCAATTTTTAAACGTTGAAAGTGCTGGCGTATTGTACATAGAAAATAAATACCCCCGTCGCAGCAAACCTGCGTACTCAGCAAATTTCCAATGAATGTATATGTTTCTCACTACCACATAAAGGCACTTACCAAGTTTTATAAAAATAAATTAATAAATAAGTGATCAATAGCATTTTATTTATTCTCCATAAGAATAACATAGGACTGAGTATGCAGGTTTGCTGCAACAAGGAACACAAAATATGTGTTTTTATGCAATTATCAATTTAAATCAACCAGGTGAAGCTACATACTAATTTTTATTAATTTATGTTAATAATTAAGGGAGATATAAAACTTTACTTATTCTCCATAAGAATAACATTAGGGCTGAGTATGCAGGTTAGCTGCTACGGGGACAACCAACAAAACATTTGTTTTTTGTTCAAATATCAATATACCAGTACAACATGAAGCCACATACCAAGTTTCATCAATATACATTCATAAATAATCGAGATATCAAATTTTATTTATTCTCCATAAGGATAACATTGGACAACGTACTGTGTTTAGTACTTTGAATATCTCTGCAACGGTTGGACGTAGAATCACAATTTAAACACCAAAATGATTGTTTTGTGGAGCTGAAGTGATTGGTAAAAGCAAATGTGAAGTTTAAAGTAAAATTAACTGAGGAAAAGCCAAAAACCTTTTTCCCGTAAGATTAACATGGGAGATTTTATGAGCATGTTTTTTTGGATTTTTTCCGCAACCACTTAACCTAGGTTAATAATTCAAAATACCATATTATTTGTTTTTTTAAGCTCTATAACATGGTCAAAACCAAAATTAAGTGTTTCAAAAATTGTAGGCTGAAAAATACAAAAAACTGATTTTTGGAAAATTTAAAACCCCCATAAACCCCCCTTCCCATAGTCCGATTTTTCTGGTTTTCGAACTTAAAGTCATAAATGTCACTTTACACATTTGAGCCAAATTTCATCAAAATTGGACTTTTTTACTCAAGTTATCGCATTCACGGACACATATATATATATATATATATATATATATATATATATATATACATGTATATATATATACATATGTATAAATTTGAACGAATAGTGTTTTAGTCATCTTGGGACCTTAAAAAAAAATTTGTCACGGTCTCGGGCTTAAGTCTTACCATGAGACCTACGGTAATAGCTTCTTCCCTATAGGGGAAATTCGCTAAAAAGGATTAATAAAAAAGTATTAAGACCGTAAAGTTCATGTTTAATGCTTTGGAGGAAACTGTTAAAAAAATAGGTAATTTTCCGTAAGCGGTAAAAACTTTACACTTGAATTACATACTGACTTTTTACTATAACTGCAATTCTGGATAGCAGGTTTTAATAATACAACTAATATTAAATAATATTTTTATCTGTAGTTCAGGATCTTTATAACTCATTATCTGTATTCATTAATATATTTAATATTATTCTAAATAACTCATAACCATTAATAGACCTCCATTTATAACCATTAATAACTCATAAATGTAGAAAAGCCAAGTAATCTTGTTAAAACTTTTACAACTTGTTAAAAACTCTTTGAACTTCTTTTATCCACAGATGTTTTCCAGTAAAGATGCTAAAAGTTTTTAAAGATAGTAATCCTCGCTCAGATTAGAAGGTTTATTTCACTAACTAGAGAAATCGGTTTAAACTATTTATTTCTGAATCCTCCAATTTATTTTAATTGTTAAGTGTTTTTTATGTCTTAACCCGATAGAAGAAAAATATTACTACTTTAAAATAATATGAAAGTAACCACCATATAAGAATGCACGAATATCGAAATTAGCAACACGAATTGGCCTACCATTATACTTTTGAAGCGCACCTCAGTTGTATGTGGATAAACTATACAGACATTGCTAATACACTCCGCACTAACCATTGTATCATAAAACTACAGTCTAATTCTGTAATACCAATAAATAAATGACCAACTCGATTTTAAGAAATAGAACTTTCACATTAACAATAAAATACAATTATTACAGATACTCCAGATTTCAGTATTGAACTACCTTAATGAGTTGCAAGTCAGGACCTGCAGGGTTGATTTAGTGTTGGATATTTTCGAGGAATAAAAGTTCGAATATGACTTTCTAAAGTCCATCAAACTTTCCTGTTGATATATTCCAAGAGGTTGCTTGCGTTTGAGAGTCGCAATTACAAACTTATTTAAGAAGAAATTTATTTTAGTTTGATTGAAATAAGATATTGTTTATATAAATAAAATCCCTTTTGCTTATAAAACACAAGTACAGAAACGTGGACTCCTGAAATGTTAAATTTATCAGTGCGCTAAAAACACTGTGAAAATTTACCTATTGTTTCTATTGTTGTTTTTTACCTATTGTTATTTTTTAAGGTCACAAATTACTCAGGATGGTTTTGTGCTTAAAAAAAATTGCATCTAATGTTCTATCGTTACTTGTGCAAATTTAGAATATGAACTCCTGGTTTTAAAGTATAAAATTACCTTTAACGTAGTTTTTAGCGAATTTCCCCTATAGGGAAGAAGCTATTACCGTAGGTCTCATGGTAAGACTTAAGCCCGAGACCATGATAACTTTTCATTTTGAGGTCCCCAGATGCCAAAAACACCATTCGTTCAAATTTTTATATATGTATATATTTATATATATATATTTATATATATATATATGTGTCCGTAAGCACGATAACTCTCGTAAAAAAGGTCCGATCATAATGAAATTTGGTACAAATGTGTAAAGTACCATTTATTTGAACGAGTTCGAAAACCAGATGAATCGCACCATCCAAAGGGGGGTTTTGGGGGGGTTTTGTACCCCAAAAATGTGTTTTTTGGAGTTTTCACATGTAATTTTAATTTAAATCAAATTTTAATTTATACCATTAAATTCAGCTTAAAAAAACAAACAATTTGGTATTTTGATCATTGCTCTACGTCAATTGGTTACCGAGATATTGAAAGTGCTAAACACAGTACGTTGTCTAATGTTATTCTTATGGAGAAAAAGAAAAATTGTATATCTCGCTTATTTATGAACGTAAACTGGCAAAATTTGGTATATGGCTTTATTTGGTTGTGGTCTATTGATATTTGCACAAAAATCCATTTTTTGCCGGATAGTTCCCGTAGCAGCAAACCTGCATACTCAGCCCCATGTTATTCTTATGGAGAATAATTAACGTTTTATCTCCTTTAATTATGAACATAAATTAATAGAACTTGGTATGTGGCTTTACCTAGTTGAGTTATAATGATATTTGTATAAAAGCCCATTTTTAGTGTTTCTTATTTCAGCAAACCTGCATACTCAGCCGCCATGTTATTCTTATGGAGAATAATTAAAATGTCATAAATCGTTTATTTATGAATGTATATTGATGAAACTTGGTATGTGGCTTTATGTGGTATTAAGATAAATTAATATGCATTGGAAATTCGCTGAGTATGCAGGTTTGCTGCTACGGGGGTATTTTATGTTTGTATTTGGCCAAAAGTACTTAAAACTAATGAAGCTACAAAAGCTAAATTACAAATTTTAAACAACAATTAACAATTAATTATTACAACAACAATTTTAATTATTATTTTAGTATAATAGACAGATGGTATTTTTTTACATTGGGATAAAATAATAATACTGTTAGAAAATAAGTAATAGATATTCATAATGGAATCATTTGGAATTATCTTTTAAATGTACATTAATATTATTTAATTTTCAATAGCAGACAAGGATTTACAAAACAAAAACCTAAAAATGCAAAACACCAACAATAAGCCAGTCTAATGTAAGTAGTTTTATACTTTGTCTGATGACATTAGCAAACACAAACCGGAAGTAGCAACAATGAACAGCTGATTCACATCCTCCTACCGGAAGTTCTTGGCTCCCATCCAACAGTCTTGTACCGCCTGTTTTACATAATGTACATAAACTTATCTTATGTGTATAGGATTGGAAGTTGTGTGCTATTGCACTACATAATACTTAACGTTTGTAACTAACTAGGAATTACATTTCAATGACAAAAACCTCGGACATAATTATCACAAAGGTTATTAATCGATGCAAATTGAAAATATATTGTTCTAATTTGTGTAGAGATTATGAAACTAGTAGGAAAAACGCTATGTTATTTACTAGTATTCCGGTTTTTGGCTATTTTTATAAAATACTAAAAATGTTTTTCGTAAATTAATCGGAATATAGATATTAGTACGTTTTATAGTATACATATACTTAATAAATTAAGGAGAAAGCGTTCTGTGTGGATAGATAAAATTACTATACGGCCCACGAGGTGTCTCAGTATTGGCCACACGAAGCGGGTGACACAACTGTGCGTCGGCAGGACCAATCAGGGGCTACTGGGGACGTGACGTCATCTAGGAGAAAGCGCTCAACTGGCACTGCCTTTATAAAGAAAATACTAAACTCAACAATAAAACCTTGGAACCAAACAAAAATTTAAAGGAATTGAAATGCATACTTTTTTGTATTTTGTGTACTTTGCTAATTTTGACGGTTAAGTTAGAAATTCTTATTGCGAAACCAATACCTAAAACTGTGTATACCTCCTCTGTGTATTGTCGAACTGTATGTATTATTTACTACAAAATCTCATACACATTATCTGCATTTATCTTTTATACACTATCATATTAATGTAACATTTTATATTTTATATAGTGTATTTTTAATAAAAGGCAATACCATTTTTAATAAAAAAACAAACTAAAAATTAGTTTTTGTTAGTTTCTGATTGTTATTAAAAATATAAACTTGCAAACATAATTATTTAGTATTTTGCAGTGAAAAACATAAGTCATTCAACAATACATCAACAAATCAGCACCCAAATCCCCAAGTTATAAAATGTAAACAAAAATTATCACCATATGTACTACACAAGTTAACTTTATATAGTTTAAACAAATACGCCCTCGTGTAGAACTAGCGTCTGGCCCATAAATAGGAACCTCAGTAAGGCCATATGTGACGTTATAGTGGCAATAACCACGGCCGGGAGTCATAAAGTGGGACTTGAGAACTGAAACAGAGAACATATTTCATACTAGCTCGATGTCATTTAAGAGCTCCGTGTATATTTTATATTTTCAGTTTAGGATTTAAATATTGTATTACTAGAAGTAACACTTTAAATAACATAAAATTGGTAAAAATAGGTTGAATCTTAAATAATTGTATCGATAATTCTGTACGATTATTATCGTATAGAAATCCCCAACACTATTTTCGTAAGAAGAACTGAAAATATACTTCAAGAAACCGGACATGTGGACATAAATCTACACTTATTACTTTCTCCCCTTATACATAGTATATGGAGAAAGTTTTGTTTTGGTGCTCCCTGAACCCAAAAGAGTGTTTTTTACGTGATGTCTGTCTGTGTGTGTGTGTGTGTGTGTGTGGTCGTGTGTGTGTGTGTGTGTGTGTGTGTGTGTGTGTGTGTGTGTGTGTATGTGTGTGTGTGCGCGCGCGTGTGTGTGTGTGTGTGTGTGTGTGTGTGTGTGTGTGTGTGTGTGTGTGTGTGTGTGTCTGTATGGATGTGTACAGAGCTAGAGCCCTAACCAATGGGCTGATCTTTATGAAATTTGGCATGTAGGTACCAATCCACGATATCTCCAGGATTTTTGTTATTTGTTTGGAATTTTTGATTTTTAAGGGTAATTATCCCCCCAAAACCGCCAAAAAAACATGAACAATAAAAATTTCTCAAAAACGGCTCTAACGATTTTGATTAAATTGTAGTCGTTTGTAGAACTTTAGTTTTCCAACAAAATGGCACGACCCGCATTCCTTTAAAAATTCGGGTTCATAAATTACAGGACTTAAAACATCAAAAATTCAGTTTTTTTTTATTTTTCATAAAAAGAAATAAATATAAAAAAATATTACTATTCACCATTAAAAAGAGCTCAAAAAACTAAATAATTTAGTATTTTGAATTACTATTCTACGATTGCTGGTTTCGGAGAAAATTGAAATTTTCATTTTGCGGTAAACGCAGTACGTTGTCCAATGTTATTCTTATGGGGAATAACAAAATTACTATTTCTCTCTTATTTACTGATCAATTTCATTCAAACTTGATATGCTTGTCAAGTTAGTATTGACCAACAGAGGAAATTCGAAATATATTGCCCCTTAATAACCGTGGGGGGAATAGGGGGCATTTCCCCTTTTAAAACCACGAGTGCAGCAACGGATTCTGTAGTGCCTCCAAAGCAGGGATTTGGGTGGATGTTTTTTAAAACAACTTGTTTACAAGATTTTCTGTACATTCGACCGTGCTTTGTACTCTATATTTAGTAAATAAAAAGTAATTTATTCATTAAAGTTGGGCTAAAAGGGAGAAAGTATGTGTCAGTTTCCTGATACCGTTTATTTTTATGAGTAATCAAACAATAAATTAGAATAAGTAAATACAAGAATAATGGTGCGTTGAAAAATAATTTAGATTTCCTGCTTTCCACAGCTACAACAATTACGGGTTTTCTTATTAATATTAAGGGTGGGGAAAATGTAAAACTCAGATAAGTAGTTCCTGAGCCCGAACGCTAAATAACATAATAGTAATTTTAAATCCGTAACTTGCCCACAAGTTTGACAATATCACCAAATATCACATTTATTGCTTTGTCCTTAACCAAATATTATTTTTTCATACCTAGTTAGTGTAATATGACCTTGTTTGTTCGGACTACGATTGTTTTTATGTTTGCTCTTCTATCAAACTGTCAGAATAGTGGTATATAGTTTGTTCAGTCAGTAAAATCTGATCTATTTTGACTAGCCTAAAAAGTTAAGTGAATTGAACGTTTTAATATCTATCCTAAAAGATCCTAAAAACTTGGAAAATACCAAATTATGTTTAGGTTAAATGTTATTACAATTTTTCAAAGCCCATTTACTATTTTATAGGATGGTTTTATCAAGGTAGTCCAAACCTAGTGACCTTGTCAAATCCGGGCAAATTATTACACAATCAGATCATATGTCAACACAACCAAACACATTGTACTAGACCTCAACCGTTTATGAAGAAAAGTATAAGTGAAATTTTCATTACAGCATTTTCATAACATTAATTATCTTTCGGAAGTTCAATATGTGTCGAGTACAGAATTCCCTCCACTTGTGGAATCTTAGAGGAATCCCCTTTGTTTATATTGCAGGGTGGCCGCGGCGCTGGGACGGAATTCAATAAATTCCTCAGGTCTATGATATAATAACGTAGGGAGGCGGTGAGAAAATATTGCTTATGAAATGCTACACAACTGTATCAGCCTTTGCCTCTATGAATAACCCTTCCTGTGCAGCTATATTGGAAATAATTTTTAGTTGAGGATATTCAGAATTAAACAGTATACCCATTAAAGGCACTAACCAAAGGTTTGATTATAGCTATCATATTTTATATATATATTTCGGTCTACATTGTCGGAATAAGGGGTCTTGATGTCTTAAATGTTTACTATATTACTATATAATGCGTTGTTGACACTTCCTATTTTAAAGCGAATATGAATGAATTAAGAGAGTAGAATCACTGAAATATTATGTTAAGAGCTTTACCTACTATCACTGGGGATTACAGTGCATTAAAGGCATTACCTTCTTGGATTACATTTCCAAGCTGTCTTAAAGACATTATCGAACATAAGTTAACTAACGCCATGCCACTGATACAAACCTAAGTAAAATATGCTAGCTATAAAAAATTATGTAAAATATTCACAAATTAATTCATAAATGAATCCACAATGGCGTATTGCCTTTACAATTCTGGTCGGCTAAGTTTTTAATAACTCAAAATAATTTTAAAGCCCTATATTAATTGCTGACACTTTAATATGGTACCGTGGGAATATATATATAATATGGGATATAATATATATAATAAATATAAATATATAATAATATAATATGGGAACCGTGTGTATTATTTACCACCAAATCTCATACACATAACTCTCATACACTATAAATTGAATCTAACATTTTATATTTAATATAGTGTATTTTTTCAAAAGGCAATACGTTTCTTATAGATCTGACGGCTGCAGACCCCACCATGAGGCTGTCGTGACGTCACGTAGCACTCTGATTGGCCTTTCATGTCGTAGAATGTCAACTATTGGAACTACAGAGCTCCTTCTGAAGGGAACCGAGTTGATACTAACAACCTTACTCAACACATCATTGCTTTCCCACTACAAAGATGTATTAAATGTGCCAATAATAACAGAAAACTGTAATTGTTTCGATACTATCGATAAAAATGTCCAAAGAAAAATTGTTTGTGAATAATTCATGTCAATAAATTGTAGTTATTACCAAATATTATTTATGTGGAATGAATTTTTGTATCAGCTTCACCTTAAAAGAAAGAAAAAAACACTTAAAGAGATAAAACGTTACCACTGTGGTTTGAAGGCGCTGCTCATGTACACCATTGGGAATAGGTAGTGAAATAGTAATAAATATTGGCTATCTTGGAGTGATATTGCTAGGGGACTGGTATTGCTTTATTACTTAGGCACTGGAATAATATATATTTGTTAATTAAGTAATATTTAGAAGAAATATTTAGAATATATAACTCCAGTTATTTCTGTATTCAAACTATCGTGGTTTATTAGGTGAAGCAATCAGTTTTACATTTCTTGATTTTGGCAACGACTCAAACTATTCAAAACTCGATTAATTATTTCATTTTGCTAGGAATTCTATTTAAAATATCGTTCAAAACTGGAATTTGTATATTATACTTTTTTATTCAATGATTATTTTTAGAGAGTAATGATAGGTTTTGGTTGGTAAATTATTGATGATAGGTGATGATTGTTGATGATTGATGTTAGGTTGATGATAGGAAAAGACAGGATTTGTATAAGTGATTGCAAGTATCAAACAATAGATAGGTAATCTGTGTTTGATGATTTATGTTGGGTAGTTGATAGTTCATACCCGATGATTGATGAAGGACTGGTAAGTTATAATGGATAACAGAGGACTATCATGGTTGGAGATATTTGATGAATCACGCTTAGCTGAACTGAATTTATTTATAGGTAGCTTAGTTTAATGGAGCTTAAATATAAATATGTTTTTGATATATGAATTAAATTTACAACAGAATTCAGTCAGAAAATAAATAATCCACATATGAGAAGACACATACCATTGACCTTGTATAGAAAAAATTCTTATCAATTAAACAAAAATATGATTAGTGATTGCAAACAACTCACAAATATTTATTCATAATATCACAGTGAAATATAATATCCCTGTTAAAACAAGGGTCCTAAGTAGTTTGTCAATTATAAAACATAGTTAAATGCTAAGTAAACTGACAGTTAGGGAAGGTATTCTGTAATATAATTCCTGATAATACAAAATAATACTACAAATATATTTCCAGTTTGTATAATAGTTTTTAACGTGAACCAACTGTTTGCATTACGGATGTATAGCGCGGGACTGCACACATCCTCATCCCGTGAATGTAGGCGATAAAACAGTCCTTGGGTCATTATACGATGCTATAAAACAGATCATAAGGCATAAAGCAGTGAAGTCACAAATAGAAACTGTCGTCATATTTCATACTGCACTTGGTGACATTTGAGTGCATTCTGATGCAAGTTATTATTTGAATGCCGTTCTACATGATTCATGTTATAAGTCGTTTTATGTACATGTCTGCCAATGCCGTTGTAAATGGTTTATGGAGTTTCTCAACAATAACTCACTACAGGATGTAAGATATTTAGTGATCCACTTCATATTATAAAATAATTACAACTTGAGTACAATGTTCCATGTCTTTACTTTTAGGTAACCATCATAGAAGACGGTTCCTTCTTACAAAAGCAAAAGTCTGTGTTAGCAGTGTTGCCATCATAATTAAACTAAGTTAATTTATTTTACAAATTAATATATGTTGTCATTTTGTATATTAAACACTTTAGATGAGAACGATCCAAAGTCTTGTGGTTGCCGCGAGAATCAAACCGGTTACCTCTTGAACAGAAATTACAGATGTTAACCGTTAGGCTACAGACGTTACTATAATTGTTATCAAAAATACATGTTAATAGTTAAATATATTTAGAAGCATTTTACGTAAAAATAATACTAGTTATTTTAATATTTTACTGTAATAGAAAAAAATCAATAAATATATATTCTTTTCAATAATAGATTAGCATTATAGATAGGAAAATGTAAATGATGCATCATTATATGAAGTATTCCAGTACTCTAGTATCACGTAATACTAACTACGTGTTTGTTTTAAATTTGTTTACTTGAAAAATTAAAAAATAACTGCTTTGTTTTAGATTGCTGTTACTACGAAACAGCATTTCTGTTAAACAGATTTCAAGAGTATTAATTTCAAAGAATAACTCTTTCAATTTAAACATCAAACTAAAAATGAATCTGTTGTTGAATTCTTTATTTGTACCTTGACAGAAACTATTTCAATTTCTTTCGTTTCGATTTTATGGCAAACATCCCGTGAAAAGTGTTCAGCAAATACTTTTAGAAAGTTTTATTTTCAGTAGCATTGTGGTTTCTTGTCTACTCTTATTATCTACCTTTTATGTAAGTTACCTTTGTTGGGATTCCACACTTTCTGTTTTGTACCATCTGTGATAAAAATGGAATATTTGTAAAATAATAAATCAATAATCAATAAGGGTTGTTGTTTTAATTTTTATAACAATATTGCACGAGATATCTCTGAGAGTGTTTGGCTTTAGATATTTTAGGCAATAGTTACTGCAATATAAATGAAATTACAAATATAATATAAATTGTATTTGTATTATATATAATATTAGATTATTTAGATAGTACTACATAACAAAGATAATATTAGTTAGTGTATGTAATATAGAGATAACTGTGGATATTTATAATTTAGTCAGAAGACTTTTTATGTATAAATACCGCCAACAATAACCTCATAAATAACAACACACTTCTTGACAGAGATGAGAATGAAGCATTTAATATTTATTGCAGTGTGCGCTGAAATCTCTTGAGGTTTAAGTGAATAAAACAATACTCTCTACAGCACTCAACAATACTCTCTCTATTCTTCTCCTGATATTTGGGCTTTGGGCTTGAGATTCTCTTTATATTCATTATATTGTATATAACTGTATCACATTCCACCTTTATCTGTTCTACTTCATGTTTACCAAACTTCAGTTAAGTCTAATAGTTTGATTAATGTTGAAAGAAAAATATAATCAACTATTGAATGTTGTTGATTTGATACAATTTTCTATTGATTGGTGGTTTTTTTATACAGTATCGTTTGAAAACCTATGTCATTGGTAACTGTTATAGTGTGATAACAATCAAAATCTGGAAATCAAAATTGCTACATTATAGTCGTTTATCCAAGACTCCAATATGAATAAGGTTTGTTTCTTGCATTCCACTCTGATCTCAAAAACAGCTCCAACAATTTACTTCAAATTTTGGAAATAACTATTTTATTTATTTTAAAAATAAGTTCTAGACAGGTCTCGTTCCTAGGAAAATTTATGTAATAAATAACAAATCTAATATTAAAAGTAAAAAGTTAATTAACATTGGGCTTATGGAGTTGAAAATTAAAACAGAATAATAGTAACAGCTGTTAATAATCAATCAGAGTACAGTCAAAGTAGTACTTATTGTAGTTTAAGTATTAACATGTAATTTCCTGAGGCCATTGACTAAACCATTGAATAAGGATTACATTATAATGATTATATCATATCCAAAATTATACAAAGGGACATTGGGCTATAATAACAACTGGAGTGACGTTAAACATACAGAAAGAGGCAAATGAGCTAAGCAAATCTGCTCGTCAATATGCGGTTATGGTGAAAAATTACTCCAAGTCATCTAAACAACCTGACTGACTTTATGAGGGGAAAGTCTTCCAGGTACTATGTTTTATATAGCTTATAAAATAATATACTATATAGCTTTAAAACACGAGCAAACAATATGACTGTAAAACAACGACAATAAAACCATCGGCTAAGGACATCACATGATTCCTAGATGTATTATCAGTTCTAGATTTACGAGTTAGAGCTGGCGTTTGCGGATGCAGTTGTAAACAAGTTTATTGTTTACATTGGAAATGAGATTTACAACGACTATAACACTTGCAAACTCCTCTTTGTCTTTGTTACAAATAGTTTGGATGTGAGAAATAATCGGTAATGTTTTGTCAGTCGGGGTAATCTACATTAGTACATTGTTCTTGTATTTAACTCGATAAACTACGAACATGTTTATATATTCACTAGCTGCTACCGATGGCTTTTCCCCGCAAACAATTTATAAAAACTATGACAGTTTTGTGAGCTGCATTCTGTGGTTAGCCCGTGGAACTCCTACGAATCAAGATCATCTGTTTGTATTTTTATCACCTCAAACAAAAATTAATGTCCATAACTTCGTCGAGAACTCTGGCGGAGCCCTAAGGTCAGATCAGGATGAAAATCAATTAGATTTCATATTTATGCCTTAAGATTCAAGGTACATAATTTAAACTTTCTAGGTAAATGTGAAGTTGTAGAATTCGTGATGAGTGTATGAGTGAGTCAGTGAGTGAGGGCTTTGCCTTTTATAGGTATGGATATATATTGTGTTATTTGTACTGTTATTTGTGCCGATATTTATACCTATAGACTAAGCGTTTGACAATAAAGTAATATTTATTTTTGATTGTTGGTACAGATTATAACCAACAAGTGTACCAGTTCTAGGTAATAGAGACTACATTATGGCCAAACATCAGCGCACGTTTTTTTTTATAAATTTATAAATAAATAAACGGTATCAGGAAACTGACACATACTTTCTCCCTTTTAGCCAAACTTTATTGACAAAAATATTTGTTATTTACTAAATATAGAATATGAAGTATAGATAAATGTACAGAAAATTGTCTAAAATAGTTGTTTTCAGAAATATCCACCCAAATCCCTTTTTGGGAGGCACTATAGAGTCCGTTGCTACACACAGTGGTTTTGAGAGGGGAAATGCCCCCTTGCCCCCCCAGGGTTAAATAGCAACACATTTCGAACATCATCTGTTGGTCAATGCTAACTTGACCTGCATATCAAATTTTAATGAAATTGATCAGTAAATAAGAGAGAAATAGTTATATTTGTATTCCCCATAAGAATAGCATTGGACAACGTACTGTGTTTACCGCTAAATGAACATTTCAATTTTCTCCGTAACTAGCAATCGTAGAATAGTAATTTAAAATACTAATTTATTTAGGTTTTGAGCTCTTTTTAATGGTGAATAGTAATCTTTTTTAACATTTATGATTTTTTATAAAAAATCCAAAAAACTGAATTTTGGATGTTTTAAGTCCTGTAATTTCTGAACCCGAATTTTTCAAGAAATGCGGGTGGTGTCATTTTGTTGCAAAAATAAAGTTCTACAAACCACGAAAGTTTAATCAAAATCGTTAGAGCCGTTTTTTAGAAATTTGGATTTTTCATGTTTTTTGGCGGTTTTTGGGGGATAATTACCCTTAAAAATCAAAAATCCAAAAAAATGAAAAAAACGCCTGGAGATATCGTGGATTAGTACCTACATACCAAATTTCATAAAAATCGGCCCATAGGTTAGGGCTCTAGCTCTGTAAACATCCACACAGACACACACACACACACACACACACACACACACACACACGGACACACACACACACACACAGACAGACATCACGTAAAAACCACTTTTTTGGGTTCAGGGTGCACCAAAACGAATATTTCCACTAACAACTCAAATTCGAAAATTTTTACGAAAACAATACTTTCTCCATATACTATGTATAGGGGGAGAAAGTAAAAGTATCCCCATAAGCTACGATGTTAGAAAATTTACTTTGTAGATCTGATTCTTTATTAAGTACCTATTTAGAACGATTGTATGGGATTAAATTCTTAACGTAAGATTTTACATTAATCAAAATCAAAATAAACAAAAATTTGTTTATTTTATCAGTTTATTGAATAAATAAACTGTATTTAAACACAGTAAATCTTACATAAAGATCTATTTTTCGTATTTTAAATATTTTATAAGAACAGTGATTGTTAATATGTTTGGATTAATATCGCTAAACGTGAGCTCACATCACACATCACACGGTGGACCTAGTGTCTAGGCAATTGAAACGTTACACAGTTATTGTAGGCCTACATGATACTATGACAGTAATAATCAGGCTCAGAACCATAAAGGGATAAACATGCAAACTGAATCAGTAATCATATATTTACAAAGCTTGGTGACCTGTATAAACCATAATGCATCAATAACTCAGTGAGATTCTGTCCTTAACGTTTAGTTCCTTTATAATGTTCAATTATTATTTAATTTTGTTTTAATTATTTGCATTTTTTTGACGAATGCAACAAAATTGGTTTACAACAAAAACACTTTTACCTGAATTCGTTATTTAAACTTAAAATTATAATTTAAGTTTTTAAATCAATCAAAATATAACATGACTAAAATGTATCTACAAGATTTTGCTGGGTACGAACTTAATTTTGCTACGATATGGCCAAACATCAGCTTATTAACAATTGTATTGGTATATTTGTACCGATATAACGAAATTAACTTTGTTGACCTGATTTAGTATTAAGTATTTAGTACGATTACATTCAATATACTTTAAACATAAGATTTTAAACAATAAACGGATGATTTCGACGTTTATCAATATCACAATATAAAACAACTTAAAATTATGTTTAGTTAGTTTCTGATTTTTATTAAAATTGGAAAATTTCAAATCCAATTATCAAACACACACCATAAATAAAATAATTTACAAGTATTTTGCATTAAAAAATATAAGTCATTCTCAACAATAAGTAAACATATCAGCACCCAAATCCCCTTTTTATAAAATTTAAATAAAAAAATAATCATCATAAGTACTACACAAGTTAACTTTATATAATTTAAACAAATATTCCCTCAAGTAGAACTAGCGTCTGGCCCATAAATTGGAACCTCAGTAAGGCCATATGTGACGTTATAGTGGCAATAACCACGGCCGGGAGTCATAAAGTGGGACTTGAGAACTGAAACAGAGAACATATTTCATACTAGCTCGATGTCATTTGAGAGCTCCGTGTAGAGTTTATATTTTCAATTTAGGATTTAAATATTGTATGACGAGACGTAACACTTTAAATAACATAAAAATTGGTAAAAATAGGTTGAATTTTAAATAATTGTATCGATAATTCTCCACGATTATTATCGTACAGAAATCCCCAACACTATTTTCGTAAGGAGTACTGAAAATATATTTCAAGAAACCGGACATTGTGAACATAAATCTGCACTTATTTTTATGAGTAATCAAACAATAAATGAGAATAATTAAATACAAGAATAATGGTACATTGAAAAATAATTTAGAAATCCTGCTCTCCACAGCTACAATAATTACGGTTTTTTTATTAATATTGAGGGTCGGGAAAATTTAAAACTCAGATGAATAGTTCCTGAGCCCGTACGCTAAATAATATAATAGTAATTTTAAAACCGTAACGTTTCCACAAGTTTGACTATATCACCAATTACGTGTTATATGGTACATTTTTGATGATAAGTGATGATTATTGATGATTGATGTTAGGTTGATAATGGTAAAAGACAGGATTTGTATAAGTGATTGCAAGTATCAAACAATAGATAGGTAATCTGTGTTTGATGATTTATGTTGGGTAGTTGATAGTTCATACCCGATGATTGATGAAGACTTGTAAGTTATAATGGATAACAGAGGACTATCATGGTTGGAGATATTTGATAAATTACGCTCAGCTGACCTGAATTTATTGGTAGTTTAGTTGGGGCTTAAAGAATATTGTTTTTTATATATGCGTAAAATTTACAACAGAATTAAGTCAGAAAATAAATAATCTCCACATGAGAAGACACATTGACCTTGTATGATAAAAATTCTTATCATCAAATAAACAAAACATGACTCGCGATTGCAAACAAAACACAACAATTTATTCATAATATCACAGTGAAATATAATATCACTGTTAAAACAAGAGTCCTTAGGTAATTTTCCAATGATAATACATAGTTAAATGCTAAGTAAACGATAGTTAGGGAAGATATTCTGTGATATAATTCCTGATAATACAAAATAATACTACAAATATATTTCCAGTTTGTATAATAGTTTTTAACGTGTACCAACTGTTTGCATTACGGATGTTCAGCACGGGTCTGTACACATCCTCATGCCGTGAATGTAGGCGATAAAACAGTCCATGGGCCATTATAAGACGTAATAAAACAAACCATAAGGCATAAAGCGGTAAGTCACAAATAGAATCTGTCATCATATTTCATACTGCACTTGGTGACATTTGAGTGCATTCTGATGCAAGTTATTATTTAATGGCGTTCTACATGTTTCCTATTATAATTCGTTTTATGTACATGTCTGCCAATGCCGTTGTAAATGGTTTATGGAGGTTCTCAACAATAACTCACTATAGGATGTAGGATATTTACTGATCCACTTCATATTATAAAATAATTACAACTTGAGTACAATGGTCTATGTCTTTACTTTTAGGTAACCATTATAGAAGACGGTTCCTTCTTACAAAAGCAAAAGTCTGTGTTAGCAGTGTTTCCATCATAATAAAACTAAGTTAATTTATTTTACAAACTAATATATGTTGCCATTTTGTATATTAAAAACTTTGGATGAGAACGGTCCAAATCTCTCAAAGTCTTGTGGTTGCCGCGAGAATCAAACCGGTTACCTCTTGAACAGCAATCACAGATGTTAACCGTTAGGCTACAGAAGTTACTATAATTTTCATAAAAAATACATGTTAATAGTTAAATATATTTAGAAGTATTTTACGTAAAATGAATACCTGTTGTTTTAATATTTTACAATAATAGAAAAAAATATATAAATATATATTATATTTAATGACAGGTTATCACTATTGAATGGAAAATGTAAATGATGCATCATTATATGAAGTATTCCAGTACTCTAGTATCACGTAATACTAACTACGTGTTTGTTTTAAATTTTTTTACTTGCAAAATTAAAAAATAACTGCTTTGTTTTAGATTGCTGTTTCTAGGAAACAGCATTTCTGTTAAACAGATTTCAAGAGTATTAATTTCAAAGAATAACTCTTTCAATTTAAACATCAAACTAAACATGAATCTGTTGTTGAATTCTTTATTTCTACCTTGACAGAAACTATTTCAATTTCTTTCGTTTCCCTTTTATGGCAAACATCCCTTGAAAAGTGTTCAACAAATACTTTAAGAAAGTTTTATTTTCAGTAGCATTGTGGTTTCTTGTCTACTCTTATTGTCTATCTTTTATGTCACTTACCTTTGTTGGGATTCCACACTTTCTGTTTTGTACCATCTGTCATAAAAATGGAATATTTGTAAAATAATAAATCAATAATCGATAAGGGTTGTTGTTTTAAATTTTATAAAAATATTGCACGAGATATCTCTGAGAGTGTTTGGCTTTAGATATTTCAGGCAATAGTTATTGCAATATAAATGAAATTACAAATATAGTATAAATTGTATTTTTATTATATATAATATTAGATTATATAGATAGTACTACATAACAAAAGATAATATTAGTTAGTGTATGTAATATAGAGATAACTGTGGATATTTATAATTTAGTCAGAAGACTTTTTATGTATAAATACCGCCAACAATAACCTCATAAATAACAACACACTTCTTGACAGAGATGAGAATGAAGCATTTCATATTTATTGCAGTGTGCGCTGAAATCTCTTGAGGTTTAAGTGAATAAAACAATACTCTCTACAGCACTCAACAATACTCTCTCTATTCTTCTCCTGATATTTGGGCTTTGGGCTTGAGATTCTCTTTATATTCATTATATTGTATATAACTGTATCACATTCCACCTTTATCTGTTCTACTTCATGTTTACCAAACTTCAGTTAAGTCTAATAGTTTGATTAATATTGAAAGGAAAATATAATCAACTATTGAATTTTGTTGATTTAATACAATTTTCTATTGGTTGGTGGCTTTTTATACAGTATCGTTTGAAAACCTATGTCATTGGTAACTGTTATAGTGTGATAACAATCAAAATCTGGAAATCAAAATTGCTACATTATAGTCGTTTATCCAAGACTCCAATATGAATATGGTTTGTTTCTTGCATTCCACTCTGATCTCAAAAACAGCTCCAACAATTTACTTCAAATTTTGGAAATAACTATTTTATTTATTTTAAAAATAAGTTCTAGACAGGTCTCGTTCCTAGGAAAATTTATGTAATAAATAACAAATCTAATATTAAAAGTAAAAAGTTAATTAACATTGGGCTTATGGAGTTGAAAATTAAAACAGAATAATAGTAACAGCTGTTAATAATCAATCAGAGTACAGTCAAAGTAGTACTTATTGTAGTTTAAGTATTAACATGTAATTTCCTGAGGCCATTGACTAAACCATTGAATAAGGATTACATTATAATGATTATATCATATCCAAAATTATACAAAGGGACATTTGGCTATAATAACAACTGGAGTGACGTTAAACATACAGAAAGAGGCAAATGAGCTAAGCAAATCTGCTCGTCAATATGCGGTTATGGTGAAAAATTACTCCAAGTCATCTAAACAACCTGACTGACTTTATACGGGGAAAGTCTTCCAGGTACTATGTTTTATATAGCTTATAAAATAATATACTATATAGCTTTAAAACACGAGCAAACAATATGACTGTAAAACAACGACAATAAAACCATCGGCTAAGGACATCACATGATTCCTAGATGTATTATCAGTTCTAGATTTACGAGTTAGAGCTGGCGTTTGCGGATTGCAGTTGTAAACAAGTTTATTGTTTACATTGGAAATGAGATTTACAACGACTATAACACTTGCAAACTCCTCTTTGTCTTTGTTACAAATAGTTTGGATGTGAGAAATAATCGGTAATGTTTTGTCAGTCGGGGTAATCTACATTAGTACATTGTTCTTGTATTTAACTCGATAAACTACGAACATGTTTATATATTCACTAGCTGCTACCGATGGCTTTTCCCCGCAAACAATTTATAAAAACTATGACAGTTTTGTGAGCTGCATTCTGTGGTTAGCCCGTGGAACTCCTACGAATCAAGATCATCTGTTTGTATTTTTATCACCTCAAACAAAAATTAATGTCCATAACTTCGTCGAGAACTCTGGCGGAGCCCTAAGGTCAGATCAGGATGAAAATCAATTAGATTTCATATTTATGCCTTAAGATTCAAGGTACATAATTTAAACTTTCTAGGTAAATGTGAAGTTGTAGAATTCGTGATGAGTGTATGAGTGAGTCAGTGAGTGAGGGCTTTGCCTTTTATAGGTATGGATATATATTGTGTTATTTGTACTGTTATTTGTGCCGATATTTATACCTATAGACTAAGCGTTTGACAATAAAGTAATATTTATTTTTGATTGTTGGTACAGATTATAACCAACAAGTGTACCAGTTCTAGGTAATAGAGACTACATTATGGCCAAACATCAGCGCACGATTTTTTTTTATAAATTTATAAATAAAAAGTATCCCCATAAGCTACGATGTTAGAAAATTTGCTTTGAAGATCTGATTCTGTATTAAGTACCTATTTAGAACGATTGTATGGGATTAAATTCTAAACGTAAGATTTTACATTAATCAAAATCAAAATAAACAAAAATTTGTTTATTTTATCAGTTTATTGAATAAATAAACTGTATTTAAACATAGTAAATCATACATAAAGATCTATTTTTCGTATTTTAAATATTTTATAAGAACAGTGATTGTTAATATGTTTGGATTAATATCGCTAAACGTGAGCTCACATCACACATCACACGGTGGACCTAGTGTCTAGGCAATTGAAACGTTACACAGTTATTGTAGGCGTACATGATACTATGACAGTAATAATCAGGCTCAGAACCATAAAGGGATAAACATGCAAACTGAATCAGTAATCATATATTTACAAAGCTTGGTGACCTGTATAAACCATAATGCATCAATAACTCAGTGAGATTCTGTCCTTAACGTTTAGTTCCTTTATAATGTTCAATTATTATTTAATTTTGTTTTAATTATTTGCATTTTTTTGACGAATGCAACAAAATTGGTTTACAACAAAAACACTTTTACCTGAATTCGTTATTTAAACTTAAAATTATAATTTAAGTTTTTAAATCAATCAAAATATAACATGACTAAAATGTATCTACAAGATTTTGCTGGGTACGAACTTAATTTTTCTACGATATGGCCAAACATCAGCTTATTAACAATTGTATTGGTATATTTGTACCGATATAACGAAATTAACTTTGTTGACCTGATTTAGTATTAAGTATTTAGTACGATTACATTCAATATACTTTAAACATAAGATTTTAAACAATAAACGGATGATTTCGACGTTTATCAATATCACAATAAAAAACAACTTAAAATTATGTTTAGTTAGTTTCTGATTTTTATTAAATTGGAAAATTTCAAATCCAATTATCAAACACACACCATAAATAAAATAATTTACAAGTATTTTGCATTAAAAAATATAAGTCATTCTCAACAATAAGTAAACATATCATCACCCAAATCCCCTTTTTATAAAATTTAAATAAAAAAATAATCATCATAAGTACTACACAAGTTAACTTTATATAATTTAAACAAATATTCCCTCAAGTAGAACTAGCGTCTGGCCCATAAATTGGAACCTCAGTAAGGCCATATGTGACGTTATAGTGGCAATAACCACGGCCGGGAGTCATAAAGTGGGACTTGAGAACTGAAACAGAGAACATATTTCATACTAGCTCGATGTCATTTGAGAGCTCCATGTAGAGTTTATATTTTCAATTTAGGATTTAAATATTGTATGACGAGACGTAACACTTTAAATAACATAAAAATTGGTAAAAATAGGTTGAATTTTAAATAATTGTATCGATAATTCTCCACGATTATTATCGTACAGAAATCCCCAACACTATTTTCGTAAGGAGTACTGAAAATATACTTCAAGAAACCGGACATTGTGAACATAAATCTGCACTTATTTTTATGAGTAATCAAACAATAAATGAGAATAATTAAATACAAGAATAATGGTACATTGAAAAATAATTTAGAAATCCTGCTCTCCACAGCTACAATAATTACGGTTTTTTTATTAATATTGAGGGTCGGGAAAATTTAAAACTCAGAAGAATAGTTCCTGAGAACGTACGCTAAATAATATAATAGTAATTTTAAAACCGTAACGTTTCCACAAGTTTGACTATATCACCAATTACGTGTTATATGGTACATTTTTGATGATAAGTGATGATTATTGATGATTGATGTTAGGTTGATAATGGTAAAAGACAGGATTTGTATAAGTGATTGCAAGTATCAAACAATAGATAGGTAATCTGTTGTTTGATGATTTATGTTGGGTAGTTGATAGTTCATGCCCGATGATTGATGAAGGACTTGTAAGTTATAATGGATAACAGAGGACTATCATGGTTGGAGATATTTGATAAATTACGCTCAGCTGACCTGAATTTATTGGTAGTTTAGTTGGGGCTTAAAGAATATTGTTTTTTATATATGCGTAAAATTTACAACAGAATTAAGTCAGAAAATAAATAATCTCCACATGAGAAGACACATTGACCTTGTATGATAAAAATTCATATCATCAAATAAACAAAACATGACTCGTGATTGCAAACAAAACACAACAATTTATTCATAATATCACAGTGAAATATAATATCACTGTTAAAACAAGAGTCCTTAGGTAATTTTCCAATGATAATACATAGTTAAATGCTAAGTAAACGATAGTTAAGGAAGATATTCTGTGATATAATTCCTGATAATACAAAATAATACTACAAATATATTTCCAGTTTGTATAATAGTTTTTAACGTGTACCAACTGTTTGCATTACGGATGTTCAGCACGGGTCTGTACACATCCTCATGCCGTGAATGTAGGCGATAAAACAGTCCATGGGCCATTATAAGACGCAATAAAACAAACCATAAGGCATAAAGCGGTAAGTCACAAATAGAAACTGTCATCATATTTCATACTGCACTTGGTGAAATTTGAGTGCATTCTGATGCAAGTTATTATTTGAATGGCGTTCTACATGTTTCCTATTATAAGTCGTTTTATGTACATGTCTGCCAATGCCGTTGTAATGGTTGTGGGTGGAGTGTTTCCCCTTGATCTGCTCGCCGCTGAGAGGCAGAACATCTTTCGCCGTACTCCTGATCTCGGAAGAGACCAAGCTGCTGTGGAAGCGAGACTCGAAACTCTGCGAGTTTGGCAAGAGCGTTGGAACGGTGGACTGGAAGGGCGATGGACGTTTCGTCTCATCAGAGACATAAGCCCGTGGTTGAGCCGTGCATTTGGGGAAATTGACTTTTTCTTGTGTCAATTCCTGACGGGCCACGGGTACTTCAGGGAATACCTTTTCCGCATGGGGAAGGTGAGGTCACCTCAGTGTAGTTACTGCCCGGAGGAGGTGGATGATGCTCATCATACTTTCTTCCGGTGCAGTCGTTTCGCTGAAGACAGGAGGAAGCTCGTCTCTGCTGTCGGCGATCTGTCCCCGGACGTCGTGGTGGGGGCGATGCTTCGAAATGAAGACTCCTGGAGAGCGGTTGCGCTCTTCGTGCAATCCGTTCTTCCGGGAAAGCGAGACGAGGGATGCTTAGGTGTCCTCTAAGTTTCCCGAAACGGTGACGTGACCCGTCTGGGCGCAAGACACGCGGGCCAGTGCCGAAGTTGTCCGATAAGGGTTCCGGCCTGGTTTGTCCCCCGCGGCTCCGTAGGAGGTTTAGTGGGTATACCTCGTAAGAGGGAGTCCCACACTGTTCCTTTGGGTTCGCGCATTAAGCGTTCCTCCTACGTAAACAAAAAAAAAAAAAAAAATGCCGTTGTAAATGGTTTATGGAGGTTCTCAACAATAACTCACTATAGGATGTAGGATATTTACTGATCCACTTCATATTATAAAATAATTACAACTTGAGTACAATGGTCTATGTCTTTACTTTTAGGTAACCATCATAGAAGACGGTTCCTTCTTACAAAAGCAAAAGTCTGTGTTAGAGATGTTTCCATCATAATAAAACTAAGTTAATTTATTTTACAAACTAATATATGTTGCCATTTTGTATATTAAAGACTTTGGATGAGAACGGTCCAAATCTCTCAAAGTCTTGTGGTTGCCGCGAGAATCAAACCGGTTACCTCTTGAACAGCAATCACAGATGTTAACCGTTAGGCTACAGAAGTTACTATAATTTTCATAAAAAATACATGTTAATAGTTAAATATATTTAGAAGTATTTTACGTAAAATGAATACCTGTTGTTTTAATATTTTACAATAATAGAAAAAAATATATAAATATATATTATATTTAATGACAGGTTATCACTATAGAATGGAAAATGTAAATGATGCATCATTATATGAAGTATTCCAGTACTCTAGTATCACGTAATACTAACTACGTGTTTGTTTTAAATTTTTTTTCTTGCAAAATTAAAAAAATAACTGCTTTGTTTTAGATTGCTGTTTCTAGGAAACAGCATTTCTGTTAAACAGATTTCAAGAGTGTTAATTTCAAAGAATAACTCTTTCAATTTAAACATCAAACTAAACATGAATCTGTTGTTGAATTCTTTATTTCTACCTTGACAGAAACTATTTCAATTTCTTTCGTTTCGATTTTATGGCAAACATCCCGTGAAAAGTGTTCAGCAAATACTTTAAGAAAGTTTTATTTTCAGTAGCATTGTGGTTTCTTGTCTACTCTTATTGTCTATCTTTTATGTCACTTACCTTTGTTGGGATTCCACACTTTCTGTTTTGTACCATCTGTGATAAAAATGGAATATTTGTAAAATAATAAATCAATAATCGATAAGGGTTGTTGTTTTAAATTTTATAAAAATATTGCACGAGATATCTCTGAGAGTGTTTGGCTTTAGATATTTCAGGCAATAGTTATTGCAATATAAATGAAATTACAAATACAGTATAAATTGTATTTGTATTATATATAATATTAGATTATATAGATAGTACTACATAACAAAAGATAATATTAGTTAGTGTATGTAATATAGAGATAACTGTGGATATTTATAATTTAGTCAGAAGACTTTTTATGTATAAATACCGCCAACAATAACCTCATAAATAACAACACACTTCTTGACAGAGATGAGAATGAAGCATTTCATATTTATTGCAGTGTGCGCTGAAATCTCTTGAGGTTTAAGTGAATAAAACAATACTCTCTACAGCACTCAACAATACTCTCTCTATTCTTCTCCTGATATTTGGGCTTTGGGCTTGAGATTCTCTTTATATTCATTATATTGTATATAACTGTATCACATTCCACCTTTATCTGTTCTACTTCATGTTTACCAAACTTCAGTTAAGTCTAATAGTTTGATTAATATTGAAAGGAAAATATAATCAACTATTGAATTTTGTTGATTTGATACAATTTTCTATTGGTTGGTGGCTTTTTATACAGTATCGTTTGAAAACCTATGTCATTGGTAACTGTTATAGTGTGATAACAATCAAAATCTGGAAATCAAAATTGCTACATTATAGTCGTTTATCCAAGACTCCAATATGAATATGGTTTGTTTCTTGCACTCCACTCTGATCTCAAAAACAGCTCCAACAATTTACTTCAAATTTTGGAAATAACTATTTTATTTATTTTAAAAATAAGTTCTAGACAGGTCTCATTCCTAGGAAAATTTATGTAATAAATAACAAATCTAATATTAAAAGTAAAAAGTTAATTAACATTGGGCTTATGGAGTTGAAAATGAAAACAGAATAATAGTAACAGCTGTTAATAATCAATCAGAGTACTGTCAAAGTAGTACTTATTGTAGTTTAAGTATTAACATGTAATTTCCTGAGGCCATTGACTAAACCATTGAATAAGGGTTACATTATAATGATTATATCATATCCAAAATTATACAAAGGGACATTTGGCTATAATAACAACTGGAGTGACGTTAAACATACAGAAAGAGGCAAATGAGCTAAGCAAATCTGCTCGTCAATATGCGGTTATGGTGAAAAATTACTCCAAGTCATCTACACAACCTGACTGACTTTATACGGGGAAAGTCTTCCAGGTACTATGTTTTATATAGCTTATAAAATAATATACTATATAGCTTTAAAACACGAGCAAACAATATGACTGTAAAACAACGACAATAAAACCATCGGCTAAGGACATCACATGATTCCTAGATGTATTATCAGTTCTAGATTTACGAGTTAGAGCTGGCGTTTGCGGATTGCAGTTGTAAACAAGTTTATTGTTTACATTGGAAATGAGATTTACAACGACTATAACACTTGCAAACTCCTCTTTGTCTTTGTTACAAATAGTTTGGATGTGAGAAATAATCGGTAATGTTTTGTCAGTCAGGGTAATCTACATTAGTACATTGTTCTTGTATTTAACTCGATAAACTACGAACATGTTTATATATTCACTAGCTGCTACCGATGGCTTTTCCCCGCAAACAATTTATAAATACCCCCGTAGCAGCAAACCTGCGTACTTAGCGAATTTCCAATGCATATATATTTATCTTAATACCACATAAAGCTACATACCAAGTTTCATCAATATACATTCATAAATAAACAATTTATGACATTTTAATTATTCTCCATAAGAATAACATGGCGGCAGAGTATGCAGGTTTGCTGAAGCAATGAACACAAAAAATGGGGTTTTATGCTAATATCAATATGACTCAACTAGGTGAAGTCACATACCAAATTTCATTAATTTATTGTCATAATTAAGGGAGATAACACGTTACTTATTCTCCATAAGAATAACATGGGGCTGAGTGTGCAGGTTTGCTGCTACGGGAGCCTTTGGCAAAAAATTGTTTTTTTGAGCAAATATCAATGGTTCACAACCAGATGAAGCCGTATACCAAGTTTCGTCAGTATATGTTCATAAATAAGCGATATATACAATTTTTATTTTCCTCCATAAGAATAACATTAGACAACGTACTGTGTTTAGCACTTTCAATATCTCGGTAACCAATTGACGTAGAGAAATTATCAAAATACCAAATTGTGTGTTTTTTTAAGCTGAATCCAATGGGAAAAACTAAAATTTGACTATTTACAAAATTATATGTAAAAAATTCAAAAAACCCATTTTTGGGGTACAAAACCCCCCCAAAATACCCTTTTGGATAGAGCGATCTGGCTGGTTTTCGAACTTAAAGTCATAAATGTTGCTTTACACGTTTATACCAAATTTCATCAAAATCGGATAATTTTTACGAGAGTTATCGTGCTCACGGACACATATATATATATATATATATATACATATATATATATACATATATATATACAGTTTCGAATGAATGGTGTTTTTGGGGTCTGGGGACCTCAAAACGAAAAGTTATCATGGTCCCGGGCCTAGGTCTTACCATGCCGACTACGGTAATAGCTTCTTCCCTATAGGGGAAATTCGCTAAAACTATGACAGTTTTGTGAGCTGCATTCTGTGGTTAGCCCGTGGAACTCCTACGAATCAAGATCATCTGTTTGAATTTTTATCACCTCAAACAAAAATTAATGTCCATAACTTCGTCGAGAACTCTGGCGGAGCCCTAAGGTCAGATCAGGATGAAAATCAATTAGATTTCATATTTATGCCTTAAGATTCAGGGTACACAATTTAAACTTTCTAGGTAAATCTGATGTTGTAGAATTCGTGATGAGTGTATGAGTGAGTCAGTGAGTGAGGGCTTTGCCTTTTATAGGTATGGATATATATTGTGTTATTTGTACTGTTATTTGTGCCGATATTTATACCTATAGACTAAGCGTTTGACAATAAAGTAATATTTATTTTTGATTGTTGGTACAGATTATAACCAACAAGTGTACCAGTTCTAGGTAATAGAGACTACATTATGGCCAAACATCAGCGCACGATTTTTTTTTTATAAATTTATAAATAAAAAGTATCCCCATAAGCTACGATGTTAGAAAATTTACTTTGTAGATCTGATTCTTTATTAAGTACCTATTTAGAACGATTGTATGGGATTAAATTCTAAACGTAAGATTTTACATTAATCAAAATCAAAATAAACAAAAATTTGTTTATTTTATCAGTTTATTGAATAAATAAACTGTATTTAAACACAGTAAATCTTACATAAAGATCTATTTTTCGTATTTTAAATATTTTATAAGAACAGTGATTGTTAATATGTTTGGATTAATATCGCTAAACGTGAGCTCACATCACACATCACACGGTGGACCAAGTGTCTAGGCAATTGAAACGTTACACAGTTATTGTAGGCCTACATGATACTATGACAGTAATAATCAGGCTCAGAACCATAAAGGGATAAACATGCAAACTGAATCAGTAATCATATATTTACAAAGCTTGGTGACCTGTATAAACCGTAATGCATCAATAACTCAGTGAGATTCTGTCCTTAACGTTTAGTTCCTTTATAATGTTCAATTATTATTTAATTTTGTTTTAATTATTTGCATTTTTTTGACGAATGCAACAAAATTGGTTTACAACAAAACACTTTTACATGAATTCGTTATTTAAACTTAAAATTATAATTTAAGTTTTTAAATCAATCAAAATATAACATGACTAAAATGTATCTACAAGATTTTGCTGGGTACGAACTTAATTTTGCTACGATATGGCCAAACATCAGCTTATTAACAATTGTATTGGTATATTTGTACCGATATAACGAAATTAACTTTGTTGACCTGATTTAGTATTAAGTATTTAGTACGATTACATTCAATATACTTTAAACATAAGATTTTAAACAATAAACGGATGATTTCGACGTTTATCAATATCACAATAAAAAACTACTTAAAATTATGTTTAGTTAGTTTCTGATTTTTATTAAAATTGGAAAATTTCAAATCCAATTATCAAACACACACCATAAATAAAATAATTTACAAGTATTTTGCATTAAAAAATATAAGTCATTCTCAACAATAAGTAAACATATCAGCACCCAAATCCCCTTTTTATAAAATTTAAATAAAAAAATAATCATCATAAGTACTACACAAGTTAACTTTATATAATTTAAACAAATATTCCCTCAAGTAGAACTAGCGTCTGGCCCATAAATTGGAACCTCAGTAAGGCCATATGTGACGTTATAGTGGCAATAACCACGGCCGGGAGTCATAAAGTGGGACTTGAGAACTGAAACAGAGAACATATTTCATACTAGCTCGATGTCATTTGAGAGCTCCGTGTAGAGTTTATATTTTCAATTTAGGATTTAAATATTGTATGACGAGACGTAACACTTTAAATAACATAAAAATTGGTCAAAATAGGTTGAATTTTAAATAATTGTATCGATAATTCTCCACGATTATTATCGTACAGAAATCCCCAACACTATTTTCGTAAGGAGTACTGAAAATATACTTCAAGAAACCGGACATTGTGAACATAAATCTGCACTTATTTTTATGAGTAATCAAACAATAAATGAGAATAATTAAATACAAGAATAATGGTACATTGAAAAATAATTTAGAAATCCTGCTCTCCACAGCTACAATAATTACGGTTTTTTTATTAATATTGAGGGTCGGGAAAATTTAAAACTCAGATGAATAGTTCCTGAGCCCGTACGCTAAATAATATAATAGTAATTTTAAAACCGTAACGTTTCCACAAGTTTGACTATATCACCAATTACGTGTTATATGGTACATTTTTGATGATAAGTGATGATTATTGATGATTGATGTTAGGTTGATAATGGTAAAAGACAGGATTTGTATAAGTGATTGCAAGTATCAAACAATAGATAGGTAATCTGTGTTTGATGATTTATGTTGGGTAGTTGATAGTTCATACCCGATGATTGATGAAGGACTTGTAAGTTATAATGGATAACAGAGGACTATCATGGTTCGAGATATTTGATAAATTACGCTCAGCTGACCTGAATTTATTGCTAGTTTAGTTGGGGCTTAAAGAATATTGTTTTTTTATATATGCGTAAAATGTATAACAGAATTAAGTCAGAAAATAAATAATCTCCACATGAGAAGACACATTGACCTTGTATGATAAAAATTCATATCATCAAATAAACAAACCATGACTCGCGATTGCAAACAAAACACCACAATTTATTCATAATATCACAGTGAAATATAATATCACTGTTAAAACAAGAGTCCTTAGGTAATTTTCCAATGATAATACATAGTTAAATGCTAAGTAAACGATAGTTAGGGAAGATATTCTGTGATATAATTCCTGATAATACAAAATAATACTACAAATATATTTCCAGTTTGTATAATAGTTTTTAACGTGTACCAACTGTTTGCATTACGGATGTTCAGCACGGGTCTGTACACATCCTCATGCCGTGAATGTAGGCGATAAAACAGTCCATGGGCCATTATAAGACGCAATAAAACAAACCATAAGGCATAAAGCGGTAAGTCACAAATAGAAACTGTCATCATATTTCATACTGCACTTGGTGACATTTGAGTGCATTCTGATGCAAGTTATTATTTGAATGGCGTTCTACATGTTTCCTATTATAAGTCGTTTTATGTACATGTCTGCCAATGCCGTTGTAAATGGTTTATGGAGGTTCTCAACAATAACTCACTATAGGATGTAGGATATTTACTGATCCACTTCATATTATAAAATAATTACAACTTGAGTACAATGGTCTATGTCTTTACTTTTAGGTAACCATCATAGAAGACGGTTCCTTCTTACAAAAGCAAAAGTCTGTGTTAGCAGTGTTTCCATCATAATAAAACTAAGTTAATTTATTTTACAAACTAATATATGTTGCCATTTTGTGTATTAAAGACTTTGGATGAGAACGGTCCAAATCTCTCAAAGTCTTGTGGTTGCCGCGAGAATCAAACCGGTTACCTCTTGAACAGCAATCACAGATGTTAACCGTTAGGCTACAGAAGTTACTATAATTTTCATAAAAAATACATGTTAATAGTTAAATATATTTAGTAGTATTTTACGTAAAATGAATACCTGTTGTTTTAATATTTTACAATAATAGAAAAAATATATAAATATATATTATATTTAATGACAGGTTATCACTATTGAATGGAAAATGTAAATGATGCATCATTATATGAAGTATTCCAGTACTCTAGTATCACGTAATACTAACTACGTGTTTGTTTTAAATTTTTTTACTTGCAAAATTAAAAAATAACTGCTTTGTTTTAGATTGCTGTTTCTAGGAAACAGCATTTCTGTTAAACAGATTTCAAGAGTATTAATTTCAAAGAATAACTCTTTCAATTTAAACATCAAACTATACATGAATCTGTTGTTGAATTCTTTATTTCTACGTTGACAGAAACTATTTCAATTTCTTTCGTTTCCCTTTTATGGCAAACATCCCTTGAAAAGTGTTCAGCAAATACTTTAAGAAAGTTTTATTTTCAGTAGCATTGTGGTTTCTTGTCTACTCTTATTGTCTATCTTTTATGTCACTTACCTTTTTTGGGATTCCACACTTTCTGTTTTGTACCATCTGTGATAAAAATGGAATATTTGTAAAATAATAAATCAATAATCGATAAGGGTTGTTGTTTTAAATTTTATAAAAATATTGCACGAGATATCTCTGAGAGTGTTTGGCTTTAGATATTTCAGGCAATAGTTATTGCAATATAAATGAAATTACAAATATAGTATAAATTGTATTTGTATTATATATAATATTAGATTATATAGATAGTACTACATAACAAAAGATAATATTAGTTAGTGTATGTAATATAGAGATAACTGTGGATATTTATAATTTAGTCAGAAGACTTTTTATGTATAAATACCGCCAACAATAACCTCATAAATAACAACACACTTCTTGACAGAGATGAGAATGAAGCATTTCATATTTATTGCAGTGTGCGCTGAAATCTCTTGAGGTTTAAGTGAATAAAACAATACTCTCTACAGCACTCAACAATACTCTCTCTATTCTTCTCCTGATATTTGGGCTTTGGGCTTGAGATTCTCTTTATATTCATTATATTGTATATAACTGTATCACATTCCACCTTTATCTGTTCTACTTCATGTTTACCAAACTTCAGTTAAGTCTAATAGTTTGATTAATATTGAAAGGAAAATATAATCAACTATTGAATTTTGTTGATTTAATACAATTTTCTATTGGTTGGTGGCTTTTTATACAGTATCGTTTGAAAACCTATGCCATTGGTAACTGTTACAGTGTGATATCAATCAAAATCTGGAAATTCAAAATTGCTACATTATAGTCGTTTATCCAAGACTCCAATACGATTAAGGTTTGTTTCTTGCATTCCACTCTGATCTCAAAAACAGCTCCAACAATTTCCTTAAAATTTTGGAAATAAATATTTTATTTATTTTAAAAATAAGTTCTAGACAGGTCTCATTCCTAGGAAAATTTATGTAATAAATAATAAATCTAATATTAAAAGTAAAAAATTAATTAACATTGGGCTTATGGAGTTGAAAGTGAAAACAGAATAATAATAACAGCTGATTATTATCAATCAGAGTACTGTCAAAGTAGTACTTATTGTAGTTTAAGTATTAACATGTAATTTCCTGAGGGCATTGACTAAACCATTGAATAAGGATTACATTATAATGATTATCTCATATCCAAAATTATACAAAGGGACATTGGGCTATAATAACAACTGGAGAGTCCTTAAACATACAGAAAGAGGCAAATGAGCTAAGCAAATCTGCTCGTCAATATGCGGTTATGGTGAAAATTACTCCAAGTCATCTAAACAACCTGACTGACTCTATACGAACAAAGTCGTCCAGGTACTATGTTATTATATAGCTTATAAAATAATATACTATATAGCTTTAAAACACGAGCAAACAATATGACTGTAAAACAACGACGATAAAACCATCGGCTAAGGACATCACATGGTTCCTAGATGTATTATCAGTTCTAGATTTACGAGTTAGAGCTGGCGTTTGCGGATTGCAGTTGTAAACAAGTTTATTGTTTACATTGGAAATGAGATTTACAACGACTATAACACTTGCAAACTCCTCTTTGTCTTTGTTACAAATAGTTTGGATGTGAGAAATAGTCGGTAATTTTTTTTCAGTCGGGGTAATCTACATTAGTACATTGTTCTTGTATTTAACTCGATAAACTACGAACATGTTTATATATTCACTAGCTGCTACCGATGGATTTTCCCCGCAAACAATTTATAAATAAATAACTATGACAGTTGTGTGTACTGCATTCTGTGGTTAGCCCGTAGAACTCCTACGAATCAAGATCATCTGTTTGTATTTTTATCACCTCAAAAAAAAATTAATATCCATAACTTCGTCGAGAACTCTGGCGGAGCCCTAAGGTCAGATCAGGATGAAAATCAATTTCATATTTATGCCTTAAGATTCAGGGTACACAATTTCAACTTTCTAGGTAAATGGGAAGTTGTAGAATTCGTGATGAGTGTATGAGTGAGTCAGTGAGTGAGGGCTTTGCCTTTTATAGGTATGGATATATATTGTGTTATTTGTACTGTTATTTGTGCCGATGATATATTTATACCTATAGACTAAGCGTTTGACAATAAAGTAATATTTATTTTTGATTGTTGGTACAGATTATAACCAACAAGCGTACCAGTTCTAGGTGATAGACACTACAATTATGGCCAAACATCAGCTTATTAACAATTGTATTGGTAAATTTGTACCGATATAACGAAATTAACTTTGTTGACCTGATTTAGTATTAAGTATTTAGTACGATTACATGCAATATACTTTAAACATAAGATTTTACATCTTATGTAACAAATTGTAAATATAATTATTAAACACACACCATAAATTAAACTTATTTACAAGTATTTTGCATATAAAAACACAAATCATTCTCAACAATAAGTAAACCTATCAGCACCCAAATCACCTTTTTATAAAATTTAAATAAAAAAATAATCATCATAAGTACAACACAAGTTAACTTTATATATTTTAACAAATATGCCCTCGTGAAGAACTAGCGTCTGGCCCATAAATAGGAACCTCAGTAAGGCCATATGTGACGTTATAGTGGCAATAACCACGGCCGGGAGTCATAAAGTGGGACTTGAGAATTGAAACAGAGAACATATTTCATACGAGCTCGATGTCATTTAAGAGCTCCCTGTATATATTATATTTTCAATATAGGATTTAAATATTGTATTACTAGACGTAACACTTTAAATAACATGACAATTTGTAAAAATAGGTAGAATCTTAAATAATTGTATAGATAATTCTGTACGATTATTATCGTACATAAATCCCCACACTATTTTCGTTAGGAGGACCGAAAATATACTTCAAGAAACCGGACATTGTGGACATAAATCTGAACTTATTTTTATGAGTAATCAAACAATTAATGAGAATAATTAAATACAAGAATAATGGTACATTGAAAAATAATTTACAGAACCAGCTTTCCACACCTACAATAATTACGGTTTTTTTTAATATTAACGGTGGGGAAAATTTAAAACTCAGATGAATAGTTCCTGAGCCCGAACGCTAAATAATATTTTAAAATAGTTATTTTAAAACCGTAACGTTTCCACAAGTTTGACTATATCACCAATTACGTGTTATATGGTACATTATTGATGATAAATGATGATTATTGATGATTGATGTAAGGTTGATAATGGTAAAAGACAGGATTTGTATAAGTGATTGCAAGTATCAAACAATAGATAGGTAATCTGTGTTTGATGATTTATGTTGGGTAGTTGATAGTTCATACCCCATGATTGATGAAGAACTGGTAACTTATAATGGATAAGAGAGGACTTTCATGGTTGGAGATATTTGATAAATTACGCTCAGCTGACCTGAATTTATTGGTAGTTTAGTTGGGGCTTAAAGAATTTGTTTTTATATATGCGTAAAATTTACAACAGAATTAAGTCAGAAAATAAATAATCTTCATATAAGAAGACACAATGACCTTGTATGATAAAAATTCTTATCATCAAATAAACAAAAACATGACTCGCGATTGCAAACAAAACACAACTATTTATTCATAATATACCAGGAAAATATAATATCCCTGTTAAAACAGGAGTCCTTAAGTAATTTTCCAATGATAAAACATAAATAAATGATAAGTAAAATTACAGCAAGGGAAGGAATTCTATGATATAATTCCTGATAATACAAAATATATTTACAGTTTGTTTAATAGTTTTTAATGTGTACCAACTGTTTGTCATTACCGATGTACAGCGTGGGGCTGCACACATCCTCATCCCGTGAATGTAGGCGATAAAACAGTCCTTGGGTCATTATACGACGCTATAAAACAAACCATAAGGCATAAAGCAGTGAAGTCACAAATAGAAACTGTCATCATATTTCATACTGCACTTCGTGACATTTGAGTGCATTCTGATGCAAGTTATTATTTGAATGCCGTTCTAAATGATTCATGCTATAGGTCGTTTTATGTACATGTCTGCCAATGCCGTTGTAAATGGTTTATGGAGGTTCACAACAATAACTCACTATACGATGTAAGATATTTACTGCTCCACTTTATATTATAAAATAATTACAACTAGAGTACAATGTTCCATGACTTTACTTTTAGGTAACCATGAACAAAAGCAAAAGTCAAAAGCCAAAGTCTGTGTTAGCAGTGTTCCCATCATAATAAAACTAAGTTAATTTATAGTATATCTAATATACGTTACAGCTGTTTTGTATATTAAATACTTTAGATGAGAACGGTCCAAATCTCTCTAAGTCTTGTGGTTGCCGCGAGAATCAAACCGGTTACCTCTTGAACAGAAATCACAGAAGTTAACCGTTACGCTACAGAAGTTACTATAATTGTTATCAAAAATGCATGTTAATAGTTAAATATATTTAGAAGCATTTTACGTAAAATGAATACCTGTTATTTTAATATTTTACCATAATAGAAAAAATATATAAATATATATTATATTTAATAATACGTTAGCGAAATAGAAAGGAAAATGAAAATGATGCATCATTATATGAAGTATTCCAGTACTCTAGTATTAAATAATATTAACTTCTAGTTTGTTTAAAATTTGTTTACAAGCAAAATTAAAAAACTGCTTTGTTTTAGATTGCTGTTTCTAGGAAACAGCATTTCTGTTAAACAGATTTCAAGAGTATTAATTTCAAAGAATAACTCTTTCAATTTAAACATCAAACTAAAAATGAATCTGTTGTTGAATTCTTAATTTGTACCTTGACAGAAACTATTTCAATTTCTTTCGTTTCGATTTTATGGCAAACATCCCGTGAAAAGTGTTCAGCAAATACTTTTAGAAAGTTTTATTTTCAGTAGCATTGTGGTTACTTGTCTACTCTTATTATCTACCTTTTATGTAAGTTACCTTTGTTGGGATTCCACACTTTCTGTTTTGTACCATCTGTGATAAAAATGGAATATTTGTAAAATAATAAATCAATAATCAATAAGGGTTGTTGTTTTAATTTGTAAAACAATATTGCACGAGATATCTCTGAGAGTGTTTGGCTTTAGATATTTTAGGCAATAGTTATTGCAATATAAATGAAATTACAAATATAATATAAATTGTATTTGTATTATATATAATATTAGATTATTTAGATAGTACTACATAACAAAGATAATATTAGTTAGTGTATGTAATATAGAGATAACTGTGGATATTTATAATTTAGTCAGAAGACTTTTTATGTATAAATACCGTCAACAATAACCTCATAAATAACAACACACTTCTTGACAGAGATGAGAATGAAGCATTTCATATTTATTGCAGTGTGTGCTGAAATCTCTTGAGGTTTAAGTGAATAAAACAATACTCTCTACAGCACTCAACAATACTCTCTACAGCACTCAACAATACTCTCTACAGCACTCAACAATACTCACTCTATTCTACTCCTGATATTTGAGCTTTGGGCTTGAGATTCTCTTGATATTCATTATATTGTATATAACCGTATCACATTCCACCTTTATCTGTTCTACTTCATGTTTACCAAACTTCAGTTAAGTCTAATACTTTAACTTAATATTGAAAGAAAAATATAATCAACTATTGAATTTTGTTGATTTGATACAACTTTCTATTGGTTGGTGGTTTTGTTATACAGTATCGTTTGAAAACCTATGTCATTGGTAACTGTTATAGTGTGATAACAATCAAAATCTGGAAATTCAAAAGTGCTACATTATAGTCGTTTATCCAAGACTCCAATATGAGTAAGGTTTGTTTCTTGCATTCCACTCTGATCTCAAAAACAGCTCCAACAATTTCCTTAAAATATTGGAAATAAATATTTTATTTATTTTAAAAATAAGTTCTAGACAGGTCTCATTCCTAGGAAAAATGTATATAATAAATAACAAATTTAATATTAAAATTGAACAATTAATTAACATTGGGAGTTGAAAATGAAAACAGAATAATAATTACAGTGATATATAATCAACCAGTAAACTGTAAAAGTAGTACTTATTGTAGTTTAAGTATTAACATTTAAGTTCATGAGGGCATTGACTAAAACCATTAAATAAGGATTACATTATAATGATTATATCATATCCAAAATTAAACAAAAATACATTGGGCTATAATAACAACTGGAGTGACGTTAAACATACAGAAAGAGGCAAATGAGCTAAGCAAATCTGCTCGTCAATATGCGGTTATGGAGAAAAATTACTCCAAGTCATCTAAACAACCTGACTGACTTTATACGGGGAAAGTCTTCCAGGTACTATATTTTATATAGCTTATAAAATAATATACTATATAGCTTTAAAACACGAGCAAACAATATGACTGTAAAACAACGACGATAAAACCATCGGCTAAGGACATCACATGGTTCCTAGATGTATTATCAGTTCTAGATTTACGAGTTAGAGCTGGCGTTTGCGGATTGCAGTTGTAAACAAGTTTATTGTTTACATTGGAAATGAGATTTACAACGACTATAACACTTGCAAACTCCTCTTTGTCTTTGTTACAAATAGTTTGGATGTGAGAAATAATCGGTAATGTTTTGTCAGTCGGGGTAATCTACATTAGTACATTGTTCTTGTATTTAACTCGATAAACTACGAACATATTTATATATTCACTAGCTGCTACCGATGGCTTTTCCCCGCAAACAATTTATAAAAACTATGACAGTTTTGTGAGCTGCATTCTGTGGTTAGCCCGTGGAACTCCTACGAATCAAGATCATCTGTTTGTATTTTTATCACCTCAAACAAAAATTAATGTCCATAACTTCGTCTAGAACTCTGGCGGAGCCCTAAGGTCAGATCAGGATGAAAATCAATTAGATTTCATATTTATGCCTGCAGATTCAGGGTACACAATTTAAACTTTCTAGGTAAATGTGAAGTTGTAGAATTCGTGATGAGTGTATGAGTGAGTCAGTGAGTGAGGGCTTTGCCTTTTATAGGTATGGATATATATTGTGTTATTTGTACTGTTATTTGTGCCGATATTTATACCTATAGACTAAGCGTTTGACAATAAAGTAATATATATTTTTGATTGTTGGTACAGATTATAACCAACAAGTGTACCAGTTCCAGGTAATAGAGCCTACAATATGGCCAAACATCAGCGCACGAATCCTTTTATTGATAAATTTATAAGTAAAAAGTATCAACATAAGCTACGAGGGTATAAAATTTGCTTTGTAGATCTGATTCAGTATGAAGTACCTATCTAGAACGATTGCATACAATACAATTTTCAACATAAGACTTTACATTAATAAACTTAAAATAAACAAAATGTATTTATTCTATCAGTTTATTGAATAAATAAACTGTATTTAAACACAGTACATCTTACATGAAGATCTATTTTTCGAATTTTCAAAAATTGAATAAGAACAGCGATTGTTATTATGTTTGGATTAATATCGCTAAACGTGCACTCACATCACACATCACACGGTGGACCTAGTTTCTAGTCAATCGAAACGTTATACAGTTATTGTAGGCCTACATGATACTATGACAGTAATAATCAGGCTCGGAACAATAAAGGGATAAACATGCAAACTGAATCAGTAATCATATATTTACATAGCTTGGTGACCTGTATAAACCATAATGCATCAATAACTCAGTGAGATTCTGTCCTTAACGTTTAGTTCCTTTATAATGTTCACTTATTATTTAATTTTGTTTTAATTATTTGCATTTTTTCGACGAATGCAACAAAATTGGTTTACAACAAAAACACTTTTACATTAATTCGTCATTTAAACTTAAAATTATAATTTAAGTTTTTAAATCAATCAAAATATAACATGACTAAAATATATCTACAAGATTTTGCTGGGTACGAACTTAATTTTGCTACAATATGGCCAAACTTTAACTTATTTATAATTTTATTGGTAAATTTGTACCGATATAACGAAATTAACTTTGTTGACCTGATTTAGTATTAAGTATTTAGTACAATTATATACAATATACTTTAAACATAAGATTTTAAACAATAAACGGATGATTTTGACGTTTATCAATATCACGATAAAAAACAACTTAAAATTATGTTTAGTTAGTTTCTGATTTTTATTAAAATTGGAAAATTTCAAATCCAATTATTAAACACACACCATAAATAAAATAATTTACAAGGATTTTGCATTAAAAAACATAAGTCATTCTCATCAATAAGTAAACATATCAGCACCCAAATCCCCTTTTTATAAAATTTAAATAAAAAAAGAATCATCATAAGTACAACACAAGTTAACTTTATATAATTTAAACAAATATTCCCTCATGTAGAACTAGCGTCTGGCCCATAAATTGGAACCTCAGTAAGGCCATATGTGACGTTATAGTGGCAATAACCACGGCCGAGAGTCATAAAGTGGGACTTGAGGATTGAAACAGAGAACATATTTCATACTAGCTCGATGTCATTTGAGATATCCGTGTAAAGTTTATATTTTCAAGTTAGGATTTAAATATTGTATGACGAGACGTAACACTTTAAATAACATAAAAATTGGTAAAAATAGGTTGAATCTTGAATAATTGTATCGATAATTCTGTACGATTATTATCGTACAGAAATCCCCAACACTATTTTCATATGGAGAACTGAAAATATACTTCAAGAAACCGGACATGTGGACATAAATCTGCACTTATTTTTATGAGTAATCAAACAATAAATGAAAATAAGTAAATAGAAGAATAATGGTGCATTGAAAAATAATTTAGAGACCCTGCTTTCCACAGCTACAACAATTACGGTTTTTTTTATTAATATTAAGGGCGGAGAAAATTTAAAACTCAGATGAATAGTTCCTGAGCCCGAACGCTAAATAATATAATAGTAATTTTAAAACCGTAACGTTTCCACAAGTTTGACAATATCACCAAATATCACATTTATTGCTTTATCGTTAAACAAATATTATTCATTTATACTTGAAATATGACCTAGTATGTTCGGACTACGATTGTTTTATTTTTGTTCTTCAATCAAACTGTGAGAATAGTGTTATATACTTTGTTCAGTTAGTAAAGTCTGATCTATTTTGACTAGGCTTAAAAAGGTAAGTGAATCGAACGTTGTAAAATCTATCCTAAAAGATCCTTATAACTTTGAAAATCCCAAATTATGTTTAGGTTAAATGTTATTAAAATATGTCAAAGCCCATTTACCATTTTATAGGATGTTTTATCAAGGTAGTCCAAACCTAGTGACCTGGTCAAATCCGGGCAAAATATTACACAATCTGTTCATATGTCAACACAACCAAACACATTGTAGCAGACCCCAACCGTTTATGAAGAAAAGTATAAGTTAAATTTTCATTACAGCATTGTCATAACATTAATTATCTTCCGGAAGTTCAATATGTGTCGAGTACAGAATTCCCTCCACTTGTGGAATCTTAGAGGAATACCCTTTGTTTATATTGCAGGGTGGCCGCGGCGCTGGGACGGAATTCAATAAATTCCTCAGGTCTATGATATAATAACGTGGGGAGACGGTGAGAAAATATTGCTTATGAAATACTACTCAACTGTATCAGCCTTTGCCTCTATGAATAACCCTTCCTGTGTATATTGGAAATAATTTTGAGTTGAGTAAATTGCGAATAAAACGGTATACCCATTAAAGGCACGTTACCAAAAGTTTGTTTATAGATATCATATTTTTATTATATTTCTATCCATATTGTCGGGCTAAGGGGTCTTGATGTCTTAAATGTTTACTACATTACTAAGTAATACGTGGTTGACACTTCCTATTTTAAAGCGAATGTGAATAAATTAAGAGAGTAGAATCAGTGGAATGTTTTGTGTAGCCTTTACTCTCCACGACCGAGTAATTCTTTAGCCAGAATCATTAATTAATAACTAAATTTCTAATCACTTTTTACTGTATAAGTCGACTACGCAACTAAGGCATTTTTTAAGGCGAATATAAATTAATGACGAGTGTAGAATGGATGAGGTGCCTGGTGTAGGCTTGTTCCCAACTAATACCGATTGATTCTTTACCCATGATTAATAATTAAGTAGCCCGATTCATACAGTTTTCTGATTAGGGTCAGGATATATCTAGCGAATCTAAGACGTAGGACAGACCCTATACCCACTACGCTGTCCAGGCAATTTTCGTTCGTTGATCACAATTTACTCATGGTACAACAGCGACCTAACCCACTTATCCTAGTTTGTATAACCAAATAATATATGTCTTTATTTTTTATTTATTTCATTTGTATACCTTTTGAAACAAGTACATTTTTTATTTAATTTCAAATGTAAATGTATTAATTAATGTATCATTATCTAAGGTAATTTATGTTAAGTGGATTTGATTATCAAAAATGTAAAAATGAACAAATGAATCACAAAATTACCTAATTACCTAATGTTTGGAAAATGATAACAGATTTATAAAGTAGGAAGCAAATTCTAAAGAAAAATAGTTTTTGATACAGTTATGAAGAAATTTCTCGTAATACAATTTTTTAACGATTATAAGACGTCGAGTTTCAGTGTCTTTGAGGGACAAAGCTATTCAAAGTCAAAGACGTGTAAAGTGGCAACAATATATACGACTGTGCCTCTGGGAAAGAATTGTCTCAGTCTTATCTCTCAAAGCTTTCCTACTCGAGTATTCATGTGACCTCACTTTACACCAATGTCATTTCAGTTTCCTTCGATAATGAATGTCCAAACTTTGATCTTGTCACTACCTAAGGCCGACTTGTACTTAGAATGCATCATAATTAGTTAGCTCATTAGCTCATTAACTCATTAGCTAATTAGCTCATTGATAAATGATAGTTGGGCCCAGTATGTTTACGTCATGTTCAGTTTTGTTTGTTATTTGATATAGTATATTTGTTTACAAGAATGTTACTTTCTTAGTTATTTTCAAGCCTCCAGCTGACTACTTATTAAATTTTGTATTATTAGTTAGTCCAATATGTCTGATTGTCTTTGAAAGAAAGACACAGGAACATTTATAATCCTAAAGTACATTTTACCGTTAAAACACATATAATTTCACTTTTTAGATGCTCAGTAGTCTCATAGGACTTATTATTCTTTATTGACACAATTACCTTTACGATAAAATTCAATTAAGTGTTTATTTTAACAATTTATCCTCTCACAACCTTGACACCTTTTATAAACTTATTTTTATGTATAACTCACTGAATAATTCTTTAAATAATAATTTTATAATTGGCATCCGCCAAACTTGTTTCGAATGAGTTACCCCTCCGCTACCCTTTCCCCACTGCCACTGAATATTAGAGGTTGATCCTTCGAAAAACATTTGGCAGCTTTCAAATAAAAAAAAGCATTACGTGAGTAATACTTTCGAATAACAGTTTTTACTTGCTATTTTGTAATACCATATTAAAGTGTCAGCAATTAATATAGGCCTTTAAATTTTTTGAGTTATTAAAAACTTGGCTGACTAGAATTTTAAAGACGATACTTCATTGTGGATTCATTTATAAATTAATTTGTGAATATTTTATATTTTTTTTATAGCTAGCATATTTTACTCAGGTTTGTACCACTGGAGTTAGTGAACTGATGATCGATAACGTCGTTATCACAGCTTGAAAATGAAATCCAACAACGTAATGCCTTTAATCCACTGTAATCCCCAGTGATAGTAGGTAAAGCTCTAAACAAAGAGATCCAGATTTGTAAACCATCGGATGTGTTTTATGCAGGGATATAACAGTAACATTTATTCAAATTGAATAATGATTTTAGAACCATTACTATGGAATTAAACATATATTAACTGTACCACTTATGGTTATGAAAATTAATCCCCAAATTACATAATGTTATTAATGGTAAAAGTAGGGAAAGCAAAATAATAATCACGATAAAATTAGCTACGTCTCACAACACTATAAATTATATTTACATTTATACTGTGCTTTCAAACAATACGGTCAATATATACAAACGATGGTACAAGGTGTTCTATTTCAACCACTTACACCAGTCTCAATCAGAGTATAAACCATGTTAATAGACTTAGAACAAGAAAATACCATAGAGAAAACTAAAATAGTTTGATGTATTATAAAATAGTATTACGATTTTGTCTCTAAGATTATTTTTCATAATTATGCGAATGCAGTTGCATATACAGTAGAACCTCACTTATTCCAAATTCAGGTGACAGCCAATTTATTTTGAACTAAAGTAAGTTTGAAATATCGAGAGTTTGAGTTGTATGAGTTAATGTGGAAGTAGTTTAAATTATAGAGACAAAGTAAACAAATGTCAATGAATTCAGGTCTGGAGGAAACTGAGTATACGCATTAAGTTAATGTCTCAACAGGCTTGTTTTTTACACTTAATTCAAATTTCAGAGGCTTACGGTATCACAGTCCGTACTGTTGAAGTTGACTTCAAACTTTAGAGGTAATGTTTCGAATTACAGAAACAAAATTCGAATTCTAGAGACCCGAGTATATACGATAAATCGATGGGTTTTCTCGGCCATTTATTTTGCTGATGTGGGTTTTGTTGTAAGATGGGTGTTTGTGCAAAAACTGATCATTCAGACTTGGTTTTCAGTTGTTGGGAAATCGATGGGTGTTTTCGGCCATTTTTTCGGATGTGGGTTTTGTGACTTTAAATTATTATATTACCACCACTTACGACTAATATTTTATGTATTTTTTCAGATTTTGTAGGAATTTTTCTCACCTGAAGACAGAATCATATTCCAGATCCGTAACTTCGTTAATCTTGCTTTAATTAATCTTGATGGAAAATGTCCACAGTAATTTTATAAACACATATTATACATGTTACATTAAAAACAATCGTTTGATAAATAAACCAAATAATAAACCCTTACGTAGTTATTTCCCTATACCGTCCACTGTACAGCCTTCTACAACAAACGCCTCCAGCAATGTCGTTACCGGCCGGCCTACCGCCTCCACGGAGAGTATCGCCCCATTGTGACTGCGTTTTATTGTTATCTGTGTCGTTATCGGTACGTATAATACCTTCCAACACTGTTTGGTGCGGGTGAAACACCTCTGTAATTTTATATTATCTTTAAAAGCTATCACCATCGACATAAGTGTTTACGATATTTTGTTTAAAAAATGCATTCTTTGTAGTAAAAATATTACTTGGGGACACATTGTTTCATGTTTTAGGGTTTTGCTTATATGGTAACGTGTGACACACTTGGGGACACGTGTTTATAGGTTTTTATCAACAGTGTGGGCCCTTACTAACTTTATGAGACGTGACGCAACTAGGGCATATTTTAAGGCGAACAGAAAGGAATGATGAATATTTAATGGGTGAGTGGCCTTGTTACTGACTAAGACTGACTGATTCATTAGCCAGGATAATTAATTAATAGTTTAGAGACCAATGACAGCTGAATACATTTTCGAACCTTCACAAAACTTTCTCAGGATTTTGCTCAGGATCTATCTAGTGAACTTCAGGCCATGCACGGTTTGGTTTTGTGGTTTGAGCTTGGGAATTTATCTTACAAGGTCACCGGTTCGACTCCAGGTAAAATATTAGGTTCAACAATATAGAAAACCAAAACTGATAAACCTCAAAGATGAGAAGAGTTCTTACACCAAAGGTTTGTTAAAGACAAATGGCAATCAAATTGAAACCCAAAAAATACTCGAGAAAATTGGATTATTTTCAGTTTGACAAAAGTTTACCTATATACTACGAGTGTAAAATATTAAATATAATTATATTCTTATTTGCTACATATTTAGTAGTAATGTTGAAGAGGTCTGTTATGAATCACGATACATATGAAACTAGGATAATGTATGATAAAACAATTGTTTATACCTACTTATATATGTTGTTGCAATAACTGATTGTGATATAATTCAATGACGACGCGTTTTGAAGGTCTTTGAACGAGTGACAAGGGAATTTCCAGTCAAAGACGTGTAACGTGGCGACAATATACGATTGGGACTGGGAGAGAATGGCTTCAGTCTTCCCTTCACCACTTGGATTATTGTTTTATGTTGCCTCTTAAACTGTGTGTAAACGATAGAAAGTAAACTCTCAACACAATGCTCTATATGAGAAAGATTTGCGTTTATTTTATGAGATTTGTTCTTTTTCTTACTTTGGGTGTCACCATCCCAAGTACAACTCAATCTTATGTTTTTGTTTGAAATGACTCTTCCGATATAATATAAAGAGTACAACCACAAAAGCAGATTTAATGGATGTAAAAAGCCACACAAAGGTTATAAACGGTTTGTTTGACTCAACCAAGGTGAATCAGACCGAAAACCAACAGAATACAATGCGAAGGTTGCGGCTGGCGTAACAATAGTCTCCCATTCCTTTATACACTGCTCGAAACTTTTGATTGGAAGATTTATGACTAGGCATTGTTGATTTTGACTCGTATTAACATTAATTTTAAAGCCAAAAATAGGTGGAATTAAATATTGTTTTGAAATTATTGCTTCCTATTAAATTATTTGGTGTTTTGCAAAAAATAAATTTAATTGAAAAACACATGCAATAGAGCATATCAACTGATTCACAAAAATAAAATTAAATAAAATAGCTAAGATTTAAATAGTATACCCGCAATATTGTTTTAGATTTATTATTTATCACTATTTTTTTCACGATACAAAAAATGAATATTCAAACATAAGCAGGTTTTCAAAATAATATTTTATATATTTTAGCAAGTTCTAAAATAATGTTTACTCTATATGGATGATATTAATTAAATATATATTGTTTAACTCTACAAATTTTGATGGTTATCAACCATTCATTTAATTACGTAAAAATGTAGAAGTCAGTTTTTAACTGAGCACAAATATTAAAAATAATTACATTTTAAAGGGGGTAAAACTACAGTATAGTACAGTGTAGTTGACAGGACGAAGTCGTCAACACAGGACAGTGTAACAGTCAAACTCGACTGTCAAATCTGTGACACTCCACACCCTTGGTCGATCAACAAACCCATCCAGCCAGGCGACTGTCGAGTCTACAAAGACCTCACTTGAGAGATAATCCTGGCAGAGATGTTGAAGGGCTATTAATATTCCTTTGTGGGGGTGTCTGGAACTCTACCAACTATTCTGTAGAGGCCTCAGAGCTGTGACGTCATGGAGTGGGGTTGGGTCTGGTGGTGGCTGGGTGGAAGGTCTAGTGGGGTTAAATAATGGAAATGAACTAGTTAGTGTAATTGGGGGTTGAATGTTAAAATATTTATAGAAAATGTTTTGTTGGTAATTTATTTTAAATTTGTTCTGCACAGATAGATGTATATGTAATAGATACAAAATATTAAGAGAACATCCTTATTATGAACACTTTGACTACCTGCTTCCCTTATAAGGCCAGTGTTCACTACCAAAGTCCATCACTCATCAATGGATTAACCGATACAATTGAGTTATGGCTCATTTTAAAGAGCACAGAAATACCTAGAGAGTTTAGTGATAAAATATCTATATCATAAAAAAATCGTGTTTAACAAATTTCAAAATATTCCATATTAAAACTTTTTTGGGCGGACTGTTTGAGATATCCATATCTAAACCTTTTGTTTGTAAGGGTTCAATTTTTACACCCCAGTTTTTTTTGTTAATGTTATTAAGGAAGATTGAAGTTAATTTCTCCGAAGAGTTAGTTTTATTTAATTTCCATCATCGCTAGTAACCGCGGGCGGCAGAAATTTAGTTTTGAGGTTAGGTTCTAACGAAGGCCGAGGCAGTTAGCGCGGGACCCGATGTTGCCGCCGCCGTGTCTCGATCCAACTGTAGAAACGGGTTTCTGCGCATGACAGGCCGAGACAGGTATCAAAACCAAGCGAGCCGCCGCCAGCCAGTAGAGGTGGGAATTACCGTTACTTTTGAGAAACGTGTTACACCGTTCCATTACAACTTGGTAACAGGTTACAGTAACCTGTTAAATTTGTAACCTGTTACCGGTACGCTCCTCCCTCCACCACACCGTGACACATCCCAGCTCGGCGGTAATGAAACCAAATTCTCGCTGGGTGTTATTGCTCTACCCTGTTACTGGCCATTCGTTCGTTCCGGCCCGGCTGGACTGTAACGTCATGCTAGCGGCGTTACCGTCGCTCGATCGTTCCGACCCGGCAGGAATGTAACGAAATTCTCGCTGGGTGTTATTGCTCTACCCTGTTACTGGCCATTCGTTCGTTCCGGCCCGGCTGAACTGTAACGTCAATCTAGTGTGGTGTTACTGCCTGCGGGTGGTTCATTCGTTCCAGTTTGGCCGTAATGTAACGTGTGGTGTTTTTTGCTGGTGTTAATAGTACCGAGCCATGTAATAATAAATAGTTATGAATAATTATTTGTAATTCTTTTATTTTAAAATTATGAGTGTAAAGTTTTGAAATAAGGAATAGAATTTAATTTTATCTGCTGTAAAAATAAAGTGTGCCAATAATATCATTTTATTAATAAAAACCTAGTTTTTATACGGGCGTTGTATTCATAACACAATCTATATCTTTGATACATTTTTATTTACATTTATTCTCAGTTAGGATAAATAAAATTAATTATAATCCAAACAAACATTATAAACATTATTATTCTTGCTTGGTGTTATATTGATCTACCCTGTTATCGGCGTTCGGTCGTTCCAGCCCAGCGGGAATGTAACGAAATTCTCGCTTGGTGTTATTGCTCTACCCTGTTACTGACCATTCGTTCGTTTCGTCCCGGCAGGGCTGTAACTTAATTCTATCATGGGTGTTACCGTTCCCTAGATGATCGTTCGTTCCAGTTTTGCCGTAATGAAACGTAACTATGCTTGTATTGTATTGGTGTTAATGTTTCCGCACTAGGTACAGTTCTAGTTTACGTTAAATTCCAGGTGGAATGGAACGTTTCCTCTCATTATAATCATGTTTTCTCGCTTAGAGGGTTTCGTCCCTGACTGAACCATTACAGGAAATCAGTTTAAAGTCCACTGAACGTGGAGCAGATGGCGTTACAAAAATAACAGGGTATTTTGAGTAACGTGTTATCTTGGTAACAGGTTACAAGTTATTAACAGTGTTATTTATCCTGTTACGTTAAATAACGCCCATCTCTACCAGCCAGCCAGTTGTGCCTGTGATTTCCGCTTGGATACTCGTCTCCCGAAGTAAGTACTGTGCTATACCGACTTGATGCTTGCATTGTGATAAGAGTACAGTATACGATCGTTAGACTTGAGAGTCATTGGTAACAATTATTACCCGATTATTGTTTTGAGTAAACAATTGAATATATATATATATTTTCGAATTGGAATAAAATGTCATTGCAAACTTGGTAAAATTATAAGGTTGATAACAGCTCAGAAAGTTAATTTGACTAGATAAATTTACTTTGTTCATTGCCATTGTAGTGGTGAAAGGCTATTACAGTATTTGCTATTAATAGCCATTGATTGAGAGTTTTATAAATGTACTGATCGCCCTAGGCTATTGCACTGCTGATTTATTTACTGGTTATTTATTGATTGATTGCTACACTGTTAATAGATTGCTTAATATGTATTATTGCAATTGAGGTTATGTTGCATCCTTGTTCTGGGATTTAGGTACAGCCTATACCAGGTGAGCCATTGTCTATACACATATTGAGAGAAGTGTAGTAATTTATTGGTGACAAAAATAATAGTGTTCCTGGACTTGTTATTTCACTGTAGCGTTCCGACCCTCATGATGTCTTAGGCCTATGAAGGTCATACAACTATACCGTTCGAAAATTGTTTAGCCCGTGATAGAACGAACGTTTGGGCGACAGCAAACCCCGAGAGCTCTGTTTTAGCGAGTATACCTAACTATATTTTTAGTACATCCCAAATCGAACAGTAAATAAATCATAGCCTAGATAAAGGAAATATTGCATTGTGTAACGTGTCTCTGAAGAATCCTTTAACCCATCACCACCTATCCTGGTTGCTAGAAGTATATTCAGCATTCTATTTAGCCGTACAGGCTATCTATCCTAATACCGGCCACTCGTTTCTTGGTTTTTGTAGGTTTTAGGATAGCGATCGAGGTGTTTCACGGGTAAATTAATATTTATAAATACTAGGCTCTCCTTACGACCCGCCCACACCTATCCTGGTTGCAAGAAGTATATTCAGCATCCCAGTTAGCCGTACAGGCTATCTATCCTAATACCGGCCACCCGTTTCTTGGTTTTTGTAGGTTTTAGGATAGCGATCGAGATATTTGATGTAGTTGAACTTACTTTAGGCGTATTAGACGTTCTCTGCGACCCATTCACCACCCATCCTGGTTGCTAGAGGGATACTCAGCATCCTGTTTAGCCGTACAAGCTATCTGTTCTAATACCGGTCACCCTTTTCTTGGTTTTCCAGGTTTTAGGATATCGATCGAGGGGTTTAGTGACATTGATAGAATTTTGGTGCGTACCGTACGTCCCTTCAACCCGTCAAACCCTATCCTGGTTGCTAGAAGTATATTCAGCATCCTAATTAGCCGCGCAGGCTATATATCCTAATTCCGGCAGCCAAGGTTATTGGAGCGTCCCGGCTGAAGATAGCGGAAGAGGCGCTGAGCGATTTACACGTCCCGACCGTTGAGGATTCAAAATTTAATTCAACATAGGGTAGCGATGATGAGGCACATTTGACGAAATTTGATTTCGAAACCTCCCTCCTGAGTTACCCTATAACTTTTTTTTACACATTGAAGAATAAAATTGACACACGATAGACCGATTAAATCGAGAGGGATTTGTTGCCACCGTATGGGAACAAGTAAATCGAGTTAAACCACGACCCCTGGGTTTCCAAACCCAGCACTGAAAATCCCTCACATATTTATGGCGCCCGAACAGGGACTACTATGAAAGTAGTGTACGTACGATATTTGAAAAAAAGAAAACTTCGAGAATAATTTTATTTTGACAACGGCAATGTCTTACCATCTAGAGCGTTTTCTGAAACCGTTCAGACTACTTCTCGCCTTCCATATCATAGAGCACGATGACGCTGGTAAAGGTCCTTCCATGACGACCTCTAAAACCACTCCTGCAACGATCACCTCAGCAGTAGTGTCTACTGAAAGTTTGATTACGACGACGGCACCAGTGTTGGCCTCAACTTTTTCCACGACAACAGAATCAGAGGTACGAGTTAGTTGGGTGTATAATTTGTCTAAAACTCAATTACAAGCCGAATTGACTAGGCTAGGGGCACCTGTAGAAGGAAATACCCAGCAACTTAGGGCCAAGCTTGTCCGACTAGTGAGACAGGGTATTATGAGAGCGCAAACTACTGAGCCTGGAAAGGAATCTTCAAAGGAGACGGACGAAGATGCTCGAAGCTATAGCGAAGAAATTATTAGACCATTGGAGCTTGAAGCGGCTAGTATACGAGAAATGTTAGGTTTGCCTCCAAACGCAAACTTTGATGAGGTTAAACGTCTTTTGACCAAGACCTCAAGGACAGCACTGTCAACTGGACTTCCAACTGCCAAGTTTAATTTAACAACTTACGATACATGTCCAACGTTAGAGTTTCCCGGAAGACACACTTTGCCGAAGGTATCATTGGAAGAGCAGAGACATCACTATCCAATGCATACACGATACGGTTACCCATCTGAATACCGAGTTTCAGAGAGAGAGTATGTGTCTCCACAGCAGTCCGCACTGGATTATTCTTCCAGATATACCCGAAACGATAAAGAACATCGAAGAGAATCGCAGATATACAGGGGTGTTTTACCTGGCGACGAAGAAGCTTATAAATTTTTGAGTACGGCCTCGTTGTGTAATATGGTCAGCAAATGGAATTTACGTTTTGACGGAAAACGAGATGCAGACGCTATATCCTTTTTGGAACGATTACATGAGCTGATGGAGGCATATGACGTCCTGCCTGAGAAGATTCTTAAGGCGTTACCCGAATTGTTGAAAGATAGTGCACTTCTATGGTACAGGAACAACCGAGAGTGATGGGCAGCATTCACTGACTTTCTGCGAGATTGTCAATTCCAGTACCTCCCTCCTGGTTATCTGCTCCACTTAGACGACGAAGTGCGAAAGAGGACTCAGGGAGATGGCGAAGTTTTTAGACAGTATGTGGTGGCTATATCTACGTTAATTCGACGGCGAGGAGGTTTCTCAGAAAGCCAGAAGTTAGACCGGATATATACCAACATGCATCCGAACTACAAGAGATACGTCAGAAGGCGAGACTTTATAAATCTACCCGGCCTGATAAAGGTAGCCGAAGAGTACGAGGCTTGCTTGAGGGAAAGGATGAACTATAGACCCCCACCAGGCCCAGCTCAAGCACTAGTACCCGAAACCGCCTTCCAAGGAAAGGGCAGGCCAAACTATAAGGCACCTTACTACACCTCAATTGTGTCAGGAAACGGCTCACAAGTCCTCGAAAAACGCTCCGATAATTGTGAGAATATTAACAAGAGCTTTCAGAGGGTCAACTTCAGGGAAGAAGTCCCACATCAGAATAAAGACTATCATAGACCAACTGGACGATGGGAGTCTAAGGGTGGCAATCATGAGCGTTATGGCAGCACTGCGGTGGGAAGGAGGTCGGCCCCTAAGATTTGTTGGAATTGCGACAGGATCGGACATCTTTATAAGGACTGCAGGAAACCAAGAGTGTTGAAGTGTTTCAATTGTAAAAAGGTTGGTGTCAGGACGACCTCGTGTGATTGTTTGAGGCAGGGAAACGAGAAGAGGACAACGGAAGAAGGAGGTCGCCGGAGTCCGAGGCCCGATCAAATGCAACGACCTCCCCTTTCCAGTTAGGCACCGTGAGAAACCAGAGCATGGGCTCAGGGAAGCCAAGGACCGACCCACGACCATACGTAAAAGTCACTCTATTTGGCCGAGAGTACGATGCCCTGATAGATACTGGTTCCGTCATATCCCTGATCGATGAGGAAGTTGTTAGTTTCTTGGAAGATAAGGTCCAGCCTGAATACAAAGAGTTTAAAGTATCTATGGCCAATAATTCGGAAGTTCTGCTAGACAAAGTTTTTATTTTACCAGCCGAGATACTGGGCTCCATCTCCGAAGTAACCATGGCACACCTCCCTAATTTGAATACACGAATTATCTTAGGCATGGACGTCATAGAGTTGCTAAACTTGATAACGATACGTCACGAAAGCTCGAATGAAATAAAGGACAACTCTGATGTAAGTTGCGTAACAAAGACTTCTGAATCCAACGAGACTTCACCAGCCAGTTTGCCTATTCGTGAAGTTAGTCCGTCACAGATTATGAAACTTGACAAAATGTTGAAATCAGAACTGCCAAAATTCGACGCTATGGCTGGGCGAACATCTTTGGTCGAGCATACAATAAAACTTAAGAACAAAGAGCCAGTAAAACAGCGATACTATCCTAGGAATCCAGCAATGCAGCAGGTCATCGATGAAGAGGTAGATCGCATGTTGTCTGAAGGCGTAATTGAGCCATCGTCAAGACCGTACTCGAGCCCTGTGGTACTTGTAAAGAAGAGTACGGGGAAATATCGTTTTTGTATTGATTTTCGCAAGATCAACCAAATAAGTGAGAAAGATGCATATCCGTTACCACAGATCAATGCAATTTTAGAGAAGTTAAGAGAAGCTAAGTTTATTTCTACTCTAGACTTGAAACAGGGTTACTGGCAAGTCCCATTATCTAAAGAAAGTCGGCCGATTACAGCGTTCACAGTTCCAGGGAAGGGTTTGTACCAGTTTGTCGTCATACCATTTGGACTCCACTCTGCAGGTGCAACCTTCCAGAGATTGCTAGACAGAGTTATTGGACCCGAACTGGAACCAAAAGCGTTTGCTTATTTGGACGACCTTATTATTGTTAGCAAGACTTTCGAGGAACACCTGGCATTGCTGAAGGAGGTGTTTAGACGTCTAAGAGAAGCTGGATTGAAGCTGAATCCTGAAGAGTGTCAGTTATGCAAGCGGGAGCTCAAGTACTTGGGCCATATAGTAGATGATAGAGGGATTAAGACCGATCCAGAGAAAGTCCGAGCCATTCAAGAGTTTCCTGTCCCAAATTCAGTACGATCACTACGTAGCTTTCTTGGATTAGCTTCTTGGTACAGGAGGTTCGTAGACAAATTTGCCAAAGAGGTAGCTCCCCTCACGAAATTTTTACGGAAGACGGCCCGGTGGAACTGGACTGATGAGCAACAAGGCGCTTTTGATGCTATGAAGCGCAAACTGGCAACAACTCCGATATTGGCCTGTCCAAACTTTGAATACCCGTTTTGGTTACAAGTTGACGCCTCCGGCGATGGGCTGGGAGTTGCCCTGACCCAGAGGATTGATAAGAAGGAATTCGTTATCGCTTACGCAAGCAGATTACTATCAGACAGTGAAAGGAAGTTCACCGTAACAGAGCAAGAATGTCTGGCACTTGTTTGGGCAGTAAAGAAGTTTCGACCGTACCTAGAAGGGTACAAGTTTATTGCTGTGACAGACCATCAAGCACTGAAGTGGTTGATGAACCTCCAACAAACTTCGGGACGATTGGCGAGATCGGTTCTCGAGTTGCAACAACACGACTTCGAAATTCAGTACAGGAAAGGGACTTTGAACAGGGTTGCCGACGCCCTTTCTCGCTATCCAGTCGGAGACTTGACCGAACCACAAGTGTGTTCATTTGAGATAAAAGATGGTGAATCACAGCAAGATGACGAGAAGGATTGGCACCAGAGGATGCATTCTAAAGTCAAACGGAACCCTTGGAAGTTTGCCGACCTTATGATTAGGAACGACAAATTATGGAAGCGAAAAGTGAATAGACGGAGCGATCTAACTGACGAGACCTTGCAATGGAAGTTGTGTGTACCAATCGATGAACGAGTAATTGTCCTTAAACAGAACCATGATGTAGAGACTGCGGGACACCTAGGGGCCCGGAAAACGATGAAACGAATGCAGCAAAGATACTATTGGCCTGGAATGCTTAAAGACACAAAGTCATATGTCAGGAAATGTATTACATGTCAAGCCCATAAGGTAGAGCAGAAGAAACCTGTGGGGAAAATGTTTTTTCGAAAACCTACTGGACCCTGGTACACTGTAACAGCAGATTTGGTTGGCCCTCTCCCTAGATCGAAGAAGGGTGCAAGCTTTCTGTTGGTGGTACAGGATGTTTTCACTAAGTGGGTGGAATTGGCTCCACTGCGATCAGCAACGGCCCTAGCCTGTCTCAAACGTATTCCGAGAAATTATACTGCTCAGGTATGGGGCACCTGAAGTGGCTATCACTGACAACGGATCCCAATTCACAGAGAAAATATGGCGTGACTTACTCCACGGATGGGGACTCGAACAACATCTAACCGCGCCGTATACGCCTCAGGAAAATCCAGTTGAGCGATCAAACCGAGTCCTCAAAACCATGATAGCCCAATACATAAAAGACGATCACCGATTATGGGATGTTTATCTAGACGAGTTTAGATACGCCATCAACACAGCGGTGCACGACTCGACTGGGTTCACACCAGCGATGCTTAACTTTGGGCGCGAGCTGCGGACGCCGAATGCGTTACACGGCCCGTTAGAAGTCCCCACCGACGAGGAAGAGAGTGAACCTGACCACTCTGCCATGAACCAAAAACGACTGAGGCAGTTTTTCAAAATATCCGAACGATGTAAAGCGAACATGGAGAAAGCGAGTCGGCAGCAGGCGAAATACTACAACCTTCAAAGGCGAGACGAGCGATACAAGACAGGAGATCAAGTGTGGTTGAGGCAACACCATTTGTCTTCTGCAGGGAATGCGTTTGCGGCGAAGTTGGCCGCGCGTTACGATGGTCCTTATAAGGTAAAAGGGAGGGCCGGCACGAATATTTACGAACTTCAGGACGCGAGCGGGAGTTGTACCACACGAGCGCATGTAAAGGATATGAAGAGATGGGTCTCAACAATTGACAACCACCCGCCTGTTGCGTACGCAGGTTGCTTGGAGCGCCTGCCGAATAAGCAGCTGGTTCCGAGCACACCGGGCATGTGAGTACCCTATCTCATGAGGCTTGGTAGTTTATTAGCCTAGTGTTGCACGTGCTTGGCTTATTCAAAAGGAGCAATATCAGGCGTCTTGGGCTGATTCCGTACAAGTGCTGAGAGACCAGGTCTTTGAATTGTTTTCTCTCACATGTTGAGGAGTTTGGTTTATTTTTGTTATGATTTTCTGTTAGATACACCGAGAAGGTTTTTTGTTGGTTTTGCTGTCCAAAGAAGATTTTTGGAATTAGGTCGGAAGATTAGATCTTCAGTATTTGTGTAAGCAGATTATAAGAGTCTGAGACTCGATGTTTGAGTGTCTTGGAGGAAGACGCAGTCATTTTTTTCTTTTCTGTTTCTTTTTTTGGCTCGAAGTGAGTGGAGGGTGTAAGGGTTCAATTTTTACACCCCAGTTTTTTTTGTTAATGTTATTAAGGAAGATTGAAGTTAATTTCTCCGAAGAGTTAGTTTTATTTAATTTCCATCATCGCTAGTAACCTCGGGCGGCAGAAATTTAGTTTTGAGGTTAGGTTCTAACGAAGGCCGAGGCAGTTAGCGCGGGACCCGATGTTGCCGCCGCCGTGTCTCGATCCAACTGTAGAAATGGGTTTCTGCGCATGACAGGCCGAGACAGGTATCAAAACCAAGCGAGCCGCCGCCAGCCAGCCAGTTGTGCCTGTGATTTCCGCTTGGATACTCGTCTCCCGAAGTAAGTACTGTGCTATACCGACTTGATGCTTGCATTGTGATAAGAGTACAGTATACGATCGTTAGACTTGAGAGTCATTGGTAACAATTATTACCCGATTATTGTTTTGAGTAAACAATTGAATATATATATATATTTTCGAATTGGAATAAAATGTCATTGCAAACTTGGTAAAATTATAAGGTTGATAACAGCTCAGAAAGTTAATTTGACTAGATAAATTTACTTTGTTCATTGCCATTGTAGTGGTGAAAGGCTATTACAGTATTTGCTATTAATAGCCATTGATTGAGAGTTTTATAAATGTACTGATCGCCCTAGGCTATTGCACTGCTGATTTATTTACTGGTTATTTATTGATTGATTGCTACACTGTTAATAGATTGCTTAATATGTATTATTGCAATTGAGGTTATGTTCCATCCTTGTTCTGGGATTTAGGTACAGCCTATACCAGGTGAGCCATTGTCTATACACATATTGAGAGAAGTGTAGTAATTTATTGGTGACAAAAATAATAGTGTTCCTGGACTTGTTATTTCACTGTGGCGTTCCGACCCTCATGATGTCTTAGGCCTATAAAGGTCATACAACTATACCGTTCGAAAATTGTTTAGCCCGTGATAGAACGATCGTTTGGGCGACAGCAAACCCCGAGAGCTCTGTTTTAGCGAGTATACCTAACTATATTTTTAGTACAACCCAAATCGAACAGTAAATAAATCATAGCCTAGATAAAGGAAATATGGCATTGTGTAACGTGTCTCTGAAGAATCCTTTAACCCATCACCACCTATCCTGGTTGCTAGAAGTATATTCAGCATCCTATTTAGCCGTACAGGCTATCTATCCTAATACCGGCCACTCGTTTCTTGGTTTTTGTAGGTTTTAGGATAGCGATCGAGGTGTTTCACGGGTAAATTAATATTTAGGAATACTAGGCTCTCCTTACGACCCGCCCACACCTATCCTGGTTGCTAGAAGTATATTCAGCATCCCAGTTAGCCGTAGAGGCTATCTATCCTAATACCGGCCACCCGTTTCTTGGTTTTTGTAGGTTTTAGGATAGCGATCGAGGTGTTTCGCAGGTAAATGAATATTTAGAAATACTAGGTTCTCCTTACTACCCGCCCACACCTATCCTGGTTGCTAGAAGTATATTCAGCATCCCAGTTAGCCGTACAGGCTATCTATCCTAATACCGACCACCCGTTTTCTTGGTTTTTATAGGTTTTAGGATAGCGATTGAGATATTTGATGTAGTTGAACTTACTTTAGGCGTATTAGACGTTCTCTGCGACCCATTCACCACCCATCCTGGTTGCTAGAGGGATACTCAGCATCCTGTTTAGCCGTACAAGCTATCTGTTCTAATACCGGTCACCCTTTTCTTGGTTTTCCAGGTTTTAGGATATCGATCGAGGGGTTTAGTGACATTGATAAAATTTTGGTGCGTACCGTACGTCCCTTCAACCCGTCAAACCCTATTCTGGTTGCTAGAAGTATATTCAGCATCCTAATTAGCCGCGCAGGCTATATATCCTAATTCCGGCAGCCAAGGTTATTGGGGCGTCCCGGCTGAAGATAGCGGAAGAGGCGCTGAGCGATTTACACGTCCCGACCGTTGAGGATTCAAAATTTAATTCAACATAGGGTAGCGATGATGAGGCACATTTGACGAAATTTGATTTCGAAACCTCCCTCCTGAGTTACCCTATAGTTTTTTTTTTACACATTGAAGAATAAAATTGACACACGATAGACCGATTAAATCGAGAGGGATTTGTTGCCACCGTATGGGAACAAGTAAATCGAGTTAAACCACGACCCCTGGATTTCCAAACCCAGCTAGGCTGAGTCATTCCGAGCAAAGCGTGAAAAGAAACAATAGCACTGAAAATCCCTCACATGTTTAGCAAATGTGAAAAACTATATTTGTACTAAACTATGTGGTAACCTAAAATTAACATAAAATCGTAACAATGTAAACCAGGTTGGAGAATAAGTCAAGGTAACAGGGTTTCCAATTTATAAACTTGGTTCGAACTTAAAAAGTGACTTTAATACTTAAATATCTGATATTTTAATAAAACAACAATGTAAAGATAAATTACTTAATCCAAACGTGTACCTTCAAAATGCAGAATAATATTACCTAATATTATAATCACCAATATTATACCAATTATTACCAATATTACCAATATTATTATTACCAATATTATAATAATACCTAATATAATATTACCTATTAGACTGGGTTAAGAGGGCACACAATCCAAAGTTACATAAATACCTCTGAAACTGTTTTTGGGTGTAGCAAAGGCGGTTTAAACATAAAAGCATTGTAATATAACGTTTGGGGTTCCGCGTTCATTACAATAGATCCTCGCATTCCTTTATCCGCCGTTCCAAACATCTAGAAGGTAGAAGGTAGAATGTATGACTTGCCTGGTTCATAACCTTGTTTCCGATTGGAGTGTTTTTTGTTCTCATACACAGTAACGTTATTTTGTATTAGGGAAAAGTAAAAGTGTTAATTTGATTATAGCTATAGCCCCCTATTATAGTTATATCAAAAATCAGTTTTAACTAAAATAGTAACCATTCCTTGAGGTTTTCTCAGGAGGTCTTTTTTAACGGGTGACTGGTGAGTCATTTACACCACTAATTTTATTTTTAAGATCAATACATAAAACAGATATTATTTAGATAACTGTTCACTTACTTACACCCAACCATACAATATGTCTTTTACTATCCAATTAAAATTTGTATTCACTATTGAAAGAATTACAATATAGATTTGATTATGGAATCACTCACCAACTCACCCATCTCAACTCACCAGGCATATCTCTAGTGACTAAAACTGGGTGGAGTCTACCGGATATAACCTTCTTATTCTTCATGAAAGAAGGAAATGAGAGAGGTAGTCAAGAGTAAACTGCCTAACTAGGTTATGTTTACTTGTCAATACAACATTTTGAAATACATTTGAATAACTTATTAGTGAATTTCCTTTGGAAAGTGAACTATTAGCATGACCCGCACGGTGAAACTTAAGCCCGGGACCACCATAGAAGTTCCTAACGTGACCCCCTGAACACGTTTTGGGGGGTCGTTCAAAATTTTATATATATATATATAGACATATATATATATATATATATATGTGTTTGCACTCTAGCGGTCGCATTTTTTGTGCGATTTACTTCAAATTTGGTAGGGATGTTCCTTTCGGTAATCAATTAGACAAGTTCGTTGGGCAAAAGAATCGGAAAACTCTAAACCCCTTTTTTGGGGATTAATCTTTCAAATTTCGAGTTTTTGGGCCCAAAAAGGGTCATAAAAGCCCCAGATGTAAAATCAATGCATGTAAAAAGATGGGAATTAGTGAGGCAAAAGTTTTAAGCCCTCTCTCGTCATTCTAGCATAGATATTTACCGAGTTATTAAAGAAAATGTGTATCAACCAAACACAGTACGTTGTCTTATGGGGGTTTTACACTAGAAAAGCCTGTTATTCCTTTGTTATAGTACTTTTATCATCCCCAGCAACCTCACGTCTAATTTCAAGCCTGTCTGGACCTTCTCCTAACCTTTATAATGTGCAAAATTGTATTCCCAGCATTGCAAGTAAATGAAACCAGGAGTATCAGAACAGCCAAAAAATCAGTGTTTTCAGATTTCAATAAAAATTGGAAAAATGTATGTTTTTACACTGATTTTGAGTTTTACAAGTTTTTATGTGGAAATTCACTTCCCTCACGTCAGGGTGCTGCGTGCGAACTCGTTTTTTGTTATTAAAATGTTATAAAAGTAATTATATACTTACAAATATACCTATTAATTTTGCAAAGCCATTATTGGTTTTTAAAGTAGTATATATTTAAATTTTTACATTTTGTAATTTTATTTGACGAATAAATTAAGTCTAAATTCAAACCTTAAGTGGGGAATTAATGCGATACAAAATCAGATGGTAGTCGACTGGATAAAACTACTCGCTACTCACTCGTTTTAAAAATATGCCCCCTCATTTGGGTGGAAAGAGTTAAGAAATTCTTGAAAAAGGGATAACAATAACAGTCTTTACCCTTTCTTATCTACTCTTACTTTGAGGGACCGATCCTTTACAAAAAATGTGACAAATCAATTGTAATTTCGATAACGTTCCAGGTCTGAATGGGTTAGCTACCCACCAGTGGGTTCTGGTGTAGATTGCTTCTCAAGGGTTGTGGTGGGATTGGTTGTTATCTGTGCCGTTATCTTGTTTTATGGTGACCACCTCCTTTGGTTGTGATTTCAATGGTTTCAACAAATCGGGTGTTAAGCATGAACAATTATTTATGTTTTTCATTTAATGGTAGTTATATCAAATCGTCTTTCCGTTTGTATATTCAGTTTTAATAATTTTCAAATACTTATTTACTTTGGTAAATTTACTAACTATGTTGGAATTTACTAGAGGAAACCACGTTACTGGATATATTTACTACTAACAGCAATAAAACGAGTGGAATTTAGTTTCGTAAACATTGAGTTTGAACTTAAAATTACCCAGTTTAGCACTTCAAATAACACTAACCAATAGCAACTTTAATAGGGGTAGTAAATAAATAAAGTTAACCAACATAAATGTTCACTTATTGGCATAAGTAATATTATTTAATATCAAACAAAATCTGTATCGATGAAAGCATTTACGACCCACAGCAAACAATTTACCAAGTCGAGTCTTACCAGTTATTGTTTATCATATTACAAGAATACGACATACACCATAGACTACAGAAGGTACCGTTTTTGATCAGGTATTTTAATTAGAAAATTATTCGCCATAGTGTGTCAACATATCTGCCAGGATTATCATTTAAACCTACGGCTATTCTTATAGAAAATGTATTGTAAACGTAATAATAGTTATATATCTATTAAGAACGTAAAGTAGGTCTTCATCGCTTGAGAGAAAACTGTTACCGCTTTTCTGTATTGGAGTACTTTCCGCACGTTGGATCCAGTTTTTCACCTTTACAAAATGTTCTTACGACTTTACTCAGGTTAAAGCTTTTAAGACCACCCTAGTATAACAGGTCCCTTATAACAAACACTTTAACAACGAACTGCGATATAGTAGCTGTTCATGACGAGATAAAACTATGTAGGATGGTTACACGTACATGCTGTAATGAATTAAATTATAATTAAAGGTATATACAATAAAACTAAATGTAAGTACAGAAAGATGATTATAATAATTTATTTTAATCATTTTCTTGTGAATAAGTTCTACAAAAGTACAAGTATTCAAGATAAACTTAGAGACAACCGCTGTCCTATTGTTAAAGGGAGCTGAAACTTTGCCAGCCAAAACTGTGAGAACATCTTTGCCTGTTTGTGACGTTTGAGATGCTTATTCATAGTAGCCGTAACATTATTTTGGCTAATAAAGTTTCTTAGTATTAAATAAATGGTTTCGTTTGTCAAACACTGGTATAGATAATTATTTATAGATTCTATACTTTACAAATAATGTTATATTTAGGAATAAAACACAAAACTTTATATTTCATCAGAAGAATTGTAATTTTTTTTATTTTTAACCACACAAAACAATAAAATAACTCTCGGGTGAGTATAGTTTATATAATTTGTAACTAACTTTGCCAAACGGCTAGTCTTGTTTACCTGGTTTAAACACTGTAGACAAATCAAATCGCACAGCTGATAAAACTATAATATTTAAAATTGCGTTATAATTTGAAAATTATATTAATTAGTTGGCCTTAGGATAGGTTTTATGATATTCTAATTCTCTAACCGATATTTGACATTTTTCGACATAGTTCATGGATACCAGACTCATGTCTTTTTTCAAAGGTTCCAGGAATGATTTGGCTTTATATATACATATAGATATCCCAATTATAATCACATTTAATTAAATTAATATTTACTTATGTCCACATAATTCACCTTCGCTATTCACATTACCCGTATGTTAAATAGCACACTTATCATCTTCCTAAACTAACTCTTACACAAACAACCCCTGCCCCACTATGCTATGACGTCACCACCAGTTTGGACACTCTCCACAGTTTAGTTGGCCAAGTTCCAGACATATCCACAAAGGCATATTAATAGCCCCGAAAATACCTTTATTGGGATTAGCTTTAAAAGCAATGGGCTTTAAGCTATTTAACAGCTTGAATAAACCACCGATCACATTTTATGTTTGGCATATCACTGAGAATAAACCGCAAAGAATAAAATAAAATTAAGAGCAATCTTGGGAACATAGTTCACAATTATATTCATCCTGGGATTTCTAGGTCAAATAAATTATGTTTTCTATACTACTTTACCCCACCTCTCTTAATATATTAGAAACAACACAATGGGCCCCTTTATAAGTGGCGATGGAAATAAGGAAACAAGTGTTGAAGGGGGAGACAAATAGCAATTCCCTTCCAGAGTCACAGCCATATATATTGCTACCACTTTACACGTCTTTGACTGGGAATTGCGTTGTCACTCGTTCAAAGACCTTTAAAACGCGTCGTAACTGTGCAGAAACAACTATTATGGCAATCTTTTTACCCAGGAATTACAATTGTTGACTTTATTGTTAGTAGTTATGATATTATATGTTGTGTTTTACTATACATGGTACAAGATGCAATACAAGATAATTAATGCATTTTAAACAGCCTCAACGAGTACCCTAGCATTTCTCATAATAAACTTCTTTTACATATGATTTATTTTTGTAACGATTTTGTATAATATCTAACTAATACAACTTACAGAGTCCTCAACTTTTTAAACTTTTATTAGAATAATGATTAATGCAATTGACTCGTGGCATAAAAGAAAAATAAAACGAATTCTTTCTAATCCTACTAATTAATAATATTTTAACCAGTTTTTTCATTACTTTCTAAAAAGATGTAGGTGGAATATACATAAGTTTTATTAAATCTGCATTTCACACGGAGCATTTGGCTTCACTTAAAAATATTTCTTTTACTATTAAGTATTTAAGGATTTTATTTCATCTAGATTGTTTCTACTACTATTACACCTCGCAAAAACTAAATATGTGGGAGGAGTATTTCTTGTATTTTGTAGTGATTTCTATCATATAAAATATGTTTTTCAAAAACTACTCCTTACAGTGTTAAATGGAGGTAAAAAGTACGTTTTAATTTAAACAAATGCAAATAATTTTCCCATTAGATTGGACCATTCCTAAATTAAACGCTCTGAAAGTTCAACATGAACGTTTTCTAGGTTTTTATTCACAACTTAAGGCAACGTAGAGAATTAAATTTAACCTCTTTGCTTCGTGCCTTGTAATTCTATTGTATAATTGTAATAATATTCAATCACAACGTTTCCCAGAATAAACCTAGGACAATTTAGTCGTTCAAAACGTGTACACAATCCCTGGAGTAAGTTGTAATTTATGTGCATTTTACCGCCATACAAATTATGGTGGATAATCTAACGACTTTAAATTCCCCACTGTCACTACGAGGCGATAGTCAGTTCCAAGCCATCCCGATTGTTAATTCAATAACGTCGGGACTGGATGGGTCTGCCAATGACCCGGGTGTCGGGTGGATTGTTTCCCGCGGTTACGACAGAGTTTCATTGTTATCAGTGTCGTTATCATATCCCCTATATACTGCTATCAGCTGTTATCACTAGCGTTGTAAGAAATATGCAGAGGTTTTGTGCTGACCAAGTGATGGATATAGGTTAAATTATCAAAGTGGAGTGGATTTGTATCACAAATAAATGGTGGAAAAAATATAATAACTGAGGTTCACTGCTAAAAAAAAAAGATTTTATCACATAAACAATTTTCAAAGGTCTACTGTTAAAATTGTGAAACCACTTTGGGACAAAACAAAGAAACAACAATATATAAAATTTTAACTAAAAACTAGCAGGTGTCTCGTTCCCTCACGGGAATCTCGAAGGCATTTGGTCAGATGTTTTGAAATGTTTGCATTACTACTGTTTGACTAAGTAAAATATAATTCTATAAGATTAACATTGGAACTTTAAAAGCTGATTGGGCAGAGCCCTGATTGTGGATGTTTTTCAAACACTTAAAAAGGCACATCTCGATGATAAGGCCTTTTGATTAATAGTTTTAATGGCATAATATTGCCCAGAGAAGTTAGGAAATTCGAAACATATTTTATTATACTTTTTTTAAATATAATACAATTTATTTTTAATGAATTTTGTTCATATTTATACAACAGAAATTCTTTAAAACAATGTAGCATTGAAATTTAAAAGTCCACTCAGAAAGATTAACATTATTTTTAATAAAATTATTAAAACTCTGTAGAGGGTAAACAATTTGGTAAAACCTTAGTTAGGTTTATCGAGATTTCAGTTTAATATTCTCATTTTTATGTGTATGTGATCGTTAACTTTTAACAACCGCCGAACTTTGCCAAGAGCACTTCAGGAAACGATTATGGCACAAATAACAATAAAACGAGCAATATCCAGCTGGAAACAATTGTCCAAAACGATTAGGCAAAACCCACTTGAGCGTTGCCTTATCTGGGAAAAGATAAAGCAAAGTGACAAACAAATACTGTATAAATCGATGGTAATTATTTTGTATAAGCATGCATCTCTTATTAATTACGTGGAAAAAAGGTTTTAAGTATTTGGCTACTTGAAATGAACAATAGTTATACGAATACTATCAAATTCGTTAATAAAACCTTTGATTGTAATTTCAATCGGATATTTTAAGATGTTATGTTATTTTATTTGTAGCCTACCATGTTACCGACACAATAAAAATAAGATATGGTGATCCAGCAGTTAATATTGACCTTTGTTTATTGTTTGTTTGTATGTGAATTAATATATTTTACTTAAACTATCACTTAGTGTTTGGTGTTAGTGTTTGGTGGTGTTTGGTACTTTGGTTATGTACGTATTAAGAATTTATTTTCTAATCATTGTAAGAAATGAAATTTATATATATATTGAAAATATAATGAACCCGAATTTTACTCTCAAATGCAATGACAGGTACACAAAAAATACTTTCACAAAAATTACAAAAATATAAAGAGAATAACAACGAATTCCAACTAATAAGTACGACTAACTAGCAAATTATCCAAGTAATACAATTTATTACTCATTACCAATTTAATAGCATTCGATAGATTAGGAGTAAACCTAATTAATATTTCTTATTCTAATAGTTAAAATGTCCAATCAATTGTTTATAAACATTATATAATTTTTCAGAAATTGTCCATCCTATTGAGATTTAAACACAGCTAAAGGTAACATTGGTAACATTGGTAACATTGGTAACATTGGTATTAAACTGTAACAGATTACCGTATGTTATCGGATTCAATTCAAAGTCCTTTGGTTGCTATCCACAAACCATAGCCAACCCTTGTAACATTATAACGGTTTCTAACCCGTCTCCGGATTGAGTCATCTTGTCGTGTGTTATTTGAGACACCAATTCTCTGTTGAACTGTACAAGCAACACAAGGTAGAACACATCGGTGCCAGACCGACACAAGCAGTGGCACAGTTAACCATTCCATGATTGTCACTTTAAGCCCACCACTGAGAGGGTGCTTTCAACCCCTTATATTATTCAGTGGCATGACCCGGGCTAGAACTCCCTGGCAAATGTGGCGCTAACATGTTGACTGAGCAACAACATGCAACGGTTGTTCTATCAACAATAGCAATCATTGTATATTCACTCTAATTTGTATATTTTTTTGTAATTGTATAAACCTCTAACTAGATTAATACATGATATTTTAGCAACTCAATTTATTAGAAATTGGTGTTAGAGAAAATACATTCTTTGGTCATGGGTGTAAAACGTATCAAATTTGTTTCACTTAAAATCATTATATATTTTATCATACGACGTATATCGAGAGATGTAAATCACATCTGTAAATATATTTTTGTTTTTGCAACAATTGTTTGTTTGATTTGTTTTAAGCCCTTCAGTAGTTACACAACTTAGTTAAATAGTTTAAACAAATGATTTATTTACAGTTAATTTTTTAACTCTTTTTGTGGTCGTAACTGTCTGTAATCATGTATTACCGTTTATGTAAAATACTTAATTTATCGAAACCGTCGATTTATATTCAATTAATGATATTATCGAAGTAACTAATACAAGTACTGTAGAGAAACAACAACATGGAACTTTCGTGTAACGTAGTTATGAAATGAGAAATGATTACTCTCAATTAAGGAAACATATACAGTGCAATTTCACAATCCACTAAACAGGTTTGAAATTCCTATAAGAAACAGTAACTACAATAGGTAATCCAATTTTATTATTGTGGGCGTAACAAATTTAAAACTAAAGTGCTGTTGAAAAGGAATCTCTGTTAATCTATTTATCTAAATACATTAGCCAAACACATCGTGCACTTATAAGCATGTAATATTTTGTTTATTTCATGAACCATTTAGCAATGCAAATTCTACACCATCATCCTCTATTTTAATCTTCTATTTATTTCCAAATTTAACATAAGAAAGAAATGCTAAAAGCTTTTTCAGCTCCAGTAGCAGAACGTCACATATACTGGAGCCTTTTACACCACATTTGAGCCGAATGGCTTCGTCGTTATCGTATTTCTCAACTGCAAAATCTGTGACCCGATATTTTTCATTGGCAGTGGCTACGTACACGTCCGACGTGAGCCGCTACTGTTCACGTCCGTTCCAAATTATGCACCGTACGTTACTTTTCCTGTGATTTTTAAAACAAATTGAGAGCCAGAAAACCTCCTAACCTAACCTAACGTAACCTAACCTAACCTAACCTAAAGTAACATAACGTAACGTAACCTAACCCAACCTAACCTAAGCGGTAGCGAAGTGAATTTGCCCTTACATTGGACGTGTATGCAGTCACTTCGTTTTTCATTTGCTTAAAATTAGTCTCATTACTTATTCTCCTTCGTGGTTCTTTTACGCAATTAAAAGGAAGTTTTATATCCGATATATGATTTAACTCACAGGTTCTAATCCCGTGGAGGTGAAATGGGAATTATTACCCTCAAATACATAATAAAACCTCTGTGCTAATGCTATAGGTCCTTACCTAGTATTACAGCACAATCAGCTGGTGTCCTTTAGATGAGGCTAGGATATTGCAAATTCCTTTCCACCCATTCTTATCAGTTAAAGATTTGATAGGATTTTCGGTTTCAATCTAGACTGTATAACAATTTTATTATTAATGTAAGTAATAACTTTTAATAATAAGCTAAATCTATTTTATTCTAACCTGAGGCAAGCCTTTTATAGTTTTTAACAGACATTATATATTGGATGTATCGTTGTACTGACACAATCGCAAGTTATTATAAGCTTTGCAAATTTTAAAATGTACATTTGAAAACCTATAAATAAAAATAGTATATTTTTACTTTATAAAGAATTTTTTTTATTTTTCAACGCGATTCAATATTATTTTGTGGACAGGGACAGGGAATATGTCCAACACATCGCACCACAACCTCCGCCACAGACAAGCAGATTGGTACTCGTATTTGACTTAAAAATTGTAAATAAGTTGTAAGTAAATAAAAATCCACTAATATAAAAGTACCTAAGCCCTTTAAAATATCTGTATATTTAACGTTTTACTACATTTTTACAAACAACAAGGTATTATTGTGTTCCAACATAACACAGAATTAGGAAAATTCTAACGTTATTTATTATTTATTTCTTCTTTTTATTTAAGCGAAGAGTATCTGCTACTTACTGTATCATATGTATTTGTTTACTTTCTCAATAATTTTTTTTTCTTAGTACACTGACTTTTAGTATAAAATTATAAAAATAGCTTAAGAAAAGTATGTTTTAAAAAAGAGGATGTTTAAAAATTGATATCTTTTATTTTTTCTTAAATTGATTTATTACTTTTCCTTACAACCTACGATACAAATATTATGTTTTACAACCTTATAGCTTACACCAAATAACGGTTTGTTTTTTGTAGCTATAATGTGCTTTGGTGGTGAATATTAGTAACACTGTAGCAGTACCTTATTAACTTACGACTCACCACGGGCCAATCGTGGAGAACAGCTCTGAATGTACGGCAACTGCCTCATACAAGGCAATACGGCTCTGTGGCGGGTAATTACGGCGGGCAATACACTGCACAACATACAGTTTATACATTTTCAAACTTCCTCATGATTAATACCACAATATAATTCATCCACTACATTTATGTAAGCTGTTGACCTTTTTCGTGTATTTTTGTTTTGGGAGCATGCAGTTTCATTCGGTATAATTTTGCTATTTATTTTTCATCAACTTTGGTAAAGTGTGATCTCAAAATTGTATTACTTTAACTATGAATTCAGTTTTTCTTTAACTTAACCCCCGTCGCAGCAAACCTGCGTACTCAGCGAATTTCCAATGCAAAATATAAGTCTTAATACCACATAAAAATATATTCATAAATAAGCGATGTATCAAATTTGAATTATTCTCTATAACAATAACATTGGGGATGACTACGCAGGTTTGCTGCTACAAAAAACAACAAATATAGGGTTTCTTGTAAATATCAATATTACTCAACTAGGTGAAGCCACATACCAAGTTTCATCAATATAAGTTCATAAATAAGCGATATATGCCATTTTGATTATTCTCTATAAGAATAACATATGGGAGATGAGTACGCAGGTTTGCTGCAATAAGGAACACAAAAAATGGGTTTTTATGCAAATATCAATAGAACTCAACTAGGTGAACCAACATTCCAAGTTTTATTAATTTATGTTCACAATTAAGGGATACATTACATTTTACTTATTCTCCATAATAATAACATGGGGGCTGAGGACGCAGGTTTGCTGCTACGGGAATTATTGGTAAAAATCGGTTTTTTGTGAAAATAACAATAGACCCCAACCAGATGAAACCATATACCAAGTTTTGTTAGAATACGTTCATAAATAAGCGAGCTATAATTTTTTTCTTATTCTCCATAAGAATAGCATTGGACAACGTACTGTGTTTAGTACTTTCAATATCTCTGTAACCATTTGACGTAGAGCAATGGTCAAAACACCAAATTGTGCGTCTTTTTAAGCTGATTCCAATGGAGGAAACTAAAATTTGACTTTTTCAAAAATTATATGTAGAAAACTCAAAAAACCCATTTTTGGGGTACAAAACCCCCCCAAAATGCCCCTTCGGATAGTCCGATCTGTCTGGTTTTCAAACTTAAAGTCATAAATGCTGCTTTACGCGCTTATACCAAATTTCGTCAAAATCGGATTATTTTTACGAGAGTTATCGCACCCACGGACACATATATATATATACAGTTTCGAACGAATGGTGTTTTTGGGGTCTGGGGACCTCAAAACGAAAAGTTATCATGGTCCCGGGCCTAGGTCTTACCATGCCGACTACGGTAATAGCTTCTTCCCTATAGGGGAAATTCGCTAAAAAGAGGATGATTACAAAATTATTTTATTTTTTATTTTTTTTATGATTTAATATTTTTCTTTACACCCTATGACACAAATATTATGTTTTAAAACCTTATAGCTTATACCAAATAACGGTTTGTTTTTGTAGCTATAATGTGCTTTGGTGGTGAATATTTATAACACTGCAGCAGTACCTTATTAACTTACGACTCACCTCGGGCCAATCGTGGACAACGGCTCTGAATGTACGGCTACTGCCTCATACAAGGCAATACGGCTCTGTGGCGGAAAATTACGGCGGGCAATACTCTGCACAACATACAGTTTATACATTTTCAAACTTCCTTATGATTAATACCACAATATAATTCATGCACTACATTTATGGAAGCTGTTGACCTTTTTCGTGTATTTTTGTTTTGGGAGTATGCAGTTTCATTCGGTATAATTTTGCTATTTATTTTTCATCAACTTATTTGGTAAAGTGTGATCTCAAAATTGTATTACTTTAACTATGAATTCAGTTTTTCTTTTTAACTTTAGATTTAAAGTTTTTCCATTAAAAAATTAAGTAGTTAGATTATTATTTTCCACACTGTCTTCTTTTGTAATCTGCTTTATTATTATTCAATTTTAACATCCCTTAAATGTTTAAAACTCCCCTCGGTTTAAATTCAGGGTTTAACACGATGTGGAACATTTGGGTGAACAAAACAACATTTTGGGCAAAAGCAATTTAGGGAAACTCTGTTACTGCCTTTGAAAGCCTCTCTTGTGAATGTCTTTGTGCCAAATACTGTTGCATTTTAAAAATACAAAACATTTTAAAATGTTTTAAAATTGACACGAATGATTATGCATAGATTTATGTGTTAATTTGTGAGGCAGTGTAAACATACCCTGGACAAGATGTGAGCTAATGTCTAAACTAATTTCTTTCTTGTAGCTGGCGTTACAATAGTCTCTCATTCTTGTATTCACTGCTCAAAACTTTTGATAGAGAGATTTATGACAACGCTTTGTTGATTTTATCTTATTCTTATTTTAGTTTTAAAAAACACAATATAGTTGGAATTTAATATTTTTGTTAAATTATTGCTTACTATTCAATTATTTGGGGTTTTGCATAAAGTAATTTTAATTGAAAAACACATGCAATAGAAAGTAGCAACTGATTCACAAAATGTTTTGTATAGTATACCAGCAATATTGTTTTAGATTTATTATTTATCACTATTTTTTTATTTCACGTTACAAAAAATAACATTCACACACCAACAGGTTTTCAAAATAATATTTTATCTATTTTAGCAAGTTCTAAAATAATGCTTACTCTATACAGATGATATTAATTAAATTTATATTGTTTTACTCTTTACAAATTTTGATGGTTATTAACCATTCATTTAATTACGTAACAATGTGGAAGTCAATTTTTAACTGAGCACAAATATTAAAAATAATTAAATTTTAAAGGAGTAAAACTACAGTATAGTTTAGTACAGTGTAGTTGACAGGACTAAGTCGTCAACACAGGACAGCGTAACAGTCAAACTCGACTGTAAAATCTGTGAAACACTCCACACCCTTGGTCGATCGACAAACCCCTCCAGTCCGGCAACTGTGGAGTCTACAAAGACCTCACTTGAGAGATAATCCTGGCAGAGATGTTGAAGGGCTATTAATATTCCTTTGTGGGGGTGTCTGGAACTCTACCAACTATTCTGTAGAGGCCTTGGAGCTGTGACGTCATGGAGTAGGGTTGGGTCTGGTGGTGGGTGGGTGGAAGGTATAGTGGGGTTAAATAATAGAAATGAAATTGTAGTTATTGTAATTGTGGTTTGACTGCTAAAATATTTATAGAACAAGTTTGGTTGGTAATTTATTTGAAATTTGTTCTGCACAGATAGATGTATATGTAATAGATACAAAATATTAAGAGAACACCGTTATCATGAAAACTATCACTACCCTCTTACCTCATACAGGAAGGGCAGCCTTGTCTGGTACACGGACGGCTCTCTCATTGAAGGAAAATCTGGCTACGGGGTGTACAGTGAATCACCTAGAACTCTGTGCAAGTCTGGGACAACACTGTACTATTTTTCAAGCAGAAATTTGTGGCATCGTGGGTTGTGCCAATCTAGGCATTGCCAGACGCTATTGCGACAAGCATATAGTAATCTTGTCAGATTGTCAGGCTGCCCTCAAGGCTCTTGACTCCAACGAAATCAAGTCAAAATTGGTGTGGGAATGTTACAACACACTCAGCAAACTCGCGACACGCAACTCGGTGCATCTTGGTTGGGTACCTGGCCATGTAGGCATAGGTGGCAATGAGTGTGCAGATAAGCTTGCTAAAAGAGGTTCCGGTATGCCATTCTTTGGTCCAGAGCCAAGCTGTGGCATAAGCAAAACAACTGCTTTTCACACAATAAATAAATGGTCCAGGGACTTACATCGCCAGCAATGGCAAGGTTACACTGGTCAAGCACTTGGCAAAAGGCTGCTAGCAGATAGTAGCTCTTACTTCACTACTGGTTGGTGAGGTTGAGCAGAGGTCGGGTTAAGCAGTTGATTGCTTTGATAACTGGACATGGCCATTTCAGGAAACATCTCCACACTCTCGGAATCCGAAATGAAAGTCAGGTGTGTTGGCTCTGCAATCAGTCTGAAGAGACTGCCAAGCACATCATACTGGACTGCGAGAGACTCGGGGCAAGGAGAAGGGCTCTGTTTGGTTGTAAGCAACCAGGTGATGAAAGGGACGCTAGTATTGGTAAAAGAATCCTGGATCTTGTAAAGGGTACGGGCATTGTTTTGCCAAACTAACGTACTAGGGACACACAATAAACTTCGGTTGACGTGTGAGAATCTTTGAATCTTTGGATCTCTGAATCCGTCCCTTCAACAACACATAAACATAAACATAAACATACTTCATACGGCCAGTGTTTATGTTTATACCTCATACTATCAAAGCCCGTCACTCATCAATGGATTATCCGATACAATTGATTTATGGCTCATTTTAAAGAGCACAGAAATACCTAGGGAGTTTAGTGATAAAATATCTATATCAAAAAAAATCGTGTTTAACAAATTTCATAATATTTCATATTAAAACTTTTTTGGGCGGACTGTTTGTGATATCGATATCGAAACCTTTTGTTTAGCAAATGTGAAAAACTATATTTGTATTTAACTATGTGGTATACTGAAAATAATAAAACATAAAATCGTATCAGTGCAAACCAGGCTGGAGAATAAGTTTAGGAAATAGTGATCCCAATTAATAAACTAGTTTAGATCTTAAAAAGTGACTTTAATAAATAAATACCTGGTTACGTTAATAAAACAACAATGTAAAGATAAATTACTTAATCCAAACGTGTACCTTCAAAATGGAGAATAATATTACCTTCTCATTAGATTGGGTTAAGAGGGCACACAATCCAAAGTTACATAAAGACCTCTGAAACTGTTTTTGGGTGTAGCAAAGGCGGTTTAAACATAAAAGCATTGTAATATAACGTTGAGGGTTTCGCGTTCATTACAATAGATCCTCGCATTCCTTTATCCGCCGTTCCAAACATCTAGAAGGTAGATTGTATAACTTGTCTGGTTCATAACCTTGTTTCCGATTGGAGTTTTTTTGTTCTCATACACAGTAACGTTATTTAGTATTAGGGAAAAGTAAAAGTGTTAATTTGATTATAGCTATAGCCTACTATTATAGTTATATCACAAATCAGTTTTAACTAAAATAGTAACCATTCTTTGAGATTTTCCCAGGGACTGTATGTGGTTTCCGTATTACTTATGCCAAATATTAGGAAACAGGAAAGTGTCCCAGGAGGTCTTTTTTTAACTGGTGAGTGGTGAGTAAGTGAGTGAGTCATTTAAACCACTAATTTTATTTTTAAGATCAATACATAAAACTACATATATTATATAGATAACTGTTCACTTAATTACACCCAACCATACAATATGTCTTTTAATATCCAATTAAAATATGTATTCACTATTGAAATAATTACAATAGATGGATTTTTTTATGGAATCACTCACCAACTCACCCATCTCTACTCACCAGGCATATCTCTAGTGACTAAAACTGGGTGGAATCTACTGGATATAACCTTCTTATTCTTCATGAAACAAGGAAATGAGAGAGGTAGTCAAGAGTGAACTGCCTAACTAGGCTATGTTTACTTGTCAATAAAATATTTTGAAATACATTTGAATAACTTATTGTTTGTTATTAAAATGTTAAAAAAGTAATTATATATTTACAAATATACCTATTAATTTTGCAAAGCCATAAAAGGTTTGTAAAGTAGTATTTATTTCAATTTTTACCTTTGGTAATTTTATTTGAGGAATAAATTAAGTCTAAATTCAAACCTTAAGTGGGGAATTAATACGATGCAAAATTAGATGGTAGTCGACTGGATAAAATTCCACGCTACTCACTCGTTTTAAAAATATGCCCCCTCATTTGGGTGGAAAGAGTTAAGAAATTCTTGAAAAAGGGATAACAATAACAGTCTTTACCCTTTCTTATCTACTCTTACTTTTAGGGACCGAGCCTTTACAAAAAATGTGACAAATCAATTGTAATTTCGATAACGTTCCAGGTCTGAATGGGTTAGCTACCCACCAATGGGTTCTGGTGTAGATTGCTTCTCAAGAATTGTGGTGGGATTGGTTGTTATCTGTGCCGTTATCTTGTTTTATGGTGACCACCTCCTTTGGTTGTGATTCCAATGGTTTCAACAAATCGGGTGTTAAGCATGAACAAGTATTTAGGTTTTTCATTTAATGGTAGTTATATCAAATCGTCTTTCCGTTTGTATATTCAGTATTAATAATTTACAAATACTTATTTACTTTGGTAAATTTACTAACTATGTTGAAATTTACTAGAGGAAACCATGATACTGGATATATTTACTACTAACAGCAATAAAACGAGTGGAATTTAGTTTCGTAAACGTCGAGTGTGAACTTAAAAGTACCCAGTTTGGCTCTTCAAATAACACTAACCAATAGCAACTTTAATAGGGGCAGTAAATAAATAAAGTTAACCAACATAAATGTTCACTTATTGGTATAAGTTATATTATTTAATATCATACCCAATCTGTATCGATGAAAGCATTTACGATCCACAACAAACAATTTACTAAGTCGAGTCTTACCAGTTATTGTTTATCATATTACAAGAATACGACATACACCATAGACTACAGAAGGTACCGTTTTTGATCAGGTATTTTAATTAGAAAATTATTTGCCATAGTGTGTCAACATATCTGCCAGGATTATCATTTAAACCTACGGCTATTCTTATAGAAAATGTATTGTAAACGTAATAATAGTTATATATCTATTAAGAACGTAAAGTAGGTCTTCATCGCTTGAGAGAAAACTGTTGCCGCTTTTCTGTATTGGAGTACGGTAACTTTCCGAACGTTGGATCCAGTTTTTCACCTTTACAAAATGTTCTTACGACTTTACTCAGGTTAAAACTTTTAACACCACCCTAGTGTAACAGGTCCCTTATAAAAAACACTTTAACAACGTACTGCGATATAATAGCTGTTCATGACGAGATAAAACCATGTAGGATGCTTTCTTGTACATACTGTGATGCATTATAATTATAATTAAAGGTATATACAATAAAACTAAATGTAAGTACAGAAGGATGATTATAATAATTTATTTTAATCATTTTCTTGTGAATAAGTTCTACAAAAGTACAAGTATTCAAGATAAACTTAGAGACTACCACTGTCCTATTGTTAAAGGGAGCTGAAACTTTGCCAGCCAAAACTGTGAGAACATCTTTGCCTGTTTGTGACGTTTGAGATGCTTATTCATAGTAGCCGTAACAGTATTTTGGCTAATCAAGTTTCTTGGTATTAAATGATTGGTTTCGTTTGTCAAACACTGGTGTAGATAATTATTTATTGATTCTATATTTTACAAATATATAATCCCATTTTCCCAGTAAACTTTACAGTAAATATATAGTGTAAATATATAATCCTCAACTTTTTAAACTTATTTAACCTTTTATTAGAATAATAATTAATGCAATTGACTCGTGGCATAAAAGAAACTTTACATAAAATATATTCCCATTTTTAGAAATAAAACACAAAACTTTATATTTCATCAGAAGAATTGTAATTTTTTTATTTTTAACCACACAAAACAATCAAATAACTCTCGGGGGAGTATAGTTTAAATAATTTGTAACTAACTTTGCCAAACGGCTAGTCTTGTTTACCTGGTTTAAACACTGTAGTCAAATCAAATCGCACAGCTGATAAAACTATAATATTTAAAATTGTGTTATAATTTGAAAATTATATTAATTAGTTGTCCTTAGGATAGGTTGTATGATCTTCTAATTCTCTAATCGATACTTGGAATTTTTCCACATAGTTCGTGGATACCAGACTCATGTCTTTTTTAAAGGTTCCAGGAATGATTTGGCTTTATATATACATATAGATATCCCAATTATAATAACATTTAATTAAATTAATATTTACTTATGTCCACATAATTCACTTTCGCTATTCACATTACCCCTATGCTAAATAGCACACTTTTCGTTTTACCTAAACTAACTCTTACACAAACAACCCCAGCCCCATTATGCTATGACGTCACCACCAGTTCGGACATTCTCCACAGTTTAGTTGGCCAAGTTCCAGACATCTCCACAAAGGCATATTAACAGCCCCGAATATACGATTATCGGGATTATCTTTAAAAGCAATGGGCTTTAAGCTATTTAACAACTTTAATAAACCACCAATAATATTTTATGTTTGGCATATCACTTACGAATAATAAACCACAAAGAATAAAATAAAATTAAGAGCAATCTTGGGAACATAGTTCACAATTATATTGATCCTGGGATTTCTACGTCAAATAAATTATGTTTTCTATATTACTTTACCCCTCCTCTCTTAATATATTAGAGACAACACAATGGGCCCCTTTATAAGAGGCGATGGAAATAGGCATACAAGTGTTGAAGGGGAGACAAATAGCAATTCCCTTCCAGAGTCACAGCCATATATATTGCTACCACTTTACACGTCTTTGACTGGGAATTGCGTTGTCACTCGTTCAAAGACCTTTAAAACGCGTCGTAACTGAACAGAAACAACTAGTACGACGATCCTTTTACCCAGGAATTACAACTGTTGACTTTATTGTTAGTAGTTATGATATTATATGTTGTGTTTTACTATACATGGTACAAGATGCAATACAAGATAATTAATGCATTTTAAACAGCCTCAACGAGTACCCTAGCATTTCTCATAATAAACTTCTTTTATACATGATTTATTGTTGTAACGATTTTGTATAACATCTAACTAATACAACTTACAGAGTCCTCAACTTTTTAAACTTATTTGAACTTTTATTAGAATAATAATTAATGCAATTGACTCGTGGCATAAAAGAAAAATAAAAGGAAGTCTTTCTAATCGTACTAATTAACAATATTTTACCCAGTTGTTTCATTTCTTTCTAAAATATAGGTGGAATATACATAAGTTTTATTTAATCCGTATTTCACACGGAGCATTTGACTTCACTTAAAAATATTTCTTTTACTATTTAAGTATTTAAGCATTTCATTTCATCCAGATTGTTTCCACTACTATTACTATATTACACCTCGCAAAATCTAAATAGTATGTGGAAGGAGTATTTTTTGTATTTTGTAGTGATTTAGACCTTATAAAATATGTTTTTCAAAAACTACTCCTTACAGTGTTAAATGGAGGTAAAAAGAACGTTTTAATTTAAACAAATGCAAATAATTTTACCATTAGATAGGACCATTCCTAAATTAAACGCTCTGAAAGTTCAACATGAAAGTTTTCTAGGTTTTTATACACAACTAAAGGCAACGCAGAAAATTAAATTTAACCTCTTTGCTTCGTTCCTTGTAAATCTATTGTATAATTGTAATAATATTCAATCACAACGTTTCCCAGAATAAACCTAGGACAATTTAGTCGTTCAAAAGAGTGTACACAATCTCTGGAGTAAGTTGTAATTTATGTGCATTTTACCGCCATACAAATTATGGTGGATAATCTAACGACTTTAAATTCCCCACTGTCACTACGAGGCGATAGTCAGTTCCAAGCCATCCCGATTGTTAATTCAATAACGTTGGGACTGGATGGGTCTGCCAATGACCCGGGTGTCGGGTGGATTGTTTCCCGTGGTTACGACAGGGTTTCATTGTTATCAGTGTCGTTATCTTATCCCCCTAGATACTGCTATCAGCTGTTATCACTAGCGTTGTAAGAAATATGCAGTGGTTTTGTGCTGACCAAGGGATGGATATAGGTTAAATTATCAAAGTGGAGTGGAATTGTAACACAAAGAAATAAATATAATAACTGGAAAAAATATAATAACTGAGGTTCACTGCTTAAAAAAAGATTTTGTCACATAAACAATTTTCAAAGGTCTACTGTTAAAATTGTGAAACCACTTTGGGACAAAACAAAGAAACAACAATATATAAAATTTTAACTAAAAACTAGCAGGTGTCTCGTTCCCTCACGGGAATCTCGAAGGCATTTGGTCAGATGTTTTGAAATGTTTGCATTACTACTGTTTGACTAAGTCAAATATAATTCTATAAGATTAACATTGGAACTTTAAAAGCTGATTGGGTAGAGCCCTGATTGTGGATGTTTTTCAAACACTTAAAAAGGCACATCTCGATGATAAGGCCTTTTGATTGATAGTTTTAATGGCATAATATTGCCAAAAGAAGTTAGGAAATTCGAAACATATTTAATTATACTTTTTTTAATATAGTACAATTTATTTTTAAAGAATTTTTTTCATATCCATACAACAGAAATTCTTTAAAACAATGTTGCATTTAAATGTAAAAGTCCGCTCAGAAAGATTAACATTATTTTTAATAAAATGAATAAATCTCTGTAGAAGGGTAAACAATTTGGTAAAACCTTAGTTAGGTTTATCGAGATTTCAGTTTAATATTCTCATTTTAATGTGTATGTGATCGTTAACTTTTAACAACCGCCGAACTTTGCCAAGAGCACTTCAGGAAACGATTACGGCACAAATAACAATAAAACGAGCAATATCCAGCTGGAAACAATTGCCCAAAACGATTAGGCAAAACCCACTTGAACGTTGCCTTATCTGGAAAAAGATAAAGCAAAGTGACAAACAAATACTTTGTAAATCTATGGTAATTATTTTGTATAAGCATGCATCTCTTATTAATTACGTGTAAAAAAGCTTTTGAGTATTTGGCTACTTGAAATGAACAATAGTTATACAAATACTATCAAATTCGTTAATAAAACCTTTGATTGTAATTTCAACCGGATAGTTTCAGATGTTATGTTATTTTATTTGTAGCCTACCATGTTACCGACACAATAAAAATAAGATTTGGTGATCAAGTAGTTAATATTGACCTTTGTTTATTGTTTGTTTGTATGTGAATTAATATATTTTACTTAAACTATGACTTAGTGTTTGGCAGTTATGTACGTATTAAGAATTTATTTTCTAATCATTGTAAGAAATGATATATATATATATATATATATATATATATATATATATATATATATAGATATATATATATATACACAACCTCAAAAACAATAAAAACACATCAATAAACACATATTAAAAACATTATGAACCCAAATTTTACTATCAAATGCAATGACAGGTACAAAAAATACTTTCACTAAAATTACAAAACAATAAAGATAATAACAGCGAATTCCAATTAATAAGTACGACTATCTAATAAATTATTCGAGTAATACAAATTATTACTCATGACCAATTTAGTAGCAATTGATAGATTAGCAGTAACCCTAATTAATATTTATTATTTTAATAATTTAAATGTCCAATTAATTTGTTTATAAATATTTTATAATTTTTCAGAAATTGTCCATCTTATTTAGATCCAAACACAGCTAAAGGTAACATTGGTGACATTGGTAACATTGGTAATATTAGTAACATTGGTAATATTGGTAATATTGGTAATATTGGTAACATTGGTATTATAGCGCTGATTAGCAGGCTATAATTTTTCTTGAGGTAAAACAGTGGTAATTAAAAAAAATTAAAGAACTGAATAAACTCTTCTTGTATTCTATTCATTTAAACAAATAAAATAAAGTTTTCCTTCTCAAATAAAACAGTTCAAATTTCAAAATAAAATGAAACTTGGTTTTGCTTATCACTTCTATCTTTCAAAATAAAAGATTAACTGTTCGATCCTTTTTTAATATTACTGGACTTTAATTATAAATTTTCCTTTAGTTCTTTAACAGTCTGGCTTTAAGCATGTCTTCAACCCAAGTATAAAAGAAAAAAAAAGATGAATCGAAGAAAGAAACGCTTCGAACCCTGAAAAAGAAATATTTGTTTTACAGACTGTTCCCCTTTTTTGAAAAACAACAAATGAGAAATTGGAGCAATTATTTTAATTGAAACTCTAAATTTTAAAACAACTTTGTACCTTCCAATCTGAAGAGATTCACGTTTCGTTGGGCGACGTACGACACACACACAAGACCAATGGTCAACGTAAAATGCCGTAGCCTCCCAGTGATCATGAATATATAACCTTGGCCTAGAAAGTTCTCGAACCCGGGGACGCCGGCCATCACGTGACCCAGCTCCAGTCCATTCCAGCCAAGCAAGGATTTAAATGATTGTTTCCAACTCTTTCTGACAAACCCGAACAAGAAAATCGCGATCTTGCCTTGACTTGCAAAACCAAGTAGCACCAGCAATTCTTATTTGCAACTGTCAAACATTATTTCTTTTAATATATAACAAATAGTATATTTAATTATATATATAGCGTTTAAATTACAATTGGGACGCTATAGTATTAAACTGTAACACATTACCGTATACTATCGGATTCAATTAAAAGGCCTTTGGTTGCTATCCACAAACCATAGCCAACCCTTGTAACATTATAACGGTTTCTAACCCGTCTCCGGATTGAGTCATCTTATCGTGTGTTATTCGAAACACTAATTCTCAGTTGAACTGTACAAGCAACACAAGGTAGAACACATCGGTGCCAGACCGACACAAGCAGTGGCACAGTTAACCATTCCATGATTGTCACTTTAAGCCCACCACTGAGAGGGTGCTTTCAACCCCTTATATTATTCAGTGGCATGACCCGGGCTAGAACTCCCTGGCAAATGTGGCGCTAACATGTTGACTGAGCAACAACATGCAACGGTTATTCTGTCAACAGTAGTAATCATTGTATATTCACTCTAATTCGTACATTTTTGTAATTTTCTAAAAACCCTAACTAAAATAATATATGATATTTTAGCAACTCAATTTATTATAAATTGGTGTTGGAGAAAATACATTCTTTGTTCATTGGTGTATATTGTATCAAATTTGTTTCACTTAAAATCATTATATACTTTATCACAAGACCTATGTCGAGATATGAAAATCACATCAGTAAATATATTTTTGTTTTTGCAACAATTGTTTGTTTGATTTGTTTTAAGCCCTTCAGTAGTTACACAACTTAGTTAAATAGTTTAAACAAATGGTTTAGTTAGTTATTTTTAACTTGTTTTGAGGTAGTGACTGTGTGTAATCATGTATTACCGTTTTTGTAAATTACTTAATTTATCGAAACCGTCAATTACTTATATTCAATTAATGATATTTTAAATAAGTAACTAATACAAGTAACATAGAGAAACGACGAGATGGAACTATCGTGTTAATTAGTTATGAAATGAGAAATGATTACTCTCAATTAAGGAAACATATACAGTGCAATTTCACAATCCACTAAACAAGTTTGAAATTCCTATAAGAAACAGTAACTATAATAGGTAATCCAATTTTACTACTGTGGGCGTAACAAATTTAAAACTAAAGTGCTGTTGAAAAGGAATCCCTGTTAATCTATTTATCTAAATACATTAGCCAAACACATCGTGCACTTATAAGCATGTAATATTTTGTTTATTTCATGAACCATTTAGCGATGTAAATTCTACACCATCATCCTCTATTTTAATCTTCTATTTATTTCCAAATTTAACATAAGAAAGAAATGCTAAAAGCTTTTTCAGCTCCAGTAGCAGAACGTCACATATACTGGAGTCTTTTACACCACATTTGAGCCGAATGGCTTCGTCGTTATCGTATGTCTCAACTGCAAAATCTGTGACCCGATATTTTTCATTTGCTTAAAATTAGTCTCATTACTTTTTCTCCTTCGCGGTTCTTTTACGCAATTAAAAGGAACGTTTTATATCCGATATATGATTTAACTCACAGGTTCTAATCCCGTAGAGGTGAAATGGGCATTATTGCCCTCAAATGCATAATACAACCTCTGTGCTAATGCTATAGGACCTTCCATAGTCCTCTAGCACATTCAGCTGGTGCCCTTTAGATGAGGCTAGGATATAGCAAATTCCTTTCCACTCATTCTTTTCAATTAAAGATTTGATGGGATTTTCGGTTTCATTCTTGACTGAATAACAATTTTCTTTTAATGTAAGTAATAAGCTTTAATAATAAGCTAAATCTATTTTATTCTAACCTGAGGCAAGCCTTTTATAGTTTGTAACAGACATTATATATTGGATGTATCGTTGTACTGACACAATCGCAAGTTATTATAAGCTTTGCAAATTTTAAAATGTACATTTGAAAACCTATAAATAAAAATAGTATATTTTTACTTTATAAAGAAAATGTTTTATTTTTCAACGCGATTCAATATTGTTTTGTAGACAGGGACAGGGAATATGTCCAACACATCGCACCACAACCTCCGCCACAGACAAGCAGATTGGTACTCGTATTTGACTTAAAAATTGTAAATAAGTTGTAAGTAAATAAAAATCCACTAATATAAAAGTACCTAAACCCTTTTTAAAATATCTGTATATTTAACGTTTTACTACATTTTTACAAACAACAAGGTATTATTGTGTTCAAACATAACACAGAATTAGTAAAATTCTAACGTTATTTATTATTTATTTCTTCTTTTTATTTAAGCGAAGAGTTTATGCTACTTTTCATATGTATTGGGCTACTTTCTCAATAATTTTTTTTGTCTTAGTACACTTTTAGTATATAAAATATAAAACTAGCTTAAGAAAAGATTTTTTTAAATACCCCCGTCGCAGCAAACCTGCGTACTCAGCGAATTTCCAATGCAAAATATAAGTCTTAATACCACATAAAAATATATTCATAAATAAGCGATGTATCAAATTTGAATTATTCTCTATAACAATAACATTGGGGATGACTACGCAGGTTTGCTGCTACAAAAAACAACAAATATAGGGTTTCTTGTAAATATCAATATTACTCAACTAGGTGAAGCCACATACCAAGTTTCATCAATATAAGTTCATAAATAAGCGATATATGCCATTTTGATTATTCTCTATAAGAATAACATATGGGAGATGAGTACGCAGGTTTGCTGCAATAAGGAACACAAAAAATGGGTTTTTATGCAAATATCAATAGAACTCAACTAGGTGAACCAACATTCCAAGTTTTATTAATTTATGTTCACAATTAAGGGATACATTACATTTTACTTATTCTCCATAATAATAACATGGGGGCTGAGGACGCAGGTTTGCTGCTACGGGAATTATTGGTAAAAATCGGTTTTTTGTGAAAATAACAATAGACCCCAACCAGATGAAACCATATACCAAGTTTTGTTAGAATACGTTCATAAATAAGCGAGCTATAATTTTTTTCTTATTCTCCATAAGAATAGCATTGGACAACGTACTGTGTTTAGTACTTTCAATATCTCTGTAACCATTTGACGTAGAGCAATGGTCAAAACACCAAATTGTGCGTCTTTTTAAGCTGATTCCAATGGAGGAAACTAAAATTTGACTTTTTCAAAAATTATATGTAGAAAACTCAAAAAACCCATTTTTGGGGTACAAAACCCCCCCAAAATGCCCCTTCGGATAGTCCGATCTGTCTGGTTTTCAAACTTAAAGTCATAAATGCTGCTTTACGCGCTTATACCAAATTTCGTCAAAATCGGATTATTTTTACGAGAGTTATCGCACCCACGGACACATATATATATATACAGTTTCGAACGAATGGTGTTTTTGGGGTCTGGGGACCTCAAAACGAAAAGTTATCATGGTCCCGGGCCTAGGTCTTACCATGCCGACTACGGTAATAGCTTCTTCCCTATAGGGGAAATTCGCTAAAAAGAGGATGATTACAAAATTATTTTATTTTTTATTTTTTTTATGATTTAATATTTTTCTTTACACCCTATGACACAAATATTATGTTTTAAAACCTTATAGCTTATACCAAATAACGGTTTGTTTTTGTAGCTATAATGTGCTTTGGTGGTGAATATTTATAACACTGCAGCAGTACCTTATTAACTTACGACTCACCTCGGGCCAATCGTGGACAACGGCTCTGAATGTACGGCTACTGCCTCATACAAGGCAATACGGCTCTGTGGCGGAAAATTACGGCGGGCAATACTCTGCACAACATACAGTTTATACATTTTCAAACTTCCTTATGATTAATACCACAATATAATTCATGCACTACATTTATGGAAGCTGTTGACCTTTTTCGTGTATTTTTGTTTTGGGAGTATGCAGTTTCATTCGGTATAATTTTGCTATTTATTTTTCATCAACTTATTTGGTAAAGTGTGATCTCAAAATTGTATTACTTTAACTATGAATTCAGTTTTTCTTTTTAACTTTAGATTTAAAGTTTTTCCATTAAAAAATTAAGTAGTTAGATTATTATTTTGCACACTGTCTTCTTTTGTAATCTGCTTTATTATTATTCAATTTTAACAACCCTTAAATGTTTAAAACTCCTCTCAGTTTAAATTCAGGGTTTAACACGATGTGGAACATTTGGGTGAACAAAACAACAATTTGGGCAAAAGCAATTTAGGGAAACTCTGTTACTGCCTTTGAAAGCCTCCCTTGTGAATGTCTTTGTGCCAAATACTATTGCATTTAAAAATACATCACATTTTAAAATGTTTTAAAATTGGCACTAATGATTATGCATAGTATTATGTTGAAATTTGTTAGGCAGTGTAAACATACCCTGGTCAAGATGTAAGCTAATGTCTAAATGAAATTATTTGTTTTTATTTTCTTCTTTCTTTTGTTATTATAAGTCTCCTTCTTTCTTAATTAACTATTATGGTTATAACCAGAACTTTAATTGTATAAGTTATTTTACTGATTAACTAGTTTGTTAATTATATTTAACTAGTTATTGTAAATATTTATGGGCATTGTACTTCATGAATCATGTACTTTGATTTGTAGAATTAAGTGATCTAGTGGCTTGACGTAGAATTAACGTAGGTTTTAATGAGTTTGTTTAATGTGAAACAGAACATATGATGTGGCTTTCCATGGTAAATTTTCCTGTTGGATCCTGCAGGATGCAAATCCAAATGTCATTGGCAGGGGTTGTTCACACTATTTAAGGGGTTATAGTGGACCACTTCAATTGTTCTTGGATGAGACTTTCAAGTCAAAATAACACTTTTGCATGACTTCCTTAGTAACGGTACCACAAACGAACAATAACCAAAAAAATGTGCAAACTAATACTAATTTGACCATAGGACATTTTATTGACAGTTTAAGTTGGTGAAGTGTGATATAAATATTAAAAAACTAATACTGTTAGATCCACATTTACTTTTTACTTTTTTAAAATTTTCCACAGCCAAAACTTAACTTGTCAGAAGGAACCTACCTTAGTAATCTAAAAAAACATAAATTTATGGTGGTTTCTCCCTTTTTCAATAATAAATAAACAAAAGCAAATAAGATGATTTTGAGATTACAATATTTATTGATGAACCTATAAAATATGGCATTAGGGTAGTGATCAACTGAGAGTGTGTGTACACATACAAATAATTTAATACAAATAAATTACCAACCTTCTTCCTCTATTGAGAAAGCCGCATAACATGCAGAGGGTACAATGGAAACAAATCAAAACAGAATATTGGTTGTTTTATAACTTTATAACTTATACCGAGTAAATAGTTATATATATAAATTACCTTGAATAAACCTGATTCAAACCTAAGAAACGCTATACAAATTGTTAAGGGAACAGAAGTAAAATTTACAGTGTTAAAGAGAAGGCAAATAAAAGCCATCCAGCCACAGTCGTATACATTGTTGTCACTTTTCACGTCTTTGACTTGGAATTGCTTTGTCACTCGTGCAAAGGCCTTTAAAGTATCTTCACTGACACTTAGGTTTTACCCACTAATTATTCTACGAATATTTACAAAATACCCTTATTATTGTATACATTAACTATATTATACTGTTAAAACAGAGTAAAATGATTTAGTTTACAAATTATGAATGTTTATAAGCAAAGCAATTTTTAATTTTTCGCACCTATGTTTTAGTTCATTTTAGGTTATTGTACATTCTCATTATAAATTGGATAAAAAAAACATTTATTTAGGAATAACATATTCTGATCAATTGTTATATATGATACAAAAAGACAACTCCATACCTATGAAAAGAAACTGGTTGTTTATTGATAACATTTTAAATAACATTTTTTTTTAACACTGTGGTGGCCAGCTTAGTGGTTACATATATATATATATATATATATATATGTTAATGCAATTTGTGTATAAATTTAAGCTTAGTTATTTCTGCACTTGTCCTGATTCTGTGTGTTTGTATAGGTAATATCAACACAGTGGATTATATACGTATTTACAATGGATTGTTTTAAAATAATTAGTGATTTTAAAATGTCGATTGTTTTATTTTTATTTCATGCAATATGGTTCACCGTTATTTTTCATTGTAATTTAATTGTTATTGTTGCATCGCATTATGAAAGTCCACATCTTTTGTAAAGAGGGCAATCACGTGCTATTGAGGAGACCATTGTAGATATGAGAAATTATATACAAATAATGTGTTTACGTATGTTAGGATGCTGTCAACAAGTCATATAATAAATGAGCCATGGGTTTATATTAATCATTCTAGTATTCGTAGTAAAGTTGCTTGAAAATATATTAACTGACGACAATGTTTATTATTTAAATTTAAAAGAACGGAGGATATTAAAAAATTAATAACATTTTCCTAGCGTTAGTTTTGATTGGTTAAAAATGTCAATAACTAAACATTTGTAATCATTAACTGAACGTAATTGCCAAAGTTGGAATACCAGGGATGATTACTTTCACAATATTAAACTGAACACTAATTATAAATATTTCTGCACGTCTTCACCCATGTTATTATATCACCAATGTGAAGAATTTATTGTATTCCGTTTCAGTGCAGGTGGCACCCTGCAATATAAACAACAGGAATTCCTCCAAAGATTCCAATGGTAGAGGGAATTCCACACCTGACGTATATAACTGCTTATAGTTTAGGTAACAAAGGTTCAGACGGTAACCTACACAATTTGATATGAGACCCACAAAATAATATAAAAATACTTCTTGGGCTGTCAGCCGAAACACACATTTTTTAACTTGTTTGCAAATTTAATCAAATATTTTTTTAAATGCAGCAATAAAGCTTGTGGTCTTGCTAAACCTAAATCAAAATTCCGGAGATATTTCACCGTCATTAAACTTTATTTGAAATATAATACAGTAACAATAAGCGAAAAATGTTTCCTGTTGAGAATATTTGCCATTAACAATAACTTACAAAGACTATGTTTCTCTTACAATATGTTAAGTACGGAATTCATTTTAAAACTCGTTTAAATAAACAATAATAAATTACATACTGTGGGGTAATACAGTGAATCATAAGATTAAAATAATATTAATACGAGAAATATGTTAAAGAGTTTCAAAATCTATATAGGCCCATTTCTATTGTTTTAAAATTTTAAAAACTGTGTTATAAAACGCTTTCTAAATTCATTATTTCCTTGAACTGTGGGAACAAATTCACATTTTCTCAAATGAAAGGTTTTAACACAATATGTGGATCCAGGAAAAAAACGTAAAAGCACTTTAGGGAAAATGCGTTCCTCTCTGTAAACGCTGAAGAGTGAAAACGCTTTGTCTGGAATACCGTTACATAATAATTTGTCCAACTAAATCTTTACGTTTATATTATTTAAACGTGTTTTTTATTACATAATTATGTGGCTTCAGTACCCCGATCATGCTGATTATTTAATTATAAGTATAAAATATCTAACATTCTATACACCACCCGGATGTGTATCTGTGCCATTCACTGAATCAGGTGTACCAATCCTAGACCACTTCTAGACGAGCTAGGAACGTGAAATTTAGCGTTCACGTAGGTCCTAGAAACTCCCGATTGAATTTCCAAAAGATTGAATTTTCAATTTTAAAACCTCTAAATTGCTATCTTGAAAATTTAAAATATTAACAATAGCCTAATTAAGTTTAAAATGAAAATAAAATGAATCGTAGCAGCCATACAAAATATCCAGTAAACTGTCAAAGTTTTTTCACATGGTAGAGTATACACAATATATACAACTATTTAATAAAGATAACATGTAGAGTGGATATATCTTGAAAGAATCCAAATATAATACAACATAATACTTTAGATACATTGAGCTATAGTAACAAGTGGAGCGACCCCTATCGGGGGTCTGGGGCGTAAATCCGCCATTTTTATGGACGAGGGTGTAGATCGGATGAACGCGGCGGTAGATCTTCAAGAAAATATTCTTTAACATTTCTTTTCAAAGTAATTACATTACTTTCTGCCCTGATTTGAGCTGGCAATCTATTATAAATCCTTACACATAAGTAAGAGGGTCCTTCCTCAAAACGGTTTGTCGAATGACCAATCACTGACAGCATGCTTCGTGATCTTGTATGGTATTCATGAAAGTGTCCGTTAGTTACAAACTCAAACCAATTTTGTTTTACAAATACACACACCACATACCCAACAAGACCCGCTAATGTCAAAATATTAAAAATTTAAAACAGGGGTCTACATGAGTGAGATTTTTTAAAACCACCCATTGCTTGCAGACACCATTTCTGAAGAATAAAATCGATTTCAGAATGCTCGAGAAACACCAAAACATTATACCGTGTCAAGGACGGACTCAACATGTGAGAAATAAACTGCTCGCAAGATCTCAATACTACACACCTTTGAGAGACGTCTTAGGGCGTAACACATGGGTTTTAGTCTCTTACAGACATCGTCAACATGAGAGCACCAGGTTAATCCACTGTCAACGTGCAATCCATGAAATATATGTGATGTTACTTATTTTTGTGATTTATTTTTGTAACTCCTAACACTATTTGCTCACAGTCTGTTATTCTTTTATTTTCGCCCAAATAAAATTCAATACAATTTGTTTTATTGATGTTTAGTTTTAATCAGAAACGATAACACCCTATTTAACACTTCCATTAATATTCTCCTCGACACACGCAAGGGGGTTTTTCATCCTATAAATGATACACTGATAAATTAAACTTAAATCTAAAACATTGTTAATCTAGTACAATGAGGATAGGAATTATTTTCCTTCGCAGAATTAATTATTCTAATACCTTTTGAAGTCGCTTAGAGTTTTAATGAAACTTGTGAAAGTAATCAGTTTAGTTACTTCAAAGGATGATTTTCATTTAGAGAACACTCTCAAAGGGAAATGTTAAGTGCGATAACAGTAAAATACATCTAACGGAATGTCATTAACCAAGTTTTCATTTACACGTTATTTCACTCTTACTCTCGATCTGTTTGTAATATAGTCTTGTAATAACTGACATTTAATTTTCTTTGACCTTTGTATATAACCCGTAACTACTATGGAAACCCCCTTAGACTGAAATTTCTTTGTTTGTCCAAAGCAAGGTTTGCTTTCTCCTGCGCAGTGTTGCTCATTTTTGTTCAAGTACCTGGGGTCCGAGCTTTGCTTGAGGAAGGCCATTCTGTTTGTTTAGATGACTACGAGTAGTATTTCCCCACTTCCCCCAACTGATGATAAGTTTTTTATAGCTCATTTGCCTCTTTTTTGAACTTTTAAGGTCACTGCAGTTGTTATTTATAGCTCAATGTCCCTTAGCTTTATTTCGAATATGGCTACTATATATATGCATTCTTCACTCAACAAGTTTAGTCACTGCTCTCAGTAAACCACACATAAACAATATAAACAACAGAGTATTACTTTTCTGGGGATAAGACCTGTCTAGAACTTATTTTTATCCCAGATATTTGTTATTCCCAAAATTTGAAGGAAATCGTTGGAGCCGTTTTAGAGATCAGAATTGCAAGCACGCAAACCTTACTCATATTAGAGTATGGGATAATGCCAACCAATATTACGTCACGCTAAATTGGTCAAGCGGTTGTAAAATTATATAGCGTGACGTAATATTGGTTGGAAATTCGACACATCTCTAAACGTAACAAGAGGTTTTATCATCCTTCTGAATAACTATTATACAAAATTATACTTGAATTACAATTACAAAACTGGTTCTTACTTATGACATAAATTAGTTATCAACTCTTCTCCTAATCTGCAATGTGGTTTTCCTAAACTATCGCCAAACACAGGCACGAAGTGAAACGTGAAACCTGTTTTTGCTTTAATCAGTGATGGAAAATGTCCACAATAATAAATAACACACCCAAGAACGTACTGTATTGTACACCCAAAAACATTTGTTTCAAGTACTTCAACAATGTTTCTAGTTTTAAAAAGTAGTCGTTTATCCTCCTACCATTCCATGATTGAGTCAGATAGTTTATCAAATGAATCTGCCTGTCCATCCGTCCAATAGTTGCCGTTCTGTGTCTGGCTTTTGTGTTTGTTTTGATTGTCTTATTTTACTTTTTAAGTTTTTACAGTTCTCTGTTTGAATTTGTTTGTCTTTTTCCAGCTTTGCTTGAATTGTGTAATGTTTATGTACTAATGTTTACTAATGTTACTAATGTTACTAATGTTACTAATGTTACTAATGTTTAATGTTTACTAATGTTACTACTAATGTTTATGTAATTTTGTTATGTTTCAGGTATTTTGCTCACCTGAAGGCGGGAACAGATTCCAGATCCCGAACCGTCGTGAAAAATGTTTTACTTTTCAGGATGGGAATATCAATAATTTAATAAATAAACTTTAACTCATTAACAATCTCTAATTGGGTCTTATGATGACCGGTGTAACAGATTGGAATCGATCGCCTTGTACCATCTTCGTGTATATTTACCGCCTTGTAGTATATTACAATATAAACGAAAATATATTTCATGGTTTTGTGAGACGTTAATTATTTTATCCTGTTTATTTAATAATGTTATAACTTGAGATGAGAAGATAAAATAATGTATGTTTTTAAACTGCTAAAAACTACGTAATACGTATTAATTTAATTTGGTCAACTTTTATATTTACTGTTATTTACTATAACTACCAAGTTATACATGATTAAATCATTTGGGAAAAATTTTTTCTACCAATTTTTTTCTTGGATTTAAAATTAAAATGTTAATAATTTGATTTTGTCATACGCAATAAATTAATTGTAATATTTTAAGATTACCTAAGGAAAGATCAGTTCACTAAAATAAATAAAAATAATCATTCAATAAATTAAATTATTTATTGTTACTCATTTAAGGAACAAAAATAGCATAACAGGATTTCGGTTTGCTTAATTTATTTTCATTTGTTCATGGTTCTATTATTTAATGGAAAATACGAGACTGATGTGGAACAAACGATCTATTGTGGCGGGCTAGCTTATTGTTGGGAGTTCCTCTGTTTGCTGAGCAGAATCCAGAATCAGCCTCTGCGAGGACAGAATCCCAAGTAAGCAGAAATGTAGGTGAAATGGGAAAAAGGCAAGATTGTAAGAATTTATATTTCATCTCACATTTATTTCTATAACCAGCTGTTACTTGCGGCTTCGCTTGTAAATTTAAAACACATTAGAAGTATTAAACAGACCAGTACGATCTTTATTTAGTTTACCATATGACTTCATTTGTCCTAACTAACAAACAACTACAGCTGGTAATTTTATTAATGTTATACTCACATAAGATTTGCATTGGAACTTACAGGACCCGTTAGGTGAAGCCCTATGGTTGGATGTGGAAATTATCAGGTCTACAATTTAAACTTAATATATAAGATCCAAACACCACTGGCTGACCTATCACGAAATCTGCATAACTATAAAGCCTAAAGAATTTAAATTTTACATATATGTTCCTCTTTGGCCCTAGGTGCTTGTTAAGAAAGTGTATTATGAAATTCCCCCTGTGTTCTGCCCCACTGGGTCCCAAAGTGACCATGTAGTCCTTATGGACATTCACTTTGGTTTGAGCTGTAGAAAATTCAAACAGGTGATCTTGATTCGTGTTAGTTCCACAGGCTAACCACAGATTGAAGCGCACACAAGTATCTTAGTTTACGTAACAACAACGGGTCGGCTAGAGGGATGATAATTTGGACTGCGTTAGGTTAGAAGTGAAGGTGTTGAGATATGATGGAATATATTGCTAGGTTATGTAGGGTTAACCACGTTCCTAACTAGTCTAGTCATATTTAGTATATTATTGATATTTAATTTATTAAATTTACACCTATGAACCCCTTGGGAGGTTATATACATTGGGACTAAACTGGATATTAGCATAGACTATACATATTGAAGGAGACATCCCAACCATATGGCCCAGCTGTCTCTGTTTTAGTGTTAGCCATAATTTGAAGTGGACGAAGTTTGATTAGGTTACCGACAGATTGTGCTGCTGTCAACTACTTATTTGGGTTATTTACATTAACTTATAAAAGATCTCCACCCCAATGCGCAACTTATAATCAACCTATGTTTGCTTCTGGCACACCAACCGTTGTAGTCTCCCCTCCTAGACAAGATAAGTAATAGTTGACCTAAGTACTCTGTTGGTGATTAGTGTTAACTACGTCCTCTTTGAATCCGGGCACACACAAAGGAGGGACAGCTTTTACAATTGCAATGTGAAGTCTACTTCAGTTTTTATAGTCAATGGTATTAGGTTGAAGAAGGGTGTATAAAAACCTTGGTTTTGTATGATTAAGTTAGAATAAAGTGTTTAGATAAAGATAAATCAACTTTGGCTATATTAGGTTAGGTGAGCTGAAAAGACCAACTAAATTTTTTTGCTAACAAACATTGAGTTAGTTTATTTGCAATAAAAAGATTGCTACCTAAATTATACATTAATTTCTCTCTTAAGTAATCGTAACTAAACATGTTATATTTATCATCCAAGAATAGTTAAACTGACTAATAAACCGAGGGTGAAACGGTAGTAACTCCGGAAGGGTAGTTAAGTAAACCAAGTTTAAAAATTCAGAGAGTTGTAACATAGAGAGGGAGAGGTTGGGAATGGCGGTAAATTTAAGTAACTTTAGTGGCAACACTGTATATCTTCGCAGCTACGTTTGGGCTAACCGGTGGTTCTGAAATTAACGTAAAATATCCCTGCCATTTTAACAATTTCCCTAATCCTATGCCTCAATTGTAAACTACAATAACAAAACTACATTAAATTGGTGTAACCTTTATAATTTAGCAAGTAGTTAATCAAGACTGTGTAATATAAAAAATTGTTAATATCTTATTAATTCCAAAATTGTACCTAAACTGCTATAATATCTTTAAACATTGTTTTTATTTCTTATTACAATTTAACCTTGGTTACTAAGAGTGTTATTACAAATATTTCAAATGTAGGATACACACATAACTATGGTATTTTACCTTTGCTCTTTCTTTAATCCCCCTTTGCTCCACCTTTGCTCCTCTTAATCCACCTTTGCTCGTTAATCTTAAAGGATTAAATTCTGATGGATTTACAAATAAATAAAAAAATACTTTCTTATTATATAGCTAAGATAATCCGTTCCTATCGATAGACGGTAACAGATTTATGTTTCATATAAATAAATGTTTAGTGAATAAAATCTTGATTGATTATCAATTAAATATTGCTAACTTTGCTAACTTATATTTGAATTCAAATATGAATTTCTTTTATTTAAAGCTTTTTGTAAATTATTTAGAATTCATTAAACTAAGTATTTTAAAGAATTTTTATTTCATTTAGTAACAACGTTATAGACGTATGAAACTTGATTTTTAAACATACTTTACTGAATTCTTAAACGATACTGCACACTTGCATTGCACATTAAATTATAAAATCATTGATTTCGCAAAAAAAGTCGTAAGGATAATTTATGTTTAAATTATATTTTAGGATTGTGAAAACATAGGTAGCACATATAAACATTAGGTTTATATTCTCCTCAAAGATTTTTATTCGAAGATGATTTTCCCTCATAGATTGCAGAGGACTGATAGTTATTGTGAAAAATCAGTTATGTGTATTTCAATGAGCCATGTTATTTAATGTTTGCTAAAACCGATTCTAATATAATACGAGTTCGCGCGCAGCACGCTGACGTGAGGGAAGTGAATTTCCACATAAAAAACTATAAAAACTCAAAATCAGTTAAAAACATACAATTATTCCAATTTTTATTCAAATCTGAAAATATTGATTTTTTGGCTGTTTTGATGCTCCTGGTTCTATTTACCTGCAATGCTGGGATACAATTTTGCGCATTATAAGCTTAGGAGAAGGTCCAGTCAGGCTTTAAAATAGGCGTGAGGTTGTTGGGGATGATAAAATTACACCAACAAATGAATAACAGGCTTTTCTAAAGTAAAACCCCCGTAAGACAACGTACTGTATTTGGTCAATACACATTTTCTTTAATAACTCAGTAAATATATATACTAGAATGACGAGAGAGGGCTTAAAAGTTTTGCCACACTAATTCCCACCGGTTTTCATTCGTTAATTTCACATTCGGGGCTTTTCTGACCCTTTTTGGGCCCAAAAACTCAAATTTCTAAATTTGAAATCCCCAAAAAGGGGGGTTAGAGTTTTCCGATTGTTTTGCCCAACGAACTTGTCCAACTGATTACAAAAAGGAATGTCCCTACCAAATTTATATTTATATTTATATATATATATAAAATTTTGAACGAACCCCCAAAACGTGTTCAGGGGGTCACATTAGGAACTTCTATGGTGGTCCCGGGCTTAAGTTTCACCGTACGGGTCATGCTAATAGTTCACTTTCCATAGGAAATTCACTAATAAAAAAATGTTTTCAACTTATTTCCAATTTTGGTATTTAAACAAAAATGTCCTCTGCAGAGAACTTATATGTTTCACTGACAAAATATCAGTGATACGGGTTTGGAGATAATTTCTGAAGATGTATAACTGCCTGGATATAGGGCAGATATATTTTTATATTTAAGAATTACGTTTACATTGTTAGTGAATTTCCTTGGAAAAGTGAACTATTAGCATGACCCGCACGGTGAGACTTAAGCCCGGGACCACCATAGAAGTTCCTAAGGTGACCCCCTGAACACGTTTTAAGGGGTCTCTACAAAATGTATATATGTGTTTATATTGTATGTATATATATATATATATATGTATTTATATATATATAACGACAGGGGCGAGCATATATAGGCATATATGTGTGTGTTCGCACTCTATCGATCGCAACTTTTTATCCGATTTACTTCAAATTTGGTGGAGAAATTCCTTTTTCAATCAGTTAGACGGTTTCGTTGAAAAAAATCGGGAAAATCCAACTCCATTTTTTGCGGATTTTAAGTTTTCAAATTTTAAGTTTTTGGGCCCAAAAATTGTCAGAAAATTCCAAAATTTACACTTATTGCGCATTAACTTATTGCACGTAAAAATTCAAAGACGTTAAGCCTTTCCCTCATCATTCTAGCATAAATACTTAGCGAGTTTTCAAAGAAAATGTTAATTGTCAAAATACAGTACGTTGCCTTATGGGGATTTTACACTGGAAAAGGCTGGTTTTCATATCTTAATATCGTTTTATCACCGCCCATACCCCTATACAAACTTCTTATCCCGAATATATCTCCTTTTAACTTTATAATGTACAAATTGGTGTCCTATTAGTGAATTTAAATATAACCAGGAGCATCAAAACAGCCAAAATATTTATTTTTTTAATTTTTCTAAAATAATGTAATCAGTGTTGGTTTAAACCCTTTATTTGATCTTTTTAAGGTTTTAATGCGGAAATTCACTTCCCTCACGTCAGTGTGCTGCGTGCGATCTCTTTTATTGATAAAAGGTTCCAATTAATTCCCCTTTACTGTTGTTGAAACACTGCGGAAAATAAATTACTTACAATATTGTGTGGGCTTTCGTTTTTCAGTTTAGTTAGAAATTGTAATCAATAAAGCTGGTATGTTGTTGTTTTTTTCGTCCCTAACAAAATAATATTTATTTACTTAAAACGCGGAATGTTCTATTTATTATAATTAAAATACAGTACAGTTTTCTATGATTAAATTTCCCAAAGCAGAAATTGTATTTACTACAAGAAAGCTCAAAACGAAAATATACCCTATCTGTGAACTATAGAATGATCTCTAGTGCGGATAAAGAAGGACAAATATTTCTTCGAGATCAAAATTTCCGATTAAAATAATTTTAAAATAAACCATATTTTAATGGAATTTCGTTCAAAGAAGGTTTAAAGTGAATAAAACCTCAAGATAATTTACTTTTATTGTTATGAAATGTACCAAGTTATTGTCATCTCAAATTGTTGTTTCTCAAATATTAAAAAATATGTTTCCTTTTATATAAAGACCAATTTAAACTTTACTGTTCATCTATGTTATAATTTTGTTTATAGCGATCAAACACAAAAGAAACCACACATAAGAAACCCCCACTACCCACTCTAAATTTATCTTTAACCTGTTAAAATGTTAAAAGATTAATATATTCATAACTGTAAAATATGTTGGATTGCGTGGAAATATGTAACTATGTAACTAGTAGTCTACTTACCGTCAGAACGGAAGCCAAATTTTCAGGGACGTTCCTCGTACAGGATTGGGTTTAATACTTATCTGGGTCTTTAAAGTCACCAAAAATATAGTTTTCTTAAACAATTCCTTAAGTAAAATAATAGTGGTGTTACAGTTAAACAGGATGAAATAAACTTCGTCTCAGAACTCTGCAAATATGATTACACTTGTGTTGTCCTTACACACAAGACAAATATAATATCACTCTCCGATTGAATCTGATGATAACCGGTATGCTTGGATTAAATCGATCGCCTTGAACACCTACCACCCGTTATGTATATTTACTCTCTTTTACCAAATAATTGTGAATTTAAAAGTGTAAATAATTGTATTGTGTAGTGAGACTTAATTTAGTATACCCTATATAATCGTCTACAGAAATATTAAGGGACACTGTAAAATTCAAAATAAACATAATATAAGGCTAGGAAATATTTATGTTATGATTTTACAGTATTCGTAGCTTGTGGAAGGTTTCGCTTCCACTCCAATACTTTTCAGCAGGATTTAAGCTGCGGTCGCATTTGTCGCAAAATGCGACATGCACCACGAAAATGTGACAATATTTGGGCAGGCTGTCGCTTTTTTGCTACAAAGAAAAGTATAAGAAATTGTTTTAAATTGTATTGCAGAAAATCTGGTTTTAACAATACAAATTGCATTAAAAGTCCATGATCACGATCCACAACCAAAAAGATTAGAAGAGTAGTTGGGATGTTGTAGAGGCTTAACGTTGCGTTGGTTGCACTAAGTCACTTTACCGATCGCCTCTGAGCGAGTGGTAGAGGAGACGAGCCTACATTACGTAAACAGTGTCTGTCGATTTCAACTGCGTACCGTGTAAACGGAACTGGCGAGTTGCTGATATGACAGTTGTAGTGACAGTAGCTAACCCCCTAGCAGACGTCATGCGCTGTGACTCAAGTTTGGCGCGCACTCTGTAGTAGCCGAGTCTAGCCGAGCGAATCGGCGAATGCGAGAATGTCGAGGGCTAGTTCGCCACCGAAGGGATGATTGCGCTCGCCTCGCAATCGCACCGATTCTTTTCGGTTTTTGTGACCGAGTCAAAGGAGACGAGCGGCAGGTCCTCCACACTTAGTGTCGCTCGCGGTCTCGACTCGCTGCAGAATGTGGACGGTTACACGAGCACGAGTCGCTCGAAATCGCAATGATCGGGCCAAAGTGTTGAGGTACCTTAGCTAAAACAGACAACTCAAAATCGCTGATGCGCAAATGCGATCGCGATATGCTTTGAGGTTATGTTTCAGAGTGTGTAATGATTGGGGTGTGTGAGTTTTAGTTGTTCTGGTGCCATATTAGGCCAATTCTATTAGAATGTTTAATATATTTCCATTACCGACTTTAATGGTTAAAATGGATAAGATAAGTTTCCAAGAAAAGTAGACTCTGCTGAATTATATATTATTTAAATGTTAAACCTTAAAAACAAATACAAGCAAAAAACAACTTAAGACCAAAAAATAGTATAATGACACGTGATAAAAATGCGAAAAGTAAAATATTTTTGCTACAAGTCTCTAAGAGCTTGTAGCATTTTTGCTCAAAGAATTTTTATCCCAGCTGAATCCCTGCTTTTCAGCAAGTTCGATTATTTGTTTCCAAACATTGTATGCAAAAGGCTATGATTTCAAGATTCCTATTGTAATTCCACTTAATTTATAACATTTCTTAATTGTTTTTCGTACAACAAATCGTTCTAGTCAGAAAGTTTGTATATTAAATCCAACAGCAGTGGAGTATAACTATAACATTCCCTCTAATTTCCTGTGGGATCGAGCAGCCAACTTGTTGTGCCCCGGTTGCAAAATTCACGGCGCAATTTCGCTGAGAGTTCAGGGCTCAGTAGACGGCGGTAAATTTTAGTTACTGTAGTGGCAACATTGTACATCTTCCCGGCCGTTAGCCCAACAGGTAGTACGAACATAAAACGTGAAATATCCCTCGGATACCCTCGTGGTGTACAAAGAAGCTGAATAAAATTGATTTTACCTCGATCTCGCTCGTATATATTGATTTTTGTCTGTCACAATGGTTTTTTTTTTTTGAATGGTGGTAATTGTGTTTTTTGTGTGGATTGTTAAGCAGTATGCGTTCTTGTGTATACGTGTTGAACACTATATATATGTTTTAACTTTACAAATATGTTTTATCACTAAGAGTGTGTCTTATCACTACAAGTATGTCCTATTTTGTTATTTAAAAATAAATTGAAGGATAGTCTTAATTTTGTTGTTAAAAAACTTAATACTTTACTGTATAAAACATAAGTTTTAACTTGTTAGATTGACATTTGAAACTGCAAATTGAACTCCAACTATACAAAAAAATTACAGTTATAATTTGTTTGAGAGTGTTTTAATATAACCTAAAACCAAAGGTATTAATGTACCGTATCACATAACATAAAAAAAATAATTTAATTGATGAAATACCTATTTTTCTCTTCGCAAGGATTAAAATACACATTTAATTTAACACCTATTACCAATTGTTTATAATAAACGTTGATTTTTCATAATTATAGCTAACTATGTCGATATTAAATAGTTTACAGGATTCAATCATTTCAAAAAACATTTCAAATCTAAAACATGTTTAAAAATGTTTTACACCAATCAAATCTTACAATATCCAATATTGTTTGTTCACAGTTTTCTTTAATACGAAACTATTCCTTGACAATAACAGTAATACTGTATTCACTAGATTGCACTTGTAAACTGAAGCATTTTCTTACGGGTGCCTTAGTCCACCAAGAACTTCGTAACAACTCAATCCCTACGGGGTGATGCTACGAATAGAATCGTTTCTCTCAGAGGTGAAACAGCCTGAACAACCTTCATTATTTATAATATGATTTCCTACAGGGAAAGATCGTGTTACAGTTGGTAAATTCACTTTATTGTGTTGGCCCCACTGTTATTACCAACCCTAAATCGTTCAATTTCACTTCCATTGTACAATATTTACGTGATATATTCTTTGTAGATTATAAACGCGTTCAGAATCATCAGCGCGATGTTTAAAAGCACGACCAGTACCGAACGATTCATTAAATGTCAAAATTACAACCCCAAACTTCAAACATCAATGTGTCAAACGTTATTTTTTAAATACTATCTGATTTTGTATACTCGTTTCAAAATTCAAAATCTGCTTTGCCTTCAAAAATGTCATGAACATGTTTCAAATCCCTAGACCTTGGTTAGAAGTGGTCTGCCATAAACAATTGTCTGCGGAAAACATTCCAACGCCAGCGTAAAACACTATAAGAACTAAGGTATACATCTTCTAATGCAACACATATCCAATATTGACTCCACTTCAAACTGCCTGCAAATAATTCAAACTTGGCTGTTCGTTTTGCCAAACTATTTCTAAAGCTATTCAACTAACCCAAAGATATTCTTGAAACACGATAGTAGTATAGACATATCACGATCTTGTAAAGTGTGTGCCTAAACTGATTACAAGGTACAGGGTGCTCAGGGTGATTACTGTAGATAACCAAAATCAAATTTTACCAACTTAATGATGTCGTATTTACCAAAGCTGCAAATAGTTTGTTTATCTATCAAGGATTATCTTCAATGTTGAACACGTTATTTCATCACACGGGCCAAAAGCAACGCTTTTCGATACGAGCTCAAAATGATAATCTGTATTTATAAAAAAGGATGTTGGTTTGTTTGCTTGTTTGTATATATATTTTAAGTTTATGACTCAGACACCGTAGGACCGTCTGCCATGAAACTTGGTATATGTATGTAAACTTTCGCGGAGAAGTTTTGTAAGCCATCCATTTCGTCCTAACTCAATTGGGTTCCTCCCAAAAGGCCCAAAAGGGTTCCCATATAAACCTTATGGAAAGATATTGTTGTTTATATAAAAGCTAATGACATGTTTACTTGGACAGTTGATCTTGGTGATATTGGTTTTAGTTGGTAATAGTCAAAGGCATAACAACCTCTGTCGGGTAACAGCTAGTATACATATTTGTAAAACTATATGTGATGTTCAGAACTGTATGCCATCCATCCCTTTTGAAGGTACACCGTACTTTACTGTAATAATTCAAATACGGTTAGAAGTGAGAAAGCATGTGTGTATACGACAATTTTCTGACAAACATTATTTAAAATTTACTATGCATGCTTGGTCAGTTTGAAAACTCGTTGAATGTTGATATACAATTTACTTCATGTTTTGACCCAAAAACGAATTTCTAATTTGTTAGACATATAAGATGTTTTAAATATTAACCACTAGTTCGTTTGTTTAAGGTTGTGGTTTAATAAGAGTGTTCGCTTTTACACTATTAATTCATATTATCTCACAAGTTCAGTTTTCAACTGTTAATTTGAAACTGTGTCTTTGTCTTTAAGTCTTTGTTTTTAACTGAGTCTTTTAGCGAATTTCCCCTATAGGGAAGAAGCTATTACCGTAGGTCTCATGGTAAGACTTAAGCCCCAGACCATGATAACTTTTGGTTTTGAGGTCCCCAGATGCCAAAAACACTATTCGTTCAAATTTATATATATGTATATATATATATATATATATATATATATACATATATATATATATATATGTCCGTTACCGCGATAACTTTTGAAAGAAACACCCGATTTTGATGAAATTTGGCACAAATGTGGAGAGTAGCATTTATGGCTTTAAGTTCGAAAACCAGATCGATCGCACTATGGGAAGGGGGTTTTATGGGGGTTTACAATTTTCCAAAAATCGGTTTTTTGCAAATTTGACCCCAAAATGTTAAAAACACTCAATTTTGGTTATAGCCATTTTATAGACCTTAAAAAAACAAATAATTTAGTATTTTTAATCATTAACCTAGGTTAAGTGGCTGCGGAGAAAATCCAAAAAAACGTGTCCCATGTTAATCTTATGGGTAAAAGGTTTTTAGATTTTTCTCAGATAATTTTACTAAAAACTTCACATTTCTGTTTATTAATTTGTTTAGCTCAACAAAACAATCATTTTGGTGTTTTAATCGTTGTTCTTCGTCCAACCGTTGCAGAGATATTCAAAGTGCTAAACACAGTACGTTGTCCAATGTTATCCTTATGGAGAATAAATAAAATTCTATATCTCGATTATTTTTGAATTTATATTGATGAAACTTGGTATGTGGCTTCAACTAGTTGTGGTATATTGATATTAGCACAAAAACAAGTTTTTGTTGATAGTCCCATAGCAGCAAACCTGCATACTCGGCCCCCATGTTATTCATATGGAGAATAAGTAAAGTTGTATATCTCCCTTAATTATGAACCTAAATTAATAAAACTTGGTATATAGCTTCACCTGGTTCAGTTATATTGATAATTGCAAAAAAAATATTATTTATCTTCCTCGTTGCAGCAAACCTGCGTCCTCAACCCTAATGTTATTCTTATGGAGAATAAATAAAATGCTATATATCACTTATTTATGGATGTATTTTTATGAAACTTGGTAAATAGCTCTATGTAGTAGTGAGTCACATATACATGCATTGGAAATTCGCTGAGTACGCAGGTTTGCTGCGACGGGGGTATCTTTGATGTGTTATAATCTTGCGGATTTTTCAAATCGGATTTACCCACAAATACGTCCTTGGCACCTTCGTAGTCCATAATCTTGTGTAGGAGTGGTCTACTATGGATAACTGTTAAACGGAAACTGCCGCGGATAACAAACGTAAAACAATAGACGAGAGAGTCCTCCATCCTCTATTGAAAAACATACAACTAATAATGTCTATACTTAATTCTTATTGCCTCTACTTCAAATTATTTTCTCTTCTTAAGACTTGCTTTCTCTGCTTAAATTTGTCGTCTATAAGTATTGTCTCTACTTAAAAACTATTGTCACTTCTATAAACTTATCGTTTATACTTCTATCTTATTGTCAAAATTATCGTCTCTACTTAAAACTTTGCAGTTCGTTTTGCCGATAACTGATCCTAAAGTTGTTCAACTGTTAATCCAAAGGATATTCTTAAAACTCCTAACACGTTTCAACAAGGTGACAAAGGTTACTGTAATGACATAAAACTTCTGTATTGAAACAATAAAAAATCGTGAGCCTCTACTACGAACTTATTAGATATCTATCTAAACTGATTACATAAATACAGTAGTACATTTCGTTCAGGGTGATTATAGAAGATAAGCAATTTCTAAACAAAACTAACTTCTCAGTATCATATTACAACTAGATAGAAACATTTTATTTAGCTAGTTCGTCTTTGATAAATAACACTAATTTTATACCCCGTACTGGAAATGAAACTATTTATGATAAGTTAGGGAAACGTAAAGTCAAAACCTAAAAACTAGTCTAGCTATTTTACTACAAGTGAAACAATGATCCACTACATGTTTAAAAGTGAAGCTCTTTATCAAGTAGCCATTAAAACAAACGTAGCTGTTCAAATTTTAATTTGGAGTGGAACAAAAATGGTTTAAAAATACTTAACAAGGCGAAAAAAATGTATCAGAATTAGCGATAACGATAACAATAGTATATTTTACCACAAAAATTAAACCGCTAAAATGTCAATGTCGTTATTCATGTATGTATATTTAACCCTTATTCCTTCAACCATAGCCAAAGTATCATTTTTTACAGTCGCATATTGATTTAGTAGTTAACGTAGTAAAGCTTGTCTAAAACTTTCCAAATTGTACTCCAATAAATATAGCTTTGTTATGGACCATTATTAGATTTCTTCTTAAAATTACATATTTACGGAATACTTTTTCATTGCTTATTTCTTCTTCCATTCAAAGTTCTTACGTTCCAACTCCAAGCAGCCCAATGATAAGCTACCGGAACACTGACATTCGTTGCACCATCTTCTTCTTCGTGTAACAAGCTACCACTACAATAAACAATGCGACAGTTCCTAAAAATAGCCACTAAAATTTTTTTGGCATTAGCTGAAAGGGATCTTCATTTTGCAGGATTCTTGTTCAGGGTAGATGCTGTTATAAGGTAAGCTATCTATAGAAAACTGTTAAAAAGTTGTAATTTATAAGGATATTAAATAAAGACATTACTACCTCTATAACATTATCTAAATGATAACAGACTTGACCTTTCAATTTTACACAACTTAAGAGTGTAAAAATACACCCAAAAAACCAAAAAAACAACCCTGAACAACCCTGTTGTTGTTGGTGTTTTTTTTGGTGTAATCAAATGGGAAATTTGTAGTTAGGTATGAAATTTACACTTAAATGGGTAAAATGTGGTCAAATGCTTTAACGACACGCTATATAAATATTTTTTCTCCCAATGAAAGAGTTTTTTTAGGGATATTTTATGCGTTGTGTAGGACAACCAGTTGCGTGGACCTGTTGAAAATATACAGTATTACCACCACACCAAAGTCAAGTATCCTGGTCGCGAAGTTGTGAGAGTTAGCCCTTGAATAATGGACATGGCTGGGAATACGTTAGTCACTCCTTCTCGGACCTTCCAGCCCTAGCCACATGAATTTCGCGTCTTGGGGAAGTTTCATTAAAATTATCTAAAATTTATTTTAAAATATTTCTGTGAAAAACGTCATCATCCCTTCGTATCAATTAAAAATTATAAATTATTATTGTATTTTTTAACGTTGCAATTGTAAATCTTTCAGGCGTATATCAAGCGTTAAGAATGATTGGTAGAGTATTTATTTAAAATGTTTTTTATCTTTTCATAATTCAACAAATTATATCCATGGAACATGAAGTTACGCAGTGAGAATGGTTTGCAAAAACAGAGATACTATGTACACATCAAGTGTTTGGGTTTATTCGGGCAAGGTAGCTACATGCAGCTAGTTTATAATGTTTGACAAAATTCACACAAAAAGGACCCTTAATGTTACTACAGTGATTTTATCTAAACATCTCAATCAAAAGTAAGTATAATGACAAATATGCATTGCAAGATACATTTAAAAAATTTAAATGTTATAATCTAAACTAAGAGGTAAGTAGGGTTCACTTGATAACAGGAGGAGTTTCCTTACCTCCCAAAACGTAGTGTACACACACTAACACACTAAAATCGAAAGGTAAAGTCCAAATAAATAATAATTAATAAATCCATCACTATTATGAGTTTAAAATTTCAGATGTTATAATTATTTAACGTTTTGTATGATGACAAGCAATTATCTCTAAAATAATATAATATAATCATGGTGTAATGTTTTAAACACAGAATATATTTGTAAGTATTCATTATAAATGATTCTAATTACCTAACTTTTTACTTTAAGTCTATGTTAAGTTACTTGGCAAATTATATTGAAAGGAATCCAACGAGTCATAAAGGAGGTTTAGTCATTGAATCTAAATTTAAAAATAACACTTAACGTTCTTTCATCATCTCACAGCCAGTTTCTCCTCCGGACTCACTGACCAAGCCACTTGTCAAATTGGACAAAGTGAGTTGCATAATTTAGTGAAGTCCTTAAGTTTTAAATCCAATTACCTTAACTTGTTACATTCCTCAATTTCAATCTTGTATGCATTGTCTCATTGTTTCTTCAAAATAGAGACGTCCAACAGAATTTTCTCGAATCTGATGAAAGCAAGTCATTATTTCCACTCCTTTCACCATTGCTATGCCATACAATTAATTTAGGATCACTTTTCCCACTTAAAAAAACGCCAAATTTGAACTGTGACGTGGGTGGATGTACTTTGTTTACAGTAAGGGACATCGCCACAATAAACACCACCACTGAGAGGACCCCGCACGAAATAAAATAACTTTTGTAGTCGATTGAATCAATATGTTTTTTATAGTGGAAAGATAATACATTTTTTGAATACAGTAGTTAAACTTTCACTACTAGCCAGAAAATTTCTAAAAATTAGTATTACACAAGTATTGAAAATATAAGTGACTTGATATTCCACTGGGAATTATCACTCGTTGAAATATACTATGGATTAATTTGTTATCTTATCATGTCAGTGAGCAATTAACCTTTACCCTTAGTAGTGTAACTAGGGTGTTCAATCTTGTTTACAATCAATTAAGCTCAGTTATTCAATCCTTGTTTACAATCAATTAAGCTCAGTTATTCAATCCTTGTTTACAATCAATTAAGCTCAGTTATTCAATACTTGTTTACATTTATCTCACAGCTCTATCGGAAATACTATTCCATATAGCGTCCACATTAGACACACAGCTATATGAAAGCATAAATATACGTGACCCAGTGTGGTCACGTGACATGCTAATGGGTAACCAGCACAATTTAATATAAGTACGTGGGGGGCCGAGCTTTGCTCGGGGGAAGGACAGTCTGTTTGTTTAGATGACTCTGAGTAATATTTCACCACTTTCCCCTACTGATAATCAGATTTTTATAACTCATTTGCCTCTTCTACATTTTTAAGGTCACTCCAGTTGTTATTTATAGCTCAATGTCCCTTTGATTTTTTTTACTTCTCTATATATGTAATCTTCACTCAAGTCTTTTAATCTCTGCTCTCAAGAATCTACATGTTAATAAACATAAACAACATGAGTATTACTTTGACAGTTCTCTGGTTGATTATGAACAGCTGTTACAATTCTTTTGTTTTGATTTGAAACTCCATAAGCCCAATGTTAATTTTTTTAACTTTTCATTTTAGTTTTTTTACATTGTTTGATTTTTCCTGGGGATGAAGCCTGTCTAGAACTTATTTTTATCCCAGAAATGAGTTATTTCGAACATTTGAAGGAAATCGTTGGAGCCGTTTTTGAGATCCGTGTCCCAAGCAAGCAAGCAAGCAAACCTTACTCATATTAGAGTATAGGATTATAATTAGCATTAAAAGGACAGCTTAGCGTAATTTAAGAAAAATATTGGCCAAAGAACGACGTTGAAAACCCGTTCACGTTCCTCCTAAAGTGCTCAGAGTCAAGTTATACTTTGACATAATATGGTATAATATGGATCAAGGACATTTTTTCCCCCTGAAGATCACAGAATGCATAATTATGGGTATACAGTAATGTTTCCCAATTAATTGAAACAATTTTAACAAGTTCAAATTAACTCTTTGTATTTTTAGTTTCACCGACTTAAGTCTCCAGTCAAAAACACTCTACATAATTGAAACATGTTATAATAACTTTATACAGAGCGTTACGTTCTACGCTCTGTAGGGTTGAACTTCAGGATTAATACCTTCACTAAAACGCGGGAAAACCAAGTTATTTGACTGCATCGCGGTATTAATTACATACAGTCGATTTCGTTGCACGGTATGTTCTTTTGGACAACGGATGTTTTGGTTTAATTGCTGCTTTAATTATGCGGTTTTGATAAACCCAGCGGATCGTTGTATTGATATTGTTGTTTCAGAATGATAATTACCCGAACTAGTGTTTTGTTTTACAGCATATAATTACTGTTAATTATAACGGTGTGATAAAACATAGAGGGTGTATTGTGTTGAATTCATTATACAAAAATCACTGAGGATTTTAGTTATAATCATATTTATTCATAATGTCATTGTATTTCACTCGTTGCTAATGGAAGTAGTTTTAGTTTTACTTTTACTAACAACCTTTTAAAAAATTGTTCTGCAATAATCATTTACTTTGTGTTTTTCTTTGATCCAAGTTTGCACAATAACTTTTCTGGCTCCCCTGGTATCAGGTTTATAGTCAAATAAAATCAAACTTCAAATTTAACAATTTTTTAAAATGAATTGTTAGTGAAGGTGAGTTTATGTTATTACAAAAATTATTTCGGAAATATTCCATGACTAATTATTAAACACATTTGACTAATCAGTGATAGAATATTTCCCCAATAATTTCTTAAATAACATAAAAAATGTATTATAAAATACCACTTTAATTTAATGTGCTTATACAAAACTTATATTTTACAACCGACTTTTTCATCGACCTTTCCTTCGAGTGTTTTCATGGGTGTCAGACAATTGATTTTCTCGAAGCTTCTTAGGATGTTTTGGCTTTATGTATGGATATAAAACATTTTCCTTTCTTTGTACGGTTGCGATGAAACATTGCATGGTAATTCAGGGTAACCCAAGAAAAGACTCAAACCATTAATAGAAGCCCTACGCCTTACAGCTTCACCCTACTAGACCATAAAACTACAAGTGGAATCCAAATGGAGAATTGATTTTATTTAGGTTTTCAGAAAAAAACATGTTTTACCAATGAGAAAAAAACGGTAGTCAACAAAGACCTCGCTCGTCGCGGGCATCAGCTAGTAATAGATTTTCGAAAGTCTTATCAGAAGCTCCTCACGTACGAAGACGCTTGAGAGAAATATGTTATGTTGGCAGACCTGTAGCACGGACGATGGTCAAGACACACAGTGTTGCCAACACACTAAAGATAACAAACCGACAGTGAACTCCACTGATATTAGCTCTTGAATTATTAAAGAGGTCAGCAAAGGTTTGAGTGCCCTTACACATTTCATTCATTCTGTTTTACACTCTATTACAATATGACGTTTTAATTTTAATGTTCTCGTAGCCTTGTAAAGAGCAATGTTTTTTTCCTGAATATTTCCAACTTTAGCTTAGTGATAATTTCATTCGATAACTTGTTTCCCACACCTGATTTATACTGTAACGACTTTTGTATTCTACGGGAATGTTTTATAAAACACAACCTTACTTAATTAGCTAACACTACTAAGCTAATATGTATCAAAATCAAATAAAACAGAATGTGTTAGTTAACTTGATAATTGCTATGTAATTTAAAGCTAGCTAAGCTAAAAGACGTTCCAAAAATCGATATAACCCAAGATTAAAATTTCAATCAAGAACTTTAAAGATAGTTTTCACCTTTAGCAGTTGATTAATACACATTTCAGTGTTCGGTTGTTCAGATTTACTGGTTTTTTGAGTCTTAACCTAATAACTCTGTTTAGGTTTGGTGTACAAAAAATATGTATTTAAATATTTTCAGTGTCTAATTGTTGTAATGTTTCAACTGAATTCAACTTTAAGAAATTTTAAACCTATTTACGTAATTTTAAACAATTTGTTTGATAATTATTAAAGCATCGCCTTTGCAAAAATGCATTGTCACTGAAGCCTGGTCAGCTTTGGGAAGTTGTGTCCTGCTTCGAATGTTAAGTGGATTTTGGAATCTGAGCAGAGAAACTTTTCTTTTTACCACCGATCAAATTGAGTCCACGGAGATTCTGTCTTACACTGTAAATTGATGTGTAGTTGTAGTCTATTGCTGGATTTTTCAACTATTCGTTCATGGTTTCCTTGAAACAAAATGTGTATTTTGTTAAGAAAATATAGACACGCTTTTATGGAAAGCGGTCCAAACCGCATTTTGCTGTGGACACTCCGGGTTTTGAACCCGTACCCGTGAGTCACGTTATACTTTAAAATATTCTGATATCAATTCACGTACCTAAAAGAACTTCATATATATCAAAAGAATATTCAACTCTTTAAAGACTACTGAATGCATTGTTCTAGATTGTAATTTCTCCCAATTTAAACTGTTCTGAAATACAAAATCACATTAACTCCATGTATTTAAAGTTCCCTTTATACCAATATCTACAGTACAAAACTCTATATAATTAAAACATTTTATAATAACGTTATACACAGCGTTACGTTCCAGCCAACCTTGACTGAAACGCGGGAAACCAAGTTATTTGAATACATCACCGTATTAATCACATACAGTGTATTTCGTTGCACGGTTTGTTGTTTTGGACAACGGATGTTTTGGTTTAATTGCTGCTTTAATTATGCGGTTTTGTTCTACCCAGCGGATTGTGGTATTGATATTGTTTTCGTTTCAGAATGATAATTACCAGAACTAGGTTTCACGACATATATTTACTGTTAATTACAACGGTGTGTCAAAACATAGTATGTTTATTTTGTGTAATTCATTGTAAAAATATTACCAAGGGTTTTAGTAGATTAAAATCCATATTTATTTATAATTTCATTTTACAGTATCTCACTCGATGGTTGTGAAAGTAGTTTCACAACTGAAAAACTCCTTAAAATGGATCTGCATTGATTATTTCCTTTGTGTTTTCCTTGTTTACTAGTTTGTCCAATAACTTTGCTTGTTCTCCTCGTTTCATTTTTACAGTCAAATCAAATACCACTGATGATAAACTTCCAATATAACAAATGTTTAAAACGAATTGTTAGTGATGGTGAGTTTATGTTATTACAAAATTGACGGGATGTAATAAAAGACGTCTTTACTGATTCACATACAGACGGTAAACATATATAAAAGATGGTACTAGGCAGTATAAGTATAAGTGAATCAGTATAGGTGTAAATATATCTTAAGTGTTGTAAGACGTATTTTATTACATCTCGTAAGTAATAACAACACGTAATATGCTAATAAAAAAGTTGTTTACAAAATTGATTGCAGACATTTTCAATTACTAATATAAAAACATTTTACTAATCAGTGATGAAACATTTCACCAATAGCTTTTGTAATGACGTAAAAAATACGTTAAATAATACTAGTTTAATTTAATTTGCTTGAACAAAACTAATATTTTATAACCAATATTTTTATCTAGACATTCGTTCAAGTGCTTTGCTCATTGGTGACGGTCGAATGCTTTGATCAAAGTTTCAATTGATGTTTTAGCTTTATATGTATATATATAAAATATTTTCCTTTCTTTACAAGGTTGCAAATAAACATTACATGGTAATTCAGTTGGGGGCAAGCCAACGGGTCAATTCGGCAGTGGGGCAACGGTAGTCTCTCCCCGGGTCACGTTTAGCGGAACCAATCAAACGCGAGTTCACTACAACGATCATAGTTAATCAGCTGTTAGTTCGCTGAAGCACCTGTCATTCGAGGCTTTACCACCTTCCCAATGATAATTTTTACACTCAGTTATGTCAGTACTAACATAAATAGTGGGGGAAAAATATATCGTAACTAGTTCGGAAAGAGAAGGTCTATTTTTAATATTTTAAAATGATAGTGCATTAAAAGTAGAACGAACATTAAGATGATAAAAAAGTTTAAAGAATAACAAGCAAATTTTGTCATAACAACTGTAACCTGATTCATAAATCGATATGAGTGTCTCAGGACTACCTTAAGACTGATCTATACCAGTTTTGAAGCTGACATTGGGTACAGCAAATGAAGTTGTCATTACATATGGTAAGTCTTTTGGCTGTCCATTATGACTAACTTCCCTTTCACCTTTGGTCCCTCCATTTGCAGCGGCTAGGGACAGAGTCTCCGGGTTTGGTCCCTCCTACCAACCTGAGAATGAATGGTCCCTGGCTGTTGTACATGGATACCCTGTCAGTTGAGTTGACCTGTTGGAGGGCAAAATGAGGGTCCCCTGTTGAGAACCTCATCCCAGCTGTCACAGGGGCACGGGAATTGGCCCTCTGAGGGGTCGATATGGCTGCCGTCCCTTCCCACCCTTTCCTTTCCTGCTATATCCTATCTTTCCGGTAACCTTCGCAATATTCCCGCTTGTGGAAGAGGTGACTAGCAGCAAAGCTGGGCTTTCCTAATCCACCAATAACAACAACAACAATAATCGATATGAGTAATTATATCTTGTTATAAATTCTATTTTACCTGATAAATTGTTAACAATAGTTAAATAGTAAAATAGTAAATAGTAAATAGTAAAATAATAGTTGATAAATTATTGTAAATTTCTTCGTTACAATTTAACACAATTTTTGATCATTATTGAATATCTCCTCGTCTTTTTAATATTTCATTCCCACTGAGGGTTGGTCACCGTTGAGAAGTTGAGGTCTGCCCCGAATGTCAAGTGGTTTCTGAAACCTGCCCAGCGAAACTTTTCTTTTATCGCCTCTAAACTTTAGTGTAAGTATATTCTATCTACCTCATACTAAATAATGATGTTCATCTGTATCAGCGGTTTCTTTGTTATATGCATTAAGATATAATGCGATTTATTCTTTTGTATTTCAACACCAAATGCATTTTTGTTAAGAAAACACACGCACGCTTTTAGGTAAATGGTCCAAACCTCTTAAATTATTTTTGGTCACCCTGTGATTTGAACCCGTGGCCCCTTGAGCCGAACGAACATTGCAATGATAAAAATGTTTAAAGAATTACAACAAAATTTTGTCATAACAACTATAACCTGATTCATAAATCGATATGAGTAATTATGTCATGTTATAAATTGTATTTTACCTGATAAATTTTTAATAATAGTTAGTCCAGTAAAGATCCTACTTTAAATTTGTTGTTTTAATTATGTTTACGCTGTGCTATAGTCTGGGTAGACGTCTGATGAACAATAGCCCACTGGCTAAATGGTTCCACTGGCCAATAGCGTTTGAATTTAACGAGACCGAACGTTTTCATTGGCTAACACGGTTTTCTTTCATCACAGTTTTTTCATTACAAAATTGGTCAATTGCATAGTTTCCTTTCACGGTAGCCCTAGAAAGGTTTCAAAACATTAATAGAAGCCTTACACCTTACAGTTTCACCCTACTGGACCGTAAAACTACAGATGGAATCAAAATGGAGAATTAATTTTATTTAGATTTTCAGAAAAAAAAAAACATTTTTACCAATGAGCAAAGAAATGGTAATCAACAAAGACTCTGCTCGTCGTGGGCATCAGCTGTTAATAGATTGTCGGAATCAGATGCTTCTCACGTACAAAGACGCTTGAGAAAAATATGTTTAGTTGGCAGACCTGTAGCACGGGTTAAGATACCCAGGGTTGCCAACGCACTAAAGATAACACTCTGGCGTGGCGGTGAACTTCCACTGATATTAGCTCTTGAATTATTAAAATGGTCAGGTGAAAGTTTGAGTGCCCTCACACATTTCATCCATCCTGTTTTACTTTCTATTACAAAATTGTGTTTTAATCTTAGTGTTCTTGTAGCCTTGTAAGGAGTATGATTTATTTATATTTCCAACTTTAGCTCAGTGATAATTTCACTATCGATAGTTTGTTTGTCACACCTCTTCTTTATACTGTACCAACCATTTGAGTTTTACGAAAATATTTTGTAAAACAAAATCTCGCTTGGTTAGCAAAACTACTAAGATCCTACTATTAATCAAAATCGAGAAAAACTTATGTGCTAGTTGACTTGGTAATGGTTCTGTAATGTCATGCTAGCTATGCTAAAATAAAATCTCTATAATCCAAGATTAAAATTCCCATTAAGAAATTTAAAGATAGCTTCTCTCCTACCTTTGGTTTGTCACACTTCATTAAACTTCAGTCCTCGGTTATTCATATTTCCTGGTATATTGTGTACTAACCTAATAAGTGATGCCTTTTATTATATTTGGTATAGACAAATAATAATGTTAAACAACTAAAATGTAAAATTATTCAAATGTTTTGACTTAACCTAACATGAATAAATTAATGTACATTTCTTAGTAATATTTTAACACCTTCTTTGACCATTACTGAATATCTCATCGCCTTTTCAATACTTCATCGCGATGGAGGGTCGGTCACCGTTGAGAAGTTGAGGTCTGCCCCGAATGTCAAGTGGTTTCTGAAACCTGCCCAGCGGAACTTTTCTTTTACCGCCTCTAAACTTTAGTGTAAGTATATTCTGTCTACCTCATACTTAGCAAGTTCGCACTCAGCACGCTGACGTGAGGGAAGTGAATTTCCACATAAGCAAATTTAAAAAATCCAAATCAGTGTTAAAAAATACATGTATTCCAATTGTTATCGAAATCTGAAAGAATTTATTTTTAGGCTGTTCTGATGCTCCTTGTTCTATTTACTTGTATTGCTGGAAATACAATATTGCACATTATAAGGTTATGAGAAGGTCCAGTAAGGATTAAAAGTAGGCGCGAGGTTGCTGGGGATGATAAGAATACACCAAAAAATTAATATATGGTTTTTCTATTGTAAAACCACCATCAGAAAAAGTACTTTGTTTAGTCGATATACGTTTTTTTTAATAACTCGGTAAAAATTTATAAAAGAAGTATTATAGAGGGCTTAAAACGTTTGCCTCATTAATTTCCATCTATTACATGCATTAATGTGACATCCGGGGTTTTCTGACTTTTTTGGGCCCAAAAACTCGAAAATTGTAACTTTAATCCCAAAAAAGTGGATTAGAGTTTTCCGATTGGTTTTCCCAACAAACCTGTCCAACTAATTATACAAAAGAATAACCCTAAGAAATTTTAAGTAAATCGGATGAAAAATGCGACCACTAGAATGCAAACACCCCCCAAACCCCCCAAAACGTGTTCAGGGGGGCACATGTTAGGAACTTCTATGGTGGTCCCGGGCTTAGGTTTCACCGTGCGGGTCATACTAATAGTTCACTTTTCCATAGGAAATTCACTAATAACGACGTTCAGCTGCATCAGCTGTTTCTTTATTGGTTGTGTTAAGTTATAATGTGTTTTATTATTTTGTATTTCAACGCCAAATGCATACAAACGCTCTTAGGTAAATGGGCCAAACCTTTTAAATTCTTTGTGGACACCCTGAGATTTTAACCAGTGACCCCTTGAGCCGAAATCCAAGACACTAACCGTTAGGCTAGCGAGTTAGTCATTAATTGTGAGAATGGCCGGAGAGACCTACTGACCTCAAAGGGCAGTTGAAGTTTTACTTTTAACAATCCAAAAATATATTCAGGTCGTCCCACTCTTACTGTATCAGACTAAAACGTACAAACAAAGACAAATTTGATTTAACGTACAGTTAAATTCCCTTGCCTTCTTTTTTTATACGATAATTTATCAAATAATGTAACAAAATAATTTAACACTTTTATTATTCAAAGAACGCTTCTGAAACTCAAATTATTTATTCATGTAATTTTCCTCCTTGATTGTGATATGACTTTAAAAAAAAATGTTGCATACCAAGCCTTCATCAATGCACTAGATTACATTAGTTTTGGGACTAATGCTGCCCCAACATAAAATCTTCATATAAAAGGAGTTATTATTTTGTCATCGTCTTGAAGTTTTAACATTTCCAACCATAAACACAAACATTTACTTAGACAAATTTAACAACTTAAAAATTCACAAACTGCGTACACATTAATTCCCCATCTTTAGATGGCTTAGGAAAGCAAACTTTGTGTCAAGTACATATTTGTATTTTTGAAACTATTTTAAACTTTAAGCCGAAGTAGTGTTCTAACATCTTTTGATATAAAGAATTGATAACGTGGAAGTACCAGTCCCAAAATTAGTAATCTAACTAGTGGATTGACGAAGAAAAAGTATATAAACTTATTTTATAAAACCATGATAATATCAATAAAAGGTTGTAAAATTAATCAAAGCCTGAGAATGTGACAGAAAGGTTATTGAAGTTAACAAGGGCTTAGAAATCAGCAAGGGAACAAAGGTTTGGCAGAGATCCTGAGATTGTGCTGGATAAAGGGAAATAAAGGGAAGGCGGGGCAGTGTTATCAGTCACGTGGGCGGGAAACGGCAGACGGCAGAGGCGGGAGTACAGGCAACTCGCTCACTCACACAATGAACCTAACTGTTGCTAAACGGGCAGCCGCGTGTGTGGTTGTATTAGATTTATTTTCTAAATCAAATAATAATCATATATAGTTTATCAAAATTGTATTTGAACAATATATTGTATAGCGTTTCGAAAGCTATATGTAAAATAATGTTTGTTATATTTCTCTAGCAGCACTGTCTTACTTTTTTTTTAAGGATGGTTGATGTTCATAATACATATAAACGAACATTGATTTCTCCGAATGAAGAAGTCAATTACAAACTACACCTTATCGTTATTTATCTTATCATAATGGTTTTGAAATTAAGTGACATTTATTTTCTGAGCGTTTCATAGGTTGAAGATGGTACATTATTCCTTGATCCATTTGGCATTCTCATCTTCTTTGAAATTTAATTTAAAACATTTTAAAATTAAAACCAATATATTTCGAATTGAAACCTAATTCATCGTCATTGAGTTTCAAATTAAAATTTATTGTTTTTTTTATTATTTCACGTTATTTTATGGAAGATCAGAATGCCAAATAAACCAAGAATTAATATTTAGTTTAATTATATTTCAATAATAGTTTAATAGGAGGAAAATTTCAAAACAATAAACTACGAAAAAATAAACAAATTAAATAGAAACCAATTATTTGTTAATAAAGTGTCATATTTACTGGATATTTAGTAATATTTAACTATGAGATTAATATAAACAGGCAAATGTTTAATTAAATTAAATATCACAGGACGAATCTAATTGTCAACTCTTGTTAGAATATGATTGTTTGCGTGATTTATTTATGCGTGAAACAAACTGATTTCAATTTACTCCTCTCTGCTTCACCGTAGATTATGTTTTGTATTCTGCTGAATATTAAACAATGTTTTGAAATTCTAATTGTCGAATGTTTTTTTTTTCAATTAAAGTGTGAATCACACTATTATAGCTGCTTTAACTGCCAGGGTACAATGTATTACCGGCTTTCACCCATGTAGAAAATTTTCAGTTTGTTTGTATTAAAATACTGTTCAGAATACTACTCAAGTTAATGCAATGTTTAAAAAGTTACATTTAAAGTATTAAACACTTTTCTTTACTATATTGGATAAATAAACTAATCTTACAAAACTAAAAAAATATTTACACCTATACTGTACTTGCATACAAGACGGTAAAACACAAAAGACACAAAATATGGTACAAGAGGATCGATTTCAACGAAATGCACCAGTCATCATTAGAAAATAGGAAGTAACAAATCACTACTTAAAATACTAGAAGAGGTATTCACAAATCATTCACCTCTTTTTGTGAGGATAATAACTAGTCGGTTTAGGAATTAAGGCGCAAGTTGCTTCAGTAAAGTAATATTATTATCTCCAACTACCGCCTAGATACTCAGTATTACGTCTAGATAACAAATCAGGTCGGTGAATCGCCGTTCTAAATCTCTGGCGATTGTCACCAAGATTTGTAGAAAACATAAGTTTGTAATTTTCAGTAACCAAATAATAAAAATTGAAAATTATAATCATTCTATAATCAAAACCGATTACGTTTGAACAAAGCTGGTAAATTTTGAGCAAACTTTATCTATGGTCCTGATCAGATTTGATAACCTTGAATCGATTTGATCAAATTTGACCAATGGTTCTAATCAGCCTTGATCTAGTTGGATAACTCTGAACACATTTATCTAGAAATGTTCCATAATCCATACCAATTTGTTCAATTTTGCTCAAAATCTAATATACCATTTGATCAATCCTGAATTAAGATTTTCAACGAGGACCATCCCTCTCATCTCCCGCACAACTTCCCTCCTCCTCTACCCCTTCATGTTCATCCCCTCTCTCCCTCATATCCCAACCTCTACCTCCTCATGTCCTCCCTCTTCCCTTTCTATCTCCTCATACCCCTCCTCTCTACCCCTTCCTGCCCGTTTTACCCCCTCATATCCCTACCTCTACTCCCTCATATCCCTCCTCTACCCCTTCCTGCCCCCTTTACCCCCTCATGTCCCTCTCTCTACCCCATCACACCTCCCACTTCCCTCCATTCCCACTGCCTAACAATCTATCTAGTATTCGTCGTCATCATCCTCATATCTAAACTCCCTGGCCCTTGCCATGTCCCCGAACATGGCAGCCTGTCCCAGCGCCTGTCCACCCTCGGATGTAACGTAGGCAGTTCACCCCTCCTAAGCCTTCTTTTCCCCTCCTGCCCAAAACCTCCCCAACCATGACCTGCCCTTGATCGCAACGAGTTGTTCTCCCTTGACAACATGTTGAAGTGACACATGTATCTCATAGATAGATCTTCCTTCTCTTGAGGCATCTTTTGTGCCCTGGAAAGAAAATTAGGGTTAGTTTTGACTGATGCCGTAGGATTTTAGCTTGGGTTGAAGTGCGTTCTGCCCTACAGCGCAATTCCTACTTATTAAGTCTTTAACACAAGTTTAATTTATCTCCAGCTAAACGTAAAGCATAGCAAAATGATTCGGTATTTAATTATCACTCTCTATACCAAATGTAAAAGTTTTCATCTATTACATATGCTTCCTTAATAAATACATTGGAAAACACTAGACCTATGTTGAATTTGTGTTTGGATAACTGGATACTAAATTTGTATGATAGATCGTTTGGAATATAAAAATTGTAAGTCAACAATGAAACTTGTAATTCCTGCCATCATTTACTTTCACTGATTAGAGAAAAAAACTAACAATTAAACTAGTAAAAGCAAATGTCCGTAATCATTTCTTAAATAACAAATGAAACACCTTATTGTTTAGTAATTTCAAGACACAGAGTTTGTTTGTAAATATTTTCTACTTTATCGATTAAACTTAATACACTAGTTGCATAACCTATTCAAGACTAGTTTTCAAATTAACAACAATTTTAACTTCATCTAACTACAACTAAGAGTGTTCATCTCCGAAAGTTGTCAGACGCCTTGGATTTTTGTTCCATAAGGCCAATGTTAACTTTGTGCCTCCGTTACTCCTCACAATCATCACAACAAATTCATTTAGATACAAAACGCGTAGTGATTCTCAAGAGAATAATTTGGACATTATTTCATTGTAAACTGTTTCATTTGATTGTGTCACTGTACAATTTCTCATTAATTTGTAAAAAATTGATTTCAGTAGAGGACGACGAACATTCTAATTTGACAAAACATTTTATGTATCTGACGGGGAGTGACGGAACACAATAGCATTGGTCTTACGGAATAAAACTCTGAGATTGTCCTGCAACTTCCGATGATGAAGACTCCCAATGTGTATATTCCATTTTAAACCCACTTGATGAAATTGTAAACCGGATACCCTCTGTACACCAGGTCAAACAACTCGCTGAACTTCCAACCCTTAGGCATAATATTCTTGCTCTTCCCGAACCTATAGTCCTTCCAGTCCCCGAACCTGACCATCTCCCCAAAGTAGCCGTCCTTTTAGATCTTTCCGTGCAGCAGCCGTCTCCAGTCGGGGTCATGGTTGACCTTGGGGTCATGGTCCAACTCGGCCAGAACCTTGGCGAGATCAATGATGTCCATAGCCTCGTGGTATTGCTCGACCAACTCCTCGTGTGAGTCCAGGTCTTTCGCGTATTCTGGAGATTCAGGAACATTAGTGACCAATTAGTAATCATTGTTTGACATTTGTGACACATTAATAATAATTGGTAACAATTAGTGATCCATTAGAAATCATTGGTTAACATTAGTGACATATTAGTAATCATTGGTGAACAATTAGTTATCAATTAGTAATCATTAGTGACCCATAAGTAATCATTGGTTGACATAAGTGACACATTGTCAATCGTTAATTAAAGTAAGTGACATATTAGTAATCGTTTGTTAATAATTAGTGACCCATTAGTAATCATTGGTAGACATTAGTGACCCATTATTAATAATTGGCAACAATTAGTTTTCCATTATTAATCATTGTTTGGCATTAGAAGACCATTAGAAATCATAGATTGACATTCGTGACACATTAGTAATCATTGGTTAATACTAATATCACATTACTCACTATAGTGACCCTTTAGTAATAATTTATTAACATTAGTCATACATTAACAAACCTCTGCTAACAATATTGGTGAAATATTAACAATCGGTTAGCATTAGTTATTCTTTAATTTTCATTGTTCAATATTAGTGACATATTTGGGCATCGTTGGTGGTGGTGGTGGTGGAGGCGGAGGTGGTGGCGGTAGTAGTGGGGGTGGTGAAGATGGTGGGGGTGGTGAAAGTTGTGGTGGTGGTGGTGGGGGGTGTGATGGAAGTGGTGGTGGTGGTGGGGGAGGCGGTGATGGTGGTGGTGGTGGTGGTGGTGGTGGTGGTGGTGGTGGTGGTGGTGGTGGTGGTGGTGGTGGTGGTGGTGGTAGTGGTGGTGGTGGGGGAGGCGGTGCTGGTGGTGGTGGTGGTGGTGGGGGAGGCGGTGATGGTGGTGGTGGTGGTAGTGGTGGTGGTGGTGGAGGCGGTAGTGGTGGTGGTGGTGGTGGTGGAGGTGGAGGTGGTGGTGGTGGTGGTGGTAATGGTGGTAGTGGTGGTGATTATAATCAAGGAGTTCGGTAATCTGTCCGCCGTGGTTCAATGGATTCCATGTGTTCCCCCATATAACTAGAACCATTTCAGAGAAGTCTGTAGAGTCTAGCAAATTCACGACGGGTTACAACTGATTGTAAACCTCAAACCTAATACAACCTAAACATGGAACAGTAGTTTGTTAATTGATTCAAATTTTAAACTGTATGTCTAATATGACTGATATATCTGATGTATCTGTTTAGGGCGCAGGCAGCTTCAGTAAGCACTTTACATCTCACTCCGTTTGTGTGCCCTATACTCTATTGTGTGAGTGACTGAATTAGTGGGATATGTAATAAAAACACGTATATAAAAAGAAATACATCTAAAAATCATCCTACAATTAATACAATGTTTTCACTAACCTACAAATCTTTCCCATCGTGGTTTGATTTTTTTATTTCTTCTACATAAGTTGTGTGAATCTCTAAATTTGATTCAGGAACGTTACCAACGGCCAATCCCATTCGTGCAACTGAACTGATAAAACTAAGCTCTTATCTAAAAGTAGACTTGTCATCTTTATCACCCCTGTTGGGAGAACCAATGCCACTTCTTATATTGATTTATAATTTACTAACAGTATTTTATCACGGTCATGTATCACGTTAATTACAAATATTAAGTATGGTGAATTAAAACAAATATTTTTCGAATTACTGCATCCACATAAATCTATTTTGCCAAAACTACTAAGGTATTTCTTTCGGAAAATACGTATACAAATAATAAGTTTGTAATGCATAATTTAGAGGGTAATTGTAGAAGGATGACGTTCGAAAACCGATCCTAAGAAAGTTCAGCACAAGCATCAACATTGAAACTGAATCCAACTGCCATTTATCATTGGACTTTTATTTAACGATTTTCTAAAAGAGGCACAAATAAATAATAAACTTTGGAAAGTTTTCTTTCGGTGCGTTAAATTACGCCAGCAAAGTGTATCCAGCTACAACTTAACGTTTTAATTTGATTCCCAATGTTGCTTAAAATGGAATAGTTTACTAACGGACTTAACGGACTTAAAAAAAAGATTATCCTACTATTGACTATAAATAATGAAATAGACTTCTCATTGCCATTGTAAAATCAGTCCCTAGTTTTGTGTGTGCTTGTATTCATAGAAGACGTAGTTAGCATCAATCACCAACAGAGTATACTGCTGTCAGCTATTACTTATCCTCTCAAGGAGGGGATAATACAACAGTTGGTGTGTCAGGAAGCAAACATAAGTTGATTACCATTTGCTTTCTGGGGTGGAGATATAACTCAAATAAATAGTTGATAGCAACACAAACTGACGGTATCCTAATCAAACTTCGTCCATTTCAAATTCTGGCAAACACTAAAAGAGGGGCATCTGGTCCATATAGATTAGATGTCTCCTTCAGTATATATAGTCAATGATCCTACTCTTACAATGATAAAAATATTATTCCTTAAATAGTAGTTAGCTCCATGAGTGGTGATTAAGGAAAGTAGACAGATTTTTTTTCTGAGAAGTCTAAACTCTGTTGCCGTGTCTTTTAATTATTATTCCCTCTCATGAGATGGGGGTAACAGGGAATGTGTATTGAAAGATTATAGGTGGAGGGGGAGAGGGAGAGGATGGGGATAACAGGGAATGTGTATTGAAAGATTATAGGTGGAGGGGGAGAGGGAGAGGATGGGGGTAACAGGGAATGTGTATTGAAAGATTATAGGTGGAGGGGGAGAGGGAGAGGATGGGGGTAACAGGGAATGTGTATTTAAAGATTATAGGTGGAGGGGGAGAGGGAGAGGATGGGGGTAACAGGGAATGTGTAATGAAAGATTATAGGTGGAGGGGGAGAGGGAGAGGATGGGGGTAACAGGAAATGTGTATTGAAAGATTATAGGTGGAGGGGAGAGGGAGAGGATGGGGGTAACGGGGAATGTGTATTGAAAGATTATAGGTGGAGGGGGAGAGGGAGCGGATGGGGTTGAGGGGATCCGCGTGGTCAGAGACTTTGAGGGGTCCACACCACTACGGAATATCAAATAGGGTTTATTTCACTCTCAAAGCTACCCTTGGTGGTTGACCAAAAGTAGTATGGGTGGTATTGATGTTTCGACGAGTGCAGAAGAAACTACACATTTGTACGGCGTTGGAAATGGAATCGTGATGAGATGGAATAAGTTAACAAAAGACTTAAAATGCTTCTAGGGTTTATGCACAATGTGAGTGTGGTTGGTAAGATGTTATATCCGATCAGCTGGGAAGTTTTGATTAGAATCCCTCCTCACTATCTGAGGGTTTTCAGATCAATCATTTTCGAAGGGGAAAAATTAAAAATTCTAAACTATTTCCAGCTACTATTTAATCTTCATTGGGCTGTTAGTTAAGCTTTTTAAGTTAACGTCAGATAGCTTGACCAGGGATTGGACCAATCGACAAAAGCTTTAAAAATATATTTAACGTAAAATTGTTAAATTACATTTGTAACATAATATGTCTAGTTTTGACTTCTAAAGTAAAGTGATCTTTGGGCTTGACAAGGGTGTGTTGTCACTTCATTTATCACTGTAAAGTTTTTGCAAAATGTTTTTTTCCTTGAAAATAATTAATTTACTTTCCCCTCAATTATGCATATATTAAAGTTTATTTAACGTAAAGTTTAATTAATATTTTGAAATATATAAATCAAGATTAATGTATTTGACATAATAATAGTATAAATTAATTATAGATCGCGTTAAACTGCGGTGATTATTATGATTGCTTTGGGTTGATGTTGAACAAACACAGATTAATCAACTGCCTCATTTTGTTGGTTCAGTTTTCTACTGAAACCACAAACTAATTAGGGACTAATTAATCAGTAAACTATGTGTTAATTACTGCAAGTATGGAATAACAAACGCGATATGATATTGGTAATTATTTTCAACTTCACTCGAGTGATCACTCGATCACTCGGATAATTGTTTCAAATAAATTTGCACTCGATGTGATTTTACCATCAATACAACACCGAAAATATATTCAGTTCGTATTACGTAAATAGGAATAACCCCATACTATAGGAAAATGAATATTGTGCGTGTTATCACTAAATATTAATCACACGAAAACTCACTGTCCAAATGAGCTGAAATTTTGCATAGACATAGCTTACATATCGGAGGGACCGAGGTGTCTATTCGCATTTGAATAGTTATTTACGCACCTAGGGTAGTAAGAGCGTCACTACAGCGTGAGGGCAACGCTTGAAAACACGAGTGAGGTAAACGCCCGAAAGCGTTATGTCTCAAGACCCAAGGCGCGTACACTATTTTATCACCCCCCACCCACCCACAATATAAGCAAAGTAAAAATAAAAAATAGTAATTTAGTTTATCATGAAGTTTTATTACAAACAAACCTTTGTTGTGAAAGCAACAGTTGATGCTATTGGAAAAGCTGATTGCCGGGTGTGTAATCGTATCGCTATGAGTCATTATATCCCCAAAGTGTGTAATTGAAACGCTATCGTATCCTTTCTATAATAAAGGTAATTTCTTACTTCAAATAGGGACATTTAACATGTGGTGGGCAAAAGAATATTTTTAATATGCTCCCAGCGAAAAAATGCTATTTTTGTAAAGTTTATATAGCTAATGGTATCCACCGTAACATAACAATTGTATTCAATAGCGTCAAGGTATTTAGTGTTACTAATGATACAGCAAGTTGGTTCTGTGAATTGACGCTAGAGAGCACTAGTGCTGAGAGAACACCTGATTGAGAGTTTCCTCATCAGGTTGAATATTCCCTCAAAAACTAATAACTTTGAAGCTCAATGGATAACGTGGGCCCACAATAAAAGATAGGTTCTGGGTTCGATTCTCGAGGTGGTCTCTGATTTTATTTTATTGTTAAAAATACAATTTTTAAATTAGCTAGTCAAAAAGTCTTTTAGGTCCTTTAAGCAATCACTGATATTCAGCTTCATTGTATACTACTAATTGTGTTAGGCTAAGTTACGTTATCATAATTTAAATATATATTTTATTACTGATAACATATTTTCATGCTAGATCGTGGTTTCTATAGTTGATTTAAGGAACCGACTAGTCTGTCCTCTGGTTGTAACAATGAATATCTGCTAGTATAATAGGTCTATTTGTAATTGTTTTTAATTACGTCTTTTATTGCAGTGATATTCCTGCTAGGAAATATAGGACACTAGTTAGGTCCCAATAATCAATACGCAATCAACCGGTAACGTAGGTCATCAAAATGAAAAGAAACTGGTAACATTTTGTTATCTTTCAGCCAAAACGTACAAGAAACATGATGAATTTAAATTACCTTTCTGTCCACAGAGTTCATAGCATCAGCGGGAGATGAAGGCCTAACGTTATTGTTTGCGTAAAAGTTAGTTTAATTACTTTGACGTCGAGGATCCGACTTTTGAAACAAAACGAGTTTTTAAATTTATTACGCCAAACTCATAAACTTTTCATTTTTATAGTGGGATTATCGTCTTTTGTTGTACGTAAATAAAACGGTTTTATTCAGATAAATTGTTAACACTGTTACTGCTCTATTCTAATCTACTCCTTATTGTACATGGATACAATACATATTACATTATGTACATCGCAATCGTTAAAAAAAAACTAAATATTTACAAAATAATAAAGCTATTGGTCATACAGAACTGTCTTTAAATAATAAAATTAAATGTCTATCAGTGACTTTGTAAATAAATGTAAATTAATTATCACGTATTTACATTACATAATATTCACTAAACCATATTTCACAGTAATATTTAAACAACAAATATTCTGTCAAAATAATTTCCTCAACTGAAAATATTATTAATGAGGAAAAGGGGATTTAACTATAGTAAAAGTGATATATATCTTAGCTAGCTTAATAAAACAGTCTTTGTTTAAAAATTACTATTTAGTATTAAAATTGAAACCGAAACATTGTTTGGTGAGGAATTTTCATTATGATCGTCAGTTTTAAATTCATAATTTCACCTAAATGCTCTCCCTATTTCGGAATATTAAGGGGGTGATTTTTTAAATTTTGTGTTATTGAAAGTTAATTTTTCATCAAATCCACAACATTTTAAACAATAATAAATCTAATAAAATATTTTACAGAGGAATTTTTGGCACTCTCACCCAGCCAGAAGGCAAGGGGGCTTCTGGCTCGTTCAAGATGTCCGTCAAGGGCGAGGGCAAGTCAGTGACCGTTGGCAAGAAGATCGTCAAGAAACCCGTTGCAGCCAAGCCTAAGGGCGAGAAGAAACCCAAGGCGACAGCGGCGAAGAAGACTGCTAAGAAGCCTGCTGCGGCCAAGCCCAAATAATGCAATTAATTATGTATTGCTTATTTTATCTGTAGGTAATAATCGAATATGTTTTTGTGTATATATATATATATATATATAAGGCCATCATTGTAGCTTTCATGAATTGCCTTATATATATATATATATATATATATATATATTGACGGACAGACGGATATATTATATAAATATAAGGCCATCATTGTAGCTTTCATAATTTCTACAGTACATTTACTACACATTGGTTCAAGGCAATGCAAATTTGTATCCAAATATGTTTTAGTTTCTAAAATCGGTATCACTCGTTAATATATTTTTGAATACAAGTGATATAACATATTGCCTTAAATATAACATATTGCCTTAAATCTCAGAAAAACGATCCTGTATCTAAACACAATATGGTAGACGATGTTGAAAGCTAATTTAATTTATTATGGTTAATGTTTACAACAAATAAATCCATACTGTACAACCAGTTAGTCTCCCGAGATTCAATGTTGTTTAGCCTTTGTAAATACACGGTAATTCTCGTAATTTACGGCCAATTTAAGTTTGTATGTTGACCTTCGACGCAACAATTATAAACTAATTAACACCTCACTCTAGGCTAACTAAACATTAATTAGATAGTAACTGAGTTAAGTTGTAACTTTACACTAATTATGGATTAGGTACACCTTTATCTTTTTCAATGTTCATAAAGTGTAAAAAACATACAGAGTTACGTCCACTAACATTTCAGTTGAATTTTATAAAAATAAAAAAAGTTGGATAACAAATTAACTTTCAATTTATAATGATTTTTTGTTTTTCTATAATTGCGGCGAGAGTTTTTATTTTGTGATTTATGGTTTTATTTCTTGATTTGTATTCCTTTGTGTCGTGTCAAACTTGGTTTGTATTCATTTAAAGGCAGTAAGCAGTCATTGCGAGTATCCGACGTATATTTAATATATTCACAAAGTGCAGAGGTCAGAAGTCCTGTGAAGTTTGCGGCTACCAGGAATATCAAGTGAGGTTGAAACTTCACTTTGAAAACTCCCCTCTTACACCCCCTCCAAACTTTCACTTTGAAGTTGTGATAGCACTTTAAGGTGATACGTGCAGAAGGTGTGAGACGCAAATGTATCATTTCATGTTTAAAATTGTCACACTATTGTAGTCAAATGTAAATTATAATTGTTAAGAACAATAATGCAATAAAGATTACACATTATAAAACACCGACAAAGTTAAGAAAAACAGTATGGTGATAAAATGTAAAACAGAGAGGTAATGGAAGTAGCGATTTAACTCACGGCTGACCACTTTAATAATTTAAGAGCGAATATCCCTACAAGTTTCACCATCGGGTATGTTATCTTTAGTGCATTGGCAACACTGTATATATCTTTACCTAAGCCAACGTCATTACATTAAATATTTCTCTCAACAAGTTGTGTATGTTAAAATAGCTTTAAGAAAACGTTGTATGTTTTCAACGGCCAAATAATGATAACTGACCAAAATATTTGTTAAGTTGTATTTGTATAAACAGTATGGTTCAAGCGAGCAGTGTTTAAAATACTATAAAATACATTACAACAAATCAATACAACCTCCCCCTCTCATAATAAGTGGAACTCGTGGAGGGTTAGGGGGTAAGGAAGGTAAGGTGGTAGTGGGTAGGGGGTAGAGGTTAGGAGGGGTATGGGGTTAGGGGTAAGGGAGTGTCCTCATTGTTGCTATACTTTATAATTCTGAATATGATTCACCAGTATAACTAATAGGTAAAATGATACCAGTAGAAATATAAAACCGCAACAATAATGGTCATTACGTTAGAAAAAAACATAATCACCAGCGGTTCAATGTCATAGCCTTGAGCCATAACAATGATATTGATTAATTAAAGACTATGCCCGAACATTTATTGTTTAAAATAACAAAGCGTACGTTCATTACATTTTATTCAAAATACTATTAATTATCCGGATTATATTCATTGATTTGGTTAATTCCTTTAAAAGTGATACTAAAATGCGAAAATATCTGCAATACATTTATTGTTCATGTAGATCAACTATTATTATATGGTAGACAGTTTAGTGTGGTTAGGTTAATAATATGATAGTATAGTGTTAGTGAATGTTGTAGTGATAGGTAAGTCCATTTTAAAGATTTTTTAAACATTATTCACTATGAACAGCTTGGTGGAGAATGTTCTTTTGACCAATATTTTTTTTATTTACTCTAGTACTACTTCCATTATGTAACTGTATCTAGCTCTTAGGTTAAGTAAGATTAGGTCTTATAATTTGTTAAGGTGCTACAACGGCAGAATCTTTGTTGACAGTTAGAAATGATTCCAAGCGTAGAACTGTACGTAAAAAAATATTATATACTATACGTATGAAAAGGGTTGGATATTGTAGCGTAAATTAATTTACAATGGGTATTAATGGGTATTGAAATATCTTAAAAAGACAATTTGAGTTAAAAGTTTCTCTTTTTTACATACACCTCTCAGGATCATGTCATACTGAGGGTTTTTAATTTCTAACCCTTAAAGCATAGATTTATGGTTTAGGGTTTAGGGTTTAGAAACCTTGGTACTGTAATGTACAACAGAGTGGGCATTAAATGTGAGAGTGTCCTGGCTGCTGACCACATGAATAATTCAAGAGCTAATATCCCTGAAAGTTCACCACCGGTATGTTATCTTTAGTGCGTTGGCAACACTGTACATCTTGACCTTACGTGCTACAGGGTTACCAACACCTTACTGGTACTGTAATGTACAACAGAGTGGGCATTAAATGTGAGAGTGTCCTGGCTGCTGACCACATGAATAATTCAAGAGCTAATATCCCTGAAAGTTCACCACCGGTATGTTATCTTTAGTGCGTTGGCAACACTGTACATCTTGACCTTACGTGCTACAGGGTTACCAACACCTTACTGGTACTGTAATGTACAACAGAGTGGGCATGAAATGTGAGAGTGTCCTGGCTGCTGACCACATGAATAATTCAAGAGCTAATATCCCTGAAAGTTCACCACCGGTATGTTATCTTTAGTGCGTTGGCAACACTGTATATCTTGACCTTACGTGCTACAGGTTTACCAACACCTTACTGTTACTGTAATGTACAACAGAGTGGGCATGAAATGTGAGAGTGTTCTGGCTGCTGACCACATGAATAATTCAAGAGCTAATATCCCTGAAAGTTCACCACCGGTATGTTACCTTAAGTGCGTTGGCAACACTGTACATCTTGACCTTACGTGCTACAGGGTTACCAACACCTTACTGGTACTGTAATGTACAACAGAGTGGGCATGAAATGTGAGAGTGTTCTGGCTGCTGACCACATGAATAATTCAAGAGCTAATATCCCTGAAAGTTCACCACCGGTATGTTATCTTTAGTGCGTTGGCAACACTGTACATCTTGACCTTACGTGCTACAGGGTTACCAACACCTTACTGGTACTGTAATGTACAACAGAGTGGGCATGAAATGTGAGAGTGTCCTGGCTGCTGACCACATGAATAATTCAAGAGCTAATATCCCTGAAAGTTCACCACCGGTATGTTATCTTTAGTGCGTTGGCAACACTGTACATCTTGACCTTACGTGCTACAGGGTTACCAACACCTTACTGGTACTGTAATGTACAACAGAGTGGGCATTAAATGTGAGAGTGTCCTGGCTGCTGACCACATGAATAATTCAAGAGCTAATATCCCTGAAAGTTCACCACCGGTATGTTATCTTTAGTGCGTTGGTAACACTGTATATCTGTTGACCTTACGTGCTACAGGTTCACCAACATAACCATAGATTTATGGTTTAGGGTTTAGAAACCTTGGTACTGTAATGCACAACGGAGTGGGTATGAAATGTGAGAGTGTCCTGGCTGCTGACCACATGAATAATTCAAGAGCTAATATCCCTGAAAGTTCACCACCGGTATGTTATCTTTAGTGCGTTGGTAACACTGTATATCTGTTGACCTTACGTGCTACAGGTTCACCAACATAACCATAGATTTATGGTTTAGGGTTTAGAAACCTTGGTACTGTAATGTACAACAGAGTGGGTATGAAATGTGAGAGTGTCCTGGCTGCTGACCACATGAATAATTCAAGAGCTAATATCCCTGAAAGTTCACCACCGGTATGTTATCTTTAGTGCGTTGGTAACACTGTATATCTGTTGACCTTACGTGCTACAGGTTCACCAACATAACCATAGATTTATGGTTTAGGGTTTAGAAACCTTGGTACTGTAATGTACAACAGAGTGGGTATGAAATGTGAGAGTGTCCTGGCTGCTGACCACATGAATAATTCAAGAGCTAATATCCCTGAAAGTTCACCACCGGTATGTTACCTTTAGTCCGTTGGCAACACTGTATATCTTGACCTTACGTGCTACAGGTTTACCAACATAACCTATTTCTCAAAAGCACTTTTGTAAGTGAAAATTCGTTGAGAATACGTAGCCTTTTTATAATAGTTAACAATACTTTATTGAACATTAAAGGATCATTTTTTCACCAGAAAAAAAAAACTAGAAACGAAACAGAATTAAACAAAATAAATTTCCACCATCAACTTTTAAAACATTTCACAAATTAACATTGAAAATATTTTAACCCCCCTCCTCCATCTATTAGACCAGGAATACAATAAAGCATTGTAATATATAATATCACGTTTACACCATATGTGTAATTATATCGTTATAACTAATAGTAAAATGATACAATGAAAATGTAACAATTCGTTATCAGTGTTTTTAACGTAACAAATATAAGCTGGACGTTATAAAGGCTGGTAACGTAACATAATGACACTCGATTATCCATTCTAAAATGACAAAGCGTACAATTAATTCTATTGGATGTCGGTATTACAATCAATGTGTGCAAACTACCTTTGTTTTGGCAGTGGTCATGTGAAAACCTATTTAATTGAACCAATTCCATCTCAAATTGCCAATTGGTTTGGTCCTTTTAGATTATGTATGTATAACTACGAATTTACAAACCTATATTTAAAACCCTAATTGTTACAAGCATGTAATTTATTAAGAAATTTGACGTTACAAATCTAGAGGTGTTATCGTGTCAAAACCCTAACATATTGCTTACCAAAATGGTTTTGGGATTCCAATATGCCTTGTGTCAAGTTTAAATAACTGTCCAAATTTCCTTCAGAGCTTCGCCCCATTTGTTTAAGATTTTCGGTGATTATCTGATTATATATAGTGATTCAGTGATACAAAAGTGGCTTAATGGGGCAAATACCCCTTACCGTATAAATTTATGGAAACTGATGTTTAATTTCTGTGTAGAACTCTGAATTATCTTAATTGTATCAGAAAAAATAAATAAATTTGTTACCTAACCTCTATGGAAATACAAACATAAACGTCATTTTGCTCACATTTCCGCCTGATTATTTAAGTTAATTTTGAATATGTACAGCAAATATATTTATATGAAACTTAGGAAGTGGAAATTCGCTGAGTGAGCAGGTTTGCTGCAACGGGGATATTTTAGATTATTTCGTCAAATAAATTGAATATCCATAAGAATATTGGCGGCCGTGATGGGGTGGCGACTTACTGTAAAATCTGTATTAAACCCTTAAATTGTCCCTTAAATTTTTCTATTTCGGACGCAAAAAAAGTTGACTAAATTTTACCTATAATTAAAAATGACTAAACATAAAATTATGTTTTTCCTCTTAATTAATACAAACTAAATCTACATTATCAGCTCTGGTAGAGATATTGTACTGAAAGTGCACTGATAAATGTCATAGTGTTCCCACCATTATTATTATTTGGTTTGGGTTGGTTTGAGATTAATTTATCCTATATAATTTAGAATTGAATGTCCAATATAATAAAAATATATCCAATAGGGGGGGGGGGTAGGAGGTATGTCATAGCCAACGAATCATCTGCTACAACCAACCGTCGCAGTGTCGCCAACTATTGGAATGTTATTAATGTTGTTTGATAGCAGCTCAGCAACAATGTCATCTGCGAGTGGAGTATAATTTGATTGATCCTGAAAATGTTTAATTATGTGACGAATTTAATTTCACTCTCTTAACTATTTTGGGAAATTGCTTAGTATTATTGACAAAGTATTTGTATTCATAGACGGTAAAACGTAACAGGGTTTTTGGTGTTGAGGGTAATACAGGAATAATATGGTTTATATTATTTGTAAATACATAATTTAGAAGGATTTTAAAAATATATTATAAGAAATATACCCTGAGCAATCTAATAAACACAATCAGTACATTAAAATAAATAGACAAATTAAGCCTGGGTTCTTTAGGAGTGCTTGGATCACAGACTACCTTGTATGATTTGTTTCTTTGTTTTGTGTGTACCTTAGCTCCTTAAGGATTGCTTGTTTGTTCAAAAATCGTAAAATGGTGTAACCGTTGATGAATAAATTAAATGAAAATCTAGGAATCGGTGCCCTTAGGACCATCATCAGTTAGGACTATGGATCAGCTATTAAACATCTGACTATTCATCAGAATTAAACTTGTATAACTGTTAAAATTTTCTACAGAGACACAACAACAAATACGCAAAAAAATACATTTTAAATACATTTTATGTTAATTGATTATTAAAATATGTTAAAAGTGACGTACGTCCTATTTTAGTACGTTATTGGGTTATGTTGTCACTAAACTTGGGAGAAAAAGGAATCTTCATTAAAACTTATGTAAGCTTGCTTACAGCCCTCAAGGCTGAGTTAAAAAGAAATAATATCTTGAATATGGACTTCTATCAAAACATGTTTATAATATAAAGGGTAAAATACCACAGTTATATTTTCTTAGCATTGCATGAGATACAGATGGGAGTAATAATCTGTATGCTTTGAATAGATAAAAAAATTATTTTATTTTTAAAAATAGGATATACTTTAACAATTCATGAACAGTAAAAGTCTTTATGATGTTTTTTGTCTTGCAAACATGTTTACATTTAATAACATGGTTGACAACTTTTACATACGAAATGAAACTTTATTTCCACTCTTTTGGGAAAGCTTAATCTTGCTCTATTTTGGTGCCTTCTGGACATCCTTGTGAAATATCTTCATGTCGTACACGATCTGAAAATTCAACAATCATTTTGAGTAATTAAAAATCTAACTAAACAGTAATTAATTACTTGTGTTTTCTCATAAAATCACTTATTGAAGTAAATATGGAAGGACCTAATTTATATTTGGACTGTGAGCTATACGGAAAATACCTTAAAGCGATCATTATATAATATCAAAGGTGTGAAAACATTTAACCAGCATTATTCTTTGGTTTATGCAGGCCAATTAAATATATAAACCTTCATATTTCTTCGTTACCCCTTCTATTGAAATTTAGTTTGGCCACTAAATTATCTGCACTGTATCTACTCCGTATGTGAATAATGTGAAGTTGGGCAATGTTTAAGAATGGAAAATCTGTTTTAAAGGATCTTCTGTAAAATCTTTCTCTATATGCGTGGCCTTAACCTGTAGAAATTAAAAAATCATGATTTATCATTGAATGATGTTTCAGATCACGTGGTAAATTCATTCAATACATACTACTCTTTATAAGCTTTAGCTCAAGGATTTTAAAAGATAAATAAAACTTGCGTCTGTTCAACAAGAAGCTAATATTTGTTTCATTAACTAATATCTGTAATTAATTATGTAAACACGATTAAAAACAAACAAAATAAATAATTGACGTCACCTGGTTCACTTCGGCCACCAGAGTCGCTGCAACCTTCTCGGTCTTCTTCGCCTGCTTTAGATCGCATTTGTAGAGGTTTTCCCCGTCAAAGTTGCTCTCCCAGTATGCCGTGTGACCTGCACATTCGGTGACGAATAGATGGTAATGTAGATTGTGAACAGTGGATGATAAAGGTAAGAAGAAAATAAATATTAGAGGGTGGTTAGAATATTTTCTAGAAAGTAACAATATTTTACATGTCGTTCAACATGGCTTTAGAAAACGAAAATCAACGATTACAGCAACTGTAACGTTTATTGAATCAATGATAGATTCAATAGATAAAGGAGATAAAGTTATTGGAGGCTTATGGATCTGTCAAAAGCTTTTGACAGTGTTAATCATTCCTTGTTATTATCAAAATTGGAAGCAATTGGTATTAAAAAGAACTTACTAAACTGGTTTAAATCTTATTTGACGAATAGACAACAATTTGTACAGATAATTAATATTTCAGCCGAAGATTATGTAGTTAAATACAACTCAGATTTAAAACCAATTAAATTTGGAGTGTCTCAAGGATCAATTCATGGGTATCTTATTTTTCTTTACTACCTAAATAACATGGAAAAAAATCTAAATTTATTTCGGCTTCAACTCTGTGTCTCTATGCTGACGATTCATATTTAAAGATATCAGGCAACACGTCAGAAGACATAGAAATTTTTAGTTCAACTGAACTAGCTAATTTAGATTAATTCTTGAACAATCACAACTTAAAATTAAACTCTGAGAAAACTAAATTTACACATTTTAGGACAAAACAATGTAAGAAAATTGTAAATACAATTATTTAAATTTACAACAAAAATATTTAAATAATAGACCAAATGAAGTTTTTAGGTCTGATGGTTGCCAGCAACCTGTCATTGTACAACCATCTAGTTTCTGTTTTAGATAGAATAAATTCCACTTTATTTGCAATTAGAAAAATGTCTTCTTTATGTAGTCTTGGCAATTTTAAACTTTTATACTATTCACACATACAATCCCATATTGCATATGGAATATGTTTGTATGGTGCTACAAAAAAAGAAAATTTTAAAGATATTTTAACTGTGCAGAAAAAGCCCATCAGAGCTATTTTAAAGCTTAATTTTGACGAGCTTGTATAGTAATATTTTAAATATTTAAATTCCCTAACTGTGTATGGTCTCTATGCATTAGAAACAATCATGCTTACTAAATATAATAAGTCAAATGAGTCTCAGTTTAGCCTTGTTCATCATAAATATAATACGAGAAATAAAAACAATTTCGCTTCTGAGCGTCACCGTTTGGAGCTGTTCAAGAAAAAAACAACATATGCAGGGGAAAACTGTTTGAAAATCTCCCAAAAAATATAAAAAGTGAAGAAGATTATATGAAGTTTAAAACTAAATTGAAAGAATACGTGAATAATATAATACCATATTCACTCGAGGAACTTTATGTTTGACTCTGTTAAATGACTGTTAAATAATGTATAGAATTTTTTTTATATTATATTTAGGCTTTGGAGATATTGCTATTCACTGTACATATGTACAAACAAAAATATGAATAAATAATTATTGTCTATTGTCTATTGTCTAATGATTATGAGATACCAGCAAGAGTAGATATAGATGATAGTAGGAGGACTTTGAAGGTGTCTATTAGGACAACGTGAAAAATAAAGTGAAGATTTGGGACGGATAACTTATAGTATTGATATCATTAAAGGGTGGTTGGGAGATCAATTTGAGTATGAAGATCAGAGGATGAAGGTTGTGAAGCAGCAATTGGAATATTGAGATATTAATAATGTGACGATTTGTGAAATGATTGGGAACCATATGGAGTCGGAAAATTAATTTATTACAAAATGATAAAGCAAAGATCGTGATACAAAATGTGCTTGAAGGTTATGATATGAAGACGTAAGATTAGTTCTAATAGGCGGAAGGTTAAAACTAATAGGCATAGACAATTGGGTATAAGGAACCGATGACTCTAAACGTTTGTGAAAACACACAATAAATCGGCATACCCCTCCCTGATGAGTTTCCATTAGAATGCATCATTATAGTATTAAATAATAAATTAATAAGGATCAGGGTTACTTTTCTAACGAACTACAAAGTTAGATCTTTATTATTTAAGGAGCTCATTATAAGGGGCGCACACAAAAAAGCACTCCTTAAGTTTTGGTCTTTCAGAAATAACTTATTTATACACGTCAAATTATCGTAGTACGGACTTTAAAATTAATTCCATTACTTCTAGTAAAATAAATTTCAGCCCCATGTTATACGTGTTGAGAAAACCCGACATTAAAAATGCCAAAGTGCAATGATTGTAAAATCCTTTATTTTTTCATAGCAGATGGATAACCAATCTAACAAATTATTAATATGGATAAGAAATTAGATATTTTACTATATTCATATGATAAATATAATAAATACCTGCAGAGTATTTTCATAGAAATAGTTATATGACAGGAATTAATTTGTTAACTGATTGTATTTATATCTTAAATTACTAATGGATCTATCGACTGAAAATTTGATGTTTACTAAATGCAATGTAATAATTAATTTACAATATGAATATGTGGTTGTTTCTAGGGTAGAACTAATTGTGTCATTACCATGAAACCGTTGTTGGTTATGGTAATGACAGAATTTGGTTATACAATGAGCTAAAGTAAACTACCAACTACATAATCACATTGTCACTCCGCTTTAATAGTAGGCCTAATAGTTATAGGAAAATAATTTGGGCAACGCTGAAGACTAACACAATTATTAAACTATCTCAAGTACAAGTAACCAGGTAACCTCGCATTCCTAGAGCTTAGTGACCAAGTTTAAATTGGGGTAAAATCACTCGTTAATCTATAATATAGTAAAGAAGATGTGGTTTCTGTCTGTCTGTCTGATGTTCCGGGTAAACGAAAAAACTGCCGAACCGACTGGGCTGAAACTTTACACAAAGGTAGATCTTGAACCCATGCAACAAATATAACCCATTCACTTCCTTAAAATCCCTTCGGGCTACGCCCTGTGAAGTCCTAAGTTTCAACGTTTACATTTCAGAAGAAAGTAAACATTCATAAACCGTAATGCGAACAGCTGTGGATACTTCCATTTGACGGCAAAGAGTAGAAGCAATAACAGTTGTTCCAAGCTAACTAAAATGCAAATCGCATTTACTATAGAAAGGGTCACGGTAACTATAAAATACCCCCTTAGCAGCAAACCTGCGTACTCAGCGAATTTCCAATGCATATACAGGGTGAATCTCGTAAGTTGTCCAGTATTGATTTCAGACAAACCGTTGGTCCTACGATGATGAAATAAAATTATTTCCCACTAAACCAACCCCAAGGAATAACGTAAAAATATTTTTAACGATTTTTAAATACAGGGTGTACCAGAAACTGAGGGTCACTAGTCCGAATCTACGAAATATCAAATACAAACGTATATCATGATATACATCAAATTAAAGCTCTTTTCAATCCAAACCATTTGGCGGAATCGGATTTTGATTATTATTGATTCATTTCAAAATGGCGGCTATTTTGTGAAAAAATTAGTATTTTTTTGAATACCCTGTATTTTTCTTAAAAATGCAGATATCTTGATTCTGATTCAAATATCGCATTCCTTATGAGCTAAGCTTTATTTTGATATGCAACACTTCAATATTATCTCAAAAACAAAAAGTTTCAAAAATATCAGTTTTTGAAAATATGTACATAGCCAAAACTCAAAAATTTCAAATAGCATCATATGTCAAATAGCATATCATTTTAAAGGTATTGCAATTCTAAGAAACTTTCAAATTTAAACCTTATGCGTATCTATTTTGGTTTTCGAGTTATCAACAAAAAACATGTTTTCCCACATTAAAACACATGTTATTTGTTAAACATGGTGGTAATAGTCAGCTTTACCAGCCTTTACCACCATGTTTAACAAATAACATGTGTTTTAATGTGGGAAAACATGTTTTTTGTTGATAACTCGAAAACCAAAATAGATACGCATAAGGTTTAAATTTGAAAGTTTCTTAGAATTGCAATATCTTTAAAATGATATGCTATTTAACATATGGTGCTATTTGAAATTTTTGAGTTTTGGCTATGTACATATTTTCAAAAACTGATATTTTTGAAACTTTTTGTTTTTGAGATAATATTGAAGTGTTGCATATCAAAATAAAGCTTAGCTTATAAGGAATGCGATATTTGAATCAGAATCAAGATATCTGCATTTTTAAGAAAAATACAGGGTATTCAAAAAAATACTAATTTTTTCACAAAAACAGCCGCCATTTTGAAATGAATCAATAATAATCAAAATCCGATTCCGCCAAATGGTTTGGATTGAAAAGAGCTTTAATTTGATGTATATCATGATATACGTTTGTATTTGATATTTCGTAGATTCGGACTAGGACCCTCAGTTTCTGGTACACCCTGTATTTAAAAATCGTTAAAAATATTTTTACGCTATTCCTTGGGGTTGGTTTAGTGGGAAATAATTTTATTTCATCATCGTAGGACCAACGGTTTGTCTGAAATCAATACTGGACAACTTACGAGATTCACCCTGTATATGTATCTTAATACCACATAAATCGACAAAACAAGTTTCATCAATATACATTCATAAATAAACGATTTATGACATTTTTATTATTCTCCATAAGAATAACATGGCGGCTGAGTATGCAGGCTTGCTGAAGCAAGGAATACAAAAAATGAGGTTTTATACAAACATCAATGTAACTCAAGTAGGTAAAGCTGCATACCAATTTTTATTAATTTATGTTCATAATTAAGGGAGAAATAGGTTACTTATTCTCCATAAGAATAACATGGGGCTGAGTACGCAGGTTTGCTGCTACGGGAACTATCGGCCAAAAAATGTTTTTTTACTGCAAATATTAATAGACCACAACGATATGAAGCAATATACCAAGTTTCATCAGGGAAAGTTGATAAATAAGTGAGATATACAATTTTTCTTATTCTCCATAAGAATAACATTGGACAACGTACTGTGTTTAGCACTTTCAATATCTCTGTAACCGTTTGACGTAGAGGAATGATCAAAATACCAAATTGTGTGTTTTTTTAAGCTGAACCCAATGAAAAAAACAAATACTTGACTTTTTCAAAAATTATATGTAAAAAATTCAAAAACCCCATTTTTGGGGTACAAAACCCCCCCAAAATACCCCTTCGGATGGAGCGATATGGCTGGTTTTCGAACTTAAAGTCATAAATGCTGCTTTACATGTTTATACTAAATTTCATCAAAATCGGATCATTTTTACGAGAGTTATCGTGCTCACGGACACATATATATATATATACAGTTTCGAACGAATGGTGTTTTGGGGTCTGGGGACCTCAAAACGAAAAGTTATCATGGTCCCGGGCCTAGGTCTTACCATGCCGACTACGGTAATAGCTTCTTCCCTATAGGGGAAATTCGCTAAAATACGGTAGGGGCCATAAATATAAACAAATGACGTCAATGGATCGAATGTAAACAAACTTTCTTGACATATGGTTCTGTTCATATTTTATCTGTCAAGTGCTATGTTTATAAAACGTTGTTTCATTTATGAATCGTCCTTCATGTTAACTTGATTTTTAGGCTTGATCCACCTAGCACCCTTATTCAGATAGTTTTTTATTTATTTTAGTGTTCTAACCAACAATACAGTAGTTTGTTTTTCCATTTTGTTAGTTTTTGTTTTCGTTTATTTACACTTATTTTAAACATTTGGCATACCGTTAATTGTTTCTTTCATTGTGGTTTTATATTAGGTATATTTCGTGATGGTTCGTTGTGTTGCATAAAACACTTTTTATTCAAACCAAGAATGTCAGTAAAACAAACACTAAACGTTTTTTGTAAAACGGATTTTTTTTTTCTGGCTATTCTGATGCACCTGGGCTTAAGTTTCACTATGAGGGTAATTCCTCACTTTACCATAGGAAATTCGCTATTAAAGCAGTACAATTAAATAACGCAATCTCTTAAAGTTGCGAAAACAAATTATTCCAGTGATTTTCTCGCCATAATATCAAATATTTACTCCTCAAAATCTTTCTGCTAAAAGTCTTAAAACTGCAATATTTACTTATTTAGTTCCAGGCGTCTGCAGGGAGAACAGAAAAAATACGGGCTTTTTGACATATCTGTGTGTAAATAAAAACAGACATGTTTACATTCGATCCATTGACGTCATTTGTTTATGTTTATGGCCCCTACCGTATTTTTTCTAGTTACCGTGGAAAGGGTAAAGAAAACACCTGCTGAGAAGAACGAGTACATCAGCTAGTAATTTATTATGTGAGTGATTCTTTGACGTTCATTAGTAATTTACGAACAGTTGTTATTTTATTTTTTTACTTTATAAGCCCAATGTTGTTAAGCTTTTAACTGATCTTTCCAGCAAAATTTGATTTGTCTTGGGGTTAAAGATTTTAAGATTTAGTTTCCAATAGACTTCCCCTGTTTTCAAAGTGTAGGTAAATACCTTCCGTGGGACTCCGAAATTCATTTCGAATATAGACAGTGTTTGAATTATAATATAGAATTATATTATTTTATTATTGTATCACGTCAATAAATTTAAACATCCATTACAAGTAAAAGAGTAGATTTTTTTCTAATACATACCAACAACTCCAAACCCAAAGATACCCACGGTGGCTGGTTGTATAACCTCGATATCCTCCCCTACCTTAGTTCCGTTGTACCTAGGGCAAGTGCAAAACAGTCAGTTCGCTTCACAACTTTAACAGTAAAAGTTGTAATTATATGAAGTTTAAGGTATTTTCCTTTTCCCTTTGCAGTGACCTTTTTTGCGACCTTATGAAAAATATTTAATTTAATCAAATAATTACGTATCTTCGCAAAGCGTGTTTTTGTAGTTCAAACCAGAATGAAGCGCATTGAATCTCTTCTTTTTGGAAATATTACATTAATTTGTACAAGTAATTTATGTAGTGAGGTTTCAGAACAATTACCAATGTATTAATATTTGAAAGTGTGACTTCAATTTCTCAATAATATAGGAAAGAAAATAAATGTTTAACTTTTTTTAATTTCCTAACAAAAACTAATTCTATAAAACTACTTAATCTTTCTAGTCGGTGAGGCGTCAATGAGAAGAAGAGGACTCATAGGGGACAATTAAATTGCCAGTTGAGGGCATGGTATCCCGGGCTACCAACCAAGATCAGCCCATAGTAGACGTGCTGCATTGCCAAAACTCCATACCAGCTGATCGGAATAACATTCAAGTAACATTTGTAAATGACAAAAAGGCAACAGTAATAGTGAACAACCATGCTATTGGCTATAGCCCAACTGTAAACTAAATCTTCCGCTATCTATCTATACACCTAATTCCATAAGCCCAAATTTGACAATGAAACTGTGAGCGAACAGGTGGTAGAAAGCTAGGGAGGTCTCATTTTAAAGGTCTGTAAATGAAATTTTGGCGAAGATTATTCATTTTTATTAGTTATATACCAACAATCTGTTACGGAATAAAACAAATCCCATTCTAATAGTATAGTTTTTTTTTTAACATCTGCTTTATTTGTACTAAAATATGTGATTAAGTGTCTACTTTGTTTGTGAACTGCCATGTGTTCCTACTTATATTGTTTTAATTTTCTCAGCATGTAAACAAATCAGATGAGGACAAGTATTTGAGCAGGGTTAGGGGCTATGACCTCTTCAAGCCAATAGTACCAGACGCGGTAGCTCAGAGGTAAAGTGTCTGACGAGCAAGTCAAACGTGGCTGGTTCGATCCCGGTCCCGGTCGACTCCTGTAAGATCATGAGCAGTCACCACTGGCTTGTCCATGTGACTAATGCCGTTACGGTACCTCGCTGTGTTTAGTTCACTGCACAGGTCAATAGCCTATGGTGACGGGAAGTTGAAGTTTAAAAATAAAAGTTATAGTCCGAAAGACTCTTACTTTGCTCTGGTGATGAATTTGTTGTTGCTGTCACTCCGACGACCCATGACGTATATCAGCTGTTTGTTGATGTCCAGAGCGATCTTGTCAGGCTCAACCCAGCTGATCATATCTGTCTCTAGATCTTTTCCCTCCAGATTAGAAGAATACACGCCTTTGCTGCCAATCCAGAATAGTTTCCTGTGCAAAATTACATAAGTTGAACCGTTACTTGAAAGTTGGGGAAGGATTGTGGTTAAAACTTCTTGAAACTTTGGGACGAACGTGAGATGAGACAAGTCCATCTGTGAGTGTAATCCTATTCAACTGCAAGAAGATCGATTTATAACAGGATATTCCTTTACTCCTTTTTACAGCAAGGGACATATTTATGTCTGCAGATATAAACACAAAATCTTATTCTAAATCTCCACTGGTTTTTTTCTTGTGCTACATCACGTATCAATTTGGCATAGATGCTCCACTTTTGGCAGATCCACACATTTATTTAGTAACGTATTTCTTTAACTTCACTGTTCCTTTCCCAAAGGACTTCAAAATTGCAATGCTAATCTGAACTTCGAGTTGTTTTTGCATTATATAATCACGTGACCTACAGTGTTCATCAATCTAGTTTACTAATGTTATCACTACAAGATACAGTAGAATATGCTATTTATAAAAAAGAAAAAGAAAATTTGTTTAGGTTTTCTTATTTTTTCTCCATTTTCCAAGGTAAATCAAGTATAAATTGTATTTTATTCCTAATACAGTTTGTAAGAATGATTACAAAACGATAGCATCAATTTAGACATTTGGATTTCGATAAGCGTCACTCGCATATTTCCAATTATTGTCTAGCTGTGCCTAAAATACTAAAGGAAAGTAACTTCTATGGAAAATTCCACGATTTCCACTCACTTGGCGTAAGGGTCGACGACTATGTTCCGCCAGCCTGCTGACGAGCTGTCATTGTGAGCAAGGATGGTCCGCTGGTCACTGCCCCCTAGTGACGTCACACCCAGGGCCAGCTGCTGCTCTGAAATGTGGTAGATGACGTCATTCACCCAGTCCACTGCCAAGCTTGTGACAGCTGTTTCTGTCCGGGTGATCAGGCTTACTGGCGGTGCAGTGTTGCCCTTGGAGAGTGGGTACCTGTGCAGAAATACTAACACTATGGACATGTTGTTCTAACGGCACTAAACAATAAAAAGTGAACAAAAACAGAAGTGATTAAACGAATCAGTATCATAACTTGAGAGAAATATTCCATCTATCCTACACTCTAATATGAGTAAGGTTTGCTTGCTTGCTTGCTTGCTTGCAACTCTGATCTCAAAAACGGCTCCAACAATTTCCTTCAAATGTTTGCAATAACTAATTTCTGGGATAAAAATAAGTTCTAGACAAGTCTCATCCCCAGGAAAAATCAAATAATTAAAACAAAAAACGAAAATGAAAAGTTACAAAAATTAGCATCGGGCTTGTGGAGTTTAAAATCGAAACAAAATAAATGTAACAGCTGTTCATAATCAACCGGGGAACTGTCAAAGTAATACTCGTGTTGTTTATAATTGTTAACATGTGGTTTATTGAGAGCAATGATTTAAACTGTTGAATGAAGATTGTATATATAGAGTGGTCATATCTGAAATAGTTTAAAAGGACATCTTTGAGCTATAAATAACAACTGGAGTGACCTTAAAAATGTAGAAAAGTGGCAAATAAGCTATACAAATATGATAATCATTTGGTAGAAGTGGTGAAATATTACTCCCTCTCATCTGAACAAACTGACTAGCCTTATCCGAGCAAAGCTCGGCCCCCCAAGTACTATTTATAATATCTACAGGCAATTTTTGTGAACAGATCTCCTCTGTTAGTTTTGAACCGATTTTGACGATTGCGGTATTGAATAAATGGAATCAATTCATAGTTTGGCAAAGTGGTTTTCTATCATTTCCCCAATTCTGGAAGGCATAGGTAGCCCTCAAAGTTCGATTTTTGCCAATAAGTATAACTTTGAGACGCATTTCAACTCAATTGCACTAGCTAATCCAACTGCTTGACTTCGAGCAGGTTTAATTGTGTTGTCATTCCAGAAGTTAGCTTAAAACAGCTGATCAGCCTTCTGTACTGTCTTTTATTACTTTCAACGGCTGTTAAACGCGTAATAATTTAAATGATTCCGTTCTTCTATATGATTAACATTGCAATTATTAAAGGACTGTGAGAAGTAGCACTTAAGAACAAACGTGAATTTTGAAGGAGATTGGAAACTCTACACAATATTCCCTTTAATTTCACACGTAAATCTTGTAAATCGGTACAGTAGTCACTGAGAACTTTTACGTTTCAACCTCGTATTAATGTATAGGAGTCTAAAACAACTGTCTACCCAACAAAACACAGCTTTACATTATCGACATTTACTATACCTGAGAAGACACACTACTAAAGTGGCAAAAAAACCTCTTTTTTAATCAGACACAGGATAAAACAACTTTGCACGGTTTCGAGCAATAGGCCCACTTTTACAATACATTAGCATTGAAGATGGTTTGTTTCAATATAATTATGGCGTTCCAGACACGTCGCTTTTCGCGTTTCTTCCTGCTTCCCCCATATGGTTAAAGTTAGGTTAATGTTAATGTAAGTTAATGTAAATGTTAATGTAAATGTTAATGTAAATGTTAACTCTCAAAGACTGTCCCTCTTCAATGAATCATCTAATAGTGTTGGTCATAGACCAAGAGCAAACCAATGCCTAGTGATTTCACTCAGTAAAATTTCGATACCACAAAAAGTTTACCTACAAAAATATGTAAATATTTTGTAAATCTTAATTCAAAATTGTTCCCACGGTATATTTTTGCTATTTAAAATGAACCATCAATCATTGATTTCGGATAATCCGTTGAGGAGGGACGGACTTTGAAAATTAAAAATAGTTTTATAGGAGAAGTAGGTAGACGCAGAGGGGTGGAGCCCCAACGAGGTACATATATCTCTTGAGATCTCATCTGGGGTAAAAGAGTGAAGCCTAAATGGTTGACCGCCATTTTCCTCAGGTGACCTATCAAATCCTCTCTTCTTAAGATATTTGTCAACAGTCACATAACAAGTGAAGAGAGGATGCGATTGGTTACCTTGTTGGTTGCCGTAGGAGCAGAGTTGAGATTGAAACAATATCTCCCAGAGAGATACAAAACTCTGCCTAAATTATCCAACCCAAACTAAGACTTTTTATTTTACCTAACCTAACACCTAATTGGACAAGGCCGTCTTTGGCTGCACTTCTGTTGACGGGTTCCATGCCACTTGGTCCACGAGACAGACCGTGGAAGTAACAGGTAACAGATAAAAGAGGGGCAAACGGCCGTCGACTAGGTAGACTACACCTTTTGGTGAGCACATTATTATCGTTTGTTACGAATGTTACAATATCGAATAATTTCATCAACCGATTTTTTTTGTTGTTGTATTGACTGAATTTATAATCGTTGCTTAATGCTTGACAAATTATTATAATTTTCGGATAATAGTAATGCTATGGTAGCCCAATACAATGTTAGATACAAAATCGTGCGGTTCCGGGTTCAAATCTTACTTTTTGAGACCTAAGATTTTCTTTTAAATTTTTCTTTGATTTGTTTGGGGTCAAAGCTTACTTTTTAGGTTTGAAATTTCCGTTTAATTTTACTTGTATTTATTTATACTAACCCATATATTTTTAATTATGTTGCACAACGAACAGCCACCATACAGCGCTGTCGAGCAAGGTTATGTTCCTATAACTTTGTCGGGAACTGCAACTTTTTTTTAATCTTGTACACACAAATCCATTTGTAGAACTTTTGATTAACTTATATTTGCTTGACTTTGAATCGAATTTAAGCTGTTCCACCACAAAACAATCATCGTAGTTAAGACTTCGCTAGATAGAACGAACAAGTTGGTAAAGCAGTTGGAACAGTTGGTAAAATGTTTCGATATTGAACCGATATTTTACCGCAAGAATAGGTGAAAATGTGCTCACCACTCATTTTTAAAAGATACCTCTAGATGTATTAACCTCGTTGTGGGCCCCCTCTTACTGTGTTTCAAGAGTCGCCCCCTCCCGTACTCTTCTCACCTCATGATGGTGTAGTTGGTGTAGACGTACAGCTCTTCCCTACTGTAGTGGTAGTCCAGGCACCTTGCCTTGCCTGGGGCCACTGTCACGGTCTCCTCAGACTCCTCGTTGTACAGCTTGATGCCGCGGAACATCGCGAGGAGGATGGATGTGGAGTCTGGAGATTCGGGGTTGGTCGAAACTATAAAACAGAAAACGCAGAACACTATAAAACTGGGATAGGAGGGGTGAGCAGTAGCAGCTCTACGAGTTGTATCGCCGTGAGGGGAAGAAGCGGGTGGAGTGCGAAATAAGGGGAGACGGATTTTGTGCCATGGACAAACACAGGCACCCTGTTCCATTGACTGATATAATGACTACCTTATGGCCCACGGCCACCGGGGGGCAACCTGCCATACGCCGAGGGTTAGGGCGAGAGAGAAAGGGGGAGGAAAAGAGGGCCAGCCGTCGAAGGCGCGGGTGAGTAACAAGTGGATATACACCACCTAAATAGAAGACGTCCCTAACCCGTGTGACGTAACATTAGAGTTAACCGTCAATATCAATAAGAATCATCTGCAACTTTTTCCTCAGGAAGCGGTGGAAAATAAACTACCTATTCAACAGTGTCAAAACTGTAAAAACTTGCAAAATTGCAATGTGTGCAATTTGTAACACAAGTTTTGTTGTTGTTGATGTAAATGTTAATATGAAATAGCTTAAATACTGTAACAGCCACATTGGTACTGAATCAAGAATCAAGAATATTTATTGCTTTTAAACACAGTGTGTATCATACACAAAGTAAAATACCAATTTTTAATTTGGCTGAAAAATGTATTTGTTACAATATTTATTACAATAGCATTGTTTTTTTTATTGAATTATATTATTTTTTTGGTGAATACAATACTGTTTAGACCGACGTTGAACCCAAAATACATTCAGGAATATACAGAATGCGGAACTCTCTGCGAAAACTTCTGGAACTTGTTCCATGGTTGATCCGTACTTGAATCTACCAAAGAGCTTACTTGGTAAACAAATGTAAATAATAACAACAATATTAATAATACTTATTCCGTGTAACAAAAACGATTAATGACTTGTAAAAATTAAGTATTTGTGTAATATGTATAATTAAATTATGACAGCATTATTAACCTTAATGAAATTTCGTTAGCACCAGAATAAAATATAAAAAAATCATCTTCCTCAGTCACATTTTCCATGTAACCTGTAAAACTATAAAACAAGGTACGCATTAAATCTTTATGACTATTATTAGAACGTAAATATTTCATTTTAATCCCATTGGTTCTTTGTCGTATTTTATTCAACTAATAAAATGCCCTGTTTATCATGTAGGCCTATCACAAAGCCGTAATTAAATTAAATCGCTTTGGCATTTTTACATTTGCAAGTTACGGGATGTAATAAAAGACATCTTACAACACTTAAGAATATATTTACACTGATATTGATTCACATACAGACGGTAAACATTGGTAAACAACGGTAAAAGATGGTACAAGGCTATACCATCTTCACATCTCTACATCCAGAATATTGTTTGTTGAAAGGTAATTCTCTGATGGTTTTCAGCATCCTACATTCTACATTCTACATGTAGAACAGTGGATGAGGTGGTATAATGGTCTGATTGATCTATAATATCATAGAAAACTAGGTGGGCTGATTGGTCTAAATTTTCTACGTCTAGAGCGTAAGGTGTAGAGGTAAAAATATTACTTACTATCCTATCATTTTCTATTTAAATGTTGCATATAATCTTACAAAATTTCATATCCAGGTGTGTATTACAGTTTTACAATGTTTTTGCTTCTTAACTAACGAAGATTTATTTCTCTACTACTGGATCTTCGTCACGTTTTGTTTCAAGTACATAATAATTTTACTTTGAAATATATTTTAAACTAAGTATATTGAGTTGTGAATGCTATATAAAGCTACTACTGTAGCACTATTACCTTTGCAGGTTATCCCATCACTATCAAGAGTCATGTCAGGTGGACAGACACACAACGGGAACTCTCCCACCGTCTCACACTCGTGGGAACATCCCTTGGAGTCGCAGTCGGAGGCCACGGGGGCGGTTGGCTTCCGGGTCCTGGCAGCGTCTGGAACGGAGTAGGGATGAAAGTTCGACATCTGGGTCGTAGGGTGTAGGGGGTAAGTGCTCTGAACGACCTAGAAGGTCTGCATCTAGATCAATGGTTGTAGAGAAGTAATTGTCTGAATAGTATGCAACATCTTCATATAGAAAGATGGATGAGGTGATGGAATGGTCTGATTAAGGGTGCGCCCTACCCTGATTGAATTCATTGTTGTTTAGCGCCGCGCCGGTGCCACCAACAAGCAGGGCCATGCATATTTACGCTTGAAGACCATTTTGTTCTCCTTGATCGCACTGTTATTTTACAGATTTCTACCAAACTATTTGCAGTTTCACACTTTTCAGATTCCAATCTAGGGATCATACGGTTCCTTTTCTCCAAAATAATTTTTCTCCATACGTTAGGAATCTTTAGAAAAACGCTTAATTTGAGAACATTACTAATGGCCTACCACTTATTTTGAATTTAAATCACGATTTTTAAATCGTATGATCTCTAGATGAACATTTATTGAATTAAATAACATCAAATTATTTTTAATTGGTTAACAATTTAGCCTACAATGAGGGAGATGCAAACCCCTTACTTGAGCGTGCGGAAGGGAGGTATGGCGCACCCTTAATCTACAAAATCATAGAAAACTGGGTGGGGTCTGATTGGTCTAAAAGTTCTACGTCTGGAATTGAGAATGTAGAAGATTAGTGGTATGAGTCACCTTCAATCTCTGCATCTAGATCACTAGTAGTAGGGAAGTAATTGTCTGATTAGTATGCAACATGTACATGCGGAACAGAGGTTGAGGAGGTGGAATGGTCTGTTTTATAGTATTTATAGTCAATGCTATAACTTTAAATTATTATTGTATACCAAAGTGATTTTTCAGTTAGTATACGTTACCTCTAAATTGCTACCAATGCCTTGGGTTGCACAATCACAAACTAAGAAAATATATTTATATTTTAAATTCTTAACCTTCAAACCAATAAATGTGTCGAAAAATGTATCATGGAGAGAGAAAGCATTGCGGACATTTCAATCACTTGTATTTTTGAAACTCATAATAGCGATGGATTTGAATTTATTTTTTGATTTATTTGGACTTTACCTATCGCTTCTAGTGTTTAAAACTACACTACGTTTCGGGAGGTAAGGAAACTCCTCCCGTTATCAAGTGAACCCTACTTACATCTAAATATCAAACTCTTACACCTAACTAACCTACATTTTTTTTTTTTTTTTTTTTTTTTTTTTTTGGATTTTTTTTGATTTTTCTTTTACATTCTAATTTACACTAACACAAAGATAACAAAAAATCAAATACAATACACTAACACAAAATTTATATCACACCTAACTAACCTACATTTTTTTAAATATTTTCTTTACAATTTAATTTGACTCACAGAAAGATAACAAATATATATACAAAAAATCGAATACAATACACTAACACAACATTTATATATACGAACAAATGAAAAACTGACAATACATTACCTGTTCTGCATCGTGGCCTCCAAGCTGACGGGCAAACACGGGAAACGGGCTCACGTCCATCCACAACCAAATCGCACACTAGACTAGTGGCTAGCGGCAGTGGAGGGGGGAGAGCCGTTACCCCCACCTACCGACAGGGGCACGTGACGACACAGCTGTGGCTACCCACCGTCTTTGTCGACGGGAACATGACACGGAAACCAAAAACTGCACGATTCCTCCTAGAATGCTACACGGGCACCAGTACGATATTCTCATAGAGATTACCGCATGCCTCCAAGGTGAGCATTGGGAACTGGTCATGCAATCAGGTGGCCGTGTTTCCTCCAAGGGCGATCACGGACGCATGTGTCGTAGCCGCATTGGATGGACTCTAGACGCAGGAGCAACTGTAACACAAGGAACTGGCGTGTGTTTGCGGGGTGATTTTTGACTGAAATGGTTTTTAATTAAGGGAATCCATAGTGGCCTGACATCAATACTACTCTGACTTATTGGATTTTCATGTAATTTAATTAATGCCCCTTCAACAAACTTTCTTTTATAATAGTGAGACTCATGATGTATAATTTTTGCCTCTTCCCAACTAAATTTATGATCATTTTCCCAGGCGTGTTTTGCCAATTTAGATTTTACTGTTTCGCCATTTTTTGTGTTTCTTTTATGTTCGTTTATACGAACTTTTAGCGGCCTTTTAGTTTCCCCTATATATTCACCCTCACATTCACATTTGATGCTGTAGATACAGTTTTTTGAGGCTTGTTCTTCATTTTTCGGTTTTACTTTAGTTAGTTGCTGTCTCAGAGTGTTTGACGATTTAAAAGCTGTTAAGATCTTATATTTTCTGGCAACTCGCCTTATTTTTTCCGACAGTTTTGGGACATATGGGATGCTTATGAAAGCTGTTGGTTTATCCACATTTGGAACAGTGTTTGGCTTTGTCCCCCTTTCCTTTTTGCATCTGCTAATTATTTTTTGAGGATAACCATTCTTTTGTAACTCTTGTGAAATTTTATTGTGCTCCGCGTCTAAAGTTTTCTTTTCACAACAAACTGATTTGGCCCTGTCGAAAAGAGAATAAGCTACTGATTCTTTGACTGATTCACAGTGGTTTGATTTGTAATTGAGGTATCGACCTGTGTGTGTTTTCTTTCTAAAAATTTCTGTTTTAAGGGCGTTTCCATCTTTAACTACATTTACATCCAAAAATGCTAGTTTTTTGTCTTGTATACTAGCATTTTTGGATGTAAATGTAGTTAAAGATGGAAACGCCCTTAAAACAGAAATTTTTAGAAAGAAAACACACACAGGTCGATACCTCAATTACAAATCAAACCACTGTGAATCAGTCAAAGAATCAGTAGCTTATTCTCTTTTCGACAGGGCCAAATCAGTTTGTTGTGAAAAGAAAACTTTAGACGCGGAGCACAATAAAATTTCACAAGAGTTACAAAAGAATGGTTATCCTCAAAAAATAATTAGCAGATGCAAAAAGGAAAGGGGGACAAAGCCAAACACTGTTCCAAATGTGGATAAACCAACAGCTTTCATAAGCATCCCATATGTCCCAAAACTGTCGGAAAAAATAAGGCGAGTTGCCAGAAAATATAAGATCTTAACAGCTTTTAAATCGTCAAACACTCTGAGACAGCAACTAACTAAAGTAAAACCGAAAAATGAAGAACAAGCCTCAAAAAACTGTATCTACAGCATCAAATGTGAATGTGAGGGTGAATATATAGGGGAAACTAAAAGGCCGCTAAAAGTTCGTATAAACGAACATAAAAGAAACACAAAAAATGGCGAAACAGTAAAATCTAAATTGGCAAAACACGCCTGGGAAAATGATCATAAATTTAGTTGGGAAGAGGCAAAAATTATACATCATGAGTCTCACTATTATAAAAGAAAGTTTGTTGAAGGGGCGTTAATTAAATTACATGAAAATCCAATAAGTCAGAGTAGTATTGATGTCAGGCCACTATGGATTCCCTTAATTAAAAACCATTTCAGTCAAAAATCACCCCGCAAACACACGCCAGTTCCTTGTGTTACAGTTGCTCCTGCGTCTAGAGTCCATCCAATGCGGCTACGACACATGCGTCCGTGATCGCCCTTGGAGGAAACACGGCCACCTGATTGCATGACCAGTTCCCAATGCTCACCTTGGAGGCATGCGGTAATCTCTATGAGAATATCGTACTGGTGCCCGTGTAGCATTCTAGGAGGAATCGTGCAGTTTTTGGTTTCCGTGTCATGTTCCCGTCGACAAAGACGGTGGGTAGCCACAGCTGTGTCGTCACGTGCCCCTGTCGGTAGGTGGGGGTAACGGCTCTCCCCCCTCCACTGCCGCTAGCCACTAGTCTAGTGTGCGATTTGGTTGTGGATGGACGTGAGCCCGTTTCCCGTGTTTGCCCGTCAGCTTGGAGGCCACGATGCAGAACAGGTAATGTATTGTCAGTTTTTCATTTGTTCGTATATATAAATGTTGTGTTAGTGTATTGTATTCGATTTTTTGTATATATATTTGTTATCTTTCTGTGAGTCAAATTAAATTGTAAAGAAAATATTTAAAAAAATGTAGGTTAGTTAGGTGTGATATAAATTTTGTGTTAGTGTATTGTATTTGATTTTTTGTTATCTTTGTGTTAGTGTAAATTAGAATGTAAAAGAAAAATCAAAAAAAATCCAAAAAAAAAAAATGTAGGTTAGTTAGGTGTAAGAGTTTGATATTTAGATGTAAGTAGGGTTCACTTGATAACGGGAGGAGTTTCCTTACCTCCCGAAACGTAGTGTAGTTTTAAACACTAGAAGCGATAGGTAAAGTCCAAATAAATCAAAAAATAAATTTCAATCACTGATTGGAGAAAACCAGTTTCACAACGTTTTGGGATCTGGAATCTCATCCCGTCTTCAGGTGACGGTACACTGTAAGGTATCATAATGTTTATAAGAATACAAGCAAAGACGAGATAACCTAAAATGTAAATCATAGGTTAATGGCGTGTTTGAAGTAGAAAAGTCATTAAACTTCTCACAACAATTACAAGTAAATTAATACTGATGTTTATGTTGTAATGAGCATACAACTCTTATCACTGTGGGTTGAAGTTATCGCTTGATATGTCAAGATTTTAAAAAATCAGATTACCACTACCTTATTCTAATTGGTATCTAAGATGGTAACAACTGATATTTAAAATCCCCATTGACGGTGATGTGGTGAACTAAACCCTAAACTGATACGTAATCTGTTTAAGCTAGAATTCACTTAATTCTTATATTATTCTCTCATTAAGGATAATGTTTTTTTTCTCTTATGGAGAGCATACCTGTCAACCAAATCAGAAGTGTACATTATTTGAATAGTTTAAGGAGACATAACTTCTATTTTCCCCACGATCAGTAAGGCGTCTCACCCATTCTACACTCATAATTCATCCATATTCGCCTTAAAATACGCCCTAGTTGTGTCAGCGTCTTAGACAATGATTTAATGTATTTTTAGGTGACAACCCTGTTGTCTAAACCAGACACTATGCAACCAGACATTATGCAAATTGGTCTAATATTTTAGGTTGACCTTAACTTGTATATGATCTGTCATGAAGAGTAATGTTATTAGTGAATTTCCTATGGAAAAGTACACTATAATATGACCCGCAAGGTGAGACATAAGCCTAGAACCACCATAGAAGTTCTTAACGTGATCCCCTACACTCGTCTTGGGGGTTCGTTCAAAATTATATAATGTGGGTTTGCACTGTAGCGGTCGCATTCTGTATCCAATTTACTTAAAATTTGGCAGGGACATGCCTTTCTATAATCAGTTGGACAAGTTTGTTGGGAACAATCGGAAAACTCTAACCCTCGTTTTGTGTATTTTAAGTTTTCAAATTTTGAGCTTTTAAGTCCCAAAAGGATCAGAACAGCCCCAGATGTAGAATGTATAAAGAAAGATGGAAATTAGTGAGGCAAAACTTTTAAGACCGCCTACATCATTCTGTCCCAAATATTTACCAAGTTATTAAAGAAAACCTATATTAAACACAGTGCGTTGTCTTATGGGTATTTAACATTAGAAAAGCCTGTTATTCATTTGTTGGTGTACTTCATCCCTAGTATCACTATGCCTACTTTCATTCCTGACTGGATCTTCTCCTAAACTTATATAACGCAACAGTGTTTTCCCAGTATTGCAGGTGAATAGAACCAGAAGCATCAGAACAGTCAAAAATTAAATGGCTTCAGTTTTCCATAAATATTTAAAACAGTTTTAACACAGATTTGTATGTTTTAAAGCTGTTAAGTGGAAATTCACTTCCCTTATGTCAGCATACTGCGTGCGAACTCGTTTTCTTAAAGATACGAGTCAAACCTGTAGTAAACCTATGACAATCTCATTTTGTATACAAAACATTTTAGTTTTATTTTTACTGCAGTAAATTGTTTAACATTTCAGTAAAAAACCATTCACATAACAAACTTGGTTCAAATGTTAATTCCTACTGTGATCCAAACCTTTAACGGTTCTCCTGTAAAATTATAAAACCCTGACAATTTCAAGTGATAGCTTCTATCCACAAATGATTCGACAATAAACATAAGATAGCATAAGCATACCTGCGGCCACGAGTACAGACGCAAGAGCTATAACGTGGAAGACCCTCATTCCGAATGATCGTGAGTACACAAACTGAAGATTAAATGCAGAAGCAGCTGAACTAAGAGCTTTAGACACGGGGCACCCAGACGTTGATAGCGACTGTGGGGTCAAGCTGACAGATAATAACCGCGTATTCGTTCGTGGAAATTTAACTGTAGTGTCAGATAATTATGTGTAATAAGAGGTGTTTTCAGAAACATGAACATCAACCAAACACATTTATCGCTGTTGTTACTGTTTGTTGTGGGGTAGTAAGAATTGTTTAATTATTTACTAATTAATTACCACTTGGAATTACCAAGTGGTAATTATTTTCGGAAGGAATTCCTTTTGTTCGTTTATTCTAAATGAGGATTATTATTTTTGGAACAAGACAATTACTTATAATTACCACTTACGACTTACTTATAAGACAATTACGATAATCCACTGTTGCGATCACGTTGTGGATACTCTTGTCGTAAAGCCGCGTTTACACTATAAAACTTACTTGTTTTATAAACTTTTGTTTGTCAAACATGTTTAATAAAACTTTTGTTTTATTAAACTTGAACTTGTGCTTATATAGCCTATGTCGTACAACATTAATTTCATGCGCTAACAAATTAACGACCATGTTTCAAACACAAGCCCGCCCAAAAAGCTAAAGTCACCATGACTGCTTCAAGCGACAAGTAGAGGACGCTTTTATTTGGGACAAAATTTGAAAAATCATTGAAAAATACAACGAGTTCGCACGTAGCACGCTGACGTGAGCGAAGTGAATTTCCACATAAAAAACTTTTAAAAATGAAAATCAGTAGATTTTACCAATTTTTATCAAAATCTGAAAACATTTATTTTTTGGCTGCTCCTGGTCAATTTACCTGTAATTCTAGGAATTCAGTTTTGCACATTAGAAGGTTAGGAGAAGGTCAGTCAGGCTTGAAAATAGGCTTGAGGTGGCTGTGGATGATAAAAATACACCAACAAATGAATAACTTTTCTACTGTAAAACCCCCATAAGAAAACGTACTGTGTTTAGTGGATAAACATTTTCTTTAATAACTCGGTAAATATTTGTGCTAGAATGACGAGAGAGCTTAATACTGTCGCCTCACTAATCTCCATCTTATTAAATGTATACATTTTAGATCCGGGGTTTTTCTGACCTTTTTGGGCCCAAAAACACAACATTTGAAAGATTGATCCCCAAAAAATGGGGGTTAGAGTTTTCCGATTGTTTTGGCCAGCGAACTTGTCCAACTGATTATAGAGAGGAACGTCCCTACCAAATTTTAAGTAAATCGGACAAGAAATGCGACCACTAGAGTGCAAACACATATATATATATATATATATATATATAAGGTTTATAAAACAGGAATTTTCTTTGATCCTTACCGACTCGGATCGGGAAAGCTGCAACCTGTTGTAAAACACGATTTTTGGTTGTAAAACACGCTTGTTGTACAACTTTGTTTAATATTTTTCATTGCATTCTAAATCATGTTCAAATCAATTACTATAATCAACACAAGTTTATAAAACAAGTTGTATAGTGTAAACGCGGCTTTATAATTTAAACCAGTTTTATTTCGAGTGAAACTTCAATCCTAGAGGCAAATACGAATAAGTTTCATAAATGGTGTGTAGTTAGAAATTAAACTGAATCATGAACAATTCTAAAAACACGATATTTAGACTTACAAATTTGTCTTACGAGTAAACAATTTTTATCGTGAATCCTCTAGTAAGTTGTTTAACTTTTCTTTTATATGGTAATATTAAACATAACCATAATTTAATCCACGCAATTTATTTTTAGTTTATATATGTGTAGTAACAAAATGTATGCATGAATTTTTAATTATGAGTCAAGAAAAGTTTTACATGTGGTCGCTTAAGATATATTCACTGAATCACTGAATCACTATTGCTTTACATCTGAGCATGACACGTCTACCATAAAGTAAGAACAACAAATATTATATTGCACGATAGCCCATTTTACATATATTATGAAATTGTATAACTTTAACCTTTAAGTCATAATTTAAATTGTGTTTATAAACTATATGTATATATATATATATATATACATACACACACACACACACACACACACACACACACACACACACACACACACACACACACACACACACACACACACACACACACAAGATGTAAATATCTGAAAAAGTATCGAAATAGCTTGACATTAAGGGAATTTCAATAGGATACCTGGAGGGATAAAACCCCATATTTGAATAGGAGGGTATAGGTGAGCAGATCTGAGGAAAGATATTAATCATTCGATAAAACCTATCAAGGCGTACAAACCTTATCCCTATATTGTTAAACAGTGACATTTTAGCATTTTAGCATTATTTCTGCTGTGTGATACGATTATTTGGTATAAGGGAACCACGGTCGTTAATAATACTATAATCACTAAACTTTGCGTAGTTTGGGAGTTGAACTAATGGTAAGAACCCGAGGGCCTTTATAACACCTGAGTAACGGCTCAAATATGTCCCGTTCTTTGTATGGTTCTGGTAGCGACACAGACATTCCCGCGGGGGGACGGTGTTTTGGCGGGAAATGAGATGATCTGATCACAACGTATGTATGTGACAGGGAAATCGAGTTTGGAAAACGTATTAATTGATTGAAGATCACCTTGTTTTTTAAGTAAGGGTTAAGGGGTAACCTAGAATCAATATTTTAGCTTTATAAGGTGCTACCATGAGGTTCACTTATCTTATTTCAATCTTCACTTATAATTAAACTATGACGATCCCACACCGGGAAGACTCATAAAGAGCGAATAGTCTTTGTTTATGCTGCATTCTGTGTTGGAACTGATCGAGTTTTACGACTGAAATGTCGTAAACATACGTGTCGTGTCTACATGTTCATATAATCATCAGGCCAAATAAAATCATTTGCTGTCGTAGAAGAACATTTACTCTATCAAGGTCAATGGAGAAAGACATTTTCTGAATTGCTGTCATAAGTAGGAATCTTAAATTACATTTGTATATGCATTACATTTGGGGTTTTGTAAAGCAAACCCCTTCAAATTTGGCACGGTGGATTTCTTATTAGATTACATGCATTTTAAATTAGCGTTTTTAATTTAAACAAAGTTAATCAATTTAATTGAAGTAAGATTGCTGCTCTCTGGTAATATTTGAGAAGTAAGTTGTCACATTATCTGGAATATAGTATATTCTGCATAATATATAATACTGCATTTTATAAACTACTGGTTTTTTATTCTATACTGCTATTAGAAAAGCTTGAGGAATAGCACTGCTGTTAGAATGTGGAGAATGAGGAGAAGGAGAGGAGAAGGAGGCAATTAGAAGAGGAGGGAGAGTAGAGGAGAGGAGGGGAAGGGGAGGAGAGGAGGGGAAGGGGAAGAGAGGAGGTGGAAGGGGAGGAGAGGAGAAGGAGGCAATTAGGAGAGGAGGGAGAGTAGAGGAGAGGAGGGGAAGGGGAGGAAAGGAGGTGGAAGGGGAGGAGAGGAGAAGGAGGTAATTAGGAGAGGAGGGAGAGTAGAGGAGAGGAGGGGAAGGGGAAGGAGGAGGTGGAAGGGGAGGAGAGGAGAAGGAGGCAATTAGGAGAGGAGGGAGAGTAGAGGAGAGGAGGGGAAGGGGAGGAGAGGAGGTGGAAGGGGAGGAGAGGAGAAGGAGGCAATTAGGAGAGGAGGGAGAGTAGAGGAGAGGAGGGGAGGGGAAGGAGGAGGTGGAAGGGGAGGAGAGGAGAAGGAGGCAATTAGGAGAGGAGGGAGAGTAGAGGAGAGGAGGGGAAGGGGAGGAAAGGAGGTGGAAGGGGAGGAGAGGAGAAGGAGGTAATTAGGAGAGGAGGGAGAGTAGAGGAGAGGAGGGGAAGGGGAAGGAGGAGGTGGAAGGGGAGGAGAGGAGAAGGAGGCAATTAGGAGAGGAGGGAGAGGAGAGGAGAGGAGGGGAAGGGGAGGAGAGGAGGTGGAAGGGGAGGAGAGGAGAAGGAGGCAATTAGGAGAGGAGGGAGAGTAGTGGAGAGGAGGGGAGGGGAAGGAGGAGGTGGAAGGGGAGGAGAGGAGAAGGAGGCAATTAGGAGAGGAGGGAGAGTAGAGGAGAGGAGGGGAGGGGAAGGAGGAGGTGGAAGGGGAGGAGAGGAGAAGGAGGCAATTAGGAGAGGAGGGAGAGTAGAGGAGAGGAGGGAGAGTAGAGGAGAGGAGGGGAGGGGAAGGAGGAGGTGGAAGGGGAGGAGAGGAGAAGGAGGCAATTAGGAGAGGAGGGAGAGTAGAGGAGAGGAGGGGAGGGGAAGGAGGAGGTGGAAGGGGAGGAGAGGAGGACCATTACAATCCATTTCAATCCTAAATAGTTTTAGTTGTTGATTATATACATTGTTTTAAATTTGCTGATAGGTGTTGCACTATAATCACAATACATGATTTTGATATGTGATTGTTACCAGTTGGTGTTTCCGCCAATTCATAGCAATATCAAATTAACATTATGAACAATTTGAACATTATGAACATTATAAGTACAATATGAACAGTAAAACGAGTTCGCACGCAGCACGCTGACGTGAGGGAAGTGAATTTCCACATAAAAACTTTTAAAACTCCAAATCAGTGTAATAACATACAATTTTACAATTTTTATTGAAATCTGAAAACAGTGATTTTTTGGCTGTTCTGATGTTCCTGGTTTCATTTACCTGCAAAGCTGGGTTATAATGTTAGGAGAAGGTCCAGACAGGCTTGAAAGTAGGCGTGAGGTTGCTGGGGATGATAAAAGTACTCCAACAAAGGAATAACAGGCTTTTCTAGTGTAAAATCCCCATAAGACAACGTACTGTGTATAGTCGATACACATTTTCTTTAATAACTCGGTAAATATGTATGCTAGAATGACGAGAGAGGGCTTAACACTTTTGCCTCACTAATTTCCATCTTTTTACATGCAATAATCTTACATACGGGGCATTTTTGACCCTTTTTGGGCCCAAAAACTCGAAATTTGAAAAATTAATCCCCAAAAAAGAGGTTTAGAGTTTTCCGATTGTTTTGCCCAACGAACTTGTCCAACTGATTACAGAAAGGGATGTCCCTACCAAATTTGAAGTAAATCGGACAAAAAATGCGACCGCTAGAGTGCAAACACATATATATATATATATATATATATATATATAAAATTTTGAACGACCCCCCAAAACGTATTCAGGGGGTCACGTTAGGAACTTCTATGGTGGTCCCGGGCTTAAGTTTCACCGTGCGGGTCATGCTAATAGTTCACTTTCCAAAGGAAATTCACTAATAAAGAGAATACATCACATTTCGGTTACTCTATGTCTACATATATTTCTATTTATCCGTCATATTATTTTACAATCAATAGACTTTTTCTATAATTTTTCATTTAATTTGTTTCAAGTTAGGTAGAACCAACTATAGACTAAGTCTTCTATTAAGTTTTATTTTCCGTTATCTTTCTACGTCTTCTTTGTTTGTGTTCAACCACACATAACAGCTGACAGGTAAACAAACAAAGCTGATATCAAAGTATAGTACTATGTATACTCCTACTTGTTTTAGATTACATGGTGATCTCACTCGAGCTTCTACAAGCAACCTGTTATTATTCCAAAGTTTCCAAATTGACCCTCTAAGTCCAAACTCTACACTGAACCGTTCAGGAACTTCGCCCCAAATTGATACCTGCAGAGTCTTGGAAACTTTACCAGGTCCACCCAGGAACGTTCTAGTAAGTCTAGAAAGTCAGGTAAAAGTTTTATACGGCTATACATTTTCAAAGTAGACATCTCAAATTAAAAATTTAAAAGTCGAATAAGAGTTTTTTATTAAATTCTACTCTGTTTAGCATCAGTCTGTGAATTTTTCCTAACTATGTTTAACAACAGAAATGATATTTGAAAAGTTGTTTACGTTATCAATATAATTTTGGACAAGACTTTAAGCCCTCCTCGTTTCTAAATGGCAGCATTTTGGTTTTTCAAAGCTAAATATCATAAAAACCAAAAGTTTGAGGGGGGAGGTAAAAGGCTTTGTTCTTTTTGAAAATGTTTCTTTTCATCTCAAAAATAAATTGGGAATAGCAGATTAAAAAAACTTGATATTTATTTAATTTTATAATAATACGTGATTTTTTTTACTAAAAACTCTTGTTTTTTATTTATAAAAACCGTAATTTCTTAATTATTTGTAATCAGATTTTTAAAGGCTACAAATAACCTTTAGGATAAGAAGATGCATTACACCATTTTCGGCTTACACCTTTTTTCTCAATTTGCGGGTTTTAATTGTGAACGGTTAAAGAGAGACACTTACAATCTAATACCAAAATAGCATTCAATATCTGTATAACGTATTCCAAATTTCAAGTAAGTACTTTTCTCAGTTAGGAGTATATGTTTTTAGTAAAACACACACAGACGGACTGACGATAAATCAATCATACAAAAAAATAGTCTACATTTTAAGTTACATTTTAGGTTTAGAATCCTAAATTATATAGCCAGTACACTTTTGAAGTGACTCTGAGCATAAACGAATCCATACCCCCTACACAAGTTAAGTTTACACCATGATTCAGGCTCGATAGACGCTGTGCTGTGGTGAATATGACTTGTGTTTGACATAATTCGAGTCCCCCATAACGTACTAAAATACTCATTCTTAGAAACGGGGAAGCTATTTTTTTCTACTGCATATTTAACTCTGAACAAGGCAACGTAATATTTATACATATTTCCATTGTTAATTTTGGAATGCATGTTATCAAATGGGAAATCCCGTGCCAAATGTTAAGGTGTGACATAACACTAATATACTTCATGCCCAAATGTGTGGACACATGTTACATGTTACATGTCACATGTTACACTCTTACTATAACAAAATTTAGAATATGTCCGAAACTTCATATTAATGTTTGTTCCAAATCACGGTAACAAATGATTAAAGGTTTTTTCATAAAGGTTAAATACAGGCAATCTGACTCGCAAAACTCGTCATCCAGTCAAAAGGATAAACTGGGATCACGAGACAGATTGCAGGGATTTAACCTTTATTACATATTTATAAAATTCAAAATAGGTTTTACCTCATTTGTGTAGGGATTTTAGTGTTTAACACGGCAGACAGTGATTTTATTTGGTCGTGAAGTTACAAAAAATGCGTATGTTGGTTATAAAAGTTCTTCAGTTTCTCCACACAGTGTAACACAAATCAAAGTTTTTCTCTCTCCTTAAATATTTCCAGTCTAACTGAGATCGTCGAAGCTAGTTATATTCAGCTTTCATTGAAGTTGTTTTATTAGGTTGTATTACTTGGGGATCGAGCTTTGCTCGGGAAAGGTCAGTAACTTTGTTTAAAAGACTTGGAGTAACATTTCACCACTTCCCCCTAGTGATAAGCAGATTTTTACAGCTCTTTTGTCTCTTTCCTGAATTTTCAAGGTCATTCCAGTTGTTATTTATAGCTCAATGTCCCTTTGATTTTGTTTAACAGTCTGTACATGCAATCTTCCCTCGAAGGTTTTAGTCACGTATCTTAGAATGTTAATAATAATAAACAACATGAGTATTACTTTGACAGTTCACTAATTTATTATAAACAGCTGTTGTAATTTGTTGTTATGGTTTGAAACTCTATAAGCCCAATGTTAATTTTTGAACCTTTCAAATTCGTTTTTGATACTATTTTGGTTTTTCTGGCGATGAGACCTGTTTGTAACTTATTTTAATCCAGAAATTAGTGAATTACAACTTTTGAAGGATATCGTTGGAGCCGTATTTGAGATCAGAGTCGCAATCAAGCAAGCATGCAAACAAGCAATAAAGCAAGCAAGCAAACCCTACTCATATTACAGAATAGGATAAGACTATTTTCCGTACACGTTTCCCATTAAAAATTAAATCCAAATTCTCAAAAACTAAATAATGCTAAACGTTGTTCTTGATGTATTAAGCTTTTTCGTTAAGACAGTGATACAAGAATCATATCATCATTTATCCCGAGAAAAGATAAAGATGAACGAACTGCTTGATGAACGACCCGTGACGTCATTAATCTGATATGACGTCACCATAAATCTTCGCTGTGATTGGCTAAAGGCGGGACTGGCAGTTGCGAGATATGACGTCACGGAGATAATCGATGAATACAACTCGGATAACTGCTACAGTCTTGTTTACAACTGATGAAGTTCAGTAATTTTTGAAGAATCAGTTTTGAATAATTTTGTAACCTATTAGTCTAGTATCCATTACCTCGTTTTACAAAATACATAATTTTATACACAAATCTAATGAATTTATGCAAGGAAGGATCGTGGACTGAGGAAAGTAAATTTGTTTTCTAATTTTGCAAAATGAGGATGAAAATATCCCACTGACCTTGAACCCAAGCCAACAACACAACCAGCTAAAATAAAAACCTAAACTTTAGTCATAACTTAAAATATTCTATCCGTATTTTACCTTGTATTGTACTGACATTTCAAAACTAACTAATCATTGTTTTGTGGAATGAGGAAACCATAACTTGATTAACTCGAGTGGCAACAATACAATTATTAATTGACTTTCGTGGATGCGTTTGTCAATAATCTAATTCCAGTGAAGTTAGGCCTAATAACATTCCAGTGGTTAAGCAACGCGTAAACTGGGAATGTTTGGAGTATTCGTAAATACTGTAGGAGCTGCACAAATACCGAATATATTTTTATTGTATTTTACATTTTTATAATGCCAATTGTTGAGGGAACTTTCAGGAGAACGTTTGCCGAACTTTTGAAGTGTTCGCGGGTAGTATGGGAAAGGCTTGGAGTGAGAATCACTCCAAGTATACTAAAACTAACAGTCAACTGATTGGTATTCAGTACACTTACATCACCCCCTGGTTCTTATTTTGTTTTGCATCAAGAAAAATAAACAAAAAGATTGTAAATTATGCTTTAGACCAGCAGGAAACCAAAACTATGCGTAACTTTGAAAGTTTCCTTGTGACATTGGAGAGGTTCGGCCTATGTGAGGTGAGTAACAACCAACGTCTTACCAGGAGTCTTTGTGGGGTTTCTTTGTGAGGTGTCGGTGGCTGTGACAAAGGCTTCCCTCGGTGGCGCGGCGCTTTGTGATTTGTGAGGGAACTAAGGCGAGATGGGTTTAACAAACTTGTTTAATTAATTTGACACAACGTGTTTTAGAGTAAGAGGTAAGAATACGAGTTTATCTTTATAATAAGTGGGTCAGTAAATTAAGCTTGTTCACTTTGTTTTTAAATTTTAATTCAATAAGAAAACCAGCGCAGGAAAATAGATACTATTTTAAATATGATTATCAATGCATTGTTGCATTATTTTCCAAATATTTCTTTAATATTAAAACTTTATTTCACACCTTTGTTCTTTTTCAGAACAAACTTATCAGCAAGTGTAAAGTATAGTAAAAGAATATATTGGTATATGGTGAATTTAGTGGAAATACGTAAAATTGTATTTTGACGTATTTTATTATGCTGAGTTTTTTTTTAAATTACTTTTTCGTGGACAGTTCACCGTTAAATTTTCAAACCAACAAATAATAACACTAAAAGAAGCAAATAAGTTACAAATTTCAACATTGAAAAATAAATGTACTTAATTATTAAAATAATTTAAAGATTTTTGTTCAGCGATTTAAAGTTTCTAAAACTATTATTATGTATATAAATATGATTGGTGTCAATCAAAATCCCTGATTCATTAGATGCGCCTTTAGGGGATTTGAAAAACATCTACATTTAGGGCTCTGCCCCCAGGCTTCCAAAGTTCCAATGTTAATTTTATGGAATTATATTTTGCATAGTCAAACAGCTGATTATAATGTAAAAGTTTCAAAACTTCAGTCTATATGGCTGCTAGTTCCTTGTGTGGAGAAAGGTTCATCAGCTAGTAAAGTATTATTAAAGTTGTGTGATGGTTGTCTGTTTCAAGAGACCGAACCCAAGAGGCGTGTATCTATAGAGGTCTCGTCTGTAGTAAAAACTGTGCCTACATGCTAACCGCCATTTTGACCCTCTATACCCTCCGGTCTCCATGGCAACAATTATGTTAACAAATCAAATCCCCTCTTCACAAGTTACGTTAGTCTTACTTACTCTTTGACTAGATGATTTGTTTACAAAAATATCTTCACTTTTTAACACAAAACAACAGTTGTATATTAATTTACATCTCATTGACCCAACCCCTCTGTCATGGGTGATTAAACAATATATTCAATGTTTGATCAATTCAAAATTCCAGCATAATCAACCAATGGAATGTTATTAACTTGTCTTGTTATTAGAATACCACCAACAACATTACAACATGGTAAATTATAATGTTGTTGTCACTCAAGTTAATCTATTGCTGTGGCTATCATTCCACAAAATAATGGATTGTTTCAGTTAGCTTTGGAGTGTCAATGAAATACATGGTAAAATGCAGATCGAATCTAACAAAGGAATGACTCCAGTTTAGACGTTTATTATTTTATGTTACTCACCTGTTTGCTGGATAGTGTTAAAAAATAGTAAGCTTAGAGATACCAGTTACACCAACAATTTGATTTTGCTGCATTCTGCGATGAAAATAAATATTCACAAGTAAAGGAGAGGTCGAATTTTATTTATTCCTTTTAATAATAACACAATGTCCTTATATTTACATGCCGTGAATGCAGGTTTGTTGCTGCGCGGGTATTTTGTGGGAGTAGTAATAGATTAGAACAGATGAAGCTCTATACAACGTTTAATCAATATGTTTATAATAAGCGAAATCTCAAGATGTACTTATTATACATAAGAATAACATTGGACAATGCGCATTGTTTAGCACGTTCAATGTCTCAGTAACCAATTGACTTAGAGCAAACATCAAAATATCAAAGCTGATAAATTTTTAAAAGCTGGATCTAACGGTGCAAACTAAAGTTTGATTTTCAAACAGGTCAAATGTGAACAAGTAAACCCATTTTGTGGTACATCATCCCCTAAATAAAAAACCTCTTCGGATTGAACTGTTCATCTGGTTTTTGAGCTATTCTATTTAAGGTGCATGCTACCTTACACATATGTAGTTAATTTAATTATTAACGACCTTTTTTACAAGAGTTATTTTATTATCGGACACGTATACTAAAGAAATTATTAAAAGCAGTGCAGTGGTTCTATTTTTTTATTAATACAAAACATAATCAAGATAAAAACAATGAAGCCATTTTTATTTTAAACTTAAAACCTTTCATAGTAAATATAAACATATGATTAGCATTGTCATATGCTAATATAATATTTACTGGAGTAGTTGTATTTAACTTCCAACACCCCCGTTCAATTTTAAGTCCGTTATTGAATAATAAAACTTAAAATTGCTCATCACAAAATTACAACAAACTTAAGGCTCTTGAGAATTTAACAAACTTCTCTTTACACAACGACTTGGTAAAAATGTCTGCTACGTTCTTATCTGAAGATACATATAGAACTTTCACAATGCCCTTAGCGACAATATCTTTGATGAAATGAGCTTTAATGTCAATATGTTTGGATCTCTTGGTGTTCTCATAGTTTTTCATCATTGCAATTGCACTCTGGTTGTCGACATTTAAGACTGGAGTTGTTTCTGCTTGTTTAAAGTCATTAGCCAATCCGCTGACAAACATAATTTCGGTTGCACAGTGTGCTGCAGCCAAATATTCAGCTTCGGCAGTCGACAAAGCAACAACTTGTTGTTTCTTTGAAGTCCAGGACACTAGATTACCAAAATGATAAATTGCAATGCCAGTTATGCTTTTTCTGTTAGAAATATCATTTCCCCAATCTGCATCAGCATAACCCTCAACACATTCTTCGTTTTGACTTTTCTTGAATTTCAGTGTTAAATGTTTGGTATTACTTATGTATTGCAAAATCCTTTTTGCAGCTTTCCATGTAGTCTGTGTTGGTCTGTCGAGAAATCTTCCAAGAAACGATGTTGCAAATGAAATGTCAGGTCTTGAAATCATTGCTAAGTAGTTTAGACTTCCAATTAGCTCACGATATGGAACATTGGTTATAATATCTTCATCGAGATTAACTTGAAAGTTTACTTCCATTGGAGTTTCTTTTCCTTTACAATCAATCATATTGAACTTCTGTAGTACTTTGTCAATCATTTTAGTTTGGCTTAGAGATATTGTGTCACCACTTCTTGATACTTCAGTTCCGAGGAATGTTCCTATACTGCCTAAATCTTTTACATTAAATTCACTTTTTAATTTACTCACCAACTCTTCAATTTTCTCTTGTTTTCCTGTTAAAAGACAATCATCAACGAATAGTGTTAAACAGACATCTTCTCCTATGTATAAACACACATCATGCATTGAGCGTTTCAATCCGTTCTTTTGAATGAATTCATTGAAACAATTGTTCCAGCAACGAGGCGATTCCTTTAGTCCGTACAAAGCTCTATTGAGCTTTAAAACTTTTCCTTTTGGCGCGGTTACTCCCTGAGGTATTTTAATGAAAACATCCTCTTCCAATCTACCATTTAAGAAAGCAGTGGGAACATCTAAATGTCTAAGTTCCCAATCATTCTGAAGTGCATGAGAAATTGTCATTCGAACAGTAGTCATTTTAGCAACAGGAGCATAGACATTAGAACTACACTGTTCTTGAAATCCTTTTGCTACTAATCTGGCTTTTTTAACATTATCCTGCTTGGTCCTGAAAACCCATTTAGTGTCTGTTGCAACTTTTCCTTCAGGTAAATCTGCTACTGACCAAGTTTGAAATTTGTTATGACTATCCAGTTCATTTTGAATAGCTTTTTGCCACTCACTACCAGATTCTATAGCTTCTTTATAAGTTGAAGGATCATTTTCGGTTGAGATTAAACAATAATAAGCACTATAGATATCGTAATCCTCATACTTTTTTGGAAACGTTGTTTTCCTTTTACTCCTTTGATGATTCTGCTCCTCATGGGGTTCATCATATTGATTTCCATGTAATTGAGTTTGTTCTTGAATTTCATCAGAACTGTCTGGTTCTTCATTTTCATTACTAAGCTGTGGGACAACTTTTGATTCTGTTACTTTTGAAACAGTTTGGTGTCTGTAATCATTTTCGTTAAATTTGACATCACGAGACACTACAATTTTGTTGTTTACTGGATTCCATAAACGGTAACCAGGACCACCATACCCAACCATCCGCATTTCTGTTGCTCTTGGTTCAAGCTTACCTTTCTTTGGAAGATTGTATACCCAAACTTTAGATCCAAAAACTCTCAATTTGTCTAAAGTTCCATTTGATTTACCAAAGTAAATATGGGCAGGTACTCTCCCATTAAGAGCACGTGTTGGTGATCTGTTTAACTGATATATCGCACAACAGACTGCTTCTCCCCACAGATATTTGGGCAAGTTAGTATCCACAAACATAGATCTTACTTTATCAAGGATTGTTCTGTTCAGCCTTTCAGCGACACCATTTTGTTGAGGCGTATAACTAGCAGTATACTCTAACTGAATACCATTGTTTGCACAAAAAGATTTAAAGTTATTTGATGTGAACTCTCCTCCTTTATCTGATCTTAATCTAGCTACTCTAATGTTCTGTGATTTCAGTTGCTCTACATATTGAATCAGTTTATTTTCAGCTTCAGACTTATGTTTAAGAATATATACATGTGAAAAATGAGAAAAATCATCTGTAATTGTTACATAATATCGCTCACCGTTTAGAGTTGGAACATCTACAGGTCCCCAGACATCAGTGTGAACAAGTTCCCCGATACGTGTTGAACGAGGTCCCTGTGCGTTTTTAAAAACATTTCTGGTTGCTTTACCTTTCTTGCAGGAGTCACAAGGAGTCTTTGAATATGGCAGACGAAGTAATTGTAACCCTCTTCTATTAAGGTGACCAAGACGTAGATGCCATAGATCTTCATCAGAAGACAACGATAAGCCAATGCTCGCTTTTGGTTTCCCTAAGCTAAATCTTGCGACAAAAAGATTATTTTCAAGATTGCACTTGAAAAGTAGGTTGTTTCTCTTTGTTACTTGAGCACAACCATGTTCAAATGTTACACTGAAACCTGCTTTATTGATTTTTTGAACAGAGAACAAATTAAATGGTAATCCATCTACAATTAGTGCTTCAATACTGATTTGTTTTGGTACTTTGTTAATCCCTTGATTACAATACACAACCAGTTTTCCCTGTCTTTTGGCTTCCATAGTTTGTCCATTAGCTACTTTTAACTGTATTGGTATGATATCCGCGACATCTCTCATATATTTCTCCATTGAGGAACAAACCAGATTATTAGTTGCTCCAGAATCAACAATAAAATTAACTTTACCTTCTTCTTGAACATTTTCAATTGTAGTTGAATAAGCAGTAAAATTTGTGAATGAAATACTAGCGTCCGAGTCTTGCTCAGCTACATTAGCATTGTGATTACTGCGATTATTCCACCTTTTACCACGAAAATTACCTCTTGATCTCCCCCCAGAATGATTTTGATATCTATTTTGTTGATTATTAGACCCCTCAGTTTTGTGATAACCTTTTGGACACTTATTTTGGTAATGATCAAAGCTACCACACTTAAAACATTTGTTTGCATTACTTTTCCCCGAGTAGAAAGAACATTCTACCTCTGGTTTAGAATAGTTTTGAGAATTATTTAGTTTTAATTCAACATCAAGCAATTTACTTTTTACAAAATCAAGTGTTAGTGTGGAGGTAGTCGTTTCTAAGACTGTAATTACTGTGTCATATTTCTTAGGAATAGTCAACAGTAAATGACATACCTTATCATCTTCATCAAGCTTTGTCCCAGTAGATTCGAGGTCTCTAATCAGTGCATCAAACTTCATGAAATGGTCCTGCAGATTTGTATTTGCATCACATTGGAGCGTTAAGAGCTGTCTTCTTATATACAATCTTGATAAGGTGCTCTTACGTTCAAAGACGTTCCTAAGTGCTTTTAACATCTCATATGCAGTCTTGGCATCTTTTATGTACTCCAAATGTCGATCCGTGATACATTGTACAATTATTGACCTAGCTTTTGCATCTTGTGCCAAAGTTTCTTTCTTCTGTTTTTCTGGAAGTTTATCTAAATCTTCAGTGGTGTATTCCTTTTGTGTGACTTCTTTGACACCTTTTTCATCAAGAATACATTCCAATCTGAATTTCCAGTTTGAAAAATTTGAATCAGTTAGTTGGGGAAGATTTGTTAACGTTGTCATTTTAATTAGACATCAAACAAAAAAACAAAATCACAATAAAATAGAAATTACATTATCTGGGCACATCAACCTAAAGAAATTATTAAAAGCAGTGCAGTGGTTCTATTTTTTTATTAATACAAAACATAATCAAGATAAAAACAATGAAGCCATTTTTATTTTAAACTTAAAACCTTTCATAGTAAATATAAACATATGATTAGCATTGTCATATGCTAATATAATATTTACTGGAGTAGTTGTATTTAACTTCCAACATATACATATTTAATCGTATTCTGTTTTTGGCATCTGGATAAAAACTAAAAGTTATTATGGTCTCAGGCTTAAGTCTTACCATGAAACCAACTATAATTGTTTATTTCCTACAGGGTAAATGTTCTTAAGTGTTCTTAAACATTGTGTATCATATTTAAATTGTGTAAGAGTATATAACTTAAATTGTTAATGGGTTTATGACAAAAGGCTGGAAACCATTGTTCTCCATGATTTTTTTACAAAGATATCCACCAGTGAGGCTTCACTCTCACCCCAGATGAGTATCTTGTATATGAAATCATGTATATTTTATGGACGTGACTAAATGACCAGCTAGCAAACATATTTTTGAGGGAAAGGTTAGCCCCACCTCTGCTGATTGAAGAAGCAAAACAATAAATCACTACGATTATAAAAATGAGGTAAGTCTGTCTGATTGTTCAATCACGTCAAAACCACTGGACCAATCCTGCTGAAATGTTGCATAAATTTAGTCTATGTACCGAGGAGTGTCATACCTATCGCTGTTTAGAAATGTCCTCAGGGCTCTGCCCCACGGGACTTCCAAGATCCCATGATATTCTTATGGAGGTGAATTTTATTTGGTTTATGTCACAATGTGTGTTTTTCTAATTCAATTAATTTAAATAAACAGCTGTTATAAGGAGCATATAACTACAGACTATCATTGTTTTGTTTAAAATTTTTCTACACTGAATTTTCACCCCGTTGCGAGGCATGGGCATAGCAGGTTGTTATCAATAAAACGTTATTGTGTGTAACGATTAACTGTGATATAATGTTCCAACCCTAGATAAGTAATGTTATCCAATGAGCTATGTGTTACAGGATTGTGGAGGGGGAAATATCTCACCCCCTTGTCTACTAGATGGCCGTCAAGTTATCCAATGAGCTATGTGTTACAGGATTGTGCAGGGGGAAATATCTCACCCCCTTGTCTACTAGATGGCCGTCAAGTTGTCCAATGAGCTATGTGTTACAGGATTGTGGAGGGGGGAATATCTCACCCCCTTGTCTACTAGATGGCCGTCAAGTTGTCCAATGAGCTATGTGTTACAGGATTGTGGAGGGGGGAATATCTCACCCCCTTGTCTACTAGATGGCCGTCAAGTTGTCCAATGAGCTATGTGTTACAGGATTGTGGAGGGGGAAATATCTCATCCCCTTGTCTACTAGATGGCCGTCAAGTTGTCCAATGAGCTATGTGTTACAGGATTGTGGAGGGGGAAATATCTCACCCCCTTGTCTACTAGATGGCCGTCAAGTTGTCCAATGAGCTATGTGTTACAGGATTGTGGAGGGGGAAATATCTCACCCCCTTGTCTACTAGATGGCCGTCAAGTTGTCGAATGAGCTATGTGTTACAGGATTGTGGAGTGGGAAATATGTCACCCCCTTGTCTACTAGATGGCCGTCATGTTGTCCAATGAGCTATGTGTTACAGGATTGTGGAGGGGGAAATATCTAACCCCCTTGCCTACTAGATGGCCGTCATGTTGTCCAATGAGCTATGTGTTACAGGATTGTGGAGGGGGGAATATCTTACCCCCTTGTCTACTAGATGGCCGTCATGTTGTCCAATGAGCTATGTGTTACAGGATTGTGGAGGGGAAAATATCTCACCCCCTTGTCTACTAGATGGCCGTCAAGTTGTCCAATGAGCTATGTGTTACAGGATTGTGGAGGGGAAAATATCTCACCCCCTTGTCTACTAGATGGCCGTCAAGTTGTCCAATGAGCTATGTGTTACAGGATTGTGGAGGGGAAAATATCTCACCCCCTTGTCTACTAGATGGCCGTCATGTTGTCCAATGAGCTATGTGTTACAGGATTGTGGAGGGGGAAATATCTCACCCCCTTGTCTACTAGATGGCCGTCAAGTTGTCGAATGAGCTATGTGTTACAGGATTGTGGAGGGGGAAATATCTCACCCCCTTGTCTACTAGATGGCCGTCATGTTGTCAAATGAGCTATGTGTTACAGGATTGTGGAGGGGGAAATATCTCACCCCCTTGTCTACTAGATGGCCGTCATGTTGTCCAATGAGCTATGTGTTACAGAATTGTGGAGGGGGAAATATCTCACCCCCTTGTCTACTAGATGGCTGTCATGTTGTCCAATGAGCTATGTGTTACAGGATTGTGGAGGGGGGAATATCTCACCCCCTTGTCTACTAGATGGCCGTCATGTTGTCCAATGAGCTATGTGTTACAGGATTGTGGAGGGGAAAATATCTCACCCCCTTGTCTACTAGATGGCCGTCAAGTTGTCCAATGAGCTAAGTGTTACAGGATTGTGGAGGGGAAAATATCTCACCCCCTTGTCTACTAGATGGCCGTCAAGTTGTCCAATGAGCTATGTGTTACAGGATTGTGGAGGGGAAAATATCTCACCCCCTTGTCTACTAGATGGCCGTCAAGTTGTCTAATGAGCTATGTGTTACAGGATTGTGGAAGGGAAAATATCTCACCCCCTTGTCTACTAGATGGCCGTCATGTTGTCCAATGAGCTATGTGTTACAGGATTGTGGAGGGGGAAATATCTAACCCCCTTGCCTACTAGATGGCCGTCATGTTGTCCAATGAGCTATGTGTTACAGGATTGTGGAGGGGGGAATATCTTACCCCCTTGTCTACTAGATGGCCGTCATGTTGTCCAATGAGCTATGTGTTACAGGATTGTGGAGGGGAAAATATCTCACCCCCTTGTCTACTAGATGGCCGTCAAGTTGTCCAATGAGCTATGTGTTACAGGATTGTGGAGGGGAAAATATCTCACCCCCTTGTCTACTAGATGGCCGTCAAGTTGTCCAATGAGCTATGTGTTACAGGATTGTGGAGGGGAAAATATCTCACCCCCTTGTCTACTAGATGGCCGTCATGTTGTCCAATGAGCTATGTGTTACAGGATTGTGGAGGGGGAAATATCTCACCCCCTTGTCTACTAGATGGCCGTCAAGTTGTCGAATGAGCTATGTGTTACAGGATTGTGGAGGGGGAAATATCTCACCCCCTTGTCTACTAGATGGCCGTCATGTTGTCAAATGAGCTATGTGTTACAGGATTGTGGAGGGGGAAATATCTCACCCCCTTGTCTACTAGATGGCCGTCATGTTGTCCAATGAGCTATGTGTTACAGAATTGTGGAGGGGGAAATATCTCACCCCCTTGTCTACTAGATGGCTGTCATGTTGTCCAATGAGCTATGTGTTACAGGATTGTGGAGGGGGGAATATCTCACCCCCTTGTCTACTAGATGGCCGTCATGTTGTCCAATGAGCTATGTGTTACAGGATTGTGGAGGGGAAAATATCTCACCCCCTTGTCTACTAGATGGCCGTCAAGTTGTCCAATGAGCTAAGTGTTACAGGATTGTGGAGGGGAAAATATCTCACCCCCTTGTCTACTAGATGGCCGTCAAGTTGTCCAATGAGCTATGTGTTACAGGATTGTGGAGGGGAAAATATCTCACCCCCTTGTCTACTAGATGGCCGTCAAGTTGTCTAATGAGCTATGTGTTACAGGATTGTGGAAGGGAAAATATCTCACCCCCTTGTCTACTAGATGGCCGTCAAGTTGTCCAATGAGCTATGTGTTACAGGATTGTGGAGGGGGAAATATCTCACCCCCTTGTCTACTAGATGGCCGTCAAGTTGTCCAATGAGCTATGTGTTACAGGATTGTGGAGGGGAAAATATCTCACCCCCTTGTCTACTAGATGGCCGTCAAGTTGTCCAATGAGCTATGTGTTACAGGATTGTGGAGGGGGAAATATCTCACCCCCTTGTCTACTAGATGGCCGTCAAGTTGTCCAATGAGCTATGTGTTACAGGATTGTGGAGGGGGAAATATCTCACCCCCTTGTCTACTAGATGGCCGTCAAGTTGTCCAAGTTCAACATTAAGCTCATTAGCTTTAACCTACAGCCTCGGTGGTGTCTGTGTGTAACTTCATCCAATGTAACTGAGGTTCACCGTAATGATCCTGATCAAAACCTATAAATATTGTGAAGATACTGATCTTACTACCCATTTATAGTTGTTCTAATAAATAAATATCCCTGAATCCATGTGTAAGATACCGACGACGCAACTAGGGCATATTTTAAGGCGAATATGAATTAATTATGAGTGTAGAATGGGTGAGATGCCTTGTAGCCTTGTTCACACTGACTGGTTATTTAGCCAGGATTAATAATTAATCAATGACTAATACTTTCCAAGAACAGGTTGACCTTAAGTAATAACAAATCTTGGGATTGGACCGTCCCCTATTAAAACGCACAAAAATTACAATTGCGTAGATAGACACATAACCAAGCGTACGCGTGTAGCGGGATTGAATTCGATAGTTGTGTTTATACGCCTGAAGAGGGCGCTCCAGTCACGAAACCTTTCGCGTTTCTACCTGCTTCCCCCATAAGGCCAAATTTAACTTTCAAAGCCTCCTCAACGACTTCTCTGATATCGTTGATTTATGGCTCATCTTAGAACACAAAAATACCTTCCAATTGTTTAGTAAGCAACGTTTCAACATCACAAATAATCGTTAAAATATATTGAATCATATTCAATATGTATGATTTTTTATGGGTGAACTATTCGTAACTTTAAATCATGTTCTGAAATTTCCATGTTCTTTGGTGCTCCTTAAAATTAACCATAAATTATCGATCTCGGAAAACCCCTTGATAAGGGACGTACTTTGACAGTTAACGTTTGTCTGGGAGAAGCAAGTATACACAGAGGACTGGATCCCCTTTTACCAAAGGATCACTTTACTACAAAGGGAAAGGTCTCTCAGCACAGTAAACAGAGGTGAGGTTTGAGAAGAGTCTTTGGCATGGTAGTCAAGGCGACGGACTCCGGAACGAAGTCACTCATTCTGTCGTGGGTTCAAATCCCATCTTAAATTGTATCACCACTGTACAACTCGAACTATATCAGCTCAATCCTTGCTTTGCTGGATAGATTCCACGCAGTGTGTGTGCAGTGTAAACATCACACTTTATCAACATCTCAACATCTCAACACATGTCAATATCTCTTTGAATGGGTAAAGTAAGGCAAATAAAACACTCGGACCAGTCACCAGACGTTGTATTTGTTCGGTGGGTTCATGTAGGAGTGTGAGGGGCAGGACCAGTCGCGGCCGAAGTCCTCAGAGTTCCTGAAAGGTCCGTTGACCCGGGCTTCGGCTGGTGGATGGACGTCCACGGTGATCCCCGACCTGACACTCTCCGGTCGCTCCTTGGTACACCAGCTGTGACAGGGACAGAAGCTTGACAACGTTCCTTACACCACAACTGGTAATCGAGAGGTCTATCGGTAATACTGGATAAACACTAATCAACAACATTGTGAGCCACCACCACCATGTTTTAGTGAGGGAATGAACTACTCACTGAAATTGAACGAATCAACAAAGTGAATCAATCGATAATCATGATTATAAATTTATTTTTTCATGTTTTATCAAATTTTATGGGAAGATCATATACTAAATCTAACACAAAATGAATTTATTCAAATTTGTATTACTTTTATTCAAGTAATTTTAATTAGCCGATTCACTTAGAAGTATCGAACAATTCATTGCTGTAGTTTGAAGAACGATTAATTTTCCTCACCAGTGTACCAATACGACAAAATTACCGATTCACTTTTACAATGCAAATCATTCAACAGTGTTGTCTCCAGTATTACCAACATACCTACTTGCCAGGAGTTTATAGATACAAAGAGTTTAAGTCGCAGGACTAAAACAGCATAGAGAAAGTTAACAGTAACCAAAACAATTTTATGAATTGAAGATGTTTTAAGCTTTGCAAAAAAGTAGAAGTAAAGAAGAACAATTGATGTAAGTTTGAAATTCAGAACTACCTAGCTTGTTCTATTTTTATAACAAATGATTACGATCATTTTAAGTACAGGCTTGGAGCCTGTAGTATATGTAGTATATGGTCGGACAAAGTTTATAAAAAGCGACCGCCAATCTATAAAAAATAACTAAATAATTACTTTTCACTTTAGACTAAAACCGATACAGATATATACTTCAGTATTCGAAGTGTTGATTTCTCTGCTCTTACGTTTAGCTGTATCCATTAATTATAGAATTTAAATTTGTCCTCATAACTTTAAATGATAAGATTTTAAACAACAACAAAATGACTAGTAATGGATAACTTTTAGAAATAGAGTAAACCCGTCAATGATACATTAGTGGACTTTGCCTGTTATGAATCATTATAACTAGATGTATCCACTGATAAACCCCGATTTCAATGTACTTTAAAGACGATGACTATGCTTTTCAATAGTACAGTCTTTTAGTCCTTTTTGTAGTCATGAATAATTATGTATGATTATAATTTTTCCAGAGACTGGCAAAAAGAAAAAAAACTATTATAAGATTACAATCAATAATCATGAATACTAACTAAAATCTTCATCTATTATTACAATTTTTCAAAAGTATACAGGTACATGGTTAAATTCTGGTAACGATTGATGAATATCGATTGCTCATACATCAGGACATCCTAATCTAAAGAGTTCTAACTTCATTAAAACCATCATTGAAGTTCCCTTACTTTTCTTTTCATGGCATCTCTAAAGAGATACTCACTCCTCACACCTCTGACGCTCAAAGTAGAGCAGTTTAGAGTTAACAGTCTGAAGTTGGGCTTTCCATCAGTCTAAGTAAACATGTTTAATGGCAGATTAATGACATTCAAACGTGGAAAGACCTAATACTACTTGTAAAACTCTCATTTGCTTGAAACCGACGCGACATCAACCTGACTTAGGATCAATGATTTAATATATCCACAAGTTTTAAAATATTAAAAAGCTTGATGATAAAATAATTCACCAAATCAACATACCTATTGGCTGCTCCCAGCCAGAACAGCTGATCGGAGGTGAATCGCTCCAGTGTCGCCAACCTCGGCTCACAAGACATGCCAACTTTACGGCTGCGATAGGCGTTGTAAGCCAACTTCAAGGCGCCGTGATCGGCTATCATCTCTCCCTGGACGTTCACACCCTTCAACTGCACATAGAACACAATATGCGTGTATTACGCACTTTACAGAAGTGTGTTTGATCATTTTTATTGTCAGTTGTTGTCAACTGGAATAGTATCAGTCAGGGTGTCTAAAAACTTTATTTATATATATATATGTGTGTGTGTGTGTGTGTGTGTGTGTGTGTGTGTGTGTGTGTGTGTGTTCGCACTCTAATGGTCAAAATTTTTGTCCGATTTACTTGAAATTTGGTAGGAATCTTCTCTTCTGTAAACGATTGAACAAGTTCGTTGGGCAAAACAATCGGACAACTCTAACCCCCGTCTTTTTGGGGATTTTAATTTTTCAAATTTTGAGTTTTTGGGCCCAAAAAGGGTCAGAAAAGCCCCGAATGTAACATTATCGTATATTACATTATTTTATTTAAAATTCCAAACATTTTAAGCCCTCCCTCATCAATCTGGGACAAGTATTTACCTAGTTATTAAAGCAAATAATGTTATTTGTCTTTACACCGTACGTTGTCTTAAGGGGATTTTACACTGGAAAAGGCTGTTTTTCAAATCTTGATGTAGTTTTATTACCCCCAATACCCCTACACCAACTTGATATCTTGACTATACCTCGTGTTAACCTGATAATGTACAACATTACCATCCTAATTGTCAATTTGATTATAACCAGGAGCATCAGAACAGCCAAAGAATAACATTTTTCAATTTTCCAAAAAAATTTACCAGTGTTGTTTTAAACCCTTTATTAGATTTTTTAAGGTTTTAATGCGGAAATTCACTTCCCTCACGTCAGCGTGCTGCGTGCGAACTCATTTTTATTTTATTTTTTAATAGTTTTATCACCAGTTTCTCCCCATCATTTCACAATATATTCACAAAACGTTGGAATTTCCGTTTTACAGCTCAATAGATCATTTTTATTAACAAACTCTTTTTCGAAGAGCACAAACTCTTTAGAAATTTAAGTCAAAATTACAGAATTAAGTAAATCTTTATCTCCCCATCGATTTGTATCTTTCAAAATCAATCCAGTGAATGTTTTTACATTATTGGTATATAAGGCTGAGTCTCTTATCAGGCCAAACGTTTTCAGACACAACCCTTGACCCCCACCCCCACCCAATAAACATTTCTTCCTGAGACAGAACAGTCATTGATTTTTGTCAACGGATTTTAACTATTAGTATTTAGTAATTTTTCATAATTTGTATTCATTATAATTTTTGTAAATTACAGCGAAGTTCAGCGTTTCGCATTTCTAATCCCATCTCATACAACACACATCAGTATTCTATTCCCATTATTTACCACATGTATTTATTTAAAAAATATTTTGGTATTTCCTCAAATAAATTAACTTAAAATGTATAACAACTCTTGCTGACGCACAGGCATCTGCCCATGTAGGCCTATTCCTTAGCTGGCTTGAATTTGAGTTAAATATAAACATTTTTAGCAGCTGGTTTCGTATTTCATTGAAAGAAAATGGGATAAACAGAGTTTTCCATTTTTAATTTGTTGTTAGGTATTGATTGTAACAGCAAAATGGAGATGCACTTACGGTCATGTTGACATCACTGACGGTGTAGTTGGAGTACACAGATACAATGTCCGCGGCTCTCAGTCTGAACTGTCGGTCGGTCTCGCACTCCCACCACCGATGCAGGTTGCCTTTGTCGTCGTACTGTTTGCCCTTGATAATCACATTTAACTTTTTATTCATTCCAAAAGCAGAGTTAAATTACAGTGTTTACAATCAAGTGGTGGAATAAGATCAGTGAAATTGAGTGTATCAGTGAAATTACCACAGCTCCATTCTACAGTATTTAGAATACCAGTACTTAAGAATGGTGAATTGCCTCTGTTCTTGGTCGAATCTAGATGAGTAACCCACGTGAGCGATTTGGTAAGACAGTTGTACACCATCTCCACACTCTGGTTAAGTATGTGACGCATACAATCATGTAGCTGAGGTGTGTTAGCTGGGCGGTTTGGTAAGATAGTTGTACACCATCTCCACACTCTGGTTAAGTATGTGACGCATACAATCATGTAGCTGAGGTGTGTTAGCTGGGCGGTTTGGTAAGACAGTTGTACACCATCTCCACACTCTGGTTAAGTATGTGACGCATACAATCATGTAGCTGAGGTGTGTTAGCTGGGCGGTTTGGTAAGACAGTTGTACACCATCTCCACACTCTGGTTAAGTATGTGACGCATACAATCATGTAGCTGAGGTGTGTTAGCTGGGCGGTTTGGTAAGACAGTTGTACACCATCTCCACACTCTGGTTAAGTATGTGACGCATACAATCATGTAGCTGAGGTGTGTTAGCTGGGCGGTTTGGGGGCTCAACGATGTAAATATACCTAGAGGTCTTGTAAACAAGTAACAAAACAAGTATAGCTTACATGCTGACCGCCATTTTCCCCCTCAGTCCATTCTGCTCCCATGGTAACCAATCAAATCCTCCAAATCAAGGTAACATAACAAATATACTTGAAGAGACATTGATTTACAATAAAAACTGGAGCGACCCCAAGCGGGTGTCTGGGGGCGGAGCCCTCAGAGAGCGAAGCTAGTCTACCAGTACAAATGCTTATATAGTTTACCTCGTCGTCGACAGAGTGAGTCAACTCGTGGGCTATCACAGTTCCGATGGCACCAAAGTTGAGGCTGTCAGGACGATCGGGCGAGTAAAACACATCCTGCAGGATTCCTGCTGGAATCTCTGGAACACCGGGAATAGTCATTATAATAGATACAAATAGAGTTTTTGTAACCTAAAGAGTATAAGCGAAAGATAATATAAACCATAGACTGTCATGCGTTGCTCCAACTCTCAAAATATCCAACAATACCGAAATAAGATTGAAAATGCTTTATTTTAACATCGTAAGAAAAATCTTCATGAGTAATAAATTTAAGAGCATGCGATGTTGGAGCTATGGAACCGTACACGTGTGTTGAGCTACTTTTACGAGAGCCCCCAAAGACAATGATTAACAATGTTGTTCATATGTAATCTACACGATTGGCTTCACCTGTCTTTACATCCACAGATTTGGGGTCACGTTGATTTCACTACCAACCTTGAACCTCAGATGCTATGTATTCTATTAAAAAACATCAAGACATTGACATCCTCACCGACTGCGTTCTGGTCGACGATGTAGAAGGCGTTGACCTCGGTGACCTCTGAGTGGGCGTCCCACCTGGTCTTGTTGACCTTGCACCTCAGGAGTCCGAAGGCCCTCCGGGTCTCCCAGTCTTGCAGAAACAGCACGGTCGTCAACAGATCGCTGGAGACGTTTGCCTGTGATGGATGTTGGAGAATTATATTAGACTTATCACCATTGGGGCTTCGCCCCCCAACCCCCTAGGAAGCAAGTGAGCGAAGCATTCCTCAATTAACAAAATCATACTCAACTATTGTAGTTTATCAAAGAAAGACCAACAGTGAGCTTTGGAAAGAACATTATCGGTCCAATATCAATTCGATATCGAAACATTTACCAATCGGCTGTTTGTTCATTTTATCGAGTGTACTCCCACTTACGATATAGTTGTTTAGTTTTTTCTACCAAAAAATAAAGTGCTGACCTTAATTCATTTTCCAAGTTGATAAAAGATAAATCAAAATTGTGAGTGAATACAATGTTTAATTGGATGTATACAAATGTATTTGCGTGTAAAACATAACAAAATATCAGGTAGCAATTGACGAAAATATTGCGCAATTTCAGCAAATTCAATAATTTCAATTTTATTCAATTTGAGTAGGCTAGTATACTTCTCTTTGAAACTCACATTTCTTATTGAGTGGTGTTCTGGGGGCAAAGAGATGGCTCCAGAAAAAAGTCTTTATTTGTCAAAGTAAAGCAATGTGAAGACTTGCTCCTTAAACTCACTGTCCAGATTGTTTATTCAATTCCATATCTTGCATGTATCTTCTCTTTTCATCTTTAAATGCATTAATTTTTTTAATGCTTAGAATTCATGAAGTAGAATCCAAATACAATTGTCTTTATATTAAAACGCTAGGGGTTTTTTTCATCACAGTCATAACTCGATAACGGCTGCACGGATTTTTAACGTTTGAGGTGCCAAATTAATGGTATTTTTAAGTAGATTTGCCAATACGTCTCAGAATTTTAAGAAAGGGCTGATTTGTTTGAATAGTGGTGCTATCTGACGGTGGAAATCTAAAATACCTTTTGATTGAAATTGAAATTACGTTGTTATCATCCTTTTTATTATCAGATGTTTTGTTATGTTTGATACAACTGAAGAAACATACAAACTTGCTCGGATTTGAGCAACAAGACAACAAGTCATTAATTATAATACAAGGTATAAAATCCGTTTCTCTCTATTTCATAGGCTTACAATTTTTGATTATCTTGGAATCAAAATGTACCGGGCACTGCCAAGCTCTTTTAGACTGATAAATGACCCCGCAAAATTGGAGCAAACATTCAAAAGTGTGTCTTGTTTTAGATTGATAATAACCATTGTCTGCAGTACGACCGTTATATTAATTCATAATGTGTAATGATATACTCATGGCACCTCCACAGTCAGTAGAGACTTATAAACAAGTTAGAAAAATATGATTTCTTTCAACTTATATTTTGATTTTCAATTAGCTTTGTTTGTTGTGTGCTTACTTTAGTTTTAAATCAAATTTATTTACTTTATTTACTGGAATTTATTTGCACTCATGGTTATTCCCGTAAATAAATATGGTTGTTTCAAACACTAAATTTTGTTTAAAGTGCTATTGATAAAGTACCTTTTCATAATACTTGTCAAGCACTTGGTCATCAAGAAGCTCGTTTGGGTATCCTATATGATAGAATATACTGGCTGCTTTCTTTTTTGCCCTTGATCTGAAATTTAAATATATATTGTTACACTCAGAGAATAAATCTAAAGTACCAGTGGCTTGAGGGGTCCATAGCCCCTAACACTGTGCCAGATCTTTGTACACCTTTCATGCTGAGGAAAATAAAACAATTAAGTAGGAACATATTTTAGTTAGTAAACAAAGTTTACACTTAATCACATGTTTTAATGTAAACAAAGCAGACGTTTTTAAATCCCCATGCTTTTCTTTTGGGGATGTTTTATGTTATTTTTCGTTTGATGGTAACTTTTTAGTAATACTGCTATTTTTCCCGAGTCCCTGTGATCAAGTCCTTTAATTTAACCCATTTCCCATCATCATGCGATTTCCCAAACTCCCACAATTTTGACTTAAAAATTTCGCTTACAGAATTATATATAAAGAAGATTATAAATGTGAAAGTATGGATGTTTGTGCATAATTTGATGCGTAAGTCTTAAGTTCCATCACGTGAAAACTAATGGATCGATTGAGCTCAAATTTTTCAGATAGGTACTTGATAGTCCTGAGTAACATATAGGCATATTAAAGTTGTGAAAATCCTATAGAGCTATGCCCCACGGGGGTTCAAAGTTCTCATGTATTCCTTATGGACATTCAGTTTTGTTTGAGCTGATGAAAATACAAACAGCTGATCTTGATTCGCAGTAGTTCGACAGGCTAACCACAGAATGCAGCACACAAAACTATCACAGTTTTTATAAATAATTCGCGGGGCGAAGCCTGCGGGTAACAGCTAGTATATATAAAGATTAGTCAAATTAGGAACAAAAAATTACGGAATTGCATTTTCTTATTATAGTCAAAATTTCTACCCACCGTGTTTTGTCATCCATCCAAGGCACTTTTTGAATTAGTTTCTTAAATTCCTGCTCAACCGCTCTGACCATTCCAGTGACCTTGGTTTTTATGTCTGGAGTTACGTATTTTCTGACGTAAGCTGCTCCTACTACATGTTCAAATCTGAAAGAAATACCACATATTTCTCACTCATTGTCCTTTTCTCTCACTTTTTCTTATACAAAGTGTTTTTAGCGAATTTCCCCTATAGGGAAGAAGCTATTACCGTAGTCGGCATGGTAAGACCTAGGCCCGGGACCTTGATAACTTTTCGTTTTGAGGTCCCCAGACCCCAAAAACACCATTCGTTCGAAACTGTATATATATATATATCTATCTATATATATATATATATATATATATATATATATATATATATATATATATATATATGTCCGTGAGCACGATAACTCTCGTAAAAATTATCCGATTTTGATGAAATTTGGTATAAACGTGTAAAGTAACATTTATGACTTTAAGTTCGAAAACCAGCCAGATCGCTTTATCCGAAGGGGTATTTTGGGGGGGTTTTGTACCCCAAAAATGGTTTTTTTGAATTTTTTACATATAATTTTGGAAAAAGTCAAATTTTAGTTTTTACCATTGGATTCAGCTTAAAAAAACACACAATTTGGTATTTTGATCATTTCTCTACGTCAATTGGTTACCGAGATATTGAAAGTGCTAAACACAGTACGTTGTCTAATGTTATTCTTATGGAGGAAAAGAAAAATTTTATATCTCGCTTATTTATGAACGTATACTGACAAAACTAGGTATACGGCTTCATCTGGTTGTGGACCATTGATATTTGCTCAAAAAAACAATTTTTTGCCAAAGGCTCCCGTAGCAGCAAACCTCCATACTCAGCCCCATGTTATTCTTATGGAGAATAAGTAACGTGTTATCTCCCTTAATTATGAAAATAAATTAATGAAATTTGGTACGTGGCTTTACCTAAATGAGTTATATTGATATCTGTATAAAACCCCATTTTTTGTTTTCCTTCCTTCAGCAAACCTGCATACTCAGCCGCCATGTTATTCTTATGGAGAATAATTAAAATGTCATAAATCGTTTATTTTTGAATGTATATTGATGAAACTTGGTATGTGGCTTTATGTGGTATTAAGATACATATATATGCATTGGAAATTCGCTGAGTATGCAGGTTTGCTGCTACGGGGGTATTTCTTATTTAAGGGGAGCTGAATTTTACTATCTTACCTGTCAATCAAATTGTTCACACAGAACTCCCATCGCGGTTTAAACCTGGTGGTTCCGGTTAGGGCCACCATCAACTTCCGGCGGATGTGAGCGACTCTGGTGGTCAGGAATGGCATACTCTCGTAAACAATGTGCCACAACATGTAATTGGCGATGATTCTGCAACAAGTTAATGTTTGTTGACGATTTTTTAAAGTTTAAATTAAGTCAGTTGACCATAAGTACAGTTAATTTATTCAGACAAAAGTTAATTCAAAAGGTAAACTATCATAGGACTATTCTTATGTTAGATGTATTTATGTTTAAGTTCCAGTTTATGGTTTAGTAGCTCTACGCAAATTTGTATTTAAATCATTTACCAATGCTGGGTCACTTGTTCGTTAAAATATATCATAGCACTAAACACTAATACGAATAAGGTTTGTTTGCTTGGTTGGTTGCCACCTTGCTTGCTTGCATCTCAAACATGGCTCCAATGAGTTCCTTCAAATGTTAGAAATAAAATATGTCTGAAGTGAACCTAAGTTCTAGACAGGTCTCATCCTTAGGAAAATCAATTAAGAATTTTAAATGTGAGGAAAATTAAAATCGAGGTGATAGAGATTATAGTCAAAACAAAATAATTATAACAGCTTTATTTAATCAATTAGTGAACTGTCAAAGTAATACTATCATCATTATATTAAAAGAATAAGGTGATTTTTGTGCAGAAGATTATGGCCAAACTACTGGGTCGATTTGGATGATTTACGTGTCGTTTGAAAGCCCTTAACGTCTATATGTGCATTTTGGGGGCCTCAAGTCAGTGCGTGGAACCAGAAGCCCTTGGGAAGCCCTCAAAGTACGGTTTTGGCCCATTTAAATAACATTGGACAGCAAATCAAAACAAAAGAAGCAGAGCAGCTGGGATTAAAGATACAAACATATGGTTTACTAGTTCTAGTTCAAGTATTAACATGTGGTTTCCTAAGGCTGTATTAACATGTGGTATAAACAAGGGGAATTTAAATATATTTAAATAATTAAAGAAATTATAGAATAAAATTTAAAACACAATTACTCCTTTACTTTAAAATAATAATTATGAAAGCAGAGACAGATCGAATCAAATCATTACGCTCCCACGGGAAGTCACGACTCCTCGGCGAACAACAGGACGTATAGAATTACGATCCCCGATAATGATCAAGCTGAAAATCAAAACCCTTGAGAACAACGTTAAGAAAATCAAACAATCCCATGATCCAAGCATGCTAAGAGAATAAAATAACTTACGGTCAGCGACACGCCCATTTCCTCGAATTAGTAGGCCGATCAGGAGGAGGATGACCAATAATATGGAGGTATCGGATGCATCGATCACCGATTGGTTAGGAGGCGTAACGATGACGGATTGGAGGGGAAGATGGCGATAGAGGGAGAAAAAGAAAAGGACAGTCTTCGGAGAGTTTTGGGAGAGTAAGGTAGACACTGGGAAGCTTCTTCTGGGCTGTTCCGGACCGAGTAGGAACAGAAAGTCTTCAGGAAAGTGAAATGCACCTGAGGGCACCCGGGAGTTCGATAACTTCTATCAGTACCTTACGACACTCTATCACTTCACTCGACGAGATTCCATCGCACCCGAGTCCATCTTCTGGGTCCATCTTCTGAGAACATCAGTGAGGACACCGACCGACGTCCACCCACCCGCCGTCAACCCCAGGGGGAGCGGAACTCCGAGGTACCGGACCTACGACGCGGCCCGGAGGGACGAGGACAGGAGGAGGACAGGACGACCGGGCGCAAGGGACGTGAGGTGTCACAGAGATCTCCAAAAATATCTGGGTATGTTCCCACTTCATTAAAAAAGGTGCACAGATAGGATATATTAAATAAATTATTAAAAGACGAACTTAAATAAAAGAAGCCAAGAAATAATAGCTAGCAGGAGTTAAAAATAAACTATAATAATAATAAAAATTGTAAATGCAGGAGAATTATAAGATATCCCGAAGAGATAAAATATCTAACTAATATAAACAAAAAGGGGTGATATCAGAATGCAAGTTAAGAACCCGCCATGCTATGTGGGGTTGAATGTATAAAGTATTAGGTTAATAATGTGTCGGATATACATAAAGGGGTTGTTAGATAATTCTGTTTAATGTATATTGATTCTTTATTCAGTATACCAAATGAATGTTGGATGTACAAAATATTAGATCATTAATATGTCAAAATATAAAGGGTTTATTACAGGATTTTAATTTTATGTCGGATATATAGAAGGGTTTTAGATAACTCCATTTAGTGTATGCTGATTCCTTATTCAGTATATCAAGTGAAAGTTGAATGTATAAAGCATTAGATATTTTATATGTCAGATATATAAAGGGTTTATTAGAAGATTTTATTTAGTGTGTTTTGCTCCTTTGTTCAGAATATCACAGGAACTATTCGTGAATATTGATAATAACTAAACAAGGGAGAGATAGAAAGCTTTATTTTATGGGGTTATTTTATGTATGTGTTTTGTGAATATTCTAGGGAACCTTTATGTCATGTCTTGATTATGTTATAAATGCATAAGTCATTGTGGTTCAGGCCTTTGTCTTGAGGGACCATTATTATACTGTAAGAGTAGAGGTTAGGAGAATTAAAGTGCAAAGTGAATATTTTAAATGTATTAAATGCACATGGAGTGAGAAAGTGGAACAAACTATATGTGTTTATCAGGGATTAAGGACTCCCTAGATACATAAATTGTCCAGGAGGCTTAAGTGCACCTTTTACAGTATTCTGTTGTATCATTTATTATAGTTGGGTTATATTTATCATGTATATTAAAGTGTTTTCATTTCCTTGATCTGTGTTCATTCCAAACCACGGTCCTATGAGTTACCTCTAACTAGCTAAGCGAGTACAATTTCAAATTTATTCAATTCAATCAATTTAGCCCCTGAAAAGGTTTACATGGTGGAGACAGCCAGTTTTGATTTAATTATCAAGGATGGAATGAACACAGTGAGAGCACATGTATAGAATATAAGAAGGTGTTTTACATATATTTAAGTGTGACAGTGTATATTTTGGTAAAACCAGGAAAGGGAAACGAATTTTAATAGGATAATAATATAGGGATTAATAAACTAATAAACCTGTAAAAACAAAAAAAAACAAAATCTTAATATTAACCTAAAACCAGAAAACATAATACCCCAAGTACTAGTTAGGAAAATTCCCCCAAATAAATAAACGATAATTATAAAAATAAACGCCACACGCTTAGGGAATCACGATCTTAAGAAATGAAATGCCGGAAACAGGAATAACTTTACCGACAGACATATATAGGGTGAGTAAGGAACACCTCATATATATCCTAACAAAGTTTAACATAAAGTGTAGGGAAGAAGACACCGTAGCCATTTTACGTCCCGTGGTAGCCGATCTCAAAGCGTTTCTTAAAACACCGATAACAGAGGAAAGGAAGTACATTATAAGGAAACTATTAGGCAGGAAATATCTCACAGAAATCTAATTAATGAAATATCCATCACTAACAAGAATCCAACAATTTCTACAAGATAGGGAAAACTTGTACGACAACCCAGCAAGCGACGACAGTTCCGACACGGAATACGAGGACATAAATTTCCCCGACACACTTTCACTAAGCTCACAAACAGCAGTAGAAATTAACGAAGGCCCTTCAAGAAACAATTTACCAAACCCCGCACAAAACATGGCAACAGTCAAGGAAAAACTACCCCTCATATCAGCGGGTACTTACCACGGCCTACCGTCCGAAAATCCTAATGAATTTATCGATAAGTATGAAATCGCGGCGCAATCTAACCACTGGCAGAACGAAACCAAACTAAACATATTCCCAGCCCACCTAACAGGAACAGCGCTTACATGGTATAGACATTACACAAAAAATGGTAGACCCGACAACTGGGAAACCCTAAAGGGAAAATTTATAACAACATTTACCCCAGCAGCCCAGGCAACCACGCTTCAGAGTATCTTAGATAAAAAGGTACAAGGTAGGGAACAACCTGTCCTTACTTACTATCTGGAAATTCTAACATTATGTAGGAGACACGAACCGGATATGTCAGAAAAAAGGGTAATACAATACATAATCCAAGGATTAAAACCGGAATTTTGTGACAAAATCTTAACTGAACCTTGCGAAACCTTAGAAGAATTAGAAAACAGCCTTAAAAACATAGAGTTACAATTGGAAATTAGGGCAGTAAACAGGGACTAAAACCATTGAAGGAAGCTTATATATAGAGTGGTCATATGCAAAATGAATCAAAGGGGCATTGAGCTATAATAACAACAGGAGTGACCTTAAACATGCATAAAAGATGCAAATGACCTAAGCAAATCTGCTAGCCAGAAAGGGGGTCTTTGTGAAAAAATACTCCGCGTCATCTAAACAAGCTGACTGATCTTTCCTGAACAAAGCTCAGCCCACAGGTACTTTATAATCAAATAAAATAATTTTAATGACAAATTTTTATTTGTACATACCTCTTATCAACCCGCTCGAGCAAATCGCCGAGTTGTTGGAAGAACGAGGGAACAACGACGTTCACCTCTTCCGAGGAGGTCACTGTCACGTACCTGGTCAAGGACGATACACGTTAAAGTTAAATATTATAACGTTTTCCTAAAATGTTATAATCGATATCTATAAAAGTCAGTGAGTCACTTACTGACTCACTGACTGACTCACTCATCACTAATTCTCCACCTTCCCAAGTAGGTAGAGAGCTGAAATTTTGTACACTGATTCTTTAGGCATAAAATCGGAAAACTAAATGGTTTTCATCCTGATCTGACCTTAGGGCTCCACCAGAGATCCCGACAAAGTTCCCATGTATTTCTTATGTATATTCATTTGTATTTGAGCTAATTAAAATACCAACAGCTGATCTTGATTCGTAGTAGTTCCACGGGCTAATCACATAATGCAGCACCGACAACTGTCATAGTTTTTATAAATTATTTGTGGGGCGAAGCCTGTAGGAACAGCTAGTATTATATACACAAATTAAACTATCCCTTATTTCCCAAACATAACGTAAATGGTTTTATAGCATAATATGTTTACGGTTGTAACTACTCAGTGCATTCATTTAATTTAAAACACCAAACCAATGTCAACAAAGTTTTAATTTACAAACATGGACTATACTTTCTCTTCAACTGACTTTAAAAAGGACACAAAACGATCGCTTAGTCAGACCTATAACTCAAACAGTTTTGTGTGTAATAATTGGAAGCCACCTTGAATTAAACTGATTTTGATTTCAAAGCTACTTCCCAAAAGAAATCTAGGGCATAATCGTTGTTTTCTAACATACCGTTCAAGGCACGAGGCCACGAGGAGAGTCCAGTTGGCGTACGGGAACTTCACATCCATCTGCGCCAACGTCATTGGGTTGTTCAGTAGTACGTGGTCTCTCATCTCCTCTTGAGGCACTGAAATCTGATGGAAACGGTTTGACTGGGTTCTAACAAATGCATACCTAAAACGAGTGAGACAATATAAGAAATAAATGGAGTGAGCTTGACATTTTTAGACGATGACGATAAAGAGGGGAGGCTTACACTGTAAATATTTATTTAGAAAATTCTTAAAAGGTCACTTTTATTTCTGATTTATTTCTGATATATTTTGAAACCGTGAGACTAGTTGTAAATTGTTATTGTAATGTTGCATTACATTTTAAGTAAACTGTTTACGTCATGATTTTTCCTTCATGATTTAAATACCAAAACGTCCCACAAAACAAATATTCTATACAAGTATCCCATTAAGTTAAAGACAAAGAAAATAAATTTCAGCCTGTATTTCCTACAGTTAATCTTCACCTTGAACTTCCTAAATTTGTTCTTAATCGTGCTGAAACTACATCGGCAAGTTTTAGCGTCTTAGATTCCACGGTTGTTTACAATCACCGTTATTGTTACTGGACTGGTCTGCTCCAGTCACGAAAATTTTCGTGTTTCTACCTGTTTTTCCATAAGGCCAATTTTAAATATCAAATCCAGTGCCTCTTCAACAAACTATCCGATATAATTGGTTTATGGCTCATTTTAAAGAGCAAAATAAGACTTAGCGATTCCACTGAGCAGAACGTCGATATCACAAATAATAATCGTACAAAAGAATTTTCAAATAATCGATATTTACGATTCTTCATGGGCTAACTACTTGTGATATCCAAATTAAACTCGCTGAAATCACTAGGTATAGTTTTCCCCTTTAAAATTAACCATAAATCATCGATTTCGGATAAAATTCCGATGAGATAGGACGGGCTTCGAAAGTTACACTGGTCCTACGGAAGAAGCAGACGCAGAGGACTGTATCCGGGACCTACGTCATAAACGAAGCCCCTAAAGGCAAAGTGGACTAACCCCGAAAAGTAAGTTTTGAGATATTAAGGGCTAAAGTTAAAAATTCATATCTTAGTTCAGAAGTTGATCTGGATTGTGATTTCTTGTAATCTGTCAGATTAAACCCATAGAATTATAATGTTTGGTAAATTATTTAAAAAATCACAATATTTCATTTTCAAAATGGCTTCCAAAATTGAGTAGTCCATTTTGCTTCCATGTCCATTGTGGGTTAGTCCATTTTAACATTAAGGTTAGTTTTCATTGAACTAAGACCTACATAGAGTATAAAGGAGAATAGAGCAACAAAATTCAAGGCATGTCACAGTTTAGTCCATTTTGACTTTACAACAAAATGACATTTTGATGAACATTGTTCTAATGGGGGATAGTCCAAATTTGCACTTAACTTTGTGGGTTAGTCCATTCTGCCTAGAAGATAATGTGTGAAAATGCATTTTGGACTAACCATTGTTTATTTCTATAAAAAAACTACAGCTGATAGAGATTAGCTCGTGCTACCATTAGATAGAGCTGATTTTTCTTCACCAGCATGTATACCAATCTCAAAATTGAAAAATTGTGGGTTAGTCCCCTTTGCCTAACAATGTTGTGTAAAATAGACTTTATCTATCTAACTATCTATCTATAACATTATAAGAAGAAGTGGCTTCTGTCTGTCTGTCTTTCTGTCTGTCTCTCTGATGTTCCGCAAAAACTACTGAACCGACTGGGCTGAAACTTTACACAAAGGTAGATCTTGAACCCATGCAACAAATAGGCCTATTCACTTCCTCAAAATCCCCTCGGGCCCCTTGAACGTCCTAATTTTCTATGTTTACATTTCAGAAGAAAGTAAACATTCAGAAACTGTAATGCGAACAGCTGTGGATACTTCCATTTGACAGCTTAAAGAGCAGAAGCAAGAACAGCTGTTTCAAGCTAACTAAAATGCAAATTGCATTGACTAAAGATCGGGTAAAGAAAACACCTGTGCAAAGAACGGTTACATCAGCTAGTGTTTCATATTTTATGATTCCATATTGTACAATCTCGGTACGTTATCATCGTCTGTTGTTTCAGACCACCGCTCACAAGATGATCCGTCATATGAACTGATCGCAATAACCGCTCTCTATTGGACTACATGATCACGCCACTTCCCCTCTTGCCTGTCAATCACCTCTTGTCCTCCTTCCGTCAGTTCCCAAACAGCTCCCGTGAATCCAATATTTAGTCGGTTATTACTTGTACTTGCCGTCTCGTCATTTTCCCCGTACATCACAAATGCGTCAGGTCCCGCCAGAGCTTCCTCTCAAGAAATTTCTATAACAAGAACCTATTCATACACGATACTGGTCAGATCGTGGAGTGATTAAATTCGTGATCTCCGCACTTTTCCAACTCACCTTGGCCAGTTCTATCTCGAACATGAGGACGTCGCTCATATCCTCCTTGGCGTAGTGGAAGGGGACGCCGAACTGTTCTGCGACGTCGACCATCACCTCGTAGTAGGCGAGGGTGACGTCATCCTCCAGGCCCTCGACCAAGTACTCCCGAGGAATGCCCAGGTCCGGCTGGGAGAGCTGGAGGGAAAAGTGGGTGGAAATTTTTGAGTAAAGCCACAAGTAAATCTAGAGGTTTCATCTGGGGGAAAAAAGTCTACATGGTTGACTGTCATTGTACTCCAACTAAAATCAGGTAAATAAAATATTCTCTTCTTGTTAAATGTTTGTCAGCTGACTGTCATATAGTGAGGAGGATTTGATTGGTTATCATGTCGGTTCCGATGGGAGCAGGGTTGACAGGGATAAATAGCGGTCGACCATGTACTTTGTGTACACGGACGAGCCTTCTAGATATATTTAACCTCGTTGGAGTAAATAATAACATATACGACTCTTATACTACTAATGTTGGATTGTAATGGTTTGTGCCTTCGAATCGGGAATGGATGTAGGTTCTAATGTTGCTTGAGCTACGTAATGTCTGTCCGTAGGATCAAAGGATTGTTTACGCGATTGAGCAACAACATCCAGACATCCTGATATCTTCAGGAGAGAAGACAGTTGAGGGCGTGGTTTACCAAGACTCAGGCAAACCTAGACGTTGCCAAACTACACGCCTAGGGGCCTATTTTTTAAACGGGTGGGTGGTGAGTCAGTCAACTCACCTACCAGCTGATTTCAGCTTTGTTTAAATTCACCACGTGAGGTATGAATTAGCAATGATTTAGCTGTCAAATCAAAAAGCCAAATGTGAACGTTGACCAATATACACGTTTATAAACCTTCTGTTGCTTTAGCTAAATCAATTGGTATATTTGAAAACATGTATTTAATTTTTGAGCATTTTAATAATAAATCAGACGTTATTCCACTGAATATACACATTTTTTGTTGAACAAAAAAATAACCTAGTTAGGCACTAGGCAGTTTACTATTGTTTCCTCCTCTCATTTCTTTTTAATATAAAGAAGAATAAGGTTATTTCCGGGCAACTCACCCATTTTCAGTCACCAGCATTTTGCCTGGTGAGTAGAAATTGTTGAGTTGGTCACTAGTTCAGTAAAAATATTTATCTATAGTAAATTTATCAATTTTAAATATAAACTTTCATTGAAAATACTAATATAAATTTTGTGTGGTTGGATTTAATTAACCAAACGGTTACCTAAATACTATCTGTACTTTTACCTGTTGATTTAAAAATTAAAAATAGTGGTTTGAGGGACTCACTCACCTACTTGCCACTCACCCAATTCAAAAATAGGCCCCCAGGTGGACGGTAATAATATTTTTCAATAGTAAAATGGCAACAGTGACAGCGTTGAACCCTATTATCAGCTGGAGCCCAACTGATCTGTCAAGGAATTACAAAAACATTACAATTCTAGGGATAGAATAACAATAATACAAACCGAAAAAGTTATTATATGATTGTTCCTGGTTGACGTCTAATTGTGTTATTTATCCTAAAATCTGAAAACCCGTTAAATTGTAAATAAGCCGATCTAGTAACACTTTTACTACCTTCTGTTCATAATAAATTTAAACAAATAGAAAGCTATTCTACTATTTGTTATCTTCCTTCATCTCATAGAAAGCTATGAGAGCTATTTCGCAAGAAACACATAGTCCAAGCTGCTGGTATCGCTTACTAGTTGGAACGTATCGTACCTCTAGATGGTACCGCGAGGTGTTCCTGGCGTCCAGGGCTATGACGACGTCCACGATCATGTCCCATGTCCACCCGCGAACCGCCAGCGCAACGCTCATGTTGGTCCAGTGGAAGTCATCGGGATCCCATACTCCCAGGTCGTCCATGACTGGCCAGCCGCCGAGCTGCTCTAGCCGCGCCTTCGTGGGACCGAGGTCCAATTCTTCTATGGTCTCTGGAATAAGGTAATTTTGACCATCAGCAAGTTGAGGGGTAGGGCTTCTAGAGTCTGTGGGTTTCTACGAGGTTAAATATATCTAGAGGTTTTGCCTCTTGTAAAAAAAGTCAGCCTACATAGTTGCCCCTCTTCCAACTCTGCTCCCATGGTAATGAGTCAAATCTTCTCATAACGAGTTATGTGACAGTCAGCTGACAAACATGTAACTTGTGAAAAGGGGATTTGATTCGTTACTTGAGGAAAATGGCGGTCGGCAATATAGGCTACACTTTTTACCCCAGCCGAGACCTCCAGATACATATAACCTCGTTGGGTTCTATAGGTTGATAACATTAGGAATAACTGTTAATTTGTCTACTTTTTGAAAATGGATCTTCAAACATCTGCTATAACTGTTTGCTCTTTCTGTAGATTGGCAAGGCTTATAATGGTCATGACTATGGTTAGATTTGGTAATTTATGGTCACTAGAATAAAGGTTTTGAACACTACCATCAGCAATGGGCATGCCCTATTTCAACTCTAGGTTTATATGATGCAACATTATCGTTACTGTAGGGGTTAACAACTGTTATAGTCTAGGTGGACAAAGGTTAATATGTTTATCTCAATCATGAATAGAAATAAATATATTGAGGTAGAGTATGATCAAAAAGGTTTTGATAGAACAATGAATATTTTGTAAATATTGAAAACATAAGAAACTTAAACGTAAAACCTATTGTAAGTGCTTGTTTTAAGGCATGTAAGAAAAAAAATAAATCCACTAAATCACCACATTTTTTAAAGTAAAATAATGGCATCACAAACTATACTAGTTTATATTGTAAGTTTAAATTTTAATAAACGATTTACTAGCAATATTTAACCGTAATAGGTCAATAAAAGCCATGGTAAGTATAAAGATTTAAGTCATATTCTTTATCGTAACTAAAATTGCAACCAATATAATATGACCTTGTTCCTGATTGATGGGCATAAATTTTGCTAATCGTTCTCAAAAACTTTATTACTGCCTGTTCTAGATGCCAGGGAAAAATGTGTCAAGACTGAAAAACTTGAATGAAAAATATTCATGAGGGACAATACGCCAATTTATGAAATTATTATGTCTACTTCACTCGATATTAGCTCATAGTATGAATATTAGGTAGGAACATAGTTATCAAAATCGTTTATAGCAGTGTCTGTTACCAATATCCATGCAAGTCCTATAGAATTTCCAGGCCAGATGGAAATACCGAGGTTTCCCCTGAGGTGGTGATGAGGAGTTGAACTCTGCCTGGATCCTTCGCAGTATCCTCAGATCGAGATCCGACGCCACCGTCCACATACTCTAGATAGAGTCAAAGATCAGAAATCGGTCTAGGCCAGAAACTAAGATGCTGTCATAGTACTTGGTGTGTAAAGCTAAACAGGGTTGAATAAAGTAGCTGTAATAGTCTCTGCCCAAAGAATTTACTTTAATTTAAGCTTGTGTAAATCTTAATATACTACCACGCGAGAACGTTTTTTGGAAAAGTTTATTTTTGTAAATTATATAAGATTCTCGAAGTTTTTACATGAGAGTAAAATTTTTTATTAAAGATCCATCAATTTATTCACAGAATTAATTACAACCAAATGTTGTTTGCTCTCTGTGAATCTCCCCAGGTCACGTGGGATTATCAGGACTAACTTAGTTTAACTAGTGGCTTGACAGGACGATAGCCCCTAACCTTGCTCCAATACTCTGCCTCATCTGATATTTTTACTCATTACTTTTACTGTGGAAAATAATATCATTGACTATACATACTGAAGGAGACATCCCATCTACATGGCCTAGCTGTCCCACTTTTAGTGTTTGCAAGAATTTGAAGTGGTCGTAGTTTGATTAGGTCACCGACGGACTGTGCTGCTGTCAACTATTTATTTTAGTTATTTATGTTAACTTTTAAAATATATCCATCCTAGAAATAATCAACTTATGTTTGCTTCCTGACGCACCAACTGTTGTATTATCCCCTCCTTGAGAGGAAAAGTAATAGTTGACAGCAGTATACTCTGTTGTAGATTAGTGTTAACTACTCTATGACACCTGGCACACACAAAACTAGGGATAGATTTTAAAATGAAAATGAGAAGTCTACTTCAGTATTTATAGTCACTGATAATATAAGTCGGAACAGATTGACTAAACAGTCGTAACAGTTCGTAAACAAAGTAGTCACTTAATCATAAATTTTAATTTAAACAAAGAAGACGTTTTTAAATCATCATGTTTTTCTTATGTGGAATGTTTTTTGTCAATTCTCGTTTGGTGACAACATTTGGGAAATACTGATATTTTTCAGTGTCTCTGGAATCAAGATCTTTAATTTGAGCCCTCTCCCATTGTCCTGCAGTTTGCCAAACTCCCTCAATTTTTACTTTAAAATTTCTCTTACAGAATTATATATAAAGATACTGAGATAATGACTTAACAGGATAGGTTTTTAGAGCAACATCTTTTGAATCCACCACACTAAATTATCTAAAATTGATTCTAAACACATTATCATATATCTCTAGAAGCAACATGTTAGCCTGAACAAGCCAAACGTGGACCACTACATGTTAAATCTTGCCTTCCCCCTCAAACGCTTTTCAGACGTTTCCCACACCATAAACTCTGTATGGATAGATTTTTGTTCCCATACCGGCGAACAACAGAATAACACAATTTTGAGATTCATATTAAAATATATATTATTAAGACTTAGATGTGTGATACTCACCCGGTCTGGTGGAATGGTAGTTTTGTTTAGAAAACCTCCACAGGCGAACATGTAGAAGTCTTGGCACGGGTCGACCGTGGGGTCCATGTTGTACAATATCTGGTTGGCTGCAACATTGGCTGTACTAAGTAAAAATGTGAAAGACGACTTCACAAGAACATTGATCTACACTCATTTAATCCGCTAGAAGCTTTGTGATTGTAACTCCTCCAACCATAATATCTATTGCGATTTCTTGTTGGATAGAAGCCTTAAGTTTATCTCCCTAAATTCAAAATTACCGATAGTAAGAGAGAGAGACCCTCAAAGTTCAGGGAAGTAGGGTGGATTTTAGTCGAGTTGTACACTAAAACAGGTGCTAATGCAGTAGAATATATTTGTAAAGCTTGAACCGATGTTCAAAGTTGATTGTGTAGATTGTACTGAGAGGGTTGCTGCACAATAGAGGAAAATCACATCTCACGATTCTCGGACATTGGAGCCATTTGTATTTTAATTATACATCCCCGTCACAGCAAACCTGTGTAATCAGCGAATTTTCATTGAATATTTGTGTCTTAATAACACATTAAGCCACTTAACAGGATGCATAAGAAATATATTTATAAATAAGCTATATTTAAAATATGAATTATTCTCCATAAGAATAACATTGAGGATGAGTACACAGGTTTTCTGCAACAAGGAACACAAAATAATGGGTTTTTATGCAAACATCAATAGAACTCATCTAAGTGAAGTCACGTACCAATTTTCATCCTTATACCTTTATAAATAAGCGATATATAACATTTTAATTACTCTCCATAAGAATAACATGGGGACCTAGGGCTACCCAGGCTGCTACGGGAACCATAGATGAAAAATTGTTTTTTGTGCACACAACAACAAACCACAACCAGATGAAGCCATTTACCAAGTTTCGTCAGTTTATATTCATAAATAAGCGAGATAGAAAATTTTTATTTTTCTCCATAAGAATAACATTATACAGCGTACTGCGTTTAGCGTTTTCAGTATCTCAATAACCAATTGACGTAGAGCAATGATCAAAATACCAAATTGTTTGTTTTTAAGCTGAATTTAATGGTATGAATTAACATTTTATTCGAATAAAAATTACATGTGAAAAAAAAATATTTTTGGTGTACAAAACCCCCCAAAAAGCCCCCTTCGGATGGTACGATTCGTCTAGATTTCGAACTCGTTCAAATAAATGAGACTTTGCACGTTTGTACCAAATTTTATTAAGATCGGACCTTTTTTACGAGAGTTATCGTGCTTACGGACACATATACATATATGCAAATTTGAACGAATGGTGTTTTTGGCTTCTGGGGACCTCAAAACAAAAAGTTATCATGGTCTCGGGCTAAGACTTACCATGAGACCTACAGTAATAGATAGTCAATGGTAATAGCTTCTTCCCCTATATACGAGTAGGTAAATTCGCTAAAACTTGATTATCTCTACTAATCAGCTGTTAGGTCTATACTTCCATCAATAATACTATTGTGGATGATTCTTACCAACGTAGGTATTGGTAAAGGTGAAGTGATGTCAATTTATATAACAACATACGTAAACGAGAAATAATTATTGTTTTTATCTAGTTTGAAACGGCAATCCACCTGAATGTTAAATTTTAATTCTACTTAAGTATTAAGAACATGTATCTTATTTTTTGTAATCATCGAAATGTTTTTTTTTATTCAAATTTGCATTGGGTTAGTCACATTACTTTGATTTCTGATAAAATTCTGTTCAACCTTATTTTGGACAAATATGTTTGACAGCATGTTTAAAATAAAAATATACGATTCTAATTTTTAATCTATAGTATCATCTGTTGTTACCTGATGACGACTTGGGTTTTAGAGTGAAGATCGACGAGAAGAGAGAATAGAAGAAAATTATTTTAATATACGTATGCAAAATACCAATAGACATTTTAATTTATATGTTTTCAATGAAAAGAAATCTAAATTATTTTACTTCACAATTTACATAAGTTCCACTGTAATACATATAAATGACGGTTTGGTTAAAATAATAATGTAACAATAACTAACCTACATGTATTATACGAAAACGAATTCTTGATAGACAAGCTATCATATGTTTCTAATCTCTCAAATCCTCACCTGTTTCTAAACATGCTGGTGTTTTGTAGATATTCGGATGATTATTTTCTGATGACCCTGAAATAAGTTTTGTAAGAATTACTTATAAAATAAACTGTGAACATTTTGTTTGGTATGAAAAATTATTAAATTTGCAAACTACATCTAAATTCAAATCAGGATTTATTTTAAAATGTTGCATTTTTTACTAGTAATTATATAATAATAAATTACAAAGTAAACTTTTAAGGATTATTCATTTTTCAAATGCTACTTATGAGGATCCTAGTTTTAACCGGGAAATAGAATTTTTCATGCATAGGGGAAAAATATTTGTCTGATCTTTATTCTGTGGCGAAACTCATACATGTTTGAACTATCATGCACATGGAACGAGTATATAAAGTATAACCACTTGGCGAAATAAAATGATTGTCTGCAATGATAATGTACACATAACTGAATATAAGTAGGAACACGCTAATGTACACAAAACGGAATACAAGTAGGGATACGATAATGTACACATAACCGAATATAAGTAGGGACACGATAATGTACACATAACCGAATGTAAGTAGGGACACGATGATGTACACATAACCGAATATAAGTAGGGACATGCTAATGTACACATAACCGAATATAAGTAGGGACACGATTATGGAAATACTGGGTAAGAACCCCCTTCCCTCTGCCTTCCACCACCCTCGAGGCACAATCGTATGTTTGACTCATCTCGGTCCTAATTTAAGTATTTACGGATGAAGTCAATCCTAACAGCTGGATGATAAGTATTGACAGTCGCATTCCTAACAGATGGATGAAAATTATTGACAGTCGCAATCCTAACAGCTGAATGAAGAGTATTGACAGTCGCAATCCTAACAGCTGGATGAAGAGTATTGACAGTCGCAATCCTAACAGCTGGATGAAGAGTATTGACAGTCGCAATCCTAACAGCTGGATGAAAATTATTGACAGTCGCAATCCTAACAGCTGGATGAAAAGTATTCACAGTCGCAATCCTAACAGCCGGATGAAAAGTATTCACAGTCGCAATCCTAACAGCTGGATGAAAAGAATTGACAGTCGCAATCCTAACAGCTGGATGAAAAGTATTCACAGTCGCAATCATAACAGCCGGATGAAAAGTATTGACAGTCGCAATCCTAACAGCTGGATGAAAAGAATTGACAGTCGCAATCCTAACAGCTGGATGAAAAGTATTGACAGTCGCAATCCTAACAGCCGGATGAAAAGTATTGACAGTCGCAATCCTAACAGCTGGATGAAAAGTATTGACAATCGTCTGTGATTTGCATCCACCTTTTAGCGTTTCAAAGGTAACCAGTAGCGTGAGTGACGGGATCACGATGAAATACCAAGAGGTGTTTATCGCTACTGGATGGGTAGTGTAGTAGTTATCGTGCTCGCCTCGTAATCCGAGGTTCGCCAGATAGATTCTGATCAAAATCACAAAATTTTGAGAAGGTTCGAAAATGGACCCAGCTGTCATTTGTCATTGGGCTATTAATTAATGATGCTTTTTAAAAACAGGTCGACCTTAGACCAGGGTTTGGACCGTTCCCTATCAAAACGTTAAAAACCCCGTTATATATGCCACGTCGTATATGCCACTGGCGTAGATATACACCAAACAAACAAAGCGCTACTTTGTCTTCGGAGTTTTGGGGGGGGGGGTAAACTGTAAAAAAATAACATAGTGTCCCTGCTTATGTATACATTGGCCATGATGGAAATTAAAACTTGCTGCCCCCATTTGACAAAGCTCTATGGGAATTTTGAACATATTCAGAATGTTTAACATGAAGGATTTATATAACGAAAATTTTTATACGAAGTATGACAGTTTTTCACACGGTAAGTTTCCTATTTTATTACATACTTTAGATGTTACTAGCCCGTCAAAAATATGGGCTTAAAACACGAATCAAATAGTTTTCATTAGTAATCAAATAAATGTAGTGGCTTCAAAATTGTTCTTTACAAATCTATAACTAAATATCTGTTAGTTATGTAAAATGCTAATTTTGAAAGGCATGAAATGGAATAGGAAATCATCGTGAAAAATTGTAAAATGCTATTGTAACAAAGCATATTGCATATTAAAATCTTCATTAGAATGTGTCCAACTTCTTTTTACGAAAGACTTGCACAAAAATAGCCCAAAATAAGAATTCGATGGTTTAGTATAAACTTTATTGTTAATTTTGTTTTGGATATTAAATTAGATTCAGATTTGTGTAACCTCAAACCAAATTCTGTTTCTTAAAAACTGTAGTAAAATGGTATTAAATGTTTAAATGTTATTTTCTTTGGGCTCAAATATGCAATACAAATTAACCTAACTGCTTTCCTTGTTTTGTAACCAAAAGATAAACACAGTCTACATATTTACCAACACTTAATTGTATTTCGTCTGCTGACATACAAACTGTCTAAAGTCAGACCAACAAAAACCACTTAATTGGCTAAACTAAATAAATATGTATGTATTCAATGCTATAATAGTGGGATACGTCCATAGTTTTCTTATCCCTTTTATCACAATTTGTTACCACAGTTTCATCTACCTTCCCCCAATTTCATCCAATATAGCAAAGAAAGTATATTAGGGATAGAACGGCTCTGTGAAATCAAACTGAATTTTGGACTTAAAAATAGTTTATTGCCTTAACTTTTACCTTCGCAATTTATCATCAGCATAACAAATAACCCCCCTCTTTTCGTTTTGTTGAGTCATATATTTGTGTCTCTTTAATCATGGTTTTTTATACTCATATTCAAATTGCACTTTAGAAAGAATAATGGCTATCATCACCGTAGTTTACAAAAAGGTTTGATTGTTCATATTTACACAAAACAATAGAAAATGCATAAACTGCAACAACAACAAAGACTACAATTCCAGATGTGAACTGCTATAATGCCGCTTTGTGGTACCAATTTCCGTGACCCAGGATTAAGCAAATGAAAAAATATATCTTTAGTTATATTATTAGTAAGTACATGGGGGGCCGAGCTTTGCTCGGGGAAGGCCAGTCCGTTTTTTTTTTGTTTTTTTTTTTTTTTTTTTTTAGATGACTTGGAGTAATATTTCACCACTTCCCCCTAATGATAATCAGATTTGTATAACTCAGTTGCCTCTTTTCTAAATTTTTAAGGTCCCTCCAGTTGTTATTTATAGCTCAATGTCCCTTTGATTTTTTTTACTACTCTATATATGTAATCTTCACTCAAATCTTTTAATCTCTGCTCTCAGGAAACTACGGTGATTGAAAGTACAAAGTAAATCTAAAACTAAAACTATTTGGGTTTAGGGTAATGTACAACATGATTCAGCGTATGTCCTCTTACCAACACTACGCCTAGGCAGACGCTAAGTGATTAGGGCCTAGACGTTTCACTATTTCTTATTGTGAGTATATTATTTAATAATTTATTCATATTTTATTATTTAACATTAAAACTCCCCACTTCAAAGTATAGTATATCTCAGAAAAGCTACTAGTTACGATAGTTTAACCAGTTAAAATATTTCTTTTTAGCGAATTTCCCCTATAGGGAAGAAGCTATTACCGTAGTCGGCATGGTAAGACCTAGGCCCGGGACCATGATAATTTTTCGTTTTGAGGTCCCCAGACCCCAAAAACACCATTCGTTCGAAACTGTATATATATATATATATATATATATATATATATATATATGTGTGTGTGTGTGTCCGTGAGCACGATAACTCTCGTAAAAATTATCCGATTTTGATGAAATTTGGTATAAACGTGTAAAGCAACATTTATGACTTTAAGTTCGTAAACCAGCCAGATCGCTTTATCCGAAGGGGTATTTTGGGAGGGTTTTGTACCCCAAAAATGGGTTTTTTGAATTTTTTACATATAATTTTGGAAATAGTCTAATTTTAATTTTTACCATTGGATTCAACTTAAAAAAACACAAAATTTGGTATTTTGATCATTTCTCTACGTCAATTGGTTACCGAGATATTGAAAGTGCTAAACACAGTACGTTGTCTAATGTTATTCTTATGGAGGAAAAGAAAAATTTTATATCTCGCTTATTTATGAACGTATACTGACAAAACTTGGTATACGGCTTCATCTGGTTGTGGACCATTGATATTTGCTCAAAAAACAATTTTTTGCCAAAGGCTCCCATAGCAGCAAACCTGCGTACTCAGCCCCATGTTATTCTTATGGAGAATAAGTAACGTGTTATCTCCCTTAATTATGAAAATAAATTAATGAAATTTGGTATGTGGCTTTACCTAAATGAGTTATATTGATATTTGTATAAAACCCCATGTTTTGTTTTCCTTGCTTCAGTAAACCTGCATACTCAGCCGCCATGTTATTCTTATGGAGAATAATTAAAATGTCACAAATCGTTTATTTATGAATGTATATTGATGAAACTTGGCATTTGGCTTTATGTGGTATTAAGATACATATATATGCATTGGAAATTCGCTGAGTATGCAGGTTTGCTGCTACGGGGGTATTTTATAATTTATATCTGTTAAACTATTTCCAAACTCAGTAAACGGTATCAGGAAACTGACACATAATTTCTACCTTTTAGCCCAACTTTAATTATTAAATTACTTTTTACTTACTAAATATAGAATACAAAACACGGTCGAATGTACAGAAAATCTTTTAAACAAGTTGTTTTCAAAAACATCCACCCAAATCCCTGTTTTGGAGGGACTACAGAATCCATTGCTACACACGTGGTTTTAAGAGGGGAAATGCCCCCTATCCCCCCCCAACAGCATTATTAAGGGGCAACGTATTTCGAATTACCTCTACTGGTCAATGCTAACTTGACAAGCATATCAAGTTTGAACGAAAATTGATCAGTAAATGAGAGAGAAATATTAATTTTTGTATTCCCCATAAGAATAACATTAGACAACGTACTGCGTTTACCGCAAAATGAAAATTTAAATTTTCACCTCAATCAGCAATCGTAGAATAGTAATTCAAAATACCAAATTATTTAGTTTTTTGAGCTCTTTTTAATGGTGAATAGTAGTATTTTTTCATATTTATCATTTTTTTATACAAATCCAAAAACGGATTTTTTTGTTTTAATTCCTGTAATTTCTGAACCCGAATTTTTAAAGAAATTCGGGTGGTGTTATTTTGTTGGAAAACAAAATTTCTATAAACGACTAAAGTTTAATTAAAATCGTTAAAGCTGTTTTTGAGAAATTTTGATTTTTCATGTTTTTTGGCGATTTTATGGGGGACCCTTAAAAATAAAAAATTCAAAGAAATGGAAGAAGTCTGGAGATATCGTGGATTAGTAGCTACATACCAAATTTCATAAAAGTCGGACCGTTGGTTAGGGCTGTAGCGCTTACACATCCATACAGACAGACGGACACACAGACATCACGTAAAAATCACTTTTTTGAGTTCAGGGAGCACCAAAACGAATATTTATACTCACAAATCAAATTCGGAAATGTTGACGAAAACAATACTTTCTCCACATAATATGTATAAGGGGGAGAAAGTAAAAAACTATTATTTTGTTCGTATTTTGTACAGATGTGCCTCATATTTCCAGTAAACCTCGCCCTTAATTACCCCCCCCCCCCCCGCTTAAAGGGCACACAAGGTGGCCATTTTAACCTCAATAGCGTTATATTAAATGCATTACAGCTTTTACTACCTTATAAGACAGCACAACAGGAAAAATATATACGTTTCAGGAATAATGCAAATAAGTACTGGAAGGGCAACACAATATGAATTTGTATAACCTTATCTGAGGCTGGTTACTCAATATGAAAAACATTTGGTATAATTTGAGTTATTGGGTTTACTCGTTTTAGATGAATGTTTTGTCACTGATTAAATTATGTGAAGTATGACTTTTGTGGGGTTAGGCATTCTGGACATTTCCATTGCTTCGCTCTAGCAGTATATAAACAAATAAATAATCTTTCATAATTTGTTGAGACGCAATGTTGTATTTTTATGGAAATGAACTTTCTGATTTCTTATTTCTGAAAATATGGTTGCCATCCTGGCTTTCTACCGGTTACAGGTCGAGAGGTCGTCGTGTCACGTGATCTGTTATTCCCGCCATTTGACCTAAGTTCGGGCCTAGAATCAATTTTCGTCAAAAACTCTGGATATTCTCTTCACGCATCTGGAATGAAAGTATCAATTCAGGATGTAAGAAGTATGCTAATTTAAATAATAAAACAATTATGTCAAAGATACACAATAAACACACTGTAAAAACCATTCAACCCAATGATTGACACAAATCTCCCCCATGAAAACCGTTTTAAGGCCGTATACGACGGAGAATAACTCAAGAAACAAATTACCCAAGTCAAGATTGATGAGCGAAAACACCACAAAGACACAGACTGATGGATTGATACACAGGGACATCAGACGGAGTGGCTTATCAGATCTGATAACAGCTATCAGTGAACCGTGACATCTGATAAGCCTGCAGACAAATGTTGGGAAGGGAACGACACAAAAAGTCAGTCTGTTATTTTAATCAATCTCCTACTCGAGATTTACTTGGAAAGCCAAATCTCTTTTATTGACCAATCGAAGTCCCGTTTCCAATAATCTCCTAAGGCGTCTCCCATTCATCCTAAATCACGTTGCTCCACCCAATGGTCTTGTGGGTAAGTGTGCAGCAGAGGTAAACGGAACCAGGTGTATCAGAACTGCCACATTCCTTGGGATGACATTACTGAAACTGATTAGTCTGTGGGGTTAGCACCAAAAATTGCTAAAGGTTTCACTAAAAATGAACGTATGTGTTTGAGATTTAGTACAGCCTCTATGGATACATAATTAAGTCATGAATTACAAAAACACGTATATAATTATTTATGGAAATTGTAGTAATAAAGATCTATATATTTTTGTGACAAATTTAAATAAACTAGCTACTACCCGCAGGCTTCGCCGTGCGAATTATCTATAAAAACTATGATAGTTTTGTGTGCTGCATTCTGTGGTTAGCCTGTGGAACGACTACGAATCAAGATCAGCTGTTTGTATTTTCATCAGCTCAAACAAAAATGAACGTCCATAAGGAATACATGGGAACTTTGAACCCCCGTGGGGCATAGCACTACCGGATTTTCACAACTTTAATATGCCTATATGTTGGACTTTCAAGTACCTCTCTGCAAAATTTCAGCTCAATCGGTCCAGTAGTTTTCACGTGATGGAACTTTAGAGTTACGAAAAAACTTCCATACTTTCACATTTATAATATTATAGATAAATAAAGCAAATAAAATTATTTAATTAAATTAATAACAACAATTCATTTACTATATTCACATATTTGTTATTAAAAGTTAAAAACAAATTATTTTACATGTTTTATCTATATGCCATAAAACAAAACTCTGTTCATTCCAGCTGCAAATATGTTTTGCAGCGAATTTAAACAAAACATTATTCAGCATTAAGTCTTTAAATATAGGAGATAAAGTCTCATTATTTTGTGAAACAACTGCCTCAACTTCAAAGTGTCTCGATCGACAGGGTAATTTAGGAGGGGTAACGGGCAGCTGCCGCCGATAAATTGTATACAGTTTTAGTGTAAGATATGAATAGTTATAAAAATAACCATCGAGATATTCAAATTACATTTATGTGTATCTGTTTGTCAACGTTCCCGAATTAAAATAATTCGAATCTTTCAAAGCTTGTGTCGGAAATATATGCTTTATTTTGATGTGTTGTTAAAAATATTATATCACTGTTATGTCAACAGACCGAGGTAAACAATTTATTTACCGTGATACATAAAAACCCACTTGCTTCAGGTTTAAATGTAAGTAAATAAACGCTCGAAAAAGTTATAGTAGCTTAGCACGTTACTATTTGTCCTGTTGCTTGAATCCAAGCTAGTTTGTACCTAAAAGATTACTTCAGTTGTAAACAAACATAACAAAACATCAGATATTAAAACTGATTATAAAATCTGAGGATAATGCGGATAACTTACTCGTACTTTTAACAATGTATACATAAACCTATGTATACATTGCTTTCAATCAACACGTAGTTTGGACTTTTGCCGTCGGATAGCGCCACTGGTCCGAAGTTTCAGCCCTTCGCTTATGTAAAGTAATGCCCTTTCTTACAATTTTGAGACGTATTGATCCATCTAGGTAAAAATACCTTTAATTTGACACCTCAAACGTTAAAATCCGTCCAGCCGTTATCGAGATATGACTGTAAAGAAAAACCCCCCTAGCGTATTAATATATAAGATTACTTGAAGTCGGGTTGAATACAGCTTCAAACGACTGTTATCGCAATTATTGATACACCAGTATTCAGTTGTGAATAATGTAGCAGCTATCCAAGGAGCTTTATCCATCTTAGTTATCTCCATGTTGCCGTAGCTCGTAACCGTCGGTCCTATGACTGGCCAATAACGGCTGGGATTTATTATGACGTCATATCAGAGATTAATGACGTCACGGATCGTTCATCAAGCAAACCGTTGCGTCGTTCGTCTTTATCTCGCCACGGTATAAATGACGATGCGAAACATGTATCACATCCTTAGCGACAGAAAACCACCAACAGCCAACTTGTATCTAAGCTTATGTGTTGTGTTATTAACCTAATTTGTAATTTTTTTAATTTGGTTAATGATGATGATGTGGTTGATGAAACTAGGTCCTCGTTTAAATAATATTACAAGGGTTTTTGTACAAAAATGTGTTGCAATGGAAAAATTTATCAATTGATTTTATTAGATGGAGATATATAATTCAGAGATAGTCACCCAGCTTTAGAGGCCCATCCACTTTTGTTTACTAGATTGGTAAATTTACAGTTTATGATGGGTTCCGACACTAACATGCTCTAACCACTACACAAAAGGTCGCTTCTCCAAAATTTATAAATGTGATACTATCAATAATATATACAAGTGCAGTTGGTTGAAAAAAGCTCAATGTCCCTTTAATTTATTTTACTACTCTATATATGTAATCTTCACTCAAATATTTTAATCTCTGCTCTCAGGAATAAACATGTACAACATCAGTATTACTTTGACAGTTCCCTGGTTGATTATGAACAGCTGTTACAATTCTGTTGTTTTGATTTAAAACTGCATAAGCCCAATGTTAATTTTTTTAACTTTTCATTTTAGTTTTTTTAACATTATTTTATTTTTCCTGGGAATGGGGCCTATCTAGAACTTATTTTGATCCCAGAAATTAGTTATTTCCAACATTTGAAGGAAATCGTTGGAGCCGTTTTTGAGATATGTGTCGCAAGCAAGCAAGCAAACCTTACTCATATTAGAATATAGGATTTAGAAATATAGAAATAATCATAGCCAATATTGTTGCATTATAAATTTGTCATTAAATGACAATTAATTAATAATTTTCAGATTAACAAACTAGGGGGTCAGACACATATTTATATTCCACAAATATTGTAGGATAAAAAATTAATATAAACAAAACTGAATGTATAGAAATTTGCATGAATAAAGTTGAGCTTTTCAGTCTTTCATTCACACCCTCAGTCATTGGTTCACACTTTTAGCCTTTGGTTCTTTTAATGGCTCCCATTTATACTAAACGAGCTGATGTACCCGTTCTTCGCACAGGGGTTTTCTTTACCCGTTCTATAATCGATGCAATTTGCATTTTAGTTAGCTTGAAACAGCTGTTCTTGCTTCTGCTCCTCAGCTGTTTGCATTACAGTTTCTGAATGTTTACTTTCTTCTGAAATGTAAACATTGAAACTTAAGACGTTCACGGGGCGTAGCCCGAGGGGACTTTAAGGAAGTGAATAGGCCTTTGTGTTGCATGGGTTCAAGATCTACCTTTTTGAAACGTTTCAGCCCAGTCGGTTCAGTAGTTTTTGCGTTCACCCGAAACATCAGACAGACAGACGGACAGACAGAGAGTCAGACAGACAGACAGACAGATAGGCAGAAACCACCTCTTCTTTATAATATTATAGATAATATAAAAATTGTCAATGGAAATTTCCGAAACAATACATAACAGTGCACACCCTTATCAGTGAGTGACCTGCGTGGCAAGGGGAAACAACCCATTCTCTTAAATCATCAAATCATAATCATAGGCACTTTTTTCCTTTCGTTCTGGTGGGAAAGAATTGTCCACGTTGATATATATTCTTCGGCGAATCATGCTGTTTCTCTCTAATTGTTTTCGGGAATGTCCGCAATACAGAACAGGGCCGGATGTAGGAGCTGTGGGCCTGTACGCATAATCAGTCTTGCGGGCCCTTGTTGCCGTCAAGAACCAGGGGTTGGTTGGCCACTTTTTTGCTTCTAAGAAGCTTTTAGGGAATTTCCCCCATAGGGAAGAAGCTATCACCGTAGTCGGCATGGTAAGACCTAGGCCCGGGACCATGATAACTTTTCGTTTTGAAGTCTCCAGATGCCAAAAACACAATTCCTTCAAAACTATGTGTCCGTGAGCACGATAACTCTCGTAAAAATTATCCGATTTTGACAAAATTTGGTATAAACGTGTGAAGCAGCATTTATGACTTAAGCTGGAAAACCAGACAGATCGACCTATCCGAAGGGGTATTTTGAGGGGGTTTTGTACCCCAAAAATGGGTTTTTTAAGTTTGTTGCATATATAATTTTTGAAAAAGTCAAATTTTACTTTTTTTCATTGGAATCAGCTTAAAATCACGCATGATTTAGTGTTTTTATCATTGATCTACGTCAGTTTGTTACAAAGATATTGAAAGTGCTAAACACATTACGTTGTCCAATGTTATTCTTATGGAGAAAAAGAAAAATTGTATATCTCGCTTATTTGTCAACTTATCTTGATGAAACTTGGTATATTGCTTCATACCGTTGTGGTCTATTGATATTTGCACAAAAAACTTTTTTTGCTGATTGTTCCCGTAGCAGCAACCCTGCGTACTCAGCTCCCATGCTCTTCTTATGGGGAATAAGTAACGTGTTATCTCCTTTAATTATGAACATAAATTAATAAAACTTGGTATGTGGCTTTACCTATTTGAGTTATATTGATATTTGTATTAAAATCAATTTTTTGTGTTCCTGTTTTCAGCAAACCTGCATACTCAGCCGCCATGTTATTCTTATGGAGAGTAATTAAAATGCCATAAATAGTTTATTTATGAATGTATATCGATGAAACTTGGTATATGGCTTTATTTGGTATTAATATACATATATATGCATTGGAAATTCGCTGAGTAGGCAGGTTTGCTGCTAAGGGGGTATTTTTATATGTAGTTCTGTGTGGTGCGGGCCCCCTTTTTGGTACAGGCCCCCCTTGTGGTGCGGGCCCCTATGCTTAAAACCAGCCATAGTACACAATTTAGTTAATTTCCCTCGCTTCCTGACGCGTTATAGTACAAAATTTAGCTATACACCTTATTCTCTTGTTTTACGATACATAAGTAGAGGAGGGGTCACAACGTATACAATTTTCTACAGAGCGAATTATATTTGTAGAAAACAATTTTCTCAAAATACAACCATTACAATTTAAATATTTTTGCCTTTTTTAATAGACTTGTTATTTTTAATTATTATAATTAATATTGGTTGCTCAGCTGTAATATAATTATACATTAACATTAACAAATAACTTATGACACCTTCCAATATAAAATGAGTAGACATCAATCCAGGAAGCCCATTTTTGTTGCAAACTAAAATGTCTTGTTGATAACTTGGACACTTGTAACCACAGTTAGTTAACGCGTGAAGGTATACATAAAACCTTTGAATGCCAGTGGGGATACAAATGACTTTAGGATTTGTGAGTTGTAAATTAATAACTTTACTGCCTTTGACAATTTTTACAATTGCACAAGCAAATACATGTTTAAATTAAACTAATTTTCTATGGTAATACCTATATTAATTTCCGTTGATATTTTTCATATTACTTACTTTACTTCATACTTCCGAGGTCTTCGTCACAATCTGGGGATTGGGGAATCGTCAGAATTTCATCCCTTAGGCGGAGTTTTTGCGGTGTGAATTAGCCTATTAAAGCCTACTAATTAGCGAATTAGCCTACTAAAGTTTAGCTGATTCGGTCCAATAAATATTAATGTCAATAATATTAACATGGAACTTTGAAGGTCACTGGGGCGAAGATATGTGATAGTTTGGATCCGTGATGGCGTATATATAAAAAAGATACAAATGTAAAAATAATTAAACAAAAACAATCATACAATTAGCCCGCATGGAATGGTTCGACAGGCTGACCCAAGATCCATGTTTTAAATTGGTATATTGGATTATATTTAATATTTTTACTTTGGTTATAAATTGTATTCTAGTTTCTATTCAGTTCGATCGTGATTATGCCCTAGGTTATGCCAAGGTCGGACAGATGTGAGCAGCTGTACACTTATCTCTATGATATAACAGGAAGGTTTAATTGTATAACTGGAGGTGACACTGATGAACAAAACTGCGAGCCATTCTTTCCAAATTTTGGTGAGGCAAAGAACTACTCGCTGAAATCGAACGAGTCAACAAAGTGAATCAAACAAGTGCCTATCCATGATTTGAAACTCAATAAACTTGTATTTGTTTATTTCCTCATAATTAATCATGTTTTATGGAAAGATTAGATAGGCTACATAAATCAAACAATACAATGAATTTACTCTAATTTTTATTAATTTTATTCCAGTGATTTGCATGAGTAGATTCACTTGTAGGAATAAAACATCCAATCAGGATAGTTCAAAGAACGATAAATTTTCCTCACCAGTGTACCAACCTGACAAAATCACCGGCTCGCTTTTTTGACCAAAAAAGTTAAGCAGTGTTCCCTCCAGTTACACAATAAACCTCCCTGTGATATAACATAGAGCTCACTGCAGCTGTATGCGGTATGACGTGCCATAACATATGTTTCTCTTTGGACTGAAATTAAATTATAAAATACGTTTTACAACACATCCCATAATATCCCAGTACCCAAATAAAACTCAAATTTATAAGGCTGAACAACTAGGAGTACCGGTACTTCATAAATATTTTAATTTAATTCAAAATAATTGATAATTATCTTTTAAATATTTGTGGATATGCTTATGTTTAAATTTCGATGAGTTATTAAAACTCAAATTAAACAGTTCAAAAGCTTTTTAAAAAATTAAAATTATGCTAGCATAATATACAGAATGTCCTAAATTAATGACTCAAACTTAAAAATAGGTAAAATTAAACAAGATGCATTATATAATGTATAAAAATATCAAACTTAGTTTCCTGTCTGTCTGTATGGGTTTTTGTTTGTTTATTTGTTATATGTTTTATCTTTGTAGTAGGTTCAGATGTCAAATTGAAACGTTGCATGGTTTAGTTGGTTTTTGTGATTTAAATTTCCTTTATAATTTCCAAAAAAATACAACTTCCGGTTTCAAAATCTCTGCCAATCATAAATATCAACGCTTATAAGCTATAACATCTTAAAATTACAAAATTAAAATACATAAAAGATTTTGCCTTCTACAAACATTTTGGTACTTTGATGAGTAGTCCACTATAAGTGTATCATTACCTATAATTTTATCTGGTGTAAACTTTGACAGTGACAAACAGTTGACAGTTATGTCTCTGAAACCTAACAAAGACAGTTTCAGTCGAGGTTGTTTCATAGTTTCAGGTACAATTCAGACACATCACAAATTACTTATCAACGTTACAATGTGTTACGTTTAAGTTATGCGGTTGAAACCACGTCGTGCTGTGAGGGATGTAATTCAAGCTTAACGAGTCCTAACAGAAGACACTACGAAATATATATTAAAGGTCATAATGATAATTTGGGAATTTTATTCAAAATAAATTAAAACTAATGGGGTACGGTAAGCCGTTGTAACCCCCCCCCCCCTCAACAATTGAAAATATCAAACTACTCCAATAATACCTTATATTGTTTGTCATTCCTTGTATAAGACTTACACGATTCACTCTCACACCCAGGTCCCTGAGTCACCCAATCAGTTTTCATCAGTTTTAGTCAGTCTTTCCCCTACCCTCACGCAACTCAGAGCTAAGATGTGGCCTGTACAATGGAAACCAAACACACCAAAGCTGTAGCGGGGGATAAGGCGTTCCTAATGAGTAAAAATCAAAGCCAGACGATTTAAAGATCTTTATTTTTTGTCCTTGCTCTGTCACAAATCAAAATTTATGTTTTCCTAGTTATATTGGAACAAGAGCATTGTAGTTTTCCCTTCACGTTCCATAAGTAGGGCTTGAGGGTTTGTAGTGGCTCTTGTCTATATCCTTGCATAAATGGTCCTCTTCAGTAGTCAAATAGCTGTGCACGGTGTCGTAGTTGATAATCCGACACATTTGGGTATTATCATTTACTGATGAGCCTTCCTCGCCTTCCTCGCCTTCCAACCAAACTAGGACTTTGACATTGGTGGTGCTTATAGCCCCATACTGTATACTTTTATAGTGTCTTTTTAGGTTTTTAATTTCATCTGATTCACATTTGCTATTAGCATACATTATATAAGTACCCAATGGAATTTCATTCTAAAAAATACAATATGTAAAGAAATTAAAATCATAATAAAAAATGCTTAAAATATATTTACTTTAAATTGATGATAAAGTAAACCTTTAAAACCTTAAGCGGAGTAATATTTAATCCCCAAGAGACTACGCTACCATTGCTTATATATCAGTGGTATATGTGCTTTCTTACTTAGTGGTTCTTACCTGATGGAATCTATAAAATATTAATCGTGGGTTATTTAGATTTTCCCTTCGAAACTAACTTTCAAAGTGCACCAATATCTAGAACTGGTAAAGTAAAAAAACGGGCTGTGGTATTTCGATCAGCGTTCAACTTATTTTGGAATGATGGTCACTACAGAACCTTTATCTTACAAACATATCTCAGTCCAACACTGTGGTTCCAACATGGCGTTTGAAAATGTTGACTCCTTATTGGTAACTATCAACAATGATCAGGGGATGATACTTCGGATCAAGGGGTAAACCTTTCCACCTCACTGTTAAAGTTGACCGAGCATCTGAAACCCAGCTGTGAGTGTGTGACACCTTTCGAGTTTTACTTGATTTGTTCCACTTACTTCATTGTTCGCTACTTATAGTAGAGGAGGCTTCGTCCTTTGCATCTACCTGTGAATCACATAAGACCAATGTGAACTTAAAAGACCGCCTCTCCTAAACTAATTATCCGAAATCAATGATTTATGATTAATTTTTAAAAGCGAAAAAATACCTAGCGATTTCAGTATGCAGAATTTCAATACCACAAATATTTTACCCATAAACAAAACCTAAATATTAAATATCTTAGAATCTTATTGAACTATTGATATTTTTGATATTAAAATTTTGCTCACTGAGATCGCTAAGTATTTTTTGGGCCCAAAAAGGGTCAGAAAAGCCCCGGATGTAAAACTAATGCATGTGAAAAGATGGAGAATAATAAGGTGAAACTTTTAAGCCATCTCTCATCATTCTAGCACAAGTATTTACTGAGTTATTAAAAAGAAAATGTTTTACTCTTTAAAATGAGCGATAAATCAACGATATTGGGTAATCCGTTGAGAAGGGATTTGAAAGTTGATATTGGCCTTATGTGGAAGCAGGTGGAAATGAAACACGTTTTTTGACCAGAGAACCCTCTTAAGATAAAACACAGGAGGCGTAATAAATACAATAAAATAGTCTTCCATAAGAACAACCCTTAACCCATTGGCGTAGACATACGAGCTGGTCTCGTTCCTTACTTTTAATTTGATTAACCAGTGAATTGGAGTATAAAATTGGTGTTTTAAATGGATTAAAAGCGTATTTTAATTAAAATATTGTTTTATTTCAGTTTAGAGAGTCGCATTGGCACACACACAGTAGACATAAGTAAAAATTAGCAAAATCAGTGTTGACCATGTGCAAGTCTCGAAGAATTAACCGATCCCGTCAACTTCCAAGCAAGCCTACCACCGTTTGTTTTACTTGGGCCCTCCCACTAACGTTGCCACAGACCGGTTAACTCAATGAAAGTTGCACAACTGGTCAGTTTTACTACCTCAATAGGTTAAAGGTGGAGTCCTTATGCGCAAAAAATCATTTTCTTTCAAATTATCTTTAGACTTTCTTTAATTTGACACCTTAGTTTTCAAAATTGATAGGGAGATAAATAAGTGGTTCTTTGAGCTTAGCATTCCTTAGGTAATTAATAAATCGGTTTATAATCACACTCACGGTGCAATTACAAGCTAAGTCAGGAGTAACAACTTATATCACTGACTTTAGGAGTTACTTGTACAGTATTTTGTTAATCTGCATAATAACTCATTTGTTAGTGAATTTCCTTTGGAAGGTGAACTATTAGCATGACCCGCACGGTGAAACTTAAGCCCGGGACCACCATAGAAGTTCCTAACGTGCCCCCTGAACACGTTTTGGGGGGTCGTTCAAAATTTTATATATATATATATGTATATATGTATGTATGTATGCACTCTAGTGGTCGCACTTTTTGTCTGATTTACTTCAAATTTGGTAGGGACGTTCCTTTCTATAATCTGTTGAACAAGTTCGTTGGGCAAAACAATGGGAAAACTCTAAACCCATTTTTTTGGGATTAATCTTTCAAATTTCAAGTGTTTGGGCCCAAAAAGGGTCAGAAAAGCCTCAGATGTAAAGTTAATGCATGTAAAAAGATGGACATTAAAGAGGCAAAAGTTTTAAGCCCTCTCTGGTCATTCTAGCATAAATATTTACCGAGTTATTAAAGAAAATGTGTATCGGCTAAACACAGTACGTTGTCTTATGGGGGTTTTACACTAGAAAAGCCTGTTATTCCTTTGTTAGAGTACTTTTACTATCCCCAGCAACCTCACGCCTACTTTCAAGCCTGTCTGGACCTTCTCCTAACCTTATAATTCACAAAATTGTATTCCCAGCTTTGCAAGTAAATGAAACCAGGAGTATCAGAACAGCCAAAAAATCAATGTTTTCATATTTCAATAAAAAATGGTCAAATGTATGGTTTTACATTGATTTTGAGTTTTAAAAGTTTCTATGTGGAAATTCACTTCCCTCACGTCAGCGTACTGCGTGCAAACTCGTTTTTAATTGAAACACTCTTAAGGCCGGGTCACACTAGGCCGGTTACCAGCGCTAGTTACTAGCAGCTAAAAATCAAAACAAACAAATAAATACAAATATTGCGACCTACTAGCTGTATAAGCTATTGTCAATATTTACTTTACGTCTTGAATCCAACAAAAAAGTTCAATCACTGGAGTTAATATATGAACCAGCTGTTATTTAACTACAGTAAAAGTGAAAAACTGGATAAACTTGTCAGTCATTCTAAGGAAGTCTATTGGTAATAGGCCTACTGGAGACAACACTACTCAACAAAATTGCATGCTGCCGCCATTTTGTGGTGAGGAAAATTAGCTAGTACGTATATATGACGGTGTTGCTGTTTCGCCTGGCTTGCAAGGCTCAAATTGGTATTAAATTCCGTTTATTCCTTTTTCTGGAAGTAGATGTGTTGCCTTTTGGATAATGTAAAACTATAAAATCTAACCTGCCACCAAGCTCCATACAACGAATCATGGTTCCAATCCTAACTAAAATTTAACTTGCAACCTTCAGTAATAAAATTTTCTACCAAAAAAAATTTATTAATGGGTAATGGAGTTATTGATGAAGCACTAGTCTGTTAAACAATGTTATTCATGTTTAATATTAAACGCCTTATCAATCTTAATAAAATATCATACAACGATCTTTAAATACTTTCAAATGTACACATTTAGAAGTAATTTTTAAGAGCGAAGTTGAAAATTCAAATTCTTTGGCTTATCCAGAAGATTGTAAATGTCTAAATGTATTAAAATCACTAGGAAATCTATTGGATAAGGTCTTGACTATTATTTGTTTACAACACTGTTTCACTGTAAATTAGATGCATAAGCTAAAACACCTGATAATTATTAATTTATCACTACTAGACTACAACCAGCTTAGTGAGACCGCTTGCACCTCCCTGTTTTGCTAGAAATAGCAACATTTGTTGTGGTCGGACTAGCTTTTTTCCTGCTTTTTACTAGCAGCTAACAACTAGTAGCTGGTAACAGCGTAGTGTGACCCGGCCTTTATCTCAATTTGAATGTTTGAATGTTTTATTTAATTTGCAAATAAGTAAATAAGTTTAAATAACAAATAAAAATTAAAAATAAATCTCTAATGGTACAAGCCTGCAAAATAACTTTCGTTTTGCTAAATCCCTCCCAAGCCGGAGTGACATTTCTACACAAACTCCCTGAAAGCCTCAAAATAGAAAACTATCCACTTTCATACAAGGCTCGACTAAAACTCTATCTGACTTCATAGCCTTCTACACAGAAAAGCCAAACCCTGGTAACAAAAGTAAGATTGATCAGTTCAAAATATATATTTGTATTTGTTTTTATCTTCGAAGGGGAAATTTGTTGTTTGATTTATTAAAAGGACTTTTGCAATCCAATGTAGAAACTTTACACATTCATTTGCAGTTTTCATTTGTGTTTTTTAAACTGCAATGAAATATCAAGAAGTGTACAAGCTAGCACAATAAAACAATGAATAAGTTAGACGATAAGCAATTAGCAATTACCTAGAAGCTTTGAATTAGATAGTGCCCTAGCTTGTGCCAGCAGCGCTTTCTAAGAATTAGATGGATCCTTAGCCCTTACCAGCAGCACATTACATGAGTTAGATATATGGTGCCCCAGCTTGTGCCAGCAGCGCTTTCTAAGAATTAGATGGTTCCTTAGCCCTTACCAGCAGCAAATTCTATGAGTTAGATACATGGTGCCCCAGCTTGTGCCACCAGCGCATTCTAAGAATTAGATGGTTCCTTAGCCCTTACCAGCAGCACAATCTATGAGTTAGATATTTGGTGCCCCAGCTTGTGCCAGTAGCGCTTTCTAAGAATTAGATGGATCCTTAGCCCTTACCAGCAGCACATTATATGAGTTAGGTAGTTCCCTAGCTTTTGTCAGCAGTGCATTCTATGAGTTAGATATATGGAGCCCCAGCTTGTGCCAGCAGCGCTTTCTAAGAATTAGATGGATCCTTAGCCCATACCAGCAGCACTTTATAAGAGTTAGGTAGTTCCATAGCTTTTGTCAGCAGTGCATTCTATGAGTTAGATATATGGTGCCCCAGCTTGTGCCAGCAACGCTTTCAAAGAATTAGATGGATCCTTAGCCCTTACCAGCATCACATTACATGAGTTAGATATATGGTGCCCAGCTTGTGCCAGCAGCGCTTTCTAAGAATTAGATGGTTCCTTAGCCCTTACCAGCAGCACATTCTATGAGTTAAGTAGTTCCCTAGCTTGTGTCAGCAGTGCATTCTATGAGTTAGATATATGGTGCCCTAGCTTGTGCCAGCAGCGCATTCTAAGAATTAGATGGTTCCTTAGCTCTTATCAGCAGCACATTATAAGAGTTAGGTAGTTCCCTAGCTTGAGTCAGCAGTGCATTCTATGAGTTAGATATATGGTGCCCCAGCTGGTGCCAGCAACGCTTTCTAAGAATTAGATGGTTTCCAAGCTCTTGCCAGCAGCACATTCTATAAGTTACATATATGGTGCCCCAGCTTGTGCCAGCAGCGCTTTCTAAGAATTAGATGGATCCTTAGACCTTACCAGCAGCACATTATATGAGTTAGGTAGTTCCCTAGCTAGTGTCAGCAGTGCATTCTATGAGTTAGATATATGGTGCCCCAGCTTGTGCCAGCAGCTCTTTCTAAGAATTAGATGGATCCTTAGCCCATACCAGCAGCACTTTCTATGAGTTAGATATATGGTACCCCAGCTTGTGCCAGCAGAGCTTTCTAAGAATTAGATGGTTCCTTAGCCCTTACCAGTAGCACATTCTATGAGTTATATATATGGTGCCCTAGCTTGTGCCAGCAGCGCTTTCTAAGAATTAGAGGCATCCTTAGTCCTTACCAGCAGCACATTTTATGAGTTAGATATATGGTGCCCCAGCTTGTGCCAGCAGCGCTTTCTAAGAATTAGATGGATCCTTAGCCCATACCAGCAGCACTTTCTATGAGTTAGATATATGGTGCCCCAGCTTGTGCCAGCAGCGCTTTCTAAGAATTAGATGGATCCTTAGCCCTTACTAGCAGCACATTCTATGAGTTAGATATATGGTGCTCCAGCTTGTGCCAGCAACGCTTTCTAAGAATTAGATGGTTCCTTAGCCCTTACCAGCAGCGCACATTCTATGAGTTAGGTAGTGCCCTAGCTTGTATCAGCAGTGCATTCTATGAGTTAGTTATATGGTGTCCCAGCTTGTGCCAGCAGCACTTTCTAAGAATTAGTTGGTTCCTTAGCCCTTACCAGCAGCGCACATTCTATGAGTTAGGTAGTGCCCTAGCTTGTGTCAGCAGTGCATTCTATAAGTTAGATATATGGTGCTCCAGCTTGTGCCAGCAGCGCTTTCTAAAAGAATTAGATGGTTCCTTAGCCCTTACCAGCAGCGCACATTCTATGAGTTAGGTAGTGCCCTAGCTTGTATCAGCAGTGCATTCTATGAGTTAGTTATATGGTGTCCCAGCTTGTGCCAGCAGCACTTTCTAAGAATTAGTTGGTTCCTTAGCCCTTACCAGCAGCGCACATTCTATGAGTTAGGTAGTGCCCTAGCTTGTGTCAGCAGTGCATTCTATAAGTTAGATATATGGTGCTCCAGCTTGTGCCAGCAGCGCTTTCTAAAAGAATTAGATGGTTCCTTAGCCCTTACCAGCAGCGCACATTCTATGAGTTAGGTAGTGCCCTAGCTTGTATCAGCAGTGCATTCTATGAGTTAGTTATATGGTGTCCCAGCTTGTGCCAGCAGCACTTTCTAAGAATTAGATGGTTCCTTAGTCCTACCCAGCAGCGCACATTCTATGAGTTTGGTAGTGCCCTAGCTTGTGTCAGCAGTGCATTCTACGAGTTAGATATATGGTGCCCCAGCTTGTGCCAGCAGCGTTTTCTAAGAATTAGATGGTTCCTTAGCCCTTGCCAGTAGCACACATTCTATGAGTTAAGTAGTGCCCTAGCTTTTGTCAGCAGCGCTTTCTAAGTATTAGATGTTTCCTTAGTCCTACCCAGCAGCGCACATTCTATGAGTTTGGTAGTGCCCTAGCTTGTGTCAGCAGTGCATTCTATGAGTTAGATATATGGTGCCCCAGCTTGTGCCAGCAGCGTTTTCTAAGAATTAGATGGTTCCTTAGCCCTTACCAGCAGCGCACATTCTATGAGTTAGGTAGTGCCCTAGCTTGTGTCCGCAGTGCACTCTATGAGTTAGTTATATGGTGCCCCAGCTTGTGCCAGCAGCGCATTCTAAGAATAAGATGGTTCCTTGGCCGTTGCCAGCAGCACATTCTATGAGTTAGATGGTGTCCCAACTTGTGCCAGCAGCGCTTTCTAGTAATTAGATGGTTCCTTGGCCCTTGCCAGCAGCACATTCTATGAGTTAGGTAGTACCCTAGCTTGTGTCAGCAAAGCTTTCTAAGAATTAGATTGATCCTTAGCCCTTACCAGCAGCACATTCTATGAGTTAGGTAATTCCCAGCTTATGCCAACGACGCATTCAATGAGTTAGATATATGGTGGCCCAGCTTGTGCCAGCAGCGCTTTCTAAGTATTATATTGATCCTTAGCCCTTGCCAGCAGCACATTCTATGAGTTAGATGGTGTCCCAACTTATGCCGTTAGTGCTTTGTAAGAATTAGATTGTTCTCTAGCCCTTGCCAGCAGCACATTCTATGAGTTAGGTAGTGCCCCAGTTTGTACCAGCAGCATATTCTATGAGTTAGATATATGCTGCCCCAGTTTGTGCCAGCAGCGCTTTCTAAGAATTAGATGGAACCTTAGCCCTTGCCAGCAGCTCATGCTGTGAGTTAGATGGTGTCCCACATTGTGCCAGCAGCGCTTTCTAAGAATTAGATGGATCCTCAGCCCTTGCCATTAGCACATGCTATGAGTTAGAAGGTGTCCCAACTTGTGCCAGCAGCGGTTTCTAAGAATTAGATGGTTCCTTAGCCCTTGCCAGCAGCACATTCTATGAGTTAGGTAGTGCCCCAGCTTGTGCCAGCAGCACATTCTATGAGTTAGATATATGGTGCCCCAGCTTGTGCCAGCAGCGCTTTCTAAGAATTAGATGGATCCTTAGCCCTTTCCAGCAGCACATGCTATGAGTTAGATGGTGTCCCAACTTGTGCCAGCAGCGCTTTCTAAGAATTAGATGGTTCCTTAGCCCTTACCAGCAGCACATTCTTTGAGTTAGGTAGTGCCCCAGATTGTGCCAGCAGCACATTCTATGAGGTAGATATATGGTGCCCCAGCTTTTGCTAGCACCTTTTTCTAAGAATTAGATGGATCCTTAGCCCTTGCCAGCAGCACATGCTATGAGTTAGATGGTGTCCCAACTTGTTCCAGCAGCGCTCTTAAGAGTTAGATGGTGTGTCAGGACGCCATGCACAAAGTATGAAGAATTCAACTAAATAGTATTACCTAGGACAGTATACAACAAAATCTTACCTCTCCACTGGCAGTCCCCAATTTTAGATCCGCAAGAATATAACACATTCTCGATCGTAAGTCCTCGTCGTATTTTATCCCTGACCACAGCGTGGTAAGTATTTGCGGGGAGTCAGGGCCTTCGTTAGCTTTGCAGATTTCTGCCGTCCTCTTCCAGACCTCCGTCAATCCTTTAGTTTTCCTTTCATCTTTTGTGCTCAATACTGAAAAATATTTAGACTTTTTAAATTACCTCTAAAAATTGAAATCGAAATGTTGAGAAACACATTATCGTGTTGTTAACCTGTTGTTAATCGTGTTGCGTCTGCCTGCGAAGGCACTACCGGTATCGTTCTGTGCTATACTGTACGATAGCTTCCCCTGCCTCTGACGGTATTATAATTGTGTATGACTCGGCCCCTAGTCAGGGCACATTTAGACTTAGCACCATCCCTATTATGTAGAGGCAGAGCCAATTTCAACAACTGCACATTGTTGAAATGGAATGAATAATCAATTTACAAATTAACAGTTCTTAAGTTCTTAGGAATTTATTGTTGGAAATGTAGGTAAAAAATTTACTTGTAAACCAATTGGGGGCGTGGCCAGCTGCTTGTAAACCAGCTGGGGGCGTGGCCAGTTGCTTGTAAACCAGCTGGGGACGTGACCAGTTGCTTGTCGCTTGTCTTCCAAACTTCTCTGTTATTTAAGAAATTATTGTGATCATTTGCCATCACTTAATGAAAAAACATCTAATTCAGTAAAATAAAATGTTTACAATAATTTATGAATGTACTTTAATCACACTTGCTATAGCCTAGTTATTTTAAGTAGACCTACCAATTAAATATATAGGCCTACTCGATATAAAGTTATGCTAAGTTCAGTAACTAAACATAATGGTTTAACCTTACCGTAGCTTTCTACCCTTCCAACGTAACCGTCGAACACCAAGATCTAAACATAAAACAGGCAATTTACATTTTGGTTTTAGTATTGTATATTTAATAGCCTCAATATGCTTCTAGTTGTATTTATAGTAAATTAAGTAATACTCATATTTGTAGTTTAATTTCAACCAGAAACTAAAACTATAAACAGGATAAACAAACGTCTCAAAACACTGCAAAATATATAGGAAATTTATAGGGAAATTATTAGCAAAGTAGACCGTATTAAATTTTTGGGATTAGAAATAGAGTGTACATGCAGGGAAAGTTATTTCAAAAATATCATCCGGAATTTTTGCATTATCAAGATTGAAATTGTTTTGATACTGATTCTCTAAACTCTGGCTACTTTGCATACATTCACTCAATAATTTCTTTTGGAATATCGCCCTATGAAACGACGTCAATTAGCAACCTAGACGCTATTTTAAAACAACAGAAAAAACCATACGAATAATATTAAATCTAAAACCAAGAACTTCAGTAAAAGAGCATTTTTCATCTTTAAACATAATGACTGTTAAAATGGAATGTTTGTTTTTGAAACAATCCAATCGTTACGATTTAAATTAAATTATTTAAAATTAGTAGGAGATAACCGCAATTATAACACGAGAAACCGGAATGACATTGCTTTAAATTCACATAGATTAGAATTATATACAAAAAAAAACAACATACGTAGGGTCAAATTTTACAACAAGGGATTGTATTTCCTAGATGAGTTTTAGTTTTATTTGAATCTGAACAATATTATTCATAGCTTAGTTATTTCTGTAGTTAGTTGATGTATTTTCTGATTAAATTGTATCAAGTAATTGATACCATTCATGTATATCCAGGTATATAATGAATAAAGAAGTTTTAAATTTAATTGAATATTTTGGATGACCTGGCTCTCTTAGAGAACCGCAGAGTGCTTCATGAATGGCTTTGTTCGTATATTTCAAGTCGAGAGCAGTATGTCCAGACAGCTAATTCAAATTCAACTAAAGCTCAAATAAATGTTGGAGTCCCTCAAGGATATATCCTTGGGCCGCTTATCTTCCTAACCTTTGTCACTGACCTAAGCTCATCAATCATCAATTCAAAACTTATTCAATATGCTGATGACACTACTTTGAGTCCTAGAAGCTAAACCAAGAAATTCAAACTTTTGTCAAAATTAACTCATGAATTCAGTTCTTTTCAGATAGAAATTTACACTACTTCCAATACATTCGATTTGCACTTGGAACAGTAAAATATCAAGCAAAATACCAAATAATTTCTGGTATGAGATACTTATTTTCATCATCACTTTACCTATAATTATATTCAATAATAATTATAAGTGACTTGTATCGCTTCTTTGTGCCTCTCTCAAGACGGGGCCACCGCGTCTTACCGGGGAGATAACGATTACGATACAAGTACAAAACAATACAAGGATATATGATGTGTACAATTGTTACTTAATCTTAAAATAAATATGTTTTATTAAAGAATATGAATATATGTTTAAGATTAACAAATTAATTTACGACACTAACCGCGAGAAGAACGAAGATCGGCCGCATATTGTAGAAATAATCGTCTAAAATGACCAACTGCAAATGCGATGAAGCTCAACATCAGATCGGTACAACACAGGTGGTGGGAAGACGTGACATGCATGACACAATGATTGCTATAATTATCTACTTCCGTGTCGACTGAATTTTGCCAGATAGTTTAATAACTAAATATAATGTGGACAATTCAATTCAATTCAAAATGTAATTTATCACAATTTAACAATACAATACAGAATCATATAAAACATATGCAGTACAATATGCAGTAAAAAATAAAATAAAACAATTTTATAATATATCTCATGTTAATGAACATTGACATGTTAGCTTATTAGTGAATTCCCTTTGGAAAGTGAACTATTAGCATGACCCGCACGGTGAAACTTAAGCCCGGGACCACCATAGAAGTTCCTAACGTGACCCCCTGAACACGTTTTGGGGGGTCGTTCAAAATGTTATATATATATGTGTGTGTGTGTGTGTGTGTGTGTGTGTGTGTGTGTGTGTGTGTGTGTGTGTGTGTGTGTGTGTGTGTATATGTGTGTTTGCACTCTAGCGGTCGCATTTTTTGTCCGATTTACTTCAAATTTTGTAGGGACGTTTCTTTCTGTAATTAGTTGGACAAGTTCGTTCGGCAAAACAATCGGAAAACACTAAACCCCTTTTTTGGGTTTAGAGTTTCTTTGGGGTTTTTGGGTAATCTTTCAAAATTCGAGATTTTGGGCCCAAAAAGGTTCATAAAAGCCCCAGATGTAAAATCAATGCATGTAAAAAGATGGTAATTAGAGAGGCGAAAGTTTTAAGCCCTCTCTCGTCATTCTATCATAAATATTTACCGAGTTATTAAAGAAAATGTGAATCGACCAAACACAGTACGTTGTCTTATGGGGTTTTTACACTATAACAGCCTGTTATTCCTTTGTTAGAGTACTTTTATCATCCCCAGCAACCTCACGCCTACTTTCAAGCCTGTTTGGACCTTCTCCTAACCTTATAATGCGCAAAACTGTATTCCCAGCTTTGCAAGTAAATTAAACCAGGAGCATCAGAACAGCCAAAAAATTATGTTTTCAGATTTCAATAAAAATTGGACAAATGTATGTTTTTACACTTATTTTTAGTTTTACAATTTCTTATATGTAAATTCACTTCCCTCACGTAAGCGTGCTGCGTGCGAACTCGTTTTTTGTTATAAAAAAGAACGAACCAATCTATACAAATATCAAAAGCTCAAAGCTCGTGTGAGGTATCCTTCACTCTGCGAAATTAAAACAAATGACAAAGGGCGAAGGGAGGTTTCTATAAACAAAACTCAAAAAAGAGTAAATAAAATATGTAAAGGTCAAATACAAGATATTCACTTGATGTACTCAACATAATACGTTTAAAAGCAAGACAACTATGACTTTAAAAGAATATTATTTTAAGGGTGTGCTCTCTTAAAAAATATTAAACATAACATTTCTATGTATCCTATGTATTCTGGTCGGGATTTCTCACTTAATTCATAGAAACCCAGTTATTTTGTTTCTGGAGGTGATCTTCCTAGTAATATGCCCTGTTAAACAGTCTTGTAGATGACACTGTAGTCACTGTAGACACTGTAGTAGACGACACTGTAGTCTTGTAGATGACACTGTAGTCACTGTAGACACTGTAGTAGACGACACTGTAGTAGACGACACTGTAGTCTTGCAGATGACACGTCTTTTATCGTATCTGGTGACAGGATTGAACCTGTTGTAACAAGTATCACTAATAGTATAAATGTGTCTACCAATTGGTTTGAAGCAAACTGCCTGGAGACAAATTATTAAAAAAACAGAGAAAATATATCTCTCTCTCAGGAAGTTCCTTGTTGAACAAAAACCTGTCCGATTACTAGGTCTTCTCATGGTTCCAAAGTTATCATGGGTGGCCCATACCAACCCGGTTATCTCAGTACTTTCTCGGGTATGTTTCCATCTCAGAAGATTGAAATCCTCTGTATCTGAAAAGATGATGCTCATGTCTTATTTTGGCTTTTTTCATTGTCACCTTTTATATGGCAACATTTTCTGGGGTAACAGTTCCGGAGCTGGGCAGGTACTTTTGTGGCAGCAAAAGGCCTTGCGTATTATGGCAGGTATTCCTCAACAAGATAGCTGCAAACCTTTTTTCAAAAGGTTTTAAATCATGTTTGTGCAAAGTATTTTCATCTATCAAAATATTCTGTATGTAAAAGAAAATAATGAACAATTTTCATCAAGGAACGAGGTTCATGGATATGAAACCAGAAACTTCCAAAATCTAAATATTAGCAGACCTTGTTTACAAAGATTGTCAAGTTCCCATAAATATTTGCATATATCAATGTTTAATAAATTTCCTATAAATTTCCGTAGATTGCCTTTCAATTCTTTCAAAAACAAACTTAATACTTTCCTCATTAACAATATTTTTTATGATGTAAATGCTTTTCTAAATTGTAGGGGTAATTTTGGTTAAGAACTGTTATTTTCTTGGATAATTATGTTTTTGTTTTTATTATGATCACTGTATTTTTTATTATTGTTTATAACAATAATTGCCATGATCAGACGATGTCCAATACACAATGTAACTTGTGTTCAAAGACAAATAAATATATCTTTATTATTATTATTATTATTATAAAAGCTCTGGCGGGCCCGCATGATGTAGTAATATTTAATTTTCAAAATACTAATTATGTTGTTAGCAAGCTTTAAGGATTAAAATATTTTAAACTTTGTAATAATAAACTATTTATTTAATTTGTTGTAAGTACATAGTGTTTAATAAATTAAACACTTTTGAAGTGAAATAAGTTGTATTATTTTATTTGTTCTCAATTTGAATTAGGTACTTTAAAAATGAGCTACAATTTTGTATAACAATTTTAAAACACTTGCCAATATTTTTAATCAAGTTTTTAAGCTGTGTAGTGAAAATTCTGTGATGTAGTTTTATGATCCCTTTAAAACCCTCAAAGTAGAACTGTAAACGGTATAGCAGCGATTTCACTCCAAACCGTAACCACTCCAAATACGTGTTTGGACAGGAAAGGAGCGAGTTACTGACCTGATGGGACCTGCACGTTAAGAAGATTTTCGACCCTGTGTTAATTCTTAGGCATTTTATACTACATAGATAGTATTCAGTTTGAAAAAGAATTGGCTCCTCTGATATGCTACCGGTTCTACTTATCTGCAATGCCAATGTACCAATATACTCTCCCCCATCATCATAAGGTTAGGATGAGGACCAGTCAGAATCGAAAGTGGATATTGGTGTTCTGAGAATGACAGAACTATGCCAGATATGAAATACCCCCGTTGCAGCAATACTGCATACTCAGCGAATTTCCAATGGTGATATAAATGTCTTAATACTACATAAAGCCAATTACCAGGTTTCATACAAATATATTCACAAATAAGTGATATATACAATTTTGATTATTCTCCATAAGAATAACATTGGGGCTGAGTAGGCAGGTTTGCTGCATCAAGGAACACAAAAAATGGGGTTTTATCCTAATATTAATATAACTCAACTAGGTGAAGTCATATACCAGTTTTGATTCATTCATGTTCATAACTAAGGGAGAAATCGCATTTAATCTGGCTGGTTTTCGAACTTAAAGTCATAAATGTTGCTTTACAGGTTTATACCAAATTTCATCAAAATCGGATAGTTTTTACGAGAGTTATCGTGCTCACGGACACACACACAAAACACACACACACACACACACACACACACACACACACACACACACACACACACATATATATATGTGTGTCTATACAGTTTTGAACGAATGGTGTTTTTGGGGTCTGGGGACCTCAAAACGAAAAGTTGTCATGGTCCCGGGCCTAGGTCTTACCATGCCGACTACGGTAATAGCTTCTTCCCTATAGGGGAAATTCGCTAAAAACACCCTTTCCTAATGTAAAATCCCCATAAGACAATGTAATGTGTTTAAGTAAATTTACATTCTTATGCTTCCCTTAAGAAGACGAACAAAGATTTAAGTATATAGTTTTTATAAACATTTAATGTATAGTAAAACTTTGTTTGATTAAAAATGAACATTTACTGTCAATAAAATATTTAAAACATATTACACATTTCTAGATAATGGCATTTTTTGTTAGTTTGTAAACTGACAATGAAATATTGAAAACTGTGCAAATTTGAATGTACTAATATTTCACCAATTTACACGAATTTCAAATTGGTTAGAGTTAATTTTTATGTTTGAAATGTTATAAAACTAAGACGGTTAGCAAAGCTTACTGTTGACGTCCAATATAACTAGGTTAAAACCTCTCCCTTTTTCCTACATCTAGATAAACATTTTATCTTAATCTTAAGTCAAATGTATGAACAAATACAAAATCTCTCTTATAAATTATTTAAGAATTAAACCCCGAAAGAGAGGGCAATTTTTCAAAAATAGTAATTACTATAATATCTCAATTTTACTTCTAAGGTCTTGTGCCGGAGTAAATCTAATTTTTGCAAATTATACAACAATGGATAGAATACAACAATTGATTTTTGCAAATTATTTGAATGGCTTAAAATGTATTCTTATGTAACATTTTGCGAGAAAACAGATTTTGTGTAATCAGATTTCCAATCCGACTGGTGGTAACAGAGGTATAATTGGTAAGCAATGCCAAAGGGCCACCACGAGTAGAGGGTGAAAGTTGATAGGCTAGGCAACAAACTCGACCTAGAATCCTTCAAAGTGTACTCATCTTCAAAATGTTACCAAAATTGGCTATAGTCTCATTCCTGTTATGTAGGCTCAAACCCCTACTTACTGAAGAATACCTACTATCAATATACCATGCACTCTTCCACAGCCACTTGGCATATTGTATCCAGCTGTGGGGCCAATCCGCGGGTTGTGATGTGATCCTTAGTTCGTATCATTCGTATCACCATTCGTATCATCTCTATAACGGGGTGGAGGGACCACTGTATATTCCGTAGGTTCGGTGTTTTGACCTATTACGGACAGTATGTCCTGAGCAACATCGTTCACATCCATAACAATGCACCCTGCTTTACCAGAAGGAAGGAAGTCCACTCCTACAGTACCCACCACAAGGACAACTTGGACATCCCCTACACCAGGCTCGCCCTGAGAAAGGACAGTTTCCCTCTAATCGGACTGAGAATATACAATCTCCTAGGTTCCCAAATGATATGCGCCAGCTCGGGATGGGTGCCTTCAAAACAAAAACCAAGGCTTGACTTATCTCCCTGGCTCCATACTCCATAAATGAAGTGCTTGACGCAAGCAAAGACACAATCCTTGCTTCTGAAGTTCAGCCGCCATTTTGTGAATAGTTTCAATTTGTATTTTTTTTTAAGTTGTGATACAGTCTATCTGGTTCAATCCAGGCAACGACAAAGAGCAAGATAGATAGATATATTCAATTCAATCCAAAATATCTTTATTTAGTTGTTAGTAATACATATATACATGAGTGTTGTCTTATTTCAGTATTGAATCATTTTAAACAAGTGCGTAGGTCTTAGAATTTAATATAGTAATGAAAACTACAGGTCTTAGAAAGAATAAATAGCTTTGTTGATGAGGTACTGCTTTAATTTAATTTTGAATCTTTTATTTGAGACCTCATCTGTGGTATATCTTGGGATTGTATTGTAAAACTAGTTGGTGCCCGTCGAAATTCGACGGATATAATATAAAGATGAGTATTCACGGGATGAGTATTCATGAGTACCTTACGGGAAAAGTCACTTATAAAATTGTTGTATAGTTTTTCTAAATTAGCACAATGTGACTTACGATTTCTCTCCGTAACTATGTAATATTTTTCATTTTCAAATTATATATGAATCAGAATGGAAGAAATAATTTAGATAACCTAAAGAATGCGTCTTATGATAATTTTTTTAATCATCATCTTACTAAAAATATAAGGTAATTTTTGTGAACGGGCTACTGGCGAAATTATTACGTTTCAAATCATGGTTGATGCTTGGCGTTTAAAAGTTTTTTTTTTGGTTTTTTAGCGAATTTCCCCTATAGGGAAGAAGCTATTACCGTAGGTCTCATGGTAGGACTTTAAGCCCGAAACCATGATAACTTTTCATTTTGAGGTCCCCAGATGCCAAAAACACCATTCGTTCAAATTGTTACATATGTCTCCGTAAGCACAATAACTCTCGCAAAAAAGTTCCGATCTTAATGAAATTTAGTACAAATGTGTAAAGTACCATTTACTCGAACGAGTTCGAAAACCAGACAAATTGCAACATCCAAAGGGGGGTTTTTGGGGGGGATTGTACCCCAAAAATGGGTTTTTTTGGGGTTTCCATATGTAATTTTTATTCAAATCAATTTTTTTTATCATTGAATTCAGCATAAAAAACAAACAGTTTGGTATTTTTGTCATTGCTCTACGTCAATTGGTTACTGATATATTGAAAGTGCTAAACACAGTACGTTGTCTAATGTTATTCTTATGGAGAAAAGGAAAAATTTTATATCTCGGTTATTTATGGACATAAACTGACAAAACTTGGTATATAGCTTCATCTGGTTGTTGCTTATTGTTGTTTGCACAAAAACATTTTGTCTATGGTTCCCGTAGCAGCAAACCTAGGTACTAGGCCCCATGTTATTCTTATGGAAAATAATTCAAATGTTATATATCGCTTATTTATGCATGTATATGGATGAAACTTGGTAACTTCATCAAGATTAATTCTGTTGATATTTGCATTAAAACCCATTATTTTGTGTTCCTTAATGCAGCAAACCTGCGTACTCATCCCCAATGTTATTCTTATGGAGAATAATTAACATTTTAAATATCGCTTGCTTGTGAATATATTTCTTATGAATCCTGTTAAGTGGCTTAATGTTTTATGTTATATATTCATTGAAAATACACTAAGTATGCAGGTTTGCTGTGACGGGGGTATTTTAGGTTAGGAAGACTTCTACCTTCAGGGCTCTGTTCCCTGGCATTCTAAGTTCCAGTGGTAAGTAAGTGCATTCTAAGTAAGTAAGTGGTTAATCTTATGGAAGAAAATAAATAAATGTAAATGAATATTTAACAGCAGCTGTTAAAACTTACACATAGTACAGAATCAGTAGCAGCCGTTTTAACAAAACTTCTGGAATGACATCTCAGTGTAAACGTATATGAGCTGGATATTCCCAAAATGGAAAAAAAATTTGAATTGGAGCAGCTTGATTTGCTGTTCTATAATTAGAGGCAAGCTACGGGGGAGGAGCCTGTTTTACCCCATTTTCCTCATAAGAATAACATGAAAATCTAAGAATAACATGTTTCCTGTCTGTCTGTATGTATTTTTTTTTGTTTGTTGATTTGATATATGTTTTACCTTGGTAGTAGGTTCAGATGTCAAATTGAAACATTGCATAGTTTAGTTGGTTTTCGTGATTTAAATTTCCTTTTATAATTTCCAAAAAAATACAACTTCCGGTTTCAAAATCGCTGCCAATCATAAATATCAACGCATATAAGCTATAACATCTTAAAATTACAAAATTAAAATACATAAAAGATTTTGCCTTCTACAAACATTTTGGTACTTTGATGAGTAGTCCACTATAAGTGTATCATTACCTATAATTTTATCTCGTGTAAACTTTGACAGTGACAAACAGTTGACAGTTATGTCTCTGAAACCTAACACAAACAGTTTCAGTCGAGGATATTTCATAGGTACAATAGAGAAACTTCACAAATTACTTATCAACGTTACAATGTGTTACGTTTAAGTTATGCAATTGAAACCACGTCGTGCTGTGTGGGATGTAATTCAAGCTTAACGGGTACTAACAGAAGACACTACGAAATAATATAGACACTTTGCCTAAAGGCAAAGTGGACTAACCCACAATTTTTCAATTTTGAGATTGGTATACATGCTGGTGAAGAAAAATCAGCTCTATCTAATGGTAGCACGAGCTAATCTCTATCAGCTGTAGTTTTTTTTATAGAAATAAACAATGGTTAGTCCAAAATGCATTCTCACACATTATCTTCTAGGCAGAATGGACTAACCCACAAAGTTAAGTGCAAATTTGGACTATCCCCCATTAGAACAATGTTCATCAAAATGTCATTTTGTTGTCAAGTCAAAATGGACTAAACTGTGACATGCCTTGTATTTTGTTGCTCTATTCTCCCTTATACTCTATGTAGGTCTTAGTTCAATGAAAACTTACCTTATAAAGTACTAACCTTAATGTTAAAATTGACTAACCCACAATGGACATGGAAGCAAAATGGACTACTCAATTTTGGAAGCCATTTTGGAAATGAAATATTGTGATTTTTTAAATAATTTACCAAACAGTATAATTCTATGGGTTTAATCTGACAGATTACAAGAAATCACAATCCAGATCAACTTCTGAACTAAGATATGAATTTTTAACTTTAGCCCTTAATATCTCAAAACTTACTTTTCGGGGTTAGTCCACTTTGCCTTTAGAGGCTTCATATATATTACAGGTCATAATGATAATTTGGGAATTTGGTTCAAAATAAATTAAAACTAATGGGGTACGGTAAGTTGTTATAATCCCCCCCCTCAACAATTGAAAATATCAAACTACTCCAATAATACCTTATATTGTTTGCCATTCCTTGTATAAGACTTACACGATCCACTCTCACATCCAGGTCCCTGAGTCACCCAATCAGTTTTCATCAGTTTTAGTCAGTCTTTCCCCTACCCTCACACAACTCAGAGCTAAGATGTGGCCTGTACAATGGAAACCAAACACACCAAAGCTGTAGTGGGGGATAAGGTGTTCCTAATGAGTAAAAATCAAAGCCAGACGATTTAAAGATCTTTATTTTTTGTCATTGCTCTGTCACAAAACAAAATTTATGTTTTCCTAGTTGTATTGGAACAAGAGCATTGTAGTTTTCCCTTCACGTTCCATAAGTAGGGCTTGAGGGTTTGTAGTGGCTCTTGTCTATATCCTTGCATAAACGATCCTCTTCAGTAGTTAGATAGCTGTGCACGGTGTCGTAGTTGATAATTCGACACATTTGGGTATCATCATTTACTGATGAGCCATCCTCGCTTTCCAACCAAACCAGGACTTCGACATTGGTGGCGCTTATAGCCCCATACTGTATACTTTTATAGTGTCTTTTTAGTTTTTCTATCTCATTTGTTTCACATTTGACATTAGCATACATTATATAAGTACCCAATGGAATTCCTTTCATTTTCTAAAAAATACAATATGTAAATAAATTAAAATAATAATAAAAAATAATTAATATTGATTTAGTTTAAATTGATGATAAAGTAAACATTTAATACCTTAAGCGGAGTAATATTTAATCACTAAGAGACCACGCCACCATTGCTTATATATCAGTGGTATATGTGCTTTCTTACTTAGTGGTTCTTACCTGATGCAATTTATAAAATTTAAGCGTGGGTTATTACAAATATTGCGAGCTGCTAGCTGTACAAGCTATTGTCAATTGCTATTGACTTCACGTCTTTATTAAAACAAAGAAGTTCCAGCACAATCTATGAGTTAGATGGTGTCCCAACTTGGGCCAGCAGCGCTTTCTAAGAATAAGATGATTCCCTAGCCCTTGCCAGCAGCACATTCTATTAGTTAGATGTATGGGGCCCCAGCTTGTGCCAGCAGCACAATCTATGAGTTAGATGATGTCCCAACTTGTGCCAGCAGCACAATCTATGAGTCGGATAGTGTCCCAACTTGTGCCAGTAGCACAATCTATGACTTAGATAGTGCCCCAGCTTGTGCCAGCAGCACAATCTATGAGTTAAATAGTGCCCCAGCTTGTGCCAGCAGCACAATCTATGAGTTAGATGGTGTGCCAACATGTGTCAGCAGCACATTCTATGAGTTAGATAGTGCCCCAGGTTGTGCCAGCAGCACAATCTATGAGTTGTATAGTGTCCCAACTCGTGCCAGCAGCACAATCTATGAGTTATATAGTGCCCCAGCTTGTGCCAGCAGCACAATCTATGAGTTAGATAAGGGCCCAACTTGTACCAGCAGCACAATCTATGAGTTAGATAGTGCCCAACTTGTGCCAGCAGCGTTTTCTAAGAATCAGATGGTTCCTTACTCCTTGCCAGCAGCACATTCTATTAGTTAGATATATGCTGCCCCAGCTCGTGCCAGCAGCACAATCTATGAGTTAGATGGAGTCCCAACTTGTGCCAGCAGCGCTTTCTAAGAATTAGATGGTTCCTTAGCCCTTGCCAGCAGCACATTCTATTAGTTAGATATATGCTGCCCCAGCTTGTGCCAGCTGTAAAATCTATGAATTAGATAGTGTCCCAACTTGTGCCAGCAGCACAATCTATGAGTTAGATAGTACTCCAGCTTGTGCCAACAGCACAATCTATGAGTTAGATGGTGTCCCAGCTTGTGCCAGCAGCACACTCTATAAGTTAGATAGTGTCCCAACTTATGCCAATAGCACAATCTATGAGTTAGATAGTGTCCCAACTTGTGCCAGCAGCACATTCTATGAGTTAAATAGTGCCCCAGCTTGTGCCAGCAGCACAATCTATGAGTTAGCTAGTGTCCCAACTTGTGCCAGCAGCGCTTTCTAAGAATCAGATGGTTCCTTAGCCCTTGCTAGCAGCACATTCTATTAGTTAGATAAATGGTGCCCCAGCTTGTACCAGCAGCACAATCTATGAGTTAGATGGTGTCCCAACTTGAACCAGCAGCGCTTTCTAAGAATTAGATGGTTCCATAGCCCTTGCCAGCAGCACATTCTATTAAATAGATATATGGTGACCCAGCTTGTGCCAGCAGCACAATCTATCAGTTAGATAGTGTCCAAACTTGTGCCAGCAGTACAATCTATGAGTTAGATAGTGCCGCAGATTGTGCCAGCAGCAAAATCTATGAGTTAGATGGTGTCCCAACTTGTGCAAGCAGCGCTTTCTAAGAATTAGCTGGTTCCTTAGCCCTTGCCGGCAAAACATTCTATTAGTTAGATATATGGTGTCCCAGCTAGTGCCAGCAGCACAATCTATGAGTTAGATAGTGTCCAAACTTGTGCCAACCGCACAATCTATGAGTTAAATAGTGCCCCAGATTGTGCCAGCAGCACAATCTATGAGTTAGATAGTGTCCCAGCTTGTGCCAGCAGCACAATCTATGAGTTAGATAGTGTGCCAACATGTGTCAGCAGCACATTCTATGAGTTAGATAGTGCCCCAGGTTGTGCCAGCAGCACCATCTATGACTTAGATGGTGTCCCAACTTGTACAAACAGCGCTTTCTAAGAATTAGATGGTTCCTTAGCCCTTGCCAGCAGCACATTCTATTAGTTAGATATATGTGGTGCGCCATCTTGTGCCAGCAGCACTATCTATGATTTAGATAGTGTCCCAACTTGTGCCAGCAGCGCTTTCTAAGAATTATATGGTTCCCTAGCCCTTGCCAGCAGCACATTCTATGAGTTAAATAGTGTCCCAACTTGTGCCTGCAGCGCATTCTATGAGTTAGATATATAATGCCCCAGCTTGTGCCAGCAGCGCTTTCTAAGAATTAGATGGTTCCCTAGCCCTTGCCAGCAGCACATTCTTTGAGTTAGATAGTGCCACAGCATGTGCCAGCAGTGCTTTCTAAGAATTATATGGATCCCTAGCCCTTGCCAGCAGCATATTCTATGAGTAAGATAGTGTCCCAACTTGTTCCAGCAGCACAATCTATGAGTTAGATAGTGCTCCAGCTTGTGCCAGCTGCACAATCTATGAGTTATATTGTGTACCAACTTGTGCCAGCAGCGCTCTCTAAAAAAAAGATGGTTCATTAGCCTTTGCCAGCAGCACATTCTATGAGTTAGATGGTGGCCCAAATTGTGCCAGCAGCACAATCTATGAGTTAGATAGTGCCCCAGATTGTGCCAGCAGCACAATCTATGAGTTAGATAGTGTCCCAGGTTGTGCCAGCAGCACCATCTATGAGTTAGATTGTGTCCCAACTTGTACAAGCAGCGCTTTCTAAGAATTAGATGGTTCCTTAGCCCTTGCCAGCAGCACATTCTATTAGTTTGATATATGGTGCGCCATCTTGTGCAAGCAGCGCTTTCTAAGAATTAGATGGTTCCTTAGCCCTTGCCAGCAGCACATTCTACTAGTTAGATATATAGTGCCCCATCTTGTGCCAGCAGCACAATCTATGAGTTAGATAGTGTCCCAACTTATGCCAGCAGCGCTTTCTAAGAATTATATGGTTCCCTAGCCCTTGCCAGCAGCACATTCTATTAAATAGATATATGGTGACCCAGCTTGTGCCAGCAGCACAATCTATCAGTTAGATAGTGTCCAAACTTGTGCCAGCAGTACAATCTATGAGTTAGATAGTGCCGCAGATTGTGCCAGCAGCAAAATCTATGAGTTAGATGGTGTCCCAACTTGTGCAAGCAGCGCTTTCTAAGAATTAGCTGGTTCCTTAGCCCTTGCCGGCAAAACATTCTATTAGTTAGATATATGGTGTCCCAGCTAGTGCCAGCAGCACAATCTATGAGTTAGATAGTGTCCAAACTTGTGCCAACCGCACAATCTATGAGTTAAATAGTGCCCCAGATTGTGCCAGCAGCACAATCTATGAGTTAGATAGTGTCCCAGCTTGTGCCAGCAGCACAATCTATGAGTTAGATAGTGTGCCAACATGTGTCAGCAGCACATTCTATGAGTTAGATAGTGCCCCAGGTTGTGCCAGCAGCACCATCTATGACTTAGATGGTGTCCCAACTTGTACAAACAGCGCTTTCTAAGAATTAGATGGTTCCTTAGCCCTTGCCAGCAGCACATTCTATTAGTTAGATATATGTGGTGCGCCATCTTGTGCCAGCAGCACAATCTATGATTTAGATAGTGTCCCAACTTGTGCCAGCAGCGCTTTCTAAGAATTATATGGTTCCCTAGCCCTTGCCAGCAGCACATTCTATGAGTTAAATAGTGTCCCAACTTGTGCCTGCAGCGCATTCTATGAGTTAGATATATAATGCCCCAGCTTGTGCCAGCAGCGCTTTCTAAGAATTAGATGGTTCCCTAGCCCTTGCCAGCAGCACATTCTTTGAGTTAGATAGTGCCACAGCATGTGCCAGCAGTGCTTTCTAAGAATTATATGGATCCCTAGCCCTTGCCAGCAGCATATTCTATGAGTAAGATAGTTTCCCAACTTGTTCCAGCAGCACAATCTATGAGTTAGATAGTGCTCCAGCTTGTGCCAGCTGCACAATCTATGAGTTATATTGTGTACCAACTTGTGCCAGCAGCGCTCTCTAAAAAAAAGATGGTTCATTAGCCTTTGCCAGCAGCACATTCTATGAGTTAGATGGTGGCCCAAATTGTGCCAGCAGCACAATCTATGAGTTAGATAGTGCCCCAGATTGTGCCAGCAGCACAATCTATGAGTTAGATAGTGTCCCAGGTTGTGCCAGCAGCACCATCTATGAGTTAGATTGTGTCCCAACTTGTACAAGCAGCGCTTTCTAAGAATTAGATGGTTCCTTAGCCCTTGCCAGCAGCACATTCTATTAGTTAGATATATGGTGCGCCATCTTGTGCAAGCAGCGCTTTCTAAGAATTAGATGGTTCCTTAGCCCTTGCCAGCAGCACATTCTACTAGTTAGATATATAGTGCCCCATCTTGTGCCAGCAGCACAATCTATGAGTTAGATAGTGTCCCAACTTATGCCAGCAGCGCTTTCTAAGAATTATATGGTTCCCTAGCCCTTGCCAGCAGCACATTCTATGATTAGATAGTGTCCCAACTTGTGCCAGCAGCGCTTTCTAAGAATTAGATGGTTCCCTAGCCCTTGCCATAGCACATTCTTTGAGTTAGATAGTGTCCCAGCTTGTGCCAGCAGCACAATCTATGAGTTAGATAGTGTGCTAACATGTGTCAGCAGCACATTCTATGAGTTAGATAGTGCCCCAGGTTGTGCCAGCAGCACCATCTATGAGTTAGATTGTGTCCCAACTTGTACAAGCAGCGCTTTCTAAGAATTAGATGGTTCCTTAGCCCTTGCCAGCAGCACATTCTATTAGTTAGATATATGGTGCGCCATCTTGTGCCAGCAGCACAATCTATGATTTAGATAGTGTCCTAACTTGTGCCAGCAGCGCTTTCTAAGATTTATATGGTTCCCTAGCCCTTGCTAGCAGCACGTTCTATGAGTTAGATAGTGTCCCAACTTATGCCTGCAGCGCATTCTATGAGTTAGATATATAATGCCCAAGCTTGTGCCAGCAGCGCTTTCTAAGAATTAGATGGTTCCCTAGCCCTTGCCAGCAGCACATTCTTTGAGTTAGATAATGCCACAGCATGTGCCAGCAGTGCTTTCTAAGAATTATATGGATCCCTAGCCCTTGCCAGCAGCATATTCTATGAGTAAGATAGTGTCCCAACTTGTGCCAGCAGCACAATCTATGAGTTAGATAGTGGCCCAGCTTGTGCCAGCAGCACACTCTATAAGTTAGATAGTGTCCCAACATGTGTCAGCAGCACATTCTATGAGTTAGATAGTGCCCCAGGTTGTGCCAGCAGCACCATCTATGAGTTAGATAGTGTCCAAACTTGTGCCAGCCACACAATCTATGAGTTAGATAGTGCCCCAGAATGTGCCAGCAGCACAATCTATGAGTTAGATAGTGTCCCAGCTTGTGCCAGCAGCACAATCTATGAGTTAGATAGTGTGCCAACATGTGTCAGCAGCACATTCTATGAGTTAGATAGTGCCCCAGGTTGTGCCAGCAGCACCATCTATGACTTAGATGGTGTCCCAACTTGTACAAACAGCGCTTTCTAAGAATTAGATGGTTCCTTAGCCCTTGCCAGCAGCACATTCTATTAGTTAGATATATGGTGCGCCATCTTGTGCCAGCAGCACAATCTATGATTTAGATAGTGTCCCAACTTGTGCCAGCAGCGCTTTCTAAGAATTATATGGTTCCCTAGCCCTTGCCAGCAGCACATTCTATGAGTTAGATAGTGTCCCAACTTGTGCCTGCCGCGCATTCTATGAGTTAGATATATAATTCCCCAGCTTGTGCCAGCAGCGCTTTCTAAGAATTAGATGGTTCCCTAGCCTTTGCCAGCAGCACATTCTTTGAGTTAGATAGTGCCACAGCATGTGCCAGCAGTGCTTTCTAAGAATTATATGGATCCCTAGCCCTTGCCAGCAGCATATTCTATGAGTAAGATAGTGTCCCAACTTGTGCCAGCAGCACAATCTATGAGTTAGATAGTGCTCCAGCTTGTGCCAGCTGCACAATCTATGAGTTATATTGTGTACCAACTTCTGCCAGCAGCGCTCTCTAAAAAATAGATGGTTCATTAGCCCTTGCCAGCAGCACATTCTTTGAGTTAGATGGTGGCCCAAATTGTGCCAGCAGCACAATCTATAAGTTAGATAGTGCCCCAGCTTGTGCCAGCAGCACAATCTATGAGTTATATAGTGTCTCAACTTGTGCCAAAAGCGCTTTCTAAGAATCAGATGGTTCCTTAGCCCTTGCCAGCAGCACATACTATTAGTTAGATATATGGTGTCGCAGCTTGTGCCAGCCGCACAATCTATGAGTTAGATAGTGCCCCAGAGTGTGCCAGCAGCACAATCTATGAGTTAGATAGTGTCCCAGCTTGTGCCAGCAGCACAATCTATGAGTTAGATAGTGTGCCAACATGTGTCAGCAGCACATTCTATGAGTTAGATAGTGCCCCAGGTTGTGCCAGCAGCACCATCTATGAGTTAGATGGTGTCCCAACTTGTACAAGCAGCGCTTTCTAAGAATTAGATGGTTCCTTAGCCCTTGCCAGCAGCACATTCTATTAGTTAGATATATGGTGCGCCATCTTGTGCAAGCAGCGCTTTCTAAGAATTAGATGGTTCCTTAGCCCTTGCCAGCAGCACATTCTACTAGTTAGATATATAGTGCCCCATCTTGTGCCAGCAGCACAATCTATGAGTTAGATAGTGTCCCAACTTATGCCAGCAGCGCTTTCTAAGAATTAGATGGTTCCCTAGCCCTTGCCAGCAGCACATTCTATGATTAGATAGTGTCCCAACTTGTGCCAGCAGCGCTTTCTAAGAATTAGATGGTTCCCTAGCCCTTGCCATAGCACATTCTTTGAGTTAGATAGTGCCACAGCATGTGCCAGCAGTGCTTTCTAAGAATTATATGGATCCCTAGCCCTTGCCAGCAGCATATTCTATGAGTAACATAGTGTCCCAACTTGTGCCAGCAGCACAATCTATGAGTTAGATAGTGCCCCAGCTTGTGCCAGCTGCACAATCTATGAGTTATATTGTGTACCAACTTGTGCCAACAGCGCTTTCTAAGAATCAGATGGTTCCTTAGCCCTTGCCAGCAGCACATTCTATTAGTTAGATATATGGTGTCACAGCTTGTGCTAGCAGCACATTCTATGAGTTAGATAGTGCCCCAGCTTGTACCAGCAGAGCTTTCTAAGAATTAGATGGTTCCCTAGCCGTTGCCAGCAGCACATTCTATGAGTTAGATGGTGTCCGAACTTGGGCTATCCGCGCTTTCTATGAATTAAATGGTTCCCTAGCCCTTGCCAGCAGCACATTCTATGAGTTAGGTGGTGTCCCAACTTGGGCTAACAGCGCTTTCTAAGAATTAGATGGTTCCTTAGCCCTTACCAGCAGCACATTCTATTAGTTAGATATATTGTGCCCCAACTTATGCCACCAGCACAATCTATGATTTAGGTAGTGCCCCAGATTGTGCCAGCAGCACAATCTATGAGGTAGATGGTGTTCCAACTTGTGCAAGCAGCGCTTTCTAAGAATTAGATGGTTCCTTAGCCCTTGCCAGCAGCACATTCTACTAGTTAGATATATAGTGCCCCATCTTGTGCCAGCAGCACAATCTATGAGTTAGATAGTGTCCCAACTTATGCCAGCAGCGCTTTCTAAGAATTAGATGGTTCCCTAGCCCTTTCCAGCAGCACATTCTATGATTAGATAGTGTCCCAACTTGTGCCAACAGCGCTTTCTAAGAATTAGATGGTTCCCTAGCCCTTGCCAGCAGCACATTCTTTGAGTTAGATAGTGCCACAGCATGTGCCAGCAGTGCTTTCTAAGAATTATATGGATCCCTAGCCCTTGCCAGCAGCATATTCTATGAGTAAGATAGTGTCCCAACTTGTGCCAGCAGTACAATCTATGAGTTAAATAGTGCCCCAGCTTGTGCCAGCAGCACAATCTATGAGTTAGATGGTGTCCCAACTTTTGCCAGCAGCACAATCTATGAGTTAGATAGTGCCCCAGCTTGTGCCAGCTGCACAATCTATGAGTTATATTGTGTCCCAACTTGTGCAAGCAGCGCTCTCTAAGAAATAGATGGTTCATTAGCCCTTGCCAGCAGCACATTCTATGAGTTAGATGGTGGCCCAAATTGTGCCAGCAGCACAATCTATGAGTTAGATCGTGCCCCAGCTTGTGCCAGCAGCACAATCCATGAGTTTTATAGTGTCTCAACTTGTGCCAACAGCGCTTTCTAAGAATCAGATGGTTCCTTAGCCCTTGCCAGCAGCACATTCTATTAGTTAGATATATGGTGTCCCAGCTTGTGCCAGCAGCACATTCTATGAGTTAGATGGTGTCCCAACTTGGGCTAACCACGCTTTCTAAGAATTAGATGGTTCCCTAGCCCTTGCCAGCAGCACATTCTATGAGTTAGGTGGTGTCCCAACTTGGGCTAACAGCGCTTTCTAAGAATTAGATGGTTCCTTAGTCCTTGCCAGCAGCACACTCTATGAGTTAGATAGTGCTCCAGCTTGTACCAGCAGAGCTTTCTAAGAATTAGATGGTTCCTTAGCCCTTGCCAGCAGCACATTATATGAGTTACATAGTGCCCCAGCTTTTACCAGCAGCGCTTTCTTAGAATTAGATGGTTCCTTAGCCCTTTCCAGCATCACATTATATGAGTTAGATGGTGTCCCAACTTGTGCCAGCAGCGCTTTTTTAGGGATAGATGGTGTGTCAGGACGCCATGCACAACGTATGAAGAACTCAATTAAAGAGTGTTATCTAGAAGAATATACAACAAAATCTTACCTCTCCACCGTCAGACCCCAAATTAAGATCCGCAAGAGTATAACACATCCCCGTTATGAAGTCCTCACTGAATTTTATCCCTGACCGCAGCGTGGTAAGTGTTTGTGGGGAGTCAGGGCCTTCGTTTGCTTTGCAGATTTCTGCCGTCCTCTTCCAGACCTCTGTCAATCCTTCAATTTTGTTTTCATCTTTTGTGCTCAATACTGAAAAATATTTAGATTTTTAAAATTACCTCTAAAAATGGTAATCGAAATGTTGAGAAACACATTATCGTGTTGTTATGGTTTAACGTGTCACATGCTTTTGAGGCCCTGACTGATTTGGCGGTCCGGTCAGTTGCGCATAATATTTAGAGGAATTAGTGGTTATACCTGTGATTATAAAATTAGTCATTTTACATGCATTAGATTGTCCACTGTCCTTGGCAGAACTATGAATACCGGTACGCACTAAGTCCCACTTGACTGCTGGAACAACTTGAGACATAATTATGGGGCCTTCCAACTATAGTATACAAATGCAATGTCAAACCAAATCAAATAATTCGTTATTCAGTCGTAACAACACATTCCATGTATTTGAATAGTGTCACAGACGTGTACACATTAGTTATAAATAAAAACAACTTTTTATTAGAATATTACGTGTTGTTTTTACTTACGGGATGTAATAAAAGACGTCTTACAACACTTAAGATATATTTACACTTATACTGATTCACATACAGACGGTAAACATATATAAAAGATGGTACTAGGTAGCCTAGTAGCATCTTTTTTGTATGTTTACCGTCTGTATGTGAATCAGTATAAGTGTTATACTGATATATAAAAGATGGTACTAGGTAGCCTAGTAGCATCTTTTTTGTATGTTTACCGTCTGTATGTGAATCAGTATAAGTGTAAATATATCTTAAGTGTTGTAAGACGTCTTTTATTACATCCCGTAAGTTACAAATTAAAACTAAAACTAAAAGTTGATATGGAGAAGTATATTAAAACAAAACCCTTTGCAAAGTAAAGGTCAGTAAATATTTTATCGCTAACATGTAGCCTATCAGATACACTACAAATATTTAGAGTTCGATAGTGAATGTTTATAATTTTAAATTCATAAAGTCTTTTAACGAATAACAAGGAGATTTAATTAAAACATTTTTAGCGAATTTCTCCTATAGGGAAGAAGCTATTACCGTAGGTCTCATGGTAAGACTTAAGCCCGAGACCATGATAACTTTTCATTTTGAGATCCCCAAATGCCAAAAACACCATTCGTTCAAATTTGTATATATGTATAACTTTCACCAGGAACAAACAATGTTTTTGTTCGTGTTGTTATGGCGGTTTTTAATAAAAAAAATTTCGTCTATGGTTCCTGTAGAAGCAAACGTAGATACTCGGTCCCCATGTTATTCTTATGGAGAATAATTAAAATGTTATATATCGCTTGTGCTTCCTATATTATTAATGTGTCCGTAAGCACGATAACTCTCGTAAAAAAGGTCAGATCTTGATTAAATTTGGTAAAAATGTGTAAAGTACCATTTATTTGAACGAGTTCGAAAACCAGATGAATCGCACCATCCGAAGGGGGGATTTAGGGGGGTTTTGTACCCCAAAAATGGGTTTTTTGGGGGTTTCACATGTAATTTTTATTTAAATCAAATTTTAATTTATAACATTGAATTTAGCTTAAAAAACAAACAATTTGGTATTTTGATCATTGCTCTACGTCAATTGGTTTCCGAGATATTGAAAGTGCTAAACACAGTACATTGTATAATGTTATTCTTATGGAGAAAAAGAAAAATTGTACATCTCGCTTGTTTATGAACATAAACTGACGAAATTTGGTATATGGCTTCACCTGGTTATGGTTTATATTTATTTGCACAAAAGGTTTTCGCCTATGGTTCCTGTAGCAGCAAACCTAGGTACTTGGTCCCCATGCTATTCTTATGGAAAATACTTAAAATGTTATAAAGCGCTTGTTTATGAATTTATATGGATGAAACTTGGTATGTGACTTCACTAAGATGAGTTCTATTGATATTAGCATAAACCCCCATTATTTTGTGTGCCTTGTTGCAGCAAACCTGCGTACTCAACCCCAATGTTATTCTTATGAGAATAATTAATATTTTAAATATCACTTGTTTGTGAATATATTTATTATGAATCGTGTTAAGAGTTTTAATGTGTTATTGTATATATTCATTGTAAATTCGCTGAGTATGCAGGTTTGCTGCGACGGGGGTATTTAGTAATACTAGCTGTCCTGTTGCTCGAATCCGAGCAAGCTTGTACCCAACGAAAGGTTTCTTCAGTTGTAAACAAACATATCAAAACATCTGAAATTAAAACGGATGATAACAACGTACTTTCAATCAACACGTAATTTAGACTTCTGTCGTCAGATAGCGCCAATGTTTCGTTCACACCGCCTGGCGCAGATATTTCGTTCGCGTCTACAGTCTACCAGTTAAAGTTCGTCGGCCTCCTCCTCTTGGCCGTCCTGGTTATGTCGAACGTTTTTTTGCTTATGTTTTGATTTTGTGCAAATAAAAACTGGTGTTTTGTTGCCAGCTGTACGTTCAATAACCATTTTTCAGGGTCATATTTTATTTGTTTAACCACTTCCTTAAATAAACAGCTGATTTCTCGATCGTTGGTTTGTAACTGCATATTATGTCTATGGGGAAAATCGCGACTTTGACCCCATATTTTCCCATGTCCACGGTGACTTTTATAATTTTTTTTAATTGATGGCAAAACTACATGCTAAGACCTTTCTAACGACACCTTGGACATGGTGATCGGTAGCACCACCGCTCCAAAACAATTATGACAAAAATATGCCTAGCGTATTAAAAATATAGATTTTAATTTTATTAAAGTTGCTCTCCAGTTTTACAGGTGCGGGTAAGTGTTGAAAGAACTTCAGTTCTGCATAAGCTTTGTTTAGCGAATTTCCGCTATAGGGAAGAAGCTACTACCGTAGGTCTCATGGTAAGACGTAAGCCCGAGACCATGATAACTTTTTGTTTTGAGGTCCCCACATGCCAAAAACACCATTCGTTCAAATTTGTATATATGTATATGTATATATATATTTTTATTTATTTATGTGTCCGTAAGCACGATAACTCTCATAAAAAAGGTCCGATCTTAATGAAGTTTGGTACAAATGTGTAAAGTACCATTATTTGAACGAGTTCGAAAACCAGACGAATCGCACCATCCTAAGGGGGATTTTTGGGGGGTTTTGTACCCAAAAATGGGTTTTTGGGGTTCACACATGTAATTTTTATTTAAATCAAATTTTAATTTCCATTATTGAATCCAGCTTAAAAAAATTTTGTATTTTTATCATTGCTCTACGTCAATTGGTTACTGATATATTGAAAGTGATAAACACAGTACGTTTTCTAATGTTATTCCTATATGGAGAAAAAGAAAAATTTTATATCTCGCTTATTTATTAACATAAACTGACGAAACTTGGTATATGGTCTGGTTGTTTTTTATTGCTGTTTGCATACAAAACATGTTTCCGTCTATGGTTCGCATACCAGCAAACCTTAGTTACTCGGTCCCCATGTTATTGTTATGGAGAATAATTAAAATGTTATATATCGCTTATTTATGAATTAATATGGATTAAACTTGGTATGTGACTTCACCTAGATGAGTTCTACTGATATTTGCATAAAAAACATTATTTTGCCTTCCTTTTTGCAGCAAACCTACGTACTCATCACCAAAGTTATTCTTATGGAGAATACTTAATATTTTTAATATCGCTTATTTGTGAATATATTTCTAATGAATCCTGGTAAGTGGATTGATGTGTTATTAAGACATATATATTCATTGGAAATTTGGTGAGTTGGCAGATTCGCTGCGACGGGGGTATTTAAGTTTTCCATTCATCAATCCATTCAGACAAACATATTTCAATTTGCCCATTCCCCTGCTCATATGCCAATTCGAAATGTGGTGCCCCTTCAGCCCTGTACATCGATTCAAGTGTCCCGCTTCCATCGATGAGACAGAAATTCATCGACGCAGTAAAAATCTTGCAACATTAAAGCCTGCAAAGCTTTTTCAGACGAGCCTTAAAAGTCGTGGGCCCAAGTATATCTTTAATTCAGTTAGCAGACTGTTGATTAAGCAAGCGTCTGCCTGTGAAGACACTACCGGTCCCGTTCTGTGCTTTCCTGTACGATAGCTTCCCCTGCCTCTGATTGTATTATAATTGTGTATGACTCGGCCCCTAGTCAGGGCACATTTAGACTTACGCACCATCCCTATTATGTAGAGGCAGAGCCAATTTCAACAACTGCACATTGTTGAAATGGAATGAATAATTAATTTACAAGTTAACAGTTCTTAAGTTCTTAGGAATTTGTGGTTGGAAATGTAGGTACAAACTTTGCTTGTAAACCAGTTGGGGGCGGGTCCAGTTGCTTTTAAACCAGCTGGGGGCGTGGCCAGTTGTTTGTAAACCTGCTGGGGGCGTGGCCAGTTGCTTGTTGCTTGTCTTCCAAACTTCTCTATTATTTAAGAAATTATTGCGATCATTTGCCATCACTGAATGAAAAAAAACCACTAATACAGTAAAAGCAAATGTCCGCAATAATTTCTGAATGTACTTTAATCACACTTCCTATAGCCTAGTTTTTTTTAAGTAGACCTACCAATTCAATATATACTCGATATCAAGTTATAATAAATTCAGTAACCAAACATAATGGCTTAATCTTACCGAAACTTTCTACTCTTCCGACGTAACCGTCATACACCAAGATCTAAAAAACAGACAATTTACATTTGGGTTTGAGTATTGTAAATTTACTAGTCTCAATATGTTTCTAGTTGTATTTATTGTACATTAAATAATACTCATCTTCGTGGTTTTATTTTAACCAGGAACTAAAACTATAAACAGGATAGATAAACTACGTCTCAAAACACTACAAAATATATTTTGGATGACCTGGCTCTCTTGGGGAACCAGTAGGGTGTATTGGACATTCCTGGCTCAGGAGGAGCCAGGAGGAGCGCCCCCCCCCCCCGCCCCCCCCCCTAATTAGTATGCAAATTTTTTTTTAATTACCCTAATTAATATGCAAATTTTTAATTACCCTAATTAATATGCAAATTTTTTTTAATTACCCTAATTAATATGCAAATTTTTTTTTTTTTTTCGTTTCAGGAGGAGCCCCCCCCCCCCCCGAGGTCTCGTCTGCGACACTTTACCCCCCCCCCCCGGTACATCAATCAGGAGGAGCCCCCCCCCCCCGAGGTTTCGTCTGTGACACTTTTGCCCCCCCCCCCCCCGAGAGCTCGTCTGTGACACTTTTGTCTAGAGGCCCGCACCAACACTTAGAAGAAAATCTCCTCTAAGATTTCCTTCTAATCCCTAACATGAAAAGCTTTTGTGGCCTTGAAAAAGGCCGATTATGATGGTGGGATCAGGTGGAGGCTAAGGTGTTGGGAAACATTTATTTTTTATTTATGAAAAACTTTGTTATTTCATCTGGGTGGAGTTCATCCGTTCGACGATTCCACCACATTTCGACAAGCATCATGTACTTCTGCTCAAGTTCAATGGCGTAGATGTGCTCCTCTTCAATAGGGTAGAAATTCATCTTGTAGTCCATGTCCCGCTGCCAATATTCCCATTCCAAGTCGTCCAGCGGGCAATGGTTCCACATGTTGTTGATTCCCCGTTGTTTGGAGTACAGAGCGTCGTCAAGATCTTGGGTAGTTGAATACATTTTTGGCTCATGAACGTGCTTGAACTTTTTGTCATTGCGCCATAGCCTCTTCTTATGGAAATGCTTCAAGGTGCAATCATCGTCGTCTTTTCGGTTGTAGAATTCATCACCTTCAAAGTAATCATCTTCATCGTCAAACGGCCTCTTCTTATTATTGCTATTCATCGACGTTTCCGCCGCAACACATACATCCTCCAACTCGACGTCTGTGATGTCACATTCCCACTCGATGTTGGCCATGATCTCTTCGTAGCTGTTGACGCTTCGAAACTCAAGACTAAACTAAACTTTGCTGCTAGGGCCGCGCCGTGCGTGGTGGGCTGTTGATCGCAGGTGTTCAAACAAAAAACCTGGCGAGTCGAGACCGGTCTGGGATGCAGCTGCGCCCGACCCTTCCAGGTACCCATTATAGTCCACCCGTATCGAATTACATTAGAGGAGGGTTGCTTTTACCCCTGACAGTGGATGTGATTTATTGCCGAGGGGGCAAACGTCGACAAAGGACCCAGCACCCTGAAAGCTTTTAACGGAAATTCCCCGAGGCCTGTCTGGGAAGCAGCTGCACCCGACCCTTCTAGGAACCCATAATTATAGACCACCCGTGTCGAACTCCGAGCAATAAATCACCAGTTGGTAAACACCCCTGCTCTCATTCTTGTTCTAGTCTTCAACAATTCCTGAAGTATGGGGGAGCGAAAATCTCCCCCCTAGTAATTAATTAAACAGAACACCAGGCGGACGAGAAATTGGAGCGCGTACTGAGCGGTGGTGGTTATAAGAAGCGGGTCGCGACACGCCACAGTCTCTCGATAGACTTCTTCGAAGACGGACGTCTACCGGACGTATGCAAAGACAAAGGAGAACTATAAAGAGGGCAAGTAGGTGGAAAGTTTAAACGAAGAGCCATTACAAAGAGGATAAGGACCAACAGAAGGATAACATCGTTAGACAAACGTCGTAGAACTGTAACGAAACGACGCAGGAGAACAAGGGATATTTTCAATTAATTCGATAACAATGTCGTTTATTCATCAGAAATCGTGTGAATGTGTGAAGACTGAACTGGACTTGTTTTCGTTACCGCCTACGCAGACCAGCATCGAGAGCGGTAAATGGGTTCAATACAAACCGGTCTCATCGCTGACGGACGATTCGCCAATAGAGTTTGTAATACCCGGTCACGGTGACGAGTACACGGACCTGACACAAACGTTATTACACGTTAAAGCCGCTATTGTGAAACAGGACGACACTAAAGCGGACGGTGGGCAACCTGCTAAAGAGGTGGGCCCAGTGAACAATTGGCTCCACTCGATATTCAGTCAAGTGGATCTCTATCTCAATCATAAACTGGTGTCCCCACAAACTAACACGTACGCTTACCGTGCCTACTTGGAAAACCTATTGAACTACGGATGTAGTGCGAAGAATTCGCACCTGACTAGCGAGCTGTTTTTTGAAGATTCGGCTGGACAAATGGACGATTGCGACGAATTGAATGAGGGATTGAAAAAGCGTCGCGATCACACGAAAGAAAGTGATGTTTGCGATATGGTCGGTCGATTGCACATCGATCTGTGCAATCAGAACAAATTCATGTTGAACGGTGTCGAGATGCGATTGCAACTTAACAGATCCAGAAACTCGTTTTGTATAATGTCCAAAACGCTAACTACCTACAAGGTGACAATTAAAGAGATTAGTCTTTTCGTACGTCGATGTAAGATCAATCCGAGCGTATTGTTGGCGCACAGCAAAACTCTCGAGACCGGCACGGCCAAGTATCCGATCACGCGTGTAGAAGTGAAATCGTTCACACTACCCTCCGGCATAATGAGTAAGGCTTTAGACAGTGCATTTCTCGGCCAGTTACCGAAACGTGTGATAATTGGACTGGTCAGTAATCTTGCGTTCAACGGAGATTTCAAGAAGAATCCTTACAACTTTCAACACTACGATATGAATTATCTCGCATTGTACGTGGACGGTGAACAAGTACCGGCCAAACCGTTACAGCCCGTTTACACATTGAACAGTGAGACATATATACTCTCTTATTACACATTGGTCACCGGCACCGGAATCCAGTTCTCCGACGCAGGTAATGAGATCAAGAGAGGTGACTATCCGTACGGTAATTGTCTTATGGCGTTCGACTTGACACCGGACATGTCCGCGGCTGAGTCGAGTCACTGGAATCTCCTGCGCAACGGTAATCTACGTATCGAAATTGGATTCTCCAAAGCGTTGCCCGAGACCGTCAACTGTATAGTGTACGCCGAACTGGACAACGTCATCGAGATCGATCGTCACCGTAACGTAACAGTTGACTTCAGCGGGTGAATAAAAGCGATCGCCAAACAGAAATATTGTCTGACAGCAAGTGCGTACAGTTTACTTCAAGGGTGAGCAGACGCACCACCAGTCAGTAGTACGGTTGAAGTCACACGGTAAGGACGTTAACATGGACGCTTACGCTTCTGCGGACGACTATATCAAATCGTTTATTCAGGAGATTGAGGTTATGAACAATAATGCTAGTGATCAGACATTGGCATCACCTCAGACGTCATTTGTAAAACCGACCACTGCCTGCAAGAGACGAAGGAGGGCAACTCCCATCGAAGTGGAAACCAAGAAACCAGGATGGGTGCCGAAACCAACAGATGATTGTCCCATAGTGTCATGGATGGACGATGGGAATACTTTTGCTGTTCAAAACCCGGGAAACAAAGGACAAATGTTATTGAAAATGGAAATGTACGATGGTACAGATATGGTGTTCATGTGTGGTTTATTTTTGGACAAAGATGGTGAAATGCACCAAAGTGTTAAACAAGTAGTTGATAAAGTGGAAAACATGTGGATCGATAAATCAACAGGAGTACCGAAAATTACAGGCTTAACTCAAACTGTTACACAACGCAGTGCAGTTTCGCAGCCAACGTCGAAGAAGCGAGCTGTGAGGAAGAAACAACGAGTGGCGCAAGCATTCAATTAGAGCAGCTGCATCCCAGACCGGTCTCGACGCGTCGGTCTTTTGTGTGAACACCTGCGCCCGACCCTTCGGACCCCCCACTTAGAAGAAAATGGCGGCGAGGGTTTATAAGGCGGAGCCCCGCCCGATTGAGCATCATTCGCCACCAGACCACCACCTCACATAGACCTACTCCAACTACTACTAGAGATGTCGAACAGCAGCAGCACTTTCAAGCCAGAGTTTTCGATTTTGAACGGCACTGCAACAACCGCGGACCTGAGAGCTACCCTCAACAACTGCAAGTCCGACTCTCCGCTCTACACCAGGATAGCCGATCTCCGAGAGGAATGCGGCTATCTCATCACTGCGATGGAGCGAGCCACCACACCCTTTGGCGAGACGATCGTCGTGATCCTGGAGGGGCAGGTCGGGGACGACTTCTTTCTGCGAGTCTACCTGCCTAGGCGCTTCAACGAGGCCCTGAGCAACGCCGACATTGAGCGCTACAACGGCGGATTTGGAGAACGCCTTCGCTTGGTGAAGCGCAGCCCGAGGGGTTCCAATAGCAGATTCACGCCGTTGGAGTTTATGTAAAGCAAGACTTGAAGATTACGTTAATACCTTTGTAAATTAGTTTTCGTAGTCAATACTTATAGTCACGTTCAGAACATAACCACTGTGTTATTTATTTCACTTAACCCCAAAAATGTCCTTTAGTAGTAAGTTTCAGAGTGTGAGTATGGTAACTGTGAGGTGTTTAGCTCAGTAGTAATCATGGGCTTGATGTGGAAACATCCGTTCTCAGCCATTGTGGCGGGACCTTCGGGTTGTGGCAAGTCACAGTTTGTGTCAAAGTTTATAAAGCACATTACAGAAATGTGTGACACACCATTTACCAGTATAAACTGGCATTATGGTAGTGGTGGTGGTGGCGGCGGTGGTAACTCGAAAAATATCACCATTAACCACATAGAAGGTCTACCAAACTTGGAGGATTTTTCTGGTAACGAGCCGATACTTGTGATTATAGACGATATGATGCGTGAGGCCGACAACCGTGTGGTGGATCTTTTCACAAAAGGTTGCCATCATCGCAACATTAGTGTGTTTTTCATTACACAAAATTTGTTTCATCAAGGACGCGGGCAGAGGGACATCTCATTGAATGCGCATTACATTGTGTGTTTTAAGAATCCTAGAGATAGAGTTCAGATTAGGTACTTGGCCAGACAAATATATCCAGACAGCCCGAAATTCATCGAGGAGGCGTACGCTGACGCTACGAGGAATCCACACGGCTACCTACTGATAGACTTGAAACAATCAACAGACGAGAATATGCGAATACGAAGTTGCATATTTCCAGACGATTCTACCAACTATGTGTACTTGCCGAAGAAAAGGTAATTTCGCCATCAGTAGTAATCATGTCGTGCTTGCGGAAGGACGCAGCTCTGCTTACGGCTTTCATACACGCAACACCCAAGGAGCGGAAGGCACTGTTAAAGGTGTGTGACAAGAGCCGCATTCGCTCAGTGTGTGAGTGCGCATACAACGTGTTGCGCGGTAACGTTCCTCTGGCGAAGAAGAGTAAAAGTCAGTTAAGCAAACACAAGGCGACGCTACGTCGATTGGTGAAACGCGGCGAAGGCTGGTCAAAGAAACGAAAGTATCTCATACAAAAAGGCGGTGGAATCTTTATACCGTTACTTTTGAGCGCAGTACTACAAGCAGCATTGAGTAGATAAAAATGACTGGCATCAACAATCAGTTCTATTTGACGCTGCCCAGCAACAGTTCGATGCAGTATTATCCGAAAAATACAGTTGCAAATTACATAACACATTTGCCGAGAGCTATTCAACTGGACGCTGGCGACTGGGAAATTGCACTTGTGGAAGCGCACTATCCAATGACATTTCTATCAGTCGGTAATGACGAAACAATTGACATTTGCATACAACCGCAAGAGGAAGCAAAAGTGAACATAGAAGCGTTGGCGCGGGTTATGGACAGCACTGCCGATGTAACGCCAGTAGTGTCGGCTATTCCAAAACAAAACCACAGAATTAAATTGAAGACTGGTGATTACGCAAATATTCAAGAATTGTGTGATCATATCAATTCGCAAGAACTAGCGATTACTTTTGGTGTAAAGTTCACCGTTGAAAACTCATACAACAAATTCATTGAAGTATCGATGGGAACTGATGTTGTAAAAATTACATTAAGTCCAACGTTAGCGCTTCAATTGGGGTTCGATCCGAATGAATTGACGCTGGAAGGTGATGCAGTTAACAAAAGCATCCGTTCGCCCAACATTCGTCTTGGCTTACCGTCACACATGTACGTGTATTGTGATTTAGTCGAGCCGCAGATGGTCGGCGATACAGTCGCACCGTTATTGAAAATTGTCAATATATCCACGTCTACTTATGTATACGGTTTGCATAAATCAACATCATTCATCGATCCGCACTATGTGCCTGTTATGAATAGATCTTTTGACAGTGTGGAAATTGACTTAAGAGATAACATTGGTAATCATTTGCCATTCCACTTTGGAACGTCGTGCGTGAAGTTACACTTTAGAAAAGTAGCTAGTCATTAGTGAAAAAAAAAAAAAATGGAACATGCAAAGAAAATGGTAGTTGTGCCACAAGAGTTGATTGATCGACTGCAATCAAATGCTACGGATAACAGACCGACTAATCTATCCAGTGAAAACAGCCTCGACGCGGAGATGCAACAAATATTGAATAACAAACGCATGGACGATAGTGAAAAGTGGAAATTGTACAAACAAGCGTTACATCGCTTCTTGCATATTGCAGAGAATAGACGTCAACCGATTAGCATACCAATCGTGGAGTCGGGTGGGAATGAGCATAGTCGACGATCGCACCCCGCTGCGGAAGGCGGTCCAGTGGAAGAGATTGTGGAAACGTTTTCCAAAACTTACAGATCTGATGCCCGCAATCTTTTACGTTTCATGAAACGTTATGGCAGCTTAATCAGTTGGGACAGTGGCTATTCAGTGTACATCAACGGTGTAAAAATCCCAGACTCAAATCTAGTGGATATCTTAAATTGCATAGTAAAGGTGCGTATGCGTGATTACACACCGCCAGGATGGCGGGAAGTGCTCAACGCATTGAAAGCGATGAACGTGCCAAAGGACTATATGAATAATCTAAGAGCGCTTAAGGAAATAAATGCCGAATATCGATCATCATTCACAGGAGGAGAAGGATCAGACGATGACGTGGACACATCAACTGAATCAATACTGAGAACACCGCTAGTAAATCGGCTTCGATCGGCAAGAGGAAAATGTGTAACATCTACACCGGCACGAGCGACAGAGCAGTTTGATTTTTCAAATAGAAACAAGCCGTTGTCAAATTTGGACAAGTGGGAAACGTACACAGGATAGGTTTTCAGTATTATGGAGCGTTTGTATTACAATCCCATCGAACCTTCGTCGTATGGCGGTGTAGCTCCATTAGCGCGAGCTGCAAAACCAGTTTCAAAACGCAAAGTGATTGAATGGTTACAAACACAGGACACTTACACATTGCACAAACCGGCACGCAAGCGTTTCCCGCGCAATCCTTACATAGTGTATGGTCCATTTGAATTGTGGCAAGCGGACTTGAACGATATGCGTGGTCTTAGTAAACACAACGAGGGCGTCAACTACCTGCTGACTGTAATAGACGTGTTTAGCAAACACCTGTATGTGCGAACGTTGAGGCGGAAAGAAGGGGCTGAAGTGGCCAACGCTTTCGAGGAGATATTTGCCGAAGCGACCGACACACCTCGCTGTTTACAAACCGACAAAGGTACTGAATTCACCGGTGCCAAGACGAAAAAATTATTCAAACAATACGGAATCATCTATGTCACTACACAAAACCCAGATGTTAAAGCGGCCGTAGTGGAACGCGTGAATCGCACTTTGAAAACACGCATGTGGCGATATTTGACTTACAAAAACACATATCGTTATGTAGATGTGTTGGACAAACTGGTTAGTGCATACAACAACAGCGCTCACAGGAGTCTAGGCAATAGAATACGACCAGTCGATGTGACTGTTGACAACAAGCGAATATTGCATCAGGTATGGCGTCGCATGTTCGGTAAGATACCGCGTCGTGTTAAGGCAAAACTGAAAGTTGGCACCACAGTGCGCATATCTAAGGAGAAGGGCACATTCGCAAAAGGTTACGAGACTAATTGGAGTAAAGAAGTGTTTGTGGTGCGTCGTGTAAACACATTGATGCCTCTACCAATGTACACTTTGTCGGATCTCAACGGTGAACAAGTGACTGGTCAGTTTTACGAATACGAATTACAAAAAGTGACAATATACAACGGCCATCTGTTCAAGATTGCTGAAATACTAGACGCTAAGGGTCGCGGTCGCAGTAAGCGTTATTTCGTCAAGTGGGAAGGTTACGGAGACGAGTTCAATTCTTGGGTAAGAGCGCAAGATTTGCAAAATGCCTAATAGCAACCAGTTCTATTTGACATTGCCCAGCAACAGCTCAAAGGATTATTTTCCAAAAAACACAGTGTCCAAGTACACTACACATCTGCCGAGACAAATTCGATTAGAAGGCGATGGCGAGTGGGAGATGGCTTTGGTCGAAGCGCATTATCCATGTTCCTTTATGACTGTGGACGAGGAATCGTGTATTTGGCTCGACTATAAACTCGTTCTGCCGAGTATTCCCGTCACACTCAGTGTCGAGCACATTATGCTAAAGATGAAACCCGGTTATTACAAGAACATAACCGATTTATTGAAAATGATCAATAAAGCGAAGGATGTCACCCAGTACTTGTACTTTGAGTATGACAAAGAGCAGGACAGAGTCAAGATCACGACAATGGCGGACGGTATAAGCAAAGTACATTTCACCGAAGCGCTGTCTCTCCAGTTGGGTTTCGATCCGTACGAGAACGTTTTGTCAAATGACCTCACAGCGATATGGCCGCCTAATCTGACTATGGGACTGCCGACACACTTGTACGTGTATTGTGATCTGATTGAACCGCAGCTGATTGGTGACACTACAGCGCCGCTTTTGAAAATTGTCAACATTGACAGAGAGAACTACACACACGGCGCGCATAAGACTGTGCATTTCATCAGTCCTCATTATGCGCCAGTTATGAAAGGAACATTTGAAACGATCGATATTGACCTAAGGGATCACGCTAGTAAAAAAGCGTCATTCCTCTTTGGGACGTCGTACGTGAAGCTTCATTTCAAAAGAGGAGCTCAGCAATGATGAATACAAACGATCCCTACTTGGCGTACTATCGCCGCCAACAATTGCAGCAGACCGGAGGCAGTATCGAGAGGGTATTTCGCGGTGCACCCTACCAGCGAGGACATGGAATTGGCAGTTTCCTAGGCGGTATGTTCCGCACCATCACACCGCTACTCAAGTCGGGAGCCTCTGCTGTGGCCAAAGAGGCGTTGAAATCCGGTGTTGGATTCTTGGGCGACATGGCCATGCACCAGCGGGACCCCAAAGAAGCCGCTAGAGATCATTTCAGCCAGTTTACAGACTCGCTAAAACGCCGGGCGGACGGCAAACTTCAACGTGTGCTAAGTGGCGGCGGCGGCTCTCGCGCGAAACACCGTCGCGTAACGCGAAAGAATACCGCGAAACACCGGCGCGCTACTCCTGCGCGAAAGACTAACGCGATACTCTCGCGTAAGAGAAACGCGAAGCGCGCCATGTCTGGCGGCCGTCGTGTCACACCTCAGTCTTTGGCGAAACTCCTTCGAGGAAGGTCGTCGTCGTCGTCGTCATCCAAGAAGGGCAAGAAGAGAAGGACAGTTAGAAAGAAGAAGAAGAAGACGAGGAAAGCAGTGAGGAGAACGTCTATACGCGATATATTCAATTAACACACACACACACACACACACACACACAATGTCGTTTCTACATCAAAAGTCGTGTGAATGCGTCAAGACGGAATTGGACTTATTCTCCCTACCACCGACGCAGACCAGTATCGAGAGCGGCAAATGGATTCAGTACAAACCAATCTCCACACTGACTGATGATTCGCCCATCGAGTTTGTTGTGCCCGGCAACGGCGAAGAATACACCGATCTTTCGCAAACAATGTTGGAAGTTACAGCGTCTATTGTCAAGTCGACAGGAGCGGCAATCGCAGATGTCGAAGAATCGAATAAAATTGGCCCAGTCAACAATTGGCTGCACACGTTATTCAGTCAAGTCGATATGAGTATGAATCAGAAACTGGTCACACCACAAAACAACACTTATGCATATCGAGCGTATATCGAAACATTGATGAATTACGGCTATGATGCTAGGAAATCACATTTAACATGTGGACTGTGGAACGCGGACGACGCCGGCTATATGGACAATACTCTGGACGATAACGATGGACTAAAGGCGAGACGAAAAATGACAAATAAAAGTCGTGAAATCGATATGCTCGGTCGCCTACATGTGGACATGTGTAATCAGAACAAGTTCCTGTTGAATGGTGTGGAACTGCGTTTTAAACTGATCCGATCAAAAGATTCCTTCTCCATTATGGCGGATGATGGTGACTACAAGGTGCACATTGTTGATGCGAATCTCTGGATACGAAGGTGTAAAGTTAGCCCCACGGTACTGTTGGCGCACAGCAAGACGCTTCAGACCGGCACAGCTAAATACCCAATCACCAGAGTGGAATTGAAAACATTCACACTGCCGTTTGGAGTGAGGAGCAAAACTTTGGACAATGTCTTTCTAGGTCAAGTGCCGAAAAGAATTATTGTCGGACTGGTCACGAACGCCGCTTATAATGGTGATTTAAAAAAGAATCCATTTAACTTTCAAAATTTCAAAACCAACTACTTCTCGCTGTACGTGGACGGTGAACAAGTGCCGTCCAAACCGCTACAACCACACTACGAAACCGGCAAGGGAAAATACGTGATGGCGTATCACAGTCTGTTTTCAGGCTCCGGCATACACTTTAGCGATGCTGGTAATCTCATAAATAGAGATGACTACGACGATGGATATTGTCTGATGGCATTCGATCTAACACCTGATATGTCAGCAAGTGACACAACTCATTGGAACCTAGTGCGCAACGGCAGTGTGCGTATGGAGATTGCTTTCGACACGGGACTCACAGAGACTGTCAACTGTCTGGTATACGCAGAGTTTGACAACGTCATAGAAATCGATCGTCATCGCAACGTGTCTGCGGACTTTGGCGGTTAGATCGTCGGCGGCGGCGTCATCGTCCTCCTCCTCAGTCATCAACCAACACTCGCACAAGATGGATCGTTTATGCAGAGCACAGCGTACAAATTTAGCATCTCCGATTATTGTGGATTTTCAATGTTTCAAGGACAACTCAAATGACTACATTCTGAAGGAAGTGTGCGTCTTGGAATTGGCCAGTGGAACACTGCTAATGCATCATATCGCCAAATCACCATTCAGCCGAGATTTCCTATCACAAGAGAAACTGCGTGAAAGCTATTGGCTCACAAAACACTGTCACGGATTGGAATGGGACCAAGGTGATATCTGGTATCATGTGCTAGAGGAAAAGTTACGTGCATGTATCGCCAAACGACCGATTGTCTATGTCAAAGGTGCTGAGAAAAAAGAGTTTGTACGATACAATTTCATCACGGATCACTGTACTACTAATGTCATCGATATCAACGATATTGGCTGCGGATCACTATCGTCAATCAACTGTCTACTATCAACAAACGCAGTGCGATGTCGCCACCACAGAACAGCTCACACACGATGCGCTCTAACCAATTGTATCACATTGCGCGGTTGGATACATCTAAGTACAAATATCGATGACGCTGATGATAACGCTGACGATGGTGAGAGTGATACCAGTTCCTGCTTTTGTTTTGCTACTAGTACTACTCCTACTACTGACTGTGGCGTCGACACAGTAGAATGAATACCTTAGAGATACAAAAGTGTATGGCTAAACTGCCCCTACAGAATGTTGGTGTCTACGCTGCGGATCAATTGCCCCATTATATTTCACCATCTACTGCTATGATTGTGAACACTGATCCACACAATGAAGACGGCACTCACTGGGTCGCTTTCTACCTTAACAAAGGAGGAGGAATAATTGAATTCTTTGACAGCTACGGTCAACCGCCACATATTCAATTCTACCAAGGATTCCTGAGACGCAACGCTCGTCGCTACCTGTACAACGAGCATCGCATTCAAAGTGACAACACTCTGGTCTGCGGTCAATACTGCCTTGTGTTCCTGTACTGCCGCACCCACTACGGCATGAAGATGACGGACTTTGTGCAGCTCTTTGAACACTCTTCTACTGGCCACAATGATGCACTGATCAGAAGACTCTTTGCACAAATGTATACCAATTGAATTTTGAAATTTTTTTCTCAATAAACTAGTTGTGTACTCAGAATAAAAAGAAATATTCTTATTATTTCCCATCCTCTCCTCCTTTACCCCAAAGTGGGGCAGACCTCTCATACAATGGCATTAGCAGGTGCATTCTTGTCTTCAACAATTCCTGTAGTATGGGGGAGCGAAAATCTCCCCCCTAAGCCATTATGTGTTAGGGGGAGCGAAAATCTCCCACCTGGTAATTAAACCAATTGAACAACAGTTTTCAACCACCTGAGGTCTCATAGGTCTACCCCACTTTTGGGGTAGACCTAACGTACAATTATAGGCCTGCCCCAAAATGGGACAGACCTATCATACAATGATTCTAAAGTAACATTCATATCTGAACCTGGTTTATATGAATTAACATATTTTTGAATATATATATATATATTTTTTTTTTTACTTTTGTATCTTAAGACTATGTTAGGGGAGAAAAAAAAATACGAATGTATATACAAACAATTTGGCTATTTATTTACACACCTTATATATATATATATATATTTTACATCGAGTATGTGCTCCTGAACATTTGAGATTGACTAGCAAAAATGAGACTCGACACAAACTAATGACTAGAACAAAAAGAAAAAGGAGAACATTTCTAAGTTTTACGAGACTCGATACAAACTAATGACTAGATTTTTCAAAATAATTTACAAGTCAAGTCAGGGTCTTTGGCAATATGACACAACCACTCAACGCTCCTCATCCTCCGCCTCTTCATCGTCTTGAGGGATGTCTTCGGGCTGATGTGGAACGTCAATGTGTCCCCACGGAAGTGTGTTGACTCCGTCCGGAAGGATGTAACGTTTGTCATCGTTACAGCTCAAGGATAGCTTGTCGACTTGGACTGTGAAGACGCGGTGGTTTCGGGACTGGAACCTGGTGTTGATGGTTCTCTTCAACACGCCGTTGAAGAGGCATTCCCGATAGTCGTCAGAGGTTAGTGTGTGTTTTACAACACCTCTAGCGACTCCCTTGGCGCGCTTCACTGTCATGACCTGCAACTCGTCATCTTCGGTCCTCTCCTCGAACTCGACAATGTCCATGAAATAAAGTTTCGAGCGAAGACCGAGGTACTCGAGCAGAGGAAGTCCGTTGCACTCATCCTTGAACTTTCCGATGACTTTTGCGTTGACGGGGCTGTAGCAGGGATGGTTTCTGGGGTACGCACTGGTGTCAAAATCATCCAGATGCTCCAACATGTCCTTATAAACATCTTCAGTCTGGACGTCGAACACGAAGCTGTCAGTGTCCATGTAGTCAACCTTCAGACGATCACCGTAGCGGTTCTTCATCTTCCGAAGGAAGTCGTACATGAGCCACTTGCTCAGATCGAGGACACACATTCCGACGTACAGCGGTTTGTCCAGGACGATATTGACTTTCGACATGTGGACAATGGCGACATCATCGTTGAAGTAGGTTCGGTCCAGGAAGTTTGACTTGGCCACATACTTCCTGAACATCTCCGGCGTACACACCAGCTTAGAGTTCATTCGCTTGCGAACATTCTCGATCGTCTTGCCGAAGACCGCGTTGTTCATAAGCTTGAAAAAGTCTTGTTCAAACTTGGTCTTGGCCTTCTTCCTCAGTTCGGTGTTCATTAGGATGTAGCTCTCTAACCACCGAGACTGACGGAACGAGATGACGCGATGCACGTTCACAAGCTCCAGCCCGTTTTCCAGTGCCTGTTGTAGGATTCTGTAATGACAGATGTAGTTCTTCTTGTCATCCAGAGTCGTAACGAGCTTCTTGAATTTCCCTCCTGGCGGACGTTTGGTCTCGCAGCAGTAAGGGAGATCTTTGTGAAGGTCGTGCAGGTGGGCGGGGTAGCGAAGGTCAACTTCCAAGACGTAGCCCGTGGGTCCTTCGGGGTCCAACGCTGCAATATCCAGGGACGCGATCTCCTCGCGGCTGAGCCATTGGAAGTGTCCCTGTGGAAGACACTGGGACATGGCCCAACCGTAAAGGTTGTTGGCGTCCAAGTATAGCAGGTGATGCGTTGGCTCTTCAGGTCGACGATCTTCAGGGCGACATCCATCATGGTTGGCCTTGGCGTGTCTGGTGATCGCCTGGGAAATACCTCCTCTGATGCCTTGCTCGAAGAAGAGGTACATGTCAAAGTCCTGTATCGTATCAAGCTCCACTCCACAGGTCCTTAACATAACATCCCAGGCGTATGACGGTAGGGTGTAGTAGTGCGCAGGGTCTAGTTCGTATTCAGCCATCGACGTGTCCCTGAAGCGTTCAAAGACGTCAGTCAACAGCGCAATGTCACAGCGCAGGTACTTCTCGGCGTAGTCCTTGAGGTTCCTACAACCGAAGGTTTCCCACACGTTGCGAGCATGCTCGTAGTCTGCATCCGTGATGTCCTCCAGGGTCAGGTCGTTGTGGAAATCTCGCTGCAGAGGCAGTTCCGTAGTATCTTCCAACACGGCGTTCGACGTTACAAAGTTGTACGGGAACACGCCTTTCCTACGGACTAGATCGAAGAGGTGGTCTTCGGGGAATCTCTTCCTCGTCTCCAAGAGTTGAGCTGGTGGAAGTGCGGCTGCGAGGCTGGCGAGGCTCAAAGCCAGGAACCTGTAGGTGTCGAGGAACCTGACTCTGAATCCTGGCTGTCTTTTTCCACGCCCTGGCATCCCAACCGGTGCCGCTGCTCGGTCGAACAGGAACCGCTTCGTGAAAGCGATGTACCGCTCTTCCGTGTGAGCCAACACCTCAACATCACCAGGGTCGACCGCCAACTCCCGCACTATGAAGTGAGCGTCGTAGTTGGAGAGGTTGTGGAAGTAGCAGTTGACTACTCGCTGCTCCCTGTAGCGTAGGTTACATGATCTGTGCGCAGCGCCACGAAACTCGTAGGGCGGCGCGTGGTTGTGATCACGAACCTTTGGGTCTTCTCTTGAAAATGGCGATCCACAGAGGTAGCAATTCGCTGTCGAGTTGTACTGCATCGTTTCCGCTGGGGTCAGGACAGGGCGCAGATTTCTTGCTTCGTACAGGAAGTTCCACAATCGCTCAACATCAGTTTTCAACATCTCCATAAATGTCTTTGACGCATCATCCCCGAAGTAGACTCGAGGCTCAAACTCCTCAAGTCCGTACGAGTCGATGATCTGGTACGCAAAGGCATATGGGATGTGGATGTGGGTGGCTACTCCTCCGTGCGGCTCGTCGACTTGTTCATCCATCTCCGCGGTCGGCAGTAGAGCACACTCAAAGTCCGCGTAGATGGTGAAACGCTCGCGTCGGGTGAACTCTGGATGGCTGAATTTGATTTCAGTCTTTCTCGGCGTATCCATGCGAATAGGGGCTGAAGCGGAGCAGTATCGCCTGTGCTCCTCCAGACGCTGAACACCCGTCAAACCGAGCTTGTTCGGACGGTTGTCAAAGTGCGCGAAGCACCGTTTACAGATGAATATGCTGCCCATATGTGCTGTGAGTTGGGGACGGATCAGTCGGCCAAGGTCTTTGACGTAGGCGTAGTGACTATCACCGTCCGTTGTCACGTACAAAAGGTCGCAATGGTCTTCGCGCTCCTGCCTACAAATCTTCAAGGGAAAGACGGTGTCCTGATACTTTGGTTGTCCGTTAGGTTTCTGACCCACGCGCGTGTGATCAATACCATAGACGTTGATGCTGATGTTGTTTGTCCGCTCAAACGTCTTGATACTCTTCAGAGCAACGGGGAATTGAAGGCCGGTCCAATCGTATCGGGCGATGATATCGTCGGTGTACATTGCCGGTCTGTCGGGGTTCTCTTGAACAAACTTGCCCAGGACAGCATACATAAAACACCGCTCATCGGTGTTCGATACGTTGACGACTGCTTTGGTGTTCTCCAGAGACGTAGGCAGTGGGAGCCAAGCTCGACCATCTTCACCTAGAGGAGTGTATTCGTTGATGCCGACCTCCAAATCACGAACGCGAAGGTATGTCCACCCGGAGCCGATATGATCACACTCAGCCTTCTCTCTGATAAGCTTCGCAAAAGCTGTTGTGATGTACTGGTTCAGGTCCGAGGTCACCGTCAGCGGAGTCATCTTCGTCTTGAAGTTGCGCAGGCAGGTGTTGTTGTGCACATTTTTGAACTCACACTCCAGCTTCAAGTTGACCTTTATGCTGCGGTGTTTCGCCAAGGTGATCTCAAGCAACTCCGTAAGGCTCACAATCAACAACGCCATCACTTCTCCGATTGTGACGAGATTCTCCATCGGTCGCTGCAAACGGTAGGTTAGGAGGCGGTTGCGGAAACCCCGTTGAATGAGTGAGAACACGGGGCTTGACTGTCCTGCTCCAGTCATCTCAACATCATCGGGTTGTTGGTGTGCGCTCGTGCCGGGTTGTGGCTCCGTGCTCGGACCTGGCTGGGGTTCATCCTGTTCCATGGCTGCTCGGTTCCGGATCAGGTCCTTCATGATCGGGCAAGAGATCCGCTCATGATGGTCCTTGTTGAACAGCTTGTTGAACTCCTGACCACAGTATGCGCAAGGGAATCTCCGTTCTTGGCCATCACCGTGAAATTGCTTGGTGTGGCGACGAAGGTTGTCTTCCCTCTTAAACTCGGCGCCGCATGTGACGCAAAGGAACCTGCGGACTCTGCTGTGGGTCGATTCCACATGTCGACGCAGGTTTCTTTCACGACGGAAACGGCGACCGCATTCATGGCAGGTGTGGTGGCCAGGACCCGGACCTTCATCTGAAAATAAAAATAAAAACAAATTAGGATAAATGAAGATACAAATTCCCCTCTCTCTCGAGAATCACATTTCAAAGTTAAGTTTGTTAAATCAAAATAGCAATCATTAAACAGGGAAGAAGTAATCTTCTGTACTGTTTGTCTACATTGATGATCCTGGGTTCAAAGCAAAGGATGTAGCTGCAATAATGAGCTACGCCAACCCTAAAGAAGCCTTTTGTGTTAGGGGGAGCGAAAATCTCCCCCTAGTAATTAAATCAATAGTACATCAGTTGGCACGGTCTCATTCTTCTTCTTCAGGAACCTAGTTAAATAGTTAAAAAAAAGAAGGTAAATAGTCACTAGGGGAAAAAAGTTATTTTAATGTGGATTCTCACCTTCAACGGAGTGTTGATTGACACCGGCAGTCGTCTGCGGAGCATCAATCGTCTCCCGGGGCGGAACGACGAGGTGATTCGCTCCCATGTGCCGCTCTAAGGCCCCCTGGTCTGCGAATGTGGCTCGACAAAGCCGACATGCTGCTTCTCCATCTGTAAACGTACAAAACGATTAGATTGAGAAATGTTTAACACCTGTCTTAGTTTAGTGTACTTGATGGGGGGTGTATCGATACACCCCCCTTCAAGTGCTCCAACCCAAAGCATTCACTGGTAGTTAACTTGTCCGCAGGCGCTGATGGGCTAGCTCTGTTGGTTGTAGCGTTACCCTGCTCAACTCTTGTATTAATTATCAAAAGTACGTCATGTGGGTACTCAAAATACTCGGCTTGAAGAGGGGATTCCGAAAATGCATTAAAAAAAAAAAAAAAAAAAAAAGAGGGTCAAGTTCAAGTTAAAGGTCATCATCAGGTTAGCCCAAAGTGGTCGATGTGGGTACTCAAATGACTCGGCTTGAAGAGGGTATTCCGAAAATGCATTAAAAAAAAAAAAGAGGGTCAAGTTCAAGTTCAAGGTCATCATCAGGTTTGCCCAAAGTGGTCGATGTGGGTACTCAAATGACTCGTCTTGACTAGACGAGCAAGAATGTGCAATCAGAATTCAGATCCGACCTATGGTAGCCCAGATCCATTACCCCCCCCCCCCCCCCCGAGGTCTCGTCTGCAACACTTTTGCCCCCCCCCCCCCCGAGGTCTCGTCTGTGCCACCCCCCCCCCGAGGTTAGGGAAGTATGTCATATGGGTACTCTGATGACTTGACTTGATGGGTCGAACAATAACATAAGCTATTAAAATTGTATAAATATAGTCATGTAATTTTAATTTTTTTTTTACACAGCTCTATATTCGCACAGAATAACTAAAGCTGTTAAATAAAAAGAAGACTTTTACCACACTCCGGTTATATACTGCATAACATATTTCCTATATTACTAACATTTAAGTCTGATTAAAACAATAATGTAACACACAATGACGTACCTTGTTGGGGTGGGACGAATCCACCGTGGAATTTTGCGTAGTGCTTCATACTGTGTCTGCGCGGGAACGTGCAGCCGCAAATGACGCATTGGTGTGAGTCGTTCATCTTGAATATGGATTATAAAGTTTCGATAATCACAAACAATACGACACAACACAACCGTTTTAAATAGTTCAACGATGCTGGACGAATATCGCAAATGAAATCAGCAACTAACAAAAATCGCGTAGAACGGAGCAGGATCGGACTAACACGTCTACACGCACTGAACTCTCGAACTGAACTGACGGAGGGCTGGCGATGTGGGGTGATTCTCCCCACTAATGGATTTCGGAGAAGGCCGGGGCAATAAATCTCAACCGCTGTCAGGGGTAAAAGCAACCCTCCTCTAATTGAATTCGATACGGGCGGACTATAATGGGTTCCTGGAAGGGTCGGTCGCAGCTGCTTCCCAGACCGGTCTCGACTCACCGGTCTTTTGTGCGAACATCTGCTGCGTCGACGTTTGTCGCCTCGGCAATAAATCACGACAGCTGTCAGGGGTAAAAGCATCCCTCCTCTAATGTAATTCGATACGGGCGGACTATAATGGGTTCCTGGAAGGGTCGGGCGCAGCTGCATCCCGGACCGGTCTCGACTCACCGGTCTTTTGTTTGAACATCTGCGTCGACGTTTGTTGTCTCGACAACAAATCACAACAGCTGTCAGGGGTAAAATCATTGGACAGTCGGGGGGGGGGGGGGGCTCCTCCTGATTGATGTACCGGGGGGGGGGCTCCTCCTGATTGATGTACCTCGGGGGGGGGGGCTCCTCCTGATTGATGTACCGGGGGGGGGGGGCTCCTCCTGAAACGAAAAAAAAAAAATTTGCATATTAATTAGGGTAATTAAAAAAAATTTGCATATTAATTAGGGTAATTAAAAATTTGCATATTAATTAGGGTAATTAAAAAAAATTTGCATACTAATTAGGGGGGGGGGCGCTCCTCCTGGCTCCTCCTGAGCCAGGAATGTCCAATACACCCTACTGGAACCACAGAGTACCTCATCAATGGCTTTATTAGTATATTTCAAGTCGAGAGCAGTATGTCCAGATAGCTAATTCAAATTCAACTAAAGCTCAAATAAAAGTTGGGAGTCCCTCAAGGATATATCCTTGGGCCGCTTATCTTCTTAACCTATGACAGTGGTCTAAGCTTATCAATCATCAATTCAAAAATTATTCAGTATGCTGATGACACTACTTTGTGAGCTAGAAGCTAAACCATAGATTAAACATACTCCTAGATTATTCATCGGCATGCTAACAGGTGAATACGGCCAAAACGGGTGAACGGTGGTGCGCTCTATCGGGGTTTTCTAGTACTAGCGGCTCCGGCGGCATCAGTGCAGTGGCGCTACCTCGTGGCCACGTGAGGAACCAACGTTAAGCGGTGGAAAGGGGGAGACAGCATTCGTGTGCGAGAGGAGCGGGAGTAATTGTGGGAGAGAGGGCGTGAGAGAGAACAGCCGGGGCCAACGTAGGCCCCGGAAAGGTACTGACTGCCAACACCGCCGGCGTCGTTGCTCGCAGCGCGTCTGCCAGCCCAGCCTTGCCTTACTATCGTCATCGTCAAATCAAAGCGGCTTCTCCCTTGTTACGTTTTCCACAAAAATTGTCTTACTGTTATATACAAATTACCAAAGAAGCACATAGTCAGAGTATTTAAAAGGATGGTACTTATATTTGATAATTCATTACCATAATAATACTCATAATCAGTTAATAACAAACAATATTTCCTATTTCATACTTTTCCCCAATTTATATTATTTATTTATTTTAGCGAATTTTTCCTATCGGGAAGAAGCTATTACCGTAGGTCTCATGGTAAGACTTAAGCCCGAGACCACGATAACTTTTTGTTTTGAGGTCCCCAGATGCCTTTTGTACAAATTTAAATATATACTAGCTTTTTCCCGCGGCTTCGCTCGCGAAAAATTCTAACATATTATTTGAAATATTAACCTGACCAGCAGACCAGCACTATCAAATCTTTATTTATTTTTTACCATATGACTTCCTTTGCAGTAACAGACAAACATTTTAAAATACAGCTGGTAACATTATAAATTATATCCTCCCAAAATATTTGCATTGGATCTTACAGAGCCCGTGGGGTGGAGCCCTAATGTTGGATGTAGACATTATCAGATCTATTTGTTAATGTGACATGTAAGCTATGTTCCTGCAAAATTCTAACTTAATAGGTCCATTAGTTTTTGCGTGATGGAACTCCAAATATCCATACATACATCCAAACTTTCAATATTAGTAGGATATATCTATAATTCAAATTATTTATGTATAGGGCTACTAATATATGTGGTAGTAAGAAAAATATGCATGAGTTGGAAATTCGCTGAGTACGCAGGTTTGCTGTGATGGGGGTACTTTTATATAATACTATAATTCGCATTTTAGCGAATTTCCCCTATAGGGAAGAAGCTATTACCGTAGGTCTCATGGTAAGAGTTAAGCCCGAGACCATGATATATGATATATATATGTATAAAGCCGTTTGAAGCCACAGCTGTTTGAGGCCAGAAATTTCTGGCTTCAATAGTCTGTAAGCTCCTCAAGAAATTACATTAAATATATTTAAATTGACAGCGGTTTGAAGCCACCATATTCGAGAAATAACGTTGATATACACAGCAGTTCAAAGCCAATCTGTAAATCCACTAAAAATCATCAATCCTTATCGAATTTTGTGGCATGACTATAATACTTATCTTCCGTGTTCGGAGTAGACTTGTTTTAATAGCTGTCAATGTGAATATAATATATATCTTGTAAGGAAATAAGGTAAATCGACAACAAAAACAGTTGATCCAACTTGTTATGATATGAACTAGTATTAGTCAAAATAGATTTTATTTTATGCAGAATAATCGAAAAATAATTAGGAGATGACCATAGCAAATATATAAATAAGCCTTGGAATCGTACATTATAATCTATCTATATCTATAAATACGGAAAACCGATCATCCCCCAGGCCAAACCCTGATACCTACAACCAAGAAACTCGGCAGATATACTCTTTCCATGACGTAGGTAAACATTAAGAAAATATTTTAAGAAATTCCCATAGGGCTCCGAATCAAGTTGAGTCAAATTTGTAATCCAGTGTTATTCTTATGGATATTCCTTTGATTTGAGCTAAAACAGCAGATCATGATTCGTAGAAGTTTCACAGGTCAACCACACAATGCGGCTTTATTCCTAGGTGAAACGAGGTATGATGGCAGCTAGTTAAAAATATTTATATATATAAATAAAACGTGAAGATATGTATCATCTAAAAAATGTGTTTATTGATAACAAAATAGTGTTGGTGTATGTCAAATACTTATTAGTTCTTAGTTTAAGTCCTCGCCTACCATTTCCTAACAAATTTAACTACACAAATTTCAAAACAATATTCAAATATTGTAACTGACGACAAACAAAGTAATTCCTACATTAATTGTTTTAAATTACGTTAAATACATAATTCTAATTATAAAACGTCATATATTCTATTATGAGTAAGGAAAGCTTGCTTGGTTGCAACTCTGATCTCAAAAACTGCTCCAACGATTTCCTTGAAAACTTCTAATTAACAAATTTCTGGGTTAAAAATAAAGTTCTTGAAATGTTTCATCCTCAGGAACAATCTAATTATGTAAAATAAATTTAAAATTTAACAAAATAAACATTGTTCTAAATAGAGTTACAAATCTAGACCGAAGAATTATAACAACTGTGAACTGTCAAACTAATCACTTGAAGTAGACCCGCAATACCCTCGCAGGAGCGGAGGTGTACGCAAATGCATTTCACCTTCCAATCAAAACAGGGGGAAAAGTTACAGGACGTCAAGTACAAGCAAACCTCAAAACCGTATTCTACTGATTTAACTTTCGGCAATGTATACATAATCCTATAAGTAGGAACACGCTTATGAAAAAACCATTTCTAGTAAGAACTCAACTCCACCCCCCAAACTCAGATAGTCACAATCGCATATTTGACTCTATTCAGACCAAATTCCGAAGCTCTGAGGGTGAAGATTTTTCAAAACTGCAAAAGACACATCTAGAGAGTAAGAGCTTTTCATTGATACTAAACATGAAAACAAAATTTTAGATTTAGGAGTCTAAAATCGCCGCACAAAAATCAATAAAATCGATAATAATATAGATTGTAGCAAGTCTAACAGCTGGTTGAAATATATTGACAAGAATCTGTTATTTATTAGTTTGTTTACAAACAAATTAAAAATATTCCAACCGGCCGAAGAGGGCCCAAGTGCCCAAAAACAGCCCACTGTGGTCAGGGACTTTCCCAACAAGTGGAATTTCACGAACAAACGAACGTTTTCCAACTAAACTTAAACAATAACAATTTGGAATATTTTTAATAAATCACAGTCAAAAATCGATAACAGCTGGATGTATTTTAGAATATGAGATGTCATATTAAAGTATTTTTACGTATATTTGCCATTACGTCTCAAAATTTTAAAAAAGAGCATCTTTTATTAAATACAGTAAAGGGCTGAATTTTTGGAACAAAAATATCCGACGGCGAAAGTCTAAACGTTGTTGATTGAAAATACGTAGTTATCATCCGTTCTAATATCAGTTATTTTGTTATGTTTATTAACAACTGTAGAAAACCTTTTGTTGGGTATGAAATTGCTCGAATTCGAGCAGTATGACCACTATAGTTATTAATTAGTTCCTGATCATAATTGCATCACTTACTGCAAAGATATTTGTTTTTAAACTGCTTTGATACGATGACATAAAACACGCTTTAGCTGGAATAACGGTGGAATTTCAAAACATTGCTGATCGTTTTGTAACAAGATTTCGTTGTAATTTATAAATTAATATTTATATTTATAAAATTATTTTTTTAATTTTTATTTATATTTATAAATTTATATTTATATTTATAAATTTATATTTATATTTATAAATTTATATTTATATTTATAAATTTATATTTATATTTATAAATTTATATTTATATTTATAAATTTATATTTATATTTATAAATTTATATTTATAAATTTATATTTATATTTATAAATTTATATTTATATTTATAAATTTATATTTATAAATTTATATTTATATTTATAATTTTATATTTATATTAATAAATTTATATTTATATTAATAATGTTATATTTATATTTATAAATTTATATTTATAATTTTATATTTATATTTATAAATGTATAAATTTATATTTATATTTATAAATTTTTACTTATATTTATAAATTTATATTAATAAATTTTTATTTTTATTTATAAATTTATATTTATATTAATAAATTTATAAATATTAATTTATAAATATAAATAAAAATATGAATATAAACAAAAATATAAATGTATAAATATAAATTTATAAATATAAATATAAATACAAATTTATAAATAAAAAATTTATAAATATAAATATAAATTTATAAATATGAATATAAATAATTTATAAATATGAATATAAATTTATAAATATGAATATAAATTTATAAATATAAATAATTTATAAATATAAATATAAATTTAAAAGTATAAATTTATAAATATAAATTTATAAGAATAAATATATAAATATAAATATACATTTATAAATATTAATAATTTATAAATTTATATTTATTAATATCAATTTATAAATATAAATTTATAAATACAAAATTATAAATAAAAATGTATAAATACAAATTTATAAAAAAAATGTATAAATATAAATTTATAAATATAAATATATAATTATAAATATAAATTTATAAATATAAAATTATAAATACAAATATAAATTTATAAATTTAAATATACAATTATAAATATAAATATTAATTTATAAATATAAATTTATAAATAAATATAAATTTATAAGTATAACTTTATAAATATAAATTTATAAGAATAAAAATATAAATATAAATATAAATTTATGGATATAAATTTATAAATATAAATTTGTAAATATAAATTTATAAATTCAAATTTATAAATATAAATATAAATTTATAAATATAAATATAAATTTATAAATATAAATATAAATTTATAAATATAAATATAAATTTATAAATATAAATATAAGTTTATAAATATAAATTTATAAACATAAATATAAATTTATAACTATAAATTAATACATATAAATTAATAAATATAAATTTATAAATATAAATTTTTAAATATAAATATAAATTTATATATATAAATATAAATTTATATATATAAATATAAATTTATAAATATAACTAAAATTAATAATTTATAAATTTATATTTATAAATATAAATTTATAAATATTAATAATTTATACAGAACTACGTGGGCCAGCAAGTTCGCCGTACAAGCAGACCGAGCACACCGTTCCCTATGCCGTGGAGAATCTAGTTGTGGTTTTCTTAATCTATGGTTGGATTTAATTATAGTTATATTCAATAATAATTAAAAGTAACTTATAACACTTCTTTGTGCCTCTTTCTTGACGGGGCCACCGCGTCTTACCGGGGAGATAACGATTACGATACAAGTACAAAACAATACAAGGATATATAATGTGTACAATTGTTACATAATTTTAAAAAAATAAGTTTGATTAAAGAATATGGATATATGTTTAAGATTACAACATTAATTTACAATACTAACCGCAAGAAGAGCGAAGATCGGCCACATATTGTAAAAAGAATCGTCTAAAATGACCAACTGCAAATGCGATGAAGCTCAACATCAGATCTGTACAACACAGGTGGTGGGAAGACGTGACATACATGACACAATGATTGCTATAATTATCTACTTCCGTGTCGACTGAATTTTACCAGATAGTTCAATAACTAAATATAGTGTAGAAAATTCAAATCAATTCAAAATGTAATTTATCACTACTTAAAATTACAATACAGAATCATATAAAATATAAGCAGTACAATATGCAGTAAAAAATAAAATAAAACAATTTTATAATATACCTTATGTTATATTACACATGGGTTTGCTGTGACAGGGGTATTTTTATCTGGCACTTTTAACATCCAACCGGAAAATATAAAAACCAAATACAGTTAATTTTAATGTTCGAATGGCCTTATTGTTTAAATCAAACTGAAAATAAAAATAGAGGAAAACGTTTTAAAGTAACTTAATTAGTACCTTTGCACCAAGTGATGCTAAAATAGAATATAGAACCAAGAAGTAAGAGATGTTTAAAGGAATCCCTAGGATAGATGAATTGCATACTATAGGCTAATCCGGGATTTCCTCAAGGTCAAGGTGAAATAGCTTGAGTTTCCTCAATATGACTAAATGGTTACATCCAAAGGGATTTCTATATCATTCACAGGATTAAAACTGATCCTTTACTTCTTGCATTATTTTGCATTATCTTTGTTACATTTGTATTTTTGATATTCACTATGGGTCATTCCATTTCAAATCATCCAATAAAAACTTAAATACCCCCGTCGTAGCAAACCTGCATACTAACCGAATTTCCAATGGAGATATAAATGTCTTAATACTTCATAAAGCCACTTACCAAGTTTCATAACAATATATTCACAAATAGCGATATATACAATTTTAATTATTCTCCATAAGAATAACATTGGGGCTGAGTACGCAGGTTTGCTGCAATAAGGAACACAAAAATGGGGTTTTATGCTAATATCAATATAACTCAACTAGGTGAACTCATATACCAGTTGTTTTTTTTTTTCATTTATATTCATAATTAAGGGACACAGAGCATTTAATTACTCTCCATAAGAATAACATGGAGGCTGAGTACGCTGGTTTGCTGCTACGGGAGAATTTGGCAAAAGTTTTTTTTTTTTTTAAACAATAGACCACAAAGAGATGAAGCTGTATACCAAGTTTCGTCAGTATACGTTCATAAATAAGCGAGATATAAAAATTGTCTTTTCCTCCATAAGAATAACATTAGACAACGTACTGTGTTTAGCACTTTAAATATCTCGGTAACCAATTGACGTAGAGGAATGATCGAAATACCAAATGTGTGTTTTTTTAAGCTGAATCGAATGGTGAAAACTAAAATTTGACTGTTTCAAAAATTATATGTAAAAAATTCAAAACCCCCATTTTTGGGGTACAAACCCCACCCCAAATACCCCTTCGGATAGAGCGATCTGGCTGGTTTTCAAACTTAAGGTCAAAACTGTTGCTTTACACGTTTATACCAAGTTTCATCAAAATCGGATCATTTTTACGAGAGTTATCTTGCTCACGGACACATACAGTTTCGAACGAATGGTGTTTTTGGGGTCTGGGGACCTCAAAACGAAAAGTTATCATGGTCCCGGACCTAAGTCTTACCATGCCAACTAGGGTAATAGCTTCTTCCCTATAGGGGAAATTCGCTAAAAATGAAACCCATCACCTCATTTGTACCTGATATTTTTTGTATTTGTTTATTTGACCATCCTAATGACCCATATACGATTTTATAAATAATTTTAATACTTTTCAAGTTATGAATTTTTTTAAATTTACAAAATAAGGTTAAAATTAGATTTCCGAGGCTATCGCCTTCGGTGACATATATTGTTATTAGAAAAATTCATAACTTCTGTAATATTAACATATAACAATAATTGTTTCACTAAAATGTTCAGAAAAGTCAGATCATTATAGGAAACATGTATTTAGTTACTTATATTTAATGTTTCTTCAAAATGTTTTGTCAAACTTCGATTTTGAGAAATTTAAAAACACCAAATTTTTAAAATCGAGTATAGGCCAAAGGCATTGCAATAACCAAAGTACCTTTTTTTAATTAACCCTAAAGATGTAAATTAAAATTATCTGGAATAAAATTAATGGGTTTTTAACTGCTAATATATTTAATATGGAATAAAAGTTCAAATTCAGGTTAGTGGCGAAAAAACTTACAAATTAGTTCACTTAAACTACTTAATCCACCAAAATCCAAACTAATACTGTTTCTATTATTGCCTCATGACATGTTTTGTATCTTATATTGCTAAATAAACACTAAAATAAATACTAACCTCAAGGTATTTAATGAAAAAATAGTTATATCATAATATTTCGTTAGGCAGTAGAACAAACATACAACTTATAGTATATTGAGTATACTATTTAAATCGATGTTTTACAATAACTGGTCGTTGCAAGGTTGGCACGATAGTGCGTAACTCGTGTAGTTGTGGGAGTCAGAGGCCACTATGATGGTTAGCCAGTTCCAGAGTTAGCGAATTCCGTGCCTTGATACTTTTGAGTTAGCGGGTTCCAGAGTTAGCCTAGTTCCAGACTCTGACGGTTAGGCAATTCCGTGGTTAGCCAGTTCCAACATAGATCATCGGTTAGTGAGTTCCACAGGTAGCCAATTCCGTCGTCTCACTTATGAGGGTATATTGAGTATGTACCAATTATTATTGAATTCGCGTCAGGAGCGTGACGTAATATTTGTAAACCCCTAGAAGAACCATGAACTGTGAGGTTGCATGCTTGTAAAAGTTGAAACTACCCTTAACAACAAGACTTTAATTAATTTGTTATTGTTATTGTTATTGTTGATTATGGAGGTTATGTGATTTAAACCGAATGTGGAAAGAAAGAAATAGAGTTTGCTTTAAGTTAGGCCTAATTCATGTTGTTTTTATTTGAGTTATTTGTATTTCATTACATTTCAATGGCTAAGCCAACTTTAGACAAGTTTATGAAAGTTAAAACGGGAATGTGAAGTGTCTTTACAGGCCTAGGCCTAGTTCAAGAGTCAACGTAATTTTTGTTCTTTTTATGTTTATCCACGCCATTGGCATTTTTCAACGTTTTGATATGGAACGGTCCAAATCCTGGTCTTGTTACATGTAAGGTCGACATGTTCTTAAAAAGTATCATTAATTAGTAGCCCAATGACAAATGGCAGCTAGGCCAGTTTCAAACCTTTTCTAAATTTTAATCAGGATTGATCTGGCGAACGTCGAATTACGAGGCGAGAACGATAACTACTACGCTACCCAGCCATACATCTAGTTACTATTCCCGTTTGTTGTCAGCTTTGTTAGTGCTTTATAAAAATATGATTACATGAATATAATGTACTTTAAAGTGAAAAGGATTTCTACTTGATCCATCTAATACTATTAAAAAAGTTTTTACCCCAAATTAGTGCAACTTGGGCCAGTTTTCAGCAACTCTACAAACAACGTTTAGAAGTAAGTGACTTGACAATTCTGTTTTTAGACCTTATCATGATGCTGAAAATTAAGTTTAGGCACAGTATCAAGAATAATTGCACGGTAGGGATTATGCGCAGCTTTTATACCCGTCTGCTGTTGGTTGGGCACCAGCACGTTGTTTACATTTCAGACTTCAGTTCAACACAGAATTATAATGGACCTGTCAAAGTCCAAACAACATCATCCAATTAATAGTCTGCAGCTTTGACAGATGGGAGCTTTTTTGAGTTACAAATAGCTAGTGGGCACCAATAATGTCATTGTTCTACTGCATATCTTGCTTGTGATACCTACCGTGTAATTTGTCTAGATACTGTGATACTATGAGGTTAGGCTAGTTGTCGCAATCCCAATGCTGTCTCCTCTTTAGGATACCCCGGATCTAGTGTAGATCTGAGGCCGAGTTATATTATGGCATTTAGGACTTTTAAGTTCAAGTTTATTCTTTGTACTTAAGTTATTGTATGTGATTATCATAGTAATTTTATTATTTTAGCCCTTTGAGTGCCATGCGACGTTATATCGTTGTGCATCTTCGTTCTGAAAAGTACATTGCAACGATATTTTGTTGCAGGCCTAGTCGGTTAAATAAAAAAGTAAGCAAATTACTTTGCAACGATATAAGTATCGTTGTGCATTGACTTCCGATTCAGTTACTTTTAAAGGATAAGTTATAATGTTTGATCCAATCTTATTAGCCTATTGGAGCATTGGTTACTGTACCTACCTCATTTGATGATCCATGTTATTTTAAGTGACAGTAACCTGCGCAAAGTATTTTTAGGATAGGAATTTATTTTTTTGTTCTTCTCATGCACTAAGTTACCTACTCCTCAGATAGTCTTTCATAAGCAGTATATGATATAAATACCCCTGTAGCAGCAAACCTGCGTACTCAGCGAATTTCCAATGGATATATTTAATGTCTTAATACTACATAAGGCCACTTACCAAGTTTCATAAAAATGTATTCACAAATAAGTGATATATACAATTTTAATTATTCTCCATAAGAATAACATTGGGGCTGAGTACGCAGGTTTCCTGCATCAACGAACACAATAAATGGGTTTTAGCGAATTTCTCCTATAGGGAAGAAGCTATTACCGTAGTCGTCGGCATGGTAAGACCTAGGCCCGGGACCATGATACCTTTTCGTTTTGAGGTCCCCAGTCCCCAAAAACACCATTCGTTCGATACTGAATATATATAGTCCGTGAGCACGATAACTCTCGTAAAAATTATCCGATTTTGATGAAATTTGGTATAAATGTGTAAAGCAACATTTATGACTTTAAGTTCGAAAACCGGCCAGATCGCTCTATCCGAAGGGATATTTTGGGGGGGTTTTGTACCCCAAAAATGGGTTTTTTGAATTTTTTACATATAATTTTGGAAATAGTCAGATTTTAGTTTTCACCATTTAATTCAGCTTAAAAAAACACACAATTTGGTATTTTGATCATTCCTCTACGTCAATTGGTTACCGAGATATTGCAAGTGCTAAACACAGTACGTTGTCTAATGTTATTCTTATGGAGGAAAATACAAAATTTATATCTCGCTTATGTGTGAACGTATAATGATGAAAGTTGGTATACGGCTTCATCTGGTTGTGGTTCATTGATATTTGCTCAAAAGAACATTTTTTTGCTAAAGGCTCCCGTAGCAGCAAACCTGCGTACTCAGCCCCATGTTATTCTTATGGATAATAATTAAATGCTATGTCTCCCCTAATTATGAATATAAATGAATAAAAACTGGTATATGTCTTCACCTAGATGAGTTATATTGATATTAGCACAAAAACCCATGTTTTATGTTCCTTGATGCAGCAAACCTGCGTACTCAGCCCCAATGTTATTCTTATGGAAAATAATTAAAATTGTATATATTGCTTACTTGTGAATATATTTTTATGAAACTTGGTAAGTGGCTTTATGTAGTATTAAGACAGTTATATCTCCATTGGAAATTCGCTGAGTATACAGGTTTGCTGCGACGGGGGTATTTTATATTAATATCAATATAACTCACCTAGGTGAAGTCATATAACAGTTTTAGCGAATTTCCCCTATAGGGAAGAAGCTATTACCCTAGTTGGCATGGTAAGACCTAGGCCCGGGACCATGATAACTTTTCGTTTTGAGGTCCCCAGACCCCAAAAACACCATTCGTTTGAAACTGTATATATATATATATATATATATATATGTGTCCGTGAGCACGTTAACTCTCGTAAAAATTATCCGATTTTGATAAAATTTGGTATAAACGTGTAAAGCAGCATTTATGACTTTAAGTTCGAAAACCAGCCAGATCGCTCTATCCGAAGGGGTATTTTGGGGGGTTTTGTACCCCAAAAATGGGTTTTTCGGATTTTTTACATATAATTTTGGAAAAAGTCAAATTTTAGTTTTTCCCATTGGATTCAGCTTAAAAAACACACAATTTGGTATTTTGATCATTTCTCTACGTCAATTGGTTCCCGAGATATTGAAAATGCTAAACACAGTACGTTGTCTAATGTTATTCTTATGGAGGAAAATAAAAATTTTATATATCGCTTATTTATGAACGTATACTGACGAAACTTGGTATACGGCTTCATCTGGTTGTGGACCATTAATATTTGCTCAAAAAAACAATTTTTTACCAAAGACTCCCGTAGCAGCAAACCTGCGTACTCAGCCCCATGTTATTCTTATGGAGAATAAGTAACGTGTTATCTCCCTTCATTATGAAAATAAATTAATGAAATTTGGTATGTGGCTTTACCTACATGAGTTATATTGATTTTTGTATAAAACCCCATTTATTGTGTTCCTTGCTTCAGCAAACCTGCATACTCAGCCGCCATGTTATTCTTATGGAGAATAATTAAAATGTCATAAATAGTTTATTTATGAATGTATATTGATAAAACTTGGTATGTGGCTTTATGTGGTATTAAGATACATATATATGCATTGGAAATTCGCTGAGTACGCAGGTTTGCTGCTACGGGGTATTTATTAATTTATGTTCATAATTAAGGGAGACATAGCATTTAATTATTATCCGTAAGAATAACCTGGGGCTGAGTACGCAGGTTTGCTGCTACGGGTGCCTTTGGTAAAAAATAATTTTTTTGAGCAAATATCAATAGACCAAAAGCAGATGAAGCCATATACCAAGTTTCATCAGTATACGTTCATAAATAAGCGAGATATAAAATTTTTCTTTTCTTCTATAAGAATAATATTAGACAACGTACTATGTTTAGCACTTTCAATATCTCGGCAACCAATTGACGTAGAGAAATGATCAAAAAACCAAATTGTGTGTTTTTTTAAGCTGAATGCAATAATAAAAACTAAAATTTGATTTTGCTGCTACGGGGGTATTTTTATATTGTAGGGCCTATGAAATAACTGGCTCAGTTAACTGAATCGCTAATTAGTGTCAACTGTTATTTCCAGTGGATACACACAAGTGTGGAGATTGCCAGAAGGAGTTTGACTCTTATGAAAACTTTCTCATTCACAAACTACTCGTCGAGCAATACAAGTTGACACTTGAAACTTCGGTGAGGATTCCGAGCCTTAGATTGCCCAAGTAAGTGAACTTTTCACCTATTGTGGGCAGTTAATAACATGGCGGAACAGCCCCTAGCAGCTAGAATTGTTTACCGTGCCAGGCGCTATACGTGCTTAGTCTTAAAAAATTGCACATGGCCATTGTTCGCTGCTATTGTGTACTTAAACAAAGCTGTAAGTATTTCATATAAGTTTAAAAACAATTTTTATAAATAAAAATAAGCAAATTTATCATCGAAATAATAAACTAAAACGTTGTTAACGTAATTTATCACCTATACCTCAAAAAAAATTTGCAGCCGAATAACATTTACTAAATTCTCAGCTTTTTCAGTATATGTGCATTTGGCATTAACCCATTAGCGTAGACATACGAGCTGGTCTCGTTCCTTACTTGTAATTTTATTAACCTGTGAATTGGAGTGTAAAATTGGTGTTTTTAAATGGATTAATGGCGTATTTAATTTAAAATATTGTTTTCTTTCAGTTTAGAGAGTCGCATTGGCACACACACAGTAGACATAAGTAAAAATTATCAAAATCAGTGTTGACCATGTGCAAGTCTCAAAGAATTAACCGATCCCGTCAACTTCCAAGCAAGCCTGCCACCGTTTATTTTACTTGGGCCCTCCCACCAACGTTGCCACAGACCGGTTAACTCATTGAGAGTTGCACGACTGGTCAGTTTTGGTCGTGTGCGGGAATCGAACCCACGAACATCGTATCGCCACCTGGCCAAGGTGTTTCCACGACGTAGCCAACTCAGCTAACACGACCAAAGGCCTGGCGGCGATATTAAGGGTTTTCAGTCAGTCCGCGCCCCTAGCGGATAGAACCGTAGACGCCCGCGGTCATTAGTTACATATTTTGCTACTAGAGTGCAGCACCAATCAATTCCCGTTATAGGCTACTACAAATAGAATAAAATTACTACCTCAATGGGTTAATTAGATAGTACCTGTTTAACACGTTTATTGCGTCACGAGGTCCCGAGGTCTCGTACTATATTAGGTGCGCTTGCATAATATGATATTCTTCCCTCAGATTCGGTGTCGATAACTCTATGTAAATTTACAGAGAGACATAAGATAAATATGTAAAGAATATGTCCATAAAGCTTGTTGATTGCCGAATTGTTTGGTCACCATGACAACAATCGAGATCTACAGATCTTGAAACACACTGAAGTAATAAATTATTACTTTTATACAACACGAGACGCCCGGACCTCGTAACAAAGCTTAGTTGCTCAGAGCGCCGCTTGGAGCTCTTGAGTACGTTCCGTTCACAAAATTGCGCCAAAAGTGTTTGTTGTTATTGCAATAACCTAAACTGATTTGTGGTGCGTTTTAGTGGGTTTTTCTCGTAAATGTGCAGTACGAGATCTCGGTGCCTCGTACTATTGTTTCGTATTTAAATCCTGAGCCCTGAGCAGGCTGTAGGTTGCCAACAGTGTGCTAGTTCACAAAATACACCACTGAGTGCTCTGTTTCTTTCTATTAGTTTCAATGTTATGATGCGCAAAATATCATCTGCGCAACGAGATCTCATGGTCTTGTATCTAACAGCCGTAATCACACCAAACAAAACCATAGGTCTCGTAACGCACCACCATAATCACACATACAAATTGTTTGTAACGCAGTGAACGTGTTAAAATCTTTTAGGTTGAAAGCTTAAAACTTGTATTTTAGCGAATTTCGATTTTCCCCTATAGGGTAAAAGCTGTTACCGCAGGTCTCATGGTAAGACTTAAGCCCGAGACCATGATAACTTTTCATTTTGAGGTCCCCAGATGCCAAAAACACCATTCGTTTAAATTTTTATATATGTGTCCATAAGCACAATAACTCTCTTAAAAAAGGTCCGATCTCAATGAAATTTGGTAAAAATGTGTAAAGTACCATTTATTTCAACGAGTTCGAAAACCAGACAAGTCACACCATCCGAAGGGGGGTTTTGGGAGGTTTAGTACCCCAAAAATGTGTTTTTTGCGGTTTCCACATGTAATTTTATTTAAATAAAATTTTAATTTTCACCATTTAATTCAGCGTAAAAAAACAAACAATTTGGTATTTTGATCATTGCTCTACGTCAATTGGTTCCTGAGATATTGAAAGTGCTAAACACAGTACGTTGTCTAATGTTATTCTTATGGAGAAAAAGAACAATTGTATATCTCGCTTATTTATGAACATAAACTGACGAAATTTGGTATATGGCTTCATCTGGTTGTGGTTTATTGTTGTTTGCATAAAAAAACAATCTTCCACCTATGGTTCCCGTAGCAGCAAACCTAGGTACTTGGTCCCCATGTTATTCTTATGGAAAATAATTTAAATGTTATATATCGCTTATTTATGAATGTATATGGATGAAACTTGGTATGTGACTTCACTAAGATGAGTTCTATTGATATTTGCATAAAACTCCATTGTTTTTTGTTCCTTGTAGCAGCAAACCTGCGTACTCATCCCCAATGTCTTATAGAGAATAATTAATGTTTTAAATATCGCTTGTTTGTGAGTATATTTCTTATGAATCCTGTTATGTGTTTTAATGTGTTATTTTATATATTCATTAGAAATTCGCTGAGTGCAGGTTTGCTGCGACGGGGGTATTTCGTTTAATTATTGGGAATCGACCTTGTGAACCTTGAACTTCAGCCCAAGCTCTGTAGGCTAGCGTGAAGCTCTTAAGCATTATTATTGATATTTCTCATTATTCTTTTGAAATATCGCCTTTGGCGCCAATAGATTTTGATTACCGGTATATCATTTCACCTCTGATAGGGAACACAACGTAACGCGCAGACTGTTGCATGCCGGATAGCTAAGATACAAGCTTTATTGTCGTGTAGTTGGTGTGGCGAAGTTTTCTGGAACATACCGGCCAAGGCTTGCCCCACACTCTGTCCCAATTTAGTCCCTCTAGATGGCATCTCTGGTTTACCACTGCCATCTGGATTGTGCTGCTACCTATTGGCGTCTTTTGGAACTCCATGTGATATTATAACACAGTACAGTACCGTTAAGTGTGACTGTCATTGTTCACTGATAATTCAAATGTGACCATGGGGGACACCTAGTGAATTGGATCCCGCATGAGGGTAACGCTTGGCAGTTTTGGCGTCGCAGTGCACATCACAACTTACAATTCTTTCTTAGTGGTTACCTACATTACGCAAAGCATATAGATGCCAGGTTTCATTTATTTATTTCAATGGGAAATACCCCATACATCACAATATGACTTATAGCTAGATAGCTAATCCTCAGATTTTTAATAACAAATACATACTAGTGATTCTTTTTTTCATGGTTGTAGTTGTAGAGGTTTGGCCTGGGGCATGATCTATTTATAGATACCTATAGATATAGTCCTACCTAAGTACCATATCAAACCGTAAATAAACATTTTTGCAGATTCATCAAAATCAACCAGATATCGAAGCCTGACTGTGTAGCAGATGAGAATTCAGTCAGCGATCCTCCTGCTACAACACTGACAAAAAACGATGGGGAAACATCTAAAGAATCCGAAGAACCAGCTGCACCCCAGAATCCCGCTGTGGAAATCGCTAACTTTCCTGTTGTTGAGGTGGTTGTGGATTCGACAAACTCGGAAGAAGTCGTAAGCGACGATGATGCTTCTGTCAGTAGTCAACCGGAGTCCTTGAGGATTGATGAGAGTGGTGCGAAAGACACGTCTTCTCCGTTGGTGAGATTGTCTTATTGGCTAATTTATACCTAGTTCACCGTTTAGATTATAAATAAGATTCAAATTCATCCGGCTCGGAAAACACGCTTTAGTTTTCATAAACTAAGTCTGTGATATTGAAATTGACAAGGGCCGTAGACGAATAGGATAACTGATGTTGTATTTGATATGTGTTAATCTAAGTCAAGAAGTACGTAAAACTTGAAATAACGAAATAAAATTGTGCAAATATATAAAAATGGCGCACAAAATTAGTGATTCTGTATAGAAAGGAAAACTTATGTTTACAGTAGAGGGTCTCACAAACTCAACTCTCGATAACTTGACACCACGGGAAATTCAACGCCTCTGTTTTGGCAATAGGATGGTGAAGAAGAAGAATTAAGTAGAATTAGTGTGTTTTTTTTGTTTTTTTACCTTAACTGTTTGTGCTATTGACCAGTGCGGTAAACTAAAGACAGCGAGGTACCGTAACGGCATTAGTCACATGAGCAAGCCAAAGGTGACCGCTCATGATCTTACAGGAGTCGGCTGGGACCGGGATCGAACCAGCCACGTCTGACTTGCTCGTCAGGCACTTTACCTCTGAGCTACCTTGTGTTCTGAGCATTACTATGTAATGCTGTTATTTTGTGCTAAACAATGCTCGTTATAAATTATATACTGTACTGTGGCACTATTCACTGTATCATACAAGAGAAAGTGAATACAAATATTTTGAACTGAATTGATCTGTGGGTGCGCTAATGACAGATCGCCACCTCCTTCACAGAGATAGCGAGTAGGCGGGATAACACTTGAGTACCCACCACCTCGTACATCATTGACTGGTCATCATCATCATCAGAAGGGGCGGACTTGAGTCCCAAGGCACATCAGCCGCAGTGGGCTTACTGCGCACCCCCGAAAAAGAGATTGAGAGTTGGTTTCAGGACTCCTCCAGGTTCAAAAGCCTGATTCTCTGATCATTTACTGGTATGAGTGTATATAAACAGTTTCTTAAAATTTGTTATTTTCAGTCCGACTCGACTTCAGAGTTGGGAAATGACCAGAATGAAGAATACTACTGTAAACACTGCAAGCGGTGTTATAAAAACGTAAGTTGGAATCATTTTTTTAGGAAAAGATGGAAATTTTTCCGCTGTGATACTCTACCTACTAAAGTCTTGTTTGAAGTTTCTTTTTAAATTTACACCAGATAGGAATGGAAATGTGTGCTTCCACAATTTCTTGGATGTGACAGATTTGATTTATATTGATTCTTTGACGTTTCTTTTAACTAGATTAATATAAAACTGATACTAAAACTGATTACGTGGAGAAATACAGAGACGATAGAAAATTCCCAGTCAGAATCCGCCCCAGCAGGGAATGCACTCAGTATTAAATGTTTCGCACCAGAATTCCCTCAGCTCCCAACCCAGCAGCCGTGTACTGTACCAACAAGCCACGCCCTCGTTCCCACTGCATTCATAACAACAGCAGTTCTGCCAACTTCCAGCATTCAAAGTAAAATTATGGGACTCTCTGAATCTATCTTGTTGTGGTCGGTAATTAGGGTAATCTAAATTAACTGCCGCAGCATACTGTATAATTTTTTCGTCCGGTGTAAAACTAATTGTTTACTTTTCTTACTCATTTCAATATTTTATTCAAAGCACGCTTTGCACCTCTGGTTAATGGGAGAAAATAAAACAAAGGCGCTCAAGAAAACAAAATAACTGTTCACAAATACTAATCAGGACAAGATTCTTAGTTTGGAATTGTCAAATTTTATGATTATCTTAATTCTGCCGATTATGTTTGTTGGTATCACTGACGAAGGGTGAGCAACCGTTAGTCAGAGAGCGTGGTCTGTTGGTATAGTACACATGGCAATAAGGGGTTTGCACATGGCGAATCCAGGTGTGAAACATTTCTTACTGAGCGGGTTCCCTGCTGGGACAGTTCTTTACCGAGTTAATTCTGCGCTCCGAAAATACAACTGGAGTTGCCTCAGTTAAAATAGAGTTTGTGTAACGTTCTAACCAAGGTCAGTTGTCACTTGTCAGAGTTTTTAGCTTGCACTAGTTCTTCTAACGTGACCTAACGACTACTTATGTAGGCGGGACCAAAGGTCTAAAGTGCCTTCCAAAGCACAGTGGCAGTCTTGAGTTCAAGTTTGGTGGTAGACCAATATTTTACCTTCCCATCTATTTCTCGGTTAAGTGTCATGCTACTCCTATCCATAAAAGTGTGTTGTAGCAGTTAGCTTAAGTTTTTTCAACCATCAGTAATACAATTACCTAACCTATCTTCCACAGTGCTCTGTATAAACTGATACACTCAACACAGAAAATTTGTTCCGGAAAAGAAAGTGAAGTCGCTAAAGTGGTTACATAAATTAGGTTTCCAAATATTGACGTGTTAACTGAAAGTACCAGATTCTGTTACTGATATCCGATTTCCCCTGTTGCAGAAAGTGGTGCTAAGGGTCCACAAGGAGACCGTTCACAGTTCCACCCGACCGCACGTCTGCGCCACGTGTCAGCAAGGCTTCAAGACCAAGGGTTCGCTAGTGAGGCACACTCGCACTCACACAGGTACGGTGAGATTGTAATGGTCGTATCGTTACCAAGAGGATTCTAGCGTACAGCTTACTGCTGTAATAGTACAACAATTTTTTGAAAAGGCTTTACGATTTTGGTTAAATTTTTGTGTTTTGTCGTAACCTATGTGAGCTCCTTACAAAATGACGGCTCCCGAATTTCCGGGGAATTTAGGGTCATAAATTATGGTGCTTAACCTATTGGCTCGCAAGTTTTGCTTCCCAAAACCCCTCCAGTGACCCAGGTTTCTACGGCTTAGGCCTACTGCAGTCACTATTAAAGTCAGAGTCATATCGTTGCAAGCTTGGGTCTTACACCTATGTTGCAAACTTGAATTTGTGCTAATTCGTTAATTTACGTTTGAGAAGCAAATCCTGTAACAAATACTTTAATAAGGGGAGCAGGGATACACCAAACGGTCTGCGCAAGGCAAGGGGGATGGAGAGGAGTGGAAAGGTACTTGGCGTCGAAGCTTGCTATAGTAGTCAAACTGTTTGTCGATTCATTCATTTTTTAGATTACGAAATAGCTTGTTCACTAAATTGTATGTAGTATTTTATATACATTGTATGCTGTAAAAGTACACAGAAGCTGCGGAATGTCTGTAATTGATAACAAACAGCTGTTACAAGCAAAAATACTAACAGGGCTGCCAAGAATTCCAACGAAAAACTAAATACATCATAAGAAAAGACTTTATCCTGGTATATTCAGCGTTGTCTAAATTGATGATCTGTGCCTAGAAAAACACTAAATAAAAACCTATCGTTGCCGCAGTTATGAAGTATTGCTGCACATATAGGTCAGCCACAACTGTGCAGCAACGGGATCCAACAGGTTAGCTTCAGGTTATTTTGAAGCAAAAACTTTCAGCCCACACATATTAGTTGTTCAGCAAAATTTCAACACAATTATTTTTGGACACTTTACGCAGTTCTGGAACAAAGATAATGACAGACTGTGAGACATGTTTTTGTGTAATAGCACAAATTGTGTAAAGAGTCTCAAATCAAATCAAAATCTCTTTAATGTAATATAAGTACATATTGTACAAGAAATAGCGTCATAAAATACATTCAGGTGTTGAATAAAATATATTTGTCATCTGTTGATTAACAGGTTTTCTTCACCAATGAGTAGAACTATAAACAAACAAATATTCTGTGCCAGCATAACAAATTAACAGACTAAACAGAAAATTCCTCAAGAGAATATATAGCGTTGTTGGTGAGAAAAGTTTTTTGGAACTTACCGAATTTCTAAAGGGAGTTTATTATAAAATGTTCCAGCATACTTAGGTTTTTATTTAAAAATTTGTAAGGTGTGGGGACTTGTTCCTAAGTTTTCTCGATTTCTGGTTAAATAGTTATGATTATCCCCAACCCGCTCCAGTTCCTGTAGTCTGTTTTTAATTGATAAAGTGGTTTCAAAAATTTACATTCCGTAAACTGTCATGATTCTTTCGGACTTCAAATATTCTTTAACTGAAGTTCTAGGTTGAGGATTACAAATTATTCTAATGGCCTTTTTTGCATTTTGAGATTGGAATTTATATTGTACAGTTCATTATGATGATCGTCTGTTTTTTTCCAGGTGAACGTCCTTTTTCTTGCAGCCAGTGTAAGAGAGCTTTCCTAGACTCTGGGACTTTGGCAAGACATGTCCTCAGGGTGCATAGGAAGAGACCATTCAAACAGGTATGAATCGATCGTAAACTGAACTCTCGCGAACAGAATTCAACTTGTTATTTGGCTATTTTCTGTGTAAAATTTATATATTCAATCGATATCTTACACTAACACAGTTCTCCAAGAATATGTTTGTAAATTATTGTCTCTATTTTAAATTGACCAATGCATCACTTAATACACTTAATCACTTAATACTGTGAAAGATGCCGACACAACTAGGGTGTATTTTAAGGCAATAATATGTTTGATGAGTGTAGAATGGGTGAGATCCCTTGTGTAGCCTTGTTACTGACTAAGACTAAGATTCTGTAGTCAGGATCATTAATTATTAGCCCAATGACCATTGGCATTTGGACCCTGGATCGATCTAGCGAACTTCAGATTATGAAGCGAGCACACTAACCACTGTGCTACCAAGCCAATAATCCATCTGTTTATCATTCAAACAATGCTTTCTATACCTATCTCTAATTCTCTATTTGTAAAGATAGCACAATCTATTTTGCTTTTGCTCGATGTGCCACGACTTTCACAAACAAAATCAGAGCATTTAAATCTCCTGTAATATTTATAATGTTGGGTTATTATGCAACTGAACAAAATATTATGCTTGATATATCAAACAAAATTCACACTTATGCAACTGAACAAAATATTATGCTTGATATATCAAAATTCACACTCTTAGGCCTTGAGTCAATTCAATACAGTTATACTTATGCTATGAAATGGTACATATGTGCGGTTTTACAGTATTAACATTCAATGGATATAGTCTCCACATAGACTGTATATATTTTTGTGGAGAAGAGTTCAACAGTTTGACTGAAGCGAACTTGAAAACACTCTTTCACTGACACTAGCACTAGCATATAGATTACACAAAAACAACTGGTACAGTTATTCAACAGAAATATGTTTGAAGAAAGGAAAAATTAAATTTAAACTAAATTATTGTCTGTGAAGAGAAATGGAAAATATAGCCACAAAACTGGTTTTTTTTCAAAACTTAGAAGCGATGAAAGGTATCATGGAAGCAATATTTATCCTGTTGCTTTTAACGGAGGGATATCTCCAATACAGTGATGGTTTCCCTCGCCGCTGAGACTTATTCAATTTTGATTTAGAAAGGTGGTTCTACAGCTTAAGGTGGGTTCCGTAAGTCCTTTCCCCTTACCTCGAATGTGATGTTATCCCACAGTGGGGGGGGCGATCGCCCCCTCCCCCCCTCAAGCTCAGAAATGTGTGTAATACCGTATAAAAATAGTGCAGTTATTTAATTTGCATCTGTATAAATGTGTTGCAATTAATTCTTTATTGCCAATCCAATTCATGCATTGCCTACCATAGGTTATTTTTCTAAACAGTCTGTATGCATACTAAAGTTGTGGAATCAAACTAGTGAGAGTGGTAATTTTGTTCTGATGGTTCTGACGGTTGGCTGCATGACGCAACGACGCGACAGCCCTTATCCTGCCTCCTTTTTTACCTAAGAAACCACTGTCACGTTACTTAGGTGTGGGAGCCGGCAAACGTCAAGATTAACGTTGTGTAGCTTGCATTCTGTTGTGAGTGTCAATCAGATCTCAGATACAACAACGGTAGCTCGAGTGAGCGGGGCGGCGAGATGCAGGCAGAGTGGTGCGTTCGTGACGTTACCATGGCAACGGGAGTTTGACCGCGCATCCAATATGTTCACGTGATATTATTAGTCATCACTCCCATACACTGCGCATGAACGCTGTTCTGTCTTAGTTCTGTTCACTTTAGTGTTTTTTGGGTTTTATTTTTAGTATTTGGTTATTTTTTTATTTTACAATTACTATCCGTAACAATAAAAATCGGGGGGGTTCAACCACTAAGTTCGCCCCCCTGACCCTAATGCTGGATCCGCCATTGTTATCCCATAGCTTTTCCATCAGTGATTTTGATTGGCAAGAATCGATTACGAGACTTTACGGACCAAAGTAACAAACTCCAACCACAATGCTTCTGTTGTTCCCACTCAAGAAAGGTGAATGGTTTAGGATTGAGATGATTTCACTAACTTTAAGTACCCCAGTGCCTTCATCCGAATCACAGTTTATGTTTTACTGATTTTCAGGCAAGCGATGTAAAAGTAGTGATCACCAGGCTGGAAACGGATACACAAAACGTTCGGACAGAGCAAGCGAAGGTTAGCTGAAGACTGGGATACTGGAGTAACAGTAAGCAAACCTATCTATTTACACTGTTGTCCGACATAAAAAGCTTGGTTACTGGGTTTTATTGGTTTACTTTATACAGAGTATTTCAAAATCGCTAGGCCTACTGAAACTTCATTAACTTGTCCCTGGGTTCATAACCAACGGAATGGGTCTATCTTCCTCCATTTCCCATCTGAATGTGTTATTAACTAACACAGCATATTTTAAAAAGCATTTGTGCTACTGACTTGAAACGGCACGTGTATCATACTAGTTTTGGGATAATCTGATACTGAATTTGATAATGCGTTTCTAGCATTAACCATTTCAAAGTGGTGGTAATTTCAATCTATTAAAGCTTAATATGTTGAAAATGGTAATTTTTTTAAAAGTTTATCAAGACAATAAAATAATGTAAAATTTTAAGACAAAAAACTAAGCATAAAGGTTGTAAATATTGCTCAACCCATAGCCAATCAATTGCAATTCATATGAGTAAAATTGTGCAAATTCTATGTTAATTACCACAATTTTACTTATTACAATTTCAGTTGCACAGCTATGGTCCGTTGTCAATATCTACGAACCCCAACAAACTTATGTGAACTTGAACTACTTTTTTATGTCACAATCTCCAACCACTACAAACTGTGCATCGATGATTCCAGTAACTGTGGCTGTAATTGACAAGCTAATTTTAAAGTTTTTGCTACATCATATTGTGTTTACACTATTGAACCTGTACTCCACAAAGGTCGAGGACTTACTAAGTTGAGTGATGGAAACCCTCGATGCTGCATTTGTCATTGATATCATTTTGTCTGTGAATTTGTTTTACTTGTGCACTGTAGACACCTCCTTCCCATATCAGCATGTTCGGGCAGGTTAAATTAGTTTTGTTTATTCATAAATAATGAAACCTAGCCTAATAAAAGTGCCACAGTGCGCTGTATAATTTGGTAAGCTTCATAATATAATTTTCTTTCAAAATAAAATACAGTATAATTTGAAAAACTTGGAAATCTTGGAGGTCTGGGGTTTTAAAACTTTTATTGGCAGTAAGAAAGGAAAGTTTTTCTCTGATCAAATTTGTTACCCCGTTGGTTCTGACATTTCTTCCAAACCAAATATCAAAGGTGAAGCCTAGTATAAAATCAGCAGTAATATAAGTGGTGTTTGCTATTGACCAATGAAAACTCAATGGTGCTGTTCGTTTCAGTGAAGACTTGCAGATCGAATGCAGAGCTGCATCGTTGAAGCCGTTGAAGGGCCAATTGCAGCTCCTATCCCGTCTGCGGAAGCATCTGCCTTCAGCCAGTCCAATTACGCTTGCGGCTGCGCTCACCTTCCGCTCTCTGCTACACTTTCTGCCTCCCGTTAATTGAGCGAAGTAGGTTCTAATGATTATTTTAGAATTTCACAGTAAATTTATTTTTTAATGAACCACTCTCATCATCACCAAAGTTCCTTTACTTAGTCCAAGGTCTTATATTTTGACCTGGCAGTGCTTCCAGAGTCAGATTTACTGTTTGTCCCCCACAATTACGTGCAGAGTTCTACCTTAATGTATAGGGTTGAGTAACCCCAAATGTTTCTTAATTGCGCCCTACTGTCATGCTCAATATATTTCTCACGTATATAGTAAAATAATAAGATTGAAAGTTGTAAAACTCCATACTTTTAATTTATAGTTTGTGAGAAAGCAAATAACTGTTACCAAGCAAAGTAAATTAAACTAACTTCAACTCTTTCATTTACCTTTTGCGTTACTGCTCCTTTTCATACAGGTGTTATTGCATTTCAAAAGCTTGAGTTGATGTAGTGTATCAGTGAAAATAAATTTACTACATTAATTTTTACAAATATAAATTTAATTTACAAATCTAGAGTCCCTGTAGATTACAAATTAATCTACTAAATAAGGACCGCTAAACAAATTAGTACATTACTTAAACATATGTAACGCTGGATTTAGGCGGAAGATAAAGGGAAGCTTCATTGTAAAGCTCTGCACATGGGGAGACTGAAACCCAACTGTAGTTGTAAACAAGTTGAGCAACCGAATCTTCTGTGATCCGACCAATGTAGTCAGGTGGGACATCGCAAATGGTGCAACTGCAACTAGTTGTATAACAGTTGCTAGTAACGGGCACATCAACTTCAATTGTCTAGTTGCTCAACTTTCACTAGGAGGATGTTGTTCATTGTGTTTATTTTAAAATAGCGGATCAGTTAGCAACTAGTTGGACCAGGAAGTTGAAAATCACCCAGTGTTGTAGAATTGTTTACATTCACCCTTTTTCAGTAGACCCAACGGAGGTGTATACACACCTTCATGCAGACCTATCCTACTTTTAATTTAACACGTTGGCTGCTGCAGACCCCGATCGGGATTTTTTCTCAAAATGCAACTTTATGTAAATTTGATGTTTAAATATGTTTGCAGCAACGAAAGTGTTAAGTCTTATTTTGAGATATTCCAATGTAGACACCTGTTGTGTATTAAATGAGTTTCATTAACGAAAATGTGAAAATCACTCTCATACTCCGTCTCCATACTCCATCTCAACTCGTACTCCGAACACTTAACTCAATTTCAGTCGTACCTGCTTGGGGATGTTACGCAATTCAACTACAATCGTAATCGCGACGCAAACCAGTTTCACAATCCTAGTTGTGTTTCAGTCTCCCTGTGTGCAGAGCCCTAATTATAATTTTCAACTTGAACATGATATTCGTGTGTCTGGTGAAAGAGGGACATTATTTCAAAGAATATAGTTTAGGTTGGTTTCAAAATGGGCAGGAAGATTTAGAAGGGATTGTTCCAAGTTGTTCAAAATTCAGTTTAGTCAGATGTGAGTAGTGGTATTTATTTTACTCCTTCTCTTTTCTTCACATATTGTTTCTCATTTTGTGTTGCAAGTACATCAAGGCTTAATTTTTCTTCTGGCTCTGTTCTCTTGGTTTTATGTACTAAATGAAATAGAAGTTTGGAAAGCATCACCGCTATAGTAGTTGGAAAGCTTCTATTCATTTTTTTTTATCGTACATATTTCCATCAATTTGATTGAGTTTAGTATAGTTTTGATTACTTTGGATTCCTCGTGTGTTTTACACATAGTCTCGACCACTTTGGTTACAAAGTGGATGTTTTCTGATGAAGAATAAGCTACTTGCGTTGTTGTTTCCTCTTGAAATACCGGTGTCACTTTATAATTTGGTGTTGTAACTGTTTGTAACTTTGTGGTCGTTTTTCGAGATCTTCGTGGTGTAACCTTCACTCGTTTTGAAGTCGGTGTTGTTGTTTTCGCTTTTAATTCGCTACTTTTCAGTGCCTTGAACACCACATTCACTGTTTTGCTGCACGGAGTCTCCTTGCACACCTGTAATAAAATTTGTTTAGTTTGTATAAAAAATGCTCACTATTGATTAAACACTGCTAAAGGAATCAAATTTAGAGATACTAATTTTTAAATGCAAATTAGAATGCAGGTATTTTATTTATTTATTTTTTACTTTTTTTATGAAGAGGAGGAAAATGCTTTTACGCACACAGGTGGCCAGCATGTAGTGTGGGGCTCCTACTAAAAAATTTCATCCTACTAACAAATATATCACTCGTCTAGAATCATAAATATATAATTAATTTTGTGAGTAGCATAATACATATTGTTACAACTAAACGGGATGAAATATACTACGTATTACAACACTAAACAATATATTTACACTTTTACTGAACCCCACATACAAGGTGGTAGATATAAAAAAGATGGTACAAGGCAGTCGATTTCAACTACTGTCCACACAGAAATTATAGATACTCTAGTTTTACGGTATCACACCTCCAAAATGGCCCGTCTGATTTTAATGAGAGACCTATCAAGTAAAAGGAAATATTGTCAAATTTTATGTTACGGAGTTTCAAATTTATATATCACTTTTCATAATTTATATAACGAAAATAGTGCAAAATATCAGTGTTTTTTCACCATGTTTGAGTAAATCTCAAATTTAGACGATTATTAAAAAATATATAGTGGACGTATCAGCTTCTAATTTTTATGGAGTATATAAGGGTTATTTAAGGGTTGCCACCGACCGGGAAAACCTGGAAAACCGGGAATTATGCGTGAACTTTGGTGACCGGGAAAAAATGTGTGGATTATGCGGGAATTTTTGGCCGAATCAGGAATTTTTGGTCGTGATTGTCGACGATTGCGTAGCGCGTTCTGAATAGTTGGCGAAGTTAGCGATACGTACTCGATGATCGGTAAAGTTAGCGATGTGTTCCCGATGGTTGGCAACGTTAGCGATGCGTTCTCGATTGCCAGCAACGTTAGCGATGCGTTCCCGATGCTGGGCGACGTTAGCAATACGTTCTCGATGGTCGGTGACGTTAGCAATGCGGTCCCGATGGTCGGCGACGTTAGCGATGCATTCTCGATTGCCAGTGACGTTAGCGATACGTTCCCGATGGTCGGCGACGTTAGCGATGCGTTCACGATGGTCAGCGACGTTAGCGATGCGTTCTCGATGGTCGGCGACGTTAGCGATGTGTTCTCGATGGTCGGCGACGCTAGTGATGCGTTCTCGATGGTCGGCGACGTTAGCGATGTGTTCTCGATGGTCGGCGACGTTAGCGATGTGTTCTCTATGTTCGGCGACGTTAGTGATACGTTCCCGATGGTCTGCGACGTTAGCGATACGTTCCCGATGGTCGGCGACGTTAACGATGTGTTCTCTATGGTCGGCGACGTTAGTGATACGTTCCCGATGGTCTGCGACGTTAGCGATGTGTTCTCGATGATCGGCGATGTTAGCGATGCGTTCCCCATGGTCGGCGACGCTAGCCATGTGAGTGTGAGAGCTATTGTTGAGGAAACTTTACGAAATGCAGTCGCGACATTTTTTATGAAGATCAATAAGATTTATTTGTATGTTGTTACAAAGAGGGCAATAGAAGTGGCTGATTTGTAATTAATTGTTGTCTGGTCAAAATGTGTAATCGTTGATGGAGATGCGATTCTATTATGTCAGTTTCTAATATAAATTCTTTCAGTCGCTGGATGATTTGTTAAAGCATCATTGGCTGGGTAGTGTAGAAGTGGTCAGGTTGGTCGCTTCATAATCTGAGGTTTGTTGTCAGATTTATTCCTTGCAAAAATCTTGAAAATGTTTGTAAAGTTCAAAATTGGATCAAGCTGTCATAATAATGCTTTCTAAGAAAATGTTTAATTTATATAGTAACGAGATCAGGGTTTGGGCCCACTCATCGAGAACATTGAAAAATGCCTGTGTCGTCGATAGATATACAAAAAAATGGTATATACTATTTTCATATTCTTATAGTAGATAGTATGTTGCCAAGGTAAAATGGAATTTTATATAATTGGGTGTATCTGTAGACATAATTCCCCCCTCTTATCAATTAAAATACTGTAATGTTTATATATAGAGAGAAAATCAAGCTCATTAATATAAATAATTGGCCCAGCGTATATACCCATTTTTTTAGAAAGCATAATAAAATATGAGACATAACTTAACACGTTCGCTGCGAATGTCGCGCTTGTGCGTCATCTGCCCGCCCGCCGCTGCAATGAGTGGTGCGAATGACGCACAAGCGCGTTCCGCGCCAATTCTTTTTGCGCCACTATTTCCCGCCGTTTTTACATTTGTTCGCGCTAAATGTTGATTTGACAACCGTAGTACTTCAATTTTCATTAGTTTAGCGCTTATTTGACATAGTCAGTTTCCCGTTTCGTCTTTCTGTCAGTGGCTCACGTGCTCTTAAAGATGAGTGATGTTTCGGATCCTGATGACCCTTTACCGGTCTGTTCTCGTGATACTTCAAACCTGACTGTGAGTGAAATGGACCAAATAGATGAATACGAAAATAGTAGTGAGGACTATACAAGTGACGAGGACTATTATCCTAGTGATGATGGGAGTGATTCGAGTATAGGTGATTCACTTATTGATGAACTTAATGATGATTTTGATCTCGATGACTATGATTTGGCCTAGGAGGAGGGTCCAGACTCAATGAAAACCTTTATTTTTTCAAGCCCAGTAGGTTTACGAGCACCAATTCCTGGTGACAACAAACCAGATGATTATTTCAACTTGTTGACTACAATGTAGTATTAGAATCAATCATCAGAGAAACGAATGACTACGCTGAACAATTTTTCCTATCCCAGGACCACTCTGAGAAATCCCGAATAAGTTTGTGGAAGTATTTGACTGTAGAAGAATTTAAATTCTTTCTCGGGCTGCTTATGCAAATGGGCAACATCAAGATGCCTAAAATCCAGGATTACTGGAGAAAGGATAAGTTTCATTGAGAAAAGGTGGGATACACAGCTAACTCACCTGAAGAAACTGGTTCAGATGAGCACAGCAACAAAGAAAGTATTTTTACACACATATTACACAATATTTCGTCTCCATTTGAGACTTCTTCAGATGTAGAGAGAGACTGATAGAGAGTCTCTCTCTACATCTGAAGAAGTCTCAAATGGAGACGAAATATTGTGTAATATGTGTGTAAAATACTTTCTTTGTTGCTGTGCTCATCTGAACCAGTTTCTTCAGGTGAGTTAGCTGTGTATCCCACCTTTCTCAATGAAACTCCCAAGCCAAGTGCTTTTCCTTTGCAAACCTAACCTTGGAGAAAGGATAAGTTATTTAAAACCTGTTTTGGTAGCTATATGGCTAATGTAAATGTATAATGTTAAATAGAACGTAAATATATACATATATAATCGTCATATATAGTTGAAAATTTCAGCATTGGTCATATATATATAAAATATTTATTCAATCTTTAGCAGCGAACTTGTTAAATTAACAAATAATAATATTCTTCGTAAAAAGGTATAATTTGTTATTAAAATAACACTTTAATTTATATTGTAAATCGTTTTAGGTGTCGCAAATACATAAAAAATGTTTACCTGGAATTATGCATGAATTTTGAAATGCAACTTTGGTGGCAACCCTGTTATTTACAAACACTTTTGTGTTTTATAATTTTAACATTATTATTTTTTATGTTCTTGTACATTTTGTAAACCTTTCTTAACTTTGTTATCTTGCGCTTAAAATTCCTGTTATAAGCAATGTTTTGACTGTCAGCTGATTGGATGAACGAAACACATTGTTTATAAAGAATATAATGTAATAGTGATTTGTAATGATTTTATATTTGTTAAATGTTTTTATTCCCGTGCGAGTGAGCTGGTAAGCGGGAAACGTGCTGGGGAAGGCTCTCTTTCTCCCTCTAGAAGAGTGTGATGTTGCCGAAATGCTATAGATCCGGTTGGTGACTACCCTGTCGTTATCCCCTATGAGTCACTATTCTGGCAACATCGCGCTCCCCAAAAGGGAGAAAGTGAGCCTTCGCACTGACTAGCTCCCTCCCGCGGGAATAAAAACGTCTAACGAATATAAACTCGTCACAAATCACTATTGCATTATATTTTTTAGACACCATGTTTTTCGTTCATTCAATCATTTGATAGTAAAAACATTGCTTTGAACGGAAATTTTAAAAGCAAAGTAACAAAGTTAACAAAGGTTTACAAAATTTACAAGAAAATAAAAAATAATAATGTTAAAATTATGAAACTAGACAAAAGTGTTTGTATATAACCCTCATATACGCCATACAAATTTGAAGCAATTTGACAATATTTTCTTTCATTTTGTAGGTCTCTCGTTAAAATCGTAAGGGCTGTTTCGGAGGTGTGATCCCGTAAACTAGAGGATTTATAATTTCTGGGCGGACAGTTGTCACACCCGTCATCACTAGGCATCTCGTTTTTGTATATTGAAAGTAAGTACAATATAATTGTAAATATATTGTGTAGTGTTGTGAGTCTTAGTTCATTTTTTTCTATTTAAATATATAATTTTGATCCTACCTCTTGTATATTTTGTATTTGTAGGAACAAATAAAGCTGTGGGAAAGTGGATGGCATTAAGGAAATTTTTTATAGTTTTAGTTTGGGAATTTTTCTCTACAACAACATGAACACATAAAATAATAAATAATACTGTATGAAAAAAATTATTGTTTGGATATTAATTTGTTTAAATAAATTTACTGTTTGAATTTATTTGTGTGGGTATCAAAACCTTTATTGTTTTAGTGTTTTGATTGGCAACAGTCCCTTCTTTTGCATGTCAATTTAGATAAATATGATTCACCACAAAAGATTACCTAACCTAACAAAGTTTACTATGACTTCTAAACCCAACCTTGCTTAACCTAACCAAACCTGACCTTTGCTAACCTAAGAGCAAATTTAGTAAATATAACTATGGTTTAATTGTAATTTTCAATGCTATTAGTATGCTGGATTTTTAAACTTTTAAATGTGCTCAGCATAACATCCAAATCGAGTGATAAACTTACCTCATCTCCTGATACTTTCATGAAGAGGTCAGCGATAGTGTAGCCTAGTGATCCATATTTATCCTCTGGAGACATTGAAAGATCAAAATAGGGAGCCTCTAAAAGACCAATATTGATGGCTGTAGGATAGAAAATAAGTTTAGTTCACAATAGTTATCATAGTTTCGTGGTTTTAAATGTTTTAAATTTTGTTTTCCTTGACAACTGGTTTTTGATGAACTGTCTTAAACTGTAGTTAAGTTGTACAAAACTGATGCTATTACAGTTACTAGCTGATGTACTGTTCTTCGCACAGGGGTTTTCTTTACCCGTTCTATATTCGATGCAATTTACATTTTAGTTGGCTTGAAACAGCTGTTCTTGCTTCTGCTCTTTAAGCTGACAAATGAATGTGTCCTCAGCTGTTTGCATTTCAGTTTCTGAATGTTTTCTTTGTTCTGAAATGTAAACATTGAAACTTAGGACTTCATGGGGTTTAGCCCGAGGGGATTTTAAGGAAGTAAATAGGCCTATGTGTTGCATGGGTTCAAGATCTACCTTTGTGTAAAGTTTCAGCCCAGTCGGTTCAGTAGGTTTTGGGTTTATCCGGAACATCAGACAGATAGACAGACAGAAACCACCTCCTCTTTATAATATTATAGATTGCGGGAGCGCAGAATTGGACATGTCGGGAAGTGTCGCAGCGAAGATTCCAACCAGTTCCAAAGTTTTGTCAGGGAATTCATGGTGTTCACGCCTCCTTCCACCACCATTACTGTACTATTAGACCACGCCCTCTGACCAAGGTTGACCCTCCCCGTCATTGAAAACAGACATAAACAACAGATTGTCTTATACTCTTAAATTACAACAATTTCAAACCATGAATCTTGCCATTCTTTGTGAGCTTTGAACATAATTTGATATCGGTAATTAATTATGTCCTTGAAAGAGAACATTCCAATCATTTTCATGAACATGTAAACTGTAAAGCATTGATTGAATAAAAGTTGTCCCTTTGTACTATTTTCTCCACGTCAACCGGACGTGCAAATAACATATTGAAATATATATGAAAAGTAAACGATTTCAGTTTAATACAGGACTAAAAACGTACACAGCGCACTGCGGCGGTTACGTTAGGTTAGGTTACTCTAATTTCCGTACACAACACGGTAGTTTCCGAGGGTCCCATAATTTTATGCTGGATGTTGGAAGTTGGCAGAACTTCTCTTGTTATTAGGGAGTGGGAACAAGGGTGTGGCTAGCTGGTGTAGTACTCACAGCTGTGGGGTGGGGGACTGCGACAATTCTCCCGCCAAACATTTCTACTGCTCGTAGTCCTCATTGTTACAGTTCCTGACTAAGAATTTCCCATCATTTCGTTATTACTACTATTGAGAAATTAATATTAGCATGTCCACTCAGTTTTTTTTACCAAATAGTTGTGTATGAACCTTGGAGTAGGCTTCCCTTCGTCCTCTCTTTATCTCTCAGAGCTAGATATAGTAAAATTCATCTAGCTCTGGGATGAATAAATTTCTGGGGATCTGCATTTTCCTTAGGGGTGTGCGAGTAGTGATTTTTTTAATCGAGTCGAGTAGTGCCAATTATTTTTGAGTTTCGAGTATTTTCGAGCGAGTATTTGCCATCCGTTGGTAGTTTAAAATAGTGTTATGGGATTTGGATACCACCCTAGATTTGATTATCTAAACATGGTTTCTAGCTAATACATGAGTAGCAGTACAAAGTTTTGGCCAGTACATTCAAACTGGATTACGTATTGACTAACAAAACATGGTTTGACATTCGTTTCCGGCCGATGAAAAAGGGCCCGGTTGTCATTTGGCCAATTTCACCTGGTCAAGTAATTTCACATCGTTTATAATCAATATTAAATGACAAAATCGTTAGTTATGGCCGAAATTTTGCGGTAAGGTCGTCATTTTGGGCCGATTTTACGTGATGCGATCGCGTTTTGCGGCTGTTCCTACGCGTTTTGGCCGGTCGAAATCGTTTGCGGTCATTATTTTTGGCCGATTTTACGTGATACGATTGCTTTTAGCGGCCGTTACTACGAGTTTGGGCCGGTCGCAATCGTTCGCGGTCGTGATTTTCGGCCAATTTTACGGGATGCGATCACCTTTTGCGACCTGTACTACGTGTTTTTGCCGGTCGCAATCGTTCATGGTCGTCATTTTCGGCCGATTTTACGTGATGCGATTGCCTTTTGCGGCCGTTACTACGCATTTTGGCCGGTCGCAATAGTTAGCGATCGTCCGGAAATCTGCGGGAAATACTCGCTTGAACTTTCAAAACTTCGAGTCGAGTTTCGACCGAAAACTCAAAGTTTTGAGTACTCGCACACCCCTAATTTTCCTACATGTGCAAAGAATTTTCATATAATACCTACAAAATGAAGATTGTCAGACAATACTGCTATTTCTAGAAGGTAAATGGGATTATTACCAATATATTTCTGCTCCTCATTGTAAGAAGCTGTTGGTGTTAAAAGATCGTCATAGTTCCACCATTCAGTGTACATTCTGTTTTTCTTAATCATCTCTTCGGTGTTCCATTTTGACATACGTAAATGAGCTTCTAGGAAGGTGGTTGTTTTTTCAAACTTAATGTCTTTATTGAACTGTAAAAAATATTGAGGAGTAAATTTTCTGTAAAATACATTTATATATAATGGTATATAATGGTAATGGTACGTATGGTAGGCTGCAGCGGTTAGGTTTTGTTTAGTTTCTGTAATTTGTGAAAATTTTTTTTTTAATATTTATATCAAATTTATAAACAAATTATGAACACCTAACTAAAATAAGCTGTAGGCTATATAGTTTGTCAGTTTTATATTCAAACAATGTAAATAACTTTGTTAAATGGACAGTATTTATTTTGGTATATGCACCTTGTTGGATAGTTGTTAAATGTTTTATATAAACTGTTATCCTGTTTTACTTTAGTTCACTTTATTCATTGAAGTACAACAGTTTTATAATTAGAAATTAAGCAAGTTTTAAATTGAAAGTTAATAGAATCATTGAAAATCCTCATTTACTCCAAATGTATAAAAACAAATATTTATGAAGATAAATACATTATTTTAATTTATATACTCCATTTCTCTTAATTACTATACAAAAGGTAGAACAAAAAAAAACACAAACTAACCTAATGTTCTTAATCCTTGATTTACTGCCTGTCTTATTCATGTGGTGCTGTATTTTCTAAATTGCAAAATCTTAAAGTTTTTGTTTTATAAACTCTTTAAATAAATTAGTGTATATCTACAGAATTGCAAGATTGGATACAGAGATCAACATCTCAGGGTTTGTCGTGTGAGAGTAAACTTTTAAAACATTAATCGAGAGCAGATAATTTGATCTGTTCAATTTTAGGATATATTTCTCCTTAGATTAACATAAGTAGCTGGATTTTACAGCAAATTTAAGTTGTTGTAGGGGTCAATATAGTTTTTGAATCATCACAGTTTTTCTTTATAAAATTTAACATTTTTATAAACAAATGTTAAAGCTGCACTAAACTATTTGTCACAAGGTTTAATGTCTAGGTTCGGCTCTGTTGTCGAAACGAAGTTGATCTCTTCTGCAGAAGTTTGGGAGACGTTGCAGTCATCGTCTTCAGGGCGACAAATCACGAAGTTGTACACACAACTTGACTCAAACTAATTGTGTGTGAACATAAGCTACATGATCTGTCGCCCTGAGATGGAGAGCTGAAACGTCGGCAGAAGACATCAACTTCGTTTTGACAACACGATCAAACCCAGAACAAATCAACATTTTATCTTGTGATAATGACTGTGGAAAATTGCACTCTTCATTGAACCTATTTGTCAGTTAAAGTTACAGTCAACTCCCGATTAACTGGGGTTATGACCGGTTGGAGGGTCACGGAAAACCCAAAACCACGGTTAATACAAAGGGATTCCATGAATTGAATATCACGAATATAATAAAGGTTTATCAATATTTGTATACTACAATATTGTGTTTTAATGTCATTTAAGATATATTTATGTATATTAAATACCTTTGAAAATCTTTAAATTGTGATAACATCTACAATCAAGATAATAATCGTTAATACTAGCAATGGTTGATAGCAGTACTATCCAAAACGCCGAATGATATTTAATAGGTTAAAAATCTCTAAACTACACTGAACAGTATGCTAATTAATTCCGCACTGGGGGAAAAACCAGATGAGGGTGAACAACGGCGGGAAGGGTGATTGTTTTGAGATGTTTCTATTTTTAGACTTCCGCGTCCGGCCGTCCGTCTGTTCGTCCGTCCGTCGCTGAGGTTGAACAGCGGCGGGAAGCGTGATTGTTTTGAGATGTTTCTATTTTTAGACGTCCGTGTCCGGCCGTCCGTCTGTTCGTCCGTCCGTCGCTGAGGTTGAACAGCGGCGGGAAGCATGATTGTTTTGAGATGTTTCTATTTTTAGACGTCCGCGTCCGATGGGCCGCCGCACTGCCTAGCCAGGTGCAGTGTCTAGAGCAATGTCAAGGTCATCGCTCCCAATCACGCACCCACGGCTCATTAGCGAGATGACAAACGTGTTTACTAAATTGTTTGTACAGTATTTATTCTGATAAACAAAGTAAATTAAATATGATTCTGGAGATAATTTAGCAAAATAGATTGTTATTATTGCTCTATTTATGTTTAGAAGGGCATAAATAAAAATAATCAAAATAAACCTCTCATGACCCCGGTTAATCCGCAACCCGATTAACCCGCTTGCGGATAATCAGGAGTTGACTGTATATTTGTTATCTTTTAAGTCATGGCCTAATCAATAACTACCTCTATATTATAATAATACTCAGCTTACTTCTTCATAGTATTCATCTAGCTTCTCCACTAATTCATTTGGGTAGCCAATGTGAACTTTAATGCTTCTGATCTTCTCTATTAGTTTTTTCCTGTACATAAATAAAAAGCATAAACTGTTAAAATTCCTAGCAAACGTTGCTTTAATAATATAAATAACATGAACAATTTTGAAATACGAATGTGTTTATTAGTTTTTCTTCTGAATGTGTTTTAAAATGTAACAAATGCAAATTGCTAATTTTTAAATTCTACATTTGTTTTATGTCTGCAAATTTGTTTTACATGACATATTAGTGTTCTGAGTATTATTTATGTGTTTTTAATGTAATTTATTCCCTTAAAACTAAAATGTTATTAATAAAGTATAATAATCAAAATCAACATTTAGTAGTACATTTTGAAGTACATTTTAAGATTAGGGTTTTTGATTAATATTAGTTCATTGAAAATGAAAAGCATAAATACAGAAACTGGTTATATATATACATACTTAAACTGCTCTCCTTATTTTTATTTAGCAAGAAGGTTCTCAAGTTTTATCAACCTTACCCGAGTTTTATTTTCTAAATCCAGAATAACAAAATAAGAAGTAAAACTTTTGATTTCTATTCGGTAAGTGTCAATAAAATTATAGAGCAATAAAAAGATGGTTGAAAAATACCAGTTATTTTATCAAAATTGTTTATAATTTATAAACTGTAAAGGAAATTGTATGAGGAAACGAGCAGATATTAAACTGTTAAAAAATAAAATTACAAAAAATACTAAACCAAAAATTTGTTTCTTAATTAGATAAGAGTATTTGTTCCTTACTTTTTCGGTGACGCCTTCGTTGAGTTTACATAGTTGATCATTTCTTGACGAATATTCTCTACCATTTTGTCTACTTCTTTTTTTTCTGGCTCTAAAACCGTGCTGACATATTGGGAAAAAATTATAGGAACTGTATACCTAAAAAGAAAACATATATGAAGTAATTGCGGTTCCATTGTATAAGTTTTCATTTTTGGGTCAGTAAAAACAGTTTTACCATAGTTAGATCTTCGTGTTTGTTGGTAAAGTGTAAATATATTTGGTAGTGTTGTGAAACATAAGTTATTGTATCCTGTTTAAAGACAAAACTTGTTTGGGACATATTAGGTGGAAACTAACTACAGACAATAGACAATATTCATTTAGGCTATTCACTATTCAGTAACAATAGTTACATTATCATGTCAGAATTAGATATGGGAATATTAAAACTCCAGAAAAAGCAGGCCAGTGCTTAAAAATAGAAATTATGGTCAAGTAACAGTTCTTAAATTCTAATCTGTCCATTGATTCCATGGTCAAGTAACAGTTCTTAGAATCTAATCTGTCCATTAATTCCATGGTCAAGTAACAGTTCTTAGAATCTAATCTGTCCATTAATTCCAATAAATCATAGTAGGAATCAAAAAAAATAATCCTCTAGTTTGTATTTAGGTTGTTCAATGAGGCTCTTTCAACAATTAAAAACTAACACTTTCTGGGCTTTTGATTCTCATACGTTAACACAACGCAGTGCCGAGTAAAACCTACGTCATCACTTTTTTCAATCTTCAGACCCCCCTCAATCATTCTACCATCATAAAATAATAAACTTTGGAAAAATAACATAATATTTTCTTGATCAAACTTTGTAATTTATACAAAAATTCTTAAAAGATAACACAAAACTCAGAGCACCCTGAACAGAGCACAGAACTGGTAAGAAGTGGTGAGTTTGTTTGGGGTAAGAGCTGCGCTTGTTAGATGGAATAAGTCTTATAAATAGTGCTACAGCTGATTGTTGACAGGCAATTTAGTTTTGCTCTATGATTTGTTTTTACCGAGTCAAACCTTGTTTTTGTTTTCCTAACAGTTTTTAAATAATTTATTTAAATGAGATCGCACGCAGCACGCTGACGTGAGGGAAGTGAATTTCTGCTTTAAAACCTTAAAAAGATCAAATAAAGGGTTTAAAAAATCACTGGTTACATATTTTTGAAAATTTTAAAATTTTATTCTTTGGCTGTTTTGATGCTCCTGGTTATATATAAATTCACTAATAGGATGCCAATGTTTTACATTATAAAGTTAGAAGGAGGTATTGTCGGGATAGCAAGTTGGTATAGGGGTATGGAGGGTGATAAAACAATATTAAAACATGAATAAACATCCCTTTCCAGTGTAAAATCCCCTTAAGACAACATACTGCATTTTGACAATTAACATTGTCTTTAATAACTTGGTAAGTACTTATGCTAGAATGATGAGGGAGGGCTTAAAATCTTTGGATTTTTATGTACAATAAGTTAATGTGCAATAAGTGTACATTTGGGGCTTTTCTGACCCTTTTTGGGCCCAAAAACTCAAAACTTGAAAACTTAAATCCCCAAAAAAGGGGTTAGAGTTTTCCGATTGTTTTGCCCAATGAACTTGTCCAACTGATTATAAAAAGGAATGTCTCTACCAAATTTGAAGTAAATCAGACAAAATTGCGACCGCTAGTGTGGATTACATATTTAAATATATACAGTTTTTAGAGACCCCTCAAAACGTGATCAGGGGGTCACGTTAGGAACTTCTGTGGTGGTCCCGGGCTTAAGTCTCACTGTGCGGGTCATGCTAATAGTTCACTTTTCCATAGGAAATTCACTAACTAATACCTTGAAACTGTTTCCAGACAGTAATCTAGAGCAGACTCGTGGCTCTTCCCAAACAGAAGATTGGTTCGGAAGTCTCTGCTGATGTACGGAGCCAACTGTTCAGCTATACGCCAGAATAGGAAGTTGGCAATATCCTTTGAGCTGAAACTTCAATCAATACCTGTTACTTTTGTGATTTATTGAGTTAAAAACAAAAATGTTATCATTCTTAATATCATGCCAACCCACTCATTGGCATTTTAAGGCAATTATGAACTAATTACGAGTTTATAATGATGCTGATTCCTCTGTCAGTATCATTAATCTGGCAAATCTCAGATTATGAGGTGGGCACTGAATAGTGCCACTACGCTACCAGATCTGTCAAAGGGAAATGTGGAAAAGAAATTTAACCTCATTGACTCTATTGAAGTACGAATAACTACTCCGTGTATAGTGAAGAAAAGAGAAGAAATGTTCATTTATCATAAAGCAGTGATTTAAACAAAAATCTCAAATTTGAAAAAAAAAATTTACTTGTTAAATAAACATTTAGTTAAACATACGTGTACTTTTACCTTTCTATAATTTCTTTCAGAGTGAGCAAGTAGTCTTCTGAAATCTCAAATTGGACATCCACACTGTGATATTTCTTGAAAACAGACAACAATTTGTTCCACGAAATGTAGTGAAAGCGGTCATCACGTTTTAGACCTCTGAACTTGGTATACCTTTTTGTCTTTTCATATTTTCTGGATTGGATAAGCTGAAAAAAGTCACAGTTAAGATTCCTTGATTGTTACATTCAATCAGTCTACCTTTATTTGTCAAATAGGTTTACACAACACGTAATAAGCTCAGAGGAGAAGGGTTGGGCTCCCGTTTTTAATATTCACTTATTGAACGTACCCTTCGTTCACCACCCAAGCAGGTGGCTTCAAAGTTCGTGCTCTTGGAGGGTTGGTAAATCAAACAAGTCATGGGCACCTGAGGAAATACCTACAGCTCATGAGCTCATGTCTATCTGTGAAGAAAGTGCAATTGCTGAAGATCATCTGCTGTTTGACTGGACCTAATTTATCAATATTTACAATCAGAACGAATCTGAAGCCCATTCACAGCTGAATTTGAACGAATCTATCAAAACATCAGAAGGTAAAATACCTTGGTCAACGCTTTAATGAAGAGTTAATTTGGGACAACAATGCTGAGCAGTGTCTTCAAGACTAACATATTTATCTAATTTGTGGGCTCCAGAAGCTAGTTCACATTGAGGTCTTGTTGAAAGGGTATTATGGATGTAATAGCTTACCGAACTGTGTTTTGGGATGGAAGTACCATAACCCAATACCCCCATGACAGACAACTTGCTTACTCAGCAAATTTCAAGTGGTATCTCCAAAGTTGTTTCAAGTGGTATTGCCAAGTTTCATTAAAACATATACATAAATAAGTGATAGATGACAATTTATTTACTCTCCATAAGAATAACATTGGAGCTGAGTATGCAGGTTTGCCAAGGAGACCACAAAAATTGGTTATTGTATGCAAATATAAATAAACCCTAACTGTATGATGAGTTACGCATTAAGGGAGTGATGTGGGGTATATTACTCGGATATACCAAGTTTGATCAATATATGTTTATTTACAAGTGAGATATAAAATTGTACTTTTTCTCCATAAGATTAACATTGGTCAATGTACTGTGTTTAGCGCTTTCAATATCTCAGTAACCAATTAATGTAGAATAATAACTTTAAAAAACTATTTTTTTATTACATCTACGCTATTTGTCTAATTTTTGGTAGTTTAAAACATATTGTTACCTCGTTAAGGGTTTTTTCCAACTTGAAAACCTTTCTTATTTCGGCCTCTATGACATTTTCTTTGACGCCAAACAACTTTGCCACATTTTTTTTATACATCCAGTATTCCAGGAGATCATATACATCTGTTGGCAATCTTAAATCTGGCTTTTTAATCTGAAATGCAATAGTATATTATTTACTTTAGTTAATAAAGTTTAATTTATATCTTGCTCAGAATTTCACTGTTCTGCGTTTATATGTTTGTCTCCTTCTCCCCCTCTCCCCCCCCCCACACACACACACACACACACACACACACACACACATAACATTTAAAAATAAGCTTTAATTATTTGTGCATGTAAATTACCTAAATTACAGTTATACTTCTGTCAATTATTTTAATTATTTGGATCAACAAAGCTGAGCAACCTTGTGTGTGTCTTACCCTTTATTATATAACTCACACCATGCTGTAAACCTTCATGGTTAAACGGGATGCAAGAAATCTCTTTCTTTAAAATGTAAATTTTTAGCAAATTTAATATAATGGGAAATTCGCCATGCCAAACTTGAAGGTCTTATTTGTTCAAAAACCTATTCTGTAGCATATCAAAAGGTTCGTTATAATATTCTTACATATGTCAAAATTTAAAAAATATGCTAATATCCTTTTGGGCTTCGCCACTTCGGTTTTTTACATGTCAAAGTTTATTTGTACCAGATGGCAATTTTGTTTGGTCATGTGTTTAACACACATTTCACTTAATAATATGTTAATATTTTCCAGGTTTAACTAGGATTGTCAAGCCTCATAAAATGAGTAAAATTTTAATGTTTTCTCCAATTTGAGAATATTTGAATTCATCAAAATAAAAATGAGTTTTGAATTTACTTTAGACAGTGTTTGTAAATAACCACTCTCTGAGGTATAGTAACTTTATCTACCTTTTTTTAAGCACCGGAGTGCATTTTGTTACCAATTGTTTATTTTTAAAATAACTGTATAAGTTGTGATGAATAATTTTTGATTGTAACTTCCCCCAGTTATGAAAAGGTATCCTTGAAGAGCAATCATTGTCATAATAAAAAACTAGGGATGAGTCGATTCCAATTTTTTTTTATTCCGGTTCTGATTCTTACAATTCAATTCTCGATTCCGATTCCTCATAATAGGTGAAATAGCAAAGTAATGTTTTAAAAATTAGTAAAGACAATAAGTTAGTCAGTAATTGATTTTTATTTAATAAATTGAAACAATTGGTTGATGATTATTTTTCATTATTAAAATAAAATAAACGTACAAAAAAATAATAAAAAGATAAGTTGAATTGCATGTTTTATTTATCTTATAATTGTTATGCTTTAAGTTACATAAATCTCACATGATATTTTTTGAAATTTGTTTTCTTGCGTTGTAAAACAATCACTTTGGGTGTTAACTATTCTTGACCTATAAAAATACATTTTTAATGTTAATTTTAAATTAAGGGTTTTAAATTTTGTATAAAAGTTAGAAGGCAATTATTTTGTAATAATTAATTTTTAAAGATAGTAGATCAACGTTTTTGTTTTTAAATATACTGTAATGTTATTTAGCAGCTTTTTGTAGTTAATATTGAAACTATTCATGGGGAAAGACGTAACTGTTATTGTCTACTTTCATATGAGCTAAAAAATAGGTTTTAGGCTTATTTTTCTTTATTTCAGTCATGTATTTTGCTAAACCTTAGTTAGAGGCGTAAACCCGGGTACACGGCGGGAGTAGCTATACAATTTTCAACTACTCGGCTCGAATTTTCGATGGTCAGTGGCGTAAATCTGGGTAAACAGTGAGAGGGTCGACGGCCTGAAATTAATAGAATCGGAATTGACTTTGGGCCATCGATTTTCGATTCCGATTCTAAGCCTGAGAATCGGTGGAATCGAGAATCGACTCAACCCTATCAAAAACAACGTGGGAGCAAAGAAAGAATCACTAACAGCATATTTATTAAAATGGCACCCAATGTGGGGCACGTCATTATAATACATTTTATGATACCAACTATCCTGAAAGGATACATTTAAATAATTACTCAGGATATTACAATTAACAGTTGTTTCAAAAATACTTTCAGATAATTTGCGAATTTTAAATGAATAATTATATCAGTATTTGCATGCACAATTTGTTACTGTTTCGCGAAAATACACATAAAACCATAACGATTAGAACGTAGATTTAAAAATTCAAACCACCGAAGTAATTTATTCAGGCCCATTCATACAATGAACAAATTTGCGAAAGTTTTCGGGGTTTCAACTGATCCCCAAAACGCTTCATGAACTATTCTACCAAATAAAATTCTCTGGACACCAAGAGGCGTTTCAGATTAATTTTTTATTGTTTTTGATTTGCTGACTACTTGATTTGGTCGGAGAGCTTGTTGATTATCTTTACGTCTAGTTGTAACGGAAGCTGTTAGAAAGATGTAGTTTTAAGTAGATTTAAAGGGTTCATTTTGCGTCCAAATAACGGAGGGCTAGCCACGTGACTGGATTAAATTCTTGGGAATCCCCAAACCTAACCTAAGCCATTTTTACTCTCTAAGCGAGCGTTTTCATGATTTTATTAACAATAACAACTTGAAAATTGCATGTAAAACCCTATATTTTTATACCACCCCCTTCAACTTGATTCAGGTTAAGTCGGGACCCCATCTAAATCTGACGCAAGTTGAGGGGGTTGTATCAATACACCCTAATTTTTACCTTCATTGTATGAAAACATCGCGAAACACATCTAAAAATAGGGGTGAGTGAAATCAGCACCCTTTTTGAATTATGAATAACACTTAAAAATATGTATTATCAACATCAAACTTGTCTATAAATCACACCCGTTGACTCGAAGGGTTGTGAATTTAGGCCATTTTTAGGGTGTTTATTGTATTTTACCTACAAATGTATAATGGTCATTGACAACGCACGTCACAAACATCGTCAGACGCATTGCACCATACAACGATCGCAGTTACCGAACACCGTTTAGATCGTCACGGGTATACCACCATCGTCGACACACGTCACCATCTTAAGACGCTGTTGGTAACCGCGATTGTTGTAGGCCTACGGTGTGATCCAATCTAATGAGTAAAGGGGGGTGATCAAAAGGGGTGTGGATTTCGCTCACCCCTATTTTTAGATGTGTTTTATGCTGTTTTATACTTTTCATAGACATTCGTGACCCGCCGTTTTGGCGGGCTTCAACAGAAAATGTTTTGGAGGTCAGAATGGGTTCCGGAGAACAAAATGTGTTAAGTCAACTGACAACACCTGAGAATATCCCACATATCGTGCAGGTTGTTAACAGACTGGTTAATATAAATCTTAAAACTGTACTCATCTTTAATGTAAAAGTTTTAAAACACACCAAATAGCACTCTTGTCATGGGTAATTTGAAACTAAGCTAACAGATTTTACATAATGCAAGTTAAATATGAACATTTGAAGACAAGGTTTATCGGAATACTGTAAGTCATTTTTCCCACACATAAGCATATAACTGCAGTTTAATTTAAGATTACAAAATAATTTTACAGATTATAAGGTTTAATTTGGATTTTACAGGATATAATTTGATTTTTATATGCGAAAACAAAATCTTGGCTAATAATGAGGTTTGACTTGGAATTTACTCTTTTTCCCTAAATTTTCCAGGTAGCCGAAACTGGGTAGCTGAAAGCATAGTGGGGTGGGTTTCGTAACTATATGAAAGTTGGAATGAAAGAATGTCATCAAATAATATAAAGGCGCTTTTACAATCTGACAAACGCCTGTATGTAATATATAACGGAAAAATAAATTTGCCAAATGATAAGACAAAACATGACGTTGAATTGCAAACAACTATATTCGTAATATATTTTTAAACATTGATCTATAAAATGTATTTTGTTGCAAAACTTAATATCGTATAGAATAAGAGTTAATCATAGAAGACAGCAACAATATGATTTCGTAACGCTGGCAACAATGACTTGGTTATCACCACGACATTGACCTATGCCCGCAAGCAAATGATAACGGCGCGTGGCGCGAGATAACAGGCTTCCAGGTGGACAAACGCTGTGAGTCAACACAGCAATTGTACTAAAACATAATTTTTACTCAAATATTCCTTTTTCATTTATTTTCAACAGTTTTCAAGTTGTTATTGTTAATAAAGTCATGAAAACGCTCGCTTAGAGGGTAAAACATGGCTTAGGTTAGTTTTGGGGATTCCCAAGAATTTAATCCAGTCACGTGACTAGCCCTCCAACATTTTGACGCAAAATGAACACTTTACATCTACTGTTCTGTATTGGTGAATGCGTAAATCATTCTAACTCCTGCCTCTTGTCTCGTATTGGTGATGTCCCTCCCAGATAAGCAGTAGAATGTAGAGGCAGGGTAGGGTCAGTAACTCAAGCTCCCTGAAGGCATTTTTGCAAGACGGTCTAAATCTCAAATTTTGAGCAGCCACCCGCAGGCTAATTCCATAATCTACATGTGGATGAATAATACCAAAGTAGGCCATTTTTATGACGTCTTGAGCAATATTTTTCCATGATCCACAGTGCATAAATGACTGAGGAGACCTTAGAGCAAATGCTGTTTACTTAATCGTATAAGGTGCATTCCCAAGAACTTTGTGGAATCTGCATCTCTAGGAGCTTATCATCTACCACAAAATTCGGTTGTATTTTTAGAGTTTGCTGTCGTGAGGAGAAATTCACAAAGTAAATTAACAAATCTATTCCTATCATGTTTTAAAACAGTGGCCTAGTAGATTATGTCATACATTTCATGTGGAGGATGGAGAAATCAAGAAAACTGCTACCAACCAATTGTGGAACCGAGGTTAAATTGAAATTAAAGCCTTAAATTGCGGTTGATTTATTTCTCCAGAGGAAGCATAAACAATGGCCTAAACCTACATGGCAAAAGAGGCTATTTTATAGAAGTTAGTTTATTTTTTCTTCTTTAAAATCTAAAATATTTACTTTACTTACCTTTATTAAAAACTCTCCTTTTTCACCTACCCCTACTGCGGTTTTAATTAATCCCCCACCTTCTAAAAATAGTGTTTTGAACAAACTTTCAATTTCCCAAATATTTTCAGTCGTCCAGGTAATATTTGGTGTGTCTCCCTCCAACATGGGCCAACCGCTGGCATTCTTGAAATATTCTTTGGCCATGGAAATGCCTCTTGTTTCTGGAAAATGATTGAAATTAATTCAATAATAAATTACAAAAGTTTATGGATACTGAATTGTTGAGAATTTGAGCGATGAGGGAAGTCGTGGAGGAGAGAGGGAGGAACGACACTTTGAAAAGTATAATAAAGAGAAATGTTCTGAAATGTGGTTCTCGGTTAATATAGTTTAATTATAAATTATAATTATCGGCCACAGTAATGACCGGTATCCACGTGAGAGTTTTTTACTCTCAGAGAGTTTGTGCTAGTAAAATTCCTCGTGTAAACGGTGGCGAGTCACCTCTCCGAGAGCTGCAGGAGCCCTCCGAGAGTCTCCTTGCGAGTTGATTCTTGTCATATATGGGATCAGCTGTTGCATCGAAACAAATCACCTCCAGTGTAACACTTCTGAGAGTATAAAACTCTGACGTGTATACCGGCCTTAGCAACGAATATGTCTGTTATTTGAATACGACAGAATTACTATTGACCCCTCCACTGCTGGTTTCTTCTTGACCTTTCCTTCAATCCTTGTAGTCTTATTGAATTGTTAAAAAGGTAATTTGATGAGAATTACGGGGGGTACTGGTGGAGCACCTTCAGCACACTCCCTGGCTACGCTTGCCTTCAACCCTTGTAGTCTTATGGAGTACTGGCCAGCAAAGCAGTCCCCTTAACATTCGGGTCATGCTAATAACTCTCTTTCCCGTTGGATAATTAATTGCTAATCATACTTTGAGATATATACCTTGTTTTGTACAGATTTCATTAAGTATCTGAGGAGTTATAACATGCCAGTTTCCATTATCGATTAACTCCTTGATATCGAGAGCTGTGTACTTTTTATCAAACATCTTCTTGATTTTGCTTTCTACTTGTATCCGCTGAAAAAAAACATAAATGACACTGTAATAAGTTAGATAAAGTAGATCAGGCCGTAATGCTCCCCCGACATTACATCATCATACTCGATGACGTATGATCCGTTTGTGATCAGCTGCTTGTAATTGAGAGTTTATAATTATTTACCTGTCGTCTCTTCTGATAAAGATTAATTTTCGATTTCCAAAAAGAGATGAAAACTAGCAGCTGATTGCAAACAAAAGATGACCTCATTGCCGTCACGCATGATGACGTAATTCCCGAGGAACATTACGGCCTGAATAGATGAAATTATTTGGTACTAAGATCATGTTTAAAATATTATTGTTTAAGTACTTGAGCTTAAAATTCATTTCTTGAACATCTGTAGTGCATGAGGTATGCATTACAATATTTTGTTTATATATTAGTCTGAATATAAACAATGTTATCCACTCATGGTTAAATTCAACTACTGTACATTTATCAAATAGAATAATTATATCTTTTATTGTATCATCTTTATAAATAATTCTGTAAACGAAATTTTTAAGTCAAAATTGTGGGCGTTTGGCACATTGCAGGATGATGGGAGACAGCTCAAATTGATCCCAGGGACTCGGGGAAAAAATAACATTACCTATTTCTAAAAAGTTACCAGCAAACGAGGAATTACGTAAAACATCACCCATAAGAAAAGCATGGTGATTTGTAAACGTCTTCTTTGTGTACATTAAAGCATATGATTAAGTGCCTACTTTGTTTACGAAATGTCATGTGTTCCTGCATATATTGGTTTATTTTCATGTAAAGAGTAAAAATATTAGAACAGACAGAGTACTGGAGCAAGGATAGGAGCTATGGGCCCTTCACCAGTTTTATTATATTTGTATTCTATCTCTATGCTTAGTTTTGTAAAAAGGGAATGTATATTTATCTCTCGACCAAAGATTTCCCTGAAACTTTAGCGCATGTAAAAATTGTATTCCCATTCAATTGTGTGTGTGTGTGTGTGTGTGTGTGTGTGTGTGTGTGTGTGTGTGCGTGTGTGCGTGCGTGCGTGCGTGCGTGCGTGCGTGCGTGCGTGCGTGTTTTATTATTCACAAAAAGTTAAATGAGCCTCACCGTAAAAAGTTTGTTTCTTCGAATGAATAATTGAAAAATATTTGAATCCAATATGGCGGATCCAAGATGGTGGCCGAAAATATGAAGTCAAAATGAAGTATAAATCCAACAATAATGATCGACGGAGATCCGGAGTCAATATCTTAAGAAATATAAACAAAATTAAGGGGGGGGGGGTAAATATTTTTCACTTATGAAAATTAATCAGCAAATAATGGTATCCTGTGAAGAATTTTTATTTTAAAACCTTATAAATTATGTTTTACTTAAGTAGAGAAGAAATGAGGGTTTAACATACTATTCGGCGCTTTTTTTCCATGTTATTCATATGGGGAGCCGTTTTTGCGCCGACACCAGCTCCCGCCTTACACAAGTTTCCTTGTTAGCCTGTACTAATGTCCAACCCTTGCCTATATTAAATATATTTTCCCAATCCCCATCCCTCCTCTATATTTTTTAAAATTAATTTTCAAATTCAGGCTAAAAAACTATCTTTAGTGTTTATGGTCCGATTTGTCTGCAATTTGGATATGTTATTGTCCTAGGCAAGTGTTTTAATAAATTCCACTTACATTTCCCAAATTCACTATAACGGTCAAATTAAAAAATATTTTTTGAAAAATACTATAGTGCCAATTGCCACCTTCTTTATTAACTGTCCGATTTGTCTGCAATTTGGATATGTTATTGTCCTAGGCAAGTGGTTTAATAAATTCCACTTACATATCCCAAATTCACTATTACGGTCAAATTAAAAAATATTTTTGAAAAATACTGCCCATTGCCAACTTCTTTATTTACTGTCCGATTTATTTAAAATTTGGATATGCTATTGACCTAGGCAAGTGTTTTAATAAATTCCACTTACATATCCCAAATTCACTATTACGGTCAAATTAAAAAATATTTTTGAAAAATACTGCCAATTGCCAACTTCTTTATTTACTGTCCGATTTGTTTAAAATTTAGATATGTTATTGTCCTAGGCAAGTGTTTTAATAAATTAGCCTTACATTTCCCAAATTCACTATTACAGTCAAATTAAAAAATATTTTTGAAAAATACTGCCAATTGCCAACTTCTTTATTTACTGTCCGATTTGTTTAAAATTTGGATATGTTATTGTTGTAGGCTAGTGTATATGCACCATCCACATTTTACAAATATTGCGGTTAAATTTTAAAAAATTTGGAAAAATACTGCCAATTGGCAACTTCTTTATTTATGGTCTGATTTGTTTAAAATGTATATATGTCATTATGCTAGGCTAGTGTATATGTACCATCCACATTTGACAAATTAACTATAATGGTCAAATTTAAAAAATATTTTGAAAAATATACTAACAATTTCAAACTTCTATATTTACTGTCTGATTTATTTTCGGATATGTTATAGCTCTTATATAGGTAACAAGACCACACTACCACACGTTCCACTACCCCCTATAATACAGTATTTTGTCTTTTTTGTTTGTTTATTTTGCTGTAATCCCAAAACTGACTTTGCTGTTTATTGTCCGATTTGCCTACACTTTGGATATTGTCCTAAGCATTTATTGTCTGATTTATTTTTGGATATGTTATAGCCCCCAACTATTATATCTAAAATTACAATATTATTTCCACCTATAATACAGTTGATGTGTTGTTTGTTTTGCCGCAACCTAAAAACTAACATTGGTATTTGTGTTTTTACAAAACTATATTTTGTAAATTACTACCAATAACTCCTTTATTTACTTTTCGACTTGTTATATCCCCTTATATCTAAATTTACCGTATATTTTTTCCCTTTTAGTGCTGTTTTGTCGTAACCAAACTTTGGATATGACTGCAATGTATTACTGGCCATTGCATAAGTAAATACCCCATTTCCAAATTCACTATTATGGTTGGATTAAAAAAAATAAATACAAGCTTATTATATACATCCAGCTGATATCTACAAAATATTTATGGTCAGAACTGCCTAAATTTTGGATATGTTTTAAGCCAATGCGATAGCAAAAAATAAATTTTTAAAACCCAAAACAACTAAACACAAAACACTAATCTTTCTTTGTGCTTGTTTGGAGTAGTCTTTATTTTATCCAACTTAATTTTAATTTTGTAGTTAAAATCAAACTTCCCACATTCTAGCTCCCTTTCCAGCCAGTGGTTGGAGACATAAAGGTTACGAATATTTTCAAACTGTACAATATATCTTTTTCTACCCCTATGTTGGACTTGTTTAATAGCGCTTATTAATAATTCCGCACCATCTTCCAAATCCTCCAGTCTACTACATTCTTTAAATTTAATATTGCCTTTAATATCTTGCATCTCTATGTCTTCTTGTCCAACATCATCCCACACATTGTTATGGAAACTTAGGTTTTCTATTTTTGGAAAGGAATTACCATAAAACGTTGTGGTTCCGTTAGTGTTAAAGCTTGCAAGTGGCTCGTTGGTAGGTAGGTAAATAATGTCCAAATCACCAGTATATGGCAACACGCTATAACCTTCCCTATTCTTATTTATCTGTATAAACACAGTTTTACAGACACCTTTAACATAGTATACACCCCTCTGTCCATCCTTTTCTGCCAACACCCCCACAAACTTGTTGTTTACTACAAACGCATACACCATATAATGTCCATAATGCTCTAGATCCTCCCAACGTCGCAGGAAGTAATCTTTTAATTTATTCTCTCTTTCCCTTCTTTCTTGTTCTTTAGCCAACTGTGCTTTGTATTCCTCTGCAACAGTATTTTCCACATATTCCAATTTACGCTTATTACTGTCGATGTCTTCTAATTCCAATTTTCTCTTTTTGGAACAACTCTCTAAGAAAGGCTTGGAAAGTGGCTCTATTTCTTTAATAGTGTATGGGTACAGTTTATTGGTCCGGCTTCTTAAAACATAGGGAGTAAGGTTAGGACTTTCCACTAAGCCTAATTCTTCTAAATTGATGTGTTTAGGTATAGTGGAGAAAGGTGTATTTGATTTTGTAAAACATGTGCCCCCAGATTTGATGTAACACTTATGCTTTACACTTATGGCATCAGGAAACTCCTCTATTACCTCCACATAGTTAGTTGGTAAACAGTTAAAGCTAAATGCAGATAGAGCATACTTTATTAACTTTTCCCTTTGTGTACTATCTTTTGGCAGTTTTAGTTGTACTCCAGTTATCTTTTTCGTATTACTATTACCCCAATATGCGTATTGTAATAAATCGTTAAACACTAAACAACAACTGTTTTGTAATTGATTGGCAACTTTCACCCACATCTTATGCAGAGGTACAGCATAGAATGGAGCGTTTTGGAAGTACCTTTTGTTGTATTCTATTAGACTTAAACAATCTCTTAAAGGTTCAAACCCTTTACCAAAACCTCTACAATAGTTATAGATTGTTGCCTCTAACCTTGTTATTCCATTCTCTCTAGATAGTTTAGACGAGAACGTTTCTTTTAGTCTCGCATCTGGACAGTTTACAAAGTTTATTATATGGTTTCCTATACTTTTAACTACTCCAGGGCTTGTAATCTGGCATATAAATTTATTATATATTTTTACCCTGCTATTTACATTAAACCATGTTAAACAGTCTTTACTAACATGGAAATTATCTACAATAACATTATATCCATTCTTGTACTCCCCTTGGTAGCAAAAGTTAAAGTTTTCTGTAAGATATTGGCACATTTCCTCTTTATTAAATATTCCAGCCAAATCTAGTGTTATATCGAAATTCTAGTGTTATATCGAAATCCATAAGATAGTACATTTCTTTTTCCAGATCTTGCAGTATCTTTGGAAGGTCTTCCAACAAATCCTTAATTTTAACATTTGCAAGCTCTATTTTATAGGGAATTGCTATAGGATCATCGTACTTTTGTTTAATTCGGTCAATATCCTTCTTTATTATTTGTAACACACCCTCGCTTTGGACCCCAGAGGACCTCTCCAAGGAGAATGGTAGTTTGGCCACAACACCATGTCGAGCTAAAGAGAAATTTTTAAATATTCCTCGTAAGTAGCTATTAAACGAGCCACATATTTCCTTCTTAACTTTAAATTTATTCCGAACGTCCCCATCACAATCCGTAACATTGGTTATCTTAACTAACATTAAGTTATCACAAAACGCATCCGTTATAGATGTTAAGTTATTTAATTTTGGTTCGCCCTCGCAATAGTTTATATTACCTATGTCTGTAAGAAGGTTATTATTACGGAGATTTTCTAATAAAAACCATATACCGAATCTTTCGTTAGTAGGTTTAATACAATTTCCCAATAAATGGCTAACAGAGTACATTTCTTTTATACAAAAAAGTAGCGGAAACATGTAAACAGGACAGATTACACTATAGGTATATATGTGTTGTAAATATATGGATATTGTATATAAACATAGGCGAGCGGTAAGTGTAACATGTACGTGGACACCTAGACCCATGTGCAAATACAGATACGCACATTCTACAAGACCTGTACATAGATCTGTTGTATAAGCAGCAGAATAGACGTCTCACCCATTGTGTTGTTGTAAAGTAAAACATAAATGTAAATTGTGCTGGATACAACCGGCCAAATATTAGACAGGAAATGTGTTGGAAGTGTATTGCCAAATAGTAAGACAAATCACATAGTGCAGCATGTACGCAATCCATTACTATTTAGACAAAGGTCAGTATTGGTACAACATCCGATATATTAGCTAAACCCAGTCCAAACATTGTGTCCTCAAAATGTTATGATTGTGTTAAATTTGTTTATATTACATATATTTCTTACACAATTCACAAACTGTTTTTGTGTCAGTTAACAGAACCTGTAAAGTTGTGTTAAATGGCTGTAAACCAGTATCTGTGCCTGTGTCCAAATGTGTTGGAGTGTGTTATTTATTGTGTCTCTGCATTCGTGTTGTTTTATAAACTTTAAATATTACTATGTCCTTATACTCTTACTATTTCTGTTACTATAATATTAATTTTTTACTGTTTGTTTTCCAAGTTTGATTGTAGATTTAGCTACTATATCGGATGTTGTACCAATACTGACCTTTGTCTAAATAGTAATGGATTGCGTACATGCTGCACTATGTGATTTGTCTTACTATTTGGCAATACACTTCCAACACATTTCCTGTCTAATATTTGGCCGGTTGTATCCAGCACAATTTACATTTATGTTTTACTTTACAACAACACAATGGGTGAGACGTCTATTCTGCTGCTTATACAACAGATCTATGTACAGGTCTTGTAGAATGTGCGTATCTGTATTTGCACATGGGTCTAGGTGTCCACGTACATGTTACACTTACCGCTCGTCTATGTTTATATACAATATCCATATATTTACAACACATATATACCTATAGTGTAATCTGTCCTGTTTACATGTTTCCGCTACTTTTTTGTATAAAAGAAATGTACTCTGTTAGCCATTTATTGGGAAATTGTATTAAACCTACTAACGAAAGATTCGGTATATGGTTTTTATTAGAAAATCTCCGTAATAATAACCTTCTTACAGACATAGGTAATATAAACTATTGCGAGGGCGAACCAAAATTAAATAACTTAACATCTATAATGGATGCGTTTTGTGATAACTTAATGTTAGTTAAGATAACCAATGTTACGGATTGTGATGGGGACGTTCGGAATAAATTTAAAGTTAAGAAGGAAATATGTGGCTCGTTTAATAGCTACTTACGAGGAATATTTAAAAAGTTCTCTTTAGCTCGACATGGTGTTGTGGCCAAACTACCATTCTCCTTGGAGAGGTCCTCTGGGGTCCAAAGCGAGGGTGTGTTACAAATAATAAAGAAGGATATTGACCAAATTAAACAAAAGTACGATGATCCTATAGCAATGCCCTATAAAATAGAGCTTGCAAATGTTAAAATTAAGGATTTGTTGGAAGACCTTCCAAAGATACTGCAAGATCTGGAAAAAGAAATGTACTATCTTATGGATTTCGATATAACACTAGAATTTCGATATAACACTAGATTTGGCTGGAATATTTAATAAAGAGGAAATGTGCCAATATCTTACAGAAAACTTTAACTTTTGCTACCAAGGGGAGTACAAGAATGGATATAATGTTATTGTAGATAATTTCCATGTTAGTAAAGACTGTTTAACATGGTTTAATGTAAATAGCAGGGTAAAAATATATAATAAATTTATATGCCAGATTACAAGCCCTGGAGTAGTTAAAAGTATAGGAAACCATATAATAAACTTTGTAAACTGTCCAGATGCGAGACTAAAAGAAACGTTCTCGTCTAAACTATCTAGAGAGAATGGAATAACAAGGTTAGAGGCAACAATCTATAACTATTGTAGAGGTTTTGGTAAAGGGTTTGAACCTTTAAGAGATTGTTTAAGTCTAATAGAATACAACAAAAGGTACTTCCAAAACGCTCCATTCTATGCTGTACCTCTGCATAAGATGTGGGTGAAAGTTGCCAATCAATTACAAAACAGTTGTTGTTTAGTGTTTAACGATTTATTACAATACGCATATTGGGGTAATAGTAATACGAAAAAGATAACTGGAGTACAACTAAAACTGCCAAAAGATAGTACACAAAGGGAAAAGTTAATAAAGTATGCTCTATCTGCATTTAGCTTTAACTGTTTACCAACTAACTATGTGGAGGTAATAGAGGAGTTTCCTGATGCCATAAGTGTAAAGCATAAGTGTTACATCAAATCTGGGGGCACATGTTTTACAAAATCAAATACACCTTTCTCCACTATACCTAAACACATCAATTTAGAAGAATTAGGCTTAGTGGAAAGTCCTAACCTTACTCCCTATGTTTTAAGAAGCCGGACCAATAAACTGTACCCATACACTATTAAAGAAATAGAGCCACTTTCCAAGCCTTTCTTAGAGAGTTGTTCCAAAAAGAGGAAATTGGAATTAGAAGACATCGACAGTAATAAGCGTAAATTGGAATATGTGGAAAATACTGTTGCAGAGGAATACAAAGCACAGTTGGCTAAAGAACAAGAAAGAAGGGAAAGAGAGAATAAATTAAAAGATTACTTCCTGCGACGTTGGGAGGATCTAGAGCATTATGGACATTATATGGTGTATGCGTTTGTAGTAAACAACAAGTTTGTGGGGGTGTTGGCAGAAAAGGATGGACAGAGGGGTGTATACTATGTTAAAGGTGTCTGTAACACTGTGTTTATACAGATAAATAAGAATAGGGAAGGTTATAGCGTGTTGCCATATACTGGTGATTTGGACATTATTTACCTACCTACCAACGAGCCACTTGCAAGCTTTAACACTAACGGAACCACAACATTTTATGGTAATTCCTTTCCAAAAATAGAAAACCTAAGTTTCCATAACAATGTGTGGGATGATGTTGGACAAGAAGACATAGAGATGCAAGATATTAAAGGCAATATTAAATTTAAAGAATGTAGTAGACTGGAGGATTTGGAAGATGGTGCGGAATTATTAATAAGCGCTATTAAACAAGTCCAACATAGGGGTAGAAAAAGATATATTGTACAGTTTGAAAATATTCGTAACCTTTATGTCTCCAACCACTGGCTGGAAAGGGAGCTAGAATGTGGGAAGTTTGATTTTAACTACAAAATTAAAATTAAGTTGGATAAAATAAAGACTACTCCAAACAAGCACAAAGAAAGATTAGTGTTTTGTGTTTAGTTGTTTTGGGTTTTAAAAATTTATTTTTTGCTATCGCATTGGCTTAAAACATATCCAAAATTTAGGCAGTTCTGACCATAAATATTTTGTAGATATCAGCTGGATGTATATAATAAGCTTGTATTTATTTTTTTTAATCCAACCATAATAGTGAATTTGGAAATGGGGTATTTACTTATGCAATGGCCAGTAATATATTGCAGTCATATCCAAAGTTTGGTTACGACAAAACAGCACTAAAAGGGAAAAAATATACGGTAAATTTAGATATAAGGGGATATAACAAGTCGAAAAGTAAATAAAGGAGTTATTGGTAGTAATTTACAAAATATAGTTTTGTAAAAACACAAATACCAATGTTAGTTTTTAGGTTGCGGCAAAACAAACAACACATCAACTGTATTATAGGTGGAAATAATATTGTAATTTTAGATATAATAGTTGGGGGCTATAACATATCCAAAAATAAATCAGACAATAAATGCTTAGGACAATATCCAAAGTGTAGGCAAATCGGACAATAAACAGCAAAGTCAGTTTTGGGATTACAGCAAAATAAACAAACAAAACAGACAAAATACTGTATTATAGGGGGTAGTGGAACGTGTGGTAGTGTGGTCTTGTTACCTATATAAGAGCTATAACATATCCGAAAATAAATCAGACAGTAAATAAAGAAGTTTGAAATTGTTAGTATATTTTTCAAAATATTTTTTTAAATTTGACCATTATAGTTAATTTGTCAAATGTGGATGGTACATATACACTAGCCTAGAATAATGACATATATAAATTTTAAACAAATCAGACCATAAATAAAGAAGTTGCCAATTGGCAGTATTTTTCCAAATTTTTTAAAATTTAACCGCAATATTTGTAAAATGTGGATGATGCATATACACTAGCCTACAACAATAACATATCCAAATTTTAAACAAATCGGACAGTAAATAAAGAAGTTGGCAATTGGCAGTATTTTTCAAAAATATTTTTTAATTTGACTGTAATAGTGAATTTGGGAAATGTAAGGCTAATTTATTAAAACACTTGCCTAGGACAATAACATATCTAAATTTTAAACAAATCGGACAGTAAATAAAGAAGTTGGCAATTGGCAGTATTTTTCAAAAATATTTTTTAATTTGACCGTAATAGTGAATTTGGGATATGTAAGTGGAATTTATTAAAACACTTGCCTAGGTCAATAGCATATCCAAATTTTAAATAAATCGGACAGTAAATAAAGAAGTTGGCAATTGGCAGTATTTTTCAAAAATATTTTTTAATTTGACCGTAATAGTGAATTTGGGATATGTAAGTGGAATTTATTAAACCACTTGCCTAGGACAATAACATATCCAAATTGAAGACAAATCGGACAGTTAATAAAGAAGGTGGCAATTGGCACTATAGTATTTTTCAAAAAATATTTTTTAATTTGACCGTTATAGTGAATTTGGGAAATGTAAGTGGAATTTATTAAAACACTTGCCTAGGACAATAACATATCCAAATTGCAGACAAATCGGACAGTTAATAAAGAAGGTGGCAATTGGCACTATAGTATTTTTCAAAAAATATTTTTTAATTTGACCGTTATAGTGAATTTGGGAAATGTAAGTGGAATTTATTAAAACACTTGCCTAGGACAATAACATATCCAAATTGCAGACAAATCGGACCATAAACACTAAAGATAGTTTTTTAGCCTGAATTTGAAAATTAATTTTAAAAAATATAGAGGAGGGATGGGGATTGGGAAAATATATTTAATATAGGCAAGGGTTGGACATTAGTACAGGCTAACAAGGAAACTTGTGTAAGGCGGGAGCTGGTGTCGGCGCAAAAACGGCTCCCCATAAGAATAACATGGGAAAAAAGCGCCGAATAGTATTTTAAACCCTCATTTCTTCTCTACTTACTTACAACCAGAAAAACACTCATTAAACGAACACAAACACACACATGCAAATATAATCTTGACGTGCCCTGTATAATTAACTGAGGCACCAACGTTTAAAAATGTGGATTAAACTAAAAAAAATATTAAAAAAAATAATCCAAACAAAACTAACCTAACCTTAGTGAACGTCATCAACGTAACATTTTGTTTGGTTGATGCATAACAATATTTTGGCAACTTGTACCCTACATATGATGGCACAATATTGAGATGATACTTATCAAGGCTAAATGTCAATCTGATGCCACACTTTGCCAAATACCTGTCGCACACTAGGAAGATTCCTTTGTTCTAGTTCTAGAAGCTAATCGACACAATCTTAGGCCTGGATCTTTTATACAGAGTGAGTTTGAAATGAGAACCACCCCCCCCCCCCCCTTAATTTTGTTTATATTTCTTAAGATGTTGCCTCCGGATCTCCGCCGATCGTTGTTGAATTTATACTTAATTTTGACTTCATATTTTCGGCCGTCATCTTGGATCCACCAAATTGGATTCAAATGTTTTTCAAATGTAAAGATGGAGATGTGAACCATCATATTGAACTACCTGTTTATTTTACAACGCCGCAATCCGTTATTTTATTTTTTTTTCAAAATCACTATCGTTCTCAATGATTTGGTTATATACAAAAAGTAATTTTGAAGTGAGTTTTAAATTCCCCAGCCGTAAAACATGCCCATATTCTCGTCATTACACCAAATAATTACCATGAACTACTTACGACTGTATGATATACTAATACTCTAACAGTGGTTTTGTATACAAATTATCTTCAAATTCCTAAAACCAATGTAAACTTGTTTATTAAATAGCTCATGAATGTTATGCAAATCCAGATTATCTTAGATGATTATTTTACACGGTAGAATGTGTTTTCCAAGATTTCCATTATTTTTTTAACCTTACAAATGAGTTTTTATTATTTAATTACAAGAATATCTGTTTATCGTACTGCTATAGTTTTTTTTCTTTTTTGCTAACCGAAAATTAATTTCTTTGACATGTGATGCCATATTGTACACCAAAGTCAATAAACTTAATATTTTTGTCAGTAACTCATTGTTTACCTTGTTTTAGACTAGCTAGAATTATTTGAACACTTCCTTTACAAGTTTTTTTAGATTTTTCTGGTACTTTTATTTATATTATTTTCAAAACCTTTGTGTTCTTTGTGTACTATATGATATTAGATGTTTTTTAAGGAATAAATTATTTAAATAAAAAATGTATTTTAACAATAAAATAAATCAAAAAAATAGTATAAAAACAATTCTTTTTTAATTTTTTAGCCATTTATTTATTTGAATTTATTTTACGATTTCCTATAAAAATATTGTTTTTTCGAACCACTACTGTAGTTAATTTACTGTAACTCACATTTTGCTTACGTGCTGACTCAACAACTTCGGGAATGTTGTTACATTTATAGTCAGTAAAGTTGCACTTGGCGGCACCGTCACCACTTCTCCCTGCGATAAAACACCATCAAACATATAATCTATTTATTTATTGATTATTTGGACTTTACCTATCGCTTCTAGTATTTAAAACTACATTACTTTTCGGGAAGCAAGGGAACTCCTCCCGTTATCAAGTGAACCCTACTTACATCTAAATATGAAGTTCTTACACCTAACTAACCTAATATTTTTTTTATTTTCTTAATCTTTTTCTTTTACATTTTAATTACACTATCACAAAAAGCAAATACATATACGAAAATTCAAATACAATACACTAACACAACATTTATATACACGAACAAATGGAAAACTGACAATAGATTGTTCTGCATCGTTGCCTCCAAGCAGACGGCAAACACGGGACGTTGCTTAGAGGCAACGATGCAGAACAGGTAATGTATTGTCAGTTTTCCATTTGTTCGTGTATATAAATGTTGTGTTAGTGTATTGTATTTGAATTTTTTTATTTGTATTTTTTTGTGATAGCGTAGTTAAAATGTAAAAGAAAAAGATTAAGAAAATAATAAAAAAATATTAGGTTAGTTCGGTGAAAGAACTTGATATTTAGATGTAAGTAGGGTTCACTTGATAACGGGTGGACTTTCCTTGCCTCCCGAAACGTAGTGTAGTTTTAACCACTAGAAGCGATAGGTAAAGTCCAAATAATCAATAAATAAATTCAAATCCATCGCTATTATGAGTTTCAAAAATACATATAATCTATCTTGTTAATGTTCTGCTAAACTTTGCCAAATGTTTATTTATTTAATAAAATAGGTTCACATATTATGAATTTAGATACTTACTTAACACTCGATCATTAAAACTTTTACGTAAACCTGCTAATTCGAAGTTAAAGTGACCATGGTGTGCTAATAGTAATTGTGACATCGGAAAATATTTGAAAGACCGTTCAAAATGTGTGTAATCCTCCACAACTTGTGCAATCTATTAGCATTTGAAAAATCTAACACGATTTTTAAAACGAAGTGACTACGTACACGTCCAATGTAAAGGCAAATTCACTTCGCTACCGCTTAGGTTAGGTTAGGTTACGTTACGTTACGTTAGGTTAGGTTAGGAGGTTTTCTGGCTCTCAATTTGTTTAAAAAATCACAGGAAAAGTAACGTACGGTGCATAATTTGGAACGGACGTGAACAGAAGCGGCTCACATCGGACGTGTACGTAGCCTCTGCCTTTTTAAAATTCCCCACTAAACAAAATAATATTGTAAACATAATGTAACCGGATAATAATTATTTATATTGTATCCAGTAATTACTAATCCAAAGTTCACCATGTTATTATATAGGTCTACACAAACTATTCATCATATAATGTACATCCCCATCTTGCTTAGTTTTCTCTCAGTCTGTATGTGTGTTTTACAAAACATTGTTTCGTCAAGTGGTTTAAGAGAGATTAAAACTTGTTATATTTGTTGGCATTGGCGATATAATTTTTCCAACAAATATTAATATTTTTTCCGCTTTTTAAATGGTAATGATGATTTCCATGACTAAAGAATGAGGAATCTACCATTTTAAAACCAGGAATGATATTTTTTTATATTTATCGCTAAGACAAACAAATGTACAAAGTTTCCATCTGACATCTCAGACCAATACAAAGGGGGAACATAGTAAAACTTAGCACAAACAGACTGATAAACAGAAAAGCAAGTAAGAATGTACCATACATGATGTTATGTATCTTATTTGACTACTATTACCACTCCGTATAGTTGGCGCGGTGTCAGTTGGTACCCCTGACGCTGGTCCATAATCTGAAGATATACCTGCTGTAGTGACATTTGGTCGTATCGTAGTAGAATTGGTCTCTGTGATCGCGTCTGAAAATAATCAAACTACGTAAATACCTCAGTTAAATATTTCAATAACAATTTCTACGTGCATTTGCATTGCCTGGTTGACACGAAAAACTAATGAAATTGACTTTTCCATACATTCACTCATTGCTGAAATAGATTCTATTAAAAAGTTAGGAAAATATGGGGAACATTTCAAAAATATGGGTTTGCCGATTTTCTGGCACTTTTCGAAAAACTACTCCTTCCGTGTTTTTCCCACATTTTCGAAGCGTCAAATCGTAATGAATCAAATCAAGCATTGCCTCACATTTCTTAGACTAGTGTAAAGTATTTTTTCACACCTTAAATTGTCCTGTCTTTCATAAATATGATGCTGAGCATTATTAAACCTCCATCATTAATATTATCAAGTGTTTTTATAAACTTGGATCATCAAGTTGGCGGACATGTCAAAAACAGGTTTCACGGCTGCATCACTGAAGTAATAGCGAAGACCAGTCAATTTGTGTTTGTTTTAGCCCTTGAGCAATTGATATTGAGTTGACTAAAAGTTCGTAAGAAATCGATTAAACTATCCCTTTTCCATCACTATTTGGGGTATTTTCTTCCCGTTCCCCACAAGCTTAGTTTTCCCACACTTTTATCAACCCCGTTCTCCTCTACCCAAGTTTGTCCTACCTCCAGGCCGCACCGTCAGTATCAGCACCACCAGAGCAGCCAGGGCCACAAACATCAGCACTATCAGCACCCATACCCCGAGCTTCACGCTAGAGTCTCTTGTCTCCAGACGGTCCATAGCAGTGCCAGAAGATCGTCCCAGGCACTCACCAGAAGTCAACTGATCCCAGCCACGTTATCCGTTATCCGGATGTTATCTTAGACAGCGTTACTGCGTTTCACAGCGGTTTACGTGTTCCAGTGAAAATCCGAGTAACGATCGTCAAATGGGAGTGACTGTCGCATTTCTAATTTTAAATATTGCCAAGCTTTTCCACGTAAATAGTATGAGTAATGTTGAGAAACTTTCAGGTGCAACTTGGAGAACACCTTTTATAAATTCTTGAAATATTTATTTATTGAAATTTGTTTTAATATATTAATACTCAAGCACTCGTTATAATTTACACCGTCCCTCAAGGCTAGGCCCACAGTCCTTCAAGGTTTCAATCCTATACTCTAATTTGAGTAAGGTTTGCTTGCTTGCTTGCGTGCGTGCTTGCTCGCTTGCAACTCTGACTTCAAATACCCCCGTCACAGCAAATCTGTATATTCAGCGAATTTCCAATGCATGTATATGTTTCTCACTACCACATAAAGCTAGTCACCAAGTTTCATTAAAATACATGAATAAACAAGTGATATATAGCATTTTATTTATCCTCCATAAGAATAACACTGAAGGGTGAGTACGCAGGTTTGCTGTAACAAGAAAGATAAGAAATGTGTTTTTATACAATTATTAATATAACTGAACCAGGTGAAGCAACATAAACAGTATTAATCAGTATAACAGCATAAAACAGTTATCATTATTAAACAGTATAAAGTTGTATTAATTTATGTTCATAATTAAGGGAGATATAAAACATTACTTATTCTCCATAAGAATAACATCACGGCTGAGTATGCGGGTTTGCTGCTACGGGGACAATCGGCAAAAAATTATTTTTTTGTGCAAATATCAATATAATAGTACTAGGTGAAGCCACGACATGCCAAGTTTCATAGATTTATCAATAAATAAATAAATCAAGATATCTAAATAAGACAAGATATAAATAATCAAGATATCTAATTTTAATTATTCTCCATCAGGATAACATTGGACATCGTACTGTGTTTAGCACTCTGAATATCTCTGCAACGATTGGACGTAGAATCACAATTATTGAAACACCGAAATAATTTTTTTTTGAGCTGAACTGATTGGTAGAAGCAAATGTGAAGTTTACAGGAAAATTAACTGAGGAAAGGCTAAAAGCCTTTTTCCCATAAGATTAACATGGGAGATTTTATTAACACGTTTTTTGGATTTTCTCTGCAACCACTTAACCTAGGTTAATGATTAAAAATACCATATTTTTTCTAAGCTCTATAAAATGTTCAAACCCAAAATTGAGTATTTTAAAAATTGTAGGGTGAAAATGCAAAAAACCGATTTTTTGAACATGTTGAAACCCCATAAACCCCCTTTCCCAAGGTCCGATCATTCTGGTTTTCGAACTTAAAGTCACAAATGTTGCTTTACATGTTTGTACCAAATCTCTTCGAATTCGGATGTTTTTTACTCAAGTTATCGGGTTAACTGACATATATATGTAAATTTGAACGAATAGTGTTTTTGGCATCTGGGGACCTCAAAACGAAAAGTTATCATGGTCTCGGGTTTAAGTCTTACCATGGGATCTACGGTAATAGCTTCTTCCCTATACGGGAAATTCGCTAAATAGATGGGGAGCTAGCTGTCATTGAGTGTGCATGGAAAGAGCCAGAAAATTTGACTTTTGATTTTAGTAATAGGGACCTTAGAGAGTATAAAAACCCATGTCGTCAACCCCGGGAGTGGTCGCGAAAAACGTCAATGAGTAAAACGCTCACAGCTCCCTTGTCCGCCCTACGGCAACGAAATTAGGTTTGTTTTGTAGGTTAGAATATTGTCGACAAAAAAGTCGTATCTTTGTTGGTTTTAAAAATAAAAGATAAAGACCAAAAAAATATGTTTAAAATTATGTAAATATTTTGTGTTGTTCTAATGTTAAATTCAAAACATTGTTTCACAAATTTAGTTTCATTTCAGTATATAACATAGTACACTTTCATTTGCAGTTGAAATATTTTAAAAGCTTTGAAAACATATTCAGTTCTGATCTGATGTCAATATCTAACTCACGTAACAATAAAACACGTTGTATCTTGCATATATTTAAGACACCACTCTTACTGATAATCATGTAAATGTTAAATTAAAAACATCGTATCAGTGATATAATTTTGTATACTTTTGTACATTACAATGATTGTGTTTGAGTACTCATTTGATGTTTTAATAATAAATGTTCATGTCTTATCTACTACAAATTACAACAAAAATTACTATAAAACTTATATTTATTTAACTCATAGAACTTCCATCACTATTGTTACAAAATTATGATCAATAGAATTAGTATTGCATTTTTGCAGGTATAACTCAGATTAAATCAAAACAAGAAAACGTTTTAAATCTGCTTTTTCAGTTAATTTCATGTTGTTTCTTCTGTATGATTGATAAACTAATAATATATCATATACAGTAGCTCATTTTCATTACTTAGAATACTTGTTAGTTTATAAAGTCTTGATTTATCTCAAAATTGCCTGAAAACTGCTTACTTAGCAAACTTGTTGCAGTTTACTCTTCATCAATATTTGCTGTTGTCGATCTTTTTTAATTATACAGGTTTCTACAACAACCTCCAACACAGTTACAATACACACTACAAGGCACCTTATTTATCTAACAAGGACAAGATTTATTGCATTTTTTACATTTACAAGGAGGTAATAGATCAACTGGCATGGATGGATTTGTCATCAACAGAGGGCGTAAAGATCCAGAAAAGTTCTCGTAATAGCCATAGTTTGCAATATTAAGCTGGGTAATGTTTGCCTCAAAAGCATTATCCCATACATGTACCTGAGCCCATCTTCGAAGAACATGGAGTTTCATGCTATCACTTGTAGTCGGAAGAGCTGAGATGTTTCTTAATGATGCTGGATGCGATGATATGATTTTAAATCTACTCTCGTTACAGGTGGGTCCTGGCTTTTTCAGGATCCTTAGATATAGCGCTTCACATTTCTTAAAGTCTTCTTCATCAAATTCAGTCTTTTCATATTTTCTTAAAATATTAATATTTGCTTCTGATTTTGCCTCGTTTAGAGCTGCTCTCTTGGTTCCAACCTTGCTGGTCGCATCACAACCAGAAAAAGCGTGAATGGCCGGTAATACACTACTAACATCACATCCATAAGTCTCTGCAGCTATGTGACAGCCCAAGAACATTCGTTTGTCAGCAGTTCCGGTTTTGATCCATAAAGCAGACCATTTTAGGCTATGAATTTCCGTCCAAAACCGTACACCCAAAACAAATACGTCGGTGTCAGGGCCATGTATGATTACAACTAATGCTGTATTATAGTATATTAAGGCCTCTTTAGCATTGAAAAGAAGTCTTGTGTCAGCTTCTATGTGGTTACATTTTAATTGTATTGATTCAATAATTTCACCTTTTTCATCTTTCTGCATACTAAATTTGCGATCAAATGATCCAACTGACACAGTAAGCAGTTTACCTTTTGGTACTGCAATTTAATCTAACCGTTCTGATAATATGATCATAATTAACTGAAGTTTGCTTTTGGGGACACGCAAAAACCTTTGCTATTGCTTTGGTATTTTTGTGCGGATTCCTTGAATAGAAAAATTAAGAGGTTCCTTTGTACCTTGCCTCCTTTCCTGTTCACACTGCATTGTTGAAGGCCTGTCATACACATTAAATACTAAGTCCAACTGAATAACCTCTTAGCCCTTAGTCCTTAGCCCTTCAACACCTTATTTATCCTAATTAAGATGAACTCGCTTAATTATTTTACTGTCTCAAACTTATTGAGGATTGTTGTAGGATTTGTTTGAAGTAAGGCCATTCCATCTTCTATCATGTGAATTTGTTTGGTTGTGTGTTCAGGCAAGTCATTCAAAATCATACACTTTGTTTCATTTACGATCTTTTTCACTTACTGGGATTTGGTAGGTTTCTTTAAGAGACAGTCAGGTGTTGCCAGGGTTGGAGGATACTCTAAAAGCTCGTGTTTAACAAGATGTTCAATATTGTATTGACGTTGAGCAGCCAAGAAAAAAAATGAAAGTTGAATCGTTGTGTTTTACATGTATTTGTGATTTTATCTGAGGGACCATTTTTACAATACTCATAGTCGAAAATGTCTTGACAGGGTTACGCTTTATGGGAGAAAAGATTCTCTTCTTAAGTTCAACCAACCGTTCTCCAATAAATTCTTTATAGAGTGTTTGACATCTTTCCTCAACTGTTAAAAGAAAGTCTGAGATATTCTCATCCGCCTCAAGTCCACTGACAATGTTTCGCAGTCCTTCACCAATTGAGTTTTGGAATGGGTCATCATGATCTCTTAAGAACGTAATTAATTTCTACACATCCTTTTCATCTCTTGTCAGTCTAGTTATACTCCACTCGTTATGGGAGCAATCTTCTCCATCACCGGTTGGATCCATCATTGTTCCACAAAATGCGAATAACATATCCACTATCGAAGCTTTATTCGGGTGTGACATCAGCCACTTTTGAAAAGCATTATTGTTAGCTGAAATACCGATAACTCCTCCAACCACTTTTGAAGACCTTATCAATGTCTGTTCCAATGCATGATCAATTGCCACATTATTAAATTTACCTGGTCTCCTTTTAACCGAAAAGTGGCCTTGGTTAAATGCAGTTTTTACTTTTTCGGGTAGTTTTTTCATGTCTTCAACATAAAGTACACAGCTTCGTGCATGGTTTATGTAGTTGAATAGGAAGCATGGCTGAAACCGTTGCCAAGTGTAAGTCCCAAAGCCCATCTCTTTCAGCACGGATAAAGTTCAGTAATATTTCTACCAAGTTGCAATACTGATTCCAAAACTTGAATATCTCATTTGTGCTGCACTTCTCATCCAAAAACCTTTTAAATGTTGAATCTAGGATTTCACTTTGTTCAAACAACAAATCGAATCCAGAGTCTTTGGAGTTTGGCTCCAGAGTCTTCGTTTTTACTCATCAATGATTCTTGAAGTTGGCGTATTACTGGTTCAATACGTACATATGCTAGGTCCTCTTGAATTTCATTTTAAAAGATTGACAGCTGCATCCTACGTAGAGCTTCATACATTATTTTGTGAGCTCGCACACCTCTAGAGGTATGTTGCGTACCTCTAAGCAAAGCTTGTGTTGTATTTTCGCCATACCACCTGCTTCCACGAATACTTCTGCTACACCGCTGCCACTTAGATACGTACCAATAACAGATAACCAATTTTTGGCAAGATGAAAAGAACCCATTCTTAATACTAGATTTTCAAACTCACTACTTTGCATTTGAATTTTCCTTGCTATTAAATATATGGCCATGTCGCAAGATAATACTTGGTGTTGTTGATTAAGCTGATCATTTAAGTTAATAAAATTTATCATTGCAGAATACGCACAATCTTGATTTTTTGGAGGTGCCGGAATTATAGTACAGAATCCTACATTTTTAACATTAAGGACTGAACATTAATGGCCTGATTTAATGGTGTCCATCCAGGACATAATGCATTTTGAGGAAAAATATTAAGCCCTGGAATAGTGTGTCCCACTCGACATAGAACCCATTAGAAGTCACACATTTCATTTTTTGTTACAATCAACAGTTATTTCTGCACCATCAGACACCATTTGTTTGCAGGCTTCATCTGTTGATGATTTAGGGATAAACGTTTTTATTTTTTGACAACCCATTTGGGAACTATTTTTTACTTTATTTTGAGCTATATCTTTGATTGAAATGCGCTCATTCTCAGGAAATTCATTTATGACAGTACTGGTTTGATATAAAACCATAGCAGTTACATGAGTAGTGTTTCTTCAATCAAGGGTCTCTTAATTTCAATCATCATTGTCGATGGCACCATGTAAAATATATCTTTACTCCTTATTACATTAGAAGGTATTGGCAAGAGCCCATTTGCACTTTTTGCTAAATTAGGAGCGACAATATTATTGTCTATTTAAAAACAGTTCCCAGGTTTTTGGAAAAATAATGATTCCAGATCCTTTTTTAAGTTTGCTTCGTCACACTCATATCCTTTCAAATTAAAGTTATAATTTTTAACTTCTTCCCTTATTAAATCAATAAAACCATTCACACTATCCGTGCTTGACACTCTTACCTGCTCAAAAACATCTTCAACAGGTATATCGATTTTAAAGACAATGGCCGATTTAGATTTGTCCTTATGGTGGGAAAACAATTTGCTTTCCCCATAGTGTTCGATTAGTAATTTGTTCACTAACCTATTATTAACTGTTAACTCAGTAGTAAGGCCGCGCGCTTGGGGTCCAACATTGGTCTTATGGAGAATAGATTAACATGGGGTCTTATGGAGAATAGATTAACATGGACTCTTATGGGAGAATAGAATAACATGGGCTCTTATGAGGAATGGAATTAGGGTGTAATTGCTACCCCCTGTGGCTCTTTTGCTACCCTCTGTGGTTAATTATTTATCTTTTTCATCGCCTGTGGTTAATTATATACCGTTTTTGGTAATTGTTTGACCCTTGCGTCCTTCACTTTCTTCTGTGTATCTAACTACAGATCCTGTCTCTCAGCGTACTGTAGCTGGCGGGTGTAACGTGAACATTTTTAAGTAAACTGATGGGTTGGAATGTTAATTCGTGTCCTTCTGTTGTTAATCATCTAGCCTTCTGTGGTAATTATTTTAACCCTCTGTGTTTAATTATCTACTATTTTTTGGTAATTATTTAACCCTCGCGTCCTTCAATTCCGTGTATCTATCTACAGCTCCTGTTCTCTCAGCGTACTGTAGCTGGCGGGTGTAACGTGAACATTTTTAAGTAAACTGATGGGTTGAAATGTTAATTCGTGTCCTTCTGTTGTTAATCATCTAGCCTTCTGTGGTAATTATTTAGCCCTCGCATCCTTCTGCTCTGTTAATCATCTAGCCTTCTGTGGTAATTATTTGAACTACGTTTCCTTCTACATATTTATTTTTTAACCCCAGTGCCCTTCTATACATCTAACCTCCACATCCTTCTGCGTATCTCACCTCCTTCTGCATATTTAACCACAACATCCGCAACAAGTCTCTGTCAGCAAACTCGTTGTAACCTGTGGGCTCTGTGATTTGTTACAATAAAGATGTATTTTATTAGCCGTAATTAGGCGTCCTGCCCTCTGATTGGTCCATACACCCGCAACAAACAACACTATTGCATCAGTCACCTCCCCACCACCCCCAATTACCGCTATTTTCCTCTCACTTTGCTCTCAGCTTTCATTACGATCAGACGTGTCCCTGTGTTGCTCCGTTAGCTGCGTTTTGCAAAGATAACCTCACTTTTCCTAACCTCAATCTTGAGCGTTTGCTTACCCTATCTTACGTGTAACATAACCTTACTTTTAATTTGTATTATAATAATTTTGAGTAACATAACCTCACTTTTTCTAACCTCAATCTTTACACTCCAACATTACTGTATTATATTCCATGCATGGTGTACTTAATTTTATTTCTGTGTTGTATTTATTGTCTTGGCTAGAGTAGTGTTGTTTTGTGTTTAATTGTTTGATTTGATAGTTTACAGTAAGGAAGTAAACAAACCCTCACTTCCTTGTGGATAAAGTAGTGTTGTGTTGACTGACATAACCTCCAGTAACCTTATTTTTTTTTGCCCTGGTTCTTTTGAACTGTAAATTCACCTCAGTAACCTCACCTTCTATACTTGTTCTTTAAAACAGTTTTGGTTAGAACAGTTTTTGTATGTGTTGACTAACAGTAACCTCACTTTTCCGAGCCGCTGAGCGAGGAAAGAGTAAGAAGAAAATTTTCCCGCCAAATTTGCGCGCCCAAAAAAAATTGGCGCCAAACCTAACCTCACTTTCTTGTGTCAAGAGTAGTGTTGTGTTTTATGTGCTGAGTAACAGTAATCTCACTTTCTATTCTTGTTCTTTTGGTTAGAGTAGTGTTTTCTACATTCCTTAGAGTTAACTTTGGGTAACTTGTAGTTCTGATTTGACTCACGTAGTGTTAGTGTTTTTCTGACATGCGTAGTACAGGGGTACCGTGCTCTTTTGTAGATCCTCTGTACCTGTTATTTTAGAGAACTTGGTCAGTGACTTTAAAGTATCAGTTCTAGACTAACCGTTCCAATAGTAACAGTTACGTTCTCTATCTTGTTCATGTTATAACATTGGAAACTGCTACAAAGTAACGGTTCCAAATGGTTACAGTTCCAACAATGTAACAGTTCCAGCAGTACTCGTTCCAACGGTTCCAACAGTAACCGTTCCAAAAGTAACAGTTCCAGTAGACCAACCAGTGACAAAGTAACAGTTCCGTTCTCTATATAGCTCTTACAACAAGCTCTAGTTCTTCAGTCTGATTTCAGTCGTCACACTGTTCGGAAGTTCTTTTGCACTGCTCTTGCGTAGGTGTTCGTGTTTTAAACCTTCATTGGAGTTAACTTTCGATAACTTGTAGTTCTGGTTTGACTTGCGTAGTGTGTGTGTATGTTAGTGTTTTTCTGACTTGCGTAGTGGTACAGGGGTACTGTGCTCCCCTACATACTATATATCTCTTACAACAAGCTTTAGTTCTTCAGTCTGATTTCAGTCGTCACACTGGTCGGACGTTCTTTTGCGCTGCTCTTGCGTAGGTGTTCTCTTGCACAGATTATTATTGATTCTGCGTAATTCAGTTGTGTCCGTGTGAGCCTGACTCTGGTCGGTGTGTTTTCTCTTTTAAGCGTTAGCACAGTTTAGCTTGTTTTCAGTATTTAATTGTTTGTTAAAAGATGGACGTTTCTAAAAAGAACCCTCAAAACCCGATAAATTTAATTAGTAAAAATCAAACCTATGTTAAAAAATTCAGACTTTACGGGACTAATACTGTTTTTAAATTTACTAACCCTCCCAATGGTATCTCTGAGTTTGATTGGATTCGTAAGGGTCTCAATCAAATTGTTGAAAAAGCTAAATCTGACGCTGAACCTACCGATTATCTAGGGTTTAAATTACAGTCAATAAATTTAAAAAGTGCTGAACCGGGGTACGTAGATTATAGACCGGTCTCTGAAGTTAGCGGTGATGTACTTTGGCAAGTTTTCGGAGGTATTCTTCAATCAAATTCAGAATCAATTAAATCCACTGATACGTTTAAAGTAGACGTGTCACGAGTTAACGTTCCAGTAGGTTCTGGGAGGGTAAGGCCCGGCCTGTATAATACATTTGATGAGGAATCTAAAGCGAGACGGGGTATTGTAGTAATTAATAACAAAAACAATTTATGTTTGGCTAGAGCGTTGGTAGTAGGCAAAGCGTATGCAAAAAATGATCCTCAGATCTACGCTATTCGAAAAGACAAGGGGAAAAGACAAACTTTCAGAGCTAATAAGCTCATAGCAAAAGCCCGTGTAGAAATGCCGGAGGAAGGCGCCGGTATCCCCGAGCTAGAAAAATTCCAGTCCCATCTTAAAAAATACAAAATTACCGTCTACAACTATGACAGAAAAGGCCGGGATGTCTATTTTGAGGGAGGTAGTGAAGACGCTAAATTCAAAATAAATCTTCTGTTTCACAACGGTCATTATAATGTAATTACAAACTTAACTGCCGCGTTTGTATGCCATTACTTCTGTGAAGCCTGTCATATTCCCTACAATAACAAGGGTGAGCATCGATGCTCTAACAGATGCTCGTCTTGCCATACTATCTCCCCACCCTGTAAACTAGAACACGGAGGCATTACATGCCGTTTTTGCTGTCGTTTCTTCAAAAACGAGCGGTGTTTAATAGCCCATCAAGGGCAAGTTTGTAAAACTATAAAGTTCTGCCGCGACTGTAACAAAATGATTTATCCAAGAAAACGTAAGACAGCTCACGTATGCGGAGAAGTTTATTGTGAACCCTGTGAAGCATTCAAAGACCCCGCACATCAGTGTTTCATGAGGGTAGATAGGAGAAATCCCAAAGACCGTGATTTTTTGTTTATTTTCTTTGACTTGGAGACTCGCCAAGACGAGTCTCTCCCCTCTGACGAAAATCTGAAAGTACATAAAGTTAACTTGTGTGTCTCACAACAGTACTGTTTTAAATGTATTAATGGGGGTGAGTGTGAAACTTGCTCGGAACGGCAAAGGGTATTTGAAAAGGAACCGGTAAAACAGTTTATGGACTATGTGATGCAAGTTCGAAAAAAATTTAAAGATGTTTGTGTAATTGCCCAAACCGGGCAAGGTTTTGATTTCCAATTCATACTACAATATATTATGGAAGAAACTAAATTTACCCCAAAAATAACTCCTCGGGGAACTAAAGCTATTTTGATGGAAATGGACAACGTCAGATTCATTGATTCACTTAGCTATTTCCCCATGGCCCTCTCTGCGCTCCCTAAAGCCTTCGACCTGCCTCCCGAGAAAAAGAAGGGCTACTTCCCGCATCTTTTCAATACATTGGAGAACCAAAATTATGTAGGCCCTATGCCCGATAAAAAATACTATTGCCCAGAGTCGATGTTTGAGAAACCACACAAGGCATTTGAGATTTGGTACGAGGAACAAGTCGCTGAAGACTACGTGTTTGATTTTAAAAAGGAAATTTTGGAGTACTGTATTTCAGACGTAGAAATCCTAGCTCAAGCGTGTATTAAATTTAGAGCCTTGCTTCTTCAAGAGTGTAACGTTGACCCTTTTCTCGAGGCTATCACAATAGCCAGCGCGTGTAACCTGGCCTTCCGCCGTAACTTCTTAAAAGAAAATACTATTGGACTTATACCAAAATCAGGGTACCGACTGACTGACAATCAGTCAGCCGTTGCTTTACAGTGGCTAACATGGGAGGAGGAGAAACGTGGAGTAAAGATTCAACATGCGGGCCGGGGTAAAGAAGTTAAAATTAAAGGAATGAAAGTAGATGGGTTTGATGGTGAGAGAATTTATGAGTTCCACGGGTGTTACTGGCACGGCTGCCCAAAATGTTTTCCTTACAATCGAGAAGAACCTCTGCCGGAGGACCCCTCAGACAGTTTGCATCTCCGTTACGAGAGAACCAAGTCCAAAATGGCAAGATTTACTAGCTATGAGGTTGTAGAGATGTGGGAGTGTGAGTTTAAAAATTTGAAGAAAGATAAAAAATTAAATCACCTGAACCAACTATCCATTCTAAACACACTTCCGCTTAATCCTAGAGATTCCTTCTTTGGAGGCAGGACGGGTAATACTAAAACGTATTGTAAATGTGAAGAGGGAGAAACAATTCAATACGTTGATGTCTGTTCCCTCTACCCGTATGTAAATAAATATTGTAAGTATCCCGTGGGTCACCCTACTGTTTACGTTGGAAATGAGTGCCGAGAGAGAGGCCTTGAAGTAGAGGGCTTGTTAAAGTGTAAGATTCTACCTCCTTACAACTTGTATCATCCCGTACTCCCCGCAAAAATGAATAATAAATTGATGTTTGTTTTGTGTAGAACTTGCGGGGAAACTCAAAACCAAGGGGAATGTTTTCATGATAGTGAGGAAAGGGCGATGGTAGGAACATGGACTATGGATGAAATTAGAAAAGCTGTAGAGAAAGGATACGTTGTGCTTGATATGTATGAGTTGTGGGAGTATGAGGTCGCTACATACGAGAAAGGGGGACTTTTTACCGATTTTATTAATAAATTCTTGAAAGTAAAGCAGGAAGCCTCAGGGTATCCCGCTTGGTGTAAAACAGAGGAGGATAAAGACAAGTATGTTTCTGATTTCTTTGAGCATGAGGGTATTCAACTGGACACGGGCAAAATTGCTAAAAACGGGGGTTTGAGATCGGTAGCCAAACTCATGCTAAACAGTTTTTGGGGCAAGTTTGGTCAACGCGAAAACATGACAAAAACTGCAATCGTGAGAGACTCTAAAGAATTGTTCAATTCGTTAACTCAACCAGGAACAAAAGTAAAGTTTGTTGAAATAATTAACCAGGAGGTTTTATTAGTTAATTGGCAGAATGTTGATGAAGCTAGTGAGCCTCTAAAAACTGTAAATGTTGTAATTGCGGCCTACACCACTGCTCATGCGAGACTTAAACTTTATGAACACTTGGAGGCTTTGGGTGGGCAGGTCTTGTATTATGATACAGATTCGTGTATTTATTTATACCGGGAAGGACTGTACAGGGTCCCTACGGGAGATTACCTCGGTGAAATGACCGATGAATTGGCAGGTGACTACGGGCCCGGCTCTTATATCGTAGAGTTTGTTTCTGGGGGGCCTAAAACTTATGCATACCTTGTTTGGTCAACCAACAAACAGAAACTAGAATCTGTGTGTAAAATCAAAGGCCTCACCCTCAATTTAAAAACCTCCGAAACATTAAATTTTGAGCAATTGAAAAATATGGTCCTTAGTGAAGCTGCTGAAATACTATAAATTGAAGAAAACAGAATCAGGAGAACAAAGAGACGAGAAGTCGTTACAGTAAGTGAAATTAAAAAGTTTAAAATTACAGGACCCAAGAGAAAATTTAATGATGATCACGATACCTTGCCTTTCGGCTTTAAAAAACAAAGAGTTGCTTAACGGAGCTGTCACTCACACGGGTACTGTGTGCATATACCTCTAAACATCAGCTCTATCAAATCATTCTGTTCTGAGACGCGGTAGTGAACGGACGTGCCTGTACTGTTACTGTTTGTCTCTTCTTGTAGAATGTCTGCTGAAAATAATACACCCACTATTCAAGCGGTGTTTTTAAAGTTTATATCTAAAAGAAAGTTAAATGAAAATTCAAAATTTCGCATTACATGCTCAGAGTATGAGTTCTTTCTTACTGGGCCAATAAATGCATGGGAATGGCCTTTGATGTTCTCGGAGTATATAGTAGATAAAATAACGGAGGACTCCTCATCAAACACCTACATTGGAGTAGCAATAAAGTACGGTGATGTTTCGGGAAATATACCGTTTCTGCCTTTAGGGAATTTAACACCGTCAGTTTTTGATGATCACTTTGAAGAAATATTTTGTAACGTTGAGAAACTGTCTGGTGTTTTACGTCTTGAAGTAACACTTGTCTCAATTCCATGTTGCTACCTTCGATAAAGGTAGCACCTTTCCCTACGGAGCAGCGTTACTCTTGTATATACCAAATGTCACTAGTACAGTTTCATCATTCTGCTCCAAGTCGCGGTACTGATCAGACGTTCTTTTGCGCTTCTTTTTCCTGTACTATTGAGTAAATTGTGACATGGCTGCTAAATACTATACATTCAATAACAAACCCGTATTGGTTCTGTTTGATAATGAAGGAAAGCCATGGTTTAAAGCTAAAGACGTAGCTACTGCTCTAAAGCATGTTAATTGCTGGAGTGCAATTCAGAAACATGTAGATGACAGTGATAAATTAACTGTTGGAAGTTTTTCTGACGCCCAAAACCAGGGCGTTGGGCCTATTGAGAAAACAACGGTTTTCATAAACGAAGCCGGATTATGTTCTTTGATGTTAAAATCAACTACTCCTGAGGCAAGACTGTTAGTAAGAAGTCTGTTGCCGGAGAAGTTTTACCTTACTTACACAAATATGAAGGATGAAAGTTAACTTTAAATGTAAATTTTCTTTAAAATCACAAGTTCCCACTGTATGTGTGTGTGTGTGTGTGTGTGTGTGAATGAAGGTCACTGGCGCGGGTGACGAAAAGCCCCGTAAACCTGAATGAAGGTCACTGGCGCGGGTGACAAAAAGCCCCGTAAACCTGAATGTGTGATGAAGGGCTTAGTAGATTGAGGCGTCGGGCTAACACCCCGGCTACTCCTTCGAACAACCCGGTGTGAATGAAGGATCTTGTACATTGAGGCGCCTGGCTAACAACCAGGCTACTCCTTGGAACGGTCCGTACGGTGGGACTTGTAAGAATAAAAATGAAAACTGCGCCTTGATGTCCGCGAAGTACTACGCTCAAAAAATATTTTCGAGTGGGGTCTAATAAAAAAAAGACCCGGCAGTCGCTCACCCATCAGGCAGGGCTAAACCCTTTGTAAGTCCAGGGGTGTGGGGAGGTTGGCGTAAAAAACCGTGAAACCGTTTGTTGTAATCCTCCGACTGTCAGGGAAAACCGGATGGAAAGGCGCAACAAAAAAAAAGATAAAAATAAAAACCAAATAAAAAGTATAAAAGCAAAAAAACAAAAAAAAATATAAAAAGGAGGTAGCATTTTGTTATGGAGTGGCTACCACTGTGAGAGGCGATGGTTGGGGCCTCTCACCCCAGAGGTTAGGCCTCCAGGGGAAGCTCTGGGTAACCAAAAAGAACGCGCCGACGCTCCTACGGCCTAGCCTAAAGGCTTACCGTGGTGTGGAAACGTGAGCGTTCAAAATTATTTCACTGGGGTTAGAAGTGTTTAACCGATAAATTTTAAAAAGATCCCCGTTAAAGTGAAATGTAACACATTATAATGTAGCTTCAGCGGAGGCAGGAGTAAATGACCGGAAAAATTTAAGAAGTTTCGGCCAATTTATGGCACTGCCCCCTTAAAAACACCTTCAAGCTGAATTTGAGGTATTTGACGGAGAAGTTACAGCGTAAATATACGACAGATCCGCCGTTTTACAGGACTTAAATGCAAATAACCAATCAAGTTTAAAGACTCGGAGCTAAATACTGTATAATTTCTGTCCTTCTAAAGAATGCATTTTATGCTTGTTGTCTTTTAATATGCACCCATGGTGTGTAATCTTTTGCCAACTCTCTGATATTGGTGTTGGTTACAATCCTTTTATTAGTAAATTCAGTAAAATTATATATTGATTCAGTTTGTTACATAGTTTTACAAGCAATCAACTACAACAAAAAGACAACTCTGTATTTGTTTGACTTTACAAAATACCCTACTGTCACCAGCCTCTTCTGCATTAGTTTTAATTCTTAAACAGTGGGTCCTGAGGGTCCAACACTTAGAATCATGATAATTGGGTTGGGACCCATTTTGGGTCCCAACTACTTCCGGTGTAGGGTTATCAAAGGGATTCGTTCCCACTTGGAGTGGGGGTATAGTTTTATTGTCTGTCCATTTCTGCTAGTTTTTACAAGCCTCTTCTCTCCTTTTAGTTAATATAACCTTGAGATTTCTAAACAGTTCAATACATGTAAAGTTTCCCAAAGTAATTCTTAAGTAACACTTAATTTACAGGCATACACAACAGCTACAATTATTCAATCATGAAGCTAAAACCCAGTTAATATACTAACAATCTAATAAAAGACAGAGACATGACCCAAAATAACAGCTAAAATACACAAAAAAACAGCTAAAATACACAAATACCCCCGTCGCAGCAAACCTGCGTACTCAGCGAATTTCCAATGCATTGATATGTTTCTCACTAGTACATAAAGCCACCAAGTTTGACAAAAATACATTCATAAATAAGTGATTTATTACATTTTATTTATTCCCCATAAGAATAACATTAGGACTGAGTACGCAGGTTTGCTGCAACGAGGAAGATAAGAAATGAGTTTTTATGCAATTATCAATATAACTGAACCAGGTGAAGCTACTTACCGTGTTTTATTAATTTATGTTCATAATTAAGGGAGATATAAAACTTTACTTATTCTCCATAAGAATAACATTAGGGATGAGTATGCAGGTTAGCTGCTACGGGGACAACCAACAAAACATTTATTTTTTGTGCAATTATCAATATACCAGTACAACATACAGCCACATATCAAATTTCATCAATATACATTCATAAATAATCAAGATATCAAATTTTATTTATTCTCCATAAGGATAACATTGGACAACGTACTGTGTTTAGCACTTTGAATATCTCTGCAACGGTTTGACGTAGAATCACAATTTAAACACCAAAATGATTGTTTTGTGGAGCTGAAGTGATTGGTAAAAGAAAATGTGAAGTTTAAAGTAAAATTAACTGAGGAAAAGCCAAAAACCTTTTTCCCATAAGATTAACATGGGAGATTTTATGAGCATGTTTTTTGGATTTTTTCCGCAACCACTTAACCTAGGTTAATAATTCAAAATACCATATTATTTGTTTTTTTAAGCTCTATAACATGGTCAAAACCAAAATTAAGTGTTTTAAAAATTGTAGGGTAAAAAATGCAAAAAACTGATTTTTGGAAAATTTAAAACCCCCATAAACCCCCCTTCCCATGGTCCGATTTTTCTGGTTTTCGAACTTAAAGTCATGAATGTCATTTTACACATTTGAGCCAAATTTCATCGAAATCGGACGTTTTTTACTCAAGTTATCGCATTCACGGACACATATATAGATATATATATATATATAGATATATATATACATATATAAATTTGAACGAATAGTGTTTTGGACATCTGGGGACCTCAAAACAAAAAGTTATCATGTTCTCGGGCTTAAGTCTTACCATGAGACCTACGGTAATAGCTTCTTCCCTATAGGGGAAATTCGCTAAAAACAGCTAAAATACACAAATACCCCCCGTCGCAGAAAAACCTGCGTACTCAGCGAATTTCCAATGCATTGATATGTTTCTCACTAGTACATAAAGCCACTCACCAATTTTGACAAAAATACATTCATAAATAAGTGATTTATTACATTTTATTTATTCCCCATAAGAATAACATTAGGACTGAGTACGCAGGTTTGCTGCAACGAGGAAGATAAGAAATGAGTTTTTATGCAATTATCAATATAACTGAACCAGGTGAAGCTACTTACCATGTTTTATTAATTTATGTTCATAATTAAGGGAGATATAAAACTTTACTTATTCTCCATAAGAATAACATTAGGGCTGAGTATGCAGGTTAGCTGCTACGGGGACAATCAACAAAACATTTATTTTTTGTGCAATTATCAATATACCAGTACAACATGAAGCCACATACCGAATTTCATCAATATACATTTATAAATAATCAAGATATCAAATTTTATTTATTCTCCATAAGGATAACATTGGACAACGTACTGTGTTTAGCACTTTGAATATCTCTGCAACGGTTTGACGTATAATCACAATTTAAACACCAAAATGATTGTTTTGTGGAGCTGAAGTGATTGGTAAAAGAAAATGTGAAGTTTAAAGTAAAATTAACTGAGGAAAAGCCAAAAACCTTTTTCCCATAAGATTAACATGGGAGATTTTATGAGCATGTTTTTTGGATTTTTTCCGCAACCACTTAACCTAGGTTAATAATTCAAAATACCATATTATTTGTTTTTTTTAAGCTCTATAACATGGTCTAAACCAAAATTAAGTGTTTTAAAAATTTTAGGGTAAAAAATGCAAAAAACTGATTTTTGGAAAATTTAAAACCCCCATAAACCCCCCTTCCCATGGTCCGATTTTTCTGGTTTTCGAACTTAAAGTCATAAATGTCAGTTTACACATTTGAGCCAAATTTCATCGAAATCGGACGTTTTTTACTCAAGTTATCGCATTCACGGACACATATATAGATATATATATATATATATATATATAGATATATATATATATATATATAGATATATATATACATATATATAAATTTGAACGAATAGTGTTTTGGACATCTGGGGACATCAAAACAAAAAGTTATCATGGTCTCGGGCTTAAGTCTTACCATGAGACCTACGGTAATAGCTTCTTCCCTATAGGGGAAATTCGCTAAAACAGCTAAAATACACAAAAAACAGCTAAAATACACAAAAAACAGCTAAAATACACAAAAAACAGCTAAAATACACAAAAAACAGCTAAAATACACAAAAAACAGCTAAAATACACAAAAAACAGCTAAAATACACAAAAAAACCGCTACAAATAGCCAGAGAGCCATTTTAGCAAGGGGGAAGTATTGACCCCCTTTACCTTCACCTTAAAGAATCAGTCAAAGAATAATTTATTTTGCGTTGGTTTCTCACCAGTTTTCTTGTAGTTTGTGTCAATCACATGTATTTTACATTATCATGATTTAAGAGTGGCTGAGGTATATGATAATGTAGAGAAAACCATACCGGAAGTGGGGGTGAACGTTTTGTTCACCCCTTTGACCTATCAATCCCAAATAGTTTATATCAACGAACCATGGCTTTACTATATTTAACATAAAAAAAGAAGCAAACACCCTGAAAAAACTAGTACAACAGAGCTTGTAGACTGTCCAATTTTGTGATGTTTTTTCTTTACATAGTTTAAATTGTAGCGTGGGTTAATAAGTAGCGAACTGCATTTCAATTGTGCCAAAAACTCTCAATATATTTAATTTTAAAGTATAGCTCCTTCAATTGTTTTGATACTTTCCCACAGTACAGAGTTTAAGTTTTGGTAAATCTTAGCGGAGGTTAACAGGTACCTATATACCGAGTTTCATTAGAATCGGCCAAGCCGTTCTCAATATATTAAATTTTAAAGTTTTACACCCTCCATCATCCCTTAAACAACCCTTTTCTACCCTCAAACAAAATTGAAAGTTAGAGGATGTTAACAAGTATCCACATGTCAAGTTTCAATTATATCGTCTCACCCGTTCTTAAGTTATTGATTTTTAAAGTATAGCTCCTTCAATTGTTTTGATACTACCTGCAGTACAGAGTTTAGGTTTTGGTAAATTTTAGCGGAGGTTAACAGGTACATACATGCCAAATTTCATTAAAATCGGCCAAGCTGTTCTTGAGATATTTAATTTTGAAAATTTGCCCCTTCATTTTTTGAGATGCAACCCGCAACATTTTGGTTAAGACTTTTCATATGGGTAGCTACCCCCCTGGTGTGCCTACACTACGTAGTAGGCAGTTTTCCGGGGTCAAAATGACCCTAGGACTTACCGTTTTCGAGATATTAGCAATTTTAAGATAATCAGACTCAAGAGAGAGAGAGGAAAAGAATAAAAAAGGGAGAAGTAGTGGTGCGGAGTGGTGATGGTGAGAGGGGAAGGTGAGGGGAGTGACAGTAACAAAACACAAAAGATAAATAAATAAAAGCGAGTAAAGGATGGGTGAGGTGGAGAGGGGAGGGGAAGGTGAAGGGTGAGAAGAAGAAGAACACGCAAGTGCTAACAGAAGTGACCAGTAGGATTCCCAGTGATTTAGAACCGGAAATGGCATAGTGGTTAGAGCGCGTTATTCCGGAAAGAGTAAGAAGAAAATTATCCCGCCAAATTTGCGCGCCAAAAAGAAATTGGCGCCAAACCTAACCTCACTTTCTTCCCTCCAGATTTCCTAACCTCACTTTTCTTCCCGCCAGATTCTCGTTACGTCAAAGACGGGTAAACCAAAGACCAAAGAAAATAAAGTCATTGATTTATGAATTATGGAGTCATTACGTCACGCTCACGGACAGTTAAGTAAGAAAGTCATGGACATTCAAAACAGTAAAGTCACAGACATTTATAATACAACGGACTGCAAAAAATATTTATGTTGACAACTTAAGAAAAAAAGCAACTGTTGCCAACTCACATAACTCTAACGTGTCCATGTATATATATAAAAGACCATGGACACTTAAATTTACTTTAAAAACTATTCCCATGTTAGAACCCACTCCCTGCGAATCCTACTGGTCACTTCTGTTAGCACTTGCGTGTTCTTCTTCTTCTCACCCTTCACCTTCCCCTCCCCTCTCCACCTCACCCATCCTTTACTCGCTTTTATTTATTTATCTTTTGTGTTTTGTTACTGTCACTCCCCTCACCTTCCCCTCTCACCTTCACCACTCCGCGCCACTACTTCTCCCTTTTTTATTCTTTTCCTCTCTCTCTCTTGAGTCTGATTATCTTAAAATTGCTAATATCTCGAAAACGGTAAGTCCTAGGGTCATTTTGACCCCGGAAAACTGCCTACTACGTTGTGTAGGCACTCCGGGGGGTAGCTACCCATATGAAAAGTCTTAACCAAAATGTTGCGGGTTGCATCTCAAAAATGAAGGGGCAAATTTTCAAAATTAAATATCTCAAGAACAGATTGGCCGATTTTAATGAAATTTGGCATGTATGTACCTGTTAACCTCCGCTAAAATTTACCAAAACCTAAACTCTGTACTGCAGGTAGTATCAAAACAATTGAAGGAGCTATACTTTAAAAATCAATATCTTAAGAACGGGTGAGACGATATAATTGAAACTTGACATGTGGATACTTGTTAACATCCTCTAACTTTCAATTTTGTTTGAGGGTAGAAAAGGGTTGTTTAAGGGATGATGGAGGGTGTAAAACTTTAAAATTTAATATATTGAGAACGGCTTGGCCGATTCTAATGAAACTCGGTATATAGGTACCTGTTAACCTCCGCTAAGATTTACCAAAACTTAAACTCTGTACTGTGGGAAAGTATCAAAACAATTGAAGGAGCTATACTTTAAAATTAAATATATTGAGAGTTTTTGGCACAATTGAAATGCAGTTCGCTACTTATTAACCCACGCTACAATTTAAACTATGTAAAGAAAAAACATCACAAAATTGGACAGTCTACAAGCTCTGTTGTACTAGTTTTTTCAGGGTGTTTGCTTCTTTTTTTATGTTAAATATAGTAAAGCCATGGTTCGTTGATTTAAACTATTTGGGATTGATAGGTCAAAGGGGTGAACAAAACGTTCACCCCCACTTCCGGTATGGTTTTCTCTACATTATCATATACCTCAGCCACTCTTAAATCATGATAATGTAAAATACATGTGATTGACACAAACTACAAGAAAACTGGTGAGAAACCAACACAAAATAAATTATTCTTTGACTGATTCTTTAAGGTGAAGGTAAAGGGGGTCAATACTTCCCCCTTGCTAAAATGGCTCTCTGGCTATTTGTAGCGGTTTTTTGTGTATTTTAGCTGTTTTTTGTGTATTTTAGCTGTTTTTTGTGTATTTTAGCTGTTTTTTTGTGTATTTTAGCTGTTTTTGTGTATTTTAGCTGTTTTTTGTGTATTTTAGCTGTTTGTTTGTGTATTTTAGCTGTTATTTTGGGTCATGTCTCTGTCTTTTATTAGATTGTTAGTATATTAACTGGGTTTTAGCTTCATGATTGAATAATTGTAGCTGTTGTGTATGCCTGTAAATTAAGTGTTACTTAAGAATTACTTTGGGAAACTTTACATGTATTGAACTGTTTAGAAATCTCAAGGTTATATTAACTAAAAGGAGAGAAGAGGCTTGTAAAAACTAGCAGAAATGGACAGACAATAAAACTATACCCCCACTCCAAGTGGGAACGAATCCCTTTGATAACCCTACACCGGAAGTAGTTGGGACCCAAAATGGGTCCCAACCCAATTATCATGATTCTAAGTGTTGGACCCTCAGGACCCACTGTTTAAGAATTAAAACTAATGCAGAAGAGGCTGGTGACAGTAGGGTATTTTGTAAAGTCAAACAAATACAGAGTTGTCTTTTTGTTGTAGTTGATTGCTTGTAAAACTATGTAACAAACTGAATCAATATATAATTTTACTGAATTTACTAGTAAAAGGATTGTAACCAACACCAATATCAGAGAGTTGGCAAAAAATTACACACCATGGGTGCATATTAAAAGACAACAAGCATAAAATGCATTCTTTAGAAGGACAGAAATTATACAGTATTTAGCTCCGAGTCTTTAAACTTGATTGGTTATTTGCATTTAAGTCCTGTAAAACGGCGGATCTGTCGTATATTTACGCTGTAACTTCTCCGTCAAATACCTCAAATTCAGCTTGAAGGTGTTTTTAAGGGGGCAGTGCCATAAATTGGCCGAAACTTCTTAAATTTTTCCGGTCATTTACTCCTGCCTCCGCTGAAGCTACATTATAATGTGTTACATTTCACTTTAACGGGGATCTTTTTAAAATTTATCGGTTAAACACTTCTAACCCCAGTGAAATAATTTTGAACGCTCACGTTTCCACACCACGGTAAGCCTTTAGGCTAGGCCGTAGGAGCGTCGGCGCGTTCTTTTTGGTTACCCAGAGCTTCCCCTGGAGGCCTAACCTCTGGGGTGAGAGGCCCCAACCATCGCCTCTCACAGTGGTAGCCACTCCATAACAAAATGCTACCTCCTTTTTATATTTTTTTTTGTTTTTTTGCTTTTATACTTTTTATTTGGTTTTTATTTTTATCTTTTTTTTGTTGCACCTTTCCATCCGGTTTTCCCTGACAGTCGGAGGATTACAACAAACGGTTTCACGGTTTTTTACGCCAACCTCCCCACACCCCTGGACTTACAAAGGGTTTAGCTCTGCCTGATGGGTGAGCGACTGCCGGGTCTTTTTTTTATTAGACCCCACTCGAAAATATTTTTTGAGCGTAGTACTTCGCGGACATCAAGGCGCAGTTTTCATTTTTATTCTTACAAGTCCCACCGTACGGACCGTTCCAAGGAGTAGCCTGGTTGTTAGCCAGGCGCCTCAATGTACAAGATCCTTCATTCACACCGGGTTGTTCGAAGGAGTAGCCGGGGTGTTAGCCCGACGCCTCAATCTACTAAGCCCTTCATCACACATTCAGGTTTACGGGGCTTTTTGTCACCCGCGCCAGTGACCTTCATTCAGGTTTACGGGGCTTTTCGTCACCCGCGCCAGTGACCTTCATTCACACACACACACACACACACACATACAGTGGGAACTTGTGATTTTAAAGAAAATTTACATTTAAAGTTAACTTTCATCCTTCATATTTGTGTAAGTAAGGTAAAACTTCTCCGGCAACAGACTTCTTACTAACAGTCTTGCCTCAGGAGTAGTTGATTTTAACATCAAAGAACATAATCCGGCTTCGTTTATGAAAACCGTTGTTTTCTCAATAGGCCCAACGCCCTGGTTTTGGGCGTCAGAAAAACTTCCAACAGTTAATTTATCACTGTCATCTACATGTTTCTGAATTGCACTCCAGCAATTAACATGCTTTAGAGCAGTAGCTACGTCTTTAGCTTTAAACCATGGCTTTCCTTCATTATCAAACAGAACCAATACGGGTTTGTTATTGAATGTATAGTATTTAGCAGCCATGTCACAATTTACTCAATAGTACAGGAAAAAGAAGCGCAAAAGAACGTCTGATCAGTACCGCGACTTGGAGCAGAATGATGAAACTGTACTAGTGACATTTGGTATATACAAGAGTAACGCTGCTCCGTAGGGAAAGGTGCTACCTTTATCGAAGGTAGCAACATGGAATTGAGACAAGTGTTACTTCAAGACGTAAAACACCAGATAGTTTCTCAACGTTACAAAATATTTCTTCAAAGTGATCATCAAAAACTGACGGTGTTAAATTCCCTAAAGGCAGAAACGGTATATTTCCCGAAACATCACCGTACTTTATTGCTACTCCAATGTAGGTGTTTGATGAGGAGTCCTCCGTTATTTTATCTACTATATACTCCGAGAACATCAAAGGCCATTCCCATGCATTTATTGGCCCAGTAAGAAAGAACTCATACTCTGAGCATGTAATGCGAAATTTTGAATTTTCATTTAACTTTCTTTTAGATATAAACTTTAAAAACACCGCTTGAATAGTGGGTGTATTATTTTCAGCAGACATTCTACAAGAAGAGACAAACAGTAACAGTACAGGCACGTCCGTTCACTACCGCGTCTCAGAACAGAATGATTTGATAGAGCTGATGTTTAGAGGTATATGCACACAGTACCCGTGTGAGTGACAGCTCCGTTAAGCAACTCTTTGTTTTTTAAAGCCGAAAGGCAAGGTATCGTGATCATCATTAAATTTTCTCTTGGGTCCTGTAATTTTAAACTTTTTAATTTCACTTACTGTAACGACTTCTCGTCTCTTTGTTCTCCTGATTCTGTTTTCTTCAATTTATAGTATTTCAGCAGCTTCACTAAGGACCATATTTTTCAATTGCTCAAAATTTAATGTTTCGGAGGTTTTTAAATTGAGGGTGAGGCCTTTGATTTTACACACAGATTCTAGTTTCTGTTTGTTGGTTGACCAAACAAGGTATGCATAAGTTTTAGGCCCCCCAGAAACAAACTCTACGATATAAGAGCCGGGCCCGTAGTCACCTGCCAATTCATCGGTCATTTCACCGAGGTAATCTCCCGTAGGGACCCTGTACAGTCCTTCCCGGTATAAATAAATACACGAATCTGTATCATAATACAAGACCTGCCCACCCAAAGCCTCCAAGTGTTCATAAAGTTTAAGTCTCGCATGAGCAGTGGTGTAGGCCGCAATTACAACATTTACAGTTTTTAGAGGCTCACTAGCTTCATCAACATTCTGCCAATTAACTAATAAAACCTCCTGGTTAATTATTTCAACAAACTTTACTTTTTTTCCTGGTTGAGTTAACGAATTGAACAATTCTTTAGTCTCTCACGATTGCAGTTTTTGTCATGTTTTCGCGTTGACCAAACTTGCCCCAAAAACTGTTTAGCATGAGTTTGGCTACCGATCTCAAACCCCCGTTTTTAGCAATTTTGCCCGTGTCCAGTTGAATACCCTCATGCTCAAAGAAATCAGAAACATACTTGTCTTTATCCTCCTCTGTTTTACACCAAGCGGGATACCCTGAGGCTTCCTGCTTTACTTTCAAGAATTTATTAATAAAATCGGTAAAAAGTCCCCCTTTCTCGTATGTAGCGACCTCATACTCCCACAACTCATACATATCAAGCACAACGTATCCTTTCTCTACAGCTTTTCTAATTTCATCCATAGTCCATGTTCCTACCATCGCCCTTTCCTCACTATCATGAAAACATTCCCCTTGGTTTTGAGTTTCCCCGCAAGTTCTACACAAAACAAACATCAATTTATTATTCATTTTTGCGGGGAGTACGGGATGATACAAGTTGTAAGGAGGTAGAATCTTACACTTTAACAAGCCCTCTACTTCAAGGCCTCTCTCTCGGCACTCATTTCCAACGTAAACAGTAGGGTGACCCACGGGATACTTACAATATTTATTTACATACGGGTAGAGGGAACAGACATCAACGTATTGAATTGTTTCTCCCTCTTCACATTTACAATACGTTTTAGTATTACCCGTCCTGCCTCCAAAGAAGGAATCTCTAGGATTAAGCGGAAGTGTGTTTAGAATGGATAGTTGGTTCAGGTGATTTAATTTTTTATCTTTCTTCAAATTTTTAAACTCACACTCCCACATCTCTACAACCTCATAGCTAGTAAATCTTGCCATTTTGGACTTGGTTCTCTCGTAACGGAGATGCAAACTGTCTGAGGGGTCCTCCGGCAGAGGTTCTTCTCGATTGTAAGGAAAACATTTTGGGCAGCCGTGCCAGTAACACCCGTGGAACTCATAAATTCTCTCACCATCAAACCCATCTACTTTCATTCCTTTAATTTTAACTTCTTTACCCCGGCCCGCATGTTGAATCTTTACTCCACGTTTCTCCTCCTCCCATGTTAGCCACTGTAAAGCAACGGCTGACTGATTGTCAGTCAGTCGGCACCCTGATTTTGGTATAAGTCCAATAGTATTTTCTTTTAAGAAGTTACGGCGGAAGGCCAGGTTACACGCGCTGGCTATTGTGATAGCCTCGAGAAAAGGGTCAACGTTACACTCTTGAAGAAGCAAGGCTCTAAATTTAATACACGCTTGAGCTAGGATTTCTACGTCTGAAATACAGTACTCCAAAATTTCCTTTTTAAAATCAAACACGTAGTCTTCAGCGACTTGTTCCTCGTACCAAATCTCAAATGCCTTGTGTGGTTTCTCAAACATCGACTCTGGGCAATAGTATTTTTTATCGGGCATAGGGCCTACATAATTTTGGTTCTCCAATGTATTGAAAAGATGCGGGAAGTAGCCCTTCTTTTTCTCGGGAGGCAGGTCGAAGGCTTTAGGGAGCGCAGAGAGGGCCATGGGGAAATAGCTAAGTGAATCAATGAATCTGACGTTGTCCATTTCCATCAAAATAGCTTTAGTTCCCCGAGGAGTTATTTTTGGGGTAAATTTAGTTTCTTCCATAATATATTGTAGTATGAATTGGAAATCAAAACCTTGCCCGGTTTGGGCAATTACACAAACATCTTTAAATTTTTTTCGAACTTGCATCACATAGTCCATAAACTGTTTTACCGGTTCCTTTTCAAATACCCTTTGCCGTTCCGAGCAAGTTTCACACTCACCCCCATTAATACATTTAAAACAGTACTGTTGTGAGACACACAAGTTAACTTTATGTACTTTCAGATTTTCGTCAGAGGGGAGAGACTCGTCTTGGCGAGTCTCCAAGTCAAAGAAAATAAACAAAAAATCACGGTCTTTGGGAGTTCTCCTATCTACCCTCATGAAACACTGATGTGCGGGGTCTTTGAACGCTTCACAGGGTTCACAATAAACTTCTCCGCATACGTGAGCTGTCTTACGTTTTCTTGGATAAATCATTTTGTTACAGTCGCGGCAGAACTTTATAGTTTTACAAACTTGCCCTTGATGGGCTATTAAACACCGCTCGTTTTTGAAGAAACGACAGCAAAAACGGCATGTAATGCCTCCGTGTTCTAGTTTACAGGGTGGGGAGATAGTATGGCAAGACGAGCATCTGTTAGAGCATCGATGCTCACCCTTGTTATTGTAGGGAATATGACAGGCTTCACAGAAATAATGGCATACAAACGCGGCAGTTAAGTTTGTAATTACATTATAATGACCGTTGTGAAACAGAAGATTTATTTTGAATTTAGCGTCTTCACTACCTCCCTCAAAATAGACATCCCGGCCTTTTCTGTCATAGTTGTAGACGGTAATTTTGTATTTTTTAAGATGGGACTGGAATTTTTCTAGCTCGGGGATACCGGCGCCTTCCTCCGGCATTTCTACACGGGCTTTTGCTATGAGCTTATTAGCTCTGAAAGTTTGTCTTTTCCCCTTGTCTTTTCGAATAGCGTAGATCTGAGGATCATTTTTTGCATACGCTTTGCCTACTACCAACGCTCTAGCCAAACATAAATTGTTTTTGTTATTAATTACTACAATACCCCGTCTCGCTTTAGATTCCTCATCAAATGTATTATACAGGCCGGGCCTTACCCTCCCAGAACCTACTGGAACGTTAACTCGTGACACGTCTACTTTAAACGTATCAGTGGATTTAATTGATTCTGAATTTGATTGAAGAATACCTCCGAAAACTTGCCAAAGTACATCACCGCTAACTTCAGAGACCGGTCTATAATCTACGTACCCCGGTTCAGCACTTTTTAAATTTATTGACTGTAATTTAAACCCTAGATAATCGGTAGGTTCAGCGTCAGATTTAGCTTTTTCAACAATTTGATTGAGACCCTTACGAATCCAATCAAACTCAGAGATACCATTGGGAGGGTTAGTAAATTTAAAAACAGTATTAGTCCCGTAAAGTCTGAATTTTTTAACATAGGTTTGATTTTTACTAATTAAATTTATCGGGTTTTGAGGGTTCTTTTTAGAAACGTCCATCTTTCAACAAACAATTAAATACTGAAAACAAGCTAAACTGTGCTAACGCTTAAAAGAGAAAACACACCGACCAGAGTCAGGCTCACACGGATACAACTGAATTACGCAGAATCAATAATAATCTGTGCAAGAGAACACCTACGCAAGAGCAGCGCAAAAGAACGTCCGACCAGTGTGACGACTGAAATCAGACTGAAGAACTAAAGCTTGTTGTAAGAGATATATAGTATGTAGGGGAGCACAGTACCCCTGTACCACTACGCAAGTCAGAAAAACACTAACATACACACACACTACGCAAGTCAAACCAGAACTACAAGTTATCGAAAGTTAACTCCAATGAAGGTTTAAAACACGAACACCTACGCAAGAGCAGTGCAAAAGAACTTCCGAACAGTGTGACGACTGAAATCAGACTGAAGAACTAGAGCTTGTTGTAAGAGCTATATAGAGAACGGAACTGTTACTTTGTCACTGGTTGGTCTACTGGAACTGTTACTTTTGGAACGGTTACTGTTGGAACCGTTGGAACGAGTACTGCTGGAACTGTTACATTGTTGGAACTGTAACCATTTGGAACCGTTACTTTGTAGCAGTTTCCAATGTTATAACATGAACAAGACAGAGAACGTAACTGTTACTATTGGAACGGTTAGTCTAGAACTGATACTTTAAAGTCACTGACCAAGTTCTCTAAAATAACAGGTACAGAGGATCTACAAAAGAGCACGGTACCCCTGTACTACGCATGTCAGAAAAACACTAACACTACGTGAGTCAAATCAGAACTACAAGTTACCCAAAGTTAACTCTAAGGAATGTAGAAAACACTACTCTAACCAAAAGAACAAGAATAGAAAGTGAGATTACTGTTACTCAGCACATAAAACACAACACTACTCTTGACACAAGAAAGTGAGGTTAGGTTTGGCGCCAATTTTTTTTGGGCGCGCAAATTTGGCGGGAAAATTTGGCGGGAAAATTTTCTTCTTACTCTTTCCTCGCTCAGCGGCTCGGAAAAGTGAGGTTACTGCTAGTCAACACATACAAAAACTGTTCTAACCAAAACTGTTTTAAAGAACAAGAATAGAAGGTGAGGTTACTGAGGTGAATTTACAGTTCAAAAGAACCAGGGCAAAAAAAAATAAGGTTACTGGAGGTTATGTCAGTCAACACAACACTACTTTATCCACAAGGAAGTGAGGGTTTGTTTACTTCCTTGCTGTAAACTATCAAATCAAACAATTAAACACAAAACAACACTACTCTAGCCAAGACAATAAATACAACACAGAAATAAAATTAAGTACACCATGCATGGAATATAATACAGTAAAGTTGGAGTGTAAAGATTGAGGTTAGAAAAAGTGAGGTTATGTTACTCAAAATTATTATAATACAAATTAAAAGTAAGGTTATGTTACACGTAAGATAGGGTAAGCAAACGCTCAAGATTGAGGTTAGGAAAAGTGAGGTTATCTTTGCAAAACGCAGCTAACGGAGCAACACAGGGACACGTCTGATCGTAATGAAAGCTGAGAGCAAAGTGAGAGGAAAATAGCGGTAATTGGGGGTGGTGGGGAGGTGACTGATGCAATAGTGTTGTTTGTTGCGGGTGTATGGACCAATCAGAGGGCAGGACGCCTAATTACGGCTAATAAAATACATCTTTATTGTAACAAATCACAGATCCCACAGGTTACAACGAGTTTGCTGACAGAGACTTGTTGCGGATGTTGTGGTTAAATATGCAGAAGGAGGTGAGATACGCAGAAGGATGTGGAGGTTAGATGTATAGAAGGGCACTGGGGTTAAAAAATAAATATGTAGAAGGAAACGTAGTTCAAATAATTACCACAGAAGGCTAGATGATTAACAGAGCAGAAGGATGCGAGGGCTAAATAATTACCACAGAAGGCTAGATGATTAACAACAGAAGGACACGAATTAACATTTCAACCCATCAGTTTACTTAAAAATGTTCACGTTACACCCGCCAGCTACAGTACGCTGAGAGAACAGGAGCTGTAGATAGATACACGGAATTGAAGGACGCGAGGGTTAAATAATTACCAAAAAATAGTAGATAATTAAACACAGAGGGTTAAAATAATTACCACAGAAGGCTAGATGATTAACAACAGAAGGACACGAATTAACATTCCAACCCATCAGTTTACTTAAAAATGTTCACGTTACACCCGCCAGCTACAGTACGCTGAGAGACAGGATCTGTAGTTAGATACACAGAAGAAAGTGAAGGACGCAAGGGTCAAACAATTACCAAAAACGGTATATAATTAACCACAGGCGATGAAAAAGATAAATAATTAACCACAGAGGGTAGCAAAAGAGCCACAGGGGGTAGCAATTACACCCTAATTCCATTCCTCATAAGAGCCCATGTTATTCTATTCTCCCATAAGAGTCCATGTTAATCTATTCTCCATAAGACCCCATGTTAATCTATTCTCCATAAGACCAATGTTGCACCCCAAGCGCGCGGCCTTACTACTTACCTCAGAAGTTGAGCAAAGCTCAGTTAACCTTGTCGCTAAATAACTCAAAGAAATACATTTCGATTGCAATTCAGTATCAATTTCTGAAATCAATAAGTCAAAAGCCTCGCGTATTGGTGAGTCAACAATAATGGAGTGCTCTTTTTTAACGGAAACTAATGATGTACGATAGTATTCTGTCCTATAAATATCATGATATAAAACATTAGCTGAAAATATATGATTCACGGTCGTACAAGTTCTTAATCTCGTAAACACAGAATCTTGATTTTCTGTAATCGTGTCTACGAACATTTGGGCAAATGGCACTTCCGAAGTTCTGTATAGAGTAGCTACTTTTTTCTTAGAAGTTTGTTGGCAAAAAATGCACTTGCGCATGTCGGTTTTACCCAATCTACTTCTAGTAGTCGGGATACTAATATTAAATGTGGTTTCATTTGACTGAATTTCATTTATACTCACATCTGGGTCCTTTAAATAGTTTTGCTTCGACACATTATTTTTAACATTATTTTTGCTTGTGTACGTACTGTAACATAATCTATGCCATATTAGCAATTTAAAGTCGTCATTATTAAATAAATGTGACAACCTATCAAATACACCATCACTCCGTCTTTTAGTGGCATTTAATAGTTTCTCAAAACTTGTTGCCTCGGGTTTGTCAACTAATGTGGTATCGCCACTCACCTAACATATCGCACAGAGTGATTAATCAAAAGATTTCACTCGTTTACAAGCAATTACAATAGGAACTTCCATTACAAACTATTCTAATAGGTTCACTCATCAGCTTTCTAAAAACAAACTTCAATAAAACACAGAAAACTATAAACACTAACGCGCACTGGATCTCGTACATACTAAAGAAATGTTTATGTCCAGACAATAACATACTTCGGAGAACAGCTGATCCAACAATGTTTCGGATCTGGTCATTACTGCTTCACCGGTACTGGGAACAATCAGCCGCGCTCGGACCATCGTTGGATTCCCGGACCCAGAACGTTGTTTTTGCTATTTAAACATTATAAAAGATACATTCTCATATTCATTTAATAAACTTAAGTGAAATTAAATATAAATATAGATTTATGCAAATTATTAGGACATTTTGCACATATAACATTAGAATAATACAAAATGTTTACAGAATTTTAAAAATATTTTTAGTTTTTATCTTTTATCTTTATAACTACTAATAAAGATACGACTTATTGTGTAATAACCGTTTTTCTAGACAATATTCTAACCTACAAAAAAACAAACTATTTCGTTGCCGTACGGCGGACAAGGGAGCTGTGAGCGTTTTACTAATTGACGTTTTTCGCGACTTAATGCTCCCTTTTTCGTGAATTTGCGCCCCCACCCCTAGGTCGTCGACCACCCCCGGGGTTGACGACATGGGTTTTCATACTCTCCAAGGTCCCTATTACTAAAGTCAAAAGTCAAATTCTCTGTCTCTTTCTATGCACACTCAATGACACCTAGCGCCTGGACTAAAAACGGCTCTAACGATTTCCTTCAATTATTGGAAATAACTAATTTCTGGGTTAAAAATAAGGTCTAAACAGGTCTCATCCCCAAGAAATATCAAATAATGTAAACAAACTAGAATTTAAAGTTAAAAAAATTAGGCCTAACATTGGGTTTATGGAGTTTAAAACAAAAACAAAAATTGTAACAGCTGTTCATAATCAACCAGGGAACTGTCGAAGTAATACTCGGGTTGTTTATAATTGTTAACATGTGGTTTCCTGACTAAAACTGTTGAGTGAAGATTGCATATATATAGTGGTCATATCCGAAATAAAGCAAAGAGACATTGAGCTATAAATAACAACTGGAGTGGCCTTAAAATTCATAAAAGTGTCAAATGAGCTATACATATCTGATAATCAGTTGGGGGAGTGGCGAAGTATAAACAAACTGGCCTTCCCCGAGAAAGGCTCGGCACCCAGGTATGTTAATCTTATGGCAGAACAATAATTGATTAAGTCATAAGTCATTTATTTGGCCAGAAGTTTACATTACAATAATACATTGGCTAAGTCTAAAAATACAATAAGGAAAACTAATAATAACTTATAATACAAAATACAAATTCTAGAGTGGACAATTTGATCTTTAATCATAATTCACATAGTCTGCCCGTCAGCAATAAAATCACGGACCCTGTAATAGCAACCTGACAGAAGCATTGCTTTGAGTTGTATTTTAAAAATGACAGGGTTTGACTCAGCTTTCAAATGGTACGGCAAAGCGTTGAAAGCGGATACCATTATAAAGAAGATGTTTCGTGAAAAACGTTGCTGAGTGTCTGGGGAATTTTAAATTCATACTATTGCGCGAAGAGTAAGAGCAAATTGAAGAATTTGTGTTGAAAGCAGAGAAATTGTTGTTTAAAAATGTGAGGGTTTCTAGAATATAAATTGAAAGAAAGGTTAATATTTCTGAAGACCGAAAAAATCTTTACGTGACGTCCTATGATTTATACTGTGTATGGCCCTTATCGCCTTTTTTTGGAAGCGAAACAAGAAGAGAGTTCTTTTATTTTCACATCCCCATATCGGTACAGCGTATACTAAATGGGGGAGGATGCCATATTACGCAGTCTTAAGAACGTCAAGACCAGACAATTTTGAAAGTCGCCTCAATAGGAAAATGCCGGTGGCCATTCGCCGGCACACGGTGTCAATATGAGCATGGAAGTGAAGATGAAATTCCAATGTTAGGCCAAGAAATTCGATCTCATTTGAAGATTCCAGCTGAACATCATCAAGAAGTAAGAGTTTTGCTTGGATTTAGATTCAACAGGTTTGAGTCAAACCACTGTTTTAAGTTCCTGGCTTCAACAAAAGTTCTTAATTCGTCCCTGAGAGAGCCAGACAGGGTTACCGATGTGTCATCGGCGAAAAGACAAACCTCGGGGTCCTCACACACGTTGGCAGCTCGTTGATACAGATCACAAACATCACAGGACCAAGCACGGATCCCTGAAGAACACCACAAGACGTGATGCCCCGATCCGAGACATAAGGTCGAGCCTAACCAGAGCTATCCACTCCCACAATCTGCACTACCTGCTCTCTTCCCTCCAGATAGGAGGAGAACCAATCAAGTGTCAGCCTTCTCACTCCGATTGAGGTGAGTTTTTCTAACAGCAGAGCATGGTTGACTGTAACAAAGGCCTTGTTCAGGTAAAAAAATAGGCCTATTGCTTCATCCCCTTAGTCAAGGGTCTTTACCACGTTGGAAATCAGGGTAAACATTGCAGAGGTAGTAGACTTTCCTTTGCAAAACCCGAGCAAGCCGAACTGGTTACGAAATTATGTTTCGTTACTATCTAAGAATACTGTTAATATTATAAGTGCGATTTTTTCAATTTTTTTGACATTGTGGAAATTAAGGTTATCGGTCTAAAATTATCACAAATACTGTCGTTTCTTTTTATGAGAATGGGTTTTACTATTGCAGCCTTTAGTGAATTCGGAAAGTTACCAGTTTGAAAAGAAGCCTTTATTATATGGCTCAGTGGATTGGCTATTATCTTTGCTACATTCTTGACTATTGAGGGAGATCTTTCATCTGCGCCTGCCGATTTTTTTCATTTCATTTATTACATTTTCTACTTCTTTTTCATCTGTCATATGAAAAATTGAATCTCTTACAGCCACATTTCGACGCTTCGCTGGACTTTAACTATTCTAGTCGATGCTCCTACGTTGATGAAAAAGTTATTAAACATGTCAGCAACTATGGTTGGGTCACTTATTATTTAGTCCTCCTCACCGTCAAGGAGCTTTATTTCTTTAATTTTAGTTTATTTACAATTTACATTGTCTCGTATTGTTGTCCAATTGGTTTTAGTTTTGTTGTCAGATTTATTTATTTTGTCTAATATTTGGCCTGATTTTAACTGTCGAATACTGAGTCTGAACTGTAGTTTGATACGATGGTAGCATTGTCTCATGTAGTGTGATGCATCAAGATCTTTGGTTTTAATGTACAAATCACGCACTTCCTTCCTCATCTTAACCTATTCATCATTTAACACTATCTTATTGCACTTCGGTAACTTTTTTTGTTTGATTTGCTGCTTAGGAAAAGCCATATCAAAAAAATATTTAATTTTTGTTTCAAATGCATTGTGATTATCATTAATATCAATGCAAACAAAAACAGACTCCCAGAGTTCTTTTGATAGCAGAATTTTAAAGTATTTTCCCCCGACGGTGCGAATTTTCTGCCAAGCCTAAATTTTACTGTTGTCTCTTCGTTGGCTTCCGAGTATGAAAGCGTACCAATTTGTGCATGATTGTCTGAGAGGTCGGACACTATCACATTGCAATGGAACATAGGTTCTTCAATGTCAGTAAAAACATGATCTATGAGGGTTTTAGAACCTTCGAATTCTCTTTTGAATGACTTTACTTTATTACTTAAGCCATAGGAGTCCATTATTGCTGTGTATTGAGAGGCAATAACTGATTTTTTGTGAGGTCTATAATAAAATCTCCAATAACAATTTTCTTGCATTTTTTACAGAAAACGTATTGAGGAATTTTGAAATATTCTCAAAAAATATATGATGGTTGTTTGAGGGGGGTCTATAGCCTGCTATAATGAGAACATGTTCCTCTCCGCAACTCAACCTAGCACCTGCTCTCTCTCATTCACCCTCCTCACAGAACAGCTCCGTATTGATTGCTTGAAAACTAATTTTATCCTTGACGAATATACAGACTCCTCCTCTAACCAAATTCGACCGGCAATATGACGACACGTTGCAGTATCCATCCAATTTAAAAATTTCGAATTCATTCTTTTTCAAGTTGTGCTCACTCAAGCAGACAACATCTGGGGTCTCATCACTAAGAAAAAGTTGGAGAAGCTCAAGCTTTGAGGTGAGGCCCCTGATATTTTGGTGTAGAATTTTTAGACGGCTCTGGTGCACGCCGCCCGGGATCCGTCCACGGTACCCCGTACTGCCTGCGAGCGGTAATCGGATACTATTCCCATTACAAAAATCCCATGAAACACCGCGTACTGGTCTTCAAATTTATGCATCTCATCTTGCCACTTCTCCTGGACCGATAGAGCTGAAGTTCGGTAGGAAGATAGCCAATTCACTAAAAAACAGGTATGGGCCTACTCCTGTCCAAAATATTATTAATTGTAACTAGCTCTCTATCTGCTCCTTATTATACACTATATTCAAACATTCTCTACTAATCCCGATCCGAAAATCCTATTGGGCTCCACCCTACTGTCATTCAGAGTTCGTTTACTAATTATTATATTGGAATAATGGAAATGAATTTCAGTAGTGAGATAGATTCATAATAATCTTACATGTAGACCCGTGCTGAACACTTTTGGGGTTCCACACTACTTGCCTTCAAAATGTTTGGAATTATCACAGTAACATTGTTGATAAGAAGGTGCAAATAAATATACAGTATAATAAAAATGTGCAATAATCAAAGAAACCCATAATTGGCTCTTTTAATATTTCGACTGTATAAAATGTATACACAGGGAAGAAAAGACAAAAACAACCAATTAATATTTGGTTTAAAATGTAATAAAAAACTGTTCATGTAATAATCTAATTTATAACACCTATGAAACTTAAAAATTCACTTGTACTTTTTATCACAACAAGATTGTTTGATTAAATATATACACATTTATAGTTAAAGTAAAGGAACTTAAAAATAACTGTACATCATATCCATATTGCCTTCTACGAAGACAACAATAGTACAAAACTGAAACAAAAGTGTTGTTCATCCTTTCGGCCGTTACAAAAATTCACCTTTTTAAAACATAAAAACAGTTAATATTTAATAAGTATAAGATTTAACAAAAATATTCATCTAGTAACATAATTTATTATCTCGATCCAAATTAAAAATTTACTTATTTTCCCATCATTGCACAATTGTTTTATTGTTTGTATATATTTAAATGGGTGTAATAAATAGAAAAACAAATAAATTCTAGAACAACCCATAGTTCTAGAATATTTATATAATAATATTCATAATAATATTTATATAATAATAATTTACATAATTTTTGTCATAGAATATTGCAACATTTTTTACTGGAATCATTAGCAATAATAAGTCCATAATCAAGATTACAATTGCAATCTACAAAGGCACCTATTGTAATAAAACTAAAACGTAGATTTTGTTATTTTCAGTTGTTGTAACAACTATGTTTTTATCACCAACTCACTCCATACTTTTCCAAGTCTTTGCCACACTTACCTAACCTCTTTTCTGGACCTACCTAACTTCTTAGGTCTGATTGGGGACTGAAAAATGTTAGTATTTTTCCATTTCGGCCTCAGGTCGAGACATCTAAGAAAATCTACACTTTCTCCCACTCTTCGAAGAAATATTCGAGGAATCATTTTCAACTTTTCATCCCTTCTAAGAAACAGTTCCTTACTACAATGTCCACTCCCAACTATTGAATCTGTAGCGATGTCTTCAGTGTTCATCGAGCACGAGATAGGTTGCTCAGTCTTATTTGAAGTTTCCTTTTCCAATCGCAGCTTTTCAACCACCACATAACATTTTTTAATGGGATCCGTTTCAGGGAATTCGCAGCTTTTTGAATGTTGTACATCAGTCAGTCTTAGTTTTGAGCCTGGATTAATATCTGTTACGACATTGTTTTTGAAGGGGAAATCATTACTTATTCTGACATCTTCTGGCATAGATTTTCCTGTTAAAACTAAACCATCAAATTTCTGTTCATTCTTGTCCAAACAAGTGCAACTGAATTGAGTCTGAGTGGTTTTGTCATATTTTTCCAAACTCGTCTGTTCAAAGGGAGTCTGCGTTTCCTTACCGCGTAGCAGATCTCTAGATACACTTCTACTGCGATTGTTCTTTATCTGTTTCTTATTCGCACTGAATTCACTAACGCCACTTTGAATCTTTGTCAACTCATTAAACAAATGATTGTTGAATGGTACTATATGAGGGGTAATGTTTGCCCAGAATTCTACGTCCTTTCTCCTCCGTTTCAAATCTTGCACAGCTTCCCACGACATAACTTTGTGTTGTTTTCTTCAAAGATGACAAATTTTGAAATTTACCACTGATAATTCTTTTTACTTGTTATGGAAAGACAATTGTGACGAGCACCTGAAACAAAAGAAAATACATGAAAGTTGTGTATCACAATAACCACAGACTATCAACACAATTTAAGGAACGCATATACAGCGAGATTACTTACACAGACGTTGTTACAATCAAACCATTCACAAACAATTTCACTCAATAATCGCACTATCACATACATAAAACTCATTCTCATTCCTATAATGCTAATATTAAGTACACCGCTTTCATTTTTGATTACTTATATGATTCGAATCACCATACTGAAGCATCAAGGAAACGCGAATCCCACAACACTTACACTACCAGCACATAACCTCAAAACATACTTTGACATTTAGACAACACGTGGTAGGTTGAAATTCACTTGCTACGTGCACCCGAGAACGCACGAGAGCTGCCAACAAACGATAAACTCCGAACATGCTCGAAGGGCACCGGATTCGCATTAGACAGCGATGTCGGAAGCATTCGGTATCGGTGTTGCTTTAGCTTGCAGTTGTCTTAATAGGATGGGAAGGGGAACCACTTCCGATGGGCGCGGGGGGCGGGGTAGGTGTATCGCTCAAACGAGCGATGTCCGTCCAATCGGGCATATTTGGGTGGCGCTCGTGTGTTCTCGGGTCATTGAAGCGGGTGATTTGAAGGTGCCTGGCTGTTCGTTGACTGAGATTCGTTATAAATCCGAGTAAATAACTAAGGATTTATATAATCTGTATCATGTTTAATTATTTAGTAAAATTAATTAATTCCTTTTAGTCATCGTCGAATCTAGAGATGACCACAGGCCTCACCACTGGATAAGACACCTTTCAAAGGAGTAAGGAGGAACTGTGGGGCACACCACGGGTACGAATTATTTTTCAAAATAAAAATAAAGTCACTCGAGTTGCAAAAAGCGTTTATGCACAAAACAGAGTTTGATATTTCTAGTAATAAATGTTCACCATTACAATGAAATTATTTAATTACAAAAATAAATAATGCATAGTACAAAAACTGACAAAACCAAACATTTAAGGAAGTGAGGATAAACAAATCACCTATCAGCTGATTTGTAACATATTTCACAAATTAACTTTTCTTTGATACTCCCTCAAAGTTAATTTGGGCAATATCGGTAGCACTTCTAGCAAGAGTCCCAAACCGAGGATTGGGCAGACTTTTCGTGAGAATATCAGCGAGCTGCTTTTCCCCTTCAATGTGTTTTACTTCAAGTTCTCCTAGGTTCACTTTCTCCCTCACAAAACGATGTCTTACATCGATGTGCTTGCTCTTGAAGTGAAATACAGGGGTTTTTGCAAGATGAACTGCACTTAAGATTGTCAATATACAGTTTAGGTTGACCTACACCCATCGATATCTCTTGCAATAGTATTTTCAGCCATACAAGTTGCTTGGCTGCTTCACTTGCTGCCACATATTCGGCTTCCATTGTAGAGTCAGAGATACATTTCTGCTTTTGGCTTAGCCACGTAAGCGTACACCCAGCGTAAGCACAAATTACACCTGTACGAGAGTGTCTGGATTTGTCGGTGGCATAATCTGCATCACTGAATCCCACAAGCTCCCTCTTCTGACCACTTCTGTATGTTAAACTGAAGTCCATGGTCCCCTTCAGGTATCGAAAGATCCTCTTTACTTTCCTCCAAGAACGGTCAGTTGGATGCTCAACATCCTGTGCTGCCATACTTACTGCGTATCCAATGTCAGGTCTGGTACCGGAAGACAGGCAGATTAAACTTCCAACTGCTTCACGATAAGGCACCTCCTTATCCAATGGCTTTTCAGGGACATCGCTTACACCAATTACTTCGATTACAGTTTTAACAGGGTTGGCATCAGTCATACGAAACTTTGATAGCAATTTCTCAACATAGGCTCGTTGACTGAGAACTATGTTTCCGTTTTCTTGTTGTTCTATTTTGATGCCAAGGTAGCAGTCTGGATCGGAAACGTTGATCTTGAATTTGGTTTCTAAATCCCTTATAAAATCCATTACATCCTTCAAGTTTGTCCCGGCGATAAGTTCATCATCGACATAACAATCTACTATTAATTTGTTTTCATTTTTATTTCGTACGTATGAACAGGGATCTGATTTACTCTGCTATAATCTTTGCTTTTTAATGAAATCGTCGAGTCTCTCGTTCCAACACCTAGGGCTTTGTTTCAACCCATAGAGACTTCTGTTTAGTTTCCATACACGATCGGTACCGTCCTCAAAGCCTTTAGGTTGACTCACATACACCTCTTCTTTAAGGTTGCTATATAGAAAGGCTGTTTTGACATCAAACTGCCACATCTGAAGTTTTTCGTTAGCTGCAGCACTTAGAACTGTGCGAACAGTTTCAAGCCTTGCAACAGGACTGAAAATTGCGTCGTAGTCTCTCTGTGAGAATCCTTTGGCTACTAGTCTAGCCTTTAGACGGTCGAGTGTACCATCTTATCGCAGCTTTTCCTTTAGAACCCACTTCGTACCTATAATTTGCTTCCCCACTGGACGATCTACAACTTCAAAAACATTGTTTTCACGATGAGCTTGCATTTCTTCCTTCATAGCATGACTCCAGTCAATGTTATCAGAGACACTGCCTACATAATGCTTCAAATACTCTGGAGCATTAATGTTTCGTCCAGACCGTGTAGTGACCGTTTCTTTTCTATTTTCACCATTTCCTGGTTCTTGGACATCATCTTCAAGATTATCACCGTTGTCTACATCAGTCGTCATTTTCTCCCTCATTCTGTGCTTCAGGACCATCTGTTTCAGATCCAGGATTTTCTACCTCTGAATCAGATTCCTGTGGAGATTGCAAAATCCAATGAACAGGATTTTCTTTGATACTCCCAACAGGTTTTTCCTTGGTTTCACTTAAAGCTCCCTTCTTGTACTTTACAAAAACTACATCAGCTGAGGTCAACACGATTCGCCCGTTGTAAATACGATATCCATCTTGTTCGCCACAGTACCCAACCAAGATTCCTTCCTCGGCCCTAGCAGACCACTTCTTCCTTTTTGCTTTAGGTACATGCACGTAACACCTTTCACCAAAAGCTTAAAAGTGATTTATAGGAGATGGACTTGTGCTGAGCTATAACTCTTATTAGAGCTTTACCAGCAACAACTGATGGACCAGTACGATTTATGACGTGACAAGCAGTATTTATTGCCTCTGCCCACAGACTTTTAAGCAGATTCTTAGCATGAATCATGGTACGGGCACTTTCAACTAAAGTCCGCATTTCACGCTCAATCCCCCCATTCTGCTCCGGTGTGTGATACTGTTCTTTGTGTGATACCTCTCTTAGTGAGAATATCTGTGATTTTTTACTTACAAACTCAGATCCTCCGTCGCTCATAAACGTTTTAACAATATTACCTGCAGTTGTGGCTTCAGCTAGGAACGTCTCAATGCATCCAGGCACCTTCAGCTAGGAACGTCTCAATGCATCCAGGCACCTTCAGCTAGGAACGTCTCAATGCATCCAGGCACCTTCAGCTAGGAACGTCTCAATGCATCCAGGCATCTCTGTTTTCTCTTTCAGGAAGAAAACACGTCTGAAACGACTGTATTCGTCCTTCATTACAAGACAGTATTTGGATCCTCCAATTGATTTTACTTCCATAGGACCACATAAATCGGCAAGGATAATTTTTCCAGGAGATGTTCCTCTCACAACCCTCGGCTTGTAAGACTTCCTGTGCTGCTTTCCAAGTGGACAGCCAGTACAAAACGTATTGTCATTTTGCACACGAATGTCTCTATTCTGTAGCACTTGCTTCACATGCCTTTTGTCCTGGTGTATCAGCCGTTCATGCCACTGTTGAAGGGTGTCTAATTTAGTACTCACATGTACCTTACCTTTATGGCAGGTTTTGATGACATCCAGCACTAACTAAAACAGTCCATTTTTACGTATACCAAATAATATCGGCTTAACTGACTGCAAAAAGACACATTTATCACTCTTTGCCTTGAAGATGAACCCTTTACTCACAGTTTGACCGACTGACAGTAAATTCTTCCCAAGTTCAGGAACATACCATACTTTTTCTATGGTTCTGACTCGCTTCCGATGTCCTATAGTAATTTCTACGCGAACAGTTCCCTCACCATAAGCTTTAATATTAGCATTGTTACCTACTGTTACCTCAAGTGGCTTCGTAAAGTCTTCGAAAGTCTCGAATCAGTCCTTACAGAACGTCATATGATGAGAAGCTCCACTGTCTGCAATCCACTTAGTATCACGGAAATTACTCTTGGCCGTGTAACACAGCAGACTTAAATCAGCCTTTGCAGCAACGGATCTTTTCATGGGACATTTCGAAGCAAAATGACCTATTTGATTGCATGTAAAACACTTGATTGTTTTACCGGTATCTTTCTTCTTCATATTCCTGGTCTTATTAGGACCATTTGATGACTTATTGGTTCTAGAGGAAACATCCAGTGCAGAACCATTTGCACCACTAGGCTGATGTGATTGTAATCTCATTTCTATAAGCCTAAGCCTTTCAAGTAACAGGCTTATGGTTCTGTCGGACATTGGTATGCTCTCCCACACACTTTTAAACTCAAAATATTCGGATGGAAGCGTACTCATTATTCGACTCATCAGTAAAAAATCGGGTAATTTAACTTTTGACAGTTTTTCGAGCTCATCATTAATTTCAGAGAAAACTCTCTTCAGGCGTGAAATATAGGTTGCAATATTTTCCTTTTCAAGTTTTACAGCCGAGAAAAATGATTCAAGCAGCCTATCAAGACGTTGACCAGAGGATTGCTCGTAGATTGGCTCCAAATTTCAAATGCTGATTTGCAAGTGGCTGTAATATCTACATTTGAATCATTCATATTACTAACAAGTATCACTTGTGCCAAGGCATCCGTTTTCTTCCACTTTTTTACTTCTGTCTCATCCCCTGTTGGACATTTGACCTCGCCTGTTGTTGTATCGTAGACCTCATGATGTTTTAAAAGTAGTTCAATTTGTCTCTTCCATCTAGGCCAGTTAGGTCCTTCTAACTTTTCTAAACTGACTTTAACATCCATTATTATACTGATACAATATTTTTACAGGTTACCAGGGCCCGTAACCAGTTATGGTTTGATATTTCTAGTAATAAATGTTCACCATTACAGTAAAATTATTTAATTACAAAAATAAATAATGCATAATGCAAAAACTGACAAAACCAAACATTTAAGGAAGTGAGAATAAACAAATCCCCTATCAGCTGATTTGTAACATATTTCACAAATTAACTTTTATTTGATAAAAACAAATTAGAAATACCTGAATTTTCGCATGGCAGAAAACTCCCAAAGAAGGAATACTTTGATTTTTGGAATATATATCCTAAAACTATATATATTACAAGCATCTGTCCGTCGCTATGGTACTGGTGTCTAGAAGTGAAATATTTGTAAAGTGTATGACACTTGTTCACGGACTAATGCGTGAACAGGATCAGAGCGCAGGTGGATCCTTTCGGCAAATAAACGAATACTTTTAAATGCATACCAATACGTTTGCATAATTAATTTTCATTTCAGAGTGCGGAGGACCGAATCCCAAGGTAAGTCAGCCGCTTGGGACTTTTGCGCTCCCCGTTGAATGTTGGTTTCAGAACCCATCGAATAGCAGGAGCCTGATGAACTGCTGCAACTGCATACAAACTCCTCCCGAGGCAGGTGAATACCCCTCACCTTGGTTCCGAGAGTGGCAGTCCTTACCTCTTCAGACTGCCCGCACTTCCTGCACGCTGGGTCTCCATTAAAGATACCCATGCGTAACAAGTGTTTCCTCAGGTTTCCATTTCCAGTGACTAACCCTGTCATTTGTTTGATGTCCCACCTACTCAGACGCAGGATGTCAGAAGCCACCCACATGGATGGCGAGTGAAAGGTGAGATTACTTACCCTCAGTGCGGGGAGCTCCGCCCATCCCTTTTGGAACCTCTCCTGAGCCAAAGATGTGATGGACTGAACTGCATACTCACGAGAGATTCCGCAGAAGGGCTCAGTGCAGCCGACGGTGCCAAGTTTGCCAGCTCATCCGCAGCCTCATTCCCTCTGATTCCAGTGTGACCAAGCACCCAGCAAAGCGTAACCTTGCTGCGCCTACCAAGGCATGACACTGTTGAGGAATAGTCCCAGACAATCATGGATCTGAATTCCAGGAGCCTTGAGCGCAGTCTAGCTATCTGAGAAAATGCGGATCCAATCCTCCCTGGGACAACGTCCCAATTCCTTGCGAGCACACTCCATGATTGCAGTGACTTCAGCCTGAAACACCGAGGGATACACGCCCATCGGAAGGCAAAATCCAACCCCAGCCTGCACCCCCAGTATTCCAGCCCCAGTGCCACCCATTATTTTTGAATCATCCGTGTACCACTCATGGTTGCAGGGTGAAAGAGGAGTTTCATTCATCCCACTCCTCCCTTGAGGGGATTCAAACTTCATTAGACCGAAAGAGTACCTGACTGGCATGTGATCAGAGGGCTTGTCGAGTACGTCACTCTGATCCACAAGGGTGACTTTGGTGTGGCCAACTGGTGTTGCAGAAGATATCCAGAGATTCTCGCAATGGAGACGATGAACGCACTTCCTAGCCACCTCCTTAATAAAAAGGTCAATTGGCGTGAGGTCGAGGAGACAGTCCAGAGAGGCTCCAGAACAGCTGCTCAGGGCACCCGTGATGATGAGGCATGCAAGTCTTTGAACTTCCGCAAGGCTCCTTATTGCAAGCCCTGATTCTATTTTCGTCCACCTCACAAGTGAGCCGAAGGTCATGGCAGGTATTACCACCAAGACGTACAGCCAATGCATGAGCCTAGGCTGCAGCCCCCAGTTTGCCCGAACATTCGCCTACATGCAAAAAGAGACCACTTAACCTGACCAATGACCTTCTGTAGATGTGGACCCCACTGAAGTGTCCGAGCCAGAATGACACCCAGATACTTCACCTGGTTCTGCAGTTCCACACATGTCTCTGCAGTCTTAAAGGTCTAATCCAAGTCAGATTCCTTTTCCTAGTGAAAGTAACTGCACCAACCTTTGAGGGATTGATTGAGAGTCCACCCTCTGTGCACCACCGATCCACCGACCTCAATGCTCTGTTCATGAGGTCAGTGATCGTGTCATTATGCTTACCAACCACAAGAAGCACCAAGTCATCAACATAGCCCTGAGCAAAAATTCCACTGTCATTGTGCCTTCTGATGAGATCATCAACCACCAGATTCCACAACAGGGGAGAAAGAACCCCCCCCCCGAGGACATCCACGTGTAGTTGTTACCTCAATCACCTCATCGTGAAGTGAAAATATGACCTTCCTGTTTCTCATAAGAGATTCAGTCGTACAAAATCACCTCATGTAACCCATGGGCTTTGGCAGCATTGACCACTGCATCAGTTTATGTGTCATCAAAGGCCGCCTGAATGTCGAGGAAGGCGCCCAAGGTCACTTTATTGCAGCTCAGCACTTTTTCAATCTTGCTCACCAAGTGATGCAGAGCAGATTCACATGACCTACCTAGGATGTATGCGTGCTGGTTCCTATAGAGGGGATTGTCCCTGAGAGCAGTGTCCCCTACATACCTCAGCACGATTTTCTCCAGTTTCTTCAGCAGAAAAGAGGACAGCGAGATGGGTCGGAAGGATTTAGGATCAGTATACCTAGCCTTTCGGGGTTTCGGAATGAAGACAATCCGAGACGAACTCCACGTTGACGGAATATGTCCCATGGCCAAACTGGCTCTGAACAATCCAAACAGCAAGGGATGAATTTATTCAATACCTTGTTGATGACAGATGGGTCTGACCTGATCATGCCCAAGTGACTTAAAAGGACTGAGAGAGTTCACAGCCCACCTGATTTTGCTAAGTGTCACGATTCGGCCAGCAACCATCCATCGAGTGGTAGAGGCCCGCTGAGACACCTCTAGCTCACCATCCAGCTCAGGCTGTTGGAGATGCACCCAGGGAAGTGAGTACTCACCATGAGATTCAGTACCTCCTGAGGATCGTTGACCGTCTGTCCTCATGGCCCAATAAGAACCCTTACCATTTTCTTCAGGTTTGTGACGTTTGCATAATCTTCATTCTATAGAACTTTCCAGAATATTCCTTGTTTATACCGAATATTCCACAAGAACATTCTGAGAATATCCATGGGATAATGCTGTGCTGTCTGGGTAGGCATGGACACTTCAGGAAATATTCACAGAACTCACATTGAGAGAAAAGTAATACAATTATATGAGCCTAATGTTTTGTTTGGTTGCGATCTCAGCGCTGCCAAGCGGTGAAATAATTACTCCGGTGGGCACTCGTACTGTACCTGGTTTGCATGCTAGTAGTATGATGCAATCACACTCGGAAAGTTCGCCGTAGAGAAGGTCATGCAACTCGTGTTGCAACAGCGCCACCTTTAGCAATTATTGCAGATTTCGCCTAAAAATAAAACTACTTTCCGTAGCATTTTACCCACTGTTTTGCAAAAATCAGTGAATGGAAGAAATGTATGAGTAAATTTTAAATTTCAGAAAGTGATATTTCCGCTTGCATATGTGCAACGTTGAAATTGGGCATTGATACTGATTGCATGAAAAGTTTCACGGCGACGTTTCCTAGTGTAATCTAACCTGTAGACGTCAGTTAGTAAATCTGCTAACCTGTATAGACCACTGTCTCATTGTAGCTTTCAAGCTTCGTGTTTATTGTTATACTACGCTCTTTAGTACAATACTAAACAAGGCAATAAAATGAAAAAAATTAGATTTTTGATCAAATAATTTACCTTACCAAATGTTCGCTTCGCAGTTGTGTCACCAAATAAGTTGTTGTTCGTCTGTCTAGCAGAATACATGATGACGTAACATAATACTTGCTGGCCGCATTTTTGCCAACTTAGCAAAAATCAGTGAACCATCTCTGCTCTGGCATAAGATTGTCCATTGTTACACCAAAATAAGCGTTTTTCGTAAACCAATTCTGTCACAGTCATGCTTTCTAACCCACGAGACCTGATTTTTATATGTATGATTTTGTGTTCATACTACTTTTGAAATTGAGTTTCCATTTTTATTTCACAACCTGCTCTCCAATGACCAATTTTGTTTTTGGAAGGGAAAATCGACAACAGACGCAGTTATAGAGGGCTTTGAGAATACAATACCCTCCTTAGGCGTGTTTCTCGACCTCTCTAAAGCATTTGACGGCGTTGGCCACAGTATACTACTTTTTAAACTAGAGTCACATGGTATACGAGGCGGGCCAAACTCTTGGTTCAAAGCATACCGATGTGGTAGGAACCAAATCGTCAAAATTTCAAACCAGCTCTCAAAAACAAAAACACTGAGCGACGGCGTCCCACAGAGATCAATAATCAGTCTAATCACTGTCCTCAAATACGTTAATATCATTGGCTCATCGCTACAACATAGGAGACTCGGGAAGTAAGCTGAACACGAGTCTTTGTCGCACTGTAGATTAAAAATCAGATCTGGAAGTTCAAACCTTTGTCGATATAACAGATGTGTTCAGGGTTTCCATGAAATCAACTTGAAAACAAATTCGTCATCTTACCCCACTTTGAATATGGAGTAGCATCTGGGGTGCATGTTCAAGCAATGAGCTTTAACTAGTTTTCAGACTGCAGAAAAAAGAAGTCCAAATAATTACAAAATCGAAAAAAAGAGATTCGTGCAATCCAGCTTTTATAGAACTATATTTGCTGACACTCCCCCGCCTCTTCATTCTGGAAACTGTGTCAAGTGAACAGTGTCCAGTGTCCATGCCTAGTTATCGGACCAAAGTAGCAAGTCCACTAACACTTTTTCAATAATGACAATTGCATCAGCAAATGGATCGAGCGAACAAACTAAACCGTATTACAATACCCACTGAGCTGTATAAAGGAAGATAATAGCTACAAGATAAGAGAAATAGGAAGTTACGCAATCTGGTGGCAGCGAGTAATTCATGTGTCAGTGTTTTTGTTTTTTTTTGCTTCCGCTAGGAAGGAAGACAAATAATACTAATCGGTAAAACAATAAACTAACTACAACTAAACGTTTTGCTCGTACCTGGAGATAGAGACAGGCCAAACTCCAACTGTCGACTGGGTCGGTAGATCGTCAATCCCCACCTGCACGACGCCGACGCGTGGCGACATTCCAGGGTGATGCGTCATCACAAGGCACAGAGCACGCAAGGCGGACGCTTCGCCACAGAGTACACCAGTCGCGGCCGGTGACACGAGCGTTGCTAACGTCCGGTGCAACGTCGTCTGTTATGTTGATGTCTGTGTCGTTGGCTCGGCCGTGTTGGAATTTCCATATAAGTAGTACCTATAATGTACTATTTAGTGCTTCCAAACAAAATTTAGTACCTCGTTCAGATCAGAGTTAATTAGGTTGTTGTGTTTCCAGGCAAGCGACATATTAGCCCGGCCCCCTTAAAAAATTACCACTATATATATATATATATATATATATATATATATATATATATATAGGGCTACCAATAGATATTACTATTCAAAAATAAAAATAATTTGTGCATAAACGAGCTACAAGTAATAGCATATGATTAATAAAGGTCAATGACCTCTTAGCCCGGCTGTGTCGCATCAAGTTTATAAAACCCATGACACCATTTAGTACCCCCTTTATTTTAAATAAAAATAGTACCTTACTCAGATTGGAGATTGTCACCCGACATTTATTAATCGTAAGCCATTACTTGTAGCTCTTTGAGGTACAAAGTATTTGAATAAAGGTATTAAATACTACAGAATCAAGACTATGTAGTGGTATATATATTGTGGTAATTTTCTAAGATGGTCTAACTAGCATGGCGCTGGACCGGAAACACCACAGCCCAACTAACTCAGATCAGTGTGAGGTACACATTTTTTATTGTAGGTACCAAATAGTACGAAATAAGTACTGAATGGTGACATGAGCTTTATCTACTTTTTGCGATATGGCTACGTTGAGAGGTATTGTTTATCAATGTTATGTTTATACTCGTAGATCTTTGTGGTACTAATTATTATTTGGATAAAAGTATTAAATAGAACAAAATCCGTACTATCTAGTGGTATATATATATATATATATATATATACCCCTATCACTATATATGTATCACTATATATATATATATATATATATATATATAGTGATAATTTTCTATGATAATTTCTATGATGCCGGGATAGCATCAACCTAATTACCAACAACCTAATTATCTTAGATTCGTGTGAGGTACAGATTTTTTTATTGGAGGTATTAAATAGTAAAAAATAGGCACTAAATGGTGACATATTGTTTATATAGAAATTCCAATATGGCCGAGCCAGCGACACAGACATTTTATGTCGGACCGACTACTCTGCCTACACGAGCTACGTTACTGAATGTTTTGTCACATAATATCAAACAATTATTTGACGTCAAATAAATGTCAAAATGTTGACATTCGAATGTCAAGTTGATATTGGCGAATATTTATTTTACGTAAATTTCACCTTCAAATGTCACCAAATTTTATGTTTAATGCATATTTACATTTTAAATTCTATAAATATAAAATGGTTCGATCATTACACATTTTTGTTATGAAAAGCTAAATGGAAACTCACTTTTTAAAGTAGCATGTAAACAATATCATACATAAAAAATCAGGTCGTTATGGCTTAGTAAGCATGACTGCAACAGAATAATTGTTTTAGGTAAACGATCATTTTGGTGAAACAATGGACAATAAGATATGAAAAAAGTATTCCCCTATGTCAGAGCAGAGGTGGTTCGTAGATTGTGAGAGTAATTTTGTTATGTTGGCGAAAATAGGGCTGGCGAATATCTTTGCTACGTCATCGTGTATTCCGCTAGATAGTCGAACACCCACTTATTGTGTAACACAGTTGTGTAGCGAATATATGGATAGGTAAATTATTTTTCCAATAATTGAACCTTTTTTCATTTTATTGTCTTGTATAGTATTGTATTAAAAAGAATACTGATAAATATTTGTAACACTAAACACAAAGCTTAAAAGCTACAACGAGACAGCGCTCTGTACAGGATAGCGCACTCCTAACTGGCGTCTACAACAGGGGCGACTACAGGGGAAACTTTATCGTGAAACTTTTCATGCAACAAATGATAATGTCCAACTTAACGTTGCACATGCTTGCGGAAAAATCTATTTCTGAAATTTAAAATTGACTAATAGTTTCTTCCAATCACTAATTTTTGCAAAATAGTCAGTAAAATACTGCGGAAGGTAGATTATTTTTTAGGTGAAATCTGCACTCGAAGTCCAAGCCGCGTTTACACTTTCCGAGATATTAAGGCAAATACGATGGCGATTTAACATTGTCAATTTGTTCGTATTTTTGTTAGAGTTAGGGGTAATGTTTAAAATGGTTAATTTATGAAAATGTATCCATTAAGTGACTCCTAAACACTAATTTTCCATCATACACTGTTAATCAGAACCAGGTGCATCAAAACAAAAACAATATTAAATTATATTTGTTTGGAAATCCGCTCCCACAAGTCAGCGTGCTGCCTGCAGAGCACGCAATGGCTTTGGCAGATTTTTACTCAAGTTGTACACTTACACAATTGGACATTGGACACATATAATAGTTGTCAGCTACTCTCCCCTTGCGGAGCAAAAGAGGTGTTTTCAGCGGCCCCGATTTCTACCTGCTCTGCCCCCGCGGAGCAAAATATGTGTTTTTAAATCACCCTAAACCGCGGAGTAAAAGGTAGTGGCGTAACTGATTTTTGTGGGCCTCCAGCAAACCTATTTTCAGCCCCCCATTTATCATAATTGTACCGTTTCACCATATCCCTAATCATTATACTTGATTATGGGATAAGGTTGGATGACCCAGACGTTCCCTAACCTCCAAATACACATTGTTAGTTCCAGCCTCCAGCATTGTACCTATAATTTTAGTGATTTAATAATGCTCAAAGGTTCTTATTTTGGCTATAGCTATAATGTTTTTAATAGTTTCATCAGGTCAATGTAGCATAAAATACCTAGAACTAAGTCGAAAAGTGTCGAGTCAAAACGTTCAGTTCCCAGGTCAACAATTCGTTATTCGTTCTGTTATTGTCCAAATATGGATAAGGTATTTGGAGTGGATTCAGATTTAGTTTGGAGTTTGGGTTTTGAAAAGGATCTTATCATGCAAGGTCCATAGGTACTTTGTAAGGTCTGTGTAGTTGGTATATTTAAGGTTTTCTAGCTAACCGGAAGAGACATTGTAAAAACAGCTGTAAGGTCACGTGATCACCAATCCAATCTGCAGTGTTGCTGGAATGCTGGAAACACGATATTTATCATAGGCGTTCAGCCCTGCTCGCGGTGGTTGGCACCTGGTTTGCGCATGCGCAGTAATGCCTTTCCCTCTCCTCGCGTATTAGTACAGTCAGCCTACCAATATGGACTTTTCTGTCAAAACATGTTTCCATTATTTTGGTCACCGTTTACATTTGTGCGATTCGTCGAGTCGCACGGGACTCGGGTACTCGGGCAATGTAGGCTAAATAATCAGCTGTATTAACACAAGCGGAAGCGAACGACGCATCTACACTGTCGTGATCGTCTTCGCTCGCCTAGTCTTGGCATAAATGTCACACTTGGTTAGCATTAATTCCAGCATTAATCCAGCCTAAAGGTGGTCTCAAACTTCTCGCGAACACGCCCGAACATTCAGCCAAACTCCGAATGTTCGGAGTATTCGCGAGAAGTGTGGGAGCCACACAAAATTGATTACGGGTCGGAATGTTCAGAGAACAATGGACGGAATGTTCGGGAGAATGTTCGTCCGAATGTTCAGACCTGGTCGCGAGAAGTGTGGGACAGCCTTGAGGTAGTATCATCAATCTATATACATTCAATTCCGTAAACGAATCGGTTCCCACGAAATATCTCGAGCTAGGAAGAAGTTAAGTTAGGTTATGACGATTCATTTTAAAGCTTGAGGGCCAAGGACGGTGGGAAAAATATCCGAAATGTCAAAATTACGTGGGCAACGCCCCACTGGATTTCAAAGATCCAATGATTTTCTTACGGAAATATCACTAAAGTGTTTTTATTAATAAGCAAAATGAACTAATGATCAGCTTTGATTATCCACTACAAAAAGACCTTGTTAGGGCTATAGCCCCTGTATGCCACTAGTCATCAATATTCGTTCATTTATAACGGCTTCAAATTATTTCATACAGCTGGTTTAAAATGTAAACAAAGCAGAGTGTATGTGAACATATCGGAAGTCATTACAGTCATGCAGTCATGCGATATCTTTAATTGATTGTACGCAACCGTTCGAGGGGAATAGTGGCATAGCCGCATTTAAAGAAGGCCCCGGTATTCGAACTGGCAACGTCGCCATCTCACTGAGCAGAGGAGTCACTGCCGGCACACAGCCCATAGCCGCGAGTCGAATAACGCGTCCTTTTAAATCATTTTATCTATATCATTTCGATTTGTTGGAGAGAACGAATATAATGGGCATCAGGGATTGTTGATAATAAAGTACACAGTAACCGAAAATTAATATAAAAAATAAAAATTCGCTGTAAACTAAAACAATAGGCCTATACGAATCATGTACTTCTGTTAGGTTTTAAATATTTATGCTTTGAAAAACCCATGGTCAGAGTAACTTATCGTTTTAGATGTCCCTATGAATACATTTTAAAATTAATATGTTCAATAAATGCCACTAATAAACTGCTTGAACTAAAATAAATTAACAGTGAAAAATGCAATACGAGCCACAATTATTTATTTGGAAGATAATTGAAGATAAAAATGTAATAGTATCTACAGACAGTTGCCCATGAGTTGTATTTATACTTGTTGCTATATTAAGAACGTTTTGTCTTTAAATAAAAGGTTGTATCTCTTTGTTTTCAATCTTGTTTAATATGTTGTTTTGATGAATACTGTACTTTATTAGCATTTAACAAATGGTAATAATCGGTCTTATCTATTGATATTTATCAAACAAAAACTAATTATAAAAGGTAATTGTAATTAATACCGGCACTTCTAAACTAATAAAAGACATAACTTGCCTGTGCTATGGATTAACAACTTTAAAAAAGCCAAATTACGGCAAAAATAAATGTATACAACTCTTTAGTAACGTATTAAATAACTTGACTTTAAATTCAATAAGTGGGTGGATTTGTTGCTACGGGGACATTTTAAAAATTGATTAAAGTTATTCCTAGCACACTCTTGAATCAACGGTGCAATGCATTATAGTTTTACCATGCCTAAGTGTAAAACCAGAAACACTGACTATAAACAAGCTTAACTTTACACTCAGTATAAATATGAACCTTGGTGGGCTCATAACAGGGTAAGGGGCCATGCATAAATTACGTCACGCTATTTTGAGCTCTTTTTGACCCTGTCCTCCTCTGTGTCACGCTCGGTCACGCTGCTCATTACTCCCCCCTGTTACGGCATACTTATTAATTATTATTGTGGCATATGGTATTTCACCACTGTAAGTGACAATTTAGTAGGCTTCAACTCTATTAAGCGTGACGCGTCACACAGCCCTTAACCCTTCCTCCCCCCTGTCACGGTCTGTCCCGATGTGCCGCACCCCTCCCCCCCCCTGAGGAGGCGTGACGTAATATATGCACGGCCCCTAAGACACTTGTTAGCAAAACCATAAATATCACTCAAACGGTAGTTTATAACTTGAAGAGTAAAATATAACAATTTTAGATGGCGGTGTCTCGTTATCCCCATGCTAGTATACGGGCGGCGAGGCGCGCAGTAACTCCTCTTGCGGCGTTGCCAATTCTACTACACCGCGGCCTTCTTTAAAGGCGGCTATGATAGTGGTGGGAGGTATTCACTATCTCTCTAGACTACCTCCCCTACATGCCAAGCACTGTGAACAGGGCTGTACCCCTTTAAATAGAAAAAAGGACTCTTGGAGAGGGAGGGGGGGTTTGATTTGCTGATCTTTGCATCGCTGGAACATATGAAACCCCCACAGCCATACAGCACCAGATTTAGGAGCCGTGGACCCCTAGGCTCAACCTGTGGTGAGGGTCCTTGTTGACGTTCAGATCCAAGTTCGTGACCTTTTTTTGTTTGCTTGTTTGAGGTTTTTGTGTGTGGTGTGGGTCCCCTTAGTGGTGCGAGCCCCTAGACGCGAGCCTATGTAGCCTGTGCTTAAATTCGGCCCTGCAGCCATAAGCCTACCTCATTGTATAACTAAATAACATTTATTATTTGAGTTTTTAACCCACGAAAACTGATAAAAAATCACCAAGTGTGGCTCGGCCCCTCCTTTATTCTTACTTGTAATATGGATGAAAGCTTCAATGTTGGTTGCTATCCTAGAAGAAAACTGATTTTGTTACTCTTTGTAAGTTTGTTTTAGATTTCTTACTCTGTGTTTTCTGCTTTCTTTGGCGCGGAAACGTGAAAGCGTGGGGCGTGGGGAAGTAGCGTCTGCTTCTGCATGCTGTTTGTAGATTTTTTCATGTTTTTCCTAAGTTTGTAGTGATTGGTTTATACACGTGGTTTTCAATTATTTTTGAAGTTTGTTTATTGAAGCTGTGAAATGTATGTGATATTTATTTATTTAGTTGTGAAGTTGTCTTTTATTTGCCTTCTATTCTTATTCGCATGTAAACCTTGACTAGCTTAACTGTTGTTTTGTATCCTGCAATGAATCCTATTGCATGCCAAGCTTTTAGATTAGTCCTATCGAAGCCTATAGAACCAGTGAATGGTTTGTATTTAGGAGCTACAAACATCTGTAAACATCGTTTTATACTAACATTGGCTACTACTAAGGCCATATTGCTTAAAACAGCACAGATTTTCAGCTAGGCGTATCTTAATTAGGCCTATTTGTTTTGAGCTGAGTTTCTTGTTCTTTATTCTCAAACCAACGGAAAAGCATTGTTATTTTACTTAAAACGAAGTATATCACAAGTTATTAACAAGAAAAACAATTAATCTCAAGATTACAAATACTAACCGCAACCTTAATTAGGTTACTCCTAGCCTATCTAGGTATATAGGCCTATTCGTCAATTATGTTGAGTGAAGATTTTTAGTAACTTGAACCTAGGCTAAAGCTGACAACACATTTTAACAATTCAATTTCTCTGTGAATTACGAGCTAGAAAGCGCTTCATATACCAGCTTCAATTTTAACATTGTCCTCTTAAACCCAGTGCCTCAAAATCTAGACTCACCCATATCCATTCTAAAGGTCCTAAGCAGTCTTAAACGCTTACAGTTTATCAGCCATCTTCACTCGATAGTATGTTGATACCCTTCGCCCTGCCCTTGTAACTTAGGCATGCCAAAATCCTGGTTTGACTACGGTGTATACCAACTTAAGTTAGATCCTAATTTTACAGACCAGGATGGCCTTCTTGCTAAATTTTCCATCATTTTAATTAGTTTTAGCGAATTTCCCCTGTAGGGAAGAAGCTATTACCGTAGGTCTCATGGTAAGACTTAAGCCCGAGACCATGATAACTTTTTGTTTTGAGGTCCCCAGATGTCCAAAACACTATTCGTCCAAATTTATATATATGTATATATATATCTATATATATATATCTATATATATATATATATATATATGTGTCCGTGAATGCGATAACTTGAGTAAAAAACGTCCGATTTCGATGAAATTTGGCTCAAATGTGTAAACTGACATTTATGACTTTAAGTTCGAAAACCAGAAAAATCGGACTATGGGAAGGGGGGTTTATGGGGGTTTTAAATTTTCCAAAAATCAGTTTTTTGCATTTTTTACCCTAAAATTTTTAAAACACTTAATTTAGGTTTAGACCATGTTATAGAGCTTAAAAAAACAAATAATATGGTATTTTGAATTATTAACCTAGGTTAAGTGGTTGCGGAAAAAATCCAAAAAACATGCTCATAAAATCTCCCATGTTAATCTTATGGGAAAAAGGTTTTTGGCTTTTCCTCAGTTAATTTTACTTTAAACTTCACATTTTCTTTTACCAATCACTTCAGCTCCACAAAACAATCATTTTGGTGTTTAAATTGTGATTCTACGTCAAACCGTTGCAGAGATATTCAAAGTGCTAAACACAGTACGTTGTCCAATGTTATCCTTATGGAGAATAAATAAAATTTGATATCTTGATTATTTATGAATGTATATTGATGAAATTTGGTATGTGGCTTCATGTTGTGCTGGTATATTGATAATTGCACAAAAAATAAATGTTTTGTTGATTGTCCCCGTAGCAGCTAACCTGCATACTCAGCCCTAATGTTATTCTTATGGAGAATAAGTAAAGTTTTATATCTCCCTTAATTAAAATACATAAATTAATAAAACATGGTAAGTAGCTTCACCTGGTTCAGTTACATTGATAATTGCATAAAAACTCATTTCTTATCTTCCTCGTTGCAGCAAACCTGCGTACTCAGTCCTAATGTTATTCTTATGGGGAATAAATAAAATGTAATAAATCACTTATTTATGAATGTATTTTTCTCAAACTTGGTGAGTGGCTTTATGTACTAGTGAGAAACATATCAATGCATTGGAAATTCGCTGAGTACGCAGGTTTGCTGCGACGGGGGGTATTTTCTATGTAAAGTACATTGTTGCAATCGTAAAATTATAAACATTTCAGATTTAACATTTAGAAATCAATTTCCGGGATTAACATATTGACATTGTAGCTAGCTGTTGTTGGTGTTTGTCTACTAACAATAGTAAGTAGACTACCTTCAATGGGTCGTTTTAAGATGCATTGTGGGGGAATTGTATGCTACAAGTAGCAACATTACTTTTAAGCAGCATCAGCTGTATCTCTGATTCTTAAAAAACAAATAAATAATTTAGTATCTAGCTATAGTGTGCTGCATTTGTAGAATCGTATACCTAGCATATTATCTAGCTACTTTCACAACTTTTATGATTTATCTTCACGATTTGGGAGTGGAAGTCCAAGTTAGAGTTAGGATAAAACATTCTGATCCAGCTTTAACTAGGTTTATCTGGCTAAAGATCAAAACAGGCTACCGGTATGTAGAAATGACTGCAGCCAAATGTTCAGCAGCAGTGAATGATAAGCATCGGGTAACCTAACATAAAGTATCACATTCCTTAGAAAATATGTACCGGTATAACATCAGAAAAAGGATTTTTTAAATACAAACTTGCTTGTCTCTGGTTACTGAACAGTCAGGTTATACAAGGTCAACTTAAATGTCTGATTCTAAGCTAAAACAAAAGTTAAACTACAAATTTAGTAGGCCTAATTTTATACTATACTAAGTAGACCTCTCTTTGTACATGGATTTCAATTTTTTTATTATTTTTAAGATTTGATAAGTTACTAGTTTGGACCAGCCAGAAGTAAATACTGAAAAGACTGGTATCTATCAAAATACAATTCCGTATTATAAAGAAAAATATAATGTAAAAGAATTTGAGATATATGGAATTTTGATAGGCGCAAGGGGGACTGTGCCTCATTTTGTTCAAAGATTTTGGAAACAATTTCAGCTAAAAAATAAATCACTTAACAGTATTGCGCTCACAGTAGTGAAATATTCAGTGAAGATACTGAAGAATCACCTATACAACACCAAAGCCTAACATACCAAAATTTGTGTACAGTATTCTTTGTCAATTGGCACTTTACAGTGGTAAAAAGATGTAAATTTTTAAATAAATTTTCTTTATATACACACTTTATAATTTACAAAAGAAAACTTATAAAAATGTTGGGAATAATCACAAAATACAAGCTGCAGCTGAAAAGCTGATCACAGTTACCGGTAGTTATATAGTTAATCAGGCCTCCCTTTCAATCTGGGGTCTTAAGTTGTAGGAAAATGGGATCTCGTCCTTAAAAGGTTTTTGTTACAAAATCATTATAAGTAATTAAATTTAAACACCTTCCTGTTATCTCTATTTGATTACTCGTTTGGCCTGCATTTATCTTGTCTCTTCTGTAGGTGCATGTAACTGTTTTGAATTATTTTATTATTATTCTCTGACATGTACGGCCTACAGGCAGATTCACTCTTATTCACATTCTCCCTTTTGCATCCATTGTTTCAAGTCGACTCAGAATCTTGCTAGAACTAAAAACCGTTATTGCAGATTGTGTTATCAGTTCCAGTGCAGCACTCGTTACAAGAATTCAATTAGTCTATATTTTGAATTCAGTTAGTCTATATTTTTTAAACTAGTTAGCAAATTTTATGTAAAAAAATCACAAAAAATTAGCATACTTTTGTTCAAGTACCTAATTGCAATACCGGTCAACTCAGCTATGGGTTGTGTGATCTTTAAAACCTTTTTAACACCTTTTACGACATGACATTTGTTTTAGATTAAAATTCATTGTTGGTGATGGTAGCGTATATTTGACATCACTGAGTGAGAAAAACAAGATTTCCAATGTTTCGAGATCTGGTATCTGATCCCGTTTTCAGGTGAGAAGAATACATAACAAAATTAGTTGCATAATTCAGGCAAAGCTGGGGAAAACTGAAAATTTAAAACAGAATTGTAAAAGCAGTCAAAAAAAGAAAAAATACCAAACCAATCACAAAATCCATACGCTAGAGTGGAGTAGCATGGCACAGACTGCACAGGGCGGCTATTCAAGGCTTTTTATAGTTTTATCCAGCATTGCCTGGATTGTGCCACTAATTCTGTTATGTTCTAGGTATTCTTCTCATGTAAAGACGGGATCAGATTCCGAATTCCGAAACATTGTGAAACTTGTTATCCTCATTCAGTGATAGCAAATGTCCACCTACCTAATTTATTTCTTCAATGCCGTATCATAGATAGCTACTACATTTGTAAAAAATTTGCTGTTTTTAATATAGGTATTTAGTTTTGACAATTTAAAATGGCCGCAGTTTTGAAACGGTAAAAGCTATAAATACCAAATTAAATTCCAGATTATGTTTAATCATGTTTGTAATCAAAATCTCTAGTTGAGTGGGCTGTATTTATTTATTTCATTTTGTTAATTTATTTTGCTTGTGTATCCCAATGGAATTTTGTATTTAAAGTTGTTAGAGGAGAGCGGTCAAGACCTATTAGTCGTGTGGGCACCCCGGGAATCGAACCCATGACCTCTTGCACTGAAGTCCAATAGTCTAACTGTTAGACTAGCGAGGCATCTAATTTATCAAAAAAAAGTACAGTCTGACAGGCGTGCAAACCAAGCAGTTTAGGACCCTTGTCAATAGGAACTTTTTCATTTTTTGAGAGAAATCAGCTCCTAAGGGTTGTCAGCGAATTTCAGATTTACTCGGTGTAGGCCTAACACAAACTAAAAAGTAGGTATATTGTTCAAACTGCACAATTTTGATAAAAATTACTCTTAAAACCAAAGTTCCTGTAAACATATTTCCTTGTGTTGTTGTAATGGTAAAAGGAATTGTTCGTTGACTCTTCCTAAGTTGAACCAACTTAAATAATTGTTTTGAATAAAATAAACTTGGAACAAAAGTACCATTAGAACAAATGTTTCTTTGACGAGGTATGTTTCAAGTACCATTTAGAACGAGAAAACAGTCAGAGTCAGTGCATGTTTGTTCTATAGTGCATGTATTTAATTAAGTTGTCTTCTCCTTTCATATTCTCTTTTCTTTCTCGGTAATCGGCTAATTAAGACAATTCCTACCTTGTTTAGCACGTCCAAGCAACAATGCTGGTTGTTGCCAATCTACCGGTCAGTTACACCGAAGAACAATTCAGCGCACTTGTTCGAACTTTAGGGAAAGTCGAGCATAGTTTTCTGGTGAAGTGTGAATCCGGCATCAGTAAGGGCTATGGAATTGTCAAATTCGTCACTATGTACCAAACAAAATCAGAACAAATTGAGCACAAATTAAGAGCTATCAGTGGACATAATTTACTGTGCAAGTTTTCTGACACTCGTTCACCGCTTCAATCCAAGTGCTTGTTGATTGAAAACTTGCCTGCAAATTTTCCTGGTATGTGTGAATTTAGGAGAGTGTGTTCGGTGTTAGCTAAGCCCATGTTTTGCCAGTTAGGATTGAAGCAAGGGTGCGTACAAAACTGGGGCTTGGTAGAGTACGAGGATTGGAAAGACGCGGAAAAGATACAGGAACAGCTGGTTTGGAACACTTTTCAGGGGCGAGGCGTTAGTGTGAAATGCTGCATGCCAGGAGTAAGTGCGTTCAACGTCATGCAATCGCTTACGAAACCCGAACTGAGACCTGTGTCATTAATGAGACACCCGAGTGGAACGGAGGTGTCTGAATATCTGAACAAGTTGTCAAAACACCACAGTCAGTTTGCTCAGGAAATCTATCAAGTGTGCTCAAGCGCTTTGCAAGAAGAGAAATTTCAAGTTGAAGCGATTGATGCTAAGCGTTTGTTTGGAGCGCTTCAGGTGACCAGTTCCCCGATGAGTTGTACTCCAAAAGTACATCCTTCATGTTTGCCACCCCCTGGGTCTTCAAATCTGCCTCCTTTGACCAATTTTTTCCCTCCGGCGTCTTCTAATTTGCTCCCTATGCCCAATGTTTTGCATCTTGCAACTACATTGTTGTCACTTGCACCCAATGTTTTTATCCCTACCGCTAGGAATCTGATTCCCGTGCCTCAAATTTTCCCTCTTATGACCAGAGTCCAACTTTCTCCTCCAGAATATTTTCCCTCTGCTTTTCTAGCTTCGCCCTTTAGACCTAAAGAGGTTTCCCTAAAAAGCTCTAGGGACATGAGAATAAGTTTAAAGCCTTACCCGACACCCGCTTTTCAAATGCAACATAATCGTTCAAACCAAACGCCTTTCCCATCAACAATTCACTCTTTTGTCAGATTCCACTCATTTCTAGAACAGACTGTGGTTTACTCATCAAATGTCGAAGATCCGATTCGTGGAAATTGCCGCACCCCTATTTCTCCTGTTAATCCGTTTACGTCACCTCCCACATCCCCCCGAAGTTCATCTCCCTCCGAACAAGATGTTGATGCCAATGAATCTCAGCCGAATAATCTTGATGATTAATCATTGTTGCCTTTTCTGACCCATTGAACACGTTTTCTCAAACGTTTAATCCTCCACTTATATTTCCAATCTCCAGACATCTAGTTCTCTCCATTATCATCTCATCTCTTGAATGTCAGCAAAGCCTGACCGCCCCTAACTCTGAATACCTCTGGTTGCCCATGCAAACCTTATTTCCCCAGCTGAGCAACTATTTTAGACACTTCAAGTCATCAAAAGAGATTCTTAAACGCAAAGGAATTGGTGAAAAGGCTATGTTTTAAGTATGGGCAGAATGTTGGATCAAAAAATAACACAAACTATTTTTCTTAGTCATTTTTTTCTTGTGCTATTTTTATCTTGGAATTTTCAGTAATGTCGTTTAGGCCTATAATGTGTATTGCCAGTTGACACACTGATATGTATTTTTGATGACCTTTTTGAAAAAAGCTTATAGAAGCTCTCATGTATATCTGTGCCTCTGATATTTTCTATAACACATTTTCATTTAGTAATACCTTACATCCAGGCTTATGTGTATTTCTTCTTTTACCTGTAAGCTATAATTACACTATCCTCTTTTTGAATTTTCTAGGTTTATATGAGGCAATCTTCTTACCAATCTAATGATTGGATTGTTTTTATTCTTATGCTTATCAAATAATATTAGGTATTTGGTATCATAACTTGTGTGCCTATCTTTCAATCTTATGGTGTTAAAGAACACTTGGAACAATTGATTACACTTAAAGTAAAAATAATTTTAATCAGGCTTGTTTGATTATATAATTTTCTAATCAATGTAATCCTAAAATGCTAATAAAACCTATAAGATGAAATTGCACAATCAGGTAATGTTATACTATGTTTGTTAGCATTTATTTTGTATAAAATACAAATACGATTTAGTTTTTTGCTGGATAAAAACTATTTTTTAACTAGGTGCTTTTCCACCTCTAAGTACATTGTCATGATATTTTGGTGATTTTTTCCCATAGACTTTATTGCTATTTTTAGTTAAAACAGAACTATTTTATAACAAGATGAGGCTATACTCTTCCAAATAGCGTAAGTTTGACATATTGATTATGTTATGTTATTTATGACTTATGGATTATTTAGTTGTTTTTAAGTAAATGGAATTTGTTGTATCAAGACTAAGTTCTACTTGTCCAATTACGTTTGGTAGTTGTCATGGGATTAGAGTAATTATATTTTAGTATTTTTGACTATGATTTTTTTCAGCTACACATACTATTAGTATTAAATTACACTCTTTCATGTAAGTAAGGTAGTCTTATCATAATAGCTTGTACTTGAATAAATCAATTCCAGATATTGTAATAGTGAATATTATTTCATCCTAAATCCTACTAGGTATTGAAAATTCATTTGAAAACATGTAAAATAAGTCAAGCCATAATTTTAAGTGAGTCACGTGTATGTAGGGACCACACTGCTAAGAAAAGGCACATTTCGGTTCCCAGAAATTAAATGTTACTTTTCAATTCATTGGTGGTATATAGTTCTTTTGTTTTAATTTTAAACTCGATAAACCCATTTGTCCTTGTTTTCCAACTATACTTTTATTGAGTTTTTCATTGAGGTGGTACTTATTATTTTATTTGTTATCACATTTTATTCCTCTGTATATTAAATTTTACACGACGGGGATGGATGTTCCTAAACATCATCAATTTTCTGCATACTAACGAGTAAACAAAGTACGGTATGGAAAAAACTAGCCAATATTAAAACATATTGATCCGTGACATATTTTTAAGTACCTTTTGAGAATTCCTGCCTGCTTGATGGTATTTTTTTTCTACGAAAACACATTTTTCAGCTAAAGAAAGAACTATTGTCAGTCACAGATTTGACAGACGGCCCTTGCTTTTTGTGCCTTCTCCCCCCTTCTATAGGCAGTATCCAAACATGTGATTTACACAACTCCCATACTCCACGCTTATTAACATGTTAATGTTTTACTAAACTGATAATATTGCCTTTACTATAAATACATCAAGCTTCAATTTGAGTTGCGCAAGATTGTTTAGCAACGTCACTTGATAGTCAGTGATGGAAAATGTCAGCAATAATGTCTTAAATAACATATACACATCATCATACTCACCATCACCAATAATGAAGAGTAATGGAGAGTAGAGAGGGTTCAAGTACATAAACATTGGTTCAATTTTTCTCTGGTAATTTTTTTAAGAAAAAGTGGAATTTTTCCAAGTGTAATAAGTAATGTGCACATAGTGAAGTACCTAGATGTAAGTGTTATTGACTGGAAGAGATATTCAGTGTTTTTTTAGTGTATTATAATTAAAAACTAATATTTAAAAACTTACAAGTTCTCCTGCTACAAGTCACATGTTTTTTACTTTCTCCCCTTATACATAGTATATGGAGAAAGTATTGTTTTCGTCAAAATTTTCGAATTTGAGTTGTTAGTGGAAATATTCGTTTTGGTGCTCCCTGAACCCAAAAAAGTGGTTTTTACGTGATGTCTGTCTCTCTGTGTGTGTGTGTGTGTGTCTGTGTGGATGTGTACAGAGCTAGAGCCCTAACCTATGGGCCGATTTTTATGAAATTTGGTATGTAGGTACTAATCCACGATATCTCCAGGCGTTTTTTTCATTTTTTTGATTTTTAAGGGTAATTATTCCCCAAAAACCACCAAAAAACATGATAAATCCAAATTTCCCAAAAACGGCTCTAACGATTTTGATTAAACTTTAGTGGTTTGTAGAACTTTAGGTTTCCAACAAAATGACACCACCCGCATTTCTGGAAAAATTCGGGTTCAGAAATTACAGTACTTAAAACATCCAAAATTCAGTTTTTTGGATTTTTCATAAAAAATCATAAATGTTAAAAAAGATTACTATTCACCATTCAAAAGAGCTCAAAAAACTAAATAAATTAGTATTTTAAATTATTATTCTACGATTGCTAGTTGCGGAGAAAATTGAAATTTTCATTTAGCAGTAAACGCAGTACGTTGTCCAATGTTATTCTTATGGGGAATACAAAAATAACTATTTCTCTCTTATTTACTGATCAATTTCATTAACATTTGATATGCAGGTCATTGACCAACAGAGGATGTTCTAAATGTGTTACTATTTAACCCTGGGGGGGCAAGGGGGCATTTCCCCTCTCAAAACCACTGTGTGTAGCAACGGACTCTATAGTGCCTCCCAAAAAGGGATTTGGGTGGATATTTCTGAAAACGACTATTTTAGACAATTTTCTGTACATTTATCTATACTTCATATTCTATACTTAGTAAATAACAAATATTTTTGTCATTAATGTTTGGCTAAAAGGGAGAAAGTATGTGTCAGTTTCCTGATACCGTTTATTTCATCTCACAAACTTCTTAATTTAAGAACACTTCACAAACAAATTTGATTAAAGAGCTATCCATCACTTAAGTTTACAGCTTTAGAACGGTTGCAGGTAATTTAAATATGAACTGCACTAACTAAATAATAAATGTTGGGGCTGAAAACTGGAAGCAAACACTTAGTTTTGACCTCCGTAGCCTTTTCCTGTTCTACTTGGATCAGCTGACTTGTCCTCCCATCGTCCAGGTTCATTGATGAGGTCAAGGTACACCAACATCCTTATCACTGTCATTGTTTGGCCCATGTAAACAAACTCTGCTGGCTGGACTACTTTCAGCTGTCTTATCTCAACGCTACGGTCATTATCAGAAATTGATTCTTGATGCAGTTTACTATATTTTAGTAATTTATACTTTATGGAATAAATTAAATTTATTTATTTTTACTATAATAAATAAATAAAATGACTACTGGTAACCACAAAAAAATCAGCCCATTTATTAAAACAAGGGCTCAAACTAGAATCCAAACTAAAAGTGGATTAGCAAAGAGTCCTCTTTTACATATAAATGACAATGAAAAAACAAAAAATGTATCAACAACAATGTTAAAAAAGGCAGTTACAAAAACTTTACAAAATGATGTATCCCTTTTGTATTGTATGACAAATGAGGATAAGTTATCACCTAATGAAATAAATCCAGCAACAAGAATAAATAAGTTAGAAGAAAAATATAATTTTGTATTGCAGGAAAATAGGTGTTGAAACAGCATGTCGACAAAATTGAGAAAAAACTTGAAATTATGGGGCAAACATGGCTATGGGACGAAACTATTAGTACTTATTTTGAGATATTGACATTAAATATTATAGGAAATGATGGTGATATTTATCTAATGAATCCAGTTTTAGTTGAGGCAGTAAAAGGGTTGGAAGATATTACAGTTATATTGGATCCATTACTTTTACGAGAGAAAAACATCTTACTCATTCCTATTAATAATGCTAAGTATGACTCTACAAACAAAGACAGTTATAAAACAGTGGAAGGTTCTCACAGGGGCGGATCCAAGGGGGGGGCGGTCACCCCCCCCCCCAAACCTAAAAATTATTGTGTTTTATTTGATTACTTAGGCTTAAGTAGAAAGTTTGAATACATCCGAATGAAAATTGAAGTAGAAAAAGTCTCACCAAATCCCGTTTTTCGGTTGCAAAAGTCAATTTTGCTGCTCCCGTCTACATTGTTACATTCAAATTAAAACTATTGCACCTAAACGTTCGATAAATGGAATAAAAGATATACCATTAAACAGATGAGATTCTAAACTTTCATTTTAATTTATAACACATTACTTAGGTCCATGTCTTTCACCTAAAAGCTACTTACAAAAACATTTATATTCCCGAGTATCGCGAAGGTTGTTGCAGTTTTGCCAGTTGACAGGCCAAAAATTCAGTGTTTTCAACATGGTCTTGGAGGTAAATTTTAACCGCAAACAGAAAAGGTTGGTCCCATTATATTCGTTCGTTATTTTTTACTGGATTTCAACACTGATCTCTGCTCTATGTTATCTGGAGTCACTACTCTTTGACGAAACAATCCCCAAAAGCGTGCCGTCTAGATCATCTTTTTGCTTTGTTGTATTGTCACCTTGGCATTAGCTGGACCAATCAAAATTCATCGGGTGGACGCTATCAAAATTAAAAGTCACCGACCGATTTTCTGCTCTAGTGTTTATTGTCAGCAGTTATCATTGACATTGGATTTGAATCATCCATTATTAATAATGTTACTGTGTTGATGTGTAAGTAAAATAAATAATTAAACCAACCACCCAAGTGTACGATTTTCAATGTCTTCCACCAACGACCATAAACCTAGAAACAAGACCATTTTTATGTTACCTAAATCATTACTTAGCTTCAAGATGATTGGTTACTTTTTATTTAAAACTATTCGCATGGTTTCAATTTTAAGTCTATAACACAAGGTTTTGACTCGTAATGTACTTAAAAACAATTATAAAGGTTTTTAAAAATCCCTAAATTAACATTGATTTAAATGGGGGATAAAATTGCCATACCGCCAAAACTCAAAACGTCAAAAACTCCCATAATGCATCAGTAAAACAATTTGGTCAACATAACGGCCGAAAAACACAGTGGCAAGCTTTTCTGACACTTGAGTAGTGACTCTAGATATAACATAGAGCTCAGTGGATTTCACCTGTCGACCGCAGTTTGCTTTAGCTGTAGGTTAGGTTTTATTTTTGTGTAAACCTAATCCACTGTTAGGTATTAATATCCAGTGGCTTGGTTATAGGGGCAAAAATTTCCTCAAGTTATATGTAATGAAATAAAAGGAAACAAAGATTAAATTGCGTGCAAACGGAAGCTCATACGCCAATTATTTCATTTTGTAAATGTGGTACATTTCATTTTTCAAGTCGTTGACCTTGGCTGTCGGCCTCATTCCTCATTGTATCTTCGAGTTGCACAGTTCAAATGCAGATTTCAAATAAGTTTTGTAAATAGTAGTTTTTTGCATGTGTAATAACTGAAATTAATAGTTTATTTAATTTAGGCATCTTACTTGTTCATAAACGTCTACAGATAACGTAGATAAAAGTTTAATGCCTAAATATTTGTTATTTTTATTTACGGTCGGGCGAAGCAGAAATAAAGTTATTTTTTGTTTAGTACCTATGTTTAGAAAGTTATGATTTTTTTTTCTAGAGTACAAGGTTATTGATATATTATTTTAACATTAGTTTCATTCGTTGAATAATTTAATATAGTTTTAAATTAAATAATGGGGGTGCCAGTGACCACCCGTGAGGAGGGGGGGGGGGTAATTTCGGTGACCGCCCCCCCAAACATGACCTCTGGATCCGCCCTTGGGTTCTCACTGGAGTTTACTTGCATATGAAAGAAAGTCACACAACTATTGCTATTATGACTCACTTCAGAATAGTTCTAGTGTAAGTACTACTTACTACTAGGCTAGTGTGTGATAAGCTCTCGAAGTACTTTGAAAAAACAGAAGAACCCAGCTTATTAACTATTCAAGGACCAATGCAGGATAACTCATATGATTGCGGTATTCTTATGCTACATGCTATTGAGTGCATTCTCAAAAATTACAGAAATGAACATTTTTTTCAAACCTTAGCTGTTGCGTTTGGTAATATGTTTGGTAAACCATGCGACATGAATCGTGCATCCACACACTTAACTTTCCAGCAAAAAAAAGGTGAATCCGCTGTCTATGGTTTGATCACAAAACCATATTACTTCTCCAAACCTGGAAAAGATGACTATGACACTGCTTTTAGACATCTCACAAAAGATTTTAAAGAGAAGGGCTTCAAACACTTATGATGGTAATCTAAAATAATAATTTAATGAATAACATAGAAAATTGATTATGATGTAGACACTATTCACCGTACTGTTTTTATGAATAAAGATTATTTTGATTTGATTTGAATTTTAAACAAAGAAGTCACTTGATAGACAAATTTTCAAAATATCGTAACTGTAGAGTGTCATATACTCAACACTCCTTGAGATTTTATGTCCATTTTAAATATTTTTATTTTATGATTATTTTTAGGTTGAACAAGTCAAGTCAATTTACCAAGAAACCGAGCTCTGTCATGCTTTGATGAATGAAATAAAAGCTATATCTTGGCTTGTACTTTTCTTTTCTAAACAAATATTGGAAAACTCTGGCATTCTACACTCAGCAACCAGGCAACCTTGAAGTCCTCAATACAGCCTAGAGTTTATGAGACTCTACTGTAACAATCTGCCTTGATAATTTTACTACGTTTACTCATAAAAGGATTGAAGAAGAAGCATTTGGGCAAAGTACATTGCAAAATTCCTTTAAAAACAGTTTCTTTGTGGTTTAAACAAATTTGAACTTAATGAGACATCATATTTTTACTGTAAATCTTACATTATCGAGTTCTCAATCACCAGTAGGATTGGTGTTAACGATCGCACCGCACAAAACCTATTTGAAATCTGATTGATTGTCGTGAAAGGTGTAGGTACTCAGAGTCAGTGTTAACGGGGGAGGGGGGGGTGTTGTCGAATGGTCTAGGGTTCTTTCCCCTTAATGCATATCTGAACGCGGTAGCTCAGAGGTAAAGTGTCTGACTAGCAAGTCGGACGTGGTCGGTTCGATCCCGGTCCCGGCCGACTCCTGTAAGATCATGAGCAGTCACCTCTGGCTTGCCCATGTGACTAATGCCGCTACGGTACCTCGCTGTCTTTAGTTCACCGCACAGGTCAATAGCCTATGGTGACGGGCAGTTAAGGTTTAAAAAACAAAAAATAGACAACCAACTTTTATAAACAATATTGCTTTTGTTAGGGAAGGAAAGCATAACAGGGTGGCCATGATCGTATCAAGGGTGAAGCAATGACAAAACCGTGTAAATGCTAAGCTTTATTCAGCATTGAGATATTCAGTTTGTGGTCATAGAAGGAGCAGGTTGCCATTAGTCCAGGAGTGAGCCGGTGCCAATGAGCTCCATAGGCGATACTGGAGTGGTCTTGATAGTGGGCGATGGCTGCGGACCAACAATAGTGTATTACACCCAGGCGTCAATATCACTAGCTAAAATCCCTATTAATTTGCACACATATTTAGAACCAATCGAGAGCTATGTTTTTTGGGCATTTGAAAAACATCCTCAAAGTTCCATACCAAGGATTTTTAAAATTCCAATGTTAATCTTCTGAAGTTATTTTATGTAGTTACCCAGCTAATTAGCCTACAGCATTATCAAAACTTCTAGCTTTGTGTTTGTCTATGTGATTAAGTCACATCTAGCTATGAGTTACCCGTGTGAAGTCTAGTAAGAATGATTGCAAAATGACATGAATCGTTTGTACAATGAAGATCGAACAATTTAAAACTGTGTTTTTCTTAACTAATACAAATATTGTAAAAATAATCATGGTTTATACCTTCTGGAAACACTAGGGAAAGCCTACAAATTTTAAAATTGTTGGAAAATTCTTGCTCTTTAAGGCCAGTGGTGTTTTGAGACCCTGTGTTGTGTTGTTTGTTCCTGTACAAGTAGCCAATTGCTTAACTACACTACGGAGATCACTTGATTGCCAGCTAGTAAAAAATTGTGGTGAGGGGAAGTTACCTCCCACAATCCTTCACTACTCATATCATTATGCAAGATGATTTGTTTTTCATTGCAAAATTCCACCACAGCTAATTGTAAAACACCTTTACGTTTTCCGATAGCTTCCCTTCTGGAAACACTAGGGAAAGCCTACAAATTTTAAAATTGTTGGAAAATTCTTGCTCTTTAAGGCCAGAGGTGTTTTGAGACCCTGTGTTGTGTTGTTTGTTCCTGTACAAGTAGCCAATTGCTTATCTACAGTACGGAGATCACTTGATTGCCAGCTAGTAAAAAAAGGTGGTGAGGGGAAGTTACCTCCCACAATCCTTCTCTACTCATGCCATTATGCAATATGATTTGTTTTTCATTGCAAAATTCTACTACAGCTAATTGTAAAACACCTTTACGTTTCCCGATAGCTTCTCGCTTGGCTGTCAGTAAGCAGTGTATGAATAGTGGAGTTGGAAATTTTCCCCCTAACCCATTTTTTCTCTAAGTCATTTTTTTTAGAAGTCAGAAATGGCTGTCAGAAATTTCCATTGGTGATGAAGAGTCTTTAAATACTACTGAGAGTTTTATATGAATTTGTGAAGTTTCACTCCTCTCACAAGTATAAGGGCCATAAACAATACCGGACATGTGTCAATCATAGACGTACCTTTAAGGTCCTTATCGAAGATGTGGAATCCATTGTACATGCAAGCTGCCAGCAGCATATCTTCCGTTTCTGAGTTAAACCTCATTCTCCACACTCCGCCGCCGGTTTGAGTAGAGTGCACGAAGCGCTTCATCTGTCGAGTGTCCCATTGTAGAATGTGCTCGTCGTAGCTGCGGAACAATCGGCAGACATGAATATGTTTAGGAGGGAGTTGCAGTAATGTATCTGATAAAACCAATTTTGACGTTTTGACTCCTGTTTTATCATGTAAAAATCATTGATCAGACCCTTCAGATTGATCAAATTGAGCAGACCCTTTTTAAAGAAAATATATCTCTAGCAGTTATTGTGATCTGAGTAGGATTTTGATTCCACAGGTACTAATCGTTCAATAAATTTCCAAAATGTTCTACTTGAATTTTTTTATGGGATTAAGATTTGTCGTGTAAAAATTCTACTTCCTGGAATTTCTGGGTATATTTTTGTAGATAAAGTGATACCTTACAGCAATTCACTCCATGAAAATTTGTTGATCAAAACTAATCAAGTTTTATTCTCGATCAAGGATCCTGATTAAGTTTGATAAACCTGATCAAACTTGGTCTGGGATGTCCAATAATCAATAGTTTCATCAAAGTATGAAATATCTTTTAATGAAATCTGATTTAACATTTGTATTGGGGTGGGATACTATATTGAGGACCTACAGAAGTTTACAATTCACATTGACAGGAAGAGCAGGTAGAGTATTATGATTTGTGACTAAAAATGCAATATCTTGTAGTGAAAATGATTCCTGGGCATGATAATACTTAAGTGGGAATAAGGAGTTTATCACTTGCAAATATAACGATTCTCACACCACTGACATAGCCTCACATGATTTTTCTAGCAAAAGTTTGAATGGGTGTTTATATATAATTTCAAATACTTCTTGAAAGCCAGGCCTATGACCTCATAATCGTTAACCTATCTTCTGCATAAAAATATACTAGGTTGTTTACTTTTACAAGACCCTGCCATTTCTAAACTTAATATGTGACATTTATATATATATATATATATATATATATATAAATAATAAAACAGTACGGCGATAACCGTACACAAATATAATAAATATTTGTGTGCAATCTGTACCTTAAGTGATTAAATCTCTTGCCATACAAGTAGAACTTTAGGCAAAGAATATTTATTAACATGTGATAAGTCTGGAAACTTGTTGCTAAACCGTGCAACACAACCTCACCTCCCAGACAACAGCTGATGTTCGCTACTGCTCTGAGCAAAGCTAGTGACTCCAGCCGAGTGCTGGGAGGAGGTAAGCTTCGGTGAGTGAAGGTCACTCCTCATATCATAAACTTGCAGCTTTGCGTCGTCTCCTCCTGTGAACAGCACAGTAGCAATAATGTTTTTCTTTTCAACTGTTACACTAGTTTTAGAAACAATAGGCCTATTGCAATGCAAAAAATGTATGAATCAAACTTGCTAACAGTAGTCAAAGTAACAATTTTAGAATTTTGACCTAACAAAAATATAATACAGTAGACTCTATCCTGATCAGCCTAGTCCGGACCGATGCACTTGAATACGAATTTGTTTTGCAAATACAAAAAAAAACAAAAAATAAAATTACGTTTTAGCGCCTTCAGTTTTTACATAATTAGCCCACATATACAAATGTTATGTAGTTTGCATTGTCTTCAGTTAAATTGATGTCATTTATGATTATGAGATAGTGGAAGTTGTCGTGTGCGGGTGGAGGGGAGAGTCTCAGTTCACTGTGCCCGCTTTGTTTGGTGTAGACGTACATTGCCTGGTTTGTGTCTTATTTGACTCATGACAACCTCCGGGAAATCCGGAACGGCCGTCCACACATTAGTCCGCATTTCTGAGAGTCTACTGTAATTTAAACAAATTCTAGAATGTGAAATGGTGTGAAAAAAATGGCATGGCAACTGTGTACTAGGAATGTAAAGGATAAGAAGAGGAGTGAATGAATAAGGCACATGGAAGACTGAAACCCAACTGCAGCTGTAAACAAGTTGAGCAAACGAATTGTCTGTGACCTAACCAATGTAGTCATGAGGGACACTGTAGATGACGCAACACGTTGACTAATAGTTACATCTCGATTGCGTTAGCAAAGCGGCATGCTGGTCACGTCTCAACTTCAGTTGCCCAGTTGCTCAACTTCTTTACTTCTGTTGTTTAAAGAAGCTAAGATGATTTATTTAGTTATCAGTAGATTATACTGTGAGCTTGTGAAATTATGAAACAAACATGAATGAACTGACCCGTGTAGCAAATATTTGGAGTGAAGCGGTCAAGATGAACCGTCCAAGCTTCAAACTGATGAGCTGTCCAGCTGTGCTCCAGACAAAGTCCTGGAGAAATAATCAAAATTTACTAACAATAATAATTACAATGATAGTGCACAATAAAACAAATTACAATATTATTGACTTTCTCTGTAATCACTGCTATTTGGTGGGTTGAGTATTTTGCAAAACCCCAAAAGACACATCTAGACGTTCACGGCTTTGAAGTACCACCTAACCAAGTCATAATCGTTTTGCCGGTAGCTTTATCACAAAAATCGCTTTACTCCTTTTATAAGTGGGAATCTGGATTAGAAAATATTCAAACCAGATCCGCATTTGTTAAGTATGTATTTTAATATATAAAACACTAATAAAGGTAAACGGTTCCAAACCAATAATTTATGTCAAAATTGGTGGATATGGGATGATCCCTGAATACTGTTTAATAACTTCTTTTTGCGATTGACAATAATGTTTAGCATTGACGAGTAATGTAGTTTGCCCCTTACAAAAAAACACCAACGGGCTATGTGGGAATATATATATATATGTGTGTGTGTGTGTGTGTGTGTGTGTGTAATAAATGATTTTTAATCCTTCCATTGAACAATATCTAGACATAGCTTTAAGAGCATTCAACCCGTACGTAAGTTGAAATGTGATTGCTGCAAGTCAAGTTTTAATCTAATAATTATTAATGATTAAAATTACTATGGCAATTGGACTTGACCTCCACCTAACTTAGTTCAGAATTTTACCTGGAATTCGTACTGGGTAGTAGAGTGTTTTATCGACATAGTTCCTTTAAAATTTGTTCAATTTATTTGACAGTATCGTACTAACCAGACTCGTCCAATCGGAAGGTGGTAATCCTCCCCTTGGAGTCGCTCACGGCTATTCTCACGTCTTCACTCAACGACCAATCCAGTGACAGCGAGAGAACTTCCCCTCCATCCTCGTCTCTGGGGAGATCAACTTTGTCCTCCTCCACGAGTTCATCTTTCAACAATTCATTTCCTGCAATCATAAGGCGTAAAGCATATGTAAGGAAGAATACCACATTAATATAATGTATACAAAATACGATAATCAAAAATCACCTTTGTGTATACAACATGCAATGCTCCACGTCAGCTAGCAAAAATAAACGGAGTAGAAAGTGATAAAATCAGCTGACAGGGGAGGAAGTCTTACAAACCGACTGCCCAGTGGACCATTTGTGGACTCTGCGTTTCTGACCTTCCTCAGTGGTAATCAAGATAACCATAGAGGGCCATGGGGGCTTGGGGGAATTTTCATGTTTCTTTTTGATCTAGGTTGAATTTATTAAACAATTGATTCATTTCATAATACCTTACTTATGAAGGTATTATAAAGGTTTACTTTCGTATTACCTTATCAATAAATCTGATATAACCTTCAGATTTTAAACAATTTGTGTTAATGCCGATAAGCCAGCTCTCTAAGTCCATTAAATCTGTATTAAATTTTTTTGGTTCATAGTAATTTGTCATCAAAGCTCGCGTCTCATAGATTCCGTGTGGGCGAAATTATTGCAGGTCAGTCCACGAGCCCTTATGCTCACTGGATGCTTGCTTGTCATCAAGTAGGTCCTAGTTACGATTCCTTACCTAGGCATCACACGACGTCCTATGGCTGTTCGAAATGTCCAAGGATATCCACAAGATATTTGGGACGTCCGACGGATATAGAAATATCATCCTGAACATCCCTTTTTTCCCGGGATAAACAGGATATCCTGTTGACATCCAGGGGATGTCCAGATTATGCAGTTCACTGATTTCCCCTGGACATCCGCACTACTCTTCATAAAGCACATCAAAAAGTATTTCTTGTTGTTCAAATCCTATTGGAAAACATATATTATTGGTTAATGAAGCAACTTTAACCAAACAAATACTAATAGGTCCAAAAAACATCCGTCTAGGATCAAATTTGGAAGTCCACTTTTAGGACATTGGAACTCCCACAGGACGTCCAGTGAATGACATTAGGACTTTTTGATGTCCTTATGACTTTGTTGGATGTCCACAGGACATCCGTAATATCCGACATGGGCATCCTCTGGGTATCCGTGTGCTATATGTGTATAGCCGGTGGTCACAAACTTAACAAACAAATAAACAGCTGATGTTACCTTGCGCCAGCCTGTAGATACATAGCTGCCCGGCGGCATAGGCAACCCCCAGCAAGGCCTTATCTCGGACCAGTGCCGGAGCCCATTTACAATCCAACACTGCCGGCATCTCTATGGACTGCAGGGAAGTCAGCTCCTATGGCATACGTGATTAGATCAGCATGATTTTTCCCTAATATTACATTCTTAAGCATTACCACATGAACAATCCTTAGTTATAACTGTATAAAGAAGAAATTATAAATTTGTGTCTGCGCAGGTTTATGAAGCTATCGTGCGACCTAGAAGTCGAAACCTATATCATTCGTAGATAATTAAATGTGGAAAACCTAACAGAGCCCGATTTTTGTTTAGCCCTTATTTAACCTTAAAATGTCCTTAAAGTACAACAAACGGTATAAAACTTAAAAATAATCTAATGATCAGATGCAATTATTTATTATTATGGCTTTCAGGCACATAAAAGACAGCTACAATTATTTTAACATTTAACTTAGAACGACACATTGAGAATCATTTAGTGTATCGTGGATGTGTTCAAACTATTGGCTTTTTAGGATAAAACTCATTAAGTGTAATATTTGTAATTGTTAATTTATGTCTTGTGTTCAACATTCATAAAATAGCATCTATTACACACTAAATTAAACCTACTGCTTCCAAACAATTCAAACAATACACATCACTGAGTTGTCTTACCTTCTTTTCAGAGTCCACAAATGACAGTAGGTGTAGTCTGCCTTGGCGGGAAGAAGTCAGCTGATCGTCCCCCTCAATCAGCTGGTAAGTGCCACAAACTAACAGCTGTTCCTTGGAGGGAAACGGGCACCACTCGACAGAATCCGCACTGAGTTGTGTGTCCCATGATACCAAAGTCTGGAGTAGTGCCATAGTCTAACAGCTGCATAGAAAAAAAAAATTCCTAAAATAATTTGTAAATTTAATTTATAAAACCTATCTTAATCATTATAAAGTACCAGTAGGTTTAATGAGACTAAATCTGTAGAGTGTATATTAAATTAATCTTATACATCAGGAGTTTTTCACAGCAACTTGAAATTTCTCAAACTGCTCGAATATTTAAAGTGAATAACTAAACTACTGCCCAATTTCAACTCTACCATTAAAAAACATATTTGAATATTGTAAAACAGATTATTAGAATAAAATTAACACGTTGGCTACCGACGGTCTGGAATTCGGGTCACCGGGAGTTCCCAGCAGACCAAACCTAATATACGAATCTCTCACCATAGACCAAGTCATTGTGACCAATTGTAACCCAGAGACCAAAATTTGTTTTTTTCCGTATTTTTATATGTTTTGAAGTAGAATATATATATTTACTCATAAAAGTAGCAATAAAATATTATTTTAGTGCTATTTTAGCATTTTTATTGCGTCACGTATGTGTGACGTCGGTCTATAGTAAAATTTTATATGACATTTTTCACGATAGACCGACTGTCTCACATACGTGACGTGAGTTTTCAAACTTTGCATGACTAAAAATTCACTAAAAAGTTTTGATGTGCCACACAATCAAAAACACCACGAGGAATGAGTAAGTAAACAAACGCCACAGGCATCATGTGGGCAGACTGGATGGCCAACTTTGAAAATCTGTAAAAAATAAACGGTATCAGGAAACTGACACATACTTTCTCCCTTTTAGCCAAACTTGAATGACAAAAATATTTGTTATTTACTAAATATAGAATATGAAGTATAGATAAATGTACAGAAAATTGTCTAAAATAGTTTATCTCAGAAATATCCACCCAAATCCCTTTTTGGGAGGCACTATAGAGTCCGTTGCTACACACAGTGGTTTTGAGAGGGGAAATGCCCCCTTGCCCCCCCCCAGGGTTAAATAGCAACACATTTCGAACATCATCTGTTGGTCAATGCTAACTTGACCTGCATATCAAATTTTTATGAAATTGATCAGTAAATAAGAGAGAAATAGTTATTTTTGTATTCCCCATAAGAATAACATTGGACAACGTACTGTGTTTACCGCTAAATGAAAATTTCAATTTTCTCCGCAACTAGCAATCGTAGAATAGTAATTTAAAATACTAATTTATTTAGTTTTTTGAGCTCTTTTTAATGGTGAATAGTAATCTTTTTTAACATTTATGAAAAATCCAAAAAACTGAATTTTGGATGTTTTAAGTCCTGTAATTTCTGAACCCGAATTTTTCCAGAAATGCGGGTGGTGTCATTTTGTTGGAAACCTAAAGTTCTACAAACCACGAAAGTTTAATCAAAATCGTTAGAGCCGTTTTTGAGAAATTTGGATTTTTCATGTTTTTTAGCGGTTTTTGGGGGATAATTACCCTTAAAAATCAAAAATTCAAAAAAATGAAAAAAACGCCTGGAGATATCGTGGATTAGTACCTACATACCAAATTTCATAAAAATCGGCCCATAGGTTAGGGCTCTAGCTCTGTACACATCCACACAGACACACACACACACGGACACACACACACACACACACACACACACAGACAGACATCACGTAAAAACCAATTTTTTGGGATCAGGGAGCACCAAAACGAATATTTCCACTAACAACTCAAATTCGAAAATTTTTACGAAAACAATACTTTCTCCATATACTATGTATAGGGGGAGAAAGTAAAATTGAGGTCGAACCCCAAAACCCAGCGACATGCATACGTATCACACATTTCTATAGACTTCAGATCGATATAGTGTACCATATGAACGTGGCAAGTCATTTAACTGAACGGTGACTGCGTCCCGTATACGTGTCGTCGGTCCACTGGATTTGGCCTGAGCGTCCCGTATACGTGTCGTCAGTCCTCTGGAATCAGCTTGAGCGACACGTATGTAACGCTGGTCTATTTTAAGAGTTTTTTTAACATTGCGTCACATGTACGTGATGATCGGTAGTCAACTTCTTCAATAAAAACAAATTAGAAAATTATCATTATTGATCTAACAGGTTGTTAAACCACTTATAGAATGTGTAACAAAATACTTTGACGGAAAGAATAAGTACTATAAAACCATCTAAATGATCGCTTGGTTAACTATATTTAGAAATGGACAAATACTGTATTGAGGCGACTTGTCGGCCGGCTACTAAACAACGGGTTGAGGGGAAGGTTACCCCCACCACAGTACATAGGCTACACTGGTTATTGACAAAGCCAACCAAGAAGCTATCAATGAAAAGCAATAGTCAGAGCTGTGAGATAAAATCTTGCGATAACAAATCAAATCACATTGTTTAATGGCATAACTACAGAAGGATTGTGGTGGATTAATTAACTTTCCCCTCAATTCTTTGCTTACAATTGGGTCAATTGGGTTATCCACTCTCACAAACTAATTAGTGGATTTTAGAACGAAAACGAATTAAAACAACAATAAAAGTAACAATTATACAAATTTCTTCACCAGATTAACCTGCTTAACGCATTGACCATTGATTATCCCAAAGTTCGGTTAGAAACGGTTCTACTCCCTTTATTTCAGTTAGACTATGGTGCAGTATGCTGGGTGGCATGTTTGTCTTATATTTTCATAGTTTGAACTTTAAAATTAAAATTAATAGATCCAGCTGCCATTGGTCATTGGGCTATTAATAAATTATCCTAGCTAAAGAATCAGTCAGCCTTAGTCAGTAACACACACATAACGCCTTAGTATCAGCCTTAGTCAGTAACACACACATAACGCCTTAGTAAGCTACACGAGGCATCTCACCCATTCTACACTCATCATTCATTCATATTCGCCTTGAAATACGCCCAGGTTGCGTCGGGGCCTTAAAGAGATATCAAGATATATTAAGATATTTATCCTCAAATACTTTCAATATTAAATCCCCCAGGTTTTATAGTTTATCCAGCCAATTAAAAACAACTCGCTTGAATCAAGTTAGTTTTAACTTGAGATTATAGAGAAGCTTTTAACATCTTGGTTATAACAAAACAAGTTTATTAAGCAACAATTCGTTTTTTACAGAACTTTTGATCTTATAAGATTGCAATAACAAACAATCTGCTTCAAATATTATGGTACAGTTTATACATATTTTAGCTGTTAAGATCTCTCTATAGTTGAAAATGTCCTATGAATTCAGGTAACAAGTCATTTTTCGTTCGGAGGAGTCAAAGATTATTAATTAATGTGTTTCCACCTATAGACATCAACTATGTATCTGACTCCACCGCAAAACTCACAGATCTGATAATTTCTGATCTGTACTCATTGTTGATTGCAGAAATATGATTATCGATGAACTAAATTAAAAGACAATAAATTTGTCAATTGAAGATGCTGTATGCTGAAATGATTTAAAAGGAGACCATCAATAAGTTTATATTGAGGGAGAACGGTAGACCAAAGAAACGCTTTAGAATTCTCTGACTTTTATACATTTAAACGAATGTTTTCCCTTTCCAGAAATAGCACCCTGTACTACCCAAAACCATGAAAATTAAACATCTCGATTGACGTTCAAATCATAAACAAAGTACCCAGTATGTTACAAAGGTATTTTATTGACAGAGAAACAAACAATTACAAAGTAAAATCTCTTTATTTATAAAATATACATGACACCGTAAAAGTTTCATTCAAAATACATAATTGGTATAAACACAATGTATCAACTTCCAAAAATAGGGAACAGTATTCCGAAATCAAACAAATACTGAACTTTTAAGAAATACTTATAAATACTATTTAGAAATACACGGTAACATTTGTGTAACTCACAAATATGTACTCTTTAAACACCTCTCGTAAATAAAATTTACAAGTTTCATACACACCACAAAAAAGGCCTCTATTTTACAAGGCAATAGTCACATGCCAACTGGCGGAATACAGTTTTTTAAACGGGGGTTAGTGAAAATCAGATAGTTAACTACCAATTAATTAATGCTTCATAATATGAACAGAACAAATAACTCTAATGACTGTAATAAAGACGTCTATTGGATGTGCGATAATCACTGACCGCATTCTAATAAAGCACCCTCTTAATCTGAGCAAAATCCAAACTAGAAAATGCAGGCCTAAAAGTGTGTTTATACTAAGCAATTTTTCAGCGCAACTTCATATGCAACCATAATATATGCCTACTATCAGCGAGAGGAAAGAACACCCCTGGAATCTGGCCAACACAAAAATTGCAGCCATTGGTCACTACGTAGGCGCTTTACGCCGCATTCGTTGCATTTGGTAAGAACCTGCAGACACCATGCTATCAGAACACCTGTATTGCGTTTTGACACAAAAGAACCATAGAACTAAAAATGGAACGCCAATGAGAGGTCTTCTTTCCTCTCGCCAACAGTACCTATACACAAATCCAGTGAAATAACTACACAAGGCGGGTTATGGGAGCATACGGACACCCCAAAGTTGCGTACCCAACTGGCATCATGTGACCAAATGAACGGAATGAACTGATCAGGGAAAATCCCTCTTAGTCAAGTGCTGCTACCAGTGATAATGAACAGAAAACCACTCTTTTTGACAATGTAGTGATCACACGTCAACCTGATGTTTTACTATCACTGGCAAAAAAGCATGCCCATTATTCCATACCCATCACTACCAGAAGATAGCTATTGATCTCAAAGTCCATCCATCTACAGTGATACCATCCTGAAGACGTTTATAAGCCAGCGGGAGTTCTTGTTTACTGAACTAAAACCGTGAAGAACTTAATAAGTTGTTGGGATACTTGCCCGTTTTTTTGTTTTTTTTTTGTTTTTGGCTTTGGGATAAAACAAGATGTTTCTGTTTTTGCTCCCCCGATTGGTTAAAAATTCAGTCTAACAATGAAATTGAGTTAGTTCGGGTGTAAAACTGAACTATATAACATGTAGAGACATACAACAAATCTAATTGTTAGGCGCATTATCGGTGTAATGCCTATTAGGACGCATCCAGATAATGCAAATTGAGGTTGCTCGTTTCAAACTAAGTTTAAAACGATAGATGATAACAATTCAGTACAAAATATAAATCCAACCGTCTCCATGATGATAATGAACACTCCTGAACTGTTTTCCTGGGTGATATCTAAAAGCACTAACATGGAACTGAGATGAACTAAGCTATAAAATAAATAAATATTATAAGAGGTATCGTTTAAATACAACCTTGGTTAATAATACTTGCAAATATTCACCAAGCACAACCATTGGAATTATAAGTATTTGCTAACTTCCTAGCCCTTCGTTGCTAAATTACAATAGGTAATACAAATATAAATTACACATTGGCAGTATATAAAATATAAACTTTGTTCGATAAGTACAGAACAGTCTTAATATTTATGGAACATTTATAATTTAACCTAAACGAATGACTTAACTAGAACTTTATAGGACAACATGAAAAATGTTCTAAAAATACTGTTCATTTATTCTTGAAAGGCAGTATATATACTTACATTAACGTTACTAACAATATGAAAAATATATTTTGTCTATTAGCTGATTTTAAGGCTTCAAAAAATAGCAAAAGTTCACACTATTTTTATGAATTATTTTCCTCAATTATGACTTACTAATTCAATACAGTTTTTACGACATACATAGCCTGAACAAACTATTTCAGTCTTTTTTTTATTTTCAGGTTAAATAACACAAACATTTGTAGGGGTTTACATTGGAAAAACAATAGAAGAATACAACATAATTTGCAAGTCTCTAGATCAGGTTTTATGCCTTGGTTAAAGCAATGTAATAGGATTTATTTTAGTGTTTTGGAATGTTTTCAAAGATTGATAAGTTTTTCATAGAGGTTTACTAAGCGTTAAAATCTCTAAGCATAGGTTAATGGCTTTGGATCTTTTTACTTAATTTGGAAAAACTCTTCATGGTTCACACTTTTATTTGGTTACTGATTTCCCTGGCTTTCTCTGAACCAAAAGTTTATTTTCCCTGACTTTCTCTATCCAACGCAGTATATTTTCCCTGATTCGCAAATCAGAATGCACACTTTTGTTCTAATACATTTTGATTTTCGCTCAGTAGTGCTTTGCGTTTAAGATTAAAATCTAAAATTTTCCCTGACTTGTATAAAATAGTAAGCACCGGGTTTGGTCCCCAACCTGAGAATGAATGGTCCCTGGCTGTTGTACATGGATACCCTGTCAGTTGAGTTGGCCAGTTGGAGGGCAGAATGCGGGTCCTCTGTTTGAGCCTCATCCCAGCTGTCACAGGGGCACGGGAGTTAGCCCTCTGAAGGGTCAATTTGGCTACCCATCCCACCCTTTCCTTTCCTACTATATCCTATCTTTCCGGTAACCTGCGCAATATTCCTATTTGTGGAAGACGTGCCTAGCAGCTACGCTGGGGTTTCCTAATCCAACAACAATGATGAATGATGAAATTATTACGCATTTTCCCTGACCTTTTTCAAATTACCTGATTTTCCAAAAAAGTGTGAACCATGCTCTTACAATACCTTCATATAACCTGATTTAGTTTAGTCACAGAAAGCTGACTGGAATTGGAGAGTGGTTGCGCTCCCTTGGCAGCGCCACGAGTCGGGTTGCCGTGAAGGGGCACAGCGGATGTACCTGAATGCACCCCCTCTGAGTGACCAGCGCCACTCACGATCTCAGCAGCCGGCAACTGAACTAACCGTTTCAAACGCAACTGCCGTTAAAAATGTAGTCAGCCTTCTGTCATATGTTATAGTTTACTGTGTTTTAGTCAACCTAAACAAAACTAATTAGTCAGCCTACGGTGTACCTCCAGAAAGAATATACAAGAACACACATTTAGTAGGCCTAGAGGCAAAAAAAATATTACAAAAGTAACCAATTACAGTTAGAAAACCGAAACCCATTCAAATCTAACCAACTATCACATTTTTGAGGTTATGTTTCTTCAACGCCGATCTGAGACAATCTGAAGTTAGGCCTGTGTAAAACTCACAATTTTGAGGTTATGTCACTGCCGTTATGCTAGTTTCGTGCCGCGCTCCGTTCCGTCTCCAACAGGCACTCGCGCACTAACACTCTCGCGTGGACGATCCCTCTCTTGAGCCTCTCCGCGGAAGACTTGCTACCGGCGTACGTTGGCCGAATGTCCCGTCCCATCTCTTCGATGACCGCCAACAGCTGCGCGTACTTGGAGTGACCGGGGGGGAGGTGGATCCCGAGCGAGGCGCTGATCCCCCTCGCCGTGAGCAGGTCAAGGGTCGCCTGGTCATCGTCCAGCATCATCTTGTCGTATTCCGACGGCATGGCGACCTGCCAACCGCATAGGTAAAGTTAGGCATGTTAAACCAACGTGTGGCCTACAAACCTCATTTACCTAAACCCAACTGCAGAGGTTACGTTAAGTTCATGTTAAACCAATGTAGGGTCTACAAACTTCATTTATTCATACACAACCGCAGATGTTAGGTTAGGTTCGACATACAAGACTTCTTAAACCGATGTAGGGCCTACAAACCTCATATCCATTCAAGCTGGCCAATAATTTTACAGGATAAATAAAATAAGTCTTACAACACTATAAAGTATATTTACACTTATACTGTACTTACATACAAGACGGTAAAATATACACAAAAGGTGGTACAAGACGATTGATTTCAACCAGTTACACCGGTCATCATCAGGCCCAATCAGAGAATGAGAGAGGACGTATTTATTTATCCTGTTTAGTTGTAACAACACGTATCGTGCTGATAAAGAAATTATTCAAATTCAATGATTTTACCCGTTATTAACGTTTTATTTTCCACACAGAATGAAGCATGTGGTTTTATTTAATTCTTCAAGGTTGATCAATACAATTGTCGACTTTTGTTTGTTTCTATAGGGGCCAACACCTTTAACCCTCTAACTGCCAAAGGTCGTGATCGCGATCCAATCACACTACGTGTATACTGCTAACCGCGACATAGGGGGTCGCGACCCTATTCGTCAAGGTGCGATACATCGATGCTCGAATCATTTCAGATTCAGTGCCATATAATTCTACATGGAATTTGTAATCAAATGATGTATCAAAAGTAGTCTTTTGGTGATTTTTTTATTTTTGGTACCGATTATAAAATTTTGCATCTTTCCATTGTTGGCGCCATTTATAGTGTCACGGTCAGGATTATGCCATTACTCTTGAAAATTATTAGAATTTTAAACTTAATAAAGCGTATATTTTTGCAATCTGTGAATCATTTAGCTCATTTTGGTTCTCTTTAAATTGTAATCTACATGTTTATTTTGTAACCACCCTGGCAAGTAAAGAAAACTTTGGTTTTTGTAATACATTTGAGTTTTTTGAGTTTGCCTCTGTTGTGTGTGTGTGTTGTGTGTTTGTCTCTTATCTGTTCGTTAAAAGGTTATTGTTCTTTTAGATTCTCCTTTGCTTGTTGATCAAAATGAATATACGGTACGGTTGATATATGTAGAATCATGGTTTATATTTTGTATAGATTTTCATAACAACTTAAGCAAGACAGTAAAAAAACCTTAGCAGTACGAAGAAATATAATAGGCATTTGGAGGGTTAAGGTAGAGCCTTCCATATAACAACTTTGATCCCTATAAGTAGTTTTAAATCACTAAAGATGAAGTCTAAATGCTTTGGTGACATAACCCCAAAATTATGAGGAAATTACAAAACTATTCAGTGCATAAGTATTAAATAGGGGACTATCATAAACAAACATAGTCTCTCATTGTGAAAACCCAGCCCAAAAAAACCTGTAAATCTACAAGGAAATGAAGCAATAAATTAAATGAAGCGAGTCAAGACCATCTTCTGTGAGCTCATTGCTGCCCAACAACCGCCCAATCAGTCATTTACCGGGACAAACAATGTAAGTAGGATTTACATAATCATAAACTAACATAGCGTAACCGCCGCAGGATGCTGTAAAAGATGGTGCGCCGTACAAAAGGCAAGTACCCACTATTCTTATCCATCTAAAACCTGCACCTTTTTGTAAATAATATAAAAATATATTAACAACTGACCTAAGATAGAAATTTCAGGTAGGGCCTATTGGTAATTATTGCCAAATGAAAAAAAATTTACCAAAACAGTTTATGAAAACAAAAAGGCTCTCAGTAAAAACTCGGACAAAACACATTAATTGTAATTTTACACAATGACTCTTTATTTTTCATTATGTCTCTCAATTAAGACTCTAAAATATTAAATACTAGCTGATGTACCCGTTCTTTGCACTCATATATTCTGTGATTTAAAAGTTTAATTTAATGAGGTTTTCTGATGATATTTCCCACCCAGATTATAGTAAAGGATAAAGTTTACTAAAAAGCGTCAAACACCTCTATCACTGAGCGCTCAGCTTTTTATGATCGCTTTGCGGACATTTCCTTGAGTTTAATTGTTTCAAACAAAATAAATTCAATCATATGTCATTATGAAACCAAAAAGGATGGTAGACTCCATGAGCCAATGTCACATGATCGAAGGGATATGTGGTTCGTTGTGCTGCCATTGTTTCAAAGTTTTTCAGTAAGTTACTAGTTGAGAATGGTGAGACGCTGAGAGCACTTCTGTGAAAAACTTCGAAACAAGTGCAGCCCAACGGACCACATATCACTTCGATCATATGAGAACATCTTTATACATAATTCTGAAAGCGAGTTTTTTGTTAAGTCAAAAATGTGGCAGTTTGGCAAATAGCAGGATGATTGGAGAAGATTAAAATTGAAGGTCAATGCCAGGGACTCAGGAAAAATAGCAGTATTTTTAAAAAGTTACTAGCAAATGAGCAATAACGTAAGCCATCCCCCATGAGAAAAACACGGGGATTTAATAACGTCTGCTTTGTTTACATTAAAACATGTCATTAAGTGTCTATTTTGTTTTCAAACCGACATGTGTTCTTTTACTTATTTCATTTATTTTCCTCAGCATTAAAGATTGCACAAATCAGATAATGCAGAGTATTGAAGCAAGGTCAGGGGCTAAGGCCCCTTCAAGCCACTAGTTCTAATACGTATTCCAAGCTGACTTATCATTACAGATACAGGTATTTATTGTATTAACATTTTATAAATGTGTAAAAATTAAATAATAGCCTAAATACATAAATGTGACAAGAAATGATCTTACCAACAAAGCAGGCTGAACAAAACGAACGTCTTCCAACTGATAATCCGCCGCCTAGACCTATAAAAAAATTACACAATTAGTAAATAAAACTGCATGGACAAAAATCCTACTTCAAGTAGGCTAACTGGCTTATTTTTTTAAGCTTTCCATGCATTCACAGCTTTTAGTGATTTACTTTTCTGGTCACTTCACAATTTTTGTCATCACAACGTGACTAGGCCTAAATTAATTAGGCTTTAGACCATTTTTATCCACGATTAATTCATACAAAGGCTTTTGAAAAACCTAATTCATTATATTTTAGAACCGATATCTCTTATGAATTAAACTGGGTGGGTATGATGGAACGTTATCCTGGGTGGGTATGATGGAACGCTATCCGCATTAAATTATTGGCTCTGTGTTATCCGACCTTGCGGTGGCCGGTTTAGGCCAGATAATAGTGACTTTAAGTTTACTCTACTGTATTAAACAACTATTAACTAGTGCCACAAATTTTAAAATAGTGGAACCAACCACGTGTCGGACACAGACCGCCGACAGAACTAATAATGTTTTGATCGAACACACATTAATGAACAATGATTCATTTGATAGTTAAAATAGCCAATGTATCCGTTCGGAGCACTCAATGGGTTTATAAAACAATATCTTGATGCTGAATCCACATTTTTCAACCAATATTCATAGCATAATCAGTCAATGATGATGTATGATTGTTCATTTTACAACTATCGTTAACAGGGATTTTGTTACCAATACTTAGCAATAGAATTCTTAAGTTAAATTTAATTCAATCACAGTTTATGAAGTAAGTTATGTCATACAAGTTTTTTTCTGCTGCAAAAATAACCAAGTGCAATCCTAATTTACAGTTAAAAATCCCCAATTCGGAACAGTATGCACCCTGATGAATACCTTATCGGGACATGGGTCAAAATGGTTATAAATCGGGACAATGCAGGGAGGACCAGAACAGGTGGTAACCCTGGGATCCATCCAACTGAAATGCCTCAAACTCTAACCTTATTAACTTAGTCTCAGCCAAACCATGTAGGATTTGACCCAATATAATTATTTTTACAAATAGGTTTAAGGCTGCAAAAGCAAATTAAAAACAATTTAGGCCATAAACACAACTGCAAGAGGTCCCTAAAAAGCAGCATTTAACCCATTAAACAAAAAACTAACCTCGATCCTATCGTCCTTCGTTTTCTCAGCTAATTATCAAAGAGATCATAATAATCTAAATCTATAAATTTATTACTTCCTGGGCCAGTACAAAAACACTGATTGTTATATCAAATGTTGAAGTATTTTATAGCAGCCTAAGTTACTGGAGTTGGGGAAGAAAATAACATTCGAGAAGGATAATGACAAGAACTCCACTGAGGAGTGAGCACTCAGCACTGAGTGACACTTGAGAAGAAAAAGAACAATATTCAATGCTTGGTTGGTAAAGGTAGGCTTAGTTAACGCCATGGACTCTCGTTTATTTATTTAGGTTGCCGACTATTTATGCTATTGGTCATCCCCCGTGACATTCGTTATGGGGAGAAACAAGGTGTATTGGTAATAATACCTCCATCGCAGCAAACCTGCAAACCCAGCGAATTTCTAATGAATTATAACATGACACATTAAGCCACTTAACAAGATTCATAGGAAATATATTCACAAACATTCGATATTTAAAATATTAATTATTCTCCATAAGAATAACATTAGGGATGAGTACGCAGGTTTGCTGCAACAGGGAACACAAAATAATGGGTTTTTATGCAAATATCAATAGAAATCAGCCAAGTGAAGTCACATACCAAGTTTCATCAATATACATTCATAAATAAGCGATATATAACATTTTAATTATTTTCCATAAGAATAACATGGGGACCGAGTACCTAGGTTTGCAGCTACGGGAACCATAGGCGAAAAATTTTTTGTGTGGAAACAACAATAAACCACAACCAGATGAAACCATATACCAAATTTCGTCAGTTTATGTTCATAAATAAGCGAGATATACAATGTTTCTTTTTCTCCATAAGAATAACATTAGACAACGTACTGTGTTTAGCACTTTCAATATCTCAGTAACCAATTAACGTAGAGCAATGATCAAGATACCAAATTGTTTGTTTTTTTATGCTGAATTCAATGGTGAAAATTAAAATTTGATTTTAATGAAAGTTACATGTGAAAACCCCAAAAACTATTTTTGGGGTACAAAACCCCCCTTTGGATAGTGCGATTCGTCTGGTTTTCGAACTCGTTCAAATAAATGGTACTTTACACGTTTGTACCAAATTTCATTAAGATTGGACCTTTTTTACGAGAGTTATCGTGCTTACGGACACACACATATATATATATATATATATATATATATATATATACACACATAATAATAATATTAACATTTAAAAAATATATATAAAAATTTGAACGAATGGTGTTTTTGGCATCTGAAGACCTCAAAATGAAAAGTTATCATGGTCTCGGGCTTAAGTCTTACCATGAGACCTACGGTAATAGCTTCTTCCCTATAGGGGAAATTCGCTAATAGAGACAACACTGCTTGCCACGTTTCGTCGTAAACGCGTGCCAGTGATTTTTTTTAGGTTTGCACACAGGTGAGACTGACAAATAAAATGTTCTTTTAATAGGTTGTTCCATACTTCTTGGTGAATCTATTCATTTAAATAAATGTAGTAATAATAATCGAAGTATGAAAAAATCCTTTGATTTATTTATATATCTATTCTGGCCGTGAAATATGATAAACTATGACAAAAATTTACGAATACACGTTTAATAATTTTAAAATTACGTTCCGTTGATTTACTTTGTTGACTCGTTCTATTTCAGTGAGTTGTTCTTTTCCTCACAAAAATATGGCGGCGGCAGCACGTAATGCTGGTCATCGTTTTGTCCCAGTATTATTAATAGTAGTGGGGGTTTGCCGGTTTTGGCTCACTTGATTGATGGCTTCCGGTCACGATGACGTATTTAATGACGCAGCGCTTCCGGTCACGTGACCGGAAGCCATCAATCAAGTGAGCCAAAACCGGCAAACCCCCACTACTGTGATGAGTACATAGGTTTGCTGAAACAAGGAACACAAACAATTGGTTTTTATGCAAATATAAATATAATTTAACTAGGTGAAGCCACATACCAAGTTTAATCAATATTCAATCATAAGTAAGCACTATATAACATTTTAATTATTCTCCATAAGAATAACATGGGAGATGAATAAGCAGGTTTGCTGCAACAAGAAACTAAAAAATGGGTTTTTATGCAAATATCAATATAACTCAACAAGGTGAAGCCACATACCAAGTTGTATTAATTTATGTTCATGATTAAGGGAGTCATTACATTTTACTTATTCTCCATAAGAATAACATGGGGGCTGAGTACGCAGGTTCACTGCTACGGGGATAATCAACAAAAAATCAATTTTTTGTGCAAATATCAATATACCAGTACTACATCACCCCACGTGCCAAGTTTCATCAATATACATTCATTAATAATGGAGATATCAAATTTTATTTATTCTCTATAAGGATAACATTCGACAACGTACTGTGTTTAGCACTTTGAATTTCTCTGCAACGGTTGGACGTAGAATCACAATTTAAACACCAAAATGATTGTTTTGTGGAGCTGAGTTGATTGGTAAAAGCAAATGTGAAGTTTACATTAAAATTAACTTAGGAAAAGCCAAAAACCTTTTTCCCATAAGATTAACATAAGAGATTTTATGAGCAGGTTTTTTTGGATTTTCTCTGCAATCACTTAACCTAGTTTAATAATTCAAAATACCATATTATTTGTTTTTTTAAGCTCTATAACATGGTTTAAACCAAAATTAAGTGTTTTAAAAATTTTAGGGTAAAAAATGCAAAAACTGATTTTTGGAAAATTTAAAACCCCCATAAACCCCCCTTCCCATGGCCCGATTTTTCTGGTTTTCGAACTTAGTCATAAATGTCATTTTACACATTCAAGCCAAATTTCATCGAAATCGGACGTTTTTTATTCAAGTTATCGCATTCACGGACACATATCTATAACATCCTTATCTCAATAATATCTCTATAACATCTATAGATATATATATATACATATATATAAATTTGAAAGAATAGTGTTTTAGTCATCTGGGGACCTAAAAAAAATTTGTCATGGTCTCGGGCTTAAATCTTACCATTTGACCTACGGTAATAGCTTCTTCCCTATAGGGGAAATTCGCTAAAACGTAATGTTGTTTGCCAAATTTCTGTGATAAAATCTTACAATAAAAAAAATCACTTGGTCCAATGGCATAAGAAAAGAAGGTATGTGGTGGGGGTTATTTTTCCCTCAAACCTTTATTTATTTATTCATCAACGGCAACCAGTCAATCTACAAAACATACAACCACGCAGGATGACAAAAAATACAAATACGAAACAAATTACTTACATAATAGAAAGAATTGGTGGAATGCTCAGGAAGGAAATGTGACGATAATTATACAAATGTAAACGAGTTCGCACGCAGCACGCTGACGTGAGGGATGAGAATTTCCACGTAAAACCTTTTAAAACTCAAAATCAGTGTAAAAACATACATGTATTCGTATTCCAATTTTTATTGAAATCTGAAAACATTGATCTTTTGGCTGTTCTGATGCTCCTGGATAAAAATAAGTTCTAGTCTCATCCCCAGTAAAAATTAAATAATGTAAAAAACGAAAACGAAAAGTTAAAAAAATTAGCATTGGGCTTATGGGGTTTAAAATCAAAAGAAAAGAATTGTACCTGCTGTTCATAATCAACCAGAGAACTGTCAAATTAATACTCGTACTGTTGTTTATAATTGTTAACATGAGGTTTCCTGAGAGCAGTGACTAAAACTGTTGTGTGAAGATTGCATGTAAAGGGTGGACAAATCCTAAACAAAGCAAAGGGACATTGGGCTATAAATAACAACTGGTTATTTAAAAGTTAAAAGAAGAGGTGAATGAGCTATAAAAATCTGATAATCAGTTAAGGGAAGTGGTGAAATATTACTCCAAGTCATCTAAACAAAACTGACTGGCCTTCCCTGAGCAAAGCTTGGCTCCCCAGGTACAGTATTATTATTATTATTATTATGTAGGATTTTATTACATGTTAATTAAATTATCAGCAGTAACCGGCCACACCGATGTGTTAATATGGGTACTGGATTAAAATAATTGCATAAGAATAATATTTATTTTATAAATTGCAAATTGCTAACTTCCTTACGCTAGCGCCTTTTATCAAATAAACCGTCTAATGCTCCATAACATTTTTGCAAAGCAACATCAACTCTAAAATGGAATAAGAAACCAAAGTGGCGTATAAAAAACGTTACTATAGTTATCTTTTTACGTCACCGTAAATTTTAACATTTGATATGGAACGGTCCAAACCCTGGTCTTGCCATAATCTAAGATCACCATCTAATGGCAGATAATTTCTCATTGGGCTATTAATTTGTAATTAAGTTTCTTATTAAGTTGCAATTATTGCAACTGGGCGCAGTATAGGGTCTTCACAACTTGTTCGGATATTTATCAAGCTCCTCCTAATGAATCTCAAATTAATAGGTGAGCAACTACTATGCTACCCAGCCAGTTAAAAAAAAACTTACAAACTTTGAAACCTAATATATTTTTGTATCAAATTATCTCACAGTAAAGTAATAACATAGAAAACGTAGATGTTGATAACGTTTAACATTCATTTCTGAAAACCGACAAAAAATTTAAAACTTACCTAAACTGTTGTATCACCTTGCAACTCGGTGATGAAAACTGAACACTTGCGTGGGAGTTTATTTACTGTAAAAACACCACCTGTGGAGGCTTTCAATACCATTTATACTACATACCAAGTGATAATACTGTATGTGGTATAGAGTCAATGAATAACATGGAAAAAACATGGACATTGCACGCCAGACTGCCTTTTGTCACCATACTACATGCGAGAACTAAAGGATTTGCCTGATCTTCTGTATGCTTAACAAATACATATGCTTGATATAGTGACTGCTTGATTTGCAGTATAAGACCGGTACAAATGTTCAGAAATGTTCACTTCCTCTGTCGTCAAGAGATAAACTGAGTTATGATAAACAATGAGGTTAATATACTTAGAGGTCTCGTCTGGGGTAAAAAATGTGTTTCCTGTTCCCTAGAGGATAAAATCATTTGGGGAAGCTGCCCACTGATCTGTCAAATTTGAAGGTTCCCCAGTGCGTCGATAACGACATTAAATCTTTTCTTGGCTAATTTACCAACATTTTGGTACGAAAATAGGCAATACACCACCATACTTCATTCCATACACGTTTTAAAATGTGAAATGTTAAAAAATTAAATGAAGTGACATAGTAGAATCTAATAGTAATATGACTTATAGCTGGGTAGCACAGTGGTTAGCGTGCTCGCTTCATAATCTGAATTTCGCCATATCGATCCTGATTCTTACATCATGATCATGAGCTAAATCCTGAGAAAATGTTGTGAAGGTTCGATACTGGATCCAGCTGTCATTGATCATTTGGCTATTAATTAATGATCCTGGCTAAATAATCACTCGGTATTAGCCGGAAACAAGGCTATACAAGGCATCTCACCCATTCTACACTCATAATTAATTCATATTTGCCTTAAAATACGAACAGGTTTCGTCGGCGTAAAAAGGTATTAAGATATATATTAAATTAAAATATATCTTTCCAAGCTTTAAATCTTTAATTTATTTAGTAAAGAATCTCGTACTGATAGACGGATACGAAACGAAAATGAATAAAGACAAACTTACCCAAAATGTTATGCTCCATTTTAGCTGTGTAATACGAAAATATATGTAACAAGATCACCTTTCATGTGACATAGGACACCCTGTATAATCTGTTCGTGATTAGGTATTTTTTGAAGTACAAGTTTAGCCTCTCTCGCACACCTCACCTTTCATTTAGCTTGTTTTTATATTCTTATAGCCATATTATTTTTAAATCTATAATCAGTGGTTCCATCTGCGATACAAGAGATATAAATAGTTCCCCAGCCACGGACTGTACACAGATCAAATCAACACTTTATTTCCACTGATTTAATTCAATATCTGCCACCTGATGTTAGTAAACAATGACTATTGTGATATCTTATTAGTGAGCTGATATTTTTCCCGTGAGTTTAAATATTTCCATCAGGTAAGACAGTGTAACTTAATTACTTAATTTGTTTTTCATGTTTTATAAAGTGTACATTTTAATTAACAAAACCCGATTTCTTGTTTGGTCGGAATGTTGAATATTTTTACTCGTTTCTCGATTACAGTAACTGATCTTTTGAACTCATGAAGAGTGATTGAACCGCATTTTAACCACCTACTAACCTATCCATGTAAAAACGGTTAAATGTATCACTAAGGTTTCGATCATAAAATAATAATTGTTTATATTTACTTATGTGAATAAAACCAAGTAAACTCTTCCACTCGAGTAGTTTTAAGGGAATACTTGCTACTGAGTAAATAAAGTGAAGTTGTTGTACTTAAAACAAAACAATACAAAACAACGTAAACCATGAGCCGTAACTTGATGAGTGAACATATAGACAAAAATTGTAAAGCTTTTAAGTAGGATATTTGTTTTAAGAGTTCATAGACTTGGGTATCTATATACATGAAATTAAATAATTTGTCTTCAGTAATACAATTATAAATGTATTTGATACGATCAAAATTAGTATAAAGGTACTACAGTGGTCTGATACTGTATACACGATACAAATTCGGGATAAGGGTCAAACCGAGAATTAACGTTGTTTATGTTGGCCCCGATCAAACCCCCGAACTTATAGGAGGCAGTGGTTTTAGCAAATAGCAGAGGATACAAACTACAAACACAGGTGAATTTCAAGTCAATTTTCTCAATACGACTTAATTAACTGCCTCGCATATTGTAAATTTAATTTTACTCACACTACTTTATCTTTTAAACCGTACGTAGCATTACACCTAACATAACAATTTTAATCCAAAATTCTAAATGACTTCCGTTGTTTCAGCCATGTCGTCTTCATCGTCGTCAAAAGCTTCGGAGGAATTCGACAAAACCATCGCTGAAGACTTGGTCGTCACTAAGTACAAGATGGCCGGCGAAATAGTCAACCGTGTGTTGAAACAGGTCGTGGACAAGTGTCAACCCGGGGCGTCGGTCAGGGAAGTGTGCGTCCTCGGGGATAAACTCCTAGTGGAAGAAACGAGCAGAGTGTTCAAACGAGAGAAGGAAATGAAGAAAGGGATCGCGTTCCCGACATGTGTCTCGGTGAACAACTGTATCTGTCACTTCAGTCCACTTAACAGCCAGATGGACTGTATTCTGGGGGAAGACGACGTTGTGAAGGTGGAGTTGGGGGCGCACATAGACGGGTTCATGGCCTTGGTAGGTCACACGCTTGTGGTGGGGGCATCGCAAGATAAGAAGGTCACTGGGAGGAGAGCCGACGTGATATCAGCAGCGTATTATGCTTCGCAAGTGGCCTTAAGACTCCTTAAACCTGGAACAGAAGCGTCAATGGTGACCGACGCGGTGCAGAAGGTAGCTGAGGAATACAACTGCAAGCCAATAGAGGGGATGCTGAGCAACAGACTGAAACAGTTCCAATGCGACAGAGAGAGAGCTATCCTTCAGAACCCGAGTGACGCGGAGAAACAAGAGTTTGAAAACTTCGAGTTCTCCTTGTACGACGTTTACGCTCTGGACGTCTTGATCAGCTCGGGGGAAGGGGTGAGGAAGGAGATGGGCACGAGGGAGTCGGTGTATAGGAAGACGGAGGGGACGTACCAGCTGAAGCTGAGGGCATCGAGGGTGTTCTACTCGGAGGTTTCCCGGAAGTATGGGAACTTACCGTTCAACCTGAGGAGTTGTGAGGACGAGAAGACAGCGAAACTAGCAGTCAACGAGTGCGCTAACCACGGGCTTGTCGAACCATTCAAGGTGATTTATGAGAAACCCAACGAGTTCGTGGCTCAGTTCAAGTTCACAGTTCTGCTGATGCCGAGCGGCCCACATAGAATAACTGGACTGCCGTTCGACAATAACGTTTACCAATCTGAGTTCAACATTGGGGATCCCCACTTGAAAGCTCTCCTGAACACATCAGCTAATCCGAAAAATATGAAGAAGAAGAAAAAGAAGACCGTAACTCCCACGGGGTATGGGGTCGGGGTAGGGGTGGTATGAAACATAAGTGGTGAAAAGGTTAACTTAAGTGCCCTATAGAGCAACAATATTTTTAGAGGTTTCTGAAATATTAAAAATTATGATTAAAGAAAGGAATTCCCCAATTGTGCTGCTGAAAAGCCTGAAAAATACTAGACAGTTTCCGATATTATTATACAAGATTGATTAAAAATTGTTTAACTTTAGGGTAACAAAGTTCAATTTTATAATAAAATGATTTACTGTTTATAGACTTCCTAATTAGGGTTTATTTTTGTCTTTTTTTAAGGTACACAACATCTAATTTGTATCTTGATTTTAGTAATTTTTTATGAATATAGTATAAGGAAATGCCTTCGATCCACAAAAACAAATGTTTTTGTAATTAATTAAACAATACCTATAGAATAAATTACGTCTCACAATCTCCAGGTGGACTCTGTCACTGTACGCAGACGATACTTTCCTGCACTGAAAGAGCGCGCAGCCAGCAGTGAGAGTGATGCAATCACAAATGGATATATAGTCTCCATAGCTCGAGAAATGGCGCGTCAAGGTCATCGTGGACAAGAGCAACGCTCACACATGCAGGCGTGGTCATGGGGCTCATGACCCTTCCAAAACCTCAGACCTTTACGTATTATACCCATTTTTCACCGTAAGGTTTATAGTATTTTGAAAATGTGTATTTTTTCACTCGTGACCCCCCCCCCCCTCCCCCTTAATAATACCTTTTCTATCCGCCACTGCTCACAGTAAAATTCCTGGGAGTCACTGTAAGTAACTGGATTCCAAACTCCGCTTCAAGCCACCAGTCGACAAGAAAGTCGCTGAAACAAAGTGTGTCGATCCTCGGACTGAGGTGGCCACTCCTCACTACACGAAGCTCACTGCCATTAGAATAAAAGGTACCTTGTTCCTGTTGATAGTTTGTTCTTGCATGCATGATGCGTATGCTTCTGAAGTGCGGTGAATCCTTGCGAACAATAAAAACAGGAACCGCCTGGAATTCATCCAATCGAGGACGCTCACAAGGATCACCCGCCAGTCCTGGTTCGTCCTAACTCAATCATCCGCAACTTAAAGGGTGTCCCAACCCTCAAGAACATAAAGTGAAAACTTTTCGCCTTTTTCAGAAAGCAGGTGAGTCTCACCTTGAACACATCAGGAACAGGGCCGGATTTAGGACCTGAAGGCTCCTAGGTGCAACCAGTGATGGGGGGCCTTGCTGCACCCAAATCAGCAACTAGCCGACCTTTTTTATTAATGTCGTTTGTTTTATAATGTGATATTTGTGAAGTGGGGTCGCCTAGGTGCGTGTCTATTGACGCTATGTAGCCTATTTTTAAATCTACATTAGTTAAATCCGGCCCAGCGCCGGATTTAGGAGCCGCGGGCCCCTAGGCTCAACCTGTGGTGGGGGCCTTTGTTCAACTCTAGATCCAAGTTGGTCTGTGTGGTACGGGCTTCTGACCACGCGCCTTTGTAGCCTATGCTTGAATCCGGCCCTGATCAGGGATCCCTGCTGACGATTCGTACTCCCAGAAGACTTGAGCCACCCTGGACAACCCAACCTAGAGCCTGAAGAATTTCGACAGTATGCAGTCGCACGATTGACGGAAGTCCGTAACGTAATTCATACTTCAAAAGTCGTGTTTTTTTCTGAAATAGCTAGTACCCGATCGTCAATTTGGTAGTAAACGGTGGATTTCCTTCTCATGCTAGATCGCTTTCTTATGACATGAATTTTTGGATGGGGAGGTGAGGTATAGTGGGGGCAGCTAGTCCCACAAAATGAGTTAAAATATATTAAACAGGAGTCAATATTCTCTGGAAAATAACCTTCAAAAATCATGTCGTCGTTATTCTATTTTGGTAAGTTTGTGGAGTTACCTTGTCTTGTTGGTGGGACCATTGACTATACACACTACGTAGTGTGTATAGTCAGTGGTGGGACGCTGTAATTCGACCTTGTTTACAACACTATTTCCAAAGCCACATTGCAAGGGTGTTTTCATTTGACTCAAATAATAACTTTGCTTCGAAATAAACAATTTAATTCCACCTTAAATTTGTATCAATAATAAAAGTTAAGTTTAACATCAAGTTTCACTTTAAATGCGACTAACTATTACAATTTAAAGACTTTGAATATCGCTGCTTTTATATTGAATCAAATGGGAGATTTTGACATTGACCCACCAGAATTACTGCCAATATAACGGAGCAGAAATTGGCTTTCACAATGGCACGCTTTTTTAACAAAGAGTAGTGAGTCCAGATTACATAAAGCTCATCGGTCCAGCACTACCACCGCAGGAGCGGGATGTGCATTCCCCACCTCCAACGAAAAAAAAGAAATACTGTTCATTTTTATCAGTAATCTGTTGGTCACTTTGTCTGTAGATTATGTATTTTTCATGTTGCCAGCACTGATAAAGCTGCAAGCAGCTGATAAAACAAATGTCAGTCGTCGTCGTCACGTCAGTTTAGGTTTAGTTTGTTACTTTTTCTTACGAAGTGACTACGTACACGTCCAATGTAAAGGCAAATTCACATCGCTACCACTTAGGTTAGGTTACGTTAGGTTACGTTACGTCACGTTACGTTACGTTAGGTTAGGTTAGGAGGTTTCTGGCTCTCAATCTGTTTTAAAAATCACAGGAAAAGTAAGGTACGGTGCGTAATTTGGAACGGACGTGAACAGTAGCGGCTCCCGTCGGACGTGTACGTAGCCTCTGCCTTTTTCTTATAATACAATACAACAGTCATTCGTCATAGTGGGCTGCAAAGATTTTTGTTTATCAACGAGTGTTATCAGTTATTAGGTTTTAGATTGTTTACTGCTATTATTGGTTTGAGAAATATCATCAACTTATTAAAAGAAAAAAATACCGGAGCCCAAGTTTAGTTTGTATTACATTTTGTGCATAAAATCATGTAATTTTATTTTAGGCCTAACTCGACACTCTTTATTCTCTTCTGCATTTTAAAATCAAGGTTGTTGTTTTAACGTAACACATCCAAAATTATTTCCAGGATGATTTTCGACAAAAGACTTTTAAATGTTTCCATTTTGGGACTCGCCTTCATGCTCATCTTCACTGCTTTCCAAACAATGGGAAACATTGAGGTAAGGTTAATGTAAATAAGTAGAGCTAGCCTCTAACTAGGTTTTTGAAAACCCGGAATTACTTTTAAATTTTGAATTAGTTAAAAAATTTAGTGGTTGCACTTCCGCAGACGTCTGTTGGAACAATCGAATGAAAATAATCTATAAAAAATATCGATATACGTTAACCTGTTGATATCAAACATGTTAAACCTGGAACAACCACTTTCACGCCGTTACGGACCTTTAGAAATCATATTTTAATGCTATATCTAATGGATACATCAATTTCACTCATAATAAAATTTAATCAATCCATTATCCATTAAGATCCGCTTACAACCAAGCCATACAATCATCTTGGAGGGCAATTAAAAAATAATTAAAAACTGGCCTAAAATCATCTAACATCTCTGATCATTTATCAGAATACCTCTGTAAAAGAGAGTCAGGAGAAGATCCATTTCTACACTTTTATAAGACTAGGTAAAAGCGTACCGTATAGTAAGTAACAGGGAAATTAAAATTACAAATGTTTCATGTTATTTATGTTAGTTGAATTTTTGTTTGGTTTCATTTAATAAATGTATGATAATTTACTTGTATTTATTGCGAAACCTTAATAATTGAATGAAAATAATCTATACCAACTTATAGATTATTCTCATTCAATTTTTCTACCGGGCGTCTATGGAAGTGCAACCAATTGTAGCCTATTTCACTCTTAAGTTAAATTATTTGTAGCCTAATGTCACTCTTAAGTTTACTCTTTTGAAATCAAAAAACGTCCGGCCACAATGATTGGTAGCTAGGCCCTTCTTAACGAAATAACTTATTGAAACAAACTAGATTTTTATATCCCTCAATAATTATAGCTTTTAAATCATATAAAACTTAGTGTAAACATAGCAGAAGTGAAGTTAATGATTCCCTTATGCTCCAGATGAAGTAGGCTACAATAATATGTCCATCGACCATCGGATTCCCTGACTAAGGAATTTCTAAAACCATTAAAGACTCTAATGCTATTCAACTAGACGCTAACTTATATTTTGTTTTGATAATCGGTTGTTTTACTCTACATTAATATTTCATAAACTTAAACTTTATGGCAGAAGAAAGCAATTTAAACTATTTTGTGGTTTCCACCTCAAACCAACTGCAACAAAGCTTTCATTCAGCATAACCTTTTGACTGAGTTATCGTGCAGTTAAGTGTTTATGTTTTCAAAGAAAAATCTTATGTCACACTAAAATAACATTAATTTTTTTTCAAAATGTTTACCTAAACCTAGGCCTACGGTACTGATTTCGGAAATGATATCAGCGGAGCAGTGAGAAAAATAGAAAAAACATTTTTTTATGTAGCTATGTGAGTTCTCAAATTGTGTAAAATTGTATATTCTGAACATGAGGATGTAGCCTGACTCGTTTTCCAATCAACAATTAATAAATGAGCTTATTGTCAAAGTAAGTATAAGGTAGGCTATAAAAAGGTGAGAAAGGGTATACCCTTCCCTTCTGCTACCGATATATTCTGCTAGGTTAAACTCTTGGCTATACCAACATTTACATATTCTTCACTTTGTTGTTCTGGACCATAAATCAACATCAAATTGACTGTGCCCTGTGGCTGGCTCGGTCTAGTTGTGTTTAGGTCTGGTTGTTAATAGTTCTGGAACATTTTACAATTAGACTGTAAAGTGTTTATTATGTTAGCAACAGACGCTATTTCCTTTGGCAGTTTATTAAATATTTGTATTCCACCATAAAGTGCTCTAGTAAAGTTAAGCGGTGTTGGAAAAAACAAAAAAGATTCCGTACTTTCGAGGCAACAATATTTTGCTGATTTTACTGTTGTGAGTAAAACATTGTGTTTGTACCATTGATCGTCATCTTGAGTATTGATACCTAGACTTTACACCAGGACAAGAACATGATTTTACCACGGCCTCTGTCAGTGTTCAACATATTTGCCGTCATTGTTCTTTCTCTGCATGGTGATCCACTCCAGTTATTACTATAACTCGATGATCATTCAGGATGGATTTTTCTCAGACCACATTTTTGCTGTAATGCCTGCTCTATTTTCTAGTAACCTTAGTCATATTAGGGAGGACAGGAAGGTTAGGGTAAATATCGACAGTGTTTATTTATTTATTCTTAACCATTTTTACAATTAAAGACATTGCTTCCAAGATGGCTTATCACTAAATTTAATGTAGTGTTGTGGAGTTAATCACACACAAAAATGAAAATAACCGTTGATGGGGTTGCGGACACTACAAAAGGGCCGCATTGAAGGATTAATCAATAAACTTCTTTGCATTTAAGCTATTTTTGGGATAAAAGAACCGTGTGGTAGGTAAAATTCTTCTATTAATTTTTCTGTCCACCCAAATCTTTTTTTGAGGAATTACAGCATTCCTCCAAATAGCAGTTTTAGGGGGGAAATACTCTCCTCCGCAGGGTTAGGTGGCAACATAATATAGGCTACTGATTAGCCTCTATTGCCAGGTTTAGTTAAACAGTACCTGGGGGCCGAGCTTTGCTCGGGGGAAGGCCAGTCAGTTTGTTTAGATGACTTGGAGTAATATTTCACCACTTCCCCCTAATGATAATCAGATTTGTATAACTCATTTGCCTCTTTTCTTCAGTTTTTATTTATAGCTCAATGTCCCTTTGATTTATTTTATTTCTCTATATATGTAATCTTCACTCAAATCTTTTAATCTCTGCTCTTAGGAAATCACTTGTAAATCATAAACAACATGAGTCTTACTTTGACAGTTCTCTGGTTGATTATGAACAGCTGTTACAATTCTTTTGTTTTGAATTGAAACTCCATAAGCCCAATGTTAATTTTTTTAACTTTTCATTTTAGTTTTTTTACATTATTTGATTTTTCCTGGGGATGAGGCCTGTCTAGAACTTATTTTTATCCCAGAAATTAGTTGTTTCGAACATTTGAAGGAAATCGTTAGAGCCGTTTTTGAGATCAGTGTCGCAAGCAAGCAAACCTTACTCGTATTAGAGTATGGGATATGTACCAAGTTTGAATTTAATTGATCCAGCAAATAAGAGGGAAATTAAATTTTATTGATTCCCCATATTAAAAACATCAGACAACACACTGAATTTACCATTTAATGCTAATTTAACATTTAAATTTTCCTTGCAGCTATTAGCTGTAGGATAAAATAAAACCTACCAAATTAGATTTTCTTCATTCAGTGGTGGCAAATGTCCAAAGTAATTTCCTAAATAACATAAACTCACCACTACCAACAATGAATGTTCAACAAGTAACAAGGTTTGTTTACATGAGTCAACTTAAGGTTACAAAATCAAACTCTTCAGATGTAGGTCGAAATTTAAAATCAATGTAGTCCGTCTATCTTATCTCACCGAGACTTGGCTGGGGTGTTACCCCAGTTGGACTTCCACTCACACACTCTTCGGGCCTGCTGATTGGTTGATTGTTCTACTGGACAGCTCATTTTCTAACAATTCTTTCATCCCGGAACAATGGGCACCAGAGACTATGGGTTTGTCAACATCGTTTACTGCGGTCTCGGATTGATGTTCGTCTTCACCTCATTCCAAACTATAGGCAACATTGAGGTAAATAATTTTCATTTTAGTGAATTTCCCCTATAGGGAAGAAGCTATTACCGTAGTCAGCATGGTAAGACCTAGGCCTGGGACCATGATAACTTTTCGTTTTGAGGTCCCCAGACCCCAAAAACACCATTCGTTCGAAACTGTATATATATATATATGTGTGTGTGTGTGTGTGTGTGTGTGTGTGTGTGTGTGTGTGTGTGTGTGTGTATGTGTGTGTGTGTGTATGTGTGTGTGTGTGTGTATGTGTGTCCGTGAGCACGATAATTCTCGTAAAAATGATCCAATTTTGATGAAATTTTGTATAAACGTGTAAAGCAGCATTTATGACTTTAAGTTCGAAAACCAGCTAGATCGCTCCATCCGAAAGGGTATTTTGGGGGGGTTTTGTACCCCAAAAATGTTTTTTTTTATATACAATTTTTGAAAAAAGTCAAATATTAATTTTCACCATTGAATTCAGCTTAAAAAAACACACAATTTGGTATTTTTATCATTCCTCTACGTCAATTGGTTACCGATATATTGAAAGTACTAAACACAGTACGTTGTCTAATGTTATTCTAACGGAGGAAAAGAAAATGTTTATATCTCGCTTATTTATCAACGTATACTGACGGAACTTGATATACAGCTTCATCTCGTGGTGGTCTATTGATATTTGCTCAAACAAAATATTTTTTGCCAAAGGCTCTCGTAGCAGCAAACCGGCGCACTCAGCCCCATGTTATTCTTATGGAGGATAATTAAATTCTATGTCTCCCTTAATTATGAACATAAATTAATAAAAACTGGTATACGACTTCACCTAGTTGAGTTATATTGATATTATCATAAAGGCCCATTTTTGTGTTCCTTGTTGCAGCAAACCTGCGTACTCAGCCCCAATTTTACTAAGGATCGTTAAAACTTAATTTGGTTTTATATCAGTGGCCGTAAAATATGAAATTTAGTTGATTACTGTTCTTCCATAACATTTACATTGAAACTTTGGAAGCCCGAGGGGCGTACGTAGCCTTGAGGGTTATGTAAATTAACTGATTTCTACAAATCTTCAAGGCAATACCTTTCTAACGGTGTGCAGGAATGCTTATACCTTTCTCCTATGACGCTCACATGCTGAGAAAAGTGTACCAAAATTTGGTTTGCTTTTCTAGTAAATATAATGATCCCCTCTGAAACCCTGTAGAGAAAAGCCATCTATTTTAAAATTTGGGAATAGATAACTGTAGGTTGAACTCAATCCAACAAAACCAAAAACATTTATGAGCTGTAACAAGTATTAATACCCCCGTCGCAGCACACCTGCGTACTCAGCGAATTTTCAAAGCATATATATGGGTATCACTACTACTTAGAGCCACTTACCAAGTTTCACAAAAATACATTCATTAATAAGTGATATATAGCATTTTATTTTTTCTCTATAAGAATAACATTATAATTGAGTACGCGTGTTTGCTGCAACAAGGAAGATAATAAATGTGTTTTTTTGCAATTATCAATATAACTCAACCAGGTGAAGCTACATACTAGGTTTTATTAATGTAGGTTCATAACTAAGGGAGATATACTACTTGACTTATTCTCCATATGAATAACATGGGGGCCGAGTATGCAGGTTTGCTGCTACCGGGAAAAATCAACAAACAACTTTTGTTTTGCTAATATCAATATACCACAACTAGTTGAAACCACATACCAAGTTTCATTAATGTACATACATAAATAATCAAAATATAACATTTTATTTATTCTCTATAAGGATAACATTGGACAACGTACTATGTTTAGCACTTTAAATATCACTGCAACGGTTGGACGTAAAACAACAATTAAAACGCCAAAATGATTTTTTTGTAGAGCTAAACTGATTGATAGAAAGAAATGTTGTGTTTTTAGTGAAATTATCCGAGGCAAATCCAAAAACCGTATTCCCATAAGATTAACATGGGACATTTTATGGACACATTTTTTTACTTTTCTCCACAACCACTAAACCTAGCTTAATGATTCAAAATACTAAATTGTTTGCTTTTTAAGCTCTATAAAATGGCTATAACCAAAATCTAGTGTTTTTAAAATTTTAAGGTAAAAAGTAAAAAAAAACTGATTTTTGGAAAATTTTTAACCCCCCAAAAACCCCCTTCCCATAGACTGATCGATCTGGTTTTCGAACTTAAAGTCATAAATGTTACTCTCCACATTTGTGCCAAATTTCATCAAAATCGGGTGCTTCTTTCAAAATTTATCGCGGTAACGGACACATTTGAACGAATAGTGTTTTTGGCATCTGGGGACCTCAAAACAAAAAGTTATCATGGTCTCGGGCTTAAGTCTTACCACCTACGGTAATAGCTTCTTCCCTATAGGGGAAATTCGCTAAAACCACCCACATCAAAATTAAATGGCTTTTGCAAAGATATTTTTCTTCTGATTTTAGACTCAAGAACTTTAAAACTGTTAATTTAATATATTGCAAGCTTTTAAGGTGCTTAAAATATTTCTGCGCCTTAAAAATTGGTTGGTTATGGCAGAGGTTGAAATAAACTGTTGAAGGAGTGCAAACACAGGAGTGTTGCTTAGAACTATTTCCTGTAACTGTAATTATTGCAGTCAAGCAACTGGTTTCTGTGAGGCCACTAAACGCTGACAGACAATGGCTGCAGGACTCAAGGTCAGCTGGACTGAGAAAAGATCAAGGCCGTTCACCTTCCTGTAATATTTCTGGAGACACACCCACTCCTGTATCCCTTATAGCACCTATCTGGAATAAGTACCGGGAGATTGAGCCATGATCGGTGATATTAGATCAGCTTCGTGAGTGAAAAAGATACCCACTTTTAGGCAATCTGGCAATCTTTATTCAACGATTGTAGTCACTGTTTTCTATAAATTAGCTGTTGACACTTTACCATGTGTAAGTGTTACTTTGACAGGCCACAATAATTGTTATTTTTCACAGCTGTTATGATTATTTTGTTCTGATTTGAAACTCCATTAGCCCATTTTAAAAACACCCTATTTTCAAATGAGTTTTTTAACAAAAATATTCATTTTCTCTGTGTTGAGGTTTTTACTAATCACAGTTTTAGGTCCAAATAAAAACTTAGGGCCATGATAAACTTAGGGCCAATGGGGCAAAGTCTTGAATATTTTACGGACATTTTATGAATTTTACACAACACGTTGAAATCCTAATAAACATTTTGATGTACACTATGTTAGGTTTTGTACAGTAACACTTTTAAAATTCTACGGCAGATTTCCTATTTGATTACATGCAATCTAAAATTTACGTTTTAAATTTAGATTGTTCATATTGTCCCTTTGGAATTACATTCTCTATTCAGGTGATGCCATTAGAGTTACCAACATAAAACTATTTGTAAAATTTAAAGCAGATTGTTTGAATAGATTTAGATAGTTTTGAAAGTCCACATTGAATTCTCTCTTTACCATATCTCATGGTGACACTGTGCCATTCCTTGAGATAGTATTAGCATGACTTGCACAATGAAACTTAAGCCCGGGACCACCATAGAAGTTCCTAACGTGACCCCCTGAATACGTTTGGGGGGGTCGTTCAAAAAGATATATATACGGGTTTACACTGTAGCGGTCACATTTGTTGTCCAATTTACTTCAATTTTGGTAGGAACATTCCTTTCGGTAATCAGTTGGACAAGTTTGTTGGGCAAAACAATCAAAAAACTCTAACCCCTTTTTTTGGGATTTTAAATTTTGAGTTTTCGGGCCCAAAAAGGATCAGGAAAGCCCCCAGTGCAAAATTGATGTGTAGTAAGTTAAAGGAATTAAAAAGGCTGATATTATAAGACCTCCCTCATCATTCTAGCACCAATATTTACTGAGTTATTAAAGAAAATTAAGATTGAGTAAACACGGTATGTTCTCTTATGGGGATTTTACATTGAAAAGGCTGTTTTTCATATCTTGATGTAGTTTTATCACCCCTATACCCCCATACCGATTTTTGATTCCGAAGGCACCTCCTCCTAAGCTTATAATGCACAACATTACCATCCGAATACTGAATTTAAATGTAGAACCATGTGCAATCAGAACAGCCAAAATATCTAAAATTTTCCATTTTGCTAAAAACGACATAATTCTTTGTTTAAACCCGTTATTTTATTTTTAAAAGTTTTTATTGCGGAAATTCACTTCCCTAACATCAGCGTGCTGGGTGTTGAACTCGTTATGGAATCAGTTATCCCATATTTCAGTTGTGGCAGATGAATTATTGACTCTATTTCCACTCTCGGTATAGATAAATCACAAGTACAGTAGTTGACCAGAGTTCAGTAGGCCTACTAATCTTTCTGGGTTGCTCTCACTGAACTGTGAAGTAGTGATTTGAATTTTTATTATCTATTTAGATAGATTGAAGATTGCTTTCCTATTTAATTTTAAATTTGGGTCAGATACACATTTAGACTGATGCTAAGGAGATATGTTATTTCTTACATTAAACGTTGCGTAGTTTTGTTTCTAAGGAAAATTAATAATACATTATAATTTATTTATTTTCCCTCCTAATGCTTAAGTTTCAACACCAATAGTAATTTTTAACATTTTCGGAAGAATACAAACCGTGATCTTGCTACCACAAGTTAAACTTTTCATATAGACCTACAGGATTATTAACCAGGTAAACGTTTGTTCTTCCCGTAAGAGAGGGGTCAAACACGATTATTATTTACTAGCATGATTATTACTGGTTTAGAATAGTTTTTCTCTGTTCTATCACTAAAGTTAAAATTAAATAATTAATATAATTGGTTGTATAGGTTATTCATTGCATCAAAATTACTGAAACGGAACTTTATTCAGTGTGTTTAATTTATTAAAATCAAATGTTTGTTCAGAATGGAAATTAAGACTTTAAATACTTCCATTTAAAATAAAAAATACGAATGAACTTTAACGAAATTTCTGTGGTATAAATGATTTCTAGAATCAAAGTACCTGTAGATTTCAGTAGATAAATTTTTCCTGAAAGATTTACCAATTTAGACACTTTACCAATCCGTCCAGTCACGTTCAATTCAATAGAAATTGTTCATTTGTTGTAGCTTGACCAGTATTTCACCACGGCTTCGTTATATAACGTCGTAAAGGGATTGTGGCAGGCTAGGAAGGCTGGTGACAGATTAACGAGATTATAGAGGATTGTGCATGTTTACGAGGGAAAGTCTCGTGTTGATTGCGATAATCTCCGTCGCGGTTCTCAGCCTGGTTGAGGAAGTCAGGGTTACGTCGCGATTGGACAACAGAGTTATACGTTCACTGGGACACACTGTTCTGATCTGTATAGCCACAGGCTTACTTCAATCAATTAAGAGTACCTGGGGGCCGAGCTTTGCTTGGGGGAAGGCCAGTCAGTTTGTTTAGATGACTCGGAGTAATATTTCACCACTTCCCCCTACTGATAATCAGATTTGTATGACTCATTTGCCTCTTTTCTACATTTTTAAGGTCACTCCAGTTGTTATTTATAGCTCAATGTCCCTTTGATTTATTTTACTACTCTATTTATGTAATCTTCACTCAAAACTTTTAATCTTGTGCATAAATCATCCTCAGGAAACCACATGTTAATAATCATACAACATGAGTATTACTTTGACAGTTCCCTGGTTGATTATGGACATCTGTTACAATTCTTTTGTTTTGATTTGAAACTGCATAAGCCCAATGTTAATTTTTTTTAACTTTTCATTTTAGTTTTATTTACATTATTTGATTTTTCCTGGGGATTAGGCCTGTCTAGAACTTATTTTGATCCCAGAAATTAGTTATTTTGACCATTTGAAGGAAATCGTTGGAGCCGTTTTTGAGATCCGTGTCGCAAGCAAGCAAACCTTACTCATATTAGAGTATAGGATATAATTGTATTTTCAAAACGCATAATAGCAATGGATTTGTATCTGTTATTGATTTATTTGGACTTTACCTATCGCTTATAGTGTTTAAAATCATACCACGTTTCGGAAGGTAAGGAAACTCCTCCCACTATCAAGTAAACCCTACTTACATCAAAATATAAAACTATTATGTCTAACTAACCTTATTTTTTACATTTAAATTTAAACAAACATTAAAGCTAACACAAATAAACTGTACAAAATACTTTAAAATGGTAGTTTCCTTACCTCCCAAAGCGTCATGTAAACACTAGAAGCGATAGGTAAAGTCTAAATAAACTAAATGTAAACTTTGTTCTGAATGTGTAAGAATAACATGAGAACTTAGAGGGTGCTAGTAGGAAACCCTCAAACCAGCGTGGGAAAAATCAACTCCTTTTCAGTCAAAGGGAAATCTCTTCTAACTAACACCTTTATTGTTATAATATGTTATGAAATAAAATGTTATCGACTAAACAACAAATTACTTAAAGGATTATCATGTGTTTTTCTTGTGCATTGGCCATTTAAAATAAAAACTCAAACAGGTTTTAATGGTAAATGAGCTTGACAGGTGGTATTTATCACAAGATTGTCGGCGCAGCTGTGAATAACTGATTGGTCGCGTTCCACACGATTCGTGATTTACTGTGACTTGACAAACCCACGTTGGCTAACTGCGTCTGGCGCAGGCTGCGATTAGAGTTGAAAATATAATGTCATGGAACGAGTATTCCGAAATATATCTTTGGAGGGTGTTGAAAAAAAAACCTTCAGGACTTCGGGATATGATTACTTACATAAAAACTAAGAAAATAGTTCCTATTAACACACGTCCTAAAATGCTCGGTTTTCCATTTATCTATCTGTATGTGTTTTTTATAAAGACCAATTATATCTCACGAACCGCTAAACGTATAAACTTCAAACTTGGTACGTGGATGACTATTACCAGACCTATTTAGGTATGTAGTATCAAGTTTATACTTTGTACCATTTCAAAATGGCGACATTTTTAGATTTTAAAGCTTAATATCTTAAAAACTGTAAATTTTACGAAAAAATTTAAAAAACAAAAAGTTGTACAATTTTATCTTCTAAAAAATGGTATAAAAATTATTAAGATCGGGCCATAAATAACTGATTTATTGCAATTTGTTTAATAGAATACAGGCTTATTTGCTATAATTGCTACAAAATAAGCATGTATTCTATTAAACAAACTGCAATAAATCAGTTATTTATGGCCCGATCTTAATAATCTTTATACCATTTTTTAGAAAATAAAATTGCACAACTTTTTTGTGTCTTGTAACTTTTTTCGTAAAATTTACAGTTTTTAAGATATTAAGCTTTAAAATCTAAAAATGTCCACCATTTTGAAATGGTACAAAGTAGAAACTTGATACTACATACCTCAATAGGTATTGTTAATAGTCATCCACGTACCAAATAGAAATTTATACGTTTAGTGGTTCGTGAGATATAATTGGTCATGTAAAAAACACATACAGACGGATATACGGAAAATCGAGCATTTTAGGACATGTGTTAATAGGAACTTTTTTCTTAGTTTTTATGTAAGTGATCATATCCCGAAGTCCTGAAGGGTTTTTTTTCCAACACCCTGTATATGATTCTGTAAGCAAATTTTTAAGTTAAAATTGTGGGAGTTTGGAAAATTGCAGGATAATGGAGACGGCTCAAGTTCCCAGGGGTATTGATCCCAGGGAGTCGGAAGAATAGCAGTATTTCCAAAATGTTACTAGCAAACAAGAAATAACGGTAAATATCCCCTGTAAGAAAAGAATGGGGATTTAAATACCCCCGTAGCAGCAAACCTGCATACTCAGCGAATTTCCAATGCATATTAATTTATCTTAATACCACATAAAGCCACATACCAAGTTTCATCAATATACATTCATAAATAAACGATTTATGACATTTTAATTATTCTCTATAAGAATAACATGGCGGCTGAGTATGCAGGTTTGCTGAAATAAGGAACACTAAGAATGGCCTTTTATACAAATATCATTATAACTCAACTAGGTAAAGCCACATACCAAGTTCTATTAATTTATGTTCATAATTAAAGGAGATAACACGTTAATTATTCTCCATAAGAATAACATGGGGCTGAGTATGCAGGTTTGCTGCTACGGGAACTATTGGGTAAAGAATGGATTTTTGTGCAAATATCAATAGACCACAATGAAATGAAGCAATATACCAAGTTTCGTCAGGATAAGTTGATAAATAAGCGAGATATACAATTTTTATTATCCTCCATAAGAATAACATTGGACAACGTACTGTGTTTAGTACTTTCAATATCTCAGTAACCAATTGACGTAGAGCAATGATTAAAACATCAAATTGTGCGTCTTTTTAAGCTGATTCCAAAGGGAAAAAATAAAATTTTACTTTTTCAAAATTTGTATGTAAAAAACTCAAAAAACCCATTTTTGGGGTACAAAACCCCCCTAAAATACCCCTTCGGATAGGTCGATCCGTCTGTTTTTCGAACTTAAAGTCATAAATGCTGCTTTATACGTTTGTACCAAATTTCATCAAAATCGGACCTTTTTTACGAGAGTTATCGCACCCACGGACACACATATATATATATATATATATATATACATATATACAGTTTCGAACGAATGGTGTTTTTGGGGTCTGGGGACCTCAAAACGAAAAGTTATCATGGTCCCGGGCCTAGGTCTTACCATGCCGACTACGGTAATAGCTTCTTCCCTATAGGGGAAATTCGCTAAAACGTGTGCTTTGTTTAGATTAAAAGTGCTTAAATGTGTACTTTGTTTACAAACTGACATGTGTTCCTACTTGGAGCAAGGTTAGGGACTGTGGCCCCTTCAAGCCCCTTGTAGGATATAATCGAGTATATCCTTGTAGGGCTGTTTACTGAACGTATGTTAACGTATATTTCAATCAGGTATTCAACAATGAATAAATTATAGTAAGTCCAGTATAATTAATAATACTTGCCAAGAAAAACGTCGAGTGATTTTGATTTTCAAGTACTGGTATGTTATATGTATCAACCTTATGATGAAAAATCCAAGTTTTCGACCTTGTAGCTATTGTTCATTTTCCGCCATCTTGAAAAATTGACTAAAAAGTGTACTTTTATTACTATTTTCTTAATGACTCATTTACAGTGTGTCATAGGTAAATCCACCTTTACCACTTTTAAAGACAAAATTTCCTACGAGATTCATATATGATGTTGGAAAATATGACTAATGGGATGAAGAATCTTAGATATTAAATTAGTAAAATAATAAAAATAGACATCAAATCTAATCAAATCAAATCATCTTTATTCACAATATGTATACATAATACATGAGAATAGTGTCAAAAAAACTAAAGGCTATGGACTACGAGTTATAAAACTCCTCAAATGAGTATAGTTGTTTTTCAAGTAGATAATTTTTTAACATTTTCTTAAATTTATTGATATTATTTTCAGTTTTTAACAAAGCGGGAAGTTTACATAAGAATTTTGATCCAATATATGAAGGTTTTTTTTCCATAAAATGTTAATCTATGGTGAGTGGGTATGATGGTATTTTTATTTCGAGTATTATATTGATGAGACTGATCATATTTCTGTTTTAAAGGATTTTGAATTGCTATTAATACCGTATCATAAATATATTGTCCGTATACAGTTAATATTTTTAAAGTTTTGAAATGTTCTTTTGCAGAGTGATCAGGTTTCAAATTTCAAATTATTCTGACAGCTTTCTTTTGTTTCTTCAAAATGTCATTTAAGTTTACTTTTTTTGTTGACCCATATAAAGCCAAGCCAAATGAAATATGGGAATGAATATGGGCATGGTATATCATTTTTAACACACTTATATCAGTGCATAAAAATGGCATCCTGCTTAAAGCATAAATTCCTGAGTTAGGGTTAGGGAATTCCTGATAAAGGGTTCAATTTGGATTCTATACATACGTTTATGCATATGCATATGTTGAAGTCATTTTACATTCTTTTATTTGTGGCTTGTAGAAAATCTGTTTGTCTACAAAAGAATGCCCTACACTTTTTACTCTACACCTTGTAAAATGAGTTAAATTGAGCTGAAATAAAATAAAGTCCAGTTCTTTACTTTTTCAATTTTTTCTCGATACGTACGATTTTCTATTCCCATTAGTCACTTTTCCTAATATCCTAAATGAATCTGGTATGAAATTTTGTAATCTTTAAAAATGGTGAGATGGTGTTTCCGCCTACGCCACACTGTAGGCAAATTATTTAAAAAAATAGTGAAAAGGACAGTTTTAGACAATTTTTCAAGATGGCGGAAAACACACTGGTGATACGAGGATGAAAACTTTGATCTTTCAACATGGGGTCGATACATATAACATAACTGAAAATCTTAATTACTCCATCTTATGCGTGGCAACCCCTAACGATAATTCTACCGGGTCGAGTGCTTATCGCCAACCACATTGTCCCGTATCAGCTGACCCAGTAGGAGTAAGCACACCCGTTATCAACCCGATCTTGGACCGTATCCAGCTTCAGTGTGCCAGTGTTTGTTGACACCACACTTCACCAATGGCTCGGACCGGTTTCCAACGACCAGTGACCTTGGTCCGGTCGTTTCCCACTACTGTAACTCCCCGTGAGCGTGGCCACTCAGCCACTATACCACTTTCTTTCTCTGGGAAACACGCTCAACATTCCATCCACTTTCACCGTGATTGGTTGTTCAATGTTAATCCATACTAGCTGCTCCCCCGCAAACTTTGCGTTAGAAAAATTGTAAGCAAAACAAATAAAGTCTGTAGTTGGATATAATCCTTAGAGCTGTTGATTTGAATGTACCGGTATTGAATTAAGTAAAAACACATGTGAAAAAAACTCTCCTCCATATGTGTAACATGGGAAATTGGAAGTCCCGTGGGGCAGAGCCCTGAGGCCTAAATCAAATTTTTGGCTCTGTTACCAATTTCCTACAGTAGAACTCCAATTATCCGAATTAATTGGGGATCGGGCCGATTCGGATATGCAGAAATTCGGATAATCAGGTATACCTCGGGAATGAAGCAAAAAACATCACCATACATAAAAATTCAGAATTTTATTGACAAAGTTAGTATAAATGTAATGAACATAAAGTGAGCGAACTGTATCAAGAATATACGTCATAAAAATAAATTACAGGAGTTAAATTGAATACAGTATACAGTATACAGTTGCTCTTTTCAATACATACTGTATGTATTTCACTGTTCAATGTTGGTTATTTCACTTGAACATCTCGAGCAAAGTGAGTTTATCACTTAGCGAAAGGACAACACGTTTACGTTTTGCACTCATTTCGAACGATAATCTCGGTGAAAGAACAGTAGCGACTGATGATGAGCAGGGCGGGAAGGGGGTATGACTCATCGTTCCCCGCGAAAATATCATCCGGAAGGTAACAGCGCGGGCTTTTATTTTAGCGCTCATGGCGCATTATCGCTACACGCGCTCCCGCTGTTATTTTCTTGATTTTTGTATTTCTATTATTTCACTCAAAATCGATTCGGATAATTGGACATTCGGATAATTGGGGTTCGGATAATTGGATTTCTACTGTACGTAAAATTACCTTCATATCAAAAAAAGAATAATCAAAATCCGTCAAGTGGTTTTCTCGCAATCTGCGTGAATTAAATGACCCGATTATTTTAATATATAGGATTTTATTGTTCAGGATTTTTTACAAAATCCGTTTTAAAAGGACCAAAAGTCAATTTAACATCAATGCGAGTTAATTTATTGACAACTGTACTTTCTATACTTTAGCTTGTATGCGTTGTTGCAATATTGGTTGTGATGTAGTGTTATTTTGAATTTATTACATAAAAAGTATAAATTTGCCCGGGGGAAGGCCAGAAATTTTTAAGGTCCCTCCAGTTGTTCCCTTTGATAGCTCGATGTCCCTTTGATTTTTTTACTACTCTATATATGTAATCTTCACTCAAATCTTTTAATCTCTGCTCTCAGGATACCACATGTTAATAATCATAAACAACATGAGTATTACTTTGACAGTTCCCTGGTTGATTATGAACAGCTGGTACAGTTATTTTGTTTTGATTTTAAACTCCATAAGCCCAATGTTAATTTTTTAAACTTTTAATTTTAGTTTTTTTACATGAATTGATTTTTCCTAGGGATGAGGCCTGTCTAGAACTTATTTTTATCCCAAAAATTAGTTATTTCGAATATTTAAAGGAAATCGTTTGAGCCGTTTTTGAGATCAGTGTCGCAAGCAAACATACAAGCAAACCTTACTCATATTATCGTATAGGATTTACTTTTGCCGTAGTAATTTTTAAATGAACATTTTGTTTCGTAATTTAGGTTTCAGGTTTATATAGACCTTTTTTCCAAGGATGTTTACTTTTTACGAATATAATGTACAGTACTGTACATGTGGTTTCCCGCAAGTGGATTTTCCCAATTGACTTTCTATGACGTTGAGAGCAAAATATCGTGACACAGACCTAATTTGGTTTTAAGTACCTACAATTTCATCTGGACGCCCATAAATAACATTAATATCATTTTAAGTTGCCAAATATTCTCAGTTTTCCTTATTCATATGATTGGCTCAATGTGGACCTCTGCACCTTGAGCCAGTAACACCGTTATGAATTAATGATTAAGGAAAATAAGTTTTCCTGGTTGCTAAATTTTCTCAGAAGTTTGCAAAGTGAGAGTTTTCAAGATATGTGAGGTGGAAAGCGAAAAGGGAGCTCTTGTCGGCAAAGTAAAATTTTCAGTACAGCTAAATACAGCAATTTCGGTCCAAATCATCGATTTTCGGTTTTTTATCGATTATTATTCGATATTTTGAGTAGAAAAGGCGTGTATCGGTTAAAAAGTCGAATCAAAGCTTAAACAAGTCGATATAAATCATTTTGTTAGTCACTGCATGCCCTGAGAAAAGGTACCTCTTGTCGCTTATGGGAAAATAACATGGCCGACAAGAGGTCCCTTTTCCACAACACACTTCGTAAAGAAACATTGGTTCAAAAAGTAGTCTCTCCTGAATTCTAGCGGACACTTAGAGAACTAGGACGAAGTTCTAGTAAAAGCAGAACATCGTCTGATTATTTTAATACGGCCCCAACAAGAGGTACCTTTTCTATAACCGAGGTTTTGGTTAAAAAACGTTGACTTTCCTATACAGTCCTTTCAGCAATAGGTCCCACTTGTCTTTTCAATGGTCAACGTTCAAACTATCGATATTATTTTCTAATTAGGATGTTAATTATACTTCATTTTGACTATATTAAACTAATTATTGGATAAAACACTTAAACAACAATGTGGCAGCAGTAAATGTTCAGCCTTGAAAAGGTATCTCTTGTCGTTATGGAGATATAACACGGGGCCGACAAGAGGTCCCTTTTCAGAAAATACCCTTGTGTACTACATGTTGCAATAAACACAGTATAAGCCTAAATTCTAGCGTTAGTTAAGGAAACTACTAGTGTTCTTCCTAAAGAGGACATTATAAGCTTTGCATTGATACCAAAAGCATTGCTTAAATATGAAAAATATAGATTCTGAGTTTATTTAAACTTTTTGAGGGCGTTTTCCTGAAAATGCCCTTCACCCTTCGAGAAAGTTCAAATGTCCATAACTCAAACAAAAAAAATCTTAGAGACATGAAATTTGCACCAAACTGTTAGGAATTTTAAGGTGATAATAAAAATATCAATAACTCAAAATCGGAAATTGCCGACAAGAGGTCCCTTTTCGCATTCCACCTCACATATACTGTTATGATATCCTATATTACTAACAGAATATCTTAATTTTTGTTCAGCGATTTTTGACCCATAAAACATACATATTTGGTATCAGTCGAAAGCTGTTACCCTCTAGATGTGCCTTTTGGGGGTTTGAAAAACATCTAACAGCACTTCAACAAGTCAACAGGGCTTCCCCCACAGATCTTCAAATTCCCAATGTTAATCTTATGGAGTTATATTTTATTTAGGTAGTCAGCTGATCATAACGTGAACTTTTCAAAACATATGGCTCTACATCTGCTAGATTCCTGTGCGGAGAACGGAACGTCAGCTAGTTTTGAGTTTACTATTTAGGTCGATGTGAACTCTTAAATCGAGAATACTGGTTTTAGGGTTTGTCTTTTTATGGAATTAACATGAAGTAAAGGAGAAAGGGCCGATATTTATTTATATTTGTTATAATATATTAACGGTTTTGTTATCAAGATTTCTTTAGTGCGTGTTAAAGAGTTTCTGAAAAGAAGGCAGAGGTCGTAATTATAAATATAGAACTCTGTATTTAAAATTATAATTTTAGGTTGCATGTGGATATGGAAAGCTGTGGTACAAAATTTAAAATTAATTAATAAAATAATTTTGTATGTAGTGTTCATTATGAATCCTAAAAATATTAGAAAACCGATTATGGTTTCATTTAGCCTTTAAAGTTGAAAAGATTGTTAGACAGAATAAGGCTTCTATTTTATCTGACAATTATTTAAACATATGTTTGTTATCTGTGAAAGTTAATTAGTTTAGCCAGAGAATGCAACACAAACAAATAATTCTTTCTTCCTGGTGCAACTGGAGTTATCAGTGTTACTATTATAAACGTGCTTTTAAAACTTTGCTGTACTTGAAACTAAAAAAATACTGATGACTGTGTCAGAGATATTAATGCCAATGAATGTTGCAATATAAATATATAATTAGAGCTTTTCAGGTTATTATTTTTACAAAAATGTGTGCAAAAAATCAAGTTTACAAAGACTATAGTTCAATTTTTCCATAAAAACATTGTGTGAAAAATTTACTACATCTAATAAGACAACGAATAGTCTAGGCTAATTTTATATGTGGTTAGAAAAGAGAAATCAAGCAAAACTCAGTGAACGAGAGTTGTTTTGATATAAGTTAGTGGAAATATTTCAGAATTGGATCTTATTTTTGTCTGGCGTTTTCAAATTGGGTTTTGAGATGAGTGATTCATGATGTAACAGTTAATTTAAAAAAATCAAATTCATTACGAACACATTTTTTAAAAATAAAAGATTTTTCTTTTGTCTATTAATACCTACTTGAATTTTCTATAGTTGGGATACACAAATAGATCAACGCTACAAAACTGCAATACAATACCAAGCCTAATATAAATACGGTTTTTAATACTAAAAAATGGTTTAAACGTTTTTTACTCCAGTGCCAAAATTTTGTAATCAGCAAATGCTTATAAGGTAAAGCAGTAAAAAATCCTCAAATATTTGTGGACACACCGAGAATTGAACCTGTCACCCCTTGAACCAAAGTCCGTGGCGCTAAATCAGTGAGATGCATAGACATCAATTCATTGCTTGGTTTTTAATTTTAAAATTTACCTGATAAGTGCCCCTCTCCTAAACGAGGCAAGTTAGTGTACAAAACGGATCGAAACACTTGTAATCCAGATAAGGATTTGTCATGGATCACAAGGAACGGATCGAAACACCTGTAATCCAGATAAGGATTTGTCTTGGATCACAAGGAACGGATCGAAACACTTGTAATCCAGATAAGGATTTGTCTTGGATCACAAGGAACGGATCGAAACACTTGTAATCCAGATAAGGATTTGTCTTGGATCACAAGGAACGGATCGAAACACTTGTAATCCAGATAAGGATTTGTCTTGGATCACAAGGAACGGATCGAAACACTTGTAATCCAGATAAGGATTTGTCTTGGATCACAAGGAACGGATCGAAACACTTGTAATCCAGATAAGGATTTGTCTTGGATCACAAGGAACTTTAATCATTTTCCCATGAAACTCTAAAGCTTTGTCGGTTATAAGTAGTTTGATGAAAAATAAAAACAAAAAGAACATTCTCTCTAATGCACTGTAAGAAATATTGTTTAAGCATTTTAACCAGTAGTAACAAGTATTTAAACCTATTGAATCTGATAATACAAAATATACTTAGATGTTTAAAAAAGTCATTACTTATCCAAAGAAAAATATGTTTTATTTGAATCTCTTTTACTGCAAAATGCGTTATCCACCAAATCTGCATTTGTGCATAGCACAAGGAATCAACTTGTTTTGATGAAATTTATCTACCCTAGGATCAAGAATGTGCTGATAAAGGAAGAATTGGACTAAAACATTTAAATATTAGTCGGTCGGACTGCAACAACAATAATAATAGTGTTTTAGTTGTTATTATTGTAATTTCCACTCAAGCTCTTGGAATGTAGAACTTGTAAATCATTGCCAGAAATAAAGGTTATGTCTATTGCCTTTGAACATTTATTACTGTCTGTCAGGTCTCTTTAAAAAATTATAAATATTTATGCCCCAATAGATCAAAGACTGCCACTTTTCCTTAGGGATTCGCCCCATTGCCTTTTCGGAATTCCCGTGTTACTGTAATAGAGATTGTATTTGATCAGTATGTTATTAGTAAATTTCCTATGGAAAAGTCAACTATTAGCATGGCCCGCATGGTGAAACTTAAGCCCGGGACCACCATAGAAGTTCCTAACGTGACCCCCTGAACACGTTTTGGGGGTTTTACAAAATTATATATATATATGTGTGTGTGTGTGTGTGTGTGTGTGTGTATGCACTCTAGCGGTCACATTTTTTGTCTGATTTACTGCAAATTTGGTAGGGACGTTCCTTTTTATAATCAGTTGGACAAGTTCATTGGGCAAAATAATCGGAAAACTCTAAACCCCTGTTTGGGGGATTATTCTTTCAAATTTCGAGTTTTTGAGCCCAAAAAGGGTCAGAAAAGCCCCAGACGTAAAAGTAATGCATGTATTAAGATGGGAATTAGTAAAGCAAAAGTTTTAAGCCCTCTCTCGTCATTCTAGCATAAATATTTACCGAGTTATTAAATAAAATGTATATCGGCTAAACACAGTACGTTGTCTAATGGGGTTTTTACATTAGAAAGCATGTTATTCATTTGTTGGTGTATTTGTATCATCCCCAGCAACCACACGCCTACTTTAAAGCCTGCCTGACCTTCTCCCAATCTTATAATGCGCAAAATTGTATTCCTAGCATTGCAGGTAAATGAAACCAAGAGCATCAGAACAGCCAAAAAATCAGTGTTTTCAGATTCCAATCAAAGTGGAATAAATGTATGTTTTTACACTGGTTTTGAGTTTTAAAAGTTTTGCATGTGGAAATTCACTTCCCTCACGTCAGCGTGATGCGTGCGAACTCGTATTTATTTAATTATGAGTTTATCAAATGAGTCAGCCTATTCACTTCACCACAGAATGAAGCATTAACAGCTGTTTTATTATCGGATTTCATCCGTGTCCACTCGTGTTTAAGGGGAATTTCATCGTAGACTTTTGAACAAACTGAACTCTTGAGCCCCAATTGAAACTTTATTCATTAGCTATTGTTGGTACTGCTCTTGTTTGGTTTAGCAGGAACGCTTCTTTGTGTTGTGAATGTGTTTCTTACGTTTCACGTTTTCCCATGTAATTAATGAAAACTTGTAGAAATTACAACCTGTCAACGTATGTTGAATCAGTAGGACATGTATTTAGTACCTGAAATATTAGGATAGTAATAAGTTTTTATAAGGTAATAAGTTTATACGGATACAAATTTTAAAAAGTTGTCTGTTTATCCTGTTTGTACTTTAATACTCTATAGACAGTGTTTGCTGGTGAAATGGATCCCAAAAATCTACAAGAGAGTTTTCTTTAAACTTTTTGAATGGGGGTTTATTGGTGTCTGAAATTGATTTGTTAAAAAACTTTAATTTTGTAAAAAAATAATGAAACCTATTAACATCAGGCATGCGATTTTAAACAAAGGCAAAAGAAAAGTTACAAATTTTCAAAAAACAACCAGTGAACTGTCAAAACAACACTGACAAAGTAAAATATCAAAATTTGGGTTTATTGAGAACTATAACATGGAGAATGATAAAACCAACCGACTGGCCTTCTTCGTGCAAAGCTTCACCCCTAGATAATTAATACAGTTCTACAATTTTAAAATAGACGCTACAAGTTTCTTTTCATAGGGTTGAATGCTTATAAATAAGATTTCTGTTAATTATCACCAATTGACTGGCCTTCTCCAAACAAAGCTCGACCCCCAGATCATTAACAGAGATTTATACAACTCCACAATATACTCTAGGAGTTTCTTTTCTTATGTATGCTTATAAATACAATTTATCCAACAAACAATATTTTAAGCAGAGTCAACAGTCGTTTCCGAATTTCACCTGTTCCTTGGTATTCAGTGGTAGGGAACCATTGGGAGTTGTGAAAGCCCAGTGAAGGTGAAAGGAGCCATATTTTACAGTCTGTTGCGGCACGTCTGTCGATACGGCTGTTGCTTAACGCGCGGGTGGTGTGTTTACCAACACATATTCATATGCAATGCCTGTGTGTATTCATACCTTGACCCTCTCAGTATTCTCCCGTATTTGCATTTATGCACTTTGCCAATATTTATACAGGATGAATAAACTACGTCTCACAACACTACAACGTAAATTTACACTTATACTGTACTTACAAGACGGTAAAGATACACAAAAGGTGGTACAAGGCCATCGATTTCAACCAGTTACACCGGTCATCGTCAGGGCCAATCAGAATGCCTTGTACTATCTTGTGTGTGTATTTACCGTCTTGTATGTAAGTACAGTATAAGTGTAAATATACTTTGTAGTGTTGTAAGACGTAGTTTATCTATCCTGTTTAATTGGAACAACACTAATCATGCTACTAAAGAAATTATAAATTAACACTATTTATAATAGTACTTTGCCAATATTGAGTGATTGTTTTGACAAAGTCGGTAGTACTTTGCCAATATTGATTGCGTTTTGTTAATATTAATATCACCTTACCAATATTGATAGTTTTTCTAAAGTCATTGTATTTTATAAACATCGATAGTAATTTTCCAAAATCAATAGCACTTTGCCAATATTGATATTAATTTGCCAAAACCACTAGTACTCTGCCAATATTGATAAAACTTTGCCAATATTTAGATCAAGTTTCCAATATTGATAGTTTTTTTACTAAAGTCAGTAGGTAGTACTTTGGAAATATTTATATCCCTTTATTTGTATACATATGCTAATATTGATAGTATTTTGCTAGTATTTATATTATTGAGGATTTTTCCTTGTGAAATACAGATTACTTGCTAATGACAATGCCGGAAAGTTCAGTAAACTTACTAAAACGTGAGACTAATCATCCATGCAATATTATTCTGCCGTGAGGAGTCCTTAAAAGGAATTTTATATTTTAACACGGGTTTTGAACTCATTTAAAATCTCAAAATTACATAAACTTTACAATATGTTAAGTGTTTCTAAAGTTTATTCAACTTTATGGGAGAGTAATTTGCAATAATTGAATGTTTTCGTTCCTCGTTTCTTCAACGTAAAACTTTGGAATGGTAAAGGACAAGTTGTGCTCTGCCATAAGTAAACAATTGAGCACCTTCATCCCATAGAAAATGTTTATACTATGCTATGAAGTCAGCGATAAACAATGAAGTGAATTTGAATCACTTGCTCAAGTGTGACAATAGAGAAACAAAGGCTGTGGAATGTTTATAGTCAATGATACCACTATCCGATTTGAAGCAATCACACAAGCAGAAATTGATAAGGAAAATAAATCCATTTAAAAGCCAGCCATACTATATTTCCAGAGGAAATACAAAATCAAACATATTTCAGATCAATAATTTTTTTAAACTAAGATAATTCAAAATGTTCTAAGTTCAAAATTCTTAAAAACTCTGTCAAAATTTTGATAAATCATCCGTACAACTAAAATATATTAAGAATAAGATATTAGCGAATTTCCCCTATAGGGAAGAAGCTATTACCGTAGGTCTCATGGTAAGACTTAAGCCCGAGACCATGATAACTTTTCATTTTGAGGTCCCCAGATGCCAAAAACACCATTCGTTCAAATTTTTATATATGTATATATATATATATATTTATATATATATTTATATATATATATATGTGTCCGTAAGCACGATAACTCTCGTAAAAAAGGTCCGATCGTAATGAAATTTGGTACAAATGTGTAAAGTACCATTTATTTGAACAAGTTCGAAAACCAGATGAATCGCACCATCCAAAGGGGGGTTTTTGGGGGGTTTTGTACCCCAAAAATGTGTTTTTTGGGGTTTTCACATGTAATTTTAATTTAAATTAAATTTTAATTTACACCATTGAATTCAGCTTAAAAAAACAAACAATTTGGTATTTTGATCATTGCTCTACGTCAATTGGTTACTGAGATATTGAAAGTGCTAAACACAGTACGTTGTCTAATGTTATTCTTATGGAGAAAAAGAAAAATTGTATATCTCGCTTATTTATGAACATAAACTGGCAAAATTTGGTATATGGCTTGATCTGGTTAAGGTTTATTGTTGTTTGCACAAAAAAACAATTTTTCGCCTATGGTTCCTGTAGCAGCAAACCTAGGTACTTGGTCCCCATGTTATTCTTATGGAAAATACTTAAAATGTTATATATCGCTTATTTATGAAGGTATACGGATGAAACTTGGTATATGACTTCACTAAGATGAGTTCTATTGATATTTGCATAAAAACCCATTATTTTGCGTGCCTTGTTGCAGCAAACCTGCGTACTCATCCCCAATGTTATTCTTATGGGGATAATTAATATTTTAAATATCGCTTGTTTTTTAATACATTTCTTATGAATCCTGTTGTTATGTTAATATATTCATTGGAAATTCGCTGAGTATGCAGGTTTGCTGCGACGGGGGTATTTTTTTTATTGTAAATACTTTAACAAAAATGAAACTAGGTGATGTCCTGTTCTCCGCACGGGGATATAGCAGGCACAGAGACATTTTGAAAGTTTATTTACATTGTAATCAGCTGACTAAGTAAAATATATCTCCATAAGATTCCATCTCCATTGGAACTTTCAAAGCCTGCAGGGTGAAGCTCTGAAGGTGGAGGTTTTTCAAACTCCTAACATGCACAGCTAGAGGAAGAGCTTTTCATTGATAACAAATATGTTTTAGGGATCAAAAATCGCTAGACTTAAGTCAAGAAATTCTTTTATTATCTTAATATCTCTTTAAGGCCCCGACACAACCTGGGCGTATTTTAAGGCGAATATGAATGAATGATGAGTATAGAATGGGTGAGATGCCTTGTGTAGCCTTGTTACTGACTTAAGACCGACTGATGCTTTAGCCAGGATCATTAATTAACAGCCCAATGACCAATGTAGGTATATAAATTTACAAATGTATATTTTACGCTTTTTCCTGTTTAGCAAATCCTGTACGCATAGTAAGTAGACAAAGGTTCTTTTTCCTCTCTCTCCAGTAACTGCGTGACAGCAAAGTGTCCTTTACAATTCCGAAGACAAGCCAAAGGAGTCAAGGCTTGCGAAAAGTCGCAAACGGTAACAAGGCTGAGCCGATGGCTGGTGGCCAGAATGGAGTGGGATGCAAATTTTATTTTGCAATAATCTCAAATCTCGTTCTCCGACATGTCACCCTGCTACATAATAAGAGAAACGAGACTTCAACTTGGCTTTTGAGAGCGGTTTGAATCCAAGGATTCGTTATCAATTGCCAAGGCGTCTTTGAAAAGTCGTGGGTGTTTGAAATAAAAATGGGAGTCAAGGAAAGCCCTTTTCTTGGTCAGTGGTAGTTTAATTTGTACAGTCTCAGGAATACTTCTTTGGTGTTTATTTAGCTCTGAAGCCGATTCCCTTATTTCAGTACTTATCAGAGTCAATCTACTTTGTTCATTCATTTTTGCCCATGTGTCCGAGTATGTAAATTCATAACACTCACAAATTTGATTTTGGCTGGCAGCTTATTTTTTATCTGTGAAATGAGAACTTAAAACGGATTAAATTTAACTATTTTGGTATTACATCGACTCTTGTTTAACTTGTGTAATGATTTTCAACGACTCGTAATCTTATTACAATGTTACCGGAGGTCCGGGAACGGATTTATCCCAAGAGCACAAAAGCAAAGCGATTTCGATGGGCATTAAGTTTTAACAGATAAGATGACTGACAGAGACAAATCGACCAATGAGATAACTCCTACTTATGTCCTGAATAAAACAGACGACCAGCGATCAGTACTATCAATAACCAAAACAAAAAGATAGTCAAAGCAGATTTTATGAAATTTTTAACATTTCTTTAAGTATTTTGACAAGTATAGTTTTTTTATTTGACAAAAGATTAGAGGAGTGATTAATTTATAGGGTTGTTTCTAAGAATACCTTTTTCATTGCTGATGTCACAATAAATCACCATTTAGTCTACTAGCTAATAACCATTATTAGCCGTAAGTTTATGACAAATATTTAGCAATAACACGGCTATAACTGGATCAGGATACTATACTGTTAAGTGGTTTCGTTTCACAACCATCCAATTTGATTCTGGTTTAGTTTTTACTGCCGAAGTGGACCGGACCTTGCCCAGACAACTAACAATGCCTTAAAATAAAAACCTCACCTCGTGAGGCCAGAAACCTCGTGGCCTCGTGAAACCTCGTGTGGTGTCTCATTTAAACAGGCACAGTGAGTTAGTAAAAACGTTAACTCTTCTTCCATCTATACCTAGACTTTACCTAACTGTATTTAGGTTTTGATATCCTAAAACTTTGGATCAAGAATTTCATTGGTAAAAAAATTAAAACCAACTCACTTTTCGATATTTTTAGTTTTTTAATTACTGTTTATATGCGGCTACAGACTTGTTCTAAAAGCTAAATGAGTAGCTTCTCAATAAACTTGGAACAATAAAAACATGATTTACAACATACTTGACAAATGTCATGAAACTGAAGTACCACACATTTAGTGCATGAGGTCATTCAGTGTTCAAGCTTTGTTAAAGTGGCAATAAAATAAATCTTTGTCACGTCTTATGATAACTTTCGTTTCCTTCATCTGTTGCTTGAACCTGATTGGTTGTGAATTTTGTTTGAATTCGAGGTCAAAGTTAGTAAATAATTTGTCTAAGCCTTGTACTTTTTCTTACAACCTAACTTAAAGACAGTAAAGAGCAAGTAAAGGGTCAAAGGGTTGAAACCTCCCTAAAAATTGGGGTTCAGTCTCCCCCCCCCACCTGTAGTGTGTTTTATAATTCTCCATCCTACTCAGATAAATACCATATTTTTAAAACTAATCTCGCGTTATCTCACTGGTTTTTAAAACAAATCAGTCGTTAGTGGTGAGGAGTCCACTGTCAATTACAGTGGTAAAACACAACCGCTCAAACAACTTGCTTGAATAATACGAAACTGGAGGTAGACAAACACTTGATTTCATAAGAGTGCAGAGTTCCTGTCAAAAATGCAGAGAGTCGAGGAAAATAAGAGGGAAAAGTAAGGGAGTAAGTTCCAGTGTGATTTGTTTACACATTTTGTTCTCGATGCAAATTAAAACCTTGTTGATTTAACTTATACATCTTTTTTGTGATCAGGAAACTGTATCCTGGACCTGAGGTCATATTAGAGTAAAGTACCTGGGGGCCGAGCTTTGCCCGGGGGAAGGCCAGTCAGTTTGTTTAGATAACTCAGAGTAATATTTTTACCACTTCCCCCTACTGATAATCGGATTTGTATAACTCATTTGCCTCTTTTCTATATTTTTAAGGTCCCTCCAGTTGTTATTTATCGCTCAATGTCCCTTTGATTTATTTTGATACTCTATATATGTAATCTTTACTCAAATCTTTTAATCTCTGCTCTCAAGAAACCACATGTTAATAATCATAAACAACATGAGTATTACTTTGACAGTTCCCTGGTTGATTATGAACAGCTGTTACAATTATTTTGTTTTGATTTGAAACTCCATAAGCCCAATGTTAATTTTTTTAACTTATCATTTTAGTTTTTTTACATGATTTGATTTTTCATGGGGATAAGGCCTGTCTAGAACTTATTTTTATCCCAGAAATTAGTTATTTCGAACATTTGAAGGAATTCGTTGGAGCCGTTTTTGAGATCCATGTCGCAAGCAAGCAAGCAAGCAAACCTTACTCATATTAGAGTATAGGAATTGTGATACTTAATCTTTATCTGATGAATACACTTCCTGCTCCTGAAGAATATTTTATACCTGAAAGGTGTTGAGGGATGTAGTTTATTTGATCTACTTTTTGAAAATCTTGTCACGCTGTAGCCTTAATCGGTTTTTAGCCATGAACAGGTTCTTTCAGAACCAGTGGAAGGGCGGCTGTCATATAGTGACTATTTGGAGGCCCCCAGTCCAGATAAAATCACCTTTATTCACAAGTCTACGAGTTATAAAACTCCTCAAATGAGTGAAATAGTTTTTCAAATAGATAATTTGTTAACATCTTAAATTTATTGATATTATTTTCAGTTAAAAATAAACATGAAGGTTATGTAAGAATTTAGATCCAACATAACGATTTTTTATTATAAATGCTAATCTATGGTTAGTTTGTATTATAGTATTTTTATTTAGAGTATTAAATTTGTGAGACTGGACATATTTCTGTGTTAAAGGGTTTTGAATTGCTATTGATACCGTGTCATAGATTTGCTGTCAATAAACAGTTAATATTTTTAAAGTTTTGAAATATTCTTTTGCAGAGTGATGAGGTCTCAAATTAAAAATTATGAATGTTTTTCCACGCTTTTGTTACATTTCCTCTCTTACAAAATTTAATGTTTTGATTTTCGTTCCAGAAAACCGTGCTGGACAGCATCACCCGGGATGACCCCTCATTCACCGGCAACGGCTACACTAGCCTGGCTATCATCTACTCGGTGTTCGCCCTCTGCAACTGGCTGGCCCCGAGCCTCATCAGTGTGCTGGGACCACGGGTCACCATGTTTCTGGGCGGAGTCATATACCTGTGAGTGATGATCATGTAGTAGCCAACGTTACGGTCCATAAACCTAAACTGAACTAACTTAACCTAATTAAACCCAGCCTAACTTAGCCTAATAAAGTACCCATTACCCAATACACGTTACAGTAAAGAACTCGTTACCCAGTACCCGTTTCAGAAAAGTACCCGTTACCCAGTACTCGTTACTGAGAAGTACCCAGTTCCTGTTACAGTAAAGTATCCGTCACCCATTACCTGTTACAGTAAAGTACCCGTTACCCAGTACCTGTTACAGTAAAGTACCCGTTACCTGTTACAGTAAAGTACCTGTTACCATTACCTGTTACAGTAAAGTACCGGTTACCCATTACATGTTACAGTAAAGTACCCGTTACACATTACCTGTTACAGTAAAGTACCCGTTACCCAGTACCTGTTACAGTAAAGTACCCGTTACCCTTCACCTGTTACAGTAAAGTACCCGTTACCCATTACCTGTCACAGTAAAGTACCTGTTAAGTTACCTAGTACCCGTTACAGAGAATTACCTGTTACCCAGTACTGTTACAGTCGCTCTTGCTTGCAGGCTGTTCATCGCGTCGTTCCTGTGGCCGCAGACCTGGCTGCTCTACGCGGCGTCGGGTCTGCTCGGTGCCGGCGCGGCTGCCATCTGGACGGCACAGGGCTGCTACCTGACGCTCAACAGTGACGCCAACACGATATCCCGCAACTCGGGGATATTCTGGGCCATGCTGCAGAGCAGGTGCGTCTTCAGGAATTGTTCATTTCCTAAGGTTTTAAAATAATAATAAAACTTGTTTAACACTTTTTTCCCAGAGTGTAGAATTTGTGAAAGTCCATTTTGTGCACTTTTAGCGAATTTCCCCTATAGGGAAGAAGCTATTACCGTAGTCGGCATGGTAAGACCTAGGCCCGGGACCATGATAACTTTTCGTTTTGAGGTCCCCAGACCCCAAAAACACCATTCGTTCGAAACTGTATATATATTAGCGAATTTCCCCTATAGGGAAGAAGCTATTACCGTAGTCGGCATGGTAAGACCTAGGCCCGGGACCATGATAACTTTTCGTTTTGAGGTCCCCAGACCCCAAAAACACCATTCGTTCGAAACTGTATATATATATATATATATATCTATATATATATATCTATATATATATATATATATATATTATATTATTAAGTTCACTGCATAGGGCTACTATTATAATTATTATTTTTAAAAGAAAATTACCAGAGTACCCTTCAAAATTCATTTTTAATTCACTGACACGTGTTTCGAGGTTTACCTCATGATCACAGTGCAGCTAATAACCTTAAACTTAAAATTAAATAACCTGTAAATAAACAAAACAGTATGATAATTTTGTTAACATATGCTAAATTATCTATCTATATATGATTAATTACTTTTGATTTTTTTGATTGTTTCAAAGATTGGATTTTTTTTTTTTTAGCGAATTTCCCCTATAGGGAAGAAGCTATTACCGTAGGTCTCATGGTAAGACTTAAGCCCCAGACCGTGACAAATTTTTTTTTTAAGGTCCCAAGATGACTAAAACACTATTCGTTCAAATTTATATATATGTATATATATATCTATATATATATATATATATATATATATATATATATATATATATATATATATATATATATCTATATATGTGTCCGTGAATGCGATAACTTGAGTAAAAAACGTCCGATTTTGATGAAATTTGGCTCAAATGTGTAAAGTGACATTTATGACTTTAAGTTCGAAAACCAGAAAAATCGGACTATGGGAAGGGGGTTTATGGGGGCTTTAAATTTTCCAAAAATCAGTTTTTTGCATTTTTCACGCTAAAATTTTTGAAACAGTTAATTTTGGTTTTGACCATGTTATAGAGCTTAAAAAAACAAATAATATGGTATTTTAAATTATTAACCTAGGTTAAGTGGTTGCGGAAAAAATCCAAAAAAACATGCTCATAAAATCTCCCATGTTAATCTTATGGGAAAAAGGTTTTTGGCTTTTCCTCAGTTAATTTTACTTTAAACTTCACATTTGCTTTTACCAATCACTTCAGCTCCACAAAACAATCATTTAGGTGTTTAAATTGTGATTCTACGTCCAACCGTTGCAGAGATATTCAAAGTACTAAACACAGTACGTTGTCCAATGTTATCCTTATGGAGAATAAATAAAATTTGATATCTCGATTATTTATGAATGTATATTGATGAAACTTGGTATGTGGCTTCATGTTGTACTGGTATATTGATATTTGAACAAAAAACAAATGTTTTGTTGGTTTTCCCCGTAGCAGCTAACCTGCATACTCAGCCCTAATGTTATTCTTATGGAGAATAAGTAAAGTTTTGTATCTCCCTTAATTATTAACATAAATTAATAAAACTTAGTATGTAGCTTCACCTGGTTGAGTTAAATTGATAATTGCATAAAAACACATATTTTGTGTTCCTTGTTGCAGCAAACCTGCATACTCAGTTCTATGTTATTCTTATGGAGAATAAATAAAATGCTATAGATCACTTATTTATTAATGTATTTTTATAAAACTTGGTAAGTGCCTTTATGCGGTAGTGAGAAACATATACATTCATTGGAAATTCGCTGAGTACGCAGGTTTGCTGCGACGGGGGTATTTTTTTTTTTTTTTTTTTTTTTTTTTTTTTTTTATGTATATATATGTGTCCGTGAGCACGATAACTCTCGTAAAAATTATCCGATTTTGATGAAATTTGGTATAAACGTGTAAAGCAGCATTTATGACTTTAAGTTCGAAAACCAGCCAGATCGCTCTATCCGAAGGGGTATTTTGGGGGGGTTTTGTACCCCAAAAATGGGTTTTTCGAATTTTTTACATATAATTTTGGAAATAGTCAAATTTTATTTTTTCCCATTGGATTCAGCTTAAAAAAATACACAATTTGGTATTTTGATCATTTCTCTACGTCAATTGGTTACCGAGATATTGAAAGTGCTAAACACAGTACGTTGTCTAATGTTATTCTTATGGAGAAAAATAAAAATTTTATATCTCGCTTATTTATGAACCTATACTGACGAAACTTGGTATACGGCTTCATCTGGTTGTGGACCATTGATATTTGCTCAAAAAGACACTTTTTTACCCAAGGCTCCCGTAGCAGCAAACCTGCGTACTCAGCCCCATGTTATTCTTATGGAGAATAAGTAGCGTGTTATCTGCCTTCATTATGAAAATAAATTAATGAAATTTGGTATGTGGCTTTACCTACATGAGTTATATTGATATTTGTATAAAACCCCATTTTTTGTGTTCCTTGCTTCAGCAAACCTGCATACTCAGCTGCCATGTTATTCTTATGGAGAATAATTAAAATATCATAAATCGTTTATTTATGAATGTATATTGATGAAACTTGGTATGTGGCTTTATGTGGTATTGAGATACATATATATGCATTGGAAATTCGCTGAGTACGCAGGTTTGCTGCTACGGGGGTATATATATATATATATCTATATATATATATATATATATATATATATATATATATATATGTCCGTGAGCACGATAACTCTCGTAAAAATTATCCGATTTTGATGAAATTTGGTATAAACGTGTAAAGCAACATTTATGACTTTAAGTTCGAAAACCAGCCAGATCGCTTTATCCGAAGGCGTATTTTGGGGGGGTTTTGTACCCCAAAAATGGGTTTTTTGAATTTTTTACATATAATTTTTGAAATAGTCCAATTTTAGTTTTTACCATTGGATTCAGCTTAAAAAAACACACAATTTGGTATTTTGATCATTTCTCTACGTCAATTGGTTACCGAGATATTGAAAGTGCTAAACACAGTACGTTGTCTAATGTTATTCTTATGGAGGAAAAGAAAAATTTTACATCTCGCTTATTTATGAACGTATACTGACGAAAATTGGTATACGGCTTCATCTGCTTGTGGACCACTGATATTTGCTCAAAAAAACCATTTTTTGCCAAAGGCTCCCGTAGCAGCAAACCTGCGTACTCAGCCCCATGTTATTCTTATGGAGAATAAATGACGTGTTATCTCCCTTAATTATCAAAATAAATTAATGAAATTTGGTATGTGGCTTTACCTAAATGAGTTGTATTGATATTTGTATAAAACCCCATTTTTTGTTTTCCTTCCTTCAGCAAACCTGCATACTCAGCCGCCATGTTATTCTTATGGAGAATAATTAAAATGTCATAAATCGTTTATTTATGAATGTATATTGATGAAAATTGGTATTTGGCTTTATGTGGTATTAAGATACGTATATATTCATTGGAAATTCGCTGAGTATGCAGGTTTGCTGCTACGGGGGTATTTAATTCTACTTTGTGTACTTTCTTACTCTGCTTTTTTAAAAGTTCTACTATGTTTGTGGAGGAACCGTACCGTATCTAATATCCTATGAAGTTTCCCTCTGTTGACGGTTTGACATTACTTGACTTAAAGTTAGTAAAGATGACAAGCGAATCTAGTTATTCAAATTCTAGCAAATATTTTTCTTTTGGGATCACCTCAACGAGTTAAATACATGTAGAGCGCTCGTCTTGTGTTAGAAAGTGAAGCCTCACTGGAGGATATTTTTGTAAACAAATCATTTGGCCAAAGTCTAATAAAATGTTACATAACTTGTGAAGAGGGGATTTGATTGGTTGTTGCCATAGGAGCAGGTGGTACAGAGGGTCAAAATGGCGGTCAGCATGTAGGCTTAAAGTTTTTTTACCCGAGGAGACCTCTATATGTTGGATTACCCTGCTTATATACAGTCTTTTATTTTATAATGTAATCCAGAAGTTAGTTTTAAACAGCTGTTATTGCTTCTGTACTTTGTTTTGTTATAATAACAGCTGTTAAAAATGTGCAAATAAATTGATTTTAGCGAATTTCCCCTATAGGGAAGAAGCTATTACCGTAGTCGGCATGGTAAGACTTAGGCCCGGGACCATGATAACTTTTCGTTTTGAGGTCCCCAGACCCCAAAAACACCATTCGTTCGAAACTGTATATATATATATATATATATATATATATATATCTATATATATATATATATATGTGTCCGTAAGCACGATAACTCTCGTAAAAATTATCCGATTTTGATGAAATTTGGTATAAACGTGTAAAGCAACATTTATGACTTTAAGTTCGAAAACCAGCCAGATCGCTCTATCCGAAGGGGTATTTTGGGGGGGGTTTTGTACCCCAAAAATGGGTTTTTCGAATTTTTTACATATAATTTTGGAAATAGTCAAATTTTATTTTTTCCCATTGGATTCAGCTTAAAAAAACACACAATTTGGTATTTTTATCATTTCTCTACGTCAATTGGTTACCGAGATATTGAAAGTGCTAAACACAGTACGTTGTCTTAATGTTATTCTTATGGAGGAAAATACAAATTTTATATCTCGCTTATTTATGAACGTATACTGACGAAACTTGGTATACGGCTTCATCTGGTTGTGGACCATTGATATTTACTCAAAAAAACAATTTTTTACCCAAGGCTCCCGTAGCAGCAAACCTGCGTACTCAGCCCCATGTTATTCTTATGGAGAATAAGTAACGTGCTATCTGCCTTCATTATGAAAATAAATTAATGAAATTTGGTATGTGGCTTTACCTACATGAGTTATATTGATATTTGTATAAAACCCTATTTTTTGTCTTCCTTGCTTCAGCAAACCTGCATACTCAGCTGCCATTTTATTCTTATGGAGAATAATTAAAATGTCATAAATCGTTTATTTATGAATGTATATTGATGAAACTTGGTATATGGCTTTATGTGGTATTAAGATACATATATATGCATTGGAAATTCGCTGAGTACGCAGGTTTGCTGCTACGGGGGTATTTATACTTCCATAAGATTAACACTCGAACTTTGAAAGCCCAGGGGGTAGAACCCTGAAGGTGGATATTTCCCAAACCCATAAAAGGCCTATCTAGATGTTAAGGGTTTAAAATAACACATAAACCATAATTTAAGGCTGGTCACAAAAATCGCCTTATTTCTGATTGTGTAACTGACTTGTTTGATATAGTAGAAACTCTCAAACTCGACACTCAAAAACTCGATATCCTGTAAAACTTGACAGGGATAGTGATCTGATATATCTATTTAAATACCGCCCGTAACGTTGCCAAACCGCCGTGGTGCGCCAAAGACTTAAGGGGCCATGCACATATATTGTAACACATTTTTTAGTCATTTCAGACCCCCCCCCACCATGTAACGCACCATAACGCTTGACCAAACCTCCCCACACCCACCAATGTGTAACGTAACTTAATTGTAGTAGGCTTTAAAACAGCTTAAACCTTTAAAACATAATTTTATTAGCAATTTTGAATATGTATTTTAATGAATCATTAAACTTTAAATGACTTTTTTTGAACAACATTGTTTAATAACTTATTTCAAATCAAAACGTACAAACAAACAAGACTGTTACTTATAATTATAAAAAACAAAACAAACTATCTCAGCTAAAACGTAACAAATTTAATTTATGACTAATACAAATACAAAAAACGTAAACAACTAAAGAACGGGGTGGCATTGCGCAATACTGTATCAAGTCACGATTTTACACTATAAAACAACACAAAACATAAGTGTAGGCTAAAGCATTCTAGAACTTACTCAAAACACGTTATATATTTATTTTTAGTTTAACCGTTATTAAAATAGAATGACGGAAGTATTTTTTATATAACTAACTGTAACATTGATTTTGGTATAAATCTGATAACTTTTTATTTTGAAAGGTTGATAACAGTATCAATACACAGGGGAGTGCGCCATCTCTTAGTGCTAATATGTGTGAGTTTCATAACATTGATCCAAACCCCCCCTCCCCCATATAACGCTACGCCATACCCCCCCCCCCTTAAGTGTGTTACGTGACTTGTGTATGGCCCCTAAGACTGCATTACTGGGTTTTTCCAAGGTTTTCACTGCATTGTTTTTGCTGCTCTGGGGTCTGCTATTGTTTACGCACCTAAGGGTTGCTTCTGGAATTTGTATCACCTCTTTCCTTATCGCAAGGCTTTAGACTGGATTCCCATGTAGGTCATTCTTACATTCGCTACATACATGTAAAATGTGATATAATTAGAGATGGGCCGGTTCCGATTCCAGAATCGAAGATACCTTCGATACCAGGGGTGGGTATTGAGATATCGACGATACTCGATTCTTCGGGTCTATGTGATCGATACCGATTCCAGATTTAAAGCGGTTCAAAATCATAACGCTAGCGGTATTTGACTTTCAAGTGATGTTATTTTGTTTTATTTAATGGTCTTTTTACATTTTTATCCCTTCTTGAGTGACACAGTAAACTCTAACTTCTGTTTTCCGATTGGAAGATCTACATACGCAGTACAACAAGAAGCGATGAAGTGAATGTTTGTAATCGTAATCCTATTCTCAGCAATACCAAGGCCAAACGAATACTTTATCAGCAGGGTCGATTGTTTGATTCGGATCATCAATCTCGTTACAGTTTAGTAGCATTTAAAAACAGGCTAGTGAGTGAAACGTTTTCGTTTCATATAAAGACATTTAGGCCTTCAGCAGAAACTCCAGTTTTACTTTTGTCGTCTCGAGTCTGTTTATTAAGATGAATTTGTTCATCATGGGCGTACATGATGCCGGCCATATTTGCAATAAGTTGATCGTCTGTACTCAATGGTTTTTGTCTGACAAGCTACTTTTGAAGTATCGGATTATTGATGCAGTTGTAACTACCGTCTAACAACTGAATCTAAAAATCATCTCTTAACAAATCAAAAGCTCTTCAAAAGGTTACGTACTATACGATATTTTCGAACAATACGGCAAAATGAATTTAATAACAAACATTCATCTACGTTGAAATGAATCAAAGAGAATCGAATGGTCGATCTCGTTTCAGTTTTATATTTATTGGACATTACGGGTTAATAGCGGGAACAAGCTGTGGGTGCCAGAACGACGATAAAACCATCTAGGCAGCGCTAGGGTCATGTCAATGGCAGTTTAGTAATGCCCCAATGCTGTCTGTTTGCAGCACCTCGAACTTGAACTTACCGAAATCCGTTTGTATTTTACTTGTGTCATGAGCGCTTCACTCAACGCGAACATAAATCGTCTGCCGGGAAAAATTAACAATCATAATAAAGTTCCACATTCCTGACATTCCTTATCCGTTGTATTAATGTTTTATTATTCGATCGATTAAATAAATAAATAAAATTTTATTGTCATTAAGCATATATACATCAATAGACAAGGTCAGAACAGATCTTATCCTAATACAGGTACATGAGTACACAACATACACTTTACAATTGTGCAGTCTACAGCAAAGTCATTAGGCAACATTCATAACAGTTCACAATTAAAGTAAAATTAAACGATCGTATAGATAATTATATTTCAACGTGCGAGTTACTCCAGTGCAAATCACAAAAACAAAGAACATATAGCTAAAACAACAAGCTGTGCAAAATAAATATAAAATCTTACTCAAAATACAAATAACTTAGGCTAATTACATTGGTTGCAAAATTTCACGAAGGGACATGGTGTCACGCTCAAAAAACTCAACTATATTATAAAAAGGATTGTTAACTAACCAGTTGTACAGTTTTCTTTTAAATTCGTTAAGAGGAATGTCATGTAGGTACAATGGGAGTTTATTAAAGAGTTTCTGGCCAATTACTTCATAACTATTAACAGATTTTTATAACCTATGGATAACCTATGATAACCTATGTCAACAATAAGCAGCACTCTGTAGGTTTTAGTTGATATATTGTGATTGTTATATTGTATTAATTTAGGCTATATAAGGTTAAGTTACTATTTCTACAACATTAGGACGTTGGCAACTGTTATTGAGTGTGGATGCGATTCTCGTGTTTGTTACTTTCGACGATTGTTTAGGTCTTAAAATAAAATACATTTAGCCTAGGCTATGTCGTCTAAAAGAAAGAGGGTTCAGATGCTTATTTTTCTGAACAGAAGTTTGATTTACAATCCTAACTTTTAGTTTTGTTTTAAAGACTTCTTGACTAGTATGTTTTCGTTTTCATAATTTGTTTACTGGTAGGCCTAACATTAATTCTCTTGTAAGACCCAAGTGGAAATATAAACAAATAATGGTTTTATGTTTTATTATCAAATTTGTTTGCTGGCTAAAAGTGTTGTTTGGTGGGCTATATATCTATTGCCAGGTGGGCTACACATCAAAAATTCATTGTTAATTTTAGGTGCTGTATTTTTTCTTCCTGTGCATAACTCTGCCTTGGAATCGGTATCGAACACAGAATCGAGAATCGATGCCCAAATTTTAGAATCGGAATCAAGGAATTCTGGTGCCGGCCCATCCCTAGATATAATAAATCAATAAATTAATGAACAGCACAGTAATATGAGCGTTTTCATGTCCCACCCGTTTTTTTTTACTCAAGTTCCCTAGAACCTGAAACCTCCAAACTCGACAACCTTTAAGTCCACATTGTGTCGAGTTTGATGATTACTCCTAGGATTACCTTAAAACTGGTCTATACCTTAAAACTGAGCCTGACATTGGGTACAGCTAATGAAGTTGTCATTACATATGGTAAGTCTTTTGGCTGTCCATTATGACAAACTTCCCTTTCACCTTTAGTCCCTCCATTTGCAGCGGCAAGGGACAGAATCTCCGGGTTTGGTCCCCACCTGCCAACATGAGAATGGATGGTCCCTGGCTGTTGTACATGGATACCCTGTCAGTTGAGTTGATCAGTTGGAGGGCAGAATGCGGGTCCCCTGTTTGAGAGCCTCAACCCAGCTGTCATAGGGGCACGGGAGTTGGCCCTCTGAAGGGTCGATTTGGCTGCCGTCCATCCCACCCTTTCCTTTCCTGCTATATCCTATCTTTCTGGTAACCTGCGCAATATTACCGCTTGTGGAAGATGTAACTAGCAGCTACGCTGGGGTTTCCTAATCCGCAACAATGATGATGATGATGAATTATGATTAAACATTTTTAGTTATCTCCTATTACTAGATTTATCATTAATTATTCTTCAGTGCACATTGGTGCAATATAAAGTAGCGGTATTGCAGGTAAAAATGTTTTCCTTTAAGTCCAAAGTTTCAAAGTAGCTATTGACTAGAGCATTTTACCATGTAGATGGGTAGTTCAGGTTTGAAGGAGATATTTGTTAACAAGGTTCAATTTTTCCGTATTTTCTTGTTATTGTTTAGTTTTAAATAATTTGCTTTAGGGTCGATTGAAATTGTTTGAATTTGACTTTCTATTTGTGTTCTATACCAATAAAAGCATCCAATTCTATTATACTAGGAAAAAAGGAAAAGTAGTTTTGAAGAAATTTTAAATTTCTTAAATCAAACCGTGACATTCATTGCGTTGCTGTTCCAGTATGTTTTTCGGCAACACCTTCGTCTCGCTAGTGTTCCAAGGCAAGGCAGAGATCGACGCGGGGTCGCGCCACCTGGTGTTCACCGTGCTGTGTGTGGTGGCGGGCCTGGGTGTGGTCGTGTTGGCAGTACTGCCGCGGCCGCGTACGCACGACGGAGAGTGCACACAGCTGAACAACGCTGGGCCACTGAGCGCGCTGAAGTCGGCCGGCGCACTGTTCGTGACCAAGGAGATGCTGTTGTTGTGCGTCACGTTCCTGTACACCGGTGAGTGGAGGGACTGATCTAATATAGCCTAATCTAGGCCTAATCAGCAGCATAAAGAAATCAAATGCTATGTCCTTCCCAACAATAGAGGATTTTGATGCTCCCAAAACTCACCTCGAGACTACGGGATAGTGAAGAAGTATCAAGTATCAATATCAAGAAACATAACCCAAAGTAATCTAACCTTACTTAAGTAACACAACCTAAACTGATCTAAGCTTACCTTACAAGTAATGTACCCTAAACTGATCCAACCCAACCTTAGAAAAGTAACCTAGAGTATTCTAATCTAAACTCATCTAACTTAAGTAACGCAACCTAAACTGATAGAAGCTAACCTAAGAAACGTAACCTAAAGTTATCTAACCTAAACTCACTTAACTAAAGTAACATAACGTAACCTAAACTGATCCAACCTAACCTAAGAAACGTAACCTAAAGCAGCCTAACCTAAATTAACCTATTTAACGTAATGTAAATTAAACGTTACATCCTAACCTAAAGTAACCTAACCTAATTTCTGTAAACTAGCCTAAAGTAACCTAACCCTTGGTGCATTTAAGTAAGGTGTGCTATTCAGATGTACGAATTTGAGCACGTTCTGCGCAGCCACCAGGTGACTTTACAAAGATTATTTGATCAGCTGGTTTACAGTAAGACAGCTGAAGTTACCCATTGGTTGCATACTAGTTCCTAAAAAAGCGCATCACCGAAGAATTCTGACTACCCCACGTCCCCCCACTCCTTCACATAGGATAGTCGGAATACCTTGGTGACGGGCTTTTGGGCAACTCGCCACCAGATGACGTCACGCTACAATGCACAATAGCACACCTTAGTTAAATTCACATAGACCTAACCTAAGTGATGTAACCCGTCCACATTGTGTTGCAGGGTTTGAGCTGAGCTTCTACAGCGGTGTGTACAGTTCGTGTATCGGTTTTACAAAGCAGTTTGGAGACAGCGCAAAGACTCTGGTCGGGATGTCTGGCATCTTCATCGGAGTCGGGGAGGTACTCGGTGAGTTAACAGAGTAAACTCTCGATTGTCGAAAGTTATCGAGACTTGGGCAACCTCAGATACGTATTTTGTAAACTTTTGATTATCGGAGGTTATCGAGAGTTAGGCAACCTCAGATACCTATTCTGTAAACCCTCGATTATCAGAGGTTATCGAGACTTAGTGAACCTCAGATACCTATGTTCTAAACTCTCGATTATCGGACGTTATGGAGAGGTAGGCAACCTCAGATACCTATTCTGTAAACTCTCAATTATCGGAGGTTATAGAGACTTAGGCAACCTCAGACACCTATTCTATAAACTCTCAATTATCGGAGGTTATGGAGACTTAGGCAACCTCAGACACCTATTCTGTAAACTCTTGATTATCGGAGGTTATGGAGACCTAGGCAACCTCAGATTCATGTTTGTAAACTCTCGATTATCGGAGGTTATAGAGACTTAGGCAACCTCAGATACCTATTCTGTAAACTCTTGATTATCGGAGGTTATGGAGAGGTAGGCAACCTCAGATACCTATTCTGTAAACTCTCAATTATCGGAGGTTATGGAGACCTAGGCAACCTCAGATTCATGTTTGTAAACTCTCGATTATCGGAGGTTATAGAGACTTAGGCAACCTCAGATACCTATTCTGTAAACTCTTGATTATCGGAGGTTATGGAGACTTAGGCAACCTCAGTACCTATTCTGTATACTATCAATTATTCAAGTCCCAGAAACACCGAGGATAGAAAGGAGGTATTTGGAGGCATTTTGAGGTAACTTATAAACTAAAAAAACAAAACAACACCCTGCAACCCCCTCCCCCTATTCGCTTTTTGTGGTTTTTTTTTGTTTTATCATATGGCTTATACAGCTGCCTTCTCTTTCGGAGTTTACAACAACTAAACTTTGGTATGACCTACCTGTATTAATTAAGCTCAGAAAATAAATAAAGGATCTCCCATCACAGGGCTAAATCCAGGGTGAAGCCATTGGTGTCCAGCCTCACTTGTTATATGCAGGCTGGCCAACCCTTCAGGGAAAGCACTCAGGGGATAGTCATTAACAGTGTGGTCCATAGTTTGATGCTCCGCCCCTCAGCCACAAGACTTATTGTGTGGCATACTCCAATTAAATTTCCAATAACTGCACCTTCCTACGCTAGTTCTTAAATAAAAATAGCATTATAAATTATATTGTATTTATTGCATGAGCAATATCAGAACGTTGTTTTTGTATGGATAAGCTATCATGACTATCTGATCTGTTGTTCCCCCCAGGAGGAGTGATGTTCGGACTCCTAGGCTCACGGACCATCCGGTGGGGCAGAGACCCCATCGTGATTCTAGGCTTCATGATTCATATTGTCGCCTTCTTCGTCATCTACCTCAACCTTCCTGACACTTCACCCTTTGGAGAAACCGGAGACAAAGCGCACATCCAGAGCAGGTTCGTGTTTAAAACCATGTAAAACCTTATGTTTACATTCCTTGTTCAGCCTTTGAGTGGTCAGGGGTCAAACTTCATAGAAAGTTTGGTCAGTCTAGGTGTAAATATAAGAATTAATTGTGGTGTTCCTTAGAGATCTATTTGGGGCCTCTTTTATTTTTAGTTAATGCATTAATTTTCTATGTGTAACTTATTTGAAATAATCCAGATAAATCCATTACGTTGCTGCATATGGGAGCAGAGGTTGGGCGAGGAGTGGTTCTACATAACGTTTTAGATTGTTTTTTACCTAAACAACATCCGTGATTGTGCTTCCATTTGGTAAAATTTCCTCAGTCCACAAATGTACCTGACACACATGTTCTGCACTCTCTGCAACCGGTCCATGTCACCTGGAGATACAATGTTGCCATATACCGGAAGACAATACCCAAGTATAGAGAGCACCAAAGCCTGCATAAGCCAAAGCTTAGCAGGTGCGGGGAACAAGTGCCGATGCCTGTACAACATTCTCAAACGGGCCACAGCTCTCTGACATACAATGCTTACATGTCCAGAGAAGGAAAGTCTGGCATCAAACTGAAGTCCAAGAAGTTTGGGAGAGTTACACTCGTTCAGTAGAACACCACCGAGGTACACGCCAGACAAGGGCGGGGATTGCAGAACCTTGCCAGCCGGGAATGTCAACAAAGAGCACTTGTTCTTGTTCAATCGGATACCATGGCTTAAAGACCAACCATAAATGGCATCTAGGTCAAAATTGAGATTGGAAACAGCCCGGCCAACTTGGTCATTGTCGTACTGAAGAGCCAGCTGGGCATCATCAGCGTACGAGTACAACTGGCAATGATGCAAATCCTTCCCCATGGTGGCAGAAAATAAAGTGAACAAGACAGGCCCAAGACAGCTACCCTGTGGCACTCCTAATGATTTTTTCAGAGAGGCAGAAACATAGAGCCCACTTATGTACGTGCTATATCGCACGTACTGATGGAGCTGACATTCGTTAGCAAGATTGCTAGTACACTCAAAGCAGTATAAGTCTACACCTAATTACAAAATTATTTAGGGTTGCACTTTTGTTGCAGCCCTTTTCTCGTTAGGCATTAGTAACCAACACACTGACGTCAACTTACTGACACACCGACGTCAACAAATCATTGCTCCCGCTTAAAATTATATTCTGTAAATTTAGTCGCACATCATTTATATATATATATATATAAAAAAACTAATGTTGTAACTAAACACCATTTGGATGTAGAAATAACTCATGATATTTTAATTACAAAATGCTTTAAGTATTTAACATGCATAAACACACACAAACACGTACAAACGGCTACTAACATTCTTAAAGTATATTTTACTAATGGCTGGAAGGCAATAGCCCCCAACCTTTCTTCAATACTCTGCCTCGTCTCATAATTTTACTCTTTACACTCTGAGGAAAATAAAACAATATAAGTAGGAACACATGTCAGATTGTGATAAAAATTTAGACACTTAATCACAGGTTGTAATGTAAACAATGCAGACGTTCTTAAATCTCCTTGATTTTCTTATGGGGGATGGTTTACGTTACTTCTTGTTTCCTGGTAAAATTAGGAAAATCCTGCTTTACTTCCCGAGTCCCTGGGATCAAGTTTAATTTGAGCCCTCCCCCATTATACTGTGATTTGTCAAACTCTCACAATTTTAACTTAAACATGTTGCTTACATAATTATATATAAACGTAGTTTAAATTCAATAAGTATGCAGGTTTGCTGTGACGGGTATATTTCAATAACATAAACTGACAAAAGAACACAGCTGGAAAATGTAAATAGTAAATCAATTGATGCTGCACGTTAGGGGAACAAATACTAACTTTCTCATATCAAAGCAGAACGTTATTTTATTTGTTAAACTTTAATTTTTTTTCAAATATAAATTTCAAAAACCTTTTTAAAACTGAATGAATTCTTGTTAAACGGGCACTACATTTTTTATTTAACCTTTTTTTTCAAATATAAATTTCAAAAACATTTTTAAAACGGAATGAATTCTTGTTAAACGGGCACTACATTTTTTATTTAACCATGAAACATATAAATATAAACATTTTTAAATAGTTTCTTGTCACTAGTAATATTTTAATAGTAACTCATACTTAATTAAGTACCTGGGGGGCGAGCTTTGCTCGGGGTAAGGCCAGTCAGTTTGTTTAGATGACTTGGAATAATATTTCACCACTTCCCCCTACTGATAATAAGATTTGTATAACTCATTTGCCTCTTTTCTACATTCTTAAGGCCACTCCAGTTGTTATTTATAGCTCAATGTCCCTTTGATTTATTTTACTACTCTATTTATGTAATCTTCCCTCAAATCTTTTAACCCATTGGCGTAGACATACGAGCAGGTCTCGTTCCTTACTTGTAATTTTATTAACGTGTGAATTGGAGTATAAAATTGGTGTTTTTAAATGGATTAATGGCATATTTTAATTAAAATATTGTTTTATTTCAGTTTAGAGAGTCGCATTGGCACACACACAGTAGACATAAGTAAAAATTAGCAAAATCAGTGTTGACCATGTGCAAGTCTCAAAGAATTAACCGATCCCGTCAACTTCCAAGCATGCCTGCCACCGTTTATTTTACTTGGGCCCTCCCACCAACGTTGCCACAGACCGGTTAACTCATTGAGAGTTGCACAACTGGTCAGTTTTGGTCGTGTGCGGGAATCGAACCCACGAACATCGTATCGCCACCTGGCCAAGGTGTTTCCACGACGTAGCCAACTCAGCTAACACGACCAAAGGCCTGGCGGCGATATTAACCCTTTGAGTGCCGTGGCATCATGGCCATTTCTTATGCATAAATTGCCGGGCTAATTTCAATGGAAAATGTAGTAGTTTACATAAAATATCATATAAAATACAATTTTAGAGGTATCCATGTAATTTTTTATTTATTTTGTTTATGAATAAATTCTCTATGAAATAGTATAAAGTAACTATAATCAGAAAATAAATTGGGGCTTAAAATATATTTTTTATATAAAACAAATTAAAAATTTGTTTTTTTTTTCAAGTTTGACTTGCATAAACTATACTAAAAAATTTCATTTGATATTTTTCAACCCAATAGACAGAAAGAGCAGAAAACGCTGATCAAAACTGATGTATAAATCATCAATATCAGTTAATATTTGCAACAAAAATAAATGAAAATATGTTACAATTCAAAAAAGGCCCTAGGCCTAGGCTATGTGGTTACTAAGCAACGTTGAAGTACAATTTTGTAATATAAACAAAAATTATATTTTAGTTTGTTGTAAACATGTTTATTATTACTAGTATATAAGAATTAGGCCTACCAAAGTAAATGAAATGCACAATAAACTAGAAAACAAAAGATGTATGTGTATCTTCTACTTTCACAAAAACTTAGTATCTACGACAATGACACTGTTTCCAAGATCATTGTAAACTAATTCCCGAAGGTTACTCAAGTTGTTTCTATCTATTCTGCTACTTATTTTTATTTCATACGTAAATAGGAAGTAAAAAACACTAAAATATAACCTCAATAACAATAATATAAGTGATATTTACGTCAACAACAAACATATAACATTACACAACAACAAATACAGACGACATCTGTGACAGAGATGACTAAATTAGGGTCTGCTAACAGACCAAAGGCAACAAAATTGCTATAGATCTGATAGCTGGAAGCTTCTGGATCAAAACAAAATACTTTGAAAGCCAGTACCTTGTTTTGATATGAAGTACTACGTAAAATACCGAGAGTCGCTGTCAGAGACGCTCGGCAATTTATGCGTAAACACATCGCGTCGCTGTGAGCGACGCTGTGGCACTCAAAGGGTTAAGGGTTTTCAGTCAGTCCGCGCCCCTAGCGGATAGAACCGTAGACGCCCGCGGTCATTAGTTACATATTTTACTACTAGAGTGCAGCACCAATCAATTCCCGTTATAGGCTACTACAAATAGAATAAAATTACTACCTCAATGGGTTAATCTCTGCTCTCAGGAAACCACATGTTAATAATCATAATATGTTTTAATACAACATGAGTATTACTTTGACAGTTCCCTGGTTGATTATGAACAGCTGTTACAATTCTTTTGTTTTGATTTGAAACTCCATAAGCCCAATGGTAATTTTTTTAATTTTAGTTTTTTTACATTATTTGATTTTTCCTGGGGATGAGGCCTGTCTAGAACTTATTTTTATCCCAGAAATTAGTTATTTCGAACATTTTAAGGAAATCGTTGGAGCCGTTTTTGAGATCCGTGTCGCAAGCAAGCAAGCAAACCTTACTCATATTAGAGTATAGGATATACATTTTTCCCAATGCTTTACCTTATGGAAATTTTACAATTTTTAAATGATTAGTTATTTTGAACATTTGAAGGAAATCGTTGGAGCCGTTTTTGAGATCCGTGTCGCAAGCAAGCAAGCAAACCTTACTCATATTAGAGTATAGGATATACATTTTTCCCAATGCTTTACCTTATGGAAGTTTGACAATTTTTAAATGTTAATTACTGAAAGATGGTTGATTGAATATGTTCCATTTTTGAACTGGAAGCGTAAAATGTTCTGGAAAACATTTGTGTAAAATTTGAAAACGATCCGTTCAGCCATTTTCACGTTATTGTATTACGAACATTCACACACTCACACACTGACGGATAACGAATCATTGTCTCTGCTAATACATAGATGGTCTCACTTTGTTCGCTCATAAATTAATAGGTAAGCACAAAACTGTCCCTCCTTTTTTCTCAGCTTGTGTGCATCGTTGGAGAAATTCACGCATACAGTTCGGATCACAGTGCTTGGCATCTGTGACTTAAAGGTGTCAATATCATTGCATAAAATATTTCTGCAAAAAGATGACAAAGATGACATTCTGCGCAAGGAATAAATTCCAGAATTAATTTTAGGCAGGTCTTTGTGTACATGACTATTCCAGTTTAAATTTTCATCGATTTCCAATCCCAAAAATCCAGTAGTTTTTCATTTTCTATTTCTATTTGTTCAGAGTGAATTGAGATGGTTGGTTCAAGTTTCCTTCTGCACTGAGAAGTTTTAAATGATATGTAATTTGTCTTTGCTGCATTTAGTGTTAATTTATGTCTGTCAACAAATTCTTTCACACTTGCCTATTCTACTAAAGAAGAAATTTCCACATCCCCAACAGTTTTACCTGATACTTTAAGGTCTGAATCATCTGTGTAAAGAATCAAATTTTTGTGTGGTATGCTTGAAAATGACTATGCAACATTATTTGTGTAGCAAATAAATAGCAGGGGACCCAAAACCGATCCCTGGGGGACACCATGTCTTGTTAATTTTAGATCCGATTTTATTTTGTAAATTTGGTTGTTTTGCATATATAACTTAACTGAACATATTGGAGACCCCCTGTTAAGTATGATTGAAACCATTTCAAAGAATTGTAGGAGATAGTATATTTCCAGTCCGATTAGAGGGAAACTGTCCTAAGTATATTCCCAGTCCGATTAGAGGGAAACTGTCCTAAGTATATTCCCAGTCCGATTAGAGGGAAACTGTCCTAAGTATATTCCCAGTCCGATTAGAGGGAAACTGTCCTAAGTATATTCCCAGTCCGATTAGAGGGAATCTGTCCTAAGTATATTCCCAGTCCGATTAGAGGGAAACTGTCCTTTCTCAGGGCGAGCCTGGTGTAGGGGATGTCCAAGTTGTTCTTGTGACAGGTACTGTAGGAGTGGACTTCCTTCCTTCTGGTAAAGCAGGGTGCATTGTTATGGATGTGAACGATGTTGTTCAGGACATACTGTCCGTAAAAGGTCAAAACACCGAGCCTACGGAATACAGGTCTACAGTGGTCCCTCCACCCCGTTGTAGAGATGATACGAATGGCTCTTTTTCGGAGCTTAAGGATCACATCACAACCCGCTCTATGGCCCCACAGCTGGATACAATATGCCAAGTGGCTGTGGAAGAGTGCATGGTATATTGATAGTAGGTATTCTTCAGTAATTAGGGGTTTGAGTCCACGTAACAGGAATGATACTCTAGCCAATTTCGGTAACATTTGGAAGACGTCCACTTTGAAGGATTCTAGGTCGAGTACGTTGCCTAGCCCATCAACTTTCACCCTCTACTCGTGGTGGCCCTTTGGCATTGCTTACCAATTATATCTCTGTTACCACCAGTCGGATTTGAAATCTGATTATACACCTTCTGTTTTGTTCCATAAGAATACATTTTAAGCCATGCAAATAATTTTCAAAAATTAGATTTACAATGGCTCATAGACCTTAGAAGTAAAATTGAGGTATTATAGTATTTACTATTTTTGTTTCCCGAGAGCAGTGAATAAACCCGTTGAGTGAAGATTGATAAATAGTGGTCATATCTGAAATAGATCATACGGATGTTGAGCTATAAATAACAACGGGAGTGACCGTAAACGTGCGAGAAAGATGCGAATGAGCTAAGAAAATCTGCTCGTTATTCGGGGGACGGTTAAATATTACTCCGGTTGTCTAAAAAAACTGGCTCACCTTTCCCGAGCAAAGCTTGGCTCCCCAGGTACTTCATGTGTGAAATGTAATGCAGTAGAACCTTAATAGCATGACTCTCAAGGAGAATTGAGAACGGTCTTATTATCAAGGTACTCTTCTAGTTGAGGTTCGTGTTATTAAGGTCATGTAGACTAAAAGTCGTGCTATCAAAGTTACTGGCTTCTCTAAAACCCCTTTATGGCAAGTGCATTTTGGATTAACTTTCTAAAGGAAGGGTGGGAGTGGGGTTTTTATGATTAGATTTGAGGTCAAGGAATTATTTCCTTCATAACATCTCATGAGCCACTGCTCATGGGAACTATGCACAGGGAAGATTGAACTTCCTTTAACCCATTGGCTCACAACCCCGAGTATACTCGTGGCTGCCGAAAGTAGCCCGGACGTGCAACCCCGAGTATACTCGGGATAGCACTTTTTATAAAAATAAAAAAAAATTTAAATTTTTTCTTTTTTGTTTATTTGTTGTTTTAACTTGTTTTCATTTTTTGTTTGTATGTATTTTTTATGCATATGCCCCATCCTTGGGGAACTTAGTCAAATTTAGGAAAAATATGATTTTGGAAAATATGTTATATCTAGGTCAAATATAAATGTATCACTAACATTTTTTATTTTCACGTAAAAAAATAAATAACCCACAAGTACATAATAGTTGTTGGGCTGAAACATTATTTTTTTGTTTTTTACATGTAACTCCTTTTAAAATTAATGTTTTTTATAAACTATATATATATGATATATATATATATATATATATATATTTACCATACATAAATGCTGTCAAAAGTATCTTCTTCTTATAGATAATTTATTTCTCTAAAGATTAGTGCAAAAATTAAGCAAATTGAGCAATAATTGTTGCTATAGTGACAGTTTTAGTAAAAGTCTACATTTATGTAATTTTTCTTAGGAAACTGAACGGTTTGTCAGGTGGCAAATTTCAGGTAAGCCAATGGGTTAAAGGTTCTTTTATATAAAACAACGCACTACTGAAGTTGAAGTCATGCTGTGGAGGGTTAGAACTGTGATCTGAATTAGGGAATTGTGCTATTGAGGTTTGTAAAACAATAACAGTCATACTATAGAGGTACATTTAACATTAAGTGTTATGGTAATCTCATGGGGATTGTAAAAATGCACGTGTTATCGAGGAAGTCCTGCTATTAAGGGTCATGTTAGCAAGTTTCTACTGTATGAATAAAGGTTGTTCTGAGTCTGACTGTAGTCCCCCGGTGTCACAGCGCGTTCCTGGCCATCCTGGGCAGCCTGATGCTGGGTCTCGGTGACAGCTGCTTCAACACCCAGATCCTCTCCATCCTCGGTGGGATGTTCCCCGACGACAGTGCGCCGGCCTTCGCCATCTTCAAGTTCACCCAGTCCCTCTCCGCTGCCGGAAGCTTCTTCTACAGCAATCAGGTGAGTTCATGCAGATTTACGAGATGGTGGAAAGTCCTCAGTCAGGAACTGTTGCAGCAAGGACTATGCTGAGTAAAAATTGTCAGGAATTGTCTCAGCTCCCCACCCCGCGAGAGCTGGTGAGATAGTGCAATTTTTACGAGACGGTGGGAAATCCTCAGTCAGGAACTGTCACAGCGAGGACTATGCTCAGTAAAAATTGTCAGGAATTGTCTCAGCTCCCCACCCCCCGAAGCTGGTAAGTTTATGCATTTTTTTTTTAGACGGAAACAAAGCAATTTCAGAAATACGGTTGTATGTTGTTGTTTTCAATTTTGTTTAATATGTTGTTTTGATGAATACAGTAGTTTATTAGCCCTTAGTAAATGGTAATAAGCTGTCTTACCTATTGATATTTATAAAACAAAACTAATAATATAAGGTAATTGTTATTAATACTTCACTAAACTAATAAAAAACATAACTTGCCTGTACTATGGATTAACATCCTTAAAAAAAAACAAATTACGGCAAAAAGAAATATATACAACTCTTTAGTAAACAAATTTTGAACGTATTAAATAACTTGACATTAAATTCAATAAGTGGGTGGGTTTGTTGCTATGGGAGCATTTTAAGTAGTGATTAAAGTTATTAAATTCCTAGCTCATTCTTGAATTGACGGTGCTAGGCATTACAGTTTTACTATGCCTATACGTCTAAAACCCAGCAACACTGACTATAAACATGCTTAACTTTACTCTCAGTTCAAATATGAACCTTGTTGGGCTCACAACAGTGTAAGACACTTGTTAGCAAAACGATAAACATAACTTAAATGGTATTTTCTTTCTTGAAGAGTAAAAAGTAACGATTTTAGATGGCGGAGTCTAGTTTTCCCCATGCTAGTATACGGGCCGCGAGGCATGCGGTAACTTCTCTTGCGGCGTTCCAATTCTACTATGCCGTGGCCTTCTTTAAAGGAGGCTATGGATAAATCCATCACATTGCTGCAAATGGTAGCAGAGCATGGACGAAGAGTGGTTCTACATAATGTTTTAGATTACCTTTGACTCAAATTAATTTACATCTATGATCTTAAAACTATTTTTTGAACATTTAAGATATGGGTAAATTTTATTGGCTAGGTTAGAGCGAACACCTCATAGAGGTTTGCCAAATCAGACCTGAGCAAAAACAAAAAAATAATGAAGGTATGATAGTTGATCCAATTGCCTATTTTAATTAGGCTATTAATTAATGATGCTTTCTAAGATCAGGTTGCCCCTCGACGGTTCTGACTGGTCTATACTAGTACACAGGCAGACATTTGGTACAGCAAAATTAAGCTGCCACAGTATTGGTAAGCCATTTGGCTGTCCAGTGTGACTAACTTCCCTTTCTCCTTCTCTTCTGGGGGCTTGATTCCCGGTTGAGCCTGGATACCGAGCCTAGTCTGAGTCCTTGGAGGGAGTAGTGGATCTTCTTTGCAGCCTGGGAGGAAGGGCCCCTACCCGATGGTCTCCGGTCTGCCAGGCTGGGGGACGAACCTGGGGCCGCCCGACCCCTGAGAGGTTGGAGGCTCTGTGCGATGGCGGGCCCTGACTGGTAGACTTGGGGGGCGTTGGGTTAGAGGGATAATCATCCTGGGGCTCTATCACCAATGGATCCCATGAGTGAAGTAATGTTATCTCTCCCTTTCTGGAGCGAGGCAGACTGACCCCGTCCTACCATCTTACCCGTCCCTGAAAATCCGCTCTTTCCGGTGGCTGCAGAATATCCCAAAGGAAGATAGGCCTAGCCGGCCTTTCCGGGGCCTCCTAATCCTCCCAAACAAACAACAGGTTGATCTTTATTAGTAAGAAGACCAAGAATTGGACCGTTCCCTAAAAAGACGTTAAAAATACCTCTAAATAACACCCTAACACACATTTGTGTTTGCAGGTCGGTCTGCACATGCAGTTGTACATGCTAGCAGCCTGGGGCACTGCGGGGACTCTGACGTTCTGCCTGGTGGAAAACATGAATCGTCAGTTACGAGCGTACACGCCGTCCGCGGCCATCACGGCAACCAGCAAAGAATCGATCAAACAGACCTAACCTCACTCTGATCTGCTCCCAGGGCTCCCAGCTGGGATGTGGTAACCTCATTGTCAACAGCTTAGGGACTCTTGGAACTATGTCGCATCACATTCGGACAGAAGATTCTGGTAGAAAATTGTTCCAAGTTATTCCATCATCGAAATACAAGATGAAACACAAAATGATGAGAAATTTTTATTGGAACGACTCTGTAGTTTGCCAATGAGACTAGCATTATTTGTATGTAGATTTTCTATGATATTCTATTTGAATATTCTTATAAATTTTCTTTGTAAATCGAGATTAAATATTAACCTATTATTACCTATTACTATTAACCTATTTACGTCTTCCAGAATCTGTATTTAGTAATGTAAATTTTGTATTACTTTTTTATGTATGTTTATGAATATTTTTCACGTTTTTGACTTGAGGCAATGTTTTAAATCGTGAAGCACCATAGATTTATTTTACCTAAATTAAAGTGTTGTACTTCATTCGTAGGGGATTTCTTCAAACAAAAATGGAGTTAAAATAATTTGAACTGTTGTATATTAGTTATATAAATATAATTTTAAAAAATAGTTTTAACTAGTTAACAAATACATAATCATTACCAGTATCACCAAAAAAGTGGTATCACATGAAAGTTCTCATTTTTGTGTGAAATTGTTTAGTAAGTTTTTTTTATTTATGATTTATTTATTTATCTGTGCATTCAAAATACAGAAACCAACCAACACATTCCTTGATACGTCTGTAAAGATGAAACTGCTCAATTTTATATGATGTTTCCAAAGACTGTTTTATTGAAAATGAAATTAGCTTTTAAACGTGGAAATTGTCAGTTTTGTATTGGTGCAATAATCATTTCATTAAAAGATCAATCGTTTCACAAATATTACTATGAAGCATTTTTTAAATACATTTTAATTTTTTGTATATCCATACGCATGTGTATAGTGTAAATTTTTTTATTAATTTAAGTTAGTTTTAAAGTTTTACCAATAAGACTGTAAATAAATATATGCAATGATAATTTGTTGTTTTCTTTACTGAAATTTACTCTGTCCCCCATCTATTCGGTTCTCGGAATTAAAATGTGTATATAATAATAAAGGTTGGGCGTATAACACTAGTCTTTTTGGCAAAGTACCAAAATGGCTTTTCCTTACAGATAAATTAAATTTGGTATAAACCAGATGAAAATTATTATTTTTGAAGTTTTACTTTCCAGTCATAAAAAATTAAGACTATTTGCCTGATTATTTAGCAGAAATTGGATTATTTTCAGTTCTCTTTGAAGTTTCATTGAACAGTCAATGTCTTCAAAGGAGAAATTGGACATTTTATTCCTCGAAACTATTCAAATCCTTTACTTTCTCAGGTTTCTCGTAACGCACAGGTTTAAAATTTAAGTTATAACTTAATAAAATCATGCAGGATAGAAGCAGGTATTCAAAATCACCGATGGTTTAAGGGTCGGTCAAAACATCCAAATTCAGCAACCCCGAAACAGGTAGAAAATCCAGGCCGGAAAACATCCAAATTCATCAATTCCGGGAATCCGCTAGCAGCCCCTCGGCGCGTTGGTTAGGTAGATGGTTATATCAGGGAAATCTGAATAAGATGTTTCATTTTGGATTGGATTCAGGAAGCGGATTGCAGTTGATCATAATTTATCATAGGGTTTTTACACAGTATATTGCAAAGGTATTATTTTTATCAACGTTTTGGATTTAAGTTATCGGTTGAAAGTTTAAATATTCGTTTTGTGTGCTCCCTGAACCGTAAAGTGATTTTTTAGTTACTGTACGTCTGTATGAATGTGCAAAGACTTAGAGAGATACCCACCAATAGGCCGATTTGATCAAATTTGGTATGTAGGCTCTAGTCCACGATATCTCCAGGTGATTTAAAAAATGTATTTTAACAATGATTTTGAAGGGTAAACTAACTATCCCCCAAAAACGAGAAAGTATGTCAGTTTCCTGATACCGTTTACTTAAACTATCATTTACATTGTGTGATTTAGGCTGAACTAAGTGAAGACATGGATACCTGCATGTATCTACAATTTTGTGTGTTTACAAAAATCCTCGGATTTGGAATTAATTATTTAATTTTTTTACTGTTAAATCCATTAACAGACGTAAACAAACGAAAGGCCCAGGGGTCGGCAACCCGACCGCCTGCGGGAAAAAGTTCCGTGGATTTGGATGTTTTGCCCGACCCTTCAACCTTTGGTGGATTTGGATACAGCCACAGAAGCTTGTCTGATTCACTCTCTATGTGCGTCACCTCAGAATGCCACTGGTCTAGTGTCCACGCTTTGATGATAAACCGCAGCAAATGGAATATAGCGTGCGATTCAGGGGAGAAATGATGGACAAGAGTAGTTTATTAAATCACCTCCAGAAACAAAATAACTGGATTTCTATGAATTAAGTGAAAAATCCCCCGACCAGAATACATAGACATTTTATGTTTAATTTTTTTTAAGAGATCACACCTTTGATAATATTCTGTCAGTCATCGTTTTCGTACTTGTTAACGTATTATGTTGAGTACATCAAGTCAATTTCTTGTATTTGTCCTTTACATATTTTATTTTGTGTAGATGAGAAACCTCCCTTCGCTCATTGTCATTTGTTTTAATTCGTTGAGCGATGGATATCTCACACGAGCTTTGAGCTTTTGAGATTTGTATAGATTGGTTCAATCTTTTTTATAACAAAATATAAGCTAACAGGTTCATTAACATAACAAATATTATAAAATAGTTTTATTCTCTTTTTTTACTGCATATTGTACTGTATATATTTTATATGATTCTGTATTTTAATTTTAAGTTATGAAATAAATTACATTTTAAATTGAATAGTTTCTCAAAGTACATTTAGTTACTAAACTCTGGTAAAATTCAGTCGACACGGAAGTAGATAATTATAGCAATCATTGTGTCAAGCATGTCATGTCTTCCCACCACCTGTGTTGTTCAGATCTGATGTTGAGCTTCATCGCATTTGCAGTTGGTCATTCTAGACGATTCTTTCCACAATATGCAGCCGATCTTCGCTCTTCTCGCGGTTAGTGTTGCAAATTAATTTTTTAATCTTAAACATATATTCATATTCTTTAATCAAACTTATTTATTTAAAATTAAGTAACAATTTTATACATCATATATCTTTGTATTGTTTTGTAATTGTATTGTAATCATCACCTACTTAATCCACAGTAGGATTAAGACGCAGTCAGTTATAAGACGCAGTCTTGAAAGAGGCACAAAGAAGCGTGAAAAGTTACTTTTAATTATTACTGAATATAACTATAGGTAAACTGATGATGAAAATAAGTATCTCATACCAGAAATTATTTGGCGACGAATGGTAAACTTATTATTATTTTACTGTTCCAAGTGTATCGGATGTATTGGAAGTAGTGTAAATTTCTGTCTGAAAAGAACTAAATGTATGAGTTAATTTTAACAAAAATTTGAATTTCTAGTTTTAGCTTCTAGCTCACAAAGTAGTGTCATCAGCACACTGAATAATTTTTGAATTGATGATTGATAAGCTTAGACCACTGTCATAGGTTAGGAAGATAAGCGGCCCAAGGATATATAGTATAGAACACAATTTGTTGAAATCAGTTATGTATCAAACAATAAAATTATTAAAGCTGCATCAAAAATAGAAACAATAAAATTTGGCGCTCCGCAAGGGTCTATTTTGGGGCCTTTGTTATTCTTATGCTATTTGAAGGACATAGATAACACACTGACATGTAAACCGAGCAGTAAACTGTGCCTTTATGCCGATGATTCTAGTTTAATGATATCATCCCCAACTCTTGAACAAACGGAATTGACAGCTTTCATAGAACTTGGGAATTTAGGGGCAATTATTTACTAAATCAAAATTTAATACTAAACCATAAAAAAAAAATTTTGTTACATTTAAAACAGCACAAAATAAAAGTAGTAATGAACCAGTAATAATGTATGACTCTAATTTCATTTTACAGAAAGAAAGTATAAATTTTTAGGACTAACAATAGATCAACACTTAAATTGGAATGAGCATGTAAGTAAAGTACTGACCAAAATAAATTCTGGAATCTATGCTCTTTCAAAAATGTCCTTTCATTGCAATTTAATAACCCTCAAGAATATTTATTTTGCACATATTCATTCTCATATTTATTTTGGAATTTGCCTATATGGTGCAACAAAAAAAGAAAATCTCAATAGGATATTAAAATTGCAGAAGAAAGCTATAAGAATAATCCTTAACTAAAACATAATGATTCGGCTAGAGAATATTTTAAACAGTTAAAAATACTTACTGTATATGGGCAATATATTTTTGACTCAATTTTAGTAGCAAGAAATAAATTGGCAAATACAGTAGAAATCCAATTATCCGAACCCCAATTATCCGAATATCCAATTATCCGAATCGATTTTGAGTGAAATAATAGAAATATAAAAATCAAGAAAATAACAGCGGGAGCGCGTGTAGCGATAATGCGCCGTGAGCGCTAAAATAAAAGCCTGCGCTGTTACCTTCCGGACGATATTTTCGCAGGGAACAATGAGTCATACCCCCTTCCCGCCCTGCTCATCATCAGTCGCTACTGTTCTTTCACCGAGATTATCGTTCAAAATGAGTACAAAACGTAAACGTGTTGTCCTTTCGCTAAGTGATAAACTCACTTTGCTCGAGATGTTCAAGTGAAATAACCAACATTGAACAGTGAAATACGTACAGTATGTAGGCCTATTGAAAAGAGCAACTGTATATACTGTATTCAATTTAACTCCTGTAATTTAATTTTTATGACGTATATTCTTGATACGGTTCGCTCACTTTCTGTTCACTACATTTATAATAACTTTGTCGATAAAATTCTGATTTTTTATGTATGGTGATGTTTTTTGCTTAATTCCCGAGGTATACCTGATTATCCGAATTTCTGCATATCCGAATTGGCCCGATCCCCAATTAATTCGGATAATTGGAGTTCTACTTTGTTTCTATTCATCCCATTCATCAATATAATACACGGAAAAAGAATGAGGCCGTTTGTAGTCGCCATAGATTTTATGAGAAAAGGCCATCCTATGCGGGAGGCAAATTTTTGAAAAAGATACCGCAACATATTTTGAATGAAAACAATCACACAAAATTTAAAAAACAACTGAAGGAGTATTTGATAGATGCAGCCATTTACACACTGGATGAATTTTTTCACCTCACTCTTCCAGGCTAAGAGTAAAAGATATATATCTATGTTTAGAAAGGCTTGAACTTATTGTATCACTTATAATATATTGACTCTGTTCAAATGTTGTACACTGTACTTCTGAATGAATAAAGATATTTGACTATTGACTATATATCCTTAAGGGACTCCCAACTTTTATTTGAGCTTTAGTTGATTTTGAATTAGCTGTCTGGACGTACTGCTCTCGACTTGAAATATACGAACAAAGCCATTGATGAGGCACTCTGCGGTTCCCCAAGAGAGTCAGGTCATCCAAAATATATTTTGTAGTGTTTGAGACGTAGTTTATTTATCCTGTTCATAGTTTTAGTTTCTGGTTAAAATAAAACTACGAATATGAGTATTATTTAATGTACTATAAATACAACTATAAACATATTGAGACTAGTAAATTTACAATACTTAAACCCAAATGTCAATTGTCTGTTTTAGATCTTGGTGTATGACGGTTACGTCGGAAGAGTAGAAACTTTCGGTGAGATTACGCCATTATGTTTAGTTTCTGAACTTAGTATAACTTGATACCGAGTATATATTGAATTGGTAGGTCTACATAAAAGAACTAGGCCAAAGCAAGTGTGATTAAAGTACATTCAGAAATTATTGTAGACATTTTTTTTTTTAATTAGTTATTTTTTCATTCAGTGATGGCAACCCAACAAGAAATGGAGCACAGGCATGGGACACGGGACACGAATCATGGCGAGGCGAACTATCCCGAGCATACACGAGCACACCAAGTACATTATCGCGCTCGACTTAGCTCACCTTTGTTGGGCCATAGTGTAATGGTACCAAGAATACGGGACGGAACGTTCACTGAACATTCGGGAGGATGTTCGGCCGAATGTCCAGGCCTGTTTGCGAGATTTGTGGGACAGTCTTAACCTATAAAGATCTTTGCATAACAATCACTTCACGGTTGCAATGTTTTTGGTTTGGCACGTAACAGATGATTCTCACAAGCGGATTTTAGTCAACAACCTAAGAACAGATGTCAATCGCTCATCCCCACCCTAAAAAACCCAGTTTAAACCACTTTTACCAATAACACCCAGGCTTCACGAAGATCCGCACGAGGTCTACAGGATTTACATTTCTGTTATTTACAAACAATACTTTTTATAACGTGTGGTAAGGAACGCTTTTATCGTGTATAGATAAAGCTACAGTTATATTAGCAAACAGCTGACTTTTTACTTCCTAGGACTTAAAAAAGATCACAGCTGATTTTTTTAGGTCCTAAGACAAAAAAGTGACGTTTTGAGTACTATTTAGAGAACAAAAAACAGGTGGATTTTGTGCAGAATGATAAAAAAAAATTGTTATCATTCTGCACGAAATCCACCTGTTTTTGTTCTCTAAATAGTCCTAGGTCGTAAAAAATCAGCTGTTTGCTAATATCACTGTAGTTTTATCTATACATGATAGAAGCGTTCCTTACCAGAAGTTATAAAAAGTATTGTTTGTAAATAACAGAAATGTAAACACTGTATATTACTTACTTTGTAAACATAACCTCAAAAATACAACTTTATAGTTAAAATTCTCAACGATTAAAAGTCTAATTCTGCATAATGATAAAAAAAACGAGCCGAGCTTTTAAAAACGATCAAGCACCAAAAAGACTCCTGGAGTGATGAAAACTACTATTTGAGCACTGACTGCAAAGTAAAACTTTGCAAAGTGTTTTGTTTTACTATACTTGTCAGTATCAACCTTTAGTTTTAGTTTTAATTTATAACTAATGTGCATACTTCTGTGACACTATTCAAATATATGTAATGTGTTGTTACGACTGAATAACGAATTATTTGATTTGATCCGACATTGAATTTGTATACTATAGTCGGAAGGCCCCAGAATTATGTGTCAAGTTGTTCCAGCAGTCAAGTGGCACTTAGTGAGTATTCACAGTTCTTCCAAGGACGGTGGCTAATCTAATGAATGTACAATCACTAATTTTATAATCACACGTATAACCACTAATTCCTCTGAATATATTGCGCAACTGACCGGACCGCCAAATCAGTCAGGGCCTCAGAAGCAAGTGACACATTCAACTGTTAACAACACGATAATGTGTTTCACAACATTTCGATTACCAATTATTTCGAGGTAATTAAAAAATTAAATATTTTTCAGTATGGAGCACAAACGATGAGAACCGAATTAAAGGATTGACAGAGGTTTGGGAGAGTCCGGCAGAAATCTGCAAAACAAACGAAGGCCTGGAAATGCTTACCACGCTGCGGGCAGGGATGAAATACGATACGAAGCTACGAACACCAATGTGTTTTACAGTTGCGGATCTTAAGTTGCGGTACACCACTGGAGGGGTAATATTTTGTTGTATACTCTCCTAGGTAATACTCTTTAGTTGAGTTCTTCATACTCTGTGCATGGCATCCTGACACACCATCTAACTCTAAAAAGCGCTGCTGGCACGAGTTGGGACATCATCTAACTCATAGAATGTGCTGCTGGCAAGGGCTAAGGAACCATCTAACTCTTAGAGAGCGTTGCCGCTACCAGCAACATCTAATTCAAAGCGCTTCTAGCTAATTGCTTATCGTCTAACTTATACATTGTTTTCTTGTGCTAGCTTGTACACTTATTGATATTTCATTGCAATTTAAAATACCCCCGTCGCAGCAAACCTGCATACTCAGCGAATTTCCAATGGAGATATAAATGTCTTAATACTACATAAAGCCACTTACCAAGTTTCATAAAATATATTCACAAATACAAATATATACAATTTTAATTATTCTCCATAAGAACAACATTGGGACTGAGTACGCAGGTTTGCTGCAACAAGGAAAACAAAAAATGGGTTTTTATGCTAATGTCAATATAACTCAACTAGGTGAAGTCGTATACCAGTTTTTATTCATTTATGTTCATAATTAAGGGAGACAGAGCATTTAATTATTATCCATAAGAATAACATGGGGGCTGAGTACGCAGGTTTGGTGCTATGGGAGAATTATGCAAAAACAATTTTTTGGAGCAAATATCAATAGACCTCAACGAGATGAAGCTGTATACCAAGTTTTGTCAGTATACGTTCATAAATAAGCGAGATAAAAAAATTTTCTTTTCTTCCATAAGAATAACATTAGACAACGTACTGTGTTTAGCACTTTCAATATCTCGGTAACCAATTGACGTAGAGGAATGATCGAAATACCAAACTGTGTGTTTTTTTAAGCTGAATCGAATGGTCAAAACTAAAATTTGACTTTTTCAAAAATTATATGTAAAAAATTCAAAAAACCCATTTTTTGAGTACAAAACCCCCCCAAAATAGCCCTTCAGATAGGTCGATCTGTCTGGTTTTTGAACTTAAAGTCATAAATGCTGCTTTACATATTTATACCAAATTTCGTCAAAATCGGATCATTTTTACCAGAGTTATCGTGCTCACGGACACACACACACACACACACACATATATATATATATATATATACAGTATCGAACGAATGGTGTTTTTGGGGTCTGGGGACCTCAAAACGAAAAGTTATCATGGTCCCGGGCCTAGTTCTTACCATGCCGACTACGGTAATAGCTTCTTCCCTATAGGGGAAATTTGCTAAAACACAAATGAAAACTGCAAATGAATGTGTAAAGTTTCTACATTGCATTGCAAAAGTCCTTATAATAAATCATACAAAAAATTCCCTCTTCGAAGATAAAAACAAATACAAATATATTTTTTGGACTGATTAATCTTACTTTTTGTTACCAGGGTTTGGCTTTGCTATGGTTTTTCAAGGAATCTACGCCCAACGGTGATTTAAAAATGATTTTATTGTGTAGAAGGCTATGAGGGCAGATAAAGTTTTAGTCGAGCCTTGAATGAAAGTGGATGGTTTTCTATTTTGAGGCTTTTAGGGAGTTTGTGTAGAAATGTCACTCCGTCCTGGGAGGGATTTAGCAAAACAAAAGTTATTTTGCCGCCTTGTACCATTAGAGATGTATTTTTTTTATTTAAACTTATTTACTTATTTGTAAATTTAATAAAACATTCAAATTGAGATAAAGGCCGGGTCACACTACGCTGGTTACCAGCTACTAGTTGTTAGCTGCTAGTGAAAAGCAGGAAAACAGCAGCAGCTAGTCTGACCACTACAAATGATGCTAGTTCCAGCAAAACAGAGAGGCGCGAGTGGTCTTACTACGCTGGTTGTAGCTAATGAGAAATTAATAATTATCAGGTGTTTTAGCTTATGTATCTCAACAACATTTAAACAGTGTTGTAAACAAATGATAATTAAGACCTTATCCAATAGATTTGCTAGGGATTTTAATACATTTTAATATTATACTTTAAACTTCACATTTGCTGTTACCAATCAATTCAGCTCTACAAAGCAATCATGTTGGTGTTTAAATTGTGATTCTACGCCCAACGGTTGCAGAGATATTCAAATTGCTAAACACAGTACGTTGTCCAATGTTATCCTTATGGAGAATAAATAAAATTTGATATCTCGATTATTTATGAATGTATGTTGATGAAACTTGGTATGTGGCTTCACATAGTACTGGTATATTTATATTTGCACAACAAATTTATTTTTTGTTGATTATTCCCGTAGCAGCATACCTGCGTACTCAGCCCCCATGTTATTCCTATGGAGAATAAGTCAAATGTAATGACTCCCTTAATTTTGAACATAAATTAATAAAACTTGGTATGTAGCTTCACTTGGTTGAGTTATATTGATAATTGCATAAAAACCCATTTTTTCGTTCCTTGTTGCAGCAAACCTGCTTACTCAGCCCCCATGTTATTCTTATGGAGAATAACTAAAATGTTATATAGCGCTTATTTATGATTGAATATTGATAAACTTGGTATGTAGCTTCGCCTAGTTAAATTATATTTATATTAGCATAAAAATCAATTGTTTGTGTTCCCTGTTTCAGCAAACCTACGTACTCACTACCAATGTTATTCTTATGGAGAATAATTGAAATCGCTTATATGTATTCACCAACATTCATTCCCACACCCGAGTGAATATATTCACCCGAGTTTCATAATTTTATGAAACTTGGTACGTGGCTTTATGTGGAATTCAGACGAATATTATGCATTGGAAATTCGCTGAGTACGCAGGTTTGCTGCGACGGGGGTATTTTACTTTACCAGTTCTAGATACTGGTGCACTTTGAAAGGTAGTTTCGAAGGTGATATCTAAATAACCCACCCTTAATATTTTATACATTCCATCAGGTAACAACCACTTAGTAAAAAAGTACATATACCACTTATATATAAGCAATGACGGTGTGGCCTCCTGGTGATTTAATATCACTCCAGTTAAAGTCTTAAAGGTTTATACTTTATCATATCAATTTAAAGTAAATCAATTTTAAGTATTTTTTATTATGATTTTAATACCTTTACATGTATTGTATTTTTTAGAAAACAAAAGAAATCCCATTGGCTTCTTATCTAATGTATGCTAATGCCGTATGTGAAGTAGAAGAGATAGAAGGACTAAAAAAACACTATAAAAGTATAAAGTATGGGACTATAAGCGCCACCAATGTCGAAGTCCTGGTTTGGTTGGAAGGCGAGGAAGGCTTGTCAGTAAATGATGATACCCAGAAGTGCCGGATTATCAACTACAACACCGTGCACAGGTATCTAACTACTGAAGAGGATCATCTATGCAAGGATATAGACAAGATCCACTACAAACCCTCAAGCCCTAATTATGGAACGTGAAGGGAAAACTACAATGCTCTTGTTCCAATATAACTATGAAAACATAAATTTTGATTTGTAACAGAGCATTGACAAAAAATAAAGATCTTTAAATCATCTAGTTTTGATTTTTACTCATTAGGAACGCCTTATCCCCCACCATAGCTTCAAAGGCGTGCGCACAGGGGGTACCACAGGTGCCGGGGCACCTGCAAAGAATTTCAGGAGGGGCACTGCAGCGCCTCCTCTGATTTTGGAGGTGCCACGTTATTTATTTTATATTTGACAAAATCACATACTATTGATCATACATAATATAGAACATACTATTGATTTTATTTTTTTATTTATTTGGACTTTACCTATCGCTTCTAGTGTTTAAAACTACACTACGTTTCGGGAGGTAAGGAAACTCCTCCCGTTATCAAATGAACCCTACTTACATCTAAATATCAAGTTCTTACACCTAACTAACCTACATTTTTTTGATTTTCTTAATCTTTTACATTTTAATTACACTAACACAAAAATAACAAATACAATACACCAACACAACATTTATATACACGAACAAATGGAAAACTGACAATACATTACCTGTTCTGCATCGTTGCCTCCAAGCTGACGGCAAACACGGGAAACCTAACGGGTAGCCACAGCTGTGTCGTCACGTGCCCCTGGCGGTAGGTGGGGGTAACGGCTCTCTCCCCTCCACTACCACTAGCCACTAGTCGAGTGTGCGATCTGATGGTACCGGCTGACCCGGTAATCTGGTGAGTGTGTATCGAGTAAGTCTTATACGAGGAATGGCAAACAATGTTAGGTATTATGGGAGTAGTTTGATATTTTCAATCGTTGTGGGGGGGGGGGTTACAACGGCTTACCGTACTCCATTAGTTTTAATTTATTTTTAATCAAATTCCCAAATTATCATTATGACCTTTAATATATATTTCGTAGTGTCTTCTGTTATTAACCGTTAAGCTTGAATTACATTCCACACAGCACGACGTGGTTTGAACCGCATAACTTGAACGTAACACATTGTAACGTTGATAAGTAATTTGTGATGGTTGAAACTATGAAATATCCTCGACTGAAACTGTTTTTTTAGGTTTCAGAGACATAACTGTCAACTGTTTGTCACTGTCAAAATTTACACAAAATCAAATTATAGGTAATGATACAATTATCGCAGACTATTCGTCAAAGTACCAAAATCTTTGTAGAGGGCAAAATCTTGTGTCTTAATTTTTTTAATTTTGCAATTTTAAGATTTGTATAGCTTATAAGCGTTGATATTTATAATTGACAGCCATTTTGAAACCGGAAGTTATATATATAAGGTAATTTAAATCACGAAAGCCAACTAAACTATGCAACGTTTCAATTTGCCATCTGAACCTACACTACAAAGATAAAACATATAACAAATCAACAATCAAAATCACTTACAGATAGACAGGAAACTAAGTTAGATAGTTCTATACATTATATAATGAAACTTGTTTAATTTGACCTATTTTGAAGTTTGGGTCAGTAATTTTAGGACATTCTGTATATATATTAGCATGATTTTAATTTTGTTAAAGCTTTTAAACTGTTTTATATGAGTTTTATTAGCTCCTCGAAATTTAAACAGAATCATTTCCACAATTATTACAAAGATAATTATAAATTATTTTGAATTAAATTAAAATATTTATGAAGTACCGGTACCTACTCCTAGTTGTTCAGCCTTATACATTTTAGTTTTAGTACCTGGGGGCCGAGCTTTGCTCGGGGGAAGGCCAGTCAGTTTGTTTAAATGACTCGGAGCATATTTCAACACTTCCCCCTCTACTGATAATCAGATTTTTATTATTCATTTGCCTCTTTTCTACATTTTTAAGGTCCCTCCAGTTGATATTTATAGCTCAATGTCCCTTTGATTTATTTTACTACTCTATATATGTAATCTTAACTCAAATCTTTTAATCTCTGCTCTCAGAAAACCACATGTTAATAATCATAAACAACATGAGTATTACTTTGACAGTTCCCTGGTTGATTATGAACAGCTGTTACAATTCTTTTGTTTTGATTTGAAACTCCATAAGCCCAATGTTAATTTTTGTAACTTTTCATTTTAGTTTTTTTACATTATTTGATTTTTCCTAGGGATGAGGCCTGTCTAAAACTAATTTTTATCCCAGAAATTAGTTATTTTGAACATTTGAAGGAAATCGTTGGAGCCGTTTTTGAGATCCGTGTCACAAGCAAGCAAGCACGCAAGCAAGCAAACCTTACTCATATTAGAGTATAGGATTTGGTTACTGGAATAAGATGGGACGTGTTGTAAAACGTATTTCATAATTTAATTTCAGTCCAAAGAGAAACATATGTTATAGAACGTCAAACCGCATACAGCTGCAGTGAGCTCTATGTTATATCATAGAGGTCAGAGTACAGCTGCTCACATCTGCCCGACCTTGGCATAATCACGAACGAACTGAACAGAAACTAGAATACAGTATATCATCAAAGTAAAATTTAAATATAATCCAATAAACCAATTTAAAACATGGAAAGAGGGTCAGTCTGTCGAACCATTCCATGCGGGCAAATTATATGATTGTTTTTGGTTATTATTGGTACATTTGTATCTTTATATATACGCCATCACGGATCCAAATCATGACATATCTTCGCCCCAGTGGCCTTCAAAGTTCCATGTTAATCTTATTGACATTAATATTTAGTGGACCGAATCAGCTAAACTTTAGTAGGCTAATTTGCTAATTAGTAGGATTTAATAGTCTAATTCGCACCGCAAAGACCCCGCCTAAGGGAAGAAATTCTGACGATTCCCCAATCTCCAGATTGTGGCGGAGACCTCGGAAGTATGAAGTATAAGTAAGTAATATGAAAAATATCCACGGAAATTAATATAGGTATTACCATAGAAAATTAGTTTAATTTAAACATGTGCAATTGTCTAAGGCAATAAATTTATTAATTTATAACCTAAAGGCATTTGTATCCCTACTGGCATTCACAGGTTTTATGTATACCTTCACGCATTAACTAACTGTGGTTACAAGTGTCCAAGTTATCAACAAGACATTTTAGTTTGCAACAAAAATGGGCTTCCTGGATCGATGTCTACTCATTTTTTTATTGGAAGGTAGGAATGCTTTTCCCACACCCCCGCTCCCGCGAGGGTAGTACGGGACACCTCCAAGAGAAGACTACCCACCTACCCTGTCCATTGAAATTATATAAATTCCCCCAAAAAAGACGTTTTGCTTAAGCAGGCTCAAGCCGCCACCTTGGAAAATGGCTTCCAAAAGTGAGTTTTTACGTTGTAGCTGCTTAACTATTAACTTTAAAGAAACATGATGTAAATCATGTAATTGCCCAAAATACTTGTATTCAAAATTTGTTGTAAACGACTAATGGGGTTAAACATTTATCTGACATGCGATTCTGATGACTATAGGGAGTGTTCATTTTACAAATCATTACTGCCTTTGATATCTGAGAAACCTTTTTTTTGCATTTTTAAATATTCCTGACGAAGCCAAGTCAAGTGGTTCATGTGCGTCGACAAATATCCTTTACTCAAAACTACGATATGTTATATTAGTTTCACTCTGTAATTTCTCTCATGGCCAACATCCCTGTTGGCAACACTGGCACTTGTTGCAATCCTTTTTCAGCTGATTTCCTCAATCAATCTTCCACTTCAAACTTAATCTTCAAGCGTCGAGACGTCAGCTGAGCAGTAAATTATTGTTGTTACCACTGTACGGTATCGCTGTCAGTTGTGACATGTTGCAGAAACTGCATTGTACAAATGCATAGTAATCAGACTTCCTCAAAATCAGTAAGTACCCACAATCGCACAAAGGTTATTAAGATATTGACTTTATTTTTTTATATTTATTTGGACTTTATCTATCGCTTCTAGTGTTTAAAACTACACTACGTTTCGGGAGGTTAGGAAACTCCTCCCGTTATCAAGTGAAACCTACTTGCATCTAAATAGCAAGTTCTTACACCTAACTAACCTACATTTTTTTATTTTCTTAATCTTTTTCTTTTACATTTTAATTTACACTAACACAAAAATAAAAAATACATATACAAAATATCAAATACAACACACTAACGCAACATTTATATACACGAACAGATGGAAACTGACAATACATTACCTGTTCTGCAGTCAGTATTGTCAGTTTTCCATTTGTTTGTGTATATAAATGTTGTGTTAGGGTTTGATTTTTCGTATATGTATTTGTTAATTATCAATTGGTACAAGGTAAATATGGTGTACATTGGCATAAATAACTTTATATTGTAAAACAAGGGGAGATGATTTTCTGTGGGTGAGGGGACAATTATTTAGTATTCATTAATTAAATTATTGAACATAAAATAGCAAATTACACAATAACACAACTAACCATGATAAGAAGGGGAAACATCTATGAATGATGAATGAGATGTAATGTATCACTACAATACCTATATTTAATGTGGCATTAAAGTTAAAATTCAGGTTAGTGATGAAAAAACTTACAAATTAGTTCATTTAAACTATACTTAATCCACTAATACTGTTTCTATTGTTGCCTCATGACATGTTTTTATCTTGATTGCTAAATAAACACTAACATACATACTAACCTCAAGGTATTTAATGAAAAAATAGTTATATTTCGTTAGGCAGTAGAACAAACATATAACTTATAGTATATTGAGTATTATATTTAAGCCTCCTACTACATAAACATTGGCATTGGACTTTGATGAAAGAGTCATAGAACTAACAGTAGAAGTTCAATTAAGTAGTTCAACGTGTGGGTGTACGTTTGTTTTAACAACGAATGCAAGTCGACTGAACCTCGTCTTTAGGAAAATAACACATTCTCCTTGATGCTTTAGTAACAGGTGGGTTGACGCAAGACATAGGAATCCAACAGATGTCTTCTCTTGAAGGCCAGTAAAATAAACGGTATCAGGAAACTGACACATACTTTCTCCCTTTTAGCCCAACTTTAATGAATAAATTACTTTTTATTTACTACATATAGAATACAAAGCACGGTCGAATGTACAGAAAATCTTGTAAACAAGTTGTTTTAAAAAACATCCACCAAAACTCTTCTGTGGAGGCACTACAGAATCCATTGCTACTCGTGGTTTTAAGAGGGGAAATGCCCCCTATCCCCCCCAGGGTTATTAAGGGGCAACATATTTCGAATTTCCTCTGTTGGTCAATGCTAACTTGACAAGCATATCAAGTTTGAATGAAATTTATCCGTAAATAAGAGAGAAATAGTAATTTTTGTATTCCCCATAAGAATAACATTGGACAACGTACTGCGTTTACCGCAAAATTAAAATTCCAATTTTCTCCGCAACCAGCAATCGTAGAATAGTAATTCAAAATACTAAATTATTTAGTTTCTTTTTAATGGTGAATAGTAATATTTTTTTGTTTTTTTTTTTATTAAAAATACAAAAAATGAATTTTTGATGTTTTAAGTCCTGTAATTTCTGAACCCAAATTTTTACAGACATGCGGGTGGTGTCATATTGTTGAAAAACTAATGTTCTAGGACCAAAGTTTAATCAAAATCATTAGAGCCGTTTTCAAGAAATTTTGATTTTTCATGATTTTTGGGGGATAATTACCCTTGAAAATAAAAAATTCAAAAAAATGAAAAAACACCTGGAGATATCTTGGATTAGTACCTAAATACCAAATTTCATAAAAATCGGCCCATTGGTTTGGGCTCTGGCTCTGTACACATCCACACACGCGCGCGCGCATACACACACACCACGTAAAAACCACTTTTTTGGGTTCCGGGAGCACCAAAACAAATATTTCCACTAACAACTCAAATTCAAAAATTTTGACGAAAACAATACTTTCTCAATATACTATGTATAGGGGGAGAAAGTAAATATTTAGCTGGTCCATGTGGATGGATGCAGCAATTTATCCTGAATGTCGCACTCAATTTCATGTCCCTTATAAACTATTTTGAGACTTAACAAAGATTACAAAATTAATTTTGTGAAGTAGCGCTAAGGTGGAATAGTAATCAATATTGTCTATAAGTTACTAATTTATTTCGAAGTGACTACGTACACGACCAATGTAAAGGCAAATTCACATCGCTACCGCTTAGGTTAGGTTACGTTACGTTAGGTTAGGTTTACTGGCTCTCAATCTGTTTTAAAAATCACAGGAAAAGTAACGTACGGTGCATAATTTGGAACGGACGTGAACAGTAGCGGCTCACGTCAGACGTGTACGTAGCCTCTGCCAATTTATTTTCATATCTTTAGTAAGGGGGGTCGAGACAACGAAATAAGCTTTATCTCTATAGGTTTCCTCACTTTCCCTGACTGTAGAAACCCTGAACAAAGAATCAGGATTGTGAATCACTTGTAAAAAGTATTAATAAAACATTTGTTTCTTTCCAGCGAGGACAAATTTGATAAGAAGCAATCCAGTTCTAAAATGCCACCTTACGACATTCTTCTCAGCGAACAAACCCTGCAGATGTTACTGAAATACAAGACCGACCTGATGTATAAACACACCGAACCCGGCCGTCTTCTGAAGGATCAGCTATGTTCAGAAAAAGGACTCTCGGATGAAATGACCGCCAGTGGGTTCCTACAGCTGATGTTATCCACCAAGAGGATCACTTGTTTCGCCGAGAGTGAAATATCAGGAGATGGTTCCGACTGGAATGCCACAGAGTTGAGACTCCTCGGGGAGGTTTCTGTCGCCATGGCTGTCAGGGTGTTCGACAACGGGGTGTGGGGAGTGCATGAGAAGGGGTTCGCGGTTCACAACCCTCCGATGGTGGCCAAGCTCGTGTTCACCCCGGGACCCCTCCTGCACGGGAGTAGATTCCGCACAATCACCCCTGACTGTGATGACGTAACTGTCCACGGTCGGATAGACCAGGAGAAATACAACGCCATCCTGGGAAGAAGACTCTTCCCGGCTTTTCTCTACGCGGATGAAACGGCAAGACGAGAAAACAGCAAAGCATTAATCGTCCTACCGGGCCTAGGATGCGGCCAGTTCGCCGGGAAGTTCAAAGGCAAAATGGGCGAACACATGAACCGAGCAGTGCAATCGATTTTAAAACGAGGCAACTTCGAAAACGTCGCTTGCGTCAGATTCGACCCGTACGACGAGTGCGAGGATTTCGAACAGGAAATTAACCAAGTTATTTATCGTGTGAGGAGAAACGTCGGACGGTTCGGGAAACCCCAACTCTCCCTTGTTAAAGATTACGAGGAAATTGGAGGCGAGTTTGAAAACTGCACTTTGTACAAGGTCGTCGCTTGGGACCATGCGAGTTTACCTGGGAACGACTACTTCCTGGGATGCAGGAACACCGACGATGGAGTCGCAGCTGCTGCCACGGACTCCATGGAGGTCTTGACTGGAGTGAAGGGGAGTTACTCCCAGGCAGGCTACTTCACGCCGCCGGCCGGCTACAGCTTGTGGAAGACTGTGGCTGCCGACCGCAAGACCAAACTGGTGGTCGACGGAAACGTAAAGGTGGCTTTGGAGTACAGGCTTGTACAACTGAGCCAATATACTGGATGAGGCTTGTGTAAGGGTAATTACGAGGCGGAGTACCTCTACAGTATGATTTTATTACGTATTTTTACGATGTCGATTGTAAATATTGAATCTGCGGAGAAACACTAGTGTCACAAGGGTATTAGAATCTTCTAAATACCTCTACAGCCGGATTGTGTAACTGTCTCACTGTCACACCCACGTAGGTTGTACCTAGAAACTCCTGGGACGATTGTTAAGTTACAGTTTCCAATTTTAAACCTCAATTTTTCCTTTCAAAATCGGGCTCAAAGAATTTCAAATAAAAACAAAGAAATCATATCAGCTGTAAAAAAGTAACCAGTGATCTGTCAACGTAACTTTCACATGGTAAAGTACAAACACAAGTTATAACCATTGAATGAAGATTATATCTTGAGTACATATACCTTGAAACTCCGGGGAAAATCGCCAAATCGGACAGTTTTAATTGTCAACACCCTGACGGGGGCCTGGGGGAGGAGTTCCCAGTGAGTGAGTCCTTAGTATAAACATGTTATGTTGGGTTGGAATTAAAACAAGCAATTGAATGTTAACAATTTAACTGTAACATCAATGGCGGTTTTCCAAAATTCCAAGTTTTTTTCAAAAGTTGGATCGAGGTTAATTCTTCACAACGACAATAGATGAATCCCAATGCTACAGCACGCTTTAACTTAGCAACTTCTAAAGTACAGACGGTTTTCACATATTTGTTCAGATAGAATAATCTTTAGTTTGCAGGAAAGTATTTGCTTTTTTCATCTAGGCTTACTTATATCTAAACAACTTACATTCACAAAAAACATCAATTGGTTTGTCGATATTTGAAAAATAAATATCAGCTGTTTTAATAATAATTGACTCGATATTTAAAATCAAGTACCTGGGGGCCGAGCTTTGCTAGGGGGAAGGCCAGTCAGTATGTTTAGATGACTTGGAGTAATATGTCACCACTTCCCTACTGATAATCAGATCTGTATAACTCATTTGCCTCTTTTCTACATTTTTAATGTCACTCCAGTTGTTATTTATAGCTCAATGCCCCATTGATTTAATTTACTACTCTATATCACTCAAATCCTTTAACCTCTGTTCTCAGGAAACCACATGTTAATAATCATATACAACATCAGTATGTATTACTTTGACAGTTCCCTGGTTGATTATGAACAGCTGTTATAATTCCTTTGTTTTGATTTGAAACTCCATAAATAAGCCCAATGTTAATTTTTTGAACTTTTCATTTTAGGTTTTTTACATTATTTGATTTTTCCTGGGGATGAGGCCTGTCTAGAACTTATTTTTATCCCAGAAATTAGTTATTTCGAACATTTGAAGGAAATCATTGGAGCCGTTATTGAGATCAGTGTCGCAAGCAAGCAAGCAAGCAAGCAAGCAAACCTTACTCATATTAGAGTATAGGATATATCCTATACTCTAATATGAGTACGTTTGCTTGCTTGCTTGTGACACGGATCTCAAAAACGGCTCCAACGATTTCCTTCAAACGTTCGAAATAACTAATTTCTGGGATAAAAATAAGTTCTAGACAGGCCTCATCCCCAGGAAAAATCAAATAATGTAAAAAAATTAAAATGAAAAGTTAAAAAAATTAACATTGGGCTTATGGAGTTTCAAATCAAAGCAAAAGAATTGTAACAGCTGTTCATAATCAACCAGAGAACTGTCAAAGGGACTCAAGTTGTATATGATTATTAACATGTGGTTTCCTGAGAGCAGAGATTAAAAGATTTTAGTGAATATTACATATATACAGGTAGTAAAATAAATCAAAGGGACATTGACTTATAAATAACAACTGGAGTGACCTTAAAAATGCAGGAAAGAGGCAAATGAGCTATAAAAATATGGTAATAAGTTGGGGGAAGTGGTGAAATATTACTCCCAGTCATCTAAACAAACTGACTGGCATTCTCCGAGCAAAGCTCGCCCCCAGGTACTCGCTAAGAAATACTGAATAAAATCATACTATGTAGGTACTCCAACTTAGTTCAAACCCAGTGTCTCTGTTGTGAATCAGATGTGAGATATATATATATATATGTATATGTATATATATAATCAGTTATTTTGTATAAGTGTACTTGTGGTACATCTTATTGGGGTAGATAAGACCAAGATAACTTGTTGAATGTGTGATAAAACCATAATATCGCTCTCAAGAGGTGTTTAGGTTAGGGTTCTGAAATATGTATAATTTAGGCTACAGGATTGTCCCAGTAGAGGGAGTACTCCAAAATAATTTGAGTGTTTTCAAAATAACTTCATTTATATTAACTCTCTGCTGCACACAGCTAGAAATTTCAGCATTTAAAACTTGTGTATCTAAATGGTTCACACATCCCATTCGCTGTGAATCTGGATATCAAATTTTTCAACAGTATGTCTGAGAAATTTCTGAATCTATAATAAATTCTAGTTTAGTTTTCATATTTTCCTCAACAGACAAGAATTACGGAACATATTTAATGTTTATAAAGTATAAAATTTAGCCAACAAATGAGTTTTTCTTGTTTTAATTCATATTTGCAAATTAAGGAACACAATTGTTATAACTTCTCCAAACGAACAGTGGACTGAGAATGCTTGGAAGAAGATGCCATACAAATGTCAAGACTCGACCAAAATCATTAGTCTCTATTTATATTTCCCCTTTTTTAGGAATAAAACTGGTTTTTTCCACATGCATGTACCAGGCAATACGAATAATACTCATATTTAGTTTAGGACAAGTTCATGTAATTTCTGAGACCATTAATTGTCACTATTACATTTGTACAGGTTATTAAAACTGTTGTTTTATTTAATTCCTTATCAGGGCTGGCAACAAGGTGATTGGGGGGGCCTGGGACAACAATTCTGTGGGGCCCCCAAAGACCCCGATTTTTAGTATTTTGGTAATTTTGTTCTTTTGGCCGGGGATCCTAGGGCAAAGTGCCCTGGTTGTGCCCCCTTCATAGTGGCTCTGTTTCTAGTAAAAATGTTCTAATAAAAATAAACAAGTGGGTGATTTAATGAGTTACAGTGCATTGCACGAGTGAAAAACCAGGCTGTCCATAAGCCCAATGTTAAAATTAACATTAGTCTTATGGACGGCCTGATTTTTCACTCGTGCAACGCACTGTACTCAAGATTTAATTTTTCCTATTCATAACTTTTCTTTGGAATTTAACACTTCTATATTTACAGGGTGTAAAAAACCCTTTCAGAATAAGAATTCTTTATTGCCATTACAAGGTTTACAACCATAGCAAAGTCACTTAATACAGTTTATTATTTTAAAACTATGTTTACATCATTAATAAATTCTTGTACATTATAAGGGCACTACTTTAACAAATAAGTTAGCTCATAAGAACTTTTTTAAATCTTTGCATCACTTAAACATCTAATTTCATATGGTAACAAATTGTATAATCTTTTAGACTGTTCTATTAGACTGTTTATTAAATTTATAACTATTAGATGTATTGCTTTATTAACATTTTCTAGGCCTTAAATTGTATATATTTCTAGTGCTATAGTTGTGATAAAATTCATTTGCGTATTTTTTATTAAAATTGGGATATGATTTGTCATACAAAAATAAAGAAAGAAATCGTATGAAGGTATGTCCTAAAATGCTTAGTTTTATCTGTTAGTATGTGTTTTTTACTCAATACGTTATATCTTAGGAACATCAACATCTGAAGATATTGACTTAAAACTTGGTATATGTATTACATCTAATAAGACCCACTTTGGTATGAAACATCAAGTTTCTACTTTGAACCAATTTTCTGAGTTGTTGTGAGTTAATATCTTCATTTCATTACTTTTATGAAAAAGTGCCACAACTTTTTTGATTCATAGTTTTTTCATAAGATATACAAAAGGAGTTTTTCATTTATGCTTTGTTACCGTAAGGTGTACGGTTTTTAGCTTTGAAAAACAAAAGCCGCCATTTTGAAATAGTAAGTAGAAACTTGAAATTCCATGCCAATATGGGTATAATTAAGACACATGTACCAAGTCTGAAGTCGATATCTTCAGAGGTTCCTAAGATATAACGTATTAAGAGGGGGCTCCAGTCCTCTGCGTCTCCCATAAGACCAATGTTAGTTTTCAAAGTCCGTCCCTCCTCAACGGGTTATCCGAAATTGATTATTTATGGTTCGTTTTAAAAGATCAAAAATATATCTAGCGATTTCAGAAAGCAGAATTTCGTTATCATCAATAGTTAGCGCATAAAAAAATCGTTAATTGATCGATTCTAAATTCTGCTTACTGAAATCGCTAGGTATATTTTTGATCTTTAAAATGAGCCATAAATCAACGATGTTGAATAATCCGTTGAGCAGGAACGGGCTTTGAAAGTTAACATTGGCCTTACGGGCGAAGCAGGTAGAAACGCGAAAATTTTCGTGACTGGAGCAACTTAACTAAAAACACATAGGCAGATATATAAACAAAATATGTGAGGTGGAAAGCGAAAAGGGACCTCTTGTCGGCAAAGTAAAATTTTCAGTACAGCTAAATACAGCAATTTCGGTCCAAATCATCGATTTTCGGTTTTTTATAGATTATTATTCGATATTTTGAGTAGAAAAGGCGTGTATCGGTTAAAAAGTCGAATCAAAGCTTAAACAAGTCGATATAAATCATTTTGTTAGTCACTGCATGCCCTGAGAAAAGGTACCTCTTGTCGCTTATGGAAAAATAACATGGCCGACAAGAGGTCCCTTTTCCACAACACACTTCGTAAAGAAACATTGGTTCAAAAAGTAGTCTCTCCTGAATTCTAGCGGACACTTAGAGAACTAGGACGAAGTTCTAGTAAAAGCAGAACATCGTCTGATTATTTTAATACGGCCCCGACAAGAGGTACCTTTTCTATAACAGAGGTTTAGGTTAAAAAACGTTGACTTTCCTATACAACAGTCCTTTAAACAGTGGACAGTTATTACGTTATTGTAATTAATTAATCAGTAATTATCAAATAACAAATATTCTATCAATGATAAGCGGGATAGTTCAATAATGAACAGGGCATTTTTATATGTAAATGTTCAGCCTTGAAAAGGTATCTCTTGTCGTTATGGAGATATAACACGGGGCCGACAAGAGGTCCCTTTTCAGAAAATACCCTTGTGTACTACATGTTGCAATAAACACAGTATAAGCCTAAATTCTAGCGTTAGTTAAGGAAACTACTAGTGTTCTTCCTAAAGAGGACATTATAAGCTTTGCATTGATACCAAAAGCATCGCTTGAATATGAAATACCCCCGTCGCAGCAAACCTGCATACTCAGCGAATTTCCAATGGAGATATAAATTTCTTAATACTACATAAAGCCACTTACCAAGTTTCATAAAAATATATTCACAAATAAGCGATATATACAATTTTAATTATTCTCCATAAGAATAACATTGGGGCTGAGTACGCAGGTTTGCTGCAACAAGGAACACAAAAAATGGGTTTTTATGCTAATGTCAATATAACTCAACTAGGTGAAGTCGTATACCATTTTTTATTCATTTATGTTCATAATTAAGGGAGACAGAGCATTTAATTATTCTCCATAAGAATAACATGGGGGCTGAGTACGCAGGTTTGCTGCTACGGGAGAATTATGCAAAAACAATTTTTTGGAGCAAATATCAATAGACCTCAACGAGATGAAGCTGTATACCAAGTTTCGTCAGTATACGTTCATAAATAAGCGAGATATAACATTTTTCTTTTCCTCCATAAGAATAACATTAGACAACGTACTGTGTTTAGCACTTTCAATATCTCGGTAACCAATTGACGTAGAGGAATGATCGAAATACCAAATTGTGTGTTTTTTTTAGCTGAATCGAATGGTCAAAACTAAAATTTGACTTTTTCCAAAATTATATGTAAAAAATTCAAAAAACCCATTTTTGGGGTACAAAACCCCCCCAAAATACCCCTTCGGATAGGTCGATCTGTCTGGTTTTCGAACTTAAAGTCATAAATGCTGCTTTACATATTTATACCAAATTTCGTCAAAATCAGATCATTGTTACGAGAGTTATCGTGCTCACGGACACATATATATATATATATATATATATATAGATATATATATATATATATATACAGTATCGAACGAATGGTGTTTTTGGGGTCTGGGGACCTCAAAACGAAAAGTTATCATGGTCCCGGGCCTAGGTCTTACCATGCCGACTACGGTAATAGCTTCTTCCCTATAGGGGAAATTCGCTAAAAGTATAGATTCTGAGTTTATTTAAACTTTTTGAGGGCGTTTTCCTGAAAATGCCCTTCACCCTTCGAGAAAGTTCAAACGTCCATAACTCAAACAAAAAAAATCGTAGAGACATGAAATTTGCACCAAACTGTTAGGAATTTTAAGGTGATAATAAAAATATCAATAACTCAAAATCGGAAATTGCCGACAAGAGGTCGCTTTTCGCATTCCACCTTACATATGTCTTACAACAATATAAAGTATATCTATATTTATACTGTACTTACATACAAGGCGGTAAAGGCCTTGTACCATCTTTTGTGTATATTTTACCGTCTTGTATGTAAGTACAGTATAGTGTCAATATACTTTATAGTGTTGTAAGACGTATTTCATTTATCCTGCAGATATATAGACAGATAAATGGAAAACTAAGCGTTTTAGGACATACCTTCAGTTGCACTTTTTTCTTTCTTTTTGTATGACGAATCAGATCCCAAAGTCCAGAAAGTTTTGATTTACACCCTGTATAAGTTGGAAAGAACTGAGAAAACTGGAAAAGGTATCAAAAGCATTCTTCACTGATATTTCACTATCACCAAATCGTTTTTCACCGATGCCAAAAACTGATAGGTACATTTTTATCATGTCCTCTGTTCTTCACCAACGGTGTAATTTTGTAGTGTTCAAAAGGTACATTTTTATCATGTCCTCTGTTCTTCACCAACGGTGTAATTTTGTAGTGTTCAAAAGCAAAATAGACTTGGCAGAAATATGAGATTCAAATATTAAAACCTGAACAACACTTTTTTCCCAAAAATACCTCTAAACGTTGAGACATTTGGACGTTTTTGTCCGGAACAAATTGTTCATTGCAAAATCTGATGTTATAACAATATAAATGTTGTGCTTGTAAAAACTTGACTCCTCTAAAACTTACCTGCATGTTCAAGAAGAGATATCGAGCGAGGGTACAAATAAAAAATAACATTCCTGTGAAAAAATGTTTATTCCACGACAATCAGAATTACAATGAACCTGAATTTTCGTTAAACAGTATGACTAAGCAATCCTGCTACGACGACCCCCTCCACTGTCGCCCACCTAAATGCTAAGCTAACACTAGAAATGTTTGAACCAACATACGTGACAGCTGTTTCTCAGCCTTCCATATAGAAGGTGGTCGTGACAACGAAATGCTACAATATATTCTACATTTAAATTAAACATTTCCATTTCTTAATAATTTCTTTATTGCATTTTTGTGTTGCAACTGTGCAGGTATAACAGTGTGCCGCAGTAGTTAGGTTAGGTTAAAGTGTTTATGTGTCATAAACCATATTTGAGTGAACTAACTTCATTATCTACACTACCGTAATTCCCATTGGTCTATCGGTTCTGGTTTTCCTATACTCTAATATGAGTAAGGTTTGCCTGTATGATTGCTTGCTTGCGACACTGATCTCAAAAACGGCTCTAACGATTTCCTTCAAATGTTCAAAGTAACTAATTTCTGGGATAAAAATAAGTACTAGACAGGCCTCATCCCCAGGAAAAATCAAATAATGTAAAAAAACTAAATTGAAAAGTTAAAAAATTAACATAGGGCTTATGGAGTTTCAAATCAAAACAAAAGAATTGTATTAGCTGTTCATAATCAACCAGAGAACTGTCAAAGTAATACTCATGTTGTTTATGATTATTAACATGTGGTTTCGTGAGAGCAGAGATTAAAATATTTGAGTGAAGATTACATATAGAGTAGTAAAGTAAATCAAAGGGACATTGGGCTATAAATAACAACTGGAGGGACCTTACAAATGTAGAAAAGAGGCAAATGAGTATACAAATCTGATTATCAGTAGGGGGAAGTGGTGAAATATTACTCCGAGTCATCTAAACAAACTGACTGGTCTTCCCCCGAGCAAAGCTCGGCCCTCAGTTACTGTACTTCTTATATAATTAAGAGTTGCAGTGCCACCCGCTAGACAACTAACAGGGATAATAAGCACAAAACATAACGTCAACACAGGATACATGTTTAGTTTAAATGGTCCCTTGCAAACAACCAAAATACGTAGGAAATTAACTGATAGACCAGAATGGCATGTAATTCGCCCAAAACATTACTTTTGCGACACTGTCTAATGCATTAATTTTTTATGTCAAACAACAAATAAAAATATAAAAAAACATATAAAGAGGGTGGCCAGCTATTTTAGAAACAAATAAATAAAAAAAACTAACTCTAGGGTAAAAAAGAAACACAATTAAAGGTGTTCTTTAGTTTCCTTACATGTTGTACCCTCAAATAATCAATATTGGATAATTGTAAAACCTGAACAAAATACTGTAGGATATACGGTTTGTCTATGAAAGAAAGCCTTGTAGTAGGCTACAATATTTGTAATTTTAACATAGGAAACACTAAATAAACTACTTTTCTGTGGCACTCCTACGTGCACAGAGTTGTTTCGCTACAGGGAGTAAAATAAAATTCACTGTCACCATCTAAATTAAACACATTTAATAAAGAAACATGTATAAACATAATTTTGAACCATACAAAAAGATATGTACAAGACTGAAATAAGTAAAAAAATCAAACTTCACTAATACTAAAATGGGAAAACCAACACTGCTGTGAAAAAATGGCTCAGTTAATGTAATGATACCGTATGGGAAACGTTAAAAAAAGCTAAGTAGAAATCGCATATTTGAAATGTCACTGATCGAGAATCTACATTTAAATGTGAAAATGATCGCAAATATGTTTTAACATATGACAATAATCGCAAATTCGATTAAAATAAGACAATTATCGCAAATAATAAAGTAAAAAGAGTCAATTTTCAAAATTCGAGAGATTATAGTTCAAACGAATTTCTGTTTGTAGACAAACACGGCGAACGCATGTGATCGAAACTCCGATCATCGCCTTCGTCTACCGGCAGTTACGACTGGGGTCCAGGAACATCGAAACACGGTAGTGAACAAGTCTATTTTATTTGATCATCCAAGGTCTAGGGCAAACAACATTTTGCTCGTTACATATAAAATACAAAAAAAACATACAATAATAAACACAAGTCCGGGAACTCCTTACCCGAGCCGAACGCAATCGGATAATGTACGATAAACTACATTACACTATGATCAGCTGATGAATAAAACACGTGATGTCGGGACACCACTGATGTTACGTCTTAGGATAAAATGTGGCGGCGACGCAACGACGCAAGATCTCTCCGTCCCGGTCGCTAACTACCGTTCCGTCCGAGAGCTCGGTACGCCGACGCCGCGTCGTGATTGGTTAGTACGGCGTATAACGGCGCGGCGACGCCCCTCGCAGACCAATTCTGACACACACAGAGTCACAGCATTAAAAACAACATCGGGAAACAGTGAGTGGGGGCTAGACGGGTGCGGGGTCGGGACTGGATCGTTCTGCCGTCGGTGGAAACTCTCTTCCATCCGTCAGATCGCACAGTCGGTGCACGTAGGTTTCAAATGTACGTTTTGGCTGTCACTATTTCCAACTACTATTATAACTGGTGACAACTACCTTACATCATAAATGCGTTCAGTTTTACAACTCAAAAACAGCACCGGAGGTATTAATTTAAAGGGGGCCTTCAGTCAACAGTTTCTACCTCTTCCTAGTATTATAAGAGCAATGTTAAATGTCAAAGCCAATCTTTACAAAATAGAAAAACCTGTTAATTTACAGTTCATTTAAAAACGTAAAAAAGCCCTAGTGATTTCAGTGTGCAGAATTGTAATATAGTTCACCCATAACAATGCCAAATATTACATACTTTTGAACAAATACTATTTTTGAGATATTGAAATTTTGCTGACAGATCGCTAGGTACTTTTTTCTTTTTTAAATGAGCCATAAAACAACAATATCGGATAATCTGCGGTAAGGGAGGTTTAACAGGGGAAGCAGGTAGAAACGTGAAATGTGTCATGGCTTGAGCCCCTCTCAACTGCCTTCAGGGTTTTATAGTGGCTATATGAGCGTTAGTAAAGTTGGTAAAAAATGTTCATCACAACGTTTACCAACTGTGGATTCTTGGATCTCGTGTCCACCAGTGCAATATTTAGTCCATATACCAATCGGCAGAGCGATCCAGTCCATACAATGCATTAACAGTGAAGACCACAAGATTGTGCAATAGGGTATACAAAATTAAGAGGACGATGTAGAAAAATCCAACACAGTTTAAAGTTACTTTTCCTAGTTCCATCCACCAAAACACCCATTTATATGGAATTTAAGGTCATATTGTTCTACATGTCTGCTTAAAGGATTAACAACAAATACTTTCAAAATTAATAGGAAGATCTCTGTAAAACTATTTTATAAGTTCACCAAGTGTACCCATTGCACAGCCTTGAAATCGGAACAACAGACGTAGAAGGCACTTAAAAATGTGTAAATAATCGAGTTTCCTTCTTATTCAGCTACACAGAAACTATCGTAATTAAAACAAACCCCGCAAAACACTATCAGTGTTTCTACATCTGTGCTTGTTCCGTTATTCTATACAGTTAAGAAAACATAGGGTAGAAAAGGTAAAAAGTTCTGAACGTTGTTTTATTGGAACAAAAAATTATATCAACTTTACACAAAGAAATTACGAAAAATGTAACATGCATTCGAAACGCAAGATCTCGGAACAACTACGATCAACAGATGTTTGAAGAAGTCTGGTTCTTGGTCTTTAAAGCTATATTCGTTAATTTGGATTTACAAAATAGAGTGGAGGTAGATAAAACTATAAACTAGTCACATATTCAGTAGTTTTAGAAACACAGAAGGGCAAAAACTGTCAGTCCGCACCTGATGATATCCAATTATATTCAGTTCAATTAAACATCTTCAACGAAAAAAGAAAAATCTTCTTTCAAATTTTGTGTACCTTTCCACCCTAATTTTTCTTACAGCCAAAATACTCTAATACTACAGAAGCAAGCACCTACAGTCGTGAAGTGTGGGCAGATGTTAGTACTACTATACACAATCCCACCAACCAATTGTAACTATCACTAACGAATAAACCAATGGCAACTGTCTACAACCAAAAAGTTTGCAACCTGAAATGAACAAAATGATGAACAATAGGATTAACGTACATGATTTTTAAACGATAATAATGATTAGGTGGATTAAATGACATTTGGATTGTGAAAAATCTGTAAAGACACAAAAAGCAAAGTACTTTCGGTAAAGTAGTGCAAACATAACAAGAAAATCAGAGTATAGAGTTAAAAACTTTTCCAGACGAAACTTCAGAAAATAAGGGTTAAACGAGGCTCTAGGTGAAATATTGCAACCATCAAAAACCTTTTAACAAATCCTGTAAATTGTAAACTTCTAGACTCTCCTTCAAGAGTGAGTATAAATTAATATATAACTGTAATAAATTGGCTGAGAAAACGTAATGTAGTCTATGATGAACTGACCTCTTTTAGTCTCTAAAAATTAATTTGACTTGTCTTTATTCTACTAGATTTGACTTTCTGATGTTTTGAATCTGAATAAATTTTTGAGCAAACAGAATATTGAAGGTTCCCAGTTTTAATATCAAATAACAAAAGTCGCCTTTGAGAATCTGTTAGGCTATCTGGTCTTGCACTGAAACCACATTTAGCTCGATGATGGCCAAAATTATTTGCAAACCTCAAAAAAAACTGTTGAAGCTACAACTGTAAAAACGTGACAAAAATTTGATGTTAATTTAATGTCAATTGCTTTCAGCTTGTAAAATGAATTAAACACTGGAAGCTATGCAAATAGATGACAAATGTTGATTAAAAAGATAAGAAAAGACAAAAATCTACTGAAATATGAAAGTAAAAAAAAATATAAGAATATACACAGACCAAAACTACTTTTAAACTAAATTATGAAAAGATTTTGCAGAGAGTGCAAATTTGTTTAAAGTCTAAGCTATAAGTATTTCTGAATATATTTCATGGGCGATTATGGTGTTAATGAATGATATGTTGTGCCATTCGTTCAAAGCCAAGGGAAGTTTCGCTTTGCACATATCAAAAATACTTGGAGGAAAATGGCCATCCAACAATTGGAATCGGGTCTAATGGGCATGCAATTAAAACATACATGACATACACTCGTGCAACGCCACATTATTTACACACACACTCGTGCAATGCCACATTATTTACACCCAAAGTGGAAGTAGTAAATAAGCGATAAATAATAAAAGGTCGATATTTAATTTAAAAACTATTCTTTAGGCTTATTATTTTGGCATTTTAAACAATGCCCCGATTGGGGGAACTGTATAATGCTTGGTGTGACATTGATTTAGGAAGAAGCAAAACACGTGTCCACAAGTTGAGCATGAACCGAAAGTTCGTTGAAAACACACAGAAATCTCACTGTGACTTTTCTACGAGCACAAACACATGAGAACTGTTGCATTAGGGCCACTGAATAAGAGTTTTGCGAGATGTACAGGGTCGCACGTAAATTACATCTAAATCGCACGTAAATTACATCTAAAGGAGGAGGGGTCCGGTTTCAAAATGACGGTGAGATGACGTTAGAAGGGGGGTTAACTTGAAAATGACATAATTTTAAAATTACAATTTAGAACCAATTTCACTAGTCATACAAAAATGTTCCATCAAATTTAAGGTTAAAAAATACTAGGGGTGTGTGAGTACTCGAAACTTCAAGCGAGTATTTCCCGCCGATCGCTAACAACTGCGACCGGCCAAAACGCGTAGTAACGGCTGCAAAAGGCGATAGCATCACGTAAAATCGGTCGAAAATGACGAACCTTAACGATTGCGACCGGCCAGAACGTGTAAAAATGGCCGCAAAAGGCGATCGCATGTCGTAAAATCGGCCGTAAATGACGATCGCTAACGATTGCAACCGGCCAAAACACGTGGTAACGGCCACAAAAGGCGATCGCATCACGTAAAATCGGCCGAAAATGACGATCGCTAACGATTGCAACCGGCCAAAACGCTTATTAACGGCCGCAAAAGGCGATCGCATATCGTAAAATAGGCCTAACTAACGATTTCGTAATCTAATCTATAATATTATAAAGAAGAGGTGGTTTCTGTCTGTCTGTCTGTCTAACTGATGTTCCGGGTGAACGCAAAAACTGCTGAACCGACTGGGCTGAAACTTTACATAAAGGTAGATCTTGAACCCATGCAACACTTAGGCCTATTCACTTCCTTAAAATCCCCTCGGGCTACGCCCCGTGAACATCCTAAGTTTCAATATTTACATTTCAGAAGAAAGTCAACATTCAGGAACTGTAATGCGAACAGCTGTGGATACTTTCATTTGACAGCTTAAAGAGCAGAAGCAAGAACAGCTGATTCAAGCTAACTAAAATGCAAATTGCATTGACTATAGAACGGATAAAGAAAACCCCTGTGCGAAGAACGGGTACATCAGCTAGTATTGATTATAAGCAATGTCTGGATCAGGTGATATTGGCCAAATGAGAACCGGACCGTGTTTTATCGGCTGGAAACAAATGTCAAACCGTCTTTTGTTTGTCAATACGTAATCCAGTTTGATTGTACTGGCCAAAACTTTATATTGCTACTCATATATTAGTTAGAAAACATGTTTAGATTATCAAACCTAGGGTGGTATCCAAATCCCACTACACTATTTTAAACTACCAACTGATGGCAAATACTCGCTCGAAAATATTCAAAACTAAAAAATAATTGGCACTACTCGTCTCGATTCAAACAATCACTACTCGCACACCCCTACAAAAATACTCAGTGGCTGCTTATGCATTATGCCGACCACCAACTTTCAGGGGAATTTTAGTTTGTGCGACAATGAATCAAAAGTAAGGACGTTTTATTATTAGAGTTTTATTTCTTACAGGATGACTCGTAAGGATGAAATACATGAACAGCCGTAAACAATGTCTGCTATTTATAGTTTGACTGGAGCAATGAAAACCAAGTGGTAGCGGGCCAGGAAAACGTATTTTTGCCACCGTTTGTTGTTATTTCATTCAAGTTCTGAAAGAGTCGCTTATTCAGCAGCCCAATTAAATATATGCTTTATCCTTAGTATTTAAATTATTTAGTTTACTAATCAGAAATGTCAACAATACAGATAATCTACGGATAATCGAATGTACAAGTAAAGTCCCTTCTAAAACTGCGTTCAAATTAACAAGATTCAAAAAATTGAAAAACCACCAGGAAAACGGTTAATCTAGTGTAACATACTAAAGAATACTTTATTTACAAAAGTAATTGTAAATGAAGTATTAATTTCAGAAGTGAATTTTAAGAAAGAAGAGTTTGAGTTACTCTTTTAAGTGTTTACAAATTGAAATGATTCCCATTCCTTAACACTTGAAGGACAATCAATTAGGACACACATATCAAAAAAATTTCTTAACTTCTTCAAAATTCCCTGATTTTATAATTTGCTATCCAAATTACCTGACTTTCCAGGTATTGAAAATTCCACAACTTCCAGGAAAAGTATACACCCTGTGAAGTGAGTTTTACAGTTTTTTACCAGATTGACAGTTACGTTGCAGCAGCACAAAGAAAGGGGAGGGGGTGAAATTTACCAAATTGTTTAGCTATCCAAATTTTACTGCCAATCAACAGTTAGCCAGGTCAAAGGACAAGAAGAAAACCTCTGATTTATGGGGAGAAAATTATCTGAACTTTGAATTTATGCCACAAGGGTAAATTAAATTGTACCTAACTCTAAATTTCTCATCTGATTTGATATAAATTGCATTTTTGATTATGAGATTAATGTTAAAAACAAGTGTGAGAAAATCAAGAAATGTTGTAACCCATAGGTAAATATCAAACTTTAACACTCCCACATCATCAATTTTAACTTAACAAATGTACAAGACATTAATGGAGACCAACACACCCAATATTATTCAGAGACGATAGAAATGGAACAGTCAGGAGCTTGCGCAGCGCCGTCCTCGCACAGTACAAATGTTTGGCGGGGAACTGGCGCAGTGCACCCACCCCACAGCCGCGAGTTCTACACCACGGAGCCACGCCCTCGTTCCCACTCCGTACATAACAACAGAAGTTCTGCCAACTTCTAGCATCCAGCATAAAATTATGGGACCCTCGGAAACTGTCGTGTTGTGTACAGAAATTATAGTAACCTAACCGCAGCGTGTTGTGTAAGTTTTTAATCCTGTATAAAACTGTAATTGTTTACTTTTCATACATACTTCCATATGTTATTTGCTCGGCCGCTTAAAAGGAGAAAATAATACACAGGGACAACTTTTATTTAATCAATGCTTTACAGTTTACAAGTTCATGAAAACAATTTAAATGTTCTCTTTTAAGGACATAATTTAATTATCGGTTTCAAATTATGTTCAAAGCGTTCAAAGAACGGTAAGATTTTTAGTTTGAAATTGTCTTGTCTTAGGGGTATATGACAATCCTGTTGTTTATGTCTGTTGGCATCACTTGACGGAGAGGGAGCAACCTTGGTCAGAGGGCGTGGTCTGTTGGTACAGTAATGGTGGCGGCAGGGGGTGTGAACACCATGAATTCCCCGGCCAAACCTTTAGGACTGGTTGAAGTCGTCACTGCGGCAGTTCCCGACGTGTCCAATTCTGCGCTCCCATTGTTCACATGGATGACAAGTTACAAATTTAGACCAACTAACCGATCAAATTTGAGGAACTATTAAGTTCGAGTTAATTTTAATTTTGAATTTTTCTAGGCCCACAATCCATAGTTTTCTGGGGTTAGCTTGAATTGGGCCACACACATTTTTACAGTGGTTTTTTGTGTTCCTATTACAAATACCCTCATTAAAAAGCCTAAATCTAACCTGAAATTTATTTTAGACATATTTTATACAAAATCACAGTGTGAAGTGGCACGTATAAGTACTAGACGTCACATTTACTTGTGGAATATGGAAATTACATGCAACCAGGTTTTTGTCAAGTTCAAGTAAAAAAATTACGTGAGTGACTAGAAACAAATAGATATTAAATTTTAATTAGTTTGGATATAAAGATATAATTAGAGTATGAAAAACTAAGGAACATTCCTTATAGCATAATTCTTAATCATTTTACTGTATATGTTTACAGCTAAGACTCGGTAAAATAGTTACAGGTAAGTCAGCATTCAAGACTTTTAGAAGATACGCCATGGTAAAATAGTTACAGATGAGTCAGGAAAAGGATAGACAACAGCTAGCTTACCTGAAGAGAATAAAACAGGTGTAGCACAGGAGACACATAGAAAACTCACAAAAAAAAAACACTTGATATTTCGTCCCTCTTGGGGACTTCATCAGAAGAGAAGAGAATAAAGTATAAAATGGCTGCTTGTAAACCCTAACCTAACCTTACCTTCACAGCTAGCTTAATAAAACATGTGAACAGTTTCAAATGACAAAATAGTTTTCTCCATCTTTCTGTTTTTTTTTGTGGTCTTTTTACATAAACAATCAAACAAAGTAGGACTTGGTGTGTACCAAAATCCATTATTAGTGTACAACAGGTTAATTTTAGTGGTGTTTGTGTGTTGTGGCAACACTGACTTAAGGACCAGTTTACAAGCAGCCATTTTATACTTTATTCTCTTCTCTTCTTATGAAGTCCCCAAGAGGGGCAAAATATCAAGTGTTTTTTTGTGTGTTTTTTATATGTCTCCTGTGCTACAACTCTTGTCAAACACATTAATTTTCTTGGAATTACATTGTCACATCAACCAGTTATTGTGACAACGTTGAAAAAAACAAACAAAATAAACTTTATATCCTCTTTTCTTTTATTCTCTTCAGGTAAGCTAGCTGTCTATCCTTTTCCCAACTTACCAAATTCGAACAGCCTAGAGCTTTTCCAAATGAACCTTACAGATAAGTCAGCAATCAAGACTTTTAGAAGATATGCCATGGTAAAATAGTTACAGATAACTCAGCAATCAAGCCTTTTAGAAGATATGCCATGGTAAAATAGTTACAGATAAGTCAGCAATCAAAAGCCTTTTAGAAGATATGCCATGGTAAAATAGTTACAGATAAGTCAGCAATCAAGACTTTTAGAAGATATGCCATGGTAAAATAGTTACAGATAAGTCAGCAATCAAAAGCCTTTTAGAAGATATGCCATGGTAAAATAGTTACAGATAAGTCAGCAATCAAGACTTTTAGAAGATATGCCATGGTAAAATAGTTACAGATAAGTCAGCAATCAAAAGCCTTTTAGAAGATATGCTATGGTAAAATAGTTACAGATAAGTCAGCAATCAAGACTTTTAGAAGATATGCCATGGTAAAATAGTTACAGATAAGTCAGCAATCAAGACTTTTAGAAGATATGCCATAGTTTCCCAAACACATTAGAGAATTAGGCTAAGTACTTGAAATATTGAAATTACTCAAACTGCTTAAACACTTGTCCACTTTCCACAAGCATTTACCTCTACCAAGTCTATATACCAGCCTGCCACTTCGCCTAGCAACTAACCACAGGTTAAGGGACCAATGCAACATTCAGTGCACCACTTACCTGCGGTCATCATACGTGTCTCTCGCGTAGTAGTCATCCATTGCGCCTCTGCAACAAACAAACATTGAATATTACTAGTGTTCTGAGCAACAAAGAAATACCCTGTTTTTTCCAAGCTCTGAAAGAATTTAAAAATTACTTTATTCCACCAAATACACACAAAGCTTACGACAAATTAAAAAAAACTGTTGGGATAATTTAGTTGGACAAAAAGACACAAATTGCTTGAATGAAATATTAAAATGTTGAATTTAAAAATATTGTTTGAACTTTTAATATAGGCTGCCCAGTAGAAGGATTTAGTATTTTTATCATTCAGCAAGACCATTTGTCTTCCCTATTTTTATGACCAGTGTGACCGGTAACATTGACTATACATCTGTAGTAGACGGTAAATGCAATGCTACAATCGGTTAACCAAGAAACAGCACTATCTATTGAGTGCGCTTGGCAACAGGGGCTATCGAATGTGCTTCCTCCTAGTAGACATTACGCGAACTACTTGGAATCGCATAGGCAGACGAACAGACAGAGCTCGCTTGATTGACGCTGGTGAAAGACAGTTATGACGTCGACACCAATTTTATTACAAGTTTTTAACAGTTATTAAAAATCACACAACCTTTGTTATTACAGCCTTGCAGCCTTTGTTAAATCGTATATTAAAACTTCCCGAGTTGCGAGGAAAGCGAGACAGTTGTTTTATTAGCAAAATGAGATTTTAAAAACCCGCCATGGCCGAGCTGAGCGCGCAAAGCGGCATGAGCCAGAGTTATGTCCGCCATTGCGTGCGATGGTGGCGATTTCTATCCCGTGCTGTCAGAACTAAGTGGAGAATCCCACCTCTTTTGTTATCAGAAGGACCCATAACGTTTTCAGTCTAGTACAGGTGTATAATCAATGCCGGCAAACGTCAATTGTGTTTTACCACCTTTATTTTAAATTAATCGCCTCCCATATCAATACAGTATAAAGTGAAAATATATTTTGAAGTACTGCAAGAACAAATTAAATTAAACCTCGCAATTATAACAACACATGTCCAGTAACGGTCAGCAACAACTAAAGTTGCAACATAGGGCAGTTAGCCCACCCATACAAAACATTTCAACACCATGTTTAAACACAAATAGGAATGAAATTATGTTTTCAAATTAAATATAAGACTCCATACGCCCAATATTAATTTGTTCAACTTTTAAAATTAATTTATTTAACATAATTAGATTATTTCTAAGGATGAGACCTGTCTATAACTTATTTTTAACTCTGAAATTAGTTAATTATAACTTTTAAGCTCTTTTTGAGATCAGTTACATCCAAGTCTTACTCATAGTACATAGGACGACTATTCCTAAAAATGACAAATAAAACTCACCCGAATCTGGCACTAGGCGGTGGTGATCTGCGGCTGAACATTGATCTCTCGAAGGAGTCGCGAGGGGGCCCTCTCATACCTCCGAGGGGGGGCAGGGGCTCCCTGGGCGGCAGGGGGGGAGGGAGGAAGTCCCGTCCGCGGGGGCCGAGGTCCCTGGGGGGGAGGGGGGGCAGGCGGCGGTCGAAGGCGTCACGCTCGTCAAACCTACTGGAGGGACGATCGTAGTATCGGTCATAGTAGCTGTCCTGCGGATAGGAAATAAGAATGACTCAACAGTGGAACACACTTGAATTAAAAACTGATAAAGAGTCTATAAATACATAAAGGAAATTCTTTGATTTTTTTTTTAAGAATAATTTCTATGGCCCAAACTAGATAGGTACATCAGCAAATTAAGTTGAAAAAAAGGTTCTCTGGGTGCTAAGATTAGGCATATCATTTTATTTTCATCAGACTGTGTTATCACAAGTGTTTTCTCTCGTACTCGATTGAATTTCCGCACGCGGTTGTAGCCTGACACGGAAAACGATATCGCGTACCGTGTCTTCCATCACGGAAAAGACACTTTCGGCACTAGTGATGAAATATTATTTTTCTTGTCTTGGCAATGTTTTACATTTTGTTTTGAAGATGCCTTCATAACGCTCCAAATGGTTTTCATGAACGAGTCATGGTCAAAGCGCAGTGACAAGTATAAAACTTAAATAAATTGTATTTTTCTTGATCATTTTCTCAGTCCTAAAATAGTTCTGATTATTTCAAGTAATGTAGATATACAGGCTGTGTGGACTTTCTCAATTCACTAGGTTGTTTATTCAAGATCTGCACCTTAACACGTTCGCTACCACAATGTTAAAAAAAATCGTAACCACAGACTGCCGCCACAATTTTGCAGCGGGCGTGGCCTACTCATAGCCCAACGCCGCAGATCTGCAGCAGCTGGGTTCATTAAAATAGACTGCCGCCGCAGAACTGCGGCTTTGGTTTCTTGATACTAAATGAGAAATTACTTCGCAACGGTCTATTTTAAAGATTAGATGGTTTAGGCATGGTCTACTGGTTAATCTGCCTTATATATGCGACGCTTGGTCTGTAGCTAGTACTAGGACCAGTCTATAGGGAAGTTTATTGATTTTTTTCGTGGGCTGTCAGAGTGACCCGGCCGCCGCATATATGCGGCGGCTGGTAGCGAACGTGTTAATCGACAGTGAAGGCCTACAAAAAAAAGTCAGGAGTAGGCTATACGAAAATCAAAACTCATCATTTTACGTCCATTTGGATCAAAATGTTAACCAACTAATTTTCAGATTTCGCCAGTATCAAGACACATTAAAATAAATCCATTCTGTTCACACACAAAACACCGTACGTACTCCCTTGGTGCCTATTTTTTGTTGTTTTTGTCTTTCTTCCCTGCTTCAGCTTTTATACAGCCAGAGTCACAACATAATGCTCAATCTTTTACAGTCATTGTAATCGCTCACCTTGCCGAACCCTCCAGTCATCATCCTGTCACGCAGGAAGGGCGGGGGAGGTGGAGGGGGGTACGGGTCACGACCTAGCCTGCCTCTGAAATATCCTCGGTCCGGGCCCATCCTACAACATAAACAACAATCTATTAGCTTCAATAAACTTGACAAAAACCCAGGTAGGCCTACTGCAACGACTTTCCATTTTACTTTTTCCCCCCTATACATAGTATATGGGGAAAGTATTGTTTTCTTCAAAATTTTTTGAATTTGAGCTGTTAGTGGAAATATTTGTTTTGGCACTCCCTGAATAAAAAAGCGATTTTTACGTGATGTCTGTGTGTGTGTGTCTGTATGGATGTGTACAGAGCTAGAGACGAGACCAGTGGCCCGATTTTGATGAAATTTGGTATGTATGTACTAATTTAATTAACGATATCTCCAGGCGTTTTTAATTCTTAATTGTTAAAGGTAATTTTCCCCCCAGAACCGCTAAAACACATAAAAATTCAAAATTTCTAAACGATTTTAACTACACTTGAGTAGTTTGTAGAGCTTTAGGTTTACAACAAAATAACACCTCCCGCATTTCTGAAAAAAATCGGGTTCAGAAATTACAGGACTTAAAACATCAAAAATTAAGTTTTTTTTTCATTTTTCATAACAAAACATAAATGTTAAAACAGGTTACTTATAACCAATGAAAATAGCTTAAAAACTAAATAAATAATTCAGTACTTTGAATTAGTATTCTATGATTACTGGTTGCAGAGAGCGGTAAATGCAGTACGTTGTCCAATGTTATTCTTATGGGGAATATAACAAATAAATAATTCAGTACTTGGAATTATTCTTGTACGATTACTAGCTGCAGAGAAAATTTTCATTTAGCGGTAAACGCAATACATTGTCCAATGTTATTCTTATGGGGAATAAAAAATACCATTTCTCTCTTATTTACTGATCAATTTTGTTAAAAACTGATATCCGGATATTTGAAATTTGCTGCCCCTTAACCCTTGGGGGAGGGGGGGAGCATTTCCCCTCTCAAAAACATTGTATGTAGTAGAGGATTCTGCCTCCAAAAATAGGATTTGGGCAGTCATTTCGGAAAACAATTTTTTTAAGAATATTTTCTGTATATTCTCTACTGCACTTTATATTCGATTAGTAAATAAATAATAATTTATACATTAAAATGGGATAAAAGGGAGAAAGTAGGAGTCAGTTTCCTGAAACCGTTTATTAATCATATTTTTACCAGACACTAGTTAGTTTCTGAATCTTGCATATCAAATACTGCAGCACGCCTCAGCAGTTAGGTTGGGTTACTTGATGAAAAACCAAAGCTATCATAACCTATCTAGAGGTAGAAGGTCAATATAGTGTGCTGATTTTGTTTGATATTATTGTAACAGGGAAAAATGTTGACATGTTTTTCACACACTGTGGTAACAATTACCAAATAGCCTAACTTATACGAATATGGTGGATACAATTACTATGTGATACGGTGGCAACCATGGGAAAATGTTGAATTTGTATAAAATAGAAGTTTCTACAACTAACCATAAAAGGAATTTTGCACATAAAAATTGTAGGCCTACTTATGCACTCAGTATGGCCTAAAGAAACTGCCTAATGTCCGCTGCAGCAGTTAGATTAGGTTAGGCTAAGGGTTTTTTATTCACAAGTAACAAAGCTTATTTTGCCACATCACATTGTTTTGGTATAGGCCTACTAACATATAACATTTTCTCGACAAGAACCAGCTTAAAAAACCCTCTCTGGCTAGTTTTTCCCTTAATTCATAGTAGGGATGAGTCGATACCGAAATTTATCGATTCTCGATACCGATACCAGGAAAATCGATTCTCGATACCGATACCATCGATGCCTATGATTTTTCAGTACCTATAGTTGTTAAAACTACTATTAAAAATTTTACAAATTTATTCACTAGAATTTTGTAGTTAATTATCAAACAAATATTTTAATAAAATTTATTACTTAATTTAATATTAATTTCACTAGTTTGCTATAGTAATGTAGACGAACAAAAACTTTAAAAAACTATTTTATATTATTATAAATTCATAATGGGGAAAAACTTGGTTGTAAGATAATGACTCAAAGAAATAATTTTAGTCAGCCGATTTACTGCTTTCAACCAGACCCCACCCCTCTTCCTTCCATATCTCCAAGGTAAAATTGTTTGCCGCCGACCCAAACACTCCCCGTGTCTTTTGTAGCGCGGGTAAACGGCGGGAGTATATCTCCCCGCGCACTTCGTAGCGCGGGTAAACGGCGGGGGTATCGATGGTATGGGTATCGACATTGAACGAATGAATCTCGATACCGATACCAATGTCCAAGAATCGGTGGTATCGAGAATCGACTCATCCCTAATTCATAGGAAAGTTCACTGTTTCCCATGGATACCACAACAAAATAATTGCCAGGTTTTTGGCAAACACCTTTTTATAAGTTAATTAAAAAAAATCTCTGCAGCTGATTTCATTTAGCTAAAAAATTAAGCAAGAGACCCATATGTCATGATTCATAGGCCCCTAAAGGTAATAACTTATTACAATTTTCATTTTTAAGCCAAACTCAAATTTACAGGCACATTATAAAAGGGCTTAAAGGAAAATTATGGGTTCTTCCAAGACAATTTTCAGTACAAGTTTGTAACAAATCCCAACAAGCTGCCAACTTCAACAAGTTTCTATTTTTTTAAATTCTTTTTGTGAAGGCATAAAGGAAGTTAAATTACAGAAATTAGGCCTAGACAGATTTGCCATTCAATTTTTGAGCATAATAGGCCTATTTTGTTTACAGTCAATACCCGATTATCTGGGAATGGGTTAATCGGGTTGCGGTTTAACCAGGGTCAAGAATAGCTTATTAATTTTATATTTCCCTTTCTAAACGTAAATAGAACAATAATAATTTATTTGGTTAAATTATCTCCAGAAACGTAAAATTTACTTTATCAGAATAAATAATAATAAATCCTAATAATTATTATTATTCAAAACGCCTAATGATATTTAATAGGTTAGTTTTCTAAACTCGTTTGAAATACTCTGAGTTTTTGTCTTTTTCAAAACAATCATGAGAAGGGTGATTGTTTTGATAGCTTTCTATTTGTAGACATCTGCCTGTCGCTCTGCCTAGTGCAAGTGCAGGTGATGGTGGAGCAGTGTTGATTTTTTTAGATTTTATCACATTTTAAAGATTTAAAAGTATTTTATTTACATAAATGACATTAAAACACAACACTGTAGTAGAAGAATGTGGATAAACCTTTATTATATTTGTAATATTCAATTTATTGAATACCTTTGTTTCAATCGTAGTTTTGGGTAATCCGTGACCCTCTAACCAGTTATTACCCCAGATAATCGGGAGTTGACTGTATTTGTAAAATCTTTGTGAAGGAATATATCCTGATGAATATAAGAAAAACCTTAATCCCCTTGATTTTAAAATATATGCTTACGAGAAAAAAAAGGAGAAGATTCACGGTAACAATAAAATATACTAACATACTACAAACTTCCTTCGCATGTAGGAACTAAGAAGAATAAGTAAAAAACACGTAATTTATAACTAACCAAGGTAATAAATAGCATCCTTCCTTTTAAAAAACTGGAAAATCCTTCCGGCTTAAGATCATCATCAATGAGCAGATTATTTGTGTTCTGCTATGAAATTTAACACAACTTCTTAAGTCATCCAAGCAAAACTGAAAAAAAAAACACGTCCGAGTGCCAAGCCGCTCAAAAACAGAACCCAACAATCGTGCAAGCTAAAAACCAAACCAACACTACCGTACCGCAATGTAAAAAAATTGCCAATACTCAAAATAAAAAGTAAATGTTAAAACGGATTAAGCGAAAAGTGATGGTTTGATACGTAAAGCTTACCCTGTCTTGGGACACTCCTTCGACCAATGACCGCCGCGACCGCACCTAGCAACATTCACGGCAGAACTGTTAGTTATGGTCCGAGGGCTGAGGCAAGTGCTCACAAGACAACACACTACACGGTGGTGACAGGAACTCATCCAACATGTGCACACTTAATTTAAACCCACCCAAAATGATTTAAAATTGATCTAGTATAACCTAACCTAACAAAATTAATCACAAAACTAGTACAACCTAACAAAATAACTCCAAATTAAACTAGTATAACATAACCTAACAAAATGAATCCAAATTAAACTAGTGTAAGAATATGGGATTTTAATGGTAGCCGTTAGTCAAATAAATTATTTTGAAACACAAAAATATGATGTGATAACTTAGCTTTAAAGAATGTTGTGTAAATGTTTCTACAAAGATGCTATCACTATAAAAAAGGATTTAAGTAAAAAGTTAAACAATGGTTATATAAAAAAGTAACTATCCCACCCAAATTAATTTAAATTTGTTGCTATTCCTCCCCCGATAAAATTGAGTAATTTAGATAATGTGATATAAAAACAAAGTAATCTTCAACCCTCCAAGTACTGAACGTCGCCACCGACTTTTAGGAGAATTTTCTAGAGGGACAAACCTAACAATTATTTTGCCTACAACTTATAAGGGCCATTCCATGTCAAATCATCCAGCCAAATTACAATTTGACACCCAAGTTCTCAGATTTTTATGAAATTTTGTATACATTAAGTGTGTACAAAAATAAGAAAAAATGCAAAGTTTCACCAAATTCCATTAAGTAGTTTCAGAATTATAGTCGTTTAAAGTTTTAGAAAAATGTAATTTCCAATGGCAGTATGAGCGGGAAATCAGCTTGTATGTTTCCACGTTTTTCTAAATAAAATTTATATTTATGTAGCTAGAGGCTTCAAACTTTATGAATTTGTCATAAATTTAATGGAGAATCAGATTATACTATAAGTGTTGGCATTATAACTTTTCATCATTGTTTAAAAAATCGTATAACACAAAAATTGAAAAAAACTATATCTTTGGCTAAAATCTCTCTCCAGATACCCTAATACAACCATATATCACTGAAAAGAGCATAACATTTCCTTTTAAATGGTGAAATAATATTTGTGGGTTTACGTGTTCTAAAAGTTTTATTACAATGTAAAGTTAATAAATAAATTTTTGAATAGCGGAAAAGGTATTTTCATTGACAAAGACAGAGTTTGTGGTAAGGATGTTAGAAAGTCAATAATATCTTATAAAATATAGGACTATGGAGCTAAAATCATATGTAATACAATTTGCATGGCATATTTTGTAATAACATAAGGCTTACTGTTGGATATAACACATTTACAACAAATAATTTTGTACAGTATGATGTAATTTTGAATTTAAATGTATACCCTTGTTAGCCTACGTATTACTGGAGAGCTGCATGTCAGTCTCAAAAGGTGAAATAATATTTGCAAGTTGTAGCATTACAAGAGTTTTAATACAATATAAAAATATGAAATGACATGGCTTAAGTGCTCCTTTTTTACCTCAATACTGAGGGTGTACTGATTTAGCTTACATTAAACAACCTCGTGAATTTATGATACCTACACAAAATATACAATATTTACATTTCATTTAGTTACCGCACTGGTTTACTTACTTCTTATCCAGATTTTCGTGGGAAAATTCTTCTGTTGTACAAAATGATAGTATATCTTCAAATTGTGTTAAAAGTTAAAAATTGTTAAATAGTTTTTAAAGGTCTTGGCTTGGTTCGAAAGTAACTTGAAATGTAAGTAAACACAATCACTGAAACTTAAAACTGATGACCGTCTATAGTGATATTTTAAAGTTGTCCCAGGCTGTGTTAATTTATTTTTGAGAGTCAGAATCAATCTTACAAGTTCAATCCCATTGTGACGTTACCACTGGAGGTTTTACTTTACAAAGGAGATGAGGTGGTGGTACGGGACAGTTTTCTTCTTTTTGAGGCCAATAAAAGTTTTCAGCTGTACCATGAGGATTGCATAAAGAGGATATTATAATCCCCTTCTTCCTCATTAATTTGCTGAACCATTCCAATCCACCAGTTGCTTTCATAAACCCAGGCAACAAAGGAACGGAGGTTAGGTTCAATCATTGGTCCTGATGGGTTAAACATGTTTTTTCTTAACACGTTGGCTGCTGTGGGCCCCGATCGGTTTTTTTTCTTAACATAGAAACTTATGCAAATTTCATGTTTAAACATGTTTGCAGCAGCGAAAGTGTTAAACAGATAACAGAGCCTGAGCTCACTCTTTTTGCTATGATTTCTTCTGACGATGCAGGCTGGAAAAAAATTAAAACTTCTTGTTCCAGTTATGCTTTGCCCAGATTCAAAACGACTACTTTGGGTTATTCTGATATTTTCAATATCTTCTTCACTCAAAAAGAAAAATTTTATTTTTGAAAACAGATTATGACAAAGTGTGAACATTTGCCAAGCATTTACAATCCGTTCACTTGCTTTTGAACTTTGGAGGTTTCTCTGTATTAGTTCTTTTGTCTTGCCCCTGATTCCGTCACATACAGTTTTTCCATGACTTGTTGCATGAAAAGACCTTCCATAACTTCCATGAAAATTTTCCATGACTTCCTTTAAGTTGAACATTTTTTCATGACAAATTCATCATGGTATTGAAATTTTTATACTGTGCACTGCACCCATCAGTAATGTATTCCACTCTGCCAACTGATGGAAATGTCAGCTTAATTAAATCAATCGTTTTTTCTTGGACAGAGAAGACAAATGGTACATCGTGTCTTAGGTCATCAGAAATGAAACACTATGATGTTTCTAGTACCACAATGATGTTTTAAGGTACCATCTCCATTTTTAGAATATATTACTGAACTGAACAACTTAAATGGCTCCAGTGGTATGACTGTACTTAATTTTGAAGAACAAAATTATAATTCTCAGCGAAATCCATTAAGACCAAAACTTCATCAAATCATTTCATATTTTTATATTGTATTAAAACTCTTGTAATGCTACAACTTGCAAATATTATTTCACCTTTTGAGACTGACATGCAGCTCTCCAGTAATACGTAGGCTAACAAGGGTATACATTTAAATTCAAAATTACATCATACTGTACAAAATTATTTGTTGTAAATGTGTTATATCCAACAGTAAGCCTTATGTTATTACAAAATATGCCATGCAAATTGTATTACATATGATTTTAGCTCCATAGTCCTATATTTTATAAGATATTATTGACTTTCTAACATCCTTACCACAAACTCTGTCTTTGTCAATGAAAATACCTTTTCCGCTATTCAAAAATTTATTTATTAACTTTACATTGTAATAAAACTTTTAGAACACGTAAACCCACAAATATTATTTCACCATTTAAAAGGAAATGTTATGCTCTTTTCAGTGATATATGGTTGTATTAGGGTATCTGGAGAGAGATTTTAGCCAAAGATTGTTTTTTACATAAACGTCACAATTTGAAAAAAACTATAATTTTTGTGTTATACGATTTTTTAAACAATGATGAAAAGTTATAATGCCAACACTTATAGTATAATCTGATTCTCCATTAAATTTATGACAAATTCATAAAGTTTGAAGCCTCTAGCTACATAAATATAAATTTTATTTAGAAAAACGTGGAAACATACAAGCTGATTTCCCGCTCATACTGCCATTGGAAATTACATTTTTCTAAAACTTTAAACGACTATAATTCTGAAACTACTTAATGGAATTTGGTGAAACTTTGCATTTTTTCTTATTTTTGTACACACTTAATATATACAAATTTTTATTAAAATCTGACACCATGGGTGTCAGCCCCTGGATGATTTGGCATGGAATGGCCCATAAGCAAGATGACTTTTAACATTTTTTAGACTCCCAGAAGATAACAATATCAGTGTTATGTGACCTAATTACCTTAAAACAGCGCACTGTGACCGTTAGATAGGTTATTCATGTATTTTGTTACCGCAGCGCGCTGTATAAGTAATTCTCACACATAAAACCATATTTCTTGAAAAATTGGATGTGGCTAAAGACAAAGTGAGGGAGTTAGGAAGGGTTTTGCCGTGACATATGATAAATTCTATCGAAAAAAGAGTACACAATTACAGTCATCTGGCCTATCATAACCACCGCAGCGCGCCATTACACGTGATGGTCAGTATAATGCACAAGTACTCATGCAAGAGTGGTATAGTCAGCACTTGGAGGGTTTTCTCAATAACGCAGGACACAGGGAGGATCTTAAGCGATTGTGAGACACTCACCTGTAACACTGTTCCGGGTTTCCCATGCCCGGCCGCTGTCGCACCTTGCTCGTAGACACTTGCACCTTCATCGGCTGGCCGTCTACCATCGTCCCGTTCAACTCTTCCACCATCTTGTTGATATCAGTGCTGTCTATGTGCTGAAACAACGTATCACTGTTAATGACTGGATAATTTTGTAGGCTACTTAGATAACTCTTGAATGGAGACGATGGAAAGTGCTCAGGTCAGGAACTGCCCCAGCAGGGAACGCACTCAGTAATAAATGTTTCGCGCCTGAATTCCCAACATTTTATTCGATTTACGCTTTAAAGTTTACAAGTTCGTCCACACGAATAAACGTTCTCTTTCAAGAAAAATAAGTACCAGTTTTAAATTAGGTTTACTAAGTACTTAACCTAGGTAAGAATTGTGATTTCAAATTATAATATTTAATGAGTATCTTTATTCTGTTGTTTGTCTGTTGGCATCACTGACAACAGGTGAGCAACTGTTGGACAGAGGGCGTGTCTGTTGATTCGGTAGGCCCTACACGTGGCGGTAAGAGGGGTGCAAGCAGTGAATTTGATAACAAAACATTTCTTACCGAGTGGGTTCCCTCCTCGGGCAGTTCTTGACCGAGTCAATTCTGCGCTCCCCTTAAATGGTGTAGTGGTAATATATTATTAAAACTGGAACTCGAGAAATATCAAATTCCTAGAGGGTAGTAAATAGTAAATTATATATAGGGTACTTATAAAAATTATTCAATTATTATTATTATTATTTTTAAATAAAGGGTCTTTTCAGAAATAATTCTTTAATCATTATATAAGAGCTTAAGTTGAGACTAACATTTTTCATTTTGGGCTTACCCGGACCTAGGCCTATATGCTGCGGAAAAATATATATGATTATACATTTATTGTAATACACACAACCATAAAAATAAAAGTAACCAAATAAGCCAAATTGTTAAGTTCATACAAAATTCTCTAGGCCTATAATAAGCCTATAATAGGACAGTGAAAAAAACTGTGCCTAAAATGCTTTGTTACGACCCAAACACTCGTTGTAAAACAACTTGTTTTCCGTTCTAAACTTTTTTGCCGTGCATTACCTTTCTGCTCGCTGGAGTAATAAACAGCTGATCGGTTATTGCTTTGAACCAAGCTAACTAACTTGGTGTTTAAAACATCAGCTACTTGCGTTTCCAAGAAATGCCCGTAAAACTTAATACTGTGAGATAGCAAGAGGGGAGGGGCATGAATCGTAAATGCATTGGTTAGCAAGATCACAAAGAATGGAACCACAGAGTAAACTGCCGTGCCTAGTCTTACAGCTGGCCATTGCAAAGGGTGATTATACGGCCATGGCAGTCCCTCGTAAAAGCGGGAAATCAACTTCACGGCAGTAAGGGAGAGGAATTAACTTTAATATCAGCCCTTTTGTTTATTATTTTTAACTGAATATCAAAGTCATAAGGCTAACTAATAACATACACTACTTACATAAGGACCAATAGAGTGAATCTGATGAAATTACAACTTACCACAAACCCATAGTTCCTGACGATGTCACATTCGACGACGGTCCCGTACTTTTGGAACAATAGACGCACCTGAGGCGCTCGTGTATTGTCGGAGAGGTTTCCCACGAATATCTTGGTTGTTGGGGTGTTGGGGCCTATAAACAGTCAAACATGCTTTGTTTAGCCTAACTTAATAAGTAATGAGTTGAAATATTAATAAATTCAAGCATTATATAAATTGCTGTAATCAGTAAAATGTAATATTTCAGAAAACTAAACCCATTACAATTAGGCTAAGTAAAATAGGACTAAGACAAAATTGAACTGAATTTTCTACCTACAGGTATCTACAGAATTTAGGCAAATAGGGGCCTATGCCGCTTTAACAAACATACCGTAAAACCGGCTAAACCCGGACACTTTTTTACGTTTTTTAGGTTAAAGTGCCTTTCAAACAACGATGTCACCAATAAAAACCATACCATAAGTGTGCGTACCTCTGTACATTTCTATGTGTTAGGTGTTATTATAAAATAAATACAAAATAAATAAAAGTGTCCGGATTAACCTCCACAAATGATCTAATCCCCGACACTGACCTAAATATCATTTTAATGCTTAAACCAACCTCTGCTGTCCATAGTAGGACGATGTTTGAGGTTTGCAGATGCCTTTGTACCAGTCAAAGGCTTAAAAATAAAATAAACAAACATTTTTAATGGATTGGGGATAAATAAAAGTAGAGCTGTTTTCAGCTGTGTAGTTGTTGTTTTCAGCTGTTTATTTTTTGCAACTAACATGAAACTACAAAGAACCATAAGGGGAAAATGAGTTTAGTTGAAACAAAGAATAATAAGACTTATATATATATATATATATATATATATATATTATATATTTGTTCAACATGATCAGCGATGAAATTTTCTTCCTGTGGGTTGAAAACTGTCTGCTAACCTTGGGGCCCATTATATTTTCCACTGACATGATCATTGATCACGATCATGGCATTAACTTTCCTCCTTTACTGCCTGCTCAAACATCTTGGCTCTTGATTTATTTTTGTTCATCATTAAAAGCAAACAATTTTAATAACAAACACGGATAGGTACAGTATCAGGGCTAAACACCACAATCATTGACTATATATTCTGAAGGAGACATCCCATCTACATGGCCCAGCTGTCCCACTTTTAGTGTATGCCAGATTTCGAAGTGGACGTAGTTTGATTAGTTCACCGATAGATTGTGCTACTATCAAACTATTTATTTGAGTTATTTACGTTAACTTGTAAAATATCTCCACCCTAGAAAGCAAGTGATAATCAACTTATGCTTGCTTCCTGACACAACACTGTTGTATTATACTCTCCTTGAGAGGATAAGTAGTAGTTGACAGCCCTGCACTCTGTTGGTGATTAGTGAGAACTACGTCCTCTTTGAATCCTGGTATACACAAAACTAGGGACAGATTTTACAATGGCAATGAGAAGTCTACTTCAGTATATATAGTCAATGCCGCAATGTTCTCAAGGTGGTAAACACCGCAATGTTGTTAAGGCTTTTTACGTCAGTAACGGCAGGCGCTAGTCGCAACAGCGGGCCCAACAATCACATCCACGGAGTATTAGTAAAATGTCCGGGTTTGTACTGGAATACTTATGTGATATATTTTAGCGAATTTCCCCTATAGGGAATAAGCGAATTTGTCCTATAGGGAAGAAGCTATTACCGTAGTCAGCATGGTAAGACCTAGGCCTGGGACCATGATAACTTTTCGTTTTGAGGTCCCCTGACCCCAAAAACACGATTCGTTCAAAACTGTATATATATATGTGTGTGTGTGTGTGTGTGTGTGTGTGTGTGTGTGTGTGTGTGTGTGTCCGTGGGTGCAATAACTCTCGTAAAAAAGCTCCCATTTTGATGAAATTTGGTATAAACGTGCAAAGCAACATTTATGACTTGAAGTTCGAAAACCAGCCATATCGCTCTACCTTAAGGGGTATTTTGGAGGGGTTTTGTACCCCTAAAATGGGGTTTTTGAACTGTTAACATATAATTTTTGAAATAGTCAGATTTTAGTTTTACTATTGGATTCAGCTTTAAAAAACACACAATTTGGTATTTTGATCATTCAGGGTGTCTCCTGGTTTACTAATTTGAAAATCCGTGACTTTTCAGGGACTTTCAGGGATGACAAATTTTAAAAATTTGTGACTTTTTTGCAAAGGGTTTTCTTACGGCTACAGAAGTCAATCAACTATCATTTTTCTATGAATGATACAAGTCCCTCTGCAAAATATTCTTTTTTTTAACTGACAGCAGGCTAGTTTAGTTAAAACTGATTTAAACAGTAGACCTACATAGTGTTTTTTGGTTCCCATCAATATTATATTATTTGAATTAATCAAATATATTTAAAACCTATCTGCACTGTGAAAAAAGCTTTGGTAAAAAAATCAGAAACATAATTAATTTAAACTCTTGTACGGTAAAGAGTATCTATATTTATTCACATTGTATACGTACATAAGCCTATATAAGGTATATAGTAGAACTATATACAAAAGCCTATTAGTCGTATCAGGATCTTTCCCGGGTCGTAGCTATAACCTCCAATCATGTTCATCAATCAACACTTCATTAAATCGGCACTTTCCCATTAGGCCTGTGGTATTTTATTCCAAGGAAATACTTAAAACACTAAACTTCAATTTAATAGTTTAAAAACAAACTGATTGAGAGGGAAAATACGAAAGAAGATAAACAAAAATACTAAACACTGTTTAGACAACACAACACCGCACCGCCATTTTAGACAATCAGTGACTCATTTTGCCTCACAGTGATGGGTGACTCGCGAACAAACAGTTCAAATTGAACAAATCACAAGGCGAATCAAATCAACTCAATTTCTGAAAGAGCCGATTAGTAGTGTGAGTCAATTTCAGTAATTGAAAGAGTTGAGTTGACAACCATTATAGTTTCGTTCACGTATCAAGGTATATGGCAAGCGCATAAGCGGAAGGCCAAACTATTGAATAACCAACTTTTTGACATTCTACGGCAAGTAGGAAACGTGAATTAAATGAGTCAGTTGGGTATACGACTCGTTTGATTTGAGGGATTCATATGAATCGATTCGCCAAGATGAATCAAACTGCCCATCATCACCTATGACTTTCATGCCGTGTAATGAGCCTGTGTGGTTCCCTGACCCCGAACAGTGTCAGAGACGGGGATACGAATAAAATAGGTGGGATTAACATATTTGTACACAAGCTTTTCTGTCCGTTACCACCAAGTATGACGATAATTAATTTGTCTTTTTGGTTTCAGTCATAGTGACACGGTCATATACACATTAAAAATCAGTGCTTGATATTAAAATTATGGGACTTTTCCTTGACATCCGTGCCCCTTCACTAAATTCCATGACTTTCCCGTGACATCCGTGATTTTCCGGGCCGGTAGACACCCTGTCATTCCTCTACGTCAATCGGTTACCGAGATATTGAAAGTGCTAAACACAGTACGTTGTCTATGTTATTCTTATGGAGAATAAGAAAAAAATTATATCTCGTTCCTTTATGAACGTATACTGACGAACTTGGTATACGGCTTTATCTGGTTGTGGTCTATTGATATTTGCTAAAAAAAATTGTTTGCTAAGGGTTCCCGCAGCAGCAAAACTGCGTACTCAGCCCCCATGTTATTTTATAGAGAAAAATTAAAATGCTATGTCTCACTTAATTATGAACATAAATTAATAAAACCTCTTACATGACTTCACCTAGGGCCTAGTTGAGTTATATTGATATTTGCCTAAAAACCCATTTTTCTCATTCCTTGTTGTAGCAAACCTGCGTACTCATTCCCCATGTTATTCTTATAGAGATTAATCAAAATGGAATATATCGCTTATTTATGAATGTATATTAAAGAAAAAAGCTAGGATGTGGCTTCACCTAGTTGAGTTAACTTACATTGATATTTGCATAGAAACCAGTTGTTTATATTTTTCTTGTTTCAGCAAACCTATGGACTCATTCCCAATGTTATTCTTATGGAGAATAATTAAAATTTTAAATATCGCTTATTTGTGAATATATTTTTATGAAACTTGGTATCCGGCTTTACGTGGTATAAGTCATATATTATGCATTGGAAATTCGCTGAGTACGCAGGTTTGCTGCGACGTTTTTTTTTTAAATATATGTTGAATAATGCTTAGCATGGCATTATACGCTCTTAAATTTCGAATCAAAATATGTCTTCGCGACAAAAATCGGAAAAACTTGACAAAAATTACTTGTCTTGGTTAGACATAGGCCTACATTTTTTTCTGAAAAGTTGTAAGTTGGTAAACCTATAAAATAAAACAATACCCCCGACGCAGCAAACCTGCATACTCAGCGAATTTCCAATGGAGATATAATTGTCTTAATACCACATAAAGTCACTTACCAAGATTCATAAAAATATATTCACAAATAAGCAATATATACAATTTTAATTATTCCCCATAAGAATAACATTGGGGCTGAGTACGCAGGTTTGCTGCATCAAGGAACACAAAAAATAGATTTTTATGCTAATATCAATATAACTCAACTAGGTGAAGTCATATACCAGTTTTTATTCATTTATGTTCATAATTAAGGGAGACATAGCATTTAATTATTAGCCATAAGAATAACATGGGGCTGAGTACGCAGGTTTGCTGCTACAAGAGCCTTTGACAAATTTTTGTTGTAGCAAATACCAATGCACCACAACTAGTTCAAGCCGTATACCAAGTTTCATCAGTGTACGTTCATAAATAAGCGATATATAAAATTTTTCGGTACTTTGGTATTATACGGATGCCACCCTTATACAACGCGCTGCGGCAGTTATGTTAGGATGGGTTATCATAAAAATGATTGTAGGACTTTCCTTGTTTCGTTACAAATCGAATGATACCTGATGAGTCATACTTCCGGCCGCCAAACCCCCTCCAAATAGGCCAAGGTCAGGTCGTTGACCGGAGCGCGCGCATCACCTCTCACCGACTGTATCTGGGTCAATGTCATGAGTGATTTATTGCCGTGCACTACGTTACATTTGTTTTCATAATGAGTGACGTTCTTTTGGTGTGAGATTTACCTCAAAATGAAGAGGAAACCGTACGTATTGTTATGATAACCCATCCTAACATAACTGCCGCAGCGCGCTGTATATTCGGCGGAGTACATGTGGCGATCGGGTGTGGTTGCTAGCGGCGGCGACGCATTCAACACGATCCTAGCGGACATCGCTGCCTTTTGGGAGGCACAACACAAAGACCGCTCATCAGAATGATGTAAAATTTTTACAGTAAGTCAATAAAAGTACGTTTTTTCGAATTATGTAGTTATCCTTTGTATCCGGTAAAAATTAACCTCCAAAAATAGTGGCATCCGTATAATACCAAAGTACCAATTTTTCTTTTCCTCCATAAGAATAACATTAGACAACGTACTGTGTTTAGCACTTTCAATATCTCGGTAACTAATTGACGTAGAGGAATGATCAAAATACCAAATTGTTTGTTTTTTTAAGCTGAATACAATGGTAAAAACTAAAAATTGACTATTTCCAAAATTATATGTAAAAAATTCAAAAAACCCATTTTTGGGGTACAAAAACCCCCAAAAATACCCTTTTGGATAAAGCGATCTGGCTGGTTTTCGAACTTAAAGTCATAAATGTTGCTTTACACGTTTATACCAAATTTTATCAAAATCGGATAATTTTTACGAGAGTTATCGTGCTCACGGACACACACATATATATATATAGGCCTATATATATATATATATATATATATATATATATATATCTACAGTTTTGAACGAATTGTGTTTTTGGGGTCTGGGGACCTCAAAACGAAAAGTCATCATGGTCCCGGGCCTAGGTCTTACCATGCCGACTACGGTAATAGCTTCTTCCCTATAGGGGAAATTCGCTAAAAAACCGATCATACGCAGTTCTAACCTATACAGCTGTGTAGAGCGTCTTCTGCTCTAAACAAATGTATAAAGTTTGACTTCTCAACCTTGCAGGTTAGTTTAAAAATATTTGTGTTTACAAATATATACACCGTGTCTGGGAATACCCCCCTGTCCGGGATCAGCCAGTTTTACGGTACTTTCTTAAGTATCTTCCATCATTTCTATGCGATACATCGATACAAAATCTTTTTGGATTCAGCGCCACACCCGACGTGAAATGCCACATGAATATGGAATACAAATTATATGGAATTTGTAATAGAATTATGTACTGATAGTCTTATTTAAGTGTTTTATGCGATTTTTGTAACTGATTCTGAAATTTTGCATCTTTCCATTGTTGGTGCCATTTAAAAGTCCCGCGGTCGTGGTTTATTTGTTAATTTTACCTTTGTTCGTAAAAATAATAATTTCTAACAAAGCATATAGGTTGGCCTACCAGTATTCTCACAAACTGTGAATCAATTAGCTCATTTCGGCCATCGTGAAATTATAACTTAAACGTGTTTATATTGTAACCACTATGGCACATATTAAAGACCATTTTTCTTTTTTTTTTTAAACAGTTTGAGTTTTTAGAGTTTGCCTCTAATTGTGTAAGCGTGTCTTAACTTAACAAGCCATTAACAAGCTAAAGTTGATATTATAGATGCTCATTTTCTTTCCAGTCAAAATGAATACCTTATATTGTTTATATAAGTTAAGTAAGTTAGAATCAATATTTAAGTTAGCCTACCTACATTTTTTATACTGTAGATTAAAAAAAAAAAACTCATGCATATCAGTGAAAAATCCTTAGCAGTACACAGAAATATAGTGAGCAGTTGGAGGGTTAGCTCGAGCGACTTATCGTAGGCCTCACCTTTCCTGCTGGTGGCAGCCTCCACCTTGATCGCGGAGCCGTGCACGAGGTATCCGTTGAGGTTCTGGATGGCGTCCCGTCCGGCCTCCTCCGACTCCATGTGGACGAAACCGTAGTCCTTGACGACATCGCACTCCACCACCTTACCGTACTTCTCAAACAGCGGTTTGATGTCCGCGGAAACGGTCTTCTCAGCGAGGTTTCCGATGAAGATCTTGAACGTCCCAACGCTACTGAAGCCCGGCATCGTGCTTTCTTAGTCTGCAAAAACAAATTTTGAGAATAGTTTTGAGGTTATGGACGCATTAACTTGTGACCAAAAACTAAAATAGGCGAGGACACGATATAGGCCTAGGTATTAAAAATGAGGCAAAATTGGCTTTAACACGCTTAAATTTGTGGTTAAAATAGGCCTTTTCAGGCAGTGTCTTTGACACCCAAACCATCAACAAGATCACCCATCACCGAGCAAGATCAATAACCAATAGGCCTAGAAGTTTAAGACATTTTACGACCTCAACGACCAGGACGTGGTAAATGGCAAATGCGGCATATCATGTTTCTAATTTCCCGACTGATAAGACGGTAGTTAAGTTACAGTGGACGTAGACTAAGTTAGTTCTAGAAAACGCTAATGTTAACAGAACAATCTAAATAGTGAATAGTCAACCAGGTCAACTAAGTCGGGGCGAAAAATACTGCTGCAGGAATTCCTATAATGGTTCCTATAATGGTTGAGACAGCACGAAATTTCGTACCACTAACTTCACCACAGTAAAGCTTGCATCCTTAGCTACATGCTGACGTAAATATACCCTTCCTTTCCGCACTGCCGCCGCATAGTAAAAGACTAATAATTTAGAAGTGAGAAGGGTGCAGGTCCCCCCCCCCCAAAGTTTTGTGCCATTTTAGAGGGATGACTGGAGTTTTACTATAAATTACCGGTAATTAGCAGCAGGCTAAACCTGGAACCAGCTACAAGCATGTATAATTTATAATAATTGTAACACACTCCTTTGGTACTATCATTGACTATAGATCTTTTGATGTCATCAAAGACATTCAAGATATAAACTGTTTTAAGAATAAAATCAAGCACTGCCTAATCGACAGATTTGCTTCTATGAGTTACTACCTTTTTTACAATTATTGGCATTTTCACCTGATTTTTTTCCATTAGTTACCGGTTCCTTGGCCTTTTCCAACCACTACCCTTAACGGGAGCGCAGAATATGAACAGTCAGGACCTCCCGCGATAAAAATGTTTGGTGGGGAACTGGCACTGTCCCCCCACCCCGCAGCCGCGAGTACTACACCTGGGAATCACGCCCTCGTTCCCACTCCATACAAAACAACAGCAGTTCTGCCAACTGACAAAAACATCAGAATTGTCGTATACTCCCAAAATACGACAATTTCAAACTACGAATCCTGTCATTTCCAGAATCTTATATATTAATAAGCTAAAGCGATTTTTGTTAAGAGAACTCCTTCGTTATTTCTGAAACAATTTTAACGATTGAGGTACCTAAGATATTCCAATTGTCTTTTAAAATATAATACAAAACAAACAATAATCTGTATTCATCAAAATTCAAAATAATTTAAACTAGCAGATGTCCCGTTCTCCGCACGGGGATTTAAGTTAGCAGGTATAGAGCCAAACGTTTGTGTCAACATTTGTTTATCTAAGCCAGATTTGTTCCTCGTTTAAAAAAAAAGACTACTGAATGAAATAACTTAACACGTTCGCTGCGGCCCACCAATGGCGGGCGTGCGCCGAGCACGGCAGCGTACCAGATTGGCACAGACGAATTCAATTATTTCGGTCTGACGAATCACAAAACAGCGGTTCGGTGATGTGCTGCATTTCCACGAGACTGGACGTAGTTCGCTGAAACACCCACAGGTAGCAGCACTGCCTGGGTACTAGCCATTTCCCTTGTAATGTCAATAACAGGGAGAATATCCCAGAAATATGGGGCAAAAACTGGTTTTTTGTCTGGGAATTTTACGGGGAAATTTACTACCAACCTACACCAAAATAAAGCTCGCATTCCTAGCTAAAACTCTGACATAAAATACCCGTCCTCACCACAGTGCTGCCAGCACGAGACCAAATTGAACTTAGCATGTAGACAGAGCGCCATGTGGCGCTCTCAGATCGTGGCGTTGTTCTGCCGAGCGCCATGGCGCTCGCCGCAGCGAACGTGTTAAAACATTTTCGTGTGGGGGAGGAAATGTTTAAGTTAGGTTAAAAACTTTAGCAGCGTACTCCGCGGTTAGGTTAGTTTACTATAATTTCCATACACAACACGATTGTTTCTGAGGGTCCCGTAATTTTACGCTGGATGCTGGAAGTTGGCAGAACTGCTGGGTTATGTATGGAGTGGGAACGGGGGCGTAAGTCCCTGGTGTAGTACTCGAGGCGGCGGGGTGTGGGGACAGCGCCAGTTCACCGCGGAACATTTTTACAGCGCGAGGACGGCGCTGCAGGACGTCCGGACTGTTCCAATTCTACCGTCTCCCCTTAACCTTAACCTGACTGGACTACGTCAACTGCTACTAGTGTTTAAGAATGGGTGGGTCCCACGCTGAAACGGTCCTCACGGGACAGACACAGGAGGTAACACAGTCAATGGTACTATACATGAGAGTTCACTTGGCCACTAAGTAATGGATTTGTTGGGCTTTTACCATCATGGTCTTAAGAACTTGTCTAGGCTATTTCGCATATGAAAACATTGATCGTTAAATAGTAATAAATAAACCTATAGACACACATCCTTGTAAACTTATTTGAAAATCTCATGAAAATAACAATATTCCACTCGGGATTAGGTTATTCGTGTCACTAATAAAAACAAGGAAAGAGTACTCATTTGGTAAAATTATATCACGCTGACACCACCATTGGAAAGGAGCCCCAAGTGGAAACTTTTAACGTATTGAGTTTAAACAAAACTTAAGGCAAATTGGAAATTAACATAAAATTACTGAATGCTCAATTAGGATAATGCAAAGTTATTTTAACTAAATTAAGTATTTTATATGTTTATAACTAGAATAAAATGTCCAACTGTGTCCTTACCACAAATAATCGATGATGACGCGTTCCCAAGAAATGGCGACGAGAGCGAGAGTCAGAGAGAAGAAAGACTTTGAGTACGGATATATAAGTTCACGTTGGAGGAAAGAGGAAGAAGAACTGCAGTTGCAGATCGAAGATCAAAGCATCAAAGTGGTGGAACGACGACCATTGCGTCCGACGTTCACGATGCCAAAAGGGAACAAAATCTACTTCCGGTAAAAGAATTTGGGTTTGTTAACCCCTAGGAGGTTTATTGAATGTCTGGAGGTAACAATGCTTCACTATTTTTGTCGAAAAAGCGAGCCGGTGATTTCGTTAGGTTGGTACACTGCTGAGGCAAATTTATCGTTCTTTGAACTATCCTGATTCGTTGTTTTATCCCCATAAGTGAATATACTCATACAAATCAATGGAGTAAAAGTAGTACAAGATGGACCAAATTAATTTTTTCGTTTGATTTATGCATCTTGTCGTGAAATATGATAAATTATGAGCAAATAAACAAATACAAGTTTATTAACGTTCAAACCTTGAATAGGTATTTGTTTGAATCACTTTGTTGACTCGTCCGATTTCAGCGAGTAGTTCTTTGCCTCGCCAAATTTGGCAAAGAACGGCTCGCAATTTTGTTAATCAGTGTTGCCTCCAATACTACCATTAGAATGCCTTGGTTAGACCTAAAGATTATATTCATTTCTTTCATCCAAAGAATCAGCGTGTTCACTCTGTTCACAATCATAATTACGTTACACTGAAGTCTAGACGATGTCATTGGACACAGGACTTAATTCATAGACTAAACTACAGTCTACAGTCATTAGTCTATGATTATATTAATGAATGGCCTGCTTTAAGCATAGGCTACATAGGCGCGGGCCTAGGACCCCACACCGCACGAAAACAACATACAAAAGCCTGACTACAAGAAAAAAAGGTCACAATTATTCGCTAAAATATATCTTTGCTGTTCAGTCCTTGCACCCTTAGGCGGGCTGTTATTAATTTCCCATTTATTATTTATACAGACGTTCGGGGAATCATCAATCAGAGCTTGTATCCTCAAACATAAATATTCTTATTAATTATATGCTTAGCATGTGTAATCTTTGATTATATCTTGTAATTACAAATAAATAAATAATTCTCTTTACACCAAGGTAGCGAAAACATAGGGGAAATGGCAATATATATATAAACCAGGACAACATCAGGATGTTTTTGTTTTGATTATATATATATTAAAATCAATAAAATAAAAGCTGAGTACTCTTTTTTATGAGTTTTATTTTTATATCAACATGTTTCGGCATCGAACGTCATTTTCAAGGTTGATAAATTTAAATTTATTTTGGTTAAGTTATAAATCAAATAAATTATAGTAACATGTAAACAAATAAAATCAGAGTAAAATTTAATTTAATTTAAAAACATATGTATGAATAGTTATGGAATGGTTGAGAGTTTCTTGTATATCTCTTCTATCTATTTATGTTCTTGTCTCACATCCCATATTTGATTAAAAATGGATTTGAAACGGCAACTTGCGAGTTTAGTATACTTTGGAGGTTTTCTTTGTATTTCATGAATTTATTTAGTTCTTCTTTTCAATCCATTTTATTCCCTTTTTTCATATATTCTAGTACCGTCATATTTGTGTCCATATTTTCATAGTTGTGGTTTGAATCCAACAGATGTTCCGCTTATGTAGATTTCATGCTTGTCTTGTTGTTACTTTTGAGGGCTTGGAAATGTTCTTTGAATCTCACTTTATATGATCTGGTGTAAAAAAGGTCATTACGTGAGGTATATAGGCATATTATTACAATTTAATCGCATTAGTTAGTTGCAAAATAGTTTTATCTATTGCGACATTTGGACTGGTGTAGGTTATCCTATACCAGGTTAGGTTATAAGGCCTATAGGCCCATCAGCTGTAAGCAGGTTTGTTTTAGGTGCTTCAGTAATATTTCATAGAACGAATGTGCGTGTTCCTTAATTATTACGACCCGCTCTGTTTGATTGTATTGATTGTATCACCTCCCAAGGCTGGATTTAGGAGCTGAAGCCCCTAAGCACAACCAGTGGTACGAGCCCTTGCCATTTGGGTCAGCAGCCTGGCTATAATTTTTTGCTTGATTGAGGCTTGTAGTATTTGTGTGGTGCGGCCCCTTAGGCACGCCTATATAGCCTTCAGATTAAATCCGGTCCTAATCTCAGACTTGAAGCGTGTTTCTGTGCTCCTTGAAAGATAACAATAATTAATGAATATTTGTTAAAGATCGTGAAATACGCCCTACTACTAAGCTAGGACCTCAGTGAGGTACAAAAATTTATATATTTAATATAAAGGTAATTGCTATTACAGATAATGGTATGGAAGTTATCTATGGTAAGATTATATATAATATATATTATATATAACTATATTTATACACTATTTAGTTTTTATGTTGGCATCGGATTTCGTGAAAGCGAAGAGAATTAATTGTGATTGGCGATTGGTCAGTGGCTGGAGTCACGACGACATTAACGTCTTTTTCTTTTTCAGTTTTTAGATTGTGGAACGACGCCATCTTACCTTCTGGGAGTTGTGATTGTTGTCATTCCTTATTCTGTAAACGTTCTCGGGTTGATTGTGATTAAATATTAGTCAAATGTAAAATGCCAGTTAAAGTTGATATTGTTCCTCCTCCACCAGCAAACTCTAAACAACCAGGCGTAACAAGGTCACTTTTGTACAACGGATCTAGGTTCCAAGGTCACCAGAAATCAAAGGGAAACAGCTACGAAGTTGAAGTAGTATTGCAGGTTAGTTTATTATTTAACTAAATTATATTATAAAACTGAACATTGTTTTGATAATAAATATGATACTAAACAATAATGTGCATACACTGTTAAATACTTATGGACAAACTTTCCGAATTGCCCTTTAGCCTACTTCAATTCCATACTGTAACACTGTAACCATAAGGTGTGTGTAGGCCTAACTCATTTCTACAGCCTCCTGAATTGAGTAATAGGTATTTATATGACACTTATGTTTCTATCTTGCAAGTCATAAGTAATTAATTGCCAGATTATCAAATTACAATTTGTATTAGCTTAGTCAAACACACCGTCCTGTGATATCTTATGCTAAAAGCTCTCATTAACATGGAGTGAGCTCTGCTCATGGAGATTAGACAGAAGTACATGAGTGGTCCAGAACCTTTGCCAGCAATCCCCCCTTACAAAATACAGGTCCCTGTTAATTTATTTAATAGGTTATTAAGTTAGGCCCATCACTGAGTAGTAGGCTACCAGGTTTGTCACCCGTCCCAATTCTTTTGGGACTGTCCCGACCCCGACTTCGGACTCATTTGTCCTGCATCCTGACTGGACCCTTGTCGGAACGCATACTGTCCTGATTTATCGATTTTGAAAATAAAAATATTGGGCCATTTTTTAAAGGAATAACTTTTTTTACATGCACATTTTTTTCTACAGCCTAGAATAAATATAATTAACCCTAGCAGTGGCCAATGGTGTAAGTGGGAAATGGCCAAGCAGATTTGGTGTATTTGCAGACTTTTTTTGAAAATTCGTATAAATTCAACCGTAGAAGTAAACCTAGCCAACCTTATATTCATTTTGATCGGAAAAAACAGGAGAATCTAGAAATAGTAAAATAATAACGATGTAGAAAGCTGATTTTATCAGTAAAGTGAAAAAATAAGTTTTTTTAGCGAATTTCCCCTATAGGGAAGAAGCTATTACCGTAGGTCTCATGGTAAGACTTAAGCCCGAGACCATGATAACTTTTCATTTTGAGGTCCCCAGATGCCAAAAACACCATTCGTTCAAATTTTTATATATGTATATATATATATATATATATTTATATATATATATATTTATATATATATATATTTATATATATATATATATTTATATATATATATATTTATATATATATATATTTATATATATATATATATATGTGTCCGTAAGCACGATAACTCTCGTAAAAAAGGTCCGATCTTAATGAAATTTGGTACAAATGTGTAAAGTACCATTTATTTGAACGAGTTCGAAAACCAGATGAATCGCACCATCCGAAGGGGGGTTTTTGGGGGGTTTTGTACCCCAAAAATGTGTTTTTTGGGGTTTTCACATGTAATTTTAATTTAAATCAAATTTTAATTTATACCATTAAATTCAGCTTAAAAAAACAAACAATGGTTCTTATGTAGTATACATGACTCCAACTATAACCAGTTAAATTTGCATTTTTCTTAAAGATTTTTACCTCTAGAATCCAGAAATAACATTTATTTTGCGCGGACACAATTATTAATTATCGAAAATATTACTTAAAGTTATTATTTTCGATGCAAGCAGACGCTACTTACAAACCACAGATTAGAACATCTTAAAGGCTACATACACGTCCGACGTCAGCCGTTACTGTTCAAAGGCTACGTACACGTCCGACATTAGCTAATGTTTCTAGTTTCTACAGACTATGAGGAAAACGTCCATAGAGTATACAACATATAAATGAAATGTCATAGATAATAAGTACGTAATAAAAAGTTATGTTTCGTGCTTTATTTTCCCCTTACCCACTATAAGTGACTAAGTGTTGAGAGGTGAGTGAGCAAAGTGAACGAGCTCATTCTGAAAGTAAATGAGCGTAGCGAATGAGGTCACCATGGAGGCAAGTGAACGCGGAGCGAATGAGCTCATCCTGTAGGGAGTGAGCTGGGCGAAGAAGCTTGACTCGAATACGAATGGTTAATAAAAAACGCTACATCTTCGTATGGTACGTGACATTCGAGCGTACACTTAGTACAGGCATGGTTGGTTGGTGGGCTTGTCACGGGTACTTATTAGGTTAACTAGCTTGGGTTAGGTTAGGTTTGTTAGGTTAAGTGTGGTTTGTTGGGTTTGTTTTTGTTTGTTTTGCCATCCAGGTACGGTTGCCGAAGGCCGAAGGCCGAACCACACTTAACCTAACAAACCTAACCTAACCCAACGCTAGTTAACCTAATAAGTACCCGTGGCAAGCCCACCAACCAACCATGCCTGTACTAAGTGTACGCTGGTATTATACTCCTTATTAGGTTAGGTTAGGTTACGTTAGTTTAGTTTAGGTTAGTTTAGTTTAGGGTAGGTTAGTTTAGGTTAGGTTTGTTTAGGTTAGTTTAGGGTAGGTTAGGTTAGTTTAGGGTAGGTTAGGTTAGGTTAGTTTACGGTAGGTTAGGTTAGTTTGGGGTAGGTTAGGTTAGGTTAGTTTAGGGTAGTTTAGTTTAGGGTAGGTTAGGTTAGTTTAGGGTAGGTTAGGTTAGTTTAGGGTAGGTTAGGTTAGTTTAGGGTAGGTTAGGTTCGGTTAGTTTAGGGTAGGTTAGGTTCGGTTAGTTTAGGGTAGGTTAGGTTCGGTTAGTTTAGGTTAGGTTAGTTTAGGGTAGGTTAGGTTATTTTAGGGTAGGTTAGGTTCGGTTAGTTTAGGGTAGGTTAGGTTTTTTAGGGTAGGTTAGGTTCGGTTAGTTTAGGGTAGGTTAGGTTCGGTTAGTTTAGGTTAGGTTAGTTTACGGTAGGTTAGGTTAGTTTAGGGTAGGTTAGGTTAGGGGTGATTAGTTTTGATTAGGTTGTGTCGACAAATCTCCTTTTGAACTGGTACTCTGCCAAATACCCAGCGAAATGTTGGGATTTCACCCCGTACTTCGGGATGTGGTCTCTCACGTCTCTCCAGCTTCTCTCCACCTTGTTGGTGAGGGCGCCAGTTGTAGGGTCAACAAATTCCCTGCTGTGGTTTACAGTCAGGTGGTGGAAATTGTAGCTGCTGAGTCTTTGGTAAGATTTCCAGCAATCTGTAATGATGGTTGTACCTGGCCTTACCCACTGACGAATTAGGGTTCGTCTGCTTCGGTCTTTTACTGGGATATAAAATGAGAGGTTTGACCCCCGTTCAACGCCCCCTAAAACCCAATTCCCCTTTACTCTTCTTCCCCGGTTATATTTACCTTTTCCAAATTTTGTTTCGTCAATTTCAACAACTTCTCCTGGCCCTCCCAAACGTGTTGAATTAGTGACACAGTAGTCGATGTACACTTCCCTAATAAAACTATACCAGTCTACCACTGTGTGACTGTGCACCCCTAGGTTTCTTTGTAAAAACTCTTGCCGAGGGGGGCCAAAGAAAAGAAAGTGAGTTACTATTTTCCAGAGGGTGCTTACTGGTAATTTTGACTTTTCAAAAAAAGAACCCGCCCGACAAGATCCCCTCCAACCGTACTTTACAGCCTTCTGCTTCCGCTGTGTTGTTTTATTGAAGCAACGGAATTGCCAATTCCCTTGCTTCAAAATGACCCAGTTGTCACACCACGGGCACTTAGTCAATTTACTTACAATTCCGTGGTTAATAAGAAATTCCAAAATTTGTTCTTCTGAGAAAGAAATACTTTTAAAATAGTTTACTTCACAATACTCACAAAGTTCCGCCATTGATAGGTCACAACTAAACAGTATTCATTCTGTTTACTTAAAATTAACATAAAACATGTGTTTTGGTAATAATCTGTTTATTTTAATTTAAAACATCTGTTTATTTTAATCAACAACCATAGGCTATTAATCATAATACCAAACAATACAGGTGCAGTCGAGCTATAGTCAAGGCTTCGCGTTGGCAAACCTGCTCCAAGTGGAAAAAACAAAATGGACGTTAATAGAGTTTATTTCAGTTCGTAATTTTAGTTTTCATCTTAAAAGTTGTTATTTATTTCTTTTTACTGACGTTTAGTTATTTTATGAACATATTGTAATTATCTCTATTGTTTTCTTGTGTTTACTTTTTTAACAAGTTCTTAGAAGTCTCTTGCAGACAGTTCCATCCTGCAATTCGAACGGTCCTCCCCTCAAACCACTAGTCGGCAGAAGAAATTGGAATCGTCCAAGTTTGTTTTACTATTTTCACCATTAAACCAAGTTTGTTTTACTATTTTCACCATTACAACGGTCTTTCCGCGTAGAAATATTACTTTTATCGTGTTTTTCAGGTCGAGATCTACAAGAAAAATGCAAATTTACGTCGATTTTGTTAGAGTCATGTATACTACATAATTACCCAAACAATTTGGTATTTTGATCATTGCTCTACGTCAATTGGTTACCGAGATATTGAAAGTGCTAAACACAGTACGTTGTCTAATGTTATTCTTATGGAGAAAAAGAAAAATTGTATATCTCGCTTATTTATGAACGTAAACTGGCAAAATTTGGTATATGGCTTTATTTGGTTGTGGTCTATTGATATTTGCACAAAAATCCATTTTTTGCCCGATAGTTCCCGTAGCAGCAAACCTGCATACTCAGCCCCATGTTATTCTTATGGAGAATAATTAACGTGTTATCTCCTTTAATTATGAACATAAATTAATAGAACTTGGTATGTGGCTTTACCTAGTTGAGTTATAATGATATTTGTATAAAAGCCCATTTTTAGTGTTCCTTATTTCAGCAAACCTGCATACTCAGCCGCCATGTTATTCTTATGGAGAATAATTAAAATGTCATAAATCGTTTATTTATGAATGTATATTGATGAAACTTGGTATGTGGCTTTATGTGGTATTAAGATAAATTAATATGCACTGGAAATTCGCTGAGTATGCAGGTTTGCTGCTACGGGGGTATTTATTTTTTAATTTCAAAAGCAGCCTTGGTGAAACCTTTTTTACAGATTTTTTATGGAAAATTCATTATAGGCCTATACATTTTGTAGACAATCTAATTCCGGTACTTTGGTATTATACGGATGCCACCCTTATGCAGCGCGCTGCGGCAGTTATGTTAGGATGGGTTATCATAAAAATGATTGTAGGACTTTCCTTGTTTTGTTACGAATCGAATGATACCTGATGAGTCATACTTCCGGCCGCCAAACACCCTCCAAATAGGCCAAGGTCAGGTCGTTGACCGGAGCGCGCGCATCACCTGTCACCGCCTGTAATCTGGGTCCTGGGTCAGTGTCATGAGTGATTTATTGCCGTGCACTACGTTACATTTGTTTTCATAATGAGTGACGTTCTTTTCGTGTGGGATTTACCTCGAAATGAAGAGGAAACCGTCCGTATTTTTATGATAACCCATCCTAACATAACTGCCGCAGCGCGCTGTATATTTGGCGGAGTACATGTGGCGATCGGGTGTGGCTGCTAGCGGCGGCGACGCATTCAACATGATCCTAGCGGACATCGCTGTCTTTTGGGAGGCACAACACAAAGACCGCTCATCAGAATGATGTAAAATGTGTACAGTAAGTCAATAAAAGTACGTTTTTTCGAATTATGTAGTTATCCATTGTATCCGGTAAAAATTTAACCTCCAAAAATAGTGGCATCCGTATAATACCAAAGTACCCTAATTCCCTACATAGAAATATATAACATGTTGGGGAAAGAATTTTACTTTTTAAGTTTAAGGGGCGTAGTATAATAACAAACGGAAAACCGATAAAAATGAAAACTGTACGGTGTTAGTTTGTGTTGTAAAAAGTTATATAATATATGTGAGGCGGAAAGGAAAAAGGAACCTCTTCGCGGCAATTTTCGATTTTGAGTTTATTCATATTTTTGAATTCCTCATTTAATTCCTAACAATTTGGCGCTAGTCCCATGAGTCTACGATTTGTTTTGTTAAATTTATAGGGCTTTGAAATTACGTGAGAGAAAAGGGCCATTTTTGAGAAAAATCAATTTGAAAATTTAAAATAAGCATAAAACATATATTTTTCAAATTTAAGCAACGATTTTGGTCTCAAAAGAAAGCCCTAAATGCCGTCTGTAATGGGAAGACCTATTTTAGCGAATTTCCCCTATAGGGAAGAAGCTATTACCGTAGGTCTCATGGTAAGACTTAAGCCCGAGACCATGATAACTTTTTGTTTTGAGGTCCCCAGATGTCCAAAACACTATTCGTTCAAATTTATATATATATATATATATATATATATATCTATATATGTGTCCGTGAATGCGATAACTTGAGTAAAAAACGTCCGATTTCGATGAAATTTGGCTCAAATGTGTAAACTGACATTTATGACTTTAAGTTCGAAAACCAGAAAAATCGGACTATGGGAAGGGGGGTTTATGGGGGTTTTAAATTTTCCAAAAATCAGTTTTTTGCATTTTTTACCCTAAAATTTTTAAAACACTTAATTTAGGTTTAGACCATGTTATAGAGCTTAAAAAAACAAATAATATGGAATTTTGAATTATTAACCTAGGTTAAGTGGTTGCGGAAAAAATCCAAAAAACATGCTCATAAAATCTCCCATGTTAATCTTATGGGAAAAAGGTTTTTGGCTTTTCCTCAGTTAATTTTACTTTAAACTTCACATTTTCTTTTACCAATCACTTCAGCTCCACAAAACAATCATTTTGGTGTTTAAATTGTGATTCTACGTCAAACCGTTGCAGAGATATTCAAAGTGCTAAACACAGTACGTTGTCCAATGTTATCCTTATGGAGAATAAATAAAATTTGATATCTTGATTATTTATGAATGTATATTGATGAAATTTGGTATGTGGCTTCATGTTGTACTGGTATATTGATAATTGCACAAAAAATAAATGTTTTGTTGATTGTCCCCGTAGCAGCTAACCTGCATACTCAGCCCTAATGTTATTCTTATGGAGAATAAGTAACGTTTTATATCTCCCTTAATTATGAACATAAATTAATAAAACATGGTAAGTAGCTTCACCTGGTTCAGTTATATTGATTGATAACTGCAAAAAAACTCATTTCTTATCTTCCTCGTTGCAGCAAACCTGCGTACTCAGTCCTAATGTTATTCTTATGGGGAATAAATAAAATGTAATAAATCACTTATTTATGAATGTATTTTTGTCAAACTTGGTGAGTGGCTTTATGTACTAGTGAGAAACATATCAATGCATTGGAAATTCGCTGAGTACGCAGGTTTGCTGCGACGGGGGGTATTTGTCTTTACTCACAGTAGTTTTCAAGAAAATAATGTTTTTGTCGAAGCATGTTGTGAAAAGTGATATTTCAGAAAAGGGACCTCTTCGCGGCCCTATGTTATTTCTCCATAACGAATCGCAAAACTCCCGAAAGCGACCTCTTGGCGGCATTGGTTACTTACAACAACAGCAATGAGTTATGGACAAGACAGTCACAACGATAAGGCTGCTTGATATCACATGCAAAACGTAAACAACTCAAAATCGTCTGCATCGCCGTGGTTCAACCAAGAGCGGTTCGCAGACCTGCCAACTGTCCTCCCTACTGTGGTCCAAAACTCCCGTAGTTTATTGTTTCGACAGTACATAAACTTATCAAAAATAGACTGTATTACTTAATAACAATATCAATAGTTAATAATACAATAATCAAAGCTTAACATGCAGTTTTAGGTGTCAGTACAACTACTAAATGTATTTGGATTTTAAACCTGTAAAGAAAAGGTAGTTGGGATCGAGAAAGAGATTTTTATTAACAGAAGACGTTCTAGATTTACAATAAACTCGTAGTAGTTCACCTCGTCACCGCTAGAATTCGTCAGAGTGCAGTTTTCAAAGTGTTGCATAGCTATCTGATTTGTTTTAAAAAGGGACCTGTTCGCGGCAATGTTATTTCTCCATAAGCGCGAAGAGGTAGGCCCTACCTTTTCTCAAGCTAGACATCGACTACTTTAATCATTATTTTGAATGTTTTATTCGATTACAACAGTTTTTTAATCGATTTAAACCGGTGAAGGACGAAATGGAGCATATTAAAATGCAAACAACCGAAAATCGATATTTTTGACCTCAATCGATAAAACTGCCCGTACTGAAATTTTTACTTTGCCGCGAAGAGGTCCCTTTTTCCTTTCTGCCTCACATATGTATAAAGTAATAATGATATATACATATTTGTAAAGCTAATGAAGTAAAGAATCTAAAAAAAGTCTTAACCCTCCAAGTGTTATGTGTCGCTATAGCGACACAAAACACATCCGCTGGGGTGTTTACTGTCACAGCGTCGACAGTCAAACAGCGTTTACGGAATAGGCTCTGGGGCGCATTGAATCTTAATGAACCGAATCAAAATTGGTATTGACGTTTACGGCAGATTCTAAGCTTTCTCCCGATGTCTGTCTGCAGACGCGTTTTAAGTTTGTGCCAATCGTACGTCAGCAGAAAGCTGAAGTGTGAAGTTTTGTTGTGCGTCGTTAACCTAACTTCGGGAATGGCGTTGTTTTGCGATGTTTTTCGTTGTTTTTATTTATAAAAATGGACAGTATTGACATACTGGGGCTTTAGAAGAAAAGTTTAGTTATGATGAATGGTTGGTTGATGTTCCTGGAGAAATAGGCGGCAGTGATATCGAGGTAAATTATCCTTTCGACTGTAACGTCGCCAAGGCCATTTTGCTCACTTGCTATAGAACGCAACAACAGATTATTATCTAAAACTTTTGTATTTGCTGCTTTAACTGATTATTTGTTTATATATTTATTATCCTTATAAAATTTAGAACAAATTGGCTATTTTGAAAATTGTATATTCTAGAAACGTTTAGGTACTTTGGTATTATACGGATGCCACTATTTTTGGAGGTTAATTTTTACCGGATACAAAGGATAACTACATAATTCGAAAAAACGTACTTTTATTGACTTAACTTACTGTAAAAATTTTACATCATTCTGATGAGCGGTCTTTGTGTTGTGCCTCCCAAAAGCCAGCGATGTCCGCTAGGATCGTGTTGAATGCGTCGCCGCCGCTAGCAGCCACACCCGATCGCCACATGTACTCCGCAAAATATACAGCGCGCTGCGGCAGTTATGTTAGGATGGGTTATTATCATAAAAATACGTACGGTTTCCTCTTCATTTCGAGGTAAATCCCACACCAAAAGAACGTCACTCATTATGAAAACAAATGTAACGTAGTGCACGGCAATGAATCACTCATGACACTGACCCAGATACAGGCGGTGACAGCTGATGCGCACGCTCCGGTCAACGACCTGACCTTGGCCTATTTGGAGGGGGTTTGGCGGCCGGAAGTATGACTCATCAGGTATCATTCGATTTGTAACGAAACAAGGAAAGTCCTACAATCATTTTTATGATAACCCATCCTAACATAACTGCCGCAGCGCGCTGTATAAGGGTGGCATCCGTATAATACCAAAGTACCAACGTTTATAATTTGATGGAGCGCAAACTTAAACATTTTTTTTATTTATTTTAACATCACATAATTTTTCTATTATAATTTTTTTGAGATGTTATATACATAATATTGAAGCCCATGATTTTTTGAACAAGAAAAAATATACAATAATGCAGTTTGCAATGTTTTTGAGTTTTTTACATTTATTTGAATAAAACACTGCAAAATCACTAAAAATAGGCAAACATTAAGACCATTATTAAAGACACTTGGAGAGGTAAAGTTTATGGTACAAATTACTATTAGATAAACTTAAGATACTTATAAATATTTGTAAATAAAAGAATGTTTTGATATTTTTGCGTATTTGTGAACAAATAAATTGCACTGTATTTAGTATATAACAATTTTATTAAATTTTTGTACACCAATCCAATATATACATGTTTTAGTATATTCAATCAATTACCTGCATAAAAATGTATATCACCTAGGGTAAATTATTTTGTTTAGGCTAATTTGTCATGTAACATAGTAAACAATGTGGTATGTAAACAATGTAAGGTAAACAAAACAACACTTTTTATAAACACTATGTCACACTATTTACTATTTATCATTTATATCACACTTCAGTAATATGTATGATAATATAATGCATAAAGATAACTGTTATATACATACAAACACTTCACTAACACTAAAAGTCTGAAATAATAACATCTTGAGTAATAATTTACATATAAAACATGTCAAACGCCTTCCAAGAAATACTCAAGATGGCTAAGCAGACAGCTAAGGAAAAGATTTGACATAATACTGGCGTCCGTGGTGATGACGCCCCGCAAGAAATGCTGCCAACGGCAAAACTAAATTACTCTACATTTCTTTCTCTACAAAATGACATGTTATTTGACTAGTTACTATAACTTACACTGCATATAAATCAGATTTTCCAAACAATCCGATTCAGATAGTTGGCCTTTCATTGAAGAAAAAAATACCTGTTTTCATAAAATCATATTATCTGTCCAATAAATATTTCGTTCTAAAAATCAATACCAAAATGAAGCACAACTATTTAGCAGTGCATTGGTACCAACCGCAACTTCCTGTGAAAAAAATTACCAGAGCTGGGTAATTTCAAAAAAGTCGTGTTTTGGCGTTTTCCTAGCGTTGGCTGCAGGAATCGCGCTGCGCCAAAAATTTATTCGGTTTCTTATTGTCGCAACATTGTTATATAGCTGCTACAGGGTTCGTTTATGTAATAAAATGAAAGTTCAGAATATGATCTTTCGAATGATATATATATTGTTTCAAATTCAAATTCAAATTCAAATCATCTTTATTCATCGAACAGTATTTACAATACATTGAATAGTGTCAAGAATATATATACATAAGGGCCTTATCACTAAATAATTTTACTTTCATAAGGATGTAACAATTAATGTTAAATAACTTTTAGTCAAAGTTTATAAACATAATTTATTTTGCATTTCTTAGATCCCAAAATTCCTCAAGAGAATAAAGGGATACAGTGAGCAGATATTCCTTCAGAGTTTTTTTAAAAACATTTAAGTTATTTTCATTTTTTATATTTTTAGGCAAACTAAATAAAAACTTAGTGCCAATAAAACTAGTTTTCCTCTCAAAAAACTTTAATTTATGTTTTTCTACCTGCCTGTTATTTCTTAAATTATAATTGTGAAAATTTGTATCATTGGTTTGAAGGTTTAATTTTTTCACATGTAATATTGTTTCAAATATGTACAGGTCATAGACAGTCATAACACCTAATTTAGAAAAATATGGCTTTACTGATTGTCGATTTTTAATGTTAAAAATAATTCGGAGTGCTTTTTTTTGTTGACGAAGAATCTTGTCTAAGTTTTTTTTAGTGGTTCCGCCATATATAGCTATACCATAAGACATGTGTGAATTTATCAAAGCAAAATAAATGGTTTTTAAGGTCTGAATATTGCACACCCTTGACATTTGTCGCAAGGCGTACAGACCAGTTGCCATTTTACCTACTACATGTTGAATATGCTTATCCCAGTTCAAGTGTTGGTCCAATATCAATCCAAGAAATTTGGTGTGCTCTACTTGGTTCAAGTGTGAACCATCAATGTAAACGTTTGGTTGTAATTTTAATCTTGTTTGTTTTGTGGAAAATGATAAAAAGTTTGATTTATTAGAATTTATTAGGATATTTTTACTAATTGAGAAGTCCTTAACTGACAGAAGATTTAAAAAAGATTTTAGTTCAACTTCTTCTTGCGAATTACCTGTAACTGTGATATTAGTGTCATCAGCATAGAGATACATCGAGCCTCCTCCATCGATAGCCTTTGGGAACCCCCTCATGTAGCAAAGAAATAACAGGGGGCCCAAAATAGATCCCTGGGGGACACCATTTCTAACTGTTTTGTAATTGGAGCAAACATTTTGAGTGTATGTGTATTTACAATTTGGATAGCTAAGATTATGTTGAATTTGGACACATTGTTGTCGGTCTTTTAAATATGAACTGAACCATTTAAACTCTTTATTATTTATGTTTAAACCATGAAGAACGTCAAGCAATTTCTCATGTGACACAGTATCAAATGCTTTTGAAAAGTCAAGGAAAATTCCAATTACTTTTTCATTTCTGTCGATTGAGTTAATAATTGATTCAATAAAATCTATACTTGCAGTTATTGTAGATTTTCCTGGTCGAAAACCATGTTGTTCTTGATCCAACAATTGATTTGACTCCAGGAAATTCAGAAGCTGGTTATAAACAACTTTTTCTAAAATTTTTGAAAATACAGGCAGTAATGATATTGGTCTATAACTAGAGGGATCACATGCATCCCCATTTTTATAAACAGGTATTATTTTAGCAAGTTTTAATCTACAAGGGAAAAAACCGCAAATTAAAGAAGAATTTATAATATGGGTTAACGGTCTTGAAATAAATGGAAAAGCATATTTAACAATGGTGATTGGAATGTCATCCACTCCTGCTGAAAATTTGTTTTCAAAAGACTTAATTATCCTTTCAATTTCCCTATCATCAACTTCTTTGAATTTAAAGCTACTTTTCGGTTGAGGTAGTTTTTCAAAATTAGATTGAAATATTGTATTTTTGTTAATGTTTGGAAGAATAAGGTCATCAACCACATTGATAAAATAATCATTAAAAGTATTACCAACACAACTAGGGTTTGATTCTAATTTCCCATTCAAAAGTATCTTTAAGTTGTTATTAGGCGTTGTTTTATTGTTCACCTCGGAGCTAATGATTTTCCATGTCGATTTCGATTTATTTGTAGATTCCGTGATTTTTTTGTTAAAGTATTGTTTTTTCTCATTTACTACTTGAAGTTTCAATTCACGTTTTAACTGTTTAATTGTATGTTTTAAAGATTCAGTTTTAAGTGCCCTATATCGTTTTTCCAAATTTGATAAATTTTCTTTTTTCATTTTTATATCATAGGAGACCCATGAATTAAAACTAATACTTTTCTCCATTTGGGGCAGTTTAGGAAAACTAGTTTCGAAGGCATGTACAAAAACAGAAAAGAAGGCATCATACTTAGTTTCTACAGTGGCTTGGTAGACTTCTGACCAATCCTCTTTAGCCAAGAGTGTTAAAAATAAACTTATATTAGTCTCTGAAAAACTCCTCCTAAAAACTTTATTTACATAGTTAACCTTATTTTTTATACCACAAATTTCAAATAACTGTCCATCATGGTCAGAAATACATGTTATAACACCAGATATGTTTACTTTTTTACATTTGATATTGGTAATAAAATTGTCGATAGCGGTTTCTGATTCTGATGTTACTCTAGTGGGGAAGTCTACTTTATATTCCAAATTATAAGACCTTATAACATTTTTAAAAGCATTATACGTTCTATCTTTAACTAGAACATTGATATTAAAATCTCCAGTAATAACAATGTTTTTGAATTTATTACTTAATATACTACACATCAAATCAAGTTTGTCTAAAAAGGTTTCAGTTAGGCAATGTATTGGAGATCTATACATACAGACTAAGAGAAAAGAAAATTTATTCTCTGTAATCAAAGATAAACAACACTCAAACTCTTTTTCCACTATAAGATCTTGGACCGCCCTTATTTTTATATTTTTACTTTTGATATTTGTTCTCACCAATATCAAAACTCCTCCTCCCATAGAAAATTTTCTTGAGAAGAAAGAGCATTTTTTATAATTTACAATATTAAAAGACATAATTTCAGCTTCAGTCATTTTGTGTTCAGATATAGCTACTATTTAAATAATGTGTTTACTTTTTAAATAATTATTAGTGGTTTTTCTGTTAAAAAATTTCCGATTCGGACGACTGCCACTCTAATGCGACAGATCAAACTGTCCGAATCAGAAGGTTGGCCATGGCTAGGGTTAATTTGTGTTGTAATAGGCCTACAATGTTGTAGGTAGGTACCACATTTTGTTCAAATAGAAAACAAGGTTAGGCCCTAGGTTTATCGATCTTGAAGTTGTATATGTTTTAAATTTTCTGAAAGATTTTTAATATAGAATTCATAAATAAGATGAGTTTTCGGCGAAAACTTACTATTCTCCGGTAGTTTTAAGTTTCCACCACCCTACGTAAGTAAACAGAAATATCTCTCCTTTCTGCTTTAGAAATTTGGTGATGGGTAAAGTTGACAGTTTGACCAACCTTAATATTTACACATACTAGGCCTACTATAAGCAAATATTCTATTGACAGTGATGTCGCGATATAGCGATACGATACGAATCGAGGAGTTCCACACAACCCCCGCGGGAGCAAAAATACTAGTATCGGTACTCAAAAATCTTGTTCCCATTATGTATCACGAGCTGCGTACCAGCATGTAAAAAGGCATGGTGGGTTGGTGAGGTTGACATGGGTGCTTATTAGGTTAAGTAAGTTGGGTTAGGTAAGGTTTATAAGACGGTGTGGTCTGGTGGATTGATTTTAGTTTGTTTGGTCATTTCAATTACAGTTTGCTGAGGCACGAGGCCACCCGAAAGTATTTATTTTTGCCTCATACCCCTAATTAGGTTAGGTTTGGCTTGTTTATCATAGATAAAAGAAATTATAATTTTCATTATTAAATCGGAACTATAATCCTATCTTTATATATTTTGATTGGGATCTGTCTAATTTAGTTAAAAGTCATCGCGTTTTGATTCTAAACCAACTGCTGTTAAAGACGTCACATCCCGCTCCTTATTTTGATAATTTGATTGGCGATACGGTTTCAGTACAGTGATGCGATTAATCACATCGCACATCACTTCAATATGTGTTGTCGATTCTTATTCAACTTCGCACGGTTGAGGTACTTCTGTTGTGTGACGAATATTTCCATATGTTTGTGTTTGCAAGTTTTGTCATTACTTGCTTTAAAAATGTCATATTTTTATTGCAAGTCCACCATATATAATTTAACTCTCCTCCAACTGTTAGTCGCCCAGCGAATATTGGAATCGTCCACCTCGCATAAACTAAATTTTGAATGTTTATATTTTCAATCAAAATGATGTTTGCGAGAAAAATGCGGATCATCTAAGGAATTTGCAGGTAAAGATTTGTCATTTAAGAGGAGGTACCGGTAATAATTCCTGATAATCGGCAACTGATCCTTATATTCTATTTGTACCCCGCATTCATTAAAATGTCGATCCTAACGAATGAAACATTCAGATAATCTACACAATAACCACTTGTAATAAACAAAAAAGGTTTAGTTTTTTAGGAAGCAGATTAACACGAGTAGGCTCATTCGAGGAGTGGCAAATCGTTGTACAAAGCCGTGAGTCATGGAAATCATTCGCCGAATAGCACTTATGAGAAGAGTCAGCCCTGCCGGTATTATGTTTGTAGGCCACTAACGGACTTCTGCGACTCGGTCATGATATTGCCGAGACCCTGTTGTTGTGTAAAATATCCCAGAGGATCCTGGGCTGACGACCTGGGTGAAATACGAGTCTTGGCCCATCCCTATAACTTATCTATCAAAACCGTTGTTAGAGATTTAAAATAAAGTAACCAAAATTTAGGTGGTATTGGACCCTAGACACTGATTATTCAACTTTTAAGTTGGTTAGGCTTGATTGAAGTTAGGCTATTTACAGGTGCCCAACTTTTATCTTGACGAGTCAAGGCATTTTGAACGGTACAGGGAAAACCTAGCAAACTTGAAAGCCTGGCTCCAAGAAGCCATTTTCAATAGTTTCAAGTTCTTCTCTAAAATGAATTTTCAGATTTCTTTTAAAGTTAACATTTTTTCTAGGCCTATGTTATATTTGAAAACATAGGCCTAATTTCCACTGGTGTGTAAATTTGCCTTAACTACCTACAGGACACCAGGTCCATAACGACTTTATGGCGTCTGTCTATACGTCTGTTATTTATTGACAGATTTTGTATTTAAAGTGATCTTAAGCTCTCACTTATATTCGCCTGTATTGACACTGCAGCATGTGGACGAAGAGAACTCATATCTCTGCGGGTACCTGAAGATCAAGGGGCTGACGGAAGAGTTTCCCACGTTGACTACGTTCTTCGACGGGGAGATCATCAGCAAGAAATATCCGTTCCTCACGCGAAAATGGGACGCCGACGAAGACGTCGATAAAAAACATTGGGTGAGTTTCGATAATTGTAGACCTTTAGGTCGAATATTGATTCAAGTTTGTCAACAGTTCACACTTTTTAGTACTTTTTTATTACAGGCTAGTTCAATTTTTCCTATCCAGGCTAACTTGTTTGGTAGAATATCTGTAAAGTACAGGTTTGGGATAAGTTACCGTATTAGAATTGTTTTTGGACGTAAAATTTGTCTAAATATCGAGTAAGAACAATCATAGCTAAAGTGTTAAAATTTAAATTTGTAGCCTATGTGATATTATTGACTAAGTTATACTAAAGAGTTTTTTCGAGGTTAGCAGTCTCGATTTTATAAATTTATAAATCTTAAAATGGCGTAGGGTCTGTTTGAAACAAATAAATACCGGTAAGCTATTTGTTATTATTGCTAATCAAAAATAAATTGTTAGGGTTGGCAACAAATCAGTGAACTATTTATCGACCAATGGTAACAAGATGGTAGATTAAACAAAACATCGAACCCCTACTATCTAAGTAGTTCATAACATAGGATTTAAACTGCTGTTGTCCAAACTGTAATTTAGAACCATTGTAATAAATTGAACTCAATCTCAGTTTAAGGGGAGTAGTCTACATTGTAAGTTATAATTTAGGAATAAACATTTGAATCCTAACCAAGTTGTGGTGGGAGAAGGATGATTGTTGCGAGCTCAAATAAAGAGAACAATATCATAGATAGCCATATTGTCATATCAATATATCAATATATCATATTGAAAATGTAAATTTAATTAAAGTTATTTTAATTAATCCTCAAGTAAAAGTTTGTTTTGTATCACAGACTTGATACCTAAGTCTAGTAATAATGTAGTAAAAGTCATAAAATATTACACACTCTGATTAACGTGCTAAATTATATTTTTTATTGACACAATCTTGTCAGTTCTTATTTGTTACAGATTTATTTGCTTTCAAATTAATTACAATAGACCAACTTTTAAAAAGCCCATATTACAGGCCTAGGCTATTTTCATGCCTTCAAAAAGTGATAAATTGTCAGTGAAATGTTTCGTGATCAAACAGCAATTTTCTTCAACCAAATATGATGAGATGAATGACATTTGTTTTTCGCTAATTCCATTGTGACGTTTTTATTTTATTTTAATCAGTTATGCTCCACATTAGATGATTGTCCCAGCTTCACTTTGCGTTCACCCTGTCCTGCTTGTTGTATCGGATTTCGTACGATTTTCACATGTAGGCTTACCTTCAGGTGGCAAGATACGTTCGTCCGAGCGATGATGCGTCCAGACCGACCAAACCCGGGGACGGCGGACGAAACGGTTCGGATTCGTCATGACCGAGTGAGTGATACCGTAACCGATATCAGGTCGCAGCCATCGATGTATGATATAAGACTGGATCACGCTCTTGTCAACCGGTCGTCGAGGATCTGTTTGGGTAGATATTCCGTCCGTCCGTGTCGCTTAGAAGGGACCTCGCTCGAACCGTTCCAGATTTTAGACTTTCGAGTGCACATTTCAGAATTCACTTTGGAATATTCCGATTTCATTTTTGGTTTGGATGAAGATTAAAGATTCAGTTGTACAGTAAACTTGGTATTGTTATGTACCGTAAGGTTTGCGGTATTGAAAACAGACCATTGTTTAAGTTACCAACTTATACATATTTCTTATTAATAACAAAAATATTTGTAAAGAACATTGTGGCACTTAGTTTAGGTTACTCTGTTCGGGGAAATTACACTTGTGTTTAGGTCAAAATATAATATCTGTACGACATTTAGCCATCTTCAACAAATATTGAAACCCAACCTAACTTTTACAGTGTTATAAATTAGGGCCTAGTTGATGTTCCATATAATAAATAATCTAAATAAGATCCGAAAATTTGGCTTAAGACGACACTTCTTTAGAAAATCTATGTTTTCCTTAAATATTTTTTCTTTAGATCCAAGTAAGGTTGGTTTTAATAAAATTCGGATTATCCAAATTTCTATTTTGATCAGTTGTAACTGACAAATATTTTTTGTTTGGATCCAAGTAAGGTTGGTTTTAATAAAATTTGAATTATCCAAATTTCTATTTTGATCAGTTGTAACTGACTCTTTTTTAGCACTTAACCTCAGTGTTATCCAAGGTAGGGTCGATCCCAACAAGCTCGGAAAGTCGTGATTCTACAAGACCTAGAAGAACTCTATGAAAGGTTTATCCGTTATTACTGTACTGTGATTTGCCTGTTGTTACAAACAGACTTGCGTAATTTCCTGAACGGTTTGAGTGAAGTCCGTTCGCTATGCCGCACAGTGACGGTAAACAATCAGTCTATTCTGTCAGTACCGTTTTCCACGACCGTGTTTGATCCATGGAGGGCAGCGATCCACTCTTACGATGTACAAGTCGATGCCGTTTGTAAGTCCGGTAATTTCGGACAAACGATTCTCGACCTTCCTTAAAGGTTAGACTAGGCCTAGGTCTACTAAAGCTACCCGAGAAATAAAAGTTGCGGAAAGAAAACCGTTAGATGTTGATTTTTAATTACCAAGCGTATTTATTATCAGTAGGCTAGTATGATTGTTTTCAGGGTCGTAAATATTAGCAATCAAGTTTTTTATGTTCGAAATATTAGTAATTTTTGCAGTTTTCATGACTGCATTTTGCTTGTAGTTTTTACTATTTCGTAATATGATTTTGCCAAATTCGATCTGATTGTCAATCCATGAGTAATATTCGACTGGATCTGCTTCAAAAATTTGAATATTCGAGAATATTTTGTTTAAACACTGCTTTTTTATTTACTTCTATAGGCCCCTGATATTTTTAATAATTCAAATTGATGTACTTTGCCTTAATTTATTTCAGTGAACTCTTGAAAAATAATGTAAGTATGAAATCAATCTATACGTTACCTTCAATGTATGTTGGGATATAAGAAATAACTTATTGTTGGCTATAGTATTGGTGTTCTCTAATCTAATTTTTGTTTTTCTGGAACTCGTCAAACACTACAAAACACAGACACATTACAAACACGAATAAAAACAAAAAACTATCGTTCCAGAAGACAATCCGACGTTTCGCGGAACCGAAATAACGTTCCGCTTCTTCAGGGATTCGTTGACTTTATTTTTTCCCGCATACAGGTTGAACGCCTAACCACGACCGATGCACCAGCTGTTCCTGGAGGGTTAGCGGGGGTGGGGGTCCTGTTTAGATCAGATAAGCCATCTATCAGTCGGGCCTTATCTTTTAGCTGCTCTATTTTTTGCCTTACAAAATTCAAGTAAACAGGACTAATATCAACCAATGGTCGAGACTAAGGCTCATTTTCAATTGCCATAAATAGTGACTCCGCTATGTACCTTCTCCTCCAGTCAGGTTCCTTATATACAATCTTACAATCTCACTACATGGTTTGTCTCAACTACATGATCACATGGATCGCGGATTTGTGAAAATGTAGTTGAGACAAACCATGTAGTGAGATGGGGAGATAGTAATATTTTATATAAGGAACCTGACTGGAGGAGAAGGTACATAGCGGAGTCACTATTTATTGCTATTGAAAATGAGCCTTTGTCTCAACCATCGGTTGATAATCAGAAAAACAAAAATTAGATGAGTGAAGCCAATACTATATCCAACAAAGGAATACACCTCACCCACAAACAGGTCATTCAGAAATAAGAAATAACTTAATTGAAATTATATTTTATAAGACATTATAAATGTTTTGTAATAGTTACAAATCAGGTAATACGGTAATACTTCCAAAATTGTAAACATAATCACACACAACATGAGTAAACAAAATGAGGAATTGTTTCGTTATTGAACATTAGCTTATTAGCTTAACTCTTTTGAGATTTGCACAGTACTATCTATTCTATTAATTTAGTACAAATCAACAATAATTGCACCTTCTTGACACTAAAAATTAAAAATTGTCATGTTCGGCATAAAGTCAAATTGTAAACTGAATCATCTCTTTTTTTATTGGTATTTCTATCTTTAGGTTTTATTAGACGGGTAATTAAGATTTCTGTATAAAACAGAACTAGCTAAAAGAGGATAATCAAATAAACCATGATAATTTTTTTAAAGAAGAGGCCAGCTATCCACTAGGGACTGTATTTAGAGATGGGGAACATTATCTAATCTAACTTAAATAGCCTAGCTTAACAAAGGATAGATTAGCAGCTGAACCTATTTCAACATTAGCCATAACGTTGTGTTCATTCTTCCCAATGTGTGTTATGTTGGTTAGTCTAACCTCTAACATAGATTAGGTCACTAATCCAATTTAGTTAGTCTAGCCTTATCTAACCTAATTAAATCTAACAAAGGGTAGTTGGTTAGCCTAACCTATTGTGTGTTATGTTGGTTATACTAACATCTAACCCAAATTAGATTGGTGAGCATAACCTTTAAAAAATGTATGTTGGTTAGGTAAGTCTCTAACTTAGTCTAGGTTGGTTTAGCTAACAAGTTTTATGTTGATTAGCCTAGCCTTTCAGAGTTCATAACATTTTTAGAGGTTAGACTAACCAACCTAACCTAGTGAAATCTATCAAAGGTTAGTTGATTAGCCTTACCTCTGAAAAAGTTATGTTGTTTAGTTTAACCCCTAACTTAGGGTAGGTTGGTTAGGCTTACAATAACGGTAACAGTACGGTTAGGGTTACTCGTAGTTTACGTTGATGAGTCTAGCCTTTTAGAGTTCATAACCTTTTTAGAGTTTAGACTAACCAATCTAACCTAATAATATCTAACAAAGGTTAGTTGGTTAGCCTTACTCCTAAAAGTTAGGACATGTTGATTAGTCTAATATCAAAAACAATTTATGTTGGTTAGTTCATAACTTTTAGATACCAGACTTTTTAGTAACCAGCCAAACCTAATGAAATTAAAAAGAGTTTAGTTGATTAACCTGACAATATGTGTTATGTTGGTTAATCTAACCTCTATCGTGTGTTATGTTGTTTAACATAACCTCGAATGTAGGTTAGGTCGGTTAGTCTAACCTCTAACATAGGTTAGGTTGGTTGGCCTAACTTCTAAAAAGTGTTGGTTAGGTTAACCTCTAACTGGGGCTAGGTTGTTAACAACACGGTTCAGGTTGATTAGCTTAGCCTAAACCCTTAACTATTTATTTAGAGTGTTGGGAGTTTATAGCCTAGCCTTAAAAAGCTATGTTGGTCAGGTTAACCTCTAACAGCCTAGGTTGTTTCGCTTACAACGGTTTACACCGATTAGCCTAACCTAACCTAATTCTTTACAGCCGCGCCTAGCAATCAGATGTATTAACCTCATTCTGTTACAGAGCAAATTCAGCTCGTTCTATCAGTACGCTAAGACTTTCAACTCGGACTGTTTCGACTACGACGGTCTCAACCTGACGGACTACGTGTTCATGAGGTGGAAGGAACATTTCCTCGTGCCGGACCACACGATAAAAGACATCAACGGGGCCAGCTTCGCCGGCTTTTACTACATTTGTTTCCAAAAGTCTGCGGCCACCATCGAGGGCTATTATTACCATAGGAGTTCGGAATGGTGAGTCGATGAGTTGTTAGATTATTTTATCATTAGTCGTAATCAAAACTCAGAATTCTCTAGGTTTACAGTGAGTCAATCAGAATCTATCCGTTTAACTTTCAACACTGGCTGTGATCAGTTGGTGCGGTGAAGTTTTCAAGTTATTATGTATAATTCTGTAAGCGGAATTTTTAAGTCAAAATTGTGGGAGTATGGTGAATTGCAGGATGATGGGAGACTTTTATTAGAAAAGCATGGGGATTTATAAACACCGCTTTATTTACAAAGCATTTGATTAAGTGTGGACTTTGTTTACGAACTTTCATGTGGGTATATTGATTTATTTTCATCAGTACCTATGTTAAGAGAAAAAAAATTAGTCGAGGCAGTGTATTGGAGCAAAGTTAGGGGCTATGGCTACAGTGTTTACTTCCTCCCAGTTTATGGACCAAAGGCCTGAAAGATGGATGCTGCATCATTGGTTCTGAGATATTCAGACTGTTGTATTTCTTTAAAACACTGCCAAAAGATAGATTGTGTTTGGATGCTTCTAGTAAAAGTAGTAATATAATTCTAGTAGATTGTGCATGAATATTCTGATTTAAGTTTGTAGTTATTGGTCAGCCGTGTGTTTGTTTGCGATAGATGATGAAGGTACGTTTACACTATACACTCAACTATCAATATCAGTGACTAACCAGCAGTCGATGTTGCAGGTACCAGTCACTGACACTGAGCCACGTGCCGGAGCACAGCACACAGATCTACGAGTTCAGGTGAAACTGTCGTGACGGACAATATCAGTGACTAACCAGCAGTCGATGTTGCAGGTACCAGTCACTGTCACTGAGCCACGTGCCGGAGCACAGCACACAGATCTACGAGTTCAGGTGAAACTGTCGTGACAGACAATATCAGTGACTAACCAGCAGTCGATGTTACAGGTACCAGTCACTGACACTGAGCCACGTGCCGGAGCACAGCACACAGATCTACGAGTTCAGGTGAAACTGTAGTGACAGACAATATCAGTGACTAACCAGCAGTCGATGTTGCAGGTACCAGTCACTGACACTGAGCCACGTGCCGGAGCACAGCACACAGATCTACGAGTTCAGGTGAAACTGTCGTGACAGACGATATCAGTGACATTCGGTAATGACCAGTGTAACTGTCAAACCGAGACACGCGCGGATTTTGAGAAATTTTAGTCTGTACGGTCGGAAACTTTGTTATTTTTATTAAAGTTTAAAACTGTTTTATGTCTGTCGATTGTTTATTTTGTTTTCGTACATGTTAGTCATAGGTTGCTTAGGGTTACCATATTACAGTTGTAAATTTGTGTATAGGCCGATCCGTGTACAGTGCACTTTCTGTGGTAGTTAAGACTGATATGGAGATTTTAATCTCGGATCGAAATTTTATACTCCTTATCTTTTTGTTTACCTTTTTTGAAAGCTTTACTTTGTAACTTTAATTACATGTTTTACTATATCGCTTGTTTTGTGTTTTATTTAATCGGTGATTTTAAGACCTTGTTTTTCCTGTTTTTATATTTGTAGATTATTCTGTTTTGTAACCTGGTAGAAAATGGATTTTTTGTTTATGGTTAAGGTTCATCACATTATGTATTTAGAACAATACTTATAAGAGGTCGATTACATGTCAAATATAGAAGGGGGATTCAGCAAATGGTAACCCATGTCTGAACAAGTATTTTTAACTTTTTATTTGACTTAATGATTTTTTTTATATTGGTTGATGTCAAAATAACATTTAAATTGAACACAAGACATTAAAATACAATCTCAATATTGAAAGCATTAATTTTTTTAACAATGTTTTTGTAATTTAAAAAGTTGGTTTTCATTAAAAACTAACAAGGTCTTGTTAAAGCACTACAGTTGTTGAGCTGCTGAGCGACACTCGCAATGAACTCGCTCAAGTTTTGTCCAACAAACGAGATAGGAGACTGTTCGTTGTTCGGAATAGCTTGACTGGAACAGTGAAAGCCAAGGTGTCAAGGCGTGTTTTTAAAGTAAGTACTGTTTTTAAATTCTACCATTGCAGCGCTGTGGTTGGCATTCCTACATCCTGCACTGTGTACCTGTTTCTATTGGCAAGCCTGACAAAATCGATCTTGTTTATATCGGTTTGTGAGCATTTAAATGGCGCCGCTAATTGAGGGCTGTGAAGTACGCACTACGATTAAATTTACAAGAGTTAACGGTGTGAAAGCGGCTGAAATCCATTGGCAGATTGGCGAGGTGTAGGGAAAAACATAAAGAGCAAAGGAATAGCACACAAATGGGTTAGAACGAATAAAAATGGCCAAACAAATGTTCATGGAGATTTGGTGCATAAAGTCGATCAAAACGTGAGAGAGAACGGATGGTTTACGATTTTTCCGTTATATTATGAGTTCCCTATAGTGTCAAGAAGTGTTCTTTATGCAATCGTGACCGAATGACTAAATGGCTGAAATTGTGCTCACACAGCAAAAATGTTGACTAAATGCACAAAACCAAGTGTTTGGGGAATGCGAGAGTGGTTTTCTTGAGCGGTACGAGGTGATTTTTAAGCCGATTTGTCACAGGCGGCAAACTGCTTATTGACGCTAGAGATGTCAAACACTTCCCTTATCTGCCAATTCATTTCAGCCACTTCACACTGGTAACAACTACAAATAAATCACAGTTTGTACCTCACAATTGGTGGGATTCTCAATCGATAGTACGATTTTCAAGGCTCACGATGAAACGTAAATACGGTCGATTTTTGCTGTTGTGACATCCCAGGTTGCCAATAGGTGCAGGTACGTAGTGCAGGATACAGAAATGCCAACCGCAGCGCTGCACAGCGGGATTTAAAAACGGTACTCTTTAAAAACTCGCCTTGTATCTGTCTTAACTGACTCCGTTTGTTGCATGTATCTTGCATAAGTTCTCTAGGAAGGTGACACAGTATTCAGTAGCTCAATTGTAATTTGTATCGATCAACAATGAAAATCTGTTTTCTTAAGTATTTTGAGTGATATAGGCTACATATTTAAAAAAGTTATCTTCAAATGCAAGATTTAGGTATTTAAGTTAAAGTTACTGTTCATTTAAGAAAACATACAATTTCTGACAACATTTTTGTAAATATTCTGCGAGTTTTATAAGAAACCCTGTGACAATTGTCAGTTTTAGTTCTATAGTGTAAATTTAGATTTCATACTTTTAAATGCCAGAGTAAAACCTCTCGTTTTTAATTGTAGCTTTGAGAATCGCTCGATCAATTATTTCTTCCCTTAGGCTTTTCTTAGTTTCCATTTAAAACTCTACTGGTACCTAAAAAACTACTTCTTTAAGGCTTTAAAATGTTCATAAACGATGGTATCTTTGATACAGAAAGGCCTTGTCAATTAAAAAAATGATTTTGATTGGAATGCTGATGTTTTAGTCTCACAGTTCAAAATGGTCATAAATCTGTGTAATAAAATAGGCCATTTGTAAAGATTTTGATGAAAGATCGAAGTAATGCGAAACGCACAATCGCGATTTTCAATGGGGTGGTTTTATTCTGGTGTGTCAAACCTGAGATTAAGGGTAAATATTGTAAGCTAAGTAGGAGATAGTCACATATAGCAGCAGTCCATGGCACTTTGAGTTACAATTTATTTTTTCACTTAGATAAGGAGTATTATTACAGATTTTTTAAGAACTTTTATTTCTATGATTGTGTAAAGGTGTAATTTATACTACGAAGATTACAATGTTTGTGTTAATAAACATAAGCTTTAATGGCTATTTTTGTTTGCTTTATCCCTCTTTTCTTGGAATTGTCTTCGAAGATGTGTTAATACTGGTGTTTCAATAAATTTGTAACGGCAAAAGTTGTAGTTTTTGTTGTCAACAAATGTTGACAATCCCAATTTGAATGGAGTTAAACCAAATGTTGCCAACGCATGATTTTCATTTTAAAGAAGACATTTGTTGGCAACTCTGCTGTATACTTGTCTTAAAGAGCGTCAAATTAATGTGTTAGATTTTAGAAAAGAAATTATGGTTATATTACTCCTGCTTAAAACAGTTGGATGGTTGGACTTCATGAATACAGAATATATCAATTACTAACATTACTTAATAAGGTAATTCATTCCAAAACTGCAAATTATTTAAAAGAGGTGTTTTAAAGTAAGTACTGTTTTTTAATTCTGCCATCGCAGTTGGCATTCCTGCATCCTGCGCTGTGTACCTGCATCTATTGGCAAGCTGGGATGTCACTATCGCAAATCTACCATGTTTACAAATTTGTGAGCATTAACAATACTGTGGGCTGTGACTCCATTTCTAAGTGTTAACAGTGTGAAAGCGGCTGAAACCTCTTGAGCAGACTAGCGATGTTCATGAAGTGACGCCTCTACACTTATGACGAATTGGCTTAAAATCTAATCAAATTCCATCTCGTGCCAATCGAGAAATGTCTATGCTAGGGTTTTGGGCACGTCAGTTTTGCAGTATGACCACAACTTTTGTTAATTTTACACACTCGGTCACAATTGCATCAACACTTCTTGTGTCACTTTAGGAAACTCAAAAGAAACGACAAATTCGTAAACCGTTTGTTATCTCTCATGTTTGGATCAACTTTACCCACCGAATCTTCAGTAATGACAGGTCGCCCGATTCATTCCTCGTCATAAATATTTGTGCGGCCATCTTTAAATGTTATAACCCATTTTCATACCATTCCATTGCTTTTTGCCATAGTTTTCTAATCTACCGATGAATTGTAGCCGCTTTCACACAATTTAATACAACAGACAATCTCTTAATTGCTCTCTGAATTGTAGAGTGTGTTTACTCCGTTCATTTATTCCTTTTTATACCAACATAATCTAATTTTTATATATTACAAAAAGAAAAGAAACACAGGCAACACCTAGAGTTTGTTTAATTTAAAGCCAACAGTCTACTGCTACCAATTACATGCACGTTTTAGTTGTTTCCGTTAAAATTTTTCCCCTTTTTACATAAAAAAGTGCATTTACAAATTAGTTTGTTCAAATTTTATATTATAACTTTTATAATGTCATAAAACATTGTGTTTCCAGTTGTACTAACACTGGGAAATAGAAACAAACAGGAAAAACAACAACTGTTTCCCCTCGCGGTGCAGTTTTCGTCGCGGTGGGGTGAATAGAAACAGCAACATTTTAATTTTTTGTTTGTTGGTGAAGTATATTTAAAAAATAGTAATACTGAAAATAGTGCCATGGAGAAGAAGGTAAGACCGGAAAACAGAAGTAGGTTTTATTGGTTTAGCATTACGTTTAATAACAGTTTTATAGCTACAAAGTTGAAAACTGTTTCTATTCACCCCGTTTTGCGGATTAAAAAAACAAAACTAGGCATAAGTTATATCGCCAGGATGCCATGCGATCACTCTCTAATGAGCATCCCAAGGACATTGTTAACACGTTCGGTGCGGTTGACGATAATTCTCGTCATGCGACACTATCGCTTGATGCGCATGCCAGAAATTCTCATCACTGGCTCCCTCCCAATACATTGCTTCAGTTTGAGCTCAGTTGTTGCCAGAGAAGGTCGCGTCGCTGCCCGGGTGTAGTGCGGGTCTCGTTGTTTATTTTGGCGCGCTTCGTTTCTCGGTCGGCCATTTTAGCGAATTTCCCCTTAAGACCTTGACCTTATGGAGAATAAATAAAATTTTATATCTCCATTATTAATGAATGTATATTGATGAAACTTGGCACGTGGGGTCACGTAGTACTGGTATATTGATATTTGTACAAAAAATTGATTTTTTGTTGATTATCCCCGTAGCAGCGAACCTCCGTACTCAGCCCCCTTGTTATTCTTATGGAGAGTAAGTAAAATGTAATGACTCCCTTAATTATAAACATAAATTAATAAAACTTGGTATGTGGCTTCACCTTGTTGAGTTATATTGATATTTGCATAAAAACCCATTTTTTTAGTTCCTTGATGCAGCAAACCTGCTTACTCAGCTCCCATGCTATTCTTAAGGAGAATAATTAAAATGTTATATAGTGCTTACTTATGATTGAATATTGATTAAACTTGGTATGTGGCTTCACCTAGTTAAATTATATTTATATTTGCATAAAAACCAATTGTTTGTGTTCCTTGTTTCAGCAAACCTATGTACTCATCACCAATGCTATTCTTATGGAGAATAATTAAAATTGTATATATCGCTTATATATGAATATATTTTTATGAAACTTGGTATGCAGCTTTATATGGTATTAAGACAAATATTTTGCATTGGAAACTCGCTGAGTGCGCAGGTTTGCTGCGACGGGGGTATTTGTATATAGTGTACATACGCAATTAGGTAGTTTTAATTTTTTTTGAAAAAAGTGTCGCTGCCCAGGTGTAGTGCCGGTCTCATTGTTTATTTTGGTGCGCTTTGTTTCTCGTTCGGCCATTTTTATATATAGTATATATACATATATATATTTTATATATACTGTACATACGTAATTAGGTAGTCGTACATTTTTTTTTAGTTGATAAAACAATGTGGGGTGCCAGTGTGTTTAAACTAAAGTGATCTAATAACTATATTTAGTGACATTTCCGACCAAAAAACTGCAACTAATACGGACGGATCTTGGCGACCGAAGCCGTCACCAGACACTGATGACGGGAGTTCTCGACACGGAAGTGACGTCAAAGCTAGACATCAAAATGGCTGCCATTCCATCTCCTAATGACATTTTGGATATCCGTACATCATTTATTCGGAAGTCATCAACAATAATTTTTCCGCAGTTTAGGGGTCACAATGTTAACCATTTTCAGCAGTGAACGTGTTAAATCATAAGTTCCCCTTGGTTTTACTTACTTATTGCGTGCTGTGAGCTGGTTCCACAAAAATTATTTTGCCAGGTCAAAAATACAAAAAACTAAAAAATAAACCTACCTACTCTATCTCACCTTTCAAACCTGAAATAATTCACCACCTTCATTTAGTCGTTGTCTTAGAATTAACCTGTTGTCATTCAAATATCGCTAGGACTCAAATTCCTCCACTCCATCTAGGTTAGGTTCCATAAGCACTGGGTGTGCGGGTGCGTGTTCCCTGACTCCCATGCTGGTCAGTCCGCCTAACTGATCACCCAATATTGTTTCCTTAGAAAGCTCTCAGTCAATCCCCATTTTAACAATAATGGGTAGCGTCGATTTAGGGCAACCACCTAGGTTCCCAACCGACTTCTTATACAAGACAATCGTTTCCCTTTTGATGATTGCATTATTGCAACTGTACAATCAAAGAAAAACTAAAATATATATCTTGATATACAAATTATTAGATGCTGAACCATTGAAAATAATATTACGATACTGGTCAAATGGTATTAAAACATTACAGCTCGTCACACCAAGTATCGGTCTACGTCAAGACTATAGCACAGCTAAACCTTCTGGTCTTCAACCTTTTGAAATGGTCCACATCCAGTCAGCAACACCAACACCCGGCTTACTTCTCAACACCACAGTATTCAAGTATGCCAAAAGATGACACAAATCAATTTGTAATATCTATTTAGTTATTTTGGTGTTTTAAAAACAAACAAGGCATGGTCAGTTGGTGCTTCTTATGTTAAGTTTCTTGGGTTTGTAAGACGGGTGTCCGTTTCAATATTGAACTTTTTTTCACTGCATCCGCATATTTGTTATGAGAACACACAAACGCGTTTAGGGAAAGCGGAACAAACCCCTCATTTTCTGTAGACACCCCGGGATTTGAACTGAAGTCCCAGACGCTAACCGTTAGGCTAACGAGATGTCTGAGCAAACAAAAACCAACTTACGGGACTTCTCAGACTGTCTTATAAACTAACTCAATGCTACTGATTTGTTAGTTTTTGGGGGGATTAGGAGGCCCCGGCATTGCCGGCTAGGCATGTCTCCCTTGGGATACTGTGCAGCCACCGGAAAGAGGAATGGGAAAGGTGGTAGGACGGGGTCAGTCTGCCTCGCTCCAGAAAGTGAGAGAGAAACCTTGTCTAGCTCCCAGGCTGTGGGTGACATAACCACAGGACTATTCGCTCTCTAACCCGACGTCCCCCAAGTCCACCAGACAGGGACCACCATCGCACAGAGCCTCCAACCTCTCAGGGGTCGGGTGGCCCCAGGACAGTTCGTCCCCCAGACCAGAGACCGTCGGGTAAGGGCCATTCCTCCCAGGCTGCAAGGATCCACTACTCCCTCCAAGGACTTGAACTAGACTGGGTATCTAGGCTCAACTGGGAGTCAAGCCCCCAGAAGAGACAAGGAGGAACCAAGGAAGGGAAGTTGGTCACACTGGATAGCCAAAAGACTTACCAATACTGTGACAGCTTCATTTTGCTGTACCCAATGTCGACCTCTGTAGTAGTATAAACGAGTCAGAGAGCCGTCGAGGGCCAATAATGTCAAAAACCCACTAACCAACCACTTGAGTTTATTTACTTTTACCTTTTACCCCTAATTAGGTTAAGTATGGTTGGGTTAACTTCTCTAAATATGAGTATTTTGGTCGGGCATTTGCCACTTAATTAGGGAATCCAATTCCGGATGATATTTTCAATCCCAGGATGTCAGGACTACGTTGTAGTATCCCAGGATTAACTTAATTTGGGTACAAATAATAACAGTGGAAAACATATTTTTGATTTCTTGTGTTAAGTACATGGGGGCCAAGATTTGCTCGGGAAATTTAGCTCTACATTCCTGTTGATCTTAACTATTGCCTGACAGGCTATACCATGCCCAGCCACGCCCCTCAGTTTCTAAAGTTTAACACTGTGAGTGACAGTTTGCCGCCTACAAGACCACATTTTCTTCATATCCTACCTGACTCAGCTCCCTCCCTGCTCAGTTTCTGGATTTTAGCTTAGGCGAGGTATTTAATTAAAGACCCACACTGAAGAAATTTGGGTCGCGCTTCTGGTCCCAGGTTTTCTATGGAATATTTTCGTTTTGTATTAAGTAATCTAAAATAGCGTATATACAGCCGCATGTGTAACTCACTCACTCACTCACTCACTGAGGTATACGAATTCTAGACCACTTCTAGACTAGCTAGAAACCTGAAATTTTGCATGCAGGTAGCTTATAGCTTGTAACCACCAGAAAAATTGCCAAAACTGAAAATCTTTTATTTTAACCCCCCTAAAAAAATATTTAAATCCCCCCAAAAAAGGCTTATTTTTAATTACAGTTTTTGAGCTCTATCGGCCGAACGGATTGTTCTATCAAAAAACGGACACCACCACGTGCCACGGATTTTGCAAGATCTACAACTTTGTTGCTATGACTTTTTGTCGTATCCTGCTACCTTCACCCTTAGGTAGCACTAGATTTTTCAAATTTCACGCAATTTCGACGGTTATTTTCGTGGTTTTTAATTTCCTATCACTTTAATTTAGTATGTAAAGGCTTGATATTCATCACTCAATATGTTTACACATTACTCTTCACGAAACACTCGATAAACTAACATGTTTTAATAATTAAACATCCCAAAAAAATTTAAAACCCTAATTATTCTATAAATGACAAACTGCATTATCGACTTACTCAGGTAATTCTAGATAAGCTAGAAACATGGAATTAGGCCTACATGTAGCTTGTCCATTGAAACCCCCAGGAAAAATTGCAAAAAGGTATAATTTTTTATTTTAACCTCATCAAAAAAATTCAAAATGGAGGAAATTTTGAACATCTCCAAATTAGTGCATTTTTTGGGCTGTAGCGGCCGAACGGTTGGTCCTATCGAGAAACGGAGACCACCATGGCACACGGGCTTTAGACAATCTATAACTTTGGCCCTATGACTTTTTGTCGTATCTCGTCTCCTTCACCCTTAGATAGTGCTAGATTTCTCAAATTTTGGCATATTTTCTATATTTTGTGGCCTTTTTTATTTCCTATCACGTTAATATACTTGATGGAGGCCTAATATTGGGCACGCAGTATGTCTACATCACACTTAGTAAATATCAGCAGAAATATAACCATTTTTACTACTTAAACCTGTCGGAAAATCAAAAACTCTTAAAATCGATAGATTTTACCTTTCTAATATAAGTAGTAAGAAAATGCCGGTTCTGGAACAATTGTTATGAAATAGAATGCACGTATCACCATTTATACTTTAACTAGGATCGTTAGATATGGCATGCGTGTGCGTTGCACCTTTTTTCCCAAATCCTACTATTTTTAGTTTGAACTAAATCAAAAAAAATAAATCAAAATGTAGTATTTTTTTCTATTTGCGCTCTAGCGGCAGAACGGGTTGTCCTGTCGAAAAACGAAGACTACCGCGTGCCACGGATTTTAGACAAACTACAAATTTATTCATATGACATTTTGCCGTATCTCACCCCCTTCACCCTTAGATAGCGCTAGATTTCTTAAATCTTTAACAATTTTCCACCAAAACTTAGTGGTGTTTATTTATTTGACACTCTAAAATAGTACTTAGAGTCTTAATATTTGGCACGGAATATCTCTACATTAAAGGAAGTATGTGGCAGAAGTTTCATGACCATTTTGAATTGTTTGAACCCTAAACAGTTTTGAAAATCCTCTAGTTTTTTAGATTTTCCGGTGTTTTCATTGATATTTGGGCATGTTAGACTTACATAGTGGGTAAAAACCAGCACAAATTTGTTTTGATTAGTTGGACATGTCCTATAGACACCACGCATGTATTATTATTATGGTATGTTATGACGGTGTATCCATCCACAACATTTAAATATCATTATTTACAGGTCATACTAAAAAATATTTCAAAGTTATTCAATTATTTGAATAACTTAAATTATACCCGGAGTCTGATTATACCACTGATATAATTATTTACCTGGTTTCGGTTTTATTTCCACGTAGTATTATATTAATAGTAGTAGTATTTCGGTTACATCTCCTAAAGTTAGGAACACCAGATTTGTCATGCATGTGCTTTGCACTTTCTAACCAAAGGGAACATTCCTAAGCCTTACTTTTTCCAGTTTTACTACCTCAATATCTAAATAATGGCGGATAGAAACAATCAAAATCTAGTGTTGTTTAAACCGTTCCAACGGCCATACAGATGCTCTCATATTTAAATTTCTGAAGATTGGTCTGTTTTCTTAGTATGGGTAGTAGTCTTATGGGGGTTCTGGGCCTATTGATTTGACACCACTTCAAAATGAGGCCAAACAGCGACCTGGGTCTGGGGGCGGAGCCCCCAGCGAGCGAAGCGAGTCTAATATATATACAGCCGCATGTGTAACTGACTCACTCACTCACTCACTCACTCACTCACTCACTCACTGAGGTATACGAATTCTAGACCACTTCTATACGAGCTAGAAACCTGAAATTTGGCATGTATGTAGCCTGTACCTTGTAACCCCCAGGAAAATCCCAAAAAGTAACAATTTTTTATTTTAACCCCAGTAGTGTGGGTTTGCGGGTTTTGCGCCGGAAGTGACGTCATCCGGTCACGTGACCGGAAGTGCTGAGTCATGAAAGATGTTATCTGGGGCTGAGCCAGTGACGTAGGCGGTTTTGTGACGAAATGAGTAAAAGTTCAAAGTTCAAGGTCACGGGGAGGTAATTTTAAAAAAGTACTACCTCGCACGCGTAAAATCCGATTGTGATTCGATAGTTTTAATTCGATAAAATATCGAATGAAAATTATCGAATGAAGCAATCGAATGATACGAGTGCGAGGTAGAACAATTACAAATATTACTTTATTTTATTTACAATAATTCATATTACAAATATTACTTTATTTACAATAATTCATGTTTACAATAGTTCCCCGTTGTTGGTTGTCATCGATGTTGTTGATCCGGACGAGTTGCGGCCATCACTTTGTTTTCTGAAGAAAGACGGTAGATACTTCGATCCCTGCGCAGAGTCCATGTTGTGTTTTTGACACCTATCTGTTCTGTTAGGTGTTTGCATTTCATTGCTGTCAGGAGGAAATAATACGTGACGGCAATGAAATAGAAACATCTATCAGACCTTGAGTGAAATGATATTGTTATTTTGTGAAGAGCGTCTCGGAGAGCTCGATGTTCACCGGTCGAGAGCCGGAGGTGTACTGACTATTCGCTAGCTAGCGTTCTGGTATCAAACAAAATGGTGGGGGTAAAAGTGTAGTAGAACGAAGCAGATGGCTGGTGGCAGGCGGCAGGCGGCAGGTGGCAAGTGTGCGGCAGATGGTAGTCCCCCCACTACACCAGTCCCCCACTACACCAGTCCCCCCACCGAGTTTTACATCGCACAATAACTAGTTTACATGTGTTAGTTAGGGTTTAGCTCTTAGACTGTCAAGACCTTAGCTCCGTAACTAAAAACTTCAATAATGTTTGCGCTTCAACTCTGTATAAGTATAACAGCTACTATGATCTAAACCGGTGCATGTATTCATATGGTTCTTTTTGCGAAGCAAACAACTAGCTAAAAGTGTTTCAACCTCGATTATTCTTCGACGAAACCGCTCATTGTCCACTAAAAGTGTAGACCTTCTGTCTTCATTGTCAGGGAAGTAGAAAGTAGTGTCAAGGGGACTACTGAAGGTCACCTTCCTCATGTTCCTGTAAAACTGCGACATTTTTCAGACCCTCTAGGTAGATGTTCATCCGTCAAGAGCTGGAAGAATAATGATGGAGCGTTATCATGTATGATAGGCACCTAACCCCCACCACAACGTTACCTTGTCCTTCAAACCATCGTTTTTACGCTACAGATGCTATACTGTTGGTTAGATTTAAATTTAAATTGCACCTTCTTGTTTGTCTTGGCAAGCCGCGTAATTGAAGTATCCACATGTTATACTTTGAACCAAAAACAAAGAAGTTATTTAGGTTTGTCCTTGAAAATAGGTGTTTTTTCGCTGTTGCTGCTATACCCGTTGTCGGATCTGAATTCTGTTTGCACCAACTTGTTCGTCTGATCAATCCGCGTAATTTGAGTACCCACTTAATATACTTTAAACCGTAAATAAAGAAGTTATTTAGGTTTATCCTTGAAAATAGTAGTTTTTTCGCTGTTGCTTCTATACCCTTTGTCGGATCTGAATTCTGTTTGCACCAACTTGTTCGTCCGATCAATCCGCGTAATTTGAGTACCCACATGACATACTTTGCACAAACTTTATACCCCCCCCCCCTTGGGTCATGGTCATGGTCAAGGTCAAGGACCTTGGGACTTCGAAATTTTTACAAAGTGGGCTGCACACAAACATAAGACTAACAGTCTCCTGCCTATGTACAGGCCAAGTCCCTAACTTGAAATGCTTAGGGTGGTCCTGAAAAGGACCGTTTTTGATGCCATGAAGAGGAGTCCTGAAGGAGTTGCGGTTAGTCGAGGTGGAGGAAATGGACAAGGGCTGTGACAATTTATTTAATTAACCAATGCGCCTTGCCCTCTTGTCTGACGAAAAACAGTTCCTTTTTGGATGGGATTCTAGGCGGTTGCGGCAGGGAATGAGGCAGTTGGACCTTGAAGTGAAAATCTTCATGTTGTAAAATATAGCTGTTTCCGCTGAGCCTTGCCACAAACTTGTATTTGATATTTGTTTTTAGTTTTCTAAATTTAAGTGATTTGAAGTTTAGAGGAGTGACTAATTCTTCTTCCTTCAACACCCTCGTCCGCTCCATCACCTCATCCACGGTGAGAGGTGGAGTTGAAGGTCGAGGCTGACTTGTAGTCGAAGTCGAAGGTCGATGCTCAGATGACGGATGTTGGTTGAAGTAGAGCGGATGGTTCTTAAAATTTCTTCTTATTGTGGCCTTGAAAGAAGTTGGTCTCTTAAAACCACTTCTTCTCTCAACCGTCTCCTTCAGGGATTCCTTCAGACGTCGCAGTTTCTCAAGGTTCACAGGGGAAGTCATCGTAGCGCTGCTGATCGGCACGTAGTTTTAGTTCGAGAGACAAAGCTGGAATGAGTCCTAATGTCTTGACTTTTGAAGGGTCAGACGGTTTATCTCGTTGATTAGGTTTTTGGCGGCTTGCCAAGTGTAACCTTGACACTTCCATATACGGGTAGAAAGCTAAGAACCGGTTCCCCTTCCCTTCATGACACCCCCCCCCCCTCATTTGGATCATGTCCCCCCCCCCCCATTTGGGTCATGTCCCCCCCCCATTTGGGTCATGTCCCCCCCCCCATTTGGGTCATGCCCCCCCCCCCATTTGGGTCATGCCCCCCCCCCCCCGACGTCACGGGGCGGAGTCACCTCCCACCACTGACCGCCGCCTTTATAAGCGGGAGCAGTCCGCAGTCTCTTCGCAGTAGGCTGCCGCCCGTTCGTGATCTACGTCCGTCCGGGTTGCATTCTGCTGCAGCGTAGGTCTTTTAAGTGTGCGTTGGGCCCGACGCGCAATTAAGAGATCCGCGCCTTTGCATGTGCATGGTAGTTTGTTAAGCATGGTAGTTTGTTTGTTAGATTATTGCTTGTAGATTGCTGCTAATTAATGTAGTTAGTTTAATGAATGTTGGTGTTGGTTTTGAGTGTTTTATTTAATGATGAAATATGTACCTTTCTTACAGATCCTTATCCCTGGGTAAAGTCTTTATATCCGTGGGGTTTGTTATCAAAGTAATTTAAATGCCGGTCTTTGTAAATATTTAATGATGAAATATGTACCTTTCTTACAGATCCTTATCCTTGGGTAAAGTCTTTATATCCGTGGGGTTTGTTATCAAAGTAATTTAAATGCCGGTCTTTGTAAACTACCTTGGTCAAAACATTGGTTCGCAGTAGCCTGACGCCCGTTCGTTGATCTACGTCCGTCCGGGTTTCAGTGTTGCTGTTGTGACCTTGTTAAACTGACCGCAGTATCCTGACGCCCGTTCGTGATCTACGTCCGTCCGGGTTTCAGTGATACTGATTGTTCTTTGTAAAATTAACGTTAACTCTAACTGACCAGTTTGTTTCAAAGTAATGTAATTTGTTTCTCATCCCTTTCCTAACCCCCTGACAATAAGTTTCGGCCCTGAAAACCGGACTTGTCAATACGGCCATGTAAACCGGTTGACATTACCTTTCTTAGCCTGAGAAACTGTTGTGATTTTCCTTTTTTTTTTGGAGGGTTTTTTTCTTTATTTTTTGTTATTAAAATCATTGCTTGTAATTCCCTGTCCCCTAATACAGAGCGGGGAATAAAGCACCAATTTGTGCTCTACCGGACTTGTCAATACGGCCATGTAAACCGGTTGACATTACCTTTCTTAGCCTGAGAAACTGTTGTGATTTTCCTTTTTTTTTGGGGGTTTTTTTTCTTTATTTTTTGTTATTAAAATCATTGCTTGTAATTCCCTGTCCCCTAATACAGAGCGGGGAATAGAGCACCAATTTGTGCTCTATTCCCCGCTTTGGCAACAAGTTCAGATGACCTTGACCCACTGACAGGACTTATAAAACCTCTGTCTGGTTACATATAGGAAAATTAATATTTTAAACCATAGCCTATCCCCCTTCCCCTTTCCCCTTTCTCCTTCCACTTATATTGGGTATAAAAGAGGCTTCCCATTACTGGTAAGATCATTCTGCTGCTTGTGCTTGCTCAACTCAGAACTATGGAGTCACACCCGATATCACTACCGACTTCTGCATCACCCTCTACTTCTACATCACCCTCGACTTCTGCATCACCCTCGACTTCTGCATCACCCTCGACTTCTGCATCACCCTTGACTTCGGCTGCTGGTTCAATTCTTCGTCAGGCTCTTTTAATGTCTCTTATCATCCCTGAGAAGACAACTTCACCACCCATTATGGATCGACCAACTTCTCCTTCACCATCATCCTCGAGATCAAGGTTTTCGTCGAGCTCCTCCTCCTCATCATCTACCTCGAGATCAAGGTCTTCTTCGAGCTCCTCATCATCCACCTCAAGATCAAGCTCCACCTCGAGATCAAGCTCTAAAATATCTACAAGACCCCCAATTGAAATTTCACCTTCCACTAGTTCAACCAGACCTTCAGTAATTTGCACAAATATTCAATCTCCTTCAGAGAAATTTAATCAATTAAAGTCATTGCATAGAAGGTGCATACGTCCTGCACAACTATGTAATTATATCTTCAAAAAAGGTGCAAAGAAAGGCGAACGCTGTGCAAAACAGTGTACTTTAAATGAAGAACTGTGCAATCTTCATTTAAAAAATACCGCTTCTCCTTCTTCACCACATCCAACAGTGAAACCGGCTAAGACTCGGATTAATAGGCTAGCTAAAAACAAACAATACGTCTTTGTAAAAATAATGGGATTCCTGAAGGTCATGTTAAAATGTGAAGACCGCCTTTACATTTTAAGATTACCTAAAGGCATGCGTCATCCCAAAAACCCTACAAAAAAGCACTATCTAATCCGAGCCGATTCAGGAACCACTGTGTGGAATAAATTGTAAAAAAAAAACAAAAAAACAAAAAAAAAAAAAAAAAACATTCTTTCCAAATTAAATAAAGTTTTTCCAAATTAAAAAAAAAAGTGTGGACAACCTATTTACAAATTGTAGCATATGCTGCAGAGTGTAAATAGGTTGTCCACACTTTTTTTTTTTACAATGTTACAACGACCTTGACCTAGATAACGGACTTAGATATTTTACACTAAGACAAAGATAAACGTAAAAGGAAAAGGAGAAATATTATACTAAAGATATTATTCAACAGTGAAGAAGGGAGGGGGTAAGCGGGTATTTAAGCAAGCGATTCGGAATATAATTATTAGTTGTATCATCATGAGCGTCAACAGCAACACATGGGGAAAGGAAATTAGCGAAGAGGAGTTGTACGCGATTGCTGAGGCTGCTGAAATTACCGAGGTTTCTAAGATTGATAAGGTTGCGGAGAATGATGCCCAGTCACAACCGCAACAAACTACATCATCGATGCGGTCTACAACGCAGCAACCAAGACCCTATCATGTTATCCTGGAGGAGTATAATGAGGCAATGAGGTACGCCTTTACAAAGTGGTGTGGACAACCGCGTTCTCCTGAACAATGGGAGGAGCACGATGCAGACTTTCGCCTGGTTGCAGACTTAGAACTTGAGCTTCAAAGAGCAAAGGCTGCTCAATAGTGTGAAGATTTATTGTTTACTTTAAGAAATACAGAGCGGGGAATAGATCAGTTTGAGGTCCAAGTGAGAACCACTTACTGCTCTATTCCCCGTTTTGGCAATTTGTTCAGATGACCTTGGGACTTAGAAAATTTTGTTTGGTAAAAAAAAAAAAAAAAAAAATATTGAAATATATATTTCTTACAAAAACATCCCCTCCCTAAAACTTGCACTCCCACCACTTCCATTGGGTATAAAAGAGACACCTTATCGATGGTAAAATTAGTCTGCTGCTTGTTTTCGCCCACCTCAGACACCATGGAGCACATCAGAAAACCAACTTCTGACGCCTCTTCTTGTACTGTTTCATCTTCTGCTGCCCCATCGATACTTGTCCAGGCTATGATTCTATCCAACATTTTTCCAGAGACTAGTAATACTTCGCCAAACTTAAACTCGAGATCTCTCAAAACCGAGAGAAACAATGCTAGTTCTAGAAAAATGAGAACAAGGATCGCTGATTGTTATAAAGTATTAAGACGCATATTACCATCCTCCAATCCGTATGATTCTAAATTAACCACTATACAAAAGTCAATAAAATACATTTCAAACCTTCAGTCGCAGCTTCAAGAACCGTCCTTAATTCACAAAGAAGATTTACACAACCCTCCACCTTTTGAAGCTGTTTTTCTTAAAGAGGATGAGTTAGCGGACCAACATTTCTTCGCTGAAGAACCTTCAGCTTACAAACAAATCTTCCTCATGGATGAAGATCAGGACGAGTAACTATCTTAAAAAACTAAAGTCCTTTGAAATACAAAGCGGGGAATAGATCAGTTTGAGGTCAAAGTGAGAACCTCTTATTGCTCTATTCCCCGTTTTGGCAACTGGTGTAAATGACCTTGGGACTTAGAAAATATTCGTTTGATAAAAAATAATGAAAGATCTTCTTATTTCTCACAACAACAATATCTTTTCCTAACCCCCACCACTACTTAAACTAAGTATAAAGGAGGTTCTCCATCGCTGGTAAAAATTAGTACTCTGCTGAAAATGAATGCATCCACTACTTCTATCTCTGCAGCAACTATAATAGTTAGCAGACGGGTCGAAAACATTGATCAGTTGCTTGCTGTAAGGAGATTACTGCTACGGTATCTTGATATAGAGGTTAGTTGTCAATTGTGCATGTGGAGACCAACAGGTGAAGTTTATAGTAGTGAAAATGAAGCATTTGAAATAAACTACAGTAGAAAGTTATATAAAATCTTTGGTAATATGGTAAGGTTAGTCAATAATGGATGGAACATTAATATAACATTTTATATTGTTCCAAACCTGTAATTAAAGCAAAAAAAAAACAAAAAATAACGATGGGTATATAAGCCCGATGTTACAGAGACAATTATCACTTTGGTTCTGAATTGCGTCAAGAGAGCACCTACCATGGTATACCTCCACTATATTGACTCTACTGCTAAAGCGGATACTTTTATCCAGCGTGTTTACCAACTGTTAACGGAGTACCATTATGTTCAGGTCAAAGGATTGGGTATTCGTGGAACAGAAGAAGTAAAAATAGATGTAAAACCAATCCCTTTGAAGAAAAAAATTGACCAATTATTACAAGAAGGCTACACACTGTGCCTTTATTACACAACCTCATAAACTAAATAAAACGCCAAAGGGGGGGGGGGAAATACAGAACGGGGAATAGATCAGTTTGAGGTTTGAATAAGAATCTCTTACTGCTCTATTCCCCGTTCTGGTAATAGGATAAGGTGACCTTGACCCACTTACAGGACTTAATCATTTGTGTTACAATAATACCTCTTCCCTATCACTTTTCCCTACCACTTGCACTTTCAACACTTACCCCCACCACCACCGAAATCATGTATAAAAGGTGGTTTAGTATTAGTGGTAAATCAGTCTGCTACTTGGAATCATGTCGCCCAGAGATAACATTTTCCCTTCTAAGAAGACTATACTAGAATTGATTAAAAATATTCCATTAAATTTAAACGAAGATGAAGACGAAGACGATTCAGAGATGGAAGGTGAACTATTTAGTGATCTTGAACTATTTAGTGATCTTGAACTACTGAGTGAGTATGCTAGCAGTGAACCATATCTTGGAGAGATGATGTCGATAATAATGAACCGGAATTTCATCATCAGTTGCTTTGCTTGGAGGAAATGGACCTTGTTGATAGTGAAACCCCTCCAAGCAGTATTAATATCGATGATGTAGTTCTAGATCCAGTCACAGGGAACTTTTGTGTTCGTCGTCGCTTATTTAGTGATACGAGCTCATCATCATCATCATCGGAAGAATCTGAATAAGTTTTTGTTGTCTTCAAATAGTTTACTTTAAATACAAAGCGGGGAATAGATCAGTTTGTGGTTATAGTGAGAATCACTTACTGCTCTATTCCCCGTTTTGGTAATATCGTTGTATGACCTTGACCCATTTACATGATTAAAAAAGTGGGGTAACTTATACATTTAATGGTGGGGGAACGTCTATTTAAAGACGATGCAACAGTGTATATTTATCATATAGGCATAATGAACCCACCAGGAAACTCCGTTTGCTACAGCTTTCCCCTCATAATAACAAAACGGTTCGAACTCGAAAGGCGACTCATAAAAGTCGACGTAATTCCACAAGATCTTCGTTCGGCAATGTTGACTATTGAATATGTTAAAGATGAATCTACAACTGAAGATCCCTATTGTTTTATGAAATTTTTAGTTGATCAAGATGCAATGTGTACAATCCAACTTCACATCCGAGTTTAAAATTTATCAAATGTTTCTGTTGGAGAAAATTGTCTTAGTTAAATACAGAGCGGGGAATAGATCAGTTTATGGTTTAATATGAAATCATTTACTGATCTATTCCCCGTTTTGGCAAATTTGTTCAATGACCTTGACCTAAATACAGAAATTTGTAGCCTCCAGCTACAATAGTAAATATAAAATGCAAAAAAAAAATAGTAAACTTAACGTAATACGTACCCCCATTACTTTTGCTAGGGTATAAATAGAGGGGTATTTGCAGTGTTGTTCATTATTGCCTAGACCCTTGTGGAGATCGCACCTACATTATGCATCGCTGCGATATTTGCAAGTCTTCATTTAAGGATGAATTTATTTTAATGATACATAAAGAACTGAAACATAACAAAAACCAAAATGAAGAATATGAAGAAGAAGAATTGAAAGAAATAGATCAAATGTTAGCTCAACACCAAAATTCCAGACCTAGTGTTATTCAATATGCACCATCAACATCATCATCATCATCTGCATCGACTTCTACGCCTGTTCTGTCTACACTTCATCATCCTTCAACATCATCAGCTGCATCGACTTCTACGCATGCTCTGTCTACACTTCACCGTCCTTCAGCATCAACAGCAGTAAATGTAGAACTACATGCCCGAGCACTTCCGGGTAATGTAGTAACCCACTTCAAAATTGACAATGCAAAATTACAACTCAAAGAGTTTTTAAATAACGCAAAAGGATTGGTAAGCAACACTTTGCAAAATGAATTAAAAAGATTAAATTTTATTAAATTTGGACTATTAATGGATGCTTTATTTACAAACATTCAAAATGAAACTTCACCGAGAGGGTTTTTAACAAAAAACCGAACTATTATGTTTTCGTCAGATATTGATTCAATCGTATCTGAATGTTTTGAAGAGCTAATGACTAAAATACAAGAACATGAAGGAAGAGGCTCTGGATGGAATTTGTTAAGCATCACAGGGCTAGACTTAAGAGTACACAAACACGGCTATGGAATTCGAGGAAGTAGCTACATTCCTCTACCAACAAAGATTAGAAATACCTTATCCTGCGTCAACGTACAAAATCAAGATACTGAGTGTTTTAAATATGCTATGTTGGCCAAATATGTAACAATTCATCCGGAAAGACCAAGTCACTATTATGAAGAAGTACAACATAGATATAATTTCCAAGGGATGACTTACCCTGTTGCTATAACAGACGTTTCAAAATTTGAAAAACAAAATCCTTCAGCTTCTGTCAACCTCTTCGGATTGGATTCGACAAACAATTTGTACCCCTTGCGTATAACACCAAATGAGCGCAGAGATCATACCGATTTGTTATTAATTACTAAAGGTGATATTTCACACTTTGTGTATATCAAAAAATTTGAAAGTCTTGTTTCTAATCAATTATCTAAGCATAAAAGAAAGATGACAATTTGCAAAAGATGTTTTTGTCACGTGAACAAAGAACTAAGAAGGGGTGGGTCTGATTGGTTAGTAGAACACCAGCGGTTATGTAATGGAAACTATGAAGTAAGAATTAAATTGCCGCATCCTAGCAGAGCGCAGATAAAATTTGACAAAGTAATACAACAATACCGTGTACCTGTTGTTGTTTACGCTGATTTCGAGTCTTCTTTACATCCGATTGAACAACAAGAAGAGGACGTTACAAGAAGAAGCAAATACCAACTTCATTCACCAAACAGTTATTGCATACTAATTAAATCCACGTTGACTGAAGACCATCTTCAAAAATATGGACTATCATCTTCTCCAAAGATTTATCGCGGTGAAGAAGCAGCCAAATACTTTGTCGATGATTTGTATGACATAGCTGCAAAGGTAGAAGAACTGTATGGAACAAAGGTACCCATGTCACCTATGGAAGAAGAAGAACTTCAACATTATGATTCAACAACAACGTGTTATTTGTGTAATAACACCTTTACACTGGATAACGTTAAAGTTCGTGACCACGATCATCTTACGGGAGCGTACAGAGGTGCAGCCTGTAACGCTTGCAACTTGAACTACAAACTACCATATTTTATCCCCGTAGTTCTGCACAATCTGAGTGGTTATGATTCGCACTTCATAATCCCCGAACTAGGAAGAGATAATGGAGCAATAGACGTTTTGGCTACTACAATGGAAAAATTTATAAGCTTTTCAAAAAAGGTGGGTAAAATTAAATTAAGGTTTGTTGATTCATTTAGATTTATGCCTTCAAGCCTCATGAAATTATCTGAAAATCTAAGAAGAACAGATTTGATAGAAACAAGCAAAATTGTACCCAATAGTAAAATGGATTTGGTTCTTCGAAAAGGAGTCTTCCCCTATGATTACATCGATGGACTGCATAGATTTGATGAAACATCACTACCTTCACCAGAACACTTCAAAAACAAACTTAATGATTCGGAAATATCACTTGAGGACTATCAACACGCACGTCGAGTATGGAACGAGTTAGATATGAAGACCTTAGGAGATTACTCGGACTTTTATGTCAAACTAGATGTAACTCTTCTTTGTGATGTAATGGAAGAATTCCGAAACACCTGTTTTGCTGCATACGGTTTGGACCCTCTACATTCGTATACTTCACCAGGATTAGCTTGGCAAGCCATGTTAAAAGAAACAAAATGCAAACTCCAACTTTTAACAGACATTGACATGGTTTTAATGGTTGAAGCTGGAGTAAGAGGCGGATTGACCCAAAGTGTTACCAGACATGTCAAAGCCAACAACAAATACCTACCCGATTACGATGAAACCAAACCGTCAACCTATTTAGGATATTTCGATGCAAATAACCTGTACGGATGGGCAATGTCAAACCCACTTCCTTTTGATAACTTTAAATGGATTAATCCCGACTCTATTGGCGATATTTTACAAATTCCGAAACATGGTGACATTGGATATATTTTGGATTGCGATTTTGAATACCCAGAAAATTTACATGATCTTCATTATGACCTTCCACTTCTTGCTAAAACAGAAATTTCACCAATTGGAAAACACCCCAAATTAATGATGACATTAAATAATAAACAACGCTACGTGGCTCACTTTTGGGTGGTTCAACAAGCTATCGAATTAGGACTACGTCTAACAAAAATTAATAGAGTTTTGGAATTTTCTCAATCATGCTGGTTGAAACCCTACATTGATTCAAATACCATCAGAAGAGCAGCAGCTACATCAGACTTTCAAAAAGATTTCTTTAAATTAATGAATAATGCGATATTTGGAAAAACATTGGAAAACAAAAGAAGACTCAAAAATGTTAAACTTGTTACCGACGCAAAAAAATTACAGAAACTAGTACAGCAGCCAAATTTTAGAACATCTATAATTATTAATGAAAGACTTGTAGCAGTGTCCATGAAGAAGACGAGTGTGAAGATGGATCGTCCTTTGTATATAGGCATGTCAATCTTGGACATCTCAAAAACACACATGTACGATTTTCACTACAACAAAATGGTGGCGTTCTACGGAAGAGAAAATATATCTATTACATATATGGACACTGACGCTTTTATATATCGCATAGTAACATTGGACATGTATAAAGATTTACGTACATTTATTTACAAGAACGACTTTGATTTCTCCGATTATCCAAAAGATCATCCAAACTACGACAATGACAGACACAAAAAAGTACTAGGCAAATTCAAGGATGAGGCTAATGGTGTTCTGCTTGAAGAGATTGTTGCACTGATGTCTAAACTATATTCTTTGAAACTCTATAATGAAAAAGAAGAAGAAGAAAAGAAGAATAGCTATATTAAGAAAGCTAAAGGTGTAAAGAGTTTATATTTAAAGAAGAAAGTGCATTTTGAACACTACAAGCAATGCTTATTTGAGGATAACATCATTACAGCTAAATTCAACACCATCAGAAGTTTTAACCATCAGCTGTACAGCGTGACTGAAGTTAAAAAGGCGCTATCCTGTAATGACGACAAAAGACAAACCCTTCCAGACAACATCCACACTTTACCATTCGGTCACTATTCCCTCAACCCTATTGACTAATAACCCTTTCATCGTCCTAGATCCTCTATCCTTTTCCTTTCCGTAAAAAAAGGGGAAACACAGCAATGTTAAGCTGTGTTTCCCCTTTTTTTACACAAGTTTTGAATGACCTTGAACTATATGTATATATATATATATAAGCAGATTTATACAAAAGAATATTTAATACCATATCAGCTGCCTTCGTGAAACCATCATGTCAGACCTGAAGGAGAAGATTATTAATGAACTACACAAACCTGCAAGAATAAAGTTTCCAAGAAGAAATACTGTTATAAAAGGGATAAATGATCTATATCAAGCGGATTTAATTGAAATGCGACCGCATAGCAGAATAAACAAAGGATTTAAATATATACTCACAATTATTAATTGTTTTACAAAAGTTGCAGACGCTTTGCCTCTAAAGGACAAGACTGGTAAAAGCGTAACAGAAGCCATGGAAATAGCCATAAAAAGAGATAAAAACAAAATTAAACATTTACAAACTGATGATGGAACAGAATACTTTAATACAAACTTTGCACAGTTAATGAATAAATATAAAATAAATCATTATTCTACAAATTCAGAGAAAAAAGCTGCTATTGTAGAAAGATTTAATAGAACCTTAAAAGGAGCACTGTATAAACAATTTTCAAAAAGAGGTTCTTACGTATGGTATGATGTTTTACCACAATTAATAAATGATTATAACAACAGGTTTCATAGAACTATTGGTATGAAACCTAACAAAGTAAATATAAGAAATGCAAAAGATGTATTAAAACGCATAAAGAAAAATACAAAGCCTAAAGTAGAAAAAATGCAGCCAAGAAAATTTAATGTAAGTGATAAAGTACGGATTAGTAAATATAAGGGAGTGTTTACCAAAAAATACCTTCCCAATTGGACGAATGAAGTTTTTACAGTGTATAAAGTGCAACCGACTGTACCTGAAACGTATATCCTAAAAGATAACAAAGGAGATTTGTTGCAAGGTGCATTTTATGGACATGAAATGTTAAAGTCAACAGTAGGTGATGTATATCTTGTTGAAAAAGTGTTACAAAGAAAAAAGGACGCAGTTAAAGTGCGGTGGTTAGGGTTTAACAAAACTGAGGATTCATGGATACCTATAAAGGACTTGGTTTAATACAAGCAACTCATTTCATCGTTAACCTTTGAGCAGGATGGAGATTATTCACCATAAAGATCGATTCAATATTAATAACATAGATGATTTAACTGTGGATAACGTTAAAATCAACAATGGTAAACACGGTAGTTTACTTCCAAACACTGTTCGATGTATAGTAAGTGGCCCCTCAAACTGTGGAAAGACCAATGTTGTCTTTAATTTGATCACTAATCCGCAGGGATTAAGGTTTAGTAACCTATATATTTTTTCAAAGTCTCTACATCAACCAAAGTATCAATTGCTGGATAAAATCCTATCTGATGTGTCTGATGTTAATTTTTACAAATTTAACGCTAGTGATAGCATTATGCAACCAAACGAAGCGAAACCGTATTCTGTATTTATATTTGACGATGTATCTTGTGAAAATCAGGATACTATTAGAAACTACTTTGCCATGGGAAGACATAATAACATCGACAGCATATATATAGGACAAACTTATAGCAAAATCCCAAAACAACTTATCAGAGATAATGCAAATATTCTAATTGTATTCAAACAAGATGATACTAACCTAAAACATATATATAACGATCATGTGAATGCGGATATGCCATTTGAAAAGTTTAAAGAGCTTTGCGGAAAAGCATGGGCGGAAAAGTATGGATTTTTGGTTATTATGAAAGATCAAGCTATAAAAGATGGTCGTTATAGAATAGGTTTTGATAAATTCGTTTTAATACACTGATTAGCGGTATTACTGTACAAGTCGTCAAGGTGTGAAGATGGTTAACCAGGAAAAGCTATTAAAGGAAATAAAATCACTTAGTGATTCTATTAGACAAAAAAACCGAGCTTTAAAATCAGGTATAAATGAAAGAGAGCAATTTTTAGAAACAACATTCAAACCTGTTACTGAACCTTTAAAGCGATTAGCACAAAATATGGAAAGACCTTCAATTCGCTTCGAAGGAGACAAAATGCTACCAATTTCCAAATATGAAGAAGAATTTCAGAATGATGAAAGTTCTGACCAGTTACAAACATCTGAAGAAAGCGACGAGTATGAAGAAAGCGGAGATATAGGAGATTTAAGGGAAAAGAACATTGCAGGAGATACAAGTACAGAAGATACAAGTGCGGAAGATACAAGAGCAGAAGAAGAGGATATCAACCCATCCAACTTAAGCAAATTAGGCACAGATATTATGTTTAAAGGAACACTTGGAAGAAAATATACATTAAAAATGTTACATGGCACACATGCTAATCGAAATTATCATACATATGGAGCTAGAATAGAGGATAAAGGATTAATGATTGGAGATAGAAAGTTAGATATAAACGAAAATGATGATATAGTTATTGGTGATAAGAAATATAAAGGCACAACAGGTTTGTTTGAACTCATCTTTAAAAATAATCCTGGTAAATTTACTAAAAAGGATTTACAATTGTTTAAAAATATACTAGAGTATACAAATGCACATAGAAAAAAAATATTCCAAAGAACTACCTATTCATAGAAACAGGTCAATAAAATACACAAACATTATATCTAGTCTTTTCCCCTCGAAATCAAATAAAGCTCCAATTAAAAGAAGAGCTTTATCTTCTGCTGAATTAAATGTTTTGCATAAAAAAAGAAAAACAACTGATCCTACTACATCTGGAAGGGGATTATTAAAAAATTTGTATAAAACCAATATAATATATTACAACGATATAAATAAGTTAGTTGATCGAATGAGGTTATTACATGAAGCTATGGAAGCCGGGCACACTGGTTTAGAAAACGAATGGGTAGCTTTGGTTGATGAACTGCGAAAACGAGAAATAATTGTTCAGTAGACGTATATATATATATATATATATAGTAAGAACCTAAACGATAGCGATTCAGTTACATCATGAGTGTGGACAAGTTTGGACGGTATTCCGAGTTTGGAGTAAAATCTGGATATAGTGAAAAAAGAGCTGGGTTTCCGTTAACACCTGATGGTAATTATAATTTTGAAGGAAAAGTAATTCAAAATGTTGGTGATCCGCTTTTGTCTTCTGATGCGGTTACGGTACAATACATGGATAAAAGAACCCCGATTGTACACGAAGACCATTGGGGATTTTCCGGTAAAAGGTTAAGCAATATAAAACATCCCATTTATGATGGTGAAGCAGTAAATTTAGCGACTTTAAAATTGTTAACGATTTACAAAAAGAATGAAACTGATACAAGCTATGATGTAAAAAAATTAAAATTGTCAAATGTAGGTGATTGTGAGCAGGATGGAGACGCTGTAAATAAGAAAATATTTGATATAGTACACAAGAAATGGACTACAGAATATGAAAAACATATGGAAAGGTTTGGTGCAGCTTTATTTAATTATATCCATCGGGCTTCAGGAAGAGCTGTAGCTTCAGATGTTGACAGCCACAATTATTTAGACTGGAAAAAGATACACAATCCAGAAAAACCTAATCAATTAGATAAACCGTCTGAGCCTTCTAAAGTCAAGACATTAGGAAAGGGGGATAAAGTGAATGTGATTAATGAACCAACAGAAAACGATGAAGATTATATAAGAGAAAAAAGAATTTAAATACCCATGATAAGGGATAAAACATCTACATTTAATTAATTAATCCATTTCTATATAATAAATGGATTTTAAACAGTATATATAATACAAGAAGCCAAGACTAATATTACATTCATTGTAAAACATTTATAGAGTGCACCTACTGATTGTAAGTTTGGCTATAAATAGTCATGCCGAGGGCTAAACGCATCAGTCATAATCGAGAGAGATTACAGAGAGGAAGGGGAATAGCATCAACAGCATTTTCTCTATTAAGTAAACCGGTTGGAGCTATAGTTAACAAGGCGATTGATTTATTACCTGTGGAATTACATTTACCTGGAGGATATCAATATTGTGGTCCTGGAACCAAATTAGAGAAACGGCTTGCTAGAGGAGATCCTGGAATAAATAAGCTTGATCAGGCTTGTAAACAGCACGATATAGCGTATTCCAAATTTGGTGATACAAAAAATAGATCAATAGCAGATAGAGCACTTTCTGAGAAAGCTTGGCAAAGAGTAAAATCTAGTGACGCGAGTATTGGTGAAAAAGCAGCGTCTTTAGCAGTAACAGCAGCAATGAAAGCAAAAACTACGTTTGGAGGAGGAGGAAAGAGAAGAAGGCGTGGGAAAAGACCCGCTAAGAAACAAGGAGGTAATATCAGAAGAAAACGTCGATCTACTAGTGGTAAAGGTAAAAAGAAACCAACAATATGGTCAATGATAAAAAAGGGAGGAGGACTATACCTAAGACCGTATCGTGTGTATTAAATAAGAAAGAGCAATTAATAATTAAAAACAAAGAATTAACCAATGAAGAACTGATTACATATGCTTCTTGTTTGAAAATCCCATTTTTTAGAGGAGTATTTATGAAAGATGAATTACCGGTTAAAATGTGGAAAAATGAGACTGGTATAGTAAATTTGGATAATAGTGAAGGATTAGGCACTCATTGGGTGTGTTACAAGAAACTTGGTGAAACGATTTATTATTTCGACAGTTTTGGAAACCTTCCACCACCGAAAGAACTTCAACAATACTTTCGTGCGGCAGAAAATGTTTTTTACAATTATACAAGAAAACAACCTGATGATACATCCATTTGCGGTCATTTATGTTTAGACTTTTTAGCTAAAAGTGTTAGTCAACTTTAAGATGTCTTCGTATACAGTGTCATTAACCGGTAACTCATGTACTTTGCGCAGTATTCTGTTTCCAGCGCTACGTTTGCAAAAAGGAAGACTATGGGAAGCCGCATTATTGGATTTAACAACATATAACTCTATTCCAAACGTTAGTGAAGGAATTAATAACAAAATACATTATTACAAGACAAAAGATAATAAAGGAAAATATTCAGCTTTGGAAGAATTCAGTTTACCAACAGGAGCTTATGAAATTGATAATATAAATGAAGTTATACAAAAACATATGGGAAAAGAAAATATAACGATAAAAGGCAATAACAATACAATGAAAGCCGAAATTACTTCTAAGTATTATATTGATTTTGGCCAAGAACGTTCAATTGGTAGTTTATTAGGGTTTTCTAAGGAAACAAAGGTATTAGAACCTAATACAACTCATTCTGGGAATAGAACTGTGACGATCATCAAAGTAAACAGCATAGACATTACATGTAACATTATACAAGGATCCTACAGAGATGGAGAAAATCGGCATATATTACACACATTCTACCCATCAGTCGCACCGGGTTTCAAGATAGTAGAAAAGCCTCAAAACCTTGTGTACCTACCGTTAAACACCAGTTTCATTTCAGACATCGTGCTGAACATAGTGGATCAAGACGGAAACCTTATTGACTTTCGAGGAGAAGCTATTACTGTAAGAATACATATAAAATCATCCGCTTAGATAATGGGGTTATCATTTAAAAAGAGAGAGCCAACCAGCAAAGAGGTCAGTAGCTCATCAGCTGTAGAAGGATTAACAAGTGACAACATTCGTTTTCTAGAAGAAATTGGATTAAAGGTCATTAACAATGGATATACTGGATATAGCGCAGGGCCCAACATTCGACGAGACCTTATGGGAAAAGGAATATCACACGCACAACCCTTACGCTTCGTCCAAATTAAACAATAACGATGAAATTAGGATTCCTATACAACAACAAGACATTTATACTCTTCCATGCGAAAGTTATTTATATATTGAAGGAAAAGTAACAAAAGCTGACGGTACTGTTGGAACCACTGTTCCGTTCATAAATAATCCTATGGCATTTTTGTTTGACGAGATTAGATATGAAATTTCAGGAGTTACAGTCGATTCAACAAAAAAGGTTGGAATTTCCAGTACCTTAAAAGGATTAGCGTCTTTAACACCAAATGAGAAGAATCTGTTAGCTGTTGCAGGATGGGTTGCACCAGACAAAAGTATAATTACTCCTGACGCTTCGGGAAACTTTGATTTTTACGTACCTTTAAGATTACTTTTAGGATTTGCTGAAGATTACAGAAGAATAATAATAAATGTAAAACAAGAACTAGTTTTATTAAGGTCATCAAACGATAATGATATTATTAAAGCATCTGCTGGAACAACTGAAGCCAATTTAGACTGGAAACTAAACTTAGACAAGATTGTTTGGAGAGTACCACATGTGCGACTAAATGATGAACACAGGATTACATTATTAAGAAAGTTAAAATCAGATCGAGACATTGTAATGCCATTCAGAAGCTGGGAGTTTCATGAATACCCCGTTTTACCTTCAACACAACGGCATACATGGACTGTAAAAACTTCTACTCATTTGGAAAAAGCGAGATATGTAATCTTTGGATTACAAACAAAGAAAAAAAGTATATTAACTGAAAATGCTGGTGAATTTGACCATTGTAAATTAACAAACTGTAAAGTGTTCCTGAATTCACAATTCTTTCCCTACGACAACTTTAATATCTCTTTTGATAAAAAAAGGTACAGTGTTTTATACGATATGTACGCTAGGTTTCAAAATTCATATTACGGCAAAACAAACACACCTCTACTATCTCCCGTACAGTTTGAATCGAAATCTCCGATTGTTGTAATTGATTGCTCCAAACAAAACGAATCTGTAAAATCGTCTAGTGTTGATATAAAAATAGAAATGGAATTTCAAGAAAACGTACCTGCAAATACATCTGCGTATTGTTTAATTTTGCACGATAAAATTGTTACATACACACCGTTGACTGGTATCGTAAAGACGGTATTGTAAAACGTTGTACCACCACCGGCACCGCCACTGTCGCTAACCTATAAATAGCGGAGCAACAATGCAGGTCTTCAGTTGATCGTCTATCATCGCATGGGCAACATCTTCTACAAAATGAGTTCTCCATCTGTTGTACAAGGTGATGCAGAGGTAGCACCGTTATTGGAACGTGATAATACTAGTGAAGAAAAAATCATCAAGGAAATAACTGCATTTTTAAAGTTTGGTAAAAGAGATAGAGAGGAGGAAAGTAATGCAGACCCATCAAAGGTAGTACCAAAGAGGAAGAAGAAAGTTGAAGAAAATATTCCTCCTCACATTTTAACTGAAGTTTTTTTGCGAATCTTTTACCCCATCTCAGCATGCATCAGTAAAAGTGTATCAGTTGGATTGATGAAGTCATTGGATTATTCCCCTACAGTAATACTACACCATGGAACAAAAAAGGTTTTATTTTCGCAAAATGCTTGGGAGTCATTTTTGAAACATGTACATTTAATAGAATGTTATTTAACTAACAGTTTGTGTGGAAGGAAAACACATATTCGACTTTTGGATTGTGACAATGAAATCGATATTGTTAAACATCGTGGACAACTACAAGTGCGAATTAGAGACTTGACTCAACATGAAAATAAGATTCTACTGTCACATGAAGAATTCTACGTTTTAAACTACGCAACAGAACCTATTACAAGGTACATGAGACAGTTGGTATTTGCAAGCGCTATTATTAAAGAATATTTGGTCGATACCTTGGAAAAACAACCTGATAGCACCATCGTGTACGGACCTGTGGATACATCTATTTTTAATAGAATACCTCATGAAGTTTGCATGTGGAGAAAGTTAAAGGATTTTGAACCACTTGTAGAAATCGCTACAGAAGCTACAGAAGAAACAACACAGGAAGAAGAAACGGAGAAACAAGAAGAAGAAGAAAACGAAACACAAGAAGAAGAAGTTAAAAAAGACTAAAGTTTGACTTAGTAAAGAAGAACACACGTGGGGTAGGCCTATTGGGGACGGTGCCCACGTTAAATATACACCAACGCGCCTGCAACTGTACGGCTTGGTATTTAACCTACCGTGGTGTGGAAAACAGTTTAGTTGATCGCTAGGTGCCATGATGAGCGGAGGGGATGAAGAAGTGAGTGTAAAGCCTTGTGTAATAGAATTTCAAGCATTTCGAAATAATGATGATAGGTTTATTATCAAGGAATTAGTAATTTTAGACTTGCTTACATTTGTAGCCTACCCATTCACGTTTGATGCTCCTTTTTCTTTTAACAAACTTAACACCAAAGCAAAAAGTACAAACAAATGGATAACAAACTACTTTCATCACATACATTGGTATGAAGGATTTATAAGCTACAGTAATCTGCACAGTATTATGTTTAACTTTTGCAAACAATATTCACATATATACACAAGAGGATTAGAAAAAAAGAACTGGATACAAAAGTACACGCACGGTGATGTTTTCGATATAACTATCAGTAAGGACTTTAACATTAATCTCGGTAATATTTGTGTCGCTGCAAAAGATCTTAAACACGGCCAAACAAACTGTGCATTGTACAACGCGTATCGTTTGGCTGCTTACTTGAAACAAACGCAGGAATGTGGTGGGGGTAGCGGAGAACAGAAATGTGGTGGGGGTAGCGGGGCCTATAAATACGAGGAGACAGCACCGCTCCAGCACGAGTATTATTCGAGACTCCGAAGAGGCAACATCACAGAAGACACCACTGACGAAGATGACATCACAACAGTTTCTACAAACACTGGTTGATCAATTCAACACTCATTCAAAATCCGACCTTCTGCTAACTAAAAAGTGTTCAGAACTAAAAGAACAAAAACACTACATTATTCATAACATCAAGAAAGTGGAAACCACACATGGAGAAGCAATTCTAGTTTCATTGAGCGAAGGACCTTTCTCTCCAGGAGATGAGCCGAAGTTTCAAGTATTTCTTCCAAAACGATTTGTTCAACTGCTACAAAATGAAGATTTGCGAGATATTCAACCGGGGACGTTGTATTTGGTATCACACGGTGTAAGCGGCAACAACTCGACGGAACTCACTCTGCACATCACGCATCCTTGTACATAATGTCTCTGTTTGTATTTTATTGTTTGTATTTCTAGTTATCAATGTTAAACTTAAGTTTATTGTATTGTAAAATGTTTGTTTAATAAAGAAAATAAAAAAAAAAAAATAAATAAAATAAAAAAAAAAATAAAAACAGCAACACAGCAGTATATTATTTTATATACTGCTGTGTTGCTTTTTTTAAAATTCAAATGGATGACCTTGAACTTTCATTCAGGGTTAACTTATGAAGAGGTATAAAAGAGAGGGAGCAGTGAAGTTAGTCTCAGTCTTGTCTAACACACGCTGCAGCTAACATGTCGGTGTCACCTATGAAAAATTTATTTTTCGATAACAATTTGAAGACATATTGTTGCGAGTTACAATGTTTTAAAATACCAGGCGATCAAGTTGACGGGAAAGCTTGTCGTAAGTGCAAGTGTTTCAGCTATTGCATATGTAGATGTAAAACGTATCAAATGAACCGACAAGATAAACTACAAGAATTACGCCGAAGGATTGCATTACTGTGGCGGCGAATGTAGTAGCAACCAGCTGCCACCTGCCGCCTGCCATCTGCTGTCCGCCATCTTCTCCGCCCCACCATTTTGTTTGATACCAGAACGCTAGCTAGCGAATAGTCAGTACACCTCCGGCTCTCGACTGGTGAACATCGAGTGCTCTTCACAAACGTAAAACATTGTATTAAAATGTCCATTAAAATTAGGTGTATTCATTATGACTCTATTCATCTGGCGACTTTCCAAGACCTCGAGGTTTTTAATGAAGAGTTAAGACTTCTCATTGCGTCCGGTTACGATTTATCTTTGGAACTTTACGCATCAAAAAACAACATGGACTCTGCGCAGGAATCGAAGTATATACAGTCTTTCTTCAGAAAGCGAAGTGATGGCCGCAACTCGTCCGGATCAACAACATCGATGACAACCAACAACGGGGAACTATTGTAAACATGAATTATTGTAAATAAAGTAATATTTGTAATATGAATTATTGTAAATAAAATAAAGTAATATTTGTAATTGTTCTACCTCGCACTCGTATCATTCGATTGCTTCATTCGATAATTTTCATTCGATATTTTATCGAATTAAAACTATCGAATCACAATCGGATTTTACGCGTGCGAGGTAGTACTTTTTTAAAATTACCTCCCCGTGACCTTGAACTTTGAACTTTTACTCATTTCGTCACAAAACCGCCTACGTCACTGGCTCAGCCCCAGATAACATCTTTCATGACTCAGCACTTCCGGTCACGTGACCGGATGACGTCACTTCCGGCGCAAAACCCGCAAACCCACACTACTAACCCCCTCAAAAAAATTCAAAATGGAGGAAATTTTGAACATGTCCAAAATAGTGCCTTTTTATTTGAGCTGTAGCGGACGAACGGTTGGTCCTATCGAGAAACGGAGACCACCACGTGCCACGGATGTTAGACGATCCACAACTTTGGTCCTATGACTTTTTGTCGTATCTCGTCTCCTTCACCCTTAGGTAGCGCTAGATTTTTCAAATTTCGGCATATTTTCGAAATATTTTGGCCGTTTTTTATTTCCTATCACGTTAATATACTTGATCGAGGCCTAATATTGGGCACGCAGTATGTCTACATCACACTTAGTAAATAGCAGCAGAAATATGACCAGTTTTTATTAATTAAACCTGTCTAAAAATGAAAAACTCTAAATATCTTTAGATGTGACCGTTTTCTTAGTATCAGTAGTGGTGTATTGGGGGTTCTATGCCAATTTATATTATTGGATATACACGTGACACCAATAATACTTGAGCTAGAGACGTGAGATTTGGCATGCATATGCCTTCCACCTTTTATTTCCAAATCCTACTATTTTTAGTTTGAACTATCTCAACAAAATAAATAATTGTGAATACAAAAATCAAAATGTAGTATTTTTTTATTTAAGCTCTAGCGGCCGAACGGGTTATCCTATCGAAAAACGAAGACCACTACGTGCCACGGATTTCAGACGAACTACAACTTTAGTCCTATGACATTTTGCCGTATCTCACCCCTTTCACCCTTAGATAGCGCTAGATTTTTTAAATTTAAACTTTTTCAGAAATTTGTTTGTGGTTTTTAATGGTTTGTCGCTCTAATATAGAACTTAGAGGCCTAATACTTATCACACAGTATTCCTACATTACAATTAGTACTAAGAAATACTCCCACGCCCAGATTAAGTATCTTAAAGACCCAAAAAAATCAAAGTTTTTGAGCTCTTGTAGACTTTTCGTATTTTTCGGGTACATTTTTTATGTTGCGCACTGTCGAGGGTAAAATCCCTTATAAATCATGTCATATTTGTTGCAGAAGGCTTTTAGTTAAACAAAGTCATAGTATTTCAGGTTGTTAACGGGGGTCGTATCCCTTATGAGGTTCAAAATACGCCTTTTAAAGGCTACATTATACATCAGTTAAGGGTATAATTTACGACAGGGACCTGGGGGCGAAGCCCCCCACAGGGGTCTGGGGGCGGAGCCCCCAGCGAGCGAAGCGAGTCTATAATATATACAGCCGCATGTGTAACTCACTGACTGACTGACTGACTGACTGACTGACTGACTGAGGTATACGAATTCTAGACCACTTCTAGAAGAGCTAGAAACCTGAAATTTGGCATGTATGTAGCTTGTACCTTGTAACCCCCAGGAAAATTCCAAAAAGTTACAATTTTTTATTTTAACCTCCTCAAAAAAATTCAAAATGGAGGAAATTTTGAACATGTCCAAAATAGTGACTTTTTATTTGAGCTGTAGCGGCCGAACGGTTGGTCTTATCGAGAAACGGAGACCACCACGTGCCACGGATTTTAGACGATCCACAACTTTGGTCCTATGACTTTTTGCCGTATCTCGTCTCCTTCATCCTTAGGTAGCGCTAGATTTTTCAAATTTCGGCATATTTTCGAAATATTTTGGCCGTTTTTTATTTCCTATCACGTTAATATACTTGATGGAGGACTAATATTGGGCACGCAGTATGTCTACACCACACTTAGTAAATAGCAGCAGAAATATGACCAGTTTTTATTAATTAAACCTGTCGAAAAATGAAAAAATCTAAATATCTTTAGATATGACCGTTTTCTTAGTATAAGTAGTGGTGTATTGGGGGTTCTGGCCCAATTTATATTATTGGATATACACGTGACACCAATAATACTTGAGCTAGAGACGTGAGATTTGGCATGCATGTGCCTTGCACCTTTTCTTTCCAAATCCTACTATTTTTAGTTTGAACTATCTCAATAAAATAAATAATTGTGAATACAAAAATCAAAATGTAGTATTTTTTTTATTTAAGCTCTTGCGGCCGAACGGGTTGTCCTATTGAAAAACGAAGACCACCATGTGCCACGGATTTCAGACGAACTACAACTTTAGTTCTGTGACAGTTTGCCGTATCTCACCCCTTTCACCCTTAGATAGCGCTAGATTTTTTAAATTTAAACTTTTTTCACAAATTTTTGTGGTTTTTAATAGTTTGTCGCTCTAATGTAGAACTTAGAGGCCTAATACTTATCACACAGTATTCCTACATTACAATTAATACTAAGAAATACTCCCACGCCCAGATTAAGCATCTTAAACACCCAAGAAAATCAAAGTTTTTGAGGTCTTGTAGACTTTTCGTGTTTTTCGGGTACATGTTCTATGTTGCGCACTGTCGAGGGTAAAATCCCTTATAAATCATGTCATATTTGTTGCAGAAGGCTTTTAGTTACCCTAAGTCATAGTATTTCAGGTTGTTAACGGTGGTCGTATCCCTTATAAGGTTCAAAATACGCCTTTTAAAGGCTACATTATACATCAGTTAAGGGTATAATTTACGACAGGGACCTGGGGGCGAAGCCCCCCACAGGGGTCTGGGGGCGGAGCCCCCAGCGAGCGAAGCGAGTCTATAATATATACAGCCGCATGTGTAACTCACTCACTCACTGAGGTATACGAATTCTAGACCACTTCTAGATGAGCTAGAAACCTGAAATTTTGCATGCAGGTAGCTTATAGCTTGTAACCCCCAGGAAAATTGCCAAAACTGACATTTTTGTATTTTAACCCCCCGTAAAAAAATATTTAAAACCCCCCCAAAAAAGCATATTTTAAAATTACAGTTTTTGAGCTCTAGCGGTTAAACGGATTGTCCTATCAAAAAACGGACACCACCACGTGCCACGGATTTTGCAAGATCTAAAACTTTGTTATTATGACTTTTTGTTGTATCTCGTCTCTTTCACCCTTAGATAGCTCTAGATTTTTTCAAATGTTGAGATTTTTTGGCGGTTTTGTATTTCCTATCACGTTAATATACTTGATGGAGGCCTAATATTGGGCACGCAGTATGTCTACATCACACTTAGTAAATATCAGCAGAAATATGACCAATTTTTATTACTTAAACCTGTCAGAAAATAAAAAAAAACTCTTAAATTTTATAGATTTGACCGTTTTCTAAGTATAAGTAGTAAGGAAATTACGGTTCCGGAACAATTGTTATTAATTAGAATGCACGTATCACCATTTATACTTTAACTAGGATCGTGATATATGGCTTGCGTGTGAGTTGCACCTTTTCTTCCCAAATCCTACTATTTTTAGTTTGAACTATCTCAAAAAGAAAATTTTGGAATACGAAATCAAAATGTAGTATTTTTTATTTGAGCTCTAGCAGCCAAACGGGTTGTCCTATCAAAAAACGAAGACCACCATGTGCCACGGATTTTAGACGAACTACAACTTTAGTTCTATGACATTTTGCCGTATCTGACCCCCTTTTAAAGGCTACATTATACATCGGTTAAGGGTATAATTTACGACAGGGACCTGGGGGCGAAGCCCCCCACAGGGGTCTGGGGGCGGAGCCCCCAGCGAGCGAAGCGAGTCTAACATATATACAGCCGCATGTGTAACTCACTGACTGACTGACTGACTGACTGACTGACTGACTGACTGACTGACTGAGGTATACGAATTCTAGACCACTTCTAGATGAGCTAGAAACCTGACATTTTGCATGCAGGTAGCTTATAGCTTGTAACCCCCAGGAAAATCGCAAAAACCAACAATATTTTATTTTAACCCCCCTAAAAAAATATTTAAAACCCCCAAAAAAGGCTTATTTTAAAATTCCAGTTTTTGAGCTCTAGCGCGCGAACGGATGGTCCTATCAAAAAACGGACACCACCACGTGCCTCGGATTTTGCAAGATCTACAACTTTGGTCCTATGACTTTTTGTCGTACCTCGTCTCCTTCACCCTTAGATAGCTCTAGATTTTTTTTAAATTTTGAGATTTTGTGGCGGTTTTTTATTTCCTATCACGTTAATATACTTGATGAAGGCCTAATATTGGGCACGCAGTATGTCTACATCACACTTAGTAGATAACAGCAGAAATATGACCAGTTTTTATTACTTAAACCTGTCGGAAAATAAAAAAACTTAAATTTTATAGATTTGGCCGTTTTCTAAGTATAAGTAGTAAGGAAATGCCGGTTCCGGAACAATTGTTATTAATTAGAATGCACTTATCACCATTTATACTTTAACTAGTATCGTGATATATGGCTTGCGTGTGCGTTGCTCCTTTTCTTCCCAAATCCTACTATTTTTTGTTTGGCCTATCTCAAAAAGAAAATTTGGGAATACAAAATCAAAATGTAGTATTTCTTATTTGAGCTCTAGCGGCCAAACGGGTTGTCCTATCGAAAAACGAAGACCACTATGTGCCACGGATTTTAGACGAACTACAACTTTAGTTCTGTGACATTTTACCGTATCTCACCCCCTTCACCCTTAGTTAGCGCTAGATTTTTTAAACTTCAGCTTTTTTCTAAGATTTTTGTGGTTTTTAATGGTTTTTCGCTCTAATATAGAACTTAGAGGTCTAATATTTATCAAACAGTATTCCTACATTACAATTAGTACCACGCAACACTCACACGCCCAGATTAAATATCTTATACACCAAAAAAAATCAAAGTCTGAGCTTTTGTAGATTTATTGTTGTATTTCGGGTATATTTTCTATATTGCGCTTTGTCGAAGGTAAAATCTCATATAAATCATGTCATATTTGCTGCAGAAGGATTGTAGAAACCCAAAGTCATAGTATTTCAGGTTGTTAACGGTGGTCGTATTCCTTATAAAGTTCAAAAGACGCCTTATAAAGGCTACATTATACAACAGTTAAGGGTATTCATTTTTTTTCGAGAACTTAAGTAATACATTGAGGCTTAAAATTTAACATACTACGTCTCCATGCCAAGTCGTACTCAGCAACAGGCACAGGACCGGAGTTCATAGGTTAAACCCTTAAAATAATCAAAGCCTTGGAATAGTTGTAGAATTTAGTTCTTAAATAGAATTTGGACCAGTTTACATTAAACTGTGACCAAACAGTGACCTGGGGGCGAAGCCCCCCACAGGGGTCTGGGGGCGGAGCCCCCAGCGAGCGAAGCGAGTCTAATATATATACAGCCACATGTGTAACTGACTCACTCACTCACTCACTCACTGAGGTATACGAATTCTAGACCATTTATTGACTAGCTAGAAACCTGAAATTTTGCATGCAGGTAGCTTATAGCTTGTAACCCCCAGAAAAATTGCCAAAACTGTCAATTTTTTTTAACCCCCCCTAAAAAAATATTTAAAACCCCCCAAAAAAGGCTTATTTTAAAATACAGTTTTTGAGTTCTAGCGGCCGAACGGATTGATCTATCGAAAAACGGACACCACCACGTGTCACGGATTTTACAAGATCTACAACTTTGTTCCTATAACTTTTTGTTGTATCTTGCTCCCTTCACCTTTAAGTAGCGCTAGATTTTTCAAATTTCAGACAATTTTGACGGTTATTTTCGTGGTCTTTAATTTCCTATCACTTTAATTTAGTATGTAAAGGCTTGATATTTGGCACTCAATATGTTTACACATTACCCTTCACGAAATAGTCGATAAACTAACATATTTTAATAATTTAACATCCCAAAAAAACTAAAAACCCTAATTATTCTATAAATGACAAACTGCATTATCGACTTACTCAGGTAATTCTAGATAAGCTAGAAACATGGAATTAGGCCTATATGTAGCTTGTCCATTCAAACCCCCAGGAAAATTGCAAAAAGGTATAATTTTTTATTTTAACCTCCTCAAAAAAATCCAAAAGGGAGGAAATCTTGAACATCTCCAAAATAGTGCATGTTTTTGTGCTGTAGTGGCCAAACGGTTGGTCCAATCGAGAAACGGAGACCACCACGACACACGAGCTTTAGAACATCTATAACTTTGGTCCGATGACTTTTTTCGTATCTCGTCTCCTTCACCCTTAGATAGCGCTAGATTTCTCAAATTTCGGCATATTTTCTATATTTTGTGGCCGTTTTTTATTTCCTATTACGTTCATATACTTGTCGGAGGCCTAATATTGGGCACGCAGTATGTATACATCACACTTAGTAAATAGCAGCAGAAATATAACCATTTTTACTACTTAAACCTGTCGGAAAATCAAAAACTCTTAAAATCTATATATTTTACAGTTTTCTAAGTATAAGCAGTAAGGAAATGCCGGTTCTGTAACAATTGTTATTAAATAGAATGCACGTATCACCATTTATACTTTAACTAGGATCATGAGATATGGCATGCGTGTGCGTTGCACCTTTTCTTCCCAAATACTACTATTTTTAGTTTGAACTATCCCAAAAAAAATAAATAATTGTGAATAAAAAATCAAAATGCAATATTTTTTTATTTGAGCTCTAGTGGCAGAACGGGCTGTCCTATCGAAAATCGAAGACGTGCCACGGATTTTAGACAAACTACAACTTTATTCAAATGACATTTTGCCGTATCTCACCCCCTTCACCCTTAGGTAGCGCTAGATTTCTTAAATCTTTAGTAATTTTCCACCAAAACTTAGTGGTTTTTATTTATTTGACACTCAAAAATAGTACTTATAGTCCTAATATTTGGCACGGAATATCTCTACATTACAGGAAGTATGTGGCAGAAGTCGCATGACCAATTTGAATTTTTTGAACCCTAAACAAATTTGAAAATCCTCTAGTTTTACTACTTAAATAACTTGAAAATGGCGGATAGAAACAATAGAAATCTAGTGTTGTTTAAACAGTTCCAACGGCCATACAGATGCTCTCATACTTAAATTTCTGAAGATTGGTCTGTTTTCTTAGTATGAGTAGTAGTCTTATGGGGGTTCTTGGCCACTTGATTTGACGCCACTTCAAAATGAGGCCAAACAGCGACCTGGGGGCGAAGCCTTTTTAGGGTGGGGACACCAATCGGGGGTCTGGGGGCGGAGCCCCCAGCGAGCGAAGCGAGTCTAATATACTATACAGCCGCATGTGTAACTCACTCACTCACTCACTCACTCAGGTATACGAATTCTAGACCACTTCTAGAGGAGCTAAAAACCTGAAATTTGGCATGTATGTAGCTTGTACCTTGTAACCCCCAGAAAAATCCCAAAAAGTTAAAATTTTTTATTTTAACCTCCTCAAAAAAATTCAAAATGGAGGAAATTTTGAACATGTCCAAACTAGTACCTTTTTATTTGAGCTGTAGCGGCCAAACGGTTGGTCCTATCGAGAAACGGAGACCACCACGTGCCACGGATATTAGACGATCTACAACTTTTTTCCTATGACTTTTTGTCATATCTTGTCTCCTTCACCCTTAGGTAGCGGTAGATTTTTCAAATTTCGGCATATTTTCGAAATATTTTGGCCGTTTTTTATTTACTATCACATTAATATACTTGATGGAGGCATAATATTGGGCACGCAGTATGTCTACAACACACTTAGTAAATAGCAGCAGAAATATGACCAGTTTTTATTAATTAAATCTGTCGAAAAATGAAAAACTCTAAATATATTTAGATATGACCGTTTTCTTAGTATAAGTAGTGGTGTATTGGGGGTTCTGTGCCAATTTATATTATTGGAGATACACGTGACACCAATAATATTTGAGCTAGAGACGTGAGATTTGGCATGCGTGTGCGTTGCACCTTTTCTTCCCAAATCCTACTATTTTTAGTTTGAACTATCTCAACAAAATAAATAATTGTGAATAAAATAATCAAAATGTACTATTTTTTTATTTGAGCTCTAGCGGCAGAACGGGTTGTCCTATCGAAAAACGAAGATCACCAGGTGCCAAGGATTTTAGACTAACTACAACTTTAGTCATATAACATTTTGCCGTATCTCACCCCCTTCATCCTTAGGTAGCGCTAGATTTCTTAAATCTTTAGCAGTTTTCCACCAAATTTAGTGGTTTTTATTTATTTAACACTCTAAAATAGTACTTAGAGTCCTAACATTTGGCACGGAATATCTCTACATTACAGGAAGTATGTGGCAAAAGTCGCATAACCATTTTGAATTGTTTGAACCCTAAACAATTTTGAAAATCCTCTATAGTTTTTGAGATTTTCCGGTGTTTTCATTGATATTTGGGCATGTTAGACTTACATAGTGGCTAAAAACCAGCACAAATTTGTTCTGATTAGTTTGACATGTCCTATAGACACCACATGTATTATTATTACGGTATGTTATGACGGTGTATCCATCCACAACATTTAAAAATCGTTATTTACAGGTCATACAAAAAAATGTTTCAAAGTTATCCAATTATCTGAATAACTTAAATTATACCCGGAGTCGGATAATACCACTAATATAATTATTTACCTGGTTTCGGTTTTATTTCCACGTAGTATTATATTAATAGTACTAGTATTTCAGTTACATCTCCTAAAGTTAGGAACTCCAGATTCGACATGCATGTGCTTTGCACTTTCTAACCAAAGAGAAAATTCCTAAGCCTTACTTTTTCCAGTTTTACTACCTCAATAACTTAATAATGGCGGATAGAAACAATCAAAATCTAGTGTTTTTTAAACAGTTCCAACGGCCATACAGATGCTCCCATATTTAAATTTCTGAAGATTGGTCTGTTTTCTTAGTACGAGTAGTAGTCTTATGGGGGTTCTGGGCCACTTCATTTGACGCCACTTCAAAATGAGGCCAAACAGCGACCTGGGGGCGAAGCCCCCAGCGAGCGAAGCGAGTCTAATATATATACAGCCGCATGTGTAACTGACTCACTCACTCACTCACTCACTCACTCACTCACTGAGGTATACGAATTCTAGACCACTTCTAGACGAGCTAGAAACCTGAAATTTTGCATGCAGGTAGCTTATAGCTTTTAACCCCCAGGAAAATCGCCAAAACTGACAGTCTTTTATCATAACCCCCCCAAAAAAATATTTAAAACCCCCCCAAAAAAGGCTTATTTTAAAATTACAGTTTTTGAGCTCTAGCGGCCGAACGCATTGACCTATCGAAAAACGGACCCCACCATGTGCCACGGATTTTGCAAGATCTACAACTTTGTTCATATGACATTTTGTCGTATCTCGCTCCCTTCACCCTTAGGTAGCGCTAGATTTTTCAAATTTCAGGCAATTTCGACGGTTATTTTCAATGTTTTTAATTTCCTATCACATTAATTTAGTATATAAAGGCTTGATATTTGGCACACAATATTTTTACACATTACCCTTCATGAATTAGACTATAAACTAACATATTTTAATATGTAAACACCTCAAAAAAATTAAAAACCCTAATTGTTCCATAAAGGACAATCTGCATTATCGACTTACTCAGGTAATTCTAGACAAGCTATAAACGTAGAATTAGGCCTACATGTAGCTTGTCCATTAAAACCACCAGAAATATTGCAAAAAGGTATAATTTTTAATCAGAACCACATAAAAAAATTAAAAATGGAGGAAAATTTGAATTTATCCAAAATAGTGCATTTTTTTGGGCTGTAGCGGCCAAACGGATTGTCCTATCGAGAAACTGAGACAACCGCGACACACGGATCTTGGACGATCTAAAACTTTGGTCCTATGACTTTTTGCGTATCTTGTTTCCTTCACCCTTAGGTAGCGCTAGATTTTTTAAATTTCGGCATATTTTCGAAATATTTTGTCCGTTTTTTATTTCCTATCACGTTAATATACTTGATGGAGGCCCAATATTGGGCACGCAGTATGTCTACATCACACTTAGTAAATAGCACGAAAAATATGACCAGTTTTTAGTAATTAAACCTGTCGAAAAATGAAAAACTCTAAATATCTTTAGATATGACCGTTTTCTTAGTATAAGTAGTGGTGTATTGGGGGTTCTGTCTCAATTATTTTATTGGACATACACGTGACACCAATAATACTTGAGCTAGAGACGTGAGATTTGGCATGCATGTGCCTTGCACCTTTTCTTCCCAAATCCTACTATTTTTAGTTTGAACTATCTCAACTAAATAAATAATTGTGAAAACAAAAATCAAAATGAAGTATTTTTTTATTTGAGCTCTAGCGGCCAAATGGGTTGTCCTATCAAAAAACGAAGACCACCCCGTTCCACGGATTTCAGACGAACTACAATTTTAGTCCTATGACATTTTGCCGTATCTCACCCCTTTAACCCTTAGATAGCACTAGATTTTTTAAATTTAAACTTTTTTCACAAATTGGTTTGTGGTTTTTAATGGTTTGTCGCTCTAATATAGAACTTAGAGGCCTAATACTTATCACACAGTATTCCTATATTACAATTAGTACCAAGCAACACTTCCACGTCCAGATTAAGTATCTTAAAAACCCAAAAAAATCAAAGTTTTTGGGCTCTTGTAGACTTTTCGTTTTTTTTGGTACATTTTTTATGTTGCGCTCTGTCAAGGGTGAAATCCTTTATAAATCATGCCATATTTTTTGCAGAAGGCCTGTAGTTACCCAAAGTCATCAGTTGAGGGTATTATTTTTTTCAAGCACTTAGGTAATACACGGAGGCTTAAAATTTAACATACTACGTCTCCATGCCAAGTAGTATTCATCAACAGGCAGATGACCGGATTTTATATGTTAAACCTTTAAAAATAATCAGAGCCCTGGAATAGTTGTAGAATTTAAGTCGTAACTAGAATTTGAACCAATTTACATTAAACATGGCTAAACAGCGACCTGGGGGCGAAGCCCCCAACAGGGGTCTGGGGGCGGAGCCCCCAGCGAGCGAAGCGAGTCTAATATATATACAGCCGCATGTGTAACTGACTCACTCACTCACTCACTCACTGAGGTATACGAATTCTAGACCACTTCTAGACGAGCTAGAAACCTGAAATTTTGCATGCAGGTAGCTTATAGCTTGTAACCCCAGGAAAATTGCCAAAACTGACAATTTTGTATTTTAACCCCCCGTAAAAAAATATTTAAAACCCCCCCAAAAAAGCTTATTTTAAAATTACTGTTTTTGAGCTCTAGCGGTTAAACGGATTGTCCTATCAAAAAACGGACACCACCACGTGCCACGGGTTTTGCAAGATCTACAACTTTGTTCCTATAACTTTTTGCCGTATCTCGTCTCCTTCACCCTTAGATAGCTCTAGATTTTTTCAAGTTTTGAGATTTTGTGGCGGTATTTTTATTTCCTATCACGTTAATATACTTGATGGAGGCCTAATATTGGGCACGCAGTATGTCTACATCACACTTAGTAAATATCAGCAGAAATATGACCAGTTTTTATTAATTAAACCTGTCGAAAAATGAAAAAGCTCTAAAAATCTTTAGATATGACCGTTTTCTTAGTATAAGTAGTGGCGTATTGGGGGTTCTGGGCCAATTTATATTATTGGACAGACACGTGACACCAATAATACTTGAACTAGACAAGTGAGATTTGGCATGCATGTGCCTTGCATCTTTTCTTCGCAAATCCTAATATTATTAGTTTGAACTATCTCAACAAAATAAATAATTGTGAATACAAAAATCAAAATGTAGTATTTTTTTATTTGAGCTCTAGCGGCTGAACGGGTTGTCCTATCGAAAAACAAAGACCACCACGTGCCACGGATTTTAGACGAACTACAACTTTAGTCCTATGACTTTTTGCCGTATCTCACCCCCTTCACCCTTAGATAGCGCTAGATTTTTTTAAATGTAAACTTTTTCCATAGATTTGTTCGTGGTTTTAATGGTTTGTCGCTCTAATATAGAACTTATAGGCCTAATACTTATCACATAGTATTCCTACATTACACTTAGTACTAAGCAATACTTCCACGCCAGGATTAAGTATCTTAAAAAACCCACAAAAATCAAAGTTTTTGAGCTCTTGTAGACTTTTCGTGTTTTTCGGATACATTTTTTATGTTGCGCTCTGTCGAGGGTAAAATTCCTTACAAATCATATCATATTTGTTGCAAAAGGCTTGAAGTTACCCAAAGTCATAGTTTTTCAGGTTGTTAACGGTGGTCGTATCCCTTATAATGTTCAAAATACACCTTTTAAAGGCTACATTTTACATCGGTTAAGGGTATAATTTTTTTCAAGCACTAAGGTAAGAAATGGAGGCTTAAAATTTAACATACTCCATACCAATTAGTATTCATCAACAGGCATATAGCCAGATTTTATAGGTTAAACCCTTAAAAATAATCAAAGCCTTGGAATAGTTGTAGAATTTAGGTGTTAAATAGAATTTGGACCAATTTACATTAAACTGTGGCCAAACAGCGACCTGGGGGCGGAGGCGGAGCGATTTTTAAATTGTTATATACTCTAATATTGTACTGCTAGGCCTAAATTTGTTCACTCAATAAGTCTACTTTATATTTTGAGTATACACAGGACCTCGGATTATTAGCGTAATTAAACCATGTGCCATAGGTACTACGACAAGGACCTGGGGGCGTAGCCCCCCACAGGGGTCTGGGGGTGGAGCCCCCAGCGAGCGAAGCGAGTCTAATATATATACAACCGCATGTGTAACTGACTCACTCACTCACTCACTCACTCACTGAGGTATATGAATTCTAGACCACTTCTAGAGGAGCTAGAAACCTGAAATTTGACATGTATGTAGCTTGTACCTTGTAACCCCCAGGAAAATCCCAAAAAATTACAATTTTTTATTTTAACCTCCTCAAAAAAATTCAAAATGGAGGAAATTTTGAACATGTCCAAAATAGTGACTTTTTATTTGAGCTGTATCGGCCGAACGGTTGGTCCTATCGAGAAACGGAGACCACCACATGCCACGGATTTTAGACGATCTACAACTTTAGTCCTGTGACATTTTGTCGTATCTCGTCTCCTTCACCCTTAGGTAGCGCTAGATTTTTCAAATTTCGGCATATTTTCGAAATATTTTGGCCGTTTTTTATTTCCTATCACGTTAATATACTTGATGGAGGCCTAATATTGGGCACGCAGTATGTCTACGTCACACTTAGTAAATAGCAGCAGAAATATGACGAGTCTTTATTAATTAAACCAGTCGAAAAATGAAAAAAACTAAATATCTTTAGATATGACCGTTTTCTTAGTATAAGTAGTGGTGTATTGGGGGTTCTGACCCAATTTATATTATTGGATATACACGTGACACCAAAAATACTTGAGCTAGAGACGTTAGATTTGGCATGCATGTGCCTTCCACCTTTTCTTTCCAAATCCTACTATTTTTAGTTCGAACTATCTCAATAAAATAAATAATTGTGAATACAAAAATCTAAATGTAGTATTTTTTTATTTAAGCTCTAGCGGCCGAACGGGTTATCCTATCGAAAAACGAAGACCACCATGTGCCACGGATTTCAGACGAACTACAACTTAGTCCTATGACATTTTGCCGTATCTCACACCTTTCACCCTTAGATAGCGCTAGATGTTTTAAATTTAAACTTTTTTCACAAATTTGTTTGTAGTTTTTAATGGTTTGTCGCTCTATATATAGAATTTAGAGGCCTAATACTTATCACACAGTATTCCTAAATTACAATTAGTACTATGAAATACTCCCACACCCATCTTAAGTATCTTAAACACCAAAAAGAATCAAAGTTTTTGAGCTCTTGTAGACTTTTCGTGTTTTTCGGGTACATTTTCTATGTTGCGAACTGTCGAGGGTAAAATCCCTTATAAATCATGTCATATTTGTTGCAGAAGGCTTTTAGTTACCCAAAGTCATAGTATTTCAGGTTGTTAACGGTGGTCGTATCCCTTATAAGGTTCAAAATACGCCTTTTAAAGGCTACATTATACATCAGTTAAGGGTATAATTTACGACAGGGACCTGGGGGCGAAGCCCCCCACAGGGGTCTGGGGGCGGAGCCCCCAGCGAGCGAAGCGAGTCTAACATATATACAGCCGCATGTGTAACTCACTGACTGACTGACTGACTGACTGACTGAGGTATACGAATTCTAGACCACTTCTAGATGAGCTAGAAACCTGAAATTTGGCATGTATGTAGCTTGTACCTTGTAACCCCCAGGAAAATTCCAAAAAGTTACAATTTTTCATTTTAACCTCCTCAAAAAAATTCAAAATGGAGGAAATTTTGAACATGTCCAAAATAGTGACTTTTTATTTGAGCTGTATCGGCCGAACGGTTGGTCCTATCGAGAAAACGAGACCACCACGTGCCACGGATTTTAGACGATCTACAACTTTAGTCCTGTGACATTTTGTCGTATCTCGTCTCCTTCACCCTTAGGTAGCGCTAGATTTTTCAAATTTCGTTATATTTTCTAAATATTTTGGCCGTTTTTTATTTCCTATCACGTTAATATACTTAATGGAGGCCTAATATTGGGCACGCAGTATGTCTACATCACACTTAGTAAATAGCAGCAGAAATATGACCAGTTTTTATTAATTAAACCTGTCGAAAAATGAAAAAATCTAAATATCTTTAGATATGACCGTTTTCTTAGTATAAGTAGTGGTGTATTGGGGGTTCTGTGTCAATTTATATTATTGGATATACACGTGACACCAATAATACTTGAGCTAGAGACGTTAGATTTGGCATGCATGTGCCTTCCACCTTTTCTTTCCAAATCATACTATTTTTAGTTTGAACTATCTCAATAAAATAAATAATTGTGAATACAAATTCAAAATGTAGTATTTTTTTATTTAAGCTCTAGTGGCCGAACGGGTTGTCCTATCGAAAAACGAAGACCACCATGTGCCACGGATTTCAGACGAACTACAACTTTAGTCCTATGACATTTTGCCGTATCTCACCCCTTTCGCCCTTAGATAGCGCTAGATTTTTTAAATTTAAACTTTTTTCACAAATTTTTTTATGGTTTTAAATGGTTTGTCGCTCTAATATAGAACTTAGAGGCCTAATACTTATCACACAGTATTCCTACATTACAATTAGTACTAAGAAATACTCTCACGCCCAGATTAAGTATCTTAAACACCCAAAAAAAACAAAGTTTTTGAGCTCTTGTAGACTTTTCGTGTTTTTCAGCTACATTTTCTATGTTGCGCACTGTCGATGGTAAAATCCCTTATAAATCATGTCATATTTGTTGCAGAAGGCTTTTAGTTACCCAAAGTCATAGTATTTCAGGTTGTTAACGGTGGTCGTATCCCTTATAAGGTTCAAAATACGCCTTTTAAAGGCTACATTATACATCAGTTAAGGGTATAATTTACGACAGGGACCTGGGGGCGAAGCCCCCCACAGGGGTCTGGGGGCGGAGCCCCCAGCGAGCGAAGCGAGTCTAATATATATACAGCCGCATGTGTAACTGACTCACTCACTCACTCACTCACTCACTCACTCACTCACTGAGGTATACGAATTCTAGACCACTTCTAGACGAGCTAGAAACCTGAAATTTTGCATGCAGGTAGCTTATAGCTTTTAACCCCCAGGAAAATCGCCAAAACTGACAGTTTTTTATCATAACCCCCCAAAAAAATATTTAAAACCCCCCCAAAAAAGGCTTATTTTAAAATTACAGTTTTTGAGCTCTAGCGGCCGATCGGATTGACCTATCGAAAAACGGACCCGACCATGTGCCACGGATTTTGCAAGATCTACAACTTTGTTCATATGACATTTTGTCGTATCTCGCTCCCTTCACCCTTAGGTAGCGCTAGATTTTTCAAATTTCAGGCAATTTTGACGGTTATTTTCGATGTTTTTAATTTCCTATCACATTAATTTAGTATATAAAGGCTTGATATTTGGCACACAATATGTTTACACATTACCCTTCATGAATTAGACTATAAACTAACATATTTTAATATGTAAACACCTCAAAAAAATTAAAAACCCTAATTGTTCCATAAAGGACAATCTGCATTATCGACTTACTCAGGTAATTCTAGACAAGCTATAAACGTAGAATTAGGCCTACATGTAGCTTGTCCATTAAAACCACCAGAAATATTGCAAAAAGGTATAATTTTTAATCAGAACCACATAAAAAATTAAAAATGGAGGAAAATTTGAATTTATCCAAAATAGTGCATTTTTTTGGGCTGTAGCGGCCAAACGGATTGTCCTATCGAGAAACTGAGACCACCGCGACACACGGATCTTGGACGATCTAAAACTTTGGTCCTATGACTTTTTGCGTATCTTGTTTCCTTCACCCTTAGGTAGCGCTAGATTTTTTAAATTTCGGCATATTTTCGAAATATTTTGTCCGTTTTTTATTTCCTATCACGTTAATATACTTGATGGAGGCCCAATATTGGGCACGCAGTATGTCTACATCACACTTAGTAAATAGCACGAAAAATATGACCAGTTTTTAGTAATTAAACCTGTCGAAAAATGAAAAACTCTAAATATCTTTAGATATGACAGTTTTCTTAGTATAAGTAGTGGTGTATTGGGGGTTCTGTCTCAATTATTTTATTGGACATACACGTGACACCAATAATACTTGAGCTAGAGACGTGAGATTTGGCATGCATGTGCCTTGCACCTTTTCTTCCCAAATCCTACTATTTTTAGTTTGAACTATCTCAACTAAATAAATAATTGTGAATACAAAAATCAAAATGAACTATTTTTTTATTTGAGCTCTAGCGGCCAAATGGGTTGTCCTATCAAAAAACGAAGACCACCCCGTGCCACGGATTTCAGACGAACTACAATTTTAGTCCTATGACATTTTGCCGTATCTCACCCCTTTAACCCTTAGATAGCACTAGATTTTTTAAATTTAAACTTTTTTCACAAATTGGTTTGTGGTTTTTAATGGTTTGTCGCTCTAATATAGAACTTAGAGGCCTAATACTTATCACACAGTATTCCTATATTACAATTAGTACCAAGCAATACTACCACGTCCAGATTAAGTATCTTAAAAACCCAAAAAAATCAAAGTTTTTGAGCTCTTGTAGACTTTTCGTTTTTTTTTTGGTACATTTTTTATGTTGCGCTCTGTCGAGGGTGAAATCCTTTATAAATCATGCCATATTGTTTGCAGAAGGCTTGTAGTTACCCAAAGTCATCAGTTGAGGGTATTATTTTTTTTCAAGCACTTAGGTAATACATGGAGGCTTAAAATTTAATATACTACGTCTCCATGCCAAGTAGTACTCATCAACAGGCAGATGACCGGATTTTATATGTTAAACCTTTAAAAATAATCAAAGCCCTGGAATAGTTGTAGAATTTAAGTCGTAACTAGAATTTGAACCAATTTACATTAAACATGGCTAAACAGCGACCTGGGGGCGAAGCCCCCCAAAGGGGTCTGGGGGCGGAGCCCCCAGCGAGCGAAGCGAGTCTAATATATATACAGCCGCATGTGTAACTGACTCACTCACTCACTCACTCACTCACTCACTCACTGAGGTATACGAATTCTAGACCTTTTCTGGACGAGCTAGAAACCTGAAATTTTGCATGCAGGTAGCTTATAGCTTGTAACCCCCAGGAAAATTTCCAAAACTGACAGTTTTTTATCATAACCCCCCCAAAAAATATTTAAAACCCCCCCAAAAAAGGCTTATTTTAAAATTACAGTTTTTGAGCTCTAGCGGCCGAACGGATTGACCTATTGAAAAACGGACCCCACCATGTGCTACGGATTTTGCAAGATCTACAACTTTGTTCATATGACATTTTGTCGTATCTCGCTCCCTTCACCCTTAGGTAGCGCTAGATTTTTCAAATTTCAGGCAATTTCGACGGTTATTTTCGATGTTTTTAATTTCCTATCACATTAATTTAGTATATAAAGGCTTGATATTTGGCACACAATATGTTTACACATTACCCTTCATGAATTAGACTATAAACTAACATATTTTAATATGTAAACACCTCAAAAAAATTAAAAACCCTAATTGTTCCATAAAGGACAATCTGCATTATCGACTTACTCAGGTAATTCTAGACAAGCTATAAACGTAGAATTAGGCCTACATGTAGCTTGTCCATTAAAACCACCAGAAATATTGCAAAAATGTATAATTTTTAATCAGAACCACATAAAAAAATTAAAAATGGAGGAAAATTTGAATTTATCCAAAATAGTGCATTTTTTTGGGCTGTAGCGGCCAAACGGATTGTCCTATCGAGAAACTGAGACCACCGCGACACACGGATCTTGGACGATCTAAAACTTTGGTCCTATGACTTTTTGCGTATCTTGTTTCCTTCACCCTTAGGTAGCGCTAGATTTTTTAAATTTCGGCATATTTTCGAAATATTTTGTCCGTTTTTTATTTCCTATCACGTTAATATACTTGATGGAGGCCCAATATTGGGCACGCAGTATGTCTACATCACACTTAGTAAATAGCACGAAAATATGACCAGTTTTTAGTAATTAAACCTGTCGAAAAATGAAACACTCTAAATATCTTTAGATATGACCGTTTTCTTAGTATAAGTAGTGGTGTATTGGGGGTTCTGTCTCAATTATTTTATTGGACATACACGTGACACCAATAATACTTGAGCTAGAGACGTGAGATTTGGCATGCATGTGCCTTGCACCTTTTCTTCCCAAATCCTACTATTTTTAGTTTGAACTATCTCAACTAAATAAATAATTGTGAATACAAAAATCAAAATGAAGTATTTTTTATTTGAGCTCTAGCGGCCAAATGGGTTGTCCTATCAAAAAACGAAGAACACCCCGTGCCACGGATTTCAGACGAACTACAATTTTAGTCCTATGACATTTTGCCGTATCTCACCCCTTTAACCCTTAGATAGCACTAGATTTTTTAAATTTAAACTTTTTTCACAAATTGGTTTGTGGTTTTTAATGGTTTGTCGCTCTAATATAGAACTTAGAGGCCTAATACTTATCACACAGTATTCCTATATTACAATTAGTACCAAGCAATACTACCACGTCCAGATTAAGTATCTTAAAAACCCAAAAAAATCAAAGTTTTTGAGCTCTTGTAGACTTTTCGTTTTTTTTTGGTATATTTTTTATGTTGCGCTCTGTCGAGGGTGAAATCCTTTATAAATCATGCCATATTTTTTGCAGAAGGCCTGTAGTTACCCAAAGTCATCAGTTGAGGGTATTATTTTTTTTCAAGAATTAGGTAATACATGGAGGCTTAAAATTTAACATACTTCGTCTCCATGCCAAGTAGTATTCATCAACAGGCAGATGACCGGATTTTATATGTTAAACCTTTAAAAATAATCAAAGCCCTGGAATAGTTGTAGAATTTAAGTCGTAACTAGAATTTGAACCAATTTACATTAAACATGGCTAAACAGCGACCTGGGGGCGAAGCCCCCCAAAGGGGTCTGGGGGCGGAGCCCCCAGCGAGCGAAGCGAGTCTAATATATATACAGCCGCATGTGTAACTGACTCACTCACTCACTCACTCACTCACTCACTCACTGAGGTATACGAATTCTAGACCTTTTCTGGACGAGCTAGAAACCTGAAATTTTGCATGCAGGTAGCTTATAGCTTGTAACCCCCAGGAAAATTTCCAAAACTGACAGTTTTTTATCATAACCCCCCCAAAAAATATTTAAAACCCTCCCAAAAAAGGCTTATTTTAAAATTACAGTTTTTGAGCTCTAGCGGCCGAACGGATTGACCTATTGAAAAACGGACCCCACCATGTGCTACGGATTTTGCAAGATCTACAACTTTGTTCATATGACATTTTGTCGTATCTCGCTCCCTTCACCCTTAGGTAGCGCTAGATTTTTCAAATTTCAGGCAATTTCGACGGTTATTTTCGATGTTTTTAATTTCCTATCACATTAATTTAGTATATAAAGGCTTGATATTTGGCACACAATATGTTTACACATTACCCTTCATGAATTAGACTATAAACTAACATATTTTAATATGTAAACACCTCAAAAAAATTAAAAACCCTAATTGTTCCATAAAGGACAATCTGCATTATCGACTTACTCAGGTAATTCTAGACAAGCTATAAACGTAGAATTAGGCCTACATGTAGCTTGTCCATTAAAACCACCAGAAATATTGCAAAAATGTATAATTTTTAATCAGAACCACATAAAAAAATTAAAAATGGAGGAAAATTTGAATTTATCCAAAATAGTGCATTTTTTTGGGCTGTAGCGGCCAAACGGATTGTCCTATCGAGAAACTGAGACCACCGCGACACACGGATCTTGGACGATCTAAAACTTTGGTCCTATGACTTTTTGCGTATCTTGTTTCCTTCACCCTTAGGTAGCGCTAGATTTTTTAAATTTCGGCATATTTTCGAAATATTTTGTCCGTTTTTTATTTCCTATCACGTTAATATACTTGATGGAGGCCCAATATTGGGCACGCAGTATGTCTACATCACACTTAGTAAATAGCACGAAAAATATGACCAGTTTTTAGTAATTAAACCTGTCGAAAAATGAAACACTCTAAATATCTTTAGATATGACCGTTTTCTTAGTATAAGTAGTGGTGTATTGGGGGTTCTGTCTCAATTATTTTATTGGACATACACGTGACACCAATAATACTTGAGCTAGAGACGTGAGATTTGGCATGCATGTGCCTTGCACCTTTTCTTCCCAAATCCTACTATTTTTAGTTTGAACTATCTCAACTAAATAAATAATTGTGAATACAAAAATCAAAATGAAGTATTTTTTATTTGAGCTCTAGCGGCCAAATGGGTTGTCCTATCAAAAAACGAAGAACACCCCGTGCCACGGATTTCAGACGAACTACAATTTTAGTCCTATGACATTTTGCCGTATCTCACCCCTTTAACCCTTAGATAGCACTAGATTTTTTAAATTTAAACTTTTTTCACAAATTGGTTTGTGGTTTTTAATGGTTTGTCGCTCTAATATAGAACTTAGAGGCCTAATACTTATCACACAGTATTCCTATATTACAATTAGTACCAAGCAATACTACCACGTCCAGATTAAGTATCTTAAAAACCCAAAAAAATCAAAGTTTTTGAGCTCTTGTAGACTTTTCGTTTTTTTTTGGTATATTTTTTATGTTGCGCTCTGTCGAGGGTGAAATCCTTTATAAATCATGCCATATTTTTTGCAGAAGGCCTGTAGTTACCCAAAGTCATCAGTTGAGGGTATTATTTTTTTTCAAGAATTAGGTAATACATGGAGGCTTAAAATTTAACATACTTCGTCTCCATGCCAAGTAGTATTCATCAACAGGCAGATGACCGGATTTTATATGTTAAACCTTTAAAAATAATCAAAGCCCTGGAATAGTTGTAGAATTTAAGTCGTAACTAGAATTTGAACCAATTTACATTAAACATGGCTAAACAGCGACCTGGGGGCGAAGCCCCCCACAGGGGTCTGGGGGCGGAGCCCCCAGCGAGCGAAGCGAGTCTAATATACTATACAGCCGCATGTGTAACTCACTCACTCACTCACTCAGGTATACGAATTCTAGACCACTTCTAGAGGAGCTAAAAACCTGAAATTTGGCATGTATGTAGCTTGTACCTTGTAACCCCCAGAAAAATCCCAAAAATTTTTTATTTTAACCTCCTCAAAAAAATTCAAAATGGAGGAAATTTTGAACATGTCCAAACTAGTACCTTTTTATTTGAGCTGTAGCGGCCAAACGGTTGGTCCTATCGAGAAACGGAGACCACCACGTGCCACGGATATTAGACGATCTACTACTTTGTTCCTATGACTTTTTGTCATATCTTGTCTCCTTCACCCTTAGGTAGCGGTAGATTTTTCAAATTTCGGCATATTTTCGAAATATTTTGGCCGTTTTTTATTTCCTATCACATTAATATACTTGATGGAGGCATAATATTGGGCACGCAGTATGTCTACAACACACTTAGTAAGTAGCAGCAGAAATATGACCAGTTTTTATTAATTAAATCTGTCGAAAAATGAAAAACTCTAAATATATTTAGATATGACCGTTTTCTTAGTATAAGTATTGGTGTATTGGGGGTTCTGTGCCAATTTATATTATTGGAGATACACGTGACACCAATAATACTTGAGCTAGAGACGTGAGATTTGGCATGCGTGTGCGTTGCACCTTTTATTCCCAAATCCTACTATTTTTAGTTTGAACTATCTCAACAAAATAAATAATTGTGAATAAAATAATCAAAATGTAGTATTTTTTTATTTGAGCTCTAGCGGCAGAACGGGTTGTCCTATCGAAAAACGAAGATCACCACGTGCCAAGGATTTTAGACTAACTACAACTTTAGTCATATAACATTTTGCCGTATCTCACCCCCTTCATCCTTAGGTAGCGCTAGATTTCTTAAATCTTTAGCAGTTTTCCACCAAAACTTAGTGGTTTTTATTTATTTAACACTCTAAAATAGTACTTAGAGTCCTAATATTTGGCACGGAATATCTCTACATTACAGGAAGTATGTGGCAAAAGTCGCATAACCATTTTGAATTGTTTGAACCCTAAACAATTTTGAAAATCCTCTATAGTTTTTGAGATTTTCCGGTGTTTTCATTGATATTTGGGCATGTTAGACTTACATAGTGGCTAAAAACCAGCACAAATTTGTTCTGATTAGTTTGACATGTCCTATAGACACCACATGTATTATTATTACGGTATGTTATGACGGTGTATCCATCCACAACATTTAAAAATCGTTATTTACAGGTCATACAAAAAAATGTTACAAAGTTATCCAATTATCTGAATAACTTAAATTATACCCGGAGTCGGATAATACCACTAATATAATTATTTACCTGGTTTCGGTTTTATTTCCACGTAGTATTATATTAATAGTACTAGTATTTCAGTTACATCTCCTAAAGTTAGGAACTCCAGATTCGACATGCATGTGCTTTGCACTTTCTAACCAAAGAGAAAATTCCTAAGCCTTACTTTTTCCAGTTTTACTACCTCAATAACTTAATAATGGCGGATAGAAACAATCAAAATCTAGTGTTTTTTAAACAGTTCCAACGGCCATACAGATGCTCCCATATTTAAATTTCTGAAGATTGGTCTGTTTTCTTAGTACGAGTAGTAGTCTTATGGGGGTTCTGGGCCACTTCATTTGACGCCACTTCAAAATGAGGCCAAACAGCGACCTGGGGGCGAAGCCCCCCACAGAGGTCTGGGGGCGGAGCCCCCAGCGAGCGAAGCGAGTCTAATATATATACAGCCGCATGTGTAACTCACTGACTGACTGACTGACTGACTGACTGAGGTATACGAATTCTAGACCACTTCTAGAAGAGCTAGAAACCTGAAATTTGGCATGTATGTAGCTTGTACTTTGTAACCCCCAGGAAAATTCCAAAAAGTTACAATTTTTTATTTTAACCTCCTCAAAAAAATTCAAAATGGAGGAAATTTTGAACATGTCCAAAATAGTGACTTTTTATTTGAGCTGTAGCGGCCGAACGGTTGGTCCTATCGAGAAACGGAGACCACCACGTGCCACGGATTTTAGACGATCTACAACTTTGGTCCTATGAATTTTTGTCGTATCTCGTCTCCTTCACCCTTAGGTAGCGCTAGATTTTTCAAATTTCGGCATATTTTCGAAATATTTTGGCCGTTTTTTATTTCCTATCACGTTAATATACTTGATGGAGGCCTAATATTGGGCACGCAGTATGTCTACATCACACTTAGTAAATATCAGCAGAAATATGACCAGTTTTTATTAATTAAACCTGTCGAAAAATGGAAAAATCTAAATATACTTAGATATGACCGTTTTCTTAGTATAAGTAGTGGTGTATTGGGGGGTTCTGTCCCAATTTGTATTATTGGATATACACGTGACACCAATAATACTTGAGCTAGAGACGTGAGATTTGGCATGCATGTGCCTTGCACCTTTTCTTTCCAAATCCTACTATTTTACTACAGTAAAATAAATAATTGTGAATACAAAAAAAAATATAGTATTCTTTTATTTAAGCTCTAGCGGCCGAACGGGTTGTCCTATCGAAAAACGAAGACCATTATGTGCCACGGATTTCAGACGAACTACAACTTTGGTCCTATGACGTTTTGCCGTATCTCACCCCCTTCACCCTTAGATAGCGCTAGATTTTTTTTATTTAAACTTTTTTCATAGATTTGTTCGTGGTTTTTAATGGTTTGTCGCTCTAATATGGAACTTAGAGGCCTAATACTTATCACACAGTATTCCTAAATTACACTTAGTACTAAGCAATACTCCCACGCCCAGATGAAGTATCTTAAACACCGAAAAAATCAAAGTTTTTGAGCTTTTGTAGAGTTTTTGTGTTTTTCGGGTACATTTTTTATGTTGCGCTCTGTCGAGGGTAAAATCCCTTATAAATCATGTCATATTTGTTGCAGTAGGCTTGTAGTTACCCAAAGTCTTAGTATTTCAGGTTCTTAACGGTGGTCGTATCCCTTATAAGGTTCAAAATACGCCTTTTAAAGGCTACATTATACATCAGTTAAGGGTATAATTTTATCCAAGCAATCAGGTAATACATGGAAGCTTAATATTGAACATACTACGTCTCCATACCAAGTAGTATTCATCAACAGGCATATGGCCAGATTTTATAGGTTAACTCCTCAAAAATAATCAAAGCCTTGGGATAGTTGTAGAATTTAGGTCTTAAATAGAATTTGGAGCAATTTATATTAAACTGTGGCCAAACAGCGACCTGGGGGCGAAGCCCCCCACAGGGGCCTGGTGGGAGGCGGAGCGATTTTTAAATTGTTATATACTCTAATATTGTACTGCTAGGCCTAAATTTGTTCACTCAATAAGTCTACTTTACATTTTGAGTTTACTTAGGAACTCGGATTATTAGCGTAATTAAACCATGTGCGATAGGTACTACGACAGGGACCTGAGGGCGAAGCCCCCCACAGGGGTCTGGGGGCGGAGCCCCCAGCGAGCGAAGCGAGTCTAATATACTATACAGCCGCATGTGTAACTCACTCACTCACTCACTCAGGTATACGAATTCTAGACCACTTCTAGAGGAGCTAAAAACCTGAAATTTGGCATGTATGTAGCTTGTACCTTGTAACCCCCAGAAAAATCCCAAAAATTTTTTATTTTAACCTCCTCAAAAAAATTCAAAATGGAGGAAATTTTGAACATGTCCAAACTAGTACCTTTTTATTTGAGCTGTAGCGGCCAAACGGTTGGTCCTATCGAGAAACGGAGACCACCACGTGCCACGGATATTAGACGATCTACTACTTTGTTCCTATGACTTTTTGTCATATCTTGTCTCCTTCACCCTTAGGTAGCGGTAGATTTTTCAAATTTCGGCATATTTTCGAAATATTTTGGCCGTTTTTTATTTCCTATCACATTAATATACTTGATGGAGGCATAATATTGGGCACGCAGTATGTCTACAACACACTTAGTAAGTAGCAGCAGAAATATGACCAGTTTTTATTAATTAAATCTGTCGAAAAATGAAAAACTCTAAATATATTTAGATATGACCGTTTTCTTAGTATAAGTATTGGTGTATTGGGGGTTCTGTGCCAATTTATATTATTGGAGATACACGTGACACCAATAATACTTGAGCTAGAGACGTGAGATTTGGCATGCGTGTGCGTTGCACCTTTTATTCCCAAATCCTACTATTTTTAGTTTGAACTATCTCAACAAAATAAATAATTGTGAATAAAATAATCAAAATGTAGTATTTTTTTATTTGAGCTCTAGCGGCAGAACGGGTTGTCCTATCGAAAAACGAAGATCACCACGTGCCAAGGATTTTAGACTAACTACAACTTTAGTCATATAACATTTTGCCGTATCTCACCCCCTTCATCCTTAGGTAGCGCTAGATTTCTTAAATCTTTAGCAGTTTTCCACCAAAACTTAGTGGTTTTTATTTATTTAACACTCTAAAATAGTACTTAGAGTCCTAATATTTGGCACGGAATATCTCTACATTACAGGAAGTATGTGGCAAAAGTCGCATAACCATTTTGAATTGTTTGAACCCTAAACAATTTTGAAAATCCTCTATAGTTTTTGAGATTTTCCGGTGTTTTCATTGATATTTGGGCATGTTAGACTTACATAGTGGCTAAAAACCAGCACAAATTTGTTCTGATTAGTTTGACATGTCCTATAGACACCACATGTATTATTATTACGGTATGTTATGACGGTGTATCCATCCACAACATTTAAAAATCGTTATTTACAGGTCATACAAAAAAATGTTACAAAGTTATCCAATTATCTGAATAACTTAAATTATACCCGGAGTCGGATAATACCACTAATATAATTATTTACCTGGTTTCGGTTTTATTTCCACGTAGTATTATATTAATAGTACTAGTATTTCAGTTACATCTCCTAAAGTTAGGAACTCCAGATTCGACATGCATGTGCTTTGCACTTTCTAACCAAAGAGAAAATTCCTAAGCCTTACTTTTTCCAGTTTTACTACCTCAATAACTTAATAATGGCGGATAGAAACAATCAAAATCTAGTGTTTTTTAAACAGTTCCAACGGCCATACAGATGCTCCCATATTTAAATTTCTGAAGATTGGTCTGTTTTCTTAGTACGAGTAGTAGTCTTATGGGGGTTCTGGGCCACTTCATTTGACGCCACTTCAAAATGAGGCCAAACAGCGACCTGGGGGCGAAGCCCCCCACAGAGGTCTGGGGGCGGAGCCCCCAGCGAGCGAAGCGAGTCTAATATATATACAGCCGCATGTGTAACTCACTGACTGACTGACTGACTGACTGACTGAGGTATACGAATTCTAGACCACTTCTAGAAGAGCTAGAAACCTGAAATTTGGCATGTATGTAGCTTGTACTTTGTAACCCCCAGGAAAATTCCAAAAAGTTACAATTTTTTATTTTAACCTCCTCAAAAAAATTCAAAATGGAGGAAATTTTGAACATGTCCAAAATAGTGACTTTTTATTTGAGCTGTAGCGGCCGAACGGTTGGTCCTATCGAGAAACGGAGACCACCACGTGCCACGGATTTTAGACGATCTACAACTTTGGTCCTATGACTTTTTGTCGTATCTCGTCTCCTTCACCCTTAGGTAGCGCTAGATTTTTCAAATTTCGGCATATTTTCGAAATATTTTGGCCGTTTTTTATTTCCTATCACGTTAATATACTTGATGGAGGCCTAATATTGGGCACGCAGTATGTCTACATCACACTTAGTAAATATCAGCAGAAATATGACCAGTTTTTATTAATTAAACCTGTCGAAAAATGGAAAAATCTAAATATACTTAGATATGACCGTTTTCTTAGTATAAGTAGTGGTGTATTGGGGGGTTCTGTCCCAATTTGTATTATTGGATATACACGTGACACCAATAATACTTGAGCTAGAGACGTGAGATTTGGCATGCATGTGCCTTGCACCTTTTCTTTCCAAATCCTACTATTTTACTACAGTAAAATAAATAATTGTGAATACAAAAAAAAATATAGTATTCTTTTATTTAAGTTCTAGCGGCCGAACGGGTTGTCCTATCGAAAAACGAAGACCATTATGTGCCACGGATTTCAGACGAACTACAACTTTGGTCCTATGACGTTTTGCCGTATCTCACCCCCTTCACCCTTAGATAGCGCTAGATTTTTTTTATTTAAACTTTTTTCATAGATTTGTTCGTGGTTTTTAATGGTTTGTCGCTCTAATATGGAACTTAGAGGCCTAATACTTATCACACAGTATTCCTAAATTACACTTAGTACTAAGCAATACTCCCACGCCCAGATGAAGTATCTTAAACACCGAAAAAATCAAAGTTTTTGAGCTTTTGTAGAGTTTTTGTGTTTTTCGGGTACATTTTTTATGTTGCGCTCTGTCGAGGGTAAAATCCCTTATAAATCATGTCATATTTGTTGCAGTAGGCTTGTAGTTACCCAAAGTCTTAGTATTTCAGGTTCTTAACGGTGGTCGTATCCCTTATAAGGTTCAAAATACGCCTTTTAAAGGCTACATTATACATCAGTTAAGGGTATAATTTTATCCAAGCAATCAGGTAATACATGGAAGCTTAATATTGAACATACTACGTCTCCATACCAAGTAGTATTCATCAACAGGCATATGGCCAGATTTTATAGGTTAACTCCTCAAAAATAATCAAAGCCTTGGGATAGTTGTAGAATTTAGGTCTTAAATAGAATTTGGAGCAATTTATATTAAACTGTGGCCAAACAGCGACCTGGGGGCGAAGCCCCCCACAGGGGCCTGGTGGGAGGCGGAGCGATTTTTAAATTGTTATATACTCTAATATTGTACTGCTAGGCCTAAATTTGTTCACTCAATAAGTCTACTTTACATTTTGAGTTTACTTAGGAACTCGGATTATTAGCGTAATTAAACCATGTGCGATAGGTACTACGACAGGGACCTGAGGGCGAAGCCCCCCACAGGGGTCTGGGGGCGGAGCCCCCAGCGAGCGAAGCGAGTCTAACATATATACAGCCGCATGTGTAACTCACTGACTGACTGACTGACTGACTGACTGACTGACTGAGGTATACGAATTCTAGACCACTTATAGAAGAGCTAGAAACCTGAAATTTGGCAAGTATGTAGCTTGTACCTTGTATCTCTCAGGAAAATTCCAAAAAGTTACAATTTTTTATTTTAACCTCCTCAAAAAAATTCAAAATGGAGGAAATTTTGAACATGTCCAAAATAGTAACTTTTTATTTGAGCTGTAGCGGCCGAACGGTTGGTCCTATCGAGAAACGGAGACCACCACGTGCCACGGATATTAGACGATCTACTACTTTGTTCCTATGACTTTTTGTCATATCTTGTCTCCTTCACCCTTAGGTAGCGGTAGATTTTTCAAATTTCGGCATATTTTCGAAATATTTTGGCCGTTTTTTATTTCCTATCACATTAATATACTTGATGGAGGCATAATATTGGGCACGCAGTATGTCTACAACACACTTAGTAAGTAGCAGCAGAAATATGACCAGTTTTTATTAATTAAATCTGTCGAAAAATGAAAAACTCTAAATATATTTAGATATGACCGTTTTCTTAGTATAAGTATTGGTGTATTGGGGGTTCTGTGCCAATTTATATTATTGGAGATACACGTGACACCAATAATACTTGAGCTAGAGACGTGAGATTTGGCATGCGTGTGCGTTGCACCTTTTATTCCCAAATCCTACTATTTTTAGTTTGAACTATCTCAACAAAATAAATAATTGTGAATAAAATAATCAAAATGTAGTATTTTTTTATTTGAGCTCTAGCGGCAGAACGGGTTGTCCTATCGAAAAACGAAGATCACCACGTGCCAAGGATTTTAGACTAACTACAACTTTAGTCATATAACATTTTGCCGTATCTCACCCCCTTCATCCTTAGGTAGCGCTAGATTTCTTAAATCTTTAGCAGTTTTCCACCAAAACTTAGTGGTTTTTATTTATTTAACACTCTAAAATAGTACTTAGAGTCCTAATATTTGGCACGGAATATCTCTACATTACAGGAAGTATGTGGCAAAAGTCGCATAACCATTTTGAATTGTTTGAACCCTAAACAATTTTGAAAATCCTCTATAGTTTTTGAGATTTTCCGGTGTTTTCATTGATATTTGGGCATGTTAGACTTACATAGTGGCTAAAAACCAGCACAAATTTGTTCTGATTAGTTTGACATGTCCTATAGACACCACATGTATTATTATTACGGTATGTTATGACGGTGTATCCATCCACAACATTTAAAAATCGTTATTTACAGGTCATACAAAAAAATGTTACAAAGTTATCCAATTATCTGAATAACTTAAATTATACCCGGAGTCGGATAATACCACTAATATAATTATTTACCTGGTTTCGGTTTTATTTCCACGTAGTATTATATTAATAGTACTAGTATTTCAGTTACATCTCCTAAAGTTAGGAACTCCAGATTCGACATGCATGTGCTTTGCACTTTCTAACCAAAGAGAAAATTCCTAAGCCTTACTTTTTCCAGTTTTACTACCTCAATAACTTAATAATGGCGGATAGAAACAATCAAAATCTAGTGTTTTTTAAACAGTTCCAACGGCCATACAGATGCTCCCATATTTAAATTTCTGAAGATTGGTCTGTTTTCTTAGTACGAGTAGTAGTCTTATGGGGGTTCTGGGCCACTTCATTTGACGCCACTTCAAAATGAGGCCAAACAGCGACCTGGGGGCGAAGCCCCCCACAGAGGTCTGGGGGCGGAGCCCCCAGCGAGCGAAGCGAGTCTAATATATATACAGCCGCATGTGTAACTCACTGACTGACTGACTGACTGACTGACTGAGGTATACGAATTCTAGACCACTTCTAGAAGAGCTAGAAACCTGAAATTTGGCATGTATGTAGCTTGTACTTTGTAACCCCCAGGAAAATTCCAAAAAGTTACAATTTTTTATTTTAACCTCCTCAAAAAAATTCAAAATGGAGGAAATTTTGAACATGTCCAAAATAGTGACTTTTTATTTGAGCTGTAGCGGCCGAACGGTTAGTCCTATCGAGAAACGGAGACCACCACGTGCCACGGATTTTAGACGATCTACAACTTTGGTCCTATGACTTTTTGTCGTATCTCGTCTCCTTCACCCTTAGGTAGCGCTAGATTTTTCAAATTTCGGCATATTTTCGAAATATTTTGGCCGTTTTTTATTTCCTATCACGTTAATATACTTGATGGAGGCCTAATATTGGGCACGCAGTATGTCTACATCACACTTAGTAAATATCAGCAGAAATATGACCAGTTTTTATTAATTAAACCTGTCGAAAAATGGAAAAATCTAAATATACTTAGATATGACCGTTTTCTTAGTATAAGTAGTGGTGTATTGGGGGTTCTGTCCCAATTTGTATTATTGGATATACACGTGACACCAATAATACTTGAGCTAGAGACGTGAGATTTGGCATGCATGTGCCTTGCACCTTTTCTTTCCAAATCCTACTATTTTACTACAGTAAAATAAATAATTGTGAATACAAAAAAAAAATATAGTATTCTTTTATTTAAGCTCTAGCGGCCGAACGGGTTGTCCTATCGAAAAACGAAGACCATTATGTGCCACGGATTTCAGACTAACTACAACTTTGGTCCTATGACGTTTTGCCGTATCTCACCCCCTTCACCCTTAGATAGCGCTAGATTTTTTTTATTTATATTTTTTTCATAGATTTGTTCGTGGTTTTTAATGGTTTGTCGCTCTAATATGGAACTTAGAGGCCTAATACTTATCACACAGTATTCCTAAATTACACTTAGTACTAAGCAATACTCCCACGCCCAGATGAAGTATCTTAAACACCGAAAAAATCAAAGTTTTTGAGCTTTTGTAGAGTTTTTGTGTTTTTCGGGTACATTTTTTATGTTGCGCTCTGTCGAGGGTAAAATCCCTTATAAATCATGTCATATTTGTTGCAGTAGGCTTGTAGTTACCCAAAGTCTTAGTATTTCAGGTTCTTAACGGTGGTCGTATCCCTTATAAGGTTCAAAATACGCCTTTTAAAGGCTACATTATACATCAGTTAAGGGTATAATTTTATCCAAGCAATCAGGTAATACATGGAAGCTTAATATTGAACATACTACGTCTCCATACCAAGTAGTATTCATCAACAGGCATATGGCCAGATTTTATAGGTTAACTCCTCAAAAATAATCAAAGCCTTGGGATAGTTGTAGAATTTAGGTCTTAAATAGAATTTGGAGCAATTTATATTAAACTGTGGCCAAACAGCGACCTGGGGGCGAAGCCCCCCACAGGGGCCTGGTGGGAGGCGGAGCGATTTTTAAATTGTTATATACTCTAATATTGTACTGCTAGGCCTAAATTTGTTCACTCAATAAGTCTACTTTACATTTTGAGTTTACTTAGGAACTCGGATTATTAGCGTAATTAAACCATGTGCGATAGGTACTACGACAGGGACCTGAGGGCGAAGCCCCCCACAGGGGTCTGGGGGCGGAGCCCCCAGCGAGCGAAGCGAGTCTAACATATATACAGCCGCATGTGTAACTCACTGACTGACTGACTGACTGACTGACTGACTGAGGTATACGAATTCTAGACCACTTATAGAAGAGCTAGAAACCTGAAATTTGGCAAGTATGTAGCTTGTACCTTGTATCTCTCAGGAAAATTCCAAAAAGTTACAATTTTTTATTTTAACCTCCTCAAAAAAATTCAAAATGGAGGAAATTTTGAACATGTCCAAAATAGTAACTTTTTATTTGAGCTGTAGCGGCCGAACGGTTGGTCCTATCGAGAAACGGAGACCACCACGTGCCACGGATTTTAGACGATCTACAACTTTGGTCCTATGACTTTTTGTCGTATCTCGTCTCCTTCAGCCTTAGGTAGCGCTAGATTTTTCAAATTTCGGCATATTTTAGAAATATTTTGGCCGTTTTTTATTTCCTATCGCGTTAATATACTTGATTGAGGCCTAATATTGGGCACGCAGTATGTCTACATCACACTTAGTAAATAGCAGCAGAAATATGACCAGTTTTTATTAATTAAACCTGTCGAAAAATGAAAAAATTTAAATATCTTTAGATATGACCGTTTTCTTAGCACAAGTAGTGGTGTATTGGGGGTTCTGACCCAATTTATACTATTGGATATACACGTGACACCAATAATACTTGAGCTAGAGACGTGAGATTTGGCATGCATGTGCCTTCCACCTTTTCTTTCCAAATCCTACTATTTTTAGTTTGAACTATCTCAATAAAATAAATAATTGTGAATACAAAACTCAAAATGTAGTTTTTTTATTTAAGTTCTAAATTGGCCGAACGGGTTGTCGAATCGAAAAACGAAGACCACCATGTGCAACGGATTTCCGACGAACTACAACGTTAGTCCTATGACATTTTGCCATATCTCACCCCTTTCATCCTTAGATAGCGCTAGATTTTTTTTAATTTAAACTTTTTTCACAAATTTGTTTGTGGTTTTTAATGGTTTGTCGCTCTAATATAGAACTTAGAGGCCTAATACTTATCACACAGTATTCCTACATTACAATTAGTACTAAGAAATACTCCCACGCCCAAATTAAGTATCTTAAACACCCAAAAAATCAAAGTTTTTGAGCTCTTGTAGACTTTTCATGTTTTTCGGGTACATTTTCTATGTTGCGCACTGTCGATGGTAAAATCCCTTATAAATCATGTCATATTTGTTGCAGAAGGCTTTTAGTTACCCAAAGTCATAGTATTTCAGGTTGTTAACGGTGGTCGTATCCCTTATAAGGTTCAAAATACGCCTTTTAAAGGCTACATTATACATCAGTTAAGGGTATAATTTACGACAGGGACCTGGGGGCGAAGCCCCCCACAGGGGTCTGGGGGCGGAGCCCCCAGCGCGCGAAGCGAGTCTAATATATATACAGCCGCATGTGTAACTGACTCACTGACTCACTCACTGAGGTATACGAATTCTAGACAACTTCTAGACGAGCTAGAAACCTGAAATTTTGCATGCAGGTAGCTTATAGCTTGTAACCCCCAGGAAAATCGCCAAAACTGACGGTTTTGTATCTTAACCCCCCCAAAGAAATATTTAAAACCCCCCAAAAAATGCTTGTTTTAAAATTACAGTTTTTGAGCTCTAGCGGACGAACGGATTGACCTATCGAAAAACGGACACCACCATGTGCCGCGGATTTTGCAAGATCTACAACCTTGTTCCTGTGACACTTTGTCGTATCTCGCTCCCTTCACCCTTAGGTAGCGCTAGAGTTTTCAAAATTTAGGCAATTTCGACCGTTATATCTGTGGTTTTTAATTTTCTATCTCTTTAATTTAGTATATAAAGGCTTGATATTTGGCACTAAATATGTTTACACGTTACCCTTCACGAATTAGTCGATAAACTAACATGTTTTATTAAGTAAACACCTCAAAAAAATTAAAAACCCTAATTGTTCCATAAATGACAAACTGCATTATCGACTTACTCAGGTAATTATAGACAAGCTATAAACGTGGAATTAGGCCTGCATGTAGCTTGTCCATTAAAACCTCCAGAAAAATGGCAAAAAGGTATACATTTTTATCAGAACCACATAAAAAAAATTAAAAATGGAGGAAAATTTTAATATGTCGAAAATAGTGCTTTTTTATTTTAGCTCTAGCGGACGAACGGATGGTCCTATCGATAAACGGAATACCTCCACTTGCCATGTAATTTAGCCGATCTACAACTTTGACTTTTGACTTTTGTCGTATCTCGTATCCTTCACCCTTAGATAGCGCTAGATTTTTCAAATTTCAAAATTTTTTCGAGGATTTGTGGTGGTTTTGCATATTTTATCACGTAAAGAGATTTGATGATTTACACCAATCGTTCTAGGGGCGAATCCTCCCACAATGGTCTAGGGATCTGGGGTTGGGGAAGTGGGGCGGTAGGGGAGGTCTAGGAGAGGAGAGGGGAGAGGGTTGCAAATTATCTGTTTGGGTATATGAGATATTGAAAGCATGTTCCTTGAACCCTCAAATATCCTTAAAAATTCCCAAACTCTACTATTTCAATTGTAACCCACTCATATTTAAATAAATGCTGATTTGTCCATTTTTTATAAGTAGTAGTTTAATGTCGGTTCTGGGTACTTAATATGACACCACTTTCACTTGAGCTAGGTACCTGGGCCACTGCCATGGGTACTAAGCACCCGAAAACTACCTGGGGGCGAAGCCTCCCACAGGGGTCAGGGGGCGGAGCCCCCAGCGAGCGAAGCGAGTCTAACATATATACAGCCGCATGTGTAACTCACTGACTGACTGACTGACTGACTGACTGAGGTATACGAATTCTAGACCACTTCTAGATGAGCTAGAAACCTGAAATTTGGCATGTATGTAGCTTGTACCTTGTAACCCCCAGGAAAATTCCAAAAAGTTACAATTTTTCATTTTAACCTCCTCAAAAAAATTCAAAATGGAGGAAATTTTGAACATGTCCAAAATAGTGACTTTTTATTTGAGCTGTATCGGCCGAACGGTTGGTCCTATCGAGAAACGGAGACCACCACGTGCCACGGATTTTAGACGATCTACAACTTTAGTCCTGTGACATTTTGTCGTATCTCGTCTCCTTCACCCTTAGGTAGCGCTAGATTTTTCAAATTTCGGCATATTTTCTAAATATTTTGGCCGTTTTTTATTTCCTATCACGTTAATATACTTAATGGAGGCCTAATATTGGGCACGCAGTATGTCTACATCACACTTAGTAAATAGCAGCAGAAATATGACCAGTTTTTATTAATTAAACCTGTCGAAAAATGAAAAAATCTAAATATCTTTAGATATGACCGTTTTCTTAGTATAAGTAGTGGTGTATTGGGGGTTCTGTGTCAATTTATATTATTGGATATACACGTGACACCAATAATACTTGAGCTAGAGACGTGAGATTTGGCATGCATGTGCCTTCCACCTTTTCTTTCCAAATCATACTATTTTTAGTTTGAACTATCTCAATAAAATAAATAATTGTCAATACAAATTCAAAATGTAGTATTTTTTTATTCAAGCTCTAGTGGCCGAACGGGTTGTCCTATCGAAAAACGAAGACCACCATGTGCCACGGATTTCAGACGAACTACAACTTTAGTCCTATGACATTTTGCCGTATCTCACCCCTTTCGCCCTTAGATAGCGCTAGATTTTTTAAATTTAAACTTTTTTCACAAATTTTTTTATGGTTTAAAATGGTTTGTCGCTCTAATATAGAACTTAGAGGCCTAATACTTATCACACAGTATTCCTACATTACAATTAGTACTAAGAAATACTCCCACGCCCAGATTAAGTATCTTAAACACCCAAAAAAAACAAAGTTTTTGAGCTCTTGTAGACTTTTCGTGTTTTTCAGGTACATTTTCTATGTTGCGCACTGTCGATGGTAAAATCCCTTATAAATCATGTCATATTTGTTGCAGAAGGCTTTTAGTTACCCAAAGTCATAGTATTTCAGGTTGTTAACGGTGGTCGTATCCCTTATAAGGTTCAAAATACGCCTTTTAAAGGCTACATTATACATCAGTTAAGGGTATAATTTACGACAGGGACCTGGGGGCGAAGCCCCCCACAGGGGTCTGGGGGCGGAGCCCCCAGCGAGCGAAGCGAGTCTAATATATATACAGCCGCATGTGTAACTGACTCACTCACTCACTCACTCACTCACTGAGGTATACGAACTCTAGACCACTTCTAGACGAGCTAGAAACCTGAAATTTTGCATGCAGGTAGCTTATAGCTTTTAACCCCCAGGAAAATCGCCAAAACTGACAGTTTTTTATCATAACCCCCCCAAAGAAATATTTAAAACCCCCCCAAAAAAGGCTTATTTTAAAATTACAGCTTTTGAGCTCTAGCGGCCGATCGGATTGACCTATCGAAAAACGGACCCGACCATGTGCCACGGATTTTGCAAGATCTACAACTTTGTTCATATGACATTTTGTCGTATCTCGCTCCCTTCACCCTTAGGTAGCGCTAGATTTTTCAAATTTCAGGCAATTTCGACGGTTATTTTCGTGGTTTTTAATTTCCTATCACATTAATTTAGTATATAAAGGCTTGATATTTGGCACACAATATGTTTACACATTACCCTTCATGAATTAGACTATAAACTAACATATTTTAATATGTAAACACCTCAAAAAAATTAAAAACCCTAATTGTTCCATAAAGGACAATCTGCATTATCGACTTACTCAGGTAATTCTAGACAAGCTATAAACGTAGAATTAGGCCTACATGTAGCTTGTCCATTAAAACCACCAGAAATATTGCAAAAAGGTATAATTTTTAATCAGAACCACATAAAAAAATTAAAAATGGAGGAAAATTTGAATTTATCCAAAATAGTGCATTTTTTGGGCTGTAGCGGCCAAACGGATTGTCCTATCGAGAAACTGAGACCACCGCGACACACGGATCTTGGACGATCTAAAACTTTGGTCCTATGACTTTTTGCGTATTTTGTTTCCTTCACCCTTAGGTAGCGCTAGATTTTTTAAATTTCGGCATATTTTCGAAATATTTTGTCCGTTTTTTATTTCCTATCACGTTAATATACTTGATGGAGGCCCAATATTGGGCACGCAGTATGTCTACATCACACTTAGTAAATAGCACGAAAAATATGACCAGTTTTTAGTAATTAAACCTGTCGAAAAATGAAAAACTCTAAATATCTTTAGATATGACCGTTTTCTTAGTATAAGTAGTGGTGTATTGGGGGTTCTGTCTCAATTATTTTATTGGACATACACGTGACACCAATAATACTTGAGCTAGAGACGTGAGATTTGGCATGCATGTGCCTTGCACCTTTTCTTCCCAAATCCTACTATTTTTAGTTTGAACTATCTCAACTAAATAAATAATTGTGAATACAAAAATCAAAATGAAGTATTTTTTATTTGAGCTCTAGCGGCCAAATGGGTTGTCCTATCAAAAAACAAAGACCACCCCGTGCCACGGATTTCAGACGAACTACAATTTTAGTCCTATGACATTTTGCCGTATCTCACCCCTTTAACCCTTAGATAGCACTAGATTTTTTAAATTTAAACTTTTTTCACAAATTGGTTTGTGGTTTTTAATGGTTTGTCGCTCTAATATAGAACTTAGAGGCCTAATACTTATCACACAGTATTCCTATATTACAATTAGTACCAAGCAATACTACCACGTCCAGATTAAGTATCTTAAAAACCCAAAAAAATCAAAGTTTTTGAGCTCTTGTAGACTTTTCGTTTTTTTTTTGGTACATTTTTTATGTTGCGCTCTGTCGAGGGTGAAATCCCTTATAAATCATGCCATATTTTTTGCAGAAGGCCTGTAGTTACCCAAAGTCATCAGTTGAGGGTATTATTTTTTTTCAAGCACTTAGGTAATACATGGAGGCTTAAAATTTAACATACTACGTCTCCATGCCAAGTAGTACTCATCAACAGGCAGATGACCGGATTTTATATGTTAAACCTTTAAAAATAATCAAAGCCCTGGAATAGTTGTAGAATTTAAGTCGTAACTAGAATTTGAACCAATTTACATTAAACATGGCTAAACAGCGACCTGGGGGCGAAGCCCCCCAAAGGGGTCTGGGGGCGGAGCCCCCAGCGAGCGAAGCGAGTCTAATATATATACAGCCGCATGTGTAACTGACTCACTCACTCACTGAGGTATATGAATTCTAGACCACTTCTAGACGAGCTAGAAACCTGAAATTTTGCATGCAGGTAGCTTATAGCTTGTAACCCCCAGGAAAATCGCCAAAACTGACGGTTTTGTATCTTAACCCCCCCAAAAAAATATTTAAAAACCCCCAAAAATCCTTATTTAAAAAATACAGTTTTTGAGCTCTAGCGGCCGAACGGATTGACCTATCGAAAAACGGATACCACCACGGGTCACGGATTTTGCAAGATCTACAAATTTGTTTCTATGACACTTTGTCGTATCTCGCTCCCTTCACCCTTAGGTAGCGATAGATTTTTCCAAATCCTACTATATTTAGTTTGAACTATCTCAATAAAATAAATAATTGTGAATACAAAAATCAAAATGTAGTATTTTTTTATTCAAGCTCTAGCGGCCGAACGGGTTGTCCTATCGAAAAACGAAGACCACCATGTGCCACGGATTTCAGACGAACTACAACTTTAGTCCTATGGCATTTTGCCGTATCTCACCCCTTTCACCCTTAGATAGCGCTGGATTTTTTAAATTTAAATTTTTTTCACAAATTTGTTTGTAGTTTTTAATGGTTTGTCGCTCTAATATAGAACTTAGAGGCCTAATACTTATCACACAGTATTCCTACATTACAATTAGTACCAAGCAATACTCCCACGCCCAGATTTAAGTATCTTAAACACCCAAAAAAATCAAAGTTTTTGAGCTCTTGTAGACTTTTTGTGTTTTTCGGGTACATTTTCTATGTTGCGCACTGTCGAGGGTAAAATCCCTTATAAATCATGTCATATTTGTTGCAGAAGGCTTTTAGTTACCAGAAGTCATAGTGTTTCAGGTTGTTAACGGTGGTCGTATCCCTTATAAGGTTCAAAATACGCCTTTTAAAGGCTAAATTGAACATCAGTTAAGGGTATAAATTAAGACAGGGACCTACTGTGGCCAAACAGTGACCTGGGGGTGAAGCCCCCCACAGGGGTCTGGGGGCGGAGCCCCCAGCGAGCGAAGCGAGTCTAACATATATACAGCCGCATGTGTAACTCACTGACTGACTGACTGACTGACTGACTGACTGACTGACTGACTGACTGAGGTATACGAATTCTAGACCACTTCTAGATGAGCTAGAAACCTGAAATTTTGCATGCAGGTAGCTTATAGCTTGTAACCCCCAGGAAAATCGCCAAAACCAACAATATTTTATTTTAACCCCCCTAAAAAAATATTTAAACCCCCAAAAAAGGCTTATTTTAAAATTCCAGTTTTTGAGCTCTAGCGCGCGAACGGATGGTCCTATCAAAAAACGGACACCACCACGTGCTACGGATTTTGCAAGATCTACAACTTTGGTCCTATGACTTTTTGTCGTATCTCGTCTCCTTCACCCTTAGATAGTTCTAGATTTTTTCAAATTTTGAGATTTTGTGGCGGTTTTTTATTTCCTATCACGTTAATATACTTGATGAAGGCCTAATATTGGGCACGCAGTATGTCTACATCACACTAAGTAGATAACAGCAGAAATATGACCAGTTTTTATTACTTAAACCTGTCGGAAAATAAATAAACTTAAATTTTATAGATTTGGCCGTTTTCTAAGTATAAGTAGTAAGGAAATGCCGGTTCCGGAACAATTGTTATTAATTAGAATGCACTTATCGCCATTTATACTTTAACTAGGATCGTGATATATGGCTTGTGTGTGCGTTGCTCCTTTTCTTCCCAAATCCTACTATTTTTTGTTTGGCCTATCTCAAAAAGAAAATTTGGGAATACAAAATCAAAATGTAGTATTTCTTATTTGAGCTCTAGCGGCCAAACGGGTTGTCCTATCGAAAAACGAAGACCACTATGTGCCACGGATTTTAGACGAACTACAACTTTAGTTCTGTGACATTTTACCGTATCTCACCCCCTTCACCCTTAGTTAGCGCTAGATTTTTTAAACTTCAGCTTTTTTCTAAGTTTTTGGTGGTTTTTAATGGTTTTTCGCTCTAATATAGAACTTAGAGGTCTAATATTTATCAAACAGTATTCCTACATTACAATTAGTACCAAGCAACACTCACACGCCCAGATTAAATATCTTATACATCAAAAAAAAACAAAGTCTTTGAGCTTTTGTAGATTTATTCGTGTATTTCGGGTATATTTTATATATTGCGCTTTGTCGAAGGTAAAATCTCATATAAATCATGTCATATTTGCTGCAGAAGGATTGTAGAAACCCAAAGTCATAGTATTTCAGGTTGTTAACGGTGGTCGTATTCCTTATAAAGTTCAAAAGACGCCTTATAAAGGCTACATTATACAACAGTTAAGGGTATTCATTTTTTTTCGAGAACTTAGGTAATACATTGAGGCTTAAAATTTAACATACTACGTCTCCATGCCAAGTCGTACTCAGCAACAGGCACAGGACCGGAGTTCATAGGTTAAACCCTTAAAATAATCAAAGCCTTGGAATAGTTGTAGAATTTAGTTCTTAAATAGAATTTGGACCAGTTTACATTAAACTGTGGCCAAACAGTGACCTGGGGGCGAAGCCCCCCACAGGGGTCTGGGGGCGGAGCCCCCAGCGAGCGAAGCGAGTCTAACATATATACAGCCGCATGTGTAACTCACTGACTGACTGACTGACTGAGGTATACGAATTCTAGACCACTTCTAGAAGAGCTAGAAACCTGAAATTTGGCAAGTATGTAGCTTGTACCTTGTATCCCTCAGGAAAATTCCAAAAAGTTACAATTTTTTATTTTAACCTCCTCAAAAAAATTCAAAATGGAGGAAATTTTGAACATGTCCAAAATAGTAACTTTTTATTTGAGCTGTAGCGGCCGAACGGTTGGTCTATCGAGAAACGGAGACCACCACGTGCCACGGATTTTAGACGATCTACAACTTTGGTCCTATGACTTTTTGTCGTATCTCGTCTTCTTCACCCTTAGGTAGCGCTAGATTTTTCAAATTTCGGCATATTTTAGAAATATTTTGGCCGTTTTTTATTTCCTATCGCGTTAATATACTTGATTGAGGCCTAATATTGGGCACGCAGTATGTCTACATCACACTTAGTAAATAGCAGCAGAAATATGACCAGTTTTTATTAATTAAACCTGTCGAAAAATGAAAAAATTTAAATATCTTTAGATATGACCGTTTTCTTAGCACAAGTAGTGGTGTATTGGGGGTTCTGACCCAATTTATATTATTGGATATACACGTGACACCAATAATACTTGAGCTAGAGACGTGAGATTTGGCATGCATGTGCCTTCCACCTTTTCTTTCCAAATCCTACTATTTTTAGTTTGAACTATCTCAATAAAATAAATAATTGTGAATACAAAACTCAAAATGTAGTTTTTTTTATTTAAGTTCTAAAATGGCCGAACGGGTTGTCGAATCGAAAAACGAAGACCACCATGTGCAACGGATTTCCGACGAACTACAACGTTAGTCCTATGACATTTTGCCGTATCTCACCCCTTTCATCCTTAGATAGCGCTAGATTTTTTTTAATTTAAACTTTTTTCACAAATTTGTTTGTGGTTTTAATGGTTTGTCGCTCTAATATTGAACTTAGAGGCCTAATACTTATCACACAGTATTCCTACATTACAATTAGTACTAAGAAATACTCGTGGAATGTCATATTTGTTGCAGAAGGCTTTTAGTTACCCAAAGTCATAGTATTTCAGGTTGTTAACGGTGGTCGTATCCCTTATAAGGTTCAAAATACGCCTTTTAAAGGCTACATTATACATCAGTTAAGGGTATAATTTACGACAGGGACCTGGGGGCGAAGCCCCCAACAGGGGTCTGGGGGCGGAGCCCCCAGCGAGCGAAGCGAGTCTTATATAAATACAGCCGCATGTGTAACTGACTCACTCACTCACTCACTGAGGTATACGAATTCTAGACAACTTCTAGACGAGCTAGAAACCTGAAATTTTGCATGCAGGTAGCTTATAGCTTGTAACCCCCAGGAAAATCGCCAAAACTGACGGTTTTGTATCTTAACCCCCCCCCCAAAGAAATATTTAAAACCCCCCAAAAAATGCTTGTTTTAAAATTACAGTTTTTGAGCTCTAGCGGACGAACGGATTGACCTATCGAAAAACGGACACCACCATGTGCCGCGGATTTTGCAAGATCTACAACCTTGTTCCTGTGACACTTTGTCGTATCTCGCTCCCTTCACCCTTAGGTAGCGCTAGAGTTTTCAAAATTTAGGCAATTTCGACCGTTATATATGTGGTTTTTAATTTTCTATCTCTTTAATTTAGTATATAAAGGCTTGATATTTGGCACTAAATATGTTTACACGTTAACCTTCACGAATTAGTCGATAAACTAACATGTTTTATTAAGTAAACACCTCAAAAAAATTAAAAACCCTAATTGTTCCATAAATGACAAACTGCATTATCGACTTACTCAGGTTATTATAGACAAGCTATAAACGTGGAATTAGGCCTGCATGTAGCTTGTCCATTAAAACCTCCAGAAAAATGGCAAAAAGGTATAAATTTTTATCAGAACCACATAAAAAAAATTAAAAATGGAGGAAAATTTTAATATGTCGAAAATAGTGCTTTTTTATTTTAGCTCTAGTGGACGAACGGATGGTCCTATCGATAAACGGAATACCTCCACTTGCCATGTAATTTAGCCGATCTACAACTTTGACTTTTGACTTTTGTCGTATCTCGTATCCTTCACCCTTAGATAGCGCTAGATTTTTCAAATTTCAAAATTTTTTCGAGGATTTGTGGTGGTTTTGCATATTTTATCACGTAAAGAGATTTGATGATTTACACCAATCGTTCTAGGGGCGAAGCCTCCCACAATGGTCTAGGGATCTGGGGTTGGGGAAGTGGGGCGGTAGGGGAGGTCTAGGAGAGGAGAGGGGAGAGGGTTGCAAATTATCTGTTTGGGTATATGAGATATTGAAAGCATGTTCCTTGAACCCTCAAATATCCTTAAAAATTCCCAAACTCTACTATTTCAATTGTAACCCACTCATATTTAAATAAATGCTGATTTGTCCATTTTTTATAAGTAGTAGTTTAATGTCGGTTCTGGGTACTTAATATGACACCACTTTCACTTGAGCTAGGTACCTGGGCCACTGCCATGGGTACTAAGCACCCGAAAACTACATGGGGGCGAAGCCTCCCACAGGGGTCTGGGGGCGGAGCCCCCAGCGAGCGAAGCGAGTCTAATATATATACAGCCGCATGTGTAACTGACTCACTCACTCACTCACTCACTCACTCACTGAGGTATACGAATTCTAGACCACTTCTAGACGAGCTAGAAACCTGAAATTTTGCATGCAGGTAGCTTATAGCTTGTAACCCCCAGGAAAATTGCCAAAACTGACAATTTTTTATTTTAACCCCCCGTAAAAAAATATTTAAAACCCCCCCAAAAAAGCTTATTTTAAAATTACAGTTTTTGAGCTCTAGCGGTTAAACGGATTGTCCTATCAAAAAACGGACACCACCACGTGCCACGGATTTTGCAAGATCTACAACTTTGTTCCTATAACTTTTTTCCGTATCTCGTCTCCTTCACCCTTAGATAGCTCTAGATTTTTTCAAATTTTGAGATTTTGTGGCGGTTTTTTTATTTCCTATCACGTTAATATACTTGATGGAGGCCTAATATTGGGCACGCAGTATGTCTACATCACACTTAGTAAATATCAGCAGAAATATGACCAGTTTTTATTAATTAAACCTGTCGAAAAATGAAAAAACTCTAAAAATCTTTAGATATGACCGTTTTCTTAGTATAAGTAGTGGCGTATTGGGGGTTCTGGGCCAATTTATATTATTGGACAGACACGTGACACCAATAATACTTGAACTAGACAAGTGAGATTTGGCATGCATGTGCCTTGCATCTTTTCTTCGCAAATCCTAATATTATTAGTTTGAACTATCTCAACAAAATAAATAATTGTGAATACAAAAATCAAAATGTAGTATTTTTTTTTTGAGCTCTAGCGGCTGAACGGGTTGTCCTATCGAAAAACAAAGACCACCACGTGCCACGGATTTTAGACGAACTACAACTTTAGTCCTATGACTTTTTGCCGTATCTCACCCCCTTCACCCTTAGATAGCGCTAGATTTTTTTAAATGTAAACTTTTTCCATAGATTTGTTCGTGGTTTTAATGGTTTGTCGCTCTAATATAGAACTTATAGGCCTAATACTTATCACATAGTATTCCTACATTACACTTAGTACTAAGCAATACTCCCACGCCAGGATTAAGTATCTTAAAAAACCCACAAAAATCAAAGTTTTTGAGCTCTTGTAGACTTTTCGTGTTTTTCGGATACATTTTTTATGTTGCGCTCTGTCGAGGGTAAAATTCCTTACAAATCATGTCATATTTGTTGCAAAAGGCTTGAAGTTACCCAAAGTCATAGTTTTTCAGGTTGTTAACGGTGGTCGTATCCCTTATAATGTTCAAAATACACCTTTTAAAGGCTACATTTTACATCGGTTAAGGGTATAATTTTTTTCAAGCACTTAGGTAAGAAATGGAGGCTTAAAATTTAACATACTCCATACCAATTAGTATTCATCAACAGGCATATAGCCAGATTTTATAGGTTAAACCCTTAAAAATAATCTAAGCCTTGGAATAGTTGTAGAATTTAGGTGTTAAATAGAATTTGGACCAATTTACATTAAACTGTGGCCAAACAGCGACCTGGGGGCGGAGGCGGAGCGATTTTTAAATTGTTATATACTCTAATATTGTACTGCTAGGCCTAAATTTGTTCACTCAATAAGTCTACTTTATATTTTGAGTATACACAGGACCTCGGATTATTAGCGTAATTAAACCATGTGCCATAGGTACTACGACAGGGACCTGGGGGCGTAGCCCCCCACAGGGGTCTGGGGGCGGAGCCCCCAGCGAGCGAAGCGAGTCTAACATATATACAGCCGCATGTGTAACTCACTGACTGACTGACTGACTGACTGACTGACTGAGGTATACGAATTCTAGACCACTTCTAGATGAGCTAGAAACCTGAAATTTGGCATGTATGTAGCTTGTACCTTGTAACCCCCAGGAAAATTCCAAAAAGTTACAATTTTTCATTTTAACCTCCTCAAAAAAATTCAAAATGGAGGAAATTTTGAACATGTCCAAAATAGTGACTTTTTATTTGAGCTGTGTCGGCCGAACGGTTGGTCCTATCAAGAAACGGAGACCACCACGTGCCATGGATTTTAGACGATCTACAACTTTAGTCCTGTGACATTTTGTCGTATCTCGTCTCCTTCACCCTTAGGTAGCGCTAGATTTTTCAAATTTCGGCATATTTTCTAAATATTTTGGCCGTTTTTTATTTCCTATCACGTTAATATACTTAATGGAGGCCTAATATTGGGCACGCAGTATGTCTACATCACACTTAGTAAATAGCAGCAGAAATATGACCAGTTTTTATTAATTAAACCTGTCGAAAAATGAAAAAATCTAAATATCTTTAGATATGACCGTTTTCTTAGTATAAGTAGTGGTGTATTGGGGGTTCTGTGTCAATTTATATTATTGGATATACACGTGACACCAATAATACTTGAGCTAGAGACGTGAGATTTGGCATGCATGTGCCTTCCACCTTTTCTTTCCAAATCATACTATTTTTAGTTTGAACTATCTCAATAAAATAAATAATTGTGAATACAAATTCAAAATGTAGTATTTTTTTATTCAAGCTCTAGTGGCCGAACGGGTTGTCCTATCGAAAAACGAAGACCACCATGTGCCACGGATTTCAGACGAACTACAACTTTAGTCCTATGACATTTTGCCGTATCTCACCCCTTTCGCCCTTAGATAGCGCTAGATTTTTTAAATTTAAACTTTTTTCACAAATTTTTTTATGGTTTTAAATGGTTTGTCGCTCTAATATAGAACTTAGAGGCCTAATACTTATCACACAGTATTCCTACATTACAATTAGTACTAAGAAATACTCCCACGCCCAGATTAAGTATCTTAAACACCCAAAAAAAACAAAGTTTTTGAGCTCTTGTAGACTTTTCGTGTTTTTCAGGTACATTTTCTATGTTGCGCACTGTCGATGGTAAAATCCCTTATAAATCATGTCATATTTGTTGCAGAAGGCTTTTAGTTACCCAAAGTCATAGTATTTCAGGTTGTTAACGGTGGTCGTATCCCTTATAAGGTTCAAAATACGCCTTTTAAAGGCTACATTATACATCAGTTAAGGGTATAATTTACGACAGGGACCTGGGGGCGAAGCCCCCCACAGGGGTCCAGGAATTCTAGACCACTTCTAGACGAGCTAGAAACCTGAAGTTTTGCATGCAGGTAGCTTATAGCTTTTAACCCCCAGGAAAATCGCCAAAACTGACAGTTTTTTATCATAACCCCCCCAAAAAAATATTTAAAACCCCCCCAAAAAAGGCTTATTTTAAAATTACAGCTTTTGAGCTCTAGCGGCCGATCGGATTGACCTATCGAAAAACGGACCCGACCATGTGCCACGGATTTTGCAAGATCTACAACTTTGTTCATATGACATTTTGTCGTATCTCGCTCCCTTCACCCTTAGGTAGCGCTAGATTTTTCAAATTTCAGGCAATTTCGACGGTTATTTTCGTGGTTTTTAATTTCCTATCACATTAATTTAGTATATAAAGGCTTGATATTTGGCACACAATATGTTTACACATTACCCTTCATGAATTAGACTATAAACTAACATATTTTAATATGTAAACACCTCAAAAAAATTAAAAACCCTAATTGTTCCATAAAGGACAATCTGCATTATCGACTTACTCAGGTAATTCTAGACAAGCTATAAACGTAGAATTAGGCCTACATGTAGCTTGTCCATTAAAACCACCAGAAATATTGCAAAAAGGTATAATTTTTAATCAGAACCACATAAAAAAATTAAAAATGGAGGAAAATTTGAATTTATCCAAAATAGTGCATTTTTTGGGCTGTAGCGGCCAAACGGATTGTCCTATCGAGAAACTGAGACCACCGCGACACACGGATCTTGGACGATCTAAAACTTTGGTCCTATGACTTTTTGCGTATTTTGTTTCCTTCACCCTTAGGTAGCGCTAGATTTTTTAAATTTCGGCATATTTTCGAAATATTTTGTCCGTTTTTTATTTCCTATCACGTTAATATACTTGATGGAGGCCCAATATTGGGCACGCAGTATGTCTACATCACACTTAGTAAATAGCACGAAAAATATGACCAGTTTTTAGTAATTAAACCTGTCGAAAAATGAAAAACTCTAAATATCTTTAGATATGACCGTTTTCTTAGTATAAGTAGTGGTGTATTGGGGGTTCTGTCTCAATTATTTTATTGGACATACACGTGACACCAATAATACTTGAGCTAGAGACGTGAGATTTGGCATGCATGTGCCTTGCACCTTTTCTTCCCAAATCCTACTATTTTTAGTTTGAACTATCTCAACTAAATAAATAATTGTGAATACAAAAATCAAAATGAAGTATTTTTTATTTGAGCTCTAGCGGCCAAATGGGTTGTCCTATCAAAAAACGAAGACCACCCCGTGCCACGGATTTCAGACGAACTACAATTTTAGTCCTATGACATTTTGCCGTATCTCACCCCTTTAACCCTTAGATAGCACTAGATTTTTTAAATTTAAACTTTTTTCACAAATTGGTTTGTGGTTTTTAATGGTTTGTCGCTCTAATATAGAACTTAGAGGCCTAATACTTATCACACAGTATTCCTATATTACAATTAGTACCAAGCAATACTACCACGTCCAGATTAAGTATCTTAAAAACCCCAAAAAAATCAAAGTTTTTGAGCTCTTGTAGACTTTTCGTTTTTTTTTGGTACATTTTTTATGTTGCGCTCTGTCTAGGGTGAAATCCCTTATAAATCATGCCATATTTTTTGCAGAAGGCCTGTAGTTACCCAAAGTCATCAGTTGAGGGTATTATTTTTTTTCAAGCACTTAGGTAATACATGGAGGCTTAAAATTTAACATACTACGTCTCCATGCCAAGTAGTACTCATCAACAGGCAGATGACCGGATTTTATATGTTAAACCTTTAAAAATAATCAAAGCCCTGGAATAGTTGTAGAATTTAAGTCGTAACTAGAATTTGAACCAATTTACATTAAACATGGCTAAACAGCGACCTGGGGGCGAAGCCCCCCAAAGGGGTCTGGGGGCGGAGCCCCCAGCGAGCGAAGCGAGTCTAATATATATACAGCCGCATGTGTAACTGACTCACTCACTCACTGAGGTATATGAATTCTAGACCACTTCTAGACGAGCTAGAAACCTGAAATTTTGCATGCAGGTAGCTTATAGCTTGTAACCCCCAGGAAAATCGCCAAAACTGACGGTTTTGTATCTTAACCCCCCCAAAAAAATATTTAAAAACCCCCAAAAATCCTTATTTAAAAAATACAGTTTTTGAGCTCTAGCGGATGAACGGATTGACCTATCGAAAAACGGATACCACCACGTGTCACGGATTTTGCAAGATCTACAAATTTGTTTCTATGACACTTTGTCGTATCTCGCTCCCTTCACCCTTAGGTAGCGATAGATTTTTCCAAATCCTACTATATTTAGTTTGAACTATCTCAATAAAATAAATAATTGTGAATACAAAAATCAAAATGTAGTATTTTTGTATTCAAGCTCTAGCGGCCGAACGGGTTGTCCTATCGAAAAACGAAGACCACCATGTGCCACGGATTTCAGACGAACTACAACTTTAGTCCTATGGCATTTTGCCGTATCTCACCCCTTTCACCCTTAGATAGCGCTGGATTTTTTAAATTTAAATTTTTTTCACAAATTTGTTTGTAGTTTTTAATGGTTTGTCGCTCTAATATAGAACTTAGAGGCCTAATACTTATCACACAGTATTCGTACATTACAATTAGTACCAAGCAATACTCCCACGCCCAGATTTAAGTATCTTAAACACCCAAAAAAATCAAAGTTTTTGAGCTCTTGTAGACTTTTTGTGTTTTTCGGGTACATTTTCTATGTTGCGCACTGTCGAGGGTAAAATCCCTTATAAATCATGTCATATTTGTTGCAGAAGGCTTTTAGTTACCCAAAGTCATAGTGTTTCAGGTTGTTAACGGTGGTCGTATCCCTTATAAGGTTCAAAATACGCCTTTTAAAGGCTAAATTGAACATCAGTTAAGGGTATAAATTAAGACAGGGACCTACTGTGGCCAAACAGTGACCTGGGGGCGAAGCCCCCCACAGGGGTCTGGGGGCGGAGCCCCCAGCGAGCGAAGCGAGTCTAACATATATACAGCCGCATGTGTAACTCACTGACTGACTGACTGACTGACTGACTGACTGACTGACTGACTGACTGAGGTATACGAATTCTAGACCACTTCTAGATGAGCTAGAAACCTGAAATTTTGCATGCAGGTAGCTTATAGCTTGTAACCCCCAGGAAAATCGCCAAAACCAACAATATTTTATTTTAACCCCCCTAAAAAAATATTTAAACCCCCAAAAAAGGCTTATTTTAAAATTCCAGTTTTTGAGCTCTAGCGCGCGAACGGATGGTCCTATCAAAAAACGGACACCACCACGTGCTACGGATTTTGCAAGATCTACAACTTTGGTCCTATGACTTTTTGTCGTATCTCGTCTCCTTCACCCTTAGATAGTTCTAGATTTTTTCAAATTTTGAGATTTTGTGGCGGTTTTTTATTTCCTATCACGTTAATATACTTGATGAAGGCCTAATATTGGGCACGCAGTATGTCTACATCACACTTAGTAGATAACAGCAGAAATATGACCAGTTTTTATTACTTAAACCTGTCGGAAAATAAAAAAACTTAAATTTTATAGATTTGGCCGTTTTCTAAGTATAAGTAGTAAGGAAATGCCGGTTCCGGAACAATTGTTATTAATTAGAATGCACTTATCACCATTTATACTTTAACTAGGATCGTGATATATGGCTTGCGTGTGCGTTGCTCCTTTTCTTCCCAAATCCTACTATTTTTTGTTTGGCCTATCTCAAAAAGAAAATTTGGGAATACAAAATCAAAATGTAGTATTTCTTATTTGAGCTCTAGCGGCCAAACGGGTTGTCCTATCGAAAAACGAAGACCACTATGTGCCACGGATTTTAGACGAACTACAACTTTAGTTCTGTGACATTTTACCGTATCTCACCCCCTTCACCCTTAGTTAGCGCTAGATTTTTTAAACTTCAGCTTTTTTCTAAGATTTTTGTGGTTTTTAATGGTTTTTCGCTCTAATATAGAACTTAGAGGTCTAATATTTATCAAACAGTATTCCTACATTACAATTAGTACCAAGCAACACTCACACGCCCAGATTAAATATCTTATACATCAAAAAAAATCAAAGTCTTTGAGCTTTTGTAGATTTATTCGTGTATTTCGGGTATATTTTATATATTGCGCTTTGTCGAAGGTAAAATCTCATATAAATCATGTCATATTTGCTGCAGAAGGATTGTAGAAACCCAAAGTCATAGTATTCCAGGTTGTTAACGGTGGTCGTATTCCTTATAAAGTTCAAAAGACGCCTTATAAAGGCTACATTATACAACAGTTAAGGGTATTCATTTTTTTTTCGAGAACTTAGGTAATACATTGAGGCTTAAAATTTAACATAATACGTCTCCATGCCAAGTCGTACTCAGCAACAGGCACAGGACCGGAGTTCATAGGTTAAACCCTTAAAATAATCAAAGCCTTGGAATAGTTGTAGAATTTAGTTCTTAAATAGAATTTGGACCAGTTTACATTAAACTGTGGCCAAACAGTGACCTGGGTGCGAAGCCCCCCACAGGGGTCTGGGGGCGGAGCCCCCAGCGAGCGAAGCGAGTCTAACATATATACAGCCGCATGTGTAACTCACTGACTGACTGACTGACTGAGGTATACGAATTCTAGACCACTTCTAGAAGAGCTAGAAACCTGAAATTTGGCAAGTATGTAGCTTGTACCTTGTATCCCTCAGGAAAATTCCAACAAGTTACAATTTTTTATTTTAACCTCCTCAAAAAAATTCAAAATGGAGGAAATTTTGAACATGTCCAAAATAGTAACTTTTTATTTGAGCTGTAGCGGCCGAACGGTTGGTCTATCGAGAAACGGAGACCACCACGTGCCACGGATTTTAGACGATCTACAACTTTGGTCCTATGACTTTTTGTCGTATCTCGTCTCCTTCACCCTTAGGTAGCGCTAGATTTTTCAAATTTCGGCATATTTTAGAAATATTTTGGCCGTTTTTTATTTCCTATCGCGTTAATATACTTGATTGAGGCCTAATATTGGGCACGCAGTATGTCTACATCACACTTAGTAAATAGCAGCAGAAATATGACTAGTTTTTATTAATTAAACCTGTCGAAAAATGAAAAAATTTAAATATCTTTAGATATGACCGTTTTCTTAGCACAAGTAGTGGTGTATTGGGGGTTCTGACCCAATTTATATTATTGGATATACACGTGACACCAATAATACTTGAGCTAGAGACGTGAGATTTGGCATGCATGTGCCTTCCACCTTTTCTTTCCAAATCCTACTATTTTTAGTTTGAACTATCTCAATAAAATAAATAATTGTGAATACAAAACTCAAAATGTAGTTTTTTTTATTTAAGTTCTAAAATGGCCGAACGGGTTGTCGAATCGAAAAACGAAGACCACCATGTGCAACGGATTTCCGACGAACTACAACGTTAGTCCTATGACATTTTGCCGTATCTCACCCCTTTCATCCTTAGATAGCGCTAGATTTTTTTAATTTAAACTTTTTTCGCAAATTTGTTTGTGGTTTTAATGGTTTGTCGCTCTAATATAGAACTTAGAGGCCTAATACTTATCACACAGTATTCCTACATTACAATTAGTACTAAGAAATACTCCCACGCCCAGATTAAGTATCTTAAACACCCAAAAAATCAAAGTTTTTGAGCTCTTGTAGACTTTTCATGTTTTTCGGGTACATTTTCTATGTTGCGCACTGTCGAGGGTAAAATCCCTTATAAATAATGTCATATTTGTTGCAGAAGGCTTTTAGTTACCCAAAGTCATAGTATTTCAGGTTGTTAACGGTGGTCGTATCCCTTATAAGGTTCAAAATACGCCTTTTAAAGGCTACATTATACATCAGTTAAGGGTATAATTTACGACAGGGACCTGGGGGCGAAGCCCCCCACAGGGGTCTGGGGGCGGAGCCCCCAGCGAGCGAAGCGAGTCTATAATATATACAGCCGCATGTGTAACTCACTGACTGACTGACTGACTGACTGACTGACTGAGGTATACGAATTCAAGACCACTTCTAGAAGAGCTAGAAACCTGAAATTTGGCATGTATGTAGCTTGTACCTTGTAACCCCCAGGAAAATTCCAAAAAGTTACAATTTTTTATTTTAACCTCCTCAAAAAAATTCAAAATGGAGGAAATTTTGAACATGTCCAAAATAGTGACTTTTTATTTGAGCTGTAGCGGCCGAATGGTTGGTCCTATCGAGAAACGGAGACCACGACGTGCCACGGATTTTAGACGATCTACAACTTTGGTCCTGTGACTTTTTGTCGTATCTCGTCTCCTTCACCCTTAGGTAGCGCTAGATTTTTCAAATTTCGGCATATTTTCGAAATATTTTGGCCGTTTCTTATTTCCTATTACGTTAATATACTTGATGGAGGCCTAATATTGGGCACGCAGTATGTCTACATCACACTTAGTAAATGGCAGCAGAAATATGACCAGTTTTTATTAATTAAACCTGTCGAAAAATGGAAAAATCTAAATATCTTTAGATATGACAGTTATCTTAGTATAAGTAGTGATGTATTGGGGGTTCTGTCCCAATTTATATTATTGGATATTCACGTGACACCAATAATACTTGAGCTAGAGACGTGAGACTTGGCATGCATGTGCCTTCCACCTTTTCTTTCCAAATCCTACTATATTTAGTTTGAACTATCTCAATAAAATAAATAATTGTGAATACAAAAATCAAAATGTAGTATTTTTTTATTCAAGCTCTAGCGGCCGAACGGGTTGTCCTATCGAAAAACGAAGACCACCATGTGCCACGGATTTCAGACGAACTACAACTTTAGTCCTATGGCATTTTGCCGTATCTCACCCCTTTCACCCTTCGATAGCGCTGGATTTTTTAAATTTAAATTTTTTTCACAAATTTGTTTGTAGTTTTTAATGGTTTGTCGCTCTAATATAGAACTTAGAGGCCTAATACTTATCACACAGTATTCGTACATTACAATTAGTACCAAGCAATACTCCCACGCCCAGATTTAAGTGTCTTAAACACCCAAAAAAATCAAAGTTTTTGAGCTCTTGTAGACTTTTTGTGTTTTTCGGGTACATTTTCTATGTTGCGCACTGTCGAGGGTAAAATCCCTTATAAATCATGTCATATTTGTTGCAGAAGGCTTTTAGTTACCCAAAGTCATAGTGTTTCAGGTTGTTAACGGTGGTCGTATCCCTTATAAGGTTCAAAATACGCCTTTTAAAGGCTACATTAAACATCAGTTAAGGGTATAAATTAAGACAGGGACCTACTGTGGCCAAACAGTGACCTGGGGGCGAAGGCCCCCACAGGGGTCTGGGGGCGGAGCCCCCAGCGAGCGAAGCGAGTCTAACATATATACAGCCGCATGTGTAACTCACTGACTGACTGACTGACTGACTGACTGACTGACTGACTGACTGACTGAGGTATACGAATTCTAGACCACTTCTAAATGAGCTAGAAACCTGAAAATTTGCATGCAGGTAGCTTATAGCTTGTAACCCCCAGGAAAATCGCCAAAACCAACAATATTTTATTTTAACCCCCCTAAAAAAATATTTAAACCCCCAAAAAAGGCTTATTTTAAAATTCCAGTTTTTGAGCTCTAGCGCGCGAACGGATGGTCCTATCAAAAAACGGACACCACCACGTGCTACGGATTTTGCAAGATCTACAACTTTGGTCCTATGACTTTTTGTCGTATCTCGTCTCCTTCACCCTTAGATAGCTCTAGGTTTTTTCAAATTTTGAGATTTTGTGGCGGTTTTTTATTTCCTATCACGTTAATATACTTGATGAAGGACTAATATTGGGCACGCAGTATGTCTACATCACACTTAGTAGATAACAGCAGAAATATGACCAGTTTTTATTACTTAAACCTGTCGGAAAATAAAAAAACTTAAATTTAATAGATTTGGCCGTTTTCTAAGTATAAGTAGTAAGGATATGCCGGTTCCGGAACATTTGTTATTAATTAGAATGCACTTATCACCATTTATACTTTAGGATCGTGATATATGGCTTGCGTGTGCGTTGCTCCTTTTCTTCCCAAATCCTACTATTTTTTGTTTGGCCTATCTCAAAAAGAAAATTTGGGAATACAAAATCAAAATGTAGTATTTCTTATTTGAGCTCTAGCGGCAAACGGGTTGTCTTATCGAAAAACTAAGACCACTATGTGCCATGGATTTTAGACGAACTACAACTTTAGTTCTGTGACATTTTACCGTATCTCACCCCCTTCACCCTTAGTTAGCGCTAGATTTTTTAAACTTCAGCTTTTTTCTAAGATTTTTGTGGTTTTTAATGGTTTTTCGCTCTAATATAGAACTTAGAGGTCTAATATTTATCAAACAGTATTCCTACATTACAATTAGTACCAAGCAACACTCACACGCCCAGATTAAATATCTTATACACCAAAAAAAATCAAAGTCTTTGAGCTTTTGTAGATTTATTCGTGTATTTCGGGTATATTTTATATATTGCGCTTTGTCGAAGGTAAAATCTCATATAAATCATGTCATATTTGCTGCAGAAGGATTGTAGAAACCCAAAGTCATAGTATTTCAGGTTGTTAACGGTGGTCGTATTCCTTATAAAGTTCAAAAGACGCCTTATAAAGGCTACATTATACAACAGTTAAGGGTATTCATTTTTTTTTTCGAGAACTTAGGTAATACATTGAGGCTTAAAATTTAACATACTACGTCTCCATGCCAAGTCGTACTCAGCAACAGGCACAAGACCGGAGTTCATAGGTATAACCCTTAAAATAATCAAAGCCTTGGAATAGTTGTAGAATTTAGTTCTTAAATAGAATTTGGACCAGTTTACATTAAACTGTGGCCAAACAGTGACCTGGGGGTGAAGCCCCCCACAGGGGTCTGGGGGCGGAGCCCCCAGCGAGCGAAGCGAGTCTAACATATATACAGCCGCATGTGTAACTCACTGACTGACTGACTGACTGACTGACTGACTGAGGTATACGAATTCTAGACCTTTTCTAGAAGAGCTAGAAACCTGAAATTTGGCAAGTATGTAGCTTGTACCTTGTATCCCTCAGGAAAATTCCAAAAAGTTACAATTTTTTATTTTAACCTCCTCAAAAAAATTCAAAATGGAGGAAATTTTGAACATGTCCAAAATAGTAACTTTTTATTTGAGCTGTAGCGGCCGAACGGTTGGTCCTATCGAGAAACGGAGACCATCACGTGCCGCGGATTTTAGACGATCTACAACTTTGGTCCTATGACTTTTTGTCGTATCTCGTCTCCTTCACCCTTAGGTAGCGCTAGATTTTTCAAATTTCGGCATATTTTAGAAATATTTTGGCCGTTTTTTATTTCCTATCGCGTTAATATACTTGATTGAGGCCTAATATTGGGCACGCAGTATGTCTACATCACACTTAGTAAATAGCAGCAGAAATATGACCAGTTTTTATTAATTAAACCTGTCGACAAATGAAAAAATTTAAATATCTTTAGATATGACCGTTTTCTTAGCACAAGTAGTGGTGTATTGGGGGTTTTGACCCAATTTATATTATTGGATATACACGTGACACCAATAATACTTGAGCTAGAGACGTGAGATTTGGCATGCATGTGCCTTCCACCTTTTCTTTCCAAATCCTACTATTTTTAGTTTGAACTATCTCAATAAAATAAATAATTGTGAATACAAAACTCAAAATGTAGTTTTTTTTATTTAAGTTCTAAAATGGCCGAACGGGTTGTCGAATCGAAAAACGAAGACCACCATGTGCAACGGATTTCCGACGAACTACAACGTTAGTCCTATGACATTTTGCCGTATCTCACCCCTTTCATCCTTAGATAGCGCTAGATTTTTTTAATTTAAACTTTTTTCGCAAATTTGTTTGTGGTTTTAATGGTTTGTCGCTCTAATATAGAACTTAGAGGCCTAATACTTATCACACAGTATTCCTACATTACAATTAGTACTAAGAAATACTCCCACGCCCAGATTAAGTATCTTAAACACCCAAAAAATCAAAGTTTTTGAGCTCTTGTAGACTTTTCATGTTTTTCGGGTACATTTTCTATGTTGCGCACTGTCGAGGGTAAAATCCCTTATAAATAATGTCATATTTGTTGCAGAAGGCTTTTAGTTACCCAAAGTCATAGTATTTCAGGTTGTTAACGGTGGTCGTATCCCTTATAAGGTTCAAAATACGCCTTTTAAAGGCTACATTATACATCAGTTAAGGGTATAATTTACGACAGGGACCTGGGGGCGAAGCCCCCCACAGGGGTCTGGGGGCGGAGCCCCCAGCGAGCGAAGCGAGTCTATAATATATACAGCCGCATGTGTAACTCACTGACTGACTGACTGACTGACTGACTGACTGAGGTATACGAATTCAAGACCACTTCTAGAAGAGCTAGAAACCTGAAATTTGGCATGTATGTAGCTTGTACCTTGTAACCCCCAGGAAAATTCCAAAAAGTTACAATTTTTTATTTTAACCTCCTCAAAAAAATTCAAAATGGAGGAAATTTTGAACATGTCCAAAATAGTGACTTTTTATTTGAGCTGTAGCGGCCGAATGGTTGGTCCTATCGAGAAACGGAGACCACGACGTGCCACGGATTTTAGACGATCTACAACTTTGGTCCTGTGACTTTTTGTCGTATCTCGTCTCCTTCACCCTTAGGTAGCGCTAGATTTTTCAAATTTCGGCATATTTTCGAAATATTTTGGCCGTTTCTTATTTCCTATTACGTTAATATACTTGATGGAGGCCTAATATTGGGCACGCAGTATGTCTACATCACACTTAGTAAATGGCAGCAGAAATATGACCAGTTTTTATTAATTAAACCTGTCGAAAAATGGAAAAATCTAAATATCTTTAGATATGACAGTTATCTTAGTATAAGTAGTGATGTATTGGGGGTTCTGTCCCAATTTATATTATTGGATATTCACGTGACACCAATAATACTTGAGCTAGAGACGTGAGACTTGGCATGCATGTGCCTTCCACCTTTTCTTTCCAAATCCTACTATATTTAGTTTGAACTATCTCAATAAAATAAATAATTGTGAATACAAAAATCAAAATGTAGTATTTTTTTATTCAAGCTCTAGCGGCCGAACGGGTTGTCCTATCGAAAAACGAAGACCACCATGTGCCACGGATTTCAGACGAACTACAACTTTAGTCCTATGGCATTTTGCCGTATCTCACCCCTTTCACCCTTCGATAGCGCTGGATTTTTTAAATTTAAATTTTTTTCACAAATTTGTTTGTAGTTTTTAATGGTTTGTCGCTCTAATATAGAACTTAGAGGCCTAATACTTATCACACAGTATTCGTACATTACAATTAGTACCAAGCAATACTCCCACGCCCAGATTTAAGTGTCTTAAACACCCAAAAAAATCAAAGTTTTTGAGCTCTTGTAGACTTTTTGTGTTTTTCGGGTACATTTTCTATGTTGCGCACTGTCGAGGGTAAAATCCCTTATAAAACATGTCATATTTGTTGCAGAAGGCTTTTAGTTACCCAAAGTCATAGTGTTTCAGGTTGTTAACGGTGGTCGTATCCCTTATAAGGTTCAAAATACGCCTTTTAAAGGCTACATTAAACATCAGTTAAGGGTATAAATTAAGACAGGGACCTACTGTGGCCAAACAGTGACCTGGGGGCGAAGGCCCCCACAGGGGTCTGGGGGCGGAGCCCCCAGCGAGCGAAGCGAGTCTAACATATATACAGCCGCATGTGTAACTCACTGACTGACTGACTGACTGACTGACTGACTGACTGACTGACTGACTGAGGTATACGAATTCTAGACCACTTCTAAATGAGCTAGAAACCTGAAAATTTGCATGCAGGTAGCTTATAGCTTGTAACCCCCAGGAAAATCGCCAAAACCAACAATATTTTATTTTAACCTTCCTAAAAAAATATTTAAACCCCCAAAAAAGGCTTATTTTAAAATTCCAGTTTTTGAGCTCTAGCGCGCGAACGGATGGTCCTATCAAAAAACGGACACCACCACGTGCTACGGATTTTGCAAGATCTACAACTTTGGTCCTATGACTTTTTGTCGTATCTCGTCTCCTTCACCCTTAGATAGCTCTAGGTTTTTTCAAATTTTGAGATTTTGTGGCGGTTTTTTATTTCCTATCACGTTAATATACTTGATGAAGGACTAATATTGGGCACGCAGTATGTCTACATCACACTTAGTAGATAACAGCAGAAATATGACCAGTTTTTATTACTTAAACCTGTCGGAAAATAAAAAAACTTAAATTTAATAGATTTGGCCGTTTTCTAAGTATAAGTAGTAAGGATATGCCGGTTCCGGAACATTTGTTATTAATTAGAATGCACTTATCACCATTTATACTTTAGGATCGTGATATATGGCTTGCGTGTGCGTTGCTCCTTTTCTTCCCAAATCCTACTATTTTTTGATGGCCTATCTCAAAAAGAAAATTTGGGAATACAAAATCAAAATGTAGTATTTCTTATTTGAGCTCTAGCGGCAAACGGGTTGTCTTATCGAAAAACTAAGACCACTATGTGCCACGGATTTTAGACGAACTACAACTTTAGTTCTGTGACATTTTACCGTATCTCACCCCCTTCACCCTTAGTTAGCGCTAGATTTTTTAAACTTCAGCTTTTTTCTAAGATTTTTGTGGTTTTTAATGGTTTTTCGCTCTAATATAGAACTTAGAGGTCTAATATTTATCAAACAGTATTCCTACATTACAATTAGTACCAAGCAACACTCACACGCCCAGATTAAATATCTTATACACCAAAAAAAATCAAAGTCTTTGAGCTTTTGTAGATTTATTCGTGTATTTCGGGTATATTTTATATATTGCGCTTTGTCGAAGGTAAAATCTCATATAAATCATGTCATATTTGCTGCAGAAGGATTGTAGAAACCCAAAGTCATAGTATTTCAGGTTGTTAACGGTGGTCGTATTCCTTATAAAGTTCAAAAGACGCCTTATAAAGGCTACATTATACAACAGTTAAGGGTATTCATTTTTTTTCGAGAACTTAGGTAATACATTGAGGCTTAAAATTTAACATACTACGTCTCCATGCCAAGTCGTACTCAGCAACAGGCACAAGACCGGAGTTCATAGGTTAAACCCTTAAAATAATCAAAGCCTTGGAATAGTTGTAGAATTTAGTTCTTAAATAGAATTTGGACCAGTTTACATTAAACTGTGGCCAAACAGTGACCTGGGGGTGAAGCCCCCCACAGGGGTCTGGGGGCGGAGCCCCCAGCGAGCGAAGCGAGTCTAACATATATACAGCCGCATGTGTAACTCACTGACTGACTGACTGACTGACTGACTGACTGAGGTATACGAATTCTAGACCTTTTCTAGAAGAGCTAGAAACCTGAAATTTGGCAAGTATGTAGCTTGTACCTTGTATCCCTCAGGAAAATTCCAAAAAGTTACAATTTTTTATTTTAACCTCCTCAAAAAAATTCAAAATGGAGGAAATTTTGAACATGTCCAAAATAGTAACTTTTTATTTGAGCTGTAGCGGCCGAACGGTTGGTCCTATCGAGAAACGGAGACCACCACGTGCCACGGATTTTAGACGATCTACAACTTTGGTCCTATGACTTTTTGTCGTATCTCGTCTCCTTCACCCTTAGGTAGCGCTAGATTTTTCAAATTTTGGCATATTTTAGAAATATTTTGGCCGTTTTTTATTTCCTATCGCGTTAATATACTTGATTGAGGCCTAATATTGGGCACGCAGTATGTCTACATCACACTTAGTAAATATCAGCAGAAATATGACCAGTTTTTATTAATTAAACCTGTCGAAAAATGAAAAAATTTAAATATCTTTAGATATGACCGTTTTCTTAGCACAAGTAGTGGAGTATTGGGGGTTCTGACCCAATTTATATTATTGGATATACACGTGACACCAATAATACTTGAGCTAGAGACGTGAGATTTGGCATGCATGTGCCTTCCACCTTTTCTTTCCAAATCCTACTATTTTTAGTTTGAACTATCTCAATAAAATAAATAATTGTGAATACAAAACTCAAAATGTAGTTTTTTTTATTTAAGTTCTAAAATGGCCGAACGGGTTGTCGAATCGAAAAACGAAGACCACCATGTGCAACGGATTTCCGACGAACTACAACGTTAGTCCTATGACATTTTGCTGTATCTCACCCCTTTCATCCTTAGATAGCGCTAGGTTTTTTTAATTTAAACTTTTTTCACAAATTTGTTTGTGGTTTTTAATGGTTTGTCGCTCTAATATAGAACTTAGAGGCCTAAAGCTTATCACACAGTATTCCTACATTACAATTAGTACTAAGAAATACTCCCACGCCCAGATTAAGTATCTTAAACATCCAAAAAATCAAAGTTTTTGAGCTCTTGTAGACTTTTCAAGTTTTTCGGGTACATTTTCTATGTTGCGCACTGTCGAGGGTAAAATCCCTTATAAATCATGTCATATTTGTTGCAGAAGGCTTTTAGTTACCCAAAGTCATAGTATTTCAGGTTGTTAACGGTGGTCGTATCCCTTATAAGGTTCAAAATACGCCTTTCAAAGGCTACATTATACATCAGTTAAGGGTATAATTTACGACAGGGACCTGGGGGCGAAGCCCCCCACAGGGGTCTGGGGGCGGAGCCCCCAGCGAGCGAAGTGAGTCTAACATATATACAGCCGCATGTGTAACTCACTGACTGACTGACTGACTGACTGACTGACTGACTGATTGAGGTATACGAATTCTAGACCACTTCTAGATGAGCTAGAAACCTGAAATTTTGCATGCAGGTAGCTTATAGCTTGTAACCCCCAGGAAAATCGCCAAAACCAACAATATTTTATTTTAACCCCCCTAAAAAAATATTTAAAACCCCCAAAAAAGGCTTATTTTAAAATTCCAGTTTTTGAGCTCTAGCCTGCGAACGGATGGTCCTATCAAAAAACGGACACCACCACATGCTACGGATTTTGCAAGATCTACAACTTTGGTCCTATGACTTTTTGTCGTATCTCGTCTCCTTCACCCTTAGATAGCTCTAGATTTTTTCAAATTTTGAGATTTTGTGGCGGTTTTTTATTTCCTATCACGTTAATATACTTGATGAAGGCCTAATATTGGGCACGCAGTATGTCTACATCACACTTAGTAGATAACAGCAGAAATATAACCAGTTTTTATTACTTAAACCTGTCGGAAAATAAAAAAAATCTTACATTTTATAGATTTGGCCGTTTTCTAAGTATAAGTAGTAAGGAAATGCCGGTTCCGGAACAATTGTTATTAATAAGAATGCACTTATCACCATTTATACTTTAACTAGGATCGTGATATATGGCTTGCGTGTGCGTTGCTCCTTTTCTTCCCAAATCCTACTATTTTTTGTTTGGCCTATCTCAAAAAGAAAATTTGGGAATACAAAATCAAAATGTAGTATTTCTTATTTGAGCTCTAGCGGCCAAACGGGTTGTCCTATCGAAAAACGAAGACCACTATGTGCCACGGATTTTAGACGAACTACAACTTTATATCTGTGACATTTTACCGTATCTCACCCCCTTCACCCTTAGTTAGCGCTAGATTTTTTAAACTTCAGCTTTTTTCTAAGATTTTTGTGGTTTTTAATGGTTTTTCGCTCTAATATAGAACTTAGAGGTCTAATATTTATCAAACAGTATTCCTACATTACAATTAGTACCAAGCAACACTCACACGCCCAGATTTAATATCTTATACACCAAAAAAATTAAAGTCTTTGAGCTTTTGTAGATTTATTCGTGTATTTCGGGTATATTTTATATATTGCGCTTTGTCGAATGTAAAATCTCATATAAATCATGTCATATTTGCTGCAGAAGGATTGTAGAAACCCAAAGTCATAGTATTTCAGGTTGTTAACGGTGGTGTATTCCTTATAAAGTTCAAAAGACGCCTTATAAAGGCTACATTATACAACAGTTAAGGGTATTCATTTTTTTCGAGAACTTAGGTAATACATTGAGGCTTAAAATTTAACATACTACGTCTCCATGCCAAGTCGTACTCAGCAACAGGCACAGGACCGGAGTTCATAGGTTAAACCCTTAAAATAATCAAAGCCTTGGAATAGTTGTAGAATTTAGTTCTTAAATAGAATTTGGACCAGTTTACATTAAACTGTGGCCAAACAGTGACCTGGGGGCGAAGCCCCCCACAGGGGTCTGGGGGCGGAGCCCCCAGCGATCGAAGCGAGTCTTTAATGTATACAGCCGCATGTGTAACTCACTGACTGACTGACTGACTGACTGACTGACTGAGGTATACGAATTCTAGACCACTTCTAGAAGAGCTAGAAACCTGAAATTTGGCATGTATGTAGCTTGTACCTTGTAACCCCCAGGAAAATTCCAAAAAGTTACAATTTTTTATTTTAACCTCCTCAAAAAAATTCAAAATGGAGGAAATTTTGAACATGTCCAATATAGTAACTTTTTATTTGAGCTGTAGCGGCCGAACGGTTGGTCCTATCGAGCAACGGAGACCACCACGTGCTACGGATTTTAGACGATCTACAACTTTGGTCCTGTGACTTTTTGTCGTATCTCGTCTCCTTCACCCTTAGGTAGCGCTAGATTTTTCAAATTTCGGCATATTTTCGAAATATTTTGGCTGTTTTTTATTTCCTATCACGTTAATATACTTGATGGAGGCCTAATATTGGGCACGCAGTATGTCTACATCACACTTAGTAAATGGCAGCAGAAATATGACCAGTTTTTATTAATTAAACATGTCGAAAAATGAAAAAATCTAAATATCTTTAGATATGACAGTTATCTTTATATAAGTAGTGATGTATTGGGGGTTCTGTCCCAATTTATATTATTGGATATTCACGTGACACCAATAATACTTAAGCTAGAGACGTGAGACTTGGCATGCATGTGCCTTCCACCTTTTCTTTCCAAATCCTACTATATTTAGTTTGAACTATCTCAATAAAATAAATAATTGTGAATACAAAAATCAAAATGTAGTATTTTTTATTCAAGCTCTAGCGGCCGAACGGGTTGTCCTATCGAAAAACGAAGACCTCTATGTGACACGGATTTCAGACGAACTACAACTTTAGTCCTATGGCATTTTGCCATATCTCACCCCTTTCACCCTTAGATAGCGCTGGATTTTTAAATTTAATTTTTTTTCACAAATTTGTTTGTAGTTTTTAATGGTTTGTCGCTCTAATATAGAACTTAGAGGCCTAATACTTATCACACAGTATTCCTACATTACAATTAGTACCAAGCAATACTCCCACGCCCAGATTAAACTATCTTAAACACCCAAAAAAATCAAAGTTTTTGAGCTCTTGTAGACTTTTTGTGTTTTTCGGGTACATTTTCTATGTTGCGCACTGTCGAGGGTAAAATCCCTTATAAATCATGTCATATTTGTTGCAGAAGGCTTTTAGTTACCCAAAGTCATAGTGTTTCAGGTTGTTGACAGTGGTCGTATCCCTTATAAGGTTCAAAATACGCCTTTTAAAGGCTACATTATACATCAGTTAAGGGTATAAATTAAGACAGGGACCTGGGGGCGAAGCCCCCCACAGGGGTCTGGGGGCGGAGCCCCCAGCGAGCGAAGCGAGTCTAACATATATACAGCCGCATGTGTAACTCACTGACTGACTGACTGACTGACTGACTGACTGACTGACTGACTGACTGACTGACTGAGGTATACGAATTCTAGACCACTTCTAGATGAGCTAGAAACCTGAAATTTTGTATGCAGGTAGCTTATAGCTTGTAAGCCCCAGGAAAATCGCCAAAACCAACAATATTTTATTTTAACCCCCCTAAAAAAATATTTAAAACCCCCAAAAAAGGCTTATTATAAAATTCCAGTTTTTGAGCTCTAGCCTGCGAACGGATGCTCCTATAAAAAAACGGACACCACCACGTGCCACGGATTTTGCAAGATCTACAACTTTGGTCCTATGACTTTTTGTCGTATCTCGTCTCCTTCACCCTTAGATAGCTCTAGATTTTTTCAAATTTTGAGATTTTGTGGCGGTTTTTTATTTTCTATCACGTTAATATACTTGTTGAAGGCCTAATATTGGGCACGCAGTATGTCTACATCACACTTAGTAGATAACAGCAGAAATATGACCAGTTTTTATTACTTAAACCTGTCGGAAAATAAAAAAAACTTAAATTTTATAGATTTGGCCGTTTTCTAAGTATAAGTAGTAAGGAAATGCCGGTTCCGGAACAATTGTTATTAATTAGAATGCACTTATCACCATTTATACTTTAACTAGGATCGTGATATATGGCTTGCGTGTGCGTTGCTCCTTTTCTTCCCAAATCCTACTATTTTTTGTTTGGCCTATCTCAAAAAGAAAATTTGGGAATACAAAATCAAAATGTAGTATTTCTTATTTGAGCTCTAGCGGCCAAACGGGTTGTCCTATCGAAAAACGAAGACCACTATGTGCCACGGATTTTAGACGAACTACAACTTTAGTTCTGTGACATTTTACCGTATCTCACCCCCTTCACCCTTAGTTAGCGCTAGATTTTTTAAACTTCAGCTTTTTTCTAAGATTTTTGTGGTTTTTAATGGTTTTTCGCTCTAATATAGAACTTAGAGGTCTAATATTTATCAAACAGTATTCCTACATTACAATTAGTACCAAGCAACACTCACACGCCCAGATTAAATATCTTATACACCAAAAAAATCAAAGTCTTTGAGCTTTTGTAGATTTATTCGTGTATTTCGGGTATATTTTCTATATTGCGCTTTGTCGAAGGTAAAATCTCATATAAATCATGTCATATTTGCTGCAGAAGGATTGTAGAAACCCAAAGTCATAGTATTTCAGGTTGTTAACGGTGGTCGTATTCCTTATAAAGTTCAAAAGACGCCTTATAAAGGCTACATTATACAACAGTTAAGGGTATTCATTTTTTTTTTCGAGAACTTAGGTAATACATTGAGGCTTAAAATTTAACATACTACGTCTCCATGCCAAGTCGTACTCAGCAACAGGCACAGGACCGGAGTTCATAGGTTAAACCCTTAAAATAATCAAAGCCTTGGAATAGTTGTAGAATTTAGTTCTTAAATAGAATTTGGACCAGTTTACATTAAACTGTGGCCAAACAGTGACCTGGGGGTGAAGCCCCCCACAGGGGTCTGGGGGCGGAGCCCCCAGCGAGCGAAGCGAGTCTAACATATATACAGCCGCATGTGTAACTCACTGACTGACTGACTGACTGACTGACTGACTGAGGTATACGAATTCTAGACCACTTCTAGAAGAGCTAGAAACCTGAAATTTGGCAAGTATGTAGCTTGTACCTTGTAACCCCCAGGAAAATTCCAAAAAGTTACAATTTTTTATTTTAACCTCCTCAAAAAAATTCAAAATGGAGGAAATTTTGAACATGTCCAAAATAGTGACTTTTTATTTGAGCTGTAGCGGCCGAACGGTTGGTCCTATCGAGAAACGGAGACGACCACGTGCTACGGATTTTAGACGATCTACAACTTTGGTCCTGTGACTTTTTGTCGTATCTCGTCTCCTTCACCCTTAGGTAGCGCTAGATTTTTCAGATTTCGGCATATTTTCGAAATATTTTGGCCGTTTTTTATTTCCTATCACGTTAATGTACTTGATGGAGGCCTAATATTGGGCACGCAGTATGTCTACATCACACTTAGTAAATGGCAGCAGAAATATGACCAGTTTTTATTAATTAAACCTGTTGAAAAATGAAAAAATCTAAATATCTTTAGACATGACAGTTATCTTTATATAAGTAGTGATGTATTGGGGGTTCTGTCCCAATTTATATTATTGGATATTCACGTGACACCAATAATACTTGAGCTAGAGACGTGAGACTTGGCATGCATGTGCCTTCCACCTTTTCTTTCCAAATCCTACTATATTTAGCTTGAACTATCTCAATAAAATAAATAATTGTGAATACAAAAATCAAAATGTAGTATTTTTTATTCAAGCTCTAGCGGCCGAACGGGTTGTCCTATCGAAAAACGAAGACCACCATGTGACACGGATTTCAGACGAACTACAACTTTAGTCCTATGGCATTTTGCCGTATCTCACCCCTTTCACCCTTAGATAGCGCTTTATTTTTAAATTTAATTTTTTTTCACAAATTTGTTTGTAGTTTTTAATGGTTTGTCGCTCTAATATAGAACTTAGAGGCCTAATACTTATCACACAGTATTCCTACATTACAATTAGTACCAAGCAATACTCCCACGCCCAGATTTAACTATCTTAAACACCCAAAAAAATCAAAGTTTTTGAGCTCTTGTAGACTTTTTGTGTTTTTCGGATACATTTTCTATGTTGCGCACTGTCGAGGGTAAAATCCCTTATAAATCATGTCATATTTATTGCAGAAGGCTTTTAGTTACCCAAAGTCATAGTGTTTCAGGTTGTTGACAGTGGTCGTATCCCATATAAGGTTCAAAATACGCCTTTTAAAGGCTACATTATACATCAGTTAAGGGTATAAATTAAGACAGGGACCTGGGGGCGAAGCCCCCCACAGGGGTCTGGGGGCGGAGCCCCCAGCGAGCGAAGCGAGTCTAATATACTATACAGCCGCATGTGTAACTCACTCACTCACTCACTCACTCAGGTATACGAATTCTAGACCACTTCTAGAGGAGCTAAAAACCTGAAATTTGGCATGTATGTAGCTTGTACCTTGTAACCCCCAGAAAAATCCCAAAAAGTTAAAATTTTTTATTTTAACCTCCTCAAAAAAATTCAAAATGGAGGAAATTTTGAACATGTCCAAACTAGTACCTTTTTATTTGAGCTGTAGCGGCCAAACGGTTGGTCCTATCGAGAAACGGAGACCACCACGTGCCACGGATATTAGACGATCTACAACTTTTTTCCTATGACTTTTTGTCATATCTTGTCTCCTTCACCCTTAGGTAGCGGTAGATTTTTCAAATTTCGGCATATTTTCGAAATATTTTGGCCGTTTTTTATTTACTATCACATTAATATACTTGATGGAGGCATAATATTGGGCACGCAGTATGTCTACAACACACTTAGTAAATAGCAGCAGAAATATGACCAGTTTTTATTAATTAAATCTGTCGAAAAATGAAAAACTCTAAATATATTTAGATATGACCGTTTTCTTAGTATAAGTAGTGGTGTATTGGGGGTTCTGTGCCAATTTATATTATTGGAGATACACGTGACACCAATAATATTTGAGCTAGAGACGTGAGATTTGGTATGCGTGTGCGTTGCACCTTTTCTTCCCAAATCCTACTATTTTTAGTTTGAACTATCTCAACAAAATAAATAATTGTGAATAAAATAATCAAAATGTACTATTTTTTTATTTGAGCTGTAGCGGCAGAACGGGTTGTCCTATCGAAAAACGAAGATCACCAGGTGCCAAGGATTTTAGACTAACTACAACTTTAGTCATATAACATTTTGCCGTATCTCACCCCCTTCATCCTTAGGTAGCGCTAGATTTCTTAAATCTTTAGCAGTTTTCCACCAAATTTAGTGGTTTTTATTTATTTAACACTCTAAAATAGTACTTAGAGTCCTAACATTTGGCACGGAATATCTCTACATTACAGGAAGTATGTGGCAAAAGTCGCATAACCATTTTGAATTGTTTGAACCCTAAACAATTTTGAAAATCCTCTATAGTTTTTGAGATTTTCCGGTGTTTTCATTGATATTTGGGCATGTTAGACTTACATAGTGGCTAAAAACCAGCACAAATTTGTTCTGATTAGTTTGACATGTCCTATAGACACCACATGTATTATTATTACGGTATGTTATGACGGTGTATCCATCCACAACATTTAAAAATCGTTATTTACAGGTCATACAAAAAAATGTTTCAAAGTTATCCAATTATCTGAATAACTTAAATTATACCCGGAGTCGGATAATACCACTAATATAATTATTTACCTGGTTTCGGTTTTATTTCCACGTAGTATTATATTAATAGTACTAGTATTTCAGTTACATCTCCTAAAGTTAGGAACTCCAGATTCGACATGCATGTGCTTTGCACTTTCTAACCAAAGAGAAAATTCCTAAGCCTTACTTTTTCCAGTTTTACTACCTCAATAACTTAATAATGGCGGATAGAAACAATCAAAATCTAGTGTTTTTTAAACAGTTCCAACGGCCATACAGATGCTCCCATATTTAAATTTCTGAAGATTGGTCTGTTTTCTTAGTACGAGTAGTAGTCTTATGGGGGTTCTGGGCCACTTCATTTGACGCCACTTCAAAATGAGGCCAAACAGCGACCTGGGGGCGAAGCCCCCCACAGGGGTCTGGGGGCGGAGCCCCCAGCGAGCGAAGCGAGTCTAATATATATACAGCCGCATGTGTAACTGACTCACTCACTCACTCACTCACTCACTCACTCACTGAGGTATACGAATTCTAGACCACTTCTAGACGAGCTAGAAACCTGAAATTTTGCATGCAGGTAGCTTATAGCTTTTAACCCCCAGGAAAATCGCCAAAACTGACAGTTTTTTATCATAACCCCCCCAAAAAAATATTTAAAACCCCCCCAAAAAAGGCTTATTTTAAAATTACAGTTTTTGAGCTCTAGCGGCCGAACGCATTGACCTATCGAAAAACGGACCCCACCATGTGTTACGGATTTTGCAAGATCTACAACTTTGTTCATATGACATTTTGTCGTATCTCGCTCCCTTCACCCTTAGGTAGCGCTAGATTTTTCAAATTTCAGGCAATTTCGACGGTTATTTTCGATGTTTTTAATTTCCTATCACATTAATTTAGTATATAAAGGTTTGATATTTGGCACACAATATTTTTACACATTACCCTTTATGAATTAGACTATAAACTAACATATTTTAATATGTAAACACCTCAAAAAAATTAAAAACCCTAATTGTTCCATAAAGGACAATCTGCATTATCGACTTACTCAGGTAATTCTAGACAAGCTATAAACGTAGAATTAGGCCTACATGTAGCTTGTCCATTAAAACCACCAGAAATATTGCAAAAAGGTATAATTTTTAATCAGAACCACATAAAAAAATTAAAAATGGAGGAAAATTTGAATTTATCCAAAATAGTGCATTTTTTGGGCTGTAGCGGCCAAACGGATTGTCCTATCGAGAAACTGAGACAACCGCGACACACAGATCTTGGACGATCTAAAACTTTGGTCCTATGACTTTTTGCGTATCTTGTTTCCTTCACCCTTAGGTAGCGCTAGATTTTTTAAATTTCGGCATATTTTCGAAATATTTTGTCCGTTTTTTATTTCCTATCACGTTAATATACTTGATGGAGGCCCAATATTGGGCACGCAGTATGTCTACATCACACTTAGTAAATAGCACGAAAAATATGACCAGTTTTTAGTAATTAAACCTGTCGAAAAATGAAAAACTCTAAATATCTTTAGATATGACCGTTTTCTTAGTATAAGTAGTGGTGTATTGGGGGTTCTGTCTCAATTATTTTATTGGACATACACGTGACACCAATAATACTTGAGCTAGAGACGTGAGATTTGGCATGCATGTGCCTTGCACCTTTTCTTCCCAAATCCTACTATTTTTAGTTTGAACTATCTCAACTAAATAAATAATTGTGAAAACAAAAATCAAAATGAAGTATTTTTTTATTTGAGCTCTAGCGGCCAAATGGGTTGTCCTATCAAAAAACGAAGACCACCCCGTTCCACGGATTTCAGACGAACTACAATTTTAGTCCTATGACATTTTGCCGTATCTCACCCCTTTAACCCTTAGATAGCACTAGATTTTTTAAATTTAAACTTTTTTCACAAATTGGTTTGTGGTTTTTAATGGTTTGTCGCTCTAATATAGAACTTAGAGGCCTAATACTTATCACACAGTATTCCTATATTACAATTAGTACCAAGCAACACTTCCACGTCCAGATTAAGTATCTTAAAAACCCAAAAAAATCAAAGTTTTTGGGCTCTTGTAGACTTTTCGTTTTTTTTTGGTACATTTTTTATGTTGCGCTCTGTCAAGGGTGAAATCCTTTATAAATCATGCCATATTTTTTGCAGAAGGCCTGTAGTTACCCAAAGTCATCAGTTGAGGGTATTATTTTTTTCAAGCACTTAGGTAATACACGGAGGCTTAAAATTTAACATACTACGTCTCCATGCCAAGTAGTATTCATCAACAGGCAGATGACCGGATTTTATATGTTAAACCTTTAAAAATAATCAGAGCCCTGGAATAGTTGTAGAATTTAAGTCGTAACTAGAATTTGAACCAATTTACATTAAACATGGCTAAACAGCGACCTGGGGGCGAAGCCCCCAACAGGGGTCTGGGGGCGGAGCCCCCAGCGAGCGAAGCGAGTCTAATATATATACAGCCGCATGTGTAACTGACTCACTCACTCACTCACTCACTGAGGTATACGAATTCTAGACCACTTCTAGACGAGCTAGAAACCTGAAATTTTGCATGCAGGTAGCTTATAGCTTGTAACCCCAGGAAAATTGCCAAAACTGACAATTTTGTATTTTAACCCCCCGTAAAAAAATATTTAAAACCCCCCCAAAAAAGCTTATTTTAAAATTACAGTTTTTGAGCTCTAGCGGTTAAACGGATTGTCCTATCAAAAAACGGACACCACCACGTGCCACGGGTTTTGCAAGATCTACAACTTTGTTCCTATAACTTTTTGCCGTATCTCGTCTCCTTCACCCTTAGATAGCTCTAGATTTTTTCAAGTTTTGAGATTTTGTGGCGGTATTTTTATTTCCTATCACGTTAATATACTTGATGGAGGCCTAATATTGGGCACGCAGTATGTCTACATCACACTTAGTAAATATCAGCAGAAATATGACCAGTTTTTATTAATTAAACCTGTCGAAAAATGAAAAAATCTAAATATCATTAGATATGACCGTTTTCTTAGTATAAGTAGTGGTGTATTGGGGGTTCTGACCCAATTTATATTATTGGATATACACGTGACACCAATAATACTTGAGCTAGAGACGTGAGATTTGGCATGCATGTGCCTTCCACCTTTTCTTTCCAAATCATACTATTTTTAGTTTGAACTATCTCAATAAAATAAATAATTGTGAATACAAATTCAAAATGTAGTATTTTTTTATTCAAGCTCTAGTGGCCGAACGGGTTGTCCTACCGAAAAACGAAGACCACCATGTGCCACGGATTTCAGACGAACTACAACTTTAGTCCTATGACATTTTGCCGTATCTCACCCCTTTCGCCCTTAGATAGCGCTAGATTTTTTAAATTTAAACTTTTTTCACAAATTTTTTTATGGTTTTAAATGGTTTGTCGCTCTAATATAGAACTTAGAGGCCTAATACTTATCACACAGTATTCCTACATTACAATTAGTACTAAGAAATACTCCCACGCCCAGATTAAGTATCTTAAACACCCAAAAAAAACAAAGTTTTTGAGCTCTTGTAGACTTTTCGTGTTTTTCAGGTACATTTTCTATGTTGCGCACTGTCGATGGTAAAATCCCTTATAAATCATGTCATATTTGTTGCAGAAGGCTTTTAGTTACCCAAAGTCATAGTATTTCAGGTTGTTAACGGTGGTCGTATCCCTTATAAGGTTCAAAATACGCCTTTAAAAAGGCTACATTATACATCAGTTAAGGGTATAATTTACGACAGGGACCTGGGGGCGAAGCCCCCCACAGGGGTCCAGGAATTCTAGACCACTTCTAGACGAGCTAGAAACCTGAAATTTTGCATGCAGGTAGCTTATAGCTTTTAACCCCCAGGAAAATCGCCAAAACTGACAGTTTTTTATCATAACCCCCCCAAAAAAATATTTAAAACCCCCCCAAAAAAGGCTTATTTTAAAATTACAGCTTTTGAGCTCTAGCGGCCGATCGGATTGACCTATCGAAAAACGGACCCGACCATGTGCCACGGATTTTGCAAGATCTACAACTTTGTTCATATGACATTTTGTCGTATCTCGCTCCCTTCACCCTTAGGTAGCGCTAGATTTTTCAAATTTCAGGCAATTTCGACGGTTATTTTCGTGGTTTTTAATTTCCTATCACATTAATTTAGTATATAAAGGCTTGATATTTGGCACACAATATATTTACACATTACCCTTATGAATTAGACTATAAACTAACATATTTTAATATGTAAACACCTCAAAAAAATTAAAAACCCTAATTGTTCCATAAAGGACAATCTGCATTATCGACTTACTCAGGTAATTCTAGACAAGCTATAAACGTAGAATTAGGCCTACATGTAGCTTGTCCATTAAAACCACCAGAAATATTGCAAAAAGGTATAATTTTTAATCAGAACCACATAAAAAAATTAAAAATGGAGGAAAATTTGAATTTATCCAAAATAGTGCATTTTTTTGGGCTGTAGCGGCCAAACGGATTGTCCTATCGAGAAACTGAGACCACCGCGAAACACGGATCTTGGACGATTTAAAACTTTGGTCCTATGACTTTTTGCGTATCTTGTTTCCTTCACCCTTAGGTAGCTTTAGATTTTTTAAATTTCGGCATATTTTCGAAATATTTTGTCCGTTTTTTATTTCCTATCACGTTAATATACTTGATGGAGGCCCAATATTGGGCACGCAGTATGTCTACATCACACTTAGTAAATAGCACGAAAAATATGACCAGTTTTTAGTAATTAAACCTGTCGAAAAATGAAAAACTCTAAATATCTTTAGATATGACCGTTTTCTTAGTATAAGTAGTGGTGTATTGGGGGTTCTGTCTCAATTATTTTATTGGACATACACGTGACACCAATAATACTTGAGCTAGAGACGTGAGATTTGGCATGCATGTGCCTTGCACCTTTTCTTCCCAAATCCTACTATTTTTAGTTTGAACTATCTCAACTAAATAAATAATTGTGAATACAAAAATCAAAATGAAGTATTTTTTTATTTGAGCTCTAGCGGCCAAATGGGTTGTCCTATCAAAAAACGAAGACCACCCCGTGCCACGGATTTCAGACGAACTACAATTTTAGTCCTATGACATTTTGCCGTATCTCACCCCTTTAACCCTTAGATAGCACTAGATTTTTTAAATTTAAACTTTTTTCACAAATTGGTTTGTGGTTTTTAATGGTTTGTCGCTCTAATATAGAACTTAGAGGCCTAATACTTATCACACAGTATTCCTATATTACAATTAGTACCAAGCAATACTACCACGTCCAGATTAAGTATCTTAAAAACCCAAAAAAAATCAAAGTTTTTGAGCTCTTGTAGACTTTTCGTTTTTTTTGGTACATTTTTTATGTTGCGCACTGTCGAGGGTGAAATCCTTTATAAATCATGCCATATTTTTTGCAGAAGGCCTGTAGTTACCCAAAGTCATCAGTTGAGGGTATTATTTTTTTACAAGCACTTAGGTAATACATGGAGGCTTAAAATTTAACATACTACGTCTCCATGCCAAGTAGTATTCATCAACAGGCAGATGACCGGATTTTATATGTTAAACCTTTAAAAATAATCAAAGCCCTGGAATAGTTGTAGAATTTAAGTCGGAACTAGAATTTGAACCAATTTACATTAAACATGGCTAAACAGCGACCTGGGGGCGAAGCCCCCCACAGGGATCTGGGGGCGGAGCCCCCAGCGAGCGAAGCGAGTCTATAATATATACAGCCGCATGTGTAACTCACTGACTGACTGACTGACTGACTGAGGTATACGAATTCTAGACCACTTCTAGATGAGCTAGAAACCTGAAATTTTGCATGCAGGTAGCTTATAGCTTGTAACCCCCAGGAAAACTGCCAAAACTGACAATTTTGTATTTTAACCCCCCGTACAAAAATATTTAAAACCCCCCCAAAAAAGCAGTTAATAGCGAAGCGAGTCTAATATATATACAGCCGCATGTGTAACTGACTCACTCACTCACTCACTCACTCACTCACTGAGGTATACGAATTCTAGACCACTTCTAGACGAGCTAGAAACCTGAAATTTTGCATGCAGGTAGCTTATAGCTTGTAACCCCCAGGAAAACCACCAAAACTGACAGTTTTTTATCATAACCCCCCCAAAAAAATATTTAAAACCCCCCCAAAAAAGGCTTATTTTAAAATTACAGTTTTTGAGCTCTAGCGGAGCTCTAGCGGCCGATCGGATTGACCTATCGAAAAACGGACCCGACCATGTGCCACGGATTTTGCAAGATCTACAACTTTGTTCATATGACATTTTGTCGTATCTCGCTCCCTTCACCCTTAGTTAGCGCTAGATTTTTCAAATTTCAGGCAATTTCGACGGTTATTTTCGTGGTTTTTAATTTCCTATCACATTAATTTAGTATATAAAGGCTTGATATTTGGCACACAATATGTTTACACATTACCCTTATGAATTAGACTATAAACTAACATATTTTAATATGTAAACACCTCAAAAAAATTAAAAACCCTAATTGTTCCATAAAGGACAATCTGCATTATCGACTTACTCAGGTAATTCTAGACAAGCTATAAACGTAGAATTAGGCCTACATGTAGCTTGTCCATTAAAACCACCAGAAATATTGCAAAAAGGTATAATTTTTAATCAGAACCACATAAAAAAATTAAAAATGGAGGAAAATTTGAATTTATCCAAAATAGTGCATTTTTTTGGGCTGTAGCGGCCAAACGGATTGTCCTATCGAGAAACTGAGACCACCGCGACACACGGATCTTGGACGATCTAAAACTTTGGTCCTATGACTTTTTGCGTATCTTGTTTCCTTCACCCTTAGGTAGCGCTAGACTTTTTAAATTTCGGCATATTTTCGAAATATTTTGTCCGTTTTTTATTTCCTATCACGTTAATATACTTGATGGAGGCCCAATATTGGGCACGCAGTATGTCTACATCACACTTAGTAAATAGCACGAAAAATATGACCAGTTTTTAGTAATTAAACCTGTCGAAAAATGAAAAACTCTAAATATCTTTAGATATGACCGTTTTCTTAGTATAAGTAGTGGTGTATTGGGGGTTCTGTCTCAATTATTTTATTGGACATACACGTGACACCAATAATACTTGAGCTAGAGACGTGAGATTTGGCATGCATGTGCCTTGCACCTTTTCTTCCCAAATCCTACTATTTTTAGTTTGAACTATCTCAACTAAATAAATAATTGTGAATACAAAAATCAAAATGAAGTATTTTTTTATTTGAGCTCTTGCGGCCAAATGGGTTGTCCTATCAAAAAACGAAGACCACCCCGTGCCACGGATTTCAGACGAACTACAATTTTAGTCCTAAGACATTTTGCCGTATCTCACCCCTTTAACCCTTAGATAGCACTAGATTTTTTAAATTTAAACTTTTTTCACAAATTGGTTTGTGGTTTTTAATGGTTTGTCGCTCTAATATAGAACTTAGAGGCCTAATACTTATCACACAGTATTCCTATATTACAATTAGTACCAAGCAATACTACCACGTCCAGATTAAGTATCTTAAAAACCCAAAAAAATCAAAGTTTTTGAGCTCTTGTAGACTTTTCGTTTTTTTTGGTACATTTTTTATGTTGCGCTCTGTCGAGGGTGAAATCCTTTATAAATCATGCCATATTTTTTGCAGAAGGCCTGTAGTTACCCAAAGTCATCAGTTGAGGGTATTATTTTTTTTCAAGCACTTAGGTAATACATGGAGGCTTAAAATTTAACATACTACGTCTCCATGCCAAGTAGTATTCATCAACAGGCAGATGACCGGATTTTATATGTTAAACCTTTAAAAATAATCAAAGCCCTGGAATAGTTGTAGAATTTAAGTCGTAACTAGAATTTGAACCAATTTACATTAAACATAGCTAAACAGCGACCTGGGGGCGAAGCCCCCCACAGGGGTCTGGGGGCGGAGCCCCCAGCGAGCGAAGCGAGTCTAATATATATACAGCCGCATGTGTAACTGACTCACTCACTCACTCACTCACTCACTGAGGTATACGAATTCTAGACCACTTCTAGTCGAGCTAGAAACCTGAAATTTTGCATGCAGGTAGGTTATAGCTTGTAACCCCCAGGAAAATCGCCAAAACTGACAGTTTTTTATCATAACCCCCCCGAAAAAATATTTAAACCCCCCCCCAAAAAGGCTTATTTTAAAATGACAGTTTTTGAGCTCTAGCGGCCGAACGGATTGACCTATCGAAAAACAAACACCACCACGTGTCACGGATTTTACAAGATCTACAACTTTGTTCCTATGACTTTTTGTCGTATCTTGCTCCCTTCACCCTTAGGTAGCGCTAGATTTTTCAAATTTCAGGCTATTCCGACGGTTATTTTTGTGGCCTTTAATTTCCTATCACTTTAATTTAGTTTGTAAAGGCTTGATATTTGGCACTCAATATGTTGACACATTACCCTTCACGAAACACTCAATAAACTAACATGTTTTAATAATTAAACATCCCAAAAAAATTAAAACCCCTAATTATTCCATAAATGTCAAACTGCATTATCGACTTCCTCAGGTAATTCTAGGTAAGCTAGAAACATGGAATTAGGCCTACATGTAGCTTGTCCATTGAAACCCCCAGAAAAATTGTAAAAAGGTATAATTTTTTATTTTAACCTCCTCAAAAAAATTCAAAATGGAGGAAATTTAGAAAATCTCCAAAATAGTGCATTTTTTGTGGCTGTAGCGGTTGAACGGTTGGTCCTATCGAGAAACTGAGACCACCGCGACACACGGATCTTGGACGATCTAAAACTTTGGTCCTATGACTTTTTGCGTATCTTGTTTCCTTCACCCTTAGGTAGCGCTAGATTTTTTAAATTTCGGCATATTTTCGAAATATTTTGTCCGTTTTTTATTTCCTATCACGTTAATATACTTGATGGAGGCCCAATATTGGGCACGCAGTATGTCTACATCACACTTAGTAAATAGCACGAAAAATATGACCAGTTTTTAGTAATTAAACCTGTCGAAAAATGAAAAACTCTAAATATCTTTAGATATGACCGTTTTCTTGGTATAAGTAGTGGTGTATTGGGGGTTCTGTCTCAATTATTTTATTGGACATACACGTGATACCAATAATACTTGAGCTAGAGACGTGAGATTTGGCATGCATGTGCCTTGCACCTTTTCTTCCCAAATCCTACTATTTTTAGTTTGAACTATCTCAACTAAATAAATAATTGTGAATACAAAAATCAAAATGAAGTATTTTTTTATTTGAGCTCTAGCGGCCAAATGGGTTGTCCTATCAAAAAACGAAGACCACCCCGTGCCACGGATTTCAGACAAACTACAATTTTAGTCCTATGACATTTTGCCGTATCTCACCCCTTTAACCCTTAGATAGCACTAGATTTTTTAAATTTAAACTTTTTTCACAAATTGGTTTGTGGTTTTTAATGGTTTGTCGCTCTAATATAGAACTTAGAGGCCTAATACTTATCACACAGTATTCCTATATTACAATTAGTACCAAGCAATACTACCACGTCCAGATTAAGTATCTTAAAAACCCAAAAAAATCAAAGTTTTTGAGCTCTTGTAGACTTTTCGTTTTTTTTTGGTACATTTTTTATGTTGCGCTCTGTCGAGGGTGAAATCCTTTATAAATCATGCCATATTTTTTGCAGAAGGCCTGTAGTTACCCAAAGTCATCAGTTGAGGGTATTATTTTTTTCAAGCACTTAGGTAATACATGGAGGCTTAAAATTTAACATACTACGTCTCCATGCCAAGTAGTATTCATCAACAGGCAGATGACCGGATTTTATATGTTAAACCTTTAAAAATAATCAAAGCCCTGGAATAGTTGTAGAATTTAAGTCGTAACTAGAATTTGAACCAATTTACATTAAACATGGCTAAACAGCGACCTGGGGGCGAAGCCCCCCACAGGGGTCTGGGGCGGAGCCCCCAGCGAGCGAAGCGAGTCTAATATATATACAGCCGCATGTGTAACTGACTCACTCACTCACTCACTCACTCACTCACTGAGGTATACGAATTCTAGACCACTTCTAGACGAGCTAGAAACCTGAAATTTTGCATGCAGGTAGCTTATAGCTTGTAACCCCCAGGAAAATCACCAAAACCGACAGTTTTTTATCATAACCCCCCCAAAAAAATATTTAAAACCCCCCCAAAAAAGGCTTATTTTAAAATTACAGTTTTTGAGCTCTAGCGGAGCTCTAGCGGCCGATCGGATTGACCTATCGAAAAACGGACCCGACCATAAGCCACGGATTTTGCAAGATCTACAACTTTGTTCATATGACATTTTGTCGTATCTCACTCCCTTCACCCTTAGGTAGCGCTAGATTTTTCAAATTTCAGGCAATTTCGACGGTTATTTTCGTGGTTTTTAATTTCCTATCACATTAATTTAGTATATAAAGGCTTGATATTTGGCACACAATATGTTTACACATTACCCTTATGAATTAGACTATAAACTAACATATTTTAATATGTAAACACCTCAAAAAAATTAAAAACCCTAATTGTTCCATAAAGGACAATCTGCATTATCGACTTACTCAGGTAATTCTAGACAAGCTATAAACGTAGAATTAGGCCTACATGTAGCTTGTCCATTAAAACCACCAGAAATATTGCAAAAAGGTATAATTTTTAATCAGAACCACATAAAAAAATTAAAAATGGAGGAAAATTTGAATTTATCCAAAATAGTGCATTTTTTTGGGCTGTAGCGGCCAAACGGATTGTCCTATCGAGAAACTGAGACCACCGCGACACACGGATCTTGGACGATCTAAAACTTTGGTCCTATGACTTTTTGCGTATCTTGTTTCCTTCACCCTTAGGTAGCGCTAGACTTTTTAAATTTCGGCATATTTTCGAAATATTTTGTCCGTTTTTTATTTCCTATCACGTTAATATACTTGATTGAGGCCCAATATTGGGCACGCAGTATGTCTACATCACACTTAGTAAATAGCACGAAAAATATGACCAGTTTTTAGTAATTAAACCTGTCGAAAAATGAAAAACTCTAAATATCTTTAGATATGACCGTTTTCTTAGTATAAGTAGTGGTGTATTGGGGGTTCTGTCTCAATTATTTTATTGGACATACACGTGACACCAATAATACTTGAGCTAGAGACGTGAGATTTGGCATGCATGTGCCTTGCACCTTTTCTTCCCAAATCCTACTATTTTTAGTTTGAACTATCTCAACTAAATAAATAATTGTGAATACAAAAATCAAAATGAAGTATTTTTTTATTTGAGCTCTTGCGGCCAAATGGGTTGTCCTATCAAAAAACGAAGACCACCCCGTGCCACGGATTTCAGACGAACTACAATTTTAGTCCTATGACATTTTGCCGTATCTCACCCCTTTAACCCTTAGATAGCACTAGATTTTTTAAATTTAAACTTTTTTCACAAATTGGTTTGTGGTTTTTAATGGTTTGTCGCTCTAATATAGAACTTAGAGGCCTAATACTTATCACACAGTATTCCTATATTACAATTAGTACCAAGCAATACTACCACGTCCAGATTAAGTATCTTAAAAACCCAAAAAAATCAAAGTTTTTGAGCTCTTGTAGACTTTTCGTTTTTTTTGGTACATTTTTTATGTTGCGCTCTGTCGAGGGTGAAATCCTTTATAAATCATGCCATATTTTTTGCAGAAGGCCTGTAGTTACCCAAAGTCATCAGTTGAGGGTATTATTTTTTTCAAGCACTTAGGTAATACATGGAGGCTTAAAATTTAACATACTACGTCTCCATGCCAAGTAGTATTCATCAACAGGCAGATGACCGGATTTTATATGTTAAACCTTTAAAAATAATCAAAGCCCTGGAATAGTTGTAGAATTTAAGTCGTAACTAGAATTTGAACCAATTTACATTAAACATGGCTAAACAGCGACCTGGGGGCGAAGCCCCCCACAGGGGTCTGGGGGCGGAGCCCCCAGCGAGCGAAGCGAGTCTAATATATATACAGCCGCATGTGTAACTCACTGACTGACTGACTGACTGAGGTATACGAATTCTAGACCACTTCTAGAAGAGCTAGAAACCTGAAATTTGGCATGTATGTAGCTTTTACCTTGTAACCCCCAGGAAAATTCCAAAAAGTTACAATTTTTTATTTTAACCTCCTCAAAAAAATTCAAAATGGAGGAAATTTTGAAGATGTCCAAAATAGTGACTTTTTATTTGAGCTGTAGCGGCCGAACGGTTGGTCCTATCGAGAAACGGACACCACCACGTGCCACGGATTTTAGACGATCTACAACTTTGGTCTTATGACTTTTTGTCGTATCTTGTCTCCTTCACCCTTAGGTAGAGCTAGATTTTTCAAATTTCGGCATATTTTCGAAATATTTTGGCCTTTTTTATTTCCTATCACGTTAATATACTTGATGGAGGCCTAATATTGGGCACGCAGTATGTCTACATCACACTTAGTAAATAGAAGCAGAAATATGACCAGTTTTTATTAATTAAACCTGTCGAAAAATGAAAAAATCTAAATATCATTAGATATGACCGTTTTCTTAGTATAAGTAGTGGTGTATTGGGGGTTCTGACCCAATTTATATTATTGGATATACACGTGACACCAATAATACTTGAGCTAGAGACGTGAGATTTGGCATACATGTGCCTTGCACCTTTTCCTTTCAAATCCTACTATTTTTAGTTTGAACTATCTCAATAAAATAAATAATTGTGAATACAAAATTCAAAATGTAGTATTTTTTCTGCTGCTATTTACTAAGTGTGATGTAGACATACTGCGTGCCCAATATTAGGCCTCCATCAAGTATATTAACGTGATAGGACATAAAAAACGCCACAAAATCTCAAAATTTGAAAAAATCTAGAGCTATCTAAGGGTGAAGGAGACGAAATACGACAAAAAGTCATAGGACCAAAGTTGTAGATCTTGCGAAATCCGTGGCACGTGGTGGTGTCCGTTTTTTGATAGGACCATCCGTTCGCGCGTTAGAGCTCAAAAACTGTAATTTTAAAATAAGCCTTTTTTGGGGGGTTTTAAATATTTTTTTTAGGGGGGTTAAAATAAAAAATTGTCAGTTTTGGCAATTTTTCTATTGGTTACAAGCTAATAGCTACATGCATGCAAAATTTCAGGTTTCTAGCTAGTCTAGAAGTGGTCTAGAATTCGTATACCTCAGTGAGTGAGTTACACATGCGGCTGTATATATTATAGACTCGCTTCGCTCGCTGGGGGCTCCGCCCCCAGACCCCTGTGGAATAGTTGTAGAATTTAAGTCGTAACTAGAATTTGAACCAATTTACATTAAACATGGCTAAACAGCGACCTGGGGGCGAAGCCCCCCACAGGGGTCTGGGGGCGGAGCCCCCAGCGAGCGAAGCGAGTCTAATATATATACAGCCGCATGTGTAACTCACTGACTGACTGACTGACTGAGGTATACGAATTCTAGACCACTTCTAGAAGAGCTAGAAACCTGAAATTTGGCATGTATGTAGCTTTTACCTTGTAACCCCCAGGAAAATTCCAAAAAGTTACAATTTTTTATTTTAACCTCCTCAAAAAAATTCAAAATGGAGGAAATTTTGAAGATGTCCAAAATAGTGACTTTTTATTTGAGCTGTAGCGGCCGAACGGTTGGTCCTATCGAGAAACGGACACCACCACGTGCCACGGATTTTAGACGATCTACAACTTTGGTCTTATGACTTTTTGTCGTATCTTGTCTCCTTCACCCTTAGGTAGAGCTAGATTTTTCAAATTTCGGCATATTTTCGAAATATTTTGGCCTTTTTTATTTCCTATCACGTTAATATACTTGATGGAGGCCTAATATTGGGCACGCAGTATGTCTACATCACACTTAGTAAATAGAAGCAGAAATATGACCAGTTTTTATTAATTAAACCTGTCGAAAAATGAAAAAATCTAAATATCATTAGATATGACCGTTTTCTTAGTATAAGTAGTGGTGTATTGGGGGTTCTGACCCAATTTATATTATTGGATATACACGTGACACCAATAATACTTGAGCTAGAGACGTGAGATTTGGCATACATGTGCCTTGCACCTTTTCTTTTCAAATCCTACTATTTTTAGTTTGAACTATCTCAATAAAATAAATAATTGTGAATACAAAATTCAAAATGTAGTATTTTTTTATTTAAGCTCTAGCGGCCGAACGGGTTGTCCTATTGAAAAACGAAGACCACCATGTGCCACGGATTTTAGACGAACTACAACTTTAGTCCTATGACATTTTGCCGTATCTCACCCCTTTCACCCTTAGATAGCGCTAGATTTTTTAAATTTAAACTTTTTTCACAACTTCTTATGTGGTTTTAATGGTTTGTCGCTCTAATATAGAACTTAGAGGCCTAATACTTATCACACAGTATTCCTACATTACAATTAGTACTAAGAAATACTCACACGCCCAGATTAAGTATCTTAAACACCCAAAAAATCAAAGTTTTTGAGCTCTTGTAGACTTTTCGTGTTTTTCGGGTACATTTTCTATGTTGCGCACTGTCGAGGGTAAAATCCCTTATAAATCATGTCATATTTGTTGCAGAAGGCTTTTAGTTACCCAAAGTCATAGTATTTCAGGTTGTTAACGGTGGTAGTATCCCTTATAAGGTTCAAAATACGCCTTTTAAAAGCTACATTATACATCAGTTAAGGGTATAATTTTTTCAAGCACTTAGGTAATACATGGAGGCTTAAAATTTAACATAATACCTCTCCATACCAAGTAGAATTCATCAACAGGCATATGGCCAGATTTTATAGGTTAAACCCTTAAAAATAATCAAAGCCTTGGAATAGTTGTAGAATTTAGGTCTTAAATAGAATTTGGACCAATTTACATTAAACTGTGGCCAAACAGCGACCTGGGGGCGAAGCCCCCCACAGGGGCCTGGGGGCGGAGGTGGAGCGATTTTAAATTGTTATATACTCTAATATTGTACTGCTAGGCCTAAATTTGTTCACTAATAAGTCTACTTTATATTTTGAGTATTCATAGGACCTCGGGTTATTAGCGTAATTAAACCATGTGCCATAGGTAATACGACAGGGACCTGGGGGCGAAGCCCCCCACAGGGGTCTGGGGGTGGAGCCCCCAGCGAGCGAAGCGAGTCTAATATATATACAGCCGCATGTGTAACTGACTCACTCACTCACTCACTCACTCACTCACTCACTGAGGTATACGAATTCTAGACCACTTCTAGACGAGCTAGAAACCTGAAATTTTGCATGCAGGTAGCTTATAGCTTGTAACCCCCAGGAAAATCGCCAAAACTGACAGTTTTTTATCATAACCCCCCCAAAAAAATATTTATAACCCCCCCAAAAAAGGCTTATTTTAAAATTACAGTTTTTGAGCTCTAGCGGCCGATCGGATTGACCTATCGAAAAACGGACCCGACCATGTGCCACGGATTTTGCAAGATCTACAACTTTGTTCATATGACATTTTGTCGTATCTCGCTCCCTTCACCCTTAGGTAGCGCTAGATTTTTCAAATTTCAGGCAATTTCGACGGTTATTTTCGTGGTTTTTAATTTCCTATCACATTAATTTAGTATATAAAGGCTTGATATTTGGCACACAATATGTTTACACATTACCCTTATGAATTAGACTATAAACTAACATATTTTAATATGTAAACACCTCAAAAAAATTAAAAACCCTAATTGTTCCATAAAGGACAATCTGCATTATCGACTTACTCAGGTAATTCTAGACAAGCTATAAACGTAGAATTAGGCCTACATGTAGCTTGTCCATTAAAACCACCAGAAATATTGCAAAAAGGTATAATTTTTAATCAGAACCACATAAAAAAATTAAAAATGGAGGAAAATTTGAATTTATCCAAAATAGTGCATTTTTTTGGGCTGTAGCGGCCAAACGGATTGTCCTATCGAGAAACTGAGACCACCGCGACACACGGATCTTGGACGATCTAAAACTTTGGTCCTATGACTTTTTGCGTATCTTGTTTCCTTCACCCTTAGGTAGCGCTAGACTTTTTAAATTTCGGCATATTTTCGAAATATTTTGTCCGTTTTTTATTTCCTATCACGTTAATATACTTGATGGAGGCCCAATATTGGGCACGCAGTATGTCTACATCACACTTAGTAAATAGCACGAAAAATATGACCAGTTTTTAGTAATTAAACCTGTCGAAAAATGAAAAACTCTAAATATCTTTAGATATGACCGTTTTCTTAGTATAAGTAGTGGTGTATTGGGGGTTCTGTCTCAATTATTTTATTGGACATACACGTGACACCAATAATACTTGAGCTAGAGACGTGAGATTTGGCATGCATGTGCCTTGCACCTTTTCTTCCCAAATCCTACTATTTTTAGTTTGAACTATCTCAACTAAATAAATAATTGTGAATACAAAAATCAAAATGAAGTATTTTTTTATTTGAGCTCTTGCGGCCAAATGGGTTGTCCTATCAAAAAACGAAGACCACCCCGTGCCACGGATTTCAGACGAACTACAATTTTAGTCCTATGACATTTTGCCGTATCTCACCCCTTTAACCCTTAGATAGCACTAGATTTTTTAAATTTAAACTTTTTTCACAAATTGGTTTGTGGTTTTTAATGGTTTGTCGCTCTAATATAGAACTTAGAGGCCTAATACTTATCACACAGTATTCCTATATTACAATTAGTACCAAGCAATACTACCACGTCCAGATTAAGTATCTTAAAAACCCAAAAAAATCAAAGTTTTTGAGCTCTTGTAGACTTTTCGTTTTTTTTGGTACATTTTTTATGTTGCGCTCTGTCGAGGGTGAAATCCTTTATAAATCATGCCATATTTTTTGCAGAAGGCCTGTAGTTACCCAAAGTCATCAGTTGAGGGTATTATTTTTTTCAAGCACTTAGGTAATACATGGAGGCTTAAAATTTAACATACTACGTCTCCATGCCAAGTAGTATTCATCAACAGGCAGATGACCGGATTTTATATGTTAAACCTTTAAAAATAATCAAAGCCCTGGAATAGTTGTAGAATTTAAGTCGTAACTAGAATTTGAACCAATTTACATTAAACATGGCTAAACAGCGACCTGGGGGCGAAGCCCCCCACAGGGGTCTGGGGGCGGAGCCCCCAGCGAGCGAAGCGAGTCTAATATATATACAGCCGCATGTGTAACTCACTGACTGACTGACTGACTGAGGTATACGAATTCTAGACCACTTCTAGAAGAGCTAGAAACCTGAAATTTGGCATGTATGTAGCTTTTACCTTGTAACCCCCAGGAAAATTCCAAAAAGTTACAATTTTTTATTTTAACCTCCTCAAAAAAATTCAAAATGGAGGAAATTTTGAAGATGTCCAAAATAGTGACTTTTTATTTGAGCTGTAGCGGCCGAACGGTTGGTCCTATCGAGAAACGGACACCACCACGTGCCACGGATTTTAGACGATCTACAACTTTGGTCTTATGACTTTTTGTCGTATCTTGTCTCCTTCACCCTTAGGTAGAGCTAGATTTTTCAAATTTCGGCATATTTTCGAAATATTTTGGCCTTTTTTATTTCCTATCACGTTAATATACTTGATGGAGGCCTAATATTGGGCACGCAGTATGTCTACATCACACTTAGTAAATAGAAGCAGAAATATGACCAGTTTTTATTAATTAAACCTGTCGAAAAATGAAAAAATCTAAATATCATTAGATATGACCGTTTTCTTAGTATAAGTAGTGGTGTATTGGGGGTTCTGACCCAATTTATATTATTGGATATACACGTGACACCAATAATACTTGAGCTAGAGACGTGAGATTTGGCATACATGTGCCTTGCACCTTTTCCTTTCAAATCCTACTATTTTTAGTTTGAACTATCTCAATAAAATAAATAATTGTGAATACAAAATTCAAAATGTAGTATTTTTTCTGCTGCTATTTACTAAGTGTGATGTAGACATACTGCGTGCCCAATATTAGGCCTCCATCAAGTATATTAACGTGATAGGACATAAAAAACGCCACAAAATCTCAAAATTTGAAAAAATCTAGAGCTATCTAAGGGTGAAGGAGACGAAATACGACAAAAAGTCATAGGTCCAAAGTTGTAGATCTTGCGAAATCCGTGGCACGTGGTGGTGTCCGTTTTTTGATAGGACCATCCGTTCGCGCGTTAGAGCTCAAAAACTGTAATTTTAAAATAAGCCTTTTTTGGGGGGTTTTAAATATTTTTTTTAGGGGGGTTAAAATAAAAAATTGTCAGTTTTGGCAATTTTTCTATTGGTTACAAGCTAATAGCTACATGCATGCAAAATTTCAGGTTTCTAGCTAGTCTAGAAGTGGTCTAGAATTCGTATACCTCAGTGAGTGAGTTACACATGCGGCTGTATATATTATAGACTCGCTTCGCTCGCTGGGGGCTCCGCCCCCAGACCCCTGTGGAATAGTTGTAGAATTTAAGTCGTAACTAGAATTTGAACCAATTTACATTAAACATGGCTAAACAGCGACCTGGGGGCGAAGCCCCCCACAGGGGTCTGGGGGCGGAGCCCCCAGCGAGCGAAGCGAGTCTAATATATATACAGCCGCATGTGTAACTCACTGACTGACTGACTGACTGAGGTATACGAATTCTAGACCACTTCTAGAAGAGCTAGAAACCTGAAATTTGGCATGTATGTAGCTTTTACCTTGTAACCCCCAGGAAAATTCCAAAAAGTTACAATTTTTTATTTTAACCTCCTCAAAAAAATTCAAAATGGAGGAAATTTTGAAGATGTCCAAAATAGTGACTTTTTATTTGAGCTGTAGCGGCCGAACGGTTGGTCCTATCGAGAAACGGACACCACCACGTGCCACGGATTTTAGACGATCTACAACTTTGGTCTTATGACTTTTTGTCGTATCTTGTCTCCTTCACCCTTAGGTAGAGCTAGATTTTTCAAATTTCGGCATATTTTCGAAATATTTTGGCCTTTTTTATTTCCTATCACGTTAATATACTTGATGGAGGCCTAATATTGGGCACGCAGTATGTCTACATCACACTTAGTAAATAGAAGCAGAAATATGACCAGTTTTTATTAATTAAACCTGTCGAAAAATGAAAAAATCTAAATATCATTAGATATGACCGTTTTCTTAGTATAAGTAGTGGTGTATTGGGGGTTCTGACCCAATTTATATTATTGGATATACACGTGACACCAATAATACTTGAGCTAGAGACGTGAGATTTGGCATACATGTGCCTTGCACCTTTTCTTTTCAAATCCTACTATTTTTAGTTTGAACTATCTCAATAAAATAAATAATTGTGAATACAAAATTCAAAATGTAGTATTTTTTTATTTAAGCTCTAGCGGCCGAACGGGTTGTCCTATTGAAAAACGAAGACCACCATGTGCCACGGATTTTAGACGAACTACAACTTTAGTCCTATGACATTTTGCCGTATCTCACCCCTTTCACCCTTAGATAGCGCTAGATTTTTTAAATTTAAACTTTTTTCACAACTTCTTATGTGGTTTTAATGGTTTGTCGCTCTAATATAGAACTTAGAGGCCTAATACTTATCACACAGTATTCCTACATTACAATTAGTACTAAGAAATACTCACACGCCCAGATTAAGTATCTTAAACACCCAAAAAATCAAAGTTTTTGAGCTCTTGTAGACTTTTCGTGTTTTTCGGGTACATTTTCTATGTTGCGCACTGTCGAGGGTAAAATCCCTTATAAATCATGTCATATTTGTTGCAGAAGGCTTTTAGTTACCCAAAGTCATAGTATTTCAGGTTGTTAACGGTGGTAGTATCCCTTATAAGGTTCAAAATACGCCTTTTAAAAGCTACATTATACATCAGTTAAGGGTATAATTTTTTCAAGCACTTAGGTAATACATGGAGGCTTAAAATTTAACATAATACCTCTCCATACCAAGTAGAATTCATCAACAGGCATATGGCCAGATTTTATAGGTTAAACCCTTAAAAATAATCAAAGCCTTGGAATAGTTGTAGAATTTAGGTCTTAAATAGAATTTGGACCAATTTACATTAAACTGTGGCCAAACAGCGACCTGGGGGCGAAGCCCCCCACAGGGGCCTGGGGGCGGAGGTGGAGCGATTTTAAATTGTTATATACTCTAATATTGTACTGCTAGGCCTAAATTTGTTCACTAATAAGTCTACTTTATATTTTGAGTATTCATAGGACCTCGGGTTATTAGCGTAATTAAACCATGTGCCATAGGTAATACGACAGGGACCTGGGGGCGAAGCCCCCCACAGGGGTCTGGGGGTGGAGCCCCCAGCGAGCGAAGCGAGTCTAATATATATACAGCCGCATGTGTAACTGACTCACTCACTCACTCACTCACTCACTCACTCACTGAGGTATACGAATTCTAGACCACTTCTAGACGAGCTAGAAACCTGAAATTTTGCATGCAGGTAGCTTATAGCTTGTAACCCCCAGGAAAATCGCCAAAACTGACAGTTTTTTATCATAACCCCCCCAAAAAAATATTTATAACCCCCCCAAAAAAGGCTTATTTTAAAATTACAGTTTTTGAGCTCTAGCGGCCGATCGGATTGACCTATCGAAAAACGGACCCGACCATGTGCCACGGATTTTGCAAGATCTACAACTTTGTTCATATGACATTTTGTCGTATCTCGCTCCCTTCACCCTTAGGTAGCGCTAGATTTTTCAAATTTCAGGCAATTTCGACGGTTATTTTCGTGGTTTTTAATTTCCTATCACATTAATTTAGTATATAAAGGCTTGATATTTGGCACACAATATGTTTACACATTACCCTTATGAATTAGACTATAAACTAACATATTTTAATATGTAAACACCTCAAAAAAATTAAAAACCCTAATTGTTCCATAAAGGACAATCTGCATTATCGACTTACTCAGGTAATTCTAGACAAGCTATAAACGTAGAATTAGGCCTACATGTAGCTTGTCCATTAAAACCACCAGAAATATTGCAAAAAGGTATAATTTTTAATCAGAACCACATAAAAAAATTAAAAATGGAGGAAAATTTGAATTTATCCAAAATAGTGCATTTTTTTGGGCTGTAGCGGCCAAACGGATTGTCCTATCGAGAAACTGAGACCACCGCGACACACGGATCTTGGACGATCTAAAACTTTGGTCCTATGACTTTTTGCGTATCTTGTTTCCTTCACCCTTAGGTAGCGCTAGACTTTTTAAATTTCGGCATATTTTCGAAATATTTTGTCCGTTTTTTATTTCCTATCACGTTAATATACTTGATGGAGGCCCAATATTGGGCACGCAGTATGTCTACATCACACTTAGTAAATAGCACGAAAAATATGACCAGTTTTTAGTAATTAAACCTGTCGAAAAATGAAAAACTCTAAATATCTTTAGATATGACCGTTTTCTTAGTATAAGTAGTGGTGTATTGGGGGTTCTGTCTCAATTATTTTATTGGACATACACGTGACACCAATAATACTTGAGCTAGAGACGTGAGATTTGGCATGCATGTGCCTTGCACCTTTTCTTCCCAAATCCTACTATTTTTAGTTTGAACTATCTCAACTAAATAAATAATTGTGAATACAAAAATCAAAATGAAGTATTTTTTTATTTGAGCTCTTGCGGCCAAATGGGTTGTCCTATCAAAAAACGAAGACCACCCCGTGCCACGGATTTCAGACGAACTACAATTTTAGTCCTATGACATTTTGCCGTATCTCACCCCTTTAACCCTTAGATAGCACTAGATTTTTTAAATTTAAACTTTTTTCACAAATTGGTTTGTGGTTTTTAATGGTTTGTCGCTCTAATATAGAACTTAGAGGCCTAATACTTATCACACAGTATTCCTATATTACAATTAGTACCAAGCAATACTACCACGTCCAGATTAAGTATCTTAAAAACCCAAAAAAATCAAAGTTTTTGAGCTCTTGTAGACTTTTCGTTTTTTTTGGTACATTTTTTATGTTGCGCTCTGTCGAGGGTGAAATCCTTTATAAATCATGCCATATTTTTTGCAGAAGGCCTGTAGTTACCCAAAGTCATCAGTTGAGGGTATTATTTTTTTCAAGCACTTAGGTAATACATGGAGGCTTAAAATTTAACATACTACGTCTCCATGCCAAGTAGTATTCATCAACAGGCAGATGACCGGATTTTATATGTTAAACCTTTAAAAATAATCAAAGCCCTGGAATAGTTGTAGAATTTAAGTCGTAACTAGAATTTGAACCAATTTACATTAAACATGGCTAAACAGCGACCTGGGGACGAAGCCCCCCACAGGGGTCTGGGGGCGGAGCCCCCAGCGAGCGAAGCGAGTCTAATATATATACAGCCGCATGTGTAACTCACTGACTGACTGACTGACTGAGGTATACGAATTCTAGACCACTTCTAGAAGAGCTAGAAACCTGAAATTTGGCATGTATGTAGCTTTTACCTTGTAACCCCCAGGAAAATTCCAAAAAGTTACAATTTTTTATTTTAACCTCCTCAAAAAAATTCAAAATGGAGGAAATTTTGAAGATGTCCAAAATAGTGACTTTTTATTTGAGCTGTAGCGGCCGAACGGTTGGTCCTATCGAGAAACGGACACCACCACGTGCCACGGATTTTAGACGATCTACAACTTTGGTCTTATGACTTTTTGTCGTATCTTGTCTCCTTCACCCTTAGGTAGAGCTAGATTTTTCAAATTTCGGCATATTTTCGAAATATTTTGGCCTTTTTTATTTCCTATCACGTTAATATACTTGATGGAGGCCTAATATTGGGCACGCAGTATGTCTACATCACACTTAGTAAATAGAAGCAGAAATATGACCAGTTTTTATTAATTAAACCTGTCGAAAAATGAAAAAATCTAAATATCATTAGATATGACCGTTTTCTTAGTATAAGTAGTGGTGTATTGGGGGTTCTGACCCAATTTATATTATTGGATATACACGTGACACCAATAATACTTGAGCTAGAGACGTGAGATTTGGCATACATGTGCCTTGCACCTTTTCCTTTCAAATCCTACTATTTTTAGTTTGAACTATCTCAATAAAATAAATAATTGTGAATACAAAATTCAAAATGTAGTATTTTTTCTGCTGCTATTTACTAAGTGTGATGTAGACATACTGCGTGCCCAATATTAGGCCTCCATCAAGTATATTAACGTGATAGGACATAAAAAACGCCACAAAATCTCAAAATTTGAAAAAATCTAGAGCTATCTAAGGGTGAAGGAGACGAAATACGACAAAAAGTCATAGGTCCAAAGTTGTAGATCTTGCGAAATCCGTGGCACGTGGTGGTGTCCGTTTTTTGATAGGACCATCCGTTCGCGCGTTAGAGCTCAAAAACTGTAATTTTAAAATAAGCCTTTTTTGGGGGGTTTTAAATATTTTTTTTAGGGGGGTTAAAATAAAAAATTGTCAGTTTTGGCAATTTTTCTATTGGTTACAAGCTAATAGCTACATGCATGCAAAATTTCAGGTTTCTAGCTAGTCTAGAAGTGGTCTAGAATTCGTATACCTCAGTGAGTGAGTTACACATGCGGCTGTATATATTATAGACTCGCTTCGCTCGCTGGGGGCTCCGCCCCCAGACCCCTGTGGAATAGTTGTAGAATTTAAGTCGTAACTAGAATTTGAACCAATTTACATTAAACATGGCTAAACAGCGACCTGGGGGCGAAGCCCCCCACAGGGGTCTGGGGGCGGAGCCCCCAGCGAGCGAAGCGAGTCTAATATATATACAGCCGCATGTGTAACTCACTGACTGACTGACTGACTGAGGTATACGAATTCTAGACCACTTCTAGAAGAGCTAGAAACCTGAAATTTGGCATGTATGTAGCTTTTACCTTGTAACCCCCAGGAAAATTCCAAAAAGTTACAATTTTTTATTTTAACCTCCTCAAAAAAATTCAAAATGGAGGAAATTTTGAAGATGTCCAAAATAGTGACTTTTTATTTGAGCTGTAGCGGCCGAACGGTTGGTCCTATCGAGAAACGGACACCACCACGTGCCACGGATTTTAGACGATCTACAACTTTGGTCTTATGACTTTTTGTCGTATCTTGTCTCCTTCACCCTTAGGTAGAGCTAGATTTTTCAAATTTCGGCATATTTTCGAAATATTTTGGCCTTTTTTATTTCCTATCACGTTAATATACTTGATGGAGGCCTAATATTGGGCACGCAGTATGTCTACATCACACTTAGTAAATAGAAGCAGAAATATGACCAGTTTTTATTAATTAAACCTGTCGAAAAATGAAAAAATCTAAATATCATTAGATATGACCGTTTTCTTAGTATAAGTAGTGGTGTATTGGGGGTTCTGACCCAATTTATATTATTGGATATACACGTGACACCAATAATACTTGAGCTAGAGACGTGAGATTTGGCATACATGTGCCTTGCACCTTTTCTTTTCAAATCCTACTATTTTTAGTTTGAACTATCTCAATAAAATAAATAATTGTGAATACAAAATTCAAAATGTAGTATTTTTTTATTTAAGCTCTAGCGGCCGAACGGGTTGTCCTATTGAAAAACGAAGACCACCATGTGCCACGGATTTTAGACGAACTACAACTTTAGTCCTATGACATTTTGCCGTATCTCACCCCTTTCACCCTTAGATAGCGCTAGATTTTTTAAATTTAAACTTTTTTCACAACTTCTTATGTGGTTTTAATGGTTTGTCGCTCTAATATAGAACTTAGAGGCCTAATACTTATCACACAGTATTCCTACATTACAATTAGTACTAAGAAATACTCACACGCCCAGATTAAGTATCTTAAACACCCAAAAAATCAAAGTTTTTGAGCTCTTGTAGACTTTTCGTGTTTTTCGGGTACATTTTCTATGTTGCGCACTGTCGAGGGTAAAATCCCTTATAAATCATGTCATATTTGTTGCAGAAGGCTTTTAGTTACCCAAAGTCATAGTATTTCAGGTTGTTAACGGTGGTAGTATCCCTTATAAGGTTCAAAATACGCCTTTTAAAAGCTACATTATACATCAGTTAAGGGTATAATTTTTTCAAGCACTTAGGTAATACATGGAGGCTTAAAATTTAACATAATACCTCTCCATACCAAGTAGAATTCATCAACAGGCATATGGCCAGATTTTATAGGTTAAACCCTTAAAAATAATCAAAGCCTTGGAATAGTTGTAGAATTTAGGTCTTAAATAGAATTTGGACCAATTTACATTAAACTGTGGCCAAACAGCGACCTGGGGGCGAAGCCCCCCACAGGGGCCTGGGGGCGGAGGTGGAGCGATTTTAAATTGTTATATACTCTAATATTGTACTGCTAGGCCTAAATTTGTTCACTAATAAGTCTACTTTATATTTTGAGTATTCATAGGACCTCGGGTTATTAGCGTAATTAAACCATGTGCCATAGGTAATACGACAGGGACCTGGGGGCGAAGCCCCCCACAGGGGTCTGGGGGTGGAGCCCCCAGCGAGCGAAGCGAGTCTAATATATATACAGCCGCATGTGTAACTGACTCACTCACTCACTCACTCACTCACTCACTCACTGAGGTATACGAATTCTAGACCACTTCTAGACGAGCTAGAAACCTGAAATTTTGCATGCAGGTAGCTTATAGCTTGTAACCCCCAGGAAAATCGCCAAAACTGACAGTTTTTTATCATAACCCCCCCAAAAAAATATTTATAACCCCCCCAAAAAAGGCTTATTTTAAAATTACAGTTTTTGAGCTCTAGCGGCCGATCGGATTGACCTATCGAAAAACGGACCCGACCATGTGCCACGGATTTTGCAAGATCTACAACTTTGTTCATATGACATTTTGTCGTATCTCGCTCCCTTCACCCTTAGGTAGCGCTAGATTTTTCAAATTTCAGGCAATTTCGACGGTTATTTTCGTGGTTTTTAATTTCCTATCACATTAATTTAGTATATAAAGGCTTGATATTTGGCACACAATATGTTTACACATTACCCTTATGAATTAGACTATAAACTAACATATTTTAATATGTAAACACCTCAAAAAAATTAAAAACCCTAATTGTTCCATAAAGGACAATCTGCATTATCGACTTACTCAGGTAATTCTAGACAAGCTATAAACGTAGAATTAGGCCTACATGTAGCTTGTCCATTAAAACCACCAGAAATATTGCAAAAAGGTATAATTTTTAATCAGAACCACATAAAAAAATTAAAAATGGAGGAAAATTTGAATTTATCCAAAATAGTGCATTTTTTTGGGCTGTAGCGGCCAAACTGATTGTCCTATCGAGAAACTGAGACCACCGCGACACACGGATCTTGGACGATCTAAAACTTTGGTCCTATGACTTTTTGCGTATCTTGTTTCCTTCACCCTTAGGTAGCGCTAGACTTTTTAAATTTCGGCATATTTTCGAAATATTTTGTCCGTTTTTTATTTCCTATCACGTTAATATACTTGATGGAGGCCCAATATTGGGCACGCAGTATGTCTACATCACACTTAGTAAATAGCACGAAAAATATGACCAGCTTTTAGTAATTAAACCTGTCGAAAAATGAAAAACTCTAAATATCTTTAGATATGACCGTTTTCTTAGTATAAGTAGTGGTGTATTGGGGGTTCTGTCTCAATTATTTTATTGGACATACACGTGACACCAATAATACTTGAGCTAGAGACGTGAGATTTGGCATGCATGTGCCTTGCACCTTTTCTTCCCAAATCCTACTATTTTTAGTTTGAACTATCTCAACTAAATAAATAATTGTGAATACAAAAATCAAAATGAAGTATTTTTTTATTTGAGCTCTTGCGGCCAAATGGGTTGTCCTATCAAAAAACGAAGACCACCCCGTGCCACGGATTTCAGACGAACTACAATTTTAGTCCTATGACATTTTGCCGTATCTCACCCCTTTAACCCTTAGATAGCACTAGATTTTTTAAATTTAAACTTTTTTCACAAATTGGTTTGTGGTTTTTAATGGTTTGTCGCTCTAATATAGAACTTAGAGGCCTAATACTTATCACACAGTATTCCTATATTACAATTAGTACCAAGCAATACTACCACGTCCAGATTAAGTATCTTAAAAACCCAAAAAAATCAAAGTTTTTGAGCTCTTGTAGACTTTTCGTTTTTTTTGGTACATTTTTTATGTTGCGCTCTGTCGAGGGTGAAATCCTTTATAAATCATGCCATATTTTTTGCAGAAGGCCTGTAGTTACCCAAAGTCATCAGTTGAGGGTATTATTTTTTTCAAGCACTTAGGTAATACATGGAGGCTTAAAATTTAACATACTACGTCTCCATGCCAAGTAGTATTCATCAACAGGCAGATGACCGGATTTTATATGTTAAACCTTTAAAAATAATCAAAGCCCTGGAATAGTTGTAGAATTTAAGTCGTAACTAGAATTTGAACCAATTTACATTAAACATGGCTAAACAGCGACCTGGGGGCGAAGCCCCCCACAGGGGTCTGGGGGCGGAGCCCCCAGCGAGCGAAGCGAGTCTAATATATATACAGCCGCATGTGTAACTCACTGACTGACTGACTGACTGAGGTATACGAATTCTAGACCACTTCTAGAAGAGCTAGAAACCTGAAATTTGGCATGTATGTAGCTTTTACCTTGTAACCCCCAGGAAAATTCCAAAAAGTTACAATTTTTTATTTTAACCTCCTCAAAAAAATTCAAAATGGAGGAAATTTTGAAGATGTCCAAAATAGTGACTTTTTATTTGAGCTGTAGCGGCCGAACGGTTGGTCCTATCGAGAAACGGACACCACCACGTGCCACGGATTTTAGACGATCTACAACTTTGGTCTTATGACTTTTTGTCGTATCTTGTCTCCTTCACCCTTAGGTAGAGCTAGATTTTTCAAATTTCGGCATATTTTCGAAATATTTTGGCCTTTTTTATTTCCTATCACGTTAATATACTTGATGGAGGCCTAATATTGGGCACGCAGTATGTCTACATCACACTTAGTAAATAGAAGCAGAAATATGACCAGTTTTTATTAATTAAACCTGTCGAAAAATGAAAAAATCTAAATATCATTAGATATGACCGTTTTCTTAGTATAAGTAGTGGTGTATTGGGGGTTCTGACCCAATTTATATTATTGGATATACACGTGACACCAATAATACTTGAGCTAGAGACGTGAGATTTGGCATACATGTGCCTTGCACCTTTTCTTTTCAAATCCTACTATTTTTAGTTTGAACTATCTCAATAAAATAAATAATTGTGAATACAAAATTCAAAATGTAGTATTTTTTTATTTAAGCTCTAGCGGCCGAACGGGTTGTCCTATTGAAAAACGAAGACCACCATGTGCCACGGATTTTAGACGAACTACAACTTTAGTCCTATGACATTTTGCCGTATCTCACCCCTTTCACCCTTAGATAGCGCTAGATTTTTTAAATTTAAACTTTTTTCACAACTTCTTATGTGGTTTTAATGGTTTGTCGCTCTAATATAGAACTTAGAGGCCTAATACTTATCACACAGTATTCCTACATTACAATTAGTACTAAGAAATACTCACACGCCCAGATTAAGTATCTTAAACACCCAAAAAATCAAAGTTTTTGAGCTCTTGTAGACTTTTCGTGTTTTTCGGGTACATTTTCTATGTTGCGCACTGTCGAGGGTAAAATCCCTTATAAATCATGTCATATTTGTTGCAGAAGGCTTTTAGTTACCCAAAGTCATAGTATTTCAGGTTGTTAACGGTGGTAGTATCCCTTATAAGGTTCAAAATACGCCTTTTAAAAGCTACATTATACATCAGTTAAGGGTATAATTTTTTCAAGCACTTAGGTAATACATGGAGGCTTAAAATTTAACATAATACCTCTCCATACCAAGTAGAATTCATCAACAGGCATATGGCCAGATTTTATAGGTTAAACCCTTAAAAATAATCAAAGCCTTGGAATAGTTGTAGAATTTAGGTCTTAAATAGAATTTGGACCAATTTACATTAAACTGTGGCCAAACAGCGACCTGGGGGCGAAGCCCCCCACAGGGGCCTGGGGGCGGAGGTGGAGCGATTTTAAATTGTTATATACTCTAATATTGTACTGCTAGGCCTAAATTTGTTCACTAATAAGTCTACTTTATATTTTGAGTATTCATAGGACCTCGGGTTATTAGCGTAATTAAACCATGTGCCATAGGTAATACGACAGGGACCTGGGGGCGAAGCCCCCCACAGGGGTCTGGGGGTGGAGCCCCCAGCGAGCGAAGCGAGTCTAATATATATACAGCCGCATGTGTAACTGACTCACTCACTCACTCACTCACTCACTCACTCACTGAGGTATACGAATTCTAGACCACTTCTAGACGAGCTAGAAACCTGAAATTTTGCATGCAGGTAGCTTATAGCTTGTAACCCCCAGGAAAATCGCCAAAACTGACAGTTTTTTATCATAACCCCCCCAAAAAAATATTTATAACCCCCCCAAAAAAGGCTTATTTTAAAATTACAGTTTTTGAGCTCTAGCGGCCGATCGGATTGACCTATCGAAAAACGGACCCGACCATGTGCCACGGATTTTGCAAGATCTACAACTTTGTTCATATGACATTTTGTCGTATCTCGCTCCCTTCACCCTTAGGTAGCGCTAGATTTTTCAAATTTCAGGCAATTTCGACGGTTATTTTCGTGGTTTTTAATTTCCTATCACATTAATTTAGTATATAAAGGCTTGATATTTGGCACACAATATGTTTACACATTACCCTTATGAATTAGACTATAAACTAACATATTTTAATATGTAAACACCTCAAAAAAATTAAAAACCCTAATTGTTCCATAAAGGACAATCTGCATTATCGACTTACTCAGGTAATTCTAGACAAGCTATAAACGTAGAATTAGGCCTACATGTAGCTTGTCCATTAAAACCACCAGAAATATTGCAAAAAGGTATAATTTTTAATCAGAACCACATAAAAAAATTAAAAATGGAGGAAAATTTGAATTTATCCAAAATAGTGCATTTTTTTGGGCTGTAGCGGCCAAACTGATTGTCCTATCGAGAAACTGAGACCACCGCGACACACGGATCTTGGACGATCTAAAACTTTGGTCCTATGACTTTTTGCGTATCTTGTTTCCTTCACCCTTAGGTAGCGCTAGACTTTTTAAATTTCGGCATATTTTCGAAATATTTTGTCCGTTTTTTATTTCCTATCACGTTAATATACTTGATGGAGGCCCAATATTGGGCACGCAGTATGTCTACATCACACTTAGTAAATAGCACGAAAAATATGACCAGTTTTTAGTAATTAAACCTGTCGAAAAATGAAAAACTCTAAATATCTTTAGATATGACCGTTTTCTTAGTATAAGTAGTGGTGTATTGGGGGTTCTGTCTCAATTATTTTATTGGACATACACGTGACACCAATAATACTTGAGCTAGAGACGTGAGATTTGGCATGCATGTGCCTTGCACCTTTTCTTCCCAAATCCTACTATTTTTAGTTTGAACTATCTCAACTAAATAAATAATTGTGAATACAAAAATCAAAATGAAGTATTTTTTTATTTGAGCTCTTGCGGCCAAATGGGTTGTCCTATCAAAAAACGAAGACCACCCCGTGCCACGGATTTCAGACGAACTACAATTTTAGTCCTATGACATTTTGCCGTATCTCACCCCTTTAACCCTTAGATAGCACTAGATTTTTTAAATTTAAACTTTTTTCACAAATTGGTTTGTGGTTTTTAATGGTTTGTCGCTCTAATATAGAACTTAGAGGCCTAATACTTATCACACAGTATTCCTATATTACAATTAGTACCAAGCAATACTACCACGTCCAGATTAAGTATCTTAAAAACCCAAAAAAATCAAAGTTTTTGAGCTCTTGTAGACTTTTCGTTTTTTTTGGTACATTTTTTATGTTGCGCTCTGTCGAGGGTGAAATCCTTTATAAATCATGCCATATTTTTTGCAGAAGGCCTGTAGTTACCCAAAGTCATCAGTTGAGGGTATTATTTTTTTCAAGCACTTAGGTAATACATGGAGGCTTAAAATTTAACATACTACGTCTCCATGCCAAGTAGTATTCATCAACAGGCAGATGACCGGATTTTATATGTTAAACCTTTAAAAATAATCAAAGCCCTGGAATAGTTGTAGAATTTAAGTCGTAACTAGAATTTGAACCAATTTACATTAAACATGGCTAAACAGCGACCTGGGGGCGAAGCCCCCCACAGGGGTCTGGGGGCGGAGCCCCCAGCGAGCGAAGCGAGTCTAATATATATACAGCCGCATGTGTAACTCACTGACTGACTGACTGACTGAGGTATACGAATTCTAGACCACTTATAGAAGAGCTAGAAACCTGAAATTTGGCATGTATGTAGCTTTTACCTTGTAACCCCCAGGAAAATTCCAAAAAGTTACAATTTTTTATTTTAACCTCCTCAAAAAAATTCAAAATGGAGGAAATTTTGAAGATGTCCAAAATAGTGACTTTTTATTTGAGCTGTAGCGGCCGAACGGTTGGTCCTATCGAGAAACGGACACCACCACGTGCCACGGATTTTAGACGATCTACAACTTTGGTCTTATGACTTTTTGTCGTATCTTGTCTCCTTCACCCTTAGGTAGAGCTAGATTTTTCAAATTTCGGCATATTTTCGAAATATTTTGGCCTTTTTTATTTCCTATCACGTTAATATACTTGATGGAGGCCTAATATTGGGCACGCAGTATGTCTACATCACACTTAGTAAATAGAAGCAGAAATATGACCAGTTTTTATTAATTAAACCTGTCGAAAAATGAAAAAATCTAAATATCATTAGATATGACCGTTTTCTTAGTATAAGTAGTGGTGTATTGGGGGTTCTGACCCAATTTATATTATTGGATATACACGTGACACCAATAATACTTGAGCTAGAGACGTGAGATTTGGCATACATGTGCCTTGCACCTTTTCCTTTCAAATCCTACTATTTTTAGTTTGAACTATCTCAATAAAATAAATAATTGTGAATACAAAATTCAAAATGTAGTATTTTTTCTGCTGCTATTTACTAAGTGTGATGTAGACATACTGCGTGCCCAATATTAGGCCTCCATCAAGTATATTAACGTGATAGGACATAAAAAACGCCACAAAATCTCAAAATTTGAAAAAATCTAGAGCTATCTAAGGGTGAAGGAGACGAAATACGACAAAAAGTCATAGGACCAAAGTTGTAGATCTTGCGAAATCCGTGGCACGTGGTGGTGTCCGTTTTTTGATAGGACCATCCGTTCGCGCGTTAGAGCTCAAAAACTGTAATTTTAAAATAAGCCTTTTTTGGGGGGTTTTAAATATTTTTTTTAGGGGGGTTAAAATAAAAAATTGTCAGTTTTGGCAATTTTTCTATTGGTTACAAGCTAATAGCTACATGCATGCAAAATTTCAGGTTTCTAGCTAGTCTAGAAGTGGTCTAGAATTCGTATACCTCAGTGAGTGAGTTACACATGCGGCTGTATATATTATAGACTCGCTTCGCTCGCTGGGGGCTCCGCCCCCAGACCCCTGTGGAATAGTTGTAGAATTTAAGTCGTAACTAGAATTTGAACCAATTTACATTAAACATGGCTAAACAGCGACCTGGGGGCGAAGCCCCCCACAGGGGTCTGGGGGCGGAGCCCCCAGCGAGCGAAGCGAGTCTAATATATATACAGCCGCATGTGTAACTCACTGACTGACTGACTGACTGAGGTATACGAATTCTAGACCACTTCTAGAAGAGCTAGAAACCTGAAATTTGGCATGTATGTAGCTTTTACCTTGTAACCCCCAGGAAAATTCCAAAAAGTTACAATTTTTTATTTTAACCTCCTCAAAAAAATTCAAAATGGAGGAAATTTTGAAGATGTCCAAAATAGTGACTTTTTATTTGAGCTGTAGCGGCCGAACGGTTGGTCCTATCGAGAAACGGACACCACCACGTGCCACGGATTTTAGACGATCTACAACTTTGGTCTTATGACTTTTTGTCGTATCTTGTCTCCTTCACCCTTAGGTAGAGCTAGATTTTTCAAATTTCGGCATATTTTCGAAATATTTTGGCCTTTTTTATTTCCTATCACGTTAATATACTTGATGGAGGCCTAATATTGGGCACGCAGTATGTCTACATCACACTTAGTAAATAGAAGCAGAAATATGACCAGTTTTTATTAATTAAACCTGTCGAAAAATGAAAAAATCTAAATATCATTAGATATGACCGTTTTCTTAGTATAAGTAGTGGTGTATTGGGGGTTCTGACCCAATTTATATTATTGGATATACACGTGACACCAATAATACTTGAGCTAGAGACGTGAGATTTGGCATACATGTGCCTTGCACCTTTTCTTTTCAAATCCTACTATTTTTAGTTTGAACTATCTCAATAAAATAAATAATTGTGAATACAAAATTCAAAATGTAGTATTTTTTTATTTAAGCTCTAGCGGCCGAACGGGTTGTCCTATTGAAAAACGAAGACCACCATGTGCCACGGATTTTAGACGAACTACAACTTTAGTCCTATGACATTTTGCCGTATCTCACCCCTTTCACCCTTAGATAGCGCTAGATTTTTTAAATTTAAACTTTTTTCACAACTTCTTATGTGGTTTTAATGGTTTGTCGCTCTAATATAGAACTTAGAGGCCTAATACTTATCACACAGTATTCCTACATTACAATTAGTACTAAGAAATACTCACACGCCCAGATTAAGTATCTTAAACACCCAAAAAATCAAAGTTTTTGAGCTCTTGTAGACTTTTCGTGTTTTTCGGGTACATTTTCTATGTTGCGCACTGTCGAGGGTAAAATCCCTTATAAATCATGTCATATTTGTTGCAGAAGGCTTTTAGTTACCCAAAGTCATAGTATTTCAGGTTGTTAACGGTGGTAGTATCCCTTATAAGGTTCAAAATACGCCTTTTAAAAGCTACATTATACATCAGTTAAGGGTATAATTTTTTTCAAGCACTTAGGTAATACATGGAGGCTTAAAATTTAACATAATACCTCTCCATACCAAGTAGAATTCATCAACAGGCATATGGCCAGATTTTATAGGTTAAACCCTTAAAAATAATCAAAGCCTTGGAATAGTTGTAGAATTTAGGTCTTAAATAGAATTTGGACCAATTTACATTAAACTGTGGCCAAACAGCGACCTGGGGGCGAAGCCCCCCACAGGGGCCTGGGGGCGGAGGTGGAGCGATTTTAAATTGTTATATACTCTAATATTGTACTGCTAGGCCTAAATTTGTTCACTAATAAGTCTACTTTATATTTTGAGTATTCATAGGACCTCGGGTTATTAGCGTAATTAAACCATGTGCCATAGGTAATACGACAGGGACCTGGGGGCGAAGCCCCCCACAGGGGTCTGGGGGTGGAGCCCCCAGCGAGCGAAGCGAGTCTAATATATATACAGCCGCATGTGTAACTGACTCACTCACTCACTCACTCACTGAGGTATACGAATTCTAGACCACTTCTAGACGAGCTAGAAACCTGAAATTTTGCATGCAGGTAGCTTATAGCTTGTAACCCCCAGGAAAATCGCCAAAACTGACAGTTTTTTATCATAACCCCCCCAAAAAAATATTTATAACCCCCCCAAAAAAGGCTTATTTTAAAATTACAGTTTTTGAGCTCTAGCGGCCGATCGGATTGACCTATCGAAAAACGGACCCGACCATGTGCCACGGATTTTGCAAGATCTACAACTTTGTTCATATGACATTTTGTCGTATCTCGCTCCCTTCACCCTTAGGTAGCGCTAGATTTTTCAAATTTCAGGCAATTTCGACGGTTATTTTCGTGGTTTTTAATTTCCTATCACATTAATTTAGTATATAAAGGCTTGATATTTGGCACACAATATGTTTACACATTACCCTTATGAATTAGACTATAAACTAACATATTTTAATATGTAAACACCTCAAAAAAATTAAAAACCCTAATTGTTCCATAAAGGACAATCTGCATTATCGACTTACTCAGGTAATTCTAGACAAGCTATAAACGTAGAATTAGGCCTACATGTAGCTTGTCCATTAAAACCACCAGAAATATTGCAAAAAGGTATAATTTTTAATCAGAACCACATAAAAAAATTAAAAATGGAGGAAAATTTGAATTTATCCAAAATAGTGCATTTTTTTGGGCTGTAGCGGCCAAACTGATTGTCCTATCGAGAAACTGAGACCACCGCGACACACGGATCTTGGACGATCTAAAACTTTGGTCCTATGACTTTTTGCGTATCTTGTTTCCTTCACCCTTAGGTAGCGCTAGATTTTTTAAATTTCGGCATATTTTCGAAATATTTTGTCCGTTTTTTATTTCCTATCACGTTAATATACTTAACACAAACACATTATACATCAGTTAAGGGTATAATTTACGACAGGGACCTGGGGGCGAAGCCCCCCACCGGGGTCTGGGGGCGGAGCCCCCAGCGAGCGAAGCGAGTCTATAATATATACAGCCGCATGTGTAACTCACTCACTGAGGTATACGAATTCTAGACCACTTCTAGACTAGCTAGAAACCTGAAATTTTGCATGCATGTAGCTATTAGCTTGTAACCAATAGAAAAATTGCCAAAACTGACAATTTTTTTATTTTAACCCCCCTAAAAAAAATATTTAAAACCCCCCAAAAAAGGCTTATTTTAAAATTACAGTTTTTGAGCTCTAACGCGCGAACGGATGGTCCTATCAAAAAACGGACACCACCACGTGCCACGGATTTCGCAAGATCTACAACTTTGGTCTTATGACTTTTTGTCGTATTTCGTCTCCTTCACCCTTAGATAGCTCTAGATTTTTTCAAATTTTGAGATTTTGTGGCGTTTTTATGTCCTATCACGTTAATATACTTGATGGAGGCCTAATATTGGGCACGCAGTATGTCTACATCACACTTAGTAAATAGCAGCAGAAACATGACCAGTTTTTATTAATTAAACCTGTGGAGAAATTAAAAACTCTAAATATTTTTAGATATGACAGTTTTCTTAGTATACGTAGTAGAGTATTGGGGGTTCTGGGACAATTTATATTATTGGACATGCACGTGACACTAATAATACTTGAGCTAGAGACGAGAGATTTGTCATGCATGTGCCTTGCACCTTTTCTTCCCAAATCCTACTGTTTTTAGTTTGAACTCTCTCAAAAAAATAAATAATTGTGAATAAAAAACAAAATGTAGTATTTTTTTATTTGAGCTCTAGCGGCCAAACGGGTTATCCTATCAAAAAAAAAGACCGCCAGGTGCCATGGATTTTAGACGAACTACAACTTTAGACTTATGACATTTTGCCGAATCTCACCCCCTTTACCCTTAGGTAGCGCTAGAATTTTTAAAATTTAAACTTATTCCCATGATTTGTTCATGGTTTTTAAGAGTTTGTAGCTCTAATATAGAACTTAGTGGCCTAATATTTTTCACACCAATTCCTACATTACAATTAGTACCAAGCAACACTCACACGACCAGATTAAATATCTTTAACACCCACAAAAATCTAAGTCTTTGAGCTTCTGTCGATTTTATCTTGATTTTCTGGTATATTTCTTATGTTGGCTCTGTCGAGGGTAAAATCCCTTATAAATCATGTCATATTTGCTGTAGAAGGCTTGAAGTTACCCAAAGTCACAGCATTTTATGTAGTTGTCGGTGGTTGTATTCCTTATAAGGTTCAAAAGACGGCTTATAAAGACTACATTATACATCAGTTAAGGGTATCAATTTATTTCAATCACTTAGGTAATACATGGAGGCTAAACATTTAACATACTACGTCTCCATGCCAAGTAGTAGTCAATCAGGCATTTGGCCAGATTTTATAGGTTAATCCCTTAAAAATAATCAAAGCCTTGGAATAGTTGTAGAACTTAGGTCTTAAATTTACATTAAACTGTGGCCAAACAGCAACCTGGGGGCGAAGCCCCCCACAGGGGTCTGGGGGCGGAGCCCCCAGTGAGCGAAGCGAGTCTATCCTATACTCTAGTATGAGTAAAGTTTACTTGCTTGATTGGTTGCAAGTCTGATCTCAAAAACGGCTCCTACGATTTCCTGCAAATGCTTGAAGTAACTAATTTCAGGGTTTAATTCAAATAAGTTCTAGACAGGTCCAATCCCCAAGAAAAATCAAATTTGGTTTTAAAATCCTAATTTGAAAAATAAATAAACGGTATCAGGAAAACTGACACATACTTTCTGCCTTTTAGCCCAACTTTAATGAATACATTACTTTTTATTTACTAAATATCGAATATAATATAGGGTTGAATGTACAGAAAATCTTCAAACAAAGTTGTTTGCAAAAATATCCACCCAAATCCTTTTTTTTGGAGGCACTAAAGAATCCTTTGCTACAAGTAGTGGTTTTAAGAGGGGAAATTCCCCCTCATCCCCACCACCCAGGGTTAAATGGTGACATATTTTGAATATCCTCTGTTTGTCAATGTTAACTTGTCCTGAATATCAAATTTAAATTACATTTTCGGATGGGCTTACAAAATATTTCAATTTTGAATATATCAGCCAGCTCTGGATGTTGAAGGTTATAATTTTTTATGGGGTCAAAATAAAAAAAAGTTTTCTCAGTTTTACTGTAAAATATCAAACTCCAGTGGGTACCTTCCCTTTCATTATTTTCAGCATTGTTAACTGGAATAAAAATGTGTGATTTGCTTTCTAACTCCAGTGGTTTTATGAAAGACTGTAGATCATCGAGACACTTTATGACTTGAGTTACAGCTGGTGTTAAGAAACAAGCATCTTTTCTTACCTTGCATTGTGTTATAAAATCAAAATACAATGTTATGGTGTCATCCAGAATCCAGTTGTTGTCCAATAGTGCCATACAGGGCTTTACATTCGTAGGTGGAGTTTGTTCTTTTTCTAGGGTGTTACGTATATTAAGTTCCTGCTCCATTCTTTGCATTTCTACGTATATTAAGTTCCTGCTCCAGTTTTAGCGAATTTCCCCTATAGGGAAGAAGCTATTACCGTAGTCGGCATGGTAAGACCTAGGCCCGGGGCCATGATAACTTTTCGTTTTGAGGTCCCCAGACCCCAAAAACACCATTCGTTTGAAACTGTATATATATATATATATATATATATGTGTGTGTGTGTGTGTGTGTGTGTGTGTGTGTGTGTGTGTGTGTGTGTCCGTGAGCACGATAACTCTCGTAAAGATGATCCGATTTTGATGAAATTTGGTATAAACGTATAAAACAACATTTATGACTTTAAGTTCAAAAACCAGCCAGATCGCTCTACCCGAAGGGATATTTTGGGGGGGTTTTGTACCCCAAAAATGGCTTTTTTGAATTTTTCACATATAATTTTTGAAATATTCAAATTTTAGTTTTGACCATTGGATTCAGCTTAAGAAAACACAAAATTTGGTATTTTGATCATTTCTCTACGTCAATTGGTTACCGAGATATTGAAAGTGCTAAACACAGTACGTTGTCTAACGTTATTCTTATGGAGGAAAATACAAATAATTTTATATCTCGCTTATTTATGAACGTATACTGACGAAATTTGGTATATAGTTTCATCTGGTTGTGGTCTATTGATATTTGCTCAAAAAAACAATTTTTTGCCAAAGGCTCCCGTAGCAGCAAACCTGTGTACTCAGCCCCATGTTATTCTTATGGAGAATAAGTACGTGTTATCTCCCTTAATTATGAAAATAAATTAATGCAATTTGGTATGTGACTTCACCTAGTTGAGTTATATTGATATTAGCATAAAACCCCATTTTTTGTGTTCCTTGCTTCAGCAAACCTGCATACTCAGCCGCCATGTAATTCTTATGGAGAATAATTAAAATGTCATAAATTGTTTATTTATGAATGTATATTGATGAAACTTGGTATGTAGCTTTATGTGGTATTAAGATAAATATATATGCATTGGAAATTCGCTAAGTATGCAGGTTTGCTGCTACGGGGGTATTTATATATATATATGTGTCCGTGAGCACGATAACTCTCGTAAAAATTATCCGATTTTGATGAAATTTGGTATAAACGTGTAAAGCAACATTTATGACTTTAAGTTCGAAAACCAGCCAGATCGCTCTATCCCAAGGGGTATTTTGGGGGAGTTTTGTACCCCAAAAATGGGTTTTTCGAATTTTTTACATATAATTTTGGAAATAGTCAAATTTTATTTTTTCCCATTAGATTCAGCTTAAAAAAACACACAATTTGGTATTTGATCATTTCTCTACGTCAATTGGTTACCGAGATATTGAAAGTGCTAAACACAGTACGTTGTCTTAATGTTATTCTTATGGAGGAAAATAAAAATTTTATATCTCGCTTATTTATGAACGTATACTGACGAAACTTGGTATACGGCTTCATCTGGTTGTGGACCATTGATATTTGCTCAAAAGAAAAATTTTTTACCCAAGGCTCCCGTAGCAGCAAACCTGTGTACTCAGCCCCATGTTATTCTTATGGAGAATAAGTAATGTGTTATCTGCCTTCATTATGAAAATAAATTAATGAAATTTGGTTAATTTCATTAATTAACCCCCAGACCCCAAAAACACCATTCGTTCGAAACTTTATATATATATATATATATATGTGTGTGTGTGTGTGTGTGTGTGTGTGTCCGTGGGTGCGATAACTCTCGTAAAAAAGGTCCGATTTTGATGAAATTTGGTACAAACGTGTATTAGCAGCATTTATGACTTTAAGTTCGAAAACCAGACGGATCAACCTATCCAAAGGGGTATTTTGGGGGGGTTTTGTACCCCAAAAATGGGTTTTTTGAGTTTTTTACATACAATTTTTGAAAAAGTAAAATTTTATTTTTTCCCATTGGAATCAGCTTAAAAAGACGCACAATTTGATGTTTTAATCATTGCTCTACGTCAATTGGTTACTGAGATATTGAAAGTGCTAAACACGGTACGTTGTCCAATGTTATTCTTATGGAGGATAAGAAGAATTGTATATCTCGCTTATTTATCAACTTATCCTGACGAAACTTGGTATATTGCTTCATTTCATTGTGGTCTATTGATATTTGCACAAAAATCCATTTTTTGCCCGATAGTTCCCGTAGCAGCAAACCCGCATACTCAGCCCCATGTTATTCTTATGGAGAATAGTTAACGTGTTATCTCCTTTAATTATGAACATAAATTAATAGAACTTGGTATGTGGCTTTACCTACATGAGTTATAATGATATTTGTATAAAACCCAATTTTTTTGTGTTCCTTACTTCAGCAAACCTGCATACTCAGCTGCCATGTTATTCTTATGGAGAATAATTAAAATGTCATAAAACGTTTATTTATGAATGTAAATTGATGAAACTTGGTATGTGGCTTTATGTGGTATTAAGATACATATATATATAAATTGGAAATTCGCTGAGTATGCAGGTTTGCTGCTACGGGGGTATTTGCATTTCTGTTGGTAAGATGGAGTTACCGTTATTAAGATTGAAAATCTCTTCTATATAGTTTGTATTCTCCTCTTCTGCTATTTGAATTAAATCCTCTTTAAGCCTGGCTTCTTTTAGCGAATTTCTCCTATAGGGAAGAAGCTATTACCGTAGGTCTCATGGTAAGACTTAAGCCCGAGACCATGATAACTTTTTGTTTTGAGGTCCCCAGATGCCAAAAACACTATTCGTTCAAATTTATATATATGTATATATATATATCTAAATATATATATATATATATATCTATCAGGGGCGGATCCAAGGGGGGGGGGCGGTAGGGGCGGTCGCCCCCCCCAAACCTAAAAATTATTGTGTTTTATTTGATTACTTAGGCTTAAGTAGAAAGTTTGAATACATCCGATTGAAAATTGAAGTAGAAAGAGTCTCACTAAATCCCGTTTTTTGGTTGCAAAAGTCAATTTTGCTGCTCCCGTCTACGTTATTACATTCAAATTAAAACTATTGCACCTAAACATCCGATAAATGGATTAAAATATATACCATTAAACAGATGAGATTCTAAACTTTCATTTGAATTTATAACACATTACTTAGGTCCATGTCTTTCACCTAAAAGCGACTTACAAAAACATTTATATTCCCGAGTATCGCGAAGGTTGTTGCAGTTTTGCCAGTTGACAGGCCAAAAATTCAGTGTTTTCAACATGGTCTTGGAGGTAAATTTTAACCGCAAACAGAAAAGGTTGGTTCCATTATGTTCGTTCGTTATTTTTTACTGGATTTCAACACTGATCTCTGCTCTATGTTATCTGGAGTCACTACTCTTTGACTAAATAATTCCCAAAAGCGTGTCGTCTAGATCATCTTTTTGCTTTGTTGTGTTGTCACCTTGGCGTTAGCTGGACCAATCAAAATTCATCGGGTGGACGCTGTCAAAATTAAAAGTCGCCGACCGATTTTCTGCTGTAGTGTTTACTTTCAACAGTTAACATTGATATTGGATTGGAATTTAATATTTGAATCATCCATTATTAATAATGTTACTGTGTTGATGTGTAAGTAAAATAAATAATTAAACCAACCACCCAAGTGTACGATTTTCAATATCATCCACCAACGACCATAAATGGACCATAGGTTTATGTTACCTAAATCATTACTTAGTTTCAAGATGATTGTTTACTTTTTATTTTAAAATATTCGCAAGGCTTCAATTTTGAGTTTATAACACAAGGTTTCGACTCGTAGTGTACTTAAAAACAATGATAAAGGTTTTGAAAAATCACTAAATTAACATTGATTTAAATGGAGGATAAAATTACCATACCGCCAAAACGCAAAACGTCAAAAAATCCCATAATGCATCAGTAAAACAATTTGGCCAACATAACGGCCGAAAAACACAGTGGCAAGCTTTTCTGACACTGACTGGTGACTCTAGATATAACATAGAGCTCAGTGGATTTCACCTGTCGACCGCCGTTTGCTTCAGCTGTATGTTAGGTTTTATTTTTGTGTAAACCTAATCCACTGTTAGGTATTAATATCCAGTGGCTTGGTTATAGGAGCAAAAATTGCCTCAAGTTATACGTAATGAAATAAAAGGAAACAAAGATTAAATTGCGTGCAAACGGAAGGTCATACGCCAATTATTTCATTTTGTAAATATGGTACATTTCATTTTTCAAGTCGTTGACCTTGGCTGTCAGCCTCATTCCTCATTGTATCTTCGAGTTGCACAGTTCAAATGCAGATTTCAAATAAGTTTTGTAAATAGTAGTTTTTCGCATGTGTAATAACTGAAATTATTAGTTTATTTAATTTAGGCATCTTACTTGTTCATAAACGTCTACAGATAACGTTGATAAAAGTTTAATGCCTAAATATTTTTTATTTTTATTTAGGTCGGGCGAAGCAGAAATAAAGTTATTTTTTGTTTAGTACCTATGTTTAGAAAGTTATGATTGTTTTTTTCTTGACTACAAGGTTATTGATATATTATTTTAACTTTAGTTTCATTCGTTGAATAATTTAATATAGTTTTAAATTAAATAATGGGGGTGCCAGTGACCACCCGTGAGGAGGGGGGGGGGTTAATTTCGGTGACCGCCCCCCCCAAACATAACCTCTGGATCCGCCCTTGATATCTATATATATATATAAATATGTTTGTCCGTTACCGCGATAACTTAAGTAAAAAACGTCCGATTTCGATGAAATTTGGCCCAAATGTGTAAAGTGACATTCATGACTTTAAGTTCGAAAACCAGAAATATCGGACTATGGGAAGGGGGGTTTATGGGGGTTTTAAATTTTCCAAAAATCAGTTTTTTGCATTTTTCACCCTAAAATTTAAAAAAAACTTAATTTTGGTTTTGACCATGTTATAGAGCTTAAAAAAAACAAATAATATGATATTTTGAATTATTAACCTAGGTTAAGTGGTTGCGGGGAAAATCCAAAAAAACCTGCTCATAAAATCTCCCATGTTAATCTTATGGGAAAAAGGTTTTTGGCTTTTCCTCAGTTCATTTCTATGTAAACTTCACATTTGCTTTTACCAATCAGTTTAGCTCTAAAAACAATCATTTTGGTGTTTAAATTGCGATTCGACGTCCAACCGTTGCCGTGATATTCAAAGTGCTAAACACAGTATGTTGTCCAATGTTATCCTTATGGAGAATATTTAAAATTTGATATCTCGATTATTTATGAAACTTGGTAGGTGGCTTCACCTAGTACTGGTATATTGATATTTCCACAAACAATTGATTTTTTGTTGATTATCCTCTTAGCAGCAAACCTGCATTCTCATCCCTAATGTTATTCTTATGGAGAATACGGAAAGCTTTATATCTCCCTTAATTATGAACATAAATCACTAATACCCCCGTAGCAGCAAACCTGCATACTCAGCGAATTTCCAATGAATATATACGTATTTTAATACCACATAAAGCCACATACCAATTTTCATCAATATACATTCATAAATAAACGATTTATGACATTTTAATTATTCTCCATAAGAATAACATGGCGGCTGAGTATGCAGGTTTGCTGAAGGAAGGAAAACAAAAAATGGGGTTTTATACAAATATCAATACAACTCATTTAGGTAAAGCCACATACCAAATTTTATTAATTTATTTTCATAATTAAGGGAGATAACACGTTATTTATTCTCCATAAGAATAACATGGGGCTGAGTACGCAGGTTTGCTGCTACGGGAGCCATTGGCAAAAAATGGTTTTTTTGAGCAAATATCAGTGGTCCACAACCAGATGAAGCCGTATACCAAGTTTCGTCAGTATACGTTCATAAATAAGCGAGATGTAAAATTTTTCTTTTCCTCCATAAGAATAACATTAGACAACGTACTGTGTTTAGCACTTTCAATATCTCGGTAACCAATTGACGTAGAGAAATGATCAAAATACCAAATTGTGTGTTTTTTTAAGCTGAATCCAATGGTAAAAACTAAAATTTGACTATTTCAAAAATTATATGTAAAAAATTCAAAAAACCCATTTTTGGGGTACAAAACCCCCCCAAAATACCCCTTCGGATAAAGCGATCTGGCTGGTTTTCGAACTTAAAGTCATAAATGTTGCTTTACACGTTTATACCAAATTTCATCAAAATCGGATACTTTTTACGAGAGTTATCGTGCTCACGGACACATATATATATATATATATATATATATAGATATATATATATATATATATATACAGTTTCGAACGAATGGTGTTTTTGGGGTCTGGGGACCTCAAAACGAAAAGTTATCATGGTCCCGGGCCTAGGTCTTACCATGCCGACTACGGTAATAGCTTCTTCCCTATAGGGGAAATTCGCTAAAACTTGGTATATAGCTTCACCTGGTTGAGTTATATTGATAATTGCAAAAAACCTGCATTTTTATCTTCCTCGTTGCAGCAAACCTGCGTTCTCAGCCCTAATTAGCGAATTTCCCCTATAGGGAAGAATTAGCGAATTTCCCCTATAGGGAAGAATTAGCGAATTTCCCCTATAGGGAAGAAGCTATTACCGTAGTCGGCATGGTAAGACCTAGGCCCGGGACCATGATAACTTTTCGTTTTGAGGTCCCCAGACCCCAAAAACACCATTCGTTCGAAACTGTATATATATATATATATATGTGTGTCCGTGAGCACGATAACTCTCGTAAAAATTATCCGATTTTGATTAAATTTGGTATAAACGTGTAAAGTAACATTTATGACTTTAAGTTCGAAAACCAGCCAGATCGCTCTATCCGAAGGGGTATTTTGGGGGGGTTTTGTACCCCAAAAATGGGTTTTTTGAATTTTTTATATATAATTTTGGAAATAGTCAAATTTTAGTTTTTCTCATTGGATTCAACTTAAAAAAACACACAATTTGGTATTTTGATCATTTTTCTACGTCAATTGGTTACCGAGATATTGAAAGTGCTAAACACAGTACGTTGTCTAATGTTATTCTTATGGAGGAAAAGACAAATTTTATATCTCGCTTATTTATGAACGTATACTGACGAAACTTGGTATACGGCTTCATCTGGTTGTGGACCATTGATATTTGCTAAAAAAACCAATTTTTTGCCAAAGGCTCCCGTTGCAGCAAACCTGCGTACTCAGCCCCATGTTATTCTTATGGAGAATAAGTAACGTGTTATCTCCCTTAATTATGAAAATAAATTAATGAAATTTGGTATGTGGCTTTACCTAAATGAGTTATATAGATATTTGTATAAAACCCCGTTTTGTGTTCCTTCCTTCAGCAAACCTGCATACTCAGCCACCATGTTATTCTTATGGAGAATAACTAAAATGTCATAAATCGTTTATTTATGAATGTATATTATGTAAGTTTATGTATGAAACTTGGTATGTGGCTTTATGTGGTATTAAGATACATATATATGCATTGGAAATTCGCTGAGTACGCAGGTTTGCTGCTACGGGGGTATTTAGATATTTTATTCTTATAGAGAATAAATAAAATGCTATATATCACTTATTTATTTAAGTATTTTTATGAAACTTGGTAAGTGGCTTTATGTGGTAGTAAGAAATATATATTCATTCATAGGAAATTCGCTGAGTACGCAGGTTTGCTGCGACGGGGGTATTTTGAGATCCCCAGATGCCAAAAAACACTATTCGTTCAAATATATATATATATATATATATGTGTCCGTTAACTCGATAACTTGAGTAAAAAACATCCGATTTTGATGAAATTTGGCTCAAACGTGTAAAGTGACATTCATGACTTTAAGTTTGAAAACCAGAAAGATCGGACCATGGGAAGGGGGTTTTATGGGGGTTTTAAAATTTTCTAAAAATCAGTTTTTTGAACTTTTTACCCTAAAATTTTTAAAACACTCAATTTTGGTTTTGACCATTTTATATAGCTTAAAAAAACAAACAATTTAGTATTTTGAATCATTAAGCTACGTTTAGTGGTTGTGGAGAAAAGTAAAAAAATGTGTCCATAAAATTTCCTATGATGGTTCGTTTTATTGTAATACGGTTTTTAGATTTTCCTCAGATAATTTCACTAAAAACTCCACATTTCTTTCTACCAATCAGTTTAGCTCTACAAAACAATCATTATGGCGTTTTAATTGTTGTTTTACATCCAACCGTTGCAGTGATATTCAAAGTGCTAAACACAGTACGTTGTACAAAGTTATCCTTATGGAGAATAAATAATACCCCCGTCGCAGCAAACCTGTGTACTCAGCGAATTTCAAATGCATGTATATATGAGACTCACTACTACATAGAGCTATTTACCAAGTTTCACAAAAATACATCCATAAATAAGAGATATATAGCATTTTATTTATTCTCCATAAGAATAACATTAGGGTTGAGGACGCAGGTTTGCTGCAACGAGGAAGATAAGTAATGTGTTTTTTTTGCAATTATCAATAAAACTGAACCAGGTGAAGCTACATACCAAGTTCTCTTAATGTAGGTTCATAATTAAGGGAGATATACAACTTTACTTATTCTCCATATGAATAACATGGGGGCCGAGTATGCAGGTTTGCTGCTACGGGGAATATCAACAAAAAACTTGTTTTTTGTGCTAATATCAATATACCACAACTAGTTGAAGCCACATACCAAGTTTCATCAATATACATTCATAAATAATCAAGATATAGAATTTTATTTATTCTCCATAAGGATAACATTGGACAACGTACTGTGTTTAGCACTTTGAATATCTCTGCAACGGTTGGACGTAGAACAACGATTGAAACACCAAAATGTTTGTTTTGTTGAGATAAACACATTAATAAACAGAGATGTGAAGTTTTTAGTAAAAATATATGAGAAAAATCTAAAAACCTTTTTCCCATAAGATTAACATGGGACACGTTTTTTGGATTTTCTCCGCAACCACTTAACCTAGGTTAATGATTCAAAATACTAAATTATTTGTTTTTTTAAGCTCTATAAAATGGCTATAACCAAAATTGAGTGTTTTTAACATTTTGGGGTCAAATTTGCAAAAAACAGATTTTTGGAAAATTTAAAACCCCCATAAAACCTCCTTCCCATAGTGCGATCGATCTGGTAAAATCGGGTGTTTCTTTCAAAAGTTATCGCGGTAACCATGCCACCTACGGTAATAGCTTCTTCCCTATAGGGGAAATTCGCTAAAATGTTATATTTCAATTATTTATGTGTGTATATTGATGAAACTTGGTATGTGGTTTCAAATAGTTATGGTATATTGATATTAGCACAAACAAAATGGTTTTTGTTGATTTTAGCGAATTTCCCCTATAGGGAAGAAGCTATTACCGTAGGTCTCATGGTAAGACTTAAGCCCGAGACCATGATAAATTTTCATTTTGAGGTCCCCAGATGCCAAAAACACCATTCGTTCAAATTTTTATATATGTATATATATATATTTATATATATATATGTGTCCGTAAGCACGAAAACTCTCGTAAAAAAGGTCCGATCTTAATTAAATTTGGTACAAATGTGTAAAGTACCATTTATTTGAACGAGTTCGAAAACCAGACGTGTTCAAAAATGTGTTTTTTGGGGTTTTGACATGTAATTTTAATTTAAATCAAATTTTAATTTATACCATTAAATTCAGCTTAAAAAAAACAAACAATTTAGTATTTTGATCATTGCTGTACATCAATTGGTTACCGAGATATTTAAAGTGCTAAACACAGTACGTTGTCTAATGTTATTCTTATGGAGAAAAAGAAAAATTGTATATCTCGCTTATTTATGAACATAAACTGGCGAAATTTGGTATTTGGCTTGATCTGGTTGTGGTTTATTCTTGTTTGCACAAAAAAACATTTTTTCGCCTATGGTTCCTGTAGCAGCAAACCTAGGTACTTGGCCCCCATGTTATTCTTATGTAAAAAATACTTAAAATGTTATGTATATCGGTTATTTATGAATGTATATGGATGAAACTTGGTATGTGACTTTACTTAGATGAGTTCTAATGATATTTGCATAAAAACCCATTATTTTGTGGTCCTTGTTGCAGCAAACCTGCGTACTCAGCCCCAATGTTATTCTTATGGAGAATAATTAAAATCGTATATATCGCTAGTAGAGGAGAACTAGGGGTTTAACATACTATTCGGCGCTTTTTTCCCATGTTATTCTTATGGGGAGCCGTTTTTGGACCGACACCAGCTCCCGCCTTACACAAGTTTCCTTGTTAGCCTATACTAACGTCCAACCCTTGCCTATATTAAATATATTTTCCCAATCCCCATCCGTCCTCTATATTTTTAAAAATTAATTTTCAAATTCAGGCTAAAAAACTATCTTTAGTGTTTATGGTCCGATTTTCTGCAATTTGGATATGTTATTGTCCTAGGCAAGTGTTTTAATAAATTCCACTTACATTTCCCAAATTCACTATAACGGTCAAATTAAAAAATATTTTTTGAAAAATACTGCCAATTGCCACCTTCTTTATTAACTGTCCGATTTGTCTTCAATTTGGATATGTTATTGTCCTAGGCAAGTGTTTTAATAAATTCCACTTACATTTCCCAAATTCACTATTACGGTCAAATTAAAAAATATTTTTGAAAAATACTGCCAATTGCCAACTTCTTTATTTACTGTCCGATTTGTTTAAAATTTAGATATGTTATTGTTATAGGCAAGTGTTTTAATAAATTAGCCTTACATTTCCCAAATTCACTATTACAGTCAAATTAAAAAATATTTTTGAAAAATACTGCCAATTGTCAACTTCTTTATTTACTGTTCGATTTGTTTAAAATTTGGATATGTTATTGTTGTAGGCTAATGTATATGCACCATCCACATTTTACAAATATTGCGGTTAAATTTTAAAAAATTTGGAAAAATACTGCCAATTGGCAACTTCTTTATTTATGGTCTGATTTGTTTAAAATTTATATATGTCATTATTCTAGGCTAGTGTATATGTACCATCCACATTTGACAAATTAACTATAATGGTCAAATTTAAAAAATATTTTGAAAAATATACTAACAATTTCAAACTTCTTTATTTACTGTCTGATTTATTTTCGGATATGTTATAGCTCTTATATAGGTAACAAGACCACACTACCACACGTTCCACTACCCTCTATAATACAGTATTTTGTCTTTTTTGTTTGTTTATTTTGCTGTAATCCCAAAACTGACTTTGCTGTTTATTGTCCGATTTGCCTACACTTTGGATATTGTCCTAAGCATTTATTGTCTGATTTATTTTTGGATATGTTATAGCCCCCAACTATTATATCTAAAATTACAATATTATTTCCACCTATAATACAGTCGATGTGTTGTTTGTTTTGCCGCAACCTAAAAACTAACATTGGTATTTGTGTTTTTACAAAACTATATTTTGTAAATTACTACCAATAACTCCTTTATTTACTTTTCGACTTGTTATATCCCCTTATATCTAAATTTACCGTATATTTTTTCCCTTTTAGTGTTGTTTTGTCGTAACCAAACTTTGGATATGACTGCAATATATTACTGGCCATTGCATAAGTAAATACCCCATTTCCAAATTCACTATTACGGTTGGATTAAAAAAAATAAATACAAGCTTATTATATACATCCAGCTGATAAGTAATATATATCTACAAAATATTTATGGTCAGAACTGCCTAAATTTTGGATATGTTTTAAGCCAATGCGATAGCAAAAAATAAATTTTTAAAACCCAAAACAACTAAACACAAAACACTAATCTTTCTTTGTGCTTGTTTGGAGTAGTCTTTATTTTATCCAACTTAATTTTAATTTTGTAGTTAAAATCAAACTTCCCACATTCTAGCTCCCTTTCCAGCCAGTGGTTGGAGACATAAAGGTTACGAATATTTTCAAACTGTACAATATATCTTTTTCTACCCCTATGTTGGACTTGTTTAATAGCGCTTATTAATAATTCCGCACCATCTTCCAAATCCTCCAGTCTACTACATTCTTTAAATTTAATATTGCCTTTAATATCTTGCATCTCTATGTCTTCTTGTCCAACATCATCCCACACATTGTTATGGAAACTTAGGTTTTCTATTTTTGGAAAGGAATTACCATAAAATGTTGTGGTTCCGTTAGTGTTAAAGCTTGCAAGTGGCTCGTTGGTAGGTAGGTAAATAATGTCCAAATCACCAGTATATGGCAACACGCTATAACCTTCCCTATTCTTATTTATCTGTATAAACACAGTTTTACAGACACCTTTAACATAGTATACACCCCTCTGTCCATCCTTTTCTGCCAACACCCCCACAAACTTGTTGTTTACTACAAACGCATACACTATATAATGTCCATAATGCTCTAGATCCTCCCAACGTCGCAGGAAGTAATCTTTTAATTTATTCTCTCTTTCCCTTCTTTCTTGTTCTTTAGCCAACTGTGCTTTGTATTCCTCTGCAACAGTATTTTCCACATATTCCAATTTACGCTTATTACTGTCGATGTATTCTAATTCCAATTTCCTCTTTTTGGAACAACTCTCTAAGAAAGGCTTGGAAAGTGGCTCTATTTCTTTAATAGTGTATGGGTACAGTTTATTGGTCCGGCTTCTTAAAACGTAGGGAGTAAGGTTAGGACTTTCCACTAAGCCTAATTCTTCTAAATTGATGTGTTTAGGTATAGTGGAGAAAGGTGTATTTGATTTTGTAAAACATGTGCCCCCAGATTTGATGTAACACTTATGCTTTACACTTATGGCATCAGGAAACTCCTCTATTACCTCTACATAGTTAGTTGGTAAACAGTTAAAGCTAAATGCAGATAGAGCATACTTTATTAACTTTTCCCTTTGTGTACTATCTTTTGGCAGTTTTAGTTGTACTCCAGTTATCTTCTTCGTATTACTATTACCCCAATATGCGTATTGTAATAAATCGTTAAACACTAAACAACAACTGTTTTGTAATTGATTGGCAACTTTCACCCACATCTTATGCAGAGGTACAGCATAGAATGGAGCATTTTGAAAGTACCGTTTGTTGTCTTCTATTAGACTTAAACAATCTCTTAAAGGTTCAAACCCTTTACCAAAACCTCTACAATAGTTATAGATTGTTGCCTCTAACCTTGTTATTCCATTCTCTCTAGCTAGTTTAGACGAGAACGTTTCTTTTAGTCTCGCATCTGGACAGTTTACAAAGTTTATTATATGGTTTCCTATACTTTTAACTACTCCAGGGCTTGTAATCTGGCATATAAATTTATTATATATTTTTACCCTGCTGTTTACATTAAACCATGTTAAACAGTCTTTACTAACATGGAAATTATCTACAATAACATTATATCCATTCTTGTACGCCCCTTGGTAGCAAAAGTTAAAGTTTTCTGTAAGATATTGGCACATTTCCTCTTTATTAAATATTCCAGCCAAATCTAGTGTTATATCGAAATCCATAAGATAGTACATTTCTTTTTCCAGATCTTGCAGTATCTTTGGAAGATCTTCCAACAAATCCTTAATTTTAACATTTGCAAGCTCTATTTTATAGGGAATTGCTATAGGATCATCATACTTTTGTTTAATTTGGTCAATATCTTTCTTTATTATTTGTAACACACCCTCGCTTTGGACCCCAGAGGACCTCTCCAAGGAGAATGGTAGTTTGGCCACAACACCATGTCGAGCTAAAGAGAACTTTTTAAATATTCCTCGTAAGTAGCTATTAAACGAGCCACATATTTCCTTCTTAACTTTAAATTTATTCCGAACGTCCCCATCACAATCCGTAACATTGGTTATCTTAACTAACATTATGTTATCACAAAACGCATCCGTTATAGATGTTAAGTTATTTAATTTTGGTTCGCCCTCGCAATAGTTTATATTCCCTATGTCTGTAAGAAGGTTATTATTACGGAGATTTTCTAATAAAAACCATATACCGAATGTTTCGTTAGTAGGTTTAATACAATTTCCCAATAAATGGCTAACAGAGTACATTTCTTTTATACAAAAAAAGTAGCGGAAACATATAAACAGGACAGATATAATTACACTATAGGCATATAGAGGTTGTAAATATATGGATATTGTATATAAACATAGGCGAGCGGTAAGTGTAACATGTAAGTGAACACCTAGACCCATGTGCAAATATGGAATACCCACTATTAATATAATTCCAAATTTGACTAAATAAGTTTATAGTCTCAATATAATTAACATATTAACTAACGGTGCCATCCCGCATTAGTACCCAAATTGTCGAAATTCTATAATTCTATTCTTAGTCCTTGTATAGTATTAGGTTTTGTACTATTAAACCCTACATTCTTATCCTGTGCAGTAGAGTAATATATGCATGTTATTTAATACAGATACGCACATTCTACAAGACCTGTACATAGATCTGTTGTATAAGCAGCAGAATAGACGTCTCACCCATTGTGTTGTTGTAAAGTAAAACATAAATGTAAATTGTGCTGGATTCAACCGGTCAGATATTAGACAGGAAACGTGTTGGAAGTGTATTGCCAAATAGTAAGACAAACACCACATAGTGCAGCATGTAAGCAATCCATTACTATTTAGACAAATGTATAAGGTCAGTATTGGTACAACATCTGTGCCTGTGTCGTAATGTGTTGGAGTGTGTTATTGTGTCTCTGCATTTGTGTTGTTTTATAAACATTAAATATTAGTATGTCCTTATACTCTTACTATTTCTGTTACTATAATATTAATTTTTTACTGTTTGTTTTCCAAGTTTGATTGTGGGTTTCGCTAATATATCGGATGTTGTACCAATACTGACCTTATACATTTGTCTAAATAGTAATGGATTGCTTACATGCTGCACTATGTGGTGTTTGTCTTACTATTTGGCAATACACTTCCAACACGTTTCCTGTCTAATATCTGACCGGTTGAATCCAGCACAATTTACATTTATGTTTTACTTTACAACAACACAATGGGTGAGACGTCTATTCTGCTGCTTATACAACAGATCTATGTACAGGTCTTGTAGAATGTGCGTATCTGTATTAAATAACATGCATATATTACTCTACTGCACAGGATAAGAATGTAGGGTTTAATAGTACAAAACCTAATACTATACAAGGACTAAGAATAGAATTATAGAATTTCGACAATTTGGGTACTAATGCGGGATGGCACCGTTAGTTAATATGTTAATTATATTGAGACTATAAACTTATTTAGTCAAATTTGGAATTATATTAATAGTGGGTATTCCATATTTGCACATGGGTCTAGGTGTTCACTTACATGTTACACTTACCGCTCGCCTATGTTTATATACAATATCCATATATTTACAACCTCTATATGCCTATAGTGTAATTATATCTGTCCTGTTTATATGTTTCCGCTACTTTTTTTGTATAAAAGAAATGTACTCTGTTAGCCATTTATTGGGAAATTGTATTAAACCTACTAACGAAACATTCGGTATATGGTTTTTATTAGAAAATCTCCGTAATAATAACCTTCTTACAGACATAGGGAATATAAACTATTGCGAGGGCGAACCAAAATTAAATAACTTAACATCTATAACGGATGCGTTTTGTGATAACATAATGTTAGTTAAGATAACCAATGTTACGGATTGTGATGGGGACGTTCGGAATAAATTTAAAGTTAAGAAGGAAATATGTGGCTCGTTTAATAGCTACTTACGAGGAATATTTAAAAAGTTCTCTTTAGCTCGACATGGTGTTGTGGCCAAACTACCATTCTCCTTGGAGAGGTCCTCTGGGGTCCAAAGCGAGGGTGTGTTACAAATAATAAAGAAAGATATTGACCAAATTAAACAAAAGTATGATGATCCTATAGCAATTCCCTATAAAATAGAGCTTGCAAATGTTAAAATTAAGGATTTGTTGGAAGATCTTCCAAAGATACTGCAAGATCTGGAAAAAGAAATGTACTATCTTATGGATTTCGATATAACACTAGATTTGGCTGGAATATTTAATAAAGAGGAAATGTGCCAATATCTTACAGAAAACTTTAACTTTTGCTACCAAGGGGCGTACAAGAATGGATATAATGTTATTGTAGATAATTTCCATGTTAGTAAAGACTGTTTAACATGGTTTAATGTAAATAGCAGGGTAAAAATATATAATAAATTTATATGCCAGATTACAAGCCCTGGAGTAGTTAAAAGTATAGGAAACCATATAATAAACTTTGTAAACTGTCCAGATGCGAGACTAAAAGAAACGTTCTCGTCTAAACTAGCTAGAGAGAATGGAATAACAAGGTTAGAGGCAACAATCTATAACTATTGTAGAGGTTTTGGTAAAGGGTTTGAACCTTTAAGAGATTGTTTAAGTCTAATAGAAGACAACAAACGGTACTTTCAAAATGCTCCATTCTATGCTGTACCTCTGCATAAGATGTGGGTGAAAGTTGCCAATCAATTACAAAACAGTTGTTGTTTAGTGTTTAACGATTTATTACAATACGCATATTGGGGTAATAGTAATACGAAGAAGATAACTGGAGTACAACTAAAACTGCCAAAAGATAGTACACAAAGGGAAAAGTTAATAAAGTATGCTCTATCTGCATTTAGCTTTAACTGTTTACCAACTAACTATGTAGAGGTAATAGAGGAGTTTCCTGATGCCATAAGTGTAAAGCATAAGTGTTACATCAAATCTGGGGGCACATGTTTTACAAAATCAAATACACCTTTCTCCACTATACCTAAACACATCAATTTAGAAGAATTAGGCTTAGTGGAAAGTCCTAACCTTACTCCCTACGTTTTAAGAAGCCGGACCAATAAACTGTACCCATACACTATTAAAGAAATAGAGCCACTTTCCAAGCCTTTCTTAGAGAGTTGTTCCAAAAAGAGGAAATTGGAATTAGAATACATCGACAGTAATAAGCGTAAATTGGAATATGTGGAAAATACTGTTGCAGAGGAATACAAAGCACAGTTGGCTAAAGAACAAGAAAGAAGGGAAAGAGAGAATAAATTAAAAGATTACTTCCTGCGACGTTGGGAGGATCTAGAGCATTATGGACATTATATAGTGTATGCGTTTGTAGTAAACAACAAGTTTGTGGGGGTGTTGGCAGAAAAGGATGGACAGAGGGGTGTATACTATGTTAAAGGTGTCTGTAAAACTGTGTTTATACAGATAAATAAGAATAGGGAAGGTTATAGCGTGTTGCCATATACTGGTGATTTGGACATTATTTACCTACCTACCAACGAGCCACTTGCAAGCTTTAACACTAACGGAACCACAACATTTTATGGTAATTCCTTTCCAAAAATAGAAAACCTAAGTTTCCATAACAATGTGTGGGATGATGTTGGACAAGAAGACATAGAGATGCAAGATATTAAAGGCAATATTAAATTTAAAGAATGTAGTAGACTGGAGGATTTGGAAGATGGTGCGGAATTATTAATAAGCGCTATTAAACAAGTCCAACATAGGGGTAGAAAAAGATATATTGTACAGTTTGAAAATATTCGTAACCTTTATGTCTCCAACCACTGGCTGGAAAGGGAGCTAGAATGTGGGAAGTTTGATTTTAACTACAAAATTAAAATTAAGTTGGATAAAATAAAGACTACTCCAAACAAGCACAAAGAAAGATTAGTGTTTTGTGTTTAGTTGTTTTGGGTTTTAAAAATTTATTTTTTGCTATCGCATTGGCTTAAAACATATCCAAAATTTAGGCAGTTCTGACCATAAATATTTTGTAGATATATATTACTTATCAGCTGGATGTATATAATAAGCTTGTATTTATTTTTTTTAATCCAACCGTAATAGTGAATTTGGAAATGGGGTATTTACTTATGCAATGGCCAGTAATATATTGCAGTCATATCCAAAGTTTGGTTACGACAAAACAACACTAAAAGGGAAAAAATATACGGTAAATTTAGATATAAGGGGATATAACAAGTCGAAAAGTAAATAAAGGAGTTATTGGTAGTAATTTACAAAATATAGTTTTGTAAAAACACAAATACCAATGTTAGTTTTTAGGTTGCGGCAAAACAAACAACACATCGACTGTATTATAGGTGGAAATAATATTGTAATTTTAGATATAATAGTTGGGGGCTATAACATATCCAAAAATAAATCAGACAATAAATGCTTAGGACAATATCCAAAGTGTAGGCAAATCGGACAATAAACAGCAAAGTCAGTTTTGGGATTACAGCAAAATAAACAAACAAAAAAGACAAAATACTGTATTATAGAGGGTAGTGGAACGTGTGGTAGTGTGGTCTTGTTACCTATATAAGAGCTATAACATATCCGAAAATAAATCAGACAGTAAATAAAGAAGTTTGAAATTGTTAGTATATTTTTCAAAATATTTTTTAAATTTGACCATTATAGTTAATTTGTCAAATGTGGATGGTACATATACACTAGCCTAGAATAATGACATATATAAATTTTAAACAAATCAGACCATAAATAAAGAAGTTGCCAATTGGCAGTATTTTTCCAAATTTTTTAAAATTTAACCGCAATATTTGTAAAATGTGTATGGTGCATATACATTAGCCTACAACAATAACATATCCAAATTTTAAACAAATCGAACAGTAAATAAAGAAGTTGACAATTGGCAGTATTTTTCAAAAATATTTTTTAATTTGACTGTAATAGTGAATTTGGGAAATGTAAGGCTAATTTATTAAAACACTTGCCTATAACAATAACATATCTAAATTTTAAACAAATCGGACAGTAAATAAAGAAGTTGGCAATTGGCAGTATTTTTCAAAAATATTTTTTAATTTGACCGTAATAGTGAATTTGGGAAATGTAAGTGGAATTTATTAAAACACTTGCCTAGGACAATAACATATCCAAATTGAAGACAAATCGGACAGTTAATAAAGAAGGTGGCAATTGGCAGTATTTTTCAAAAAATATTTTTTAATTTGACCGTTATAGTGAATTTGGGAAATGTAAGTGGAATTTATTAAAACACTTGCCTAGGACAATAACATATCCAAATTGCAGACAAATCGGACCATAAACACTAAAGATAGTTTTTTAGCCTGAATTTGAAAATTAATTTTAAAAAATATAGAGGATACTAGCGATCTGGCTGGTTTTCGAACTTAAAGTCATAAATGTTGCTTTACACGTTTATACCAAATTTCATAAGAATCGGATCATTTTTACGAGAGTTATCGTGCTCACGGACACACACACATATATATATATATATATATATATATATATATATATATATATATATATATATATATATACAGTTTCGAACGAATGGTGTTTTTGGGGTCTGGGGACCTCAAAACGAAAAGTTATCATGGTCCCGGGTCTAGGTCTTACCATGCCGACTACGGTAATAGCTTCTTCCCTATAGGGGAAATTCGCTAATACAGGGAAACATTTAACCCAAACTAAAAAGAATGGAAGTACAGAGAATTGTTAAATAAATCTGTAAATTCCGGGAAATTAGAATGAATGGAGCGATAAAATAGAGATAATACCATCTCAGGCGCCAGGGTGGCAGGGGGAAGGTGTTCCAGGAAATATAATGAATGAGGCGATAAGATAGCGGTAGCGCCGGCCCAAGCGCCAGGGTGAAGGGGGGAAGGTCGGCCGCAAGGTCACCGCGCTCCCCCTCCTCCTCCACCAGCAGTGCTGCGGTTTGCAGTCCGCCACGCGCCGGCGCACAGTCTGTATACCCACCTTCTGCTTACGGCTCCCAGTGCCGCACGCCGCCGTTTTAGCGAATTTCCCCAATAGGGAAGAAGCTATTACCGTAGTCGGCATGGTAAGACCTAGGCCCGGGACCATGATAACTTTTCGTTTTGAGGTCCCCAGACCCCAAAAACACCATTCGTTCGAAACTGTATATATATATATGTGTGTGTCCGTGAGCACGATAACTCTCGTAAAAATGATCCGATTCTTATGAAATTTGGTATAAACGTGTAAAGCAACATTTATGACTTTAAGTTCGAAAACCAGCCAGATCGCTTCATCCAAAGGGGTATTTTGGGGGGGTTTTGTACCCCAAAAATGTTTTTTTAGCGAATTTCCCCTATAGGGAAGAAGCTATTACCGTAGTCGGCATGGTAAGACTTAGGCCCGGGACCATGATAACTTTTCGTTTTGAGGTCCCCAGACCCCAAAAACACCATTCGTTCGATACTGTATATATATATATATATATATATATATATATATATATATATCTATATATATATATATCTATATATATATATATATATATATATATATATATATATATATATGTGTCCGTGAGCACGATAACTCTCGTAAAAATTATCCGATTTTGACGAAATTTGGTATAAACATGTAAAGCAGCATTTATGACTTTAAGTTCGAAAACCAGACAGATCGACCTATCCGAAGGGGTATTTTGGGGGGGTTTTGTACCCCAAAAATGGGTTTTTTGAATATTTTACATATAATTTTTGAAAAAGTCAAATTTTAGTTTTGACCATTCGATTCAGCTTAAAAAAACACACAATTTGGTATTTCGATCATTCCTCTACGTCAATTGGTTACCGAGATATTGAAAGTGCTAAACACAGTACGTTGTCTAATGTTATTCTTATGGAGGAAAAGAAAATTTTTGTATCTCGCTTATTTATGAACGTATACTGACGAAACTTGGTATACAGCTTCATCTCGTTGAGGTCTATTGATATTTGCTCCAAAAAATTGTTTTTGCATAATTCTCCCGTAGCAGCAAACCTGCGTACTCAGGCCCCATCTTATTCTTATGGATAATAATTAAATGCTCTGTCTCCCTTAATTATGACCATAAATTAATAAAAACTGGTATACGAGTTCACCTAGTTGAGTTATATTGATATTAGCGTAAAAACCAATTTTTTGTGTTCCTTGTTGCAGCAAACCTGCGTACTCAGCCCCAATGTTATTCTTATGGAGAATAATTCAAATTGTATATATCGCTTATTTGTGAATATATTTTTATGAAACTTGGTAAGTGGCTTTATGTAGTATTAAGACATTTATATCTCCATTGGAAATTCGCTGAGTATGCAGGTTTGCTGCGACGGGGGTATTTTTTTATTTTTTACACATAATTTATGAAATAGTCAAATTTTAGTTTTCACCATTCGATTCAGCTTAAAAAAACACACAATTTGGTATTTTGATCATTTCTCTACGTCAATTGGTTACCGAGATATTGAAAGTGCTAAACACAGTACGTTGTCTAAATGTTATTCTTATGGAGGAAAAGAAAAATGTTATATCTCGCTTATTTATGAACGTATACTGACAAAAATCGCTCTACCTTAAGGGGTATTTTGGGGGGGTTTTGTACCCTAAAAATGGGTTTTTTGTGCTTTTTACATATAATTTTGAAAAATCCAAATTTTTAGTTTTGTCCATTGGAATCAGCTTAAAAATACGCACAATTTGGTGTTTTGATCATTGCTCTACGTCAAATGGTTACGGAGATATTGAAAGTGCTAAACACATTACGTTGTCCAATGTTATTCTTATGGAGAATAAGATAAATTGTATATCTCGCCTATTTATAAACTTCTCCTAATGAAACTTGGTATATTGCTTCATATCGTTGTGGTCTATTGATATTTGCACTAAAAAACATTTTTCGGCCGATAGTTCCCGTAGCAGCAACCCTGCGTACTCAGCCCCATGTTATTCTTATGGAGAATAAGTAACGTGTTATCTCCCTTAATTATGAACATAAATTAGTAAAATTTGGTATGTGGCTTTACCTACTTGATTTATATTGATATTTGCATAAAACCCCATTTTTTGTGTTCCTTGCTTCAGCAAACCTGCATACAGCCGCAATGTTATTCTTATGGAGAATAATTAAAATGCCATAAATCGTTTATTTATGAATGTATATTGATGAAACTTGGTATGTGGCTTTATGTGGTATTAATATACATATATATGCATTGGAAATTCGCTGAGTACGCAGGTTTGCTGCTACGGGGGTATTTCCTGGTAGCAGAAAACCTGCATACTCGGCCCCCAAGTTATTCATATGGAGAATAAGAAAAGTTTTATATCTCCCTTAGTTATGAACCTAAATTAATAAAACTTGGTATGTAACTTCACCTGGTTGAGTTATATTGATAATTGCAAAAAAACACATTTCTTATCTTCCTTGTTGCAGCAAACCTGCGTACTCAATTAATTATAATGTTATTCTTATAGAGAATAAATAAAATATGCTATATATCACTTATTAATGAATGTAATTTTGTGAACTTGTTAAGTAGCTCTAGGTAGTAGTGATACTTATATACAGTGGAGTCTCACAAACTCGACACAATGTGGACTAAGACCCTGTCGAGTTTGTGGAATGTCGAGTTATCCAGAATTACATTGGGAGGGGAGGAAAACACATTATTTAGCTGTAAATTGTTTACTGTATTAGATTTTACTTAAACACATTATATTATAAATGTATAATGTTACTCTATTACAAACTTAAGGACAATATAAAAATTAGATAAATACGTAAAAATTGAGAATTAATAACTAACTGTCCTCGTTTCCAAAATATATAGTCTTGTAATGCATGTACTGTATAGTAAATGAGGTGTCGAGTTTCCCAGAGTGTCGAGTTATCGGGAGTCGAGTTTGTGATACTCTACTGTATATGCATTGGAAATTCGCTGAGTACACAGGTTTGCTACGACGGGGGTATTTCCATCTTATTTTTAATAAAATTTATTTCGTTCTCCAGATTGCTGTTCTTTTTTACTAACGAACTTACTATTTCTTCTTTGGTTTTCCATTCTTCTTCGTAATCTGTATAATTATCTGTGACATCTTTGTTTAATCTAGCAATTCGCGATTCTAGGTTTAACTTTTTAATCTTCAGCTCATCTAGCTCCTTCTTGAGGGTTGAATTTGAAGCTAAGAGAGTTTCCGACTTCGGCAGCTAGGGTGAGGGAAGTATTCAAATCTGTTTCCTCTTGTTGTATATAGTGTTCATCTTTTTGAAGCGTTTCTTCGATACTTAAGTCACAGTTGTTTATTTCCTTAAGTGGTATTTTCCTATTTAACAGTTCATCCTGTGTTTCAGATTCAGCTTCTGTCAAAGCTAGATTAAACATTCTATTTTTAGGATTCTCTATCTTTTTGTTTCCATATTTATGTTTGTACTCAGAATAAGAGAAAATGTTGTCTTGATTCACTATCCCTGCATCTTGGCTTCCAAAAAATGTTACCTTGTATTTTAATATTGTATTTACTTCATTCTGAATATCCTATACTCTGTATGAGTAAGGTTTGCTTGCTTGCTTGCGACACATCTCAAAAACGGCTCCAACGATTTCCTTCAAATGTTCGAAATAATTAATTTCTGGGATAAAAATAAGTTCTAGACAGGCCTCATCCCCGGAAAAATTAATATAATGTAAAATACCTCCGTCGCAGCAAACCTGCATACTCAGCGAATTTCCAATGGGGATATAATGTTTTAATACTACAAAAAGCCACTTACCTAGTTTCATAAAAATATATTCACAAATAAGCGATATATACAATTTTAATTAGTCTCCATAAGAATAACATGGGGGCTGAGTACGCAGGTTTGCTGCAACAAGGAACACCAAAAATTTGTTTTTATGCTAATATCAATATAACTCAACTAGGTGAAGTCGTATACCAGTTTTTATTCATTTATGTTCATAATTAAGGGAGACAGAGCATTTAATTATTCTCCATAAGAATAACATGGGGCTGAGTACGCAGGTTTGTTGCTACGGGAGCCTTTGGCAGACAATTTTTTTGAGCAAATATCAATAGACCACAATGAGATGAATCCGTATACCAAGTTTCGTCAGTATACGTTCATAAATAAGCGAGATATAACATTTTTATTTTCCTCCTTAAGAATAACATTAGAGAACGTACTGTGTTTAGCACTTTCAATATCTCGGTAACCAATTGAGGTAGAGAAATGATCAAAATACCAAATTGTGTGTTTTTTTAAGCTGAATCCAATGGTAAAAACTAAAATAATAACATTAGAGAACGTACTGTGTTTAGCACTTTCAATATCTCGGTAACCAGTTGATGTAGAGGAATGATCAAAATACCAAATTGTGTGTTTTTTTTAAGCTGAATCCAATGGTAAAAACTAAAATTTGACTATTATAGTATTACATATCATTCATTCATTATTTAGTGATAATTTTCTTATTATGTGTTATTTTATATTTAAGTTTCCCTATAAATGTACTAATTAATTAATTTCCCCTAAATGTGTTATTTGTGTTAATTGCCCTATGCCCATGCCTAATAATAATCATCATTATCATCACTCCTCAGAGAGCCATTCCCCTCTATATATTTAATGTTTATTTATCTGTGCAATTGTATAATAATATGTATTTCATTAATTTAATCACCAATAATTATTCATAGCCTATCCCCATATAATAGCCTACTCACTTAATTTAATATGTTTGTTAATAATAATATTTTAGATATAATTTATGTGAGAGGATTGCAATAGAATTAAAATTTAATATAATATACTTTTCAAAAATAGTCCTTAAGGAATCTAAATTACAGTGACCAGTGTTAACAATTGTGTGACCATGTGCTTCTCAACAATGGACCTAATATCAACCTAGTTTTATTATTTTGTGCTTCATGCTTCCAGACCTCATCTCTACTAGATCTTTCTTCTTGCTCCAGATGCCATTGTGTTAAGACCTAAAATCTGTGAAGGACACAGTTCCTATTTTAAATTTCCCAGTATGGCCTAAGTTTTGCATTGCTTAGTGCTCATTTTATTAGGGACTTACTGCTCAATTAATACCATCTTTAAATTCATTCCTTTTTATTTGATTTTCCCCAAAAACTGGTATTTGAGCGAAGAACATTTGTAAGCAGATTGGTAAACTCCTTCCATTGTATTCTATTTAGGGACTGGAAAGAATACAGACATTTAAATAGAACAAGCCTAATGTTCTGAAAGTTAAAGTAACCTCAAGAGAGTATTTTATATTGAACTATCTTTCCAAATTTAATTTTGAGTATTTTAACCATTCATAAAGTCAGTGAAACCATTGGACTCTCCTTTTGGACAACACTAAAATTTCCATTGTTGTAATTTTTCAACACATCAGCTTAATTGGACTTAATATTCTTTCAAATATCATCCCAACATTATTCAAGTCAGCACGATACTTCCCCCCTGAGAAAAAGAGCCCTCATTTGTAAAGAAACTCCATTTAGAACCCAAAATATAAACATTTAGTTTTAGGCCTACAAGTATGTTTGTCATTTATCTTCTAGGCTAGGCCACACATTGTAACTGTTCCCCCTGAGTTGTATATTGTTGTAAATCCCTTTTATTGAGAACCTTTTGAAACATAATTGTACTAATAGATAAATAAATATTTTATTGTTCCTCTGTAACTTTGTATTTTATTCAAATAGTTAAAGAAATCTTAGAAATTGTACACCTACCTTTGTTGACATCCAGAGTAAATACAAAACACATTCTACTCACTACAATAAAGTAAAGGAGACCACAAGTATAAGTATATTTATTATCAAGTCAAAGAAGATCATTTGTGAGCTATATTTAAATAGCCTAGCGAATTTTGTAAATAATAACACTGATTTTTGTAAAGAGAAGCTAGGCTTAGCACATGGCAGCCATTGCCCTTAGATCCCGATAGCGTCACTGTTTATATCCATTTTTCCTGAGCACATCCGAGCAGATAATTAGTTAAGAGTAAGCAATTTAGGATCATAAGTAATTAAGTAAGAACACTTAGAAATAAAATAAGACTATTTCAACAATTATATGTAAATAGTTCAAAAAACCTATTTTTGGGGTACAAAACCCCTCCCAAAATACCCCTTCCGATGGAGCGATCTAGCTGGTTTTCAAACTTAAAGTCATAAATGTTGCTTTGCACGTTTATACCAAGTTTCATCAAAATCGGATCATTTTTACTAGAGTTATCATGCTCACGGACACACACACACACACACACACACACACACACACACACACACACACACACACACACACACACACACATATATATATATAGTTTCGAAAGAATGGTGTTTTTGGGGTCTGGGGACCTCAAAACGAAAAGTTATCATGGTCCTGGGCCTAGGTCTTACCATGCCGACTACGGTAATAGCTTCTTCCTTATAGGGGAAATTCGCTAAAAAACTAAATTGAAAAGTTAAAAAAATTAACGTTGGGCTTATGGAGTTTTAAATCAAAACAAAAGAATTGTAACAGCTGTTCATAATCAACCTGAGAACTGTCAAAGGAATAGTTCAAATACTCATGTTGTTTATGATTATTAACATGTGATTTTCTGAGAGCAGAGATTAAAAGAATAAGAAAAGTGAAGATTATATATATAGACTAGTAAAATAAATCAATGTACCATTTAGCTATAAATAACAACTGGAGTGACCTTACAACTGTACAAAAGAGGCAAATTATGTATACAAATCTGATTATCAGTAAGGGGAAGTGGTGAAATATTACTCCAAGTCATCTAAGCAAACTGACTGGCCTCCCCCCGAGCAAAGCTTGGCCCCCCAGGTACTCAGTAATAATAGCAGGCCAGTGGGGAAAGCCTCTAATTTTGGCAAATATTTTGTCTCCCACTAAAAATTTGGGAATCTCATTTTAGCGAATTTCCTCTGTAGGGAAGAAGCTATTACCGTAGTCAGCATGGTAAAACCTAAGCCCGGGACCATGATAACTTTTCGTTTTGAGGTCCCCAGACCCCAAAAACACCATTCCTTCGAAACTGTGTCCGTGAGCACAATAACTCTTATAAAAATTTTTCGATTTTGATGAAATTTGGTATAAACATGTAAAGCAACATTTATGATGTTAAGTTCGAAAACCAGTCAGATCGCCCTATCCGAAGGGGTATTTTGGAGGGATTTTGTACCCCAAAAATGTTTTTTAGCCAATTTCCCCTATAGGGAAAAAGCTATTACCGTAGGTCTCATGGTAAGACTTAAGCCCGAGACCATGATAACTTTTTGTTTTGAGGTCCCCAGAAGTCCAAAACACTATTCGTTCAAATTTATATATATGTATATATATATATATATATATAAAATATCTTATATGTGTCCCTGAATGCGATAACTTGAGTAAAAAACGTCCGATTTCGATGAAATTTGGCTCAAATGTGTAAACTGACATTTATGACTTTAAGTTCGAAAACCAGAAAAATCGGACCATGGGAAGGGGGGTTTATGGGGGTTTTAAATTTTCCAAAAATCAGTTTTTTGCATTTTTCACCCCAACATTTTTAAAACACTTAATTTTGGTTTTGACCATGTTATAGAGCTTAAAAAAACAAATAATATGGCATTTTGGATTATTAACCTAGGTTAAGTGGTTGTGGAAAAAATCCAAAAAAATGCTCATAAAATCTCCCATGTTAATCTTATGGGAAAAAGGGTTTTGGATTTTCCTCAGTTAATTTTACTTTAAATTTCACATTTGCTTTTACCAATCACTTCAGCTCCACAAAACAATCATTTTGGTGTTTAAATTGTGATTCTACGTCCAAGCGTTGCAGAGATATTCAAAGTGCTAAACACAGTACGTTGTCCAAAGTTATCCTTATGGAGAATAAAGAAATTTGATATCTCCATTATTTTTGTGTGTATATTGATGAAACTTGGTATGTGGCTTCACGTTGTACTGGTATATTGATATTTGCAAAAAAATAAATGTTTTGTTGGTTGTCCCCGTAGCAGCTAACCTGCATACTCAGCCTTAATGTTATTCTTATGGAGAATAAGTAAAGTTTTATATCTCCCTTAATTATGAACATAAATTAATAAAACATGGTAAGTAGCTTCACTTGGTTCAGTTATATTGATAATTGCATAAAAACTCATTTCTTATCTTCCTCGTTGCAGCAAACCTGCGTACTCAGTCCTCATGTTATTCTTATGGGGAATATATCAAATGTTATAAATCACTTATTTATGAATGTATTTTTGTCAAACTTGGTAAGTGGCTTTATGTAGTAGTGAGAAACATATAAATGCATTGGAAATTCGCTGAGTATGCAGGTTTGCTGCGACGGGGGGTATTTTAATTTTTTATATACAATTTTGGAAAGAGTCAAATTTTAGTTTCCACCATTGGATGATTCAAGATTGTTTTCTCCTGTCAACACCATAACGTGAAATCGTCCCTCTCATGGTGGAAAATTTTTCTCGGAAGACACCAGACTGTCCGAACAAGCTCATGGAAACACTATTATAATATTACTAACCCACCGAATATATTTCAATTGAATCTAAATACATATTTGTTCGTTTTTAGCGAATTTCCCCTATAGAGAAGAAGCTATTACCGTAGGTCTCATGGTAAGACTTAAGCCCGAGACCATGATAACTTTTCATTTTGAGGTCCCTAGATGCCAAAAACACCATTCGTTCAAATTTTTATATATGTATATATATATATATGTGTCCGTAAGCACGATAACTCTCGTAAAAAAGGTCCGATTTTAATGAAATTTGGTACAAATGTGTAAAGCACCATTTATTTGAACGAGTTCGAAAACCAGACGAATCGCACCATCCGAAGGGGGGTTTTTGGGGGGTTTTGTACCCCAAAAATGGGTTTTTTGGGGTTTCCACATGTAATTTTTATTTTAATCAAATTTTAATTTTTACCATTGAATTCAGCATAAAAAAACAACCAATTTGGTATTTTGATAATTGCTCTACGCCAATTGGTTACTGAGATATTGAAAGTGCTAAACACAGGACGTTGTCTAATGTTATTCTTATGGAGAAAAAGAAAAATTTTATATCTCGCTTATTTATGAACATAAACTGACGAAATTTGGTATATGGCTTCATCTGGTTGTGGTTCATTGTTGTTTGCACAAAAAAAATGTTTCGCCTATGGTTCCTGTAGCAGCAAACCTAGGTACTTGGTCCCCATGTTATTCTTATTGAAAATAATTAAAATGTTATATATCGCTTATTTATGAATGTATATGGATGAAACTAGGTATGCGACTTCACTGAGATAAGTTCTATTGATATTTGCATCAAAACCCATTATTTTGTGTTCCTTGTTGCAGCAAACCTGCGTACTCATCCCCAATGTTATTCTTATAGAGAATAATTAATATTTTAAATATCGCTTGTTTGTGAATATATTTCTTATGAATACTGTTAAGTGTTTTAATGTGTTATTTTATATATTCATTGGAAATTCGCTGAGTATGCAGGTTTGCTGTGACGGGGGTATTTATTTATATTTCATTGGCTAAGATAATTTTTATTTGTGCTTATTTACTCCAGTGGAATTTTGAACTTAATGGTCCAAACTCCTGCCATACAGGCGGTGCGGGAATCTAACCCAAAAGCGAATTAGCTAACCATTATGTTCATTACTCAGATTCAAAAGTACATAAATTGTGTGTACATGAATAGCATCAACATAGTATATAGTTCTGGATAGGTATATGTACAAGACTAAGTTTGGTTTGTAGGGCGAGTTCCAATACAAATCTTAATCTGAGAATACTAATTTAAGAATTCTGAAAACGTGTTTTTGAGAATGGCATGCATCACAGCATGTGCGAGGCACTCAATTAAATTTATTTGGTTTTACATTTGTCTATTAGAATTGTCCATTGCTCCCCATCATAATTTTGCCCACCATATTTTCGGTAGGTGGATCCGAAACATTTATTAGATAACAAATATCAATCGGTAAATCTGATCGTAACAGTGAGCTATTTAAGTCGGTTGAGTATTTCATACAGTGAATATAAAACATGGAAGAAAAATAACACTGATAAATATAAACTTTATAAAAGTAAAACTAGGGAATATTTATTTACAATAAATTAAGTAAAGAGGGTTCTAATCGATATCCAGTGTTTTGAAGGACCCTTCGAGCTCTATTATTTGGTTTTTCGGTTTGCCGATCCGCTTCTTGAGGTCGGCCATGCTCTTCTCCGAGTCCTTTAGCCATTCTTTGTAGTTTTTGGCCATCAGCTGAACGTGTTCATCTGGAAAATATGATTCAAAGTCAATGTAAACTAATAATTAGTAACGAGTTAACGAATAAATGAAAATAATCATGTTTCATCTAAAGGTACGAATTAAATATTTGTATTTCAAAGATAAAAGCCTTTTTGTTTAGAGCGCTACAAAAGTTAAGGGAATGTGGTCCAAACCCCTAACATTTTTGGGAACACCCCGGGATTTGAACCCGGGTCCCCTTGAGCCAGGGTGCGTGATGCTAACTAGTGCCCAATGGAAGTTGAGAGAGAGTATATACTCAACTAGGCTAATAGTCTTGGAGCCTCGTAGGATTGTTGTACATGCCTAATTGTATTGTAGTTCTTGTAAATGTCTGAATTATGAGTAAACTTGTCTATAACAAAAAATACTGCTTAGAACATTGCCATGAAAAAGGTGTTACCGATTGTCTTAAAATATTGCTTTCCAGATCATCCAAAACGTTGAAAATTGATTTTTTGAATATGAAAAACATCAGTTAATCAGTTTAGAGCACTATATTTTGTATTCAAAATTTTTCATGAGTCAGCATTAAAAATTAAAAATTCATAAGCAATTTTTTTCAAATATTTAACTCTATAATGAGTACACATTTTTACATTTATCTTACAAGAGATGGTAAACAAATTCAATAATGGTATCAAAATAAGCGCGAAGCGATTATTGATTTGTAATACTCAATTTTGCTCGTTATAGATATCCTGCCATGGCCAACTCACTGTTCATGCACACCAGGTGGGAAAGCTGACGAATTGGCAGATTGTTTTATTTCTTGTTTGCTAATTTGCAACTGTTGTTTTAAAGCAGTTAATTGCACCAGTGGCGGATTTAAGCAATTGCCGCTTAAGGGCTATTAGGAAATCTGCCGCCCTCCCCCCCAACCCTATAATCATTGTCCTTTTCGCCGACCAGGTTTACCCACATGTTATATATCTAGTTTAGTTATTTTGTGACAGTATCTAAAGAAGTTACGAATTTACTGAATGAATAAGTTTAAGAAATTTCTGTTATTTCCTAGTTGAAAAACCCAGTAAAATAATGTATACTTCACTTGATTCACATTGACACAGTTTAATATTCAATATACTTTGCACATCTCGCATGAAAAATGGACACAAAAAACTAGCTGACGTTCAACTTCTATTTTCGTTTTAGCGAATTTCCCCTATAGGGAAGAAGCTATTACCGTAGTCGGCATGGTAAGACCTAGGCCCGGGACCATCATAACTTTTCGTTTTGAGGTCCCCAGACCCCAAAAACACCATTCGTTCGAAACTGTATATATATATATATATATATATATATATATATTAGTTGTAAGCATAATTTTAATAACATATTAGTAGCCCTAATCACTCAGTTATTTTTAATCTATATTTATATATATATGTGTCCGTGAGCACGATAACTCTCGTAAAAATTATCCGATTTAGATGAAATTTGGTATAAACATGTAAATCAACATTTATGATCTTAAGTTCGAAAACCAGCCAGATCGCTCTATCCGAAGGGCTATTTTGGGGGGGTTTTGTACCCCAAAAATGGGTTTTTCGAATTTTTTACATATAATTTTGGAAATGAAAAAATTTTATTTTTTCCCATTGGATTCAGCTTAAAAAAACACACAATTTGGTATTTTGATCATTTCTCTACGTCAATTGGTTACCGAGATATTAAAAGTGCTAAACACAGTACGTTGTCTAATGTTATTCTTATGGAGGAAAATAAAAATGTTATATCTCGCTTATTTATGAACGTATACTGACGAAACTTGGTATACGGCTTCATCTGGTTGTGGACCATTGATATTTGCTAAAAAAAAAAATTTTTACCCAAGGCTCCCGTAGCAGTAAACCTGCGTACTCAGCCCCATGTTATTCTTACGGAGAATAAGTAACGTGTTATCTGCCTTCATTATGAAAATAAATTAATGAAATTTGGTATGTGGCTTTACCTACATGAGTTATATTGATATTTGTATAAAACCCCATTTTTTGTGTTCCTTACTTCAGCAAACCTGCATACTCAGTTGCCATGTTATTCTTATGGAGAATAATTAAAATGTCATAAATCGTTTATTTATGAATGTATATTGATGAAACTTGGTATGTGGCTTTATTTGGTATTAAGATACATATATATGCATTGGAAATTCGCTGAGTACGCAGGTTTGCTGCTACGGGGGTATTTTATTCTATTATAAGAATAACATTATTAGGGCTGAGTGCAAAGGTTTACTGCCACGAGAACCAAAACAATGAGTTTCGTAGGCAAATAGCAATAGACTACATGTTCATAAGCGAGATGTCAAATTCAATGGTAGTAGTTACGTATCCAGGTCCTATTTTAGGAGCTTATAAAGCGTAAAGAAGCTCCTTTATCGGGTAAAATATTGGCGTCATTATTTAATTTTTATTAGACGATATACAAATATTGTTACAAACAAAATAATACAGAGATCCCAGTAATTGTAGTTGGTGGAGAGCCACACACGTTAATAGTTTAATTTTGTAATGGTGTGTTTTAAATGTAGAGTTATTAATTGAAATGTTAAACATTACAACTTTGGTCACCCTCCAAACACACCGTCTGAACAGCATGAGACTATTAAAAACATCATGTGCCATCGTGTAGCCTGAACTGTCCGTTGTAACGTTCCGCTAGTGGCAGACGGGAACGTTGCCACCTGACGTTACGTCGGACGTCAGCGACGCTCGTGTGTCACCGGTCTTACTAATAAACAGCTGATCACTGATAAACAGCTGATCGGTCAAGTCTTGAAACAAAGGAAAGTGAACAGTCGTTCATTCAGGTTGTAACTTGTGCATGTTAGTGTCTCTAAATCGGTCCGGGAGTGATTTTAATGATTACAACTTTTTATTTATGTGTTTCGTGTTCATTGTTTCGTGTAAGTGTACCGTTTTTGTGTTCGTGTAAATGTGCGAACTGTGATTATGAACAATCTTTTCGCTACAGTAAACAACCACTTAGGTAGGTTTAGTACCTGTTATTCGAAATTTAAATTCAGATGTGAAGGTATTAATTATTGTTTTATTTCGCGAGGCTCCATTACCATTTTGTCAGTACACGCCAAACATATCATGAGATTTAGATGATTTAAATAGTTAACTGCACCATGAACGCTATTTTACCTTCATACTAACCTTAATATACACAATATTACACCTTATTATCTATAATATTATAAAGAAGAGGTGGTTTCTGTCTGTCTGTCTGATGTTCCGGGTGAACCCAAAAACTACTTAACCGACTGGGCTGAAACTTTACACAAAGGTAGATCTTGAACCCATGCAACACATAGGCCTATTCACTTCCTTAAAATCCCCTCGGGCTACGCCCCGTGAACGTTCTAAGTTTCAATGTTTACATTTCATAAGAAAGTAAACATTCAGAAACTGTAATCCGAACAGCTGAGGGCACTTACATTTGACAGCTTAAAGAGCAGAAGCAAGAACAACAGCTGTTTCAAGCTAACTAAAATGAAATTTGCATTGACCATAGAACGGGTAAGGAAAACCCCTGTGCGAAGAACGTGTACATCAAGTATATATATATTTATTTCAATATACCGTATAATTAATCTATATAAATAAAATTAGAATTTGTCTGTACATTGCTTGGAATTATGAAATTTTTGCATATTTTGACGTTTTACACCCTAGGGAAACCAAAACAAATCTTATCTCAATTTATGTCTGTCTGTCTGCCGGTAACGCTCAAGGACGGGTTTTTGTTCGCTTTTCACTGGAAAACGGGTGCACTGACATTAATGAAACTTTGTTTATTTGTTCTATATATGCGTGAGAAGGTTTTAGGGCACTATAAACTGGCATACGCCTTTTTAAAAAATAATGGCGGCCGCTCAAAAACGTGATTTTGTGCGGTTTTGGTCATGTTTTGTTCGCTTTTCACAGGAAAACGGGTGCACCGATTTTTATGCAACTTTTTTCTATGTTCTATATGTGCGTTAGAAAGTTTTAGGCTAATTGGATTGTTTTAAATTACCTTAGGACACTGCCCCATAGGGTTTTAAAGATCCTATGCTATTCTTATGGACAAAGCATTTATTTATATTGAACCAGATGATGGCATAGTTATTCTATAAATAGGTTTTTTAGTTCTTTTTTAAAACGTTGAGTGAAGATTGGTAATAAATAAAGTATACAGAGTGGATATATGATCTAAATCTATATTTGTCAGACTCATGCACTCACTGACATAGTGATCACTTTACCTAAGAAACGACAATGTCTATTGATGATAAAATGTTGGATGGTGGTTCCCCTTATGCTGCAGATTCACAATAAGAATACGTTTAAAAAAGTCCTATAGGGTTCTTCGCTAATTTGCTTTTATGGCAATTGTATGAGTATTAGTACTTTCTGGACCTTTGTAAGTTACATTTCGGCAGGAACATAACTAATTCATCAGAAAAAAACGCAGCCTATTCCTGTTACGAAAATGTTTATGTGCTTCGCCCTCCGGAATTTCAAAATACAATATTTTAACAATCTTGCACATACTCTTGGTCTGATGGATCTGAAATTTGGTAGGAATGTAGCTGATAGGTCAGTGCAGACATTTACCTACTACAGACACAAATATACTCAAGGACTCTGGCCCAATGGCCTTTAATATAAGCGCGTTAGTCATAACACACAAACTACTCAACCAGTAGAGCTGAAATTTGATGCCTTAAAGGAAATAAGAAACAACATCATGGGGAGTCACGGTGTTGATCTCTGGAGATCTCACACAGACCCTTTGTCGTAAGTGAGACATGAGTGGACGAGTCTACGCCTCTCTAAAAATATATTTGATGTAGCCGACCACTCAGCGTCTGAACTTAACAGTAAATATGAAAATGTATTTTTGAGAAGATTAAGGGGTTGATCAGTTTTCTTATGCGCTTTTAAAAGTTGAGATTGGGACATTGAACAACAAATTAAGGTCTCAGAAACATCTATCCTTCACTCGGCACTATCGATGAATCACAGGATTTATTGATTAACAGTTTGTTACACCGAGGTTCATAAACAGTTTAATCTGGAAAGTGCCTGGCTCTGTGATTGTGCCATCCTCACGTCCACCAATGAACAAACAACGGAGATCAACACAAATGTAGGTCTATTCCAAAGGGAGGAACGAACATATACAATATTTAATACTGTTCATTTAACCATGTCCACTGTTAGAACAGTTCGTATATATTGATTTACATTTATTTAAATAAAATAAAGTAGTCATATGTTTTTAAAACATATGATTTTTCCAATTTAAATTGTTTATTTACAATTATATTGAAAACAGGACCTGGCAAGAATGGTGATTTTAAAAGTGGTTTGTCAATGTTTTTAAAGTTTAACGTTTCGTTACATTACTATTAATTTATTGGAATGTAGATTAATGTATCAAAGTATTTAAAATGTTAAATTAAACAGGGTTAATATTTTGTTGTACTTGAGTTCTTTTATTTCTAAAATCGAATCCAAAGTGTTACGTGTACCGATTTGGAGTAGCAAAAACCACACCGTTCACTACCCGACAGAGTTCCTCGACTTGGCAACAGTACCCGAACTATCTGCCATAGTATATTTCATTAACTTTAATTTAATTCTACTTTAAAAGTGTAAAATTTAATTTTAATATTGTTAAATTATGTGGGTTGTTAATATTTTTAGTTAATCTGCCATTTATGTACAACCCGTACGAAGGACGGGTACATCAGCTAGTTTCATATAAATAGAACCTTATGCATAAGAACAGTAAACAAATAAAATAAGAATAATTTTACAAAATTTGTTTAGATATTGTTGTTTGTTACAATATAATACTTGTTTATTGTTGTAACACATATTATTTGTACGAGCAGCACACCGTCATTGTCATCCGCTTTCGTCAAAATTTTCCCCGTTTCAACATTTATTTTGTAAACAACTTATTAATTTTTCTGTAAATTTGCCGCCCCTAAAAGTTTTTCCGCCCTGGGCTACAGCCCCTATAGCCCCCCCTCTAAATCCGCCACTGAATTGCACTCTGACTACTTTTACTGATGAACAAATAACATGATAACTTTGCTGCGTCAATGCTTGTGTGTGAACAGTGAAAGGGTGACTCTTCCCCTCCCCTCTTGTGTGTTATATTTTTATTTCTCTCTCTATTTTATATGTGGTTAAATAAAATCCAGTTATGTCTACCTTGTTGAACTCCTTCGTTGACATCCCTCTTCCTCACAGGAAAACCAAGCATATTTCTGTATAAAAAAGCTGTTTTCTCACAATTCCAACTTTTTTGTATTTCAACGCCAACAGCGTTTTTGTTAGAGATCACAGAAATCCTATTTAGGAAAGCGTTCCAAACCCCACAAATTGTTGTGGACATCCCGGGATTTTGAACACCTTGATCTGAAGTAACAAGACTCTAACCTTTAGGGTAGAGAGATGCCATGACATTTATTAAACTACTTGAATCTGTCAGTGTTTGAATCTTTCACAACTCGATGTGTTTACCGTGGAGTGTCAATGTGTCCGGTGCCATACCACCGTAGTCTGCCGGAAGCAGCTCCAGGGGAAAGAACTTCTCCAGAGTCTTGAGATCAGAGTGAAGGTGGATCTGAAAAGAGTTGTTAACAATAAGGGAGCTCCAACTATATAAACACTACAGCTATATATATATATATATATATATATATATATATATATATATATATATATATGAAATATTTTGCAAACAATTTGCATTGAAAGCTGTGCTGCCTATTTTCTAAGGTTCAGGTTGGTGCACTAATTAGAAATATTTATCGTTCCTTCTTCTTTATTAATGAACTGTTCTTCCAGACGAACCGATTCATTTAAATCACTCGAAAATTAAAATTTGAATCAATATTTTTTGGTTTGCTCGATTGGTGTGTTTATTCTTACTGTTATTGTACAATGTGATGAAATTAACAAAATGAGTTAATACAAGTTTTATAACTAAATGATATGACAGATTTATATTGGAAATGAATTTACTTTTAAAGCTGTTATTATTTTTGGACTAATTGGATGCAAATAAATCATTCGTCAATCATGTGAGAAAACAAAAAATAGCAGCCACTACCAGTATTCAGGCTGGTCTAGTGCAGGAACTAAGATTCGTGTTTATGTTTACTTGGCTTTGACAAAAATTCATTGTGACCCTCCACAATGGAAAAAGAAGGTTGGTGAAGCCACCCTTAAAACATATTAAATACAAGCTTTTAATACAAAGAATTTATTGGTTCACTTTGTTTTGACTCGTTCGTTGAGAGCAACTTGTTCATTATCCTCATCATACATAGCAGCAACATCCAGTTTTTGATCAGTATAACCTCCAATATTTAGTTGGAGTCGTTGAATTAGATGGCGTGAAAATATCTAAACTGAAACTAAACATGTTTAACCAAACATAAACGACAAGTGTAAACTTTCAAAACGCTTCTGTCCCTTACCAGTTGCATGAGGCCAGATTGCATGAAAGGTTTCAGCAGGGCGAGGCAGCTATCCATGAAGGAAACTGTATTGATGACGTGCACGCCTTTCAGCCTGACGGGGTGACAGTCCTGTGACATAGGAACGGGTTAATAGCACACGTTGGAGAGAGAGAGAGAGAGAGGAGAGAGAGAGGGAGAGGGAGAGGGAGAGGGAGGGAGGGAGGGAGAGAGGGAGGGAGGGAGGGAGGGAGGGAGGGAGGGAGAGAGGGAGAGCGGGAGGGAGGGAGAGAGAGAGATAAGCCGCCATATGCTAGGGCTAGACCTCTGTGAAAGAGACCAATTGCAAAACTGTTAGACTGTATTAACTTTTTTTCTCCACAGCACAAATGCCCAAAGGGACTAGATTTGGAAACAACTGTCAATTAAACTGGCTTCTTCTCAATGGGTAAGTTATCTCTTTTATAACACCTCTTTCTTTTAATATATGTTTCTTTTTTTAACATATGGTTATTCTATTATTAGTGAATTTCCTTTGGAAAGTGAACTATTAGCATGACCCACACGGTGAAACTTAAGCCCGGGACCGCCATAGAAGTAGGAACGTGACCCCCTGTACCCGTTTTGGGGGGTCGTTCATATATATATATATGTGTGTGTGTGTGTATGTGTGTGTGTGTGTGTTTGCTCTCTAGCGGTTGAATGTTTTGTCCGATTTACTTCAAATTTTGTAGGGACGTTCCTTTCTGAAATCAGTTAAACAAGTTCGTTGGGCAAAACAATAGGAAAACTCTAAACCCTTTTTTTGGGGGATTAATCTTTCAAATTTCGAGTTTTGGGTCGAAAAAGGGTCAGAAAAGCCCCAGATGTAAAATCAATGCATGTAAAAAGATGGGAATTAGAGAGGCGAAAGTTTTAAGCCCTCTCGTCATTCTAGTATAAATATTTACCGAGTTATTAAATAAACTGTGTATCGACTAAACACAGTACGTTGTCTTATGGGGGTTCACTAGAAAAGCCTGTTATTCCTTTGTTAGAGTAATTTTATCATCCCCAGCAACCTCAAGCATACTTTCAAGGCTGTCTGGACCTTCTCCTAACCTTATACTGCGCAAAATTGTATTCCCAGCTTTGAGAGTAATTGAAACCAAGACTTCAGAACAGCCAAAAAATCACTGTTTTCAGATTTCAATAAAAATTGGACAAATGCATGTTTTTACACTGATTTTGAGTTTTACAAGTTTTTATGTGGAAATTCACTTCCCTCACGTCAGCGTGCTGCGTGCCAACTCGTTTTATTTTAACCTCAACTGCCTATCATAGGCCAATAAGCCTGGTGATCTAAAGACAGCGAGGTACCATAACAAAAATAGTATAGGCAACCCAGTGTTGACCGCTCGTGAAAAAGCCGGCATAGCAGTCAACCAGGATCGAACCTACGCTTGATCACGGCTGACTTGCGAGGCCAGCGCTCTACTTTACATATGAGCTCCTGTCCGGTTATTGACTTGTCTCTAATTGTAATTGCAGAATAAGCACATTTTTCTTTTTTCTTAACCTACCTGTATGTAGACCATGAACTTCCGCACCAGATGCATACATGTGGACACCCTAGCGAGGTGTCCCATCGTGCAACCCTTCATGTCGAACACCACGATGTATCCGTCCACCAGCCCGTCCTCGGATATCCTGACATCGTTGTAGGCAAAAAACGCCAGCAGGGCTTCCTGTAACAGGGCGTCACAGTTGAATTGGATATTTGATTAGATTATTGCTGGATTACGAACCCCAGCTGAGCTGCTAACCACGTCTTGCACAAGCGGGAAAATAGGATATAGCAAGAACGGAAATGGTGGGATGGGACAGACAGCCATATTGATCTGTCAGAGGGCCAACTCCCGTGCTCCTGTGGCAGCTGTGATCAGAATCAAACACTCAACGCTCTGCCCTCCAACTGGCCAACTCTACTGGCAGGGTATCCATATACCACAGCCAGGGACCACATTCTCGGGTCGGGGAACAAACCGGACTTTCGGTCCCCAGCCGCTGCAAACGGAGGGACCAAATGTGAAAGGCAAGCATAGGGCATTTTTTAGATATGAGCACTCAGCACACCACAATACTGTCAACTGATGAAACCTAGACTCGGCATTAGCCCCTGCAGTTAATGCAATACCGCGGATAATACAGCCGCGCATGTGTATTGCCTTGTGGCTCCAAAACCTATTGCTGTGATACCCCCTTTATCCACCCCAGTTCTTACATACTTTTAAACGTTTCAGTCAGAAAAATAACCAACCAGATTGGAAGGATTCTTCAACTTCTTTTAACTTCAATATCTCGTAAAATGTGCTTATGCACTAAAATCGTAAGGCTTAGTATAAGAGGAAATGATGTTTATCAGCGGTAACACAAATTTAGAGACATATAGACATGTGACATTTAGAGGCGTTCTCACCTGGAAATTGACCTTGGAAGCGTCTGTGTCGGCCAGACGATAGACCAGGATGCGATACCCCTCTGGCGTGGACTTGGGCAATGGCGCCATCAGGCTGTGGAGAAACCAAACAATCAGAATACAAAATGTGAAATAGTGAAGTGTTGTGTAACTTTTGTATCAATTTAATAAATACTTTGTTTGAAATTCACTGTTGGTGATTGTCAAGATCATTACAAAACTCTATAGAAGGTCGACAGGAGTAGAGGTGCGCTCCCGTGGCAGCACCACTAGTCAGGTCGCTGAGAGGGGAGGCAGTGGCTTTGCAAAATTCTGCAGACAAAAACCCACCGTGGGGGACAGGGGGGCTCGGAGGGGGGAGGGGGAAAGTTCAGCAGACGAAACCCACCCTTGGGGGACGGTGGGGGGTTCGAGGGGGGCGCCCTTCAATCTCACCCACCCAGCGATCTCTATAACTACAACTGGATCGCGCGCTGTAATGCTCATAACTAGGCTTGTATCGGTCCGGCCTCTCTCAGCGCTCCCCCCACCACCTAACGGGTGAGCCGCGCCACTGCGGCCATACACTTCATAAGGGGCTACTGTGTTTTCATTGATATTATCTGACATAACTTTGTTGATACTTACTCGATTTAAATGCGGGTTTCACCATTGTACTCCTCATGAAATTGCGGAGGTTTTGGTGTAGTTTTACGTTATTAAAACATATCTGCTGTATGTATCTAGAAAGAGATGTTTACAAATATCAGCCCACGTAGCAAGTGGGTAAACAAAAACACTCTAAGGAGGAAATTCAAGTCTCGACTTGTCTGTCTCCAACCGCCACCCTTCCTTAATAATGCTAAAGACAAGTCGTTATCATTTCACTGGTAAGTTATGTTGCTATCCTATACTCTAATATGAGTAAGGTTTGCTTGATTGCTTGCTTGTTTGCTTTCTTGCGACACGGATCTCAAAAACGGCTCCAACGATTTCCTTCAAATGTTCGAAATAACTAATTTCTAGGATAAAAATAAGTTCTAGTTGGGGGAAGGGGTGAAATATTACTCCCAGTTATCTAAACAAACTGACTGGCCTTCCCCGGGCAAAGCTCGGCGCCCCAGGTACTTTTAGTGTTATAAATCTAAACTCTATACCCAAAGTCATGATTTAATTAAACTTCTGCCTTTGGCATGTTTTAAGTTTTGTTTATATTTAATGTAATCTACGTATTAGTTGGTTTCTGCATAGGCCTGATACCTTTCGATTGACAAACAGAAATTTAATTATCAAGGTACAACAACGTAATATTATAAGACATATTAATTTTTATTTGAATACTAATCCGTAATCTAATATATAAAATTCTCGTGTCACAGTGTTTGTGACCAAACTCCTCCAAAACGGCTTGACCGATTGTTATGAAATTTTGTATGTATATTTGGTAGGTCTGAGAATCGGTCGTAATCTATTTGTTATACCCCTAAGTGATACCAAGGGCTCCACCCAGAAAAATGTTTTATTTTAATTTTTTTATAAGTTTTGATTGATAACAATAGTTGTAATATCAGTTGCTATTGGTAACAGAAGCACGATTATTAAAGTTCACTCAGTTTCAATTCAACAGTCAACCTTAAAGTACACACAACCCCTGAATGCAATGCAACAGCTTTAAACGCTAGAAACCAGAATGCACGACCGTAGACGACCTCATTTGGTGTTTGCAAGTTAGTTGAGATTATAATATGTAGGCCTATTTATTTCCAATGCTCACCCTATTAGTAATTTGGTTAAAAATTTTAAGCGTTTAGCTATTTTACATTTATTTATTTGATTTCCCAATGGCAAGCAGCCAATTTACGAAGTGCACAATACATGCAAGATGACAAAGAACACATGCTTATGATACATGCTAATAAATACAAAAAGACCGCAACATTTAACTACTCATAGTGGCTATAAACTCATTTCGATTAAGATTCTCTGTTCAAACAATAAATAAAAAACGCCTCCACAAAGCAACTTTTAATGTTGCGTATACATCAGTTTATTTGTGAACGTGTAAAGTTTTAGGTCTGGGTAAAGTATGAGCACGCCCTTAAAAGGTTACTGCTTTGTACAGTACCCACGTTATTTCAGTTATTTATGCTGTTTTACTATAAGGCAAGAGGATTTTGTAGGTGTTAACATTAAGTATTTATTTTTGCCCAAAAAATTGTAGAAAATTCTAAATTTTTAATCGCATGAGGTAAAATGAATCAAAAGGATTGGATATTTGTTCTTTATAATAAATCTACACCACCAATCAAAATTGAGAACACTAAATCCAAACCCAAGTTCGGCTGGCCTTCGGCAAAAACTACACAAGTTAGTATTGTTTAAGAATACATATAACCGTTAAGTTAATACTAATATTACGAAAATATATTTTTTTTTCAAGTAAATAGTTTGATTAGTGTATTTTATGCTTATTTTTATGACCTATTCCAAGCCTTTTAGCGCTCATTTAATTTAATACATCAACCTAACAAATCAACACGTTCACGCGCGCTTGCCATATTTATTTTCTTGGTAAAATAATTAATATACCTTTTGAAACTGAATAACCTAATTGTTGTAACTTCATACTCAAACCACAATAAGTGTGTAAACTAAATTAAATCAATAAAACATTAGCGAAGATAGCAGCCTTCAAAATGCAAAAAAATGGCTAACGAATATAGTTTATAACCAAATTATTTTGATATAACATCTATATCATAATCTCCGAAATTTCATGCAGATTGCAACTGTGTAAATTAATTTAAAATCAAGCAACCATGAGCGAACATGTAGCGGTTTTTGTGAGCGCGAGCACGGTAACGCCGTAAGAGGAATGTATAAGGGAGCAACAGTGCACCCGTTAAGTGGTGGGGGGAGAGCCGAGCGGCCGGACCGAAAACCCAGCACGGAGCGCGCGATCCAGTTGTAGTTATAGAGATCGCTGCACCCACCTCACGCAGAACCGACTAATAGTCCCTACTAGTGGGGAGTAGGCCTTTGTCAGATCACCGAGAGGGAATATGATGGTTGGATTGCGAAGATGTAAATGTACCCGAATGAATCCCCTTTGAATGACCTAGTGCTAAGCAGCTGTGGTGACGAACGACACTTTTTAAACGTAACTGCCGTTGACCTTGTATGTCTCATAGTTATCTGTGGTGATGATGAATTTATTTCATTTAAAAAATCATTGTGGACATTACCATCACTTATTGGGAGACAAAATTATTCTGAACTAGTAACCAGTAGCGGCTTCGCTCGCGATCACAACGTAATATTATACTGACATTCCTATATTCATATTGTGTTACCGTTACAAAGCCAACATGGCCTGTTGATTAATTGTTTTTACTCTATCCAGCTGATTGCTTAAAACTTATAGTTATTTCCCAATGTTAAGCTTATGGGAAAAAAAACTCAATATTAAGGGGCCCCAGGGCCTCACTCACAAATTATTTCTTTAAAAAAGAGGTTTCCTACACAACTTCACGTTAGGCTCCTTCCATAGTGACACCAAAAACATGAAAACCGGTTCAGTAGTTTAGGAGGAGTGATTATCACAAAAAACCTGCTCGCCTATTAAATAAGTATAGATTGATTGGAAACAGCCATTCTCACTATATTATTGTTTTTGAGCTTTCCAATCAGACGGTTAATCAATCGATTCTCTTTTATACAGTCTAAAAACATTTATTTGCGATAAATTTAAATCATTATTTTAATTCGTAAAACTCTTCCTCGCCACACCACCATATTCAAGTATATGTTTGAGTAACTTATGGTGTTCTCTAAAGATTCTGTGATGGTTTTGGCTTTTAGGTATGGATAAAAAATTATTTATTAAATGCTGGAGCCCCTGCAACCACTAGCAGCATCCTGCCGAACAGATGTGTGTTGCGGGTAGGCAAGCGTTGCAATAAGGCGCTTAACGGTGCCTGTAAAAATACAGCATTTCAATATTATCAATGGAACCCGACTCTAAAAGGGTCATTCTAATGGATAAAATTAAACTAAACTATTTTTTTTAAAGGATTGTTTTAGTTTATATGTTTACTGTTTTATCTTCTGAATTCAGTTCCACAGACTGGTGAAGCTATTAAGCTACAAGTAAATGAGAATCTTTAAATTACAATTTGTGATTATACGGTTATAAACTAGATTCTGACATCCCTAAGTGTGTGACATGGATCCCTGACTGTTTTATTATGCCCAACAGTTTTAGCGAAATTTTCCCTATAGGGAAGAAGCTATTACCATAGTCGGCATGGTAAGACCTAGGCCCGGGACCATGATAACTTCTCGTTTTGAGGTCCCCAGATGCCAAAAACACTATTCGTTCAAATTTGTATATATGTATCTATATCTATATTATGTGCCCGTTAACTCGATAAATTTTAGCGAATTTCCCCTATAGGGAAGAAGCTATTACCGTAGTCGGCATGGTAAGACCTAGGCCCGGGACCATGATAACTTTTCGTTTTGAGGTCCCCAGACCCCAAAAACACCATTCGTTCGAAACTGTATATATATATATATATATATATATATATATATATATATATATATATATATATATATATATATATATATATATATATATATATATGTGTGTCCGTGAGCACGATAACTCTCGTAAAAATGATCCGATTTTGATGAAATTTGGTATAAACGTGTAAAGGAACATTTATGACTTTAAGTTCGAAAACCAGCCAGATCGCTCTCCTCGAAGGGGTATTTTGGGGGGGTTTTGTACCCCAAAAATGAGTTTTTTGAATTTTTCACATATAATTTTTGAAATATTCAAATTTTAGTTTTCACCATTGGATTAAGCTTAAAAAAACACACAATTTGGTATTTTGATCATTTCTCTACGTCAATGGGTTACCGAGATATTGAAAGTGCTAAACACAGTACGTTGTCTAATGTTATTCTTATGGAGGAAAATAAAAATTTTATATCTCGCTTATTTATGAACGTATTATGACGAAACTTGGTATATGGCTTCATATGGTTGTGGTCTATTGATATTTGTTCAAAAAAATAATTTGTTGCCAAAGGATCCCGTAGCAGCAAACCTGTGTACTCATCCCCATGTTATTCTTATGGTAATAATTAAATGCTATGTCTCCCTTAATTATGAACATAAATTAATAAAAACTGGTATATTACTTCACCTACTTCAGTTATATTGATATTATCATAAGAACCCATTTTTTGTGTTCCTTGTTGCAGCAAACCTGCGTACTCAGCCCCAATGTTATTCTTATGGGGAATAATTAAAATTGTATATATCGCTTATTTATGAATATATTTTTATGAAACTTGATAAGTGGCTTGATGTAGTATTAAGACATTTATTTCTCCATTGGAAATTCGCTGAGTATGCAGGTTTGCTGCGACGGGGGTATTTAAAAAATCATCCGATTTCGATTAAATTTGGCACGAACGTGTAAAGCAACATTCATGACTAAGTTCGAAAACCAGAAAGATCGGACCATGGAAGGGGGTTTTATGGGGGTTTAAATTTTCCAAAAATCAGTTATTTGAACTTGTTACCCTAAAATTTTTAAAACATTAATTTTGGTTTTGACTATTATTTAAAGCTTAAAAAACAAATAATATGGTATTTGAATTATTAACCTAGGTTAAGTGGTTGAAGAGAAAATCCAAAAAACGTGTTCATAAAATCTCCCTTGTTAATCTTGTGGGAAAAAGGTTTTTATCTTTTCCACAATTAATTTTACTCTAAACTTCACGTTTCCTTTTACCAATCGGTTCTGCTCTACAAAACAATCATTTTGGTGTTTAAATTGTGATTCTACATCCATTCGTTGCAGAGATATTCAAAGTGCTAAACACAGTACGTTGTCCAATGTTATCCTTATGGAGAATAATTAAAATTTGATATCTCGATTATTTATGAATGTGCATCGATGAAACTTAGAATAGAATAGAATAGAATGGAATATTTTTATTTTCTCATAATACATAACGAAAATACATAGTTGTAACTTTATTTTTAATTACGCAGCTTGTTTGTAACTTAAATAAATAATAAATGTCCATTTTACTTGTCAGGCTGACATAAAAATAAAAATAAAATAATGATAAAACAATAGGGCCTCTTAAGGCAATGCCTGTTTTGAGGTTCCATCACTTAAATTAAAATAACATAAAGTAAAGTAAGCGAACAGAAATGATCGAAATATAATAAACACAATTGTCTCAGACAACCTATGTGTATACAAAAAATAAAAAATAAATACAAAATTAAATATTTTACGTGCCTTATTTTCTCACATAAACACTGAAATTAAGCATGGGCTCAATGCATAAAAACTAATTACAGAAAATAAATAAAACTGTATTTGTAGATTCATATAGTCTATCATATAAATTATACATGTATTATAATATTCTAAGGTTTACTCTTTCAAACCGCGCCCCGCACTTGTGCCACCAGGCGGCTCATGGCCCTCCCCGGAGGCTTGCCTCCGGAGTTGGTCTACCCAGGTGCCGTCAAAGCTCATTGCATGCAATGCATAGTCCCTGTGTGGCATAGTCCTCCAAAGTGCGCCCTTATAAATTTACTTAGCTATAATATCAAAAATAAAACTATTGCTGAATTTGAAATAAAAAATCAATATCCTCTAGTTGAAATAACCATTTCCTTGATCTACTTAAAAAAATTTGAATATTAAATGCAATCTTGGTATGTCGCTTCATCTAGTTCTGGTATATAGATATTTGCACAAAAAATGATTTTTTTGTTGATTGTCCCCATAGCAGCAAACCTGCATACTCAGCCCTAATGTTATTCTTATGGACAATAAGTAAAGTTTTATACCTCCTTTGATTATGTACATAAATGATTGAACCTTGGTACGTAGCTTCACCTGGTTGAGTTATATTGATAATTGCATAAAACACATTTCTTATATTTCTTGTTGCAGCAAAACTGCATACTCAGCCCTAATGTTAATTCTCATGGAGAATAAATAAATTGCCATGTATAACTTATTTATAAATATATTTTTATGAAACTTGGTAAATGGCTCTACGCGGTAGTGAGAAACATATAGGCTACATACATTGGAAATTCGCTTAGTATGCAGGTTTACTGCAACGGGGGTATTGTATCTCTGACGTCGTCGATACAAAACAAACCATTTTCTGTGTTTGCTGTGTAAGGCATATGGAAGACAGCTGGAAATTGGTAAACACAAATTTGACAATTCACAATTGCCAACCTCGAAACCATCTCGCATATTTTATGGATTTTATTCTTCATCTCGCCAGAAATTGGTTGTTAAGGATTGGTAGCGGTATTGTAAAAAATACGCGTTTTACTTTTAATTATTAGTAAAAAACAACAAACAGAAACTTCACTTGAATATGCCACATTTTGGAATTTTTGGGAACTTTTTTATATTTTCGAGCATTCAATATATTTCAATTGCCTTACATCACTTGATTTTGGAAAGTACTTCAAAGCTACAAAATGTTGGGTTTTACTAAAAAACTAAAGGACGAAACCGAAATAGACCTGAAAGAAAACTATTTATTTTACATTATCAAACGGTAACACAAGGATATTACAAAAAATAGTTTAATAAATACAATTAAAAGAGTTGTGAGATATAATGATGAATACGGTCACAGAGAAACGAATCTACAATCTCTTTAAAATCCTTTGTGCTACCAACCAAACCGATGCACGTATCTATGTCACTCTAGCAAAACAACTACAATGCCGTTCGCAATTCGCAATACAATAATTAGCAGACGTTGGCATCAGCTGTCACGTCTCGAGTTGACAAACATTGCGAAACTAATTTCACTTCGCATCCGCAGTGTGCCAACATTGCCGCATAAATTGTCGCGTGTTCATCCGATAGTAAACCTGAAACTCGAAACACAGGTGTATTTTGAGGTTATGCGTCATTCTATTCCAAACGAGGTTAATACATAGTACCTGGGGGCCGAGCTTTGCTGGGGGGAAGTTCAGTCAGTTTAGATGACTTGGAGTAATATTTCACCACTTCCCCCTACTGATAATCAGATTTGTATTATTCAATTGCCTCTTGTACATTTTTAGGTCACTCCAGTTGTTATTTATAGCTCAATGTCCCTTTGATTTATATTACTACTCTATATATGTAATCTTCACTCAAATCTTTTAATCTCTGCTTTCAGGAAACCACATGTTAATAATCATAAACAACATGAGTATTACTTTGACAGTTCCCTGGTTGATTATGAACAGCTGTTACAATTCTTTTGTTTTGATTTGAAACTCCATAAGCCCAATGATAATTTGTTTAACTTTTAATTTTAGTTTTTTACATTATTTGATTTTTCCTGGGGATGAGGCCTGTCTAGAACTTATTTTTATCCCAGAAATTAGTTATTTCGATCATTTGAAGGAAATCGTTGGAGCCGTTTTTGAGATCAGTGTCGCAAGCAAGCAAACCTTACTCATATTAGAGTATAGGATAGGATAGAGGTCTCGTCGGGGTAGAAAAGTAAAGGCTATATGCTGACCGCTAATTTACTCAACTAACCAATCAAATCCTCTCTTCAAAAGTGTATATTTTTGTCAGCTGACTGTCATATAATTTAAAGAGAGGATCTGATTGGTTACCATGTTGGTTGCCATGGGAGCAGAGTTGACCGAGGGGGAAAAAGGCGGACAACCATGTAGGCTTCACTTTTACCCCAGACGAGAACTCAAGATATATTAACCTTGTTGACGCTATCCAATGAGCTTGATACATCTAGTGTTCTCATTTGGGACTGGGGTGAACAACTGAAGCCTACAGTGGCCGCCATTTCATCCTCTGCTGAAATAAAACATTAGCAAAGTAAGGAATTACCGTGGACAATGAGGGGTTTTATCATTGATTTTGAATACAGATTATATGAACCGAGCTTATGACCCACCTGTAATCTGACAAATTCACCATGAAACTAGCGCTACACCATCTCAAAGGAGGCGCTGACAACACGGCTTGTTTCAATTTGAGGGATTTTCAACACGTTTCTGGGAATTTCGAGCCCTCCACGGGATTAAAAACACCAATAGTCTGATAAGTTAATGTGTTTAATTGTTATCAGATATTTTATCCGTGATTCAATCGTATTTTATACTGGATCTTGTTAAAAACCGTTATCATATGAACTGTATTAATTCGATTTTTGTAAACAAATATTTGATTAAAATTATCTGTTGTTTAATTCAAATAAAAAATACTCTTTCCAGTTTCTTTAAAGTGATCATATTTTAGCACTGTACAAGTGATATGCTTAATCTATGGTAAACTCCAAATAAACCGATAGTAAAAATAGTATATATCACTTATTTACGTATGTATTGTTATGTAACTTGGTAAGTGGCTTTATGTGGTAGCGAGGCACATATTTATGCATTGGAAATTCGCTGAGCACGCAGGTTTGCTGCGACAAGGTTATTTGTATGTTAGTAGAGCGTTTCCAACTTGTTAAAATACGTTTTATAATTAATTTTATCTACGATATCATAGATTTGAGAGACTTGACTGAATTCATTAAATATGACATTTTTAAATGGAATATTAACCGCTGAAAATTGTATAACAAATAAATATGTTTATAACACATGCGGAGAGGCTGGTTGAGTTGAGTTCCCGCTGTGCTGCTTGCTATTTGCCATTTCAGAATCTTGGTGCCCGATGAAGGTTCAGGGCAGGGCGAGTAGCAAGCCCAGCTGAGTGAAAGTTGTTTGACCACTTGGGGAAGTTGGGGGTTGGGGGTAGTTGAGGGGAGGGTTCTGCGTGTGTGTGAGTGAGCATCCGGGACTCTGCATGTGTGTGAGTGAGCAGCGACTGGCCTGACCTCTAGGCGGAATAGCTTGTCAATAGAGTCGACTGCACCACCTTAACTACCTGGTTCGTCTCGCATCACAGGTTAGACAAATTTCCTGTATTAAAAAATATAAGATAATATCTATTCTATCTATTTACTTATTTAATAGGCGAGCTGTTTTTTTTTTGTGACCATCACTCCTCATAAACTACTGAACCGATTTTCATGTTTTTGGTGTCATTGGAAAGAGCCTAACGTGAAGTTGTGCGGGGAACTTTTTGTATTGAGAAATAATTTGTGAGTGAGGCCCTGGGGTTAAATTGAGTTTTTTTCCCATAAGCTTAACATTGGGAAATAACTTTAAGTTGTAAGCAATCAGCTGGATAGAGTAAACACAGTTAATCAGCAGGTCATGTTGGCTTTGGAACGGTAACACAATATTTATACGGGAATGTCAGTGTAATATTACGTTGTGATCGCGAGCGAAGCCGCGACAGGCTACTGGTACGATTAAAAGAGAGCAGCTATAGTAAAAGTAAATAGAAAACTATTTGATTTTGCAATCTAGCGGAAAACATATAAATGATCTCAGATTAAAAGCGAGATGATAAGGGATTTTTTAAGGACATTAAAAGGGATAGAACGGGATTTTTTGTGTGAAAAACGGATTTGTTATTTTTGTTTCGAATGCAGCTAATATAGTTGCCTAATTAGTAGATCAGATGGAACATTTTCCTGGCTTAAGAAATTAACCAGTCTTGGGATATCTATTCTGTATTCAAAATCAATGGTTGTATACGGGGGTTTGTTCATGAATTTAGGGAAAATTACGGCCACTATATAGGCTTCATTTTCTCTTGGAAATTAACATGTGTATAACACAATTTATCTAGTGCTTGTGTGAGAGCTCGTTGACGCTAACTACCAGCTGACCAGCTGTTTGTATAACAGCTGATTGACAACAGCTGTTTCCCGCTAAATTACCTGCAAGTCAATATTGTTTTGTAATGGCATGTTCTGTTTTCAATTTATTTCAAGACTTGAACTAACAGATAAATCATAAACTAGGGATTAACATAAACCTTTTTCTGAATGAAAGTTTGATTCTTTGATAGTTTTTGCCACCTCCAAAAGGTAAGTTACTGTTCGTTTTATGTGATTGCAATATTTGTCGATGCATTTTTAACTGAATATCCTAATTTATGTCTGCTGCTAATTACCAATACTGCTTGATAATTGCTGCTTTTAAATAATTTGTTAAAAGACGAGGATAATTGCATTGTGTGTTATATGCAAGGAGTTCTACTGGTAATACTGGAGGCTTCACTGATGGACAAAATTGCAAGCCGTTCTTTGCTAAATTTCGGCGAGGCAAAGAATCGAACGAATCGACAACGTGAATCAAACAAATAGCTGTTCATGATTTGAAAATGAATAAACTTTTATTTGTTTATTTTGTCATAATTAATCATATTTCACGGCAAGATTAGATGCATAAATAAAACGAAAAAATGAATTTGTTCCAACTTTTAATAATTTTTTTATACTGTTTTTTATCTTTGCAAGTAAGTGAAACCAGGAGTATCAGAACAGCCAAAAAATCAATGTTTTTAGACTGATTTTGAGTTTTAAAAGTTGTTATGTGGAAATTCACTTCCCTCACGTCAGCGTGCTGCGTGCAAACTCGTTTTCAATATGAGCTCGTTCGCTTCGCTCACTCGCCTTCCGGATGAGCTTGTTCGCTACGCTCACTCGCCTATCGAAAAAAGAGTTTGAGTTGCCATTCAATTAGTTTGTTTATTTCCATTATTAGAGTTTCCATTCAAATAGGTTTTTTATTTCCATAATGATAAACAGCTGTTTACAATATTTTAATTTATAGAAGCTGATTTAATGGTTTGTTTTTGTAATTCATAGTCATCGTTGTTATGATTTTAAACTCCATAAGCCCAATGTTAAAATTTTCAATCTTCAAATGCTTTGTTTAGAAAAACACGAGTTTTCCTGAGGTAGTGGTTTTTACCAATCGAATTTTTAGACCCAAAAGCCCCTAATCCCAAACTTTGGCGATCTCGAGATAAATTTTGCAAACAAACAGACATTGCTCGTATTAGAGTATAGGATGTTAACTTTCACAGCCCTTCCCTCCTCAACGATCCGATATCTTGGTTTACGAGTCACTTTAACGAGCAAAAAAAAAAAACAAGCGATTTCAGTGCGCGGAATTTCGATATCACAAATAGTTCATCCATTAAAAACCGTGAATATTGAATATTTTAGATTCTCTGAACGATTGTTATTTGTGATATCGCATTTTCGCTCACTTAAACCACTAGTTATTTTAGTTTGCTGTTTAAAAGCGATATCGGATAATCCGATGACAAGATGGGCTTTAAACGTTAATATTTTCCTTATGGGGGAAGCAAATAGAAACGCGAACAGTTTCGTGACAGAAGTTATACGTCCACTTATCATTGGTTATACGTCCACTATTTCATGTCGACATTTTTCCACACAGTTATCATTGAAGGACTCATTACCTTGTGATTTGCTCAAGATAGAGGAAACAGTAACAGTATAGGTGATAATTACGTTAAACCATCGTCTGAGGTTACAACGCACGACGCCGGCGGAAGCGGTAATGCCAACAGCTGTGACCTCACATTACCGCCAAGGACAGCTGCTTTCTCCATAGAGTACAATCAAGGTCACGGCGGGGGTGTTAGCCAAGGAGGTATTTTTAAAACTAGAGGCAAAATTAATCAATAAATTACGAATCGTTCGCAGCCATGTTTTGTGGAGAGTAAAAACTCGCAGAAATCGAAATATAGTCATAAAAGTAAACCGAATGAAATATTATTAATGTTTTAAAAATTAATAATTGTAATTGTTAGTTTGCGTATTGTTTACCATGGTTCACGGTAAGAACAGATTTGTAAATCAGGGATACAAAATTAGTATGTTCCAACGTTGATTACTTTTATATCAAAAATGTGAATGAATTGAATAACTAACCCGTGTATAGAGTTCTAAAAAAGATGCATTTTCCCCACCAGTGTATCAACCTGACAAAATCACCGCCTCGCTTTTTCGATAAAAATTGTTAAATGTTGTCTCCAGGGCTGCACGTCTTTTTCTCCGCGGTTTAGGGTAATTTCAAAACACATCTTTTGCTCCGGGGGTAGAGCAGGTAGAACTCGGGCCGCTGGAAACACCTCTTTTGCTCCGCGAGGGGGAGAGTGGCTAACATTCCCTCTCCCACAAATTTTTTCACCATAAGTCTAACTGGAGGTGAAAAGTCAAACCGAACTTTCTTTCGAAATACTCTAGGTCCTTACCGTGGAGAACCTAGGTAAATAAACGGTATCAGGAAACTGACGCATACTTTCTCCCTTTTAGCCCAACTTTAATGAATAAATTACTTTTTATTTACTAAATATAGAATACGAAGCACGGTCGGATGTACAGAAAATCTTGTAAACAAGTTTTAAAAAGCATCCACCCAAATCCCTGCTTTGGAGGCAGTACAGAATCCATTGCTACACTCGTGGTTTTAAGAGGGGAAATGCCCCCTATTCCCCCCAGGGTTATTAAGGGGCAACATATTTTTAATTTCCTCTGTTGGTCAATGCTAAATTGACAAGCATATCAAGTTTGAATGAAATTGATCAGTAAATAAGAGATAAATAGTAATTTTTGTACTCCCCATAAGAATAACATTGGACAACGTACTGTGTTTACCACAAAATAAAAATTTCAATTTTCTCCGACACCAGCAATCGTAGAATAGTAATTCAAAATACTAAATTATTTAGTTTTTGAACTCTTTTTAATGGTGAATAGTAATATTTTTTTATATTCATGTCTTTTTATGAAAAATCCAAAAAACAGAATTTTTGATGTTTTTAGTCGTGTAATTTCTGAACCCAAATTTTTACAGGAATGCGGGTAGTGTCATTTTGTTGGAAAACTAATGTTCTACAAACGACTAAAGTTTAATCAAAATCGTTAGAGCCGTTTTTGAGAAATTTGGATTTTTCATGTTTTTTGGCGGTTTTTGGGGGATAATTACCCTTAAAAATCAAAAATTCAAAAAAATGAGAAAAACTCCTGGAGATATCGTGGATTAGTACCTACATACCAAATTTCAGAAAAATCGGTCCATTGGTTAGGGCTCTAGCTCTGTACACATCCATACGGACAGACAGACAGACACACAGACAACACGTAAAAATCGCTTTTTTGGGTTCAGGGAGCACCAAAACGAATATTTCCACTAACAACTCAAATTCGAAAATTTTGGCGAAAACAATACTTTCTCCATATACTATGTATAAGGGGAGAAAGTAAAAATTATTATGTTCGGTTCGGGGGTTTGTAATCCTGTGTGTTCAAAACACTGGAATTGTTGCGAACCCGAGCGTCGATCTGCCCGAGATCCGCGGCCATAGCCCCTGCCTTCCTTAAATTCCCACAAATAACTTGGTTCGGTACAACTATTACTTCAGTTCCATGAAAACCAATTGAATTGATTCTGAATGTACAACTTCCACCACTCGAAATGTTTTTCTTATTTAGTTTTGCAAAGAATATTTCATGTTTGGTGACATACATTTTCTATGCATTTTCTATACATTTTCTATTCGACTGTGAATAAGTGCAGGCCTATTAATTTAACTTTTTCTATATGTAAAATTTCACTATTATGATATAAAGCATATGCTGTATATATAATAATACTCGCTTCGCTCGCTGGGGGCTCCGCCCCCAGACCCCTGTGGGGGGCTTCGCCCCCAGGTCGCTGTTTGGCCTCATTTTGAAGTGGCGTCAAATCAAGTGGCCAAGAACCCCCATAAGACTACTACTCATACTAAGAAAACAGACCAATCTTCAGAAATTTAAATATGAGAGCATCTGTATGGCCGTTGGAACTGTTTAAAACACTAGATTTCGATTGTTTTTATCCGGCATTATTAAGTTATTGAGGTAGTAAAACTGGAAAAAGTAAGGCTTAGGAATTTTCTCTTTGGTTAGAAAGTGCAAAGCACATGAATGCCAAATCTGGAGTTCCTAACTTTAGGAAATGTAACCGAAATACGACTACTATTAATATAATACTACGTGGAAATAAAACCGAAACCAGGTAAATAATATTAGTGGTATAATCAGACTCCGGGTATAATTTAAGTTATTCAAATAATTGAATAACATTGAAACATTTTTTAGTATGACCTGTAAATAACGATTTTTAAATGTTGTGGATGGATACACCGTCATAACATACCATAATAATAATACATGTGGTGTCTATAGGACATGTCCAACTAATCAAAACAAATTTGTGCTGGTTTTTACCCACTATGTAAGTCTAACATGCCCAAATATCAATGAAAACACCAGAAAATCTAAAAAACAAGAGGATTTCCAAAATTGTTTAGGGTTCAAACAATTCAAATTGGTCATGCGACTTCTGCCACATACTTCCTGTAATGTAGATATATTCCGTGCCAAATATTAGGACTCTAAGTACTATTTTTGATTGTCAAATAAATAAAAACCACTAAGTTTTGGTGGAAAATTGCTAAAGATTTAAGAAATCTAGCGCTACGTAAGGGTGAAGGGGTGAGATACGGCAAAATGTCATATGAATAAAGTTGTAGTTTGTCTAAAATCCGTGGCACGTGGTGGTCTTCGTTTTTTGATAGGACAGCCCGTTCTGCCACTAGAGCCCAAATAAAAAAAATATTGCATTTTGATTTTTTTAGCGAATTTCCCCTATAGGGAAGAAGCTATTACCGTAGGTCTCATGGTAAGACTTAAGCCCGAGACCATGATAACTTTTTGTTTTGAGGTCCCCAGATGTCCAAAACACTATTCGTTCAAATTTATATATATGTATATATATATCTATATATATATATGTGTCCGTGAATGCGATAACTTGAGTAAAAAACGTCCGATTTCGATGAAATTTGGCTCAAATGTGTAAACTGCCATTTATGACTTTAAGTTCGAAAACCAGAAAAATCGGACCATGGCAAGGGGGGTTTATGGGGATTTTTAATTTTCCAAAAATCAGTTTTTTGCATTTTTCACCCTAACATTTTTAAAACACTTAACTTTGGTTTTGACCATGTTATAGAGCTTAAAAAAACAAATAATATGGTATTTTGAATTATTAACCTAGGTTAAGTGGTTGCGGAAAAAATCCAAAAAACATGCTCATAAAAACTCCCATGTTTATTTAATGGGAAAAAGGTTTTTGGCTTTTTCTCAGTTAATTTTACTTTAAACTTCACATTTTCTTTTACCAATCACTTAAGCTCCACAAAACAATCATTTTGGTGTTTAAATTATGATTCTACGTCAAACCGTTGCAGAGATATTGAAAGTGCTAAACACAGTACGTTGTCCAATGTTATCCTTATGGAGAATAAATAAAATTTGATATCTTGATTATTTATGAATGTATATTGATGAAATTTGGTATGAGGCTTCATGTTGTACTGGTATATTGATATTTGCACAAAAAATAAATGTTTTGTTGGTTGTCCCCGTAGCAGCTAACCTACATACTCAGCCCTAATGTTATTCTTATGGAGAATAAGTAAAGTTTTATATCTCCCTTAATTATGAACATAAATTAATAAAACATGGTAAGTAGCTTCACCTGGTTCAAGTTATATTGATAATTGCATAAAAACTCATTTCTTATCTTCCTCGTTGCAGCAAACCTGCGTACTGAGTCCTAATGTTATTCTTATGGGGAATAAATAAAAATGTTATAAATCACTTATTTATGAATGTATTTTTGTCAAACTTGGGTGAGTGGCTTTATGTACTAGTGAGAAACATATCAATGCATTGGAAATTCGCTGAGTACGCAGGTTTGCTGCGACGGGGGTATTTATTCATAATTATTTATTTATTTTGAGACAGTTCAAACTAAAAATAGTAGGATTTGGGAAGAAAAGGTGCAACGCACACGCATGCCATATCTCACGATCCTAGTTAAAGTATAAATGGTGATACGTGCATTCTATTTAATAACAATTGTTCCAGAACCGGCATTTCCTTACTACTTATACTTAGAAAACTGTAAAATATATAGATTTTAAGAGTTTTAGCGAATTTCCCCTATAGGGAAGAAGCTATTACCGTAGGTCTCATGGTAAGACTTAAGCCCGAGACCATGATAACTTTTTGTTTTGATGTCCCCAGATGTCCAAAACACTATTCGTTCAAATTTATATATATGTATATATATATATATATATATATATATATATATATATATATATATGTGTGTGTCCGTGAATGCGATAACTTGAGTAAAAAACGTCCGATTTCGATGAAATTTGGCTCAAATGTGTAAACTGACATTTATGACTTGAAGTTCGAAAACCAGAAAAATCGGACCATGGGAAGGGGGATTATGGGGGTTTTAAATTTTCCAAAAATCAGTTTTTTGCATTTTTTACCCTAAAATTTTTAAAACACTTAATTTTGGTTTAGACCATGTTATAGAGCTTAAAAAAACAAATAATATGGTATTTTGAATTATTAACCTAGGTTAAGTGGTTGCGGAAAAAATCCAAAAAAACATGCTCATAAAATCTCCCATGTTAATCTTATGGGAAAAAGGTTTTTGGCTTTTCCTCAGTTAATTTTACTTTAAACTTCACATTTTCTTTTACCAATCACTTCAGCTCCACAAAACAATCATTTTGGTGTTTAAATTGTGATTCTACGTCAAACCGTTGCAGAGATATTCAAAGTGCTAAACACAGTACGTTGTCCAATGTTATCCTTATGGAGAATAAATAAAATTTGATATCTTGATTATTTATGAATGTATATTGATGAAATTTGGTATGTGGCTTCATGTTGTACTGGTATATTGATAATTGCACAAAAAATAAATGTTTTGTTGATTGTCCCCGTAGCAGCTAACCTGCATACTCAGCCCTAATGTTATTCTTATGGAGAATAAGTAAAGTTTTATATCTCCCTTAATTATGAACATAAATTAATAAAACATGGTAAGTAGCTTCACCTGGTTCAGTTATATTGATAATTGCATAAAAACTAATTTCTTATCTTCCTCGTTGCAGCAAACCTGCGTACTCAGTCCTAATGTTATTCTTATGGGGAATAAATAAAATGTAATAAATCACTTATTTATGAATGTATTTTTGTCAAAATTGGTGAGTGGCTTTATGTACTAGTGAGAAACATATCAATGCATTGGAAATTCGCTGAGTACGCAGGTTTGCTGCGACGGGGGGTATTTGATTTTCCGGCAGGTTTAAGTAGAGAAATAGTTATATTTCTGCTGCTATTTACTAAGTGTGATGTAGACATACTGCGTGCCCAATATTAGGCCTCGATCAAGTATATTAACGTGATAGGAAATAAAAAACGGCCAAAATATTTCGAAAATATGCCGAAATTTTAAAAATCTAGCACTACCTAAGGGTGAAGGAGACGAGATACGACAAAAGGTCATAGGACCAAAGTTGTAGATCGTCTAAAATCCGTGGCACGTGGTGGTCTCCGTTCCTCGATAGGACCAACCGTTCGTCCGCTACAGCTCAAATAAAAAGGCACTATTTTGGACATGTTCAAAATTTCCTCCATTTTGAATTTTTTTGAGGGGGTTAAAATAAAAAATTGTAGCTTTTTGGGATTTTCCTGGGGGTTACAAGGTACAGCCTACATACATGCCAAATTTCAGGTTTCTAGCTCCTCTAGAAGTGGTCTAGAATTCGTATACCTGAGTGAGTGAGTGAGTGAGTTACACATGCGGCTGTATAGTATATTAGATATATATATAAAGTTGTTAATGACCCCCCAAAATTTGTTCAGGGGGTCACGTTTGGAACTTCTATGGTGGTCCACATTCCTGGGATTCCACCATCCAGATTCCTATGGTGGTTCCATGGAACATGATCATAATTTGTAATTTATAATTTGTATATGCATTTAAACTGGAATGCAGCAGTGTTATTCCTAAACATGTCTCTTTATTTGGATGTTCCAATCATTATATTACATTTCTACATGTATAACTACTGTAACAAGAAGAAATCAATAAATGTTATGTTTTTCAATAAGTATTACAGAAGTGCGTATCAAAAATCTATAACACCTGTGAAAAATGTCTCGAGATTGCTATAGTCTTTATAAATCATGAGTTTGCAACGACTGTTCGCCATAAAAAATACTGTTGCTGAATACGAACAGCAACATATGCTGAATACGAGGTCATATGCCTGTTGCTGAATACGACTTGTCATGGAGACGTAGTATGATAAATTTTAAGCAATGTATTACCTCAGTGCTCGAAAAAAATGAATACCCTTAACTGATATATAATGTAGCCTTTATAAGGCGTCTTTTGAACCTTATAAGGAATACGATCACCGTTAACAACCTGAAATACTATGACTTTGGGTTTCTACAATCCTTATGCAGCAAATATGACATGATTTATAAGGGATTTTACCCTCGACAGAGTGCAACATAAAAAATGTACCCGAAAAACAGGAAAAAGTCTACAAAAGCTCAAAAATGTTGATTTTTTTTGGGGTGTTTAAGATACTTTATCTGGGCGTGTGAGTGTTGCTTGGTACTAATTGTAATGTAGGAATACTGTGTGATAAATATTAGGCCTCTAAGTTCTATATTAGAGCGAAAAACCACAAAAGTCTTAGAAAAAAGCTTAAATTTAAAAAATCTAGCGCTACCTAAGGGTGAAGGGGGTGAGATACGGAAAAATGTCATAGGACTGAAGTTGTAGTTCGTCTAAAATCCGTGGCACATGGAGGTCTTCGTTTTTCGATAAGACAACCCGTTTGGCCGCTAGAGCTCAAATAAAAAATACTACATTTTGATTTTGTATTCCCAAATTTTCTTTTTGAGATAGTTCAAATTAAAAATAGTAGGATTTGGGGAGAAAAGGTGCAAAGCACACGCAAGACATATATCACGATCCTAGTTAAAGTATAAATGGTGATACGTGCATTCTAATTAATAACAATTGTTCCGGAACCGGCATATCCTTACTACTTATAGTTAGAAAACGGTCAAATCTATGAAATTTAAGAGTTTATTTATTTTCCGACAAGTTTAAGTTATATAAATTGGTCATATTTCTGCTGTTGTTTACTAAGTGTGATGTAGACGTACTGCGTGCCCAATATTAGGCCTCCATCAAGTATATTAACGTGATAGGAAATATAAAACCGCCACAAATTCTCAAAATTTGAAAAAATCTAGAGCTATCTAAGGGTGAAGGAGAAGAGATACGACAAAAAGTCATAGGACCAAAGTTGTAGATATTGCAAAATCCGTGGCACGTGGTGATGTCCGTTTTTTGATAGAACCATCCCTTCGCACACTAGAGCTCAAAAACCATAATTTTGTAATAAGCCTTTTTTGGGGGGTTTTAAATATTTTTTTAAGGGGGGTTGAAATAACAAAATGTCGGTTTTGGCGATTTTCCTGGGGGTTAAAAGCTATAAGCTACCTGCATGCAAAATTTCAGGTTTCTAGCTCGTCTAGAAGTGGTCTAGAATTCGTATACCTCAGTGAGTGAGTGAGTGAGTGAGTGAGTTACACATGCGGCTGTATATATTTTAGACTCGCTTCGCTCGCTGGGGGCTCCGCCCCCAGACCCCTGTGTGTATGGCATGATTTATAAGGGATTTTACCCTCAACAGAGCCAACATAAAAAATACACCCGAAAAACACGAAAAATCTACAAGAGCTCATAAAACTTTGATTTTTTTTGTGTGTTTAAGTTACTTGATCTGGGCGTGGGATTATTGCTTGGTACTAATTGTAATGTAGGAATACTGTTTGATAAGTATTAGGCCTCTAAGTTCTATATTAGAGCGACAAACCATTAAAAACCACGAACAAATCTATGAAAAAAGTTTAAATTTAAAAATCTAGCGCTATCTAAGGGTGAAGGGGGTGAGATACGGCAAAATGTCATAGGACGAAAGTTGTAGTTCGTCTAAAATCCGTGGCTCGTGGTGGTCTTCGTTTTTTCAATAGGACAACCCGTTCGGCCGCTAGAGCTCAAATAAAAAATACTACATTTTGATTTTTGTATTCACAATTATTTATTTTGTTGAGATAGTTCAAACTAAAAATAGTAGGATCTGGGAAGAAAAGGTGCAAGGCACATGCATGCCAAATCTCACGTCTCTAGCTCAAGTATTTTTGGTGTCACGTGTATGTCCAATAATATAAATTGGCCAGAACCCCCAATACACCACTACTTATACTAAGAAAACGGTCATATCTAAAGATATTTAGAGTTTTTCATTTTTCGGCAGGTTTGATTAATAAAAACTGGTAATATTTCTGATGCTATTTACTAAGTGTAATGTAGACATACTGCGTGCCTAATATTAGGCCTCCATCAAGTATATTAACGTGATAGGTAATAAAAAACGGCTAAAATATTTCGAAAATATGCCGAAATTTGAAAAATCTAGAGCTACCTAAGGGTGAAGGAGAAAAGATACGACAAAAAGTCATAGGACCAAAGTTGTAGATCGTCTAAAATCCGTGCGTCGTGGTGGTCTCCGTTTCTCGATAGGACCAACCGTTCGGCCGCTACAGCCACAAAAAATGCACTATTTTGGAGATGTTCAAAATTTCCTCCATTTTGAATTTTTTTGAGGAGGTTAAAATAAAAATTATACCTTTTTGCAATTTTTCTGGGGGTTTCAATGGACAAGCTACATGTAGGCCTAATTCCATGTTTCTAGCTTATCTAGAATTACCTGAGTAAGTCGATAATGCAGTTTGACAATTATGGAATAATTAGGGGTTTTAATTTTCTTGGGGTGTTTAATTATTGAAACATGTTAGTTTATCGAGTGTTTCGTGAAGGGTAATGTGTCAACATATTAAGTGCAAAATATCAAGCCCTTATATACTAAGTTAAAGTGATAGGAAATTAAAAACCACGAAAATAACCGTCGAAATTGCCTAAAATTTGAAAAATCTAGCGCTACCTAAGGGTGAAGGGAGCGAGATACGACAAAATGTCATAGGAACAAAGTTGTAGATCTTGCAAAATCCGTAGCACGTGGTGGTGTCCGTTTTTCGATAGGTTAATCCGTTCGTCCGCTAGAGCTCAAAAACTGTAATTTTAAAATAAACTTTTTTTGGGGGGGTTTTAAATATTTTTTTGGGGGGGTTAAGATACAAAACCGTCAGTTTTGGTGATTTTCCTGGGGGTTACAAGCTATAAGCTACCTGCGTGCAAAATTTCAGGTTTCTAGCTCGTCTAGAATTCGTATACCTCAGTGAGTGAGTGAGTGAGTGAGTGAGTGAGTGAGTGAGTCAGTTACACATGCGGCTGTATATATATTAGACTCGCTTCGCTCGCTGGGGGCTCCGCCCCCAGACCCCTATGGGGGGCTTCGCCCCCAGGTCACTGTTTGGCCACAGTTTAATGTAAACTGGTCCAAATTCTATTTAAGAACTAAATTCTACAACTATTCCAAGGCTTTGATTATTTTAAGGGTTTAACCTATGAACTCCGGTCCTGTGCCTGTTGCTGAGTACGACTTGGCATGGAGACGTAGTATGTTAAATTTTAAGCCTCAATGTATTACCTAAGTTCTCGAAAAAAAAAAATGAATACCCTTAACTGTTGTATAATGTAGCCTTTATAAGGCGTCTTTTGAACTTTATAAGGAATACGACCACCGTTACCAACCTGAAATACTATGACTTTGGGTTTCTACAATCCTTCTGCAGCAAATATGACATGATTTATATGAGATTTTACCTTCGACAAAGCGCAATATAGAAAATATACCCGAAATACACGAATAAATCTACAAAAGCTCAAAGACTTTGATTTTTTTTGGTGTATAAGATATTTAATCTGGGCGTGTGAGTGTTGCTTGGTACTAATTGTAATGTAGGAATACTGTTTGATAAATATTAGGCCTCTAAGTTCTATATTAGAGCGAAAAACCATTAAAAACCACAAAAATCTTAGAAAAAAGCTTAAGTTTAAAAAATCTAGCGCTAACTAAGGGTGAAGGGGGTGAGATACGGTAAAATGTCACAGAACTAAAGTTGTAGTTCGTCTAAAATCCGTGGCACACAGTGGGCTTTGTTTTTCGATAGGACATCCCGTTTGGCCGCTAGAGCTCAAATAAGAAATACTACATTTTGATTTTGTATTCCCAAATTTTCTTTTTGAGATAGGCCAAACAAAAAATAGTAGGATTTGGGAAGAAAAAGAGCAATGCACAAGCAAGCCATATATCACGATCCTAGTTAAAGTATACATGGTGATAAGTGCATTCTAATTAATAACAATTGTTCCGGAACCGGCATTTCCTTACTACTTATACTTAGAAAACGGCCAAATCTATAAAATTTAAGAGTTTTTTTATTTTCCGACAGGTTTAAGTAATAAAAACTGGTCATATTTCTGCTGTTATTTACTAAATGTGATGTAGACATACTGCGTGCCCAATATTAGGCCTTCATCAAGTATATTAACGTGATAGGAAATAAAAAACCGCCACAAAATCTCAAAATTTGAAAAAATCTAGAGCTATCTAAGGGTGAAGGAGACGAGATACGACAAAAAGTCATGGGACCAAAGTTGTAGATCTTGCAAAATCCGTGGCACGTGGTGGTGTCCGTTTTTTGATAGGACCATCCGTTCGCGCGCTAGAGCTCAAAAACTGGAATTTTAAAATAAGCCTTTTTTGGGGGTTTTAAATATTTTTTTAAGGGGGGTTAAAATAAAATATTGTTGGTTTTGGCAATTTTCCTGGGGGTTACAAGCTATAAGCTACCTGCATGCAAAATTTCAGGTTTCTAGCTCATCTAGAAGTGGTCTAGAATTCGTATACCTCAGTCAGTCAGTCAGTCAGTCAGTCAGTGAGTTACACATGCGGCTGTATATATGTTAGACTCGCTTCGCTCGCTGGGGGCTCCGCCCCCAGACCCCTGTGGGGGGCTTCGCCCCCAGGTCGCTGTTTGGCCTCATTTTGAGGTGGCGTTAAATCAAGTGGCCAAGAAGCCCCATAAGACTACTACTCATACTAAGAAAACAGACCAATCTTCAGAAATTTAAATATGAGAGCATCTGTATGGCCGTTGGAACTGTTTAAACAACACTAGATTTCGATTGTTTCTATCCGCCATTATTAAGTTATTGAGGTATTAAAACTGGAAAAAGTAAGGCTTAGGAATTTTCTTTGGTTAGAAAGTGCAAAGCACATGAATGCCAAATCTGGAGTTCCTAACTTTAGGAAATGTAACCGAAATACTACTACTATTAATATAATACTACGTGGAAATAAAACCGAAACCAGGTAAATAATAATATTAGTGGTATAATCAGACTCCGGGAATAATTTAAGTTATTCAAATAGTTGAATAACTTTGAAACATTTTTTAGTATGACCTGTAAATAACGATTTTTAAATATTGTGGATGGATACACCGTCATAACATACCATAATAATAATACATGTGGTGTCTATAGGACATGTCCAACTAATCAAAACAAATTTGTGCTGGTTTTTACCCACTATGTAAGTCTAACATGCCCAAATATCAATGAAAACACCGGGAAATCTCTAAAAAACTAGAGAATTTTCAAAATTGTTTAGGGTTCAAGCAATTCAAATTGGTCATGCGACTTCTGCCTCATACTTCCTGTAATGTAGAGATATTCTGTGCCAAATATTAGGGCTCTAAGTACTATTTTTGAGTGTCAAATAAATAAAAACCACTAAGTTTTGGTGGAAAATTGCTAAAGATTTAAGAAATCTAGCGCTACCTAAGGGTGAAGGGGGTGAGATACGAAAAATGTCATATGAATAAAGTTGTAGTTTGTCTAAAATCCGTGGCACGTGGTGGTCTTCGTTTTTCGATAGGACAGCCCGTTCTGCCACTAGAGCCCAAATAAAAAAAAATTTTGCATTTTGATTTTTTATTCACAATTATATTAATTATTATTATTATTATTATTTTTTATTATTGATTATTATTCTTTTGAGATAGTTCAAACTAAAAATAGTAGGATTTGGGAAGAAAAGGTGCAACGCACACGCATGCCATATCTCACGATCCTAGTTAAAGTATAAATGGTGATACGTGCATTCTATTTAATAACAATTGTTCCAGAACCGGCATTTCCTTACTACTTATACTTTGAAAACTGTAAAATATATAGATTTTAAGAGTTTTTGATTTTCCGGCAGGTTTAAGTAGTAAAAATGGTTATATTTCTGCTCATATTTACTAAGTGTGATGTAGACATACTGTGTGCCCAATATTAAACCTCCGACAAGTATATTAACGTGATAGGAAATAAAAAACGGCCACAAAATATAGAAAATATGCCGAAATTTGAGAAATCTAGCGCTATCTAAGGGCGAAGGAGACGAGATACGACAAAAAGTCATAGGACCAAAGTTATAGATCGTCTAAAACCCGTGTGTCGTAGTAGTCCCCGTTTCTCGATTGGACCAACCGTTTGGCCGCTACAGCACAAAAACATGCACTATTTTGTAAATGCTCAAAATTTCCTCACTTTTGAATTTTTTTGAGGAGGTTAAAATAAAAAATTATACCTTTTTGCAATTTTTCTGGGGGTTTCAATAGACAAGCTACATATAGGCCTAATTCCATGTTTCTAGCTTATCTAGAATTACCTGAGTAAGTCGATAATGCAGTTTGTCATTTATAGAATAATTAGGGTTTTTAATTTTTTTGGGATGTTTAATTATTAAAATATGTTAGTTTATGGAGTGTTTCGTGAAGGGTAATGTGTCAACATATTGAGTGCAAAATATCAAGCCTTTATATACTAAATTAAAGTGATAGGCAATTAAAAACCACGAAAATAACCGTCGAAATTGCCTAAAATTTGAAAAATCTAGCGCTACCTAAGGGTGAAGGGGGCGAGATACGACAAAATGTCATAGGAACAAAGTTGTATATCTTGCAAAATCCGTGGCACGTGGTGGTGTCCGTTTTTCGATAGGTCAATCCGTTCGGCCGCTGGAGCTCAAAAACTGTAATTTTAAAATAGGCATTTTTTGGGGGGGTTTTAAATATTTTTTTGGGGGGGTTAAGATACAAATCCGTCAGTTTTGGCGATTTTCCTGGGGGTTAAAAGCTATAAGCTACCTGCATGCAAAATTTCAGGTTTCTAGCTCGTCTAGAAGTGGTCTAGAATTCGTATACCTCAGTGAGTGAGTGAGTGAGTGAGTGAGTTACACATGCGGCTGTATATATTTTAGACTCGCTTCGCTCGCTGGGGGCTCCGCCCCCAGACCCCTATGGGGGGCTTCGCCCCCAGGTCACTGTTTGGCCACAGTTTAATGTAAACTGGTCCAAATTCTATTTAAGAACTAAATTCTACAACTATTCCAAGGCTTTGATTATTTTAAGGGTTTAACCTATGAACTCCGTTCCTGTGCCTGTTGCTGAGTACGACTTGGCATGGAGACGTAGTATGTTAAATTTTAAGCCTCAATGTATTACCTAAGTTCTCGAAAAAAAAAATGAATACCCTTAACTGTTGTATAATGTAGCCTTTATAAGGCGTCTTTTGAACTTTATAAGGAATACGACCACCGTTACCAACCTGAAATACTATGACTTTGGGTTTCTACAATCCTTCTGCAGCAAATATGACATGATTTATATGAGATTTTACCTTCGACAAAGCGCAATATAGAAAATATACCCGAAATACACGAATAAATCTACAAAAGCTCAAAGACTTTGATTTTTTTTGGTGTATAAGATATTTAATCTGGGCGTGTGAGTGTTGCTTGGTACTAATTGTAATGTAGGAATACTGTTTGATAAATATTAGGCCTCTAAGTTCTATATTAGAGCGAAAAACCATTAAAAACCACAAAAATCTTAGAAAAAAGCTTAAGTTTAAAAAATCTAGCGCTAACTAAGGGTGAAGGGGGTGAGATACGGTAAAATGTCACAGAACTAAAGTTGTAGTTCGTCTAAAATCCGTGGCACACAGCGGACTTCGTTTTTCGATAGGACATCCCGTTTGGCCGCTAGAGCTCAAATAAGAAATACTACATTTTGATTTTGTATTCCCAAATCTTCTTTTTGAGATAGGCCAAACAAAAAATAGTAGGATTTGGGAAGAAAAAGAGCAACGCACACGCAAGCCATATATCACGATCCTAGTTAAAGTATACATGGTGATAAGTGCATTCTAATTAATAACAATTGTTCCGGAACCGGCATTTCCTTACTACGTATACTTAGAAAACGGCCAAATCTATAAAATTTAAGAGTTTTTTTATTTTCCGACAGGTTTAAGTAATAAAAACTGGTCATATTTCTGCTGTTATTTACTAAATGTGATGTAGACATACTGCGTGCCCAATATTAGGCCTTCATCAAGTATATTAACGTGATAGGAAATAAAAAACCGCCACAAAATCTCAAAATTTGAAAAAATCTAGAGCTATCTAAGGGTGAAGGAGACGAGATACGACAAAAAGTCATAGGACCAAAGTTGTAGATCTTGCAAAATCCGTAGCACGTGGTGGTGTCCGTTTTTTGATAGGACCATCCGTTCGCGCGCTAGAGCTCAAAAACTGGAATTTTAAAATAAGCCTTTTTTGGGGGTTTTAAATATTTTTTTTAGGGGGGTTAAAATAAAATATTGTTGGTTTTGGCAATTTTCCTGGGGGTTACAAGCTATAAGCTACCTGCATGCAAAATTTCAGGTTTCTAGCTCATCTACAAGTGGTCTAGAATTCGTATACCTCAGTCAGTCAGTCAGTCAGTCAGTCAGTCAGTCAGTCAGTCAGTCAGTCAGTCAGTCAGTGAGTTACACATGCGGCTGTATATATGTTAGACTCGCTTCGCTCGCTGGGGGCTCCGCCCCCAGTCCCCTGTGGGGGGCTTCGCCCCCAGGTCGCTGTTTGGCCTCATTTTGAGGTGGCGTTAAATCAAGTGGCCAAGAAGCCCCATAAGACTACTACTCATACTAAGAAAACAGACCAATCTTCAGAAATTTAAATATGAGAGCATCTGTATGGCCGTTGGAACTGTTTAAACAACACTAGATTTCGATTGTTTCTATCCGCCATTATTAAGTTATTGAGGTATTAAAACTGGAAAAAGTAAGGCTTAGGAATTTTCTTTGGTTAGAAAGTGCAAAGCACATGAATGCCAAATCTGGAGTTCCTAACTTTAGGAAATGTAACCGAAATACTACTACTATTAATATAATACTACGTGGAAATAAAACCGAAACCAGGTAAATAATAATATTAGTGGTATAATCAGACTCCGGGAATAATTTAAGTTATTCAAATAGTTGAATAACTTTGAAACATTTTTTAGTATGACCTGTAAATAACGATTTTTAAATATTGTGGATGGATACACCGTCATAACATACCATAATAATAATACATGTGGTGTCTATAGGACATGTCCAACTAATCAAAACAAATTTGTGCTGGTTTTTACCCACTATGTAAGTCTAACATGCCCAAATATCAATGAAAACACCGGGAAATCTCTAAAAAACTAGAGAATTTTCAAAATTGTTTAGGGTTCAAGCAATTCAAATTGGTCATGCGACTTCTGCCTCATACTTCCAGTAATGTAGAGATATTCTGTGCCAAATATTAGGGCTCTAAGTACTATTTTTGAGTGTCAAATAAATAAAAACCACTAAGTTTTGGTGGAAAATTGCTAAAGATTTAAGAAATCTAGCGCTACCTAAGGGTGAAGGGGGTGAGATACGAAAAATGTCATATGAATAAAGTTGTAGTTTGTCTAAAATCCGTGGCACGTGGTGGTCTTCGTTTTTCGATAGGACAGCCCGTTCTGCCACTAGAGCCCAAATAAAAAAAATATTGCATTTTGATTTTTTATTCACAATTATATTAATTATTATTATTATTATTATTTTTTATTATTGATTATTATTCTTTTGAGATAGTTCAAACTAAAAATAGTAGGATTTGGGAAGAAAAGGTGCAACGCACACGCATGCCATATCTCACGATCCTAGTTAAAGTATAAATGGTGATACGTGCATTCTATTTAATAACAATTGTTCCAGAACCGGCATTTCCTTACTACTTATACTTTGAAAACTGTAAAATATATAGATTTTAAGAGTTTTTGATTTTCCGGCAGGTTTAAGTAGTAAAAATGGTTATATTTCTGCTCATATTTACTAAGTGTGATGTAGACATACTGTGTGCCCAATATTAAACCTCCGACAAGTATATTAACGTGATAGGAAATAAAAAACGGCCACAAAATATAGAAAATATGCCGAAATTTGAGAAATCTAGCGCTATCTAAGGGCGAAGGAGACGAGATACGACAAAAAGTCATAGGACCAAAGTTATAGATCGTCTAAAACCCGTTTGTCGTAGTAGTCCCCGTTTCTCGATTGGACCAACCGTTTGGCCGCTACAGCACAAAAACATGCACTATTTTGTAAATGCTCAAAATTTCCTCACTTTTGAATTTTTTTGAGGAGGTTAAAATAAAAAATTATACCTTTTTGCAATTTTCCTGGGGGTTTCAATAGACAAGCTACATATAGGCCTAATTCCATGTTTCTAGCTTATCTAGAATTACCTGAGTAAGTCGATAATGCAGTTTGTCATTTATAGAATAATTAGGGTTTTTAATTTTTTTGGGATGTTTAATTATTAAAATATGTTAGTTTATGGAGTGTTTCGTGAAGGGTAATGTGTCAACATATTGAGTGCAAAATATCAAGCCTTTATATACTAAATTAAAGTGATAGGCAATTAAAAACCACGAAATTGCCTAAAATTTGAAAAATCTAGCGCTACCTAAGGGTGAAGGGGGCGAGATACGACAAAATGTCATAGGACCAAAGTTGTAGATCTTGCAAAATCCGTGGCACGTGGTGGTGTCCGTTTTTCGATAGGTCAATCCGTTCGGCCGCTGGAGCTCAAAAACTGTAATTTTAAAATAGGCATTTTTTGGGGGGGTTTTAAATATTTTTTTGGGGGGGTTAAGATACAAATCCGTCAGTTTTGGCGATTTTCCTGGGGGTTAAAAGCTATAAGCTACCTGCATGCAAAATTTCAGGTTTCTAGCTCGTCTAGAAGTGGTCTAGAATTCGTATACCTCAGTGAGTGAGTGAGTGAGTGAGTGAGTGAGTGAGTGAGTGAGTTACACATGCGGCTGTATATATTTTAGACTCGCTTCGCTCGCTGGGGGCTCCGCCCCCAGACCCTAGTGGGGGGCTTCGCCCCCAGGTCGCTGTTTGGCCTCATTTTGAAGTGGCGTCAAATCAAGTGGCCAAGAACCCTCATAAGACTACTACTCATACTAAGAAAACAGACCAATCTTCAGAAATTTAAATATGAGTGCATCTGTATGGCCGTTGGAACTGTTTAAACAACACTAGATTTCGATTGTTTCTATCCGCCATTATTAAGTTATTCATGTAGTAAAACTGGAAAAAGTAAGGCTTAGGAATTTTCTCTTTGGTTAGAAAGTGCAAAGCACATGAATGCCAAATCTGGAGTTCCTAACTTTAGGAAATGTAACCAAAATACTACTACTATTAATATAATACTACGTGGAAATAAAACCGAAACCAGGTAAATAATAATATTAGTGGTATAATCATACTCCGGGTAAAATTTAAGTTATTCAAATAATTGAGTAACTCTGAAACATTTTTTAGTATGACCTGTAAATAACTATTTTTAAATGTTGTGGATAGATACACCGTCATAACATACCATAATAATAATACATGTGGTGTCTATAGGACATGTCCAACTAATCAAAACAAATTTGTGCTGGTTTTTACCCACTATGTAAGTCTAACATGCCCAAATATCAATGAAAACACCGGGAAATCTAAAAAACTAGAGGATTTTCAAAATTGTTTAGGGTTCAAACAATTCAAATTGGTCATGAGACTTCTGCCACATACATTATGTAATGTAGAGATATTCCGTGCCAAATATTAGGACTCTAAGTACTATTTTTGAGTTTCAAATAAATAAAAACCACTAAGTTTTGGTGGAAAATTGCTAAAGATTTAAGAAATCTAGCGCTACCTAAGGGTGAAGGGGGTGAGATACGGCAAAATGTCATATGAATAAAGTTGTAGTTTGTCTAAAATCCGTGGCACGTGGTGGTCTTCGTTTTTCGATGGGACTGCCCGTTCTACAACTTGAGCCCAAATAAAAAAATATTGCATTTTGATTTTTTTATTCACAATTATTTATTTCTTTTGAGATAGTTCAAACTAAAAATTGTAGGATTTGGGAAGAAAAGGTGCAACGCACACGCATGCCATATCTCACGATCCTAGTTAAAGTATAAATGGTGATAAGTGCATTCTATTTAATAACAATCGTTCCAGAACCGGCATTTCCTTACTACTTATACTTAGAAAACTGTAAAATATATAGATTTTAAGAGTTTTTGATTTTCCGGCAGGTTTAAGTAATAAAAATGGTTATATTTCTGCTGCTATTTACTAAGTGTGATGAAGACATACTGCGTGCCCATTATTAGGCCTCCGACAAGTATATTAACGTGATAGGAAATAAAAAACGGCCACAAAATATAGAAAATATGCCGAAATTTGAGAAATCTAGCGCTATCTAAGGTTGAAGGAGACGAGAAACGACAAAAAGACATAGGACCAAAGTTATAGATCGTCTAAAGCCCGTGTGTCGTAGCAGTCCCCGTTTCTCGATTGGATCAACCGTTCTGCCGCTACAGCAAAAAAACATGCACTATTTTGGAGATGTTCAAAATTTCCTCTCTTTTGATTTTTTTTGAGGAGGTTAAAATAAAAAATTATACCTTTTTGCAATTTTCCTGGGGGTTTCAATAGACAAGCTACATATAGGCCTAATTCCATGTTTCTAGCTTATCTAGAATTACCTGAGTAAGACGATAATGCAGTTTGTCATTTATAGAATAATTAGGGTTTTTAATTTTTTTGGGATGTTTAATTATTAAAATATGTTAGTTTATCGAGTGTTTCGTGAAGAGTAATGTGTAAACATATTGAGTGCCAAATATCAAGCCTTTACATACTAAATTAAAGTGATAGGAAATTAAAGACCACAAAAATAACCGTCGAAATTCCCTGAAATTTGGAAAATCTAGCGCTACCTAAGGGTGAAGGGAGCAAGATACGACAAAACGTCATAGGAACAAAGTTGTAGATCTTGTAAAATCCGTGACACGTGGTGTTGTCCGTTTTACGATAGGTCAATCCGTTCGGCCGCTAGAGCTCAAAAACTGTAATTTTAAAATAAGCCTTTTTGGGGGGGTTTTAAATATTTTTTTAGGGGGGTTAAAATAAAAAATTGACAGTTTTGGCAATTTTTCTGGGGGTTACAAGCTATAAGCTACCTGCATGCAAAATTTCAGGTTTCTAGCTAGTCTAGAAGTGGTCTAGAATTCGTATACCTCAGTGAGTGAGTGAGTGAGTGAGTTACACATGCGGCTGTATATATTTTAGACTCGCTTCGCTCGCTGGGGGCTCCGCCCCCAGACCCCTGTGTGTATGGCATGATTTATAAGGGATTTTACCCTCAACAGAGCCAACATAAAAAATACACCCGAAAAACACGAAAAGTCTACAAGAGCTCATAAAACTTTGATTTTTTTGTGTGTTTAAGTTACTTGATCTGGGCGTGGGATTATTGCTTGGTACTAATTGTAATGTAGGAATACTGTTTGATAAGTATTAGGCCTCTAAGTTCTATATTAGAGCGACAAACCATTAAAAACCACGAACAAATCTATGAAAAAAGTTTAAATTTAAAAATCTAGCGCTATCTAAGGGTGAAGGGGGTGAGATACGGCAAAATGTCATAGGACGAAAGTTGTAGTTCGTCTAAAATCCGTGGCTCGTTGTTGTCTTCGTTTTTTCAATAGGACAACCCGTTCGGCCGCTAGAGCTCAAATAAAAAATACTACATTTTGATTTTTGTATTCACAATTATTTATTTTGTTGAGATAGTTCAAACCAAAAATAGTAGGATTTGGGAAGAAAAGGTGCAAGGCACATGCATGCCAAATCTCACGTCTCTAGCTCAAGTATTTTTGGTGTCACGTGTATGTCCAATAATATAAATTGGCCAGAACCCCCAATACACCACTACTTATACTAAGAAAACGGTCATATCTAAAGATATTTAGAGTTTTTCATTTTTCGGAAGGTTTAATTAATAAAAACTGGTAATATTTCTGATGCTATTTACTAAGTGTAATGTAGACATACTGCGTGCCTAATATTAGGCCTCCATCAAGTATATTAACGTGATAGGTAATAAAAAACGGCTAAAATATTTCGAAAATATGCTGAAATTTGAAAAATCTAGCGCTACCTAAGGGTGAAGGAGAAAAGATACGACAAAAAGTCATAGGACCAAAGTCGTAGATCGTCTAAAATCCGTGCGTCGTGGTGGTCTCCGTTTCTCGATAGGACCAACCGTTCGGCCGCTACAGCCACAAAAAATGCACTATTTTGGAGATGTTCAAAATTTCCTCCATTTTGAATTTTTTTGAGGAGGTTAAAATAAAAATTATACCTTTTTGCAATTTTTCTGGGGGTTTCAATGGACAAGCTACATGTAGGCCTAATTCCATGTTTATAGCTTATCTAGAATTACCTGAGTAAGTCGATAATGCAGTTTGACAATTATGGAATAATTAGGGGTTTTAATTTGTTTGGGGTGTTTAATTATTGAAACATGTTAGTTTATCGAGTGTTTCGTGAAGGGTAATGTGTCAACATATTAAGTGCAAAATATCAAGCCCTTATATACTAAGTTAAAGTGATAGGAAATTAAAAACCACGAAAATAACCGTCGAAATTGCCTAAAATTTGAAAATCTAGCGCTACCTAAGGGTGAAGGGAGCGAGATACGACAAAATGTCATAGGAACAAAGTTGTAGATCTTGCAAAATCCGTGGCACGTGGTGGTGTCCGTTTTTCGATAGGTTAATCCGTTCGTCCGCTAGAGCTCAAAAACTGTAATTTTAAAATAAACTTTTTTTGGGGGGGTTTTAAATATTTTTTTGGGGGGGTTAAGATACAAAACCGTCAGTTTTGGTGATTTTCCTGGGGGTTACAAGCTATAAGCTACCTGCATGCAAAATTTCAGGTTTCTAGCTCGTCTAGAAGTGGTATAGAATTCGTATACCTCAGTGAGTGAGTGAGTGAGTGAGTGAGTGAGTGAGTGAGTCAGTTACACATGCGGCTGTATATATATTAGACTCGCTTCGCTCGCTGGGGGCTCCGCCCCCAGACCCCTGTGGGGGGCTTCGCCCCCAGGTCCCTGTCTTAATTTATACCCTTAACTGATGTATAATGTAGCCTTTAAAAGGCGTATTTTTAACCTTATAAGGGATACGACCACCGTTAACAACCTGAAACACTATGACTTTGGGTAACTAAAAGCCTTCTGCAACAAATGTGACATGATTTATAAGGGATTTTACCCTCGACAGTGCGCAACATAGAAAATGTACCCGAAAAACACAAAAAGTCTACAAGAGCTCAAAAACTTTGATTTTTTTGGGTGTTTAAGATACTTAAATCTGGGCGTGGGAGTATTGCTTGGTACTAATTGTAATGTAGGAATACTGTGTGATAAGTATTAGGCCTCTAAGTTCTATATTAGAGCGACAAACCATTAAAAACTACAAACAAATTTGTGAAAAAAATTTAAATTTAAAAAATCCAGCGCTATCTAAGGGTGAAAGGGGTGAGATACGGCAAAATGCCATAGGACTAAAGTTGTAGTTCGTCTGAAATCCGTGGCACATAGTGGTCTTCGTTTTTCGATAGGACAACTCGTTCGGCCGCTAGAGCTTGAATAAAAAAATACTACATTTTGATTTTTGTATTCACAATTATTTATTTTATTGAGATAGTTCAAACTAAATATAGTAGGATTTGGAAAGAAAAGGTGGAAGGCACATGCATGCCAAGTCTCACGTCTCTAGCTCAAGTATTATTGGTGTCACGTGAATATCCAATAATATAAATTGGTACAGAACCCCCAATACATCACTACTTATACTAAGATAACTGTCATATCTAAAGATATTTAGATTTTTTCATTTTTCGACAGGTTTAATTAATAAAAACTGGTCATATTTCTGCTGCCATTTACTAAGTGTGATGTAGACATACTGCGTGTCCAATATTAGGCCTCCATCAAGTATATTAACGTGATAGGAAATAAAAAACGGCCAAAATATTTCGAAAATATGCCGAAATTTGAAAAATCTAGCGCTACCTAAGGGTGAAGGAGACGAGATACGACAAAAAGTCACAGGACCAAAGTTGTAGATCGTCTAAAATCCGTGGCACGTGGTGGTCTCCGTTTCTCGATAGGACCAACCGTTCGGCCGCTACAGCTCAAATAAAAAGTCACTATTTTTGACTTTTGTTATTGTTATTTTGTTATTGTTTCTATCCGCCATTATCAAGTTATTCAAGCAGTAAAATTAGAGGATTTTCAAATTTGTTTAGGGTTCAAACAATTCAAATTGGTCATGCGACTTCTGCCACATACTTCCTGTAATGTAGAGATATTCCGTTCCAAATATAAGTACTATTTTTGAGTGTTAAATAAATAAAAACCACTAAGTTTTGGTGAAAAATTACTAAAGATTTAAGAAATCTAGCGCTACCTAAGGGTGAAGGGGGTGAGATACGGCAAAATGTCATATGAATAATGTTGTAGTTTTTCTAAAATCCGTGGCACGTCTTAGTTTTTCGATAGGACAGCCCGTTATGCCACTAGAGCTCAAATAAAAAAAATTGCATTTTGATTTTTTATTCACAACTATTTATTTTTTTTGAGATAGTTCAAACTAAAAATAGTAGTATTTGGGAAGAAAAGGTGCAACGCACGCGCATGCCATATCTCATGATCCTAGTTAAAGTATAAATGGTGATACGTGCATTCTATTTAATAACAATTGTTCCAGAACCGGCATTTCCTTACTACTTATACTTAGAAAACTGTAAAATATATATATTTTAAGAGTTTTTGATTTTCCGACAGGTTTAAATAGTAAAAATGGTTATATTTCTGCTGCTATTTACTAAGTGTGATGTAGACATACAGCGTGCCTAATATTAGGCCTCCGACAAGTATATGAACGTAATAGGAAATAAAAAACGGCCACAAAATATAGAAAATATGCCGAAATTTGAGAAATCTAGCGCTATCTAAGGCTGAAGGAGACAAGATACGACAAAAAGTCATTGGACCAAAGTTATAGATGTTCTAAAGCTCGTGTGTCGTGGTGGTCTCCGTTTCTCGATTGGACCAACCGTTCGGCCGCTACAGCACAAAAACATGCACTATTTTGGAGATGTTCAAAATTTCCTACCTTTTGAATTTTTTTAGGAGGTTAAAATAAAAAATCATACCTTTTTGCAACTTTCCTGGGGGTTTCAATGGACAAGCTCCATATAGACCTAATTCCATGTTTCTAGCTTATCTAGAATTACCTGAGTAAGTCGATAATGCAGTTTGTCATTTATAGAATAATTAGGGTTTTTAATTTTTTTGGGATGTTTAATTATTAAAATATGTTAGTTTATCGACTGTTTCGTGAAGGGTAATGAGTAAACATATTGAGTGCCAAATATCAAGCCTTTACATACTAAATTAAAGTGATAGGAAATTAAAGACCACCAAAATAACCGTCAAAATTGCCTGAAATTTGAAAAATCTAGCGCTACCTAAGGGTGAAGGGAGCAATATACGACAAAAAGTCACAGGAACAAAGTTGTAGATCTTGTAAAATCCGTGGCACGTGGTGGTGTCCGTTTTTCGATAGATCAATCCGTTCGGCCGCTAGAGCTCAAAAACTGTAATTTTAAAATAAGCCTTTTTTGGGGGGGTTTTAAATATTTTTTAGGGGGGGTTATGATATAAAACTGTCAGTTTTGGCGATTTTCCTGGGGGTTACAAGCTATAAGCTACCTGCATGCAAAATTTCAGGTTTCTAGCTCGTCTAGAAGTGGTCTAGAATTCGTATACCTCAGTGAGTGAGTGAGTCAGTTACACATGCGGCTGTATATATATTATCTGCCCCCAGATCCCTATCGTAGTACCTATGGCACATGGTTTAATTACGCTAATAATCCGAGGTCCTATGTATACTCAAAATATAAAGTACACTTATTGAGTGAACAAATTTAGGGCTAGCAGTACAATATTAGAGTATATAACAATTTAAAAATCGCCCCCAGGTCCCTATCGTAGTACCTATGGCACATGGTTTAATTACGCTAATAATCCGAGGTCCTATGTATACTCAAAATATAAAGTACACTTATTGAGTGAACAAATTTAGGGCTAGCAGTACAATATTAGAGTATATAACAATTTAAAAATCGCTCCGCATCCGCCCCCAGGCCCCTGTGGGAGGCCTCGCCCCCAGGTCGCTGTTTGGCAACAATTTAATATAAATTGGTCCAAATTCTATTTAAGACCTAAATTCTACTTCTAATATAAGGCTTTGATTATTTTTAAGGGTTTAACATATAAAATCTGGCCATATGCCTGTTGATGAATACTACTTGGTATGGAGACGTAGTATGTTAAATTTTAAGCCTCCATGTATTACCTAAGTGCTTGAAAAAAATAGCTGATGTATAATGTAGCCTTTAAAAGGCGTATTTTGAACCTTATAAGGGATACGACCACCGTTAACAACCTGAAATACTATGACTTTGGGTAACTACAAGCCTTCTGCAACAAATATGGCATGATTTATAAGGGATTTTACCCTCGACAGAGCGCAACATAAAAAATATACCTGAAAAATACGAAAAGTCTACAAGAGCTGAAAAACTTTGATTTTCTTGGTTGTTTAAGATACTTCATCTGGGCGTGAGAGTATTGCTTATTACTAATTGTAATGTAGGAATACTGTGTGATAAGTTTTAGGCCTGTAAGTTCTATATTAGAGCGACAAACCTTTAAAACCACGAACAAATCTACGAAAAAAGTTTAAATTTAAAAAATCTAGCGCTATCTAAGGGTGAAGGGGGTGAGATACGGCAAAATGTCATAGGACTAAAGTTGTAGTTCGTATAAAATCCGTGGAACGTGGTGGTCTTCGTTTTTCGATAGGACAACCCGTTTGGCCGCTAGAGCTCAAATAAAAAATACTACATTTTGATTTTTGTATTCACCATTATTTATTTTGTTGAGATAGTTCAAACTAAAAATAGTAGGATTTTGGAAGAAAAGCTGCAAGGCACATGCTTGCCAAATCTCACGTCTCTAGCTTAAGTATTATTGGTGACACGTGTATGTCCAATAATATAAATTGACACAGAACCCCCAATACACCACTACTTATACTAAGAAAACAGTCATATCTAAAGATATTTAGAGTTTTTCATTTTTCGACAGGTTTAATTAATAAAAACTGGTCATATTTCTGCTGCTTTTTACCAAGTGTGACGTAGACATACTGCGTGCCCAATATTAGGCCTTCATCAAGTATATTAACGTGATAGGAAATAAAAAACGGCCAAAATATTTCGAAAATATGCCGAAATTTGAAAAATCTAGCGCTACCTAAGGGAGAAGGAGACAAGATACGACAAAAAGTCATAGGACTAAAGTTGTAGATCTTGCAAAATCCGTGGCACGTGGTGGTGTCCGTTTTTTGATTGGACAATTCGTTTAACCGCTAGAGCTCAAAAACTGGAATTTTAAAATAAGCCTTTTTTGGGGAAATTTAAATATTTTTTTAGGCGGGGTTAAAATGAAAAATTGTCAAATTTGGCAATTTTACTGGGGGTTACGAGGTAAAAGCTACCTGCGTGCCAAATTTCAAGTTTCTAGCTCATCTAGAAGTGGGTTAGAATTCGTATACCTCAGTGAGTCAGTTACACATGCGGCTGTATATATATTAGACTCGCTTCGCTCGCTGGGGGCTCCGCCCCCAGACCCCTGTGTGTATGGCATGATTTATAAGGGATTTTACCCTCAACAGAGCCAACATAAAAAATACACCCGAAAAAAACGAAAAGTCTACAAGAGCTCATAAAACTTTGATTTTTTTTGTGTGTTTAAGTTACTTGATCTGGGCGTGGGATTATTGCTTGGTACTAATTGTAATGTAGGAATACTGTTTGATAAGTATTAGGCCTCTAAGTTCTATATTAGAGCGACAAACCATTAAAAACCACGAACAAATCTATGAAAAAAGTTTAAATTTAAAAATCTAGCGCTATCTAAGGGTGAAGGGGGTGAGATACGGCAAAATGTCATAGGACGAAAGTTGTAGTTCGTCTAAAATCCGTGGCTCGTGGTGGTCTTCGTTTTTTCAATAGGACAACCCGTTCGGCCGCTAGAGCTCAAATAAAAAATACTACATTTTGATTTTTGTATTCACAATTATTTATTTTGTTGAGATAGTTCAAACTAAAAATAGTAGGATTTGAGAAGAAAAGGTGCAAGGCACATGCATGCCAAATCTCACGTCTCTAGCTCAAGTATTTTTGGTGTCACGTGTATGTCCAATAATATAAATTGGCCAGAACCCCCAATACACCACTACTTATACTAAGAAAACGGTCATATCTAAAGATATTTAGAGTTTTTCATTTTTCGGCAGGTTTAATTAATAAAAACTGGTAATATTTCTGATGCTATTTACTAAGTGTAATGTAGACATACTGCGTGCCTAATATTAGGCCTCCATCAAGTATATTAACGTGATAGGTAATAAAAAACGGCTAAAATATTTCGAAAATATGCCGAAATTTGAAAAATCTAGCGCTACCTAAGGGTGAAGGAGAAAAGATACGACAAAAAGTCATAGGACCAAAGTTGTAGATCGTCTAAAATCCGTGCGTCGTGGTGGTCTCCGTTTCTCGATAGGACCAACCGTTCGGCCGCTACAGCCACAAAAAATGCACTATTTTGGAGATGTTCAAAATTTCCTCCATTTTGAATTTTTTTGAGGAGGTTAAAATAAAAATTATACCTTTTTGCAATTTTTCTGGGGGTTTCAATGGACAAGCTACATGTAGGCCTAATTCCATGTTTCTAGCTTATCTAGAATTACCTGAGTAAGTCGATAATGCAGTTTGACAATTATGGAATAATTAGGGGTTTTAATTTTTTTGGGGTGTTTAATTATTGAAACATGTTAGTTTATCGAGTGTTTCGTGAAGGGTAATGTGTCAACATATTAAGTGCAAAATATCAAGCCCTTATATACTAAGTTAAAGTGATAGGAAATTAAAAACCACGAAAATAACCGTCGAAATTGCCTAAAATTTGAAAAATCTAGCGCTACCTAAGGGTGAAGGGAGCGAGATACGACAAAATGTCATAGGAACAAAGTTGTAGATCTTGCAAAATCCGTGGCACGTGGTGGTGTCCGTTTTTCGATAGGTTAATCCGTTCGTCCGCTAGAGCTCAAAAACTGTAATTTTAAAATAAACTTTTTTTGGGGGGGTTTTAAATATTTTTTTTGGGGGGTTAAGATACAAAACCGTCAGTTTTGGTGATTTTCCTGGGGGTTACAAGCTATAAGCTACCTGCGTGCAAAATTTCAGGTTTCTAGCTCGTCTAGAAGTGGTCTAGAATTCGTATACCTCAGTGAGTGAGTGAGTGAGTGAGTCAGTTACACATGCGGCTGTATATATATTAGACTCGCTTCGCTCGCTGGGGGCTCCGCCCCCAGACCCCTGTGGGGGGCTTCGCCCCCAGGTCACAGTTTAATGTAAATTGGTCCAATTCTATTTAAGATCTAAATTCTACAACTATTCCAAGGCTTTGATTATTTTTAAGAGATTAACCTATAAAATCTGGTCATGTGCCTGTTGCTAAATACTATTTGGCATGTAGAATTATTATGTTAAATGTTAAGCCTCTATGTATTACCTAAGTGCTTGAAACAAATTAATACCCTTAACTGATGTATAATGTAGCCTTTATAAGGCGTCTTTTGAACCATATAAGGAATATGACTACCGATAGCAACATGAAATGCTATTACTATAGGTAACTAAAAGCCTTCTGCAACAAATATGACATAATTAAGAGATTTTACCCTCGATAGAGCGCGACATAAAAAAGATACCCAAAAAACACGATAAAATCTACAAACCCTCAAAGACTTTGATTTTTTGCGTGTTTAAGAAATTTAATCTGAGCGTGTGAGTGTTGTTTGGTACTAATTGTAATGTAGGAATACTGTGTGATAAGTATTCGGCCTCTAAGTTCTATATTAGAGCGACAAACCATTAAAAACCACGAACAAATCTATGAAAAAGTTTAAATTTAAAAAAAATCTAGCGCTATCTAAGGGTGAAGGGGGTGGAATACGGCAAAATGTCATAGGACTAAAGTTGTAGTTCGTCTGAAATCCGTGGCACGTGGTGGTCTTCATTTTTTGATAGGACAACCCATTTGGCCGCTAGATCTCAAATAAAAAAATACTACATTTTGATTTTTGTATTCACAATTATTTATTTTGATGAGATAGTTCAAACGAAAAATAGTAGAATTTGGGAAGAAAAGGTGCAAGGCACATGCATTCCAAATCTCACGTCTCTAGTTCAAGTATTATTGGTGTCACGTGTATGTCCAATAATATAAATTGACATAGAACCCCCAATACACCACTACTTATACTAAGAAAACGGTCATATCTAAAGATATTTAGAGTTTTTCATTTTCGACAGGTTTAATTAATAAAAACTGGTCATATTTCTGCTGCTATTTACTAAGTGTGATGTAGACATACTGCGTGCTCAATATTAGGCCTCGATCAAGTATATTAACGTGATAGGAAATAAAAAACGGCCAAAATATTTCGAAAATATGCCGAAATTTGAAAAATATAGCGCTACCTAAGGGTGAAGGAGACGAGATACGACAAAAAGCCATAGGACCAAAGTTGTAGATCGTCTAAAATCCGTGGCACGTGGTGGTCTCCGTTTCTCGATAGGACCAACCGTTCGGCCGCTACAGCTCAAATCAAAAGGCACTATTTTGGACATGTTCAAAATTTCCTCCATTTTTAATTTTTTTGAGGGGGTTAAAATAAAAAATTGTAACTTTTTGGGATTTTCCTGGGGGTTACAAGGTACAAGCTACATACATGCCAAATTTCAGGTTTCTAGCTCCTCTAGAAGTGGTCTAGAATTCGTATACCTGAGTGAGTGAGTGAGTGAGTGAGTTACACATGCGGCTGTATAGTATATTAGACTCGCTTCGCTCGCTGGGGGCTCCGCCCCCAGACCCCTGTGTGTATGGCATGATTTATAAGGGATTTTACCCTCAACAGAGCCAACATAAAAAATACACCCGAAAAACACGAAAAGTCTACAAGAGCTCATAAAACTTTGATTTTTTTTGTGTGTTTAAGTTACTTGATCTGGGCGTGGGATTATTGCTTGGTACTAATTGTAATGTAGGAATACTGTTTGATAAGTATTAGGCCTCTAAGTTCTATATTAGAGCGACAAACCATTAAAAACCACGAACAAATCTATGAAAAAAGTTTAAATTTAAAAATCTAGCGCTATCTAAGGGTGAAGGGGGTGAGATACGGCAAAATGTCATAGGACGAAAGTTGTAGTTCGTCTAAAATCCGTGGCTCGTGGTGGTCTTCGTTTTTTCAATAGGACAACCCGTTCGGCCGCTAGAGCTCAAATAAAAAATACTACATTTTGATTTTTGTATTCACAATTATTTATTTTGTTGAGATAGTTCAAACTAAAAATAGTAGGATTTGGGAAGAAAAGGTGCAAGGCACATGCATGCCAAATCTCACGTCTCTAGCTCAAGTATTTTTGGTGTCACGTGTATGTCCAATAATATAAATTGGCCAGAACCCCCAATACACCACTACTTATACTAAGAAAACGGTCATATCTAAAGATATTTAGAGTTTTTCATTTTTCGGCAGGTTTAATTAATAAAAACTGGTAATATTTCTGATGCTATTTACTAAGTGTAATGTAGACATACTGCGTGCCTAATATTAGGCCTCCATCAAGTATATTAACGTGATAGGTAATAAAAAACGGCTAAAATATTTCGAAAATATGCCGAAATTTGAAAAATCTAGCGCTACCTAAGGGTGAAGGAGAAAAGATACGACAAAAAGTCATAGGACCAAAGTTGTAGATCGTCTAAAATCCGTGCGTCGTGGTGGTCTCCGTTTCTCGATAGGACCAACCGTTCGGCCGCTACAGCCACAAAAAATGCACTATTTTGGAGATGTTCAAAATTTCCTCCATTTTGAATTTTTTTGAGGAGGTTAAAATAAAAATTATACCTTTTTGCAATTTTTCTGGGGGTTTCAATGGACAAGCTACATGTAGGCCTAATTCCATGTTTCTAGCTTATCTAGAATTACCTGAGTAAGTCGATAATGCAGTTTGACAATTATGGAATAATTAGGGGTTTTAATTTTTTTGGGGTGTTTAATTATTGAAACATGTTAGTTTATCGAGTGTTTCGTGAAGGGTAATGTGTCAACATATTAAGTGCAAAATATCAAGCCCTTATATACTAAGTTAAAGTGATAGGAAATTAAAAACCACGAAAATAACCGTCGAAATTGCCTAAAATTTGAAAAATCTAGCGCTACCTAAGGGTGAAGGGAGCGAGATACGACAAAATGTCATAGGAACAAAGTTGTAGATCTTGCAAAATCCGTGGCACGTGGTGGTGTCCGTTTTTCGATAGGTTAATCCGTTCGTCCGCTAGAGCTCAAAAACTGTAATTTTAAAATAAACTTTTTTTGGGGGGGTTTTAAATATTTTTTTTGGGGGGTTAAGATACAAAACCGTCAGTTTTGGTGATTTTCCTGGGGGTTACAAGCTATAAGCTACCTGCGTGCAAAATTTCAGGTTTCTAGCTCGTCTAGAAGTGGTCTAGAATTCGTATACCTCAGTGAGTGAGTGAGTGAGTGAGTGAGTGAGTGAGTGAGTCAGTTACACATGCGGCTGTATATATATTAGATTCTATCATATCCTATTAGACTCTTGGGGTTCAATTGGACATTAGTTGTCAGCTACTCTCCCCCTCGCGGAGCAAAATAAGTGTTTCCAGCGGCCTCGATTTCCACCTGCTCTACCCCTGGAGCAAAAGATGTATTTTAAAATTACCCGAAACCGCGGAGCAAAAGGCGCAAACGCGTCTCCAGTATAACGAATATACTGGTTGCTCCGTGATGTTAGCGAAATTGCCCTACAAATTCATTACTTATTGTTTCGGTGGTCCCATGATAGACGAAAAATGTCGCGTTCAAATTGATATATTAGTGTGCCATAAAGCTGTATTTACTTGTTGAAAAACGTATCATACTTTAGTAAAACTTCAGGCCTGGCGATTCCAGCACCTAAATTTGAAGATTCCAGGCAAACCCCTAACACATCGTATACCACAATGTCCGTTAGGATTCCTTAAATGGGAAAACATTCGGAAAATGTCAATAATTCTCTCCTGGCCTTAACACATTTACTGTTTTTCTATTACAAATGATGATTTTTTGGTCAGGTAATTATACAATGTGTATGCTGGACATCGCAAACAAATGTTTTCGCTGTCCCTTGACTGTTTTCTGTGTAACTCTTTCAGGCCTATATTTCTTCTTAGATCTCAAGTTTAAAAGTACCGGAAATAAAATCACCCTTTAAGTAAAGGGTGACTTCAAACTGATGAAAAATCCATTAGTATATTTGAAGATGTCTTTTAGCGAATTTCCCCTATAGGGAATTAGCGAATTTCCTCTATAGGGAAGAAGCTATTACCGTAGTCGGCATGGTAAGACCTAGGCCCGGGACCATGATAACTTTTCGTTTTGAGGTCCCCAGACCCCAAAAACACCATTCGTTCGATACTGTATATATATATATATATATATATATGTGTGTGTCCGTGAGCACGATAACTCTCGTAAAAATGATCCGATTTTGACGAAATTTGGTATAAACATGTAAAGCAGCATTTATGACTTTAAGTTCGAAAACCAGACAGATCGACTTATCCGAAGGGGTATTTTGGGGGGGTTTTGTACCCCAAAAATGGGTTTTTTGAATTTTTTACATATAATTTTTGAAAAAGTCAAATTTTAGTTTTGCCCATTCGATTCAGCTTAAAAAAACACACAATTTGGTATTTCGATCATTCCTCTACGTCAATTGGTTACCGAGATATTGAAAGTGCTAAACACAGTACGTTGTCTAATGTTATTCTTATGGAGGAAAAGAAAATTTGTTTATCTCGCTTATTTATGAACGTATACTGACGAAACTTGGTATACAGCTTCATCTCATTGAGGTCTATTGATATTTGCTCCAAAAAATTGTTTTTGCATAATTCTCCCGTAGCAGCAAACCTGCGTACTCAGCCCCCATGTTATTCTTATGGATAATAATTAAATGCTCTGTCTCCCTTAATTATGAACATAAATGAATAATACCCCCGTAGCAGCAAACCTGCGTACTCAGCGAATTTCCAATGCATATATATGTATCTTAATACCACATAAAGCCACATACCAAGTTTCATCAATATACATTCATAAATAAACGATTTATGACATTTTAATTATTCTCCATAAGAATAACATGGCAGCTGAGTATGCAGGTTTGCTGAAGCAAGGAACACAAAAAATGGGGTTTTATACAAATATCAATATAACTCATGTAGGTAAAGCCACATACCAAATTTCATTAATTTATTTTCATAATGAAGGCAGATAACACGTTACTTATTCTCCATAAGAATAACATGGGGCTGAGTACGCAGGTTTGCTGCTATGGGAGCCTTGGGTAAAAAAGTGTCTTTTTGAGCAAATATCAATGGTCCACAACCAGATGAAGCCGTATACCAAGTTTCGTCAGTATAGGTTCATAAATAAGCAAGATATAAAATTTTTATTTTTCTCCATAAGAATAACATTAGACAACGTACTGTGTTTAGCACTTTCAATATCTCGGTAACCAATTGACGTAGAGAAATGATCAAAATACCAAATTGTGTGTTTTTTTAAGCTGAATGCTGAACTTAAAGTCATAAATGTTGCTTTACACGTTTATACCAAATTTCATCAAAATTGGATAATTTTTACGAGAGTTATCGTGCTCACGGACACACATATATATATATATATATATATATATATATATATATATATATATCTATATATATATATACAGTTTCGAACGAATGGTATTTTTGGGGTCTGGGGACCTCAAAACGAAAAGTTATCATGGTCCCGGGCCTAGGTCTTACCATGCCGACTACGGTAATAGCTTCTTCCCTATAGGGGAAATTCGCTAATAGATATATATATATATATATATATATATATATATATATATATATATATATATATATATATATATATACAGTTTCGAACGAATGGTGTTTTTGGGGTCTGGGGACCTCAAAACGAAAAGTTATCATGGTCCCGGGCCTAGGTCTTACCATGCCGACTACGGTAATAGCTTCTTCCCTATAGGGGAAATTCGCTAAAAACTGGTATACGACTTCACCTAGTTGAGTTATATTGATATTAGCATAAAAACCCATTTTTTGTGTTCCTTGTTGCAGCAAACCTGCGTACTCAGCCCCAATGTTATTCTTATGGAGAATAATTAAAATTGTATATATCGCTTATTTGTGAATATATTTTTATGAAACTTGGTAAGTGGCTTTATCTAGTATTAAGACATTTATATCTCCATTGGAAATTCGCTGAGTATGCAGGTTTGCTGCGACGGGGGTATTTTAGATTGCTATTCGCAGAAGCAAAAGTAAAATAAAAATACGATCACTTTACTTGTTTAACATCTTTTTTACAAATTTATTAATTTTTTTAACAATTTATTACTTACATCTAGAATAATACGGTTGGCTAAAACATATAAAACAAGTGGAGCAGAATTTTCGGCAGCTCAACACAAGATGCCTAAGACTTTCTAAATTTAAATTCACACACTTGTAGTGCGATTGCAATCAGTGTTGCAATATTTGAACACCTTCCTCGTCGCTGTTGGCAAAACTGGGACTAGAAGCGCGGGAACGAATTACACAAGCGATTGGATCAGCTGATTCAACAACCATTGTTGTTGGAGTTCACAGCTGATCGCCTATCGTAATCCAATTACAGTTGACAGCTGTGAAACTGTTTGAATCAACCAACGAGGTAAACATATATAGAGGTCTCGTGAAGCCTCACTGGATATTTTTAGTGAATTTACTTTGGAAAAGTGAACTATTAGCATGACCCGCACGGTGAAACTTATACCCGGGACCACCATAGAAGTTCCTAACGTGACCCCCTAAACACGTTTTGGGGTGTTACTAAAAACTATATATATATATGTGTGTGTGTGTGTGTGTGTGTGTATGTGTGTGTGTGTGTGTGTGTGTGTGTGTGTGTGTGTGTGTGTGTGTGTGTGTGTGTGTGTGTGTGTGTGTGTGTGTGTGTGTGTGTGTGTGTGTGTGTGTGTGTGTGTGTGTGTGTGTGTGTGTGTGTGTGTGTGTGTGTGTGTGTGTGTGTGTGTGTGTGTGTGTGTGTGTGTGTGTGTGTGTGTGTGTGTGTGTGTGTGTGTGTGTGTGTGTGTGTGTGTGTGTGTGTGTGTGTGTGTGTGTGTGTGTGTGTGTGTGTGTGTGTGTGTGTGTGTGTGTGTGTGTGTGTGTGTGTGTGTGTGTGTGTGTGTGTGTGTGTGTGTGTGTGTGTGTGTGTGTGTGTGTGTGTGTGTGTGTGTGTGTGTGTGTGTGTGTGTGTGTGTGTGTGTGTGTGTGTGTGTGTGTGTGTGTGTGTGTGTGTGTGTGCACTCTAGCGGTCGCATTTTTTGTCCGATTTACTTCAAATTTGGTAGAGACATTCCTTTTTATAATCAGTTGGACAAGTTCGTTGGGCAAAACAATCGGAAAACTCTAACCCCCTTTTTAGGGGATTTTAAGTTTTCAAATTTTGAGTTTTTGGGCCCAAAAAGGGTTAGAAAAGCCCCGAATGTACTCTTATTGCAATTAAATTATTGTACGTAAAAAGCCAAAGATTTTAAGCCCTCCCTCATCATTCTAGAACAAGTCCTTACCGTGTTATTAAAGAAAATGTTAATTGTCAGAATACAGTACTTTGTCTTATGGGGATTTTACACTGGAAAATGCTGTTATTCATATCTTAATATCGTTTATCACCCCCAATACCCCTATACCAACTTGTTATCCCGAATATACCTCCTCCTAACTTTATAATGTACAACATTGGCATCCTATTAGTGAATTTAAATATAACCAAGATCATCACAACAGCCAAAAAATACAATTTTTCAACTTTCAAAAATGTAACCAGTGTTATTTTAAACCCTTTATTTGATCTTTTTAAGGTTTAAATGCGGAAATTCACTTCCCTCACGTCAGCGTGCTGCGTTGGATCTTGTTTCTAAACAAAACATCTGAACAAAGGCCAAAGACTAATAAAGACTGACATAACTGGTGAAGAGAAGATTTGATTGGTTGTTGCCATGGGAGTAGAGTTGTCAGAGGGTCAACATTGTAGTCGGCATGTAGGTTGCAGATTTTTACCCAGACGAAACCTTTCTATATGTATATTTACCTCGATGGAATAAACACACAATATTTGCTTAATTGAAGCGTTTTTGAATTAAATGTTTTTGGTGAATTTTGCTCAAATTAAATTTAGGCAAAGTGACCGATCTTTGATCGGAGAAGGTAAATTACTTTGTTATTCTTAGTTAGCTTGATTTCCCCTATTTCATATCGAAAACGCAGTCCTTAAATTTACGACCGTAAAGTTCCAGAAAAGTGGGCGAATATGTTTTGCTAGTCTGACTCGCTACACTAGACGGTCGAATTCGGTAGCTTATAGCTATCATAAGGGTAGCGAATTCGTTCAGTGATATACTTTTACATCTACATCCAGTGTATTTCCGACCCATATCATACAACAGCCATAGGTTGCTAACACGTTGAAAATGTTACTATCTTGAACAGAAATAAACCAGAAATAAGATTAGAATTTGTATCGTTTTCCACCAAAATGCAAACAAATTCCAAAAGCGTTTACAAACCCCCCGCCCCAGCAAACCTACGTTATCAACGAATTTCCAATGCAAAAATATAGTATTAAATTTGACTCACTAACACATGAAGCATCTTGCCAAGCGTCCTCAAAGTATATTCATAACTACGGAGATATAAATTGTATTTATTCCCCATAAGAGGGGGTTTGCTCTTTTAAATTAGCCATAAACCAACGATGTCGGATAATCCGATGAGATACGAGCTTTGAAACATTGGCCTTATGGGGGAAGCAGGTAGAAACGCGAAATGTTTCGTGACCGGAGCCCCCTCTTATGTGACAGCTGGTCGATTTATACGATCAGTTCCACTGCAGTCTTGATTTCATCGCTTTTGATTTACATTCATCAGGCGACGCGGCCAGCTGACTCCTCGCCTACTAAATTACACGTTCAAAATGGCGACCGTATTTCCTCACCGGTTTGCGTCATGTATAATGATACCCTGGAGTGATTTAGATTTCGACGCGGGAAAAATACGTGGTGTTTACGCACCTTGGCCTAATTTAATGGTTTGACCTTGAAATTCGTAATGTATGGTGCTTTGTGAATACCCCCGTGGTAGCTAACTTACCAGTGGTAGCTGTGTGAACCTTGGTAAAATAGTATAAAACCGCTTGTTGAAAACCTCTAGTTATTGACCATACAAAATGCTAAAATCATGCCACAATATACCAAAATTTAATTTCATCCATTTTGACTCAATTCACGCAGTTGAGGTTATAATTATAGAGTCAGTTAGCTTGGTACAGAGCAACAATCAATCAGCTGTTTATTAACTGTCAGCGAGAAAAAACGACTTTTTTCGCTCGCTACACGGAAAACAACTGTTTTACGATGAGAATTTAAGTAGTAAAGAAGCACTTTAGGAAACATATTTGATTTCAACGTAGTAAAAATTATCCATATAGATTATCCTAAAAGAGGATAGGAATGTGTTTTTAGTGAATTTCCTATGGAAAACTGAACTATTAGCATGACACGCACGGTGAGACTTAAGCCCGGGACCACCATAGAAGTTCCTAACGTGACACCCTGAACACGTTTTGAGGGGTCTATAAAAAATGTATATATATAGATATATGTTAGCACTATAGCGGTCGCAATGTTTGTCCGATTTACTTAAAATTTGGTAGACACATTCCTCTTTATAATCAGTTGGACAAGTTCGATGTAACCCAGGTAAAAATGGGATTGCTAGGAACAACTTAGTTTCTCCAGGAAGGTATGAGAGGGAGGCTTCCCCCCACCCCAAAGCTGATTTATGATTACTGTACACCCGTTGTACATTTTCGATGTTTTATTTTAGCCGGAGTCTCCTCTCTTCCCCTCCCACAAGATCCCAGACGACGTTCTGGTCTGTAACAGTTGGGAGGTTGACTTTGGGGACAAGTTATTGAAGATGTCACGGTTAGACCTTTGGGTATCCATTTTGAATAGCCCAACGCAAAACCTTGAAGCCCTACCCAAACGTCCTTGAACGCAAAACGCGTATTGAATGGCTCTACCCTTTCACCTTGGTCCCTCCTTGTAGGCGGCAGGGGAAGGAACGTCTTCCATGAAGTTGTAGTCTCTAGTCGAACATGGATGTGTAGTCAGTCAGCCCAGAAGGGCAGAGCAGGCTACCTGTGTGAGCTGATGAAGCAGCTGTCACAGGAGTCTTGGGTGTGCCCTATAAAAGGTTGACTGGTAACTCCATTCCGTCCCTTTTCCATCCTGTCCCTTTTCCATCCCCCTTTTCCATCCCGTCCCTTTTCCATCCCGTCCCTTTTCCATCCCGTCTCTTTTCCACCCCATGTCCCTTTTTCATCCCGTCCCTTTTCCATCCCGTCCCTTTTCCATCCCGTGCCTTTTCCATCCCGTCCCTTTTCCATCCCGTCCCTTTTCCATCCCGTCCCTTTTCCATCCCGTCTCTTTTCCACCCCGTGTCACTTTTTCATCCCGTCCCTGTCCCATCCCGTCCATTTTCCATCCCGTCCCTTTTCCAATCCTGCTAGTTCTTCTTCTTTCGGTGACCCATGTGTAAATATTCCCATGTAGAAGACGTGCCTAACACTAACAGCTCTGCCGAGGTTTCCTTATCCGGCACCGTCTCTACATCCTATCCCTCGTAAACCGCGTTTTTCCACGGTTCTATTTCCTCATTGAGTTCCACGATAAAGTGCATTGTTTTGATGGCTCTTAAACCGCGGATTAAAGGCCCACGGTTTAAACCGAGAGTTAAGTAGCAATTCGCCTCATTACCAGAATAGTGACGACGCGTCACACATTGCAAGATTAGACTGTGGTTTAGCCGCAACCACGGAATCGTGTTTTGCCAGTTGCGGAGATTCGCTTCAGTAGTAATTACTTCATGATTAGAGAAAACACTGAGGGCCGCTTGAGAAAACCACTCAAGCCTAAAAATATCAAAAGGATTGAATACAATACTAGTGTTTGAAGTAATTTCTCTGTCATCCTACTAATATTATAAATTTGAAAGTTTGTATGTTTTTTAGATATTTGTGGCTCAATCACGCTCTAATCACTGGACTGAATGAGCTGAAATTTGGCAGAGAGGTACTTGATAGTCTTGAGTAACGTATATGTTCGCATACAAGTTGCGAAAATCCTATAGGGCTTTGCCCCACGGGGGTTCAAAGGTCCTATATATTCCTTATGGACATTCATTAGTGAATTTCCTTTGGAAATTCCTTTGGTCTATTAGCATGACCCGCACGGTGAAACTTAAGCCCGGGACCACCATAAAAGTTCCTAACGTAACACCCTGAACACGTTTTGGGGGGTCGTTCAAAATTATATATATATGTGTGTGTGTGTGTGTGTTTGCACTCTAGTGGTCAAATTTTTTGTCCGATTTACTTCAAATTTATTAGGGACGTTCCTTTCTGTAATCAGTTGGACAAGTTCGTTGGGCAAAACAATCGGAAAACTCTAAACCCCTTTTTTGGGGATTATCTTTCAAATTTCGAGTTTTTGAGCCCAAAAAGGGTCATAAAAGCCCCAAATGTAAAATCAATGTATGTAAAAAGATGGGAATTAGAGAGGCGAAAGTATTAAGCCCTCTCTCGTCATTCTAGCATAAATATTTACCATTTAAAGAAAATGTGTATCGACTAAACACAGTACGTTGTCTTATGGGGGTTTTACACTAGAAAAGCCTGTTATTCCTTTGTTAGAGTACTTTTATCATCCCCAGCAACCTCACGCCTACTTTCAAGCCTGTTTGGACCTTCTCCTAACCTTATAATGCGCAAAATTGTATTCCCAGCTTTGCAAGTAAATGAAACCGGAGTATCAGAACAGCCAAAAAAATCAATGTTTTCAGATTTCAATAAAAATTGGACAAATGTATGTTTTTACACTGATTTTGAGTTTTAAAAGTTTTTATGTGGAAATTCACTTCCCTCACGTCAGCGTGCTGCGTGAGAACTCGTTTTTGTTTAAGCTGATGAAAATACTAACAGCTGAACTTGGTTCGTAGTAGTTCCACGGGCTAACCACAGAATGCAGCACACACAACTGTCATAGTTTTTATAAATCGTTTGCGGGGCGAAGCCTGCGGGAACAGTTAGTCAGTCATAACGGATCATTTTCCTAGTATTTGATAAGTTGCTTGTTGCTATACAAATTGGCGCAGTTAATCTAGTATCCCAAGAACGAAGAAATGGTAAGAAGGAAATAAAGTAACTCAACAGGTTTCGTGGTTTCGACATATGTTGTGTCTTGGCTAAAACCTGCAGGAGAGAATATCGGGTGGATTCAGTCCGTAAAACATCCGCGGTTCTTGCTTTAAAACAGAAAACAGTTTATTACTCACATGGATATTAACAAAGGGACTATGGACACGCACATCTCACTGGCCGCGTTCAGGTAAACTGTAGGACTACTTTTGGGATTGACTAGCTGATAGCCGCAGGCTTCGCCCCACAAATGATTTATAAAAACTATGACAGTTGGGTGTGCTGCACTCTGTGGTTAGCCCGTGGAACTACTACGATTCAAGATCAGCTGTTTGTATTTTTATCAGCTCAAACAAAATTTAATGTCCATAAGGAATACATGGGAACTTTGTCGGGGTCTGGCGTAGCCCTAAGATCAGATCAGGATGAAAACCTATTTCCTATTTGATGCCTAAAGAATCAATGTTCAAAAATTTCAGCTCTCTACCTATATGGGAAGGTGGAGAATTAGTGATGAGTCTGTCAGTCAGTCAGTCAGTCAGTGAGTCAGCCAGGGTTTTGCCTTTTATAGATATAGATTACAGGAAAGGTACGTAAAGCACTAGTATTAATTGCGACGATAGAATTAGCTGGCTCTCCATTTTAGGAAAATTTGTATAGTGCACCAATATCAACACTTTCTGAAATATTGTTGTAGGCCTGAATTGCTGCATTGAGACTTTTCGAGCACCTTACGTAAAGCTTGTATATTTTGTTGGGTGCGCAGGAAAATTTCTTCTGTGTAAAACCACAATGGTAAAACCTAAGTAGGGTAAGAAGGAGAGTCCGAGGGCAGGAGGAGTCAGGAGGAGCACCCCCCCCCCCCCCGAGGTCTCGTCTGTGACACTTTGCGAATTTTTTTTTTGCGAATTTTTTTTTGCGAATTTTTTTTGCGAATTTTTTTTTTTTGCGAATTTTTTTTTTTGCGAATATTAACCTACCCTAACCTAACTTAACCTAACCTAACTTAACCTAACCTAACCTAACCTAACCTAACCTAACGTAACCTAACCTAACGTAACGTAACGTAACCTAACCTAACCTAACGTAACGTAACCTAACCTAACCTAACCTAACGTAACCTAACCTAACCTAACCTAACGTAACGTAACCTAACCTAACCTAACCTAACGTAACCTAACCTAACCTAACCTAACCCATGCTAACCTAACCTAACCTCGGATTTGAATTCTGATTGCAGATTCTTGTTCGTCTAGTCGAGCCGAGAAATTTGCATACCCACAAAGTACATTTGGACGATGTAGGGGGGGGGGGGCGGGGCTATCTCGGTTACCATAAGTCGGATTTGAATTCTGATTGCAGATTCTTGTTCGTCTAGTCGAGCCGAGAAATTTGCATACCCACAAAGTACATTTGGACGATGTAGGGGGGGGGGCGGGCTATATCGGTTACCATAAGTCGGATTTGAATTCTGATTGTAGATTCTTGTTCGTCTAGTCGAGCCGAGTCATTTGAGTACCCACATCGTACACTTTGGATGATGTTTACAAAAAAGGGGCCCGCACCACACTTTTGACCTTTTTTTTTTTTTTGCATTTTTGGAATCTCCTCGTCAAGCCGAGTATTCTCAGTACCCACATGACATACTTTGGATAATTAATACAAGAGTTGAACAGGGTAACGCTACAACCAACAGAGCTAGCCCATCAGCGCTTGCGGTCAATTGAACTACCAGTGAATGCAAATTTTGAGGAGAATATAATTGCAATTCAAGTACTCTGCACCGAGGCAGCTGTTCGAACAACCGACGGACGCGTCCAGTCTACTGTCTGGGAATGCGGATGTTGTAATTTGATACCTCGACTGGAGGGTGCAGGTGTTCACACAAAAAACCGACAAGTCGAGACCTGTCTGGGAATGCGGATGCTGTAATTTGATACCCCGACGGGAGGGCGACGCGACCCTTCCAGGAACCCATTATAGTCCGCCCGTATCGAGTTCCATTAGAGCAGGGTGGTCTTTACCCCAGACAGCGGTTGAGAGTTTTTGCCCCGACCTTCTCCGGAATCCATTAGTGGGGATAGTCACCCACATCACCAACCCTCCTTCAGTTCAGTTCGAGAGTTCAGTGCGTGAAGACGTGTTAGTCCGATCCTGTTCCGTTCTACGCGATTTGTGTTAGTTGCTGATTATCATTTCAGTTCAGTTCGAGAGTTCAGTGCGTGAAGACGTGTTAGTCCGATCCTGTTCCGTTCTACGCGATTTGTGTTAGTTGCTGATTATCATCATTTGCGATTTGCGTAAAGCACCTTTGAACTATTTAAAACGTACGTGTTGTGCTGTATTGTTTGTGATTATCAAAACTTATAATCCATATTAAAGATGAACGCCACACACGTTTGTACCATTTGTGGTTGTATTTTCGTGCGTAGAAACAATTTGGTGCAACACCACATCAGATTCCACGGCTTGAGACCACAACTACCACCACCAACACCAACGCAGCAAGGTACGTTTTTTGCGTTGCATTATTGTTTTAATCAGACCTAAATGTTAGTAATATAGGAATACGCTATGCAATATAACCGCAGAGTAATACAATTATTTTTATTTAACAGATTTAACTATTTAGGGCGAATAGAGAACTCTTTGTTTTTTAAATTTAAAATTACATGACTATATCAATATAATTTAATTTTAATAACTTATGTTATTGCTCGCCCCATCAAGTCATCAGAGTACCCACATTACATACTTTAAAAAAAGGTAGGTGTTAAACATTTCACAATCTAATCGTTTTGTGCGTTTGCAGATGGAGAAGCTGCATGTCGAGCCACCTTCGTAGACCGGGGAGCTTTAGAGCGTCACATGGAAGCGAATCACCGAGTCATTCCACCCCGGCAGGTGATTGATGCTCCGCAGACGACTGCCTATGTCAATCAACACTCCGTTGAAGGTGAGAATCCACATTAAAATAACTTTTTTCCCTTGAAACTAATTACCTTTTTTATAATTATTTAACTAGGTACATGAAGAAGAAGAATGAGACCGTGACAACTGGTGTACTATTGATTTAATTGCTAGGGGGGAGATTTTCGCTCCCCCTAACACATAATGGGTTAGGGGGAGATTTTCGCTCCCCCATACGTCAGGAATTGTTGAAGACTAGAACAAGAATGAGACCGTGACAACTGGTGTACTATTGATTTAATTGCTAGGGGGGAGATTTTCGCTCCCCCTAAAACATAATGCTTCTTTAGGGTTGGCGCAGCTCAATATTGCAGCTACATCCTTAGCTTTGAACCCCGAATCATGAATGTAGACAAACAGTACAGAAGATTACATTCCCTGTTTCAAAATTGATATTTTTAATTAACAACTCCATTTTGAAATGTGATTCTCGAGAGAGGGGAATTTGTATCTTTAGTTATCCTAATCTGTTTTTTATTTTTATTTTCAGATGAAGGTCCGGGTCCTGGCCACCACACCTGCCATGAATGCGGTCGCCGCTTCCGTCGTGAAGGAAACCTGCGTCGACATGTGGATTCGACCCACAGCAGAGTCCGCAGGTTCATATGCGGCACATGCGGCGCCGAATTCAAGAGGGAAGACAACCTGCATCGACACACCATGCAATTTCACGGCGATGGTCAAGAACGAAGATTCCCTTGTGCATACTGCGGTCAGGAGTTCAACCAGCTGTTCAACAAGGACCATCATGAGCGGTTCTCTTGCCCGATCATGAAGGACCTGATCCTGAACCGAGTGGCTATGGTGCAGGACGAACCCCAGCCAGGACCCATCACGGAGCCACAACCTGGAACGAGCACACACCAACAACCCGATGATGTTGAGATGACTGGAGCAGGACAGCCAAGCCCCGTATTCTCAATCATTCAACGGGGTTTTCGCAACCGCCTCTTAACCTACCGTCTGCAGCGACCGATGGAGAATCTCGTCACAATCGGAGAAGTGATGGCGTTGTTGATTGTGAGCCTTACGGAGTTGCTTGAGATCACTTTGGCGAAACACCGCAGCATAAAGGTCAACTTGAAGCTGGAGTGTGAGTTCAAAAATGTGCACAACAACACCTGCCTGCGCAACTTCAAGACGAAGATGACTCCGCTGACGGTGACCTCGGACCTGAACCAGTACATCACAGCAGCTTTTGCGAAGCTTATCAGAGAGAAGGCTGAGTGTGATCATATCGGCTCCGGGTGGACATACCTTCGCGTTCGTGATTTGGAGGTCGGCATCAACGAATACACTCCTCTAGGTGAAGATGGTCGAGCTTGGCTCCCACTGCCTACGTCTCTGGAGAACACCCAAGCAGTCGTCAACGTATCGAACGCCGATGAGCGGTGTTTTATGTATGCGGTCTTGGGAAAGTTTGTACAAGAGAATCCTAAAAGACCGGCATCGTACACCGACGACATCATCGCCCGATACGATTGGACCGGCCTTCAATTCCCCGTTGCTCTGAAGAGTATCAAGACGTTTGAGCGGACAAACAACATCAGCATCAACGTCTATGGTATTGATCACACGTGCGTGGGTCAGAAACCTGACGGACGACCAAAGTATCAGGACACCGTGTTTCCCTTGAAGATTTGTAGGCAGGAGCGTGAGGACCATTGTGACATTTTGTACGTGACAACGGACGGTGATAGTCACTACGCCTACATCAAAGACCTTAGTCGACTGATCCGTCCCCAACTCACAGCACATAATGGCAGGATATTCATCTGTAAGCGGTGCTTCGCGCACTTTGACAACCGTCCGAACAAGCTCGGTCTGACGGGTGCACAGCGTCTGGAGGAGCATAGGCGATACTGCTCCGCTTCAGCCCCTATTCGCATGGATACGCCGAAAAAGACAGAAATCAAATTCAGCCATCCAGAGTTCACCCGACGCGAGCGTTTCACCATCTACGCGGACTTTGAGTGTGCTCTACTACCGACCGCGGAGATGGATGAACAAGTCGACGAACCGCACGGAGGAGTAGCCACCCACATCCACATCCCATACGCCTTTGCGTACCAGATTATCGACTCGTACGGACTTGAGGAGTTCGAGCCTCGAGTCTACTTCGGGGATGATGCGTCAAAGACATTTATGGAGATGTTGAAAACTGATGTTGAGCGATTGTGGAACTTCCTGTACGAAGCAAGAAATCTGCGCCCTGTCCTGACCCCAGCGGAAACGATGCAGTACAACTCGACAGCGAATTGCTACCTCTGCGGATCGGCATTTTCAAGCGAAGACCCAAAGGTTCGTGATCACAACCACGCGCCGCCCTACGAGTTCCGTGGCGCTGCACACAGATCATGTAACCTACGCTACAGGGAGCAGCGAGTAGTCAACTGCTACTTCCACAATCTCTCCAACTACGACGCTCACTTCATAGTGCGGGAGTTGGCGGTCGACCCTGGTGATGTTGAGGTGTTGGCTCACACGGAAGAGCGGTACATCGCTTTCACGAAGCGGTTCCTGTTCGACCGAGCAGCGGCACCGGTTGGGATGCAAGGGCGTGGAAAAAGACAGCCAGGATTCAGAGTCAGGTTCCTCGACACCTACAGGTTCCTGGCTTTGAGCCTCGCCAGCCTCGCAGCCGCACTTCCACCAGCTCAACTCTTGGAGACGAGGAAGAGATTCCCCGAAGACCACCTCTTCGATCTAGTCCGTAGGAAAGGCGTGTTCCCGTACAACTTTGTAACGTCGAACGCCGTTTTGGAAGATACTACGGAACTGCCTCTGCAGCGAGATTTCCACAACGACCTGACCCTGGAGGACATCACGGATGCAGACTACGAGCATGCTCGCAACGTGTGGGAAACCTTCGGTTGTAGGAACCTCAAGGACTACGCCGAGAAGTACCTGCGCTGTGACATTGCGCTGTTGACTGACGTCTTTGAACGCTTCAGGGACACGTCGATGGCTGAATACGAACTAGACCCTGCACACTACTACACCCTACCGTCATACGCCTGGGATGTCATGTTAAGGACCTGTCGAGTGGAGCTTGATACGATACAGGACTTTGATATGTACCTCTTCTTCGAGCAAGGCATCAGAGGAGGTATTTCCCAGGCGATCACCAGACACGCCAAGGCCAACCATGATGGATGTCGCCCTGAAGATCGACGACCTGAAGAGCCAACGAATCACCTGCTATACTTGGACGCCAACAACCTTTACGGTTGGGCCATGTCCCAGTGTCTTCCACAGGGGCACTTCCAATGGCTCAGCCGCGAGGAGATCTCGTCCCTGGATATTGCAGCGTTGGACCCCGAAGGACCCACGGGCTACGTCTTGGAAGTTGACCTTCGCTACCCCGCCCACCTGCACGACCTTCACAAGGATCTCCCCTACTGCTGCGAGACCAAACGTCCGCCAGGAGGGAAATTCAAGAAGCTCGTTACGACTCTGGATGACAAGAAGAACTACATCTGTCATTACAGAATCCTGCAACAGGCGCTGGAAAACGGACTGGAGCTTGCGAACGTGCATCGCGTCATCTCGTTCCGTCAGTCTCGGTGGTTAGAGAGCTACATCCTAATGAACACCGAACTGAGGAAGAAGGCCACGACCAAGTTTGAACAAGACTTTTTCAAGCTTATGAACAATGCGGTCTTTGGCAAGACGATCGAGAATGTTCGCAAGCGAATGAACGCTAAACTGGTGTGTACGCCGGAGATGTTCAGGAAGTATGTAGCCAAGTCAAACTTCCTGGACCGAACCTACTTCAACGATGACGTCGCCATTGTACACATGTCGAAAGTCAATATCGTCCTGGACAAACCGCTCTACGTCGGAATGTGTGTCCTCGATCTGAGCAAGTGGCTCATGTACGACTTCCTTCGAAAGATGAAGAACCGCTACGGCGATCGTCTGAAGGTTGACTACATGGACACTGACAGTTTCGTGTTCGACATCCAGACTGAAGATGTTTATAAGGACATGTTGGAGCATCTGGACGATTTCGACACCAGTGCGTACCCCCAAAACCATCCCTGCTACAGCCCCATAAACGCAAAAGTCATCGGAAAGTTTAAGGATGAAGCGAACGGTCTTCCGCTGCTCGAGTACCTCGGTCTTCGCTCGAAACTATACTTCATGGATATAGTCGAGTTCGAGGAGAGGACTGAAGATGACGAGTTGCAGGTCATGACGGTGAAGCGCGCCAAGGGAGTCGCTAGAGGTGTTGTAAAACACAATCTAACCTCTGACGACTATCGGGAATGCCTCTTCAATGGCGTGTTGAAGAGAACCATCAACACCAGGTTCCAGTCCCGAAACCACCGCGTCTTCACAGTTCAAGTCGACAAGCTATCCTTGAGCTGTAACGATGACAAACGCTACATCCTTCCGGACGGTGTAAACACACTGCCTTGGGGACATGTTGACGTGCCACCTCAGCCCGAAGACATCCCTCAAGACGATGAAGAGGCGGAGGATGAGGAGCGTTGAGCGGTTGTGTCATATTACCAAAGACCCTGACTTGACTTGTAAATTTCCGATTTTGCTAAATCTAGTCATTAGTTTGTATCGAGTCTCGTAAAACTTAGAAATGTGCTCCTTTGTTCTTTTTGTTCTAGCCGTTAGTTTGTGTCGAGTCTCGTTTTGCTAGCCAAACACAAATGTTCAGGAGCACATACTCGATGTAAAATATATATAAGGTGTGTAAATAAATAGCCAAATTGTTCGTATATACATTTGTCTTTTTTTTCCTCCCCTCACATAGTCTTAAGATTCAAAAGTAAACTACCAATTCAAATGTCTGACTACTTGCTAAAAGTGTAATTGCTAAAGGAGGCTAGGATATGAATGTTACTTTAGAATCATTGTATGATAGGTATGTCCAAAATTGGGTCAGACCTAGTGTTTTCACCAACACGCAAGGGGGGTGAAAGGGGGGTGTATCGATACACCCCCCTTTCACCCCCCTTTGCAGTATGTGTTCAAAGCATTACATTCATCTTTTACGTCAAAATTTGCATCCAATATCTGTTTTGCTCGTTCAATATGTGTCTGTCTGACTAATTGCTAAAAGTAAATACTAAAGGAGGCGAGGATGGGAAATAATAAGAATGTTTCTTTTTTTATTCTGAGTACACAACTAGTTTATTGAGAAAAATGCAAAATTTCAAAACTCAATTGGTATACATTTGTGCAAAGAGTCTTCTGATCAGTGCATCGTTGTGGCCGACAGAAGAGTGTTCAAAGAGCTGCACAAAGTCCTTCATCTTCATGCCGTAGTGGGTGCGGCAGTACAGGAATACAAGGCAGTATTGACCGCAGACCAGAGTGTTGTCACTTTGAAGGCGATGCTCGTTGTACAGGTAGCGACGAGCGTTGCGTCTCAGGAATCCTTGGTAGAATTGAAGATGTGGCGGTTGACCGTAGCTGTCAAAGAATTCAATTATTCCTCCTCCTTTGTTAAGGTAGAAAGCGACCCAGTGAGTGCCGTCTTCATTGTGTGGATCAGTGTTCACAATCATAGCAGTAGATGGTGAAATATAATGGGGCAATTGATCCGCAGCGTAGACACCAACATTCTGTACGGGCAGTTTAGCCATACACTTTTGAATCTCTAAGGTATTCATTCTACTGTGTCGACGCCACAGTCAGTAGTAGGAGTAGTAGTGCTAGTAGCAAAACAAAAGCAGGAACTGGTATCACTCTCACCATCGTCAGCGTAATCATCAGCGTCAGCGATATTTGTACTTAGATGTAACCAACTGCGTAATGTGATGCAATTGGCTAGAGCGCATCGTGTGTGAGCTGTTCTGTGGTGGCGACATCGCACTGCGTTTGTTGATAGTAGACTGTTGATTGACGATAGTGATCCGCAGCCAATATCGTTGATATCCATGACATTAGTAGTACAGTGATCCGTGATGAAATTGTATCGTACAAACTCTTTTTTCTCAGCACCTTTGACGTAGACAATCGGTCGTTTGGCGATACATGCACGTAACTTTTCCTCTAGCACATGATACCAGATATCACCTTGGTCCCATTCCAATCCGTGACAGTGTTTTGTGAGCCAATAGCTTTCACGCAGTTTCTCTTGTGATAGGAAATCTCGACTGAATGGTGATTTGGCGATATGATGCATTAGCAGTGTTCCACTGACCAATTCCAAGACGCACACTTCCTTCAGAATGTAGTCATTTGCGTTGTCCTTGAAACATTGAAAATCTACAATAATTGGAGATGCTAAATTTTTACGCGGTACTCTGCATAAACGATCCATCTTGTGCGAATGTTGGTTGTAGACTGAGGAGGAGGACGCCGCCGCCGACGATCTAACCACCAAAGTCCGCAGACACGTTGCGATGACGATCGATTTCGATGACGTTGTCAAACTCTGCGTATACCAGACAGTTGACAGTCTCTGTGAGCCCCGTGTCGAAAGCAATCTCCATACGCACACTACCGTTGCGCACTAGGTTCCAATGAGTCGTGTCGCTTGCTGACATATCAGGTGTTAGATCGAATGCCATCAGACAGTATCCATCGTCGTAATCGTCTCTATTTATGAGATTACCAGCATCGCTAAAGTGTATGCCGGAGCCTGAAAACAGACTGTGATACGCCATCACGTATTTTCCCTTGCCGGTTTCGTAGTGTGGTTGTAGCGGTTTGGACGGCACTTGTTCACCGTCCACGTACAGCGAGAAGTAGTTGGTTTTGAAATTTTGAAAGTTAAATGGATTCTTTTTTAAATCGCCATTATAAGCGGCGTTGGTGACCAGTCCGACAATGATTCGTTTCGGCACTTGACCTAGAAACACATTGTCCAAAGTTTTGCTCCTCACTCCAAACGGCAGTGTGAATGTTTTCAATTCCACTCTGGTGATTGGGTATTTAGCTGTGCCGGTCTGAAGCGTCTTGCTGTGCGCCAACAGTACAGTGGGGCTAACTTTACACCTTCGTATCCAGAGATTCGCATCAACAATGTGCACCTTGTAGTCACCTTCATCCGACATAATGGAGAAGGAATCTTTTGATCGGATCAGTTTAAAACGCAGTTCCACACCGTTCAACAGGAACTTGTTCTGATTACACATGTCCACATGTAGGCGACCGAGCATATCGATTTCACGACTTTTATTTGTCATTTTTCGTCTCGCCTTTAGTCCATCGTTATCGTCCAGAGTATTGTCCATGTGGCCGGCATCGTCCGCGTTCCACAATCCACATGTTAAATGTGATTTCCTAGCATCATAGCCGTAATTCAGCAATGTTTCAATATACGCTCGATATGCATAAGTGTTGTTTTGTGGTGTGACCAGTTTCTGATTCATACTCATATCGACTTGACTGAATAACGTGTGCAGCCAATTGTTGACTGGGCCAATTTTGTTCGATTCATCGGCATCTGCGATTGCCGCTCCTGTCGACTTGACAATAGACGCTGTAACTTCCAACATTGTTTGCGAAAGATCGGTGTATTCTTCGCCGTTGCCGGGCACAACAAACTCGATGGGCGAATCATCAGTCAGTGTGGAGATTGGTTTGTACTGAATCCATTTGCCGCTCTCGATACTGGTCTGCGTCGGCGGTAGGGAGAATAAGTCCAATTCCGTCTTGACGCATTCACACGACTTTTGATGTAGAAACGACATTGCTAGCGTGTGTGTTAATTGAATATATCACGTACGGAAGTTCTCCTCACTGCTTTCCTCGTCTTCCTCGTCTTCCTTCTAACTGTCCTTCTCTTCTTGCTGCTGCTCTTGCCCTTCTTCTTGGATGACGACGACCTTCCTCGAAGGAGTTTCGTCAAAGACTGCGGTGTGACACGACGGCCGCCGAACATGGCGCGCTTCGCGTTCCTCTTACGCGAGAGTCTCGCGTTAGTCTTTCGCGCAGGAGTAGCGCGTCGGTGTTTCGCGGTATTCTTTCGCGTTACGCGACGGTGTTTCGCGCGAGAGCCACCGCCGCCACTTAGCACACGTTGAAGTTTGCCGTCCGCCCTGCGTTTTAGCGAGTCTGTAAACTGGCTGAAGTGATCTCTAGCGGCTTCTTTGGGATCCCGCTGGTGCATGGCCATGTCGCCCAAGAATCCAACACCGGATTTCAACGCCTCTTTGGCCACAGCAGAGGCTCCCGACTTGAGTAGCGGTGTGATGGTGCGGAACATACCGCCTAGGAAACTTCCAATTCCATGTCCGCGCTGGTAGGGTGCACCGCGAAATACCCTATCGATACTGCCGCCGGTCTGCTGCAACTGTTGGCGACGGTAGTAAGCCAAGTAGGGATCGTTTGTATTCATAATTGCTGAGCTACTCTTTTGAAATGAAGCTTCACGTACGACGTCCCAAAGAGGAATGACGCTTTTTTACTAGCGTGATCCCTTAGGTCAATATCGATCGTTTCAAATGTTCCTTTCATAACTGGCGCATAATGAGGACTGATGAAATGCACAGTCTTATGCGCGCCGTGTGTGTAGTTATCTCTGTCAATGTTGATAATCTTCAAAAGTGGCGCTGTAGTGTCGCCAATCAGCTGCGGTTCAATCAGATCACAATACACGTACAAGTGTGTCGGCAGTCCCATAGTCAGATTTGGTGGCCATATCGCTGTGAGGTCATTTGTCAAAACGTTCTCGTACGGATCGAAACCCAACTGGAGAGACAGCGCTTCGGTGAAATGCACTTTGCTTATACCGTCCACCATTGTCGTGATCTTGACTCTGTCCTGCTCTTTGTCATACTCAAAGTACAAGTACTGGGTTACATCCTTCGCTTTATTGATCATTTTCAATAAATCGGTTATGTTCTTGTAATAACCGGGTTTCATCTTTAGCATAATGTGCTCGACGCTGAGTGTGACGGGTATACTCGGCAGAACGAGTTTATAGTCGAGCCAAATACACGATTCCTCGTCCACAGTCATAAAGGAGCATGGATAATGCGCTTCGACCAAAGCCATCTCCCACTCGCCATCGCCTTCTAATCGAATTTGTCTCGGCAGATGTGTAGTGTACTTGGACACTGTGTTTTTTGGAAAATAATCCTTTGAGCTGTTGCTGGGCAATGTCAAATAGAACTGGTTGCTATTAGGCATTTTGCAAATCTTGCGCTCTTACCCAAGAATTGAACTCGTCTCCGTAACCTGCCCACTTGACGAAATAACGCTTACTGCGACCACGACCCTTAGCGTCTAGTATTTCAGCAATCTTGAACAGATGGTTGTTGTATATTGTCACTTTTTGTAATTCGTATTCGTAAAACTGACCAGTCACTTGTTCACCGTTGAGATCCGACAAAGTGTACATTGGCAGAGGCATCAATGTGTTTACACGACGCACCACAAACACTTCTTTACTCCAATTAGTCTCGTAGCCTTTTGCGAATGTGCCCTTCTCCTTAGATATGCGCACTGTGGTGCCAACTGTCAGTTTTGCCTTAACACGACGCGGTATCTTACCGAACATGCGACGCCATACCTGATGCAATATTCGCTTATTGTCGACAGTCACATCGACTGGCCGTATTCTGTTGCCTAGACTCTTGTGAGCGCTGTTGTTGTATGCGCTAACCAGTTTGTCCAACACATCTACGTAACGATATGTGTTTTTGTAAGTCAAATATCGCCACATGCGCGTTTTCAAAGTGCGATTCACGCGTTCCACTACGGCCGCTTTAACATCTGGGTTTTGTGTAGTGACATAGATGATTCCGTATTGTTTGAATAACCTTTTCGTCTTGGCACCGGTGAATTCAGTACCTTTGTCGGTTTGTAAACAGCGAGGTGTATCGGTCGCTTCGGCAAATATCTCCTCGAAAGCGTTGGCCACTTCAGCTCCTTCTTTCCGCCTCAACGTCCGCACATACAGGTGTTTGCTAAACACGTCTATTACAGTCAGTAGGTAGTTGACGCCGTCGTTGTGTTTACTAAGACCACGCATATCGTTCAAGTCCGCTTGCCACAATTCAAATGGACCATACACTATGTAAGGATTGCGCGGGAAACGCTTGCGTGCCGGTTTGTGCAATGTGTAAGTGTCCTGTGTTTGTAACCATTCAATCACTTTGCGTTTTGAAACTGGTTTTGCAGCTCGCGCTAAAGGAGCTACACCGCCATACGACGAAGGTTCGATAGGATTGTAATACAAACGCTCCATAATGCTGAAAACCTATCCTGTGTACGTTTCCCACTTGTCCAAATTTGACGACGGCTTGTTTCTAGTTAGAAGATCAAACTGCCCTGTCGGTGTAGATGTTACACGTTTTCCTCTTGCCGATCGAAGCCGATTTACTAGCGGTGTTCTCAGTATTGATTCAGTTGACGTGTCTTCCACGTCATCGTCTGATCCTTCTCCTCCTGTGAATGATGATCGATATTCGGCATTTATTTCCTTTAGTGCTCTTAGATTATTCATATAGTCCTTTGGCACGTTCATCGCTTTCAATGCGTTGAGCACTTCCCGCCATCCTGGCGGTATGTAATCACGCATACGCACCTTTACTATGCAATTTAAGATATCCACTAGATTTGAGTCTGGGATTTTTACACCGTTGATGTACACTGAATAGCCACTGTCCCAACTGATTAAGCTGCCGTCACGTTTCATGAAACGTAAAAGATTGCGGGCATCAGATCTGTAAGTTTTGGAAAACGTTTCCACAATCTCTTCCACTGGACCACCTTCCGCAGCGGGGTGCGATCGTTGACTATGTTCAAGCCCACCCGTCTCCACGATTGGTATGCTAATCGGTTGGCGTCTATTCTCTGCAATATGCAAGAAGCGATGTAACGCTTGTTTGTACAATTTCCACTTTTCACTATCGTCCATACGTTTGTTATTCAATATTTGTTGCATCTCCGCGTCGAGGCTGTTTTCACTGGATAGATTAGTCGGTCTGTTATCCGTAGCATTTGATTGCAGTCGATCAATCAACTCTTGCGGCACAACTACCATCTTCTTCGCATGTTCCATTTTTGTGCTAATGGCTAGCTACTTTTCTAAAGTGTAACTTCACGCACGACGTTCCAAAGTGGAATGGCAAATGATTACCAATGTTATCTCTTAAGTCAATTTCCACACTGTCAAAAGATCTATTCATAACAGGCACATAGTGCGGATCGATGAATGATGTTGATTTATGCAATCCGTATACATAAGTAGACGTGGATATATTGACAATTTTCAATAACGGTGCGACTGTATCGCCGACCATCTGCGGCTCGACTAAATCACAATACACGTACATGTGTGACGGTAAGCCAAGACGAATGTTGGGCGAACGGATGCTTTTGTTAACTGCATCACCTTCCAGCGTCAATTCATTCGGATCGAACCCCAATTGAAGCGCTAACGTTGGACTTAATGTAATTTTTCCAACATCAGTTCCCATCGATACTTCAATGAATTTGTTGTATGAGTTTTCAACGGTGAACTTTACACCAAAAGTAATCGCTAGTTCTTGTGAATTGATATGATCACACAATTCTTGAATATTTGCGTAATCACCAGTCTTCAATTTAATTCTGTGGTTTTGTTTTGGAGTAGCAGACACTACCGGTGTTACATCGGCAGTGCTGTCCATAACCCGCGCCAACGCTTCTATGTTCACTTTTGCTTCCTCTTGCGGTTGTATGCAAATGTCAATTGTTTCGTCATTACCGACAGATAGAAATGTCATTGGATAGTGCGCTTCCACAAGTGCAATTTCCCAGTCGCCAGCGTCCAGTTGAATAGCTCTCGGCAAATGTGTTATATAATTTGCAACTGTATTTTTCGGATAATACTGCATCGAACTGTTGCTGGGCAGTGTCAAATAGAACTGATTGTTGATGCCAGCCATTTTTATCTACTCAGTGCTGCTTGTAGTACTGCGCTCAAAAGTAATGGTATAAAGATTCCACCGCCTTTTTGTATGAGATACTTTCGTTTCTTTGACCAGCCTTCGCCGCGTTTCACCAATCGACGTAGCGTCGCCTTGTGTTTGCTTAGCTGACTTTTACTCTTCTTCGCCAGAGGAACGTTACCTCGCAACACGTTGTATGCGCACTCACACACTGAGCGAATGCGGCTTTTGTCACACACCTTTAACAGTGCCTTCCGCTCCTTGGGTGTTGCGTGTATGAAAGCCGTAAGCAGAGCTGCGTCCTTCCGCAAGCACGACATGATTACTACTGATGGCGAAATTACCTTTTCTTTGGCAAGTACACATAGTTGGTAGAATCGTCTGGAAATATGCAACTTCGTATTCGCATATTTTCGTCTGTTGATTGTTTCAAGTCTATCAGTAGGTAGCCGTGTGGATTCCTAGTAGCGTCAGCGTACGCCTCCTCGATGAATTTCGGGCTGTCTGGATATATTTGTCTGGCCAAGTACCTAATCTGAACTCTATCTCTAGGATTCTTAAAACACACAATGTAATGCGCATTCAGTGAGATGTCCCTCTGCCCGCGTCCTTGATGAAACAAATTTTGTGTAATGAAAAACACACTAATGTTGCGATGATGGCAACCTTTTGTGAAAAGATCCACCACACGGTTGTCGGCCTCACGCATCATATCGTCTATAATCACAAGTATCGGCTCGTTACCAGAAAAATCCTCCAAGTTTGGTAGACCTTCTACGTGGTTAATGGTGACATTTTTCAAGTCGCCGCCACCACCACCACCACCACCACTACCATAATGCCAGTTTATACTGGTAAATGGCGTGTCACACATTTCTGTAATGTGTTTTATAAACTTTGACACAAACTGAGACTTGCCACAACCCGAAGGTCCCGCCACAATGGCTGAGAACGGATGTTTCCACATCAAGCCCATGATTACTACTGAGCTACTAAACACCTCACAGTTACCATACTCACACTCTTAAACTTACTACCAAAGGACATTTTTGGGGTTAAGTGAAATAAATAACACAGTGGTTATGTTCTGAACGTGACTATAAGTATTGACTACGAAAACTAATTTACAAAGGTATTAACAAAATCTTCAAGTCTTGCTTTACATAAACTCCAACGGTGTGAAACTGCTATTGGAACCCCTCGGGCTGCGCTTCACCAAGCGAAGGCGTTCTCCAAACCCGCTGTTGTAGCGCTCGATGTCGGTGTTGCTCAGGGCCTCGTTGAAGCGCCTAGGCAGGTAGACTCGCAGAAAGAAGTCATCCCCGACCTGCCCCTCCAGGATCACGATGATCGTCTCGCCAAAGGGTGTGGTGGCTCGCTCCATCGCAGTGATGAGATAGCCGCATTCCTCTCGGAGATCGGCTATCCTGGTGTAGAGCGGAGAGTCAGACTTGCAGTTGTTGAGGGTAGCTCTCAGGTCCGCGGTTGTTGCAGTGCCGTTCAAAATCGAAAACTCTGGCTTGAAAGTGCTGCTGCTCGACATCTCTAGTAGTAGTAGTTGGAGTAGGTCTATGTGAGGTGGTGGTCTGGTGGCGAATGATGTTCAATCGGGCGGGGCCCCGCCTTATAAACCATCGCCACCATTTTCTTCTACGTGGGTGGTCCGAAGGGTCGGGCGCAGGTGTTCACACAAAAAACCGACTCGTCGAGACCTGTTTGGGAATGCGGATGCTCTAGTTGAATGCCGGCGCCACTCGTTGTTTCTTCCTCACAGCTCGCTTCTTAGGCATTGGCTGCGAAACTGCGCTGCGTTGTGTAACAGTTTGAGTTAAGCCTGTAATTTTCGATACTCCTGTTGATTTATAGATCCACATGTTTTCCACTTTATCAACTACTTGTTTGACATTTTGGTGCATTTCACCATCTTTGTCCAAAAATAAACCGCACATGAACACCATATCTGTACCATCGTACATTTCCATTTTCAATAAAATTTGCCCTTTGTTTCCCGGGTTTTGAACAGCAAACGTATTCCCATCGTCCATCCATGACACTATGGGAGAATCATCTGTTGGTTTTGGTACCCATCCTGGTTTCTTGGTTTCCACTTCGATGGGAGTTGGTCTCCTTCGTCTCTTGCAGGCAGTGGTCGGTTTTACAAATGACGACTGAGGTGATGCCAACGTCTGATCACTAGCATTATTGTTCATAACCTCAATCTCCTGAATAAACGATTTGATATAGTCGTCCGCAGAAGCGTAAGCGTCCATGTTAACGTCCTTACCGTGCGACTTCAACCGTACTACTGACTGGTGGTGCGTCTGCTCACCCTTGAAGTAAACTGTACGCACTCGCTGTCAGACAATATTTCTGTTTGGCGTTCGCTTTTATTCACCCGCTGAAGTCAACTGTTACGTTACGGTGACGATCGATCTCGATGACGTTGTCCAGTTCGGCGTACACTATACAGTTGACGGTCTCGGGCAACGCTTTGGAGAATCCGATTTCGATACGTAGATTACCGTTGCGCAGGAGATTCCAGTGACTCGACTCAGCCGCGGACATGTCCGGTGTCAAGTCGAACGCCATAAGACAATTACCGTACGGATAGTCACCTCTCTTGATCTCATTACCTGCGTCGGAGAACTGGATTCCGGTGCCAGTGACCAATGTGTAATAAGAGAGTATATACGTCTCACTGTTCAATGTGTAAACGGGCTGTAACGGTTTGGCCGGTACTTGTTCACCGTCCACGTACAATGCGAGATAATTCATATCGTAGTGTTGAAAGTTGTAGGGATTCTTCTTGAAATCTCCGTTGAACGCAAGATTACTGACCAGTCCAATTATCACACGTTTCGGTAACTGACCGAGAAATGCGCTGTCTAAAGCTTTACTCATTATACCGGAGGGTAGTGTGAAGGATTTCACTTCTACACGCGTGATCGGATACTTGGCCGTGCCGGTCTCGAGAGTTTTGCTGTGCGCCAACAATACGCTCGGATTGATCTTACATCGACGTACGAAAAGACTAATCTCTTTAATTGTCACCTTGTAGGTAGTTAGCGTTTTGGACATTATACAAAACGAGTTTCTGGATCTGTTAAGTTGCAATCGCATCTCGACACCGTTCAACATGAATTTGTTCTGATTGCACAGATCGATGTGCAATCGACCGACCATATCGCAAACATCGCTTTCTTTCGTGTGATCGCGACGCTTTTTCAATCCCTCGTTCAATTCGTCACAATCGTCCATTAGTCCGGCCGAATCTCCAAAAAACAGCTCGCTAGTCAGGTGCGAATTCTTCGCACTACATCCGTAGTTCAATAGGTTTTCCAAGTAGGCACGGTAAGCGTACGTGTTGTTTTGTGGTGACACCAGTTTATGATTGAGATAGAGATCCACTTGACTGAATATCGAGTGGAGCCAATTGTTCACCGGGCCCACCTCTTTAGCAGGTTGCCCACCGTCCGCTTTAGTGTCGTCCTGTTTCACAATAGCGGCTTTCACGTGTAATAACGTTTGTGTCAGGTCCGTGTACTCGTCACCGTGACCGGGTATTACAAACTCTATTGGCGAATCATCCGTCAGCGATGAGATCGGTTTGTATTGAACCCATTTACCGCTCTCGATGCTGGTCTGCGTAGGTGGTAACGAAAACAAGTCCAGTTCAGTCTTCACACATTCACACGATTTCTGATGAATAAACGACATTGTTATCGAATTAATGTAGACGTCCGTCTTCGAAGAAGTCTATCAAGAGACTGTGGCGTGTCGCGACCCGCGCACCGCTTAGGGGGAGATTTTTGCTCCCCCTAACACATACTGGGTTAGGGGGAGATTTTCGCTCCCCCATACGTCAGGAATTGTTGAAGACTAGAACAAGAATGAGACCGTGACAACTGGTGTTCTGTTGATTTAATTACTAGGGGGAGATTTTCGCTCCCCCTAACACATAATGGGTTAGGGGGAGATTTTCGCTCCCCCATACGTCAGGAATTGTTGAAGACTAGAGCAAGAATGATACCGTGGGTGTTTGACAACTGGTGATTTATTGCTCGGAATTCGATACGGGCGGACTATAATGGGTTCCTGGAAGGGTCGCGTCGCCCTCCCGTCGGGGTATCAAATTACAGCATCCGCATTCCCAGACAGGTCTCGACTTGTCGGTTTTTTGTGTGAACACCTGCACCCTCCAGTCGAGGTATCAAATTACAACATCCGCATTCCCAGACAGTAGACTGGACGCGTCCGTCGGTTGTTCGAACAGCTGCCTCGGTGCAGAGTACTTGAATTGCAATTATATTCTCCTCAAAATTTGCATTCACTGGTAGTTCAATTGACCGCAAGCGCTGATGGGCTAGCTCTGTTGGTTGTAGCGTTACCCTGTTCAACTCTTGTATTAATTATCCAAAGTATGTCATGTGGGTACTGAGAATACTCGGCTTGACGAGGAGATTCCAAAAATGCAAAAAAAAAAAAAGGTCAAAAGTGTGGTGCGGGCCCCTTTTTTGTAAACATCATCCAAAGTGTACGATGTGGGTACTCAAATGACTCGGCTCGACTAGACGAACAAGAATCTACAATCAGAATTCAAATCCGACTTATGGTAACCGATATAGCCCCCCCCCTACATCGTCCAAATGTACTTTGTGGGTATGCAAATTTCTCGGCTCGACTAGACGAACAAGAATCTGCAATCAGAATTCAAATCCGACTTATGGTAACCGAGATAGCCCCCCCCCCCCCCCCCTGCATCGTCCAAATGTACGTTGTGGGTACTCAAATTTCTCGGCTCGACTAGACGAACAAGAATCTGCAATCAGAATTCAAATCCGAGGTTAGGTTAGGTTAGGATGGGTTAGGTTAGGTTAGGTTAGGTTACGTTAGGTTAGGTTAGGTTAGGTTACGTTACGTTAGGTTAGGTTAGGTTAGGTTACGTTAGGTTAGGTTAGGTTAGGTTACGTTACGTTAGGTTAGGTTAGGTTAGGTTACGTTACGTTAGGTTAGGTTAGGTTAGGTTAGGTTACGTTAGGTTAGGTTAGGTTAGGTTACGTTACGTTAGGTTAGGTTACGTTAGGTTACGTTACGTTAGGTTAGGTTAGGTTAGGTTACGTTACGTTAGGTTAGGTTAGGTTAGGTTACGTTACGTTAGGTTAGGTTACGTTAGGTTAGGTTAGGTTAGGTTAGGTTAAGTTAGGTTAGGTTAAGTTAGGTTAGGGTAGGTTAATATTCGCAAAAAAAAAAAATTCGCAAAAAAAAAAATTCGCAAAAAAAATTCGCAAAAAAAATTCGCAAAAAAAAAAATTCGCAAAGTGTCACAGACGAGACCTCGGGGGGGGGGGGTGCTCCTCCTGACTCCTCCTGCCCTCGGACTCTCCTTCTTACCCTACTAACCTATACGAAATATTTGTTGCAGCTCTTACACAATATCACAGCCACTAGACCACCGATAAATCATGTCAAGCAGTGTAATCAATAGTTTGAATCGATTGTAAATTAATTACCAGTAATTTAACACCGCCTGTGACTCGGCTAAATTAAAGTTCTGTATCGAATGACAGGTACTAATTATCGATTCATATCGATAGTTTCAAGCAAATCGATAATCGCATCTACATCGAATCACACCTGACGCCTCTTAATGTTCGTAATTTGTGTTTCCAGTTATAAATTGCATCACTCTGGGTTCGTGGGCTGGGGAATTACTCAAATTTGCATACCGCCGACCCCCTCCCTCGAAAATATCTCAAAATCCTCACGACCAGTTGGGCTTCTATGGCCACTCTACTTGATCTAGGCCAATGTCAAGTCTGATCGGTCAGGCTTCAGACGTGATTTGTTATCGATATTCCTTTCGGTAGCTGCTACTTTTACTTTCGAAATCCATAAGAAACCAGAGAATTTGGAACGCAGTCGGGTTTATTTGAGCGTGATTTGTGTTATCAGTGTTTGATGCAAGTAAGAGTATCAGATGATCGTAGTCGTTTAGTATAGTCAATTCTGGTTTGACAGTCGGCCTTAGTCAGTTTACAAGGCTTCTCAAGGCATCTCGGCCATTCCATTTTCATAATTTATTCATGTTTGCCTGACATTACGCCCTAGTTGGCGTATTTTATGATTAAGTCATTACATTTATTCAAACAACTTTTTTATCAGCATATTACGTGTTGTTATTACTTACGGGATGTTATAAAAGACTTATGGGATGTAATAAATATATCTTAAGTGTTATAAGACGTCCTTTATTACATCCCGTAAATCTGTTTGTAATCGGAAAAAATAGATTTGTTCATTGACATTACAATTTATAAAATAGTTCTAGGTATAAAGCTAGCCTGCATTGCTGTAATCATCAAAGTTGACACAATGGAGAGGAAAAAATAATTAAACAAATCATTAAGTACGAAACGTACTTGTACTAATATATAGTCTAATTGCGTAAGAAAAAATTATAAATTCGTGTTGTTTCACAGGTTTGTGAAGGTAGCGTACGGTCTAGTGGACTGACACTTGGAACATTCTGAGAAGAGCCAAATTTTACCCATCTATCAATTAAAAATTACCTTAATATAAAACAAACAATGTCAAAATTTTAAAATTAAGTAATGATAAAATGCAATTTTTACAGTGTGAGCTTCTGCTTCTTTTATGTGTTCATTCTTTCATATTGATATATCTCCCACATCATGTGATTAGTAAATTTAATATCCACATATACAAAAACCATATGTTAGAGCTATACATAGTCGAGCCATCTTATTAGTTAAAATCGTTTAGTCCCATTTAATTGTACAAAATATATTTTCTAAGTGGACGGCCTAACTTTATTACTTAATGTCGCACAAGGTAACACCAATGATTAAAATTGTGTTTAGTTTAAAATTCACAAAAACCTACTTCGAAGGCCATTATTTTATTTGCGTTAAAAATAACAAAACACAATTTTTAAATTTGTAAACTTTACATAGTTTAATTTACAACGATTACGTGCAAATGAACTGTAACACATGTATTTTCATTATTACTTCATCACTAACGTCATATAACTAATAGATTACTTTAACATCTTTGCTTTGTCCGCAGGGTTTCAATCATTGTCTATAAATACTGAAGTAGACTTCTCATTGCCATTGTAAAATCTGTCCCTAGTTTTGTGTGTGCCAGGTTTCAAAGAGGACGTAGTTACACTAATCACCAACAGAGTATACTGCTGTCAACTGTTACTCTCAAGAAGGGGATAATACAACAGTTAGTGTGTCAGGAAGCAAACATAAGTTGATTATAACGTCCTTTCTGGGGTTGAGATATTTTAAAAGTTAAAGTAAATAACTAAAATAAATAGTTGACAGCAGCACAATCTATCGGTGACCTAATCAAACTACGTCCACTTAAAATTCTGGCTAACACTAAAAGTGGGACAGCTGGTTCATGTACATGGGATGTCTCCTTCAGAATATATCTATGGTATCAATGATTATACCGATAAGGGCATTGCTGGAGGGTCTGGTTGTGTTGTACGATGGAATGATCAAGCTTTCTATATTAATTCATTCATTCGCACAACTTGTATTTAGGGATGGACGGGTCTCGAAACTTCGGAAAATTTTCGGGAAATTTTAAATTACGTTTTTCGGGCGAGATTTAATTTGTTTCGGGATGGGATTTTTTTATTTATTTATTTTTATATTTTGAACAGATTTGTAAGATTATTGAAATATTTTTTCTTATTTAATATAGGTAGGCCTATTAGTATTTTCATTTTCTTGTTATCATATTATTAATGAATATGTTCTTCTACAGCATTGTACGTTCCATATTTACATTTTCATACAAATATATTTCATGCTTTTATTTATAAATTGTTTACATATTAAATCTGTTTTGTAGAAACTATTTATGAGCTGTTGAAACATCAACATATCTTTGGTAGTAAGCCTACGGTGGTGTCAGTTAGGCAGCTAATTAAGTGTGTTTTGATTTTATATTTTATTTAGTATTTTGCTGTTTTTGTTGTTAAAAATCACCAAGTTAGTTTATTTTATTTATTTATTTTTTACATTACAGCTTTTTGTTACTTTTTGTTGCAACTATAAGTCTTCAATATATCTACCATTATTTAATCTGTCATCATAAATATTAAAAACATGTTTCTCAATGTAATAAATTTTATATTTTTATAATATTGATTGTTTTTATAAGATTTTACATTGAAATATAAATATATAAAATGTTAACTTCAAGCTACATAACGATAACGTACAAGAACAGGTTGAAAGCCCGAACGAACATTTCCCGATCGATACATACGAGAAGAGCAATCCCGTCCCGATCTCGTCCCGAAATTTGGCGGGAAAAAAATCTCGTCCCGTCCCGTCCCGAACTAAAAATCCAATCTCGTCCATCCCTACTTGTATTGTGACCAAACGGCTTTATTGGCGACGTTTCGCACGTCCGTTGCTGCCGCCGTCGTCAGGTCTCGCGGACTCAGCAGTCGCCTTGTCGCGTCAGCGGTTCGTCGGGGAATTTCCGGTAGGTTCAGAGATTACAACATAAGACTATACATAGCGATATAGCTAGAATTGCCGAATTGGAATTACTGATGTAAATTATGCTATTTAGGTTTAACAAACACATTTATTATATTAGTTTGTGTCCCGTTATTTATAGGGAGATCTCATGGTCATAGATACCTAGATTTTAAAAAGTGTAAAAAAATGAAGGCTTCGCCTTTTGGACGTTGCTTTACTAGTCATGACAACAACTAGACCTGACAATTTTAGGGATTTACACTGGGAAAGTTCATAAAGAGCGAAGACGTGTTTGTGCTGCATTCTGTGGATAAATTGACGAATTTTTGGTGAACTTCCTATGAAAAGTGAACTATTAACATGGCTTACACAGTGAAACTTAAGCCCGGACCACCATAGAAGTTCCTAACGTGACCCCCTGAACACGTTTTGGGAGGTAGTTCCAAATTGTATATATACACATATATATATATATATATATATATATATATATATATATATATATATATATGTCTGTGTGTGTGTGTGTGTGTGTGTGTGTGTATATGTGTGTGTGTGTGTGTGTGTGTGTGTGTGTGTGTGTGTGTGTGTGTGTTTGCACTCTAGCGGTCGCATTTTTTGCCTGATTTACTTCAAAATTGGTAGGGACGTTCCTTTCTATAATCAGTTGGACAAGTTCGTTGGGCAAAACAATCGGGAAACTCTAAACTAGTTTTTTTGGGATTAATCTTTCAAATTTCGTGTTATTGGGCTCAAAAAGGGGCAGAAAAGCCCCGGATGTAAAATTAATGCATAGAAAAAGATGATAATTAGTAAAGCGAAACTTTTAAGCCCTCGATCTTCATTCTAGCATTTTTTATAAAATTACTAAAGAAAATGTGTATCGACCAAACACAGTACGTTGTCTTATGGGGGTTTTACATTGGAAAAGCCTGTTTTTCACTTTTTGGTAGACTTTTATCATCCCCAGCTACCTCACGCCTACTTTCAAGCCTGACTGGACCTTCTCTTAACCTTATAATGCGAAAAATTGTATTCCCAGCATTGCAGGTAAATAAAACCAGGAGAATCAGAACAGCCAAAAAAATCAATATTTTCAGATTTCAATAAAAATTTGAATAAATGTATGTTTTTAGACTGGTTTTGACTTTCAAAAGTTTTGTATGTGGAAATTCACTTCCCTCACGTCAGCGTGCTGCGTGCGAACTCGCTATGTATAACATACCCATGTTTATGTAATTACAGTACTGACAAAAAACAAAATATTCTTGTGCCAGAGTTAGAAAAAAACCAACCAGTGAGAAACATGTGAGGGTTGTGGAATTAAACATTTTTAAGGTCAATGGGGAATTAAGGTCAGCCTTAATATAATTTTGGAAAATATCAGAATTTTGATACCTTGGAATTCTAACGAACATTTTGATATACATTGTTAGGATTTTATTTCAACTACATCTTCAGATGTGGTGGCGGTAAAATATCTTATATATTATTTCTCTAGGCTGTTTTTCTGTTAATCCGCGAGATCTTCCTTATTCCTTTATCACATTCCATGATTTACCCTTAATTTTAAAGCTTATCGTGCCGGCTATTGACGAAAAATAGACCCATGGGTTAAAAATGTACCGCTTCTCGGAAATTTGAATAATATGAAAGATAAATTAAGGGAGTATGTTTTGACAGGAGCGAAAACGTAAACAAAAGAACATCTGATCCGCTGACAAGATTTGGTTCGCAGTGCGGAATTCCGCACGGGTCGAATAGTATTTAATATTATATATATATTAAAAATTCAAATTTTAAATATAGAGTACCAGGAGGACCGAGCCTTGCTCGGTGAATGCCCATTAGCTTAGCCTAAAATTACGTGTTATTATTCACTACGGCCAGCTTCCAAAACGAACAACTTTTATTCGCTCATTTGCCTCTTTCCCGCATGTTTAAGGTTAATATCGAACCCACGACAGGACAGCTGCCATGGTTCCTCCGAGTCCACTAGGCCAGCGGGCAGCTACTCACAAACTTTGACAGTTGACTGGAGATCATAGTTGCAAGCGAGCAAGCAAACCTCTTTCACATTAGCATGTGATATGAAACCCTCGAGCATCCCAAATTACACTATCTATTTCTGGTTATTTGAAGTTAAGTAGTCAAGTTGGGTTGGACTTACTACAATGATTTCCACATCTTCTCCAGTCTCTGCCAATCCCTTCCGCCGAACAGGTCCAGACACTGAGCTCTGACCGAGTAGTAGTTGTCTATGGTCTCTTTGGTTCTCTCACCAGAGTAGTAGCAGCTATGGAGGAACATGACGATGTGCTCGTCTGGAACAGGAGGCGGAGGTGAGATTCGGGGTAGTTGGGAACAGAACTGTGAAGGGAAGAGGAGCATAAGAAGGAGGTGAGGAAAAGGAAGAAGAAGATGAAGAAGGAGGAGGAGGAGGAGGAGGAAGAAGAAGAAGAAGAAGAAGAAGAAGAAGAAGAAGAAGAAGAAGGAGGAGGAGGAGGAGGAGGAGGAGGAGGAGGAGGAGGAGGAGGAGGAGGAGGAAGATAAATTATGAAGGAGAAGCAAACGATTCTCTTCTTGAACATACAAACAAAGTGACTTACCCTATTGACATTTTCAGTCCCTCTTGAAGAAATCAGACTTGTGGTTTTGGAATGGGTGCCGATTAGAATAATAAAGCACCTGGGGGCCGAGATTTGCTCGGGGAAGGCCAGTCAGTTTGTTTAGATGACTTGGAGTAATATTTCACCATTTCCCCCTACTCATAATCAGATTTTTATAGCTCATTTGCCTCTTTTCTTAATTTTTAAGTCCACTCCAGTAGCTCACTGTTAATTTTTAAATTTTTTTAACTTTTAATTTTAGTTTGTTTACATTTTTTGATTTTTTCCGGGGATAAGACCAGCCGAGGACTTATTTTTATCCTAACATTTGAAGGAAATCGTTCGTGCTGTTTTTGAGATCAGAGATGCACGCAAGCATGCAAGCAAGCAACCAAACAAGCAAGCAAATACGGACGGACGCAAGCAAGCAAACCTTACTTCTATTAGATTAGATTATAGGATATCTGAAAATCAGCTGGGCCCAAACTTGGGACAATCAAGCTGGTTTGGTGGAATTAAACCAAACAGCTGATCAGATGAAAATCTTTTTGTAACAGGTTTTTAAATTCCAGCCTTTTATTGGATTTATGTACTTGAGGAGAGGTTTAATTAATTGACAAAACTGATCTCCAGATCTTCTCGTCATATCCTCAATTGCTAATTCATGTCTTGACATGTTGATAAAGTCTAAATAAATAAATACAAATGTTCCAGAAACTAGCTAATAAATAAAAAATAAAAAAAATTAATATTTGTTAACGGCACCTGTCAGCTTGGGCAGATGGGGTTGGTGTTGGAGCCAGTTCTTGATGTTCTGTACATCCATCTCCTTCCCTTTAGGCAGCTCCACCTTCTTCTTCAAAAAGGGATGTCTGGTCTTCATTGTTCTGCAAAGATCATAGAAAATTAGGACCTGGTGGTTTAGGGAGTAAATAAATGCAAAGCACTGATGAATACATTTAATGAAATCTGAAGAAGATGGAAACGTGAGGAAAATAAGTAAGAGGTTAAACTTTGTCTTGCTTAACCTAAAAACTGGTTACTGGATACATCACTAGTGCAGAATAAAGTGTGAAAATAGAGGTTGCACGCGAGCCAGTTTGCTATCGCCACTTTTCTTAAGGGATCTAACGGACTTTACTCAGAGCTTCTTTGACTGCTTGACAACTAACAGTATAAAAGCTAGTGACGTGAAGGGACCACAACCCCTATAACCCAGCTCTAATATTCTGCCTCAACTGATGTTTTACTATTTACATGCTGAGGAAAATAAAACTATAAATTATCATTGACTAACAAAATTACATTGTACAAAACTATGATAAAGCTTATGTGGACATATGGTATACAGCTGTGGGTAACGGCAAGCCAATCTAATATTGAAATTTTGCAAAGATTCCGGTCAAAAATATTGAGAAAAATTATCTGTGCTCCTTGGTTCGTTTCAAATAAGACTATTCATGAAGATCTGAAAATTCCAACCATAAAAGAAGAAATCACACGATACAGCCAGATTTACCAAAGAAAATTAGAACAACATCCAAATTATTTAGCTGTTAACTTCCTTGACAATAGCGAGTTTACTAACAGGCTCAAGAAAAATGTTAAAGTGCTTGAACTGCCATACAGGTTTACTTAATATTTTAAATTGGAAGAATGTTTGACGCAAGATCTGTTATTGGACAGCAACTTGCCCATGTTATGTAATTTATTTCATCTTTTTTGCTGATTTTTCCATCCTTTTTGAACAGATTGTAAAATTACAAATAAAGTTATAAAAAAAAGTAGGAACACATGTCAGTTCGTAAACAAAAAAGTTACGAAATCACATGTTTTGATTTAAACATAGCAGACGTTTTTAAATCCCCATGCTTTTCTTATGGGGGATGTTTTACGTTATTTCTCGTTTTTTGGTAACATTTTAGAAATACTGCTATTATTCCTGAGTCCCTGGGGTCAAGACCTTTAATTTGAGCCGTCTCCCATCATCCTGCGATTTGCCAAACTCGCACAATTTTGACTTACAAATTTCCCTTACAGAATTAAATATAAAGATTACTATCAGCTGATTAATTTTTTTTATCTTTATTAAGGCTTGACTTAAGTCATGACACCTATGATTAAAATTTATAAAATACATTTACATCTTTTTTAAGTACCACTAAAATAGTCTTTTTATGTTCTTCACGTCAGACTTCTTGTAGAAAGGAAATTTAAAAAAATTGACATATAAAAATTAAACTTAAAGTAACACAGTTATAAAAAGGAAACAAATGAAAACATATATAAATTACAATTTCCTTTGTGTACTGGTAATAAATTCTAAAAGGTAGTCCCATATTTTTTAGTTTCTAATACTTAAAAGCTCTTCTGCTTTGGGCAGAATTTTAAGATTTTATTTTTTTTATTTTATTGTAAAAAAACATTTCTTTCATGGTTGTGTATACGAAATCGTAAAAGAATATTATCTATAGTGTCAGTTTCCCTATTACATTTTACACACAAAGGTGAATCCACCAACTTCATTTGATACAGTCTCAAAGCACTATATGCATACCCAAACCTTAATCGTGTTATTAAGTTTGTGTTATATCTGTTCAATGTTGTATGCTGAAACCACGGTGTACTTATTGCTTCTTCTTGATTCACCCTTTTATACCACTGTCCTTTTTCTGAAGTTAAGAACTGATTTGTTTAAGCCATAATATGAACCAATTATAACGCTGTCTATTTTTCAGCCAGACTTTCTGTGAAGACTAGGTAGGCTGTAGCATGGGGCGTTAACCCCTATAAGGGTTTCATATTCTATTTTCGCGTTCGTTATTTCTTCAACCGTTACCCCTTTACTAATAGTACTATTATAGGTGTTTAATTGCTACTTCAAAACGTATATTTCTGATTGAAAAGTTTTAGGACTAAAAGAAGACAACATGAAACCTGAAATAAATTTGGATTACCTTCACCTCTGTTAATGCGGCTGTGTTCAAACCACCGACTAATTAGCACGTAGATGATTACAGTAATTCGCCCACAGGCGGTCGGCTCTGACGCGGACAGTGATAAGGTAAAGTCAAGGTCAAGGTCAAACAGAAGATTAGGAACCGCTTCAAGGTCACCCCTGACTGCGAGAGGACGACAGCATAGCGATGGATCGGACGGTGCCTAACATGATGGGGGGGAGAGAGAGGAGTAGGCGAATGGTTTTAGCACGAAGATTGTTAGCGAATTTCCTATGGAAAAGTGAGCTATCACCATGATCCATGTAGTGAAACTTGAGCCCGGTATCATCATAGCAGTTCTTGACGTGGTAGCCCCTAAACACGCTTTTATATAATTTGTTCCCCCGCTTTTTGTATATATTTGGGTTTGCTCTCTATTGGTCTCGTTAGTCCGACTTACTCCAAATTTGGTAGAGACATTACTTTTCAGTTGGGCAAGTCCGTTGAAAAAACGAAAGGATAACCATAACCTCCTTTTTCAAGGGTTTAACAAATTCAAAATTTGTGTTTTTTGGCCCAAAAAGGATAAAGGAAGCCCTGCATTTAAAATGAATGCAAATTAACTGATAGGACTTAAGAATCCAACAATTTTAAGCCTTCTCTCATAATTGATTATAGCAAAATATTTGCCGAGTTAATAAAGAAAATGCAAATTGACTAAACACAGTACGTTGTTATCACCTCCAAAACCCCAATATCTATTTTCACACCTGACTGGAGCCCTCTTAACCTTATAATGCACAACATTGTTATCCCAACAAAGATAAATCTAACCAGGAGCATCAGATCAGGAAAAAAGTATTCCGATTTCCCAAAAATTGCACAAGTTCTTTTAATATTTTTTTAAAAAGTTGTAAATGCGAAAACTTACTTCCCTCATGCAGCGTGCTGCTAAGTGCCTGAACTCGATTTTTAGGCAATTCTTTAAATGGGGGTTCCGGTCACGAAAGATTTTGCGTTTCTACCTGCTTCCCCATAAGAAAAATAAAAACCTTTCAATAAAACCCCAAAATATTCAATATTGAAGTTTTGCTATGGGTGTACTATTTATGATATAGAAATTATGCACAGTGAAATCACTGAGTATCTTTTGTTCTTTAAAATTATAATTAACCATCAATAAACTATATCGGATGATCCGTTGAGGATTGATGGGCTTTGAAAGTTAAAATTGGCCTTAGAGAGAAGCACGGGGTGTTAATTTCTTAAAAAAAAAATCATAAAGTTTATTTCCATAAAAAAATACAACATTGAGTCCCAAAAAATCATGAGAGATTTGTCGTTGGGTGCTCATGATTACAATGTTAATACAATAATTAATAAACGGTATCAGGAAACTGACACATACTTTCTCACTTTTAGCCAAACTTTAATGACAAAAATATTTGTTATTTACTAAATATATGATATGAAGTATAGATAAATGTACAGAAAATAGTCTAAAATAGTTGATTTCAGAAATATCCACCCAAATCCCTTTTTGGGAGGCACTATAGAGTCCGTTGCTACACACAGTGGTTTTGAGAGGGGAAATGCCCCCTTGCCCCCCCAGGGTTAAATAGCAACACATTTCGAACATCATCTGTTGGTCAATGCTAACTTGACCTGCATATCAAATTTTAATGAAATTGATCAGTAAATAAGAGAGAAATAGTTATTTTTGTATTCCCCATAAGAATAACATTGGACAACGTACTGTGTTTACCGCTAAATGAAAATTTCAATTTTCCCCGCAACTAGCAATCGTAGAATAGTAATTTAAAATACTAATTTATTTAGTTTTTTGAGCTCTTTTAAATGGTGAATAGTAATCTTTTTTAACATTTATGATTTTTTATGAAAAATCCAAAAAACTTAAAACTGTTTTAAGTCCTGTAATTTCTGAACCCGAATTTTCCAGAAATGCGGGTGGTGTCATTTTGTTGGAAACCTAAAGTTCTACAAACCACGAAAGTTTAATCAAAATCGTTAGAGCCGTTTTTGAGAAATTTGGATTTTTCATGTTTTTTAGTGGTTTTTGGGGGATAATAACCCTTAAAATCAAAAATTCAAAAAAATAAAAGAAAACGCCTGGAGATATCGTGGATTAGTAACTACATACCAAATTTCATAAAAATCGGCCCATAGGTTAGGGCTCTAGCTCTGTAAACATCCACACAGACACACACACACACACACACACACACACACACACACACACACACACACACACACACACACACACACACACACACACACACACACACACACACACACACACACACACACACACGGACACACACGGACACACACACACACACACACACACACAGACAGACATCACGTAAAAACCACTTTTTTGGGTTCAGGGAGCACCAAAACGAATATTTCCACTAACAACTCAAATTCGAAAATTTTTACGAAAACAATACTTTCTCCATATACTATGTATAGGGGGAGAAAGTAATAACAACATATTACTAAGGAAATACAGCGCTCTAGGCAACGGTGCACAAATTGATTACTATGGTATGTGTCTTTATTTCGCTCATTCACCTTTTTACAGGATTATGGTTACCATCACCTTGAAGCACTAAAACAATGCAAGTAAATAAGACGTATTATGTTTAAATCATGAGTTTTTATCATTTAGTGTTCGCGTTGAGAAATCGTTGTCATTTTCAGTTTGCGTTTCCATTCATTACTAATGCTGGTAATTAATTTGTTTAGGTCTTAAATACGAAAATTATGTGAAAAACAAGTTTGTTGACAAAGCAAGGGTAACTGTGTTTTTAAGCTTGTAGAATTAGTTTTCCTGGATTAAAATCAGTTATGTTGTGCACTTAAATGACAGATGTTTCCCTATGTTATTTCCTTATACAAATATTCGTTAGCGTTATTGTTTAGGAACAAAATAGCTCCGATTGTGGAGCCGTGCTGATCAAAATGTGGATTAAAAACAACAAGGTCCATTGGCTATCATGAGATTTGTTATAGGTTAATCGATCAATTATCGAGACTAATGCAGTAATAGTAGACGTTCCGTCAACAAACGTTGGCCTTAGCAAACTAAAATCGATAAGAATACATAAAACTAAGATGTAAAAAATATTATTTAATAAAACCTACACACGTATAGCCTCCACCGTCGTAATACACATGTTTTTAGAGAATTTCCCTTTTAGGGAAGAATTAGCGAATTTCCCCCATAGGGAAGAAGCTATTACCGTAGTCGGCATGGTAAGACCTACGCCCGGGACCATGATAACTTTGCGTTTTGAGGTCCCCATACCCCAAAAACACCATTCGTTCGAAACTGTATATATATATATATATATATATATATATATATATATGTGTGTGTGTGTGTGTGTGTGTGTGTGTGTGTGTGTGTGTGTGTGTCCGTGAGCACGACAACTCTCGTAAAAACTATATGATTTTGATGAAATTTGGTATAATCGTGTAAAGCAACATTTATGACTTTAAGTTCGAAAACCAGCCAGATCGCTCTATCTGAAGGGGTATTTTGGGGGGTTTTGAACCCCAAAAATGGGTTTTTTGAATGTTTTACATATAATTTTGGAAATAGTCAAATTTTGGTTTTTAAAATTTGATTCAGCTTAAAAAACACACACAATTTGGTATTTTGATCATTCCTCTACCGAGATATTTTGGTCAATTGGTTACCGAGATATTAAAAGTGCTAAACACAGTACGTTGTCTAATGTTATTCTTATGGAGGAAAATAAAAAAAAATATCTCGCTTATTTATGAACGTATGCTGACGAAACTTTGTATACGGCTTCATCTGGTTGTGTTCCATTGATATTTGCTAAAAAATAATTTTTTGCTAAAGGCTCCCGCAGCAGCAAACCTGAGTACTCAGCCCCATTCTTATTCTTATGGATAATAATTAAATGCTATGTCTCCCCTAATTATGAACATAAATGAATAAAAACTGGTAGGTATATGACTTCACCTAGATGAGTTATATTGATATTAGTATAAAAACCCATTTTTTGTGTTCCTTGATGCAGCAAACCTACGTACTCAGCCCCAATGTTATTCTTATGGAGAATAATTAAAATTGTATATACTGTATTGCTTGTTTGTGAATATATTTTTATGAAACTTGGTATGTGGCTTTATGTAGTATTAAGACAGTTATATCTCTATTGGAAACTCGCTGAGTATGCAGGTTTGCTGCGACGGGGGTATTATAAAATTACACAGTATTCAACAGCACAGCGATTCAAATGTGGTTACATTCAAACATAAAAATGCAAAGCGAGAAATGACGCTCTAACTAATTTAGTAAGAAATGCAAATAGTTTTGCAGTATTTAATATCAAAATGTTCTCCAGTAAACATAACAAAGGAACTTATTCAAAGATGAATTTCACTAGAAAACTAAAATGCTACATTTACCTTTGTAATGTCACTGAAGAAACAAAACAGCATACAACATAACCTACGCCTCCGGAAGGCAATCCACGGTCGGTTACTTCACAACTGCATCGACGCGTACAAAAAGAAGCGCAACCGGTTGCAGGTCGTTACAATAATGAGTAACCGGTACAAAAAATAACCGGTTCCACGCCCAAGGTCGCGCAACCAGTTTCAGTAGGTTCTAATCGGTCTTCGGATCAACCTGTTGTGACTGCAAAGTTTTGCAAGTCGCAGGATGTATGCTTGATCTAGTAGGTATCTGATTATAAATTATAAATGAATCTGTCAGATAATGTGAGAAGGAAAACCTGTTATTTTCAACTTATAAGTTTGTTGTTGACAGTAAAACGAGCCCGTGGCAAAGCAGTTAGAGCGGGTGTCATATGCAAGAGTGTTAATTAATGATGGATTGGCTGACAAATACTCTAACGGGAGTTCTCTTGGTGGGAATTCTGCAGGAAGACGTGATCAGCTCATTGCAAACTTTGGAGGGGAAATCGATCACCTGATTGGATGATAGGGGAGTACAAAATTCGTGCGTTCTGTCGGGAGGGATTAAAAAAATTATACCTTAATTGCAATGTTTGTATGCGTTTTATCTAGGAACCCTGCGGAAGGAGTTACCTCAAACTTTAAAAATATTAATCTATTGGTAAAATGCTTAACCTAAGAAAAATTCAAATTTGCATGTAATCTAATTTAAAAACTGAAAATGATACATTGGGATTATAGAGTTTCAAATAATATCAAAATTATCATAACAGCTAATAAATAAGAACCAGTGAACTGTCGAAATAGTATAATTATTAGTGTATTAGTATCAATGTTTGATCTTCCTCCAAGCAAAGCTCGGCCCCCAGATCATAAACACACTTTTCAGGACAGAACCATATTTAGTATGATGTTTTAAAATGGCGTAAAACTTCTCATAGTTTGAAATTGAATTGCAAAGGTAATATTAAATTTTGTAAAGTAATCTATCGTGAAAATACTGTATGACAAAATAAGTAAGTAGCAAATAAGCAGATCAAAACTTAGGTAACAATTAATTTCATACAAAATTAAACCATCCAAAAACTTCAAGATTTTATGTGTATTGACGAAACTAACGTTAAATGTACTTAAGTTAGGCGAAAGCGATTAGGTGGTGTAATATTTGATATAAGGTAGGTGTGTACACACAGAAAGGTGAATTTATTTTTGTATAAACTTTGTATGGATAAAAACAGGGTGCGGTGAGATACGCTGTAATATGCAGGAAGAAAATGAAGGTAATATCACTGTATGTTCACTCCGAGGAAAGGTTCAAGTTTTATTATTTTTCAAGGATTAACTCTTTTCAGGAAAAGAAACATTTCAGGATTTAACAACCAAGCAAAACAATCTTATAATGATCTAGCAATCTTATTCATGATTGTTCACTACTTCAGTCATATCGGTCGTTAATGTCTCTAGTTAAAAAAGCTTTAAATATAGTAATACCCCGTAGCAGAAAACCTGCGTACTCAGCGAATTTCCAATGCATATGTATGTATCTTAATACCACATAAAGCCACATACCAAGTTTCATAAATATACATTCATAAATAAACGATTTATGAAATTTTAATTATTCTCTACAAGATAAACATCGCGGCTAAGTATGCAGGTTTGCTGAAGCAAGCAACACAACAAATGGGGGTTTATACAAATATCAATATAACTCAAGTAGGTAAAGCCACATATCAAATTGTATTAATTTATGTTCATAATTAAGGGAGATTATTAATTATCTCATTACAATAACACATTAATTATTCTCCATAAGAATAATATGGGGGCTGAGTACGCAGGTTTGCTGCTACGGGAACTATCGGCAAAAAAGGTTTTTTAGTGCAAATCTCAATAGACCACAATGATATGAAGCAATATACCAAGTTTCATCAGTATAAGTTGACAAATAAGCGAGATATTCAATTTTTCTTATTCTCCATAAGAATAACATTGGACAACGTACTGTGTTTAGCACTTTCAATATCTCTGTATCCATTTGACGTAGAGCAATGATCAAAACACCAAATTTTGCGTCTTTTTTAGCTGATTCCAATGGAAAAAATAAAATTTGACTTTTTCAAAAATTATACGTTAAAAACTCAAAAAAAACATTTTAGGGGTACAAAAACCCCCAAAAATACCCCTTCGGATAGATCGATCCGTCTGGTTTTCGAACTTAGTCATAAATGCTGCTTTACACGTTTATACCAAATTTTGTCGAAATCGGATTATTTTTACGAAGGTTATCGTGCTCATGAACATATATACAGTTTTGAACGAATGGTGTTTTTGCCATCTGGGGACCTCAAAACGAAAAGTTATTATGGTCCCGGGCCTAGGTCTTACCATGCCGAATACGGTAATAACTTCTTCCCTATAGAAGAAAAATATAAATGTGTATCGACTAAACACAATACATTGTCTTTTGGGGGTTTTACATTAGAAAATCCTGATATTCATTTGTAGGTGTACTTTTCTCATCCCCAAAAACCTCACTTATACTTCCAAGCCTGACTGGACCCTCTCCTAACTTTATAATGGGCAAAATGTATTCCCAGCATTGCAGGTAAATAAAACCAGGAGCATCAGAACAACAAAAAAATCAATGTTTTCAGATTTCAATAAAAATTTGAATAAATGTTTGTTTTTACACTGATTCTGAGTTTTAAAATTTTTCTGTGTAAATTCACTTCCCTCACGTCAGCGTGCTGCGTGCAAACTCGTTTGACAATCAAACTATACTGCATTCGATAAAGCTCGAGAGGACAAAGAAAAATGTAACATATTATTGACCACCAGATAAAAACAATTGTCTCTTTCCTCAGGCTCATCTTTGCTCAGGTAAAGTAGAATTCTAGTATAAATGCCGTGTTCGCAATTCCTTACAGTACAGTTCGCTGATTAGTTCGGCTCACATGGAGTCAATTATCATCACTGCAGAAAGTTAATCCATTCTCCTGAATGTCATCAATTTTTTGTAGTCAACCAAACACGTAAAGCTACACAAAACTTAAAGAACAGTTTTTAACGTTATTGTGTAGCTTTATGTGTTCAGTGTAATAACAAACTTGTCGACATTCAGGAGAATGGATTAACTTTCTACAGTTGTGATAATGGCTCCCTGTAAGCCAAAACTTTAGTCAAAGAATTGCGCTCTAGAATTGTGTCGTCAAAGCATGTTAACCTTTTTATTTTGATAACCAGTCTCTATAAAAATCAATGATTGTTGTCTGTTTGTTTATTATGCGCACCTATACCGCTCATCCGATTGCGTTGAAAATTTGCGTGGTCATTCAGGTTAATCCTAGGAAGGTTTCTAGCCACTGATCAAGGTCCTAGGACTTTAGGGCTTCGCCCCACTGGTCTTTGAGATTATCAATTTAAACCTTATGGAGTAATGGTTCCATTTAAGTTTCCATGGTAATCATATTTTTAACAATGGGAAAAGAAACGGGAATCAATGGTAGGGAAAAGAACCACAAACGAAGTCGTGCCACGTACCAGCTAGGTCCGAATAATATATTACGTTTTTTTCTTACCTACCCTTTTACCTAACCTTTTCGTTATTCTGATCCTAATGCATATATTATCAGCGATAAGTGAGCAAGAAGTTGTTTGCCGCTGCTCGCACAGTAACCGGACCGGTTCTCCTACAACGAGAATATCATTGGCGCCAAGATGGAACCCTGGGGTCACCTCTTCCTCCGGTGTAAACACCTTGGACCGCGGGGTTAGGATTTATATCCGTATCTGGTGGAAACTGGAAACGGAATCTGACCATTATCTTTGTGGTCTTTGTCGTGTGCAGTGGTTCCACTAGAGGGATCTCTATCACGTTTTAGGGATATAATTTTAATCCGTGGGATAAAATTGTGGGAAATTTGGACAACCTTTAATTTCTACACTCCCTCAGCTATGTACGACTTTACTATACTTCCTAATACATTTAGCCAATCGTAAACACTGTTTTTTTAATGTGTGAATCAATTTTAAAAGTAAAGCTTTTGATCCAACAAAAACATAAAATATATAACTCTAAATTAATTTGCAAAATAATATATTTATTTTTTTTATATAAACCCAAAGAATACAAGGAGATTCAACGATGATACTTGATTATAAGCCGGCTAAAATCAAGTACATATATTCTTTAAAAATCCAGTGGGGAATGAGGGATATTTCATAGCAGATTGAGGGATAAAGAGGGATTTTTGGGATTTAGCGGGATATTTTTTACAGTTCAGTGGAGTGAGTAGCTTGTGTTTGAGGTGGATCACTCTCTGCTTGCTTTCTTCTTGGCTCGTCCTCCATGTTGAACACGATGTTGATGTTTTACGCATGCGTATGCATTTATCTAGCGATTATTACTACCGCGTTTAGTTTTTAAGTGTGGTAAGATAAGGAGTACAGTTTTAAACCAACAAATCAACTTGCTCACTGAGCGATGATTTATGTTGAGGGCTGAAAATTTTAATCACCGATTAAAACAATGTATATTGAATTTTAATAGTGAATGAGAAAGTTATTAACGCAGAGAAAAGGAAAAATAAATAAATAAATATTTATTTTGTTTTAGCACTACAAGAATCAAGATTCAAGATTTTTACTGGCCATATTAACAAATTAAATGCCACTGGTCTTACCCTTAGATAGTTCAACACTAATAAATGCAATACAAAAATTTACAACATGGTAAATGTTCTACTTGATAGTGATTCTTCAGTTTAACTTAAGTAGGATTCTCTGATTGGGCCTGAAGATGACCGGTGTAACTGGTTGAAATCGATCGCCTTGTACCATCTTTTATGTACGTAATTACAGAATAATTGCAAATTTATTTTGTATATAGTGTTTTTACTTTCTCCCCCTTATACATAGTATATGGAGAAAGTATTGTTTTCGTCAAAATTTTTACTTTCTCCCCCTTATACATAGTATATGGAGAAAGTGTTGTTTTCGTCAAAATTTTCGAATTTGAGTTGTTAGCGGAAATATTCGTTTCTCCCTGAACCAAAAAAAGTGGTTTTTACGTGATATCTTTGTGTCTGTCTGTCTGTCTGTATGGATGTGTACAGAGCTAGAGCCTTAACGAATGGTCCGATTTTTATGAAATTTGGTATGTAGGTACTAATCCACAATATCTCCAGGCGTTTTTAATTTTGTTTAATTTTTGATTTTAAGGGTAATTATCCCCCAAAACCGCCAAAAAACATGAAAAATCAAAATTTCTCAAAAACAGCTCTAACGATTTTAATTAAACTTTAGTCGTTTATAGAGCTTCCGTTTTCCAACAAAATGACTTCACCCGCATTTCTGTAAAAATTTGGGTTCAGAAATTACAGGAATTAAAACATCAAAAATTCTGTTTTTTTGATTTTTCATAAAAAAACATAAATATAAAAATATTACTATTCACCATTAAAAAGAGCTCAAAAAGGTAAATAATTTAGAATTTTGAATTACTATTCTACAATTACTGGTTGCGGAGAAAATTTAAATTTTCATTTTGGGGTAAATGCAGTACATTGTCCAATGTTATTCTTATGGGGGATACCAAAATTACTATTTCTCTCTTATTGATCAATTTCGTTCAAACTTGAAATGCTTGTCAAGTTAGCATTGGCCAACAGAGGAAATTCTAAATATGTTGCCCCTTAATAACCCTGAGGGGGGAATAGGGGGCGTTTCCCCTCTTGAAACCACGTTTGTAGTGATGGATTCTGCAGTGCCTCCTAAACAGGGATTTGGGTGGATGTTTTTGAAAACAACTTGTTTACACGATTTTATGTACATTCGACCGTGCTTTGTATTCTGTATTTAGTAAATAAAAAGTAATTTACTCATTAAAGTTTGGCTAAAAGGGAGAAAGTATGTGTCAGTATCCTGATACTGTTGATTTTATCCTGCTTAAACAATTCTTCATTTTATAAACTATTTATTAGAAATCACAAACGCAATATTTAAACTAAAACAATTCCGTACTTTTATTTTGTATTTATGTTACAAGTTCCCTTTTATTTTTAAAACCTGCAGCAAAGATTCCGGTATTTTATACCCTGGTTCATATATGTGACTTCTGAGGGCTACTGTGGGACTTTCTATATGACCTATACTATATATATTCCAAAAGCCAAAATTTGTCTTATGCCTTTTTAGTTTTCTAATTCAGAATAGAATGGTTTAAATAGTCAGACTAAAACCCTAAATTTTTGAAGAAAATGATAATTAATAATCTTTAAACATTTTACTCTTAATAGGTCCTCTGAAAGTCGTCTCGCCCAAAATACATTTCTCAGATTTGTGTTGCAACCTTCCCCTAAGCAGGTCATTAATTACAGTAAACAAATTAGTAATGTTTTCTCTCGTCTCCGGTATTAAAGGTTACATTACAAAATGCGGCCAGAGGTAAATCAACGATCAGCTGATTTGAACTGCCAAACAATCAGCTGTTTGTCGTTGACGAAACTCGAGGAGGCACTGGCGGCTATGCATACGTGGGCGAACCTTGACCACATTGTTTGCGACATTGTGCCTTAATGTTACACAATTAAGGACGAATTTCGCTTGCGCGGCGGTGACAATGCATCCGTGATGGAACCACCGACCTTAAGAGGGCTCTAAACCTTCGCCAAACGGCTGAAAAACACACCTCCGTATTACTCAAATTCTGAGGTTATTAAAGCACCTAGCGACCTCCAGTGAACGATAAAATGTTTCTCATGAAATTAACTAGGTTAACAAAGTTATTTTAAGGTTTTGAGATATTGTTATACATATTTTATTCGGGGTTAAACTCAGTGAAAATTGACCATTTTCTACTACGTAAATGTCAAACAGTTAAGATCAAATTGGAAAGTTTTTCTGTTTTAAAACCCTTATTAGTTATTCAAGATCATTTCCCGCTAGGCAGGATTTCATAAAAACCAATATTTATCTCATAAATCGAGTAATTTGTGAGGGTTGTTTCTCAAAAGCGCTTCACAAAACACCCCCGTACAGAGGACGCTCTGGCGAGCGGCGATGGAACTACCACCGCCAATGAGACATTCGTCAGTGTCGCCAACCTCTGTTTCTCTACCTATTGGGACATCGGACGGACATAATTCCCCAGAAAGGTCCTCTGTGTCCTTGCTTCAAACTACTCTAAAGACACAATATTTGCCCGTCTTACCATACCTTCATGCTTGATGATATAGCTAAATCAAATTTCAAATGACATTATCTGGGTTTTTTACCGTTCAAGAATGTGATCAATATCATTCAATATGATTAAATGATTAACCCTAATATACTCTAATACACCAAAAATTTAAATAAAATTAATCCTTCTTTAAACAATATTTTTTTACAAAAATTAAGATTGTTCTAGTTATTAATGTTTACAGTTAATACGAATAGTAACAATTATATTTAACGTTACCAAGTGCAATCCGTTTTATATTGGTTTTCGTTAACCGTATAGTAAGAAGTTTCTCATTAACAATCATAACTATAACTCGGCGTAGGTACAACGTGGCTTTAGCCAACTTCATCACAATCTGTTTCATGTCATTTTCAAAGTGTGTGTGGTTATAAAATACTTGTATAACGCGGCGCGGCGGCCGCGCCGATTTCCAAGAGCACTGAGCCGAGAGGTGACGAGGCGACCCTCGACCAAGGGTGGGAGTGCATCACCTCACTTCCTGGAAGATCATCCCCTACAGAATTTTCCTTGTCCGCAAACCTTCAGTTCATCAGTTGATCTTTGTGACAGTGAAAATACCCCCAGTGTGTAAAAAGGCAGAAATATTGCCATTTCGTCATGTGGACACCTCAAGAAATGAGGATGGAAGCGTTTGGATCATGATTATTATAACAGATGATAATAATAAACCATAGTCTGTTATCATACTCAAGATGTTTCATTTCTGTTTACTAGTGATAATAATGCGGAAGCGGATTGCAGACGATGATATAAATCATATTGTCATACTTTATCCCTTTTATCATATTACCTATGTTTTACTTTCTCCCCTCGCATGTATAGACATTGTGTAATACGAAAAAAGAGTCCCTGGACCAAAAATACTAACTAATTTTGTCTGGTCAAAAGAATGTTTTTTTATTCTCGCAAAACCGTAGACCTTACAAGTAACGATCGAAAGGGGCGCCAAAATCGGATGGGGGCGCATCATATTTTCTCCCTTATTACATATAATAGCAATATTAAATTAGAATCATTACAACTTCAATTAAAGATGAAACCCCAGTTGAATACTCTCCAATCCCCAAACCATATTTTTCCTCATCTAGGAAGTACGTTAAAATAATCGAAGAGAGCCGGTTAAAACAATTAGTTGCATCATGTAACTTGATATTTTAACATTGTAATTTTCTTTCAAAGTATTGCAAGTTTTATCCAGCACACTCTCAGTACGGTACCAATCAGAATACCCTGAAGTTGTCACAAATCGATAAAGGTCAAAACAAATTCTCAATTTGGAATTGAGGGGAGCGGAGGATTTGTTATCTGATATGTAAATTTAATGTTTAAATAAAATCAAAGTGCAACATGGTGAAAACACAACTTTGTTCCCAATAATGCCTTTCAACAACTTAAAAATACTAATATACAAAAAATTAACAAAATCAGCCGGGTTAATATTACATATTTACAATTTATTTAATTTACAACTACGGATTACGCACTCCACCCGCACCCCGCGACCCGTCATGAGCGCCTAGCGTTTCCCCCCACCCCCCAAAAACAGGTAGCCGGTACTGATTATTACCATTTTATTTTAATTGATATAATTTTCTTTTTTATTACTGAAATGTCTTAAATTCCAAACGAAGTATTTTGTATCTTAGTGCCAATTTTTATCTTTAAAACCATAAACTATAACCAATTCAATGTTTATTAGCGATTGTTACATCGGGCTACTTTTCATGTTTTTTATTAACAGTTAAAATGTTGCAGTCTAACCTAATCCCAGAAATTCTGTAGCATATTACAGTACACTGTATACAAAACCTATGTGCAATACAGTCGGGTTTTACTTTACAACTTGTTTTTTTTTCATCCCTTATACAACGTGATTGATAACTATTTATCTGAGTAATGATTCCATAATATTACACAATTGCAACGTTTAAATGTTGTGTACTATTCCGAAATTAAGTTATATAATATCTTAAGTTTTTACAACTATTATATTTATATAATCGAATTTCACAATTATTTGTTCTTGGATCTATTCTTAATCTTTAAATAATCTCACATGTTTTATCATAGAGGGTACATTTTATATCCTACGGACATTTTTACTGACAACTACGTAAGAACTACATGAATTATCTAAGCATTCATACATTTTAGCGAATTTCCCCTATAGGGAAGAAGCTATTACCGTAGTCGGCATGGTAAGACCTAGGCCCGGGACCATGATAACTTTTCGTTTTGAGGTCCCCAGACCCCAAAAACACCATTCGTTCGATACTGTATATATATATATATATATATATATATCTATATATATATATATATATATATATATATATATATATATATATATGTGTCCGTGAGCACGATAACTCTCGTAAAAATGATCCGATTTTGACGAAATTTGGTAAAAACATGCAAAGCAGCATTTATGACTTTAAGTTCGAAAACCAGACAAATCGACCTATCCGAAGGGGTATTTTGGGGGGGTTTTGTACCCCAAAAATGGGTTTTTTGAATTTTTTACATATAATTTTTGAAAAAGTCAAATTTTAGTTTTGACCATTCGATTCAGCTTAAAAAAACACACAATTTGGTATTTCGATCATTCCTCTACGTCAATTGGTTACCGAGATATTGAAAGTGCTAAACACAGTACGTTGTCTAATGTTATTCTTATGGAGGAAAAGAAAATTTTTTTATCTCGCTTATTTATGAACGTATACTGACGAAACTTGGTATACAGCTTCATCTCATTGAGGTCTATTGATATTTGCTCAAAAAAATTGTTTTTGCATAATTCTCCCGTAGCAGCAAACCTGCGTACTCAGCCCCCATGTTATTCTTATGGATAATAATTAAATGCTCTGTCTCCCTTAATTATGAACATAAATGAATAAAAACTGGTATACGACTTCACCTAGTTGAGTTATATTGATATTAGCATAAAAACCCATTTTTTGTGTTCATTGTTGCAGCAAACCTGCGTACTCAGCCCCTATGTTATTCTTATGGAGAATAATTAAAATTGTATATATCGCTTAGTTGTGAATATATTTTTATGAAACTTGGTAAGTGGCTTTATGTAGTATTAAGACATTTATATCTCCATTGGAAATTCGCTGAGTATGCAGGTTTGCTGCGACGGGGGTATTAATGTTTATACATTTGTTATCCATGCAAAATGGTCGTGACAAACATTTTGAGTTCGGGGCTAAATCCAAAGTGAGATTCTCAAAGAGAATTTTAAAGGAATATAGAAGCAGTGAGGTGACAGCCAAGACATCAGCCTGCCTTCTGCCACTGGCGGCATCGGGGGTTACCGTTGTTCGTTCAACTTCCCCACGAATCCATGGATTCCCTTTCGGTTGGCAGTAATGCGAAAAACCGGTTTAGAGGGTGGCTCGCCTAGCGCGGCCACTTGTGAAAATTGAAACTACGTGGAGCTTTGTAGGACACAGATCGTTGTACTCCACTGTGGCCACGGACCTTAAGGGCCTTAAGGTGGCTCTAAAGGTCCGTGGCCACAGTGGAGTACAACGATCTGTGTCCTACAAAGCTCCACGTAGTTTCAATTTTCACAAGTGGCCGCGCTAGGCGAGCCACCCTCTAAACCGGTTTTTCGCATTACTGCCAACCGAAAGGGAACCCATGGATTCGTGGGGAAGTTGAACGAACATCGGGAACTCCCGATGCCGCCAGTGGCAGGAGGCAGGCTGATGTCTTGGCTGTCACCTCACTGCTTCTATATTCTTTTAAAATTCTCTTTGAGAATCTCACTTTGGATTTAGCCCCGAACTCAAAATGTTTGTCACGACCATTTTGCATGAATAACAAATGTATAAACATTACAATGTATGAATGCATAGAAAATTCATGTAGTTCTTACGTAGTTGTCAATAAAAATGTCCGTAGGATATAAAATGTACCCTCTATGATAAAACATGTGAGATTATTTAAAGATTAAGAATAGATCCAAGAACAAATAATAATTGTGAAATTCGATTATATAAATAATAGTTGTAAAAACTTAAGATATTATATAACTTAATTTCGGAATAGTACACAACATTTAAACGTTGCAATTGTGTAATATTATGGAATCATTACTCAGATAAATCGTTATCAATCACGTTTTATAAGGGATGAAGAAAAACAAGTTGTAAAGTAAGAACCCGACTGTATTGCACATAGGTTTTGTATACAGTGTACTGTAATATGCTACAGAATTTCTGGGATTAGGTTAGACTGCAACATTTTAACTGTTAATAAAAACATGAAAAGTAGCCCGATGTAACAATCACTAATAAACATTGAATTGGTTATAGTTTATGGTTTTAAAGATAAAAATTGGCACTAAGATACAAAATACTTCGTTTGGAATTAAATACATTTCAGTAATAAAAAGGAAAATTATATCAATTAAAATAAAATGGTAATAATCAGTACCGGCTTTAGGGCAGTGCGAGCCGTGCTCCAGCACGGCGCGGCACATTTTTTTGGGGGGTGGGGGGAAACGCTAGGCGCTCATGACGGGTCGCGGGGTGCGGGTGGAGTGCGTAATCCGTAGTTGTAAAATAAATAAATTGTAAATATGTAATATTAACCCGGCTGATTTTGTTAATTTTTTGTATATTAGTATTTTTAAGTTGTTGAAAGGCATTATTGGGAAGAAAGTTGTGTATTCACCATGTTGCACCTTCATTATATTTAAACATTAAATTTACATATCAGATAACAAATCCTCCGCTCCCCTCAATTCCAAATTGAGAAGTTGTTTTGACCTTTATCGATTTGTGACAACTTTAGGGTATTCTGATTGGTACCGTATTGAGAGTGTGCTGGATAAAACTTGAATTACTTTGAAAGAAAATTGCAATGTTAAAATACCAAGTTACATGATGCAACTAATTGTTTTAACCGGCTCTCTTAGATTATTTTAACGTGCTTCCTAGATGAGGAAAAATATGGTTTGGGGATTGGAGAGTATTCAACTGGGGTTTCATTTTTAATTGAAGTTGTAATGATTCGAGTTTAATATTGCTATTATATGTAATAAGGGAGAAAATATGATGCGCCCCCATCCGATTTTGGCGCCCCTTTCGATCGTTACTTGTAAGGTCTACGGTTTTGCGAGAATGAAAAAACATTTTTTTGACCAGACAAAATGATTTAGTATTTTTGGTCCAGGGACTCTTTTTTCGTATTACACTATGTCTATACATGCGAGGGGAGAAAGTAAAACATAGATAATATGATAAAAGGGATAAAGTATGACAATATGATTCATATCATCGTCTGCAATCCGCTTCCGCATTATTATCACTAGTAAATAGAAATAAAACATCTTGAGTATGATAACAGACTATGGTTTATTATTATCATCTGTTATAATAATCATGATCCAAACGCTTCCATCTCATTCCTTGAGGTTTCCACATGACGAAATGGCAATATTTCTGCCTTTTTACACACTGGGGGTATTTTCACTGTCACAAAGATCAACTGATGAACTGAAGGTTTGCGGACAAGGAAAATGCTGTAGGGGATGATCTTCCAGGAAGTGAGGTGATGCACTCCCACGCTTGGTCGAGGGGCGCCTCGTCACTTCTCGGCTCAGTGCTCTTGGAAATCGGCGCGGCCGCCGGCCGCGCCGCGTTATACAAGTATTTTAAAACCACACACACTTTGAAAATGACATGAAACAGATTGTGATGAAGTTGGTTAAAGCCACGTTGTACCTACGCCGAGTTACAATTATGATTGTTAATGAGAAACTTCTTACTATACGGTTAACGAAAACCAATATAAAACGGATTGCACTTGGTAACGTTAAATATAATTGTTACTATTTCTATCAACTGTAAACATTAATAACTAGAAAATCTTAATTTTTGTAGAAAAAATATTGTTTAAGGAAGGATTAATTTTATTTAAATTGTTGGTGTATTAAAGTATATTAGGTTTAATCATTTAATTATATGATATTGATCACATTCTTGAACGGTAAAAAGCCCAGATAATGTCATTTGAAATTTGATTTAGCTATATCATCAAGAAGGACGGTATGTGACAACGGGAAAATATTGTGTCTTTAGAGTAGTTTGAAGCAAAGACAAAGAGGACCTTTCTGGGGAATTACGTCCGTCCGATAGCCCAATAGGTAGAGAAACAGAGGTTGGCGACACTGACGAATGTCTCATTGGCGGTGGTAGTTCCATCGCCGCTCGCCAGAGCGTCCTCTGTACGGGGGTGTTTTGCGAAGCACTTTTCAGAAACAACCCTCACAAATTACTCGATTTATGAGATAAATATTGGTTTTTATGAAATCCTGGCTAGCGGGGAATGATCTTGAATAACTAATAAGGGTTTTAAAACAGAAAAACTTTCTAATTTGATCTTAACTGTTTGACATTTACGTAGTAGAAAATGGTCAATTTTCACTGAGTTTAACCCCGAATAAAATATGTATAACAATAACTTAAAACCTTAAAATAACTTTGTTAACCTAGTTAATTTCATGAGAAACATTTTATCGTTCACTGGAGGTCGCTAGGTGCTTTAATAACCTCAGAATTTGAGTAATACGAAGGTGTGTTTTTCAGCCGTTTGGCGAAGGTTTAGAGCCCTCTTAATATATCTATATCGAAGTGACTGCGTACACGTCAAATGTAAGGGCAAATTCACTTCGCTACCGCTTAGGTTAGGTTGGGTTAGGTTACGTTACGTTATGTTACGTTAGGTTAGGATAGGTTAGGTTACGTTAGGTTAGGTTAGGAGATTTTCTGGCTCTCAATTTGTTTTAAAACTCACAGGAAAAGTAACGTACGGTGCATAATTTGGAACGGACGTGAACAGTAGCGGCTCACGTCGGACGTGTACGTAGCCACTGCCTTAATATATCTAGAGGTCTCATCCACATGCTCTAAAAAACAGTGAAGCCTACATGGTGGTCGCCATTTTACCTTTGTCCCCACCGTTCCCATTACAACACAACTAATAAAATGGTGAAACAGAGACCATAAAGTGATGACATCTGCAATTTATGCCCAATCATTTTCCATACAGGAAACAGTAACAAGTTTTGCTGAACACATATATTTTTAATTCAAAGTGTTTTTAAGATTAAACGAGTTCGCACGCAGCACGCTGACGTGAGGGAAGTGAATTTCCACATAAAAAACTATAAAAACTCAAAATCAGTTAAAACATACATTTATTCCAACTTGTATTCAAATCTGAAAACATTGATTTTTTGGCCGTTCTGATGACGCTCCTGGTTCTATTTACCTGCAATGCTGGGAATACAATTTTGCGCATTATAAGGTTAGAAGGTCCAGTCAGGCTTTAAATTAGGCGTGAGGTTGTTGGGGATGATAAAAGTACACCAAAAATGAATAACAGGCTTTTCTAATATAAAATCCCCATAAGACAACGTACTGCGTTTGGTCGATACACATTTTCTTTAATAACTTGGTACATATTTATGCTAGAATGACGAGAGAGAGCTTAAAACTTTCGCTTCACTAATTCCCATCTTAATACATGCATTACTTTTATGTCCGAGGCTTGTCTGACCCTTTTTGGGCCCAAAAACTCGAAATTTGAAAGAATAATTCCCAAAAAGGGGTTTAGAGTTTTGCGATTGTTTTGCCCAACGAACTTGTCCAACTGATTATAGAAAGGAACGTCCCAACCAAATTTGAAGTAAATCGGACGAAAAATGTGACCGCTAGAGTGCACACACACACACACACACACACACACACACACACACACACACACACACACACACACACACACACACACACACACACACACACACATATATACACAATTTTGAATGAACCCCCAAAACGTGTTCAGGGGGTCACGTTAGGAACTTCTATGGTGGTCCCGGGCTTAAGTTTCACCGTGCGGGTCATGCTAATAGTTCACTTTCCATAGGAAATTCACTAATAATTTAAATCCTTCATAAATATGTAACACAAATAGAAACAAAATTTTCTTTTAAAATCAATGTTATACGTCAAGCACATTTTCGATCATATCTTTGCTGGAAACCATTGTTATCTGTGGTTTGTTTACAGAAATGTCATCCAGTGAGGCTTCACTTTTTTACGCCAGACGAGAGCTCTAGATAAATACCTTGAACCCTTGATTTGCGATATTATCCCTTAATGCCACACTATTAAGGACGAGTTCCGCTTGCGGGTTGTTAAAAGTTGCTGATTGTTATCCAGCCTCGTAAAATTGCTAATGCGATCTTTCGCCCGTTCCTCCGACGGTATTCAAGGTTATGTTGTAATCATCCACGATGCGTTGTTAGTGCCCCCCATTATAATGTCAAATAGGGTCTAGTTATGCTAATGGTGAACGGGTTAATTTTTCTAACGGTCTGATCCCTAACGATTAGGAATTTGCAATCATGATGACAACAGATTGCGAATTGAAACCCCACGATAAAGATCGGTGTCACTGTATGTCAAGTTGATGGGTTTATTGGCTTAGAACACAGAGTTGGAAAGACTGGGTCACTCTATTACCTTAGCACTGCAGCTGGTGAAGCCTGTTTTTGGCATGTAGGCCATCTTGGTGGTTCAAGTTTTATAAAAATGTTTACACCCAACGTCAACATTTTCAGTTACTTTTCAAAGAGCTTTAAAATTATTCGGTTTAAGCCACCAGCTGCGAAAAATTTGATCCGTAGAATAGAAGTAGTAAAGTGAGGATGGTTGTAAACATAAGGGTATAGAGTTAACATCGCGGGTTAATAAATCCTAGGTTTTAGTTTATTGTGGGAAAGCCACGAGAAGGAGAAAATATTTGAAACATTTCTTTTGCAACCTTTCAAGCCAAATTTGAGTTATGTTTATCTTAATAATTACCACGTTTTCCTCGAATACATGGAAACTACAAAGTACATTTATGAATGAAAAAAGTCCAAGCGGTAGTGAAATTGTTGTCAATAAAACTACTGAATATTTTGGAACAAGGAAAACTTTAATTCCAGCAGCAGTGATTGTTCATGCAACCCATCTCGACTTAGATTGTGGCGTTTTCCTCATGACAAAAGGTCTTCCTTCTTCCGATCACGGAATTTCATTTAACACTTATGACATCTTCCAAAACGCGTTACGAATTACAAGTGGAAGGAGGATAGGTGTCTCAGCTTTACAGTGCGTTATGTAAAGGTGAATTCGTATTAATAAAATATGCTTAACGTATTGCAAAAGGGAGGGAGCTAGATGTGCTTCAGCGTTACAGCGCGATACGTAAAAAGGGATTTGTATTACTACCAAATGTGTTACGTACTTCAAGTGGTAAGGGGACAAACGGTGTCTCAGCGTTACAGTGCGTTATGTAAATTATGATTGAAGTTACTATGAAATGCGTTACGAATTGCAAGTATTAAGGAAACAAACGGTATCAGGAAACTGACACATACTTTCTACCGTTTAGCCAAACTTTAATGACAAAAATATTTGTTATTTACTAAATATAGAATATGAAGTATAGATAAATGTACAGAAAATTGTCTAAAATTGTTGTTTTCAGAAATATCCATCCAAATTGCTTTTTTGGAGCCACTATAGAGTCCGTTGCTACACACAGTAGTTTTGAGAGGGGAAATGCCCCCTTGCCCCCCCAGGGTTAAATAGCAACACATTTCGAACATCATCTGTTGGTCAATGCTAACTTGATCTGCATATCAAATGTTAATGAAATTGATCAGTAAATAAGAGGGAAATAGTTATTTTTGTATTCCCCATAAGAATAACATTGGACAACGTACTGTGTTTACCGCTAAATGAAAATTTCAATTTTCTCCGCAACTAGCAATCGTAGAATAGTAATTTAAAATACTAATTTATTTAGTTTTTTGAGCTCTTTTTAACGGTGAATAGTAATCTTTTAGCGAATTTCCCCTATAGGGAAGAAGCTATTACCGTAGGTCTCATGGTAAGACTTAAGCCCGAGACCATGATAACTTTTCATTTTGAGGTCCCCAGATGCCTAAAACACCATTCGTTCAAATTTTTATATATGTATATATATATATTTATTTATTTATATATATATATATATATGTGTCCGTAAGCACGATAACTCTCGTAAAAAAGGTCCGATCTTAATGAAATTTGGTACAAATGTGTAAAGTACCATTTATTTGAACGAGTTCGAAAACCAGATGAATCGCACCATCCGAAGGGGGGTTTTTGGGGGGTTTTGTACCCCAAAAATGTGTTTTTTGGGGTTTTCACATGTAATTTTAATTTAAATCAAATTTTAATTTACACCATTAAATTCAGCTTAAAAAAACAAACAATTTGGTATTTTGATCATTGCTCTACGTCAATTGGTTACCGAGATATTGAAAGTGCTAAACACAGTACGTTGTCTAATGTTATTCTTATGGAGAAAAAGAAAAATTGTATATCTCGCTTATTTATGAACGTAAACTGGCAAAATTTGGTATATGGCTTTATTTGGTTGTGGTCTATTGATATTTGCACAAAAATCCATTTTTTGCCCGATAGTTCCCGTAGCAGCAAACCTGCATACTCAGCCCCATGTTATTCTTATGGAGAATAATTAACGTGTTATCTCCTTTAATTATGAACATAAATTAATAGAACTTGGTATGTGGCTTTACCTAGTTGAGTTATAATGATATTTGTATAAAAGCCCATTTTTAGTGTTCCTTATTTCAGCAAACCTGCATACTTAGCCGCCATGTTATTCTTATGGAGAATAATTAAAATGTCATGAATCGTTTATTTATGAATGTATATTGATGAAACTTGGTATGTGGCTTTATGTGGTATTAAGATAAATTAATATGCATTGGAAATTCGCTGAGTATGCAGGTTTGCTGCTACGGGGGTATTTTAACATTTATGATTTTTTATGAAAAATCCAAAAAACTGAATTTTTGATGTTTTAAGTCCTGTAATTTCTGAACCCGAATTTTTCCAGAAATGCGGGTGGTGTCATTTTGTTGGAAACCTAAAGTTCTACAAACCACGAAATTTTAATCAAAATCGTTAGAGCCGTTTTTGAGAAATTTTGATTTTTCATGTTTTTTGGCGGTTTTGGGGGATAATTACCCTTAAAAATCAAAAATTAAAAAAAATGTTAAAACGCCTGGGGATATCGTGGATTAGTACCTACATACCAAATTTCATCAAAATCGGCCCATTGGTTAGGGCTCTAGCTCTGTAAACATCCACACAGACAGACACACACACACACACACACACACACACAAACACACACACACACGGACACACACACACACACACACACACACACAGACAGACATCACGTAAAAACCACTTTTTTGGGTTCAGGGAGCACCAAAACGAATATTTCCACTAACAACTCAAATTCGAAAATTCTGACGAAAACAATACTTTCTCCATATACTACGTATAAGGGGGAGGAAGTAAAAAGGGGTGCCCCAACGCTAAAGTGAGCTACTTAAAGGAGAGGATTGAAGGTTAGCAAAATGCTTTACGTAAATTACTACTGTTTAACTGGCTTCCTTCTACTAAGCATAGCATTGCCTCTGCCGTTCCTACACAGATAAATTTGTATCTTTAAAATTCTTCGTTGTAACAATACCATTGAATACGTATGCGGCTTCAATGTGTGTTAAGTATCGCAAGAGGAAGAGGGAAAAGGGGTGCATCGGCTTTACAGTGCGTTACGTAAAGTAGGATTGAAGCTACCGTTAGATAAATTACGTATTGAAAGTGGCAAGGGGACAAGGGATGTGACAGCATTACAGTGCGTTATGTAAATATTGACTTTTGTCACTTAAAATGCGTTATGAATTGCAAGTGAGAAGGGGAAAAGGGGTAACCAGAATTTCAGTGAGTTTCGAAAAGTAGGAATGAAGGAATTACAAAAAGAGTTACGGATTGCTATTGGTAAGTGGAGAAGAGGTACCCCATGCGTTACAGTGAGCTACAAAAAGTAGGATTTACTATTAAATGCATTACGTATTGCTAGTTGTAAGGGGACGGGGAGTGCCTCAGCATTACAGTACGTTACTTAAAGAGGGATTTGTGTTACTACCAAATGCGTTACGGTTCCCTTACGCCTTCAAAATAGATTTACTAATTTCTCCAAGCAAAACTTGGCCCCTGCCGTTCGTTTAAAGTACCAATCTTTAAAATCCTTCGTTGTACCAATGTCATTGAATCATTTTTGTTTTGTTTTAGTTTTTCGAACAAATCAACGAACATCTTTCATCACACATTACACATTCTCAAAACGGTCAATGAATAAATTAAGGTTTCTGTTAAGGTTTCCAAAATGATCGTCAGCCACTGGAGTTGAGTGACGTTTTGAAGGTGTCCTAAACAAATTTGCCCAACAGCCGCTTGCATAACCAAGCTGACGCGACGAAGACGGTGCTGATTTGTGTAGATAGTGTGTAAATATGGTGAGGACTGGGGGGGGGGGGTTAGAGATGAAAGATGAAAAAGATGATGAAAGATGATAAATAAACTTAAAGTGAACCCGACGACGTTGATATGAATCAACTCTAAACATGTTTAAACCGCTGAGTGTGACTGAGTCATATAAAATCACGTTTCAAGTTATATTTTGCTAACGTTCACGTTTTTATGCAGAAGTACCTGAGGGCCGAGCTTTGCTTGGGGAAGGTCAATCAGTTTGTTTAGATGGGTAGGAGTAATTTTTCACCACGTTCCCCTAGTGACGGGGAGATTTGCTTAGGTTATTTACCTCTTTTCTGCATGTTTAAGGTCACTACAGCTGTTCCGTTGGTAAATTTTGGATATGACCACTTTATATGCAATCTTTATTCAACAGTTTTAGTCAGTGTTTGGATAATCTATCTTAATATTATAAAGAAGACTCTGTATGTCTGTCTGTCTATCTGATGTTCCGGGTAAACTCAAAAACTACTGAACCGACTGGGCTGAAACTTTACACAAAGGTAGATTTTGAACCTGTGCAACACATAGGCCTATTCACTTCCTTAAAATCCCTTCGGGCTACGCCCCGTGAACGTCCTAAGTTTCAATGTTTACATTTCAGAAGAAAGTAAACATTCAGAAACTGTAATGCGAACAGCTGTGGATACTACCATTTGACAGCTTAAAGAGCAGAAGCAAGAACAGCTGTTTCAAGCTAACTTACCTTTCTAACCCGTGCGAAGAACGTGTACATCTTACTAGTAAATTAGATTAAAGCTAGCTCACATATACAAAGCTGAACAAAATTACTATATTTTTCTAGAATTAAAACATCGTTTGTCTAGAATAATAAACCAGAAACTATTGTGATTGTGGATGGTCTCAAAAAAGTTGATGTTTCGGCAGTAAAGATTCCGAGATTGAATAAAATGCTTGGAATATGAGAAAATTGTTTAAGTCTTTTTTGGAAAAGTTGGAAAGTTCCTGCAGCTAAAGTTCAAATAGAGAAGATCTAATACACTTTAGAAGATTCTGGATATGCGAATGCCACTTTATGGAGTGAAAGGTGACTCCTGAAAACTTTGAAGATAATAATAGTTGAAGATTTGAGTTGGAATGATTTAAATCTCTGTGTTGATTATTATTACTGAACTTAGACTGAAGACATTGAGTTTTTTGTGTGTTAAGAAGAAGAACGATGTTCTTAATCCGCAAAACTGAACAAAGTTTTCTATGTATGGTAAAAATCCTACTAGGCTAATATTATAAATGTGAAAGTATGGATGTATGTATGGACCACATTTATAGTTCCGTCACGCATAAACTACTGGACCGATTAAGCTAAAATCTTGTATGAATGTAGCTTACATATCACATTAACATATAGACCTGATAATGTCCACATCCAACCTAAGTGCTCCACCCCACGGGTCCTGTAAGTTCCAATGTAAATCTTATGGGAGAATATAATTTAGGGCAAATGAAAGTCATATGGTAAAACAAAGATTTGGTAGTGCTGGCAGGTTAATATGTTTAATATTATTTAATTTTTCGCGAGCGAAGTTGCGGGTTAACGCCAGTATCAATATATGTGTTTGAAAATTATTCATAACTATTGACCCTGGTTAAATAATCAGTTGGTTTTAGTCAGTGATTACACGAGGCTAGAAAAAATAACTTTACTGAACTTAAATTTTTTCCCATAGTTGCGTGAAATTCTTGTAGTGCATTTTCAAACCATCGTGAGTATCCATCGATATTATTATTATTATGGGATTAATCTTTTGAATCTTTCACTAAAGAGTATGAATTATCTTGCAAACAACATTAGCAAATGTAAAGAACATTAGCACTATCTTTTACAAGTGGTATTCAAATGAGCACCTACGAGATTATCAATAAGTGTTTGGTTTGTAAACAAAAATCGCTCAAGATAACATTGTATAGTGCCGTTCAATTTTTTCGTAGGACTGTAAACAAACTGTAAAATGGAAGTTCACTGACTTATAAAAATGATAAAGTCCTAATCCGAGGGAATGGAAATAAATAAATTTATTTTTCTGCTAGTCTAAAATGATGACGCACAGAATACACATTAAAAGACTGTAGGGAGTCTGTATGTGGATATTTGCATAGAAAAAATGTGAATTTCATAGATTTGTTTAAAATTTTGGAATCAGGGGCTTTTGGACCTAAAAACTCGATCGGTGAAAACCCAGTAAAATCATATTTTGTTAAAAGTATCATGTTAAAATTGGAAATTTTAACATTAGGCTTATCGAGTTTCAAATAAAAACAAAATATTCATAACAGCTGTGAATAAATTAACCAGCAAAATGTCGTAGCACTTATACATGGCAATGTGTCAACAAGTGATTTCTTGAAAACAGAGACTAGAACCATTGAATAAAGGTATAGCTAGAGTGGGCATATACAAATTAATCAAATGTACACACATAAAAAATACAAGGGAGATTGAGTTATAATAACAACTGGAGTGACTCTAATTTGCGGAAAAGAAGCAACTGAGCGAAACAAATCTGCTTTTGATACAACATTTATATTGAGTTTTTCAAGCCAAACCAGGCACCTGGTTTATTTTTCTTTGGTCTTATCCAGAGCCTGATCTTAAACAGTGTAGTGTACCCAGTGGGATTCAAATTAAGATTTTAATTAGTAATTATTTGAAATTAGTTACCTTCACTCTAAATATAATTAGAAAAATATACTTCATCCATCTTCTGTTTGTTATATAATACTAATTCTTTACCAGAAATATTGCCTTTATATAGAAATTGACCACATCAAAAACAATTACAAATTATCAATCGGATTTTAAAAATCTTAAAACAATTTTGTTAATTGTTTTATTGAAAATCCTGTATATAACATCTATTTCACAACATCTAGATTAAATGGACCTGAAAATACCTGGATTATTATGAAAAATCTATTGTCTGCATGAATAGTTTACTTGCATACACATTTTTCTTTCTTGATATTGTACTCATTTATAAAATGTTACTGCAGTAGACCTTAAACAAATAAGTTCTTTTATCGAACTTAAAAAATAACAGTTAATATGATAAATAACCATTGTTTAAGGCCAATCCTATTCGTATTATACTCATATGAGTAAGGTTTGCTTGCTTGTATGCTTGCTTGCAACTCTAATCTTGAAAACGGCTCCAAAGATTTCCTTCAAATTTGTAATAAACTAATTTCTGGTTTAAAAATAAATTTGAGAAAAGTCTCATCCCCAGCGAAAATTTAATTATGTAAACAAATTTTGAAAAGTTAAAAATCATTAGGCTTATGGAGTTTAAAATCAAAGAAAGAGAATCATACCAGCTGGTTATAATTCATCAGCGAACTGTCAAAGTAATACTATTGTAGTTTAAGTATTAATTAACATTGGTTACCTGAGAGCAGTGACTAAACCCATTGAGTGAAGATTACATAGCTAGAGTGATCATATCAAAAATGAGTCAAAGGGACATTAAGCTATAAATAATAACTGGATTGACCTTAAACATGCAGAAAAAAGGCAAATGAGCTATGAAAATCTACTAATCAGTAGGGGGAAGTGGTGAAATATTATTTCATCATTAAAAAAAACAAACTGACTGGCCTTCCCCGAGCAAAGCTCGGCCCCCCAGGCACTTATAGTAATATAGTAATTACCTGTAGGTGTAAGAAGAAGGAAGGACAGACACTGACACTCACTGGCCTCTATCCGGTAGTCGACTGACAGAGAGACAGACAGTAACTCAGCAGTCAGCTGGAACAAGGTCACGTGACGTGGGGTTGGCGACACTGGGCAATCAGCTGATCGCACATCAGGTGTAACAACTATATCAGCTGATTAAACACCAGGTGTAACCGTGGAGTGTATTGGTAATACTGGAGACAACACTAGTCGTTCGCCGCTATTAAAAATATTTAATACCAACAAATACACAAATGTTTCGGGTTTGTATATATGAATTATATATGATTTTATTTTGTGTGTGGGTGAAGCAAAGAACTACTCACTGGAAACAGTAACAAGACCGCACGCGGCACGCTGACGTGAGGAAAGTGAATTTACACAATAAAACCTTTAAAAAGTCTAATAAATGGTTTAAAACAACACTGGTAACATTTTTTTGGAAAATCGATAAAAATATTTTTATCTGTTCTGATGCTCGTGGTTATATTTAAATAGACTATTAGGATGGCAATGTTGTACATTATAGGGTTAGGAGGAGGTATAGTCAGGATAACAAGTTGGTATAGGGGTATTGAGGGTGATAAAACTACATCAAGATATGAAAAACAGCCTTTTCTAGTGTAAAATCCCCATAAGACAACGTACTGTGTTAAGACAATTAACATTTTCTTTAATAACTCGGTACATGCTTGTGCTAGAATTATGAGGGGAGCTTAACATTTTTGGTATTTTACGTAAAATAATTTAATATACAATGATGTTACATTCGGGGTTTTTATGACCCTTTTTGGGCCCAAAAACTCAAAATTTGAAAAATTAAAATCTAAAAAAGAGGGTTAGAGTTGTCCAATTGTTTTGCCCAAGGAACTTGTCCAACTGATTATAAAAAAGAATGTCTCTACCAAATTTGAAATAAATCGGACACAAATTTTGACCGCTAGAGTGTGAACACACACACAGATACACACACACATATATATATATATATATATATATATATATATATAAACGTTTTTAGCGACACCCCAAAACGTGTTCAGGAGGTCACGTTAGGAACTTCTATGGTGGTCCCGGGCTTATGTTTCACCGTGCGGTTCATGCTAATTGTTCACTTTTCCATGGGAAATTCACTAATAAAAGTGAATCGATTCATGTTTTGAAAATTAATAAACTAGTTCGTAGTTTAGAGTAAGGAACAAGTAAGTTGGCACACGAGTGTACTATTCATTTCAACCACTTTTTGTATACTAATCACATTACAAACGTGGTTGCACCACATGTGCCACTTGTTTACAGTTTCCTCAAGCTGTCAGACAGTGTTTGTTTACAAATAAATTGCAAAACAAATTGTTTACCAGCAATCAAATTGCTGAGTTTGAATGCAAGTAATTGCTTTTAAAACTGTCGCAATTTACATTGCAGATACAACTGCAACAACAGATGTCATTGAAAACACGATTAAGAAACTAAACATTTGGAAAATATTTTTTTTAAGACTGAATTTTATGCATACGTTTGCAAAACGGTAATAGTTTGTTTATTTATGTTTGTGCCAACTTAAGTGCCCCTTACTTTACCATATTTCAAAAATAGATGAAAATAGAATACAAATAGAATAGAATAGAAAATAGATACAAAAATCAAACGAACAAAATTATTTTTTCAACTTTGATCTCTTCTATGCTAGCGGTTTGCATGAATAGATTCATTTAGATTAATCAAACAACAAACTACTGCAGTTCAAAGAATGACAAATTCGCTTTCCCAGTGTACCAGCCTGACAAAGTCACCGGCTCTCCTTTTTTACAAAAATCGTTAAGCAGTGTTTTCTCCAGTATCACCGATATACCTCCTTGGGTGTAACCAACGAACTTAATACATCTTGAGCTCTCGTCTGGGGTAAAAAAGTGAAGCCTCACTGGAGGATAGTTTGTAAACAAACCTCAGAGAATAATGCTTTGCAGCAAACATTTGATAACAAATATGTTTAAGATAAAGGTTGTATTGCAAAATAAAATATGTACTCTCCCCTTGTGTAACTATTCATCAACGATTTTTAATTATTTTCATCTTGAAAAGAATTTAAATTTAAAATACCTATATGGTGCTCAGGAAAATTGTGTATTGCTTTCTGCATGGAAAACGGTTGGGCAAAAATTTCAGATTACGTAATTTTATTGTCTGTGATTATTTGTGTTTCCATGGAAACGATGGGGACAGAGGGGAAAATGGTGGCCACCATGTAGGCTTCACTAGCCTCTAGATGTATTAAGCTCGTTGGGTTGGTGACACTGGGTAATCAGCTGATCGCACATCAGGTGTAACAACTTTATCAGCTGATTAAACGCCAGGTGTATTATATTGAGCATGCTACGTTATACCATATTAAACATCATTCAATTAAACAATAGACATTCTGCAGATTATCCTGTATTCTAGTATGAGTAAGGTTTGCTTGTATGTTTGCTTGCTTACTTGATTGCTTGCGACACTGATCTCAAAAACGGCTCCAACGATTTCCTTCAAATGTTCAAAATAACTAATTTCTGGGATAAAAATAAGTTCTAGACAGGCCTCATCCCCAGGAAAAATCAAATAATGTAAAAAAACTAAAATGAAAAGTTCAAAAAATTAACATTGGGCTTATGGAGTTTCAAATCAAAACAAAAGAATTGTAACAGTTGTTCATAATCCACCAGGGAACTGTCAAAGTAATACCCATGCATGTCGTTTATGATTATTAACATTTGGTTTCCTGAGAGCAGATATTAAAAGATTTGGGTGAAGATTACATATACAGAGTAGTAAAATAAATCGAAGGGACATTTAGCTATAAATAACAACTGGAGGGACCTTACAAATTTAGAAAAAAGGCAAATGAGTTATAAAAATCTGGTTATCAGTAGGGGGAAGTGGTGAAATATTACTCCGAGTCATCTAAACAAACTGACTGGCCTTTCCCCGAGCAAACTCGGCCCCCAGGTACTTTACTGAAAAAAGGAACTTTTGTAGACAAACAGATTACTGAACAAATTGCTAAGTTTACTTGCGTACATTTTAAAACTATGAGCACTGAATTGAGATAAGCAGCTTCATTACATTAGCGTTTACATCTTTCTTAAATTATTACTATAAATATTAATTTTCAACAGTAACTTGTACAGAAAAAAAGTCGTGACATATCGAGAAAAACTACAATATCCTGCCAACTGGTTATTATAATTGGCCTACTTCTTTGTACAATGCAATTTAAAAACGGAGGTGTTTCAAAACGTAAAGGTACAAAACGTCAAGGTAGTATTTGTTATAACCGTAAACTCTGAATGTGATTTCACTCCAAACCAAATCTAGATTCACTCCTTTCAAACTACATGTAAATACATATGTTTCACAACGTCAAGGTACAAAACGTAAAGTACAGGTAACTTGTTTGCCTCCAATTGTACTGAAAGCGAGCGAGTTACTGACCTGGACGGTGTGAAACTTTACGTTTTGAAACTAGTGGTTTAACATCTAATGTAATTATACAACCTTTACGTTTTGTATCTTGACTTTCTGAAACAGCTAAATTAAAAACATTGTAAAAATTAAACTTGACAATTTGAAACATCCAAATTACTAAGTTTAAATCAAAGAGGACCTTGGCGTTCTGTACCTGGAGGTTATGAAACGTTCCTAAAAATCATTAGTTTTACAAACTTAGTAATTTTCTATATGTTGTTTCTTTGGTGTTCATAAAGAGAAAGAGAGAGGGTCAAGCCCTCGTTGCAACTCGTTGTCCGTCTCAGTGTTTCAAAACATAATTTAAACTGACTCGATAATTCCAGCTAAAATACATTATAACTCTTCAAATAAAATCTTTACGCCTCTTCTAAAGAAAATTAATCCTGATTGAGTTGTCTAAGTAAATCTCCTTCAAAATTAAATAACTAGTTGTGACAAGTGATTTGACACTTGCATCAGTTGATTCTAGAGATTTCTTTAAACTTCTCTTTCTTTATAACTTGATTAATAAAACTAGAGAGCACCAAATGGTTCGAAATACGACAACATATTTTTTAAATATAAAGTAGACGAATATATGAATAAAAGGTTTAATATCTAGTGAGTTCTGTTGCGCCTCTCCCTTACCTTTCCCCTCCCCCTTCCTCGCCACCAGGTAATTTTTTAACGTGAAGTTAAAACGGATAGTAGAAGGGCGTTACCATTCCAGTAATCAATAACCTTTATATTTATGCCTGAAACCTCTTCACCTCATCATCTCTCCCCTCGTCCCTCTCCCCCTCCCCAAAAAAACAGGATTAATTATTGTAAAGTGGAATTAAAACGGAGAAGGATTTAAGAGAAGGATGTTACCATTCCAGTAGTCAGTAATAATTTGTATTTATCAATCATCTGTTCTTGCTGTTGTGCTACATATTTATTTAAATTTCGCAGCTGTTTATTAAATGAAAAGCAGAACGAAAGTTCCCTTAAGGGTAACAAATAAACTTTGAAAGCCAAAAGGGCATAGCCCTACACACCCAAACACAAAATGATTTACATTCGACACATCGCCTAATAATAAGGGTCTACTAACTAAGATTCATAATTCTACGACGCCACATATCCAAGAAATCGATACCACAAAAATTGCCGAAGCCATTAATATATAGATGATTTATATGTTTGATTAGCCGATGATTTATTCTCTTGACAAATTAATTCAAAATACTCTTCCAACAAAACATTATTATTTGAATAAACATTTTATTGAACAATTAGTTTTCTCACTTCCCACAAACCACACCAGTAACTTCCGGTAAGTTCCCCAATCTCCCGACAGAATGCGTGGGGATGCACTCGCTTCATCTCCGGCGGGCAGATGCCGCAGGAAATAGTGGCGGGATTTCTGAAAGTTCCGGCACAAATTATCAATTTGTGCTTCAAGTTTATAAGTGGCTGGATCACAGTCTACTTGTTTCTATGGTCTGTGGTTTGGAAGTAAAACGGATATCATTGTATATTATTTAGTGAGTTGCTGGCCAGTGGTCAATGCGTTAGACTCCGGACCATGGCAGCGGCCCTGTCGTGGGTTCAAATCCCTGACGTAAGTTTTATCAGTACTGTTCAACTCGTACTGTAACCTGTGACAGTTCACTCCTTGCTTCGCTGGATACGTTCCACGCTCCGATGTATTATGGACAGCCATGGTACAAAAAGAGGTTTCCAACCTCTTTTTAACATAAAACAATTTAAAATGTATTAGCTGTAAAATTAATTAATAATCTTAATGTAACGAGATCTCATGCAGCAACCAAACGTCACGGAAGCGAATATGCGAATGAAAAACTTTAAAAAAATTATATGCGGCGTTGAATCTAAACTTATTCCAGTTTTTATAGAAATTTAAAAAATCCATCTGGTTTGTTGGTATTCTGAGGCTCCTGGTTTCTATTTTCTGTCTTCAATACTGGGATAGCAATGTCGTTCAGTATAAGGTTAGAAGGAGGTGTGGTCAGAATCCAAAGCAAGTAACAGGGTTCTACTACGACGCCAAGATATGAAAAACAGCCTATTCAATGATTGTAAAATCACCGAGACGATGTACTGCGTTTTGTAGACTTATATTTTACTTAATAATTTGGTAATACTTGTGATATAATAATGAAAAAGGGAAAGAGGTAACTCCCAAGAAGGTGGTTGCCACACCCTGACCTAATAGGGTTGCCACACCCTGACCCAATAGGGTTACCACACTCTGACCCTATAGGGTTGCCACACCCTGACCCAATAGGGTTGCCACACTCTGACCCAATAGGGTTACCACACCCTGACCCTATAGGGTTACCACACTCTGACCCTATAGGGTTGCCACACCCTGACCCAATAGGGTTGCCACACTCTGACCCAATAGGGTTACCACACCCTGACCCTATAGGGTTACCACACCCTGACCTAATAGGGTTACCACACCCTGACCCTATAGGGTTACCACACCCTGAACCTATAGGGTTGTCACTCTTTAGGTCAGGTTGGTCGGGGTGAGACAGAGTTGTTTTTTAGCAAATTTCCCCTATAGGGAAGAAGCATACCTTAGTCGGCATGGTAAGACCTAGGCCCGGGACCATGATAACTTCGTTTTGAGACCTCCAGATGCCAAAAACACCATTCGTTCCAAATCCTCTGACCAGGATTTATTAGAAATATATTCATAAATAAGCGATATTTAAAATATTTATTTTTCTCCTTAAGAATAACATTAGGGATGAGTACGCAGGTTTGCTGCAACAAGGAACACAAAATAATTGGTTTTTATGCAAATATCAATAGTACTCACCTAAGTGAAGTCACATTCCAAGTTTCATCAATGTACATTCATAAATAAGCGATATATAATATTTGTTGTTATCCTCCATAAGAATAACATGGGGACCGAGTACCTAGGTTTGCTGCTATGGGAACCATAGGCGATAAATTGGTTTACTGTACAAACATCAACAAACACAACCAGATGAAGTGATACCAAGTTTCGCCAATTTATGTTCATAAATAACCGAGATATAAAATTTGTCTTTTTCTCCATAAGAATAACATTAGACAACGTACTGTATTTAGCACTTTCAATATCTCAGTAACAAATTGACGTAGAGCAATGATCAAAATACCAAATTGTTACGATTTGCCTGGTTTTCAAACTCATTAAAAAAAAATGGTTCTTTACATATTTGTACCAAATTTCATTAAGATCGGACCTTTTTTACGAGAGTTATTGTGCTTACGGACACACACACACACATATATATATATATATATACATATATCAAAATTTGAACGAATGGTGTTTTTGGCATCTGGGGACCTCAAAACGAAAAGTTATCATGCTCTCGGGCTTAAGTCTTACCATGAGACCTACGGTAATAGCTTCTTCCCTATAGCGGAAATTCACTAACAAAATATTAAGTTGGCTTTATCTGTATCTCTACGATCGTATTATATGCAGCTGTGCGTTCAGTGTGTCTTTGTACAGCTGTGGGAGGGTTAGGCTAGGAAAATAAGTACAGTGAGACCACGTAACGCAATGTAAGCCTAAGTCAGACACAGTGTACTTCGAGGCAGACCAAACGGATTACGAACAGAAAGAACGGCCCAGCAGAGTCTGTGACTGGGTAAGACCCTCTGTGTCCTGGACCGCGATCATTTACGCCCAATGGGAAATAAATTAGACCCAAGTAAAAAATGAAATTTATCACGCATTACTTTACAAGTCTTGTCAATAAGTGTTTTAAGAATGGTTTATCATGGAACATTTACACCTAGGTTAGCTTGTGATCTAGTAATGTGGTGGAGCACTTCATGAGAACATTTATAATAGAATTTCAAATTAAAAAAGGGGCCAAAAGAATAATATATCAAGCATCACTTTAATCACTGTATAAGATCCCGACACTACTAGGGCGTATTTTAAGGCGAATATGAATGAATGAGTGTAGAATGGGTGAGATGCCTTGTGTAGCCTTGTTACTGACTAAGGCCGACTGAATTTGTAGCCTGGATCATTAATTAATAGCCCAGTGACCAATGGTGGCTGCATCCAGAGTCAAACCTCCACCAAAAGTTGAACCTGTCGACACTTATTTCAAGATCTAAAATAATTACCTTACAGTAGAGTCTCACAAACTCGACACTCCGGGAAACTCGACACCTCATTTACTATACATTACATGTATTACAGTACTATATAATTATGCATGTGCGTTCGGCACTCGACTGTACCTCACGCGATGCACGTGCATTCGGCACTCGACCGTACCTCACGCGCCTCCGGCTCACGCTCTTTTCGTTGACGGCGGCATTTCCCGCTCAGTGTGTTTCGTGAATCAGTGGTCAGTGCTGTGGTCTGAAGTGAAGTGAGTGTTGTTGAAATTTTGTTGTTCATCGTACAGTACTGTGGTGTTGGATTTTCAGGTTTGTGATGTTGAAAAGAAAACAAGTGAATGTTTCAATGGAAACTAAACTAGATGCGCTTAAGAGGATTGATAATGGTGAGAGTTTTAATAAGGTTGCTTTGGATCTCGGAATTGGGCGGACCACCATTTTAGGTTGGAAAAAACAGAGAACAGAAATAGAATCATGGTGTACTAAGAGAATGTGTACCGATACCATTTCCGATAGAAAGAGTATGAAGGCTGGGGATTTTGAACATGTGAGTGAAGCACTTTACATTTGGTTTATACAACATAGAGAGCAAGGAACACCTCTGTCAGGACCTATTCTTCAAAAGAAAGCTCTCGATTTTTACGAAAAAATGTGTAAGGAAGATTGGCCACCATTTACAACTAGCGTCGGCTGGTTCGATAGGTGGAAGAAACGTTATGGAATAAGGCAGCTGACCGTGTGTGGAGAAAGGCTTTCCGCTAAAAATGAAGACGTAACGGCTTTTAAAGAAAAGTTTCATAAGTTGATTGAGAAAGAGAAACTTTCAGGAGACCATATATATAACTGTGACGAATCTGGCTTAAATTACCGCATGTTACCAGCTAAATCTTTAGCTTCAAAACAAGAAAAGTCAGCTCCTGGCTACAAGCGAAGTAAGGAAAGGGTGACGATACTTGCTTGTTCTAATGCAACTGGAGATCACAAATTAGAACTTGCTTTGATAGGGAAGGCTAAAAATCCCCGATGCTTCAAGAATGTGAAAAAAATTACAAATGAGTACGGTAAAGTTCATGATCTACCAGTCTGGTATAGAAATCAATCGAATGCATGGGTGGATGGTGGTTTATTTAAAGATTGGTTTCATCAGATATTTGTTCCATCCGTCAAGAAATATTTAGTAAAAAAGAATCTTCCACGTAAAGCTATCCTTATCATGGATAATGCCTCGTCACATCCTGATGTTGAATATCTGTGTGATGGAGATATTAAAGCCTATTTTCTCCCTCCAAACGTCACATTGTTATGGACCAGGGAGTTTTGGCAGCAGTAAAGAAACGATATCGTCACAAACTATTAACGTCGTTAATTTTAGCAATGGATGAGGGTTCTGACATGGTTAACAAACTTAAATCAATTGATCCACTTGATGTAGTTATGTGGGTAAATGAGCTCGACAACATAAACCTTGTTCGATCTTGGAGAAAACTACTTGATCACGATGGAAACAAGTTTAAGGAAGTACCTACCGCACCAAATAAAGAAGAAAGCACCAGTGCACTGTTGGAATTATTAAAGAGAGTTGAGGGCTGTGAAGAGGCTGGGCAAAGTGATGTACAGGAGTGGTTTGAGCAAGATGAATCAGGACAAGAGTTAGGAGATGACGAGATTGCTGATGCTGTCCTAGCAAAAGATGACGATGAAGATCAACCAGAGGGCGAAGCAGTAGAAGATGTGGAAACGAATAAAATAAGTCATACTGAAGGACTAAAGGCCGTTGAATTTGCACTGCGTTATTTCGAGCAAGAAGGAGCCGCTGCTATGGACATTTTAGTGTTGCGCCGCCTCCGCGATACAGCTGCACGTCGCCGAGTTCAAAATGAGAAGCAAACTAAGCTCACGTCATTTGTTGGAAACAAGGACAATTAATTATTAACTCTCATGTTTGAAGTCATTCATACAAGTTTTATAGTTTTCCTAAGTTTGTAATAGAGTATCATTATGCATTATATACTGTAATATGTTTAAGTATAATCTAATACAGTACACCATATAGCTAAATAATGTGTTTTCCTCCCCTCCCAATGTAACTCTGGATAACTCGAAATTCCACAAACTCGACAGGGTCTTAGTCCACATTGTGTCGAGTTTGTGAGACTCTACTGTACCATGTCTGTATAAATATAACAAACCCTTAACTATGTTAACTACATTATGTCTGGAGAGAACTGGAGAACATTAATATACACTTTGTAAAATCATTAACAATGTTATATTTGTTTTGATTTGAATATATACAGCTTGACTTTATGACTGACACTCTATCCTAGTAGCACCAAGACACTAGGGATGGGAATATACTAAAATGAACCCAAAAAACAGTAATGGGCCGAACCTAAATACACCAAAAAGTGGTATACATGCTTTCTCGTAAAAGGTTTTACAACAAATCTCCCCTTCGTGTTCTCAATCAAAGCTTACCGCTATTGATAGAAACGATCCAAATCCTCGGTACCACCTCAGGGTGACTTTTTCTTAATTTTTAAAAACATTTAATAACACTCCAATATTCGCTCGCTTTTATTTTTCCCCAGAACGAGAAAGCGTGCAATTTGAAATTACATAGTAATCGACTATACATGCATTAAAATGTCTATTTTTGTAGTATTAGGCTAACAGGGTTTCTAGACTGTCGCGGAACTCCCGTATCGCCACTACTGTCGACACTTCACAAACACAATCACATGAACATATACTAAGGTATACGGTGCATCACAGTAAGAAGCCTAACTATCTGGCTAAGGATTATCACATAACGTACGACTACTGAATGTCTTTGTTGTAGTATACAATTGCTCAACTTAGATTTCACCTGTAAATGACTCGAAAACAACAAGCCACAAAGCCGATCTTGAACATAACTCTGAGTCAAGGGTTTCACATTAGATTGTTCAAACTACCATATATCTGTAACAGAAAATAACTTAAATATGAACATTCAAAGTATATCAATATTATAAGTGGTGCAATAAAAGTCTTGAAACAAATCTAAGTTGTATACAACTATTTTAGCCTATTTAAATAAAATCCCAAGAAAGCTTTTGATCCCAGACTGAATAAATATAATCCATATCTTTTTCTAATACTCTAAAAAAAAGAAAAACTACTTTAAAATAAAAATAATACAATCAGATTTAAACACATTAACTTTAACTTCTACTTTAGGGCTTGTAAGATTAAATGAACAACGAAATAACAAAAAAAAATTAAATTAATTTCATAAAAATCGGCTTTTACGATGAAAATAAGTAACTTTGACCTTATACAGGATCTTCCTCAACTTTCGGAAACTTTATGGGGTTATTCGTTAGGTCAAACCAAGCAAATAATACAATATAACCTGATCTATATCGATCTGTCTTTCATCTGAGACTGTATATATTTTACAAAAAGCTTAATATCTTAGAAACAAATATGTAATAAAACCTGCTATAAATAATTATCTAATCATTAACAGATTCCTTAAAGTTGATTTCTTTAAAGCACTCTGTTTAAAAATGGCGGTGGTTTTAAATTTGTAATGTTAAATAATAACAAATAGGTAATGTTAATAATGAAAAAATTCCAATTCAACCAATTGTAAGAACATTTTTGAAAAATCCAACATTTCATATTTTAAGATTGAATTATGAATAACGGACACAAAACTCAAATTTAGCACTAAGAATTAGAGATCTGATCGTCTTCAGCAGAAAAAAGCCCTCCTTCTGAGCAGTATGAGTTTTGTATGTAATTTATAATCCGATCTGAAAATATGACACATTGTGGGATTTGCTTTAAATTGAGACAATTTTATCTGCTTTTTAGTTACCATATTTGACATTGGAGATTGATTTTAAACCGTCGCCATTTTAAAACGGTACCTTACAGAAAGGTACCGTATAAAAACTAATAAAATAACCACCCACTCTACTTTTATTTGTGCATCGTTAACAGTTACTGAGACAGAGGGGTATTTGTAAAACATCACACACAGGCTCACGGATCGAGATAGGAAGCTTATGTATTATTTGGTTGTTGCCACCTGACAAATAACCTCGTAAAGTCCCACAGTCAAAGCTGGCCGTCCAATAACCTCTGATAAATTCTCAAACGATTTGAGCGATGTGATATTTTTCACCGACTATTGTAAAAGCCTACCGAAGCTAACGTATCTTATCAAAAGTCTTTGAAAGAATACAGTCTACTTTAGCCGTATCAGATCTCGTCACTCCTCTAGTCCGGACAAACACAACTTCCCTCCCTACAGCTAACGACTACAAAATACAATACTGAATTCGCTTAACACTAGGTCGACTATGAATACTACAGTTGATTGACTGAGGGGCGAAAGTCGTTACTCGAGAATATAAACTGCCCTTCGCCTACCAAAGCTCAGTCCCTTTGAGTTTAATTCGTAATTGATCTCGGCTCAGTTTACTTTTTATAATAGTTAGTGAATTCCTTAAAGTTTTATAGCACAACACTCAAAGAGTGATGGTTAGGTTAGGTTGGGCTGGATTGAAATAGTTTAATAGAATCGGAATGATATCAGAATCTAAATGCTGCGTAAGACCTACGGGGGCAACAAGTTCTTGGAGATACAAACAGAAGTACAATCAAATGAAATTACTCCAAGTAATTACAGACAGAAATCACAAAAAATTACTATGCAGTTTTTGGCGAAACGTCACATATTGAGTAATATACTGTGAAAGATTGAAGTAAAAAAGCACAATGATGATTTAAAAATACGTTTCTGCATTTTTAACAGTTTCTAGAAGAAAAAAATTGGAGCAATTCTTAAGAAAATATTCATATTAATTTAGATTACATTTTAAATTCATGAATATTACAAATTATATTTAAACACAGAGATACAGAAAAGGTGGAATACAACTAAAATTACTTTTGTTAACTTTTTCAAAAAACCAAAATTATTTTATTGATTAAATTGTGTTTTGATATAATAATTAAGTAGCAAGTGCCTACGTATTTAACACATACTTATCTAAACTATTTAACAAATACATATTTAATTTGATTTTCAATCAAATCAAAACTAATATAGGTACTTATGGATTCAGAACAGAATAAATTTATGACTCTTTTAACCTCACAGTATCTCGATTGAAAACTGACTGAACATAAAAAAAACTATCATTGCAGTAACATTTTGTGTTTTTTTATTTTTATAAAAGGTATAAATATGAAATATTTACTCGTGGCCGTATTTAATTCCAACATAAAGTCACAATGCTGTATGCGGTTGTCAAATGAAGGGAATCGCATAGCAGATACGAAAGGGTAATGGCAAGAAATAGCGAAATCAGTTACAAAAAGAGACAAACATGTTCCATAAGGCATCTTTTAATCACCGGTATAGTAAAATAGAAATCAAAAGAACGAAAGCGAATTACTACAATTTAAATTTTCTTTGTGACTTCAAACCAATTCCGAATGAAACACAAATTTTTATCTTAAAAATAGACCGGAAGTCAATGAACCGCAGTGTAGTACTGATAGGGGGATTTATCTAGGGAAAACTGAAGCTAAACAGCTCACATAGCGACTTTAGCTAATTAAACACGAATAACATTTTATCAGTTTTCTCTAAATAAACTATTTACTAACACTCGATGACTAAGGAAACTTAAGCCTACAGAAAACTCCATTGGAAACACAACAATATAACAGGGAACGGCTCGAATATAACATTTCATCGACGTTAGTTTTAAAATATATTTATAGTAACCAATGGTATTGGCTCAAGACCATTGGTTCAAGTCAGGGTTTTACTGAAAATGATTGAGATAAACAAACGAGAATATCTCAGAATAATATACAAATTATAAAATATACAATGAATTTGTCACACACAGTTGTATAGTAAGTGTAGTGGGAAGTAAGAGGTAGAAGGAAGTATGGGTAATTATAAGTAGAGAATGTAGGACGTTGTGATAGTAGGAAGTATAAAGTATAAGGAAGTAAGTGCTAGTATTAAGTAAGGGTGTATGAAGTATGAGGATAGTATTAAGTGAGGGGATAGTAGAAATTAGTGAAAGTCATACTTTGGTTGTAGACGGAGAAGGAAAATAGCAGTTGGAGGAAGAAAAAGTGGTAAGAATTAGTAGTAGGAAGTAGGGGTAAGAGGAAGAATCAGTAAAGTAGGAAGTAGAGGCGGTAAGGGGTAAGTTTGTTGGAATAGCAAAAAGTAGGGAATGTAGAAAGAGGAGGAACTAACGTCCCCGCAGTTCCAGTTGGGAGATTCCAATGAAATAATTCCGTAGAGTTTCCGCAGCGCTGGCGCAGCCGCTGGTGACTCGACCGTCGCACGCGCCGCTCACACCACTCCGTTCACACTCTTCTGCTTCTCGACGATGCTCATCCTCTTCTCCGGTATCTTGGCCGTGAGTCTCTCATGCTGGGGGACTTTGTGGAACTGCTTCTGTATCTCGGAGAACGTCATGCCCGTGGTCTCGGGGACATAGAGGTAGATGAGCGTGGCGCCGACGAGGCAGAAGAGGGCGAACATCAGGTAGTTGCAGTACATCCCCACGTCATCAGCCAGCACCTGCGGGACAGGATAAGAGATTAATGATTCAAGATTAAAAATTTTCAAGAATCTTCAAGATTCAAGATTACAATATCCATGATTTCAAGATTCAAGATGAAATATTCAAGATTTCAAGATTAAAAATTTCAAGGTTCAAAATTTGAAGATTGAAGAAATCAAGGTTAAAGATTACAAGGTTCACCATTCCAAGGTTCAAGATTTCAAATTTAAAGATTAAGGATAAAAATCTAATATTCAAGATCTTGATGTTCAAGGTATCAAGATTCAAGATTTCGATGTTCAAGATTTTAGATTTCAACATTCAATATTTCAAGATTCAAAATTTCAAGGTTCAAGATTTACACATACATTGTATGGTCAGTGTAACAATGAGTGGATAGGCCACAACATTCTAGGCAGAAGGCCTCAATTTAAACTCACTGCCTACAAATAGGTAACTGAGAAAACATGGTGTTAGGCAGCTAAAGCGGCTACTTTGAGAGCTTATACAAGCTAAACTGAAAATTGAGGGTCACTTTACAGTATAAGAACTTAAACAATACATTGCAGACTAGTTTTGTCGGTCGCAGACTGTCATGTCTGTAATTACAGCGGACAAAGCCTTCATACAAAAAGTTTTGGGGACAGTTCTGGTTACGAACGCACAGAAGGTGCATAAATTTGAGTTGATTTTAAGGAGCAAAACATTGATGAAAAATACTGAATAATGTGGTCGGAAAAAAGTTTTATCTGAGGGTAAAAACTTATCTAACCGATTGAAAATTGACAAAATATACCCTCAGACGAGTGGGCTAGAACTAGCTCCTCATTTTGAAACTAAACAGCCACAGAACACACTGGATATCGGCATTAGTAAAAGGTAAAAGATAAGCATTCAGTACAAATCGAGGTCATAACTTATTCACAGCTACTGTCCTTCTGAGGAAACCTAGTGGTAGGCCTAGCGGTAAAGTTTCCGGCAAACTGCTGTCCGACCGGAAAAGCTGTTGGCAGTTGGCACCACCTGCGATCGACAAAATTGCAAAACCAATACTACAATGAGGTGTGACATAGCAGTGGGTCAGTCACAGTTAGGCTATTGCATTGTGCAGTGGTTAGGTGTGGTTAGTTTAGATCTGGCTACGTGCATTGTCCTTAAGCACTCCTAGCAGCAATGTACGGTACAAAATAATCGTTCCAGCTTTCCATACAAACATTCACAAAAATTAACAGAAATTTGTTCAGGATAACAAAGACTAGTTATCCTACTAATGATTTGTAAATCTTGACATCTCCCTTTTAAAGTGGGAGTTTAGATTATAAGCACGTTAAAACATATCCAAGACAGTTTGACAGTTTGTGATATGTGCACTATAATTTACTATTTCCACTAACATCACCAACCTCATGAAATATCGTCCCTCTGACAAAAAGGACAGTTGTCTGCACTTTGTTGCTGTCATAATTTGTTTCTTAAATAAATGCGGGGCATCAACCAGGCGATTGGGGCATAGAGCAAAAATTCAATGGTGACCACTATTTTACTACTATCAAGATAATGTTTTTTCTTTTGTCCAGAAGCCCCGTAGGGCTCCTGGAACTTGGCAGCCTGGGGAAAAATGCCCCAGTTGCACCCCCCTCGTGTCGGCCCTAAATAAAATTAACTTTCCCCTGCGGTCTACCTGATACATCTTGATGCAGATGAAGCAAGCGATGGTCTCGGTGATGTTGGAGATGGCAGAAGCCTTCCCCCGAGTATTGGAGGGGAAAAACTCTGCCTTGAGAACGCAGACGAGCGGGCCGAGACCAATGCTGAAGAGAACGCAGTAGCTGGCGATGCAGACAAACGCTATCCAGGAGTACTGGCTGACGTAGACCTCGGTCTCTATCTCTAGGTAGTAGTAGACGACGGCGCAGAGGTCACAGAAGGCACAGCCTGCAACGGGTGAGGTGTTAGACAGAGGTCTGGTGAAGATAACACAGTAACTGGCGACACAGACAAACGCTATGCAGGAGTACTGGCTGACGTAGACCTCGGTCTCTATCTCTAGGTAGTAGTAGACGACGGCGCTGAGGTCACAGAAGGCACAGCCTGCAACGGGTGAGGTGTTAGACAGAGGTCTGGTGAAGAGAACACAGTAACTGGTGACACAGACAAACGCTATCCAGGAGTACTGGCTGACGTAGACCTCAGTCTCTATCTCTAGGTAGTAGTAGACGACGGCGCAGAGGTCACAGAAGGCACAGCCTGCAACAGGAGAGGTGTTAGACAGAGGTCTGGTGAAGATAACACAGTAACTGGCGACACAGACAAACGCTATCCAGGAGTACTGGCTGACGTAGACCTCGGTCTCTATCTCTAGGTAGTAGTAGACGACGGCGCTGAGGTCACAGAAGGCACAGCCTGCAACGGGTGAGGTGTTAGACAGAGGTCTGGTGAAGAGAACACAGTAACTGGTGACACAGACAAACGCTATCCAGGAGTACTGGCTGACGTAGACCTCAGTCTCTATCTCTAGGTAGTAGTAGATGACGGCGCAGAGGTCACAGAAGGCACAGCCTGCAACAGGTGAGGTGTTAGACAGAGGTCTGGTGAAGAGAACACAGTAACTGGCGGTGCAGACAAACGCTATCCAGGAGTACTGGCTGACGTAGACCTCGGTCTCTATCTCTAGGTAGTAGTAGACGACGGCGCTGAGGTCACAGAAGGCACAGCCTGCAACGGGTGAGGTGTTAGACAGAGGTCTGGTGAAGATAACACAGTAACTGGCGACACAGACAAACGCTATCCAGGAGTACTGGCTGACGTAGACCTCGGTCTCTATCTCTAGGTAGTAGTAGACGACGGCGCTGAGGTCATAGAAGGCACAGCCTGCAACGGGTGAGGTGTTAGACAGAGGTCTGGGTGCAGACAAACGCTATCCAGGAGTACTGGCTGACGTAGACCTCGGTCTCTATCTCTAGGTAGTAGTAGACGACGGCGCTGAGGTCACAGAAGGCACAGCCTGCAACAGGTGAGGTGTTAGACAGAGGTCTGGTGAAGAGAACACAGTAACTGGCGACACAGACAAACGCTATCCAGGAGTACTGGCTGACGTAGACCTCGGTCTCTATCTCTAGGTAGTAGTAGACGATGGCGCTGAGGTCACAGAAGGCACAGCCTGCAACGGGTGAGGTGTTAGACAGAGGTCTGGTGAAGAGAACACAGTAACTGGTGACACAGACAAACGCTATCCAGGAGTACTGGCTGACGTAGACCTCAGTCTCTATCTCTAGGTAGTAGTAGATGACGGCGCAGAGGTCACAGAAGGCACAGCCTGCAACAGGTGAGGTGTTAGACAGAGGTCTGGTGAAGAGAACACAGTAACTGGCGACACAGACAAACGCTATCCAGGAGTACTGGCTGACGTAGACCTCGGTCTCTATCTCTAGGTAGTAGTAGACGACGGCGCAGAGGTCACAGAAGGCACAGCCTGTAACGGATGAGGTGTTAAGACAGAGGTCTGGTGAAGAGAACACAGTAACTGGCGGTGCAGACAAACGCTATCCAGGAGTACTGGCTGACGTAGACCTCGGTCTCTATCTCTAGGTAGTAGTAGACGATGGCGCAGAGGTCACAGAAGGCACAGCCTGTAACAGGTGAGGTGTTAAGACAGAGGTCTGGTGAAGAGAACACAGTAACTGGCGGTGCAGACAAACGCTATCCAGGAGTACTGGCTGACGTAGACCTCGGTCTCTATCTCTAGGTAGTAGTAGACGACGGCGCAGAGGTCACAGAAGGCACAGCCTGCAACGGGTGAGGTGTTAAGACAGAGGTCTGGTGAAGAGAACACAGTAACTGGCGGTGCAGACAAACGCTATCCAGGAGTACTGGCTGACGTAGACCTCGGTCTCTATCTCTAGGTAGTAGTAGACGACGGCGCAGAGGTCACAGAAGGCACAGCCTGCAACGGGTGAGGTGTTAGACAGAGGTCTGGTGAAGAGAACACAGTAACTGGCGGTGCAGGCAAACGCTATCCAGGAGTACTGGCTGACGTAGACCTCGGTCTCTATCTCTAGGTAGTAGTAGACGACGGCGCAGAGGTCACAGAAGGCACAGCCTGCAACGGGTGAGGTGTTAAGACAGAGGTCAGGCGAAGTCATGAAGTTTGGCAAAGACATGAGGTCTGGTAAAGACAGGGTATCTGGCAAAGGTGGGGACTGGCAATGACAGGGGGTGTGTCAAGACAACAAGGTCTAAGAGTCATGGGGTCTGGAAAAAACAGGGAGGTGTGGTAAAGAATCACATAATCACATCTCTTATGGGGTTAGCAGTCATGGAGCTACCTAAAAAAAAGCAACTTTAAATCCAATTTAAAAATGGAAAAAAATGTTAGAATTACCCTTGGATTTAGAAATAGAGACTCGGTTAAAACAAAATTTTAGGAACTAGACATTTTCACAGTTTTTTCTCAGCATGTGTTTAACACAGTGAAGTATGTGAAAGAACACATCACTCAGATAGAAACTAGAAATCGATATTACAGCACGAGAAGTTACCTGTTAACTGTTGATTCCCATAGACTTGAGTTTGTTTAGAAAAAAAGGTAAATTATAAAGGCACAAAAAAGCATAACATTTTTAAAGCAAAGTCCATCAACAATTTTTCTGGATAACAAAACAATTAAACAGTTTAAGATAGAGCAACCTCTATACTCCTTTAAAGAATTAGCGATGACAAATAATGTACATGACAATTTAAATTTATAGATTTTAAGTATGGTTTGTTTTTAAACTGGGCCAAACAATTCTGAAAGTATTCATCTGTTGACGGATTGATTTGATTTGACTCACCGATCGTGGACACCATCAGTAGCGGCCGCCTCCCGATAGTTTCCACAAGCGCAGCGCCGACGAACATCGGGAGAAAAAGGATGAACCCCATGATGATGGACCACTCGTCACCGGTCAGCACTGAGTCACCCTTGGCTGTGAAGGTCTTGGTGGCGTATGAGACGATGCCAAGGTAGCCGCTCATGTACTTGGCGACCAAAGCAGCTTGGACGATCAGCAACGCTCGTCTTGTGTCAGGTGTCTTCAGCAGGTCCCACCAGGTGCCGGTGGACCTGGGGAACGAGAGTGTCAGAATGGCAGCTGGCGAGACCTAATTAGTGTGACCTACACTGTGATACTTGGCCAATAGTGGCTTGGACGATCAGCAACGCTCGTCGAGTGTCAGATGACTTGCTGCAGGCCTTAAAAATGATCTGCCCCTGAACAAATTTGGGAAACATCAAAAGGAGTTTTGACTAATAAGACATATTATAGTAGCCTATCTCTAATATCCTGAACCAGTAAAATATGTTTTGTTTTGATTTATTTGTATGTCTTGCTATAAGAAAATTATATTTAAATTTTACTACATGTTTGGCACATGCCAATGTTGTTTACTTTGTTTTTGATGGCAATAAAGACTATTTGATTTTATTTAAACGTAACCTCACCTCATGTCTTCCTCCACGCTCATCTTCACTTCGTTCAACTCCTCCTTTATCCCCTCCACGCTGTCCTCCCCGTACAGCCACATAAGAGCCTTGGCCGCTTCAGCCTCTCGGTTCTTCATGATCAGGAAGTACGGCGACTCCGGCATGAAGGCGAACGTCACTACAAACACGACGGCCACTGCGAGATTGGCATAGGCGAACATCTGGTAGGAGAGGTATGGGCCTGCGGGAGACGGAGAGTGTTAGGCTGGAGTAATCTGGTTCACACGAACTCAATCTAACCTTTGAAGATCTAAATCAAACCTATCTATATGAACTCGAAGTAGCCATATCTTTCTAGAAAGTTTATCCATCCTAGCCACAAACGTAATCTTACAAAAAGTGGCTACCGATTCAAAGGTCACAAAATGAAGGATGTTGGGACCCAAAATAGATGTTCGTTGATTCCTAAATATATAAAAAGTTCAGAAAATATTTAAACATCCCTGAGGGCTTCGCCTCTTTGGCCTTAAGTTTCAATGTTTATCCAGGCCTATGGCAGTCGATAACTTTTTCGTGGTCAGGTGATTTAAAACCCTAATCAACCTAACCTAACATTGCCTAACCTTACTTAATCCTAACCTAGCCTAAACCTATCTTAACCAAACGTAACATAACCTTAACGAACGTTAACTAACCAAATCTATCCTAGCCTAGCTTAACTTAACCTAACCTAACCATGGTTCACATTTTTGTTTCGTTAATGATTTCCTTTACTTTCCCTGACCAAAACAGTTAGTTTTCCCTGACTTTTTCTACCAAAAACGTCAATTTTCCCTGATTTTTGTTACTTGGAATGGAATTTTGTTTAAATAGGTACTAAAAAAACAAGGTGTCTCGCTAGGTGGGGTATTAAAAAAAACTATATTTTTTATCAGTCTTACCATATCCATCCTGTTTATTTTTTTGATGTTTAAATTTTTTGTTGTCTACTAAATTTCCTGCATTATCAGTTTTGATTTTCGCACATTAGTGCCTTTTCCATATCAGTGACTTCCCCTGACTTTACAGAAAGTGTGAACCATGCCAACGTTACCTAACCTATCATAATCAAACCTAGCCTAACCTAACCCAACACAGACCTAGGCAGTAGCAGTAGACGATGCCGGCGTACAGCATCCCCTGGTTGAGAGCGCTCGAGCTCCCCCTCACACTCGGCTGTGCGATCTCTCCGGTGTAAACTGGCACGGCCGTACACATGATACCGATGGCGATACCCTGCACCGGGAACATACGATTAGCTGCAGATATTTTTAACACATTTCAAAAGAAAAAAATTCAAAGATAGTAAAAGAGGGGCCTCTGGGGCCCCCACAGAACTTTTGTCCCAGGCCTGCAACTGCCTCGAGGCAGCCTTGTGTAGATCAGTCTTTAGGAAATTACACATTTTAATACTTTCTTTATTAGGCCTATATATCTAAAATGTTTAAGTTTTGTACATAAGCGAATATATATTTTTCACAATAGGCAAAATACCCATTTCTTATAACACAAGGTTTATCAACTCCGATATCCGATTCGTAAATTTAAACTATATGATGTACTATGGCGCTGTCTAACAACACGCTTTAATATTTTCTTAAGGTTAAGAAGTGGTCTTTTAACATAAAAATTAACTAAATAAAATTTTCTTGCTTTTATTTAAATAAAAAAAAAAGTATTTCTTCTTCGTTAAAATTAAATATTTTTACTTGCAAATAAAATAATTAAACCTTCAAAATAAAATTATAACTTGGTTTTGCTTATCTATTTAAAAACTAGTCAAACAGTAAATAATGAAACTGTGATCCACTACGTGTTTCTAAAGACGGCAATCAAGTGGCCAACACAATGAACATGATCAAACAGGATGCGTCCACTATTCAAACTACTAGTGTTGCAATCGGTCACACATATTTACGAACAATTACCAGTAGGCCTACCACACGCGTTGTTGACCACGCCATGGCTCCGGAAAGAAACTATAAAGTACACCATGTTTGCGGAGAAAATTAACATTTTCAATTTGGCGGTAAACACAGTACATTGTGTAATGTTATTGTGTATTATTAAGGGTACATTTTCAGTTATTCCGTATTTAATGATCAATATAATTAAATAATCTATAATTTATAAAAAATGATGTTGGATTGTTTGTTTGTATATATATTTGAAGTTTATGGACTCGGACACCGTTGGACCATTTGCCACGAAACTTGGTATATATATGTAAAATTTCACGGAGAAGGTTTTTAAGCCATCCATTTCGTCCTAACTCAATTGGGTTCCTCCCAAGAGGCCCAAAAGGGTTCCCATATAAACCTTATGGAAAGATATTGTTGTTTATATAAAAGCTAATGACATGTTTACTTGAACAGGTGATCTTGGTGATATTGGTTTTAGTTGTTAATAGTCAAAGGCATGACGTCTGCCGGGTAACAGCTAGTTATATAATAAAGTGCCAATTAGGTTTCAATTGTAATCGTCAGAAAATAGTATGATGCTGTTCGTACGATGTTGGTTGAGAAGTAAGTTTACAAGATTTTACAATTGATAAATATTAGGCTGTCGTTAAATTGATAAAGAGTTGTGTTAAAGGTCTGAATATAAGTACTTAACTTTGTCTGATTTTAGTGATTTTAATGAGTCTTATTTTCTTTTAGACATTTTCAACATTAATTGAACTAAACCGATCGACAATTATACTATTTCTAGTTTGTTATCAGCGATTATTTGGATTTACTTAGTTTTTTAGAGTACCTTTAGAGTACCGGCAGCACAACATTACAGTGCTCTCCTCGCAGGAAACGTGTTAATGATTTTATCATAAAAATGATTTATGCTACTTATTTTAACGATTTGATCGCTGGATTAACCTGTTCACCTTATTTGTTTGTTCAATGATTTGTTCACCCAAGTCGTTTGATTTGGACAGTTAATTTTAGAAAAATATTTATTCCGCTAACCTAACCTAAACAAATCTGAATGACCTGCAACTGACCTGAATGATTCGCTCGACGTAGAGCCAGTAGACCGAGCGAGTCGTCAGCACGATGATCCAGCTGATGATATAGAGGGGTCCGGTCAGCAGTATGCAGGGCTTTCGGCCCCACATGTCCACTATACTACCGAACGGGATCGGCGAAAACAGGTTCCCCACCTAAAGGGAGAAGAAAACCCGATATTGACTGATTAGAAAATTGCAAAGATGAAAGCAAGGGTATTTTCTAATAGAGGTCCACCTCTTAAAAAAAGGTTACCGCCATTCAGCGCTCTGTGGAGTTAGGTTACGTCAGTTTATCATAAATAAACACATAGGCCTATAGCTAGTAAATGATTTGCATTTATGATAAATTTAACTAACCTAACTTGTCAGAGCGCTGGATGGTGGTAAACCTCTAATAGAAAGGTCCTAAAACAAAATTAGAGGCCTAGCATTAAGACTAGCTCGGTAGCGTAATGGTTAGAGAGCACGCCTCACAATCTGAGGCTGTCCAGATTGATCCTGAGTAAAATCGGGACTTTTGTAAAGGTTTGATACTGGACCAAGCTACCATTTTTACTATTAATTACCTAACAAGTCTTTTTAAAAATAGGTCGACCTTAGCTAGTAAGCCTATCAAGACTGGAATTTGGACTGTTCCCTTTTAATAGATTAAAAATGCCACTGGCGTACATACTAACAACCAAACCAGTCCTAGTAATGAAAATGTCATTACGGTACCTAATTAATGGAATGCCAAGTATTTAAACAGCAAATATAAAGTTCGAAGATAGTTTATGGAGAAGTAAAGTAGGTAGTCTAACTTACATTTAAGCTTCTTTTCCAGCCCTAAATCTTGTTTCGGTGAAGTAAAATTCACAATTCTTCCAACCTTCCTCAATCCTTCATTTACTGACAGCCTTTTAAAATAAGTCTTGTGAATCAACTGTTACCTATTGCTGGCAGTGGGGTTATGTTACATTACGATAACATAAGCTCGATTCTTACAATAACAAATCATAACGGTGTAATACAGTAATATCATTATTGAAGTTAACTTACATGACCAGGAGGCGTATCGGTAATGATGTAATCTAATTACAGTATTGAAGTTATTTTATACAAACATAGGTTGTTCCTAAGTTACTCTACTTTGGCGACTTAACCTTACGAGGGGACTCTTAAGTCCGCTGCGTCTACCTGCTTCTTCTGTGAGACCAAAGTTAACTTTCAAAGTCTGCCCCTCCTCAACGGATTATCCAAAATCGATAATTTACAGATAATTTAAAGAGAAAAAAATACCTAGCGATTTCAGTGAACAGAATTTCATATCCTCACAAATAGTTCACACATGAAAAAATCCTAAATAATTTGTTTCGTAAATTTAATATAAAAATTCAGCCCACTGAAATCGCTAGGTAATTTACTTAGCTATTTTAAATGAGCCATGAAAATCAACGATATCGGATAAACCTTAACGGACGGGCTTTGAAAGTTAACACTGGACTTGTGCAGGAAGCAGATAGAAACGCAAAATGTTTCATGACTGGATCCCCCTCTTAACCTTAACTCACCTCCACGAAGGCTGCCACCCACGAGCTCTGAGATGGTGTCATTTCTATCTCGCTGCCGTTGGCCAACAATCGCGGCAGCACTGGAGACGTCCATCCATACGACGCTCCACACAACATCATAGAGATGCATGCTGCAACAGAGAACAACTCGTGAATAACCTATCTTTCTTTTGGGAGCTTTGCCAACAAATTGAGTTGATGTGAACGACAATAAATGTTACCTAAGCTCAATAATTTTTGTAATTTGCACTGTTTAATCATTCGTACTTTGTGAATATGGGAATGAATTGACTAGATTGAGTAGGGTTACTGTACGTCCTCTTTTCCCAGGACATGTCCTTTTTTGGATCATTCGAAAACGTCCGGGAGGATTTTTGAGAAACCCACTATTTGTCTGGGTTTTTACAAACAGCAAACTGAATATCGGGAATCACGTTTTTTATCGAATTATAATTAAGTTTATATTTCTTAAAGTTGGGAATAAAATCGTAATTTTTCGCCCAAAAACTTATTTTATTATATAAAATGTCAATTTTAGTCGTTATTCAATTAAATCAGTTTGTATGGGTTGTTTATGTTTTGACATCGCGCTGTCTTTATTGCCGCTGTCGTCTCTCGTCTGCATGTCTAGCTGAGTCCTGAAAGAGGTTATGCGGTTATGCCTGAGAAGTTCCGCATTCGGCAGATAGTTTTATTATTCGCAAAATTATGTTAATTAGGCCTAGTTGCATTACCAAAAAATTTACTTTTATGAAATTGGCAGCTTAAAGCCCCAAAGATTAATTTTATGATTTGAAGAAAGATCAAATCAGATGATTTTCAATTTAAAACATCGGATTAGACTTTTGTACTGAACCTTGGGAGGGGGGTTCATATTTTCACGATTTCCGACTCTCAATGGGTCCTCTTTTTCAACCCAAAGAATATGGTAACCCTAAGATTGAGTGGCTTGTGCCGCCCATGGGTGTGATTCCATAAATAAGTTCCAATATTTTATGGTAAATGAGCTATCGGATCCTGCATCTTAACCTCCTTAGAGCAGAGAGAGTTGATTTCCCATTACGCAAATACATGCAATAGGAATCGCCAATATAACCTAAAAAATAACCTCATATTCGTAACTGGCCTACCTACTTCATGAATTCGATAGTAAGTGGATCGGGTCAAACTTTAGTTTTGCAGTATGCACGAAATACCTGATTTAGAGGATACACCACCGCCACCGCACCTGGCCAAAACCAGTTAGACTGTTAGACAATCGACGAAGGCAATAATTAAGTTAGTTGTCTTGAAACTTGAAACGCGAACTTCTTGAAAATAAACTACTAAATAAAAGTAAATTTTAAAGGGAATATAGTTTCAAGAAAAATCCTAACTAACTTTACGTAGCCGAATATCATGGATTGATCAGTTTGGTTATGTTTACTGACAGACAAACGTCAAAGTCAAACTCAAAACTGTTAGTGCAGTCCAAAGTAGGGTTGTTAAATATTTCTGTACCGGTGACTTTGGCGCTAATATTTGTTCGGCACTATAGGAGCTGGTGCCAGGAAATTGTTCTAACCAGCTCCAGTGACTTCGGTGACAGTACGAATTCACTCACTCAAAAGTCGCTGTCACTGTTTGGTTGTTTCAATGTATCCCCGCTAGGTTCGTGGCGCTGTCGCTGGAGCTGGAGCTGGGCGCTGGCGCTGGCACTGGTCACTGTCACCGGTCGCTGTTTGGTTGTTTCGAGGTCGTGGCGCTGTCGCTGGAGCTGGGAGCTGGAGCTGGCACTGGTCACTGTCACTTGTCGCTGTTTGGTGGTTTCGAGGTATCGCCTCTAGGTTTGTGGCGCTGGCGCTGTTTGGAGCTTGGCGCTGTTTGGTGCTTGGCGCTGTCGCTGGAGCTTGGAGCTGGGCATAGACGAGATGGACGAACTACGAACCAGCGCCAGTGACTTCAGTGACAACACGAGCCCGCATTATTCATGCAAGTCACTGTTTTGCGTTTACTAACTAAAGCGCTGTTAATACAATTTTCCGATGACTGTTATTTGTATAATTAAGTAGTCTTTTTACAAGCTTTCTTTATTTATGATTTATTAACAACTTTATTATTTTACTTCTAGGTAATTAATATTTTTTTAGTGATACTCCTAATGTTTTCGTAGATAAATGAGAATTTGTAGTTGTACTAAGAATTTTAATTATTACTTGTTGTTCCTATTTTATGAAATATATTTAATTCTAATGCCAATAAGTGAGCTGTTGATTCCTTATAAGGTCATGATTAACGTTGATAAATAACAGTGTCAAAAAGGGGTAATTTATCGCTGGAGTTGTTACGATGAACTGCGGGAGTAACTGGTGCCAAGTCACCGGTAAAAGTAACTGATATTTCTTTGGCGCTGTCACTGAAGTCACTGATCCAGCAAAGTCACTGGATCGCACATCTCTAGTCCAAAGTCCAAGTCCATCACGAGACTTTGTTTACAAACAGTTAAATACATAGAGGTAATTTTCTTACGGAAGAATGTTACTCGTCGATCAAGATCTAAAGGGCTACATGGTATATGAGAGGTCTACACCTACATATAAGGCGATAGAGTAATAATTAATTAGTCTATAGTAAGGCAGCGTCATTCTCTGCCAGTGTGAGTGTGGCGTTCCCTCACCCCCGCAATCGGCGTCAACAGCCAGGTAGTTTTTTCTGATTTCCAGGTTTCCGGAAATCAATATAGTATTGCATAAAGCAGTTAAATGACATCCGTAAATTACCTTAAAGGTCGTGCACATATTACGTCCAGGGTGCACATGTTATGTTAACTATAGGCTACATAGGCGTGAGCACCACACAACACCTCATTTAAAAGACACATACAAGCAAAAAAAGTCACCAACTTGGACCTGGACGGCAAACAAGGGCCCGCATCACTGGTTGAGCATAAGGGCCCGCGGCCCGCAGCTCCCAAATCCGGCCCTGATTATGTCACGCTCCGAGGGGGTCGGAGGGGGGTCTGGCGATGAGTGACACTTCGTGACATAGATGGAGGGATGGGTAAATTGTCTAGCGTGACGCGTCACATTTTCAATTTAAATTAAGTATATGCAATATAAGAAACGCGACTATTCAATACTGTTCTGATAATTTTATGTGCAATAGGTAGAGTCTAAAATAGGTAATGCCGTAAGATCATAACGAAAGTAAGTAGAGCAATCAGAAATTTAAGGTAAATCCTTATTAGAGAAAAATATGGAATTGGCGTATTTTTAGGAAGTCATTGCCTAAAAGTTCATTATTGCTATGCAAAAATTCTAAACTTTGATATCCCTCCTCTATTGAGATGTAATCCTTTAATAATTAATCTTTAATTTACCAAATTAAACACATTAAATAATGAAGGCTTAATTATAAGATTATATACTCCATTTTTTAAATTAACGATAGACATTCAGTAAAATGTTGGCGTTCCTCCTTAAAACGAATCGTATAGTTGTAATTTCCTTAAAAACATGCTATAAGATTTGTTAATGTATTTATTTTGTCAGCTTCATCATTTTACATGCACAGCTATTTTGATATATCTTTGTATGCAGCTATTTTATATTTTGTAGTTCTTAAGTTTTGTGACAATTTTTTCTATCATAATAGGATCATATATCCGAACCGATCTACTCCAAGTTATTGTAAGATTTAGGAACAGTAACCTAAGTACAAATCTAGAAAAATTAAAGCGTCATTCATCATTCATATTTTTTTTAAATAAGGCGATTTTTGTGAACGGGCTACCAGTGAAACTATTAGGTATAAAATCATGGTTGATCATGGTTGATTATTTGAAAGCCCTTGGCGTCTAGATGTGCCTTTTGAGGGTTTTGAGGACGTCCACCTTCAACTCTACCCAGAGGGCTTTCAAAGTTTGAATGATAATTTTATGGAAACATTGAAATAAATTTAATGTAATTGAATATTTTACTCAGCTGTTGGTTCTTACATCATGCTAACAAACAGTTCAAAAGCAATAAGATCAGCTGTTAAAAATAAACTTCCGCAATAGCATCTAAATGTTCAAGTATTAGATGTAACAAGACGGGTATATGAGGTGGATATCCCCCCTAAAAAAAAAAATAAAATATATATATCTGATCGAATTCGAGCAGGTGGATATGCTAGTAGTGATTGATAAATCTGTTTATGAAATTCCTGATTAAGGAGGTTTTTAATAGTTGGTTTTTTAAATTAAAGACGAATGGTCATATCCTGTGGAAAGGGCCAACGGAACGGCTTCATCTGTACTATATTCAAAGTAACTGAAGACATCAACCTAGTACGGGGGTCGGGCTCTTATGAAAAAAAGCAGACCTGGCCGGAAATGCCTTCCCTACGTCCCTTAGTGCTAAACTCGTTTCACTCAACCCCTAAGCGCTGCAAACTTTCCATATTTTGGTATTGTTAAAAGTTTCTTGTCAATCCTACTTGTGCGAAGAAGAGTGGAGGAAGAGTGTACGCATATCAGACCGAGTCAAAGTTCACAGCTGTAGGGCAACCTTATACTCTTCACAGGTTGCAAGAACTGAAGAAAAACGCGCTGACGCGTAGGCGACCCATAAACAATAAACAGCCGACCCAACGCCGGTCGCATGCACGCAATGATTACGTGGTCTGGCTGTGTTATGCCGTGCGAGAGAGAAGGAGAGCAGAGAAGCGAGGCAGTGGTGGCAAAACGGCAAACTAGACACCAATCAAAACACTTCGGGGAGAAATCATCGAACTGGATTGGACCGGTTCAACAATGAATCAGCTGACTTTGCACTGGAATATTCCGTTGGTTGTGTATGTACAGCAAGTAACACAATTGTAACAGAGCGGTGTAGCAGGTGGTAACGTGACGTCATAGGTACTACTGATCTCGCTATTGTTGTCTGGCGGTGACGTCACGCTAGAGTAGAACCAAGTGAACTAACCTTACCGAATATTTTTGACTGTTCAGTAAAAATTAATGAATGTCCTAGTCCTAAACCCTAACCCTCTCAACCGAAGTTAGAGGGTTGATGAAACTTTGCCCAGTTATTCAGGTTAACCCTAGGAAGGTTTAAAGCCAGAAGTCGTGGTCCTAGGTCTATAGGGCTTCACCCCTGGTACTTCTAGATAATTCATCTACGCTGTCATTTACTTAAAATCAACTGTAAGAACTACCCATAGTCAAGTTTTAAAACGGCCGAAATCGCAAGACAAAAATAACAACACATCTATTTTTGACTAGCGGGAACTTTAGTGTGTTCGTAGTGGCAACACTGATTGCCATTGTCACCTCCATTCATAACAACTCCCTCCCTTGCCTTACAAAGATTCAATGAAGTTTCGTGTAGTACTACTCAACTTTCATTCACGTGTTTGTAAAATTAAAAGAGGTTCTAATTAATGGTATAAACTGTTAAACTATTAGACAGAAATGTTTAATATTGCAACAGCCAAATGGGTGAACCATAAGTATGCATGGGGGAATTTGAGAAATACGTGTAGCCTACACATAAAAATACTTGTTGTTTTGGATTTTGTATTAAAAACACAGCTGTTGGGAAAATAATTATCCACATGAATAACAGTTCCACACAGCATATGAGTTTAAAGCCGCATTCTTTTGTTGGTACTTTGTATGATAAGACACAACATGGGGATAACGCATTGCCACCCAATAGATTTAGACCATAGGCGTGAACTGTACCGGGGAAATGACAAATGGCTGATAAGATAAGGCAACCCTGATAGATAACAACAGCAAGGTCAAACACCAGCTCACTGTGTCTCCAAGAGAAATAAATATCCCTTTCATTCACAGTTTTCCCTTTAATTCCCTCTAACTTGGCTCGAACTGAAACGTTTATAAATACATAAACAATTTTACTAATGAGATCAGTTTACGAAAATCAATTTCAACGATCAAATCCAGTTGCTCAAATTCTACCAAATATTGGGAGTACCCATCTCATACGGGTTTTAGTGAGTTTCCTGTGGAAAAGTGAACTATTAGCATGACCCGCACGGTGAGACTTAAGCCCGGGACCACCATAGAAGTTCCTAACGTGACGCCCTGAATTCATTTTGGGGGGTCTCTACAACTTTATATATATATATATATTTGTGTATATATATATATATATTTGTGTATATATATATATATATATTTGTGTGTGTGTGTGTTCCCTTTTTGGGGATTTAAGTTTTCATGTTTTGGGGTTTTAGGCCCAAAAAGGGTCAGAAAAGCCCCAAATGTACACCTAATGCACATTAACTTATTTTACGTAAAAAGCCAAAGACTTTAAGCCCTCCCTCATCATTCTAGCATAAGTACTTACCGAGTTATTAAAGAAAATGTTAATTGTCAAAATACTGTACGTTGTCTTTTGGGGATTATACACTGGAAAAGGCTGTTTTTCATATATTAATATCGTTTTATCACCCTCTACCCCTATACCAACTTGTTATCCCGACAATACCTCCCTCTAACTTTATAATGTACAACATTGGCATCCTATTAGTGAATTTAAATATAACCAGAAGCATCAAAACAGCCAAAAAATAAAATCTTTCAATTTAAAAAAAAAATGTAACCAGTGTTGGTTTAAACCCTTTATTTGATCTTTTTAAGGTTTTAATGCGGAAATTCACTTTCCTCACGTCAGCGTGCTGCGTGCGATCTTGTTATTAGTTTAGAATGTGATGTCATTCAAGCAGTTAGCTTGAAACAGCTGTTATTGCTCCTGTCCTGTGTTTTGTTACCATCAACAGCTGTAGCCTAAACGTTCAATTGAATCCTATACTCTAATATGAGTAAGGTTTGCTTGTATTTTTGCTTGCTTGCGAAACTGATCTCAAAAACGGCTCTAACGATTTCCTTCAAATGTTCGAAATAACTAATTTCTGTAATAAAAATAAGTTTTAGACAGGCCTCATCCCCAGGAAAAATCAAATAATGTAAAAAAAACCTAAAATGAAATGTTAAAAAAATTAACATTGGGCTTATGGAGTTTCAAATCAAAACAAAAGAATTTTAACAGTGTTCATAATCAACCAGGGAACTGTCATTTTAATACTCATGTTGTTTATGATTATTGACATGTGGTTTCCTGAGTGCAGAGATTAAAATATTTGAGTGAAGATTACATATATAAGAGTATTAAAATAAATCAAAGGGGCATTGAGCTATAAATAACAACTGGAGGGACCTTACAAATTTAGAAAAAAGTCAAATGAGTTATTCAAATCTGATTATCAGTAGGGGGAAGTGGTGAAATATTACTCCGAGTCATATAAACAAACTGACTGGCCTTCCCCGAGCAAAGCTCGTCCCCCGGGTACTTATTCTTCTATAAGATTAAAATTGGAACTTTGAAAGGGACGAAGCGCTGAAGATGGATGTTTTCTGGAACCTCAAAAGACATAAACCATGATTCAAGACCAGTGGCGGATTTAGGGGGGGGGGGGCTATAGGGGCTGTAGCCCAGGGCGGAAAGTTTTTAGGGGCGGCAAATTTACAGAAAATTAATAAGTTGTTTTCAAAATAAATGTTGAAACGGGAAAAATTTGACGAAAACGGATAACAATGATGCTGTGCCGCCCTTTTAAAGGTAAAGGAAGTAATCAGAAACTGATGTATTACGCTTGCTGTCCCTCACACTGCAGTTCCTCAAAACAGTCATAATACATTTGTCATTCATCCGTACTAGCGACAAGACGATTACGCTACAGAGAAAGGGCGGCAAGCCACGAACTACATCAGGCACTGCGCCACTATGACTACGTCCAACTCATGGACTTCCAAGTTTACCCGTACATTCGCATAGCATTAAAATTATTTTTTACACAATATCAATAATGACTAAGGCACACGGCTGAGAAATGTTGCAACAATCGAATTTGAGATGACAATAACAAAATTTAGACTACAAAGATATTGACGATTCATTTTCAAACTCTAGGTAACAAAGAAAGTTATTTCTGCCGACGCATATTTACCATCAAAGGCTACCACACATAATCGTTCATTCTGGAATATATTTTTTTAACAAAACATCTGACCAAAGACTAACGTAATTTGTGAAGAGATTATTTGAAAGGTATGATTTGAGTTAAATGAAAACACCCTTTCAATATGGCTTTGGAAATAGTGTTGAAAACAAGCCGCTTTGTACATCGAATGACACCGTCCAACCAACAAGTTGACACCACAACAGGACAAAATACCAATTATGACGGCACTTTTTTGAAGGTTATTTGTCAGAGAGTGTTGACTCCTTCCAGAAGGTATTATATTTCAATTCTTTTCCATTATAACATAATGAGATGAACCTAGAAGAAGTGTTTGAAGTGTAGAGTTTTATGAAGATACAACCAATCAATTCATCATACAATCTTTTGATTGTAGGCCTACATCAATTAATTTTATATTTTTATCATCTAAAACATATAAACAATTCTTTGTATAAAAGTATAAATTACAAAACGACTAAAAAACTGTATTGAAAAGCGCTAATTCAGGATTAAAATAGTCAGAATTTTGAGGGTAATGGTCCGAATTACGAATTTTAAGGCTACAGTGTAATTATATCTTATTATAGGTTATTTATTATAATTTTCAGTAGTCAATGCGTTGGTGTAAAAATTAATGTTTTGACGAAGTATAAGAAGGGATTTTTACGCCTTTTTTGAAGGATTTTCTTGTTATTAAAAGTAGTATTGGTTCACTGCTTTTAACACCAACATTTGTCTCTAGGGCTGATTGTCATTGCATATGCTATATCATCATTATATTAAAAGAGTAAGGCGATTTTTGTATAGAATATTATGGCCAAACTACTGGGTCGATTTTGATGATTTACGTGTCGTTTGAAAGCCCTTAACGTCTAGATGTGCCTTTTGGGGGTCTCAAGTCAGTGCGTGGAAAACTGCGTTAATGTGAATAAAGTCAATTATATATTTTTTACTGTTTTCTCAACTAGGAAATCACAGAAATTTCTTTAACTTATTAATTCAGTTAATTCGTATTTTTTAGATTCTGTCACAAAATAACCAAACAAGATATATAACATGTGGGTAAACCTGGCGGCGAAAGAACAAAGGGGGGCGGCAGATTTCCTAATAGCCCTTAGGCGGCAATTGCTTAAATCCGCCACTGTTCAAGACATAACAGTTTCGTCTGTAGTTTTGTCACAAAAATTTACATATTCTTTCGATGAATGAATTGAAACAATTTTAACTATTATAGAAACTTTCTTGTCCTTTGTTTCCAAATTTATGGTTTCTCTTGGTAGACTATAAAAACAATTCAAATCAATGTTTTGAGACCGTCGAGAAGAAATCCATAGCCGATGGGCTTCCTGTTTTAAGATGATCTTTGACTCCATTTCTGTGTTTATATCCTGCCTGGCGACAATGACAGCATGCAACATCGCATGGGAGATCACTTCTAATAGGTACCATGATGCTTGAGATAAAAATGTCAAGTTGTTGAAAGCATCTCGAAAAGATTCACCTCTCCTGGGTCCAACAAGGATTCGACCAGATTCCTTTTGCAGCTCAAGACAAATGTTAATGTTGTTTGGTGAGCCTATCCTACTTACATCGCAAATCAGGTTCTAGGATCAAGAGTCAACCGGAAAGAGAACGCACGGAGCAGTGCAGTTCACAAAAAACGAATAAGCAGAACTCCTTGAACTTCCAAGAGTAACATTTACCGTTTATAGGCCAACCAAATCAATCCACCAACCTCTTCGATGAGGACCCGGAAAATGATGAAAGGGCCCGCTGGTCGCGAATCAGTGCTGCCACAAGACATCAAGAAAATTACCCTCCCTCAACCTAAAAAATACCCTCAAAACCTCCAAAAAGGGAAATCTCTATTACACTTGGATGATCCATTTTTACATTAGTTAACAACTTAATTGACTTAATTCACATATACATATTACAACCTGCTACCGCTAGCCCGGACTGCACCCTCCATTGTGGCGCTTTGTATGGGGCTTATTGAAACCTGTCTCAACCTACCTAATTCTGAAAGGTAGGTTGAAAGAGGAAACGTTAGCTGTTTCATGAATTATCCATATGGCTGGAAACGATTATAGTGATTTGTCAAGCAGTCAAAAAACATATAAAAATCTTTTGAATCTCGCATAAAAAATGTGAATAAAAACTGGCTGGTGTGCAACTTTTTTCTATACTTTGTTTCCATGTGGTATAACGAAAAAGACTGGGGATACGATAAAAACTCCACAGTATCTCGATTTCTCGATTAGATACTGCCGTTCGATAGGTATCGCATCGCATCAATATTCCCCTCCTCAACTGTCTGCACCAGTCACGTGACTGTCGCAGACAACCGGTGTCGGCGTCGGTGTTCCGGACCGGTTATTCCGCGAACAGCTGGTCGGGTATTCCGGTGCGAAGGTCAGCGTCAGCTGTTCGGCTAGTCAGCTGATTGCTGTTCTCCAGGTCGCCAGGTCGGCTGTTTTGGAATACCTCATTCGATTTGGCGTAGAAGTAAACGATTTCTTTTCGATACCGAGTTCCGACTTGTCATCATTTCCGGTCTGCTCTAGGACAACATTTTTGTCGTCCGTAAAAATACAATTTGGAAAAGCCTGAACATTACTGTTCATAGTAACGATACACTCTAAACGAATCTCTAGAAGAAAATCAACGCCATTGTTGCCACCGTTTGATTCTTGGGGTTGAAGCAGCTATTAGTATTAGACGCAATGCTACAAAGCCTTACAACTATTCGCGTCATCGAATCAATAAAGTAAAATTGTTAATATCCTAAATGTCTCATTTGTTGAAGATTGATAAGTATATTCTGTCTTGAACTGTGTTGGGTAATCTTTTCCTCACCACTTTTTAATAGGTGGTTATCCAGTCGTCGCTTAGTAGATCACCCCACTAATAAACAAAATATCCGATGAATCATCTATTTGAAAACCATCGGTGAATGACAATACCGCGTTGCATGATTCATCGGATCGTTAAATAAGTCAAATTCGTCCCATCACTATGCGAAGCTCTGGGCTATTTCTGAACGACGCGAAACCAGTTTGAACCGCCTACAAGCAGATCAGCGAAGACGCCGACGACGGCTGACGAAGCCTCGGACGATGCTGAGCAAGAGTTCGATACTCCCACAGTGCCAACCCTCATTGTTCCAGCTAGAGTAGAGGGATATGACGAGGAAAAGTTAAAGAAGGCAAGACAGTTGATTTTTCAACCACACAAAATCCCAATATAACGATAAAGGAATAGTTCGGGAAGTTGCTGAACGTCGGGAAGAATTGAAATGTTAAAAGGGTCCAAACTACTTTTGTTATACAAATTGTTTATATATTTTTTTAATTACTAAAATCACTGGCTAAGACGCCGACGCAACTATGGCGTATTTTAAGGCGAATATGATTGAATTATGAGTGGTGTAGAATGGGTGAGATGTCTTGTGTAGCCTTGTTATTGACTAAGACCGACTGATTCTTTAGCCAGGGTCATTAATTAATAGCCCAATGACCAATGGCAGCTGGATCGAGAATCGAGGTTCACAAAATTTTCTCATCACAAAATAAGTGCCTTTCTTGAAATTTGTAGACTCTAATATGAGCAATGTCTGCGTGAACAATGGATCGCGGATTCGTGCAAGGTTGTGACCTAAACTTGGAAAATAAAATTTGTTGCTCCCAGAAATACCTAATGGCAAAATATAAAGGGATTTGAGTAACAACATTCTTAAGCTAGGAAAAGTAAAATATTTGTTATAAAACTCGATTGAAGTTTTTACAAAATTAAACTTATCTGTACCTATGAAATCCAGCTTTGGGGAACAGCAAGTAAATCCAAACTTAACCTCTCAGAAAGGTTCCAGTTCAAAACATTAAGAAGAATTTTTGACGCTCCATGGTTTATTTCAGACAGAAAAAAGAACCAGCCAACTGTCACAGTGACATTCACGAGGAAAAGTGTTGAAAAAATGTACTGTTCAAATTCCTAATGGAATACAGGAGATATTGGCAGTATGGCTAGTGATGGCTAGTCAGTAAACCAGTTGTGGTGAGGGTTCAGGGGAAATAACACCAACCACAAAAGTCGTAGCCATTAATTGAAAAGAGGGATTAAGTTTTTTGTATGAACTAGAACGAGTAAATAAAGTGTAATTATGCTCATTTGGCAAACAAAACCTTCGGCGTTGTAAAATAGCTATAGGCAAATAAGTGAGAGGAAGTTAAACTTAGCTAGCAGTTACGATTGGGGCTGATAATAAGCTGTTACGGTTGGTTAAGTTTTAACCGGAACAGTGTCAAAGTCACGGATGTTTAGTTGTAACCGGAACGAATGTGACAAAGTCACGGACGTTTAGTTGTAACTGGAACGAATGTGACAAAGTCACGGATGTTTAGTTGTAACTGGAACGACTGTGACAAAGTCACGGATGTTTAGTTGTCACTGGAACGACTGTGACAAAGTCACGGATGTTTACTTGTAACCGGAACGACTGTGACAAAGTAAAAACAAATACCCCCCGTCGCAGCAAACCTGCGTACTCAGCGAATTTCCAATGCATTGATATGTTTCTCACTAGTACATAAAGCCACTCACCAATTTTGACAAAAATACATTCATAAATAAGTTATTTATTACATTTTATTTATTCCCCATAAGAATAACATTAGGACTGAGTACGCAGGTTTGCTGCAACGAGGAAGATAAGAAATGATTTTTTATGCAATTATCAATATAACTGAACCAGGTGAAGCTACTTACCATGTTTTATTAATTTATGTTCATAATTAAGGGAGATATAAAACTTTACTTATTCTCCATAAGAATAACATTAGGGCTGAGTATGCAGGTTAGCTGCTACGGGGACAATCAACAAAACATTTATTTTTTGTGCAATTATCAATATACCAGTACAACATGAAGCCACATACCAAATTTCATCAATATACATTAATAAATAATCAAGATATCCAATTTTATTTATTCTCCATAAGGATAACATTGGACAACGTACTGTGTTTAGCACTTTGAATATCTCTGCAACGGTTTGACGTAGAATCACAATTTAAACACCAAAATGATTGTTTTGTGGAGCTGAAGTGATTGGTAAAAGAAAATGTGAAGTTTAAAGTAAAATTAACTGAGGAAAAGCCAAAAACCTTTTTCCCATAAGATTAACATGGGAGATTTTATGAGCATGTTTTTTGGATTTTTTCCGCAACCACTTAACCTAGGTTAATAATTCAAAATACCATATTATTTGTTTATTTAAGCTCTATAACATGGTCTAAACCAAAATTAAGTGTTTTAAAAATTTTAGGGTAAAAAATGCAAAAAACTGATTTTTGGAAAATTTAAAACCCCCATAAACCCCCCTTCCCATGGTCCGATTTTTCTGGTTTTCGAACTTAAAGTCATAAATGTCAGTTTACACATTTGAGCCAAATTTCATCGAAATCGGACGTTTTTTACTCAAGTTATCGCATTCACGGACACATATATAGATATATATATATATATAGATATATATATATATATATATATATAGATATATATATATATAGATATATATATACATATATATAAATTTGAACGAATAGTGTTTTGGACATCTGGGGACATCAAAACAAAAAGTTATCATGGTCTCGGGCTTAAGTCTTACCATGAGACCTACGGTAATAGCTTCTTCCCTATAGGGGAAATTCGCTAATTCCCTATAGGGGAAATTCGCTAACAAAGTGACAAAGTGTAAACAGTGAAGGAACAGTAGAGGGGGTGACTTTCCTCTTAACCCATTGTTTACTACTCTAACGAGATCACTTGATGGCCAGGTAGTAGATAGAGAGTTGAGAGGAAGTCACCCCTTCACTGATTATTGACAGTCAAGCAAGGAACTAACTGAGGTTGACGACCAGCGTGATTAATTCTTCCAATAAAACCAAATCTAATCACTTTTCCAATGACATAAATCAGGAAGGATTGTGGTGGGTGATTTTTACATCAACCCTTTGTTTACCCGCTGGCCATCCAATCATATCCGGACGTACTTAGCAGTATAGATGGGGACTTAAGTTTAGAAGCTACCATGTGTTACACATCGGAGGCTTTAGTTAACTCAACTGTAGAGAGATCTGTTGTAAACGTAAACCAACAAATGATAAAACATTATTTTTATCAAAGTGTTGTTGAGTACAGTAGTTCAAACACAGAGAAAACGAAAATGTGAGAATTTTTTTAATAATTTGACACTTCGACACAAAGGAGATTTACAGCCAGATTTTTGAAAGCCCTGATAGGGGATATCATTAGATCTCGGGCTTTTAGCTGTCAAGCAAATGTGCGTCTTTGTGTAGAAAGTGACACATTTGACCAACCATTCAGGAGAATCTACCTGCCTTAAAACGGAACAGAAACAAGTCTGAAATGCTTTTCTTCGCACGACGATCAGCCATTGTTGGAATGAGGCGACTAGGATGGCCAAATATATTACTATTAGGTTTATCGAATTCGATTTTCAAAAGTAATTGATACAAAGTGTAAATTATATGTGATACAGAAATACTAACATCTCTTTTACATGCTATACCGCTCGCACACACATGCAAACGTAGACAATCGCTATCTGTTTATCTTTCGCCATCTGTTTCAGTTTATTTTGATATCTGCTTCCTACTATATCATTTCTAACATTTTCAGCATTGGATAGAGGCGAATAATAAAAAATACGAAAAACATAACCGATATTGTATAGGCGAGTAAGCAGATATAAAATCAAATCAAATCAAAATTTTGTTTATTTCCAGAAACATAAATATACCTACAGATCTTTCATTAAAACAACAACAATCAGCGCTACCATAAAATGAAAAACGCGATATAGATGATCGTGGTGAACAATTGAATTATCGAAGTAAACACAGTATGTTTCCTAGAGTCAAGAACCTGTGTGTAGTTGGTTTATTGCGGTTTGTGATGTAGTTTGTGGTTTATGAGCCATTGATAAGAGATAAGGGACAGGTGCGTTATACCTGCTCAAATAACACAGTTACGGTTAAAAAATGTATAGTGATAATTCATTGCAGAAGAGAATTATAAGAAGGGCCAAGGAACCTAGAACAAAAATTACCGAGATTGAACAAAATCAGCTCATTAACACTTAGATATTTAAACAAATTACAATTGGCCGTTTTTATGATTCATTTTTAATATATATATATTTTAAGGGAGGTGGGTTTAGTGGGTAGTTTCTTGGAGGAGTCACACTAAACCCCCGCAGGAGTAGGGGTGCGCGAAAATCATTCCCACCTTTCGATCAAAAAAATATATAGGTTAAGAACAAACATCAAAACATGAAGAGGGTTTTGACAGTTTGGTGTCTGCAGTAGGCAAACAAAAACAGCAGTGCACCGAATACGTCATCAGTTTTGTTTACGTAACCCTTACCTTTTTTGTTCTAGGTTCCTTGAGAAGGGCTAGTGGCTTACAGGGGCTATACCTCCTAACACATGGTTTTTGTGTAAGTGGATAGTCACAGCCGATCAGCTGATCATTAGTTCATTTTGCTTATTAAGGAAAACCACTAGTGATATCGATGTATACAATGTATAGATTGAGTGATATTTCCATAAGAAAATCATTGGATCTTTGAAGTCCAGTGGGGCGAAGCACACGTAATTTTTGACATTTCTGATACTCTTCCCACCGTCCTTGGCCCTCAAGCTTTAAAATTAATCGTCATAACCTAACTTAACTTCTTCCTAGCTCGAGATATTTCGTGGGGACCGATTCGCTTACGGAATTAGATATATAGATATGCAAGGAAAGTTAAGTAACCAATTAACTGTAACGATTTGTGTACCGGTACACAAAGTGCTCACACTGCTGTGACATTTTGTTCTTGAGCCAGCACGGGTAAAAAGGAAGATATTTACAAGTAATGAAGATGCCCATAACTATGCTACATGGTAGAAACAAGTAACTGATAAAAAGTATCCATGTGACTCAGGTAAATTCCGGCTTAGCGAAAGCATTGATTATAGGATGTATAATCAATGTCTAAAAGAGGCCAGAGATACTTATGTGGTATAATACAAATAGAAATCAGAAGGGTATTGGTGATTATGAACATTTAAAAAAACCAACAGAAGGATTATTTGTTCAAGCGCTACTAGTAAGAGATCTTCAAGTACCAAGTACGTATTACAAAAATAAATTAATACCTATCAAAACGAAAGCTGCTACAACAAAGGATAACATATTACCAGTTATGTTATAAGTATATGTTATTTATATTTGTTACTGATTTCATGCAAATTTAGATTTATTTAAGAATTGTTATCATACACATGATTTTGTATCAGTCCAATAGAATGTTACAACATCGTTATGGATATGTTCTGTTATATATCACTTTTTAAGATAAAATCATTTCAACAAATCACAGAAAACAACAAATCTTGGAAGATTCCTTCTGAAGGCTAAGAACAAACCAACAAGCTATTTTTCTTTTTCCATATTTTCCAAATTAACCTAGTGATTTCAGTGAGCAGATTCTTTGCATCACGACAAATAGTTCAGTAAATTCTAAAATATTCATTATTTGCTTTTTATAGGCTTACTACTGATGACATCATAATTACGCTCAATGAAAGCGTAAAGTGTAAAATAAGCCACAAATCAATGATTTCGAGTAACCCTTACGATTTTTTTATGAGACGAATTTTGAAAGAAAACATTGTCCCTATGGGAGAACCGGTAAAATCGTGAAATGTTTTGTGACCTAAATGTACAGTGTCGTAATATCATTGCATTTCCTCTCGTAAACAACATTACGTGGTTGAGGAAAATATAAACGAGCATTAATTTTTGTCATCAGCTGTCCGCGCTTCCCTTGCTAGAACTTGAGAGACCTTAACAATACTGTGCGGATGGTATTGGAAGTCAAAGATGACGTCATTGGAAGTCAAAGATGACGTCATTGGAAGTCAAATATGACGTCATTGGAAGTAAAATATGACGTCATTGGAAGTCAAAGATGACGACATTGGAAGTCAAAGATGACGTCATTGGAAGTCAAAGATGACGTCATTTGCAGTCAAAGATGACGTCATTTGCAGTCAAATATGACGTCATTTGCAGTCAAAGATGACGTCATTTGCAGTCAAAGATGGCGTCATTGGAAGTAAATGATGACGTCATTGGAAGTCAAATATGACGTCATTGGAAGTCAAATATGACGTCATTGGAAGTCAAAGATGACGTCATTTGCAGTCAAAGATGACGTCATTTGCAGTCAAAGATGGCGTCATTTGTAGTCAAAGATGACGTCAATTGCAGTCAAAGATGACGTCATTTGCAGTCAAAGATGACGTCCTTGGCAGTCAAAGATGACGTCATTGGAAGTAAATGATGACGTCATTGGAAGTCAAAGATGACGTCATTGGAAGTCAAAGATGACGTCATTGGAAGTCAAAGATGACGTCATTTGCAGTCAAAGATGACGTCATTTGCAGTCAAAGATGACGTCATTTGCAGTCAAAGATGACGTCCTTGGCAGTCAAAGATGACGTCATTGGAAGTAAATGATGACGTCATTGGAAGTCAAAGATTACGTCAGTTTAACATTCAAACAATATTAGTAGCCATTAATTCAGTTGCTTTCAACCAACCTGAATCAAATTAAATGGTATTTATTTTTCACTTACCTACCTGCAAAAGCCACTTGCCGAAATTAGGCGAGTGAAGATGAACACGAGAGTGCGATTGACTATGTTTAAATGACTCGTCGAGTCAATTGCCAAATTCGGCCGAGTGAAACCTTGAGAAAGCAGAGTTCAACTTAAAATAAACCGCAACAATAAAAGCGATTCAAGTTGACATTTAAACAGTCCGAGGTAAAGCATCCAAGAGCCATATGACTGATAACGCGATGGTAAATTCAAGAGCATTAATGATAAGATAAGTTGAACATGCTGTCGGAAGTTCTGGTAAACTGTTATGGAATATGGGTTCGTCAGGAGAGATGATTCAGTTCGGGGAAGATATTCTCGGTTCTTCACTACAAATGTTAGCCGTAAATGTAATCTTAGTCTGTACAGTATGTCATATCTTGGGATTAGAAGCGGCTTGAACAATGATGGTCTTTAATCACGAACTATCTCCACAATTTGTCACGTGCTTTTGAGGAAACTAAAGACCACGTTATGAACCAAATACGATAAAGTCTTGTCGGGAAACAATGGTTTTACATAAATGCCCCTCTAGCGCATTCGTATTATAACCAAAGTACACCATCAATTTGTAAATAAACAGTGCCGTAAAAGTTTGGATGGCTGAAATACAAAAACCAACACCTCAAAGGTGTCCTTAATCGAAAAAACAAATAACAATTTTTGAAAACAGCGAGTAACATATACTGGAGAAAGTTTAAAATGGATTCATCACCCAGTGATGAGTCAAGTACTAGTGCCATTGAGTTATAATTGCGACTGGAGTAACAGTAAATATATAAATAAACGAACAATAATCTTAATAGCGAAATTGCCCACAGGTTAAGTGGCTCTACAAATAATCCAAACTACTTGTATAGAGATTAGGCAAACCAAAGAAATAAGAAAATAATTATGTGGGGCCGAGCTTTGCTCGGAGAAGGTCTGTATCGCAAAGTTACTTCTCCACGGTGAGCGGATTTTCGCCCAATCACCTCGTTACTGCTTGTCACAACAATCCAGTTGTTCACTTAATCACCGTATTGACTAATGACACTGTTAGTAGTTTTGACACCGATGTTGAAAAATTACATATTTGAAAAATTTAATATTTTTGAAAATAAAATATATTTGAAAAATTTAATTAAATATAAAAGTCTTCTAAAATATATTTGTTTTGTGAGTATTTTATCAATCAAAACAGTTTGAACGTGTTGATAAGGATAAAGTTGGTCCAAACCATGGTTACAATCTAAGGTCGTCCTGTTTTTAGAGAACATCACTAATTAAAAGCATAACAATGACAAATGGCAGATGGGTCCAGTATCGAACTTTCACAGTAATTTTAAAATTCGTGATCAATCTAAAGTGAACCTCACATTACGAACCGAGCACTATTCACTAAGCTATCCATCCAATCTTTAAATAAACGGTATCAGGAAACTGACACATACTTTCTCCCTTTTAGCCCAAATTTAATGAATAAATTACTTTTTATTTACTAAATATGGAATACAAAGCACGGTCGAATGTACAGAAAATCTTGTAAACAAGTTGTTTTAAAAAACATCCAACCAAATCCCTGCTTTGGAGGCACTACAGAATCCATTGCTACACTCGTGGTTTTAAGAGGAGAAATGCCCCCTATTCCCCCCCAAGGTTATTAAGGGGCAACATATTTCTAATTTCCTCTGTTGGTCAATGCTAAATTGACAAGCATATCAAGTTTGAATGAAATTGATCAGTAAATAAGAGAGAAATAGTAATTTTTGTATTCCCCATAAGAATAACATTGGACAACGTACTGCGTTTACCGCTAAATGAAAATTTCAATTTTCTCCGAAACCAGCAATCGTAGAATAGTAATTGAAGATACTAAATTATTTAGTTTTTTGAGCTCTTTTTAATGGTGAATAGTAATATTTTGTTATATTTATGTATTTTTATGAAAAATCAAAAAAACTGAATTTTTGATGTTTTAAGTCCTGTAATTTCTGAACCCGAATTTTTACAGGAATGCGGGTAGTGTCATTTTGTTGGACACCTAAAGTTCTACAAACGACTAAAGTTTAATCAAAATCGTTAGAGCCGTTTTTGAGAAATTTTGATTTTTCATGTTTTTTGGCGGTTTTTGGGGGATAATTACCCTTAAAAATCAAAAATTCAAAAAAATGATAAAAATCCTGGAGATATCGTGGATTAGTACCTACATACCAAATTTCATAAAAATCGGCCCATTGGTTAGGGCTCTAGCTCTGTACACATCCACACAGACACACACACACACACACACACACACACACACACACACACACACACACACACACACACACACACACACACACACACACACACACACACACACACACACACACACAGACAGACATCACGTAAAAACCACTTTTTTGGGTTCAGGGAGCACCAAAACGAATATTTCCACTAACAACTCAAATTCGAAAATTTTGACGAAAACAATACCTTCTCCATATACTATGTATAGGGGGAGAAAGTAACAAAAATTTTAACTCTTAATATAGCTATCATTAAAATAATGATTTGAATTAAAACGAGTTCGCACGCAGCACGCTGACGTGAGGGAAGTGAATTTCCACAGAAAAAATTTTAAAACTCTGAATCAGTGTATAAACAACAAATTATTCCAATTTTTATTGAAATCTGAAAACATTGCTTTTTTGGCTGTTCTGATGCTCCTGGTTTTATTTACGGGCAATGCTGGGAATACAATTTTGCAAATTATTAGGTTAGGAGAGGGTCCAGTCAGGCTTGAAAGTAGACGTGAGGTTGCTGGGGATGAAAAAAGTACACCTATAAATGAATATCAGGCTTTTTCAATGTAAAACCCCCATAAGACAACGTACTGTGTTTAGTCGATACACATTTTCTTTAATAACTCTGTAAATATTTATGTTAGAATGATGAGAGAGAGCTTAAATTTTTCTCCTCACTAATTCCCATATTTTACATGAATGAATTTTACATCCGGGGCTTTTCTGACCCTTTTTGGGCCCAAAATCGAAATTTTAAAGATTAATCCCCAAAAAAGGGGTTTATAGTTTTCCGATCGTTTTACCCAACGAACTTGTCCAACTGATTGCAGAAAGGAACGTCCTTACCAAATTTGAAGTAAATCGAACAAAAAATGCGACCGCTAGAGTGCAAACACATATAAACACCCAAAACGTGTTCAGGGGGTCACGTTAGGAACTTCTATGGTGGTCCCGGGCTTAAGTTTCACCGTGCGGGTCATGCTAATAGTTCACTTTCCTAAGGAAATTCCCTAAAAAGTAACAGCATTCCATAAGGCGCGACAAATACAAAACTACCGATAATCGAGGTTCGAAAGTAATCGAACGAATAGATATATCGAAAGCTGCCAGATCGACCGTGACACCGGTTGGGTCAATGTTAATGTTACTGTCAAGTGACATGCGGGCCTGCTACAGTCTCTTCACTTGAGTCACTTGAGATGATTGACGCCAAGTGATTCACTCTATCGAGCTACTCAAGAACGTCGAGACAACTTTACAAACTGGACTGTAGCATTGACTATAGGTACTACAGTCAATAGGGTCAGTATGGGGGGGGCGAACTTTGCATGTGGAATGTCGCTAGAGACGACATTACAATCTGGACTGTAGGGTCGGTATGGGGGCGAGCTTTGCTCGGGGATGTCGCTATAGCCAGCATTACAATCTGGACTGTCTGGTCAGTATGGGGGGGGAGCTTTGTTCGGGAAATGTCGCTAGAGACGACATTACAATCTGGACTGTAGGGTCGGTATGGGGTGAGCTTTACTCGGGGATGTCGCTATATCCAGCATTACAATCTGTACTATCTGGTCAGTATGGGGGAGCTTTGTTCGGGGAATGTCGCTAGAGACAAGATTACAATCATGGGTTGCCGGGTCAATATGGGGGACGAGCTTTGCTCGGGGATGTCGCTATATCCAGCATTAAAATCTGTACTATCTGGTCAGGATGGGGGGGGGACATTACCGCCTGGAATGTAGGGTCAGAATGGGAGACGAGCTTTGCTCGGGGAATGGGAAGAAGTGTATTAATGCTTAGGAATATACCAGAGGGTTGCCAATTTGCATTGGCATTGGAATTGGTATTTTGTCTATGGTCTGTGATTCTGGTACCCCCGCTGCCTCCCCTCTCGGCGACCCGACTCGTGGCGCTGTCACGGGAGCGCAACCCTTCTCCTACTCCAGTCAGTCTTTTGATTTATAGTTTTCTGAACAGTTACTAAAATAATTTGTAAATAGTTTCGAAATGTTTCAGTTTGTTGTATTATATTGTAATGGGTTCAACATTATCAAGACGTATGCGAAAGCTATTTAATTTTTTAACGAAATACTCTTCACACTTCGTAATTTCCACAGAATGGTGACATAATAAGTTAATTATTACCAGTTGATCACTCGTATCAACAATGATAATAGCCGCGCTTTAAACCGCCCATATCAACGCTGTGGGCTTATATCACCACAAGGTCAAATCTCTATGATAGCCTCTACAGTCGAGTTCTCTTTAGTTGGGGTCTGACAGCAACAGCTATCAGCATTATTTAGCATACAAAGTATCAAATTGAAATGTTCCTACTGTAAAAGATTGTCGGTGTACAATAATGTAAGGGACAATTTCTAAATGTGTTTCTACAGTTGTTCTTTTTAGATTGTGCCCGACCTTCCAACTAATTTAATTTTGTTTTCGCAACAATAAAGAATAACCCGACTGTAGTAGATTAGCGATAAGGCAAATTGAAGTAGGAATTAGCTTTATGTGAATATTGTGGTTACCTACATTGTGGAAAGAGTATACGTGTCAAATTCCGTGGTTGTAGGTGTAAAGATTTGGCTTGGGGGATGATCGGGTTTTTATAATTATAGATAGATCAAATCCCACAGCTGATCAAATTCCAATACCAAGGTTTTAAAAAAGGCGTTTTAACTTTACACTTATTTATTTGATGACCTTAGGAAAGGCTGTACTAACATATTTTTGTTTCTCGAATTTCCTTAGCGAGGTCTTTCCTTCAAGTATGGTTCATCATGCTTATGGGTTTCTCAAAGGTTCATGGGCCGGTTTGGCTTGATATATAGATAAGATGTATATTTTAGTTCGGTACTCACTGGGTAATAAATCCTTACACTTGTCATTAACAGAGGCTTATAAGACTTAGGTCTTACGCTAGATTGTACATATTCGAATGACAATATATTTTTTAAATTTTAGTATAAAATTGCAAGAACTCACTTTCAGATAAGACCGCTAACACTATAAAGCCATCGCTAAGTCAGAGCAGACGGTGTTGCAATGTTGCAATGGAATCATTCATTGTTCTATTGACCTACATGGTAGCAATGCCCTGATAACGAAGACATTGTATAAAGCAATGCATTTCATTGTCTACAGTATAGTATATTTGCTTGCTATAACCGATGAAATGTCCTACTGAAGCAACTCGTGTTTTAACTTTTCCTCATGAATGGTAAGTTGAAAATTAAACTGTATTTTTCTTTATGGCAAATTTAATCTAAAAAAATCAAAACCAGTTCTCCAGTCCATTCAAACCTGAAGTTCCTTCAAAAACACCTTTTCGCTTAGGCAACCCTCTTTTGCAACTGGACAGCCTTTACAGAAGCAGTCTTCTTATTTGTATATGACACGTGAACCAAGTTTAAGTGATCCGAAAGGCCCTACGTAAGAAGAAATATACTATAAATACCTCTGAATGAGTAATTTGAAAGGTCGACTTCCCCATTGTTTTCCCTACTAGCCCTTCTATTCCACAAGCATGTACAATTTTGTCTAGAAGCCTTTTAAAACATAAATACACTCCATTTCAAAGAGTCTGAACTGCAGCCTTGAATAAGAGATAATTCACTCCCTTGAACTAACACCCAAGAGGGTCTGGAGCCAGGGACTTTGCTACAACAAATTAATCTGTGGTGCGGGGGGGGCGGGGGGTCGGAGGCGAAATCCCAATTTTCCCAAAATATTTAACCAGATTTTCCAACTTACCGGAGGGGGTATCGTACCATGGACAAATGATTTTACAGATTCTGTATTTTAAAATGAAAAATCAATAATGTTCATCCTAGCAGGTGTCCCCTCCTCCTCACGGGATCTCCCAGGCATGGGGACAGATGTTTTGAAATCTTTACATTATAATCAGCTGTTAGACGAAATCAAATTTCTATATCTATAAAAGACAAAGCCCTGGCCGACTGACCGACTCACTCTTCACTAATTCTCCACCTTCCCATGTAGGTAGAGAGCTGAAATTGTGTACACTGATTCTTTAGGCATAAAATAGGAAAACTAAATGGTTTTCATCCTCATCTGACCTTAGTGCTCCGCCAAAGACCCCGACAAAGTTCCCATGTGTTCGTTATGGACATTCAATTTTGTTTGAGCTGATGAAAATATAAAAAGCTGATCTTGATTCGTAGTAGTTCCACGGGCTAACCACAGAATGCAGCACACACAACTGTAATAGTTTTTATAAATCATTTGCTGGGCGAAGCCTGCGGCTATCAGCTAGTAGCTCAATAAGACCAACACTGGAACTTTAACATCCCATGTATAAACCTGAAAGTTGACGTTTTTTAAAACCTCAAAAGGCACATGTTGAAAGTAAGAGCTTTGTAGTGGTATGGAACATGTAAGACAATCAATAATTTGATTTCATTATTTAGGTATCTGAAAACGAGTTATTTTAGTTCAAAGTATAATTACATAAGAGTTTCCATCAAAGAAACTTCCTCAAATCAAGTTTACCGTAATCAGGCTCTGGTATTCGAGTTATATCCGGATTTATAATTTCAATAGCGGCCTTCTTTAACGACCGTCATTTATGTGTTTCATGTTCCACATGAATTACAGTTGGACCTTCGGATAAATCTACAATTTCTGATGCTATCTATGTGACCACCAAGCGGCCCCTGTAGTTAAATATTAAAAGCTTTAGGTTGAACTTTTCACTTACCCGTGGGCAAATATTGACCATTTTCAACAAAGATTTTCATTCGATTTAATTCAACATCATACAATTACAAGATCTCTACTTGAACCTTATACTAAAACAAGGGTCAAAAGTTAGAAGATTTTGTTGCGTGCAACTCATAACTTTTAACTTTTCTTTGTAATATCTCATACTTCCCAACTTTTTTGACTTTATCATTTTGGGAGGGAAACCCTGTCTGGGGCGAAGCCCCCATGAGTCTGCCAACCAATCCAAACATCTTTGAGACCGGTAACCAAACTCCTAACAGCTCGCCGGGTACTTTTCCATTGACCTCGCCATCACATCTGCACTCAACCAAGGGCGCGACCATGCGATGCTAATATCGAGTACTCATTCGGTATTCTATTCGAACGATTAATACTACTGCTTTGATATATTTTATTTAATTTTGAATAAATTAAATAAATAAAGATTTGTGTCCTTACCAGCTTTGCGTCGCGTGGTAACTTTTCTTTCAAGCGACAAAGACATACTTTACGCTCTTCATAGATAAATAATTATTTAGAATCCGTTCTCTGTTCCACATCTAGAGGAGAAAATACATCCCGTAACGTCTTCAAGATACGCAACGTGAAGAGGGGTGAGGGAAATTGTTAACTACTCCACTACCAAGCTCTTTGGTAAACAGAAGTTATTAATCGTCCATTTTTTTAAATTTTTTATCACCATAATAACCATTACTACAACATAAATTATTCCATTTCCCTCACATAAATTATTTGCTTAAAGATTGAGATTTGATAAATTATTTGTCAATAACGAGTTACATAATGACGGATACGGAAAAGGCTACGTAACTGTCAAACTTAATAATATATAATTAACAGCTGTACTGAAACAGTTATAAAAATTGCTCTCTTTTTCAAGTATTCAAGGACCGTAATTGTTTTAGGGTTATGCCGGAGTGAGGGAGGCCTCGGCCTAGAACCCGTGTCGCATCACTTCGTCCAAGTATCATCTCGTCCAAGTATTATCTCGTCCAAGTATTATCTCGTCCAAGTATTATCTCGTCCAAGTATTATCTCGTCCAAGTATTATCTCGTCCAAGTATCATCTCGTCCAAGTATCATCTCGTCCAAGTATTATCTCGTCCAAGTATCATCTCGTCCAAGTATCATCTCGTCCACGTATCATCTCGTCCAAGTATTATCTCGTCCAAGTATTATCTCGTCCAAGTATTATCTCGTCCAAGTATTATCTCGTCCAAGTATTATCTCGTCCAAGTATTATCTCGTCCAAGTATTATCTCGTCCAAGTATTATCTCGTCCAAATTCCACAACCGGAGGCTTGATGTTCACCTCTCTACCTACCGCTAGTAACAAATCATTAAATTACTCTTCCAAATATTAAACCCCTGAATGTTTTGACACGTCCACACCATTGACAACAGAACAGACAATGGCTTGACTAACTACCTATTCAACAGTTTTACTCATTCAAAAACGAAGTGACTACGTACACGTCCGACGTAAGCTGCTACCGCTTAGGTTAGGTTAGGTTAGGTTAGGAGGTTTTCGTTATGTGTCACTGGCTCTCAATCTGTTTTAAAAATCACAGGAAAAGTAACGTACGGTGCTTCATTTGGAACGGACGTGAACAGTAGCGGTTCACGTCGGACGTGTACGTAGCATCTACCTCCTAAAAATCACATCGGGAACACACGAGACAATTTGTAGTGATCACGTTTGCACTGAAAGATCGAATTACGCCACACAACTTCATCACACTTCTATTCATCTTTGTGTACCGGTGACCGTGAAATAATAAACTTGGTTGCCCTATAGTGGTCGTAGAAAATTCCATATTTTTTCTCTATATGTGCTAGACATCAGTCTTAGGGAAAACAATAAAATATGCATCATCTCCGACGTAAACATAGTGGTTGGGGAGGGGGGGGGGGTATTCCACAGCCAGGGAACCCAGAAGGAATCTTCATGAAGGGTGACGATTGGGTGGGTGACGATTGGGTGACATTACACCCCCAGGATACCTGCGTTGCGTTCACCAACCGTCGTCAATTTTTCGCATAGACGAGCTGATACTCCTCTAGCTTATTTAATCAACTTTAAAACAGAGCTGGACGAGATATTATTTGGGCGAGATGACACTACACCCTAGCACCGACCTCCATCATCTCTTCTCTTTTCTACAATTTAAAAAAGACACCGTAAAAATAATTTACATCGCATAAAACGCGCGATATGAATAACTGTATGCGAATGGCTGAGCATACCGATTCAATAAATACGTGATTTAATTGTTTACAGTTTCATTCGGTTGTTTTTAATCGAGGTTATAAAGCGATTAAAATGACCCTGATAATTCGAGCAGCGTAGAAAAAGATTAGGCTTAGTGTTCAATTTGTTTGTACTTTTAAAGGCGTTCAATTGGATGTGCAGCTTTACGGTGGAAACACTATTTTAGAATAGCCTGTCTCGGAAATTGTTCAAAAACCTTTCAAGAGCTCTACCAACTTTAAAACAAATCTTAAAAATGACAGTAAATTAACTTAATCATTTGTCGTTTCTTTGTGAACAGTGCGACAGTCATAGCTTATTACAGTTTGTAGTTGTATGTAGTGACAGGCACAAAGTAAAAAGATTTCAACTGTAGATTAGGTTAGATTGCTTAGGTTAAGCAAAGTTATGTTATGTTATTTGGTTAGGTTAGGTTAGACTAGGTTGGTTAGGCTATGTTATGTTAGGCTAGGTTGGTTAGGTAAGGATAGGTTAGCTTAGAATGGTTAGGTTATGTTATATTAGGTAAGGATAGGTTGGTTGGTTTATACTAGGTTAGGTTGCTTGTATTGGTTAGTTATGCTTAGGTTAAGTTACGGTTGCTGATTGCGACAGTCTGTTAGCTAGCGAAGGAAAAGCAAAGACACAATTAAAGCTTCTCGTTGGCGTCTGGATCTCGGATACATCGTTTAAATTAGGCACCAGTACTATAAATAATGTATTAAATAAAGCCAAAAACCTTTACAAATAATCAATAGATTAATTAATGTTAGAACACCGTCGCGCCTAGTGTGCTAGTGTTGTTATCACTCCGCACAATTAGCGATCCGTGTCGGCCTATCTTATCATAAGAGTGGAGCTGGCAAGGTTAATTATGATAAAGATTAAATTAATTTAAACGGGCACAAGTTTTGTATTGAGTGTTTCAATGGTGTTCATTAGTGTAGTTTATTTACATTAACCGCTGTTGAGTTCAGTTAACCATTATTTTAAATTTTGAATAAGTTCTTATAATCTGTCATTTATTTATTCAGGAAATTCAGGCAATTGCAATCTTAATATATAAAACAGAGTGGTGTTAGTTACAAATCTTATAACTCAAGAACGGCTGAACGGATTTAAATGAAATTGTGCACACGATAGTTTATAACCTGGATTAACACATAGTTTACTTTATACCCCGGAAAATGTAAAGGGCTCTGCCCCTTTGGCTTTTAAAGTTTACATGTTATTCCTTATGGGATCATGTGTTTATTAGGAGTATATCTAAACATACTTGAAAGGCATAACTATATGTTCATTATGGAAATAAAAAACCTACTTGAATGGCAACTCTCATATTGGAAATAGAAAAACTACTTGAATGGCAACTCAAACTCTTTTTTAGATAGGCGAGTGAGCGCAGCGAACGAGCTAATCCGGGAGGCGATTGAGCGAAGGGAGCGAACTCATATTGAAAATCCGTTCAGCCGTTCTTGAGTTATAAAGTTTGTAACTAACACCACTTTGTTTTATATACTAAGATTTATGTCTAAATATTACTATAAAGTGCGTATCTATATATATATAATTCTTTAAGCGAAATTTGTAAGTCAAAATTGTGGGAGTTTGGCAAATTGCAGGATGATGGGAAACGGCTTAAATTAAAGGCCTTGATCCCAGGGACTCGGGAAAAATAACGATATTTCTCAAATGTTTCCAGCAAACGATAAATAGCGGAAAATATCATCCATAAGAAAAGTATGTGGATTTAAAAACGTCTGCTTTAATTACATTCAAACATGCGATTACGTGTCATGGAAATAAAAAAAACCTACTTGAATGGAAACTCTCATAATGGAAATAAAAAACCTACTTGAATGGTAACCCTCATAATGGAAATAAAAAAACTACTAGAATGGCAACTCAAACTCTTTTTTTGATAGGCGAGTGAGCGAAGCGAACGAGCTCATATTGAAAATGAACGAGTATTTGACATAAAACAAATTCAATGACATTAGGGCAAGACAACGTCTGTCGGGCCAGCTAGTTGTAAAATAAAACATATCTGTCAGCTACATAATTAGTCCTAACACAGTTATGATAGTTATATGTTTAAATTCACCGTATCTAAGACTGAAGGTTATTCACAATTAGTGGGATGCATATTTGTTGATACTTGTGTGTATAGCCTATAGCACACACAAAGAAGAAGAAGATTTGTTGTTGAAGATTTACTCTAACTTAGCTCTAGGTCAAGTTCAATGTAAGAGTTAATTCTACTATTGATGCTTCTCCAAGTTGGCAAGATGGATTAAAATTGTTTCCAGTCCAAATAGAACAATTGGACTTAATAATACTTAAATAATTTTCCAGTAAAATTAGCATATTTAAAATAAGAATGAAAAGTTTTTTATAATTCTAAATAAATTAAATTAAAACTTGAATCTAGTTACATTTTACTATTTCAATGAGTGTAGAGACACATCTCATCAGACTAACGAAAGTATTGCAAAATAATTAGATAAATTATGCTAATAGGCTTTAAGGCCTACAGTGCCTAAATGGAAAAGGGTGATTGTTCATTGAACACTATGGAATACAATTTTGAAAGAGTTGTGAAGTTTTCAATTTGGAATCCTCCATTTACTTTGTAAATATCGATAGCCCATTTAACTTTAATGTAAACTAACAGCTAAATATTACTGCGCAGTTTGATTGTCGTCGATGCACTTCCTGCGGGTTATCAGTAACAACTTGGCGTTGAACAATAAATAATTTAAATTCGCTGATAACAAATTGTAAACGAATCTATGAATTATAAAAGACATAACCTAAAATCGCAGTGTACGATTATGTGAATTGGTTATGGGCAAAGTTATCTTAGATGATTTATTTTACGGTCGTTCCGAATAATAAATATGTTTCATGTTTTGTAGACACCAAAACATTTAGAGTAACTTCACGTTTCAACTCTGTGTTATACGATAACCAATAGATACACTTTGTTACATAACTTATAAGTAATGCAACGGTTACGTAAATAATCTATTCTGTCTGTGTTTTTTCTGTAGAAACACGTTTAAACTTTTAAAATCGATTTATATCTTCCGTAATGATTATAATTGCCAATTTGACTATAACTCGATGTTTTTACTGTTTCATTTATTGTTACTAGGAATATAAAGGGAGAATTGTATGACACAGAAAATATATCGATTTCAACTATTTATTCGTGAACTGTCGGAACCAAAGAGGTTAACACATATAGAGATCTCATCTGGGGTAAAAAGTGAAGCCTGTATGCTGACCGCTATTTTCCATAGGTAACAATCAAATCCTCTCTTCACAAGTATGATTGTCAGCTGATTGTCATAAAAGTTGTGAAGATATGATTTTTTTTTAAATTATTTATTTCTGGTTCAATGGTACATGACATTATTCACAGAATTTTTAACATACCATGATTTTACGAACAAATATTTACATTATCGGGTTCGTCCTAGTTAGGATCACCCTGGAACATGAAAAAAGAAGAAATATTTTAAACAAAACTTCAGGCATGAACTAAACAAATACAAAAGAAAACATAACAATATTCTCAATCCATTCTGAACAGAATATCTTGAGGAAGTCTCGCTCGTAGCCTCCTGTTTATTGTAATTTGTCCAACGTTGAATGTCACAGCACCAGGAACAAAGTCCAAAGTTTCGAGGAGTTTTTGAGAAGATTTTTCTATAAATTTTAATACTGGTTCGACTCCGATTTATTGGTTACCAGGGAAGCAGAGTGGGCAGAGGGCAAAATGGCGGTAAACCATATGAGCTACACCAATGTGTTAAAATATAAACAGGAGTCACTGCTCTCTGGCAAATAACTTCTAAAGAGCGTGCAGTCGTGTATAGTATTTTCATCTGTTGTGGTGCCAACTTGTTGGTGGGACGCTGTCATTCAACCTTGATTACTATTTTCAAAACCACATTACAAGGGTGTTTTCATTTAACTCTAATAATTTCTTTGCTTCGAAATAAACAATCCAATTCCATCTAATATATGTGTCAAGATTATAAAGTCAAGTTTAACATCAAGTTTCACTCAAAATGCGACAAAATATTAATCTATTTAAAGACTCTGAATATCTCAGTTTTTACATAGAATCGAATGACAGATTTTTACAGCGCCCCACCGGAATTACTGCCAACATAACTGAGCAAAAAATGGATTTCACTACGGCACGCTTAATCAAGAGTAGTGACTCCAGATTACATAGAGCTCATTGGGGCTACACCTTTTTATACTAGAGGAGAGCTCTACATATATTAACCTCGTTGGTCGTAAAGAAGAATAAAATACAAACAGCTGATTCGTTCGGCTGTTAGGAGGAACAGCTGATCACGTGACCGCCGCCGGTGTCAGCTGATCAGCTGATTGCAGATTGTCTCTGGCTACTGTAACGGCAGGGCGGTGGAAGAGGCATTGTCTGTTGTCTACTGCACGCGGTTGCCGCGTTCACTTCATGATCCGCCTCTATCCGGTTTCCGCCGGTTCTTCGCTCGCGTCCACGTCTTGAAATTATTAATAGGCCCTAGTCTCTCCTTGCGCACAGCCGCAAGCTATTTTAACATCGTAGGTCAAATAAAAAGTGTAGTAAGCCTTGTTTATCGCTGGTACGCAATATCAGTTCAGTTATCGTATAGGCTAGGTCTACTGTCTTTAAACCCGTTCTATTTACTTGTAGAAGTGGTGGGTACTTTGAAATCATTGTGATATTGGTCACAGTATTTTATATCTATAACGCTAAATTTGTCCAATACCATTCGTGTAGAGATCAGTATCTCAAAAAGATAATGCCTTCGAAGCTGACATGTTGCATGGTTTCACATATGTTGTAGTTATGAAAAGGATGGGTTATACCAAATTCTCCTGGGCTCAAACCCATTGGCCGTACGAATTTTAATCTCCGGGATGTGTAACGGGTCAGATGATGATTTAAGTATATTAGTTCAATAACAGCTGTTGTACTACATATTTAAAGCGATGAGTGAATATAGGTAAGAATAACAGAAGGATGTACAGTGGATAGCTTATACTACATCTATGGTTACTCAGTCTCCGACTCAAGTCACAGGTCACAGGGACTACACTGTCTCAGAACGACAGTGGTTACGAAGCTGAAATATTGCATGGTGGTTTCCTTTATGCTGCAGACGTGAAAACTGCTGGGTTGAAAAGAAATCTGTTAGGTCTGTCCACTTTTGTATTTTGTGGCCTCCTTATAAGCATTACTGGACCTTTTTATCTAGAATTTTTAAGGAGCATAGCAAATATTTCAGAGTAAAAAAATTACTATTGTCGTTCCGAAATATTTTCGGGTTCCACCCCTTGCTCTTCAAGAAACTTATTAAACTGTTTCACACTTGTTACTGGACTGATATAACTGACATTCGCTAGAAAGACAGCTGATAGAATGCAGACATAGGCCTACTCTTGATAAACATATACTTTTAGGGTTTCACCCCACTGGCCTTTAATATAAGCACGTTAACTATTACACACCAACTACTGAACCAATGGAGCTGAAATTCGATAGAAAGATGTAAATAAAAATCAGATATATCTATATCTGATTTATATCTGATATATCTATATCAATACTTCCGTATTGAAAATCCGTCGGGGCTCCTCCCTACTGGCATTCAAAGTTTTTATAAACCACTTTTTTAATAGCATATTAGTGTTGTTATTACTTACGGGATGTAATAAAATACGTCGTACAACACTTAAGAATATATTTACACTTATACTGATTCACATGCAGACGGTAAACATGTATCAAAGATACATGACTCCAGATATTACTATCAAACCGGTCATCATCAGGCCAACGAGAGAACCCAGTTCGCCGGTGTGACTGGTCGAAATCGATAGCCATGTACCATCTTTTATATATGTTTACCGTCTGTATGTGAATCAGTATAAGTGTAAATATATTCTTAAGTGTTGCAAGACGTTTTTTATTACATCCCGTCAAGTTTTTATGTGTGAAATTACCAGTCTTACCCTTATGGAGTAATGATTGTATTTGAGTTTCCATAACACAACGTCTTCACTGCCGGGGACCATAAAGTAACCATATCAAACTGGGACATAAAATCCAAACAATAACAGACTCCCCAGACCTGATTACTAAACTTGGCTACAGAATGCAGTATACGGATTTGATAACAATTCACTAACATAATCCACACAGTTAAAAGAATTTTCATTTGAAGACTATTTTCAATTATGAAATTGAAATATTTCGTCATAATCAGCAAGACATTACTTCATTGTAGGTAAAATGTTGTGGTTTGGAATATAAACACCAAGGTCTCCCCATATGATTATGAGTTAAAATAGTAATCTTATGAAGACATTCCAATTCGCTGATTACTGAAACCAGTATTTAATCTCTCCATAATTTACAAGTGAACAAATATTTGCGCTATTGCTGACCAATAAGAAATGATCAATCAGATTCTCCCTTAAAAGTTATGACTTTATTATTCTTTGGCCGGATGTTTTGTTATCCTCCAGATAGTCTTCACTGTTTTAGCACGAGATAAGACTTCTATATATTGTTGTTGCTATACCTTGTTGTTGCTAACTAGTAGCCTATAGCAAAAAGATTTAGTTTTTGTACAACTAAATGGACATAAACAAACGGGTTACAACACTTCATTGACACTAGAAGGCAAAAGTGCTTGTGCTTGTTTGAGCATCGTGTTAAGATAACAACAAGCAGTGTTATGTGTTATCTAACTCTTCTGGCTGTTAATTGTTAATTGGACGAGATAACTCAACACTTGCAACCGTCTTGATGGTTTAAAAATGTGTTTTAAATTGTTTATAAAATGCAGTTAAAAATTTTCCAGATTTTGCTGCCAGTTTTGTTTTTTGATGAAGGAAATTTTTCACACTGTAAAGTTTGTCGTCAATAATGTTTATTGATAATCACATCGAAATGCTTATGATGATGTTTTATATGATAAAATTCACCAAAAGGAAGATTCCATGATAAAAACATTGAAAATCAACAACCCCATGATAAACTGAAATGTTGAATTTAAACTTTATAAAAATAATTGCGTAAGGAAAAAAAGATAAATTTGTGTCTTTTCGTAGTTTTCTAAAGCTTGTACGACGTAGAAGGCTGAAACTTGAAACATTGAGACAATTGGATGGGGAAGATCCACGGAGCCTGATTTGTTTTTTTTGCCCTTATTTTTTGGTTAAATATAACCTTAAAGTACAAACAACAAAGTCAGAACTGAAAATTCAACTAATATTCAGCTGAAAATATTTTTAATGAAATATGATCAGGTGTGAAGTGTTATCACATTAGGGATTGCATTTATGTGTTGTGTTAAATTAGTATTGGTAAATTTATCACCCAGAAATCAGTAAATCCAATAAACCACTTGGTTACAGGTCTACATACTATAAACCAACTTATAAACCTATAACTTATAGAAATATTTGAGAAAGCCTTATCTCTGACACTCATGGAACAAAACGTCGAATGAAAAGTCCCGGTAAGAAAATACTTCTCTAAAAGTCATAAATTAACATGTCAAGTTAAACAATATTTTGACATATTGAAGTTTGAAACACCTGGGGGCCGAGCTTTGCTGAGCAACAGCTGATACTGGCTCATGTTCCAGTTACTTCCACAGCTGAAATGACAATGACAATCACAGTTTAATTGCATAATGCACCAGGTGCATATCCATCTGTGGAATTACTACTTTAGGTGCATGAGTACCTGGGGGCCGAGCTTTGCTGGAGAAGGCCGGTCAGTTTGTTTAGATGACTTGGAGTAATATTTCACCACTTTTAGATGGCTTGGAGTAATATTTCTCCACTTTCCCCAACTGATTATCAGATTTGTATTGCTCATTTGCCTCTTTTAAAGTCACTCCAGTTGTTATTTATGGCTCAATGTCCCTTTCATTTATTTCAGATTTGATCACTCTACATATGCAATCTTCACTCAACAGTTGTAGTCACTGCTCTCAGGAAACCACATGTTAATTAACAATTATTATAAACAACACGAGTAGTATTCACTGCTCTCAGGAAACCACAAGTTTTTTTATTTTTTTTATTTTGTCTCTTTTATTTACAATCTGTTCAAAAAATATAGAGAACAATAAGTAAATAGGATAGAGTGTGATTGACATGGGGTAGGCTCTATCCATTGACGGAGCTAACACTTAAACCTTACAAATGTTAATTGAATATTAAAAAACGATTTGGCAGGTCCAAAACAGAGTGTCTCTTAAGTCTATACACTGATCCACTATTGTCCAGCAGATTTATAGCCAGATGATTTGGATGGGCATCTAGTTTAGCTTGATAACTCTTGCTAAATCGGGTTATTTCTTCTCTTACTGTAGCAGTACTGTAGCCGTATGTCACGGTGCAATACTTCATTGGTCACATACCATGGAGCCTCCAGGATGTTGCGAATGACTTTTGACTGAAAACGTTGGATTATGTCAATATTAGAATTACTAGTGGTTCTCCATAGTTGGATTCCATAGGTCCAGACAGGTTTTAGTACTACTTTGTACACTAGTAATTTGTTTTTAGTTGATAATTTAGATTTTCTATTCAAGAGCCAGGACAATTTTCTGTACTTTAAATTTAGAGATAGTCGTTTGTTCCAAAGATGTGAGCGCCATGTTAGTCGTCGGTCAAGGTGCATCCCCAGATATTTGACTTCATTTGACTGGGGAATATTAACATTATTGAGAGTGACTGTGGGACAGTTGCCTGTTCTGGTCGTAAATGTCACGTGAGCAGATTTGTTTTAATTAACTTTCACTCTCCAGCTTTTAAGCCACTCTGACAGATATCCAGTTCTGATTGAAGTAAATGAGAAGCTGTTCTTGGGTATTCGTGAGAGGCTAATATGGCCGTATCATCAGCGAAGGTTGCCACGGTGACGTTAGCATTTACAGGTATATCAGCTGTGAATAAGATGTAGAGGATGGGACCTAAAACGCTGCCTTGAGAACCCCCGCTTCAATTTTGTGAAGTTGGGTATGGACTTCTTGAAGCTTAACTCTAAAGAATCTCTCTGTTAGGTAGGACCTTATGATAGCAAAGTAAGTATGAGGGACGAGAAGTTTTAGTTTGTAGAGGAGCCCCTCATGCCAAACTTTGTCAAAAGTCTGACTGACGTCCAAAAACGCAGCTGAACAGTACTTTTTAGTCAGGAAACCACAGGTTAATTAACAAAATTATTATAAACAACACGAGTATTACTTTGACAGTTCCCTGGTTGATTATGAACAGATGATACAATTCTTTTGTTTTTATTTTAAACGCCATAAGCCCAATGTTAATTTTTTAACTTTTCATTTTGTTTTTTGACATTACTTGATTTTTGCTGGGGATGAGTCCTGTCTAGAACTTATTTTTATCCCAGAAATTAGTTATTTCTAACGTTTGAAGGAAATCGTAGGAGCCATTTTTTAGATCAGTGTCGCAAGCAAGCAAGCAAGCATGGTATCCTATACTCATGTAAGAGTATAGGATAAGATGAGATAAGATAAGATATCTGCATGGTTTGATTTTACTAAGGTGTTCGGAAAAGGTAGTAATAATCAGCAGCACGGAAAGGGAAGGAAGAAGTGTAGAAACCAGTTTGTAAAATTAAATTAATCACAGCGCGAGAAACCATGAAAATGTCGGAACCTTCTGGAATAACAAGTCAAGCGAGTCTGTAAGGTCAAGATGGTAATAGAAGATCCAATACCTAGAAAATGAACAGATCTTACATGATAAACGTAGTTTTCCGTCAAAGTGAAGGGACTTGGTAAAATAAAAATCTTCTAGGCCACCTTTCGGTTATTTTATCTACGGTTTCATACTGGTATTATATCGGTTATAAATTAAACTGAAGTCAAGAATATGATGCAGCCAAGACAACAGTTTTAAAATAAATGTTAAGTTAGGTTAGCGAATTGAAGATTCGGTGGAAATAACCATATAGAGACCCAGGGTATATTCAAAGAATACCCTAACATTTGGAGGGGACTCCGTCTCTGGCTTCCACCTGTGTCTCTCACAAGGCCAAGGTCAACTTCCAAAGCCCGTCCCTCCTAAACGGATTATCCGAAATCGTTAGTGTATGGTTCATGATAAAGAACAAAATATGCCTCGCGATTTCACTGAGCAGAATTTCGATATCACAAATGGTTCACCTATAAAGTCAAACGGTAAATTATTGAATGTTTTGGAATTTTACTGAACGATTATTACTTGTGGTGTCGAAATTTCGCTCACTGATATCGCTATGTATATTCCTGTTCTTTACCGCTAGGAATCTTCCTGCTCTTTATCGCTAGGTATCTTCATGCTCTTAACCACTAGGAATCTTCCTGCTCTTAACCACTAGGAATCTTCCTGCTCTTTATCGTTAGGAATCTTCCTGCTCTTTACCGCTAGGAATCTTCCTGCTCTTTATCGTTAGGAATCTTCCTACTCTTTACCGCTAGGAATCTTCCTGCTCTTTATCGTTAGGAATCTTCCTGCTCTTTATCGTTAGGAATCTTCCTGCTCTTTACCGCTAGGAATCTTCTTGCTCTTTATCGTTAGGAATTTTCCTGCTCTTTATCGCTAGGTATCTCCCTGCTCTTTTTCGTTAGGAATCTTCCTGCTCTTTATCGCTAGGTATCTCCCTGCTCTTTTTCGTTAGGTATCTTCCTGCTCTTTATCGCTAAGTATCTTCATGCTCTTTACCGCTAGGAATCTTCCTGCTCTTTATCGTTAGGAATCTTCCTGCTCTTTACCGCTAGGAATCTTCCTGCTCTTTATCGCTAGGTATCTTCCTCCTCTTTATCACTAGGTATCTCCCTGCTCTTTTTCGTTAGGAATCTTCCTGCTCTTTATCGCTAGGTATCTCCTTGCTCTTTTTCGTTAGGTATCTTCCTGCTCTTTATCGCTAAGTATCTTCATGCTCTTTATCGCTAGGAATCTTCCTGCTCTTTATCGTTAGGAATCTTCCTGCTCTTTATCGTTAGGAATCTTCCTGCTCTTTATCGTTAGGAATCTTCCTGCTCTTTACCGCTAGGAATCTTCCTACTCTTTATCGTTACGAATCTTCCTGCTCTTTATCGTTAGGAATCTTCCTGCTCTTTACCGCTAGGAATCTTCCTGCTATTTATCGTTAGGTATCTTCCTGCTCTTTATCGCTAAGTATCTTCATGCTCTTTACCGCTAGGAATCTTCCTGCTCTTTATCGTTAGGAATCTTCCTGCTCTTTACCGCTAGGAATCTTCCTGCTCTTTATCGCTAGGTATCTTCCTCCTCTTTATCGCTAGGTATCTCCCTGCTCTTTTTCGTTAGGAATCTTCCTGCTCTTTATCGCTAGGTATCTCCCCGCTCTTTTTCGTTAGGTATCTTCCTGCTCTTTATCGCTAAGTATCTTCATGCTCTTTACCGCTAGGAATCTTCCTGCTCTTTATCGTTAGGAATCTTCCTGCTCTTTACCGCTAGGAATCTTCCTGCTCTTTATCGCTAGGTATCTTCCTCCTCTTTATCGCTAGGTATCTCCCTGCTCTTTATCGCTAAGTATCTTCATGCTCTTTACCACTAGGAATCTTCCTGCTCTTTATCGTTAGGAATCTTCCCACTCTTTACCGCTAGGAATCTTCCTGCTCTTTATCGCTAGGTATCTCCCTGCTCTTTTTCTTTAGGAATCTTCCTGCTCTTTTTCGTTAGGAATCTTCCTGCTCTTTATCGCTAGGAATCTTCCTCCTCTTTATCGCTAGGTATCTTCCTTCTCTCTAATTAAGATAATTTATAAATCAACGATATCAAATAATCCGTTGGGGATGGACGGGCTTTGAAAGTTAACATTGGCCTTATGGGATACAAAGATAGAAACGTCAAATCTTTCTTTACTGGATTCCACTCTTTTCAAGCCTTTACCTAGAAGCTGCGGTCTCACAGAATCTGACTTTTAAATATAACTTAAAATAATCGAAGATGTAATTCCATTCGGAAGCCTGCATGGGAGCTCCAGGTACGGACACCAGTGCAAATATTGTTCTGAGACTGACAACTCCATTCTTGAAACTCTCCCCATGTCCTTGGACAGTGCCGTTTTAATAGTCTTCTCCAAAACATCCAACACCAACAGGAAAGTACAGCTGACCAGTTCAGGAAAAAAACAATATTATGAAGTTTATGAGGAAATGACAGGAAATGAAGATAGCGATAGTATTGTTAACAAGATAAATGACAATCGATGACTTATATAGGTTCGAGCAAAATGAAATCCGACATTGACATCTTAATTTCCATATTTCTGATAGATTTTCTCCGGCTTTCAGCTTCCATTTAGATGAAACTCCTGTTCACCTGCCCAAGAGTACAAAGTTTCTTGTATTGATCCTGGATGAGAAACTTGCATATTTACCATCCGCTCTCTAGCAACAATATCAAACTGTGATTTTTTCTTTTTGCTTACCATGGCCTCATTTTCCCACACCTTGTTTACGCTTTACCCATTTGGGGGTGTGAGAATAAGAGAACAATCTTTCTATTTCGCCTGCAAAAGAGAGCAATCAGAGTAGTTTTCTCCATGGATAGGTTTCAAACGTGCAAACCAGTTTTTCAGTCCTTAAATATTTGTACTTTTCCATCTCTCTATATTTAAGAAACGTTATCGTTTTAAAACAAAACATTATAAAGTTCAAAATTCCTCAGAATCAGTATTACAGTTTACATATTTCCAATAATGTACTAGTTCCTGTTCACAACACTGCTTTCTTTCAAAAAAATCTCCGCTACAATTCAATAAACTTGTTCAATAAACTTCCAATACACCTCAAAGTTGAGTCAAACTATTTGAAATTCAGGAAAAATCTAAAATGTTTTCTTATTGATAAGTGTTTTCACAGCATCCATGACTTCCTGACTGATGGGTCTCAAGTTATTAGGTCTGCCTGGAGGGATATTTATTTATTAATTTTTAATTTAATCAAATGAAAAAGGAGGTTGATTTAATTTAATAATTTGATGCAATGTATGTACATTTTAGCTTGTAAGCATCTTTATGTAAATTTGTTGAATTTCCATTTTGTTTGACATTACCAATGCATGTACATATGTATTTTGGTTAATAAATTTGTGAAATGAGTCAGACATAACCCTGGGAAAAACAAGAATATATGAAAAACGATTAATTAAAAAAATGCTAAATTAAGTTTGAAGTGCATGTGGTTTTATTGGTACAAGAGGACCAACACGAATTGGCATTCATACAAGTTCGAGGTTTTTGGAAACAATTCACTTTGGGTAATTATATACTAAATTGAGTAGCTGTCAAATCGTTTAAAACCAGATTTTCTTTAGGTATTAAAAACAAATCTTTATATTAATAATTATAATTTAAACTTCTCAAAATTAATGTATTGTATTTATAGGTATTCTTTCTTATAAGGATACAATGTGTAGTAAGACGCTAATGTGTTTAATAAATTATCTCTGTATACCTTAACCCCGCAGGCTTCACCCCGCACATAATTTATAAAAACTATGACAGTTGTGTGTGCTGCATTGTGTGGTTAGCCCGTGGAACTACTACGAATCAAGATCAGCTGTTTGTATTTTCATTAGCTCAAACAAAAATGAATCTTTGTACATTTATTGGCATTTTATTCAAATAATAGAAGAACTACAATAATAAAGTGGAAATGTGAGGCAAATATTAAAGAAGATATATTAAGATTTTGCCGAGCTCACTAAATATTTCTAAGAGATGGTCAAGCATAAAAACACAAAATTAAATATCGATTAGGGGGAAAACTGATCAATTTGACGGTTTTATTTCAATAATGTTTTGAAAGATTGCAAACCAATATTGTTAGGTACATGTTGTAATTATTATACGTCTGCGGACAATATAGCAATACAGTAAGACAACGTTCTGGTAAAAAATTGTAATTTTATGACAACGGTTTAAATTGGCAACACTGCAAATGCAGCAGTGTGTTTTGTACGATTTCATCTAGGTCATGTCTTAAAATCATGAGGTTTTAGTTATACTGGAGACAACATTTAATCAACAAAATTACGTCCGAGTTTTGGTGAGGAAAAGAACTATTCGCTGAAATCGAATGAATCAACAAAGTGAACCAAACGCTTTCATGATTTGAAGATTAATAAACGTGTATTTGTTAATTTATTCATAGTTTATCATATTTCACATAAAGAATAGATACGTAAATCAAACAAACAAAGTTAATTTTTCCAATTTTGATTACTCTTACTTCATTGATTTGCATGAGTAAATTCACTTAGAAACTCCGAAGAACCCACTACTGCAGTTCAAAGAACGATCAATTTGCCTAGTGTACCAACCTAACAAAATCACCGGCTCGCTTTTTCGAAGAAAATCGTTAAGCAGTGTTCTCTCCAGTATTACCAATATACCTCCTTGCTTAAACCCGGAAACAAAATAACAAATGGCAGATATTACTTTGACAGTACGATAATTTATGTTTGAAAACAATTTGGTTGGCAACACTGTACAAAAGTCTTCAACTGATTGTTGGAACAGCTGTGGCTGTGACTCTCGTGTTGTTGGCGGGAGTAGACATCTCCGATCTTGGTTATGTTTACATTCATAGTTGACCTTAGGTTAAATACCAGTTGGCTTGGGCGTTTTCATTAGCTAATTCGTCTCATTCAGACTATTTAGATTGTTATGTAAGTCTGGCAACATGTGTAAGGTCGAAGCATGGCGTCTGCCACGGTCAGAGGTTAAAAATAAGAATATTCTTGGAACTTCAATGCCAGTAGACCTTGGATACAGCAAGGGAGGTGAGTTTGTTAAAGCTCTTTTTGACCTTTAGCCTTAATTCATAATTTTGTGAAACCAGTGACAAAGTTAAACCTAAGACATGTCCAAACACGTTTTAATTTCCTTTCTTTAAAAGATCGCATAAAATCTTTAACATGGAATGACTGAATACGACAGTTCCTGATATCGATATATCGATATTTTCAATCTCCAATACTTTGATCGATTTTTCCAATCGAATGAATGTAGGATACACAATAAATTGCAGCCTATTTGGTTGATTGTTGAGAAACTTGACAGTGGTCTTTTTCAACATCATTTATAGTTTCAACGCCGAGCTCTCGGTGAAACTGGATGTTTCTAACCAAACCCAGGTGACTACAGAAATTCTCAAATCTTCTCACGAATACTCATGTAGATTTCTTTAACTTTTCTGTTCACAAGGAACCTCCCGCAGAGTACAACGTTAAGGTTATTAAAGGTCGAATAATAAAACTAAGATACTATAACCTTACTTCTTGAACAGCACTTCATTCGTTCTCTTTTCGTTTCTAAATAATCATAATCTCAAAGTCAAGGAACTTGAAAATGTTCCAAACCAATTTTAACTCAGACAAGTGTAACGGGGTGTTCTTATTAATATTCATGCTGTTATAATCTTTTTAGACGTTTTTATCAATTTCACCAGTCGGCTATTTGAAGAATGTCGGATTTTTGGCTCACTCCTTCTGTTTAATAACGGCGGGTTTTGGCTACGGCAACAGGATGACCGGTTCCAGATTATTCCGGTCATGCCCAGACTTTATTCGGTTGTCTGTTAGCCTGTAGCCAGCTGTTGTAGAACTCTAGAAAAATCTCCGGCTTTTGCTTGGTTCTTGAAACGACTTGCTCAGTTTAAAGTACTAGCCACTGCTACTGGTCCAAATTCTGCCAGATATTAATTGACATGTAATGACTGTTTGAGGATTTCATCACATTATCCTGCAAAAACAGTAAAGAAAATTATTTGAACCAGTGTCATGACGGATGTCGTTGAACTTTACGAATAACTACATTTTTTTAAAGTTTAATACCTTGTAGGCCCTATTGCACGCTCTCTGTATATCCCCCTTTCCCTCACCCGCAGGTTTGATTTGTTAAATGTGGAATTAAAACGGATATCAGAAAGGCGTTACCATTCCAGCAGTCAGCAGGCTTTTAGCGAATTTCCCCTATAGGGAAGAAGCTATTACCGTAGTCGGCATGGTAAGACCTAGGCCCGGGACCATGATAACTTTTCGTGAGCACGAAATATATATATATATATACTTATATATATATGTCCGTGAGCACGATAACTCTCGTAAAAATTATCCGATTTTGACGAAATTTGGTATAAACATGTAAAGCAGCATTTATGACTTTAAGTTCGAAAACCAGACAGATAGACCTATCCGAAGGGGTATTTTGGGGGGTTTTGTACCCCAAAAATGGGTTTTTTGAATTTTTTACACATAATTTTTGAAAAAGTCAAATTTTAGTTTTGACTATTCAATTCAGCTTAAAAAAACACACAATTTGGTATTTCGATCATTCCTCTACGTCAATTGGTTACCGAGATATTGAAAGTGCTAAACACAGTACGTTGTCTAATGTTATTCTTATGGAGGAAAAGAAAATGTTTGTATCTCGCTTATTTATGAACGTATACTGACGAAACTTGGTATACAGCTTCATCTCGTTGAGGTCTATTGATATTTGCTCCAAAAAATTGTTTTTCCTTAATCCTCCCGTAGCAGCAAACCTGCGTACTCAGGCCCCATGTTATTCTTATGGATAATAATTAAATGCTCTGTCTCCCTTAATTATGACCATAAATTAATAAAAACTGGTATACGACTTCACCTAGTTGAGTTATATTGATATTAGCATAAAAACCAATTTTTTGTGTTCCTTGTTGCAGCAAACCTGCGTACTCAGCCCCAATGTTATTCTTATGGAGAATAATTAAAATTGTATATATCGCTTATTTGTGAATATATTTTTATGAAACTTGGTAAGTGGCTTTATGTAGTATTAAGACATTTATATCTCCATTGGAAATTCGCTGAGTATGCAGGTTTGCTGCGACGGGGGTATTTATTTATATTATGCCTGAAACATCTGTTGAGTTTGTTATTAAATCAACAGCTGTGATACATATATAATTTTATTTATTACTGTTCTTCCATAAGATTAAAATTGGAACTTTGAAGGCCTGTAGGGCTTAACCCTGAAGGCCGATGTAAATCATAAGAGACTAGCTTGCTATGCCCGTGCTTTGCAACGGGGTGAAGATTCAGAATAAAAAAATTGTAAACAAAAAATTTCATTCTGTGGTTTGAAATACTCCTTATAACAGATTTTTATTTAAATGAATTGAATTAGGAAAACACACATGTTTCACAAACCAAATAAAACTCTCCTTCATATGAATAACATGGGAACTTGGAAGTACCGTGAGGCAGAGTCCCTGAGGACATTTTAAAACGGCAATAGGCCTGTGACACTCCTGGCTACGTAGACCACGTTTGTGCAAAAATCTCAGCAGAATAGTCCAGTGGTTTTGGCGTGGTAGAAGAATAGACAGGCACCACCTAATTTTTATAAAAGTAGTTATTTTTGCACATCCACACGACAATACCTACCTAAAGGAATGCGTGAATTTATCTTACGACGCATCCACACTGATTAAAAAGGGACAGTTTTATGCTTGCCTAATAATATAAAGACGATTGCACTCCTATGGAGGTTATTGGTATTGGGGCTACTAAACAGCGCTAATATCATAACATTATAAGATAGCACATTTTTGAAAAATTTCACACCATACCATTTTCATTACCTTAGTGTAAAGGTTATCATCGGCCAACTAAACCCTTTTCTTAACCTTGCCGCCATCGTTCTCGTAAGGGTTTCAAATTTCCTTAACATGGTGTTGTAAATTTTGCTATTTGACGTTGACATTTTTAAAACTTAATGAAAAAGTTAAGTTGGGGACAAGCCATTGGGGCAGATCGGCGTTGGGGCAACGGTAGTCTTTCGCCGGGTCCCGTTTAGCAGAGCCAATCAAACGCGAGTTCGCCGCAACGATCAGAGCCAATCAGCTATTAGCTCGCCGAAGCACCTGTCAGTCGAGCTTTACTATATTTTAATTGATAATTTTTACACTCTGTTGTATGAGTACCAACTTAAGTACTGGAGGAAAAATATTTCCAATTTGTTAGGCAAGAGAATGTTTATTGTATTATTTTAAAACTATAGTGCGTTAAAAGTAGAACGAACATTTAAGATAATGAAAAAGTTAAAAGAATAGTAAACAGATGATTGTCTTAACAAATATGACGTAATGCATACATAGATTGATATGAGTAATTATATCATGCTATAACATATTTGTCATCACTCTGTATTCGAAAATAGCCCATTACCATACAGCTGAGATCTTCGAAAATCGTCGATTTCCTTACACCAAAACAAATAATGATCAGCTGACTTTACCTGTCCTAAACATCGCTTTACCTGTCCCAAACAATACTTTACCTGTCCCAACAAAATCTTGACCTGTCCTAAACAACTGAAGTTCCCGTTTTACTCAACAGGAGCACCAGTGTGATTTCGTTATTTTTGTCGATTCTGTGTTCAAACAGCTGACTTTAATACTAAAATGAATTGTAAAGCCGTGTTGTGTTTACGTATAGGAAATTACTAGACTACTGGTGGCTTGGAGGGGCCAAAACCCTAACTTAAGCTCCAATACTCTGTCTCATCTGATTTTTAACACTTTCCATTTTGTAACCAAAGGAGACACGTTTTATTGTATACAAAGCAGATGTTTTTGAATTACCATGCTTTTCTTATGGGGGATGTTTTACGTTATTTCTCATTTTCTGCCAACTTTTTGGAAATACTGCTATTCTTCCCGAGTCTTTGGGATCGAGACCTTTAATTCGAGCCGTCTCCCATCATCCTGCGATTTGCCAAACTCCCACAATTTTAACTTAAAAACTTCGCTTACAGAATTATATATAAAGATGAAATTCCGCCTTTGGAATTTACGCTGTGCTCTACTGAGAATACATTCAATGAACTTACCACTGGCCAATAGCGTTTGACATTAACGACACCGAACGTTTTTCATTGGCTAACAAGGTTTTCATTCATCATCGTTGCCCCAACGCCAAGTTGCCCGAACGCATGGTTCCCGTTAAATTGCTTAATGGGTAAGCATAGGTTGATTTTAAATGCAACTAACACATAATAACGGGAGTCTCGTTTCCTCCCAAAACGTAGTGTGGTTTTCAACACTAAAAGCAATAATTTAAATAAACCCTAATAAAGGTTTTTTTTATAATAAAATTACTATGTATAAAAACTGTTCATTCTCCACAACCCTTTATTAATAAATAATGCCTATCTATTCCCGCCTTTTCTTAAAACTTTTGAATATTAATGGGTATACTGTCTGTATTCTTTATTCACTTTCGGTTCACATTCAGGTAACGAAAGAGGTATACTGGTAATACTGGAGACAATACTAATCAACAAAATTGCGAGCCGCTGTTTTCTGCGAGGAAAAGAACGATACGCTGAAATCGAATGTCAACAAAGTGAATCAAGCTAACAATTATTAATGCGTGTGCATAGGGTTATCATATTCAACGGCAATATTACATACGTAAATAATGTACTTTGTTCCATTTTTGATTTATTTTTATTAAAGTTATCTGAATTAATCGATTCACTTAGAAGAATCGAACAACATTCAAAGAACGATTAGCTCCCCTTACTATTCCAGCGGACAAGAGAGTTGGAGGTTGAGCTCCAGCCAATAATATGGCTTCACGCTGTCACTGTTGCCATTTTGCCATGTAAAAATATCACTCCGGTGTTATTTCGATTAGCTGGTGTACATTTTGGCAATGCAGCACGTCTACTATTGGCTGATCTTGGTTGATAGGCATGTAAACCACGCCCTCAACTGTCAACTCTCTTGCCCGCTGAAATATTGTATCGACTTGAGAAAATAATCAGCTAGTTTCATCGACACATATCGTTAAGCAGTGTTGTCTCCAGTTACTAATATACCACCTCGCTGCCACCACGTTCGACAAGGCGGTACCGTAGGCCCAACAAATCAGTATTCTTTCCTCATCGCTTGAACCCAATCATTGTGTGTGCCTCATAGCTGTTAGTCACATACGTTGACTAGTAGTTGGTTTTACACAGCGATAACACTGTGTTACTCGCTGCACTTGTTTGTTATCGCATCATACCATAGCTATTGGGTTGGTAACCAAAGTATAATTGGTATAATGTATGAATATCTTGAGGATGACAACATGTAAAGTAGTTTATAGAAAAGGATCGTATTGGGTAATAAATACAATTATTTCTTGACAATAAAGATGCTTAGAGGTCAAGAAATTCTCAAGTTTTCATCAATAAATGAAATTTAATAAAGGCTTTTCTGCGTTAATATATCTCTTAATCCAACTCTAAGACGCTGCTTCAAGTAGGGCGTGTTTTAAGGCGAATATGAACGAATGACGAGTGTAGAATGGGTGAGATGCCTTGTACAGACCAAGACCGACTGATTCTTTAGCCAGGAGCATTAATTAGTAGCCCAACGACTTATGTCAGCTATTGTATATTTAACGTATTTTAGTATCTGGGGGACGAGCTTTGCTCGGGGGAAGGTCAGTCAGTTTGTTTAGATGACTTGGAGTAATATTTCACCACTTCCCCCTACTGATAATCAGATTTGTATAACTCATTTGCCTCTTTTCTACATTTTTAGGGTCACTCCAGTTCCTATTTTTAGCTTAATGGTCCTTTGATTTATATTACTCCTCTATAAATGTAATCTTCAGACAAATATTTTAATCTCTGCTCTCAGGAAACCACATGTTAATAATCATAAACAATAAAATGTTAATAAATATGAACAGCTGTTACAATTATTTTGTTTTTATTTGAAACTCCAAAAGCCTAATGTTAATTTTTTTAAATTTTCAATTTAGTTTTTTAACATTATTTGATTTTTACTGGGGATGAGACCTGTCTAGGACATATTTTTATACCAGAACTTAGTTATTTCAAACATTTGAAGGAAATCAACGGAGCCGTTTTCGAGATAATTGTGCAACCAACCAACCAATCAAGCAAACATTGCTCATATAAGAGTATAGGATACGATGATTCTGGAACAGATGTCCACAACCCAACGATAAGGTCATGAGAAGCCAAAATCCAAAGTACCAGTTTAATGCACATTTACCACCATCGTGCTAGCATGAGTATTACATTATTGAAAATAGATAAGATTAACCGCTTACTATTATTATAAAGTATTAATACAAATTAAATGCTCAACAGTGACGTAACACACTGGCTGACCCAATAGTCCTAGTAGTGGCTTGTAAGGCTATAACCTCCATCATTTTGTTTTGATTACATGTTTAGTTCGTTAACAAAGGAGTCGCTCAATCACGTGTGGCAATGATATCAATGCGGCTGATTTCTAGTCTCCGTGTTATTTTTATGAGATAAATTAGTCCATATTTTGGTCGTAGTGCATTTTTCACAACAACAAAAAAAATTTCCCGAGTCTTTTGGGTCTGAGGCATCTCCTATAATCCTGTGATTTACCTAACGTCCAATTTTTGTTTAATTGCTCTTAAAATTGTGTAACATAGAAGATACTAAACCCATAAAAACAATGATGATGGCATTAATCAAAGACAGAACCTTATGAAAAGGGAAGTCTAGTTGTAGAAAACTGTTTAGGGTCTACATTAAATTACAAAAAATAAACTAACAAACAAACTGAAAGATCCCCAATATTTAATGATAACAAGTAAAATAGTAAAACAATTATTCAATACGCGTGGAAAGTAGAAAAATGTTAAACTCCCCCCCCAAAAAAAAAACAAAAAAAAAGCTATTAAGTGAAAAAATAAAATTGTAAAATCAATTAAACATAACATAAAATAGAATAAAAAACTAGTTAAGCTTTTATTTGTTATACGGTATTTAAAATTCTTCAAGTGCAAGGAATGATTCAATCAATCACTCAAAGTACCTAATAAATAATCGGAAGTCGAAAAAAATTAAACACTTGGGAAAAATTCAAAAATAATTACGAAAAGTAAAAAACTAAACTTTGGATAACAAATTTAATATAAACCCACTTTATGTGTAGGCTTATCTAAACTATTTCCGACAACAATTCGTAGACAATAAATAATGGAAGGACCACTTAAAAACAAAAATAAAAAATACGTTAAAAATAAATATTTTTTAATTAGAAAAATTAAAAAACTAACCTAATAAGGCAGCCAGGTATTGTCTGAAGATCGCCTTCGAACTCATCTCAAGACGGGGCTCGGAAATCGTCTGATCTACTTGAAAGTCTGCAGAAAGCGGAGTACAGGCGCATAGCCGCCGTCGACTGTCTACTGACGGGTGTCTAGCGCGCGTCTGACCAGCTGGCGTCCGGCGCCGCAGGGCTGCCAACACCGGAGCGTCCGGAGCGAAATTTCCCTCCGCGTATAAACACCGCTGTGCGTGCGGAAGGTCGTGTTTTGTTTGGGTTTCGCGTTTCGTAACCGAGGATGTGGTTGTGCGTGTGTGTGCGAGTGTGCGTGTGCGTGGGTGCGTAAAAATAGGTAGAGACTACGTTAAAATTGCATTTTTTCACGTGGACTGATTTGTTTACACGAATCATACGCTGGTTAATTATAGCTCGTTAAAATACAACTAACAGAATGTGACTTCAGGGAAGATGTAAGCAAAGTTATGTCCACACAAAAAATTATATTTTTCGATTTACAAACGTAATAGGAATTTCATGCTATATAATTTTGATTGATTTACATACATTTTTGTCAGTAGCAGTTGAGAATGGTGAGACGCCAGAAGCGCTTCTGCGAAATCCTTAAAAAAAGAGTTGCCCGACGAACATATCACCTCGATCATATAGTTTTTGGTTACTGTATTTTGTATTCAACGTTGACGGAGTACTTACAAACGCTTTTAGGGAAAGCGGTCCCAACCCCTCAAATGTGTGTTGACACCCCGGGATTTGAACCTGTGACCCCTTGAACCGAATTCGAAGACGCTACCCGTGACGCCGATGCTATTCGATTTACATGAAATCTTTTCATCCTTGGAGAATTTTTCTCTTAATAAGAGTAAGCTATTGGTATAGTCTACGATTGCGGCTTGTAGGTGCTAGATCCCTTTTTTAAGATTACATATTAATTTATAAAAAAACCTGACGCTTAAATCACCTTTGCAAATTCAATCAATGAAGAGGTTTTTAAAGTCCCCTTGCATTTCTTAATGAGACGATTTGTCATTATTTATTCTTAATACTGGCCCATACCGACGAGTAATTACAAAGACACTGTTTTTCCTGGCACTCTTGGACCAGTTAAATTAATTTGTCCATCTACCATAATCCCGCGATTTACCAAACGTTCACAAGCTATTCAAAATTTCTCTCCCAGAATTTGACTATCAGGTGAGTAATGTACAGGGGACGAGATCAGCCTTACCCCTAAAAAAATAGGACAACGTAATTCTGTTTGTTATATGTTACAAGTCTTTGAGAACCTCACGACTTATAAATTTAAAGTACCTGGGGGCCGAGCTATGCTCGGGGGAAGGCCAGTCAGTTTATGTAGATGACTCGGAGTAATATCTCACCACTCCCCCCTACTGATAATCAGATTTGTAAAACTCATTTGCCTCTTTTCTACATTTTTAAGGCCACTCCAGTTGTTATTTATAGCTCAATGTCCCTTTGATTTATTTTACTACTCTATATATTTAATTTTCACTCAAATATTTTAATCTCTGCTCTCAGGAAACGACATGTTAATAATCATATACAACATGAGTATCACTTTGACAGTTCCCTGATTGATTATGAACAGCTGTTACAATTCTTTTGTTTTGATTTGAAACTCCATAAGCCCAATGTTAATTTTTTTAAATTTTCATTTTAGTTTTTTTACATTATTTGATTTTTTCTGGGGATGAGGCCTGTCTAGAACTTATTTTTATCCCAGAAATTAGTTATTTCGAACATTTGAAGGAAATCGTTGGAGCCGTTTTTGAGATCAGTGTCGCAAGCAAGCAAGCAAACAAGCAAACCATACTCATATTAGAGTAAAGGATATAATCCCGATTTGTTATTGAGCTTTATACCGATAAGTTACGTACTGATTTTCTTTGTCAACATTCTGTCAACAGTTCTTTTAAATATGTTCTAATTGATGCGACGACATTTTTGTTTCAGTTTGATCACCTGAGAGACATACATGATGTCCGAGCATATTGGGTAAGTGTTTGTTTCACACATTGGAAGAGTTTGTGTACATATTGGAAGAGTTTGTGTACACATTGGAAGAGTTTGTGTACACATTGGAAGAGTTTGTGTACATATTGGGTTTGCTTAAACAATCGACACTGCAGACATCGAACTATCGACAATTGTTGGCCGTGGTCAGAATACGCTCTCTGTTCATGATTGTTTGCGTGTTAGCAATATAATTAATCGTTTATAACACAAGGGCCACATAATAATCTTCTTAACTTGCAAATCCCCTACTCGGCAGTTATTACACTCACTTCTTATCACTTGGCTGGCTCAGACCGCATGGTGATGAAGAAATGTCAATTATTGTGGAAGGGTGTACCACAGGGAAGACTCCTAGGACCGATGTTGTTCTTCAACTTCTTTATTTACTTCTTTCTTGATTCTTCTTGTGTTCTCCTTCCACTAAAAGCTTGATACGTTACTTTACAGTGACGGTGCTAAGGAGGTGTTTAGCACCACCTGTCTAACGTACACAGTTGATGAGGTTAACGGTAAGCCCGATAACTTGTTATCAACGTTACCGTCGCTTAATGTAACCCGTCGCTTAGTTGGCGCCGCTTGGGTGGCACCAAATCAAGCAAGACAAACAGGTAGGTAATAAGATGCGCAAATTTTACGTACAATGCATAATTCCCATAGAGCTACAACAAACAAATTAAAATGTTTGAGGTTGCAGAGGGTGACCGTTTAAACTTCCCGAGTGTTAAATTTACGAAGGCGAAAAGTGACTTTGATTTTGAGGTTTTTGATTAGTGCGAAAGTGTTTTTATTTTCAGGTTCTTTTATTTTTCTGATTTTTTCACTATGTACTTAAAAGAATGACTGTAGTGATGTCATGTTCAATGCTCGGGGTCTTGCAGCCGCCAAAACCTCAGATGTGTTCAAAATTACATTTACATTGTTCGTGATTATGTATAAACCAATCAATATCCATGAATATCTTTGGATCTTTGAGGATCCATGGGAGTCCTAGGGGTATATTTTTGAAATACATTTAACGTATACGCGAAGCCCTTACCTTCCATGATATCTTGCAGTCAATGGGTCACTCACTTAAGTACTGGCGAGCCCGTAGACCAGTTGTGGGCATGGGACCATCATGTATGTTCTATTCATCCAATCAATTTATGAGTAGAGAGATCCAGGAGTTGTTGCGTTATATCGAGTCAGCAGCGACAGAGACATTCATAAAATACAGACCTAATAAAAAAAAACAAATAAATAGCGAGGAAATTAAAACTCCAGTGATAGAGCTTAGCAAATATTAATGCAAAAAGTATCAATTCTGTATTTTAATCTGTGAAAATTATTACAGTAGGGGCCTAATTGCTTTGGAGATATAGAATAATCAGATTGGCGGTTCTGAACAAGTTGGTTTTAGCGAATTTCCTCTATAGGGAAGAAGCTATTACCGTAGGTCTCATGGTAAGACTTAAGCCCGAGACCATGATAACTTTTTGTTTTGAGGTCCCCAGGTGCCAAAAAACCATTCGTTCAAATTTTTATATATTTATATATACATTTATGTGTCCGTAAGCATGATAACTCTCGTAAAAAGGTCTGATCTTAATGAAATTTGGTACAAATATGTAAAGTACCATTTATTTGAACGATTTAGAAAACCAGACGATTCGCACCATCCAAAGGGGGATTTTTGGGGGGTTTTGCACCCTAAAAAGGGATTTTTTACATGCAATTTTTATTTAAATCAAATTGTAATTTCCACCATTGAATTCGGCTTAAAAAAACAAACAATTTGGTATTTTGATAATTGTACTACGTCTATTGGTTACTGAGATATTGAAAGTGCTAAACATAGTACGTTGTCTAGTGTTATTCTTATGGAGAAAAAGACAAAAATTATATCTCACTTATTTATTAACATAAACTGACGAAACTTGGTATATGGCTTCATCTGGTTGCGGTTTATTGTTTTTTGCACGAAAAAACATGTTTTTGTCTAAAAAACAACTCAGCAAACCTCGGTACTCGGACCCCATGTTATTCCTATGGAGAATAATTTAAATGTTATATATCGCTTATTTATGAATTTATATGGATGAAACTTGCTATGTGCCTTCACCTGGATGAGTTCTATTAAATTTTGCGTAAAAACCCATTATTTTGTGTTCCTTGTTGCAGCAAACCTGCGTACTCATCCCCAATGTTATTCTTATGGAGAATTAATGGCGATAATTAATGTTTTAATATCGCTAATTTGTGAATATACTTCTTATGAATCTTGGTAAGTGGCTTAATGTGTAATTAAGAGATATATATTCATTTGGAATTCGCTGAGTACGCAGGTTTGCTGCGACGGGGGTATTTTATCACACCTGGGAAAATACCGGAATGGAAATATAAGGGGCTGTACTCTAGCAGGAAATTGAAGATAACTATGCTTGGTTATAAAAAACAAGACATCAAAATCGATTCGTCTGCAACTGATGTTGTTGAAATACCATACTTTTACATTTTCGGCACAATATAGTTATTTATTAAAAGCGTAAACTATTACTTTATCGCTTGAGTGAAAACTGTTATCGAAAGCGATACGAAGAGTTTGCAACCGAATTACGTAGTCAGATATGCCTACAACTGCAATTCTGGATACCACACAACTTAATAAATTAATTTTCATCCTCTGTGGCTGAAATCACGAGACTTAGGTTATAAACGAGTCAGTTGTCAGTTAGCTCGGTGCAAATCAACAATCAATCAGCTGTTTATATCAATTAAGCGAGCGGAAAAGTCAAGCGCATCGAGCGAAAAAGAGAATTTTGCTCGTTAAACATAAAACAGGTAAGTATTAATAAACGTAAAGAAATACTTTGTATTAAAATGTTATTGTTATTTCAGTTTTCATATATCTGTAAAACACTAAATAGTAAAGTAAGAGGCCGTAAGTTGGCACAATCAGAAATAAACAAACTGTTACCTTTTTGCGAACTTGAAACTCTTGAAAACATACTTGGCATGTCTTTTTGTTTCTTTATCGTGTTTTCAAGCAGCAGCTGTTGATGCAGTTGCACTTGCAAAGTTAATTGCGACAGTTTTAAAGGCAATTACTTGCATTAAAATTGCAGCGATTTGCATTGCAATAAATGCATCCTTATAAATTGACTATCCGTGTTAACTCTTTTTGTCATCAATTTGTTTGTGGAATGATGATTTTACTTGAGTAGCATGTTTTTTTCTTTATAAATAAATCAGTTTTTACCTCATGAGGATTGACAAAATTTCACAAAAAAACAACAACAATTTATTTGTAAACAAACAGCGTCTGACAGTGTGAGAAAGTTGAGCGGCACATGTGGTCCAATAATGTTTGACTAGTATAAAATACCCCCGTAGCAGCAAACCTGCGTACTTAGCGAATTTCCAATGCATATATATATTTATCTTAATACCACATAAAGCTACATACCAAGTTTCATCAATATACATTCATAAATAAACAATTTATGACATTTTAATTATTCTCCATAAGAATTACATGGCGGCTGAGTATGCAGGTTTGCTGAAGCAAGGAACACAAAAAATGGGGTTTTATGCTTATATCAATATAACTCAACTAGGTGAAGTCACATACCAAAATTCATTCATTTATTTTCATAATTAAGGGAGATAACACGTACTTATTCTCCATAAGAATAACATGGGGCTGAGTACACAGGTTTGCTGCTACGGAAGCCTTTGGCAAAAAATTGTTTTTTTGAGCAAATATCAATAGACCACAACCAGATGAAGCTATATACCAAATTTCGTCAGTATACGTTCATAAATAAGCGAGATATAAAATTATTTGTATTTTCCTCCATAAGAATAACATTAGACAACGTACTGTGTTTAACACTTTCAATATCTCGGTAACCAATTGACGTAGAGAAATGATAAAAATATCAAATTGTGTGTTTTCTTAAGCTGAATCCAATGGGGAAAACTAAAATTTGACTATTTCCAAAATTATATATAACAAATTCAAAAAACCCATTTTTGGGGTACAAAACTCCCCCAAAATATCCCTTCGGTTAGAGCGATCTGGCTGGTTTTTGAACTTAAAGTCATAAATGTTGTTTTATACGTATATACCAAATTTCGTCAAAATCGGATCATTTTAGCGAATTTCCCCTATAGGGAAGAAGCTATTACCATAGGTCTCATGGTAAGACTTAAGCCCGAGACCATGATAACTTTTTGCTTTGAGGTCCCCAGATGCCAAAAACACTATTCGTTCAAATTTATATATATGTATATATATATATATATATATATATATATATATATATATGTGTCCGTTAACACGATAACTTGAGTAAAAAACGTCCGATTTTGATGAAATTTGGCTCAAATGTGTAAAATGACATTCATGACTTAAGTTCGAAAACCAGCAAAATCGGACCATGGGAAGGGGGGTTTATGGGGGTTTTAAATTTTACAAAAATCAGTTTTTTGCATTTTTCACCCTACAATTTTTAAAAAACTTAATTTTGTTTTGACCATGTTATAGAGCTTAAAAAAACAAATAATTTAGTATCTTGAATTATTAACCTAGGTTAAGTGGTTGCGGAGAAAATCCAAAAAAACCTGCTCATAAAATCTCCCATGTTAATCTTATGGGAAAAAGGTTTTCGGCTTTTCCTCAGTTTATTTTAATGTAAACTTCACATTTGCTTTTACCAATCTGTTCAGTTCCACAAAACAATCATTTTGGTGTTTAAATTGTGATTCTACGCCCAACCGTTGCAGAGATATTCAAAGTGCTAAACACAGTACGTTGTCCAATGTTATCCTTATGGAGAATAAATAAAATTTGATATCTCGATTATTTATGAATGTATGTTGATGAAACTTGGTATGTGGCTTCACGTAGTACTGGTATATTGATATTTGCACAAGAAATTGATTTTTTGTTGATTACTCCCGTAGCAGCAAACCTGCGTACTCAGCCCCCATGTTATTCTTATGGAGAATAAGTAAAATGTAATGACTCCCTTAATTATGAACATAAATTAATAAAACTTGGTATGTAGCTTCACTTGGTTGAGTTATATTTGATAATTATATAAAAACCCATTTTTCTGTTCATGTTGCAGCAAACCTGCTTTCTCAGCCCCCATGTTATTCTTATGGAGAATAACTAGAATGTTATATAGCACTTATTTATGATTGAATATTGATGAAACTTAGTATGTGGCTTCGCTTAGTTAAATTTTATTTATATTTGCATAAAAACCAATTGTTTCTGTTCCTTGTTTCAGCAAACCTACGTACTCATTACCAATGTTATTCTTATAGAGAATAGTTAAAATCGCTTATATGAGAATATATTTTTATGAAACTTGGTTTGCGGCTTTATGTGGTATTAAGACATATATTATGTATTGGAAATTCGCTGTGTACGCAGGTTTGCTGCGACGGGGGTATTTACGAGAGTTATCGTGCTCACGGACACACACACACACACACACACACACACACACACACACACACACACACACACACACACACACACACACACACACACACACACACACACACGAATGGTGTTTTTTGGGTCTGGGGACCTCAAAACGAAAAGTTATCATGGTCCCGGGCCTAGGTCTTACCATGCCGACTACGGTAATAGCTTCTTCCCTATAGGGGAAATTCGCTAAAAGTGGTTGAAATGAATAATACACTCGTGTGCCAACTCACGTGCTTCGTACTCTAGAGCACTTTAGAAAACATTTACAAAATGTCTCTATTTCATATTGGGTTTGCAAAATCTATGATATTGTTTACTTTAACAGCACTAAGTAAGGTGAGTCGACTCAACCTTAACACTCATTATCAGATATTCGATGTCTTTGAATTAGAAGCCTGCTAGTTAAACGACTGTTGAATTTGAATACATGTATTTAAAAAGGACATGTCCATATTTTTAACCGGATATATATTTTAACAATTTTAAACCTTCTCAAGGTATTTCAAAACATCTTTCATTTGATAGAATATAGCGTTTTGAACAAATAAGGGACTATTAATGTTATATATTACAAAAGTACGCACACGACCTTTTAGTTCTAATTGGCACCATGATGTTGCACCGTTGGGATAGTTCAAAATATGGGGATATATTCTCTGTAATCATATGTTTGTAATAGACATCGCCTTTGTTTTTGTTTTGAAAAACCAAAATTTTTAGTTATTTTAATGTTATGTCAAAATTTTTAGTAAACAATTAGCATTTTTTAGTTTACAGTACAGTTTTAAACAATACGGATTTTTATTTTCTTTCAATTTCAGAATAATAAGCTATCCTCTGTCCTAGATAAAAACATTTAAGGTAAGTTTACTAATTTTAATATTTTAAGATTAACATTATATTACAGGACGGCCTTTCAATTATGATTGTGTAACCTATAATAACCTATAATATTTTAAGGTTGTCAAACGTTATTTGACTACGGTATCTTGCCTAGATAAGCTAGACAAAGTTAGCCTGTTATGTAAAAAAAGTGATATTGCTACAAACGTAACGTTGATACGATAGCCTAAATGTATACATAACTACTATCATCATCATAACCACCACTACCACCTCCACCATCATCACCATCATCATCATCATTGACAGTGGGAAGACACGGGTGAGGATGCTTAACAAACTTTTAACATTGGTTAAATAACTTATCCATCCAGGTAATCTATGTTTTTTTTTTTAAATCCTTTCATAATTCTTCGGTATAGCTCTTTTATCTTTCTACCAAGCTTTTTCTGGATTAGTGCTACTGCCTTAGTAGCGACAACCAAGACCAGTTGACACTAACTTAAACCATAAACTAGTCAACGAATTTCAAAACAACAATGTTTTGTGATTGTTCTTACAACGTGCTTTAATCCCTGAGGAGGTTAGTGATCACAGATTTATCCTTGTTCCAGAAACATTTTGACGCAGCCACTTTGATGTAAACATCAAGATGAACCAGAAACTGCCGAGTCCCTCGAACATAAGCGGCACACATTTCGGCGATGGGGACGTCTCCCCAGCGTGGCAAGCGTTGAGGAAAGTCGCTTCAAAAACGTCCGTCCTCTTAGGCAAAAACAGTCCCCCTCTGTCAAAGAATTTGAAGAAGAAACTAGCCCTGAAAACAATATTTTTCACTGATAGATGCTTTTCCCCTTCTTCAAACACCACTAGGGACAAGGTTCTTGCAAAGACTACGGTCCTTCGAAGCGAACTCCCTCCTCGGTTGAGAGGGAGAGAGAATTTCGTTAAAATACTGCCCGAACTTTCAACGGTCGATATTGGGAAAGAAGATGCCTGTAAAAGTAAAGAAGATTCCGAAGAAGAAGACGTTTCTGAAAGTGTTCCAGGGAAAGAAGACTTCTCAGTCTACTCTGAAGATTTGGAAGACGACTGTACAGAAAACGAACCCGCTGAGAGTCCACAGAAATGTCTAATCGAAGAAGATGAACAACCATCCAAAAATAATGTCAGCCAATATGATCCTGATGTCATTACGTGCCCTTGGAAAAAGTTAGCAATAGTTTTGTCAATCTTTTCCCTCGTGGTTTTGACAATTTTGATCAACACCCAGACCCACGTTGATTTCTTTGATGGCTTAACCGGAGGGTTGTCAACTTTTATAATCAATTCTGGGAAAGAACCGAAACCGGTGAAGGAGTTCCCGTCTTTTGTGGAAAGATGCCAAAGGGTATTATCCAGCCAAACATCATCACCGGTGTTGGAGAGGTTATCCAAAATAGATATCTTAGGAGTTTTGTCCATCGCGTTTGTAATATTTGTCATAATTCCTTAGATGTTTTTCGCGGGTTGAATATTGTTATAGATACAATTGCTTGAAGCAATTGGAAGTGGAATAGCTGAATATCATATTAAACATATTGGTACCTCTATTTTGTGTGCCATTAGTTTCATCGGTATGTAGTTTCATTGGGGTGTAGTTTGATGTTGTTTAATAATCCGGTTGTTAAACAATGTGCTTGTCATATAAAATTATTCTCTTCAAATATAAGTAAAATTTTGGCGAAAAGTATATAAAGCGTCGCCATTGTTGTTGTCATATCGCACCAAATCTGTATAAATGGAAGTGTGATATTATGTAGGAATGAATAGTTTCTTTAAAAAACTTGAATGCTTCCGCAGTCAGCATTTATTGATTTACTTATTTTCCTGTTAGGTAGAAAACGGACAAAACTGTATAAAAACAAACGTAAGATACGTCTATATCCGAATCGCTAACGTTGAAGTGAATGTAATTAAAGTTAAATCTATGGAAGAAATGTAGAGGTGTTATCGGATCAAAACACTTTCACTTAACATGTCGATATGTTTATTATAAGTCTTAATGTACTTATGGACATATATATACAAAACATGTATAATATTCAGAAGTACCTAGGTCGCGTCGGCGTCTTAAAGAGATACTTGTGGCTTACAGGGGCTATAGCACCTAACATATGGGTTTTGTGTAAGTGGATAATCACAGCTGATCATTAGTTCTTATTGCTTATTAATAAAAACGCTGTAGTGATATTTCTATAAGAAAATCATTGGATCTTTGAAGTCCAGTGGGGCTTATCCCTCGTAACTTTTGACATTTCTGATATTTTTCCCACCGTCCTTGGCCCTCAAGCTGTAAAATGAATCGTCATAACCTAACTTAACTTCTTCCTAGCTCGAGGTATTTCGTGGGGACCCATTCGCTCACGGAATTAAATATATAGATTAAGATATAAAAATCCCTTTACATCTTTCCTCAGTTTTATTTTAAAGTTTCAGTGATTTACTCAATGGATATGAGGGTTTTATTTTATCTGCATTTATAAATAACTAGCTGGCCTGACAGACGTTGTCTTGTTCTAATGTCATTCAATTTGTTTTATGCCAACATTGCTTGTTCATCCACAAGATGAGCTTGTTCGCCAGGCTCACTTGCCTATTTTTATATAAAGCTAACTTCGGCATCGAAAAAAGACTGAGTTGCCATTCTAGTAGATTTGTTATTTCCATAATGAACTTACAATGCTTATGCCTTTCAAGTATATTAGACTAGCTGCTAATCCCGTGCTTCGCAACAGGGAAAAAAATTCTGAGTAGAAAAACTAAGCAGTTATGTGAGCTGCATTCTGAGGTTAGCCCGTGGAACTACTACGAATCAAGATCAGCTGTTTATATTTTCATTAACTCAAACAAAAATGAATGTACATAAGGAATACATGGGAACTTTGAACTCCCGTGGGGCAAAGCCCTATAGGATTTTCAAAACAAAAATAGGCCTGTGTGTTTGTTTGGTATATAAGGAAAATTCCTGTAAATTTCCATGCCAATCTGTTAACAAGTTTTTGAGTTATGAATGGTGTAACTAACTCAATTTTGTTTTGTGTATTTAGATAGTTTTCTTAGGCTACAAAATATCCTACATAATGAGAATATAAAATTATCTTCGCTCCCCATTAAAATTATAGGAAATTAGTTAGGAATATCCCCATAAGCCCTGGATTGTCAGGATTAGTTTCATTTACCTAAACAAGTGAATCCAGATGCTCCAATTGAGAATTTGTTCGATTACCTAGCTCATAAGAAGCTAGTACCTAGGGGCCGAGCTTTGCTCGGGGAAAGGCCAGTCAGATTGTTTAGATGGCTTGGAAGTAATATTTTACCTCTTCCACCTACTGATAATCGGATTTTTATCATTCATTTGCCTCTTTTCTACATTTTTAAGGTCAGTCCAGTTGTTATTTATAGCTAAATGCCCCCTTGATTTATTTTAATACTCTGTAAATGTAATCTTCACAGTTTTAGTAACTGCTATCAGTAAACCACATGTTAATATTACTTTGACAGTTCATTGATTGATTATAAACAGCTGTTGCAATTCTTTTGTTTTGATTTTAAACTCCATAAGCCCAATGTTAATTTTTTAACTTTTAATTTTAGTTTTTTTACATTATTTGAGTTTTAATGGCGATGAGACCTATCTAGAACATATTGGTATACCAGAACTTAGTTATTTCCAAAATTTGAAGGAAATCCTCGGAGCCGTTTTAGAGATAATTGCGCAAGCAACCAATCAAGCAAACATTGCTCATATATAAGAGTGTGCCGTGTTTTGATAGTATCTTTCCTATCCTATACTCTAATATGAGTAGGGTTTGCTTGCTTGCTTGCTAGCTTGCTTGCGACCCTGATCTCAAAAACGGCTCCAACAATTTCCTTCAAATTTTCAAAATAACTAATTTCTGGGATAAAAATAAGTTCTAGACAGGCCTCATCCCCAGGAAAATTCAAATAACGTAAAAAAAACTAAAATAAAAAGTTACAAAAATTAACATTGGGCTTATGGAATTTCAAATCAAAACAAAAGAGTTGTAACAGCTGTTCATAATCAACCAAAAAACTGTCAAAGTATTTTTTTAAATCTTTTATTAGAGGTTTTGTATTAAATTACATGAAGCCTTAAGTGCTACGAACATAAATTATTAGACTACAAATTGAATTCATCCGGTTTATGGTCACTTAAATCATTTTCTCGATTTTATGTAAAAATTCTAAGACGTAACACTATAATTTTGAAAACACACTGAATTAATTTCAATTATATAAAGAGTTCTGATGTATGAAGTCCAAATATTACAATTCAAGTCCAAAAACTTAATCAATTTCATCAGGTATATGGTCACTTAAATAATTTTCTTGATTTTGTGTAAAAATTCTAAAATGTAATACCATAATTTTGAGTTTTCTTCTTTATGAATGTCATGTAAATCAGGAGGTATATGACAGTTAAATCTTCTCAACATTTCATAGAGATAATTTCGATGTACTGAGTAGGCAGTGCAGTCCTTAAATATGTGTAGAATACTTTCATGAGTTCCATCATTACATTTTAGGCATTGTGGGGAATCAATTCTTTTAAGTAAGAAAAGTCGGTCTGCTGTAAAACAGTGTCCAAAACGAAGTCTGCAGATCATAGTGGTGTCACGTCTACTGAATTTGGTTTATTCAAACCATGGGACGTTCGGGTAGGTACTTTGAGTCTTTTTATACCATTCCCCTTTGTTTGTAGATTGCAATAATTCATTACATTTAGCTCTTATTTTATTCTTTATATCAAAACAAATATCGGAATATCGCAAAGGGAACTTATTGTCTACAACTAATGCATCATCGTGACTCAAGTTGTTTATGATTACTAACATGTGATTTCCTGAGAGCAGAGATTAAAATAATTGAGTGAATATTACATATATAGAGCATTAAAATAAATCAAAGGGACGTTGAGCTATACATAACAACTGGAGTGACCTAAAAACTGCAGAAAAGAGGCAAATTAGTGATACAAATCTAATTATCTGTAGGGGGAAGTGGTGAAATATTACTCAAAGTCATCTAAATAAACTGACTGGCCTTCCCCCGAGCAAAGCTCGGCCCCCCAGGTACTTTCCTGTTAAGTGACCAATTAAATGGATTTCTATTGTTGCACAATATTAGAATTGGAATCCCAGGTGGCAGAGGCCTGAAGATAGGGGTTTTAAAAAACCCCAAAATACACATCTAGACAGCGGCGCGTTCTAATAAACATATATACATATATATTTTAACAAGACAACGAAATTTGTTGCACAAAAGTAACCTAAGTTTCTCCTCGAGACTTAACGATTATAAACACGTCCATTGTGATTGGTTATTTTGCAAGGTACAACTTTTAAAGCCACAGAAACTTAGTAATTGGTGTAACATTCTCGAACGTTTTTGATAGGATCTTCTTCGAAAGGTTCAAAACAAAGATATTTTTTAATTCATCTTATCTTAAACGAGCATTGGAATGCGTCATGAGTATAAAAATAGATATCTCCATCGGAATATTGTGAAAAGAATGTTGTGCTTAAACTTTCAATGGGATTTTTGGCCTCAGAAATTGATTGGCGAAATAATTAAGACAGAAAAAAAACTCAAAATTGCTAAGAAATTAGTTTTTAAAACTGAACAATTTATTGGGTTTAGTGATCATAACAAAATAATCACTAGGCAAAAAAATGCTATAGTGACCTGTAAATTTAACACATGGTTACGTACCACGTACTAATATGTGATTTTCCCCCTGCAAAGCTCGGTCCCCAGGTGGTAACTGTTTGGATATCCCAAATTAGTTGTTTGCGCCTCCGTGAACGTTCTACGTAGGCGAGTCGCTATTTCTGTTTCCGCAGGCTTTCGTCCAAAACCTGCCTCTGTGTGGACATTACCTTTAACAAGTTGAAATAGCATTTCTGGCTGCAACTAGGACACGACTGGTTGACGAGCCAACAATCCACTGACGGCTGGACATAACTGACTATTTGTTCAAAACTATTATTTCACTAGAAACTAAGGAATATATATTTTCACAATCTCGAGTCTTCATCACCGGAAGTGGGTGGACGCCATCTTGGAGTTTGTTCCATAACCAATCTTAACTCTGTGCCTCCGTTACCCCTCATCTGATCATCACACACAGTTCGTTTGGGTGCTAAATTAATGTTTCGTCGCCCTATACATATTAAAATTTAGAATCGGTTCACAAATTAATGAGAAATCGTACAGTATTAACATTATACAGGGTGTCTCACGTAAGGTGTCTCAAACCGATTGCAGACAAACCAATTGACCTAAGAGGATGAAATAAAATCATTTCCTACTAAATTGACCCCAAGTAATCATGTACAAATATTTTTAGTTTGTTTAATATACAGGTAGTTTAAAAACCCGAGGGTCACTAGTTCGAATCTCGGAAATTTCAAATATAAACATATGTCATGTTATACATCATTTTAAAGCTCTACAACAGACTAACGTTTTGGTGGGCACAGAACTCACCTATCTTTATCCGTTTCAAAATGGCGGTAATATTTTATAAAAATACTGAAATTTACGGAATACCCTGTATCTGTTAAACCACAAAACTTAGCTCTGATTCGATTTACAATTTTTACTCGTATTAAACTCAGCGTTACCCTGATATGCTGCATGTCGGTATTTAAAACAAAATACAAATAAATGGTATCAGGAAACTGACACATACTTTCTCCCTTTTAGCCAAACTTTAATGACAAAAATATTTGTTATTTACTAAATATAGAATATGAAGTATAGATAAATGTACAGAAAATTGTCTAAAATAGTTATTTTCAGAAATATCCACCCAAATCCCTTTTTGGGAGGCACTATACAGTCCGTTGCTACACACAGTGGTTTTGAGAGGGGAAATGCCCCCTTGCCACCCCAGGGTTAAATAGCAACACATTTCGAACATCATCTGTTGGTCAATGCTAACTTGACCTGCATATCAAATTTTAATGAAATTTATCAGTAAATAAGAGAGAAATAGTTATTTTTGTATTCCCCATAAGAATAACATTGGACAACGTACTGCGTTTACCGCTAAATGAAAATTTCAATTTTCTCCGCAACTAGCAATCGTAGAATAGTAATTTAAAATACTAATTTATTTAGTTCGTTGAGCTTTTTTTAATGGTGAATAGTAATCTTTTTAACATTTATGATTTTTTATAAAAAATCCAAAAAACTGAATTTTAGATGTTTTAAGTCCTGTAATTTCTGAACCCGAATTTTTCCAGAAATACGGGTGGTGTCATTTTGTTGGAAACCTAAAGTTCTACAAACCACTAAAGTTTAATCAAAATCGTTAAAGCCGTTTTTGAGAAATTTGGATTTTTCATGTTTTTTGGCGGTTTTTGGGGGATAATTACCCTTAAAAATCAAAAATTCAAAAAAATGAAAAAAAGCCTGGAGATATCGTGGATTAGTACCTACATACCAAATTTCATAAAAATCGTCCCATAGGTTAGGGCTCTAGCTCTGTACACATCCACACAGACACAGACACACACACACACACACACACACACACACACACACACACACACACACACACACACACACGGACACACGGACACACACACACACACACACACACACACACACACACACACACACACACACGGACACACGGACACACACACACACACACACACACACACACACACACAGACAGACATCACGTAAAAACCACTTTTTTGGGTTCAGGGAGCACCAAAACGAATATTTCCACTAACAACTCAAATTCGAAAATTTTTACGAAAAAAATACTTTCTCCATATACTATGTATAGGGGGAGAAAGTAAAAATACTTTTTTGAAAATGTTAATCTGCCTAAAACTCCAAAAGGTCAAATAGTAATGTATGTCAAAAAGTATATAATCTTAAAGGTCTTGAAAATCCTAGCAACTTCCTAACTTACACCAACCTCGTATCTCTTTTACTTTTTTAGCAATCAACAAAAACCAACATTTCCCCATATAAAATGCATATTATTTGTGTGTAACACAAGTACTCTGTGGTCTCTTTTATTAATGGGTTATTTATAACTCACATGCATTTTCAATGGGGAAATGATAATTTTTATTGATTGTTAAAAAACCATAAGAGAAACGAGGTTGATATAAATTAAAAAGTTGCTAGGATTTCTAAGACCTCTAAGATGATACACTTTTTGGCATACCATTTGACTTTTTGGAGTTTTGAGCACATAAACATTTTCAAAAAAGTATTTTTGTATTTTTGTATTTTGTTTTAAATACTGTCATCCTATACTAGTGTATTTATCTGCTCTATAAAACAAGCGTTATATCAAAAATTTGGGAAAAATCATTGAGGACGGTCAGGATCACAGGATTTGAAAGTTAACACTGGTCTTGTAGGAGCAGGTCGCTGGAGCTTCATACTCCCACGGTTTACTCATTAGTGGCAAGTCCTACGCGTCCTACGTCAGTGTTTTACGCAGTTTTAGGAATGATTGACGGTTTGTTTCCCTCATTCCCGTCACTGCTTGACCGAGGCTATGTTTTGGCCGGGAGCCCAACCTACGGAAATAGCCTCCCTCCGACTTTTCAGCATTTCGACCCAACGCCCACCGCCCACCGCCGGCCGTCTGCGTCACGTGGTTTACGCACGTCCCTAGTTAATTATAAAGCTAATATAGAGAACAACTACTGGAATCCCAACCAGAAGCGTTACCCAACTCTGTGTCCGTTTGATCCATCTTTCTTGTTATGTAAATGTAATGTGGGTGCTTTTGCGCAGGTTTAGTGACGTCACTGAGGGTAAATCAGCTGCAGTATTCCAAGAGGGGGCTCCTCTCGCTCTACGTTTCGCGATTCTAACCGGCTTCCCCCATAAGCCAATGTTAAATTTCGAAGCGCGCCTTTCTTCAACGGGTTATCTGAAGTCGTTGACTTTTGGTTCATTTGAGCAAAATATACTAATTGGTATATTATGAAAAATATCCTAGTGATTTCTGCGAGTATAATTGCCATATAAATAGTTCACCCGTAACAAATTAATAGTGGATATTTGGGAATTTGATTGATCGATTTTCATTTTTGGTATCGACATTTTGTTTAATGGAATATCTATGTACGTTTTTAGCTGTTAAAAATTAACCATAAATTAATTACGAGATCGCACGCAGCACGCTGACCTGAGGGAAGTGAATTTCCGAATTAAAACCTTTAAACAAATCTAATAAAGGTTTTAAAACCACACTGGCAACATTTTTTTGCAAAATTGAAAAATGTTATTTTTTTGGCTGTTCTGATGCTCCTGGTTATATTTAAATTGACTATTTTAGGATGGCAGTGTTTTACATTATAAGGTTAGGAGGAGGTATAGTCAGGATACAAAATTGGTTTAGGGGTATTGGGGGTGATAAAACTACATCAAGATATAAAAAAATACCCCCGTAGCAGCAAACCTGCGTACTCAGCGAATTTCCAATGCATATATATGTATCTTAATACCAAATAAAGCCACATACCAAGTTTCATCAATATACATTCTAAAATAAACGATTTATGACATTTTAATTATTCTCCATAAGAATAATATGGCAGCTGAGTATGCAGGTTTGCTGAAGTAAGGAACATAAAAAATGGGGTTTTATACAAATATCAATATAACTCATGTAGGTAAAGCCACATACCAAATTTCATTAATTTATTTTCATAATGAAGGTAGATAACACGTTACTTATTCTCCATAAGAATAACATGGGGCTGAATACGCAGGTTTGCTGCTACGGGAGCCTTTGGTAAAAAATGGTTTTTTTGAGCAAATATCAATGGTCCACAACCAGATGAAGACGTATACCAAGTTTCGTCAGTATACGTTCATAAATAAGCGAGATATAACATTTTTATTTTCCTCCATAAGAATAACATTAGACAACGTACTGTGTTTAGCACTTTCAATATCTCGGTAACCAATTGACGTAGAGAAATGATCAAAATACCAAATTGTGTGTTTTTTTAAGCTGAATCCAATGGGAAAAATAAAATTTGACTATTTCCAAAATTATATGTAAAAAATTCGAAAAACCCATTTTTGGGGTACAAAACCCCCCCAAAATACCCCTTCGGATAGAGCGATCTGGCTGGTTTTCGAACTTAAAGTCATAAATGTTGCTTTACACGTTTATACCAAATTTCATCAAAATCGGATAATTTTTACGAGAGTTATCGTGCTCACGGACACACACACACACACACATATATATATATATATATATATATATATATATATATATATATATATATACAGTTTCGAACGAATGGTGTTTTTGGGGTCTGGGGACCTCAAAACGAAAAGTTATCATGGTCCCGGGCCTAGGTCTTACCATGCCGACTACTGTAATAGCTTCTTCCCTATAGGGGAAATTCGCTAACAGCCTTTTCCAGTGTAAAATCCCCATAAGACAACGTACTGTCCTAAGACAATTAACATTTTCTTTAATAACTCGGTTAATACTTGTGCTAGAATGATGAGGGAGGGCTTAATATTTTGGCATTTTACGAAAAATAATTTAATATGCAATAATTTTATATTTGGGTCTTTTCTGGCTCTTTTTGGGTCAATAAACTCAAAATTTGAAAAAATTAAAATCCCAAAAAGGGGGTTAGAGTTGTCCGATTGTTCTGCTCAACGAAGTTGTCCAACTGTTTACAGAAGGGAAGGTTCCTACCAAATTTCAAGTAATCGGACAAAAATTGCGACCGCTAGAGTGCGAACACACACACACACACACACACACACACACACACACACACACACACACACACACACACACACACACACACACACACACACACACGTTTTTAGCAATCCCCCAAAACGTGTTCATTGGGTCACGTTAGAAACTTCTATGGTGGTCCCGGGCTTATGTTTCACCATGCGGGCCATGCTAATAGTTAATTTTCCATAGGGAATTCACTAATAACACGTAATCCGTAAAGAAGGGACGTACGTTGAAAGTTAATGCGCCTTATGGGGGAAGCATGTACAAGGAGACAACTGAAGCGGTTAATTTCAAAGGAAAGCTGTTGGTGTAAGACCCAATTCAATTTAAATCCAAGTTTATTATCACGACAAATTACATGATTTTTGACGGATGTGCAGAACGTACCAAATTTCAGCTTAGTACCAAATTTTCACTTAGTAGCTCAGCAATGTACTATTTACATCGTGATTATGTTACCACTGTCGTTCTCATTATGCAACTTCAAGTTTAAACCTGATTCATGTTTATAACTAGCCAGATATACACAAATTTAGAATGGAAATGGCTGACGAGCAGATTTTGCTTGGTTCATTTGCCTCTCTTTTGCATGATTAAGGTCACTCCAGTTGCTATCATAGCTCATGTCATTTGGATATGACGACACTATATGCAATCATTATTCAATGCTTTTAGTCACTGTTCTCAGAAAACTGCATGTTGACAGTTTAACTACATGAGTAATACTGTGACAGTTTTCTGATTGATTATAAATATCTGTCATGATTCTTTTGTTTTGATTTGAAACTCCATAACCCTAATGTTTATTTTTTACTTTTCACATTATTTGATTCATCCTGGAGATGAGACCTGCCCAGAACTTATTTTTATCTCAGTGATTAGATAATTACAACGTTTAAAATCGTTGGAGCCGTTTTTGAGATCAGAGTTTCAAGCAAGCAAACTTTAATAATATTGGAGTATAGTACATCAAGTGTAGAAATTGAATAATATAAATTGATCCAATGTCACCTAGCTTGTTCTTAGCTATCGTAACAAATTAGTACGAAATGGGTAATGTATATGTTTGTCTTTTTAGCGAATTTCCCCTATAGGGATTAGCGAATTTCCCCTATAGGGAAGAAGCTATTACCGTAGTCGGCATGGTTAGACCTAGGCCCGGGACCATGATAACTTTTCGTTTTGAGGTCCCCAGACCCCAAAAACACCATTCGTTCGATACTGTATATATATATATATATATATATATATATATATATATATATATATTAGCGAATTTCCCCTATAGGGAAGAAGCTATTACCGTAGTCGGCATGGTAAGACCTAGGCCCGGGACCATGATAACTTTTCGTTTTGAGGTCCCCAGACCCCAAAAACACCATTCGTTCGAAACTGTATATATATATATATATATATATATATATATATATATATGTGTGTGTCCGTGAGCACGATAACTCTCGTAAAAATTATCCGATTTTGATGAAATTTGGTATAAACGTGTAAAGCAACATTTATGACTTTAAGTTCGAAAACCAGCCAGATCGCTCCATCCAAAGGGGTATTTTGGGGGGGTTTTGTACCCCAAAAATGGGTTTTTTGAATTTTTTACATATAATTTTGGAAATAGTCAAATTTTAGTTCTTCCCATTGAATTCAGCTTAAAAAAACACACAATTCGGTATTTTTATCATTTCTCTACGTCAATTGGTTACCGAGATATTGAAAGTGCTAAACACAGTACGTTGTCTAATGTTATTCTTATGGAGGAAAATAAAAATTTTATATCTAGCTTATTTATGAACATGTACTGACGAAACTTGGTATACGGCTACATCTGGTTGTGAACCATTGATATTTGCTCAAAAAAACCATTTTTTGCCAAAGGCTCCCGTAGCAGCAAACCTGCGTACTCAGCCCCATGTTATTCTTATGGAGAATAAGTAACGTGTTATCTCCCTTAATTATGAAAATAAATTAATGAAATTTGATATGTGACTTCACCTAGTTGAGTCATATTGATATTAGCATAAAACCCCCCTTTTTTGTGTTCCTTGCTTCAGCAAACCTGCATACTCTGCCGCCATGTTATTCTTATGGAGAATAATTAAAATGTCATAAATTGTTTATTTATGAATGTATATTGATGAAAATTGGTATGTAGCTTTTTGTGGTATTAAGATAAATATATATGCATTGGAAATTCGCTAAGTACGCAGGTTTGCTGCTACGGGGGTATATATATATATATATATATATATATATATATATATATATATATATATATATATATATATATATATATATATATATATGTGTCCGTGAGCACGATAACTCTCGTAAAAATGATCCGATTTTGACGAAATTTGCTATAAATATGTAAATCAGCATTTATGACTTTAAGTTCGAAAACCAGACAGATCGACCTATCGGAAGGGGTATTTTGGGGGGGTTTTGTACCCCAAAAATGGGTTTTTTGAATTTTTTACATATAATTTTTGAAAAAGTCAAATTTTAGTTTTGACCATTCGATTCAGCTTAAAAAAACACACAATTTGGTATTTCGATCATTCCTCTACGTCAATTGGTTACCGAGATATTGAAAGTGCTAAACACAGTACGTTGTCTAATGTTATTCTTATGGAGGAAAAGAAATTGTTTTTATCTCGCTTATTTATGAACGTATACTGACGAAATTTGGTATACAGCTTCATCTCGCTGAGGTCTATTGATATTTGCTCCAAAAAATTGTTTTTGCATAATTCTCCCGTAGCAGCAAACCTGCGTACTCAGCCCCCATGTTATTCTTATGGATAATAATTAAATGCTCTGTCTCCCTTAATTATGTACATAAATGAATCAAAACTGGTATACGACTTCACCTAGTTGAGTTATATCGACATTAGCATAAAAACCCATTTTTTGTGTTCCTTGTTGCAGCAAACCTACGTACTCAGCCCCAATGTTATTCTTATGGAGAATAATTAAAATTGTATATATCGCTTATTTGTGAATATATTTTTATGAAACTTGGTAAGTGGCTTTATGTAGTATTAAGACATTTATATTTACATTGGAAATTCGCTGAGTATGCAGGTTTGCTGCGACGGGGGTATTTGTATTATCCATCGTTCTCCCAAATTTCAGCTGCAACGATTCAGTAGTCAATGAATAATGTCACATTAGAATTAAAATACCTGCAGGGCAGAGCCCTAAATAATATTTGGATTGGGGGTAGACGTATATAGGCTTTGGGTCTACTAGCTATCCTCCTACCGAACTCCATACCCATCAGTCTAGGTGTGAGGTCAGTGTTGCCAATCGTTGTCTCACCGAAGCAAAGTTGGATTGTCCCTCAGACTGTTGGACTGTTGGACTTGACGACCGCCGGGCCGAACTCTTCGCAGGCCAAGCTACTGAGCAAAGCTCGGCACGATGGCACTGAAAAGACAACGCGGTAAGCGCAATACGCTGCGAAGGTTGTAAAATCAAAAGCAGGAAAACATTGCTAGAATTCAAGCAGCAGGTACTACGAGAAAGGGTAAAAATAACTAGGTTGGGTCAGCCAGGCCGGATGTAATGTCATCGGCTGTTTACCTAGCGGGGCGATGACGTCATGAAGGCGCTGTCAGAAGTAGAGTCGAATCTGTTCCAGTGTTTGAATATCGAATGAAAATATCGATATCGATATCGGCCGTGACTATCGTTATCATGATTATATCGAAGCCAAAATATTGAAAAATATTAATTTTTCTATGAATTTAAAAAGGATAAATTTATCCATGAATTTGTAAGATAACGTAATCCTACACCTAAATCTATAAACCGAAAACAAAAACGTAAAAATTAAAATTGACTTTCTAACACTCGCAAATAAATCGAATGTTCCAATAAATACAAGCTGACTTGTTTAATTTATTAAATCAATTTAAAAGATCCTGATTTAGATTGTTTTTCAGTTGTTTTGTGTTGTCTGGCAAGATTGTAGAAAGCCTAGGTTTTAACTGAGGTGTTTTAGAGTAACGGATACGATTAATAAAATTAGATTACCATTATCGTTACCGATAAATGCGATATCGAGGCAAAATATCGATATTAAAAATATATATGTAGTCGATGATCGATATAAAAGTATCGAAAATTTACCTCTAAGTAACTACACTTTCGATATATCGAGTATCTACTTCTAAATATTTATATTTTTGGGATTTAGTATTCAAATACTATTCCACAAGCAAACAGTGCAATTCTTTACTATACTAACTCTCTACTAATTCTTTATACTAATTCTTTACTATATCATGTGAATAATTTATTTATTAGCATGATACGTGTTGTTACAACTTAGCAGGATAAATAAAATACGTCTCACAACACTATAAAGTGTAAAACTATAAAGTATATAAAGTGTATTTACACTTATACTGTATTTACATACAAGACGGTAAAATATACACAAAAGATGGTACAAGGCGATCGATTTCAACCAGTTACACCACAAACGAATACAACCATCAACAGCAAGTCCATACATCCATCAAGCCACAAGACCGCTTCATTTCGTTCAATGCTGCACAGAGCCTACAAGATCCCATTAAGTGAAACAAGCAGAAGAAAGGAAATAGCTAAATCAAATCTATAGCTCGAGCCAACGGGTACCAATCTACACTCATTGATGAAATGGGCGAAGATATTGAAGAAGATGAAGAACCAAGAACGGCTCCGAAATATGACAACTCTGAACAACGAACGGGAGAAGGAGATTACGAGATATGTTGCATTTAACTTCACTGGCGATAAAACACAGAATATTGCAAATCGATTTAAGAAGTATGGAGTATCCGTAGCCTTCAAGGCGCAAAACACCATGAGTAAAATTCTGCATCCGAACATAGAAGATTGTGATAAGTTTGATAAGCCCGGTGTATGTAAAATCAGTTGTAATGATTGTGATAATTTTTATGTTGGTCAAACTGTTAATTTTGTAAAAAGATACAAGAATCATGTTTCAGCATGGAAGAACCGAAAACCGGAAAGATCGAATGTCGCAAGAAACCTCCTGGAAAATGGCCACTCATTGGGAACAATTGAAGACAATTTGAATATTCTCCATATTTGTAAGAAAGGAAATGTAATGAATGCATGGTAAGAATTGTAAATTTTTAAGGAAAAATGCAAGGATAGGGATAAATTGATCAATGAACAGGTAAACTTTGACTCTGGTGGTACTTATCGCAACTTGTTTACGGAACTTCCGGTAGCCAATAGTATATAAGCTGATCGTCATCTTGTTTCTGTCATTCTCAGATTGGGCCTGATGATGACCGATGTAACTGGTTGAAATCGATCGCCTTGTACCATCTTTTGTGTATATTTTACCGTCTTGTATGTAAGTACAGTATAAGTGTAAATATACTTTATAGTTTTGTAAAAGGTATTTTATTCATCCTGCTTATGTAATGTGGAAAACCCTGCTGTTGGGTTTTACACTACTGAGTCGACGTGTAACCTGAAACAAATAAACGGTATCAGGAAACTGACACATACTTTCTCCCTTTTAGCCCAACTTTAATGAATAAATTACTTTTTATTTACTAAATATAGAATACAAAGCACGGACGAATGTACAGAAAATCTCGAAAACAAGTTGTTTTAAAAAACATCCACCCAAATCCCTCCTTTGGAGGCACTACGAATCCATTGCTACACTCGTGGTTGAAGAGGGGAAATGCCCCCTATTCCCCCCCAGGGTTATTAAGGGGCAACATATTTCAAATTTCCCCTGTTGGTCAATGCTAACTTGGCAAGCATATCAAGTTTGAATGAAATTTATCAGTAAATAAGAAAGAAATAGTAATTTTGTTATTCCCCATAAGAATAACATTGGACAACGTACTGCGTTTACCGCAAAATTAAAATTTCAATTTTCTCCGAAACCAGCAATCGTAGAATAGTAATTCAAATTACTAAATTATTTAGTTTTCTGAGTTATTTTTAATGGTGAATAGTAATATTTTTTATATTTATTTATTTTTATGAAAAATCCAAAAAACTGAATTTTTGATGTTTTAATTCCTGTAATTTCTGAACCCGAATTTTTACAGGAATGCGGGTGGTGTCATTTTGTTGGTAAACGAAAAATTTCTACAAACAAATAAAATTTAATCAAAATCGTTAAAGCTTTTTTTGAGAAATTCGGATTTTTCATGTTTTTTGGCGGTTTTGGGGAATAATTACCCTTAAAAATCAAAAATTCGAAAAAATGAAAAAATACCTGGAGATATCGTGGATTAGTACCTACAAACCAAATTTCATAAAAATCGGCCGATTGGTTAAGGCTCTAGCTCTGTACACATCCACACAGACACACAAACACACGGACACACACACACAGACAGACATCACTTAAAAACCACTTTTTTGGGTTCAAGGAGCACCAAAACGAATATTTCCACTAACAACTCAAATTTGAAAATTTTGACGAAAACAATACTTTCTCCATACATGTATAGAGGGAGAAAGTAAAAATTGTGAGAGAATATTGGTCAGTGGGTTAAATGATGGGTCTGGTTGACTAGATGACTGTTGGGGTTAGCCAAGCCTGTTTGGGTCCTGCGGTGAAGCTATTCTACTGTTGCTGTTGACTGTTTGGTTTATTGGGGACACGTTAATTTGGTCCAGAAGAGGGAGATCTTTTAACCAGATCTGAAAGTTGCTCCAGGCAGCTTTGATTTTAATGTTAAAACAAATTTAAACTACTCTAAGCTAAAGACACCTTACAAAATCTAATACAGAGGAGAAATACAATATATCGAGGATGTGTGAATCAACTAAATTGGTTTACTGAAACTAAATTGAATTGAATTTAACTACGGACCACTAAAACATTTCCTGGATGATTAATCTACCAATATGAAAAGGTGGTGGGATCAGGAGTGTGCTGGTTGGTGTAACCAGCCGGGGCCCATAAAATTATTTTGAACTCTCCTCATGCTGGGATGAAGGTTCCTGACAGTACCGGCTCTAGGGCAGTGCGAGCCGTGCTCCAGCACGGGGCGCGCAGGGCGCGGCGCTTTTGGGGGGGCGGCGATCGGCGCTCATAACGGGTCGTGGGATGCGGCCGCAGTGGCGTATTGTCGTAGTTGGGTATAGCCGCCTTTAAAGGTGGCTTTGAGTTGGGAGCCTGGGCGGCGGATATATTGTTAGGGGCTATATATACAGTAGGGATTGAAGAGGAAAACCTATTCATATGTATGTGTACAATCATCGTACACATACATTCGTCCAGGGGAACCAAAACAATATTCAAAACGCTGTTCAAAACCGACCGCAATTCTGACGGTTCCTGGAATCTGTAAGGCTGAAGTTTTCGATGGATACAGCAAAGTTTGTTGTTGAGTTATTTTTGTTTTTGAAAAAAAACTAATGATATCTGAATATATTATTTGTTTAATGATTTTAATATATAACACGTTATTCAGTTATACTGACTATATCTTCGAGTATTTAATCTTTAAGGTTTTGTGTAGCTATAAAGCTTATTTTTAATTTTTTTTTATTCTGTGATATATCGAAACTTATCTTCTAAAAGTGTTTGGATCAATTAAGTTTAACACCAGTGACTCTAAAAACTCAAGTTGGGTGTAAAAATGTTTTTTCGATAGTACTATACTGTGATATACTGTCGCAACTTATTTAAAGTAATGCCAATTAGTAAGAAATACAGATGATTAGTCAATTAACCACGACCAGAGCTCAAATAATCTTAATCTGTAATGAGGAGAAGTATATGTTTAATTCTTAACATTTCCGACTAAATCTCCAATACTCCGAAATGGCTCAGTTAACAAGTAAGAACTTGGTTAAAATGGTTACTAAACAGACAGAACGATAAACTATATTTTTCAAAGTAAACTAAAGAGTTAACCTTACAAGTAACGATGTAAGGGGGTGCCAGAATCTGAGGAGGGTGCACCATATTTCCCCCTCATTTCATATAATACTAAACTCAAATAGATTAAATCCCTATTCAATACTCTTCAGCCTCCAAACCATATCTTTCCTTATCTATAGGAACTAGTTTTAAAAAATCGCGTGGGCGGATTAAAACAATTAGTTGCATTGTGTTACTTTATATTTTAACATTGCAAATTTCTTGCATCGTATTGCGAATTTTATTCTAACTCTCAATACCAATCAGTATGCCCTGAAGTTGTCACAAACCGTTAGAGGTCAAAACAGCTGCTCGTTTTGGAATAGAGGGGAGCAGAAGTTGTATTGTCTGATATGTAAATTTAATGTTTAAGTATGATGAAGGTGCAAAACATGGTGAATGTTCATAACTTTCTTTCAAATATTGCCTTTCAACAACTTATAATACTAATATACAACAATTTACAGAATCAGTTTGGTTTTGATATATTTACAAATACTTTATGTTAGCGCTACGGCCTATGCCGCCCACCCCGCATCAGGTGGTGTACTGACGAGGGGGAGGCGGTCCGCCCCAGGCCCCGCTTTGGCATAGGCCCTCAAATATTGAAAAATGTTCGAAAGTCTGAGCGAGTATTTTCCGCCGATCTCCGGAGAATCGCTACCGATCTTCTGTCATATTTTGGGCCGTTATTACGTAGTAAAGTCGTCATTTTTGGACCGTATTTTGTTTTCCGTCAACGTTTATAGCCGATATTACGCGGCAAGGACGTTAATTCCAGATTATATCATCTGTAACGTCTTCAACTACGGCCGATAAAACGTGGTTCGGTCGCCATTTACACAGTTAGGTTGTTTTTTATGTCCGATTCATGTGTAATACATAATGTTATGTCTCGGAATTTTCGGCCGATTATACGTAGTGCGATCGTCTTTGGCGGCCGTTTACTACGTGATTTGGCATGTCGCGATCGTCCAAAGATTGGCGAGAAATACTCGCTCAAACTTTGGAGTATTTTTCAAAACTTTGAGTCCATTTGACTATTTAAATACTCAAATTTTGAGTATTCGCACGCCCCTAATCATCGTACACATACATATGAATAGGTTTTCCTCTTCAATCCCTACTGTATATATAGCCCCTAACAATGTATCCGCCGCCCAGGCTCCCAACTCAAAGCCACCTTTAAAGGCGGCTATACCCAACTACGACAATACGCCACTGCGGCCGCATCCCACGACCCGTTATGAGCGCCGATCGCCGCCCCCCCAAAAGCGCCGCGCCCTGCGCGCCCCGTGCTGGAGCACGGCTCGCACTGCCCTAGAGCCGGTACTGACGAAATCTTTCCCACGCTCAGAACAGATGTACTGTTATCAGTTTGTACTTCACCGTTCCTGCTCAGTTTTAAGGGTTTGTTTTCATTATTATTTTTCTTAAAGAAACACATAATTGTTTTATGATACACAGTGTATTGTGATACGTTGATTACAAGTGTGCACATTTGTTGTTTTAAAATTTTAGAGTTTTTAATTATTTGAGGTTTTTAATTTTTTTATGGCAAAAAGTTTAGTGGCGCGGAAGATCGGAAACGGGATACATTTCCAGGACGATAATATATGAAATCAAGATTTTGAACTTCACAAGTCTCTTTTCTGAATGTGTTCCATAGCTTGTCATTTCAGGTGATTAGCTTAGCACGGAACCAGAAACATCGCAAACGCAACAACAAGCGAGGGAGAGATTCGTTCGTTTCGTGAAATTCCAGTGAACGGGAAAGTCCCTGGCCCATTGTGGCTGTTTAGGGCGCTTGGGCCCTCTTCAGCCGAATAAGGGAGAGAGGCCGAATAAGGGACGTGTCAGTCTATCTCAGAACTATGGGGTAGGGAGGTTTTGGATTATGGTGGGGGGCGGCAAATTTGGTCTTTGCACGGGCGCTGAAAAACTGACGGGCCGCCCCTGGTTCCTGAAGGCCTTCTATTTCTTCTGAAGCCCTGCATTGGTAACTAAATTACTTTAAATTAAACCGTGGTACTTTGCGCTAGAAATCGAGTTAAGATGACGGAGCACCTTGACGGCTAGTGGGAAGAGGGTTTTCGCTGCTCCGACAAACAGCTGACAGTTGCCAGCCCAGGAATTCGCAATGTAGGACAGAACAATACAGACCGCCGGGCCGGGCAAGGTGAACGTTTCATTGCATGAAATGACTAGAGTCAAATACTCCCTACGGGACGCTACGCGTCACAGACCATAGAAACCTGTGCTTATGGAACTTCTCGAGGAATACGTACCAATAGCCAGAATAGATACGTAATTCAAAGAAAAATTTAGTGATATGAATGAACTGATTGACTTAGAAGAATCGAACAACCAACTTCTGCAGTTCAAAGAACGAAAAATTTTCCTTACTTGTGTAACCTGATAAAATCACCGGCTCGCTTTTTTGACGAAAATCTTTAAGGAGTGTTCTCTCCAGTATCAGCAATATACCTCCTTGCTTGTGTGAATCATCAATAAGGTTATAATTGAACCAGGACCAACCACATGAAGCAAATAGAGAATTAATTTGAATTTTTCACGAACAATGAATTTCTACAGAGGAAAGTATACAAATATTTGAAATCGTTTGAGAATAGGAGCATAAAGGAATAAATATTTCAAAGGTTTTTCGGTCGAATATTTACGGTACAAATTTTGTTTGTGTGTTTGTTTGGACTTTAACTGGGCTTTTTTTGGAAAAATCAGCTTATTACCATGTATTAAAATTTTCTTTGAAATAATTACTCAAATTATGCTTACTTGATAACGATAAACTTGTCTCAAGTTGGATTTCATTTTGTTTCAATTTGTAATTTATAAGTTTACGAATGAGAACAGTTCAAACTCTGTTATTGTTGCTATCTCTGGTTGATGTTTTAAGAGTGATTAAATAGCCCAATGATAATGGCTGCTGGGTCCATTATTGAGTCTTCACAAAATTCAAGATGTACGAAATCAATAGAGATTTTTCATTTAGAGCTTTAACCAACAATCTACTTTCGCCAAGGGAAGTGTTGCATGCCCATCACTCATTTGTCATAATTTATTTATATATTAATCTGTAAGCGAAATTTTTAAGTCAAAATTGTGGGAGTTTGACAAATCGCAGGATGATGGGAGACGGCTCAAATTAATGGTTTTGGTCCCAGGGACTCGGGGAAAATAGTAGAATTTCTAAAAGGTTACCAGCAAACGGTAAATAACGTAAAACATCCCCCATAAGAAAATCATGGGGATTTAAAAACGTCTGCTTTGTTTACATTGAAACATGTAATTTTTTTACGATGCCATTGGTGTTGTTTTATTTTCCTCAGCATGTAAAGAGTAAAAAAAAAACAGATTGGCAGGAATTGCAGCAAGGTCAAAGGAACTTGAGCTCAACTTGAGGAATTTCTGAACTCAAAGGAACTTAAAAAAAATAGTTTTCTGTGCTCAAAGTTATGAGTTATATTAGTTTACTACGTTTAGTAAAAAAATAATGATCCTTTAGGTCTAGATGATGAAGAACGTGTCTGTATATTAGAGTTAAGCCTTACAAAGTTTTAAATGGTTGCCCCTCCAAGCCACTAGTTTGTCATAATTTGCCACCGTTACATTCCATGGTCTTTGGCTGCGGTTGTATTTTTTACGATTTTCAATAAAGACCGATACAATAAAGATACCAAAAATCAGAAACAAAAGGATAACAAATTAAATGGTGAAAAAATGCCTCGTATTGTTAACAAGTAATTTTATTATATTTACTTAAAATTGAAACTTTTTAGGAAACACTAAAGCGGAAAATATTATTATGGAAGTTCCTCTCAAAGTCAAAGATAAATACAGTTGAACTTTGGCTCCAGGCCATTTGCGGGGTATTTTAAAATAGTTTTGGCAAACATTTAACCCCGTTATGTTGAGAGGACGATAATTATTCACGAGTTTTAATGTTGTGTCTCTCAAAATAAGTTTTCCTGACAAATGAAACTGTTTATTTCCGACCGAATGGACGTTATGAATTATCGTACTCGTGATACGGCGATGCAATAAGTAGCATCGAATATCTTATCGACATATCGTCGAAGATATCGTATCGGTCGTATTGTAAAGCGAAATTTGTTTCGACATCAAATATCATATCGGCCGTACAGTGATACAATACGTATCGACATCGAATATCGGCCGTTGTATATCGCAATACTATGTACCGATATCAAACATCGTATCGCCGTTGTGTATCGTTGTCAATTGAATATCACTCATATAACTTATTTAACGTGTCAGGATGTAAGTTTGAAGCATTATTTTTACATATTTTGAGAGTACCAGTGAGTTAATGTATATGGTCGTCTGCGAAATAAAGGCAAATAATTGTAAAATTTCCGTCAATATTACAGTTTTGATGTGACGATACAAATTTAAATATCGTTGTTCACTATTTGGCAAGTCTCATTCTACGAGAATCGCATCAAAATATCATATCGTTGGCAAAATATCGCGATATTCGGTACGAAATTGGATGTTGATACGTATCGTATCACGACACACAGCGGTTAATACATATAATGTGTTCTGCTGATATGGAACCACTTTTATTTTTCACGCAAAATTAATTACACTTGCCGCCAGGAAAGTGTAGCGATGCACGTGGAGAATAGTTGTACCACAGACAAAGGAATAGATTCGTTTCTCTGTGGTTATACTGATACGGCACGTATCTAAATATTTAATTCCGTAAGCGAATCGGTCCCTACGAAATATCTCGAGCTAGGAAGAAGTTAAGTTAGGTTATGACGATTCATTTTAAAGCTTGAGGGCCAAGGACGGTGGGAAAAATATCAGAAATATCAAAAATTACGTGGGCTTCGCCCCACTGGTCTTCAAAGATCCAATGATTTTCTTATGGAAACATCACTGCAGTGTTTTTATTAATAAGCAAAATGAAAAGAGGCCTAATGATCAGCTGTGATTATCCACTTACACAAAAACCATATGTTAGGGGCTATAGCCGGGATAGTGGCTGTAAGCCACTAGTTTTCTTTTAATATAGTCCTAGTGGCATACAGGGGCTATAGCTCCTAACACAGATATATTATCACAGCTGATCATTAGTTCATTTTGATTATTAATATAAACACTGTAGTGATATTTCCATAAGAAAATCATTGGATCTTTGAAGTCCAGTGGGTTGTAGCCCACGTAATTTTTGACATTTCCGTTATTTTTCCCACCGTCCTTGGCCCTCAAGCGTTAAAATAAATCGTCATAACCTAACTTAACTTCTTCCTAGCTCGATATATTTCGTGGGGACCTATTTGCTTACGGAATTAAATATCTAGGAATCAGTTTCCAATATCGGATACAAGTTGCTTAAAGCAATATCCACAAAAAAAAAATAAAAAAAATTTAGTTTTCTCTGCTCAAAGTTATGAGTTATATTATGAGTTTACAAAGTTTAGTAAAAAATAATGATCCTTTAGGTCTAGATGTTGAAGAAATTATCTATATATTAGAGTTAAGCCTTACAAAGTTTTATTAAAATACAGTGCCAAACAGCTTCTCTTGATTGTCTTAATATTTCAGTTTTGTTTTCAAATCAAATAAAACAGCTGATCACCAAAGTGTTTTAACCAAAAACTTTAAAATTAACTTGTGGCCTTGAGAGGGATTGTATTGCAAACTAATATTGTTCCTCCAATCTTCTTACCGACCCTTCCCTAGGGACACACAATAAGCTTCGGTTGACGTGTGAGGATCTTTGAATCTTTGACCTCTGAATCCGTCCCCTCAACAACACATAAACATAAACATAAACATACCGACCCTTCATTTAAGTGTATAGTTCGTGGGTGTCAGATCTATATAGTCTCAAAAGTGCCTGTGCGTCTCGCTTGTCATTTGGATACAATTATTTTGGATGTATATAATTGCGTCCAAGGATCATTCTGTCCGAAATTAAAATTATGTTCATTGTGTCTTAAACCAAATAAAATATGCTGTTTATTGTGTCCAAAAGAGATGCTTGTCGCTGTGTGCAAAAGTTAAGGCAAAACAGAAAACATTGATGTTAAATATAATTTTGACAGAATGAACAGTTTAAATGTTTTGGATAGAATGCAGAGGTATTATTTAAATATATAAAAATACAACGTCGATTCATTCAGTCCAAGTTCATTCGCTCTAAATTATATTAACTAACGATGTTTTTTGTTTTGTCTTTACATTTGGACACATGAACAGCATATTTTATAATAATTATTTGATTTTGGACGGAATCGACGGACGTTTTGGACACAATGAACATAATTTTACTTTTGGACAGAATGATCATTGGATACAATGATACACAACCCTTATGCTCTTATTTTCTAGTTGCTGTTCCAATAAATTCTTCTCTATAGGGTATGTTAAATTCGGTGAACTAATACTTGCCAAGTTTATTTTCCTCGTTTATTATAAGAATAAAAATAGTCACTTTGAATGCTAAACGTTTGCACAAACCTTATCACGTTTAAATATTTCCATCCCACAAAATAACGACAGTAAAATGTAAGTAGTAAGTTAAAATGAAATCTCAAACTAAAGTAATGTTCACCAAAGTTGAAATAAGAGATAATAAAGCACATCTTAATGTCAGAAAGCTCTCAAGTCGCGACGGTTGCTTCTTTATTGTGAAATATCCTTTTGTTTCGTTCCAACACTTTGTTGCCATCTTTGGATCTTCGACTCCATCTTTATTGATGTTATCTTCTTTGAGACTATTGACCATCATTTCGTCAAGCTATATAGACCTAGATGTTATATGAGAGGTTTAAACTAAAAATAAAATTGTATGTGTTTATTGTGAATCCAACAAATCGATACTATCAATAAATAAAAGAATAGAATGGTTCTTATAAGGCTTATTCACATTTACCATGTCTTTCTATTGCTTCAAATTAGTTGTACATCGCTTTTTTGGTTTTATACCTAATTTTGAAGTTTGGCGTTATATACTGTAATTATGTACATTATATGTGAGATTATGTACAGTTTATTTAGTATTTAATAGTATATTTCACTACTAGTCACGAAATAGGACTTTTGTGACGATTAGAGAACGATACTTTTCATCACGATGCAAATAACCACATTAAACTGAAACAAAAATGATCTGATATTTCATAGTCTAGTTAATTTTGTAAAAGTAAACACAACACGGTTTTACAATTAATTTTAGTGTTAAAGTCAGCTGTTTGAACACAGAATCGTCCAAAATAACGAAATTACACTGGTGCTCCTGTTGAGTAAAACGGGAACTTCAGTTGTTTAGGACAGGTAAAGTTTTGTTTGAGACAGGTAAAGTATTGTTTGGGACAGGTAAATTAATGTTTAGGACAGGTAAAGTCAGCTGATCATTATTTGTTTTGGTGTAAGGAAATCGACGATTTTCGAGGATCTCAGCTGTATGGTAATGGGCTATTTCCGAAGACAGAGTGATGAAAATCTGTTTTCACCACACTACGCTGTAATCACCTGTTTTCGGAACGTTATTTGAATACCGAAAGTAGAGTTTTTATGCCCAAGGGCTGAAAATTTTCGGCCCTAGGGCCGAAGTCAGCTGATTTATTTAGCCAGTGTTGCCAACTTGTTTTCAAGCGTACACGACGTTACCTGGTTAATACGTGCATACCATTTTGTGTTCTTTGGTTGAAACACTGGAACAAATAACAATAAAATTAAAAAAATTGTACTATCGATGATTTGTTTATTGCTTGACTGTTTTTAGTCCGAGATTGCATGAGCCCGCTCGTGTTATATGACCGATCACATTTAACCCGTTAATAATTTAGTATAGTGAAAAATAGCGTTCACACCTCTGCCGAAAGGGTTTTGCATAGCCCTCGAACGATTTATGGCCTCGACTTCGTCTTGGTCATAAAACACGATCTCGGGCCAGCAAAACCCCACTTTCGGCCCTTGGTGCGAAATATACTATTACGTTACTCTGTAATCGAAAATAGCCCATAACCATACGGCTGAGGTTTACGAAAATTATCGATTTCCTTGTAACAAAACAAAAAATGACCTGCTGACTTTGCCTGTCCTAAACATTACTTTTCCTGTCCAAAACAATACATTGCCTGCCCCAAACAAACTTCTCGCGTGCAGCTTCCCCGACCTCGATTACCCCTAAAAAATATATTTTCGTAGCTTGGGAGCCATTACAGCTCGAGAAACAGCCGCGGACGGACGGACGCACGGAGCCTCAGACAAATACAAATGCGAATTATAGTATTGATTCCAGAGTTTTACCGAACCATGAACCGGGTCATCCAAAAAGAAATGATACATTTTGGCGTTGGTTTTATTCACAATGTTTCAAATGTATGATAAAATGTGCATATGCACAAGTAGAGGGGCTATTTGAGTTTCTGGATTACCTTGGATTTTGATGTGGTCACCGTTAAAGGCTCTACAAGTGTCAACGCGAAATTCGATCTCTTCCTGAGAATTTCTTGGGTGTCGCTAATGCTTGTAATGCCATCTGATATTCAGGTTCTAAATTTGTGGTCTAACAGCTGTTTCAAAATTAGTGGTCATATGTTAAAAAAATAGTGTATGATGAGAAAATCGGAAACTCAATCCACCAAAGAGAGTGAAAAAGATATGTTATTACAGGCACTACCCAGGAAATGCTCAGAAATGTTTGGCGAGAGAACGAGTTTCGCTTAGATAATTTAGGGCTTTGAACGGTGGCAACATCTAAATCCGCTGAACACCAGAAGATAGTTTTAGAGCTCCCCCACATGGACATATCATACATTTTGTACCTGGAGGCCGATCTTTGAGGCCTAATAGATTTGAGTGTGACGTTGAATTCAACAATGTTACTGACCTTCTATTATCTCAGATTGAAAGATTTCTAATTTGCTTTGAGTCGGGACAAAAATAAACCTTTTCATAGTTTGTGAAATTGCACTTCTTAAGCCGGGTTTATACTATGTAGCAAAACATGTTATATAACATTTGATATATGTAGTAAATGTTATATAACATATTAATTTGGAACCTTTTACTCCTGCTAGATGTAACATGTAGCAAATGCTACATGATACATATAGCAAATGTTATATAACATTTAAAATCATTCATTTTTTGCTACATGCTACATGGAGCAAAACCTTTCTCCAGTGGCGAAAATGACGTGAAGTTCCGGAACCACTTTTCTCTTAAAAGATCTTTGAAATTGTCCATTCAACTATCGCATTTTCCTTTCAACCTCGGCTCTTTCCATCTGCATCTCCAACGCGATGCTTCCCCAGGCGTCATGTTTTTTATTACGAATTTTATAATCCGTTTACGTTGGGTCCCACAATGTCGGCTGTTCGCGAAAAAGCTCTATTAACTTTATAATTTTACCTCCATCCCACACACCATCACAACCTTCCATTGCAAAACAATTAACCAAAACAAAGTCACAAACTCAGTCCTCCGCACTCAACTGCCACACCACGCGCCTTCCACTCAACTGACGAACAGACAGAAAATGCTCCATGTAGCAGATGCTAGACGAAAAATCCGCGTATACCATTGCTACATATAGCCAATGCTACATCTATCACGGTTTTCTTTGATCTTTACCGACTCCGAATGGATAGCACGATTTTTGCTAAATGTAGCAGAATCTGCTAGATATAGCAATGTTATATGTATCAGTTTAAAAACTGAAATTTTCTACTTAGAGCACATGGTTTATAACTTGTGCTAGATGTTAGATGTAGCAGATTCTGCTATAAGTATTTTTCGTACTTTTCGAAAATGTTATATAACTTTGCTATGTAACATATAGCACGTTTTGATAAGTGTAAACCCGGCTTTACGTATGTTCTGAACGGGTAATATTTGTTGGTTCAGTTGTTTGGATTAGAATTGTTAATACGCACTATGCTACCCTCAACGTCAAGAGGTTCCCTGTGTAAAACTTGGCAAAGAAATTCACAATAAATATATTTATTTTACCTTAGATAAACGTCAACTGGCCAAATTAATCGAGGTATTTGAGTTGTTCGCGCCTTCAAATGAACGATACTGCCCGCCCGACGGGGCTGCATCGCATACAACCTTGCTTTGATAGGCCGGGCGCTAAGAATGTTATAGTCACATCTATACAGGGTAAGTTTTAAAAGAGTCCCCCCGGACTTTTTTATTCCTTTCATAAGATATCGACTCCGGACCAGCACCAATCTTTGTTGATCAAGATATACTTCATTTTGACTTATTTCATATTTTTGGCCGCCATCTTGAATCCGCCTTATTGCATTACATTTGTTTTTCAAGTGTGGGGCTATGACTCATTATATTGAACTGAAATTTTACGGCAAATACAATGCTGCAATCCATTTTTGAAAATCATTCTCAAGGTAATGGTGATTTAAAAACCCGTTGAATAGAGTTTTAAATGCTCCAACCTTAAAATATGCACGGTTTCCCGTAATTACATCAGATAATGGCCATACCCAACTTCACATTGTAGAGAGGGGTTCCACAAGGCAGCGTTTTAGGTCCGACCCTCTACACCTTATTCACAGTTAATTTACCTGTAAGTGCTAAGGAGCCATGCACATATTACGTAACGCTTTTAAAGGGGGGAGGGTGTACTGTAGTTTTATTCTGTGCTATGTGGGGAGGGGGGGATTTGATCAACGTTACGAAACTCACCTATTTTAACCCTAAAATCTGGCGCACTCCCGTTTCTGTTGACAACGTTATACATATTTTAAAATTTAAAACTATTCAAAATGATATCTAAATCAAGGTTACGGTTGATTTTAATTATATAAAAATACTTCCGTCACACTATTGTAATAACAGTAACCAAAACTAGATACAAAAACGTGATTTGAGTAAGTTCTGTATTGCTTTTCAGTTTTGTTTTGTGTTGTTTTAGGGTGTAAAATCATGACATGATACAGTATTGCGCAGTGCCACCCACATCTTTAGTTTTGTTTTTGCCGCACAAAAACGTTTTCTATCTTCTATCCTAAATCAATATTCTAAATTGCTAATAAAACGATGTTTAAAAGGTTTATGCGCTGTTTACTGCGATTGAGTTACGTAACACATTGGGAGGGATGCTCAAGGGTTACGGTGTGTTACATGGGGGTGGGTTAAAATAACTAAAATATGCGTTACGTAATATGTGTATGGCCCCTTACGTTACTGTGGCTACCTTCGCTGATGACACAGCTATATTAGCCTCTTACGAAGGCCCAAGAACAGCTTCCCACTTATTTCAATCAGAACTGGATGATCAGAAGCTGAAGATGAAAGTTAATTAAAACGAGATCGCACGCAGCACGCTGATGAGGGAAGTAAATTTCCGCATTTAAACCTTAAAAAGATCAAATAAAGGGTTACCACCACTGGTTACATTTTTTTGAAAATTGAAAAATGTTATTTTTTGGGTGTATTGATGCTTCTGGTTGTATTTAAATTCACTGATAGGATGCCAATGTTGTACACTATAAAGTTAGAAGGAGGTATTGTCGGGATAACAAGTTGGTATAAGGGTATGGAGGGTGATAAAACGATATTAAGATATGAAAAACAGCCTTTTCCAGTGTAAAATCCCCATAAGACAAAGTACAGCATTTTGACAATTAACATTTTCTTTAATAACTCGGTAAGTACTTGTGCTAGAATAATGAGAGAGCTTAAAATCATTGGATTTTCACGTGCCATAATTTAATGTACAATAAGTGTACGTGCGGGGCTTTTCTAGCCCTTTTTAGGCCCGAAAACTCAGAAATTCAAAACTTAAACTCCCCAAAAAAGGAGGTTAGAGTTTTCCGATTGTTTTCCCTAACGAACTTGTCCAGCTGATTATTAAAAGGAATGTCTCTACCAAATTTGAAGTAAGTCGGACTAGAATTCCGACCGCTACCGTGCGAACACACACCCACACACCACACACACACACACACACACACACACACACACACACACACACACACACACACACACACACACACACACACACACACACACACACACACACACACACACACACACACACACACACACACACACACACACACACACACACACACACACACACACACACACACACACACACACACACACACACACACACACACACACACACACACACACACACACACACACACACACACACACACACACACACACACACACACACACACACACACACACACACACACACACACACACACACACACACACACACACACACACACACACACACACACACACACACACACACACACACACACACACACACACACACACACACACACACACACACACACACACACTCACACACACTCTTGACGTGAATTTTGAGGGAAAACTATTCATTTTTCTTATTTTTTTACCATAAATTCGCAACAGAATAAAACTTTTCCCATTAAAACAACATGGGGTTTAATTTGTTTACATCTTTTGAAATTAAAACAGCTGTGCCACAGAGTTAAATTAGCCTTTGATATTGATACCAGCTGTACTTATTCAGTTTGTTTACTTTTAAACTACAGCAATGTATAATTTTTAGTTATGGTGATCTATAGTTATATCTTATCGTATTTCTTCTTTTCTACCTTAATAGTAATGAACAACGGAGGAAGGCCGCGTCGCCGAGGTGTTGGCTTTCGAAATCAGCATGACAGACGACAGCGTAGGCGAGAAATTTATAATGAGGAAAGGAATGAACAACCACATCATGACGTCGAAGATACTCCTATTTTTAGATTACCACTTATAAACGAGATACCAACACACAATCTGGGCCTGATGAATGATCAATGTATGCATTGTGGTGCGTTGCACTTTGTTGAAGAGTCTACAAATGGTCACTACAACTCTTGCTGCCATAACGGTCTCATACATCTACCACAGCCTGAAAATAACAATGAACTACAACAGTTGTTTAGGAATGGACATTTTATTAAAAACATAAGACAGTATAATAATATTATATTATAATGCTAGAAAATCAGTGCTTATTTATAAATGACCAATGAAGGTTGATAAAAAATTTATGTATTTTGGTTTTTTAGGGGCTTTTGCCCCTACAAGCCCCTAGTTTTATTTATTATTGTGTAAAGAGAGCTTTGTAAAATGGCTTTTGTTTTGTATGATAAAATAAATACCCCCGTCGCAGCAGACCTGCGTACTCAGCGAATTTCCTATCCATAAATATATTTCTTACTACCACATAAAGCCATTTACCAAGTTTCATAAAAATACATAAATAACTAAGTGATATATAGCATTTTATTTATTCTCCATAAATAGGGCTGAGAACGCAGGTTTGCTGCAACAAGGAAGATGAAAATATGTTTTATTTTGCAATTATCAATATAACTCAACCAGGTGAAGCTACATACCAAGTTTTAATGATTTATGTTCATAATTAAGGGAGATATAAAGCTTTACGTATTCTCCATAAGAATAACATTGGGGATGAGGATGCAGGTTTGCTGCTAAGAGGATAATCAACAAAAAAAATTTTTTTTTGCAAATATCAATATACCAGTACTAGTTGAAGCCACATACCAAGTTTCATCAATATTCATTCATTAATAATAGAGATATAAAATTTTAAATATTCTCCATAAGGATAACATTGGACAACGTACTGTGTTTAGCACTTTGAATTACTCGGCAACGGTTGGACCTAGAATCACAATTTAAACACTAAAATGATTGTTTTGTAGAGCTAAACTGATTGGTAAAAGTAAATGTGAAGTTTACAGTAAAACTAATTAAGGAAAAGTTAAAAACCATTTTCCCATAAGATTAACATGGGAGAATTTATGAACACGTTTTTTGGATTTTCCCTGCAACCACTTAACCTAGGTTAATGATTCAAAATATCAAATTATTTGTTTTTTTAAGCTCTATAAAATGGCTAAAACTAAAATTGAGTGTTTTTAAAATTTTAGGAAGAAAAATTCAAAAAAACTGATTTTTGAAAAATTTAAAACCCCATAAAACCCCCTTTCCATAGTCCGATCAATCTGGTTTTCAAACTTAAAGTCATGAATGTTACTCTACACATCTACACATTTTTGCTATATTTCATCAAAATCGGGCGTTTCTTTCAAAAGTTATCGCGATAACGGACACATATATATATATATATATATATATATATATATATATATATATACATACATATATATATAAACTTGAACGAATGGTGTTTTTGGCATCTGGGGACCTCAAAACAAAAAGTTATCATGGTCTTGGGCTTAAGTCTTACCATGCCACCTACAGTAATAGCTTCTTCCCTATAGGGGAAATTCGCTAAAAGAAATTTTTTGTGAAGGACACTGAAGCATTAGTCTTCATCAGTATCATTAATTTTGTTCTGGTTAACTGAGATTTAATTTCAAATGACAATGAAAAAATTAACTAAAGGTTGATAAATTATTGATTACCATAACAAGAGTTTTTGTTGTCAAACGACAATAGTATTACACGGAGTATGCAATTGTTCAATAAATCTTATTAAATTTAAAACTTCTATTTTAATATGCCAACTGTTACACAGACTTTTGTCTGTTCTTTGTGACTGTAAAATAATCTCGGTCGACTTGTTTATTTAATTAAAGGTATGACTCAGTGATTTAATCGGTTCCCGTTGATACATATATAAAATGTAGAATGTTCTCTTGTTATTCAGCCACAAGTCTAGTAAGTATAATGTCAGTAAGTAGCTTAGTTATTAATTAATACAAAGTCTTGTTTTATAATATTTGTTGCTTTGCTACAGTTAACATTAATAGGTACTTTAATGTGTTATAACCTAGAACGAATCAGGACAAAGCTGGGGAAAACTGCATTAGATGTGATAATTATCATAAATAACATATCATAACTCCACTAAAATATACTTGGTGGACCAGAGAAATCATTTAATGTGACATTTATATAAAGCACTTTTTTATTCTTTAAACAATTATGATTGCATACACGATCTTCTCATATGTAGATCCGAGGACGTTAAAAATGGTACTACAAATTAAATATCTGAATGATCAAGAATATTCTCAAAAGACTATCAAGTGTAATTCTGTTAAAGATTAAATTGAGTTATGATTATAAGTAGCGTGTGAACTTAATTTGTAAAAACTCATACTACCTCCACACTCTAGCCGAGTCCAGGCAAGCGAAGACGATCGCAAGAGTGTGGACTGTTACTAATTTGGTAGTTGGTCCACTTTTGTTTTTCCAGCTGATTGGTTAAGCCATCTCTTAACACTAGCCGAGTCTAGGCGAGCGAAGACGATCGCAAGAGTGTGGACTGTTACTAATTTGTTAGTTAGTCAACTTATGTTTTTCCAGCTGATTGATTAAGCCACCTCTTAACACTAGCCGAGTCTAGGCGAGCGAAGACGATCGCAAGAGTGTGGACTGTTACTAATTTGGTAGTTAGTCCACTTATGATTTTCCAGCTGATTGGTTAAGCCACCTCTTCACACTAGCCGAGTCTAGGCAAGCGAAGACGATCACAAGAGTGTGGACTGTTACTAATTTGGTAGTTAGTCCACTTTTGTTTTTTCAGCTGATTGGTTAAGCCACCTCTTCACACTAGCCGAGTCTAGGCGAGCGAAGACGATCGCAAGAGTGTGGACTGTTACTAATTTGGTAGTTGGTCCACTTTTGTTTTTCCAGCTGATTGGTTAAGCCATCTCTTCACACTATCCGAGTCTAGGCGAGCGAAGACGATCGCAAGAGTGTGGACTGTTACTGATTTGGTAGTTAGTCCACTTTTGTTTTTCCAGCTGATTGGTTAAGCCATCTCTTCACACTAGCCGAGTCTAGGCGAAGTTAGTCTACTTTTATTTTTCCAGCTGATTGGTTAAGCCACCTCTTCACACTAGGCGAGTCTTGGCAAGCGAAAACTATCGCGAGCGTGAGGATTTTTAATGATTCGGTAGTTGGTCCACTATTTTTACTGATTCGGTAGCTAGTCCACTATTTTTACTGATTCGGTAGCTGGTCCACTGTTCAACCTGATTATTTACCATTTCTGACATTATACAGAATCCCTTGAATTGGTTTTGACACAGTAAGTAGTTTAACTAGTATTGATAAGTCCAAGACTAAAATAACTCCCGTCTTCAAAAGTGGTAACAAATCTCGAATAATTAATTATAGACCAGTGGCAGTTTTGTCAGTTCCTACTCAGATGTTTGATATTATTGTGCATAAATGTTTGTTCAATCACTTTATGCCATACATTTCTTCTTCGCAGCATAGTTTCATTCCTGGAAGGTCATTTCACAGGATACGTTACCTTAGGGCTGGACTCTGGAACCCAGACAGACTCATTATTTCTCGACCTGGTCATGGCGTTAGATAAGGTTGATCATTTTATTTTACTACAAGAGCTACATTTTTATGGAATTTCAGATAACTTTTAAAGGTTTTTCAAGTCTTACATCATTAATAGGAAACAGTTGTTTCTTACCATGGGTTTTTTTCTTCGACTTTTAACGTTCAATCAGGAGTTCCTCAGGGCTCGAACTTGGGGCCCTGTCTTTTTACTATTCTAATTAACGATTTTTGCGATTAAATTAGTTCCTCAAAAGCACTTTTATTTGAGACGATTTAAAAATGTTCAAGCGTGTCAGGAATGATGCTGATGTTGTTCTGTTACAAAACTATCTTAATCATGTTTATCGTTGGAGTACAATGAACATAATTACCTTTAATACTTCGAAATGCCAACTGATAACATTTACAAGATCTCTGGACGGTATAAAGAACAATTATTTGTTGAATGGGGTTTCAATTTCTAGAGTAGATAGAATCAATGACTTAGGGGTTCTTATGGATTCAAAATTGTCATTTAATTGCCACGTAGAAGCACGCATAGCATCAGCTAGTAAAATTATGGGGTTTATTCACCCCACACTATTACTATTATTACTATTATTCAGGCAGAGCGTAAATTTTAAAAATGTCAAAACCTTAATCAGACTTTACAGTTATTTGGTCAGGTCGAGGTTAGAGAGCGGTGCCATTATATGGAGTCCCATTAACGTTACTGATCAAGATGCAATTGAAAGAGTTCAAAAACGATTTTTACGTTTTTTATATTTCAGGTGTTTTAATATTTATACATATGGGGTTCCGAATGATGAGTTGCTTGGGTTGTTTGGGTTCCGGAGCCTAGCCTCGAGGAGAACTCTTATGTGTTTGGTATTCCTGTATAAACTGGTGCATGGCGCAGTGGACGACTCTGCTATCTTGGCAGCCCTGCCGTTTCGTGGACCCTCTTTCAACAGTAGGAGCAAACTCCTCTTCCTTCTCCCTCACTCCCGTACCTATGCACATGCGTCTTCGCCCCTCTACCGGGTGATGAGGGCTTACAACTCAATTTCTGTTGCTGGTTCAGTCGTTGATATTTTTGTTGATTTGTTAAATATTTTAAAGTTAAAATTCTTGGCTTAATTAATTTACTAATATGTGTTATTTATTTATTTCATTTGTATATTTATTGTTAGTTCTGTTCTGAGCGTATTGTAAGTGCTGTTGTTGTATATTATCGTATGATCGCTTTCTACCACATTTGTTACTGAATCTGGCTGCGACTATGCAATTTAAGTTATTATTATAATATTTTATATTGTTTTTATTTTTTATTATTGTCTCAGTTAAGAAGTGAAGACACGAAGATAAACCAACGATTCCCCAATTGAATTTTAAAATTATTTTAAACTGCTTCAATGTAGTTGGTTGTAAAACTGTATTGGAGCATGTAAATACAATAAAGAGTAGTAAGTCTGGGTAACTTGTGCGTTACACACACACACACACACACACACACACACACACACACACACACACACACACACACACACACACACACGTATAACTTCTATGGTGGTCCCGGGCTTAAGTCTCATCGTGCGGGTCATGCTAATAGTTCACTTTTCCATAGGAAATTCACTAATAAATCTGCACACGAAACATTTAGTGTAGCTCGGACAACGGTTAGAGACTACCTGTGTCGATTGTCCATTATCCTATTTGCTTATTATTGTGTGAATTTTTTGATCAGATTGTAATTCAAATTGACCACAAAAATAGTACGTCAAATAAAAGCTAAACAGTAGGTTTGAGGCAATAAGCCACGACAAGTCACTAAGTAAATCGTATTAAACTGGAAAATTTTATGTTAATTAAAACATGTGAACGTATATTTTTTTATGAAAAAGTTCAACTTGATCACTCTTAAATTATTCTACCTTTTCATTCTTGTATTTCGAGCATAAGAACCACCACTGGCACGGCACACTTTCTAGCCATGGAGCTATTTCAACTGGAGAGGACACAATACATTTATAATACTATATAAGTAGCCCGTTGTTCTCTTAACTCAACTTTTGATGATGTAAACGTTATTTTAGATAAAACACTGCCATCAATCCACTATGTTTTTGTGCATTACTAGTTTAGACATCAGCTATCCGCTCAAGAAATCTCATTTCAAGCAAGAGATGGTTATTATATCAATATAATAAGAGTTTACTGGCGTTGCATCGTAAACTCTGAAGGCGTAGCGCCAACAATAGGCTAATTAGCCTATTTGTCTAATTAGTCAATATTGATTTATTGGAGAATACATCTCGTAACACTCAGTACGTTATCACCATCCAAGGAAGCCAATAGTTTGAAACTATTAACGCTATATCTTTGTCCAGAGAATAACGGGACAATATTGATTTATTGGAGAATACGTCTCGTAACACTCAGTACGTTATCACGATCCAAGGAAGTCAATAGTTGGAAACTAATAACGCTATATCTTTGTCCAGAGAATAACGGGACAGTATTGATTTATTGGAGAACACGTCTCGTAACACTCAGTACGTTATCACCATCCAAGGAAGCCAATAGTTTGAAACTATTAACGCTGTATCTTTGTCCAGAGAATAACGGGACAATATTGATTTACTGTATTGGAAAATACGTCTCGTAACACTCAGTACGTTATTACCATCCAAGGAAGCCAATAGTTGGAAACTAATAACGCTGTATCTTTGTCCAGAGAATAACGGGACAGTATTGATTTATTGGAGAATACATCTCGTAACACTCAGTACGTTATCACCATCCAAGGAAGCCAATACTTTGAAACTATTAACGCTATATCTTTGTCCAGAGAATAACGGGACAGTATTGATTTATTGGAGAATACGTCTCGTAACACTCAGTACGTTATCACCATCCAAGGAAGCCAATAGTTGGAAACTAATAACGCTGTATCTTTGTCCAGAGAATAACGGGACAATATTGATTTATTGGAGAATACATCTCGTAACACTCAGTACGTTATCACCATCCAAGGGAAGCCAATAGTTTGAAACTATTAACGCTGTATCTTTGTCCAGAGAATAACGGGACAATATTGATTTACTGTATTGGAAAATACGCCTCGTAACACTCAGTACGTTATCACCATCCAAGGAAGCCAATAGTTGGAAACTAATAACGCTATATCTTTGTCCAGAGAATAACGGGACAGTATTGATTTATTGGAGAATACATCTCGTAACACTCAGTACGTTATCACCATCCAAGGAAGCCAATAGTTGGAAACTAATAACGCTATTTCTTTGTCCAGAGAATAACGGGACAATCTTGATTTATTGGAGAATACGTCTCGTAACACTCAGTACGTTATCACCATCCAAGGAAGCCAATAGTTGGAAACTAATAACGCTAAATCTTTGTCCAGAGAATAACGGGACAATATTGATTTATTGGAGAATACATCTCGTCACATTCAGTACGTTATCACCATCCAAGGAAGCCAATAGTTGGAAACTACGCTGTCATCTGACACGTGGCTACGAGGAGCAGATAACAGCTACAGACAGTCTTTATTTCTAGTGGATTGATTCCGATGCTAAACCCCCGTCAACCTCAGTCGCCGAGCGTTTAACATGTTAAACCTTCGTTTAAACATTCCCACAGTTTCGGTAGTTGAGTGTACGTGCGTATCAGAGAATTGTTCGCACAATTTGTTCGCGATGCTCAATTAACTCTGATAATTTCCATTTATTACGGTAAACTCGAGTGTACCGCGTTTACAGGGTGGATCGTGTTCTTCCTCGCTTACCTTCTTCGTGCCAAGCTCACCCCTTAGAATGAAAGGTGCAGGTTTCAGGTTGATAAGGAAAGTAGTTGAGGCTTTCGCTCGACCTATGGGAAGCAGCTTGGGACGTCAATATCACGTGGCGATCTTTGGTAAGTCTGTTCTATACCTTTACATGAACGTGTAAGTTATGTTATATATAACATGCTAAAAGAAATTTTGTGATTTTTCCCTTCATTTCAGAACTTTTGACTTTTGATGCATCAAAAAACTTTCCTAGTTTCAGTTTTTCAAAGTGATTTTCAATATTTGACACCATTCTGAAGTTTAAAAACTTCAAAGTTAACTTTGCTCATGAGAAGAGGATGGACATAAATTTTAGCTCATTTGCATTCTAAAGTAGCTGTTCATGCAATAAAATACAGTTGACCCCCAATTTAGAATGTTCAATAATAAACACCACCTTATTACACAAACTGTTGAAATTGCAACACAATCCGGACATCGCTAATCACATTAATATTTTAATAAGTTACAGGGAAAACACGTTTCTTGATTTCGAACGGAATTTTTCCTAGTAAATTTAGTAAATATTTACAAATATTATTTACCATCAATGCGAAAGGTTGGATAAACAAGCATTCGTAATGCAGCATTCAAAATTGTCTTTCAGTACAATTTCTAATATCTACCGCCAAATATTACTCAGTTACAGAAAAAGAAATAGCAAAGGTCCCAGCGCTCTACCTTGTAGTAAACCTCATCACTACCCAACCCTTTATTTCCTAATCGACCCCAGATCCAGCCTATGTTAGACTAAAGAACGAATCCTATTTAATGTAAATGTTTAACGGAAATAACGGTTTATTGTTCGTGTACAATAAACATAGCATAACACGACACAGACCCGGCCTGTTGATGTTTATTTTTTATTTTAAAGTTCAGATATAAAGACTAACGCAGTAAGGCTAAGTTTTAAAATTCACGTTTGAACATTTTCCATAATGCCAATGCCACCAATGCCTTTCCATTTTCCCAATGTTGAATACCATTGTTCACATTCGATTCAATGATTTGCTATGTTAATGATCCCTGATGCATTCTGTTGTGAATCGCTATCACTGTTTCAACGCCGACACACCTAGGGCGTATTTTAAATCGAATACGAATGAGTTATTTGTCTTATGATGCATTGTGTAGCCTTAATGACCGAGAATGATGAATTCATATACCAAGACTAATTAGCAGCCCAATGACTTTTAACCTAGAAAACACGGTATGTCAGGAACTCCCCGATTCTCATATTTTCAGTTCATATAGCAAATAAATTTGCAGATTTGTTCACTCAAAATGTTTTAGCACCACCTAATCAGTTAGAAATCAATCAAGCCTATATGTGCCTTCAATATACTATAAGCCTATACTATTTAAGACTATATATGCCTATGAATGTCTATAATATGTCTTCATATATTTTCAGTGGTGAATCTTGTCATGTATTAAATACAACAGGTCAAAGCTATGTGTAATTTATTGTAAAAGATCTGAAGGGTAAGCGTTCAACTGGTCCAGATTTGATTCCACAGTACATTTTCAAAGCCCGTAGTGATGTTTTGGCTGAACCTCTGTGGTTTATTTACAATTTATGTTTGAAAAATAACTCTCTGCCTGAAATATGGAAAGTTACCAGTCACTCCCATACATAAGTGGGGCAATAGTAAGTTAATTAATTATTGTCGCCCAGTAGCTGTATCATCAACTGTTGCTAAGGTTTTAGAGATTATATTACATGATAAAGTTTTCAGTAATATCATTCCAAATTTGTCTTCAAATCTACATAGATTTTTCCCTGGCAGATCCACAGTTACAAATCTGATTAATTTTTCACAATGTTTCCAATAATTTAGATAAAGGTTCCCAAGCTGATGCAGTTTTTAAAGATCTGAGTAAAACTCTTAATAAGAATGGTCAAGCAGTCAGGTTGTTAAGGTTAAGAGCATTGGGCGGTCTCTAGTTAAAATTAATACCCCCGTTGCAGCAAACCTGCGTACTCAGCGAATTTCCAACGCATGCACATTGTTCTCACTACCACATAAAGCCACGTACCAAGTTTCTTAAAGATACATAAATAAATAAGTGATATATAGCATATTATTTATTCTCCAAAAGAATAACATTAGGGCTGAGTATGCAGGTTTGCTGCGAGGGGGTAGTCATAAAAAAATCACATTTTGTGCAAATATCAATATACCAGTACTACGTGAAGTCACATACCAAGTCTCATCAATATACATTCATATATAATCGAAATATCTAAGTTTATTTGTTCTCCATAAGGGTAACATTGGACAACGTACTGTGTTTAGCACTTAGAATATCTCTGCAACGGTTGGACGTAGAATCGCAATTTAAACACCAAAAAGATTGCCTTGTAGAGCTAAACTGTTTGGTAAAAGCTAATGTGAAGTTTATATTAAAATAAACTGAGGAAAACCTTTTTCCCATAAGATTAACATGGAAGATTTTATGAGCAGGTTTTTTTGGATTTTTTCCGCAACCACTTAACCGAGGTTAATAATTCAAAATTCAATATTATTTCTTTTTTAAGCTCTATAAAATGATCAAAATCAAAATTGAAAGTTTTTAGAATTTTAGGGTGAAAAATTCAAAAAACTGATTTTTGGAAAATTTAAAACCCCCTTTTTTATAGTCCGATTTTTCTGGTTTTCGAACATAAAGTCATGAATTAACCTAACCTCACACTTACACAAAGCAAAATTTCATTGAAATCGGAAGTTTTTTTACTTAAGTTATCACAATCACGGACACATATTAGTTTTATCTAGAGACCAACCAATGGTCGATTTTTAACCTGATATTATTTGACGAAGATTTGAAAAAATAGTTTATATCTAGTGGGTTCTGTTGCGTTCATCTCTCCCTCTCCCCATTCTAGTAATCAGTAGCCTTTTCATTCATGCCTGCACGCCTCCACCTCATCCTCTCCCCGTCCCTCATCCTCCCCCCATCACAAGCAGGTTTATTTTTTATGTGGAGTTAAAACAGAGAAGTAGTTAAGAAAAGAGGGTGTTACCACTATAGTAGTTAGTAATATATTTTATTTATTAGTCCTGAATTATCTGTTTTTGCTGTTGTGGAGTTAAAACGGATAAGAGAAGGGAGTTACCATCCCAGTAGTCAGTAATATGTAGTCAGCAGAACGCGTGTTCACAAGGATAACATGTAAACTTTGAAAGCCAAAAGGGCTGTAAGATAGTCCGCTTAGGTTGTACAAAAATTGAAATACTTAAAGTAAATATAAAATTGAGAGCACTTGGCAGTAGTGAGAGGTTACTACTGATCACTTGATTGGAGAGTTTAGGATCAGAAATAATTGAATGCTACGTTTCTGATCAATAAAAAGTATAATATAAATCAAAATATATAGTTATAATAATTTGATAATTATGAACTGCTGTGAATGTTTTCAGAGATTATTTGATTGGTATTAGGATTTTAAAATATATTTCCTTTAAGAATGAATTAACTATGACATTGATTGTATATAAATATACATGAAGGTTTAATTTATATTTATAATAAACTGTCAAAATAAAACAAATTAATGAAAGTTCACATTTCAAACATTATTCTCATAATTTTAAATTATATTAAGCTTCTGTGACTTTAATGTTACTTGAACAAACCATTTTAAATTAAATGCAAATATAATAGAGCTGTTTCATATTTTCTGCATTGAGCTAAATCATTTATCAATTTAAAAGGTTGAAAACATAATGTGATTACTAAATTCACCAGTTCATTGTTATATAAGGAGTTTGAGTTAATTTAAAAGAGTTACTTGGGTTTTTGGGTTTATCCAGATTTTTCACTACACCGACACTTCACAAAATTTCGAATTGCCCATTTTTGGCACAAGGCCATCACTCCCGCACTACTAGTCACTGAAACTTTCTAATACATTGTTCTAGGATGATGTTGGCAGACTAAATTAATTTTCTTCATCTTGCTTCCATCCCCTTCCACTCCAAAGCTGTGGATGGTTGTCATTGGCTGTCTAAGTATAATTTTTCGTGGAGAGGAAGAATGCTATTGGTTCAATATGATATGGGAAGGTCTTTAGTTGGAGTTAGTATTGTATCAGCATTTCTCACGGGTACTACTGAGAAGAAAAATTAGTTCGTGAATTTTCGTGTTCATTAGTTTGGTTAGAAATTGTAAGGGAAATGATTTTAGGAAAATTTAAAGTCTCTTACAGGGCATACCAGTAGGGATAAATGGAGTGTTCTGGCTCAGGAGGAGCCAGGAGGAGCGCCCCCCCCCCCGAGGAGCCCCCCCCCCTAATTAGTATGCAAATTTTTTTTTTAATTACCCTAATTAATATGCAAATTTTTAATTACCCTAATTAATATGCAAATTTTTTAATTACCCTAATTAATATGCAAATTTTTTTTTTCATTTCAGGAGGAGCCCCCCCCCCCGGTACATCAATCAGGAGGAGCCCCCCCCCCCCGGTACATCAATCAGGAGGAGCCCCCCCCCCCGAGGTCTCGTCTGTGACACTTTTGCCCCCCCCCCGACTGTCCAATGATTTTACCCCTGACAGCTGTTGTGATTTGTTGTCGAGGCAACAAACGTCGACGCAGATGTTCAAACAAAAGACCGGTGAGTCGAGACCGGTCTGGGATGCAGCTGCGCCCGACCCTTCCAGGAACCCATTATAGTCCGCCCGTATCGAATTACATTAGAGGAGGGGTGCTTTTACCCCTGACAGCTGTCGTGATTTATTGCCGAGGCGACAAACGTCGACGCAGCAGATGTTCGCACAAAAGACCGGTGAGTCGAGACCGGTCTGGGAAGCAGCTGCGACCGACCCTTCCAGGAACCCATTATAGTCCGCCCGTATCGAATTCAATTAGAGGAGGGTTGCTTTTACCCCTGACAGCGGTTGAGATTTATTGCCCCGGCCTTCTCCGAAATCCATTAGTGGGGAGAATCACCCCACATCGCCAGCCCTCCGTCAGTTCAGTTCGAGAGTTCAGTGCGTGTAGACGTGTTAGTCCGATCCTGCTCCGTTCTACGCGATTTTTGTTAGTTGCTGATTTCATTTGCGATATTCGTCCAGCATCGTTGAACTATTTAAAACGGTTGTGTTGTGCCGTATTGTTTGTGATTATCGAAACTTTATAATCCATATTCAAGATGAACGACTCACACCAATGCGTCATTTGCGGCTGCACGTTCCCGCGCAGACACAGTATGAAGCACTACGCAAAATTCCACGGTGGATTCGTCCCACCCCAACAAGGTACGTCATTGTGTGTTGCATTATTGTTTTAATCAGACTTAAATGTTAGTAATATAGGAAATATGTTATGCAGTATATAACCGGAGTGTGGTAAAAGTCTTCTTTTTATTTAACAGCTTTAGTTATTCTGTGCGAATATAGAGCTGTGTAAAAAAAAAAATTAAAATTACATGACTATATTTATACAATTTTAATAGCTTATGTATTGTTCGACCCATCAAGTCAAGTCATCAGAGTACCCATATGACATACTTCCCTAACCTTGGGGGGGGGGGGGCAAAAGTGCCACAGACGAGACCTCGGGGGGGGGGCAAAAGTGTTACAGACGAGACCTCGGGGGGGGGGGGTAATGGATCTGGGCTACCATAGGTCGGATCTGAATTCTGATTGCAGATTCTTGCTCGTCTAGTCAAGACGAGTCATTTGAGTACCCACATCGACCACTTTGGGCAAACCTGATGATGACCTTGAACTTGAACTTGACCCTCTTTTTTTTTTTAATGCATTTTCGGAATACCCTCTTCAAGCCGAGTCATTTGAGTACCCACATCGACCACTTTGGGCTAACCTGATGATGACCTTTAACTTGAACTTGACCCTCTTTTTTTTTTTTTTTAATGCATTTTCGGAATCCCCTCTTCAAGCCGAGTATTTTGAGTACCCACATGACGTACTTTTGATAATTAATACAAGAGTTGAGCAGGGTAACGCTACAACCAACAGAGCTAGCCCATCAGTGCCTGCGGACAAGTTAACTACCAGTGAATGCTTTGGGTTGGAGCACTTGAAGGGGGGTGTATCGATACACCCCCCATCAAGTACACTAAACTAAGACAGGTGTTAAACATTTCTCAATCTAATCGTTTTGTACGTTTACAGATGGAGAAGCAGCATGTCGGCTTTGTCGAGCCACATTCGCAGACCAGGGGGCCTTAGAGCGGCACATGGGAGCGAATCACCTCGTTGTTCCGCCCCGGGAGGCGATTGATGCTCCGCAGACGACTGCCGATGACAACCATCATTCCGTTGAAGGCGAGAATCCACATTAAAATAACTTTTTTCCCCTAGTGACTATTTACCTTCTTTTTTTAACTATTTAACTAGGTTCCTGAAGAAGAATGAGACCGTGCCAACTGATGTACTATTGATTTAATTACTAGGGGGAGATTTTCGCTCCCCCTAACACAAAAGGCTTCTTTAGGGTTGGCGTAGCTCATTATTGCAGCTACATCCTTTGCTTTGAATCCAGGGTCATCAATGTAGACAAACAGTACAGAAGATTACTTCTTCCCTGTTTAATGATTGCTATTTTGATTTAACAAACTTAACTTTGAAATGTGATTCTCGAGAGAGAGGGGAATTTGTATCTTCATTTATCCTAATTTGTTTTGATTTTTATTTTCAGATGAAGGTCCGGGTCCTGGCCACCACACCTGCCATGAATGCGGTCGCCGTTTCCGTCGTGAAAGAAACCTGCGTCGACATGTGGAATCAACCCACAGCAGAGTCCGCAGGTTCCTTTGCGTCACATGCGGCGCCGAGTTTAAGAGGGAAGACAACCTTCGTCGCCACACCAAGCAATTTCACGGTGATGGCCAAGAACGGAGATTCCCTTGCGCATACTGCGGTCAGGAGTTTAACAAGCTGTTCAACAAGGACCATCATGAGCGGATCTCTTGCCCGATCATGAAGGACCTGATCCGGAACCGAGCAGCCATGGAACAGGATGAACCCCAGCCAGGTCCGAGCACGGAGCCACAACCCGGTACGAGCGCACACCAACAACCCGATGATGTTGAGATGACTGGAGCAGGACAGTCAAGCCCCGTGTTCTCACTCATTCAACGGGGTTTCCGCAACCGCCTCCTAACCTACCGTTTGCAGCGACCGATGGAGAATCTCGTCACAATCGGAGAAGTGATGGCGTTGTTGATTGTGAGCCTTACGGAGTTGCTTGAGATCACCTTGGCGAAACACCGCAGCATAAAGGTCAACTTGAAGCTGGAGTGTGAGTTCAAAAATGTGCACAACAACACCTGCCTGCGCAACTTCAAGACGAAGATGACTCCGCTGACGGTGACCTCGGACCTGAACCAGTACATCACAACAGCTTTTGCGAAGCTTATCAGAGAGAAGGCTGAGTGTGATCATATCGGCTCCGGGTGGACATACCTTCGCGTTCGTGATTTGGAGGTCGGTATCAACGAGTACACTCCTCTAGGTGAAGATGGTCGAGCTTGGCTCCCACTGCCTACGTCTCTGGAGAACACCAAAGCAGTCGTCAACGTATCGAACACCGATGAGCGGTGTTTTATGTATGCTGTCCTGGGCAAGTTTGTTCAAGAGAACCCCGATAGACCGGCAATGTACACCGACGATATCATCGCCCGATACGATTGGACCGGCCTTCAATTCCCCGTTGCTCTGAAGAGTATCAAGACGTTTGAGCGGACAAACAACATCAGCATCAACGTCTATGGTATTGATCACACGCGCGTGGGTCAGAAACCTAACGGACAACCAAAGTATCAGGACACCGTCTTTCCTTTGAAGATCTGTAGGCAGGAGCGCGAAGACCATTGCGACCTTTTGTACGTGACAACGGACGGTGATAGTCACTACGCCTACGTCAAAGACCTTGGCCGACTGATCCGTCCCCAACTCACAGCGCGTGTAGACAGGATATTCATCTGTAAGCGGTGCTTCGCGCACTTTGACAACCGTCCGAACAAGCTCGGTCTGACGGGTGTTCAGCGTCTGGAGGAGCACAGGCGATACTGCTCCGCTTCAGCCCCTATTCGCATGGATACGCCGAGAAAGACTGAAATAAAATTCAGCCATCCAGAGTTCACCCGACGCGAGCGTTTCACCATCTACGCGGACTTTGAGTGTGCTCTACTGCCGACCGCGGAGATGGATGAACAAGTCGACGAGCCGCACGGAGGAGTAGCCACCCACATCCACATCCCATATGCCTTTGCGTACCAGATCATCGACTCGTACGGACTTGAGGAGTTTGAGCCTCGAGTCTACTTCGGGGATGATGCGTCAAAGACATTTATGGAGATGTTGAAAACTGATGTTGAGCGATTGTGGAACTTCCTGTACGAAGCAAGAAATCTGCGCCCTGTCCTGACCCCAGCGGAAACGATGCAGTACAACTCGACAGCGAATTGCTACCTCTGTGGATCGCCATTTTCAAGAGAAGACCCAAAGGTTCGTGATCACAACCACGCGCCGCCCTACGAGTTCCGTGGCGCTGCGCACAGATCATGTAACCTACGCTACAGGGAGCAGCGAGTAGTCAACTGCTACTTCCACAACCTCTCCAACTACGACGCTCACTTCATAGTGCGGGAGTTGGCGGTCGACCCCGGTGATGTTGAGGTGTTGGCTCACACGGAAGAGCGGTACATCGCTTTCACGAAGCGGTTCCTATTCGACCGAGCAGCGGCACCGGTTGGGATGCCAGGGCGTGGAAAAAGACAGCCAGGATTCAGAGTCAGGTTCCTCGACACCTACAGGTTCCTGGCTTTGAGCCTCGCCAGCCTCGCAGCCGCACTTCCACCAGCTCAACTCTTGGAGACGAGGAAGAGATTCCCCGAAGACCACCTCTTCGATCTAGTCCGTAGGAAAGGCGTGTTCCCGTACAACTTTGTAACGTCGAACGCCGTGTTGGAAGATACTACGGAACTGCCTCTGCAGCGAGATTTCCACAACGACCTGACCCTGGAGGACATCACGGATGCAGACTACGAGCATGCTCGCAACGTGTGGGAAACCTTCGGTTGTAGGAACCTCAAGGACTACGCCGAGGAGTACCTGCGCTGTGACATTGCGCTGTTGACTGACGTCTTTGAACGCTTTAGGGACACGTCGATGGCTGAATACGAACTAGACCCTGCGCACTACTACACCCTACCGTCATACGCCTGGGATGTCATGTTAAGGACCTGTGGAGTGGAGCTTGATACGATACAGGACTTTGACATGTACCTCTTCTTCGAGCAAGGCATCAGAGGAGGTATTTCCCAGGCGATCACCAGACACGCCAAGGCCAACCATGATGGATGTCGCCCTGAAGATCGACGACCTGAAGAGCCAACGCATCACCTGCTATACTTGGACGCCAACAACCTTTACGGTTGGGCCATGTCCCAGTGTCTTCCACAGGGACACTTCCAATGGCTCAGCCGCGAGGAGATCGCGTCCCTGGATATTGCAGCGTTGGACCCCGAAGGACCCACGGGCTACGTCTTGGAAGTTGACCTTCGCTACCCCGCCCACCTGCACGACCTTCACAAAGATCTCCCTTACTGCTGTGAGACCAAACGTCCGCCAGGAGGGAAATTCAAGAAGCTCGTTACGACTCTGGATGACAAGAAGAACTACATCTGTCATTACAGAATCTTGCAACAGGCACTGGAAAACGGGCTGGAGCTTGCGAACGTGCATCGCGTCATCTCGTTCCGACAGTCTCGGTGGTTAGAGAGCTACATCCTAATGAACACCGAACTGAGGAAGAAGGCCAAGACCAAGTTTGAACAAGACTTTTTCAAGCTTATGAACAACGCGGTCTTCGGCAAGACGATCGAGAATGTTCGCAAGCGAATGAACTCTAAGCTGGTGTGTACGCCGGAGATGTTCAGGAAGTATGTGGCCAAGTCAAACTTCCTGGACCGAACCTACTTCAACGATGATGTCGCCATTGTCCACATGTCGAAAGTCAATATCGTCCTGGACAAACCGCTGTACGTCGGAATGTGTGTCCTCGATCTGAGCAAGTGGCTCATGTACGACTTCCTTCGGAAGATGAAGAACCGCTACGGTGATCGTCTGAAGGTTGACTACATGGACACTGACAGCTTCGTGTTCGACGTCCAGACTGAAGATGTTTATAAGGACATGTTGGAGCATCTGGATGATTTCGACACCAGTGCGTACCCCAGAAACCATCCCTGCTACAGCCCCGTCAACGCAAAAGTCATCGGAAAGTTCAAGGATGAAGCAAACGGACTTCCTCTGCTCGAGTACCTCGGTCTTCGCTCGAAACTTTATTTCATGGACATTGTCGAGTTCGAGGAGAGGACCGAAGATGACGAGTTGCAGGTCATGACAGTGAAGCGCGCCAAGGGAGTCGCTAGAGGTGTTGTAAAACACAATTTAACCTCTGACGACTATCGGGAATGCCTCTTCAACGGCGTGTTGAAGAGAACCATCAACACCAGGTTCCAGTCCCGAAACCACCGCGTATTCACAGTCCAAGTCGACAAGCTATCCTTGAGCTGTAACGATGACAAACGTTACATCCTTCCGGACGGAGTCAACACACTTCCGTGGGGACACATTGACGTTCCACATCAGCCCGAAGACATCCCTCAAGACGATGAAGAGGCGGAGGATGAGGAGCGTTGAGTGGTTGTGTCATATTGCCAAAGACCCTGACTTGACTTGTAAATTATTTTGAAAAATCTAGTCATTAGTTTGTATCGAGTCTCGTAAAACTTAGAAATGTTCTCCTTTTTCTTTTTGTTCTAGTCATTAGTTTGTGTCGAGTCTCATTTTTGCTAGTCAATCTAAAATGTTCAGGAGCACATACTCGATGTAAAATATATATATAAGGTGTGTAAATAAATAGCCAAATTGTTTGTATATACATTCGTATTTTTTTTTCTCCCCTAACATAGTCTTAAGATACAAAAGTAAAAAAAAAAATATATATATATATATATATATATTCAGGAATATGTTAATTCATATAAACCAGGTTCAGATATGAATGTTACTTTAGAATCATTGTATGATAGGTCTGTCCCATTTTGGGGCAGGCCTATAATTGTACGTTAGGTCTACCCCAAAAGTGGGATAGACCTATGAGACCTCAGGTGGTTGAAAACTGTTGTTCAATTGGTTTAATTACCAGGTGGGAGATTTTCGCTCCCCCTAACACATAATGGCTTAGGGGGGAGATTTTCGCTCCCCCATACTACAGGAATTGTTGAAGACAAGAATGCACCTGCTAATGCCATTGTATGAGAGGTCTGCCCCACTTTGGGGTAAAGGAGGCGAGGATGGGAAATAATAAGAATGTTTCTTTTTTATTCTGAGTACACAACTAGTTTATTGAGAAAAAAATGCAAAATTCAATTGGTATACATTTGTGCAAAGAGTCTTCTGATCAGTGCATCATTGTGGCCAGTAGAAGAGCGTTCAAAGAGCTGCACAAAGTCCGTCATCTTCATGCCGTAGTGGGTGCGGCAGTACAGGAACACAAGGCAGTATTGTCCGCAGACCAGAGTGTTGTCACTTTGAATGCGATGCTCGTTGTACAGGTAGCGACGAGCGTTGCGTCTCAGGAATCCTTGGTAGAATTGAAGATGTGGCGGTTGACCGTAGCTGTCAAAGAATTCAATTATTCCTCTTCCTTTGTTAAGGTAGAAAGCGACCCAGTGAGTGCCGTCTTCATTGTGTGGATCAGTGTTCACAATCATAGCAGTAGATGGTGAAATATAATGGGGCAATTGATCCGCAGCGTAGACACCAACATTCTGTACGGGCAGTTTAGCCATACACTTTTGTATCTCTAAGGTATTCATTCTACTGTGTCGACGCCACAGTCAGTAGTAGGAGTAGTACTAGTAGCAAAACAAAAGCAGGAACTGGTATCACTCTCACCATCGTCAGCGTTATCATCAGCGTCATCGATATTTGTACTTAGATGTAGCCAACCGCGCAATGTGATACAATTGGTTAGAGCGCATCGTGTGTGAGCTGTTCTGTGGTGGCGACATCGCACTGCGTTTGTTGATAGTAGACAGTTGATTGACGATAGTGATCCGCAGCCAATATCGTTGATATCGATGACATTAGTAGTACAGTGATCCGTGATGAAATTGTATCGTACAAACTCTTTTTTCTCAGCACCTTTGACATAGACAATCGGTCGTTTGGCGATACATGCACGTAACTTTTCCTCTAGCACATGATACCAGATATCACCTTGGTCCCATTCCAATCCGTGACAGTGTTTTGTGAGCCAATAGCTTTCACGCAGTTTCTCTTGTGATAGGAAATCTCGGCTGAATGGTGATTTGGCGATATGATGCATTAGCAGTGTTCCACTGGCCAATTCCAAGACGCACACTTCCTTCAGAATGTAGTCATTTGAGTTGTCCTTGAAACATTGAAAATCCACAATAATCGGAGATGCTAAATTTGTACGCTGTGCTCTGCATAAACGATCCATCTTGTGCGAGTGTTGGTTGATGACTGAGGAGGAGGACGATGACGCCGCTGCCGACGATCTAACCGCCAAAGTCCGCAGACACGTTGCGATGACGATCGATTTCTATGACGTTGTCAAACTCTGCGTATACCAGACAGTTGACAGTCTCTGTGAGTCCCGTGTCGAAAGCAATCTCCATACGCACACTGCCGTTGCGCACTAGGTTCCAATGAGTTGTGTCGCTTGCTGACATATCAGGTGTTAGATCGAATGCCATCAGACAGTATCCATCGTCGTAATCATCTCTATTTATGAGATTACCAGCATCGCTAAAGTGTATGCCGGAGCCTGAAAACAGACTGTGATACGCCATCACGTATTTTCCCTTGCCGGTTTCGTAGTGTGGTTGTAGCGGTTTGGACGGCACTTGTTCACCGTCCACGTACAGCGAGAAGTAGTTGGTTTTGAAATTTTGAAAGTTAAATGGATTCTTTTTTAAATCACCATTATAAGCGGCGTTCGTGACCAGTCCGACAATAATTCTTTTCGGCACTTGACCTAGAAAGACATTGTCCAAAGTTTTGCTCCTCACTCCAAACGGCAGTGTGAATGTTTTCAATTCCACTCTGGTGATTGGGTATTTAGCTGTGCCGGTCTGAAGCGTCTTGCTGTGCGCCAACAGTACCGTGGGGCTAACTTTACACCTTCGTATCCAGAGATTCGCATCAACAATGTGCACCTTGTAGTCACCATCATCCGCCATAATGGAGAAGGAATCTTTTGACCGGATCAGTTTAAAACGCAGTTCCACACCGTTCAACAGGAACTTGTTCTGATTACACATGTCCACATGTAGGCGACCGAGCATATCGATTTCACGACTTTTATTTGTCATTTTTCGTCTCGCCTTTAGTCCATCGTTATCGTCCAGAGTATTGTCCATATAGCCGGCGTCGTCCGCGTTCCACAGTCCACATGTTAAATGTGATTTCCTAGCATCATAGCCGTAATTCATCAATGTTTCAATATACGCTCGATATGCATAAGTGTTGTTTTGTGGTGTGACCAGTTTCTGATTCATACTCATATCGACTTGACTGAATAACGTGTGCAGCCAATTGTTGACTGGGCCAATTTTATTCGATTCTTCGACATCTGCGATTGCCGCTCCTGTCGACTTGACAATAGACGCTGTAACTTCCAACATTGTTTGCGAAAGATCGGTGTATTCTTCGCCGTTGCCGGGCACAACAAACTCGATGGGCGAATCATCAGTCAGTGTGGAGATTGGTTTGTACTGAATCCATTTGCCGCTCTCGATACTGGTCTGCGTCGGTGGTAGGGAGAATAAGTCCAATTCCGTCTTGACGCATTCACACGACTTTTGATGTAGAAACGACATTGCTAGCGTGTGTGTGTTAATTGAATATATCGCGTATAGACGTTCTCCTCACTGCTTTCCTCGTCTTCCTCGTCTTCTTCTTCTTCTTTCTAACTGTCCTTCTCTTCTTGCCCTTCTTCTTGGATGACGACGACGACGACCTTCCTCGAAGGAGTTTCGCCAAAGACTGAGGTGTGACACGACGGCCGCCGGACATGGCGCGCTTCGCGTACCTCTTACGCGAGAGTATCGCGTTAGTCTTTCGCGCAGGAGTAGCGCGCCGGTGTTTCGCGGTATTCTTTCGCGTTACGCGACGGTGTTTCGCGCGAGAGCCGCCGCCGCCACTTAGCACACGTTGAAGTTTGCCGTCCGCCCGGCGTTTTAGCGAGTCGGTAAACTGGCTGAAATGATCTCTAGCGGCTTCTTTGGGGTCCCGCTGGTGCATGGCCATGTCGCCCAAGAATCCAACACCGGATTTCAACGCCTCTTTGGCCACAGCAGAGGCTCCCGACTTGAGTAGCGGTGTGATGGTGCGGAACATACCGCCTAGGAAACTGCCAATTCCATGTCCTCGCTGGTAGGGTGCACCGCGAAATACCCTCTCGATACTGCCTCCGGTCTGCTGCAATTGTTGGCGGCGATAGTACGCCAAGTAGGGATCGTTTGTATTCATCATTGCTGAGCTCCTCTTTTGAAATGAAGCTTCACGTACGACGTCCCAAAGAGGAATGACGCTTTTTTACTAGCGTGATCCCTTAGGTCAATATCGATCGTTTCAAATGTTCCTTTCATAACTGGCGCATAATGAGGACTGATGAAATGCACAGTCTTATGCGCGCCGTGTGTGTAGTTCTCTCTGTCAATGTTGACAATTTTCAAAAGCGGCGCTGTAGTGTCACCAATCAGCTGCGGTTCAATCAGATCACAATACACGTACAAGTGGGTCGGCAGTCCCATAGTCAGATTAGGCGGCCATATCGCTGTGAGGTCATTTGACAAAACGTTCTCGTACGGATCGAAACCCAACTGGAGAGACAGCGCTTCGGTGAAATGTACTTTGCTTATACCGTCCACCATTGTCGTGATCTTGACTCTGTCCTGCTCTTTGTCATACTCAAAGTACAAGTACTGGGTGACATCCTTCGCTTTATTGATCATTTTCAATAAATCGGTTATGTTCTTGTAATAACCGGGTTTCATCTTTAGCATAATGTGCTCGACACTGAGTGTGACGGGAATACTCGGTAGAACGAGTTTATAGTCGAGCCAAATACACGATTCCTCGTCCACAGTCATAAAGGAACATGGATAATGCGCTTCGACCAAAGCCATCTCCCACTCGCCATCGCCTTCTAATCGAATTTGTCTCGGCAGATGTGTAGTGTACTTGGACACTGTGTTTTTTGGAAAATAATCCTTTGAGCTGTTGCTGGGCAATGTCAAATAGAACTGGTTGCTATTAGGCATTTTGCAAATCTTGCGCTCTTACCCAAGAATTGAACTCGTCTCCGTAACCTTCCCACTTGACGAAATAACGCTTACTGCGACCGCGACCCTTAGCGTCTAGTATTTCAGCAATCTTGAACAGATGGTCGTTGTATATTGTCACTTTTTGTAATTCGTATTCGTAAAACTGACCAGTCACTTGTTCACCGTTGAGATCCGACAAAGTGTACATTGGTAGAGGCATCAATGTGTTTACACGACGCACCACAAACACTTCTTTACTCCAATTAGTCTCGTAACCTTTTGCGAATGTGCCCTTCTCCTTAGATATGCGCACTGTGGTGCCAACTTTCAGTTTTGCCTTAACACGACGCGGTATCTTACCGAACATGCGACGCCATACCTGATGCAATATTCGCTTATTGTCGACAGTCACATCGACTGGTCGTATTCTATTGCCTAGACTCCTGTGAGCGCTGTTGTTGTATGCACTAACCAGTTTGTCCAACACATCTACATAACGATATGTGTTTTTGTAAGTCAAATATCGCCACATGCGCGTTTTCAAAGTGCGATTCACGCGTTCCACTACGGCCGCTTTAACATCTGGGTTTTGTGTAGTGACATAGATGATTCCGTATTGTTTGAATAATGTTTTCGTCTTGGCACCGGTGAATTCAGTACCTTTGTCGGTTTGTAAACAGCGAGGTGTGTCGGTCGCTTCGGCAAATATCTCCTCGAAAGCGTTGGCCACTTCAGCTCCTTCTTTCCGCCTCAACGTTCGCACATACAGGTGTTTGCTAAACACGTCTATTACAGTCAGTAGGTAGTTGACGCCGTCGTTGTGTTTACTAAGACCACGCATATCGTTCAAGTCCGCTTGCCACAATTCAAATGGACCACACACTATGTAAGGATTGCGCGGGAAACGCTTGCGTGCCGGTTTGTGCAATGTGTAAGTGTCCTGTGTTTGTAACCATTCAATCACTTTGCGTTTTGAAACTGGTTTTGCAGCTCGCGCTAATGGAGCTACACCGCCATACGACGAAGGTTCGATGGGATTGTAATACAAACGCTCCATAATACTGAAAACCTATCCTGTGTACGTTTCCCACTTGTCCAAATTTGACAACAGCTTGTTTCTATTTGAAAAATCAAACTGCTCTGTCGCTCGTGCCGGTGTAGATGTTACACGTTTTCCTCTTGCCGATCGAAGCCGATTTACTAGCGGTGTTCTCAGTATTGATTCAGTTGATGTGTCCACGTCATCGTCTGACCCTTCTCCTCCTGTGAATGATGATCGATATTCGGCATTTATTTCCTTAAGCGCTCTTAGATTATTCATATAGTCCTTTGGCACGTTCATCGCTTTCAATGCGTTGAGCACTTCCCGCCATCCTGGCGGTGTGTAATCACGCATACGCACCTTTACTATGCAATTTAAGATATCCACTAGATTTGAGTCTGGGATTTTTACACCGTTGATGTACACTGAATAGCCACTGTCCCAACTGATTAAGCTGCCATCACGTTTCATGAAACGTAAAAGATTGCGGGCATCAGATCTGTAAGTTTTGGAAAACGTTTCCACAATCTCTTCCACTGGACCGCCTTCCGCAGCGGGGTGCGATCGTCGACTATGTTCATTCCCACCCGACTCCACGATTGGTATGCTAATCGGTTGACGTCTATTCTCTGCAATATGCAAGAAGCGATGTAACGCTTGTTTGTACAATTTCCACTTTTCACTATCGTCCATGCGTTTGTTATTCAATATTTGTTGCATCTCCGCGTCGAGGCTGTTTTCACTGGATAGATTAGTCGGTCTGTTATCCGTAGCATTTGATTGCAGTCGATCAATCAACTCTTGTGACACAACTACCATCTTCTTTGCATGTTCCATTTTTGCACTAATGACTAGCTACTTTTCTAAAGTGTAACTTCACGCACGACGTTCCAAAGTGGAATGGCAAATGATTACCAATGTTATCTCTTAAGTCAATTTCCACACTGTCAAAAGATCTATTCATAACAGGCACATAGTGCGGATCGATGAATGATGTTGATTTATGCAAACCGTATACATAAGTAGACGTGGATATATTGACAATTTTCAATAACGGTGCGACTGTATCGCCGACCATCTGCGGCTCGACTAAATCACAATACACGTACATGTGTGACGGTAAGCCAAAACGAATGTTGGGTGAACGGATGCTTTTGTTAACTGCATCACCTTCCAGCGTCAATTCATTCGGATCGAACCCCAATTGAAGCGCTAACGTTGGACTTAATGTAATTTTTACAACATCAGTTCCCATCGATACTTCAATGAATTTGTTGTATGAGTTTTCAACGGTGAACTTTACACCAAAAGTAATCGCTAGTTCTTGCGAATTGATATGATCACACAATTCTTGAATATTTGCGTAATCACCAGTCTTCAATTTAATTCTGTGGTTTTGTTTTGGAATAGCCGACACTACTGGCGTTACATCGGCAGTGCTGTCCATAACCCGCGCCAACGCTTCTATGTTCACTTTTGCTTCCTCTTGCGGTTGTATGCAAATGTCAATTGTTTCGTCATTACCGACTGATAGAAATGTCATTGGATAGTGCGCTTCCACAAGTGCAATTTCCCAGTCGCCAGCGTCCAGTTGAATAGCTCTCGGCAAATGTGTTATGTAATTTGCAACTGTATTTTTCGGATAATACTGCATCGAACTGTTGCTGGGCAGCGTCAAATAGAACTGATTGTTGATGCCAGTCATTTTTATCTACTCAATGCTGCTTGTAGTACTGCGCTCAAAAGTAATGGTATAAAGATTCCACCGCCTTTTTGTATGAGATACTTTCGTTTCTTTGACCAGCCTTCGCCGCGTTTCACCAATCGACGTAGCGTCGCCTTGTGTTTGCTTAACTGACTTTTACTCTTCTTCGCCAGAGGAACGTTACCGCGCAACACGTTGTATGCGCACTCACACACTGAGCGAATGCGGCTCTTGTCACACACCTTTAACAGTGCCTTTCGCTCCTTGGGTGTTGCGTGTATGAAAGCCGTAAGCAGAGCTGCGTCCTTCCGCAAGCACGACATGATTACTACTGATGGCGAAATTACCTTTTCTTCGGCAAGTACACATAGTTGGTAGAATCTTCTGGAAATATGCAACTTCGTATTCGCATATTCTCGTCTGTTGATTGTTTCAAGTCTATCAGTAGGTATCCGTGTGGATTCCTCGTAGCGTCAGCGTACGCCTCCTCGATGAATTTCGGGCTGTCTGGATATATTTGTCTGGCCAAGTACCTAATCTGAACTCTATCTCTAGGATTCTTAAAACACACAATGTAATGCGCATTCAATGAGATGTCCCTCTGCCCGCGTCCTTGATGAAACAAATTTTGTGTAATGAAAAACACACTAATGTTGCGATGATGGCAACCTTTTGTGAAAAGATCCACCACACGGTTGTCGGCCTCACGCATCATATCGTCTATAATCACAAGTATCGGCTCGTTACCAGAAAAATCCTCCAAGTTTGGTAGACCTTCTATGTGGTTAATGGTGACATTTTTCGAGTTACCACCGCCGCCACCACCACCACTACCATAATGCCAGTTTATACTGGTAAATGGTGTGTCACACATTTCTGTAATGTGCTTTATAAACTTTGACACAAACTGTGACTTGCCACAACCCGAAGGTCCCGCCACAATGGCTGAGAACGGATGTTTCCACATCAAGCCCATGATTACTACTGAGCTAAACACCTCACAGTTACCATACTCACACTCTTAAACTTACTACTAAAGGACATTTTTGGGGTTAAGTGAAATAAATAACACAGTGGTTATGTTCTGAACGTGACTATAAGTATTGACTACGAAAACTAATTTACAAAGGTATTAACGTAATCTTCAAGTCTTGCTTTACATAAACTCCAACGGTGTGAATCTGCTATTGGAACCCCTCGGGCTGCGCTTCACCAAGCGAAGGCGTTCTCCAAATCCGCCGTTGTAGCGCTCGATGTCGGCGTTGCTCAGGGCCTCGTTGAAGCGCCTAGGCAGGTAGACTCGCAGAAAGAAGTCGTCCCCGACCTGCCCCTCCAGGATCACGATGATCGTCTCGCCAAAGGGTGTGGTGGCTCGCTCCATCGCAGTGATGAGATAGCCACATTCCTCTCGGAGATCGGCTATCCTGGTGTAGAGCGGAGAGTCGGACTTGCAGTTGTTGAGGGTAGCTCTCAGGTCCGCGGTTGTTGCAGTGCCGTTCACGCTCGGAAACTCTAGCTTGAAAGTGCTGCTGCTGTTCGACATCTCTAGTAGTAGTAGTTGGAGTAGGTCTATGTGAGGTGGCGGTCTGGTGGCGAATGATGCTCAATCGGGCGGGGCTCCGCCTTATAAACCCTCGCCGCCATTTTCTTCTAAGTGGGGGGTCCGAAGGGTCGGGCGCAGGTGTTCACACAAAAGACCAACGCGTCGAGACCAGTCTGGGATGCAGCTGCTCTAATTGAATGCTTTCGCCACTCGTTGTTTCTTCCTCACAGCTCGCTTCTTTGACGTTGGCTGCGAAACTGCACTGCGTTGTGTAACAGTTTGAGTTAAGCCTGTAATTTTTGGTACTCCTGTTGATTTATCGATCCACATGTTTTCCACTTTATCAACTACTTGTTTAACACTTTGGTGCATTTCACCATCTTTGTCCAAAAATAAACCGCACATGAACACCATATCTGTACCATCGTACATTTCCATTTTCAATAACATTTGTCCTTTGTTTCCCGGGTTTTGAACAGCAAAAGTATTCCCATCGTCCATCCATGACACTATGGGACAATCATCTGTTGGTTTCGGCACCCATCCTGGTTTCTTGGTTTCCACTTCGATGGGAGTTGCCCTCCTTCGTCTCTTGCAGGCAGTGGTCGGTTTTACAAATGACGTCTGAGGTGATGCCAATGTCTGGTCACTAGCATTATTGTTCATAACCTCAATCTCCTGAATAAACGATTTGATATAGTCGTCCGCAGAAGCGTAAGCGTCCATGTTAACGTCCTTACCGTGTGACTTCAACCGTACTACTGACTTGCGGTGCGTCTGCTCACCCTTGAAGTAAACTGTACGCACTCGCTGTCAGACAATATTTCTGTTTGGCGATCGCTTTTATTCACCCGCTGAAGTCAACTGTTACGTTACGGTGCCGATCGATCTCGATGACGTTGTCCAGTTCGGCGTACACTATACAGTTGACGGTCTCGGGCAACGCTTTGGAGAATCCAATTTCGATACGTAGATTACCGTTGCGCAGGAGATTCCAGTGACTCGACTCAGCCGCGGACATGTCCGGTGTCAAGTCGAACGCCATAAGACAATTACCGTACGGATAGTCACCTCTCTTGATCTCATTACCTGCGTCGGAGAACTGGATTCCGGTGCCGGTGACCAATGTGTAATAAGAGAGTATATATGTCTCACTATTCAATGTGTAAACGGGCTGTAACGGTTTGGCCGGTACTTGTTCACCGTCCACGTACAATGCGAGATAATTCATATCGTAGTGTTGAAAGTTGTAAGGATTCTTCTTGAAATCTCCGTTGAACGCAAGATTACTGACCAGTCCAATTATCACACGTTTCGGTAACTGGCCGAGAAATGCACTGTCTAAAGCCTTACTCATTATGCCGGAGGGTAGTGTGAACGATTTCACTTCTACACGCGTGATCGGATACTTGGCCGTGCCGGTCTCGAGAGTTTTGCTGTGCGCCAACAATACGCTCGGATTGATCTTACATCGACGTACGAAAAGACTAATCTCTTTAATTGTCACCTTGTAGGTAGTTAGCGTTTTGGACATTATACAAAACGAGTTTCTGGATCTGTTAAGTTGCAATCGCATCTCGACACCGTTCAACATGAATTTGTTCTGATTGCACAGATCGATGTGCAATCGACCGACCATATCGCAAACATCGCTTTCTTTCGTGTGATCGCGACGCTTTTTCAATCCCTCATTCAATTCGTCACAATCGTCCATTAGTCCGGCCGAATCTTCAAAAAACAGCTCGCTAGTCAGGTGCGAATTCTTCGCACTACATCCGTAGTTCAATAGGTTTTCCAAGTATGCACGGTAAGCGTACGTGTTAGTTTGTGGGGACACCAGTTTATGATTGAGATAAAGATCCACTTGACTGAATATCGAGTGGAGCCAATTGTTCACCGGACCCACCTCTTTAGCAGGTTGCCCACCGTCCGCTTTAGTGTCGTCCTGTTTCACAATAGCGGCTTTCACGTGTAATAACGTTTGTGTCAGGTCCGTGTACTCGTCACCGTGACCGGGTATTACAAACTCTATTGGCGAATCGTCCGTCAGCGATGAGACCGGTTTGTATTGAACCCATTTACCGCTCTCGATACTGGTCTGCGTAGGCGGTAACGAAAACAAGTCCAGTTCAGTCTTCACACATTCACACGATTTCTGATGAATAAACGACATTGTTATCGAATTAATTGAAAATATCCCTTGTTCTCCTACGTCGTTTCGTTACAGTTCTACGACGTTTGTCTAACGATGTTATCCTTCTGTTGGTCCTTATCCTCTTTGTAATGGCTCTTCGTTTAAACTTTCCACCTACTTGCCCTCTTTATAGTTCTCCTTTGTCTTTGCATACGTCCGGTAGACGTCCGTCTTCGAAGAAGTCTATCGAGAGACTGTGGCGTGTCGCGACCCGCTTCTTATAACCACCACCGCTCAGTACGCGCTCCAATTTCTCGTCCGCCTGGTGTTCTGTTTAATTAATTACTAGGGGGGAGATTTTCGCTCCCCCATACTTCAGGAATTGTTGAAGACTAGAACAAGAATGAGAGCAGGGGTGTTTACCAACTGGTGATTTATTGCTCGGAGTTCGACACGGGTGGTCTATAATTATGGGTTCCTAGAAGGGTCGGGTGCAGCTGCTTCCCAGACAGGCCTCGGGGAATTTCCGCTCGTTAAAAGCTTTCAGGGTGCTGGGTCCTTTGTCGACGTTTGCCCCCTCGGCAATAAATCACATCCACTGTCAGGGGTAAAAGCAACCCTCCTCTAATGTAATTCGATACGGGCGGACTATAATGGGTTCCTGGAAGGGTCGGGCGCAGCTGCATCCCAGACCGGTCTCGACTCGCCGGGTTTTTTGTTTGAACACCTGCGATCAACAGCCCACCACGCACGGCGCGGCCCTAGCAGCAAAGTTTAGTTTAGTCTTGAGTTTCGAAGCGTCAACAGCTACGAAGAGATCATGGCCAACATCGAGTGGGAATGTGACATCACAGACGTCGAGTTGGAGGATGTATGTGTTGCGGCGGAAACGTCGATGAATAGCAATAATAAGAAGAGGCCGTTTGACGATGAAGATGATTACTTTGAAGGTGATGAATTCTACAACCGAAAAGACGACGATGATTGCACCTTGAAGCATTTCCATAAGAAGAGGCTATGGCGCAATGACAAAAAGTTCAAGCACGTTCATGAGCCAAAAATGTATTCAACTACCCAAGATCTTGACGACGCTCTGTACTCCAAACAACGGGGAATCAACAGCATGTGGAACCATTGCCCGCTGGACGACTTGGAATGGGAATATTGGCAGCGGGACATGGACTACAAGATGAATTTCTACCCTATTGAAGAGGAGCACATCTACGCCATTGAACATGAGCAGAAGTACATGATGCTTGTCGAAATGTGGTGGAATCGTCGAACGGATGAACTCCACCCAGATGAAATAACAAAGTTTTTCATAAATAAAAAATAAATGTTTCCCAACACCTTAGCCTCCACCTGATCCCACCATCGTAATCGGCCTTTTTCAAGGCCACAAAAGCTTTTCATGTTAGGGATTAGAAGGAAATCTTAGAGGAGATTTTCTTCTAAGTGTTGGTGCGGGCCTCTAGACAAAAGTGTCACAGACGAGGCCTCGGGGGGGGGGGGGCTCCTCCTGATTGATGTACCTCGGGGGGGGGGGGCTCCTCCTGATTGATGTACCTCGGGGGGGGGGGCTCCTCCTGAAATGAAAAAAAAAAAAAATTTGCATATTAATTAGGGTAATTAAAAAATTTGCATATTAATTAGGGTAATTAAAAATTTGCATATTAATTAGGGTAATTAAAAAAAAAATTTGCATACTAATTAGGGGGGGGGGCTCCTCGGGGGGGGGGGGGGGGCGCTCCTCCTGGCTCCTCCTGAGCCAGAACACTCCATTTATCCCTACTCATACCCCTACACTCCCAAACACAAAATTATTTAGATTCGACACATCTCCTTATAGTACTAAATAAGGGTGTGAAGTTACATAATCCTAAATTGCCGCATATCCGAGAAATCTATTCAAGGACAAACATTTACTCAGCCTATTAATATATAGAGTACATAGACCAAGCGCCTTTCGCTCAAAAAACAATATTTTTACCAGAACATAACCAATTGTTTAAGCCAGTGGGGCGGAGTAATGTTGGTGGGTGGAGGGCTTCCTAAATGTTGGGGCATTTAAGTCATGCGGCGTTGTAAAACAAATCCAAAGCACCATCACTCGTAAAAATTGGATGTCGGGAAGTGATAGAAGAAGCCAGCGGAGCGGAGTCCTGAGGTCGTGACAAAAATGTTCGGAACGTGATATCGTCCGGAACAGCCGGAAGAGCCGTTTTCGAGAAATTTAGGAAAACCCTTCCATCCAAAAGTATAATATGGCAGCTTTTGATGCCTCTGGGGAGTAGCCCTGTGGTCTGGGGCAAAAACAAAAAACTGATCTAAAATCTTTTGGTTCTCTACAACGTGGTGTTGTACGGGGGCAGGTTTGAGGTGCTGTTTTCAAAATCGCCTGGGACATACGCACAACTTCTTAATTAGTACTTTATATATTTCAAAACTCGTACTCTCCATTAAGAACAGCTGTGTATGCTGTTTCCTCTTCTAACCTCAACCTCGTGGTTCTCCACAGCGGCGATGTCAGCGATGTGTTCTGGGTCGTCATTTTCCTGGGTGACGCAGATACTGCCGACGCTGCTTGGACCTGACAGCGAGGTAGGTAACCAGATTAGGTTAGGTTAGGTTGGTAGTAAGTTAGTCTTGTGTACAGGTGGGGGAGTTATGTTACGGTAGACTAGTTAAGGCTTGAAACCTAGCGTTAGTATTAGGTTAGGTTAGGGTTCGTTTTGTGGAAAGGTGAGGTTAGGTTACATTAGGTCAGGTGCTCACCGAACTTGTCAGCTAGTTAAGCGACTAGGCGGTTACGTTAGGTTAGTAGTACGTTAGTATTGTGTACAGGTGGGTTAGGTTACGTTAGGTCAGTTATGGTTAGGTTAGGTTAGTAATAAATTAGTTTTGTGTGTATGTGAAGTTTTGTTACATTAGGATAGATTGGTTGGACTAGACGTGTTATTTTAGGTAAGTGGAAAGTTAACTTTGTGTGTAGGTTATGTTGTTAGATTATTAGTAGGTTAGTCTTATGTATAGGAAAGGTTTGGTTACGTTAGATCAGTTATATTGGTCAGGTAAGTATCATCATCATCAGAAGGGGTGGACATGAGTCCCAAGGCACATCAGCCACATTGGGCTTATTGCGCACCCCCAAAAATAAATGATAAAGGTTTCAGTGCTCCTCCAGGTTCAAGAGCCTGATGAACTGCATTATCCTATCAACGAGCTCCTCAGGAGGCAGGTATCCACTCTGACCATAGATCCCAGAGTTGAAGCCCTTACCTCCCTAAGCTCATCGCAATCGAGTAGATGCTCCCTAAGCTCGAGTAGATGGTCTGCTGTCTCCTCGTACTGTCCACATTTCCTGCATGCAGGTCATCAATGAAGACGCCCATCCGAGAGAGGTGTTTCCTTAGGTGACCATGGCCCGTAATCATAGCTATGATTCGCTTAATATCCAGCCTCCTGAGACCCAGGAGCTTCCTGGTGACCTGCTGGAATAGTCCCTGGAGGTTGAGCTTGCTTACCCTGTGGAGAGGGAGCTTTATCCATCTCCTTCTGTGACAGTCCCGAGCCTAAACGCCCATCACCTGATATCCCACAAAAGGGGACCCATGGGATCCAAAGAGGCAGCCGAGTTAGCCAACCTGTCCGCCAACTCATTACCCACAATCCCCGAGTTGATAAGTACCCAACAGAGAGTGACTATGTTGCGTCTTTCAGCGCAATACACTGTTTTGTAGCAATCCAAGACAACCCTAGACCTGGAACTAACAAGAGTCCAGCGCCTTTAGAGCAGCCTGGCTGTCAGAAAAGTTACTGAGAGAGAGGCCCTCTTGTCCCTTCCTCAGAATCTCCCCCGTACACTCCATAATGGCGGTGATCTCCATATGTAACACAGTGGGAAAAGAACCCATTGGAACCCTGTGACTGACACCATTCTGCACCCCGTGGATGCCAGCGAATGACCCGCTCCTAGACTTTGAACCATCCATCCATTTCACTCTTTCTTATAAGAATCCAGATGATGGTTTGGTAAGTAGCAAGTTGGTTTTGTCTAGAGGTGAGTTAAGTTAGGTTAGCTTGGCGAGGCTGGAAACGGTAGCGTCCACGTTAGGTTAGGTTAGTAGTAAATTATTCGAGTATGAAGGTGATGTTAGGTTACGTTATGACAGATTAGGTTAGGTTAGGTTAGATTGGTAAGGGTGGAAGTGGTATGTTAGGTTAGTAGTCAGTTAGTTTTGTTTATAAGCAATGTTAGACCAGCAATGTAAGCCTGGGCACTTATAGAGTCTTACAACGAGGTTGGATGAGCCTAGGTGGGGTAGGTTCCTAATTAACTCAGATTAGAATTGTAGTGTTAATCTCATGAACGTAAGTTTAAGTTAGGTTACACATAATGTCTCTTGGGCCTGACAGTGAGGAAGATAAGTTGATTGGATAAATCAAGGAAGGCAATAGTATTTGTGAGATGTATATTACAGAACATTACAATTATTTTGTAATGTTTTAGTCTATAAAACTTATAAAAACCAATAAATAAAAAGTAAGTTAAAAATGGAATTGTTTAGAAATACGTATGAAAATTAAAAAGGGATCTTTTTAAAATGCTTTAGATTTTCATCAAATTTGCAGTTATTATTTTTTGTATGAATAAATACCTTTCACTCACATAAGGTTTGTAAGGATATTAACCGCCTTAAGAAGAAGAAATTGTAGCAGATGACAAATACTAATCTCAGTTAGTAAGAGTGTATGAATGCAATGTGTATTTTGAGGTTGAGTTCAGAAAAAAATTATAAGAATTTCGCAAATCTTATGAAGACAGTTTTTAAATACATGTTTTAGTGTCTGTGTTGTATGTGTAAACAGGTTTAAACTTTAACGACGATATCCTTCGGATGAGTATTCAGTTACATTTTAGCTTGGTTGACCCATACAGCCCTAACTGATGATGGTCCTACGGGAACCTAAATCCGGATTTCAAGGACTAATTTAATTGACTGGATTGCTAAGGTAAGATTAAAAAAATATATATATATGCATATCAAGCAATCTGAGGCATACAGTGAATGAGTGTTTATTTAATTGTAAAATTACTCAAATCATGTAACAAATGTCCAACAGGTTCCGATGACCAGGGACCAGAGTTCCTGGGTGGTGGCGATGCTAGAGTTGGGGAACTTGCTGACTCCACTGCCCACAGGCTTCCTGGTCAACGTGTGGGGAAGGTGAGGGATGAGGTGAAGTGAGATAAGGTGAGGGGAGATAAGGAGAGGGGAGATAAGGTGAGGGTGACCAGAGTTCCTGGGTGGTGGCGATGCTAGAGTTGGGGAACTTGCTGACTCCCCTGCCCACAGACTTCCTGGTCAACGTGAGGAGAAGGTGAGGGATGGAATGAGGTGAGGTGAGGTGTAATAAGGTGAGGGGTGATAAGGTGAGGGAAGATAAGGTGAGGGGAGACAATGTGAGGGGAGATAATTTGAGGGGTGATAGTGGTGGGGAAATGTCTGACTCCGCTGCCCACAGGCTTCCTGCTCAACGTGTGGGGAAGGTGAGGGATGAAATTAGGTGAGGTGAGATAAGGTGAGTGGAGATAAGGTGAGGGGAGATAAGGTGAGGGGTGTTGATAGTGGTGGGGAAATTTCTGACTCCGCTGACCACAGGCTTCCTGGTCAACGTGTGGGGTAAGTGAGGGATGTGGTGGGGCGAGGTGAGGTGAGATAAGGTGAAGGTGATAAGGTGAGGGGAGATAAGGTGAGGGGAGATAGAGTGAGGGACGAAATAAGGTGAGGTGAGATAAGGTGAGGGGGGATAAGGTGAGGGGAGATAAGGTGAGGGGAGATAGAGTGAGGGACGAGATAAGGTGAGGTGAGATAAGGTGAGGGGAGATAAGGTGAGGGGTGATGAAAGAGGTGGGTAACTTGGTGAATCCCCTGCCCACAGGCTTCCTGGTCAACGTGTGGGGGAGGTGAGGGATGAGATGGGGTGAGGGGAGGTGATTTAAGGTGAGGGGTGATAAGGTGAGGGGATATAAGGGGAGAAGTGACTCTGCTGCCCACAGGCTTCCAGGTCAACGTGTGGGGAAGGTGAGGGATGAGATGGGAGAGGTGAGGTGATTTAAGGTGAGGGGATATAAGGTGACGGGTGAGATAGAGGTGAAGAACTTAGTGGCTCCGTTGCCTACAGGCTTCCTGGTCAACGTGTGGGGATGGTGAGGGATGTGATGGGGGAGGTGAGGTGATTTATGGTGAGGGGAGATAAGGTGACGGGTGAGATAGAGGTGAAGAACTTAGTGACTCCGTTGCCTAGAGGCTTCCTGGTCAACGTGTGGGGATGGTGAGGGATGTGATGGGGGGAAGAGAGGTAATTTAAGGTGAGGGGAGATAAGGTGACGAGTGAGATAGAGGTGGAGTACGTAGTGACTCCGTTGCCTACAGGCTTCCTGGTCAACGTGTGGGGATGGTGAGGGATGTGATGGGGAAGGTGAGGTGATTTAAGGTGAGGGGAGATAAGGTGACGGGTGAGATAGAGGTGGAGAACTTAGTGACTCCGTTGCCCACAGGCTTCCTGCTCAACTTGTGGGGAAGGTAAGGGAAGAAATTAGGTGAGGTGAGATAAGGTGAGTGGAGATAAGGTGCGGGGAGATAAGGTGAGGGGTGTTGATAGTGGTGGGGAAATTTCTGACTCCGCTGACCACAGGCTTCCTGGTCAACGTGTGGGGTAAGTGAGGGATGTGATGGGGGAGGAGAGGTGATTTAGGGTGAGGGGAGATAAGGTGACCGGTGATATAGAGGTGGAGAACGTAGTGACTCCGTTGCCTACAGGCTTCCTGGTCAACGTGTGGGGATGGTGAGGGATGTGATGGGGGAGGTGAGGTGATTTAAGGTGAGGGTAGATAAGGTGACGGGTGAGATAGAGGTGAAGAACTTGCTGACCCTTTGATTACAGGCTTCCTGGCCAACGTGTGGGGATGGTGAGGGATGTGATGGGGGAGGAGAGGTGATTTAAGGTGAGGGGAGATAAGGTGACGGGTGAGATAGAGGTGGAGAACGTAGTGACTCCGTTGCCTACAGGCTTCCTGGTCAACGTGTGGGGAAGGTGAGGGATGTGATGGTGGAGGTGAGGTGATTTAAGGTGAGGGGAGATAAGGTAACGGGTGAGATAGAGGTGGAGAACTTAGTGGCTCCGTTGCCTACAGGCTTCCTGGTCAACGTGTGGGGAAGGTGAGGGATGTGATGGTGGAGGTGTGGTGATTTAAGGTGAGGGGAGATAAGGTGACGGGTGAGATAGAGGTGGAGAACGTAGTGACTCCGTTGCCTACAGGCTTCCTGGTCAACGTGTGGGGAAGGTGAGGGATGTGATGGGGGAGGTGAGGTGATTTAAGGTGAGGGGTGATAAGGTGAGGGGTGATAAGGTGAGGGGATATAAGGTGAGGGGTGAGATAGAGGTGGAGATCTTTGTGACTCTGCTGCCCACAGGCTTCCAGGTCAACGTGTGGGGAAGGTGAGGGATGAGTTGGGAGAGGTGAGGTGATTTAAGGTGAGGGGATATAAGTTGACGGGTGAGATAGAGGTTGAGAACTTAGTGACTCCGTTGCCGACAGGCTTCCTGGTCAACGTGTGGGGATGGTGAGGGATGTGATGGGGGAGGTGAGGTGATTTAAGGTGAGGGGAGATAAGGTGACGGGAGAGATAGAGGTGAAGAACTTGCTGACCCCGCTGCTTACAGGCTTCCTTGTCAACGTGTGGGGAAGGTGAGGGATGTGATGGTGGAGGAGAGGTGATTTAAGGTGAGGGGAGATAAGGTGACGGGTGAGATAGAGGTGGAGAACGTAGTGACTCTGTTGCCTACAGGCTTCCTGGTCAACGTGTGTGGATGGTGAGGGATGTGATGGTGAGGTGAGGTGATTTAAGGTGAGGGGAGATAAGGTGACGGGTGAGATAGAGGTGAAGAACTTGCTGACCCCGCTGCTTACAGGCTTCCTTGTCAACGTGTGGGGATGGTGAGGGATGTGATGGGGGGAGGAGAGGTGATTTAAGGTGAGGGGAGATAAGGTGACGGGTGAGATAGAGGTGGAGAACTTAGTGTCTCCGTTGCCTACAGGCTTCCTGGTCATCGTGTGGGGGTGGTGAGGGATGTGATGGGGAGGTGAGGTGATTTAAGGTGAGGGGAGATAAGGTGACGGGTGAGATAGAGGTTAAGAACTTGCTGACCCCGCTGCTTACAGGCTTCCTGGTCAACGTGTGGGGGTGGTGAGGGATGTGATGGGGAGGTGAGGTGATTTAAGGTGAGGGGAGATAAGGTGACGGGTGAGATAGAGGTGAAGAACTTGCTGACCCCGCTGCTTACAGGCTTCCTTGTCAACGTGTGTGGATGGTGAGGGATGTGATGGGGGGAGGAGAGGTGATTTAAGGTGAGGGGAGATAAGGTGACGGGTGAGATAGAGGTGGAGAACTTGCTGACCCCGCTGCTTACAGGCTTCCTTGTCAACGTGTGGGGGTGGTGAGGGATGTGATGGGGAGGTGAGGTGATTTAAGGTGAGGGGAGATAAGGTGACGGGTGAGATAGAGGTGGAGAACTTGCTGACCCCGCTGCTTACAGGCTTCCTGGTCAACGTGTGGGGGTGGTGAGGGATGTGATGGGGAGGAGAGGTCATTTAAGGTGAGGGGAGATAAGGTGACGGGTGAGATAGAGGTGGAGAACTTGCTGACCCCGCTGCATACAGGCTTCCTGGTAAACGTGTGGGGAATGTGAGGGATGAGATAATTTGTCCCAGCCATCACCGTATCTGTTTATAAGAGTACTTGGGGCCGAGCTTTGCTCGGGGAAGGTCAGTTAGTTTGTTTTGATGACGAGTGATATTTCACCTTTTCCCCTGCTGATTAGCATTTTTTAATAGATCATTTGCCTCTTTTCTGCATGTAGAAGGTCACTCCAGGTGTTATTGATAACTCAATATATTTTTTATTTATTTACTGAGACGACATATATATATATACATATCATCGATACAGATACAGATTATTCATATCTCAACAACTAGCTCCTCCTAGCTTTAAAACTGAGAAGTTTGCCAGATCGATCCTGATCAAAGCCCTGATAAAGGTATTGAATCCAGCTGCCATTGGTCATTGGGTAGATACATAAGGAACCTGGCTAAAGAATTGGTTGATCTTACTCAGTAACAAGGCTACACAAGGCATCTCACCCGTTCTACACTCATCATTCTTCGTGATTCACCTTAAAATCGCCCTAGCTGCGTCGCGTCGGTTTCATACGCAGAGATTAAGAGATTGATGGATATAGGCTGATAATAGTTTGTTTGCGCGTTACTAACTTTGTTCATTATCTATAACTTTATTAGTTCATTTATTTTCCACCAGGTGGTGCTGTCTCATGTTGACCGCTCCAATCTACTTCCTCGGCTGGGTGTTGGTAGTCTTCACCAGGAACGTCCAAACTCTCTACATCAGCAGGTTCATACAGGTAAGAGTAGCGTGCGTCCGTAAAGGCACAGATTATTAAAACACTATAGAAGGTAAACTACTTTGTTAACGGTTGCGTTTAAAACGGTTAGTTCGGGCACCGACCGCTTTGAACGCTAGTGGCACTAGGTCGCTCAGAGGGGATACACCCGTTGCCTCCCCTCTCGGTGACCCGAGTCGTGGCGCTGTCACGAGAGTGCAACCCTTCTCCTACTCCAGTTAGCCTTCTACAGTGTTTTATTTGTCTTTGTTGTAGGTATTAGGATTTACATTGCATTTAGAAATGCTGGAATTGGACTTTATAATGACATTCCCTACATTTTCAGGCGATGAAGATTATTTGTTGTTGTTTTATTTTAACCTGTTGATCCCCCTATGCGTTAGTTGTTCCTTGAACGAAATTATTATATAAAACATTAATATTTAATTCAGTTTTCAATGAATTAATAACTATTTACTTAAAACATGATTACTTGCACGACATTGCATTACAATACAACAGCATGTGGACAGTGTTGCACACATCTCACCGTCTGACATTGTGTGTTAGGGCTTAAAGAATTAAAAACTATTCACACATTCTAAGCTTATAATGCTCCTTAATAAGTCACAAGATGTTACTCTGAAGTTATATAAGTAATGTGAAATCATCCTATATTCGTACAAACTGACTTAGTGTCCAATGCCTTTGAACGAACGTAATTTTAGGATTCTTTTCCATAAAAGTTTGGATGCATCATACTGCCATATCATATTTAAAACAGTAGTTAAAGTCTAAAACAACAATCGCAATGTCTAAAATGACCCTTGCTCTCTTGTTTTCTGTAAAATCAGCAGGTGTTAACAACACTATGTTCAAATGGCGAATAGCACCATCTGAATTTGTAGAGGTAAAAACCATCAAGTCCACATGGCGTTGTATTCCTCTGGATGAAAGTGGTATTTATAAAAAAAGGCTGGCATTCGTCTTACAATGGTTTGTAGAGTAAAGGATAAACCTACCTTTTTAAACAAATTGACGTAGTATTCGATACCTCTGAGGGATAGAAATGACAATTCATACTTTATACTATCATTTGTAAAAAAATAAATATAAACAGTTTTTAACGGAAACAACTGATGACACCCATTAATGTGTATGTTGTTTGCAGGGGATTGGGTGTGGCATAGTGTTCACAACGTTGCCTCTCTACCTAGGCGAGATCGCCCACCCACAGCACAGAGGGACACTCAGCGTCATGTTCGAGGTAATGTACTACGTTGTCCTTGTTATGTGAAATGTTCGAGGTAATGTCCTAAGTTGTCCTTGTTATGTGAAATGTTCGAGGTAATGTTCTACGTTGTCCTTGTTATGTGAAATGTTCGAGGTAATGTACATACTACGTTGTCCTTGTTATGTGAAATGTTCGAGGTAATGTTCTACGTTGTCCTTGTTATGTGAAATGTTCGAGGTAATGTTCTACGTTGTCCTTGTTATGTGAAATGTTCGAGGTAATGTCCTAAGTTGTCCTTGTTATGTGAAATGTTCGAGGTAATGTACTACGTTGTCCTTGTTATGTGAAATGTTCGAGGTAATGTCCTAAGTTGTCCTTGTTATGTGAAATGTTCGAGGTAATGTTCTACGTTGTCCTTGTTATGTGAAATGTTCGAGGTAATGTACATACTACGTTGTCCTTGTTATGTGAAATGTTCGAGGTAATGTTCTACGTTGTCCTTGTTATGTGAAATGTTCGAGGTAATGTCCTACGTTGTCCTTGTTATGTGAAATGTTCGAGGTAATGTTCTACGTTGTCCTTGTTATGTGAAATGTTCGAGGTAATGTTCTACGTTGTCCTTGTTATGTGAAATGTTCGAGTTAATGTCCTACGTTGTCCTTGTTATGTGAAATCTTCGAGGTAATGTCCTACGTTGTCCTTGTTATGTGAAATGTTCGAGGTAATGTTCTACGTTGTCCTTGTTATGTGAAATATTCGAGGTAATGTACTACGTTGTCCTTGTTATGTGAAATGTTCGAGGTAATGTTCTACGTTGTCCTTGTTATGTGAAATGTTCGAGGTAATGTCCTACGTTGTCCTTGTTATGTGAAATGTTCGAGGTAATGTCCTACGTTGTCCTTGTTATGTGAAATGTTCGAGATAATGTTCTACGTTGTCCTTGTTATGTGAAATGTTCGAGGTAATGTTCTACGTTGTCCTTGTTATGTGAAATGTTCGAGGTAATGTCCTAAGTTGTCCTTGTTATGTGAAATGTTCGAGGTAATGTACTACGTTGTCCTTGTTATGTGAAATGTTCGAGGTAATGTTCTACGTTGTCCTTGTTATGTGAAATGTTCGAGGTAATGTACTACGTTGTCATTATTATGTGAAATGTTCGAGGTAATGTCCTACGTTGTCCTTGTTATGTGAAATGTTCGAGGTAATGTTCTACGTTGTCCTTGTTATGTGAAATATTCGAGGTAATGTACTACGTTGTCCTTGTTATGTGAAATGTTCGAGGTATAATGTTCTACGTTGTCCTTGTTATGTGAAATGTTCGAGGTAATGTACTACGTTGTCCTTGTTATGTGAAATGTTCGATGTAATGTACTACGTTGTCCTTGTTATGTGAAATGTTCGAGGTTATGTACTACGTTGTCCTTGTTGTGTGAAATGTTCGAGGTAGTGTTCTACGTTGTCCTTGTTATGTGAAATGTTCGAGGTTATGTTCTACGTTGTCCTTGTTATGTGAAATTTTCGAGGTAATGTTCTACGTTGTCCTTGTTATGTGAAATGTTTATACCGATGTGAAAGCACTCATTACGATATTTTTCTAAGTGCCAAGTTTGAGGATATACGTTTGAATATCCGTCAAAGTACTATATTTTTGATGAAGCATTGCGGGATCTGTATCCATATAACTACCACACTTGGGTGCTTTACGATCTCCGCAATAGACCTCTAGCCCTTTTAGAACAATGCTAGATATAAAGTATGGCATCCGTTTGATCCTGATGTTTTAAGATGATTATAGTGTATATTTACTATGAATGATGTAATGCAATATTTTATTTTTTTCTGAGATATATGTTGGTGCCTGTTTAGGCAATAAACTCGATGTTGTACATATATTGTGGTGGGTCGAATGATTCAGATATTTTATTAAAATAAAATAAGTTACAATGATCGGTCAGTTAGAATATATTTTGTCAGTGAGATTCGAGGAAAAATTATATTCTAGGGGGACAAAGGAAGCTAAGATAATCTAATAGGACGCAGATGGGCGAAAAACATGTTGTCACAACCTAATCGCTTTATCGCTGTGAGAATGTTCTGTAGTTGCACAAACAAATGGAGGGGACACGTGTTCTTCTTAGAAAGATTATAATAAAGACGGTATTCATGAGGGATTTGTCCACGAGGCAGGAGAAGCGTACAGCACATGGGGCTGTGACGGCACCAACCAGGGCGCGGGATTTACAGAACCAGAGTTTGGGCGGTTACGGTCGCGATAAATACTAGGCTAGGATTGGTCGAGCGATCACGTGATCTAGCTATCTGAGGGAGTGAGGTGTCGCGCATTTTTCTTTCTGTGGAGAGACCTGAGGATGACAGGATGTCGTGAGTCGTCAGTTAGAGTCTTCGAGATGCGTTCGTTAGCAGTGGTGCATTTGAGTCTGTAGTCGGCATTCGTTGTCTTACAGTTTTTGAGCTGACATTAGTTGAGAGATGTAGTTTTTGAGATAGAGTCTTCAGTTAACAGTCGTGCATTTGATTCTACCGCGATGCAGAATAGACCAGTCTTCCGGGCGGATAGTACCAGTATAGTTGGTGAACCGCCGCAGAGTGACATTCATTTAATTTAAAAGTCAGTGGCGAAGATTAATTGTTATATGCGGTGACACACAATCAGTGACATTTTGGCGAACTCGGCGACGGAACTAAGTGTCGTGACGATGATACGTACCAGGTCGGGTGTCCATACACTGTTGCGGCTAGATTGAACTTTCCTATTATCGATACACGGGATCGGAGTGAATCATCTCCCGACGCAATGGCGGTTCAACTTCACATTGGCGGCCCCGGATGCCAACACGCGCTGCCGTAATCTCCAAGACGACCAAGTGAATTTCAGCTAAGTAATCGTAGACATTCATCCTCCAAACTCCGTAGTTTTATTTGATTTAGATGTTTGTAAACCAGTATTAACAATATTTTCAATAAAACTAAATTCATTTAATTTTATCAAGGAACATGTAAATTACTTAAAGTTGTTTTTTTTTATTATAATAAATCAATCATTAATACAACCTGTGAGTTTTTATTGCAAAATTCTTTTATTTAATAATTATCATACGAACCCCTGCGATTAAGAGTCCTCAAGTCTGCGTCTTTATAATTTGCATTTTCTATTTACATAGATTCTAAATTCATTTTTTTAAATGTAAAGGGCAGGACGGCTTCAATATAGGTATTGTCTAAGTTAATGTTCGGGTTAAGAAAATTGTATCTGCATAGTACTATGTTTCCGACTAAATACTATGATCGAAGTAGTTTACTAACATTAACCTTATCGAATGTCCTGTAACACTATGAAACCTTCTGGTCAGCCAACAACTGGTGAATTTTCAGTTGCACACTTACAAGTCGCACGATTTATTTATTGACTCAATATTACCTAATCTTTAGGATTTTAGTCTAGGTCCATATCCGACATTATCAAGCACACTCTGATCATTTATTGTTATCTGTCTACGAGTCTACCATTGGGGTGCAAGGTGCAGTCATTGACTTCATGCACTCTGTTCCAGGTTATGTGGAACCTCGGAGTGATCTTCCAGTACTCCATTGGACCTCTGGTCAGTTACCACACGCTGGCTGTGGTCTCCTTGTTGATGGCAGTGGTCTACTTCCTGGCTATCCTGTCCATGCCGGAAACTCCGTATTTCCAGTTGCTCGCAGGAGACGAAGCCAAAGCTGCGGAGACACTGTTGTGGCTTAGAGGTGAATGTGTACCGACAACTATTTATGTTGTTCCTTTGTGAGACTAATAATTGAATACATACAAAAAATTAAATTTATAATTTAATTGCCCTATGTGCGTTATTCCGGATTATTAATGGAAACAAACATTTTTAGATACAAAGTAGAGAGTTTATTCACCAAACTTAAAATACATAATCTTTTGATTGGCAAATCAAAAGTGTTGATTTTTATCAGCAAATAAATACCGTTTTTTATTGTTTAAATGAAATATTAACTCAGTATATCAAACCTAATAAATCCTTTACATTTTTCATTAAAATACGTAGTCATATTCCTCACTAATTACACGTAAAATCCTTAACTGAGCCATCATTTAATTTATAACATGATTTGACTTATTCAAATAAAATAGAGCCAGAGCACACATCGATTAAAATTTCGTTACATATTGTCACCTATTGATAATTTATCATATTGCAAAACTTTCTAAAGCGTCTTTTATAAAATTTAAAATTTTAACATTTTGGGAATTCTGCCCATGAAGCTACAACCTTGTGAACATGAAAATAAGACAAATTCTGTAAAACTTGACTTATTGAACTTTCTTTTTGAAAAGACATTCGTTTACCTCAAACGCCCGCGTTGAAAACCTGAAAGTTATTAGGACAATTTTAAAAGTAAAATATAAAAATAAAACAGCTACTCTACCTCTAATCTGAGGGTGATCAACGTAGTGACGCTTGTCCTGAACTTGAACTAAGAGTGAAGCTCTGTATTGCTCCCCGTACCTACAGCACGTGGTGGGGTAAAGTGGGGAGACTCCCTCTACAACTTTATTAACCAGTCATAAAACAAGGATTTAAATGTGCCCATATATGAAAAATGACTCATCTAAACAATTCTCAACATGACTTTTGGTTTAAACTTGCTCTGGCTAATAACAGGCTCTTGATTGCAACTTCATAACTCTTACTTGACCAGATATTTACTCCTACCTATTAAATTCTGTATGAATTTTTCCTTAATAATAAAAAATAATAAAACTATGGTACAATTGTTAAATACTTTGGAATTTACCTTGAAGAAAGATCTATGATTTTCTGAAATGCATAGACATTTTAATAACAACTTGGAGAACCCCTATTTAAAAGACACCCTGTTTGGAAGCTAGTGTTATGGTGATTTATGTATTTAGGTGAGTAGAAGCTGGGTAAAAAATCTGTGGGGCCCCACAGACCCATATTTAACTATATTTTTTCTTTTGGGTGGGGCTTCCTTGAATTTGGAGTCCTGGGGCAAAATGTCCTTGTGGCCTCCCGTGGCGGCCCTTTATGTATTTCAACATTAAGTTTCAGACCAAACTTGGATGCAGAATAAATAAAACATATCCATTTCCCTTTTTCACTTACCAGGTAGAGAGCCTTTCTGGAAAATTTACTATGATCAATGAAGTAACAAAACTACCTCTCTAAGCAAAGACCGACCCTGTTATTAATTTACAAACTGTACGATCATAATCAAATATTCAGAGAGTTGGTAAAATATGTTCTGTTTGACCAGCACGCAAGCGGACAATATGTACTAATGTACTAATGTACAATATGTACTTGCACGCGAACTGATTTTGCGCTATTGAAGAGGCTAGTTTGGGATACATATTTTAGACTTGGTTATCAAGTACCTAGACAACCTTCGAGTAGTCATCACAAAAGTTTTAACAAAAATAGCTGGCAGTCTTTAAAATATATTTGCTTGAGCTAAAAATTCCCCGCTAGCTAAAATTTTAGTTGAACCTTGACTACGACTTTTCTTATTCCATGTTTCGTTAAGAAAGGTAAATTTATTTCATGTAAGGTACTTTGTGTTTTACTTCAATAAGTAACCAAGTGGTGAATTTCTTAAGACTTTGCATTTGTAGCAGTTCATTATTTGAGTGCAACACGTGTTATTTGCACGTCTACACCTTGAACATGGTCAATGAGTACATCTAAACGTTTTAAATTATGTGACCTCTTAAACAAAAACTATGACGCTAACCGCTAGCCTAGTTGATTGGCACGTCTTTACTTCCCAGTAGGGGCAGTCCTTGTCCACTTCCAGTCCATAGTCCATTAAAGTCAGTTACGTTTTGGCAATCAGCCTCACAGTCCAAATATCTCCCGCTTTAACCACTGTCGGTCACTGTATGCTTGTAATTTTCACTACTAAACACCATTAAATCGGAATACGCGATACAATGTGGTGACCCCCAATGTTCACAATTTTATTAAAATTGTATTCGAAACTGTTGAAATTTCCTGGCTAACTTTTACCAAGGGTTGTTAAACTTGATCTGGCATGGACTCTTGATCAACCATGTTGAGGACTCCTTCAAAAATGATAGATCAACCTTGATGAGGACTCCTGATCAAAAATGATGAGGACTCATGATCAAACATGATGATGACTATCAAACATGATGAGGAATCTTGATCAAACATGATCAGGACACTTGATCAATCTTGATGAGGACCCTTGATCAAATATGATGAAGACGCTTGATCAAAGATGATGAGGACTCTTGATCAAACATGATGAGGACTCTTGATCAAACATGCTCAGGACTCTTGATCAAACGTGATGATGAATCTTGATCAAACTTGATCAGTTTTGATCATTACTGATTAAAACCTTGTAATAGGGAATAGTCAATACGTTCCTTGCGTTCTGCAGGTGGAGAGTCAGCTCGTCACGATGTGGAGGTGGAGCTGAAGGCTATGAAGGCCTCGGTAGACGAAGACCTCACTCAGAAGACCTCTAGCTCGTGGTTCGACCTCGTAGCCACCCCGACCAATAGGAGGTGTCTGCTCATCGTTCAGGTGATGTACAGTAGAGTTCAAGCAGTACGGTTCAGTAGAGGTGCTCAAGCTATAACTCTTCGTTCGGGTAATCTACAATAGAGTTCAAGAAGTACGGTTCAGTTGAGGTACTCTTCGTTTAGGTCATTTACAGTAGAGTTCTTTTGACTTTGTGCCTGGTGCTCAAGATATAACTCATCACCTAGGTGGTTTTCAGTAGACATATTTTGTCTTGCGACTGGTGCAAGCTATAATTCATTGTTCATCTTATTTAAAATTGAGTTCTTTTAAATTTGTGCCTTTATTGTAAGGTAAACTATTATGGGATAGAAAGGCACACAAGGCAATAAGTTAAAATAACATTATTATAAGACTTTCTGTATCATCCTTAATATCCTCAGTTTTCTTATTTCTCTCCTCTGATCTATGTGATTTGAATCCGATAAGAGAAAACACTATACTCCAATATTGTTCCAATGAACAATACTTGTTTCGAAATTCTATCAGTGTACCATCTCACCGGCCTAGATTGACCGGTATAGATATAGATATCTTTTAATCTTCTAAATAACTATACAGCCCGATGTGTAACTCAACCACTCACTCACGTATACGAATTTTAGATCACTTCTAGATAACATAGAAACGTTAAGTTTGCCATGCAGGTAGCTTGTACCAAGAACCCCCAGCGAAAATTGTCAAAAAAAATTTCCAATTTAAACCTCTAAGCCTTACCTTGAAAATTGGAAATTTTAATTTTGTGTTTATGTAGTTTCAAATCAAGACAAAGGAATCATAACACCTGTAGAACAAAAAATGATAGAGAATAAAATTTAGGGTATACATATCCCAAAGGAATCAAAATAGTTTACAACAACAAGTAATCGACGAGACATGAGGTTGTACTAACTACTGGACCGACCCGAACAACAAGTAATCGACGAGAAATGAAGTTGTACTAACTACTGGACCGACCCGAACAACAAGTAATCGACGAGACATGAAGTTGTACTAACTACTGGACCGACCCGAACAACAAGTAATCGACGAGACATGAAGTTGTACTAACTACTGGACCGACCCGAACAACAAGTAATCGACGAGACATGAAGTTGTACTAACTACTGGACCGACCCGAAGCGGGGTCCTCAGCGAGTGAATTTTTGCATTCAATTACAAATTTTAAAATACTCGGATTAGATTTAGGGATTCAAAAAGTCTTTCCCAGTGTTATTTGGTGATGTAACACTCGAAAAACGACATAATATCAGATCAAAGACAATCCTTGATGTATCATTAGGGCGTGAGGAAAGGCTGGCTGTGGTTTATAATTTGCTGCTATTATATAAGGATACCTTTTCCTCAACTTGATAGCTTCTGTAAGCCAGTTTTAATCAAATTTATTCAGCACGCAATAGGCCAGAAAGAAGTTCTACAAATCATCTCGGGTCGTTTAATATTCAGTTTCGTTCGTACCAACAAGGTTAATATATCTAGAGGTCTTGTCTAGGGTAAAAAAGCGAAGCCATGCTGACCACCATATTTATCAGGTGACCAATCAAATCCAATCAGCTGACAAACATAAAACTTGTGACGAGCGGATTTCATGGGTTACTATTGGTTGCCATAGGAGCATAGAAGAAAGAGGGGAAAAATCGCGGTCGACCATATAAGCTTCACTCTTTTACCCCAGACGAAAGCTCTACATATATTTACCTCATTGGTTCATACCATTTCAGACCACCATAATGACCCCGAGTTGGTTATATGAAAGTAATCCAACTTGACTAAACTAGTAGCTAAGTTGCTCTACCTCAGTCCGTAGTTATATCATTCTATACACGATGAATGGTTTTATTCGGGTGTTTTTACTTATACACGATGCGAATAAAATTTAACTATAATTTTGAAGGGACGTCCTAAACTGGTCTTGTGATCCCTGTTCCCATTGGGAAGAATCTGTTAATTATCATTGATAACTGACAAAGTAATTCTAATATTTATACACAAGCAAATTTTGTGTCGCACTGAGATATCAGGTACCACTGGACCGGTTTTTATGATTAAAGTATCTTTGGAAAGGTCTCGATGCGTATGTATGCTAAACATGATTAACATTTACATCGGTCCTCAGAGCTACATCCTACAGGCTTTCAAAGATGCAATGTTAATCTTACGGAAGAACAGAAATCATTGAAATTGAGCATCTGACAACTGTTACAGGGAACAAAAATCCGGTACAGGAAGCATGATCAGCTGTTTTAAGCTAACTTCTGGAGTGACATCACATTTTAAACTAACATATTTTTTCTCAAATTCGACCAGCTGGATTTGCTAGTCTAAGCTGGATTTGCTAGTCTATCCATCTATAATATTATAAAGAAGAGGTGGTTTCTGTCTGTCTGTCTGTCTGTCTGATGTTCCGGGTGAACTCAAAAACTACTGAACCGACTGGGCTGAAACTTTACACATAGGTAGATCTTGAAACAATGCAACACATAGGCCTATTCACTTCCTTAAAATCCCCTCGGGCTACGCCCCGTGAACGTCCTAAGTTTCAATGTTTACATTTCAGAATAAAGTCAAAATTCAGAAACTGTAACGCGAACAGCTGTGGATATTTTCTTTTGAAAGGTTAAAGAGCAGAAGCAAGAACAGCTGTTTCAAGTAACTAAAATGCAAATTGCATTGACTAAAGAGCGGGTAGAGAAAATGCCTGTGCGAAGAACGGGTACGTCAGCTAGTAATATTATAAAGAAGAGGTGGTTTCTGTCTGTCTGTCTGTCTGATGTTCCGGGTGAACGCAAAATCTACTGAACCGACTGGGCTGAAACTTTACTCATAGTTAGATCTTGAACCCATGCAACACATAGGCCTATTCACTTCCTTAAAATCCCCTCGGGCTACGCCCCGTGAACGTCTTAAGTTTCAATGTTTACATTTCAGAATAAATTAAACATTCAAAAACTGTAATGCGAACAGCTGTGGATACTTCCATTTGACAGCTTAAAGAGCAGAAGCAAGAACAGCTGTTCCAAGCTAACTAAAATCCAAATTGCATTGACTAAAGAACGGGTAGAGAAAATGCCTGTGCGAAGAACGGGTACATCAGCTAGCTATTAATTAATATTAATAAACAAATATTAATGTCAATTTTTTTAATTTTATGTCCCCCCATTTTATATTTTTACCCCCACATTTTATATTTTAGCCCCCCGATTTTATATTTTTTGCCCCCCATTTTATATTTTTGCCCCCCATATTATATTTTTGCCCCCCCCCCCGATTTTATATTTTTGCTCCCCCGATTTTATATTTTGCCCCCCCCGGCTATTTTATCTTTTTTCTCCCCCACGATTTTTATTTTTGCCCCACCCCCGATTTTATAATTTGCCCCTCTTCGATTTTATATTTATATTTTATGCCCCCCTCCATTTTATACTCTTGCCCCCTCCCCGATTTTATATTTTTACTCTCCCACCCGATTTCATTTTTTCCCCCAATTTTGTATTTTACTCCCCCCGCCGATTTTATATTCAAGCTCCCCCTCCCCCCTCTATGATATTTTTTGTACTTGAATTCTTTTATTTCTAAAAGCGAATCCAAAGTGTTATGTGTACGGATTTGGAGTTGCAAACCACAAGCCGCTTACTACCCGACAGAGTTCCTCGGCTTAGCAACAGGACCTGAACTATCTTCCAGTATATTTCGTTAACTTTGATTTAATTGCACATTAAACGTGTAAAATGTAATTTTAATATTGTAAAATAATTTGGATTGTTATTTGCTTTAGTAAATCTACCATTTATTTACAACCCGTACGAAGGACGGGTTCACAGCTAGTAATTTATAAACAGAAATACCTTCGATGCAGCAACATATTCACTTCGATAAGTTCGTGCAATCTTCTGGACAAGGTCTGTTGTCAGAGATTCCAGTAGTGCAACTCATTTGCCCTGACGACTACTTATTTTGCCACAGTCAACTTCTTATGTGTCCTCCGAAGGACGGTGGCAGTCTGTTATTTCTCAGATTCATCGATATGTCTAACGGATGATCCTCCTATTCCAGGTGGTGTGCCTACTCGAGATAGTGATGGGGATACCCGCCATACTCTCTTACGTGACCGAGTCTCTTGTCGCAACTGAGGCCAACTCCTTCCTCAAGGTATGACAGTGTCTCATTTAACACAACCCCAAACAAAGAAATCTAAGAGCTTCTCTGTCAGAGATCAACTCTATTTTTACAGTTTTTTATCAGGCATCATTTTACAAAGCACTCTTTGGGTAAAAGCTAGGAGAGTCTTTGATTCTCCAATTGCCACCATTATCTACACTGTCAACTTTTTTGTCACCTTTATTTGTTTTTTTACCTCATTAGCAACACTATCACCAATAACTTCCTGCATCTGTTACTCCATATAACTTCCATTTTCCGTATATCCAAAAAATCAATATGTTTGTTTATGTATTTATCTTCCTTATCTCTTTTTCATCGTCACAATCCGTTTTCCTTTTTATAGCATACACTACCTCTTAGTTTGTTCACCTCAACACCCTTCTCCTACCCCTCCTTCCACTACCTCTCCTTTCAACTATGTTACTTCCCTAACTTGGTCGGACCAGTAGTAGTTGGTGATTGACCTCACCATCCTCAAGGCCACTCTATTCTTCAGTGTCATGATATATTTTCTTCCCTTCAGCTTATTGTACCAGCTTGGTTAATCTCCTTTGCTTCCTTCTCTTCTTATAATTTCCCCCTCCTGCTTCCACTTTACTCCTGAGGTTACTGCACCTCCCCGGTGTGTCGACCTTATACTCCTCATTCTCCTTTAACCCATCTACCTCCTGCAGTCATCCTCTATTGAAAAGCCATATCAACACACGGGTATGGGTGTGTCGTCTTATTGTTCACCGTTATTCCATTGCCACTGTTTTCCACGTGGGGTTTATGGAAATGGAATAACGGTTTAATATAGGCTTAAGCTTTTATATTAGACTAAAGTTTGAATCCAAAGCTTAAAGTCAAAGCTTTAAGCTTGGCCTAAGCTAAAATTTATTCTACCTCCGGGTTGTCAAGTTCCTCCTTTTCCTCTTCACCCCATCATCTTTGCCTCTTCCCCATGTCCTAAACTATCATTGTTTTTCCTCCTTTCGGTATCTTTACCTCCATGATTCGTATACCTTTAACTCCCCTTCCTCTTTATATCCTGCAATATTCCTTACCTGTTTGAGCGAAACCATTCCACAGTTCTCATCTTCTTGTCCAGCATTATTCCATTGCCGAATTCCATTATCTTTCCTTTACCTTCTGAGTTGTCTACTTCTTTCTTCTCCTCTTTACCCCATCATACATGCCTAAAGGTAGACCTCTATCTTGTCTACCCTCTTCTACATTGTCATAGTCTGTTATCCTCCCTTCGCTCTCTCTACTTCCGTGGTTCGTCTACCTCCACTTCCCCTTTGTTTTTCCCTCCCCTTCTAACACCTGAAGTAATTCTCCCCTGTTACAGCCGAACCAGTACACAGTGATTCTCGGTGTCGTCATCCTCCTATCGGCTCTTGTTTCCGCCGCCACGGTAGACCATCTCGGCCGCCGCCCCATCATCATCATCTCTTGCCTCGGTGCCTGCTTGTGCCTCTTTATCTCCGGTGGCTACTTCTACCTCCACGAGCGCCATATCGTGGATGTCGGGGGATACCAGTGGGTTGTCTTACTTGCCATCAGCTGCTACGGCATTATGCTCAGTGGTGGTAACCGACTTACCTTACTATTACCTTAAACTATAATTTTATGTTTATATAGTTTAATTTCTAAAAAAATCAGTCGGTCTTAGTATCAAGGCTACACAAAACCATTCAGCATTTATCATTCATTCATATTCACCGTAAAATTTGCTCTAGTTGTTTTGACGTCTTATAAAGTAATTCAGTGTTTCAGTGACTTAATTTACACATCTCGTAGGTGAAAATGAGGTCGAAATTCTGAAGATAAGTCACAACCAGATTACCAAATAGGTGATTATGGGGTGCAAAACAATAAGTGTAGCAGGCTCTTTATTTGGGAGTTGAAAGGTAACCACCCCTTACCCACTTCTGTTAAGTTCTGCCAGTCACCTTTACTTAAGGCGAATAGGAAAAATAAACTTGCATCTTTTGTCCAATAAATTCACAGAGAATACACATATTTGACACTGAGGCACTGCTACAAACTCTGCCCTCTGTGCAGGCGCCGGCGCGCTGGCCAGTACCATATCGTCAGAGCTGTTTCCAACCCACAACCGCGGTCTGGCCATCGGCGTCACCACCATGACCAGCAACATCGCGAATTTTTTGAGCATAAAGCTCTACCAGGTAAGTCGATAACGGTACTTCTAAATATCCTTGCCGTTCTAGGCTTTTCCTCTCTCTTCGCTCTATAGAAAAGCGGCCTTCCACATTTTCTTACCGATTTGTTTTTACACCCACTTAAAGCACTTTCTTCTCCATTTTGCTTCTCCATTTGGTTCCTCCTTCTTTTAGGTGAAGAAGAGTGAATTTTCTTCATTTCCTTAACCGTTGTCTTTACTTGTTTCTCAATCCCATTTCCCCTCCTCTAGCTCTTTCTCTTCCATCTTATTCAAATTCTTTATTCCCTTCACCACTTTTTTGAATCTTCACTCTTTCTACATTTTTTCACCTTCTCATCGAATATCATATCCAATAACTGTCTTTTTATCCAAGTCTTCTGTTGATGCTCATATAATGTTCCAGGATGTCGAAGACGGGGTCGGGGTGTTCCTGAACTTCTGGATCTACGCGGTTTGCGGCCTCCTGGGGACTTTGTTCATCTACTACTACCTCCCTGAGACCAAGGGGCAGACCTTCGCCGAGATCCAACACACCATGGACCTAGTCATGGACCGCGAGGCAGCCGCGGCAGCCAGAAATGAAAAGCCGAGGAAGTTGGTTATCTGACAAAAACAAGACATGGGAGAGAGCAAGAAGAAAGATGAGTTGAAAGGAGAGTTTCGAAGAGAAAGACAGTATGTTTTGTCGAAGAAGATGCTGGATGCTGGTGTCTGTCTAAAACGGATTCAGGATGCGCTTCCGGGTTGGAATCAGTTCTGGAGTCCTGAAGGTGGGAGCGGATTTCGCAGGAAACGTTGTCCAGGAGTGACTTGGGGCCCAGGGATCTCGAATTAGCGCAGTTAGTCAATACAAACGTTTTAATCAGCTCAATATATCTAAGGTGTTTGGATTTAAATTATGATAAAGATACTGCAACGATGACATAAATGTCAATACATCCTCCTCGGCTAAAGTATGGTATTTGTGTCTTGGTAAAGTTGTTTCAGGGATCAAAACTAAATTTAGCAAACAAATTTATATTTCATTGTCGCTCATAACATGGGTATTCTCGCTCCGATCCCTGTTCATCGTTTCTATACGTTACACCATGGACTATATATACTGAAGTAGACTTCTCATTGCCATTGTAAAAGCTGCCCCTACTTTTGTGTGAGCCAGGATTCAAAGAGGACTTTGTTACACTAATCCCCTACTCCTATCAACTATTAATTATCCTCGAAAGGTGGGTTTTATACAACAGTTAGTGTGTCAGGAAGCAAATATATGTTGATTATCATTTGTTTTCTGGAATGGATATCTTTTACAAGTGAACTAAAATAAATATCTCAGTGACTTAATCAAATTACGTCCACTTCAATTTCTGGCTAACACTAAAAGAGGTACAGCTGGGCCAAATAGATGGGAGATCTCCTTCAGTACATATGTTTTATGGCACTACTAATTAAAATATGGTGTGGTAACCAAACAGATAATAATTTAAGATTGTATTTATAATTTATATTCCTTACCGTAGTTCCTATATAGAAGTAGGGTTTGGCATTCAAATCTAACATTTGTTTGAAGTAGTACCTTTAACTTCATTTTGTATTTTAATTCACAAATTTTACTTTAATTTAATTTACTGTGGTTTAATACACAGGTCAATAAAAGTTGTGAAACGACAAAAGCTGATTAGAGCAAATATATATGTTTATTTCATTTATAACTTTGTATATCCTTCATGGGTACTAACATTCCCCCTATCTCACCAGGCACGTGTCGAGCTATTCTTATTATGAATTTCCTCATGGACAAGGGCCTCATGAAATTCTATTAAGTACAGCTCTGCTTGCTGCGAACTGGTTTTATTACCAGTTTCAGTATACCTGTCCTTGTGTATAGACTGATCAATTTTATTCTCAAGGTTACTTTCACTACTTTCACTTACCTCTCCCCTAGACTTAATTTTAACAACTCAAGTTCCCTACTTAATTCATCTTTTACTACATACAACTTATGATTAAGGTTGCCTTCGCATTGAGAAATTTCCTCTTTTAATTGATGCTCAATTTCCGCCTGAAACCTTCCACGCCACTTTAGATCTTCAACAGTGAATTTTCTTTGGCTCTCAGACAATACGTTGAGTGAATCACCTTGCTTAACAATTAATTCTGTGACTGTTTCAATTCTACTATTTACCTCTGCAGCTAAATTGTCTACCTCGTTTGTCAATTTTATTTTATTAAATTCACAAACGCTGTTAGGCTCGGTACACCGTCTATCTACCTCAACAATCGCCTGCTGTACTTGTTTAACATCCCCTATTACTGTGTCTACTTTAGAATGTAATTTTTCAATGATTAACCTATTTTCCTCTTTATAGTCCTCTAATCGTTTACCTATCGATTGAATCTCATTTATAGTGGGCTGATTAGCTGCTAATAAGTCGGTCTTAATAACTTGATTTTCCGACATAATATCAAATTTTATGGTATTTATTTCTACCTTCATCTATGACATCTCACTACACAAAGTTTTAAGTAGCTCCAACATTTGATCATTATCACTAGGTACTACAATGATCATTCACCCGAGGAACTGATTTATTCATTAATAAATCACTTTCACCCCCCTCCCCACAATCGTTAGCCATCGTTGATTCGTGTTGATCATTGTTAGTCAAGGATACACTATTTTCAGAATTACTTCTCTCGTTTGAATCGAACAAGTTACTATTTAGGCCTACCATTGTATCAATTTGACTATGCAGCTCAATCTCCACATTATGTTGTGATTCTTGGCTTACACTTAGAGTTGTTTTCTTCATACATTTTATTATTAACTAATAACTCACTTAAGTGAATATTATTATCAGATTCGTCAGAACTATTAATTAATTGTATCACATGAAACCTTTCACAACTAAATCTTAATGTATTCAGTACTAAGCCTATCTTAATCTCAGGGGGTTTATTCTTTTAATAAATTAAACAGGTTTAATTTCTGCCCCACGTTGGGCGCCAATATGAAGTAGTACCTTTAACTTCATTTTGTATTTTAATTCACAAGGTTTACTTTAATTTAATTTACTGTGGTTTAATACACAGGTCAATAAAAGTTGTTAAACGACAAAAGCTGATTAGAGCAAATATATATGTTTATTTCAATTATAACTTTACAACAAAACAAATAGTATCCAAATAAAACGCCCTCCTAATTCAGATAATTACTTTCCTGTTAATTAAATATTCCTTATCAGTTGAGTTGAGATTCTTGGGCGTTAAAGCCTTAATACTGACTTTACTGATCATTAAAACTACTGCTTATCTGTATTTTCAATGATGTAGTTAGGTGAGATGAGTTGACGCTTGGAAGTTGGAATGGAGTTCTCGGTGGAGTACGGTATCTCAGACGAATTCGCCTTGCGACCTCCGGCACAAACCCCTCGCCTCAGCAGAAATGGACAGCATACGTCTCACGATGCGAGTTCATTAATGTTTATCGTTACACGATGTTTTGGAATGTTATTTGCACCGTATTTTCGTAAAATCCAATCAAATGTCCATGAAGTAAAAATGATGTCTTTTTTCAAACAAGAGACCGCCACTGGAACGACGTGGGCTGATACATTAATTTTCACAATTAAAAGTTTGTCGAGTTGTTTAATACTCTATTGACTGTTGAACTGCAAACTACTATCACAAGTATGTCTCGACACTGCTAACACAAATGACTATCAGGTCTTATGACTGTGTCGAGAAAATCGACTAAGTTGCGTCTCAAGTCTGTCGAAGAGTGAAAAAGATATGTTCGCAGGACCAACTCTGTACCTAGACTGTCTCCCGGCCTCGCCCAGAGCGTCGACGCCATGACAGCCACGTCGCTCTACCCTGCGCGAACTTGGTTGCGCATACGTTCGTCGCCATAGCAACCACACTCCGCCCTGTAATGTGTCTCCCTGTCATGCAAGCGGGGGATGTATGAACTACAAATCTAGCCTGTGTGAACACAAAGGATTTCGCATTCCCAAGATCTGGAAATTTCATACTGCGACATCTTTTGTTTACGTGTTTCGACCGGATGTGACTCATATCCTGTTGCGATGTGCTTCTAAATATTCCGATGGCAACAGCCAAATATGCGACGTTTGCTTACTGAGGATTATTTTACGGTTTTTGGTTTTAGAACAACGCAATTTTTAATTATTTATTATTTTAAATTTATTTATGCTATAGAGCGACTCACTACATTTTAAAAGCAGTTTCTTTTGATGCCAAATATTACACTGCTGTTTATCACACTATGGAATGCGTTCCTTGAAACTGAAAAAAGCTTTGTCTTGTTCTGCTAAAAAAGTAAGATTATATTAAAGCACGTGATATAACCTGTTGTAAGTTCTTTGCAGCCGATTTTCTTTTTTCTTTTTTAATCGTACTGCACGGAGATGTTGGCTTGGTGGCCGGCTAGTGACAAACGGGTTGAGGGGAAGGTTACCCCCACCACAGTACATACAGTGATACAGTTGGACAAAGCCAACCAATAAATCATGAAATATCAAGGTGTTTAGTGGTCAGCTGTTATAAAATCTTGCAATAAAACTAATTAAATCACTTTGTCCAATGGCATAAGTTATTGTGATGGCTTATTTTATATTTTACACCTATTAGCAAACAAATAAATATGAAAGTACATTTTTTGATCATCAACATTATAAGTTCGATTATAATGGTGATGTTAAGAAAAATGTAGAAATTTACAATGAATTCTCTAAAACAGGTATATTCTGGCGAAGAAAAATCTTTTCAGATATGTATTTTTAGACATTGCTGCAATATGCTACTACTTAATTTGTTATTCTTACTGTTTGGTTATAGATAGTAAAAATAGTCAAAATGATTACTACAAATTGAAATAGTTCAATTTGTATTTTAAAATTGTGAAATTTGTACCTGTTGATTATTTAATAGTATGCTAGTTGGCGGTCGAATTTGATTTATTAGGACTACTCCATTTATACAATGTCTAATCCATTAACAATGTTTTCATTAATTTTTGTTGCAGATCACACGAAAAAAAACAAATTTTTGTTGCTCTCACTACTATCGCCTTCTTGTTCTCTCCAATAAACGTTTTATGTACAATTTATTAAATATTGTTTTTATGTTTTAATAAATCAAACAGGGCTGCTCAACAAACAATTTTGTTTTGTATTTATGTAAATAATATTTTTTTGTAAACAACTTGACTGTTTATTCCTGCCCTTATTTCAAACTACTCACATCTTTAAAAGTGTCAATGGTTACGTTTTTCATTTCGACAGTTATCAACATGTGGTTTCCTCAGAAAGTGACTAAACCCACTGAATGAAGATTACATGCAGAGGTCTTATCCAAAATGAATCGAATGTTCTTAAAACCAAAACCACCTGAAGGGATGTTCCAAGGAAATTCGTCTTCATTGCTCCAGGAGTCAGAAAAAGTGGATGAATTTTTAACATTACCCTTACCTTCCGACTGCTTGTGTATTCAATGGTTTAGTACAATTAACAACTATGATAAAACATTGATATTTAACAAATTCTATAGGCAATGGTAAATATCCAATGATTACTATTAGTTTACTTTCCCCCCAAGTAACGTAGGAGTGGAGGAATCCGTTCCCCTCATCACTATATTATCTCTCTCTCCCACAATATCTAAATTATCTAATATCAAAGATATACACATAGAAACATTGTAATTGCTACTAATTAGTTTTTAGATTTCGAAAGTATAAATAAGGCATTCAAATATTTATACAGGGTGTTGAAAAAACTCTTCAGGACTTCGCGATATGATCACTTACATAAAAACTAAGGAAAAAGTTCCTATTAACACATGTCCTAAAATGCTCGGTTTTCCGTATATCCGTCTATATGTGTTTTTACATGACCAATTATATCTCATGAACTACTAAACGTATAAACTTCAAACTTGGTACGTGGATGACTATTAACAATACCTATTTAGGTATGTAGTATCAAGTTTCTACCAGTCAATGGCAGCCATTTTTATATTTTAAAGCTTAATATCTTAAAAACCGTAAATTTTACGAAAAAATTTACAACAGACAAAAAAGTTGTGCGATGTATCTTATAAAAAATGGTATAAAGAGTATTAAGATCGGGTCATAAATAACTGATTTATTGCAATTTGTTTAATAGAATACATGCTTATTTTGTAACCATTATAGCAAACTAGCTGTGTACCCGTCCTTCGTACGGGTTGTATATAAATGGTAGATTAACTAAAGCAAATAACAATCCACATTATTTTATAATATTAAAATTACATTTTACAAATGTACAATTAAATCAAAGTTACGAAATATACTGGCAGATAGTTCGGGTCCTATTGCTAAGTCGAGGAGCTCTGTCGGGTAGTAAACGGCATGTGGTTATTGCAACTCCAAATCGGTACAAGTAACACTTTGGATTCGCTTTTAGAAATAAAAGAACTCAAGTGCCAAAAAATAAAAAATGTCGTGGAGGGGGGAGGTGGAGCATAAATATAAAATCGGCAGGGGGGATCAAAGTATAAAATGGGGGGGGGCAAAAATAAAAATCAGGGGAGAGTGAAAATATAAAATCTGGGGGCAACCAAACATAAAATCGGGGGGGGCAATAAAATATAAAATCGGGGGGGGGAGAAATATAAAATAGAGGGGGGACATAAAAAATATAAAATCGAATAGGGGGAGCAAATTATAAAATTGGGGGTGGGGCAAAAATAAAAATGGGGGAGTAAGAATATAAAATCGGCGTGGGCAAAAATAAAATGGGGGGAAAATATAAAATCGGGGGGAGCAAAATATAAAATCGAGGGTGGCAAAAAAATCGGGGGATCAAAAATATAAAACCGGGGGGGGGCAAAAAATATTAAATTGGGAGGGGGCAGAAATATAAAATGGGGGACATAAAATAAAAATATAAAAACCCAGAGGGGGGTGCAAAAATATAAAATCGAGTGGGGGAAAAAGTAAATACCCCCGTCGCAGCAAACCTGCGTACTCAGCGAATTTCCAATGCCAAATATATATCTTAATACAACATAAAGCTTTTTACAAAAGCTAAAACTGGGGGTCGAGCAAAAATAAAAATTGGGAATGCAAAAATATAAAATTCAGGGGGCAAAATATAAAATGGGAGGGAGGGGTAAAAATATAAAATGGGGGGGACATAAAATAAAAATATAAAATCGAAGTGGGGGGGGCAAAAATATAAAATCGGGGCGGGAGCAAAATATAAAGTCGGGGGGGGCAAAAATAAAAATCGGGGGGAACAAAAATATAAAATCGGGGGGGGGGCAAACAAATATAAAATCGGGGTGGCAAAAATATAAAATCGTGGGTGGGGCGAAAATAAAAGTCGCGGGGGGGAGCAAAAATATAAAATCGGGGGGGCAAACAAATAAAAAATCGAGGGGGCAAACATATAAAATGGGGTGGGCAAAAATATAAAATCGGGGGTAAAAATAAAAATCGGGGGGAGCAAAAACATAAAATCTGGGGGGGTACAGGAAGTATCTGTAAAATGTGTTGTGCAAATAAGAATAGACCACAACCAAATGAAGTCACATTATTATTTTTGTTCATTAATATTAATTAATAGCTAGCTGACGTACCCGATCTTTGCACAGGGGTTTTCTCTACCCGTTCTTAAGTCAATGCAATTTTCATTTTATATAGCTTGAAACAGCTGATTTTGCTTCTGCTCTTCAAGCTGTCAAATGAAAGTGTCAACAGCTGTTCGCATTACAGTTTCTGAATGTTTACTTTCTTCTGAAATGTAAACATTGAAACTTAGGACGTTCACGGGGCGCAGCCCGAGGGGATTTTAAGGAAGTGAATAGGCCTATGTGTTGCATGGGTTCAAGATCTACCTATGTGTAAAGTTTCAGCCCAGTCGGTTCAGTAGTTTTTGCGTTCACCCGGAACATCAGACGGTCACCACCGAGATCGTCATGTCCGAGTTCGTCACATCTATGAAAATCAATGAGCCGTACTAATTAGGGTCGGCTGTCTACCTGCCCCGCTGGGTATGTCATGCCTCCTCCGCCCGAACAGGAACAACTTATCCTAGTCACAGATCACAAGAGAACGGTCAAATACAGTTCTGAATCTTTACGCTCAATGTTTACTGATGTTGGTTCTTCATGTAGCTAAAAATTATACAAACTAACTCGTGTCAAAATTGATGACAAAATTGAAGTCATATGACTACATATCGCACTGAAAGGATGAATTAGGCCGATTGATGTTTGTTCGTGAGTCCGAAAAACAGCCTTAGTACAAAAGGATTTGTGTTACAAAATTGAAAAGTGTCATACAAAAGGATATCGCACTGAAAGGGGTGCATTCATTATATTATACTAGGATAACAAGATTATTTTAAGAAACTTATTCGTATTTTTAAGCCCAATTTTTCATTTGTTACCAGTAAAAATCACACAACACATTCAAACAATTCAAAATTTTAAAAGAGATTTTAAAAAACGTTCTTGGATAGAGTATTAATTTTATTTTTTTAAAATTGTTAGTACTGTAAAAAGTATCTAGTTTACTTGAATAAATATGGTTTAACGTATTTATAAAGCGGAATGTTAAAATTTTTAAAGAATATTGCTGTTTACATTTCAAATAGAGTTTAACAAAATGCAAATGTGCATGTTTGTTCATTAGCAAGGACTTGGTATTCGTGCGGGTAAAATAAATACAATAGTACAGCTGTCAGTTTAAATTTACCAAAGTTGTAGTAGTTTTGATATGATATTTTCGCAATTACTTACTACTTAAAAATATGTTAAATACATTCTTACAATTTAAGAATTTAATAAATATAACAACCAAATCCTATCATGGATAAAAGTTTAATTGAACTTATATTTAACACTTTTAATATTGCTCGGCGAAATGTACAGGCTAGTTGTAATTTTCAGCTACATGAAGAACCAACATCAGTAAACTCTGAGCATAAAGATTCAGAACGGTATTTGACCGTTCTCTTGTGATCTGTGACTAGGATAAGTTGTTCCCGTTCGGGCGGAGGAGGCATGACATACCCGGCGGGGCAGGTAGACGGCTGACCCTAATTAGTACGGCTCATTGATTTTCGTAGATGTGACGAACTCGGACATGACGATCTCGGTGGACACGCATCAGACAGACAGACAGACAGACAGACAGACAGAAACCACCTCTTCGTTATAATATTATAGATAGATAAGCATGTATTCTATTAAAAAATTGCAATAAATCAGTTATTTATGGCCCGATCTTAATAATCTTCATAGCATTGTTTAGAAGATAAAATTGGAAAAAAAAATTGGTCTCTTAAAAAATTTTTTGTAAAATTTACAGTTTTTAAGTTATTAAGCTTTAAAATCTAAAAAAGGCCGCCATTTTGAAATGGTACAAAGTAGAAACTTGATAATACATACCTAAATAGGTCTTGTTAATAGTCATCCACGTACCAAGTTTGAAGTTTATAAGTTTATTGGTTCGTGAGATATAATTGGTCATGTAAAAACACATACAGACGGATATACGGAAAACCGAGCATTTTAGGACATGTGTTAATAGGAACGTTTTCCTTAGTTTTTATGTAAGTGATCATATCCCGAAGTCCTGAAGGTTTTTTTTTTCAACACCCTGTATATAATTCTGTAAGCGAAATTTTTAAGTCAAAATTGAGGGAGTTTGGCAAATCGCAGGATGATGGGAGACGGCTCAAATTAGTGGTCTTGATCCCAGGGACTCGGGGAAAATAACAGTATTTCTAAAAGGTTACCAGCAGACGGTAAATAGCGTGAAACATCCCCCATAAGAAAAGCATGGGGATTTAAAAACGTCTGCTTTGTTTACATTAAAATATATGATCCTACTTATATTGTTTTATTTTCTTCAACATGTAAAAAGTTAAAAAAAACAGGTAAGACATCGGAGCAAGTTATTTAAGCAAGCTATCCCCCTCCTTCAAGCCCCTTCAAGCAACTAGTATGTAAACAAAAACAAATTATTTATTAAACCATATGTCCGCAGTCTAGTTCAAAATGCTATTAAACGATTACAATAAATCTTTCAAGACAACCAAATCTTGTATTTTGAAGGACAGAACATTTTACTTCCGGTGGGTGTAGGAAGGGAGTGATTGATGACGGAACCGGAAACTACCAATGCCTCAGGGGTGCCAACATCCGACATTTTTGACAAATACCTCCTCCACCAATAATTGATTGGGGGTGTAAGACGCACTCAAAGACTTTGAGCCATCAGTTGTTGATTTTGTGGTTGAAGTTTGTCAACACGTTTTGGATTTAATAACTTCATAAAACTAAAAATTTAAATCAAATAATGTTTCCATTCAAACACTAATGCTGATGATAGTGTACATCTGGGTTCGTCATTAGTGATATAGTTTGTAGCCATAAATATGATCAGTGTCAAATATGATAAGGCTTGATTATGAGGCCTTTACTTTGTATTTTGTATATTAATACATTAAAAAAAACCGTCGCAGCAAACTTGTGTACTCAGCGAATTTCCAATGCATAATTCATGTATTAATACCACATAAAGTCGCATACCAAGTTTCATTAAAATGTATTCACAGATAAGCGATATATACAATTTTAATTATTCTCCATAAGAATAACATTGCTGATGAGTAAGTAGGTTTGCTGGAACAAATAACAAAAACAATTAGTTTTTATGCAAATATAAAAATAATGTAACTAGTTTAAGCTACACACCAAGTTTCATCAATATTCAATCATAAATAAGCCCTATATAACATTTTAATTATTCTCCATAAGAATAACATGGGGGCTGAGTACGCAGGATTACTGCTACGGGGATAATCAATAAACAATCAATTTTTTCTGCCAATATCAATATACCAGTACTACGTGAAGCCACATACCAGGTTTCTTGGTATGTGGCTTCACGTAGTACATACAATTAATATAAATTCATAAATAATCGAGATATCAAATTTTATTTATTCTCCATAAGGATAACATTGGACAACGTACTGTGTTTAGCACTTTGAATATCTCAGCAACGGTTGGGTGTAGACTCGCAATTTAAACACCAAAATCATGTTTTGTGGAGCTGAACTGATTGGTAAAAGCAAACGTGAAGTTTGCATTAAATTGAACTTAGGAAAAGCTAAAAACTTCATAAATTTGTACAATTAGAGTAATCATTATATTAATATTAATTTTAAATATATATATAAAAAACGTAGATTGTAATGAATAAATAGCTTTAGGAAAAATATTCAAAAGTAATTTGCATTAATCCAAAAAATACTAACCAAATCTCCAACTTGTTATGACATATTTTATTTTGTTTATATGTAAACATTATTTGTAGTATGTTCTTAAAGGGAACTTTATTATTAAAATATATATTGCAATGATGGGTATGATTAAAGTAAACCTAGAATTTGTTAATATTGCCTTTGCTAAAAAATTTAGTTTCATTTTTTTACTTTAATATAGGGAAAATATTTTGTATACACATTAATTTATTGCCTTCAGGATGGATGATGCAATCCCGACGATTATTACTGCTTTCTGTTGTATGAAGATAGAAGGCACCACTCGTTAGTAAGATAGAGATAAAAATATAAAATTATAAAAATTATGAATTGTGATAAATTTGTCAATTCAATTCAACCAAAATCAACAATGTATGACAAACATTAGATATATAAATGTTTGTAAAAATAAAAAATCTATTCAATATTTGATTACTTAACATCCTTCTCAATATTACAGAGTAAATGGTTAATATAAATAAATTACATTACTGATTCGATGTGTATAATTTAAAATGTATAATTAAAAAAATTGCCTTAACAAAATTAATGGTGCTAAATTTTCCAAAAGTCTCAATAAGGTATTAGAACACCTTAAAGGGACTTAAAGCATCACGGTTAATATAAAAATCATTAATTAAACAATTTACTTTATAGATTAAACACGCGTTTTATTTAAATATTATAAAAATTAATTACTATACAAAATACAAAGTAAAGTAAAGTAAAGTGTTGTTGTGATAATCAAGACTTATCACGTATAACACTGATTATATTTATCTCTACAAACTATATCACTAATGACGAACCCAGATGTACACTATCATCAGCATTAGTGTTTGAATGGAAACATTATTTGATTTAAATTTTTAGTTTTATAAAGTTATTAAATCCAAAACGTGTTGACACACTTCAACCACAAAATCAACAACTGATGGCTCAAAGTCTTTGAGTGCGTCTTACACCCCCAATCAATCATTGGTGGAGGAGGTATTTGTCAAAAATGTCCGATGTTGGCACCCCTGAGACATTGGTAGTTTTATGGTTCCGTCATCAATCACTCCCTTCCTACACCCACCGGAAGTAAAATGTTCTGTCCTTCAAAATACAGGATTTGGTTGTCTTGAAAGATTTATTTTAATCGTTTAATAGCATTTTGAACTAGACTGCGGACATGTGGTTTAATAAAAAATTTGTTTTTGTTTACATACTAGTTGCTTGAAGGGGCTTGAAGGAGGGGGATAGCTTGCTCAAATAACTTGCTCCAATGTCTTACCTGTTTTAGCGAATTTCCCCTATAGGGAAGAAGCTATTACCGTAGGTCTCATGGTAAGACTTAAGCCCGAGACCATGACAAATTTTTTTTAACCCTTTCAGTGCTAAGCTTCTGAAAGGAGTAGTTAAATATGTGATGTTTTGTTGATTTTTTTAATATATTGAACGCCTGAACAGTTAAAATTAATAAAAACGTGCTTCCGCTGGACACACACAGTAAAGGATAGGTAAAAAGTAGCAAAACACCTGATCAGATGTGCAACTCACAAAGAATCCACCCATCCCGTCAGCTTGGACCCGAGCCATCCACCGTTTGCTTAAGGTCCGCCCTCCCCTTCAACTCTGCCACAGACAGGTGAACTCTCCATGAGTTGCACATAAAAACCACCGACTGTGACGGGATTCGAACCCTCGATCCAAGTGTTACCCCCGGCCGGAAATGTACAGGCTAGTTGTAATTTTCAGCTACATGAAGAACCAACATCAGTAAACTCTGAGCATAAAGATTCAGAACGGTATTTGACCGTTCTCTTGTGATCTGTGACTGGGATAAGTTGTTCCCGTTCGGGCGGAGGAGGCATGACATACCCGGCGGGGCAGGTAGACGGCTGACCCTAATTAGTACGGCTCATTGATTTTCGTAGATGTGACGAACTCGGACATGACGATCTCGGTGGACACGCATCAGACAGACAGACAGACAGACAGACAGACAGAAACCACCTCTTCGTTATAATATTATAGATAGATAAGCATGTATTCTATTAAAAAATTGCAATAAATCAGTTATTTATGGCCCGATCTTAATAATCTTCATAGCATTGTTTAGAAGATAAAATTGGAAAAAAAATTGGTCTCTTAAAAAATTTTTTGTAAAATTTACGGTTTTTAAGTTATTAAGCTTTAAAATCTAAAAAAGGCCGCCATTTTGAAATGGTACAAAGTAGAAACTTGATAATACATACCTAAATAGGTCTTGTTAATAGTCATCCACGTACCAAGTTTGAAGTTTATAAGTTTATTGGTTCGTGAGATATAATTGGTCATGTAAAAACACATACAGACGGATATACGGAAAACCGAGCATTTTAGGACATGTGTTAATAGGAACGTTTTCCTTAGTTTTTATGTAAGTGATCATATCCCGAAGTCCTGAAGGTTTTTTTTTTCAACACCCTGTATATAATTCTGTAAGCGAAATTTTTAAGTCAAAATTGAGGGAGTTTGGCAAATCGCAGGATGATGGGAGACGGCTCAAATTAGTGGTCTTGATCCCAGGGACTCGGGGAAAATAACAGTATTTCTAAAAGGTTACCAGCAGACGGTAAATAGCGTGAAACATCCCCCATAAGAAAAGCATGGGGATTTAAAAACGTCTGCTTTGTTTACATTAAAATATATGATCCTACTTATATTGTTTTATTTTCTTCAACATGTAAAAAGTTAAAAAAAACAGGTAAGACATCGGAGCAAGTTATTTAAGCAAGCTATCCCCCTCCTTCAAGCCCCTTCAAGCAACTAGTATGTAAACAAAAACAAATTATTTATTAAACCATATGTCCGCAGTCTAGTTCAAAATGCTATTAAACGATTACAATAAATCTTTCAAGACAACCAAATCTTGTATTTTGAAGGACAGAACATTTTACTTCCGGTGGGTGTAGGAAGGGAGTGATTGATGACGGAACCGGAAACTACCAATGCCTCAGGGGTGCCAACATCCGACATTTTTGACAAATACCTCCTCCACCAATAATTGATTGGGGGTGTAAGACGCACTCAAAGACTTTGAGCCATCAGTTGTTGATTTTGTGGTTGAAGTTTGTCAACACGTTTTGGATTTAATAACTTCATAAAACTAAAAATTTAAATCAAATAATGTTTCCATTCAAACACTAATGCTGATGATAGTGTACATCTGGGTTCGTCATTAGTGATATAGTTTGTAGCCATAAATATGATCAGTGTCAAATATGATAAGGCTTGATTATGAGGCCTTTACTTTGTATTTTGTATATTAATACATTAAAAAAAACCGTCGCAGCAAACTTGTGTACTCAGCGAATTTCCAATGCATAATTCATGTATTAATACCACATAAAGTCGCATACCAAGTTTCATTAAAATGTATTCACAGATAAGCGATATATACAATTTTAATTATTCTCCATAAGAATAACATTGCTGATGAGTAAGTAGGTTTGCTGGAACAAATAACAAAAACAATTAGTTTTTATGCAAATATAAAAATAATGTAACTAGTTTAAGCTACACACCAAGTTTCATCAATATTCAATCATAAATAAGCCCTATATAACATTTTAATTATTCTCCATAAGAATAACATGGGGGCTGAGTACGCAGGATTACTGCTACGGGGATAATCAATAAACAATCAATTTTTTCTGCCAATATCAATATACCAGTACTACGTGAAGCCACATACCAGGTTTCTTGGTATGTGGCTTCACGTAGTACATACAATTAATATAAATTCATAAATAATCGAGATATCAAATTTTATTTATTCTCCATAAGGATAACATTGGACAACGTACTGTGTTTAGCACTTTGAATATCTCAGCAACGGTTGGGTGTAGACTCGCAATTTAAACACCAAAATCATGTTTTGTGGAGCTGAACTGATTGGTAAAAGCAAACGTGAAGTTTGCATTAAATTGAACTTAGGAAAAGCTAAAAACTTCATAAATTTGTACAATTAGAGTAATCATTATATTAATATTAATTTTAAAAATATATATAAAAAACGTAGATTGTAATGAATAAATAGCTTTAGGAAAAATATTCAAAAGTAATTTGCATTAATCCAAAAAATACTAACCAAATCTCCAACTTGTTATGACATATTTTATTTTGTTTATATGTAAACATTATTTGTAGTATGTTCTTAAAGGGAACTTTATTATTAAAATATATATTGCAATGATGGGTATGATTAAAGTAAACCTAGAATTTGTTAATATTGCCTTTGCTAAAAAATTTAGTTTCATTTTTTTACTTTAATATAGGGAAAATATTTTGTATACACATTAATTTATTGCCTTCAGGATGGATGATGCAATCCCGACGATTATTACTGCTTTCTGTTGTATGAAGATAGAAGGCACCACTCGTTAGTAAGATAGAGATAAAAATATAAAATTATAAAAATTATGAATTGTGATAAATTTGTCAATTCAATTCAACCAAAATCAACAATGTATGACAAACATTAGATATATAAATGTTTGTAAAAATAAAAAATCTATTCAATATTTGATTACTTAACATCCTTCTCAATATTACAGAGTAAATGGTTAATATAAATAAATTACATTACTGATTCGATGTGTATAATTTAAAATGTATAATTAAAAAAATTGCCTTAACAAAATTAATGGTGCTAAATTTTCCAAAAGTCTCAATAAGGTATTAGAACACCTTAAAGGGACTTAAAGCATCACGGTTAATATAAAAATCATTAATTAAACAATTTACTTTATAGATTAAACACGCGTTTTATTTAAATATTATAAAAATTAATTACTATACAAAATACAAAGTAAAGTAAAGTAAAGTGTTGTTGTGATAATCAAGACTTATCACGTATAACACTGATTATATTTATCTCTACAAACTATATCACTAATGACGAACCCAGATGTACACTATCATCAGCATTAGTGTTTGAATGGAAACATTATTTGATTTAAATTTTTAGTTTTATAAAGTTATTAAATCCAAAACGTGTTGACACACTTCAACCACAAAATCAACAACTGATGGCTCAAAGTCTTTGAGTGCGTCTTACACCCCCAATCAATCATTGGTGGAGGAGGTATTTGTCAAAAATGTCCGATGTTGGCACCCCTGAGACATTGGTAGTTTTATGGTTCCGTCATCAATCACTCCCTTCCTACACCCACCGGAAGTAAAATGTTCTGTCCTTCAAAATACAGGATTTGGTTGTCTTGAAAGATTTATTTTAATCGTTTAATAGCATTTTGAACTAGACTGCGGACATGTGGTTTAATAAAAAAATTGTTTTTGTTTACATACTAGTTGCTTGAAGGGGCTTGAAGGAGGGGGATAGCTTGCTCAAATAACTTGCTCCAATGTCTTACCTGTTTTAGCGAATTTCCCCTATAGGGAAGAAGCTATTACCGTAGGTCTCATGGTAAGACTTAAGCCCGAGACCATGACAAATTTTTTTTTTAACCCTTTCAGTGCTAAGCTTCTGAAAGGAGTAGTTAAATATGTGATGTTTTGTTGATTTTTTTAATATATTGAACGCCTGAACAGTTAAAATTAATAAAAACGTGCTTCCGCTGGACACACACAGTAAAGGATAGGTAAAAAGTAGCAAAACACCTGATCAGATGTGCAACTCACAAAGAATCCACCCATCCCGTCAGCTTGGACCCGAGCCATCCACCGTTTGCTTAAGGTCCGCCCTCCCCTTCAACTCTGCCACAGACAGGTGAACTCTCCATGAGTTGCACATAAAAACCACCGACTGTGACGGGATTCGAACCCTCGATCCAAGTGTTACCCCCGGCCGGGAAGGTAACGCTTTAGTCCGCACAGCCACTGGTCAGGCTAGCAGCTGCAGTGGATCAGTTGGTATTATAGAGACTAGGCGCTGGACGAGGTAGTTCAATTCGTGTCTACCAGGTTTCACCACATGTCAGACTCAGACTGCAGACTGAGCGCCTAACGGTACAATCGCTTATGAAGCAGTAACAGTGTTTATTGATAACAGATTCAAAAGACGATATATCGGACCATAGCACTGAAAGGGTTAAGGTCCCAAGATGACTAAAACACTATTCGTTCAAATTTATATATATGTATATATATATCTATATATATATATATATATATATATATATATATATATATATGTGTCCGTGAATGCGATAACTTGAGTAAAAAACGTCCGATTTTGATGAAATTTGGCTCAAATGTGTAAAGTGACATTTATGACTTTAAGTTCAAAAACCAGAAAAATCGGACTATGGGAAGGGGGGTTTATGGGGGTTTTAAATTTTCCAAAAATCAGTTTTTTGCATTTTTCACCCTAAAATTTTTGAAACACTTAATTTTGGTTTTGACCATGTTATAGAGCTTAAAAAAACAAATAATATGGTATTTTGAATTATTAACCTAGGTTAAGTGGTTGCGGAAAAAATCCAAAAAAACATGCTCATAAAATCTCCCATGTTAATCTTATGGGAAAAAGGTTTTTGGCTTTTCCTCAGTTAATTTTACTTTAAACTTCACATTTGCTTTTACCAATCACTTCAGCTCCACAAAACAATCATTTTGGTGTTTAAATTGTGATTCTACGTCCAACCGTTGCAGAGATATTCAAAGTACGAAACACAGTACGTTGTCCAATGTTATCCTTATGGAGAATAAATAAAATTTGATATCTCGATTATTTATGAATGTATATTGATGAAACTTGGTATGTGGCTTCATGTTGTACTGGTATATTGATATTTGAACAAAAAACAAATATTTTGTTGGTTGTCCCCATAGCAGCTAACCTGCATACTCAGCCCTAATGTTATTCTTATGGAGAATAAGTAAAGTTTTATATCTCCCTTAATTATTAACATAAATTAATAAAACTTAGTATGTAGCTTCACCTGGCTGAGTTAAATTGATAATTGCATAAAAACACATATTTTGTGCTCCTTGTTGCAGCAAACCTGCATACTCAGTCCTATATTATTCTTATGAAGAATAAATAAAATGCTATAGATCATTTATTTATTAATTTATTTTTATAAAACTTGGTAAGTGCCTTTATGTGGTAGTGAGAAACATATACATTCATTGGAAATTCGCTGAGTACGCAGGTTTGCTGTGACGGGGGTATTTATTTTTAACTTTTTACATGTTGAAGAAAATAAAACAATATAAGTAGGATCATAGGATCATAGGATCATATATGTTTAATGTAAACAAAGCAGACGTTTTTAAATCCCCATGCTTTTCTTATGGGGGATGTTTTATGCTATTTACCGTTTGCTGGTAACCTTTTAGAAATACTGCTATTTTTCCCGAGTCCCTGGGATCAAGACCACTAATTTGAGCCGTCTCCTATCATCCTGTGATTTGCCAAACTCCCACAGTTTTGACTTAAAACATTCGCTTACAGAATTATATATAAATACTTGAATGCCTTATTTATAATTTCGAAATCTAAAAACTAATTAGTAGCAATTACAATGTTTCTATGTGTATATCTTTAGTGTTAGATCTTTTAGATATTGTGGGAGAGAGAGATAATATAGTGACGAGGGGAACGGATTCCTCCACTCCTACGTTACTTGGGGGGAAAGAAACTAATAGCAATCATTGGATATTTAACTTGCTCCAATGTCTTACCTGTTTTAGCGAATTTCCCCTATAGGGAAGAAGCTATTACCGTAGGTCTCATGGTAAGACTTAAGCCCGAGACCATGACAATTCGTGTCTACCAGGTTTCACCACATGTCAGACTCAGACTGCAGACTGAGGGCCTAACGGTACAATCGCTTATGAAGCAGTAACAGTGTTTATTGATAACAGATTCAAAAGACGATATATCGGACCATAGCACTGAAAGGGTTAAGGTCCCAAGATGACTAAAACACTATTCGTTCAAATTTATATATGTATATATATATATATATATATATATATATATATATATATATATATATATCTATATATGTGTCCGTGAATGCGATAACTAGAGTAAAAAACGTCCGATTTTGATGAAATTTGGCTCAAATGTGTAAAGTGACATTTATGACTTTAAGTTCGAAAACCAGAAAAATCGGACTATGGGAAGGGGGGTTTATGGGGGTTTTAAATTTTCCAAAAATCAGTTTTTTGCATTTTTCACCCTAAACTTTTTGAAACACTTAATTTTGGTTTTGACCATGTTATAGAGCTTAAAAAAACAAATAATATGGTATTTTGAATTATTAACCTAGGTTAAGTGGTTGCGGAAAAAATCCAAAAAAACATGCTCATAAAATCTCCCATGTTAATCTTATGGGAAAAAGGTTTTTGGCTTTTCCTCAGTTAATTTTACTTTAAACTTCACATTTGCTTTTACCAATCACTTCAGCTCCACAAAACAATCATTTTGGTGTTTAAATTGTGATTCTACGTCCAACCGTTGCAGAGATATTCAAAGTACTAAACACAGTACGTTGTCCAATGTTATCCTTATGGAGAATAAATAAAATTTGATATCTCGATTATTTATGAATGTATATTGATGAAACTTGGTATGTGGCTTCATGTTGTACTGGTATATTGATATTTGAACAAAAAACAAATATTTTGTTGGTTGTCCCCATAGCAGCTAACCTGCATACTCAGCCCTAATGTTATTCTTATGGAGAATAAGTAAAGTTTTATATCTCCCTTAATTATTAACATAAATTAATAAAACTTAGTATGTAGCTTCACCTGGTTGAGTTAAATTGATAATTGCATAAAAACACATATTTTGTGCTCCTTGTTGCAGCAAACCTGCATACTCAGTCCTATGTTATTCTTATGAAGAATAAATAAAATGCTATAGATCATTTATTTATTAATTTATTTTTATAAAACTTGGTAAGTGCCTTTATGTGGTAGTGAGAAACATATACATTCATTGGAAATTCGCTGAGTACGCAGGTTTGCTGCGACGGGGGTATTTTTTTTTAACTTTTTACATGTTGAAGAAAATAAAACAATATAAGTAGGATCATAGGATCATAGGATCATATATGTTTAATGTAAACAAAGCAGACGTTTTTAAATCCCCATGCTTTTCTTATGGGGGATGTTTTATGCTATTTACCGTTTGCTGGTAACCTTTTAGAAATACTGCTATTTTTCCCGAGTCCCTGGGATCAAGACCACTAATTTGAGCCGTCTCCCATCATCCTGTGATTTGCAAAACTCCCACAGTTTTGACTTAAAACATTCGCTTACAGAATTATATATAAATATTTGAATGCCTTATTTATAATTTCGAAATCTAAAAACTAATTAGTAGCAATTACAATGTTTCTATGTGTATATCTTTAGTGTTAGATCTTTTAGATATTGTGGGAGAGAGAGATAATATAGTGACGAGGGGAACGGATTCCTCCACTCCTACGTTACTTGGGGGGAAAGAAACTAATAGCAATCATTGGATATTTAACTTGCTCCAATGTCTTACCTGTTTTAGCGAATTTCCCCTATAGGGAAGAAGCTATTACCGTAGGTCTCATGGTAAGACTTAAGCCCGAGACCATGACAAATTTTTTTTTTAACCCTTTCAGTGCTAAGCTTCTGAAAGGAGTAGTTAAATATGTGATGTTTTGTTGATTTTTTTAATATATTGAACGCCTGAACAGTTAAAATTAATAAAAACGTGCTTCCGCTGGACACACACAGTAAAGGATAGGTAAAAAGTAGCAAAACACCTGATCAGATGTGCAACTCACAAAGAATCCACCCATCCCGTCAGCTTGGACCCGAGCCGTCCACCGTTTGCTTAAGGTCCGCCCTCCCCTTCAACTCTGCCACAGACAGGTGAACTCTCCATGAGTTGCACATAAAAACCACCGACTGTGACGGGATTCGAACCCTCGATCCAAGTGTTACCCCCGGCCGGGAAGGTAACGCTTTAGACCGCACAGCCACTGGTCAGGCTAGCAGCTGCAGTGGATCAGTTGGTATTATAGAGACTAGGCGCTGGACGAGGTAGTTCAATTCGTGTCTACCAGGTTTCACCACCAGTGTTGCAGAGATATTCAAAGTACTAAACACAGTACGTTGTCCAATGTTATCCTTATGGAGAATAAATAAAATTTGATATCTCGATTATTTATGAATGTATATTGATGAAACTTGGTATGTGGCTTCATGTTGTACTGGTATATTGATATTTGAACAAAAAACAAATATTTTGTTGGTTGTCCCCATAGCAGCTAACCTGCATACTCAGCCCTAATGTTATTCTTATGGAGAATAAGTAAAGTTTTATATCTCCCTTAATTATTAACATAAATTAATAAAACTTAGTATGTAGCTTCACCTGGTTGAGTTAAAGTGATAATTGCATAAAAACACATATTTTGTGCTCCTTGTTGCAGCAAACCTGCATACTCAGTCCTATGTTATTCTTATGAAGAATAAATAAAATGCTATAGATCATTTATTTATTAATTTATTTTTATAAAACTTGGTAAGTGCCTTTATGTGGTAGTGAGAAACATATACATTCATTGGAAATTCGCTGAGTACGCAGGTTTGCTGCGACGGGGGTATTTTTTTTTTAACTTTTTACATGTTGAAGAAAATAAAAAAATATAAATAGGATCATAGGATCATATATGTTTAATGTAAACAAAGCAGACGTTTTTAAATCCCCATGCTTTTCTTATGGGGGATGTTTTATGCTATTTACCGTTTGCTGGTAACCTTTTAGAAATACTGCTATTTTTCCCGAGTCCCTGGGATCAAGACCACTAATTTGAGCCGTCTCCCATCATCCTGTGATTTGCCAAACTCCCACAGTTTTGACTTAAAACATTCGCTTACAGAATTATATATAAATATTTGAATGCCTTATTTATAATTTCGAAATCTAAAAACTAATTAGTAGCAATTACAATGTTTCTATGTGTATATCTTTAGTGTTAGATCTTTTAGATATTGTGGGAGAGAGAGATAATATAGTGACGAGGGGAACGGATTCCTCCACTCCTACGTTACTTGGGGGGAAAGAAACTAATAGCAATCATTGGATATTTAACTTGCTCCAATGTCTTACCTGTTTTAGCGAATTTCCCCTATAGGGAAGAAGCTATTACCGTAGGTCTCATGGTAAGACTTAAGCCCGAGACCATGACAAATTTTTTTTTTAACCCTTTCAGTGCTAAGCTTCTGAAAGGAGTAGTTAAATATGTGATGTTTTGTTGATTTTTTTAATATATTGAACGCCTGAACAGTTAAAATTAATAAAAACGTGCTTCCGCTGGACACACACAGTAAAGGATAGGTAAAAAGTAGCAAAACACCTGATCAGATGTGCAACTCACAAAGAATCCACCCATCCCGTCAGCTTGGACCCGAGCCGTCCACCGTTTGCTTAAGGTCCGCCCTCCCCTTCAACTCTGCCACAGACAGGTGAACTCTCCATGAGTTGCACATAAAAACCACCGACTGTGACGGGATTCGAACCCTCGATCCAAGTGTTACCCCCGGCCGGGAAGGTAACGCTTTAGACCGCACAGCCACTGGTCAGGCTAGCAGCTGCAGTGGATCAGTTGGTATTATAGAGACTAGGCGCTGGACGAGGTAGTTCAATTCGTGTCTACCAGGTTTCACCACCAGTGTTGCAGAGATATTCAAAGTACTAAACACAGTACGTTGTCCAATGTTATCCTTATGGAGAATAAATAAAATTTGATATCTCGATTATTTATGAATGTATATTGATGAAACTTGGTATGTGGCTTCATGTTGTACTGGTATATTGATATTTGAACAAAAAACAAATATTTTGTTGGTTGTCCCCATAGCAGCTAACCTGCATACTCAGCCCTAATGTTATTCTTATGGAGAATAAGTAAAGTTTTATATCTCCCTTAATTATTAACATAAATTAATAAAACTTAGTATGTAGCTTCACCTGGTTGAGTTAAATTGATAATTGCATAAAAACACATATTTTGTGCTCCTTGTTGCAGCAAACCTGCATACTCAGTCCTATGTTATTCTTATGAAGAATAAATAAAATGCTATAGATCATTTATTTATTAATTTATTTTTATAAAACTTGGTAAGTGCCTTTATGTGGTAGTGAGAAACATATACATTCATTGGAAATTCGCTGAGTACGCAGGTTTGCTGCGACGGGGGTATTTTTTTTAACTTTTTACATTTTGAAGAAAATAAAACAATATAAGTAGGATCATAGGATCATAGGATCATATATGTTTAATGTAAACAAAGCAGACGTTTTTAAATCCCCATGCTTTTCTTATGGGGGATGTTTTATGCTATTTACCGTTTGCTGGTAACCTTTTAGAAATACTGCTATTTTTCCCGAGTCCCTGGGATCAAGACCACTAATTTGAGCCGTCTCCCATCATCCTGTGATTTGCCAAACTCCCACAGTTTTGACTTAAAACATTCGCTTACAGAATTATATATAAATATTTGAATGCCTTATTTATAATTTCGAAATCTAAAAACTAATTAGTAGCAATTACAATGTTTCTATGTGTATATCTTTAGTGTTAGATCTTTTAGATATTGTGGGAGAGAGAGATAATATAGTGACGAGGGGAACGGATTCCTCCACTCCTACGTTACTTGGGGGGAAAGAAACTAATAGCAATCATTGGATATTTAACTTGCTCCAATGTCTTACCTGTTTTAGCGAATTTCCCCTATAGGGAAGAAGCTATTACCGTAGGTCTCATGGTAAGACTTAAGCCCGAGACTATGACAAATTTTTTTTTAACCCTTTCAGTGCTAAGCTTCTGAAAGGAGTAGTTAAATATGTGATGTTTTGTTGATTTTTTTAATATATTGAACGCCTGAACAGTTAAAATTAATAAAAACGTGCTTCCGCTGGACACACACAGTAAAGGATAGGTAAAAAGTAGCAAAACACCTGATCAGATGTGCAACTCACAAAGAATCCACCCATCCCGTCAGCTTGGACCCGAGCCGTCCACCGTTTGCTTAAGGTCCGCCCTCCCCTTCAACTCTGCCACAGACAGGTGAACTCTCCATGAGTTGCACATAAAAACCACCGACTGTGACGGGATTCGAACCCTCGATCCAAGTGTTACCCCCGGCCGGGAAGGTAACGCTTTAGACCGCACAGCCACTGGTCAGGCTAGCAGCTGCAGTGGATCAGTTGGTATTATAGAGACTAGGCGCTGGACGAGGTAGTTCAATTCGTGTCTACCAGGTTTCACCACATGTCAGACTCAGACTGCAGACTGAGCGCCTAACGGTACAATCGCTTATGAAGCAGTAACAGTGTTTATTGATAACAGATTCAAAAGACGATATATCGGACCATAGCACTGAAAGGGTTAAGGTCCCAAGATGACTAAAACACTATTCGTTCAAATTTATATATATGGGGTTTATGGGGGTTTTAAATTTTCCAAAAATCAGTTTTTTGCATTTTTCACCCTAACATTTTTGAAACACTTAATTTTGGTTTTGACCATGTTATAGAGCTTAAAAAAACAAATAATATGGTATTTTGAATTATTAAAATAGGTTAAGTGGTTGCGGAAAAAATCCAAAAAAACATGCTCATAAAATCTCCCATGTTAATCTTATGGGAAAAAGGTTTTTGGCTTTTCCTCAGTTAATTTTACTTTAAACTTCACATTTGCTTTTACCAATCACTTCAGCTCCACAAAACAATCATTTTGGTGTTTAAATTGTGATTCTACGTCCAACCGTTGCAGAGATATTCAAAGTACTAAACACAGTACGTTGTCCAATGTTATCCTTATGGAGAATAAATAAAATTTGATATCTCGATTATTTATGAATGTATATTGATGAAACTTGGTATGTGGCTTCATGTTGTACTGGTATATTGATATTTGAACAAAAAACAAATATTTTGTTGGTTGTCCCCATAGCAGCTAACCTGCATACTCAGCCCTAATGTTATTCTTATGGAGAATAAGTAAAGTTTTATATCTCCCTTAATTATTAACATAAATTAATAAAACTTAGTATGTAGCTTCACCTGGTTGAGTTAAATTGATAAAATTAATAAAATTAATATTAACGTGCTTCCGCTGGACACACACAGTAAAGGATAGGTAAAAAGTAGCAAAACACCTGATCAGATGTGCAACTCACAAAGAATCCACCCATCCCGTCAGCTTGGACCCGAGCCGTCCACCGTTTGCTTAATGTCCGCCCTCCCCTTCAACTCTGCCACAGACAGGTGAACTCTCCATGAGTTGCACATAAAAACCACCGACTGTGACAGGATTCGAACCCTCGATCCAAGTGTTAACCCCGGCCGGGAAGGTAACGCTTTAGACCGCACAGCCACTGGTCAGGCTAGCAGCTGCAGTGGATCAGTTGGTATTATAGAGACTAGGCGCTGGACGAGGTAGTTCAATTCGTGTCTACCAGGTTTCACCACATGTCAGACTCAGACTGCAGACTGAGCGCCTAACGGTACAATCGCTTATGAAGCAGTAACAGTGTTTATTGATAACAGATTCAAAAGACGATATATCGGACCATAGCACTGAAAGGGTTAAGGTCCCAAGATGACTAAAACACTATTCGTTCAAATTTATATATATGTATATATATATCTATCTATATATATATATATATATATATATATATATATATATGTGTCCGTGAATGCGATAACTTGAGTAAAAAACGTCCGAGCGCCTAACGGTACAATCGCTTATGAAGCAGTAACAGTGTTTATTGATAACAGATTCAAAAGACGATATATCGGACCATAGCACTGAAAGGGTTAAGGTCCCAAGATGACTAAAACACTATTCGTTCAAATTTATATATATGGGGTTTATGGGGGTTTTAAATTTTCCAAAAATAATTTTTTTGCATTTTTCACCCTAACATTTTTGAAACACTTAATTTTGGTTTTGACCATGTTATAGAGCTTAAAAAAACAAATAATATGGTATTTTGAATTATTAACCTAGGTTAAGTGGTTGCGGAAAAAATCCAAAAAAACATGCTCATAAAATCTCCCATGTTAATCTTATGGGAAAAAGGTTTTTGGCTTTTCCTCAGTTAATTTTACTTTAAACTTCACATTTGCTTTTACCAATCACTTCAGCTCCACAAAACAATCATTTTGGTGTTTAAATTGTGATTCTACGTCCAACCGTTGCAGAGATATTCAAAGTACTAAACACAGTACGTTGTCCAATGTTATCCTTATGGAGAATAAATAAAATTTGATATCTCGATTATTTATGAATGTATATTGATGAAACTTGGTATGTGGCTTCATGTTGTACTGGTATATTGATATTTGAACAAAAAACAAATATTTTGTTGGTTGTCCCCATAGCAGCTAACCTGCATACTCAGCCCTAATGTTATTCTTATGGAGAATAAGTAAAGTTTTATATCTCCCTTAATTATTAACATAAATTAATAAAACTTAGTATGTAGCTTCACCTGGTTGAGTTAAATTGATAAAATTAATAAAATTAATATTAACGTGCTTCCGCTGGACACACACAGTAAAGGATAGGTAAAAAGTAGCAAAACACCTGATCAGATGTGCAACTCACAAAGAATCCACCCATCCCGTCAGCTTGGACCCGAGCCGTCCACCGTTTGCTTAATGTCCGCCCTCCCCTTCAACTCTGCCACAGACAGGTGAACTCTCCATGAGTTGCACATAAAAACCACCGACTGTGACGGGATTCGAACCCTCGATCCAAGTGTTACCCCCGGCCGGGAAGGTAACGCTTTAGACCGCACAGCCACTGGTCAGGCTAGCAGCTGCAGTGGATCAGTTGGTATTATAGAGACTAGGCGCTGGACGAGGTAGTTCAATTCGTGTCTACTAGGTTTCACCACATGTCAGACTCAGACTGCAGACTGAGCGCCTAACGGTACAATCGCTTATGAAGCAGTAACAGTGTTTATTGATAACAGATTCAAAAGACGATATATCGGACCATAGCACTGAAAGGGTTAAGGTCCCAAGATGACTAAAACACTATTCGTTCAAATTTATATATATGGGGTTTATGGGGGTTTTAAATTTTCCAAAAATCAGTTTTTTGCATTTTTCACCCTAACATTTTTGAAACACTTAATTTTGGTTTTGACCATGTTATAGAGCTTAAAAAAACAAATAATATGGTATTTTGAATTATTAACCTAGGTTAAGTGGTTGCGGAAAAAATCCAAAAAAACATGCTCATAAAATCTCCCATGTTAATCTTATGGGAAAAAGGTTTTTGGCTTTTCCTCAGTTAATTTTACTTTAAACTTCACATTTGCTTTTACCAATCACTTCAGCTCCACAAAACAATCATTTTGGTGTTTAAATTGTGATTCTACGTCCAACGTCAAGAATTATATATAAATATTTGAATGCCTTATTTATAATTTCGAAATCTAAAAACTAATTAGTAGCAATTACAATGTTTCTATGTGTATATCTTTAGTGTTAGATCTTTTAGATATTGTGGGAGAGAGAGATAATATAGTGACGAGGGGAACGGATTCCTCCACTCCTACGTTACTTGGGGGGAAAGAAACTAATAGCAATCATTGGATATTTAACTTGCTCCAATGTCTTACCTGTTTTAGCGAATTTCCCCTATAGGGAAGAAGCTATTACCGTAGGTCTCATGGTAAGACTTAAGCCCGAGACCATGACAAATTTTTTTTTTTTTACCCTTTCAGTGCTAAGCTTCTGAAAGGAGTAGTTAAATATGTGATGTTTTGTTGATTTTTTTAATATATAAACGCCTGAACAGTTAAAATTAATAAAAACGTGCATCCGCTGGACACACACAGTAAAGGATAGGTAAAAAGTAGCAAAACACCTGATCAGATGTGCAACTCACAAAGAATCCACCCATCCCATCAGCTTGGACCCGAGCAGTCCACCGTTTGCTTAAGGTCCGCCCTCCCCTTCAACTCTGCCACAGACAGGTGAACTCTCCATGAGTTGCACATAAAAACCACCGACTGTGACGGGATTCGAACCCTCGATCCAAGTGTTACCCCCGGCCGGGAAGGTAACGCTTTAGACCGCACAGCCACTGGTCAGGCTAGCAGCTGCAGTGGATCAGTTGGTATTATAGAGACTAGGTGCTGGACGAGGTAGTTCAATTCGTGTCTACCAGGTTTCACCACATGTCAGACTCAGACTGCAGACTGAGCGCCTAACGGTACAATCGCTTATGAAGCAGTAACAGTGTTTATTGATAACAGATTCAAAAGACGATATATCGGACCATAGCACTGAAAGGGTTAAGGTCCCAAGATGACTAAAACACTATTCGTTCAAATTTATATATATGGGGTTTATGGGGGTTTTAAATTTTCCAAAAATCAGTTTTTTGCATTTTTCACCCTAACATTTTTGAAACACTTAATTTTGGTTTTGACCATGTTATAGAGCTTAAAAAAACAAATAATATGGTATTTTGAATTATTAACCTAGGTTAAGTGGTTGCGGAAAAAATCCAAAAAAACATGCTCATAAAATCTCCCATGTTAATCTTATGGGAAAAAGGTTTTTGGCTTTTCCTCAGTTAATTTTACTTTAAACTTCACATTTGCTTTTACCAATCACTTCAGCTCCACAAAACAATCATTTTGGTGTTTAAATTGTGATTCTACGTCCAACCGTTGCAGAGATATTCAAAGTACTAAACACAGTACGTTGTCCAATGTTATCCTTATGGAGAATAAATAAAATTTGATATCTCGATTAATTTTACTTTAAAATTCACATTTGCTTTTACCAATCACTTCAGCTCCACAAAACAATCATTTTGGTGTTTAAATTGTGATTCTACGTCCAACGTCAAGAATTATATATAAATATTTGAATGCCTTATTTATAATTTCGAAATCTAAAAACTAATTAGTAGCAATTACAATGTTTCTATGTGTATATCTTTAGTGTTAGATCTTTTAGATATTGTGGGAGAGAGAGATAATATAGTGACGAGGGGAACGGATTCCTCCACTCCTACGTTACTTGGGGGGAAAGAAACTAATAGCAATCATTGGATATTTAACTTGCTCCAATGTCTTACCTGTTTTAGCGAATTTCCCCTATAGGGAAGAAGCTATTACCGTAGGTCTCATGGTAAGACTTAAGCCCGAGACCATGACAAATTTTTTTTTTAACCCTTTCAGTGCTAAGCTTCTGAAAGGAGTAGTTAAATATGTGATGTTTTGTTGATTTTTTTAATATATTGAACGCCTGAACAGTTAAAATTAATAAAAACGTGCTTCCGCTGGACACACACAGTAAAGGATAGGTAAAAAGTAGCAAAACACCTGATCAGATGTGCAACTCACAAAGAATCCACCCATCCCGTCAGCTTGGACCCGAGCCGTCCACCGTTTGCTTAAGGTCCGCCCTCCCCTTCAACTCTGCCACAGACAGGTGAACTCTCCATGAGTTGCACATAAAAACCACCGACTGTGACGGGATTCGAACCCTCGATCCAAGTGTTACCCCCGGCCGGGAAGGTAACGCTTTAGACCGCACAGCCACTGGTCAGGCTAGCAGCTGCAGTGGATCAGTTGGTATTATAGAGACTAGGCGCTGGACGAGGTAGTTCAATTCGTGTCTACCAGGTTTCACCACATGTCAGACTCAGACTGCAGACTGAGCGCCTAACGGTACAATCGCTTATGAAGCAGTAACAGTGTTTATTGATAACAGATTCAAAAGACGATATATCGGACCATAGCACTGAAAGGGTTAAGGTCCCAAGATGACTAAAACACTATTCGTTCAAATTTATATATATGGGGTTTATGGGGGTTTTAAATTTTCCAAAAATCATTTTTTTGCATTTTTCACCCTAACATTTTTGAAACACTTAATTTTGGTTTTGACCATGTTATAGAGCTTAAAAAAACAAATAATATGGTATTTTGAATTATTAACCTAGGTTAAGTGGTTGCGGAAAAAATCCAAAAAAACATGCTCATAAAATCTCCCATGTTAATCTTATGGGAAAAAGGTTTTTGGCTTTTCCTCAGTTAATTTTACTTTAAACTTCACATTTGCTTTTACCAATCACTTCAGCTCCACAAAACAATCATTTTGGTGTTTAAATTGTGATTCTACGTCCAACGTCAAGAATTATATATAAATATTTGAATGCCTTATTTATAATTTCGAAATCTAAAAACTAATTAGTAGCAATTACAATGTTTCTATGTGTATATCTTTAGTGTTAGATCTTTTAGATATTGTGGGAGAGAGAGATAATATAGTGACGAGGGGAACGGATTCCTCCACTCCTACGTTACTTGGGGGGAAAGAAACTAATAGCAATCATTGGATATTTAACTTGCTCCAATGTCTTACCTGTTTTAGCGAATTTCCCCTATAGGGAAGAAGCTATTACCGTAGGTCTCATGGTAAGACTTAAGCCCGAGACCATGACAAATTTTTTTTTTAACCCTTTCAGTGCTAAGCTTCTGAAAGGAGTAGTTAAATATGTGATGTTTTGTTGATTTTTTTAATATATTGAACGCCTGAACAGTTAAAATTAATAAAAACGTGCTTCCGCTGGACACACACAGTAAAGAATAGGTAAAAAGTAGCAAAACACCTGATCAGATGTGCAACTCACAAAGAATCCACTCATCCCGTCAGCTTGGACCCGAGCCGTCCACCGTTTGCTTAAGGTCCGCCCTCCCCTTCAACTCTGCCACAGACAGGTGAACTCTCCATGAGTTGCACATAAAAACCACCGACTGTGACGGGATTCGAACCCTCGATCCAAGTGTTACCCCCAGCCGGGAAGGTAACGCTTTAGACCGCACAGCCACTGGTCAGGCTAGCAGCTGCAGTGGATCAGTTGGTATTATAGAGACTAGGCGCTGGACGAGGTAGTTCAATTCGTGTCTACCAGGTTTCACCACATGTCAGACTCAGACTGCAGACTGAGCGCCTAACGGTACAATCGCTTATGAAGCAGTAACAGTGTTTATTGATAACAGATTCAAAAGACGATATATCGGACCATAGCACTGAAAGGGTTAAGGTCCCAAGATGACTAAAACACTATTCGTTCAAATTTATATATATGGGGTTTATGGGGGTTTTAAATTTTCCAAAAATCAGTTTTTTGCATTTTTCACCCTAACATTTTTGAAACACTTAATTTTGGTTTTGACCATGTTATAGAGCTTAAAAAAACAAATAATATGGTATTTTGAATTATTAACCTAGGTTAAGTGGTTGCGGGAAAAATCCAAAAAAACATGCTCATAAAATCTCCCATGTTAATCTTATGGGAAAAAGGTTTTTGGCTTTTCCTCAGTTAATTTTACTTTAAACTTCACATTTGCTTTTACCAATCACTTCAGCTCCACAAAACAATCATTTTGGTGTTTAAATTGTGATTCTACGTCCAACCGTTGCAGAGATATTCAAAGTACTAAACACAGTACGTCGTCCAATGTTATCCTTATGGAGAATAAATAAAATTTGATATCTCGATTAATTTTACTTTAAACTTCACATTTGCTTTTACCAATCACTTCAGCTCCACAAAACAATCATTTTGGTGTTTAAATTGTGATTCTACGTCCAACGTCAAGAATTATATATAAATATTTGAATGCCTTATTTATAATTTCGAAATCTAAAAACTAATTAGTAGCAATTACAATGTTTCTATGTGTATATCTTTAGTGTTAGATCGTTCAGATATTGTGGGAGAGAGAGATAATATAGTGACGAGGGGAACGGATTCCTCCACTCCTACGTTACTTGGGGGGAAAGAAACTAATAGCAATCATTGGATATTTAACTTGCTCCAATGTCTTACCTGTTTTAGCGAATTTCCCCTATAGGGAAGAAGCTATTACCGTAGGTCTCATGGTAAGACTTAAGCCCGAGACCATGACAAATTTTTTTTTAACCCTTTCAGTGCTAAGCTTCTGAAAGGAGTAGTTAAATATGTGATGTTTTGTTGATTTTTTTAATATATTGAACGCCTGAACAGTTAAAATTAATAAAAACGTGCTTCCGCTGGACACACACAGTAAAGGATAGGTAAAAAGTAGCAAAACACCTGATCAGATGTGCAACTCACAAAGAATCCACCCATCCCGTCAGCTTGGACCCGAGCCGTCCACCGTTTGCTTAAGGTCCGCCCTCCCCTTCAACTCTGCCACAGACAGGTGAACTCTCCATGAGTTGCACATAAAAACCACCGACTGTGACGGGATTCGAACCCTCGATCCAAGTGTTACCCCCGGCCGGGAAGGTAACGCTTTAGACCGCACAGCCACTGGTCAGGCTAGCAGCTGCAGTGGATCAGTTGGTATTATAGAGACTAGGCGCTGGACGAGGTAGTTCAATTCGTGTCTACCAGGTTTCACCACATGTCAGACTCAGACTGCAGACTGAGCGCCTAACGGTACAATCGCTTATGAAGCAGTAACAGTGTTTATTGATAACAGATTCAAAAGACGATATATCGGACCATAGCACTGAAAGGGTTAAGGTCCCAAGATGACTAAAACACTATTCGTTCAAATTTATATATATGGGGTTTATGGGGGTTTTAAATTTTCCAAAAATCAGTTTTTTGCATTTTTCACCCTAACATTTTTGAAACACTTAATTTTGGTTTTGACCATGTTATAGAGCTTAAAAAAACAAATAATATGGTAGTTTGAATTATTAACCTAGGTTAAGTGGTTGCGGAAAAAATCCAAAAAAACATGCTCATAAAATCTCCCATGTTAATCTTATGGGAAAAAGGTTTTTGGCTTTTCCTCAGTTAATTTTACTTTAAACTTCACATTTGCTTTTACCAATCACTTCAGCTCCACAAAACAATCATTTTGGTGTTTAAATTGTGATTCTACGTCCAACCGTTGCAGAGATATTCAAAGTACTAAACACAGTACGTTGTCCAATGTTATCCTTATGGAGAATAAATAAAATTTGATATCTCGATTAATTTTACTTTAAACTTCACATTTGCTTTTACCAATCACTTCAGCTCCACAAAACAATCATTTTGGTGTTTAAATTGTGATTCTACGTCCAACGTCAAGAATTATATATAAATATTTGAATGCCTTATTTATAATTTCGAAATCTGAAAACTAATTAGTAGCAATTACAATGTTTCTATGTGTATATCTTTAGTGTTAGATCGTTCAGATATTGTGGGAGAGAGAGATAATATAGTGACGAGGGGAACGGATTCCTCCACTCCTACGTTACTTGGGGGGAAAGAAACTAATAGCAATCATTGGATATTTAACTTGCTCCAATGTCTTACCTGTTTTAGCGAATTTCCCCTATAGGGAAGAAGCTATTACCGTAGGTCTCATGGTAAGACTTAAGCCCGAGACCATGACAAATTTTTTTTTTAACCCTTTCAGTGCTAAGCTTCTGAAAGGAGTAGTTAAATATGTGATGTTTTGTTGATTTTTTTAATATATTGAACGCCTGAACAGTTAAAATTAATAAAAACGTGCTTCCGCTGGACACACACAGTAAAGGATTTTTGAATTATTAACCTAGGTTAAGTGGTTGCGGAAAAAATCCAAAAAAACATGCTCATAAAATCTCCCATGTTAATCTTATGGGAAAAAGGTTTTTGGCTTTTCCTCAGTTAATTTTACTTTAAACTTCACATTTGCTTTTACCAATCACTTCAGCTCCACAAAACAATCATTTTGGTGTTTAAATTGTGATTCTACGTCCAACCGTTGCAGAGATATTCAAAGTACTAAACACAGTACGTTGTCCAATGTTATCCTTATGGAGAATAAATAAAATTTGATATCTCGATTAATTTTACTTTAAACTTCACATTTGCTTTTACCAATCACTTCAGCTCCACAAAACAATCATTTTGGTGTTTAAATTGTGATTCTACGTCCAACGTCAAGAATTATATATAAATATTTGAATGCCTTATTTATAATTTCGAAATCTAAAAACTAATTAGTAGCAATTACAATGTTTCTATGTGTATATCTTTAGTGTTAGATCGTTCAGATATTGTGGGAGAGAGAGATAATATAGTGACGAGGGGAACGGATTCCTCCACTCCTACGTTACTTGGGGGGAAAGAAACTAATAGCAATCATTGGATATTTAACTTGCTCCAATGTCTTACCTGTTTTAGCGAATTTCCCCTATAGGGAAGAAGCTATTACCGTAGGTCTCATGGTAAGACTTAAGCCCGAGACCATGACAAATTTTTTTTTTAACCCTTTCAGTGCTAAGCTTCTGAAAGGAGTAGTTAAATATGTGATGTTTTGTTGATTTTTTTAATATATTGAACGCCTGAACAGTTAAAATTAATAAAAACGTGCTTCCGCTGGACACACACAGTAAAGGATAGGTAAAAAGTAGCAAAACACCTGATCAGATGTGCAACTCACAAAGAATCCACCCATCCCGTCAGCTTGGACCCGAGCCGTCCACCGTTTGCTTAAGGTCCGCCCTCCCCTTCAACTCTGCCACAGACAGGTGAACTCTCCATGAGTTGCACATAAAAACCACCGACTGTGACGGGATTCGAACCCTCGATCCAAGTGTTACCCCCGGCCGGGAAGGTAACGCTTTAGACCGCACAGCCACTGGTCAGGCTAGCAGCTGCAGTGGATCAGTTGGTATTATAGAGACTAGGCGCTGGACGAGGTAGTTCAATTCGTGTCTACCAGGTTTCACCACATGTCAGACTCAGACTGCAGACTGAGCGCCTAACGGTACAATCGCTTATGAAGCAGTAACAGTGTTTATTGATAACAGATTCAAAAGACGATATATCGGACCATAGCACTGAAAGGGTTAAGGTCCCAAGATGACTAAAACACTATTCGTTCAAATTTATATATATGGGGTTTATGGGGGTTTTAAATTTTCCAAAAATCAGTTTTTTGCATTTTTCACCCTAACATTTTTGAAACACTTAATTTTGGTTTTGACCATGTTATAGAGCTTAAAAAAACAAATAATATGGTATTTTGAATTATTAACCTAGGTTAAGTGGTTGCGGAAAAAATCCAAAAAAACATGCTCATAAAATCTCCCATGTTAATCTTATGGGAAAAAGGTTTTTGGCTTTTCCTCAGTTAATTTTACTTTAAACTTCACATTTGCTTTTACCAATCACTTCAGCTCCACAAAACAATCATTTTGGTGTTTAAATTGTGATTCTACGTCCAACCGTTGCAGAGATATTCAAAGTACTAAACACAGTACGTTGTCCAATGTTATCCTTATGGAGAATAAATAAAATTTGATATCTCGATTAATTTTACTTTAAACTTCACATTTGCTTTTACCAATCACTTCAGCTCCACAAAACAATCATTTTGGTGTTTAAATTGTGATTCTACGTCCAACGTCAAGAATTATATATAAATATTTGAATGCCTTATTTATAATTTCGAAATCTAAAAACTAATTAGTAGCAATTACAATGTTTCTATGTGTATATCTTTAGTGTTAGATCGTTCAGATATTGTGGGAGAGAGAGATAATATAGTGACGAGGGGAACGGATTCCTCCACTCCTACGTTACTTGGGGGGAAAGAAACTAATAGCAATCATTGGATATTTAACTTGCTCCAATGTCTTACCTGTTTTAGCGAATTTCCCCTATAGGGAAGAAGCTATTACCGTAGGTCTCATGGTAAGACTTAAGCCCGAGACCATGACAAATTTTTTTTTTAACCCTTTCAGTGCTAAGCTTCTGAAAGGAGTAGTTAAATATGTGATGTTTTGTTGATTTTTTTAATATATTGAACGCCTGAACAGTTAAAATTAATAAAAACGTGCTTCCGCTGGACACACACAGTAAAGGATAGGTAAAAAGTAGCAAAACACCTGATCAGATGTGCAACTCACAAAGAATCCACCCATCCCGTCAGCTTGGACCCGAGCCGTCCACCGTTTGCTTAAGGTCCGCCCTCCCCTTCAACTCTGCCACAGACAGGTGAACTCTCCATGAGTTGCACATAAAAACCACCGACTGTGACGGGATTCGAACCCTCGATCCAAGTGTTACCCCCGGCCGGGAAGGTAACGCTTTAGACCGCACAGCCACTGGTCAGGCTAGCAGCTGCAGTGGATCAGTTGGTATTATAGAGACTAGGCGCTGGACGAGGTAGTTCAATTCGTGTCTACCAGGTTTCACCACATGTCAGACTCAGACTGCAGACTGAGCGCCTAACGGTACAATCGCTTATGAAGCAGTAACAGTGTTTATTGATAACAGATTCAAAAGACGATATATCGGACCATAGCACTGAAAGGGTTAAGGTCCCAAGATGACTAAAACACTATTCGTTCAAATTTATATATATGGGGTTTATGGGGGTTTTAAATTTTCCAAAAATCATTTTTTTGCATTTTTCACCCTAACATTTTTGAAACACTTAATTTTGGTTTTGACCATGTTATAGAGCTTAAAAAAACAAATAATATGGTATTTTGAATTATTAACCTAGGTTAAGTGGTTGCGGAAAAAATCCAAAAAAACATGCTCATAAAATCTCCCATGTTAATCTTATGGGAAAAAGGTTTTTGGCTTTTCCTCAGTTAATTTTACTTTAAACTTCACATTTGCTTTTACCAATCACTTCAGCTCCACAAAACAATCATTTTGGTGTTTAAATTGTGATTCTACGTCCAACGTCAAGAATTATATATAAATATTTGAATGCCTTATTTATAATTTCGAAATCTAAAAACTAATTAGTAGCAATTACAATGTTTCTATGTGTATATCTTTAGTGTTAGATCTTTTAGATATTGTGGGAGAGAGAGATAATATAGTGACGAGGGGAACGGATTCCTCCACTCCTACGTTACTTGGGGGGAAAGAAACTAATAGCAATCATTGGATATTTAACTTGCTCCAATGTCTTACCTGTTTTAGCGAATTTCCCCTATAGGGAAGAAGCTATTACCGTAGGTCTCATGGTAAGACTTAAGCCCGAGACCATGACAAATTTTTTTTTTAACCCTTTCAGTGCTAAGCTTCTGAAAGGAGTAGTTAAATATGTGATGTTTTGTTGATTTTTTTAATATATTGAACGCCTGAACAGTTAAAATTAATAAAAACGTGCTTCCGCTGGACACACACAGTAAAGAATAGGTAAAAAGTAGCAAAACACCTGATCAGATGTGCAACTCACAAAGAATCCACTCATCCCGTCAGCTTGGACCCGAGCCGTCCACCGTTTGCTTAAGGTCCGCCCTCCCCTTCAACTCTGCCACAGACAGGTGAACTCTCCATGAGTTGCACATAAAAACCACCGACTGTGACGGGATTCGAACCCTCGATCCAAGTGTTACCCCCAGCCGGGAAGGTAACGCTTTAGACCGCACAGCCACTGGTCAGGCTAGCAGCTGCAGTGGATCAGTTGGTATTATAGAGACTAGGCGCTGGACGAGGTAGTTCAATTCGTGTCTACCAGGTTTCACCACATGTCAGACTCAGACTGCAGACTGAGCGCCTAACGGTACAATCGCTTATGAAGCAGTAACAGTGTTTATTGATAACAGATTCAAAAGACGATATATCGGACCATAGCACTGAAAGGGTTAAGGTCCCAAGATGACTAAAACACTATTCGTTCAAATTTATATATATGGGGTTTATGGGGGTTTTAAATTTTCCAAAAATCAGTTTTTTGCATTTTTCACCCTAACATTTTTGAAACACTTAATTTTGGTTTTGACCATGTTATAGAGCTTAAAAAAACAAATAATATGGTATTTTGAATTATTAACCTAGGTTAAGTGGTTGCGGGAAAAATCCAAAAAAACATGCTCATAAAATCTCCCATGTTAATCTTATGGGAAAAAGGTTTTTGGCTTTTCCTCAGTTAATTTTACTTTAAACTTCACATTTGCTTTTACCAATCACTTCAGCTCCACAAAACAATCATTTTGGTGTTTAAATTGTGATTCTACGTCCAACCGTTGCAGAGATATTCAAAGTACTAAACACAGTACGTTGTCCAATGTTATCCTTATGGAGAATAAATAAAATTTGATATCTCGATTAATTTTACTTTAAACTTCACATTTGCTTTTACCAATCACTTCAGCTCCACAAAACAATCATTTTGGTGTTTAAATTGTGATTCTACGTCCAACGTCAAGAATTATATATAAATATTTGAATGCCTTATTTATAATTTCGAAATCTAAAAACTAATTAGTAGCAATTACAATGTTTCTATGTGTATATCTTTAGTGTTAGATCTTTTAGATATTGTGGGAGAGAGAGATAATATAGTGACGAGGGGAACGGATTCCTCCACTCCTACGTTACTTGGGGGGAAAGAAACTAATAGAAATCATTGGATATTTAACTTGCTCCAATGTCTTACCTGTTTTAGCGAATTTCCCCTATAGGGAAGAAGCTATTACCGTAGGTCTCATGGTAAGACTTAAGCCCGAGACCATGACAAATTTTTTTTTTAACCCTTTCAGTGCTAAGCTTCTGAAAGGAGTAGTTAAATATGTGATGTTTTGTTGATTTTTTTAATATATTGAACGCCTGAACAGTTAAAATTAATAAAAACGTGCTTCCGCTGGACACACACAGTAAAGGATAGGTAAAAAGTAGCAAAACACCTGATCAGATGTGCAACTCACAAAGAATCCACCCATCCCGTCAGCTTGGACCCGAGCCGTCCACCGTTTGCTTAAGGTCCGCCCTCCCCTTCAACTCTGCCACAGACAGGTGAACTCTCCATGAGTTGCACATAAAAACCACCGACTGTGACGGGATTCGAACCCTCGATCCAAGTGTTACCCCCGGCCGGGAAGGTAACGCTTTAGACCGCACAGCCACTGGTCAGGCTAGCAGCTGCAGTGGATCAGTTGGTATTATAGAGACTAGGCGCTGGACGAGGTAGTTCAATTCGTGTCTACCAGGTTTCACCACATGTCAGACTCAGACTGCAGACTGAGCGCCTAACGGTACAATCGCTTATGAAGCAGTAACAGTGTTTATTGATAACAGATTCAAAAGACGATATATCGGACCATAGCACTGAAAGGGTTAAGGTCCCAAGATGACTAAAACACTATTCGTTCAAATTTATATATATGGGGTTTATGGGGGTTTTAAATTTTCCAAAAATCAGTTTTTTGCATTTTTCACCCTAACATTTTTGAAACACTTAATTTTGGTTTTGACCATGTTATAGAGCTTAGAAAAACAAATAATATGGTATTTTGAATTATTAACCTAGGTTAAGTGGTTGCAGAGATATTCAAAGTACTAAACACAGTACGTTGTCCAATGTTATCCTTATGGAGAATAAATAAAATTTGATATCTCGATTAATTTTACTTTAAACTTCACATTTGCTTTTACCAATCACTTCAGCTCCACAAAACAATCATTTTGGTGTTTAAATTGTGATTCTACGCCCAACGTCAAGAATTATATATAAATATTTGAATGCCTTATTTATAATTTCGAAATCTAAAAACTAATTAGTAGCAATTACAATGTTTCTATGTGTATATCTTTAGTGTTAGATCTTTTAGATATTGTGGGAGAGAGAGATAATATAGTGACGAGGGGAACGGATTCCTCCACTCCTACGTTACTTGGGGGGAAAGAAACTAATAGCAATCATTGGATATTTAACTTGCTCCAATGTCTTACCTGTTTTAGCGAATTTCCCCTATAGGGAAGAAGCTATTACCGTAGGTCTCATGGTAAGACTTAAGCCCGAGACCATGACAAATTTTTTTTTTAACCCTTTCAGTGCTAAGCTTCTGAAAGGAGTAGTTAAATATGTGATGTTTTGTTGATTTTTTTAATATATTGAACAGTTAAAATTAATAAAAACGTGCTTCCGCTGGACACACACAGTAAAGGATAGGTAAAAAGTAGCAAAACACCTGATCAGATGTGCAACTCACAAAGAATCCACCCATCCCGTCAGCTTGGACCCGAGCCGTCCACCGTTTGCTTAAGGTCCGCCCTCCCCTTCAACTCTGCCACAGACAGGTGAACTCTCCATGAGTTGCACATAAAAACCACCGACTGTGACGGGATTCGAACCCTCGATCCAAGTGTTACCCCCGGCCGGGAAGGTAACGCTTTAGACCGCACAGCCACTGGTCAGGCTAGCAGCTGCAGTGGATCAGTTGGTATTATAGAGACTAGGCGCTGGACGAGGTAGTTCAATTCGTGTCTACCAGGTTTCACCACATGTCAGACTCAGACTGCAGACTGAGCGCCTAACGGTACAATCGCTTATGAAGCAGTAACAGTGTTTATTGATAACAGATTCAAAAGACGATATATCGGACCATAGCACTGAAAGGGTTAAGGTCCCAAGATGACTAAAACACTATTCGTTCAAATTTATATATATGGGGTTTATGGGGGTTTTAAATTTTCCAAAAATCAGTTTTTTGCATTTTTCACCCTAACATTTTTGAAACACTTAATTTTGGTTTTGACCATGTTATAGAGCTTAAAAAAACAAATAATATGGTATTTTGAATTATTAACCTAGGTTAAGTGGTTGCGGAAAAAATCCAAAAAAACATGCTCATAAAATCTCCCATGTTAATCTTATGGGAAAAAGGTTTTTGGCTTTTCCTCAGTTAATTTTACTTTAAACTTCACATTTGCTTTTACCAATCACTTCAGCTCCACAAAACAATCATTTTGGTGTTTAAATTGTGATTCTACGTCCAACCGTTGCAGAGATATTCAAAGTACTAAACACAGTAAGTTGTCCAATGTTATCCTTATGGAGAATAAATAAAATTTGATATCTCGATTAATTTTACTTTAAACTTCACATTTGCTTTTACCAATCACTTCAGCTCTACAAAACAATCATTTTGGTGTTTAAATTGTGATTCTACGTCCAACGTCAAGAATTATATATAAATATTTGAATGCCTTATTTATAATTTCGAAATCTACAAACTAATTAGTAGCAATTACAATGTTTCTATGTGTATATCTTTAGTGTTAGATCGTTCAGATATTGTGGGAGAGAGAGATAATATAGTGACGAGGGGAACGGATTCCTCCACTCCTACGTTACTTGGGGGGAAAGAAACTAATAGCAATCATTGGATATTTAACTTGCTCCAATGTCTTACCTGTTTTAGCGAATTTCCCCTATAGGGAAGAAGCTATTACCGTAGGTCTCATGGTAAGACTTAAGCCCGAGACCATGACAAATTTTTTTTTTAACCCTTTCAGTGCTAAGCTTCTGAAAGGAGTAGTTAAATATGTGATGTTTTGTTGATTTTTTTAATATATTGAACGCCTGAACAGTTAAAATTAATAAAAACGTGCTTCCGCTGGACACACACAGTAAAGGATAGGTAAAAAGTAGCAAAACACCTGATCAGATGTGCAACTCACAAAGAATCCACCCATCCCGTCAGCTTGGACCCGAGCCGTCCACCGTTTGCTTAAGGTCCGCCCTCCCCTTCAACTCTGCCACAGACAGGTGAACTCTCCATGAGTTGCACATAAAAACCACCGACTGTGACGGGATTCGAACCCTCGATCCAAGTGTTACCCCCGGCCGGGAAGGTAACGCTTTAGACCGCACAGCCACTGGTCAGGCTAGCAGCTGCAGTGGATCAGTTGGTATTATAGAGACTAGGCGCTGGACGAGGTAGTTCAATTCGTGTCTACCAGGTTTCACCACATGTCAGACTCAGACTGCAGACTGAGCGCCTAACGGTACAATCGCTTATGAAGCAGTAACAGTGTTTATTGATAACAGATTCAAAAGACGATATATCGGACCATAGCACTGAAAGGGTTAAGGTCCCAAGATGACTAAAACACTATTCGTTCAAATTTATATATATGGGGTTTATGGGGGTTTTAAATTTTCCAAAAATCAGTTTTTTGCATTTTCACCCTAACATTTTTGAAACACTTAATTTTGGTTTTGACCATGTTATAGAGCTTAAAAAAACAAATAATATGGTATTTTGAATTATTAACCTAGGTTAAGTGGTTGCGGAAAAAATCCAAAAAAACATGCTCATAAAATCTCGCATGTTAATCTTATGGGAAAAAGGTTTTTGGCTTTTCCTCAGTTAATTTTACTTTAAACTTCACATTTGCTTTTACCAATCACTTCAGCTCCACAAAACAATCATTTTGGTGTTTAAATTGTGATTCTACGTCCAACCGTTGCAGAGATATTCAAAGTACTAAACACAGTACGTTGTCCAATGTTATCCTTATGGAGAATAAATAAAATTTGATATCTCGATTAATTTTACTTTAAACTTCACATTTGCTTTTACCAATCACTTCAGCTCCACAAAACAATCATTTTGGTGTTTAAATTGTGATTCTACGTCCAACGTCAAGAATTATATATAAATATTTGAATGCCTTATTTATAATTTCGAAATCTAAAAACTAATTAGTAGCAATTACAATGTTTCTATGTGTATATCTTTAGTGTTAGATCTTTTAGATATTGTGGGAGAGAGAGATAATATAGTGACGAGGGGAACGGATTCCTCCACTCCTACGTTACTTGGGGGGAAAGAAACTAATAGAAATCATTGGATATTTAACTTGCTCCAATGTCTTACCTGTTTTAGCGAATTTCCCCTATAGGGAAGAAGCTATTACCGTAGGTCTCATGGTAAGACTTAAGCCCGAGACCATGACAAATTTTTTTTTAACCCTTTCAGTGCTAAGCTTCTGAAAGGAGTAGTTAAATATGTGATGTTTTGTTGATTTTTTTAATATATTGAACGCCTGAACAGTTAAAATTAATAAAAACGTGCTTCCGCTGGACACACACAGTAAAGGATAGGTAAAAAGTAGCAAAACACCTGATCAGATGTGCAACTCACAAAGAATCCACCCATCCCGTCAGCTTGGACCCGAGCCGTCCACCGTTTGCTTAAGGTCCGCCCTCCCCTTCAACTCTGCCACAGACAGGTGAACTCTCCATGAGTTGCACATAAAAACCACCGACTGTGACGGGATTCGAACCCTCGATCCAAGTGTTACCCCCGGCCGGGAAGGTAACGCTTTAGACCGCACAGCCACTGGTCAGGCTAGCAGCTGCAGTGGATCAGTTGGTATTATAGAGACTAGGCGCTGGACGAGGTAGTTCAATTCGTGTCTACCAGGTTTCACCACATGTCAGACTCAGACTGCAGACTGAGCGCCTAACGGTACAATCGCTTATGAAGCAGTAACAGTGTTTATTGATAACAGATTCAAAAGACGATATATCGGACCATAGCACTGAAAGGGTTAAGGTCCCAAGATGACTAAAACACTATTCGTTCAAATTTATATATATGGGGTTTATGGGGGTTTTAAATTTTCCAAAAATCAGTTTTTTGCATTTTTCACCCTAACATTTTTGAAACACTTAATTTTGGTTTTGACCATGTTATAGAGCTTAAAAAAACAAATAATATGGTAGTTTGAATTATTAACCTAGGTTAAGTGGTTGCGGAAAAAATCCAAAAAAACATGCTCATAAAATCTCCCATGTTAATCTTATGGGAAAAAGGTTTTTGGCTTTTCCTCAGTTAATTTTACTTTAAACTTCACATTTGCTTTTACCAATCACTTCAGCTCCACAAAACAATCATTTTGGTGTTTAAATTGTGATTCTACGTCCAACCGTTGCAGAGATATTCAAAGTACTAAACACAGTACGTTGTCCAATGTTATCCTTATGGAGAATAAATAAAATTTGATATCTCGATTAATTTTACTTTAAACTTCACATTTGCTTTTACCAATCACTTCAGCTCCACAAAACAATCATTTTGGTGTTTAAATTGTGATTCTACGTCCAACGTCAAGAATTATATATAAATATTTGAATGCCTTATTTATAATTTCGAAATCTGAAAACTAATTAGTAGCAATTACAATGTTTCTATGTGTATATCTTTAGTGTTAGATCGTTCAGATATTGTGGGAGAGAGAGATAATATAGTGACGAGGGGAACGGATTCCTCCACTCCTACGTTACTTGGGGGGAAAGAAACTAATAGCAATCATTGGATATTTAACTTGCTCCAATGTCTTACCTGTTTTAGCGAATTTCCCCTATAGGGAAGAAGCTATTACCGTAGGTCTCATGGTAAGACTTAAGCCCGAGACCATGACAAATTTTTTTTTTAACCCTTTCAGTGCTAAGCTTCTGAAAGGAGTAGTTAAATATGTGATGTTTTGTTGATTTTTTTAATATATTGAACGCCTGAACAGTTAAAATTAATAAAAACGTGCTTCCGCTGGACACACACAGTAAAGGATTTTTGAATTATTAACCTAGGTTAAGTGGTTGCGGAAAAAATCCAAAAAAACATGCTCATAAAATCTCCCATGTTAATCTTATGGGAAAAAGGTTTTTGGCTTTTCCTCAGTTAATTTTACTTTAAACTTCACATTTGCTTTTACCAATCACTTCAGCTCCACAAAACAATCATTTTGGTGTTTAAATTGTGATTCTACGTCCAACCGTTGCAGAGATATTCAAAGTACTAAACACAGTACGTTGTCCAATGTTATCCTTATGGAGAATAAATAAAATTTGATATCTCGATTAATTTTACTTTAAACTTCACATTTGCTTTTACCAATCACTTCAGCTCCACAAAACAATCATTTTGGTGTTTAAATTGTGATTCTACGTCCAACGTCAAGAATTATATATAAATATTTGAATGCCTTATTTATAATTTCGAAATCTAAAAACTAATTAGTAGCAATTACAATGTTTCTATGTGTATATCTTTAGTGTTAGATCGTTCAGATATTGTGGGAGAGAGAGATAATATAGTGACGAGGGGAACGGATTCCTCCACTCCTACGTTACTTGGGGGGAAAGAAACTAATAGCAATCATTGGATATTTAACTTGCTCCAATGTCTTACCTGTTTTAGCGAATTTCCCCTATAGGGAAGAAGCTATTACCGTAGGTCTCATGGTAAGACTTAAGCCCGAGACCATGACAAATTTTTTTTTTAACCCTTTCAGTGCTAAGCTTCTGAAAGGAGTAGTTAAATATGTGATGTTTTGTTGATTTTTTTAATATATTGAACGCCTGAACAGTTAAAATTAATAAAAACGTGCTTCCGCTGGACACACACAGTAAAGGATAGGTAAAAAGTAGCAAAACACCTGATCAGATGTGCAACTCACAAAGAATCCACCCATCCCGTCAGCTTGGACCCGAGCCGTCCACCGTTTGCTTAAGGTCCGCCCTCCCCTTCAACTCTGCCACAGACAGGTGAACTCTCCATGAGTTGCACATAAAAACCACCGACTGTGACGGGATTCGAACCCTCGATCCAAGTGTTACCCCCGGCCGGGAAGGTAACGCTTTAGACCGCACAGCCACTGGTCAGGCTAGCAGCTGCAGTGGATCAGTTGGTATTATAGAGACTAGGCGCTGGACGAGGTAGTTCAATTCGTGTCTACCAGGTTTCACCACATGTCAGACTCAGACTGCAGACTGAGCGCCTAACGGTACAATCGCTTATGAAGCAGTAACAGTGTTTATTGATAACAGATTCAAAAGACGATATATCGGACCATAGCACTGAAAGGGTTAAGGTCCCAAGATGACTAAAACACTATTCGTTCAAATTTATATATATGGGGTTTATGGGGGTTTTAAATTTTCCAAAAATCAGTTTTTTGCATTTTTCACCCTAACATTTTTGAAACACTTAATTTTGGTTTTGACCATGTTATAGAGCTTAAAAAAACAAATAATATGGTATTTTGAATTATTAACCTAGGTTAAGTGGTTGCGGAAAAAATCCAAAAAAACATGCTCATAAAATCTCCCATGTTAATCTTATGGGAAAAAGGTTTTTGGCTTTTCCTCAGTTAATTTTACTTTAAACTTCACATTTGCTTTTACCAATCACTTCAGCTCCACAAAACAATCATTTTGGTGTTTAAATTGTGATTCTACGTCCAACCGTTGCAGAGATATTCAAAGTACTAAACACAGTACGTTGTCCAATGTTATCCTTATGGAGAATAAATAAAATTTGATATCTCGATTAATTTTACTTTAAACTTCACATTTGCTTTTACCAATCACTTCAGCTCCACAAAACAATCATTTTGGTGTTTAAATTGTGATTCTACGTCCAACGTCAAGAATTATATATAAATATTTGAATGCCTTATTTATAATTTCGAAATCTAAAAACTAATTAGTAGCAATTACAATGTTTCTATGTGTATATCTTTAGTGTTAGATCGTTCAGATATTGTGGGAGAGAGAAATAATATAGTGACGAGGGGAACGGATTCCTCCACTCCTACGTTACTTGGGGGGAAAGAAACTAATAGCAATCATTGGATATTTAACTTGCTCCAATGTCTTACCTGTTTTAGCGAATTTCCCCTATAGGGAAGAAGCTATTACCGTAGGTCTCATGGTAAGACTTAAGCCCGAGACCATGACAAATTTTTTTTTTAACCCTTTCAGTGCTAAGCTTCTGAAAGGAGTAGTTAAATATGTGATGTTTTGTTGATTTTTTTAATATATTGAACGCCTGAACAGTTAAAATTAATAAAAACGTGCTTCCGCTGGACACACACAGTAAAGGATAGGTAAAAAGTAGCAAAACACCTGATCAGATGTGCAACTCACAAAGAATCCACCCATCCCGTCAGCTTGGACCCGAGCCGTCCACCGTTTGCTTAAGGTCCGCCCTCCCCTTCAACTCTGCCACAGACAGGTGAACTCTCCATGAGTTGCACATAAAAACCACCGACTGTGACGGGATTCGAACCCTCGATCCAAGTGTTACCCCCGGCCGGGAAGGTAACGCTTTAGACCGCACAGCCACTGGTCAGGCTAGCAGCTGCAGTGGATCAGTTGGTATTATAGAGACTAGGCGCTGGACGAGGTAGTTCAATTCGTGTCTACCAGGTTTCACCACATGTCAGACTCAGACTGCAGACTGAGCGCCTAACGGTACAATCGCTTATGAAGCAGTAACAGTGTTTATTGATAACAGATTCAAAAGACGATATATCGGACCATAGCACTGAAAGGGTTAAGGTCCCAAGATGACTAAAACACTATTCGTTCAAATTTATATATATGGGGTTTATGGGGGTTTTAAATTTTCCAAAAATCAGTTTTTTGCATTTTTCACCCTAACATTTTTGAAACACTTAATTTTGGTTTTGACCATGTTATAGAGCTTAAAAAAACAAATAATATGGTATTTTGAATTATTAACCTAGGTTAAGTGGTTGCGGAAAAAATCCAAAAAAACATGCTCATAAAATCTCGCATGTTAATCTTATGGGAAAAAGGTTTTTGGCTTTTCCTCAGTTAATTTTACTTTAAACTTCACATTTGCTTTTACCAATCACTTCAGCTCCACAAAACAATCATTTTGGTGTTTAAATTGTGATTCTACGTCCAACCGTTGCAGAGATATTCAAAGTACTAAACACAGTACGTTGTCCAATGTTATCCTTATGGAGAATAAATAAAATTTGATATCTCGATTAATTTTACTTTAAACTTCACATTTGCTTTTACCAATCACTTCAGCTCCACAAAACAATCATTTTGGTGTTTAAATTGTGATTCTACGTCCAACGTCAAGAATTATATATAAATATTTGAATGCCTTATTTATAATTTCGAAATCTAAAAACTAATTAGTAGCAATTACAATGTTTCTATGTGTATATCTTTAGTGTTAGATCTTTTAGATATTGTGGGAGAGAGAGATAATATAGTGACGAGGGGAACGGATTCCTCCACTCCTACGTTACTTGGGGGGAAAGAAACTAATAGAAATCATTGGATATTTAACTTGCTCCAATGTCTTACCTGTTTTAGCGAATTTCCCCTATAGGGAAGAAGCTATTACCGTAGGTCTCATGGTAAGACTTAAGCCCGAGACCATGACAAATTTTTTTTTTAACCCTTTCAGTGCTAAGCTTCTGAAAGGAGTAGTTAAATATGTGATGTTTTGTTGATTTTTTTAATATATTGAACGCCTGAACAGTTAAAATTAATAAAAACGTGCTTCCGCTGGACACACACAGTAAAGGATAGGTAAAAAGTAGCAAAACACCTGATCAGATGTGCAACTCACAAAGAATCCACCCATCCCGTCAGCTTGGACCCGAGCCGTCCACCGTTTGCTTAAGGTCCGCCCTCCCCTTCAACTCTGCCACAGACAGGTGAACTCTCCATGAGTTGCACATAAAAACCACCGACTGTGACGGGATTCGAACCCTCGATCCAAGTGTTACCCCCGGCCGGGAAGGTAACGCTTTAGACCGCACAGCCACTGGTCAGGCTAGCAGCTGCAGTGGATCAGTTGGTATTATAGAGACTAGGCGCTGGACGAGGTAGTTCAATTCGTGTCTACCAGGTTTCACCACATGTCAGACTCAGACTGCAGACTGAGCGCCTAACGGTACAATCGCTTATGAAGCAGTAACAGTGTTTATTGATAACAGATTCAAAAGACGATATATCGGACCATAGCACTGAAAGGGTTAAGGTCCCAAGATGACTAAAACACTATTCGTTCAAATTTATATATATGGGGTTTATGGGGGTTTTAAATTTTCCAAAAATCAGTTTTTTGCATTTTCCACCCTAACATTTTTGAAACACTTAATTTTGGTTTTGACCATGTTATAGAGCTTAGAAAAACAAATAATATGGTATTTTGAATTATTAACCTAGGTTAAGTGGTTGCAGAGATATTCAAAGTACTAAACACAGTACGTTGTCCAATGTTATCCTTATGGAGAATAAATAAAATTTGATATCTCGATTAATTTTACTTTAAACTTCACATTTGCTTTTACCAATCACTTCAGCTCCACAAAACAATCATTTTGGTGTTTAAATTGTGATTCTACGCCCAACGTCAAGAATTATATATAAATATTTGAATGCCTTATTTATAATTTCGAAATCTAAAAACTAATTAGTAGCAATTACAATGTTTCTATGTGTATATCTTTAGTGTTAGATCTTTTAGATATTGTGGGAGAGAGAGATAATATAGTGACGAGGGGAACGGATTCCTCCACTCCTACGTTACTTGGGGGGAAAGAAACTAATAGCAATCATTGGATATTTAACTTGCTCCAATGTCTTACCTGTTTTAGCGAATTTCCCCTATAGGGAAGAAGCTATTACCGTAGGTCTCATGGTAAGACTTAAGCCCGAGACCATGACAAATTTTTTTTTTAACCCTTTCAGTGCTAAGCTTCTGAAAGGAGTAGTTAAATATGTGATGTTTTGTTGATTTTTTTAATATATTGAACAGTTAAAATTAATAAAAACGTGCTTCCGCTGGACACACACAGTAAAGGATAGGTAAAAAGTAGCAAAACACCTGATCAGATGTGCAACTCACAAAGAATCCACCCATCCCGTCAGCTTGGACCCGAGCCGTCCACCGTTTGCTTAAGGTCCGCCCTCCCCTTCAACTCTGCCACAGACAGCTGAACTCTCCATGAGTTGCACATAAAAACCACCGACTGTGACGGGATTCGAACCCTCGATCCAAGTGTTACCCCCGGCCGGGAAGGTAACGCTTTAGACCGCACAGCCACTGGTCAGGCTAGCAGCTGCAGTGGATCAGTTGGTATTATAGAGACTAGGCGCTGGACGAGGTAGTTCAATTCGTGTCTACCAGGTTTCACCACATGTCAGACTCAGACTGCAGACTGAGCGCCTAACGGTACAATCGCTTATGAAGCAGTAACAGTGTTTATTGATAACAGATTCAAAAGACGATATATCGGACCATAGCACTGAAAGGGTTAAGGTCCCAAGATGACTAAAACACTATTCGTTCAAATTTATATATATGGGGTTTATGGGGGTTTTAAATTTTCCAAAAATCAGTTTTTTGCATTTTTCACCCTAACATTTTTGAAACACTTAATTTTGGTTTTGACCATGTTATAGAGCTTAAAAAAACAAATAATATGGTATTTTGAATTATTAACCTAGGTTAAGTGGTTGCGGAAAAAATCCAAAAAAACATGCTCATAAAATCTCCCATGTTAATCTTATGGGAAAAAGGTTTTTGGCTTTTCCTCAGTTAATTTTACTTTAAACTTCACATTTGCTTTTACCAATCACTTCAGCTCCACAAAACAATCATTTTGGTGTTTAAATTGTGATTCTACGTCCAACCGTTGCAGAGATATTCAAAGTACTAAACACAGTAAGTTGTCCAATGTTATCCTTATGGAGAATAAATAAAATTTGATATCTCGATTAATTTTACTTTAAACTTCACATTTGCTTTTACCAATCACTTCAGCTCTACAAAACAATCATTTTGGTGTTTAAATTGTGATTCTACGTCCAACGTCAAGAATTATATATAAATATTTGAATGCCTTATTTATAATTTCGAAATCTACAAACTAATTAGTAGCAATTACAATGTTTCTATGTGTATATCTTTAGTGTTAGATCGTTCAGATATTGTGGGAGAGAGAGATAATATAGTGACGAGGGGAACGGATTCCTCCACTCCTACGTTACTTGGGGGGAAAGAAACTAATAGCAATCATTGGATATTTAACTTGCTCCAATGTCTTACCTGTTTTAGCGAATTTCCCCTATAGGGAAGAAGCTATTACCGTAGGTCTCATGGTAAGACTTAAGCCCGAGACCATGACAAATTTTTTTTTTAACCCTTTCAGTGCTAAGCTTCTGAAAGGAGTAGTTAAATATGTGATGTTTTGTTGATTTTTTTAATATATTGAACAGTTAAAATTAATAAAAACGTGCTTCCGCTGGACACACACAGTAAAGGATAGGTAAAAAGTAGCAAAACACCTGATCAGATGTGCAACTCACAAAGAATCCACCCATCCCGTCAGCTTGGACCCGAGCCGTCCACCGTTTGCTTAAGGTCCGCCCTCCCCTTCAACTCTGCCACAGACAGGTGAACTCTCCATGAGTTGCACATAAAAACCACCGACTGTGACGGGATTCGAACCCTCGATCCAAGTGTTACCCCCGGCCGGGAAGGTAACGCTTTAGACCGCACAGCCACTGGTCAGGCTAGCAGCTGCAGTGGATCAGTTGGTATTATAGAGACTAGGCGCTGGACGAGGTAGTTCAATTCGTGTCTACCAGGTTTCACCACATGTCAGACTCAGACTGCAGACTGAGCGCCTAACGGTACAATCGCTTATGAAGCAGTAACAGTGTTTATTGATAACAGATTCAAAAGACGATATATCGGACCATAGCACTGAAAGGGTTAAGGTCCCAAGATGACTAAAACACTATTCGTTCAAATTTATATATATGGGGTTTATGGGGGTTTTAAATTTTCCAAAAATCAGTTTTTTGCATTTTTCACCCTAACATTTTTGAAACACTTAATTTTGGTTTTGACCATGTTATAGAGCTTAAAAAAACAAATAATATGGTATTTTGAATTATTAACCTAGGTTAAGTGGTTGCGGAAAAAATCCAAAAAAACATGCTCATAAAATCTCCCATGTTAATCTTATGGGAAAAAGGTTTTTGGCTTTTCCTCAGTTAATTTTACTTTAAACTTCACATTTGCTTTTACCAATCACTTCAGCTCCACAAAACAATCATTTTGGTGTTTAAATTGTGATTCTACGTCCAACCGTTGCAGAGATATTCAAAGTACTAAACACAGTAAGTTGTCCAATGTTATCCTTATGGAGAATAAATAAAATTTGATATCTCGATTAATTTTACTTTAAACTTCACATTTGCTTTTACCAATCACTTCAGCTCTACAAAACAATCATTTTGGTGTTTAAATTGTGATTCTACGTCCAACGTCAAGAATTATATATAAATATTTGAATGCCTTATTTATAATTTCGAAATCTACAAACTAATTAGTAGCAATTACAATGTTTCTATGTGTATATCTTTAGTGTTAGATCGTTCAGATATTGTGGGAGAGAGAGATAATATAGTGACGAGGGGAACGGATTCCTCCACTCCTACGTTACTTGGGGGGAAAGAAACTAATAGCAATCATTGGATATTTAACTTGCTCCAATGTCTTACCTGTTTTAGCGAATTTCCCCTATAGGGAAGAAGCTATTACCGTAGGTCTCATGGTAAGACTTAAGCCCGAGACCATGACAAATTTTTTTTTTAACCCTTTCAGTGCTAAGCTTCTGAAAGGAGTAGTTAAATATGTGATGTTTTGTTGATTTTTTTAATATATTGAACGCCTGAACAGTTAAAATTAATAAAAACGTGCTTCCGCTGGACACACACAGTAAAGGATAGGTAAAAAGTAGCAAAACACCTGATCAGATGTGCAACTCACAAAGAATCCACCCATCCCGTCAGCTTGGACCCGAGCCGTCCACCGTTTGCTTAAGGTCCGCCCTCCCCTTCAACTCTGCCACAGACAGGTGAACTCTCCATGAGTTGCACATAAAAACCACCGACTGTGACGGGATTCGAACCCTCGATCCAAGTGTTACCCCCGGCCGGGAAGGTAACGCTTTAGACCGCACAGCCACTGGTCAGGCTAGCAGCTGCAGTGGATCAGTTGGTATTATAGAGACTAGGCGCTGGACGAGGTAGTTCAATTCGTGTCTACCAGGTTTCACCACATGTCAGACTCAGACTGCAGACTGAGCGCCTAACGGTACAATCGCTTATGAAGCAGTAACAGTGTTTATTGATAACAGATTCAAAAGACGATATATCGGACCATAGCACTGAAAGGGTTAAGGTCCCAAGATGACTAAAACACTATTCGTTCAAATTTATATATATGGGGTTTATGGGGGTTTTAAATTTTCCAAAAATCAGTTTTTTGCATTTTCACCCTAACATTTTTGAAACACTTAATTTTGGTTTTGACCATGTTATAGAGCTTAAAAAAACAAATAATATGGTATTTTGAATTATTAACCTAGGTTAAGTGGTTGCGGAAAAAATCCAAAAAAACATGCTCATAAAATCTCGCATGTTAATCTTATGGGAAAAAGGTTTTTGGCTTTTCCTCAGTTAATTTTACTTTAAACTTCACATTTGCTTTTACCAATCACTTCAGCTCCACAAAACAATCATTTTGGTGTTTAAATTGTGATTCTACGTCCAACCGTTGCAGAGATATTCAAAGTACTAAACACAGTACGTTGTCCAATGTTATCCTTATGGAGAATAAATAAAATTTGATATCTCGATTAATTTTACTTTAAACTTCACATTTGCTTTTACCAATCACTTCAGCTCCACAAAACAATCATTTTGGTGTTTAAATTGTGATTCTACGTCCAACGTCAAGAATTATATATAAATATTTGAATGCCTTATTTATAATTTCGAAATCTAAAAACTAATTAGTAGCAATTACAATGTTTCTATGTGTATATCTTTAGTGTTAGATCTTTTAGATATTGTGGGAGAGAGAGATAATATAGTGACGAGGGGAACGGATTCCTCCACTCCTACGTTACTTGGGGGGAAAGAAACTAATAGAAATCATTGGATATTTAACTTGCTCCAATGTCTTACCTGTTTTAGCGAATTTCCCCTATAGGGAAGAAGCTATTACCGTAGGTCTCATGGTAAGACTTAAGCCCGAGACCATGACAAATTTTTTTTTTAACCCTTTCAGTGCTAAGCTTCTGAAAGGAGTAGTTAAATATGTGATGTTTTGTTGATTTTTTTAATATATTGAACGCCTGAACAGTTAAAATTAATAAAAACGTGCTTCCGCTGGACACACACAGTAAAGGATAGGTAAAAAGTAGCAAAACACCTGATCAGATGTGCAACTCACAAAGAATCCACCCATCCCGTCAGCTTGGACCCGAGCCGTCCACCGTTTGCTTAAGGTCCGCCCTCCCCTTCAACTCTGCCACAGACAGGTGAACTCTCCATGAGTTGCACATAAAAACCACCGACTGTGACGGGATTCGAACCCTCGATCCAAGTGTTACCCCCGGCCGGGAAGGTAACGCTTTAGACCGCACAGCCACTGGTCAGGCTAGCAGCTGCAGTGGATCAGTTGGTATTATAGAGACTAGGCGCTGGACGAGGTAGTTCAATTCGTGTCTACCAGGTTTCACCACATGTCAGACTCAGACTGCAGACTGAGCGCCTAACGGTACAATCGCTTATGAAGCAGTAACAGTGTTTATTGATAACAGATTCAAAAGACGATATATCGGACCATAGCACTGAAAGGGTTAAGGTCCCAAGATGACTAAAACACTATTCGTTCAAATTTATATATATGGGGTTTATGGGGGTTTTAAATTTTCCAAAAATCAGTTTTTTGCATTTTTCACCCTAACATTTTTGAAACACTTAATTTTGGTTTTGACCATGTTATAGAGCTTAGAAAAACAAATAATATGGTATTTTGAATTATTAACCTAGGTTAAGTGGTTGCAGAGATATTCAAAGTACTAAACACAGTACGTTGTCCAATGTTATCAGTAGGGGTGCCGGTGATATAGCAGGCCAATCAGAAGCCAGCATTTTGGTCACGTGACATTAGGCCCCGCCCCCAAGATGGTGGCGCCCATGTTTCCCGCCAAATTTCCCCGCCAGATTTTCCCGCCAGATTTTCCCGCCAAATTCCCTAACCTCACTTTTCTCCCTCCAGTGTTGCCAACCTATGGTTATTATATGCAGTATTATATATATATATATATATATATATATATGCTCTATGCTATTATACTCTATAGGGCTACCAACCTAGCAGAGCTAAATAAGGTAAGTAAAAAGTCAGTTTGTTATACAATAAGTTTAATATATGAAAAATAATATATAATAAGAACAAGTTAAAAAACAAAGAGTATATAAAAAGAGTAATAATATAAAAACAATATATAATAAGAACAAGTTAAAAAACAAAGAGTATATAAAAAGAGTAATAATATAAAAACAATATATAATAAGAACAAGTTAAAAAACAAAGAGTATATAAAAAGAGTAATAATATAAAAACAATATATAATAAGAACAAGTTAAAAAACAAAGAGTATATAAAAAGAGTAATAATATAAAAAGAATATATATAAAAAGTTATTAATATAAAAAACTAGCCGTCAAAGAAAATCCGCTTGCGGCCGACGACTGTTGAGCGGCAGAACGGGCACACGTGGAGGCGAACTGCACACGCGGGACAGAGGGTGTGTTGACACGGCGACAACACCACCGTAGGGAGCGTATCAAGGCAGACCCTGCACATCAGGGCCCTAGGAGGTTCTGTAGCAGGCGGTGGACGTCCCCGGAAGATTTCCTGGTCCATATGGCTCCCCGTCTGAGTGAGGATGCGCTCCAGCGTAGTCTGGATCTCGGTCCAGACGACTGGGGCGACTTCCAGCATCTCCTGACGGGTTGCATTCACCAGGACGGTCTCGGACAGGTGGAGAACCTCCCGGAGCTCTGACCTAGCGGTGGTAAGGTGGCATACAGCCCGCCAAGACGCACGGTCAACACCCTCCTGTCGTGCCTCGATCTGAAATCATAAACAAGTCTTAAAATCATAAAATATACTTATATAAACCCTGAAATCATAAACACAGTTTAATTTATAAATCACATTAAGTTATTATTATTATATGCTCACCATCCCAAAAGCGTCATGCCTCAGCTCATGCAGCCTTTCCTCACGACGGCAGTGGGGACAGGGCTGCTGTGGTGGTGGTGGCGGCGGATTCTCGGGCTGAGGTGGCGGCGGATTCTCGGGCTGTGGTGGCAGCGGTGGTGGACTAGGTGGAGGCAGGTTCTCGAGCTGTGGTGCAGGCGGGTTCTCGGGCTGTGGTGGCAGCGGTGGTGGGCTAAGTGGAGGCGAGTTCTCGGGCTGTGGTGCAGGCGGGTTCTCGGGCTGTGGTGGCAGCGGTGGTGGGCTAGGTGGAGGCAGGTTCTCGGCCCCCTGTGCCTGCGACGGATCATCATACACACGCTGGAACACAATACACTGGTTAATTGCATATACTCATTAAAAAACAATAGCCCTAAGGGTTGTATTCAACTTACCACAGGTTCAACTCTCCTGGAAGGCCCCGCGGAGGTGTTTGCACTCGTTATTGGATGACGTGACATCCTCAGCCCTAGTAAATCGTCTTCAAGCTAAAATAAAGAAAACCGACTGTTACTGTCTGAAAACAAAAAATTACTATTTAATTTTGAAACATGATTTATATAAATTAAAAAAAACAGAATAATAATATAATTACCCCTAGACGCGTACGAAGTCCCGTGGCTTGTCGGTGGACGTAATATACGCCAGCACAAACCCGACGAGCCCCGAGGGTACACCTTTCTAGCGGCTGGTCTTCCCTCTGCAAAAGATTTGTGAGTAAGTATCTGTACCCTGGTGAGAAAGTGAAAGTTCGTTAGCAAATTGACCTACGTACCCTCAACTGAATTAAAGTCCAGCGATCCCTGGCCCAGTAGGTAGATTCAGTGAGGACGTACACACGGGACTGCCTCGAAGGCCACGCAAGCGCCTCCATCTCCCTCAAACGGGTTTCAACACTCGCCTGTAAACGTTTAAATCAGTAAGTAAGAATAAAACAGTCTAGTAATGTACGTTAGTTATTATTATATTATACTACGTTACTTACAAAGCTAACTCGGCGAAATCCTCTAGGAGCTGATGGGGCAGGATTCTCTTCATAAATGAGGATGTCCTCCTCATCATTCATGAAATGAATGTCATCCTCCATGACATACGCTGGCTGAAAAACAGACAATTATTAGATTCTTCAAAGTATTACCGGCTTTTAAAACGTTTATTCGATCGATATCTTACCACAAGAGCTTGGAGCTGTCTGAGCTGCACAGCATCGCGGAGGGATTCGGAATTCTCTCTCGCATACCGGGTTCCATTGCGCGTTCTACAGCAAGTGGGTAGTGACCGTAGGTCCATTTCATAGCCCCACGGAACGCGTTCAATACCCCTCTGAAAATTAAAAACGATAAGTACAAGCCACGCCATTACCTCAATTCTTAATCTAATGTTATATATAATCCTAAAAAACTACTAACCATCCAAGAAGAACGTATCCATAAAATACCGTCGACTACACAGGTCTCCTCATAGATATATGCTCCAGTCTCCACGGTAGGGCTTGAAAATAGTCTCCAATCCAATAAGCGATCGTAAGCATCATCCTTAAAAAAAACAAAAAGAATATAAATATATTTCAGCAGAATATATAAGCAAGTGATCAATTTTACACTTTTGTTATTTTACTTACCCAATGTATCGGGTGAAACCCTTCAAGAGGCGCCAGGGTCATGTCAGTATCTCCATCGGGCATGGAGTATGAGAGGATGTCCCTGTGCCGATTTATGAAGAACACATCACCTGTGTCGCTCCGGCTATACTCGTCAAATAGACAATCAGTTCCCCACTAAAACAAAAATATTATTATAAGGACGGTAGTAAGTCGACTAAATTAATTATTTACATTATTAAAAATTATTAAATTTTCACAATTATTAAAAATACTTACACTAGCCATTATCTCAGTTATTCGTATATTTGTCGCTCGGGTCCGCCGCCGATATCCGTTAAGAGGTTGATCTAAGTCAGTCGAATCACTCTGAAAATATAAAAAATTACATTACTATAAGAAAACGTAATAATATTAATTTTAAAATGTTGGAATTAATTACTCTATACACTTACATCAGAGTCTTCATCGGCAAAAATGTCAGGGCTCGAAGGTCTGGGACCCTGTAAATAAATTAACAAAACGTTACATTTAAGAAACTATTTAATTAGCAGCAGTGACTAAATTAACAACACTGAATTAACTACATACCCCGGGTTGAAGTGGTGGGTTCTCGCCGTCACTGTCCCCAAAGGACAAGCGAAGAATCGTCACAATAATCAGTAGACGGAACATTACTACAGAATGCATGGAATACTGTAATCGAGAGACAGCAAACGCTCATATTTATACTCTATCCCCACCCGCAACCTTAGTCACCAGGGACCTTATCACAGTAGCTTTCCCTATCTCCTTGAGCTGAATCATCAGGCAGTACGCGATGGCCTCGTCTCTCGTACAGATTTGTCTGGAGGCCGTCTGCGCTAATAACCCGCGCTTAGACCAAATTTTAAACTTACCGTTACCACAACCTACGCGCCTTCAACTCGTTAATGAGCATAAAAGGTGTTGTAAAACCCTCGAGAGTTTTTGGTTCGAGTTTGAAGACGACTTGGTCTCGTGTGTCTTCTGCACTCTTGTAAGTACACTTAAATTAAGTACACTTAAATTAAGTACACTGTTAAAAAGGGTTGTTGCATTGTAATTTATGTTTTTATAACAAATGTTTTAGGAAGCCATCATCCTGAGTGGAGGCAACATACCTCCATACAGGTCGAAGGAGGCAAGAGAGACCTGTGGCTACACGGATTTTATACCGCAGGAGAGGATGCGGCTCTGCGATATATGCGACTTTGAAATTAGCAGAGCCGTTAGCAGATGTTCCTGCGTAATATAGTAAGTACAATATTTTACAACACACAGTGTAACCATTAGACAAATAGACTGTAATTTTCGTGAGCTCAATCACCTTGAGCGATACTTGGATTTAACGAGCGTCTGGGCCGGCTCGTAATCGATGGTAATTTTCGGCCGCTCAATCATCTTGAGCGGTACTTTGTTTTAACGAGCTTCTGGACCCTGTTATTAGCGGCTATGATTTAGCCTCTCAATCATCATAAGCTATTATGATTTTTACTCACGTTTTAGTTTTCTATTTTATTATCCATTTGAAACGCTTGAAGTTCTAATCAGAGGAAACTCTTATCAGTACCGCGCAGGCGTGAAACCGCTGCGACACATGCATTCACTCATTCGCATCTCACCATGGAGCACCTCCATTACAGCCACTGCGAGGCCTGCGGCAAGCTGACCTCATGTAATATGTTGTGGTTTACCCCTTCTGGGGTAGGCTACGACATATGTTGTAGGTGCGAGGAGCTGTCCCCAGAGGAGTGGGGAAACCATCCACCTATCGAGTCCTGTGAGCACGATGCCGTTCAGTAAGTAATTATATTAATTATTGTTCTTATTTTTGAACAGGGTAGCAAGCGTTAGACAGTGGTGGAAACTTGTTTTCAAAAACGGGTCTAGCATTGCTTGCTACACTAGTCATCCGCGCTATCACAGGAAGTGATAGCGATTAGGGCGCGAGCCACACTCGCCGCTTCAGTTACAGTCATGGAGCCGTTGTGTATAGAGTTCTCGGTCTATTCCAGCTACTTATGGCCGTTGTACTTGGGGGGTGTATGCTGTCGGAGCAGCCGGGTACTGATCTATCCACACCTGGAGATCAGGTTCCATTACTGCCTCCATCCCCAGCTTTTCTCATGGCTGGTGGTTGAGTGGGCAGTATGGTATTCCTGCCCCACGTGCGGAATGTGTTTCCGTTCTGGATGGACGGAATACGTCTTATAAGGTATGTTATTATTTTTATTCGGTTTTTAGAGTCCAAGTTAAGTATTTGTATGACCCATATTTCCACACCACCCAGGGGGTAGGGTCTCGGCGCGTTTTTTATTAAAGTGAGTATCCCCAGTAGGCCTATTCTCACTGTTTTTAACCACTGCCCCAACCAACGCAGTGATTCGTGGCAGCCACTCCATTACAAAAATGCTGCCTCCGATAAATATTTTTTGTTCTCTGTTTCTAGGCTATTTACTAAGACTGTGTCCGTTCAGTTTAGCCTAGAAAATAGACAGAGAATTTTACTTTTATATTTTTTTTATTTGGTTTTCATTTTTATTTTTTTTTGTTGCGCCTTTTAATTCGCATTTCCCTGACAGTCGGAGGATTACAACAAACGGTTTCACAGTTTTTTAGGCCAACCTCCCCACACCCCTGGACTTACAAAGGGTTTAGCCCTGCCTTGGGTGAGCGACTGCCGGGCCTTATTTTTATTAGGCCCCACTCGAAAATATTTTTCGAGCGTAGTACTGTGCGGACCTCAAGGCGCAAGTTTCGTTTTTATTTTTATGTATAATGCAAGCTACTGTAAAATCATCATCATCTATATACAAACTTTCATTTATTTCTTTAACATTAGAATGAAATGCCCGAAGGAATTGAGCCTTCTCCAGGCCTTTTGTGTGTATGACCTCGAAGGGTTTACACAGTGAGCGCAAAAGCTCTTCGCTGTAATGTACCTCACCTTCATCCCACTTTATATGGTGAAAGTGACGAGTCAGCCAGCGGGCTGTTCTTTTCATCTTGCTATTCAAAAAATTAAAACAGTAAGGAGGCCGGAATACCAGCTGAGTTCTGTAAGACTTTCCGACTATAGCAAACTCCTTTATAATAAATTTATTATTATTGTCTTTGAACCCGTGAAACTCGACTACAGCTTCCATAATGAGACTTCGCTAAAAAGACGGTCAGCTACTTGAGGCGGTAATTGTTCTGTACAAGCTTCAGCGTCCGATAAAACCTGATCAATAAAAACTTTAATAATATCCTCCAAATAAAACAATTCTAATAGAGAGCGACCGATCAAAGGAATGTTAATTACAAGCTGATTCCACTCGTGTCGATTGAGAGCCAAGGAGTGTTCTCCGTCAGAGACACAAGCGTACTGCTGACCAAAAATACTGTTAACTTTAATATCAGCTCCCGTATCGGTCTTTACAAAGCATTGATACTTGCCTTCAAAAGCTAAAGTAATTTCATTGAACCTGTCAACCAGCTGACAGTAAGAATCGTAAGACCAAAACACAACACCTTTCCTCCCCTTAATTAATACTCCGAGGCTGTTGTCCCTGTTTTTAAAAATACCCGATACTACGCACTTGGTGAGTTCAGGGTCCAAGAAGTGGACTGACTTTAGAAATACTCCGGTCATTAAATTTATAGGCTCTTTCCCCTTAGGGATGGGTATAGCTCCCGTACTCACCTCCGTCTCGGCCGATGGCATCTCTGTTACTAATCGGTACGCCCCGTTAATAAACGTCCACACCCAACCTCATCTACCCCCTCCCCTCCACCCTCCTTCTCCTCAGGATCTGAAGAGGATTCTGAGGATTCACTGTTGTCAAAATCTGTACGCCATTTAACTATAATGCTATCGATCCCGCGCATTAATTTAAACTCCTTTTCAACACTAGCAAACTTGTAACTGTCTACGTAATCTGTTTTCATCAAAACCTTCTTGTAGTAATATTCAATTTTAATCCAACCGTAGTAACCCATGTTTACTCACTGACTGCTCACCTCAGACTAACAAAATCTCTTAACCCACAACATCTATACCCTCCTCATCATCATCACTGCTAAAGTCTCCATCGTCTCTGAGTTTAACAACTACGGTGGCTGTACCCTCAGGAATATCAGATATTTCCTTCTCACAGTATATCTTGTAACAATCCATTTTTGCTGTACCTATTAAAATATTATCGGCGTTATAAAACTGAATAATAACCCACTCGCCCATGTTTACTCGCTGAGTGCTAGCAGGAGACTAACACTCTGAAAATTAGATGTATCTTTTACCCCTTCCCCACCCAACCCCAAGGGGGGCGAATCGCCCCCCTTGTACATACATTCCAAGTGTTGGACCCGGAGGGTCCACTGTTTAGAAATTACATTGGAGATTTTCTCTTCTGTTAATTTGATACGTCTCAAAAACCTGGCCCTATCCCTTGCTAACTGTTCCCAATCTGATTTTCTATCTTCAGCGGGCAAACTGTATATTTTTGTAACTACCGGGCTGGGGAAACTAACTCGATATTTTCCTGACATCTCCCGTGATCGGTGTGTATGTGTAGTGACAGTCGTGAATTATGAGACAGTACGCCCAAGTATTAGCCGGGATTGCTGTTTTAGTTTGAATCTCAAGCCTTACATCTACGGGACCGGTCTTAATAGTATCGTCCTGCTTTGAACAGTCAATTACATACAGAGGACACTTTGTTTTAAAATCATCAAAGTTTAATATCGGTGAGCCGATTCTACCGTAATAAGAGTTTTGAAAGTTCGCATACATATCATAAAACAGGCAAGTGTTCCCGCGAAGGTTGTCATACGGGTAGAAATTTGAGTTTAAATACAGTTTAACATCAAGCAAATCACTGGCGTCGAACCGTGACATGTCCTTTGTTAAGTCATTCTTTCTGCCTGTCTGAAAGGCTAGAACAATATACCGAGGTTTTTCTGTTTGGTTAGATGTTTTAAGTGTCCAAGATAACGTGTCTGTACTCGGCAGGTTCGGGTATTCAATCATTTCCCACTGACGGAAGGGAACATGTATTGCGGGGTCTTTCTCAATAAACTTGTACAATTTTAACTTCTGAGCGTCGTTCACTGTTATGTGAGGTATTCGCCAGTAGATTTTGTCAATTGTTAATGTTAAAGTCCCGGCCTCCATCAATTTTACAGCGTTTGTATCTGTAGCCGAACGTAAGAGTATCAGTTCCTGTTTAACATTTACCAGCACTCGTCTGTAGTCTTCAGCGAAACCTAGCAAGAGTTTTAGAGGGATTGAATATACAAAATCTGTCACTTTTTCAGTACTACCAGGACCGTTCCAACAGGCATTCTTTAAAGTATTTTTCTCCTCCTCGCGAATAGATAGAACATGTTTTAAAGTAGTAGTTATACCGACATTTTTTGTCCTGTCAATTTCCTTGCCACAAATCTCGTAGCGGATTTCTTCAAACAAGAAAGATATAGCATTATTAATAAAGGAAACATCCTGAGGAGTCCCGTCGGCCTTTGTAGCGTTGGTCTTGCCGTGTATCACAATAAAACTTTCAAAAGGCGCGGTTATTATGTCCTGCTGTAATATCGGTATTCTTATTTCATCGTTATTATTGTAAGTTGTACTTGCATACGGCTGATGTGAGTGCAACTCCATCCCTGTTATCAAGTCAGCATACTCTGCCTGGTTGTCTATCGCTAATAGCGCCATTCCTTATTACTTTAAAACCGAGAGAGCGAAGAAACGTTATGCTTTTACAAGTTAACTCCTTGGCTTTCTGAACACTACTGACTTGCTGCCCTCCTGGTATATGCCTAAATAGTAGCCCCATTACTGCGTCTAAGATTTAGTCTAACAGAAATTCTTTCTCCGCGAAAGTTAACAAGATTACCGTCCTGGTCTTTTAGAGACACTGTCAAGTTGTTGATCCTCTGGCTGATCACGGGTAAATAAATGACATTCCTCGGTAATTCCATTATTTTATAGCCCGGTGGTTCAGCCGGGTAGAACTCGTGTATGACATGGCCCTCAACCCCATTCAAGTATGACCCGCGTGTGACATTACATTCCACCCTTATGGAGTTAACTTTTATTATATCTACAGGCAGTTCCGATACATGTTCATCTTTAGCCCCGTATATTTGTTTTTTGTAGCCCAAGAGTGTTCCCAATGAATGTTCTTTAGTAAAGTCAATTTTCTCAGAACAACATATCGTAGCTTTTAAAGTGTTATTATTAGGTTTCAAAGTAAATTGTACTTCTTTTGGTAGTTGCGACTGTATATACTTTTCAATGTCCTCAATTTCGTAAGACCCTTCAGGGATCGTAATACTTTTATCATCACCGTAGTAAAACGTATCATTTATGTTTTTTTCAATGTTCGGTATAGAGTTATAAGTGGTCAGTTCAATTAAACCAAGTTCCCATGTACCCTCGCTAACATCAATAGGAAACGCTAGCTCGTGGGATAGAACACTAGTTACCCCTGTTAGACAGAACATTACTACAGAGAAACTTTAAACACAAATGTCCACAAACAACTGAGTCAAAATTCTGTTGTCTCTCGTAGTTATAGTACATCTCACATTCACCCAAGTACTTAGAAATTTCCGGTGGTGGTCTTAGGTTTCCAAAACTGTCATAATAATAGGCCTTTTTATCAATCTTCCTGTAACATACCCAGTGCGTGCCTGGACCGGTTGTACTGTCCAAGTTAACTATAGCAGATTCACATTTTCTCGGGGTTTTCGGTAGACTGTTCCTCATATAAACCCCTCTGAAATTAGGAATTTTCAATAACCTCGCGTATTTGATCAAATCGTAATTTGTAAGTGGCTTTATTGGTATTGAGATGCTTTTTTTTCTTGCGGCCTCCCCTTTTCTTTCTTTTACAGCCGGCGCCTTCCTTTCTATAGGGCCTAAGATACAACCCTCTACCCTTCGGACGTTTAGCAGGGCGTTTCTTCTTACGACCTCCTCCCAATTTTGTTTTTGCTTTCATGGCTGTTGTGACTGCCCAAGCAGCGGATTTCTCACCAACACTGGCGTTACTAGACTTGAATCTCTGCCAGGCGCGTTCCGCCAACTCTTTGTCAGCTTGCCTTCGCCGCTCGCTGTCGGAATACCGGGAGTATGCTATGTCGTGGACCTTACAGGCCGCGTCTAGCCCGTTTATTCCTTTGTCACCTCTAGCCAATCTCTCTTTTAACTTCGTGCCAGGTCCGCAATACTGATAACCAGGAATATGCAGTTCAACAGGTAGTAAATCTATAGCTTTGTTCAGCACCGATGAAACAATACCTCCACCTCGTACAAGCGCTAGCTTGCGTCTGAGAGGTTTCCTTCTAGTCTTAGCCATTTTATTGTAAGTATTTAATCACCTCGTACAGTCTATTCAGTAGAGTCTCACGTATACACGGAATTTTTAAAACTTCAAAAATGTCAGGCACCGTACGAGACACAGCGTTTGTGAACTCGTAGTACTCCAACACACCACTGTCAGTTGCAATATAAATCATGCCATTTATATATCTAAATGCACCGTGACTGTGAGCAGGAACCCCGTACAGTGTAGACGAAACCATTCCCATAAAAGTGCCAGTAAAGTCGCACTCGTTAATTTCAATCAGATACCAGCCGTTAATAACCATGTAACTCTTCCCCGTGTTAGTGGCAAAGGCCGAATTAACTTTATATACCTGTCTACCGGCTATGGTGTCAGCACTACTCTTTGTTACCAAAGACAGTGAAGGGTATCTAAATAAGTATACATCATTGCCAACAAAAAGGGCAATTTCCCTGTTAGGTCTCTGGTAGATGGCAGATATTTCAGTAAAGTTTCGCGGTAAAAAGTTAAGCCAGTGAGAGATTCTCCTTGGCCTTGTTAAATCCTCAGGAGTCCTGTCTGCAGGGTCCAAACTTATAATCCATACGTAGTCTCTAAAGAAAGCAAATATCCTCTTGTTTACAATAACGTACTTATCAATTTGACCTTTTAACTCGCATATATCGCGTTTTTCAGTTATCTCGGGTGGTGTCTCAGGTGTTGTACTGCTTGGTGTGGTGACGGTTGTTGTTGTAGTTGTCATGGTAGTGGGTGGTGTATAGTTTGGAATGGTTGCAAATGTCTTAGTGGGCCTGCCGTATAGAAACTCCATAGCGCGTTGGTCATCTTTGCTTAGCTCGTATTCGTTCATGTCCACAATCCCCATTGGACTCCTATGGAAAGGGAACATTACTGATTTATCGTCGCCTGAATGGTCCAGGCCTAGGGCGTGACCAATTTCATGTACTAATGTTTGAAAAAATGAAATGTTTCCATATCGTGGTAAATTCATAGTGAAATCCCAGTTTTCTTCCGAATCAAAGTGTATGTCCGTTTGGTTATACCCCATATGAGGTAAATAGGCGTGAGCTAGGAGGTAGCCGGGGCCATCAAAGTCATATGGACAAGTCTCCCGTCTAGAATAAAATATATGCTGTCTATTAGTTGAGAAGGATATAATTATAGTGGGGTTATTTATATCTTTTTTAAAAGTTAAGTTTGCATGTTTGGCCCATACATCGAAAGCTTTTTGAATTAAGTTGGGGTACTGTGGTGTTCCGTATTGGTACCAAGTTATTACTGATTTATTCCACTTTCTATTGGGTAGAGCTGAGAAGGGTAATATATTGTCTTTATAGCCACACCGAGGAGTGCTCATAAGCGCTAAGGTATCATTGTCAAAAAACCCCGTTGGCTCAAGACGAAAATTCTCTTGAAATTGTTTTACTGCAGAAGTAATGTCCTCTGTAAAAGCGTTTTTTTCCAGATAGCCGTAATATGTAAGATACTCTATTGACTTGTTGCACGAGGCAAGAGGTAGCATAAACAGTAAGAGAACCAACATCCTCGACGGTTCGGAGTAGACTAATCGGTATTTCCCGGTTTAAGTGACATTATATATTCAGCTTCTGTCCTGAGGAGATTGGGGAAAAGAACAGTATTATTAAATATCCCCGTTGGTTCAAGACGAAAATTCTCTTTAATTTGTATCAAAAGAAGCTCCACTCAGTCCCTCTTCAGTCATAAAGAGATCATAAGTATCAGGCGGAAGTGGTTTGACGTCTTCTTTAGGCTCTTCACCACCTTCTAACCCGTCAGCAAACAAAACTTCCCAGTCTAAGTAATCGTTTTCACCCGGCGTGGGTAGAATGGCAGACCTCCCAGTTTGTTTTCTGTTAATATAATTAAAGACCATGGTACCGAATTTCCTCAACCGTTTCTCGTGAAAATCTTTATTAGTAGTTATTAGACCTTCGCATTTTGACAGTCTGGTCTTGAGACCGGTTAAGTCAAGCTGTTGATTAGCGAGATTAGTGGTTATAGGCAATATCTCTTTTTCCACGTACGACTTGGTAACTGCATCGCTGGGGTCTGTTGGTAGAGCTAAATTAGTTATTTGTTTATTATTAGCGTCATATTTATCGTTGGAGATAGTCATACTCAGTTTTTTTAGTGTGCCCAAGTTTACTGCGTCCGAGGAATCTACAGGGTCAGCTACACTCCATAATCTTCTGTTTTGCATATTGAACCTCTGAAAGTCAGAAGGTATAGATTTATGGTCAACATAATTCTTTGTAGCAGCGTCGAGTGGCTGTAACGGTGTAGCCAATTTACATAACCGTTTATTTTGCATATCATAGTCACCCTGGGGCGTTAAATTGAAACCCTCTCCCTTGGGGCCCTTGACGGCCTCACCTCGGGATTTCCGGCTACTACGTCCGAACTTGTCAATGGTCATTTTAATAATGCTTTAAATCTACTGTTACCAGCTCCTTTTATGTAACCAGCCTCCCTTAGTTCCTCCACGATACTCAGTATTTCACTGCCATGGACTCTGTTTCCAGTCTCTGTTGACATGGCAATGTGTCGCAACCGATCCACTAATTCATTGGCGTCATCCCAATGTATTATATCACGAGATCGTGCATTCTTCCACGCTAAACCTTTGCCCGCTTTAACCGGGAACAAATCTTTTATAATTCTTCTGTACTTTAGATTGTTGTCCCTTCTAATTTGATTGTGGAATTTGTAGCCTCTCTTGTGAGCGTTGGTGGCGATAATAATACTCTTATAGGTATTAAGATCGTCTTTATTGTATATATCTTCGTCAGGGGTTCTCTTAAATATGAGCTCATACAAACCTTCGGTAGGTCTATATCTTGTGTTGTTTATTAGAATAGTTCCATCGTTGTCAAAGTCTAACACCTTGTCTCCCATCATTAACGTACTGCCTTCGTATCTAGGGCCGTAGTCATGATCAATAACTCGGACCTTACCGCTAGCATCTTTTAAAAGTAGTGTCATATACCTCACCGTCATGGGGTTACTAAACTGACTTTCCATATATTGAGACGCTGTTTCCAGTCCCGAAGGGGTCGATACAATTTGCTTTAACCCGCTGGTTTCAGGTGTTGATACACTCTGCGGAATAAATTCAGCTTCTCCTTCATCATCATCTGTCGTATCGTATTCCATTGGCTCTTCTTTAAAGGTTTCGGGTTCAGTTTTTATGTCGGCTGTGTTTGTTGTCGTTTTTCTAAGTTCTTGAATAATTGGTTTATACTGCTTCTCAAGCAAAATATCACTTTCCTCGGATCCTTCCTTAAACATTTTATATTTCCGTTTAATAGCATTACGCAGCTCTATGAGCCGGTTTGTCAGTTGCTGTTTACTGCTCCGCTTCATAGTCATAAATGATAGATTTCAACCAGTGCATCTAGATTTAAGGCATTTCGACTTGCCTGAAAAACAAGGCACGCCTCTTATGCCTCCGTATGAACTCGATAATATCCAACAGTGAAACACCAGCGCTAAAGTCCATACCTCTGTAGTACCTCTGTTCTCTAGCATCGAACCGGGGAATCACATAACGACCGGTAAAACTCCTGAATACAAAAGTACGTTTCCACCCGTCTCTCCATTGAGGTATTTCTGCTACGGTGTATTTATCACTTTCAATTGTGTTTTGCATGAATCGTCTGAGTAACGCCATAGGCCTAGGTTCGTTGAGGTGTTCCAGTAAATAAGAATTTAAAAGCCAGAATTCGCTCGGGTTCGCGCCTGTGAACGCTCTCCACTGGTCAAATAACACTCTGTTTGTTACACTGTACACGCCATTGTTTAGACTTATACCGAATCTCTCGCACTGTACTGGTAGTGTGGGCAGGGCCAGTTTGAGAAACTCTGTAGTATACAATCCCTGGCATAAATTATTAACACCGTTAAACGGTTTATTCCTGTTGTATCTAGGGACACTAGGAGGTACGTTCGTGTATCCGATATTATAACTAATATCGATGTGACATTTTAAGCTTGAAGCTTTTTTATAGACTGTCATCGGTGATCTTATAGGAATACTGCGTTCTGTCAGAAGTATACACCGTGAAGCAAATGGGATCTTACATCCGTATTGCAGCATTTCATTACAGATTTGTGTAAAATTAACACTTCCGTGCAGGTTACGTAAAGGCAAAACTTGCCCAAAGAACTCGGGGAACGGCCTGAATCTAGATATCATATTTTGTGGGTCTCGCACGGTACAGTTGTACATATCTTCGTGATATATTACAAGTTCCAAAGGTACGTTTTTTTCTTCGCATTTGTTCATAAAACTAAGCCATGTATCTCGGTTATAGGTTCTCTCACTCGCAGATATAATTAATAAAACTACAGGCGGTATCACAGCGGATCTTTTTAGTTTTTTATGTCTCCAGCATCTTTTGTTAAGCTGGTACCCATGAGGGGGTTTCTTACTGCAGTAGTTTCCACAGAATTTCTTCTTGTCCTTGTAATAAAAAGAGCACAAGTTTGACTTGACATTATGGAGTTTAGCGTTAAAGCCTCTTAAATCGTTGTACGTGTAGATGCGTACCATTACACTTCTGTTATAAAACTGTCCATCCCTACTCTGTACCTTCCCTTATAAGGGTCTAGAGTCTTGTCAATCACAAGGAATCCAAAGTTATCTCGCCAAGCCCGAGCGCACAACTCTTTAAATTTGTCAAAGGACATGTCGGTAGTGACATGATCGTTGTACACATGTCTTAGGTTCCTTTCGTCCTGTTTGAATAAAATAACAAAGTTACAGTTGTCCCTCACCAGTTGCTTGGGTATAGCACTGTATGTTTGCCCTAAATAAAATGTATCTATATTTTGATGTCTACCCATAGTGAAATAACTGCGTATATTGTCATGTTTTTCGCAGGAAATATCGTCAAAGATCATTATAGAGTTTGGTTTAGCTTCGTTTGGGTGTACAACTAGACTGTTGTCATCATACGCGAAATAACCGACCTCCTTAGGCATTACCTTCTTTAGAAATTCATACTTTGGCTGATGGAGGGACTTTGAAAAAACATAGACATTTTCAAATCTTAAACCGTTTGGGTCAAACAATAAATTAAATAAAACGTTGGTCTTCCCAGAGGAACTTGGTCCGCATATAATACAGCGAATTGAATCAGGTAATAAAATACCGTGTTTATTCTTTTTAACCATGCCCGACCCGATATATTGGTCAAAGTTTTGAACGGGAAGCTCGACTTCCTGCTTCTCAACCCGCATCCTGACTGATTACTCACTACTGATTACAGATGATATATACTTCCCGGACGTGGTCTTGATAAGCACATACCGAGCGGATGAAGCGATCAATCGTTATCACACCAAGTCCTTGGAGTCAATCCAACTGTCATGGCTGCTATCATACCCCTTCCAGCGTACAAAGAGTCTGTCTCCTTTCCTTTTTAAAACTCTTTCAACTAAATAAATGTCACCGGTTTTTGACTTGCTAATTTCTTCTGCATAAAACCCACCTTTAAGTATTTCCCCTCTGTTGTCTTGTAATATGTATGTTACTGGTCTTGTTGGTTTAATCGCATATACTGTAAACGTCTCATTTGTCCAATTTGGCAAATAGCCTTTTTTAAACACTCTTTTAGCTTTACTGATTCTAACACTATCACCTAGTTTTAATTTTTGTTTAAGGATTTTATGTTTGGGTTTTTTAACTTTATTTATTTTATTTAGAATGTCTTTGACATGTTTCTGTCTCACATCCTTGGGTTTCATACCTATAGTCCTGTGCTTCGTGTTGTTGTAAGATTTTATGATTTCTGGCAATAGACTTACCCACTCATAACTACCTCTGGCAGTAAATAACTTGTACATTTTTGTCTTAAGCGTTCTGTTCAGTCTTTCTACTATACTAGCCTTAAGTTCGGAAAATGTGTGGTAATGGTTGATTTTGTATTTCTTCATTAACGCGTTTACATGTTTATTGAAAAAGTCGGTACCCTGGTCTGTGTGAAAGTTTTTCATTTTATATTTAGCTAAGATAGGAGCGAGTGCCTTTGCCACTTCTGGCCCTGACTTGTCTTTTAGAGGTACGGCAAAAGCTAGTTTTGACAAACAGTTAATCATGGTAAGAATATATTTGTAGCCTTTGTTAGTTTTCGCATAAGGCTTCATTTCAACGAGATCAGCCTGATAAAGGTCCCTTAAACCCTTAAGGGTGACTTTACGCCTGGAATAGTTTCTCCTGGCAGGTCTGTGCAGCTCCTCAGCTATAGCTGTCTTACCGTCCATTTTACTAATGATACGATTATTCTGAGGACACTAGTTTTATACTAACATCGGTGATTCTCATTATATAAATAAATACAAGGCTCGTAACAAATATAGCAAAGACAAATAATTTGTCCGCTAAAGAGCTTATCAGGCACCACGCCATATTCGTTATCAAAACCTCAGCGTCCTGCTTGATAACCCTCACCGCAGTAACGCTCGGTCAGTACTGATCAAAATGTCCTGCTTACTGGTGTGCTTCGGGTATGTAGTGTCCTGTCAGAAGAAGAAGCCACCCCCTGCTCCGACACCTAGGGTTGTCTTTCGTAGAGTGGTAGAGGACATCTACTCCGAGATAGAGCCACGAGCTTTAGAGCCACCACCGCTACCGCCTAGAAACCCGGTGTACGCCGTGATGAACCCCCTATACTCGGAATAAGTAAGTATCTGTTTGCTTGAGTGGGGTTTGAGACCACCCGTGCATGTGCACCCAGGTTAAACATTATTCCGTGCGTGAGCCAATCCACATTACCTGGTTGACGCTCAGTACGAACTAATGCCCTCTCCCTTTTTAGCAAACAAAGGATAGAGTATTTTTTAAAAGATAAACCATGGCTCCTCCACCGCCATGGCCCGTGGAGGCCTTCCGAAAGTAAACTAACTGCCTCCCCCGTTTTTCTTTTTGTATTTTACTTTTTAATTTTACAAGTCCCCACCGTACGGACTCAAGGAGTAGTCTAGACTACACGATTTACAAAGTCCTTCATTCACCCGAGGTCTGTAAGACCCCTCATTCATACATAGACCGTTCGAAGGAGTAGCCTGGGTGTTAGCCAGGCGCCTCAATCTACTAAACCCTTCATCACATTCAGGTTTACGGGGCTTTTCGTCACCCACGCCAGTGACCTTCATACACACACACACACACACATACATACAGTGGGAACTTATGCATTGTCCAAGACATGCTCAACTATATTTACAAAATTGTGAGAAGTTAGGATGTTGTTGTATGCAGAGTCAAAGTGCATACCATAACTCTGCATTACTTCTTTTGCTTTGTTAAGTACATTAATCCCATTAGGAACAGGAGACTTGATGAAACAAGGTACGAAACCTTCATTTTTGGCTTTAATGAGAGCTTCGTTAAATTTTCTTTTTTGTATGCGAATACATTTGTACTCGCAGACTCCGTACAGCTCCAGAAGGGTTTCTTTAATAAGGACACATAAAACATGTTTAAGTCCATCGTCGTCTGACATCACAGCAACCTTCGGTACCTGTTCAGTCAACAACTCATTCAGTGACTGGTTTTCTTTACACATTATGTCGTTTGCAGTTTTAAATTCTGAGTTAATTTGAGCTAGCTGTTGGTTAATTTCCAGTGATTTTGTAAGTGATTGTAACAACTCATTATTTTTTTGTTGGATTTTATACATTCCATACTTTCTAATGGAAGGCAGGACTTCTTCAAAAACCCAGTCTTGGAATTTCTCAGCAATGGGCAATTTGGATTTTAAAATTAGCGAATAAAGACCTGGCTCGCTAAGAAAGATTGTATGTTTCTCATTATGGGTTAGGGGGGGCGTTTCGCCCCCTCGTACTTCCAGTAAATTTTTGCGGTGTTTTTCTCTTACATGGGTACGGATTGCGTGCTTTGTATCTTGATAGTTTAGGATTTGAGCAACATCTTTTGCTTTGAACCAAGGATTATTTTCTCTGTCAAACAGGACAGCAACGGCCTGGTTATTAAATATATAAGAAGTTAAGTGAGACATTTTATATCAAGTATTGTGCAATAGTACAGATCAGAGCAACGTAAGGACACGTCTTACCTCGGCAGGAGCAGCGGCAAAAGTGACCGAGGTAGAGCGATCCGCGGAAGGGGAAAGTATGACTCATTACGGGTTAGGGGGGGCGAAACGCCCCCCCTTAAACTTCCGGTGTTGTTTTACTCAAGTCTTTGAATTTTGTAGCCGTAAGGCAGGGTGTCGTACTCTCCCTCAAACTTCCTCTTTGGTCCAGTAATTTTGAAAACTTTAGTTTCGCTTACAGTTACAATATCGCGGTCTTTAGTCCTCCTAATTCTGTTCTCTTCAATTTCTAGTATTTCAGCTGTTTCACTAAGGACCATCTTTTTCAGAGCTTCAAAGTTTAACGTTTCGGAAGTCTTCATATTGAGGGTGAGGCCCTTGATTTTGCACACAGTTTGTAGTTTTTGTTTTTTGGTTGACCAGACAAGGTACGCGTAAGTTTTTGGCCCCCCAGAAACGAATTCAACGATGAAAGATCCAGGCCCGTAATCACCTACCAATTCATCTGTCATTTCCCCGAGGTAATCTCCCGTAGGGACTCTATACAAACCTCCCCTGTAGAAATAGATACAGCTGTCCGTGTCGTAGTAGAGCACCTGACCGCCCAAGGCCTCCAGATGTTCATAGAGTTTCAACCTAGCCTGTGCTGTAGTGTAGGCAGCGATCACTACATTGACATTTCTCAAGGGCTCGCCGACTTCCTCCAGGTACTCCCAGCTAACTACCACAACCTCCTCATTAACAGTCTGAATTCGATTTACTTGTACGTCGGGACTTGTCAGCATTTCAAAGAGTGTTTTGGGATCTCTGACAATCATTGCCTTGGTTTGGTTCTCCCTCTGCCCGAACTTTCCCCAGAATGAATTTAACATTAATTTAGCCAATTGTCTTAAACCCCCGTTCTTAACAATTTTGTTTTTCTCTAATCTGATCCCCTCATGAGTGAAGTAGTCCGCGATGTACTTGTCTTTGTCCTGTTCAGTCTCACACCAGCTAGGATAGCCTGAGGCTTCCTGCTTCATTTTCAAGAATTTATTGATAAAGTCAGTGAAAAGCCCCCCTTTCTCGTATGTTGCCATTTTATATTCCCACAGTTCGTAGATGTCGAGGACAACGTAGCCTTTCTCTACAGCCTTCCTCACCTCATCCATAGTCCAAGTCCCTACCAACGCCCTTTCCTCACTCTCATGAAAACATTCCCCTTGGTTTTGAGTTTCCCCGCAAGTCCTACACAGGGCAAACATGAGTTTCTTGTTCATTTTGGCTGGAAGTACCGGGTGGTAGAGATCCCGAGGCGGCAGGACTTTACATTTCATCAAACCATCTACGCCGAGCCCTCTCTGTCTGCACTCCCTGTCACCCACGTAAATCGTAGGATGACCAAGGGGATACTTACCGTACTTACACACATACGGATAGAGAGAGCACACGTCCACATACTGGATTGTTTCTTCCCCTTCACATTTGTGGTAAGTCTTGGAGTTGCCTGTTCTGCCCCCAAAGAAAGCGTTTCTAGGATCAAGTGGGAGTGTGTTTAGTATGGGGAGAGAGTCCAAGTGTGTGAGCTTTTGTACTTTCTTTACTTTTCGAAACTCACATTCCCACATTTCGACTACTTCGTAGTCATTAAACTTAGATATTTTGGACTTGGTTCTCTCGTATCTCAAGTGAAGCGAGTCCGAGGGATCCTCCTTCAGAGGAGCCTCTCGATTGTACGGGAAGCATTTGGGGCAACCGTGCCAGTAGCACCCGTGAAACTCGTAGATGTTTTCCCCGTCAAACCCATCTACTTTTAGCCCGTTAATCTTTACTTCCTTACTCCGCCCCGCATGCTCGATCCTCACTTCACGCTTCTCTTCTTCCCAGCTGAGCCACTGAATGGCGATAGCTGATTGGTTATCCACTAAACGGTAGCCGTTCTTTGGGATGAGGCCGATCGTGTTTGGTTTTAAAAAGTTGCGGCGGAAGGCCAAGTTGCAGGCGCTAGCGATCGTTACAGCCTCTAGGAAAGGATCGACATTACACTCTTTGAGGAATATCGATCTGAACTTAAGACAGGCCTGAGCTAGGATCTCTACATCAGAGATGCAGTACTCTAAGATTTCCTTTTTAAAGTCAAAGACATAGTTTTCAGCCACTCTCGCATCGTACCATTCTTCAAAGGCCTCGTGGGACTTTTCAAACATTGACCCCGGGCAGTAGTACTGCTTGTCGGGCATAGGACCTACATAATCTTGGTTTGCCAGAGTGTTAAACAAGTGGGGAAAGTAGCCCTTCTTTCTCTCGGGAGGCAGATCGAAGGCGTTAGGGAGCGCAGCGAGGGCCATGGGGAAATAGTTGAGTGAGTCCACAAACCTCACGTTGTCCATTTCCATGAGAATAATTTTGGTTCCCCTCATGACCAGATCTGGTGTGAATTTAGTTTGTTCCAACACATACTTTAACAAAAACTGAAAATCAAAGCCTTGGCCGTTGTGGGCGATCACACAGACATTTTTGAACTGTTTCCTGACTTCCATGACATATTCCATGAATTGGTGAACCGGGTTAGAGTTGAAGACTCTCGTACGGTTTCTACATGTCATACAAAATCTAGACTCTATACAATTAAAGCAAAACTGTTGAGAAACGCACAAGTTTACTTTATGTAATTTTTGCTCGGGGTCAGAGGGGAGAGACTCGTCTTGGCGAGTCTCCAGGTCAAAGAAAATGAATAGGTAGTCCTTGCGTTTAGGCTTACCCTCGTCTCGCTGCATGAAACATTTATGATTAGGATCTTGGAAGGAGCCGCAAGGTTTGCAATAGACTTCACCGCACTTGTGGGGTGTGGATCTGTCTCTAATCCAAATTAATTTACTGCAGTCAAGGCACTTTTTAACAGCTTTACATCTATCGACTTGGTGAGCAGTGAAACACCGCTGATTCCGCAAAGTCATGTTACATTTTGGACAAACTATTCCCCCATGCTCCTCTTTACAGGGAGGCGAGATGGTCTGACACTGAGCACAGATGTTTGAACATCTGTGCTCGCCCTTGTGATCGTAAGGGACGTGGCACGCTTCGCAGAAATAAACGCAGGCGAAAGCGGCAGTCAGACTAGTGATTACGTTATAATGACCGTTGTGAAAAAGAAAGTTAATTTTTAATTTTGGATTTTCAACACGCCCCTCAAAATAAACGTCCCGGCCTTTATTGTCATAATTGAACACGGTAATTTTGAACTCTTTCAGCAAGTCTTGAAACTTTTCAAGTTCAGGGATCCCAGCGCCATCCTCGGACATCTCCACCCTAGCCCGCCGAATAAGTTCCTGAGCCCTAACGGTTTGTCTTTTTTTATCATCCTGCCGAATTGACTTGTACTGAGGGTCTTTTGTAACATGAGCGATAGCCACCACCAAAGCCCTGGGGAGACACAGGTTGTCTTTATTTGTAATTACAACAATTCCTTTTCTCGCCTTACACTCCTCTTCAAAGTTGTTAAAGATACCGGGTCTTACCCTCCCAGTACGGCCGGAACCTACAGGGAGATTAACTCGGGTACATTCTACTTTAAAAGTGTCCGTGGACTTGATGGATTCAGAATTTGACTGTACTATTCCCCCAAAAATTTGCCAAAGGATGTCTTCCTCAATTTCACCAGCGGGCCGAAAAGCAACAAACCCCGGATCTCTACCTTTTAGGTTAAGACTCTGCAATGTAAAGCCGAGCTGATCGTTTTCATGGGCTTGGCCTTTCATCTCATTCACAATTTTGGCGAAACCTTGTCTGAGCCAATCTATCTCACTAGTATCGGGAGGAGGGTTAGAAAATTTGAAAATTGTTTTAGTACCGTACAAGCGGAATTTCTTTACATACGCCTGCTCGTCACTGAGGACTTCAACAGGCTCAACAACACTAGCCATTACTACTTAAGTCAAAACAAAATCAAAACAATAAAGTGAGGTTATGTTATACACGTAAAAGTAGGGTTATGTTTACCCTCAAAAGTGAGGTTATGTAAAACCTCGACTTGAGTAAATACAACACTAGGGCTAGAAAATTAAACTAATAAAGTGGAATATGTTATACACGCAAAATAGGGTTATGTTATAAGTTTGAGGTTAGGTCTCAGATATGATACGCGTTAAATACTAACGGTAAATTATAGCTAGCACTTACTGCGATTGCACAATACTATCACTACACCACAATATCAAAAAACTGAGCAGCGCAGAGACCTCTGACCACCACAAAAGCCTGGAACAGAGTGAACGAGGTAAGCCGCCAACGGTACAGGTGTATGGATGGACCAATCAGAGATCAGAACGCCTAAGACGACCAATGGGGTGCGAGCTTATTCCGACCAATCACAGAGCTGTATTTTAACAGGTTACAACTGGATTTTCAAACGACTAACGGTGTTTTGTTTGTTTCAGGGAGGAGGACACAGAGGCTGCCGAGGTGGACCGCTAGATAATATATATATAATCATGTATTTATATTAGTTTTTTATTATTAACTTTTTTCATATTATTCTTTTTATATTATTAAATTTTTATATACTCTTTGTTTTTTAACTTGTTCTTATTATATATTGTTTTTATATTATTAATCTTTTTATATACTCTTTGTTTTTTAACTTGTTCTTATTATATATTGTTTTTATATTATTAATCTTTTTATATACTCTTTGTTTTTTAACTTGTTCTTATTATATATTGTTTTTATATTATTACTCTTTTTATATACTCTTTGTTTTTTAACTTGTTCTTATTATATATTATTTTTCATATATTAAACTTATTGTATAACAAACTGACTTTTTACTTACCTTATTTAGCTCTGCTAGGTTGGTAGCCCTATAGAGTATAATAGCATAGAGCATATATATATATATATATATATATATAATACTGCATATAATAACCATAGGTTGGCAACACTGGAGGGAGAAAAGTGAGGTTAGGGAATTTGGCGGGAAAATCTGGCGGGAAAATCTGGCGGGGAAATTTGGCGGGAAACATGGGCGCCGCCATCTTGGGGGCGGGGCCTAATGTCACGTGACCAAAATGCTGGCTTCTGATTGGCCTGCTATATCACCGGCACCCCTACTGTTATCCTTATGGAGAATAAATAAAATTTGATATCTCGATTAATTTTACTTTAAACTTCACATTTGCTTTTACCAATCACTTCAGCTCCACAAAACAATCATTTTGGTGTTTAAATTGTGATTCTACGCCCAACGTCAAGAATTATATATAAATATTTGAATGCCTTATTTATAATTTCGAAATCTAAAAACTAATTAGTAGCAATTACAATGTTTCTATGTGTATATCTTTAGTGTTAGATCTTTTAGATATTGTGGGAGAGAGAGATAATATAGTGACGAGGGGAACGGATTCCTCCACTCCTACGTTACTTGGGGGGAAAGAAACTAATAGCAATCATTGGATATTTAACTTGCTCCAATGTCTTACCTGTTTTAGCGAATTTCCCCTATAGGGAAGAAGCTATTACCGTAGGTCTCATGGTAAGACTTAAGCCCGAGACCATGACAAATTTTTTTTTTAACCCTTTCAGTGCTAAGCTTCTGAAAGGAGTAGTTAAATATGTGATGTTTTGTTGATTTTTTTAATATATTGAACGCCTGAACAGTTAAAATTAATAAAAACGTGCTTCCGCTGGACACACACAGTAAAGGATAGGTAAAAAGTAGCAAAACACCTGATCAGATGTGCAACTCACAAAGAATCCACCCATCCCGTCAGCTTGGACCCGAGCCGTCCACCGTTTGCTTAAGGTCCGCCCTCCCCTTCAACTCTGCCACAGACAGGTGAACTCTCCATGAGTTGCACATAAAAACCACCGACTGTGACGGGATTCGAACCCTCGATCCAAGTGTTACCCCCGGCCGGGAAGGTAACGCTTTAGACCGCACAGCCACTGGTCAGGCTAGCAGCTGCAGTGGATCAGTTGGTATTATAGAGACTAGGCGCTGGACGAGGTAGTTCAATTCGTGTCTACCAGGTTTCACCACATGTCAGACTCAGACTGCAGACTGAGCGCCTAACGGTACAATCGCTTATGAAGCAGTAACAGTGTTTATTGATAACAGATTCAAAAGACGATATATCGGACCATAGCACTGAAAGGGTTAAGGTCCCAAGATGACTAAAACACTATTCGTTCAAATTTATATATATGGGGTTTATGGGGGTTTTAAATTTTCCAAAAATCAGTTTTTTGCATTTTTCACCCTAACATTTTTGAAACACTTAATTTTTGACCATGTTATAGAGCTTAAAAAAACAAATAATATGGTATTTTGAATTATTAACCTAGGTTAAGTGGTTGCGGAAAAAATCCAAAAAAACATGCTCATAAAATATCCCATGTTAATCTTATGGGAAAAAGGTTTTTGGCTTTTCCTCAGTTAATTTTACTTTAAACTTCACATTTGCTTTTACCAATCACTTCAGCTCCACAAAACAATCATTTTGGTGTTTAAATTGTGATTCTACGTCCAACCGTTGCAGAGATATTCAAAGTACTAAACACAGTACGTTGTCCAATGTTATCCTTATGGAGAATAAATAAAATTTGATATCTCGATTATTTATGAATGTATATTGATGAAACTTGGTATGTGGCTTCATGTTGTACTGGTATATTGATATTTGAACAAAAAACAAATATTTTGTTGGTTGTCCCCATAGCAGCTAACCTGCATACTCAGCCCTAATGTTATTCTTATGGAGAATAAGTAAAGTTTTATATCTCCCTTAATTATTAACATAAATTAATAAAACTTAGTATGTAGCTTCACCTGGTTGAGTTAAATTGATAATTGCATAAAAACACATATTTTGTGCTCCTTGTTGCAGCAAACCTGCATACTCAGTCCTATGTTATTCTTATGAAGAATAAATAAAATGCTATAGATCATTTATTTATTAATTTATTTTTATAAAACTTGGTAAGTGCCTTTATGTGGTAGTGAGAAACATATACATTCATTGGAAATTCGCTGAGTACGCAGGTTTGCTGCGACGGGGGTATTTTTTTTAACTTTTTACATGTTGAAGAAAATAAAACAATATAAGTAGGATCATAGGATCATAGGATCATATATGTTTAATGTAAACAAAGCAGACGTTTTTAAATCCCCATGCTTTTCTTATGGGGGATGTTTTATGCTATTTACCGTTTGCTGGTAACCTTTTAGAAATACTGCTATTTTTCCCGAGTCCCTGGGATCAAGACCACTAATTTGAGCCGTCTCCCATCATCCTGTGATTTGCCAAACTCCCACAGTTTTGACTTAAAACATTCGCTTACAGAATTATATATAAATATTTGAATGCCTTATTTATAATTTCGAAATCTAAAAACTAATTAGTAGCAATTACAATGTTTCTATGTGTATATCTTTAGTGTTAGATCTTTTAGATATTGTGGGAGAGAGAGATAATATAGTGACGAGGGGAACGGATTCCTCCACTCCTACGTTACTTGGGGGGAAAGAAACTAATAGCAATCATTGGATATTTACCATTGCCTATAGAATTTGTTAAATATCAATGTTTTATCATAGTTGTTAATTGTACTAAACCATTGAATACACAAGCAGTCGGAAGGTAAGGGTAATGTTAAAAATTCATCCACCTTTTCTGACTCCTGGAGCAATATAGACGAATTTCCTTGGAACATCCCTTCAGGTGGTTTTGGTTTTAAGAACATTCGATTCATTTTGGATAAGACCTCTGCATGTAATCTTCATTCAATGGGTTTAGTCACTCTCTGAGGAAACCACATGTTGATAACTGACGTCATGAGTATTAATTTGACAGTTCACTGTTTGTTTAGTTTATGTACAGCTCTTATGATTTTATGTTTTTAATTTTAAACTCAATAAGCCTAAAATTTATTTTTTTATTTTTATTTTCTGAGGGTGAAACCCGTTTAAATTTTGTTTAGTTTTTTTAACCAAAAAATAAGTTTGTCAAAAAATCCAAGGAAAGTGTTGGAGCTGTTTTGAGATCAGAGTTGCAAGCAAACAACCAAGAAAGCAAGAACAAATCACTCATAAGCGGGTTTTCGGGTTTTATTTGACTGACCAGCAGGGTTAACTGAACAAATAAATCACAGTAATTATGTAAATACTTTTCCAACGAATCTCTTCACTGAGTAATTTCCACAGAATAACACTAACTTCAAACTAATTGAGTTTTATGGTCTTAAACACTAACTTCATAAGGAAAATAATTCAAGCACGTCGTTTTCCCAATGGGCAACAACTAGCATTATTCAAATGGGAGAGATTATTTCTGGTAATTATAAAAACCACAAACTAGAATTATAAAGAAGCTGGGATGAGTTATCTACCTGTAAATTGCAGCTCTATTACTTGCTCACAATCTATGATTATATTGGAAAAGCCCCTTGGAAATGCCTTTGACATGAGTTGATCACGATTCACGATCAGTGACGTGCGTTGGCTCTGACGTGTGTTGGTTGTGACGTTGGTTCTTAGACCACCACTACGTGTAAAATAGAATTTTCCATCTAAAGTTTTATTTTTTTATTTTGTTTGTGTGTCAACGTAAAAAATACATTTTTACTGTTTGAAAAAGAATCACCCAAACCCTAGTCTTCTTACTATCAAATGATATTTTTTATAAAGCTAAACCAAATAACAGCCCCTCTGGGCAAAATGAGAAAACATCCAACCATAAAAAACCTTTCAAGTTTTTCACAAAATCTCCATTTGTCTGTGTTACGACCTGTTATGAAAAACGTAACCACTGACACTTAAAGATGTGATAAGTTTTAAATAAGGGCAGGAATAAACAGTCAATTTGTTTACAAAAAATATTATTTACATAAATACATAACAAAATTGTTTGTTGACCGGCCCAGTTTGATTTATTAAAACATAAAAACAATATTTAATAAATTGTACATAAAACGTTTATTGAAGAGAACAAGAAGGCGATAGTAGTGAGAGCAACAAAAATTTGTTTTTTTGCGTGTGTTCTGCAACAAAAATGAATGAAAACATTGTTGCATAACACAATTAGACGGCTTGGCTTGTCTGAAACTAAGTGAAAGCTTGTCGAGTGGATTAGACATTTTATAAATGGAGTAGTCCTAATAAATCAAATTCGACCGCCAACTAGCATACTATTAAATAATCAACAGGTACAAATTTCACAATAATAAAATACAAATTGAACTATTTCAATTTGTAGTAATCATTTTGACTATTTTTACTATCTATAACCAAACAGTAAGAATAATAAATTAAGTCGTGGCATATTGCAGCAATGTCCAACAATACATAATTATGAACAGATTTTCATTGCCAATACATACCTGTTTTACAAAATTCATTGTAAATTTATATTTTTTTCTTAACATCAAGCGTTAAATCGAACTTATGTTGATGATGGAAAAATGTACTTTCATATTTATTTGTTTGCTAATAGGTGTAAAATATAAAATAATCCACCACAATAACTTATGCCATTGGACAAAGTGATTTAATCAGTTTTATTGCAAGATTTTATAACAGCTGACCACTAAGCACCTTGATATTTCATGATTTATTGGTTGGCTTTGTCAATAACCAGTGTATGTACTGTGGTGGGGGTAATCTTCCCCTCAACCCGTTTGTCACTAGCCGGCCACCAAGCCAACATCTCCGTGCAGTACGATTAAAAAAGAAAAAGAAAATCGGCTGCATAGAACTTACAACAGGTTATATCACGTGCTTTGATATAATCTTACTTTTTTAGCAGAACAATACATAAAACTTTGTTCGGTTTCAAGGGACGCATTGCATAGTGTGATAACTAGCAGTGTAATATTTGGCATCAAAAGAAACTGCTTTTAAAAACTGTTAGATTTAAATGTCAATCCCTACTTCTATATAGGAACTACGATAAATAATGTACATTATAAACACAATCTTAAATTATTATCTGTTTGGTTACCATAACGTTGTATAAATAGTATAACATATAGATGAACGAGGAACGGAGCGTCAAGACTCATTTTATGAGCAAGAATGGGAAATACATTTGTCTGTAAATTTTGGCTTACCCTGTAGCAACTTTACCAGGACACAATTACTTTCAGGGTATTCATCTCATCGTTGCAGTATCTTCATCATAATTTAAATACAAAAACCTTAGATATATTGCTTTTTAAATCGTTTGCATTGACTATCTACGCTAATTCAAGATCCCAGGGTCCCAAGACATTCCTGGACAACGTTTTATGTAATATTGACATCCACTTCCACCTTTAGGACTCCAGAACCGATTCTAACCCGGAAGCGTTTCCTGGATCCGTTTTGGAGAGAAACCAGCATCCAGAATCTTCTTCGATGGTTTTTCTCTTCCAAAATCTTCTCCCAACTCATCTTTCTTCTTGCTCTCTCCCATGTCTTGTTTTTGTCAGATAACCAACTTCCTCGGCTTTTCGTTTCTTGCTGCCGCGGCTGCCTCGCGGTCCATGACTAGGTCCATGGTGTGTTGGATCTCGGCGAAGGTCAGCCCCTTGGTCTCAGGGAGGTAGTAGTAGATGAACAAAGTCCCCAGGAGGCCGCAAACCGCGTAGATCCAGAAGTTCAGGAACACCCCGACCCCATCTTCGACATCCTGGAACATTATATGAGCATCAATAGAAGACTTGGATAAGAAGACAGTTATGGAAGGTGGATTGCACATGGATGGGGCATTATTTGATGAGTGGAAGATGAAGCAGAAATGGAGAAAGAGTGGAGATCTAAGAAAGGTGGAGAAAGGATAAAAAATTGAAAAAAGAGGGTAGATAGAGAGCTAGAGAAGGGGAAGTGTGATCGAGAAACAAGTGGTGAAGGAAAGGTGTAACAAATTCACCCTTCACTTAAAAGAAGGAGATGAAGAAAGTGGAGAATCAAAATGGAGAAGAAAGTTCTTTACGCGGGTGTAGAAAGAAATTGCTAAGGCAACGTGGAAGGCCGCTTTTCTATTGAGGGAAGAGAGGTGAAAGGGAGCCTAGTGCGGCAAGGATATTTATAAGAACTATTATCAAGTTACCTGGTAGAGCTTTATGCTCAAGAAGCACGCGATGTTGTTGGTCATGGTGATGACGCCGTTGGCCAGACCGCGGTTGTGAGTTGGGAACAGCTCTGACTCTATGGTGGTGGACAGCGCGCCGACGCCTGCACAGAGGACAGAGTTTGTAGCAGTGCCTCAGCGTCAAATATGTGTATTCTCTGTGAATTTATTGGACAAAATATGCAAGTTTATTTTTCATATTCGCCTTAAGTAAAGGTGACTGGCAGAAATTAACAGAAGTGGGTAAGGGGTAGTTACCTTTCAACTCCCAAATAAAGAGCATGCTACACTTATTGTTATGCACCCCATAATCACCTATTTGGTAATCTGGTTGTGACTTATCTTCAGAATTTCGACCTCATTTTCACCTACGAGATATGTAAATTAAGCCACTGAAACACTGAATTACTTTATAAGCCGTTAACACAACTAGAGCGTATTTTAGGGTAAATATGAATGAATGATAAATGCTGAATGGTTTTGTGTAGCCTTGTTACTAAGACCGACTGATTTTTTAGATATTAAGCTATATAAACATAAAATTATATAAGGTAAGTCGGTTACCACCACTGAGCATAATGCCGTAGCAGCTGATGGCAAGTAAGACAACCCACTGGTATCCCCCGACATCCACGATATGGCGCTCGTGGAGGTAGAAGTAGCCGCCGGAGATAAAGAGGCACAAGCAGGCACCGAGGCAAGAGATGATGATGATGGGGCGGCGGCCGAGATGGTCTACGGTGGCGGCGGAGACGAGAGATGACAGGAGGATGGCGACACCGAGAATCACTGTGTACTGGTTCGGCTGTAACAGGGGAGAATTACAGGGGGAAAACAAAGGGTAAGTGAAGGTAGACGAACCACCGAGGTAGAGAGAGCGAAGGGAGGATAACAGACTATGACAATGTAGAATAGAGGGTAGACAAGATAGAGGTCTATCGTTAGGCATGTATGATAGGGTGAAGAGGAGCATAAAGAAGTAGACAACTCAGGAGGTAAAGAAAAGAAAAGGAATTTAACATTGGACAAGAAGATGAGAACTGTGGACTAGTCTGGCTGGAACGGGAGAGGATTACTGCAGGACATAGAGTGGATGGGTAGTTGAAGGTAAACGAATCATGGAGGTAGAGACAGCGAAAGGAGGAAAACCGACTATGATAATGTAGGAGGGTGGACAGGAGGAGAGGCAAGGATGATGGGGTGTAGAGGAGAAGGAGGAACTTGAAAACCCACAGGTAGAATAAATTTTAGCTTAGGCCAAGCTGAAAGCTTTGGCTTTAAGCTTTAGTCTAACATTTAAGCTTTAGCCGATATTAAACCGTTATTCCATTGCCATAAACCCTATGTGGCAAACAATGGCAATGGAATAACGGTGAACAATAAGACGACACACCCATACCCGTGTGTTGATATGGCTTTTCAATAGAGGATGACTGCAGGAGGTAGATGGGTTAAAGGAGAATGAGGAGTATAAGGTCGACACACCGGGGAGGTGCAGTAACCTCAGGAGTAAAGTGGAAGCAGGAGGGGGAAATTATAAGAAGAGAAGGAAGCAAAGGAGATTAACCAAGCTGGTACAATAAGCTGAAGGGAAGAAAATATACCATGACACTGAAGGGAAGAAAATATACCATGACACTGAAGAATAGAGTGGCCTTGAGGATGGTGAGGTCAATCACCAACTACTACTGGTCCGACCAAGTTAGGGAAGTAACATAGTTGAAAGGAGAGGTAGTGGAAGGAGGGGTAGGAGAAGGGTGTTGAGGTGAATAAACTAAGAGGTAGTGTATGCTATAAAAATGAAAACGGATTGTGACGATGGAAAAGAGATAAGGAAGATAAATACATAAACAAACATATTGAGATATACGGAAAATGGAAGTTATATGGAGTAACAGATGCAGGAAGTTATTGGTGATGGTGTTGCTAAAGAGGAAAACAAGTGAAGGTGACAAAAAAGCTGACAATGTAGATTATGGTGACAATTGGAGAATCAAAGACTCTCCTAGTTTTTACCCTAAGAGTGCTTTGTAAAGTGATGCCTGATACAAAACTGTAAAAATACAGTTGATCTCTGACAGAAAAGCTCTCAGATTTCTTTGTTTCGGGTTGTGTTAAATGAGACACTGTCATACCTTGAGGGTGGAGTTGGCCTCAGTTGCGACAAGAGACTCGGTCACGTAAGAGAGTATGGCGGGTATCCCCATCACTATCTCGAGTAGGCACACCACCTGGAATAGGAGGATCATCCGTTAGACATATCGATGAATCTGAGAAATAACAGACTGCCACCGTCCTTCGCAGGACACATAAGAAGTTGACTGTGGCTAAATAAGTAGTTGTCAGGGCAAATGAGTTGCACTACTGGAAACTCTGACAACAGACCTTGTCCAGAAGATTGCACGAACTTATCGATGTGAATATGTGGCTGCATCGAAGGTATTTCTGTTTATAAATTACAGTACTAACAAATCCAGCTACTCGAATTTGAACTAAGGTCTGTTCGTTTAAATTGAGATGTCATTCCAGAAGTTAGTTCTAAACAGCTGATCATGCTTTTTTACTGGATTTGTTCCCTGTAACCGTTGTCAGATGCTCAATTTCAATGATTTCTGTTCTTCCGTAAGATTAACATTGCATCTTTGAAAGCCTGTAGGATGTAGCTCTGAGGACCGATGTAAATGTTAATCATGTTTAGCATACATACGCATCGAGACCTTTCCAAAGATACTTTAATCATAAAAACCGGTCCAGTGGTACCTGATATCTCAGTGTGACACAAAATTTGCTTGTGTATAAATATTAGAATTACTTTGTCAGTTATCAATGATAATTAACAGATTCTTCCCAATGGGAACAGGGATCACAAGACCAGTTTAGGACGTCCCTTCAAAATTATAGTTCAATTTTATTCGCATCGTGTATAAGTAAAAATACCCGAATAAAACCGTTCATTGTGTATAGAATGATATAATTACGGACTGAGGTAGAGCAACTTAGCCACTAGTTTAGTCAAGTTGGATTACTTTCATATAACCAACTCAGGGTCATCATGGTGGTCTGAAATGGTATGAACCAATGAGGTAAATATATGTAGAGCTTTCGTCTGGGGTAAAAGAGTGAAGCTTATATGGTCGACCGCGATTTTTCCCCTCTTTCTTCTATGCTCCTATGGCAACCAATAGTAACCCATGAAATCCGCTCGTCACAAGTTTTATGTTTGTCAGCTGATTGGATTTGATTGTTCACTTGAGAATTATGGTGGGTTAGCATGGCTTCACCTCTTTACCCGTGACGAGACATCTAGATATATTAACCTTGTTGGTACGATCGAAACTGAATATTCAACCCCCCGAGATGATCAATTTGTAGAACTTCTTTTTGGCCGATCACGTGCTGAATAAATTTGATCAAAACTGGCTTGCAAAAGCTATCAAGTTGAGGAAAAGGTATCCTTATGTAATAGCAGCAAATTATAAACCACAGCCAGCCTTTCCTCATGCCCTAATGACACGTCAAGGATTGTCTTTGACCTGATATTACGCCGTTTCCTCGAATCTTACATCACCAAATAACACAGGTAAAGAGTTTTTGAATCCCTAACTCTAATCCAAGCATTTTAAAATTTGTAGTCGAATGCCAAAATTGATATAATTATTAATACTTACTGGGATTGTCATTACACAGCTTTCGTGATGTTTGAGTTAGTTGAACTTATCGCTGTAGGATTGTGCCATCGGTACATTGACAAATTATATGATAATCACCTATTACATTATAAATTGTATAGTTTAAAATCGTTTGTTTATTTTACGCACGAAGCAGGGAGGGTAATTTTCAAAATAAAGGCTTATCGATGAAGTACTAATAGAGATATGGCCTACGGATAAATATACCACTAAACAATTTATGTATATAATTCTGTAAGCGAACTGTTTAACTGGAAAATGTGAGCGTTTGGCTAATCACAGAATGATTGGAGAGAAATCAAATTAAAGGTCTTGTTCCCAGGAAATCGGGGAAAAATATCATTGTTTCTAAAAAGTTACCAGCAAATAAGAAGTAATGTAAAACACGGAATTAAGTAACATTGTTTCATTCAGATTAGCGAATTCCCTACAGAAAATCTACGTTAACAATAGTAAGCACACAAAAAATGAATGAATCGGTTCAACCAACCGCATTATGGGGTAAAATAAATTAGGCCTATAACAATTTAGTTACTGTTACTATAAATTCATATAACTAATAAAATGAATTTCTATGAATCTGACATGGCAACTTTGTTGGTCGGTAGGGTGGAGCCCTAATGAAAAGTATTATTAATCCCTAATGACTTATGTGGTCTTAAAATCGAACCTTACAATGATATCCAAGCAGTACAGTTTGATAGAACGGGAATACTTGTCAGCTTTAAGTTATAGTACCTGGGGGGCCAAGCTTTGCTCGGGGGAAGGTCAGTCAGTTTGTTTAGATGACTCGGAGTAATATTTCACCACTTCCCCCTACTGATAATCAGATTTGTATAACTCATTTGCCTCTTTTCTACATTTTTAAGGTCCCTCAAGTTGTTATTTATAGCTCAATGTTCCTTTGATTTATTTTACTACTCTATATATGTAATCTTCACTCAAATCTTTTAATCTCTGCTCTCAGGAAACCACATGTTAATAATCATAAACAATATGAGTATTACTTTGACAGTTCCCTGGTTGATTATGAATAGCTGTTACAATTCTTTTGTTTTGATTTGAATCTCCATAGGCCTAATCCCAATTTTAATTTTTTTAACTTTTAATTTTAGTTTTTTTTACATTATTTGATTTTTCCTGGTGATGAGGCCTGTCTAGAACTTATTTTTATCCCAGAAATTAGTCATTTCGAACATTTGAAGGAAATCGTTGGTGCCGTTTTTGAGATCAGTGTCGCAAGCAAGCAAGCAAACCTTACTCAGAGTATAGGATTAGTTCATTAAAGTGTATATTAGCACACTTAACCCAAATGGCTGTATCACTAATGGTGGTGTTTTTTTAGGTTTCAATTACATTTCTTGGGTAACATCTGTTTTCTGTCATGACAACCGACTTTAAACGCATTTGTTATCTGGCAAGCACTTGTCATGTCTGTCCTGTCGTTTCAATCTGTAAACTTTGCCTAATTTCAATCTTATCACAACACTTCACTCTTCACAGATCTGGAATTACAATTGAAACAATTTGTTATCAAATTGAACTTCAAATTTGTGAAATTATGAGTTGTGTTGTATATTCGCTTCACTCACTGCGGACTCCGTTTGGGGTCGGTCCAGTAGTTATTATAACTTAATGTCCCTTCGAGTACTTTTTTGTTGAATAATATTTTGATTCCTTTGGGATATATATACCCTAAATTTTATTCTCTACCATGTGAAAGTTACAATGATAGTTTACTGGATATTTTCTACAGCTGTTATGATTCTTTTGTCTTGATTTGAAACTCCATAAGCACAATATTCAAATTTCAAATTTTCATGGTAAGAATTAGAGGTTTAAATTGGAAATTGTATTTTTTGACAATTTTCGCGAGGGGTTCTAGGTACAAGCTACCTGCATGACAAACTTAACGTTTCCATCTTATCTAGAAGTGATCTAGAACTCGTTTAAGTGAGTGAGTGAGTGAGTTACATCGGGCTGTATAGTTATTTAGAAGATAGAAGATTAGAAGAAATATATGTATAAATCACAATTTCAGATCTATGATATACCCTGATGCTCATGCTGATGAATGCACTTAATTAAGACCGCGCTTCTTGCACCAAACCACACACAAATTTATGTAGCCACAAGGGAAGATTAAAAAAAAACTGGAAGTTTTGTAATTCATGATAGTAAAAAATGTCTCATTTAAAACATCGGTGTGAAATATTGTCTTAAAAAAATGATTAACCATTTAATATGGAATAATTTTACGTGTGGGATGGTCGTAGTTTTTGCTGCGCCAAATATAAATTCGTGTAAATGTTGTATATTCTATCGATCTCCATAAGGAATCGTGTGTTTAGTGAACACGTTCTTGTGCCTGAAGATGAAGCTAAGACTTCGAAACAGCTGTAGCAGATATTTTTACGAATTTGAATACTTTTCTGTTTTAACCAGCGCATAAGGCCAAGGAGGTATAATAGTTATACTGGATACAACACTGCTTAACAATTTTCGTCAAAAAAAGCGAGCCGGTGATTTGGTTACTTTTGCGACGACCATCGTTGTTTTAGGAATTGGTTTTACCGATCGCTGGTCGTCTGTTTTATTTAAGAGTACCTGGGGGGCCGAGCTTTGCTCGGGGGAAGGCCAGTCAGTTTGTTTAGATTACTTGGAGTAATATTTCACCACTTTCCCCTACTGATAATCAGATTTGTATAACTCATTTGCCTCTTTTCTACATTTGTAGGTCACTCCAGTTATTATTTATAGCTCCAATGTCCCTTTGATTTATTTTACTACTCTATTTATGTAATCTTCACTCAAATATTTTAATCTCTGCTCTCAGGAAACCACATGTTAATAATCATATACAACATGAGTATTACTTTGACAGTTCCCTGGTTGATTAAGAACAGCTGTTATAATTCTTTTGTTTTGATTTGAAACTCCATAAGCCCAATGTTAATTTGTTTAACTTTTCATTTTAGTTTTTTTACATTATTTTATTTTTCCTGGGGATGAGGCCTGTCTAGAACTTATTTTTATCCCAGAAATTAGTTATTTCGAACATTTGAAGGAAATCGTTGGAGCCGTTTTTGAGATCCGTGTCGTAAGCAAGCAAGGAAGCAAGCAAACCTTACTCATATTAGAGTATAGGATAATGTACCCGTTCTTCGCACGGGTTAGAAAAGTAAGTTAGCTTGAAACAGCTGTTCTTGCTTCTGCTATTTAAGCTGTCAAATGGAAGTGTCCGCAGCTATTCGCATCACAGTTTCTGAATGTTTACTTTCATCTGAAATGTAAACATTCAAACTTAGGAGCGTAGTCCTAGGGGATTTTAAGGAAGTGAATAGACCCATGTGTTGCACGGGTTCAAGATCTATCTTTGTGTAAAGTTTCAGCCCCGTCGGTTCACTAGTTTTCGCGTTAACCCGGAACATCAGACACACAGACGCACACACAGTAAGACACCCAGACAGAAACCAACTATTCTTTATATTATTATAGATAGATATAATTAGGAGTTATCTGATTGGTTGGTTTGAGTCTGTCAGTTGAAAGGTGTTTTTTAGTTCATCTGCAAGGCGGGGTTGCTCTCTTTTAGCAATGTTTTGGCTAGGTACCAGTCATGTTCTCTGGTACAACCTTCAAGATCATCAAAATGGCTTGGCTGGTGCTCTGTTGGGGGATCGACCCTTTCTTTGACTTCCGGAAACATCGTAATGATATCCCTAATCGTCGCACTTTTGAACGCTGGTTTTATCGTTCTTTGTACTACAGTAATGGGTTGTCCGGTTCCTCGAAGCAAATCATGAAAATCACTGACATAAAATGTAATCAAGATTTAAACCAATTATTTTTTTGATTGATTCTTGTTGTGAAATATGACAAACTACAAACAAATAACAAAATGAATACAATATATGAATTTTGAAATCATGTGTAATTCGACTTTGATTCACCTCCTTGCATAAGACAGTCCGGGAGGTGAAGCCATTTTTTGCACGGCGGACCCATACCAAGATGGCGGGGGCCGGAGATCATGCATAACGTGGTGTTCCTATTAACATGGGAATGGTAGGAAAAAAATGACGCGTACTCATTTGAATTCGAATTTTCGCAAAGATAATTGGTTCGTGGCCAAACAGCCTTTTGATTCGTAACCCTGAATACATTTTCGAGATTTTAATACCAAATATAATCATTTTTGGCATAATGATATGCATTATTATCATAGTAACAATAGAGCCAATAAATCTGTTTACTATCGCATTTATGTATGTTGTCACTAAATTGTCTCAAGTCATTTCCCTTTACGACTTGCTGACTACTTAGTTTACATGCATAATTTTCTGATGAAGACGATAATTCATCTTCTACGCAACTGCTGCTTTAGAGTCCAGGGTCACTACAGTTGTTATACCTTGAAAACCAACGATGTAAAAATGGACTAGTATTGACAATGAGAGACAGAGATTAGCTCAGAGTATTTATATTTATTTATTTATCATTACTTCACCATTAACCCCACCCCAACATTTATTTCGAACCATTAACCTTCTTTCCATGACCATGATTTTTTTTCTTTCTAATCATGATTTGTCTTTTCTTGTGTTTTTCACATGGTGGGTAAATTCACATCTGTAATTCGCCTTCCACTCCATTGGTGTATTATATTCATTCATTCATTTACAGAGCAATCACCATTAAACTTCAACGAATCAGCTAAGTGTTCTAGTACAATGTTTGGTAAAACTGTTAAAGGATAATTAGAATTTCCTTTGTGCAGCTTTAATATTGAAACGCCTGTTTTGAGTTAGGTAAACGTAATAATGTAAGATGAAGCCAAAAATGCTTTTATACATAAATAAGTGAGAAGCTCCCAAAAACTATAATTTTTATGGTTTTAAATTACTTGATTATTTTAATGATTTAGCGATAAAAGTAATCTTAAAAATTATGGCTAAATTATAGGGTTCGATAAAGTATTGAAAAGTGAAATGGCTTGCCGGAAAAGAAAAAAAAACACTCGAGGTTTAATAACTAGGTATAGTCTGCTTGCAATATTGAGAGGAGGGAGTATTTATTTAATCAATAATTTTCAGAAATGTATCGACAATCAAACTGTACCGATTTGTATTTATAAAATATATATATATATATGTATATGATAAATTACCTTAGGTTAAGTCCAGAGAGATTCCATTTTGTTCGGTTGGTATACCTGTAAATTAGCTAATAGAAGTTCGAAACGACAGTTATTAGTATAGAAGGGGCGGCACTAAAGTAAATTACTACTCGTGAAAAAGTAAGTTAAATTAATAAAATAATCATTCTAAAAATCACATTTTCATGCCATTTAAATACTCATGTAAAAGTCCAGAGATTTGTAAATGTTAGTTAATATAAATCAATTTGTATTTCAATGTATAACTTCATTTAAATGAACTATTTCCATATTATGAGCATGAAGGAAATTTTAGTCTTTTTGCAAGTTGAGACAATGTATCCATTTTTCTATATTTGTAACTTATGTTTGAATTTATTTACCTTTTATTATTCAAGTCTGTATTATTTACAGACGAGTTCGAGTAATTAGATGCCAGTGCCCGTACGCCCTCAGAAAGTCAGTAAGGTACCATACTCTGATTAGAAAATAATTAATATAGTCGATAAAGCCACTTGTAATATATGTTCCGAGGCCAAAGGATTTTATTATTTTGAAATTTGTTAAATATATATTTGTGATTTGAAATGTTGGATTTCATCTATTATTTGACTTCCTAACCACGTTGCCAAGCTAACTGTAAAGCTATATAAAAATTAAAATTCATATACCTAATTGGCCAACTACACAGGTGTATAGAATAATTGCGCCACTCTGCTGATATAGCAAACATCAGTATAGCACATCAAAAGTTTTAACCAACTGTATCCATTCATAAATCAAGGCTATCACCATCATCAAATAGCCTATGGCAACATTATGTGGTTATGTGAAGTTAAATACTATTCAATTAGCTTAAATTAAAATTACTTGGAAATAACCTAATTTTATTATATGGTGACTAAACCAAAGTGTATGTAAAATTAAAATTTCCTACCAGTTAGTGACAGCTATCCAAAATGACTAAGTTCAATATAAATTATTTAAATAAAGAAGAACTAACATACGAACTACTAAACAGAAATCTGGAAATCACAGATTCAAATGTCGAAGCTTTAAGAAAACAACTTAGGTCCTGTATAAATGTAACTCCTCAGGTGAAATACCTAACGGGGAAAATCAGCCTACAATCTGAACTTGAATTATTACAGGAGAAAGTCGATGTTTTACAAGTTAAAATCGACAACTGTAAAGAAAACCCAACCCCTTTACTTATAGCTAAGATAAATGCAAAATTCAGTCATTTACAGTTAAGACTAGACAATTTATGCAAATGTGAACTTACTCAAACTTACGAGGAAAATGTAAAGGTAATTAAGGAGCTAGTAGATACTCTTGCTACTGGATATGAAGAAATTAAGACAGGAATATCACCCGATGAATTAAACAAATTTGAAGAAAAGTTAAAAAAATCGCTAATCCAAGAGGACGAGGAAAATCTCCTAACAGAACAGAGACTACAAGAGAAACCCCTACATACGTCTACGCCTAGCAAAATCCCTGATCCAGAAACTCATATGCCAGTTCCCCTAAATCCAGTAACCGAGCTCCAGAAAACTTATCTTCCTACTTCAACAGCTAGACAGATGCAAATGCAATTGCCTGACACCTCAAAGCTTACTATTTTTAACAAATTGCAAAATCCCATAGAAAAATGCCTTGAAAAGTTTCCTACCTGCAGTGGATTAGAAATAAACCCACTCTTGAAATTCCTAGGAAACTTTATTAAAATTCAGCATGAGACTAACCTGACACCAGATGAAATATATCAAATTTTGCCGGGATACGCAACCCCTCCATTAATAAACAAAATTCTTGACTTTAAGAAAACATCTAGATCCCTGGAAGAATTGCACACTGAAATCCTGAACACATTTATACCGATAACATTGAGAGAAAAACTTAAACAAGACCTAGTATACCGCCCACAAAAACCTGAAGAACCCCTATCGATTTACATTAGTGAGATAAGAATGCACCATGAAATTCTGAAAACTCCATTAACCGAAAAAGAAGTGGTGACCTTCATAAAAATGGCTTAAATCCAGAAATCCGCAACAAACTCATTTTCAAAAATAACCCCTCCACTTTTCAAGACCTAGAGCAGCTATGTATAAATGTAAACAATGTTCGTTATAATGACTACTTAAGAACAACAATGTTTTCAACAGCACACGGATCAAACCAAACTAAAACAACAGAACCTAACCTAACCTATGCTAGAAAAAACACACAAAACTACACACCAAACAGAAATCAAAATTGCTATGAAAAACGTTGCTATAATTGCAATAAACCCGGACATGTAGCCCGAAACTGTTATAGACCTCAAAAAAACTGGTAAACACGGGAGTTTTGAGCCACTCTAAATATCACCCTCATGCTCCCGGGAAAACTGAAAAAACTACTCCAACTCAACCTAACCTATCAGGGAAAAATATTAAGTGTCAATACGAAACAAATCATAGTCCTGAATTTAAAAAAGAGTATAGGAAAATAACAAGACAATGGAATAAGATAAACACGCCTAACCTTATGAAAATCAAAGGAAAAATTACTGAAAATTTACTTTGTATAGAAGTAAAATTACATGATAAGATAAAGGTAAACTCACTGATCGATACTGGATCCTGTCAAAATTTTATTAGTCTACATCTATATGAGAGACTAAAGGAACTAAAAGTAGTTAAACGGACCAGAAAATGGGAAGGTATAATTAAGGTGGTGCAGTCGACTCTATTGACAAGCTATTCCGCCTAGAGGTCAGGCCAGTCGCTGCTCACTCACACTCATGCAGAGTCCCGGATGCTCACTCACACACACGCAGAACCCTCCCCTCAACTACCCCCAACCCCCAACTTCCCCAAGTGGTCAAACCACTTTCACTCAGCTGGGCTTGCTACTCGCCCTGCCCTGAACCTTCATCGGGCAACAAGATTCTGAAATGGCAAATAGCAAGCAGCACAGCGGCAACTCAACTCAACTCTCCGCATGTGTTATAAACAGATTTATTTGTTATACAATTTTCAGCGTTTATACATGTTATACAATTTGTTATACCATTTAAAAATGGCATATTTAATGAATTCAGGCAAGTCTCTCAAATCTATTATATCGTAGATAAATTTAATTATAAAACGTATTTTAACAAGTTGGAAACGCTCTACTAACATACAAATAACCCCGTCGCAGCAAACCTGCGTGCTCAGCGAATTTCCAATGCATAAATATGTGCCTAGCTACCACATAAAGCCACTTACCAAGTTACATAACAATACATACGTAAATAAGTGATATATACTATTTTTATTATCGGTTTATTTGGACTTTACCTATCACTTCTAGTGTTTAAAACACTAGAAACAATAGTTTTTAAACCCTAGAAGCGATAGGTAAAGCCCAAATAAATAAATTATAAAATTCAAATCCATCGCTATTATGAGTTTCAAAAATACAGTATAACATTTTATTTTAGGGCTGAGTACGCAGGTCTTCGCTGAAACAAGGAAGATAAGAAACTTTTTTTATACAATTATCAAAATAACTCAAGAAGGTGAAGCTTCATACCTTTATTTATTTAATTTAGGTTCATAACTAAGGGAGGTAGGCCATATCAAACATTAACTATTCTTCATAAGAATAACACTAGGGCTGAGTATGAAGGTTTGCTGCTTCGGGGAAAATAAAAAATTGTTTTTTATGCAAAGCATATAAATAGGCCAGAACTAGGTCAATTCACATACCAAAGTTTCGCTAAAATATGATCACTTTAAAGAAACTGGAAAGAGTATTTTTTATTTGAATTAAACAACAGATAATTTTAATCAAATATTTGTTTACAAAAATCGAATTAATACAGTTCATATGATAACGGTTTTTAACAAGATCCAGTATAAAATACGATTGAATCACGGATAAAATATCTGATAACAATTAAACACATTAACTTTGAAACAAAGTCTAAGGCATCAGTAAACTACTGGTAGTAATCCTAACAACATATTAAAATATCAGAACTAACCGTTTGTTTGCGATTTTAATGTACTATATATATGATTGGCCTAGTAGAGCAATGGTTAAATATTTTTCTACTATAGTGAAGTTTGTAAACTTCAGATGTGCCCAAAAAACGGGTGGCAGTTTGGTAGTACCCAGATAGGGAGGCATTTGGGAGGCAAATGGTTTCCAAAAATATACATTACCACCAAGAGATATTCTGGTAAACCATGTCAGTCAGGTTCCGAATTTTGTATTGCTTGAATTCCTTTACAGCAACTTTAGAGACTCATGCGGACAGTTAACATAAAACCAATAGACACTGTCCGAGACAGTCCGTAGAAACCACAATACCCCATGTTTAAGAGTAGGACTGGCTGACTTTACCCAAAAACAGGCTGTGAGAGTAAGAGTATTTTTTTCTGTTAATGTGCAAGTGTAAAAACTTTAAAATGACACATCGATTGTCCAAATCGGTTGAGAAATAACGACGTAGCGGGCCAAAAACGAAATTCCTTAGCGATTTAATATGTAAGACGGCCGTATTTAGGACCTCTGGGGCCCCGGGCGAATACGAAAATGGGGCCCCCCTAACATAAATACAAGCATGTATGTAGTATACATACAATAGATATTTCTCTATTTCGTAATATAACATTATTAATTTTAATTGTCTAGTCTGTAATAAATACACCAAATATACAAATAATTAACAAATTTTAATTTGTTGTGAAAACTTTAAAAATGTTCAAAATAATAATTTTGCATTTTATTTTCTTTACAGGATTTAGTCTGGTATTATCTCTCAAGCCTATATCCAACAAGCTACTAATATATTAAGTTAATATACAATAAAAAACATTATGACTAGTTAAACCAACAACTTATAAATTTATAAAAAGAAATATCTCGTGTAATTGCTTTACCACAAAAATCATCGTACTAACATGAAAACGAGTTCGCACGCAGCACGCTGACGTGAGGGAAGTGAATTTCCACATACAAACTTTTAAAACTCAAAATCAGTGTAAAAACATACATTTGTCCAATTTTTATTGAAATCTGAAAACATTGACTTTTTTGGCTGTTCTGATACTCCTGGTTTCATTTACTTGCAAAGCTGGGAATACAATTTTGCACATTATAAGGTTAGTAGAAGGTTCAAACAGGCTGAAAGTAGGCGTGAGGTTGCTGGGGGTACTAAAAGTACTCTAACAAAGGAATAACACGCTTTTCTAGTGTAAAACCCCCATAAGACAACGTACTGTGTTTAGCCGATACACATTTTCTTTAATAACTTGGTAAATATTTATGCTAGAATAACGAGAGAGGGCTTAAAACTTTCGCCTCTTTAATTCCCATCTTTTTACATGTATTAATGTTACATCTGGGGCCTTTCTGACCCTTTTTGGGCCCAAAAACTCAAAATTTGAAAGATTAATCCCCAAAAAATGGGTTTAGAGTTTTCTGATTCTTTTGCCCAACGAACTTGTCCAACAGATTATAGAAAGGAACATCCCTACCAAATTTGATGTAAATCGGACAAAAAATGTGACCGCTAGAGTGCATACACACATATATACAGTATATATATATATATATATATATATATATATATATATATATATATATATATATATATATATGTCTATATATATATATATATATAAAATTTTGAACGACCCCCCAAAACGTGTTCAGGGGGTCACGTTAGGAACTTCTATGGTGGTCCCGGGCTTAAGTTTCACCGTGCAGGTCATGCTAATAGTTCACTTTCCAAAGGAAATTCACTAACAATCAAAATATAGCACATATGAAATGTTTTGTTATGTTATGTTTTGTTATAATACATGTTATATTATATGTTTGAATTCAATACACTTTGATTTGGAACTCTTTAAAAGGTCGTAGATCAACATACTGCTGGATAGACTTTATTAAATAGTATTTCATGCAGTATAGACGGTAAAAACTCCTTTCTCGGCATTTCTTGGTTGAAAAATCATAAATTATATGTTCAAGTAACATAGGCAACGCCAATGCAAAATATAATTTTCTAAACTCTGGTTTAATGCTAATTCAAAGGTAACTTTTTACAAGTTTAAACTTTAAAACATGTTCTTATTCCGGATGCATTTGATATTATCGCACATAAAAAGATTTAAATATTTGGAAATGTAGTATAAAAGTCAGTTATATTGTAGACGTTTGTACATTATTTTCGAGATAAGTTTACGTGATTTTGATACAATGAAATATTATCTTTATCATTGGGCCTTGTTTCTTCCTACGTTAAACTTGATGTGGGGGGTAATCGCAGGATTCAGTGTTGGCAACAATGATAAGCATACATCCCGTAACACTCACTGATACCGGGGCAGTGATGATCGTATTGAGTAATAATTAAAGTAAACAAAGCAGACTTTTTAAATCCCCATGCTTTTCTTATGGGGGATGTTTTACGTTGTTGTTCGTTTGCTGGTAAATATTTAGAAATACTGTTATTTTTCCCGAGTCCTTGGGATCAAGACCTCTCCCATTATCCTGCAATTAGCCAAACTCCCACAATTTTGACTTAAAAATTTCGCTTACAGAATTATATATAAAGACGATACGAACAAAATAACAACAAGAAATAGGCTAAAAGCTACCGTACCATTATTATTATCATCTTTATTATTAATTGTATCATCATATTTAGGATAACCTCAAACACTTATGACTACTCAGTGTCCTACGTTAACTGACTTTCGTAACCAATTATAGTTTTGATACTATTATTTAATTACTTTATATTTGGCTGTTAGTTCCTAATAATTTATAATATATCAAAATTAGTTTTGTGCAACAATAACAACAAACTTAAATTGGCTTGAACGGAATATGCAACTTCCAAGTACGGCAGAGCATGGCTGTTATAATTTATATTAAACAATACAATACATACAATCTATGCTCAGCAAAATAAGTGCTCTACAATGCCATCAGTAGTTATGTTTCAAATCTTACCTGGCCAATTTTAGTTTCTGGATTTGGGCAAGTTTATCAAGTCCGAACATGGTATTAAAATAATACAAATTATTGAATGACTTTGGATTTGATAATTAGTTTGAACGTACACCTTTTACACCTTAAAATTATTTGTATTGTTTTCAGTTAAGAAATAATCAACTTTTTCAGAACAAATTTTAAAAACTGCCTCCTTAGTGGTCTGAAGGGTCCCACTTCCGTGGCCTGGGGGCCCCCCTCGGGCCCGGGGCCCTGGGCGCTCGCCCCGTGCGCCCTTACGGCCCTGATATAAGGCTAGTTTTGCCCAACAGCTTCTATTGTTCATCTGAGTTATGTTTTATAGTCAAAATCAAATCACACAGCTTAACAAATTGTAATTCATTGCTCTTTATAATCAAACGTGCTCTTTATAATCAAACGTGCTCTCTATAAGTGCGTTTGTATTTTAAAATATGGTTGGCAACTATTTAATGTGAAATCGAAGAGTCATAAATTATGTTTGACTTACATAGAAAAAAGCAAAGAAAACTGTGTATAAACAACTTGATTATTAGCTAAGAAAACCCCTTTTCACTAACAAAAATAAAATGTGGCGTTTTTGTCTTAAGAATAAATTTGTAGGGCCTAATTAACAATTGTAAAAATATATTAAACATCTTTGATGGGCATAAAGAAATCTGACTTCAGGCCTAGATACAACTTAACACAACCTGGCTTTTAGACCTTTGTTTTATTTGCAAGGAAGATACCTCCTCTGTCACGGGGTGACGGTGCCGGCAGTCGGCGCGGCGGGCCGATGCGGGGTAGTGAGGGAGAGAGAGAGGAGATGTGTGAGAGAGTAAAGGGATGTGCGAGTGAGAGAGAAATATGGTGCGCGTGTGCCTGCACGTTCGAGTCGGGGCGATATGGGCGGCTCAGGGGTAGATAGGTGTCTGGCGCGGGCTAAAATTAAAAAGTTTATTGTACACAACATTTTTATGAAACCTAATTTTTACATATTCTTGTATAAAACTGTCTTTGTACACCCTTGGCTTGGGTTAGCTGAAGTTTTAAAACCACTCGAATAAAAAACAACCGAGATACAAACTTTATTTCCTGAAATAATAAAAATTTTACTAAAATCTATTTAGGTGACCCTTAAGTATATTTTTTGTAAATACATAAACCAATTTTGAAACATTTGTGATTGGCCGTTTTCAACTGGTGTATAATTCAAAATACCTCTAAAACGGCACTTCAAAGGGTGAAAAAAACAACATAACGGAAATATTTTTCCAAAAAAATGTGTGTTTACGGTTTGTATAATCGTAATAAACAAAAAACAGTGAGAAAAAAAATTAAAATTTTTTTGACTGCACAGCCTTAAGGCGGCAAATGAAGGGGAAATTGAAATTTTATGTGAATGTAAATTAAATATAAAAGTTGACGCATATTCATGGACTGAAAATTTCTTAGTCATAAAGGAGAGATGTTATGATATGATTCTAGGAATACCTTTCCTTCACAAAAAGGGTTTTACTATTGATTTCGCCCATAAAACTTGTCATTTTAAATTCAAACCTGAAAATAAGATAAAATTATGTGGGGACTACAGCAAGCAAATTTCAGTGATAAAAGATATAAAAACTGATAGCCCTGAAATGTCCGAAGAAATTGAAAAGCTCGTAAAACAATACCCTGGTGTATTTACTGATAGAATAGGGGAAGCTCTCGATTTGGAAGTTAAGTTGGAACTAAACGACCCTACACCAGTCTGCATTCGACCTTATTACTTGAGTCCTCCAGCTATAACCAAAATGAAGAAGATTATCGACGAGTGGCTGGAACAGGACATCATCGAGCCGTCCACAAGTTGTTATAGCAGCCCTGCGTTTCTCACCAACAAGGACCTAATTTTAGTCTTTTTGCAAGTTGAGACAATGTATCCATTTTTCTGTATTTGTAATTTATGTTTGAATTTATTTACCTTTTATTATTCAAGTCTGTATTATTTACAGACGAGTTCGAGTAATTAGATGCCAGTGCCCGTACGCCCTCAGAAAGTCAGTAAGGTACCATACTCTAATTAGAAAATAATTAATATAGTCGATAAAGCCACTTGTAATATATGTTCCGAGGCCAAAGGATTTTATTATTTTTAAATTTGTTAAATATATATTTGTGATTTGAAATGTTGGATTTCATCTATTATTTGACTTCCTAACCACGTTGCCAAGCTAACTGTAAAGCTATATAAAAATTAAAATTCATATACCTAATTGGCCAACTACACAGGTGTATAAAACCACTAAAATAAACAAAAAAACAATTTCACAGAAAACTACTGTATTTACAAACAGCTGATAGTAACAGTCTGCATTTAAATTTGATCCATATAACAGCTGTATAATCAACACACAGTAAATAAACCAAATAAAATATTTCTCCTATTAAAATAACATGGTAACTTTAAAGGGCCGTAGGGCAAAACCCTTATGTCCGATTTGGACCATTTCAGATTTATACCTTCCCATAGATGGTTACTATGACCGAGCAAAATTTCGTGAGGATCACTCCAGCCGTTCAGGAGGAGTACGTGTAAATAAAAAGCCAGAGTGTAGTATAGGAGCTCCGCTCAAATAGAGACAGTTAAAACAGTACCTAGGGTAGAAATGTGGTAGCTGTACACTGATTCTAGAACTCAAATGTTTGATTTTCAAGGTGAATGGATTAATATGTATACTTAAGTCATTGTTGTAATTCCATGTAATTTGCGGTACAAATGTATATTATTAAACGTTGTTTTAACACTTTTAATTGACTCGGATAGTTCTTTCATAGATTAAAATTAGCTGTTCACATAAAACTTCCATCTCACTTATACCCCGGTGAGATGGTACACTGATGGAATTTCGAAACAAGGATTGTTCATTGGAACAATATTGGAGTATAGTGTTTTCTCTTACCGGATTCAAATCATATAAATCAGAGGAGAGAAATAAGAAAACTGAGGATATTAAGGATGGTAAAGAAAGTCTTATAATAGCGTTACTTTAACTTATTGCCTTGCGCGTCTTTCTTTTGCATAATACTTTAGCTTCCACTAAAGGCACAAATTTAAAATAACACAATTTTAAATCACATGAACAATGAATTATAGCTTGCACCAGTCACAAGTCAAAAGATGTGTACTAAAAATCACCTAGGCGATGAGTTATATCTTGAGCACCAGGCAAAATGTCCAATAACTCTATTCTAAATCACCTAAACTAAGAGTTATAACTTGAGCACATCTACTGAACAGTACTGCTTGATCTCTATTGTATATTACTTGAACGATGAGTTACAGATTGACACCAGGCACAAAGTCAAAAGAACTCTACTGTAAATGACGTAAAAGAAGAGTTATAGCTTGAGCACGTCTACTGTTCCGTACTGCTTGAACTCTACTGTACATCACCTGAACGATGAGCAGACACCTCCTATTGGTCGGGGTGGCAACGAGGTCGAACCACGAGCTAGAGGTCTTCTGAGTGAGGTCTTCGTCTACCGAGGCCTTCATAGCCTTCAACTCCGCCTCCACGTCGTGACGAGCTGACTCTCCACCTGTAGAAAGCAAAGAACCTACTGACTATTCCCCATAACAAGGTTTTAATCAGGAATGATCAAACCTGATAAAGTTTGATCAAGAGTTATCATCATGTTTGATCAAGAGTCCTGATCGTGTTCGATCAAGAGTCTTGATCGTGTTTGATCAAGAGTCCTGATCATGTTTGATCAAGAGTCCTCATCGTGTTTGATCAAGAGTCGTCATCATGTTTGATCAAGAGTCCTGATCATATTTGATCAAGAGTCCTGATCATATTTGATCAAGAGTCCTGATCATGTTTGATCAAGATTCCTGATCATGTTTGATCAAGAGTCCTTATCGTGTTCGATCAAGAGTCATCATGTTTGATCAAGAGTCCTGATCATGTTTGATCAAGAGTCCTGATCATGTTTGATCAAGAGTCCTGATCATGTTTGATCAAGAGTCCTGATCATGTTTGATCAAGAGACCTAATCGTGTTTGATCAAGAGTCCTGATCGTGTTTGATTAAGAGTCCTGATCATGTTTGATCAAGAGTCCTCTTCGTGTTTGATCAAGAGTCCTGATCGTGTTTGATTAAGAGTCCTGATCATGTTTGATCAAGAGTCCTCTTCGTGTTTGATCAAGAGTCCTGATAATGGTTGATCAAGAGTCCTCATCGTGTTTGATCAAGAGTCCTCATCATGTTTGATGTAGAGTCCTCATCGTATTTGATCAAGAGTCCTGATCATGTTTGATCAAGATTCCTCATCGTGTTTATCAAAGGTCCAGGCCAGATAAAGTTTAACATCCTTAGTAAAATTTGGCCAGGAAATTTCAACAATTTCGAATACAATCTTAATAAAATTGTGATCAAACCCGATTGAATATTTACATTGGGGGGTCACCACATTGTATCGCTTATTCCGATTCATTGATGTTTAGTAGTGAAAATTACAAGCATAGAGTGACAGACAGTGGTTACAGCGGGAGATATTTTGACTGTGAGGCTGATTGCCAAAACGTAACTGGCTTTAATGGACTATGGACTGGAAATGGTCACGGACTGCCCCTACTGGGAAGTAAACACATACCAATTAACTAAGCTAGCGGTTAGCTTCATGGTTTTTGTTCAAGTGGTCACATAATTTAAAACGTTTAGTTGTACTCACTGACCATGTTCAAGGTGTAGACATGCAAATAACACGTGTTGCATTCAAATAGTGAACTGCTACAAATGCAAAGCCTTAAGAAATTCACCACTTGGTTACTTATTAAGAGTGAAACACAAAGTACCTTACATGAAATAAATGTACCTTTCTTAACGAAACATGGAATAAGAAAAGTCGTAGTCAAGGTTCAACTAAAATTTTAGCTAGCAGGGAATGTTTAGATCAAGCAAATATATTTTAAAGACTGTCAGCTATTTTTGTTAAAACTTTTGTGATGACTACTCGAAGGCTGTTTAGGTAGTTAATAACCAAGTCTAAATATGTATCCCAAACTAGCCTCTTCAATAGCGCAAAATCAGTTCGCGTGCAAGGCTCTTAGTACATATTGTCCGCTTGCGTGCTGGTCAAACAGAACAGATTTTACCAACTCTCTGAATATTTGTTTTTGATCTTGCAGTTTGTAAATAAATCACAGGGTTCGGTTTTGCTTAGAGAGGTAGTTTAGTTACTTCATTGATCATAGTAAATTTTCCAGAAAGGCTCTCTGCATGGTAAGATAAAAAGGAAAATGGACATGTTTTATTTATTCTGTATCATCAAGTTTGGATATTGAAATACATAAAGGGCCGCCACCAGGAAATTTTGCCCCAGGCCTCCAAATTTAAGGGGACCCCGCCCAAAAGAAAAAATATAGATAAATATGGGCCTCTGGGGTCCCACATATTTTTCCCCCAGGCCCTACTCACCTAAATACATAAATCCCCACAACACTAGCAACCAAACAAGGTGTCTTTTAAATAGATGTTCTCTAACCTGTTACTAAAATGTCTATGCATTTCAGAAAATCATAGATTTTCCTTCAAGGTAAATTCCAAAGTATTAAACATTTACCTCTAAGCCACAACAGTGTCTCCGCAGCTTTGGCTTCGTCTCCTGTGAGCAACTGGAAATACGGAGTTTCCGGCATGGACAGGATAGCCAGGAAGTAGACCACAGGCATCAACAAGGAGACGACAGCCAGCGTGTGGTAACTGACCAGAGGTCCAATGGAGTACTGGAAGATCACTCCGAGGTACCACATCACCTGGAACAGAGTGCATGAAGTCAATGACTGCTCCTTGCCTTCCAATGACTCGTAGGCAGACAACAGTAAATGATCAGAGAATAATCCGAGATAATGTCAAGAATGGTCCGAGACTAGAATCCTAAAAATGCGGTAATTGACTAACATAATGAAACCAAGTTATCCACTTCGGTTATAATGTAAAATTGAGTCAATAAATACACCGTGCGACTTGTAAGTGTGCAACTGAAAAATCACCAGTATGATAGCTGGACAGAATGTTTTAAAGGGCTTTAGGACACTCCGTTAAAGGTTAATGTTAGTGAACCACCTTGAACATAGTTCCTATACAGACACTAATAATCTTTGACCGAAACATGGTACCTCGTCCGATATCATTTACCTAACCCAAGCAACGACACCTATATATGCAAACAATCAAGCACATTTCTTGGACACAGTGAAAGCTTGACAAAAATAGATACAAAATTTCATTACATCATTCATAGTAAATATACACTGTAATTATCTTTAAACATGAGGATCAAACGGAAGCCACACTTTATATCTAGCATTGTTCTAAGACGCCTACAGGTCTAAGTCGGATACCGTAAAGTACTACGTCAAGCGTGGTAGTTATACGGATACGGATCCCGCAATACCTCATCAAAAATTTAGCACTTTGACGGAAATTCAAATGTATATCCTCAAACTTGGCGCTTAGAAGAATATCGTAATGCGTGCTTTCACATTGGTATTGAACATTTCACATAACAAGGACAACGTAGTAAATTACCTCAAACATATCACATAACAAGAACAACGTAGTACATTACCTCGAACATTTCACATAACATGGACAACGTAGTATGTACATTACCTCGAACATTTCACATAACAAAGACAACGTAGAACATTACCTCGAACATTTCACATAACAAGGACAACGTAGAACATTACCTCGAACATTTCACATAACAAGGACAACGTGGTATGTACATTACCTCGAACATTTCACATAACAAGGATAACGTAGTACATTACCTCGAACATTTCACATAACAAGGACAACGTAGAACATTACCTCGAACATTTCAGTAGTGGTGAATTACCGGGGAGGCATACTATTCGGCGCTTTTTCCCATGTTATTCTTATGGGGAGCCGTTTTTGCACCGACACCAGCTCCCGCCTTACACAAGTTTCCTTGTTGGCCTATATTAATACCCAACCCTTGCCTATATTAAATATATTGTCCCCATCCCTCCTCTATATTTTTAAAAATTAATTTTCAAAAAACTATCTTTGGTGTTTACTGTCCGATTTAAAATTTGGATATGTGATTGGTGTTTTAATAAATTCCACTTACATTTACTATTGCAGTCAAATTAAAAAATATTGGAAAATACAGCCGCCAACTTCTTTATGTCCGATTTAAAACTTGGATGATTGTCCTAGTGTTTTAATAAATTCCACATATCCCAAATTCACCAAATTAAAAAATACTGCCGCCAACTTCTGTCTGATTTAAAACTTGGATGATTGTCGTAGTGTTTTAATCCCAACTACGGTCGAATTAAAAATGCCAACTGATTAATTAAAACACGCATCGATCCGCACCGCTGCTTGCACACGCAACGATCCGCTGCTTGCACACGCAACAATCCGCCATTCACTGACATACTAACACACTAAAGTCGGTCGTGTGCTTGACACATTGACCAGAATTTCCACTTACCATAGAGGTAATTTCCTGGTTGAAAATCCAGCCAATGTGAGGTAATTTCCTGGTTAAATTGAAAATCCTCTCGACGTGTATATAAGGAGCCACCGACACAGCACTATTGTTCTACAAGACCAGTGACGCGACCACCGGCACCAGATGACGTCACCACACCGGACGCGTCACCAGCGACACGACATCGAGGCGACCACCGGCACCAGATGACGTCACCACACTGGACGCGTCACGGCTCACCTCTCCACCGGACGTCTCGGCGCCACGGCCTCTCCACGTCTCACACCTAGGACTTCGGTTAGCTGGGAGTGTTAGCGACGGTAGTTGTAGCTAAGGTGGTGTCTTCAGGGACAATCACAACTGTTAATCCATCCGAAAATTGTGAAATAGCCTAATATTTGTAAATCTCCAATTCACCATTTCCAAATTTTAAGGTTTCCATATTTAAATATCCATTTGTAAATCATATTTCAAATGTGACTGCATTTCCAAATTTTAAAATAGATTTCCATTAAATTCTCAAGTAAAATATGTTTTGAATTTTAGACTTTAAATATTAAATTATCTGTTCTAATTGAATATGTAGATTGATAGTTGGCAGTTTTATTTATAAAATGATATTGTACAGTGTGAATACGTATCCAGTCCAAACGCTGGTTTCACACATCTTTACATAATTTTTGTCTAATTTAACATTAAAAAATGGTAATTTTTTGTTTATAAAAAGCAGAGTAATGCCATCTCAAAATTTATTTACATCGAACATGTTGTCGTGTGCAATCTGCTCCATGCCCTGCTCCAAAAGAGGTAATTTAATCAGACACTATCGTAACATTCACAAAGTTATTCCTAAAATTTGTAAAATATGTCATCAAATATTTGACAATAGCAATTTTAAAATGCATATGCTAGAGAACCACAATACTTGTAATGTGTGTAAGAGAGTCATCACTCGGAACAAACTCCGCCATCACTTACGATGTGACAAACGACCTTACAAGTTGTATATTTTTAACGGTGAATCTGTGGAAGTATTAGACACTCTTCAATCTTGTCCCCTACCTATCAAATGGATTCTTATTAGTGTAGCGAGATTAATAAAATATAATATTGTAAAGCATAACATTTATTTAAAGATACAAATCATAATCCAGATTACTCAAAACAATAACAGCCCAAACATAAACAAACAACATATGGTACAAACACTTTTGAAACAGATGTCACATCCTTTCTTCTCTCAGAATTCTTCTTCGTATCGTTTTGGTTTTTTTACTTGCCTTCCTGATCTTGTGACATAACGTTCACTAGTTTGTCGGGGTGATGAATTCATCATTAATTCATGTTGTCCATCTCCAGCCTTACTATCCATAATTTTATCTTCATTGTTATTACATTGTGGAACGTCTTCATTTACATTATATTTCTTGGTTCCTTCTTCATTCAATACCTGAAATCTGTTACTGACTGGGACCAAAAATATTCTATTTCTTCTAAAGATCCATCCATTCACATCTACAATGTATTCCCTTGAGTTGGACCCAAAACTCACAATCTTTCCATACCTTTTTAAGTTGGATACCCACACTTGTTCTCCTTTAGTTAAAATGCGGAGATCTCTTGTGCGATGCCTAGAATCATAATTCTTTTTCTGCTTCTCCTTTCTTACTTTGTCCCACTCTTTTACCTTCTTTAAATCTGGCCATCTGGGTTCCAAAGATCCTTCTGAAACAGGAACCGTGCTTCTGATTTTTCTACCAAAAAGTAACTCAGCTGGACTGTAACCACAGTCTAGTGGAGTAGAACGGTATGCTAATAACCCATCGTATGGATCTTGATTTTTTCGTAGGATATTTTTAGCGATCTGAACTGCACGTTCAGCTTGTCCATTACTTTGAGGATACATAGGACTAGAAGTCACCAGTTCAAAATTGAATTCTCTAGCATATTGCCTGATTTCCTTAGAATTAAAGGGACTGTTATCAGACCGTATGACTGATGGTAGTCCATGTCGAGCAAATATACTTTTCAATGTCTTGATCAATGAAGGAGCATCTGTCTTGATTATTTGAACAAGTTCTATATACTTGGAAAAATAGTCTTGTATAACGAGGTAGGTTTTCTTTTCGTACTGAAGTAAATCAGCCCCTAAGATTTGCCACGGCCGCTCAGGCATGGTTGAAGGAATAAGTGGCTCGCAAGGAGTTCGTGAATGTTCTATGCATATTAGACATCCTTCCACTTTTTGTTTTATATCTTTTACAATCCCTGGCCACCAAACAGCATCCCGAGCCCTTGAAATACATTTATTGATACCTTGATGTCCTTTATGAATACTATCCAATACGTCTCTTCTAATCCTCCTAGGAACAAAGATTCGAGTACCATGAAGGATTATGTCACCATGAAACACCAAATTACCCCTATCTTTGTAAAACGGAGTATTCTTTAACTTACTCCAATCACCAGTTTGTATTGCATCTCTTAAAAGATCGCACACAGGATCATCCACTTGGGCAGTCTTTAATGTTGCCAGCCGATTGTCAGTAACAGGAATTGATGATATTACATCATACACCTGCATTTCCATTTCTTGTAAGATATCACCATTATTGTCCTCGTCTCTTAGGACCATCGGGTTCCTGGATAAAATGTCGGGTATAAAGAAATCTCTTCCCTTTTGATGCGAAATATTAAAGGTAAAAGGTAGTAACCTCATCCTAAACCTCTGAAGACGAACAGAAAGACTGTCAATGGGTTTCCTACTGAGAATTTCTACCAGTGGTAAATGATCAGTAATCAGGTCAAAAGATGACAAACCTGACACAAACTGAGAAAGACGTTCACAAGCCCATGTTAACGCCAGAGCCTCCTTTTCTATCTGAGCGTATCTCCGTTCAACGTCACTCAGACTTCTGGAGATAAACTGAACTGGCCGCCATGCATCTTTGTGCTGCTGCTCCAACACAGCCCCAATTCCAAAACCCGAAGAATCTGCACAAATCCTAGTAGGTAATTTTGGGTTAAAGGAGACAAGTGAAACAGCATCTGCAACTAAGGCCTTGATTTTCTCAAAGTGTCTCTGATGTTGATCAGTCCAGGTCCATTCGTACTTATTACTGAGCAATGTCCTAAGCGGTGCTGCATGATCTGACAAGTGAGGTATGAACTTCATAAGGTAGTTGACCATACCTAGAAACGAACGTAAATCCTTTAAGTTTCTGGGGGGTTCCACAGCTTTGATTGCAGCAACCTTATCTGGGTCTGGCTTAACTTGACCATTTTCCAACCTATGACCTAAGAAGTTCAGGGAATCTACTTTAAACTCACATTTGTCCTTGTTCAGTGTTATACCCTTCTCCTGTAGACGCTTCAGCAACTTATCAAGTCGGTCATCATGTTCCTTATTGTCTTTACCGTAAACCAAAAAATCATCCACTAAGTTTACAATACCTTCTAACCCTTCAATGGCTTCAGCCATCTTCTTTTGGAAGTGCTCGGGAGCTGAGGTAAGTCCAAAAGGAAGCCTTTTAAAATAAAAGCGACCAAACGGTGTAATGAAAGTTGTTAGTTTCTGAGACGCTTCATCAATAGCAACTTGCCAAAAGCCACTTTTGGCATCAAGCTTTGACATTACAAAAGCAGACTCTATATTTGTCAATAGCTCATCTACTGATGGCAGAATGAGCCTTTCACGGACAATAAATTTGTTTAATTCCGTGTAGTCAACACAAAGTCTAATAGTGCCATTCTTTTTTGAAGCGACTACTATAGGCGAACACCAATCTGTTGCTTCAGATACTCTAACAATAATATCTGATTTTACCATGCGATCCAATTCTTCCTTTAGCTTAGCCTTTAAAGGTATAGGAACTCGACGAGGACTGGATACAGAGAATGGCTTAGCGTCATCAGACAATTTAATGACATATGGATCACCTTTTACAACCCCCAAACCATTAAAAACATTAGGGTACCTGGTCATCCACTCGACGCCAGACTTAATGTGATCCACAGACTTATGCAACAACCCAAATGAAATGATCGCCGGCCTCCCAAGTAAAGGCTCTTTTTGGCCTTCCACAATATACAAGTCCATTTGGGTTTCAACAGAGTTTTTCCTAAGTGTTACTCTAGATAGACCTTTCAAAGATAATTTACTGTTACCTGCACCATGTAAACTACGAGAGGTCGGTATGATCTTAAGATTTAATTCTTTGGCCAAACCTGGACCACAGACACAAACATCAGCACCGGAATCAATTTTCCAATGCACTGAAACTCCATTAATTTCAATGTCTGTATAAAACAAATCATTATCGTCTTGTACATATGCTAAATAAATGCTTTCTAAATTAGATATACACGACTCACCAGAATCACTACAGCCACAGGAACCTTTAATATCATCGTATTCAGTGCCAACCTGGTTTAATGAAGACCGTTTATTATTGGGACACATAGGACGCCAATGTCCAATCTGCTTGCAGCCGTGACATCGCGACTTCCTTGCCTGACAGTTTGAAAAATGTTTTCCCAGGGACCCAACTATTTTACCGCATCTGGAACACTTGTAAGATTGAATTTTTTTATTCGATTTGACAACTTTCATAACTCCATGCAGATCTTCAACATCCTCGGATCCGGAGTGATCTTGTCGTACTGCATCTTGTTGCTTCTCAATAGCCACAGATTGCCGAATTCGCATTATCGCGTCTTCCAATGTAAGGTCTTTGTGGAACTGCAATTGTGTTGAAAGATTTCTATTTGACAAACCTGAAACTAGCTTAAGCAATAAAATATCTTTGTCAAAGTTACAACTTTCACATATCCATTCACATTTGTCAGCCAGCTTATATAAATCATTAATGTAGCTGTCAACAGATTCGTTTTGCCCTTGTACTCTTTGGAGAAACTTAGTACGTTCATAAAACAGGTTCTTACGGACAGAAAAATAATCATTAAACGTTTTCTTTACCTGCTCATAAGTTTCCCTTTTATCAGGAGGCAGTCCAATGGATGTGAGTAGTGAGTCAGCTTCACCCCCTAAACAATATATAAGGCAGTTGACTTGCTGATCTTCTTCCTTTTTAAATAATCCCGATGCTGAACGATAAACTTCAAATCTACGCAGCCATTGAGACCATTTCGAGGGTTCACGTACATCAAAAGTATCAGGAGGTTTCAGATCAACACTACTACTGGTAACAACATTTGAAGTTGACTCTGTTGTCTTCTTTAAAAAATCTGTTAATGCCTTAGTCAAATTCTCAATATCTGACATAATTCTAATTAAGTTTTACACCGCTGCCACCATGTAGCGAGATTAATAAAATATAATATTGTAAAGCATAACATTTATTTAAAGATACAAATCATAATCCAGATTACTCAAAACAATAACAGCCCAAACATAAACAAACAACATATGGTACAAACACTTTTGAAACAGATGTCACAATTAGGAGGGTAAAGTTCATCAAACACTCGGTGGACAATAATGGTGATTTAATCATTGACAAAGAATGTATTGCTGATTTTCGAAGTTTAACTAATTTATCAATTGAGAAAGCACAATTAAAGACTCAAATTAAAGAAGCACTTTTTAAGATCGATACCTCCATGCACAAGTATCAAGCCCAAGGCAGTGGATGGATATATGACCATACTAAATACTGGCAGCTGCATGTTTACAAGTATAAACCCCTAACTCCCAACTCATACATACCCACACCAGAAAATATAAAATCAAAACACGCTGTTTTAAATATTAAAAATAGTGATAATAAATGTTTCGTGTGGAGTGTTTTAGCAAGCTTGAATCCAAGGAATCGTAAAGAAAATGCAAATCGAGTATTTTACTACGAACCCCACATAGGCCAGTTAAATATGACAAATATAAAATATCCCGTAAAAATATCCGACATTGATAAATTTGAAAAACAAAATAACATAAGTGTTAATGTATATGGAATTGAAGGACAATTAATATATCCATTGAGAATAACTAAACTAAATAGTAATACGCACGTCAACCTGCTGCTTTTACAACAAGGTCGGAAATCACATTACTGTTTAATTCGTGATTTTGATAAGTTAATGTTTAATTCTACAAGAGATGACCATAAGAAATATTTTTGCAAGTTCTGTTTGCAACATTTTTGCACCAAAGATATATTGGAACGTCACACAACATATTGTAAAACCTTTGATGCCCAAAGAGTACAAATGTCTAAAAAAGATACACTACAATTTACGAATTACAAATATCAACTTAAAGCTCCCTTTGTGATTTATGCAGATTTCGAATGTTTTATAAACTGTGGCAAACACACTCTTTCTGGATTTGCTTATGTTGTGGTGAGAGATTCTAAAATTATTTACGAAGAGTTGTACAGCGGTGAAAATGTAATGGATGTGTTTTTCGAAAAGTTATTTAAAACTTATGACTTTATTAAAAGTCAGATGGGAGTATATGTTCCCCTTGTAATGACTCCAGAGCAAGAGATGTTATTCCAAAACTCTACACACTGCCACATATGCCAACAGCTGTTACTGTGTGATAAGTGCGCGACCACTGCCACCTAACAGGCGAGTTCAGAGGACCCTCCCATAACTCTTGCAATTTAAACTATAAAGTAACCAAGAAAATTCCAGTATTCTTCCACAATCTTAAAAACTATGATGGTCATTTAATAATGCAACACTTGGGAAAATTTAATCACAAATTGAATTGCATAGCCAAAGATATGGAAAAGTATATTTCGTTCTCTGTTGATGATTTGGTATTTTTGGATTCCTACAACTTTTTGTCTCTTCCCTTAAGCAAATTAGCTTCCAATTTAAATACATTTAGATTTATAGACAATCCACTACTACAACGTAAGGGCGAATTTCCGTACGAATACATGACAGGACCAGAAAAGTTTTTAGAGCCCCTCCCACCCATAGAGGCATTTTACAGCAGTCTAACTAAAGAATGTATATCTCCTGCACAATATGAACATGCTAAAAACGTATGGAATCATTTTAATATAAATAATTTAAAAGAATATCACGATTTATACCTTAAAACAGATGTGTTGTTATTGGCTGATGTGTTTGAGACATTTAGGGACTTATGTTTAAAGGATTATAAACTCGACCCCGTTCATATGTACTCACTGCCTGGACTATCATGGGAGGCGTGTCTTAGAATGACCGGCATAAAATTACAGTTATTTCAAGACGTTGACATGCATTTGTTTATAGAACATGCCATTAGAGGCGGTGTAAGTATGATTTCCACGCGCTATGCTAAAGCCAATAATAAGTACATGGGCGAACATTATGACCCAAATCAAGAAAGCACCTATCTTGTATACTTAGACTGCAACTCGCTATACTCTACAGCAATGTGCGAGTCGTTGCCCGTTGATGGCTTTAGATGGACAAATGAGAAAGATTATAAATACAATCAAAATGAAAACTTTGGATTTATTTTGGAAGTTGATTTAAAATACGATAAAAGTTTACATGATTTGCATAATGACTACCCGCTCGCACCAGAAAAAATGAATGGAAAATTAATACCAAATTTAAATGACAAAACTAAATATATTTTACATTATAAAGCACTAAAAAAATACGAAGAACTGGGTTTGGTAGTTACAAAATACCACAGAACTTTAAAATTCAGACAATCAAAATGGCTTGCGCCCTATATTAATTTTAATATTGAAAAGCGACAAAAAGCTAAACACGATTTTGAAAAAGACTTTTACAAACTGTTAAATAACAGTCTCTTTGGTCGAACAATTATGAACCAACGCAAGTTTCGTGATATACATCTTGTAGACGAGTCTAAGTTAACAAAATACGTTACAAAGCCAAGGTTTGACTGTAGCAAAATGTTCGATAACAATTTGCATGCTGTGCATTTAAATAAATTAATTGTAAAGTTTGATAAACCAATATATTTAGGAATGACCATTTTGGATATCAGTAAAGTAATAATGTATGATTTCCACTATAATTATATGTCAAAATTTAAGAATAAAAAGTTCTTAATGACAGACACAGACAGCCTTCTTTATTCTATAGTAACAGAGGACTTTTACAAGGAAATACAAAGTGACTTGGACTGTTTCGACACCTCTGCATATAGTAAAGACCATTTCTTATACTCTGATAAAAATAAAAAAGTTACGGGCAAGTTTAAAGACGAATTAAATGGTCAAATTATGTATGAATATTGTGGTTTAAGGCCAAAATTATACTCTTTCATTCCTTTACAATGGTTATACGAAAAAGAAAAGCAAAATGAGCTAGAGGTTAAAAAGGCAAAGGGGGCTGACAATGCTACAGTTAAACATCTCTTAAGACACCAACATTACTTAAACTGTCTTGCAACCGGGGAAGATTACTATGAGAATGTTACAAGAATTAAATCCACAAACCACCATCTTCAAACATTAACGATGAACAAAAAGGTACTCTCTTTTGATGACGACAAGAGGTTTATTCTGGATGGCATCAACACTCTTGCCCTTGGTCATTATAAAATTGGTCAAACATAAATCTATATTTCCCATTATTCTTTGGCCTTTCCTTGTCTATTACAAAAAAGCCATATTTAGACCTATCCCAGCATTGATGGCAGAGATTTCTAAATTGGTTAAATGAAAAATCATTTCCCACATGATTGTTATACACATGTTTTAAATTTAAATCGTCTTGTTTAAATAATATTAGGAAATTAACATTGTCACGTAAATGTTTGTTTACTTTACTGTAAGATTGACACAAGTAAAAACTGTTAATATTTTTGTGTCTGCCCATTGAGAAAAATTGTGTGATATTTGGACTATTTATGTCGTCAAATACAACTATTGAGTGTGATTCTACATCAATGGGTGTGATTTCACAGTTTGAATATGTGTGTAATTTAACTTCATCACACAGACGGAATATTTCAATTATTTTTTTATATTTTTCTTGTTCTAAAGATTTGGATATTATATATAAATTTGTAAACTTTAATCCTTGTTTTTTACAATTAAGTTATAAATTACAACAGTCTTCCCCGAACCACTGGGCCCTATTATAAGACAGCGAATATTATTAGGAAATAGACCCAACTTCTTTGGTGTATTTTCTTTATGTGCTATTTTAAATTTGTTCTTTTGTTGAATAAATGACATTTTTTATATAATAAAAATGGTGTATTTTCTTTATGTGCTATTTTAAATTTGTTCTTTTGTTGAATAAATGACATTTTTTATATAATAAAAATGGCAAAGAGAAAGTGTAAAAAGGTCCAAGGTAAGGGATTATTCTTAAAGCCATATAGAGGCCGTGGCTTGTTAAATACCCTTATAAACAACCTTCCTTTCCCTCTCCACATACCTGGAAATTACAAATGGTGTGGACCTGGAACTAACGTGCGTGAAAATTTAGCCAGAAATGTACCTCCAAAAAATAAGCTAGACTCTTATTGTAAAGAGCACGACATATTCTACATGAATAATCCTGATACAGCCACCCGGAACAAGGCAGATATGAGATTAGCGGACCAGGCTTGGACTAGGGTTTCGGCAAAGGACGCCAGTCTGGCCGAAAAAGCAGCAGCTTATGCAGTGACAAATTTGATGAAGGCCAAAGCAAAAATGGGAATGGGATTAAAATTTAATAAAAAAGATGGAAAACTTTCAGCTGTTAGAGGCAGCAAGAGACGTGCCTCACTTTCGAGGAGTGTACCTAAAAAACAAGCTAAGAAAACGGAGACCAAAAGTAAGAGAATGTGGAATTATTAATTTAGACAGTGACAGGGGCACACATTGGACAGCATATCGTAAAAATAAAGATGTTGTAATATATTTTGACCCTTTCGGAATACAGCCTCCAAAAGAGGTAATTGAATATTTTGTACCATCTAAAATTTACTATACAACTGATCAAATACAAGATTTAAACAGTTCCATTTGTGGAATTTTATGTTTATCATTTCTGAAAAATTTTAGTTTATAAAAATGGATTCATTTACTATAACATTTACAGGTACAGAGCCAGAGTTGAAGTCGGTGTTCTTTCCTCCTATAGAATTAAATGGTGATTATGTAATTGGACTGGTAGATTTTCAAAGTTATAATTCTATATTTAATGTTAAAAAACCTCTAAATACTTTGACATATTACAAAATGCACAAAATTACAACCCCAAAAGGGGAGGTCACAATTGACGAATTAAACCGGGCATTAGCTGGTAAAGTTGAAGTTATTATACAAAATAAAGTAGCATTAATTAATACAAAAGTCAAACTTATATTTTACAAAGGGCTAGTTCCAAAATTAAATAAACTTAAAGACACAAAATTAACTATAGACGAGGGTGAGGATGTGTATTATTACGATCACAAAGCTCCAAATGTAATTGAAATTGCTGAAGGTACATACGAAGTGTTTGAGCTTGCGAAGGAAATTCAAAAGCAACTAACAGATTTTGTACTTATAGCCGATAATAAAACTATGAAAGCCACATTACATTCTAGCCATGTGTTTGATTTTACAAAACCGTGTTTAGGGTCTGAATTATTGGGATTTAAAGGATTTTCTACTCCAGATATTGCGTTTAAATCTGTAAATAAAATCAACATAAATAATGTAAATGTGATTAGAGTAAAATGTAATATTGCGAATGGGTCTTATTTAAATGGTGACAAATCACACACCATACACAGTTTTTACCCAGAAGCTCCCCCCGGCTACAAAATTATTGAGGTTCCCAGAAATATTATATACTTTCCTGTAAATAAGAGAAGTTTAGATGTTGTTAGCATTACATTTGCAGATCAACACGACAAGCCAATTGACTTTAATAAAGAAGAAACTACAATTACTTGTCATATAAAAAAGATATGAGAATTTATAAGAACGGACTGAGTGTGCAAAATGCCAGGTTTCTGCGATCAATTGGGTTGAAGTTAAAATTTTCTATTAATAAAAATGGAAGATTTTCTAGACGTTACAGGAAAATTCCAATACGACGATAGCGTGGTTAAAATTACAAATCACTCCTATGTTCCACACAACACTTTAGCAATAAATAATTCCGATGAAATTCGAATATGCATAAATAATCAAGATTTACTAACACTCCCATGTAGGAGTTATCTGTATATTAAAGGAGAAATAGAGAATCATGATAAAGGACATTTTATAAATAATGCATTTGCATTCTTATTTGACGAAATTAGATACGAAGTTGCTGGTAAAGAAATAGATATTGTAAGAAATCCGGGAATTTCCAGTCTTATGAAAATATTGTGCTCTTACAATAAAACAACTAAATTGTCAAATGTAGCATTTGATTCTGATGAAAATTTAAAGGAGTTCCATAAAAGCGGCAAGTTTAGTACTTGTGTCCCGTTAGAGCTGTTAATGGGTGTGTTTGAGGATTTTAATAAGGTTTTAGTAAATGTTAAACAAGAATTGGTGTTGAAAAGATCCAAAAACGACTTAAATTGTATATTAACAACATCTAATGCTCCAACTGGTGTCGATCCTATTCCTAAAATTACACTTAAATCGATTCAGTGGGTGATGCCGCATGTGGTGCCATCTGATGGGGAGAAGCTTCAATTACAAAAGATGTTATTGCAAAATAAAAATTTGCAAATTGCATTTAGAAGTTTGGAGCTACACGAACTCCCATCATACCCCGAAACCAAGAGACATACATGGTCAGTTAAGACGTCTTCGAGTTTGGAGAAGCCCAGGTATATTATATTTGGTTTCCAAACTGGTAGGGACAACAGTGCACGAAAAAGAACTGATGAATTTGATCACTTTAAATTGAAAAATCTCAAAGTGTTTTTAAACTCTGAATATTATCCTTATAGTGATTTAAATCTCGACTTTGAAAATGGAGATGCCTCTAAAGCTTATGAGATGTTTGTGAGGTTTAGGGAGAGTTACTACAACACCGTCCCCGATCCTATGTTTAACAGAGCTGACTTTATAAAGAAATATCCTCTAATTGTAATAGATTGTTCTAGGCAGAATGAATCGGTCAAAGAGGGGGTTGTAGATATTAAATTAGAAATTGAAACTGCAGAAAATGTCCCTTCAAACACATCTGCATATTGCCTAATAATACACGATAAAGTGTTTGAGTATAATCCTTTGACAAATGAGATAAATAAAATGTAAATAAAATGAAAACAAATATTCAACAAGAATTGGTAGAGTCTGCAAAACAAATAAGAGAAAAATATAGGGCGTTAAAACGTGGTAAATTTCTAGAGGCTGAAGAGAGGTTCCAAACATTCCAACCGTTAATAGAGCCTTTGCAAGAATTAAATAATTTAGCCACAAAAACAGAGAGGCCAGTTCTCCCAATGATTTTAGAAAAGACCCCGTCTAGAATACCAAGAATAACCCAGATAACACCGCACAAATTAGATTTTGGTCTTTTAGCATCAGACTATTTAGGAAATTACCTTAGTAGAAGTAGTATGACAGACACCACATATGGTATTAGGCGAGAAGGAAATAAATTTTTATTGGGAATCAGGAAGTTCAAATTGCCAATGACGATGTTACAGTTGGAGAAACAATTTATAAAGGGACAAAGGGATTGTGGGAATTGTTAACTTTAAAAGAACCCGTAAACTATAGTCAGGTTGATTTGCAAAATTATAAAGAGATTTTGGAAGCTACAAATGCACATTTAAAGGGTTATAAAACAGGTGCGGCGATGTCAAGTAATAAACACACTAAATATCTTAATATAATTAAACCCCTGTTTAAGACTGTTGGTGAAGGTTTAAGGCAGGTAACTGGTAATAAAATAGACTATGTTTATTGGGACGATCCTAATGAGCTTGTAGATAGGTTAAGACTGCTTTGGTTAAGCCGATTGGCGGGAAATTCTGGAGTGGATAATGAGATAGATTCTATCATAGAAGAATTGAGGGAAAGTGGAATTGTTTATTAAATAAAAAGATGATAGATAAATTTTATCGCGTATATAACCCGTATAGTAAACCAGAAGCTAGAAGTTTTAAAGAAACTACTTTAAATCTAAAAGATGATGGTTGGAATGCTTTAAATTATAAAATTAGTAGTGTTAAAGGTGGGGAGTTTACTGACGATGTATCAACTTTGGGGCAGACGTTAACCAGGAAAGGTGATGCTTTTGTACAAGGTAATACTAAATATAAGTTTTTAGAATCCAAGGGTAATAATTGGAACGCTAATAAACACAAAATTACTAATGTTAAACGAGGTGAAAGCTCAACCGATGTACCCACATTAGAGCAAACTTTAATAAGAAAAGATGGTGTCTTTGTACAAGACAAAAATAATTATGAATTTTTGGAATCGGAGAATGGTATTTGGAATGCCAAAAAGCGAAAGATTAGTAATTTGTTGGCTGGTAAAGAAAGCGATGATGTTGTAAACGTCTCTCAAGTACCAAAAATGGATCTAAACTTTTGGGATTTTAATAATAAAAGGCTAGTTCGTGTTAAACCCGCTGTTGATGAGAACGATTGTGTTATAAAACATCAGACTGTGACTTTAGACGGTCTTAAATTTGATGGTAAAAATAAGCAATTAACAAACATTTTACCTGGAACATTGCCAAATGATGTGGCTGTTGTTAATCAAATATTAACAAAAGGTGAGAAAAGCATAATAAAACAAGGGGATAAATATTATAATGTATTAACATTAGATAGCGATATGTGGGATGCAGAGGACAAATTAATAAAGAATGTACCTGAAGGCAAAGATAGGAGTGATATTTGTTTAATGTCGCAGGTTTTGAGGTATGACGATAATATTAAAACTTTTAGACAAGACAATATTAAATTTGATATTTGTTTAAAATCACATGCTTTAAGGTTTAACAATAAAACTAATAAATTTATGCAAGACAATAATGAAATCGATTTGATGATGTACAATCCTAAATTGTTGGTTGCAGACCCTACATCTTTAAGCGGATTTAAGACTTTAGATGGAGGGGCATATTTGCCAAAAAACTATGTATATCAAAGAATGAGTGATGGTATGTTAATTGGTAGCAATGGAGGTGTTTTTGAAACGACAGAGACTGGCAGATATGTTAACATTAAAAATAAAGAATAAAAAATGGAAAAAATTGCTTACGAATTGCATAAGCCCGCGAGAAATAACTTTGTTAGAAGGTCTTTTAAGGTGTTGGGTATAAACGAAACTGTTCAAATAGATTTAATAGATATGCGGAATTATGCTAGAGAGAATTCTGGAAATAAATATATTTTAACTTTAATAGACACATTTTCTAAAAAAGCTTATGCTGCTCCACTAAAGAAAAAAAACTGGATTAGTAGTCACAGAAGCTATAAAAACTATTCTCCCAAAGGGAGTTAAAAATATTCAATCTGATAACGGAAAAGAATTTTTTAATGAACATTTTACCAAACTAATGAAAATTCTAAATATTAATCACTACCACACTTACTCTACAACTAAGGCGGCTATTGTGGAAAGGTTCCAGAGAACTTTAAAGAATTGGTTGTATAGAGAGTTTAGTGCACAAGGGAGTTACAAGTGGTTGGATTTACTTCCAAAGTTAATAAGGATATATAATAATAAAGTACATAGATCCATAGGGATGAAACCTAACCAAGTAAGTGCTAAGAACTCTAAAGATGTACATGAAAGGTTAGCATCTAAAGTACAAGTTAAAAAGCCAAGATATAAGGTGGGGGATAGTGTAAGGATATCTAAATATAAACATGTATTTAAAGGATATACCCCCAACTGGACGGGAGAGCTTTTTACAATAGCAGAAGTTAAGAAAACAAAGCCTGTGACTTATATTTTGAAAGATGAGAATGGCAATATAATCAAAGGAGGATTTTATACAGAAGAATTGTTAAAGACTAAATATAAAGACATGTATTTGGTAGAGAAGGTAATTAGGAGAAAGGGTGATTTATTATATGTCAAATGGCTCGGGTTCCCAAGTAGCCAGAACTCGTGGATTTCTGCAAAGGATGTATTAAAATGAATTTTAAAATAGGGTCAAAATCGGTTGGCAGTTCGACCGTAATAGTTGGGATTTATTAAAACACTACGACAGTAACATATCCAAGTTTTAAATCGGACAGAAGTTGGCGGCAGTATTTTTGACCGTGAATTTGGGATATGTAGAATTTATTAAAACACCAATCACATATCCAAATTTTAAATCGGAAAGTAAACACCAAAGATAGTTTTTTGAAAATTAATTTTTAAAAATATAGAGGAGGGATGGGGACAATATATTTAATATAGGCAAGGGTTGGGTATTAATATAGGCCAACAAGGAAACTTGTGTAAGGCGGGAGCTGGTGTCGGTGCAAAAACGGCTCCCCATAAGAATAACATGGGAAAAAAGCGCCGAATAGTATGCCTCCCCGGTAATTCACCACTACTCATTTCACATAACAAGGACAACGTAGAACATTACCTCGAACATTTCACATAACAAGGACAACGTAGAACATTACCTCGAACATTTCACATAACAAGGACAACGTAGAACATTACCTCGAACATTTCACATAACAAGGACAACGTAGAATATTACCTCGAACATTTCACATAACAAGGACAACGTAGAACATTACCTCGAACATTTCACATAACAAGGACAACGTAGAACATTATCTCGAACATTTCACATTACAAGGACCACGTAGTACATTACCTCGAACATTTCACATAACAAGGACCACGTAGAACATTACCTCGAACATTTCACATAACAAGGACAACGTAGAACATTACCTCGATCATTTCACATAACAAGGACCACGTAGAACATTACCTCGAACATTTCACATAACAAGGACAACGTAGTATGTACATTACCTCGAACATTTCACATAACAAGAACAACGTAGTACATTACCTCGAACATTTTACATAACAAGGACAACGTAGAACATTACCTCGAACATTTCACATAACAAGGACAACGTAGAACATTACCTCGAACATTTCACATAACAAGGACAACGTAGAACATTACCTCGAACATTTCACATAACAAGGACAACGTAGGACATTACCTCGAACATTTCACATAACAAGGACAACGTAGAACATTACCTCGAACATTTCACATAACAAGGACAACGTAGTACATTACCTCGAACATTTCACATAACAAGGACAACGTAGTACATTACCTCGAACATTTCACATAACAAGGACAACGTAGGACATTACCTCGAACATTTCACATAACAAGGACAACGTAGTACATTACCTCGAACATTTCACATAACAAGGATAACGTAGTATGTACATTACCTCGAACATTTCACATAATAAGGACAACGTAGAACATTACCTCGAACATTTCACATAACAAGGACAACGTAGTACATTACCTCGAACATTTCACATAACAAGGACAACGTAGTATGTACATTACCTCGAACATTTCACATAACAAGGACAACGTAGGACATTACCTCGAACATTTCACATAACAAGGACAACGTAGTACATTACCTCGAACATTTCACATAACAAGGACAACGTAGTACATTACCTCGAACATTTCACATAACAAGGACAACGTAGAACATTACCTCGAACATTTCACATAACAAGGACAACGTAGAACATTACCTCGAACATTTCACATAACAAGGACAACGTAGAACATTACCTCGAACATTTCACATAACAAGGACAACGTAGGACATTACCTCGAACATTTCACATAACAAGGACAACGTAGAACATTACCTCGAACATTTCACATAACAAGGACAACGTAGTACATTACCTCGAACATTTCACATAACAAGGACATCGTAGTATGTACATTACCTCGAACATTTCACATAACAAGGACAACGTAGAACATTACCTCGAACATTTCACATAACAAGGACAACGTAGAACATTACCTCGAACATTTCACATAACAAGGACAACGTAGAACATTACCTCGAACATTTCACATAACAAGGACAACGTAGAACATTACCTCGAACATTTCACATAACAAGGACAACGTAGAACATTACCTCGAACATTTCACATAACAAGGACAACGTAGAACATTACCTCGAACATTTCACATAACAAGGACAACGTAGAACATTACCTCGAACATTTCACATAACAAGGACAACGTAGAACATTACCTCGAACATTTCACATAACAAGGACAACGTAGAACATTACCTCGAACATTTCACATAACAAGGACAACGTAGAACATTACCTCGAACATTTCACATAACAAGGACAACGTAGTACATTACCTCGAACATTTCACATAACAAGGACATCGTAGTACATTACCTCGAACATTTCACATAACAAGGACAACGTAGAACATTACCTCGAACATTTCACATAACAAGGACAACGTAGAACATTACCTCGAACATTTCACATAACAAGGACAACGTAGAACATTACCTCGAACATATCACATAACAAGGACAACGTAGTACATTACCTCGAACATTTCACATAACAAGGACAACGTAGAACATTACCTCGAACATTTCACATAACAAGGACAACGTAGTACATTACCTCGAACATTTCACATAACAAGGACAACGTAGAACATTACCTCGAACATTTCACATAACAAGGACAACGTAGAACATTACCTCGAACATTTCACATAACAAGGACAACGTAGTACATTACCTCGAACATTTCACATAACAAGGACAACGTAGAACATTACCTCGAACATTTCACATAACAAGGACAACGTAGAACATTACCTCGAACATTTCACATAACAAGGACAACGTAGAACATTACCTCGAACATTTCACATAACAAGGACAACGTAGAACATTACCTCGAACATTTCACATAACAAGGACAACGTAGAACATTACCTCGAACATTTCACATAACAAGGACAACGTAGAACATTACCTCGAACATTTCACATAACAAGGACAACGTAGTACATTACCTCGAACATTTCACATAACAAGGACAACGTAGAACATTACCTCGAACATGACGCTGAGTGTCCCTCTGTGCTGTGGGTGGGCGATCTCGCCTAGGTAGAGAGGCAACGTTGTGAACACTATGCCACACCCAATCCCCTGCAAACAACATACACATTAATGGGTGTCATCAGTTGTTTCCGTTAAAAACTGTTTATATTTATTTTTTTTAAATGATGGTATAAAGTATGAATTGCCATTTTTGTGCCTCAGAGGTATAAGACACCATGTAAAAAACCAAGTTGAATTTTAAATTGATATATTTTTTTTATTGCTTTATACCCAGAAGTGTAAAGCACTTTACAACCTATTATAAGGCGAATGACAGCCTTTTTAATAAACACCAATTTTATATAAAGGAGTACAACGCCGTGTGGACTTGATGTTGGTTACCTCTACAAAATTTGGATGGTGCTACACACCAATTGAACATAGTGTTGTTAACACCTGGTGAGTTTTCAGGAACAAAGAGAGCAATGTTTCAGTTTTGTCATTGCGATTAATGTTTTAGACTTGAACTATTGTTTATAGCAGTATAGAAGCAAGATGCAGCCAAACTCTCATGGAAAAAGAATTCTTAAGTTATTTTCATTCAATCTAACCTACTACTTCCTCGTATTGTAGAGGCATAGGCCATTACGTCAGTTTATACAAATGTAAGATTAATAAATATTAATTATAAGTACTATAACTTCAGTGGAACATATTGTGTTTTCATTGCAAACAGTATAAACGTCCAATATGTGGTACTGTTTATTTCTAAAACCAAAACACAGTATGTCGAATAATAAGAGTTATACAACACTGTCCACATGTTTTATTTAGGGTACAATAAAATGATAGAAAAAATAACAATCGTAGATAAATAGCTTTTAAATCAATGATAACAGAATGGAATAATAATGATTTGATACAACAATTTCGTTGAACTTTCAACTAAAGTTTGAGGGAACGACTGGTTAAAATAAAAAACTTTAAACTGCTTCTGAAAGTTTAGGAAATCTGACATAATTATAAAGCCTAATTCCAGTTTATAGAGGTGATTTCAATCATAATAACCTAAACAATTAATAGGGAAAAAACACTTCATAAAGCTAACTGGAGTAGGAGAGGGGTTGCGCTCTCGTGACAGCGCTACGAGTCGGGTCACCCATGGGGATGGCAGCGGAGGTACCAGAATGTACCCCTTTGAGCGACCTAGCGCCACTAGCGTTCAAAGCGGCCGGTGACCGAACTAACCGTTTTAGGCGCAACCGTTAACAAGGTAGTTGACCTTCTGTAGTGTTTTAGTTTTATGTACCTATACGGACGAATGGGACGAACGTTAGACTTACCTGTATGAACCTGCTGATGTAGAGTGTCTGGACGTTCCTGGTGAAGACTACCAACACCCAGCTCAGGATGTAGATTGGGGCGGCCAACATGAGACAGCACCACCTGTTGGAATATAAACGGACTAATAAGATGATAGATACTGCATTCATTTTTTCACGCGTAAACGAACTCTTACCGGCCTATATCAATCTATCACTCTTAAACTCTGTGTGTGAAGCCAATGCGACGCAGCTAGGGCGTAATTTAAGGCGAATCACGAAGAATGATGAGTGTAGAATGGGTGAGATGCCTCTTGTTGCCTTGTTACTGAGTAAGATCAACCAATTCTTTAGCCAGGATCATTATGTATCTACCCAATGACCAATTGCAGCTGGATCCAGTACCTTTATCAGGGCTTTGATCAGGATCGATCTGGCGAACTTCGTAGTGGTCAAGCTAGGAGGAGCTAGTTATTGAGATATGACTATAACATCGAACATTGGTCTAATTGTGATATTTATCGTCTCACCAGACAGAGCCAGCCCAATCGCTGTTCATACTCCAATTTCAAGAATATAACTTAACAAAAGTCTTAACTATCGCTAACCATTAGATCTTTTGATTTAGAATACACTAGTGGCTTGAAGGAGCGATAGCCCCAAACCTTGCACCAAGTAGGAACACATGTCAGTTCGTAAACAAAGTAGACACTTAATCACATGTTTTAATATAAACATAGCAGACTTTTTAAAACCCCATGCTTTTCTTATGAGGGTTGTTTTATGTTATTTCTAGTTTGCTGGTAACTTTGTAGAAATAGCGCTATTTTTCCTGAGTCCCTGAAGCCAATACCTTTAATTTGAGACGTCTCCCATCATCCTGCACCTTGCCAAACTCCCACAATTTTGACTTACAAATTTCGCTTACAGAATTATTTATTAAGACTCGCTTCGCTCGCTGAGGGCTCCGAACCCAGACCCCCGTTTGGGGTGACTCCAGTTTGTTATTATAACTCAATGTCCCTTTCAAGTATTTTTTATATAGTATACTATTTTGATTCATTTGGAAAATAACCGATGACATCTTTTTTCATTGGACCTATCATTTGTATACTTTACCATGTGAAAGTTACATTGACAGTTTACTGGATATTTTTTTGCAGACGTTATGATTTCCTTTTGTTTTCATCCATAACCCCAATGTTAAAGTTTCCAAATTTCAACATACAAATTAGTAGTTTTAAAATTTAAAACTGTAACTTTTGGCAATTTTCCTCGGGGTTTCTAGGTACAAACTACGTGCATGCTAAATTTCACGTTTCTAGCCGTCTGCAAGTGGTCTAGAACTCGTATACGTGAGTGAGTGAGTTACACATCGGGCTGTATAGGTATTTAGATGTTATAAAGATAATATGGCACATTTGCAGTAATGACAATTACGCACAGTGCGGATGCTGCAATAGCTGCGTAAATGTTTCTTAAATTTTAAGTCTGTGTAATAGCATTTGTGGTCAATGTAAAGTGTTTGTCAAAAAGGACGTGGTGTGAAACTGTTTTTCTTTTTTGAAACATTTTGAACTTTGCGTCTAATTATAACGAGCAAGACATCAAACGAGAGGAAACGAGTGAATTGGTTTTACACACACACATTTAGAGGAAGATGACAGATTCCTTATACAATGTGACAGAGGAAATAGCCCAACCTTGAATAGTTCTAAAGCCTATGATCAAAGATGTAAATTATGAGGACAAGCTTAATCAATGGTTAAAACAGCCAACTGCTTTTTCTGCCATAGTAAATAAAGTTTTACAACAAGTTTCTCTGTTCAGTTTTAAACAAAGGCACAGAAAACTGTGAAACACCACAGAAATCAGTCTGCCAGGTGAACGGCAGTCACTAAGCCACCCGATCGGTATCATGTGTCTTTATCTTTTTTCTGATCTTAATTATACCACCATAGAAATTTATAAATAAACTAGCTGGCCCGACAGACGTTGTCTTGTCCTAATGTCATTGATTTTTTTTATATTTCAAATACTTGTTCATTTTCAAAATGAGCTCGTTCGCTTCGCTCACTTGCCTCCCGGATTAGCTCGATCGCTTCGCTCACTCGCCTATCGGAAAAAAGTTTACGTCCTATTCTCAGACCTACCGAATATACAATAAAGATTTCATAAGAATCGGTCAAGCCGTTTCGGGAGAGTTTTGTTAAAAACACTGACACAAAAATATTATATATTTGATAAACCTTTGTTTCGGCAAATAGAACAGGTTAGCATGACAAGCGTTAAATTCTTAAACTAAGAACATGCTTGTGAATACAGTAACGATGTGGCAGCTCACATTGAGTAGCCTAAAAAAAGTTCCCCACCTTCATCACCCCTCACCTTACCACCCCTCACCTTATCACCCCTCACCTTATCTCACCTCACCTCGCCCCATCTCATCCCTCACCTTCCCCACACGTTGACCAGGAAACCTGAGGGCAGCGGGCCCAGCGGGGTCAGGAAGTTCCCCACCTTTATCATCACCCCTCACCTTATCTCGCCTCACCTTATCTCCCCTGACCTTATCTCACCTCACCTCATCCCACCTCAACCCTCACCTTCCCCACACGTTGACCAGGAAGCGTGTGGGCAGCGGGCCCAGCGGGGTCAGCAAGTTCTCCACCTTTATCATCACTCCTCACCTTATCTCACCTCTCCTTATCACCCCTCACCTTATCTCACCTCACCTCACCCCACCTCATCCCTCACCTTCCCCACACGTTGACCAGGAAGCCTGTGGGCAGCGGGGTCAGCAAGTTCCCCACCTTTATAATCACCCCTCCCTTATTTCCCTTAACTCAACCTCACCTTATCTCACCTCACCTTATCTCCCCTCACTTCACCCGACCTCATCCCTCACCTTCCCCACACGTTGACTAGGAAGCCTGTGGGCAGCGGAGTCAGCAAGTTCCCCACCTCTATCATCGCCACCATCCAGGAGCTCTGGTCCCTCGTCATCGGCACCTGTTGGAAATTATTTACACGATTTGTGTCATTTTACAACTAAAATAAAAACAAATTTACGAGTCCTTAACAAATATTTTTGAACTGCAGTAGGCCGCACAATTAATTCCAAACAGTTCAGTCTGATAAGAATTCGTTTACCCAGTATGGAGATAATTTAAGCAAACTAGTTTTCATTTCAGTTCAGGAAATTTAAAATACGTAAATGAATGATCGATTGTTAATTAGATAAATAAATATAATATTCACTTACAAAGAATATTTATTCCATACAATTTAAATATAAATCTTGAAGTTTTATAGTATTTGAATAACAGACTACTTCAGGACGCTTGATAGCAAAAGGCTTAGATTACCAAAACGTTTGAGATCTTTACAAATCTTATGTGAGTGAAGGATATTAATTTCATACAGACAGTAATAACTCAAAATTTGAGAAAAAATGAATGCATTTGAAAGAAAATCCTTTGTTATTTTCATACGTATTTCTAAACAATTCCATTTTAACTTACTTTTTATTTATTGGTTTTTATAAGTTTTATAGACTAAAACATTACAAAATAATTGTAATGTTCTGTAATATACATCTCACAAATACTATTGCCTTCCTTGATTTATCCAATCAACTTATCTTCCTCACTGTCAGGCCCAAGAGACATTATGTGTAACCTAACTTAAACTTACATTCATCAGACTAACTCTACTATCCTAATCTGAGTTAATTAGGAACTTACCCCACCTAGGCTCATCCAACCTCGTTGTAAGACTATAAGTACCCAGGCTTACATTGCTGGTCTAACATTGCTTATAAACAAAACTAACTGACTACTAACCTAACATACCACTTCCTCCCTTACCAATCTAACCTAACCTAACCTAATCTGTCATAACGTAACCTAACATCACCTTCATACTCGAATAATTTACTACTAACCTAACCTAACGTGGACGCTACCGTTTCCAGCCTCGTCAAGCTAACCTAACAAAACTCACCTCTAGACAAAACTAACTTGCTACTTTCCTGACCAGGCGTAACCTAACCTTTCCTATACATAAGACTAACCTACTAATAACCTAACAACATAACCTACATACAAAGTTAACTTTCCACTTACCTAACTAACATAACACGTCTAGTCCAACCAATCTATCATAATGTAACAAAACCTCACAAACATACAAAACGAAATTATTACTAACCTAACCTAACCTAATTTAACCTAACCCACCTGTACACAAGACTAACGTACTACTAACCTAACCTAACTAGTCGCTTAACTAGATGACAAGTTCGGTGAGCACCTGACCTAACGTAACCTAACCTGACGTTTCCACAAAACTAATTTACCCCTGACCTAACCTAACGCTAAAGCCATGTTTCCAGCCTTAACCAGTCTAACGTAACCTAACCCCACCTCCCGTACACAAGACCAACCTACTACCAACCCAACCTAACCTAATCTGGTCGCCTACCTCGCTGTCAGGTCCAAGCAGCGTCGGCAGTATCTGCGTCACCCAGGTGAACGCCGACCCAGCCACCATCGCCGACATCGCCGCTGTGGAGGAACAAGAGGTGTGGTCAGTAAAGGGTATAATGGGGTAACAGCGTAAAAGTATTCTCAATGTAGAATACACACTTGTTAAATCAAAAGTATCTTGGGGGCCAATCTTTGCTTGGGAAAGGACAGTAAGTTTGTTTAGATGACTTGGTAAGTAATATTTCATCACTTCCCGCTACTAATTAGCAGATTCTCATAGTTCATTTGCCTTTTTAAGGTCACTCCAGTTGTTATTTATACCTCAATGTCCGTTTGTTTGAATTTATATATGATTACGCTATATATGTAATCTTCACTCAATGGTTGTAGTAACGGCTCTCAGGAAACCACATTTTGATACTTAAAAAAACAGCTGTTATTCTTTTGTTTTAATTTTAATCTACATTACCTGGGGGGCCGAGCTTTGCTCGGGGAAGGCTAGTCAGTTTTTTTAGATTACTTGGAGTAATATGTCACCACTTCCCCCAACTGATTATCGTATTTGTATAGCTCTTTTGCCTCTTTTCTGAATTTTAAGGTAACTCCAGTTGCTATTTATAGCTCAATTTCCCTTTGATTTATTTTTGATTTGACCACTCTGTATATGCAATCTTCACTCAACAGTTTAGTCACTGCTCTCAGGAAACCACATGTTTTTTGTTTTTTTTAACCATTTTATTAAACCGTTCAGCATTATTACAATTGCTATACAGGCTAAAGTTTAATACAATACATGTGGATAACATAAGAAATGACAAAGATTGAGGTCAGCCGATCAGCCCCTCAGGCACAGAATTCATAATGTTCAGTGGCACAGGGTATTGCCATATAACTTCTTTGTGTAACAATCTAACAAACAACATAACAAGTAACATAATCTTCGGGTAATCTCGGTGTGCACAAACTTTTTTTACATTAATTTAACAAAATATCTTGAGGTAACCTTGGTTTGAGACGAAGCCTTCTGAAATCGGACGGGGGCCCTGTGTTGAAATATTGAATCCCTCTTACAGATGCAAGTTTTGTAAAAAACTTCAGAGTTGACTTTTTTATAAATTCTTTGATTTGGGAAATTCCAAGTTCGTGGTGAATTTGGGCATTACGTACATACCAAGGGCATTTAAGTGTTATTCTCAAAGTTTTGTTTTGGAAAGTTTGTAGTTTATTAATTGCACTGGTCGAAGCAGTGCCCCATACTGGGCATGCATACAACAGTAATGGTCGGAGGATAGTTTTGTAGAGAAGAATACCATTTTTCACTGATAGAGATGATTTCTTGTTTAATAATGGGAACAGTTTTGATAATCTTCCATATGCTAAGTTAAGCTTTTTGTTTATGTGAAATTTCCAATTTAGTTTTCGGTCAAAATAAACTCCTAAATATTTTATTGCCTGATCTGGAGGGTTCCATAGTATTTCATCGTCTAATATTTCAAGATTTTGAGGTTCTTCAGGTCTGCGAAGAGTAAAGATTTTTGCCTCACTTTTGTTTTGATTGATTGCTATTCTCCATCTCGTAAACCAATGAATTAAATTGTCCAGGGATTCTTGAACGTTTGTTGTAGCAATATGAATGTCATGGTGTGTGGAATAAATAAGGGTATCATCAGCAAAAACAGCGGTTTTAACATTAGTTGACAGAGGCATGTCTGAAGTGTATATGTTGTATAAAAGAGGCGACAAAATTGCACCTTGTGGCACTCCGGCTTGTATGGGCCTAAACCACATGTTAACAATTATAAACAACACAAGGATTATTTCGACAGTTCATTTATTGATTAGTCTATAACCAGCTGATACACTATTCGTTCAAATTTATATATATATATATATATATATATATATATATATATATATATATATATATATATATATATATATATATATATATACAGGGTGTCACAAAAAAGTGTGATGGGCTATACAGGACCTAATTCTACATGCAAAAATAAGTCAAAAATGAAGAATAACATTTTTTTGGATTTCGGCTTAGTTTAGCCGTAATCCGCCATATTGTTTTTTTGGGAAAATATTTATTATTTCAAAAACCCAATGAGATATTTTTACGAAACTTGGCAAAAGTGTTTACACTAAAGTAAGTAACATTAAAAAAAAATATATTTTTTTACCTTTCCAAATTACAAAATGGCGGCCATTTGAATTTTTTATGCCAAATTTCATGAAAACCGGTACCTAAATCAAAATCTTTCAAGACACAAAACTTTTTGTATTTATTATAACAAATTCAACAAAACAAAAATGAATAAAATCGGTTCATAAATAAAGAAGCTGTGTTTATTTTACTAATTTAGACTGAAATTACTTAATTACATTACATAAATTATTACATTACATTTAATAAATTTTAATATTAATAATAATCATTTGTTGTTTAAAACAATGGAATGAAGAGGATACACCACATGTAGGTAGGCAATCAATCTACTAATCAATCTTGATTAATTGTATTTCTCCTTTTTACTCCACATTAACAGCTGATATGCATTTAATCAGCTGTTATAACAAATCCATTGTTGACCTGCCACACATTATTGCTGTTTTGTTCACATCCAATTGCTGCTTAGACGTTTACGTAACTAGCTCATAATGCCAGTAGAGTTTACAAACGCGGAACTAGCTGATATCCAATCTGACAGTCCATACATTAAGTGGATATGATATCCAATCTGACAGTCCATACATTAAGATGGCAACTTTTCATACACTCATTAACAGGATGATTAAAATACCTATCAATGAAAAAGATTATGACGAAGAAAAGGAAGCAATAAAAACATTAGCCAAATTGAACGGATACAAAACCAATTTAATTGACAGGATGTTAAAAAATCAAATAAAAAAAACAAAAACAGAATATTCCAGTTGGAAAAGCTAAAAATGATTATTTATGCCTACCTTATAGCGCAACTGTAAACAAAGCCATCCGGAAAACTTTTGAAAAGACAAATTACAAGCTAGCATTTAGAACCAGAAATAATTCGTTTCACTTAATAAATAAATTCTCAAATACTAATCAAAATCAAACAAACAAATTTGAAAAATGCGGTATCTATAAGATCAAATGTAGCGATTGCCCAAAATATTATGTAAGCCAAACTGGAAGAAGTTTTAAACGTAGGTTCAACGAACACATCCAAGCAGTTAGGTCAAACAATAAAACCTCGCAAAAATCTGCCTTCGCTGACCACATACTAAAAGCAGATCATAAATATAAGAACTGTGATGAAAATATGTCTATTCTAGAAATAATGAAGAAAGGCCAAAAATTAAATGTAAAAGAAGAATTCCATATATATCAGAGCCATAAAAATGACAGTCACAATATTTTAAACACCATGCAGATACAATCAAGTAATCCAGTTTTTAACAAAATTATAAATAAAAAGACAAATATATAACACTTACACCAGTAGAGATCGCAATCAGCTGTCTGTTATCAAATTTTATTTATTTACATTTTGTGATTGATAATGAAAATAAGGTTATGTATTAAGCAAATCAGCACGTGATCATGGCTTTTATAAGTCGAAACATGTTGTGTTAATTAATTAAAATGTTTTCTCCAGGGTACTCATGTTACTTATTTTTCATCTATCATATAGTAGCCCTTCTATGTGAATTTAATTTAATATATATAATATATATATATGTGTCCGTTAACACGATAACTTGAGTAAAAAAAGTCCGATTTTGATGAAATTTGGCTCAAATGTGTAAAATGACATTCATGACATTAAGTTCGAAAACCAGAAAAATCGGACCATGGGAAGGGGGGTTTATGGTGGTTTTAAATTTTCCAAAAATCAGTTTTTTGCTTTTTTCACCCTACAATTTTTAAAAAACTTAATTTTAGTTTTGACCATGTTATAGAGCATAAAAAAACAAATAATTTAGTATCTTGAATTATAAACCTAGGTTAAGTGGTTGCGGAGAAAATCCAAAAAAACCTGCTCATAAAATCTCCCATGTTAATCTTATGGGAAAAAGGTTTTTAGCGAATTTCCCCTATAGGGAAGAAGCTATTACCGTAGTCGGCATGGTAAGACCTAGGCCCGGGACCATGATAACTTTTCGTTTTGAGGTCCCCAGACCCCAAAAACACCATTCGTTCGAAACTGTATATATATATATATATATATATATATATATATATATATATATATATATATATATATATGTGTGTCCGTGAGCACGATAACTCTCGTAAAAATTATCCGATTTTGATGAAATTTGGTATAAACGTGTAAAGGAACATTTATGACTTTAAGTTCGAAAACCAGCCAGATCGCTTTATCCGAAGGGGTATTTTGGGGGGGTTTTGTACCCCAAAAATGGGTTTTTTGAATTTTTTACATATAATTTTGGAAAAAGTCAAATTTTAGTTTTTACCATTGGATTCAGCTTAAAAAAAACACACAATTTGGTATTTTGATAATTTCTCTACGTCAATTGGTTACCGAGATATTGAAAGTGCTAAACACAGTACGTTGTCTAATGTTATTCTTATGGAGGAAAAGAAAAATTTTATATCTCGCTTATTTATGAACGTATACTGACAAAACTAGGTATACGGCTTCATCTGGTTGTGGACCATTGATATTTGCTCAAAAAAACAATTTTTTGCCAAAGGCTCCCGTAGCAGCAAACCTCCATACTCAGCCCCATGTTATTCTTATGGAGAATAAGTAACGTGTTATCTCCCTTAATTATGAAAATAAATTAATGAAATTTGGTACGTGGCTTTACCTAAATGAGTTATATTGATATCTGTATAAAACCCCATTTTTTGTTTTCCTTCCTTCAGCAAACCTGCATACTCAGCCGCCATGTTATTCTTATGGAGAATAATTAAAATGTCATAAATCGTTTATTTTTGAATGTATATTGATGAAACTTGGTATGTGGCTTTATGTGGTATTAAGATACATATATATGCATTGGAAATTCGCTGAGTATGCAGGTTTGCTGCTACGGGGGTATTGGCTTTTCCTCAGTTTATTTTAATGTAAACTTCACATTTGCTTTTACCAATCTGTTCAGTTCCATAAAAAAATCATTTTGGTGTTTAAATTGTGATTCTACGCCCAACCGTTGCAGAGATATTCAAAGTGCTAAACACAGTACGTTGTCCAATGTTATCCTTATGGAGAATAAATAAAATATGATATCTCGATTATTTATGAATGTATGTTGATGAAACTTGGTGTGTGGCTTCACGTAGTACTGGTATATAGATATTTGCACAAAAAATTTATTTTTTGTTGATTATTCCCGTAGCAGCCAACCTGCGTACTCAGCCCCCATGTTATTCTTATGGAGAATAAGTAAAATGTAATGACTCCCTTAATTATGAACATAAATTAATAAAACTTAGTATGTAGCTTCACTCGGTTGAGTTATATTTGATAATTATATAAAAACCCATTTTTCTGTTCCTTGTTGCAGCAAACCTGCTTTCTCAGCCCCCATGTTATTCTTATGGAGAATAACTAGAATGTTATATGGCACTTATTTATGATTGAATATTGATGAAACTTAGTATGTGGCTTCGCCTAGTTAAATTTTATTTATATTTGCATAAAAACCAATTGTTTCTGTTCCTCGTTTCAGCAAACCTACGTACTCATTACCAATGTAATTCTTATAGAAAATAATTAAAATCGCTTATATGTGAATATATTTTTATGAAACTTTGCGGCTTTATGTGGTATTAAGACATATATTATGCATTGGAAATTCGCTGAGTTCGCAGGTTTGCTGCGACGGGGGTATTTATTTTAAACTCCATAAGCACAATGTTATTATTTTTGTTTACATTATTTGATTTTTCCAGGGGATAAGGGGGATGATTTTCATCCCAGAAATTAGTTATTTCCAACATTTGAAGGAAATCGTTGGAGCCGTTTTTGAGATCTCAGTTGTTGCAAGCAAGCACGCACGGACGCAAGCAATCAAACCTTACTTGTATTAGAGTATAGGATAAGCCCAATGGTAATTTAGTTAACTTTTCATATTTTTTTTGTACATTATTTGTTTTTTCCTGGAGTTGAGACCGGTCTAGAACTTATTTTTATCCCAGAAATTAGTTATATCCAACATTTGAGGGTAATCGCTGTTGCCGTTTTTGAGTACAAAGTTGCAAGCAAGCAAGCATACAAACCGTAGTCATATTAGAGTATAGGATTCCAAAACAGTAATCATATTAATCCTTGAAATTACTCGTTTTCTGTTCAGTTAAGAAAGTCGGTTATGAAGTGTAATAAGGATTGTAGGGAATGGGTGACAGTTTAATGCCCACTGTACTCCCTGGGCTCGCCTCGTCAAATGTAGGAATGTTAGTTCTATGACATATAGCTTAGCATTCGGTATCGATAATCGATATATCAGTACATATCAGTATTTAAAGGCCTATTCGATATTTTAAAATCGATAATTGGCATTTGATATATTTTTCCTGGCGATAATTTGCCTATAAATCTAATTTACCGATATCAATAGTGGTAGGGAATCTAATTTTTACAGCATAAAACGGGTCCTCTTAAAAACATGACTTTAATGCCTCAGGCTTTTTACAAACTTGCCAACTAGCTGAAACAGAAATAGATAACGAAGGAATGATACATTAAAATGTTTTATTTCAGCTTGTAAATGTTTTCAATTGAGTTTCGGAGCTATTTGGTAATGTTTACAAGTTAAAGTTTATTTTAATAATTAAGTTAACTTTCATTTTTGGCGTGTGTAATTATTAGGGGTGGGTGTAACATTACTTTTTATTCTAAATTCGTAAATTTTGAATCGATATTTTACTCGATATCGAAATTTATCTCCGATATTATCGTGATATCGATAGTCTCGGGTCGATAAAATTATTGATATCACTGTCGAGTCTTTCATTCGATAAAACCTAATGAAATAACTTACGTTCTATTTACACGCCGAGGTTGATGCTTTTAACACGTTTTGATCTTTCAATCATCGGTATCAAAACAATCGTTAGATTGTGTTATCTAAAGTCACTCAGGTCAAGTGGGTTTATTGGTTTGAGTTTTCGAGCAATTAAAATTGTGGGATTCAAGGAACAACGCATTGGGGGATTTCGTCGTGAAACCTTTCTTGCAGATAATGCAATCTATACCTTTAAAAGCAAAGCCCGTATATATATGTGTGTGTATGTGTGTGTGTGTGTGTGTGTGTGTGTGTGTGTGTGTGTGTGTGTGTGTGTGTGTGTGTGTGTGTGTGTGTGTGTGTGTGTGTGTCCGTTAACTCGATAACTTAAGTAAAAAACTTTGATTTTGATGAAATTTGGCTCAAATGTGTAAAGTGACACTCATGACTTTATGTTCGAAAACCAGAAAAATCGGACCATGGGAAGGGGGGTTTATAATTTTCCAAAAATAAGTTTTTTGAATTTTTGACCCTAAACATTTTGAAAAATTTAATTTTGGTTTCGACCATTTTATAGAGCTTAAAAAAAAGTATAATATAGTATTTTGAATCATTAACCTAGGTTAAGTGGTTGCGGAGAAAATCCAAAAAACGTGTTCATAAAATCTCCGATGTTAATCTTATGGGTAAAAGGTTTTTTGCATTTCCTCAGTTCATTTTAATGTAAACCTCACATTTACTGTTACCAATCAGTTCAGCTCTACAAAACAATAATTTTGGTGTTTAAGTTGTGATGTCCAACCATTGTAGTGCTAAACACAAGTGATATTCAAAGTGCTAAACACAGTACGTTGTCCAATGTTATCCTTGAGGAGAATAATTAAAATTTGATATCTCGATTACTTTGAATGTATGTTGAAACATGGCATGTGGCTTCACCTAGTACTGGTATGTTTATATCTGCACAACAAAATTTTTATCGATTTCCCCACAGCAGCAAACAAGCATACTCAGCCCCCATGTTATTCTTATGGAGAATAAGTCAAATGTAATGTCTCCCTTAATTATGAACATAAATTAATAAAACTTGGAAAGCATCTTCGACTTGTAAAGTTATATTGATAATTGCATAAAACACACATTTTGTGTTCCTTGTTGCAGCAAACCTGCGTACTCATCTTTCAATGTTATTCTTATGGACAATAAATAAAATGCTATATATCACTTATTTATTAGTATAAATAAGTGATTTATTAGTATTTATTCGTATTATTTGTATAAAACTTGGTGAGGGGCTTTATATGGTATTAAGACATATATTGTGCATTTGAAATTCGCTGAGTACGCAGGTTTGCTGCTACGGGGGTATTTTCCTTTCTAATTGTATTACAATTTTATTTTTTGACTGAAATTAAGATAACTTTTTTGGGCCTTTTTAAGGCCTATAAATGTTTTGTGGTTGAATCCAGTTTTCTTTAACATAAACACTGTTGTCGAAACCTATTATAATAATGTATTTACTTAATGGTCAATAAATGTCTTTTGTCTGACTGAAACTTTTAGGACCAATGGGACGTTTTGAATAACCACTAAGAGATTTTGAATATATATACTTTTTCACACGTATAAATCATAATCATTTGATAAGATACATAATGTTTTTGTCACGATACATTGAAATTTGTTACGATCGCAATCCCATTTGGTTACATGAAGTCCAAAAATTGTGTTTCAAAAATATATTTTCGGTTTCAATTGTGGCAGAGGGTTATTCTGATGTAATCTTTTTTATTTGGAGGATGCCGACGCCCTTGTGAAGTTTTACTCTTCGGCTTTACCCCATGGTAAGGAGGGAGTGTTGTCAAGCCCACCGTGAATTACAAGGGGAGTATGAATTAACCATCGTAACCAACTCTTAAAAAAGCTGAACCCATTTCGGATTTACATTAATCTTACGATTTTTTAAGGCATTATGAGGTTCAAAATAAAAAACTTAGTCAATCACGACCACTATTATTTTTCGTAGGTGTTGATTTTTTGGTTTAAAGCGTTAAAGTAATAAAACATAAACAATGAGCTCAAATTCAAAAGGATTTTTACGATGGTTATTTGGCGGTAATTGTTTGATTACGTAATACATTTTTTATTGAGTTCCGAGAAGCGGAAAAACCAGGTAATAGATCTTGCTAGCCAACTGGCATCATCAGTCAAGGCTAGTAAAAAAGCTAGCCTTGATCATAAATCGGGTCTGCAGTGGTTACAGAGAAAAAACTATAAGCTCACGAACTCCACGTCAGAAAAATACCTATGATATTAGGGATATACCTGGAAGAAAAGCTTCGCTCTTATGGGTAACGTTATTTGTACAAAAGACCTCTTCTTCCATCAAAGTTAAATCCCCCAAGATACGCTTTTCTTCCAGCAAAGTACGACCCCCCCAAGATAAGCTATTTTATAAAACTTCAAAATCCCATGAAAAACTCTTATTCCAGCAAAGTTCGACCTCACATGATGAGCTTTTCTTCAAGCAAAGGTCGACCCCACACGAAAAACTGTTCTTCCAGCAAAGAATGACCCCCAAGATAAGCTGTTCTTCCAGCAAACTTCGACCCTACATGAAAAGCTATTTTTACAGCAAAGTTTGACCCCCATGATAATCTCTTCTTCTAGCAAAGTTCGACGAGTTCAACCCCTCCAAAATTATATCTCCTCCAGTAAACATAGACCCAACACTGTAAGCTTTTCTTCCAATAAAGCTCAATCCCACATAAGCTTTCCATAAACCATTTTAAAGCAGCTCTATTCCCTTTTAAAAAGTTATTCTTTATTCAAAACTCTTCAATGAAAAGTTGGCTATAATTTCATAAGACCTTCTACAATTAAAGTTCTTACAATTTCAGTTTAAAGTTGACCCCTTTTTTGAGCCCTTCCTCAATAAATACCTTAGCCTCAGGACTTAGCTCAAGTTTGTCAGCAAAATCATTTCCATAAAAACGTAATATTACATTTCACCCCAGATTTCAAGTTTGTCAGCAAAATCATTTCCATAAAAACGTAATATTAAATTTTACCCCAGATTTCATTGAAAGGTTATATTTTAAGTCTGACTTTTTTGCTTGACTACTCTAGTAGCATTTTGTATTTAACGTTGTTAGATGACAACGGTCCAAACCTCTCAAAATTCGTGTGGGTGCCCTGGATTCGAACCCACGACCTCTTGCACAGAAATCCAGGACCCTTAGACTACCAAGACGATCAAACCTTTTTTTAGACTTTTATTGAAGAATCACTTTGGGGATTTTGGTAATTGTCACCCCGGGGAAGAATAAAGTGAAACAAAATATGATTTTAAGTTGAAATACCCCCCCGCAGCAAACCTGCATACTCAGCGAATTTCCAATGAATATATATACACACTAAGCCACTTACCAGGATTCATAAGAAATATATTCACAAACAAGCGATACCGGTACTTAAAATATTAATTATTCTCCATAAGAATGACATTGGGATGAGTACACAGGTTTACTGCAACAAGGAACACAAAATATGGGGCTTTGTGCAAATATCAATAGAACTCATCTAAGTGAAGTCACATACCAAGTTCCATCCTCATATATTCCATAAATAAGCGATACATAACATTTTCATTATTCTCCATAAGAATAACATGGGGCCTGATTACCTAGGTTTGCTGCTACGGGAACCATATGCGAATTTTGTTTGTGCGAACAACATTAAACCACAACCAGATAAAGCCATATACCGTCAGTTTATGTTCTTAAATAAGCGAGATATACAATTTTTATTTTTCTCCATAAGAATAACATTGGACAACGTACTGTGTTTAGCGATATATAACAATTTGAACGAATGGTGTTTTTGGCATCTGGGGACCTCAAAATGAAAGATTTATCATGGTCTCGGGCTTAAGTCTTACCATGAGACCTACGGTAATAGCTTCTTCCGTATAGGAGAAATTCGCTAAAAAGCCTTTTATGACTGGACGGTTTCACATCTCGCCGACGCTGAAGTTGCTCCAATTTGTGAATAATAATTGAAGAGCTCTCCCGCGAATATGAAAGCCGCCGGGTCATTGAAACCGCATACTTAAAATTCTTCAGCAAAACCGGTTGCAGAAATGATTGCGCGGACAAATAATAGAGCGGTGGAAAACATGAGGTGAAAATTGTTTGACCGACAATCGAGAGAAAACAAACTGCACGAAACTCCCTTGATCCTAAAAGAATATGAGACTAGACGGTTAATTAATCCGTCATTATTTTTATTGAAGTTTCAGATGTAATTTATTGATAATGGTATGTCATAAAAAGACAACTGTTTTTGTTAATGTAGACTTCAAAGATTTGCAACATTGACTTGGAAGTCGAGTTGAGGAGAGATTGGTCAGAGCAAGTTCTACGATTGAATACTTTGGGAATGAAGCATAACTCGACTTGTACTTATTTGCGATTTTCAAGACTTGCCTTCAGACGTTCCACCACAGCGATATATGGGGCAGTTAATATATAAAAGAATTCTATTACTAATGTACTAATACTAGAAGAAATATGTACGGGCTTTTAGCTGTTGCAGGAGATGTTCGAACCGCATAACGCTAAACTGTAGGGTACCAACAACGTTTGATTAAACCGTAACCTCCAGATTTGTACCATCAGTAATATACTTAGCTAAAGTTAGTGAATTTCCTATGGAAAGTGAACTATTAGCATGACCCGCACGGTGAAACTTAAGCCCGGGACCACCATAGAAGTTCCTAACGTGACCCCCTGAACACGTTTTGGGGGATCGTTCAATATATACATATATATATGTGTTTGCACTCTAGCGGTCGCATTTTTTGTCCGAGTTACTTAAAATTTGGTAAGGACGTTAATCAGTTGGACAAGTTCGTTGGAAAAAACAATCGGAAAACTCTAAATCCCTTTTTTGGGGATTAATCTTTCAAATTTCGAGTTTTCGAGCCCGACAAGGGTCAGAAAAGGCCCGAATGTAAAATTAATGTAAATATTTACCGAGTTATTAAAGAAAATGTGTATCGACAAAACACATTACGTTAACTTATGGGGGTTTTATATTAGAAAAGCCTGTTACTCATTTGTTGGTGTACTTTTATCATCCCCAGCAACCTCACGCCTACTTTCAAGCATGACTGGACCTTCTCCTAACCTTATAATGCGCAAAATTGTATTCCCAGAATTGCAGGTAAATGAAACCAGGAGCATCAAAACAGCCAAAAATTCAATGTTTTCAGATATCAATAAAAATAGGAATAAATGTATGTTTTACACTGATTTTGAGTTTTTAAAGTTTTTATGTGGAAAGTCACTTCCCTCACGTCAGCGTGCTGCGTACAAACTTGTTTTACGTATACACTTGGTACGTTCAAATCAAGTTTTGTTCCCACAAAGCCCGGACCACAGGTACTGAGTTTTAATTTGAAGTTTAAGGCGCACCTATTCCAACACCTCATGGTGTTGTATGCAAACTAGATGACTGATTACAGCTCAGATAAAAAATAAAACAGCTGTTCTGAATGTGGTTACGAGAGTTTTCATTGGAACTTTAAAGGCTTCCTGCACGTTTGAAGGACAATAGCCACTGTAAACCCAGTAAAGGATTAACTACAAACCCTTTTGATGGATACCAATTATGTGTAAATGCATCTGTTTGATTTTGAAATGAGTACACAAGACAAATCGGGAGACAGCATTTTTTAATTCAAATATGTAGAGTAATGTTAATACGTTCATGAAATAATTGGTCAAACCGGCTGATTAATGTTGTTTGAAGAGCGAAATCTGTGCTTTCCCAATAATATTTTACCCCTTGTGTTAACTTTAAATTCTGAACAATCACATACAGAAACAAAAGGGCTTAATGGGGGTTGAGAGATTTCAAGTGACATTTAAATTAGCATTAGTAATAATCGGTTTGCCTACCCTCTGCATATAAATCAGCTTTCTCTTTTAACAAATAGATTTTGCTTTAACAAAGAAACTTCACCAGGCAAAGCTCGGCTCCCGGGTACTTTGTAAGACTAAACTAAAGTAAATGCTTAGGATCGTATCTGACCTAGTTTCAAACATCGCATAGTAATAGTCTTAAATTGAGCAAGCAAGCTTTAGAAAGTGTGAGTTACGGAAGAGACGGAAGTGGCCTAGTCGGCCTCTGATGTCACTGTGCCACCCCTGAGGCTTGGAGAGGGTAGTGTCACTTTCTCATAGGGTTAAACTGCGAATCAGAGGAGGGTGTTTCCTAGAAGGCCGAATAGTTTAGAAAGCTACTAATTTCCCTTAGAAAATAATTTAGATCCAAAGTTTCTAGGTTGTCGAGATGAAATTTACAACCGATTTAATTCCTGTGTAATTAAACTTTGGTGTTCACGAATGTACGGAAAGATTTAGGCTGTTTAAAATAATCCTAAGTCATTAGGGCTCTGCCCCAATTGCGGTAATAGCTCAAATGTTATTCTTATGGGGATCGATTAAAATAAAATAAAACCTCTTGATTGATAAGTGTAAGAACCCTGAACGGAGAACGGACCCCCCCGAACGAGCTTATACATCTAGAGCTCTCGAACACATGTTAATCTCCAAGAAAAGGTAGAGCCTATAGGATGGCCGACATTTTCCTCTATTCACACTCTGTTCCCATGGAAACAAACTAATCATAGAATTTAAAATAATGTAATCCGCAAGTTTTGCTCAGCTGTTTTCCATACAGAAAACAATTAAAGGTTTTCCTTTAAATTTAAAGTGTTTGTAGTGTAAATACATTTAAATCGTTAAAGCATATGTAACACAAGGAGAAACAAATCGATAAAAATGCAATTTATATCCTACTAATATTATAAATGTGAAAGTTGTTAAGCTTGTTTGTATGTTTGTTTAGATAGATATTTGTGACTCAATTACGCTTTAACCACTGGACTGATTGAGCTGAAATTTGGCAGAGAGGTACTTCATAGTCCTGAGTAACATGTAGACGTATTAAAGTTGCAAAAATACTATAGGGCTTTTCCCCGCTGGGGTTCAAAGTTCCCATGTATTCCTTATGGACTCATTTCTGTTTGAGCTGATGAAAATACAAACAGATGATCTTGATGCTTAGTAGTTCCACGGGCTAAGCACAGAATGAAGCACTCACAACTCTCATAGTTTTTATAAATCATTCGCGGGGCGAAGCCTGCAGGTATCATCTAGTGTAAAATAATTTCGATCATATGCTTGCAGGAAACTATCGTATCGTGTGGTTTGTTTACAAAAATATCGTCCAGTGAGGCTTCACCAACGAGGGTTAAAATCTAGAGCTCTCGTCTGGGGCAAAAAATCGGCATTTTTGCCTCCGAACCCTCTGAAACCACCATGGTAACCAACCAAATCCTCTCTTCACAAGATTGGATTTGTTACTCCTCTCTTCACACGTTTACCATGTACCTTGTGAAGAAAGGATTTTATGGTTTACGTGAGGAAAATTTTGGTCAACATGTAGGCTTCACTTTTCAACACCAGACGAGGCCTCTAGATACATTGACCTTGGTGAGAACCCTATAAGGAGATCTGACTACCCCAGTTGCATTTCAGTACAAATGTTTACGCAATAACACACAGTTACCCAGCATTAGAACAAATTACAATCCGAGTATTCTCGAAATCAAGAAATGGTTACACAAACTGTTTTCTGCTTACGATCGATTTCGTTTGGTTTTGATCAAAAGGTCCACTTCTATATCATCCATTTATTGATTGATATCTTAACTATAGACAATTGCAAAATTACTACCAACAAAACGAGTTAGACATTACGTATAGACTGGTGGTTAGCGAAGGTCATGTCTGCTATTTCTTAGAACCCTATCCACACTAAATATCCCAACCAGAATGATTTGACCTCGTCACACGACACTTACATCACAAACGGACATCGCAAACAGAAACAAACATCATCACAAACAGAAAAACATCACGATTTAATCAGGACGAGTGTATATAATTACTATCTTCTCAGAACTTCACGAAATTTATTTTTTCTGAACCATCGTTTTTAACTTTATTTATTGTTTTAATTGTTAATAGATTTTTGTAAAATGTATTTTTCACAAATCTAAATAAATAATAAAAACTACTAGCTTTCGCCCGGTGGTCGAAATTTGACCAAAGATGGTTTTATGAATAATAATACATGTTTCCACATCCTGCTCAAAAGTTAAATAAAAACACTGGTACCGGTATCATAATGTTGACCTTCATGAATAGTTAGATAAATTATTTGCACTCATCTATCATATGGGATGATGATTTGGGGTACATGTTCAAATACCCCCGTAGCAGCAAACCTGCATACTCAGCAAATTTCCAATAGATATATAAATGTCTTAATAATACATAAAGTCACTTACCAAGTTTCATAAAAATATATTCACAAATAAGCGATATACACAATTTTAATTATTCTCCATAAGAATAACATTGGGGCTGAGTACGCAGGTTTGCTGCAACAAGGAACACAAAAAATGAGTTTTTATGCTAATATCAATATAACTTAACTAGGTGAAGTCATATACCAGATTTTATTAATTTATGTTCATAATTAAGGGAGACATAGCATTTAATCATTATCCATAAGAATAACATGGGGCTGAGTACGCAGGTTTGCTGCTACGGTGCCTTTGGGAAAAAAATAATTTTTTTGAGCAAATATCAATATACCACAACCAGATGAAGCCATATACCAAGTTTCGTCAGTATACGTTCATAAATAAGCGAGATATAAAATGTTTCTTTTCCTCCATAAGAATAACATTAGACAACGTACTGTGTTTAGCACTTTCAATATCCCGGTAACCAATTGACGTAGAGAAATAATGAAAATACCAAATTGTGTGTTTTTTCAAGCTGAATCCAATGATAAAAACTAAATTTTGATTTTTTTTTCAAAAATTACATGTAAAAACATCAAAAAATCCATTTTGGGGGTACAAAACCCCCCCAAAATACCCCTTCGGATGGAGCGATCTGGCTGGTTTTCGAACTTAAAGTCATAAATGTTGCTTTACACGTTTATACCAAATTTCATCAAAATCGGATCATTTTTACGAGAGTTATCGTGCTCACGGACACACACACACACACATATATATATATATAGCTTTCGCCCGGTGGTCGAAATTACAATAACAATAACAATAACAATACAATACAATAACAATATATATATATATATATAGTTTCGAACGAATGGTGTTTTTGGGGTCTGGGGACCTCAAAATGAAAAGTTATCATGGTCCCGGGCCTAGGTCTTACCATGCCGACTACGGTAATAGCTTCTTCCCTATAGGGGAAATTCGCTAAAAAGATTTCAAAAAATTATTTGTTAAAAAAACAATTTTTTATTTAAACAAAAGAGAATCGTGTAAAGACACTTTCAAGAGAATACATTTACTCGCTCTACCATAGATTTACATATTGGAAACAAAATTACATTGTATTTCCTAATGTGAATTAATGTGTGGCAGGGATATTCACAAATATGATTCAAAATCAAGTAATGAGTTCCACTCTCAACCACACATTAAATGTATCAAAAAATTCAAAAATCAAAAATATTCCAACCCAAGCAGGAGTTAGACTCATTAATAATTTACCAGTGAAATCCCAAAATTTAAGAAATTCTTCATCATTTAATAAAAAAATAAAGGAACATCTAATTAAAAATTTTACACTGTTGATGAAATTATAGATCATCCTAAAATGTATAAAACAGCAATAATTTAGTACAAACTTGTTTTATAATTGAAAATTGTACCAACAATTAAATAATAACTGAGAACAGATTAAACTAGGTTTTGCAATATTATTTCATCACAATTTTGTGATTACCGTAGTTCATTTCAAAATTATTTGTCAACTTAAACATTGCTAAACAAAAGATTGTTGTAGTGGCAATAACAATTTTTGTATTGTTATTAGTTTATCATCTAGTTGCTCATGTTGCGGTCTTTCTCTTCCCCCTCTCTCTCTCTCTCCCTCTCTGACATATAGAAGTATTGTATTATGATATTAATAATAATGTTACTTCTTCCCTTCGACTCACATACCGGTTCCTACACGGAATAATTCTGGTCGATTCTAAAACGAGATCGCACGCAGCACGCTGACGTGAAGGAAGTGAATTTCCGCATTAAAACCTTTAAACAAATCTAATAAAGGGTTTAAAACAACACTGGTAATATTTTTTTAAATAAAAAATTCTATTTTTTGCCTGTTCTGATGCTCCTGGTATATTTGAATTGACTGTTAGGATGGCAATGTTGTAAATTATAAGGTTAGGAGGAGGAATAGTCAGGATAAAAAGTCGGTATAGGGGTATTGGGGGTGATAAAACTACATCAAGATATGAAAAACAGCCTTTTCCAGTGTAAAATCCCCATAAGACAACGTACTGTGTTAAGACAATTAACATTTTGTTTAATAACTGGGTAAGTACTTGTGCTAGAATGATGAGGGAGGCTTAAAACTTTTGGAATTTTACGTGCAATAATTTAATATGCACTATTGTTACATTCGAGGCTTTCCTGACCCTTTTTGGGCCCAAAAACTCAAAATTTGAAAAATTAAAATACCCCCGTCGCAGCAAACCTGCGTACTCAGCGAATTTCCGATGCATATATATGGGTATCATTACTACCTAGAGCCACTCACCAAGTTTCACAAAAATACATTCATTAATAAGTGATATATAGCATTTTATTTATTCTCCATAAGAATAACATTATAATTGAGTTCGCAGGTTTGCTGCAACAAGGAAGATAAGAAATGTATTTTTTTGCAATTATCAATATAACTCAACCAGGTGAAGCTACATACCAAGTTTTATTAATTTGGGTTCATAACTAAGGGAGATATGAAACTTTACTTATTATCCATATGAATAACATGGGGCGCGAGTATGCAGGTTTGCTGCTACTGGGAAAAATCAAGTAAAACCTTTTTTTGTGCTAATATCAATATACCACAACTAGTTGAAGCCATATACCAAGTTTCATCAATATACATACATAAATAATCGAAAAATAACATTTTATTTATTCTCCATAATGATAACATTGGACAACGTACTGTGTTTAGCACTTTGAATATCACTGCAACGGTTGGACTAAAACAACAATTGAAACGCCAAAATGATTGTTTTGTAGAGCTAAACTGATTGGTAGAATGAAATGTGGAGTTTTTAGTGAAATTATCTGAGGAAAATCTAAAAACCGTATTCCCATAAGATTAACATGGGAAATTTTATGGACACATTTTTTTACTTTTCTCCACAACCACTAAACCTAGATTAATGATTCAAAATACTAAATTGTTAGTTTTTTTAAGCTATATAAAATGGCTATAACCAAAATCTAGTGTTTTTAAAATTTTAGGGTGAAAAGTTCAAAAAACTGATTTTTGGAAAATTTGAAACCCCCATAAAACCCTCTTCCCATAGACCGATCGATCTGGTTTTAAAACTTAAAGTCATAAATGTTACTCTCCACATTTGTGCCAAATTTCATCAAAATCGGGCGCTTATTTCAAAAGTTATCGCGGTAACGGATACATATATATATATAAATTTGAACGAATAGTGTTTTTGGCATCTGAGGACCTCAAAACAAAAAGTTGTCATGGTCTCGGGCTTAAGTCTTACCATGAGACCTACGGTAATAGCTTCTTCCCTATAGGGGAAATTCGCTTGTAAAAAAGCGAGTTAGAGTTTTCTGATTGTTTTGCCCAACGAACTTGTCCAGCCGTTTACAGAAGGGAAGGTTCCTATCAAATTTCAAGTAAATCAGACAAAAAATGCGACCACTAGAGTGCGAAAACACACACACACACACACACACATATATATAAGTTTTTAGCGACCCTCCAAAACGTGTTCACGGGGTCACGTTGGGAACTTGTAGGGTGGTCCCGGGCTTAAGTTTCACCGTGCGGTTCATGCTAATAGTTCACTTTTCCACAGGAAATTCACTGAAAATGGCAAAATTGCTGCATATTTCCTATTCTGTGTGGATGATCAAAAACTCAACTTCATAACCTTTTGTACTATTGCGTTGCCATTATCTCAGTACATTTAAACTGATCTTGCCGTTGAGCTTGCATTTGTAAAAATGCACCAAACAGACGTTAAATATATAATGGATTCGGTTAATATTCTTCCATACGATTTAAATGGTGTAAATATGAAGGCCTGTGGGGTGGAGCCCAGAGGACCGATGTTAATTGTAAGGGAGTTCTGCTAATCTACACGTCAGTACCTTTCTAACGGAATGCGTGAATTTATCCTACGACGCCCACACTCAGAGAAAGGCGTAGACCCTGCCACAATAATTCTTGATTTTCCCTACAGTGTTGATATTTCTGTTAGCAGCTTTTTGAAAAAACACGAACAAATCTGTGCTTAAACTCAAAACAAGTTCGCACGCAGCACGCTGACGTTAGGGAAGTGAATTTCCCCAATAAAAACTTTAAAAAATCAAATAACGGGTTTAAACAAAGATTTGTGATATTTTTAGCGAAATGGGAAATATTCAGTTGTTTGGCTGTTCTGATGCACCTGGTTCTATTTAAATGCAGTATTGGGATGGCAATGTTATGCATTGTAAGCTTAGGAGGATGTACCATCAGGATCAAAAATCGGTATGGGCAGTACCGGTTCTAGGGCAGTACGAGCCGTGCTCCAGCACTGGGCGCGCGGGGCGCGGCGCTTTTGGGGGGGCGGCACTCGGCGCTCATGACGGGCCATGGGGTGTGGGATTTGGGGCGTCGTCCGTAGCGCTAATATTTGAAAAAATATATAAACCCGACTAATTTTGTAAATTTGTTGTATATTAGTATTATAAATTGTTAAAGACATTATTGGGAAGTATGTTGTACATTCACCATGTTGCACCTTCATTATGCTTAAAACATTAAATTCACAAATCAGATAAACACAATCTCCGCTCCCCTCTATTCCGAATCTAAAAGTTGTTTTGACCTATGTCGTTTTGTAACATTAAAAGAGTGAATAAAACTCGCAATACGATGAAAGAAAATTGAAATGTTAAAATATCGAGTTACACGATTCAACTAATTGATTTAATCCACCATCTTCGATTATTTTAAACTACTTCCTAGCTGAGGAAATATATGGTTTGGGGATTGGAGAGTATTGAGTCGGCATTTAATCTTTAATTGAAATTAAAATGATTCGTGTTTTATATTGCTATTATATTTAATAAGAGGGGAAAATATGGTACGCCCCCTCAGATTTTTGCACCCCTTTCGATCGGTAAGGTCCTTTCTTTGAAAAATATAGTGACTAGTTCCGTCTCTATTTAGAATAATTTCAATCAAGTTCTTATTTGTTAACTGAGTCATTTCGGGGCATTGGTTAAGTTTCACCGTGCGGTTCACGCTAATAGTTCACTTTTCCACAGGAAATTCACTGAAAATGGCAAAATTGCTGCATATTTCCTATTCTGTGTGGATGATCAAAAACTCAACTTCATAATCTTTTGTACTATTGCGTTGCCATTATCTCAGTAGATTTAAACTGATCTTGCCGTTGACCTTGCATTTGTAAATACCCCCCGTCGCAGCAAACCTGCGTACTCAGCGAATTTCCAATGCATTGATATGTTTCTCACTAGTACATAAAGCCACTAACCAAGTTTGACAAAAATCCATTCATAATAAGTGATTTATTACATTTTATTTATTCCCCATGAGAATAACATTAGGACTGAGTGCGCAGGTTTGCTGCAACGAGGAAGATAAGAAATGAGTTTTTATGCAATTATCAATGTAACTGAACCAGGTGAAGCTACTTACCATGTTTTATTAATTTATGTTCATAATTAAGGGATATATAAAACTTTACTTATTCTCCATAAGAATAACATTAGGGCTGAGTATGCAGGTTAGCTGCTACGGGGACAATCAACAAAACATTTATTTTTTGTGAAATTATCAATATACCAGTACAACATGAAGCCACATACCAAATTTCATCAATATACAATCATAAATAATCAAGATATCAAATTTTATTTATTCTCCATAAGGATAACATTGGACAACGTACTGTGTTTAGCACTTTGAATATCTCTGCAACGGTTTGACGTAGAATCACAATTTAAACACCAAAATGATTGTTTTGTGGAGCTGAAGTGATTGGTAAAAGAAAATGTGAAGTTTAAAGTAAAATTAACTGAGGAAAAGCCAAAAACCTTTTTCCCATAAGATTAACATGGGAGATTTTATGAGCATGTTTTTTGGATTTTTTCCGCAACCACTTAACCTAGGTTAATAATTCAAAATACCATTTTATTTGTTTTTTAAGCTCTATAACATGGTCTAAACCTAAATTAAGTGTTTTAAAAATTTTAGGGTAAAAAATGCAAAAAACTGATTTTTGGAAAATTTAAAACCACCATAAACCCCCCTTCCCATAGTCCGATTTTTCTGGTTTTCGAACTTAACGTCATAAATGTCAGTTTACACATTTGAGCCAAATTTCATCGAAATCGGACGTTTTTTACTCAAGTTATCGCATTCACGGACACATATATAGATATATATATATATATATATATATATATAGATATATATATACATATATATATAAATTTGAACGAATAGTGTTTTGGACATCTTGGGACCTCAAAACAAAAAGTTATCATGGTCTCGGGCTTAAGTCTTACCATGAGACCTACAGTAATAGCTTCTTCCCTATAGGGGAAATTCGCTAAAATGCACCAAACAGACGTTAAATATATAATGGATTCGGTTAATATTCTGTTAACCCCCATACCCCATGCCCCTGGGTATGGGGGTATTAGGAGTGATAAAACTACATCAAGATATGAAAAACAGATAGTGGTCAATGTTAGGAATTAAAAATACTTCTCGTCATTACAAATTAGTTGCGCTTTCGTCCTGGTTAAGCATTTGTATTTCTTCCAAAGTGACAGTACCTTAAATGAGTTTCGATTGTATTAACGAAAAAACATGTTTACAGCCAACTTCAGTTTTTGGAGTAACTGGTATTAAACTTAAATGATAAAAACACTTTTAGAATATAAGATTCAATATATCAGAAAAATTCATCTTTATAACTACAAAAAACCTTAAAGACCAAATACTCGAAGATAGAGTTTGTATAACTGAAAACGTGTAACACGTTAGAAACAATAATCAGAAAACTATATTTAACATCAGTTTTGTCAAAAACAAAAATAACTTTAACAGCAAACTTTGTTGTTTTTGATCGCAAAATTCAGCATAATAAATTCCCAGAACCGACAGAATCTTGGTCGGTTTTGATGATTTGTTTGGTTCCCCCGGAATAAATCTTTTTCCCACGACAGGTGTATTGTTTTCAGTTTTGCACTTCTACCTTCCTTCTCAGTTTTGAGGTTTATTTTCATTATTACTGTAGTAAATTTGATATGAGAAAGTGAACTATTAGCATGACCCGCAGGGTGAAACTTAAGCTCGAGACCACCATAGAAGTTCCTAACGTGACGCCCTGAACACGTTATGGGGCGTCGCTAACAACTTTATATATATATATATACAAACGGACAACTCCAACCCCCCTTTTTTGGAAATTTTAATTTTTCGAATTTTGAGTTTTTGTTCCCAAAAAGGGTCAGAAAAGCCCCGAATGTAAAATTAATGGATGTAAGAAGGCGGAGATTAGTAAGGCGAAAGTTATAAGCCCTCTCTCATCATTCTAGCACAAATATTTATCGAGTTATTAAAGAAAATGTCAATTTGTCTTAACACAGTACGTTCTCCTAAGGGGATTTTACACTGGAAAAGGCTGTTTTTCATATCTTGATGTAGTTTATCACCCCCAATTTCACTATACCAACTTGTTATCTTGACTATTCCTCCTCGTAACCTTATAATGTACAACATTGTCATCCTAATAGTGAATTGAAGTATAACCAGAAGCATCAGATCAGCCAAAAAATTACATTTTTAAATTTTTAAAAAAGTTACCAGTGTTGTTTTAAACCCTTTATTCGATTTTCTAAAGATGTTAATGCGGAAATTCACTTCCCTCACGTCAGCGCGCTGCGAGCGAACTCGTTATTTTTCTTAAACAAACTCATAATTGTTTGTTGATACGCTGAAGTCGCAGAATAATCCCCTGCGTCAGTGTGAGGGAGACGTGCGATCGTAGCAGATAGCCAACCACAGTACATTACAAAAATCAGCCTACTTATAAATACCCTACATACATAAATAGCCTACATCAGTATCGCACGGAACCAGAAACAACGCAAACGCAACAACAAGCGAGGGAGCGAGGCGCGTCGTCAGACGTCAGAGCTACGGTGGGAGCTTCATCATTTGCAATAGAAAAACAGTAAATGTGTTAAGGCCAGGAGGGAATTATTGACATTTTCAGAATGTAAGGAATCCCCAGGAATGTAAGGTGCCCATATAAGGAATCCTAACGGACATTTTGGTATACAATGTGTTGGGGGTTTGTCTGGAATCTTCAAATTTAGGTGCTGGAATCGCCAGGTCCGTAGTTTTACTAAAGTAGGATACGTTTTTCAAAAAGTAAGTGCCGCTTTATCGCACACTAATATATATCAATTTTAACGCGAAATGTTTCGTCTATCATGGGACCACCGAAACAAAAAGTTATGAATTTTTAGGGCATTTTCGCTAACATTGCGGAGCAACCAGTATATTCGTAATACTGGAGACGCGTGTGCGCCTTTTGCTCCGCTGTTTAGGGTGATTTTAAAATACATTTTAAAATACATCTTTTTCTCCGGGGGCAGAGCAGGTAGAAATCGAGGCCGCTGGTAACACCTCTTTTGCTCCGCGAGGGGGAGAGTAGCTAACATTCCCTCACACATTGCTTAGGCATTACCGCTTCCGCCAGCGTCGTGTGTTGTAACCTCAGACGATGGTTTAACGTGATTATCACCTATACTGTTACTGTTTCCTCTATCTTGAGCATATCACAAGGTAATGAGTACTTCAATGATAACTGTGTGGAAAAATGTCGACATGAATTAGTGGACGTATAACCAATGATAAGTGGACGTATAACTTCTGTCACGAAACTGTTCGCGTTTCTATTTGCTTCCCCCATAAGGAAAATATTAACGTTTAAAGCCCATCTTGTCATCGGATTATCCGATATCGCTTTTAAATAGCAAAATAAAATAACTAGTGGTTTAAGTGAGCGAAAATGTGATATCACAAATAACAATCGTTCAGAAAATCTAAAATATTCAATATTCACGGTTTTTAATGGATGAACTATTTGTGATATCGAAATTCCGCGCACTGAAATCGCTTGGTTTTTTTTGCTCGTTAAAGTGACTCGTAAACCAAGATATCGGATCGTTGAGGAGGGAAGGGCTGTGAAAGTTAACATCCTATACTCTAATACGAGCAATGTCTGTTTGTTTGCAAAATTTATCTCGAGATCGCCAAAGTTTGGGATTAGGGGCTTTTGGGTCTAAAAAATCGATTGGTGAAAAACACTACCTCAGGAAAACTCGTGTTTTTCTAAACAACTCATTTGAAGATTGAAAAATTGAAAGATTGAAAAATTTTAACATTGGGCTTATGGAGTTTAAAATCATAACAACGGTTACAATGAATCACAAAAACAAACCATTAAATCAGCTTCTATAAATTAAAATATTGTAAACAGCTGTTTATCATTATGGAAATAAAAAACCTATTTGAATGGAAACTCTCATAATGGAAATAAACAAACTACTTGAATGGCAACTCAAACTCTTTTTTCGATAGGCGAGTGAGCGTAGCGAACAAGCTCATCCGGAACGCCTTCAGGAGCGCCAGTGTTTTACCCACGATCTTCAGCTCGCAAGAACACAACTTCAGCTCGCCAGTGAGCGAAGCGAACGAGCTCATATTGAAAACGAGTTTACACGCAGCACGCTGACGTGAGGAAGTGAATTTCCACATAACAACCAGGGGCGGATCCAGAAGTCAAGTTTGGGGGGGGGGTGGTCACAGAAAGTTACCTCTCCCGCTTCCGTGTGGATGGTCCCTGACACCGTCATTATTGTTTTTAACCATATGAAATTATACAACGAATGAAAGTAAGTTAACATAATATATCAATAACCTTGTACTCAAGAAAAAAGCAATCTTAACTTTATAAACAAGCTAAACAAAAATTAACTTTAGTCATACTGCGCCCGACCGTAAATAAAAATAAAATATTTAGGCATTACACTTTTTCCTACGTCATCTGTAGGCGTCTAATAACAAGTAAGATGCCTAAATAAACAATTTATTTTAGTATTTACCCACGCAAAAAATTATTTACAACACGTATTTGAAATCTGCAATACTGAACTATACTACGTGAAGATACAATTAGGAATGAGGCTAACAGCCAAGGTCAACCACTTGAAAAATGAAAATGTCGTACCACATTTTTACGAAAAAATACTTTGCGTATGAGCTTCGGTTTGCACGCAATTCCTCTTTATTTAATTACATATAATTCGAGGCACTTTTTGCTTCTAGCCTAGCCACTAGATATTTATTGTCTAGCAACGGATTACGCGGTTTAAAAAAAAAAATCAAACCTAACCTGTGAACAAAGCACCGCTGATAGCAAACGACGCAACGGTAGGCGGGCAAAATCCAGTAAAAAAAAATCACCGAATACACTTGAAGCAACCTTTGCTGCTAAAATTTACCTCCAAGACCATGTTGAAAACACTGCATTTTCGGTCTGTCAACTGGCAAAACTGCAACAACATCGCGATACTCGGGAATATCCATGTTTTTTTAAGACGCTTTTAGGTTAAATACATGGATCTAAGTAATGTGTTATACACTAAAATGGACGTTTAAAATTTCACCTGTCTAACGGTGTGTATTTTATTTCATTTAAAGAAACGTTTAGGTTTGTTAGTTTGCATTTTAATGTAACCTTGTAGACGGGAGCGACAAAATTTGACTCTCGGAACCGAAAAACGGGGTTTCGGGAGGCTTTTGATGCTTACATTTTAATTCGGATTTATTCAAACTTTCATCGTATGCCTGAATAATAAAATAAACACAAACATTCTTAGGTTTGGGGGGGCGACCGCCCCTACCGCCCCCCCTTGGATCCGCCCCTGATAACAACTTTTAAAACTCAAAATCAGTCTAAAAACATTGATTTTTTGGCTGTTCTGATACTCCTGGTTTCACTTACTTGCAAAGCTGGGAATACAATTTTGCGCATTATAAGGTTAGGAGAAGGGCCAGACAGGCTTGAAAATAGGCGTGAGATTGCTGGGGATGATAAAAGTACTCTAACAAAGGAATAACAGGCTTTTCTAGTGTAAAACCCCCATAAGACAACGTACTGTGTTTAGTCGATACACATTTTATTTCATACCTCGGTAAATATGTATGCTAGAATGACGAGAGAGGGCTTAAAACTTTCGCCTCTCTAATTTCCATCTTTTAACGTGCATTAATTTTACATCCGGGGCATTTCTGACCATTTTTGGGGCCAAAAACTCGAAATTGAAAGATTAATCCCAAAAAAGGGTTTAGAGTTTTCCGATTGTTTTGCCCAACGAACTTGTCCAACTGATTACAAAAAGGAACGTCCCTAACAAATTTGAAGTAATTCGGATAAAAAATGCGACCGCTAGAGTGCAAACACACACACACAGACATATATATATATATATATATATATATATATATATATATATATATGTCTTTATATATATATATATATATACAATTTTGAACGACCCCCCAAATCGTGTTCAGAGGGTCACGTTTGGAACTTCTATGGAACTTCTGGCTTCCAGCCAGTCTTACAGTATTCGTAAAGTATAAAGTTGATATCATTGTCAGCAAAATACTCATGGACACTGTAGTACTCCTTTTCCCACAAAAACCTATCTCTACCACCTTCTAAATTTTATATCATCTGTCTCAGTTTTTAATACAGATTGATAAGGAGTTAACAAGTTGGGATATGTAGTAAAACGACTGCTTTTCAAAAATATAAAAATTTGAACGAATGGTGTTTTTGGCATCGGGGAACCTCAAAATGAAAAGTTATCATGGTCTCGGGCTTAAGTCTTACCATGAGACCTACGGTAATAGCTTCTTACCTATAGGGGAAATTCGCTTAATGTGGTGTTGTGGTGTGGTTAGGGTACAGTAGGGTAGAGGAATGCCTAACTATATAATGGTAGCATGGGAGAAGCAGAGGATCGGAGGACTTAAGAACATCAACTAAAAAACGTATTTCCCCAAATGTATCACACATTTCTCATCGAATTGCTGAAAATTACGCCACACTTGCACCTATTAAATGAACAAATGCGTAATTACAGCTTGTTTACAATACGCTAAATACCTGCAATGGCGGCGAAATACTGTCGGGCTAGTCCTGAGGTGGTGACGCTCACACCAAAGCGCCTCACCACCACCGCACACCTCACAAACACACCGTACATCGTACAAGAGGCACTGCGTAGGCACTCCAGGCACTGCCACAACCGCTAGCACTTTGCCCCTCCCCCACTCTCTCCCACCTCTGGACATTTACCAGTTTCGTGGTTGTAATTTTCAATGAATGACTCTGAACGGTTTTGAGGAAGTCTTGTCAGTTTATTAGCTTGGTACGTGGGGGTCGAGCTTTACTAGGGGAAGGTCAGCCATTTTTTTATAGATGACTTAGGAATTTTTCACCACGTCCCAATACAATTGAGCAGAATTGCTTAGCTCATTTGGCTCTTTCTGCATGTTAAGGTCACTCCAGTTGATATAATAGCTAAGTTATCTTTGATTTTGGATATGACATGACCATTCTAAATGTAATCTCCTATCAATGTCTTTTTGTCACTGCTCTGAGGAAACCACATATTAATACTTCAACAAAATATATTGTCAATTAGAAAACCACCCGAATCATCTTGCTATGAACTTGCTCGACAATTCCAACGCTGTGGACTGCCTTTTAGAATTGTTTTGTGATTTTTGTTAGCACTAACAGTAGTTAGCAACTAGTTCAAGTTTTAATGTTATTTTCTGTATTATATCTCACAAATTATTTACTCATTGTTCAAACTAGTTAAGAACAGATTGTAAAGTTAAATAAAGTTATACAAAAATAAATAAATAAAAAATACCCCCGTCGCAGCAAACCTGCATACTCAGCGAATTTCCAATGAATATATAACATAACACATTAAAACACTTAACAGGATTCATAAGAAATATATTCACAAACAAGCGATATTTAAAATATTAATTACTCTCCATAAGAATATCATTGGGGATGAGTACGCAGGTTTGCTGCAACAAGACATACAAAATATTTTTTTTATGCAAATATCAACAGAACTCATCTTATTGAAGTCACATACCAAGTTTCGTCCATGTACATTCATAAATAAGCGATATATAACATTTTAATTATTTTCCATAAGAATAACATGGGGACCAACCAAGAAACTAGGGTTGCTGCTACGGGAACCATAAGCGAACAATTTTGCTGTGCAAACAACAATAAACCACAACCAGATGAAGCCATTTACGAAATTTCGTCAGTTTATGTTCATAAATTAGCCAGATATACAATTATTCTTTTTCTCCATAAGAATAACATTAGACAACGTACTGTGTTAAGCACTTTCAATATCTCAGTAACGAATTGACGTAGAGCAATGATCAAAATACCAAATTTTTTAAAGCTGAATTCAATGGTATAAATTAAAATTTTATTTAAATTAAAATCACATGTGAAAACCCCAAAAAACACATTTTTGGGGTACAAAACCAACCCCAAACCAGTCAGTGCGTTTCAAAACCCCCCTTCGGATAGTGCGATTCATCTGGTTTTGGAACTCGTTCAAATAAATGGTAGTTTACACATTTGTACCAAATTTCATTAAGATCGGACCTTTTTACGAGAGTTATCGTGCTTACGGACACACACACACACACACACACACACACATATATATATATATATATATATATATATATATATATATATATATACATATATATATATATATACACAAGTTTGAACGAATGGTGTTTTTTGGCATCTGGGGACCTCAAAATGAAAAGTTATCATGGTCCCGGGCTTAAGTCTTACCATGAGACCTACGATAATAGCTTCTTCCCTATAGGGGAAATTCGCTAAAACAACATAAATGTAACTTTGACAGTTCGCTGATTGTTTATAAACAACTATTACGATCCTTTTGTTTTCATTTGAAACTCCGGGTCCGTTTCACGAAATCACAAGTTACTTATTCACTGATAAATGTAGATAAACTTTTAAGCTATATAGTCACAGATGTTTCTGAACCAAAAGTTGCAAGTCTTGTTGTAACCAGTAAAATGTAAATATTCATTTTTGTGAATATTAGTTTTCAAAAATTACAAGTTTACACTAGTTAAAACTGCTTACACTCTTACCTCTAAAAATAGATGGGCAAAGCAGCACATTAAATGCTGCTTACATTTATATATATACGTAATAATGTCAAAATAATATCCAGTAAATGTAACCAGTAATGGTTTATACCCTTGATTAGTGAATTTCCTTTGGAAAGTGAACTATTAGCATGACCCGCACGGTGAAACTTAAGCCCGGGACCACCATAGAAGTTCCTAACGTGACCCCCTGAACACGTTTTGGGGGGTCGTTCAAAATTTTATATATATATGTGTATGCACTCTAGCGGTCGCATTTTTCGTACAATTTACTTAAAAATTGGTAGGGACGTTCCTTTCTATAATCAGTTGGACAAGTTCGTTGGGCAAAACAATCGGAAAACTCTAAACCTCTTTTTTGGGGATTAATCTTTCAAATTTCGAGTTTTTGGGCCCAAAAAGGGTCATAAAAGCCCCAGATGGGAAATTAATGCATGTAAAAAGATGGAAATTAGTGTGGCGAAACTTTTACGCCCTCTCTCGTCATTCTATCATAAATATTTACCGAGTTATTAAAGAAAGTTTGTATCGACCATACACAGTACGTTGTCTTATGGGGATTTTGCATTAGAAAAGCCTGTTATTAATTTTTAGTGAACTTTTATAATCCCCAACAACCTCACACCTACTTTAAAGCCTGACTGGACCTTCTCCTAACCTTATAATGCGCAAAATTACATTCCCAGCATTGCAGGTAAATAGAACCAGGAGCATCAGATCAGCCAAAAAATCAATATTTTCAGATTTGAATAAAAATTGGAATAAATGTATGTTTTTAACTGATTTTGAGTTTTTATAGTTTTTTTATGTGGAAATTCACTTCCCTCACGTCAGCGTGCTGCGTGCGAACTCGTTTGATCTTTTTAAGGTTTTAATGCAAAAATTCACTCCCCTCACGCAAACAAAGCTTAGGAGGATTAGTAGGGGACAATCATTCAAAGCGTCTTGTTATTAATTATTGAATGCTCTTATGTATACTTGGATTCTGAAATTTAACTTTCGGGTTAAATGGTAATTGTGATGGTGTATTTTTTGTTGTGATTATTTGTTCATAGGTTACTATTTTGACGTAATCCTTATATATAATACGTGAAGGCGATTTCTACGAAACACTACTCCTCCGTTAATAATGGACGGATTTTTACAAACGATGTGTCAAAATTAAGTGTATTTTATATAGACGCCCCTTTCACCAATTCCTGCAATAAAAGTCCTCGGGCTTTGCCCCACAGGCCTTCAAAGTTATAGTGTATTTCTTATGAAGAAAATATTTTGTTTACTTAAACAGACGAATAATTTGTATTAATTGTATACTAAAAAAAAGAGCCACACAGAAAACCACAAAGAGCGGCCTTGTGCTTTTCTCGCGGGTGTGTTTATTGTTGTTGGTAGTAAACACATGACAACAGAAGAGCGTACATAAATATTACCACAGACAAGGGAATCTATAGATTCGTGTCTCTGTGATATTATGTTGTGATAGCAAGCGAATCCGCGACAGGATATTAGTTCTTAAAATTGTTCGAGAAACATCTGCGATTAAATAGCTAACAAGTTTATCTAAATTTATCAGTGAACATAAACCAGGCCCGCGACTTCGTGAAACGGGCCAGTCCAATGTCATTTTTTTTTACTTTTCATATTCATTTTTTACAGTATTTGATTTTTTCTGTGGATGAGACTGTCAAGAACTTCCCAGAAATTAGTTATATCTAGCATTTTAAGGAACCCGTTTTTGAAATCAAAGTTGCAATCAAGCAAGCAAGCAAAGCTTGCTCATATTAGAGTATAGCTCGTTAGTTACGTGATCGGGATATTATGTTTTATGGCTATAGGTGTTTAATTAGGTCAAAATGCGAAGTTTTCATTTAGTCAACACTTGGATGAATGTTTAACCCCGTAAGTGATTTTTTAAAGATCTTTAGTTGTTTCAGGCCAGCTGCTACAATTACTTTGCTACCCGTTTTATCCATTAGTACCTGGGGGCCGAACTTTGCTTGGGGAAGGTCAGTTTGTATAAATAGCTTGGAAAAATATTTCACCACTTCCCCCAACTGATTATCATATTTGTATAGCTCATTTGCCTCTTTTATGCATTTTTAAGGTCACTCCAGTTGTTATTTATAGCTCACTGTCCCATTGATTTATTTCGGATTTGACCACTCTATATATGCAATCTTCACTCAACAGTTTAAACCACTTCTCTCAGGAAACCGCGTGTTAACAATAATAAACAACACGAGTATTACTTTGATAGTTCCCTGGTTGATTATGAACAGCTGATACAATTATTTTGTTTTGATTTTAAACTCCATAAGCCCATTTTTAATTTGTTTAACTTTTAATTTTCGTTTTTTTACATTATTAGATTTTTTCTGAGTATAAAACTTGTCTAGAACTTATTTTTATCCCAGAAATTAGTTATTTCCATCATTTTAAGTAAATCGTTGGAGTCGTTTTTGAGATCAGAGTTACAAGCAAGCAAGCAAACCTTACTCATATTAGAGTATAGTACCTGGGGGCCGAGCTTTTCTCGGGGGAAGGCCAGTCAGTTTGTTTAGATGACTTGGAGTAATATTTCACCACTTCCCCCTACTGATAATCAGATTTGTATAACTCATTTGCCTCTTGTCTACATTTTTAAGGTCACTCCAGTTGTTATTTATAGCTCAATGTCCCTTTGATTTATTTTAATACTCTATATATGTAATCTTCACTCAATCTTTTAATCTCTGCTCTCAGGAAACCACATGTTAATTAATAATCATAAACAACTTGGGTACTGTGTTACTTTGACAGTTCCCTGGTTGATTATGAACAGCTGTTACAATTCTTTTGTTTTGATTTGAAACTCCATAATCCCAATGTTAATTTTTATAACTTTTAATTTTAGTTTTTTTACATTATTTGATTTTTCCTGGGGATGAGACCTGTCTACAACTTATTTTTATCCCAGAAATTAGTTATTTCGAACATTTGAAGGAAATCGTTGGAGCTGTTTTTGAGATACGTGTCGCAAGCAAGCAAGCACGCAAGCAATCAAGCAAGCAAACCTTACTCATATTAGAGTATAGGATATAGGATTTTGATACTCCATAAGTAAAACGCTAAACTTGATATGCTTTCCAGGACATTTTAATTTTTACTGGGGTTAAGTCTATGACAACCACTTTCTAAGGCCCAATATCCCATGTCTAAGGCCCAGTATCCCATGTCTAAGGCCCAATATCCCATGTCTAAGGCCCAATATACCATGTCTAAGGCCCAATATCCCATGTCTAAGGCCCAATATCCCATGTCTAAGGCCCAATATCCCAGGTTTTCAAAGTTTGGGCAACATCCTTCCCCAGGATTCCAAGATCTATGTTATAGATTTTAAAGATCCTTTAATCCGCACCTGAGCAAAGGCACCTTTTGTGAATAAATTCTGTGCAAAACGCCGGATATTACCGAGTCTTTATTTCGAAAGATTAGGCTATACGAGTTTCGAGACCTTTGAAATCGTTATACCATCTTTCGGCTTGTAATTTCTCCTTTTAGCGAATTTCCCCTATAGGGAAGAAGCTATTACCGTAGTCGGCATGGTAAGACCTAGGCCCGGGACCATGATAACTTTTCGTTTCGAGGTCCCCAGACCCCAAAAACACCATTCGTTCGAAACTGTATATATAATGTGTGTCCGTGGGTGCGATAACTCTCGTAAAAATAATCCGACTTTGACGAAATTTGGTATAAGCGTGTAAAGCAGCATTTATGACTAAGTTCAAAAACCAGACAGATCGGACTATCCGAAGGGGTATTTTGGGGGGGTTTTGTACCCCAAAAATGGGTTTTTTGAGTTTTCTACATATAATTTTTGAAAAAGTCAAATTTTAGTTTCTTCCATTGGAATCAGCTTAAAAAGATGCACAATTTGGTGTTTTGACCATTGCTCTACGTCAAATGGTTACAGAGATATTGAAAGTGCTAAACACAGTACGTTGTCCAATGGTATTCTTATGGAGAATAAGAAAAAAATTATAGCTCGCTTATTTATGAACGTATTCTAACAAAACTTGGTATATGGTTTCATCTGGTTGTGGTCTATTGTTATTTTCACAAAAAAACCGATTTTTACCAATAATTCCCGTAGCAGCAAACCTGCGTCCTCAGCCCCATGTTATTCTTATGGAGAATAAGTAAAATGTAATGTATCCCTTAATTATGAACATAAATTAATATAACTTGGAATGTTGGTTCACCTAGTTGAGTTCTATTGATATTTGCATAAAAACCCATTTTTTGTGTTCCTTATTGCAGCTAATCTGCGTACTCATCTCCCATGTTATTCTTATGGAGAATAATCAAAATGGCATATATCGCTTATTTATGAACTTATATTGATGAAACTTGGTATGTGGCTTCACCTAGTTGAGTAATATTGATATTTACAAGAAACCCTATATTTGTTGTTTTTTGTAGCAGCAAACCTGCGTACTCATCCCCAATGTTATTGTTATAGAGAATAATTCAAATTTGATATATCGCTTATTTTTGAATATATTTTTATGAAACTTGGTATGCGGCTTCATGTGGTATTAAGACTTATATTTTGCATTGGAAATTCGCTGAGTACGCAGGTTTGCTGCGACGGGGGTATTTCATGTTTTGATACTTTAAGATATTAAACTTAGAAAAATCTATATCACCGCCATTTTGAAACGGTAAAAATCTAGAAACGCCAAATTCAATACCATACAAGTAAAAGACACGTACCAAGTTTCAAGTCAAATGGTACATCAAATGGTTCTTAAGATATTATGTATCGATTATAAGTACAAACAAACATACAGTCGGGTAACAGAGCGAGATAGGCCCTATGTTTGTATAGCATTTTTTGTTGTTGTTTTTACCAGAGGAACATTCTTCTGAAGTATTGTACAGAGTTCAACAATACCCTGTTTAAACACTGTAAAACACTTGTGAATACTGTGTGAGTGGTTAATATACCACGATGAACCTATGGAAATGAAGGGACCCTTGGATACTATAAGAAGACGGTAAGGATCACGCACAGGCGGCGCGGCGGCGGCGGCGGCGGGTTGCTGTGACGTCATAGGAACCTAGCGGCCGATCGCTCCCTTTACAACGGTCACCACCGAGATCGTCATGTCCGAGTTCGTCACATCTATGAAAATCAATGAGCCGTACTAATTAGGGTCGGCTGTCTACCTGCCCCGCCGGGTATGTCATGCCCCTCCGCCCGAACGGGAACAACTTATCCTAGTCACAGATCACAAGAGAACGGTCAAATACCGTTCTGAATCTTTACGCTCAGAGTTTACTGATGTTGGTTCTTCATGTAGCTGAAAATTATACAAACTAACTCGTTACAAAATTGATGACAAAATTGAAGTCATACGACAACATATCGCACTGAAAGGATGAATTAGGCCGATTGATGTTTGTTCGTGAGTCCGAACATAATAATATTAACAACATAATAATAACAACATTAACATAACAATAACAACATTAACATAACAACATCAACATAACCACATTAACATAACAATAACAACATTAACATAAAATTAACAACATAATAATATTGCATTTTTATTTGTGTTAATTGTAATAATGTTCTCGCTTATTTTACATTTTCAGGATGTTTACTCCGTCAACTATTAAATCATGTGGGCTCTTCATTATTAGAGCAACTATCAACTGATAAAGCGGAATGTTAAAATTTTTGAAGAATATTGCTGTTTACATTTCAAATAGAGTTTAAAAAATGCCAATGTGCATGTTTGTTCATTAGCAAGGGCTTGGTATTCTTGCGGATAAAATAAATACAATAATACAGCTGTCAGTTTAAATTTACCAAAGTTGTAGTAGTTTTTATAAGATATTTTCGCAATTACTTACTTAAAAATATGTTAAATACATTCTTACAATTTAAGAATTTAATAAAAATAACAACCAAATCCTATCATGGATAAAAGTTTAATTGAACTTATATTTAACACTTTTAATATTGCTCGGCGATATGTACAGGCTAGTTGTAATTTTCAGCTACATGAAGAACCAACTTCAGTAAACTCTGAGCGTAAAGATTCAGAACGGTATTTGACCGTTCTCTTGTGATCTGTGACTAGGATAAGTTGTTCCCGTTCGGGCGGAGGAGGCATGACATACCCGGCGGGGCAGGTAGACAGCCGACCCTAATTAGTACGGCTCATTGATTTTCGTAGATGTGACGAACTCGGACATGACGATCTGGGTGGACACGTTTACAACAGCATTGCAAGCTCGACAAGCGTTCAAATAATTGCTTGTACACCTCGCACAACAAAGGCAATGTTCTTATGGTATATATATTTGGCATGGGAACAAATAAGCGAACACAGTAATATATAGTTTGGAATTATTTTACCTAAACAAAATATAATACAAGGGTTTAATTGTCAAGTTTTTACTTGTTGTATTGATTCTAGCTCAAAATATTAATTAATATAAGAAAACTGGATTATGATAGTGCATATTCCATTACGCATGTCATTAATATATTCCGCAAATATTTGTAGATGATTCTTTATTGATATTTAGGCAAGATAAATTAATTAACTGATATAAAATGCCTAAACCAAACTAAAGTTGAAAAACTCTTTTCGTCATGTTACAAAATATGGACCATGATGAGATTTAAGAATGCTTTGACCTTACAATTTATGATATTTAGCTTGTTCTACTAGCTGCTCTGCAATTTAAAGGTAAAAAATACATTACAAGACAAACATTTTAATCCTTTATTAATTTTTACAAAAAACTCGGGAAAGATGTTTTTTATAGTAGGCCCTACTGTACTTAAAAATGTAGGCCTACCTACTGAAAATAATATTACATCTTAGGAGACGTTTTCAATGGTTACTTCATATTTTGATGGCATACATCTGACAGTGGAAATACATAATTCCTTTTGCTTTCCTTTTTTATAATTTTAGAAGAAACGTGAATCCTGATGGGAAAAAGTTGGGAGTATTGATGCAGCTTAAAACAAGAAACATATATGAGAGGTGTATACAATACTAAGTAATAAGTACTGCATAATAACCGTTTTACATGTCAATAAAACATTATAGAACAGTTTAGTGACGGACATAGGCATACAGCTCATAATTAAATGTGCCGTTGACATGTCATTACAGCTGACGCACATTTTTGTTTTGTAATACAAGTTCAGGCTTAAAAGTGAATTTGAATATAATACTAATATTACTTACACTTATAAAATGAGCTCTTGTAAAAACACCTTAAAACAGTTCTGAGACAGCAAAGGGGAAAATATCCCACATGAATATTAGGTTATTCCCTCGAGTTCGTTTACCGTTTATACACTACGATTTGTATAAAGTTAATCCAAAACTCAGTTAAATGTATAAAACTGATACCAATTTCAAAAACTAACACATTTGTGCTAAATATTTGTGCAAAAATAAATTGCAATGTAAACGTTTTCTTCCCTAAAAGTGCCTTCAAATGCTACCCGCGGCGCACTACAGTCGTGCAAACCTAAAGGCCCGCGTTTTAGTAGGCGCAACCAATTATTAGTAGTGTTTTTAACGTCCTGGGTTTAAAAGGTTATCTAGATATTTTATGAATCGTGTATAAAATGATATAAAGGTTTAAATTATTTTACATTAGCTAAAAAATACATATACTTGGTAGGTAAATAAACTATGTGCCGAAATATATTTATTATCTTGGTCTGTAATAAGAATCCCCTAATCTTCCGTGCACATTTATAATATAAAATGCACATTAAAATAATAGTTGCTTCACACTTGTTGGTAAATTATTTAGCTGCGAATTAAGCCTCTTATAAAATAATAATTCAACAAACATATTATGTGTTTCACGCGTTTTAAGGATATAGGAATTTGGATTTTCTAACTTACGGGGTTTCCTTATGTAAATTAGAACCCATTAGTCTTAATTATTTTAATAAATCATGTATATCTATTTTTTTTTATTTATTTAAAATGTTATCCTCGTTTATGTGAAACTAAATCAAAGATTTTCAGTTAACAATTATAAGTTCCTCATTAAATTATCACAATATATTGTTATTTACAATTAAATATCATAGTTTTACATGTAGGCCTAATAGTAACATAACAATTTTATGTATCACGACCTTAGTTAATGGAATCATCAAATATTAATTTTTCAAACGCCTGAAAAAGGTTTAGTGAATTAAACTCATTGTATAAATTTAGTTTCACAGTTAATTACGATAAAACCTATATCAGCGTAAACGGTGGTTTATCGATAATGCAAATATATATGATTCAATTGCATGGGGTTTGCAAGATGCCCGTAAGGAGTTAATAATTGAAAGCGCGACGGGTTCACAATGCATTAGCAATGGGAGCGCCAGGCCACTAGGTTCCGATGACGTCACCGCGACCGTTTGCTACTGCGCATCTACTTCGTGATCCCTACCGTCTTGTTATAGTATCGTGGAAGGGACCTACAATCAAACGTGGATTCCGTACCACACACCATCCCAATTTTAATCTATATATTGCTCATAAAATTTCGCGTTTCAAAATAATATTATTACTTGTGCAATTCAGGCTGTAAATATTGAAAACGTGTAAACTAATTCAATACAAAACTACGGGTTCATTTTCCCCCCTAATTATTTTAATTGGTTTTAAACTATGGATTACCGAAAAATGCCTTAACATAATCTATATCAATAAATACAACGAGTTCGCACGCAGCACGCGGACGTGAGGGAAGTGAATTTCCGCATAAAAACTTTTAAAACTTAAATTAGTGTAAAATCATACTTGTATTCCAATTTTTATTGAAATCTGAAAACATTGATTTTTTGGCTCTTCTGATGCTTCTGGTTTCATTTACCTGCAAAGCTGGGAATACCATTTTGCGCATTATAATGTTAGGAGAAGGTCCAGTCAGGCTTGAAAGTAGGCGTGAGGTTGCTGGGGATGATAAAAGTACTCTAACAAACGAGTAGCAGGCTTTTCTAGTGTAAAACCCCCATAAGACAACGTACTGTGTTTAGTCGAAACACATTTCCTTTAATTACTCAGAAAATATTTATGCTATAATGACGAGAGAGGGCTTAAAACTTTCGTCTCACTAATTCCCATCTTTTTACATGCATTAATTTTACATTTGGGGCTTTTTAGACCCTTTTCGGGCTCAAAAACTCGAAATTTGGAAGATTAATCCCCAAAAAAGGGGTTTGGAGTTTTACGATTGTTTTGCCCAACGAACTTGTCTACCTGATTTCAGAAAGGAATGTCCCTACCAAATTTGAAGTTAATCTGACAAAAAATGCGGCCGCTAGAGTGCAACACACACACACACACACACACACACACACACACACACACACACACACACACACACACACATATATATATATATATATATATATATATATATATATATTTATATATATATATATATTATTATCATCAAGATTAATGTTGTACTTTACTGATTTGTTAAACAAATATATATATATATATATATATATACAATTTCGAACGACCCCCCAAAACGTGTTTAGGGGGTCACGTTAGGAACTTCTATGGTGGTCCCGGGCTTAAGTTTCACCGTGCCGGTCATGCTAATAGTTCACTTTCCAAAGGAAATTCACTAAAAAAACGATCATCCTACAATTTTGCTCGCATTCTTAGTAATTTGGCACTCTCCTTAGTGGTTTCCATAACGAAGATAACCACTAAGAAAGAATTTAAAGAAATTCACATGGGGCTCCGCCCCACGGGGAGTCAAAGTTTCAATTCAGTGTTGTTCTTATGGACATTTACGTTGTTTTGAGCTGATGAAAATTCAAACAGCTGATCACGATCCACAGGTTAACCACAGAATGCAGCACACCCCACAGGTTTTATTCCCGGGTGAAACCGGGTACGATGGCAGCTAGTAAAATATGAGATTACGCATGCGCCAGCTTCTGCAAGCTGTTTCAATATACACAACATTATCGTTATCTCGCCCTATTAGCCTTAGCGGTGATTACACATTTGAGAACTGATTTCTAGAACTTCACTAAATCACTGTATAAGTCGCCGATGAAACCAGGACGTATTTTAACGGGAATATGAATGAGTTATAAGTGTAGAATGGGTGAGATGCCTTGTTAATGACTAGCACCAACTGATTATTTAGCCAGGATAATTAATTAATTAATTAATAGCCCACTGACCGATAGTATTAATTAAATAATACAGGGTGTCTCACGTAAGGTGTTTCAAATATATTTGCAAACGAACCGATTGACCTAGAAGGACGAAATAAAGTTATTTCCAACTAAATCGACCCCAAGGAAAAACGTAAAAATATTTTTAGTTTGTTAAAAATACATTATGTCTCATAATTTTCAAATTTAAAAATATGTCATGTTATACACCATTTTAAAGCTCTACAACTGCCAAACACTTTGGCGAAATCGGAACTCACTTATCTTTACCCGTTTCAAAATGGCGGCCATTTTCTTAATAAAAATAATGACATTTACGGAATACTCTTTATCTGCCAGACAACAAGACACGTTTTTGTTCTGATTAAAAATTCTTGCTCAGCGCTACCCTAATATGCTACATGACAGTATTTAAATTGAATAAAAAATAAAAAACATACATTTTAAAACATTTGTATATGGCTAAAATTCCAAAATATCAAATAGTAACGAATGACCAAAATTGCATCATTTTACAGGTCTTGAAAGCCTAACAACCTTTTGTTTTTTAGCAATCAACAAAAATCATCATTTACCCATATAAAAACCTTTAAATTATACATAACATATTTATAAAAGAGGACAATGCACTTGCAAGTGTTACGCACAAAAAACTACGTCAGGGTATAACGCTGAGTTTGATAACGCTGATAACGTGTAGGAATTTTGAATCAGAACAACGATATGTTTTATGTTTTAGAAGATACAGGATTTTTCGTAACTGTCGAAAAAATTTCCGCCATTTTGAAACGGATAAAGATAATTGAGTTATTTTCTCGCCAGATTGTTTGGCTGTTGTATAGCTTTAAAATGGTGTATAATATGACGTACGTTTATAATTGAAAATTCCGAGATTCGAACTAGTGAAAACATTTTTACGTTTTTCCTTGGATTTGATTTAGTTGGAAAGAGTTGTATTTCATCCTTATATAATAGAAATCGCCTATTAGATTACCTTGTATATGGTTTTGAATTGTTTAGTTTTTTATAATTTATAAATTTGCTATAGCAGGGATGGTAATATTTAAAATTATGGCTCAGTTATTTACCTTCCGACTAACAAAAACCCTTGAGCAACAACACGTTAAGATACTGAACGAACTAACCTTGACCGACCAAAGCTCGGCCCCCGTGCTATATTCACCTGCCAACGCTGTACAGCTTTGCCGCACCAAACCGCTTGGCAGTGTTGCCATTCTTCCGCCAACCTCCCGAAACCTATCTACTGACTTCTCCGCTACCCCTATAACTTTTCGTTATCGTGTTATTTATTTCGTGAACTTCGTATAATCAATTTTGCAATGAACACTGCACACTACAAAGGTTCGTACTGGGTCGTATTTAGCACTAATCACTTAACTACTTGACCAACAACAGCTGTTTAATTGGTTTAGACAAGTGCAATAACAATGTGGTTGGGAATTTTATTCAATGATCTAACCCAAAGTAGAACTTATCCTGTATTTTAACTAGTTAAACCGCTTAAATTGTAGACTAAACCCATTCATTGTCAGTTAAACGATTTCAGTGATTGCTGTGTCAACAAAATTACCTACATCCTAGCTGATTATTTACAGTATATAGTTTTTTCGCATGTATGAGCTTCTTCATTGATTTTCTTGAATTATATGTATTACTCTAGTATTAGTATTAAATTGCATGTTCTGCTTGTTATTGCATTGCTGTTATGTATTTAGAGTTAACAATGCTGCATGTAGCTGTATGGGATTTTGCAATGGATGTTTTCTTTTGGAATAAATAAATAAATACATCAGCAGCAGCGTTTCTATGTGAGGGATTTTTATCCCGTTTTAGGGATATTTTTATGTCCGTGGAATAAAATGGGATAGTGTGGGATAGTTTGGACGATCCCCATTTTTGTATACCCTGCATTATTTACTATTTATACTATACTAAAGATCTTAACAAATTTTTCCAGTGATAAACATCGGTATACATTTATTTCGTTTACAACTTTGTGATTAACTATAGAAGTATAACTAAGGGATCAGTGGCTTCAACAATACGTGGATATCGATTATTTGTGAAACTAATTTTATGATCAATCTTAAGTGAATAAGTATGATCAAACAAAAACGCCTTAAATATTCTCCGTAGAAATCAATTTTCACTTCGCCCTATGTATTTAATTATTTTTTTATAAAACCATAGAATACAAGGATTTTCAACAATTATACCTACTACGTATACAACTAATTATGAAAACAATATATTTTCATTAACACAGATTTTAGACTGGTATTTAGCATATCGAGATATAAAGTGGGTTTTTTTCGAATTCTCTGGGATATTCTTTTACCGCGAAGTGAGAAAAAACCCTGATAAGCAAAGTGATCTTTAACTTGCATTACTTGCATTCAAATGAGGATGGCCACTAAAAATGGGTTCCCCATAAAGACAACACGGAGAACAGTTTGAGTTTAATTGCTTTCCAAGATGATTGTGCATTACACGTTTTTACAACAATAACACACATTGTGAGATCATTCAAAATACACAAGCTACTGAAATGGCAACACAATTTACATATTGATTATCTAGTCTAGTCTTTTTTAATCGATAAAGGTGGAACAACTTAGCTCGGTTTCGTGCAGTAGGTCCACTAGTTTTAAGGTTATTTTCAAAGTTTTGTATAATCGTGAGAAACATGTAACAACAACAACCACGACGACAACGACAACGACGGCGACGACAACAACAACAACAAAAACAACAACAATAATAACAACAAAAACAACAACAACAATAATAACAACAACAATAATAATAACGACAACAACAATAACAACCAACACCACCACCACAACAACAACAACAACAACAACCAAGCAATTACAGATTTCATACTATTCTAAACTTGAGATTCACCTTCTTGTTGACCATCTTACAGGGTGTGTAAAATATTCACTGGCTATGCATTATAAGATTCTACTCTTAAAATGGAACATAAAATGTAGAATACATTGTTTAGATTCGTTTAGTGTCAATTTGTATGAGTGGGATTTTTAATAAATGTGTATTCACAGCCGAGAACAGTGGCGGATCCAGCCAGGGGGCGCGGGGGGCGCGCGCCCCCCCTTGGACTCAAAAAAGGTTTAATTAATAGGTAATAAAGTGACGCTATCTGTTGCTGTACTCGATTTTGTTTTAAATATTTGCAATTAAATTATTTGCACCAACACGTCTTACCTACTGGGCGATACTCTACAAAATGGAGCCTCCCCTATAACGGGTCACTAAGAATAGTTTTAATAGTACAATTATCATGGAATGTGTAGGCCAAGATAGTGCGCCCCGGTGGTAGGACGATAAGGAAGCAAGTCACAATAGAATGATACGTCCTTTATCTATGTGTGTTAAGTAACTTACTGCATACAAAATGTTGTAATATAAACAGTTGCCGATCGATACATAAAATTATGGAGTCACTGAACTCCTAAAATCCGACAAACAGAACTTACTAGCAGTGTTGCCGTTGTTGGGATAATTACGCCAAATTGGCGGATTTGTTAGGTCTTGGGGTATTTTTTGGCGGATTACGTTTTTTGGCGGATTCTTGGCGGATTTTATCGAAAGACATGGGGACTTTTCATCTTTTTGGGGTGTTTCATAAATTGGTGATCTATGCTGTGTTTTCAACTATATCTGACTGATTTGGGCTCTTTGGGCACTAAACGTGGCATCTCCTTCATTCATGGCATCTGTACTGAACGAATCAAACAAATATATATTGGCCAGAAATCCTACAAATATATTTTTGTTCAATTACACTATGTCCATTAGTCACTGTATACTAAGTTATTTGTTATCCATTGGAATCCGTTCCGTTCATCACGCCGTCGTGGGGTGGCGTTCCACTTATTGCTTGTATGTTTGTTTTGTTTGTTTATGCAATAGTTAGTTCGTTTGCTGTTTTGATGACTTACTCATTTCCTTGGTCTTATGTGATCGTCGTTTTAAGAATAGGGCGTGCTAAAAAGCTAAACAATAATGTTCATGGAAACAATTCAGTAGTTTCAAAATTAGCACAACAATACAAAAATTGCTGGCATTGTTGGGTGTTATCCAATGAGGTAAATCTATTTAGAGCTCTCGTCTGGGATGAAAAAGTGAAGCCTTCAAGCTGACCACAATTTTCCTCAGGTAACCAATCAAATACTCTGTTCACAAGCTGTGTGTTAGTCAGCTGACAAACATATAACCAGTGAAGGGAGAATTTGATTGGTTACCATGGGAGCAGAGGGACAAGATGGTGTGGTCCTCATTTTAGGCTTTACTTTTTTACCCCAGATGAGAGCTCTATATGATTATAGTAGCTTCGTTGGTGTTATCTTTCATTAGTTTTCACTTCACCACACTCAAATTATACCATTTTATGTTCAGTTGTTTATACAGTAAATAATATAGAGTTTAGGCACACACGCTTGGTGATGCGTTTATGATGATAGAATCGCTAAAACATTTCTTTTGTAAACAATGACAGATAATGTTTGGATAGCACATTTATTTTGCCACCTATAATAAATATACTTTGACTATAATCAGCTCTTAATGGCGCTAGGGGATAACATAGGTAGTATAAATTAATGAACTTTGGGAGATTTTTGGCGGATTTTCAGCAAGTCTGAGATTAAATGGGGATTTTTTATAAATCTGGCTTTGCGGATTCTTGGTGGATTTTCATGTTTAGATGGGTGTAAAATGGGGGATTTTTAGTCCGGCGTTGGAGTAATTTGGTAATATCAGAGTGGCAACACTGCTTACTATGGCCTAGAGACTTGGGCCGAGCATCCCTAAGGTAACGCCCCGCAGCACCAGCCTATTGAACTTGTCTGCCCTAGGAGCACACACCGCAGCACCGGCCCAGGGGCTGGGGCCGAGCATTCCTTAGGTGACGCACCTACAGAATTTTTAGAATCAGTGGTTGTCGAGCAAACTGCCTAATTGGCTCGACTGTGTTAAAGATAATTAGCTTTAAGTAACTGACTATGCCCATTTCATGTCTTGTATTTTGATCAACGGCAATAAATACTCTTGATTCTTGATTCTTGATTCTTGACCACAGCACCAGCCTATTGCCTCAGGCTACATTCTACCCCGCACCATGTCACCCCTTAGGCTGCCCTAGTGGCACACACCGCAGCACCGGCCCTGCAGTCTTCCTAAATAATATTCTTCTTTTCTGAAACCTTTGCGTTCCACCATAGCCTTTTTCTGCGCGTCAGTTTAGCCTTGAGTAGTAGGTGTGAGTAAATAATTGGTATAAAATGTTTGTTTTTCGAGGTAGTAGTTGTAAAAAATATGTATATGTATGTACCTACTGCTTATTGTATCAGTGGAATACATAAATATTACAAATTTCATTGTGAAATAAGTGTTACAATGTGATGTTTTATTTGTTAGCATCATGAGTGAATTGAATTTAGCGAGTACTAAAAACTACCTCCCGTTGCTGCGGGACGTTATCGTTTATTGAGAAAACCAAAATTTTCAAGTGCGGCCCCCCCCTCAACAAATTCCTAGATCCGCCCCTGGCCGAGAAATATATTTATTCGACATTTTGCATACGTTATCCTATACTCTAATACGAGCTAAGTCTGTTTGTTTGCATAATTTACCTCGAGATGCAGCGGAAGGACTTTGCTGAAAGTTTGGGATTAGGGGCTTTCGGGTCTAAAAAATCCCTTGGTAAAAACCACTACCTCGGGAAAACTCGTATTTTTCTAAACAGCTCATTTGGAAATTGAACATTTTAACATTGGGCTTATGCCGTTTAAAATCATAACACCAGTTACTATGAATAACAAAAACTAACCATTAAATCAGCAGTTTGATTTTATCTATAACTTAAAATATTGTAAACAGCTGTTTATCATTATGGAAATAAAAACCTACTTGAATGGCAACTCTCATAATGGAAATAAAAATTTGAATGGCAAGTCAAACTTTGTTTTCGATGTGAGTGAGCGTAGCGAACGAGCTCATCCGTGAAGCGATTGAGCGAAGCGAACGAGCTAATCCGGGAGGCGAGTGAGCGAAGCGAACGAGCTCATGTTGAAAATGAACGAGTATTTGAAATAAAACAAATTCAATGTCTCTTCTGCGGAATCAAACACCGAGCATGGCTCGGTTCCCCCGTACTTCCACATTAAATGATATTCTATGATTCAATTTGGAGTTTCTAGCTTTCACCGTTTTAGAGCAGACATTTTTTCATAGGTAAATATCTTAAAAACTAAATTATAAACGAAGTGTATTAGGCTTAACATTTAATCTTTTAGTCCTATAAGTACCTGGGGGCCAAGCTTTGCTCGGGGAAGGCCAGTAAGTTTGTTTAGATGACTTGGAGTAATATCTCACCACTTCTCCCTACTGATAATCAGATTTGTATTACTCATTTGCCTCTTTTCTACATTTTTAAGGTCACTCCAGTTGTTATTTATAGCTCAATGTCCCTTTGATTTATTTTACTACTCTATATATGTAATCTTCACTCAAATCTTGTAATCTCTGCTCTCAGGAAACCACATGTTAATAATCATAAACAACATGAGTATTACTTTGACAGTTCCCTGGTTGATTATGAACAGCTGTTACAATTCTTTTGTTTTGATTTGAAACTCCATAAGCCCAATATTAATTTTGTTAACTTTTCATTTCAGTCTTTTTTACTTTATTTGATTTTTCCTGGCGATGAGGCCTGTCTAGAACTTATTTTTATCCCAGAAATTAGTTATTTCAAACATTTTAAGGAAATCTTTGGAGCCGTTTTTGAGATCAGTGTCGCAAGCAAGCAAGCAAGCAAACATACAAGCAAACCTTACTCATATTACAGTATAGGATGATAATACAATGATTTAGAATATCAAATAACAAATAATAAGGAAATTTAAAGCTTCTATACATTCGAACTATCGGTTAAGACTTAAAATAAGAGCAACATGTGCTCAGTTGATAATTCACTGTTTGATTAGACATTGAATAAAATACTTGAACTTTAAATTCAGTACAATCAGTTATATTATTGTCATAGTTATTTTTATCCTTCCCGATTAATAATGCAAATTATGCATGTGAAAATCTCGACGAATGAATCCCTGTGCGTCAAATGGTTTAAAAATACAATAATATAGTCTAAAATAATCTTGTTCATATTATCCACAGGCCTACTCCGGTTTAAAAACCAAGTGGCCTTATAGTGACTCAAAATCTATTGACAATCAGGAATATAATTAGGTTAAATAACAAAGGACAGGCCCCACGATTCAAAAGAGGCAATTGAGCGAAGTAAGTTGCAAAGGTCGCTTCCCGAGTAGACTACTGAAGGTTTAATTTGATCAGAAAAGTAATAAAACGTAAATTATTTAGAGTCATGGGTTCACAAAAGAATGAATAACCCAAAAGAAAATTTTTCACGTGTGAATACGTATTTATTTACAACTAGCTGGTGCCCGCAACTTCGTTCGCGTGGTTTTTTGTTATCCCCGTTTCTATCCGTTGATCCCTATTGATTCCTGTTAGTTCCTGATGTTCAAATATTGTTATTATATAATGTCATTCAAGAAGTTGAATTAACAGCTGTTACTAATACTGTACTGTCTTTTGTTAGCATTTACATCTGTTAAAATATTCAATTTAATCAATTTCTATTCAAGTGAAAATCTATTATATTACATTTATGTAGTGAAAGTTTCGTCGCAATCGTTTAATTAGTTTTCTTCCCAAGCACATGCTTGTCGCCCTTAAAACTGAGAATGTCAGTATGACCCTTATCCGATTGATAACCAATCTGTAGGGTTTATAGTATTTTTCACTTAGTCTTTCAGCAATTGCTCTTATCACTGTTTGAAATCATTGTTCTAACATGCCGTCGACTGATGTCATAAGGGGCGTGAATGAAGCATATCTATATTCGCAAGCTGCAATGTGTTTTTGACGGAAATTTGTTAATATGTCTGTCAATCTATCAATCAATCTAACTATCCTATACTCTAATATTAGTAAGGTTTGTTTGCTTGCTTGCTAGTAGGGTGCTATGGCCGGTTCTGGACCACTTTAGCAAACTGAGGAGCCGAGGAGCCCCCCCCCCCGTGACGTCATCCCCCCCCCCGTGACGTCATCCCCCCCCGTGACGTCATTCCCCCCCCGTGACGTCATCCCCCCCTCCCCCCCCCCGTGACGTCATCATCCCCCCCCCGTCACGTGACCTGGTGGAAACCTAACATAGGCTGGCGAGCACAGGCGTGTGAGGAGGAATGAGGACCCCCCCCCCCCCGTGACCTGGTGGAAACCTAACATAGGCTGGCGAGCACAGGCGTGTGAGGAGGAATGAGGACCCCCCCCCCCCGTGACCTGGTGGAAACCTAACATAGGCTGGTGAGCACAGGCGTGTGAGGAGGAATGAGGACCCCCCCCCCCGTCACGTGGCCTGGTGGAAACCTAACATAGGCTGGCGACCACACCCACCTTTATTTTAACCTTGTTTACTCCTCTCTTGTCTTCAGTTAACGGTCGAGAGTCGCAGCACCATGTCCTCTGACAGCAGCAGCGATACTGAGCGAGTTGAAGTGAGTGTTGGTGAGGAGGGAAAGACTGTGAAAGTTAGGCGAGTGAGATACCAGTCTGCGTGGAGACCATTTGAACCTCGGTACGAGTGGAGGAAGCGTGTTCGACGTATTGACAAGAAGTTTACGGCAGAGTGCGTTCCGAGGATCCATTACGACTTGGAACAGTATGAGAGCGACCTGCTGTGGAGAGCGGAGCGGTACAAGAATATCCATACCTTTCCGCGTGATGATTATGAGATGTGGGTGGTAGAGGAGGGCAGAAGGTACCTCGCGGAGGACTATCCATTCGAGAAGGAGTACTGGGAATGGATCCGGTATGAACAGCAGTATTTACTATTGGTGAACGATTGGAACAGATACGGGGAACAGTTTGCAGTAAATCCTTTTTTGTAAAATTTATAAGAACTAAAATGAATATTAATTGAAGTAAATAGTTACACAAAGCCCTCCTCCACATGATGTCGCCATCCCCGTTATACCTCGAGGCAAGCGCTTGTTTACTTGTGGTTTTCCTATGTTATTTAATGAGCGGTGCCTAATGATCCTCCTCAGTTTATCTGTGAATGTACTTGAGTGCTCATTTGTGTGCTCCTAACCAGTGACTTCTTCCTGCTTCGATTACCTTCATTAATTAAACGTAAGTAGAAATATTTTTATTAACTAAACCATTTTAAATTTTATTTCGGACGTACTCTCAACACTTTATTTACTAATGAAATTTAATTAAACCCTGTTTTAAAACAGCTCTTTATTAAATGTATTATGCCTTTCCAACGAATGATAATTTCCAGTTAACTGATTTCGAACCTGACATTACAATGTTTGAGGCATACATAAATCAGTGAAGCTATTCTGAGCGTATCATGGTTGTTTCTTTTTAATATTTTATTTTTCATTCCTCTAGAACGTTATTAAGTATCCTTTGTTGTTGTAGATGAACAACCAACATTTGTGTGAGGTCTGTGGTCACACCTTCAGCCTTTTCAAAAACCTGAGGAGACATGCAGAGTCTACCCACAACGACAGACGCCATGACTGTAACGTTTGTGGTAGACGATTTACAAGAAGGGACAACCTCAATCGGCACATTACTACTGCCCACCAACAGCCTGTGGAGGAGCTCCAAGGTTAGTAACTATAATCATGGCTACCTTTTTATAAAATGCTTCTCATAATTAATATTTAAAGAAATTGAAATTTTTAATTTTAAATTGGAATTTAAAAATTTACATAATAATCTGTGATAAGTGTTCATGCTTCACATAAGTGCCCCCCCCCCCCCTCATGCTTCCTCTATCCTAACCTAACCAACCTAACCAACCAAGCAGGCCCCCCCCCCCTTCATGCTTCCTCTATCCTAACCTAACCAACCTAACCAACCAAGCAGGCCCCCCCCCCTTTCATGCTTCCTCTATCCTAACCTAACCAACCTAACCAACCAAGCAGGCCCCCCCCCCCCTCGTCGTTTTATAAGTGTAGTAACTCTCGTTATATGTTGTAGACGGAGGAGCAGAGTTGGAGGCTCGGGCAGCCAGGTTCCGCTGCGCCTTCTGCGACAGGGACTTCATGCGCCGTCATAACCGGGACCGCCACCAGACGCGCAGCTGCCCTATCGCGTTGAACCTCATCCGAGACCACTTCGGGCCACCACCATCACCCATCGCGGAGCCACGGGAGCCTCAACCCGGACCGAGCGGGGAGCCTCAACCGGGACCCAGCAGGGAGCCACAACCGGGGCCCAGCAGGGAGCCGCAACCGAGGCCCAGCAGGGAGCCGCAACCGGGGCCCAGCAGGGAGCCACAACTGGGGTCTAGTGAGGAAGAGGAGGAGCCGATGGAGGGTGCCGGTCTCCCAGCGTTCCAGCTCGTGCATCGAGCCTTCCGCAGACGCCTCCTCACCTTTCGACTGTCCCAACCGATGGACGCCCTGCTGACAGTTGAGGAAGCGCTCGTCTTCCTGTTCCATGAGGTCTTTGATCTTTTGACTGACGTGAGGAGCAGGCATCCCAGCATCAAGGTAAACATGGTCCTGGAATGTGAGTTCACCAACATCCATGGGGCCACCTGCCTGCGCTCCTTCAACACGAAGAACGTCCCGCTGACCGAGGCCTCTGACTTGGGGGATTTCCTCTCCGCGACGTTCGACACGATCAAGAATAAGAAGGAGCAGTGCGAGTTGGTGGGCAGTGGATGGACCTACCTGCGCATACGTGACCTGGAGATCCGCGTGAATGAGTACATACCGCTCGGAGGCAGGGCGTTTATTCCGCTGCCAAAGGACATTGACGCCACGCACGCAGTCATCAATGTCCAAAACAACGATGACATGTGCTTCATGTACGCGATCCTGGGCGCCTTCGTCCCGGAGCATCAGCAGAGACCCACAAGGTACACCTTGGACATCATCGCCCGGTACGACTGGACCGACCTGCGCTTCCCCGTCACACTGAAGGACATCAAGGCTTTTGAGCGCAAGAACGCCATCAGCGTGAACGTGTATGGGATAGAGCGCGCGATGGTGGGGAGACGGCCTGGTGGAACACCTGAGTTCAAGAACAGGGTATACCCGTTGAAGATATGTAGGCGGGAGCTCCAAGACCATCGCGACCTGCTGTACGTGACAACTGAGGGTAACAGCCATTACGCGTTCATCAGGAACTTGAGCCGACTGGTCCGCCCTCAGCTCACCACCCATGACCACAGGATCTACATCTGCAAGAGGTGTTTTGCCTACTTTGACAACCGGCCCAACAAGCTCGGGTTGACGGGTGCTCAGCGCTTGGAGGAGCACAGGCGTTACTGTTACGCTAAGGCTCCTCTCCGCTTGGACATGCCAAAAAAGGAGAAGATCCGGTTCGCGCATCCCGAGTACACCCGGCGAGAGAGGTTCTGCATCTACGCGGACTTTGAGTGCTCCCTTCAGCCCGTCGCTGACGACCCTGCGGAACCACCACCCGGGACCAGACCTATGCGCATGCACGTCCCATACGCCTTTGCATACCAGATCATGGACTCGTTGGGGCTGGAGGAGTTTGAACCCCGGGTCTACTTCGGGGTCGACGCGTCCAAGGTGTTTATGGAGAGGCTCAAGATGGATGTGTTGATGCTGTGGGAGTTCTTGTTCAGCATGAGAGCTCTGCACCCTTCTCTGACCCGGCAGGAGATGGAAGAGTACCTGGCGGCGACTCGCTGCTACCTCTGCGGTGAGGAGTTCACCGAGCAGGACGTCAAGGTGCGGGACCACAACCACGCTCCACCTTACGAGTTCCGAGGAGCTGCGCACCGCTCGTGCAACCTACGGTACAGGGAGCAGCGGGTCATCAACTGCTATTTCCACAACCTGTCCAACTATGACGCTCACTTCATAGTGCGGGAGTTGGCCATTGACCCCGGCGATGTGGACGTGCTGGCGCACACGGAGGAGCGCTACATCGCTTTCACCAAGCGGTTCCACTTTGGCCAGCCCGGGGACAACCAACGACAGTCATCTTTCGCGGTGCGGTTCCTGGACACCTACAGGTTCTTGTCCATGAGCCTGGCCAACCTGGCGGCGGGGCTTCCCACGGATAAGATGCGTGAGACCAGGAAGCGGTTCCCCGACAACCGGCTCTTCGACCTGGTGCGCAGGAAGGGCGTGTTCCCCTACGACTTTGTCACGTCGTACGACACGTTGTACTCCACCAGACAGCTTCCTCCTCGGGCCGCGTTCAAAAACAGCATGACCCTGGAGGATATCAAGGAGGAGGAGTACGAGCACGCCCTCAACGTGTGGCGAGTCTTTGACTGCAACCACCTCAAGGACTATGCCGACAAGTACCTGCGCTGTGACATCGCCCTCCTCACCGATGTGTTCGAGCAGTTCCGCGACACCTCTTTGGCTGAGTATGGACTGGACCCTGCACACTACTACACCCTGCCCTCTTACGCCTGGGACGTCATGCTCAAGACCTGCGGCGTGGAGCTGGACACGCTACGGGACTTTGACATGTACCTCTTCGTGGAGCAAGGCATCAGAGGAGGTATCTCCCAGGCCATCACCCGCTACGCCAAGGCCAACCACGAGCGATGCCGCCCTGAGGACCGACGCCTCGACGAGCCGACACGCCACCTCCTGTACCTGGATGCCAATAACTTGTACGGCTGGGCCATGTCCCAGTACCTGCCCACCGGAGACTTCCAGTGGCTCAGCCGTGAGGAGATTGACGCCTTGGACATCGCCTCGTTGGACGCGGAAGCCGACCGGGGCTACATACTGGAGGTGGACCTCAACTACCCCGCCCGTCTCCACGACCTGCACAGGGACCTTCCCTACTGCTGTGAGACCAAGCGGCCTCCAATAGGCAAGTTCCCCAAGCTGGTGACCACCCTGGACAACAAGGAGCACTACATCTGCCACTACAGGATCCTGCAGCAGGCGCTGAACAACGGACTGGAGCTTGTGGCTGTGCACAGGGCCGTCTCGTTCCACCAGTCTCGATGGCTCGAGCCCTACATCCTGATGAACACCGAGCTGAGGAAGAAGGCCAAGACCAAGTTTGAGCAGGACTTTTTCAAGCTCATGAACAATGCGGTCTTCGGCAAGACCATCGAGAACGTGCGCAAGCGCCTGAACGTCAAGTTGGTCTGCACTCCGGAGAGGTTCAGAAAATACGTGGCCAAGTCCAACTTCCTGGACCGCACTTACTACACAGAGGACATAGCCCTCATCCATCTAGCCAGGGTGAACATCGTTCTGGACAAACCCATCTACATCGGCATGTCTGTCCTGGAGCTGAGCAAGTGGCTCATGTATGAGTTCTTGCGCAAGATGAAGGACCGCTACGGTGACCGCCTGACCGTAGACTACATGGACACGGACAGCTTCGTGTTTGACATCATCTCTCAGGACATCTACAGGGAGATGATGGAACACCTGGAGGACTTTGACACCAGCGCCTACCCCAGGTCCCACCCCTGCTACAGCCCCATCAACGCTAAAGTCATCGGCAAGTTCAAGGATGAGTGCGCTGGCAGATCCCTGTTTGAGTACCTCGGGCTTCGTTCCAAGCTTTACTTCATGGACATCGAGGACCCGAGCGAGGAGACGGGATCCAAGGCTCTCAAGCGCGCCAAGGGAGTCGCCAAGGGGGTCGTCAAGAACATCCTTACCCCCGACGACTACAGGGAATGCCTGTTCAACGAGGTGTTGAAGACCACCGTCAACACCCGGTTCCAGTCCCACCTGCACCGCGTCTTCACAGTCCAGGTGGAGAAACTTTCCCTGAGCCCGAAAGATGACAAGCGCTATGTCCTGGCGGATGGGATCCACACCTTGCCTTGGGGACACAAGGACATCCCACCACTGGCTGGAGGAGGAGGACGAGACCACCTCAATAACCAACAGCAACAGCAGCCAATGGAGGTGGATGAGGAGGAGGACGTTGATGAAGAGTTTCCTGTGTAGGCTTATGTTTATATGTAAATAGTATTTTTTAATTTATTTGTAAATAGCGTTTATAATTTATTTGTAAATAGTATTTGTAAGCAATTATATTGTAAAAGTTTTAGTTCACAGCAGATATCTGTGTTGTTATTACATCACCCGTATTTCCTCATTATATTTTCAAAATCATCAACATGTCCAAGTTATAACTTTTTTCAAATTAAAATAATTTAAAATGTAATTTATAAAATTTAATAATTTAAAATGTAATTTATAAAATTTAATAATTTAAAAAAAATTAAAAAAAAAAAAATCGAGATATTGGACATGTACTTTTCTTAAATATTGAAGTAAGGACAAATGAACAACAAGTGATTGCAATATATCGTATTTATTTCAAAAACATAATAAGAATATACAAACACAATTAAAAAGAATAAAATAAAGTATCAGTAACGTAGTGGTGAGAAGATGGAGTGGAAGAGCCTGCGGACCAGAGCGTCGTTGACCGTGGGGGACGCCAGATCGAAGAGCTGCACGTAGTCACCAAGCGCCATACCGAGGACCGCCCGGCAGTACAGGTAGGTGAGGCAGTAGTGGCCGCAAACGGAAGTACCATAGCCCTGGAGTCGATACCTGTTGTAGACATAGCGGCGGCGCGAGTTGCGCCTCAGGAACCTCTGGTAGTCCGCCTGGTATGGGGACCTGCCGTAGCTGTCGAAGTATTCCAGCCGGTCCTCAGAGCAGTAGAATGCCACCCAGTGGTCTCCTCTCTCAGTGTGTGACATGGTGTTGGCCACTATGGCGGTCTGGGGTTGAACGGGTGAGTGAGGCAGACGGTCAGAGGCGCAGACCAGAACGCTCCTCAGTCCGGGGACTTGCGCCAGGCTCCTCTCGATCTGTGTGGTGTTCATCGTGGGCGGAAGCAGCAGCAACACTCTAGGGCTGACGAGTCCGACCTGTCATTGGCCATCAGCCAATCACGCAGGACGATACAGTTGTGCAGAGCGCAACGGTTGAGGGCGCTCTTATGGTGGCTGCAGCGCAGGGTCCGGCAGGAGGGTGGTCCGTTGAGGGACCCGCAACCCAGGTCGTCCATGTCCTGCACTGTGGTGGCGGCAGGCTCGACGATCAGGTGCCGCTGAACGAAAGTCCTCTTCTGCGACCCCTTGACGTAGACGATGGGGCGGTGGATGAAGCAGGCCCGCAGCTTGTCCAGCAGGGCGACATAGGCGATATCGCCCTGGTCCCACTCGAGCCCATGGCAGTGACGCGTGAGCCAGCCGCTCTCGCGCAGTTTCTCGCTGGTCAGGAGGTCTCGATTGAAGGGCGGACGAGCGATGTGATGCATGATTAGCGTGCCGGTAGTCACGTCCACCACGCAGACCTCCTTCAGCAAATAGTCGTTGTCGCTGTCCTTGAAGCACTGCATGTCCATCACCACGCTTCCATGATGGCAGCGCACTAGGCCGGTGGCGGTGGCGGTAGGCTCGTTGTAGATTGGTGGCGGCACGTCCATCTCGCGAGGTCGGCTGAACTGAGAGCGAGCGCGCACTGCCTCGGCCTTAAGTAGGTGGGAGGGCGGCGGCGGCAGCGGCGGAGGAGATAACCCGTTTTACCCTCCAAAGTCCACAGTCACGTTGCGGTGACGGTCCACCTCCACGACGTTGTCCAACTCGGCATACACTATGCAGTTGAACGCCTCCGCCAAGGCTTCGGAGAACCCAATCTCTATGCGCAGGTTACCGTTGCGCACCAGGTTCCAGTGGCTGGATTGAGAGGCCGCCATATCGGGTGTCAGATCAAACGCCATCAGGCAGTATCCGTAGGGGTACTCGTTGCGACTGACTTCGTTACCACAGTCTGAGAAATTGATGCCGGTGCCAGTGTACAGCGTGTGGTAGGCGAGCACGCACAACTCCTTACCGAACGTGTAATCCGGTTGAAGCGGCTTACATGGTACTTGCTCACCATCTATGTACAGCGCGAAGAAGTTCACGTGGCTGTGGGTGAAGTTGAACGGGTTCTTCTTGTAGTCCCCGTTGAACGCCTGATTGCTGACCAGGCCAACTATAATGCGTTTTGGCAGTTGACCCAGAAACACACTGTCCAGAGTCTTGCTGCTGATACCGGAGGGTAGCGTGAAGGATTTGACTTCCACGCGCGTAATGGGATATTTGGCTGTGCCCGACTCCAGCGTCCTGCTGTGAGCCAACAGCACGCTCGGGTTGATCTTACAGCGGCGCATAAACAGGTTGACTTCGGCGATGTCCACTTTGTAGTCTGTCACGGTTTTAGACATGATGGAGAATGAGTTCTTTGACCTGATCAGACGAAAGCGCATCTCCACACCGTTTAACATGAACTTCTCCTGGTTGCACAGGTCAACGTGCAGATGTCCGACCATGTCCACGTACCGGCTTCCCTTGATAAACTCTCTCCTTTTCTTGAGCCCGGTATAATTATCCTCCTCAGTATTGTCCATGTACCCGGCATAGTCCTCAAAGAACATCTCCGCGGTGAGGTGCGATGTCTTGGCATCACCACCATAGGACAACAGGTTCTCCAGGTAGGCGCGATAGGCGTACGTGTTGTTCTGAGGAGACACCAGTTTGTTGTTCAGGTACAGGTCCACTTGACTGAACAGCGAGTGCAGCCAGTTGTTAATCGGACCCACCTCTTTTATCGCTTGATCACCCGTTACAGCGCCTCCATCAGCCGTTCTAATGGTAGCCTTCACATGCAGTAGCGTCTGTGACAGATCCGTGTACTCGTCCCCATGACCCGGAACTATGAACTCAACGGGTGAGTCGTCTGTCAGGGAGGAGATGGGCTTGTACTGCACCCATTTACCACTCTCTATACTGGTCTGCGTGGGCGGTAGCGAGAACAGGTCCAACTCGGTCTTGACACACTCGCACGACTTCTGATGTAGAAACGCCATTATCCAAAAATGTCCCTCACGGTACTCCTGTTCTTCTTACGTCGCACAACGGTCTTGCTCCTCCTCTTCTTAGCGACACGTTTTGCAGGCTTCCTTTTTCTCTTGGGCGCAGCGCGCTTCTTCTTCCTAACTCCGAGGAGTTTAGCCAGAGACTGAGGGGTCACTCGCTGTACACGCCTCCTCTTATAGGTGCCACCACCACCACCGCTCAGCACGCGATCCAGTTTTTCATCAGCCTTACGTTTCAGCGACCCGGTAAACTGCCTGAGTCGGGCGTTGGCTGCGACTCGGGGGTTGGCTGTGCCCGCCGCCACGTCGCCCAAGAAGCCCACACCGGACCTCAGCGCCTCCTTGCCCAGCGCCGATGCGCCGGATCTGATCAACGGGACCACTGTACGCATCAGCCCGCCTAGGAAACTGCCGATGCCATGACCGCGTTGGAAAGCGGCTCCTCTGAATACCGTGGACACTCCATGTCCAGACTGCTGTTGGCGGTAGTACGCCAGATAGGGGTCGTTCAGGTTCATTGCTGCTGCTACTCTCTGCGCAGGTGAAGCTTCATGCACGTAGTCCCGAAGTGGAATGGCAGATGGCGTCCAACGCTGTCCCTTAAATCGATTTCCACACTATCGAAGGAGCTCTTCATCAGCGGCACGTAGTGAGGGTCGGTGAAATGCACGGTGATACTCGCACCGTAGATGTAGTTTTTTGCGTCGATGTTCACAATCTTTAACAAGGGCGCAACAGTGTCACCTACTAGCTGAGGTTCCACCAGGTCACAATACACGTACATGTGCGAAGGGATCCCGGCCAGTAAGTTGGGCGGTCTTATAGCTTTTCTATGTTTGATCAAATCCACATTGTGCACGTCATATCCCAACTGTAACGCTAGAGTGGGGCTAAATTCCAGTTGCTCCACAGTCTGGTCTATCGAGATCAATTCCACCTTCCCAATCTCTTTGTCATACTCAAACTGGCATTGGTATAAGTCCAATTTTGGAATGGCGTTGATGGCGTTGACCAGTTCATCGATGTCTTTATAGTTTCCAGCTTCCACCTTTACAGCGGTCAGTTCAGGCTTGCCGGTGTCATCCTTAGTGTAGAGATATACGCGAGCGTCCTCCCCCACTGTCACAAACGAGCATGGGTAATGGACCTCGACTAAAGCGACTTCCCATTCACCATCGCCACCCAATCGCACGACTGACGGTAGATGGGTGATGTAGTTAGCCACGGTGTTGTTTGGATAATAGTCCATTGAGCTGTTGCTGAGCAACGTCAGGTACAGCTGCCTGCGCTTTGTCGTCATAGCAGCTGTTGCACTTCAGATGCAGGTACCCACGAGTTGAAGTCCTCTCCGTAACCGACCCACTTGACCAAGTAGCGCTTACTGCGGCCTCGCCCTTTAGTGTCCAGTATTTTATCTATTTGGTACATACGGTCCGGGGCAACCGTTACCTTTTGCATCTCATGCTCGTAGAAGCGCCCTTCCAGCGGCGTCCCGTTCAGGTCTCGCAGCACGTACAATGGTAGAGGATGCGACCCGTATACGTGATCCACCACAAACAGCTCCTTACTCCAGTTGGTCTCGTAACCTTTGGCGAACGTGCCCTTCTCCTTGGCTATACGCACCGTGGCACCAGGCTCGAACCTGGGCTTGCGTCGCGGGATCGCCTTTCCATACATGTGACGCCACACCTTATACACCGTTTTTCCATCGCCGCTGTCCACGTCCACAGGTCGCAGACCACCACCCAGGCTCTTGTGCGGGCTGCGGTTGTAGGCATCCACAAGCCTGTCCAACACGTCGATGTAGCGATACGTGTTTTTGTAGGTTAGGTAGCGCCACATGCGGTTCTTGAGCGTGCGGTTGACTCGCTCCACCACCGCCGCCTTCACATCGGGGTTCTGCGTGGTGACGTATGTGACACCGTGACTCTTGAACACTCGCTTGGTAGCGGCCCCGGTGAACTCCGTCCCCTTGTCAGTCTGTAGACAGCGAGGAGTCGCCTCGGAGAATATCCTCTCGAACGCTGCCGCCACCTCTTGCCCGCTTTTCCTCCTCAGTGGTACCGCAAACAACCGCTTACTGAATACATCGATCACAGTCAGCAGGTAGTTGACCCCGTCGTTGTGCTGGCTGAGACCGCGCATGTCGTTCAGGTCCGCCTGCCACAGCTCCTGAGGCCCAAAAACGGCGTAGCGGTTGCGGGGAAACCGCTTGCGCGCAGGCTTGTGCAGTGTGTAGGTGTCCTGGGCACGCAGCCATTCCACCGCTCTGCGTTTCGGGAGGCGCGCGGCTCTGGCCAGAGCAGCCACCCCGCCGAGGGAACCGGGCTGGCTCGGGTCATAGTACAGCTTCTCCATTACGGTGAGAACGGCTCCCAGTTGTCCAATGACGATTCCTGGTCAGGTTCCTCGGTTATTATCCTTCTCCTGGCTGCCGGAAGTCGCGGTCTCAGGCGGTCTAGCATTGGTGTCAACCTCGGTGACAGGGGTGATGAGGAGGCCGTCGTGTCTCCCCAGGGGCTCGATGCAGTGTCCAGCCCCCCGTTTAGGTAACGCAACGCCGTGGGATTGCTCATGTATTCTTTAGGCACGTTCATGTTTTTCAAGGCGGTCATCACTTGTTGCCAACCGGTAGGCAATCGGTCCGCCCTTCGCGCTCTCACTATGCTGTGCGCGATGTCCACTATATTGGAATTGGGGACCTTCTCGTTGTTCACATACACCACCCCACTGGCGTCCCAGGCGATGGGGCTGCCTTGCTGGGTCATGAACCGCAACAAGTTGCGCGCCACCGACTTGTAGATTTTTGGGAATGATGCCAACACCCCCTCCTCCTCCGAGGTGCTAGACTCACGTTTCACGTGACTCGGACCTGCCTCTCCCTCCTCCTCCCCCTCGATGATTGACAGGCCTATGGGTTGACGTTTAGCCGCGGAAAAGTGCAGGAACCGCTGTAACACCTGTTGATATTGTTTCCATTTTTCCGTATCGTTCAGCCGCTTGTCGCTCAGTATGCGATGCATCTCAGCGTCCAGGCCGGCTGGCTTATTGGTACTGCCTGCTCCTCCTCCTCTTGGTCCTGGTCCTTCTCGCAATCTCTCGATGAGCTCCTGCGGTACAACTACCATTTTCTTAGCGTGCTCCATTTTTTCAAATTACTTTCTGCATCAACACAGGTAACACCGCACTCAACAGCAAGGGCAGGAGGATCCCACCGCCCCGTTGTACAAGGTAGCGTCGCTTCTTGACCCAACCCTCACCGCGTTTCACCAGCCGTCTGAGCGCCTGTTTGTGCTTTCTCAACTTTCGTTTATGACAGGTGGTGAGCGGTACGTTCCCGCGTAACACGTTGTACGCACACTCACACACTGACCTGATACGGCTATTCTCGCACGCTTTTAACAGGGCCTTGCGTTCCTTGGGTGTAGCATGCACCAGAGCAGTCAGCAGGGCTGTGTCTTTCTTCACGCGGTGTGACATGATGACTGACACTGGTGCGCGCTCAGCCTATTTATCACTTTTTCTTGGGCAGGTACACGTAGTTAACTGGATCGTCTGGGAAAACGGCTGAACGTACCCGCATCTCCTCGGGTGTAGACTGTTTCAAGTCTATCAGCAGATAGGCGTGAGGATCGCGCGTGGCGTCCGCATAAGCCTCCTCCACAAATTTGGGGTTCTCTGGGTATACTTGACGAGCCAAGTGTTTAATCTGAGCGCGGTCCCGGGGATTCTTGAAACACACTATGTAATGAGCGTTCAGCGATATGTCGCGCTGGCCCCTACCCTGATGAAACAGGTTTTGCGTGATGAAGAACACGCTCATGTTGCGGTGATGGGAGCCCTTGGTGAACAGGTCCGCCACGCCGGGGCCAGCCTCACGCATCATGTCATCGACGATAACCAGGGAGGGCTCGCTACCATCGTAGTCGTCCAGGTCGGGCAGGCCGGCTACGTAGCGCACAGTAGGGTCATCGGCTCCTCCTCCACCGCCGCTACCGCAGTGCCAGGTGATACGGGCGAAGCGCGTATCGCACATGCGGTCGGTATGCCCTATGAAGCGAGCCACAAAGTGCGACTTGCCGCTGCCCGAAGGTCCAGCTACGATGGCGGTGAACGGGTGTTTCCACCTCAAGTCCATGGTGGCTACTAACACAGCCACGCACCGCCTCGACTCTTATAATTAATTGAGTTTTTATATTTATTTTTTTTATTTTTATATTTATTTTTTTTTTATTTTAAATTAATAAGGATAAAGGAATAAGGATAAAGGAATAAAGTTTTTTTTTTATTTATTCAAACAAATTCCAGAAGAGCTCCTTTGCTGCCGGGGGGACCGCTCCTCTTGACCAAACTCATCCTCGACCCCACACCCACGTTGTACTGGCCGATGACATGGTCTCCCAAGACGGCCAAGTATCTACGAGGCATGTAGATCCTCAGCGGGTCGTCACCAGTTAGCCCCTCCAAAGTGGCCATTATCGCCTCACCATAAGGAGTATCCACCCGCTCAAATGACCGGATGGGGTAAATTATGTTGTCCCGTAGATCGGCTATGCGGGTATAACCCCCCGCCTTGCAGCTGTTGAGGGCTGACTTGAGGTCTCCTGTTTGGTCCATGCTGCTCGTTGAGTGTCTTGATGTGGAATGGTTGTGGCTCACCACCGAGTCGTATTATATAGGCTCACTGCGTCAACAAGTTGTTTACGTCATTGTGTGTGTTTTCCGGGTCGTTGTGGTGTTTACTTCTTGCGCTTTGGGATGACGCAATTGCCTCCAGCCTTACGTTTTCCCTCGCAAACTGTTGCGCAATCGCGGGTCTTACGCCAGGCGGGTAGTGGAGTCACGATCCTACTAACTCCGTTAATTTTAGGCACTCCGGTATCGCTATTAATCCACATATTTTCTAGTCTCGTTAACAGGTCCGTGAGGCATATGCAAATTTCATCGTCTCTATCCTCGTCCAAGTATAGGCCGCAACTATGCGTAGGGCGTCCGCCTTTGAATACTGACATCTTCAATAAAACGTTTCCTAAGTTGGTAGGGTTCTTTACTGTATATTGACATTCAGCATCGCTCCAACTGCATGATGGAGAATCGGTAGGTGTATTCCTGTCCACTGTCCATCCAACAACGGGCTTCTTGCTCCTCTTCTTAGTTATGGTAGGCGGTCTAGCATTCTCATCCATGGCATCAAGCTCCTCCATCAGAGAGCGGATGGTTCGATCCACCTCGGTTGCACTGTTGCTGCTGCTCATGGCGTCTCGGGCAAAACTGAGGCCGCGGTAGTGGACCTCAGGTTTATATACCGGCAGCGCGCGCAACCGGGTATGTCCCCGCCGAGCGGTGGCGGCCAAAGAGGGCGCGTCACGACAGCAAGCCGCTGAGCAATTCAAGGGTGCAACCTTGAGCGTCAGCAAACCGCTGAGTAATTCCTTCCTGGGCAACTCCTTCAGGACCGTCTCCCGACACGCGCCGCCAACCGCTCCCGGTCGGCGGGGGCTTTTTAAGCCGCATGTAGACCAACGGGGGGGGGGGACGACCTTACATCCTCGCATCCTCACTGCGCCTTTGCTGGTTTTGAATCTACGGGGGGGGGGGGGGCCTTACATCCTCGCATCCTCACTGCGCCTTTGCTGGTTTTGAATCTACCGGGGGGGGGGGGGGGACCATATAGTTTTTCATAAAGGAATATCGTTTATTTTTATATTTTTTTTTATAAAGGAAATTTTGTTTATTTATATTTATTCTTTATTTACAACTTTTTTATTATAATCTTTACCTAACCCCCGTTTACAATAACCTTTGCAAAGACCTGGTCGGATTCTAAAAGAAGTAAATTAATCACGCGTTGACAAGCAACATGCGGTTTATTGATGCCATCCAAAGCAGCTTGAACTTGTAGGCGTTTTTGTTCAGGCAACCGCTTCTTAATCCACATCCTGATGGACAATTCGGCAAAGTGACCCGTTGTGTAATACTTCACCGTCTGTAGGAATATCTCCGCATCGATTGACTCAATGTCTTCAATTGTAGATCTAACTGTAAATGGTTTTGTATGAAAATATTCACCTTCCAGTGACACATCAATTCCAACATTAAACATTTTGTTAGGTCTAGTCAGTGTAGGAGCTTGTGAGCAAATGATTCTAACATAAATAACTGGAGAACTCTCACTAATGAGATAACCTCAGGCAGTCACGTAGTCCTTACCAAAACATGTAATACTAGAAAATGATGGGGAAGGGAGTATTTTATTTATGTTTTTTTTTTTTTTTCCTTTTATTTTTTATTTTTTTCTTTATTGAAAGAAGAAAAAGAATTTAGAGTGACTAGAGCCATCCCAAACTGTTTTTATGGTCATTGACTTTAAAATCACCAAAGTAGATAGGTAATCATTGTTTTGTGGCCAGTCCGCTTCCCAAGCACTCTTACCACAGCAAAAACAAGTGTGCTGCAAATTATTAGAGTCTGAAAAGCGATACACTTTAACAATTCTTGCAGGATACAGAACTCTATTACAATAATGCTCAGTGTACTGGCAGTAGCGGCATTGATAGACTCTCTTGCCATTGTTTCTATTATACAAGTCTAACACTTGAGGATCCGTTTCGGGGTTGTTAAGCACTAACACATGTTCCCGAACATACCCCTTGAGGCAAGATGCAACGTATCGCTGTATAGGCACTGGCAATTGTGCAATCCCCTGACACAGAATGTATTTATTCTTTCTTATTACAATACACGATTGCTGAGCTAGTGACAGTGGGTTGTTTGCTTCCATGACTAACTCAAGATTCAGACTGGTCAAGCACTTAGCTTGAGGAGTCTAGTAAGTAAACAAGTTATATAATGAGGGGTTTTCCTCCGTGAACATCAAGTCCACTAATGAGTAAACAAATTATTTAATGAAGGATTTTTCCTCCGTGAACAACAAGTCCACTAATGAGTAAACAGATTGAGTTTCTCTAAGTTTCAGTTTAAGTCAGAGAGTCAAACTATTGCCATCAATATGAACACTGATAATGTATGGGAGAGCAGTATTCCTGATGAGGACCTCATCAAGATCGTTGAGGGAATTGAAGAAAAGTATGCTAATAGCGTATGGGAAGGTAATATCCCTGATAAAGAACTCCTCGCTACCGTTGAGGTGATAGAAGAGGAATATGCTCTCCAACTGCGAAGGGAATATAAAACAATGTGGGAACGGATAACTACGTGTTGGTGCTCCCAACCTACATGTGATGAAGAATGGGAACAATATAATGCAGACTGGGAGAGTCTTCGTGCTCTTGAGATTGCAATGGAGGAGTTTCAAGCGAAAGAGAGGGCTGAGACTTCTTCACAAAAGTAATTTTAAGTTTTTAATTTATAATAAAGATGAAGAAAATAAAATTATAATTCATAAAAAATAATAAAATAACATAAATAATGGAATGAGCGGGGGGGGGGGGTCGGTCGGGGGGGGGGGTCGGTCGGGGGGGGGGGGTCGGTCGGGGGGGGGGGGCTTGGTTGGTTAGGTTAGGATAGAGGAATCATGGGGGGGGGGGGGTCGGCACGGGGCTGATCCTCTCAATCCTCAACTAAACTTTGTCACTTTGTTTTTGTTTGTTGTGTAATTATTTTCTTTATTTATTTTGGATAAGGAAAAAGGAAATAGGTTTTTTTTTTATTTAATCTGAATCCGAGGAGTTTATATATACAACGTGGGGCCTCGGTTCCCCACTTGGTCCCGCCTCTGGCTCGGGCTCTGGCTCGGGCCTCGGTTCTCCACTCGGCCCCGCCTCTGGTTCGGGCTGCTGCTGCTGCGGCTGCTGCTGCGGCTGCGGCTGCTGCTGCTGCGGCTGCTGTGGTCTGCGCCGGAGCTGGGGTCTTGGGCGAGGCCGGTACTGTTGGAGGATCAACCCCCGGCGAATCTCGTGGTGGACCCTATTGGCCTCTGCCTCCTCCCGCCGCCGCTGTTGCTCGGCGAACTCTGGGGTCCACCATCCCCTCGGTACGGCTGACGGCTTGACGATAGCTGTAAATAACGAACCAACATTAATATTTTTTTTTTTTTATGAGATTTATTGATATTATAATAATGAGATTTATTGATATTATAACAATGAGAAACTGAGGATTGCTACTCACCAACTGGTTTTCCCTCCTGTGTCCTGGGGATAGGAATCTGGGTGGGCGTCTGAGTGGCGGCATCACCACATCGCCTCGGGCCAGGAGCAGCCAGGGTGGAGGCGCACGTCTGGGTGGAGGCGCACCTCGTGGCAGCTGGAGCATCAGGAGCAGCAGGAGCAGCAGGAGCAGCTGGAGCAGCGGCCGGGGCATCAGCGGGGGCAGCTGGAGCAGCTGCCGGGGCATATCGGTGGGTGGCAAGGTGCCGGGCCACCTTGTCTTTTCTGCCGAATTGCTTTCCGCAAATTCGGCAAGGGTACAGTGGCGAATCCACATGCGTCAGCATGTGCCGGCGCAAATGGTCGCTACGCGAGTAACGCTTGTCGCAATACATACAAGTGTACTCCATCGCGGCTGTAGTAAGAATGATTAAGACCTGGAGAAACCGGCGGGTGAAAGCGGAGGCGCGCGCGGTAAACATCACGTAGGCGATAAACAAGGAAAGCAAACGGCATGTATTGGAAAAATATGGGGGGGGGGGGTCCGGGTCGGGTCGGGGGGGGGGGGGGTGTCCAAATGTGTTTACTAGGGAAGTTCCCCAACAATAACAAGTCCGATTTATCTCCTACACAAACAGGCTCTCGCTCAGTCGTTAAGCATGGCTGCTCCGTGGGAGGATGATATGACAGACTATGACTACGAGTTTGCACTTGAAAATGCAAATTTCGTAGATGAGTTGGAGCAAGAGGCTCTATTAGAACAAACATTTGCGCAGCAAATACGGGATCTGGAGCGGCCTCCTCCATCGCCTCAGCCTGGGCCTAGCGGGCTGCAGCGGCCTCCTCCTCCATCGCCTCAGCCCACACCGTCTCCATCACCACCTCCATCACCGCCTCCATCGCCTCAGTCCGACTCGTCTGAGGACCCACCACCACCACCGAGGACTGCGAGACAAGTGTACCTGGAGCGACAGGCGCTTCAGGACGACGTTGACCAAGTGTGGGTGGTTGAGCCGCAGCACGAAACACATTGGCGATGGTACATGGCCGACATGGCCAGGCTGCGTGAACTAGATGAGGAATTGGACCGCTTGGAGGAACAAGAGGAGGCGGCCGATAACGAGGAATAGTTATAAGTTTTTGTTGATAAATAAATGATTCCTTTGTCCAAAAAAAAAAAAAAAAAACAAAAAAAAAAAAAAAAGAAACAAAAAAAAACAAACAAAAATAAAACAAAAATAAAATGCAATAAACAAAATGATAAAACTGGGATGATGATGGGGGGGGTCGGGGGGTCGGGGGGGGGGGTCGGGGGGGGGGGTCGGGGGGGGGGGTCGGCACAGGGCTGGTCCTCATCATCAGCTTGCTAAACTTGTCACTTTGTTTTTGTTGTTTGTTTGTTTTTTTTTTTTGTTTTTTTTTTTTTGTTTTTTTTTATAATTTTATTTCATTGATACAATACAATAAATGTGATGCTTAAATCTAAGATGATTCATGAATGTTATACAATATATGAATAATGAAAACTTACAATACAATAAATGTGATGCTTAAATCTAAGATGATTCATGAATGTTATACAATATATGAAGAATGAAAAACTTACAATACAATATAATGATAAGCTTAAACTAAAGGAATAACTTTAACCCAGAGGAGGGCCACCTCCTCATTTGCAATCAAGTTGTGGAGGCGTTGCTGCACCTCCTCCAGGTGACCGGGTTGGTTGGCGACGTATCGCCGCCTCATAAAATGATTGCGCCCGTCCGGGCCCAGGCACCCCCATCTCAAAATGACCAGTCGGTCCAAGACTGCAACCTCCACCAGGCCAATCACGTCCTGGATGACCTGGTGGTTCCACAAAGTGTATGTTACAGTCGACATTCTGCTTGTGGAATGAGCGTTAACGTGCGGAGGAGCAGTAAACATCCCGTAATGGGGGAAAAAACCGGTGACAAACAAGGAAAGTAAACAACACGGGGGGGGGGGTCCGGGTCGGGTTGGGGGGGGGGGTCCGGGTCGGGTTGGGTCGGGGGGGGGATGACGTCACGGGGGGGGGGGTGACGTCACGGGGGGGGGGGTGACGTCACGGGGGGGGGGATGACGTCACGGGGGGGGGGGCTCCTCGGCTCCTCAGTTTGCTAAAGTGGTCCAGAACCGGCCATAGCACCCTACTCTTGCTTGATTGAAACTCTGGTCTCAAAAACGGCTCCTAATATTTTCTTCAAAAGTGTTAAAAAATCGAATTATGTAAAAAACTAATTTAAATATACCCCACGTTGCAGCAAACCTGCATACTCAGCGAATTTCCAATGAATATATAACATAACACAGTAATCCACAGGATTCATAAGAAATATTTTCACAAACATGCGATATTTAAAATGTTAATTATTCTCCATAAGAACAACAATAAGGATGAGTACGCAGGTTTTCTGCAAGAAGGAACACAAAATAATGGGTTTTTATGCAAATATAAACAGAATTCATCTTAGTGAAGTCACATACCAAGTTTCATCCATATACATGCATAAATAAGCGATATATAAAATTTTAATTATTTTACATTAGAATAACATGGGGACTGAGTACCTAGGTTTGCTGCTACGGGAACTATAGAGAACAATTTTTCTGTGCAAACAAAAATACATCACAACCAGATGAAGTCATATACCATATTTCGTCAGTTTATGTTAATAAATAAGCGATATATACAATTTTTCTTTTTCTCCATAAAAGTAACATTAGAAAACGTATAGTGTTTAGCACTTGCAATACCTCAGTAACCAATTGACGTAGAGCAATGATCAAAGTTCCAAATTGTTTGTTTTTTTATGCTAAATTCAATCCTAAAAAATAAAATTTGATTTGAATAAAAACTACATGTGAAAACCCCAAAAAAAATTTTGGCGTACAAAACCCCCCTTCGCATGGTGCAATTTTTCTGGTTTTCGAATTCGTTCAAATAAATGGTACTTTATATTTGTACCAAAATTCATTAAGATCGGACCTTTTTTGCGAGAGTTATCGAGCTTACGGACACACACACACACACACACACACATATATATATATAAATTTGAACGAATGATGTTTTTGGCATCTGGGAACCTCAAAATGAAAAGTTATCATGGTCTCGGGCTTTAAGTCTTACCATGAGACCTACGGTAATAGCTTCTTCCCTATAGGGGAAATTCGCTAACAGTAAAAAAGAAACATTGGGCTTATGGAGTTTCAAATCAAAACAAAATAATCATAACATATGTTTGTAATCAACCGGTGAACTGCCAAAAAGTAATACTCGAGTAGTTTACCAGCAAGTTGATGTCACACTTATACATTTGTCCAGGACCAGTAATCTACAACAATGGATGAGAGTCAAATTTTATACTACGTTTGGAAGCTAGACTTCCCCAATGTGGCAGACTTGGTTGATGACCTCCCTTAGTACAATTTACCGCAACTCATCCGCTGCTGAAGAAGGGTGGTGATTCCTATGAAACATGTTCAGCATGAAGACGCATTGCCAACTGCACTATTTGGCACTGTAGGCTGTTTGCGTAAATATATTTTGAAAAAATTCCAGATCATTTTCAATTGTTTCAGGTTGTTTGGTAACTTTTTAGAAACCCTAAATCCAATAAATTCAGGTATTTTAGAGTTACTAGGACACTTTTTATGATAGAAAAATTGAGATTATCATCATCGATATAATGCAATATTGAGGCAAAATATCGATGTAAAATATATCGGAAACCAATTATCGAGATAACAAATATCGAACGTTGACCTATAAATATCGGTATTTTCAATATATCGAATGTCTAAAACAGCCCTCGAATATAAAGAAAAGCCCTCGGGGAAGACTCCAAACACAGAACAGCACAACGGGTTAGTCGCGTTGTTATTAGCATTGCGGTTAGCCCGCAGAAGATAATTTGACAGTTCGGTGGCCTCGTGGGTAGACGGAACTCGGGTTTGGAGCAGCCTCAAGTTTTATAGGCAATTGCCTAAAAACATTACGTCATTTAGCTATTTGCCTAATTGTAATTACGGCGGTGACCTCGGGGTACGAATCGTGCGTAGATGGCTTCTGAAGTCCTAAGCCTCAGTTTCCCAGTTGTTTATTTATTTATTAAATTTACATGATTTATTACAATAGTACCTGGGGGCCGAGCTTTGCTCGGGGGAAGGTCAGTCAGTTTGTTTAGATGACTTGGGGTAATATTTCACCACTTCCCCCTACTGATAATCAGATTTTTATTATTCATTTGCCTCTTTTTACATTTTTAAGGTCCCTCCTGTTGTTATTTATAGCTCAATGCACCTTTGATTTATTTTACTACTCTATATGTAATCTTAACTCAACTCTTTTAATCTCTGCTCTCAGGAAACCACATGTTAATAATCATAAACAAAATGAGTATTACTTTGACAGTTCCCTGGTTGATTATGAACAGCTGTTAGAATTATTTTGTTTTTATTTGAAACTCCATAAGCCTAATGTTAATTTTTAGCGAATTTCCCCTATAGGGAAGAAGCTATTACCGTAGGTCTCATGGTAAGACTTAAGCCCGAGACCATGATAACTTTTCATTTTGAGGTCCCCAGATGCCAAAAACACCATTCGTTCAAATTTTTATATATGTATATATATATATATTTATATATATATATATATATATATATATATATATATATATGTGTGTCCGTAAGCACGATTACTCTCGTAAAAAAGGTCCGATCTTAATGAAATTTGGTACAAATGTGTAAAGTACCATTTATTTGAACGAGTTCGAAAACCAGATGAATCGCACCATCCGAAGGGGGGGTTTTTGGGGGGTTTTGTACCCCAAAAATGGGTTTTTTGGAGTTTTCACATGTAATTTTAATTTAAATCAAATTTTAATTTATACCATTGAATACAGCTTAAAAAAACAAACGATTTGGTATTTTGATCATTGCTCTACGTCAATTGGTTACCGAGATATTGAAAGTGCTAGACACAGTACGATGTCTAATGTTATTCTTATGGAGAAAAGGAAAAATTGTATATCTCGCTTATTTATGAACATAAACTGGCGAAATTTGGTATATGGCTTGATCTGGTTGTGGTTTATTATTGTTTGCTCAAAAAAACAATTTTTCGCCTATGATTCCCGTTGCAGCAAACCTAGGTACTCGGTCCCCATGTTATTCATATGGAAAATATTTAAAATGTTATATATCGCTTATTTATGAATGTATATGGATGAAACTTGGTATGTGACTTCACTTAGATGAGTTCTATTGAGATTTGCAAAAAGTCCTATTATTTTGTATTCCTTGTTGCAGCAAACCTGCGTATTCATCCCCAATGTTGTTCTTATGGAGAATAATTAATATTTTAAATATCGCTTATTTGTGAATATATTTCTTATGAATTCTGTTAAGTGGCTTATTGTGTTATGTTATATATTCATTGGGAATTCGCTGAGTATGCAGGTTTGCTGCGACGGGGGTATTTTAACTTTTCATTTTAGTTTTTCATTTTTTTATTTTTCCTAGGGATGAGGCCTGTCTAGAACTTATTTTTATCCCAGAAATTAGTTATTTCGAACATTTGAAGGAAATCGTTGGAGCCGTTTTTGAGATCCGAATTGCAAGCAAGCAAGCAAACAAACAAGCAAACCTTACTTATATTAGAGTATAGGATTATACCTAGTTACAGTAAAGCAGTTCTAAAAATAAGACGATTCAACAGATTGAGATACACAGATGGAGCAAAGTACCATCTTACTTAAACAGTTGCATTGTGGTCTGCAAATAAATAAACACAAGTACAATTATTACAAGACATTACAACGGGGTTTAATCTTCCTTACTAATAAATTTGCCCATTACAAATAATAACGAGATCGCACGCAGCACGCTGACGTGAGGGAAGTGAATTTCCGCATTAAAACCTTAAAAAGATCAAATAAAGGGTTTAAACTACCACTGGTTACATTTTTTTGAAAATTTAAAATTTTTAGCGAATTTCCCCTATAGGGAAGAAGCTATTACCGTAGGTCTCATGGTAAGACTTAAGCCCGAGACCATGATAACTTTTTGTTTTGATGTCCCCAGATGTCCAAAACACTATTCGTTCAAATTTATATATATGTATATATATATCTATATATATATATATCTATATATATATATATATATCTATATATGTGTCCGTGAATGCGATAACTTGAGTAAAAAACGTCCGATTTCGATGAAATTTGGCTCAAATGTGTAAACTGACATTTATGACTTTAAGTTCGAAAACCAGAAAAATCGGACCATGGGAAGGGGGGTTTATGGGGGTTTTAAATTTTCCAAAAATCAGTTTTTTGCATTTTTTACCCTAAAATTTTTAAAACACTTAATTTTGGTTTAGACCATGTTATAGAGCTTAAAAAAACAAATAATATGGTATTTTGAATTATTAACCTAGGTTAAGTGGTTGCGGAAAAAATCCAAAAAACATGCTCATAAAATCTCCCATGTTAATCTTATGGGAAAAAGGTTTTTGGCTTTTCCTCAGTTAATTTGACTTTAAACTTCACATTTTCTTTTACCAATCACTTCAGCTCCACAAAACAATCATTTTGGTGTTTAAATTGTGATTCTACGTCAAACCGTTGCAGAGATATTCAAAGTGCTAAACACAGTACGTTGTCCAATGTTATCCTTATGGAGAATAAATAAAATTTGATATCTTGATTATTTATGAATGTATATTGATGAAATTTGGTATGTGGCTTCATGTTGTACTGGTATATTGATAATTGCACAAAAAATAAATGTTTTGTTGATTGTCCCCGTAGCAGCTAACCTGCATACTCAGCCCTAATGTTATTCTTATGGAGAATAAGTTAAGTTTTATATCTCCCTTAATTATGAACATAAATTAATAAAACATGGTAAGTAGCTTCACCTGGTTCAGTTATATTGATAATTGCATAAAAACTCATTTCTTATCTTCCTCGTTGCAGCAAACCTGCGTACTCAGTCCTAATGTTATTCTTATGGGGAATAAATAAAATGTAATAAATCACTTATTTATGAATGTATTTTTGTCAAAATTGGTGAGTGGCTTTATGTACTAGTGAGAAACATATCAATGCATTGGAAATTCGCTGAGTACGCAGGTTTGCTGCGACGGGGGGTATTATTTTTTGGGTGCTTTGATGCTTCTGGTTATATTTAAATTCACTAATAGGATGCCAATGTTGTACATTATAACGTTAGAAGGAGGTATTGTCGGGATAACAAGTTGGTATAGGGGTATGGGGGGTGATAAAACCATATTAAGATATGAAAAACAGCCTTTTCTAGTGTAAAATCTCCATAAGACAACGTACTGCATATTGACAATTAAAATTTTCTTAAACTCCGTAATTACTTGTGCTAGAATTATGAGAGAGGGCTTAACATATTTGGTTTTTTACGTAAAATAAGGTAATGTGCAATAAATTTATTTTTGGGGCTTTTCTGACCATTTCTGGGCCCAACAACTCAAAATATGAAAACTTAAAATTCCCCAAAAAGGGGGTTAGAGTTTTCCGATTGTTGTGCCCAGCGAACTTGTCCTACTGATTATAAAAAGGAATGTTTCTACCAAATTTTAAGTAAAACGGACATAAATTGCGACCACTAGAGTGCGAACACTATATATAAATTCAAATTAGATAAAATGACTGCATGATCAACCTTATCAAAAGCTTTAATCAGATCTTTAAACACTGCATCAACTTGGGAACCTTTATCTAAATTATTGGAAACATTGTGAAAAATTAATCAGATTTGTAACTGTGGATCTGCCAGGGGAAATCCATGTAGATCTGAAGAAAAGTTTGGAATGATATTACTGAAAACTTTATCATGTAATATAATCCCTAAAACCTTAGCAACAGTTGATGATACAGCTACTGGGCGACAATAATTAATTAACTTACTATTGCCCCACTTATGTATGGGAGTGACTGGTAACTTTCCATATTTCAGGCAGAGAGTTATTTTTCAAACATAAATTGTAAATAAACCACAGAGGTTCAGCCAAAACATCACTACGGGCTTTGAAAATGTACTGTGGAATCAAATCTGGACCAGTTGAACGCTTACCCTTCAGATCTTTTACAATAAATTACACATAGCTTTGACCTGTTGTATTTAATACATGACAAGATTCACCACTGAAAATATATGAAGACATATTATAGACATTCATAGGCATATATAGTCTTAAATAGTATAGGCTTATAGTATATTGAAGGCACATATAGGCTTGATTGATTTCTAACTGATTAGGTGGTGCTAAAACATTTTGAGTGAACAAATCTGCAAATTTATTTGCTATATGAACTGAAAATATGAGAATCGGGGAGTTCCTGGCATACCGTGTTTTCACCGGTTAAAAGTCATTGGGCTGCTAATTAGTGTTGTATATGAATTCATCATTCTCGGTCATTAAGGCTACACAATGCATCATAAGACCAATAACTCATTCGTATTCCCTAGTTGTGTCGGCGTTGAAACAGTGATAGCGATTCACAACAGAATGCATCAGAGATCATAAACATTGCAAATCATTGAATGGAATGTGAACAGTCTCCAAGTATGAATTTGTAAACCTAGCCTTACTGAGTTTGTCTTTAGTACCCGGGGGCGAGCTTTGCTCGGAGAAGGCTAATCAGTTTGTTTAGATGACTTGGAGTAATATTTCACCACATCCCTCAACTGATTATTATATTTGTATAGCTCATTTGCATCTTTTATGCATTTGTAAGGTCACTACAGGTGTTATTTATGGCACATCCCTTTACTTTATTTCGGATATGACCACTCTATATATGCAATCTTTACTCAACAGCTTTAGTCACTGCTCTCAGGAAACCGCATGTTAACAAATATAAACAATACACGTTTACTCTGACAGTTCCTTGGTTGATTATGAACAGCAGTTATGATTCTTTTATTTTGATTTTAAACTCCATAAGCCAATGTTAATTTTGTTTACTTTGAATTTTCGTTTTTTTACATTATTTGATTTTTCCTAGGGATGAGACCTGTCCAGAACTTACTTTTATCTCATAAATTAGTTATTTCCAACATTTTAAGGAAATCGTTTGGAGCTGTTTTTGAGATCAGATTCGCAATCAAGCAAGCATGCAAACCTTACTCATATTAGAGTATAGGATATCTGAACTCTAAAATAAACAAACCAACATCACCAGGCCGGGGTCTATATTTACTATATTTTACTATAAGTGTTTTGCTATATAGCCGTGTTTTGCTATATTTACTGTACCCGAACAACCATTTTTATATAAGATAGGCTGGATCTGGGGTCGATTAGGAAATAAAGGGTTGGGTAGTGATGAGGTTTACTACAAGGTAGAGCGCTGGGACCTTTGCTATTTCTTTTTCTGTAACTGAGTAATAATAGGCGGTAGATATTAGAAATTGTACTAAAAGACAATTTTGAATGCTGCATTACGAATGCTTGTTTATCCAACCTTTCGCATTGATGGTAAATAATATTTGTAAATATTTACTAAATTTACTAGGAAAAATTCCGTTCGAAATCAAGAAACGTGTTTTCCCTGTAACTTATTAAAATATTAATGTGATTAGCGATGTCCGGATTGTGTTGCAATTTCAACAGTTTGTGTAATAAGGTGGTGTTTATTATTGAACATTCTAAATTGGGGGTCAACTGTATTTTATTGCATGAACAGCTACTTTAGAATGCAAATGAGCTAAAATTTATGTCCATCCTCTTCTCATGAACAAAGTTAACTTTGAAGTTTTTAAACTTCAGAATGGTGTCAAATATTGAAAATCACTTTGAAAAACTGAAACTAGGAAAGTTTTTTGATGCATCAAAAGTCAAAAGTTCTGAAATGAAGGGAAAAATCACAAAAGTTCTTTTAGCATGTTATATATAACATAACTTACACGTTCATGTAAAGGTATAGAACAGACTTACCAAAGATCGCCACGTGATATTGACGTCCCAAGCTGCTTCCCATAGGTCGAGCGAAAGCCTCAACTACTTTCCTTATCAACCTGAAACCTGCACCTTTCATTCTGAGGGGTGAGCTTGGCACGAAGAAGGTAAGCGAGGAAGAACACGATCCACCCCGTAAACGCGGTACACTCGAGTTTACCGTAATAAATGGAAATTATCAGAGTTACTTGAGCATCGCGAACAAATTGTCCGAAAAAATCTCTGATACGCACGTACACTCGACTACCGAAACTGTGGGTACGTTTAAACGAAGGTTTAACATGTTAAACGCTCGGCGACTGAGGTTGACGGGGGTTTAGCATCGGAATCAATCCACTAGAGATAAAGACTGTCTGTAGCTGTTATCTGCTGCTCGTGGCCGCGTGTCAGATGACAGCGTAGTTTCCAACTATTGGCTTCCTTGGATGGTGATAACGTACTGAGTGTAAAAGGTGATAACGTACTGAGTGTAACGAGACGTATTTTCCAATAAATCAATATTGTCCCGTTACTCTCTGGACAAAGATATGGCGTTATTAGTTTCCAACTATTGGCTTCCTTGGATGGTGATAACGTACTGAGTGTAACGAGACGTATTTTCCAATAAATCAATGTTGTCCCGTTACTCTCTGGACAAAGATATAGCGTTATTAGTTCCCAACTATTGGCTTCCTTGGATGGTGATAACGAACTGAGTATTACAAGACGTATTTTCCAATAAATCAATACTGTCCCGTTATTCTCTGGACAAAGATATAGCGTTATTAGTTTATTACTAGTTTTACTTTATTATTTAAATATATATTTTACTGTTTGGTATAATTAAAGTAAACCTAGAATTTCTTGTTAATGCTACCTTTGCTGAAAAATTTATTTTCATTTGATAACTTTAATATAGTGAAAATGTTTTTTGATACACATTCATTTATTTCCTTCAGAATGGATGATGCAATCCCGATGATTTGTACTGCTTTCTGCAGTATAAAGAGAGAAGGCACCAACCGTTAGTAAGATAGAGATAAATACATAAAATTATAAAAATTCAGTATTGTGATGAACTTGTCAATTCAATTCTACCAAAGTTCTTAATTTTTAATCTATAACTAAATTGCTTTTGAGATCGGTCGGTCGCAAAATCATTATTTCATTTTATTTTACAGATTGTAGTCCGTAATAAATCCAAGTACCTCCAGATAAATTATAACTGGTATTTATTGAGGGAATCCCGAGATAACCTGGGGCAGTTTACACGTCGGGCGACGTGCTGATTTACACATTCAATACCCACTTCCGGTCTCGGTAACCGGATGTGATTGATGACCTCATTATTCTGCACCATTTACTTCCGGTGTCGATAAAACTTAACTTTTTTACCACTTTAAATTGACCTAAAATGTATTAAATAATCATTATAAACTTGAAATATAATTTTATGTGTTTAAAATTGGTGGTTAATATTATTTAATTTTTGATAAGTACAGTTTTTAAATTGTTTATTCATTTTGAATGCTTTAGGTATCGGAAAAATCTTCTAGACATACAGTGGTTACTTTAGCATTTGATACAAATGTGGAAGCGAAATTGCCAAATGCGTTTAATAAAACAAACAAGTAACTTTTGTAACTATGAATACAACATAGATATCGGAATCATACTCCTTAACCATTAGAAAACAATTTTCATGTGCTTCCACATTTTTATTACAGTATCTTCAAAAGTAAAGTGTAATTTTCCAAGTCCACATTTCATATTCGAAGTACTATACCCTTTCTTGCATTACAAAAAGAAAGGGTATAGCAAGAACAGGCCCGGTTGCCTTATCGCAATCTAAATGCTAAGCAACGTCGTTTAGTGGGAGCTTTGGTCATTAGACATTATAAGTAAGAAGTGAAAATAAATGAATTTGTCTTAATTAGAACTGAAAAAAACAATGGCTTTTCAAAAATATAATCGTAAGGTATTTCGTAGGGATTTTTTATGTATTTTTAGGTACTTATTACACCGGTTTTACTTCTTCTAGTGATGAGTAAAAACCTGGAGATATTTATAAACCTAAAAAGAGATATAATATATCATGTAATGCTGCCTTAGCAAGGAATATGTAAGTTAAAATCTAAGTTAAGCCGCGACATCGAACATACATTTCTAATCTGTTTTTTAAATTTGATAAGACTTATGAACTCAACTGAAAGAAACTCAAATTAAAAAACAATACAACTAAATAAAAAAGGGAAAATTTGATGATTTATTGTATCAAAAAGTTTTGAATGAATTTAAAACATCATGGTACATTAACAGAGGTACATTGTAAATTTAGGTTAGCAGTTAGTGCCTTCAATATTCTTGCAATGGAAAGTAGGACAAAAATGTGAACGGAGTTTAGTATCAGCTAATCTGAAGACGCTCACGAAACAAAGGTAAATTTATTCCTGCAGGAAAAAATACATATATGGTTACGCATTTATTCTTTTAATAAAAACAGTTTTGACGCTCTAAGGCAAAAATTGTGCGTGACTTAGAATCTTAAATAAATCATTGCCGAGGGAGTTATACGAATCCCCTCAACACGATTAGTATTTTACTAAGAATTTTACGAATACGAATTTTTACTATGAGGAAGTTATGGAATTGCTTCATGTTGAAACCTCGAGAATTGATTGTTTCTGGTTCCGCTATCAATCATTTCCGCCCTAAACATCCGGAAGTAAAACTATCAGACCTACAAAACATTGATAGGGGTTACTGTTATATGCCGTCAAGTATGGAGCAATAATTGCCCCCTACTGCCGTAGTAATATATTTATTTATTGAAAATATTTTTCGATAAACACAATTCCTGTATCAATAAACACAACGATAACTTACAAAACCTCACAAATTCTATAGTATCAGTGAATGACGCTCGTATAAACGTATTTCCGTTTAGATTATTATATTTTTAGGTTAGAATCTTTTTCCAAAATATACACAACTATTACAATATCGAGGGCAATTTTGTTTGCAGTAAATGTACCTTATACTAGTCCCTGATTGGTCCGTTGGTAAAATTATGTATAGGGGCTTCAATATAATAGGTAAAACAGTAGCAATATTTTTATTTTTGTTTAATGGCAAAAAATGTACAAAAACAAATTTTTAATTTATTTTCTACACTATAATATGAATGAAATAAGTGGATCTAAAAGGAGTCAACAATTGGTGTGGATAATTGAATAACGCCTAGGTAAGAACAACGGATCTCGACAACATATACCAGAGAAAGGATGACATATTTGTGGAACACAACAGGGTTGCCAGGTTGGCAACCCTGTACGTCAAGTTCCGGTTCCACTGCATCAATCACTTCCGGTGACGTCATCTCCTCTTCACCACCGGAGAGCGAACTTATAGGTATTTTATTTTGATAAAAACGTTTTTGTAATATATTAATTGTTAGTAAGTACATATCTGTTTGAATGTAACAAGTCGAAATTGTAATTATCTGTATTTCGAATAGTAGGTACCCCAAAAACATTGAACTGCATTGAGAATTTTGATTACTGTAAAATGTTTGTTTAGTTAACAAATAAATAAATACCCCCGTAGCAGCAAACCTGCGTACTCAGCGAATTTCCAATGCATATATATGTATCTTAATACCACATAAAGCCACATACCAAGTTTCATCAATATACATTCATAAACAAACGATTTATGACATTTTAATTATTCTACATAAGAATAACATGGCGGCTGAGTATGCAGGTTTGCTGAAGCAAGGAACACAAAAAATGGGGTTTATACAAATATCAATATAACTCATGTAGGTAAAGCCACATACCAAATTTCATTAATTTATTTTCATTATTAAGGGAGATAACACGTTACTTATTCTCCATAAGAATAACATGGGGCTGAGTACGCAGGTTTGCTGCTACGGGAGCCTTTGGGGAAAAATTTTTCTTGAGCAAATATCAATGGTCCACAACCAGATTAAGCCGTATACCAAGTTTCGTCAGTATACGTTCATAAATAAGTGAGATATAAAATTTTTCTTTTCCTCCATAAGAGTAACATTAGACAACGTACTGTGTTTAGCACTTTCAATATCTCGGTAACCATCTTATGATATCTTGATATATAATATCTCTCTCATAATATCTTGATGTAGAGAAATGATCAAAATACCAAATTGTGTGTTTTTTAAGCTGAATCCAATGGAAAAAACTAAAATTTGACTATTTCCAAAATTATATGTAAAAAATTCGAAAAACCCATTTTTGGGGTACAAAACCCCCCCAAAATACCCCTTTGGATGGAGCGATCTGGCTGGTTTTCGAACTTATTGTCATAAATGTTGCTTTACACGTTTATACCAAATTTCATCAAAATCGGATAATTTTTACGAGAGTTGTCGTGCTCACGGACACATATATATATATATATATATATATATATATATATATATATATACAGTTTCGAACGAATGGTGTTTTTGGGGTCTGGGGACCTCAAAACGAAAAGTTATCATGGTCCCGGGCCTAGGTCTTCCCATGCCGACTACGGTAATAGCTTCTTCCCTATAGGGGAAATTCGCTAAAACTAATGTGACGGGAATATATTTATGAAGTCGAATCAAAATATAGTGTTCTCTAAATATCTGGTTTTGTTTTGCTATTTTATAATGCTGTTGGATTATTTAAATTTAAATTAAATTATCAACTGACATTTAATACTTAAAAGTGAATTTTTAAATTATCTTTTATTGAACCAATAAATTGACCCTTTGATGTACTTTCTATCCATTGTTATCCTTAAAGGAACTGTATATTATGCGAATTAAAGGCCTACACATTCCCCCTCTGTTGGTGAAGATCAGAATGACGTTACCGGAAATGATTGATGCCACGGAACTGGAACTTGGCGTACAGGGTTGCCAACGTTGGGTTCTAACATATTTCATCCTTTCTATAATATATGTGATTGTGAACCGTTCTTACCGAATCTGTATTCAATTGTTCACAGCAATTGTTAATTCCTTTTTAGATCTACTTATTTCAAGCTATAAAAAGGTAAATACCCCCGTAGCAGCAAACCTGCGTACTCAGCGAATTTCCAATGCATATATATGTATCTTAATACCACATAAAGCCACGTATCAAGTTTCATCAATATACATTCATAAATAAACGATTTATGACATTTTAATTATTCTCCATAAGAATAACATGGCGGCTGAGTATGCAGGTTTGCTGAAGCAAGGAACACAAAAAATTGGGTTTTATACAAATATCAATATAACTCATGTAGGTAAAGCCACATACCAAATTTCATTAATTTATTTTCATAATTAAGGGAGATAACACGTTACTTATTCTCCATAAGAATAACATGGGGCTGAGTACGCAGGTTTGCTGCTACGGGAGCCTTTGAAAAAAAATTGTTTTTTTGAGCAAATATCAATGGTTCCCAACCAGGTGAAGCCGTATACCAAGTTTCGTCAGTATACGTTCATAAATAAGCGAGATATAAAATTTTTCTTTTCCTCCATAAGAATAACATTAGACAACGTACTGTGTTTAGCACTTTCAATATCTCGGTAACCAATTGACGTAGAGAAATGATCAAAATACCAAATTGTGTGTTTTTTTAAGCTGAATCCAATGGAAAAAACTAAAATTTGACTATTTCCAAAATTATATGTAAAAAATTTGAAAAACCCATTTTTGGGGTACAAAACCCCCCCAAAATACCCCTTTGGATAGAGCGATCTGGCTGGTTTTCGAACTTAAAGTCATAAATGTTGCTTTACACGTTTATACCAAATTTCATCAAAATCGGATAATTTTTACGAGAGTTACCGTGCTCACGGACACATATATATATACAGTTTCGAACGAATGGTGTTTTTGGGGTCTGGCGACCTCAAAACGAAAAGTTATCATGGTCCCGGGCCTAGGTCTTATCATGCCGACTACGGTAATAGCTTCTTCCCTATAGGGGAAATTCGCTAAAACGAGTTTGCACGCAGCACACTGACGTGAGGGAAGTGGATTTCGGTAATAACTCGGTAAATATTTATGCTGGAATGACGAGAGAGGGCTTAAAACTTTCGCCTCTCTAATTCCCATCTTTTTACATGCATTAATTTTACATCCGGGGATTTTCCGATCCTTTTTGGGCCCAAAAACTCGAAATTTGAAAGATTAATCCCCAAAAACTGGGTTTAGAGTTTTCCGATTGTTTTGTCCAACGACATTGTCCAACAGATTATAGAATGGAACGTCCCTACCAAATTTGAATTAAATCGGACAGTTATTGCGACCACTAGAGTGCATACACATATGTATATATATATATATATATATGTCTATATAATATAATATCTATGTCTATATAATTTTGAACGACCCCCCAAAACGTGTTCAGGGGGTCACGTTAGGAACTTCTATGGTGGTCCCGGGCTTAAGTTTCACCGTGCGGGTCATGCTAATAGTTCACATTCCAAAGGAAATTCACTAATAAAATAACACTGTTACTGTTGTACCCATTATATTGAAGCCCCTATACCAACCTTACCCTATACCCTTTACCAACCAACCAATCGGGGAGTAGTTTAGTTGAAAAAGGTATATTTTTTGCTAACAAATTACACTCAATGTTGTAATCGATATTGTGTTTATTTATAAAAAATGGTCCTATTCTAAAAATATAATAATCTAAAAGGAAATTCGTTTATACAAGCGTCATTCACATTTAGTACACAATCTATGACGTTGTATACGATATCGATGGATAATGATTGAGATAATGAGTTTTTTCGAATATATTACAACAACTGGATTGTTAGTAAATCCAATAGTTATTGTAATTATTATAGGTACATAAAAGGTTATCGTGCCTGACGTTCCCTCTAGTCCTTTAACTCAAAATCTCCTGAAGTATGATTTTCCATGAAGGTATATAACTCATATGGGCTACATATAGCCTAGGGCTGTTCACGTTTTAAAAATCCGTTACGGCTTTGCCCCAAGCGTCTACAAAGGTCCGGTGATATTCTCATGTGAAATGATTGATTATTTAACATTAGGTGACTTGGAGGTAAGGCACGAAGTACTCACCTGTTATAGAGGGGCAGGGGAAAAGGAGGAGGAGGGGGTTAGGAGATGGAGGGAGGGTGTTATATGGCAGAACTTGTAAAATTCTTAAAAGATCTGTAGTGTTCATTTTATGACCCTAAAGCTTTCCTTTTCTCGTAGAAATTTTCTTTTGCCTATCATGTAACATGGAAGTCAACTTCTAAATAAGTAAATGTAAAAGCAATAAGTAAATCTTAGTATATGGTTATGAAAGGATCACATCTCCTCCTGCAGTTATTCCATCTTTATCACAATAATTAGTAATTTCCTGAAGTTGAAGCAATTTGTACCCAACAGGAACAACCGATTGCTGGAGGGGTGGGGAGGGGAAATGTGACACCGGAAGTCACGTGACTGTTCCGGAACTGCAATTAGACAAGTCCATTTTGCGATAGGTTTTTCGAGATTTCCCCTTCAGATTTACTATCTAAATGTAACCCAATAATCGTATTTATCAAATCTTAACATGAGAGCCAGTATTTAAATTTTCAAGATGAGAGGCCAGCAGAAAAGGTTTTAATTTTAAATTTATATAAACCATCGAACGGTGCCCGGCGTGCGTTATTGCGCCCAAGAAGAGAAAACATCACTGAAAAAACTTGACACATACATTTCAACTTGCTACTTAAGTAACAGCTGTTTATAATAATTTAAATAAAACAAATCCTTACTGTGCTGTGTTCTTTTATAACTGTTGTATATACAACTAGCTGTTACCCGGCAAACGTTGTCGTGCCTTTGACTATTCACCAACTAAAACCAATATCACCAAGATCACCTGTTCAAGCAAACAACAATATCTTTCCATAAGGTTTATATAGGAACCCTTTAGGTCCTCTTGGGAGGAACCCAATTGAGTTAGGACGAAATGGATGGCTTAGAAAACTTCTCCGCGAAATTTCACACACACACACACACACACACACACACACACACACACACACACACACACACACACACACACACACACACACACATATATATATATATATATATATATATATAAAATATGTACCAAGTTTCATGGCAAACGGTCGAACGGTGTCCGAGTCCATAAACTTCAAATATATATACAAAAAAAACCAACATCTTTTTTTATAAATAACCTGTGTAAAAACAATGACTGCAGAATTTTTTATTTTTCATTAAATTTCTTACAGTTACACTAATAATAAAAGAAAACTTTAATCTATACCAAAATAAAATAAAAGTTTGATACTCTAAGGATGCAGTTCGTTAGTGTCTTGTAAAAATAGTTTTTCCCCTTTAACTGTTAAACCCCTGAACAATTTATCCGTTAACAAATACAACGCAAATTACAAAACAAAACACATTATTCTGAAACAGGTAAGAAATATTTCTTGTAAATTAAAATTACTGTAGAATAATCCACTTTAAAGATGTAGGTGTAGTTTTAAAATTAAACACGACACAATAAAACTATGACTACTCGTTTAACATTTAGGCTAATACTGTAGTGTATTTATCTCCTCAGATTGCGCAGTCTCTTTATAAGCAGCCTAATTTATGTTGCAGCAAGGCGTTCATTTAACGCTATCAGTTTTAACTAAACAACCGGTAATAATTCTGTTGTTAACACGGAAAACCCGCGGAACATAAAACAACACTTTCCTGTCATATGACAAACTACTGATGATATTCCTCAACATATTATAATCAATTGTATATGTAGTCATTGTTATAATTTTAGATGCATAGCTTTCGCTAGTTGAACTATTATAAAGTATCACAGAAAAAAGTGTATTGTTGTTGCAACCAAATATTTTTGTCATATTTATTTTGTTGAAAAAACAAAATATATTGTTAGTAGTAACACAACCATTTGCTTGTAATAACAAAATGGAATTGTTCAAACATTTTGTCTTCCAACAAAATATTTTGTACTGATATTTTTCTAAAGCTAAAATAGAAAAATGCCTATTTATGCCAATAGTAATATAATATCATATCTAAAACTTTATTAGTTGTAGTTAACTCATCGTACTAACCAAACATTTTGTTCATTCAACAATATATTTTTTTTTGGTAGGATAACAGCAATGTTGTTGCTATAACCAAATAACTTTCAACAAAATAATTTGGTTATTTCAACAATTATTGTTGTCCGTATTTCAACCAAAATATTTTGTTGTTGCAACTACTTTTTTGTTTTTACAACAAAATCGTTTTTTCTGTGAGTATTATTACCTGAATACTTCATTATACGGTGACTTATATCAGAAGAAATAAGCTGTACTTTAGGACATATTGATTAGCATTGCATGGGTTGTTACAACTATGGGATGTAACTAAAGATATGTTACAGCACTAAAATATGAATTTACATGTTCATAATATTTAACCTTTATATTCGTATTTAATGTGTACTATTTAAATAAATTGTAAGTGTATTTATTATTGAATGTTGTAAGATGTGTTGAATTGCCATTATCAGCCTATGAAACTTGTTTTTCAATAAGTAATAAAATCCACTCACAGTCTTAAGTTGTTAGAACAGTCCATTTTCTTATATGCTCAACATACAAGTGTTCTAAGGCAGACAACAAATTGTGTAACCTCATAAACAGTGCTGCATAAGCCCTTAGTTATGTCTCAATGGTGATTCTGCTATGATCTCATCAATAACCTTCAAAATTTACATATACACATTTAGAATAATAAAAGTAATATTTCACTTACGTCAAGATGATCTTCTTGCACACATCTCCAAGTGTATTCACCATCACACATTGATACAATCTGTACTACTGATGGGTAATAACTCTTCTTCTTCTTCTTCATGATAGCTGATCTTATTCTTCTTCACTGCCATATAGATACAAGTTATTTCTCTATGTCAACCTCATTACTATATCAAATGTAATAGTTTTAAAGTTTGTTTTTGTGTAAGAAGTGACTTAGGTTCGTCATTATATGCTCAGCATATATCCATTTCTTCTATTATATATAGCTATCTTTCTTTTCTTGCCTCATTGTGTTGCTAGCTGTTTAGTTGACATTATACATGTTAATGTATAGGATGTTACTGTTGAAGATACACAGTATATCAACAACTTATCGTTTTTAATAACAACTCTATGTGCATAATTATTGTTAGATATGTAGTCAAGGAAAATTTCAGCATGCATTAATAACAAGGTTATTCGATTACCAGGGTTACCAGATATATATTATGGAAAGTAGGGCATTTCACAAAAATGGTAATTTATAAGAAAAGCAGGAAAAGTGGAAAAAAAACATTTAAATGTATGAGTACAAGTTTTATAATTGTACCATGGATAAATAAGAGTTATGAAAATTTAAAAAGTCTATATAAATTATGAATATATAATATGGTTGATAAAAGAAAATTAGCTGAGTACTTCCGAATGGAAAGTATTCGCTCGAATTTTAGTAACTGGATAATAATGTACAATTTGTTCTCTTATGTATCATAACGAATATTTTTAATACTATAAAGTATTATTCATGGATCCATGTATATAATTAGTGCACAAATGTTATAAATCAGTGAGAACTTTGTAGCTATAATAACAAGAAGTTGAGGAACATCATTGTAGTTTGTCTTAAGACAGGAAAGTGTTGTATTATGTTCCACGGGTTTTCCGTGTTAACAGCAGATTTATTACCGGTCGTTTAATTAAAACTGTTGGCGTTAAATGAACGCCTTGCTGCAGTATAAATTAGGCGGCTTGCACAGAGACCACCAGGTAGTAGCCGTAACCTAAGGTGTTAAAACAATACATTATTGGAATAAGTGTTACACGACTGGTCATGGTTTTATTAAACAACTTTTTTATTAGCATATTACGTGTTGTTATTACTTACGGGATGTAATAAAAGACATCTTACAACACTTAAGATATATTTACACTTATACTGATTCACATACAGACGGTAAACATATATAAAAGATGGTACTAGGATGGTTTTATTGTGTTGGGTTTAGTTTTAAAACCAAATCTACCTATTTAAAGGGAATCATTCAACAGGATTTTTTGCTATATGAAATATTTCATACAATTTTGGAATGTTTTGCTTTGGGATCTGAAAAAAATTATGTGTACTTACATTGTAATACATAAAACCCCTTCAGGGATTCAACAGTTTAAAGGAACGAAAAAACCTTTTTTATGTGAAATTATCAAACTGAATATATTTTATGTAATATAATTAATTATTTGATAATTTTGTAAGGTGGAAATACTGTATTAACAATCTTTGAAAAACAACAGTTTTAACATAACTGCCATGTAGTTTTTAGATTTATGCCTACCGAAAACTTATAATTCTTTAACATTTTTGCTAAATTTTTGATTACGAAAATTGAAATACTCATAGAAATAATGAAAGTATTATTTAAATTAAGGTAGCCCAGTATTATAATCACACCTTTGGATGAAAAGTTATCCGGGAATTTTTGCTTTTTCGTTTAAACGAAGCAGTAAAAAACCCTGTGACTTGATAAAGAAACACTTAAATTAATTGGTTTAAAAGTTTTGTTTCTTCAAAATTTCCTATAATTTTTTCAAACTTTTCATTTATTTTGTATCACTTTTACTTCCTTAACATCTAATGTTCAGTGAGTAGACAATAACAAATTACAGCTGTTAAAATTGCTTTGTTTTCCTCTTCTTCAACGGACAACAAAGGAGTCATCGATTGTTTCTATTGTTCACTCTACAATGGAAATCTCTTTGAGTTAGTGAATAAAACCCTTTATAACCCTTTTGAGATATTTTTATAATTTTCATATCACTTTCAAAAATCTTCGGTAGATCTCAGGTACGTACGGTACACTGTGTAATGTGTCTGCCGTTCGTTCTGAAAATATATTATCCAGTGTGGCCTTTAGCTTAGTTTTAATATTTAAATGCATATTTGATAATTATTGCGCAGTTATAACGATGTTCAAGTTGGTTGTATACACATGAATCAATTTTTCATCAGGCATCAATAAAACAGAAATATAGTGAAAGTATGAATATTGTATCTGAAATGGAACAGCAGTTTCGTTCCGTGATCCCATAAGACATCATTTTCCTAAATCCCTTAGGACTCTTAATCTTTGTGGCAAATGTTATTTACTTTCCTACTTTTGACTCTCGGAAAACTACAGTAAATATTTATTTATAATTTATACGATATTCAGATATATAGAAAGATCTTTGAATCATCAGGAGTACTTTACGCTAGAATACTTGACAGTTGAAGATGGATTATATTTACAATACTTTAACAATTTGTTTGATAAGGCTTATTGAATCAATCTTAGTTGTTGGCCCTAATTCCTATCGCACCTTGGTGGTAAACACAATAAAATATGGTGTTGGTAGTGTAAATATCTGTTATCGTATACTAACAGTATGAACCTTGACCATGATTTTACGAATAACCATAAAACTTGAATGCAAGGAAGGAAATTTGAGTGCATTTAATTTTATGAGAAATTAAACCATCAATATATCAGCAGATATGTGGATTTTCCTATATTTGTTTTAGACAATACTTCAGTGGAATATGTTTTAGGGTTGAAACCCTGGTCTTGTTACTGTCTTAGTTCAACCCGTTTGAATGCATAGGTAATTGATTGCCAAATGACATATGAAAACTGGGTAGGAACCACAACCACATACAAGCAAAGAGATTTTTGGTGCAAAAGCGAGTGATCAGAGCTCACAGGGCTATCACCGATGGAAAGCTGCAGAAGGAGCTTCCTCAAGGAGCTTACTATACTCACGGTAGAGTCCTCGAACATTCTGAAAACCATATTGCATGCCCTTGCTTCAGATAGCACTAAACTAGGTGACCACAACTATGACAAAAGGGATAGACATCATTCTACTCTGCCAGCACATCATCTTAGTTTATTTGAGAGAGAGACTTCATATCGGGTGGACAATTTCAACAACCTGCTGCCAGAAGATCTAAGAAGATATCCGTCTACTTTCAAGGTGTTAAAAGACTGGATACTGACATGGTCATTTTACGTACTGAAATACGTTTTGTAATTTGTAACTCATTTTAGAGAATTTCCCCTATAGGGAAGAAGCTATTACTGTAGTCGGCATGGTAAGACCTAGGCCCGGGACCATGATAACTTTTCGTTTTGAGCACCCCAGATGCCAAAAAGACCATTCGATCAAAAATGTATACATAGTATATATTATCTTTAACAAGTACCTATATATATATATGTGCCTGTGAGCACGATAACTCTCGTAAAAATGGTCCAATTTTAGTGAAATTTCGTACAAATGTGTAAAACAACATTTATGACATTAAGTTCAATAACCAGACAGATCGATCTATCCGAAGGGGTATTTTCGGGGGCTTTTGTACCCCAAAAAAATTTTTTTTTAATTGTTTATATATAATATTTTACAAAATTAAATTTTAGTTTCACTATTGGATTCAGACAAAACTTATACAGACAAAACTTGGTATATGGCTTCATCTGGTTGTAGTCTATTGTAATTAACAGAAAAACACAAATTCGACTGATGATCCCCTTAGCAGCAAACCTTCATACTCAGTCCCCGTGTTATTCTTATGGAGAAAAAGTAAAATAACCTATCTGCCATGAGTAAGAACATAAATTTAAAAAACTTGGTATGTGACTTCACACAGTTGAGTTCCATTGACATTAGCATACAAATCCACATTTTTTCTCTGTTACAGCAAACCTGCGTACTCACTCAGCTCCCATGTTATTATTATGGAGAATAATTAAAATAGCTTACATCGCTTTGTTATAAAAATGTATATTGATTAAACTTGTTATGTGGCCTCACCTAGTTGAGTTATATTGATATTTCCATAAAAATACTTATTTTATGTTCCTTGTTGCAGCAAACCTGCGTACTCAAACTCCATTTATTCTTATGGAGGATAATTAAAATGTTATATACCCCTACTGCTTATTTATGAAAGTGTATTAAAGAAACTTGGAAAACAGCTTTGTGCGCTATTAAGACATATATATGCATTTGAAATTCGCTGAGTACGCAGGTTTGCTGCGACAGGGGTATTTATTTGTTCTAAGCTTTGGTATCTACTGTCACAATTACCATATTTCACCAAGACATTTAAATTAAAAGAACATAAAAGACTGTCCCCAAATGCTCACATTTTATTCAAGATAAATCTGGGAAACAACATTTGATTCTCATGACAACTTGTGTTTACTTTCTATTTTACTTTTACGTAAACCCTTATATAAATGTATTTTGCTTCAGATTCACTCGCTGTGAGCCAGTTGAGGTTTTGTGTGTTTATAAGTTGTTTTTGTATCGAGGGAATAAATAAAAGTGAAGTTGAACGATAGGAAAAATATTGTTTTATTCAACAAAACTTGAGGGTATCCTCACTGCTGTACATCTGTACATGCGATAACGTACAATATATATTTACAATATGTACAATACAATTTTGGTACATAATAAAGCATTTTTACCGAACTTTCACCTATGAACCACAATATTAGTAGAAACTATAAATTCAATCATGTTTCAGTACAATATGTTCTCTATGCTTAATTTGACATGAAACCTAGTGATATTGTTTTTTAAATTACGTTAAAATAAAGATCTACTTATATTAAAATATACAGTGGTTGATGGATTGTAAAAATACAGTTTTATTAGGCTCTATATAGATAATGGCACCATTTCATTTTGGGTTCATAGTTTACTTCAGAAATATTGTATATAGCACCGAATGCAAGTGGTTAATTATACACACCTTATAAGATTCAGCTTTGTCGTCAATTTGAGATTGATTTCCACAAATTTGCTCTTTGGCTCTCGTTTTAACGTCATGAACAAAATATATATAACGTTTCGATTGGTAAGAAAGCTTAAAGCTTAAAAATTAAAAGAGGGAAATTAATCAACATTGAGACTTAACAATGGAAAACCTTTAGAAGTAAATAATAAAATGACTTGCTTATTATCAATCCTGGTCTATTACCAATTTTCTATTTTTAGTTTAAAAAAATGTATAATTATACTGAAATGACTTCACTTAATAATATAAATTCGTAACATAATTTCAAAGATAATGCTGATAATCATCAGGTTTGTAAAAGGTACGTCAATTCTACTAAGAACAATAAACAAGTTGTTGTAATGTTTTTCAATTAGAGGAAAACATTTTATTTTGGATTCTTATTCCAAGAAAACCAAAGGATATTGTTTGACTTCAAGGATGGTTAATGGTTCATCAAGGTAGTAATTGTGAACAGTCCAGATTGCAAAAATCAAAATTCGTCCATATTGCAAACTAAAAAAATAACACAAATCTGGGTGATCAGATCTGCCCAGGTCGCAAACACGGCTCGGTCGTAAACCGACTGGAGAAGGGACCTCAGTTACAAGTGCCTCCCTTGACCCGCAAACTGTTGATTTATGACTAGTTTCAAATAAAACGATAAAACTTTGGCAATTATTTGAGGAAATTTTCCGTTTAGAGAATAAATATTCTATAACACATTCGTAAATGATGAATATTTAGAGAAAATTTAACAAAAATTATTGACGATCTCAAAATTTTGCCTACTGATGACCACTTTTTGAGGTTAAGGGAACTCGGAATCCAAATTTGGTTTCACTTACGCAATAGTTTCCCTCGAATCTCAGAAAAAATTTCCACCCGATTTTACATGTAGTTGCCAGCAGTGGGTGGGTTGTTGGTGTTGTTACTTTATCTGTCTTTGTGATTTTGCTGTCGTAATGGAATAAATAGAAATGTAGAGGAGGGACCTAAGTATGCTAATAATTGATATCCATAAAATAAGATTTGTGAAAATAAACACGCGGTGATGTGTCATGGCTTTTCAGAGTCTTGAAGAGATGTAAGTGTAAAGTAAAACGTATAGCTGGAGAAAAAAAGCAGATAAGACGATCTACAAAGAGAATAAGAGAGTCAGTGAGGAAGGAGACCTGTATATCTCATGAATCTGAGATAGTTAAAAAAAGGGACGGTGAGTTTTTTACTCACTTGCCTTAGTTTGATGTTCTACGAAGGACTAGATATCAGCGCATTGTCTCTAACAATGTAATTAAAATCTAAAAACCTTCATACATGTAGGTTCGTGACTATTCTCTCAAAACATACAAGTGTCTCAATCAGGATAGTCTGAAGTTATGCCTCCACAGTAAGGACAGTTTACAATTTACTCATTATCACAAATTCGTGATTATGACTGTTCCCAATCAGAAACGTTCGCAATCAGGACTGATCACAATCGGAACAGTTTGCAATCAGGACTGATCACAATCATGGTTGTTCACAATCAGAACAGTTCACGATCAGGACTGTTCCCAATCAGAACTTTTCGCAATCTGGACTGATCATAGTCATGGCTGTTCGTAATCAGGTCGAGTCGCCATCAGAACCATCAGCAATCAGGACCGTTCACAATCCGGACTGATCACAATCAAGGCCGTACACAATCAGTATACAGGCAATCAAGATTCCACATTCAGAACCTCACCACACGACTTCACAACAACGTCAAATATCACAAGTGAGCCAATATCTCCATTTCTGTCTGCTGGCAGTGACTGGTCGATCCGTCGTCTTGTCCGCTGATGGTGACGATGACCGGACCCGTCGGCTGGGATGCGGTCTGGACAATAGTCACTAGATTAGAGTCCTTCCCCCCCTTGGAGGGGAGGGGCGGGGAGGGGGCGAGTTTGATTATGTGGGGGTGGACCGTGATGACGTTGACGGCTTGACCAGCCTCGGACCCTGAGGGTTCTCTGGAATGGGATATCGAGGGGTCGGGCCGAGAGGAGGTTCTGGACCGGTAGCTGGGAGGCCTACTGTACTCTGACTGGCTGGGGGTGCACACATCCCTCCCGCGGAGGCTGATCGGTGCTCTGGAAACAAAAGTTGGATCAACACCTTGACTGAATTTGTGAAATCTCATTACATAAAAGCCCTCATTCGCTTATCACTATTTCTCCAACTTCCCGGCATGCTCGTTGAAATTCGGTTCATTGAAACTTCAGGATAGAATAGGAAAGATAAAGTGCTTTCATACCGATTCAAAAATAGCGCTCCACGGTACTTCTGTTACCAAGTATTCCTTATGGACATTTGAAAATTCATCAGCTGATCTTGATTCGTAGTAGTTCCACAGGTTAACCACAGAATGCAGCACACACAACTGGCATGGTTTAAGTGGGTGAAGCTGCAACAGGTCTTTTAGTAACTACTGCAACTTGAATGCAGCAATCATCAAGCAATTAACTCATATTTTATCATCTAAGCTATTAACACAAATGTATTACTAGCAGACCCGTTGCGGATTCGCCTGCGTAAACAATGACTGTTGTGCTGCTGCACTCCGTGGTTGGCCCGTGGAACTATTACGAATTAAGATAAACTGTATTTTTGAAACTCATAATGTCAATGGATTTGATGGATTATTGATTTATTTGGGCTTTACCTATCGCTTCTAGTGGTTAAAACTACACTACGTTTCGGGAGGTAAGGAAACTCCTTAAGATCCCTCAAGTCAAGTGAGCCCTACTTAGATCTAAATATCAAGTTCTTTATTGTAGTTCTTTAAATGAAGTTTTAAACACTAGAAGCGTTGGTTATAAAGTCCAAATAAATCAAGATAAACTGTTTGAATTTTGATTAGCTTAAAGAAAATTTCATTTCCGTATAATGTTCCAAATTTTACCATTCTAGCATGGCGTGAAGTTAAAGATTTAATGATGCGTGAGGGAGCTATACGTAACTGAGCTATAATTTTGAAAGCATCACTGCTAATCTGATAAATAAGCAAACAATTCAAAACTGTAAAATTATAGTTTTAATGAGTGATTCTCACTTAATTGTTAGTCAACGTACTTGAGGTGCCATCTAACAGCGATAAGTTCAAATAACTCAAAACGGAGATGCCTATACTTTTAGTTACCAAATTTAAACCACCGAAGCAAGTATCTTAGTCAGGAAACTACTCTTATCAGGACTTTCTCACAATTGTTTGCTTCCTTAGTGAACAATCCCTCACTAGATAAATGTTCGTTTGATTTTCAAATGTTCCCTTTCTATTACTTACACAGAACCAAAATAAACGCAACAAGTGTTGTGGTCTGTTTTGCTTACATACTAAAGATCACCTTAGCTTGTGCTTGTACGCATAAGCGAGATTTGAGGATTTTGAATATTGTTGGGAAGGGGTAGAGATGACCGTGATTGACGTTACTTGAGGAGAAAATGAAAATTCTAAGGAGGGCCCACTCCTACTTTCACCTCAATTATTCCACGAAGGAAAGTAAGAAGGAATTGAATGCATTCATCTGCTATCCACTGAGGGTAGTAGGATAATCCACATTGTTCCCAACCCCCCACCACCTACTGACAATTAAGACTTCTCCTCAACCCACACAAGGATTTATGACATTTGTAAATATTTACGTTTATGAAATTGTTCTCCTGGCCTCTTTTAGGGAGCTTTCTCGGAAACCAAAATTATCACAAATATTGCACAAGAAATGCATCAAATTTCAACCTGCCTGCAAAGAAGCGAAAATATTAAGAAGTCAACGTACAATGAGTCAAATTTTGTTAATTTCACTCTTCATATTGTGAAGAGGTGTTGGAGAATCTTTAAGAAGGAAATTTGGTATGGCTTATTTTAAGACCATTTTAAAGTAGATAACACTGAATATCTTATTTACAACAACTTATGTATCTCTTTGTAACTTACTATTTTTGTTTTGTTTTTTGTTATGATTTTTGTAGGCCATTTCGAGGCAGCAGCATATATACGATGCAGGTTAGGGAGAAGGTAACCTTGCGTAGGAGTGTGAACCTTGATCAAAAACTGTGCACTGTGCAGGCCGCTCGTCATGTGTCTGTCCAAACCTGGTCAAGGTTACCTTCAACCTAACCTACATAGTGTAAACGCGGCTTTAATGATCTTAAAATAAAACATTCTCTACCTCTAACTATAATCTCTAGTACAGTTAACATTAATTCCTTTATGACCTTAACTAATCGACAACTGTAAGAAGAGCCTCCCTCTTTCTGCTAATTATGCCCTTGAAAGGGTGAGAGAGGAAGGAGTTGAATGCATTGAGGATAATAGAAGGCTGGATTGTTACCATGATCCACCAACATAAAGAAAATTGCCCTCACCCCTCTAGGTATAATCTCTAGTAGAGCGACATAAGCTTATCCTAGCTTAGCTCAATCAATCTTCTTGAATTACAATTTCATAATGGAATTACCTGAGCAGACTGCCGGCCTGTGAGCGGTACGTGGGTGGTGGTGACACTGTGTTGCCCGGCACTGTGCCAGAGTGGCGATCTAGTAGCAGTAGCCTCAGTCGGTACTCCTGCATACTCGCCTGGTACGAGGGTGGCGGCGCCCGGTACTGGAACTCTGGGTACATCATGGCTGAAACATCCAGAACGTACAGTACTTGGCACTCCAGAGTTGGTGATTGAAAAACACAATTTTCCACCATAAGCCCCTTCCTAAATAAGTTTGCGCGATCATGGTTAAATTCCCAGTGAAATCAATTTGACTTGAAACTCAGACCACCGTGCTTCGGAAGACACATCAAGCCGTTGGTCCCACCTGCCTGAGTAGTTGATAGGTAGAGTCTCTAGTAAAACCTGAAAACTCTTGACAACACACCTTGGCCAGAAGGTCACAAGAATGTTACTTTTAAATTTAGCACTTAATCTTCTAAAAGCTACGTCTCTTGAGTTACCCCTACATGTCTTCCTACGTTATTTACTACATTTCTGTTGCTGCCTTATAGAAGTTACATAGTTTCTGCCATGTAGAGAAGTAAAAAAATGTATTGATTACCTCCTTCCCAGCACAATGCAACACATCCCTTATACCCTCCACCCAGAAGACACAACACATCTTTTGATTGTCTCCTTCCCAGCACAATACATCACATCCCTTGCTTATACCCTCCACCCAGAAGACACAACACATCTTTTGATTGTCTCCTTCCCAGCACAATACATCACATCCCTTGCTTATACCCTCCACCCAGAAGACACAACACATCTTATGATTGTCTCCTTTCCAGCACAATGCAACACATCCCTTATACCCTCCACCCAGAAGACACAACACATCTTTTGATTGTCTCCTTCCCAGCACAATGCAACACATCCCTTATACCCTCCACCCAGAAGACACAACACATCTTTTGATTGTCTCCTTCCCAGCACAATACATCACATCCCTTGCTTATACCCTCCACCCAAAAGACAAAACACATCTTTTGATTGTCTCCTTCCCAGCACAATGCAACACATCCCTTATACCCTCCACCCAGAAGACACAACACATCTTTTGATTGTCTCCTTCCCAGCACAATACATCACATCCCTTGCTTATACCCTCCACCCAGAAGACACAACACATCTTTTGATTGCCTCCCCCAGCAGTAAAATTACCTATTTTGCTTATAACCCCCTGCCTCTGCCCATTACTTCAACCCTCTCCTATGTTCTCCACAGAAGTTACCTTTTTGTATCCTCACCTTTCAAATCCCACCTGCGCTACCAAAGGAAGTTCCGTTCCCATAAAAGTGACTAATATGTCCAATGCCTGATCCTCTCTCCAAACCCGGTGGAATCATAACATGTTACTGCCTGTTTAGTGAAAACAATAGGTGCAGCAAATGGATGTTGTCACAATGAAATGCAGCTTGGTAGCTGTCTTGTAGTGAGCAACCTCAGTTCCCCACCAGAGGAGGTTGGGCTCAACGGTAGGATGGGCAGATTTATACTGACAGCCATGATGGATAAGGGAAGCCATCAACCATCACTGTATTGGCTAAGGTGCATTTATTTCCCATCCAATCATAGCTTTGTCAAACCTATCCTACCTACCTTACCCATCCACATAGTCTTCCGTTGTTTCTATATTAATTAATCCCTCTTACAGCCCTCAGGGGTGGTATAGAGAAATCTTCCACTCCTTTCCAGTGACCAGCACAAAATTACAAAGAAGAAGAAGCAGTGCCCTCATAGGATTCCCCGTGGGATAACCCAGACTTCTTAATCTTCTTACAACAACAACCCTCTCTACGTAATAGTTACGTTCCACAATCCCTCGCTAAGTTACCTGCGTACGGATGGTGCGGCCGGCCGTACGATGGAGGGAGCCGTGGCACGAACCGTCTGTTAGGCTCTCCACCGGTGTCGTCACCACCCAGTCCCAGCATGGCTCTACAGGAGGGCGCTTGTTGTGACGTCAGCCTCCATGCTACTCCGGACACCGCCACCAGCACTATTCCTACTCCTGGAACAGAAGAATGGAAACATTATGACCGGGAAGGAAAAAAGGGAATAAAACAACAACATTGGGTATTACAGGGTCTGTAATATTTCAATAGAATCATAGTCCATGTTGACTATCTTGAAACTGTGTAGAACCCCAATCATCCTCTCAAAACAAAATCATTGAGTCTGTAAATCTATCTCCACCCGAGAACCAACTCTTTTTCTCGGAGATAACAAACAGAAGAAAACTTCACAATCTGGTGTTTGCATTATAGACTGTTTGTTTTAAGAATTATTTACAGATTTCCGTAATTCATCAAATTTCAAGTAACAATGTAAACATCTAAAATGACTCCACATGATGAATACAAGGCTCTTGAATGGTTTATAGCCAACTCGCTGATTGATCATTGCCAGTGTGAGGACATTTTCTATGGTAAAAATAAGTTTTTACAATGTTGGTTATTCCCCTTGGTTATCCTAACGTGATCAGTTATCCATTAACCTTAGTACCTCCTTTCTATTTTGAATATAATTACCGTTTTCAACAAAAGAAACATTAGTACTTTTTGTTTTACCAGGGAATATCTCTTGAAATCTAAGAGCTACGAAACCCAGTCAACCCTGAACCCTGGAGTGAGTAATGAATCTTCCTTGTCCAATGCCACCTAGGTTGTCTGGGCAGAAGGGCTCTTACCCTTGTCCAATGCCACCTAGGTTGTCTGGGCAGAAGGGTTCTTACCCTTGTCCAATGCCACCTAGGTTGTCTGGGCAGAAGGGCTCTTACCCTTGTCCAATACCACCTAGGTTGTCTGGGCAGAAGGGATCTTACCCTTGTCCAATGCCACTTAGGTTGTCTGGGCAGAAGGGCTCTTACCCTTGTCCAATGCCACCTAGGTTGTCTGGGCAGAAGGGCTCTTACCCTTGTCCAATACCACCTAGGTTGTCTGGGCAGAAGGGCTCTTACCCTTGTCCAATGCCACCTAGGTTGTCTGGGCAGACGGGCTCGTACCCTTGTCCAATGCCACCTAGGTTGTCTGGGCAGAAGGGCTCTTACCTGACACACCTGAAAGTTTTAAGGCAGAGAGCGAGCGTAGGAGAGAGAAAAGGACCCTCCAATAGACCAGAGGTCATCCGGGTTAAGAGGCCATTCATAAAATTTTTCGCGTTTCACCTACTTCCCCCGTAAGGAAGATGTTTCAAAACCCGTCGCTCCTCAACCGATTATTCGGTATCGTTGATTTATGACTCATTTTAAAGAGCAAAAACGTTCCTAATGATTTCAAAGATAAAAACTGTGATATCACAAAAATTAATAATAAAAAGTCCTAGTAAGTATATCAATATTCAAGATTTTTTATCGGGTAATTATTTTGTAATATCGTAATTCTGCTCAATGAAATACTTAGTTATTTATCTACTGAAATGTACCGTAATGCATCAATTTTGGATAATCCGTTGAGGAGGGGTGGGCTTGAGAGTTAACATTGGTCTTATGGGAGAAGCAGGTAGCCACCAGAGGACTGGAGCCTCCTCTTAGAGAATGAAGCAACCTTGGAATCTTGGGTTGCTAAACTCTGATCCCTGATGCTGGATATATTCAGGAGCGATTCTTCATTTTTAGACTGACTCGAAGCTCTTGTTGGGGCTGCCTCGAAGCGATTAGGGGCTTGGGCAAAAATGCCATGTGAGATCCATAGACCGCTACTTTACTATTTTGGTATGTTTATCTTTTCACCAGAACCCCTTGGGAACCCTGGAATTGGGGGCCTGAACCCCCCCAAGGTGGTCCTAGACCTTATCATACCCATTCTTGCCGATTCTTTCGTTCCGGTGGTCAGAAAATATTCCAAAGTCTACTGCTGGGACCTTCTAGTCCCTTAACCTCTCATGGTCCCAGGACTCCAAGGGTGCCTACCTATCATCAGCAGTGACACGGTGAGGTGTTCTCTCCCCGTGGCCTTCATCGCGCCCAGCACCGTGCCGACGATGGCGCAGCAGAGGCCGACCAGGAAGATGAGGATGATGAACCAGCGGACAGTCAGGGTCTGGGAGACCGCCACTCCGCAGCACGACTTGGGCTGGTCCTCGGACGCGAAGTGCGGCGACCTGTGGAACAAACGGAGGTGATTAGTGGTTGGTATTGCTAGGCAATATATCGATAGTTGCCTTTGATATATTTGCAATGTCGATATTTTAATTCGATATACTTGCAATATTGGTATATTGTACTCTTTTTATTTGCGATATCGATATTTTGTGTTTGATATATTTGCGATATCGATATATTGAATATCGAGACCAAACACTAATTTAATCTCCATAATGGTGAAATTAGTGTTTGGTATTGATATATATAATAAGCCACAAATACAAGTAATAGCAATGTAATAGTAATGTATATGTAAGCAATACATTTTGCATGTAGATATCTTTCTTTCATATCAGATTTCTCGATATCCATACTGGGAAAATTATTGCTTGGCATCAATGTTTGATATATCGTATATAGTTAATATCGATATTGTGCCTCAATACCCTTGTCCAATAACACCTAGGTTGTGTGGGCAGAAGGGCTCTTACCCTTGTCCAATACCACCTAGGTTGTCTGGGCAGAAGAGCTCTTACCCTTGTCCAATACCACCTAGGTTGTGTGGGCAGAAGGGCTCTTACCCTTGTCCAATACCACCTAGGTTGTGTGGGCAGAAGGGCTCTTACCCTTGTCCAATACCACCTAGGTTGTCTGGGCAGAAGGGCTCTTACCCTTGTCCAATACCACCTAGGTTGTGTGGGCAGAAGGGCTCTTACCCTTGTCCAATGCCACCTAGGTTGTCTGGGCAGAAGGTCTCTTACCCTTGTCCAATGCCACCTAGGTTGTCTGGGCAGAAGGGCTCTTACCCTTGTCCAATACCACCTAGGTTGTCTGGGCAGAAGGGCTCTTACCCTTGTCCAATATGAGGTCAATATGAGAGAATTTTGAACGAATGAGAGAAGAGTTGAATATTCTATAGATTCAGCTTTTTAAGTTTTATTCATTGCAATTTTTAGCCTTATTTCATTACCCTAAAAATCGAGGAACAATGTTAAGTTCATATACCATCTATACCACCAGAAGAGTTGATATAATGTTTATCCTATGTTTTTTTTTATAAGATACTGTGGTGGTAGATTAAATATAATTTTATGTGTTCAAGAGGTTTTTTTGTATTTTATTATATTCTATTTTTGTACAAATACAATGTTAAATAATGAAATGAAATAAGTGTTTTGCATATGAAGATAAATTATATAATTTGGTAAGCCATAATTTGATGGTGATAGTAAATTATACTGTCAAATATTATGTAAGGGGATCATTAAGCTCCAGAAAAAATCATATAAAGGCTACACTTCTCCCTAATGTAGTTGGTACAACTCCAAAGCTCTCTACAACAGTCTAAAGGGCAGTCTAGAGGGAGGTCCCTCCAGTGGACAGTGTAAGGATGGGAGGGCCTTATGGATGGGAGGATTGGAAGATCCTTACCTGGATGCCCAAGAGGGAATCTGGGTTATTTTTGAGGCAATAAATAATTGTACTCAAGAATAGGCTAAAAGCATTGACTATAAATGCTGACTGAAATAGTCTTCACATTGCCATTGTGAAAGCTGTCCCTAGTTTTGTGTGTGCCAGGATTCAGAGAGGTCGTAGTTCTCAATAATCACCAACAGAGTATACTACTGTCAACTATTACTGATCCTCTCAAGGAGGGGATAATACAACAGTTGGTGTGGCAGGAAGCAAACAAAACTTGCTTTCTGGGGTGGAGATGTTTTACAAGTTAATGTAAACAACTATAATATTTGACAGCAGCACAATCTGTCGGAGAACCAATCAAACTACGCCCATTTAAAATTCTGTCAAACACTATAAAAGGGACAGCTGGGCCATACAGATGTGATGTCTCCTTCAGTATTTATAGTCAATGCTAAGTCACCTGTGTACCAAACTATAATAGTTATCCCTAGAGAAGTTACTACATTGTCCATTATCCATACTAAAATACTTTAAGTATTGCCAAAAAATTAATTCAAACTTAAACGCTCCATTACATCACAGTATTAAAAGCGCATTTATTCATCAATCCCATCAGTGCTATTCACTCAATTATTCCAGTCAAGTGACAACGTCCTGTGTTCCCTCATGCTCCCCGCAGTTCCCGCCACCACCGTAGGATAGCGCCACTGCTGAGTCGTGTTGCAATTGTTCAACGAGCGTTGTATTGCTAAACGGTCCTCCTATTCATTAGACGTTATTGTTCCGAATTTCCACGCCAGACGTGCTCTTATATTTTACAGACTGACGCGTACTTTCTCCGGATAAACCACTCTGACCGGACTTTTTACCCAGCGGTACATACATACTTTTACCATCGACTATTGTATATATTCTGAAGGAGACATCCCATCTATATGGCCCAGCTGCCCCACTTTTAGTGTTAGCCAGAATTTGAAGTGGACGTAGTTTGATGAGGTCACCGACAGATTGTGCTGATGTAAACTATTTATTTTAGTTATTTACGTTATCTTGTAAAAGATCTCCACCCCAGAACGCAAGTGATAATGAACTTATGTTTGCTTCCTGAGGCTTCAACTGTTGTATTATCCCCTCCCTGATATCATCCCCTCTGTTGGGATTAGTCAGAACTACGTCCTCTTTGAATCCTCGCACACACAAAATTAGAGACCGATTTTAAAATGGCAATGAGAAGTCTACTTTAGTATTTATAGTCAATGCTTTCACTAAGTTAGTCATTTTTATAAATTTATTAGGCATTGGGGGGATATTTTGAAACTATCGTTGGTAATTTGCATTAAGTAAGGTAGGCCTAATTTATTAAAGAAAAAGAAAATTCAACTACAGTATATAAAATACTAGAGTTGTTGGTTATTTTTATATGTTTGTTTATTTTCCAAATTTAAAGGTGAAGGTAATTTTATTAATTACGGTTTGGTTATTATTTTTTATGAAGTTTTTATTATTATTTTTATAAAAACTTTGAGTAATAACAAATATATATTTTTTTATAAAACTATTTAAAAGTTCGATTCGCAACTTTAATGTAAAGGGATATAAACTTGTTAAGGTAATTCCCAGGTGTAGCGAGGTGGAGGGAGAGAGTTGTTTGGAGGGCAGACTTAAGTGACGTCACATTAGGGTGATTGAGCGGGCATTAGTGAGAGCGCTCTTGTAAAGGGATGATGTGTATATCCAGTATATCGCCTCACGTTTGAATAACTGGCACCTGGGGGACCGAGCTTTGCTATGAGAAGGTGTTCTACCGTTCTGGAGTAATTTTTCACTACGCCCCCTTCACATGGCAAGTTGCTTTACTTATATACCTACTGCTGTATGTTAGAGTCACTCAAATCGTATTATAACTCAATGCGCCTTTAGGTAGTATTTTTTCAAATATATTTTTATTAAGTTTGAATATATCCTAATCTTCAATCACTGGTTCTTCATCAAACATTACATACATGTTGTTATTTTGCCTGTGGGTGTTATACTTCAAAGTTGATTGGTTTATGAACGGATTTCACTATTATTTTGTTTTTATTTGAAACCCTATAAGCCCAATGTTAAAATTAATTTCATAATATATTCAAATGAGTTTAGTAACATTTAAGTTTTCCTGTGAGGAATTCTCCAATCGCCCTTTGAGGCCCAAAGTATAAGGAAAATTATTTTGCTGAATTCCGAGATAATTGTTGCGAACGACACAAAACAGAGACATTGCTAGTATAGGATGTAAAATCTTAGTGGATTGTTCGCTTTCGTTTTAAGTTTTGATAAAGTTTATCACGCATTGAAGACAATTTTTAAACAGTCTCAATCTCTTATTCTTATAACATTTTATGTCACCCTCCCTTCAACTCACCATAGTGTATCCAAACTATATGATCATTCCAAAGTCCAATTTACATAATACGTATTATAACACAAAAATCACCACAAAAACTGTAAGAATGAAAAAGCACCAAAACATTTCAATAACTGCTGAGCCACGGTTGGGTTCAAAGCGTCGTATTCAAAACCAGATGTTGTGTGTGTGACGAGCTATTCATAACAAACGATATATTGTACGGGGCGAAACACGACACGTCAGAGAGATAAATAGCTTTTGGTTAAATGTTTCAGAAAAACAATCGCCTCAATATTTTCCAAACGTAGGGGTATTTCTATACTCTTGTAGTAAACTGTACAGTGCTCAGTTCTAAAGCCGTTGAATGTAATACAAATAATGCTGAATATAACAACAATACTGGTGAATGTACTAGACGTATCACAGTTATTTAGAGCCTTTGTTTAAGTCATATTGTTACTGTTGTGTACAAGATGTCATGTACAATGTGCACAGACCATAAATGTTCGGATCATACAACTGATATGGAACCAAACATCAAGTTTAAGTTTTACCGTTAATGCCAGTCTGCATGGTATGTTTTTTATTTGGCATACATTAAACTAACTTCAAATGCTGTTTTGGTTTTAATCTTGAAGATTTCTCGTCGATTCAAAATGGCAGCCAGTATTCATTCAAAATTTGTCTAACTATCTTACAAACCGTCGTAAAAATACAACGTAAATTATTAATCTACTAGTGGCTTGAAGGGGCCATAGCCCCTTACCTTGCTCTAATACTTACATTCTGAGTAAAATAAAACGATATAAGTGGAAACATATGTCAGTTTTTAAACAAATTAGACACTTAATCACATTTTAATATAAACAAAGCAGACATTTTCAAATCCCCATGCTTTTCTTATGGGGGATGTTTTACGTTATTTTTCGTTTACTGGTGACTTTTTGGAAATACTGCCATTCTTCGCGAGCCCCTGGGATCGAGACCTTTAATTTGAGCAATCTCCCATCATCCTGCAATTTGCCAAACTCCCACAATTTTGACTTAAAAATATCGCTCACAGAATTATAAAGAAAAACAAATAACAGAAGAATTCCAATTTATTGCGAAATTGAAATTGGGTTTGTGTGTAAATAAAAAAAACACATGTTTTTATAACAACTGCAATTTCTCGGTTATTTGCTATCCAGAATCCAAAATGTGTACACAGTTATTCTGGGACAAAAAACAACTACTTTCATGGATCATACCATTTACAATTTTTTTAGATTAGAAAAACAAAAAAAGCCACAATTTTACAACGGTGAAGGTTAAAATTGCCATTATGTAAATTAATAATGGGCAAATGCGACTTTCAATTTGATTGTTTCGCTAAACACAGAAAAACAAATGTTACTAAATATTACAGGCAAGCACCTCAGACTTATCACAATCCGGCCACATTTTCCCTACTTCTTGTCAAGGCTATGTTATTTTAATGAATGATTAAACCCAGCAACTTTGCGATAACAAGTTGAACTTCAAAACACTCACTTGGGATTCAAAGTAACTTTCTACTCTAGAGTAACCCCTATAGATTTACATCTCGCTGAACAATCAAGTGATGCTAACACTGATTTGAGACTCAAGCAACTTTGACAACTTCAGAGGAAGTGACTTGAATAAAGTGTACAAGTGGCTCTACATGTTTAGCAGTTACGACTCACCGGGTTAGCACCAAGTCTACCTGCACCCTAGCGCCTTAACTTACAAAAAAACTAATCAATTTTCCTATCTTATGATCATTCCGTAAGTAATCTTTACTCAATGGAAATACTAGTATTTTAGTCTTTACTAGTTTTCCTGTTATTAAATCGGAGCAAGTTTGCACCCAGCGAAAGGTTACTTCAATTGTAAACAAACATAAGGAAACTGGGAGGGAGGGTGGCACTGAGAATAATGTGGATAACGTACTTTCAATCAACACGAAGTTTAGACTTCCGCTGTGGGATAGCGCCACTGTTCCGAAAATGCAGCCCTTTACTGTATTTAAGTTAATCCCTTTCTTCGGAGACGTGTTGGAAAATCTAAGTAAAAATACCTTTAATGCGACACCTCAAACGTTAAAATCCGTCCAGCTGCTATCGAGTTATGACTGTGAAGAAGAAACCCCTAGCGTATTAATGTATAGAAATGTGCTGATACGCAGTCCGGATAACGAAAAGCCGTGAGAGGATACTACACGGTAAGTCACGAACAATCAGACATTTCATTCTTTTGCAATCATGAGTTGTTATTCTCTCGATTACATATATTTCCGTTAGTAAGTTTTTATTTCATAATTTTTACTATTTTAAAGGCTTTGTTTTAGATTTTTAATTTAGGTATTTACGTAAAATGAACACATGAAATACTAGCTCAATAGCTAATAAATTGATTTATAACTAATTAATTTAAGATGAAACGTCAAACTAAAGTACATTCAAGTTTATACATTTGTTTGATAGTATAACTTATCCAGCATTACATGAATGGTAACTTACATCTTCCAATATATTAGATGGGCTCAGTAATAAGTAACTTAATTCTGGGTATGTTTAGTTTTCAGTTATTTACAAATGTAAACATGTTTACAGTTCCAAAGCTTATACATTGAAACTGTGAGAATTAACTTTTATGGAAGGTTTTGACCGGTTGGGAATCAATTTATGTCTAATGATTTAAGAGTAGCCTTTATATCTAATCAGTTAATAGTTTCACCATCAGGTTAGCCATTCTATCTAATGATTTAAGAGTAGCCTTTATATCTAATCAGTTAATAGTTTCACCATCAGGTTAGCCATTCTATCTAATGATTTAAGAGTAGCCTTTATAACTAATCAGTTAATAGTTTCACCATCAGGTTAGCCATTCTATCTAATGATTTAAGAGTAGCCTTTATAACTAATCAGTTAATAGTTTCACCATCACGTTAGCCATTCTATCAAATGATTTAAGAGTAGCCTTTATATCTAATCAGTTAATAGTTTCACCATCACGTTAGCCATTCTATCTAATGATTTAAGAGTAGCCTTTATATCTAATCAGTTAATAGTTTCACCATCAGGTTAGCCATTCTATCTAATGATTTAAGAGTAGCCTTTATAACTAATCAGTTAATAGTTTCACCATCACGTTAGCCATTCTATCAAATGATTTAAGAGTAGCCTTTATATCTAATCAGTTAATAGTTTCACCATCAGGTTAGCCATTCTATCTAATGATTTAAGAGTAGCCTTTATATATAATCAGTTAATAGTTTCACCATCAGGTTAGCCATTCTATCTAATGATTTAAGAGTAGCCTTTATATCTAATCAGTTAATAGTTTCACCATCAGGTTAGCCATTCTAATCATTTAAGAGTAGCCTTTATATCTAATCAGTTAATAGTTCCACCATCAGGTTAGCCATTCTATCTAGTGATTTAAGAGTAGCCTTTATATCTAATCAGTTAATAGTTTCACCATCAGGTTAGCCATTCTATCTAATGATTTAAGAGTAGCCTTTATATCTAATCAGTTAATAGTTTCACCATCAGGTTAGCCATTCTAATGATTTAAGAGTAGCCTTTATATCTAATCAGTTAATAGTTTCACCATCAGGATAGCCATTCTATCTAATGATTTAAGAGTAGCCTTTATATCTAATCAGTTAATAGTTTCACCATCACGTTAGCCATTCTATCAAATTATTTAAGAGTAGCCTTTATATCTAATCAGTTAATAGTTTCACCATCAGGTTAGCCATTCTATCTAATGATTTAAGAGTAGCCTTTATATCTAATCAGTTAATAGTTTCACCATCAGGTTAGCCATTCTATCTAATGATTTAAGAGTAGCCTTTATATCTAATCAGTTAATAGTTTCACCATCAGGTTAGCCATTCTATCTAATGATTTAAGAGTAGCCTTTATAACTAATCAGTTAATAGTTTCACCATCACGTTAGCCATTCTATCAAATGATTTAAGAGTAGCCTTTATATCTAATCAGTTAATAGTTTCACCATCACGTTAGCCATTCTATCAAATGATTTAAGAGTAGCCTTTATATCTAATCAGTTAATAGTTTCACCATCAGGTTAGCCATTCTATCTAATGATTTAAGAGTAGCCTTTATATCTAATCAGTTAATAGTTTCACCATCAGGTTAGCCATTCTAATGATTTAAGAGTAGCCTTTATATCTAATCAGTTAATAGTTTCACCATCAGGTTAGCCATTCTATCTAATGACTTAAAAGTTTCACAATCAGATAACTCTTCTATCTAATCAATTAGCAATTTCACAATCAACTAGTCTTTCTGTCTTATCAATAAACAAGTTTCACCATCACGTAGCCTTTCTATCTAATGTTTTAAGAGTTTCACAATCAGGTAACTCTTTTATCTAATAAATTAACCGTTTCACCATCAGATAGCCTTACTATCTGATCAATTACGAGTTTCACTTTCAGATAGCCTTACTATCTGATCAATTACGAGTTTCACTCTCAGATAGCCTTACTATCTGATCAATTAAGAGTTTAATTTTCAGATAGCCTTTTTATCTAGTTATTTACGGTTTCACTATTACCTATGCTATGAATCTATAAAGCTTGTTCCAAGCTATCAAACTATCTTAGTTTCCTATGCCTGTTCGTATTTAACGTCAAACTCATGTGCATAATACCAGCATTGGACGTTCTTTTACAACATCCTTTGTTTGTTCTGCAGATTAGTACATTACATATGAAATTCAAGAGTGAGAAAGAACTTACCCTCCATTCCTATTAAATCTAAATGTTTTATTTCATTTAGTAAAAAATTACATGTTTTAACTAGAATACAAAATTTAATTCGTGTATAAGTTAACGATTACAAGAAACGATTTAGGTGCTGCACTGAAAGGGAATGTGGAATATAAATGATGTTATTTCACCAAACCGGTGATTCTATAAACATTCACATCTCCTCACTCCATACATGTTTTACAGTCCGGTCCCGCCTATTGCTGCGTACGAGCTATTGAAAGCTCTTTCAGTTAAAATAACCAACAAATTTAGAGATTTAATATTTTTGTGGGATATTAAATTTCTTGTGCTTGGCCGATGAGAAATGAAATATTTAACTATCGTCAATTAATTGCTATATATTATATCAATATCTTATAATTCTTAGTAGTAATGCTTGTTGATATTTGATTAATTTCGTGGGTGTATTTTTGTCTATTTTCAATCTTTATTCAATGGTTCTAGTTACTGTTTTCAAGAAATAATGTTTTTATACTTCACCTTGTGTAAGAGCTACTTTGACAGTTTACTGGTTAATTTATTCTCAGCTGATATGACTTTTTTATTTTATTTGAAACTCCATGAGCCCAATGTGACAATTTCCAATTTTCGAATGAGATTTTTAACAAAATATGAATCTTCCCAATCGTATATTTAGGTACAAGAGCACCTAATAGTAAAGTTTTAACAAAATCGTTCCGCTGGATTCCGAGATACATTTTTCAGAGAGACATTTCTTGTATTAGAGTAAAGCATTCATATACCGCTTGATGATATACAGTAGTTAGTAACGGAGCTGAAATGAAGGAGGAAATCGTATAGTGTAGAAGGGCAACTTTTATAGCGTTTTAAATACCATTAAAAACACTATATAATTTAATTTAATATTTTTGAGATGTAGTAACTTGTAAAGAAATAATTCTAAAAATAATTTAGTGTCGTAAATAAAAACAAATTTTATAATGTGAAATCGATCAGGAAAAATTAAGAATTGCTGGTGAAACTTGGTTTTGTAAGTCTGGGCAGACTCGCGATTTTCATGTCCGGGGATTTTGGAACTAGGCGGAGTCGATGGTTTGAATTGTTTCTTGGCCTGAGGGGACAAGAGCCGAGTCACGTGACGACCGGCGCCCTCGGCTTCCAGAACTTTCGGTCCAAAGATTATAAATTCACGCTCGCCGGGAGACTGCGGCATTTTACGTACATTTCTGGTGTCGGAAGTTTGTCGCTAGTCTACCCTACGAGACGTGAATTTCTTCAGATTGGAAGGTACAAATAAGATGTTTTTAAATTTAGAGTCTTTATTAAAATCATTGTTCCATTTCTCATTTTGTTGTTTTGCAAAAAAAGAGGATCAGTCTGCAAAACAATTATTTCTTTTCCAGCGTTCGAAGCGTTTCTATTATTGGGTTGAAGGTAAACTAAGAGCAGACTGATAAAATACAGAAAGAAGATTTACATTATTAAAGTTCAGTAAAATCAAAAATCGAACAGTCCACTTTTATTTTGAAATATTGAAGTGATAAGCAAAACCAAGTTTGAATTTTATTTTGAATTTTAAATTATTTTATTGTACAACAAAGACTTTTACAATGTTTATTTAAATAAATAAAAGAAGATTTTATTTAGTTATTTTTAATTAAAAGACCCCTTCTTAACCTCAAGAAATATTATAGCCTGCTAGTCAGTGCTATACTTTATTATTCACAAGCCTCTGCATATGCATGATACGCAATCAAACAATACAACCCCACAACAATAACTCCAACTATTGAGAGCTTTATTGTTATCCCGGTTAGCCAGGATATTCCCAGCTAAAACCAACATTAAGTTCTCAGTTTTCCTGAAATTTCAGACGATTTGTTTATTACTTTGAGCGGTGATTTAGGAAAATTAAATATTTTTAAAACAGGAATATAAAATTAAACTTGTTTATATTTGGTGGTGTTAAATTTAGGTTTAAATGAAATGTAGAGATTTACAATAATAGATTGACAGAGATGCAAAACTAAACTTAAACAATAGCGTGCAATAGCGGAACTATTTGTTTCTTTTTAAGCAAAATGTAAACAATGCCATTAAAAGGATTTAAAGGGTCGAATGGGAGGAATTCCAATTTTCTCGTTACGTTTATTTCCCGTTAACATTCAAATGCATGGCTCAAAACATCCGCAAGTTCAGATTAATTTGGGCTTAAACTTTAGCATCTGTCAGATGGGAGAGGCAGGTAAACACGAAAGCCCTCTTGACCATTTAGGACTTTTGTTTATTGTTTAGGCAAAGGCACAACTTTCACGAATAAATTAAATTTAAACTCATTTCATTTGTCAGTACTGACAATCAAAAATTACATAATGTAAATATAAACGTCTTACAACACTTCAAAATCTATTTATTTTTACATTGTACACATTTACAAGACGGTGATTCTTTCATTGGGCCTGATGATCGGTATCTCGCCGAAATCGATTCCTTGTACCATATTTTATACGTTTACCATCTTGTAAGTGATAAATTCTTAGAGTAAACATATTTTTAAGTGTTGTAAAACGTTTTTATTTACACCCCGTACAAGACGTTCCATGCTAATAAAAAGGGTTCAATCCAAAATTTACAAATTACACAGTTATTGGTTTAAAGTGCTAATTTTTACCGCGTTTACATGATCCATCAAAATATAGAAGTACAGTAATAGTAGCAGGGAAAACTCCAAAAACAAATCATACCAAATGGTGGGGTCGTTAAAAATGATATTATGTATATTTACACTCCAGCAGCCGCATATTTTGTCCGTTTCACTTCAAATTTGGTAGGCACACTCCTTTCTGTAATCAGGATGATAAGTTCGTTGGGAAAACTCTAATCCCTATTTGGGGATTTTAATTTTTCAAATCTTTTGTTTCGGGCCCAAAAAGGGTTATAAAAGCCCCAGATGAAAAATAATGCAAGTGTGATGTACACGACCTCGCAATTTTTATTTTTTTAAAGTTTTTTATGTGGAAATTTGCTTCCCTCACGTCAGCATGCTGCGTGCGAACTCGTTATTTATTTGCTCAGGGCCCACTCAGTCGGTGGAGACGCAAGTGTTAAACATCGCACAGTACCTTCACTCCCCCGCCTCTTTTCTTCCTTATCTCCAAACATTTTTCACTGCCTTAAATTACACCTCTGTCGTGTCGCGTCTCCGGTTTAATTAAGTGAAGTTATAAATCCTTCTCAGAACGGGACCGCGCCCGACACCCGTTGATATAGAACCGCGTCTTGTTATGGGGATTTATGGCCGGCTTGGATATCGTGTGCTTTTATTCGTTTATTAATACGTAGTGCGATGCTTGGTTTTCGGCTCTTTATTTTGATATCGGTGAGAAAACAAAAAGATGTTCAAAATCAGCTGCGATAAAAGAGTTAAATTTTCCTGTGTGTTTAAAGAAGACAAAATTTAATTTATTCAGTGTTTTCGTAGTGATTACAACCCACCGCTGTGTTCATTTCAATCCAGTTTTCTAACATAGCTCATTAGACTTATAGAATATTTTTTAAAGACAAGATTAGCGTTTTGTTACGAAGACTCTTACATTTTACCGATACAGCATTCTAAATAACAAAGATCAAAGTCCAAGCAAGCTCTTGATTGAATACAGTTGCGCAAATTGTCCTCTAAATATATTTTATATCCTAATACTTCGTAAATTTAATTTATTATCAACTTACTGTAGTAATTTGTATTTGCAGAAATATATATTTTCCCAAGGCAACTATATTTTGAAATTCAATTTTAGTTTAAAGGCGCGACAGCCACGCCAAAACTAAATTTAAATGTACTGTATTATGACCAATCGAATTTCTTCCTAGTGGTAACAAAACATTTGATCCCTTTTTTGCATAAAAACATTTTAAAACAATTCAAAATCATCACAGAGAATTTTTCCAGAACAACTTAGTAAAAACGCCACCATAGGAGGTTACACTTTAAACATTTAAAATGTAAATTACGTAAGCGAAATCATTTAAATATTAAACCCCCTAATGTAACACCTGCTTCCTTCAGGTGCGCAGCCGTGTCGGCTGTTCCATTCCAATGCGCGGCGCAGACGTGGTTATCGCGCATGCGCAGAACACCTAATGTCTTGTAAACAGCTGATTCACGTGCGCGAGACAGCTGACAACCGCGCCTACTTCCGGTGCCGCACTGACCGCTACATCCGGTATGTGTGGGCTATTTACTTCGCGCGGAGGATGTACACTTGACCGAACATTTAGGAAATAAGGGTGAGAGGAGGTTAAGAATGGACGAATGATGAAATTAGTTAGTAATTAATATTATATTACTATAGTAATATAATAGATATGATATTATTTCGCTTTACATTTTCATTTGGTCGACGACAGGATGTGCATAGGTTTGGGTGTAGTTAGTAAGTTATGTGAGCCCTGATCGGAACTTCTGTTGCGTTATGCATGTAACGCAATTGCAATTAAGCAGATTCGAAAGTGACAACCTCGATTTTGAGATTCATATTTAGGTTATTACAATGGCAGAACACTTTGAGCCGCCATCTTGGGGAGCGTTTTAAAACTATGTAGTATGGTAAAAACTAAAATTCTTGCTAAAACTAAACACAATACTTTCTTAAGTGTGAAATCCGAGTTTAAAAATTACATTTACTAGTGTCACTTTATAATTTAGTGTTACTTGATTTCATTTCCTTTGAAAATATCATGGATCGGAAACTTTTTAAATGATAATTTAAAATTAATTTTGATGGTTCGAAAGTTGTTTACAAAATCATAGATAATTTTTATAACCCGCAAAGTACCCACATTTTCATCTATGTTAGAAAGTTTTTTAAGTACTTATACTTAAAATTAAATTCTATACGACTGATTAGTATTTTTGCATTCTTCAGTTTTTAGACTATGTAAAATTCAATGGAAGATAGAGGCTATAGGCTATGGAAGATTGACAGATATTAAACAAATTAAATTATTTTGTTATATGTTTCCATAAATGTTATAAATCCTTTGTGGATTTTCCCTCTCACAATAAAGTATGTATCCTTCCTACTCACAAAACCTCGTCCTTCACTTCTGAACAGATCCCTTGTTCCTTACCTGTAAACAAACAAAAAAACACATAAATAACAAGAACATTTTATATTTTATAAATTAACTAGGCAACAGTATACTGTAACACTAAAAGGCTCTCAATCAAGATATTGTTAATTTTTGTATGTATATCAAAGTCAATGCATTTGTTACGTTTTCATAGGTAACGGTCCAAATCCTGGTTTTGTTACAGCCTAACAACGACCATAATAAACTAGTAGCTAAAAGAAAAACACACCTGAAAGATATTAATTGACACAATACAACATTTTTTGGGGATATTTTATTCCTAATAACACTTTTTACGCCCTCAATATTTACAGAAAATATTAAACCCGACTTCACTAACACTCTTTACCTTGAAATAAAACAAAAATTCATTAATTTAATTTGCAATACTTATTAAATTAATGTGGTAGGTACTGTCTAAATTTTAAGACAATTTAAATGTTTAATACTGTTTCTCATTTGTTAACATCTATTATGATTTATGTGTGGACGGTCATGAGCTTCTGTTACGTGAGTGTGCATCACTCATGCTATACGGCATAATGCAAGGATTATATCAGACATTATACCGGGATTGGACAGCAGCGCTCTCTCGAGCTAACGGCAATATGCTAAACTAATTAAACATCAACCCCTCCCACCCCTTCCCAATCAGGTAATACATCCCCCACTCAAATCTGTATACACCTATAACCTTCTATAATCGCTAATAAAGCAAATTGGCTGCTTACAATTTAAACATTTGCAATTATACGATATTAAATAAATAAATAAATAATGCCTTTATTTACAAGTGTTCTTCAGTACAAACAGTTTTTCAAGACAACTCAAGTCAACACAACACAAGAGAAAAATAAAACAGACATTACAGCAAAATAAAAAATGCAGGTCAAATTATAAAAATAAACAAAATGCTCTTAACCTATGACTTCAACCTGGCATTGAACGAGTTATAATTTAACGATTTCATGCTTGGAGGAAGGGTATTGTATGCTTGGGGTCCAAAGTACGAGAACCCTTTCTTCCCTAACTCAAGCCGCACTCTGGGCATTACAATCAAGGCATCCTGCCTGGTACAGTGTTTCCTAACCAATGCACGAGGCACAAGCTTCCTCTTCAGATAAGGAGGTACATTTGAAGACAGTACCTTATGTACAACTGATACAGTCTGAAGGAAAGACTGCTTCCCCAAGGAGAGAACCTTAGCCTGTTCACGATATGCAGATATATGATCAAACTTCCTAAGATTATAAACAAACCTTAGGGCTCTATTCATCAGAAGCACTCTACTATCCAGGGTCAGACATTCGCCAAAGGATGGAAGGGCATAATGAACTAATGGGAAGACCATAGATCTTATCAACTCCAGCTTAGCAATTTCAGTCAGCACAAACTTCAGTCGATATAACATTCTTAACCTATTTAAAACTTTCTGACAAATATAACTAACATGTGAGCGAAAATTCAACTGAGAATCAATGTTGACGCCCAGAACCTTGATATTAACTATATAATTTAAGAAAAAAAAATAATACCTAAAAAGGACCAATTTAGCATAGAAATAAAACACGAAATTATATGTAATTGTATACCTCCAGTACATAATCTTTATATATAATTCTGTAAGCGAAATTCTGTAAGTCAAAATTGTGGGAAATTGGCAAATCGCAGGATGATGGGAAATGGCTCAAATTAAAGGTCTCGATCCCAGGGACTCGCAAAGAATGGCAGTATTTCCAAAAAGTCACCAGAAAACGAGAAATAACGTAAAACATCCCCCATAAAAAAACATGGGGATTTAAAAACGTCTGCTTTGTTTACATTAAAACATGCGATTAAGTGTCTACTTTGTTTACGAACTCGAACTGACAATGATAATTTTTCCCAGCTTTTAAAGAGTAAAAGAAATCAGAAGAGGCAGAGTATTGGAGCAAGGTTAGGGGCTATGGCCCCTTAAAGCCACTAGTATACAATAATAACCTAAATAATATTTGTTTATATCAAATTATAAATCACGACGTTTTGTGTGGTAAGTTAAGTACGAAATTGTAATAGTAAAATAAAAAGTAAAATATTTAACATAAAGTACAGCAAATAAAATATCGTATACAGTCCACTATAAAATATAGTTATAAAACAGTAACAATTATAATATATGTAGGCCCTATTTATATTTTTTATTATTTATTATAGCCTATATATATTTCATATAAATTTTACTTTTTAAAAATTATTTTTATTTTATTTGCGTTACTCTATGTTAATTTTACTTTATATTAACCTAGTCCGGATTGTACTTGGTGTTACTATTTTTACTTCACAGGCCCCAAACGTCTTACTTAACCTGTAGCACACAACACGACATACTAATATACACAATTTATTCACCTACTAAACTTTATTTCCATTTAATTATAGGTAACAAACAACTAAACCCTTATAAAAACACTCGCCAAGAATAATAGTCTCAAAATCGAGGAAAACACCAAAGCAGTTTGGAAAATCCGGAACTTTCCACTTAGAAGCTGTTGATTCTCCAATTGTAACTTTTGTTTGTTATTTGACAAAGCGCTTAACAACTGAGGGTTGATAATTCTGGTGAAACTTGAGTACAATTAACAGCTGATCACCCCGCAGTGTTGCCTCGGAAAACATCGAACAGGAGCGAAAATACCGTATTTAACACTGATTGAATTATCGTGATTCTTGTGTGTATACCATATTTCACCATCGTACTAATACAATAAATAAATACCCCCGTCACAGCAAATCTACATACTCAGCGAATTTCCAATGGAAATATAAATTTCTTAATATTACATAAAGCCACTTATCAAGTTTCATCAGAATATATTCACAAATAAGCGCTATATACAATTTTAATTATTCTCCATGAGAATAACATGGGGCTGAGTACGCAGGTTTGCTGCTACGGGAGCCTTTGTCAAAACCTTTTTTTTTTTTTAAATAATATCAATGGACCACAACCAGATGAAGCCGTATACCAAGTTTCGTCAGAAAACGTTCATAAATAAGCATAATAATTTTTCTTTTCCTCCATAAGAATAACATTAGACAACGTATACTGTGTTAAGCACTTTCAATATCTCGGTAAACAATTGACGTAGAGGAATGATCAAAGTACCAAATTTTTTAAGTTGGATCCAATGGTAAAAACTAAAATTTGACTGTATCAAAAATTATATGTAAAAAATAAAAATAAACGTTTTTGGGGTACAAAACCACCTCAAAATACCCTTTTTGATGGAGCGATTTGGCTGGTTTTAGAACTTAAAGTCCTATAGTTTCGAACGAATGGTGTTTTTGGGGTCTGGGGACCTCAAAACGAAGAGTTATCATGGTCCCGGGCCTAGGTCTTACCAAGCCGACTACGGTAATAGCTTCTTCCCTATAGGGATAATTCGCTAAAATCAAATGTTTTGGCAACTGATGCATGTAATTATTGTGTTTAATGATGAAAATGTTGTTTGTAATACATCTTTTGCACAACTTGATTAGGTTATAAAACATAAAATATTGTTTTAATTTCCTAAGAAATTCTTTGTTGCATAAACTAGGTGCTTTAACAATGGAGATTTCAAATTAAAGGGATCATCTTCTAAATATTTTTGAACCAATTTATTTTCACCTCGGGAATTAGTGGCCTTCATATATCCTATGTATATGGAAGAAATATTTTTTAGTTTTGTGTCGTATGTGTTTCATAGATTAATTTAATTAAACAGCTGTTAAAGAAACATTTATAACTCCATAACTAAAATTGCACAGTACACATTTCATTTTGCACTGTATTGCACTTTAATGTCGGCGATATGCAAGCTCCCTTAGGGGAAGGCATTAGTGGCCTTCATATATCCTATGTATATGGAAGAAATAATTTTTTTAGTTTTGTGTCGTATGTGTTTCATAGATTAATTTAATTAAACAGCTGTTAAAGAAACATTTATAGCTCCATAACTAAAATTGCACAGTACACATTTCATTTTGCACTGTATTGCACTTTAATGTCGGCGATATGCAAGCTCCCTTAGGGGAAGGCATTAGTGGCCTTCATATATCCTATGTATATGGAAGAAATAATTTTTTAGTTTTGTGTCGTATGTGTTTCATAGATTAATTTAATTAAACAGCTGTTAAAGAAACATTTATAACTCCATAACTAAAATTGCACAGTACACATTTCATTTTGCACTGTATTGCACTTTAATGTTGGCGATATGCAAGCTCCCTTAGGGGAAAGGTATACCAGATAGTTTCTGTTGTATTTATTTTTGTATTCTAATTGTTAAACCTTAATGTTAATAATTAGTATACTACTTAGAAAGGCCTTTGTCCCCGTCTCCTACAGACTAAGGAAAAGTAGACTAGGAGGCATCCAAGGTATAACAGTGAAGCACGCCTAGACCACCAAGATGGCCTATTACTATAAAATAGAAATTATTAGTGCATTTTTTATGGAAAATTAACTATTGGCATGACCCGCACGGTGAAACTTAAGCCCGGGACCACCATAGAAGTTCCTAAAGTGACCCCCTGAACACTTTTTGGGGGGTCGTTCAAAATTGTACATAAATTGTTTGCACTCTACCGGTCGCATTTTTGTCCAATTTACTTCAAATTTGGGAGGGACGTTCCTTTCTAAAATCAGTTGGACAAGTTCGTTGGGCAAAACAATCGGTAAACTCTAAAACCCGTTTTTGGGATTATGCTTTCAAATTTCGAGTTTTTGGGCCCAAAAAGGGTCAGAAAAGCCCTGAATGTAAAATTAATGCTTGTAAAAGATTGGAATTAGTGATGCAAAACTTTTAAGCCCTCTCTCGTAATTCTAGCATAAATATTTACCGAGTTATTAAAGAAAATGTGTATCGACCAAACACAGTACGTTGACTTATGGGGATTAAACATTAGAAAAGCCTGTTATCCATTTTTTTGTGTACTTTTATCATCCCCAGCATCCTCACGCCTACTTTCAAGCCCTACTGGACCTTCCATAACCTTATAATGCGCAAAATTGTATTCCCAGCATTGCAGGTAAATGGAACCATGAGCAGCGCAACAGCCATCAAATCTGTTTTTTCAGTTTTTAATAAAAATAGGAATAAATGTAAGTTTTTACACGGATTTTGAGTTTTAAAAGTTTGTTATGTGAAAATTCACTTCCCTCACGTCAGCGTGCTGCATGCAAACTCGTTTATACCATTATTTGATCTATTTTCTACACAAATTATCGTATAAAAGGAGAAGCATCAACGCTGACTGGATACCCGCTCCGAATAAACGATCGTGCAATATAATAATTAATGCACAGCTGGGTGAGTAAACAATAACGAGGTAAAGTGTCAACAAATAGTTTTCCCTAGGCGAAGCTCAGCCCCCACTCTCTCTGCTAGTGAAACAATCAAGTTTTGATTGAAAATAAACTCCAAGGAGACTAAGCCGTTTGTTGGGAACTAACAGAAGTTTCAGTTGGAACATAAACAGCCGTTAAGTGGGAAGTTTAGAGTAGTTAAGACTAGTCAGTTCTCATTCAATTTAAAAATCGTTATTTCTTAATCGTAATTTTCTGATACGGGAAAAGCTGATGAGAAATTAGAAAAATATATAGTGGAAGTCTAAAACCATTTTACCAAGCAGGCAATAGTAAAACAGAGTGTTGAAATTACGAAATCGCTGTGAGGAAAAATATTAGTGTTTCGTTACAATAGTTTAATTAATTATTTGTATATTCTAGTTAAAACCGTTTTATAATTACTGTAATATGTTACAGCCAATTTAATTTAAATCCTTATCCATAGATTATTGATGATTCTAGTTAAAATTATTTAATAACTACTCCAATATTTTACAATAAATTTAATTTTAATCCTTATCCATAATACACTTGAATTAATTTATCCACACGGATATGAAATAGTGAAATCGGACAATAACTTAATTGGTACCCGGCGCTTTGCTGCCGCAGAAGAGACATTGAATTTTTTTTATGACAAATATTGTTCATTTTCAATATGAGCTCGTTCGCTTCGCTCACTCGCACTCGCCTATCGAAAAAAGAGTTTGAGTTGCCATTCAAGTAGTTTTTTATTTCCATTATGAGAGTTGCCATTCAAGTAGTTTTTTATTTTCTTATTGATAAACAGTTGTTTAGAATATTTTAAGTTATAGACATCATCTGATAAAATCAAAAGAAATCTTTCTTCCATAAGATTTACGTTGAAACTTTGAAGTCCAGTGAGGCACAGCCCTAATGTCCTAGGACTTTGGTTAATGACCTATAACCTTCCCAGGGTTAACCTGTGTTACTATGCAAAATTTCAAAGCAATCGAATGAACAGTATGGCAGCGCATAAAATATGAACGGACAGACGAACAAACATTAGTTTTTATAACTATTTATAATCGTATTAACATCGGAAATAAATTTTAAAATCGAAAACCAACTGAAGTGGAAAAATATCTGACTGACTTATCGTGTTCAATGAATTGGTCACTGCTTGTGTCAAATGAAACAATAGGAAGAAGAACAATAGGGTATATTTCAATTGAATTTTGAATAAAAAGTAATATAATTTTTGTTGAGACAGTTTCTATACGATTTTTCAACGGTCTTTGTTCACGAGTGTGACAACGTTATGAAGCCAAGCCCATGTATTTATTCCTTGTACACATCAACATAGGAATAAGAAATTGATTTGTTTGTCATATAAGACTAAAAAACTATATGAACTTTTCAAGCACCACCCGCTACAAAGTAAGGCCCCCATACTTAAAAAATGCGGGGGGACTACAAAGTTAGTAAAAGTGTTTTCAATTTGTATAACATAGCAATATTATTAAGTTTTAGCATTAATTTTTTTTTTTTTTATATTTGATTTTTTATTTATTTTTTTTATTTTATTTATTTATTTTATTTTTAATATTATTAAGTTTTAGTCTAACGACTTCAACTCGTCAAATTGCCAAAATCTCTGTGACTGCCCCCCCCAAACAAAGCCAAAACTAATTAAACGGTAGTCCATTGATTCAAAACAGTCGAGGGTTCTGAATCAAATCTTCAAAGCGGTTAAATGTTTATATAAGTAACATTTACAGTGTAATAAATAACTAGTGTTCCATGGTGCGAATGTCAGTTCAATTTTGTTACGTGGAAAGGTATTTTTAATACTACATAAACCGCTTTAGGGTAAAATCGGCACAAACTTAATTTTGTTTTGGTCATCCCGGAAATCGAACCCGTGCCCTCATGAACTCTGGTCCAACAGATAACAGTTTTTCTAGGGAGGTGCCTAAAAACGCCACTCCTTTATAATAACTAACATTTTCAACATACCGTTTTCTAGTTGCAGTTACTTGTAAGAACCTTATAAAACCTTGACCTTATAAAAAAATTATTATAAATTAGGATTATTTTCACAGATTTAGCTTGAAAGATAATTTTTGAATTGTTTTATTTAATAAGATTGTATAGAGGATGAGAATATTAAGCGATCCAGAAAGAGCTCGGCTTTAAAGTCAATCAAGGCCAATCTCTGCTTGATATTGCAGTGCTACAATGTAATCGATAATGATGTTTACAGCAAACGCGATATTTAGAAACTTTTAGAACATGTACATTAGTTAATGATACAAATAAACAAATCAATCAGAAACTAGATGTGTCTTTTGGGGTACTAAAAAAACATCCACCTTCACTGCTTCACTCCTTGGGCTTTCCGATGTTCCATTCTACGGAATTGTTCTATTTAGTCAGCTGATTATAATGAAAAATCTTCAAACTCTCAAACACTAGTTCTGCGAGATCCTTTCGCGGAGAACGGAACACCGGCGAGCATCTATAATTAATTTCAAGGCCGATTGCTCATCTGAAATATGGCGAACTTGGCAAAGGAACATCACAGATAAAATCACAATCACGAACGCCGAGTCAATACTGCTCGTGGGATGTGAATGACCTTGTCCTCTGCTGTGACCTTTACCTCGGTGTTATCAAGGTAACGCAGAACACAGGTCAACCAATCGATGAGGATGTAAGGCTGGGGGTAATTGGGGTTGCGAAGTCCCCATCCTTGGATGAACTTCATTGATGCTTATGCTCAAGATATTCTGAAGGTATATCTAACCATCGATTATACCTGGATTGTGCGTTGTCTACAAAAAGACTCAAGTCAAATTCTCAATATTTTAATAGGTTTTAGCATTAGACTTCTCATTGCCATTGCAAAATGTGTCCCTAGTTTTGTGTATGCCAGGATTGAAAGAGGTCGTAGTTTACACCAATCACCAACAGAGTATACTGCTGTCAACTATTACTTATCCTCTCATTGAGGGGATAATACAACAGTTGGTGTGTCAGGAAGCAAACATAAGTTGATTATCACTTGCTTTCTGGGGTGGATGTTTTAAAAGTTAACGTAAATAACTAAAATAAATAGTTTATAGCAGCACAATCTGTCGGTGACCCAATCAAACTACTTCAATTTTAAATTCTAGCATACTCTAAAAGTGGGACAGCTGGACCATATGGATGGGATGACTCCTTCAGTATTTATAGTCAATGGTTTTAGGCAAAAATTAACGAACTTTTAAGTAAACTTGTGATTTTAGACCGACTGAAACTATTTGTCCCGGCGGTGTTTCAACTTATGGAGTAAAGAGAGGTCTTTCATTACTAAACTATGGGAGTTTAATTGGTTTTAAATAAAAAACATCCAAATAAATTATTTATAATTTAACTAAGAGCATAATAGTAGTTAAAAAGTAGACTAATTTATTATAAAATAACTTCATACCTAATGACACTTTTGGGTCAGATTTGATCAAAGGTGACTTTGTATTGCAGTTGATTAAACTCGTATGGACCTGAGGGATCAAATTTGATGATACCTGATTAGAAGCCCTAACCAAGTTAGGTTGAAATTGATTCGTTTTAAGTCCTGTGTTATAATCGACTTTTATTATGTTTATTTGGTTTTGATCATAAAATCGTGAGGATCAAATGCTACATACTAGTTGTAATATACAGCTGTTAAAGGAATTGTTAGAATTAGAAAGACGGGAAGGTTTAAGGACTAGAATAAACCCAACAAAAGCTTGATAAATATTCACTAGCGAAATTCAATCAAGATTAGAACTTCCCATGCGCATTAAAACAAAAGCATACACAAACACTAAGAAAGCCAAGTCTAATGTGAAAAACACTGACGATTGCAGCGTTGAGGACGAATTTCTGATCTTAAACAAAATGTAACATTAGCGATACGTGATTGTATCAGCTAATGACTCTCTTGCGCACAATATCTAGTTAAGAGTCTTCATCACCGGAAGTTGCCAGATGCCATCTTTGAGTTTTGTTCCATAAGGCCAATGTTAACTTTGTGCCTCCATTACTCCTCACCTGATTGTCACATAAAATTAATTTTGGTGTCAAATTAAAGGTTTAGTCGTCCTCTAGGGAAATACAATGTCGAATTCCTTAATTTGGGTATCAAAGTTTCATAATAAATATTTTAATTTTGAACTGAAACACTGTGCATGTTCTCATAATTTGTAAAAAAATCCAAATTCGACTATTGTATTTCCCTAGAGGACGACGAAACCTTTAATATGACACCAAAATTAATTGTTTGTGACGATCAGGTGAGGCGTAACGGAGTCACAAAGTTAACATTGGGCTTATGGAACAAAATACCAAGATGGCGTCCGGCAAATTCCGGTGATGAAGACTCTTAAGTGAAGACGTATATCAACCTGGTGGATCTTTTGGTTTACATCTGCCCATAAAACCCGACCTTCTAGGAACCTGTTCCCGTTGGATGGACATGTTGCTGTAAGATGGTGTCAGAAATTTGGCAAAAAGTGAGAATCACTCATCAAATTAACAGTTTTATGGCTTTTTAGAGTTCATTTTCCTCATTTAGCGGTAAAGGTAATCGTCAAACTGATGGCTCAGTTATTAGTTTTGGCATAGCATTCAAGGGGATAAGGCCTACCGACAAAAAATCACCCTTGAGAAATAATATATAAAGATTACATTCTACTTTTATAAATCGTTTAAATCGTTATTCTTTGCAAAACATTACCGAAACTATCTTTACATAAATCAATCAGTTAATCTCCAGGAAGAGTGTCAACACGTTTTACATATATTATAGACCTATTTGATATCAAGATAATACCTAAACAAAAGTCTAATTTAGTAATACAAATAAAATACAATCGACATTAGATTCCTCAATTAAATTCCTCCAACATACTGAAGTCACGTGTACGTGTCAATGAAACCGATTCTGGTATTTACAACTCTTACCGATTCACTTATTGCTCGACGAGTTGAAATTTCAATTAAAACTTTAGGGCGGGGATCTTGTTTTGACCCTTCACTGTTGGGAGATCGGAACAAAACTGTTTAATTAATTTGGGCTTTGTTGAGGGCCGAAGTTGGCGAATTTGAGTAGACTGTTTGCTTTGTTGTAGAGCTTTCAAGTGGTGATGGAAAGGCGGGGGGTGACGATGTAAAGCGATTTGTACGCAGCACGGTGACGTTAGAGGAGTGAATTTACACATTTCAAACTTAAAAAATTAAACAAAGTGTTAATGCAAACACTTATGCCAATTTGTGCGAAATCTGGATAGTATTTTTAACTTATTGCTGTTCTGATGCACCTGGTTATGTTTCTCTTCAGTGGAATGATGACCATGTATGCATGATGTAGTTAGGAGGAGGTTCAGCCAGGTGTAAAATTGGGTAAGGAGTTATTGAAGATGGTAAAACTACTCCAAGCAAAGAAAAACAGCTTTTCAACGTTAAATCCTCATAAGATACCTCCTCATGTTAATAGTCTTTCTGCCTTTAGTCAATCTGTTGTGTCAACATCTCGAGAAATAGTTTATTCTAGAATGCTGTAAGAGGACTTAAGCCTTTGTTTTTATTAATTTAAATACATTAACCTTTCTTCAGTGGCATATTTAGACCTTGTTTAACCCTAAAACTAAAATATTCGATAAAAAAAGAATTAAGGTTAATCGAATGTTTTGTCCAAAGTAGTTAACACATTATTTACAGGAAAGAAGATACCATCCCAATTTGAAAAAAATAGTAAAAAATATGGCCGCTACATAGTAAACACACATATACACACACACATATACGTAAATATAAATAATAAACATCGTTAGTGACACCCTAAACGTTCCAGAGGTTCACTATCGCGGTCCCGGGCTTAAGTCTCACCGTGCGGGTCATGTTAATGCTCTACTAATCCGTAGGAAATTCGATAAACTATACAATTTGGAAATGGGACAACCTAAACAGAAGGAAAACATTGGGTTACTTCAAGTTTTATTTTTTTAAACTTCTTTTTGTATAGTTAAATATTTTGTTAAGGTTAAATAAAAAACACGCCTCCCCCTCCCCCCAAAAAACACTTCTTCCGTAATTTAAGGAGTTTAAAATCGCACAAAACCGCGAACAATACAAAGGCGTGTTGCACTGTAGCACTTCAAAAAAAGGTTTTGTTTAGTTTAATTATAAAAACACACCATTGTTGTTTGGGTTGCTTCTTTATTTTACATTAAACATTAATAAAACGCTCGGACATAGACAGTGTCTGTTGTTGAATAATTCAGTTGTAAATTATTTAATCCTTTGTTTTCATTTCTCTCTTCTGTTGATGAATAGAAATGTGCTTTCCATTTTTCACTAAGATATCTCTTGTTGTGTTGATTTATGGATTGTATGTTTCAGTATTGATAAATTGTTGCATTTAATTCCCCGGTTTATTCTTACAGTCGGATTAATTTAATCTTGAAAAATTGTCTAACGCTTTTTACAAGATGGTTATGCTGTTTTGCTAGACGATAATAATAAGGGTAGAACTAAAATTCAGTTTTGCTCACTAGTTAAGGGTAGAATATACATGTTTAAGCAGACAAACTGAACTAGTAGTATCTCATCCCTAGTAGCTGAGTAGTATCTGAGTAGTAGCTCATTTATTATTCCCTTTAATACGATTCTCTAGTTAAAACAGTTTTTTGCCCAACAGGAATCGGAAATTTGAATCCGTTGCCTCCGTAATGTAGGGGTTTAACAACACATTACAAATTACGGTAAATTTTGCTGAGTTTGTCAAGACATTATAAGAGTAGTACGGGGTGTCCCATGTAAGGTGACAACCGGATTAAAAACTAACTTCATTTTTGTTGTTCACGTTCTTGTGGCCTGAAGATGAAGCTTTAGCTTTGAAATCACGTGTCAGCCAGCAAGGATTACCATTTTGAATCACTTTGACGGAACAAAAGGTATCGTAACCCTTCTTTGTAGTTAAGTAACCTAATAATTTAATTACAGTTCTAGTGGCTCGTCAGGAGTATATTTGAGACACTCTGTATTTATGAAAGAAAAAAAACAGAGCTAAACATGCACTGCAACTTCATCTCGATTTTTAAGGAAACTCCTGCTGAAAGGGAAATAAAGGAAAAACATTACGAGGATGTGGGATAGAGATGTTCTTGGACTGAAAGAGAATAATGTGAAGAAAGAGAAATTGCCTCTTCAATAAAAGTCCAGATACCTCAAGCCGTTTTTCAACTCCCAGCGTCCGCATTCATTCTCTGTGGACGGATCTTTCGTGAATCCGATTTCCAAATCAGGTCAATAAGGCGAATTTGTTAGACAAATAATACAAGTTATTGTTTTCCTAGTAGACCAGATGCATTACTGTTGCAATTAAACAAATGGATAAATACAGAAAGCTAGAAAGGACAAGAAAAGTTTGAGTTGTATGTGGGCAGAAGATACAAAGAAACTACAGCCATTGTGAAGAGTAATTACACCTTCAGATAAATATAACTAATTTTTCTTCTTCCTTTTGTTTTTTATTTAGGTTATAATTCTTTGTAGATGCAAAAACGAAATATCATAATCTGTCGAAGAAAACGTAGGCTGTAATTATTTATTGCAATACAATTTTTTAAAGTTGATAGGAATTAAAATCTAAGACAGTAGTAATTCTGGAAACAAATCCCAAAATTAATAATCTTAGAAACACGTTCTCCAGGAACGCGCAAGTTGTCAATGTTGCACATTCGTTTATTAATTAGAAAGTGTTTTGTAATTAGGATTATTGTATACGTAAGCTAATAAAATTAACAGTACCTTTGAAGGTAAATTATATACCATCCATACTTGCAAGAATCTATAAAGGCTAGTTTTGCGGTCAAAAAGCGTGAATAGCAAGTTTAATTCTAAATTCTGGATTTATTTGGACTAAATTCAAATCCATCGCTATAATGAGTTTCAAAAATAAAATAGAAAGTTCTCATTTTCGAGCCTTACTTTGGACTAAAATGCCTGTTTCTTCATAAAATAGGCCAACGTTAACATTTGAACTTTGCAGACGAAAAGGTTCAAACACTACGGTTAGATAAAAGGTTATATTTTAGGTATACAACAAATACTATTACACATATCTACGTTTCTACGTAAGTTTATATTGCCAGAAAAATCTTTCAACCATCGAACCTACGAGTAATAAAGCAATAACAAAATAATGGGTGCTCTGTAACCCATTGCACTGGAAAGAATGAGATAAAAGGCGATCAGGAACCAAAGCCAAGACCAAAACCGAACCGGACGTCCTTGACACGTCTGAACGTGCAGGTGGAAAAAGAGCGAAACGAACAAACCCCCCACCTCCCTCCTCACCTCTTTCTCTCCTCACTCCACGCGAATTACCAACAGTGATATTCGGAAATCGACAAAGGAGCGGTGACTCCTAAGCGTTGTTTTTTACCCGCCCGCTCTCCAGGGTCTCAAGGTCGGGTTTTTCCCATGGGGGCCAAATTAACATAATTCGGCCCCGAGGAGCCCCAGGCCGGTGATTCATTACTGGGCGGGTTGAGGCGCTTCTAGAGCAGACGTTGGAAGAGTCGGGTTGCACGGGGGGATTGTTTGAGCTAGCACCGCACACAACGCTGTTCGCGACGCGTCGGTGTAATATATTCGAAAGTGCCTTTTGGTTTTGTGGCATTAGGAGGTTCTATGAAATATTTCAGCGGACTTTTCATTTTAAATTAGAGAGGCTTCAGTCACGCGACGATTCTCGTTTCTGATTTTTCTCCCTCAAGACCAATCTTTACTATTAAAACCCGTCATTTCTTATTGTATTGTGAGAAATCATTGACTTATAGGTCATGTTAAAGATCATACAAGTACCTGGCTATTTTAGTAAGTATATTTCAATACTGGAAATAAATAGTTCACCGATAAAAGTCGTGAATATTGAATATTTAGAAGTTTTACTTTACGTTTGTTATTTGCGGAATCAAAAGTTTTTAATGAAATCACTAGGTGTTTTTGTGATGTTTAAAATTAATCTTAAATCCAAGATACTGGATAATCAGTTTAGGAGTGTCGGGCTTTAAAACTCAAGAACCTGGGGGAAGCAGGTGAGAGCCAAATTTTTTGGGACTGGAGTCCACGTTTAATATGTTATATCTGACAAATAGAATTAAATGTGATAAAGAAGGAATGACAATGATGGTCACTGTCCTTGAGGAGCCAGTTCGTCGGGTATACATTCCGACTAAAAAAATATATTCCTAACCTAACCTAACCTAACCAAAAGTAAAACAGCGATAAGAGTTGTTTTGCATGAGAATTATATACGTTACGTCGTACCGGCTCTCGAGTTTTCCTTAAACAATTTTCGAATTTCAGCACTGACCGGAACAAACTGAGATGAAACTATTTACTTTTCTTTACCTAGCTTTACTAGGTGATTAATCTTTGATAACTACAGGTAAAGCGTTACCAGTACGTTTCACTTGTCCAGCATTTCACACCCTCTCCCTCATCGCTGTGTCTGTGACTGTGACAGCTACCTCTTTTCGCGGCGCCTGCCTGTGAACTATGGAGAGGAATGTGGCGGACCCACCGACCGGAACGGCCGCAACCTCTCTCTTTTCCTTCTCACTTCCACCTTGCAACAAACCTATCCACAGGCTATTATTCCTTCACACCAAACGCTCTGACCCACCCTTTAACACATATAGTTTGACAACTCATGGTCCGTAATTTGAGTCTATACAGATCAAATCAGAGTCTGTCGCCTGTAGGGGAGGTAGTGCGAGGGGTTTTGTATACCCTCCCCTTCAACCACGATTCATATCAAACAGTTACGTACAATCAATAACGTAAGACCATATTGTAAACAGCGACAGTACATGTCCTGAAAATCATTAGTGAAATTCCTTTGGAAAGTGAACTATTAGCATGACCCGCACGGTGAAACTTAAGCCCGGGACCACCATAGAAGTTCCTAACGTGACCCCCTGAACACATGTTGGGGCGTCGTTCAAAATTGTATATATATATATATATATATATATACATACATAAATATGCATGCTAGTGTTTGCACTCTAGCGATTGCATTTATTGTCTGATTAACTTCAAATTTGGTATGGAAGTTCCTTTCTGTAATCAGTTGGACAAGTTCGTTGGGCAAAACAATTGGAAAACTCTAAACCCCTTTTTTGGGGATTAATCTTTCAAAATTCGAGGTTTTGGGCCCAAAAAGGGTCAGAAAAGCCTCGGATGTAAAATTAATGCATTTAAAAAGATGGAAATTAGTGAGGCGAAAGTTTAAGCCCTCTCTTGTCGTTCTAGCATAAATATTTACCGAGTTATTAAAGAAAATAAGTTTCGACTAAACACAGTACGTTGTCTTATGGGGTTTTAGACTAGAATAGCCTGCTATTCCTTTGTTAGAGTACTTTTATCATACCCAGCAACTCACGCTTACTTTCAAGCCTGTCTGGACCTTCTCCCAAACATTATAATGCGCAAAATTGTATTCACAGTTTTGCAGGTAAATGAAACCAGGAGCATCAGAACAGCTAAAAAAAATCAATGTTTTCAGATTTAAATAAAAATTGGAATTCATGTCTGTCTTTACACTGATTTTGAGTTTTAAAAGGTGTTATGTGGAAATCGACTTCCCTCACGTCAGCGTGCTGCGTGCGAACTCGTTTTAGATTGGTAAGGTGACCGTAATAAGACGCGAGTAGGAGGAAGGTACTACGCTCAGGTACTACACACTTTGAATTGATCTGCACCACACCAGGGTCTTACCGGGTTGCGTATTTACGAACCCTAAGTGGTCTCAGCGCTCGCTCGGTTCGGGCCACCGCCGAGGTTTGGCGGAGATACCCGATCGCCCTAACCTAACCTAACCTAACCTAAACGCAGGAGTACAACGGTTAGGTTAGGTTAGGTTAGGGCGATCGGGTATCTCCGCCAAACCTCGGCGGTGGCCCGAACCGAGCGAGCGCTGAGACCACTTAGGGTTCGTAAATACGCTACCGGGTTTAAACTTCGGTATAGGTTAGGTAGATTAGTTTATGATAGCTCAGGCTAAGAAGATTATGTTAGGTGAGGTAAGGTTAGGTTGGCCTAAGTTAGGTTAGGTAGTTAGGTTACGCTAGGTTAAATTAGGTAAGGTAGGGCTATGTTAGACTGGGTTAGGTTAGGGCGTTACCAATCACGTAACTAAATTACGGTTTTGTAACATTAACGCACCCCAAACAGCGAAAGTATTGCCTAATCTATGAAATTCCAACACATTTTCTGTCGTGAGTAATTCTTGCTACGCCAAACCAAGAGATTGCATGCCATCACGCGATCTCCCCGAATCAATGATAACCCCGTACATCTCGCTACCAACTATCGCGCGGGGAACGTCCTATCACATTAACACTTGACACTGTCAGTGTAGAGATTTAGTTTACACAGCACAAGTTCGTTACAACTATGAAGATAAACCATCCTTTCACAACGTAGCTTGCAATGTGACTTACAACCTCGAGTGATTTAGAGTGTTAAAACAGTTACTTAGTCACGTTAAATACTTCACAATCTATCTACAAAACCAAACTGATCCAGGGACCTTTGAGGAAACCAAGAGTCTAAGTCATTAAACGTACTCTAATAGAAGAGAAGGTCTCAGTGAGGAAATCTGAGGGAACAATGATAGATTAGTTAATGCGACCTCTTCTAAAACCATAAATTAAGTGCAAGTGTCAAGTTAAACAGATTTGTAAGATTTGTTTTGACTGTAAAGCTGAATCAGCTGAGCAATCGAACCTGTTGGGCAACGGTAGTTTACCTACGTGGTAAACTAGGATATATAACTTAGGGTATATAACTTAGGATTCCGTTCATATCTGCTTTCGCTTGCAGGCTAGGCCGACTACCGATATATTTCCTTATAATGATAGGCCCCACACACTATATTTAAACATTGTTTTCATGTAACTGTTCAAACTAATATGTAAATTTTACACACAATATCAGAGAAGACATTTTCAACTGGAATACGATAAGATTCTATTGTTGTTGCTCACCATATATTTTACTCAACCCTTTTAACCATGAGTTAAATTTTGTTGTGTCTTAAAATAAATATCAGAAAAGATTAACACAATTCAACACCACGTTTTTATGTCAAGACCAATCATTGATACTTTTGGTTAAAAGCATTTTAACAGTTGATAAATACTTAAAACAAACAATGAAACCTGGTAAAGTATAAATTTTGGAAATCAATTCAATATTTTAATCGCGAATATTCGCGTTGTCGTAACCAACCAGCCTCCGGATTGATAACGGCCAGTTGTCCCATTATCAATCCAGAGATAATAACGGCGGTAATCAGTTTTTAACGCCTTATCAGCTGTGATTGCACTCGATTGTTTATATAATCGCTCGGATTTTATTGCTTAATTATTCGCCTTTTATGCACCAAACGCACGAACTTTATTGGGCCGTTCCACATTATGGTATTTTCCCGTTGAAATGATTTTGTTATTTACTTATTTTTCTGCAAAATTAACCTTTATTTTCTCGGCAATAGTGGAGAAGTTTAGTAGTATGTGCAAATAAGCAAACACATTAGATAGTCAATTATATCAAAAACAAATAACACGTTCAAACCGATCTTATTATCGATTTATATAATCGATATTTCCTGGAGATCACTGAAGTCCGAAGTGTTTACAGTGTGAATGCTTTCATTTGGATACATACACACCGTAGGATGTGCAACACTTTTTTACATTTAAAAGTAAATGCCCACTCAATTTCTGCAGTAGACATTTTATAAATTACTCAATTTATATTCCACTGATTGTGTTAAACCATATTCTACGATCTCACTAAATAAAAGTTCCAACCGAAGTGCCAACATATTTTTTAAAAATTAGAACCATATCTTGTACAAATTTCTGACTACCTCTTGCACCATCACACTAAACCAATTATTATTTAAAACGGTGTAAATCAATCTTAAAATACTACCATCCACTACGGGGTTCAGATAAATGTATGAGGCGTTCTCTTTACTTAATACTGCGACAAACCGGTTGGTGAACAATGACTGGCTTGATTCCAAACCGGTTGGGTTAGACAACTGGTTCGATTCTGAATAAATTCTCGATCTCGTTTTCCTTGACCTGTTTTCGCTTTGTCTTTCAATCCAAAACTAAACAAATTTATGGTACAATCTTGTTTTATTCACTATCTAATTTCATCGACCATTTGTTAAAAAGTAGAGAATACCGAATATCGGTGAACATTTAAATTGAGAGGAGTTGGATTTCCGAGGAAAGAGAACTACCGCCAAATGAAGCGCCAGACAGTTTTACATATTAATGGCTTGTTAATTTGTGACGGCTCTCGAAAACGGTTTAATTGTTTTCTGAATGAAATCGAGATTAGTTTTCTTTCATCTCGTTAAAAAATAACGACTATTTCTTATTTTATCCCGTCCTTGTTAGGTTTTGTAAATAGTTGAAAATTTCAAGAAAACGGATAATACAGTATTAAGTACACATCAGACTTCTTCCTATTTAAATTTCAAACTAATTTTGCACAGATTTAATCTCATTTTTTTCTTAAAAATAGGACAAATTTTCTGTGCCAACTGTTAATGTTGGGAGATGTAACCAAGGGAAATAGTTCTTTGCTAATTTGCGTCTTGGTCAATTTATCATGAATAGCTTAATTTGTATTTCACTTTAACTTGAAACCCTTACTAAATTTGTTATTTAAAACTTTTGGACTGAGTTAAAAATATTTTTTGTTTGTTTCCGTTCATTATAAAATAAAGTCTTCATAATCACCGTTTATAACCTCTGCATGAAAGTCGTTCACTTCACCACCTTTTCCAGTTGTCTTAGCGTAAAATTCCAGTTATTTATTTAATCAAAATTATCAATTACTGCTAGCACTTTGACTTATTTTTATACAAATTATTTAATCGTTTGTTTTAAATTTATTGTTGGTGATGATGATTTTATGTTATTTAAGATGTTATTGTGTAAATTTTTACCATTGATAAGTAAAATCAATTAAACGAGAATCAAAATATTTGTTTTACTAATCAGTAGTGATGGAAAATGCCCGCAATAATTTCTTAAAAGACAAATTATTTAAATTGCAATCAATTTTACCTTAAGGTTGTTTAAATTTGACATGCATTTTTAATCAATAAAAACCCAGTTTCAACTACGTTACCAAAGTTTAAAGTGGAAAAATCACTTTTCTAGAACTGTTTCCAAAACTCCCTGAATATTCCAGGATCATCCGGCGTCTTAAATACGCCATAAGTCAGCGAATTTCATGGGGTGTCGCCAAACTCACTGACAAACGCCGCATTGTCGGGATAACAATAAAGCCCCTAATTGTCGCCGCTATTGTTGAAGCCCATTGTTGAATTGTATTGTTGGAATGTATTGTTTAATTGCTCGTCATGCATGTGCAGAAGCCCGTGGATTATAAAGGCATTCTGTATTATCAAGGCTTCCTCCTTCTTCTCTGCTACGTAATTGTATCGTAAAGTGGTTAGTTCGTTTATGAAAACAGAGCCGTTAAAGATCCCTGTAGCGTTCTCACATGAATTAACGATGGTGTAATAACATTTTTGATTTTTGTATGCCTTTGTGGAACTTTTCCTACCATAACTAATACCGTACAGAAGACTGGATTTATTCTATTGGTTCAAAGCACACTACGTGGGTTTGTAGGATATATTTAGTAAATACTAGTTGCCCTGTTGCTCGCATCCGAGCACCACGTTTGTACCCAACGAAAGGTTACTTCAGTTGTAAACAAACATAAGAAAACATCTGATATTAAAACAACGTACTTTCAATCAACACGTTATTTAGACTTTCGCCGTCGGATGGCGTCACTATTCCGAAAATTCAGCCCTTTACTGTATTTAAGTGATGCTCTTTCTTAAAATTCAGAGACGTATTGGAAAATCTAAAAAATAATACCCTTAATTTGACTCAATAAACGTTAAAATCCAACAAGCCGTTATCGAGTTAAGACTGTGAAGAAAAAATCCCTCGCGTATTAATATAATACGATTTTCTGTTCGACTATAATGTTTTAAATATAACCCTGAGTAACAAGAGATATTTTTCACAATAGGTAACGAACAAATAACAAATTAAAATATAAATATATATATAAATTTGGAAAAAAATATGTTTTTGGCATTTGGAGACCTTAAAAATAAATAGTTATCATGGTATCTCAGTTTTACCACGCCACCTACGAGAATTCATCTCAGTAAGGACAATTTGCTAAAATGTAATAATTTAAACAAATTTATATCTAGTTTCATATGCTGGTCTCCTGCCCAGGAAATACATCAGTTGTGTGTGCTGCATTCTGTAGTTAACCTTTTGAACCTTATGAACGTCTATTTAGGTTTAAAGACCCGTGGGGAAGACCCCTAAGGCATTTTTAACGCAGGTTTGGAACAAATATGATGTTAACTACCTTATGCAAAGTTCTAGCTCAATCAGCATCAAAGGATTACGATGAAACGGAACATACGTGTCGGTAGACAAGACACCACATTAATTTAAGATGGATAGTAACAAAAGTGTGCTTCATTGCTATAAAGTTCTTAAACATTTTCTGTTAGACGAAAGCTCTGATCAACCTGAAAAAAGTATTCTACGAGTGGGAGAACCCACAAAAACGCAGTTTTAATTATAGTCATGATTTGGTGTATTTTCCAATTGAAACATAAATTGTATTTTAAATAACATAAGATTTAGATTTTCTATATGGAAGTAAAACCCTAGAGATATATCCAAATCTAATATGTATAGTGTGTTCAGTTTATTTTATTTAATTTTTTTTGCAAATCTTGTAATGTTTATTATTCACTAATAAAAAAACATCTCACTATTATTACCCTCGAACATTGAAGATTAATGAAGTGAAGCTCTGAAGGGAGAAATATGAAATCGCGTAAAAATAGAATAATTTCACAATTACATCAGCTCTAAATTCAATAAAATTCATAAAAGAAAAGTATATTCCTTTCATGTTGTTCACACTTTTAAATCTTTTTCTTCTATAATATTCTAAAGAAAACCCAATCGATCAAAACTGAAAGAACAGAACGCAAAGAATCTGTTTTACTTACTGGGATCACAATGGCAGCAGTTTCTTTGGAACTTTTGTCCCCAATATTACCTACATTTCAGCCGTTCTTGAGAGCTTTTGGTATTTCTTTACCGTTGACAATCCACTGTTTGTATTTATTCCTTATAAATCCCATAAAAGATCTCTTAGACTGATAAAAACCTACTTCTGCTGAAATGAAATTACTGAAATTCAGATATGTTATTGTTGTATAATTAATAGACAATTTTAATTAAATATACTAAAAGTTTTGGCTAAAAGCCTATATTAAGAGCACAATTCATAAATAAAATTAGAAAAGTAAAATAAAAATGATGATTTATTTTATGCGGCATAAGAGATTAAAAACGTTAACTATTTTAAGAATATATATTTTATTAATACGACATATATACGTGCAAGGAAGGACTAATATTCAGAAACTACCATACATTAAATAATGTAGGAAATGAAAAATGCAACATTAAATGAAAACATGCAACTTCTATTTCCCAGCGTGACTCTAATGAGGACATTTAGCAACGAAATGTCACCAGTGCAGACAACAACGGCGGCGTGACATTTAACTTTTACTCCCGCTTAACTTGGACACAGATGATACATAATTATGGTAGTAGGTGAGAAATGGTGGTTCTAGGCCACTTTTGAGGACAAAAGTTTAAATGCAATTTTTAAAATTACATTTTTTGTTTAATAAATAAGTAAGTACAATTAGATATTATTTGTTTAAAATTAATTATTTGAGAAATTGCTGTGAAAATTTCCCATCACAGATTAAGAGAAAAACAAGTTTCAAGACGTCTCGGGATATCTTGTATCCAATCCCGTCTTCAGGTGAGAAAAATTTCTAGAACAGGATTAGTCCACAACCCAGGCAAAGCTGGAAATCAAAGAATAGGAAGACTATAACAGAGAACTGTGAATTTCTTTGACTACTTTCACAGTTCTCTGTTTTAGCTTTTGTCTGGATTGTGAGTAATAGGTCCTATAGGTTGCCGAGATTGCCACAGTTTTCTTGCGAACTGACGTGTTGTTTTCATATCTATATCCATCGAAAATATTACAGGTTCTGTCAATCGACATGGAAAATGTCTGTGGGTTTCATATCCGAGATTGGGTGTCCAAAGAATCTGCACCGCTACCCAAATCAGTTCTCCGTAATCTATATTAATATCGTGCCATTCATTTTGTTAAGTTCTAGTTACTTTTTTCACCCGAAGATGGGATCAGATTCCAGATAACGAAACGTTGTGAAACTAGTTTATCTGAGTGATGGTAAATGCCCGCAACAATTTCTTAAGCATGAACTATTTCCGGCGTTTTAACTGAAACTGACGTTTCTAGCACCCCGTGATAAAATCGTCTTTACTGCTTTTATACGAGGGAAATCGTCCCGTGGCAGTAACCGTTGCGGTTTACGAGGTATTTATAACAGTGACAGGGGAGCAGTAACCGGTGACAGGGTCGTAACCGGTTATAAACCAAGACAGTAACTGCTACTAGGCCGTTCGTGCTTTTAAAGCTGCCGTTCCATCGTTAATATCACTCTCCTCTCACCCTTCCGGTTGTTGTATAGATTTATAGGTGCATGAAATTCATCGTTTCGGTATCTATATTCGATATATCGCAAATATATAGGTCGATGTTCGATTTCTAGATCGATAATTGGGAGGCTTTCCACAAATTCCGACAACCTGAAACTGAAAAATAATCTAGATCACGAAATAATGCCATACAGTCTCTATTTAAGTTATATAATTGAGTTTTTTGTTTCATTGTAGTTTTCGAGTAATTTTCGAATGTTTATTAGTTTTAGTTTATCTAAAAGACATTTAAATACCTTTTTTATGATCTGAATATTTTTTTTTAATAAGTTAATAACTAACATTTAGCCTATGGAAAAACTTTTAGGTGTCCTACCCTCGTAGATTTAAAATGTAGTAGTAGCCTTAAAAGTACCACAGAACAAATTCTAACGGAGGATAAGAATGTCATTTCCAGATAACGAAAAATCAAACTACCACAATAGCAAAATTTCTTTATAATTGATGGGGAAAAACTGTATATTATTTTTAATTCTCAAAACATAAATGTACGGAATTACAAATAATTACGGTTCCAATAGACCTAATCCTACAACAATATTAATATTTACATAATTTGTAAATTGTAACTGAAAGAGCTTTCAGCGGATATTGTACAATAGCCAGCAATAAGCGGTGCCGTTGTGTAAAGCATGTGTGGAGTGGGGAAATGTGAATGTTTATAGAATCACTGGTTTGGAGAAATAACATCATTTATATTCCACATTTCCTTTCAATACAGCGCCTACATCGTTTCCTTTTATCATTAGAAGTATACAAATTTAAAAAAACGTTCTGGTGGTAAAAATACATATATTTGTCACTATATGAAATACAATATTTGGATTTAATGGTTTAATCTGAAAGGATATGTTGTTTTCACACTCTTTGGTTGCATAGATTAATATATTGAGGTGTTATGTATTTTATATAACTGTAAGTACTATTTTTAATAGCATTTGTGTACATTACTATAATATGTATAATTACGAGTTTACATATATATGTAATATGTACACATATAGTATGTATACATATACATAGTATAGTATATGTACTTATACATTATTAATAGTAATCATACTAATAATACAGTAATTCCTTATACACCATACAAAATTTAGAATATTTAGAAACCTTACGAAGATTGCATTTAAGAACTAGAAAAAACAGAGGTTTTATTGTTCTAAATATCGTTAAGAAAAAATATCGATAAAGCATTATTTAGGAAAAGATATGGAAAATGATGTGCTTTAAGTAGAATAAACGACGAACATTAAATTCCCATTCGTGCAATGCTGGATAAAGTTCGGCTATCGAAGAAATATCTCTACTTGAATATCGTAGCTTGTGGTTATGCCTGGATTTATTTACTTGTGAGGAGATATTATGTCTAAAATAATGCTTTGTGTTTTGTGAGAAGGTAAATAACTTCTATGATAGTGGATTATGTGCTGTGAGAAAGTATTTAATTTCCAAGATGGTGGTTAATGTGTTGTGAGAAGTAGCATTAGCTCTTATATAATGATTTATGTTTTGTGAGAGGGTTTATTGCCTCTAGGATAATTATTTTTGTGGAGTGAGAAGGTGTATTATAATAATTATTTTTTATCATAAGGAATTTGTTTCCCCTAATTATTTATGTTTTGTGAGAAGATATATTTTTATGGTAATGATTATTGTGTTGCGAGAAGGTATACTATCATTAAGATAATGTTTTATTTGTTGTGTGAATATATATTATAATTAAAAGACAATGTTTTATGTGATGTAAAAAGGTATATTATTACTAAGACAATAATTTATGTGCTGAGGGAAGGGATATTTATCTCAAAAATAATGTTTTATGTTTTCGTAGCATAAATATCTATAATAAAAAAACTATATAAAAAACTGCCAGAATTATTAAAAAACCTTTCAAAATGTTTAAATATTGCGATAAAAACTAACCAGCAGAAACACATACCATACTAGAGGACAATTTATCGCCATACCTGCAACAAAATAGGAAAGGTTACTGGTTTGCTCGTCGTATATAGGATCTGGTGTATCCGGACTCCCTGTTATCCGGTCCATCCCGTGGTACTGTGAGACTATACATCTCAAGTATAATCTTGCATCATCCTCCCGCATATCCTGGCCGGATGTTCACCATGTCAGCATGCAGGATGAGAGTTTGCTATGTGGCTATACATTGACAACTAATGGCGAATGCATAAAGATTATTCACGCTTTTAAATACCCAATTTGAGATTATAATACATTTTAAACTATTTATAATATGGCATATGCCGTATAAGACGAAAATACCATTGTACCAGGAATAATCAGTTTTTATTTGTACTAATCGCATTTAAATAACAAATTTGACCGGCAGCCCGTTCTGAGTCAGTGGTCTATTTGAGTTTGGATTTATGGAATTTTTCTGTTAAGTACTTTAGTTTGATAACTACTCAACCTATGCTTTCATATTATATTTGATTCCGACTCCCTAGGGGCCGTCGCCTATTGGGGGCGAAGAAGGGTAAGTTTAAAGATAGGTTTTAGGTCCAAATGGATTTATGGAGTACAAAAGGAACTTAATCCATGAACAAAATTCTTGGAAGATAATTCATGCAATACTCTCCCTGTCGTAAAGGGAAACGAGGCCGCACGCAGCACGCTGACGTGAGGAAAGTGAATTTCCGCATTAAAATTGACTATTAGGATGGCAATGTTGTACATTATCAGGTTAGGAGGAGGTACAATCAGGATAACAAGTTGGTATAGGGGTATTGGGGGGGATAAAACTACATCAAGATATGAAAAACGGCCTTTTCCAGTGTAAAATCCCCATAAGACAACGTACAGTTGAAAGACAATTAACATTTTCTTTAATAAATTGGTAAATACTTATGCTAGATTGATGAGGGAGGGCTTACAATTTTTGGAATTTTACGTAAAATAATGAAATATACAATAATGTTACATTCGGGGTTTTCTGACAATTTTTTGGCCCAAAAACTCAAAATTTGACAAATTAAAATCCCAAAAAGGGGGTTAGAGTTGTCCGATTGTTTTGCCCAACGAACTTGTCCAACCGTTTACAGAAGGGAAGGTTCCTACCAAATTTCAAGTAAATCGGACAAAAATTGCGACCGCAATATATAAAAAGATTTATATAATTTATATAACGATTTTAGCGACCCCCCAAAACGTGTTCAGGGGGTCACGTTAGGAACTTCTATGGTGGTCGTTTCACCGTGTGGGTCATGCTAATAGTTCACTTTTCCATAGGAAATGGATTTACGGAGTTTAATTTTTCTAACTTAATCCATGTAATCTTGGAGGATAGTCTCCCTGTCGTAAAAGGAAATGGCAGAATTCCTACAAGTTTAGGCGCTGGATGGAGGAGAAGTATAAACTTGCCATGCTAAGCCACTTAACACTTTACAATAATTGCTTCATTGAAATCACTTCCTTTAAACTTGTCAAAGTTGAACTTACGTCTCAAATCCGTGTTAAGCACTACTTATATGTTTAGCAGCAGAAAGTTACTTTGAGTCCCAAGTGACTGTCTGTGAAGTTCAACCTCCTATTGCAAAGTTGGGTTTAGTCTTAGTCAAATAACTTGCAATCTGATAGTGAAATGGGAGAAAATGCGGTTGGTTTGGTTTAAAGGTGCTGGTTTATATAAGGATATTATTTATTTGTCTGTAACGGAAATCCGCAGTATTGTTTGTTATTTGTCCAGCTAAACATTGATTGTTAAATACCATTAGATCCCCTCACCAAAAATGTTGCGTAAAAAATAAAACGAGTTCGCACGCAGCACGCTGATGTGAGGGAAGTGAATTTCCACATACAAAACTTTTAAAACTCAAACCCAGTGTAAAAACATACATTTATGCCAATTTTATTGAAATCTGAAAACATTGATTTTTTGGCTGTTCTGATGCTCCTGGTTTCATTTACCTGCAATGTTAGGAATACAATTTTGAGCATTATAAGGTTATGAGAAGGTCCAGTCAGGCTTAAAAGTAGGTGCGAGGTTGCTGGGGGTGATACAAATACACCAACAAATGAATAACATACTTTTCTAATGTAACAACCCCATAAGAACGTACTATGTTTAGCCGATACACATTTTCTTTAATGAATCTGTAAATATAATGCTAGAATGACGAGAGAGGGCTTAAAACCGTCGCCTCACTAATTTCCATCTTAATACATGCATTAATTGTACGTGCGGGGCTTTTCTGACCCTTTTTAGGCCCAAAAGCTCGAAATTTGAAAGAATAATCCCCAAAAAAGGGGTCTAGAATTTACCGGTTGTTATGCCCAACGAACCTGTCCCACTGATTGTAGAAAGGAACGTCCCTACCAAATTTGAAGGAAATCGGACAAAAAATGCGACCGCTAGAGTGCATATATATATATATATATATATATATATATGTATATATATATATATATATATATATATATATATATATATATATATCATTTTGAACGACCCCCCAAAACATGTTCAGGGGGTCATGTTAGGAACTTCTATGGTGATCCCGGCCTTAAGTTTCACCGTGCGGTCATGCTAATAGTTCACTTTCCACAGGAAATTCACTAATACGAATTCAGTGGGTCTAGGTAAACACAATAGAATCACTTTTGTAATTGTCTTGCCCCCGACTTGACCACATGATGACCTTTCGTGAGTAATCTCTTGTCAATGCTTGTGTTAAGGTGTTACATAATCAATGCTTGCACACAAAATCTCCAATAAACGTTCACTGACAATAATTTTAGCGATTTTGAAAACTACAAACTAATATGTCAAATTTAATTCCTACACAATACCGTTATAATTAGTGGTTATATATCTAGTTTGGCTTTGTGAAAAAGACATGCCTAAAACAATATGTGATTGGGTTGTTATATAATAATGTTTTCCAAGAGGTCGTCCTTCGATAGTAATAAGACCAGGGTTTGGACCGTTTCCTTTAAAACATTAAAAAGAGATAGTGAGATATATATACAGAGATATATAGATATATATTCACAAAAAAACGTAGGCGTAATTTGGTGGTGGAAGTTGTCCTCCCCTCCCCCAATAATTTTGAGAACAGATTCTTCTAAGGATGGAAAGTCAAGATAATTACGAATAAAATAATTCCCCCGTCCCACAATTAGGGATGGGATAACAATTAGATAAACTAAGGTAAAACAAAATACAAAAACGTACCACCTAATTTTTACCAATCTGTAAACATAATATTACTAATACTTGGCACAAAGAGCATAAAACCCTCGACGTTTGTAGAAGATATATTGTTTACGATTGTTTTTGAAAACATTCAGCCAAAAACCTATTTATCTTTCTGACGTGTCGCGTTTCGCCGGTAAAATATATCTCCCGTTATGAATAACACGTCACACACACAACATCTGGTTTTGAACACGAGGCTTTGAACAGACCGTGACTCAGCAATTATTGAAATGTTTTCGGTTTTCATTCTCACAAAAATTCTCACATTCGGTTTTGAGCTCCAAAATTCATCAGTTGGACTTGGGGAACAATTTGCAACAGCATGAGGAGTTAAGGTTGTAAAGTGGGTAAAAATATCATCGTTAAAACAATAATTTAAAATATTAGATCAACAGTTTCTTTATTTATATGATTACAAATCGGATTACATTTCTCACATAGTTATTTATATAGCAAAAATCGTAGGATGAAATTCTAAAATATTGTTATTGGTTTGAAAAAAAAACACTGATAGTTACAATAACTATTTGGAGGATCTTCCTAAAGATTTATACTATATTTAAGAGCGAAATATAACAATGCGAATTTAGGGTGGGGGCATTCATGTATAAACTATTTTTTGTAAAAAGTAAATTAGTAGCTTTTATATTAAATACTCCTCAGAATTGTCATTTTAGTGTTGTATACTAAACTGATAACTCTGCATAAATTAACAACTACAGGGATACTTAAATAGGTAGTATCAAGATCGTTTCGTACATTAGAAAAGTATTGAAATTAGAAATGTGGTTAGAATACACCTCTAATAAAGATACTTCCGTAGAAATGTATTTTTATAAATAGCAAACAATACGTTTGTATCTTTAATCCCAGCTGATCTGCTTCTTTTTTTTTTTTGATTTGCTGTCCAATGTTATTTAAACGGGCCAAAACCGTACTTTGAGGACTTCCCAAGGGTTTCTGGTTCCACGCACTGACTTGAGACCCCCAAAAGGCACATCTAGAAGTTAAGGGCTTTCAAACGACACGTAAATCATCAAAATCGACCCAGTAGTTTGGACATAAACTTCTGCACGAAAATCGCGTTATTCTTTTAATATAATGATTCTACATTAGACGCAGAGTTTAGTTTTCATGTAACATCTTCACAAGATACAAACAATATAAATATAATGTAAATAATAATATATTAATAAATAATAATAAATAAATAAATAATAATAATAATGAATATATAATAGTATAAATATATAATAATAATAATAATGAATATATAATAGTATAAATATATAATAATAATAAATGATAATAATAAATAAACAATAATATGATTTAAATATTTAGGTTTCTAGGCAACAAACCAGAATATAATTTAACAATGTGCTTATTTTACCCATTTAAACATCTTAAATTATCTAAAGTCTTAAGTAATAAAAAATAGTGATAGGCCTATACGATCCTAACGTTAACAAAGTAGAAACTCGAACACAAATTTAGCTCCTTTTAAAGTAAGTTTGAAAATGTTACACAAAATATAGTTTTGTTCAGGTGAACGTAGTGTACCCAAATTTATAAATATATTTAAATTATACTAGGGCCGCTTTCTCCAATAACAGTTTAACTTAAACTTCGGTTTAAACTTAAATTTATGACCAATACCGCTTTTCCAATGTGTTATGGATAGATTAAAACAGGTTTATGTTAAACTTGAAGGGGACACTCAAATTATTTTAATCTATGATAACATTAAACACTGTGTAACATTTGTTTTTAGTTTAAAATAAATCGAAGATTTAGCCTTGTATTTTGTAAAACATTCGAACTCATTAGATTAGTAAGTAGACTATTTAGAATATAGAATAGTAGACTAGAGAGTAAACAAAAAAAAAAGTATGAAAAATGGGCCAACTTGATATCCAAATTCGTGGGGCAAAACGAACTGTGCCTAAATTTCAAGTTCATAAAAAAACCATGTTTAGTTTAAACTTGAAATGGGGAAAGCGGTCTTAATTATTTAAACCACATATTTCGTCTAAATATAATAAGGTGGTATAGAGAATATGCACACCACTCTATACACCCAAGGCACTATAGCTGATATCAGATCAATCACCCTAATGTGATGTCACTTAGGTTCCCCACCAAATAACTCCCCTCCCCTTACACCTTCCCCACCACCGTACCTGAAACTTCCATCTGGAATATTGGGTCATCACAGCTAAGAGGTAAATATATTTGTTAATATTCATAACGAAATAAAAATTGATTCAGTTTTTCAATAAGCCGTTTAAAAGGTGATTAAAATTTATTTTTTAAATATATTATTTAGATACAGAAATAATTTTTGTAGAATGTATAAGTGAAACAATTATTTAAAATATAAAACGCTTAGTTAGTTTATTCTGAGGACTTTTGCCCACCACCTATACAAAGGGCTACTGAATTTAATCCATATATCAACACGAAATGGAAAAAGTAAATATTAAGTGATGAGAGGTTATGTACAAAACGTAACAATAAAAATATATGTATTTATTTGTGAAGGCTTTCCTTTGCAAAGAATGTTCCAAGTTCCCCATAATCCTTCTGCTAATACCTTTGAAATCTAAATCGTCAAAAGGTTAATATTTCAAAAGTGTTTGCCTCTATAACGGTGACTTTTTCAATATTCCTTTAGGAAAAGTGTCTTTATTCCGCTGTGCATTACAAAGGTCACAGGAAAGGGTGAACTTAGCAAATTGTATACATAATTAAGTTTTTCCTGCAATCGTAATTACATTTTTAAATAGACAGTTTTTTAAACAAATTACCAAATTTCCACCATGACAATTATTTAAAATATTTAGTTATCTTTGAATGAAAATGTTATTATTTGAGTAATAAATACAAGTATATTATTTCCAGATATTTAAAAAATGTATTAATGGGAACATTTTCATGATAAATATTTATTGGTGCTTATTAGAAAAGCTATCAATTAATTTTTACCTAAAATCAAAAATACGTTTTAACTCCAAGTAGGACCTATGGGCGCCTACATCTGAAGGAAATAATGTTTTTGAATTAGATAAAAATTATATTTAAAATTTAAAATTGTATGCGCTCTGGGTGATATATGTAATTCAAAATATAATCTGATTTTTGAATTTGTTTATTCACAACCATTGATGTATGACCACACTGGATAAGCCGTGTGTTTTATACACTGATATTAAAAACAGACAATCTGAGTTTTTCATTCGACTTTTTTTTCGGGCGTGGCTGCGGTTAAAAGTTAAATTAGGGTAAATTATCAAATCCTCAGACCTTCCCCAAGCAAAGCTCAGCCCATGTGATGAAAATACTTTCTATAAAACTATATAATATTTAACTGGTTTATTTTAAAATAATTGGTCTCATTTTTATTACCCAACCAGACTCTTACGAGGAAGATCCTAAGTCTAATAGAAGGGAAATTTGGGTAATTAACAAATTATAAGACCTTCACTACGCAAAGCTCGGCCCTCAGATGTTTACAACACTCTTAAGAGTCATCCAACATCTGTTCCACTACAAATTGCATTTACCCGTTCGTCACACAGTGCATCACAATACGCTCCCGGAGTTGTAGCACCACGTCGCACTAGACAATGTTGTCACGTTCGCTACGTGACGTCACATAGTCACGTACCACGTTACACGTGACCATTACACGGGTATGTGTACTTGTGATATTGTAAGTCGTGACTACAGGTGATCCCGTGTGCTCAGCTGATCTTATTCTATCCTATACTCTAATATCAGTAAGGTTTAATTGGTTGCTTACCTGCTCTATTACGTTGGCTGTGTTATTAGTGAATTTCCTTTGGAAAGTGAACTATTAGCATGACCCGCACGCTGAAACTTAAGCCCGGGACCACCATAGAAGTTCCTAACGTGACCCCCTGAACACGTTTTGGGGAGTCGTTCAAAATTGTATATATATATACATATATTATATACATATACATATATACATATATTATATACATATACATATACATATATATATATGTATATGTTTATGTATGTTTATGTATATGTATATATGTTTGCACTCTAGCGGTCGCATTTTTTGTCCGATTTCATTCAAATTTGGTAGGGACGTTCCTTTCTGTAATCGGCTGGACAAGTTCGTTGGGCAAAACAATCGAAAAACTTTAAACCCCTTTTTTGGGGGATTAAACTTTCAAATTTCGAGTTTTTGGCCCCAAAAAGGGTCAGAAAAGCCCCAGATGTAACATCAAAGCATGAAAAAAGATGGTAATTAGTGAGGCGAAAGTTTTAAGCCCTCTCTCGTCATTCTAGCATAAATATTTACCGAGTTATTAAAGAAAATGTGTGTCGACCAAACACAGTACGTTGTCTTACGGGGGTTTTACACTAGAAAAGCCTGTTATTCCTTTGTTAGAGTACTTTTAACATCCCCAGCAACCACACGTCTACTTTCAAGCCTGTCTGGACCTTCTCCTAACCTTATAATGCGCAAAATTGTATTCCCAGCTATGCAAGTAAGTGAAACCAGGAGTATCAGAACAGCCAAAAAATCAGTGTTTTCAGATTTTCATAAAAATTGGACAGATGTATGTTTTTACATTGATTTTGAGTTTTAAAAGTTTTTATGTGGAAATTCACTTCCCTCACGTCAGCGTGCTGCGTGCGAACTTGTTATCCCACTATTAGGACCATGCCTCCATTACATCAGCACAGCCAACATAACAGAGAAAAATTTTATTTTACAACCTCACGGTTTTTAAAGTTATCTGGGGACCAAGCTTTGCCCGGGGAAGGTTAGTCAGTTTGTTTGGATAACTTTTCACACCCTCCTCCTCAGTAGGGGGAGCAGATTTGCTTAGTTCATTCGCCTCTTTTCTGTTTGTTTAAGGCCACTACAGTTGTTCCTACAGTCCAAAGTCTCTTTAGGTAGTATTCTTATTATTTGCACATTTATTTGATTAATTTTAGCTGACCACAATATATGTAATCTTTATTCAATGGGTTTAGTCATTGTTTTCAGGAAATCATATGTTAATAAACTACACGATAATTACTTTGACAGTTCACTAAACGATTATAAACAGCTGTTACGAATTATTTTATTTTGATTTAACCTACTCCATAAAAAATACAATTAAAAAAAAATTAAAATTTTAAAATGGGATTTTTATTATGAATTGTCCTGGGGTTGAGGTTTTTACCAATAGATTGTTTAGGGTAAAATCCCTTAATTCTAAGATTTTAACAAAATCGTTCCACTGGACTCCGAGATAAAGTTTGCAAACAAACAAACAGACAAGCTCGTATTAAAACATAGGATTCTTTTAGAAGGTGCATTGAAAAAAACGACAGCACAAGGATTAGGAACGTCCCGCCTGACGTATTACATTCAACACCTGGCTTTCTCCCGTCTTTTGCTTCTAGCTTATAAATTAATCCGTGGATCCCTGTTGCATTAGTCATACAGGATTAAAGCTTATCTTAATGCTGCTAAGCTTAAAAAAATTGTTTGTTGAGCATTTTAAAGTATTCTCTTGATTTATATTTTTCCATAATATTCACTTAGAAGCTTTGAAGACCTGTGGGGGAGAGCCTGAAAGGTGAATGTTGGTTAGGATATTCGTAAAATGCACATCTAGATTTATTCGAATTGACACATAAAGCGTGCATTAACATCTTAAATTTCGCACGTCAAAAAAATTGGTTTGACTATGATACATACGATAGGATTTAGAAAATTGTCTAACCATCTAACATAAAAACACATTAACAAATAGAGCCACGGACGAAAGAAGTCATAATTTATAATTGTGTAAGGGAAAAATAAGAAAAAATATTTATGATTTTTTGCAGCTTTCTGAAGCTGTTGTAGAACCTAAAAGGCTGCAACTTTAAAAAGTAGTAGAAAATTAGATGATGATTTCCTTAAATATAACCTTAAAGTACGACAAAAATTAAAAAAAAACTTTAAAACGAGTTCGCACGCAGCACGCTGACGTGAGGGAAGTGAATTTCCGCATTAAAACCTCCATAAAACTCTAATAAACAGTTTAAAACAACACTGGTAACAGTTAAAAAAATTTTAAAATGTTATTTTTTGGCTGTTCTGATGCTCCTGGTTATATTTAAATTCACAATTAGGATGACAAACATTATAAGGTTGAGAGGAGGTGTAGTCAGGATAACAAGTTGGTATAGAGGTATTGGGGATGATAAAACTACATCAAGATATGAAAAACAGCCTTTTACGGTGTAACAACGTACTGTCTTCAGACGATTAACATTTTCTTTAATAACTCGGTTAATACATGTGCTAGAATGACGAGAGATGGCTTAAAAGATTCGCTTTATTAGTCTCCATCTTTCCTCATGCATTATCTTTACGTCTGGGGCTTTTCTGACCTTTTTTGGGCCCAAAAACCCAAAATTAGAAAACTTAAAATCCCCAAAAAGGGAGTCAGAGTTTTCCGATTGTTTTGCCCAACGAACTTGTCGAACTGATTATAGAAAGGAATGTCTTTAACAAATTTGAAGTCAATCGGACAAAAATTGACCGCCAGAGTGGGAACACACATATATAAAGTATATATATATATAACGTTTTTAGCGACCCCCCAAAACGAGTTCAGGGGGTCACGTTAGGAACTTCTAAGGTGGTCCCGGGCTTAAGTCTCACCGTGCGGGTCATGCTAATAGTTAAATTTACTGAAGGATATTAACTAATTAACTAATTATTAGGTGTTTGTAATATGTCTGCAATTAGGTGTACAATTCAATCATTAGTATTGATCTGTCTCCAGTAAACACTATATCCAATAACACTTATCCAGTAGGTTAGAGGCTGTATAGGCTCTAAAAGCCACTCGATATTTATACTTAATTTAAATAAATAAATGGATTCAAACATACATGATAATTAACAATCATATTATCAAACCTCAATAACTTTAAATTAGTCCCTTATTACAATATTGCGTGTCGATTCTATCCATTTCCAATTACAAAACCGATCATCCCCTACGTTTCGATATGAATCCACAGAGAGTACACACAATCCCCTCCAGCACAGGTCACGTGGGAGTGAGTAGTAGTGGGAGATGGTGGATGGAGGGGAGGGGGCACTGTGACGTCACTACGCCATGATTGATGTGGTGGCCGCCAGGGAGCGGTGGTGTCACTCATTTGCGATATTCCCTAGCTATACCGCTTTAACGGTATATTTGTGAGTAGATATGAAATGTTAGTTCTAGCACACTTTAGGAGCAAATTGGAAAATCGTAAAACTCGTTAAATTACAAATAATATTTGGTTTTAAATAAAAAAATGACTAGTGTCCCGATCTCCGCACAGGAATATCGCAAGCAAAGATTCAGGTGTTTTGGAAATTTTACCTTTTAATCACCTGATCGAATGAATAAAATAAGTCCATAAGATTAACATTTAAACCTTAATAGCCCATGGGGTCAGCCTTGAGAGCGAATTTCCAAAATACAGAAATTTACCATTATATCGTATATTTCATTAAGAAATTATTTATTACAATTAATTGTTCTGCTTTATTCTGCAGTACTATACATCTAATAACCACGTGTACAAAATGTTGGTGTTACTGTAAAATCCTATACTCTAATATGAGTAAGGTTTGCTTGCTTGCTTGCTTGCTTGCGTGCTTGCTTGCTTGCGACACGGATCTCAAAAACGGCTCCAACGATTTCCTTCAAATGTTCAAAATAACTAATTTCTGGGATAAAAATAAGTTCTAGACAGGCCTCATCCCTAGGAAAAATCAAATAATGTAAAAAAACTAAAATGAAAAGTTAAAAAATTAACGTAAGGAGTTTTTTACTCTATGGGCTTATGGAGTTTCAAATCAAAACAAAAAAATTGTAACAGCTGTTCATAATCAATCAGGGAACTGTCAAAGTAATACTCATGTTGTTTATGATTATTAACATGTGGTTTCCTGAGAGCAGAGATTAAAAGATTTGAGTTAAGATTACATATATACAGTAGTAAAATAAATCAAAGGGACATTGAGCTATAAATAACAACTGGAGGGACCTTAAAAATGTAGAAAAGAGGCATATGAATAATACAAATCTGATTATCAGTAGAGGGGGGAGTGGTGAAATATTACTACAAGTCATCTAAACTAAGTGACTGGCCTTCCCCGAGCAAAGCTCGGCCCCCAGGTACTATACAATAATGTGATTAATTAGTTGTACTTTAAGGGAATCGCCCGACAATCAAATGTACAGCCCGCAATACACGGATGTACGTTGAGTGGCATTGCAATTATTGAAGGCGCTAATGAAATGGCTACGAGCTAATAATAACCGTGACTCTCTGAGAGCTATTGTCTGCAAAACGTGGACACAAAATATGGTTATTAAGAGTCTTCATCACCGGAAGTTGCCGGACGCTATCTTGGTGTTTTGTTCCATAAGGCCAATGTTAATTTTGTGCCTCCGTTACTCCTCACCTGATCGTCACAAACGATTCATTTTGGTGTCAAATTAAAGGTTTCGTCGTCCTCTAAGGAAATACAATAGTCGAATTTGGATTTTCTTACAAATTAATGAGAACATGTACAATGTTTCAGTTCAAAATTGAATTATTTATTATGAAACTATGATACCCAAATTAAGAAATTCGTCATTGTATTTCCCTAGAGGACGACGAAACCTTTAAATTGACACCAAAATTAACTGTATGTGACGATCAGGTGAGGAGTAATGGAGGCACAAAGTTAACATTGGCCTTATGGAACAAAACTCTAAGATGGCGTCCAGCAACTTCCGGTGATGAAGACTCTTAACGTGCGGTCACTTATATATGTAGAGAGAAAAAAAACTCAAAATAAATCATTTAAAAGCTAATAAAAAAGGAAAGACAAAATTAAAGTTACAATAAAGAAAATAGTGAAACTTATTTTTTTAAGAGTAGGCTCCAAACACGAAACATTAGGAGGAGTTTTTACTTGCTTCCACCATAAGGCCAATGTTCACCTTCAAAGCCCGTCCCTCCTCAACGGGTCATCCGATATCGTTTATATATCATTTTAATTAGTAAACACAATCCCTAGCGATTCCAGTGACCAAAATGAATCACACATAATAATTCTTCAATACGATTTAAAAATATTCTATATTTACGAACTTGTTATAAATGAACTATTTCTGATAACGGAATTCTACTAAATAAAATCCCTAGTTATTTTCTTTCTGTAAAATGAACCACAAATCAACAATTTTGGATAATCAATAAATGAGGGACGAGCGTTGAAAGATAACATTGACCTTATGTGGAAGCAGGTAGAAACGCGATTTGTAAAGTGGTAGTCCCCTCTACATTTAAACTGTGCCTTATTTGTCAAGAGGGATCCAAAAATAAAATTAATAGCACTTTAAAAAAGTCGAATTATACTTGAAGGTTCTAGTAGCCATTCTGTAAATACATTTATTAATGTTGTTTGTTATTTTCGGTCAATAACCCATAAATAATGCAAAACAAAGTAGAAAATACAATGAAGAATTTATGTTTAAAGCCTTGACAGTATTGCTAAATGCCTATGCGATATGAATATTCAGTACGTTACTCAATATGAATATTAGATTTGTAAATAGACTCGACCTTGACCGTGTTTGAATTTATATCTGTGTTTATCCCAGAAACTACGAATGCTAGAATTGCTAGAATATATTCGGAGAGTTTTATTCGTGCTTTCAACACGATAGCAGTAGCTGTGTTAAAATGAATGCTTTTGTTTATCCCAACTACGATATTCGATAAGTTATTTGATACATTCGATACATTCAAACATTCGAATGGTGTTAACTAAAATTCTGCAATTCCCATATTTGCAACAATAGAAGTATATCATCCCATTCGATGTTTATTCAATACGAATATTCGATAAGTTAACTGAAATGAACGTTTGATTGGTTTTAACTAAGATCCTGCTTTCCCCATCATTGGTTTCAACAGATTATCCCATTCGATGTGTATTCAATATGAATCTTCTATACATTAATCGATATGAACATTCGATTGGTTTAACTACGATATGTACGTACCATTATTCACAAATATTGTGTTTCAATAGAAGTATGATGGTCCTATACGATGCTTACTCAAAACATATATACAAAATGAAATCGGTATGAACATTCGATTGGTATTATATACGATATCGCCTGTCCCACATCGTGTTTCAATAAATTACCCCATTCGATGTTCACTCCTTATAGATATTCGGTAAGTCAATCGGTATGAACATTCGATTGGTATTATATACGATATCGCCTGTCCCACATCGTGTTTCAATAAATTACCCCATTCGATGTTCACTCCTTATAGATATTCGGTAAGTCAATCGGTATGAACATTCGATTGGTATTATATACGATATCGCCTGTCCCACATCGTGTTTCAATAAATTACCCCATTCGATGTTCACTCCTTATAGATATTCGGTAAGTCAATCGGTATGAACATTCGATTGGTATTATATACGATATCGCCTGTCCCACATCGTGTTTCAATAAATTACCCCACTCGATGTTCACTCCTTATAGATATTCGGTAAGTCAATCGGTATGAACATTTAATAAATGTTGACTATACTACTGCTTTTTCCATATCATGTGTCAATACTTTATCCCATTAGATGTTTACTCAATTCCAATATGCGATTACTCATTCGATATGAGTGTTCGACCTTGACCGCTGTTTGAATGGTGTCTTTGTTTATTCGGTCGACCCGCAGGCGGTGAGAAGACAAAGAACTGCTCAAGGTCACCCAAGGTCAGTCGCAAGTCGCAAGACTACCCGCCACATCGGAGGGAGTTTATCCCTTTTTAGGGATTTTGGGAGCAAGTAAGGATTTCAAATTTCAATAAGAATAAGTGTAAGATATATTTACTGATTCGAACGAAATGAATATTCCTAATCATAGTTAAAGATTGTGTGATCCTAATTAATTATGGGATTGCTTGTTTATAGAAACAATCATTAACACTGTATACAATTGTATACCGGGTGTCCCATAAAGGTCCCCCCTCTTAATTTTTGAACGACTATAAATTTTCAAACAATCCTTGGTAAATGTTACTACCATAAGTTAAAGTATTTTTTTAAGTGGTTAAGGGTTTCAACCCTCACCCCTAAATAGGGGTTGCTGGGGGTAGTTTACATTTTTTAAATAGCAACCCCTATCAAGTTGTATATCATTTTAAAGAGGGTAAAAAAATAAAATGAATGCCGCAAACTAGACCTCTCTAGGTTTATTTAATGTAATGTTATGGCCCGCCAAAAAGGTATTGATTTTGTTATTTAAACTGCTAAGATTTGCCACCTTACCAGAAATCAGATATAAAGTGGGAAAATCCAACTTTCCCTTGATCAGACCGTTAGACAAAAACCATTTAAAATTCAAAAAAGTCATTTTAAAACCGTCTTTATTTTTTCCAAGGACTTCATTCACCAAAAATTAACAAAATTAAAGCAATTTTCCTGGCCATAACAATAGATAAAATAAACATAGAGATGTCTAGTTTGCGGCATTCATTTTATTTTTTTACCCTCTTTAAAATGATATGCAACTTGATAGGGGTTGCTATTTAAAAAATTTAAACTACCCCCAGCAACCCCTATTTAGGGGTGAGGGTTGAAATCCTTAACCACTTAAAAAAATACTTTAACTTATAGTAGTAACATTTACCAAAGATTGTTTGAACATTTACAGTCGTTCAAAAATTAAGAGGGGGGTTGGACCTTTATGGGACACCCGGTATAATAAACTCTTAAACGAATAATGCATGTACGTAAGTATGCATGTAACCTCAAAAGTTGGAATTTTGGGTCTCATAAATCGACTAGCCCAAAAACACACAGGAAACTCAACTTTTGTTAAATAGAAACTCCCATGAGGTACACAAATTAATTTAGATGTTAAGAGGGGTGACAAAATAACAAGTTCGGACGCAGAACGCTGATGCGATAATTGAATTTCGGCATGAAAAGCTTGAAAAAATAAAAAACTTTGTCAAAACATAGATTTATTCTAATTTTTATAGGAATCCAAAAAAAAATTAATTTTTTAGCTGTTCTGATGCTCCTGGTTCTACTTACCTGCAACCCTGGAGAAACAACTTTGCGCATTATAAGGTTAGAGAAGGTCCATTCCTGATTAAAAGTAGAAAATTGAATACTAGGGATGATAAAGCTACGCAAATACATAAATAACAGACTTTCTAATGTAAAATCCCCATAACATAACGTACTGCGTTTAGTCAATGCACACTTTCCTAAATAGCTCTGTAAATATATTCACTAGAATGATTAGAAAGGGCTTATCATGTTTGGCTTTGTGAACTCTATCGTTTTATATACCTTTATTTTACATCCGGGGCTTTTTCAACCTTTTTGTGACCAAAACCCAAAGTTGTTCAAATTAGTTAAATTGTGCTCTGCGTCATTATTTATTTTAATAAAAATTATTTTTGAAATATGGTAGCTAATTTAGTTCAAAATGCTTTAAAAATAATCAGCGTTATAATCGTCTTTAAAATTTCCTGGGTTTTTAAAGATTTTTGCAAAATTCCTTGATTATTCACTGACTTTTTCATGTATTAAAAATTCCCTGACTTCAGATTTTCCAGGATTTTTACGTACGATAAACACCCTGGTACTAAAGTACCTAATAAACCTTGATCTTGAATTCAACAGAGTGTCTGACTCCTAAAAATAAGTTTTCATCTATTCATTATGTATTCCCTATTTCTATTTGAAAGAAGATATACATAAATAAAGAGGGTTTAGTTGGTTTTTGATCGTGAACTGACCTCGAGACGAATAAATATTGAGAAATATCCTCTCAAGACCTGGGTAATGTCCTTGTGACATGAAAACCCTGCCTTTTTGGGTCCTCGGATGAACATGTCCCCGATTGTCACAACTTCGCCCCACTTTCCCCGTAACTGGGTCGAGCCTACGATTATAGTCCTTTCAATGCAAATCATCCTCTTGAAGAAGTAATTAACTACCTGAATAATTGTAAACTTCATGTATGAATTGGTTAATTATTAATAGCGATTAACTATACACAATGAAGTAGACTTATCATTGACATTGTAAAATCTGTCGTTAGTTTTGTGTGTGCCAGGTTTCAAAGAGGACATAGTTCTCACTAATCACCAACAGAGTATATTGCTGTCAACTATTACTGATCCTCTCAAGGAGAGTATAATACAACAGTTGTTGTGTCAGGAAGCAAACATAAGTTGATTATAACTTCCTTTCTGGGTTGAGATATTTTAAAAGTTAAAGTAAATAACTAAAACAAATAGTTGACAGCAGCACAATCTGTCGGTGACGTAATCAAACTAGTCCACTTCGAATTCTGGCAAACACTAAAAGTGGGACAGCTGGGCCAAGTAGATGGGATGTCTTCTTCAATATGTATAGTCAATGATAATAGTTGTTTAAATGAAGTTTTGCGCTGTTATGTTAGTGATGGTTATATTGTGACCCAAGTGGCACTTTTGTCACGAATACCAGTAATTGTAAGTACAATTTTGTCTAGAAATGAAATCGAATTTGATTTGATGATTTGGCTGGGAAATTTCTTGAGGAGAATTGAGTATTGTTTTGTATGTAGAAGAAATCGAATAATTTAAATCATGAATAATTTTTGAATTGGAATCTATTTTAAGTGGGGTTAAAAAATAAATATTTAAAGATTATATGTACTGGATATTTGATTTAGGCTCTAATGGTGGTCTACTAATATGGGAAGTCTGGAAAATAAAGATAATTTTATGTTATTGGATAACTTGAGGATTTGAGATTTTACAGAATTTAGGAAATGTTGTGGTCCTAAAAATATAGATACTATTTTGATCCTGGAACATTTAGTTTGTATTTTTAACAAAGGTTTTAAATACAGTTGCAGGGTTTGCAGGGAGGGAATAAAACAATACTACTTAAAGATTAAATTTACTGGATAATTTATTTAGTAGTCAACTAATCAAGGAAGTCTAGAAAATTTCTGGAAAAATTACAGTACTTGGAAAACTTAAGAGAGATTTGAGTTTCTCAAAATGCAGAAAATGTGTTTAAAAAAGTTTAGACAATTTGGGCGTTTCTGAAAAATTTTGTTTTTGTTTATAAAAAATGTTTAGTGTTTTATACTAGAAAGTTTAGGGTTTGGCAAAACATTTAAGGAAATTAGTGTATTTAGACCAATGTTTTGACAACGTTAGCATTATTTATAAATCTGCTTTTGAATTTCGCTAAAAAGAATGAACGCTGCGAACGGGGCAGTTGTGGCCAAAATTAATGTGACAGGGTTTTCATCAAGATGTTATCAGAAAGAACGTTCGTTACAGCGGTTCACACCACAGACATTTATGATTTAATGTTTAAATCAAGGAAAATGTTCTTGATAACTTGACACCGTGGTGAATTTTGTGGTTGTTGTATGACAGATAAATTAGCTAAAATATAATTAGGTGTCGTAAGTGAAAACTGAAAGAAATTAGTTTTGGGTAGTGTTAAACAGGAATTGTATTTTTTCTTAAGATAGCCAATGGGCTATCGACTCATTAACAATATATCAGAGTGATATACAAGAAAAATTAACTAAAAGTCATTTAGTGACATTAAACGTCGTAATTTATAATATAAAAATCAGTAAATTGGTAACTAAACCCGTATTGAATATAATCTTACAGAGAACCTATGTAAGGCCTGATATAGGGTACTATCCTTACAGTATAACCTGAATATGATTGAAATAGCACAGACGAGCGTAGTTATGGTTCGATATAGGACACTATCCTTAAGATAACTTAGTTACGGTCCGATGTACGGTACAATATTTAAGAGAACCTAGTTATGGTCCAATATGAGGTACCATTCTTCATTCTAAGAGAACCTAGTTACGGCCCAATATAAGGTATCATTCTTCATTCTAATAGAAACTAGTTACGGCCCAATATAAGGTACCATTATTCATTCTAAGAGAACCTAGTTACGGCCCAATATAAGGTACCATTCTTCATTCTAAGAGAACCTAGTTACGGCCCAATATAAGGTACCATTCTTCATTCTAAGAGAACCTAGTTACGGTCCAATATAATTTATCATTCTTCATTCTAAGCGAACCTAGTTACGGTCCAATATAAGGTGCCATTCTTCATTCTAAGCGAACCTAGTTACGGCCCAATATAAGGTACCATTCTTCATTCTAAGAGAACCTAGTTGTGGCCCAACATAAGGTATCATTCTTCATTCTAAGAGAACCTAGTTACGGTCCAATATCGGGTACAATCCTTGAAAAATAGTTATGGTGCCAGCTTACAACATAACCGTATTCCGAACATTCTCCCAATTGTTTAATACATAGTTTATGCATATGTATAACTTTTCCTTCCAATGCGACTTAACATTGCCGGAAGCTTTTGAAGGTGTTTCACAGGTTTGGACGCGGAAATATCAGCCGAGTTTCCCCACCTGTCCAAACACGATGCATATTTTAGCACACGTCCATCCAAAACTCTCCTCCCGGAAACATTTCTCCGAGTATGTTTTGCGTTTCCAGTATTATAAATTAGTTGTGTAAAGTATATATATTTGCAGCACATGCAATTTATAGGCCTACATAGGTATACAGGCCAAAGCATCTATAGGAAGGGATCAAAATGAAAACATTTTATTTTGTTAATTTTTTAGTACACATACATCGTTTGATTGTCTCGTAATATTTTGTTTTAGTTGATAGTTTTCATGGAATTTGACTTTGAAATTTTTAAATGGCCGCGATTTTGAAGTTTATGGTTAAAAATCACTAAAATTTTTGTTTATTAATCGATCTTTACAATCAAAGTCTTCGGATTTTGATTAAAAAGTTATTTAAATTTGATGTCTTGTAAACTTTTGTTCTAGCAGCTAGTTTTCATAAAATTTGATTTTGAAATATTTAAATGACGCGGTTTTGAAATTTGATAAGTTTGATACAAAATATTTTCGGAAAATTTTAGTTACACAACATGTTAAGTTTATACCAAGTTTCATAAAAATATCTCCAAGTGTTTTTGAATAATTAATTATTTTAAAAAATATAAATAATTTTATAAAGTAAGCCCAAATTGGAAAAAAAATTTTCGACTTGATTTGTATGTAGGTTCTGCAAAGCACGCTACTTATTTTTGTGACACACTGAATACCTGGTGAAGTAGAAAAATTTGATTTTATCCAATTCGTATCAGTTCGTTGAAATGTATTAACAAAATGCAATATTGATAAACTAGCTTCATCAATTCTATCTATCACCAATTTGTACAACCTGTTCATAAGAGACTGGTTCATTTTTAAGAGAATAAAGACATGTCTCTATAATCCGGTGAAAAATTGTATGTTCCACTTTTAGCAAGACCTTTATGGGAAAACACACATATTGATTGAAATAACTAAGATAACAAATATCTACAGTAAAATAGTAGACTTTTTTCTGCTTTTCAAAACTTTCACGTGTTCAAAGTTAGTAATCGCGGTAAAGTAATTAACGGGTATTGTAATTACGACTTATCAAGAAGTCACGGGTTCGATTTTTGATGTATCAAATCGAATTTTGGATTATAACCACTTCTTTCAAACCCGTTTGGATTGTCGTAACATCCTGTCACAGTAAAAGTTAAACACAAAAAAATACTACGTTAGCATTAGTATTACCGGTTAAATTAATAAAATTTAATTTTTAATACTTCATTAGTATATAGTAAAGCCTGCAAATACCTCCTACAAGTTGAAGCGTTTAATTTAGGTCTGTCAGGCTCCTGCATAAGTTACGTCTTCATTTGGACCCGCTCCGACTTCCTTGTTCATTTATATTGAAATTTGCCTCTTTGCATAAAATATGGACTCATCTGCTCTGCACCCTGGTGTTGATTTGGCTCAAATGAATTCCAGCTCAACTCTGTATTTGCCTTCCCTGATGAAAAGCGCTAATGTGAAAAACACTCGAATCGCTGTATTGTTCTTGTATTGAAAACTATTATGTTTATTAGAAAGGTAAATTAAGTTGGACTGTGAAAATAATAACAATGATTGAAAGTTGTTTTCCGGTTAAAATATTTAACTGGAACTTTAATATTAGAAATTTTGCTTGAAGAAAACTTTGAAAAAAATTTACAAGAGGTTTATAATATCTACGGGTAAACTGGGAACTCTCCCTCGAAATGAATTAATGTGCAAAATGAATTAATGTGCTGAACGGGTATAGTACCGGTGTTGGAAAATGCCCATTTTTAAAAGAAAAATGTCTGAGTTGGAACACAGTTGTTGATACTGTGGAGCGGATAGTAAAACGAAGGATAATACCGTTGATGAATGCCCTTTGCGAGCTTCCTGAAGTGGCGTTACCTTCACAAGGGCACCGAAGCTACGACTGGATGGGTTTAAAGTTAAGGCCTGGTACTGTGGCGTTAAAGAGATTTTGTTTCACCCACTACTGAAAAACGAGTACTCCTATCATTTGGACACAAAATTTCGTCGATTAAAATCACTTGGATCCACACTCCATGGACTCATATAACTTGGACCCATTCTCCCGTGGGCCCAAATGGCTTGGACCCATACTCCCATGGACTCAAATTGCTTGGACCCATCCTTACGTGGACCTATCACTTGGACCCACCCTCCCGTGGACTTATATCACTTGGACCCATCCTCCCGTAAACTCATATAACTTGGACCCATCTTCCCATACATTAATATAACTTGGACCCAAACTCCAATAGATTCATAATACTTGAACCCATATTACCAAAATTCATATAACTTAAACCTATTCTCCCGTTGACCTATATCACATGGACCCATTCTTTCGTGGACTCAATATAACTTGGACCCAACTTCCCATTCATTAATATAACTTGGACCTAAACTCCAATAGATTCATAGTACTTGAACCCATATTCCCATAAATTCATATAACTTCAACCCATTCTCCCGTTGACCTATATCACATGGACCCATCCTCTTGTGGACTCATATAAACTGGACCTAAAGTTCGATTGATTAATATCACTTGGACCCACTCTTTCTTGGACTTACTCCCATAAACACCTTAGAAAATATAATTCATAGTAAACTAATCTTCAGTAGTTAATCTGAACCATTCGCAGAACTCAATTAACAAAGTTAGTAAACTCTGTAAACATTATCTGTTACACTCTTTGTTGTAAGGAAATCAACACCATTGGGATGTTTTGTTATGCACGCCTCTGGCGTTATTGAAGACAAAAACTTTCTTACAAGGTCGTTCAAGGTTACACGAGGCCGTTCATTGTCATCGGCTCTTCACAGCCGGTTGGAACAATGAGTCCCATATTCTATTTAAAGAACCTCGTCTATAAGCAGACTCGGAAGTGTTAGAGCATAAGCACACAATGAAGTTGACTGACGGTTTGTAGCTAAGGGAGATTTGAACCCAAGCTAGGAGATTAAGAGTCAGTCAGATTAAGGGTCAGATTTCGACGCCAGTACCTTGAACTGGTTTATGTCAACTAATGCCTTCAACCACAACGGTTGAGCACGATACATAGTTTATTTTAGTAAATGCTACATGTAAATATATATATATGTAATATTAAAATGGTTTTGTTCATAATAATACAGTTTTTTCTACTTTTAATTAAATTTCTCCTGAAAATCTTTAGTATTCTTTAAATCGGTAGGACGCGGTGCAGCCATACTGATTAAGAAAATGTGTTTATATTTATCTACAATTACATTTTTGAACAAAGGAATGATGGTTTAATTTAATTAATTTATGATAAGCGAACATTTATTCCTTTTTTATTTACTTAATATATAGCAATGATTTTAAACGAGATAATTGTATTTGTGTGTTTGACCACAGAAAACGAATTTGACTCACAGTAATACAGCTTCGCCAAAATGACCTCATGCATACCTGTAAGAAAAACAAAATTGTTATAACAAACATGTATGTAAAAACTAAAATAATAATCTGCACATGAAAATTTGTCAGAAACGTTCAAAGGTAGGACGTGTTTCGCCATGCAAGGTGTTACTTATTTTAGCGAATTTCCCCTATAGGGAAGAAGCTATTACCGTAGTCGGCATGGTAAGACCTAGGCCCGGGACCATGATAACTTTTCGTTTTGAGGTCCCCAGACCCCAAAAACACCATTCGTTCGAAACTGTATATATATATATATATATATATATATATATATATGTCCGTGAGCATGATAACTCTCGTAAAAATAATCCGATTTTGATAAAATTTGGTATAAACGTGTAAAGCAACATTTATGACTTTAAGTTCGAAAACCAGCCAGATCGGTCTATCCGAAGGGGTATTTTGGGGGGGTTTTGTACCCAAATAATGGGTTTTTCGAATTTGTTACATATAATTTTGGAAATAGTCAAATTTCAGTTTTTTCCATTGGATTCAGCTTAAAAAAAACACACAATTTGGTATTTTGATCATTTCTCTACGTCAATTGGTTACCGAGATATTGAAAGTGCTAAACACAGTACGTTGTCTAATGTTATTCTCATGGAGAAAAATAAAATTTGTATATCTCGCTTATTTATGAACGTATTCTGACGAAACTTGGTATACGGCTTCATCTGGTTGTGGACCATTGATATTTGCTCAAAAAAACAATTTTTTGCCAAAGGCTCCCGCAGCAGCAAACCTGCGTACTCAGCCCCATGTTATTCTTATGGAGAATAAGTAACGTGTTATCTGCCTTCATTATGAAAATAAATTAATGAAATTTGGTACGTGGCTTTACCTACATGAGTTATATTGATATTTGTATAAAACCCCATTTTTTGTGTTCCTTGCTGCAGCAAACCTGCATACTCAGCCGCCATGTTATTCTTATGGAGAATAATTAAAATGTCATAAATCGTTTATTTATGAATGTATATTGATGAAACTTGGTATGTGGCTTTATGAGGTATTAAGATACATATATATGCATTGGAAATTCGCTGAGTACGCAGGTTTTCTGCTACGGAGGTATTTAATATTTTGGTACCAATGTACAGTCTCGGTAAAGTTAATGCCTGTCATATATGACGACCCCTCACTTCATATTATGTATCATTATCAGATTGTAATTGACGAACCCGATTGTACTTCATCATCTACTATGCCTCCCTTCTATCCACGGATCTTCTCTTCCCCTTCGGACGTTCCTAAATAACCCAGTGAACTTAACATAAAGCCGATCGTTTACTACTGTAAATTTCCATTGTCATTTCTCCGTACATAGCCACTTTTAGTAAAATTGTATGGTTAAACTTTTTATTATAGTCATAGAGAAATAATAATATAAGGCAACAAAAAAGCCATCCAGCCTACAAGGATGTGTCCTCTTACAATATCAGTGTAAGTAAACTACTAAAACATATCAGTTAAGTGTAGAGTGTGCTATAAATACGTGAAAATTGAGTTGTTTTTCAACAAGGGTTGAAGGGCACGAGGGGAAGCGGTTAAGCGCTCGACACAAGAATCCACTTTTGCACCCGGCGAGATGTCTTTGTGCTGCTCTCACCACTTCGGCCTGTGGGTTGAACCGTTCAATCCCAACGATGCTTACACAATTTACTTTAGTAGGCAAACTTAAATTCGAACTATGTTGTGATGAATGTCCCAACTAAAACAAATATTATTTTTTATTAAAACAAGAAGTAAAAGTTCCAGTATGAATTTTCCCTGATTTCTGAAAAATCGAGTCGAAAATTATTCGGATTTATTTGATAAGTGAAAAGATTATTGGTTGAATTTTAGTGGCATAATTTATTTTACGAAATGTACATAAATAATTTACACGAGGGTTTTAACATGTACGTCCAGTACTCGGTGAAGAGAAGTAGGCTAAAGAATAGTATATTTCGTCACTAGGATCAAAAGTGGATCTTTTTAATTCGAGCTCCAGTTTAACTGCCGAGGCGAAGCCGAGGCTGGGAAATGAGCGAGTATTAAAAAGACACTTTTGATCCGAGTGACGAACTATATTTTTCGTCATACTGCCAAAAAACTTAAGGTTTAAATAAAAAAAAAAGTAAAATTTACGTACTGTGTCTTCATAAACTCAAATGTTTCTTTCAGCTTGTCTCTTGAAACAATCAGCTGTTGCACATGCATAACTTCGGTTCATTCATATCTATCGGTTGTTGAGTCGATCACTTCAAACCAATCATTGTGGTTCGAATCAATCGGTTTTTCTTCAAAAAATAATAACAATACAACAATGAATGTTTCGATAATAACAATGAATCTTTCGATTATTTATAATCGAATGAATTTTAATGATTTATGACGACCTCGAATCAAAAGTATCATCAACAATGATCTTTTTAGTACTAGTACGATAATGATCATCAAAACATATGTTATTATCCAAAGACTAAAAAGAAGAACTTTTGAATTCCAACGCATCTGTCAAAACCAGTTGTTTTTGAAGCAGTATGACGAAAATTTAATTATATGGTAACTTTAATATTCACCATCATAATTATAATATTGTAATAAATTATTATTATTACTGTATTAAATATTTTTATCCAAATAGGAAAAATTAATATTTCGTCAAAATTAAATATAAATAACCGGTTTTTTAGGTTACCTCAAACAATTTTATAAAAACAGGTATATTACTCATTATGGAGTGGTTGTTTATTAAACATATTAATGAACTGAGGAAATAAAATATTTGTAAAGCTTTAAAAACCCGATTTAAATCTTAAAACGTGAGAATGGACCGAAAAATTAAAAATTATTAGACCCCATTTCATAATATAAATATTTGTATACAACAACAAAATATTTTACGTGCTTAAAGGAAACAAACACAGAGCCGTAACAAAGAATGTTCTTTCATAACAAATCTGTCACGGTATTTTGAGATATCAAAATTTGTTTAGTTACTGTTTTGTAAGCCTCCGCCCACCCGCTCGCCCAAGAGCTTAAAATCAAAATCAGGATGAGTCAACGGGAATGGGGACTTATTTGTTCCCCTACAATAGAAACCAAAATCAGCTGTGGGGGAAAGAATAAGATTAAAGACGGAGTGTAAGGGGTGGGGGGAGGTTCATTAGGCCCCTATGGGGCTGCAGCCCATCAAATTTGACGTGGATGCGAGTATATGTGACAGGGGATGGGTAATTCCGCAGCGCAAGCTGACATCCATTTTGGGGCAGAATTGGACCCAGAAAAGACAATAGGCATGAAAAAACCGGGGGAGGGTTTCATTGGATGTGCGATGTTTTCTTTCCATCCCTCATACTTTGTTTAGGATACGGATAGTTAGTGGGGTTTATCATAGGAAATATTTGTTCTTAGTTATTTTAATAATTTAATTACAAATTATTAATTTCGTTGTTTGTTTCAATTTGCACATATGTTTTACTCCAAAATATATACATAATTGTAAAGTACAATATTGTTCTAAGTAAAAATAAAAGTACGTCAACAAATAATGGTGATTTAATATAATTATTTAATTCGAATTTGAGTTACTCCTTATATATTTTAGAATACTGATAAAATCATAGTCATCCAAATTATATTAATTTTAATTTAAAAAACTTACATGCAGGTAGTTGGAGGTTAAAAAATACTCTGCATATTTTCCACTTTATAAAAAATTTTTATTGACTCTTTAGCCTAAGTTTTTCTTAATTTTTAAACCTTTCAACTGATGCAAATAATTCAAAACTTTCGTAAAGATTAAGAAAATATAATTGTAAACTTTATCCAAACTGGAAGGTATAATAATGGTTATGCTTGTTTACTGTAACATTTTGAAACAGTTTCAATTTACCAATAAACGTATTTCATCTCTTAGTATGTTGTTCACGTAAAATGTATTTCTTAAACACAGGAAACAATAATTAAATCTACCATTAACAACCCTCACACCACTAAAAACCTCCAGGAAGAATTGAATATTTGTTTAATTATAACTTCTCAATTCGAGACGCACTGCCCCTAACTGTATATAACAGAAAGTCGGTATTAAAATAAATTTCTATGGGCACCGCAATAAACTTCCTTCGCAATTAATGTTTCCAAACAACCGAAACATAGTTTTGAGGGTCTGGACGACCGGGCTATCTGACAATAACAATGCTAAACTTTCGCTGCACATCGTATTTGTTGTGAGTGGAATTTGTTACTTTCGGATTATTTATTGATTCAGTAGAGGAATTTGATACTTTTGGTTTATTTATTGATTCGATAGAGCATTATAATACTATCTAATTATTTCTTGATTTTATAAATGAATTTTATAGTTTCGGTTTATTTATTGATTCGATAGAGGAATTTGATACTTTCGGTTTATTTATTGATTCGATAGAGGAATTTGATAGTTTCGGTTTATTTATTGATTCGATAGAGGAATTTGATAGTTTCGGTTTATTTATTGATTCGATAGAGGAATTTGATAGTTTCGGTGTATTTATTGATTCGATAGAGGAATTTGATGGTTTCGGTTTATTTATTGATTCGATAGAGGAATTTGATAGTTTCGGTTTATTTATTGATTCGATAGAGGAATTTGATAGTTTCGGTTTATTTATTGATTCGATAGAGGAATTTGATAGTTTCGGTTTATTTATTGATTCGATAGAGGAATTTGATAGTTTCGGTTTATTTATTGATTCGATAGAGGAATTTGATAGTTTCGGTTTATTTATTGATTCGATAGAGGAATTTGATGGTTTCGGTTTATTTATTGATTCGATAGAGGAATTTGATAGTTTCGGTTTATTTATTGATTCGATAGAGGAATTTGATAGTTTCGGTTTATTTATTGATTCGATAGAGGAATTTGATAGTTTCGGTTTATTTATTGATTCGATAGAGGAATTTGATACTTTCGGTTTATTTATTGATTCGATAGAGGAATTTGATACTTTCGGTTTATTTATTGATTCGATAAGGGAATTTTATACTTTTGGTTCATTTATTAATTCGATAGAGGAATTTAATGCTTTTGGGATATCTATTCTATTGATTTAATAGAGGAATTTGATACTTTCGGTTGATTTAATGATTCAATAAAGGGATTCAATGCTTCCGGTTTATTTATTGATTCGATAAAAGTTATTTTCGATTGATTTATTAATTTTATCAAGAAAGTTAATATACATTTTCTTAACGCCTCGATCTGTAACAATGCAAAGTGGTTTCAATTTTTAAATACTTTCATTCTGAAAATCACAGGCTTCGTTTTTGGCCGTGATTATTTTTTATTAAATTGTTTTCTAAAACAGTTGCATAATAATATACAATAAAACACAAGAGCTGATTAAACATACACAAGTTACTGAAACGGCAACACAAAACTAGTGCTTTTTGGGTATCTCTTAGTAAGTTGCAACATGGACTAACTTTCCTTGATTTCGATCAACATGTTCGATTTCAAGCAATGTAAACAAACTCTCCTGGGATTGCGAACAATATGAACCAACCATTTTCAATTTTGAGTCATTAAGAACAACTTACCTCGTTTTCGAGCAATACGGATCAATCACACTCGATTTCGAGCAAACGTATACAATGTACTCGATTTTGAGCAATCACTCCTTTTGTACTTTAATGCAAGTCTAAATGATTGAAATTTAAAAAAATTAACAGTAAATGTGTTTTGTACAATAATACGCTGGTATGTGCGAGGTTGTGTGAGCGTGTGTTAGTGTTCGTGTTCGTGTAGAGGTGCAGAGCAAGTTGCAGACCGTATCGCCCGTAGTGAAAGTGGCCCAACATCTGGGGCCATCAGAGAACAACCGACAATACCCGGGCCAGCGTGACGCGTGACGCTGTGCGTTATGTTGGCGTTACAAATGGCGTGACATTCGGCGTGTCGGTTTCTCCAGCTGGTGAGCTTTACAGCTCACGCCTCTTCATAACACACGCTATCTTCACACTGTAGTGGTAGGAATTGGAAAATAAGCGAAAGAAAGTATTTCACGTTTCGACAAGATCAATATTTTTAGTTTTATTTTGTTTTAGAAAGATATTAATTTTATTAGAATGATCGAACAGGGTAAAATAAACTACGTCTCACACCACTGCAAAATGTATTTACACTTTTACTGTAATTGCATACAATACGGTAAATATACTCAAAGGATGGCGCAAAGCGATCGATTTCAACCAGTTAAACAGGAATCATCAGGCCCAATCAGATTTTCAGAATCAGAATCTGGTTGGGCCTGATTACTGGTGTTATTGGTTGAAAGCGATCGCCTTGTGCCATCCTTTATGCATATTCTTGTATGTAAGGACATACGTGTGAATAATATGTGTTGTGAGACGTCGTTGGTTTTGTCCTGTTTCATTGTTACAACAGATTTTTTTAATTTTGCATTTGAATTATTTTTACGCCATTTTTAATCTCAATTGATTGTACAAATAAAGCTTTCTGTATTTGTATCATGCCACTCGAGGAATAATTTGTATAATCACAACTGAACAATTTGAAAAATTATAAGTGTTTTTAATAGTATGTTACAGTTTTCTATACAATATAAACTTCTTGAAAATATTTAGTAAGAACTCAAATTAAATATGGAAAAGGTTAAAAAATACAATAAATGATTAAATGAGGTTAGAAATATTACCACAACTCTAAGGGCGAAGGAAACTAGAACGAGTTTGAAGATAGAATGGTGTGAAGATAAAAGGTGACAACAAGTTGGGTTAGTTTAATTTGATATACACATATACAACAATATTATGCATGGCAAACTTCGTAATAAAAAAATAAAATAATTATACGTATTATTGTTACAAAGAAAAGAAAAAGTGTATGCTTAATTTTTTATTTGTACTAGTAGCCTGTCGCGGCTTCGCTCGCGATCACAACGTAATATTATCCTGACATTCCCGTATAAATATTGTGTTACCGTTCCATAGCCAACATGGCCTGCTGATTAACTGAGTTTACTCTATCCAGCTGACTGCTTAAAACTTATGGTTATTTACCAATGTTAAGCTTATGGGAAAAAACTCAACTTTAAGGGGCCCCAGGGCCTCACTGACAAATTATTTCTCTATAAAACAAGTTTCCTGCACAACTTCACGTTAGGCTCTTTCCAATGACACCAAATAGATGAAAATCGGTTCAGTAGTTTGGGAGGAGCGACTGTCACAAAAAACCTGCTCGCCTATTAAATAAGTATAGATTTAGATTAGATTAAACAATATAAAACACTAGTTAAAAGTTCATTCTGAGTTATCAACCGTACGAAATGTTCGAAAAAATATAATTATTGTAAAGTTAAGGAGTTTAAATTACGTAAACTGCCAATCCAAAAGTAAAAACATTATTGTTAAAATGAATACTCTACCCGATAACTATTCGTTCACACTTTGTCCCCAAAATCACAATACCCGATTCCACACAATGGCCAGACTGAACCGTTCACCACGTTGTTGGCCGAGCGGCAAGTTGTAGTAGTGTGTTCACTGTTATGGGCCGTTACTGCCAACCGAACAACACAAAAATCCACTCCAACTCTGAAAATATGAGTTTCACTCTTAGCTTTAAGATCGTGTTTACTTTTCTATTTATTTATTTTCTTAATAATTTGCAAACAATTTAGCAAAGCATTTGAAATAGGATTTCAGTTTTAAAATTAATATTTATATATTTGTTAGTGTTATTTAAGAAAACTTATGAAGCAAATTTAAAAGATTTTGTTCACAATATTATAATTTTTCATCAGAATGGTATGTGAATTGAATAACAATTTTTTAAATGATTTTAAGGGTAAATTTCAACACATTGTTAAACATTGTCACGGAATAAATATTATTATTATTATTATTTATTTAATTATTTTGTGACTTGTTTTTATGATAAGTTACTAAGTTAGAACTATAGGGTTTTGTATACAACCTACCTTGGTGGGTAATTATCTCCTAGAATTAGGGTTAATAAGGTGACAAAACTAAAAATGGCCGGTCTGGAATTTGAACCCGAATCCCCCCAAAAGAAAATTAGGCACACCGTTACTAAACCGTGCGCTACACACCGTTTTAGTGTGTGCTACCTTTCTAGAAATTTTAAAATTTCACTTTCTACAAGTATTAAACACTCCAACACCTACTTTATTTGTTACGTCATATTTACCTATTCATATTTCTACTGCATCAAACTAACAATGAAAGGAACGTCGACTTTGACAGGTATTAAAACGGGAAATTGAAATTTCGAATATTCCGTCTGGTTTGATATTAACTGTCACATTTAGGCTGTCTTGATTGTCACCAAGAATCACCCCCTCCCATTATCTACCCCCTTCCACCCTCCACCCCCACCCAAAATACAATGGACGTAATTTTATCTTGACGATAGCAATTTAAATATTATAAAAATGTGACTCCCATTAATCTCATAAATCGAATTAATTATTATATGAAATAATTCTTGATTTCTCGAGGAATTATAAAGGATTTTAAAAGTTTTTTTTATAATGTGTTATTTTTTTAAATTTTTAATTAAAACTACGATCCCAGTTACATTAGGAAAATTCATGGAGTGCGACGAATATTATTGTTTATGCTGCATTTATGAAGAAACCGATTAACATTTTTGAATCGATGTAAAAATGTTCATACATAGTTAACTCATCCAATTATATCATTGTTAGTCATAGAGAAACATTGCAGATTTTAAAGTGAATTGAGTGAAGTGTTTATGCAATTTTGTGAATTTTGACACATGCAAACAAAAATCTTCGGGAGCTGAGTCCCCATACAGAAATAAATAAAAATGTTTGGATGGAGGTATGCCATAAAACACTTTGTTTCCGTCTATCTATCTGTGTGTGTTTTTTACTTAATACGTTATATCTTGGTAACATCTAAAGATATAAACTTCAAACTTAGTACATGTATTACAATATAATAAGATCCACTTTTCTATAGAATATCAAGTTTCTACTTTGTACCATTTAAAAATGTTGGTAATTTTTTTAAAGCTAAATATATTAAAAACCGTAATATTTTAGGAAAAACTGTGAAAAGGTTTATCTTTTTGTCCCAAAAATATCGATAAGAAGATTATAACAATAGGATTAAAATAACCAAGTATTTGTGTTTTGTATAAGTTAAAAGGTGTTTTTTGTCGTTTCTGGACTAAAAATATCATGTTTTAAATTACAAAATTCACAATATCTAAGTTATTTATCATCCTATAGATATAATCTTCTTATCGATATTTGTTTGGACAAAAAGACCCAACGTTTTTATGTCTTACGGTGTTTTCCTACGTATTGCGGTTTTTAAGATATTTAAATTTGAAAAAAATGGCCGCCATTTTTAAATGATACAAAGTAGAAACTTGATATTCCATAACAAAATGGTTCTTATTGTAAGTAATACATGTACGAAGTTTCAAGTTGGTATCTTCAAATGTTACTAAGATATAACGTAATAAGTAAAAAATACATACAGGCGGATAGACAGAAAACTAAGCGTTTTAGGACATACCTTCATATTTTTGTATATTTATTTTTGTATGAGGAGTCAGCTCCCAAAGTTTTTTGAAGTATTTCTGAATTACCCTGTATATATTTTAAAAATTATTATAAATTTATAAATTTTGAACAAAATACAACTAGTAATATTTTTAATTGAGAAAACTAAGTACTGTATAATAAACAACAATAAACCTGCTTATTGCCTGGAATGACGTTGCGAATTACAGACTGGCATCATAGAAATCTGCAGATAAGCGACACGAAATGTTGTTTCAAATCAGAAAAGAGTAAATGAAATCTCAAGAGCTGTCCTCTCGACGAGGGCTCGAGTGCCAATAATATTGTGCCAGAGCTTCCCTACTGTATTAGGGAGATGACGGGAAGCGTTCGGGGAAGATCGGGAGTTTTTGGGAACCTTCGGTTATGTTCGGCAATTTTCGCCTTGCTAATGAAACAGACAAAATAGTATTGCGTTTAGAAACTTGTTTACCTGTTTGTTACAGTAAAAATAATTGTTAGAATCCTATATTTTTGGCGTTTGCAGTATCAGCGGGTTATTACAACGGATTTGGAAACTGAATATTTTCTAAAATGATTTTATTTTAAATTTTCCAGCTTGGATTGTAAAAAACGTTATGGATTGCTAGTAGATGGAATTTAACGAAAGCCATAATTACTAATGTATGTATAAAGTACAAACCGCAGTTTTATGTGATTTTTATTTTTACATTTTTTAAACTTTTGGATCTGTTATGTTTTTTTATTTTTTTATTTTAATGTTTTAAATTTTATTTTATTTTAAGTACTCAAGTCTTCATAACTAAGAGCCAAATGTGTTTTTACCGATACTTTAATATAGATTAAGGTTTCAGTTTTCATTAAATGATAGACATTTTTGTATTATTGAAAAATTATGTAATTTATTAAAGCGGTAATTCAAAAATATAATAAATAAAATTTATATGTTACGTATACATTTGTTGGTGTATCGCGACTAACTGTTTTAATTACTTTTGGAGTTTTCATCACGTTCACACGTGTAATAAATCGTCTTGTCTTGTTCTAACACGCACATACTAATTAAACATTCTAAAACTTGTACGTACAGTATCAAGGTCACAAAAGAAACTATCGATTTGACAACGTTTATTCGATTATCGAATGTCGATTTATTAACCGGATGAAAACCCTCTCCTGAGCCGTAATCGATAACGATATATAAATTGGCTTTCGATATTCGATTATCGAGCGTTGATAGGCCGCTTAAAGGGGTATCAATATGGAAATTCCATTTCGGCCTTGAAGCTATCAAAGCGCCTATTAGGCCGACGTGCAACCCCTCTCACCTTAACCCATTCCAAAACACTCTCCTTGTACCTTTTAAATAAATTATTATTTTGTAAAAGTTGAGTTAACTAAACAATATCGCAAATTAAATGGGGAACATTCGATACTGTGGACAAGTAATCCAAGATACAAACAAAGCAAAGCGTTGATTTTCGTGATATTTTCACCGGATGTAGTTCACTTTTGACAATTTCGTTAATGCATATGATAATATTTTATTTTTATCCTCAATTTTGGCTGTATACCATTGCTATTGTAATGTAAATTTGATGATATCAAAAAATATTGATTTCAAATTCAATTGGTGGAGCAAAGGAAAGCCTTAAAGTGCTGATTTTGTTATTTATTTTTTATTTAATTGTTAAAACAAGGGTAAACTAAACTTGTAATATTATCTTTTTACTAAAGAGACATTATATATTTTTCTTCCCCCCCCCGTCAGCACTTTGTCAAGCAGACCTTATTTTTGAGGGATCGCTGCATTTAGAGCCTCTTTTCAATTTTGTTAATAGCGTAATTTCTATTAAATATCATCATTAAAAGGACTAAATATAAATAAAGATGACTTTTTAAGATATATCTAAAATATTTCTTTCCAGTTTACAATCTTTACAAAAGAGGTTAATGCTACAAAAATTTGTTGTCGTGGGTTTTACTACTTAAATACTTGTTATAAGGTTTAGAGAGGTTGTTCGAAAACCTTCATAGCACGAATATTTTGTTTAGACCTTCAATAACGTTACGGAATAAGTTAAACTTAATAACGATATAATGTAAAATACTGACATATACATAGTGAATCTTATTAGCGAATTTCCATTGGAAAGTGAACTATTAGCATGACCCACACGGTGAAACTTAAGCCCGGGACCACCATAGAAGTTCCTAACGTGACCCCCTGAACACGTTTTGGGGGGGCGTTCAAAATTGTGTGTGTGTGTGTAAGCACTCTAGCGGTCGCATTTTTTGTCCGATTAACTTAAAATTTGGTAGGGACGTTCCTTTCTGTAATCAGTTGGACAAGTTCGTTGGGCAAAACAATCGGAAAACACTAAACCCTTTTTTTGGGGATTAATCTTTCAAATTTCGAGTTTTTGGGCCCAAAAACGGTCAGAGCAGCCCCGGATGTAAAATTAATGCATGTGAAAGGATGGGAATTAGTGACACGAAAGTTTTAAGCCCTCTCTCGTCATTATAGCATAAATACTTACCGAGTTATTAAAGGAAATGTGTTTCGACTAAACACAGTACGTTGTCTTATGGGGGTTTTACACTAGAAAAGCCTGTTATTCCTTTGTTAGAGTACTTTTTATCATCCCCAGCAACTTACGCCTACTTTCAAGCCTGCCTGGACCTTCTCCTAACATTATAATGCGCAAAATTGTATTCCCAGCTTTGCAGGTAAATGAAACCAGAAGCATCAGAACAGAAAAAAATCAATGTTTTCAGATTTCAAAAATTAGAATACATGTATGTTTTTACACATATTTTGAGTTTTAAACTTTTTTTGTAGAAATTCACCTCCCTCACGTCAGCGTGCTGCGTGCGAACTCGTTCTTTAAATTAAAATAATATTATTGCAAGTTTAAGTGAATAATAGTTGGTAAAGGAGGATAATTTGTAAGGATCACATGTAAGAAGTATTCTTGCAGTGTTGCCAACGACACTGCGCCAATTCGCATTAACCTGACCTCGGGGATATTTAGATGCGAATCTTCCTCCCCACGGTGGCAACACTGATTCATACTTAACATATGGAGAAACGTGGGTTGTTAGTTAGCATTGGTATTTACTGAGGGAATTTTTATTGTCCGCGCTCCCATTTTTTTCTAACTACCTTGAGCCACAGCGTTTTATTTTTATTTTCTTTGTATAAAAAAAGGGTATATATTTTCTTATTCCGCCTAGAAGCACTTGGGAAACGTTCAAGAACTTTACATAAAATATAAAAAAATCACCAAAGACAGATCAAATTTAAATACCTTAGTAACATAAAAAAGCACAACAAATATAAAATACATCATATATGTCTCATTTGAAAAATAATATTATAGATAATGTATCTTAACATATATTTAATAGGTATACGTTCTTACAAGAGTTAAAATTGTATAATATCTGAAAACATTATCGGGATTCTGAAAATAAAAGCTAAAAGGTACCTTTTTTCTATGGCGGAAATAAAAAAAAGTAATAATGTCGAAGGTGGACAATTTTAAACGATATAAATGATTTACTGTATTTCAAGTACCTGCCTGGACTTAGTATAGCTCCAGGTATAAGTATAAGCTCCATGAATTGTCCTGGAATTTTTTAATATTAATCAAAAGATTGAAATAACTATCATCGATTGGTACCAATAAAAATGAATAATTCCCCAAAAAAATATAAATTATTGTTATTAATCCTATTTTATAAATACACATTAACACATACAAAAATGAATGTTTCAGACATATCATTATGCAAACACATTTCCAAACAACAATAACCATTATTTAATAGGCTATTTAACCAAACGGCTTTCCTTAACGACTCTCTCCAAAAATTCGACAAATCACCGTTGCACAACCGAATTCACACGGAAGCAACCGGATGAATAGCCGCAAAACAGCGTACAAAACAGAATCGTGAGTTGCATAAAATCTGTGAAACGTTGCATTCAATGCAAAGCGAACGACAACTGTGGAATACGAATGAGAAAGATTCCTACTGGAGGGCTGCCACTGCCATAGTGTCAAACAGCTGATTGTTGTCAGTGTTACCATTTTACAGAGGTTAAAACAGCTGTTTTTTCCAGTTCTGCCAAATTACCAGGGAAAATTACGGTAAAATAATCTAGCCATAATCGTATCGCTAATTCAACACTTTATTTTAATTGTAATTAATTAAAAATTATTAGTTTTTAAATTAATTTGTTTACCTTCTTCTATTCTTTAATTCCCAAAAATATAACTTATTATAAATTGTAAAGACTTTATTTTATTGTTTATATATACTTTAATAAATATTATCGTATTATAAATGTACCATCGCACAACATAATGAATAATCATCGTAATATTTAATTAGAAACTTTCTTCAACAGTTTAGCAACCAATCTGTCAAGATACTGTTTAGTATTATAATTCACTTGAACCACATGTGAGAACGTTGTACCATTTTTTCTACAATACAAAATACTTTCCTCAACAGTAACTCGGTACCAAAGAGACAAATTGAATTGATTCAAAATTGCATAAATAAAAAACACAGTATTAACTTATATTTACAGTTGCAAATTTCGTTACTGTACTACAAAAGCGCAAGAGCAGCGTTATGGCTTATGGAATATCGGATTTGTGATGTATGAAAAGTTATTTGCCACACTCCATTCTGGCTTAATTGAATTTTACTGCGCAGTAACTGCTGGCATTAATCAAGGCGAATTGCACCGCTTGCAATATAGACTTCAAGGCATTACACACTGTGAGCTTTACATGGAACGAAGCAGAGATTTACTAACGAATGTGGGGTTGGATTACAATTATTTATTAGTTTTTTGTTTAATTAGTATTTGTTTTGCTTAGTAATTATGTAAGATATTTATATTATCTATACGTAAGATAGCTTCAGAAATCTGCGCAAAGGCATGGACTTTTTCCCAAACGCATAAAATAGGGTTCCAAATTATTCCAACCTTTTTGAATTTTCCTTTATCCTCCAGATGTTATTAGTGAATTTCCTTTGGAAAGTGAACTATTAGTATAACCCGCTCGGTGAAACTTAAGCCCGGGACCACTATAGAAGTTCCTAACGTGACCCCCTGAACAAGTTTTGGGGGGTCGTTCAAAATTGTATTTATATATATATAGACATCGGAAAACTCTAGACCCCTTTTTTGGGGGATTAATCATTAAAATTTCGAGTCTTTGGGCCCAAAAAGGGTCATAAAAGCCCCAGATGTAAAATCAATGCATGTTAAAAGGATGGGAATTAAAAAGGCGAAAGTGTTAAGCCCTTCCTCGTCATTCTAGCCTAAATATTTACCGAGTTATTAAAGAAAATGTGTATCGACTAAACACAGTACGTTGTCTTACGGGGGTTTTATACTAGAAAAGCCTGTTATTCCTTTGTTAGAGTACGTTTATCATCCCCAGCAACCTCAAGCCTACTTTTAAGCCTGTCTGGACCTTCTCCTAACCTTATAATGCGCAAAACTGCATTCCCAGCTTTGCAAGTAAATGAAACCAGGAGTATGAGAACAGCCAAAAAATCAATGTTTTCAGATTTCAATAAAAATTGGACAAATGTATGTTTTTACACTGAATTTGAGTTTTAAAAGTTGTTATGTGGAAATTCACTTCCCTCACGTCAGCGTGCTGCGTGCGAACTCGTTTCTTAATTTCCCCTGAATCACTTCAGATACGCAAAATCAAATTTCCCCAAAATCTCCATATGAACTAAATAAAAACAAAATAGTGTAGACGCTAAATTTTAAAATTTGTAATCATCGAAGACACTTTTTCAAAATTTATCATTCTCTCCAATACGACAACGATTAGAATACCATAAAAGATTCAACCACTATATTTATAAGGAATATAAAACTATACACCTATACAGTAGTAGGTTACGATGAGTTACCAGTTTTACTTGCTTATACAGAATATCACAAGGTGGGTCTAGTGTTAGTACGGTACTAGCACCTCTCTAATGCTTCTCATCCCTTCCTCCCCCAACCCCTTCAGTTGGGCTGCTCTTAGGTTTATTGGAGACATTAATCTTCCAAACATGGTCCCGAGTGCTATATAATACACACACGAATAGGAGGGGAAGTATTTCGTGATCTATCCTATTAGACAATCTTTGAGACAATTTTAGAAAATCCACCTAGTCTTTGAGACATGACCGATCAACCAACACCACACGATTTCGTTGTGTTTTTGTGGTTTGGTCAAATTAAATGTTTTTGGGTCTATTATGTGTTTAAAGTGTGCGAATGTATTTGAACAACATTTACTAAGATAAACATGTAAATGTTGTTTATATCACGGTTAGACCTGAAGGTCTGTTATTAAAACACGTAACAGCCGCAGTTTATCAACTACAACGAATTATTTTACGGTATTTTCAAACATTTGTTTTATTAAATCAATGATCCAGAGGCTATCTATAATCTAATTTTAACGTGATAGTGACTTCTTCATGCATGGTTCACACTTGCACTTGGATAATGATTTCCCTGACTGCATGAATTTCCAGAAAGTGTGAACCATGTTATAGTTAAAGTAGATTCCCTTTTATAATTTTAGAGCTTTCTGTATTTGTTTGAAAGATAAAGACAACGTTTAACGTGAACACTTATGGTGGTTTTATAGTTTAGTTTTAACATTTGACTTTAAATCTATCAAAAAAAGAAGTCATATTACTGGATTTTCACAGCATGAAATATATCTTTTCCATTATAGTACAATTTTGAAAAATATCTAACAACTTTAAAACCCCTCTTGGTTTTGTGGATCCAAAATTCAGAAAATGTTGAATTATATCTATAAACTTACGTGCGAACGCATCATTGCTGCATTTTAATTTTTACTATAAGTAAAAAATTACATTTCGTAAACTTTCAAATTCTAAACGTTCCTTTTAAACTAATTTCACTCTCCCATGCCTCTTTAGGAGCTCTACTGTTTTCAACTGTTCCCAACGGGGCCGTCAACACAAACCCGAACACTCGACAGTAGGATGTACGACCTTGTTACCGCCCCGCGGTTATCAGCAACCATCTTATGTCCCGCAGCGCCCACGGTAAGCTCGTTAGTTTTGGCGGCAAACTGTTTTTGGTCCTCCGGGCCGGATGTGACTAGGATTTTATTCCGCAAAGGTCAAAGACATGAGTTGTTGTTTGTGGATAGTGGATCCTCGTAGTTTGTTTGTTTGGTAGGTAGTGGATTCGTAATTATGACAAAATCCATTAAATATTATAATTAGATTATTTAGCTACATTTTCTTCTAAAGTCCTAATTTTTCTTATAACACTATTAGACAATCTGTAATCGATGACCATCGGGTTTTGCTGATATAACGACTCGTCACAGCTGCCCTCTCCACCAACTACATCTATTCAATTGGTTACAGCGTAAAAGCCGTTGTGTACAACTGTTATAAACTTTAATTTATTACATGCTTAATTGTCCCTCTCGTAATTATTTGCAAGGCACAAGACAGCTGGCACTTTGATTGCATTCTGTTTATTTAAGGTTGAATCAGTAAAAATGTAACTCTATAAATTTTTAAGTACAGTTCCCCCTCCGTTTAACTGCCGTGGCCATAATTTTACAAATACATATTCTCTATTTTCCTTAGTTGTTGGGTGGCCCCGATTCACTAAATCTTTCCGAATCCGACCGGCCTCTACGATTTCAAATGAAACTATAAAAAAAGAAAAACGTTATATTCTGTACCAATTTTATTTCTTGTTTGCTATACTATTTTGTATGCCTACTGGTGAAACCTGATGCAACACACTAACACTGATTTAATATTTTAATACGTAACAGTTAAAACCCATTCAGAACTGAGTACGCGCACGCAAACTTTTTCCAGTGGAAGACACGACAACTGTATCATATTAGAATACGAGAAAGTGACGACTCCGGTGTAAGCAGATCTGGAGATCGTCCCTTCCCGCCAAACTGGACCACTGGGCCGCTCACTTGGCGCGAACTTTCACGATGGCGCCGGCCCTCACAGGAGACGGATACGAAGCTTCATGGGTCCAACCGGATATAGTGAGGTCATAGAGTAAGCACAGAAACAATTGGTAAAGATGGGATAAGAACTTTTTTAGAAATTGTGCATACATTGTTACTTTAGGGAATTTAAAAATTAGAATCTAAAATTATTTAAAGGCGAGTGGAGGTTTATGGTTATTTCAAATAAGGACACATTATCCAATCCGATTAAACAGGTCTAACCAACTTTTTTTCATTACTTAAACGTGACGTTGATTTATAATCTGTTTTCATAAAAAATACCTATAGGAAATACGTTAGTTTTATAATTTGGGGTGCCCTGGAATCACCTAAAATGAGGGCGGAAGAGGAAGTGGAACTGGTTGTTCGTTGAAAAAAGTTTTAAAATCCGGTAGCCCCATCAAGTTACCAAAAATCTCTAAAGTATTCATATGACCTCACTCAACGCACTTGCACATTAAACACCGAACCTAATTTTCTGCTAACTATTACTGATTTAATTATTCAATTTCAAAAATATTTTTCCACATAAACCTTTTGTACAAGTTTTAACTTTAAAATTAATTATGTAAATAAATACGTGAAACTCGCTAGCAAAATTGTTTCTAGAAAATACTTAAAATAAAATGTATACGTCACTTCCGGAATAGGTTTTGAAATTTTGTTAGAGCAACCAAACTGTTAGTTTTATTTTTCGAGACTGCTTTCCCCTTGATAATAGACTAAAGATAGAAATGGAAGGTATTGATAAAGGTTTTTTGAAATAATTAAGGTCTCAACTTTCCTCGGTCTGAGGTCACTAAGGTCACTTTCGGGTTCAGGAGCGGCAGTGCGACGCGGCAGGTGCGCTAGAACACCGTGACCGTAGCTGCGGTCACGTGACCACCGGAAACAGCTGAGGCCACGGGCGATGACGGGAACCTCACTCGTGCTTCCGGTCTGCAGGAAACTCAATACTGATTTTTATAGTGGGTTGTTCAGGCTGGATATTAACATTTGTAAAGGTACGAAACAACAAGGACGTCAACAAGGTCCGAGCAACATGTGCGAAGACATGTCCAAGGATTTGCTGTCAAGTTGTGTGGGGATCCGTTCTGGCGGGTAAGATTTCTGAGTGGTAACGTTACCTGGCAGAAATGTTACCAGTTGCAAAGGTTACCTGCGAGAAGGTCTCCCGTTGTGGGTAATACCGCTTAACACATTCTATAAGTTGATCAATTTACTGTTATGAATTTGTTAATGTAACAATTTGAACTGCGCAATACCTCCTAAATAAAAAAAAAGTTAGAATAAAAAACCTTCGTCGAAGCAAACCTGCGTACTCAGTGAATTCCAAATTTATATTTGTATGATCGTCACTTCCACAAGAAGCCAATAACCAAGTTTCGTCAGTATATTAACAGAAATAAGTGATATATACACCTTCAATTATTATCTAAAAAAATTGTGATATCAAAATGTTGCTCACTGAAATCACTAGGTATTAGTTTTGGTCTTTAAATGAGTTATAAATCAACGAAATAGGAAAAGCCGTTGATAAGCGACATGCTTTGAAAGTTAACATTGTCCTTATGGGGAAAGCAGGTAACACAGCAGGTCTCTTGACTTAATACCAAAAATATATACATTTCTGAACGGTAAAATTTACATTCCAACGAACTATAAATTGTAAGAAACTTGACTTCGAATAGTAAAATTCTTTAAAATAATTACCAGCAATATATTATACACTCGAGTATGATTTTTACAGTTCAGAAAAGCCAAAATATATTCACAAACACATCTTCCACAAACGTATGCAATACGGGTTCCGCCAAGCGGTCAAACCTTCATTCTACATCGGAAAAGCGAATGAAATCTTTTCATCGCACCGTCAAAGACCTCCAAAGTGAAATCCCAGGTAATGAATAACCACTTTGAAGGTCTTTGTGCGTCCTGTCCGGTGATTTTGATTTGATTCTTTCTCTATGGTCTTGCTTTTGGCCCGGCTACAGTACGAGATATTCGCTTTGGTACAACGTAAATGCTAGGCGAGCTTTGATATTCGAGTAAGCTTATTTCGTTCTTTAATAACTTGTTTAAAAGTGCATGACGTTACGTTATATATATATATATATATATATATATATATATATATATATATATATATATAGACATTCTGAATATTCTTACAAATCTCAGGTTGTATAGTTGGAAAAATAAGGGCACCAGTATAGCACTACGGGCACTTGTGTAGCACTAAAAATCAAGTTTTTGTGCAACCTGAATATGACGGATTAAACCGTCGAACCTTAGTAACTTTGTTGCTACAAATATAGTTAAATATAAATTGGACGTTTATTTAAATTCAGGTTAAAATTATAGTCAAGGCAAAGAATAATAAAATTAATTTCTCTACTTGTAGAACCGATTCGGGTTTGAGAACTAAACAAAAATATCCGTTGTTAAATGCAAGGAAAAAATTATTTTGACATGATACATTTAGTTCTAGCTTTTTAAAACTCCATTAATCGTATACATAAGTAAATTACATTTCCACAATAATCTTCTTAAAAATACATATTTGCACATTTTCAGTTGTGTTTGTTCAGAAATTAAAAAGGAATCGAAATACACATGTTGACGTAAATCATATTTTTAACATAATTTAATTTTTTTTTTAAAGTAAACAAATAAAAATCAGTATTTTTTGCGAACAAAAATTTATTCGCATCATTGGTATTTTTTCACAATCCGAAAATTGCCTAACGTTACCAGGTTTTCCATCATATTTAAATAAAATTCACACCTTTGTCTCCCATAAGTTGTACGGTGGTATTCATTCACAATGTAAACACCAAAAGTGGCTACAGACGAACAGGGAAAGTGGAAACGGACTGGGAACACCCTTGGTCCACTTCCCAGCGGTCCTCCGCCCATTGTCCGCTGTTCCTGTACTTGACCGAACCTTTGTTTGGAAACAATAAACCTTCAGTGGCGCACGCGGTAAACAAAAGTATTTCGAAATACGCCAATGTAGTAATTAGCGAGTAAGCGCAGTTTGAAGGTATAACTAAATGATTGTTGTATTATTTAATTTTTTTATGTCTTGGGTTTTGAAGAACTATTACATGAACTTTGATAGCGGAAACGCGATCTCTATCAAATTAAAATTAAAATTTGTCTATTCCTCAAAAATAAAACAATTTATACAGTGTACACTAGGCAACGCCGTACAGGAGAATGAACACCAACTATCCTTTGTGGTAAAACTTTAAAACCATCCTAGGAATATTTCTGCGGAACTTAAATAACATAAAGATAAACTTCTTAAGATTATATAGAAACCTTTAGGACACATAGGGTACATTCTTGAAGGAACGTGTTTTCAAATTTCGATAAAGCACATCCTGATGAAATGGAATGTCTGCCTATGAGTTTAATTTTCAGGTTTGTAGGCTAAAATAAACCTTGGTAAAATAAATAAACTATATAAGAATACACGTGATATCAATTCAACAGAATTTCCTCCCTTTAAGGTCAAGCCTCCGCAATAGTGAAAGGAGAGTCATACTTATTCTCCGCCATTAACATTATTTCAAACCACACACATCAAGGTTTTGTCTAGGACCACAATTTGAAAATACAACACACCCAACAACTCATCGTCGAAACGATTACATCAATAAAGAACAAAATTGGAAACGAAATTACTAGAATCAAAACCGGTCCTAGATTGATGTTTTCAGAATCGGTTCGCTTACCGAAAATACGAAGAGTAAAAAAAACGAAAATTACATTTGTAATGAACGAAACTGTTTTTTTTTTAATCACGGTTCGATGGACGCTTATTTCGTTGTGTTGAGAAAACCGGATACAATACAGGGCAAAGTCGCCGCGTGCCCGTATAATAATCGAGGGCCGAGGCGATGGAAACAGTAAATGGAATCGGGCCGAGGACACTGCTTTGTGTTACTCCATGACCGCGACTTCGTTCTTCCGAGGAACCGCGTCTTGGCGGACACAGGAGAACCGTTTAGAACATTCTAGAGAGCTTGTCCCCGCTAGTGGGCGATGGGTATTGCTCTAGGATAGAAATGACTTTAACGCAGTATATTACACAAAGAACAAATTTGAAAGAATATTCTACTTTACCTATATAAGTTCAACCGTTGTTCTTATAGTGATCGGCTTGTTGACTTTACTACGGATGATGATCCAGAGTAGTCTACACTTTACAAAACTCAATAAACACCCAAGTGCTACAAGGAGCAAGGGGTGGCAAGAGCTATGGGATACCTACTAAAATGGCTTAAATAAAAAGCACTCTTTTCGGGTTTTAAATGCCATAAAGCCGTGTTTACACGATGTAGGTAAGGGAGAAGGTAACCTTGACAAGGTAGCCTTGCGTAGGGTGTGTGGACAGAAACATGACGAGCCGCCTGCACGGGTTTTGATAAAGGTTCTATCCACACACCCTTTGCAAGGCTACCTTGTTAAGGTTACCTTCTCCTTAAACTGCATCGTGAAAACGAAGGTAAACGCAGGTTCTTAAGGTAAGAATCTATATCATTCTTAGATTTTAAAAACACGTACACGTGAATCGGGCTATGAGCGTTATAAGAATTATTACGTAACAGATATTATTACTAATCATGGAATTACCCTTAGACCGTTACTCTATGTATGTACTAAAACAATTAAATGTAACAAGATGTTCTTAAATGTTGGTCAACACTATTTGGCCTTCCACGTCACACCACTTTCCCTTTTTCTCAGGTTTTCCAAGATTACCCAGAGGCGGACGTCATTGGAACAAAGTGGGTGGCGTAGAGGACTATAAATCAGGCTAGCGTCGTGGTCGCCTCTAAGTCTAAAACTACATTCGACCTTTTGTACCAGACACAAAGCGCACCAACAGCTGGTCTTGAATAAGTATTTAGACTTTAGACAAACCATCGACGTCCGTCTTCTTACCTGTCACGGAGGCAGGGGTGGGGGAAGGGTAGGGGGTAGTTTTTGTTTAAATAATCCTCGGGACATAATCCTCTTAAGAGCAAACAAATAAATCACGGGGGAACGTGAGGTGGCGGGAGTTGTGTCATGATAATCAGCTGACGCGCAGGATTTAAACAGCTGTTTAGAATATGGATCAGCTGACTAGGATATTCCTGCTTGTATTTCCGTTTATTTTCAGCCTTTCGCCGCTTGACTGGGGATTTATGATTGTGTCAAGTCATTTGGGTGGTATTAGTTTTGATCAAGTGACATATATTTTACAAACATATATCTGCAAGTCCTTAATGTAGGTATAGTACTGACTATGAGATGTAATTAGTATGACTTTTTAACAAAATGCCTTGTTTAAGAAAGTTTAAATCACTTGTAATATCTCTCTAAAATTTACTTTTTGTTTCAGATTAATTGAAAAATAAGGTATTTTTAGTTCTCTAGAACATGTTTACGATACTTACAAAACTGCTAAAGCCTTAGGAATAAAAACAGCTCCCTTACCTGTAACAAAGAGATTAACATATTGAAAAAGAGAATTAGAGATATTTTAAATTTAATTTAGAGTTTAATATTTAACATCATATTGGATTAGAAAGCAATGAAATATATATAAGGTATATAAGGCATTTTTATTAGAAAACCAACGTCTTCAGGATACGCAGCGGATTCAGGTGATTGTTATAGTATAAACGCGATGTTTTTAGAAAAGACAGAAGAGAGAGATTGTTCGAGTTGGCGATCGTGACGCTCCAGGCAGCGCTTTCTCCCGCCAGAATCACCTCCGCAGCTGACCAATCTCCCGCCGGAATCACCTCCGCAGCTGACCAATCTCCCGCCGGAATCACCTCCGCAGCTGACCGATCTCCCGCCGGAATCACCTCCACAGCTGACCGATCTCCCGCCGGAATCACCTCCGCAGCTGACCGATCTCCCGCCGGAATCACCTTCGCATCTGTCCGATCTCCCGCCGGAATCACCTCCGCAGTTGACCGATCTCCCACCGGAATCACCTCCGCAGCTGACCGATCTCCCGCCGGAATCACGTCGGCAGCTGACCGATCTCCCGCCGGAATCACCTCCACAGCTGACCGATCTCCCACCGGAATCACCTCCGCAGCTGACCGATCTCCCGCCGGAATCACCTCCGCAGCTGACCGATCTTCCGCCGGAATCACCTCCGCAGCAGACCGATCTCCCGCCGGAATCACCTCCGCAGCAGACCGATCTCCCGCCGGAATCACCTCCGCAGCTGACCGATCTCCCGCTGGAATCACCTCCGCAGCAGACCGATATCCCGCCGGAATCACCTCCGCAGCTGACCGATCTCCCGCCGGAATCACCTCCGCAGCTGACCGATCTCCCGCCGGAATCACCTCCGCAGCTGACTGATCTCCCGCCGGAATCACCTCCGCAGCAGACCGATCTCCTGCCGGAATCACCTCCACAGCAGACCGATCTCCCGCCACGCCGCCAAACTGCCCAACTGTTATATCTCTGGTCACCATTCCCCTTTCTCAGTGAGCGAACCTATCTCTATATAAAACTAACCACTTTGAGCTTCGCAAGGTTAAGGATTATTTATAAATTCATTTAACGGTTTTCACGGAGTTTAAATATGTTTGTAAAACTTACGAAATTAATATTAAACACATAGTTTTTTAAATGAATATTAAGTTACAGAGAAGAAGAGTCAGAGGTGATATCCCATGTTGCACTGATTGGGTCCCAATGAGGGCGCGGGAGGAAGAGAGGAGCTAGATGTTCATTGTATTATTAATGTGTACTATCACAGAGAATCAAATATTTACCCTTTGTCCGTGGTACTACTGCCATGGTCCCAGCTCTCAAACGTGACTCTCCCGTAAACAATGACATCTGGTTACTTTTTCCCTGTGGTCAAGCTCAATAATTACTATGCCCCAGATTTATTTTGACTAGACAACAAATACTAGCAAATTAAGACAAAATAACCTACACTCGTTTATAAAAATGTGTCAATTTTTACTCCAATTTAAACAGATAGTTTCTTTATATTTGATAATAGTCTATTACGATAAAACATTGTAAATTAAATATTTAATAGGTGCTATAGTTACTTTAAGGATAACCGAAGGACCCCCCTCCCTACTGGATTATAAGGAGAGGCTCCGTTCTGGTAGGAGAGAGCATAACATGTTAGATTAGTTGACTAGATTGCCGTTAAGCTCGTGAGGGCGCTGGCTCCACCCGGGGCAATCGCAATACCTACATCGTGATCCATAGACCCTCGGGCTACACACATTATTATTACGTAACGCGATATACAGATATTGCAACCTCCTTCGCCGTGCAACACATCGTGTATTGGCGTAAGAAGCGTTCACTACGTTCCAAGTGAAGTTTGGTGATGCAAGTGAAAAATTATAAGCCAAAAATTAATCATCAATATAGATGATAACTTTTTGTTATGAGAATAGAAAATATACAAGCCAATTGTATGGAAGGATGTAATAGTGTTTTTTATGGACAAATATTTGAAGTAGTGTATTTGTACTTTTTATCTTCGTTACAATGGGTCAATATGTAAACGTAGTCCCTTTGATTTATGTATCATTTTAAAGAGAGATTAAATACCCATCGATTTCAGTGAGCGACATTTTGATATCACAAATAATCGTTCAAATCAAATTCCAAAATATTCAATGTTTACGGTAGTTTTTGTGGGTGAAACTTTTGTGATATCGAAGTTGAACTCAATCAAATCGATAGATGTATATTTACTAATTAAAACAAACCACAAACCAGCCATCGGGTTATCCGATGAGGAGGGACGGGCTGTGAAAGCATTGTCCTACGGGAGGAGCAGGTAAAACACGGATTGATGAGTGGCCGGAGTCCACCCTTAACTGAGCAGCCTACTTAATGAAAGACAAGTTCAAATATATATTTAGTTTTGTAGCCAAACATATTAAACACTAACGAGTTCGCACGCAGCACGCTGACGTTCGGGAAGTGAATTTCCGCATTGACAACTTTTAAAAATCAAATAAAGGGTTTAAAAAGAGATTTGGGTCAAATAAAAAAAAATTTAAAATATTAGATAGTTAGGCTGTTCTGATGCACCTGGTTCTGTTTGAATCCAGTACTGGGATGGCAATGTTGAGCATTATAAGCTTAGGAGGAGGTACCATCAGGATCAAAAGTCGGTGTGGGGGTATTAGGAGTGATAAAACTACATCAAGAAATAAAAAACAGCCTTTTCAATGCAAAGTCCCCATAAGACAGCGTACTGTGTTTACTCAATTTACATTTTCTTAACTCGGTAAATATTTATGCTAGAAAGATAAAGAAGGGCTTCATATTTCCGCTTTGTTACCTCCTATTATTTAAAGTGCATTAATTTTACATTCGAGGTTTTTATGGTCCTTTTTGGGCCCGAAAACTGAAAATTAAAAATTAAAAATCCCATAAAAGGGGGTTGGAGTGTTCCGATTGTTTTGCCCAACGAACTTGTCCAACAGATTATAGAAAGGAATGTCCCTACCACATTTGAAGTAAATCGGACAAAAAGTGCGACCGCTAGAGTGCAAACACACACACATATCAAACGAATTTATTATTAAATTATTTATTTACATATATATATATATATATATGTAAATAAATAATTTAATAATAAATTCGTATATGTATACAATTTTGAACGACCCCCAAAAAGTGTTCAGGGGGTCACGTTAGGAACTTCTATGATGGCCCCGGGCTTAAGTTTCACCGGGCTATGGTGGTCATGCTAATATTTCACTTTTTCCAAAGGAAATTCACTAATAATAGTTTCCTCCCAGACAGCGCTCAGTCTCAAATTATAAAATATAATTTAAAGTAAAACGGCTTAGCAAACCCAATCAACAACAGGCGCTCTGAGGGAAGCTTTATGAGAGAAGGTAAAAATCAAAACGGAAATTACTTCAAGATCTCAACTTGTTTCCAGGTCGACATCAACAGGGTAAATTAGAGTCCCATCTCAACAACGGGCGTCTTGAGTAATAAACTCTGTTTACGATTAGAAAACCACCCCTCTGAGCTTCTCTCCCCCTGGGAAGGGATGATTTCACCCCCTCCCCTTCTTGAAGGAACCCCCTCACAGCTCCAAGGCGTTAATGTTATTCCCGCCAAAATTGAAAGTTGCCTTTGATTGGCTGAGACGCCGTCGCCTGGCGCCGCTAATGGGATAGTTGGAAATTGTAGTACAAGGATGAAATTGTTTACGGAGATACTCGGCCTTTTCCAAAAACAAGCTGATAGTTATGAATTTTTTCACAATTTAAATAGATTTATTGTTTTTTTGACAATGAAGTGTACCAATCAGCACCTTAGAGTTGTAATAAAGTTTAGTAAAAAAAACAAAAACAAACTATCAATTAAAAAACGTTGAATTTTTGTGTCATATGTAAAACTTCCTGAATAATTAAATGTAAACAATATCGAACAGAGCACGGAGTACAGCAGATCATAAACGAGTGATACGCACACATTGCTGGATTCAATCAATTTCTGCTAAGAGATTTGATTTGATTTTCTGATTTAGTATTTGATTAATTATAAAACATGAGTAGACTTAAAACACTGTAAATACGTCTTACTACATAAACCTTAAAGAAAGCTGAGTAATCATTTTTAATCATTTTTTAATCATTTATACAGTGTTTAAGAAGTACAAAATTAAGGTTTTTAGTATTATAATTATAATTTCTAAATAGAATATTTATAAATTACAACACATTTGTGTTATGCTAAGCCAATGAAACTGTACATTACTGGTAATCAAAACCATTTATTTACTCTTCGCAAAAGAATAAAGAAGTCTAATAAAAAAGGTATTTAATAAAAAAATCGCTAAAAGCAATAGAAGTAGGCCTACTTATTAACTTTCTCTAACAAATTTAATAGAATAAATAAAAACTCTGCACAAAGAAGTAGCGGAGGGGAAAGACCAGTCTCGACAAAAGGTCAGGAGTAAAGAGCTCAGCCGCCTAGCCTCGAGGGAGGTGAGCGAACAGGATCAGATCCGATGCCGATCACGCACCGGCGTTCACACGCAGCGGACAGCGATTGGACTGCGACGTTGCCAAGTAGCGCGGCAACACCGCCAGGTCCCCACAAGTAGGGCTACGCACACACACTCACACACACTTGTCTAATGCAGCGTTTATGGGGACGTTTTGTAAATACCAACGGTGGTGTTTTTTTGTTGTTGCTAAACTGATATTCGGCAAAAGGGGCTTTTCTTGAATAATAATATAAAGTTTATTATTTAAGTTTATACTAAACTTATGAAAGTAACTTAATTAAGCCTCTCAAAACATTAAAATCTATAAATAAACCAACTGACGGCGGCTGAAGGTCGTTCGTATTAGAGAGGATGTCGGACTATTGAGGTTAGATTATATTTATGTTTTTATATTTCATACCCTTAGGTGAAATCAATATATCACATAAAACGTCCCATATAAGTCGCTATTTCGATTATTTTACAAAGAATCTTTTAATTTTTACAACTCTATTTGTCAATTTTAGTCAAGGTTTACTTAACTTGAATTATAAATAGGCATAATTATGTGTTTCTGAAAATTTATTGAAAACGGATTACGTTTATACTATTCAAAATTAGTTATCTATTTCAAAATATATTATCTCACAATAATATAATTTCATAATGTTTACACAAAAATTCTTTGTATTTTATGTATATTACAATAATTACATATAACGTTATAATTAGTATCCAAAAGAATGATTATAATAACATGTTCAATTTGGTTTTACCCTACAACAAGTAAATAGCGTACTTGTCGAAAGCAAACAATTAATTGCAACTAACCATTCGACTAATAAGCTTTTTAAATTAGTTTTCGACCACATTTAATTATTTCTGTTATCTCATTTGACTCTGCCCATCCATAATTATGTAATTTCACCCTTAATTATGCAAATACGAGTTCTAGCGCCTCATCGTTGTGCTACACTGTTACTATTCCACAGACCTTAAGTTAATTATTTTGATAATTTCCCAAAATTAATTGCTTTCAACGACCAACTTAATAACTGCCGCAAAAACTCTTTTAATTTATCTTTATTAAAATTACCCAAAAGTCCACTTGTCCCCTCAATTGGGTTTGTCAACTTCCAATTAATTTGGGGAGTGAGCTTTAAATGTTTCCGTCCGTTGGTGTCTGAGTTTCACTTTATCTACCTCAATATATAAAGTAGAGGGTAATTCGTGAAAAATGTAATTTCAATATTTTTAATTTTAAAATCATGTTAACATAGAAAATGCATACATTACAACGATTGTGTTCATATCATTAGGCCTGACGATGACCGATGTGACCTGTGGAAATCGATTCCCTTGTACAACCTTGTACCATCTTTGAGGTAGCCTATATTCAACGTCTTGTCTGTAAGTAAGAATTTATTTTTATTGTTTGACTACTTTATCACATCTTGTGAATTTTATTGTTTAAAATATAATTTGTTCATTTGTAAGACAAACTTATCCCATTTCTTACACAATAGACGTCCTGAAATAAAAGCTATCTGCAATACAAAAAGTACAGTGGGTCTAAACCTTTGTTAGTTATACTAAGGTGTGTTTCGTTAATTATTTAATTTTATTTAACCGCTATTCACAGTTGTATTGTTTAAAACATTTTTATCAATGATGTCCCCACTTGGGTTGGTAACAGTTATAAATGGCAGAGTTCCATTTTGCAAGGTTGGCTGCACCAGCGACAGCCGACATCCGGGAGAGAAGAAGAAGCAAACAGCTGTTTGAGCATCCCGTTACCCGCGCACTATGGCCAACTTGACGGCACACAAAGCCGCAACTGCAAGTCACCTGGACTATATGAAATGATGACGGTGCGACGCGTCCAACAGCGGCATCGGGGGTGTTTTTGCTCAGGTTACCGCTTCTGAATAATTGATTCCAAATAAACTTACTGCTGCGTAAATCATGTCATCAAAACCCGTACCGGTAACTAACAACAGCTTATAATAGGTTGTGGTATACATCTATAAATCACAATGGCAACAATGCGCTCAACGGGTGGATTTATCACTCACGATTCACAGGGAAAGGTTGAACTGTCTCAAGGTAAACCAGAGAGAGCCGTGGGCCTATATGGAAGGTCCCGCTATAAACTACACACTATCCAGTCCAGAATGACCATAAAACGGGCTGCGAACCGGTCATTTATATATGAAACGTTAAGTACTAACATTACGGTAAGAATTAAAATTAACAGATAGTTAATTTAACAAGAAAGGAAATTATCTATAACATGTATTCTTAGTAAGTAATTTCTTACTCCAAGCTCTAAAATTTCCTCCTATCTCCATTTCATGAACGATCCTCTAAAAATGCTAGCCTATAGTTTTCAACTAAGGATACAGAATACAACCTTAGAGTATTTTATACTGAAGTCGTGTTAAGTGCAGTAGTGATTAGAGAGCTCACGTCGTATTCTAAGTTTGCCAGATCATGAGCAAAAACCTGTGAAGATTCAATACTGGACTGAGCTGCCTCTTATAATTGGGTTAGAAAAAGTACACATTATAAAGTAACTCTACTGTTAACATTATGAACGAAATGTAGAGAGACTTAAAACAAATTAATGAAACGCAAACATAAATTAACCTTACTGAAACGTCAACAAGTGGACGAAATTTAGAAAGGCTAAGGTAACAATTAATAAAAAGTCATTAGGCCTAAATAATATTAACTCTATTGTAAAATTCATTGAAAAAATGTAGAAAGGCAGAAATAAAATTAATTTAAAGGCAAAAACTAAGATTACCTCTACTGTAATCACCTTTGACGAAATGTAGAAAGAATAAAATAAAGTAGATTAAAAGGTACAAAGTAGGATTAAGTCCTCTACTGTAAGGTCATAAATATGAAATATAGAAAGACTGAAAAAATAATAATTTAAAGGCACAAACTAAGAATAACTCTATATTAAATATCGTTGACGAAATATAAAAATAATGAAATTGATTTTGTTAAAAGAAGGTACAAACTAAAATTAACTCCAAACTTCATTGACGAAATGTAGATCGAAAAATAATTAAAAGGCACGAAGTAAGATTAATTCTACTGCAATCATAATGGACGAAATGTATAAATAAATTAATAAAATAATTTAAAGGCACAAAGTAAGATTAATTCTATTATAAATATCATGCACAAAAAGTACATCAAGGGTGAGTTTACAAAATGATTAAAAGACACAAACTAAGATTGACTCTACTGTAAACATAATGGACGAAAAAATTACTGAGATAAAAATTAATTAGTAGTTCTAATTGAAACTAACTACCGTCTACAAGCGAATCCCGCCGCTCAGGTAGAAAGACTTTAATCACATCGCAAACAGCTCCCGATATCAATCCAATTTGTGATTATCAACGGCCCGTTTACCCTTCCAATCCATTAGTCTGCGATCAAATTCCAACGATATCGCTGCTCCTAGCGCCCTCCCCACCACCTCACCCTCTCAAACCACCCCTACTATAAGGCTAACGGGGGGGGGGGGGGATCTAACATAAACTTTCACTTTGCGATAATGGTTTTGGCGGGAGAGCACCGTAGTAGTTAGCGCCTCTTATTAGGGGAGGAGGTTGAGGGAGGGGGTGAGTGGGGGGGATTAGGTGATGTCTTAAAAAAAGGGTATACAATTTATTGAAGTGTTAATTGTACATTTTATTTACATACAAAACGCTAATGTTTGTCACTTATTGACTTGGGTGAACCGATGCTTTTAGGTGTCAAATATGAGGTGACTGAACCAAGGAGTCTCCCCCTTAGGAGGGTATTTGTAAAATTCAATAAGGAAAAATGTATATTGAAAATTCACATACAAATTTAACTGAACTTTGGTTTATTAATATTCATTACTGTAGTGATCAACTTCCCCTGAAACATTCTCTCTAAAATATATGGGGAACGTATTATTATCGTAACATTTTCGAATTTGAGTTATTGGTGAAAATATTTGTTTTCATCTCTGAAAAAGTGGTTTTATCAGTGACGTATGACCCGCTATTTGTCTTGATGTGTACTGACGTAGAGACCACTGCTGTGGGCCAACTGATAACATTTAATTTTTTTGTTTAGTTTCATTTCAGCGTCTCAACCACGCCATCGCTATCCACCTAGACACTGTCATAGATAGCTGCGCGGTGGAGAGAGGCTGTCATACATAGTAGGAGGCTGAAGTGAAGGGAGTCGCGTCTGGGTCTAGGTGCAACTTTCTACCATCTACCTCTGAGGACATCAGGACCACGTGACCACTATAACAGTTGGAGCATCGCGGAGAAATTGTCGTTTCACACCTCGGGAAAACCCAACCGTCAGATTGGTACTCGTGTCTGGGAGAAGAGTAGAAAGGCGATTTAAAATTCAAAACATAAACCAAGTGCCTCTCGTTGCTCCAAGAGGTGGTTTTTCTCCATAATAATAACATGGCAACGTTTAAGCCTTAAAGACGGTATTATACAAAAGTATCCAACGTTTTTAGATCAATAGAAACTGAAGAAAATCACTAAGACTTAACGAATAACACGGAAACTTGGCCAGTGGGGCGCAGCCATAAGGATGGTGGTATACGAAATCGTGGAAGGTTAAACCAAATAGTTTCAACAAATCGACCATCTGTCATAATTTGAACAACTTTCATGAGTTGAACAACTGTCAATTGGACAACTGCCATTAGTTAACCAACTATCATCACTCGACCAACTGTCATCACTCGATACACTGTCATTAGTCAACCAACTGTAATCAGGCGACCAACCGTCACCAGTGCAAGACACAAGTTGCCGACAGTCCCAAGTCGAACAACTCTTATTAGTCGATAAACTATCATCAGTCGACCAATTGTCATTAATTAAACGGGTTCAGGAAAGTGGACCAGTCGTCAAGCCTCACTGCTAGCAACACGTAACCACAGACGTCCCACACTCACCTTTGGCCCCGTGTTATACAATGTGTCCGTGCTGTTATATAAACCTAATTAGGTGTTGGAGAGGTAGAAGAAACGCCTGCTACTCTCAACAGCACATTAACGCCATATGGTTGAATGGCTTCGTTGAAATGTGGTGTTAAGACTTCCCAGATAAAGCGCCTATTATCGCTTCAAGAAACACCTGTTGTCCATGTGAATAGCATTGCTACTTAGTTGCTACTTAGTGTAGTAGAGGGATTTCTTTTACTTAAAAGGCCAGTGGGGTGGAGCCGTAAGTTCAGTGTTAAAAAGTGTTGACAATTTTAGATCAATTTAAATTTACGAAAACCACGCACAAAGACGTAACGAATAACAACTTTGCCAATGGGGCGGAGCCCTAAGGATAGTGGGAATGGGACATATCCAACGTAGAGTCTTCCTAAAGCTTTGTGAAACAAATCCAAAGAACCATTATACGTCAAAATTGCACATCGGAAAGTGACGCGATAAAGCCAGTGGGGCGGAGCCCTGAGACCGGTAAAAAGGATCCAAAGTCTTTTGGTCACCGGACAACTTGGTATGGTCCAGGAACAATTTTGAGGAGACGTTTTCGAAATGATGTGAACACAAACACGCTTACTACTACTGTATCAGTATAGATATAAATTGGCATAGATTTTACAACAAATGTCAAATTTGGTGATGTCAAAGTACCGTTTCAATTTTAAAAAACGCTGAGAATAAATGTAATAGGTAATAAGCGCCCTTATACATTCTCGTTAAGTCATTTTCTTCTCAATAGTTGCAACTGGCTTACAACAATTACCTTTCACAAAATAAGTAATTGAATTTGCGTACTAAACTGTGCAAAGCTCAGCTCACTGTTACTTAGACCGAAACCCCAACGATCGCGAACGAGAACCTTGATATTAACGCCATATTTGGATAACTATTCTTTAATGAGGGACGAGAGGGGATTCCTACTTAGCTAGCAACAAAGATAACCACCAAGCCAACCTTTTCGATGATTTAGTATTGCCCAAGCGCAGACAAATGGGCAAAATGAGGGGCAAATGTTTCTATCATTATCTTCAACTCAATCTGTTCTTATCTGTTTGGGGACTATCAGGGGAGAGGTCAGTAAAAACACCGTTAGACCGACCGACTGTATTGTGACGTCATACACGGTAATGCACATGTTATAGCTATTTATATGACGTCACAGAGGTACAGTGGTGGAACGCTCAGCGAATTTTGTAACACCGTTATGAATATTGAGAACTGTGGCGGATCCAAATTTGAGAAGAATCTTGTTGACCTCAATGCTTATAGTTAGAGAAGAGTTCGACATAGAAGGAGACCTTTAATATAACGCACTAGTTTTTACTGCTTGAAAGGGGCTGTACCCTGTACGTGACCCACTTAAAAGAAGGGGGTATTGCATGGCGTTACGTAGTTTAAAGGGGGGGCCTAAGTTACGCAAATCAAATTTAATAAAAAATTGGTATTTACACAGCAAATAATTGTATAGTTCATTTACCTTTATCGATCCAAACCGACGTAGGAAACATTTAGAAAACCCAGACGCCCATGAACAACGAAATTAAATGATAGATTCAAATATAAATTAAGACCATAAAAAAGTGACAAATTAAAACAAATTCAAAAAATGTTTAATTCGATTAGCTGTAGGATTTGATAAGACTATAAAACTAAAATCCGTGGAACAAGCGAAGATGTTGGGCAAAGCTAGAGTAAGATAAAACAGAACTAAAACCAAATGCGATTATATTTTACGTCAATAAGTTTGATAAACCAGACAAACTTTAATTTTGAAGTTCACTTTGAAAGAAATAAAAGAGACGTTTTCACGTTTGAAGGAAAGAGGTGCACCAGACGTAAAATTGAATCATTATACAAAGTTTTATATTTTAAACACTAGAACGTTTGTGTTGTAAGGATGAACAAAATAAATTCAACTGCAAGAAAGTTGTGGATTGACGGCATTTATAGCGTATCTAGCAAATAACATGTTCTAATTCTTTCTGTATCTTAGGATTAAAATCAATTAAATTTAAATAATCAGCAAATGGAAGAAAATAATTGATTTGAATGCAATTTTAGATAATGTATTGTTTATTGCTAAACATATGTAAGATTGTCTGCGAATGTATGTATTCACTCGAAAAGTCTATAAATACAAAGTGGTATGCAACATTTGTTTAAAATTTAGGTTAATAATATTCTAAATAGTATTCCAGAATTCTCAAAGAATTATCTTGGTTTTTAGTTCGGATAATAAAACACAATTAGAACACCGGATCTTTACAAGACACTCTTTTATGAAATGATTCAGCGAAATTTACTCCGTATAAAGGTTTATTAAGCACATAAAACGGATCTCGCAGAGTTTTACGCCAGAATTTTCCAATTTCCCACACACCGGGGGGCCTTCGTAACGCTTCCTTTACGTGGAAACCTTTTATAGCATTGCGAACATAAAATGTTTTAAAAAATTACGGAGATTATCAAAAGAAATAGTTTACTGCATGTTTGCGGTATCACAACTATTAAAATCCATTAAAATATTGGGTTTTCTTACTTCTCTTACAAACGTAAAGTGATTCAAAATGTCAAATTAGGTCTCAGAAATTATTTTTTATAATATTGGTAACGATAATCTAGTTACATTACTTCTAGGAAATCGTAATGGGTATTTTATTCCAATTTAAAACTGTTTTACAAAATACGTAATTAATTAAATTAAGTTAAAACATTTTAATTTGATTTGCAACATAATATTCATTTAAATATTCAAATTATTCAAACAAACAATAACAGTAAAACACAACAAACACCAAACGGAATAATAAATGTCGAACACTCCATCAAAACAATTTTTTACAATCACTGACAAACACACAAAACATCTGTTTTATGCGATTTAAAGAGTGTTTCTTCGAACAGCTGACTGGAAAATAAACAGCTGATCTGGGAATCAGCTGGTTCAATTGGGTCACCACATGTCCGGTTCATTAGAGCAGGCTGCTTCTTCCTCAATACGTGACTTTATACGCTTTACAACTTTGTTTGTTCGTCTGTTTGTTTTTCTCATTTGTATTTACCAAATTGGAATTATTGATTGGAAAATACGATTCGTACATAACCATTTTTAAGCCATGTTAAATGTTGTCAATTTTTTTTGTATTTTTCTCAATAACGATTGTTGGTTCAACATTTTATTCTATTTTTCAACGATGATCAATTGAAAAGCGGACTCCGGTCACCTCATTTACCCTCTTTCTCCCATAAGGCTAAAGTTAACTTTCAAAGCCCGGCCGTCCTCAACGGATTATCAACATTAAATGATTTATGATAAATTTAAATGATAAATTAAATGATAAATTAAATTAAAATGCAATTTTAGTGAGCAACGTTTAAATCACAAATAGTCCACACAAAAAAATTAATATTTTGAAATCTTTTTATACAGTTATTATTAGTGCATTTCCTATGGAGAAATGAACGATTAGCATGACTCGCACGGTGAAACTTAAGCCCGGGACCATCATGGAAGTTCCTAACGTGACCCCCTGAACACGTTTTGGGGGTTCGCACTCTAGCGGTCGCAATTTTTATCACATTTATTTGAAATTTGGTAGGAACCTTCCCTTCTGTAAACAGTTGGACAAGTTCGTTGGGCATAACAATCGGACAACTCTAACTCCCTTTTTGGGATTTTAATTTTTCAAATTTTGAGTTTTTGGGCCCAAAAAGAGTCAGAAAAACCCCGAATGTAACACTATTGTATATTACATTATTGGACGTAAAATGCCAAAAATTGCAAGCCATCCCTCATCAATCTAGCATAAGTATAGACCGAGTTATTAAAGAAAATGTTAATTGTCTTTACACAGTACGTTGTCTTATGGGGATTTTACACTGGAAAAGGCTTTTTCATATCCTGCTCACCCCCAATACCCCTATATAAACTTGTTATCCTGGATACCTCGTCCTAACCTAATAGTCAATTTGATTATAACCAGGAGCACCAGCACAGCCAAAAAATAACATTTTTCAATTTTCCAAAAAGATGTTACCAGTGTTGTTTTGAACCCTTTATTGGATATTGTTAAAGGTTTTAATGCGGAAATTCACTTCCCTCACGTCAGCGTGCTGCGTGTGATCTCGTTTATAATAGCGACATTATGCTGACTGAAATCGATAGGTATTGTTTTGTTCTTTGAAATGAGTCATAAATCAACTATATTAGAAAATCCGTTGAAGAGGGACGGGCTTTGAATGTTAACATTAGTCTTATGGGAGAAGTAGTTATAAACTCCAAATGATTCATGACTGGAGCCCACTCTTGTATAACTGTTTAATTTAATTTTGTTGTGGTCAAGATTTAACTGTTGTACACAATTAATTTTAAATAATTTGCAAAATCCCGTACACAGCTTTCCTACGGGATATTATGGTCCCGATTTACATTGCGTTCTTTCGCTTATTAGTGAATTTCCTATGGAAAGTGAACTATTAGCATGACCCGCATGGTGAAACCTAAGCCCGGGACCACCAAATAAGTTCCTAACGTGACGCCCTGAACACGTTTTGGGGGTTCGTTAAACAAAAAATATATATATATATGTGTGTGTGTGTGTAAGCACTCTAGCAGTCGCATTTATTGTCCGATTTACTTCAAATTTGGTAGGGACGTTCCTTCCTATAATCAGCTGGACAACTTCGTTGGGCAAAACGATCGGAAAGCTCTAAACCCCTTTTTTGGGGATGTTAATGTTTCAAATTTAAAGTTTTTGAGCCCAAAAAGGGTCAGAAAGCCCCGGATGTGAAATTAATGCATGAAAAAGATGGGAATTAGTGTGGCAAAACTTGTAAGCCCTCCCTCGTGATCATAGCATAAATATTTACCTAGTTATTTATTAAACAAAATGTGTATCGACCAAACACAGTACGTTGTCTTAAAGGGGGTTTACATTAGAAACGCCTGTTATTCATATTTGGTGTACTTTTATCATCCCCAACAACCTCACGCCTACTTTAAAGCCTGACTGGACCTTCTCCTAACTTTATAATGCGCAAAATTGTATTCCCAGCATTGCAGGTAGATAGAACCAGTAGCATCAGAACAGCCAAAAAATCAATGTTCCCAGATTTGAATAAACATTGGAATTAATGTATGATTTTAACTGATTTTGAGTTTTTATAGTTTTTTACGTGGAAATTCACTTCCCTCACGTCAGCGTGCTGCGTGCAAACTCGTTTTCCATTAAAGATGAATTCGTCTAGCTAATTCTCCATCTGCAATTTCACAACAATAGTATTGTAGTGCTCTAATATTAATTGGTCTACTCTCTCAAATGAAACATGTTTAAAGTAAACACCTGATCCAACAAAACCATTATCCACAACTAACAAATGAACACTAGGACATTTAAGACCAGACGGCCGGAGATCTTAAAAGATTTTTACACGGAAATGTTTGCTTAAGGTACATTCATACCGTATTTCTGTTAGATTCAGGAAGCAGTTCATGCGTAATTGGAACAAAAAATAAATAAACCAATGAAAATTTTGTTTTACTTTTGTTTATCACTTTTATATTTCATGGTTTATGTCAATCACTTTCCTTCTGGGGTGGAGAGGGAGGTTTCTACTCTTACCACGTTAAAGCTCTCAGTGTAATGAAATCATCGGAAAATATCGGCTCTTAGTTCAATTGGAACCTCCTAACCTTCTGTAAATGGTGGGTTTAATTTTCAAAGACCTTACTACAATAGTTGTGTTGCAGTCGAACATTAACATTAAGTTCGATTAACTAGATAACAAAATCGAGGATTTTGCAGTTATTTTCTTAATTGCAGTTCTAAGTTTAATTGTAAACATCCGAATCTTTTGTAAAGTTTTTGTCTAAAATTAACATTAAGTTCAATTAACTAGATAAAATCATCTTTAATTTGGCAGTTTTTCCTAATTGAAAATCTTTGTAAGTAGGTGTGTAGTGAAAGATTTTTTCTCTAAATCCAGGGAATGAAAACTTCAAAAGATGTTGATGATTAGACAGTTCCAAAGGAAAACCACAGAATTCAGCACACAACTGTATTATTCCTCAGGTGAAGCCTGGCCCTGGACCACAAAGTGAGAAATAAATAAATATACTAATCAATAAACTAATCCACAAAAATAACACTTTTAGACCAAACTCGACATCAACCTTATGATGAACTGCAGATCACTCGACTCTAGTCAAATAATTCTTTCTTAGGTGTTTGCAGCAATCAGTCCGCTCACCTATCACGCAAAACATAAAGTAAGGATGATTCCACTGTAGTAGTCTACCTTTCTCTCTAAGACCTTCAGGCTATCACGACTCAGTGTTTGGATGTCGGATGACAATATCGGTATTCACATCGGATCGTGACTATCAATAATACGATAAAATCGCGGCAAAAATATTGAAACTAATTATTACTCCTCCTATAATCCTAAAAGAGCGAAATTTATCTTTAAATTTGTGAGAAAACTAAATGTTACACCCACACCTATAAACCGCAAACGAAAAACGTAAAATATATTTTTTATTAAAATAAACTTTAACTTATAAACACTCCAATAAAAAAATTACCTAAATGACTCCAATTAAACCATATGAAAGCTGAATTTTCCACTTGTCTCATGCTGTCTAGCAAGTCTGTAGAGAGCCTGGGGCCATTAAGTTAAGGTTTTTTCGAATATTTAGGACACGCTCTAGGATGACAACATAAGATTATAGCATTAATAAATATAATAATAATATATATATATATATATATATATATATATATATAAAGTAAATGCAACATCGAGACAAAATCGAAAGCAAATCATCGATAAATATCGTAATATCGATCCCAAACACTACATCGAAGCATTTTGTGTCAAGAGATAATCTAGTATCTCGACGCCAAAGACGTTTGGAGCGCTCTGTAAGGCTTAATTTAGGGGTCTTTGAAACACTAAAGACTTTGAGACCTCTTTGATACTGTGAATTTAGTGGTCTTTGACTTATATGAAAATTGTAGGAGTACTGATGATTTAGGGTTTTGGATCAATTGACATTTCGAGAAGTTCTAAGCGTGTTGCAGAGATGTGTACATTATTTACTTATAGTTTGTATATTTCCCCAAATTTTAAGACATTTTGACTTTTCACTGAAGCCGTTTACAGTGTAATGAGGCATTTTATAAATATTGTGTTCCTCTTATGGATAAATATCTTAGTGAATAATGTCTTTGCATAAGATATGTAGATCCAATCTAAAACTACTAGGAGACGTTTTTCGGCCGGTAGGACTTTAATGATAGTGGGGAATATACTGTTTAAATTAAAATTAAAATCATATATTTGGTTGTCAAAAGCCAGTGTTTTGTGAGATAATCAAAATTTTACATTTTCTTTTCATGAAATTGTGAAAACCCATGAAAATACACTAAATATGTATAAATAAAAAGTCGATCGATTTTAACCCCCACCAAAATTTTGAGCCAGGAAAAAAATTAAAGGAATACACATCCTTAATGAATAAATTGAATAGGAAAAAAACAGTTCCAAACAGTTCTGACAACAACAATTTCAAACAAATGTTTCTTGGGAATTTATTTTCCTGGACTTCTAAAAGCTATTAAGTACCACATGAAATAAGACGAGAGCGTTTTACCGCCCCGCCTGTGTGAGATACGGCAGTAATACCCCGGTAGCAGCAGAGGGATGATTCTATTAGGGGCATAAAGTGGTTGGGGTAACACGAGGATCTTCACCGCACCCTCCCCTCACTCCCTCCCTCTGAAAACTGTTCCTCACAAAATGCTGAGAAAACATGATAAACCTAATGACAACCCCCGTATTTTCAAAGATTGTAATAATAAACGTCTTTCGAAAGCAATAGGAAAACCTTACAGTAATTGATTACAAATATTAATTTTATTATTTTAAATTCATCTTGTTCCAGCCCTTGAATTATTAAGTATGTCATCAATATTATTTTACTGTGTGAGCTCAAAAAGTATGACCTCATACCTAACTTCAGAACTCAAAACAATACTACTGCTCAAAACAATTGACTTTATCGATTCACTTATTCGCGATATTGATATTAATATCAAATTGATTAATATTGATTCACGATATTGACGATATGTCAAAGTGATTCAACTGGAGTGTTTGTGCTCACGATGATTCGAAAACAACTACCGGAACTTACATCTTCTTTGAATTTCTCATACAAATTATTTAGTACAAAATCTCGGTAGTTCGATAAATGAATAAGTTTTTATCTGTATCCTACATATTAATACGTTAGGGTTTTTTATCCACAGTCATAACTCGATAATGGCTGGACACCTTTTAACGTTTAAGGTGTCAAATTAAAGGTATTTTCAAATACGTCTCAGAATTATTACTAAGAGTATATTGGGGGAATATCCGGTGAGCGAGGAGGCCAAGCTATGGGCACACTGCGACGGATCCACCGATTGAGGAATGTTTCATCTATAGGATATCTCTGATATCCAAAAACCAATGCGGCGGCGCATTCACCATGATACCCCAATGGACTTTTCTTTTGGGGCTATGTTTAAGACGTTTTGTGTCTACACCTGTCTGATATGGACGAGGGGAAAGGCAGAATCAGAGGAGCAGTATCAACAATTATAGAGGGGATTTTGGTTAATACTTGGGCGGAAAATAAATTTTGGTAAGATATTCTATGGGTCACCAGGGGGTCACACATAGTGTACTGAAATTGAATATATAGTAATGGTAAGATATTCTATGGGCCACCAGGGGGTCACACATAGTGTACTGAAATTGAATATATAGTAATGGTAAGATATTCTATGGGCCACCAGGGGGTCACACATAGTGTACTGAAATTGAATATATAGTAATGGTAAGATATTCTATGGGCCACCAGGGGGTCACACATAGTGTACTGAAATTGAATATATAGTATTGGTAAGATATTCTATGGGCCACCAGTGGGTCACACATAGTGTACTGAAATTGAATATATAGTATTGGTAAGATATTCTATGGGCCACCAGTGGGTCACACATAGTGTACTGAAATTGAATATATAGTATTGGTAAGATATTCTATGGGCCACCAGTGGGTCACACATAGTGTACTGAAATTGAATATATAGTATTGGTAAGATATTCTATGGGCCACCAGTGGGTCACACATAGTGTACTGAAATTGAATATATAGTATTGGTAAGATATTCTATGGGCCACCAGTGGGTCACACATAGTGTACTGAAATTGAATATATAGTATTGGTAAGATATTCTATGGGCCACCAGAGGGTCACACATAGTGTACTGAAATTGAATATATAGTAAATACAGTTCTACTTGTTGCGCACTTTCTTGAAAATATAAGCTTATACTTGTAGCTCTAGTGGTTTTCATTTACACGTAAAAATCAGTCCAGTACTTTATGGACACCCAGTATAATAGAGTGAAAAATAAAAACTGTCATACAAAAAAACCTTAAAATATATGTTTTGAAAATAGTAAAATTATCTTTATCCAAGTTACTCAAATGGATTTATTATTTCCGTTACATACTGACGTAGTTTTAATTGAAGTCCTAAGCCTTAAAGCCATATAAAAACCGTTTGCAACAAAAGTAAATCGCTCTTAAACCATTCCTTTTGACACATTTCACCAAGGCATCTGTTACCTATTAGCCTATTAGGGTGGTTGTTTTACAAACAGCTGATTTATAGTTGCAAATCAGCTGGTCCGATCACTTGACCACATGTTTGCTAATTGGAAATATTTTATCATCAATCCGTCATTCCACTTTTAGTTGATGAAATTATAGTTTTATAAAAAATATTGAAAATAATTTTCGTGTAAAATGTTAAACTATCTTTTTAATGAGGCGCGTTTTCAAAAAAATGTTTTCTTGAATGTTAAAAAGTATTTTATTTAACTATTTAAGTAAATCGTTTTCATATTTATATATACATACGTTTGTAGTAAAACTTTAAATGTAAATGTGGCATGTGAATAAAACACAGCAAAAGATTTTACTATTAATAATGAAGAAAGAATTAAAAATAGAATTAATAAAAATGAGGAAATAATAATTATATTGTTTATTTACATCACGCAAGAAGTTATCTATTGTAAAAAATAAAACACTTGTCCTGGCACACAAACTCTGCATCAAACTCTGCGAGTTACGAGTTTGATATTGAGGTAAGCGCATAAAAAAACAGCACCTTCTAAATTAATAATTTATAGTACATGTTTAAATGTTTTGAAGCAAGTTTAATAATTATCTAAATGATTGTCGTTAAAAGTATATATAAATTAAATTTATTTCCTTACATTTAGTATTTGCATCATAATCGTTTGGCTGCAGTTGCTGATGAGTTTTTTTCTGTTCGCATGTTTTTCAGTACTGTACTACTTTCCTAGTTTTATTTTAGAATAAACCGTAAATAAAAATAGCTGACATTTGACATAAAATTTCTACACGTGACGATCTAGGCCTTTACGAAAATTTATCTTAGTTATTTAGCACATAACACTTTATATTTTTTGAATACTACAAAGTGTGACATAACAATTAATCTAACATGAGTGAATTTACAGGATAAACTAAGTTTAAGGCTTAAACGCGGATTAAGTAAACCACGGTTTGAGAGCAGCCGCAATTTCCGCTGGTTGGTAGAGGGATGATTCTATTAGGGGTGTAACGTGGTCAAGTTATGATACGGGGATAGAGTACCTAACACTCTCCCCCCACCACCACCCTCTCACTCTTTATACCTCTCAACCCCTACCAACCACCCCTCGATGGTTTCCTACACTCTCCATGACCATAACTGTTTACGGTTTAGGTAAATAGTACATTTACCGTTTCCGGTTCGTGGAAAATTCGATCAAGCACCGAAAAACACTTTCTGAACGAGTTATGAACGATGGATACATCATCATGGAAACACGAAATGTTCCAATAACGTATGTGGTATGTTAGGACCATTTGCAGCAGTGATTTTAAAACACGAAAATACAGTACATGCAAAAAAAACCTTTTTCATCATACTGCACCGTAAATAGCTATTTTTGACGTCCAAAACCAGCTGCTTCCGAATCATTTTGAAAAGTGCCCAGAAGTTTGACCGTACTCTATCAGCTGATTTATGAAATGCATTAAACCAGCAAAAAAATATGTTCCAAACGTGTGTTTGGATTTTTTGTATCATTTTGCAATATGGTAAAAAGTTCATAAATTCGTCCTAAAAGTGTTTTATTTTTTTTCGGAGCATCGAGCTATTATTCCCACCTTCGTGGGAACGTTTTTCGTGCACCGGAAAAGGAAAGGCCACTTCCGATGATTGTAATGAAATGTACTAAACCATCGAATGTTGTCAAATGATCCTATGCAACAGTAACATTTTGCTAACCATTTAAGAACAGAACAAATGCACAAATAAATGGGAAAACCCATTACTGCTCCTGTGGACAAACGCGAAACTAAATTACACCAATGGAAGGAAAGTCAGCTGATCGTTTTATCCTTGGCTAAAATTTAAATTTGGGAAGTATCACATTCGTTGCTCTCTGCTGTTACTGGAAATATCAACTTTCGACGTATAGCGAGAAAACAATTTTGTTTGTCTTTGAGAAACATTTTCCCAACTCTCGCAAATTATATCTGGCGATCCTTCGATGCGATCCGCTACTCGAGAATGGTGATCGCGAACTAATGGATTGGAAGAGCTAATGGAGCGTTGGTCATCTCAAATTAGATTAGATTAAAAGTTATTTTGAGATTATTCAGTATAACGTTATAAGTAGTAATTCCGAAAACTATTAAACTAGGCTGTTATATTGTTCTTCTAATTTTAGGGGACAGAAAATTGTTTAGAGAAAGTACTTAAGTTTTTTTAGGATCCCATTAATCATTGGCTTATGTACCTGTTAATTTGGGGACCTAGTGAACACATCTATATCTATAAATGGAAAAGTTCTGGCTGACTGACTCACTGGCTCACTCATCACTAATTCTCCACCATGTAGGTAGAGAGCTGAAATTTGTACACTGATTCTTTAGGCATAAAATAGAAAAACTAAATGGTTTTCATCCTGATCTGACCTTAGGGCTCCGCCAGAGATCCCGACAAAGTTCCCATGTATTTCTTATGGACGTTCATTTTTGTTTGAGCTAATAAAAATGCAAACAGCTGATCTTGATTCGTAGTAGTTCCACGGGCTAACCACAGAATGCAGCACACACAACTGTTATAGTTTTTGTAAATTATTTGCGGGTCAAAGCCTGCGGGAATAGTTAGTATTAAATATAATCAATTATAACGAGTTTATCCAATCACTAAAAATCGAGGACTTCTTTTATTAACCAGCTCATAAAGCTGTTTAATTAGTTTAGATAGCTTAAACCAACTATCCTTGTTGCTGTGCTGTGTTATTGCTATTCATAGCATTTTAATACTAAATAAAATTACATTATAGTATCCATAGTCAATGATTATATTCTTACATAAGATTAGCTTTAGAGCCTTGTAAGCGTAGGGCTTGAATCCCTGATAGTATGAATGTCTCGAAAAGTCACATTTATTAAAGTGTCTTCAAAAACACACACATACAATTTTTTAGACTTGATAGTTTCGACGAAAGCCTCTGATTTTATTTTAATAAATATATTTTATACCTACGAGGATCCAAATTGGCCGTCACTATTTGTAAGTAAAGACAAAGGTTACTGCATCTTTCCATAAACATTTGTAGAAAATATTTCTTTATCTTCATTGACGAGAGAGTTTTCAAAATCGCGAGATCAACCAGATCGATTTCGCCTCTCTAATGGTCAATTGGGCAGAGACGTGTTGTTGACAGCTGATGGTCACCTAAGTGACAATTGTACGGGTTTCCCGCCACAACGCCAACTGTCAAGAGTTAGTCGACATTGTTGGAAGCAGCTGATTTCTTCTAATATCACGTCTCGCTTTCACTTGTTGGCCACTCTCGAAAATTAAAGTTGGTGGTATTTTTTATTAATGTTTTGAAGGTTTTTGATACTGGTCCCAGCAGCCATTTGTCACTGGGGTAATTAATGATGCTTTCTAAGACAAGGTCGACCTTTAGGTAGTAACAAGACCGGGGTTTGGACCGACCCCTTTCAAAAGGGGAAAAAATGCTGCTGAATAAATAACCCCCCCCCCCAAAAAAAAATGCTTTGAAGATTCTTATATCTTAGTTGGGAAACCAGAATTGATTACATAGTATATCTAGCAACCCTGAAACATTTAACCGTTTAGCTGACTTAGCTGCCCAATCACATTGATTACGTTCTCGTTAATAAATTATTAAAAGTAATAAACCCTTTGATATCCTTTACTGAAGGAAGTATTTAAAACAATATGTGGGTTTTGAGTGATGTATTGTTAGCTGAGCTGTGCTTTGTTAGTATCAACAGCCGTTAAAATCAATTCCTTTTCTTCCATAATATTAATATTTGATCTTTGAAAGCCCAGGGGCAGACCCCTGAAGTTGGATGTTTCCAAATCCCAAAAGGCACATCTAAAGGCATTCAAATACAGTAACACATCAATTTAGGATGTAATAGTTTTGCCTGTAGTCTATCCAGAAAAATCGGTTTATTCTTTTAATAGCAAAAAAAAACAGTTTAACTAAAAACGAGTTCGCACGCAGCACGCTGACGTGAGGGAAGTGAATTTCCACATAAAAAACTATAAAAAACTCAAAATCAGTTAAAAACATACAATTATTCCAATTTTTATTCAAATCTGAAAATATTGATTTTTTGGCTGTTCTGATACTCCTGGTTCTATTTACCTGCAATGCTGGGAATACAATTTTGCTCATTATAATGTTAGGAGAAGGTCCAGACAGGCTTGAAAGTAGGCGTGAGGTTGCTGGGGATGATAAAAGTACACCATCAAATGAAGAACAGGCTTTTCTAATGTAAAACCCCCATAAGACAACGTACTGTGTAAAGTCACAACACATTTTCTTTAATAACTCAGTAAATATATATGCTAGAATGACGAGAGAGGGCTTAAAACTTTCGCCTCACTAATTCCCATATTTTTAAATGCATTAATTTTACATACGGGGATTTTATGACCCTTTTTGGGCCCAAAAACTCGAAAATTTAAAGATTAATCCCCAAAAAAGAGATTTTGTTTTCCGATTGTTTTGCCCAACGAACTTGTCCAACTGATTACAGAAAGGAACGTCCCTACAAAATTTGAAGTAAATCGGACAAAAAATGCGACCGCTAAAGTGCAAACACACATATATATATATATACAATTTTGAACGACCCCCCAAAACGTGTTCAGGGGGTCACGTTAGGAACTTCTATGGTGGTCCCGGGCTTAAGTTTTACCGTGCGGGTCATGCTAATATTTCACTTTCCATAGGAAATTCACTAATAACATGCGTTAAAGTTTAATCTAAGCAATTAAAAGGCAATACCATCTGTAAGATTTCGAGGCCAGCTGGTCTTATTGGCAATGACAAAAGCAGTTGAATGTCTGAAAAAAATTCTTTTATCACATTTGTTTTGTATTTTAAGACGAATTTTTCAATTAATCTGGCAAAATTATAGAATAGTAGTAAAAAGGATAAACGGTAAAGAATATTTAATAATAATAGGTGAAATCTAATTACTCACTAACTAAATGTACTTCTGTTGAAGTAAAATCACCAAATTCATTCACCTGAAACATAAAAGATCGGATTAGAATAATAATTAAAATTAAAATACAATACAAATCTAAACTATTGTTGTGCACTCCTCTTTTATTCTTGAATAAGTAAATTTTACATGTTATTTTAAATCCCTTTAATTATATATTGTAGAATTTCTTTCCCAATAAACAATAACGTGACGGTATGCATGCTTTGCCTATATTCCTTTTAAATTACCTTTAAATTAACTCTATGAAAATTTTTATGTTTAAATTAAGAAGAGTCTTAACTCAAAACTTTTTCAAATTTTAATAAGTATGAAGTGGAGAATTAGTGATGAGTGAGGGAGTGAGTCAGTCAGTCAGCCAGGACTTTGCCTTTTATAGATATAAGAAGATTAAACACTACAATTATACAGGGTGTCACAAAAAAGTGTGATGGGCTATACAGGACCTAATTCTACATGAAAAGATAAGTCAAAAATGAAGAATAACATTTTTTGGATTTCGGCTTAGTTTAGCCGTAATCCGCCATTTAGTTTTTTTGGGAAAATATTTATTATTTCAAAAACCCAATGAGATATTTTTACGAAACTTGGCAAAAGTGTTTACACTAAAGTAAGTAACATTTGTAAAAAAAAATATTTTTTTACCTTTCCAAATTTCAAAATGGCGGCCATTTGAATTTTTTTATGCCAAATTTCATGAAAACCGGTACCTAAATCAAAATTTTTCAGGACACAAAATGTTTTGTATTTATTATAACAAATCCAACAAAACAAAAATGAATAAAATCGGTTCATAAATAAAGAAGCTGTGTTTATTTTAGTAATTTAGACTGAAATTTATTTAATAATAATTTATGTAATGTAATTAAGTAAATTCAGTCTAAATTATTAAAATAAACACAGCTTCTTTATTTATGAACCGATTTTATTCATTTTTGTTTTGTTGGATTTGTTATAGTAAATACAAAAACATTTGTGTCTCGAAAAATTTTGATTTAGGTACCGGTTTTCATGAAATTTGGCAAACAAAAATTCAAATGGCCGCCATTTTGAAATTTGGAAAGGTAAAAAATATTTTTTTTTTTACAAATGTTACGTACTTTAGTGTAAACACTTTTGCCAAGTTTCGTAAAAATATCTCATTGGATTTTTGAAATAATAAATATTTTCCCAAAAAAACAAAATGGCGGATTACGGCTAAACTAAGCCGAAATCCAAAAAAATTTATTCTTCATTTTTGACTTATTTTTGCATGTAGAATTAGGTCCTGTATAGCCCATCACACTTTTTTGTGACACCCTGTATATATCAATGAGAAAAATATTCTTCTATTTCTACGGGAACCCCATAATCACAATATTAACAAACATGCAGACATAAGTACTCGATTATTTATAATAAGTACAGCTATAAGCATTATTTAAAAGTTACTTCATAAAAAGAGGAACGACGCCCCGAATTTTATTAAATAGGAAAAACAAATTTTTACTTTGATAACAATTTTTACTTTGATTAAAAAATGACAAAAACAGTGAAAAAACGTACAAGGTACTGAAAAAGGGGAAATCCCCACGGATAAATGGGGAATCACATTCCCCTGTTAATGCCAGAGGGAGAAAGGTCATTAGCCGGAACATAACTCTGATTCTTATCACTGCTGATAACAGACACACCCTTCTGATTTGTCAGTGTAAACCCCGCCCTCTGGTAAAAGCATTTTAGTAATTGGCTTTAAAGATGGAGTCGTTTCGGGTGCAAGTGGAATCATTGACCTTTGGTAAAGCTTCTAAAAGGATTTAACTTTACAGTTTTATAAAATATATTAACACACTTACATACCAGACGGTAAATATAAAAAGAGTGGTACAAGACAATCGATTGGGCCTGATCGTGACCGGTGTGACTGGTTGAAATCGATCGCCTTGTACCATACGTTGTGTATTTACCGTCTCGTGTGTAAGTACACTATCAATGTAAATATATTCTGTTGAGTTGTGAGACTTATCCATCCTGTTTAATTGTGACAACACGTTTTATGCTACACAAACAAATATTTATTTTTATATCTTAAGATAATGTTATACTATTTTCATGGTTTGCTATTTGCACGCAGCGTTCATTGTTTTTCAACAATTTCAATTGAACTTACTACTAATTAAATGTTACTGTACTCAGTTTACAAATGAATTCGCATTGGCATTAGTTTATAGGTATTGGTCATGTCAGTAAGTCTCATAAAAGTGCAAAATCATAAGCAACGCTTGCCAAACAACATGTGTTACACTACCCTTAAGTCCTAGGTGCCTCCAAGTTTTCGAAGTTGAGGTGGTTTTCAATATCATCTTTACATCAGTAAAATTATATTTTCACATTCACCACGGGAGTTCTTATTAGATGGTTCACACATTTTTCCTTAGTTTCAATTTGGCACTCCAACTCCAATGTTAAAATTTGGTAATTTTTAATGTATTCATTAACAAAATTGAATTTTTCCTGTGGGTTGGGATTTTCCAATAGATTTATGATGAAAAAATCCTTTTTAAAAATCCAAACCCAAATCCTTCCGCGGGATTCCGAGATATATTTTTCACGCGTGTAAAAGTTTTCTCTTATTCCAGTTTATGATTTTCTAGTTAATTTAATACGTATTAAACCCACACAACAAAACAAAGTCGTCTAGTGAATAACTCGACTGCCTCATTTAAATTTAAACTCGTTGAAATATTAAACAAACCACAATTTCCCACCCACAACCCTCTCTCTCTCTCTCTCTCTCATCACCCGTAATGAAAACAGGAAGTGGCGCTAGTAAACAAAGAAGATACTCTTTGCGGCGGCGGCTTTATCGTCAAGGGTAAGGGGGACAGAATTAAAGTAGGGGAAGAAGAACACTAGACGGAAACGGAAGCTGGTCAATCTGTTATTAAATTCCAGTCTCGACACTAGCGCCTTGTAGAGCAACAGTGTCGTGCTGTATACAGGTTCGGGTAGGTTAGAAGGGGAAAACATTATTCGGAAATATAGTTTGAATATTTTATTTTGGTTTAATTGGATACGGTTTGCTGGATTTTTGTTGAAATAATGTAGACTAATAAATATAAATTAGAGGTGTTTTTTGTGTTTTTTTTTTACAATTCTATGTCAGAATAATTAGATTTGAACGGTCCATCCTCTAATTTGGTGAGGACCGTAATCAATTAGATAGTGGAAAATTCGGACAGAAAGAAGGTGAACGGGTTTCAAGGTTATTAATTTCTATAAGCTAGCCTGGAGGTCAACATTGGATAAAATAAAAATAAGCTATGCGGATTGGTAGTTCTTTTAGCCATATAGTATGACCAGCTCCCTTTCTTTGTACCTCCTTTTTCTCCGGTGCTATTTTCTTCAAATCCGAGCCCTGAAAGGACAAAAAGGAACTTACTCCTTGCCTGATGGCACCTAGGGAGTACCTCGAAGAAAGGGTTCTATCCGACAGACTCTTGAAGCCTTTCAGGCTAGGGCTCTTCCCTGGAAGGACACTTTAACGGGCTCTGGAAGCTTCCTGGAAGGCTCCTTGAGAGGAAATGTCCTAGTATGACAGGCACAAGAGGCCAAGAGGCCAACTGGGTTGGAGTTGTTGGAGAGCGAATCGCCCTGGGGTTGATAGAAGTAATTATTTCTCGGTTTTAGGTAAGATGTCCTTGTACCACCTTTACATCCCTACAGACCGTATTAGCTGTGGACTACGTAGTATATTAAAGGCGTATACGATGCTCCTGATGGTTATGTATCAGAGAGAATATTAAAGGTGTTGTGTACCACGTAGTACATTAAAGGTGTATAATACTCTTCCTGTTGGTCTTTAATGTAGGAGAATATTAAAGGAGTTGTGTAATACGTAGTACATTAAAGGTGTAGAATATGTTCATGATGGTTGTGTGTCACCGGCCAAGTACATTAACGGTGTAGAAGTCGCTCCTGTTGTTTGCGCATCTAGGAGTGCATTAAAGGTGTTGTGTATTACTTAGTACATTAAAGGTGTAGAAGATGCTCTTGATCGCTTTGTAGCAAGGAGTGTATTAAGGGAGTGTAACACCATCTATCTGATGGTGGAATATCACGAAGTACATTAAAGGTGTAGAAAACGCTCCTGTTGCCTTCTAACCGTGCTAGAGTGAACGATGGAGTGCATTAAAGGTGTATATGATGCTCACAATAGCGGTATACCACGAACGGAGTACATGATGCTCCTGATCACTTTGTACCACGGAGTGTATTAAAGGTGTATAACACCCTAGGATGGAGGTATATCACGGACGGAGTACATTGAAGGTGTAGACGGTGCTCCTGGTAGTGTTGTTCCGCGGAGTACATTAAAGGTGCACATGATGCTCCTGATCACTTCATACCACGGAGTGTATTGAAAGTGTATAACACCCTAGGATGGAGGTATATCACGGACGGAGTACATTGAAGGTGTAGACGGTGCTCCTGGTAGTGTTGTTCCGCGGAGTACATTAAAGGTGCACATGATGCTCCTGATCAATTCATACCACGGAGTGTATTAAAGGTGTATAACACCCTAGGATGGAGGTATATCACGGACGGAGTACATTAAAGGTGTAGACGGTGCTCCTGATAGTGTTGTTGCACGGAGTACATTAAAGCAAAGCACCCAAGTTTTCACATTACACTTCATTTTCCCAAGAAGACATTTCATTATTTCAACGTGCGGCGAACTTAAAGTGCTTTTGGTCTTAAATGTCTGAAATTATTTATAGCATACTTCTTCCTTCTAAATAAGTTGTTATTACAATTTGTTACTGTTTTCTTGTTATTAAACTGTTTTGTTATCTTAAGAGTTTTACCCAAAGGTTTAAAGTTTTTAAGACATTCAGTGTTTATTATTGTGCCAGAAATATTTGAAAATACATGTCTACGAAATTGATATATTTATAAACAGTTTTAACCTGACATGATAAAGTGATAATCTGATTGTTTTGGAAAACCAGTTTGAGCTTATCCATTTAATTTTATCTTTATTCCATTTCACGGAAAATACAATCACACACTTTCAAATAATTGTAATAATTACTTTCAGGTTTAAATAATGACAGATTAACTTACGGTGTTGAAGAGAGGAGAGGGTAAATAGCAGTTTAAAAGAGTTTTTGGATACACTTTGGAATTATTGATGAAGAATAGACAAGTTTTTAAATACAAAAATGTGTATTATAATTAAAAAACTAAGGTTATCAATGCGAAGTGGTAAAAATATTAAGGTGTAGTTTAACAGAATCGCTAACAACTTATTTTAGGAATTTTCTGAGTGGTTATTAAGGCTTTATGACGAATTTAGAAGTATTCAAAATGTCGTTGTGGTTTCTATAAGTTAAGACATGTTCACAATCACAATACCCATAACAGGAGGCGATTATAGTAATAGAGCAATTCATTTTAAAAGGAGGCTACAGTCGTTAGCTTCGAACATAAGGTCAACGCTAACTTTCAAATCCCGTCGTCCATCAACGGAATATCCAAAATTGTTGACTTAAAGCTAATTTTATAGAGCAAAAAATCCACCTATTTAGTTAAGCAGAGCTTTGATACTCAAATAGTTAACCCATAACCATAGTCAAAAATATTGCTTATTTTAGAATTTTCCTGAACTATTATTATTTGTAATATATAAATTCTGCTCACTGAAATTGCTAGGTATTTTTTACTCTTTTTATGAGCCATGAATCAACTATTTCGAATTATATACGTTGAGGAGGGACAGGATTTGAAAGTTAACATTGGTCTAATGGGAGAACGCGAAATGTGTTCTGGTTGGAGCCTCCTCTGTACTTCTTCACGCCAGGGATCTTTTAAAACTCCTCCGCGAACACTTCATCTCTCCTACCCCACTCTCATTCTCGGACACGGACCGAGTTTTCTCCCAGAGGACTGCCTCTTCGCCACGGTCGTTCCGTCGAATCGAGACAAACCACAGAGTGCGGCTGTGGTTAGGAGAGAGAGAGAGGGAGAGGTGATGAAATGAAAGCGATTCGGACCAAAGGATAGAGAGAGCAAGGCGATGACACAGGGAAAGTGCAGGAATGCAGAGCTCGGTTTGAATTTATGATGCCAGTAGGGTTTACAGTAGATTTGTCAGTAGGGTTGCCAGTAGATAGGGTTGCCAGTAGGATTGTCAGAGGGGTTGCCAGTCGGATTGTAAGTAGGGTTGTCAGAGGGGTTGCCAGTCGGATTGTCAGTGGGGTTGCCAGTAAAGTTTCTAGTAGGGTTGCCAGTAGGATTGTCAGAGGGGTTGCCAGTAGAGTTTCTAGTAGGGTTGCCAGTAGGATTGTCAGAGGGGTTGCCAGTAGAGTTTCTAGTAGGGTTGCCAGTAGGATTGTCAGAGGGGTTTCCAGTAGGATTGTCAGAGGGGTTGCCAGTAGGATTGTCAGAGGGGTTGCCAGTAGAGTTTCTAGTAGGGTTGTCAGTCGGATTGTCAGTAGGGTTGCCAGTAGAGTTTCTAGTTGGGTTGCCAGTAGGATTGTCAGAGGGGTTGCCAGTCGGATTGTCAGTGGGGTTGCCAGTAAAGCTTCTAGTAGGGTTGCCAGTAGGATTGTCAGAGGGGTTGCCAGTAGAGTTTCTAGTAGGGTTGCCAGTCGGATTGTCAGTAGGGTTGCCAGTAGAGTTTCTAGTAGGGTTGCCAGTCGGATTGTGGAGTTGCCAGTAGGATTGTCAGTGGGGTTAGCAGTAGGGTTTCCAGTAGGGTTTCCAGTAGAGTTGCCAACAGGGGTGTTAGTTAATCCATTCCAGATTTAAAACAAACTCCTACCAACTGAAAGTGGAGAGTCATCTGATGTTGCGTGATCCAGGAATAACGAATGAAACGCGAGTAACTGCCACAAGTAACTGAAATTTTGAGAACAAAGACTAATGAAAATGCCAAAATCTACAGTGTATGATAATTGGGTTGCTAGTAGCTAACATGGTGCGAAAAAGCTTTAAAATTAACTACCATCATAAAAATCCTATATACCACAGCAAGTTCTCAGTGACTACTTAACTGATTTACAAGGCCCATGTATCAAATTAAAGAGGGTAACGTGTAGATTTGCCTAGATTCCTCAGAACTCACGTTTGTTCTTATGGCTTCGCCCCACAGTCCTTTAAAAGTTGCAATGTCAATCTTATGAAAGAAGAGTAATCATTGAACTTGAGCATTTTACAGCTGTTGAAGGTAACAAAACACAGTACAGAAGCAAGGTCAGCTGTGTTAAACTAACTTCTGGAATGGTCCCGCAAATTAAACTGCTGGAATTAGAGCAGCTGTATTTGCTGATTTGTTTTAAATGAATGCACAGCATTTTTCACCGACTCCCTCAGATGGACAGTTATATTTTTTTAGTGAATGTTAGGTTTGTGGAACACTCAGTAGCCTTGTATAACATACGAGGTGTCGTTAGAATCGTCTTGGTTGTGGAAGGGAATAATATTTAAATATGGCGCCTACGAATCATAAATTATACTTTTTACGCAGTCAGGAGTTTTAAAGAAAATTTGCTTGTCTCAATAATAAAATGTCTTTGTGTTAAGTTCCGAACTTAGTTGGATCAGAAACGGATAAACAGTCAACCAAATTGAAAACCCAGAAGAAAGAGTCATTATTAAAAGTTTTTCCGTTCCAATTTTTTATCTGTGCGTTACTTTGGAGAAAGCTGTACGGAATACAACCGCTTGGCTATCACCAAATAAGGTTTGTAGGGCGTGGGTTTGCAAGTACGAAAACGATAACGACCCGAAAACTTGAACCGTTAAAATATTTATGAGGCAAAAACTAGGAATAAGATAAGTAGGAATGGGTGTATTTTCTAATTTATGCTCTAAATAAACGCTTTCACCGCTAAAAATTGACGCGCATAAAAACGTTCCGGGAAAAATTCATGATTACTATTTTAGAGGTTCAAGCTCATTAGAAACATCTTCTTAACGTAAATGGAAACGTATTTGAACAGTAAAAAAAAACTTAAGACTACAAATAAATAAAATTTAGATAAAAAGGGATTGTGATAGGAATACACTAAACCATATTGTTTATCTATAAAGCCAAACCGGATACCAGAAAAATTTGAGAAAACCATAATTCTGACATCTACGAACTACATATTTGAATGAAAGGTATCTGTAAGAAAACTATAGATTACAAGTTATTTCTTTGAGCCTGTCCTAGGGCCATAAATTAAACACAAGTTTCAGGTTCAAATTTTTAAATATTGGAATTGGATCACTTGTGTGTTTTGAAATCAGCCGAGTAAGCAAAGCTGAGAAAAAAGCTAATTATAAATACACATTAAAATGAGTGTGTTAAATTTTATTCAAATGAAATTTGGTAGGCTGTTTATAAAATTTACGTTGTTTATAAAACTTAAACGACCGAGTTTTTGCTGGTCCATTCTGAAAATTAGGAGCGTTGCACTGAACAAAATGGGTTCCTAAACGCCATACAGAGAGCGGTGTCGGATCACGCGAATGCAGGGCGTAGTGAAGAGGTTATCAGCTGTTGATATCTGAGTTATGTCGCACTAAAGCTTTTACACCTTTCATCACTAGACGGGATGGTTTGCGTTGTATTTGTGAGTGTGGAGGGGGGAGGGGTTAGGACGGGGAGGGGGATGACTACTGTTAGTTACTGTATGTCTTATACCTTATTCGTAAATGTTATTTTTTATGACAAAACATAATAATTGTATAACCAAACAAATTTCCATAGCTACTATGAATTCAACAATAAAAAACAACATAAAACAACATACATAGGGTTATTTTCTTTTTATGTTGGATTATATAGCAATTCAATCTTGTTTAGGGGCCTACGCTTATGGGTCTTTGGTATATTGAAAAAATAATGTACCATAAAATACTTACTAAATCAACCCACAGTTTTTGTTCACAAATAAAAAACAAAACACTTGTTTCTTAATTAATATGAGGAGAATTTGATGGTAAATAATAGACGGCTGCAATTAAAACGATTCTTTACGGAACAATTTTTGATGGATTATTTGTATATGAATATACTTTTTTTGCACATGATTCTGGTTTCGTAGAAAAGAAAAGTAACCGACAAGAATTTTAAAATAAACCTAATAGCCTTTAAAATAACGGTTTATTAATACGGTTTAATTTTAATAACATGATATATAACAATAATTCAATAAAGTATATAAAAAAAATATAAAATAATGAGGGTAAAATAACAGATTTTTTTTAACTAGTATCTTTCGTTTTCTTGAACCAGTCTTTTTTATGTGTGGAGTTTTTGTAGTCGTATACGAAAAATAAAAATAAACAAAAATATACGTGTACTAAATTAAAAATCGTGAAACTCAAAACAATATTACAACTGTATCCTATCTAACACATTTTGTCACCAACTCCAGGAAATTTCTAAAATAATTCAAACTAACCACTCATTATTCAAACCGGTTCCAAACAAACTCCCTAACACTTAAGAACCAAAAGCATTTAAACACCGCAATGAAATAGTAGATAACGCCCTTAATGTGAAAACTTGGGAGCTCGTATCCCTAATGCACTTATATGAGATTCAAGCCTCCGCTGGTGACGAAGATGACTCAGGGTTGCCAACGTGTTTATCACGTCATTACAATCTGGCAGGTTGGCACCATTGATGATTATATGCACTCAGCCATATCTGTAGAGAGTCCATATTACTGTGTTGAATTGTGAAAGCTTTCGGATACTTAGCGAGTAAGTGTGATGTGGTGGTTTCGAAAGTGTTTTTTTTTTGTGTAATTTCGTACAATTTGGACCGCGCTTTTGAAATGTGGGTGTGTTCCATTATTGTTTTTTGAGTCTCAAAATGTGCTAAGCCAGGTGATAAGATTTTCTCGTTTTTAAAGAGCGTTTTGAAATATTATTTTCCCTACTTTTAAAATGTTTTAGAAAGAAGACACGCATTGTACTACAGATGATTAATGACAACTTTAAATCATATACCTCAATATTTAATACCTAGCAGGTATTGCAACTTCCAAACATAAACAAGTAAATAAACGTATACTGAATATGAATACATTACTGTCAATTAATGTAGAAGATACAAGGCTATATTGAAGATGGTACAAGGCTATCGATTTCGACCAGTCCCACCGCCCAGTAAATTGTATTGGGGCCTATGATGACCTATGTGACTCATCGAAATCGATAGCTTTGTACCATCTTACTATGCTACTCTTTTTGTACCATGTATATTTACAGTCATTCATTGATATAGGGTATGAGTATAAAATATATTGTTACAGTTTTCAAGACGTATTTTATTAAATTCCGTATATTCATTGTATAAATAAAATTAAACTGGAATGACAACGCAGTATATATATTACTTTATGAGGAATGATATACATTAAGAGACATTCAAAAATATTAGCGCGAGTTGGAGCAGCAGGTCTTAATACTCGCTAGATAAGACACCGACACACACTTAGGTTTTTAGGCTAAAATACCCCCGCAGCAGCAAACCTGCGTAATCAGAGAATTTCCAATGCATATACATGTATCTTAATGCCACATACCAAGTTTCATCAATATAATTTCATAAATAAACTATTTCTGACATTTTAATTATTCTCCATAAGAATAACATGGCGGCTGAGTATACAGGTTTGCTGGAGCGAGGAATACAAAAAATGGATTTTATGCAAATATCAATATAACTCAAATAGGTAAAGCCACATACCAAGTTTTATTAATTTATGTTCATAATTGAGGGAGATATTACGATACTTATTTCCCATAAGAATATCATGGGGTTGAGTACGCAGGTTTGCTGCTACGGGAACTATCGGCAACAAATGTTTTTGTGTATATATCAATAGACTACAACGATAAGAAGCAATATACAAATTTTAATCAAGATAAGTTGATAAATAAGCGAGATATACAATTTATCTTATTCTCCATAAGAATAACATTGGACAATGTACTGTGTTTACCACTTTCAATATCTCTGTAGCCAATTGACGTAGAGCAATGATCAAAACATCAAATTATGCGTATTTTTAAGCTGAATCCAATGAAAAAAAGAACTAAAATTTGACTTTTTCAAAAATTATATGTAAAAAACTCAAAAAAAACCATTTTTGGGGTACAAAACCCCTCCAAAATACCCCATCGGATAGGCCGATCCGTCTGGTTTTTGAACTTAAAGTCTTAAATGCTGCTTTGCACTTTATACAAAATTTGGTCAAAATCGGATTATTTTTACGAGATTTAACATGCTCATGGACATATATATACAGTTTTGAACGAATGGTGTTTTTGGCATCTGGGGACCTCAAATCAAAAGTTATAATGGTCCCGGGCCTAGGTCTTACCATGCCGACTACGGTAATAGATTCTTCCTATAGGAGAAATTCGCTAACATGAACAAAATATTAGTGTAGGAAATAAATGGGACGCCTAGTGGTGATTGATACTTACTTATTGGTATTGAGCAGAATTACTAATTAACAGCACAATAGCCAATGGCAATTTATTGAATAAAAGTATAATTTGCGATTCTTATCATAAATCTACCTATTTTATTCGGATTACGGTTGCCCATTATAAAAGAGCAACGTAAAAATCATCACGACGCTAAACAAGAAAAGCTAAAAATACTTTTAAAACTCTTTTCATCTCAATGAATTGACTTGAAGATTAAAAGCGACTAAGACCAAAGTACGACTTTGATACTTATTTGACGAGGTGAAGCTTCTGCTAAACTTCAATTCTGCTAATCACTCCTGCGCCCCCCACCACCCTCCCCCCCACGGGAGGGGGGCTGCTGCTCTTCTTGCCGTTTTGATCCGTAAGGAAAACTTTCCGAGTTTAAGTTTAAATTAGGATCAAACACTTGAGAGCATGAATGCTGTTGAGTTTATCGGTGATGAAGTTAAAGTCAGTTATGCGGTAATTTGAATTAGAGATAACATGCGGATCTAGTTGCTAAAATCTAAGGAAATATTTTTCCTATTACCTAGCTCTTGGACAAGCCCATTAGCATACAGTTTTAGGGGACCGAGCCATGCTCGGAGAAGCTAGATTAGTTTTCGTGGCTTAAAACAATAGATAAATGTTGTATTGGGAGCATTCTTCGCACAATTTCCTCTTTCCCAATTTGATTAATGTATATGCAATCGTTATTCATTGGTTATAGTTTATATTTTGAAGATGTCACTTTGTTGATACTTTATCATTAGTAAAGCTAATTACTTTGACAATTTACTGATTAATTTATTCACAGCTGATTGTTTTGATTTAATCTCTATAAGCCCAGTGTTAAAGTTTTCAATTTTCAAATGAGATTTTTAAGAAAATAATTATTTTCCTGGTGTTTACGTTTTCACCAATCGATTTGTAGGTTCAAAAGCCCCCAATCCCAAAGATTTAACAAAATATTTCCGCTGTATTTAAGATAAAATTTGCAAAAAAACTCAAATTTATTATCTGAATAAAATATTTTGGTAGTTCATTGCGGCTCAGTTGGCCAACCTGGTAGAGTTACCGGCGGTGCAATTGGTACCACTGGTGTCGGTTTATGTAACAGGCAACTAGACCAGCTGGTGAAAGGTTACCGGTCAAACGGCAGGAGAACGTGAGCATATTGCATTTAAGTCTTGGTTGGAAAAAAATAGTTACTTTCGTGCAAAAATGTTAAAATGAATAAATTTGAGTTTTCTCCATTACCAATCATTTAGTCTTTAACATGCCGTTTGATTTGGCTTTAAATTGTCTAAATAACATCCACGATTCTAGATGTACTGACAGTGAAAATGTTATCATGTGGCCGTTTTGAAACGGGGAATTTTAGAGAAATTAAATTTGTTTGAAATGTTTAGCTCACATAGATCAATATGTAAACCAAGTTTCATTATTGTATCTTAAACCGTCTCTGAGATATTGAGGTTTAGGAGTTATATCAAAAACACATAGATCTACAGACCGACAGACAGAAAATGGTTCGAGATAGGACACATGTTGTATGCGTCTTTGCTTAATTTGACCTCCAGAATAACCCAGTAAAGTTTGTCACAGTGGAAGCTGGACACCCTGTATAATATTTTTCCCACTAGGAAAAAGTTTAATCTACGAATATCACACCATATACATAGTCGGTTTAAACTTGTTTAACAAACAAAAACCTTCCACACACTTTCGTTAACATTAGATCTAATAAGAATAAATATAAATAAAAGGGTGGTTGAAGGATTGAGGAGGTGAAGGGTCGTCTAGACAGGAAGGGAAAGGTCAATCTCCTAATGAAACGTTAGTAAACGCACGTTGCGTTGCGGCATTGCCACGAGCGTAGCTGACGGACGTTTAATGATGCAATCAACGTTCGTTGTCTCCTGCGAAGTCGAAAATCGCAAATTTAAACCATGTTTTTTTCTGTAAATAGAACTATTGTAAATAGATTAAGAGGGGGCTCCGTCACGAAATATTTGGCGTTTCTACCTGCTTCCCCCATAAGGCCAATGTTATCTTGAAAGTCCGTCCCTCCTCAAGGGATTATCCGATATCGTTGACTTACGGTTCATTTAAAAGAGGACAAAATACCCAGCGATTTTATTGAGCAAAGTTTTGATATCACAAATAATTCATCTGAAAAAAATCATAAATATTGAATATTTTGTAATTTGTTTAACGATTATTATTTTGTGGTATTGACATTTTGCTCGCTGTAATCGCTAGATCATCTTTTATTGTTTGAAATGAGTCATAATTCAACTATATTGGATAACACGTTGAGGAGCGGCGGGTTTTTAAAGTTAATATTGATCTTATTAGAGAAGCAGGTAGAAGAAGAGGATTGGAGCCCCCTCTTAAATAAGAAGTATAAATAAACACATTAAGTAATAAAAGTAAGGAACTCTGGTATTTTGTGTAGGTAATTAGTCAGTATTTGTTTGAATTAAGTAAGTTACTATCTTCATTAACTTTAACGAAGACGACTACCAAGGGGTCAACATTTCGATTCAAATTTCTTGTAAAAACCTGACGAAGTCTATAGTTTTGATTCGAAAATCTATAATTTTACAGCTTCCACTATTACTTTTCCATTAGTAATAAAATGCAAAACACACTGCTAAACTTTTGCTAAATGCTTTTGTTTGTTTGCTTTTGTTTGTACTCTTTCATGAAAGTCATGAAAGAGTACAAAAACCCCTATGGACATAAACTGGAAAAACCTGCGATCAAACCTTTCTATTTCAACGTAAACGAGAAAAATCAGTTGCTCGAATTCCGTACAAAGTCAGGAAAGAGTACAAAAACCCCTATGGGACATAAACTGGAAAAACCTGCGATCAAACTGTTCTATTTCACCGTATACGAGAAAAATCAGTTGCTCGAATTCCGTACAAAGTCATGAAAGAGTACAAAAACCCCTATGGACATAAACTGGAAAAACCTGCGATAAAACTGTTCTATTTCACCGTATACGAGAAAAATCAGTTGCTCGAATTCCGTACAAAGTCAGGAAAGAGTATAAAAACCCCTATGGGACATAAACTGGAAAAACCTGCGATCAAACTGTTCTATTTCACCGTATACGAGAAAAATCAGTTGCTCGAATTCCGTACAAAGTCAGGAAAGAGTATAAAAACCCCTATGGGACATAAACTGGAAAAACCTGCGATCAAACTGTTATATTTCACCGTATACGAGAAAAATCAGTTGCTCGAATTCCGTACAAAGTCAGGAAAGAGTATAAAAACCCCTATGGGACATAAACTGGAAAAACCTGCGATCAAACTGTTCTATTTCACCGTATACGAGAAAAATCAGTTGCTCGAATTCCGTACAAAGTCAGGAAAGAGTATAAAAACCCCTATGGGACATAAACTAGAAAAACTTGCGATCAAACTGTTCTATTTCACCGTATACGAGAAAAATCAGTTGCTCGAATTCCGTACAAAGTCAGGAAAGAGTATAAAAACCCCTATGGGACATAAACTGGAAAAACCTGCGATCAAACTGTCCTATTTCAACGTAAACGAGAAAAATCAGTTGCTCGAATTCCGTACAAAGCCAGGAAAGAGTACAAAAACCCCTATGGGACATAAACTGGAAAAACCTGCGATAAAACTGTTCTATTTCAACGTAAACTAGAAAAATCAGTTGCTCGAATTCCGTACAAAGTCAGGAAAGAGTATAAAAACCCCTATGGGACATAAACTGGAAAAACCTGCGATCAAACTGTTCTATTTCAACGTAAACGAGAAAAACCATTTGCTTGAATTCCGTACAAAGTCATGAAAGAGTACAAAAACCCCTATGGGACATAAACTGGAAAAACTTGCGATCAAACTGTTCTATTTCAACGTAAACGAGAAAAATCAGTTGCTCGAATCCGTACAAAGTCATGAAAGAGTATAAAAACCCCTATAACTGGAAAAACCTCCGATCAAACCTTTCTATTTCAACGTATACGAGAAAAATCATTTCCTCGAATTCCGTACAAAGTCATGAAAGAGTACAAAAACCCCTATGGGACATGAACTGGAAAAACCTGCGATCAAACCTTTCTATTTCAACGTATACGAGAAAAATCATTTCCTCGAATTCCGTACAAAGTCATGAAAGAGTACAAAAACCCCTATGGGACATAAACTAGAAAAACTTGCGATGAAACTGTTCTATTTCAACGTAAACGAGAAAAATCAGTTGCTCGAATTCGGGCAAAATGTTTCGTGATCACCCAGGTTGTGTAAGTGTACCGATTAGTTTATAGCGAAGCTTTTCCAGAAATTAGCTTAATGGATTTTTAACACATGGTATTTGGTCGTTAAAAATCTTACTTTGTAATATCTGGATCTATATATATGGTCGAAATTCTGTCAATAGTCTCAAAGAAGATAACATCAATAAAGATGGCATCCAAAGATGGCAACAAAGTGTCGGAACGAAACAAAAGGATATTTCACAATAAAGAAACAACCGTCACGACTTGAGAGCTTTCTGACATTTAAGATGATCTTTATTATCCTTTATTTCAACTTTGTTTAACATTACTTTAGTCTGACCTTTCGTTTTAACTTATTACTTACATTTTATTGACTTTATCATGTTTATAGGAAAATATTTGTATAAATGCTATTTGTAATTTAAGATCCAAGTTTATTGTTTTAATTACTATAAAAAACAAGGTAAAGAACTTAACAAGATGTTTAATTAGTTTTAGAGAATTTTCTCTACTCGAGAGAATGTAATATTTCTAATAGAAAATAAAATTGTATTTTTATAAAAATATAATAAATAAATAATACTAGCTACAAATTAATTGGATTTTAATAAACAACCAACCAATCAGATATAGTTTAAAAATATTGGGGTGTGCATCTACGTTGATCCAAATATATAATCTCCATTATCAAAATCCTTAACCCTAGAAAAGCTTTGAAAATTAAACCACGCCCATTGTGCTTAAGGTTTAAAAAAAACCAACAGATTTTCAAAAACCTATAAAGTAACACTGACGTTGTAATGTACCAGTATTGGGCTTTTTCTCCGAGCAAAGCTTGGCCCCCACTATAACTCGACGAATTTTCAAATCAAACGTTTAACATTTTAAAAGAGCAAAGAAAAGCTACGTTTAGCGTAATTTTTTTAAAATTTATCTCCATTAAAATTAAAAAGTTACTCCCAACTGAGATAATCACTCACTAAATGCTTCCTCCAGATTCATTGTTCCTCATCTAAATGTTTCTCTGCTAACGAACTCGCTGTCAAAGTTTCCATCTCTATTTGCTCTTCGTTAGGCTCTCTTCAGGAAAACTTGCAGAGTAAAGATCTGTATCAGGAGTTTCATCAGGCTAGATGTTGTCGGTGTTGATCGATGATAAAGAAAATGGGGGGTTCGGCAATGTCAGTGGCGAGACACGGTTATAGTGGGGTTATTTTCAGTAAGATACATTGATATGCACATAACGTAACAAGAATTACACTGTAAAGTTATCCAAAAAATATATTTTGATAATTATAAAAGTACAAAGAAAAATGTGATTATACTTATTTATAACAGTATATGATGGAATAATTTGTTCCAAAAATCCTGTACTCTATCTTAAAATGAAGGCTTTTAGCGAATTTCCCCTATAGGGAAGAAGCTATTACCGTAGTCGGCATGGTAAGACCTAGGCCCGGGACCATGATAACTTTTCGTTTTGAGGTCCCCAGACCCCAAAAACACCATTCGTTCAAAACTGTATATATATATATATATATATATATATATATATATATATGTGTGTGTGTGTCCGTGAGCACGATAACTCTCGTAAAAATTATCCGATTTTGATGAAATTTGGTATAAACGTGTAAAGCAACATTTATGACTTTAAGTTCGAAAACCAGCCAGATCGCTTTATCTGAAGGGGTATTTTGGGGGGGTTTTGTACCCCAAAAATGGGTTTTTTGAATTTTTTACATATAATTTTGGAAATAGTCAAATTTTAGTTTTTACCATTGGATTCAGCTTAAAAAAACACACAATTTGGTATTTTGATCATTTCTCTACGTCAATTGGTTACCGAGATATTGAAAGTGCTAAACACAGTACGTTGTCTAATGTTATTCTTATGGAGGAAAAGAAAAATTTTATACCTCGCTTATTTATGAACGTATACTGACAAAACTTGGTATACGGCTTCATCTGGTTGTAGACCATTGATATTTGCTCAAAAAAACAATTTTTTGCTAAAGGCTCCCGTAGCAGCAAACCTGCATACTCAGCCCCATGTTATTCTTATGGAGAATAAGTAACGTGTTATCTCCCTTAATTATGAAAATAAATTAATGAAATTTGGTATGTGGCTTTACCTAAATGAGTTATATTGATATTTTTATAAAACCCCATTTTTTGTTTTCCTTTCTTCAGCAAACCTGCATACTCAGCTGCCATGTTATTCTTATGGAGACTAATTAAAATGTCATAAATCGTTTATTTATGAATGGATATTGATGAAACTTGGTATGTGGCTTTATGTGGTATTAAGATACATATATATGCATTTGAAATTCGCTGAGTATGCAGGTTTGCTGCTACGGGGGTATTTGTAATTATCTCATAATATTGTTTTGGCTGTCCTGACATACCTGGTTTTGTTTTTCTGACACTGATATAATTAAATTTTGCAGTGGTGTAAAGGCGAGTAAATTTCCTTATGAAATATATTTTTGAAAAATAAATTAGCGTTTTTGTTCGTTATATTTCTTTCAATTAAAATAAAATGTACACTCTTAAAAACGTGGGTATATATATTTTAGGACGACTTTTTATAAAACATCAGAGGCTCTTACAAGTACAAATTACTGTTTTGATTGAATAACAAGCAAAAATGTAAGTTTTTTGATTATTTAACAGCTCTGCATAATCTTACTTAAAGCTTTACAAACATTATGAACCCACAATGTATTGAGAAATTGCAGACCTTTACACCTGATTCAGGTAAAATAACCTGTACAAGTAAACATAATCAAGAGATAAAAATAAATGTTAACTAATCACAAAAAATCCTACTCAACAGCGCTGTTGATATGACAATATTATGAGGTTATAAGGGATTATGTGGTTGTAATAGATTTATTATCTTTAGAGGTTGAAGAACTGTCTGATCGGTCCATTGTTTGTTAAAACTCTGGTTTGAAATAACAATAGAAACATTACAAAACGGGTTTGATTGAAACTCCGTAGGAATATTGTAAATTAGATTTATTACTAATATTAGTATTAAGCATTACGCTATACAAATTTGACTTACATATTTAAATGTATGTGTACTCCTATATATTTAAACAACATTAAAATAGTTCAGATACGGAGCTGGGTAAAACAGAATTGAGGAGTGTTGATATCTCAGTAACCGATGCTTTGGAACGGTTACTTTTCCCCAAGTAATGTAACTGATATCTAAAGTATCGGTTACTCTGTTTTGACAAAGATCATGTAGGAGGAGCTATAAAATAATGTAGGCCTAACTAAAACTGTGTACTTTCATATTACGTTTTTTGCGCTACACTAGCGCTGCATGTCTTCTGTTCAAACGACAAACAAACATTATGACTTAACTACTTTAAAAAAAACATAAAATACTACAACATAATTACATTATTTTTTTTAGCTGGGGTTCAGCTTAAAAAAAAAACTGTCTCCAGTATTAATATTTGTATTAGTTCAATAATAGAATAAGATTTAGTATTAGTATTAGGGCCTGAATAAATTTCAATAGTATCTGATGTTTACTTTTCCATTCCTAATCAAACTAACATTGTATTTTTACAGTTTTAGTAAAAATATCTATAATAATTTGTCGTTCATTTATAAATACAGCATATGTGGAAGTAACTGTTATTTAGTTACTGTTGTTTATACACATGGTAGTATATTATTAGGATTCGAAATGAAAATGCGGTTACAGGTAGTTCAAAAATTCACTAGCGGTTACAATGTAACCGATATTTGTAACTGATACACGAAAGTATGTAACGGTTATTTATAAATACTGGTTTGTTCTCAAGAACAGAACAGCTTAAATGTGCGGTTCGTAGATAAAAGGGAAAACTTAAGAGGACATTACAAAGCCACAATCATAAAGTAAATACACTGGCAACATGATAGTTCTTTTTGAAATATTAGAGAGTTTTCAAACAACAAAGAGTTAATTCCTCACCAACCAGCGACGCAGTGGTTAAATGTAACAAAGGGTTTTTCACAATACCAACCAAACGTGGAAATAATGGAGTCATATCTTGAAAGGCTTGGGACATTTGAGATGCTTTATTATCTGTTATCACTACTTTGTTTTGACGTTTCGTTTGTTTTTGTTACATTTTACATACAAATTTATGTCATAGTAAAATATTTATTGTAAGATTTGTTTTTTTTTGTGTTTTAAGTAGAAACATATTCAAAGGTAAGTGTACTTTATAAATTTATTTATACATTTTAGCGAATTTCCCCTATAGGGAAGAAGCTATTACCGTAGGTCTCATGGTAAGACTTTATACTTAAGCCCAAGACCATGATAACTTTTCATTTCGAGGTCCCCAGATGCCAAAAACACCATTCGTTAAAATTTTTATATATGTATTTATATATATAAATATATATTTATGTATATATATATATATATATATGTGTGTGTGTGTGTGTGTCCGTAAGCACGATAACTCTCGTAAAAAAGATCCGATCTCAATGAAATTTGGTACAAATGTGTGAAGTACCATTTATTTGAACGAGTTCGAAAACCAGATGAATCACACCACCCGAAGGGGGGTTTTGGGGGGTTTTGTACCCCAAAAATGTGTTTTTGGGGTTTTCACATGTAATTTTTATTTAAATCAAATTTTAATTTTTACCATTGAATTCAGCTTAATAAAACAAACAATTTGGTATTTTGATCATTGTTCTACGTCAATTGGTTACCGAGATATTGAAATTGCTATACACAGTACGTTGTCTAATGTTATTCTTATGGAGAAAAAGAAAAATTGTATGTCTCGCTTATTTATGAACATTAACTGACGAAATTTGGTATATGGCTTCATCTGGTTGTGGTTTATTGTTGTTTGCACAAAAAAACAATTTTTTGCCTAAGGTTCCTGTAGCAGCAAACCTAGGTACTTGGTCCCCATGTTATTCTTATGGAAAATACTTAAAATGTTATATATCGCTTATTTATGAATGTATATGGATGAAACTTGGTATGTGACTTCAATAAGATGAGTTCTATTGATATTTGCATAACAACCCATTATTTTGTGTGGCTTGTTGCAGCAAACCTGCGTACTCATCCCCAATGTTATTCTTATGGAGATTAATTAATATTTTAATTGTCGCTTGTTTGTGAATATATTTATTATGAATCCTGTTAAGTCTTTTAATGTGTTATGTTATATATTCATTGGAAATTCGCTGAGTATGCAGTTTTGCTGCGACGGGGGTATTTAAATAGTCGTCACTCAATCAAATGTTTATTTTTTAATATCCCAACCTCGGAGGGGGCTCCAGTCATCGCCTTCTACTTGCTTCTCCTGCAAGGCCAACGTTATCTACTAAAGCCCGTTTCTTCTCAACGTGTTTCCGATGTCGTTCATTTTACGATCAATTTAAAGAGCAAAAAATACTTAGTGATTTCAGTGAGCTGAATTTCGTTCACAATAATAGTTATTCCATAACATTTTTAAATGTTAAATATTTTGGAATTTTACTGAAAATTATTATTTGTGACATCGACATTTTTCTCCAAAAAATCGCTTTGTATCTACCGATCTTTAAAACTAACCATAAATCAATGATTTCGTATAATCTGTTGAGGAGGGGCTTTGAGAGTTTAAATTGATCTTATGGGGAAAGCAGATAGAAATGTCAGATGGTTTGTGATAGGAGGAAAATAAATCGTCCCCCTCCCCCCCTAAAATTAATTGTCGTACCTGTATGATCTGGATTTCCACAACCATTATGTAATCACCTAAATGCAACTGCATTGCGTGTTAATTTATCGCTTTTATCATCACCATAAATTGTTGCACCTTTGGATCAAACGGTCAACAGTTTTCGATAGAAAAGAGCTTTTCTCCATTAAAAAGTTGCTCCCAAGTCCCAACTGAGATAATCACTCACTAAATATTTCCTCCAGATTCATTGTTCCTCATCTAAATGTTCTCGGCTAACGAACTCGCTGTCAAAGTTTCCATCTCTATTTGCTCTTCGTTAGTCTTTCTTCAGGAAAACTTGCAGAGTAAAGATCTGTATCAAGAACTTTATCAGGCTAGACGTTGTCGGTGTTGATCGATGATAAAGACCAAATTGGGGGGGGGTTGTTACTAAGAAGAAAAGCATTACGTAATATGTGTATGACCCCAATGTCATGTGGTAATACGGTACAAGTTTACTTAATCAACCAGTAAATATACAGTAATGAATAGTATGCAACCAGGGAGCTGTCGAAGTAATACTCATGTTGTATTATTATTATGTTGCAGTGACTAAAACTGTTGGGTGAAGATTAAATATACTGAGTGGTCATATCCGAAATAAAGAAAAGATACATTGAGCTATAAATAACAACTGGAGTGACCTTAACAATTCAGACAAGAGGCAAATAAGCTGTAAAAATCCGATAATCAGTTGGGGGAAGTGGTGACATATTACTCCAAGTCATCTAAACAAACTGATTGTCCTTCCCCGAACAAAGCTCGGCCGCCAGTTACTTTAAAAAAAAATCGGACTTAAATGGTTTAAAACTATAACAGTTGAAAGAAAACAGCTAGCTGACATAGTAACACTCACATAGAAAAGTATTAATGCGGGACTTTCTTCCTAGCAAAGCTTGGAACCCCAGGTACCGAAATTAATACGAGCAATATCGGAATAGATTTTGCTCAAACTTTGAAAAAAGGGTTTTAGGACCTCTCATATCAATTGGCAATATCCTAACCCCTGGAAAACTCAACTGAATATTTGAAATTAAAACATTAGCCTTAAGGATTATCACATAATAATAAAATATCACAACAGCTGATCAAAAACCACTTGTCAAAGTGGCAATCACGCGGTAAAGTATCAATGTGCCTTTCCTCTGAGTGAAGCTCGGCCCCGAATACATGTATTTGGTGCGAGCTAACTAACATCTATACATTCAAAATAAAAGTATCAGAATATAGTAATAACCTCGATTACATGTAGCAAACACCACCTACAGCCCTTTATGCCCCTGGTATCTCCAACCACGATCCAAGGCTTATGGTGTTTTCATAGCCGTATTACATTTGCAGTAAAGAGAACTTAGAGATTAATGATCTATTGTTTATTAAAACACGTTGGCAACAATAGAAATGCTGTTGAGCGATTTGTATACAATGCTTTGTACGAGCCTGTAAGTAACGATGAATTCAAAATGATTAGTAATTAATATTAATTTATGAGAAAGGGTTTTAGCGAATTTCCCCTACAGGGAAGAAGCTATTACCCTAGTCGGCATGGTAAGACCTAGGCCCGGGACCATGATAACTTTTCGTTTTGAGGTCCCCAGACCCCAAAAACACCATTTGTTCGAAACTATATAAATATATATATATATATATATATATATATATATATATATATATATGTGTGTGTGTGTGTCCGTGAGCACGATAACTCTCGTAAAAATGATCCGATTTTGATGAAATTTGGCATAAACATGTAAAGCACCATTTATGACTTAAGTTTGAAAACCAGCCAGATCGCTCTATCCGAAGGGGTATTTTGGGGGGGTTTTGTACCCCAAAAATCTGTTTTTTGAGTTTTTTACATATAATTTTTGAAAAAAAGTCAAATTTTAGTTTTTACCATTGGATTCAGCTTAAAAACACACAATTTGGTATTTTGATCATTCCTCTACGTCAATTGGTTACCGATATATTGAAAGTACTAAACACAGTACGTTGTCTAATGTTATTCTTATGGAGGAAAAGAAAATTTTATACCTCGCTTATTTATGAACGTATAATGACAAAACTTGGTAAACGACTTCATCTGGTTGAGTTCTATTGGTAATTGCTCTAAAAAAACAATTTTTTGCCAAAGGCTCCCGTAACAGCGAACCTGCGTACTCAGCCCCCATGTTATTCTTATGGAGAATAATTAAATGCTATGTCTCCCTTAGTTATGAACATAAATAAATAAAAACTGGTAGGCTATACGACTTCACCTAGTTGAGTTATATTGATATTAGCATAAAAACCCATTGTTGTGTACCTTGTTGCAGCAAACTTGCATACTCAGCCCCAATGTTATTCTTATGGAGAATAATTAACATTGTATATATCGCTTATTTGTGAATATATTTTTATGAAACTTGGTAAGTGGCTTTATGCAGTATTAAGAAATTTATATCTCCAATGGAAATTCGCTGAGTATGCAGGTTTGATGCTACGGGGGTATTTAATTCCAGCAACGAACCTAACCAAACTGTAACCACCTTACGACCGCATTAACAAAATAGTGCAGGATCCATTACCAGCTCCTTCGTCGCTGTCCAACACTTGTGGGATGGACTAAACCAGGTGAAACAGAACATTTCCTGCTGTTAGGTTAGGTTAGACACTGGTCGATGATGTACTGAGTGCCCCACTTCCACTGTCTAAAACTGCCACGAGATATTTGTTAAGTTAAAGCAAGGAAATCAAACAGTATAAAAGTATAAAGTAACTTTTAACCTATGTTAATCCGTTTTGGTCTGTAAGTCTGATCGTGTTTTGTCGACAGAAACCTTAATATATCAGAAACAGTTTAAACTGTTGGGTTTCTACAAAATTCCGTTTTAAAATTAAGGCGGTTTGAAAATTGCAGTTTAATATGTAACGAAATAAAAATGACTTAATATGCAACTTCTTATTCAGGTTGAAAGACGTTCTAACGGTGTGTTAAAAAAATTGGATTATGAAAAATGGAGACCTCTAAATTCAGAAGTAGAAATAGCCTAACTATTAAAAAGAAATTGACCACCTACCAGTTAGACTGTCTCCAAGTTGGAATTAGTTTTATACCTTTAAACTTCTTTGACACCCGAAATCATCAGGTGGTTGATCTATCTGAAATGTACCGCTATATGAAAATAGTTTTAAAGAATAGGCAATTTTGAGAGTAAGAAGAAGGAAAACGTAATTGTATGCTCTAATTTCAACTTTATGTTAATCTGTTGATGTAACGGTTTATTTCTTCTTTACAAAACGTATTGATAACGTATTCATAACAATTTGAAAAAAATTTCAATTTTCATAAAAGTCCTTTTGTGCCAAACATACAGTACGCACAAGTGGCCGGTTGTCAACTTCTCAAGTTGGTACTCCTGGCGCGGTGACCTGGTTACGGTAACGGGACCGGCAGTGTTGCCACTTTCACTGACATAACCTAACCTAACCTGCCCCTCACTTGCACACGCACACACACACACACGGAGGAGAAACTAGCATTCTCCGATGCTATATATAGGCAGTGGCCGCCCCCGTGTAGAAAGGTCGAGCAACGGGGAGCAAGCTGCTTCCCGCCAAACCAAGAGCGCATTGTTGAGGTCGTAATTTTGGAGGGAAGACGAAAAAACAGCTGCTTTTTCCATGGAGCAAACAAGTTAACTTTACCAAATTGGTAAGTGTATTTAAGGGTTTATGAGTTTCATTCAACGAAGTTAATTTTTCTAGAGGCCTACTTGGTAGACCGCCATTTTCCTCAGGTAACCAATCAAATCTTCTCTTCAAAGTTATATTAATCAGCTGATTGTCATGTAACTCGTGAGGAGAAGATTTGATTGGTTGCCATGGGAGCAGAGTTGATAGAGGCTCAGAAGGTAGTCGACCATAGGCTATACTTATAGGCTAACACGAGACGAGCGCGTTCTAGATATTAGGCTTCGATTTATTAGACAAATGTTGAGGATGTGATACATACTGCGTTACTGTCTCAGTATTAACATGTGTTCTGGCTGTTAAACAGTGTTTACTCTATTTAGCTGTTTTAGCATACAAAGGACATTAATCTTTTCTCAATCATAAGGACAAATACGAACTTTAAGGGTAGCTAGCGCCCTTAAGTTCTTTATGAAAATATAGTGGAAACAACCTCAGACCGAGGTCTATCAAATGACACCAAAAATGTAAAAATCTGTTTGGAACTGTAGGAGGAGTCCCAGTCACAAAAAACTCTGGAGTATTAAATAAGAAAAGATCAAACTAATTCTTAGGGCTCCACCCCATGGGCTCTGAAACTTCAAATGCAAATCTTATACGAGGATATCGTTTGTAAAATTATCATTTGTAGTTTAGATGTTTGACAGTTACAGCAAAATAAATCATATGATGAAATGTAAACAAAGTGCTGGATGAAGATTCCATTGTGCTGGTCAGGTTGATATTGAATTTTTGGGATCAAAGTCGCGGGTAAAACCTAGCAGTATATAAAGATATCTGGACATATCGAATATCGGTACTGGACAGTAAATACAAGGGAAAGTGCCGAGACCGCGTCGCCCGGCCAACCCGAGCCATGCCTTTGTGTGCGTTTTACACGGCACATTCGTCACGGCCCGACAATGGGTGACGATTTGGCTGGAAAGCAAGAGGGGGAAAGTGTAGGGGAAATTTGGAAAATATGGTTCTGAAATGGAAGGGGGAGCAGCTAGTGGGTGCTGAAAGAAAATTGTTGCTACTAAGTCGGACACGTTTGATATCAAAGGGGAAAAGCGAACTTGAACAATGTTTCCTCTTAAATATAAAAATAAACAACTTGATTAAGTTGCCTTTTTTAAATTCATCAAGATTAAATAAATTTGAACAAAAACTAATCTGTTAAGAGGACGTTGGAGTCAGAAGAAATATCGTCGCTGACCCTAGCGCTACGGGCTGAAAAGCATATTTTTTTGTTACTGTTTGACCTATTGATTTGGAATAAATTTTGTTTGAATCTTTATAAAGTTTTGATTAGTTTTTGCTGAGAGTTTTAAATTTTTAATGATTAGGAAAACTACAAAATATGTATAAAAAGATAGACTTTAAATTACTATACTTTTGGACATGTATTATTTTATTTAGAAAATAGCGAGCAAACCACCCGCGTCTTAAAAATACCTTTAATTTGAGACATCTTTCATAATCGTATGTTGATAAATAAGCGAGATATATGGTTTTAAGTTTAACATTGTTCTTATGGAGGTAAAAATCCAACATGGCCACTCTCCAACGCCCTCTTAAGTAAACAAACAAGATTGACCAAGTCAGTACAAAATTATGTATCTGTATTATAATTATATCTTCCAAGATACTGTCTTGGATGTTTTATTATTTAGCCAGTGCCCTATCTTCCACAAGGGAATCTCGCAATCATAGAGCCAGATGTTTTAAAATGCGACATTACAATCGACTGACTACCTAAATAAAATAAATCAACAGAATATGAACATTGGAACTTTCACAGCCCATGGAGCATAGCCCTGAACGCGAATGTTGATCAAAACCCCAAAACACACGATCTAGAGAGTAAGGTATTTTGATTGAGACGAAACATGTACAAAGAATTATAGTTTTAGACACAGAAAATCGCAGAAAAATAATAATTATGGTATCAATATAGAAAATAATAGATACATACGCATATTTGTTCTTCATTTTGTTACTGTCTGAATAATCTCTAGTTGATTTTTCAGTTAAACGATACGGAAAAAGGTTAAGCTAAAGCAAAAGAAAAGCTGAGACGTAGCCACTGTAAGCTGAGACGGTATCAAGAGGGATCTAGCAGGAGCTGATACGTTGTGTTGTCTTCCTTTATGTCGTCTTGTTTTCACTTCAGTGAACAATAACCCTTATTTCGAAAATAAATGGCTTAATAATACTAATTTATATAATATCAATTAAACGAAACAAGAATATTAATAAGTTTAACAAATAAACTCAAGCCTTGAAGTCATATTTTGTTAAGAAAAAAAAGGTACAGAAGTAGACTTACCACTGCTACAATAACGAGAGATGACCAAATCAAAAAATTACCTGAAAGAAAAAAAACATAAAATTAGATTATAAAAGAAAATATAAATCGTAGGCAAAGCTATCATCATAATAGTAATATATATGACAATTGTATAATACAAATTAGCCTTACTTTAAGATACAACGTTTTCAATGAGCACGCACTTACAAAGTGGTAAATATCTATAACATTCCTGAAAACAGGTGAATGCTCCTCTACAAGAAATCAACCAGGTGTTTCGGGGATTTTTCGGTACATGTTGAAGACTCAACTAATATTATAGGGTTGACCAGTTCCCACAAAAATACAAATAAAAAAATAAAACCCTTATAGTACAATAGTAAACCCTTGATATGATAGTAAAATTGTGTCAAGATAACATTATTAAAATTAAATCAGTCAACTAACTAAAATGTAACAAATTATTAGTTATTCCCACATAAAATGTTTACCATCACAATTATTCATCTAAATTATAACGTGGTATTTTAAGATTTAAATTAATTAACCTACTTCCCAATCCTGTCTTCCCAATATTAGACAACCAAATTAACCTTCCATTATATTTCATATAACCATAAAATCGATTACCGTATGCTATACAGTATACAGGGTGTCTCGAAAGTCGAGACCAAACTTCACAGACTTGTTAAATGAACTATTTCCAACAAAATTTGTCGTAGGTTGTCGTAGGTATTTACCATGTACATATCATATCCTTCACAGTTTACAAGCTATTGAAGTTTTTAATATTGGTTATAATCTACATATTGCAATCTTATAAATTATTTTTAGACAAGAAAATATAAACTTTTACAGCGTATAAAAATAAGGAGTAATTATAATAAATGCAGCTTTTAGGAGTTTCATGAAATAAAAAAAACAAATTAACACATATATAGTTTTTATTTATAATATATTTTACTTTAAATTAATGGCTAATTTAAGAAAATGTGTACTAGTTAAAAAAATTGCCATTGCTGAAATTAGGAAAATAAATCTTTTAATATCTTAACAATATTATTATCTGCAATAAAAGGGAAGGCTTTTAAGATATAGGATTACTCTCTAAGGCAGAAAATTTATACGACAACACTGCTTAAAAGTTAAAAATTTGTTTTAAATGTAAAATTTAAATTTAAATTGCGGTAAATTGTGTTTTTTACTTTCTCCCCCTATACATAGTATATGGAGAAAGTATTGTTTTCGTCAAAATTTTCGAATTTGAGTTGTTAGTGGAAATATTCGTTTTGGTGCTCCCTGAACCCAAAAAAGTGGTTTTTACGTGATGTCTGTCTGTGTGTGTGTGTGTGTGTGTCCGTGTGTGTGTTGTAACCTCTATACCTTTTTTATTTTATTTTACTTATTAATTATTTAATTAATCTCTTTTTTCTTTAATTAATTATTATTTTTTAATTTTAATTAATATTTCAAACAACAAAAATCAATGATATTCAATTAAGCTATCTCAGGGTTCCATTTAATTTATCTCAGGGTTCATTGATTTATTAATTACTAACTCAGCCGGCAAAACATAATATTCTTAACGACAGGGTGGACCCATGTTGAATCTTATCCACATGTGAAATCCTGTGAGTTCGTGTGGAGCTTGTTAGAAATTAGGCCTTGATAATAAAAGAGTATATGATTCTGAACACACATCTATTTATTTATAAACATCTTAACTTAACAAAGGTTGTAAAAAAGTTCAATTAGTCCTTAAATACAGATAAAACTAATACACCCTAATCACATCAGACAATTTAATAACTATCTTGTACCTGTGAATTTATTTGTGAAACAAATAAATGTCACTGAGAATAAAACAATTTATTTATAAAAGTTCTTGTAGAGTTTTGTTTATGTTTTTACTGTTGTTTAAGTTCCATTAAATATTATGCCGTTGTCTAGATAATATTAGTTTTCAGTTAGATATTGACTAACTGGATTTTGATTATAGTCCTTCTTTTAGTAGGGATAGGCTATGCCTCTATGTATTGATCAGCCCTAGCATGGTCCTGACCGAGCCCTAGCCTCTGATAATTTCAATGTTCAGAATAGGTTTACTATTTCCAAATAGTTTCAGTTAACACAACGAGATAGGCTATGTCTTTTTATAACCCAAACTAGGTTATCCTCAGCCCTAGGTTTCAATTAATTTAAGTAAATTTGTCAGAAGTATCAACAATAAATCATTTTGATTAAGTTAAATACTTATCAATTCGATGTTTTTTCCACAAGGCCTAGACACTAATTACACTGTCACAGATAATACACCGTTCACAAATGCCCTTTTTAACGGATTTCACAACACACCGGAGACGCCATCTTAGCGTCTATCAGCTAGATTCAGAGTACATCTTCCAGCACCTTCCCGCACCGATGAAACTGACAAAAGACCAAGAATTGCGCGTTCTCCTTCTATTTATGTGAGAGGATGACTCACTCGTACCAAGCAATCTGATTGGCTGTCTAGATCACGCTACCAGGTTTTGGGCTAAACTGCCCCGCGTTTCTGCGCGGTAGACCTCGCCAATATGGCCGGTTTCCCTCTTTATTAATTTTGACATATTTACTCATTAAAAGATCGACTTTTCTATTTTCTAACCGAATTTGATAATTTTCTCAGGGCTGCTAGGGAATCTCATATGGTTTATTCCTATGTAGGTTTAATTTTAATTGAACGCTTAGTTTCAAAGATATTCCCGTTTTACTAAGAAGTTAATTATTACACAATAGTTAAACTGTTGGTCTCAACTGTTAAAAATTGACTTTTTTATTTCTTGATAGAATTTTATAGTTTTTTCACACAAGCTAGAGAATTTCATATAGTTTGTTCCTGTATGATTTTTATTTCAGTTGGACTCATAATTTTTAAGATATTTCATTTTTACTAACTCAAAAGTTTGTGACATGTCATTTTGTCATTTATCGTTATTAAAATGTATTTAATTTAGCAATGAACTGAACCACCCGTTACAAAACCCCCTTGAGCTTTGCTACCCGATTGCATCGTGTGGCAAAACTCACCACCTAATGGCACAGTGAATGCTATTGTATAGGCCTACTATTTACTTTTGTGACTTTTATGAAATAAAACTTTTAATACCCTAATTTGTTCAAATTATTATAAAACCTTACGTTTTAAATGTGTTCAAGTTATTACAAAATCTTAAATCTAACAATTCTCATACATATCATCACTGAAATAAAAGACACACTTTAAATTGATATCTTAAAATCTAAAAATTACATCATGGTAAAAGTTCATGTACAAAATGTTCTTTATAGTTCATATATCACTGATGATTCCACATACCTTCCAAGATGTTTGTAGTTTACCTCTGTAAATTACTGGATTCCTCTTCTTAAACATCTTTTTGAATACAGTATTTATTTGGATATGGTATTTTTAACTTCTTCCTTCTCATCTTAAGTACATTGTTGGATTCCGGTTTGTTTATTACTGTGTTGCACTATGCTGTTCCTTCATCCATGCACACACACGTTTCACTAACACCATTTAAACCACAGGTACAAGATATACTGTTCGAAGGGGACTAATGTTTTTCATGATGTGATATTAAGACATTTTTAGACATTATTACAATTAATTAATATTTAAACATCACTAAAAAAATTTTAACACAATCAATATCCTTACTTACATCTTTTACAATACAATGCACTAATTATTCAATGTTAATAAACCATAAATCTTAAAATTACTACAAATTTAGAATGCACTCACTAAATGTCTGTTGGAACAGTCGTTTTTACTAATTACAACAACAAGACTTATATCAGATATGAATTGGGATGAGACTCCTCTATCGACTTTTGATAAAGTAGAGCAGCTGAGCAAGAAGCAGCAACATTACCCCATATTCATAATATCTTGTATTAATGACACTTTATTTTTATTTATTATTTTCTATTACTTTGTATTTTTTATATATTTTATTATTATTTTTATTTTTATCAAACATACTGCGTCAAATGTGATACCTAGTTTCTTATGTACACTTACCTTAAAACGTGTGGTACAACCGCATTGAGGCCTTTATATTCTAACATAAACAACTTATTTATTTTGAACACACTTAAAATATAAATACATGATAATGAATGGATGATAATTAATACTAGTGGCTAGAACCTTAACATGTGCTGCCACACAAGCACAGAGGTAGTGGAAAGAATGAAGAGTTTCCTATGGCTGAAAATTGTTAACATGTGCACCATAGACACAGAGGTTATATTGGTGAATTTAATTGTTAGTCAGTTTTTACACTGACTACTATGCTCCATTTTTAGAAAAAGTTTGGGACGGGTTACAGAGCATATTTTATTTTTGGGGACTGACTGATCACTCCACGCCGTAGGCAATAGGTTACCTTTTCTTCAAAGGCCCTACGCCAATCGTTACCTAACGGCACGTTCGCTTCACTGTTCAATATGGTCAAAAAAGTTCAAAAACATTATCGTCGATTCAGCTAGGTATTCTGCCTAGACTGAATCAACCCACCGTTACATATCCTTAACCCTAAAATATAAAAACACATACATACTCGGCCTTCCGTTGAGTGATCAGCGCATTCTTCTTTTCTCATTCATCAACTTTCAGGTATACATACTTTTATCGACAAATTCAGGTAATTTATTATAAATTATGTTTTTCCAATTTTCACATTTTAATAATAAATTCCTCTATTAAATTTAACAGTTACTTATACTTGATGAGATATAATCAAACAACATTACTATTCTGTTACAAGACAGAATTTAAATTAACTTACAATAAAATTGTATGGTTTTAGATGATTTTACTATATGACTCCTTGAACAATTATTTTTTATATAATTTGTATTGGAATAACATACTTTACATTTTGTCCTATTATTTTGATCATATTTGACCAAAATAATATTTGTATCTTTTCTTGATTTTTGTATTATTAGGGCCCAAAAACAGAAATTGTAACATAAACACAAACGGCCCATACTATAGTAATATCCTTTTTTACTTTGTACCAGAAAAAAGCATGACAGATATATCACTAATCCATTGTATTTTCCAAATTATTCAAAAAATTTCTTAAGCTGTGTAACATTGTAAGTTCCTATAATTTCATTTGTTTTTGTATCCTTGACTACATATGCATTGTCCATTTTGATTTGAATTATTTCAAACGGACCCACAAACAATAAAAAGAACTTTTTAATTTTCTTTTTTAGCCTACTTGATAAAGGATGCGTTTTTACTAACACTTTATCTCCCACTTCAAACTTTATTGGATTGATTTTATTATCAAACTTAATTTTCCTCTTTTCAGCTTTACTTTTAAGTTTATCTTTAACTAATTTGATACACTCAGTGTAATCCAACTGTCTATTATAAGGAAACTCAATCACACTTTCTAAGAAATGTTTATTTACTCTACCTAACATAACCTCTGACGGTAAATGTTCTGTTACTCCATGAACTGAATTATTCAAACATTCCTCAACAAACTCCAATGCTGCTGGCCAATTGGTGTGTTTTTTATGACAATATATTCTAATCATTTTATTTATTTCCTTATTGACTCTTTCTGTTGGATTTGACTGTGGGTGATACACGGAGGTGTGAACTGCCCTTATATTTGCCTCTTCTAATTTACTATACCACATGTCACTGGTAAATTGTGTACCATGATCACTTAAAATAGCTTCGATTGGGCCTACTTCAGGGATATACCTATCAAATATTTTATTTAACAATGTTTTCGTACATGCTCTCTTGATTGCATACAGTTTTACATATTTTGAAAAAACATCAACTAGTACAAAGATATATTTTACTCCTCCTACTCCTGTGGGTAACTCGCCTATGAGATCAACTGACACTAGCTGCCTTACTCTTTCTGGAACTATAGGCCTTAATTTACCTATCTGTTTAACAGTGACTTGTTTTGCTTTTTGACATAGTATACATTTTTTCAGCTGATCCTTAATAGTTTTTTCCATAGCAGGAAATACACAAAATTCTTTCAAGCACAAGTATATCTTGTTACCCCCCATATGCCCATACTTTAAATGTGACAACTCAATTAATTTACTTTTAATCCCTTCTGGTATGCAAACTCTAAACTGTTCATCATTCCCTCTCTTTTTTTGAAATAATATATCGTTATGTATCATGAAGTTATTCTTTACCTTGTGATCTTCCCCTCTGTTTAATCTAAATAAAATTTCCCTTAATCTCTCATCCTGCCTCTGTTGTTCCCCTACTTTTTTCAATAATTTATCAAACTCCCTTTTCTCTACCCCCCATTTTATATTAGCCTTTAGTACTTGAATGGTATTCATATCCCTGTTAGTTTGGAATTCATTATCTGTTACCCGCGACAATACATCTGCTGGTACGTTCTCTTTACCTTTCACATACTCGATATCTAGATTATACTCCTGCAACACAAGATTCCAGCGAAACAAACGTCCATTCGAAAGACGACACGATCTTAGAAAGGTCAAACTTCTGTGATCTGATCTAACTATTACCTTGAAATGTCCTATAATATATGACCTAAATTTTTTACAAGCAAACACAACAGCCAGTAACTCTTTTTCAGTAGTTGAATATCCCTTTTCTGCATTTATTAGGGTCCTGCTTGCAAAGCAAACTACTTTTTCCTCGCCTATTTCATTATACTGATATAAAATGGCCGCTACGCTAATATCTGATGCATCCGTATTGATAAAAAATGGTTTGTTCCAGTCAGGGTGACTTAAAAGTACTGATTTCAAGAATTTATCCTTTATTTCCTTAAAAATATTCTGTTCCCTCTCTCCCCAAGTCCATTTACTTTTACTACTTAATAGATGATTAAACTGTGCTGTTAAGTATGAATAGTTCTTCTGAAAAACTCGGTAGTAATTACATAAGCCTAGGAAGCCCTGTAATTTTTTCAGATTGTCTGGTTCTGGAAAATTCTGAATTTTGCTAACTTTCTCTGGGTCCATAGATATTCCCTTATCACTCAAAATATATCCTAGGAACTTCACTTCCTTTTTGAGAAACTCGGTTTTTTCGATTTTCACAGTAGCACCACATTCCTGTAGCCTACTCAATACTTTATCTAAATGTTCTAAATGTTCATCAAATGATTCTGAGGTTATCAGAATGTCATCAACATAGCATGTTACGAACTCTGAAAACTCTGGACCAAAAATTGTATCCATCGCCTTGGTAAAATGAGCAGTACTTACATTTAGGCCAAACGGTAATCTCTTATATTGATAATTTTTACCTCCAAACGTAAAAGCGACATATTTTCTGGAATCTTTATCTAATAACACTTGATGGAAACCCATTGTTAGGTCAAGAGCAGTAAAATATTTTACATTCATGAACTTTTGTAAAATCTCCTCTGTTGTTTGAGTTGATTGTCTGTCTGGCGTTAAAAATGTATTAAGTTTTCTTGAGTCGAGACAGGTTCTTATTGATAAATCTTTTTTAACTACACACACCAAGGGATTTGAAAAACTACTATTAGAAACTTCAATAACATCCATCTGTTGTAATTGATTTAGCTCATCTTCAACTGCTTTCCGTTTATGATAGGGTACCGGGTATGATTTACCTATATATGGTTTATCAACTTTCAAGTTTAACTTTGCAACATAATTTTTTATACAACCTGGCTTGTCTGAGAATACCTCCTTATTTTTGTTCAACACATCTTTTAATTTTTTCAAATTATCATCTGAAATGATGTTACTACAGCTTTCAATATTATGAATTTTATTATTTATGATCTCATCAATATTAACCATGGACTTATGGTTAGGTTCAATTTCATAGCCTGTCATTAGAGTTTTAATTTCATTTAATTTACTACTCATTTCATCATCTTTCTCATAAATCAAATTATTTATGTAATTTACATAGACTACATTGATACTACCAACTGTGTTTTCCTTGTCACTGTGATCTATAGGTATACTATAATACTTATTTAAATGTACTAAGTTAAGCTTCTTTTCTCTGAAATCTATTATTGCATTGTGTTTTGTTAAGAAATCACACCCTAACAACAAGTCAATATGAATTCCCTTTACTACTAAACATTCGATGTTAACTGTCAACGCACCGACGGCTATTTCAATTTGTATCTGTTTTTCAACCCTTTTACTCCTAGCTCCAGTTACTCCTACTATAGTGGTATTTGATACTGGTAATTCAGGTATCCTATAATCAACACTGTTTTTGATTTTGCTATAAAACTCCTCTGACACTATGGTCGCTTGTGACCCAGAATCCACAATACATTTGTTCTTTATACTCCCTATAGAAACTTCTACTACAGGCAAGAAATTATTTACTGTCTCAATCGGTATTTCATTGTAATTACTTTCATTTAAAAGTTCGTTGCTCAGATCATCATAACAGAAAATGTCATTAACCTTCTTTAGGCCTATCAAACTATCAATTAACTTCTCATTTCCCATTACTTTGTCTATTTGACCTTTAGGCCTATCTGATTTTATCTGATCTGTCCTATTGACTTGGGTATAACTATCTATAACGCTCTTAATTTCAAAAAATCCTTTCTTATTTAAATGTACCAGGTCTAAAACTTGTTTATTGCCTAGAAAAATCACTTCCTCATATAGGCTTCTCTTACACCTGGATTCATCTCTACTATCAATTAATGGGTTTGTTACATCTATGATTTTGATTTTGTTTATGTAGGCTAGGCTATGAATAAAAGCATTTACTTGTTCTAATTTTTTAAAATGGTCAACATCACTCAAAGCTAACTTAGGAATAGGCGGGATAGTTAACACTATTATGTTTTTGTTTGCCCTCACTAATGTTTCAATGAGTAATTTATAATCACTTATTATTTCGTTAGTTGACCTACATTTCAAAAAATCATTCGTCCCTATTAATACCATTACCTGTTCATTTATTTTTTTAATATTTTGGTTCACTAGTCCATTTAATTCCTTAATCGTTTGTCCACCCCTACATAAGCCTGCTGTCCATTTTCCACATATTAACTGGGATTGAAAATTCATACATTGTCTTGAAAATCTAACTAATTGAGAATCCCCCAATAGTTCATAACCATTATAGACTGGTTTTGTTATTACTTCTGGCTTATCCAAAGTAATACAGTTAACATGTGGTTCAACTAGTCAATCTTTATTTATTCCACCCCTATAGTTACCCCTGTTATTACCTCTGTAACTTCCCCTATAGTTGCTTCTATTGTTCTCAACATACCTACCAGACCCTCCATTATCACCATCATTGTTGTCATCTAATCTAGCTCCACCCCCCACATTATCTGCATTGTTTCTAACCTCCGAGTTCTCATTGTGTTGGCCTACATTTGCCCTAGGACTATTTTGTCTGAATCCCAAGTTACCTCTGTTCCTGTTATTATAGTTACCGTAGCTTATCGGTAAACTTTCCCTATCATGTATCGTTCCCAGGTTTCTACACATATTTTCTAGTTCACCCTCCGTCGTAATCTCTTTTACTGTCATTATCATTTGAACAGCTGCGGCTGAACTTTCTGGTAAGTGCCTACAAATATGTTTTAAGAACATTTCCATACTGATAGGTTTGTCTAATACTTTATTGATTTCATAGTAATTCATTACATAGGTCTGCAAATCCATCTTACCAATTTTAAAATTACCACTGCTCATTAAGTCACATTCAAATTCCCGCTGCCTAGTGTTACCCCAGTATTTCCTCTTAAACTCAGTTTCAAAATATTGAAAATTATCAAATTTATCTACCTGTTGTCTAGCCCAAGTCTCTGGTTCACCCTTCAAGTATTTAATCAAATGTAATAACTGCACTTCCCAGTTATCACCTGATACTTGTACAAACTTCCTTGCAAACTTTAAATAAATCATAGGATGTACCGAGTTAGGCTCATTACTAAATTTTGTTAAAAACAACTCTGCATTAGCACTTATGGTGCTAGGCTTAGTTGATTTGACTTCCTGGCTTACTACATATGTAGGCTGAGTTTTTTGTCTAAGGTCATTTACCTCACATTCCATATCATTTAACTTAACCTCAACTGACTTTATTCTATTTGTTACAACAACAGCCTCATTATCATATCTTTCTTCAAATCTGTCTTGCTTTTTAACGCACTCCTCAACTCTAATTTTACTATCTGACTCACCTTCATTAAATTTTCGTTCAATTTTCCTTAACTCTCCATCATTAGTGTTAACTCTATGTTCCAACGCAACAGTGCGTTCACTTACCTGTTGAAATGTACCATCAGATTCTACGATTTTGGACTGCATTTTATTAACCCTATCTTCTACCTCACTTAACTCTTTACTCATTTTACACTCAAGCTTTTTACATTCCGCACCTATTCTAATGTCAATCTCGTCCAGTCTATTACTATGTTCGTTTAGTTTTACCTCAATGCTCTCGAACTTACGGTCCATACTGTCAAACCTAGCACTAAACTTCTGATCCATACTGTCAAACCTAGCGTTAAAATTAGCCTCAACTTTTTCAAACCTATCATTAATACCATCACTCATTGTTTGTAATTTAGTATTCATATTGTCACTCATTGATTGCAACATTTTAATTAACTGGCTTTGAAATTCCTTATTTTGGTCTGGGATAGGGTCTACATTACTTTGGCTTGGTACCGGGCCTACTTCATTTTGCATTGTTACGGGGCCTACAACATTTTGTTTTGTTACTGAGCCTACACCTAGTCCATTTAAATCCCAACCAGGCCAATCTTCTCCAGACATTGAAGACACATTAGATGGGCTCTGATTATTATTTTCTAGTACATTGTGATCTGCTACCTCCTCCATTTTACTCAAATCTTCAGATGACATTTTTTAATCAAGTTATAAACTAACACCCGCTTAATAATAAAATTCACAATAACTAGTTCATACTCTTTCAATCACCATTAGCCATCTTCAACAACAAGCCCCACTACTTGGCGCGCCACTTTGTAACCTCTATACCTTTTTTATTTTATTTTACTTATTAATTATTTAATTAATCTCTTTTTTCTTTAATTAATTATTATTTTTTAATTTTAATTAATATTTCAAACAACAAAAATCAATGATATTCAATTAAGCTATCTCAGGGTTCCATTTAATTTATCTCAGGGTTCATTGATTTATTAATTACTAACTCAGCCGGCAAAACATAATATTCTTAACGACAGGGTGGACCCATGTTGAATCTTATCCACATGTGAAATCCTGTGAGTTCGTGTGGAGCTTGTTAGAAATTAGGCCTTGATAATAAAAGAGTATATGATTCTGAACACACATCTATTTATTTATAAACATCTTAACTTAACAAAGGTTGTAAAAAAGTTCAATTAGTCCTTAAATACAGATAAAACTAATACACCCTAATCACATCAGACAATTTAATAACTATCTTGTACCTGTGAATTTATTTGTGAAACAAATAAATGTCACTGAGAATAAAACAATTTATTTATAAAAGTTCTTGTAGAGTTTTGTTTATGTTTTTACTGTTGTTTAAGTTCCATTAAATATTATGCCGTTGTCTAGATAATATTAGTTTTCAGTTAGATATTGACTAACTGGATTTTGATTATAGTCCTTCTTTTAGTAGGGATAGGCTATGCCTCTATGTATTGATCAGCCCTAGCATGGTCCTGACCGAGCCCTAGCCTCTGATAATTTCAATGTTCAGAATAGGTTTACTATTTCCAAATAGTTTCAGTTAACACAACGAGATAGGCTATGTCTTTTTATAACCCAAACTAGGTTATCCTCAGCCCTAGGTTTCAATTAATTTAAGTAAATTTGTCAGAAGTATCAACAATAAATCATTTTGATTAAGTTAAATACTTATCAATTCGATGTTTTTTCCACAAGGCCTAGACACTAATTACACTGTCACAGATAATACACCGTTCACAAATGCCCTTTTTAACGGATTTCACAACACACCGGAGACGCCATCTTAGCGTCTATCAGCTAGATTCAGAGTACATCTTCCAGCACCTTCCCGCACCGATGAAACTGACAAAAGACCAAGAATTGCGCGTTCTCCTTCTATTTATGTGAGAGGATGACTCACTCGTACCAAGCAATCTGATTGGCTGTCTAGATCACGCTACCAGGTTTTGGGCTAAACTGCCCCGCGTTTCTGCGCGGTAGACCTCGCCAATATGGCCGGTTTCCCTCTTTATTAATTTTGACATATTTACTCATTAAAAGATCGACTTTTCTATTTTCTAACCGAATTTGATAATTTTCTCAGGGCTGCTAGGGAATCTCATATGGTTTATTCCTATGTAGGTTTAATTTTAATTGAACGCTTAGTTTCAAAGATATTCCCGTTTTACTAAGAAGTTAATTATTACACAATAGTTAAACTGTTGGTCTCAACTGTTAAAAATTGACTTTTTTATTTCTTGATAGAATTTTATAGTTTTTTCACACAAGCTAGAGAATTTCATATAGTTTGTTCCTGTATGATTTTTATTTCAGTTGGACTCATAATTTTTAAGATATTTCATTTTTACTAACTCAAAAGTTTGTGACATGTCATTTTGTCATTTATCGTTATTAAAATGTATTTAATTTAGCAATGAACTGAACCACCCGTTACAGTGTGTGTGTGTGTGTGTGTGTGTGTGTGTGTCTGTGTGGATGTGTACAGAGCTAGAGCCCTAACCAATGGGCCGATTTTGATGAAATTTGGTATGTAGGTACTAATCCACGATATCTCCAGGCGTTTTTTTCATTTTTTTGAATTTTTGATTTTTAAGGGTAATTATCCCCCAAAAACTGCCAAAAAACATGAAAAATCCAAATTTCTCAAAAACGGCTCTAACGATTTTGATTAAATTTTAGTCGTTTGTAGAACTTTAGTTTTTCAACAAAATGACACCACCCGCATTGCTTTAAAAATTCGGGTTCAGAAATTACAGGACTTAAAACATCAAAAATTCAATGTTTTTGATTTTTCATAAAAATACATAAATATAAAAAATAATACTATTCACCATTAAAAAGAGCTCAAAAAACTAAATAATTTGGTATTTTGAATTACTATTCTACGATTGCTGGTTTCGGAGAAAATTGAAATTTTCATTTAGCGGTAAACACAGTACGTTGTCCAATGTTATTCTTATGGGGAATACAAAAATTACTATTTCTCTCTTATTTACTGATCAATTTAATTCAAACTTGATATGCTTGTCAATTTAGCATTGACCAACAGAGTTAATTCGAAATATGTTGCCCCTTAATAACCCTGGGGGGGAATAGGGGGCATTTCCCCTCTTTAAACCACAAGTGTAGCAATTGATTCTGTAGTGCCTCCAAAGCAGGGATTTGGGTGGATGTTTTTTAAAACAACTTGTTCACAAGATTTTCTGTACATTCGACCGTGCTTTGTATTCTATATTTAGTAAATAAAAAGTAATTTATTCATTAAAGTTGGGCTAAAAGGGAGAAAGTATGTGTCAGTTTCCTGATACCGTTTATTAAATTTTGTTGATTTCCTAAGACTGCCTTTTTTAAATGGTGTTAATTTTCACACAGTGTAGTAGTGTTATGGTCCCACGTGTATATTTTATTGCCTAAAAATAACGTATAAGATTGTGACTCACAGATTTAAAAACATATTAAAAACATCAATAGCTCGTAAATTATGAAAAATACGATAACAAATATACGTAATTTTTGTTGTAAATAGTTCATATGACAAGCCTGTGAAGTTTGGTCGTCGCCTTTTGAGACACCCTGTATAATTAATTTTAAACTTTAACTAAAAGAACTAAATTTAAATAAAACTAAATCACAGCTTTATACTACTGTTAAAAGACCCTGAAAACAAAAGTTCAAGTAATAAATTAGCAGAAGGCGGATTAGTTCCGAAGATTAGTCCTGGTGTGGACGGTTCTAAAGATCATTTCGCCAACAACTTGGTCAACACTGTAACTCAGATCTATTTATCTTCCTTAGCCAAGTGTTGAGCCATAAATCTAGTGGAGATGTACTTTGGTAATTGGTTCTTAGCGCATTCTACAGTTTACTTCAGTCAGTAATTGGTAGCTTACTAAGAAATTAAGTTAAACCCAAAGGGAGAGTTAAAAACGTCATTCATGGTGCAATTCCTGTGCATTTCGTCACTCTGTACTTCGACGATGTTTTACAAAATTCACATTGAGTCTACAATATGTATATAACTAGTTGATACCCGTGCTTCACACAGCTGATTCAATTTCCTGCTGAAACTACATCTTATTAAGTAATATGATCCATTAAACCTATTGCCCATAAGAATAACATTGTAACTTTCAGGGCCATGGGGTGGAGCCTGGAGGCTTAACGGATTGTCGATATGGGAATAGGCATTGGCCTATTAATAATAATTAATTATAATTATAATTTATCTGGGCTACATCAATATGTAGCCCAGATAAATTATTTACCTAAATGCAAATTTTCAGCTTGATTGGTGCAGTAGATGTTACGTTAAAACGGAACATGCAAGTCGACTGTATTTTGAAACTCATAATAGCGATGAATTTGAATTTATTTTTTTATTTATTTGGACTTTACCTATCGCTTCTAGTGTTTAAAACTACACTTGAAGTAGTGTTTTAAACACTAGAAGTCCAAATAAATACAAGTCAACAGGCACCACCTTTCTTAAATAAATGTGTAGGATTATTATATTACTGTTGTTGTTTTACTGTATTACCATAATTTAAAACAAATGTTAATTCAAAGAAACCTTAAAACTTAAAACCTATAAAAAGGTTTGTTATTATTTTTTTTACATTATTTTTGTTGTATTAAGTTTTGCACAATATAAAATACACTTTTTAAAGTGTATTTTCCTATGGATGATCAATATTTCACTTGTTTTGCTCACAATAACCCGGTTCATCTTGAAAGCGTAGGAGAGCCAAAGCAAAGGTTCGGGAACATTCGGGTAATCTCGGGAGCTTCCGTGGGCTCTCGGCAAAAAATCGGAAATCATCGTAGTAACGCCCAAATGTTTATGTCACTAGCCCGACCATGTGTGAGTATTCAATTTAACTTACTTACTATTAATGTATGTATGCGATTAGACAGGACTAATTTATTACTGCTTTAAAAATACTCTTTCAAAAATTATAAGCTCTCAGGAACAAAAAGAAAAATAATAAAGAAAATATCTCAAGAAAAAAAAATTGCAGGAACAGACATGGAAAATGATTAAATTAACCGCTAGCTGAAAGAGGTTACTAGTATTTTGTAACATAATTACTAAATATTATTAATTTCTACACATACTTTATGCACTCCTATTCCACTCAACCGAGTGCAATGCAAATGTGCATGGTATTTCAGGTTAACCCTAGGAAGGTTTCTAGCCCCTAATCAAATACTTAGGACTTTAGGGGTTTGCCCTACTGGATGTCAAATTTACCACGTGATTTTTATAGAAGAAAGTAACAATATCAAGTTTATAAGCTTGGTGATAAGAGAGCTTGGAGCTTGGTGATATAAGGCTTGTTTGGTAATAAAGAAGGATATTGTGAACGAAGTCGTGCCGGGTATCAGGTACTAAATAATGACATGGATTTTCCTTGATAATTTAAAATAGCCAGGACAATGACATAAACGTGTGATGTTTACTAGATGTTTTTTTTTAATTGGAGAAAACTACGACGACGTAATGCGCAGGCATATTTACACCTTTTGAGAGTACTCGACAATGTTCGGCTGGCCTCGGAGATACGCGTGTACTCTCGGGAGATGTCGGGGATCGTACTGCGCAGGCCCAATTACCATCGGAAGAGCTCGGAGCCGCTCGGTAATGTTTGGTTGGACTCGGTGATCCTCGTGAACTCTCGGGAGTTGTCGGGGGTCGAGCCGTTACGCGTGCTTAATGCCCTCTAGTTACTGGAAGTAGAGGTTCCCCGTTCTGGATCGCTAGCCTAGATGCTGCAAGTTGAGAGGTTAGCTGTACCAGGGCTTGTGACAAGCTGGGAACCCGTCTAGCTGGGAATGTCAGAAACGTTTGATGCAAATTAAATATTCGCATTTTGGAAACAACCTAAATGCTGGGTATTTTCAATTTTAGCAAAAATACATTTTAAATGTGTTTCATGAAGTTAATTTAGTAACAAAATTACAAAAAAACCATAATGTCATAAACTTATTTGAAAATTATTTTTGAATATACGTTTTACTGCGGTTTGAAAAAACAAGACTTTTAGTTATTTTAGTTGCCAAAAGTTTTTGGGTTTAAAATATTTATTTTAGGCAGCTATATTTATTTAGTGGTGATATGAAACAGTTCGTCTATATCAGAAACAATGTAATGAAAAGTATATCGTCCTGCAATAGTAATTGTTTTATTAAAATGCATACTAAAATACGTGCAACAGCTTTATGTGGCCGCCTAAACTAGGGTAGGCCCCTACACGTTAGTTTATCCTTGGTCATAATTTTGAATCAGGTTTTAACCAGAATTTGGTGTCCGAATAGAATGATATAACTTAATCGCGCCAAAAAAACTTATAACACGCTAGCAATTTGGCTCAGATGATTAGAATATAACTTGTCTCAAGGGAGAAGTTCCATGTAAGATGATCTTAACATCAGATAAAACCCTAACTTGGATTAAATTAGGGCATGCATTTTGTAATTAACATTGGAAAGTCTTCGTTTTAAACAAAAGGAATGCATTAAAATAGATATTTTTATTTTATTTTCACTTGGGGTTCTAAAATCAGTATGTACTTTTATTAGCCAGTTTAAAATCAAGTATGATTTTTCAATCTCCTTGTTTATTATTGGTTTTAAATCAAAATTAATAAATGACCGTAATCATATTACACATAGATTTCTAGAAACTAAATTTTCTATGTTATTGTTGAATTACGCTTTTCACGTAAGATTGATTCACACAATTATTTACATTCATAATCAAAATACAAATCTTGCTAAAACCATTGATCTCTTTGTTATAGGAAACTCTTTAAGTCCATCCCATCGACCACATGAAACCTGTTACTACGAATCATTACTTGTTATCAAATTGATTTGAAACCAAAACAGATGTACATCGGAAATATTACAGATTCAATGGTGTTCATCGTTGACAAATTGCATTATAAATTTTATTAAATAACGAAAATTGTATAAAGCTGAGTGTAAAATATTAAGGTTGCCCAATCCCACAATCCCATCTCATCCCGGGCGTTAAAATATCCCTTAAATGTTACTAATATCCCTTAAGTGGAAACTGTTCTCGAACGGAAAAAATAGAGAGAAGTGAAAACGGGGAACGAGATGAAAAATTAAATAAGTAGACTTTCTCCTGGCGAAGCTCAGTGCCCTAGTCTCCTCTCGTATTCATTAGCATAGATCCTGAATGGCTGCAAGAGCATTAACTTTCACCCATCCACTGGAGCTGACCGGGATAGGAGACCTCTCCCACTCCCCCCTCTCTTCCTCTCCTTCTGTCGAGGACTTTCTCCTGTGAAAGGAGGTTGAGATTGAGATCCAGGTTGGACCGAGCGGGATCAAGCTACGGCTCGGTGTCAAGATGTGGGTGAAATTGGCAATGACTGAGTGCATTGACAATAGATAGATGCTTGATCAAGTAGTAGTTTTAGGTATCCTATATCATCCACATGTGTGTTCAGGACTTTAAATAAGGTTGGGACTATATATTGTATAGGACAATCAGGACGTCTACCAGGTTAGAGGTCACAAACTGGAGGCCTTAAGGAAGTGGGGTGAATTTAAGGAAGCTTAAGGATGCTTTAGTGTCAAAGTTCGGATGACATTCTTGACAATAGATTGATTAAAGGATGCTTGATCAAGGAAATGGATAATTGAAGGTATCTTCTAGTAGTAAGGCAAGCATTGTATTTACTGGAGCTTGGACAGTCTTTGGATACTATTTTGATGTATAGGACAATCAGGGTGGGTCTACTAGGTCAAAGGTCATAAATTGTAACGTTAAGGAATAGGGGTAAGGTTTCACTTTGGTATCACGGTGAGGGAAAAATTAACAATAGATTGATTAAGGAATGCTTGATTAAGGAATAATTTAGGGTATCCTCTAGTACCCAAAGTGTGTATTCAGGACGAAGTTTCTGGGTCCTATATTGACATATAGGGTAATCAGGACGTTCACCAAGTCAAAGGTCACAAGCTGGAGGCTTTAAAGAAGTGGGATGAAGTTAAGGAAGCTTAAGGATGCTAGTGTCAAGGAACGAATGACATTCTTGACAATAGATTGATTAAAGGATGCAAGATCAAGGAATTAGAATAATTGTAGGTATCTTCTATTAGTAAGGCCAGCATTGTATATTCTGGAGCTTGGACAGTCTTTGGGTACTATATTGATGTATGGGGATATCAGGATGTCAACCAGGTCAAAGTGTACAAAGTGGGATGGAGCTCGCTTTGGTATCAAGGTTGGTGAACATTCTTGAAAATAGATTGATTAAGGGATGCTTGATCAGGGAATCACTGTAGGTATCTTCTAGTAGTAAGGAGTGCAATGTATATTCAGCGGTATGGATACGTTTTTGGATACCATACTGATGTGTGGGGCAATCGAGGTGTTTAGGGAAATTAGGCTGCCTACTAGGTCAAAGGTCACAAATTGGATGAATTGGATTATGGGTGAAATGTAGATTTGGTATCAAGGTGTGTAAGGGATGCTTGATCAAGGAATAATTGTAGTATCAAATAGTGTCCATGGTCTGTATTCAGGACTTTGGATCAATTTTATGATACAATATTGATGTATGGGGCAATCAATATGTTTATCAGATAAAAGGTCAAAGTGGAAGCTTATGAATACTTAAGTGTCAAGCTGCGGACAACATTCTAGATAGATTGATTAAAGGAAGCTTGATCCAAGGAATTGGAATAATTGCAGGTATTCTCTAGGAGCAAGATGCGCCTTGTATATTTAAGTTGGGTTATCTTTTTCTGTCATTCTCTGATTGGGCCTGATGACGACCGGTGTAACTGGTTGAAATCGATGGCCTTGTACCATCTTTTGTGTATATTTCACCGTCTAGTATGTAAGTACAGTATAAGTTTAAATATACTTTAAAGTGTTGTAAGACGTATTTTATTTATCCTGCTTAAATACCTACAAACAATCTAATGGTGCGATTTCACCAAATATCTTCGACTTGAAACCTTATATGCAAAAACTTACATCAAGATTTAACATAATATGATCCACTAAAATACCTACTACAACCAACTTTAATTATTAAACTAAATTTAAACTTAACGATCCATTTTTTTCAAATTCTTCCGCTCAACGTTTTCAACTAACTCATATAAGTTCGTAAAGAATAATTAGTTTGTTAAAGAATTTAAATTTAAATACTTTCCTGTTATTATTCCCACTGATATAAATGCAGATAGGTTTTCAATAGGAGCGCGCTTTCAATATCTCTATTGATGAAACTGGAACCACGAAGAGCTTTCACCACAAAAATCTAATCTGCTTATTCATTTTTCTTTACAATTACGCGCAAGCCTTACACAAATAGAACGTGTATTCATGCATTTATATTTACTTAGTAAAAAATATTTGCTTTTTATATGTCGCTTTTGTAAATTTAGGTTTTACAGATGTTTTGCATAAAACAATTTCACAAAATGCATACATAATTGTTACTTTTGGTAACTTGAAACAATATTTTGAGGGAGGAGATCACTTACAAAGTTAAGTTAGATAGAGTTAAGGACATTTAATAAGAATTTCATTCCAGGTATTCAACTATACGTTTAATTTTTTAATTTGATATCCAAAACAATTAAATGTTATACTTTATAGTTTATTTGGTCTAGATGATATTTGTGTTAAACTGATAACAGTTTTTGATAATAGTATATGTCATTAAAATGTTTGCTAATCTTGAACATATTTTGTATTAAGTACAAATTCTGGAAAAATAAAATAATTACATAAACAATTTAATCGGGGAAAATATGATGATGATTCAGAAGTATACAATCCACCTTTGTAAAATCCTCCAACGAGCATGAATGTTTAAAAACAGGTGATATAAAGAGAAAAACAACCTATTTGCTACCTATTTGCTGTTTATAATTTGCTATTTGCTATTTGTTTTTTTGTTTTTTGTTTTTCAGATTAAACAAAAAAATTAACTACGGAATAATTGTTACCACTGTTTTTTACAACCTGTCTCCGATGCTGATTTTACCTATCAAACTAAATTATATACATTTACTCCAAATCCCGTCCAAAACTATTATTAAAGATAATGAAACTCGCTGGAAAAATTACAATTTTATCCTAGTAATATACATAATAAATAAACTAAACCATTACGCTAATTGCCTTTGAAGAATTATAATGATGAACTATATTAAACTGCTTTAATAATTTTGAATAACAACATAAGTAAACTTTATTAATAATTTTGAAAAGTTATATAAACTATATTAACAAAATATAAACTATGGTAATTTAACGGCTAGAACCTGGGGGGGCGAGCTTTACTCGGGGGAAGGCTAGTCAGTTTGTTTAGATGACTTGGAGTAATATTTCACCACTTCCCCCTACTGATAATCAGATCTGTATAACTCATTTGCCTCGTTTCTACATTTTTAAGGTAACTCCAGTTGTTATTTATAACTCGATATCCCTTTGATTTATTTTACTCCTGTATATATGTAATCTTCACTCAAATCTTTAAATCTCTGCTCTCAGGAAACCACATGTTAATAATCATATACATCATGAGTATTACTTTGACAGTTCCCTAGTTGATTATGAACAGCTGTTACAATTCTTTTGTTTTGATTTGAAACTCCATAAACCCAATGTTAATTTTTTAACTTTTCATTTTAGTTTTTTACATTATTTGATTCTTCCTGGGGATGAGGCCTGTCTAGAACTTATTTTAATCCCAGAATTTAGTTATTTCGAACATTTGAAGGAAATCGTTGGAGCCGTTTTTGAGATCAGTGTCGCAAGCAAGCAAGCAAACCTTACTCATATTAGAGTATAGAATTAGTATTTATTATCTTTTATGAGACAGCATGGAGTTTTTAATAATGCGAGTATTTGGGTCAATATTAAAGGAAACTAACTTGATTATATTTGAGGTTTACAATACAAGGAAACGGCAATATCATTAGCTAGTAACCAATTACTTACCAAACCATCAGCTGTTAGAGTAAAGTTAGGACGAAACTTCCTCGGAGAGAGACGGCAAACTGACATCTAATACTCTTAACATTGGCCAAAATTACTACCAAAACAATATCGCTTAGCTTTAAATCGACGCCTTTTCGTGATCGTTGTTCCCATTGCTTGTGTAATATTCATATTCCTCTTCCGCAATCATATTTTCACAAGTTTAAGAATTTTAGATTGTGAATAATTTTATTTATTTACATATGTGTAGTAAAATATTATATTATGCGAAATTTAAATTAGAAGTAATTTGACGGATTATTCATATAAATTTCATTGTAACTTAACTTCAGTAATCAGTTTGTTAGAAATTAAACGAAATTCTGATATAACCCTTAAGGTTTGGTCAATAATGCACACCTTAATACTCTGAATTTGGCAAGTTTATTTTATTTTTACTTCGTCTTAGTAATATTAAATCAAATATATCCAGCTAAAGTAATCTATGGGCTAATTTATTTGGGTTTCGAACTAAAATACTGGTAATTATAAAACGGAGTCAAGTTAATAAAACCCACAAAAAAAATAAAAAAATTAAGCCTTCGCTGTTAACCACGTATGTATTAAAAATGGAACAATTTTGTTTGTTTATTTACATGCACAAATTGAGAGAAGGTTTGATCTACTAGTAGATTAAATTTTGATGACTATTTGTAGTCAATAACGTGGGGAACCATGAGGAAAATAGGTTCCCAATAATCATTAAAAAACTCGTATTTTATACTCGTGTATTGTATACAAAAATAAGCCATTCGCTCAGTAAAAATTGACTTACATGGTTTAGAATTCAGTACCTGGGGGGCCGAGCTTTGCTCGGGGGAAGGCCAGTCAGTTTGTTTAGATGATTTGGTTAATATTTCACCACTTCCCCCTACTGATAATCATGTGTATAACTCATTAAAGGTCACTCCAGTTTTTATTTATAGCTCAATGTCCCTTTGATTTATTTTACTACTCTATATATGTAATCTTCACTCAAATCTTTTAATCTCTGCTCTCAGGAAACCACATGTTAATAATCATAAACAACATGAGTATTCCTTTGACAGTTCCCTGGTTGATTATGAACAGCTGTTACAATTCTTTTGTTTCGATTTGAAACTCCATAAGCCCAATGTTAATTTTCTTAACTTTTCATTTTAGTTTTTTTACATTATTTGATTTTTCCTGGGGATGAGGCCTGTCTAGAACTTATTTTTATCCCAGAAATTAGTTATTTAGAACGTTTGAAGGAAATCGTTGGAGCCGTTTTTGAGATCAGTGTCGCAAGCAAGCAAGCAAGCAAACCTCTACCCCCTGTAAAGCCTTTCTTCTGAAAAAGCTCGCCCCCAACACTTGTTTTATCACTAAATAGAATCCCCTAATAGTTTATCTTCTTACAGCAAAGCTCTACTTTTCCAAATCCTCTTTTCCACTTGTTATTCAATAAAATTCAAAAAGAAAACTTCAACAAACCAACCTTTACACAGAAATTTCCTTTTTACATAATTCCTAATTTAATATCACAGATAGGTATTGAATAGGAAGTCTTTTCAATACCCTCTATTGGTGAGCATCCATTCAGGCCTTTCAACACGTTTTACCAAAACCTTCAAAATCCCTTTGTATGTATCCCTCTTAAATAATACTTGTTTATTCAAAAACTTTACGTAAACCAGGCCAAGAGATGTAAAAAAGATTATGAAAATTAAATTAAAACGTGTGTACACATTGTTATAGTTTTGTTGTAAAAATGTTGAGTTTTTTAACCGAATAGATTTTATGATGCGTATCATAAAAAAATATAAAATTAAAACTTAACATAAACATGACACTTAAAAGTATTAAAATATTTGGCGAAAGGTAACAGGGCTTGATAATTTATATTTTTATACTTTTTCAGATTTAGGATACATTTGATTAAACTTAGGTTATCTATCAAGAATTTGACTGACTATAGCAGTTTTTACATATCTACTCATTAAAATCTGAAAGATAAACTTATAAGGAAATTTGAGGACGTTTGGTAAAAATTCAGCTAATGGGATATGGTTCAAATTAAAGTCATTGGCCAAAGAGACTCTAGAAATATATTTGTCTTTTCAATAACTGCCCCTAGAATAAAATAAGGGAAAAATACCCCAAGAAGGATAACATGGGACTGGAAAAGGTCTGCTTTCATTACGCATCATCATGTAATTTTAACAAAAGGTTAGGAGATAAAACCCTTCGGGAATCTTTCAGAAAAAAATTCAATATAATAAAACCAATTGTAGGATAGTAGCATGGTTAGGCAAACCAGAAACTGCTACAACAACATCAAATACTAAGTTATACCATTGACTATAAATACTGAAGGAGACATCCCATCTATATTGACCAGCTGTCCCACTTTTAGTGTTTGCTAGAATTTAAAATTGAAGTAGTTTGATTGGGTCACCTACAGATTGTGCTGTCTACTTCAATATTTATAGTCAATGGTTATACAAGTTGGTTTATGTGGAAAGAGTAGAGGTTTGTATTGGTCGGGTAGCACAGTGGTTAGCGTGCTCGCTTCATAATGAGAAGTTTACCAGATTGATCTTGAGCAAAATTTAAATTGTGAAGGTTCAACACTGGCACCAGCTGTCTTTGGTGACTGGGCTATTAAATAATGAGTACCTGGGGTGGCGAGCTTTGCTCGGGGAAGGCCAGTCAGTTTGTTTAGATGACTGGGAGTAATATTTCACCACTTCCCCCAACTGATTACCATATTTTTATAGCTCATTTGCCTCTTTCCTGCATTTTTAAGGTCACTCCAGTTGTTATTTATAAACCAACGTCCCTTTCCAACGTCCCTTTGATTTACTTTACTACCCGTATAATGTAATCTTCACTCAAATCTTTTAATCTCTGCTCTCAGAAAATCACATGTTAATCATAAACAACATGAGTATTACTTTGACAGTTCCCTGGTTGATTATGAACAGCTGTTACAATTCTTTTGTTTTGCTTTGAAACTCCATAAGCCCAATGTTAATTTTTTAACTTTTAATTTTAGTTGTTTTACATTATCTGATTTTTACTGGGGATGAGGCCTGTCCAGAACTTATTTTTATCACAGGAATGAGTTATTTCGAACATTTGAAGGAAATCGTTGGAGCCGTCTTTGAGATCCGTCTCGCAAGCTAGCAAGCAAGCAAGCAAACAAACCTTACTCATATTAGAGTATAGGAGATACTGATAAAAAAATCAGCTGGTGCTATGTCAGTAACAAGGCAACACAAGGCATCTCACTCATAATTAATTTATATTCGTCATAACATCCACAACTAAAATAGTGTCAGCTTCTTAGAAATCAATTATTACATTTTCCCGTAGTTTTTTAGTCTTATCTCCGCAATATAATTAACCAGATGAAACAAATGTGTTTAAAATTTTACTGATAGTAAGTTCTGACAAAACTTCATTATTATAGCCCCCCTCCTATCATCATCCATCTCCTCCACCAATCCCTTCCCTCATCAAGCCCATTTATAAGAAAATAAGGATATTACTGTGCTCCGGGAGGGGCCCACCCCCAAAAATGTCCTGAAGGAAATTACATTGCCGCGCAATCCCCCAAAGTTGGGCGTCTTTGGGCTTCGGCCCCTTGGGGGTGTAGTACCCTTCGTGTCTTGCATTCTCCCCACAAACTTTATGTCCATTCCAAACTTTATGCCCCGAGAAATTCCTTATTTGAAAGTTCGCTTCAACAACCTGATCAAAATAAGCGCAAATAACGCTAAATATTATATTTTATACCATTGTTTATTTAAATATGTGTAGATTAATTTAAACGAAAATATATTTAGATTATACAAAACTATACCACTACGTATACTGAAATTGTTGACTAAAAATGTTTTAATTATATGCTTTCGAGGAATCAACATTGATGCAGTACTAACTAGGTTTGACTTACAGTAGTTGCTATTGCAACAGTTAGTCTAACTGCAACATAGTTATTTAAACTATGTTTAGCATATCTCAGTAATCCGGAGGCTAAAAACAAAAATATAATTTTTTAATACAGACCTGAAAAACATACTGTCCTTCAAACCTGGGCAAATGTTTATTTTGATTTGACAGTGCATTTCTTTTGCGAATCTTGGATTTTCTACCTTAATTAAAAAGCTAAGTTAGACTGATTACGAACTAAAAATATAATTTTTATTACAAAAATCAATAATTAAGAAATAAAACCATAACCAAAGACTAATAATGCTCCTAGCAACTAATGTATAAACGCCGTCTACGTAAAGAAATTGTCAACCAGACGGAAATCTAATGTTCTAAATTTATACAGCTTCAAGAAATATTCGATGATAAAAAACACTAGGATATTTGATTTAATGAATTTAAGTTAAAAATAAAACTCACCTCTGATTACATCAAAAGGACACCAAAACCCAAGATAATTACCTGAAACATAGAACAAACTAGTTAGATTAAAACTATACAATGTAGGAATATTTTACTAGCCTAACAACAACAGCATTCCGTTCAAAATTACACTCTCCGAAATCATATTTTCGCTAAAGATTGCAAACAAAATTGAACATCTTCAATTTAGCCTACCAGTAAAACAAAGTTGAAAAGGAAGTAACAAAAACAATATCCCGGCTCCATAACCATAAAAGTTTATTTTTACAGCGGAATCACAGTCAATGTATAAAAGCGTTTATTACTTTCTCCCTAAAAACACGTCGATTTTACCTCGGGCTAAGAATATGTAATACTGAGAATACAACCCCCAATATAAAATAATATTCTCCAAACTACCCCTAAGGGGATGCGTAATACAAAGTCTAATAAAAAAAATTCTACAGAGTTAGTCACTTTTAATTTTGTAGAGTGTTAGATATGGAACACAACACAACCCGAATGGTCCTTGTGGTGTTATTTTCATTATAATCATTTATTATCACCCGGTGTATGAATTTTGGAAGAAAAGCATTTTCGATTCGATTTTTTATTGCATTTTATTAGAGTTTCGATGCAATTTTACGTAATGATGTGGAATACCCAAACTGTGTTTACTAAAATATCATAAAAATTCTTTTCGTTTTTCAGTTTTTTTTTTAATTGTTCAAACTAATTTCTGTAGTGATAGTTTTGTTAATACAAATTTGAAACTGATTAAAATATTAGTTAGAGAATTTCCTGCACCTTTAGCGTGAAATTCCCTGAGTTTTTCAGAATTCTCCAGATATGCCACCCAGAAATTTCGCAATGTTAAACTCAATATTTACATTTTATTATGAAATTTTAATTTCTTTTCCAGGCAAATGATTTTACATAGTTGTAATGGACTTTACGGAATTTTCAATCTAGTTATGATATTATATCCATGGTCAAAAATTCAGTCCATGATACGACAGTATGGCTTTAAATCACAATTACAAACTTCTGTATTTTAGAATGTTTTCCACATTCTTTTATGATTACTTAGCAAAAAACGTTGGCAATTCCATTACCTTTTCCAGGTTTCCAACATTCCCTGATAATTTCATGTTTTCCAGCTAAGATATTCACCCTAAACGTAATCTTAAACACATCTTACTCCTTCCACGACTCCCTTTCGACCCCCTTCACCCCACCTCCCCTTAAGGATTTGTTGTAACCCTCGACATAATACCAAAAATAATAAACTACAATTACATAATAAATATTAAAACAAATTGAACATTATCATATAACTGCTAAAACTTTATTCGACGAAGAAAATCAGACACGTTACATTTCTTCAAGCCCCTTCCCCGTGCCTGGCCGCATTCTGTGGTTATGGATAGACTGCGGTTAACCTTAACCACAGCCGCGAACCGCCCTGACCGCACAGTGATCTTCCTTCATACCAATGCGGTCTCTGACCAAACTGTTGATTGGTCAATCAATCACACTTTCTCTTTTTCTTTAATGTACAGCCTGATTAAAGGGTGGTTCTTTAAATTTAATCGTAATCATTTATCACTCGTTGGATTTATTTCACATTGCGATAAAAAATCACGCATAACAACACAATTATAAAAGACCGCAAGCAGAATTTGTCTCTATTTGTTTCCGGTTAAATTACCAACACTTAAAGAATACTTAAAATATATAATTCGTATAAAAACTATAAATTTGGAACCTAATGCAGGTAGAACATTTTTTAAGCAGATTGTAAACCATTCCGAAGCTGGTTACATGATACAAACACCTCAAATTTCTTCTCAGTTATGAATAAAATATAAGCCTTATCTTGTATTTATATTTAAAAACCAGTTAAACCAGTAAACCAGTTGCTCGTAATCGAGCAATATTTCATTTTGATGAGCATTTGATGAATAATATCATTTGTATCGCGAATTCAAACCTTCTTGTCTCAGAACATTAATAGATGGCGTATGGCAACTCAGGTTTTTAGAATTCCGATTGTATATAAATGTGCCGAATAATTTCCAAATATATGGTAACCAATTTTTTTTACAAAATTATTTTTTTCCTTGATATTGGTTATTTTGCTTTGCTGTGAATTATCTCAGAACTACAATGTGCAACTCTCTTAAGTTCTGGGTTCTGAACAATTTAAACACATTTTGAGTAAAATTTAATTGTGAATAAGGAAGGTTTAGTAGCATTTTGCACAAAAATAATGTCATGCTAATTTTGGTTCACATTTAAGGAGACTCTGAAAGTAATTATACAATTTACTAGCCAAGACCGAGTGTGATTCCACGACAGGACCTCTACCTTGGTTATGGAGTCCGTCGCCTTGACCATGACGCCAACGATTTTGGTAGACGATTTTTTTTCCTCATCTTAGTTAGAATAATGGAGGATTTAAATACTAGACGAAAGTCCTCAAATAATTTATTGGATAGTATCTGAGGTAAAAAATATACCTTTGTAAAATCTTTAAAATCTAAAAAACTAATTTTTAAAAAACAATATTTATTGTTGCTTTCGGAAGTACAAGTCCCATATGAGATTCCTGTATGAAAATACGTCATTATGTATTGTGTGATTATGGAGCAGGGAATGAAACAAATGCGAGACTTATTCTAGATTTTATTCCCGCCACAGTATCTCCCTCTCCCTGCAGCCCAGTTTATAACATGTATTCCCTAAGGCGTTTATATTTGTTCGTTTCAGAAGTTTTATTAGTTTAGTTATGGATTTTGGGTTTCCACAGCCTAAAGGATACGTTAAAATGAAACGTTTTTATCTTCCACTCTTTTGGTTGTTTAGGGAAGCCCACGTTTTTAACAATAAACTACTGTATATTAAACACTTTTATTGGTTTTACGTCACATAAAACACTTTTGGAGATAAGCTCAATTTTCTAAAATTTTAAAAGTTTTTAAACCTGAAGGTAAAAGGGCGTCAGATTACGATATATTTTCGAACCTGAAGGTAAAAGGGCATCAAATTACGATATATTTTCGAAATTTTAAATGCTCAACCCTTTAAATATTTTTTGCAAGGGTGTATCCCAAAAGTGCCTGAATGTATAGAATTTGGAGTGAAGCGCGTGAGAATAAACAAAATCTATCCTAAAATTACGTAGGAACGATATATAGCCGCTCAATTACCAGATATATCGAATGAAGTAATCGATAGTAAAAAAAACTATTCAAACTATATATACATTCAACAGTAGCAAAAGCGAAAGTCGACACAAAAATATATAACATATAAAGGAACTTTTTCTAATAAACCGACTAAAACAAAATATATCTAATGGTGCTAAAACGGTTAAACTCTGTTCTTTCCCCTTGCATTGTTGTTTAGCTTTAGCTAATTCTTTTTAAGCTTCAAATCAAGAAAGCTAGGCATTTATTTATAAGCAATTATGTAGCGTCGTGATCGATATATTACCTCCGAGTCACCCAGTAAAGGTGACAACAAAAGTTAAAAAATCAATTACCTGAGTCTTCCAAAACTGCTCACTGCCACCTTCAGACGGGTAATCAACCATTTTCAAATACTTAGTAGAAGAATTACAAAAAAATTGTAGAGGTCGTCAAGTTTTTTAACATTACACAAAAACGAACACGCTCTTTCTGAGAGTATTGGTTTTTGTGTTATTTTTGTAACACTCACAATGATTTTGTAACTCTTAAATACCTTTTCCAACTTGTAATTATACTATATATCCTAGCAACAAGTATTCAACAATTGAATTAGTTTCGTCAAATTTAAACGGGGACTCATTAAAAGTAATAAACTAGTTGAGATTAATATTTTAAACCCAAAATTAGTGTTATAAACTATCTGTAAATGATCTATAAATGACTAAATGATCTATAAATGATCTATAAATTTATCTATAAATGACTATAGGCGAGCAAGAACATCCTGCATGTATTATAATCCTATTTATTAATGCACAATAACGATTTTTGTAAGAACGAGATCTTACTTTCAATTTTAATGGGTTTGTTATGAGAACTCCAGCTTTCGTAATTAAAGCGTAACAGTTTTAACACAAATTTAAACACGGTTGGGTATAAACGCATTGAAGGAAGTTAAGGAGGGAAATTTTGGGGGAGGTAAGGGGCGAAGGTGAGAATATTAAAGCCCCAGCGGTAAACACCTAAAGCCAAACTGCCTCCAACCCCCGCTCGGGGTTGTCGGGATTATAAAATCGAATTTGAAAATGACTCCCGGGTTGCCCCGTGCCCGTGCCCGTACTCGTGAGTACACCTTACAAAAACATCAACTTCATCAGTGGAATAATATACTAATGGGATTCCATACATTTAATCTCTATTTCTGTTCTGCCACTTAGGGCCGCTTTCCACAAGCAAAGTTAAATAAACTTGGGTTTAAACTTAAGTTTAAGAGAAATTCTGCTTTACCAATGTGTTATGGGTAGTTTAAAACCGGTTTATGTTAAACCTACAGAGATAACCATATTTACAGATGTTATTCTATGCTAACATAACCTTAAACCTTTGTAATAATATTTGTTTTCTGTTTAACTAATATTATGTATCAGTAACATAATGAACATTAACATTTTCTGTAGTAAAAGAATTCTCTGTATTTAGTCATCACGTTTAGTTTAATTTACAAATTCAAATCATATTTATAAATATAACTAAAAGCTGGTATTGATATAATTGACCAATACTATAAGTTGGAAAGTAAAACATATCAAATAGCTAAGCAATAAAAAAACAGTTTTTGTATTTATTGGCTATCAAATTTAAACAAATATTTTACCAGACGAACGAAAAGGTAGGTCCCCTTAAACAATCCGTCACGATTTAGGCACAAGCAAGACTAAACAATTAAAATAAGAAAATAATGAACACAAACACAGCAAAACAAACAACTACGTAAACAAAACGACAACCCTTATGTAATAATTACCATGTCCCATTAACACGGTAATAATTAAGGGAAGCAAGGTTTTATCAACCCTACAGGATTGACAGACAGTGATTTATTACGGATTTTTAAACAACCCTTACTTATCTTTACGCTTTTCACTTCTCCGTAACTTGTACCCCATCCAAGATGCAAATTGGCCAAGTTAAAATGTGCTTGTTTTAACTAACTCTAACTCATTAGGAGTACAGTCTCGGGCATCGATAGCGGTTCCGGTACAGTCTTTGATTGGTTAATCAACATTTTTCTAATGACGATCTCTTCCCGAAGTTTATTTATTAAAATTTGTTATCTTAAGGAATCACATAGAGGAAGTCTAATCTTTCCTACTTAAAAAAATTCATTTATTTTTCAGTATTTACTTTTTATTTCGGTCTTTTAATTTTGTATTTTAATCAAAAGTTTCAAATCTCTTTCGAATGACTTCCCTTTCAAAAAAAATCCTTTTCTTTAACAATTCCCTGATTCTCCAGATATACGTCATATTTCCTGTAAATCCTAATACAGTAAAAAAAATCAAAAATACATTTAGGACAAAAAACGAGACTATTTAAAGAACGTAATCCGTTCTGAGGGCCAAATAAACGTTTGATTTACTTTAAATCGCAACTCTTTTCATTATTTATTCCGTTTAGTTTTCACATGGCGTTCTGTCCACACGGCCCACGGGACACGGGGCCGCCTACAGTTTATTGGTTTTTGATTGGTTTGGTTGGACACAGCCAGAGATATCCGTGAACAAACTCGTATGGGCCTTCAAATGATTGGATGTTGTGTGGTGGCAGTGATATACGTAACGCACTAAATGGGGGAGATCATAGTAACGTTTAATTGCGTAATGTAAGGGAGGGGAGGTACCTTAATCAGCGTTACATAATGCTTCACTGTATGGGAGATCATAATAATGTTTCAATGCGTTATGCGAGGGTTGGAGGGATGTTAATTAAAGTTACGTAATGCTGCCACTATAAGGGGAGGTTGTTTTAACGTAAAACTGTGTTACTTAAGGGAGGGAAGAGAAATAATCGTTTCTATTCTTAGAGTTTTTATAATTTTAACAGCCACTGATATTATTGTAAGTATTAGCATTTTGATTTCTGAATAAATTAGGTATCCTATACTCTAACATGAGTAACGTTTGCGTGCGTCCGTGCATGCTTGCTTGCAACTCTGATCTCAATAACGGCACCAACGATTTCCTTCAAATGTTGGAACTAAGCAATTTCTGGGATAAAAATAAGTTCCAGACATGTCCCATCCCCAGGAAGAATCAAATCATGTAACAAAATGAAAATAAAAAAATAAACATTGGGCTTATGGAGTTTCAAATCAAATCAAAAGAATTGTAACAGCTGTTTATAATTAATCAATGAACTGTCAAAGTAATACTCATGTTGTTTAGTGTTATTAACATGTTGTTTCCTGAGAGCAGAGATTAAAAGATTTGAGTGAAGATTACATATATAGAGTAGTAACATAAATCAAAAGGACCTTAAGCTATAAATAACAATTGGAATGACCATAAAAATGTAGAAAAGAGTCAAGTGAGTTATAAAAATCCGATTATCAGTAGGGGGAAGAAGTGAAATATTACTCCAAGTCACCTAAACCATCTGACTGTCCTTCCCCCGAGCAAAGCTCGGCCCCCAGGTACTTGTTGATTGATTCTAACATTGATAATTTCTAGGGCAAAGATTTTTGCTTGTACTGTATTAAATCCACACAAACAAAGATCACATAAACTGTTTTTGGACAGAGTGGAGAAGAATTGAATTGCGTTATATGCCAGTTAAGGAGGGAATAATATTTTTTACGTGAATGACTTATCAGCTCATAATAAAATATTGTTAAACAAACTATCTCTTAGTAAAGCAGTTAATTAAACAAAATGTTGCGCTATCTATACTTATTTATTAGGCGAGCAGGTTTTTTGTTGTGCAGGAAACTTTTTTTATAGAGAAATAATTTGTGAGTGAGGCCCTGGGGCCCCTTAAATTTGATTTTTCCCATAAGCTTAACATTGGGAAATAACTATAAGTGCTAAGCAATCAGCTGGATAGAGTAAACACAGTTAATCAGCAGGCCATGTTGGCTTTGGAACGGTAACACAATATTAATACGGGAATGTCGGTATAATATTACGTTGTGATCGCGAGCGAATCCGCGACAGGCTACTAGTTTAATTTAATTTTTAATTTATTCATTCAAAAAGGTATATAAAACTTGGAACCTCCAAGTTTTGCAGAACCTCTCGGTGGGGTCCAATATGTAGCTAAAAAAGTAAATACTTTTTTTTACATTTTTACGATACTGAACAACATTAACTTAATACAATAAGACAATTCTGGGTAGGCCATCAGAGCAGAACTCCGTAAAATACCATAAGAGGCAATCCCCAGTTTAAAACTTTCTTCTCATTAAATTAGTTATTACACAAATTTGTAATGATTAAATTAACTATTTTCAGATGCGCAAGTAAAGCCATATATTTGTGCGTTCAGTTTTAAACCTTTAGGTAAATACTATTTGATACATAGTAAGTAAAAGAATCTTTACGGACTGTGAGAGTTCGTAATGTTCCGGGATTAGGGTCTGGCCGAGCCTAGTGTACGTCAGTGTTTGTAGCCTTAGTCTCCGCTCTCGCTACATTTACTTTGCGTTCCTGTAAAATCTTTCAAAAATTTCATTTTATCGTAAACAATTTAAGGTTATTTTGTTTAAAACATTGTATCTTTACCGGTTACCATTTTTTATAATCATCCCGACTTGTTTTACATTTTACAACATCACCAGTGAAATAATGATTAATTTGCTTACTTCCTGATGGATATAATACTGCATTTTTTCAAATATTAATCGAATCAAGTAGGTAGAGGATAAATTGAGGCGAAAACATCTTGGGATCAACCAAGTGTATTTTATATGTTTATATGACTAATTTATTAGCACCGTAAAGATGACGTATTTTTACGTGGAAAATAACATAGAAATGTTTAAACCCCCCACCCCCTCCCCCCTCCGCAACGAGACGCGGACGCAGGAGCTATTTATTAATTGTAATCCCCCAAAACAGGTTGTGTTGTTTTTGAGCAATTATCCTTTTGTTAATTTATAATTTATACCGAGCTTAACATGTAGGCTACACAATAACGTGTTTTCTTCAAATTAATTTCATAAATAAGTCTGCTTTATTATGTGTGCTAATAATTTTTATTTTTTCAGCTTGTTTACTTTTTTAATACAAACTTAACGTTATCCTTTTTCAATAAAGCTAAGACGATAACAATCACCAGTTATACCACTCAACACCTGGAAAGAGTTAGATGATGCAATGCAATAAATAATCTTCAATAATTAATGTTAAAATGTTGTAAGTGGGTGTTTCCAAGTAAAAACTAAATTTCCAAACTTTCAATACAATAGAAAAAAACCTGTGTTAAAACTCGAGATACATAATACAAACACAGGATGAACCGGTGTTAAAATTCAATAGATCTAGAAAAGAAAGACTGAGACACTTTAAAATGTAGATCACATAGTAAAACAGGAAATCCGGTTTGTAAGGTAAACAAGACTTAGTACGAGATATATTTGATTAAAGGTGTAAATTCGTTCCCACGATACAACATAAACAATGCGGTTGGCGGCTGGCCAGCGGACTGCGGCGCGTGAATAAACAAACATCTGGAAACACTGAGGGCGTCACCGCTGTACCCGGGCCACAGTATTTATTATTTTTTTTTTTTTAGGGAAAGAAGGGAAAAAATGCATTTACACACACAGGTGGCCAACCTTTAGTGTGGGACTCCTACAAAAAAATTAGACTATCCACCAAAAACCCCCTATACTCTATAGGACTCTAACCTGGGATTGTTTGTCACATTACTTCAGGCTAGGCCTAAGTTTGGCTTAAGCGCGTAAGGCTCGCTCCGTTTCCAGCTGTCTTATCATTCGATCTAGTCCGCTTCCCGGTCTAGATCAATTTTTTTCCGCGGAGGATGCCCTGGACAAAACGCTACAAACAGGCCGAATTGTCCTCGCCCTCTATCAACTTGTCACAGACCGTTTCCGCCGAAAATGCACCCTGTGAACGTGTGGCCTCCAGGCGGGGCCTTTCCCAACGCGGTTAGCAGAAGAAAGTGTGTTCCGCGTCGTCGGGAACGACCGGGCAGTAGATGCAATCCGGTGAACCGGCTTTGCCCATCAGGTGCAGGTACGACCTAAAATAGCCGAGACCAGTGAGAAACTGTGTTAGGTCGTAATCAATCTCACCGCGCCGACATTCCAACCACGGTTGGACTCATCGTCCCCGGGTCTCCTGATCCTTGACGGCCGTTTATCGCGATACAATACGTATCGGAGTCAAATATCGTATCGGCCGTATCGTATTGGGGCTGTGTATCGTGACACGCGTATCGTATCGCTTAAAATATCGCATAAACTATACAATTATATCGTATTATACACTGCAGTTAAAAATACGAGGTATTTCCACTTGTTTTAATGTAGGACTACAGAAAGGACACTTTGGAGAATTCTTGTCAAATACAGATATATACCTCATTGTTTGGTTTGGCAACCAAGAAAATAATATCGAAATATCGTCTCTATGTGCCGATACAAAATCGAGTATCGTTTTTATGTGATGATATAATAGTATCGTTTCAAAAATATCGTATTGAAATATCGTATCGTCCCTTGCGTATCGCGATATTGCGATACGATTCGATACGTATCGCACATCACTATTGCTGGTAGGTGCGGGAGCGCTCTTCGGATCTTTGAGCGTCCTTTACCGATTTCGCCTTGTATCTGATAAATCGCCTTCCTCTCCCTTGCCAAGAGCTTGACAGGGATGACGCCAGCGACCACCAGGACGGCCGGTTCGGACACTGACTCGGAACACAGTATTGGAAGTGGGGAACGCGCAACTGTCCACGTCCATTACATGTAGATACTGAAATATCTAAGTAAATGGTATATCACTCTGATCAAGGGTGTGTTTGAAGATATGTTTTGTGTATTTCAACTCCAGCGGCATTTTTGTTTAGAGCACATTACAAACGCTTGTAAGGAGAAGCTGTATAAGACCTTCAAATTGTTGTAGACACCCCGGGGGTTTGAACCAGCGACCCCTTGAACCAGAGTCCAAAATGCTTACCGTTAGGTTAGCGAAATGCCTAAAGATTTACTTTTACGGTTTTATTGGTCAATTAGCAGTCTTAATTAAGCGATATAATATATGTAAATTTTCCAAAATTTTATTATTTTCTAATTTTAGAAAAAAGTCTGTACTTAGGAAAAGAAATTCCGAATTATAAATACTTTTTGGACACGATTACGTAAAGATGAACAAAAAAGTTTACGGGATGTAATAAAAGACGTCTTACAACACTTAAGTTATGTTTACACTTATACTGATTCACATACAGACAGGAAACATATATACAAGATGGTACTAGGCTATCGATTTCGACCAGTCACACCAGTCATCATCAGGAAAATGAAAGTTTAGCAATCAGTGGTCATAAATAGCTTAAAAGATAGTACTATCCGAACTGTCAAATAGAAAATATACAAGTTTTGAGTGTTTTTACCTTAATAAATGCATTTAACATTTCCTAAATGAGGGAGAAATACACGGGGAGGTTTTATTGGAAAGAGAAGCCTGGGAAAGGGGAATTACGAGCGTGAAGTCATAAACGGAGTCGTGGTGGTGTGGGAGGGGGAGGGAGAGGGATGAGGCGACCCGGGGGAAAAATTATTGTCTCCGTTTTATATAGCTGAGCCCCACAATTGCGCTTGCGGGATTAAAACTAAGTGCGGGCGCGGGGAACAAATTTGTGAATATCCCGAGAACGATCTGCCCAAGGACTTTTCTTAAATTTGTTTTTTTTTTGGGTCAGTCTTTATCATAAAATGTAAGCACCTTACTTCTCTTCAGTTAGTTTATCACTGTTTTTATAGTATAAACGGGACTTAGTTAATGCTTTTGTAACGCCTTCGTTCTTACATAGCAACTTGCTGATTTGAAAACTTTTTAGATTGACAATTATTATAAACGAGTATCCAGATTAATAAGTATATGTATAGTCAAAATGTATAGCCAAAAGTTTCAAATACCCCGTCGCAGCAAACCTGCGTACTCAGTGAAATTCCATTGAATATATATGTGTTAATAACACATTAAGCCACTTACCAGGATTCATAATAAATTTATTCACAAATAAGGGATATTTAAAATTATAATTATTCTCCATAAGAATAACATTGGGGATGAGTACGCAGGGTTTCTGCAACAAAGAACACAAAATAATGTGTTTTTCTTTGCAAATATCAATAGAACTCATTAAGTGAAGTCATACACCAAGGTTTCATCCATATACATTCATAAATAAGCGATAAGTAACATTTTAATTATTCTCCATAAGAATAACATGGGGATGTTACTCCCCATTCCTAGGTTCGCTTGTACAGGAACCATTGGCAAAAAATAATAAACTTTTAATTCAGTTTCAACGAATTTATTTATACTTCCCTCAATATATATTTTATTATTAGACTAAACCTACTAAAAGACATGAACATGACATGTTCTCGTTTGCAACTATACAACAGATTAAACTTTTTTAAAGATAATGATTTTCCTGAATGATTTCTATGTATTACATTCGTGACTTATCATACTTATCTATAGTCAAGGCCATGCCTCAAAACAAGCGACAGGTGCTAAAAGTGGGATTCAATACATTTGACGTTTGCAAACAGCTGTTTCTATTGTTTCATCAGCTGTTTCATCGCTGCCAATACCTTGAGGCCAAACAATAACAAGCTGAAAAATAAACTCTGTGTTTACTAGCTCAATTAATACCCCCGTCGCAGCAAACCTGCATACTCAGCGAATTTCCAATGAATATATAACATAACACATTAACACTTAACAGGATTCATAAGAAATATATTCACAAACAAGCGATATTACAAATATTAATTATTCTCCATAAGAATAACATTGGGGATGAGTACGCAGGTTTGCTGCAACAAGGAACACAAAATAATGGGTTTTTATGTAAATATCATTAGAACTCATCTAAGTAAAGTCAAATACCAAGTTTCATTAATATACATTTATAAGTAAGCAATATATAAAATTTTAATTATTCTCCATAAGAATAACATGGGGACCGATTACCTAGGTTTGCTGCTACGGGAACCATACGTGAAAATTTTGTATTTTGTGCAAACACCGATCCCAACCAGATGAAGCCATATACCAAATTTTGTCAGTTTATGTTCATAAATAAGCGAGATATACAATTTTTCTTTTTCTCCATAAGAATAACATTAGACAACGTACTGTGTTTAGCACTTTAAATATCTCAGGAACCAATTAACGTAGAACAATGATAAAAATACCAAATTGTTGTTTTTTATGGTGAATTAAATGGTAAAAATTAAAATTTGATTTAAATAAAAATTACATGTGTAAACCCCAAAAAAACCATTTTTGGGGTACAAACCCCCCAAAAACCCCCCTTTTGATGGTGCGATTTGTCTGGTTTTCGAACTTGTTCAAATAAATGGTGCTTTACACATTTGTACCAAATTTCATTAAGATCGGACCTTTTTTACGAGAGTTATCGTGCTTACGGACACACACACACACACACACACACACACACACACACACACACACACACACACACACACACACACACACACACACATATATATATATATGCATATATAAAAATTTGAACGAATGGTGTTTTTGGAATCTGGGGACCTCAAAATGAAAAGTTATCATGGTCTCGGGCTTAAGTCTTACCATGAGACTTACGGTAATAGCTTTTTCCCTATAGGGGAAATTCGCTAAAACGAACTTTTGAAAGAATATACTCAATCTGTGATAGCATAACCAATATTTGATCCTCGGGGGAATTGAATTTGTCACGCTGTATATTGACTTTACTTGACAAACTAAACCCAAACAGAGGTTCTGAAATGGTTAGTGATGAAGAACACTGGGTGGGAAGGTAGCCTTTTTATGGGGGGGGGGGATGGGAATTGTTTTTAAGTTGTAAATTAACCCGGAATCTGTTTTGCCCCAGGGGATAATTTTCGATTCTCCAAAATACAAATACAGGTTTCGAACCCATCTCCCTCTCCACGAAGGCCGGTTAGGAACTCCGGAATTCCTGAAGAACAAATAGTTTTGCACCTTTAATTTTATTGTTTACATACATTTATTTTTATTTTTTTCCAATAGCGTATACTTCAATTTCTCGAAACCATAATACTATGTGTAGTACCAAGAAGGCTACGTTACTGAGTATGCAGGACAATATGTTAATTCGCTTACATTTTAATGTTCCGATAATTCACTCACCGATCATGGCTTTAGATAATTTATTTCAGTGATTCATTTTTACTCCTATAAAAAATTCTCTGCGCTCGTTCTAACCATGAATACGCACTCTTTATCGCTTTATCAAAAATCTTTTTTCCGCTAAAGTTATTTAGTTAATTGGTTTCCTAAGGGTTTCAATGTGAAATATGAGGAGCCGCTTTTCATAAACAATGTGATTATCTTAGCTCTAGAAGGAAAACACCAAAATTTAAATACCCCCCGTCGCAGCAAACCTGCATACTCAGCGAATTTCCAATGCATTGATATGTTTCTCACTAGTACATAAAGCCACTCACCAAGTTTGACAAAAATACATTCACAAATAAGTGATTTATTACATTTTATTTATTCCCCATAAGAATAACATTAGGACTGAGTACGCAGGTTTGCTGCAACGAGGAAGATAAGAAATGAGTTTTTATGCAATTATCAATATAACTGAACCAGGTGAAGCTACTTACCATGTTTTATTAATTTATGTTCATAATTAAGGGAGATATAAAACTTTACTTATTCTCCATAAGAATAACATTTGGGCTGAGTATGCAGGTTAGCTGCTACGGGGACAGTCAACAAAACATTTATTTTTTGTGCAATTATCAATATACCAGTACAACATGAAGCCACATACCAAATTTCATCAATATACATTCATAAATAATCAAGATATCAAATTTTATTTATTCTCCATAAGGATAACATTGGACAACGTACTGTGTTTAGCACTTTGAATATCTCTGCAACGGTTTGACGTAGAATCACAATTTAAACACCAAAATGATTGTTTTGTGGAGCTGAAGTGATTGGTAAAAGAAAATGTGAAGTTTAAAGTAAAATTAACTGAGGAAAAGCCAAAAACCTTTTTCCCATAAGATTAACATGGGAGATTTTATGAGCATGTTTTTTGGATTTTTTCCGCAACCACTTAACCTAGGTTAATAATTCAAAATACCATATTATTTGTTTTTTTTAAGCTCTATAACATGGTCTAAACCTAAATTAAGTGTTTTAAAAATTTTAGGGTAAAAAATGCAAAAAACTGATTTTTGGAAAATTTAAAACCCCCATAAACCCCCCTTCCCATAGTCCGATTTTTCTGGTTTTCGAACTTAAAGTCATAAATGTCAGTTTACACATTTGAGCCAAATTTCATCGAAATCGGACGTTTTTTACTCAAGTTATCGCATTCACGGACACACACACACATATATATATATATATATATATATATATATATATATATATATAGATATATATATATACATATATATAAATTTGAACGAATAGTGTTTTGGACATCTGGGGACCTCAAAACAAAAAGTTATCATGGTCTCGGGCTTAAGTCTTACCATGAGACCTACGGTAATAGCTTCTTCCCTATAGGGGAAATTCGCTAAAAAAATTTAGTTTAGGGATCTTGTCTTGTTTTGACTTTATTCTTTTACACTTCTTGGATATAAGTTTAATTCTACATTTTATTTCTAAATATCCACTAATTTTAGAACGTAATTAAAATGTTTTTGTTTTTACATTAAGCGGATGGATATATTTTTTTAATTTACAGAATATTTCAGTTTTATAGTATAGCCTAAACCCAACCCTCTGGCAATAATTGGGGTTTTATGTGATAAAATACATGAAAAGTCAATAGCGGTGAAAGAAACCGCCTACAGGCTCATAAACCGCCACATTCAGGACACGATCGTTAAACTCCAGACTACTTTATTACAGGAATATTAATAATGGTAATGAAAGACCGGAAACTCCAAAGCTCAGCGGGCGGTACTATACATAGTGTGAACAGCCGGAACTTCATTGTTCGTACTCTATGTCATCTCCTCCAGTCTGTCTGTAGACGCGAGCCGCGACCTTGGCGGGAAAACAAAGGCGCGAAACAATCACCAGCTGATACAAGGTCGCAGGTTGGAATCAGGTTATGCAATGTTATGACACGCGAAATCTATTTTGGGAGTACCGTAGGGCAGAGCTTTGCTCGGAGAAGGTAAGTGAGTCGCTTTAGTCGGAATAAATGTGTAATATTGTGCCGCCAGTACGTTGACAAATAAATAATAAATAACTGAGAATCGCCCAGTAAATTATTATTTTTGTCGTTTTTAAATGATTGTTTATTTTCACATTTAGCAGTGAAGGTTTTCTTAGAAATAATTACTCAAATATTGGCTTTGATGAAGTGATAAAATTTAAAATAAGGCACACAAAAAACAATGAATATCTATTATTTAATGAACTAATAACTATGCAAAATGACTAAAATAGCAAAGTAACTACAAAACGTACCTATTCCACCCGGCACAGCCAGTAGGGTAGGGACTATATAACTATCACGATACGCAATTCCTCGGTCTTTAAACGTTACTAAACTAATCAAAAATCAATAAACAGTAATGCTCGTGGGCTTTGGCGTCATTTGATCGCAAAACGGAATGGCTAACAGGAATTTTGATTGCGACTCGAATTGATATCAAGTTTTGAATTTCGTCAACATGTCACGTTTTCAAAATTAGTATAAAATAAAAAACTTGTTCTAATATTTTTTCTAACAGCAAAATAAGGAAATGTGATAACTGTAGAAAAAGGAAAACACAAAGTAATAATACCGAGAGTTAAACATAAATAAATATTGCAATAAATTAAAAAATTAAAATACCATACTGTAATTCAATCCGATGTACTGATTTAATTTTAAAAATACGAAAGTAAAGCAACATAGTTCAATCTAGTTTTAAAGTAGTATTCACAGTTAAGCTGTTATTCATTCAACTGTCAGATAGTTATTTTGTAATAGATTAAATATAAAATTACACGCTTTTATGATAATTATTAAACAGGATAAATAAAATACGTCTTACAACACTATAAAGTATATTTACACTTATATTGTACTTACATACAAGACGGTAAAATATACACAAAAGATGGTACAAGGCGATAGATTTCAACCAGTTACACCGGTCATCATCAGGCCCAATCAGAGAATGACAGAAACAAGTTGGCGATCAGCTTATATTGTATTGGCTACCGGATGTTCCGGAAACAAGTTGCGGTAAGTACCACCAGAGTCAAAGTTGACCTGTTCATTGATCAATTTATCCCTATCCTTACATTTTTCCTTAAAAATAAACAATTCTTCCTATGCATTCATTACACTTCCTTTCTTACAAATATGTAGAATAACTGTTGAATTGTTGTTGTTTGAATAATTGTTGTTGCATGGGAAGAATTGTTTATTTTTAAGGAAAAATGTAAGGATATGGATAAATTGATCAATGAACAGGTCAGCTTTGACTCTCGTGGTACTTATCGCAACTTGTTTCCGGAACTTTCGGTAGCCAATAGTACATAAGCTGATCGCGATCTTGTTTCTGTCATTCTCTGGTTGGGCCTGATAATGGCCGGTGTACCCGGTTGAAATCGATCGCCTTGTACCATCTTTTGTGTATATTTTACCGTCTTGTATGTAAGTACAGTATAAGTGTAAATATTCTTGATAGTGTTGTAATACGTATTTTATTCATCCTGTTTAGTTGTAACAACAAGTATCATGCTAATAAACAAATTATTTGATAATTAATAACAATTACAGGGAGATTCTTCATGCAAATTAAAATGTCTCGGAACTTTATAACACATCTTGTTAAGCTGTATAAAAACAAACTTAACTCGTTAGGAAGTTTGATCTTATGTTAAGAAAAGTTGGAACAAAGACTACTTTAACCGATCGAGACTATACCAGGCTCACCTTTCAGTGGAAAAGACTGTACCGTACTAACGACTTTGTTTGTAGCTAGTAGCTAGGGTTAGTTGGTTAATGTGACCAAATTTGCATGAAAAGGATTGAAAAAAGATTAAAAGGGAAAAAGGAAAACACAAAAAGATTAAAAGGGTTGATTGTTGTTATAAGACCCTTTAAGTCTTTCTCCCTTTATTTACGACTTAAGGATAAAACCCCTTTTTGAGTCTTCTAATTGCTGGCTTTAACACGAGGAGAGTTTTGACCAGTGGAATTGTCGATTTGTTCGTTTGGCAACCTTTTTTCATTTTGTGTTTCATAAAGATGTGATGGGTAACACACAAAACCCTTATCTTCTTACAAAATTGTTTGAAGATTACCATTACAAAAATATTATCTAAATGACAGCTATAACCTTTTACATATATTTCTAAAAAAAGGGTTTGAAGGATTCTGCTCTACATTTATTTTAAAAGTGATGAAACAAACAATTCTTGCTTTTGTTCAAGTTAAGGATAAAATATTGTTTTTATCAAGCTCAGTTTTATGTTTGTCTTAGTCTAGTATTATCTAACAGGTGTGCAGCATTGGTCAAAAAATATATAAATCTGAAAGTCAGTAATCCAACAAAATCTTACTTTCGATGGCTTTGGTCCGAAGTGCATACCTCCGAAAAGCATTACTCCGTAATTGCACTATTTCGAAATCAAAATTCCAAAAAAGTATTGGTCGAAAAAATGTTTTAGAGCACTGACTTTCGGAGTTATATGCGTTTTCGGAGTAATGCTTGGCTCACATTCTCTACTACTGGAAAGGTAACACAATATGGTAACTATGTTATGCGCAATAGCTTATTAAATGACTTCACGTTATGAACTATTTATGAAACCCATAACAAAGTCAGTGATACAAGTTACTCAGTACTAAGCGATCCCACTGTGACTTTACGCATAGCAAAACCAATCAAAAAGCAATGCACACAGCTATTCCCGTGGGTGTAAAATGTCATTTGATATCGAAATGGAATTGCTATCACGGAGTGTAATTGCAATCCAAAAAACTTTTCATTTTTCTTTATTGTGTTCCTATTATTAAATTGTCTTAATCACTTGGGAAGGTAAATGGCTAAAATTTGTCTATGAAGAGAAGAAAATTGTAATAACAAGTTATAAACGTTGCAAAAATAATTTACACTTAGAATTTCCAAAGGTACTTATTACGTCATACTTAATTAATTTACTATGTGTTTTAGTCGATTTAATATTCACAGTATCTGAGGGGCCGAACTTTTCTCGGGGGAAGGCCAGTCAGTTTGTTTAGATGACTTGGAGTAATAGTTCACCTCTTCCCCCTACTGATAATCGGATTTTTTAAACTCATTTGCCTATTTTCTACATTTTTAAGGTCACTCCAGTTGTTATTTATAGCTCAACGTCCCTTTGATTTATTTCATTACTCTATATCTCTGCTCTCAAGAAACAACGTTTTAATGACCATAAACAACATGAGTGTTCATTAATTGATCTGAAACTCCATAAGCCTAATGTTTTTTAACTTTAATTTTAATTTATTTACATTATTTGATTTTTCTTGGGGATGAGACCTGTCTAGAACTTACTTTTATCCCAGAAATTAATTATTTCCAACATTTGAAGGACATCGTTGGTGCCGCTATTGAGATCAGTGTCGCAAGCAAGCACGGACGCAAGCACGCAAACTCATATTAGAGTATAGGATTGTTAGAATTTCACAGGGTACCTTGTTGGAAAATTTTTATTTTATACTTATAAAAGGTTTACCGAACGTGACTGTACTAAATTCACTTTTTGGTGGACAGACTGTACCGCCCTAACGACTTAGAAGTTTGTTAGGACAAGCGGTATTTAATGTTACCCAATTTGCATCACGGGGATTGGAAAAAGTTAAGAGGGGGAAAAAGCAAACCACGAAAAGATTAGAAAGGGTTGATTGTTATTTAAAAACACCCATTAAGCCTTCCCTTTATATACGACCGAGAGGGTAAAACGTTTTTTGTCTCTTAATTACTGACTTTACGCGAAGAAAGGTTTTGTCGACGGGAATTTCCGTTTTGTTTGGTTGGCAACCTTGTGTTTGTTATTTCTGTGTTTCAATAAAAACGACAGCGGTGTTTTGTAATGTTTGATAGGGAACGGTCCAAACCCTGTTGATGTTACATGGCCTTATTTGCACGGAAAGACTTAAAGACTTAAAACGTTTTAGTGTTTGCTGTAGATCGAAAGCCGATAAACCTGAAATCACAAATTGGGTGCATTTTTAAATAAGCGTGAAATTGTTCAGTAATTAAAATAAACTAGTTTTTTAGCGAGTAACAATTTACATTCATAGTGTATAATTTTTTAAAGAATATTTTCTCCGCCCTATTTGCTCTGTGAAACATTTTCTTGGCATGGATTTTACTAATTTGAACCTCATTGAAAACTGGAATGAAAACAAGATAATTCTGACATCGACTTAACAAGTTTCAAACAGATATTCAACGATTGTTATGGTAATTACAGAACAGCTGTTTCGACATGCAGGAAACCCAATTAGATCTTGCTCGTCACGTTGCGCAACCTGAAACAGATGTTCCGACCTTGATCATCAGCTGGTGATTGTTTTGGCGCCTTTGTTTTCCCGCCAAGGACGCCTCGTCTATAGGCAGACGGAGAACAGATTCCATAGAGTACACACAATAGAGTTTCGCTGAGACGTCATACTGTTTGATGTCATTGGAAATTAATTTAGGGGGTTACGATGGTTTTATTCTGACTTAAAAATAACATTAACATCTTATTTAAGCGGATTAGAAAAGGGGTTCTAACTGCGTTGGTGGTTTATATTGGTGACTAGCTAGACCTATTCGTATGATTCTCTATTTTTTTTCAATCCCCCCCTATAACTCAGTTAAGCAAAATTTGTCTGTACGTTGAACACACTTAAGGCTCACGAGGATTTAATTAGACGTGTTGAAACCAGCTACTTGTATTACTGAACACATTTTGCGTGGATGTCTCGAGCCAAACAAAAATTAAGAAACCGGCAGACTTTCAATCACTATTTCACTGGCTGCAAATCGTCACCAACTTGTACCATGGATTCAAATCAAAGTTAGGAAATCGAAATAAAAATTTTACCGCGGGAATATACTAGGGTTTAGGGCGTTCTGTTGCATCTGGTTCTATTTTTGTTGCAGTGTTAAAAGATTAAGAAAGAAAGATTAAGACTGTCTAAGGATATAGATTCTCACATGAAATGTTTAAATATCTGTAACTAACTATCTACTAACAATAATAGCTTCCTGATATCCGACCCTACTTCAGCGGTAGGGGGCATGAACCTCCCCGGAAGCAGTGAGCTTTACTCTTAACACTTTCGCACTGGGGTGGGAAAGTGCATTTATTGGACATTTAAATGGGGTATGACACACGATCAGTCTTAGGACGAGGGGGCGTCAAACTATAGACCACATAGTTAATGACTATCCCCTGAGCGCTTTCCCTGAAGAGTTGGCCGGCCTGCATGGACGTAAAGCTGGACTCCAATGGCTTCGCGCCTTAGATTCAGCTCTGTGGTGGGTTATTTATTTCCTGAACTTAACTAACGTAGGTAAATCAAATGTACGTTTTTTTGTTTTAAACTCCGAAATAGAAGGCAGCTATGCAAACCATGCATACTATCTAGTACGCTGACGCAACATGGGTGTATTATAAGGCGTATATGACTTAATTATGAGTGAGACGCCTTGTGTAGCCTTGTTACTGACTGAGACTGGCTGATTCTATTGTCAGGATCACTAGTAATAGCCCAATTATTAAAAATAGCTGGATCCTGTTTCGAAACCTCAAAACAATTTTGGATTGCTTAGAGTTGGTCTGACGAACCTTCGATCGTGAAGCAGCCCTCTAACCACTAACCATCCAGTGGCTATACTTTAACACTATTTCCACTAGTTGAACAGTCTGATCAGGATTGAACGTTCCACAAATAGGCTTTCAGGAAAGACAACAAGAGATATCGGAAACGACTGGTTTAACGGTTCTGGATGTTCTGTAGAGTGGGCAAGACAAGGGGACGGTTTTAGTAAAGTAAATGTTATTGGGAGATAGAGCAACCGGTTTAAGATACCGGTCATTGTTGGGTCGCAGGCCGATGAGAATGCCGCAAGAATCCGAAGATAGCCGAAGTAACCCACAGGATTCCCGAGTACAGCCGAAAGCATACGGAGACTGCCGAAGTGTTACGCATGTTTTTTTAGGACTGCGCAATCCAATGCAATCAAGTGCTATCCTAAAAGCTGGTTTAGTGATGGGATAGTGTGGGATAGTCGAATGAAAGTACAACCAAGTGAACCGATGACGATTATTTCAATAACCTAATAATCATTCGGTTATTAACAATCGAATAAATTTTTCCAATAAACATCTAAGTCATAGGAGTACTATGAATTGATGTTAATATTTGAACATAATTACACATTTTAATTTTGTTAATAATTTCACCGTTATTTACCATACTGAATTGAAATTATTTTATAAATGTAAGAAAGAATACAATAAGCCGAACAATTTAATGTTAGATTTAACAAATGTAGTAAAAAAATACAGAAAAACAGTAATTAATTATACTTTTAGCAAACCTTGCAAAAACATGACATAAAATTCGTAACCTTTACAACGTTTAGTCTGATTCAATTTTTTACATTATTTTATATCCACAAGTACATATTTTACAAGGAAACGAACAACTGATTATTATCGATGTTAATTTACGTCAAAGGCAAAACGTAAAGCAAATATCAATAGTATAAAAACAACAGTAAAACACGGACAACCAATCTTCGAGCCCGGAGGGGAAGAACTTAAAAAACATAACAAAACTCGTAAAACAAACAAAAACAACGCAGTGGTTCCTTGGGGGCTAAAATAATGACATTGTGAAAATCAGAATATTCCCAACTCGCTTGGAGCGCCTAGGGAAATAAGCAACATTAAGCAAGTTTAAAAGCATTTTATCTTTGGATATTTATACATTTGAAATGGGAACATGTGGTATTTTTTATTCTTATACGTTTTTAAATTAATATTAATAACTGATTTTATGATATACGAAAATAAATATTTTTAGAAGTTATAGTTTATAATTTGTATGTTTTCGAGGCTCTCAACCAACATTTGTATTCGTAAGTTTATAATTTTATTAAATTTATTTTGTTTCTATTATGTGAAACTTGTATTAAGTTTTAAAATGCGTTTGAGAACCAAGCATAAAAGTACTTATAATAAGTAAACTATGTTTTATGCGTGGTTAAAATATGTTACAGGTTAAGAAAGGACTGTGTAGTATAATCTTGGAAAACCCAGACTCGTCGTTTGCAAACTAATTAAAAATTAAAAAAATTTCTAAAACATGTTTTTAATTACACACGAACTTGTTTTTAGTTACCTAAAGGAGAAAGACGTTGAAGGAGAGGCAAATATATAACTTAGAACACATATACATTTATACATACAACTTTTAGAGACCCCCAAAACGTTTTCATGGGGTCAAGTTAGAACGTTTATGGTGGTTCCGGGCCTAAGTTTTGCCATGCGGGTCATTCGAATGGCTGACTTTCACATAGGAAATTCATAAATAATCAAAGTCCTACCTGATAACACAAATAGCAGCATTTGAGAGATTACTTTCCTTTTTGAATTTTGTATTAACACCTTTGTAACGACGTAATGATAAAGCGATTCAACTGTTTCCTCTCTAAGCCCGCAAGGGGATGAACTACCCTTCATTTCGTAATTTTGAAACAAATATTGTCCCCGGAGGCAGAAATGTTTCTGGTTTCGTTTACGACCTTAGTAATTTCTATCCCCCCCAGAGAGGGTCTTCACCCCGCCCCCCTTACCAAACATCTTCCTCCCCTACACCCGATCGTAAAACTTCCCTTTCACCCTTGCTGGTGTAACAGAGAAACTAGCTTCTGCCACAAACGCTGGTTGGACCCAAGGAACACTGTGTTTAAAAAATGCAAAGAAATTTAAGTTTAAGATTTTAATTGATTCACCAAGCAAGCATTGCAAACAGGATATTAAACTTTCAATATTTAATTGGTTGGGTTTGGGAGTTATTACTCTATGTTATTTTAGATTAGTTCAAGACCAACAACCAAAAGATCGACCTCTCTTAGAAAACTTATTGAAGTAGTATATTTTACACTTTGCTTTCAAAGGGCTTTTTAGAGGGGGTTGGGATAAGCTGGCTAAATGGGTTATTAACATAGGGGAACGAGCTTTGCTGAAGGAAGGGTTTGTCAGAAAAATGACTAGAATTGTTAGAAGAGGTTATAAAAAGTTATCCAAACCATGCTGATTAGGGACTAATAAAAATAGGGGGACTGAGCTATGTTTAGTGAAGGACTTTCCTTTAAGGGATCGAGCTTTACTTGGAAGAGGAATGTATTTCCTGAAAGGGAAAAATTTGCTATTTAACTGGAAGCTAATTGAGCTAAAGTTGTGAGCGGCACTACTCTGAAAATGCAGACTCCGAAAAGCTGAATTCCTAAAATGCACTAGCCCAAAAATCTGTAACTCACTGTCTTTCGGAGTTATGCATATTTTGATAAATTCATAGCGCCCAAGCGAAGTTGTATTTATTGAATGTAAACCAATATTAATTTACAGAAAAAGATTAGAACGCAATTACGAATAAAGTAACAACTTTTAAAACACTGTTTCCTTTTAACCAATAACAAGCTAAGTTATACAGAGCATTAACAACATTCATTTAAATTTGTAAAGTTATTAGTGTATGACGATGATGTACGTAATAGGTGAAAGCTTCTGAATCCCGTGTTATAACTTTGTAAATTTAAGCAGCGTTGCAATTGTTGGAAGTTTTAAAAGGTTAGTTCTTGAACAAAGAAACACTTTGGCAACTTCCCGGTTTGCTATCGTAATCTAGTTTTAATTTAAAGTTTGGATAAGGTAAATTGCAAAACTATATTATATACTCTAATATGAGTAAGGCTTGCTTGCTTGCAACTTTGATCTCAAAAACGGCTCCACGATTTCCTTCAAATGGTGGAAATAAATAATTTCTGGGTTAAAAAAGTTCTAGACAGGTCTCATCCCCAGGAAAAATCAAATAATGTAAAAAGACGGATGTGAAAAGTTGAAAAAATTATCATTGGGCTTATGGATTTTGAAATCACAGCAATAGATTACTGCAATATAAACTACTCATGTAGTTTAAGTAAAAACATGTGGTTTCCTGAAAGCAGTGACTAAAACCATTGAAGGAAGATCACATATAGAGTGGTCATGTCATATGCAAAAGGAATCAATAGAACATTGAACTATAATAACAACAGGAGTGACATTAAGCATGCAGAAAAGAGGCAAATGAGATAAGAAAATCTGCTCGTCAGTAGGGGGTGAAATATTAGTCCAAGTCATCTAAACTAACTGACTGACCTTCCCCGAGCAAAGCTCGAACCCCATGTACTATTATATAAAAGTCTAGGACAATAAACTGTTTCATAATGCATAGTACATGAGGGCCAAACTTTGTTCGGGGAATGTCAGTCAGTTTGTTTAGATGGCTTGGAGTAATTTCCCATAAAGTCCCCGTACTGACGAGCTGATTTGCTTAGCTCGTTTGTCTCTTTTCTGCGTAATTAAAGCCACTCCAGTTGTTTACTACAGCTCTATGTCCCATTGAATCTTTTTGGATATGAAATGACCACTCTACATTTAATGTTCATTCAATGGTTATTCACTGCTCTCGGGACACCACATGTTCTTACTTAAACTTCATGAGGGCAGAATCACTGATCACTAACAGCTGTTATGATTAATAGTGAATTTCCTATGGAAAGTGAACTATTAGCATGACCCGCACGGTGAAACTTAAGCCCGGGACCACCATGGAAGTTCCTAACGTGACCCCCTGAACACGTTTTGGGGGTTCGTTCAAAATGATATATATATATCATTGGACGAACTTGTCCAACTGATTATAGAAAGGAACGTCCCTACCAAATTTGAAGTATATCGGACAAAAAATGCTAGCACTAGAGTGCCTGCACATATATATATATATATATATGTCTCTCTCTATATATATATATATATATATGTGCAGGCACTCTAGTGGTCGCATTTTTTGTCCGATTTACTTCAAATTTGGTAGGGACGTTCCTTTCTATAATCAGTTGGACAAGTTCGTTGGGCAAAACAATCGGAAAACTCTAAACCCCTTTTTTGGGGATTAATCTTTCAAATTTTGAGTTTTGGGCCCAAAAAGGGTCAGAAAAGCCCCTGATGCCCCTGATTAACGAATGTAAAAAGATGGGAATTAGTGTGGCGAAACCTTTAAGCCCTCTCTCGTCATTCCAACATATATATTTACCGAGTTATTAAAGGAAATTTGTATTGACCAAACACAGTACGTTGTCTTATAGGGGGTTTTACATTAGAAAAGCCTGTTGATCATTTTTTGGTGTACTTTTATCATCCCCAACAACCTCACACCTACTTTAAAGCCTGACTGGACCTTCTCCTAACCTTATAATGCGCAAAATTGTATTCCCAGCATTGCAGGTAAATAGAACTAGGAGTATCAGAACTGCCAAAAAATCAATATTTTCAGATTTGAATACTTATTGGCATATTTGTATGTTTTTAACTGATTTTGAGTTTTTATAGTTTTTTTATGTAGAAATTCACTTCCCTCACGTCAGCGTGCTGCGTGCGAACTCGTTTTGTTTCGGTTTAAACTAACTAAGACCAGTGTTAATTATATTTGAACTATTCTTTCTATAGTTTTTTTTATTTTTCAATATTAGTTTTTTATGGGGATGACCCTTGTCTAGGACTTAATTTTTCCAGGAAATTAGTTATTTCCAGTATTTAATGAATATCATTGGAGCCATTTTGATATCTGAGTTGCAAGTAAGCAAGCATCCAACCAAACAAACCTTACCATATTAGAATTTAGCATTATTGTTGGTTTAGCTAAACTTAATTAAAATAGTTATTTTGTTACAAAACCTTTTTTCAAAAGATTTAAAACAATGGGCAAAATCTTAAAAAAATCAAGCTTTGAAACTCCCTCAAGAGCATATCTGTGTACTCAGGAAAATTAAAATTAACACACTTGTAAAATCCTCACAAGTTGCCACGGTATTACTAGAGTAAAAATGTTTTTGATCGATAAACAAAACTCAAGTAAAACGAGTTCGCACGCAGCACACTGACGTGAGGAAAGTGAATTCCCACATAAAAACTTGTAAACTCAAAATAAGTGTAAAAACATACATTTGTCCAATTTTTATTGAAATCTGAAAACATTGATTTTTTGGATGTTCTGATACTCCTGGTTTCATTTACTTGCAAAGCTGGAAATACAATTTTGCGCATTATAAGGTTAGGAGAAGGTCCAGACAGGCTTTAACGTAGGCGTGAGGTTGCTGGGGATGATAAAAGTACTCTAACAAAGGAATAACATGGTTTTCTGGTGTAAAACCCCCATAAGACAACGTACTGTGTTTAGTCGTTGTGTTATACTCATTTTCTTTAATAACTCAGTAAATATTTATGCTAGAATGACGAGAGAGGGCTTACAACTTTCGTCTCACTAATTCCCATCTTTTTACATGCATTGATTTTACATCTGGGGCTTTTGTGACCCTTTTTGGGCCCAAAAACTCAAAATTTTAAAGATTAATCCCCCAAAAAAAGGGGTTTAGAGTTTTCCGATTGTTTTGCCCAACGAACTTGTACAACTGATTACAGAAAGGAACGTCCCTACCAAATTTGAAGTAAATCGGACAAAAAATGCGACCGCTAGAGTGCAAACACACACACACACACACACACACACACACACACACACACACACACACACACACACACACACACATATATATATGTATATATATATATATACAATTTTGAACGACCCCCCAAAACGTGTTCAGGGGGTCACGTTAGGAACTTCTATGGTGGTCCCGGGCTTAAGTTTCACCGTGCGGGTCATGCTAATAGTTCACTTTCCAAAGGAAATTCACTAAGAAGTCTATTCCTCTAGTTTTCTTTGTAGGACCTTCAGCGCTGACAACAATAATGTAACAGCTGATTGAAAAACAATGGAAACAGCTGACTGGATCCATCAAAGTTATTGATCTGACAGATGTCACTTGTTTTGAAGCCCGACAGCCATTATGTAAAAGGTATTGTCAATCGAGAATGTTTGTGAATATTTAAACTTTGTCAAGGGAATTGTTTTTAATAATTACAGTCAATGGGGTTTTCATCTAAGTTTAAACTTCCGCATAATGTTTCTACTTAAAAATGTATACAGTATTTGTTTCACTAAACTTTAAAAACTTAAGATTTTGTGAAGAAAATAATATCAAGTATGTTGTACAAAAATATAAATAAATATTAAATACATCAAAATCAAATTAAAAAAGCTATGATTACATTAAGTTATATATTAAACTGGTATTTTTATGGTCTTCCAAAAATATAAACATTTTTCCTTCAGGCAATCGAATTGTTAATAATAAAACATTTCCTAGCTACTGAGAAAAATGTATTTAGTGTTATAAGAAAATAAAGGCAAATAAATAAAACGATTATTTTTGTAACAAACCATATCAGCGGAATTTGTTTTAACCAAGTTTTGAATCCCCACCGCCCAATTTTGAGACACGTTATATGCGAAGACGTTAATTTTTCCCCCGGGTCCGCCTCCCCCTTAGGCATTAAGCGGCCTTTTACGACTCTCGGCTCTAATTCCTCCCCCCCACCTACCACCATGAGCTGCCCTTATTATTTATTTTCCATATAAGAATAGGGTAATGCATTTATCAACGAGTATGGGTTTTATTTGGGAGTTATTCGTGGACAATGTTTTAACCAGCCCGATTTAACTTGTCGAAAGAACATAATACAGTTGATATTATACTTATATTAAAATATTGTTTGTACAGAATATATTATTAACAAAGTGAAATTCAATTTATTCAATAATTGTATTTACTGATAGGACCTAATTTAATTATTAAATTGTGTTTAAAAACTGTGCTGTACGTTGTATGGAAGTGTAGTAAATTAGATATAGACATAGCCGTGCTTAGTTAACAAAAATTCTAAATTTGTTAAAATATTGTTTAATGTTATGCATGTTTTAAGTAATTAAAACTGCTAAATTAAAACATTTTTCAAATTAATAAAAACTAAAACATTGCGTTGGTGTCAGAACTGTACTAGCTATTGTCCTTTATTATTTGGTATGTCGTATTTTCTTTTCTTTATAAAAACAATGGTTGGTTTCTCTGATTCGTATTCGTTTCTATAAGAATGAACCTTTTCAATCTAATTCAGAAAAACCTTACTTAGGAATGTGTCAAGTCATCAATTAAGTCTTAAGGCCCGCCCTACTGGGCTTTGAAAATATCAGCGTTAACTTTATGAAAAGATATTTAATACTTATTAAAATTCGTTTTATAAGTTTTAACTCGCACACTTCACTATTGGTTTTTAAGCCGAAATGTTTTCCCAATCAATAACAAACTTTTCCGAAGAAAACCTTATTTAAAATCAACCAATTCCCCCTTGACATCTTCGGAGAAACTTTTCCCAAGTTTAAATTAGCTTAAATTCTACGAATCGTCGGACCTGTGATTTGATCACTGATTGCAATTCTCTGAAGAATTCAAAAGTTTCTGAAACTTTCAGGTAGTTATTAGTCGTTTTCCCCCTTTTTTCAACGAATTCTTTTCAACAAGTGAGTTCGTACAATCCTACACTATCCTATAGTCTAATATGAGTAAGGTTTAGTGCTTGCTTGCTTGTATTTTTGCTTGATTGCGACTCTGAACTCAAAAACGGCTCCAACGATTTCCTTCAAATGTTGGAAATAACCAATTTAAGTTTCAGACAAGTCTCATCTCCAGGAAAAATATAATTATGTAAAAGAAAGAAAATTTGAAAAGTTATAAAAAAACTTTGGGCTTATGGAGTTTCAAATCAAAACAAAAGAACTGTAACAGCTGTTTACAATCAAACAGTGAGCCAAGTATAACATGTGATTTCCTGAGAGCAGTAACTAAAGCTATTTAATAAAGATTACATACAGTGTGGTCATATCATATCCAAAACGAATCAAAGGAACATTAAGCTATAATAACAACTGGAGTGACCTTAAAAATTCAGTAAAGAGGCAAGTGAACTGAGTAAATCTCCTCGACAGTAGTAGGACGTGGAGAAACATTGCTCCAAATCATCTAACCATCACGAGTGACCTTTCCCGAGCAAAGCTTAATAACTGAAAGAGATATTAAATTTTGTCAACAGCTTCACTTATTCAGTGTATTTTAGTATTACAGACAAATCAAATCACACACTGATAAAAGCTTAATATTTAAAACCTGATTTTAATTGTAAATTTTTTATTTATGACCCTACGAGAGAGTGTATCGAATAACAGATTTTCAAAATTCTCCCCGACACCTTTCATTCAAGTATGTAATTCACGTGTGGCAGGCCTTTGTTTTTCTCAAAAGTTCCTGGTACTTTTTTCTTTTAGACTAGCTTTGCCCAACACCTTCGATTGTTCACCTTCGTGTTATACCCTAATCAAATCACATAGCAGATCAAATTCCAAAATTTCAAAACCTGTTTCAAATTCTCACTTTTATTTAATTTATGGCCTTGGAGGCATTGCGTCAAAATACTAATATTTCCAAGCAGTTTTCTGGTCGAAACCTTTCTGGTGGCAGACCTATGGTTTTGTCAAAAGTCCTAGTACGATTTGACATGTGAAAATAGTTAAAGTACACGTCAATCAAGTTCCCACCCCCTAATTCGTATCCCTTTTGGCGAATTTCCCCTATAGGGAAGAAGCTATTACCGTAGTCGGCATGGTAAGACCTAGGCCCGGGACCATGATAAATTTTCGTTTTAAGGTCCCCAGATGCCAAAAACACCATTTGTTAAAAACTGTATATATATTTATGTCCGTGAGCACGATAACTATCGTAAAATTTATTCGATTTTGACAAAATTTGGTATAAACGTGTAAAACAGCAGTTATGACTTTAAGTTGGAAAACCAGACAGATCGACCTATCCGAAGGGGTATTTTGGGGGGTTTTGTACCCCAAAAATGTTTTTTTTGAGTGTTTTACATATAATTATTGAAAAAGTCAAATTTTAGTTTTTTCCACTGGAATCAGCATAAAATGACGGACAATTTGATGTTTTGATCATTGCTCTACATCAAATGGTTACAGAGATATTGAAAGTGCTAAACACAGTACGTTGTCCAATGTTATTCTTATGGAGAATAAGAAAAATTTTATATCTCGCTTATTTATCAACTTATCTTGATGAAACTTGGTATATTGCTTCATATCGTTATGGTCTATTGATATTTGCACTAAAATCTTTGTTTTCCCTATAGTTCCCATCGCAGCAAACCTGCGTACTCAGCCCCCATGTTATTCTTATGGAGAATAGTAACGTGTTATCTCCCTTAATTATGAACATAAATAATAAAATTTGGTATGTGGCTTTACTTACTTGAGTTATATTGAGATATTAGTATAAACCCCCATTTTTTGTGTTCCTTTCTTCAGCAAACCTGCATACTCAGCCGCCATATATTCTTATGGAGAATAATTAAAATGTCATAAATCGTTTAATTATGAATGTATATTGATAAAACTCGGTATGTGGTTTTATTCGGTATTAAGATACATTTATATTCATTGAAAATTCGCTGTGTACGCAGGTTTTCTGCTACGGGGGTAGTTACAGTGAGCTATGAGATGGCATTTAACTGGTCAAACCAAGGTATGGCGTTAGGGTTCTGTCCCATTGTCTAACTTCCAATGTTTCCTAATATGCAGTGTAATCAATCTTACACCACAGAGTACAGTACCCAGCGACTTTAGTCAGCTGAACATTATCCACCTCAGTTCGTTTCTCTTTGGCCCCACTCTAGATTTTCCGTTTAAATAATGGGCCAAAGAGTTAAATCATGATTTTATTTAAGAAATTATGCGGACATTTCCCATTAGTAAATGAGAAAAACTATTTTCGTACGTTTCGATATCTGGAATCTGATCCCTTCTTCAAATTAGAAAAATACCAACACCATAACACAATTAGTGGCACAATCAAGGGAACGCCAACAAAACACAAAAAAGCTAAAACAAAGAACTGGAAAAGCGGACGAAATAAAAATTAAACCAAACATAACAAAGAAGCGAGACATTTCTCTCTTTAACTATTTTGTATTTTCTTCCCAGATTTGTCTGGAGTGTGCCACTAATTTTGTTATTTTCTAAGTGTTGTTCTCACCTGAAGACGAGATCAGATTACAGATCCCGAAACGTCAATGTTTTTATCACTTAGTGATGGGACATCTTCTTAAACCTTTCTTAGACAACATCAATTCACTATCATCAATAATGACTATCAATCAAAGTATAAAAATATCATAACTTTTCTTTCTCCCTGATGGAAAACTGTATTTTTATCGCCCATCACACTACCGTCTCCCAAGATTGCCTTAACCTTTGAGGGTTAAAAATCAAGTAGACTGTTCCTCCTCCACCGCCTTCTACTCCCTTCTAATCCTTGGCCCTTGACCTTTATCGTCCGCCGCTCCCCAACGCGGGCTTACGACCATGTAGGACGTCTTACGAGTATCTTGTGGATTGCGAATACCTTGGTTTCAAGTAAAGGCAGCATAAGAGGTCTTAGGTAGAGTTTACAGGGACATGGAGAAAACCACAAATTACAAGATTGTGCGAGAGAAAGTCCCTTAAATTCCCTAGGGATTTATAAACATTATTGAAACTTAGAGTTTTACATCTCCTTAAAAATTATTTTTAAATTTTTTCATCCCACATTTAAAACGTGCAATTGACAGGTTAGATTAAACAAAACAATAACAGCAACTCAAATTCTAGAACGCATTTAAATGTATAGAAATATTTTTAGTTTAGTGCACAATTAAATACATTCGTCGCAGCAAACCTGCATACTCAACGAACTTACAATGCGTTTATGTGGCTACAACATAAAGCCACTAAGTTTCATCAAAATGTACTAAAAGATCGGATCTTTTCCGGGATTTATCGTGTTACCAGCATTTATATAGACATATTTTGAAAGAATAGTGGTGTTTTTGGCATCTGGGGACCTCGAAACAAAAAGTTATTAAAGTATCTGACCTTAAGTCTTACCATGCCACCTACAGTAATAGCTTCTTCCCTGTAAAGGCAATCTGCTAAAATAATGTTTATTTACACATCATTAAACTAAATATTAGGAAAATAAATAATCAACATAATATATTAATATAAAAAACGTAATTATAAGAACAATACATAATTACTGTATCACGTTCCTAATTATTTGCCATTACCTTTGGCAAAAACGCATTAACTTTTACATTCAATAATATTCCATTACGTCTTTCAATTTTAAGATAAAAAAATAACATACTAGCTAATAACCCCATTCATCATAAAGCCCTTTCTTCCAAATCCAAGCAATGAAAAACCTTTAAGAAACTAGATTAAAAACCAACTTTACTCTTTACACGGAAAACTTCGACGTGAACAAAAACTGAAAATGCGACATCCTGGGGGGGGGGATCTCCGGAGCGTAAAATTGCAGCTTCGCAGTGCCTTGGTCCCTTGGGGCTTTACATATGTATTTTCCTGCCCCATTGCCTACAGAAATGGGAAGTACATGGGGAGAGAAGACGAAGTGGAAAATAACGCATCTGAAATGTTTCCACACCGAATGTAACTTCAGCCTCCGATGGAACCCAAATGGAATTGAACGCTTTTTGTAAGGACGTAATGATGTGCCGTTCATTTCAGTTTTCCCAACTGAAACTCAAGCCAGTTTTTTTGTATGGTTTATTAATGACTGAAATGATGAAATTGTATTTTATACTAGATTACTGTATCTTTTAAATAATTATTACAGAACGTATGAGTGTGTAACGTCTTAATATAATTTTATATGTACACGAAACTCACTTTTAAGACGAATACCGACTGTAATAAAACACTAAAGAACATATCTTCGCTAAAACAATTATAAGAACTCATTATTAGTGAATTTCCTTTGGAAAGTGAACTATTAGCATGACCCGCACGGTGAAACTTAAGCCCGGTACCGCCATAGAAGTTCCTGACGTGACCCCCTGAACACGTTTTGGGGGGTCGTTCAAAATTTTATATATATATATATATATATATGGGTGTGTATGGACTCTAACGGTCGCATTTTTTGTCCGATTTACTTCAAATTTGGTAGGGACGTTCCTTTCTATAATCAGTTGGACAAGTTCGTAGGGCAAAATAATCGGAAAACTCTAAACCCCTTTTTTGGGGATTGATCTTTCAAATTTCGAGTTTTTGGGCCCAAATAGGGTCATAAAAGCCCCAGATGGGAAATTATTGCATTTAAAAAGATGGAAATTAGTGTGGCGAAACCTTTAAGCCCTCTCTCGTAATTGCAGCATAAATATTTACCGAGTTATTAAAGAAAATTTGTATCGACCAAACACAGTTCGTTGTCTTATGGGGATTTTACATTAGAAAAGCCTGTTAATCCTTTTTGGTGTACTTTTATAATCCCCAAAACCTCACTCCTACTTTAAAGCCTGACTGGACCTTCTCCTAACCTTATAATGCGCAAAATTACATTCCCAGCATTGCAGGTAAGTAGAACCAGGAGTATCAGAACAGCCAAAAAATCAACGTTTTCAGATTTGAATAAAAATTGGAATAAATGTATGTTTTTAACTGATTTTGGGTTTTTATAGTTTTTTATGTGGAAATTCACTTCCCTCATTGTCAGCGTGCTGCGTGCGAACTCTTTTAACTCTATAGTACTGTTTATGAAATTCTTATCATAGAATGTTATCACTATCTTTTAAAATAACCACCTTTGTATAAATAAATCTTTTAGGTTTTTGTACGATTTTTATTTGGACGAAATTTATTTTTGAGGTGTTTCGAAATTATTAAAGAAAATTTCTTCACTTAAGAAAATTCTACCATTCTTTCCCCCTTTCAGAGAAACATCGGTAATTATCCAGGCTATTTAGATTGTAAGAAAAATAATAACTGACGGATTTCTAAAATATTAAGTTTGAAAATTAGGACTTACCCTTCTACAAACATAACCTTGAAGAATTGTGCTTCATATTTCAATATTTTGAAGCGATATACTAATTTTAAAAACATGTATTAATAACCCTTTACTATTCACTCAAACTTCTTACATGCTTAATTAATTTACACTGAAATAATATCCTATTTGTTTCATAATAATATACACTTTTACATTATAAACTGCAGTTAATAAATGTATAAAACTTACGTGTACATGAAAGCTCTTTATACGTTCAGTCATCTTACCTGCAAACAAATAAAAACATAAATTACTTTACATGTAAACTAAACATATATATGAACATTATAGCTAGTTATGTCTAACATTGTGATCCAAAAAGTAAAGACAACATATGTTCGTTTTTTGTTTGACGTCTTCTTACCCCATTCCAGTATTTGTAGGAAGTGAAACATGTGCAAATTAGTTTGGTGCGTAATGTATTATAATGCATTTATTTACACATATCATGCTAATTAAAACAATTCAAAATTGAAAAATAAAATACATTTTTTTCAACATAATAATATTATATTTATATGGTATCGTTTTAAAAATTGATTGTGTATATCAGCTGATATCGTTTAGAGTAAAGCTCTACTTTATATCAGCTGTATGAATAAAACATCGCCAACATGACAGCACGAAATAACCACGGTCTAGTCAGTGGTCAGCTGTTAAATGGACGCAGTGTTGCCAACGTCCAGTGAAGTGGAGTAATAAATTGCCCCATATATCACCCACACTCTCTGCTAGGTTGGTAATAGCCAGTTCTGTGTACTTGTCACAACTTTTCCAACGCGTTTAGTGGCATAAGCAGCTAATTCACATCAGATGGAATTTATGTTTGAGTTTTCTACTTTGTTTATTTTGGCGGTTCGATAAATTGTATATGATACGACAGAATGCGTATGTAATCAAGATCGTATATAAACAAATATAATGTATGTATTACAGTTTAAAAAATAATAATAAAGTTGATCTTAAAACATAAGAATCTAAATAAATCTTCATAATATTGTAAATAATATTTTTAACACAGTTCGTATTTTTAAATATATTTCAATGATAAATTTGACTTAAATATGTTATCAACTATATATTTAATTGTTGTTTTACAACTTTAAAATAATTATAAAAAATAAAAATAAAACTGTTTTGAATATCGAATAAATATTAGAATTCATGACCAATGGCATTTCCTTCGCAGCCTTCTGGTGCACGACAACAATATAAAAGCCACTTCATATCTCTAGAAATTTTGTGGTTTCGAAAGTTAAAAATTAAAAACGGGGAAAAACGAGTTACCTTAATTTTAAACAACCCCTTTGCGTATTACGATTGAAAGACAAGTCTCTAAGTACGCCCAGTACTTCTTCTGCAAAAATTTCCCTCTAGCGAATTATTGTGGAAAATTTTCACCCTGTTATTCTGAAAAAAGACTCTCCTTAATCTTTTCTAACGTCTTATTTTCCGTTTGGAACGATGTAAATCTTGATAAAGAGCGGTATGCCTAATCTTCACTAACGACCTTAGTCTTTAACTTGTTGTTACAAGATGCAACCTATTGTAACTAATGCATTAGGACTGCTTTTCCATTGAGATGATTATATTCTTATATTAGAAGTTTAAATATATTTTGTGAGAGCACTTGAGCTGTAAAGGAAAACAAATTACAGGTTTGACCTTTTTTAAATACAATTGTTGAATTTTATAGAACGATATTTTGAAGTTCAAAGAGGGGAAACAATATTGCTGTGAAATTTCTTCAGGTTAATCCTTAAGCGCAACATATACTCTCAAAATTTTGTTTTATTAATTGAAAATAAATGTAACATACATTAACAATATGTTATTTTTTATTTATATTTTTAACGAACAAAACAAATTGTAAACAATTTTGTGTGTTAACTCCAAATAACATTGATATAAAAGATTATTTTTTATATTTTTCTCCTATAGTAAATATTAAATATTGTTAAATTTATTTTCTAATTTTATTTATTTGTACATTCAATCATTACATTTTATATTAATTAAACATTATCACGCTGTATTTTGAATTATTATCCAAATTCACTTTAGTTTCAAAACGCATCGTTCTCTAAATAACATAGTACACGACAAAGGCAATTACACCAAATCCCGCCAAGTCGCTCGGTGAAGCGCAGCTGGAAACGCTCACATCAGACATATCCGTCGATTCATCACAAAAGCCGCGTCAGCTGATCATTCCGAATCAGCTGTGTTCAAATCAGCTGATCGCTCATGAAAAACTTCGCGCATACAACGAACGCGATTGGTCCAACGAACATTACCGGAAACACTCGAAATCTCCCGAATGTTTATTGGTGTCATGTAATCGTACGGTGAACGCGGATTTTAAGATTTTAAATTACATTTCCGTGCAGTCGGAACCTTTGCATGGATTTTAAGAAGATAATAAACCAAATAAAAGTATAATGGAAACTGGATTTATTAGGCCTACAGAGGTTTTATATACAAGTTAAATAAACCACTAAACATTATAGTATTTGGCCCCTATTAAGGTGGCAATACATTAATTAAATTTATTAGTTTGCCATGCATTTTTAAGTTTCAACATTAATAAAACATAAATAATTTTTTAAATAGTTAGAATCTAAAAGGAAAATACTAATAAACCACAGATTAAAGTGGATGAAAATAAATTACGACTAAAAAAGGTTAACCAACATATCAGGGCTGCCACCACACATGTAGAAATTAATCAATGTAGTCAACTGAACACCGCGTATTTTCCCGGTAGAACAATTATTTAGGATCAAAGTGCCAACAGCCACAAACATATAACCAGGCAGTGTTGATGGTTGCAACTTTGCGTTAGATTACGAAAGATAGTTAAATTACAAAATTGTATGGTTCCTATGGTGAAGTTGTGTTATACTATGTCAACTGAGATGGTATACATAATACGCTCGACATAATAATGTTCGATAGAGTGCGTTTTTTTGTATTACAAATTTCTGTAAAGGTGTATTAAAAATTAAGCACTGGACGATAAAAGTTAAACGAAACTTTGTCCATTTGATTTTTAACACGCCTCGGAAATTTACACTCGCTTGATGCTGTTTACGGTTACATTTCCATCGGGTTCTCAAGAACGTTAGATATACAACACGTCACTGATGGAGTCAACGACTCGAAACGTTTTCTAATGCAAATCGAGAACATTTGCTTTGCAGATTTTGCCTTCAATTACGCGACCGTGTGTCTGCAACGCCGAGCAGCTTTAAACCCTTGCAATCATACGTGCACGTACTGCGTTTATATAAGACTATACTTGAACCGAAGTAACTTTGCTAGGGATGCACGATCTGGCAACGTTGCCCGTCTAAGATTACAACTGAAGTAACTTTTCCAGGGAGCACGATCTGGCAACGTTGCCCCATCTAAGACTATACTTGAACCGAGAAACTTCGCAAGGGATGCACGATCTGGCAACGTTGTCTCATCTAAGACTATACCTGAACCGAAGTAACTTTGCAAAGTATGCAGAATTTGGCAAAGTTGCCACATTTAAGACTATACCTGAACCGAAGTAACTTTGCAACTTATTCACGATCTTGCAAAGTTTCCCCGCATTAACGCCAATGACAGTGGTACTGTGCGGCGTTGCCATTTTACAACTCAGTTAAAAGAACCCCTCGATATGAACTGGTGCAACCTTGAATAATACCTAGTATATTTTTAGTTTTAGATAAATATGAAAGATGACAGGTTTATAATTGAATTTAATTTTATATCAATACCTCACTTTCATAGATAAAAAACCCTCCTTTACATATTACCACAGGTAATTACACATTGAACCCATTAATAAAGTGACCAATGTAAAATTAATAAAACATTCTGTAATTCCGTTGTTTTTCACGGCACATTTATGTTGAGACTTTTTCTCTTCCTTATGCTCTCTAATCCTTCAAATAAACTTACCTTTACCCAAAAAACATGAACATTAATAATTACAATGACCACAACAGGATAGTAACACGCAAAAACTAAGAGAAAAAGAATAATAAAATCAAATAAATAATAAATAATACCAAATAAATAATAAATAACAAAACAAATAACAAATCAAATATTAAAAATAATAAATAATAAAAATCAATAATAAATAATACAAAATAAAAATAAATAACAAATAATAAATAATAAAAATAAATAACAAATAATAAATTATAAATAATAAATAATAGTGCACTGCTCAAAAGTAGATGACAAGATACTCATTTTCGCATAAACGTCGACGATGACGTCTGTTTTGAAAGATTACCAGACAATTTCAAGTTTAAATGTTTAAATGAGGAGGAAAATCATTTTACGAGGAGAAAATCCCCTCGATATCCCAGAGAGGGGAGAAGGGGGAGTGGGGGTGGGGTGGGGGGTAGAAGGGGGCCATCAATCAACAGTAATGACCTAAAACAATGAAGAGGCTTGTCTTGTTCTGCGAAAGGGTAATTAACCACCAAAGGGGTAAAAGCGCGAAATAATTTTCTGAACCTTTTTCGACCATAGGTTTAATGCTTTTTCACAGCTGAATGTTTCTGGCAGTACTATTTATACTTGTTAAATTTCCATGCCACTTACAGATGCCAAAAAACACCATTCGTTCAAATTTTGATTTATATGTCCGTAAGCACGATAACTCTCGTAAAAAAGGTCCGTTCTAAATGAAATTTGGTAAAAATGTGTAAAGTGCCATTTATTTGAACGATTCGAAAACCAGAGGAATCGCACCATACGAAGGGGGCTTTTTGGGGGTTTTGTACCCCAAAAATGGAGTTTTTAGGTTTTCCATATGTAATTTTTATTTAAATTAAATTTTAATTTTTACCATTGCCTTCAACATAAAAACAAACAATTTGGTATTTTGATCATTGCTCTATGTCAATTGGTTACTGAGATATTTAAAGTGCTAAACATAGTACGTTGTTTAATGTTATTCTTATGAAGAAAGGGAAAAATTGTATATCTTGCTTGTTTATGAACATAAACTGACGAAACCTGGTGTATGGCTTCATCTTTGGTTGTGGTTTATTGTTGTTTGCACAAAAGATATTTCGTCTATGGCTCCCCTAGCAGCAAACCTAGGTACTTGGTCCCTATTTTATTCTTATGGAAAATAATTCAAATGTTATATATCGCTTATTTATGAATGTATATGGATAAAACTTGGTATGTGACGTAACTAAGATCAGTTCTATTGATATTTGCATAAAAACCCATTATTTTATGTGCCTTGTTGCAGCAAACCTGCGTACTCATCCCCAATGTTATTCTTATGGAGAATAATTAATATTAAAATATCGGTTGTTTGTGGATGTATTTCTTATGAATCCTGTTATGTGTTTTAATGTGTTATGCTACATATTCATTGGGAATTCGCTAAGTATGCAGGTTTGCTGCGACAGGAGATTTGTATAGGTTGAGCCAAAAATCAATAATTACGGATAATCCGTTGAAGAAGTTACGGAATTGAAGGCTAACATTCGTAAAGAAGAAGCACTTCACTAGAGCCCCCCTCATTACATACTGAAATAAATAGAAATTATTATCTCAAACATTTAATAATGTAAAACTGACATAGATCATGTGATACACAAAGAATATATGTTTGAAGCTAATTTTAATTTTAAATTGAAACAATTACAAATTCATATCTAAGAAAACGTATTCGACCTACCGAACTTTACGATGCAAATAATTCATTGTTCTTGCAATGCAGATTTGAAACGATCACACACGAGAACCCTTTAACCACCGATGCATAATGTATGTGACTCTAATTGCATTGAAATCCATTGCACTGTCTTACCAACATAACAAAGTAAAATTTCCCTCCGTTGGTCATCCGAGGGAATTTTCGTTTCTGTAAAATTGTAATGAAAAGTCTCTTTATAAAAGAAGAAGTAAGATAAAAACTGTTATGAAAGATTAAGTCGTTATTGAAAGTTAAAAGAAGACGTTAAGTGACGGAGAATTACGTTATTGCCAACTTAACGAGGTGCAATTTCCCGCGGTAAGTCAACAGAGGGAATTTTCGTTTTGTGGACAATTACCGCCATTAAGCCCCTTGTCTGTTCGAGAGTGCATAATGAACCGTTAAATGGAGGTAATGGTTAATAATTCTTCTTTCTAAATTTCCCTCCTTTCTGTTAAATTTCTCCCAACCGCGTCTGTTAAATTACACTTCGTTATTACCTCCTTTATAAGTACTCAACACTTTCTTGCATTAACCCATTTAAGTGATAAATTTGTTATTCACGATAACCTACCAAGGACTCCGAGTTGGTGCTACACTCTAGTTGCAAAATTTGTAACTAATGACTGCAGGGAGCTAAGGTTCTTTCAGCTAGGGGCGCGGATCGACTATTATGAGGGGGCTCCAGTCCTCTGCTTCTCCCATAAGACCAATGTTAACTTTCAAAATCCGTCCCTCCTCAACAGGTTGCCCAAAATGTTTATTAGTGAATTTCCTTTGAAAAGTGAACTATTAGCATGACCCGCACGGTGAAACTTAAGCCCGGGACCACCATAGAAGTTCCTAACGTGACCCCCTGAACACGTTTTGGGGGGTCGTTCAAAATTTTATATATATCCTACCAAATTTGAAGTAAATCGGACAAAAAATGCGATCGCTATATATATATATATATATATATATATATATATATATGTTTGCACTCTAGCGGTCGCATTTTTTGTCCGATTTACTTCGAATTTGGTAGGGACATTCCTTTCTATAATCAGTTGGACAAGCTCGTTGGGCAAAACAATCGGAAAACTCTAAACCCCTTTTTTGGGGATTAGTCTTTCAAATTTTGGGTTTTTGGGCCCAAAAAGGGTCATAAAAGCCCCAGATGTAAAATCAATGCATGGAAAAAGATGGGAATTAGTGAGGCGAAAGTTTTAAGCCCTCTCTCGTCATTCTATCATACATATTTACCGAGTTATTAAAGAAAATGTGTATCGACTAAACACAGTACGTTGTCTTATGGGGATTTTACACTAGAAAAGCCTGTTATTCCTTTGTTGGAGTACTTTTATCATCCCCAGCAACCTCACGCGTACTTTAAAGCCTGACTGGACCTTCGCCTAACCTTATAATGCGCAAAATTGTATTCCTAGCATTGCAGGTAAATAGAACCAGGAGCATCAGAACAGCCAAAAATCAATATTTTCAGATTTGAATAACAATTGGAATAATTGTATATTTTAAACTGATTTTGAGTTGTTATAGTTTTTTATGTGGAAATTCACTTCCCTCACGTCAGCGTGCTGCTTGCGAACTCGTTTATGGTTCATTTTAAAGGTCAAAAATATATCTAGCGATTTCAGTAAGCAGAATTTCGTTATCATAAATAGTTCGCGCATAAAAAATCGTAAATATTGAATATTTTGGAATGTTATTGATCGGTTATTACTTGCAATATCGAAATTCTGGTTACTGAAATCGCTAGGTATATTTTTGCTCTTTAAAATGAGCCATAAATCAACGATACCGAATAATCCGTTGAGGAGGGACGGGCTTTGAAAGTTAACATTGGCGTTAATCAAATCAAATCAAATCAAATATTCTTTATTGCCATAGAAACAAAATTACATGCATTGGCTTGCGTCACACAAAGATAATTATAGTAAGAATACAATAACAAAATAACAATGTAAGAACCATACAAGTAAGATCAGAAAGTAGCAAATCTACCACTATTGTGGTCATCTACGGAATAAAAACACTTCTCCAACAAAAAGGACTTAAGCTTTCTTTTAAACTGAATGTCATCCGATTCAGTTTTAAGGACATCAGGTAGAGCATTAAATAATATTGTTGCATTATAGTATGTATGGATTTTAAAGAAGGAAGTACTGTGATAAGGAAGTAGTGGTGAAATACGGGGGAGACCCCACAATCGGCGCTTTTTTCCCATGTTATTCTTATGGGGAGCCGTTTTTGCACCGACACCAGCTCCCGCCTTACACAAGTTTCCTTGTTGGCCTATATTAATACCCAACCCTTGCCTATATTAAATATATTGTCCCCATCCCTCCTCTATATTTTTTAAAATTAATTTTCAAATTCAGGCTAAAAAACTATCTTTAATGTTTATAGTCCGATTTGTCTGCAATTTGGATATGTTACTGTCCTAGGCAAGTGTTTTAATAAATTCCACTTACATTTCCCAAATTCACTATTACAGTCAAATTAAAAAATATTTTTTGAAAAATACTATAGTGCCAATTGCCACCTTCTTTATTAACTGTCCGATTTGTCTGCAATTTGGATATGTTATTGTCCTAGGCAAATGTTTTAATAAATTCCACTTACATTTCCCAAATTCACTATAACGGTCAAATTAAAAAATATTTTTTGAAAAATACTATAGTGCCAATTGCCACCTTCTTTATTTACTGTCCGATTTGTCTTCAATTTGGATATGTTATTTTCCTAGGCAAGTGTTTTAATAAATTCCACTTACATTTCCCAAATTCACTATTACAGTCAAATTAAAAAATATTTTTTGAAAAATACTATAGTGCCAATTGCCAACTTCTTTATTTACTGCCCGATTTATTTTAAATTTGGATATGTTATTGTCCTAGGCAAGTGTTTTAATAAATTCCACTTACATTTCCCAAATTCACTATTACAGTCAAATTAAAAAATATTTTTGAAAAATACTGCCAATTGCCAACTTCTTTATTTACTGTCCGATTTATTTAAAATTTGGATATGCTATTGACCTAGGCAAGTGTTTTAATAAATTCCACTTACATATCCCAAATTCACTATTACGGTCAAATTAAAAAATATTTTTGAAAAATACTGCCAATTGCCAACTTCTTTATTTACTGTCCGATTTGTTTAAAATTTAGATATGTTATTGTCCTAGGCAAGTGTTTTAATAAATTCCACTTACATTTCCCAAATTCACTATTACGGTCAAATTAAAAAATATTTTTGAAAAATACTGCCAATTGCCAACTTCTTTATTTACTGTCCGATTTGTTTAAAATTTAGATATGTTATTGTTATAGGCAAGTGTTTTAATAAATTAGCCTTACATTTCCCAAATTCACTATTACAGTCAAATTAAAAAATATTTTTGAAAAATACTGCCAATTGCCAACTTCTTTATTTACTGTCCGATTTGTTTAAAATTTGGATATGTTATTGTTGTAGGCTAGTGTATATGCACCATCCACATTTTACAAATATTGCGGTTAAATTTTAAAAAAATTGGAAAAATACTGCCAATTGGCAACTTCTTTATTTATGGTCTGATTTGTTTAAAATTTATATATGTCATTATTCTAGGCTAGTGTATATGTACCATCCACATTTGACAAATTAACCATAATGGTCAAATTTAAAAAATATTTTGAAAAATATACTAACAATTTCAAACTTCTTTATTTACTGTCTGATTTATTTTCGGATATGTTATAGCTCTTATATAGGTAACAAGACCACACTACCACACGTTCCACTACCCCCTATAATACAGTATTTAGTCTTTTTTGTTTGTTTATTTTGCTGTAATCCCAAAACTGACTTTGCTGTTTATTGTCCGATTTGCCTACACTTTGGATATTGTCCTAAGCATTTATTGTCTGATTTATTTTTGGATATGTTATAGCCCCCAACTATTATATCTAAAATTACAATATTATTTCCACCTATAATACAGTTGATGTGTTGTTTGTTTTGCCGCAACCTAAAAACTAACATTGGTATTTGTGTTTTTACAAAACTATATTTTTTAAATTACTACCAATAACTCCTTTATTTACTTTTCGACTTGTTATATCCCCTTATATCTAAATTTACCGTATATTTTTCCCCTTTTAGTGCTGTTTTGTCGTAACCAAACTTTGGATATGACTGCAATATATTACTGGCCATTGCATAAGTAAATACCCCATTTCCAAATTCACTATTACGGTTGGATTAAAAAAAATAAATACAAGCTTATTATATACATCCAGCTGATAAGTAATATATATCTACAAAATATTTATGGTCAGAACTGCCTAAATTTTGGATATGTTTTAAGCCAATGCGATAACAAAAATAAATTTTTAAAACCCAAAACAACTAAACACAAAACACTAATCTTTCTTTGTGCTTGTTTGGAGTAGTCTTTATTTTATCCAACTTAATTTTAATTTTGTAGTTAAAATCAAACTTCCCACATTCTAGCTCCCTTTCCAGCCAGTGGTTGGAGACATAAAGGTTACGAATATTTTCAAACTGTACAATATATCTTTTTCTACCCCTATGTTGGACTTGTTTAATAGCGCTTATTAATAATCCCGCACCATATTCCAAATCCTCCAGTCTACTACATTCTTTAAATTTAACATTGCCTTTAATATCTTGCATCTCTATGTCTTCTTGTCCAACATCCCACTCATTGTTACGGAAACTTAGGTTTTCTATTTTTGGAAAGGAATTGCCATAAAATGTTGCGGTTCCGTTAGTGTTAAAGCTTGCAAGTGGCTCGTTGGTAGGTAGATAAATAATGTCCAAATCACCACTGTATGGCAACACGCTATAACCTTGCCTATTCTTATTTATCTCTATAAATACAGTTTTACAGACACCTTTAACATAGTATACACCCCTCCGTCCATCCTTTTCTGCCAACACTCCCACAAACTTGTTTACTACAAACGCATACACTATATAATGTCCATAATGCTCTAGATCCTCCCAACGTCGCAGGAAGTAATCTTTTAATTTATCCTCTCTTTCCCTTCTTTCTTGTTCTTTAGCCAACTGTGCTTTGTATTCCTCTGCAACAGTATTTTCCACATATTCCAATTTACGCTTATTACTGTCAATGTCTTCTAATTCCAATTTCCTCTTTTTGGAACAACTCTCTAAGAAAGGCTTGGAAAGTGGCTCTATTTCTTTAATAGTGTATGGGTACAGTTTATTGGTCCGGCTTCTTAAAACGTAGGGAGTAAGGTTAGGACTTTCCACTAAGCCTAATTCTTCTAAATTGATGTGTTTAGGTATAGTGGAGAAAGGTGTATTTGATTTTGTAAAACACGTGCCCCCAGATTTGATGTAACACTTATGCTTTACACTTATGGCATCAGGAAACTCCTCTATTACCTCTACATAGTTAGTTGGTAAACAGTTAAAGCTAAATGCAGATAGAGCATACTTTATTAACTTTTCCCTTTGTGTACTATCTTTTGGCAGTTTTAGTTGTACTCCAGTTATCTTCTTCGTATTACTATTACCCCAATATGCGTATTGTAATAAATCGTTAAACACTAAACAACAACTGTTTTGTAATTGATTGGCAACTTTCACCCACATCTTATGCAGAGGTACAGCATAGAATGGAGCATTTTGAAAGTACCGTTTGTTGTCTTCTATTAGACTTAAACAATCTCTTAAAGGTTCAAACCCTTTACCAAAACCTCTACAATAGTTATAGATTGTTGCCTCTAACCTTGTTATTCCATTCTCTCTAGCTAGTTTAGACGAGAATGTTTCTTTTAGTCTTGCATCTGGACAGTTTACAAAGTTTATTATATGGTTTCCTATACTTTTAATTACTCCAGGGCTTGTAATCTGGCATATAAATTTATTATATATTTTTACCCTGCTATTTACATTAAACCATGTTAAACAGTCTTTACTAACATTATCTACAATAACATTATATCCATTCTTGTACGCCCCTTGGTAGCAAAAGTTAAAGTTTTCTGTAAGATATTGGCACATTTCCTCTTTATTAAATATTCCAGCCAAATCTAGTGTTAAATCGAAATCCATAAGATAGTACATTTCTTTTTCCAGATCTTGCAGTATCTTTGGAAGATCTTCCAACAAATCCTTAATTTTAACATTTGCAAGCTCTATTTTATAGGGAATTGCTATAGGATCATCATACTTTTGTTTAATTTGGTCAATATCTTTCTTTATTATTTGTAACACACCCTCGCTTTGGACCCCAGAGGACCTCTCCAAGGAGAATGGTAGTTTGGCCACAACACCATGTCGAGCTAAAGAGAACTTTTTAAATATTCCTCGTAAGTAGCTATTAAACGAGCCACATATTTCCTTCTTAACTTTAAATTTATTCCGAACGTCCCCATCACAATCCGTAACATTGGTTATCTTAACTAACATTATGTTATCACAAAACGCATCCGTTATAGATGTTAAGTTATTTAATTTTAGTTCGCCCTCGCAATAGTTTATATTACCTATGTCTGTAAGAAGGTTATTATTAGGTAGATTTTCTAATAAAAACCATATACCGAATCTTTCGTTAGTAGGTTTAATACAATTTCCCAATAAATGGCTAACAGAGTACATTTCTTTTATACAAAAAAGTAGCGGAAACATGTAAACAGGACAGATATAATTACACTATAGGCATATATGTGTTGTAAATATATGGATATTGTATATAAACATAGGCGAGCGGTAAGTGTAACATGTAAGTGGACACCCACATGCAAATATGGAATACCCACTATTAATATAATTCCAAATTCGACTAAATAAGTTTATAGTCTCAATATAATTAACATATTAACTAACGGTGCCATCCCGCATTAGTACCCAAATTGTCGAAATTCTATAATTCTATTCTTAGTCCTTGTATTAGGTTTTGTACTATTAAACCCTACATCCTGTGCAGTAGAGTAATATATGTATTTAATACAGATACGCACATTCTACAAGACCTATACATCTGTTGTATAAGCAGCAGAATAGACGTCTCATTGTGTTGTTGTAAAGTAAAACATAAATGTAAATTGTGCTGGATACAACCGGCCAGATATTAGACAGGAAATGTGTTGGAAGTATATTGCCAAATAGTAAGACAAACACCACATAGTGCAGCATATAATCAATCCATTACTATTTAGACAAATGTATAAGGTCAGTATTGGTACAACATCCGATATATTAGCCAAACCCACAATCAAACTTGGAAAACAAACAGTAAAAAATTGATATTATAGTAACATAAATAGTAAGAGTATAAGGACATAAGTAGGGGGCATTAGATGGGCGTGAACCAGCAGCAAACAGCAGTTATCCACTGTGGATCAACCCCCCCCCCGTCACGTGACCCCGGTCGTCGACCTCCCCCCCCCCCCCGTCACGTGACCCCGGTCGTCGACCTCCCCCCCCCGACCCCCCCCCGACGCCCACCCCCGACCCCCCCCCCCCGACATCACCCCCCGACGCCCCCCCCGTCGGGCGCGCGACGTTCATGCATCATCAAACCTAACTTAAACCTGCGTCGCGACGTTCATGCATCCTCAAACCTAACTTAAACCTGCGTCTGTAAACCTAACCTAAACCTGCGTCTGTAAACCTAACGCACGCATTGGCCTACCTTAAGTAGTGAAGTCGTGGACCGCGGTTACGTCATCACCCCATGCCTACGTGACTGCCCCAGGCTGTTTACTCATTAGCGATAATTGCCGCGATTTCGAGAATTGTCCACCGCCTTCTACTGTACGGTACGTAGCTATGTTACTTAAGTGATTGTCATCGCTTCCTTCATTCAGTTTGTGTTTGAAGCTCAGTGTGCGTAGACGTTCTACTTCAGTGCTGTGCTAGTCCTTACCGCACCATACTCCGAGATCTGTTAAACGTAAGTATATGTAGTCTTATAAGTTGTAGTGTGGACCGCCTCAGGCTGTTTACTCATTAGCGATAATTGCCGCGATTTCGAGAATTGTTCACCGCCTTCTACTGTACGGTACGTAGCTTTGTTACTTCAGTGATTGTCGCGCACCTTCAGTTTGTCTAGTGATGTTGCAGAGTAAACACAAACATGGCTAGTGCAATCGAAGTGGATGAATCAGTCCAGACGTTGTTGAAGGAGTTGGAAGCGATGGAAGGCTACAGCACCATGTACTTTTCTCCACGAAGTCCTGAACAACCACCGCCAGCACCATCACTGAAACGGTCAGTCGCCACACCATCGAAGCTGGCGACCTGGAAATGTCCATACTCTGAGGAGTCGTTCACGTCGCGAGATGGACTTCGTCTCCATCATCGTCAGCACCACCTCTGTGTTAGAAGGAAGCGAAGAAACAATCGTTCCTCACAACCGAGATCGTTCATACAAACCTCAGCAGGAAGAGGTCCGCAGAAAGTCAACACATGTATTGATAGCAGTTGCATAAACGACATTGAAAGTGGCAATGCTCCGGAGATATCTGAAGACTTTGCATCACCATCATCCAACCAAATAACCGAAGGGGGAGGTTCCCAGAACGTCAGCATATGCATAAACGACAACAGTAGAAGTGTCAATCCCCCGGAACTACCTGGAGACTTGGAGCTTGTGGAAAAAGATTCGAACGATTCACCACCGACTGTCAGTTGGGTAGATTCCGGTTATCAACATACAGTACAAAATCCCGCCAATCAGGGTAATGTGTTCTTGAACATCCAGTTACATCATAGAGGTCAGTATACACATGGTTGCAACTTATATTTGGATGAAAATAAAGACTATGAAATCTATATTATGATTATGAACATTATAACGCGATTGGAAAACCTTTGGGTGGATCGTTATTCAGGAGTCCCCAGAGTCACTGGTTTGACACATACAGTGAAGCCGGTGGTGATAAAGCGTGCAACTGGTAGTAATGAGGGTATCACACAATCGGTGGGGACTGCTTCCGCCCGCGATGAACACCACCCAGATTGAGAAGCGCCTGGTGGCGGTCTCTACAACAGGTATCGACTCCAGGGCTACGGTACTTCTGTTTATGACCACTACTGCCTCACCTACCTGTACTGTCGGGCGGTCCTCGGTATACCACTCAGCGACTACGTGCAGCTCTTCGACCCGGTCGCTCTCACCATAACGACGCACTGGTCCGTAGGCTCTTCTACTCCATCTTCGCTTAAGACTATTTTTGTGTAAATACCTTTTGAGTTCTTGATTGTAATATGTTTGTGTGTATATTCTTATTGTGTTTCAATAAATGTTTTGTTTCTCGTTAACTGTTGTTTTCACTTGTCTTTCTCTTTAGTATTTAAGAAAGAATATCGAATTTTTAACAATTTTGAAAGTTTTGTTTTTGAAAACATGATAGTTTTACAAATTCGGTTTGCATTAGAAGAGTCTTTTGAAAGTAAATGTCAGGGAAATGCAAGGGGTAGTAACAACACAGATGTATGCTGTAAACTAAACTGTTTGACTATATTTGCTTACGAATACTATTTACAAAATATACTTAATTATATTTAAAAAATTAGCCTAGTTCTGTTCACACTTAAATCTACACCGGGAACTCTTCATCCATGTCCTCCTCGTCCACCTCCATAGGCCCGCCTTGCTGCTCCTCGGGATTGTCTCGACTTCTTGCTGCGGGCAGTGGTGGGATGTCCTTATGCCCCCAAGGTAAGGTGTGGATACCATCAGCCAAGATGTAGCGTTTATCATCGGCCGGGCTCAAGGATAGCTTTTCTACTTGTACGGTGAAGACACGGTGCAGGTACGACTGGAAACGGGTGTTGATGGTGGTTTTCAACACCCCGTCAAACAGACATTCCCTGTAGTCGTCGGGGGTTAGGACGTTTTTAACAACCCCCTTGGCGATTCCCTTGGCTCGCTTGATCGCCTTGGATCCGTTGTCTTCGTCCTCAACGTCCATGAAGTAAAGCTTCGAGCGCAGGCCGAGGTACTCGAACAAGGATCGGCCGTTACACTCGTCCTTGAACTTGCCAATCACCTTGGCGTTGGTGGGGCTGTAGCAGGGGTGAGACCTCGGGTAGGCGCTGGTATCGAAGTCGTCCAAGTGCTCCATCATCTCCCTGTAGATGTCCCGGGATAGTATGTCGAACACGAAGCTGTCAGTGTCCATGTAGTCTACGTTTAAGCGGTCACCGTAGCGGTCCTTCATCTTCCGCAGAAAATCGTACATGAGCCACTTGCTCAGCTCCAGGACAGACATGCCGACGTAGATGGGCTTTTCCAGGACGATGTTTACCCTGGCGAGGTGCACGAGAGCTACGTCCTCCGTGTAATACGTGCGGTCCAGGAAATTGGACTTGGCCACGTACTTGGAGAACTTCTCCGGAGTGCAGACCAGCTTGACGTTCAGGCGCTTGCGGACATTCTCGATGGTTTTGCCAAAGACCGCGTTGTTCATTAACTTGAAAAAGTCTTGCTCGAACTTGGTCCTGGCCTTCTTCCGCAGCTCGGTGTTCATGAGGATGTAGGGCTCTAGCCACCGAGACTGGCGAAACGAGATCGCCCTGTGCACAGCCGCAAGCTCCAGTCCGTTGTTCAGCGCCTGCTGCAAGACCCTGTAATGGCAGACGTAATGCATCTTGTCATCCAGGGTGGTCATCAGCTTGGGGTATTTCCCTATCGGCGGACGCTTGGTCTCGCAGCAGTAAGGGAGGTCCTTGTGCAGGTCGTGGAGGTGGGCGGGGTAGCGGAGGTCCACTTCGAGGCTGTAACCCCGTTCCGCTTCAGCATCCAGCGCGCCAATGTCCAAGGAGTCGATCTCCTCACGGCTGAGCCACTGGAAGTCTCCGGTGGGCAGGTACTGGGACATGGCCCAGCCGTAGAGGTTGTTAGCGTCCAGGTACAGTAGGTGGCGAGTCGGTTCGTCTGGGCAATAGTCCGGGCACCTGTCGTGGTTGGCCTTGGCGTAGCGGGTGACGGCCTGAGAGATCCCTCCTCGGATCCCCTGCTCCACGAACAGGTACATGTCGAAATCCTGCATTGTGTCCAGCTCCACGTCGCAGGTCTTCAACATGACGTCCCAAGCGTAGGACGGTAGGGTGTAGTAGTGGGCGGGGTCCAGTCCGTACTCGGCCAAAGAGGTGTCACGGAACTGCTCGAAGACGTCGGTGAGGAGCGCGATGTCGCAGCGCAGGTACGTTTCAGCGTAGTCCTTGAGATGGCGACACTCGAAGGCTCGCCACACGTTGAGGGCGTGTTGGTAGTCCTCGTCCTTGACGTCCTCCAGGGTCATGGTGTTCCTAAACGCCTCCTTGGGCGGCAGCTCCCTGGTCCTGTACAGCGTTTCGTACGATGTGACAAAGTCGTAGGGGAACACGCCCTTCCTACGCACCAGGTCGAACAGCCGGTCGTCGGGGAACCGCTTCCTGGTCTCGCGCATCTTGTCAGTGGGCAGTCCCGCTGCCAGGCTGGCCAGGCTCATGGACAAGAACCTGTAGGTGTCGAGGAACCGCACCGCGAAACTGCTCTGTCGTGGGTTGTCCCCGGGCTGGCCAAAGTGAAACCGCTTGGTGAAGGCGATGTAGCGCTCTTCGGTGTGCGCCAGCACGTCCACATCGCCGGGGTCGATGGCCAGCTCCCGCACTACAAAGTGAGCATCGTAGTTGGACAGGTTATGGAAGTAGCAGTTGATGACCCGCTGCTCCCTGTACCGCAGATTGCACGAGCGGTGCGCCGCTCCTCGGAACTCGTAAGGCGGGGCGTGGTTGTGGTCCCGCACCTTTACGTCCAGCTCGGTGAAATCCTTGCCGCAGAGGTAGCAGCGGGTCGCTGCGAGATACTCATCCATTTCCTGCCGGGTCAGAGAAGGGTGCAGAGCTCTCGTGCTGAACAGGAACTCCCACAGGCTCAGCACGTCCATCTTGAGCCGTTCCATAAAGACCTTGGACGCGTCAGCTCCGAAGTATACCCGCGGCTCAAACTCCTCGAGGCCGAGCGAATCCACGATCTGATAGGCGAAGGCGTACGGGACGTGCATTTGCAGGGGCGTCGTGCCGGGTGGCGGTGCTTCCACCGAGTTAACAGCGACAGGCTGCAGAGCACACTCGAAGTCCGCGTAGATGCAGAACCTCTCCCGCCTAGTGTACTCTGGATGGGTGAAGCGGATCTGCTGCTTCTTCGGCAAGTCCAAGCGAAGGGGAGCCTTGGCGTAGCAGTAACGCCTGTGCTCCTCCAGACGCTGAGCGCCCGTCAACCCTAGCTTGTTGTGTTGATTGTCGAAGTAAGCGAAGCACCGCTTACAGATGTAAATCCTATTTTCACGTTTGGTGAGCTGGGGCCGGACCAGTCGACCCAGGTCCTTGATGTATGCGTAGTGGCTGTCCCCATCGATGGTCATGTACAGCAGGTCTCTGTGGTCTTCGCGCTCCCGCTTGCATATCTTCAGCGGGAACACGCGGTCCTTGAACTCTGGCGTCCCATCGGGGCGTCTCCCCACCATCGCTCGCTCGATCCCGTAGACGTTTACACTGATGTTGTTCTTGCCCTCAAAGATCTTGATGTCCTTGAGCGTCACGGGGAAACGCAGGCCGGTCCAGTCGTAGCGGGCGATGACATCCGGTGTATACGCTGCAGGTCTCTCTGCGTGTTGTGCAACGAACTTGGCCAGGATGGCGTACATGAAACACATGTCATCAGCGTTTTGCACATTGACAACAGCGTGTATATCTGCGATAGCCTTTGGCAGCTGCATAAAGGCTCTGCCTCCGAGCGGCGTATACTGGTTCACGCGGATCTCTAAGTCGCGTATACGCAGGTAGGTCCAGCCGCTACCTACCAGTTCACACTGCTCCTTCTTCTTCACGATCGTCTCGAACGTCGCGGAGAGGAAAGCCTCCAAGTCGGAGGCCTCGGTCAGTGGGACATTCTTTGTGTTGAAGGAGCGCAGGCAGGTGGCCCCGTGAATGTTGGAGAACTCACATTCCAGGACCATGTTCGCCTTGATGCTCGGATGTTGGGTCATGACGTTCTCCATCAGGTCCAGAACCTCGTCAAACAACAGGGTCAGCGCATCCTCAACGGTCAGCAAGGCGTCTAACGGCCGGGCCAGGCGGTAGGTGAGGAGGCGACTCCGGAAGGCCCGATGCACGAGCTGGAACATGGGGCGGCCGCCACCCTCCATCTCGTCATCGATGGTCTGAGGCTCGGCGCTAGGTCCTGGGCGGGGCTGGGGCTCGGTGCTGGGCCCTGGCTGTGGCTCGGTGCTCGGTCCTGGTCGTGGCTCGGCGCTAGGCATCTGGTGCGATCGGGGCTCGGCGCTGGCTCCTTGGCGCAGCGACTGGTTGTTGTGAGGAAGAGGAGGAGAGGACAACCTAGACAGTCGGTCTTGGGTCAGGTCCCTCACAACAGGGCAGTTGTGAGACTGGTGATGGTCACGGTTGAAGCGGCGAGTAAACCCCTTGTCGCAGTACGCGCAGCGGAACTTGGATGGTTCTTGAACCAGGTTCCTCACAACAGGGCAGTTGTGAGACTCGTGCTGGTCGCGGTTGAAGCGACGGGTAAACCCGCGGTCGCAGTAGGCACAACGGAACGTGGGAGGATGGACGGTCCGGACGTGTCGTCTCAGTTCCAGGTCGCGGTCGAAGCGTCTACCGCATCGCTCGCACTCCACGTGGCGATCGGGACTCGAGGAGGAGGAAGGAGCTGCTGCTGGCATCGCGGAGTGAGCCGCTTGCATGTGGCGGCGCACGTCCTCCAGGCTGGCGAAGATAGTCGGGCACAGTCGGCAGGGATGGTCCACTCGTTGCGGTTGGGGCTCTGCCGCGGCGTGTGGTCCATGAACCGTAGCGACGTGGCGGCGGAGGCTGTCACCTCTTGTGAAGCGCCTACCGCAGACGTGGCAGTCGTGACGTCTGGCGTTGTGGGCGGACTCCACGTGTCGCCTCAGGTTTCCGAGCAGGCTGAAGGCTCGGCCGCAGACCTCACACAGGTGTTGGTTGTTCATCTGCAACAACGGATATGATAAGTCTCTTGCATTTACAAATTAGTCGCAACGAGAACACTTCATTGGTAACATAACACATACTTTATGCTTGGTAGACAAGAGTCAAGGCCATGACAAATTTAATGTTAGTGCACGGGTTTCCTCCTTTATTAAAATTAGTTTATATAAAACGAAAGAAAAGATAGTAAGTTAGAGAATGAAAGCTTTACATTGATGCGTGATAGACATGATTTAGAAACCATGACACGTCTAACATTAGTACACAGGTTTCCTCGTTTTATGTTAGTACACTGGTTTCCTCCAAGAAATTTGGAATGACGTGTAAATTGTTCTATAGCAATAACGAATAGTTTTCCCTAAAACATAATGAAAATTATTCAACTTCTATTAACAAGCCAGACCTCTCTTTGCACATTATGACTTGAAAGTTGCTGAACGATCATACCTTAAATGAGAATCTTACTATAAAGGGGAATGTAATAGTCTTCCACACTACAACTTCAACACTGAAGTAGAACGTCTACACACACTGAGCTCCAAACGCAAACTGAATGAAGGAAGCGATGACAATCACTTAAGAAACATAGCTACGTACCGTACAGGAGAAGGCGGTGAACAATTCTCAAAATCGCGGTAATTATCGCTAATGAGTAAACAGCCTGAGGTGGTCCACACTACAACTTATAAGACTACATATACTTACGTTTAACAGATCTCGGAATATGGTGTAGTAAAGACTAGCACAGCACTGAAGTAGAACGTCTACACACACTGGGCTCCAAACACAAACTGAATGAAGGAAGCGATGACAATCACTGAAGTAACATTGCTACGTACCGTACAGTAGACGGTGAGAGCAGTAAACAGTTCTCGGAACCGCTAATGAGTAAACAGGCCCGGACGGTCACGTAGGCATGGAGATGATGTCACCACGGTCCACAACAGGGGTAGCGGAGTGAAGGGGTAGCGGAGTGGAGGAGGAGTGGAGGGATAGTGGAGTGGAGGAGGAGTAAACAGGCTGGGACAGTCACGTAGGCCCTAGCACGCACCTCGACACGTGACGCCGCGGAACCGCTCGCAGTTTTGGTTTAGTCAAGCCGGCATACAACGTGTAACGAAGTCACATCAAATTCGGTCAGCGAACAGCCGAGATCCTATAAGGAAAACGCGTTCGAAAATTACTAGTGGGCCCGTTTAACGGTGTATTTTCAATTTTCTTTCAGCGATGGTTTACTTAGGCCATGGTCCAACACGTGGTGAGGTTTCGTCAAAATCGGTCGGTAAACAGCTGAGATCCCATAAGGAAAACACGTTTAAAAATTAATAGCAAGCCCGTTTAACGGTGGATTTTCAATTTTCTTTAAGCAATAGTTTACTTAGGTCATGGCTCGACATGTGGTGAGGTTTCGTCAAAATCGGTTGGTAAACAGCTGAGATCCCATAAGGAAAACACGTTTAAAAATTAATAGCGAGCCCGTTTAACAGTGGATTTTCAATTTTCTTTAAGCGATGGTTTACTTAGACCGCCGCCTGATATGTGGTTAAGTTTCATCAAAATCGGACGGTAAACAGCTGAGATCCCATAAGGAAAACACGTTTAAAAATTAATAGCGAGCCCGTTTAACGGTGGATTTTCAATTTTCTTTAAGCGATGGTTTACTTAGACCGCCGCCTAACATGTGGTTAAGTTTCATCAAAATCGGTCGGTAAACAGCTGAGATCCCATAAGGAAAACGCGGTTATAAATTAATAGCGGCCTTGTTTGATGACGGATCTATGGGGTTCTTTCGTCATTCGCTTCCTTGGGGATAGGCCTACACTCTGGAAAAAGTCCCGTGGGAATCGGTGGATAAATAGGCTAGTTATTAATTTTCGAAAGTTTTTTCCTCATCACGAAAAGTGCCGCAGACGACCGGGGGGGGGGCGTCGGGGGGGGGGGGTCGGGGGGGGTCGGGGGGGGGCGTCGGGGGGGGGGGGTCGGGGGGGGCGTCGGGGGGGGGGGAGGTCGACGACCGGGGTCACGTGACGGGGGGGGGAGGTCGACGACCGGGGTCACGTGACGGGGGGGGGGGTTGATCCACAGTGGATAACTGCTGTTTGCTGCTGGTTCACGCCCATCTAATGCCCCCTACTGACATAGTAATATTTAAAGTTTATAAACAACACAAATGCAGAGACACAATAAATGACACACTCCAACACATTACGACACAGGCACAGATACTGGTTTACAGCCATTTAACACAACTTTACACGTTCTGTCAACTGACACAAAAATAGTTTGTAAATTGTGTAAGAAATATATGTAATATAAACAAATTTAACACAATAATAACATTTTGAGGACACAATGTTTGGACTGGGTTTCGCTAATATATCGGATGTTGTACCAATACTGACCTTATACATTTGTCTAAATAGTAATGGATTGATTATATGCTGCACTATGTGGTGTTTGTCTTACTATTTGGCAATACACTTCCAACACATTTCCTGTCTAATATCTGGCCGGTTGTATCCAGCACAATTTACATTTATGTTTTACTTTACAACAACACAATGAGATGTCTATTCTGCTGCTTATACAACAGATGTATAGGTCTTGTAGAATGTGCGTATCTGTATTAAATACATATATTACTCTACTGCACAGGATGTAGGGTTTAATAGTACAAAACCTAATACAAGGACTAAGAATAGAATTATAGAATTTCGACAATTTGGGTACTAATGCGGGATGGCACCGTTAGTTAATATGTTAATTATATTGAGACTATAAACTTATTTAGTCGAATTTGGAATTATATTAATAGTGGGTATTCCATATTTGCATGTGGGTGTCCACTTACATGTTACACTTACCGCTCGCCTATGTTTATATACAATATCCATATATTTACAACACATATATGCCTATAGTGTAATTATATCTGTCCTGTTTACATTAACACAATAATAACATTTTGAGGACACAATGTTTGGACTGGGTTTCGCTAATATATCGGATGTTGTACCAATACTGACCTTATACATTTGTCTAAATAGTAATGGATTGATTATATGCTGCACTATGTGGTGTTTGTCTTACTATTTGGCAATACACTTCCAACACATTTCCTGTCTAATATCTGGCCGGTTGTATCCAGCACAATTTACATTTATGTTTTACTTTACAACAACACAATGAGACGTCTATTCTGCTGCTTATACAACAGATGTATAGGTCTTGTAGAATGTGCGTATCTGTATTAAATACATATATTACTCTACTGCACAGGATGTAGGGTTTAATAGTACAAAACCTAATACAAGGACTAAGAATAGAATTATAGAATTTCGACAATTTGGGTACTAATGCGGGATGGCACCGTTAGTTAATATGTTAATTATATTGAGACTATAAACTTATTTAGTCGAATTTGGAATTATATTAATAGTGGGTATTCCATATTTGCATGTGGGTGTCCACTTACATGTTACACTTACCGCTCGCCTATGTTTATATACAATATCCATATATTTACAACACATATATGCCTATAGTGTAATTATATCTGTCCTGTTTACATGTTTCCGCTACTTTTTTGTATAAAAGAAATGTACTCTGTTAGCCATTTATTGGGAAATTGTATTAAACCTACTAACGAAAGATTCGGTATATGGTTTTTATTAGAAAATCTACCTAATAATAACCTTCTTACAGACATAGGTAATATAAACTATTGCGAGGGCGAACTAAAATTAAATAACTTAACATCTATAACGGATGCGTTTTGTGATAACATAATGTTAGTTAAGATAACCAATGTTACGGATTGTGATGGGGACGTTCGGAATAAATTTAAAGTTAAGAAGGAAATATGTGGCTCGTTTAATAGCTACTTACGAGGAATATTTAAAAAGTTCTCTTTAGCTCGACATGGTGTTGTGGCCAAACTACCATTCTCCTTGGAGAGGTCCTCTGGGGTCCAAAGCGAGGGTGTGTTACAAATAATAAAGAAAGATATTGACCAAATTAAACAAAAGTATGATGATCCTATAGCAATTCCCTATAAAATAGAGCTTGCAAATGTTAAAATTAAGGATTTGTTGGAAGATCTTCCAAAGATACTGCAAGATCTGGAAAAAGAAATGTACTATCTTATGGATTTCGATATAACACTAGATTTGGCTGGAATATTTAATAAAGAGGAAATGTGCCAATATCTTACAGAAAACTTTAACTTTTGCTACCAAGGGGCGTACAAGAATGGATATAATGTTATTGTAGATAATGTTAGTAAAGACTGTTTAACATGGTTTAATGTAAATAGCAGGGTAAAAATATATAATAAATTTATATGCCAGATTACAAGCCCTGGAGTAATTAAAAGTATAGGAAACCATATAATAAACTTTGTAAACTGTCCAGATGCAAGACTAAAAGAAACATTCTCGTCTAAACTAGCTAGAGAGAATGGAATAACAAGGTTAGAGGCAACAATCTATAACTATTGTAGAGGTTTTGGTAAAGGGTTTGAACCTTTAAGAGATTGTTTAAGTCTAATAGAAGACAACAAACGGTACTTTCAAAATGCTCCATTCTATGCTGTACCTCTGCATAAGATGTGGGTGAAAGTTGCCAATCAATTACAAAACAGTTGTTGTTTAGTGTTTAACGATTTATTACAATACGCATATTGGGGTAATAGTAATACGAAGAAGATAACTGGAGTACAACTAAAACTGCCAAAAGATAGTACACAAAGGGAAAAGTTAATAAAGTATGCTCTATCTGCATTTAGCTTTAACTGTTTACCAACTAACTATGTAGAGGTAATAGAGGAGTTTCCTGATGCCATAAGTGTAAAGCATAAGTGTTACATCAAATCTGGGGGCACGTGTTTTACAAAATCAAATACACCTTTCTACACTATACCTAAACACATCAATTTAGAAGAATTAGGCTTAGTGGAAAGTCCTAACCTTACTCCCTACGTTTTAAGAAGCTGGACCAATAAACTGTACCCTACACTATTAAAGAAATAGAGCCACTTTCCAAGCCTTTCTTAGAGAGTTGTTCCAAAAAGAGGAAATTGGAATTAGAAGACATTGACAGTAATAAGCGTAAATTGGAATATGTGGAAAATACTGTTGCAGAGGAATACAAAGCACAGTTGGCTAAAGAACAAGAAAGAAGGGAAAGAGAGGATAAATTAAAAGATTACTTCCTGCGACGTTGGGAGGATCTAGAGCATTATGGACATTATATAGTGTATGCGTTTGTAGTAAACAAGTTTGTGGGAGTGTTGGCAGAAAAGGATGGACGGAGGGGTGTATACTATGTTAAAGGTGTCTGTAAAACTGTATTTATAGAGATAAATAAGAATAGGCAAGGTTATAGCGTGTTGCCATACAGTGGTGATTTGGACATTATTTATCTACCTACCAACGAGCCACTTGCAAGCTTTAACACTAACGGAACCGCAACATTTTATGGCAATTCCTTTCCAAAAATAGAAAACCTAAGTTTCCGTAACAATGAGTGGGATGTTGGACAAGAAGACATAGAGATGCAAGATATTAAAGGCAATGTTAAATTTAAAGAATGTAGTAGACTGGAGGATTTGGAATATGGTGCGGAATTATTAATAAGCGCTATTAAACAAGTCCAACATAGGGGTAGAAAAAGATATATTGTACAGTTTGAAAATATTCGTAACCTTTATGTCTCCAACCACTGGCTGGAAAGGGAGCTAGAATGTGGGAAGTTTGATTTTAACTACAAAATTAAAATTAAGTTGGATAAAATAAAGACTACTCCAAACAAGCACAAAGAAAGATTAGTGTTTTGTGTTTAGTTGTTTTGGGTTTTAAAAATTTATTTTTGTTATCGCATTGGCTTAAAACATATCCAAAATTTAGGCAGTTCTGACCATAAATATTTTGTAGATATATATTACTTATCAGCTGGATGTATATAATAAGCTTGTATTTATTTTTTTTAATCCAACCGTAATAGTGAATTTGGAAATGGGGTATTTACTTATGCAATGGCCAGTAATATATTGCAGTCATATCCAAAGTTTGGTTACGACAAAACAGCACTAAAAGGGGAAAAATATACGGTAAATTTAGATATAAGGGGATATAACAAGTCGAAAAGTAAATAAAGGAGTTATTGGTAGTAATTTACAAAATATAGTTTTGTAAAAACACAAATACCAATGTTAGTTTTTAGGTTGCGGCAAAACAAACAACACATCAACTGTATTATAGGTGGAAATAATATTGTAATTTTAGATATAATAGTTGGGGGCTATAACATATCCAAAAATAAATCAGACAATAAATGCTTAGGACAATATCCAAAGTGTAGGCAAATCGGACAATAAACAGCAAAGTCAGTTTTGGGATTACAGCAAAATAAAAAAACAAAAAAGACTAAATACTGTATTATAGGGGGTAGTGGAACGTGTGGTAGTGTGGTCTTGTTACCTATATAAGAGCTATAACATATCCGAAAATAAATCAGACAGTAAATAAAGAAGTTTGAAATTGTTAGTATATTTTTCAAAATATTTTTTAAATTTGACCATTATGGTTAATTTGTCAAATGTGGATGGTACATATACACTAGCCTAGAATAATGACATATATAAATTTTAAACAAATCAGACCATAAATAAAGAAGTTGCCAATTGGCAGTATTTTTCCAAATTTTTTAAAATTTAACCGCAATATTTGTAAAATGTGGATGGTGCATATACACTAGCCTACAACAATAACATATCCAAATTTTAAACAAATCGGACAGTAAATAAAGAAGTTGGCAATTGGCAGTATTTTTCAAAAATATTTTTTAATTTGACTGTAATAGTGAATTTGGGAAATGTAAGGCTAATTTATTAAAACACTTGCCTATAACAATAACATATCTAAATTTTAAACAAATCGGACAGTAAATAAAGAAGTTGGCAATTGGCAGTATTTTTCAAAAATATTTTTTAATTTGACCGTAATAGTGAATTTGGGAAATGTAAGTGGAATTTATTAAAACACTTGCCTAGGACAATAACATATCTAAATTTTAAACAAATCGGACAGTAAATAAAGAAGTTGGCAATTGGCAGTATTTTTCAAAAATATTTTTTAATTTGACCGTAATAGTGAATTTGGGAAATGTAAGTGGAATTTATTAAAACACTTGCCTAGGACAATAACATATCTAAATTTTAAACAAATCGGACAGTAAATAAAGAAGTTGGCAATTGGCAGTATTTTTCAAAAATATTTTTTAATTTGACCGTAATAGTGAATTTGGGATATGTAAGTGGAATTTATTAAAACACTTGCCTAGGTCAATAGCATATCCAAATTTTAAATAAATCGGACAGTAAATAAAGAAGTTGGCAATTGGCAGTATTTTTCAAAAATATTTTTTAATTTGACTGTAATAGTGAATTTGGGAAATGTAAGTGGAATTTATTAAAACACTTGCCTAGGACAATAACATATCCAAATTTAAAATAAATCGGGCAGTAAATAAAGAAGTTGGCAATTGGCACTATAGTATTTTTCAAAAAATATTTTTTAATTTGACTGTAATAGTGAATTTGGGAAATGTAAGTGGAATTTATTAAAACACTTGCCTAGGAAAATAACATATCCAAATTGAAGACAAATCGGACAGTTAATAAAGAAGGTGGCAATTGGCACTATAGTATTTTTCAAAAAATATTTTTTAATTTGACTGTAATAGTGAATTTGGGAAATGTAAGTGGAATTTATTAAAACACTTGCCTAGGACAGTAACATATCCAAATTGCAGACAAATCGGACTATAAACATTAAAGATAGTTTTTTAGCCTGAATTTGAAAATTAATTTTAAAAAATATAGAGGAGGGATGGGGACAATATATTTAATATAGGCAAGGGTTGGGTATTAATATAGGCCAACAAGGAAACTTGTGTAAGGCGGGAGCTGGTGTCGGTGCAAAAACGGCTCCCCATAAGAATAACATGGGAAAAAAGCGCCGATTGTGGGGTCTCCCCCGTATTTCACCACTACTTAAGGAATATTTAGTTTGTTTCTTTTTCTGAGGCCATAGTTAGATTGAGGGACAAGGGAATTGAAAATACTGTGGTTCTGCTTTAAATAAAACAAAGTTTGATACATGTAAATACTAGGGAACGTGAGAAGTTTTAGTTCCCTGAAAACTGTCTTGCATGATTCCCTCCTTCGAAGACCAGCAACAATTCGCACTGCCCTCTTTTGGAGGAAAAAATGGGTTTGGTTATAGATCGTTCTGAGCCCCAGATTGCTACAGCATATGAAATATGGAAAAATCAACGCGTAATACGAAGAACCTCAGTATTTGTAAAGAAAGCTAGTCTACGATAGTCCTGCTTCGGCTTATGGGCGAAGCAGGTAGAAACGCGAAAAGTTTCGTGACTGGAGCGCCCTCTTAACCTATCCAACGCCTAGAAGCATGTACACTGCTACTAGTCGTGAAAGCCGTGTGGACTATGCTTTGTCAAGTTGAGATTGGCCGATGGACCCGGGACTACCTGAGGCACCCCTACAGCAGTGTGACGTGTCCAAAACACCTTTGTTTCTATCATCTTGTATAGAATTGCTCAACAGCTGTTTTTTATGATCATATATATTCTTTAATAAATCTAAGTTTAAACCTGTTGTAGTTAAATGATTATTTATCAAATTAACAGCCTAAAAAGACAATTTTTTACCAGGTAAATATTGTGATAACATTATTGCAGAATGAAAAATATTTTAACTTCAAAAGATACATAGTTTTTTAAGGTTACAATTTCAATTATTCCCTCAATACCACACTATAGCGTCACGTTTGTCGTTTCACACAATTATGCCACAACCTTTATTTCAAATTCCATTATTTCACCATGACTTTCGGTCTCCAAACCTTATGTTTGCGTCAAAAACTACACGAACGTAAAAATGTATAACTAACTAATCACTACATTTTGATAATAAACCCAACTTAAAGTAAAAAAACAACCATAATATTTCACCACTCCGTGTACAATCTATGCGCGTCAGCAGTTTCAAAGCCTAACCAGGCAATGCCGCCACACTTGGGAGCGTGTGCTTGATTTATGAAGGCAATTTATCCCGAGAATTTCAGCGGTTGGTACCACTGGTGTGATTTAACAGCTGACCGCAATCTCGACCAGGGAATCATGCTCCGTTAGGTTGGCAGTAGAAACGTTCCAGGACCATAATTAGGAGTATTAAACCCTTTTCGTTTTATTTTATTTTTGCTAAACAACTTTTTTATTTGCATGGTGCGTTTTGTTATAATTACGGGATGTGAATAAAAATTTCTTAAAACACATCAAAATATATTTACTCTTATATATCAAGGTATCTTATATATATATATATATATGAATTATATATATACATGTATTATATATGTATTTTATATATATATATTATACGTTCACCATCTTTGTGTGAGTATATATATATATATATATATATACTCACACAAAGATCGTGAACGTATAAGATTGTAGAAGGCAATTAATTTCGTACACAGATTCCCTCACTGGGCCTGAGGACCGGTGGGGCTGGTCAAAATCGATTGCATTACCATATTTGATATATATGTACCGTCTTGTACGTGAGTACGGCGTAAGAGTAAATATATTTTTCAGTGTTGTAAGAAATATTTATTTACATCCCGTAATTTTGTATAGGCGAAAGAAAAACTTGAAACAATTACTTCCTTGCAGAATTGACGACTAGGATGTGTTTGGTATGGTAATTTCTCATATTTGCTTTACAATTGTTCAATTAGACGGTCTTGTCTTAGAACTCTCGACTGCTTCACATGTTTCATTCACACATTACTGAACCGTTAGCGTTTCATGTCCGGGTTGAACAAATTACTCTGGAGGTGTCAAACACATTAAAAAAGGACCATGAAATATAACGTAACGCAATTTCCCTCACTTCAACCCCCTTGCCCCTACAACTGCCACTTGTCACCGTAACGCTTGAGAAAACCCCCTCTAGCGTTACAAACACGGTCAAAGTTGATTATCAAATTTTTAATTTGTTTGAATCATTATTTCATGCGAAATTTTACAAGGGTTTAAATACAATTCTTAAAAGACAAAAACAAATAAGACACTCAGTTGGAAATCCTTTAATTTTTAAAATATCGCAGCTTAATGCTAGACAACTTCCCCCTACGTAGTACGTGTATGGTCCCTAATTTACTATTTTTCAAATCGACAATATTAATTTTTAAGGTATAAATTTAATCAATTTTACGAGCTACTCAAAATCTAACTAACCGTCTGTAAGTGAAAATTTTCTAAAATTCAACTATAATTCTCTCTTTCCTGAAAATACATTTAGGCACTTCCGTGTCCCCCCTCGGAATCTCTAGCCTCCCCCATCCGTCCCCAATCTGGATCTTCCGGCAGTTGTAAATCGCCGGAAGCAGTAGCACATCGATATCTCCCGTTGCCATTCCAATCTCATAACCATTACGATAATGGAACATTTTCGAGAACAAACCGTCACATCCCGCAACTCCCTATCGGCCCTAAATGTAATTCAGCTGCGCGCAATATACCGTATCTCATTAAATCCAAAATAATCTAGTTGTTCAAATTCTCTCTATTGGGATTACTGTCCTATTAGTTTATATTGTGATGTCAGCCCAGATGATCTTTCTCTGTAACATTCTTTCTTTTAAATTCATCGTTGTATTTTATGTGATTTAAAAAATTACTGCGGACATTCCTATCACATAATAATGATAACGACTACCAAGAAAACCATTTGTTTTCTCAATCAGTGATGGAAATGGTCCGCACTAATTTTTGTAGTATCTTGTGATATTATCAACGGCTGTTAACTATTCAATTAAATTCCTTCCTATCCTTATTTTAATACTGACATTGGATTAATATTGGAACTTTGGAAGCCCAAGGAGCGGAGCCCTAAAGATGGATATTTTCCAAACCCCCGAAAGCACATTTTAAATGCCAAGTGGTTTAAAGAACAAGAACAATAAATACCAATCAGTTGTTCAGGTAGCTTTATCACAAAACTCGCATTGTTCATTTTGTAAATAGATTTTTCTAACATTACAAAAATAAATCAAATTACAGTACGATAAACGCCTCTGCTACGGGCTACACAGACGAGTCGGGGCTAATACAAGGTGGAACCCCGGGACCCTCGCTATTCCTTTTGTAGGTCTCTCTATTGTACAGTTTTTATCGCCGTATCGATCTCTCCGTCGGTTTAGACTGCCTTTGTGCTCATTGCACCTGAGGGAGGGTCTTTTTGGGTTCGGGGTTGAGGGCTTGGGGGGGGGTTGGGCAGCTCATTGTGAGTTGGGGCTGAAAGACCGAGAACTGTCGCAACTTGACACGATGCTATCTGTAGAATGTCCCCCGGTTCTTTCAACCCCTAGGACTGAAATGTAGGGGTGGTTTTTGAAAGAGAGATAATTGTTGTCATCAGTAATATGTAATTTAACAATTATTATAAAAGGTTCTTTAATGTAATTTGTAATTTTAAATAATTTACTAGAATTCCCTATGTTCAGCTTGTGCACCCCGTTTTGAGAAGCGAGAATAGTAAATACTTAAATAGTAAACAAAACAATGACAGCATGTAGTTAGATATAACCCTTACAACAACTGTTTACTTAATTGAATTGAACTGAGAAAAAACACATGTGACATAAACCAAATAAAACTCTCCTCCATATGAATAACATGGGGACTTTGAAGTCCCGGGGGGCAGACCTGAGCCCTAAATCAAACATTTCAAGCCAGTTTGCAACTCTGCACACCTAGACGCGCGTTTTAGTGTATAATATGTGGGGGTAATACTTAAAACAAAAAATAGCATTATTGTTTTCAAATTTTGTATATAGCGTATTAATAATGAAGATTTCTGCGTGAGATAAGATTTCAAAAATTATTATCAATATTAACTATGTTGAAACGATTTTCGACTTCAAAATTCGTACTCGAAATAACGTGATAAATGCACCAATCTTGGTATTCAGTTTCATATTGAATTACATAGCTTTGGATTCGTTTATAAAAACATTGCTATTTCATAATAAACGAGCCGTTAAGAAATAATAAACTAAGCATTTTAGCCGGAGGTTTTCTTGTATTTTCAACCTGAAAGAGAATTGGCTATTAAACTTGCAGGTAATGGCAGTAATAAATCGAAAGAAACGGTGTTTTCGCCCAATTATTCTAACATTTAGGTTACGACCACTTTAAAATCCTCCAAACGATTCCCAGCGCAGTTAAAACCAAACGTTCTCGCAAGTAAAAATCGGTTCTGCCGCAAACATCCGTGCTAATTCCAGGACAACCCGACAAATAACCGGCGATAAACATTCGGGAGTGTTCGGGTGTTTCCGGCAATATTCGGAGGAAAAATCACGTTCGTCGTGAGTGTTTCGTGAGCGATCAGGTAATTTTAACGGTGAGCACTTTTTCGCCTACAAAATTTAGAGGTTGTCTGGTCGATATCGAACAGACGATACCGCAACGTTTCATCAACCGATTGTTCGTTCATTCTAATGGATGATTTGAGATTGCCAACGAGAAGTTAAACTTGGAAATGGAAACCACTGTGGAAGTTCTAAGCTGACTCGACTAGGGCCTGTTGAAGTATAAGTTTGGCCATTGGACAATTTGAAATTGAAATACCTTACATCCACATAATATAGCAAAATATATACCCAATTTAAATAAACTTTGTAATGCTAAGTTAATTAAGTAATGTATACAAGGTCTTAAACAGATAAGATGCCTTTAGATTTACAAATTGGTTGCAATCATAAATACAAAGACCCCGAGGTAGGGTTAAGATAATTAATCGGTCTCTCTAAATTACTTGTGATAAAAGAAAAGTTGTTCATAAATTAAACTAGTATGAAATAAAATCCGTTCCTTGCCCAAGTAATAGGCTTAATTATAGCTAAGGACTTGAAAGGCTCAGTTATTATGAGTTATATTAACTTTCCATATCCATAATTTAAAGTACCTATAAACTCTTAAACTCCTATAAAATCTTCGAACGTTTCAGCTTCATAAAATCTACTAGCGCTACTCATTTTGTATTCCAACAACCACTATTTTCCTTTCAACTTCGAAAACATTTATCTACTATCGTAGTCAACATTCAATCGATAAAACAACCGGTTGGTAAAATTTTTCGATATCGACCAAACAACCAATAAATTTTGTAGGCGAAAAAGTGCTCACCAATTTTAACAGAGCTGGTGTGATTTGGAACGAACAGCTGTCATACATTCGGGAATGTCCGAGTGTTTCCGGCAACGTTCGGTGGACCAATCACGTTCGTCGTGAGTGTTTCGTGAGCGATCAGCTGATTTTAACAGAGCTGGTGTGATTTGGAACGAACAGCTGTCAAACATTCGGGAATGTCCGAGTGTTTCCGGCAACGTTCGGTGGACCAATCACATTCGTCATATCCACGGAGTATTTCGTGAGCGATCAGCTGATTTGAACACAGCTGATTCGGAATGATCAGCTGACGCGGCTTTTGTGATGAATCGACGGACATGTCTGATGTAAGCGTTTCCAGCTGCGCTTCACTGAGCGACTTACGCGGGATTTAGTGTAATTGCCTTTGTCATAGTCAATGTGATTTGGAGAACGACGCGTTTTGCAACCAACGTGAATTTTAGGGAACTTCATAAATTATAGCCACTGTTTAAATTACATTTTAAAACTACGAAACAGTAAAATGATTTTAATTAAATAGCTAATAAATAAACGAATTATAATTTACGCCATTTTTATCTTTATTATTTAAATCTTTAAGTGGATTCTAATCAACTGGTCAGCGACGTTACCACATAGCTAATGATAGTGTTTGACAGGGATCGAACCCGGCACCCAGCGGTTCAAAGTAACGCTTTCTAAGTACTAAAAAATTCTGCTCCCTGCTAATACATAAAAATTGTAAACCAATTTTGAAAATGTAAAAACATTATTAAATTATATATAATGTTATAAAAGCCCTTCAAATGTTAAAACTAAATGAGCGTTGCGGTTGCTTTAAGAAAATTAGTTTTTCTTTGAATAGTTGAAAACATTTGTCCACAACATGGAACCAACCAGTAGAAAGTTCGCTTTATATATTACATTTGAAAAAATGTTGGTTGTTAAAATACGGATAGATATTCAAAGTCAAGCTAAATTCATGTATGGCAGTGAATCATAAATTATAAGAAACAATTTAGTGCTTAAATTAAAATGCAATTCGCAAGCGTTGTTCCACTTGTAAAGTTGTCTTTCTTTTTAAAAAAAAGTTGAATCTCATTTAATCACTGAAGAAAATTAACGAGAAAACACTTAGAAAGATTAACTTATCAACTCCTTCAGACGCAAAATAAGACGTTGAAATTCTAGAAAAATCACTTTCTTAGCAACAAAACGAGGTGGAAATTCCCCGCAGTGAGACAAAAGAGGGAATTTCCGTACTTAATTACGGAAACATAAGTTTGTCTTGTACATTTCTAAATGTAATGAACCATTAAAAAGCTGGTTGAGTGTTTTTCCGTCTTTTATTACTCTTTTTATTACTTGGCTCTCCCATTGCTTCAACCATTAATTTAAACTTTGCTATGTTTTTATATATATTTAAAAATAAAAGTATGTGAACTATAAGTCTACTAGGTTAGTACAGTCATTAGGGTAAAGACAAAGGCGGTTAGAATTAAAATAGATTTAAAATGGTATTTCATTATTTACAAAGGGTGAAATTCTTAAAATTTTAATAAATATTGGATTAATTGTATGCTATTGAAAAAACAATTAAAATATAAAACACAATATGCTTTAAAGCGCACATCAAGAAGTTACTTTGAAGTAAGCTGTTTAACATCTTACAAAATTAGTTTTTCACTAGAATTAAAGGTTAAAAATTAATTTAAGATACTGCTAGTATATACTAGAAGGTAATTTAGGATAGCTAAATATTGTGTATTTAGTTTATCAGGAAACCAACACATATATCGCTCAATCTTATATACTTTTCTTGCAATTTTCGTTCATTTATATATGCGAGAGTATTGTTTAATGTTGTACGTCTTAAGCTTTAAAAGTAAGTCAACATAAAATGACACTTCTTTCTCTGATTGTGTCACATTATTATCGTCAAATACATTGTTTCGTTACATATTTCATCTATATTTTCTATCTTGTATTTTATTACAGTATCAGAATAATTATATTTTCTAGTGTTTCGAAACGTAATTTATATATTGTGTATATAAATATTACAATATATATATATTGTATATTGTCCGATAGTAAGATCTACAAAATATACCGTACTAAACGAATTTCCAATGAATATACAGTTCGGGTCACAATGCTTGACGCCTGGTTAGCGTATGCTCTGGAATGACTTATCACCTCTATTTGGCTTTGTACCGTTAGTGTTACAGAATACTTTTGTTAACAGAAAGCGAAATTACTTTATTTAATTTTAAATCATTGGTTTTGGTTATTTTCGATATTGTTTGCTTTTATTTACGAAAAATTTGAGTTGTTTCTCGCCTTTCCCAGGCGCCAAGCACCGTGGCCCGAACTGTATGTATATTTATATCACGTAAAGCCACATACCAAGTTTAATCAATATACAATCATAACTAAACGATTTATGATATTTTAAATATTCTCCGTAAGAATAACATGGTGGCTGAGTATGCAGGTTTGCTGAAACAAGGAACACAAAAAATGGGTTTATATACAAATATGAATATAACCAAACTAGGTGAAGTTACATACCAAGTTTTATTGATTTATGTTCATAATTAAGGGAGACATAATATTTTACTTTTTCTCCATAAGAATAACATGGGGGCTGAGTAGCAGGTTTGCTGCTACGGGAACCATCGGTAAAAATTGTTTTTTGGGATGAAGCCATATACCAAGTTTGGTCGGTATACGTTCATAAATAAGCGAGATATAAAATTATTCTTATTCTCCATAAGAATAACATTGGACAACGTACTGTGATTAGCACTTTTAATATCTCCGTAACCAATTGACGTAGAGCAATGATAAAAGAGCTAAATTGTGGGTTTTTTAAGCTGAATTCAATGGTGGAAAATAAAATTTGTCTTTTTCAAAGATTATATGTAAAAAATTCAAAAACCTATTGTTAGGGTATTAAACGCCCCAAAAATACCCCTTCGGATAGATTGATATTTCTTGTTTTCGAACTTAAAGTCATAAATGTTACTTTAAATGTGTGTACCAAATTTCATCAAAATCGGACAATTTTTACAAGAGTTACCGTGCTGACGGACACATATATACATAATAAACTGTATATCTACATTTTTGAACGAATGGTGTTTTTGGGGTCTGGGGACCTCAAAACGAAAAGTATCATGGTCCCGGGCCTAGGTATCACCATGCCGACTACGGTAATAGCTTCTTCCCGATAGGGGAAATTCGCTAACATAAACTATCAATCCATCACAATGTGAAATAGTTGTTTATTCGTGAAAGAACGAAAAGGAGCACTGCCAACCGAACATGGTGTGGGCGATGAATGAGTGTAATTTATAACCACACTTCAGTGGGAGGATTGGCAACACTGTGTTTATTTAACAGCTGGCCAGACTCTGTCAGAGCATGTTAACGTGTTGTTAGGTTGGCACTACTATATTCAAATGAAGGGGGGAGGGGGATTAGGAGATGACACATAACAGTATCTTCAAATATGTTGGTAACAATGTGTAATTTTAAAAGCTGTCCATAAACTCGAATGTAGTTGTTGACGTGTTGTAAGTTTGGCCCTATATACACATCGGCATCCGAAAAAAAACCCAGATACTAGATGAGGTTACTTTGGATAGTTAAAGACTATACCAATTAACATTTTGGAGTTATTCATTTTTTTATTTTGTATTTCATATTTTAAAAATAATTGGTGTATGTATACAAATAAAGAGAATGGAATTTAAAAACTAATGCAGGCCTACAACAAAATTATGAATAATAAAATATAAAATAGTTTCCAAATATATTAAATTTGGTTTCAAATATAATAGGCCCTACCATATTATATTTATTTATTTATATTTTTTCAGATTAAAATACAAATATATTTTATTACATTGATTTTGAGTTTTTAAAATTAGTTATGTGGTAATTCACTTCCCTCACGTCAGCGAACTCGTTTTATTTTGTATTTAATATTTAAAAAATAATTGGTGTATCTATACAAATAAAGATAAGTGAATTTAAAAACTAATATAGGCATACAACACAATTATAAATAATCAAATACAAAATAGTTGCTTATATTAAATTTTGTTTAAAATATAATAGGCCCTACCATATTCTATTCTATTTATTTATGTTTTTTTGTATTAAATATTTGTATTATGTTTTCTAAAATTAATTGAATATAAAATTAGAAATATTTCAATTCCAAATACGCATGTTTTCTACACAGTAATCATTTATATTAATTTTATCGAAATATCCAAAAGATGCAATAGAAAAATAGGTTAAATATTTACAGTAGCAATACGTTGTCTGATATGATTCTCGAAATATGTTAACTCGGTCAAAGGTAGCTTTCCCTGGTTGACCTAAATATTCGCAAAAAATCCCCTATCACAGCAAACCTGCACATACTCAGGCCAACGGTATTCTTTGAGGATAAACAATCTTTTTAAGATAAACTAAAAAAAACTAATTTTTCCATAGAACATACCATGTGGTACGCAGGTTTGGTGCAACAGACGTGTATAACTGTCATAACCATTGTATCACTATATCCCATTATCATAATGTTCAGAATATTGATACATACTATGTCATCAATGTATTGACGACAACTCCAATGTTATGTTAATCAACAATGTAAATCTAATTACATGGAGTACATCATTGAAACTTCAATTTCATTAGGTTCATTTCCATCGAACTAAATACAATTTCAGAATAGCGCGTTGTGTTCTGTAAACCTATTGTTTGATGGCATTTATTTGTGCACTTTGATTAATTAACATTACTTTTTATCTTGACTAGATTGTTTCATTTTGCTTTCTGTCTAATATTATTTTCTAAACCCTTTCGGATTCCAGTCATTACCAGAAATATTTTCGATGCTCCCAGATTCCAAAATGTGCGGAACTCTGTGCGACATTTAACTGTATGTTTTATCAGGATGGGTTCCCATCTAGAGCCCAAACATGAAGTACTAAATTTCGACTAATAAGACGGTATGCAGCAGTTTCCCCTCAAAGTAGTTAAATACTTATTTCAGCAAATCAATCAGCCCTTATTTACAAAAAGAAAGGCGAATGGCCGAAGCGAATCGACCTTCGGAGAGAAAGTAGAGCACATAATACCTTAATACGGTTATCTCAAAGAATGCCTAATAGAAGAATTTATGTCCGTTCTCTGATTCAAGTTATGACGATTGCTCGCACAAACGGCCGTGTTTTCGAAAATTATTGATAAAATACTTTACTTTAACTTCCTCACCGAAAACAATGATTGTTCTGTGAACCTAAATAGGTATACAAAATGACATTCCCCAGCAAAGCTCGACTCCAGGGACCCAGGTGTATTCACTATGACCTTGATACTCTTATCACATACAGCAACATCAATTCCCTTCACCCAGCAAAGCTCGACCCCCATTTCATTCACCGTGAACCCACTCCCCTAGAACCTTCAACGAAATGACCATCCCCAGCAAAATTCGGCCCCAAGTGAATTTACGATTAACTTTCTACTCTAGAACTTTCAACAAATGCCCTTCCCCAGCAAAGCTCGACGCCCATTGCATCCAGCCACGCTGTGTGCGACCCTACGACACCAACGCGACGCTATCTGCGGAGTAACGGTAGACCCATTACAACCCAACCGTAGATAATAACTCAGCGTCTCCACTGGGTTTGGGCCGTTCCCACTCTCCACGGGCCGTAACTGTACGCTGTCGTGTTGCTTATTGTTTTAGCACAATATGAAACTAAAACGGGAGGCTTTTAAAGCAGTGAATAAAGTAGTCTCTTGTCCAAGCGATACGTATGCGTTAAGGCTGAATAGCAAGGCCCTCATCAAAGTTCGTATTTAAATAAGGTTAACATTGTTATGGAAGTGAATTTGATTCAATCGCATACTTAAACAACTGTTTTCGCAATAAAACACGTATGAAGCTTAATATAAGTACACAAACCACTGAAATGGCCACACAATCTAACGATTGGTTATGACAGCTAACGTTTTATTAAGTTGCAAGATGTATCGACGCTGCTCCGTTTGGAGCAGCAAGTTTAATATATACTCTAATAAAACAGTAGCGTTTCCGTCCAGATGATTTCGAAACAAGCTCCTTAAATTGCTCCCGGACCTTAATACGTTTTAGGGGACCAAATGTTTTTGGATATTTCTTTTGTTTTCATTCTAAACCTTAGGGCTCCGCCCCCGTGACCTTGAAAGTTCTCGTGCATTCGTTTGAAGAAAATACATTTTCTAAATGCTCGAAAACGGCTTTTTATACCACTTTGGGACCATAGCACGTTGTTGAGGACCAAAAGATAATGTACTTTTTATTCCGACCTTAAGACTCCACCCACTGGAATTTTCTATCACTTCCGGTCGTCCAATTTTGAATTATGATGGTTTTATGATTTTACAAAGCCGCATCTCTTGAAAGATGCCCCCCACTTTAGATATGTTTCCACCCCTTTAACTTTAGGGGCCCACTCCCTGGAAAAGTTGCTATGCTACTATTAACGTAGTTTGGCGTGATTTAGTCAACTTTCAATGGTAAACAACTTTTGATATTTTTTAACACCGACCTTAGAACTGCACCAACTAGCAGCAGCTAAAAGTCGACAAGACATTCCCAAGAGAGAAATACATTTCTAGGAGCTCGGTCTAGGTACTTCTGTAAAAAATTAAAAATTACCTCGACTTTTCGGTTTACTGAACTTATAAATTCATGACTTCCACATCCCGATGTGCAAACCGATCCGGCCTTCTAGCCATTACGCAACCGAGGGTCAACAAAACACGCACGGCCTCACCTTAACCCAACGCCTTAAACTTCAAGGCGACAGGTTACGAAATCAATTAGAAGAACCTTTTAAGACGAAGGTTTCAAAGTTGGAAATCAGTATTCATCAGCTGTATTCCCCTAGGGGGCCTCAGGGGGGCGAGCAGTGGGCGTTTTGACACCACGGGGTCATGCTTTCCTCTGTAGAAGGTAACGTCGCCTTATAAGCCGCACGCTTTCCCTAGCCAAGGACGCTGACGCTATATCGGTAATAGAAATGTGGGTTAAACAGCTGTTCAATTTATCAAATTCTATGTCCACAGTCCTATCGGATGTAACCAACGGGCTATCAGTTGGGGGTTTTCGTTGTTTACTAACCAAAATACCCCCGTCGCAGCAAACCTAATTATTCTGCGAATTTCCGATGCATAATTATATCTTAACTAGGGGCTTGTAGGGGCAAAAGCCCCTAAAAAACCAAAATACATAAATTTTTTATCAACCTTCATTGGTCATTTATAAATAAGCACTGATTTTCTAGCATTATAATATAGTTTACAACATCTTCGACGTCATGATGTGGTTGTTCATTCCTTTCCTCATTATAAATTTCTCGCCTACGCTGTCGTCTGTCATGCTGATTTCGAAAGCCAACACCTCGGCGACGCGGCCTTCCTCCGTTGTTCATTACTATTAAGGTAGAAAAGAAGAAATACGATAAGATATATTTATAGATCACCATAACTAAAAATTATACATTGCTGTAGTTTAAAAGTAAACAAACTGAATAAGTACAGCTGGTATCAATATCAAAGGCTAATTTAACTCTGTGGCACAGCTGTTTTAATTTCAAAAGATGTAAACAAATTAAACCCCATGTTGTTTTAATGGGAAAAGTTTTATTCTGTTGCGAATTTATGGTAAAAAAATAAGAAAAATGAATAGTTTTCCCTCAAAATTCACGTCAAGACCTTTAAAATGATACCCCTCCCATCCTTCTACGGCCATCCAGTCACTCACAATTTCTTTACAAAAATTTGACTTACGGAATTATATATAGAGATACCACATAAAGCCGTATTCCAAGTTCCATAAAAATATATTCACAAATAAGCGATGTATACAATTTGAATTATTCTCCATAAGAATAACATTGGGGATGAGAACGCAGGTTTGCTGCAACAAGGAATAAAAATTATGGGTTTACATGTAAATATCAATATTTCTCAACTAGGTAAAGCCACATAAAAGTTTCATAAATATACATTCATAACTAAGCAATATATACCATTTTGATTATTCTCCATAAGAGTAACATGGGGGATGAGTACGCAGGTTTCCTGCTACGGGAATTACCGGTAAAAATTGATTTTTTGTGTAAATAACAATATACCACAACCAGATGAAGCCATATACCAAGTTTCGTTAGTATAGGTTCATAAATAAGCAAGATCTATTTTTTTTGCTCTCCATAAGAATAGCATTGGACAACGTACTGTGTTTAACACTTTCAATATCTCTGTAACCAATTTACATAGAGAAATGATCAAAACACCAAATTGTGTGTTTTTTAAAGCTGAATCCAATGGTGATAACTAAAATTTTACTTTTTAAATATTACATGTAAACACTAAAAAAAAGATTAACTAACTGTTTTTACAATCCGAACACAACAAATTTATTCAGGTGTAGCCACTCACTGTTTGCAAACTGGTATAGGTCCGTGCAACGTTTCCACGATACAACAAACGTTATCCCCAGTGTGCCCCTGCAAAGTTACCACGGTAAAACGGTATTCCCATAGTCCGTGCAACGTTACCATTTACTTATACTAATCCCTTTATTTGTAATTATGTTGCACAACGGTACAACTATATCCCCAGTATGCCCCTGCAACGTTACCACAGCACAAGTATATCCCCAGTGTGCCCTTAACAGCAAAACTATATCCCCAGTGTGCCCCTGCAACGTTACCACAACACAACTATATCCCCAGTGTGCCCCTGCAACGTTACCACAGCACAACTATATCCCCAATGTCCCTGCAACGTTACCACGGCACAACTATATCCCGCCCATTGCGTGTTAAGGTTCAAACGATCCATGTTTACTCTCACTTCCAACCAATCACCCGACCTTACCTTCGTCACCCTACTCCAAGGATTACCAAACAGGAAATTCCTTTTCCGGAAGTTCTTTACCAAATTTACCGACTTAGCGTGTACGACCAGCTCCTCTACATTTCTGTGCAATTACGACGTTCTTTGCGAAACGGCGACCTCAATGCGCTCCGAGGAAGTTGCGCTGTGCAAATTGAAAGTGAAGAATCACTCTAATGAGCCGATTGTGAAACTTCGGCGATGAGGAGACTGTTGTTAAATCCTGGTCTTAATTGAAGGGACATCAGGATGTATTGTTGATTTCGAATGTGAAAACTTTCACTTGTCATTTCGTAGGGATTAGGGTACTTCTGTGATCGTTATATCTGAAACGGTAAATTATCAAGGACATTCTCCATCACTGATGAGAGAAAAGGTTTTATGACGTTTCGGAACACTGGATCTAATTCCGTCTTCAAGTCAGAGAATTAGCTAAAAGGTCACTAAATTCAGGCAAAGCTAGAAATAAATCACAATAATTCTAAAACAAAGAACCGTAAACGCAGTAAAAAGTCATTTTAAAACCAAAATACAAAAGTAAAAATCTCTGTTTTCATATTTTATCAATAATTTGCTTAAATTGCGCTCACTGATTGTCTTATGTACGGAGTATTGTTTTCACCTGAAGACGCTATCAGATTTCAGATTCCAAAACGTCGTGGAACTTGTTGTCGCGCAACTGTAATGGAAAATGTCCGAAATGATTGAATGCTTGCAAAATTTCAATTGCTCAGGCAGTTGAATAGTTAATTACGTGGGCCGAGCTTTGCTCTAAGGAAAGTCATTCATTGACGATTTACCATCTCAGTGTTACCTTGAAAGCTCACTGGTTGTTTCTGATCAGCTGATCAGATTACTTGGCTGTGATTTGACACTGTAAAATCTCAATGTAAAAATGTCCCATTGATAAATAGGGGTTTCACACTCAAATTTAATTCTTTTTTTGGTTAAGGATTTCGATAATTGATTTTTGAGAACAAAACACAATTATGTTCAAATCTGAAGCAAAATCCTTCCATGGAATTATGATTTCCATTTTGCACGCAGACGTTGCTCGTATTGGAGTACAGGATATAAGTGATAATTATTTTATTTTGGACGGGAATAATTCGGAAACAACTCTCGTGGATTTAATTTGTAAATCACGGAATAGAAAATATAAACATCCACCACGTGATGAGGAAAGAGATAAACCAAATCAACATATCCGATGTTTCGTTTCAATTTAATCAAGGGCCGAAAACGGGCAAAAAACAGCCAGTTACACAGAGGGCATTTAAATAAATGAACCTCGTTAAAAAAGTAATTATCAAACCCAGTGCGAATGAATAATTCCGTGAACGAGATCATTTGATCTCGCCCACACCGACCGACCACGAAGCTGTACGGAGACACACGAACGTTTACGGAAACACACGAAGCTGATGGGAAACGCGCGAACACTTCCGACCGCGACATAACCTATAAAAACAAAAGATAATTGAATTTCCCTACTATAAACTGTACAACATTTGATAAAACTGTCCACACCGAGGGAACACAAAGCTGTACGGAGACACACGAAGGTTTACGGAAACACACGAAGCTGATCGGAAACGCGCGAACACTTCCGATCGCGACATAACCTATAAAAACGAAAGATAATTGAATTTCCCCGCTATAAACTATACAATCTGGTGCGGATTGCGCTGTAAAAGACAGGGTTTAATTTATTTTGCCCCCGTGGACAAGGGTGGTTTAATGGAGTGGGAGCTGATTGGAAAAGAGGAGATAAAATGAAACGCCGCGCTGCAATTGATTTTACAGTGGAGCTAATTGGTGTGGGTCCCGTAGGGGGTTACATGGGGAGGATTAATTGCGAAATGAATTTACCAAATGTTTTTTATATTACTGATACTTAGGGTTGTGTTCAATAAAGATGACTTAACTGGCATTTTTTTAATATGTCAAATAAAAACACTCAAATTTTTTTTAGCTTGACCGTACCAATTTGAGTCGGTAAGCTGTTTATACTATACACACACATGGCGGGAGTGAGAAATATCCAGGAGGAAAAAGAACACGGAAAGTCCCGGTAAATAAAACATTAACAATTCCCAATAAAGAATATTACCATTTATGTCAAATATAGTATGTTCTTTTAACTAATTAATCTAAAATATTTGATTATTATAAATGCTAACAATGTAATACAATAGCCTTTAAGTAATACTTTAACAGTTATTCGTGATTACACTGTGACCAGAGATAAAATAAAATATATTTCATCGATCCAAAACCGAGGTTATCTAGAATTTAATTAAAATTCAAACGCTTCAAAATTTAATTATTTTAATTTTGCACATTATTACTTTTTGTAATAACCTATACCAACCTCGGTCACCACCCGACACCGTGACGTAACCGCGTGACGTAAAACCGACACCCTTCACTCTGCTGACCGTCCGCAGCCGTGACACTGTTAGTTGTTTACCAGAAAATTACTCTGTGTTTCCGCGTCGCTGGCCGCTTCCTCTGATTGCTCTATGGCAGTGTCATTACTCTGTGGGGACGGGATAATCTATTCCTCCATGGCCTCTGCTCTTAACCCCCTCACCTTGTGGGTAACTACAGTCTGCGCCTCAGGAAGAAGAACAATGATGGGGAATTGTTCAATTATAATTACTGCAAATTAAATAGTAGTAAGGTTTGTTTCCTTATTGAGCGTAGAAAATGCATGTTTTTGTTGAAATTCTCGGATAATTTTTGGACAGCTGATATTTTGTGGTTTTTCCTCAGAAATTTAAATATATGACATTAAATCATGATTTTGAGGAAGTTATTAAATTTACGAGAATTTAATGGAAAAGTGATTTCTTTATTATGCAAAAGGAAATAAATTCATTCATTGCAGCTGTTAATACTTTCCTATTTACAAATATAAATTTTTTTGTTTATAGTTAATCACGCACGAGTTGTGTCTCTTAAATCACCGAGTTTCACATTACAACTTATATTTAAACAACAATTACACATTCTTCAGAAGATGTCTGGCTAAAGTTAGTTCTAAAACGATAACAGATGATTTTAGGTTGCAAATCTGATTTGTTAACTTACTAAGCAATACGATATTTCAGCTTAATATATTAAGCCTAACAAACTTTCTTTAACATTCCCTAACTATTTAAAGACTCTCTGACTCTTGCTATGGAAAATCACAGATTTTTTAGATTATTTAATTTCTAGGATATTTTTAACACAACTGGCAAGTAAACATGTATTTTTAGCGAATTTCCCCTATAGGGAAGAAGCTATTACCGTAGGTCTCATGGTAAGACTTAAGCCCGAGACCATGATAACTTTTCATTTTGAGGTCCCCAGATGCCAAAAACACCATTCGTTCAAATTTGTATATATAAATAAAATAAAAATGTTTTTTATAAAAAAGGGTACTTTGTTAAAATATGAAGATACATCTAATGCATATATATATATATATATATGTGTGTGTATATATATATATTTGTGTCCGTAAGCACGATAACTCTCGTAAAAAAAGGTCCGATCTTAATGAAATTTGGCACAAATGTGTAAAGCACCATTTATTTGAACGAGTTCGAAAACCTACGAATCGCACCATCCAAAGGTTTTTTTGGGGGTTTCCACAAATAATTTTTAATTAAATCAAATGTTAATTTTTACCATTTAATTCAGCATAAAATAAACAATTTGGTATTTTGATCATTGCTCTACGTCAATTGGTTCCTGAGATATTGAAAGTGCTAAACACAGTACGTTGTCTAATGTTATTCTAATGGAGAAAAAAAATTGTATATCTCGCTTATTTATGAACATAAACTGACAAAATATGGTATATGGCTTCATCTGGTTGGGATTTATCGTTGTTTGCACAAAATACAATATGTTCACGTTTGGTTCCCTTAGCAGCAAACCTAGGCAATCGGTCCCCATGTTATTCTTATGGAGAATAATTAAAATGTTATATATCGCTTACTTATAAATGTATATGAATGAAACTTGGTATGTAACTTTACTTAGATGAGTTCTAATGATGTTTGCATAAAAACCCATTATTTTATGGTCCTTGTTGCAGCAAACCTGCGTACTTATCCCGAATGTTATTCTTATGGAGAATAATTAATATTTTTAATATCGCTTGTTTGTGAATATATTTCTTATGAATCCTGTTAAGTGTTAATGTGTTATGTTATATATTCATTGGAAATTCGCTGAGTATGCAGGTTTGCTGCGACGGGGTTATTATTTTCATATCTATTCAATTAAAATCTTCATTGTCATTTTACAAAACATAAAGAAATCCCCTATCACTTGAACATCAAACAATACAAACTAAATTACATCTGTTATCATTTCCCAATGTTTATGTAATGATTGACATTATTCCAATGAGCGTTCCCTATATTGTTATCATTATTACTAACTGTCATTACTGGTCAACTGAACGAATGATCATTACAGGAGTGGAGCATTACCCTAATCGCAACCCCAATCCCATTCCTGTAATGCCATCCGGGAGGTCGATTTGCATTTCTATTGCTGTCCCGTTATGGTTTATTGCTTTTGTTGATTTTGCAACGGTAATGTTGTTATGGTTTCGCGTTATGTTAATAGAGTTAATCTGACAAAACCTAACTTGAAATAGTCTATTCTAATAATTGGGATCTTACATATTACGTAACTCATTATTTAATTTAAACCTTCCTCTATTCGTAACGCAAGGTAAAGTCACGTAATTTTGTCTCCAAGCTTTAGAATGACAATACGAAAACGTAATACGTAAAATAAGCAGTTTACCTGGTATTTTAAAATGATTTATACAAAATCATTATTATGCTTTATTTTTAAGTTAGGTGCTATTATATTCAGTAAATCCGTATATTTGTTTTATCTTATGGACTGACACATTTAACAGATAATGCAATGTAAATACTTAGTTAAATATTTGTAGAACGTATCACTACATGTATTTAATCAAATATGAGTATAAATATAATGTATGTACCTAATCGTAAACTGTCATAATGTCTTTTGGAATTTCACTACACAAAGTTTAAAATCAAAATTTAAACAAATTGTAGAACGCTTTCTTATAACATTTATGTTTGTCGTAAAATAATCTTAGCTTAGAGGTCGTCCACAAACTTAATTAAAAATTTAATAAGTTTCCATTTTATTAAAATTTCTAACATGAAATTCAAAATATAACCTAAAATTATCAAGCCTTTCCTCTCCCAAAGTGGCACGGCTTGGTTGAATTTTTACTACATTTATATATCTCCCAATTTAAAAAATATATATAAAAATAAAATCAGCGCTGCAAAGTTGTAAAAATGAGACACTTCTTCTTGTTTCTTGCGATACAACTTCCCAGTAAAACACCCCATAAATCTCAACACCCGACAGTAATTACGCCATAACCGGGGACCATAAAAGACCGACTGAGAGGAAGAAGAAAAGTTGTTTTCCCACGGTATCGCGTCTGTCCTACTTTCCTGGCTTCCGTTTCCTCGGCAGCTGATCACTTGATTATCTCGATGCGAATTAGCGTTAAGGAAGGCAACAGTCGCGCGACAATTCGCGTTTCTAGGTGGGTGTCTAGGGATTTGGTTACAGGAGATGCAGGTGATTCTCCCATAAGGCCAATGTTAACTTTAAAATCCCATCTCTCCTCAACCACCACAATAATTTATTTATGATTAATATTTAGAACAAAAATTACCTAGCGATTTCAATGAAAAAAATTTCGAATAAAAAATTGCAGATATTTACAATTTCGGAACATTTTTTAACGATATTGATGTATACTAGTTGTTCTGTTCCTCTAATCCAAGGAAGTTTGAGCCGAACGAAAATTTACTTTGGTTGTAAACAAACGTACCTGGGGGCCGAGCTTTGCTCGGGGGAAGGCCGGTCAGTTTGTTTAGATGACTTGAAGTAATATTTAACCACTTCCCCCTACTGATAATCAGATTTGTATAACTCATTTGCCTCTTCTCTACATTTTAAAGGTCACTTCAGTTGCTATTTATAGCTCAATGTACCTTTGATTTATTTTACTATTCTATATATGTAATCTTCACCCAAAAATTGTAATCTCTGCTCTCAGGAAACCACATGTTAATAATCATAAACAACATGAGTATTACTTTGACAGTTCTCTGGTTGATTATGAACAGCTGTTACAATTCTTTTGTTTTAGATTTGAAACTCTATAAGACCAATGTTAATTTTTTTAACTTTTCATTTTATTTTTTTTTTACATTATTTGATTTTTCCTGGGAACTAGGCCTGTCTAAAACTTATATTTATCCCAGAAATTAGTTATTTCGAACATTTGAATGATATCTTTGGAGCCGTTTTTGAGATCAGTGTCGCAAGCAAGCAAACATACAAGTAAATCTTACTCATATTAGAGTATAGGATTAACAAAACATCTGATATTAAAACGGATGATAACATCGTACATTAAATCAACACGTAGTTTAGACTTCTGCCGTCGGATAGCGCCACTGTTACGAAAATTCAGCCGCTTACTACATTTAAGTTATGCGCTTTCTTAAAATTCTGAGACGTATTGGCAAATCTACGTATAAATACATTTATTTTGACACATCAAACGTTAAAATCCGTCTAGACGTTACCGAGTTATGACTGTGAAGAACAAACCCCTAGCGTATTAATATATATATGTCAATTCGCTATTTGCAATGAGACATTTTGCTCAATAAAACCGCTATGTATGTTTTTCTCTTTAAAATGAACCATAAATCAGCAATATTGGATAATCCGTTGAGGAGGGACGGGCTTTGAGAGTTAACATTGGCCTTATGGGAAAGCCAAATGTTGCGTGGCTGGAGCCCACTCTATGGGGATGAGCTTTGTTGGGAGAAGGTTGACCCGATTGTACTCCAGACAAGCAGAGTAACGTTTCAATGCTGCCCTCGACATGATAATCAGATTCGACTTGATTCGTAGTATCGTAGTATATGCAGCCTCTGGATTGTTTATTTATATTTTTTCTAGGCTTACCTTAACAACCAAAAAAGTTTGATGATTTTTTCAGGCCAAATTCACTTTGCTCATTAATTCGTTTGATCGCGATTGACGGATATACGAGTATATAGAAAATCTATTTCCTCGTCACTCTAAAGCTTATCGACCCAGGTAGAGTCTCAGTCATAATATAATACAAACGATATTACTTTGAGCTCAGCACGTGAATATAACTGCATACTAGCAAGCGTGAAGTAACGATAACTCCACTATATGGTAGTAGCCGTCAGTTTTCGACAAATTCCGGGAATTATCGTGAATCCAAACACCAATATCTAATCACCAATTACCCGCAGTCTGTTAGCGGCTCGTCCAATTAATGTTGCTGTTTAATGTTTGCTCTTCCTTCAGTTTCACATAAGCTGCTGATACAGTAGCAGTGAGCTGATGAAAGGCACAGCAGTATAAGCAATTATCAGCTCTTCGGCAGCTCTCAACACAGTATTTACCTTTGATGTATTAACAACCAAAAAAAAGGGTGTATGTATTAAAGGTTTTACACTGTACGAGGAATGTATCTGTTCTGTAAGTGGAACCGTTATAGAACGAGTTCGAACCCAGGAACCCCGATTCGAACCCACGACAGACCCGCTGCCATAGTTCCGGAGTCTGTCACCTTGACCACTATGGCAACGAATCATGCCGTATCCTATACTCTAATACGAGCTATGTCTGTTTGCAAAATTATCTCGAGATCGAGCGGAAGGATTTTGCTGAAAGTTTGGGATTAGGGGCGTTTGTGTCTGAAAAATCGATTCGTGAAAACCACTACCTCAGGAAAACTCGTATTTTTATAAACAACTCATTTGAAAATTTAAAATTTTAACATTGGGCTTAATATTGGGCTTGAGTTTGAAATCATAACACCGGTTACTATGAGTAACAAAAACAAACCATTAAATCAGCTTCTACAAATTACAATATTGTAAACCGTTGTTTATCATTATGGAAATAATACCCCCGTCGCAGCAAACCTGCGTACTCAGCGAATTTCCAATGCATTGATATGTTTCTCACTAGTACATAAAGCCACTCACCAAGTTTGACAAAAATATATTCATAAATAAGTGATTTATTACATTTTATTTATTCCCCATAAGAATAACATTAGGACTGAGTACGCAGGTTTGCTGCAACGAGGAAGATAAGAAATGAGTTTTTATGCAATTATCAATATAACTGAACCAGGTGAAGCTACTTACCATGTTTTATTAATTTATGTGCATAATTAAGGGAGATATAAAACGTTACTTATCCTCCATAAGAATAACATTAGGGCTGAGTATGCAGGTTAGCTGCTACGGGGACAATCAACAAAACATTTATTTTTTGTGCAATTATCAATATACCAGTACAACATGAAGCCACATACCAAATTTCATCAATATACATTCATAAATAATCAAGATATCAAATTTTATTTATTCTCCATAAGGATAACATTGGACAACGTACTGTATTTAGCACTTTGAATATCTCTGCAACGGTTTGACGTAGAATCACAATTTAAACACCAAAATGATTGTTTTGTGGAGCTGAAGTGATTGGTAAAAGAAAATGTGAAGTTTAAAGTAAAATTAACTGAGGAAAAGCCAAAAACCTTTTTCCCATAAGATTAACATGGGAGATTTTATGAGCATGTTTTTTGGATTTTTTCCGCAACCACTTAACCTAGGTTGATAATTCAAAATACCATATTATTTGTTTTTTTAAGCTCTATAACATGGTCTAAACCTAAATTAAGTGTTTTAAAAATTTTAGGGTAAAAAATGCAAAAAACTGATTTTTGGAAAATTTAAAACCCCCATAAACCCCCCTTCCCATAGTCCGATTTTTCTGGTTTTCGAACTTAAAGTCATAAATGTCAGTTTACACATTTGAGCCAAATTTCATCGAAATCGGACGTTTTTTACTCAAGTTATCGCATTCACGGACACAAATATATATATATATATATATATATAGATAGATATATAGATATATATATAGATATATATATACATATATATACATTTGAACGAATAGTGTTTTGGACATCTGGGGACCTCAAAACAAAAAGTTATCATGGTCTCGGGCTTAAGTCTTACCATGAGACCTACGGTAATAGCTTCTTCCCTATAGGGGAAATTCGCTAAAAAACCTACTTGAATGGCAACTCTCGTAATGGGAAATAAAAAACCACTTGAATGGCAACTAAAACTCTTTTTTCGATAGGCGTGTGAGCGTATCGAACGAGCTCATATTGAAAATTAACGAGTAATTGAAATAAAATAAATTCAGTGCCTCTTCTGCGGAATCAAACACCGAGCATGGCTCTGTTCCCCGGTACTGTATATTAAATCACAAATAAATTTACTTTGCATGCGGCCACCTAATGCCAATTAACTTCTACGAACGATTAACTATGTATTAAGCGGAACAGTGAAAGTGTTAAGAATAAACCTTTTAGATTATCACAATCAATATGTATTTATATATAATAATATTTACAAATTATATAATAAATAACGGAACTTCATTTCAAAAAATCAAGAATATTTAAGTAAAGTTTGAAGCACATTTTAAGTGAAATTTACAACTAAAACCATACATTGAAAAGAGTAAAATTAAATAAAACCGGAACTTGTCCAATAACGTGTCCAATGCCAGTGACACGGTGGACACTGCGTCGAGTGGACAAAGAGAAATGGATTGGCCTGTCAACCAACGGTGTTGTGTGCTGCTGTGTTGGACTGTTGCATGTGACACTGGAATTGTGTTGTAAGCAAATTTGAGTGGCACCTCGTGAAGGATTATTGACAATGTGGTGGACTGTAGATGAATGTGAGAAAGGTACTGGATATATTATGAAAAAGTGCATTTTTAGTTTGTCGTTCTGCAGGATTAGACGTAAGAAACTTTTACGGACATATTATTGATTCAAATTGCTGCCATTGTAAAAGGTTCAATATGCTGACACCGTAAAAGATATAATACAAATGTTGCCACAATTATAGATTTATTAACCGGTGCTGTTAACATTACAGATGCAATAACTAATGCTGCCACAATTACAGAATCAATAAAAAATCCTGCCACATTACGGGTTCAATAACCAATGCTGCCACATTACAGATTCAATAACTAATGATGCCAGAATCGTAACATACGACCCCAATCAATGCTACCACCATCTCAGCTTACACGATCAATACTACCACCATTATATATTAAAACACCAACGCTGCCACCATGACAGACAGCCATAACCTATCGCACAGCCAACAAACCACCTCAGTTTAAACAATCAATGTTGCCACCATTACAGATATCCATAACCCACCACATGACCAACAACCCAATTGTGGTTGTGTGGTGGTAAAGACAGCTTCAATATAAATGCTGCCACCAACTCAGCTTAAACAATCAATGCTGCCACCATTGCAGATAGCCATAACCCATTAAACGACCAACATTCTAACTGTGGCTGTGTAGTGGCTATGGCAGCTTCAATATCAATGTTGCCACTAACTCATCTTAAACAATCAACGCTGCCACCATTGCATATTCAAAAACTAACGCTGCCACCATTACAGATGGCCATAACCCATTACACAGCCAATAACCAAATTGTGGCTGTGTAGTGGTCATGGGAATTTTAATATCAATGTATTACAACATACTTACCCCACAACCTCCATTACCCCACTCAAAGCTCAACTTTACCACCCAAAATTTACAATTATAATTCCCAAGATAATTCCTTCCTTTCTAATCCAGAGATTATCTAATTACAAGCCGCCTCATTAGGAAGTGTCGGTCTGAGGTTAGGTCCAGGATCGTGGCGATACGATGAGCTCACTCGGTGTGACGTAACGCTACGTAACGCAAGGCACGTTTTGTTTCACCAATACCGAACTGTGGTCTCAGCCAATGGGGAGCCGATAGCGAGAGCTGCTACAGGGTCGTTTATGGCGTCGTTAGACATACTCGTGCTGTAGGATCTGTTTTAATCCAGGGACGATCGATTCGTCATACAAAAACAAGGATGAAGACGCGAATCATGCGATCTGGAGGTTAGGGTCTGAACGTTGAGCACGTTTATTTTCAGACATATTTAAAGTAAATGTTAGCAATGCGATGTTTACTAATTTTGTTGCATGTAAAATTAATTTTGGGTTCTTGATGGGAGTAAGATTTGGTCGAATCCTCTTTTTTACTTTGCGTAGCATAGTTGTGAAATAAAAAATGTTAATTTAATACATCACTGATAAAGTGCTTCGTAATCTGGGTTCTCCAAATCTATCCTGAGCAAAATCGGAAAATTTGGCGAAGGTTTGTTAGAATATTCAACTGTCTTTGTTTTTGGTGTATTAATTAATGATACTTTGTGACAAAAGCACGAGATTAGATAGTATTTGTTATATTTTGTAATCAAACACAAACATTAGCTTTGAGTTTAAATGACTAACGACCTAAACCGCTATCGCTTGTTGAGAAGTTGGCACATCTGATTGGCTAATAACCAAGTCAATAATCGAGGGTCTGCACCCCGTTGGCTACGATAGGAGGGGATACTGATTCTACAGCATTTAAAACAATATTTCAGACAACCTAGTACACTTTCGTGCTTCAACAATTATATATCAAATGAGCACAGTGAATACTCTCTCTGTTGTAATTTAGAATAAATTTTGTTATGTTGTTTTACCAAAAACGTGATCTATGTCAAAGCCACGACGGGATCAGCTGTTACTTGAACATCAAGCTATTAGCTTCGTCTTGACGCTGGGTGTTTTTTAGGACTTCCAAGATAACCTTTGAATCAGTTATAAGCGTTACAACCTCAAGCATAATAGTTTAGCTGCTGAACAAGTGACCTACTTATACAACTAGTGCCCAAGATATAAACATTAGTCGGTGTCAGTTAAGACACATTTATTGTCCCAGCCACCACTTCCAGTTGAATTCTTTAATCAAAGTTTTCGGGGACAGTTCTCATTTAAATTTCTTTTTTTTTATTTCTTGTAAAATAGTTTTTGAATAAAGTCGTTTATTCAGGGGCTCAACTATGGTATCAGTTATAATATTATTTAAAAAAAATTTTATTTACTACTAGTTTTCGGTAACTCACAACATCAAATTTGAAGTTTAAGAGTGGGCTCCAGCCGCGAAACATTTGGAGTTTCTTCATGCTTCTCCCTTACTGCAAATTTTAACTTTCAAAGCCCGTCCCTCCTCGATTAACTGAAATCGTTGATTTATGGTTCATTTTAAAGAGAAAAAAAACAACTAGCGATTTCAGTGAAAAGCATTTCTATATCAAAAATATTTCACCCATAAAAATCTTGAATTTTTGATATTTTGGAATTTGAATGAACTATTATTATTTGTGATATCGAAATTGTCCCCAATGAATTTGAATGAACTATTATTATTTGTGATATCGAAATTGTCCCCAATGAGTATTGTCCCACTAGGTATGTTTTTGCTCTTTAAAATAAACCAGAAATCAACAATTTTGGATAATCCGTTGGAAGGACAAGCTTCAAAAGGTAACATTATCGGGTGAAGCAGGTAGAACCGCGAATTGATGTTTTACTGGAATCCTACTGCGTCGAACGATTAAACCGTATTCGATTATCTAAACTATGATAATTATGTTTTATGGTCCTTCGGGGCTGGATATTTTTTATGGTCCTCCGGGCCGGATTCGATTCTCAGAGCACAACCACGTGTTAGCTTGCTACAACCTCTACCGGTACCCGTGGGCGTGGACCCGGTGGGCGCTCAAGGTCAAGGTCGAGATGATAAAAAGGATGTGTGACTGTGGTGGCCGCGTCAGGAGAGTGCTGGGAGAATGTTCCTTTTCATAATGGTTAGAACCTCGAACAGTCTACCCTTTGAAGAGCTTGACCTTGTATTGCAACTGTTCAATTACCCTAGTAGTACGTTTCCATAACTATGTCACGCTTCTAATAAGTTCAGATATAATATACCTTATGAGAAAACAGTAAGATATTTACTGTTACAATTACCCAGTGTTTAGTAAAAATGAAAGTTGAGTTTGATTTCCCACGATATAATTCCCTGATCAAATTCCATCGGATCCGATCGAACAAAGACACTCTCTCCTCGTGTGTGATGACGTTATTATTTTATTCTTCAGCGAAAAAGACATAAGTAACATACCGTATTCTGTAGTTTTTCTGATCGAGTCAATGAACGTACCTTGACAACTACTTTACCAAAACCTAGTCAACGTCTTTCTCCCGGTTTCCGGAAATCTCCCCCGACCTTTCACTGCTGAACTGTGCAGAACAGACAATCGCCGTTCCACATCCTGCTAGCGATCTTGAGCCTCCTAGCCATTACCAGCGGCGCGTTCAATAACAGCGTGATAGCGACAATAACTCACAGTCCGGCTATAACTCAGCCTGACTCACCGAGCTGGTGGTTTCCCACGAGAGCGGTGGAGTCGCCCACTCATTCCGCTCCGTGGCTGGACCGTCGCGTGGGTTGATTTCCTTTATCCTCGCTCCGGACCGCCAGGGTATAAACAATCTAGAGGCTGGATCGGATTTCGTCTGGGCTTCCCCCTTCCTCTTCGGCCGGAAGTGTGGATTACGCTTTGGGTGTTCTAAACTTTTATCAAGGTGTGACCCAAATCGATGTGGTCCTTAAAATTTCAAGACAAAAGATTCTTATACTAAAATTTCGAATTTTCTTAGTTTTTTTTTCAGAAACTAAAAGTGTCATGAGGGGGCTCCAGTTACGAATACTCGGAAATCTATAAAGGTTCGTTTTAAAATGCAAAACAGTTCCTGTCGATTTTCAGTGAGCAGAATTTCAAAATATAAATAGTATCCATTAAGAATCATAAATATTGAATATTTTCGAATGTTATTGAACGATTGTTATTTGTGTAATCGAAATTTTACTAACTGAAATCGCTAGGAATATTGTTGTTCTTTAAAATGAACCATACATCAACAATAATCCGTTGAGGAGGGGCGGCCTTTGAAAATAACATTGGCCTTATGGAGAAGCCGGTAGCAACACGAAATTTTTCGTGAATGGAGCCCACTCCTAAGGTAACTGTAAACTTGGAATGCAATGCTTCTAAATACTGTACCTGAAAAGGTGAGGAATCTTTAAAGTTACAAATTTAGTTATTTATTTAGACTTCACCTATTACTTGTAGTGTTTAAAAATTACAATAACTTTCGGGATGGAAGAAACTCATTTCATTATCAAGTTATTTCTACTTCCCATGGAATCCAAAACTTAAATATTACCAACATAGATTTTTGTAACTTCTTTAATAAATAATCAACAGTCAGGAATATGGATTAAGTAACAAAATGTTGCGGATATTTGAATTACGTGTATTTTATAAATTACATTGCACTGGACCAACACTACATTTAACTAGAGAATTTTATTCATCGCGTTCCTTATCTCTCCTTTAAAATGTTTCCTACTTTTTCGCCTAGAAATGGGGTTTAAATAAGTACCTATTATTTAAAAATGTAAAACGTTAGGCTACTAAAATGAAAAATATATAAACCAACAGGTATATTTAAAGAATACAAATATAATAAATTAAAAAGTATCAACTGTCTGGAAAGCAATCACCTCTTCGAAAAACAGAGATGAGCCAATTTCACTCTCAAAGCGATTTCAATGGGAAAAACAATTGTTCCACGTTGACGTTTCACGTCAATTCCAACATCGAAATATCCTCACTGAGTATTCGGTTGCTGTAATCCAATTACGTTCGAACAGTCTGAACCGAATGCCGAATATACGATATTCACATTCACTCATAGCCAGCCTTTTCAGTGTCAAAACAAATATCCACGAGAAATTTGATTGGTCAAAGTTGATATTGTTTTATTGGATTAGTATTCGTTTGCCGAAAATTAAAATTTATCGGTTTATTTTCCCCTTGATTAGTCGTTCTTTGAACGATGCACTATGGAAAACTAGTAGCAAAAGTCGTCAAAGCATAAATAATTAAATAATTATAAACTCAATACGTACTGTTTACTATCCTTGTATGCAATTACCCCTCTTTATTTAATTTGGTCGGAGTAGATTGTACGTAAAATTTGTGCGAATAATTAGGCATATCTTAAAACCAAACTATAATGTAATTTAAGTTATAACAGGACTTATTTTTGCCTACAATAGTGGTAACATAATATTGAATTATGATTGTGGCAGCATTTAGTCAAGTAAAGCCACCATAGTACTAGTAAAATAAATATTTAAAATGACACAACCAAAGATAGCGGTTGCATTAATCACTAAATATTAAGTACCATAATTCTTTAAGCGATCGCATCTTCATGTTGTGGTAACACTGTTTTATGGAAAGGTGATGTTGTAGTAGGGAGCTATTGTTAAAGCCACAATCACAGTAACAATAGATGGTGGTGGTAGTAAAGTGGCTTAAATATGTTCCGAAATTAAGGTCCAATTAACTACAACACGGATTTTCGAAATTTTCTAGACAGAAATACCCTATCTACCCCGCTGTCAATAATGTCCTCTTTTTGTGAAACTATCTGTCAAGTGATGCCAATCACATTTGCTCACAAAACAATTCCATTCCAAATCCAACTGTCCGAACAAAACACCGCCGGTTGACAGGTATAATCCATTTTTCTTTGTCCACTCGTCACCGTGTCCACCGTGAAACTGGCATTGGACACATTGTTTTGGATACGTTACGGGTTTTCTTTAATTTACCTCCATGCGGTGTCTAGCTATAGGCATAAATTGCCTTGAAAATTAGTTTTAGGTGTATTTCAGGATTAGTTATTTTTTGGAGTTTAATATAAAGAACTTTATATGCTGTTTCAAGTATCTTTATCACATTCATCTACAGCGTTATCCACATTGCCAATAGTCATTCACGAGGCTCTAATAACATTTGATCACGAAACAATCCCAATCCAAATCCAACAGTCCGAACACAACACCGTTGGTTGACAGGTAACCCCCTTTGTTCACTCGCCGTTCGTCTACAACCGCGCCATGGAGTAAATACGACTTTGTTCACGTTTCTTGTTTTTGAAAAAGTTCCACTTAGAATCTACAATAGTATATTCTATGAGAAAAACTTGTTCCGAAGGTTACTTACTTTCAATAATTTAATATATTATTTTTTCCCTAAAATAATATATTAAATACGTACCGTTTACACAAGGTTCGGATTTTTATACCATTGCGTTTATCATCGTTCTCCTTCAATTCTCCTTTAATCATTACATTGCCTGCTGCCCAAATTTTATTGTGAACTATGAAGTTTACTTGAGACTTTTATGCACCTCTAAAACTTTGTACTTCGATAACAAAATAAACAATAAACACTCTCTCCTAATACATAACACACACTGAAGGTGTTTCTGTAACACAAAAGGTTCCAGTTTAGGACCCTCACTATTTTTACCATTTACACCCCAGATTCCTTTTTGTATAGATTTTCAATTGACCAAACGTCTCGTAACATCTGGAGAGTAGCCTAACATTTCAAATATTACAATTGTATGGCCAATGTGGTGACGAATAAGCACTTAAGGGATTAAAATTGGGATATATTAGATTTTAAATCCAGTAAGTTTCGCCCTGTCTATTTAAATATTACACCAGCCCATAAAGGGTTGATTGATAACTCCATCTCGTCCCTGCTTCCATCCCTGCTAGTTCCTCTCCTCCCGGTGACCTGGCATATTCCAACGTGGAAGACGTGCCAGCGGCTCTGCCTAGGTTTCCGAATCCAGCAATGTAACATCTAAAAACCCCATCAAAACTTAAAACGAGTTCGCACGCAGCACGCTGACGTGAGGGAAGTGAATTTCCACATATACAACTTTTAAAACTCAAAACCGGTGTAAAAACATACATTTATTCAAATTGCATTGAAATATGAAAACATTGATTTTTGGCTGTTCTGATGCTCCTGGTTTCATTTACCTACAATGCTATAAAAAACCATTTTGCGAATTATAAGGTTAGGAGAAGGTCCAGTCAGGCTTGAAAGCAGGCGCCAGGTTGCTGGGGATGATACAAATACAACAACAAATGAATAACATGTTTTTCTAAAGTAAAAACCCCATAAGACAACGTACTGTGTTTAGCCGATATACATTTTCTTTAATAACTCGGTAAATACTTATGCTAGAATGACGTGAGAGGGCTTAACACTTTCTAATTACTATCTTAATACATGCATTAATCTTATTTGGGCCAAAAAACTCGAAATTTGAAAGAATAATACCCAATAAAGGGGTTTAGAGTTTTCCGATTGTCTTGCCCAACAAACCGTGTCCAACTGATTATAGAAAGGAACGTCTCTACCAAATTTGAAGTAAATCGGTCAAAAAATGCGACCACTAGAGTGCATACACACATATATATACATTTTTAACGACCCCCAAAACGTGTTCAGGGGGGTCACGCGGCGTTAGGAAATTCTATGATGACCCCAGGCTTAAGTTTCACCGTGCAGGTCATGCTAATAGTTCACTTTCCATAGGAAATATATTAAAAATGCCATAACTCCTGCCATTGATAAAGCATAGGAAGTCGTACACGAAACTGAAGCAAATCGCCCATTTGAACGCTGCAGAGCAGGTAATTGCTAACGTTGCTGAGTCTAGTCAGCCCCGTCACGTCAGCTTGTGGAACAGAAGGGAACAAACATCAAACGTTACAGTAATTGGGCGAGCCGCTAACACTCTGATGCGGGTAATTGAGTAATTGGATTCCCGATGGTTCCCGATATTGGCCGAACAGCGGCGGAAATAACCGACTCACGTTTCAGTTCTGAGGAACTTCATGTTCGTTTTTACTCTTTCATCTACTTGTACAACATTTTGATAATTTTGTGTTACTAGTATATTGTTGGTAATATGTTGTTGCCTTTAAAATGTATATTCTTTAAATATATGCAAGCAAAGTAGTTTATCTTAAATAGGCCTTTTATCTAGATATTTTTAACACATTATTCCAAACTTACATGATGAATCGTTTAAGAATTTACAAAATACATGAAACACTGTTCAAACAGTTATAAATAGTTTATTTGAACATTTTGAATCATGTTGGATAGACTACTATAAATAGAACGTTTGCTTTCCTGAATTAGTTTTACACATTACTATGTCTGTATAAATGAATCGATTTCAAGAAAAAAAAACTGATGACTTTCACGAGATATTGAATGCAAAACGGATTTGTTTACCTCGTTTTGGCTTTTCATTCTTCGTTTACACGTCTCAATTATCATTAATAAACAAATTACAATCAGACAAATTATAACACGAAAATTAATACAAATTCCAAACATTGTCACGAACTAAACAACTAGGTCAAAACCTGCAAAAAGGTCATAATTAATTGTGGGAAAACAAGTAAGACACGATCCCTGGTTGAAACGTAGGTAATAACTCGAGCACAATTACACAACCGCACTCTAATAGTGCAGTTAACAGCTGACTGGGAACTGGGTCTTCATAAATCAGGGGTGCCACCCTAACAGTCTCAAGTAGCAGTGTTGCCAATACTATAGCCAAAGAAGTTTCTAAAATCAGGGATTGCATTGTAATAGTCTCAAGTGGAAGTGTTGCTATCATTACAGCTAAAGAAGTGACCAAAATCAGGGATGCCACCCTAATATTCTCAATTGGCAGTGTTGCCACTACATTAGCCAAAGAAGTTTCTAAAATTAGGAATGCCATATAGTAGTCTCAAGAGGCAGTATTGCCATCATCATAGCTAAGGTTGTCACCCTTCCAGTTTCAGATGGCAGTGTTGCGACTATATAGCCAAAAAAAGCTAATAATATCATAGTGCCAACCCCACCATAGCCAAATAAGTTACCAAAGCCTTCTACATCATAATAGTCTCAAAATGTTTTATAGCCAACAAAATTCAATTTTTAGATTTGTGTAAATTTTCCCTTAGGAATATTTGAATTGGTAAGATATAAGCGTAAACCATCATAAACTCTTCGTTCTGATGTCCCACGGCACTCACGATCCATCTAACGTGTAGACAAATACGATAGGCTAGTCAGATTTTAGATTAATCCTTAATTCTGGCAACTATAGAGCATATCTTCACTCAACTTAACCCCTAACATTGACTAAATCTGATTTACAAACTACAATTTGTCAAAATACAATCAGGATTTCAAGCGCGTATGTCTGGGTAGATCTTCCCATATGTAAATATTTTTCATTACGCGGGTCCTAAAAATCCGTCCACTTTCCCCTAATTCATGACCAGACATCAAAAAGTCTTTAAAACACAAAATTCAACGCCTCTGGTTCCTAGTTTATATATTTGAAATCATGAACACCATCTGCAACTTTTCCAAATATCCAGAACCAATTATCACCTCCCATCTTCCTTCGCTTTACCAAGCCAGACTTACGCAGTCTCAAGTCAGCTTATCTCATTACCACTGTCTAGCCGAGGTTAGTCGTGACAACGCCCTCGCAGCGTGACGTAACGGTTACGTAACGCTGGACACGTTTTGTTTCGCAAATATCGACTGGAATACGGCACCCTACAATGGGAACCAGTTCTGCGTGTAACAGCTGCGGAGAGCTGAGACGTTACTACATCAATGAATGCAGTTTGATTTCGTTTTCACAAAAGGCGATTGGTTAATTCGTACCGTTTGTTAGGTTTAGAATGTACTGGTTCAGGGGTATGGTTTGATGCTTCGGTCTGCACAACGAAAGGTTCTTCGTCAATAAGTGGAAATGCAAGATAGGGAAAAGGAACGGTGAAGAGGTCCGCAGGATTGGAAACCATGGTACATTGTCGTTCATTAATCTGTAGTAGAGATATTCATAAATATATTAGCTTAGTTAAAAAAATATCCCGTCACAAACAGGAGTAATAGCTTACCAAAGGAATTAATAAATATCAAAAAATCGTTATCTTTCAAAACAAAATATAAAAAAATATTTATCTAGAAATGCATTTAACAGTGTTTATAAATTTACAGACCATGGACCAAATTTTAATAACAATAGCATATTGTATTTTAACACAAACTATTTTTACTATAGAAAATAAGATAATTAATTAAACTATGACTAATTATTTTATTTTGGTGCATAAAAGATTTTAAACTAGGATGTAAAATTTGTATTTTAAATACATTGTTATTACAAAGTTTTGTATCTGTATTAATGACTAGCTGTTACATGCAGCTTCGCTCGCGACGAATTAAAACACATTACAAATATTAACATGACCCGAATTATCAAATCTTTGTTTATTTTTACCATATGACTTCTTTTGCCCTAACCGTCAAAAACCTACAGCTGGTAATTTTATAAATGATATCTTCTAAAAGATTTGTATTAGAACTACAGGATCCATGGGGAGAGCCCTAAGGTTGGAAGCGGTCATTATCAGATCTATATGTTAATGTGGTATGCTAAAGTTATGTTAATGTGTGTATATGTAAGTTATGTCCATGCTCAATTTTTGCTTAATCGGTCCAGTAGTTTATTCGTGATGGAACTCCATATATCCATACATACATCCAAACAAACATCCAAACTTTCACATTTATAATATTAGTAGGATATCAAAAATATGTTTTTAGTTTTAACATTGCTTATGACGGATGTTTGTTGTAACGACAGTAGAAATATCATCATTATTATTACAGTTCAGGGCCGTAATTTCCACGCTGTCAACACACTCTAAACGGAATTGCCGACACTACAATGCTTTTGCAGTTTTTATTATTACAAAATAATGTTTCCATCTATGAAATTGTAGTCTGAAAAAGTATTTGTTTACATTCTATAGGGTTTGTAAATGTGGCCCGTTTGAAAAATTTTAAGGAATAAAAGCAAGAGAAGATAGTTTATTCCTTTTTAGAATGACGCTTTAATTTAGTTTAGTGTTTATCGCCACTGTAAATTATAATCTAACAAACACTTAAAATGCGTTCCGCGGCTGAAGAAGGGTTTTACACAAGAAAAAGCAATTTGTCGTTTAAATTGTTAAAATAAATCAGATCTCTTTTGGTATCAGGAAATTTACGAAAAGCCTGCATTTTAATTGGGTCCTTTTAGAAAGGTGATAAGGATAATTGTTTTGAAGGACTTAATACTTTTATTTACATGTAGAATTTCAAGCCTTCCCAGCCTGAATTCAACAAAGAATTTGAAAAGTCACATATTTGAAGCAATATATTTTAATGTAATATTTGAAGCAATATATTTTCATGTGATGTTAAATAAGCACCATTGATTATACATCCTACTTTTCTTAGGATCTACATTTGATGTGTACTAAGGACTTAGGATTCGACAAAGGGATTCGAATGCCACTATGTAAAGCCGTTTTTCAATATTTTCTCGTGAATTTTCAGAGAATTTCTACATATGTCAGAAGCTGTTAAAGTAATTTCATATATTGAAGAGTCGTAACATCACGCACTAATTTTTCTGGGTCAAAACCTTCAAAAAGGTCACTAAAATCAACAGATTAACAGAGCTAGAGATTAATAGGGTTAGAGATTACTGTAATTACTTTTGAGGGGAAAATCTGTACAAACCCCAAACGTGTAATGGGGCATCCCGCGAAACGAAGATCCCTTACACCGTCACCCAATATGCCTTAATATACGTAAAGTTACCAAGATATCGAACTACCAACTATAACATTTCTCAATTACTGGAAGTGTTAAAAAAATCTCTCAACCATTCCAGATGAGAGTTTTAGTACAAAACTCCTAGTTTTGTCCAGGGCTCTAAGTATTTTTGCAACGGTTTTATCAACTCCTACATCTTTGACAACATTTTACGTTTGGGATGGAAAACCAAAAATCGCTAATCAAAATAAACTTACACCTTTAACAAGGAGTGGAAGAAAGCTCAAAAGATCGCCTGCAGTTGTCAAATAGCTAACGACCTAACCGTTAACTTGTTAAGGAAGTTGTCGACGCTAATTCCCCCGTGATAGCTAATGATAAGTCAATAACCTTGCCTCCTATCTTCCTTGTTTGTTCCTGTAAACCCAGCGTCAACAGTAAGCTTGAGTATATTATATCTTATGCACACCGGATGTCTGTCTTGCTGCAGTTCAAACTGGGAAAGTACAACGGAAATGTGACTAATTCAGCGATAGGCCTATGTGTCTCGTCATAATTCGGCTTCATCGCGTTCCAGCTATCACAGGCTGTTAGTAATTCATTCTATAAATCATTAATATCTGTTTGGTTTCAATGATTTTTTGCATAGGGTTTAAATATTATCGAGATCAATAAACGCATGCTACGATCTGAAAGTATTGAGTATCTCATAGTCAGTGATAACCCTCTCTACATACTTAACATTATTTTATTAATGCTATTTGGTTCCTGGAATTATTGTATGACTTAAACAAAATAAGGTTACATACCTTGTCGTCGTCTATCCACTCTTTTGAAAGATTCCTAGTTTCGGGACTAGTATTTGACCATTATCACAAAATGTTTAATGTTGTTTGTGTCATTTATAAGTTTATGTTATGTGATGGAAATGTTGGAACCTCAAGACGATGACAGTATTTTAGCTTCTGTGATACATGTGGATTTGTTAATGGGACAATACTAGTCCCGAAACTAGTCATTTTTTAAACTAGAGGATTAATGACGACAAGGTTTGTATTTTATTTTTTAAGTTAATACTATTTGCATCACAATTTTGAATAATTAGTCTTTTGTTCTTCATTTAAGATATGTAAGTGTAGTTATGTATGTTTTTTGTACATCCAATTTAAAATCTAAATACGCAAGAGATTAGGATGAGGGAAGCGTAAACGTGCATCCGCCAATATAGGCTAACCATACGCAAACTTAAATCCATTCTTAATCCATTAGGGACTCGAATTTTCGAATAAACAGTTCTAGATGTCCACTAAACTTCCCGAATCACAAATTACTACACAAACGAACTAGACGCGAATAAAAAAAAAAAACTTGACAGACTCTTAAAACGCTATCTGTTCTTTATCTGATTCTGATCCGTCTTACTTTTTATGGTCCTCTGGGCCGGATGGAAACTTGTTTTTGCCAATTTACGACCTTTATGTCTTAAGCTGTTTCCGAGCTCTCCTGGAATTAAGGTACGGTATTTTAAATAGGACCACAGTTTCAACAGAATCGAATATATCATGGCCCTCCGTGTAGAATTGTTCTTAGCAGGATGGGCTACTGCGTTTTGTTGCGGACTGATTCAATATATTAAAGCTGAGTCAAAAATCGCTTTTGAATGACACTATCGATCACCTTTAAAAATAATTTAACTCTGTGCGCATACTTAAAATTTATGTCACGGTTTATTATGAGAAGTAAACATAATTTAACTTCGTAGCAATCAGAATGAGATATACTAGAAATAGTTCTATCTGTATTTTTTAAATTTTTTATTCAAAACGTTGAAAATCAACTGACCACACAAATATATTTCTCCTTCACATTATGCTTACACGTATTGTCGTATCGCACCCAGGAATAGCTTAGAAAATTGAGATGCTCGTAAATTAGCCAAAACGAGTTTCCATACGGCCTGGAGGACAATAAAATGCCCCATAATCTGATGGAGGTGGATCAGATTGAATACTGAACCATATTCAAGTTGGCTTAGATCGTAGTGGTGCACACTAACACTCCAGGATGTTCAAGGTCAAGGTCAGGGGGGACAAAGGTGAAGTACGACGAGAATGTGTGATTAAAGATAATTTAGGTCACAACTACATGTTTACAAGGGGATCTCTCTTTGATAACATAATTATAATGTTCCATAAGACCTTGAACCCTTATCAGGTCTCACCTAAGACTTAAGGAGGCGGGCTAAGTGGGGTAGTGCCCTTCATTCATCTGACCCCCCCTCCACTTTCCGAGGGCCTCTCTTTTCAAGGTTTGGAGAAAAAAAGAAGTTCTGACCAATGAGTATGAAAATGGGACGGATTCAATTTCAATTTGACACAATGCAAATATGAATACGTTGGTAACTTTAAGGGGTAACTTTGGAGAATTATTAGATGAAACTGAACACGAATAAATACAAATTCTCGTCCAAATTATCGACTACAAGCTGCTATACCCCTCCAATAGATTAAAAACGTAATCGATATAATACATAAATTCAAGTTTAACAGAAAGTGAGATAGAGAGAAAAAAGGAAAATAATTCAACAATTGAATAAACATGTCAAGAGGGATTCGGAAAGGGAAGGTTTCACAAAAAGTGAAAACAATCCAAATCGGATTAAACTGTTCCGATGGAAAGGTCGATATTGGAAATACCGATCTCGATCGGTCGACTGGAAATGATATGGTTACGTCAACAGAGACAATCGAGTTTGCAATTCAAATTGTTCCAAGTGTGAAATCCGTTGATTGTTTATATTTCCTGAACAGGTAGTCCTTGTTGACCTGGAACTCTCGATGATTTGAAACACGGTTTTATAAATAGGCTATTTAAAAAGAAAATAATTGTATCAGAAACAATGTAAGTAATTGTAGTTGGAAATGTAACTGATTTGAGTGTTAACTGTATAGTCTAATAGATTTATCAATATGTATTTATTATTTCTCAAGGACGTATTTGGTTGTTATACTATATCTCCCTTAATTCTTCATCATAACCTATAGGCCTAGTTGAGCGATCATTTAGGCACAGCCTTTTTAGACCTTCGCAGCTAAATGCGAAAAACATTTAAAACACATAAAATAATACTTTAATGGACGATTCTCGCTTATTTATTCGTCAACGTCCTGTCATCATCTGTATATCTTTCTTGTCAATTTTAGAAACCGTTGGAATTTATAATCATTTTAAACATGCATGCACTCAATAAAAAACAAAGTGTAAGTATGTTTTTGTGTGTAAATGGCACAAATGTTTATACATGTTTTAATTATAATATTCTAGTAATCTTTGAATTTTGTCCCATCATACGAAAATGTGTTTTCGTAATTAAACCAGCTTTTACATTTTACAAGGCGAATCCTATTTTCAAAGGTACAGGTAAGGTTTTTTAAGGACACAGAGACTAAGTGATTTATATTTATAGTTTAGACCCGAAGGTCTACACCGAAATGCAACAATGGCAATTTGATAAAACGAATCATAGGTAAAGGCTGACAATTACTCAGCCATCAATAAACAATTGGGAGTTTGCAATTCAAATGTTCTCAGCGTGTCGTGTCACTCTGCTGTCTTAAACTGTGGGGAGGAATTGCAAATTGCAGTTCATTTGAGGACTGAGACTCTGCTAGAGAAGTTTCATTATTATTTTTGTTTAGCTTAGCCCAACATACAGGCCTTTAATAAAAAATACAAAAATTTCACAGAGAAATGTCCCCACTTTGTTAACTATATATAGTCTTTAGACTGTTTTCCCCTCAAATTATATTTTAAAATCTACTTCCATAATGCAGGCTTTCATAAAACCCATTCCAGGTTCTGTAAGTTTAAAAACTGTATCGTAATTATTTTAATGCTCATCAAAGTTAAAATTACCTGGACTTGACCAATTGTTTAGTTTTCCTCACGCGATCGCATGTTTGTGAAAGATGAATGTAGTTGTACCTTTATCAAGCAACAATTTAATTCCTTCAACAATTTACCAATCTAAGATTAACTTTTCACTGTTATTGTTTCAATTCTGTCTTTATCGACAGACCTCATTTTATCTCATTATGACAGTTATTGTATCGTTTACGAACGTACAGATTTGTTCCAGTCAAGTTAAATGTTTTTAGGGACTTTGATAAGCAATAGAATTCGTCCCAGTATTGATCCCTACTGTACATTACTGGTTACAAGTTTTGAGACATAACGTCATTTTGACTTTCAAAAAGTGTTTTTCTGCTAGACATTTCCTTAACTGCCATCTTCTCAACAATCATATCCATCTGGAAATCGTTAATTCTATTCTCTTGAATCGGGGTGTCTTCATGTGTGCAATTTATATGTGTATGTTTGGTCCTAAGCCTACAGTACTTGGGATAGGCCTTCGAGTATATGTTCAATTTACTCTACTACGTTCTTTTATGACAAACATATATAATTTCACCCATTTTTAACCCAAACATACACGATTTATAGATTAATTTGTCAAATCCCAGATAAGGTTACCTAAAAGCCTTACAAGACTGTTAGAGATTGACTAATCAATCATAAAAGAGCAAATTATTGACTATAGCACAACTAACAATAATAAATTCTAATTTCCTGCTCCTGATTGTAAACTGTGATTGTTACTTGTTCATTCAACAACATTAGGGCGCTTCATGATTATATATATTTCCCTTAAGGAAGTTACAATTTTCGCTTATTGCCTTGGTTCCAAAATAAGCCCCTGATAACTGGATACGTCTAAGCTTTATGCAATCAGTCGATAACTAAGGTTCCGACAAAGCCAACGTACAGAAACTCTACACTGGTGAGTAACTATTGTTATCAAGAAGGTTACTATCATTGCTCTAGATTAAATCAAATCAAATCTTTATTGCAACAACAATTTTAACAAATGTGTACAATACTTAGTCATATTATTAGAGTTCCTTGAAATTATCACATAGTAAATACAATGGATTTTCTGTCAACAGTGTTAAAATTTTTCTGACATCCTTTTGGAAATTTGTGTCCATATTGTAGTTGTATTTTATCTGATTCACCAGTTTTCCACTGCCATCATGAAGAGATGTTTCAAATAAAGTTCTTCTGTGAATTTTATATTGGGTGCAATTTCTATTTTCGGTGTCATTTTTGTCATATGTTGTTCTCGTTTTAATTCTTCTTTATATTTCAAATAGAACTTTTAACAATTTCAATACATACAATCCCATTACTGTTGTTATTCTTGATTTTGTTTATAATCAAAACATGGTTCATCAAGTGGAATGTTATTAATAGTGCGTAGTGCTTGTTTTTGAATACTGAAAGTTTTGTTAATATTTTGCAAAGTTAATCCAAACCAAATAAGAAAACAATATGTCAATGTGTTTTGGAAATAGGCAAAATATGCAACTCTCATTACTTCTTCGTCAATACAATGAGAGATAGCTCTAGTAGATACAAGCCGCGTTCAGTTTGTTTTTTCTGTTTGGTTATTCCAGGTTAATTTGTCATCAACAATAACACCCAGTACAGATACATTAGGCCCCTACTGGATAAAATGGGGTTAAAGGGGACCTTTTTAATTCGATCTCCATTGTTTCAGAGTTGTTTTTCACAAATAGTTTGTGATACACATTGTTTGTATTTCAGTAACCAATCAGTAGCTTTATCTTAATTTCATGTAAGACTGAGTACATTTGTCGGATTTAGAAAGTAATTATTCAGATCATTTGCAAAGTTCGAACTAGAAGTTGCTTATTTCCTCTTAAAACCTACTTCTGAATTTAGAATTTTCCATATCGCTTAAGCCTTATTTTTGGAATTTAAAATGTAAGAATCATTTTTATCAGCTTTACTTTTCTTAACATTTGTCTGCAGGAGAGATTTGCATTTGTATAGGCCTACTGTTTTTTATATAATTTCTATTTTCAGACAATTTCTGCCGAAAAAGGTATTCTCTTTTCATTTTACTTTAACTTTATATCTTCAGTTCAACAGCTGCGTTCTTTTCTTTTCCTACTTTTTAATACTCTTCGCAGATGAAAAGATTTATCCATACATCTACATACAAAATGAAAATAATATATATATATATATATATATATTATATATATATATATATATATATTATATATATATATATATTATATATATATATATTTATTATATTAAATAATAATCTAATATTAATATAATATAATATAATAATTAATATTATATTTATTATATTATATATATATATTTATTTATTTTATATTAATTTTATATATATTTTGTATTAAATAAATACATACAAAAATGCAGTTAACACTCATTTTCATACTTATATTTAGACTTAGGCTATTCAGTTCTGTTATTTAATATAAATGAGACCAGTTTACGAAATCTATATTGTTTAAACAGTTATCAGTAATACTTTTAGAAAATATGCGCTTTTCTTATATAGCATCAAAGTTTTCTTGCATTCGAATTCCAAGTTAACATTCAAGATCGATATTCCATAATTCCGAATGAAAGACACAATGGTATCAAAATTTGTGCAATGTTGTCAATACTCGTTTTGGAAGATGATGTGACCCTAGATTAAACAATCATGCAGTTGACAGACCATATTGCTGTGTAGTAGGCCTTATATGATTTGTTTGCTATATGAAAAGCCCTAAACAGTGTTCGACTTCCCAGCATGCATGGTTTAGCTTTATGCTATATATATATGCATGGTTATATATGAATTATGTTTTGAGAAGTCTGTAACAATTTTACATTGATTGGCCCAATAAAATCATAGTAAAAACTAAACTTACCTTCTCCTTCCGACGGGTACGATGGCGAACGGGAATCTCAACCCTTGCTGGGGCGAAGGCCCAGGCACCGCGGTGACCACAGGCGTCGGCACAGGGAGAGGGGGTTGCAGCCCGAGGGGCAGCGTGGAATAAGGGGGTGGTAGATGGGAGTTGAGGATGTCTGGGAGTCTCTCCACCACAGGCTCAGGGATAGGGGTGTGCCAAACCTCCGTGGTCTGAACCTGGGGGTGGAGGTGGTTCGCTAGCCTCCTCTGGTGCCTGCGCTCCCTCCGCTCCCGTCTCCGTTGCTCCCTATCCCGGTTGGACCTGATCTGATCCACCAGGACATCATCGGTCTGCGCCTCCGTGGACGTAAAGGTCCTCGGCACTATGCGAACATTCGACACATTGTTGCACTGTATGCTCGGCACTGTAGACACTGTGGCGGGCACAGCCCTGTAACAATTCACACTCACACCCGCACTCTCGTCGCGCGCCTCATTCTCCACGTTCACCAACATCCCGGCCCCATGTCTCGCCGCGGACTGAGCGCTGGGACCGGTTTGTGTTGGTACGCCTGGATTGAGGTCACTGCTCTCCACAGGGTTGCCAACTCGCTCGGCGGCGTTGCCGAGTAGCGCTCTGATGCTGTGGGTGCTTGGGTCCTTACTGGATCCCCATCTCCGGATGAGCTCCCCCAACGAGCTGCTCGACGTCGAACTGGAGCTAGAGGAAGAGTAGCGTTCTTCTCGGTATCTAGAAGAGTCGGTGAGCCAGAACCCTACGTCGGAGTCATCGAAGGTGGATCCGCTCGCTTCGTTTCTGCACTCGTAGGGTTGGTAGAGAAGGGAGCTCAAGGCCCTTTCGTAATCGCTTAAAAAATCTCTTCCGCAAGGGTCTGTCTGTCTTCTTCTTATTCTCCTCGGGTCTTCCACCCTGCTGGTCGATGACGTCACCCAACTCCTCGGTCTCACGTTCAAGTTCCGTCTTATCCTAGTAGCACCTTTTTGGGAATTGTCTAACTCCTCCCGGTCCTCTGAGGTAGTCGCCGTTGCGCAGTTCCGGTCAAAAAAATCGTAAAAGTAGTTATCAACTGATTCAAACGAGTTTTGTTTCTTGAGCACCTTATTGCTTTCCAAAGGCATATTCTGGTTTTCTTCTTTGTTTCCGTTCGCTAGGAAAGTGTTTTCTTCTTTTTCCTCTTCCGGAGGGGCAGAAGCCCCTGCCGGAACCTCGGTCATCTCTGTAGTTCCGGTTCCGCGCCACGTGGCGCTGCAGGACTCCCCATGGTCGAGCGAGTACTTGCGTTTGAGGGCGTGGCTGAGGGGCGGCGAGGGCGAGAGGGCGGCCGTGCTGTGGGGGCGGGGGCGGCTAGCGGGGGCGGTCATGCTCCGAGGGCGGCAAATCCATCAGCCCGGGCGGCTGGAACAAAAACAAAATTGTTAACAAATTTTAAAATCTAACAAATTACAAAAACAATTGTTCTTAGAGTTGCGCCTAAAATGCTTCTTTACTATCTAAAAACACATCGTAAAACAGCTGTTTTCTGTATGGTGGCAAAAATACTTTTTCGCTCGCTGAGTCTTACTTTTCCGCTCACTGAAGTAGTAAAAAACAGTTGATTGATGTTTCTTTGAACCAAGCTAACTGAATCGTTGTTTAAAACCTCAATCTCGTGAATTCAGCCAAAATGGATGAAAGTGAATCATTGTATGTGTGTGGTATTCAAAATTGCATTTGTAGGGAAAATTGAGTATGAAAATTCGAGTGTAAAATTTAAAATACATAATTTAAAGAAAACAGTACTTGGTGTCTAGCTTTTCTCGGAAACGAAGCATGATTTTTAGAGGAATTTGTCCTCAAGGCTTTTCATGGGGAATGGACTAGAACGCAGGTATAAATTCAAATTCAAAATCTTTTTCTGTCATAGCATTGACAAACTTCACAAGTTGTTTAACCTGAAAAAATAAAACTAAAACTAAATTTTAAATAATAAATAAACATTACTTTTACAAACATAAACAATTGCTGACCACTTTCTATCAGAAATCTGAAACAATTTTAATTTTTTGCCATAAATGTCCTCTACCTGACTATATTTTGAAGGAAGGGAGGTAGAGCGTTAAACAAGACAATTGCAGAAAAGTACGTCTGGTCACTGTTCGAAGACAGAGACTTTATCACGGATACTATAAAACAAACGGTAGAGACCATAAATATAAACAAATGACATTGGATCGAACGTTAACAAACTTTCTTACATATAGTTTAGTTTATTTATTTGAATAATATTAACGTCTACAGGGACAACAGGGAACACACTGGCATTTTGACATATCCATGTCTAAATAAAATTGAACATGTTTACATTCGATCCACCGACGTCGTTTTTTTATGTTTACCTTTTTTTCTAGTCACCGTGGTTTTTTGCTGTGGAATTACTAGAGATATTTCGTAAATGTACTTAGAAAATTGTTGATACGAGAATTTTATATTTTTGGAAAATGTAAAACGTTGACTTGTGAAAATTCTGGTAATAATGAAAAATAATGTCATCAGTGTTATCATCAAGAACGTTGGACCTTCATCAGTTGGGAATGCGTAACCACACTTAGATATTCATACAAGAAAGGGTTTTTTGGCTGCTTGGGTCTGGAGATAAAGAAGTCCTCACCCTTGAAACGGCTTTAGGGAGGCGTCTGGGGGGGAGTAAGGGTGCATATGCAATAAGGGATAAGGGAAAGTATATGAAGATCTTCCGAAATAAAATTATACAGCACATATTCAAATGTTTTCCCCAGTAAGGAAACCGATAAAGCTTGCTTTTACAGTGTTTTCAGCCCTTTTACAAATAATACTTTTAAATTTGTTCCTTTACAATCTGTTTTATAATTACCAGTTTCACCGTTTTCTTATCAGTTCACTACATTTAAATGTTAAAATTATTCGTTTTGCAACAATTCTTTACAGCTACTAGATCGTCAGTTAACTTTACTTGTACCTATTTTATTTTGTTTAAATAGTTGCAGTTTGTTTGCTATTTGAACTTGTACTAATAACCTGGGGGACCAAGATTTTCTCTGGGATTGTCAGTCAGTTTGTTTATATTACTTTAGTAGTTTTTCACCACGTCCCCTTACCGATTTAACTGACGAGCAGATTTGCTCATTCGCTTCTTTCCCGCATGTTTTATGGTCACTCCAATTGTTATTATAACGTAATGTCTCTTCAGGTTGTATTTTGCACCGGTATATGCACGTTTAATTTATTTTAGAAACAAAATTATATTTTTCCTGGTAATGAGGCCTGACTTTAACAAGTTTTTTTTCTTAAATAAGTTTATTCCAGTATTTTAAAGAAATCTTTAGAGCCGTTTTTGAGATCACAATTCCAAACAATTTACAATCCAAGCAAGCAGAGCCTTACTCACATTACAGTATAGGATAACCAATAGTTAATTTGACTAATTTATTTTTAATTAATGACAGCTAAACAACCATTATTGAAACACAATACAATCACCCAATAATGTTTACCATGGTAAAATAATTAAAACAAAGGTTGTCTGAAAATACACGAATTCCCTGTTAACAATATACTCTAATGAACGAAGCCTTCAGTCCGATGCCTGCTTAATCATTGCATTGTTTCCAGTAATTGGGAATTGTTGGCATTTATATCAGTTTATAGGAAAATAAATCTTTTGTCCTCGTGTAAATTTTCAGAGTAAATTTTCGTTTTCATATTTTCTCGTTTTTCTTTGCAGCGAAAAATACCTAGCGATTTTAGTACAGTAAGTTAAATTTCAATAACACAAATAATAATTGTTAAAAAATTCAAAGATATTCAGTAAGATTGTATTATTTCATAAAACAAAATATAGATTGATGAACTTAAAAATGTTGAAGTAAAATTATGAATTGGTGAAAATAAATGTATAAATGTAGCTTTTATGGCGAATTATCCGTAAGGTGCCATAGTTAGAACTTAAAATAATGCAAAAAACATCGAGAAACGTAAATTGAAAAAAGATAGAAAGTAAGGAAAAGGTTGCGTTATATAGAAAGAGACCTTGACATTGGGAAACTTTGAAAGTTATTTATAAAGTACCTGGGGGCCGAGCTTTGCTCGGGGAAGGCCAGTCAGTTTTCTTAGATGACTTGGAGTATATTTCAACACTTCCCCCTACTGATAATCAGATTTGTATAACTCATTCGCCTCTTTTATACATGTTTAAGGTCACTCCAGTTGTTATTTATAGCTCAATGTCCCTTTGATTTATTTTACTACTCTATATATGTAATCTTAACTCAAATCTTTTAATCTCTGCTCTCAGGAAACCACATGTTAATAATCATAAACAACATGAGTATTACTTTGACAGTTCCCTGGTTGATTATGAACAGCTGTTACAATTCTTTTGTTTTGATTTGAAACTCCACAAGCCCAATGTTAATTTTTTTAACTTTTCATTTTAGTTTTTTACATTATTTGATTTTTCCTAGGGTTGAGGCCTGTCTAGAACTTATTTTTATCCCAGAAATTAGTTATTTCGAACATTTGAAGGAAATCGTTGGAGCCGTTTTTGAGATCCGTGTCGCAAGCAAGCAAGCACGCAAGCAAGCAAACCTTACTCATATTAGAGTATAGGATAGGATAATTCGCTTGTAAAAATAGCTGAAGAAAAATCATCTGGTACAACAAACCGTTCCTTTTTCCACCTTACAAACCAGTGCTACCAACATAACATTCGAGCAACTGAAAGCACATTTTATATTAAAAATTCACATATGAATAGTTTGATTGAAAATCTATGAGTATTATACAACTTTTAAAATACAGTTTTATACATTGTTTCTACATTATTCAACTTGTAATAAAACCAAAATTATAGAATAGAATAAATGTTTAGATCAAAATACAAACCCACCTTTTTACAACTGTGTTATACCGTTCGAAGGCAATCACAGAAGCCACCGAAAGAGCGTGTTGTAGCGGTGTTCTACAGTAAAAGGGATTCGAAATGGGGGGGGGGGGTTAAAGGTTGGAGGGGGGAGTTAATTTAGTGTCGAGGGGAGAAAAGTTACTCTTCGTTCCTTTGGAGCTTTTCCAAGGGCAACGCTTAAGATTGTCATCTGGTGACATTACCAAACTGCCAGCAAAAGCGTACAGTTACACTGAATAAAGGTATAAATGAGTATATCTGCTTGCTCTTTAAGGAATACCAAATTTGTTTGAAATTTCAATATAAATTTTTTGTTTCGAATAATGATTATCTACAATGAATATAAGTATTTGGGAAAACACAAAATAATACAGAAAGAGTGTCCTTGAGAAAATAGCTAGGGGTCATATTGTTGAAAGACATTTTTCGTTACTCTGTGCAAGGTTGTATTGGGAGTTTCACATGATGCAAATAATAAACAATACCCCCGTAGCAGCAAACCTGAGTACTCAGCAAATTTCCGATGCATATATATGTATATTAATACCACATAAAGCCACATACCAAGTTTCATCAAAATACATTCATAAATAAATGATTTATGACATTTTAATTATTCTCCATAAGAACAACATGGCGGCTGAGTATGCAGGGTTGCCGAAGCAAGGAACACAGAAAAATGGGGTTTTATACAAATATCAATTTAACTCAAGAAGGTAAAACAACATACCAAATTTTTTTTAATTTATGTTCATAATTAAAGGAGATAACACTTACTTATTCTCCATAAGAATAACATGGGAGCTGAGTACGCAGGTTTGCTGCTACGGGAACTATCAGCCAAAATTTTTGTTAGTGCAAATATCAATAGACCACAACGATATGAAGCAATATACCACGTTTATCAGGATAGGTTGATAAATAAGCGAGATGTACAATTTTTCTTATTCTCCATAAGAATAACATTGGACAACGTACTGTGTTTAGCACTTTCAATATCTCTGTAACCATTTGACGTAGAACAATGATCAAAAAACCAAATTGTGCGTCTTTTTAAGTTGATTCTAATGGAATAAACTAAAATTTAACTTTTTCAAAAATTATATATAAAAAACTCAAAAATCCCATTTTTAGGGTACAAAACCTCCCCAAAATACCCCATCGGATAGATCGATCTGTCTGGTTTTCAATCTTAAAGTCATAAATACTGTTTTACACGTTTATACCAAATTTCATCAAAATCGGATAATTTTTACGAGAGTTATCGTGCACACGGACTCACACACACACATATATATATATATATATATATATATATATATATATATATATATATATATACACACATAATATATATACAGTTTCGAACTAATGGTGTTTTTGGGGTCTGGGGACATCAAAACGAAAAGTTATCATGGTCCTGGGCCTAGGTCTTACCATGCCGAGTACGGTAATAGCTTCTTCCCTATAGGGGAAATTCGCTAAAATGACAAATTTGTATTTGGTTTCCTTAAAAAATCGACTTTCCATGTAAGATTTATCAGTACCTAACCAATTAATTCGTTTAGGTTAAAAAATCCGAAAATGGCCAATGGCAAAGATCGCTGTAATGGTTTAAGCAACAATTTTGTTACGTGGTAGTTTTTGCTTAAGTGATTGGAAAATCACCGATGAATTTTAAATTGAAATTCAGGATAGCTAATCGTATCTGAAATCAGTTGCAGGAGAACCTATCAAGGTAATAGGCTAAATCAGGAATTACATTAGGAGAAAATAAACAGCGCCTGCAGATATTCAGCCGCTAACCGCGTTACCCAGCCGTCTGGCAAATTAAAAACCAACGGAATGAAGGCGCTTGTGCTTCCCTGCGACCACGAAAGAAACTCTTACTGTTTCATTTTTTCTATTTGAATATTCTATAAATTAAATTTGTTGTCTTGAACAAAATTCTGAGATGCTGCGCGTATTCGTATTTTTCACCTATAGCGAATTCGCTGTGTTCATTCGCTTTATCCAAAGAATCTGGTTCATTTATTTCCTTACTTAATATTACAATATTCATAATACAACAGCTAATATAAATTGGATATTCACTATCACGCCACAGAATCCACAAGGGTAAATTATAGGATAACAAGTTTTGCATAACTTAAATCACTTAAGTTAATAAGTACCTGGGGGCCGAGCTTTGCTCGGGGGAAGGCCAGTCAGTTGGTTTAGATGAGTTGGAGTAATATCTCACCACTTCCCCCTACTAATAATCATATTTAACTCATTTGCCTATTTTCTACATTTTTAAGGTCACTCCAGTTGTTATTTATAGCTCAATGTCCCTTTGATTTATTTCACTACTCTATATATGTAATCTTCACTCAAATATTTTAATCTCTGCTCTCAGGAAACCACAATGTTAATACTCATAAACAACATGAGTATTACTTTGACAGTTCCCTGGTTGATTATGAACAGCTGATACAATTCTTTTGTTTTGATTTGAAACTCCATAAGCCCAATGTTAATTTTTTTAACTTTTCATTTGAGTTTTTTTACATTATTAGATTTTTCCTGGGGACGAGGCCTGCCTAGAACTTATTTTTATCCCAGAAATTAGTTATTTCAAACATTTTAAGGAAATCGTTGGAGCCGTTTTTGAGATCCATGTCGCAAGCAAGCAAGCAACCCTTACTCATATTAGAGTATAAGATAACAAATTTTAAAACACATGAAAAATGAGAGGGGGCTCCAGTCATCTTCATGTACCTGCTTCTTCCACAAGACCCAATTTTGGCTTTCATATCCCGTCCAACCTAAACGGATAATCCGAATTTGTTGAATTAATGCTCATTTTATAGAAACAACCCTAGCGTTTCCAGTTAGCAAAACTTTGATGTCACAAATAATAGTCGTTCAGTAAAAATAAAAAAATAATGAATAATTGGGATTTTTGTAATAAAGTGTGGTGCAAACGTTTGCTTACTGAAGTCCCTAGTTAAATGTTGTTTAATGAACATTAAACCATCAACTACGGATAATCCGTTAAGGAGGGAAGGGATTTTAAAGTTAAGATTGACATTATGGGAGAAACAGATAGACAGACACAGATATGCTTTTAGTCAGAATAGGACTGTTGTAATGTTGTAACAACTTTCATACCGGAGCGCCTGCAAGGATAAAATACCACATGAGTTCAGTATCAATATTGCCTATCTGGCGCCGTGCTATTCTTACTGTATCGCTAGCGTACGTCCGTTTTAATATGCAATGTACAGACAGAAAATTAATATATTACTTCTTATTAATATATTAGCAATATATATATATATATATATGTATGTATATATATTACTTCTCTGTGCTGTACTTGACTTGCTCGAATCCGAACTTCTGGTACAAGTTTATCAACAGGCCCGATGGCCTGGTTTATGGGCCTGGGCAGGTTTGTCATCAGATGTTGGGGCCCAAATTTCACCGTCATATATCGTGCGGTTGCCACGTCTTGCTTTCAAGAAGATTAAGATTTACTTATCAAGCACTCCTTTACTTTTTTAAGTTGTGAAAATTTCAAATTTGAGTTTTTGTGCCCAAAAGGGTCTAAAAGCCCCGGACTTAAAAACAATACATATAATATGATAGATCGTAACAATCTAAATGTTGTGAACCGTAAGTCTAGTCTCCTCTAGCAAAAAAGTGTTTACCGAATTATTAAAGCATATGTATATTGACTAAACACAGTACGTTGCCATATACGGTATTTACATTGGAAATTACTGTTTTTCATGTCTTGACATGCACTGTAGTTGTACCATCCTCACTACCCCCGTACCTACTTTCACTCGTGACTGGCCTCCTCCTAACCTTATAATATATAACATTGTCATCGAAACATTGCGGGTAAGTAGAATCAGGTACATCAGTACAGCCAAAATTAAATGTTTTCAAATTTCCAAAAGAATGCTTAAGTAGTTGTTTCAACAACTTAGTATTTTAATTTTTTAAGTTTTTAATGCGGGAATTCACTCCCCTACTAAAACAAAACGTGCCAATCAAAATGCGATTTTAACTTTTTAGAATGTGGGGTTCATTAAAATAAAACTCCTTTTTAGAGAAAACGAGGATTTATTTCCTTGTTTCCCGTCAGGTGGGGATAGGGAGTAGCTAAGGGATGTTTTCTGAGCAAGGTGGGGTGATTTAGTACTAGGGGAGAACCCCTTATTGGCAAGGGTCTGGGAAATGTATGCAATTGGAGCTTAATGCGTAAACTGTTAAATTACACCCGAAATACAAAAGCATTTTCTGATTTTTTACTCAGACATTATAAATTATGTGTTTAAAATTTAATTTTGAGGTCCAGTCCAGACTTCACGGTGGAATTTGGATGGTCCACTAAAGACTTCGTTTTCCCCGCTCCTACCATAATCAATGATAGTAGTTACGTTCTGTTTCCTATTCGGTATTGTTGGTTTTAATTTGATTTTTGACTCATTGTGGAGAGCAAAAAAGACCAAGCAATTTCGGAGAAGTGAAGTTGGATATCATAAATAGTTGTTTTGAGTAAATAAAAAAAAAATGGAATCTTTACGATTGTTTCGTATATCAAAATACCGCTTACTGGAATAGATTGGCATTTGTTATTGACAAATGAACTGCTTCGGAAACAAGAAATAATTTGATGCTAGAGCATGCAAAATAAGATATTACCATGGGAGATTTGATTATGAAAATACCAGAACACCGCCTTTTATTTTTATTACGGATTTCCATTATCGTTTTACCACTGAATAAGAAAGGTGTAATCTTTACTCTATGGTTATACTCAGTTAATATGTCTAAATTTCTTAAAACTTCCTTGAACCTCCTACAACATTAAAGATCAAAATCCACACGCATTTCAAACTAAACTACACAAAAACTTGAGATAGAAATTCCCTGTCAAATTGAGGCAAGTTCAAGATATATTCAGCGCCTTCAATGAACTGTGCTGCAATTTTCTACACGGTTGCGTAATGCGTTTGGCTGCACGACGATTGTAGGATCCATCATCTGTATTTCTGCTGCTTCTTAAATGAACTGTTCAGTGGTGTAATGGGTACAACCGGGGCCAACGTGAACTACCCATTCACGTAGTTCACTGTAGTTCACGTTGGCCCCGGTCTGCGAGGTCTAGTGTTGGATTTGAGCCAATTCTCAATGGCTTTTAGCTATGTTTTACAGCACGGCCCGGTAGTTCTGAGTTCGGAATCCACCTTAAGTTGTAGGTCTATCTAATCATAAAATAAATATGGATCAGCCTCATTTAGGAGAAGAACTATCTCTGTAGTAAATATTTACTCACTTTTAGCCAATCGATGAATTAGGACCCGGGCTTACCATTGACTATCAATGTATACATGGAGGTCGTAGTTACATTAACCCCCAACAGAGTACACTTCCATCAACTATTACTTTTACTGTTAAGAACGAGATAATACAACAGTTGGTGTGTCAGGAAGCAAACAAAAGTTGATTATCACTTGCTTTCTGGGGTGGAGATATTTTACAAGTGAACGTAAATAATTAAAACGAGATCGCACGCAGCAAGCTGACGTGAGGGAAGTGAATTTCCGCATTAAAACCTTAAAGAGATCAAATAAAGGGTTTAAACTAACACTGATTACAATTTTTGAAATTTGAAAATTGTTATTTTTGGCTGTTCTGGTTATATTTAAATTCACTAATATGGATGCCTTTTCCAGTGTGAAACCCCCATAAGACAACGTACTGTATTTTGACAATTAACATTTTCTTTAATAACTCAGTAAGTACTTGTGCTCGAATTATGAGGGAGGGCTTAAAATCTTTGGTTTTTCACGTAAAATACTTAAATGTGCAATAAGTGTAGTACATTCGAGGCTTTCTTACCCTTTTTGGGCCCAAAAATTCAAAATTTGAAAACTTAAAATCGCCAAAAAGGGGGTTAGAGTTTTCTGATTGTTTTGCATGCCCAACGAACTTGCCCAACTGATTATAAAAAGGAATGTCTCTACCAAATTTGAAGTATATCGGACAAAAATTGCGACCGCTAGAGTGCGCTCGCGCGCGCGCACACAAGACACACACACACACACACACACACACACACACACACACACACACACACACACACACACACACACACACACACACACACACACACACACACACACACACACACACACACACACACACACACACACACACACACACACATAAAGAGATATACAGTATATATATATATATATATATATAAACAAATATATATATACACACATACAATGTATAGAGACCCCTCAAAACGTTTTCAGGGGGTCACATTAGGAACTTTTATGGTGGTCCCGGGCTTAAGTCTCACCGTGCGGGTCATGCTAATAGTTCACTTTTCCATTGGAAATTCGCTAATAAGTTGTTGACAGCAGCAAAATCTGTCGGTGACCTAAACAAACTACGTCCACTTCAAATTCTGGCTACCACTAAAATAGATAGCTGGGCCATACAGATGGGATATCTTACTCCGTATGTATTTAGTCAATGGTCTTACAATCACACCGACGCGACGCGACAGTAATAGCTTTTTTGTAAAGGAAAATCCACTGAAATCAAATCTTATACAAGTTACAGACAAAAATCTCAATATCCCACCCCTTCCCTAGAAGAACTCAATAACTACCCCCATACCCCTTAAAAAATGTCATTATTCCGTACGACAGTACTCCGAAAAAATACGTCGTTTTGATACGATAAGTGTGAAAAGCGTCAACCCCAAAAATACACTACCCGGAAACAAAATTTCGGGACACTGCATTTTCAGAGCAATGCATGGCTCTTTACTGTAGCTTTACCAAAAGTTTCCGAAAATTTTAAAGATGTAAAACGAATTTTCCCCTTTCAAAAGTCTCCATTCTGCCTAGTTTCCTGCTGAAGACATTTTGTTCTACACCCTCGCCGAAGTCATTACAGAATCTGTCGCCGGGAAGTGCGTCTGGGGTGAGTGGTGTTCTGGGGATGAAATGATTTAGGGCGTCTGAGGGGGAGGGTCCTCAGACAACCCCCCCCCCCCCGACGGGTCGCTACTCAAATGTTCCGCTAGACCAAACAAACCGTCGGTTTTACAATCCGTCCAATCATAGCTCGATCATCACCGAATGCCGGAAACGAAACTGTTTTAGCGAATTTCCCCTATAGGGAAGAAGCTATTACCGTAGACGGCATGGTAAGACCTAAGCCCGGGACCATGATAACTTTTCGTTTTGAAGTCCCCAGATGCCAAAAACACCATCCGTTCAAAACTGTATATACGTCTGTATATATATGTGTGTCCGTGGGTGCGATAACTCTCGTAAAATGGTCCGATTTTGATGAAATTTAGTACAAACATGTGAAGCAATATTTACGACTTTAAGTTCGAAAACCAGCCAGATCGCTTTAACCAAAGGGGCATTTTGGGGGGGTTTTGTACCCCAAAAATGGTTTTTTAGTTTTTTGCATATAATATTTTAGTAAATAAAATTTTATTTTTCACCACTGAATTCAGCTTAAAAAACCAAACAATTTGGTGTTTTTATCACTGCTCTATGTCAATTAGTTACAGAGATATTGAAAGTGCTAAACACAGTACGTTGCCCAATGCTATTCTTATGGAGAATAAGAAACATTGTATAAATCGCTTATTTATCAACTTATCCTGACAAAAGTTGGTATATTACTCCATACTGTTGTGGTCTATTGATATATACTCAAACAACTATATTTTTGCCGATAGTTCCCGTAGCATCAAACCTGCGTACTCAGTCTCTATGTTAATCTTATGGAGGATAAGTAAAATGTTATCTCCGTTAACTATGAACATAAATTAATAAAACTTGATATGTGGCTTTACCTAGTTGAGTTATATTGATATTTGTACAAAAATCTATGATTTTTGTTCCTTGTTTCAGCAAACCTGCACACTCAGCCGCTATGTTATTATTTTGGGAAATAATTAAATGTCATAAATCGTTTATTTATGAATTTATATTGATTAAACTTGGTACGTGGCTTTATGTGGTATTAAGATACATATATATGCATTAGAAATTCGCTGAGCACGCAGGTTTGCACCTACGGGGGTATTTATAACTCCTAGCTATAGAACCGATCTTTGCTCGGAGAAGGTCAGTTTGTTTAGTAGACCTGGAGTGATTTCTCACCACGCCCCCTACTGAAGAGCAGATTCGCTTAGCTCATTTGCCACTTTTCTGCTTGTGTAAGGACATGGGCACTCCAGTGGTTATTGTAGCTCAGCGTTCCTTCAGGCAGTATACTGATTACATTTGGATCATTTTTGACATGATCACTCTAAATGAAATCCTCATTCACTAGTTTTAGTCACTACTCCCAGGAACTCGTGGGTTGATTTAAACGGCACTAAAAGAATATTAGTTTGAATTTTGACAACGATTTTTTACTTTCTAATCACATTTTTAAACCAGAAATTAGTTAACCACACTTGAAGTAAATCGTTGGTCAGAGTGACAGCAAGCAAGGAAGCAAACAAACAAACCTAACTCATATTAGAGTACAAGATACTTTCTACAACAAGGCGTGAGGTGGGGGGTAAACTCTTAACATGTTGTCTGTTGAACTTCGTAAACTTCATTTCCTCCCGTCAAGAACACACAGTAACATGAGTATGACACGACACCGACTTAAACTGCGATATCGTCTATAATATAGACAATATATAAAGCTTCTGTTAATTTTATAATTTGTATTTATCAGGGCTATTTCTGTGTAAAAACATCTAAGTATTTTTAAAAGCACACAGTTTATTGTAGCTTTTTGCTTGTATTGTTACTTCAACGACAAAAAAATGAATCTTTGTTTACTTTGTTGAACGGAGGAAAATACTTTCAATTCAATGAAACTGAATGCTAAAAAGGATCAAAATAACAACAGTGTACTAGTATACTAGGTTTGCCAAACATATTCGCTTGTTCTCCTGATTTCTGGTTTATATTAAAATAATATCCCCCTTGCAGCAAACCTGCATACTCAGCGAATTTCAAATGGTATTCACTAAGTCATGAAGCCACTTACGAACTATCATCAAAGCACATTCATAAATAAGTGAGATATGACATTTTATTTATTCTCCATAAGAAAAACACCAGGACGGATTACGCAGGTTTGCTGCATCGAGGACCACAAAAATCGGGGTTTTATTTAAATACCAATGGATCCCCACTAGATGAAGCAACATTCCAATCAAGTCATATACATAAACAACCAAGTTATCACTTGTTTCTTATTCTCCATAAGAATAACATTATAGCTGATGAATACGCAGGTTTGCTGCCATGGGGACCACAACAAATTAGTTTTGTATGAAATTATCATTAATGTTCAACCATAAAAAGCTACATACCAAGTTTCATTAATATATGTTCATTAATCAGCAAAATATAAAATTTTACTTATTCTCCATAAAATTAACATTGGACAACGTACTGTATTTAGCACAATCAATATCTCGGTGACCAATTGACGTAGAGCGATGATCAACATACCAAATTGTTTTTTTTTAAGCTGAACTTAATGGTGTAAACCAAAATTTTGGTTTAAAAATAATTATATGTAAGAAGTTAAAAAAAAAAACATTTTTTTGTGTACAAAATCCCCCCAAAACCCCCCTTAAAATAGAGCGACCTGTCTGGTTCTCAAACTCTTTAAAATAGATGCTGCCTTACACGTTTATACAACATTTCATCAAGATCGGACAATTTATTTAAAGTTATCGTGCCTATGGACACATAAACACATATATATGAAGTTGAACGAATGGTGTCTTTGGCATCTGGGGGCCTCAAACGAAAAAGTTATCATGGTCCCGGAGCTAGGTCTTACCATGCCACCTAACGGTAATAGCTTCTTCCCTGTAGAGGAAATTCACTAAAATCACACAGATGATGAAATATTAATACTTAAAAGTAGGGATAAATGGAGTGTTCTGGCTCAGGAGGAGCCAGGAGGAGCGCCCCCCCCCCCTAATTAGTATGCAAATTTTTTTTTTAATTACCCTAATTAATATGCAAATTTTTAATTACCCTAATTAATATGCAAATTTTTTAATTACCCTAATTAATATGCAAATTTTTTTTTTTCGTTTCAGGAGGAGCCCCCCCCCCCCGGTACATCAATCAGGAGGAGCCCCCCCCCCCGGTACATCAATCAGGAGGAGCCCCCCCCCCCGAGGTCTCGTCTGTGACACTTTTGCCCCCCCCCCCCGACTGTCCAATGATTTTACCCCTGACAGCTGTTGTGATTTGTTGTCGAGGCAACAAACGTCGACGCAGATGTTCAAACAAAAGACCGGTGAGTCGAGACCGGTCTGGGATGCAGCTGCGCCCGACCCTTCCAGGAACCCATTATAGTCCGCCCGTATCGAATTACATTAGAGGAGGGGTGCTTTTACCCCTGACAGCTGTCGTGATTTATTGCCGAGGCGACAAACGTCGACGCAGCAGATGTTCGCACAAAAGACCGGTGAGTCGAGACCGGTCTGGGAAGCAGCTGCGACCGACCCTTCCAGGAACCCATTATAGTCCGCCCGTATCGAATTCAATTAGAGGAGGGTTGCTTTTACCCCTGACAGCGGTTGAGATTTATTGCCCCGGCCTTCTCCGAAATCCATTAGTGGGGAGAATCACCCCACATCGCCAGCCCTCCGTCAGTTCAGTTCGAGAGTTCAGTGCGTGTAGACGTGTTAGTCCGATCCTGCTCCGTTCTACGCGATTTTTGTTAGTTGCTGATTTCATTTGCGATATTCGTCCAGCATCGTTGAACTATTTAAAACGGTTGTGTTGTGCCGTATTGTTTGTGATTATCGAAACTTTATAATCCATATTCAAGATGAACGACTCACACCAATGCGTCATTTGCGGCTGCACGTTCCCGCGCAGACACAGTATGAAGCACTACGCAAAATTCCACGGTGGATTCGTCCCACCCCAACAAGGTACGTCATTGTGTGTTGCATTATTGTTTTAATCAGACTTAAATGTTAGTAATATAGGAAATATGTTATGCAGTATATAACCGGAGTGTGGTAAAAGTCTTCTTTTTATTTAACAGCTTTAGTTATTCTGTGCGAATATAGAGCTGTGTAAAAAAAAAAAAAATTAAAATTACATGACTATATTTATACAATTTTAATAGCTTATGTTATTGTTCGACCCATCAAGTCAAGTCATCAGAGTACCCATATGACATACTTCCCTAACCTCAGGGGGGGGGAAGTGCCACAGACGAGACCTCGGGGGGGGGGGCAAAAGTGTTACAGACGAGACCTCGGGGGGGGGGGGTAATGGATCTGGGCGGATAGGTCGGATCTGAATTCTGATTGCAGATTCTTGCTCGTCTAGTCAAGACGAGTCATTTGAGTACCCACATCGACCACTTTGGGCAAACCTGATGATGACCTTGAACTTGAACTTGACCCTCTTTTTTTTTTTAATGCATTTTCGGAATACCCTCTTCAAGCCGAGTCATTTGAGTACCCACATCGACCACTTTGGGCTAACCTGATGATGACCTTTAACTTGAACTTGACCCTCTTTTTTTTTTTTTTTTTTTTTTTTTTAATGCATTTTCGGAATCCCCTCTTCAAGCCGAGTATTTTGAGTACCCACATGACGTACTTTTGATAATTAATACAAGAGTTGAGCAGGGTAACGCTACAACCAACAGAGCTAGCCCATCAGCGCCTGCGGACAAGTTAACTACCAGTGAATGCTTTGGGTTGGAGCACTTGAAGGGGGGTGTATCGATACACCCCCCATCAAGTACACTAAACTAAGACAGGTGTTAAACATTTCTCAATCTAATCGTTTTGTGCGTTTGCAGATGGAGAAGCTGCATGTCGGCTTTGTCGAGCCACATTCGCAGACCAGGGGGCCTTAGAGCGGCACATGGGAGCGAATCACCTCGTCGTTCCACCCCGGGAGGCGATTGATGCTCCGCAGACGACTGCCGATGACAACCATCATTCCGTTGAAGGTGAGAATCTACTTTAAAATAACTTTTTTCCCCTAGTGACTATTTACCTTATTTTTTAACTATTTAACTAGGTTCCTGAAGAAGAATGAGACCGTGCCAACTGATGTACTATTGATTTAATTACTAGGGGGAGATTTTCGCTCCCCCTAACACAAAAGGCTTCTTTAGGGTTGGCGTAGCTCATTATTGCAGCTACATCCTTTGCTTTGAATCCAGGATCATCAATGTAGACAAACAGTACAGAAGATTACTTCTTCCCTGTTTAATGATTGCTATTTTGATTTAACAAACTTAACTTTGAAATGTGATTCTCGAGAGAGAGAGGGGAATTTGTATCTTCATTTATCCTAATTTGTTTTGATTTTTATTTTCAGATGAAGGTCCGGGTCCTGGCCACCACACCTGCCATGAATGCGGTCGCCGTTTCCGTCGTGAAAGAAACCTGCGTCGACATGTGGAATCAACCCACAGCAGAGTCCGCAGGTTCCTTTGCGTCACATGCGGCGCCGAGTTTAAGAGGGAAGACAACCTTCGTCGCCACACCAAGCAATTTCACGGTGATGGCCAAGAACGGAGATTCCCTTGCGCATACTGCGGTCAGGAGTTTAACAAGCTGTTCAACAAGGACCATCATGAGCGGATCTCTTGCCCGATCATGAAGGACCTGATCCGGAACCGAGCAGCCATGGAACAGGATGAACCCCAGCCAGGTCCGAGCACGGAGCCACAACCCGGTACGAGCGCACACCAACAACCCGATGATGTTGAGATGACTGGAGCAGGACAGTCAAGCCCCGTGTTCTCACTCATTCAACGGGGTTTCCGCAACCGCCTCCTAACCTACCGTTTGCAGCGACCGATGGAGAATCTCGTCACAATCGGAGAAGTGATGGCGTTGTTGATTGTGAGCCTTACGGAGTTGCTTGAGATCACCTTGGCGAAACACCGCAGCATAAAGGTCAACTTGAAGCTGGAGTGTGAGTTCAAAAATGTGCACAACAACACCTGCCTGCGCAACTTCAAGACGAAGATGACTCCGCTGACGGTGACCTCGGACCTGAACCAGTACATCACAACAGCTTTTGCGAAGCTTATCAGAGAGAAGGCTGAGTGTGATCATATCGGCTCCGGGTGGACATACCTTCGCGTTCGTGATTTGGAGGTCGGTATCAACGAGTACACTCCTCTAGGTGAAGATGGTCGAGCTTGGCTCCCACTGCCTACGTCTCTGGAGAACACCAAAGCAGTCGTCAACGTATCGAACACCGATGAGCGGTGTTTTATGTATGCTGTCCTGGGCAAGTTTGTTCAAGAGAACCCCGATAGACCGGCAATGTACACCGACGATATCATCGCCCGATACGATTGGACCGGCCTTCAATTCCCCGTTGCTCTGAAGAGTATCAAGACGTTTGAGCGGACAAACAACATCAGCATCAACGTCTATGGTATTGATCACACGCGCGTGGGTCAGAAACCTAACGGACAACCAAAGTATCAGGACACCGTCTTTCCCTTGAAGATTTGTAGGCAGGAGCGCGAAGACCATTGCGACCTTTTGTACGTGACAACGGACGGTGATAGTCACTACGCCTACGTCAAAGACCTTGGCCGACTGATCCGTCCCCAACTCACAGCGCGTGTAGACAGGATATTCATCTGTAAGCGGTGCTTCGCGCACTTTGACAACCGTCCCAACAAGCTCGGTCTGACGGGTGTTCAGCGTCTGGAGGAGCACAGGCGATACTGCTCCGCTTCAGCCCCTATTCGCATGGATACGCCGAGAAAGACTGAAATCAAATTCAGCCATCCAGAGTTCACCCGACGCGAGCGTTTCACCATCTACGCGGACTTTGAGTGTGCTCTACTGCCGACCGCGGAGATGGATGAACAAGTCGACGAGCCGCACGGAGGAGTAGCCACCCACATCCACATCCCATATGCCTTTGCGTACCAGATCATCGACTCGTACGGACTTGAAGAGTTTGAGCCTCGAGTCTACTTCGGGGATGATGCGTCAAAGACATTTATGGAGATGTTGAAAACTGATGTTGAGCGATTGTGGAACTTCCTGTACGAAGCAAGAAATCTGCGCCCTGTCCTGACCCCAGCGGAAACGATGCAGTACAACTCGACAGCGAATTGCTACCTCTGTGGATCGCCATTTTCAAGAGAAGACCCAAAGGTTCGTGATCACAACCACGCGCCGCCCTACGAGTTCCGTGGCGCTGCGCACAGATCATGTAACCTACGCTACAGGGAGCAGCGAGTAGTCAACTGCTACTTCCACAACCTCTCCAACTACGACGCTCACTTCATAGTGCGGGAGTTGGCGGTCGACCCTGGTGATGTTGAGGTGTTGGCTCACACGGAAGAGCGGTACATCGCTTTCACGAAGCGGTTCCTGTTCGACCGAGCAGCGGCACCGGTTGGGATGCCAGGGCGTGGAAAAAGACAGCCAGGATTCAGAGTCAGGTTCCTCGACACCTACAGGTTCCTGGCTTTGAGCCTCGCCAGCCTCGCAGCCGCACTTCCACCAGCTCAACTCTTGGAGACGAGGAAGAGATTCCCCGAAGACCACCTCTTCGATCTAGTCCGTAGGAAAGGCGTGTTCCCGTACAACTTTGTAACGTCGAACGCCGTTTTGGAAGATACTACGGAACTGCCTCTGCAGCGAGATTTCCACAACGACCTGACCCTGGAGGACATCACGGATGCAGACTACGAGCATGCTCGCAACGTGTGGGAAACCTTCGGTTGTAGGAACCTCAAGGACTACGCCGAGAAGTACCTGCGCTGTGACATTGCGCTGTTGACTGACGTCTTTGAACGCTTCAGGGACACGTCGATGGCTGAATACGAACTAGACCCTGCGCACTACTACACCCTACCGTCATACGCCTGGGATGTCATGTTAAGGACCTGTGGAGTGGAGCTTGATACGATACAGGACTTTGACATGTACCTCTTCTTCGAGCAAGGCATCAGAGGAGGTATTTCCCAGGCGATCACCAGACACGCCAAGGCCAACCATGATGGATGTCGCCCTGAAGATCGACGACCTGAAGAGCCAACGCATCACCTGCTATACTTGGACGCCAACAACCTTTACGGTTGGGCCATGTCCCAGTGTCTTCCACAGGGACACTTCCAATGGCTCAGCCGCGAGGAGATCGCGTCCCTGGATATTGCAGCGTTGGACCCCGAAGGACCCACGGGCTACGTCTTGGAAGTTGACCTTCGCTACCCCGCCCACCTGCACGACCTTCACAAAGATCTCCCTTACTGCTGTGAGACCAAACGTCCGCCAGGAGGGAAATTCAAGAAGCTCGTTACGACTCTGGATGACAAGAAGAACTACATCTGTCATTACAGAATCTTGCAACAGGCACTGGAAAACGGACTGGAGCTTGCGAACGTGCATCGCGTCATCTCGTTCCGACAGTCTCGGTGGTTAGAGAGCTACATCCTAATGAACACCGAACTGAGGAAGAAGGCCAAGACCAAGTTTGAACAAGACTTTTTCAAGCTTATGAACAACGCGGTCTTCGGCAAGACGATCGAGAATGTTCGCAAGCGAATGAACTCTAAGCTGGTGTGTACGCCGGAGATGTTCAGGAAGTATGTGGCCAAGTCAAACTTCCTGGACCGAACCTACTTCAACGATGATGTCGCCATTGTCCACATGTCGAAAGTCAATATCGTCCTGGACAAACCGCTGTACGTCGGAATGTGTGTCCTCGATCTGAGCAAGTGGCTCATGTACGACTTCCTTCGGAAGATGAAGAACCGCTACGGTGATCGTCTGAAGGTTGACTACATGGACACTGACAGCTTCGTGTTCGACGTCCAGACTGAAGATGTTTATAAGGACATGTTGGAGCATCTGGATGATTTCGACACCAGTGCGTACCCCAGAAACCATCCCTGCTACAGCCCCGTCAACGCAAAAGTCATCGGAAAGTTCAAGGATGAAGCAAACGGACTTCCTCTGCTCGAGTACCTCGGTCTTCGCTCGAAACTTTATTTCATGGACATTGTCGAGTTCGAGGAGAGGACCGAAGATGACGAGTTGCAGGTCATGACAGTGAAGCGCGCCAAGGGAGTCGCTAGAGGTGTTGTAAAACACAATTTAACCTCTGACGACTATCGGGAATGCCTCTTCAACGGCGTGTTGAAGAGAACCATCAACACCAGGTTCCAGTCCCGAAACCACCGCGTATTCACAGTCCAAGTCGACAAGCTATCCTTGAGCTGTAACGATGACAAACGTTACATCCTTCCGGACGGAGTCAACACACTTCCGTGGGGACACATTGACGTTCCACATCAGCCCGAAGACATCCCTCAAGACGATGAAGAGGCGGAGGATGAGGAGCGTTGAGTGGTTGTGTCATATTGCCAAAGACCCTGACTTGACTTGTAAATTATTTTGAAAAATCTAGTCATTAGTTTGTATCGAGTCTCGTAAAACTTAGAAATGTTCTCCTTTTTCTTTTTGTTCTAGTCATTAGTTTGTGTCGAGTCTCATTTTTGCTAGTCAATCTCAAATGTTCAGGAGCACATACTCGATGTAAAATATATATATAAGGTGTGTAAATAAATAGCCAAATTGTTTGTATATACATTCGTATTTTTTTTTTCTCCCCTAACATAGTCTTAAGATACAAAAGTAAAAAAAAAAAAATATATATATATATATATTCAGGAATATGTTAATTCATATAAACCAGGTTCAGATATGAATGTTACTTTAGAATCATTGTATGATAGGTCTGTCCCATTTTGGGGCAGGCCTATAATTGTACGTTAGGTCTACCCCAAAAGTGGGATAGACCTATGAGACCTCAGGTGGTTGAAAACTGTTGTTCAATTGGTTTAATTACCAGGTGGGAGATTTTCGCTCCCCCTAACACATAATGGCTTAGGGGGGAGATTTTCGCTCCCCCATACTACAGGAATTGTTGAAGACAAGAATGCACCTGCTAATGCCATTGTATGAGAGGTCTGCCCCACTTTGGGGTAAAGGAGGCGAGGATGGGAAATAATAAGAATGTTTCTTTTTTATTCTGAGTACACAACTAGTTTATTGAGAAAAAAAAAATGCAAAATTTCAAAATTCAATTGGTATACATTTGTGCAAAGAGTCTTCTGATCAGTGCATCGTTGTGGCCAGTAGAAGAGTGTTCAAAGAGCTGCACAAAGTCCGTCATCTTCATGCCGTAGTGGGTGCGGCAGTACAGGAACACAAGGCAGTATTGACCGCAGACCAGAGTGTTGTCACTTTGAATGCGATGCTCGTTGTACAGGTAGCGACGAGCGTTGCGTCTCAGGAATCCTTGGTAGAATTGAATATGTGGCGGTTGACCGTAGCTGTCAAAGAATTCAATTATTCCTCCTCCTTTGTTAAGGTAGAAAGCGACCCAGTGAGTGCCGTCTTCATTGTGTGGATCAGTGTTCACAATCATAGCAGTAGATGGTGAAATATAATGGGGCAATTAATCCGCAGCGTAGACACCAACATTCTGTACGGGCAGTTTAGCCATACACTTTTGTATCTCTAAGGTATTCATTCTACTGTGTCGACGCCACAGTCAGTAGTAGGAGTAGTACTAGTAGCAAAACAAAAGCAGGAACTGGTATCACTCTCACCATCGTCAGCGTTATCATCAGCGTCATCGATATTTGTACTTAGATGTAGCCAACCGCGCAATGTGATACAATTGGTTAGAGCGCATCGTGTGTGAGCTGTTCTGTGGTGGCGACATCGCACTGCGTTTGTTGATAGTAGACAGTTGATTGACGATAGTGATCCGCAGCCAATATCGTTGATATCGATGACATTAGTAGTACAGTGATCCGTGATGAAATTGTATCGTACAAACTCTTTTTTCTCAGCACCTTTGACATAGACAATCGGTCGTTTGGCGATACATGCACGTAACTTTTCCTCTAGCACATGATACCAGATATCACCTTGGTCCCATTCCAATCCGTGACAGTGTTTTGTGAGCTAATAGCTTTCACGCAGTTTCTCTTGTGATAGGAAATCTCGGCTGAATGGTGATTTGGCGATATGATGCATTAGCAGTGTTCCACTGGCCAATTCCAAGACGCACACTTCCTTCAGAATGTAGTCATTTGAGTTGTCCTTGAAACATTGAAAATCCACAATAATCGGAGATGCTAAATTTGTACGCTGTGCTCTGCATAAACGATCCATCTTGTGCGAGTGTTGGTTGATGACTGAGGAGGAGGACGATGACGCCGCCGCCGACGATCTAACCGCCAAAGTCCGCAGACACGTTGCGATGACGATCGATTTCTATGACGTTGTCAAACTCTGCTTATACCAGACAGTTGACAGTCTCTGTGAGTCCCGTGTCGAAAGCAATCTCCATACGCACACTGCCGTTGCGCACTAGGTTCCAATGAGTTGTGTCGCTTGCTGACATATCAGGTGTTAGATCGAATGCCATCAGACAGTATCCATCGTCGTAATCGTCTCTATTTATGAGATTACCAGCATCGCTAAAGTGTATGCCGGAGCCTGAAAACAGACTGTGATACGCCATCACGTATTTTCCCTTGCCGGTTTCGTAGTGTGGTTGTAGCGGTTTGGACGGCACTTGTTCACCGTCCACGTACAGCGAGAAGTAGTTGGTTTTGAAATTTTGAAAGTTAAATGGATTCTTTTTTAAATCACCATTATAAGCGGCGTTCGTGACCAGTCCGACAATAATTCTTTTCGGCACTTGACCTAGAAAGACATTGTCCAAAGTTTTGCTCCTCACTCCAAACGGCAGTGTGAATGTTTTCAATTCCACTCTGGTGATTGGGTATTTAGCTGTGCCGGTCTGAAGCGTCTTGCTGTGCGCCAACAGTACCGTGGGGCTAACTTTACACCTTCGTATCCAGAGATTCGCATCAACAATGTGCACCTTGTAGTCACCATCATCCGCCATAATGGAGAAGGAATCTTTTGACCGGATCAGTTTAAAACGCAGTTCCACACCGTTCAACAGGAACTTGTTCTGATTACACATGTCCACATGTAGGCGACCGAGCATATCGATTTCACGACTTTTATTTGTCATTTTTCGTCTCGCCTTTAGTCCATCGTTATCGTCCAGAGTATTGTCCATATAGCCGGCGTCGTCCGCGTTCCACAGTCCACATGTTAAATGTGATTTCCTAGCATCATAGCCGTAATTCATCAATGTTTCAATATACGCTCGATATGCATAAGTGTTGTTTTGTGGTGTGACCAGTTTCTGATTCATACTCATATCGACTTGACTGAATAACGTGTGCAGCCAATTGTTGACTGGGCCAATTTTATTCGATTCTTCGACATCTGCGATTGCCGCTCCTGTCGACTTGACAATAGACGCTGTAACTTCCAACATTGTTTGCGAAAGATCGGTGTATTCTTCGCCGTTGCCGGGCACAACAAACTCGATGGGCGAATCATCAGTCAGTGTGGAGATTGGTTTGTACTGAATCCATTTGCCGCTCTCGATACTGGTCTGCGTCGGTGGTAGGGAGAATAAGTCCAATTCCGTCTTGACGCATTCACACGACTTTTGATGTAGAAACGACATTGCTAGCGTGTGTGTGTTAATTGAATATATCGCGTATAGACGTTCTTCTCACTGCTTTCCTCGTCTTCCTCGTCTTCTTCTTCTTCTTCTTTCTAACTGTCCTTCTCTTCTTGCCCTTCTTGGATGACGACGACGACGACGACCTTCCTCGAAGGAGTTTCGCCAAAGACTGAGGTGTGACACGACGGCCGCCGAACATGGCGCGCTTCGCGTTTCTCTTACGCGAGAGTATCGCGTTAGTCTTTCGCGCAGGAGTAGCGCGCCGGTGTTTCGCGGTATTCTTTCGCGTTACGCGACGGTGTTTCGCGCGAGAGCCGCCGCCGCCACTTAGCACACGTTGAAGTTTGCCGTCCGCCCGGCGTTTTAGCGAGTCGGTAAACTGGCTGAAATGATCTCTAGCGGCTTCTTTGGGGTCCCGCTGGTGCATGGCCATGTCGCCCAAGAATCCAACACCGGATTTCAACGCCTCTTTGACCACAGCAGAGGCTCCCGACTTGAGTAGCGGTGTGATGGTGCGGAACATACCGCCTAGGAAACTGCCAATTCCATGTCCTCGCTGGTAGGGTGCACCGCGAAATACCCTCTCGATACTGCCTCCGGTCTGCTGCAATTGTTGGCGGCGATAGTACGCCAAGTAGGGATCGTTTGTATTCATCATTGCTGAGCTCCTCTTTTGAAATGAAGCTTCACGTACGACGTCCCAAAGAGGAATGACGCTTTTTTACTAGCGTGATCCCTTAGGTCAATATCGATCGTTTCAAATGTTCCTTTCATAACTGGCGCATAATGAGGACTGATGAAATGCACAGTCTTATGCGCGCCGTGTGTGTAGTTCTCTCTGTCAATGTTGACAATTTTCAAAAGCGGCGCTGTAGTGTCACCAATCAGCTGCGGTTCAATCAGATCACAATACACGTACAAGTGGGTCGGCAGTCCCATAGTCAGATTAGGCGGCCATATCGCTGTGAGGTTATTTGACAAAACGTTCTCGTACGGATCGAAACCCAACTGGAGAGACAGCGCTTCGGTGAAATGTACTTTGCTTATACCGTCCACCATTGTCGTGATCTTGACTCTGTCCTGCTCTTTGTCATACTCAAAGTACAAGTACTGGGTGACATCCTTCGCTTTATTGATCATTTTCAATAAATCGGTTATGTTCTTGTAATAACCGGGTTTCATCTTTAGCATAATGTGCTCGACACTGAGTGTGACGGGAATACTCGGTAGAACGAGTCTATAGTCGAGCCAAATACACGATTCCTCGTCCACAGTCATAAAGGAACATGGATAATGCGCTTCGACCAAAGCCATCTCCCACTCGCCATCGCCTTCTAATCGAATTTGTCTCGGCAGATGTGTAGTGTACTTGGACACTGTGTTTTTTGGAAAATAATCCTTTGAGCTGTTGCTGGGCAATGTCAAATAGAACTGGTTGCTATTAGGCATTTTGCAAATCTTGCGCTCTTACCCAAGAATTGAACTCGTCTCCGTAACCTTCCCACTTGACGAAATAACGCTTACTGCGACCGCGACCCTTAGCGTCTAGTATTTCAGCAATCTTGAACAGATGGTCGTTGTATATTGTCACTTTTTGTAATTCGTTTTCGTAAAACTGACCAGTCACTTGTTCACCGTTGAGATCCGACAAAGTGTACATTGGTAGAGGCATCAATGTGTTTACACGACGCACCACAAACACTTCTTTACTCCAATTAGTCTCGTAACCTTTTGCGAATGTGCCCTTCTCCTTAGATATGCGCACTGTGGTGCCAACTTTCAGTTTTGCCTTAACACGACGCGGTATCTTACCGAACATGCGACGCCATACCTGATGCAATATTCGCTTATTGTCGACAGTCACATCGACTGGTCGTATTCTATTGCCTAGACTCCTGTGAGCGCTGTTGTTGTATGCACTAACCAGTTTGTCCAACACATCTACATAACGATATGTGTTTTTGTAAGTCAAATATCGCCACATGCGCGTTTTCAAAGTGCGATTCACGCGTTCCACTACGGCCGCTTTAACATCTGGGTTTTGTGTAGTGACATAGATGATTCCGTATTGTTTGAATATTTTTTTCGTCTTGGCACCGGTGAATTCAGTACCTTTGTCGGTTTGTAAACAGCGAGGTGTGTCGGTCGCTTCGGCAAATATCTCCTCGAAAGCGTTGGCCACTTCAGCCCCTTCTTTCCGCCTCAACGTTCGCACATACAGGTGTTTGCTAAACACGTCTATTACAGTCAGTAGGTAGTTGACGCCGTCGTTGTGTTTACTAAGACCACGCATATCGTTCAAGTCCGCTTGCCACAATTCAAATGGACCATACACTATGTAAGGATTGCGCGGGAAACGCTTGCGTGCCGGTTTGTGCAATGTGTAAGTGTCCTGTGTTTGTAACCATTCAATCACTTTGCGTTTTGAAACTGGTTTTGCAGCTCGCGCTAATGGAGCTACACCGCCATACGACGAAGGTTCGATGGGATTGTAATACAAACGCTCCATAATACTGAAAACCTATCCTGTGTACGTTTCCCACTTGTCCAAATTTGACAACGGCTTGTTTCTATTTGAAAAATCAAACTGCTCTGTCGCTCGTGCCGGTGTAGATGTTACACGTTTTCCTCTTGCCGATCGAAGCCGATTTATTAGCGGTGTTCTCAGTATTGATTCAGTTGATGTGTCCACGTCATCGTCTGACCCTTCTCCTCCTGTGAATGATGATCGATATTCGGCATTTATTTCCTTAAGCGCTCTTAGATTATTCATATAGTCCTTTGGCACGTTCATCGCTTTCAATGCGTTGAGCACTTCCAGCCATCCTGGCGGTGTGTAATCACGCATACGCACCTTTACTATGCAATTTAAGATATCCACTAGATTTGAGTCTGGGATTTTTACACCGTTGATGTACACTGAATAGCCACTGTCCCAACTGATTAAGCTGCCATCACGTTTCATGAAACGTAAAAGATTGCGGGCATCAGATCTGTAAGTTTTGGAAAACGTTTCCACAATCTCTTCCACTGGACCGCCTTCCGCAGCGGGGTGCGATCGTCGACTATGTTCATTCCCACCCGACTCCACGATTGGTATGCTAATCGGTTGACGTCTATTCTCTGCAATATGCAAGAAGCGATGTAACGCTTGTTTGTACAATTTCCACTTTTCACTATCGTCCATGCGTTTGTTATTCAATATTTGTTGCATCTCCGCGTCGAGGCTGTTTTCACTGGATAGATTAGTCGGTCTGTTATCCGTAGCATTTGATTGCAGTCGATCAATCAACTCTTGTGGCACAACTACCATCTTCTTTGCATGTTCCATTTTTTTTTTTTTCACTAATGACTAGCTACTTTTCTAAAGTGTAACTTCACGCACGACGTTCCAAAGTGGAATGGCAAATGATTACCAATGTTATCTCTTAAGTCAATTTCCACACTGTCAAAAGATCTATTCATAACAGGCACATAGTGCGGATCGATGAATGATGTTGATTTATGCAAACCGTATACATAAGTAGACGTGGATATATTGACAATTTTCAATAACGGTGCGACTGTATCGCCGACCATCTGCGGCTCGACTAAATCACAATACACGTACATGTGTGACGGTAAGCCAAGACGAATGTTGGGCGAACGGATGCTTTTGTTAACTGCATCACCTTCCAGCGTCAATTCATTCGGATCGAACCCCAATTGAAGCGCTAACGTTGGACTTAATGTAATTTTTACAACATCAGTTCCCATCGATACTTCAATGAATTTGTTGTATGAGTTTTCAACGGTGAACTTTACACCAAAAGTAATCGCTAGTTCTTGCGAATTGATATGATCACACAATTCTTGAATATTTGCGTAATCACCAGTCTTCAATTTAATTCTGTGGTTTTGTTTTGGAGTAGCCGACACTACTGGCGTTACATCGGCAGTGCTGTCCATAACCCGCGCCAACGCTTCTATGTTCACTTTTGCTTCCTCTTGCGGTTGTATGCAAATGTCAATTGTTTCGTCATTACCGACTGATAGAAATGTCATTGGATAGTGCGCTTCCACAAGTGCAATTTCCCAGTCGCCAGCGTCCAGTTGAATAGCTCTCGGCAAATGTGTTATGTAATTTGCAACTGTATTTTTCGGATAATACTGCATCGAACTGTTGCTGGGCAGCGTCAAATAGAACTGATTGTTGATGCCAGTCATTTTTATCTACTCAATGCTGCTTGTAGTACTGCGCTCAAAAGTAATGGTATAAAGATTCCACCGCCTTTTTGTATGAGATACTTTCGTTTCTTTGACCAGCCTTCGCCGCGTTTCACCAATCGACGTAGCGTCGCCTTGTGTTTGCTTAACTGACTTTTACTCTTCTTCGCCAGAGGAACGTTACCGCGCAACACGTTGTATGCGCACTCACACACTGAGCGAATGCGGCTCTTGTCACACACCTTTAACAGTGCCTTCCGCTCCTTGGGTGTTGCGTGTATGAAAGCCGTAAGCAGAGCTGCGTCCTTCCGCAAGCACGACATGATTACTACTGATGGCGAAATTACCTTTTCTTTGGCAAGTACACATAGTTGGTAGAATCGTCTGGAAATATGCAACTTCGTATTCGCATATTCTCGTCTGTTGATTGTTTCAAGTCTATCAGTAGGTAGCCGTGTGGATTCCTCGTAGCGTCAGCGTACGCCTCCTCGATGAATTTCGGGCTGTCTGGATATATTTGTCTGGCCAAGTACCTAATCTGAACTCTATCTCTAGGATTCTTAAAACACACAATGTAATGCGCATTCAATGAGATGTCCCTCTGCCCGCGTCCTTGATGAAACAAATTTTGTGTAATGAAAAACACACTAATGTTGCGATGATGGCAACCTTTTGTGAAAAGATCCACCACACGGTTGTCGGCCTCACGCATCATATCGTCTATAATCACAAGTATCGGCTCGTTACCAGAAAAATCCTCCAAGTTTGGTAGACCTTCTATGTGGTTAATGGTGACATTTTTCGGGTCACCACCACCGCCGCCACCACCACCACTACCATAATGCCAGTTTATACTGGTAAATGGTGTGTCACACATTTCTGTAATGTGCTTTATAAACTTTGACACAAACTGTGACTTGCCACAACCCGAAGGTCCCGCCACAATGGCTGAGAACGGATGTTGCCACATCAAGCCCATGATTACTACTGAGCTAAACACCTCACAGTTACCATACTCACACTCTTAAACTTACTACTAAAGGACATTTTTGGGGTTAAGTGAAATAAATAACACAGTGGTTATGTTCTGAACGTGACTATAAGTATTGACTACGAAAACTAATTTACAAAGGTATTAACGTAATCTTCAAGTCTTGCTTTACATAAACTCCAACGGTGTGAATCTGCTATTGGAACCCCTCGGGCTGCGCTTCACCAAGCGAAGGCGTTCTCCAAATCCGCCGTTGTAGCGCTCGATGTCGGCGTTGCTCAGGGCCTCGTTGAAGCGCCTAGGCAGGTAGACTCGCAGAAAGAAGTCGTCCCCGACCTGCCCCTCCAGGATCACGATGATCGTCTCGCCAAAGGGTGTGGTGGCTCGCTCCATCGCAGTGATGAGATAGCCACATTCCTCTCGGAGATCGGCTATCCTGGTGTAGAGCGGAGAGTCGGACTTGCAGTTGTTGAGGGTAGCTCTCAGGTCCGCGGTTGTTGCAGTGCCGTTCAAAATCGAAAACTCTGGCTTGAAAGTGCTGCTGCTGTTCGACATCTCTAGTAGTAGTTGGAGTAGGTCTATGTGAGGTGGTGGTCTGGTGGCGAATGATGCACAATCGGGCGGGGCTCCGCCTTATAAACCCTCGCCGCCATTTTCTTCTAAGTGGGGGGTCCGAAGGGTCGGGCGCAGGTGTTCACACAAAAACCGACGCATCGAGACCGGTCTGGGATGCAGCTGCTCTAATTGAATGCTTGCGCCACTCGTTGTTTCTTCCTCACAGCTCGCTTCTTTGACGTTGGCTGCGAAACTGCACTGCGTTGTGTAACAGTTTGAGTTAAGCCTGTAATTTTCGGTACTCCTGTTGATTTATCGATCCACATGTTTTCCACTTTATCAACTACTTGTTTAACACTTTGGTGCATTTCACCATCTTTGTCCAAAAATAAACCGCACATGAACACCATATCTGTACCATCGTACATTTCCATTTTCAATAACATTTGTCCTTTGTTTCCCGGGTTTTGAACAGCAAAAGTATTCCCATCGTCCATCCATGACACTATGGGACAATCATCTGTTGGTTTCGGCACCCATCCTGGTTTCTTGGTTTCCACTTCGATGGGAGTTGCCCTCCTTCGTCTCTTGCAGGCAGTGGTCGGTTTTACAAATGACGTCTGAGGTGATGCCAATGTCTGATCACTAGCATTATTGTTCATAACCTCAATCTCCTGAATAAACGATTTGATATAGTCGTCCGCAGAAGCGTAAGCGTCCATGTTCACGTCCTTACCGTGTGACTTCGACCGTACTACTGACTGGCGGTGCGTCTGCTCACCCTTGAAGTAAACTGTACGCACTCGCTGTCAGACAATATTTCTGTTTGGCGATCGCTTTTATTCACCCGCTGAAGTCAACTGTTACGTTACGGTGACGATCGATCTCGATGACGTTGTCCAGTTCGGCGTACACTATACAGTTGACGGTCTCGGGCAACGCTTTGGAGAATCCAATTTCGATACGTAGATTACCGTTGCGCAGGAGATTCCAGTGACTCGACTCAGCCGCGGACATGTCCGGTGTCAAGTCGAACGCCATAAGACAATTACCGTACGGATAGTCACCTCTCTTGATCTCATTACCTGCGTCGGAGAACTGGATTCCGGTGCCGGTGACCAATGTGTAATAAGAGAGTATATATGTCTCACTATTCAATGTGTAAACGGGCTGTAACGGTTTGGCCGGTACTTGTTCACCGTCCACGTACAATGCGAGATAATTCATATCGTAGTGTTGAAAGTTGTAAGGATTCTTCTTGAAATCTCCGTTGAACGCAAGATTACTGACCAGTCCAATTATCACACGTTTCGGTAACTGGCCGAGAAATGCACTGTCTAAAGCCTTACTCATTATGCCGGAGGGTAGTGTGAACGATTTCACTTCTACACGCGTGATCGGATACTTGGCCGTGCCGGTCTCGAGAGTTTTGCTGTGCGCCAACAATACGCTCGGATTGATCTTACATCGACGTACGAAAAGACTAATCTCTTTAATTGTCACCTTGTAGGTAGTTAGCGTTTTGGACATTATACAAAACGAGTTTCTGGATCTGTTAAGTTGCAATCGCATCTCGACACCGTTCAACATGAATTTGTTCTGATTGCACAGATCGATGTGCAATCGACCGACCATATCGCAAACATCGCTTTCTTTCGTGTGATCGCGACGCTTTTTCAATCCCTCATTCAATTCGTCACAATCGTCCATTAGTCCGGCCGAATCTTCAAAAAACAGCTCGCTAGTCAGGTGCGAATTCTTCGCACTACATCCGTAGTTCAATAGGTTTTCCAAGTATGCACGGTAAGCGTACGTGTTAGTTTGTGGGGACACCAGTTTATGATTGAGATAAAGATCCACTTGACTGAATATCGAGTGGAGCCAATTGTTCACTGGGCCCACCTCCTTAGCAGGTTGCCCACCGTCCGCTTTAGTGTCGTCCTGTTTCACAATAGCGGCTTTCACGTGTAATAACGTTTGTGTCAGGTCCGTGTACTCGTCACCGTGACCGGGTATTACAAACTCTATTGGCGAATCGTCCGTCAGCGATGAGACCGGTTTGTATTGAACCCATTTACCGCTCTCGATACTGGTCTGCGTAGGCGGTAACGAAAACAAGTCCAGTTCAGTCTTCACACATTCACACGATTTCTGATGAATAAACGACATTGTTATCGAATTAATTGAAAATATCCCTTGTTCTCCTACGTCGTTTCGTTACAGTTCTACGACGTTTGTCTAACGATGTTATCCTTCTGTTGGTCCTTATCCTCTTTGTAATGGCTCTTCGTTTAAACTTTCCACCTACTTGCCCTCTTTATAGTTCTCCTTTGTCTTTGCATACGTCCGGTAGACGTCCGTCTTCGAAGAAGTCTATCGAGAGACTGTGGCGTGTCGCGACCCGCTTCTTATAACCACCACCGCTCAGTACGCGCTCCAATTTCTCGTCCGCCTGGTGTTCTGTTTAATTAATTACTAGGGGGGAGATTTTCGCTCCCCCATACTTCAGGAATTGTTGAAGACTAGAACAAGAATGAGAGCAGGGGTGTTTACCAACTGGTGATTTATTGCTCGGAGTTCGACGCGGGTGGTCTATAATTATGGGTTCCTAGAAGGGTCGGGTGCAGCTGCTTCCCAGACAGGCCTCGGGGAATTTCCGTTAAAAGCTTTCAGGGTGCTGGGTCCTTTGTCGACGTTTGCCCCCTCGGCAATAAATCACATCCACTGTCAGGGGTAAAAGCAACCCTCCTCTAATGTAATTCGATACGGGCGGACTATAATGGGTTCCTGGAAGGGTCGGGCGCAGCTGCATCCCAGACCGGTCTCGACTCGCCGGGTTTTTTGTTTGAGCACCTGCGATCAACAGCCCACCACGCACGGCGCGGCCCTAGCAGCAAAGTTTAGTTTAGTCTTGAGTTTCGAAGCGTCAACAGCTACGAAGAGATCATGGCCAACATCGAGTGGGAATGTGACATCACAGACGTCGAGTTGGAGGATGTATGTGTTGCGGCGGAAACGTCGATGAATAGCAATAATAAGAAGAGGCCGTTTGACGATGAAGATGATTACTTTGAAGGTGATGAATTCTACAACCGAAAAGACGACGATGATTGCACCTTGAAGCATTTCCATAAGAAGAGGCTATGGCGCAATGACAAAAAGTTCAAGCACGTTCATGAGCCAAAAATGTATTCAACTACCCAAGATCTTGACGACGCTCTGTACTCCAAACAACGGGGAATCAACAGCATGTGGAACCATTGCCCGCTGGACGACTTGGAATGGGAATATTGGCAGCGGGACATGGACTACAAGATGAATTTCTACCCTATTGAAGAGGAGCACATCTACGCCATTGAACATGAGCAGAAGTACATGATGCTTGTCGAAATGTGGTGGAATCGTCGAACGGATGAACTCCACCCAGATGAAATAACAAAGTTTTTCATAAATAAAAAATAAATGTTTCCCAACACCTTAGCCTCCACCTGATCCCACCATCATAATCGGCTTTTTTCAAGGCCACAAAAGCTTTTCATGTTAGGGATTAGAAGGAAATCTTAGAGGAGATTTTCTTCTAAGTGTTGGTGCGGGCCTCTAGACAAAAGTGTCACAGACGAGGCCTCGGGGGGGGGGGGGGTAAAGTGTCACAGACGAGACCTCGGGGGGGGGGGGCTCCTCCTGATTGATGTACGGGGGGGGGCTCCTCCTGATTGATGTACCGGGGGGGGGGGGTAAAGTGTCACAGACGAGACCTCGGGGGGGGGGGGGCTCCTCCTGAAACGAAAAAAAAAATTTGCATATTAATTAGGGTAATTAAAAAATTTGCATATTAATTAGGGTAATTAAAAATTTGCATATTAATTAGGGTAATTAAAAAAAATTTGCATACTAATTAGGGGGGGGGGGGCGCTCCTCCTGGCTCCTCCTGAGCCAGAACACTCCATTTATCCCTACTCTTAAAACTTGTGTTTTCTCAAAAATCCCTAGGAAGGTTTGAATTCATACAGGGTGTTCAAAAAAGGTGGGGACATAATTTACGTAGTGATTCCTTGGGTCAAAATAAACAAAAAAGTTTATATAAACATATGCCCTATCTCCTTTTAGCGTTTAGCGTCTGTCTATATGAGTTTTTTACAAAAAAAAGTCATAACACCTTAACGGTTTGAGCTACAGCGTTGAGATTTTGCACAAATGTTCATCTTTTTGGTAGCTTTCTTTGTGCAAAATGTGAATAAAAACTCTTAACCGTTTCAAAATGGCGGCTATTTTAAATATTTGACGCCAAATTTCACGAAAACCGTTAATTTTACCAAAAATTGCAAGATACATAAAATTTAGTACATTTTATGGAGATTTCAACGATATCTTATTGAGCTTAGTTTGGACAAATAATAACTGAGAAATTAATTTCTTTCTTGCTATACCTACAGTTTTAACATTGTTTAAATGGAGAAAACTGTAGGTATAGCAAGAAAGAAATTAATTTCTCAGTTATTCTTTGTCCAAACTAAGCTCAATAAGATATCGTTGAAATCTCCATAAAATTTACTAAATTTTATGTATCTTGCAATTTTTTGGTAAAATTAACTGTTTTCGTGAAATTTGGCGTCAAATATTTAAAATAGCCGCCATTTTGAAACGGTTAAGAGTTTTTATTCACATTTTGCACAAAGAAAGCTACCAAAAAGATGAACATTTGTGCAAAATCTCAACGCTGTAGCTCAAACCGTTAAGGTGTTATGACTTTTTTTTGTAAAAAACTCATATAGACAGACGCTAAACGCTAAAAGGAGATAGGGCATATGTTTATATAAACTTTTTTGTTTATTTTGACCCAAGGAATCACTACGTATATTATGTCCCCACCTTTTTTTGAACACCCTGTATAGTGACAAGCGGCTTGTAGAGGCGCTAGGGTTATATTATATCTCTAACATCTAAGTTTTATTGGAATTACTTTTACCACAAAATAAATCAATACTTATGTCTACATTTTACAATTTTTTCACGCAATTACATTACATATTAGAATAGAGTATCGCGCATCCCTGATAAATTATTGCCCAGTTGTAAGTTAGAGCTGAACACAACAGTGATCCAAGCCGCGTTGTAGCTGGGGAGGTTTATTTAGAACTCCGGAAGGGATGTTATTGCTGCCTCTTGCTACATCCGTTGGTTTCTGTTGTTTTTGGTAGAAACGACCTAATATTCGTTCACAGCTTTTATTAAAAAAAACTCGTCAAAGCAATAAAATTATTAATTTATTTGGAAATAGGTTGCTTACTAGCATAATCCTTGTTGTTTTACCTAATCATACAAATACTAGGAGTACGCTCTTATATCGCGTATAAGGATTGAGTGATCGCGTAAAATAAAAAAAATGTTTCAATTGACAATATACCTCATGGGCCCTCCATTATAACTGCAGTTTGACAATGACATACAAATCCAGAACATGACAAACAATGAGGCCTGAAACCTGTCAATCAGTCAGACAAAGTGCTTATGAAGTAGTTACTCACCCCTCAGTCTCACTGAGGGCTGTATCATCTAGGCCCTCATAATAATATTAGCTGAAGATTTTTATATAAAATGTAATATGTTGGCGGCAATAAAGGTCCCCAATCAGTGAGAGCACGTGGTTTAAAAGTAGTTATTTACACTTTGGTTCCACTGGAGGACCCATCAGGATATTTATTTTATTGTAGCTTAATATTGCTGTAAACATCTATAAGTATAAATACAGAACTTGATGAACAATACGTTTTAAAATCAGTCAATTGGTTTTGAATGCCTAAATATTTTAAACTCTAATCCAGAGGTTTTAATGTAACACATTAACCTTACTGGGGGGAGGGGGGCTGTGCCCCCCAGGCCTCCCATTGTTATTGTAGCTTTATACGGTTGTTCAAATACATAGGCAACCTATAAATGCAGAACTTAAAAAACAATAAGGCTTAAATCATTCAATTTGTTTTTAAGAAGAATAAATTGCCTCATTTTAAAAAGAAAAGAAAAGTAGTATCTTATGTTAAATATAATCTAGGAAGAAATTAAAACTCTTTGACCCACTTCTTAGAATCCACGAGTCATTGTGTCAAGGTCCAAGATTTTGTATACATCTTAATATATAAATACCCCCGTAGCAGCAAACCTGCGTACTCAGCAAATTTCCAATGCATAAATATGTATCTTAATGCCACATAAAGCCACATATCAAGTTTCATCAAGATACATTCATAAATAAACGATTTATGACATTTTAATTATTCTCCATAAGAATAACATGGCGGCTGAGAGTGCAGGTTTGCTGAAGCAAGGAACTCCAAAAATGGGGTTTTACACAAATATCAATATAACTCAAGTAGGTAAAGCCACATACCAAATGTGAATAATTTATGTTCATAATTAAGGGAGATAACATGTTACTTATTCTCCATAAGAATGACATGGGACTGAGTACACAGGTTTGCTGTTACAGGAACTATCGGCCGAAAAAATGTTTTTTAGTGCAAATATCAATAGACCACAACGATATGAAGTAATATACCAAGTTTCATCAGCAAAAGTATATAAATAAGCGAGATATACAATTTATCTTATTCTCCGTAAGAATAACATTGGACAACATACTGGGTTTAGCACTTTCGATATCTCTGTAACCATTTGGCGTAGAGCAATGATCAAAACACTAAATTGTGTCTTTCTAAGCTGATTCCAATGGAAAAAAAACTAAAATTTGACTTTTTCAACAATGATATGTAAAAAGCTCAAAAAACCCACTTTTGGGATACAAACCCCCCCCCAAAATACCTCTTCGGATAGGTCGATCCGTCTGGTTTTCGAACTTAAATTAATAAATGCTGCTTTACACGTTTATACCAAATTTTGTCAAAATTGGATGAATTTTACGACAGTTATCGTGCTCAAGGACACACACACACACACATATATATATATATGTATATATATATATATATATATATATAGGCCTATATACAGTTTTAGAAAGAATGGTGTTTTTGGCATCTGGGGACCTCAAAATGAAAAGTTATCATGGTCATGGGCCATGCCGACTACGGTAATAGCTTCTTCCCTATATGGGAAATGGTACTTTGGTATTATACGGATGCCACCCTCATACAGCGCGCTGCGGCAGTTATGTTAGGATGGGTTATCATAAAAATGATTGTAGGACTTTCCGTGTTTCGTTACGAATCGAATGATACCTGATGAGTCATACTTCAGGCCGCCAAACCCCCTCCAAATAGGCCAAGGTCAGGTCGTTGACCGGAGCGCGCGCATCACCTGTCACCGCCTGTATCTGGGTCAGTGTCGAGTGATTTATTGCCGTGACTACGTTACATTTGTTTTCATAATGAGTGACGTTCTTTTGGTGTGGGATTTACCTCGAAATGAAGAGGAAACCGTACGTATTTTTATGATAACCCATCCTAACATAACTGCCGCAGCGCGCTGTATATTTGGCGGAGTACATGTGGCGATCGGGTGTGGCTGCTAGCGGCGGCGACGCATTCAACACGATCCTAGCGGACATCGCTGTCTTTGGGGAGGCACAACACAAAGACCGCTCATCAGAATGATGTAAAATTTGTACAGTAAGTCAATAAAAGTACGTTTTTTTCGAATTATGTAGTTATCCTTTGTATCCGGTAAAAATTTAACCTCCAAAAATAGTGGCATCCGTATAATACCAAAGTACCTGGGAAATTAACTGAAATGGATCCCTATTTCCCTTGGTCACGCGATTACTTGAGAATTAGTGGACCAAATTGAATAATTATTTCTTGTTGAGTTCGTTTATGTCAGGACAAGGTTCTTATAAAAGACAATTTTTAATCTGACCTAAGAGCTCTGCCCCACAGGCCTTCAAAGTTCGTATTGATTTTATCTAAGTTCAGTTAGTTACACCAAGCAGCTGTAAACATACTTGAAAGGCATATACATATGTTGATTATAGAAATAAAAAGCTACTTGAATGTAAACTCTCATTTTGGAAATAAAAAGAGTACTTGAATGGCAACTCAAACTCTTTTTTAGCGAATTTCCCGTATAGGGAAGAAGCTATTACCGTAGTCGGCATGGTAAGACCTAGGCCCGGGACCATGATAACTTTTCATTTTGAGGTATATATATATATATGTATATATGTATATATATATATGTGTGTGTCCGTGAGCACGATAACTCTCGTAAAAATTATCCGATTTTTATGAAATTTGGTATAAACGTGTAAAGCAACATTTATGACTAAGTTCGAAAACCAGCCAGATCGCTCTATCCGAAGGGGTATTTTTGGGGGGTTTTGTACCCCAAAAATGGGTTTTTGAATTTTTTAGGTAATTTTTGAAAAAATCAAATTTTAGTTTTTATCATTGGATTCAGCTTAAAAAACACACAATTTGGTATTTTCATCATTTCTCTACGTCAATTGGTTACCGAGATATTGAAAGTGCTAAACAAAGTACGTTGTCTAATGTTATTCTTATGGAGGAAAAAAAAAATTTTATATCTCGCTTATTTATGAACGTATACTGACGAAACTTGGTACATGGCTTCATCTGGTTGTGGTATATTGATATTTGCTCAAAAAATTATTTTTTGCCAAAGGCACCCGTAGCAGCAAACCTACGTACTCAGCCCCATGTTATTCTTATGGATAATAATTAAATGCCATGTCTCCCTTAATTATGAACATAATTTAATCAAATCTGGTATATGACTTCACCTAGTTGAGTTATATTGATATTAGCGTAAGAATAAAATCGGACAACGTACTGCCTGTAGTACTTTCAATATCTCTGTAACCATTTGACGTAGAGCAATGATAAAAACACCAAATTGTGCGTAGTTTTAAGCTGATTCCAATGGAAAAATCTAAAATTTGACTTTTTCTACGATTATTTGTAAAAAACTAAAAAAACTTATTTTTAGGGTACAAACCCCCCCAAAAAAAACCCCTTCGGATAGGTCGATCTGTCTGGTTTTTGAAATTAAAGTCATAAATGCTGCTTTAAACAATTATCCCAAATTTCGTCAAAATCAGACTATTTTTACGAGAGTTATCGTGCTCATGGACAAATATATATATATATATATATATATATATATACAGTATATATATATATATATATATATATATATATATATATATACAGTATATATATATATATATATATATATATATATACAGTTTTGAAAGAATGGTGTTTTTTGGCATCTGGGGACCTCAAAATGAAAAGTTATCATGGTCCTGGGCGTAGGTCTTACCATGACGACTACGGTATTAGCTTCTTCCCTATAGGAGAAATTCGCTAATCCCTAAAGGGTAAATTCGCTAAAAATAAATATAAGTGTCCGGGTTAACCTGAAACTGGGAAACCAGAAGAAACAGACTATGGGAAGAGGGGTTTTTGGGGATTTTAAATTTTCCAAAAATCAGTTGTTTTTTTTTCATTTTTCACCCTAAAGTTTTTAAAAAACTTAATTTTGGGTTGGACCATGTTATAGAGCTTAAAAAAACAAATAATATAGTATTTTGAATCATTAACCTAGGTTAAGTGATTGCAGAAAAATCCAAAATACCTGCTCATAAAATCTCCCATGTAAATCTTATGGGGAAAAGGTTTTTGGCTTTTCCTCAGTTAATTTTAATGGAAACTTCACATTTGCTTTGAGCAATCAACTCAGCTCCACAAAACAATCATTTTGGTGTTTAAATTGTGATGCTACGTCCAACCGTTGTAGAGATATTAAAAGTGCTAAACATAGTACGTTGTCCAATGTTTATCCTTATGGAGAATAAATAAAATTTGTTATCTCCATTATTTATGAATGTATATCGATGAAACTTGGTATGTGGCTTCACGTTGTATTGGTATATTGATATTTGCACCAAAAAAAGATTTTTTGTTATCCCTGTAGCAGCAAACCTGCATACTCAGCCCTAATGTTATTCTTATGGAGAATAAGTCTATCTCCTTTGATTATGAACATAAATTAATTAAACTTAGTATGTAACTTTACCTGGTTGAGTAATATTGATAACTGCCCAAAAACATATTTCTTCTTGTTTTTGCAGCAAACCTGCGTCCCAGCCCTAATGTTATTCTTATGGAGAATGAATAAAATGCCATTGATCACTTATATACTTATGCATTTTTATGAAACTTGGTAAGTGGCTTTATGTGGTAGTGAGAAACATATGCATTATGCATGCATTGGAAATTCTCTGAGTACGCAGGTTTGCTGCGACAGGGGTATTTGAATTATTCATAAACGTATCATAGTAAAGCATAAAATAAACAAAATGAGATGTAATAAAAATTTACATGATGTATCAAATAAATATAATAAAATCATGCAGTTGTCTATAAAGGACATCAACAATAATTTCCAAATCTTATAATACACTTTAGAGGAAGTTACACTTTGTAGCAATAATTTAGAAAGCTACATCATATTTTGATATTACAGTAGGGTCTTATCTGTATATAGTATTGCCCATTAGCGTGCATTTTAATAAAAATGGCATACTAAAAAAGTAGAAATATTGTGTTATTGTTTTATATTTTAAATCAGTAGTTCTGAGTGAACAATTTTAAAATATTTTATTGTGAAGTAGAAATATATGTTTATATTTAAATTAAATCAATATATTCATAATATAAATTGAAGTCTCTGTTTGCGTCTGAATGTTTATCTGTTACCTCCTCCTAAACCACTCATCCGATTTCGATGAAACATTGCATGGTCATTCAGGTTAACCCTGGGAAGCCACTAATAAAAAACCTAGAACTAAAGGACTTCGCCCCACTGGATTTCAATGTTACCATGCTAATCACATGAAAGAACATTTTGTTATGTTTTTTTACAGGTAACTAATATAAAACGTTGTAAAAATCTGTCTATTTATTTAGGTAGCAAGCTGTAATGTAAATAGTATAAATTTTTTAGTGTCAAAACAAATCAAGACGGAAAACATAATCTCTCTCTAAATTACTTTTGGTTTCTTTTTACTTTACGCGCTCCTTAACCATACATCGAACTGCGGTGAAACATTGCACAGTGATCCAGGTAACCCTAGGAAGGTTTATAGCCATTTACTTAAAACCTAGTGCTTTGCCCCACTGGACTCGCTTGGAAATCCTATGGTCATTAGGGATCCTCTTGAGCGGTAGCAATGTACCTAATATATCAGAGTCAAACATAAGTCTAATCATGTTCTACAAATGTTTTAGGGCTCTGCCTTCTGGAAATTTAAAATACCTATTCCAACCAGCTTACTACTGCTGCTACTACTGGACTGAGGGGTAAAATTCAGTAGAAAGAAAGCTGAGAGGTTAACGTCAGACATAAACCTACCCCTGATAATAAATACTTTGCCCCACTGGAATATGATACCTGGTTTAATGAATCCCCCATAAATTTAATATTTTGTTTTGTAAATTCCAAAACATTGTTAAACATTGCCATGGAATAAAAATTAAATAAATAAATAAATATACCCATGTCAAACATTATACACCAATGACCACCGAACTGATGGTGCTGAAATTTGTTAGAAAAATAGATAATACACCAGAATCAAAATACACATTCCCTCAATCCAAAGATCCTTTGGGGTCCCGCCCCACTGGTACTTCACGCTATGTTTACCATCTTGCACCTACTGCTGCACTGATGAAGCCGAAGGTCAGTAGGATGATGGCTAAAGCACTCAAAGCAGAATGGACAGACATACTCCAAATGATTTTTTTTTAGAGTCCCACCCAACAGGCATTTATTATTCCCATATTCTAATTATCGCTCACCCAATTACCGGGGGGGGGGGGGGTTACGGGCTGCGTGACAGTAGAAACTGTTAAGGCATGCAAAATCGTCAGTTACAGTGACAAAATACCGTACGCCACAATCCAATACTTAAAAATTAATAAGTGTGACATGACATGGGTGAGGGGAGGAAATGACCAGGGTGACAGGGTGATAAAGGGCGGGAGGGGGTCAAAAAGGGCTGAATATAGCGTGACATAATTTACCAATGGCCCTTATAATATGAACATTAAAGATTGGACACATATTATTTCAAATTGTAGTTAAGCCATATTAATAGTTGATTGTTTTTGTAGTTAAGCCATATTTCCCTTAATAAATCATCGGAACGAATAACTGAGCTATCATGTTGAAGATACTTTTACCATTAAATGTGTAAAATAAAGAATTCAAAACCATACAAATTATAACATAAATGGGCGATTCTCACTTATTTTGAATGTATCGGTAGCACCACCATAGAAAGACACGTTCAAATAACCTAAAAAAGGTGTCTCATTGGAAGTTGTAGTACAACTAAATTGATAACAAATATATTTACAAACAAGTCTTGCCAATAGGCCTATGCAAATAAAATAAAGTACAAAAGACACACTCTTAACCACCCTCCATAGGACTGAGCCCTGGGTCGGATAACTGAAAGGTCGGTTAAAACGAATAACGTTTGGATAATTTGTCATATTAAGCACTAAAATTATAAAAGTCAAACGTCAGTTAAAAAAAGGGTATAAAAACAGGTACCAAGATGCAACTTTGGAATACTTGCTAACTATGGAAACATATGATCGATTTCTGATCTGATCTTTTTTTCCGGTGCAGTATCAGGAATACAGCTGCGGCGGCAGATGTGAGTTAACTTATTTCCTGGAAATAAAAAGGCGGTTGATACGATGGAAGGTTAAAGTGAGGATGGTTAAGAGGGTGTCTACTGTAATCAGATGAGCTCACAAAGTAAGGAAGATCTCATACCTGACTTCAATGCTTCTATTGCTAACGAAGTGATTCAAACTGGAGTGTCTTATGCACGATAACTACCGTGTCCATATCATAAAAAGTTAAAAAAAAATGAATATGACCGTATTTTGCATCTTTTAAGCATCCGGAACTTACTGAATCACTTCCGTGTAACATTTTGTCAAATTAATTTTTACGAAGGTATCTTCAGAAAAATATTAGTTGCACTCTGCTAAAAAGAATTAATGTTCGCACACACAATTAATAATAAATAGTATCAAGTTCAGTAGTAATACACTTCACACTCTAGCCAAATGTATTAGGTGAGCGACTCGCATTGAAATTAAACATTGTAAATAATCAATTGGAATAACATGAGCGGAGCCAGACTAAGTTACACATCCACTGACTCACGTCCATCGTTGCTCGCCTAGACTCGGCCAAAGTGTGAAGATGGCATACAAATAAATTTTGAATACCCATTAACTAAACATAGTTATATCCTTATTAATTAGTGAATTTCCTAAGGAAAAGTGAACTATTAGCATGACCCGCACGGTGAGACTTAAGCCCGGGACTGCCGTAGAAGTTCCTAACGTGCCCCCCTGAACACGTTTTGGGGGGTCGTTCAAAATTATATATATATATATATATATATGTGTGTGTGTGTGTGTGTGTGTGTGTGTGTGTGTGTGTATGCACTCTAGCGGTCACATTTTTTTGTCCAATTTACTTCAAATTTGGTAGGGATGTTCCTTTCTATAATCAGTTGGACAAGTTCGTTGGGCAAAACAATCGGAAAACTCTAACCCCCTTTTAAAGGGATTATTCTTTCAAATTTCAAGTTTTTGGGCCCAAAAAGGGTCAGAAAAGCTCCGGACGTAAAATTAATGCTTATATTAATATGGGAATTAGTAAAGCGAAAGTTTTAAGCCCTCTCTTGTCATCCTAGCATAAATATTTACCGAGTTATTAAAGAAAATGTTTATCGGCTAAACACAGTATGTTTAGTCTTATGGGGTTTTTACATTAGAAAAGCATGTTATTATTTGTTGGTGTATTTGTATCATCCCCAGCAACCTCGCGCCTACTTTCAAGCCTGACTGGACCTTCTCCTAAACTTATAATGCGCAAAATTGTATTCCTAGCATTGCAGGTAAATGAAACCAGGAGCATCAGAACACAGCCAAAAAATCAATGTTTTCAGATTTCAATAAAATTGGAATAAATTAATTTTTTTACACTGGCTTTGAGTTTTAAAAGTTTTGGATGAGGAAATTCACTTCCCTCACGTCAGCGTGCTGCGTGCGAAGTCGTTTTCAAGTTTATATTTCCAACAAAATACACAACTATTAATAAAACAGGTTATGCTTCAATGAAATATCCTGAATACTGTTATTGGATTTAATATACCGGTTCGTAAGCGATTGGTTTTATTCTTTTAATATAGTTATCATATTGCAAGACGTGTGTCATTCATACTGTATCATCTTTGACATATTGTATAATTTGAAGTTTACTGATTTCCTGGGGTACAGTTCCGCAAACGTACCAACGATGTATTATCAAATGAAAATATCTATCGATTATAAATATCGTTTGGAATTTGGTATTTATTAGCGATCGAATTAATGGTTGTTATCGCTATTTCCAACAATATTTATAACGTATTAAATCATCTGTTTTGAAATATAATTTGTTTGCTTTATTTGTTTATGTTATTTCCTTTCCTTGGTAAGTGAACTAAAATGTTCTCTACAAGTGATAATATTCGTAGTTTAAGTATAAATGTACTTCAAAATAATTAATCTGCGTTTTCTTTGTAAATATATTTGTGGAGGAGCTTGAAAAGGTCTCTAAAAAGTGGTATAGAATCTGACGATTTGGCAAATAACTTATGCGAGTACCTTTATCGTAGGGAAGTCTTATTTTCTAATGAAGATCCATTTGAACACTTCTTAAAATCAGTACAAAAAGTGTACCCTGGTTTGTAAAGAAGTTTAATCTGTTGTGTAGTGACCGAATTTCAATCAATATTTATAATCGATCGATAGTTGCATTTGATATTATATCGATATTTATAATCAATATATATTTCCATTCGATAATATATCGTAGGTACGTCTGCGGAACTGTACCCAAAAAACATGCTACAGTACTGTAGGCAACAGTTCATTGTGCCAAATGCGTTCCCCAGAGCAGACTTACATTGTGTTGGGAAATTAAGCTTACTTTTTCGCCCTTGTGGCAACAGGGTTTTAAAAATGGAAACTATAGCTAGTCTAACGTTGCTGCTCCAAATTTGGGGACTTTTAATTTGTTCATAAGAGGAAATCATTGAAACTCAAATGACACAATATGAAAACGACGATACAATACAAGAAATACCCTTCTAATGATACACGTCTCAACAGTGACGCGATACCACTTCAGTCATATCACGAAATGTGACCATATATTGCACATCACTACTCCTTATTCCTCTCAAGGAATGGTGTATTGGTATCCATGTTAAAAATGTCATCAGTCATCAGCATATAGGCCTTTAGATACTATACACCTCTAATCAATCCAGTTAAGTCAGTAAACAGAGTTTACACTGTATTTTCAATTCATTTAGATTACAAGTGTATTACAGTACTAACAACTATCAAATGAATATTTGGATCTTTACCGTTAATTTACTAGCACAAGCTTTTTGGCTTTCTGTTTATTTTCTACCATTCAAAATATTTTTTACAACTAAAGAAAATATTCCGCGCACCTAATAACGTACATTCTCTTTTTCCCTGTTTCTCTGAAATTCCTGGGATCTTATCTTAACAACGCTTATCGATATCTGCTCCACACGCTCAGCGGCCAGAAGTATTCGGACATCAAAGCTCCACCATCAATGTTGCCAATTCAGAAGTTGCATGAATTGCTTCTTGAGATGTAACTTTTAGCGTTCACGGTATGTCGTGGTAGCTCAGGTATGGCCCCAGAGTCAAATCGGATTGTGTTCCTTTATTTTAATTATGTTTTACAGTAATTGTAAAACGTTACTTTGGTTTGTATGTACACCAAACGATTTGTAATATAGCCTGTGTTGATTTAGTTATTTTGGAGTTTTCAAAACAATTTACAGGCATGGTTGGTTGGTGGGAAGTGTGTATGAGTGCACAACCCTGAATTTTGTGTATGAGTGCTTAGACCTATGTTAAATACCTTACCGAACTCAACGTTACTTCACGTAATAAGCACAAATGTCAAACCCACCAACCACACACCAGAATTTATTTCCATTTGATTTTTACCCCTAATTAGGTTAGGTTTGGTATGAAATTTGGTATAATTGTGTAAAGCAGCATTTATGACTTAAAGTTCGAAAACCAGACAGATTGACCTATCCGAAGGGGTATTTTGGGGGGGTTTTGTACCCCAAAAATGGGGGTTTTGCATTTTTTACATATAATTTTGGAAAACGTCAAATTTTAGTTTTTTTTAGAATCAGCTTAAAAAGACGCACGATTTGGTGTTTTGAACATTTCTCTATGTCAAATGGTTATAGAGATATTGAAAGTGCTAAACACAGTACGTTGTCCAATGTTATTCTAATGGAGAATAAGAAAAATTGTATATCTCGCTTATTTATCAACTTATCCTGATGAAACTTGGTATATTGCTTCATATCGCTGTGGTCTATTGATATTTGCACTAAAAACACTTTTTGGCTGATAGTTCCCGTAGCAGCAAACCTGCGTACTCAGCCCCATGTTATTCTTATAGAGAATAAGTAACGTGTTATCTCCCTTAATTATGAAAATAAATTAATAACATTTGGTATGTGGCTTTACCTTCTCGACTTATATTGATATTTGTATAAAACCCCGTTTTTTGTGTTCCTTGCTTCAGCAACCCTGCATACTCAGCCGTCATGTTATTCTTATGTAGAATAATTAAAATTTCTTATAAATCGTTTATTTATGAATGTATATTGATGAAACTTGGTATGTGGATTTATGTGGTATTAAGATACATATATATGCATCGGAAATTCGCTGAGTATGCAGGTTTGCTGCTACGGGGGTATTTTATATGATCGCTCCATCATTTATGAATGTGTACCCGAATGAAAAGTTTCTGATAAACACTGAACCTTATTTGTGAATGCTACAGTAAAAATCTTTCAGAAAAAATAATATAGGCTATGAATAAGTTATTGGTCCAATACTTTCTATTTCAACCGGTTATGATTATGCAACAGTTAAAACTGTTAACACACTGTGGTGGTCAGGATAAGATTAACGCGGTTTAAATAATTATAGAGCTTTGTCACTTTTGTTAAAAAGGTGAAACCTCACTGGAAAACATCTAGCCAAAGAATAATAAAGACTAACATAAGTTGTGAAGAGGGTATTTGATTGGTTAACATATTTGTTGCCATGAAGATCGGAGGGTATAGAGCGTCAAAATGGCGGTCAGCATGTAAGCACAGTTTTTTACCCCAGACGAGACCTCTATAGATATATACCTCGTTGGATACGATAGGATTTGTTATTTAAAAACAACATAAGATAACCTAACCTAACACACTGTACAAGATGGGTGCTAAAAAAAAAAAAAATACCATTTCAACATCGAAGGTCACTCTTGTCACTGACTTTGGCAAAAAATCAATTCCTAGGTTCTAAAATATAGATACCCCCGTAGCAGCAAACCTGCGTACTCAGCGAATTTCCAATGCATATATATGTATCTTAATACCACATAAATCCACAAACCAAGTTTCATCAATATACATTCATAAATAAACGATTTATGACATTTTTATCATTCTCCATAAGAATAACATGGCGGCTGAGTATGCAGGCTTGCTGAAGCAAGGAACACAAAAAATGAGGTTTTATACAAACATCAAAATAACTCAAGTAGATAAAGCTACATACAAAGTTTTATTAATTTATATTCATAATTAAGGGAGATAATAGGTTGCTTATTCTCCATAAGAATAACATGGGGCTGAGTACGCAGGTTTGCTGCTACAGGAGCTATCGGCCAAAAAATGGTTTTTAGTGCAAATATTAATAGACCACAACGATATGAAGCAATATACCAAGTTTCATCAGGAAAAGTTGATAAATAAGTGAAATATACAATTTTTCTTATTCTCCATAAGAATAACATTGGACAACGTACTGTGTTTAGCACTTTCAATATCTCTGTAACCATTTGACGTAGAGGAATGATCAAAATACCAAATTGTGTGTTTTTTTAAGCTGAATCCAATGGTAAAAACAAATATTTGACTTTTTCAAAAATTATATGTAAAAAATTCCAAAAACCCAATTTTGGGGTACAAAACCCCCCCAAAATACCCCTTTGGATGGAGCGATATGGCTGGTTTTCGAACTTAAAGTCATAAATGCTGCTTAAACGTGTAAAGCAGCATGCTTTACACGTTTATACTAAATTTCATCAAAATCGGATCATTTTTACGAGAGTTATCATGCTCACGGACACACATATATATATATATATATATATATACAGTTTCGAACGAATGGTGTTTTTGGGATCTGGGGACCTCAAAACGAAAAGTTATCATGGTCCCGGGCCTAGGTCTTACCATGCCGACTACGGTAATAGCTTCTTCCCTATAGGGGAAATTCGCTAAACAAATAGCTAGGATAAACTGGAAAATACCTGAAACTCATTCCGTTAATATCAAAATAAAATTATGGCCCCTATATAGTCCTGACACAGACTTGCTTGCTGCATTGAGAAATACACCCGCTATTGGCTAAATACACGGCTAATTCATCTACTTCAGAACTTGACGTTAAATTAAAACATATTGTCAATATTAGCAAAATATGTACATACCACTAACTGTTTGTACGTTGTCTTCAGTTCCTCAATTGATAATCATCAAAAGTCCACATTTCTGATCCCAGTCATGGCCATGACGCCTCTAGCTTCCATGAAAAAAAAACCCTAAGTGCGAGGCCTTTGTAGGCGCGAGGCTCTTGTGCGGCTGCATCTGTCGCGCCGCCCTAAGGACGGCACTGGGTCCTTATCACGTTAAGTAGATACCTTGGGTTAGGTAAGGTGTATGAGGTGGTGTGGTCTGTCGGATTCATTTTAGTGTTTGGCCATTCCAAGGAGGTCTACAGCTTACCTCAGCAAACTTCTCACAAAAAGCGAGTGGACATATGTGAGATTTTGTAAATCCCAAATATAGGCTAAGCTAGTCCTCTTATAAAATCCTCCCTAATAGACAACCAAGGCCTATATATGGATACTTACAGCAAGGCTAAAATTAGAATGTGATGGTTGACAAACAATAGCATTGGCCTACCGTATCTACATTATATGAAAGTTAAATAGGTATGGTAACTTAGTCTTAAAGAATACCATTTAATCTTCATATATTATTAAAAAGTTGTAGACAGTATGTCATGTATATTGACAGCATCAGAAGTTTGTTTTTAGTCACATCTTTCTTATATAGGCTACATGTTACTTATGAATAAAACTGTAGGCTATAGGCCTATACCAAAACATCAGGTCTAAAGTTATTCCCACAGATTATTTAACCAGTAATGGAATAATGTTCTCATTCTCGCCGATGTCACTTTTATCGTGTTAAATCCAACTAAACAAACCACAGTCTTATTGACAGATATGTATGAAACTACCATGGAAACATATCCATAACTCAGAAGGTTTACATTTGATTACCGGTATTCTTACAATGTAAATTAAAATATTATTATTGAGCATGAAGAACGTCACGTTTATAGTTTATGATTTTCGATCAAGATGTTAGAACAAATTATCAAAAAATAAACTTCTAGTTCGTAATCGTAACCTCAAAAAAGTAACGCCAAACATCAAGATGACAGCAACTAAAGAATTTTGACTGTTCTAAAGAGCCTGTGTACGGTGTGCCACTAATGTCAAAAGTGGTAGGGTAACTTACTGAAGAATGTTAAAATAATTATTAAAATGTAATAATAATTCGACAATCTCCGGTATAGTTTATCAGAATCATTAAATCGTCAAATCGTTAACCTTAAAAATTTCATGACAATCCATCCACCGGTGGAAATGGAGAGCGTATCAGGAATTAGATTTTTAGACTGAGGTATAAGGATTTTCGCTTCGCTTCAATCCAATAAGATAACTTTATATATGAAATTATAAGGTTTCCACCAAGCTATATAACATAAATATTAATCAGTGTTAAGAATAGCAACCTAATTAATATACCGTAGCCTATCGAACAATTTCATTTGGTTCTTTATTTTGTTCCACTTATGAATGTATAGCCGAGTAAGATCGAAACCATATTGGATTCGCCTGGGTAAATTAAATGTAAGTTAAACAAGTCAAAGCCTATTTCAGATTTAAAATTTGTATCACTTTACCCTTGTTTCTGAAAAAACAAATGTGATTTCCAAACTCTAGAGGTAAATTTACATGAGGTTAGTTCAATGAAAATGATCATTTTCAATCGAAAAGTAGGCCTACGACGAACTTATGCCAAAAGCCACAATTATCCAGAGACTAAGTTTTACCTTACCGAACAAATTTATAAAATGTTTATTTTGGATAAAAATGAAGAAATTTAGTCAAAAATTGTATTAAAACAGTGGTGTATGGACATCATAAACTATGCCTAGAAAATTAAAGTCGATAGGCATACCTTACAAATATTAACCTCCAAAAAGGACCAAACTTATTGAGTTTGCCTTATTGAGTTTGAATAAACAAGTTCTGGTAATGCAATTATCATTTTGTAGGAAAATAAATTTATATTAAACTTCAGTTTTCAATCTGACAGAAAGGAAATAGGCTAGTCCCAGAAAATGGTGAAAAGTAATGTGCCACATAAGTTTTAATAACATACCATCATAGTTAAAAGCACGATGTATAGGTAGCTATAGTTTGTTCTGTTTTCTGTTCTTACAAATGTTAATTATTGTAATATTGTAAAGTTGCATTGGTGATAACCGCCAAATAAAAAACCAAAACATTAATTTTATTTGGTAACTTACCGTAAGTTTTATAAGCAAGATAATAATATTTTTAACAAATTAAGACTTTCTACTTTTAATGAGTGGAAATTGTAATGTAAATAATTACATATATTAGCGTATAATCACTTCAATAATTTTCTTGTTGACATCTTTACTTTCGGTTATAATTCTATAATTCTGTCTGTCGTCTGGAGTCTGGAGTCTGGACTGGACTGGCCAAAGTCCCATTAATAGTGCAGCGCTCAGCCTGCATTTCTTTACATAGAGTACGGTACCAATAAAGTTATTTATTATAATAGTATTTAAAATAATAATGCATCTTTTAATTAGTATAAAATAAAATATACATACAACTTTTAAAGGCTAATAAAATTTAAAACTTAGTTTTTGTGTTTCAAGTTACGAAAAGAAGTTTTTTCCTAGTCAACATGAACATGAACATGAAGTTGCAGTTCTGTAGTGAATCTATGGCACTGTGACTTACGTTACTCTATAGTTGAAACATAGACGTTGGCTAAATATCAACGATTCAAGTACCACTAAAATGGCTCCCAATGTTAATCTTATGGGATAAAAAACAGATTTGTTTTAAAGATAATTTTATTATTACTTAACCAAATATTCCCAATAACGAACTTGACCGAGATTTCGTACTATAGAATCTATCTCTAAAGTTTGAAGTGCATCTGTAGAGGCGTTTTTGAGTTATTTATGACAAAGACACGCCAGTTCGAGTTGATTCTCTTACCACTGTAAGCAGTAAAGTTATGTATAAGGATTTCGTTTCACTCAATCCAATTATAAATTTGAAACGATGTTTGGGCGTAACTCTGAAGTTCCATCACGTGAAACTACTGGACCGATTGAGCTGAAATTTCGCAGAGATGTACTTGATAGTCCTGAATAACACACAGGCATATTAAAGTTGTGAAAATCCTATAGGGCTATGCCCCACGGGGGTTCAAAGTACCCATGTATTCCTTAAGGACATACATTTTTTTGAGTTGATGAAAATACAAACAGCTGATCTTGATTCGTAGTAGTTCCACAGGCTAACCACAGAATGCAGCACACAAAACTATCATGGTTTTTAGCGAATTTCCCCTATAGGGAAGAAGCTATTACTGTAGTCGGCATGGTAAGACCTAGGCCTGGGACCATGATAACTTTTCGTTTTGGGGTCCCCAGATGCCAAAAACACCATTCGTTCAAAACTGTATATATATATATATATATATATATATATATATATATACAAGTGTGTCCGTGAGCACGATAACTCTCGTAAAAATAGTCCGATTTTGACGAAATTTGGTATAAATGTGTAAAGCAGCATTTATGACTTTAAGTTCGAAAACCAGACAGATCGACCTATCTGAAGAGGTATTTTGGGGGGTTTTTGTACCCCAAAAATGGGTTTTTTGCACATAATTTTTGAAATTTTAGTGTTTTTCCATTGGAATCAGCTTACAAAGACGCACAATTTGGTGTTCTTATCATTGCTCTAAGTCAAACGGTTACAGAGATATTGAAAGTACTAAACACAGTACTTGTTTAATGTTATTCTTATGGAGAATAAGAAAAATTGTATATTTCGCTTATTTATCAACTTATCCTGATGAAACTTGATATATTGCTTCATATCGTTGTAGTCTATTGACATTTGCACTAAAAACCATTTTTTGGCCGTTAGTTCCCGTAGCCCTGCATACTCAGCCGCCATGTTTTTCTCATGGAGGATAATTAAAATGTCATAAATAATTTATTTATGACTGTATATTGAAGAAACTTGGTATGTGGCTTTATGTGGTATTAAGATACATATATATGTATTGGAAATTCGTTGAGTATGCAGGTTAGCTGCTACGGGGGTATTATAAATAATTCGCGGGGCGAAGCCTGCGGGTAACATCTAGTAAAAATATATAACAAAGTAATTTGAGTAATCGAAGGTAAGTGTTTTGGTTGTCCTTGAATACAACAATAATTTGTTAAGTGTTTTTTAGGTCCGTATGGATGATTACTGACCTAGAGACTACCACACTTCAGTAACATTTTATATGTTGTAAGTCCTATTCCAAAATGCCTCTAGTTAGTTTTAATTTTTTAATTTTAACCACCTCCCCAAACCGGAGTTCCCACCTCACCCCCAGGGGAAGGTGGGATTCCCCCTCTTTAAAGCCATTGTGTGTAGTATATTACTCGTACTGCCTCCAATAAAAGAATTCGGATGGACATTTCTGGATGAGGTCTGCTAAAAGATTGTCTCTACATGCTACCGTGCTTTATACAGTACACTATACAGGGTGAGTTTTAAATGATTCCCTCCCTACTCTTTTCTTTATTTCTGAAGATATTGACTCCAGACCACCGCTGATAATTGTTGATCAACTTATACTTCATTTTGACTTAGTTCATATTTTTGGTCACCATCTTGGATCCTACATATTGGTTACAAACATATTTTTTCCAAATTTAAAGGTGGGGTTGTGACCCAGCATATAGACTTATTTTTTTACGGTAAAAACAATGCCGCAATCCGTTAAAAAAATCATTATTCGTTCTCAAGATATTGGTGATTTAAAAAATAATAATTTTAAAGAGTATTTTAAAAAATGCCCCGACCTTATGACGTGCCTATATTCTCGTAATATGTCAAATAACGACCATAAACTGCTACCAATCATTGTTTAGGGGCATTGGCTTAGTTTTGAACAAATTACAATTTTCGTCCGCAATCTTGGATCACCCATTTTGGAATGAGATTTTTGTAAGTAAAGGTGGGTTAGTGACTCATCATTTTCAACTGTTTTTCTAGCTGAAACCAGTTGCAACATAATTTACACCGTAAAAAGTTAAATCTATATGATGGGTCACAACCCCAACTTTAAATTTGAAAATACCCCCGTCGCAGCAAACCTGCATACTCAGCGAATTTCCAATGAATTATAACATAACACATTAAGCCACTTAACAGGGATTCATAAGAAATATATTCACAAACAAGTGATATTTAAAATATTAATTATTCTCCATAAGAATAACATTGGGGATGAGTACGCAGGTTTGCTGCAACAAGGAACACAAAATAATGGGGTTTTATGCAAATATCAATAGAACTCAGCTATGTGAAGTCACATACCAAGTTTCATCCATATACATTCATAAATAAGCGATATATAACATTTTAATTATTTTCCATAAGAATAACATGGGGACCGAGTACCTAGGTTTGCTGCTACGGGACCCATAGGCGAAAATTTTTTTTTTGTGCAAACAACAATAAACCACAACCAGATGAAGCTATATACCAAATTTCGTCAGTTTATGTTCATAAATAAGCGAGATATACAATTTTTCTTTTCCTCCATAAGAATAACATTAGACAACGTACTGTGTTTAGCACTTTCAATATCTCAGTAACCAATTGACGTAGAGCAATGATCAAGATACCAAATTGTTTGTTTTTTTATGCTGAATTCAATGGTGAAAATTAAAATTTGATTTAAAAAAAATTCCATGTGGAAACCCCAAAAAACCCATTTTTGGGGTACAAAACCCCCCCAAAACCCCCCTTCGGATGATGCGATTTGTCTGGTTTTCGAACTAGTTCAAATAAATGGTACTTTACACGTTTGTACCAATTTCATTAAGATCGGACCTCTTTTACGAGAGTTATCGTACTTACGGACACATATATATATATAAATATATATATATATATATATAAATATATAATATATATATACATATATAGAAATTTGAACGAATGTTGTTTTTGGCATCTGGGGACCTCAAAATGAAAAGTTATCATGGTCTCGGGCTTAAGTCTTACCATGAGACCTACGGTAATAGCTTCTTCCCTATAGGGGAAATTCGCTAAAAATATATTGGAATCCAATATGGCGGCCAAAATTATGAATTAAGTCAAAATGAAGTATAAGTTGATCAACAATGATCGGCGACTGTCTGGAGTCGATATCTCAAGAAATGAAGACAAAAGTACGGGGGACTCATTTAAAACTCACCCTACATAAAGGAATGTATTGATTAAAGTGGGGTCAAAAGAGAAAAGTATTTTTCATTTTTTGACACCGTGTTTTTCACGTAATATATAGGTTTATTTATTGTTGTCCTCTATGTTATTTCTTAAGATTAAAATCCCCCCCTTCCCGTAGCCGAGGAGAAATTCGACCTTTCGCAGTAAACTCTGATAACAGCGTGAGTTTTATTGGAGCAGTAAATCCAAGACGTGGCCCAACCTGTGATATGTGACTGTGGGCCGACAGGGGTGGAATTGGAACTGCTTGAGTTACTGCAAGCCATGGGGGTGTTCTAGTATGGGTTTGGCAATCGGGTAGGGGCGAAAGTGTTTTCATATTTTTTTGAATTTTTTCAAGTGAGAAAAACTCAATACCGCTCCAGAAAAAAATGACTCAAACTTAAACGTTGTTTGTGATTTCAAGATTTATCGGAAGTTATAGATGAAACAATAAATACCCCCGTCGCAGCAAGCCTGCGTACTCAGAGAATTTCCAATGAACATATATGTCTTAATTATAAATTAAGCCAGTTACCAGGATTTATAAGAAATATATTCACAAATAAGCAATAAAATTACGTAAATAAAATATGAAGTGAATAAAATATTAAATATTCTCCGTAAGAATAACATTGGGGATGAGTACGCAGGTTTGCTGCAACAAGGAATAACAAATAATGGGTTTTTAAGAAGATATCAATACAACTCAACTAGGTGAAGTAACATACCAAGTTTCATCCACATAAATTCATAAATAAGCGATATATAACGTTTTAATTATTCTCAATATGAATAACATGGGGACCGAGTACCTAGGTTTTCTGCTATGGGAACCATAGGTGAAAACATGTTTTATTGTGTAAACAACAATAGACCACAACGAGATGAAGCTGTATACAAAGTTTCGTCAGTTTATGTTAATAAATAAGCGATATATAAATAGTTTATTTTTCTCCATGAGAATAACATTAGACAACGTACTGTGTTTAGCACTTTCAATACCTCAGAAACCAATTGACGTAGAGCAATGATCAAAATACCAAATTGTTTGTTTTTTTTGAGCTGAATTCAATGGTGGAAATTAAAGTTATATTTAAATAAAAATTACATGTGAAAACCCCCGCTCTGTATGGTGCCTTTGGATTAATTTGTCTGGTTTTCGAACTTGGTTCAAATAAATGGTGCTTCACACAATTGTACCAAATTTCATTAAGATCGGACCTTTTTTATGAGAGTTATCGTGCTTACGGACACATAAATATATATATATATATATATATATATATATATATATATATATACAAATTTGAATGAATGGTGTTTTTGGTATCTGGGGACCTCAAAATGAAAAGTTATCATGGTCTCGGTCTTAAGTCTTACCATGAGACCTACGGTAATAGCTTATTCCCTATACGGGAAATTCGCTAAAAAGAGAGAACTATTTCATCTTATATCCGACTATGTAAAACTTGGATCGTCAAGTATAGCGTGGAAACACTTCCGCTTGTGGGAGAACTTAAGTGATGCGTCAACTTACATTGTGGCTATCGAATCAGTTTTTCCTAGTCGAGTAGGGGAGAGCAAGAGTAGGCTTGGAGTACGGAGTAGCCTAGGTATACTCAAATGTTACCAAGGTATGTTCTAAAGTGGTATGCAATACGACGTTCTACTGTAGCCCTTTTGACGTAAAACATGAGATCGTATAATGTTTGAGTTAGGAGTGGGCTCCGCTCACGAAACATTTGGAGTTTCTGCCTGCTTCCTCCATAAGGCTAATGTTAACTTTAAGCCATTTCCCCTCCTCCTTTCAACCCTTTGTCCTACCATCCCTCCTCATCGGATTATCCGTAATCTTTGGTTCACAGCACATTTTAAAGGGCAAACAAATACCTAACGATTACAGTGTGCAAATTGTCGATAAAAATAGTAATCTTTCGATAAAATAAAAAAATATTTATTTACGATTTGTTTATGGTTGAACTATTTTTCATATCTTAATTATGCTCACTAAATTTGCTAGGTATTTTTTTGTTATATTTAATGAGTGATAGGTCAAGATATCGGATAATCCGTTGAGGAGGGACGGGCTTTGAATGATAACATTGGCCTTATGGGGGAAGCAGGTATAGACTGTGACTGAAACCCATTTTATTGAAAAACTTAACGGATTTTGACACTAGACATTTTAAGATTCACAAAAATAGGGTACGAGTTTTTCTTTTGATTTGATTTGTGGTAAAAATGTTATCTATATCTATAAAAGTCAAAGCCCTGGCTGACTGACTGACTCACTCATCACTAATTCTCCACCTTCCCATGTAGGTAGAGAGCTGAAATTTTGTACACTGATTCTTAAGGCATAAAATCGGAAAACTAAATGGTTTTCATCCTGATCTGACCTTAGGGCTCCGCCAGAGACCCCGAAAAAGTTCCCATGTATTCCTTATGGACATTCAATTTTATCTGAGCTGATGAAAATACAAACAGCTGATCTTGATTTGTAGTAGTTCCACGGGCTAACCACTGAGTGCAGCACACACAAGTCATAGTTTTTATAAATCATTTGCGGGGCGAAGCCTGCGGTTATCAGCTAGTTTGTATATAAAATAACTCAAAAATAAACGTCGATCGTGAAAGTTTATTAAGTATAATAATCCCGAATAAAATTACTTTTATAACGTTTTTCGTATATTTAAATACAAATAATAGTTGCATTATTTAATTTCAATTCTTTGTTTAGTTTCATCAAGGACTGCATTGTTGGAACAGGACTGTATTGGTTTTGCACAGCTGTTTTTTCTTCATCGTTATTTCCGTTAATGTAATCTATAAACCGTAAATGCCCGCATGTTTCTTTCTCTTGCATTTGTCACACTGAATATGTAACTTTGTTTTACCTGTGAAATAAAACTAACAACTGAGGCGTAATACAAATAGTTGCATCTCTATACTTAAGTTGCCTTTAACCAGCCCAATATTTTAACTTTGTTAACGAAAGGAAGAATGTTTTTAATTTTCAGAAACGCATTTCTTAGGTGTGTTGCATTTACTGCTCTATACTGCAACAATTGTTTTATAACTTGTTTAGCTCTTCCTTAGCAGTCAGTTTTGATTCAATTGGATGTTTTGCTCTCCGTCTACGGATTAAAAGTCATTTAAATTTGTCCATTTCAGAGATATCGGTGACAAGTACCATATTATTAGTACTAACAGCTCTATAAACATTTATATTTTCCAATTAGACGATAAACAGAACGTCATGTTATGTTACAATTGTGTTACAGTTGTGTTCTTGTGATATTAAGTTTACAAAGATCAACTGACACGTTGAAGTTATATTTGCCCCTCCCTCCCTCTGTTGTGTCAAGTGTAACAATTGTACAACAAAGTTTAAAGTTGTCAGTACTCGACAATTCATGAGTGCAGTTTCGATTGTAAAACCAACTGTTTGTTTTGTTCCCGAATCACTTTGTTTTACAATGGCAGTACTCAGCAACGACCTTGGAATTAAAAAAGTACTGGGGGTCCGAGCTTTACACGGGGAAGGTCAGTCAGTTTGTTTAGATGACTTATTGGGATAATTTTCACTGATTTGCTTAGCTAATTTGGCTCTTTTCTGCATGTTTAATGTATCTGGAGTAGCCTAGTTATTTTAGCTCAATGTCATTTTGATTCATTTTGGATATGACCGTTTATATGTAATCTTCATTCAACGGTTTTAGTAACTGCTCTAATGAAACTACATGCTAATACTAAAACTACATGAGTATTACTTTGACAGCTCACTGGTTGATTATAAGCAATATTTTGATTATTTTGTTTTTATTTCAAAGTTCTTAAGTGCAATGTTATTTTTTCCTTTTCAAATTCGTAATTTTTACATTATATGTTTTTTCCTGGGGATTAACTTATTTTGAACATTTGAAGAAAATCTTTAAAGACGTTTTTGAGATCAAAGATTCAAGCTAGCAAACCTTACTCGTGTGAGAGCATAGGAGTTCAGAACCTTTCTAGCTCTTTCTCCCTTTCAGAAGCACTAAATCATTACAACCCCAAAATCACCATTCACCCCAGCCAGACTTCCTGGTGACAAATTTGTCAACGGCTTGGGTGAGGACAAAGATTTGAGGAAGTGGGGAAGTGAGCTGGGCTCTGTTGTCTCAAAATAGAAATCTATAATTTAGAATACATTAAATCAAGTGGGAAACCCTCTGAAAGTTATTCGCAAATGCAAAATATATTCCTGTTGTAACTCGGATAGTACCCCCGTCGCAGCAAACCTGCGTACTCAGCGAATTTCAAATGCAAAATATATATCTTAATACCATATAAAGCCACATACCAAGTTTCATAAAATATATTCACATATAAGCGATATATACAATTTTAATTATTCTCCATAAGAGTAAAATTGGTGATGAGTACGTAGGTTTGCTGAAACAAGGAACACAAACAATTGTGTTTTATGCAAATATAAATAGTATTTAACTAGGTGAAGCCACATACCAAATTTCATCAATATTCGATCATAAGTAATCACTATATAACATTTTAATTATTCTCCATAAGAATAACATGGTAGCTGAGTAAGGAGGTTTGCTGCAACAAGGAACTAAAAAAATGGTTTTTTATGCAATGTAACTCAACAAGGTGAAGCCACATACCAAGTTTTATTAATTTATGTTCATAATTAAGGGAGTCGTTACATTTGAGAGTTATTCGCAAATGAAAAATATATTCCTGTTGTAACTGGGATAGTACCCCCGTCGCAGCAAATATGGGGATCAATGTAAATATGAATATTACTCAACTAGGTGAAGCCACATACCAAGTTTCATTAATATAAATTCATAAATAAGCAAAGTATTCAATTTTGATTATTCGCCATAAGAATAACATGGGGAATGAGTACGCAGGTTTGCTGCAACAAGGAAGACAAAAAATGGGGTTTTATGCAAATATCAATAGAACTCAACTAGGTGAACCAACATACCAAGTTTTATTAATTTATGTTCATAATTAAGGGATACATTACATGTTACTTATTCTCCATAAGAATAACACGGGGGCTGAGGACGCAGGTTTGCTGCTACGGGAATTATTGGTAAAAATTGCGTTTTTTGTGCAAATAACAATAGACCACAACCAGATAAAGCCGTATACCAAGTTTTGTTAGTATACGTTCATAAATAGGCGTGCTTTAATTTTTTTTTTCTTATTCTCCATAGGAATAGCATTGGACAACGAACTGTGTTTAGCACTTTCAATATCTCCATAATCATTTGACGTATTTGACGTAGACCAATGATCAAAACCCCAAATTGTGCGCCTTTTTAAGCCGATTCTGATAGAAAAAACTACAATTTGACTTTTTCAAGAATTATATGTAAAAAATCTCAAAAAACCAATTTTTGGGGTTCGAAACAATTATTCTTGATTATTCATGGGGGGCGGGGGGCGGAGCCTAAACGTTAAAACTTCTCTCATTAGAGAAGAAAGTATAAACCAAAATGTCTTGTTGTTTAGCTCATGCTTGATTGTTTATTCAAATAATATACCATTTTGTATTGCATATTTATGAACAGATTTTTTAAACTTGGGTTTAATTTACCGGTTTTTACATTAAGCTCCAATTCCAGTTATTCGCAGAACCTGTGCCAAAAGGGGGCCTCCCCTAGTACTAAATCACCCCCACCCCCGCTATAAAAACATCCCTTGCCCCCAGAACGCTCACGCAGGCCTGCTTCACTGAATAAGCAAGAAAATCAAGCATTTCTCTACTTCAAGAAAGAAGAAGTCGTTATTTATTCATAAAGACATCTATTTATAATCTAGCTGTAAAAAAGAACAAGATCTTTGTGTCAAGCCTTCACTATTGTCTTAAATGTTTGTTTATGTGTTAATTGAAATACCGTAACGGCTAGATGTGCCTTTTGGGGGTTTGGAAAACCTTCAGGGCTCTGCCCTTTGGGCTTTCAAAGTTCCCTTGTTATTAGTATGGAAGAATATTAGCTGTTGATACTATCAAAACGGTACAGAATGAATCACAGAGAGGTGTTCCAAAACTTTGACTTATTTCTGTTTTAACAACATTAAAACGTCCTAATATTTCGTTTAAAAAGGTTTAACCTGTCTGTTTTGATAAACAATTGAACCGGCTAAGTTTATAATACTATTTGATACTCCAATTTCTAGTACCAGCATTGTCATAAATAACATTAAAACAAGAATGCACGGCGCTGCTTAGGCAATATTGATACTGCATTCATTCGGTGTCTTGCACTGGCAGGCGTTCAAATACGCCAGCCTGGTATAAAGGTAAAGTAGAATTAATTATTATAATATGAACCGTTTAAAACGCATGGCCTCAATTATATTTTTAGGCAAACTTACTTTTCGTCCTAGCTTTAAATTTATCGTACATTTATAAGATCCTGATCCCTGCCACTGCGCATGGAGATCTATCAGATAGATAGAGACGTTTTAAATGTATATTTACATTATGTAAAGTTTCAGCTGACTAACTAAATCAATTAAACTCCATAAGATTAACTTTGAAACTTTGAAAGCCAATAGGACAAAGCTCTGCAGGTAAATTAAATGTTGTTAAACCCCCAAAGGGCACTTTTAGAGATCAAGTGCTTTTCATTGATACCAAATATTAAAGTAAAAGTAATAGTTTAATGGGTCAAAAATCGTCGAACAAAGAATAAGAAATCATTTTAATAATATACATAACAATTTGTAGATAAGCTAACATGTTTCTTCCATAAGAATAACATGGGGAATTTCAGGATAAGTGAAGCGAAGCCTTTATATCTTAGGGAAAAATAAGTTGCTTTCATAACCACTAGAGGAAAATCTCTTCAATTTTACACCTTTATAGTCGAATTTCACTGTCGTACAATTACATGGGGAGCGAACGAAGCGGATTCGTTCATTTCATGGAATGAACGTAGCGAATTCACTACATGTGGAACGGGCGAATAAGATTCAGCACTCGAGGGGGGCAGGTGTTACACGCTCTCCCTTGAATGTAACAGTTAGGAAATGCAAAGAAGAAAATTGAAGTAACGGGGAAGTTCCCTACCAAAGCACAGGGAAATACAAGCGCCTTCGTAGGTTTTTAATTTGCCAGACGGTTGGGTAATGAGGTTAGCAGCGGAATATCTGCAGGCGCTGTTTATTTTATCTTAATGGAATTCCTGGTATTACCTTGACAGGTTCTACAGAAATTGGTAGGAGACACGAATACATAAATATTGGTTGTTACTTCGTGTTAATAATCTGTTAATTTATTAATTAATAAGGTAACATTGGCAGATCAAGAAATCTAAATTTTACCGTGGACATACTCATATCCCAGTCAGTTTTAAATTGTAACAAGATAGCATATAAATTTTCTCGAGGACTTCGAAAAGGCCAAATAAACTATATATGGCAGGTTAATCTGTTAACAGTACTTCTCAATGTATCTACTGGAATATTTGTTTTATGATTAATTATAATTTATACAAATGAAAATCTTACACCAGTAACTTTTAGAAGACGTCCAAGTGGATATGCGTTACTTTCTTCACCCCTAGATACTAAATAAACTCCAAACTACTCCATCTTCTTCCCCTTTTTGGAGTTTCTTTCCTAAAAAAACTCTTGTGATAGCTTTATAATGACTTTTAGATGTGAGAAAACAGTATCTATTATGTGATCTTTAGGGTTGAGAATTCAGTGGTAAATAAAAAGTAATACGAATTATAACTGGATACACGTGATGATAAAACAAAACATAAAGTTGTTCCATATTTAAATGGAAATATGAAGTTCTCTAGAGCTAATACTAAAAGGTTTCATGGAGGAACTTGAAAGTATTAGCTTCTTTTGAAAGTAGCTAGCTAATTACTAATACATACACATATCAATTCAAGCAACGGACTTAATGGTAAAAATTGTAAAATGACATTGTAAAACACACCTTTGCAACAGACCTCCAACTTGGCGAATTCACTGTGTAGTTGTCAAACAACTTATCATGTTTTTTAAAGTTTTACCATCAAGGTCAAAATACCTATAAATAATGTAAGGGTTTCAGGCAAACTACTGTTATTACAAATGAATCCGGAACAATACTTGTGCTCAATCTTCGCTAAAAATTATTAAGTTGGTAGCACTTATTTTATATTGACAACAATGAACTCATTGATGTACCAGCTGATTTCTTTTCTACTTTTCATTAGCGAAAAAAATATTTGGATCAATGGCATGATTTAATCTTTTCTCCCATAAGAGAATATTGTTCATCTAATTTGATGGATCATTGGAGTTAATCAACAACGTGTTCCTTTTGTTTAGCGTGCGACTCAAGCAATCACATATAGAAGTGATATATGCCATTTTTCCCAGCTTTGAAATCCCTCTTTTCGTCCAGACCGCGCAGTAAACACTAATATCAGCAGCGACAGTTTTATTGGAGCAGTAAATCCAAAAAGTGGTCCAACCTGTGTGATATGTTACTGTGGGGCTGACTGGAGTGGAGTGATGGTGTAGGTTGTGTAAGACGATCTTTGGGTAGGGTTTGGAGGATTGGGCAAGTATAGGGGCGAGCAGTTGGACATGTTTGAATAATGTTAAGGATATATGGGATTGGGAAGAGACGGTAAGGGTCAGTGGTAGGGCGAGAGTGTAAGGGTGAGTAGTTGGGCGAGAGAGTAGGACAAGTAGTAGCTAGTAGAGAAGGCGAGAGGATAAGTAGGAGGGATTATAACAAGAGGATAGGGTAAGTGGAAGGGGCAAGTTGGTAGTGCAAAAATGTGTAAGGAGATGGGACTTGTAAGTAGAGCGAGTGGATAAGCGCTAATGGGAATAATTTGAAAAACGAATACATCTAACAGATCCATTCACCCTAATTGGCGGGTATGGGAGGTAATGCCAGAGAGATAGCGTATACCCCCACCCCTACAACGATTGTGTAGAATCAATCAATCATTAACAAATATTTAAACAATGATCAAGTATAAGTGTACATCAGTTTGACTGTACTGAGACGTGAGGAGGGGGAAAGTCCAAGCGCCAACTCAACGAAACGACCTGTAAAACCATACTGTAATTTCTTTTAAGTCTCGGGCGATCATACACAATATTAATGACACTGAAGAGACAACAACGACCAACTTTGTGACGTATCCGGCACTTGTACCGCAACACTTGCCTTGTCAGCTAAAGTTGGCAAACGTATTTTCCTCTCCGTGTCACAAACTGAGGGCGGTTATGAGTTGTCTGTGGTATCAACATTTGTATCAATAATTTGAACCATAAATGAACAATTTATGTTAATTCGTTGAGGAAGGACGGGATGGGAAAGATAAAATTGGCCTTATGGGAGAAGCAGGTAGAAACGCCAATAGGTTCATGACCGCAGCCCCCTCTGCCGTAGCAAAGAAAAGGAGGCAGAGATCTTTGGATAGAGGAATGATATCCTCGTTTGCACTGTACAAAATTGAAATTTAAAAAAGTCATTAAAGGAATACACTATGTTATTTCCAAATATTTTCTAAATTATGGAATACTAGCTGTTCCCGCAGGCTTCGCCCAGCAAATAATTTATAAAAACTATGACAATAATGTGTATTGCATTCTGTGGTTAGCCCGTGGAACTACTACGAATCAGCTGTTTGTATTTTAACATTAACATTGAGTGTCGTTAAGGAATACATGCGAACTTTGTCGGGGTCTCTGGTGGAGTCCTAAGGTCAGATCAGGATGAAAACCATTTAGTTTTCCTATTTTATTCCTAAAGAATCAGTGTACAAAATTTCAGCTCTCTACCTACATGGGAAGGTGGAGAATTAGTGATGAATGATTCAGTCGGTCAGTGAGTCAGTCAGCCAGGGCTTTGCCTTTTATAGATATAGAAGAAATTGTAAACATACACAACATATTTGTTTACTACACACAAACCGCTTTTGTGTTGATACAATTTTCAAACATGGTACAGCTAATGTATTCGAAGTTCACTTAATCACTGTGTAAGACGCCGACGCAACCAGGGCGTGTTTAAAGGTGAATGTGAATGAATGATGAGTGTGGTAGCAGTCATAGCTGAGAGGGTTGAGGACTGGCCTACCACCCAGAAGACTCGGGTTCAAATCCCGGTGAAATCAATAAGAGTTTTAAAACTCAGACTGCCACTGTGCTTCGTTGGTCCCGGGTACTTAAATAGTCGGTGGGTCATGTCAGAGGCACGGGTGCGAAGCCTTGTTACTGATGACGATTTATTCTTTAGCCAGGTCCATTGCTTAATTTACTCTTTAAATGTACATTTCAAGTCTACTTCTTCCATTTCACGATGGTGAATGATCGTGGTAGGTTTCCTCAGAGAATATCGGGAAAACTAAAACGCTGTTTCCGGTCCCAGCGAACATTTCCGTTTCCGTGTCAAACGAACCATCGTATCGGTGGTGTTTTTTGCTGACTCTACAAAGCTCCAATATTGTGACAGAGCGACGACGTCTGTTAACTATGTCACCCATCAGTCACTGTTGTCTTTCTATCTGACAAATATTTCAACAATTCCTGTTAATTAGGTTCCTGTATAAGATAATTTTTGGATCGATTTAAATAAAAAAGGTATACAAACTAAACATTATAGAAGATTTGCTTTTAAAATTAAATTATTTTCATACTTAAACCTTTTTTATACAGTGTGGGTGAAGGTATTAAAACAAACAAGTATCCTGTATGGTCTATAGCTATTATTTGATTTGCATTTATGTGAATGTCCTATTTACTATTTACATACTGTGGAAAATAAATCATTATGCAAGTATGAACACGTGTTAATTCATAGACAAACCAGAAACTTAAACCCATGATAAAATATGAAACTATAATAATTAGTTCATTTTAAAGTTTTGATTTTTGTTTTTGTCCTTTAATTAAGATTTTTAGGAAAATAATTTAAACAAAATTTGTTTCCATTGGATTCTTCCCCATCTAATTTACTCTATATGTTCCAAGTTTCAGCCTTCTAGGTAGTACGATAACTTCAGAAACGTGCGCAAAGACGTAAATTTACCATTTTTTTCTATTTAATTATCTAACACCGATAATATTAGGATTAACATTCCGTATTAGTTTCTGATCATTCGTGGAGTCGTGTGGAGCTATAACCTCTACGAAGGGAGGGGAGCTATAAGTCTTTACATGTTGTCAGTTGAACTTCGTAAACTTAATTTCCTCCCGTCAAGAACACAACTGCAACATGAAGTATGACACCGACTCCGTCCAACATTATGTTTATCGTCTAAATACAGAATGTATTACTTTTAGGGTTTTAAAGCGCTAAACATTCGATATTAGTTTTATTATAATGGTTTGTTTATAATTTTATGTGCTAAAACAAAACAATATATATATACTGAATTTTGTTAACTCTTAACTGGAGGATTATAATTTGAATACATATGTAAACTTTAAAAAGAAACCCATTTATGATACAGTGTTCGATAGTATACGAATGTATACTTTTGCAACATAACAAATATTTATATATATAAAAATATAGTTTTTGAATGCATGCAATCAAATGAGAAGTTTAAAGGTGTTATCGTCACAAATCCCCAACGATATACAATACTATCAACATGTTTGTTAGGATTCGTAAAGGTGTAAAAATTCATGAAGTTACCAAACTTGCCTCAGGCCTTCGCTCAATGTTAATCAATGGCAGACGGTGGCCATTTGGTCGAATGTAAACATATAAGCATGTGTATGTTAATTGTAAAAGTCCATCAATTTCCCCACAGAATGCAGTACAAACCATTATTTTTCGCTTTCCATTAATCTTACCGATATAACTAAGATCATCAGACCTAGTGTTTTCTGTAAACATGAGTTGAATATACGATTTGAAAAGTAGAGTATAGGTAGTTTTCTAAATTATAACATAATAATAAATATAAAATACTAATTTCAGTTCACAACGAAACCATACAACACAACACGTGAGACACGAAAATTAAGGACATGAAATATGTTTTCGCTTTGACAGAATCAAACAACGAAAACAAGGTCGAGCACAAATCAGCTGTTTAACAATACAGTTCGGAATCAATCCAAACATCGCTGCTCACAATACAATCTGCACCAATTGACACGACTGGTTTTACAAACAGAGCTCGTTTATCAATGATATTGAGTTTTAGAAAAATTCCATATTTTTACTAACAAGCAAAAGCACTTACTAAGAGTAATTAGTTTAAGTCGTAACTATTTTAAGGTTAATTATGTTTTATAAATTCAACAAAATACCTATAATGTTTCTATTTAAAAACCTAGCACGTATATAATGTATTAAATAACTATAGTAAAGAAAATGGATTCAAGAACGAAGTCAAAGAGTACCAACTCGTTTCTTCATAAAACTCTAATAAACGGCTGAGTTTTGTTAAAAAGTTGTATTTTAATACCTTAAACGTCAAGTCAATTTAATCAAGTTAATTACAAATTATTTTTTTAAATTTTCTGTAAAAGCTTTCAGCCTACGTTAACACATTTATGACAGAGTAAAAATAAAGCGTTGTATAAAGGAACAACAAAATGTTTACCGAAACGCGAAAATAATTATTTTGTCGTCGCCATTTTAAATGTATGAATGTTTTAGAAATTAAAAAACTAACTTACATATAATGTTTTTGTTTGATAAAATTTCATTTACTATTAAATATTTTAAAGCTACTACCAATTAAGTTATACTAGTAGCCTGTCGCGGCTTCGCTCGCGATCACAACGTAATATTTTACTGGCAATCCCGTATAACTATTGTGTTACCGTTCCAAGGCCAACATGGCCTGCTGATTACCTGTGTTTACTCCATCCAACTGATTGCTTAAAACTTTTAGTTATTTCTCAATGTTAAACTTATGGGGGAAAACTAAACTTTAAGGGGCCCCAGGGCCTCACTCACAAATTATTTCTCTATAAAAATTGTTTCCAACACAACTTCACGTTAGGCAACTTTCCAGTGACACCAAAAACATGAAAATCGGTTCAGTAGTTTAGGAGGAGTGATTGTCACAAAAAACCTGCTCGCCTATTAAATAAGTATAGATTTGATTAACTTATTCACTTTAAAGTTTACAAAGTATTTATTTGTTTGAGATTTTATTTAACGTTTATGATGTAAGCTCGATCGAGATTCATAGGTGGGGGAGTAAACAACAATATCAAACCGGGGGAGTTTTATGAACCCCCTAAACTTGGGGCGTGCTCAGACCTCACAATGATGTCGGACTTACAAAAAGAAAATACCACGATTGGTATAACCACAGAGAAACGAATCTATAACATCTGTTGACTGTGGTGAAATACTTGGTTTGTGTTAACAAGAGGAAATTTAGTTCTCCAAGTGTTTACAAGCAGAGAGTTGATAAAAGCGAAAAGAGGTTGATATAAAGCTAGTGTAACAAACTGTACATGTCCTCTGCACTATATTATTTAATTTTTAGCGAATTTCCCCTATAGGGAAGAAGCTATTACCGTAGTCGGCATGGTAAGACCTAGGCCCGGGACCATGATAACTTTTCGTTTTGAGGTCCCCAGACCCCAAAAACACCATTCGTTCGAAACTGTATATATATATATATATATATATATATATATATATATATATATATATATATATATATATATGTGTCCGTGAGCACGATAACTCTCGTAAAAATTATCCGATTTTGATGAAATTTGGAATAAACGTGTAAAGCAACATTTATGACTAAGTTCGAAGACCAGCCAGATCGCTCTATCCGAAGGGGTATTTTGGGGGGTTTTTGTACCCCAAAAATGGGTTTTTCGAATTTTTCACATATAATTTTGGAAATAATCAAATTTTATATTTTCCCATTGGATTCAGCTTAAAAAAACACACAATTTGGTATTTTGATCATTTCTCTACGTCAATTGGTTACCGAGATATTGAAAGTGCTAAACACAGTACGTTGTCTAATGTTATTCTTATGGAGAAAAATAAAAATTTTATATCTCGCTTATTTATGAACGTATACTGACGAAACTTGGTATACGGCTTCATCTGGTTGTGGACCATTGATATTTGCTCAAAAAGAAAATTTTTTACCCAAGGCTCCCGTAGCAGCAAACCTGCGTACTCAGCCCCATGTTATTCTTATGGAGAATAAGTAACGTGTTATCTGCCTTCATTATGAAAATAAATTAATGAAATTTGGTATGTGGCTTTACCTACATGAGTTATATTGATATTTGTATAAAACCCCATTTTTTGTGTTCCTTCCTTCAGCAAACCTGCATACTCAGCTGCCATGTTAATCTTATGGAGAATAATTAAAATGTCATAAATCGTTTATTTATGAATGTATATTGATGAAACTTGGTATGTGGCTTTATGTGGTATTAAGATACATATATATGCATTGGAAATTCGCTGAGTACGCAGGTTTGCTGCTACGGGGGTATTAAATGTTGGTAAGGCATGGAATTACCTACGTGTTCAATTAACTTGCATAGTAAAATTGTGATTTGAATCTTTAGATTGCTTCTCTTGCCTTGTGAACTGGAATGTATCCACTTGCACCCTCTCTTCACTAGCACATTCACTCTCTCCTGTCCACTTGTCCTGCTAACTTGCCTCTCTCCACTAGCCCATTTTCACTCTCTCCTGTCCACTCGCCCTATCAACTTGCACTGTTAACTACCCTCTTTTTACTTACACATAATCACATTCTCCTGTCCACTTTGCTATCCACTTGCACTACTAACTTGCCATTATCTCCTAGTTCGTACCCACTTCTCCTATCCGTTCGTTTCTTTCCCCAAACCCTAATCAACAAAACCACAACCCCATCCTATACCATCTCATCACTCCACCCCAGTCAGCCCCACAGTCACATATCACATTTAGGTTGACCACGTCTTGGATTTACTGCTCCAATAAAACTCCCAACTGCTAATATCAGTGTTTACTCCGTTACGTAGAATCAATATTAGGTTGGGGCTAAATTGGGGGAACCTAATCTAAAAAATTCCAAAATAAATAGACCACTCATATTATGTGAACATTTATTATGATCTACAGTAGTAGTTGAATCACATTTCAAGTTATAATTGTTTCATTAGTAAAAAAAAAAAAAAAAAAAAAACAGCAATATGCTTAAAAGATTGTTGTTACGAATTGTTACCACGTATGAAATATGTTTTCACAAACAACAACAACAAGACCGAATTGACCAGAGACAATAACAACAAGACCGTCGCATCCAGAGACAACAACAAGGGTTTCATCTCTACTAACTAAATCACCCCCTTCTACACGAGCTTGTTTACCGAATCTGGATCTCTTTTGTGAAGGATAAGAATAAACCTGTATTGTTGATAACACAAAGAAACATCATGGACAGTGTTACGATTAACTTATTGTTATATTAAGAAAAGTTTAATGTTTGTCCTCAATGTCCTCACGCGTGTAATTACGCCCTATTTTACTTTTATCCAACCAAGCAAAAGACATGGCTTTAATATTGTAGAAATACCTCATAAATACAGCCTTATGCTGTGCTCTATTTTACACGAAATTACACAACAAATACACACAAGTCTGGGTGAAAACTCCTAGCATGTCAAAAAAATACCAAAAAGAAATACGTTGAAGTCAATACAATATTGTAAACAGTAATGGAAAAAGGTGATTAAACTTAATGGGCATCGTGGTTAAATGATAAATTAAAAATAGAGTAAACCGAATGATTTAACTACCTGAGCAAAGCTCGGTCCCCTATAAAGAGGACATATTGAAATAATGTACGAGTGATAGGAAATCCATGAGTCACTTACAGATTTCCTAAACAGGAAGCTTGAGGTAAACCGGAAACTGTGTTCGTTGGTTTAGGTACAACGGTGGGGCACAACACGAACACAGTAGGTGTTATTTTCTTTAGAAATACACAATTTTATCGGCTGTTTGACCTTTGTAAAAATATGTTTTTTTTACTGAAATTAGTTTTTATCGCATCTTTTGACCTTTAATGTGATCGCATACGTATCCGTTGCTGATACAGTATAACATTTTACAAGCAGAAATAAACTAACTTTAGGTATATTTAATCCAAAGGTATTTCAAAACATTGACTTACTCCTAATATTATAATTTTTTTTATAAATAAACATTAAGTAAAAGTAAAATTTGTTTTGAATTGCAGGAGTGTATAATGATTCTACTAAGTCTACAGACATTAACTGATGATTCTCAAAGTTGTATTTTCCTAAAGGTGTGTCTTAATCCTACGACTCCCTTTCTACAACCCTCGGTCCTTTTTTACCCCCCCCCCTCACCAATCTATCAAGTGATTTTTCTTGTAAGACAGGTCCCACTTCGACTATCAGGACATTTGTTAGGAAATCTTCTCTTGGCTTGGATTTCCTCCGTCGATTCGTAGGTCAGTGGATTGTATTGCCAAAATGGTTTATCAAATTTATTTTTTCCATTTACGTTGACCACCTAAACACGGGTGAAAGTTGGTCATAAGCTGCTATAATTTGAGCAGGTAAAATTTTGAAGTAATTCCAGAAGTTTGCTTAAAGCAGCTGATCTTTCTTATGTACTGTGTTTTGTTATTTTCAATCGCTACCAAAGCTGAATTTCAATGATTACTGTTCTTCTAGAAGATCAGCATAGCAACATTTGAGCCCTAAGAACGAACGTTTTGAGGGAATTCGGCAAATCTACGCATTATCCCCTTTAATATGACACATAAATCTTGTAAATTGGTTCAGTCGTCAGCGTTTCAACCGTGTATTAATATATAAGATATCGCCATTTTACTCACTGAAATCTCTAGGATTATTTTCTCTCTTTAAAATAAGCCATAAATCAACGGTATTGTATAATCCTTTGAGGAAGTTCAAAAGTTAACATTGGCCTTGTGAGGGAATCAGGAAATAGCCCAGTTTCGTGACTGGAGCCTCCTCTTAAATTTTTGTGTACGGTATATATTTACAAAGTTTTCCCCGCACATTTAAACGTGTGGCCAGTCAGAACGTTGTGTGGTCGTTGCCCCAGAGACTAGCTCGCATCGCATACAAGGCATGACCGTGTACTGTTGGGAGGTGGGGATTCCCTGGGGGGGGAGCAACACTCGGTACACGAAACCGGCGTTATTCAATATGTATAATTTGTGCCACTGTTGTTCCAGCGTTAAATACTTGTTTTACCTCTAACAGAAAAATTACTTTGGGTTCTTTTACTCGTAGCTTGTGAATTTTTCTTTATGGGTTTTCCGTCCAATATTTATTTATTACATTTGCTTGCTATATATACAGGCAAAAACCCAGTTCCACATATAGCAATTCATAATGCTATTCACAACAACTCTTGGCTTAGGGGAAGTTTAATTCCAAAGTCAAAGCTGGTTACCACGATCGCGCACAATTACCGTTTTAAGTGAATGTAGAACATTACGGATTCCGAACCAACAAAAAACAAATATAAATAAATTAAAAACTAAAATAGAGCAGCAAAAATTATAAGTGATACATACAATGTACTTTAACAATGCCAGAACACAGGACGACTAACGTGTTATGAATCTGGAAACATTTATTTTTTTAAGCGCCTTACGCTATCAAAAGAAAAATTCACTCTGTCTGCTATATAATTATATGTTCACATCATAGTATTGACCGGCGAGTTATAACCAATTTAGGTAAGGTTCCGTGGGAATGAGAAAACCATTAATTATCGATTATTAAATGCAGGCACATAAACATTTATTTTAGATAACAAAAAATAATAAAAAACAACCCCTCTTAAAATCTTCTGAAGAAAAACTCCTTGAGCACATGGCCTTGAATGCGAACCCAATCAGTAGATACATATTTTGAACTTTTAGCGAATTTCCCCTATAGGGAAGAAGCTATTACCGTGGGCCTCATGGTAAGACTTAAGCCCGAGACCATGATAACTTTTTGTTCTGTGGTCCCCAGGTGCCAAAAACACCATTCGTTCAAATTTGTATGTATGAATATATATGCCCGTAAGCACTATAACTCTCGTAAAAAATTCGGATCTCAATGAAATTTGGTACAAATGTGTAAAGTACCATTTATTTGAACGAGTTCGAAAACCAGAAGAATTGCACCATGCGAAGAGGGTTTGTCTGGGGGGGATTTTGTACCCCAAAAATGTTTTTTTTTGGGTTTTCACATGTAATTTTTATTTAAATCAAATTTGCATACCGTTGAATTCAGCTTTAAAAAAAACAAACAATTTTGTATTTGTATCATTGCTCTACGACAATTGGTTGCTGAGTTATTGCAAGTGCTAAACACAGGACGTTGTCTAATGTTATTCTTATGGAGAAAAATAATGATTTTATATCTTGCTTATTTATAAATAATATAAACTGACGAATCTTGGTATATGGCTTCATCTGGTTGTGGTTTGTTGTTGTTTGCGTATTTTCACGTATGGTTCCCGTAGCAGCAAACCTAGGTAATCGGTCCCCATGTTATTCTTATGGAGAACAATTAAAATGTTATATATCTCTTATTTATAAATGTATATGAATGAAACTTGGTATGTGACTTTACTTAGATGAGATCTATTGATATTTGCATAAAAACCCATTATTTTGGGTTCCTTGTTGCAGCAAGCCTGCGTACTCATCCCCAATGTTACTCATATGGAGAATAATTAAAATTGTATTTATCACTTATTTGTGAATACATTTTTATGAAACTTGGTATGCGGTATAAAGACATTGGAAATTCGATGAGTACACAGGTTTGCTGTGGCGGGGGTATTTATAAGTTCTATTTGACTCTTGTTATAGCGATTATTTACTTTAGTTACCAATATTAAACTCTAGAATGCTATCAATTTCTAACTAGTGACGCACGCATATATAAACGTACACATACAACAATTTACTTTAAACACAAAGTACAAACCAAAGAGAACCGTGTGAAGATTCCTAACAAATGTTCTAAACATTGAGGGGGGAACACCTTAGGGGATATTTTACCTTGAAGGTTGTTAAGGGAAGAATTGATTGTAGGGGAAACAGACAGCGACGAATTGCGGTATCAATTCACACCTGACAGAATAAAACTGATTTGAGTCAATCAGTCAGTGTCTACAGAATGTAAATGGGAATTTCTAAGAATCAATGACAGTTTTGATTCAACAAGTATCTGAAGTAACTCTTGTTCAACGGTTTTCCGCACGAGGGATCACTGTTATAATGTATTATATGTTTACGATTTTAATATTTATTAATTGAAAAGTATCAATAAAATTGGTTTTCAACATTATCAGTATTTTCAACGTATTATAAGTTTGTGCATGGTTTTCAGCAAAGAAACCGTTAATGTAAGCCCAAACAGTAGTTAAATTGTTTAGCTTTATGCTTTGTCTAATTGATTATTAATATTAAAATAATTTTCTTGAGTTTTGATTGACGTTTTTCTGCCTCTAAAACTATTATTTTTATACATGGTTTTTATCAATGAAAAGCTTTATATTTGTGCCTTTTGGGCGTTTGAAAACATCCAATTTCAGGGCTCCGCCCAATGGGATTTCGGTTGCAATGCTAAATGTAAATCTTATGGAGCTATTTTTCAGTTGACTATAGCGGAAAATATTACAAACATCACGCTCTGTCCTTATAATATCCCACGCAGAGAACCAGACACACTCCGCCTAGTGGCTTCGATTTAATTTATTTACCAATATTAACCTCTAAAATACTGTAAAATACAAACCATCCCAAACGATATTTTACCATTACAAATTCGTGATTCTATCAACTAGATACGGCCACCGTGAACCTAATTGTTGTGAACACTTGACAGAGCGTACTTTTACTTTTAACTGAACGAGATCAAATTTAATCCGCCGGTTAGGTGGAAGCATGTAAGCACGTCGCCAAAGCCCACCGTTAAACTGCCAGAGCTGGTTTATGTGTTTGTATCTTTCCTGTCTGAAATAAATACGACCTTTCCCCACCCAAAGGTCTGTTAATTAGTTTAATTTATCGCTTTCGTGTTCATTCTAGCCTTTCCTAATCGTTATTCAGTCCATGAATGTTTGTTAGATAACTTTATTACATTGTGCATCATCTTTATGTATTATTTCTCGAGGGTGTTTGTATGTTTTGGGTTAAGAGGGAGCATTAAAAATAATATTTCCACTGATAAAAAAATTCTAAGACCAAATTCTAAGGAGGAGAGTGTAAAATACATATTATCTTAACTATCTTCCCCTAGCAAAGTTTGGTCCCCATAAGAAAATGTAATACTAAATCGCCTACGGGTGAAGTGAATAAATCAATGTCAATCCGCTTGATGTGCGTTTCCTGAACCGGAAGCTGTAGGTGTACCGGAAATTGCGTTTGTTCCGTGGGTTTATGGGGAACACGAACGTCACAGATCTGACTGGTACTTCATGAAGTACGAGGGGCTGAGCTTTGCAAAGAGAAAGTCTTCCAACGCAATTTAAAAATTTATAATTTAAACTCCTTACAGTGTCCCCTCTGAGCAAATAAATAAAAACACAATTGACGCCTTTAAAAATTAAGAATATTAAATAAACATTAAAATTATGCAATTAAAAATAGGATTTAAAATATAAGTTTTATTGTTCTAAAAGTAAAAACTGTGTAAAAGAAAGCTAGTCGTTTTATAGACAATATAATCAGAACTACTGAATAAATTAAACCTTCTCAGAGCAAAGCTCAGTCCCCTTACTAGTCAAACCGACCCAAAAAAGGGAAAACAAATTCCTCGATATGGTTATCTTTTTACCTGCATCTTTTGTTGTAGTTTACTAACCACAAATACTGTATTTCCGAAAAAGTTTTTCCACGTTTGTTATCTTACTTGATATTCTGTATTTAGTAAGTACGAAGGAATTTATTGATTAACATAGGGCTAAAAAGGAGAAAATATGTGATAGTTTCCTGATAACATGTATTCTATAAATTATTACTTACTCAATTAAACGTGTACGATAAACTCATCTATTCACCTTGCTGATACCATAATGTCACAAGTCTCTTGAGCATTTCCACCAAATCGATTTCAACTTGGTTTCAATAGATCCCAGGGCGTCACAGCTTGTGGGGAAGTGAAGAGGTTTATTTAGGATAAGAGGGGGATAAACCGCTTGTTTTTGTTGTCCCTTGTACTTCAGCCTTGTTCTTGTTGTTGTTTGGGAAGAAACCCATTACGTTCGTATACAATTTGCGATACAACTATTTACACAAAACTGTTATTGCATAGTCCAGTATTTTATGGGCAGTTGATGTGGAAGATTTAAAACGTATTTTAATACCAGATCAATAGGTAAATACACTATCAGCTGAGCGTTAAATCAACTTTTGAAAATTATAAGTAATTCTTCTAAAGTACCTGGGGGCCGAGCTTTGCTCGGGGGAAGGCCAGCCAGTTTGTTTAGATGACTTGGAGTAATATTTCACCACTTCCCCCTACTAATAATCAGATTTGTATGACTCATTTGCCTCTTTTCTACATTTTTAAGGTCACTCCAGTTTTTATTTATAGCTCAATGCCCCTTTGATTTATTTTACTACTCTATTTATCTAATATACCTGGGGGCGAGCTTTGCTCGGGGGAAGGCCAGTCAGTTTGTTCAGATGTCTCGGAGTAATATTTCACCACTTCCCCTTACTGATAATCAGATTTGTATTATTCATTTGCCTCTTTTCTACTTTTTTAAGGTCCCTCCAGTTGTTATTTATAGCTCAATGTCCCTTTGATTTATTTTACTGCTCTATATATGTAATCTTAACTCAAATATTTTAATCTCTGCTCTCAGGAAACCACATGTTAATAATCATAAACAACATGAGTATTACTTTGACAGTTCCCTGGTTGATTATGAACAGCTCTCTGTTACATTTTTTTGTTTTGATTTGAAACTCCATAAGCCCAATGTTAATTTGTTTAACTTTTCATTTTAGTTTTTTTACATTATTTGATTTTTCATAGGGATGAGGCCTGTCTAGAACTTATTTTTATCCCAGAAATTAGTTATTTCAAACATTTTAAGGAAATCGTTGGAGCCGTTTTTGAGATCCGTGTCGCAAGCAAGCAAGCAAGCAAACCTTACTCATATTAGAGTATAGGAAAACATTACCAGTCGATCCGTGCGGAATTCCGCACTGCGAACCAAATTTTGTCAGCTGATCAAATGTTCTTTTGTTTACATTTTGGCTCCTGTCAAAACAAACTATTCCATTGATTTATCCTTCATATTATTCAAATTTCCGAGAAGCGGTACATTTTCAGCCCGTGAGTCTATTTTTCGTCAATAGCCGGCATGGTAAGCTTTAAAATGAGGGGTAAATCATGGAATTTGATAAACTAATAAGGAAGATCTCGTGGGCTGACAGAAAAACGGGCTAGAGAAATAATATATAAGATAGATTTTCTAAAATATTTGAAAAGTTGTTTTTTTTTCTATTTGTCCTTTTCTATTGCTATTGTCTGTTCAAATTCTAATATACTTAAATATATAACAACAAGTCCCGGAACAACACAAGATGAATATTACGAGATCTCAAAGAATATTTCTTCGGTTGTTAAATCATAATTAACAGACTAATAAAGAAGGATACAATTATTGCAATTGACTAGTTACGAGTTTTATAAACAAAGACTTATAAATGAATTAATATTTGATGGCGTACTAAGTAAGTTATCCACAAGCTTGTTTAACTATAGCGGTTTTAAATACACAATTGGATTCTTATTCAATTGTTAGTTACGTTGTTCATTACTGAGAGCAAAAGTCTAGAAAATCGCTTTAAGGTTTTTATAACAGTCCAAAAGCCCCCCCCCCCCCGATATTTTATGTTTTGCATCTTATGAGCTTATTTTAACCCTCGTAATAATTATTCGTATCATCATGCACCTCTAAGGAACTCATATCTTAAGAAACAGAACGTAAAGTATTACATAACCTTCCTACCGATGAAGATGTCCAAAGTGGCATCGAAACGTCTAGGTAAAAATAAAAATCATAAGTAAGAATGAAACTGCCAAAAGCGTTATTATTAGTAATTATAACAATGGCTTACTTAAGTTTAAGAATTGAAAGAACGTAAAGTAATTTTAATTTTTAAAGGCAGATGGTTCAACTATTTTTTTGGATTTAGCCATGAGTTGTTCACTTTAGCCTTAGCCGAGTAAATTCCACGCCGCGCAGTTAACACTGATATAAGCATGGAGGTTTATTGAAGCGGTAAATGCAAGACGTGGCCCGACCTTTCTGTGATATATGACTGTGGGGCTGACTGGGGTGGCAATGGGATTAGGTAAAGTTATTTTATCAATAAATATATTTACTTAATATGTTTTATTAAACTTAATTGAAAGCTCATAATTTTGTAGTGTTCTAAAATATTGTAACAATATTACAAGTATATTACACCTGTGTAAAAACTAGAAGAATTATTTATTAATGGTTTAAAATGGCGAGTACTCGACGCTCCTAAGGGAATAAGTAAGAAAGTTTAAATGCTATTGCGGAAAATGCAGTGAACATGCGGAAACACGGTTGCCAACTTTGTTTTATTAAGAAATTAATTTCCCAAGTAGCTACACATTTAAGGCTATGCAGAATTTCGATTTATATAGACAGGAATGAAAAAGGTTATATTATGAGTTTTTATTCTAATATTGTATATTTTAAAAATATTTAAGGTTTATTATGTATAACTATTTTCAATATAGCCATTATTACCTTGTAACATAAACATCGTTTACCATAAAGCTATCAATTAGCAAGTGGTTTTATTTATTTATTGATACAACATTATACGACTTTGTTCGACAAGCGTACCCAACAACAAAACAGTGTCCTTCTGCAGTCGAAAACTTATGTAACCATCTATTAATGTAACAGTTCACATTAATACTCCCCACAAAAATTACCGTGTATCATAAAGGGTTGGAATTATTGGTTCCTAGGTTGGAACAATTGGTTCATTTCTAAAACGATTTTCTTTAAAAATTAATTTTATAATTTTATTAACTTAGTTGTCTTATTAATTGAACTTTTCAGAACCACAAGTACAGAAATATTGGTGTAATATACTGTAATCAGTATTAATACACATATGATGTATAATTCTTTATCTGGACAAATTTTTGAAATCGCCTCACAAAAAAAGTTTACAATAGTTTTAACTTGGTGAAAACATAAAATAAAAAGAACCTTATTTTTCCTAGTGTAAATTTTAAATTAAGCCCTTTAAGCCTTTTAAATTAAGTTGACCATTACACAATCTGATTTGGCACCCAAAAAAAGTATAAAGTTCAATAAATATATACTATAACTCAAATTTTCCTCTGAACTGAAGACATAACATGTTTGTATCTTATACAGCAACCTTAAATACTGACACTATGATTTGAAACGGTTTTAAAACAATACAATTAAATATTTTATGAATATAATTTTCAAAACTCTTATTAATCCATGTTATATTATTATTTCATGTTTTTATTTCAATTGTATCTGGAACAAATTTACAAATCATTTAACTTAACCATTCGACTCCACATAAGAAAGGTGAACAAATAACATTAATACAGTAAATTGTTCCTAGCATTTTGTAAACATATTTTTACCTTGCTCGGGATACGACAGGTAAAAACTATTGGCTTTGACAAATAGTTGGAAAAATATGAAAACAAGTTGAGATTGGCAGCCCTGCGGGAGGATATTTTCATTACACCCAGATAACATATGGTCTCTTCACAAGCATTGTCTCGTTAAAAATTTAACATATTTCCATTATTTTTATGTCCAGAGGGAGTTTCACTTGGTCATACAAATTCAGTTAGAGAATGTTTTTAATAAAAGAATGAATAATTTTAAATACAAATAAAAATATATTGAAATTAATGTAATGGTGGAAAGTAAAAAAACCTTTCAAAACTTATGACGATAAAGGTTGTTTCAAAAATGCCAGAGGTTAAAGTTATGTTTATGTTAATTAAGTACATGTTAAAGACGTTTATTTTAATTTTAATTATGAACTTTTGTATTGTTTGAAAGCATGTATTGTATTTCAAGTGTTTGAGGTGTTACGACTTCTGAATAAATAAATACAAAGAATTATAATTTTAAAACACATCGATGAGTGAATTTTTAAATAACAGTTTTATTTACTATGTTAATTATTTAACAACGATTGAGCAATATGAGTACTCGTTTATGAAAAATCTCTAGCAACTAAAAAAAAAATACCTAGTGGTGTAATTTTCTCGAAAAATACATTTAACCTTAAGAGCCCAGACTTGGTAGCTCTGCAACTGAACATTTGACTAACGCATTATGAGAAATTATTGAAAATGAGAAAGTGATAACTACTATTTATTCGTGACAAAACTAATATAGATCCCCTCAGGGATTTTCGAACCTTTAACCCTTAATGTCAAAGGTTAACCCTCCGTCCTCACTTTTTGGTGTAATGTTGCCTACCTAACTTTTTGTGCAGTACTGCCAACCTACAATCTTGAGCAGTGTTACCAACCTAAAATTTTGCGCAGTGTTGCTACCTCAACATTTTGCGCAGTTGCCAACCTAAAATGTTGCGCAGTGTTGCCAATGTAACAATATGTACTTTATTTCCCTCAGTAGCCAACCAATGCCGGTGTTGACGTCTCGCATAGACACATTTATCTTACCAGTAGTGCGTCTATTTTGTAGATATAAATCCTTAAATGTTTTATTACAACTCTCGTACACTTAAAAATAACCCACCGTTACAAATTATTTACTTGCCTAGGGACAAAAATCAATTACCTTGATTTCTCAGTGATCCAAAACTGACCTGGAAAAGAAAATATTTTATTATTACATAATTAAATGAACCAACTAACAAACAAAATAAATGCACATTTCATTTCAGCATGTTTATGGTAATCTTTGAGAATCTTTACATACATTGAGTTCTAACAATCAACCTGCACACTTTGTTATTGAAAACAGTACGAGTTTTAAAGAATTTTCATTTATTTAATAAAATTAAACCATAAACAGGTTTTTATATGTGTGTCAATTTCACAGTTCAACACACATAACCTGGTCTATTTCAGACATTTAAATAAGAACATTGACACAATTGATTGAAAATGGACTTTTTATAAAAAGGGCTATAGGATCCGTTTAGAGAGAGGGAAATTTCACTAAGAACACTCACGGTTGGCACCACTGGGCGATGTTTTTATTACGACCCTACTGGAACACTGGCTGTTTGCACAGAAGTTAGCAGCGTTAATACTCGGGTTGCTGGTTTAATGTGTGTCTGATACGATCTTGGGTAAACGTTGTACGCTCCAGGACCTTCCTTAATTTGTAACACTCTTTTACTCTGCTAAGAATTAAATAGTTTAAGCTTAAGATAACGCGTTCAGCACTTAGATATATTGAACTAAAAGGTAATGCATTGAGTAGGACATTTAATTGGCTATATATATTACAATACTTCATGTTGTCTCAGCTTGTTTTCAATTGTCTTTGACTTTTTCACCTTTTGTTTCATAGTGCAATGAGAAGGGAGGGAAATTTCGTTCGGTGAAATCCGTGGTTGGCACCCCTGGGCTATAAATCTCCATAACAACCCCTCAGAGAAACATTCCCGCCGTAGCTCTCTGCGTGTTAATGTGGGATTTGCCGCATCATTTGTATCCTATATAAGGAGTAAACTATATTTAATACTTATCATCCAATGAGTATTACCATAGGTTGAAGAATACATTGTTATAGGTTAATGCACTCTTGAGTTTGAGTTTCTACTATATCAGCATTTTAGGTTGTTATCCATGTATTTTTATTTTATTTAAATAATTTGGTCTAGTCCCAAAAGTTGTGATTATTTAGTAGATCCTAAATTGTTTGTGACTGTGATAACTTCTTAACGATATCACTTATTTCAACATTTTTAGGGGTGATACTTCATTATTAGGGGTGATTTCAACATAATTATTAGGGGTGTGCAAGTAGTGATTTTTTTAATCGAGTCGAGTCGAGTAGTGCCAATTATTTTCGAGTTTCGAGTATTTTCGAGCGTGTATTTGCCATCAGTTGTTAGTTTAAAATAGTGCAATAGAATTTGGATACCACCCTAGATTTAATCATCTAAACATGGCTTCTAACTAATACATGAGTAGCAATACAAAGTTTTGGCCAGTACAATCAAACTGGATTACGTATTGTTTCCGTCCGATGAAACAGGGCCCGGTTGTCATTTGGCCAATTTCACCTGGTCCAGACATCGCTTTTAATCAATATTAAATGACGAAATCGTTAGTCACGGCCGAAATTACGCGGTCTGATCCGTCATTTTCGGCCAATTTTACGTGATGCGATCGCCTTTTGCGGCCGTTAATACGCGTTTTGGCCGGTCGCAATCGTTAGCGATCGTCCGGAAATCGGCGGGAAATACTCGCTCGAACTTTCGAGTAGTTTTCAAAACTTCGAGTCGAGTTCAAGTATTAAAATACTCGGCCGAAATCTCGAAGATTCGAGTACTCGCAAACCCCTAATAATTATTCATAATTATTTCACAAAACGTTAAAACATAGCATTTAAAAAAGTGTAGGATGGCAAAGCATCTAATGATCAAACTTTATCAATATTACTGTTTAAAATTTATATTTCAAATCTTAACATTTACCAACAATTCATCTGAGAGAATTATGTTTTCTATTATGTTTTAGGACAGTTTATCCAAACATTTTATAATATTGTACAGTTCAGCAAAGTTTAAACCATTAGTATTTAATAGTGCCGACAATTCAATTTACACCGGGACGATTCAAGACCAAAAACATTTTTTGTGCTGCGTTCTGGGGAATTGATGAACTTTTATGACTGAAGGTCATGTCTGTGTAATCTAACCAAATAAAATCTTCCCTTCCATAGGTAAACATTGAAGGTTTAAGGGCAATAAAGCAAAGACCTGAGAGAATGTTTCGCATTTTAAAATAACATTTGAAACGAAATGTTACTGTAAAGAAGTTTGTAATCCTTTTTCTTATAATGCCAGCCCCAGTTAGCTTATAAGATCACGGAAGCGGAGAGAAATGAAAAACTTTCAACGTAAATTGAAAAGAAAGTCTAAAAGACAAACATCTCCTGTAGGAATTACGACTTTTTAAAACTTTCGGTAAGTTAAAACATTGCAACATTTGATATTTGTTTTAATTGTTTCAAACTTTTATAAGTCTGATCTAATACACTCAAGAAATTTAAAACTCAAGCTGTCGTCACACCAATATTTTTTTGTAAAAGCAAAATATCTATTGCTATAAAAGGTAAAGCCCTCACTCATCACTAATTCTCCACCTTCCCACGTAGGTAGAGTTGAAATTTTGTACACTGATTCTTAAGCATAAAATAGGAAAACTAAATGTTGCTCATCCTGATCTGACCTTAAGGCTCCGCCAGAGACCCCGGCAAAGTTCCCATGTATTCCTTACGGACATTAATTTTTGCTTGAACTGATGAAAATACAAACAGCTAAATATGATTCGTAGTAGTTCCATGGGCTAACCGCAGAATGCAGCACACACAACTGTCATAGATTGTATAGGCTAAATTATTTGCGGGGCGAAGCCTGCGGGATCAGCTAGTTATATTATAAAACTATATTTCAATTGTGTCTTTATCTTTACACTAAGTTGAGCTCTCGTTTCGTAGTGTCTAAGATTTAAGACTATTCTGATTGTTGAAATCCAGGTCTTGAGACCAGACGTTACCAATTGTGGATTTACTTTAATTGCTAGATTTGTGTAAGGAACTGAAAATCCGTGTTTATTTAGGATATTACTGACTAATTTGAAAAGGTATGATCCGTAGTGTTAAATTGTTTTTTTAAGTGGATCAAAGTAACACAACGTGCTATTACATTTATTTTTTTTAATTTTTAAAATTACCTCGCATAAGGATTTGCGAATGAATAGGAAATAACCCATGAACAATATTAAATGTGTTGCATTCTTAATGTTAACTAATACAAATACAATGAAATCATGGTGCAAGTGTTGTGCGTCTTGCGTAAAGTGTCTAAACTATATTTTGCAATGACTTCGGTACATTTAATATAAGTAGATATGTAGACTAGATAGAATAAGTAGGGAGGTCAAATATAAATTGACTACTTCTCAAAACTAAACATTTGGTGATTTAAGATGCCGAGTACGTCAAGTACTTTACACTATCTGAATGCGAGCAACGTCTGGGTGGAAAATTGACTGTGAAATCGCACGGAAAGATGTTAATTACAATTTGAAAATAAGGGATCGTGCCTCAGAAAACTACTGGGAAAATTCTTAAACCCAGAAGAATTAAAATTTGCTTAAAAACCCATTAAAGAAATTACAACACTGTGCTTTTTAAGACTGAAATTTACAAAAAATAAAAGCTGGTTACAAACAATAACAAGTTGCCAAAGTAACACTTACATGATAAAGTTACAACATATGACTTTTTTCTCCGAGCAAAGCTCGGCCCCAGGTATTCTGCCTTAAAACAAGATGTATTTCAGCTGCTTCAGTTCTCACGCTCGAGTTGATTCTATCAAAAGACGAGACAGGAATATTCGTCAAGTGTAAACATCTCGTACGCCTCACACACGTAAACTGTCACTCGGCTCCATTCGGCACTGTAAACGCACCAGGGATCGAGTGCTAAGAAAGGCTGTGATTTGTAAACGGATAAGATAACATTTATAAATGGTTTATAGTTTTTTTAATGTATAGGCTTATAGGTCTTTACAGGAAAATTACCTTAAATACATCAAAAGATAAGTTTTATATCTTCCTATTATTAATAATTAACCAAAACTTAAAAAATATTAAGTTTTTGGTTGTTTTTATTATTAGTTTGATTTTTCTAAATTAAACCAATTTTTATCGTCGTCTTTTAACTGAACAATACCCAATATCTTGCATAAGTACATTTATTTTTAGCTAAACTATGGCCTTATAAACAATTAATTGTAATCTTTGTAGACAAAACCTAATCAATCTTCTTTGAATAGCCTTTTGAACCTTAAAAAATTATTAAATCAGAGTTCACGTTATTTAAAATAAAACTAACGATTCAGTAAAATCTGTAAATATAAACAACACAGTCTGTAGTTAGAACAATTTTTTCATATCTGCTGTCTATTGTAATTAGGATAAAACACTGGTGACCCAAAAATTAAGTAAAACATATTGTATCAATCAACACAATAACTAGGGAATTTTGAGGGCCAGTGGGGTGAAGTCCTTAAAAATAAACGGAAATCGATCAATAAATAAAAAGTATGGCTAAAAACAAAAGACAATCCCTTGCCAATTTATCAATACCCCTAAAAGAAAAATCAACTGTTCACAATCCCTTATCAACTTATCAATAGGCCTAAAAGAACAATCAACTGTTCACAATCCCTTGTCAACTTATCAATACCCCTAAAAGAACAATCAACTGTTCACAATCCCTTGTCAACTTATCAATACCCCTAAAAGAGTAATCAACTGTTCACAGTCCCTTGTCAACTTATCAACAGGCCTAAAAGAACAATCAACTGTTCACAATCCCTTGTCAACTTATCAATATCCCTAAAAGAACAATCAACTGTTCACAATCCCTTGTCAACTTATCAATACCCCTAAAAGAGTAATCAACTGTTCACAGTCCCTTGTCAACTTATCAACAGGCCTAAAAGAACAATCAACTGTTCACAATCTCTTGTCAACTTATCAATATCCCTAAAAGAACAATCAACTGTTCACAATCCCTTGTCAACTTATCAATACCCCTAAAAGAGTAATCAACTGTTCACAGTCCCTTGTCAACTTATCAATATCCCTAAAAGAACAATCAACTGTTCAAAATTCTTTGTCAACTTATCAATATCAATATAAGAATAATAGACTATTCACAGTCCCTTGTCAACTTACCAATATCCCTAAAAAAAATCAACTGTTCACAATCCATTTTCAACTTATCTATTTTCCTAAAAAAACCATCTGTCTATAATCCATTGTCAACTTATCAATATTCTCAAATGTTAAACTCTAGCTAAGAAATTGTAAGTCACTGGAAATAATAGAGACATAGAATAGGTGAACACGTTTTGCTATAAATATAACTCATGTTTATAACAAATATTAAAAACTGTGTAAAACGCATTTTGAATTAAAAGAGGGACTTGTTATACTTAAAGTGTGTAAGTATACATTGAAAACATCTAGGCTAGTAAATCAAAATGTTTAAATTTGTTAGTAAATACAGAATGGGTAAAATAATGAATATTTTGACGATGGAACTAAAAATCCTTGAAAGAATCCAACAAATCTTTCAATTTTATAGGTTGTATATGAAGAAACTGACCCGTAACTGGACCTACAATTCCAACTGGATTGGATAATCCTTGAAAAAAAATACAGAGTGGAACAACAAACTATAATACCAAATTGAGTGCACAAACAAGGCAACTTATCGTGAAGGGAATGGCGAATACACGTGAAGAGTTTGAAATCCCTAAGAGGAAAGAGAAAAACACAAATATAGTTGCTATCTAGTAAAAAAACTTGCCCACGAAAATTTCTAATTCTAAGACAAAATATTTGCGGATTTTCTTACTATTTTAATTACACGAAGTAATATGTTAAAGTACTACAAGACACTACACAGATCATCTCCGAACGCGTTAACACATTTACCAACCAAACGTAGGACGAGGTGTAGCCAGTGGTGGCCAACTATGACGTCATAGGTTCGGTTTTGAAGTGCTGCCAATTTTCCCGCACTAAAATTACCACGCTATTTCCGACCACGGGTTCCTATCCGGACCGCAAGTTGTGATCTGAACATACTGCGGTTCGGTTTTGTTTGAAACCAGCTTCTACAATTTACTAATTATTGGGTATTTTATTATAAGTGAATTTCCTATGGAAAGCGAACTATTAGCATGACCCGCACGGTGAAACCTAAGCCCAGCACCACCATTGAAGTTCCTAACTTGACCCCCTGAACACGTTTTAGGGGGTCGTTCAAAAGTATACATACATATATATATATTTAAATATAAATATATATATATATATATATATATATATATATATATATATATATGCAATCTAGCGGTCCCATTTGTGTCCGATTTACATCAAATTTGGTAGGGACGTTCCTTTCTATAATCGGTTGGAAAAGTTCGTTGGGCAAAACAATAGGAAAACTCTAAACCCCTTTTTTGGAGATTATCTTTCAAATTTCTAGATTTTGGGCCCGAAGAGGGTAGGAAAAGCCCCGTATGTAAAATTAATGCATGTAAAAAGATGGGAATTAGTAAGGTTAAAGTTTTAAGCCTTCTCTCGTTATTATAGCATACATATTTACCGAGTTATTAAAGAAAATGCGTTTCTTCTAAACACAGTACGTTGTCTTATGGGGGTTTTACATTATAAATGCACGTTATTCATTTGTTGATGTACTTTTATCATCCCCAGCAACCTTACGCCTCCTTTCAAGTCTGTCTGGCCTTCTCCTAACATTATAATTCGCAAAATTGTATTCCCAGCTTTGCAGGTAAATGAAACCAGGAGCATCAGAACAGCCAAAAAATCACTGTTTTCAGATTTCAATAAAAATTTGAATAAATGTATGTTTTTACAATGATTTTTATTTTTAAAAGTTTGTACGTGGAAATTCACTTCCCTCACGTCACCGTACTGCGTGCGAACTAGTTTTATTATTTTTTTAACTTACACTTTTTATAAGTCTATACGATTAGAAAGGTTAGACAGCTTAGTGAAATGCCACGCAACCTAGTAAACACTGATATTAACCGTTGGGAGTTTTATTGGAGCGGTAAAGCCAAGGTGGCCGAACCTGACTGTGATGTGTGACTGGGTTTGAATCGGGAATAGGTAGAGTTATTTTATCAATAATAATAATGACTTATATACTTTTTTTTTAAATAACAGAAAGTTCATCATCTTGTAATGTATAATAACCTTCTCAACTCTAAGTTCATAATCTTGTAATGTATAATAACCTTCTCAACTCTAAGTTCATAATCTTGTAATGTATAATAACCTTCTCAACTATACCAGAAGTCAATCTTACTTCTTATTTGCATAAGGATTTTTTGTGTTATAGCCGCGTTTTTAATTCATGACTGATATGTTTTTTTTTTTACAATTGATAGATCAATTTATAGGGATTTTTCTGAAGGTTTTTCGAAATTAATTGACTTCCCCCTGAGTCCAAAGGGCTTCATCCCACTGCCCTCGAAGTGTCAAAGTTATTCTTATAGAATAAAATATATTTTTGGGGTTGCATGTGCTTACGTGTTATTGAGTATTTTAATATGTTTTGAAAGCCTACGTACTTATACCTATAAAAGGTAAAGCCCTCACTCACTCACTCATTTTCCTACTTCCTATTTACCTAGAGAGTTGAAATTTTGTACACTGATTCTTTAGGCATGAATCAGGAAAACTAAATAGTTTTCATCCTGATCTGACCTTAGGGCTCCACCAGAGATCCCGACAAAGTTCCCCTGTATTCCTTATGGATTTTTGTTTGAACTGATGAAAATACAAACACCTGATATTGATTCGTAGTAGTTCCACGGGCTAACCACAGAATGCAGCACACAACTGCCATAGTTTTTATTTATAATTTGCGGGGCGAAGCCTGCGGGTAAGAGCTAGTAAAGCTATAAGGTTAGAGCATACGATATCAGTTCTCATCAAGGTCTCTAACCGTTCGATCCCGTTACAACCAATGGTATTGGCTATGTGATAACGCCGCGGACAGTGGTTCGAATCCCACCTTGACTTTAGAAAACTAAAATAAAATAAAGCTGGAGTCAAAAATATTTGTGAATAATTTAAAGTGAATAGAAAATACGTAAGACAGTTTTAAATAAAGCGGGAGGTTCTTCGAATGGTTCAATCTGTGCTTAAATATTTGAAACAATTTTGTTTTAACTCTTCTTTCAAAATTAAGGTATCACAGAGAAAAATCTGCAGTGTAATTATAAACTATAATAAAGTTTCTTTACAGTTTAGCAGCATCGCTTCGCTGACTTTATAAGGAAAATAATCAGAAAATCCAATCAGGGAGAAATTGGATTTAATTACTTCGTCCACGTCTTTATTGGAAGTCAAGATTAACATTTAATAGGTGAGAGGGGGGTAAACGGGACCTTCAGCGGTACCAACATTATAAAGATGAATTTTAAAAAGGACACCAGTGCCAACTTTACAAAAACAAATTATGTTAATAGTCTATTATTTAAATAACTTATTTTTATTGTAGTTTAATTTACGAATAACTACGTTTTTATAGTTTTATTTTTTATCATAATTTCCCTTGCCTTGTTCCAGTTACCTGTTTCTGTCTTATTTTTCCAATAGCTAATGTTAACTTCCAAAGTTCATCCTCCTCAACGGATTATCGAAAATTGTTGATTGGCTCATTCTGTAGAGCAAAAATAAACTTAGTGATTAAAGTGAGCAGAATTTTGATATCTCAAATAATAATTGTTCAATAAAATGTCAAACTGTCAATACTTACTTTTTTTGGTTAACTATTTGTTTGGTTAAGTATGATACCAAAATTCCTAGTTTTGAAAAATCCGTTGAGGAGGGACGGGATTTTAAAATTAACGCTGACCTTATGGGTAAAAACGAAAAATGTTTTGAGACAGTAGCCCACTCTTAAAGCCCTTTTTGCGAGATCTAAATCCCAAAAAGCGTACCTAATACAGGACTTTCTGTATTACCATAGATGTGTTCGAATTAGTTTTTGTGTTAAACAGTCTACAATAATATATTAATCAGCAGCATACCTGTTCCCCTAATGCATTTCAAAAAACGTTCAGGCGATTATTGTTTTACAAAATGTTTTACTCATACAAATAGGTTTTTCTAGACTAAAAATTAAAATAACGGGAATAAAATCGGATGTGTAAAAATTCAAAAGCAGGTCGCCCAACTTGAAGCTTTAACAGTTTAAGTCTAATCATAAAAAATAAATGTAACAATGTTCTTAAATTACCAAAAGTTTAATGCACCATAATCGGGAGAGGAAGTTTATCTCTTGGATTTTCTTTTCAATTTATGGAAAAACTTTCCCGCTTCGTTCAGGGCACGAGTTAACCAAAGTAAATAAAGATCTTCTCATGCTCACCCACACTGTAAAAAGTCATACAAGTCTATAGCTAATTGTATAAATCGTATAGGGTAAAAAGCTATTATACTGAATGTCTGAATGTATATTTTTGAGATAACTTAAAATCCTACACTTTTAAACGAGCAAGTATGAATGAATGTTGTATGATATGTATGATGATTATTTGATTCCCGCGGGGGGATTTTGCTTAACCTTTTAAAAAAGGGGTTTTAGGACATCAGAAATCGATTGGTGAATAATTTTAACCCCAGAAAAACTAATATTTTGTTAAAAAAGGGTGTTTAACATTAAAAGTTGTATTATACTGTATGAAGTCTCGAATCGGGAAAAAATCCTAGCTGCCGATAAAAAAACCAGTCAAAGTAACATTAACGTGGTTAATACTTTATATGGTGTTTCCTCCTAGCAAAGCTCGGCCCAAAGATGCTCTAGTGAATATGCCGATTGTTGTGAGGAGGCTATTCGGGAATCTGCAATGCCATAAATGGTCACCTCTGTCTTATTTGATCCCTTAAGGTCTAGATGTGACTTTTGGCGTTATGAAATGTACTTCCACCTTCAGGGTGCTTTCCACGTGATTCTAATGCTCCAATATTATTCTTAATTTGAATACAAGTGATATTTAATTTTATACCTAAAAGCTATTGGTATTTTATGGTACATTATGCTGGTGTGTATGGAATCACAAAATAAACTAAGAACCTTCTACGAGATGGAAAATCCCAAAAGGAAAATCACTCGAATTTGAGCGACTAGATTTTTTAGTTGTACATATTTTAATATATTAAATGTCAGGTTACAATGCACGAGTATAACGTTTTCTTACCACAGACCATGACAGGTCACCGCTGGTATGAGTGGCTTTTAAAAGACTCAGTTTGCGAATCGCAGTTTGTAAGACTCAGTTTGTAAGACTACGTTTCTAAGACTCAGTTTGTAAGATTCAATTTGTAAGACTCAGTTTGTAAGACTCAGTTTACACTCAGTTTCAAGACTCAGTTTCATGACTCAGTTTTCAAGGCTCAGTGGACGATACTCTTGACAAATATTCCTGTCCCTTTCCAATGGAACCATTCGAGCGCTGGGTCCGAGACAGCACAAATATATCTTCCTTTGAAAAGGGGAAATATTTTTCATATTTGACGCGTAGTGAAGAATGGTCTCGGGACAGACATAAAATATTACTACACTGAGTGTTTGTAGTATTGAAAAAGTAATACTAAATATCTACATAAATATATATCGGTAAAAATGTATGTTTAGGATAATTATGTGACTTAATTTGACGATAGAATAAAAAAAACATTCTAAAAAGTGTTTCCTATTAATCTAAATGTATTATTTTTGATAGCCAGTATGGTTTCCCCTTCATAGGTAATTAACCAAAAATCCTGACTTTATACCCATAAAAATCCTGTGGGATTCAAGGGGAATTCCACAGTGACATATTAAAGACATTAACAATAATAGATTAACGTAAAAAGGGACTTCAAAAATTTGGGATTTTATTACGACTGTTATAACGATAAAAACAACAGCGACGTCACATGAACAACCGAAAACTGTTTACCAATTGGTTTTGCGTCGCTAAAAGGTTTTTTTTTAATGTAATTCTTGAAGAATTATTGCCCAAATATTCTAACCCATAAGCTCTCAAATCCTAAGGATCAGTCGAGTCTTGAGTTTCAATTTATACGTTTGAGGTTTGGATTCTCACAAACCAACATTTCTATATTTAAATTTAAAAATTATTTAGACTTATTAACTAAAATAAATTGCAGGAATCAAACATATTACAAATTTAAAATAAAATTATACCTCTAAACAAAAAATAAGAAATGTATAAACGTTGAAAATTACTTAAGGAAACATCCCTAAATACAAAAAATATTAATGCGGTAATGTCTCCAATAAAAGTAGGGTAATTTGGAGACTCCGAGGGCAGGAGGGACAGGAGGGCCACCCCCCCCCCCAGGTCTCGTCTGTGACACTTTGCGAATTTTTTTTTTTGCGAACTTTTTTGCAAACTTTTTTGCAAACTTTTTTGCGAATTTTTTTTTTTTGCGAATTTTTTTTTTTTGCGAATTTTTTTTTTGCGAATTTTTTTTATTGCGAATTTTTTTTTTGCGAAGTTTTTTTTTTGCCAATTTTTTTTTTTTGCGAAAATTTTTTTTTTGCGAATTTTTTTTTGCAATTTTTTTTTTGCGAATTTTTTTTTGCGAATTTTTTTTTTTGCGAATTTTTTTTTTTGCGAATTTTTTTTTTTTGCGAATTTTTTTTTTTGCGAAGTTTTTTTTTTGCCAATTTTTTTTTTTTGCGAAAATTTTTTTTTTGCTAATTTTTTTTTGCGATTTTTTTTTTTACGAATTTTTTTTTTTTTTTGCGAATTTTTGTTGTTGCGAATACTAACCTAACCTAACCTAACCTAACCTAACTTAACGTAACCTAACCTAACCTAGCCTAACGTAACCTAACCTAACCTAACCTAACCTAACCTAACGTAACCTAACCTAACCTAGCCTAACGTAACCTAACCTAACCTAACCTAACGTAACCTAACCTAACCTAACCTAACCTAACCTAACCTCGGATCAGATTTCTGATTGCAGATTCTTGTTCGTCTAGTCGAGGCGAGTCATTTGAGTACCCACATCGTACACTTTGGATGATGTTTACAAAAAAGGGGCCCGCACCACACTTTTGACCTTTTTTTTTTTTGCATTTTTGGAATCTCCTCGTCAAGCCGAGTATTCTCAGTACCCACATGACATACTTTGGATAATTAATACAAGAGTTGAACAGGGTAACGCTACAACCAACAGAGCTAGCCCATCAGCGCTTGCGGTCAATTGAACTACCAGTGAATGCAAATTTTGAGGAGAATATAATTGCAATGCTTTGAACATATACTGCAAAGGGGGGTGTATCGATTCACCCCCCTTCAAGTACTCTGCACCGAGGCAAACGTTCGCACAACCGACCGTCGCGTCCAGTCTACTGTCTGGGAATGCGGATGTTGTAATTTGATACCTCGACTGGAGGGTGCAGGTGTTCACACAAAAAACCGACAAGTTGAGACCTGTCTGGGAATGCGGATGTTGTAATTTGATACCTCGACGGGAAGACGGTTGACCCTTCCAGGAACCCATTATAGTCCGCCCGTATCGAATTCCGAGCAATAAATCACCAGTTGTCAAACACCCACGGTATCAATCTTGTTTTAGGCTTCATCAATTCCTGACGTATGGGGGAGCGAAAATCTCCCCCTAGTAATTAAATCAACAGAACACCAGTTGTCACGGTCTCATGCTTGTTCTAGTCTTCAACAATTCCTGACGTATGGGGGAGCGAAAATCTCCCCCTAAGCCATTATGTGTTAGGGGGAGCGAAAATCTCCCCCTAGTAATTAAATCAACAGAGCTAGCCCATCAGCGCCTGCGAACAATTGAACTACCAGTGAATGCAAATTTTGAGGAGAATATAATTGCAATGCTTTGAACATATACTGCAAAGGGGGGTGTATCGATACACCCCCCTTCAAGTACTCTGCACCGAGGCAGCTGTTCGCACAAATAACCGTCGCGTCCAGTCTACTGTCTGGGAATGCGGATGTTGTAATTTGATACCTCGACTGGAGGGTGCAGGTGTTCACACAAAAAACCGACAAGTCGAGACCTGTCTGGGGTGCAGCTGCGCCCGACCCCAGGAGGGGCAGGAGGAGCAGGAGGAGCAGGAGGGGCAGGATGGGCAGGAGGAGCAGGAGGGGCAGGAGGAGCAGGAGGGGCAGGAGGAGCAGGAGGAGCAGGAGGAGCAGGAGGAGCAGGAGGGGCAGGAGGGGCAGGAGGAGCAGGAGGAGCAGGAGGGGCAGGAGGAGCAGGAGGAGCAGGAGGAGCAGGAGGAGCAGGAGGGGCAGGAGGAGCAGGAGGAGCAGGAGGGCCAGGAGGGACAGGAGGACCCCCCCCCCCCAGACGCCTGCACCAACACTTGGAAGAAAATCCTCCTACATTAGAAGGATTTCCTTCTGTTCCCTAACATGAAAAGCTTTTGTGGCCTTGAAAAAGGCCGATTATGATGGTGGGATCAGGTGGAGGCTAAGGTGTTGGAAAACGTTTATTTTTTACTGTTGAAAAACTTTGTTACTTCATCAGGGTGCAGTTCATCGGTCCGCCGATTCCACCACATTTCAACAAGCATCATGTACTTCCGCTCATGTTCAATGGCGTAGAAGTGCTCCTCTTCAATGGGGTAGAAATTCATCTTGTAGTCCATGTCACGCTGCCAATATTCCCACTCCAAGCCGTCCAGCGGGCAATGGTTCCACATGCTGTTGATTCCCCGTCGTCTGGAGTACAGAGCGTCGTCAAGATCTTGAGTAGTTGAATACATTTTTGGTTCATGAACGTACTTGAACTTTTTGTCAATGCGCCATAGCCTCTTCTTATGGAAATGCTTCAAGGTGCATTCATCGTCGTCTTTTCGGTTGTAGAATTCATCACCTTCGAAGTAATCATCTTCATCGTCAAACGGTCTCTTCTTAGTATTGCTTTTCATTGTCGTTTCCGCTGCAACACATACATCCTCCAACTCAACGTCTGTGATGTCACAATCCCACTCGATGTTGGTCATGATCTCTTCGTAGCTGTTGACGCTTCGAAACTCAAGACTAAACTAAACTTTACTGCTAGGGGCGGGCTGTGCGTCGTGGGATGATGGGCGCAGGTGCACAGACAAAAAACCGTCGCGTCACCCTACTGTCTGGGAATGCGGATGCTGTAATTTGATACCTCTACGGGAGGGCGCGGGTGTTCACACAAAAAACCGACGAGTCGAGACCTGTCTGGGAATGCGGATGCTGTAATTTGATACCCCGACAGGAGGGCTACCGACCCTTGCAGGAACCCATAATTATAGACCACCCGCGTCGAATTCCGAGCAATAGTACACCAGCTGTCAAACACCCACGGTCTCATTCTTGTTCTAGTCTTCAACAATTCCTGACGTATGGGGGAGCGAAAATCTCCCCCCTAAGCCATTATGTGTTAGGGGGAGCCAAAATCTCCCCCTAGTGATTAAATCAACAGAACACCAGTTGTCAAACACCCACAGTCTCATTCGTGTTCGGGAGTTTGAAGTGTGTGGCTGTGTAATAGTGTTGCTGTGTGACATTCTGTCAGAGCGATCGCCCGACGTTTTGACCTAACCTACAAAATGAACCACTTAACCGCCTATGTGTTTAATGATCGGCCTTTGTCTGTACTGTTTGACAGCAGCGATAATCCATGGTTCAAAGCTAAGGATGTAGCTACAATATTGGGATACGCTAACCCTAAAGAAGCAATCAGAGCACATGTTAGAGAAAAATATCGCAAAACAATTCCTGAAGTATGGGGGAGCGAAAATCTCCCCCTAACCTATAACGAGAAACATTCAATCTTTCTTAACGAGCCAGGATTATATTCGTTACTTATGAAATCTAAAATGCCCATCGCCGAGAAGTTTCAAGATTGGATCTTTGAAGAAGTTTTGCCATCCATTAGAAAAAATGGTCAGTACAGACTTATAAACGAGAACCAACGGCTGCTACAATCACTTACAAAGTCGCTAACAAATAACCGAAAGCTAGATCAAACAAATTCCGAGTTTAAAACTACAAATGATATATTGTGTATGGAAAACCAATCCATGAATCAAACGCTGATCGAACAGACACCTAAAGTGGCAGTGTTGCCTGAAGATGTAAATCTGAAGCATATATTTTGTGTGATGATTAGGGAAACCCTTCTAGAGCAGTACGGAGTTTGTGAATACAAGTGCATTCGAACACAGAAGAGGAATTTCAAACAAGCCTTGAAAAAAGCAAAGGAAGAAGGATTTACAATGTGCTACTGTAGAGAAAATGTCCCCAACGGCATAAACATAGTGAATAAGGCTAAAGAAGTGATGAAGAGTTACGGCATGCACATTGACTGCAGATACAACAACATCCTAACCTCGCACAATTTCATTAATGTAGTTGAACATATCTTTGACAATGCATAGGTCTGCGCTTGTGGACTCGTTCCAGAACCTTCGACGCTAGTCAGGTAGCAACAGTCGATACGTGCTCCAAAGATGACCAGTGTGGATGACGCAAGAAAAGTAATCACCATATCAATGAACAAAATACGTTATAAACGTAACAACATCCGAGAAAGGCTCGCAATCAAGTTAGTGTTGGATAGAGCGAGAGATGTGTTTGAGAGAAAATATCATATGAAACAGCATACTTATGAAAAAAAAAACAAAAATATTGAATATCATGTGAAAGAATATAACTATGAAGAAAACAAAACAGACTGTTAAATTTAACGAGGAGCTAAATACACAGTACACTTACGAGCCCTGTGAGGATGTACAACAATTAACGTGGACTCAAATTGCAATAGATGAAATGAGATTCCGCAGACCGTTGGAACTGATGTTGGGTGAAAAAATCAAACATCTAACCTATTGCAACAAGATGTGTCACAGCGAGTGCATACAGGTTACTTCAAGGGTGAGCAGACGCACCACCAGTCCGTAGTACGGTAGAAGTCACACGGTAAGGACGTCAACATGGACGCTTACGTTTCTGCGGACGACTATATCAAATCGTTTATTCAGGAGATTGAGGTTATGAACAATAATGCTAGTGATCAGACATTGGCATCACCTCAGACGTCATCTGTAAAACCGATCACTGCCTGCAAGAGACGAAGGAGGCCAACTCTCATCGAAGTGGAAACCAAGAAACCAGGATGGGTGCCAAAACCAACAGATGATTGTCCCATAGTGTCATGGATGGAGGATGGGAATACTTTTGCTGTTCAAAACCCGGGAAACAAAGGACAAATTTTATTGAAAATGAAAATGTACGATGGTACAGATATGGTGTTCATGTGCAGTTTATTTTTGGACAAAGATGGTGAAATGCTCCAAAGTGTTAGACAAGTAGTTGATAAAGTGGAAAACATGTGGATCGATAAATCAACAGGAGTACCGAAAATTACAGGCTTAACTCAAACTGTTACACAACGCAGTGCAGTTTCGCAACCAACGTCGAAGAAGCAAGCTGTGAGGAAGAAACAACGAGTGTCGCCAGCAGTCAATTAAAGCATCAGCATTCCCAGACAGGAGGGCGACGCGTCGGTTTTTTGTGTGTGAACACCTGCGCCCGGTCAACTACTAGAGATGTCGAGCAGCAGCACTTTCAAGCTAGAGTTTCCGAGCGTGAACGGCACTGCAGCAACCGAGGACCTGAGAGCTACCCTCAACAACTGCAAGTCTGACTCTCCGCTCTACACCAGGATAGACGATCTCAGAGAGGAATGCGGCTATCTCATCACTGCGATGGAGCGAGCCACAACACCCTTTGGCGAGACGATCATCGTGATCCTGGAGGGGCAGGTCGGGGACGACTTCTTTCTGCGAGTCTACCTGCCTAGGCGCTTCAACGAGGTCCTGAGCAACACCAACATCGAGCACTACAACAGCGGGTTTGGAGAACACCTTCGCTTGGTGAAGCGCAGCCCGAGGGGTTCCAATAGCAGATTCACACCTTTGGAGTTTATGTAAAGCAAGACTTGAAGATTATGTAAATACCTTTGTAAATTAGTTTTCGTAGTCAATACTTATAGTCACGTTCAGAACATAACCACTGTGTTATTTATTTCACTTAACCCCAAAAATGTCCTTTGGTAGTAAGTTTAAGAGCGTGAGTATGGTAACTGTGAGGTGTTTAGCTCATCAGCGTCATCATCAGAATCATCGATATTTGTACATAGATGTAACCCACCGCGTAATGCGATACAATTGATTGGAGCGCATCGTGTGTGAGCTGTCTTGTGATGGCGACATCGCACTGCGTTTGTAACAAAATAACGTGTACATTAACACGACGATCACTTTTCTTGCTTAAGTCACGATGGGCATTATGGCGTACGGGACGATTGGTAATAACAGCGTTTAAAGTAAACTGTGCACATTCGTTGTGATACGTCTTGTCACAGCACGTTAGATTTCACATTCTCACATTCAACATCAATTACAATTGTAGACGTAATCTCATTTCATCTGTTGTGATTTAAGTCCACGTTAACCGTTGTACATCCTCACGCGGCTCATAAGTGTAATGAGTATTTAGTATGACAATAAACTTCTCGAATGTTAGTACGTTAAATCGTAGCTTGTTCATTGACGCATCGATCCCTATTCTTGTTTCAGTCTCAATATGCATTATGGCGTACGTGCCAGATGGTACTAACAACGCTTGAAATAAACTGCACACATGTGTTGCGATACATCCAAACACAACAAGTTAGATGCATCATTCAATCATTCAGCATCAATTGAAATGTTATGCGTGGCATCATTCATCTGGTGTAATTTGAGGGAATAACTCGACTACGAACCTTTATCGTATGTTAGTTCGTTAACAACGTAAATTGTACATTAACACGACGATCACTTTTCTTGCTTAAGTCACGATGTGCATTATGGCGTACGGGACGATTGGTAATAACAGCGTTTAAAGTAAACTGTGCACATTCGTTGTGATACGTCTTGTCACAGCACGTTAGATTTCACATTCTCACATTCAACATCAATTACAATTGTAGACGTAATCTCATTTCATCTGTTGTGATTTAAGTCCACGTTAACCGTTGCACATCCTCACGAGGCTCGTAAGTGTAATGAGTATTTAGTATGACAATAAACTTCCCGAATGTTAGTACGTTAAATCGTAGCTTGTTCATTGACTCATCGATCCCTATTCTTGTTTCAGTCTCAATATGCATTATGGTGTACGTGCCAGATGGTACTAACAACGCTTGAAATAAACTGCACACATGTGTTGTGATACATCCAAACACAACAAGTTAGATGCATCATTCTAACATTCAGCATCAATTGAAATGTTATGCGTGGCATCATTCATCTGGTGTAATTTGAGGGAATAACTCGACTACGAACCTTTATCGTATGTTAGTTCGTTAACAACGTAAATTGTACATTAACACGACGATCACTTTTCTTGCTTAAGTCACGATGTGCATTATGGCGTACGGGACGATTGGTAATAACAGCGTTTAAAGTAAACTGTGCACATTCGTTGTGATACGTCTTGTCACAGCACGTTAGATTTCACATTCTCACATTCAACATCAATTACAATTGTAGACGTAATCTCATTTCATCTGTTGTGATTTAAGTCCACGTTAACCGTTGCACATCCTCACGAGGCTCGTAAGTGTAATGAGTATTTAGTATGACAATAAACTTCCCGAATGTTAGTACGTTAAATCGTAGCTTGTTCATTGACTCATCGATCCCTATTCTTGTTTCAGTCTCAATATGCATTATGGTGTACGTGCCAGATGGTACTAACAACGCTTGAAATAAACTGCACACATGTGTTGTGATACATCCAAACACAACAAGTTAGATGCATCATTCTAACATTCAGCATCAATTGAAATGTTATGCGTGATATCATTTCATCTGGTGTAATTTGAGGGAATAACTCGACTACGAACCTTTATCGTATGTTAGTTCGTTAACAACGTAACTTGTACATTGACGCATCGATCACTTTTCATGCTTAAGTCACAATGTGCATTATGATGTATGTGACGACTGGTAATAGCAATGCTTGAAGTAAACTGAGCACATGTGTTGCGATACGTCTTGTCACAGCAGGTTATATTGCTCATTTCCCCATTCAACATCAATTACAATTGTATGCGTAATCTCATTTCATCGGTTTTAATTCAAGTCCGCGTTAACTGTTGTACATCCTCACGTGGTTCGTAAGTGTAACGAGCATTTAGTTTTACATTAAACTTCTCGTATGTCAATCCCAAGTAATCGGTGTTTGAAGAAGTTTGCCTTTCCCTCAAGAATTGTCACTAGCATTATAACATACGCGTTTAATAACCAGATCGCACTTGTAATATTTTTGTATACCGATAAAAATTCCAAGTAATCGAGGTTTGAAGAAGTTCGCACATTGATAAAAAAAAAAAAAAAAAAATCCAAGTAAACGATGTTTGAAGACGTTTGAGTTTTCGCCATCACACAAGTTCCAATCTTGAGTAATGTCAACCCAAGAAAATGAAAGCTAACAGCATCACGTAGTTGTGTTAAGTTACGATAGGTATAGTTAGGTTTATTAAGACTGTTTCCAGTTAGAAAGGGGAAACATGGAGAGACTTATCTCATCGTTAGGTTACGATATCCAGTGTAACGTTAGGTCCCTGCATAGAAATAGGAAACGTAGACAGTTGTATCTCATCCTTAGGTTATGTTATGCTCTGTTAAGTTAGGTTTGTGCTTATAGATAGGAAATATTGTCAGTAGTATCTCGTCGTTAGGTTAAGTCATGCTCTGTTAAGTTAGGTTTGTTGTTGAATATACAAAAAAAAATCTGTACCTTAATGTCGGCGTGCGCATTATGATTATACCATTTTTAAATTGCGCACGCCGACATTAAGGTACAGATTTTTTTTTGTATATTCAACAACAAACCTTACTTAACAGAGCATGACTTAACCTAACGACGAGATACTACTGACAATATTTCCTATCTATAAGCACAAACCTAACTTAACAGAGCATAACATAACCTAAGGATGAGATACAACTGTCTACGTTTCCTATTTCTATGCAGGGACCTAACGTTACACTGGATATCGTAACCTAACGATGAGATAAGTCTCTCCATGTTTCCCCTTTCTAACTGGAAACAGTCTTAATAAACCTAACTATACCTATCGTAACTTAACACAACTACGTGATGCTGTTAGCTTTCATTTTCTTGGGTTGACATTACTCAAGATTGGAACTTGTGTGATGGCGAAAACTCAAACGTCTTCAAACATCGTTTACTTGGATTTTTTTTTTTTTTTTTTATCAATGTGCGAACTTCTTCAAACCTCGATTACTTGGAATTTTTATCGGTATACAAAAATATTACAAGTGCGATCTGGTTATTAAACGCGTATGTTATAATGCTAGTGACAATTCTTGAGGGAAAGGCAAACTTCTTCAAACACCGATTACTTGGGATTGACATACGAGAAGTTTAATGTAAAACTAAATGCTCGTTACACTTACGAACCACGTGAGGATGTACAACAGTTAACGCGGACTTGAATTAAAACCGATGAAATGAGATTACGCATACAATTGTAATTGATGTTGAATGGGGAAATGAGCAATATAACCTGCTGTGACAAGACGTATCGCAACACATGTGCTCAGTTTACTTCAAGCATTGCTATTACCAGTCGTCACATACATCATAATGCACATTGTGACTTAAGCATGAAAAGTGATCGATGCGTCAATGTACAAGTTACGTTGTTAACGAACTAACATACGATAAAGGTTCGTAGTCGAGTTATTCCCTCAAATTACACCAGATGAAATGATATCACGCATAACATTTCAATTGATGCTGAATGTTAGAATGATGCATCTAACTTGTTGTGTTTGGATGTATCACAACACATGTGTGCAGTTTATTTCAAGCGTTGTTAGTACCATCTGGCACGTACACCATAATGCATATTGAGACTGAAACAAGAATAGGGATCGATGAGTCAATGAACAAGCTACGATTTAACGTACTAACATTCGGGAAGTTTATTGTCATACTAAATACTCATTACACTTACGAGCCTCGTGAGGATGTGCAACGGTTAACGTGGACTTAAATCACAACAGATGAAATGAGATTACGTCTACAATTGTAATTGATGTTGAATGTGAGAATGTGAAATCTAACGTGCTGTGACAAGACGTATCACAACGAATGTGCACAGTTTACTTTAAACGCTGTTATTACCAATCGTCCCGTACGCCATAATGCACATCGTGACTTAAGCAAGAAAAGTGATCGTCGTGTTAATGTACAATTTACGTTGTTAACGAACTAACATACGATAAAGGTTCGTAGTCGAGTTATTCCCTCAAATTACACCAGATGAATGATGCCACGCATAACATTTCAATTGATGCTGAATGATTGAATGATGCATCTAACTTGTTGTGTTTGGATGTATCGCAACACATGTGTGCAGTTTATTTCAAGCGTTGTTAGTACCATCTGGCACGTACGCCATAATGCATATTGAGACTGAAACAAGAATAGGGATCGATGCGTCAATGAACAAGCTACGATTTAACGTACTAACATTCGAGAAGTTTATTGTCATACTAAATACTCATTACACTTATGAGCCGCGTGAGGATGTACAACGGTTAACGTGGACTTAAATCACAACAGATGAAATGAGATTACGTCTACAATTGTAATTGATGTTGAATGTGAGAATGTGAAATCTAACGTGTTGTGACAAGACGTATCACAACGAATGTGCACAGTTTACTTTAAACGCTGTTATTACCAATCGTCCCGTACGCCATAATGCCCATCGTGACTTAAGCAAGAAAAGTGATCGTCGTGTTAATGTACACGTTATTTTGTTACAAATGCAGTGCGATGTCGCCATCACAAGACAGCTCACACACGATGCGCTCCAATCAATTGTATCGCATTACGCGGTGGGTTACATCTATGTACAAATATCGATGATTCTGATGATGACGCTGATGAGCTAAACACCTCACAGTTACCATACTCACGCTCTTAAACTTACTACCAAAGGACATTTTTGGGGTTAAGTGAAATAAATAACACAGTGGTTATGTTCTGAACGTGACTATAAGTATTGACTACGAAAACTAATTTACAAAGGTATTTACATAATCTTCAAGTCTTGCTTTACATAAACTCCAAAGGTGTGAATCTGCTATTGGAACCCCTCGGGCTGCGCTTCACCAAGCGAAGGTGTTCTCCAAACCCGCTGTTGTAGTGCTCGATGTCGGTGTTGCTCAGGACCTCGTTGAAGCGCCTAGGCAGGTAGACTCGCAGAAAGAAGTCGTCCCCGACCTGCCCCTCCAGGATCACGATGATCGTCTCGCCAAAGGGTGTTGTGGCTCGCTCCATCGCAGTGATGAGATAGCCGCATTCCTCTCTGAGATCGTCTATCCTGGTGTAGAGCGGAGAGTCAGACTTGCAGTTGTTGAGGGTAGCTCTCAGGTCCTCGGTTGCTGCAGTGCCGTTCACGCTCGGAAACTCTAGCTTGAAAGTGCTGCTGCTCGACATCTCTAGTAGTTGACCGGGCGCAGGTGTTCACACACAAAAAACCGACGCGTCGCCCTCCTGTCTGGGAATGCTGATGCTTTAATTGACTGCTGGCGACACTCGTTGTTTCTTCCTCACAGCTTGCTTCTTCGACGTTGGTTGCGAAACTGCACTGCGTTGTGTAACAGTTTGAGTTAAGCCTGTAATTTTCGGTACTCCTGTTGATTTATCGATCCACATGTTTTCCACTTTATCAACTACTTGTCTAACACTTTGGAGCATTTCACCATCTTTGTCCAAAAATAAACTGCACATGAACACCATATCTGTACCATCGTACATTTTCATTTTCAATAAAATTTGTCCTTTGTTTCCCGGGTTTTGAACAGCAAAAGTATTCCCATCCTCCATCCATGACACTATGGGACAATCATCTGTTGGTTTTGGCACCCATCCTGGTTTCTTGGTTTCCACTTCGATGAGAGTTGGCCTCCTTCGTCTCTTGCAGGCAGTGATCGGTTTTACAGATGACGTCTGAGGTGATGCCAATGTCTGATCACTAGCATTATTGTTCATAACCTCAATCTCCTGAATAAACGATTTGATATAGTCGTCCGCAGAAACGTAAGCGTCCATGTTGACGTCCTTACCGTGTGACTTCTACCGTACTACGGACTGGTGGTGCGTCTGCTCACCCTTGAAGTAACCTGTATGCACTCGCTGTGACACATCTTGTTGCAATAGGTTAGATGTTTGATTTTTTCACCCAACATCAGTTCCAACGGTCTGCGGAATCTCATTTCATCTATTGCAATTTGAGTCCACGTTAATTGTTGTACATCCTCACAGGGCTCGTAAGTGTACTGTGTATTTAGCTCCTCGTTAAATTTAACAGTCTGTTTTGTTTTCTTCATAGTTATATTCTTTCACATGATATTCAATATTTTTGTTTTTTTTTTTCATAAGTATGCTGTTTCATATGATATTTTCTCTCAAACACATCTCTCGCTCTATCCAACACTAACTTGATTGCGAGCCTTTCTCGGATGTTGTTACGTTTATAACGTATTTTGTTCATTGATATGGTGATTACTTTTCTTGCGTCATCCACACTGGTCATCTTTGGAGCACGTATCGACTGTTGCTACCTGACTAGCGTCGAAGGTTCTGGAACGAGTCCACAAGCGCAGACCTATGCATTGTCAAAGATATGTTCAACTACATTAATGAAATTGTGCGAGGTTAGGATGTTGTTGTATCTGCAGTCAATGTGCATGCCGTAACTCTTCATCACTTCTTTAGCCTTATTCACTATGTTTATGCCGTTGGGGACATTTTCTCTACAGTAGCACATTGTAAATCCTTCTTCCTTTGCTTTTTTCAAGGCTTGTTTGAAATTCCTCTTCTGTGTTCGAATGCACTTGTATTCACAAACTCCGTACTGCTCTAGAAGGGTTACCCTAATCATCACACAAAATATATGCTTCAGATTTACATCTTCAGGCAACACTGCCACTTTAGGTGTCTGTTCGATCAGCGTTTGATTCATGGATTGGTTTTCCATACACAATATATCATTTGTAGTTTTAAACTCGGAATTTGTTTGATCTAGCTTTCGGTTATTTGTTAGCGACTTTGTAAGTGATTGTAGCAGCCGTTGGTTCTCGTTTATAAGTCTGTACTGACCATTTTTTCTAATGGATGGCAAAACTTCTTCAAAGATCCAATCTTGAAACTTCTCGGCGATGGGCATTTTAGATTTCATAAGTAACGAATATAATCCCGGCTCGTTAAGAAAGATTGAATGTTTCTCGTTATAGGTTAGGGGGAGATTTTCGCTCCCCCATACTTCAGGAATTGTTTTGCGATATTTTTCTCTAACATGTGCTCTGATTGCTTCTTTAGGGTTAGCGTATCCCAATATTGTAGCTACATCCTTAGCTTTGAACCATGGATTATCGCTGCTGTCAAACAGTACAGACAAAGGCCGATCATTAAACACATAGGCGGTTAAGTGGTTCATTTTGTAGGTTAGGTCAAAACGTCGGGCGATCGCTCTGACAGAATGTCACACAGCAACACTATTACACAGCCACACACTTCAAACTCCCGAACACGAATGAGACTGTGGGTGTTTGACAACTGGTGTTCTGTTGATTTAATCACTAGGGGGAGATTTTGGCTCCCCCTAACACATAATGGCTTAGGGGGGAGATTTTCGCTCCCCCATACGTCAGGAATTGTTGAAGACTAGAACAAGAATGAGACCGTGGGTGTTTGACAGCTGGTGTACTATTGCTCGGAATTCGACGCGGGTGGTCTATAATTATGGGTTCCTGCAAGGGTCGGTAGCCCTCCTGTCGGGGTATCAAATTACAGCATCCGCATTCCCAGACAGGTCTCGACTCGTCGGTTTTTTGTGTGAACACCCGCGCCCTCCCGTAGAGGTATCAAATTACAGCATCCGCATTCCCAGACAGTAGGGTGACGCGACGGTTTTTTGTCTGTGCACCTGCGCCCATCATCCCACGACGCACAGCCCGCCCCTAGCAGTAAAGTTTAGTTTAGTCTTGAGTTTCGAAGCGTCAACAGCTACGAAGAGATCATGACCAACATCGAGTGGGATTGTGACATCACAGACGTTGAGTTGGAGGATGTATGTGTTGCAGCGGAAACGACAATGAAAAGCAATACTAAGAAGAGACCGTTTGACGATGAAGATGATTACTTCGAAGGTGATGAATTCTACAACCGAAAAGACGACGATGAATGCACCTTGAAGCATTTCCATAAGAAGAGGCTATGGCGCATTGACAAAAAGTTCAAGTACGTTCATGAACCAAAAATGTATTCAACTACTCAAGATCTTGACGACGCTCTGTACTCCAGACGACGGGGAATCAACAGCATGTGGAACCATTGCCCGCTGGACGGCTTGGAGTGGGAATATTGGCAGCGTGACATGGACTACAAGATGAATTTCTACCCCATTGAAGAGGAGCACTTCTACGCCATTGAACATGAGCGGAAGTACATGATGCTTGTTGAAATGTGGTGGAATCGGCGGACCGATGAACTGCACCCTGATGAAGTAACAAAGTTTTTCAACAGTAAAAAATAAACGTTTTCCAACACCTTAGCCTCCACCTGATCCCACCATCATAATCGGCCTTTTTCAAGGCCACAAAAGCTTTTCATGTTAGGGAACAGAAGGAAATCCTTCTAATGTAGGAGGATTTTCTTCCAAGTGTTGGTGCAGGCGTCTGGGGGGGGGTCCTCCTGTCCCTCCTGGCCCTCCTGCTCCTCCTGCTCCTCCTGCCCCTCCTGCTCCTCCTGCTCCTCCTGCTCCTCCTGCTCCTCCTGCCCCTCCTGGGGTCGGGCGCAGCTGCACCCCAGACAGGTCTCGACTTGTCGGTTTTTTGTGTGAACACCTGCACCCTCCAGTCGAGGTATCAAATTACAACATCCGCATTCCCAGACAGTAGACTGGACGCGACGGTTATTTGTGCGAACAGCTGCCTCGGTGCAGAGTACTTGAAGGGGGGTGTATCGATACACCCCCCTTTGCAGTATATGTTCAAAGCATTGCAATTATATTCTCCTCAAAATTTGCATTCACTGGTAGTTCAATTGTTCGCAGGCGCTGATGGGCTAGCTCTGTTGATTTAATTACTAGGGGGAGATTTTCGCTCCCCCTAACACATAATGGCTTAGGGGGAGATTTTCGCTCCCCCATACGTCAGGAATTGTTGAAGACTAGAACAAGCATGAGACCGTGACAACTGGTGTTCTGTTGATTTAATTACTAGGGGGAGATTTTCGCTCCCCCATACGTCAGGAATTGATGAAGCCTAAAACAAGATTGATACCGTGGGTGTTTGACAACTGGTGATTTATTGCTCGGAATTCGATACGGGCGGACTATAATGGGTTCCTGGAAGGGTCAACCGTCTTCCCGTCGAGGTATCAAATTACAACATCCGCATTCCCAGACAGGTCTCAACTTGTCGGTTTTTTGTGTGAACACCTGCACCCTCCAGTCGAGGTATCAAATTACAACATCCGCATTCCCAGACAGTAGACTGGACGCGACGGTCGGTTGTGCGAACGTCTGCCTCGGTGCAGAGTACTTGAAGGGGGGTGAATCGATACACCCCCCTTTGCAGTATATGTTCAAAGCATTGCAATTATATTCTCCTCAAAATTTGCATTCACTGGTAGTTCAATTGACCGCAAGCGCTGATGGGCTAGCTCTGTTGGTTGTAGCGTTACCCTGTTCAACTCTTGTATTAATTATCCAAAGTATGTCATGTGGGTACTGAGAATACTCGGCTTGACGAGGAGATTCCAAAAATGCAAAAAAAAAAAGGTCAAAAGTGTGGTGCGGGCCCCTTTTTTGTAAACATCATCCAAAGTGTACGATGTGGGTACTCAAATGACTCGCCTCGACTAGACGAACAAGATTCTGCAATCAGAAATCTGATCCGAGGTTAGGTTAGGTTAGGTTAGGTTACGTTAGGTTAGGTTAGGTTAGGTTACGTTAGGCTAGGTTAGGTTAGGTTACGTTAGGTTAGGTTAGGTTAGGTTAGGTTAGGTTACGTTAGGCTAGGTTAGGTTAGGTTACGTTAAGTTAGGTTAGGTTAGGTTAGGTTAGGTTAGTATTCGCAACAACAAAAATTCGCAAAAAAAAAAAAAAACTTCGTAAAAAAAAAAAATCGCAAAAAAAAATTAGCAAAAAAAAAATTTTCGCAAAAAAAAAAAATTGGCAAAAAAAAAACTTCGCAAAAAAAAAAATTCGCAAAAAAAAAAAAATTCGCAAAAAAAAAAAATTCGCAAAAAAAAAATTCGCAAAAAAAAAAATTGCAAAAAAAAAATTCGCAAAAAAAAAATTTTCGCAAAAAAAAAAAATTGGCAAAAAAAAAACTTCGCAAAAAAAAATTCGCAAAAAAAAAATTCGCAAAAAAAAAAATTCGCAAAAAAAAAAAATTCGCAAAAAAGTTTGCAAAAAAGTTTGCAAAAAAGTTCGCAAAAAAAAAAATTCGCAAAGTGTCACAGACGAGACCTGTGGGGGGGGGGTGGCCCTCCTGTCCCTCCTGCCCTCGGAGTCTCCAAATTACCCTACTAATAAACAAAACCTTTAACGCACCATTATTCGGTCAAAGATTTTTCTTGGATTTTCTTTTAAGTATATGAAGAAAGTTTCTCCCTTCTTTACGCTTATTTGGCCTAACTGGGGCTTTATCCTAACAATAAATTACAAAATTAAAAAAGTCGATTAAAAACTTGTTCTTCAGTTAAGAAATTATAAAATTATAAACCACAATTTGTTTTTTATCGAATTTCCCCTATAGGGAAGAAGCTATTACCGTAGTCGGCATGGTACGACCTAGGCCCGGGACCATGATAACTTTTCGTTTTGAGGTCCCCAAACCCCAAAAACACCATTTGTTCGAAACTGTATATATATATATATATATATATATATATATATATATATATATATAAAACATCCTAACAGACAAACAGCATCCAAACAACATTTTATTATAAGCTGTTTTTTATTGCTGGGGGGTATTTGTTTATATATATATATGTGTGTGTGTGTGTGTGTGTGTGTGTATGTGTGTGTGTGTGTGTGTGTGTGTGTGTGTGTGTGTGTGTGTGTGTGTGTGTGTGTGTGTCCGTGAGCACGATAACTCTCGTAAAAATTATCCGATTTTGATGAAATTTGGTATAAACGTGTAAAGCAACAATTATGACTAAGTTCGAAAACCAGCCAGATCGCTTTATCCAAAGGGATATTTTTGGGGGTTTGGTACCCCAAAAATGGGTTTTTTGAATTTTTTACAAAACATTTTGGAAATAGTCAAATTTTAGTTTTTACCATTGTATTCAGCTTAAAAAAACACACAATTTGGTATTTTGATCATTCCTCTACGTCAACTGGTTACCGAGATATTGAAAGTGCTAAACACAGTACGTTGTCTATTTGTTATTCTTATGGAGGAAAAGAAAAATTTTATATCTCGCTTATTTATGAACGTACACTGATGAAACTTGGTATACGGCTTCATCTAGTTGTGGTGCATTGGTATTTGCTAAAAAAAAAGTTTTTTGTTAAAGGCTCTTGTAGCAGCAAACCTGCGTACTCAGCCCCATGTTATTCTTATGGATGATAATTAAATGCTATGTCTCCCTTAATTATGAACATAAATGAATACAAACTGGTATATGACTTCACCTAGTTGAGTTATATTGATATTAGCATAACAATCCATTTTTTGTGTTCCTTGATGCAGCAAACGTGTACTCAGCCCCAATGTTATTCTTAAGGGGAATAATTAAAATTGTATATATTGCTTATTTGTGAATATATTGTTATGAAACTTGGTAAATGACTTTATTTAGTATTAAGACATTTATATCTCCATTGAAAATTAGCTGAGTATGCATGTTTGCTGCGACGGGGGTATTTGTTTTTTTTTTAACCTAAGTGGTTGGAAGCTTTGCTCGGTATCGTGTTAAAAAATCATCCTTTAAGAGAAGATTTAGGTTAATAACAGTGCATAAACCAAACGAATCGTTTATTGAAGAAAGTTAGAATCTTTTGCACGTTCGCCCACAATGTAGAAAGACTTAACGCCAGAGACACAGTCATCTTGTACTTGTCTCTCCTCCCATTAGACCAATGTAATATTCCCTCCTCATTTGATTCTCCAAATTTGTTTATTTATGGCTAATTATATAAAAAAACAAATACCTAGCGACATCAGTAAGCAGAATTTTTATACCTCAAATAATAATCGTTCAATAGAAATCGAAAATATTCAATATTTTTTTTACAGGTTATCTATATGAAAATGATGTTCATTGAAATCTCTATGTATATTCGTTCACAACCCATAAACCAACAATTTCAAATAATGCGTTGAGGATGGACTAGGATTTACAAATTAACATTGGCTTATATGAGTCGTGAAATGTTTCTTGACTCCACTCCTAAGAGCACATAAATTCTTACAATTGGAATCAATTCAACTCCCTTTACCTTTTATAAATACAATTTGGTCTACAAATATTTCTTCTCGAGCCAAACTTTGATGAATTATCTAACGAGACGGGGATAATATTTGTTTATTCACAGAGCCAGAAATATTAAGAAAAACAAAAATAGCCTCGACACAGACAGAGGCAGGAGGTTGTTGGAGTTAGGCCAGCCAGTCGCAGTCACTACCTTAGTCTGGGAGGATTACGATATTACGATGCAATGCATGTGATACTGTGACAGAATAAACTTAGCTGGAGTAGCTAAGGGTGTAAAATATTATACCACACTTACGGAACATAAAGGCAGATAAATAAAACCTTCTTTATGTAAATTAAAACCGTTTGGTTTTGGGTCGCTAAATTTTTTGAGTTTATAAAAGACAATAGAAAAATGTCTTAAAGAATTATTGCCCAAATCTTTCAACCGATAAGCTGTAATCTTTCCACAACCCTCAGGGATCAGTTTGAGTTTCGGTTTATCCGCTTGAGGTTTGGATCCTCTCAAACCAAAATGATTTTATATTTCAATAACAAAACTTGTAATTTAAAAAACAAAATATATTTAAGTTATATCTCTAAACAAAAGAAGAAAAATATAAACTTTTAAAAGTGCTTAAGAAAAGACGATTAAATAAAAATATGAATGTGGTAATGTTTATAAATAACCAAAACTTGATCGCACCATTTTTCTAACAAAGTTTTTTTAGGTTTTATTTTAAATTTACAAAGACAAATTTTCACTTATCCCCGCTTGCTTGGCCTAGTAACTAACTGGAGATTCAACCTAAATAGAAGTCACAACATAAAAAATCTATTAAAAACTTCTTCTTCAGTTAAACAAATAATTAAAATATAAAACACACTTTCTTTTAGCGAATTTCCCCTACAGGGAAGAAGCTATTACCGTAGTCGGCAGGATAAGACCTAGGCCCGGGACCATGATAACTTTTCGTTTTGAGGTCCCCAGACCCCAAAAACACCATTCATTCGAAACTGTATATATATATATATATATATATATATATATATATATATATATATATATATATATATATATATGTGTGTGTGTGTGTGTGTGTGTCCGTGAGCACGATAACTCTCATCAAAATGAACCGGTTTTGATGAAACTTGGTATAACCGTGTAATGCAACATTTATGACTTTAAGTTCGAAAACCAGCCAGATCGCTCTATCCGAAGGGGTATTGTGGGGGGGGGGTTTGTACCCCAAAAATGGTTTATTTTGAATTTTTTACATATAATTTTTGAAATAGTCAAATTTTAGTTTTCAGCATTCTATTCAACTTAAAAAAGACACAATTTGGTATTTCGATCATTCCTCTACGTCAATAATTGGTTACCGAGATATTGAAAGTGCTAAACACAGTACGTTGTCTAATGTTATTCTTATGGAGGAAAAGACAATTTTTATATCTCGCTTATATATATGAGCGTATACTGACGAAACTTGGTATACAGCTTCATCTCGATGTGGTCTATTGATATTTGCTAAAAAAAATCGTTTGCAAAATTCTCCCGTAACAGCGAACCTGCGTACTCAGCCCCCATGTTATTCTTATGGAGAATAATTAAATGCTATGTCTCCCTTAATTATGAACATAAATGAATAAAAACTGGTATACGACATCACCTAGTTGAGTTATATTGATATTAGCATACAAACCCATTGTTTGTGTTCCTTGTTGCAGCAAACCTGCGTACTCAGCCCCAATGTTATTCTTATGGAGAATAATTGAAATTGTATATATCGCTTATTTGTGAATATATTTTTATGAAACTTGGTAAGTGGCTTTATGTAGTATTAAGACATTTATATCTCCATTGGAAATTCGCTGAGTATGCAGGTTTGCTGCGACGGGGGTATTTCTAAATTATAAGTGATTGAAACACTCACGGTTAAATGTGTACAAATCAATACTCAATTATCAAGCCTTCACTTTATGAAGATTTTCACTTACTTTTACTTTGCCAAATTACTAACTAGGTTTATCCTCATACAAAATTTCAAAAATTAAACTTCCGTTGTAAAGTTTTTTGATCTGTTTAAATTTGATTTTTTTCTATTTGTATCTAATTTTATCTACGGCTGGCTGCGTTTCGGGTTTGTTATAAACGTTATCCGTTAAAACTAATAACTAATATTAATATTTGTTAGTTAAACCCCTTGTTAGTTATAGGCCTATTTGCATCTATTAAGTTACGTCGTTTGCGTGAGTCATGTTACCAGTTACCACCAAACTCCCACATTAACAGGGCGAACGCTAGAGTGGGAATACCAGTCAAGGGTTGTGGAAATTTATAGCCCATTGTTGCCAGCCACGGATTTCCCGGAGCAAAATTTCCCACCGTCATTGACACTTTTTTTATCAGGTTCTTCGAGCGAATCACATTTATAGTATGCTAATACAGTAAAAGCTAAATAAGTCAAAGGCAATTGAATCATATTAAGACATTACACCAAATACACACAAAAACAAAATTACAGTAACTATCCTAAGACCCCAGGCATAAACTGTTATTTATTGTTGAATAAAATATTTATTTCCTGTAAATTTTAACATACATTGTTGTAGGGCTGAATCTGATATAAGAGACAATGATTACGTACAAAAACAGTTAAAAATGTAAGATATAAAAATGTATCTACTTGGACTACCTATGACTTAGTTAAGTGAATTGCTTTATACGTGAGTGTCAAAATACAATAAAATATAATTTTTAGTCGAGTTGAAGTTTTTGCTTATTAATGGATTTTGACTTGTAAAATCCTTTGGGATATTTAGGATAACAAATTTACGTTATGATGCGTTTTTCTTCTTCATCCGTTGCTCAATAGCTTTATTAATTGTTTTTCTTAAACTATCTAAAATAATTTATCTGTTAGTTCTTCAATTATATAATAGTATTAAATTTTCGCATTTTAATAAAAACGTATAGCTGCACTATATAAATTATAGTTGCAGTTTAAATGTTTATTCAAATTAAGGAAGCTCCAGGAATGTACAACATTTACCCAAGAACGTATCAGACACACATTAAACCAGCAACCCGAATATTAACGCAGCTAACTTCTGTGCAAACAGCCAGTGTTCCAGTAGGGTCGTAATGAAAACACATCGCCCAGTGGTGCCAACCGTAAGTGTTCTTAACGTGAAATTTCCCTTATTTGAACCTCAGTTTAAATCATTAATAATTTTCCAGCCATCGATATATATATATATATATATATATATATATATATATATAATTCTCTAAGCGAGATTTGTTAATGCAAATTGTGGGGGATTGGAAAATGACCAAATAATAATAAAAAATAAGGTCTTTAATTAGCGATTTTCAAACAATAATGTTTGTTGTACAAAATACAGTAACTAACCTGTTTTTATACATAATCGCAGGATGATGGGAGAGGGTTAAAGTTAGAGGTCCCTGGGACTCAGGAAAACTAGAAGTATTTCCAAAAAGTTACCAGCGGACAAGAAATTACGTAAAACATCCCCCATAAAAAAACATGGGGATTTAAAACCGACTGCTTAGTTTACTTAACAGGATAAATAAAATACGTCCTACAACACTAAAAAGTATATTTACACTTATACTGTACTTACGTACAAGACGGTAAAATATACACAAAAGATGGTACAAGGCGATTGATTTCAACCAGTTACCCGGGTCATCATCAGGCTCAATCAGAGAATGACAGAAACAAGATGGCGAACAGCTTATATACTATTGGCTACCGGATGTTCCGGAAACAAGAAGCGATAAGTACCACAGAATCAAAGTTTACCTGTTCATTGATCAATTTATCCCTAATCTTACAAATTTTCCTTAAAAATAAACAATTCTTCCCATGCATTCATTACATTTCCTTTCTTACAAATATGGAGAATATTCAAATTGTCTTCAATTGTTCCCAATGAGTGACCATTTTCCAGGAGGTGTTTTGCGACATTCGATATTTCCGGTTTTCGGTTCTTCCATGCTGAAACATGATTCTTGTATCTTTTTACAAAATTAACAGTTTGACCAACATAAAAATTATCACAAGCATTACAACTGATTTGATATACACCGGGCTTATCAAACTTATCACAATCTTCTATGTTGGGATTCAGAATTTTACTCATGGTGTTTTGCGCCTTGAAGGCTACGGATACTCAATACTTCTTAAATCGATTTGCAATATTCTGTGTTTTATCGCCAGTGAAGTTAAATGCAACATATCTCGTAATCTCCTTCTCCCGTTCGTTGTTCAGAGTTGTCATATTTCGGAGCCGTTCTTGGTTCTTCATCTTCTTTAATATATTCGCCCCCATTTCATCAATAATTGTAGATTGTTGTCCGTTGGCTCGAGCTATAGATTTGATTTAGCTATTTCCTTTTTTCTGCTTGTTTCACTTAACGGGATCTTGTAGGCTCTGTGCAGCATTGAAAGAAATGAAGCGGTCTTGTGTCTTGATGGATGTATGGACTTGCTGTTGATGGTCGTATTCGTTTGTGTTGGCTTCCTGTAGATTTCGAATTCTAGCTTCTCTTCTCTTCTCATTAGTGACCGGTTGTGATGATGAGCGGTGTAACTGGTTGAAATCGATCGCCTTGTACCATCGTTTGTGTATATTTTAACGTCTTGTATGTAAGTACAGTATAAGTGTAAATATACTTTATAGTGTTGTAAGACGTATTTTATTTATCCTGTTTAGTTGTAACAACACATATCATGCTAATAAAGAAATTATTTAGTTTACTTTAAAACACGAGATTAACTTGTCTACTTTGTTTACGAACCGACATGTGTTCCTACGTATACTGTTTTATTTTCCTCAGCATTTAAAGAGTAAAAAAGAGGAAAGGATAAAGTATTGAAGCAAAATTAGGGGCAATGGCCCTTCAAGCCACTACGAGTACTATAATAACAATATAACTAAAATAATTTTAAATATTTTCACTTAAACTATTTATCAAACTTGTTAATCAAATATGATCTACATGAGTAAAAAACAATCTAAATACCTTTCGGCAAAACTTAACCTCCAGCCCCATTTCTCTCAGGACTAAATTGAATGTAATGTTGTGTGTGGGGCAGTGGTGACTAGTTATGACGTCATACATTTGACGTTGGAGTGTTGCCAACTTTGCCGCACTAAAATTACCGCGCTATTTTCGCCGGCAGGTTCCTACCCGGATGAGTCGATGAGGCGGATTGGTGTACGTTCCCAGAGAACACTTTGTAAAGTTATCTGAGTGCTTAAGGTGCACAATTGTGGTTTTAGCGAATTTTCCCTATAGGGAAGAAGCTATTACCGGAGGTCTCATGGTAAGACTTAAGCCCGAGGCAATGATAACTTTTCATTTTGAAGTCTCCAGATGCCAAAAACACCATTCGTTCAAATTTATATATATACATTGAGGATATATGTGTGTGTGTGTCCGTAAGCACGATAACTCTCGTAAATAAACGGTATCAGGAAACTGACACATACTTTCTCCCTTTTAGCCCAACTTTAATGGATAAATTACTTTTTATTTACTAAATATAGAATACAAAGCACGGTCGAATGTACAGAAAATCTCGTAAACAAGTTGTTTTAAAAAACATCCACCCAAATCCCTGATTTGGAGGCACTACAGAATCCATTGCTACACTCGTGGTTTTAAGAGGGGAAATGCCCCCTATTCCCCCCCAGGGTTATCAAGGGGCAACATATTTCAAATTTCCTCTGTTGGTCAATGCTAACTTGACAAGCATATCAAGTTTGATTGAAATTGATCAGTAAATAAGAGAGAAATAGTAATTTTTTTATTCTCCATAAGAATAACATTGGACAACGTACTGCGTTTACCGCAAAATGAAAATTTCAATTTTCTCCGAAACCAGCAATCGTAGAATAGTAATTCAAAATACTAAATTATTTAGTTTTTTGAGTTCTTTTTAATGGTGAATAGTAATATTTTTTATATTTATGTATTTTTATGAAAAATCCAAAAAACTGAATTTTTGATGTTTTAAGTCCTGTAATTTCTGAACCCAAATTTTTACAGGAATGCGAGTGGTGTCGTTTTGTTGGAAAACTAAAGTTCTACAAACGACTAAAATTTAATCAAAATCGTTAGAGCCGTTTTTGAGAAATTTGGATTTTTCATGTTTTTTGGTGGTTTTTGGGGGATAATTACCCTTAAAAATAAAAAATTCGAAAAAATGAAAAAAATGCCTGGAGATATCGTGGATTAGTACCTACATACCAAATTTCATTAAAATCGGCCCATTGGTTAGGGCTCTAGCTCTGTACACATCCACACAGACACACACACACACACACACACACACGGACACACACACATACACACACACAGACAGAAATCACGTAAAAACCACTTTTTTGGGTTCAGGGAGCACCAAAACGAATATTTCCACTAACAACTCAAATTCGAAAATTTTTACGAAAACAATACTTTCTCCATATACTATGTATAGGGGGAGAAAGTAAAAATGTCCGATCTTAATAAAATTTGGTAAAAATGTGTAAAGTACCATTTATTTGAACGGGTTCGAAAATCAGATGAATCACACCATCCGAAGGAAGGTTTTTGGGGGGTTATGTACCCAAAAAATTAGTTTTTTTGGGGTTTTCACATGCAATTTTTATTTAAATCAAATTTTAATGTTTACCATTGAATTCAGCTTAAAAAAATTTGGTATTTTGATCATTGCTCTAAGTCAATTGGTTACCGAGATATTGAAAGTGCTAAACAAAGTACTTGTCTAATGTTATTCTTATGGAGAAAAATAAAACCTGTATATCTTGCTTATTTATGAACATAAACTGACAAAATTTGGTATATGGCTTCATCTGGTTGTGGTTTATTGTTGTTTGCACAACAAATTTTTCGCCTATGGTTCCTGTAGCAGCAAACCTAAGTATTTGATATTTGCATTAAAAACCCATTATTTTGTGTTCCTTGTTGCAGCAAACCTGCGTACTCATCCCCAATCTTATTCTTATGGAGAATAATTAATATTTTAAATATCGCTTGTTTGTGAATACATTTCTTATGAATCCTGTTAAGTGTTTTAATGTGTTGTGTTATATATTCATTGGAAATTCGCTGAGTACGCAGTTTTGCTGAGACGGGGGTATTTTTCTGTCTTTATTATTTTACCACCCGCCAGACAATACCACCCCGTTATCTTATTCATCGTTAATCACAAGAATACCCTGTTGTCATTATCAACATGGTAATTCCAGCTTCCCTCTACCGTCGACCAAGGACTGTGTTCTGTTCTCAATGTTTATTTGAGATAATTGAGTTTATTCACTCCGGGACTCCCGCAGAATTTCCGCCTCCAACTTTGTGTTTTTACTGTTACAAGATATTCATGAACATCCATTATTGTATTTTATATCTGAGAAAATTTTTCATAATATATACCGAAATGGAAAATGCTTTTTGTTTGTATGTGTTTTGTTCTACATGGATTCCGATACGGCAAATTTTACTTTATGGGCAAACGGTAAACTTTAACAAGCTTATTGGCCTGTTTTGATGGAAAGTTGAGGTTGTAAAAAAATGAATATAGTTTTAATCACGAAATTTAATAACAAGATTTCAAATTATCCACTATTAAATATTGCTATATAATAAAACATATTTTTATATGTTTATAAATCGAAATTGTACTGAAAATCATTATTATCAACAATATTAATAATTTTTAAGAACAATTGTTACAGAAAATTGAAGGCTGATGGGGTTAAAGAGGGTTGAACGATGATGGTTCAAGCTATGAACCCAAAAGCAGGGAATTGTATTTAGAAGTCGTGTGGTATTCAAATCCTTGTCCCGTTGGCTTTTAAAGTGTAGATTACTGTGTAGAGAACATATATCAGCTAGTTTAGATTCAATAAAATGTTTTTACACACCAACATTATCTGTTATAAGTGTTTTTTTCTTATTAAGTTACAGGGTGACCCCACGATTTCTGTAAATAATATATTATGTAAAATCAAAGTTCTCAATTTTATTTATAAATCAATCATTTAACCGGAAATATATATTAGTACAAAAACGTGAACAAAAGGTTAGGCTACGGTCCCTGGTAAATTAAAACGAGTTCGCACGCAGCACGCTGACGTGAGGGAAGTGAATTTCCACATAAAAAACTATAAAAACTCAAAATCAGTTAAAAACATACATTTATTCCAATTTTTATTCAAATCTGAAAATATTGATTTTTTGGCTGTTCTGTTGCTCCTGGTTCTATTTACCTGCAATGGTGGGAATACAATTTTGCACATTATAAGGCTAGGAGAAGGTCCAGTTAGGCTTTAAAGTAGGCGTGAGGTTGTTGGGGATGATAAAAGTACACCAACAAATGAATAATAGGCTTTTCTAATGTAAAATCCCCATAAGACAACGTACTGTGTTTGGTCAATACACATTTTCTTTAATAACTCGGTACATATTTATGCTAGAATAACGAGAGGGGACTTAAAAGTTTTGTCACACTAATCCCCATCTTTTAACATCCGTTAATTTCACATTCGGGGCTTTTCTGACCCTTTTTGGGTCCAAAAACTCGAAATTTGAAAGATTAATCCCCAAAAAAGGGGTTTAGAGTTTTCCGATTGTTTTGCCCAACGAACTTGTCCAACTGATTATAGAAAGGAACGTCCCTACCAAATTTGAAGTGAATCGGACAAAAAATGCGACCGCTAGAGTGCATACACATATATATATATATATATATATATATATATATATATATACATTTTGAACGACCCCCCAAAACGTGTTCAGGGGGTCACGTTAGGAACTTCTATGGTGGTCCCGGGCTTAAGTTTCACCGTGCGGGTCATGCTAATAGTTCACTTTCCATAGGAAATTCACTAATAAACGTTATAAGTTGCCTTTACGTTCATTACAGCGTCTGGGTTTGGAAGGAAGTGAGTGAAATCTAATCAAGTGAATATTGGTTTTAATTACTTTGCTCTAATCCTAATTACTACTCAGATTGACCCATGTGCTCGCTGGATTGACCTTTGACAATTCCAGGGACGGAGGCTTGAGAGGATAGCTTCAGGGTTACCAACCGTATCAATCAAAATAAAAATGATGGATCAGTAGTGCCAAAAATACAGTAACAAACTTAATTTATTACCGATATCGACTCCTAATAATATAGTTCATTGGGGGTGAACTTTGCTCGGAGGAAAATCAAATTATACTTTACCATGTAACTTTTGACAGCTCACTGTTTTTTTTTCTGATCAGCTGTTTAAGTGTTTGGTTTGATTTTAAAACTCCATAAGCTGTTAAACGTTACAATTTCCAGTTTTCCAATCAAATAGGATTTTTCCAGTTGATTACCCCAGGATTAAGGATTTTTTCAATCGATTTTTAAGGCCTAAAACAGATATTTTCAAAGTTTAAGCAAATTTCTTCAGAGGGATTCCGATTAAATTTTGTATTCAAAAACTGCTCGAATTATAGTGTGGTACTTTAATCATTATTCTGTGGTACTCTACTATCATATTGCACACATTTAAATTTGTAAATCGTTAGGAAAATTAAGAGTCTTGATTAATTTAGGTTTTGTCATAACATCCATATTGAAAAATGTAAAAAATAAATATAACCTTAAACTATATGAAAACAAAGAAGTAAAAAATAAAAACTTCACAAATTCAATACGTAAGACTGAGAGAAAAATCCCTGTTTTCAACAAATAGTTCAGAGTAGATGTACCTGTTTTCAACGAGTACGTAAGTCACAGAGAGAAATAACTGTTCGAAACAGATACCTAAAAGATAGGGAGAGAAGTGGATTTTTTCAACGGTTAATTCAGAGAGAGAAATACCTGTTTTAACAAGAAAGTTAAAGGGAGAAATGCTTAATTTCAACCAGTAATTCAGGGAGGCAATTACCTGTTTTCACCAATTCATGAGACAGACAATACAGAGAGATAAATACATGTGTTTTACGAGAAATTATGAGAGAGTAAACTAACATAATTTCAATGTGTAATTAAAATAAAAATACTAAAGTAATGATTAGTTTAAAAAGAGAAATAATGGTTTTCAACGAGTACAGTACGAACAAAATTGTGACTTATAAGGTGAGTTCTGGTAACAATTATACTGGAAAATGACTTAAATGTTTAACTGAAAATTATACAAATTTTTTTAATTTATCGTTCATTTGATAGTTACACCCAATAAAAGTAGTTAAACAACTACTTACATAGCTTACAAATAACAACGTTACAAACTTTTACATTTTTACCAAAACACTTCGTGATTTTACATTAGTTATTGAATTAAAAGATATAACATCCTATACTCTTATATGAGCAATGTTTGCTTGATTGGTTGATTGCAGAATTATCTCAAAAACGGCTCTGAGGATTTCCTTCAAATTTTGGAAAAATTTTGGAAATAACTAAGTTCTGGTATAAAAAAACGTTCTAGACAGGTCTCATTCCCAGTAAAAATCAAATAATGGTAAAAAACAATGAAAAGTTAAAAAAACTAATACTGGGCTTATGGAGTTTCAAATCAAAACAAAAGAATTGCAACAGATGTTTATAATCTATCAATGAACTGTCAAAGTAATACTCATGTTGTTTATGGTTATTAACATGTGATTCGTTAGAGCAGAGTTTAAAAGATTTGAGTGAATATTACATATATGAAGTAGTAAAATAAATCAAAGGGACATTGACCTATAAATAACAACTGGAATGACTTAAAAAATGTAGAAAAGAGGCAAATGAGTTATAAAAATCCGATGATCAGTAGGGGGAAGAGGTGAAATATTACTCCAAGTCATCTAAACAAACTGACTGGCCTTTCCCCGAGCAAAGCTCGGCCCCGAGGTACTATTGAGTTATTCTAAAGTCAGCTACATTATATTTCAAAGCTTAATATACACTTACTAAGCAGTTCCAAGATGTCACAAATGATAGTATAAACACGCTAGTTTAATTCTGTTACTGAGCCAATCCAAGCTTGTCTTATCTTAATGTTTATTTAAGATAATTGAGTTTATTCAGCTACTGGAAATTCCGCAGCACGATCTTTGTCTCAAAATTGGTTTTACTTTGTGAATAAGTATTTTGGGAAGATTGAATGATTGATCCCATCAATAAAATTGTAGTTTTAAAAATAATTTTATTTTTTTTAGGGATATTTTTTCCTTTTATATCACATGGTTCACAATATTCTCGTAAAGTTTAAATATAGCTGTTATTATAAAACATGTAGTTTTTATGAGTAACGAAAGTACTTATATGAAGTCAACTCAACATTGTAATTGACTGATCCAAACTTTAAAAAACTAAGATATAATTATTTTCTGATTTATTTTAGGGAAGTATCAAATTAAATTTAAAACTTTGTATATAACTATATGATTTAACCGAATGTAAATAACTGGGAAATTTTGTTTCATACTTATTTAATCTTCGAACTAATGTACTGAATCTATTGTCTGTATTTTGTTTGCTTATTTTTCAAATTGTTATAATATTTGTTTTATAAATAAATTAATGATGGATCATTTCTAACTCCCAATTACGAAACCATTCTCTTACAGTTTTCCCCATAGGTTGACCGCCTCTTCAACGATGAATAAAACTGTATTTTTACAAATAAATGAATATATAAAATTATGAATATAAAAAGTAAACAATTTTGTTGCAAATAATATTCAACCGTTCCCAAACGCAACACTTTTGGGTTTAAATTCCAACTGTTGTGAAAAATAAATTATTAGTTTCCCAAAAAAACACTGTAAGCTGTCAACCATAAAAACAACGTCTAAAATAAAAAGCATAACTTATTCTCTCTCATACTCGTTACAAGGTAATATTTCCCTCTCTCGCTTACTCATTGCAGGAAGGTATTCCCCTCTCTTTCTTACTCATTGCAGGTACTATTCCCCCCCTCACTCTCTCTCTCTCTTCCCTCCCCTTCTGGTCGTTAAGAAACCCTTCTTGTTTTAAAATGAACCGTTTTCCCCTTCCCAGTTTACAAGAGGCGACTAGCGTCCTTGGAGATAATTTCCTCTTCAAGATCTCTCTTTATTTAGGAACCTGTTTATATTTGAAAGTGGCACTCTCTGAAACCCTGAAAGAGAAGGTAAAATCCGTGCCGTTTAAATATTCGACGTGTTTATTTTTGCAATATTTAAACTTCCAAGGAAAATCAAAGGTTGTTAGTGAATTTCCTGTGGTAAAGTGAACTATTAGCATGACCCGCACGGTGAGACCTAAGCCCGGGACCACCATAGAAGTTCCTAACGCAACCCCCTGAACACGTTTTGAGGGGTATCTAAAAACTTTATAAATATATATATATATATATATATATATATTATTTTTAAAAACATTATTAACGAGTACCCTTTTTTGAAACATTTTTATTTTGACTGACTAGTTTCAACCATAATGGCCATCTTCAGAGTCACATAACCTCAACAAATTTTCTTTTATATTAATTACAAACATATGTTAAAAATAAATAATATATGATCACTAATTCTAAAATTGTGTATATAAATATAAAGGTAAAAATAAAATAAAATATTAATTTGTATATATTATGTAAAGTTACTTTCTCTGAGTTCTAATTTCATCAATTTTTTCAAATATATATATATATATATATATATATATATATATATATATATGTGTGTGTGTGTGTGTGTGTGTTCGCACAATAGCGGTCGCAATTTTTGAAAATTTTACTGAAGAGATCGAGTGTTGTATATTTATACAAGACTTAATGTGGCTAATGTGGTCTGTTGAAACACATAATTGAAACCAATATTAATTAATTACGAAGGGATAAGAATTAGATAAGAGTCAAAAGCAAAAAAATATTTCAATTATGTAAATACGGTAATGTCTAGTTCCAAAACCTGGTTGCAAACCCTATGTACTTTTACACGGCCCAAGATTTGAAGGTGAAAACTACAAAAATTGACACAATACTTATTAGTGAATTCCCTAGGGAAAAGTGATTTCACTTTGGCACTTTCTATTACTGACTCCTAATCATAATTTTAGACTAGGTGCTTAGATATATCACCTTCAGCAGTCAAACAAACATCACATTTCTTTCTGAAAATCTGAACACCCATATCTGTTATTTTAATGTAATAGCTTTTAAAAAAACGGAATAATCAACATAGCAAAAATGTACCCCAGCTGAAGGAGGATGAAATAAAGGAAGAAGAATTACCAACCTATAAACTTGTATTGGTCTTAAAAGTAAAATGGACTTTTAATAATAAATGTATATCGGGATGTGCCAAACATACCTTCTATTATATGCCTCTTGTTTTGTTAGCGAATTTCCCCTATAGGGAAGAAGCTATTACCGTAGGTGGCATGGTAAGATTTAAGCCCAAGACCATGCAAATTTTTTGTTTTGAGGTTACCAGATACCAAAAATATTATTCGTTCAAATTTATATATATGTATTTAATACATATGTATGTATGTTATATATATACATGTCCGTTAAGAACGATAACTTAAGTAAAAAACGTCTGATTTTGATGAAATTTGGCTCAAATGTGTAAAGTGACATTCATGAGGGTCCGTTGCACAACGTCAAGGTTTATAACGTAAAGTTCATTTTTTTTAAAAGCAGCATTTCACAACGTAAAGTTTCATAAAGTAAAGTTGTCATTTAATACAATGCAATAAAAGCTGTTGTCAAATCGTAAAGTTTCAAAAGGTAAAGTGACTGATTTAATACAGATTACATTTATAAGTGTTTCAAAACGTAAAGTGTCATAACGTAAAGTGAAAGAATTATAATTTAGTAAATATGTAGTGTTGCACAAAGTAAAGTGGCATAAAGTAAAGATATTATTTTGTTGAATTTAATCTAAAGGAGTTGTAATAACGTAAAGTTTCAAAACGTAAAGCTTTGATTTTAAAAACAAATTTAATAAATGGTTGTTTAACAAAGTAAAGTTTCATATAGTAAAGCTATAACCGTAAACGCCAAAGATAGTTCACTCCAGTCCGTTGCTGAATCGAATTCAATAATAAAATATTTGGAAACATTTAAAAAATATACTGTTTCATAACGTAAAGTTTCAAAAAGTCAAGTACAGTCGAACTCAGAATTTCGTAGGGCTGGCTGCAGCAAACAATACATTGATGTAACGCTTGCTGTTTCTCGCATTATAAAGGCATAAAAGATGCGGCTAACTTCAGCTCTACAAAGTAGTTACATGGATACTGTAGCCGTATTGTCTTGATCACAGTTACAGTTTATAGTTTCTATAATTACTGTTATCTATAATATTATAAAGAAGAGGTGGTTTCTGTCTGTCTGTCTGTCTGTCTGTCTGTCTGATGTTCCGGGTGAACGCAAAAACTACTGAACCGACTGGGCTGAAACTTTACACATAGGTAGATCTTGAACCCATGCAACACATAGGCCTATTCACTTCCTTAAAATCCCCTCGGGCTACGCCCCGTGAACGTCCTAAGTTTCAATGTTTACATTTTAGAATAAAGTAAACATTCAGAAACTGTAATACGAACAGCTGTGGATACTTCCAGTTGACAGCTTAAAGAGCAGAAGCAAGAACAGCTGATCCAAGCTAACTAAAATGCAAATTGCATTGACTAAAGAACGGGCAGAGAAAGCCCCTGTGAGAAGTACGGGTGAGTCAGCTAGCTATTAATTAATATTAATGAACAAATATCAATGTAGCTTCATCTGGTTGTGGTCTATTCTTTTTGCACAAAAAACAATTTTTACGATACTTCCTATACCCTCCCCCCCGATTTTATATTTTTCCCCCTCCCGATTTTTATTTTTGCCCCACCCCCGATTTTATATTTTTAATTTATGTCCCCCCATTTGATATTGTTGCCCCTTCCTTCCGATTCCATATTTTTGCTCCCCCCCGATTTTTATTTTTGCCCCACCCCCGATTTTATATTTTTATTTTATGTCCCCCCCATTTTATATTTTTGCCCCTTCCCTCCGATTCTATATTTTTGCCCCCCCCCCGATTTTATATTTTTGCCCCCCTCTTCAATTTTTTATTTTTTATTTCATATCCCCCCATTTTATATTTCTACGCCCTCCCCGATTTTATATTTTTTGCCCCCCCCCGATTTTATATTTTTGCTCCCACAGATTTTTATTTTGCCCCCCCACTTCGATTTTATATTTTTATTTTATGTCCCCCCCATTTTATATTTTAGCCCCCATTTTATATTTTGTTGTCCCCCTCCCCGATTTTATATTTTTGCTCCCCCCATTTATATTTTTGCCCCACCCCCAATTTTATATTTCCCCCCTCTTCGATTTTATATTTTTGTATTTTATGTTATTCCCCCTCCAATTTATATTTTTGCTCTCCCCTCCATTTCATAATTTTGCCCGCCCGATTTTATATTTTTGCTCCCCCCTCGATTTTATTTTTGCCCTCCCCCCCCCGATTTTATATTTTTGCCTCCCCCCATTTTTATCTTTGCCCCCCATTTTATAGTTTGCCCCCCCTTCGATTTTATATGTTTAGTTTATGCACCGCTCCATTTTTAAATTTGTACACCACCCTTTTTTATTTTTACCCTCCCCCCCGGTTTTTATTTTTGCACCTCCCCCCCGATTCTATGTTTTGCGCCCCCCGCCGATTTTATATTTATGCCCCCTCCCCAATATTCTTTATTTGTTGTCATACTTGAGTTATTTTATTTCTAAAAGCGAATCCAAAGATGGGTAACGATTTGAAGTCGCAAACCACACGCCGCGCCGTTTACTACCCGACAGAGTTCCTCGACTTAGCAACAGGACCTGAACTATCTGCCAGTATATTTCTTTAACTCTAATTTGTACATTAAACGTGTACAATGTAATTTTAATATTGTAAAATAGTGTGGATTGTTATTTGCTTTAGTTAATCTACCATTTATATACAACCCGTACGAAGGACGGGTATACAGCTAGTTATTAATAAACGAGTTCCCACGCAGCACGCTAACGTGAGGGAAGTGAATTTCCACATAACAACTTTTAAAACATACATTTATTCCAATTTTTATTGAAATCTGAAAACATTGATTTTTTAACATCATAATCTAACTTAAGTGCAATGATAATAACATTACAATTGTTTATTTATCGATGAACAAGTAATATACTAAAAAATACATATATCCTTTGACAACAAAAAATGCAACACAACAATTATGTCAAAGATACTGTTATATATATATGTATTATGTTCCAATTTGTGTTAAATTGCTTGATTGTTTACCGCTGTCGTTTATATCAAATTCACACAAGAATCTTAAATACCCGATTTTTCGGGTAAATCCCCGCAACTTGAGCCCAAAATCCCCGATTTTACCCTTCTTTTTCTTGATCCCTGCAAAATACCCGAAAACCGGGTAGTTACCCGGTTTCTGGCAACACTGGGGCTCAAGCGTGGAGGATGCGCACGCAGCTCCCCCACCTCTTCAGGCGCCACGACATAACTTTAGGCGGGTTCCAAGCGCGGGAAACCGCGGCCGCGGCACTGGAACGCGACTGCATTTGAACTTCCACTAAACCTTTTTGTTGTACTCATTGTTATTCATTATTGTTTTTACACTACAACTTGTGGTTATAAACAAATACTGAACAATGCTGGGTGCATTTTGATAAGCGTTTACCAAAATAATCGGATATAAAATACATGATAACAGTGTGGTTGCGATACCGATTTTTTCCAGCCCCCAGCAAATATATATTCAAAACCACCCCTGACTTACGCCATTGCCACAATTACACTATGATACATTGATATTACAGCTGAGATTGTCGAAAACAAAATTAAAATATTCCCTTCGCAGTAAACCTATGTACTCAGGGAATTTCCAATGCATATAATATATGTGTATCACTAATAGATAAAGCCATTTACCAAGTTTCATACAAACAGTTCATAAATAAGTGATACTGTATATAACATTTTATTTATTCCCCATAGTTTAGCCCTTTGAATAGGCTATCTCTGCAATGGTTGGACGTAGAATAATTACCAAAATTGTAGTATTAACATTAATTTGCAAATATAACTAGTTTGACGTGTTCAATACTGCATCAGTTTTTAGACAAATAAATGAGTTTGAGTTTGGGCAGGAACAAAGGTAGTTATTGACCTGGGACGTTATGGATTTTATTAAACTTTACGTCTTGACACTATTACAGTATTTTCTAGTGATAACAATAATCAGCTGTATACAAAGACTTTTTCCCATAAATAAATCCCATAGACAATGCCTAAGTTCACAGAATACCTAGACAAGTATGACCATAGCCTACAAGTCAATTTTGTAAATCCTGTTTTAGTATTAAGTAATCAATTTATTTAGATATCAAGGATAATTCCCAACAAGTATATGTACAAAGAAGTAATAACCTTTAGATAATAAGCATTGTATTAATCTATGTACTCACAGAATAATGTAATCCAAATCATCCACTGGCCTATCCCAGGATACCAAATTTAATAACCATGACAAGGTTAAATGTGACAAATTGGTTCCGGTACGTTTATTTATTTTATAACAGAACAAAAGAATTTTGTATTAGGATTTAAGTAACCCATGTCATTTGTAAATAATATCGTAGAAAGATTTTAATTCATTATGTACGACTATATTTTCACAACGGAAACAACCTTTCTAACACTGCACTTTTCTGAGAAGATTAGCACTATTTCGAACTATATAACCGTAATGATTGGAATTTAAGATTAAGTAGGACACTTCTCCCATCCATTTTAACTATAAGATTCACACACAAATGTAATTAAAAACGAAATAAATGTAAATATGTAAACATACAACACCATTCCCTGATCCACGGAAGCCATTTTGTTGAACGAGTGCCGTCCGTTACTTACCACCCAGCCGGTCCATTCAGTGCCGACACCTAGTGGATAAACTCTGAACTACTACCGTATAATTGTCCACACAGCACATTGTATCCTACCGCTATTTTTAAGACATTATTTTACATTTTTTAAATTCAAGTGTACATTATAATGAAAAGTAAATATTTTAACAATTGAACTAAAATTAATTGTAAACTTAGGGTATAGGAGAAATAACCTAAATATGTGCAGAAATTAAATATTTAACCAAACATTGCAAATATTGTGAAACTTGTATGATTTCCCTAAACAGCTGTTTTTTGACATGGTCATTGTAGAAATGCAATTATGAGTATTTTAAGTTGAATTTAATATATTTTAGTAACTATTTCGATTCTTAATCATATTTTCTAGTTTTGAAGACCTAAATTCATGTTTTTCCAAATTCAATTATGTAGAGAATGATTTTATAAATTCAGTGAAGTGTACAACCAATTAAAAGTGTAATTTTCAGCTGTTAGCCAATAGAGAAATTAGACAGATCCTGGATTATTGGCAAGCGACGCTATTGGATAATAGACCTTCTTCTACAATTTGAACAAGAAGTGAGAGGAGTTGCCTTTGGGAAGTCTTAGGGCAAGGAGCATGTTGCTCTAATCCAGAAATTTAAAAGAAGAGAATTTGTCCAGTTTTATTATTTAGTGCGGTTTAACAAATTTAATAAAGTTTCCCCCAGCTGTATTAGCCCACCTGAATCCTTTTTTATCTTTTATCGTTTATCATAGGCCATTAACAGGACTTTGGTGAGATCACTCCATTTTTCAGAACTAACCTTTTTCAGCTCCATTTGGAAGAACTTTATTGATTTTAATAGGAACTTTTGGACTCATCTAAACTACTAATTAATTATTTTGTCAACTATTTTAACTTCAAGAAAGGACAAGTGTAATACAATCTCAGCAAGTTTTTCGAAAAGCCTTTGAACATTATTCTTTTTCAAAATTTAATATCTCTACATAATATTTTGCATTGAATATTCTAATTTGATCTTTATGATAACTTTTGTTAACAAGCCAGAAGCATTTGAACCCATGAATATATAATACCCTGAGTTATAGAGACATTTTGAACATTTTTCTGTGAATACTATTGATATGTTTTTTTTTTTTTTTTGTAACTGATGTATAGTTTTTCATAAGTGAGTAAATTGATTTTCTTTGTTCATTGTAACTAACAGCTGTGTCTTATTTCTCTCATAGAACTATTTATTTATTTTGAATAAAAGATATAATAATTTTATTAATTTATAATAAAATGGCGCAACAACGTGGTGGCTTTATGAAACAAAAGTTATCATACAAAAAACAAACTCAAAACTCATAATTGCATCTTAGTTAAGATATTTAATTAGAATAAGAATATTAGATTACTTGTACCTAAGATAAGAATATCCCCAGTAGGAAACCCCAGTAGGAAACCCCAGTAGGAAACCCCAGTAGGAAACCCCAGTAGGAAAACCCATTAGGAATTCCCCCCATTTTTTTTGTATCCCCATTATTTATCTAGGACCTATCCCTATTTTTTGTGTATTCCCTAAGAAAATGACATCTCCTTATAACCTTAGAAAAAATCCCCGTAAAAGTGCCAAGTTAGCGGAAGGCGGCGAAGACGAAGACCTTACATATCCTATAGAAGAACTGCAACACTTACAGTTATTAGAAGACTACACAACTCCCAACATGAACACAAACACTATAGACACCACAAACACTCAAACAGAAGAGAATAGACACGACATAGCTGTAGGAGGAGAACCATTAATACCTAGCCTAGACAAATACAAAACTACAGAAAATCTAGACCCTTCCAACATAAACCCTATAGAAACCGAACAAACAGAGCTCAAGCACTTAATCTTACAAATGACTACCCAACTGACAAACCTAAACACTCAAATTGGTACAATCAATTCTAAAATCGAAACTCAAATTGATACAGTCAATTCTAAAATCGAAACTCAAATTGGTACAATCAATTCTAAAATCGAAACTCAAATTGATACAGTCAATTCTAAAATCGAAAATTCCAATACCGAGTTGAAATCCCAAATCAACTCCGTCCATTCCAAAGTAGAGACATTACAAACTGACCTAACTCAACAAAATATAAACCTAGAAAGTAGCCTAACTCAAAAAATGACTGACAATCTAAACATGCTTGAAGATAGGATGAATGAGAAAATCTCTAAATTGGAACTTAAAACTCACACCCAAAACCTACAAATGAAAAACGAAATCTTAAATCAAGTAAATACTAAATTTGAAGAGCAAAACACCAAACAAGAAACTCGCATTCAAGCACTTGAAGATCAGCTACCTAATCAAATTCAAAAACAAACCGAACAGCTCCTAATAAAAACTAGTGAAAATTTAGAAGAGTATATAGATAACCAAATACATACGGTCAACCATCAATTAAATAACCACATCAAGCAGCAAGAAACCTACAATGAAAGAATTAATGAGCATACATTAGTCCTATCTAAACAGAACGCCACTTTAAGTCAAATTGAGCGGGAGATAACCCAGATTAAAGAATCCCCACAATCCTCCCCTCAAAACATAAACCTATCCCAACTACCTGAAATAATCGTAAATTACATTGGTGAACACACAAATAACATAACTACTAAAATACCTCACTTTAATACAAAGACTAAAAATCCACCCGAGTTTATAGAGCAGTTTGCGAAATACTATGAAGGCTACACTAAACGAAATTCCCGAGATTGTCTCAGTTATCTGGAATTAATCGAGCAATGTTTCGAAGGCACATCCGCAATGTGGTTTCAGATAATCAAATCCGATCTTAAAAACGCAGATGATTTCAAAACCAAATTCCTCAAACAATACTGGAGTTCTGATGTTCAGAGATCCATAAGGAAACGTGTCGAGATGGAGCATTACCGACCGGACGGAAAAATGACTATGACCGAGTATTTTATTGATAGAACCATAACCCTCAAATCTATGATACCTCCTATGGAAGATGCCGAGATAATCGAAACCCTAACGAATAATTTCAACGAACAGATCCGAGCTTCAGTAGCCGTACAAAATATACAAACCTTTGAAAGATTCATAGAACTGCTAAATCGTGAAGACATGCACAATAAAACGGAACGGATCAGAAAAAATTCAAACGAGTATAGGCCTAACTTAAACCAGTCACACAACAACTACCAAAATCCTCACACAAACAGACCTAATCGTCAGGATAACCACTATGATCGATATGATAAATTTGTTCCCTCAAGACACCACCCATATCAACAAAATTACCACTCAAATCAGCCCAAACAAAACCACAACCTTACTTACAAACCTCAAAACAATTACCATAATAATTCACCACAACACAACCGACCGAACACACCATATGTTCAGAGAGGACAGGAATACCACTACAATAACAGACGAAATTACAACGAACCGCGTCACCAGCTGCAACACATTCAGGTCGACCAACATAACCGAAACAATAATCCCAATCGCTATCCCACCACTGATCAACGGCAGTGGACCCGACAGCTGTCGCCCGCCAGCAACGAACAAACACGACAATATCCGAATGTACCCGAGTACAATCGAAATCACCCGGAGCCAGCCGAAACACAATCTGTCAGTTCACACGGTAGACAACAGCCGTCGGAAAACTAAAACGCGTTGATAATATGAGTACAGAGGAGGGACCTATATGCTTTACGAACCACGTATCACACGTCCATGCATTTGATACAGATAACATTTTATCAACGCTTACATTTAATAAAATCGGAATAAATGAGGTCCGAGCTAATAAAACAAGTAACCATAATCTAACCTTAACAAACAATTTAATAAGTACTACGTACTGTGATAGAGACTTTTTATTAGAAGAAGAGCAAACTAAAACAAATACTAATAAAATATCATGCCCTGAAATAAAAATAAAATTAGGACAAGTTGAGACCAATGTATTACTAGATTCCGGAGCATCCATCAGTTGTATGTCAGAACAGTTTTTCATCCAAAATAGTAAACATTTCCATAACTTAGAAATATTCCCCTTAAGTAACATAAACATCACAACTGCTACAGGTCAAAGAAGTAAACAACTAAAGAAAATAATATTTACTGAAATCAATACAAACGAAATGAAGTATTCCGTACAATTTGTATTAGTTCCGAATCTCATACGCAATGTAATTATAGGTGTGGACATTTTAAAACAAGCAAAGACTTGGATGGATTTCAATAATGAAAGAATTATTATTTTCAATGATAAAACTATATCCGTGTGTGAGGACTTCATCAATTTTGTGCAGGATACCTTAATGTTCGGTCACAATGATAATATCAATACAAATAATGATAGGCTATCATGCCAATGTAATGTCAAGCATTTTGAAGTAATAACGTATAAAACTACTATAGTAACAGAAGATAACTGTAACCTAATAATTGAACATTTAAATTACACCACTGACCAACCACATTCAAATGAAATAACAAACAAAACATCCAAGGAAGCATTTTCAAAAATAAATGACATCGTAAACCAATTAGACTCATTAGATACTACACAAAAGGGGCAATTAAAACATTTACTTAACAAATATACCCAAATCTTTTCTGATAAGCCAGGTTTATGCAACAAATATGAGTACGAAATTAAAGTAAAAGAAGATAAACCGTTTAAAGGACCAAATTACCCCATACCGGCCTGTTATGCAGAATCAGTCGAAAAAGAAATACAAAACATGTTAAATGACAATATCATTGAACGTAGCATGAGCTCATATATAAATCCCTTAGTAGTGGTACCCAAGAAATCAGGCGAAATAAGGTTGTGCATAGATGGCCGAGCTATCAACTCTAGGATAATCAACGATTATGACACGAATCTAAGTATAAACGAATTATTGAGTCATGGCAAAAATACGCAATTCCTAACCACAATCGACCTTACTGCATCTTATTGGCAAGTTCCTTTAACGCCATATTCAAGGCAATACACGGCTTTCCAATTTAAAGGTAAAACGTACCAATTTACCAGAGTCCCATTTGGCATTTCGATATCCCAAGCAGCCTTACTCCGAGCTATAGAAACAGTGTTCGGAAATCAAACTAAAAATTTCATGATCATGTATGTCGACGATGCTTTAATCTATTCAACCTCATTCGAAGAACATCTACAACATTTAGAGTTTATTTTTTTCAAACTGCAAGACAGCGGTATGACCATCAAGCTTGATAAATCCTTATTTTTTCGAGAGAAAGTACCTTTTTTTGGGACATATATTCACTACTACTGGTCTTGAACCAGACCCAAGCAAAATTAAAGCCATAAAAGAGTTCCCGGCCCCCAAGACAAGAAAACAGCTCAAAGGATTTATTGGACTTGTAAATTTTTATAATCGTTTTGTCGATAAGTTTTCCGAAACTATCCAACCCCTTATGAAATTAACCTCTAAAACTACAAAATTTGTCTGGACCGAGGCTGAAACTATTGTGTTCAATAAAGTCAAAGACCTTTTCATCCAAACCACTCTAAAACATCCGGACTACAACAAACCCTTTCATTTACAAACAGACTGCTCCATACAAGCTATTGGGGGCCATCTATACCAAATTCATGACAACGGGGAAAAGACAGCAATAACATTTATATCTAGAACATTAAAGGCGCATGAAAAACGCTATACTACTACTGAACTTGAGTGCCTAGCTATTATACACTGCTTGCAAAAAGTAAGACATATCATTTTAGGCCACCAAATCCATATTCAAACCGACCACCAGGCTTTGACGTTCTTAACCACTTCTAAGCTTTTAACTCCAAGATTAACCCGCTGGATGCTAGCATTACAAGAATATAACTATACCATAGAGTATTGTACCGGAAAAAGCAATGTTGTAGCAGATACTTTAAGTCGGACTAAATTCCCTACAGACCAAACTGAAGATTCCCCACAAGATTTGATCATTGCAAGAGTCACCCCTCAAATTAATATACAATTCAAGAACATCCTCAAGAACATTTCAGTGCACCAACGTCAAGATCCTAAATTATTAAATTTCATTGAAGACTCCCCCCATTACAACAACATATACGAAATTGAATTACCTTCTCCCAAATTTATTGTAATTAACAATCACTTATATAAAGTAACACAAATTGGATACAAATTAGTAATTCCCAAGAACCTCATTCTACCCCTAATCAAGGAGTGCCACGAATACTATATCCACTGCGGAACACAAAAATGTTTAAGCCTTCTACAAGAAACTTTCTATTTTAAAAATATGTCAAAATGCATACGAAAATATATCTCACACTGTGACATTTGCCAAAGATGCAAACATCTAACTCACCCGAATCACGGCGTAGCTATAGGTCAACAAAGTAAAAATATTGGTGAAACTCTGTCCATAGATTTTCTCGGGCCATTACCTACTAGCCAAGGAAATACCAAATATGTGTTAATCGCTACTGATAATTTTTCTAAACTTACAAAATTGTATGCCACACAAAAAGCAAACACGAAAACTGTTTTAGACAAAATCTTTAATCAATACATACCCATAATCGGAAAACCAAAAAAAAATTATTTCTGATAATGCCACTTATTTCAGAAATTCACAATACATAGATAAGCTCACAAAAAATGATATTATACCAGTTTTTATACCCATTAGGCACCCACAAATGAACCTATCCGAAAGACACATACAAAATGTCAAAAAAGCCATGCGAATTCTCTGCCATAATCATCAACAGAATTGGAACCATCATCTACAATGGATCGAAGATTGCCTAAATGAATTACCTAATGATACCACCAAACTAACACCCAATGAACTACACTTCGGAACAAATAACAAACGATTTTGGGATAAATTCCTACCAAAAACTATGTTTAACAACCAAGACCATCGAGAAAACATAATCTTAGCAAGGCTGCGCATCAGAACCAAACAAGAAAAAATTGCATCTAAAATGAACTATAAAAATAAACCTATCACTTTTGAAATAGGAGATCAAGTATTAATCAAAAACAACAAAATTTCAAACGCTTCAGACAAAGTTACCAAGAAACTATTTGAATTGTATATAGGACCGTACATCATCCACGAGAAGCTAGGACGAAATGTGTTTAACCTTAAGAAAATAGCCGATCATAGCATCATAGGACCCTTCCACACCCAACTGCTACGCAAATATAATGACCCTGTAAATATTAGATAAGCGACCTGATCTTTTATTAATTTCATGTCATATTTAGTTAAACAATTTAGTTAGGTTACGTTTTAAATGTTCATCCCTTATTCCCATATATTCCACTTTAATGTTTTGTTACCATTGTATTTAATGTTAAGGTAAGTCATATACAGTATATGTATTGAAATGTTAACTGTAATTTTTGTTTGGACTCATTTTGAACTGAACCATTCGCCAAACAAAAAGGGGCTTTATTACAGTATTTTCTAGTGATAACAATAATCAGCTGTATACAAAGACTTTTTCCCATAAATAAATCCCATAGACAATGCCTAAGTTCACAGAATACCTAGACAAGTATGACCATAGCCTACAAGTCAATTTTGTAAATCCTGTTTTAGTATTAAGTAATCAATTTATTTAGATATCAAGGATAATTCCCAACAAGTATATGTACAAAGAAGTAATAACCTTTAGATAATAAGCATTGTATTAATCTATGTACTCACAGAATAATGTAATCCAAATCATCCACTGGCCTATCCCAGGATACCAAATTTAATAACCATGACAAGGTTAAATGTGACAAATTGGTTCCGGTACGTTTATTTATTTTATACCAGAACAAAAGAATTTTGTATTAGGATTTAAGTAACCCATGTCATTTGTAAATAATATCGTAGAAAGATTTTAATTCATTATGTACGACTATATTTTCACAACGGAAACAACCTTTCTAACACTGCACTTTTCTGAGAAGATTAGCACTATTTCGAACTATATAACCGTAATGATTGGAATTTAAGATTAAGTAGGACACTTCTCCCATCCATTTTAACTATAAGATTCACACACAAATGTAATTAAAAACGAAATAAATGTAAATATGTAAACATACAACACCATTCCCTGATCCACGGAAGCCATTTTGTTGAACGAGTGCCGTCCGTTACTTACCACCCAGCCGGTCCATTCAGTGCCGACACCTAGTGGATAAACTCTGAACTACTACCGTATAATTGTCCACACAGCACATTGTATCCTACCGCTATTTTTAAGACATTATTTTACATTTTTTAAATTCAAGTGTACATTATAATGAAAAGTAAATATTTTAACAATTGAACTAAAATTAATTGTAAACTTAGGGTATAGGAGAAATAACCTAAATATGTGCAGAAATTAAATATTTAACCAAACATTGCAAATATTGTGAAACTTGTATGATTTCCCTAAACAGCTGTTTTTTGACATGGTCATTGTAGAAATGCAATTATGAGTATTTTAAGTTGAATTTAATATATTTTAGTAACTATTTCGATTCTTAATCATATTTTCTAGTTTTGAAGACCTAAATTCATGTTTTTCCAAATTCAATTATGTAGAGAATGATTTTATAAATTCAGTGAAGTGTACAACCAATTAAAAGTGTAATTTTCAGCTGTTAGCCAATAGAGAAATTAGACAGATCCTGGATTATTGGCAAGCGACGCTATTGGATAATAGACCTTCTTCTACAATTTGAACAAGAAGTGAGAGGAGTTGCCTTTGGGAAGTCTTAGGGCAAGGAGCATGTTGCTCTAATCCAGAAATTTAAAAGAAGAGAATTTGTCCAGTTTTATTATTTAGTGCGGTTTAACAAATTTAATAAAGTTTCCCCCAGCTGTATTAGCCCACCTGAATCCTTTTTTATCTTTTATCGTTTATCATAGGCCATTAACAGGACTTTGGTGAGATCACTCCATTTTTCAGAACTAACCTTTTTCAGCTCCATTTGGAAGAACTTTATTGATTTTAATAGGAACTTTTGGACTCATCTAAACTACTAATTAATTATTTTGTCAACTATTTTAACTTCAAGAAAGGACAAGTGTAATACAATCTCAGCAAGTTTTTCGAAAAGCCTTTGAACATTATTCTTTTTCAAAATTTAATATCTCTACATAATATTTTGCATTGAATATTCTAATTTGATCTTTATGATAACTTTTGTTAACAAGCCAGAAGCATTTGAACCCATGAATATATAATACCCTGAGTTATAGAGACATTTTGAACATTTTTCTGTGAATACTATTGATATGTTTTTTTTTTTTTTTTGTAACTGATGTATAGTTTTTCATAAGTGAGTAAATTGATTTTCTTTGTTCATTGTAACTAACAGCTGTGTCTTATTTCTCTCATAGAACTATTTATTTATTTTGAATAAAAGATATAATAATTTTATTAATTTATAATAACACTTGTCGGCTTAATTCTTTCTTAGGTATTTCATCCTACATTAACGTGATGACATTTTATAAACAAAGGATAGTGTTTGACACCTGCCGACTTTATTCTTAGGTATTATAAACTACATTGACTTCATCAAACTTTATTACAAACATACCGGTAGCCTAAACAATACTGGAACTGGCGTTATGTATCTGGAGCTTAGGAAACGTCTAGCTCATGTAACCTTATCCTGGAATATACTAATGGATAGGGTTAGGGTAAAACTGTTCGGGCGCGGTCCCACGTAAATCTTTACACTTCAGCAAATATAGTCGAAAGCTAACACAGTTTTCCGCCGAAACTAAGCAAAAGAGTACCAGCAACTATAGTCTGCCGCAACCTAACGCTGGGCAGAGCCATCGGCCCGTAGGTAATCTGGTCTATTCAGTCCCCTCCTCGCCACCGGCCCTAAATTATTGCCGCTTGGCTGAACGCGTGACTCACTAAGTGCACAGTACAGTAGGAATATGTAATATGTCTTATTTTTAGAAAATAAGGAAAACGAATGTTATATTTAGCATCGTGACAAAACCCTGATAAATTTGATATCAAACTTCACGAAAATCGGACAGTAACTAGGTCTACTTTGTTTATGCCAATATGTTAGTAGAAATTTAACTTTTACACCTATGACAGGGTCATGACCCGTTCTTAAACAATCAACATTATTAATTACTAGCTGAGAACCCCTAATTACTAGTACATATTTTTAAGGACTGCATGTAACTAAAAACGTTTAATTCAGACATTAACACAATGAAAAAATACAGGGTAGGCCTAATACCCTCAAAACTTAGTGAAGTTATAGATATATCGCTCGATAATACTTTTGAAGAGTGACTCACAGTTTGTCAAAACAAACAAACAAACGGCACGCGGCCGTTAATATTTCACATCTCAATCATATTATTGAAATTTGTTTAATCGTTGATTATTATATCTCTGATATTGTTTAATTGATTTGGTTTTGGCCTTTTTACAGCACCACCTATACATTTTACAGTTTAGTTGATTTATTAACTATGACTTATTTATTATTTTCGTATGTTTTTTAGTTTGTGTAAAAGCTTCTCTACAGTCTTAAAGTTAGTTTACACATAAAAGTGCTAAGTCCCCGTAAAAATAAAATATACAAAAAAAGATTTTAAACACGCCTAGATATTTGTAAATGTTTCGAATATTTAGCCAGTATTTAGCCTGGAAAAGTGTGATGGAAATCATAGATAAAACAACTGGTTTAATTAAATAGGCAAAGTAAACATATACAAACGAATAATTATGTTCCAAAAATTAACAATTAAGTTATTTCTTTATGATCGGGTCACAAGCTAGACTTGGATGTAATAAATAAATTGTCATCTTGCCTTAAAAAAAAGGTTCATGAGCCTGACATAGGTGTAAAAGTTAAATTTCTACTAGCATATTGGCATAATCAAAGTAGATCTAAAAACTGTCCGAATTTCGTGAAGTTTGATATCAAATTTATCGGGGTTTTGTCACGATGCTAAATATAACATTCGTTTTCCTTATTTTCTAAAAATAAGACATATTACATATTCCTACTGTACTGTGCACTTAGTGAGTCACGCGTTCAGCCAAGCGGCAATAATTTAGGGCCGGTGGCGAGGAGGGGACTGAATAGACCAGATTACCTACGGGCCGATGGCTCTGCCCAGCGTTGTAGGTTGCGGCGGACTATAATGGCAGCGATTAGAGTCCACAGGGAAAGAGGGTTTAACTTGGCAATTGTTGAATGTCAAGTAAAGCTCGGTTCACGGTGCTTGGCACCCGGGAAAGGCGATAAACAACTGAAGTTTCTCGTTGATAAAAGTAGACATAACTAAAACAAATGTTTTAAAATGAAATAAGTGATTTTTGCTTTCTGTTGAGAAAAGTAGACTGAAACACTAACGGTACCAAGCCAAATAGAGGCGAAAAGTCATTCCAGAGCATATGATAACCAGATGCCAAGCATTGTTACCCGAATTGTATTATGCTTACTTCGATGAAACACTGGCGTTTTTCACATATATATGTAATCAATGTACATAATGTCTGTGGTGGATGGGAGTTCCGTGAAGCATTTTTAAATAAGAGTTGCAGAAAAGAAATATGAAACTTATAATTTACGACAGCTGTCGGTTCAGCCAGTCCGGGACACGGTGGGTCAATAGTTGGTGGATAATAAAAAGGCCCAAGGGCTGAATTATACCCCCAAGTAAAACTGGTATTAAAAAATGTTATATTAACTATACAATGTTTAAAATTGAAGTGGATCGATTAAATAATATCGCATTCAAATCATTGAACATATCGTATTTGGAGTTTGATTACATTACACATTAATAATAAAGTAAAATCTACTTATCATCTACTAATCGTATTATTATAGGTTGGTATAACAATAATAAACTATAAAACACCACTATATTTTGTAAGTGTAGAAATAATTAAACATAAGGGATTTAAAACAAGTAGATAAGTAGATAATGTATCTTTCGCGCTAACCCAGGCTCTGCCGCCCTCGCGCTCCAAACATAGTTAACAGGTACGCATGTTCCTCACTTCATAAAAACATTAATATGTATATATAAATGTGTTCAGAAATGTGTGTGCAAACGGTTTTAGAGGAAGTATTTTTAATTTATTATACGTATAACCAAAATAAACAGCAAAAACCTAAATTTGAAACAACAAAAATAAGTTTTTTTATTTATTTAGTTAATTTATCGTAAACAGTATCTGTATAAAATGATTGCACATTTATCGACAAAAATAACTGTAAAGAATTAACCCTAAACAACTTTTTGTCAAAAAGTTATACTCGATAACATTAAAGTCTACATTTTCGAGCTTTGAGGGGGGGATAGGAGGGGAAGCACAAAGCGGATTTTAGGGGACTTTTGATAAAACACGTCTTTCAATATGGTCTATCAACTGAGAAAAGATCAGCTTTACCAAAAAAGAGTTCAGACACAAAACATTTATTGACTGGGATACAAACGCCGCGGTCGCCGCGCTGGCGCTGTGTCGACAGATCTCCACGTGCTCGGGACCGCCTGCAACTTGTGGAAGGCAACACGCAACAAAATCCACGTGCTCAGGACCGCCTGCAACTTGTGGAAGGCAACACGCAGTACAATGTCTGGAGCGGACTGTACTTTACCTTGTGTCACTTTACGTTATGAAATAGTCTTCTAAATTAAATTCAATGTTTTAAAACTCGACTTTTTGGAACATTCCCGTGTACTGAAATTGGATCGAACTGGAGTGAGTTTCTTAACGGGACGTTATGGAACTTTACGTTTTGAAACAGGTGGTTTTTAAAAATACAAACTTTATGTCTTGAAACTTTACCTTATGAAACTCTATCTCCGAATAGAACTAAAAATTAAATACTGGACGCTATGGTACTTTACTTTGTGAAACACTCACATATTTTATCTAAATTATAATAGCTACTTTACCTTATGAAACTTTACGTTTTGAAACGCATTTTAAATTAAACTACATTAATTGATAACTTTACGTTATGGAACTTTACTTTGTGAAACACTATATATTTAACACTTTATAATTATGAACTGGACGTTTTGAAACTTTACGATTTGAAATCACTACATAATAAAACTGTAAAAAATAGCTACTTTACTTTATGCACCTTGACGTTATGAATCGTCCCCATTCATGACTTTAGTTCGAAAACCAGAAAAATCGGCCCATGGGAAGGGAGGTTTATGGGGGTTTACAATTTTCCGAAAATCTTTTTTGCATTTACCACCCAAAAATTTTTAAAACAATTTATTTTGGTTTCGACCATTTTTAGAGCTTAAAAAAACAACATCGTATTTTGAATCATTAACCTAGGTTAAGTGGTTGCGGATAAAATTAAAAAAAACGTGCTCATAAAATCTCCCATGTTAATCTTATGGGAAAAAGATTTTTAGCATTTCCTCAGTTTATTTTATTGTAAACCACACATTTGCTTTTACCAACAATCATTTTGGTGTTTAAACTGTGATTCTACATCCAACCATTGCAGAGATATTCAAAGTGCTAAGCACAGTACGTTGTCCAATGTAATCCTTATGGAGAATAATTAAAACTTGATATCTCTTGTTATTTATGAATGTATGTTGATGAAACTTGGCATGTGGCTTTATCTAGTACTGGTATATTCACAAAATTTTTTTGCCTATTTTCCCCGCAGCAGCAACCCTGCATACTCATCCCCCATGTTATTCTTATGGAGAAAAAGTAAAACGTAATATCTCCCTTAATTATGAACATTAATTAACAAAACTTGGTATGCAGCTTCGATTGGTTAAGTTATATTGATAATTGTATAAAAAACATATGTTGTTTTCCTTGTTGCAGCAAACCTGAGTGCTCATCTTTCAATGTTATTCTTAGGGAGAATAAATAAAATTGTATACGCCACTTATTTATTCGTGCATTTTTATGAAACTTGGTGAGTGACTTTATGTGGTAGTGAGAAACATATACATGCATTAGAAAGTCGCTGAGTACGCAGGTTTGCTGCTACGGCGGTATTTAATTTTCGTACAGATGCAACCCTCGTGTTTTTGTGACATCGAAGGTCACCCCTTCACACCCTTACCCGCTTTTCTTGTCACCCTCACCCTCCTAATCAAATACTAGTCTTGAATCTTAACTAAGACCTAAACATGTTGATTAAAACACACGCCTGAATGAATCTGAATATTGACTGAAGTTATTTTCATCTAAACCCAAGCCTACGAAGCTGCTTGTTTTTAGCATCAAGAGCTTACATCAAGAGCTAGCTAAGCTTGCTGAACGGGAACCATACAATTTGTCAACATGTTACTTTAATATAATTAATTAATCTGAATCAAAACGACGTTGCACGCAGCACGCTGACGTGAGGTGAGCGAATATTTATATTTAAAATTCAAAATATTAAATAAGTTTGAAGCAATACACTTGAACAAATTTGGTTAAAATTGTACATCATTTTAATTTGTTGCTTTTCTAAATTGGACGAAAAATGTGGCAAAATGAGTAAAATCCAATTTGAATATTTGTAAACCGTATCTCTATTTATAGTTTTTAGTAATCCCAACTTTTTCAATTACAAAAAATGGAAATAAAGATGTCAAAGGTAATATAAATTCAAGAACTTCATGCAAACAATTTTTTTCAACTTGAATTTTGTATTGGACCTTACTATAAATATTCATACTAATTGGAACTAAACGCAAAGACAAATTTAGTAAAGTACCAGAAAAACATTTAAATCCATAGTTGTAATGTACGGAATTAAAAATAGCAAAGATAAAAATGTATCAAATACAGTAACACGAAAAATTTTACAATAAATGTCGAGATAATAATTTAACAGATTAGACTTTGAAAACGAGAAATCTAATATATAAAATTCTCGTGTCACAGTGTTTGTAACAAAACTCCTCCGAAACAGCTTGACCGATTCTGAGAAAATGTTGTGTGTATATTCGGTAGGTCTGAGAATAGGGCGTAAACTATTTTTGTTTATTTTTTCCGATAGGCGAGTGAGCGAAGCGAACGAGCTCATATTGAAAATGAACGAGTATTTGACATAAAACAAATGCAATGCCATTAGGACAGGACAACGTTTGTCGGGCCAACTAGTTTACAAATAAAAAATTTAAAAAAGAAGTAAAGTTTAAATTAATAGCAAAATATGTTTAAAAAATTAAAGAATCTTTCTGATAACTTACAACTTACAACCATATTGTGTAATTACTTGATTTGTTTATATTTATACTTTATCGCGGACATACAACACATCATTGACGGGTGTAAAATAAATTATATTATTATAATTATTAATAAATACCTGAGAAACTATCTCAATAACAACTTTTAGCATTTTGATTCAGGTGCTGTATTTAACAAGGTAGGCCAGCCTGACAGCTTGTTGGAAGTCTTGTTCTAAACACTCTTGTTTAAAAATGAACCGTTTTCCTGTTTTCAGTTTACAAGAAAGGCGTCTCGTCTTCTGGAGGTAAATTTTCTCTTCGAGTTCACTCTTTATTTAAGAAGCTGTTAATATTTGAAAATGTCTCTCTTAAAGAAGACCTTAAAGTGGGGGAGGGAAATCCACGACGTTTTAATATTCTTTGTGCTTAGTTTTAATGTTTACATTGTAGTAAATTGTTATTCAATGAGACTGTTTACGTACATTTAAATCCTCGACATCAACATAATTTATTATTTATATCCAACATTTTTGATAATTTTAATTTATAAATCTTGTGATTGACAACAACAAGAGTTTTTCAAAGAAAGCACGAAGGTTTAAAAACAGATATTTCATTTATGGGTAGATATAAAAATTGTTCCCCACTGTTTACAAGTAAACAAATTAAAATTCACCAACTTCTGTTTCCTTGTTACACATTCACTAAGTAAAAAATAAAATAACTTTTTCAGGAACTTGTGACAAGAAAGTTATTTAAGTTGTTATTAAAGAAATGATTGCGTAAATTCTCCATCACTGATTGTAAAAACAAGTTTCACGACGTTTCGGGATCTGGAATCTGATCCCGTCTTCAGGTGAGAAAAATACCTAGAACGTAAAAACTTACACAAAAAATCCTCAATAATTTCTTAACAAACTCACCATGACCAACAATGAATTTTAAATAAAGAAGTAGTTGCTACTGAAAAAGGTTAAGTTAATTATTTTTACTGCCGTTATTATGGCTAAAACCCTCCTGTTAGTTTACCGTGATGGTATTGGCAATAATTAAGATCCCTTTCGACCCTTGCTCTATTAAAAGCTAATCTTCAATGCTATTATCACATCACCAAGTTGATTAAAACCAACTTATTCCTGATTGGATTTGATCAAATTCTTACAGTAGTGTACTTTCAATGTTGTGAGTGCCATGCACTCTATATAATTCAAATCTGCTAATAGGCTGAAACGATAGTAGGGAGGTTTGGCAGTTTCTACGCAATGGTCTACACTACCGACAACTCCCTCCCCAAGCAGAATTTTGTTACCGACCTACCTTTTTCAACTCCGTTTCACTTTGATAAATCCCTTTAAGACCTGTATATGTCCCGTTCTCCGCACGGGGATCTAGCAGGCATAGAGCCAGGCGTTTTAAAAGTTGGTTTACATTATAATAAACTGACTAACTAAATCAAATATAACTCCATTAACTATGAAACTTTGAAAGCCTGCAGGGCAAAGCTCTGAGTATGTAGTTATTTCAACCCCCCAAAAGGCACATCTAGAGAGTAAGAGTTTTTCATTAATACCAAACATGTATACAAAATAATAGATTTACGGGTCTAAAATCGCCGAACAAAAATCAAGAAATTATTGTAATAATATAGACTAGTGGCTTACAGGGGCTGTAGCCCCTAACATATGGTTTTTGTGTAGGTGGATAATCACAGCTGATCATTAGTTCATTTTGATTACAGTATTAATAAAAACACTGTAGTGATATTTCCATAAGAAAATCATTGGATCTTTGAAGTCCAGTGGGGCATATCTCATGCTATCTTTGACGTTTATGATATTTTTCCCACCGTTCTTGGCCCTCAAGCTTTAAAATGAATCGTCATAACCTAACTTAACTTCTTCCTAGCTCGAAATATTTCGTGGGGACCGATTCCCTTACGGAATTAAATATGAAGATAAACGATCGTATTCGAATTTATAGATTTCGAGTGATAATTCAAATCCCAAAACATTTTAATTCGAATGCTGTATTTTAGACATGTTATCTAAAGTTACAAAGTCCAAAACTAGTAAATAAAAACTAATGTTAATAAAACTAATAAAACTAAGATAAAACTAATGTGTACTAATGTAAACTAGTGTTTTTATTAATGCATATACTGTAGTAGAAAAATTTAAGTCTAATAATATTTAATTTTTCCTACAGGGACTTTAGACAATCAGATTGAAAACATCTACAGCCTCTAAAATAACGAAAGGTGGAAAAGATTAAAGAAGAAACTTTAAAACTACCAAGTGGAAACTTTATTAATATTCTGTTTCATCCGAGGCAGCGTGATCCTGATTCGATTGGTTCTTGATAATAAAATTGTACAAAACTTTCCTTCCTTACCTTAAAATCAAGTAGTAAAACTATTTACTAAAGATTGTAAGATGTACAGTCAGTAAAATAGTAGTTCATTAAACTATTAATCTGCCATTATTGGGCAACACTCACCATAAAATATGTATCCTTTGGGACTTATCATCACGTAAAACAAAACGTTCAAGACAGTTCCCGCGTACATGAACAATAAAACAAAAACAACCAAAAAATGAGTCCCAAAGATAGAAACTCGGACGTAGTTCAGTGTTTAACCGGCGTGCGGGAGAAACAATCCCTTGATAAAGCCGGACGTTATATTATGGTTCTGTGAAACATCGGAATTCTCTTTTTGGACCGAATTTTTTTGTTTTATCGTTAGTGTGCGTGTACGTGAAACATCTATGTTTTGTTTTAACCTATGACAAGTCCAAAAGGATATCTAATTATGGTGCATACTGTCCAATAAGGAAAAATTAATATAGAAATTAATTTAACCCGTGGGTAAATAAGTTAGTACATCAAACTGCTTTGCAATTTAAAATTAATCTTGATAAAAATACTGCTTAATAACCAGACTTAATCTTTGCAAACAGTTCTCAGTTCACAGAATGAAAATTGATCGCTTCAGAATACCAAATCAAAGTAGAATTTCTAAGAATCCACTGAGCTTTATCGAGTGTCGAAGTGAGTTAATTAAAATATCCAGCCAGGCATAGGCCTAAGTTGGCTAAGACTTTATTAAGAGACAAGACTGGCATTCAACCGGGGAATATAAGTTGTGAGAATTTAAGGGGTAACGAGTAATACCATGTCCGTAAAATGAGTTAAAAAAATATATAAAACAGCACCAACATTACGGGAGACAATGTTACTGATTTGATGACGAGTTCAGTGCGGTTTTGAATTATTTTTTTGGTTCTTGATGTAGTCATAATAAATGTAGCAATCCTAGAAAATATGTATTAATCCATAACATCTTTTAATGTATACCTACTCAAAATGTGAGGAATAATCTGACAGACCTTAAAATTATTTTGTAAACACTCTCGTTTGAACACTTTTTCAGTTTAAAGTAAAAAAACACGTTTCGCTTTCATGGAGATGAGTTCCTCTTTAAAAAATTGTTTCAAGAAGTTTTGAACATTTAAGAAAATAATACTTTTGGCATACTTACAAAAAGTTAAAGTTTGTAAAAATAAAAAAAGTACTCACTCTTGACAGGTGAAATTTTAGGTACATTTTACTAAACTCTCACAATTTAAAACATTTGGTGATTCTTTTATTTAAAATTAAATAAGTGTGACACAACTACATTTCAAATTAGTACGGTTTTCAGGACTCCAATACTTGTTCTTCTTTTTTAAAAATCGTGAGAGCAAACCACCTTTACGGTAAGAATCAGAAGAGAATCTGAAGGGCGGAAAACTTTATTAATAACCTGATTTCTTCCAGACAGAGTAATCCTATTTCGATTGGTTATTGATATCTAACTTTATCAAGTTTATTTTTTGATTTATTTGGACTTTACCTATCGCTTCTAGTGTTTAAAACTACACTACGTTTCGGGAGGTAAGGCAACTCCTCCCGTTATCAAGTGAACCCTACTTACATCTAAATATCAAGTTCTTACACCTAACTAACCTACATTTGTTGTCTTTATTTTCTTATCTTTTGTAAAGAATATAAAATAAAAAGATAAGAAGATAAAAAAATGTAGGTTAGTTAGGTGTAAGAACTTGATATTTAGATGTAAGTGGGTTCGCTTGATAACGGGAGGAGTTTCCTTACCTCCCGAAACGTAGTGTAGTTTTAAACACTAGAAGCGAAAGGTAAAGTCCAAATAAATCAAAAAAATAGATTCAAATCCATCGCTATTATGAGTTTCAAAAATACAGTTTATCAAGGTAATTCTTCCAGACTTTAATTCTAAGAAGCGGTAAAAAATTATTGTCATGTTGCAATCGGTTAAGTATAATACAAATAAATGTTCGTTAAAACGTTTATCTTGCCAAGATACATGTTGATACATGATGATATTGTTTCAAAACGTTTACTAGAGATTTACCGTAGTGTTTTCTGAGATTTTTGAAAATTTTAAGGTATGTCCCCACTTGGAAGAAGCTATTACCATAGCCGCCAGTCTTATTTCCTCATCCTAATGGGTATTTTTATAGTCTGTCCCCCCAAAAAAAAATGCCTGTAATCATTTTTAAAATCAAATTATAGATTTAAAATATTTCATTTAACTAGTTGCCCTGTTGCTCGAATCCGAGCAAGATTGCACCCAACGAAAGGTTTCTTGAGTTTTAAACAAACATGACAAAAAATCTGATATTAAAACGGATGATAAAAACGTGCTTTCAATCAACACGTAGTTTAGACTTCCGCGGTTGGATAGCGCCACCGTTCCAATATTCAGCCCTTTACCGTGTTTAAGTAATGCCCTATCTTAAAATTCTAAGACGTATTGGAAAATCTACATAAAAATACCTTTAATTTGGCACGTTAAACATTAAAATCCGTCTAGCCGTTAACGAGTTATGACTGTGAAGAAAAAACCCCTAGCGTATTAATATTTAGATTACAAAAAATGTAGTATCTTTAATTACTGCTTTAGGTTAGGTAAATTGATTATTGAGGTTTAAAAGTGCTAAACACAATACGTTTTTCAATGATCTTCTTATAGAGATGAAGTCAAATATATCGCTTACTTATGAATTTATGTAGATGAAACCTAAGTTTGTGACTTTACCTGGTTGAGTTATAATGGTATTTGCATAAAACCCCTTGTGCCTACTTGCAGCAAACCTGCGTACTCAGTCCTTATGTTAATCTTATGGAGAATAAATAAAATGTTATATTTATGAATCTATTTTCATGAAACTTGGTAAGTGGCTTTATGTAACATTCATATGCATTGGAATTTCGCTCGAGTACGCAGGTTTGCTGCAACCGAGGTATTTTTTATATTGTTACAAATGAAAGTAAGAAAACGCCGAGGACAATATACAGTCATTCACCCGGTTATTAATATAGTAAGTAAAATAATAAATCAATCAGCAATTCAACTAGACAATCAGTGAGACATGTTGTACAAATGTAAACCTAATTTTAACGTGTAATACAGAGTCAATTTCAATATTATAAAAGGTCGTTTTATAATTTTTTATCAAAGTGAAATTTTTGAGTCCTTTGCGTCCAGTAGCTTTGTCGGCTTTCAAAGGGAGAGTTAATTAAAAGATCCAATCGGGCATAAGTTGGCTTGATCACCAGGTCTTTATTAAAAGTCGACTAACACTTAATGGGAAGGGTAAAAGGAAGGAGGCGGAGGGCTACCTTCACTGCTACCGACTTTTTAAAAGTAAATCAAAATATAAAGCTGTACCAACATTACGGGGACGAATGTTATGCATTTAATTAGTACCTATGTGTGTTTAAAACGGAGTTAACCGAACATTTAAAAATAAATTTTCATTCTTTTACCCAAAGATTGTTGATGTCACCAATTTTAATGTTATGAAACGGGATTTTGTAAAAATTGTACTGTCGCTTCAAGGAATGTTGATAGCTTTTGATGAAAACTCCGTTGTCTTTAAGATTATTCTTATATCTTTAGTCTATTTGTGGAAATGCAACCGCTATCAGTCAGAAGACTGTAAAGTGCTTGAGAAGCAAGGTTCTACAAATGTATTCTAGCTGTTACCCGCAGCGTTCGCGAAACCTGACAGCACAACGAGGTATAAGCAAATCTATAGAGGTCTCGTCTGGGGTAAAAAAACTGTGCCTAAAAGCTGACTGACATGTTGACCCTCTATACCCTCCGTTATCCATGGCAACAATATGTTTAACCAATCAAATCCTACCTTCACAAGTTATATTAGTCTTCATTACTCTTTGACCAGATGATTTGTTTACAAAAATATCCTACAGCAAGGCTTAATTTTTTTAACACGAGACAATAGCTCTATATTATTTACATCTCGTTATTGACCAGCACCGTTAAGTCTTTCTTTACATTTTACCACATGACTTTCTTTGCATTTACTGCCAAACATCCGAACTACAGTTGGTAATTTTATATCCTCGCATAAGATTTACATTAGAACTTACAATGCCCGTGGGGTGGAGCCCTTATGTTGCATAAAGTCATTATCAGGTCTATATGTTAAGGTAATATGTAAGCTATGTTCATAAACAGTTTTAGCTTAATCGGTCCACTAGTTTTTGCGTGATGGAAGTCTAAACAAACATCCATCCATACATCCAAACTTTCGAATTTGTAAAAGTAGTAGGAAGGATAGACATTTATGTGACCAATCTATATCGAAAACAAATGCTATCAATTTGAAATAGTTTCATCGGATAACCACAGAATGCAGCACACACAAATATGGTAATCCCCGATGAAAAACCGGGTACCATGGTGGTTTGTATATACACAAAACTGTTATTCGGGTTTGAATAACTGCATAATAAAACAATACAGTTCAAATCATTACAAAGTCTAAAACATAGCAATCGAACTCCCTGAGCTGATCGTGGTTTCCGGGGTGACATTAATACTATTGCCAACAGCAAAACAATAAAACAGCTGGGTGGAGGCATAGAGTTTTGGACTAACTAAGTGATACATGAAACAACTGCAGGAGTAAACAATACTTTGACACAGCGCTCCAGTTAAAACTTTGCAATTGGATTTTCCATTATTACGTTTTTATGTGCAATAGATATTGTTTAATGTGTGTTAATTATATACTCTAGTACGAGCAATGTCTGTTTGCAAAATTTATCTCGGAATCCAGCAGAACATTTTGTTAAACGTTGGACCTAGGAGCTTTTGGACCTAAAAAATCGATTGATTAAAGCTTAAACCCCAGGAAAATTCGTATTTTGTTAAAAATCTCATTTGAATATTGGAAATGTTATCATTGGTCTTATTGAGTCTCAAATTAAAAGGGTCTAAACAGCTATGTATAACTTAACCAGTGCACTTGGAGAAAATAAAGTATCAACAAATGATTTCTTGAGTCACTGAATAAAGATTGCATATAGAGTGGATATCTGTTTCACCCACGAAACAAATTAATTATCACCGAGTTTGGCTCGGTCTTTACGGTACTTTATATATAAGAAGGAGTGATACTATTATAACATGGGTGATGAACAAAACAAACATAACTGCGGGCTTGAACACAATTTAAAAATAAATGTTCAGATGTTTTTTATTAGGCTAAACATTTTAGGGGACTTAACATAATTTGATACCGCCTTAGAAGGAACGTGACCCGAAAAATGTGTTTAAGATTCGGGATCCCGCATTTTGGTAAATTCTTGGACAGTAAAATAATTTGAGTTTAAAATACTAAACTAAATTATTAACTATAGAAAATAAAATGATTACACTGTAAGTCAAAACTTTCCCACTACGAGGTTAGAAACAGAGGGAGTTTGAAGGGAAGCGGGTCCTAAAGGAAATGTCAGCTGAGTAAACTTAATTACCAAAACCAAACAAGGGATTAGCTCAGTGATGCCAACTGTCTGTGGGAAAGTTAGATATCCCAACCAATCTTCCCAGGCTTAAATATCCCCGGATGGGGAATTATTAGTTATACTACCAGCTGGTGTCCCGTTCTCGGCACGGGGATTATGTAGATAGTCAGCTGTTTAAAAAAATTATTCATTGCAATCAGCTGACTTACTAAATTTTATAACTCCATATGATTAACATTGCAACTTGAAAAACCCATGAGGCGGATGAACATGGTGAAATCTGAAGGTGAAGAATTATTATAAATTCCCAAAAAGTAAAATCTGTAGGCTAAGAGTTTTGATAGATACCAAACTATGCAAATTAATAGTTTAACAAACCTGAAATGAAGAACACAAATTTAGATATTCTTTACTAACAAACAATATACTTTTGTGACAGTAAAATTAAGCAAAAGTTAGTAAAAGTTTACGTTCGCATAAAAGTAACTCTAAAAAAGAATTGTGTTAATAAATGTTTTAAGGTGGTTCGCCTTGGGTTCCAACTGTTAACTACCATATTTTACAATAATTTTGCATGTAAATAAATTACAAACGTCATAGGTTTTTGTAAAACCCAACAGTCATTGTATTATAGTATATTTTTAACGTTACTTAGGCTCAGAATACCACGTTGACATTAGTCATAGCGATTGCAGTCTCTAAGGCCCAGTTAAGATCTTAGATTGGGGGATTAGGAAAGAGAGGCTAGGCATGATTTTTTCCAGTTGGGAATGTTTTAGGAAGGATGGGACAAGGGATGGACAAATTGGAGGGAGAGCATCTAGTTAAGCGGGAGTGCCAGTCTCAAAAAAATCACGTTTCTTCCTGTTCCTCCCATAATGCCAATGTTAACTTTCAAAGTCCCTCCTCAACGGGATGTTCAAAATTGTTGATATATGGATCATTTTGGAGCAAAACCCCTAGCGATTTCAGCGAACAGAATTTTGATATCACAAATAGGTATTGTATAAAATATAGCAAACATTTTTTTGGCAATGTTATTATTATTTATGATATAAAGATTGTCACTAAAATCGTTAGGTATTTTGTTATTTATAAAATGGGCCATAAATCAACAATCTTGGATAATTCGATGAGGAGAGGTGGTATTTGCAAATTGACATTGCTCTTAAGACTCTTCATCACCGGAAGTTGCTAGACGCCATTTTGGAGTTTTTTTTCCATAAGGTTAATGTTAACTTTGTGCCTCCATTACTCCTCACCTGATCTTCAAATACAATTCATTTTGGTGTCAAATTAAAAGTTTTTTCGTCCTCTAGGGAAATACAATGTCGAATTCCTTAATTTGGGTATCATAGTTTCATGATAAATAGTTTAATTTTGAACTTAAACACTGTACACGTTCTCATTAATTTGTAACAAAACCCAAATTCGACTATTGTATTTCCCTAGAGGATGACGAAACCTTTAATCTGACATCAAAAGTTATGTGTTTTCGACGATCAGGTGAGGAGTAACGAAGGCACAAAGTTAACATTGGCCTTATGGAACAAAACTCCAAGATGGCGTCCGGAAACTTCCGGTGATGGAGACTCTTAAGGGAGAAACGGGTAGATGTAGGAGACAGAGGTGACTTTAACCTTTTAGAGGGTAGCAACAGCTGGACAGCCATCCCCCTCCCCTACACTGACTGATAAGATATCTATGTTAATCAGTAAGAGACCACGGTCATAGCGTCCCCTGCTGTCTACACGCATGGAGGGACCAAGGTGAAAGTTAGGTTTTTCATATTGGATAGCCAAAAGACTACCCACAACATGCTATGGCATCATGTCCGCTCTACCCAACATGGAACTCCATGCTGGTATAGACCTGGCAGTCACCCTGAACCACCATCCCAATAGGAGGGCGTGGAAGGATCTGTCGACGTCCCTAACACCTCGTTGTGATGCTAATCTGAATTGGAAGACTGTCAAAGAGCCCGGTTTAAACTATCAACTCTACAAAAGTTTAAACCACCGTTTAAACCATATGAAAGCTTATTGCTCCATGTGTCTGACTCATTGGATTTGGGTTTTTACGGGTTGACTAACCTATTAGATTAAATAATCCACTATTTCACCCTCATCCTAATCCTATACTCTAATATGAGTAAGGTTTGCTTGCTTGCTTGCTTGCGACACTGATCTCAAAAACGGCTCCAACGATTTCCTTCAAATGTTCGAAATAACTAATTTCTGGGATAAAAATAAGTTCTAGACAGGCCTCATCCCCAGGAAAAATCAAATAATGTAAAAAAACTAAAATGAAAAGTTAAAAAAATTAACATTGGGCTTATGGAGTTTAAAATCAAAACAAAAGAATTGTAACAGCTGTTCATAATCAACCAGGGAACTGTCAAAGTAATACTCATGTTGTTTATGATTATTAACATGTGGTTTCCTGAGAGTAGAGATTAAAATATTTGAGTTAAGATTACATATATAGAGTAGTAAAATAAATTAAAGGGACATTGAGCTATAACAACTGGATGGACCTTAAACATGTAGAAAAGAGGCAAATGAATAGTACAAATCTGATTATCAGTAGGGGGAAGTGGTGAAATATTACTCCGAGTCATCTAAACAAACTGACTGACCTTTCCCCGAGCAAAGCTCGGCCCCCAGGTACTTATATCTTAATACGTGTAAGGTTTGCTTGCCTGCAACTCTGGTCTCAGAACGGCCCCAACAGTTGTCTATAAATGTTGGGTAAGTAATACGGGATCAATAGCCTACTATAATTCGCATTTGTCTGTGGCTCCGTACGTGTGTCCGTCCGCGGCTATTTCTCGAGCTGTAATTAATGGCTCCCAAGCTACGAAAAGATATTTGTTAGGGGTACTCGAGGTCGGGGAGGCTGCACGTGTCGATTGTTTTTCTTGAAAAACAACGTTATTTGAGTTACGGTAGCTTAAAATGTTATGTTTTTAGGCCATTTTAGCATATATTAACGAAGCCAGGAGTATTCAGCTGTGGATTTCTATTTCTATACAAGCACTGTTCCTAAACAGCTGATTATTTCCTGCGGTCGCGATAGCGGCCGCCAATACTAGTAAAAATGAGTTTTAGTCAAGACACGTCCCCATCAGTAAAAATCCATACTAATGTAAAGAAAATATTAAAAGTTAAAATAGAATAACATTATTTAAGGAGTATCAAATTAAAACAAAAGAATCATAACAGCTAATTAAAATCAATCAGTGAACTGCCAAATTAGGACCTGAGAGGTGTGGCTAAAACAATTGAATGAAGATTACACACAAAGTGGTCATATCTCAAACGAATCAAACGGGCGTTGAACTGTAATAACAACTGGGGTGAAATTAAACATGCGGAAAAGCTGAAAATGAGCTAAACAAATCTACTCGTCAGTAGAGGGACGTGGGAAAAAATTAATACAAACTGACTGACCTTCCCCAAGCAAATGTCGGTCCCACAGGTACTATATACTGATTCACCAGTACAGTTATTAAGTCGTACTTTATTGGTTAACTAGGAGTAACTGATGTACTAATTCCCTTAGCGGTTCACCGACTCATTTATTGCCTGGCTGAATTCAAAATTAAACTTCCTTATAATGCTTGGAACAGGTAAAAGATAAAATTAACATTTAGGAGATTAAGATTGCAGTCCTAATAATGATTTTTCACAACACAACTCGCACCGCAAGTGTTTTTATTCCTTTTTTTGGTAACGTACTTTTTTCCAAATACACTCAATGTTATTTTTAATATGATATAATGACCAACAAAACTACTATTTATTGAGTAGCTGCTGGTATTCTTTGCTCACGAGTTGTTTGCTATCAACCGCACAACCAAGTGCATCTTATCAATGTCGCATGTAAACTAAATAGAGTAAAATTTCCCCTTGATTTAGCTTTAATGTATTACAAGGGACGTTTGTAATATTCCTGTTGTTGATGGGACTAATTAATCCCATAACCCAGTTGTTTTCCGCTTTATTAATACAAGCTGAGTCCCGTATTTTAACTTGCCACTTTTATTCAAGGCCGTAGGAGGGTTTGTATAAAAAAGGTAATATTTTTCCCCCAATTTTCTGAACGATAACTTTCATCCAAACTGAGTCTTCCAGGTTTTTTCAAAACATTTCTGCAACGGGTTGGCTTTTTTTTATTTTAAAATACACTTAATTAAAGTTACTAGCCGATATCCTGTCCTCCGCACGAGAATCTAGCAGACGTAGAGCCACACGTTTTGAAAAGTTCACGTTATGATCCACTCACTACCTTGATAAAATACAACTCCTAAAATACTCCAAAAGATTGGAGCGTTGAAGGCCTGCGGGGCGAAGCCCGGTACGTGGATATTTTTTAACCCCCAAAAGTCACACTTAGAGGGTAACAGTTTTCTACTGATACCAAATATGTATATTACAAAATAATAGTTTCATGGGCAAAAACCGCCGAACAAAAATTCAAGAAATTCTTTTAATAATATAGGTTATAATAGATTTCATGTAGAAATGCTTTCTCAGCTTCAAAATACGTTCTCAGTTTTAAAGAAACCATCATCTTTCATTAAATTTTGCAAAAATTGACTTTTAAACAAACATAAACAAATCTCAAAATAGACTGACTCAATTTTTCTCAACGAACACAAAAATAACCCATAATTTACAACCAATTGTAACTTCCTACTTACGATTTTTTAGTTACTATCCAATCGCACCACCACTCCAGACACGTGACACGTACACAGGCACGCGCGAACGTATATTTACGTACGGATTCACGTACAGGCCGACTGACGTACCGCGAGGTTTGGGAGTGCGGACGCTACTGCAGTAGCGCCAAGCGTGGCGCGGGTGCGCAGACGCGTGCGAGAGGGAGAGAGAGAGTGAAAGTGTAAGGGGTGGTTGGGAAGGGGAGGGAGACACGATAATTATCGTATCGAACCATAATTTCGGATAGCCACGATATTTTCCCTGGTGCTGCAATCCTGTTAAAAATTACTATAAATTATTTTCGTACTGAATTTTATATACATTTCATTTTCAGACAATATTTTATTATCAAGTAATTTAGGGAGTAGTTGGGGGTGTTTGACATTTTACAAAAAAATTTGCACGACGTTTCGGGATCTTAAATCTGATCCCGTCTTCAGTGAGAACATTACTTAGAACGTAACTAAAATAGCAGCACAATCCAGGCAAACCTTCGCCATAGTTTATTTAAAACTAGCTGATGTACCCGTTCTTCGCACAGGGGTTTTCTTTACCCGTTCTATAGTCAATGCAATTTGCATTTTAGTTAGCTTGAAACAGATGTTCTTCCTTCTGCTCTTTAAGCTGTCAACTAGAAATGTCCTCAGCTGTTCGCATTACAGTTTCTGAATGTTCACTTTCTTCTGAAATGTAAATATTGAAACTTAGGACGTTCACGGGGCGTAGCCCGAGGGGATTTTAAGGAAGTGAATGGGCCTGTGTTTTTTTTCATGGGTTCAAGATCTACCTTTTGTGTAAAGTTTCAGCCCAGTCGGTTCAGTAATTTTTGCGTTTACCCGGAACATCAGAAAGACAGACAGATAGACAGACAGACAGAAACCACCTCTTCTCTATAATATTATAGATATAGATTTTTTTACTTCCGAGACTAACGGAGAATGACTCCTTGTTACTCAGTTAGTACAATAACACACCCAATAGAAATAACATTGAGACTGAATTATTGCACAGCTAAAAATATATTGTACAAACATAATAAAGGATTTTTGTACAATTCTGCGACTGAATTATTGTACAAGTAAAATTGTATTGTTCAAAAATGATAAAGGATTTCAAATATGTGCAACATCCTTTAAATTAATATCACACATTCAAACTAGAACCAAACAACAGAGTTTCAATTTACTCAATTAATTACGGTTACTTAATTTACTCTACCCCCATTGTAAAAGCTATTTAACGGACCCGTATAAACATTCTACATAATATAACACTGGTGAATGATTAGTGCTAAATATTTTTGAATCAGCTCAAACTATCTTGGATGAGCTTTAATCATCGAATGGCAGTAAACTGAATTTGGATAATATACTAATTTAAACAACATTCCAAATCGTTTAGATTGGGGCTTTATTACATAAAAGTTGTTTTATTGCTACGATAACTTTACCCGTGATACGATAATGTCTAGCTACCGATACGATAATTTCCCTCCCCCGAATGGATAGGGGGTGGGAGGGAGAGAGGGGCAGAGAGAGATAGATAGATAGAGAGAGAGAGAGAGAGAGAGAGAGAGAGAGAGAGAGAGAGAGAGAGAGAGAGAGAGAGAGAGAGAGAGAGAGGGATGCAGGGCACCGTAAATTATTGTTGATTGTTGAAATTTTCAAGCCCCACACCCCCAATACTACCCCTGTGGTGGTGTCACCCCAATCGATTCGCGGAACATTTGGGGTTAGGGGTTGGTAGACCTGGAATTGTCAAGTGGTGCAACCCTGCATGCAACAATGTATTGGTTGGGGATGAAAAGTTGTACACCCTAGGTTTTATTAGGTGTGACCAATTACTCATAGTTTGTGTGTAAGGGTGTTAATTAAAACAGTGGGCAAATAAATAGTTCTCATTTTATATCCTTAGAAACCATTCAAGAAGTGATTACAAATAAACCCAATACTGTAGTGTTATTCTTCATTTGTGCCTCGTGCATCGGCTAATAGTAAGATGTTGGATTACGTGCATGACACAAAGTATAAATAAATTTACTATATATCGATAAACCACTTATTGATACAACGACACTTGCTTTTGTGCATTTTGAAACAAACACGCTTAACATATAAGCATAGATTGAATAAGGTGTCTAGTGTAGCCTTTTTATCGACCAAGACCGACTGATTGAATCCAGGATGATTATAGCTCAATTGCCAATTATGACTGAGGGATTTACAGCTTAACATGGTTTCCGAACCATTAACCAGTTCATAATTGTGTATACGATTGAACTCTTAGGTGTACTTCTATTACCTCCATGGTTTATACGTTGGAAAGTTCAATAAATTAATGGATTAATTTAGCGTTTAAATAGTAACAGATATAAACACAAATTACATGTTAACAATAAATACACTCTTGACTTAAACTTTTAAAGCCCCTGCACAATTGACAAAATTTAGATACCTACACACTTCACTAGACTTATGCTTTTAAATATATTTACAGACATTACTTAAACGTTTAATGAATCATTCACATTTTACTACGATTTTAAAGGCACCTACACACTTGACTTAGACATTTAAAGACACCTACACACTTGAATTAGACTTTTAAAGGCACCTACACACTTGACTTACTTTTAAATGCACCTACACACTTTTCTTAGACATTTAAATGCTCCTACACACTTGAATTAGACTTTTAAATACACCTAAACACTTGGCTTAGATTTGTAAAGGCACCTATACACTTGATTTAGACTTTTAAAGACACCTACACACTTGACTTAGGCTTTTAAAGGCACCTACACATTTGACTTCTTTTAAAGACACCTAAACACTTGACTTAGACTTTTAAAGGCACCTACATACTTGACTTAGACTTTTAAAGGCTCCTACATACTTTACTAATACTGCTAACACATGTTCAAACCCAAACTATCTTCAGAGGTCTTTTAGACATTTGTTTTTCGTATTTACTTGATTTAGAGACCAGCTTTATTCATTCATTATCCACCCCATAATCTAGATTTTCATCCCTGAAAAACTATCTTGAATACAAAATAGCCAATACAGAAAAATAAATAGTAAAGTTGCCCTTTTTATGTACGAGGTTAAGTCAAATTAACCTGTGTATTAATTACGTATTATTAGTGGGAAAACCCTTCCACCAAGATCAAACAATAATAATTGATTCGCGTTTCCTCTAAAATATTAAGGAAAGTTATATTTAGTAGTATGTTTAAATAATATTCGTTTAGTTATATTTAAACCTTTAAAATGACATTTGACCCATTTTAAAAATATATTGACACAAAACTGTGTTTAGGGAATTTTATTACATATCAAGGGAAATTTTACTTTTCAAATTTACGTAGGCACCACTGTCAGCATACAGGCCAGCTGGCCAACCCTCCTATGTTTACAATAGTCCGCAAACAAAGTGGGCTGCCACCCCCGCTTGCAAAAAAACATTCAAGCGAAAGTCCCTTTCGAATGTTAAGAAACCTTGGATGCATAAAACTTATGAAAATTAGTTTTAACAAAATGTATGTAAATAAGTGACCTACATTGACTGGAATTAGAGTGGATGGGGTCTAACTGAACTTAGTCCGGATGATGAAAGTTTATTAGCGAAGTGATCCAGCAGTTAAACTGAAAACTCAATTACTACAACATACGTAAAGCACGCTTCTCGCCCATCTCCTAACTATTAATTACTATTACTAACTAACTATTAATAAAATAGTAACTATTACCAACTAACTATTAAGTACTATAACTAACTATTAATTAAATATGATAGGAATATTTTGATTGCCATATAATATGTATTAGTAACAAGTCGTAATAAAGTTTAAGAGACGTTTTATGTACTAAGCCAATGCGCAGAGTCGTGTAAGGGTTAAGTGTTCATTATGATATTATACAGTAATCAGTAAAAGTATATGTAAAATCGCTTTGTAACAGTTTAACTTAAAAGATTTATGGTAGAAACCGAGGCAGAAATAATATTTCATCTTTACAATGTTACTAAAAAAATGTTGTGTAGTGTAAATTAAAATATAAAAGAAAAAGACCAAGAAAATCCAAAAAAATGTAGGTGAGTTAGGTGTAAGAACTTGATATTTAGATGTAAGTAGGGTTCACTTGATAACGGGAGGAGTTTCCTTACCTCCCGAAACGTAGTGTGGTTTTAAACATTAGAAGCGATAGGTAAAGTCCAAATAATCAAATAATAAATTCTAATCCATCGCTACTATGAGTTTCAAAACTACAGAAATAGTAGTAGCTAAAAATAAGCAAAAACTTAAGACAATTTGAACTCAAAAAAGAATCAACATCTTTATACCGTCTAAATTGCTCAATCTCTTGGGTAAATATTGGTCTTGGTTATTGTCTTTCGCCAAGCGGTTAAATTACAACACTTCATTGTTATTCACTTTTCCTCTGAACATCTTTATTGGTTGTATTTAATTTTGCATTGTTTAGTGTTGTAATTCTTTACGAGGTATTTTGTCTTATAATAAACATGTGGAAGCTTAGAATGTATAAAATAAGTTAATATCACATATATTTCATGGAACGGTTAATTTAAGTGTATATATATATATATATATATATATATATATATATATATATATAATATATATTAATACTCTAGGGGATTTTTCTTCACAGTCATAAAACGAAAACGACTAGACGGATTTTAACGTTTCAGGTGTCAAATTTAAGGTATTTTTTAGTACATTTGTCAAGAGCGGTGCCTTTTATGTAGATTTCAGTAAGCAGAATTTTGATTTCGCAAATAATAATTAACCAATAAAAAAAATCACAAATTTTGTCTAATTTATAATTTCACTGTACGATTTGTAATTCTAATAACAAAATTCCAATCATTGAAATTGCTAGGTGTTTTTTTAGCGAAATTCCCCTCTATAGGGACGAAGCTATTATTATAGTCGGCATGGTAAGACCAGTTGGTTACACTTAGCATTTTGGTGTGCTTTAATATTGTGAAGGCCTTTGAGTTAGTAGCATCTTTCAAAACATTTTGTGAAGAGGTGCTGATGCATGATTGTAAATTTGATTTCGATTGTCTGTATTTACCACACGAAAAAGTAGGTGGCAATAACCGATTTAAAACCAGCAATGGCGCGGTGAGGATGCGAGGATGCAAGGTCACCCCCCCCATGACCTTGACCTTGCCCCCCCCTCGATGACCTTGACCTTGACCCCCCCCCTTGATGACCTTGACCTTGACCCCCCCGTGACGTCATCCCCCCCCGTGACGTCATACCCCCGTGACGTCATCCCTCCCCGGTCGTGAGGAAAAAACTTTCGAAAATTAATAACTAGCCTATTTACCCACCGATTCCCACGGGACTTTTTCCAGAAAGTAGGCCTATCCCAGAGGAAGCGAATGACGTAAGAACCCCATAAAACCGCCATTAAACAAGGCTGCTATTAATTTATAACCGCGTTTTCCTTATGGGATCTCAGCTGTTTACCTACCGATTTTGACGAAACCTCACCACATGTCGGACGGCAGCCTAAGTAAACCATCCTTTAAAGAAAATTGAAAATCAACCGTTAAACGGGCCCGCTATTAATTTTTAAACGCGTTTTCCTTATGGGATCTCAGCTGTTTACCGACCGATTTTAATGAAACTTCACCACATGTCGGGCGGCGGCCTAAGTAAACCATCCCTTAAAGAAAATTGATAATCCACCGTTAAACGGGCTCGCTATTAATTTTTAAACGCGTTTTCCTCATGGGATCTCGGCTGTTTGCCGACCGAATTTGACGTGACTTCGTTACATGTTGTATGCCGGCTTGACTAATTGACCTCCCCCCCCGTGAGCGGCTCCGCGGAGTCACGTGTCGAGGCGCGTGCTAGGGCCTACGTGACCGCCCGGGGCTGTTTACTCATCAGCGGCCTTCCAGACCTCTCAGTCCTCCGACAAGTGCGTCGCATGAGGCCTCCTCCCGACTGGAGTGCTATTTATGAGCACATCCTCAAGGGTTTCGTCAGTTTGTCTTTGGAGCTCTTGCTGTGCGGACGAAGTATTGCTGTTTCTGAGTTAGTCTTGACCAGAGCCCCTTTCACGATGGATATCGCTACGGTGGAGGTGTTTGTTGATGAACCCAACTTCCACCGCTACCTTCTGCTAGGACCAGAGTTCCTTACCCCCACGAGGATTAGGGTCGAGGAGGCGATGAGGAGAGGTGCACATATCTTCCTCAGGCCGGGGTGGTGGGGCCCAGCTGGACCCTTAATGTCCTTTCGTCGTTTCGACCCGGGCGATCCAGCGCAGTGGGACGAGGTTTTACAAGGGTTGCAGTTCACCCTTAACCATGGTAGAATGGCAGTGCTGGATGTCCAGGAGAATGTCAGAGGACCTGGACAATAACCGATTACCTTTAACCCACTACATGTTTTTCCGGTAATAAAGACTTCTTTTACCCTTAACCTCATTCCTTAAAAAGAAATAAAAATAAAAAGTTTACTTATAAACTTGAACATGAGGATCCCCCCCCCGGTCAGCGATAGACCACCTCTCACGTTTCTGGAAGCTTCTAGAAGGTTCGCTGAAGCGTGCAACCTGGGTATAAAACCGAGGCAGAGCCGTGCGCGCGACCTCAGTGTTGTTTGAGACGTCACCATGAACGGAAACGGAGTCAGTGCAGCTGAAGTGGACCAAACGATCCGCTCCTTCCTAGAGGAGCTGAACGCAATGAACGATGAGAACGCCAACGCACCGCCAGTACAGCAGGGATGCGCGTCAAAGAAGAAAAAGCTCGATGGGTGGACTGTAAAGAGGAAGGAAGTGCCTATCGATTCCCCGACACTGTGCTGGTCCGCTGGCGGATATCAGTACACTGTGAAGAACCCTACCAACAGCGGTAATGTACTGTTGAAGATGAATGTGTTCAAAGGAGGTCGCCCCACGTTCAGTTGCGGCTTGTACTTGGACGAGGAGCGAAACGATGAAATCTGCATATGTCTAGAGGACCTGCTATCCAGATTGCAAAACCTATGGCTGGCAAATAGCGAGACGGGAGAGTCAAGATACGACGGGATCACTAGGACCGCTACTCCTCTACCCACCTGGCGAAAGACCGATTGCGTCATCTCAGGGAAAACCAAGAGGAGCGCACACTCCAGGCGCGCTACCCAGTAAACGAGAGAGCGTGGAAACTTCCACTAAGCAGTTGATAACCGAGATGCTTCTAGAACAATCCACTTGTTTACGCAGTAAAGCTTTCCATTACATCACCCTTCCCGGAATTGAGCGTGGAAACTTCCACTAAGCAGTTGATAACCGAGACGTTTCTAGAACAATCCACTTGTTTACGCAGTAAAGCTTTCCATTACGTCACCCTTCCTGGAATTGAGCGAGTAACTATGTCATCATGTTGTTGATACGCGCGAGTCGGCACGTAGACACCACCAATAAAAGGCGACTCGGTGGTGAGAGCCGGTCATTCTGCATCCAGCCGCTGTGCCATGCTCAACACGGACCAGAAGATGGACCTCAGGACAGCCCTCAACAGCTGCAAGGCCGCGGGTTATACCCGCATCGTAGACCTACAGGAGAACGTGGTGTATCCCATTCGCTCGTTTGAGCGAGTGGACACACCGTACGGCGAGGCGGTGATGGCCACCTTGGAGGGTCTTGTCGGCGATGATCCGATTCGCATTTACATGCCTCGGCGGTACCTTGCAGTCCTGGACGATAACACCATCACGCAGTATAACGTTGGTGTGAGGCCGAGGATGAGCCTTGTGAAGAGGAGCAGCTCTCCAGGCAGTAAAAGTCCTCTCCTCGAATTTGTATAAATAAATGGTATTCCTTATTCCCTTATTTCCCTTCAATACTAAAAAAAAAATAAAATAAAAAAAAAATCAAATAAAAAAAAGCAAGAAAAGAATTTAGTTTTAAGAGCCGAGGTGGCGGTGCATGGCAGTCAGTAGACGCCATGGACTTGAGGTGGAAACACCCATTCACCGCCATCGTGGCCGGGCCCTCAGGCAGCGGCAAGTCGCACTTCGCGGCTCGATTCATAGAGCACGCTGATCACATGTGCGATACGCGGTTCGCCCGTATCACTTGGCACTATGGCAGTGGTGGCGGCGGTGGTAAGAGCCGTGCGGACTCTGCCATGCGCTACGTAGCCGGCCTGCCAGACCTGGACGACTACGACGGTAGCGAGCCCGCCCTGGTCATCGTCGACGACATGATGCGCGAGGATGGCCCCAGCGTGGCGGACCTGTTCACCAAGGGCTCGCACCACCGCAACATGAGCGTGTTCTTCATCACGCAAAACCTGTTTCACCAGGGCAGGGGCCAGCGTGACATATCGCTGAACGCTCATTACATAGTGTGTTTCAAGAATCCCAGAGACCGCGCTCAGATCAAACACCTGGCTCGCCAAGTATACCCGAAGAACCCCAAATTCGTGGAGGAGGCTTACGCGGACGCCACGCGCGACCCGCACGCTTACCTGCTAATAGACCTGAAACAGTCTACGCCCGAGGAGATGCGCGTACGTTCAGCCATTTTCCCAGACGACCCGGTGAACTACGTGTATTTGCCTAAGAAGAAGTGATAAATAGGCCGAGCGCACGCCAGTGTCAGTCATCATGTCACACCGCGTGAAGAAAGACGCAGCACTGCTGAGGGCCCTAATACACGCTACGCCCAAAGAACGCAAGGCCCTGTTAAAAGCGTGCGACAAGAGTCGCATCAAGTCATTGTGCGAGTGCGCGTATAACGTGCTACGCGGAAACGTACCGCTTTCTCCCTGCCTCAAACGCAAATTGAGCAAACACAAACAGGCGCTCAGACGGCTGGTGAAACGCGGCGAGGGTTGGGCGAAGAAGCGACACTACCTCGTCCAACGGGGCGGAGGGATCCTCCTACCTCTGCTGTTGAACGCTGTTCTGCCCGTTCTAGCGCAGAAGCTAATCGGACATGGAGTACGCTAGGAAAATGGTGGTTGTACCACAGGAGCTCATCGAGAGATTGCGAGAAGGACCGGGACCAGGACCAAGAGGAGGAGCAGGTAGCGCCAATAAGCCAGCCAGCCTGGACGCTGAGATGCATCGCATATTGAGCGACAAGCGGCTGGAAGATACGGAGAAATGGAAACAATATCAGCAGGTGTTACAGCGGTTCCTGCACTTTTCCGCGGCTAAACGTCAACCCATAGGTCTGTCAATCATCGAGGGCGAGGAGAGGGAGGAGGAAGCGGCGGAGGGTCCGAGTCAGATGAAGCGCGAGTCTAGCGCCTCGGCGGAGGAGAACATTGTGGAATCGTTCTCAAAAATCTACAGGTCGGTGGCGCGCAACTTGTTGCGATTCATGACCCGTCAAGGCAGCCCCATCGCCTGGGACGCCAGTGGGACGGTGTACGTGAACAAGGTGAAGATCCCCGATTCCAATATAGTGGACATCGCGCACAGCATAGTGAGAGCGCGAAGGGCGGACCGATTGCCTACCGGCTGGCATCAAGTGATGACCGCCTTGAAGGACATGAACGTGCCCAAAGAATACGTGAGCAATCCCACGGCGTTGCGTTACATAGGCGTGGGACTGGACTCGGCATTGAGCCCCTGGGGAGACACGACGACAGCCTCGTCGACACCCCTCTCACCGAGGTTGACGCCGATACTGGACCGCTTGAGACCGCGACCTCCAGCGGCCCGAAGAAGGATAATAACCGAGGAACCTGACCGGGAATCGTCATTGGACAACTGGGAGCCGTTCTCACCGTAATGGAGAAGTTGTACTACGACCCGAGCCAGCCCGGTTCCCTCGGCGGGGTGGCCGCCCTGGCCAGAGCCGCGCACCTACCGAAACGTCGGGTAGCCGACTGGCTGCGCACCCAGGACACCTACACGCTGCACAAGCCGGCGCGCAAGCGGTTTCCTCGCAACCACTACGTCGTGTTCGGGCCCCGGGAGCTGTGGCAGGCGGACCTGAACGACATGCGCGGCCTGAGCCGGTACAACGACGGAGTCAACTACCTGCTGACTGTGATAGACGTGTTCAGCAAGCGGCTGTTCGCGGTACCACTGAAGAGGAAAAGCGGGCCTGAGGTGGCTGCCGCATTCGAGGGAATATTAGCTGAAGCGACTCCTCGCTGCCTACAGACCGACAAGGGGACGGAGTTCACCGGGGCCGCGACCAAGCGAGTGTTCAAGAGTCACGGTGTCAACTACTTCACCACGCAGAACCCCGACGTGAAGGCGGCGGTGGTGGAGCGAGTCAACCGCACGCTCAAGACCCGCATGTGGCGCTACCTAAACTACAAGAACACGTATCGCTACATCGACGTGTTGGACAGGCTTGTGGACGCCTACAACCGCAGCCCGCACAAGAGCCTGGGTGGCGGTCTGCGACCCGCGGACGTGGATGGCGGTGATGGAAAAACGGTGTACAAGGCGTGGCGTCACATGTACGGAAAGGCGATCCGGCGGCGCAAGCCCAGGTTTGAGCCGGGCGACACGGTGCGTATAGCCAAGGAGAAGGGCACGTTTGCTAAAGGTTAGGAGACCAATTGGAGTAAGGAGCTGTTCGTGGTGGACCACATATACGGGTCGCATCCTCTACCATTGCACGTGTTGCGCGACCTGAACGGGACGACGCTGGAAGGGCGCTTCTACGAGCACGAGATGCAAAAGGTGACAATCGCCCCAGACCGCCTGTACCAAATAGATAAAATACTGAACACCGAGGGGCGAGGCTCCAGTAAGCGCTACCTAGTCAAGTGGGTCGGTTACGGAGAGGACTTCAACTCTTGGGTACCCGCAGCGGACGTGCAACAGCTGCGATGACGAGGCACGACCAGTTTTACCTGACGTTGCCCAGCAACAGTTCAATGAAGTACTATCCCAACAACATGGTGACAAACTACACGACTCATCTACCCTCGACCGTTGATTTGTCGGACGGCGAGTGGGAGGTCGCTCTGGCGGAGGCGCACTACCCCTTCTCTTTTCTGACCGTCGGTGAGGGGACCTACATCAAACTAGTGCTGGGAATGAGGGACTCGAAAGGCGGGTTGGCCGTGGTGGACAAGTTGATAATCAAAGTGGAGCCGGGCAATTACGGTAGTACCGAGGAACTCGTGCACGCGATCAACAACCACCCTCAAATGAAGAGTAACCTGTGCACCTTCTCGTATGACGAGAGGTCCTCCAGGGTGGAATTGCTGTCGACGTCTTCGGCCGTTCAGAGCCTCAAATTGAGCCCCAGTTTGGCGCTACAGTTTGGCTACGAGGTGGATACGGATATCGTCAAGCGTCACAGGTCCGTGAGGCCGGCTAACCTCTTCGCCGGTCTGCCATCACACATGTACGTGTATTGCGACCTGGTGGAACCCCAACTGGTGAGCGACGCTGTGGCGCCACTACTGAAGATCCTCAACATCGACATCAGGAATTACACGTACGGCGCCCACACGACAGTGTATATAATAGACCCGCACTACGTGCCGGTGATTGAAACCTCGTTCGAGAGCGTGGAAATCGATTTAAGGGACGACCAAGGGCGACACTTGCCATTCCACTTCGGGACCACGTGCATGAAGCTTCATTTCAGGAAAGAGAGGCAGCGGCAATGAATCCGAGCGATCCCTATCTGGCCTATTACCGCCTTCAACAGGCGGGCCATGGCGTGTCCTCCGTGTACAGAGGGGCCGCTTTCCAACGCGGTCACGGCATCGGCAGCTTCCTGGGCGGTCTGATCCGCGCGGTGGCCCCGCTACTCAAGTCGGGCGCGTCGGCGCCGGGCAAGGAGGCGCTGAGGTCTGGTATGGGCTTCTTGGGCGACGTGGCGGCAGGCACGGCCAACCCGCGAGTCGCGGCCAACACCCGGCTCAGAGAGTTTACCGGGTCACTGAAACGCAGGGCTGATGAAAAACTGGATCGCGTGCTGAGCGGTGGTGGTACCTATAAGAGGAGGCGTGTACAGCGGGTCACCCCTCAGTCTCTGGCCAGACTTCTGAGAACAAACGTCAAGCCAGTGAAGAGTAAGTCGGTGAAACGCAGCAGCGGCAAAAAGAAGCAGGCCGTGAAGAATAAGAAGAAGAGGACGAGTAGGGCGGTGAAAGACATCTTCACATAAACCGCCCCGCCACGATGTCGTTCATACATCAGAAATCTTGCGAGTGCGTCAAGACCGAGTTGGACCTGTTCTCCCTGCCTCCAACACAGACCAGTATCGAGGGCAGCAAATGGGTCTGCTACAAGCCGATCTCGTCGCTGACGGACGACTCGCCGATAGAGTTTGTAGTGCCCGGTCACGGGGACGAATACACCGATCTGTCGCAGACGCTACTATACGTGAAGGCAACCATCAAAACGGCCGCTGGGGCCGCAGTGACGGGGGAAGATACAATCAAGCAGGTTGGCCCGGTGAACAACTGGCTTCACTCGCTGTTCAGTCAAGTGGACCTGTACCTCAACAACAAACTGGTGTCGCCGCAAAACAACACGTACGCCTATCGCGCCTACCTGGAGAACCTGTTGACCTATGGCAAGGACGCCAAGAGCACACATCTCACCGCGGAGCTGTTCATGGAGGACACCACCGCTAAGATGGACGATTGCGAGGAGGGAAACGTGGGGCTCGTAACGCGGCGGACGTGGATCGTGAGCAGCCGCTTGGTGGACATGGTGGGACATCTGCACGTCGATTTGTGCAACCAGGACAAGTTCATGATGAACGGTGTCGAGATGCGGTTCCGTCTGATCAGATCGCGCGACTCGTTCGCCATCATGTCCAAGACCGTCACTGACTATAAGGTGGCGATTAGCGACGTCAGCCTGTTCATGCGCCGCTGCAGGATCAATCCCAGCGTACTGTTGGCGCACTGCAGGACGCTGGAGACCGGCACAGCCAAATACCCGATCACCCGGGTGGAAGTGAAAACCGTCACGCTGCCGAGCGGTATTCGCGGTAAGACTATGGACAGCGTGTTCCTCGGTCAACTGCCGAAACGAGTCATAGTCGGGCTGGTGAACAACCAGGCGTTCAACGGAGACTACAAGAAGAACCCGTTCAATTTCCATCATTATAAGGTGAATTTCTTCGCGCTGTACGTGGACGGCGAGCAAGTACCCGGCAAACCGCTGCAACCGGATTACTCCGTGGGCGGAGAGCTGTGCGTGCTTGAATATCACACGCTGTCTAGCGGCACCGGCATCCATTACTCGAACATCGGTAACGATATAGACCGCTCCCAATACATGTACGGCTGTACGTTGATGGCGTTCGACTTGACGCCCGACCTGTCAGCCGGTCAAGCGAGTCACTGGAACCTGGTGCGCAACGGCAATCTGCGCATAGAAGTCGGGTTCGCGGAAGCCTTGACGGAGACAGTCAACTGCATAGTGTATGCCGAGTTGGACAACGTAGTGGAAGTGGACCGCAACCTCAACATCACAGTTGACTTTGGCGGTTGATTCCGCTTCGTCCCGCCACCGCTAGGCGGTGCGCGCGCACCCGAGGTTATCCCGCTAGGCGCGCTCCCGCCAGCGCTCAGTCGAGTTCTGTCAGCCGTACGGGATGGACGTGCCGCCGCCAATCTACAACGAGCCACCGCCAGCGCGCTGTCATCACGGAAGCGTGGTGATGGATATGCAGTGTTTTAAAGACAGTGATAATGACTTTCTACTGAAAGAGGTTTGCGTGGTGGACGTGACTACCGGCACGCTGCTCCTACATCACATCGCCCGCCCACCCTTCAGTAAGGACCTCCTGACTCCCGAGAAACAGCACGAGAGCGTCTGGATCACTCGCCACTGCCACGGCTTGGAGTGGGACCAGGGGGACATCGCGTACGTCGCCCTGCTGGACAAGCTGCGCTCCTGCCTCGTCCACCGCCCCTTGGTCTACGTCAAAGGATCGCAGAAGAGGGACTTTGTACAACGCCACCTCATAACCGAGCCCGCCGCCACCACCGCTCAGGACATGGAGGATCTGGGCTGTGGGTCGATCAACGGTCCACCCACCTACCAGACCCTACGCTGTCGCCACCATAAGAGCTCCCACAACCGTTGCGCCCTTCATAACTGTATCGTCTTACGGGACTGGCTCGTGGCTAACGACAGACTGGACTCGTCCGCCTCGAGCTGCCTGTGTTGCTTCCGTCCACGATGAATACCGTCCAGATCAGAGAATGCCTGGTGAGGATCCCCGGACTGAGGAACGTCGCGGTCTACGCCTCTGACCAACTACCGGACGCGCCAGTCAAGCCTCTGACCGCCATCATATCCAACACAGTTGCGCACACCGAGGGCGGCGAACACTGGGTGGCGTTTTACTGCTCGGAAGAGGACAGACTCGAGTACCTGGACAGCTATGGAAGGCCGACTTTCAAAGGTTCCTGAGGCGCAATCCTCATCACCGCCACTACGTCTACAACAGGTATCGACTCCAGGGCTACGATACTTCTGTTTGCGGCTACTACTGCCTCACTTACCTGTACTGCCGGGCTGTTCTCCGCACGTTGATCAGCGACTACGTCCAGCTCTTCGACCCTGCCGCTCCCGCCGCCAACGACGCTCTGGTCCGCAGGCTCTTCCACTCCATATTCGCTTAAAACTAGTTTGTAAGGTTTTTTTTGTAGTATGTGTATGTAACCTTATTACTGTACAATACATGTCTCATAATGATAAAGCTTGTGTTTTCATTTCTCCTTTCTCCTTACTAAATTAAAAAAAAAAATTAGCAAAACTGAGGCAGCGGGGCTGGACCTCAGGTTTATATACCAGCGGCGCGTATCACTGGTTGAGCCCCCGCCAAGCGGCAGTGAAGGCCGCCAAAGAGAGCGCGAGACCCCTCGGACATCAGCAAGCCGCTGAGCAATTCGAGGGTGACCCCTCGGACATCAGCAGACCGCTGGGCAACTCCTTCAGGGTCGTCCCCGACACGCGCCGCCAACCGCTCCCGGTTGGCGGGGGCTTTTTAAGCTGCACGGCTCGGGCCAAACGGCCCATAACGCCTTTCTCTCTTTCACTTGAGTTTTTTCTGAGCCTAACGGCTTGTGACTTTTGAGTGAGCAAAGGGAGGAAATAAACAACTCGGGTTCATGCTGTACATAAAGCTATTATATTTTCTTACAAATATTATTTACAATTTTTTTTCTTAAAATTAATAATATAATTAGACCAGGAATTCCTCTTCTTCCTCGTCTTCGTCCTGGCGCTGTCCCTCCTCCTCCTCGCCGTCCACCTCCATCCGCTGCGGTCGATCTTCTCCTCCTCTCCTGGTTGGCGGTAGCGGCTGGACGTCCTTGTGTCCCCACGGCAGAGTGTGGATGCCGTCGGGGAGGACGCACCGCTTGTCGTCGGTCGGGCTGAGGCTCAGCTTGTCCACTTCCACGGTGTAGACCCGGTGCAAGTGGGACTGGAAACGGACGTTGGTGGTGTGCTTCCGGACCCCGTCAAACAGGCACTCTTTGTAGTCGTCGGGGGTGAGGACGTTCTTGAAAACGCCCTTCGCCACCCCCTTGGCCCGCTTGAGAGCCTTACTGCCGCCTGTCGCCGCGTCCTCGATGTCCATGAAGTACAACTTGGACCGCAGGCCGAGGTACTCGAATAAGGAGAGGCCATTGCACTCGTCCTTAAACTTTCCGATGACCTTGGTGTTGACGGGGCTGTAGCAGGGGTGGGACCTCGGATAGCCGCTGGTGTCGAAGTCGTCCAGTTGTTCCTTCATCTCGGCGTAAACGTCCTGGGACACGATGTCAAAGACGAAGCTGTCCGTGTCCATGTAGTCCACGGTGAGGCGGTCACCGTAGCGCTCCTTCATCTTGCGCAGGAACTCGTACATGAGCCTTTTGCTCAGCTCCAGGACTGTCATGCCTACGTAGACGGGCTTGTCCAACACGATGTTGACCTTGGACAGATGCACCAGGGCCACGTCCTCCGTGTAGTACGTCCGGTCCAGGAAGTTGGATCTGGCGACGTACTTGGAAAACCTCTCCGGGGTGCACACCAGCTTCACGTTGAGGCGCTTCCGTACATTCTCGATGGTCTTGCCGAAGACCGCGTTGTTCATGAGCTTGAAGAAGTCCTGTTCAAACTTCGTCCTGGCCCTCTTCCGCAGCTCCGTGTTCATCAGGATGTACGGGTCCAACCACCGCGACTGGCGAAACGAGATCACCCGATGCACCGCGACCAGCTCCAATCCGTTTTGCAGCGCCTGCTGCAAGACCCTGTAGTGACAGATGTAGTGCGTCTTGTCGTCCAGGGTCGTCAACAGTTTGGGGAACTTCCCTATCGGCGGGCGCTTCGTCTCGCAGCAGTAGGGAAGGTCCTTGTGCAGGTCGTGTAGGCGCGGGGGGTAGTGGAGGTCCACTTCCAAGATGTAGCCTCGATCGGCCTCCGCGTCCAGCGCCGCAATGTCCAACGCCTGGATTTCCTCACGGCTGAGCCACTGGAAGTCTCCGGTCGGCAGGCACTGGGACATGGCCCAGCCGTACAAGTTGTTGGCGTCCAGGTACAGGAGGAAGCGCGTGGGCTCGTCCGGGCGGTGGTCTGGGCACCTGTCGTGGTTGGCCTTGGCGTAGCGGGTGATGGCCTGTGAGATCCCTCCCCGGATCCCCTGCTCCACGAACAGGTACATGTCGAAGTCCTGCAGCGTGTCCAGCTCCACGTCGCAGGTCTTGAGCATCACGTCCCAGGCGTAGGACGGCAGGGTGTAGTAGTGGGCGGGGTCCAGCCCATACTCGGCCAGCGAGGTGTTGTGGAACTGCTCAAAGACATCGGTGAGCAGGGCGATGTCGCATCGCAGGTACTTGTCCGCGTAGTCCTTGAGGTGTCGACACTCGAAGGCTCGCCACACGTTGAGGGCGTGCTCGTACTCCGAATCCTTGATATTCTCCAGGGTCATGGAGTTCCTGAACGCCTCCTTGGGCGGCAGCTCCCTGGTCCTGTACAGCGTGTTGTAGGACGTCACGAAGTCGTAGGGAAACACGCCCTTCCTGCGCACCAGGTCGAACAGCCGGTCGTCGGGGAAGCGCTTCCTCGTCTCGCGCATCCTGTCCGTGGGGAGTCCCGCCGCCAGGTTGGCCAGGCTCATGGACAAGAACCTGTACGTGTCCAGGAAGCGCACCGCAAAGCTGCTGCTCCGTCGCGGGTTGTCTCCGGGTTGGTCAAAGTGGAATCGCTTGGTGAAAGCGATGTACCGCTCCTCCGTGTGCGCCAACACGTCCACGTCGCCGGGGTCGATGGCTAGCTCCCGCACTACGAAGTGGGCGTCGTAGTTGGACAGGTTGTGGAAGTAGCAGTTGATGTGTCGCTGCTCCCGGTACCTGAGGTTGCACGAGCGATGAGCGGCTCCTCGGAACTCGTAAGGCGGGGCGTGGTTGTGGTCCCGCACCTTGACGTCCTGGTCCGTGAACTCCTTCCCGCAGAGGTAGCAGTGAGTCGCCACCAAGTACTCGTCCATCTCCTGCCGGGTCAGAGAAGGGTGCAGAGCTCTCGTGCTGAACAGGAACTCCCACAGCATCAACACGTCCATCTTGAGCCTCTCCATTTACACCTTGGATGCGTCAGCCCCGAAGTAGATGCGGGGCTCAAACTCCTCCAGGCCGAGCGAGTCCACGATCTGGTAGGCGAAGGCGTACGGGACGTGCAGTTGCAGGGGCCTCGTGCCGGGCGGCGCTTCCGCAGGGACGGTGGCGACGGGCTGCAAAGCACACTCGAAGTCGGCGTAAACGCAAAAGCGCTCGCGCCGAGTATACTCGGGGTGGGCGAAGCGGATCTGCTGCTTCTGAGACATGTCCAAGCGGAGGGGAGCCTTGGCGGTGCAGTATCGCATGTGCTCCTCCAGACGCTCGGCACCGGACAGTTGCAGCTTGTTGGGCTGGTTGTCAAAGTAGGCGAAGCATCGCTTACACACGTGGATGGCGTGGCCATGAGACGTCAGCTGGGGTCGCACCAGCCTGCTGACGTTCGCGATGTAGGCGTAGTGACTGTCCCCACCGGTGGTCACGTACAGCAGGTCCCGGTGATCCTCCAACTCCCGCTTGCAGATCTTCAGTGGGAACATGCGGTCCTGGAACTTTGGCGATCCGTCGGGGCGTCTCCCCACCATGGCGCGCTCGATCCCGTACACGTTGACGCTGATGGGGTTCCTCCTCTCGAAGACTTTAATGTCCTTCACGGCCACGGGGAAGCGTAGACCGACCCAGTCGTAGCGTGCCATGACGTCCGGTGTGTACGATGCGGGCCTCTCCGGGTGTTGCGCGACAAACTTGGCCAGGACGGCGTTCGCGAAGCACATGTCATCGACGTTTTACACGTTGATAACAGCGCGCGTGTCGCAGATGGCCCTGGGAAGCTGGACGAACCGGGCTCCGCGTTCTCCCAACGGGGTGTAGAGGTTGACGCGGATCTCCAGGTCGCGTATCCGGAGATAGCTCCACCCGCTGCCCACTAGCAGGCACTGCTCCTTCTCTTCCTCCAGCTTGTGGAAGGACGCCGACAGGAAGTCCTCCAAGTTGGACGCGGCGGTGAGAGGCACGTTCTTCGTCTTGAAGGCCCGCAGACAGGTGGCTCCGTGGACGTTGGCGAATTCGCACTCCAGGAACATGTTGACCTTGGTGTTTAGGTGTCGGGACCTGACGTCGGTCAACAGGTTCAGGACGCTGTCGAACAGCAGCACCAGCGCGTCCTCCACGGCCAAGAAGTCCTCCATGGGTCGAGACAGGCCGAAGGTCAGGAGCCGTCCGCGGAACCCCCTTTGGTTGGTACGGAACGCGGGCAGTCCCCCACCCACCATCCCGTCGGGTGCCGTGCTTGGTCCGGGCTGGGGCTCGCGGCTGGGTCCGGGCTGGGGCTCGCGGCTGGGTCCGGGCTGGGGCTCCTGGCTGGGTCCGGGCTGGGGCTCGCGGCTGGGTCCCGGGCGGGGCTCGGGTGACAGGACGGGTAGGCACGGCATCTCGTCCACAACGAGGTTCCTCACGACGGGGCAGTTGTGGGCCTCGTGCTGGTCCCGGTTGTAGCGCCGGGTGAAGCCTCGGTCGCAGTAGGTGCACGCGAACCTCATGCTGCGGTGGGCGCTCGCCACGTGTTGCTGGAGATAAGCGACCCTGCGGAAAAGGGCGCCGCAATCGGGACAGCGGACCTCGTTGGCGTGCACCAGCTGCACGTGACGCCGGAGCAGATCCTCGCGGGCGAATCGCCGCCCGCACGCGTCGCACTCGGGCCGTGGGTCTCTGACGGGTGGCGTTGCAGCGGAGGAAGAGGAGGAGGTCGAAGCTGACGGGCTCGCACCGTGGACCGCTTCCATGTGATGGCGCAGATCCTCAGGACTCGCCAGGGCAACGGAACACAACGGACACGGACAGCCTGTGAACAGGAAAACAAGTCCTATTAGTTACCCTATAAACACGAGGATGAGTAACTATACAGAAGGCTGACAACCTCTTGTTTTTTCCCCTAGAGTCTGTTTCCTCATCTCGATCGCCAGTTACCCAAGCCTGTTAAATACAAGGGTGAGGAGGTGGCGGTGAGGAACTATACAGAGGGCTGGCAACCTCTTGTTTACCTCTCGAGTCTGTTTTCTCGTCTTAATTGCCGATTTACCCAGTCAGGGCCGTTTACTCTCTCTCATAAAAACAAGTCATTAGTTATCAACCTCTTGTTTTCCCCTAGAGTCTGTTTCCTCATCACGATCGCCAGTTACCCAAGCCTGTTAAATACAAGGGTGAGGAGGTGGCGGTGAGGAACTATACAGAGGGCTGGCAACCTCTTGTTTACCTCTCGAGTCTGTTTTCTTGTCTTAATTGTCAGTTTACCCAATCAGGACCGTTTACTCTCTCATAAAAACAAGTCATTAGTTATCAAAGTCCACGGGCGCGCCGTGACGTCATGGGTGAGGATACTGGAGAAGAAAGCATACTTAATAAATCTACTGGCGGTTTCTTATTTAACCTAAAACTGTACCTGGTGCTTGGTCGTGAGGAGTAGGAGGATGAGCTGTGGTGAGGTGGCGTTGCAGGTTGTCACTTCGCCCGAAGTGTCTACCGCAGACATGACAGTCGTAATGGCGGTCGTTGTGGGCGGATGCAGCGTGACTAGCCAGGTTTCCAGCGTTCGCGAAGACGCGACCGCAGACCTCACACATACGAGGAACAGCCATCTGATTGAAAAGCAAAACCTAATTTCATTTCGCTTAAACATTTAAAAAAAAGAGTGGTAGTGAATCTATTTTGCTTTTTAAGTTTGATTCATTAATTTTAATCGTTATAAAACACAACTGTTTCATGGTCATTACAGTTCCACTCATCTCCATCGGAAAAAGAAACAACGACAAGGCTCAGTGTACTGGGATATGTAAAAGATTAATTATTAATGTTAGCTAATAAGATTTTAGAGCATTGGTAAACTTGCTGATGAAAAAGTAAATTACATGTTACTTACATTTTAAGATATTCAAAGAGAAAGTCGTAACAGTCGCATAGGTAATCACCGCGATAGTAACGAAAATTAAAAATAACGAATAATTAAAATAGAAACGCTAATTAATAAATATGTTGTTACTTACGTTAACTTTTACGGGAATCCAAAGGTAATGAACAGCAGGTTGTGTAGGTGTATCGCAGAGACAGCAATACTTCGTCCGCACAGTAAGAGCTCCAAAGACAAACTGACGAAACCCTTGAGGACGCGCTCATAATAGCACTCCAGTCGGGAGGAGGCCTCATGCTACGCACTTGCCGGAGGAGTGAGAGGTCTGAAAGGCCACTGATGAGTAAACAGCCCCAGGCGGTCACGTAGGCCCTAGCACGCGCCTCAACACGTGACTCTGCGGAGCCGCTTACGGGGGGGGGGGGGTTAATAGCGAGCCCGTTTAACGGTGGATTCTCAATTTTCTTTAAGGGATGGTTTACTTAAGCCGCTTACCAACATGTGGTGAAGTTTCATCAAAATCGGTCGGTAACAGCTGAGATCCCATAAGGAAAACGCGTTTAAAAATTAATAGCGGGCCCGTTTAACGGTTGATTTTCAATTTTCTTTTAAGGGATGGTTTACTTAGGCCGCCGCCCGACATGTGGTGAGGTTTCGTCAAAATCGGTAGGTAAACAGCTGAGATCCCATAAGGAAAACGCGGTTATAAATTAATAGCGGCCTTGTTTAATGGCGGATCTATGGGGTTCTTACGTCATTCGCTTCCTCTGGGATAGGCCTACACTCTGGAAAAAGTCCCGTGGGAATCGGTGGGTAAATAGGCTAGTTATTAATTTTTGAAAATTGTGTCCTCACGACCGGGGGGGGGGCTCCTCCTCACTTGCATGCTAATTTCGGTCGGGGGGGGATGACGTCACGGGGGGGGATGACGTCACGGGGGGGGATGACGTCACAGGGGGGGGTCGAGGTCAAGGTCAAGGTCATGGGGGGGTGACCTTGCATCCTCGCATCCTCACCGCGCCTTTGCTGGTTTTGAATCGGCTATTGCCCCCTACTCGAAAACTATGACCAGTCACACGAACTCGCAAGGAATTCTATGTTTGACTAAGATAATCTTTTCAGTGTTTTTTAATATTATTTATGAATAAAAACTCGGAATATAGTAGCATACTAGCTGATTACCTGTGCTTCGCACAAATAATTCAGGAGAGATCAGCTGATTCAAATTCCTACTGCAACTACATCTGTTTCTAATCCATTAAACCTATTGCCCATGAGAATAACACGGAAACTTTGAAGTTCAATGGGGCGAAGCACATTGAACTGGGGGGAGACAAAAGTTATTCCATGACTTCTACAGAGAAATCCCTTTAATTTGACACCTCAATCATCAAATTGGTTCAGAAATAAAAGAGTTTTGCTGTACACAAGAAATTCCTTAGGGAATTAGTATATGAGATTTTAATTCAGAATTTTGGCACCTCTTCAAACGTTCCCTAATTATTCCAAGTGTTTCAGGATTGACAGGTAAGGAAGACACCTTGTCTTTTGGACAATGTTTACAATATAAGCAACAAAACTGATTTAAACATATGTACGTGGGTGTTATAACTCTCGTAATAAGGTCCGATATTTAAGAAACTTGGTATTCATATGTAAAGCAATATTTATGACTAAGTCCGAAAACTGGGCATATCGACGCAGAGGGGTTTTAGGGTGTTTTGTACCCCAAAAATGAATTTTTGACCTTTTCTTATATAATTATTGGTAACCCCAAATTTTAGTTTACACCACTGAATTCAGCTTAAAAAACAATCAATTTAGTATCCTGAATTATTAGTCTACGTCAATTGGTTACGGAGAAATCGGTTCACTCGTTCAGCGGTTCACGTTAGCCTGGCAGCGCCTTCCATTTTAGCTGATGTTGACGCAGTACATGCATGTGTTGTAGATTTTTCTTCAAGTTTGCAGGCGCTATTCGTCAATGAGCGCGGTGACCTTGCGACCGACCTTGCCACCCTTCCCCCTGGCGCCTGGGCCGGCGTTATCTCTATTTTATCGCTCCATTCATTCTTTTTCCCAGAATTGACATATTTATCAGTTCCTTTTAAATTCATTCATTTGGTTTGAATTAAATTCCAGTTCTCTTTAACTTCATTGATATTCTTTTTGAAAACAAATAACGATTGATAACTCGATTATTTTTTAATGTATTTTGATGAAACTTGGTATATGGCTTCACCTAGTGGTGATCATTTTTTTCTCATTGTTTCCGTAGCAGCAACCTTGCATACTCATCACTTATGTTATAGAATAAGTAAAGTTTGATGTCTCCCTTATTTATGAACCAAAATTAATAAAACTTGGTATTCAGCTTCAACTGGTTGTGTTATATCGGTACTTACATAAAAAAAACATTTATTGTCTTCCTTGTTGGAGCAAACCTGCGTACTCACCTCTAATGTTATTCTTATGGAGAACAAATAAAGTTTGATATATCACTTATTTATGAACGCATTTTCATGAAACTTGGTAAGTGGTTTTATGTCGTAGTGAGACACATATATGAATTTTAAATTCGCTAAGTACTTAGGTTTGCTGTGACGGGGGTATTTTGCTCCATAAAATTACACGCGGGTCAACTATTTCGAATAATCCGTTGAGAAAAACGGGGTTTTAAGCTAAAATTGGCCTTAAGGAAGAAACAGGCAGAAATGCGAAATGTTGCGTGGCTTGAGCCTCCCCGTAGCACATTCCACCCTCAAACTCATATTAAAGACTTTTTTATCTACTTTTTCTTCACCCCAGGCAATTCTTCGAATTCACCTAAACACTGAACCCGTTACATTTATTGCAACATTACAAGAAATTATTGAAAACATTGGGATGAAACTAGTTAAAGTGAAAATCACTTGAGCAGTTTCCAAGACCCCCTCTGTCTCTACAACGCAGATGTCACGGTTACAAAAAATTCAAAAGATTTGTTCAACAAAGCGCCCCTTAATGTCCGGGTCAGACCAGGTGCGTAGCTATCCTTTGTCCATCCTTTTATCTATTTCGTCTGTTTACCTCGATAAAGACAACTATTCATCAAGTGCTTGCTTACTAAACATAAAATAACGAAATAACTATCTAAGCATGCCCAACACTAGTCGCAAATAACGCCCGAATATCCGGCCTACATCGCCATTCATCAGCTGCATATTCGGTGCAAACATGCAATTGATGTTCATGCAACAACCACACTTTATGCGAGTATGGCGAACATTCAGTATTTGTCCGAATAATCGGGCAGATTCGCGAGTATTAGAGTAGGCATTAGGAGAGTATTATACGACAGAAAAACAAGGAATTTTGTGTGTCCCATATGGCCAAGTACCTGAAGGGCCGAGCTTTGCTCGGGCAAGGCCAGTCAGTTTGTTTAGATGACATCGAGTAATTGTTCAACAAGTCCCACACTGACGAACAGATTTGCTTAGTTCATTTACCTCTTTTCTGCATGTTTAAGGTCCCTCCAGTTGTTATTGTAGCTCAATGTCCCTTTTATTCATTTTGGATATGACATGACCACACTGTATGTAATCTTTATTCAATGGTTTTAGTCACTGTTCTCAGGAAACGTGTTAATACTTACTACATGATTATTACTTTGACAGTTCACTGAGTTGATTATAACAGCTTTCATGATTTGATTTTAAATTCCATAAGCCTAATGTTATTTTTTTAATTTTACAAATTACATTTTATTACATTATTTGATTTTCCTGGAAATGAGACCCGTCCAAAAAATGTAATTTGATTTTAAATTCCATAAGCCTAATGTTACTTTTTTAACTTTACAAATTAGATTTTTAACATTAATCGATTTCTCCAGGGAATGAGACCTGTCTAGAACTTATTTTTAACCCATAAATTAGTTAATTACAACTTTGGAAGTAAATCGTTGGAGCTGTTTTTGAGATCAGAGTTGCAATCAAGCAAGCAACAAGCAAACAAACAAACCTTACTCATATTAGAGTATAGGATTCGTGTGTTGCTTTTTTATAAAATTGTTCATTTTTAACCAACATACAAATTTTAATAACTGTGGGTGATATCGATATTGTTAATCATTCAAATATTAAAAAAGTTAATTTGCAAGAATAAAACCGCACGTAAAGGGTTGAACATTTAAACACCCTTAATGAACCCTTTGGTTTAGACAAGAGCAATCGTTACGATATCATCCCCCAATGGGAATATTTCTTGAAAGAAAACAAAAGCGTAAAGCAAATAATTGCTTAAAGACTTCCTGATAATCTTTAATTCAAATTAACTCTTTCTTCCACCGTTCTTTTCAATCCAGGAAATCTTTAATTATTAACACTCTAATTATGAACCCTTCAATGTGCTTTTGATTTAGTTTAACTTAAGGGAAGAATATTTTACAGGATTACTTTTTGTGTTCAAAGTTTATTTGAATTTTCATTTCAGTTCTGGTTGTAGGAGGAACGGTATTTTACATAGAACATAAGTTTTACTTGGTAAAAATTATAAAAAAATGTTTTAACTGTTTTTTTTTCAGGACAACATCTTGAATTAATTATTGTCTCATCCATATGTCATGTAATGACATATGGATAATGATTCCATCTGCAGTACTATAAGTATTAATTAACTACTCCAAACGCGAGATATTATCAAAAACACTATTATTAACTTTAAGGACTTTCGTGTGCTATAACGTTTTAAAAGGGACCGAGGGAAATTTAACTTGTGCCTTTATGTTGGCAGCATTTATATTCATAACCTCAGCTAATAACACACTTATGTTACAATATCGTGTCATAATAGTACTTACAAAAGTTCTTATTACGCAAAAACCAGTTTTCCCTTTCTAAATTGTCTTTATATTCAATATTTTTCTAAATATACTTTAACAAAAATAGTTTTAACAGTTATCAAAAAAAAAAAAACACGAATTGAACATTGCTCATTTCTAAAGCGAGGGAGAAATTAGGGAAATTTTATGTCGGGGTGTAAAGCAGTTGGTACAACTGATGTTACGACCGCCCGGTGCACAGATGGGATATAGCCGTATGTTTACATTATGTATGACTTTAAAAGAACGAGCAAATATTTTCTTTAGTAAAGGTTGCTAGAAAATATGTTTATTTTCTTCCGAATGTTAAACGTTTGAATACGTAATGATAATTTGTCAATTTGTAATACATTTTTTTCACTACTCAAGTGTAGCCTATTTGACGAAAACATGGAAATAGGACTACCAAGGCTACGTATTTTTTTTTTTTTCATTTTGATACAATTCAAATATTAAGTTAGATTATATTTTGAATAATTATTGCCTAGACAGTATTGAATAATTTTCAGTATTACACTGTACGAAAATTTCTCGTTGTTGGTACTTTAGATACCCAACAAACCAAAATCTTGTTATATATAACTCTTTAATAGTGGCCTAATTTAGTTATAACCTAAACACATTAAGAAAATAAGTTTTAATAGAGACTGATCGAATAAAAATAAACGGTATCAGAAAACTGACACATACTTTCTCCCTTTTAGCCCAACTTTAATGAATAAATTACTTGTTATTTACTAAATATATAATACAAAGCACGGTCGAATGTACAGAAAATCTTGTAAACAAGTTGTTTTAAAAAACATCCATCCAAATCCCTGCTTTAGAGGCACTACAGAATCCATTGCTACACTCGTGGTTTTAAGAGGGGAAATGCCCCCTATTCCCCCCCAGGGTTATTAAGGGGCAACATATTTCGAACTTCCTCTGTTGGTCAATGCTAAATTGACAAGCATATCAAGTTGGAATGAAATTGATCAGTAAATAAGAGAGAAAATAGTAGTTTTTTATTCCCCATAAGAATAACATTGGACAACGTACTGCGTTTACCGCAAAATTAAAATTTCAATTTTCTCCGAAACCAGCAATCGTAGCATAGTAATTCAAAATACTGAATTAAGTTTTTTGAGCTCTTTTTAATGGTGAATAGTAATATTTTTTATATTTATGTCTTTTTATGAAAAATCCAAAAAACTTAATTTTTGATGTTTTAAGTCCTGTAATTTCTGAACCCGAATTTTTAAAGGAATGCGGGTGGTGTCATTTTGTTGGTAAACGAAAGTTCTACAAACGAATAAAATTTAATCAAAATCGTTAAAGCCGTTTTTGAGAAATTTGGATTTTTCATGTTTTTTGGCGGTTTTGGGGGAATAATTACCCTTAAAAATCAAAAATTCGAAAAAATGAAAAAACCCCTGGAGATATCGTGGATTAGTACCTACATACCAAATTTCATAAAAATCGGCCCATTGGTTAAGGCTCTATTTCTGTACACACACACACACACAGACAGACATCACTTAAAAACCACTTTTTTTGGTTCAGGGAGCACCAAAACGAATATTTCCACTAACAACTCAAATTCGAAAAATTTGACGAAAACAATACTTTCTCCATATACTATGTATAGAGGGAGAAAGTAAAAACAACCCGCTTACTATAAGTGTTCTACAGTTGAAACTTGACAGTTCTTTAAACTGTAGCAAAATTAAGCACGGTATTCTTCTAAATTGTAACAAAATATACACATACCTCTATCCTATAACATCTCCCGTTATAAATTCACTCGTCAAGCACGTTTGCTGCGACGGGGTTTTTTATTAGTTATAAGATGTAACTAAACTTTTTTTCTGGAAAAATAAAGCATCATCCATCTCTCCTTACTTATTATATCCCGTTTACAACTTGAAAATCATCAATAAATAATAATTGTTATTGCGGCACTACTCTATTTCAAACCTGAAATAAAAACTGACATATTTCAGATAGAATCACATTTTTTCAGCGTACACAATTTTAGGGTAGTTTAAAGTCGGGTTTGAGTTACAAGAGGGAAAACAAAATAGCGAGTTGCGCCAAAACGCCACATGGCCCCGAGTAGAAAGGTGTAATTTGATTTGCCGCGTACCGACGCGACGCGACGCGCAACGGCTCAGAACAGAAGTCCACCGCGAAAAATACCTTACCTCTTATACTTGCGGGCATTCGCTTTAAGTAAATGTGTAAAATAAACCATCTAAATGGCGAGTATTATAGTTTTTTCGCTTCACTTTTCTCAGCCCCCCCACCCCCACCCTTATACCGTTATGGCCAATTCGGTATAAGAATATAGTTGTTGATTTAGATTTAAAAGTTATATCTGTCCCCTCGTAAATTATTGTAATAGGCACTATTTTATGGTATGCAATATATGAGGCATACTTCTGTTTATTTTACAACAATACGAACAATTCACAACCAAAATATATCTTCAAACATAATTTATATAATCCGGCATATCCTTAATCTTACATAAAGAAAATGAAAGTTCTTACCTTGAATTTAAGGTGTGATGAATGAACATTGGCATCGAACATAGTCAGCAACCGAACAGCGGCAAACCAAGAACCCGTCTGTAAAAATTAACAGATGAAATAATACTAGGTATATTATTTAAACATTAAATAGCATTTATAATTTCGCTGAATGTTAAAATATGATCAAATAAAGGTTAAAAATGTACAAGTTATTTACATCATATAATCAGTTAAAGTTTATAGTGAAATATAATCATTGCAAATTAAAAAAAAACTAAATAAGTGATTCACAATATCATAAAGAATTTCCAGATGAATATAAATAGCAATTTATTACTTAAATTATCACGGGAATTGCCAAAACGGTTGGTGCCAACAGACCAAAACGTAAGGTACCTTGAGATTACTAAACTATATTTACATATACATATATAAATATTTTTGATATCTATATAATCGATACACCCCAAAAAACCGTTCTCCCTTTATTCTTTTATTTCTTAAAAGAATTTACACGCTTTTAATGTCTATATATAAATGTTTCATGAAATGCGTTAACTAAAATAGTCGAACTCATCACAACAAAACTGAGAAAACATTTTCAAAATCGTATTTACCCTAGAATAAATCTGAATTGGAAAAAAAATCAAGGAAATCAATAGTTCAAAAAATGGAAACAAGCATCACTCATGATTATACAAATGTTATTCCGATTAAAACTTGATTTCAGACTGAATTTCAACGGTATCAACAATGTAGTCAGTTCAATATGTAAAATTCATTAAACTTTGTCAGTCACTACTGCCTCTATCACACTTTCAAAAATAACGTCAAAAGACTAAATCCGGACGCGGTAGCTCATAGGTAGAGCGCTGGCCTCGCAAGTCAGACATGGTCAAGCGCAGGTTCGATCCCGGCTGACTGTTATGATACTTTATCACGAGCGGTCACCACTGGCTTGCTCTTGCGACTTAGCTGAACCTCGCTGTCTTTAGGTCGCCACACAGGCCAATTGGCCTATGGCGTCAGTCAATTTAGTTTGTTTTTTTAACTAATAATTAAACTTTTGAGTGGATTTTAATGCCTTCTTATTTTAAAAGTAAACTCTCAAAATTTGGCAGGTGATCAGCCAAAACGTTAGTTCCAGAATCGTCACCAGATGGCAGTCATGTCTGTTGGAGGATAGCCAATCTCCCCGGCCAAATTGTCTTTTCATTGTTTTAATTGTTATCATTAAAGCTTCTAAATTCTAAAAGAAATAAGTTGTACTACTGTCTGACTCATTGTGACGTTAGGTAATATTTGCATTACCAACTGATAAATTTTCTCACTTTTTAATTTTAATTTTGAGGAGGTATAAATATAATTGAATATAGTCATAACTGTCAATACAAAATTGTGTGGAACAGTGGGAGCAAGGCAACGGATTAATGAATTCAGTTTCACACATTTTTATTAATTTCAAAAAGTAATAATTTACAACAAGAGGTTATTTATACTGTCGTACATTTTCACTTATTAAACCCTCACACGCTTAAATTTGAAACATTACATAAAAATATATTTAATTGTTATTTCATAAAATTAATTATCATAGCAAACCCAGTATTTAGAACTATTTGATAAAAATAATTGAGTCAATCGATACAATCATAAATGTTTATATATAATTTTAATAGATTGTATGTTTAACCGGTTATGTAAGTACACTCAAATGTTAATGTTAATGTTAGATCGGACCTTTTTACGACAGTTATCGTGCTTACGGACACACATAAATATATATATATATATATATATATATATATATATATATATATATATATATACATATATACAAATTTGAACGAATGGTGTTTTTGGCATCTGGGGACCTCAAAATGAAAAGTTATCATGGTCTCGGGCTTAAGCCTTACCATGCCACCTACGGTAATAGCTTCTTCCCTATAGGGGAAATTCGCTAAAAATCACTTTTTACTTACATTTACTTAAATTCAGAATCGCTACTAATACACGAGTTTTCCGCAAACAAATAAAAGTGAGTATTACAAGCTGTAAAAGGCAGATAGAGTGGTTGTACGGCCACTTGGGGAATTTCAACTTTCCCTATTTATGTTGGCGGCCATGTTTATATACATGAGCTCAGCTGTTACAAGCGCTCGTATGTTTACATTAGTTCTAAGTACGGTACATCTGATTATAACACTAAATCTTTCTTTTATACCCGTATAGAATTACTAGGTGTACGCTCATTCCTCGCGTATAAGGATAATTGAAACACATGACCAAACTTAAATCGAGTCTCATAAAAAATTCAATATCTGATTTGAGTAACATCATCAGAATACATTCCGTTATCATTTAACTGCCGCCAGAATCCGGATTTTATGTCTACATAGCTATAGTTTTAGTCACTTCTTTAAGAATCAATTATCGCGGTAGCTGAGAGGTATCGCACTGGCTCTTGAAGCGAAAGGTCGCAGGTTCGGAACCCGCCGCCAACCTAACATTTTATCCGTAGAAAAACATACCGGTACATACATTTATCACTTGTTTTTATCAAAGTAAATGTTGTATAAATACGTAAATTTATTTATTTTGAAAATAAATTGAAGAATTCAGGCATGGTTTGTTGTTAGGATTGGCATGGGTGCGTTATCTTAGAACAAACAGAGCATTTTGGGCTAAGCAGTGACTTTAGCAGTGTGGTTAATTTAACTGTTAAGAGAACAGCGAGTTTCCTATATGAACTAATGTTAACAATTTCTATAGGCCAAGTCAAAATATCCTTAAGGGTGCGCCGTACCTCCCTTCCGCACGCTCAAGTAAGGGGTTTGCATCTCCCTCATTGTAGGCTAAATTGTTAACCAATTAAAAATAATTTGATGTTATTTAATTCAATAAATGTTCATCTAGAGATCATACGATTTAAAAATCGTGATTTTAATTCAAAATAAGTGGTAGGCCATTAGTAATGTTCTCAAATTAAGCGTTTTTCTAAAGATTCCTAACGTATGGAGAAACATTATTTTGGAGAAAAGGAACCGTATGATCCCTAAATTGGAATCTGAAAAGTGTGAAACTACAAATAGTTTGGTAGAAATCTGTAAAATAACAGTGCGATCGAGGAGAACAAAATGGTCTTCAAGCGTAAATATGCATGGCCCTGCTTGTTGGCGGCGCCGGCGCGGCGCTAAACACAATGAATTCAATCTGGGAAGGGCGCACCCTTAAGTAAATCGTCAGGCCCAGTTATTTAGATGAAAAAATGAGAATTCAATATATTGTTTCAATAGCCTAGGCTATCATGAAATTAAATGTTATAAACATGGGTTGGCCCAAGTCCGTACATGAAACTTCTAAAATGACAAGTAGCCTAAGTGTATAGGCCTACATTTTATAGTCATAGGTCCAAGTTTATGATGAAAACAGCTCAATATAATCCAAACCTAGGAGATGTCAAATAATTTCAGATAACCTGTACAAAAGGCTTAGTTTGGTTAGAATAGTTTAAAGCTTTTGTTTTGGTTCGCTACAATATTCCTGGTAATGTGTTTAAAGTATTTTACAACAGTTGTATTTTACAAAATGATATTTCAATATATTGTTTCAATAGCCTAGGCTATGATGAAATTAAATTCTATAAACATGGGTTGGTCCAAGACCGTACATGAAACTTCTAAAATGGCAAGTAGCCTAAGTGTATAGGCCTACATTTTATAGCCATAGGTCCAAGTTTATGATGAAAACAGCTCAGTATAATCCAAACCTAGGATATGTCAAATCATTTCAGATAACCTGTATAAAAGGCTTAGTATGGTTAGAATAGTTTAAAGCTTTTGTTTTGGTTCGCTACAACATTCCTGGTAATGTTTAAAGTATTTAACAACAGTTTTATTTTACAAAATGATATTTCAATATACTGTTGCAATAGCCTGGGCTATCAGGAAATTAAATTCTATAAACATGGGTTGGTCCAAGACCATACATGAAACTTCTAAAATGGCAAGTAGCCTAAGTGTATAGGCCTGCATTTTATAGCCATAGGTCCAAGTTTATGATGAAAACAGCTCACTGTAATCCAAACCTAGGATGTGTCAAATCATTTCAGATAACCTGTATAAAAGTCTTAGTTTGGTTAGAGTAGTTTAAAGCTTTTATTTTGGTTCGCTACAACATTCCTGGTAATGTGTTTAAAGTATTTTAAAAAAGTTGTATTACCAGTTTAATGTTGGCGTACTCTTACTGTAATCCAACCCTGGGCTATGTCAAATCATTCAAGATAACCTTCCGAAAAAGGCTGTTTGGTTAGAATAATCTATAGCTTTTATTGTGGTTACCTACTACATTACTGGTAATGTATTTTAGGTAATGTACACAATTTTTATTATTAATTTAGTGAAAATATAACCTAGCAAATATTGTCGTACAAAATAAATTTTAAGGTTGTTCGCTTACTGTGACTAACTTCATCAACGCTTTCAAGAAAAATTGAGGCTTTGTATACTTTTTACACATGACAATCACAATATTACCAATTGTCTAAGAAAATGTAATAAAACAAACTAATTTGTAAGTTAAGTTAGTATCGTAGTATCTACAGTCATCAAAAATTTATTTTGAGTTTTCCGTTTTCCGACCTGCCACACGCGTCGTCTGTCGTCTGCCACCGTTCCACCGTTACAATCGTCGCCTCTGACCGAGTAACGATATTTACACAGAGTAGGCGTACTAAGGGAATATTAACTGTATGGATATTTTGTTTAAAACGTAACTTAATAATTTATAAAATAATAAAGATGCTCACAACTTAAAAATATACTTCGATTTATCTCTCTTGTGTTTTTTGTTGGTAAGAAAACTGTTGTTATCCAGTATAACAAAGTATACTCTAGTAAACTAACTATTGTTACTCTGTTGTTGAAACATAGACGTCGGCTAAATTTTAACGATTCAAGTACCACTAAAATGGCTTCCAATATTATTCTTATGGAGAAAAAAATAAATTTGGTTTTAAGATAATTTGATTAATACTGAACGAAATTATCTGAATAACGAACTTGACCGAGATTTTGACCTGTTAAGTTTTTCTGGAAAATTTTAAGTTTAACTGTGGAGGCATTCTCGAGTTATTGGGGTCACAGACACGCCAGTTGAGTTGATTCTCTTACCAGTCTAAGCAGTAAAGTTGTGTATAAGGATACTTTCACTTCGTTCAATTATCCAATTATTTTATAAGATTTCTAATATAATGCTAATGTAAAATAATATTATAAAAATTACAGCATTATAAATTCCAAATTTATTAAATTGTCTGTTATTAAAGTGATGTTGTTGCCAAATTATCGGCCTGATAAAAATTAACATGTGTGTAACAACAAAACCAGTTATGGGTAAAAGTTAAGTTGTACAGTAATTGTTTTAAAATAGGATCTTGGGTTTAAATTCGAATTAAATTTCCAATCAGCTTTAGTTTTTGTTCCTGATTATATATTTGTAAATACGGTAATATTTATTTTTTTAATCAAGAACTTTTAGCAGTCTTTAAGAAATGTAATTTTACCTTCAATATTAATTTGTTAAGTAGGAAAATGGTCGGTAAAAGGGTATCATCCAAAAAGAGAATTTTGGTTTGGTAAGTGTCGAAATACTGTGCTATGACCGTGAATTTCCGCCAAGCAAGTAAGTACAGCTCAAAATGCAATTTGATTAATACAAATATATTTATCAAAAGAAGTCAATATGCACTTCATTTTGTAACTGGTACCTTTATCGTCAAATTGTATGTAATGTTACAAATTATTTACAATGAAGGTAGCGAGATTGTTTCATAATATTTCAAGTGGAAAAACCCAGTAAGAAAAATTTAATATTTAAAATAACTCTGTTATCAATTTTCAAAATTTCAAAATTTACAAAGTGTATATATTTATTAGTACACGAGATAACATTTCCAAATGTTATTCATTGGGTTATCAAAATTGTTTCTCTAATGTAAGCAGTAAAACATTTAACTTATAATTTCCATGTTGAAGAAAAAGTTTGTCTTATCTTTTAGCTCCTAACGGAGAAAGAGGTGAAATGGAGAAACATACAATTTTCAGTTCAATAAATAATTTACAGTCGGAAGCAGAACTGGATGGAAGACACTACAGTTGAAAAAATAGTAATTATTCATCTGTTCAGTAGTAACTGATAGATCTCCTGGTTAAATATTGTTCGTAGTAATAGCCAGTGTCTTCCCTCTAGCACAAGAGGTATACCCTCTATTGGGCTATCTGATATATAAGTGGTATGGATATATGTGGTTTTGGTACTTATTAAAATATATATTATATATACTGTATATATATTGAAACATATAACAATTTAATAACATTGGACCACTTTATTTGTTTTCTCTGTTAAAAGTTTGTTAAGTACCAATTTGTGTTTTTCGGATCTTTGCTGAAATATTTTTTATCTTGTAAAACCAAAATTTTGTCGAATATTATCACTTTAATTTTATATGAGTGAATTTTGCACTTAAATTATAACTGAACATATTGTGTGAATACTGTTTTCACCACACTACTGTAATCACCTGTTTTCTGAACGTCATTTGAATACCGAAAGTAGAGTTTTTCCGCGCAAGGGCTGAAAGTCAGTTGATCTATTTAGCCAGTGTTGCCAACTTGTTTTCAAGCGTACACGACGTTACCTGGTTAATACGTGCATACTATTTTGTGTTCTTTGGTTGAAACACTGGAACAAATAACAATAAATTTCAAAACATTGTACTATCGATGATTTGTTAATTGGTTAACTGTTTTTAGTCCGAGATTGCATGAGGCCGCTCGTGTCTTATGACCGATCACATTTAACCCCTTAATAATTGTAGTATGGTGAAAAAGAGCGTTCACACCTCTGCCGAAAGAGTGTTGCATAGCCCTCGAACGATTTGGGCCACACGAATCGAACGAATGTAAACACGATCTCGGGCCAGCAAAAACCCACTTTCGGCCCTTGGTGCGAAATATACTAATTCACTTATGTTTTAACGATTTTATAATTACATAACAAAGACAGTTTTGTAACTCTGATTGCTTGATATGTAATGTAACACAGATTTTTTACTTAATATTTTGTTGTACGAAAAATGTAAAGCTATATCCTTTTTTAAATATAAATTTAATTTAAATATTATTTTAAAATACCATAAAAACCCTACTAAATGACATTGTAAGATAGGTGATATTATGTTTACCATACAAATTATAACTAAACACAACAGCATGCAGCGCAGTATTTTTTAGAATATACTGATAACCTTTTGAGGTTATGTCCTGTGGGACATCATTGTGGTATAACAGGTGTGTAAGCGGCGACGAGGGAAATTCAACTAGTACAATTTAAGTTGGCAGCACTGTCTATAAACATGAGCACCGCTTGTAATGTCTCACTCGTGTAGTGTTGCCAATAGTTATAAATGTAAATATTCTTATGGTGGTTGTATTATTGAGATAAACATCAAACAGTTTTGTTTATTATTGAATTAAATTATTAAAACAAAATAAACATTGCAATTTTGAAATTCGTATACTAATGAACACCAGAGTTTAGAAGTATGAACTCTTTACTAAATTACCGTATTAATAAATTATCATAATAAACTCAATCTGTGGTTTAGACTGTAATAAAAATCAATTAAAAATATTGTTTACGCTATCAATTTTTACTTTTAAAGTAAAAGCAAACATTTACGATTCAAAATGTACGGATGATTAACATTATCTAAATTTGTTACTCAAAGATTCCACTATAGAACAAATTTTCTTAACTCATTGCAGTGAAAAAGTACTTATTATGTTTGTCAATTCACTTCGTATATGCATACCCGATTTTAATTCAAGTGTACCGAGATAAACAACGTAAAAAACTAAATGACCCGATTATAAAATGAAAGGCCTGTTTGGAATAATATTTTTTATCTATTTACCATCCAAAGTCAGAGACTTTTCATGTAGATTAATGAAAAAGGGCAAAAATATCTTTATACGATCACTTGTTTTCTTAGACCACGATATCTAGCCTGGGTCTGGGACTGGGCCGATTACACATCAAATAGATGGTACATCGACCCTTGAATAAAATAAATGAAATAACATAAACGATCGATGGGCCATCAGTCGTTTAGGAAATGTAATTTAATAAAAAATATAAACGGGTCTATGGGCCATCAGACCATTTTATAAAAATTAAGATAAAATATTATATTTTGGGCTGATGGACCATCGACCTTCTATCCATAAAATAACATATAATAAAGACATAGGGTCGATTACACATCAAATAGATGGTACATCGACCCCTAAACCAAAGTTATTTAGAATAATGTTTTAACGGGTCGATGTACCATATATTTGATGTGTAATCGACCCTACACTTTATATTATTAGATTTTTAAACGCATGGTTCGATTGCACATCATATAGATGGTACATCGACCCCCAAACAAAACATATTTAAATTAAGGTTTTAGACGGTCGATGGACCATCTGTTTGATGTGTGATCGACCCTTTACTTATTTTTTTAATATAATATTAATATTTATAATTTTGGGGCCGATGGTACATCGAGCCTTATTTTATTTCATTAGAGAAATATATAAACTGGGTCGGTGGTCCATCGACCCCTTTTATAAACAAAACTAAATTTGTATAAATGGTTCAATGTTCCTCAGACATTTAAATTTCTTTCAATATATCAGAGGGTCGATGGACCATCTATATGATGTGTAATCGAGCTTCCCCCCGGGTCTTATGATGCCATGCATGAGCACGATGTGTATAATCTCGAGCCTGGGTCTAACCATGCAATGAGTTTGCTTGTGGAAAATCTTGAGCCTGGGTCTAACCATGCAATGAGTTTGCTTGTGGAAAATCTTGAGCCTGGGTATTAACTTCTACGCTGTGAAAATAAAAAAAACATTATTTTTCTGTACAAATGTTGCTAAGTATATTAAAGAAAGTTGAATGTTAAATTTAAGTATTTATTTAAAATCTGTCACCTCGCTTGTTCGCAATGCGGTTAAGATAGCAATCGAAGATTCAGCTGCATTTCCTACTTGGCAACATTCCAACCTTGCCTTGCTCTCGACCCTCCTGTAACTAACTTTGCTACGTGAAGCACATATCTCATCTTAGTTGTAACAAGAGGGTGATTTTCGAAATGTTACTGATCTAATAAATATTATGTCACTAAGGGTTACTTTATCGCGTAATACACTTACTACCTGAAAGATTATTTCACCTGACTATCCCAAATACACCAGAAAGATACGAACAGAAATATTTTTAGATAACTACCTGATAAATAAAATCGTCAGTTTATTTGAGTAGAGTAAACTTTATGGGGCATTGATGCGAAGCCCTAAGGGATTTTCAAATGTGTTCTGAATTTCGACACATGTAAGGATTGCAATAAACATAACGCTAGATTACATGATAGGTTTTGGTTACGATACAACTTTTAAATTTGGTACAATGGATTTTACATTTAATGACATGAAATTAAAATACCCCCGTCGCAGCAAACCTGCATACTCAGCGAATTTCCATTGAATATATAACATAACACATTAAAAAACTTAACAGGATTCATAAGAAATGTATTCACAAACAAGCGATATTTAAAATATTAATTATTCTCCATAAGAATAACATTGGGGATGAGTACGCAGGTTTGCTGCAACAAGGCACACAAAATAATGGGTTGTTATGCAAATATCAATAGAACTCATCTTAGTGAAGTCACATACCAAGTTTCGTCCATATACATTTATAAATAAGCGATATATAACATTGCAATTATTTTCCATAAGAATAACATGGGGACCGAGTACCTAGGTTTGCTGCTACGGGAAACATAGGTGAAAAATTCTTTTTGTGCAAATGACAATAAACCACAACCAGATGAAGCCATATACCAAATTTCGTCAGTTTATGTTCATAAATAAGCGAGATGTACAATTTTTCTTTTTATACATAAGAATAACATTAGACAACGTACTGTGTTTAGCACTTTCAATATATCAGAAACCAATTGACGTAGAGCAATGATCAAAATACCAAATTGTTTGTTTTTTATGCTAAATTAAATGGTAAAGATTAAAATTTGATTTAAATAAAAATTACATGTGGAAACCCCAAAAAACCCATTTTTGGGGTACAAAACCCCCCAAAAACCCCCCTTCGGATGGTACGATTCGTCTGGTTCTCGAACTCGTTCAAATAAAGGGTACTTTACACAATTGTACCAAATTTCATTAAGATCGGACTTTTTTACAGTATATATATATATATATATATATATATATATTATTTTTAAAAACATTATTAAAATATATATGTATATATATATATAAATTTGAACGAATGGTGTTTTTGGCATCTGGGGACCTCAAAATGAAAAGTTATCATGGTCTCGGGCTAAAGTCTTACCATGAGACCTACAGTAATATAGCTTCTTCCCTATAGGAGATATTCGCTAAAAAGTACGAGGTTTCGTAAAAATTTAATTCCATTTCAAAGATATTGTAGGGTAAATTACTTTAGATGTTAGTTGGTGGAGTTTATATCAGTGACACCTTCATTGTTGAAACGCCTGTCAAACCTTAAAATGAAACACCTATTTGAAAACTCCCCATATTTTAGTCCCACCTAAGTTTGATCTTCTCCTAATTGCGTAGGAATAAAAATGTATTTCTTAAAATGTAGTACAGTAAGTAAGGATATTGAGATTATTTTATACATTCATACTATGTGTACGACTATAACATTTTTTATTCTAGTTTGAGGTGCAGTCTCAGAATAATTCTTGTAAGACCTGACCCAACCCAAACCCACATAGGTAGCCTACATGCTGCGGCGTTATTCGATTCACCAACCTCGAGGGACCCCAACAAAGGTCCGCAGCGATAAAATGCTACTCCCGCAACTCTGCCTAGACTTGTAAACTTCATGGTGTTCGCTCTTGGGGTATCCTATGAACTTTATAGTGTTTTGAGTTCTGTTCTGCTTTCCATTCTCGTAGTCTCCTTACTCAATTTATTCACTATCTTTCTATGTGAATTTTTCCCCCTCCACCTTGTCCCTACCTAGATTTTCCCTAGTGATTACCCAAGTCTGGATCTTAATTTTACCATTGATAAATTATTACTTATTATTCTTCTATAAATTAATATAATTTAATTAATCTTATCTTACTCTATGATTTTAATTATAAGAATAACTATTTTTATAATAACACACGAAACACCATCACGACGACACATTCCCTTCTTTAACATGTATTCGGTTCCATAACATGTGTTAGCTTCCAAACCGTTAGAAATATTTAAACATTATAACAAAAATTCAACAAATATATATAATTTATTAATACTGTACTATGTGAATGAACATTTCATTGTTTAAAATTTTCTGAAATACGGAAAAATAGATTTATAAAGGAATCCTCAGATGTACTTACAACTAGTGTAAACATACGGGCGCTTGTAACAGCTGAGCTCATGTATATAAACAGGGCCGCCAATATAAATAGGGAAAGTTTAAATTCCCTGTGGCCGCACAACCACCCCTAAGTGCCTTATCGTGGATAAAACTTGTAACTTAAATCATTTGCTTTGTGGAACAAATGGGTGAATTAGTGGACAAATTTATTACCTTACTTCCTTTTTTATTTATTTATGGTTTATTATTATTAATTCACACTTCATTTTATAATAATTTAATAACACACATGTCTTAGGTGATAAGTTACAACGTATTGTTTGTTTAAACAAATTATCGCACAAATTAATTAATACAACCAATCGCAATTAATTAATGAACTATCGCAAATTATCGTTATTATAATTAGTTTACTATAAATGATATGGAGATTTAGCCTACGAATAAAATACAGACTTAACGTTGCATTTTTAACCATAATTTACTTTTAACAGGAACTAAATAATTCGTTTTTTACCTTTATTTCTAAACAACACGCGTATAAACACTTAAAACAAGCGATTAGATATTTCCCTTATTTTTTAACTATTTTTTATTATTAATTTGTTTAGTTATTATTTTATTTCTTTAATTAGTTATATTTTTTTAGAATCAAAAAGTGTGATTGTAAAACCTCGATTTAAAGGAATATTACAATATTACATGGAAGTTATTTAAAGATTCAATGTTTAAACTCAGTTCGTAAACAATTAGTTTATACAAATGTATACTGATGTTATATTATTCGAGAATTCTATGCATATGAAAATTTTAGTTCAACATTATAATATATATTTTGTATTATACTTTACCATTTTTCTAACCAATACACAAACTGGAGACGGTTGTAATCCAGTGCTTGGTGGAATCAAGAAGAAACACAATGATACATACTTTGGAATACCGGTGATTCATTTAGTTAAACAGTATAGCTTAAGTTTATATAGGTTAAAATATTTAATGATAACATTTGAGAGAATGAAAAGACCATTTTGCTTGAGAGGTTCTTGGTGGAATAAAGAAGAAACACAATGATACATACTTTGGAATACCGGTGATTCATTTAGTTAAACAGTATAGCTTAAGTTTATATAGGTTAAAATATTTAATGATAACATTTGAGAGAATGAAAAGACCATTTTGCTTGAGAGGTTGGCAGCCCTCCAACAGACACGACTGCCATCTGGTGACGATCCTGGAACTAACTTGTGATTGAACACCCGCCAAATGTTGAGAGCTTACTTTCATACTTTTAAAAACGTAAATAGGACAATTACATTGTAGAAAAATAGTAATAAGTATTTACAGTTTTCTTTTTAAGAATGTCGTGAATAACTGTAGCTATGAAATCATATAAGCTTTTAAATTCGTCCTCTTCATTTGCGTTATCAAAAACGTTTGATTTAGATCTAGGCCCTTTTAAAAATAGTTTTAATTGGAAACAAGTTACCTTAATTTTAATTTTATTTAGATGGAAGATGATAAACTAACACAAATGAACATTAAACTCAAAACAAGTAGACTCAAAAATTACCAACTGAAATAATTATTTTTAGTAATTTAATTTGTAACATTAATTTTTCTCCGAAATACTTACGAATGAGCAATACTGACAACGTTTTCTCAAAAATAAAGGTTTAAAATGCCATATATGTTTGATAGACTAAATTGTTCACCAACAAACTATGTTTTAATATAAGATGTGGATAAAGACGTGGGAGGGGGTAAAATTAAGAAATATAATAGAAAATATAAAATAAACATAAAAAGGCAACAAATTATTAAAGGAGGGAAGGAAAGGAGACAAGAAGGAACTGCTACAGAGCTCAAACCACTTTATAATTCACTGGATTTATATCCCAAGAGGGGGAACCTTGAACTTTACAAGTGTAGGCAAAGTTGCGGGTACAGTATTTTATTGCTGCGGACTTGTTGTGGTCCCTGGAGATTTGGTGAACCGAGTTACGCCAACCTATGGGGACCTATGGGGTTTGGGTCGGGTATGGGAAATGTTACTGTCCGGCACCTTGCAATAGAATATGAAACAGCAACACAGTCGCACACAGTATATATATATAGTTTGTTTGTAGCATAACCTATGAACTACAAAACAGCGTCCGTGTCACACATTTGTACTGGCAAAGTCAGCAGGAAGTAGGGAATATATATCTAGGGGTGGTTAACAAACAGGGGTGGTACAGAAATGATGACGAGTTTCCAACTAGGGGATGCAGTTATCTTTGACAAAAGACACAATAATGGAGATCAACCCCTCAGTTCCGTTAACTTTAACACAGTAAACCCTAAACAAATTTTGGAATTTACTATCTTTCCATTTAAATAAAATTGTACTTACTACGTGTTTTTTTAATTCATACTGTATTAATAACAGCATCAACCTATTCATTCAATTTTAACCATAAGTGTATTTTATATTTATTTATACCAACGTATAAATTCACGCTCTGGCATGTTCCTGATAAGTGTTTAATAAATAAATAAATTGCCGATAAATATTGCACATCTTCCCTTAACCGAGAAGAGGCACAATTTTATATGATCTTTCATACCACTAGAAAAGACAGGTTTGTTTGACCACGAAAAACTTTAAAGTTGAAATGCGGTAGCCATAGTGATTAGTATAATAATGATCCCTACTTTTCAATTATTTATCATATGGTAGGATCTGTAATATATACCTTTTTAACTTGGTCTTATATTATATTGTGATTTTTAAGTTACAATTGTCAAAACAATACACATATCTGGCACACGGACACGGTTCAAAGTTAGTGAAGGAGGCAGAAGAGGGCAAGTTGGAATGTTGCCAAGAAGGAACTGCAGTTGAATCTATGACTGCTACCTTAACACCATTGTGAACCGTTGGAAAGGTGAAAGATTTGAACTATAGTGACACAAAAGTGAACACTAAACACAAAAATTAACTTTCGTTGAACTCCTATGACTACATGACGAACTTATTTTTACATGTATTGAATGTTTTATTAGATTGAACGTTACAAATTTTCAAAACGGGAACAAAGTTTCTTCTTATATATTTTGGTGGAAATAGAATGAGATAAATGCCTACGGCTTTATATTAAATCTCAATACATGGAAATATATATTTGTTTGTTTCATTGTCCCTTATTCATTCCTATATCATTCGTCCGATTGCGATGAAACTTTAAATGGTAATTCATGAACAATAGGAAGGTTACAAGTCATTAGTATAAGCCAAGGTTCAAACTTACTAGTTTAAAATTGACGCACTTTAAATTATAAAATATATTGACCAAGCTGTTTATTCATAGTGAACTATATTTTCCTTCTCTTAATATATATTAGTTATATTTAGAAATATTCATCATAAATGACCTCAACCTATCTTCGCTCTAAAATTCATGTAAATATTATTTATTTGTTGATAAAAATAAATCTATTTTTTTAGCTCCATATGTTTATTTTATAAATGTATAACTTATGTATACTGTGTCGCTAGCTAAAGTATATTTAAAGTATAAAGTATTAAAGTATTTAAAGTATATTTAAATAAATAATTTGAAACCAAGGATTATCTACGGGGCAAAAATAAATCATACTGCAGTCAATTGATTATATAACAGAAAATAATTCTGATTTTATATTAGCTAAAGACTCGTAGTTACCTTTGGATATTTTATTTTGCAGGTGTAACAATTACACAATGTAAAACTTCACCTACATAATGTAAAGGACATTACCAGCGGAGTTCATGTATATAGACAGTGCTACCAACTTAAACTAAACTAGTTGAATTTCCCTCGACAGCCTTTCCAAACATGTTATGGCACTCCGACGTCATGTGAGATGACATGTATACTAATATTAATGATAAACAGTGTTGTTGTGTTGTTACGGTTGGAAGAGTCATTTTGATAATCAAAACAATACAAACTCTTTTGTTACTAGAATTTGAGAACTAAATAGGTAATAGTGATACATTTATTAAAATTATTTACTAGTTTTATTTTACTGTTGGTATTTGTTTTAGTTTCTGCATATCTTAGAAAGTTATAATTATAAAAAACAGTGTTATATTTAAAAAATTGAATTACTATATCACAACGTTTAGTATGGTTACTGACTTACTGCTGAGGATTAATACATTAATATTAAAACGAACATTCAGTTCATTTTTGAAATTCTACAAAAAATTGTAACATTTTACAATATTAATTTATTGGTCGTACATGTCTGAAATATTTAGACATTTATAAACTCCAAGCAATTACTGAACAAGTATCCCATTCAAATTGTTAATAGGTATGAATAAAATAATGGTTTGGCTTATTATTGTTAAATCCACCCGGCAGAAACACTGTTCTAATTTTACATTCTTGAACTATACTTGTTTAAGTCTTAAAATTACCTTGTTATACGTTACACGGGAGAGAGAGAGAGGGAGATTTAATGTAAGCCTCAGATGTTGTTGCAACTAATGTAAACATACGAGCGTTCTAGCAGCTGAGCTCATGTATATCAACAGGGCGCCAACATAAATAGGGAAAGTTGAAATTCCCATTGGCCGCACAACCGCCCCTAAGTGCCTTATTGTGGATACAATTTTTTTGTTTTACGGAGCAAATAAGCTTTAGCAAAATGTTATATTAATTATGTAGGTTACATGAAACATAGATTAATTTTGCAGTAATTTTTACGCTAGTTGTTCAATTTAGTAGACAATATTTGCAAGAATCATATTTTCTAATCCCTTATTTGAAAACAACGTTTATGGAAGGTCTAAAAACATAGCTTGATTCTTATACTGGTTTTAAGATCTATTTGTAAATGGTTTCATTTCCAGGATTGACTTTCCTGTTGCATAAACCACTTTTGAGTTCTCAAAGCAATAAATAACTTTAACATGTTCAAAACCAATGAACCCAAATAGTCACTGATCATCGAGCTGACTGGGGGAGCCAACAAGTCGGACCACGTTTGAGAGCCAGATTGGCAAATGATTGGTTGAACCAACACACCCGCTGTTTGATGTGGGACTACATTACTGGGAAATATTACCTTGCACTATCTTACATTAATACATACTGTATTACATGTAAGTAGAGTAATTACAAGTGTAAATACTTTGAAGTGTTGTAATACTTGTTTACCCAACGCGTGGTGTTTGGTTGCCAGTTTATTTTCAACTCCAATCAGCAAACAAGTCAACTGAGGCAATACGAGTTGATTCGGAGCGTCAGCGCCGCCTCTGAGTTTGATTGAGGACTGATTGATAATATAAACACATCAGCTGTTTGGCTGTCTGCGTTTGACGTGAGTTCTGCAGTTGTAAAGTCTGTTGTAACAAAATTAGATTTTTAAACCTTTTCAAAACTCAAACTTATTCTGTATAGAATTTATTTTTTAAGTTTTCATTAAACAATTATCGTCTGTAGTATCTTAGAACTTGTTGTGGGATTTTTCACCATGATTTATTTAAAATTGTTACAACATGGAGCCACAAATATTGCTTGTAATTAAAAATGAGCGATATAATAGGACATTTATGGTGTTCGCTATGTATCCGTTTGTTGCTCCTATAAAAATAAATTTGTTATCAAAGTTGCATTTTCCGTTAACTCAGTGTCGGATGCATTTCATCACTCTCACAACACTGTTCCCAGTGCCATTTGACTCCTGCTAAACTATTCAGAACACAATCAACATTGTCCCTCTGTCAGCTATGCCATTCCATGGACAGCTAGATTTGAATACACCTGTGTTTTGACCAAGCTTCATAAAGTCTTTGTAACTAAATATTAGGTACTCTTAATGTAAGAAACAAATATTAATTTAGAAAAAACATTATTTTATAAGGTATCCATGAAAACGAAAGTTCACATTTTTCTGTTCGGTATTTATAGAAACGAAAGTTCACATTTTTCTGTTCGGTATTTATAGAAACGAAAGTTCACATTTTTCTGTTCGGTATTTATAGAAACGAAAGTTCACATTTTTCTGTTCGGTATTTATAGAAACGAAAGTTCACATTTTTCTGTTCGGTATTTATAGAAACGAAAGTTCACATTTTTCTGTTCGGTATTTATAGAAACGAAAGTTCACATTTTTCTGTTCGGTATTTATAGAAACGAAAGTTCACTTATTTGTTTCGGTATTTATAGAAACGAAAGTTCACATTTTTATGTTCGGTATTTATAGAAACGAAAGTTCACATTTTATGTTCGGTTCCTCACAGAACAACAGTAAATGGCGTCGTTTCCCGGGTTTTACGAGTTCAAGTAACAAGAAAAACATCAGCGGGAACATTACGACCACCACAGCGGGCGAAACCTCACAAGGGGATATCCAACGGTTTATTCAACCTCGGTGGTTATAAACTTATGGTGAAACCCGAGTTAATTTTTACAGTTAACATTTTATACATTGTAACACTATGATAGGATAATGGAGTTATTTAAATTATAGCGAAGGTTAAGTTTATTCAAGTTTGCTAGAGTTTATATAACTACTGTATTATACAAATTTGTCAAACTAAATATAATTCAAATTGAAGAATGTAAAATAATTAAAGATTTACAGAATAAAATAAATTTTTAAAAAAGTTTAGGACAGGCTTAAATAATCTTTGGTCTTTGGTTGGCACAGAAGATCGAGAGGATTGTAAAGGTGCAACATGGGAATGTCATGTTTAGGAATGCTTAAATACATGGAGAACGTGATGCGGGAAAATATTTTGGGAATACTCTGACAAAAAATTAAGTTATTCAAATATTTTATTTTAAGGGTACAATTTTTTTGGTTTAATTTGTTATAAAGGTTTCGTAAAAGTTGAACCACCGAGGTGAAATAACACGTTGGATATCCCGTTGTGAGGTTTCGCCCATGTTGTAGTCGTAATGTTCCTGCTTGATGTCTTTCTTGCTACTGGAACTCATAAAACCTGGGAAACAGCGTCATTTACTGTTGCACTGTGAGGAACTAAACGTAAAAGTGTGAAGTTTAGTTTCGATAGAAATCTTTCAGTGTATTCTAGTGTTTTTAAATCAAAATAGAACTTTAAATTTATAATCATCAAACTTGGTAAAGCTCAGTTTAAGTTTTAGTCACTGTGGAACGACAATTACTGAGCGAGCAACAATGTTGATTGTGTTCTGAATAGTTCATCAGGAGTCAAATGAAACCATTCTGTCGAGAGCGGTGTTGATCCAGTTCTTCTACATAAAAAAACATCCTCATCTGATGGGCTCAATTACACATCCAGTGAATACGCTCCTACATAAATTTACACTGAAATATTAGCCATGGCAATAAATTACCTCAAACACTAATATGGGTAACATCTGTTTTATATCTCAATAAAAACTAAAAAACGGATTGCAAAATCGTTCGTACAATATTAAAATACACTAAATGCTTGTATTTGATTGTATATGTAAATGATCAAACACTATTCTAGGGTAAGTAAGCTTTAACTCGTGTAATGATAAACTTCCCTTCCACTCACGTCAAATGCAGACAGCCAAACAGCTGATGTGTTTATATTATCAATCAGTCCTCAATCAAACTCAGAGGCGGCGTTGACGCTTCGAATCAACTCGTATTGCCTCAGTTGTCTGGTTTGCTGATTGGAGTTGAAAATAAACTTCGACTAAACACCAAGAGTGTGAATATTAAACAAAGACACACTTTTAGATGTCGGCGCTCACTATTACAAGCATTTCTAGAGTTTTATGTGCAAAATTAAACTCCTAAGCAATACTATAAACTCAGTCCGTTGAATATAAATATAAATAATAGAGGTTTAAGTTTTCACGTTAAAATTGATTTTACACTAAAATCTAGAGTAAGTAATTGAACACATCGTCTAGTTATCCTGACGTTTTGGTTTGCAGTTCAAGAGATCACCGGTTCGATTCCCGGTGTGCCCACAACCTAAACAGCTTTGGATCGTTGTCCTCTTAACAACTTTGGTAAAAACACCACCTACGTAGAAACGAACAAAAACTAAAAGAAATATGTACAGTTCTTAAGTGTGAAGTATTTGTTTATTCGCCTTTAATTACCATAAACTATACCCACTTTCTCTCCTCCTGCACATAAGTGGTGCTACCGTAACGGCTGTTTTGTTTTATTTACTTATTTATTTATTATTTTTTTTTTATTTATTACCAGAAAGATTGTAATACCAGACCCCTCTATTTGTGTGGTCACCTCGGGATTCGAACCCGTGACCCTCGAACCAAAGACCTAGACGACAAAACGTTAGCCTTTCATATCCACCTTGATATCGCTAAAGAGTGTGACAAGAGTCTTATGCTAGAATGACTTGACCGAATGCGTTGTACATGATTGTTGGCGTTACTACACACACAGTCCAGCCCCCCACACACTATCGAACATGTTGGTCGAGCATGTCGGGATCCAACGTCTTGTCGAACATATTCGACAGTCTGTGGGTTCTAATCCGACATGCTCGACGGATATGTCAGGTCGGGTGCTCGGTCCGGTAGCACCACCCGACTCGAGCCGTCCGCCTGATATGTTGGAACGTGTGTGGGAAACCGTCGAGCCGCTCGCCCGACTAGGCCACAGTTTCCAGTTGTGCCTTGGATAAGTGAGTTGTGAAGTTAATTGCCCCAAGTGAGTTGTGAACACCTTTGCTTTTCATAATGTCATTTAATGATAATAAACCATTCTGGTCAGAGTTCATTGAACTGTACAGAGACCAAAAGGCGTTATGGGACATAAAAAGTAAATTGTACTGTAATAAACATGCGCGTAAAGAGGGGTACGGTATCATATTGGAAAGGTGTAAGGAACTGTATCCAGAGTTAGATTGGTATCTTGTTTTTCTATGTATCTGGAAATGCGATTTAATAGCTCTTCAAAGGTATGCTCATTAATCCTCAGATAGTTTTTAAAGTCTTGAGGCTCACTGATGGCGAGTACATCCAGGAGCGTCATGTGGCTAAACTTGTTTCGCTCCAAAAACCACTGCTTTGACCAACACCGCCTATTTTTCTTCTTTTTACGTTTCAAACACAAAACCAGCACAAACAGCCACAGTCGTCTCGAAATCCATCGCAAAACTGATACTATACCCGACTTGTTTGGTAACATGCCCGGCAGTGTGTGGGAAACACCCGACATGTCAGGTTGGATGTTGGGTCCGTCGTCAGGTCAGGTCCGGCGAGCATGTTCGATAGTGTGTGGGGGGCTTTTTTAACACAGTACCACGTCACACAGAAGACGTGTCGGGTCAACCAATCAACCGCCAATCTGGCCCTCGTGGTCCAATCAGTGGCCATCACTAGTAACTAGTTGGCTTCATTGGTCTTTGATCGTGTCAAATAGCACACTAATACTTCCATCCATTACAGATTGTTATACTACATTAGCAATGCAATCACAATATATAAATTGCATAGGGAAAAAATAATAAAATAGTTGTGCATTTCTGTTTATTTTCGCAGGTTTCTGAAGCTATCGCACGATCTAGAAGGCTGAGGAACATTCAGAGGAAATTAGACTGGGAAATCTACACGAAGACCGATCTAGATTTTATGCCATTCTTTTTCCTCAAATATGAAATAAAAATACAACAAATAATTTCAAAAATGTTAATTTAATGATCAGCAAGCTTTGATTATTTTTAATTTGATTTGGTTCCGTATTAACATGTGTTTTACTACCATATTTATTATTTCCCTTAGCATTTGAACAGTGAATAGAATGTGTGAATAGGCGTGTTTTTAATTCACGTAAAAACCAACCGTTAAAGGGGCTATATCTTCAAGCCACTAGTACAATATAATTTTAATAAATACCTAGTAGCCAAATATTGCTTATATAAAACCTAAGTCAGTTAATCAATTATGACGGAAGAATTTTTACACTGTATATTTTCTCAGACAGCCCCCTATCAGGAACGTAGTACATGCCGTGTCTCGGGATATTTTATGAGTTACAGAGGCAAGAAAAGTCATTAAACTCAGAACATCGACTTTTACAACCCGGGGTTGGTATTTTACAGACTTAAAGTTGGAATAATTTATTGTTTCTATTCACCACAGTGGTTTTATAGTAATCACCAACAACCTATATCGTGAATTTTAAAGCCTACCCCTTACAAATTTTCAAACAATCATTATTGAAATGTTTCTTTTTATCTAAAGTGTAAATAGAGAAATAATGTTAACTTAAATTATTGTACACTGTTCTATCGGAGTCACGTTTCTGAAAGTAGTTCCAGCGTTCTCCGCTAGATACCAGCACATACTGGGTTGTTGATGTGGATATTTAATGTGATATAATGAATTTCACAAATGTGTACTCATTATTCAACGTTATAACCTATTTCTAAGTCATTTTAAAACCTTGGAAATATTGAAATATACTTTTCCAATAAACACATAAGCCTAGGCAATTAACATGAACTTCCGAAGCGTCAAATTATAATTTATTATTCTACCAAATTGTGATACAATTTATTGAAACTGATATTGTAGTAGAAATAAATACCCCCGTAGCAGCAAACCTGCGTACTCACCGAATTTCCAATGCATATATATGTATCTTAATACCATATAAAGCCACATACCAAGTTTCATCAAAATACATTCATAAACAAACGATTTATGACATTTTAATTATTCTCCATAAGAATAACATGGCGGCTGAGTATGCAGGTTTGCTGAAGCAAGGAACACAAAAAATGGGGTTTTATACAAATATCAATATAACTCATATAGGTAAAGCCCCATACCAAATTTCATTAATTTATTTTCATAATTAAGGGAGATAACACGTTAGTTATGCTCCATAAGAATAACATGGGGCTGAGTACGCAGGTTTGCTGCTACGGGAGCCTTTGGAAAAAAATTGTTTTTTTGAGCAAATATCAATGGTCCACAACCAGATGAAGCCGTATACCAAGTTTCGTCAGTATACGTTCATAAATAAGCGAGATATAACATTTTTCTTTTCCTCCATAAGAATAACATTAGACAACGTACTGTGTTTAGCAATTTCAATATCTCGGTAACCAATTGACGTAGAGAAATGATCAAAATACCAAATTGTGTGTTTTTTAAGCTGAATCCAATGGACAAAAAATAAAATTTGACTATTTCCAAAATAATATATAAAAAATTCAAAAAAAACATTTTTGAGGCACAAAACTCCCCCAAAATACCCCTTCGGATAAAGCGATCTGGCTGGTTTTCGAACTTAAAGTCATAAATGTTGCTTTACATGTTTACACCAAATTTCATCAAAATCGGATAATTTTTACGAGAGTTATCGTGCTCACGGACACACACACACACACACACACACACACACACACATATATATATATATATATATATATATATATATATAGTTTCGAACGAATGGTGTTTTTGGGGTCTGGGGACCTCAAAACTAAAAGCTATCATGGTCCCGGGCCTAGGTCTTACCATGCCGACTACGGTAATAGCTTCTTCCCTATAGGGGAAATTCGCTAAAACAAGATATCTTGATTAAAAACGAACATTCAATGGAAACTTTAGAAAAAAAGTATAGTGTTGTAGTCGTGATTTTCCCGCTGATGTCTTTCTTGTTACTGGCACTCATAAAACCAGGGTAACAACGCCATTTACTGTTCTACTGTGAGGAACTGAACAAAAGTGTAAAGTTCAGTTTCGATAGAAATCTTTCAGTGTATTCTAGTGTTTTTAAATCAAAATAAAACTTTAAATTTATAATCATCAAACTTGGTAAAGCTCAGTTTAAGTTTCAGTCACTGTGTAACGACAATTACTGAGCGAGCAACACTGTTGATTGTGTTCTGAATAGTTCAGCAGGCGTCAAATGAAACTGGCCATTCTGTCGAGAGTGGTGTTGTTCCAGTTCTTCTACATACAAAAACCATCATCTGATGGGCTCAATTATACCTGCAGTGAATACGCTCCTACATAAATTAACACTGAAATATTAGCCATGGCAATAACTTACCACATACTCAAACATGGGCAACATCTGTTTTACATCTCAATCAAAACTCAAAAACGGACCGCAAAATCGATTGTACAATATTAAAATACACTGAATACTTGTATCTGTTTTATATGTAAATGATCAAACACTATGCTAGGGTAAGTAAGCTTTAACTTGTGTAATGATAAACTTCCCTTCCACTCACGCCAAACGCAGACAGCCAAACAGCTGATGTGTTTATATTATCAATCAGTCCTCAATCAAACTCAGAGGCGGCGCTGACGCTCCGAATCAACTCGTATTGCCTCAGTTGTCTGGTTTGGTGATTGGAGTTGAAAATAAACATCGACTAAAAGCCACGAGTGTGAATATCAAACACTGACCGACTTTAAGATGTCATTTCTCACTATTACAAACATTTATAGAATTTTATTTGTAAAATTAAATTTCTAAACAATACTATAAACTCAGTCCGTAGAGGTTAAGGTGTCCACGTTAAACTTCATTTTACACTAAAATCTAGAGTAAGTAATTGAACACATCGTCTAGTTATCCTAACGTTTTGGTTTACAGTTCAAGAGATCACCGGTTCGATTCCCGGTGTGCCCACAACCTCAACAGCTTTGGACAGTTTTCCTCTATCAACTTTGGTAAAAACACCACCTACGTAGAAATGAACAAAAACTTTAATACGCCTTTAATTACTATAAACTATATCCACTTTACTTTCTCTCCTTCTGCACATAAGTGGTGATACCGCAACGGCTGTTTTGTTTTATTTACTTATATATTTATTATTATTTATGATTATTATTTTATTATTTATTACCAGAGAGATTGTAATACCAGACCCCTCTATTTGTGTGGTCACCTCGGGATTCGAACCCGTGACCCTCGAACCAAAGACCTAGACGACAAACCGTTAGCCTTTCATATCCACCTTGATATCGCTTAAGAGTGTGACAAGAGTCTCATGCTAGAATGACTTGACCGAATGAGTTACACGTGATTGTTGGCGTTACTACACACACAGTAACACAGTACCACGTCACACAGAAGACGTGTCGGGTCAACCAATCAACCGCCAATCTGGCCCTCGTGGTCCAATCAGTGGCCATCACTAGTAACTAGTTGGCTTCATTGGTCTTTGATCGTGTCAAATAGCACACTAATACTTCCATCCATTACAGATTGTTATACTACATTAGCAATGCAATCACAATATATAAATTGCATAGGGAAAAAATAATAAAATAGTTGTGCATTTCTGTTTATTTTCGCAGGTTTCTGAAGCTATCGCACGATCTAGAAGGCTGAGGAACATTCAGAGGAAATTAGACTGGGAAATCTACACGAAGACCGATCTAGATTTTATGCCATTCTTTTTCCTCAAATATGAAATAAAAATACAACAAATAATTTCAAAAATGTTAATTTAATGATCAGCAAGCTTTGATTATTTTTAATTTGATTTGGTTCCGTATTAACATGTGTTTTACTACCATATTTATTATTTCCCTTAGCATTTGAACAGTGAACAGAATGTGTGAATAGGCGTGTTTTTAATTCACGTAAAAACCAACCGTTAAAGGGGCTATATCTTCAAGCCACTAGTACGATATAATTTTAATAAATACCTAGTAGCCAAATATTGCTTATATAAAACCTAAGTCAGTTAATCAATTAAGACGGAAGAATTTTTACACTGTATATTTTCTCAGACAGCCCCCTATCAGGAACGTAGTACATGCCGTGTCTCAGGATATTTTATGAGTTACAGAGGCAAGAAAGGTCATTAAACTCAGAACATCGACTTTAACAACCCGGGGTTGGTATTTTACAGACTTAAAGTTGGAATAATTTATTGTTTCTATTCACCAAATGGTTTTAGAGTTGGAAATTCGTAATCGAAGCGCAACAAAAATTGATAAAATAACATAGATAAAATATTGTTTGTCAATGTACCATTGCGTTTTGAATATTAATATTTTTTTATTCAAATTATAAAAAGAAAAGCTATATTTTATACATGAATACTTTATTTCCCATCCTTTATAAATTGAAGGACAGATAATAATTAACTTAAGGCTTTTAAATGCAATCATTGCAGTAAATATTTTTACCCGGAAAACATATAGTAAATGCTTAGGACAATTCAACTACAAAAGTTGCTTGAAAAAGAGGTAATCATGTAGAGACGGATTGCCGATATACAAATACAGTACTCCGATAGTAAATATAAAAGCTGTAATTTAAACATCATAAAATCAAAGATTGTATAGAAATTGTATCTATTCAACATAACCACCATAAGCCAGTGCCATAAGGTTATAGTTCACCTTGAAATGAACTAAATAGTTGGTTAATGAGTTTATTCCAACCAAATGTATACATGTAAATATATATGTAACCGTAATATGTTATTGTAAATAACTTTCGTTTAATAAAGAGTCGATTTTGATTAAGAACTAATGTACCGAAGAGATGAAACAGGGAAATTCATTTCCCTTGTTGTGGGGCCGGACGGGTCTATAATAATGCAGGAAGCCGACCATTTTTTTTATATATACATTAAACAACTGTTTTACTGAACCATAAAGAAATTGGGGGTTTGAGCCAGCTTGGTACTGAACGGCTTCAAGGGTCCGCACCACTAGTTTAGCCTAGGGGCCCACATCTAAATGCGGCCCTGTGAGTATATAATAAAACAAACATAGAATGTTCATCGTAAATTTAAAATGTGGACAGATTATAAGGGGGTTTATGCCAATATGTGATATGGTACTTTGGTATTATACGGATGCCACTATTTTAGGACGTTAAATTTTTACCAGATACAAAGGATAACTACATAAATCGAAAAAACGTACTTTTATTGACTTACTGTACAAATTTTACATCATTCTGATGAGTGGTCTTTGTGTTGTGCCTCCCAAAAGGCAGCGTTGTCCGCTAGGATCGTGTTGAATGCGTCACCGCCGCTAGCAGCCACACCCGATCGCCACATGTACTCCGCCAAACATACAGCGCGCTGCGGCAGTTATGTTAGGATGGGTTATCATAAAAATACGTACGGTTTCCTCTTCATTTCGAGGTAATCCCACACCAAAAGAACGTCACTCATTATGAAAACAAATGTACCGTAGTGCACGGCAATAAATCACTCATGACACTGACCCAGATACAGGCGGTGACAGGTGATGCGCGCGCTCCAGTCAACGACCTGACCTTGGCCTATTTGGAGGGGGTTTGGCGGCCGGAAGTATGACTCATCAGGTATCATTCGATTCGTAATGAAACAAGAAAAGTCCTACAATCATTTTTATGATAACCCATCCTAACATAACTGCCGTAGCGCGCTGTATAAGGATGGCATCCGTATAATACCAAAGTACCTGTGATATTAAGAAAGCATGACAAAATAATCCTTTATGTACTAGCTTATTTTTTTGAGGGAGCTAATAGGAAAATGCAGCTAAATACAGGTGATTATCCTGTAGTATGGGAGCTTTTTTTAGTGCTAATCAATAATAATAAATTAAATCGGTTTTAACATTACTGCTACATCAACGTCACATCACTACACTGAATACAGTTCCTCACCAAGTTGAATCATTGCTTGAATACATATAACAAGTCGGTTCCCCATTTTCGGTACGGGTATCATGCAGGCACAGAGCAACAAGTTTTGAAATGTTTAGATTATAATTAACTGATTTACTAAATAAAATAACTCAATAAGATTAACATTAGAACCTTGAAAGGTAATAAAACGAAGCGCTGAACGAGGATGTTTCTCAAAATACCGAAAGACACTTTTAGAGATTAAAAGCTTTATATTTACACCAAACATGTATGCAAAATTATAGGTTTTAAAGCCGAAAAAAATCAAAAACTATTTTAATAATATAGATTGGAGTTAGTTTTATGCTAACATAGACTGACTACATGTTACACTTGAGCTTGCCATTTGCAAACATGAAAAAATCTCTACATTACATAATATTCTATGACAGCTGTTCCATCAGCTGCAAAATGTCTACAATTATTGCCGTGTAACCTCAAAAAGTGAAACTTCAGTCTTCAGTGTCAACTGTCAATTCTTTAAGCAGAAAGAAATTTGAAGTTATCAATCTGATTAGGCAACTTATTAATCACTTGTAATTTATTTATAAACGCGATAGCTAAACACTTAAACTTGACATTGAGAAGTTTAGTGTCAACTCAAAATATTTAAAACTGGTAAGCTTCCTACTCTTTTATAGCTATAGCAAATTTAAAATAGGAGTTTTTCAGTTTAACAACAGAGTTCTTATATTAGGTTTAGACATAAATGTATGGTTTTAGTTCATTTTAGAGCTAATTGATCTCATTATAAAATAATTAGGCCTACCTATTTATTTTACTTCAGCACTTTACCCTCTTTTGCACGTTTTATAGCTTTATTTTAGGAACTCTCTGGATTTTATAATAGAGGTAAAGTGATTGCAAAAGAGGGCACAAATGTAAATTATTACAGCTTTTTGAAAAAATTGTGGTAAAGTTGTTGCTTATCAATAATAATGTAGGCCTAAATGCTTTGAAGTACCAACAAAGAGTTGTCTTTCCAGGTCTAGTTATGGGAAGAGACAATAGTAAATTAAAGAATGAGGATGGTGTATAGAATGTTATCCCCCTGGGAATTTTCAAAGCACTATTAGTGTCCCCCGTCCTCAAAGGTCTAAATACATATAACATGTAACAATATATATACTACTAAATTAATGAGCGCTTTAAGTAACCTATTATGTTGAGAGCCATTTCATATAAATTCTTTGATTTGAAGCCCTTTTCATGGTTGTAGTCACTATTGTGCTCAAATAGAAAATTGTATTAATATAATTAGTTGTATTAGTAGTAGAATTGTATTAGTAGGCAAAGCGCAGAAGGCCTAAGTATTCAGTTTTCAGCACAGACCAAGTTATTCATACCCCCAGTAAAGAATTTATTGTAGCCTAACTTAAGTTAGTTTTCTAAAAAGTTTGAAAAGATTTATTTAAATTAATCTTACACCCAGTAGCGCTTGTAGACCCATCAAGCTTCCCAACATTCCCCGAGGTTAAGTTAGGCGAAGTTGTGGTGGTCTAAGTTAATTAGGTTAAATTGGGACTCCTAAATTATTTTAATTCCTAAAGACTACCTACTGGATTTTTGTATAGCCTACCCTGTTTAATTGAGGAAAAGGGAATGTTGATGGAACTGTGAATCTTACTTGGAAATGTGTATAGCCTACTAAAAAGAGTTTAACATATTGAGAAGGAGCTGGCCCCAATCACACATCCTCCTTCCTAGAGCTACTTAAGTACACAGTACAGTGTGAAGGGGTGGGGGTACAGTGTGAAGGGGTCGGGGTACAGTGTGAAGTGTGCAGATGAGGGTTGGGAGGAAATCATCCCAGACATACTGTTGACAATGAATAGTCTTATAAGAAGAACACGTCTTATGGGCCAGAGTCTGTCAGTATTTGAAACTTTCCGTGCTAGTTTTGAGCCCGGCCACGAGGCAGCGCACGCTGTCTACCCAGCCACTCCTCCCCCGTGACCGTTGCTACAGCCAACCTCGCCCTACTATAAGAGCGAAGGGACCTAGGCCACAGCAACACCTCGTGTTTTCTGTTCTGGTCTATTGTGCTAGAGACGCTTCACAGCGGCAAGGCGCAAACTACGGATTTCCAGCGCGCCAACTTCAAATAAGCGACAGAATTTTGAACACCAGAATTTCTTCTCATAAGACTCTGTATTCATTGCCGTTGACATGGACCAAGTACTCAGTACTGTTCTTTCAAATAAAGGTTTTAACCGTAGGCTGCTTATCAGTGAATTTACTATAGAAAAGTGAACTATTAGCATGACCCGCACTGTGAGATTTAAGCCCGGGACCACCATAGAAGTTCCTAACGTGACCCCCTGAACACGTTTTGAGGGTCGTTCAAAATTATATATATACATATATGTGTGTGTGTATGCACTCTAGCGGTCACATTTTTTGTCCGATTTATTTCAAATTTGGTAAGGACGTTCCTTTCTATAATCAGTTGAACAAGTTCGTTGGGCAAAACAATCGCAAAACTCTAAACCATTTTTTTGGGGATTATTCTTTCAAATTTCGAGTTTTTTGGCCCAAAAAGGGTCAGAAAAGCCCCGTAGGTACGTTAAACTAATGCATTTATTTCCCATTAAGATGGGAATTAGTGAAGCGAAAGTTTTAAGCCCTCTTTCGTCATTCTAGCATAAATATTTACCTACCGAGTTATTGAAGAAAATGTATATCGGCTTAACACAGTAGGTTGTCTTATGGGGTTTTTACATTAGAAAATCATGTTATTCATTTGTTGGTGTATTTGTAACATTCCCAGCAACCTCGCGCCTACTTTCAAGCCTGACTGGACCTTCTCCTAACCTTATAATGCGCAAAATTGTATTCCTAGCGTTGCAGGTAAATGAAACCAGGAGCATCAGAACAGCCAAAAAATCTATGTTTTCAGATTTCAATAAAATTGGAATAAATGTTTGTTTTTACACTGGTTTTGAGTTTTAAAAGTTTAAATGTTGGTAAATTAAACCTCAGTAATAAGAACCTACTGTTTTGATCGTAAAACTGCAATATAACGATGATAAAACTGACCTAACCTAACAGCCGCAGTTGGCTGACAAAATCTTGGAGGTTTTTCTTTTCAATGATAAGTTGTCTGGTAACCTTTTCTTTATCATTCTAAACTAGGCCAAGGCTATCCTAATCTAAAACGTATACATAACTTTAAAGCCTTATTTAAAAAACTATTTCTGGTCTTAATTGGGTTTTGTTTAGTAACTTAATAACTTTAAAAAACTGAAATTTTATCCAATAAGTTAACAGTAATTTTGATCCCAGCCAATAACAAAATTACAATACCTAGTTAAGTTTAAAAAATAGTAATCACTAGCCGACCCGTTGCAGCTTCGCCCACGTAGGCTAAACTATGATAGTTGTGTGTGCTTCAATCTGTGGTTAGCCCATGGAACTAATACAAATCAAGATCAGCTGTTTGAATTTTCATCAGCTCAAACCAAAGTGAATGTCTATAAGGAATACAAGGGAACTTTGGGACCCAGCGTAATACAGTTTCTTAATACATTCAGTTTTGGCACCTAGGCCAAAGAGGAACCTATATGTCAAATTTCAACTCTGTAGGTATTACATTTATGGAGATTTTGTGTTAGGTGAGTTAGTCAGTCAGTGGTATTTGGATTTGATATATATATGGTATAGTGACATCAGAAATATCTTAAGTAGGTAGTGGCTAGTTAAATTTACAGGCACAGATAGTGCAACCTATGATGAAGTCTGAGAATCCTCCTCCCACATTTACTTTTGTATATTCAGTAGATTACAGTCAGGTAAAACATTAGAAACTCCCATTAACTTCCCTGACTGAACCTGGCCAGACCCGTGGAGTGAAGTATGGTGGGGGTAAAATCTCAGACTCCCCATCACTCTCTTCCACACTTCATCATCCTTTGCACTATATTAAGATTTAGGCTATACTTCTCTCACTGCAAAAATGTTAAACCTTTACGAATAGGCCTAGTAACCTTTGTTATGTTCAATAAAAGCTACCGGTACTGCATTTGATTTTTATCTCAATTTCCATGTCTATACACTTAAAATCGATTTGAAAGGCTTATTTATTTATAAAAGACTTAAAATAGTGTGTAGCTAAATTTAAGTTGTAGAACACTAAAATAGTTGAGCTAGCTATGAACGCCTCAAACTGTCTCTTATCAGCGTCTGATAACATTATAACAATTTCCTAATGCTTGTTCCAGATAAACCCCCATGACTCGGTCACAGTGGGATGTTTAACCTTGTTGTTAGAAACTTGCCGAACGTGGTCTCGCAAAACATAATCTCCACCGTCTTTCGTGTCAGGTGAGTTTTTGTGGTTTTATCGAATTTCCCCTATAGGGAAGAAGCTATTACCGTAGTTGGCATAGTAAGACCTAGGCCCAGGACCATGATAACTTTTCGTTTTGAGGTCCCTAGACCCCAAAAACACGGTTCGTTCGAAACCGTGTATATATATCTATATATAATATATATATATTATATATCTATATATAATATATATATATATATATATATATATATATATATATATATATGTGTGTGTGTGTGTGTGTGTGTGTGTGTGTGTGTGTGTGTGTGTGTGTGTGTGTGTGTGTCCGTGAGCACGATAACTCTCGTCAAAATTATCAGATTTTGATGAAACTTGGTATAAACATGTAAAGCAACGTTTATGACTTAAAGTTCAAAAACCAGCCAGATCGCTCTATCGGAAAGGGTATTTTGGGGGGGTTTTGTACCCCAAAAGTGGGTTTTTTGAATTTTTTACATATAATTTTTGAAATAGTCAAATTTTAGTTTTCACCATTGGATTCAGCTTAAAATAACACACAATTTGGTATTTTGATCATTCCTCTACGTCAATTGGTTACCGAGATATTGAAAGTGCTAAACACAGTACGGTGTCTAATGTTATTCTTATGGAGGAAAACCAAATTTTTATATCTCGCTTATTTATGAACGTATCCTGACAAAACTTGGTATACAGCTTCATCTGGTTGTGGTCTATTGATATTTGCTCAAAAAATTTTTTTGCCAAAGGCTCCCGTAGTAGCAAACCTGCGTACTCAGCCCCCATGTTATTCTTATGGAGGATAATTAAATGCTCTGTCTCCCTTAATTATGAACATAAATTAATAAAACCGGATAAACGACTTCACCTAGTTGAGTTATATTGATATTAGCATAAAAACCCATTTTTTATGTTCCTTGTTGCAGTAAACCTGCGTACTCAGCCCCAAGGTTATTCTTATGGAGAATAATTAAAATTGTATATATCGCTTATTTGTGAATATATTTTTGTGAAACTTGGTAAGTGGCTTTATGTAGTATTAAAAGTCATTTATATCTCCATTGGAAATTCGCTGAGTATGCAGGTTTGCTGCTACGGGGGTATTTATAATTCATTTCATACTGTCAAAGTATATAGACATTAAACATTTAAAAAAATTTAACTGGTATGGTTCTTCTTCCTTTGTAAAAACGTATGTAAGTTGTTGCACGTACAAAATTCAAAATCAGTTTTTTGTTAGTTTGATATACAGAATTACAAATAAAAATGTGAGGGTGAGTAATGGTTGTACAGAAATTCAGTGATAAAATACCTTTTGGAATATGAGTGTCTCAGCCGGCAATTTCTCCAATTCAGCCTCACAATTTTAATCTTTGATCAGTAAATTATTAGGAGGTATGGAAAAATCAAATCAAAATCAGCTTTGTTTCTGTTCTAAAGATAACTAGTTGACCCGTGCGGAATTCCGCACTGCGAACCAAATCTTGTCAGCTGATCAAATGTTCTTTTGTTCACATTTTCGCTCCTATCAAAACAAACTATTCCCTTTATTTATCTTTCATATTATTCAAATTTTAGAGAAGCGGTACATTTTCAGCGCGTGGGTCTATTTTTCGTCAATAGCCAGCACGATAAGCCTTAAAATGAGGGGTAAATCATGGAATTTGATAAAGGAGCAAGGAAGATCTCGCGGAGTGATAGAAAAACAGGCTAGAGAAATAATATATAAGATAACGATAAATACTCAGTCAGGATACTAACCATTATAAATTCTACTGTTTAAAATACATGCATGACAACTAAACTGTTCCAGTTTTGTTTGGAAGTGTTAGTAAAAACCAATACCTGGGGACCGAGCTTGGCTTAGAGGAAAATCACATAATCACGTGAGTGTTACTTCGTCAGCTCATTGGTTGTTTTTGATCAGCTGTTATGACTTTTGTTATGATTTGAAACTCCACAACCCAGATGAAATGTTTACATTCACAATTTTAAAACGAGTATTCCAGTAGAATTTCAGTTTTTCTGTTGGTAAGGTTTTCCAAATCTATTTCTGAGTCTGAAAACCCCCTATTTTCAAAGAGTGTGCCAATTCCTTCTTCAGAATTTTGAGATTCCTTTTCGTATGCAGACATTGCACGTATTGCAGACGTTGCACGTGTTTGTGTCAGCGTGTAAATAGGCGATACAAAATGAAAATGCAATAACTTAGTAATTACAAGCATAGAAGTGGGCCTAACGAGTATGTAACCAAGTATCAGATTACTAAGACACATGGGATGTCTTATCAGCAGACACTTTGTAATCAGTTCTTGTTTAGCTCCGTCATTTAACGACTGATAATGAATGATCCACCACAGTCAAACCTTTGCTCTCCGTAATGACAACTTTGTTATAGACCAAGTTGAATTGACCACTCCTTACTTTACCATGTTAAAAATAAATATACATCATTATGAAAATTTGTTTTATAAATTTAAATAATTTTGCTTTATACCAAAAGAGAAACGGTTGAGTTGAAAGATTAGTTTTTACAAGTCAGTAGAATTTTGTGTTACGGTTGTGTAGTTGGTACTGATATGAGGTAAATTCGGTGTCACTATGTTGGTCACACTGGTTTTGACGTTGTGTTTTTTTCAAAGTGCCTGGGCCGCAGCCAAACAGCGGGAGGACAAGTTTCATTCGGCACCGAGACTAGTGGTACTGCCCGGGATGGACGTGAAAATCATTCCAGCACTGCAAGACAACTATATGTACTTGGTGAGTGGGCAAGTTATGTATTTACTAGGGTATGCGAGTATTCAAAAATTATAGTACTTGGTAAATAAAAACTTGACTCAAAGTTTTGAAAATCCTTGAAAGTTCGAGCGAGTATTTCCGGACAATCGCTGACGATTGTGTTCTGCCAAATCGTTTGGTAACGGCAGCAAAAGACAATGGCAAAACGTTAAATCGGCTGTAAATGACAACGGAAAACATAATATTGACAAAAAGATTTCTATACTATGTAATATAGGATGTTGAAACAACGATTTTGTTGCACGATATTGATTATAAGTGAAGTCTAGTTCTAGTGATATCGGCGAAATGTCTACCGATCTGTGAAATCAGCCGAAAACGACGGGTAAACCATGGTTTGTTTATTAATACATAATCCAGTTTGATTGTATTAGCCAATTTGTATTGGTACTTATATATTAGTTAGAAACCATGTTTATAGCCTATCAAATCTAGATTGGTATTTAAGTCCTATTGCACTATCTGAAACTAACAACTATATATTGCTGATAGCAAATACTTGGTCAGAAATACGAGAACAATTGACACTAGCCTATTCGATTTGACTCAATCCAAGTAATTAATACTGCACGCCCTTAGTACAGTAGTCTCACAAACTCGACACAAGTGGACTAAGACCCTGTCGAGTTTGTGGAATGTCGAGTTATCCAGAATTACATTGGGAGTGAAGAAAAAAGCATTATTTAGCTGTAAATTGTATACTGTATTAGATTATACTTAAACACATTATAGTGCAATATATAATGATACTGTATTACAAACTTAAGAAAACTATAACACTTAAATAAATGATGCCACGAAACGAAACACACTTGGCGGGAAATGACGCCATCAATGAAAAGAGCGCGAGCCGGAGGCACGTGAGGTACAGTCGAGTGTCGAACACACATGCATCGCGTGAGGTACAGTCGAGTGCCGAACGCACGTGCATCGCATGAGGTACAGTCGAGTGCCAAACACACGTGCATCATTATATAGTATTGTAGTACATGTACTGTATAATAAATGAGGTGTCGAGTTTCCCGGAGTGTCGAGTTATCGGGAGTCGAGTTTATGAGACTCTACTGTATTAGTTGTACGCTTGGAGAAAGATTGGGTACATATATAGAGAGGGAATTAGTGATGGGAGACCTGATCTTTTTGAACAGTGAAATCCGTTCCCGTTCATTTCAGCAACCTGTGACTTCGCCACGGTGCTGCTATAGAAACACTATAAGCAGATTAATGGAATAGCTTAGTGAAACGATATCAGAAAATCGCTCTTTCTGTTGATCAGTTGACCTGTTCAAAATCTTGTGAACTGATAAACAGAATGAACTGATCACAGAAAAATCACTCTTTCTGTCACAGACCAGAACTTGCTGTTGACCAGTTCACGTAATCAGAGTCTTGTGAGCAGACAAACGGAATTAACTGATTACGGAAAAATCACTCTTTTCGAGACAGGTTGACCTGTTCAAAATCTTGTGAACAGATAAACGGAATGAACTGATCACAGAAAAATCACTCTTTCTGTCACAGACCAGAACTTGCTGTTGACCAGTTCACGTAATCAGAGTCTTGTGAGCAGACAAACGGAATTAACTGATTACGGAAAAATCACCCTTTTATGACAAGTTGACCTGTTCATATTCTTAAGAGCAGATAAACGGAATGAACTGATCATGGAAAAATCGCTCTTAATCAAGCGATGCTTCCAGTGATCATGAGCAGAAAATCACTCCTTCTAATACAGTGATTACATGTTGGCCTGTGATTTTTCATCTCAGTGAGAAAAATGTCTGTGATTCTTAACCTATCACTAGAAGGGATTTTCGCCCAACTGATTCTGTGTCGCGCCACTGCCACAAATGCAAACTTGCGTTGACAGTGACGCATCTGGTGTACAACGATGAAAATGCAATGCAGTACCCGTTTGTATCACGTACCTCGCCTTTGCTGCAAGTTACATTATTAACGTATAAGGACCTCTCCAATTTTACCGCAAGCTAACGAGGCATTCCAATCGTTCTACATTCATAATTCTGTCATTTTCCCTTTTAAATATGCACTAATGTGTGATGGTGATTTAACCGTTTGGATCCCAAGTTTCATTAGTTTATTATTTAACACAGTAGCCTACTTACTAAATTTTATCACGTATTTTATGTAGTAAGTATACAGAACGATATCTCGTCATATGATAAAAAGGTTGCGTATGAATAGGTGACACTTCCATTCGCGCCTTCTTTTCTTTTCCTGTGGCTAAAAGACGTGGTGGGAGTTGCCATTTTCTCCCCTTATGCGCAACATTTTTCACGCACGACATCGTAAAAAAATTGCAGTTATAGTTAAGATGAAGTGTATAGATTAGTTAGGTTAGCAATTTTAATGTACAATTTGAAGTTTCTTTTGGCAATCGCTTACAAAATGTTACAATATGGTTCCTCGTACGGGAGAGGATTGTCTTGAAACACCCATACCTGATTTATCTTTAATACATTTTATTGATTCAAATACATAAATGTTTTTTTCATAGATTGTGGACAATGAAACCAAAGAAGCGGCGGTGATAGACCCTGTGGAACCGGAACACGTTTTGTCCGAACTTCAGGGGAAAGATATAAAACTGACAAAGATCCTGACGACACATCACCACTGGTAAGAGGGTAATGATGTAGCTACTGAATGGAGACAACTTGTTTGCCACTCAAGGGAAAAAGGGATAGAGGCTGGTGACTGTACGGTACAGAGATGACTTGTTTGCCATTCGGAGGAAAAGGGAACGAGGAGAGGTACCCCTACTAAAATCCTTGTTTACTTTTGCCGTCAGATGAAGCTATTTGATTGAAAAGACCTTATCAGTCGATGATGTTATAAACGATTTACTCGAGTTTTGAAACCATAGGTGTCACTTTTGATATCTTCTGTATAAAAAAATCTATAACCGGACGCGGTAGCTCAGAGGTAGAACGCTGGCCTCACAAGCCAGCCGTGGTCAAGCGTAGGTTCGATCCTGAGTGACTGCTGTTACTTTTTCACCAGCGGTCTCCACTGGCTTGCCTATACTGTGATTGATTGTGAATGTGTAGAGCCGTTACAGTAAAATCTTTAGGTCGCGGCAAAGGCCTATTGGCCTATGGAGACAACCAGTTGAGTAAAATCTAATTGTTAGTCATCAAGATTAATACATTTGTGGGCCTTGAAGTAATTAGTGTTTTCATGTGTTAAGTTCTATTAACTATGACGAATAATGTGAAATTGAGACTTTGATCTAATGAGAAGATTATTCTTGCAGATGATTTTTAAAATGACACCTATCGTGTTGAAACCCAAAATTTTTATTCACATCTCAAATTGAAAACAGTTAAGGTGTAAAACCTCTTTCATTTGGTTCAGGTGGTGAAACAATGAAGAAGTTATTTGATTTGATACAACATTCTGTTTCACTGATAGTCCCTTAGTCAGACGTGGCAAAAAGCAGTGTTGAACTTTGGCGGGGAACTTTCCCCTCACCTCCCTGTTTACTGGCCATGAAGTAATCGTACAGTAGTAATACATTGACTAGTGTATACGTAATAATCTTTACCACCTTAGTAATATAAGTATTTCGCTTTTTAAAGAAGAAATCTTACCAGATACCCAATAGTGTATTATTCTCGGTAAACAATTTGGTCAGCAGTCAGCAAATTGGGTACTAACATGGTTCACACTTTCTAGAAAGTCAGGGAATTTGAGAAAATGCCATTGAAAGTCAGGGAAAAAGTTTGAAAAACGTCAAATGTCAGGGAAAATGCTTACTATTTTGCACAATTCAGGAACAAATTTTGATTTGATCAAAAACGCAAAGCACTACTGTGCGAAAATCAAAACTTATTAGAAAAAAAGTGTGCATTCCGAGTTGTGAGATAGGGAAATTCACTTACTTGGTCAGAGAAAGTTAGGAAAATTTAACTTTTTTGATCAGGGAATGTCCAGGGATCATTAACCAAATAAAATTGTGAACTGTGACTAAGTCCATGTTGATATGAAAACTGAGTATACTCTTTAATGTGGATCAAATCCGCTAGAAGCTTCCTTACTGGTTGCAGGTAGAGTGTTGAAGCGGAGCTAAGACTGTACATTAATCTGTCTTATCAGCTCTTGTTAGTTCCGTAGCGAAGTTTATGACAGTTGTGTTGCCCAGGGATCATGCGGGAGGCAACAAGAAGCTGCTGAAGGCCTTCCCAGAGCTGCCAGTGTACGGGGGGGACGAGAGGGTGGAGGGGCTGACCACCAAGGTGGGGGATGGCGACAAACTGTACATCGGTGAGTGAGAAACCATTTACAGCCTTAGCCTTTATAGAATTTACTCTGGCTTTTTTAGAATTTACTGTAACCATTTTAGAACTTATTTAGTCTTTATACAATTTGTTTAGCCTTTATAGAATTTACTCTAGCCTTTTTAGAATTTACTCTTTGGCCTTTTTTAGAATTTACTCTTTAGCCTTTATAGAATTTATTCTAGCCTTCACAAAATGTATTCTAGCCTTTATAGCTAGATATAAGATTTACATCACTAGGGATGAGTCACTGACAGGAGAAGACCTAAATGGAGCAGCGCAGCGGATACGTAAACAGTAACAAACACCGATAACAGCATAGAAGTTGGGCTAAGTGAGGACTCGATCCATACGAGGTCGGGTTGGTGGGCCTGACAATGCAAACTACATGATATTTGTGTAGTGCGGGCTAATCACGTCACATTTCTTATCTTTCTCATTGCAGCAAACATGCGTAGCTGTAATGTTATTCTTATCTAATATATAAAAATCAATGTTTGTACGTCTGTTCGTCTGTCCGTTCGTAATTTATCCACTGCCATACCGTTCATCCGATTGCTTCAAAATTTTGCATAGTAACACAGCTTAACCCTGGGAAGGTTATAGGCCATTAACCAAAGTCCTAGGACATTAGGGCTGTGCCTCACTGGACTTCAAAGTTTCAATGTTAATCTTATGGAAGAAAGATTTCTTTTGATTTTATCAGATGATATCTATAACTTATTGTAAACAGCTGTTTATTATTTTGGAAATAAAAAATCTTCTTGAATGGCAACTCTCATACATAATGGAAATTAAAAAACTACTTGAATGGCAACTCAAACTCTTTTTCCGATAGGCGAGTGAGCGTAGCGAATAAACTCATCCGGGAGGCGAGTGAGCAAAGCGAACGAGCTCATATTGAAAATGAACGAGTATTTGACATAAAACAAATTCAATGCCTCTTCTGCGGCAGCAACGCGCCGGGTACCAGCTAGTGTAGAGTATATTATTAGTTATTTACGAATGCGCTAGAGGAGGCCAACAAGGTCAGCTTCATCCACCTACATTACTCTGCACCTATTCAATGCTTGGAGGTGGTTAGCCTACGTAACTGTTATTTTTTTATAGGTTGCCTGCTATTTAATTGTTACTTTTCCCAGGTAACTTGGAGGTGGCCTGTCTCCACACCCCGTGCCACACCAAGGGCCACATCTGCTACGTTGTCAAGCCTAAGAATGAGCCTCAGGCCGTATTCACAGGTGAGCCTTAGGCCTAATGCAGTCTGCTTGCCTTAACACTTTCATTAGTGTTAATAAGTGTAATAACTCTGCAGTGCAAAAATGTAAGTAGGTGCACCCTTGGACCTATGAATTGTTTTTACATAATATCTTTCCTTTTACATCCAGAAGATGAGATCGAGGTCATGAACAGAATTTTTAGCTTTTTTCCAAAAAGAAATGGCGTCCAAAATCCGCCGGTCACTGGTGACGCCCACGCAGTGAAGTCCATAGGCACCACGACAGCAATACCACCCTTTTAATCTCATGGGCACTTTTTCACAATAAGTTTGGTAAATAGTACTATAAATAATATTTACAATTCTTGAATTCTTTTCAGCCCCTTCCTCCATCCCAACCAATATGATTCCACGTGGAGGTTATCTTGGAACTCTTATAAGCAATCCCCCAAACACAATCCTGGCGGGTCTGGACAAGTAAACTTAAATAAAACAATTTACTGTGACACAGAATACTCAAAAACATAAAAGAAATACATCAACAAACTCGCAAAGTTATTGCGTAACTTCCGGTCTCAGGTAATACATGTATTGTTATTGTTACTGTACGTAGTGGCACTAGTCCAATCAAATTACAAGCCAGCTTTTCAGCTACGGCTCATTATTTCTCCTCAATCTTCTGACTCTCTATACTGACCCGAGTCACTAACCACGTTAACAACTATCAATGAAGAGCATACTGCAGTCAGTATGAATATTTCATCTATGTTGATGTTTTTCGATGAGCAGTTATTGCATTTTCCAGGTGATACTCTCTTCATTGCCGGTTGCGGCAGGTTTTTCGAAGGCACAGCAGAACAGATGTATGACAACCTGTACAATAAGCTGGGAACACTGCCTAACGATACGGTAAGTGTACAGGGTGTACACAAATTTATGTCGGCATATTTCCTATTTTGATGGGAAGTGCAACTTGGATAGCCTAATTCAAATCTATAGGGACTAGTGAAACAGTTATAGTTGTAAAAAAATCTGAATTACAGAAGTTGCTCAAAAAAGGCTTAAAACCTTCATAATTCCCATTTTTTTACAAAAAAAATGACAAAAGAAATATGTTGTTGCATTTAAATTAACAACTTGCACAGCTGCTATTGGTTAGTGGGCTATTAATTAATGATCCTGGCTAAAGCATCAGTCAGTTTTAGTCAATAACAAGGCTACACAAGGCATCTCACCCATTATACACACCTATCATTCATTCATATTCACCTTAAAATACGCCCTGGTTGCGTTCCCGTCATAACAAGGGTAAAGTGTTTTATTAATAGGTTAAGAAAACAAGTCGATTAAAACACAAATGTTTTAATAATCTGCTTGACGCAAGAAATACGATAAAATACGTAAAATAAAGTAAAATGACTGTTCTACTGTACCTTAGAGTATTTCAACAGTTGTTTTAATATGAAAATTCGTCCCCGTCCCCTATTTTTTAAGCAGAGTATCCAAATGTAATTTGACTAGAATAAACAAAATTAAAATTAAAAACGATTAAAATGAAAATTTCTTTGAGAGATTGGGAGATGAGTTTTTCTCATCCATGTTTGTTACGTTCTCCTTATATTCATAATTTGTCTGTTCCAGAAAGTATTTTGCGGTCACGAGTACACATACGCCAACCTCAAGTTTGCAGCTTTCGTCGACTCGAAAAACAAAGCAGTTGCGAACAAACTGGAATGGGCGGAGAAAATGAGAGCGGACAGACAAGCGACGACACCTTCCACGATCGGTAGGAAAAAGTCGTAACGTTTCTTAAGTAATGTCTTGTAGACTGGAAAATTAATTTTAGGGAAATGGAAATACTGTGGTGGGGAAAATCTAAGATGTATGAAAATATTAAAAACGAGGAAATGTTACCAGAATGTTGTGTTCAACCCTCCCACTGTTCTTTGAAAGTTTATTAAATGTTTCACAATTTTAATGATTTTGCTAAATTTACTAGACATATTTCCAAAAAATATAAATAATTAAATACATATGCTTTATTATATATATTTTATTCAGAAAGTTACAGAGAATATTTCCCTGATAGTATAACATGAGTTTATTGTACTACTATAGGTTATAGAGTTTAAAGATGAGTATTTGTAATGAGTAAAGAGTCTTGCTAGTTCTTACTGTCATAAGTCACATTTAAAAGAGTAAAAATAATTTCCACGATAGCCATTTTACTCCAATGTAAATCATCGTAAGAAAAATATATATCATCGATTTAGACTGTATTTCCCAAAAAATTACACACACAAATGTTTCTCTCAACACCTTATTTGATTTTTAGAAGTCTTCAATTCGGAATCTCGCTCCCCTCATGGCGTACTGCGAACTTGTTTTAATCCAAATACTGTTTCAGGGGAGGAGAAGGAAACCAACCCTTTCATGAGAGTGGATACAGCGCCACTGCAAGCTCGGTCGCAATCCTCAGACCCGATCAAGACGATGGCCCACATCCGCAAGGAAAAGGATAACTTTAAGGCAGGTTAAGTTGTCAAACACTGCAAATCATACGGCCTACTCACTCATTAGGGTCATTAATTTAATATAGGTTGTAGCCTTACTGTTAACGTGTCATAGGGATTACGGTGTCATGTCGAGCGTTGTTTCATACTTTTTTTATTTACTAGTGGACTGTTGCAATAAAGTATTTGCAATTGCGATAGTTTTTTATTGTTCCCTGTTCTTTTTTTGTACGGAAATGTTGCATATTTCATCGTGAGTGATTATCAGCAGGGCAGTGAGGATGGTTTGTGAGTATGAACGTCTTATAGGAGTGTCTGTGAGTATAAATCACTTGGACTGTCTTCAAGTATGAACTTCTTATGTTCATATGACTGAACATTTTGTAGAATAGTCTGGTACGAATATCTTATAGAATCATCTTGTTCGTCTCAGAATATAAACATTTTATAGAATTATCTGGGAGTATCTATATTATTAAATGAATTTCTTGAATTTTGTTCGTATTTAGGTTAGGGGCTCTAGGCCATGATACGGAAAAAACTATGAAAGGAAAGGGATGCCAGAGAACTTACCCATTGAGAAGAAGTGTGAAGAGTCAACAGGAAAGCTAATTCACTGGCAAAAAGTCACACAAATACACACAGAAACTTGATAATTTTCAGGACAATTTATCCCTTTCTCAATCAGTTTGGAAGATTGAGAAAGGGACAAATTGTCCTGAAAATTATCAAGTTTCTGTGTGTATTTGTGTGACTTTTTGCCAGTGAATTAGCTTTCCTGTTGACTCTTCACACTTCTTCTCAATGGGTAAGTTCTCTGGCATCCCTTTCCTTTCATATTTTTTGTTTACTTTTGTTCGGTAATTTTCGACCCCTAAAACTATTATTTTGTATACATGTTTGGTATCAATGAAAAGCTCTTACTCTCTAGATGTGCCTTTTCAGGTTTTGAAAACCTTTACCCTCAGAGCTTCGCCCCAGAGCCTTTCAAATTTCCAATTTAATCTTATGGAGTTATGTTTTATTTAGTTAGCTTATTACAATGTAAATACAATTTTAAAATGTCTGGCTCTACGCCTGCTAGATCCCTTGTGGAGATTGGGACATCATCTAGCAACTTATTTGATGGTCTATCAGTATGAAAGTTTTTGTAGAATAGGTAGTCTAGGAGTTTATGGACTAGTTTGGGAATATAAACATGTCATCAGGGAGTATGGAATCTTATGTCTGGGAATATAAACATCTTATAGGATAATCTAGGTGTATGAACATTTTATAGGGTTGTCTGTTAGTGTGAACATCACAAAGATTAGTGTGTATGATTATCTTATAGCTCGGTCTGGTAGTATCATCTTCTAATAAGATAGTCTCTGATAGTATTCGCCATTTTTCATGGATACAAAATTCATGGGCAATTGAAGAGTATTGAAAAACCCCATATTAGAAAACCTCTTAAAAATGTGCATTGCTTCATCTATATTTATTAAAATAATTTTGAAACCATCAATTCATACTGAATAATCATCAATTTATTTTGATACGAGTAAATGCAACTTTTTCAAATTGTAATTGCAGTAGTTCTTGAACAAATATGTGATTGTGGACAGAATGCCAATCTGAATAGCGCAGTAAACCATTGCCCCTTGCATGTCTGCTGCCAAATGGCTTAGGGGGCTGAACTTTGCTGTATGAAGGGATATGATTGACTCAAGTGTTTGTATTGGATTAAACGTCAAGGACAAAATTTGTTTGGTTACAGACATCATGTCATACAATTATTAAATAATAAAATTCATCAAGCCTGTATTCTTTGTTATGTGAAAGAGATCAAATGTACAACAAATCCATTGCAACGTTGAAGTCATTTTGCTTTGATTTACATGCTTGACGTTTTAAACACAAACGTTATTCATAGTGTTTATTTGTGTTCATTTGGTTAGCAAGAGCAGATTAGTACAGCAGTAAAGAATCAACTGTTTTTAAATTTATTACAGAAAAAAGATTCATTGGAAAGTTAATTAATAGGTCGGATAGTATGGTTTAGTATCTTAGTAATTAATTGAAACTGTTCAGGCATTGTAAACACACACGTGAGCTGTCTTTACTTTCCCACCCTATATGTAGATAAGGAGAAATTGTTTGGCAACATTTTTGGATATGAGTTATCCGTGGAAATAATTGTTCTAAGCTTCCTGAACTCAAAAAAAGAGTTTTTTAAAGTGATGTTTGTCTGTACAGACCTAGAGACCACACAAATGGCCCGATTTTGATAACGTTTTAAAACTGAGCATGTGTAATCACGCAATACCGTATTTCTCTGTTTTTTTTAATATTTAAAAAAATTTAAAACGGTAATCATATCTTCCCCAAAACTGCTCAAAAACAAAAGAATTCAAATTTCTAAAAAACGGCACACAATTTTAAGTAAAATGTAGTAGCTTCAAGTCCCTAAATAATGACACTGCCCCATTTAAAAAAAATAGGGTTTAGAGGGCTTAGGGGATAGAGGGCTTAAAAGTTTCCGAATTTTGTTGTAAAACTATAAACTTTAAAATAAAATATAACTATTACCAACCAGCTTCTTGTGTTTAACTTGCTGATCAATTTTATTAAAACTTGTATGTAGATGTTGGCATTGACCAATAGATGATTCGGAATATGTTGCTGGTGGGAGGAGGCGGCTCCGCTCTTAAAACAACTTTGTGTTACAAATGTTTCTGTAGCGCCTCCAAATATGGGATTTGTATGGATCCTCTGAAACATTCTGTAGACAATACATGCTTCCGTACTTTATATTCATACGCATAATTCGGGTGTGGCAAGGGGGTGGGGGCAGTTGCCCCCAAATAATTTGGAGAAAATATTATTGTAATATATGAAAAGTCACAATAATCACGATCACAACCATGTCTGCCCCTCCAATCAAAATAAAGAAATAACGCTTACGTTTATTTTCTGTATCTAGTAAATATAAAGGTATTCATTGGTTAATACAGGGCTAAAAGGGAGAAAGTATAAGTTTATGATTTTGTTCATGTTTCCTTTTTAACAGTAATTTTCAAATAAATTTGGTGGGAAAAAGGTTGTTTTATATATCATATAAATATATATAATATTATAAATGTGAAAGTGTGGATGTTTGTGCATAGCTCTGAAGTTTCATCACGTGAAAACTACTGGACCGATTGAGCTGAGGTACTTGATAGTCCTGAGTAACATATCGGCATATGAAAGTTGTGAAAATCGTATAGGGCTATGCCCCACGGTGGTTCAAAGTTCCCATGTATTCTTTATGGTCATTCATTTTTGTTTGAGCTGATGAAAATACAAACAGCTGATCTTGATTCGTAGTAGTTCCACAGGCTAACCACAGAATGCAGCACACAAAACTATCATAGTTTTTGTAAATAATTCGCGGGGCAAAGCCTGCGGGTAACAGCTAATATATATATATATAAAATGTATTTATATTTTGTACAAACTTGACTCATTTATTTATTTTTATTTAGATGCAAAGAAGGGAGGTGAAAAGCAGAAGAAACCCAGTTTAATATAAAACAAACTAAACCTTCAATTATAACTAACAAACTTTAGTTTTACAACATTTTTTATTTTGTATAAATTGTTTGTAATAAAAACAAAAAAAAGTAAAATATGTCTTGTTTTTACAATTTTGTATATATATATATACTTTTAATAGTTATCATTTGCCTGCGGAAATGGAATTAGAATCATAATGCTAGACATTTAATTCAAGCATATCTTAGATAGAACTAGGAGCAAGCTCGTTCTTTATAGTTAGCTCAGCTTCATTCCCTGTAGCATGAGGTATGTAGTCCTGCGAAAAATGCTGTTAACGATAGCTTAATATCTCTTTAAGACACCGACACAACCTGGGCGTATTTTAAGGCGAATATGAATGAATGATGAGTGTAGAATAGGTGAGATGCCTTGTGTAGCCTTGTTACTGACCAAGCCCGACTGATTCTGTAGCCAGGATCATTAATTAATAGCCCGATGACCAATAGCAGCTGTATCCAGTATCGAACCTTCACAAAATGTTCTCAGGATTTTGCTCAGGATCGAACTGGCGAACTTCAGATTATAAAGCGAGCACACTAACCACTATGCTACCCAACCATTTTTATAGTGGTTACTTACCAGCTAGTAGTTATTTTACTGCAGAAGTCGCTAGCAGCCAACACGGTCCTGAAGTAGGAGCTCTACGTTCCAAATGTGATTTTGTGGGAGCCAGGCATCCTCAAACAAATTGTCATGCAAAAGACAAAAGTGTGTAACTGTTGCGGAAAAACTGGTCGCTTTGAAAAGGTTTGTCAATCTCAACCAAAGAAAAACGCAGCAACTATTCAATGTTCTGCTTCTGTAATTTCTTATCCTGCCTCACATCAGTCAAAAGTAAAGACACCACTGGTTATCGCCTTTGTGGGTTGCTAGATTCGGGTGATGACATCAGTTTGATTGATGAAGCAGCTCAGCAGCTAAATTTGGAAATCTTTAAAACAAATGATCAGGTAGGTCTACCCTCTAAGATTCACAAGGTAACAAGACATTTGCAAAGCAAGTCTGGAGATGCTTGGTTATAACAATATTAAAGATTATTGGGCCTGCATAAACAATCTTAAAGGCCACAGAAAAACCTAAATCTGGACACTCATATCGAGCATTTAGTACATATCCTCTTGGTCCTCCACTTATGCTGATTTCTTTGAAAACAGTGTGCAAGTTATTAAACAGGCGATGACGTGTCTTTTCCAACAATACTGTCGTATACAAGGCATATTCTTTTTTTATATTCGAACAGCAACATTATAACACTACGCAACTACAGAAAACATCACAAAGTTAATTTGAAAAAGTATCCAGGGTTACGTATTCGGGTTTTTGGTATTCAGAATGCTGGTAATAATCTCAGCAAGATCTTGGCTCTGTTAATTTTATCTAACCTACACAAGCCAGCCAACAATGGAATTGGCTATTTCGTACGATTACTTCAATCAGATATTCATTTTCCCCGAGGCACGCAGATCAATAATCTCCTCACTAAAAAGTGTCAGTTTACTTAGAACAGATCTATTATCTTTTGTCTCGCCATATCCATCAATAATGGATAATAATAATGTTCTTTTCAATAATGTTCTATGTACGTGATTACAACAAATCTTAACAGGTATATAGGGAAATACGCCCGTCGCAGCAAACCTGTGTACTCAGCGAATTTCCAATGCATGCATATGTTTCTCACTACCACATAAAGCCATTTACCAAGTTTCATAAAAATACATAAATAAATAAGTGATCTATAGCATTTTATTTATTCTCCATAAGAATAACATTAGGGCTGAGTACGCAGGTTTGCTGCAACAAGGAACCCAAAATATGTGTTTTTATGCAATTATCAATATAACTCAACCAGGTGAAGCTACATACCAAGTTTTATTAATTTATGTTCATAATTAAGGGAGATATAAAACTTTACTTATTCTCCATAAGAATAACATTAGGGCTGAGTACGCAGGTTTGCTGCAACAAGGAACACAAAATATGTGTTTGTATGCAGTTATCAATATAACTTAACCAGATGAAGCTAAATACCAAGTTTTATTAATTTATGTTCATAATTAAGGGAGATATAAAACTTTACTTATTCTCCATAAGAATAACATTAGGGCTGAGTACGCAGGTTTGCTGCAACTAGGAACACAAAATATGTGTTTTTATGCAATTATCAATATAACTCAACCAGGTGAAGCTACTTACTAAGTTTTACTAATTTATGTTCATAATTAAGGGAGATATAAAACTTGACTTATTCTCTATAAGAATAACATTAGGGCTGAGTACGCAGGTTTGCTGCAACAAGGAACACAAAATATGTGTTTTTATGCAATTATCAATATAACTCAAACAGGTGAAGCTACATACTAAGTTTTATTAATTTATATTCATTATTAAGGGAGATATAAAACTTTACTTATTCTCCATAAGAATAACATTAGGGCTGAGTATGCAGGTTTGCTGCAACAAGGAACACAAAATATGTGTTTGTATGCAATTATCAATATAACTTAACCAGGTGAAGCTACATACCAAGTTTTATTAATTTATGTTCATAATTAAGGGAGATATAAAACTTTACTTATTCTCCATAAGAATAACATTAGGGCTGAGTACGCAGGTTTGCTGCAACAAGGAACACAAAATATGTGTTTGTATGCAGTTATCAATATAACTTAACCAGGTGAAGCTAAATACCAAGTTTTATTAATTTATGTTCATAATTAAGGGAGATATAAAACTTTACTTATTCTCCATAAGAATAACATTAGGGCTGAGTACGCAGGTTTGCTGCAACTAGGAACACAAAATATGTGTTTTTATGCAATTATCAATATAACTCAACCAGGTGAAGCTACATACTAAGTTTTACTAATTTATGTTCATAATTAAGGGAGATATAAAACTTGACTTATTCTCTATAAGAATAACATTAGGGCTGAGTACGCAGGTTTGCTGCAACAAGGAACACAAAATATGTGTTTTTATGCAATTATCAATATAACTCAACCAGGTGAAGCTACATACTAAGTTTTACTAATTTATGTTCATAATTAAGGGAGATATAAAACTTGACTTATTCTCTATAAGAATAACATTAGGGCTGAGTACGCAGGTTTGCTGCAACAAGGAACACAAAATATGTGTTTTTATGCAATTATCAATATAACTCAAACAGGTGAAGCTACATACTAAGTTTTATTAATTTATGTTCATTATTAAGGGAGATATAAAACTTTACTTATTCTCCATAAGAATAACATTAGGGCTGAGTACGCAGGTTTGCTGCAACAAGGAACACAAAATATGTGTTTGTATGCAATTATCAATATAACTTAACCAGGTGAAGCTACATACCAAGTTTTATTAATTTATGTTCATAATTAAGGGAGATATAAAACTTTACTTATTCTCCCTAAGAATAACATTAGGGCTGTGTGCGCAGGTTTGCTGCAACAAGGAACACAAAATATGTGTTTGTATGCAATTATCAATATAACTCAACCAGGTGAAGCTATATACTAAGTTTTACTAATTTATGTTCATAATTAAGGGAGATATAAAACTTGACTTATTCTCTATAAGAATAACATTAGGGCTGAGTACGCAGGTTTGCTGCAACAAGGAACACAAAATATGTGTTTTATGCAATTATCAATATAACTCAAACAGGTGAAGCTACATACTAAGTTTTATTAATTTATGTTCATTATTAAGGGAGATATAAAACTTTACTTATTCTCCATAAGAATAACATTAGGGCTGAGTACGCAGGTTTGCTGCAACAAGGAACACAAAATATGTGTTTGTATGCAATTATCAATATAACTTAACCAGGTGAAGCTACATACCAAGTTTTATTAATTTATGTTCATAATTAAGGGAGATATAAAACTTTACTTATTCTCCATAAGAATAACATTAGGGCTGTGTACGCAGGTTTGCTGCAACTAGGAACACAAAATATGTGTTTGTATGCAATTATCAATATAACTTAACCAGGTGAAGCTACATACTAAGTTTTACTAATTTATGTTCATAATTAAGGGAGATATAAAACTTTACTTATTCTCCATATGAATAACATTAGGGCTGAGTACGCAGGTTTGCTGCAACAAGGAACACAAAATATGTGTTTTATGTAATTATCAATATAACTCAACCAGGTGAAGCTGCATACTAAGTTTTATTAATTTATGTTAATAATTAAGGGAGATATAAAACTTTACTTATTCTCCATAAGAATAACATTAGAGCTGAGTATGCAGGTTTGCTGGTCCTGGAATAATCAACAAAACCAATTGTTTGTTCAAATATCAATATACCAGTACTACGTGAAGCCACATACCAAGTTTCATCAATATACATTCATTACATTCATAGATAATTGAGATATACAATTTTATTTATTCTCCATAAGGATAACATTGGACAACGTACTGTGTTTCACTTTGAATAGCCTATCTCTGCAACGGTTGGACGTAGAATCACAATTTAAACACCAAAATGATTGTTCTGTGGAGCTGAGTTGATTGGTAAAAGCAAATGTGAAGTTTACATTAAAATTAACTGAGGGAAAGCCAAAAACCTTTTCCCCATAAGATTAACATGGGAGATTTTATGAGCAGGTTTTTTGGATTTTCTCCGCAACCACTTAACCTAGGTTAATAATTCAAAATACCAAATTATTTTTTTTTTTAACTCAATAAAATGCTTAAAACCAAAAGTGAGTGTTTTAAAAATTTTAGGGTGAAAAGCTTTAGTGATTGGTGATTCTCACTTGAAATACTCTATGAAGAAGTGTGTGGAAGAAGGGGCCATGTTGAATGTTTTCCTGGGGGGAAACTGTAGAAATTAAGAATATACTACTTAGCTATATGGATGTAAACTTATCTTTAATTTACTTTCATGTTGGATGCAACAATCTTAGTTAATTTAGATACACCTAAATTGTCAAAGAGGCATATTTGAGCTGTATATAAGTGTCTGAGTTGGAAGCACTGCATTCAAAAAAAGATCTCAGACTTTTATTGAGTTTGGTTTGTGAAAGAAGCAACATAAATCTTGTTTGACATCAAATTTTTTTGACTGACTATTTTGTGTTGTAACTAGTACTTAAAATGAAGTTTGTATTTTACATAATTAAATTAATAACTAATACAAATACAAAACACCACAGATTTTGTAACTATAATCGGAGCAGCAGCTCCATAACAGAAACAACTTTAAAACTCACAAACTCTACGTAGTTTATAACAAGCTATATCCACAAAACCCAAGAGAGGAATGAAATAAAATATATCATGAAAGATCGGCTAAAAAAGTGGTGGGAGGTTTCTTAAAACTTAGGCGACCAATGGACGAAAAGGAAGGGACCGGAGGTTCTACAGCGCTCTCACGGTTTATTAATATCACCTAGTTTTAGAGATAGTATTTGAAAATGTGTTATCTCAGCAATGTCCTCTAATTAAGATCTTACAATATTTTCATTTTAATTCAACCCACTGTCGACGCCCAAATATATTTTGTTTTCATCTTAATATTTTCTGTTACGGATAATAATAACCGTTTTTACCAGTAATTAAATTTGTTATTATATTTTTAAAGTATTTTTCCTTTATTTATTTGGGTACTCAAGAATGATAGTACGTCATTTTGAAGCTGTAAGCAAGACGCATTCGATTTGCTGACTTTTTTTATAAACTTTAATAAACACAACACATTTTTGTTTACAATATTTTTAATACCTAATTAACTGATTTGTTTGGTGGTTAACAAAACATAATTGACAATATTTGGAAACGTACAAAGACCAAATCCAGGCGCTTTAAACAATGTGTAAGTGGCGATGACCTTGCGGCCACATTGCTCAGATAGTGTTATCTTTCTCTAGTCTTCCGGTCCTGCCTTCAGCTATCCAGATGGGAGTAATTTAGTGGGAGGGGGAAGGGGCGACACAGTTAGCAGTGCATCTATTTTTATTTATTACATATATAAGGAAGCGTGCACAAACGAAGAAATTTAGTGCACAATCGTGCAAAAACCATGCACAATCGAATGGTATAGTTTTTTCACGTTTTGACAAAGTTGCACTGCTGGCGTGAAGTTAGCAGTGCATCTAGTTTTTAGGTATAAGCAAAAGTGCACAAACGTTATTTGGTGCACAAACAAATGGTATTTCTCTCATATATTTTTCGTATATTGCACTGCTAACTTCACAGTGCCGGCACACGGAACACACGGTATTTGCGCGTCACAAGTGGGACGTGAGTCGCCGAACAGTCTACCCTCACCCCCTAGCAGCCAGTTCGTCAACTAGCGCACCGCACCTGACCTTGACGTCCAGATGGTCTTGGTGATGAGCTCAACTTATGGTTGTCATATTAGGTTTGTAATTTATTAAACTGCAGAGAGCCATAAATCTTCATCCTGATTTTTAGCGTTCTATAACGGCAAATATATTATAAGTCAAAAAAAATTCCTGACGAAATAAAGCCAAAGAGTAACAAATAATAGAGGTCAGAGTGAACAGGGAAACAGGGTTTAGCTTATTTGGCAATTGTTGCATGACGATGAAGTTGCAAACGTAAATACATTTTCGTTCACAAACAGGATTTCAACACAACACTTGCGTTATTCAACACATTTTTGGAGAACATTTCAAAAAGGGTAGATCATACAAATTTACGGAAATTTCCCGGAGCTATATTTTTACCTTAATACTTCGGGAAAATCTGGTGAATTTTCAACCCTAGCTTAACGATTAATTTTCAGTACTGATTACAACTGATACGATAACTTTTTTAGTCCTAGTACAAATAGTGATTACTTTGTATCAATGGTTTATGTCTTGGATGTGTAGGCCTATAAATAATTATGAATGTAAGGGTCACATCAATGATATCAGTTTTGTATACCAGTATCAGATCTAGTCACGGACACAATTTTTTGTTTTTTATTCCCTAATCAGATATCCCCCTCCTTGAAAAAGGTCTAATTACGCCACTGAATAGAAATTATGAAAACTGTGAGTCCATTTGCCATTGAATCCACCACATATCTGAAAAATGAGTCACTAAGGGACGGAATATTTCCATGAGCTTGAAGAAGAATAAAGCTTCTTAATATATTTTTAATGTTAAATTTTATTATATTGCCTCACATTTGGAGCGCCATTATGAAGCAGTACAAGGGCTTCGCTTATTGTTTTAAATGTGAATTTTTTATAGCCTCACAGTTGGAACGCCATTATGAAGCGGTGCTGAATAGCTTCTTGTACATTTATAATGTTGAATTCTTTAATATTGAAATGTAAATTTATTGCACTGACTTGGGTCTCAGTTTGTTATGTCAGATATATCCACAAGTTCAGGCAATATTTGGCATAGCTCTTTTATAATCTTATCTCAGGGTCGCTTTTAAAAATAATAAGGATTTAAAATGTATCTAAAATAAAAACAAAAGTTAAGTTTCAAAAATTAAGGTTTCTTTAATAAAATGTTATGTGAAAATGAATACAGTGAATACTTTAATAATTAATATGGCTTTAAATTCTAATCAAAAATAAAGTTTTATACTAAACATAGAAATGGCACTTTACTAAGTTCATTGACTGGTGAAAGGTGACTTAGCTGATATTATACAGTTCACGTTGTCCTGTCTCGGTGGTTGATGTGATGATCTGCCGCCTAGCGACGCCTCTCACGATGGTAACTGGCATGGCTCTCTGGTAGAGACGAATGTTTGATAATAATGTTCCTTTTTGAAGAAACGGCCCGCGTTGTTTATAACACGCCGGAGTCTGAATGTTTATTTGAATTTTAAAATGTCTTGTGTTTTTAAATATATCACGTTCGCCCACACTATTAGTTTCGAGTTATCAAATCAAAGTCCGATCAACGCCACTTGTAGTTTTTTAACGTTCAACTGAGAATTACGTAGAGCGACTAACCGTCACGATCGCTTGATAATACTTTTTTACGATTGACTGCACTAAGATTGGGAATGACCAACAAAATATAATAACATGGACCGGTGTGAAGACTGATACACGCCCTACGCCACGATAGATACTCGACACGGCGATACGTCTGCGTCTGACCACCTCCAGCCCTCAGTGTCAACTGTCACACGCGTCACCCTGCTATGGGTGTTCAACACAGAAATACGTCCTGCCGCCTCTAAGGCTCCAGGCTCACTGCTCTGCGGCCGCGCTTCTCCCGGGGTAATGGGAACAATCACGTGACTGCCCTCAACCAATAAGATTCGTTTCTTGGGGACCACGCTTTGTACCGCGCTCGGTACCTCAGCGTTGTTGTAATTCCCGTCTCCCCTCCTTCTGGTGAATCATCGCTTTTCTCGTCTCAACTGGAAAGTATTTAGCCGTTGGACGCTACCGAATAAATCTTACCCGCCTTTTTGACTTTATATTTTAATATTATTTTACGCTGTTTATATGAATAGATTTGATTATTACGATTTATTATTTAATTACTTTTAGAGGTTTCGACCCACCACAGATACCCCTTTGAATTTTGAAGAAAATTCTCAAAATTTTATGAAAAATTCAACTGTCCTTTCACCATTCATTGTCCTTTTACAATAATCATCTTAAACTAAACAATTCCTTACAAGTCTAACACATATTTAAAAATCAAATATAATACCCTTCATCATCATAAAATACATATACCCTCTTATAACTAACAATACATCATTTTTTCAAATGTCCAAATCATCTCCTTGACGGAAAAGTCCAACTCACATTCTTGAAGAACGTCCACACGATTCACTCACTACTAAAAATATTTATAGTGTTCATTCTTAACAATAATCCTTATTCAACTACCTAACCTCGGGTTTCAGTGGCACTTATCTTAATGACCTACTTTTTACCCGACCAGAATAATCAAACTCCCACTACTACTTCAATTTAAAAAATTTTAAAATCTAAAAAATTTTTTATATTTTATATATATATATTTATATATATATATAATTTTCATTTACTATACACTACATAAGAGTATCATATGACCCTTAATTATTCTTGATCAAAACATCTTAGCTCTATAATCGAACACTTTCATCTTAATCATCTAACAAGAAACAAGTTATAACAATATTCAATATATCTTAAAATACATTACATTTTATAAACCCTTCATATTTCACACAAATCCACCTACTCAACCACTATATTGGTACATTTATATTCTCCTAGTCCTCTTACTATCATCTCGTCGTTATTTAGATATCTGTGCACTAACACGTCCTGATTCTATTTCAACATTTCATATCATCATTTTTTATAAACATGTTTCCTCAACATAACCTATCTGGTTTTCCACAAACATACATTAATATCCTTTTTGGTATATTATCATTTCGTCCACTATTGCGCCTCAACATTGTAGTGAGATTATCAGCTACTTATTTTCTATTTATTATAGCTCATCCCTACATACAGGTCAACAAATATCTCCAAATACTTTATTCGAATTGTCAATTTATTTTATTTTAATCCTTTTCTATCAGACAATTGAATTCCACTAACACCATTAATTGTTACTCCTCCATTCCTCAAACAATACTTCAATACTTTAATGAGACTACTTGCCTCCAAAACTATTTATTATAGCTTATCCCCACCTACGAATCATCAAAGATCTCCAAACACTTTATTCGAATTGTCAATTTATTTTATTTTAATCCTTTTCTATCAGACAATTGAATTCCACTAACACCATTAATCGTTACTCCACCATTCCTCAAACAATACTTCAATACTTTAATGAGACTACTTGCCTCCAAAACTATTTATTATAGCTTATCCCCACCTACGAATCATCAAAGATCCCTAAATACTTTATTCGAACTGTCAGTTTATATTATTTTACTATTTCCTAGCAGACAGTTGAACACCTTTAACACTATTAATCGTTACTCCATTCCTCCTTCAAAACTATTTATCCGTAGTACTCAAACAAATTATCTAACAGTGAGAGTCGACTCACACAACTATGACTCATTTCCTGTCCAAACTTGAAAAACATCTGGGCCGTAGCTCGCATTTTCTAATCGCACAACGCGACTGTCCGTGTGCCTGTCTGTTGCTTACACGAAACATCTGCGTGTTTCTACATCCTGTTTATCATTTCTGATGGGAACCACAAACTATCTAGTGGCTAGATTTCGTCATGTCCAGTATTTTAAGAAACAATTTTATGTTTACATTACTCATACGTTATAATACGTTCAATTAACTCTTGTACATTTAAATTATTTACTTATTACTTTATTCTTTCAAGCTACCATTTTTATTACTTCACTTTTAATATAAATTGCCTTACTACTATCAACAAATCATATTACAAATAAAGTTGTTTCTTTTTTGTCCTCCAATATGGTTCACGATGAAAAGTCGTTCCGCATATGGTTTTGTATCTTGATTCGATTCGTTTAGGGGCACAAACGAACACTGTACTTAACAAGCAAGGGCCCAATTTAAGAATTATTATTCGCGGTTTTACTTCATTTCAGTCGCTCATCCATTTTTCATTCTAACTTCCGGTTGCTATCAGCTGATGTTATGCGCCCGCGTGTGTGTGCGTGTGGGTGTGTGCGCGTGAGTGCGTGTTCCCAAAATAGCTTCCTCAGCTGAGAATCTAGGTCAACATATATTCTGCTCGCGTCTTCCTTATTTATCATACGATTAATTGCACAACAATTAATATAAGTTTTCTTTCGCAGTGAGCGTTTAGTATTTAAGTTTAATATTCTGTTACTTAATCTTGCTCCAAAACTATTTGATAATACTTGAAAATTTTCCATACTCAGCTATACTTTACTTATACTATGATCTTGACTTGTTCTTAACTTGTTAACCTTTTTATTATTTATCCTAACACTCACTATTTCATGTTATATACTAGGCTTATTTTCGTACTCCCAACTACACTCGTCATTCTTAGCGTTACTTTGTTGACACCTCCTTATACTTCGTTCAAATCTCCAACTATTTAGCAAACACTTACTTTTGTTAGGCACATAATTTCCTGAAGGCCTCGCCTTATCACCCCTACATACTATACTTCGTTCGCGTCTACGACTATATGGTACATGCTTACTGTGATTAGGTCTATAATTACCTGACGGCCTTCCCTTATCGCCTCTGCACTCTATACTACCTATCTTACCCCTGAACTTAGAAACCTCCTTATCTACTTCATTTCGCATATTTGCCACCTCAAATCTACCGCCTATTATTCTTTCTGCTACCTCAATTCTACTGCCTATTATTCTTTGTTCTACTTTCATTATATATTTAAATATTTCCTCCACTTTCACCGTATACTGTGATACTTCTACTCCTAACTGCGTTACTACTTCCGCCTTAAACTTCTTCTTCCACCTTCCTCGTTCTACTTCAAAACCAGACTTAAAATTGTATAATTCATTTTTATGTTTACTAAGTTTACCGGTAATCTCACCACAATGTTGGTCCCTTTTATTGGTGATCTCAACATTGAGCGTCTGAACCTTACTTTTCACCCCCTGTCCTATATTATTATCCTCACTACTCTTAAGAGTATCTACTTCTCCCTTCACAACTTTTACTTTAGTAGTAAAAACTGCAGCTTCGCTAGCTAATTGCTTAATAACAGACTGATTATATTCTGAAATTTTATCAAATTTCTCGTCCATTGCCTTAAACATATCCTCTTTCATTTCATTAAAATCTTTATTCATTTCATCAAAACCTTTTTTCATCTGGTCCATGAAGCTTTGCAACATCGCCATCACGTCTGATAATTGCGGCTGCTTGACTACATTACTCCCTACTACTTTACATTATCTGGCTGGTTATTTGCACCAGACAACAATTGATCACCCCCCATCTTTATTCCTTTTACATCGTCTCCCATTTTAATCATTCACTCCTACCTTATCACTACCATTATCTCATTAACACTCCTACCTTATCATTACCATTTTCTTCCGATCTAACTTGTACCATTTTTGACGTCTTAGCCTACGCCACAGAACCCTTACATGACTAACTACACTTAAACAACACATCCTATCCTTTGACATTTTTACTTTTTAAGAAATTTTCTTTTACAAAAATTTTACTTTTATTTGAAAATACTGAGTTCTTTTGATAACTTATCAAAATAAATTATCGCCCCACGTTGGGCGCCATTATGAAGAAGAATAAAGCTTCTTAATATATTTTTAATGTTACATTTTATTATATTGCCTCACATTTGGAGCGCCATTATGAAGCAGTACAAGGGCTTCGCTTATTGTTTTAAATGTGAATTTTTTATAGCCTCACAGTTGGAGCGCCATTATGAAGCGGTGCTGAATAGCTTCTTGTACATTTATAATGTTGAATTCTTTAATATTGAAATTAAATTTATTGCACTGACTTGGGTCTCAGTTTGTTATGTCAGATATATCCACAAGTTCAGGCAATATTTGGCATAGCTCTTTTATAATCTTATCTTAGGGTCGCTTTTAAAAATAATAAAGATTTAAAATGTATCTAAAATAAAAACAAAAGTTAAGTTTCAAAAATTAAGGTTTCTTTAATAAAATGTTATGTGAAAATGAATACAGTGAATACTTTAATAATTAATATGGCTTTAAATTCTAATCAAAAATAAAGTTTTATACTAAACATAGAAATGGCACTTTACTAAGTTCATTGACTGGTGAAAGGTGACTTAGCTGATATTATACAGTTCACGTTGTCCTGTCTCGGTGGTTGATGTGATGATCTGCCGCCTAGCGACGCCTCTCACGATGGTAACTTGCATGGCTCTCTGGTAGAGACGAATGTTTGATAATAATGTTCCTTTTTGAAGAAACGGCCCGCGTTGTTTATAACACGCCGGAGTCTGAATGTTTATTTGAATTTTAAAATGTCTTGTGTTTTTAAATATATCACGTTCGCCCACACTATTAGTTTCGAGTTATCAAATCAAAGTCCGATCAACGCCACTTGTAGTTTTTTAACGTTCAACTGAGAATTACGTAGAGCGACTAACCGTCATGATCGCTTGATAATACTTTTTTACGATTGACTGCACTAAGATTGGGAATGACCAACAAAATATAATAACATGGCCCGGTGTGAAGACTGATACACACCCTACGCCACGATAGATACTCGACACGGCGATACGTCTGCGTCTGACCACCTCCAGCCCTCAGTGTCAACTGTCACACGCGTCACCCCGCTATGGGTGTTCGACACATAGATACGTCCGACAACCACTAAGGCTACCGGCCAACTTCGAACGCCTCACCCTGCTATGGGTGTTCAACACAGAAATACGTCCTGCCGCCTCTAAGGCTCCAGGCTCACTGCTCTGCGGCCGCGCTTCTCCCGGGGTAATGGGAACAATCACGTGACTGCCCTCAACCAATAAGACTCGTTTCTTGGGGACCACGCTTTGTACCGCGCTCGGTACCTCAGCGTTGTTGTAATTCCCGTCTCCCCTCCTTCTGGTGAATCATCGCTTTTCTTGTCTCAACTGGAAAGTATTTAGCCGTTGGACGCTACCGAATAAATCTTACCCGCCTTTTTGACTTTATATTTTAATATTATTTTACGCTGTTTATATGAATAGATTTGATTATTACGATTTATTATTTAATTACTTTTAGGGTTTTCGACCCACCACAAGCTTGGAAGAAAAGAATTGGTTGACCGTTACCAAAAGTAACTGTACCAACTTGTGTGGAACATTTGAGACCGATCCGATATCTATACTTTCCAGCAGTGTCCAAGATCCTGGAGAAAATAGTAATCCAACAAATAACTCAGTATACGAATGAAAATAGATTGCTCCCAAAACTTCAGTCGGGCTTTAGAAAGAACTATATAGCACATGCACTGCATTGACAAACAAATTTAATGAAATGATTGACACCAAAGACAAAGGGAAATACGGCTCTCTTGTAATGCTACACTAATCTAAAGCATTTGACTTGGATCACACGATGCAAGTTGCAAAGATGTACTATTAGCGAATTTCCCCTATAGGGAAGAAGCTATTACCGTAGTCGGCATGGTAAGACCTAGGCCCGGGACCATGATAACTTTTCGTTTTGAGGTCCCCAGACCCCAAAAACACCATTCGTTTGATATATATATATATATATATATATGTGGTGTCTGTGAGCACGATAACTCTCGTAAAAATGATCCGATTTTGATGAAATTTGGTATAAACGTGTAAAGCAACATTTATGACTAAGTTCGAAAACCAGCCAGATCGCTCTATCCGAAAGGGTATTTTGGGGGGGTTTTGTACCCCAAAAATGGGTTTTTTGAATTTTTTACATATAATTTTTGAAATTGTCAAATTTTAGTTTTTACTGTTGTATTCAGCTTAAAAAAACACACAGTTTGGTATTTTGATCATTCCTCTACGTCAATTGGTTCCCGAGATATTGAAAGTGCTAAACACAGTACGTTGTCTAATGTTATTCTTATGGGGGAAAAGAAAAATTTTATATCTTGCCTATTTATGAACGTATACTGACAAAACTTGGTATACAGCTTTATCTGGTTTGTGTTCTATTGATATTTGTTCAAAATAATAATTTTTTGCCAAAAGCTCCCGTAGCAGCAAACCTGCATACTCAGCCCCATGTTATTCTTATGGATAATAACTAAATGCTATGTCACCCTTAATTATAAACATAAATGAATAATAACTGGTATATGACTTCACCTAGTTGAGTTATATTGATATCAGCATAAAAACCCATTTTTTGTGTTCCTTGATGTAGCAAACCTGCATACTCAACCCCAATGTTATTCTTATGGAGAATACCTAATTAAAATTGTATATATCGCTTATTTTTGAATATATTTTTATGAAACTTGGTAAGTGGCTTTATGAAGTATTAAGACATTTATATCTCCATTGGAAATTCGCTGAGTATGCAGGTTTGCTGCTACGAGGGTATTTTTGATTTAGTGATGATGTTCATGGATGGGTTGGATCATTTACCTTGAAGACAGATTGCAGGTTACCAGATTGGGTATGAGACATCCGGACCCCTTGCAAAACAGCGAGGCGTTCTCAGGGCAGCTGCCTGGGGCCCATCCTGTACACGCTGTACACAGCTGACTTCCCTAATTGTGTGCACAACTGCACAGCACATTTGTGTGCATATGACTCCCAGTTGCACTTGTCCTACAAGCCAGAGCTCGTGGCTGATGCCTTTAATTAAATTAACGCTGATCTGGAGAGGATTTTGAAACGGTCAGTTGATAATGGCCTTAGGTCGGATCCAAAAGCTACAAAATTCAGCCATCCACTTTTTTTTTTTGCTTGAAAAGATTCGACCATGTATCCTCCCTATCGCAGAACAGCCAATTTGCTGCCCATGGAAGATGTTTGCAGGATGTTGACGTGCTGTATGACAAAAAGGGTGTTTTGACATTACGAGCCCGACTACCTTTGCGTGAGACTCTCTTTCCGCGACGAGGTTTCTTAGCGGAGGACTCACCATGGTGGGAGACTTCACTTTCACAGGGTAACACTTGAACTTGGGAGCAAAAGCTATTCCTACTTTGGCCCCCGGTTGTACAACGACCTCCCTGATGACCTGAAATCTCTTGGCTTTAATAGTTTTAAAATTAAATTAAAGAATCTGTTGCTTTGGGTTTAGAACTAAGAAATAATTGTATATATATGATTGGCAATAGTTGTTCTGAAAAGCTGGTGTACCGGAGAGACGCAAGAAAATAAAGGCATTTTTATTTATTAGTGAATTTCCTTTGGAAAGTGAACTATTAGCATGACCCGCACGGTGAAACTTAAGCCCGGGACCACCATAGAAGTTCCTACCGTGACACCCTGAACACGTTTTGGGGGGTCGTTCAAAATTTTATATATATAGGTATGTATATATATATGTGTGTGTGTGTGTGTGTGTGTGTGTGTGTGTGTGTGTGTGTGTGTGTGTGTGTGTGTGTGTGTGTGTGTTTGTGTATGTGTTTGCACTCTAGCGGTCACATTTTTTGTCCGATTTACTTCAAATTTGGTAGGGACATTCCTTTCTGTAATCAGTTAGACAAGTTTGTTGGGCAAAACAATTGGAAAACTCTAAATCCCTTTATTGGGGATTAATCTTTCAAATTTCGAGTTTTTGGGCCCAAAAAGGGTCATAAAAGCCCCAGATGTAAAATAAATGCATGTAAAAGGATGGGAATTAAAAAGGCGAAAGTTGTAAGCCTTCTCTCGTCATTCTAGCATAAATATTTACCGAGTTATTAAAGAAAATGTGTATTGACCAAACACAGTACGTTGTCTTAAGGGGGGTTTTACACTAGAAAAGCCTGTTATTCCTTTGTTAGAGTACTTTTATCATCCCCAGCAACCTCACGCCTACTTTCAATCCTGTCTGGACCTTCTCCTAACCTTATAATGCGCAAAATTGTATTCCCAGCTTTGCAAGTACGTAAATAAAACCACGAGTATCAGAACAGCCAAAAAAATCAATTTTTTCAAATGTCAATAAGAATTGTACTAATGTATGTTCTTACACTGATTTTGAGTTTTAAAAATTGTTATGTGGAAATTCACTTCCCTCACGTCAGCGTGCTGCGTGCGAACTCGTTTACTTATTACATAGAATCTAACTCTGACACCACCCTAGATTATAATAGAAACCTCTGGTGAATCTTCACCGAAGTTTCGAATATGATTATGTTTTTCAATAGACACGTCATCGGTCGACTGATAATCAAACTTCTATTTAAACTGGAGTAGTTTATAAAATAATTTGAGAGCTAATTCGTAAATCCTACAATTTAACCATAAGTTGCCCCCAAAAATCCTACAACTCTGATGTGAATCTTTGCAGCGGAAAAAATACATTCCGGTTAATTTTTTAAAATCCTTTTGTTCAAACTAATATGCATTTATAGAAAGTATCTTTTATTATTCTTGACAGGAAAATAACACAGCGTAGCTGTGCTGCGATCTAGCGGAATCGGTGAACTAACAGAACTGATCTCTTGTACTGCCTTACCGACTAGTAACTGATGGTCGGTAAAACAGTACTACAAGACGTCGCATCGGTTCTAATAGTCGCCGGTTTCCACTAGTCTACAGCGCTGGTCGCGCTCCTGGCATATTTTCAGTGTTTCCACTCAGCGGTAAAAAATATCCCACGAGCTGATACAAAAAATCCCACTTTATTCCACACTTCACCTTATAATATCCCTCTGAATATCCCACACTTTCCCACTGATTTTTCAAACAGTGCAACACAGTAACACAGTTAATATTATATGATAGGTAGAGCATATTAAGATCTACTAATTACCTATATTTTACATTTTAGTACCTTAAAGGATTTTGTGTAATGCGATATAAATTATACAGTTTGCCACTAGGCTGGCAAGTGAACTAACTAAGTTAAATAATTTAGTTCCGTGAGAAGTATTAATATTTGTAATGGAACTGTAGTATCAAAGAATAAATAATAGCAAATACTTTCCTTGTTAATTCCAACATGGCCAGGCCAGTGAAATTCATTGGTGTGATTTAGTGTTAGTTCTTCGTTCTTCGACGTTTATAAAATAATAATAGGTGAAATAATAACAACGTGGGAAATTGGAAACCCCGCAACTGCCAGTACGACGAGAAAATCCTTATATGGGATAAAAATCCCTCTAGTGGAAACACTGCTCGTAAGGTGGTGAATTGTGAGGCTTGGGCAGTTAGTAAAATACGGTTGGAAGAATGGTAGGAGTATGGCGGATTTGCGGGCATGGTCGAGATATGTGGTGTTGAGATAGTGAAGGGAGTCCCGGAATGGGGGAATGGAGTGGGCCTCGCAGACCGTTTGGACGGGCCCAGGGTGGGAGATGGGAGGCAAGGCGGAGGGCGCGACTCTAACTGCAAGCACACAATAGAAACTGGATTTTTCTGTAAAAACGTTGAATATTTTATGCAATATTACATGTAATGTAGGACGTAGTGCAACCTATAGCAAGTTGTTGTAACGTGGCACAACCTCGCGGCAACTGCGCCAACTACGTTCGGTACTGAAATCTACTTTACCGACAACGCTTTAACTTTCGGGATTTTATCCCGAAAACGGGATATCCCTGCCTGCAGTGTGATCGAAAAAGACAAGCTGGCGCACCATTCTAACAAATGGGACATGGTAGCCATAAAAATAACTCATTGCAATTAAAAATATATAAACATCACAATTACATATACAGATTTTTATTAAAATACATTACCTGAATAATGTGTTATTATAAGATATAATAAAAATTGAACTAATGGAACCCTTTGCCCTATCTGAAGTTGAAGGCTGTAATGATAAATTCCCATTCAGTGTCCATTAATGACCATAATAATTTTAATTAGTTGTTAGTGGATGGTTGTGACCGTGCTCAATTGACATTCTCTTGTATGTAATGATGTATTAAATATATTTAGATAGTGGTCGTAGATAATATCTTTTAATTTCACTGTCCCGAAAGTAGCTATTTTCTATATCAGCTGTGAGTATCAAAAGTGATACATTTTTCCACCTAGTCCCGTAAAAACAGCTGGTGATTTTGCCACTCTGTTATTAGTTATTCTGAAACCTGACATCAGAAGAGTTGCTGAGTCTACCAATAGCAGTGTTGCCTTCAAAATCAATAATTATTGTAACTAGTAGAATGTGTACCCGTTCTTCGCACGGGTAACAGTTACAGTAAAAACAAATGTATCAGTTTTTGGAAATTAAATATCTTAAAGTGGGTTTAAACAACTTATATTTATTTATTTATTTATTTATTTATTACATCACATAACATCTATTATAGGGAATTTCCCTTAGACAGGTGAAATTGTCAAAGTTTCCTTATACTGACTAAGCATAAGCTTATAGCTTGGATACATAGACCTAACAATATATACAATACATTCGATGATCAATCAAAATGTAAATAAACAGTACAATTAAAACAAACAAAAGTCACCCGTCAACAAATAATGCTAAAAACCAAAATAAAATTTATAACTATAATGACAGGCTGTTAAGGTAATCATTGACACTATAAAAGTACTTTGTTTTTAAATACTTTGTCACTTCTGCTTTGAATTTTGTTATATTGGAAATGTTTTTGATACTCTGAGGGAGTTTATTATAAAATTTGCTACCTGTGTATAGAACTGATTTTTCAAAAGATGATGACTTGTGTGCTGGTATTTGTAGTAAGTGTTTATGTCTAGTGTGATAACCATGACTTTCAATTTTGGAATTGAAGTGTGAAGCATTCAGTCTCACAAATATGACAATGTTTAGGATAAAGACACAAGGTAAGGGCAAAATTTCAAAAGTTTTAAATATATTACGGCATGAAGACCTTACACGAGCACCAGCCATCACTCTCAGAATTCTTTTCTGAAGACGGAACACTTTTAGGCTTTCAGAGGAACAACCCCAGAATACAATTCCATATGACAAATGTGAATAAACGTAGGCGTAATATACAGCCTTAAGAGTAGATGTGTCAATCGAATGTGAAAGTGTTAGCAAAACATAAAAAGCCTTGTTGAGTTTTGACTGAAGCTTGGTTATGTGTTCGGACCAAGTAAGCGACTTATCAAGCATGACACCAAGAAAATTAATAGAAGTGGATAGATTGATTGATGACTTAAAATATTCTGCCCGAGCTCTGCTACTATTGCTATAATTTGGATGAAAATTTACAATAGCGGTTTTTTCCTTATTCAGCATTAATCCATTACAAGAAAACCACGAGTTCATGTCTTCCATAGCCTCGTCCAACATTTGCCCAAGATCAACTCCATTGCTACTCCTCAAGAAAGCCGTAGTATCATCAGCATATAGAATCACACTAGAGTTTCTCACATTGCAAGCCAAATCATTTACATATAAAAGGAACAACAAAGGCCCTAGGATAGAACCTTGTGGAACACCTGCTAAAACCTGCTGGTATTTTGACTGATGATTAGAGATGCCAGTGCACTGAAACCTATTGGCAATATATGAATGAAGCAACTGGGAGGTTTTTCCATTTAATCCATAGTACTCAAGTTTTCTTAGCAGGAGACTATGATTGACGGAATCAAAAGCTTTTGTGAGATCACAGAATACTCCAACTGCAAATAATTTCTCATCGAAGGCATCAAAAATTTGCTTAGTTAACTCAAAAATTGCGTCTATTGTCGATTTATTTTTTTGAAAGCCAAATTGATTGTCATATATTATATTGGAATTAAGAAGATAATACTGAAGCCTATTGTAAATAGCCCGCTCAAAAAGCTTAGAAAAGGCAGGAAGAATAGCAATAGGTCTGTAATTGTCATCAGAAGATGAGTCACCCTTCTTTTTATACAACGGCGTTATACGAGAAAATTTTAAGAGATGAGGAAAAACACCTGTTTCAAAGGATGCATTGATAATACGTGCCAGAGGCTGGCTTATGTGTTTAGCACATATTTTAACTATAAAAGGAGGGATATCATCCCATCCAGGAGACTTTGTTGGCTTCAGATCTCTTGCCAGGGCTTCAATTTCTTTAACTGTGACTTGTGGAAGAGTTGGTAACGATGTGACTGGTTTATCAAACCTTTCCAATAATAAATGTGAACTTTCTTGGTTTGAAGTGAGATTTAAATGTGTTGTGGTGTTCAGGAAGTGTTTGTTAAGAGTTTCTGCAATATCTGAGGGGTTTGTGAGACGATTTCCTTTATCAACTAACAAGTCAATTTGAGAACATTTTTGTTGTATAATTTTCTTTATATTTGTGCCCTTAGGGAAAAATTTTATAAAAAAAACTAACTAAAAAACTATTTTTCTTCCAATTTGATCACCATAACCTTTCATTCAAGTTTGGGGTTGATGGATGTCAGACTTATGGGTTTCTCAAAAGTTCCTGGGTAAATGCGGCTTTATATTGTTGTCATTATGTTGTGAGAAATATTTCTCTGAAAACCCGATAAAAATGTCAGAAAAATATGTTTCATTACTGTATTATTATTATTTGCAATGTGATGGAAAATATCGTTCATAACTCTTAGTATGTGCTACTTAGCTTATTCCAACAGATTTGTTTTATTTTGTTTAATTTTCCTCTATCTTCTTGTCTTGTTTTTGTTATCCGCGCAGGAAGAACACGATCGCGTCATGGAAAAGACCGCTTTGACACTAGTCATGAAATATACTATTGCCGTTTTAGAATATTTCCGAATGGAACAAGCTATACTCATACTTTATATTAACAATTTTTGTATCCTGGTCAGTGTAACGTATTTGACATTTTGAGGTATATATAGGGGTGTCCCACAAAGTTCCCTCCCCGTCTTAACTTCCCCGTCCCAACTGTAAATTTTCAAATAATCTTTAATACAATTAGCTTAACACAATAATCGCAGTTCCTTTGTTCTCAGTCTTTTGCTTCAGTTTCAACAGTAAATAAGTTTAATCACAATTAATGTAACTTGTAATTTTATAAGCGTTCATTACTGTTTGGTTCGGCGCGATGCAGTAGCACGCATGCGCACAGACCATTCCACTCTCGTTTTCCCACCTGTGCCCGCGCCGTGCACCGCGCAGTCGCAGTAGGGTCAAGGACACCTGCTGCGCGTCACGCAATCGTCGCTCATGTCCGGTCTTAGCAGGTGTTTGCGGGGCCCTGGACAATTTGTGTGTTCTGGGTTCTTTAGCTATGTAGTGTAAACTCCGCTTGACTCTCACTGCGGAGTGGCTCGCATCGATCTAGTGACTGCCGGTAAAACCCCTTATTCAGAAACGAGTCGCTGATTTAACCTTTTTTAGAGCAAAATCAACAAAGATCATAATTAATTAGTCTTTTAACAATTAACAAAACAAATAGTTACTGCAGCAGGTATTTATGACCATTTAAAAAATAGTTTTTGTGATATCTGTGATCGATCTGAGCAACGAAAAATCAGCCTATATTCATTGTTGAAAGGGACAAAACACATTTTTATATTTTTTGAGTTGTTTTTCACCGAGGTACTGTATATCGCTAAATCGACCACAAAATATGACCGATCCGTGTAATATAAACAGTAATCGACAACGAGAACATGAAAGTTGGCTTGGGAACTGACCATTGATTATCGCCCTTTACGACGACCGGACCACGTAATATCGGTCATAAATGACAATTGAAATGTATTTTTGGTCATTAATTGCATTACAACCGCACAATATATGTCTGAATTCGTGCCACAGTCTGTATTTTAAAAGTGTACCATAGCAGAGTTTTAAATTAAATTAACCTTTAATTTCCAAATAATATCAATTAATATCTAAATTGACAACGTTCTACGTTGTACTTTAAACTGGGCCATGTTTTACAGATGTATTAAGGGGATACGTCACATATTATACAATATTTTATGTATTTAGAGTTCTGCCCTTTAGTGTATTTGGTACTAAAAAAGGTTTTTAGGGGGAAAATTGCTAGCCTTACGAAGTTTTAATTGAAGTATATTTCTTTAGTTTTAAGGAATTTACCCTATAGGGAAGAAGCTATTACCGAAGGTCTCATGGTAAGACTTAAGCCCGAGACCATGATAACTCTTTGTTTTGAGGTCCCCAGATGCCAAAAACACTATTCGTTCAAATTTATATATATGTATATATATATATATATATATATATATATCTCTTATTTTGATTATTTATGTATTTATATTGATGAAACTTGGTATGTAGCTTCAACTAGTTGTGGTATATTGATATTAGTACAAAAAAAGGTTTTTGTTGATTTTCCCCGGTAGCAGAAAACCTGCATACTCGGCCCCATGTTATTCATATGGAGAATAAGTAAAGTTTTATATCTCCCTTAGTTATGAACCTAAATTAATAAAACTTGGTATGTAGCTTCACCTGGTTGAGTTATATTGATAATTGCGAAAAACACATATCTTCCTTGTTGCAGCAAACCTGCTTACTCAATTATAATGTTATTCTTATAGAGAATAAATCAAATGCTATACATCACTTATTAATGAATGTATTTTTGTGAAACTTGGTAAGTGGCTCTAGGTAGTAGTGATACCCATATATATGCATATATGGAAATTCGCTGAGTACGTAGGTTTGCTGCGACGGGGGTGTTAATATTATATTTCATCACTAAGACCACTTACTATAAATACTGAAGGAGACATCCCATCCATATGGCCCAGCTGTCCCACTTTTAGTGTATGCTAGAATTTAAAACTGAAGTAGTTTGATTAGGTCACCGACAGATTGTGCTGCTGTCAACTTTTTATTTTAGTTATTTACGTTAACTTTTAAAATATCTCCACCCCAGAAAGCAAGTGATAATCAACTTATGTTTGCTTCCTGACACACCAACTGTTGTATTATCCCCTCCTTGAGAGGATAAGTAATAGTCGACAGCAGGGTACTCTGTTGGTGATTGGTGTAAACTACGACCTCTTTCAATCCTGGCATACACAAAACTAGGGACACATTTTACAATAGCAATGAGAAGTCTACTTAAGTATTTATTGTCAATGCTAAGACCAAGTGAAGCTGTTCGGTGCGAGCTCAAGTTTATTTATATTTATGGTTTTACCTCGCTGCTTGGATTTGAATTGAACCACCATTTTTTTCTTTTACATACTGTACAAAACAACTGGCGTAGTCGAAGTTCATTCGATAAAACAAACCAACGGCCGCTCGGTAAAATATTTCAATATCGAAATGATATTGCACCGTATCTGTAGCCAAAGTGCTCACCATTCCTTCATACCGAACTTAGATTATATATGCAAGGAGTCAATTTGTTGTGTGTAAATATACTTGGCTAAAGTCTATATACTACGTACGCCATATCAGAAATTTTAATAAACAGCTAAACCAACAAGTGCATATTAAAATAACTAATTAACTCTTGAAATCATTCGCATTGTTGTTTTATTTATTATTGCGTGAATACAAAATGAAAAAATGAAAAGTGTTGCCTATCTAATAGGAAAACAATGGAGGATAAAAAGTTATGAACATTTTAATATAATTTTTAAAACGCCACTTGAAGTTAGCGGTTTTGTTTTCACCTTAATGGTGTTGTTGCTTACGGCAAAATTCCAGCAGAATCGTGACCTATTGGATTAAAGTGCCATAACTTGCATAGGTCAAGGTTATACTTGGTACAGTTAAAATATGTGGGGGTGCCCGGTTTTTGGGTCCACCATCTTGAAATACGACGCCATATTTGTTCCTAGCTTATTTTATAAGTTTGATAAATATCACACGAATGGCCAAGTTTACAGAGAACAATGTTGTTATTTAATAATTTATAATTAAATTTGCTACAAAATGAGCTAAATTCGACCTCAGTAATTCTAGTACTCTGTGAGTTATACACTTTTAAAGTTAGAATTCTTTTTTAATTTTAAACTTTCGTTGAAAACTTGCTCAGTTAGCAGTTAAATACCGCCATCGTCGGAAACCTGCTTTATACTGAGCAAATTTCCAGTGCAAATATATGTGTCTGACTACCAAATAAAGCCTCTTACCAAGTTTAATAAAAATGCATTTATAAATAAGCTACTGAGCTATATACAACACATTATTTATTCTCCATAAGATTAGCATTAGGACTGAGTACTCATGTATAATGCTGCTACGGAGACCATCGACAAAACAATTGTTTTGTGCACAAATATTCATAGACCACAACCAGGAGAAGCCATATACCAAGTTGTATCAATGTACATTCATAAATAACTGAGATAGTTTAAAGTTTTACTTCTTCTCCATAAGAATAACATTGGACAACGTACTGTGTTTAGCACTGCCATTATCTCAGTGAGCAATGAACAACGCAGACCAATGATCAAAATACCAAATTGTTAGTTTTTTTTTAGTTGAATCCAATGGTGTAAAGTAAAACTTGATTTCAATAAAAATTAAATATGAAAACCCTGAAGAGGGATACAAACCCACCCCCTAAAATACCCCCTTGGACAGCGCGATCTGGCTTGTTTTCGATCTTTTTTAAATAAATGCGCCTATAGACCTCCGTGCCAAATTTCATAAAGATCGGGCCTTTTTTACAAGAGTTATTATGCTATCAGACATATAAATATATACAGGGTGTCTCAAAAGTTGACGACCAAACTTCGCAGGCTAGATAAATGGACTATTTCCGAAAAAAGTCATACATGTATATATGTTTTTATAATATTTTTCATAATTTATGAGAAATTGACGTTTTTAATATTTTTTTTTAATCTGGGAATGGTAATCTTATAATTTTTCTTCAGGCAAGAAAACAGCACCTAGGACAACTTTTAAAATGAATAGGAATTATAACAAAATTAAGTTTTTAGGGGTGTAGAATCAACTTTTTCCTGAAATTAGATATTAATTTCAAGTAACAAACGAGAATAGCAATTAAAACTGCGATAATTTGTTTTAGCGAATTTCCCCTATAGGGAAGAAGCTATTACCGTAGTCGGCATGGTAAGACCTAGGCCCGGGACCATGATAACTTTTCGTTTTGAGGTCCCCAGACCCCAAAAACACCATTCGTTCGAAACTGTATATATATATATGAAGCGTTGAGATTAAAAAGGAAAACATTCCATTTTTTTTATAAAATGAGTTGAGATAGCCATTTTGTTTTTCAGACCTATATGCATCTGTTGAGCTAAATAAAGAAAACATTCCTCAACAATTTATGCCATAGCAAGCGTTTTAGTTTTAGACATAGAATAAGAACGAAAACATTCCTGGAATGTTTTCCTTTTAAAACTCAATGGCCAGTAGTACATGGTTCGGCCACCAGGGTGCATAGTGGTAGCTCAATGTTATTATACTGTGTATTGGTTGTTGTTTTCTTGTGAGGTTATGTGAGTATCTAAGAGTTTGATGCAAATTGTGCTATAGCCCATGTAAGTTGTAAGGTGTAAGGTGAAGTAATCCTCCCAACTGAAAAAGCCTATGATGAAAAGGTTCCTATTAAAAGAGCAAAACTAAATGATGTTGCTAAAATAAAACATTATGTGCCAGAAGAATTCAGATTATTCTATGACAACATTTTAGAGTGGCCTACAGTTGCTGAACGACCCAACGGCCAACCTAACCAGAACGAAGACGATGATGATTAAGAAGGACTTACAGTAGAAGCTAATACCAAATTTTGATATTGTAACTCTTAAATATAGACATGTCTTCAATACTTTTATATTTTGATATGATATAAAACCATTTTGTTTAATAAAACAAAGTTATTTTAACCTTTGTGCATTGTTTTTTCTGGCCTTTTATGCATTGAGATTAAGAACGAAAACATTCCAGCAGTTTTATTTTCCTTTTAGAGTAAAACTATTCAAAAAATAATAAAGAGACTTGTACATTAATGTTACCATGGCTATAATAAACAACTTTGCAATTTTACTTTTTAGCCTTAAATCTATAGTTTGGTTGCTATGACGTTTTATTCCTTTCCCCAAAAATTATATTCACTGGAATGTTTTCCTTTTTAATCTCACCGCTTCATATATATATATATATATATATATATATATATATATATATATATATATGTGTGTGTGTGTCCGTGAGCACGATAACTCTCGTAAAAATTATCCGATTTTGATGAAATTTCGTATAAACGTGTAAAGCAACATTTATGACTTCAAGTTCGAAAACCAGCCAGATCGCTCTATCCGAAGGGATATTTTGGGGGGGTTTTGTACCCCAAAAATGGGGTTTTCGAATTTTTTATATATAATTTTGGAAATAGTCAAATTTTAGTTTTCCCATTGGATTCAGCTTAAAAAAACACACAATTTGGTATTTTGATCATTTTTCTACGTCAATTGGTTACCGAGATATTGAAAGTGCTAAACACAGTACGTTGTCTAATGTTATTCTTATGGAGGAAAATAAAAATTTTATATCTCGCTTATTAATCAACGTATACTGACGAAACTTGGTATACGGCTTCATCTGGTTGTGGACCATTGATATTTGCTAAAAAAAATTTTTACCCAAGGCTCCCGTAGCAGCAAACCTGCGTACTCAGCCCCGTGTTATTCTTATGGAGAATAAGTAACGTGTTATCTGCCTTCATTATGAAAATAAATTAATGAAATTTGGTATGTGGCTTTACCTAAACGAGTTATATTGATATTTGTATAAAACCCCATTTTTTGTGTTCCTTGCTTCAGCAAACCTGCATACTCAGCCGCCATGTTATTCTTATGGAGAATAATTAAAATGTCATAAATCGTTTATTTATGAACGTATATTGATGAAACTTGGTATTTGGCTTTATGTGGTATTAAGATACATATATATGCATTGGAAATTCGCTGAGTACGCAGGTTTGCTGCTACGGGGGTATTTTAATTATATTGAACTACTAAAAACTGCATTTCTTTATAACTACTGTTTATTTTTATATGCTGAAAAGGTATATGTATGGTTCTTCGTGCATAGTTTCTTCCTTACAATTATGTATAAGATTGCCATATATGGATTATAGAAAATATTAAAATCGTCAATAGCTTGTAAACTATGAAGAATATGATATGAACAATCATAACATTTTTGTTGGAAACAAGGTACATTGGGAAATATTTTGTTCACGGTTGCCTAATTCAATCAAAAACGAACAAAATCAAAAAAACTTTCAAAGTGTACTAAAAGAATATAAGACTAATAAGGCACTTTATTGTTTTTCAAAATTTCTTTATGAGCGTCATTACTGATATGCTGAGTTCAGTTAAAATAAATAATTTATGAAATAAAATGTAAATAAAGAAATGAGAATAAAATAATACCCCCGTCGCAGCAAACCTGCGTACTCAGCAAATTTCCGATGCATATATATGTGACTCACTACTACATAGTGCTATTTACCAAGTTTCACAAAAATACATCCATAAATAAGTGATATATAGCATTTTATTTATTCTCCATAACAATAACATTAGGGTTAAGGTTGAGGACGCAGGTTTGCTGCAACGAGGAAGATAAGTAATGTGTTTTTTTTTGCAATTATCAATACAACTGAACCAGGTGAAGCTACATACCAAGTTATCTTAATGTAGGTTCATAATTAAGGCAGATATACAACTTTACTTATTCTCCTTATGAATAACATGGGGGCCGAGTATGCAGGTTTGCTGCTAAGGGGACTATCAAAAAAAACTTGGTTTTTGTGCTAATATCAATATACCACAACTAGTTGAAGCCACATACCAAGTTTCATCAATATACATTCATAAATAATCGAGATATAGAATTTTATTTATTCTCCATAAGGATAACGTGGGACAACGTACAGTGTTTAGCACTTTGAATATCTCTGCAACGGTTGGACGTAGAACAACGATTAAAACACCAAAATGTTTGTTTTGTTGAGCTAAACACATTAATAAACAGAAATGTGTACTTTAAACTGGGCCATGTTTTACAGATGTATTAAGGGGATACGTCACATATTATACAATATTTTATGTATTTAGAGTTCTGCCCTTTAGTGTATTTGGTACTAAAAAAGGTTTTTAGGGGGAAAATTGCTAGCCTTACGAAGTTTTAATTGAAGTATATTTCTTTAGTTTTAAGGAATTTACCCTATAGGGAAGAAGCTATTACCGAAGGTCTCATGGTAAGACTTAAGCCCGAGACCATGATAACTCTTTGTTTTGAGGTCCCCAGATGCCAAAAACACTATTCGTTCAAATTTATATATATGTATATATATATATATATATCTTATTTTGATTATTTATGTATTTATATTGATGAAACTTGGTATGTAGCTTCAACTAGTTGTGGTATATTGATATTAGTACAAAAAAAGGTTTTTGTTGATTTTCCCCGGTAGCAGCAAACCTGCATACTCGGCCCCATGTTATTCATATGGAGAATAAGTAAAGTTTTATATCTCCCTTAGTTATGAACCTAAATTAATAAAACTTGGTATGTAGCTTCACCTGGTTGAGTTATATTGATAATTGCGAAAAACACATATCTTCCTTGTTGCAGCAAACCTGCTTACTCAATTATAATGTTATTCTTATAGAGAATAAATCAAATGCTATACATCACTTATTAATGAATGTATTTTTGTGAAACTTGGTAAGTGGCTCTAGGTAGTAGTGATACCCATATATATGCATATATGGAAATTCGCTGAGTACGTAGGTTTGCTGCGACGGGGGTGTTAATATTATATTTCATCACTAAGACCACTGACTATAAATACTGAAGGAGACATCCCATCCATATGGCCCAGCTGTCCCACTTTTAGTGTATGCTAGAATTTAAAATTGAAGTAGTTTGATTAGGTCACCGACAGATTGTGCTGCTGTCAACTTTTTATTTTAGTTATTTACGTTAACTTTTAAAATATCTCCACCCCAGAAAGCAAGTGATAATCAACTTATGTTTGCTTCCTGACACACCAACTGTTGTATTATCCCCTCCTTGAGAGGATAAGTAATAGTCGACAGCAGGGTACTCTGTTGGTGATTGGTGTAAACTACGACCTCTTTCAATCCTGGCATACACAAAACTAGGGACACATTTTACAATAGCAATGAGAAGTCTACTTAAGTATTTATTGTCAATGCTAAGACCAAGTGAAGCTGTTCGGTGCGAGCTCAAGTTTATTTATATTTATGGTTTTACCTCGCTGCTTGGATTTGAATTGAACCACCATTTTTTTCTTTTACACTACTGTACAAAACAACTGGCGTAGTCGAAGTTCATTCGATAAAACAAACCAACGGCCGCTCGGTAAAATATTTCAATATCGAAATGATATTGCACCGTATCTGTAGCCAAAGTGCTCACCATTCCTTCATACCGAACTTAGATTATATATGCAAGGAGTCAATTTGTTGTGTGTAAATATACTTGGCTAAAGTCTATATACTACGTACGCCATATCAGAAATTTTAATAAACAGCTAAACCAACAAGTGCATATTAAAATAACTAATTAACTCTTGAAATCATTCGCATTGTTGTTTTATTTATTATTGCGTGAATACAAAATGAAAAAATGAAAAGTGTTGCCTATCTAATAGGAAAACAATGGAGGATAAAAAGTTATGAACATTTTAATATAATTTTTAAAACGCCACTTGAAGTTAGCGGTTTTGTTTTCACCTTAATGGTGTTGTTGCTTACGGCAAAATTCCAGCAGAATCGTGACCTATTGGATTAAAGTGCCATAACTTGCATAGGTCAAGGTTATACTTGGTACAGTTAAAATATGTGGGGGTGCCCGGTTTTTGGGTCCACCATCTTGAAATACGACGCCATATTTGTTCCTAGCTTATTTTATAAGTTTGATAAATATCACACGAATGGCCAAGTTTACAGAGAACAATGTTGTTATTTAATAATTTATAATTAAATTTGCTACAAAATGAGCTAAATTCGACCTCAGTAATTCTAGTACTCTGTGAGTTATACACTTTTAAAGTTAGAATTCTTTTTTAATTTTAGACTTTCGTTGAAAACTTGCTCAGTTAGCAGTTAAATACCGCCATCGTCGGAAACCTGCTTTATACTGAGCAAATTTCCAGTGCAAATATATGTGTCTGACTACCAAATAAAGCCTCTTACCAAGTTTAATAAAAATGCATTTATAAATAAGCTACTGAGCTATATACAACACATTATTTATTCTCCATAAGATTAGCATTAGGACTGAGTACTCATGTATAATGCTGCTACGGAGACCATCGACAAAACAATTGTTTTGTGCACAAATATTCATAGACCACAACCAGGAGAAGCCATATACCAAGTTGTATCAATGTACATTCATAAATAACTGAGATAGTTTAAAGTTTTACTTCTTCTCCATAAGAATAACATTGGACAACGTACTGTGTTTAGCACTGCCATTATCTCAGTGAGCAATGAACAACGCAGACCAATGATCAAAATACCAAATTGTTAGTTTTTATTTAGTTGAATCCAATGGTGTAAAGTAAAACTTGATTTCAATAAAAATTAAATATGAAAACCCTGAAGAGGGATACAAACCCACCCCCTAAAATACCCCCTTGGACAGCGCGATCTGGCTTGTTTTCGATCTTTTTTAAATAAATGCGCCTATAGACCTCCGTGCCAAATTTCATAAAGATCGGGCCTTTTTTACAAGAGTTATTATGCTATCAGACACATAAATATATACAGGGTGTCTCAAAAGTTGACGACCAAACTTCGCAGGCTAGATAAATGGACTATTTCCGAAAAAAGTCATACATGTATATATGTTTTTATAATATTTTTCATAATTTATGAGAAATTGACGTTTTTAATATTTTTTTTTAATCTGGGAATGGTAATCTTATAATTTTTCTTCAGGCAAGAAAACAGCACCTAGGACAACTTTTAAAATGAATAGGAATTATAACAAAATTAAGTTTTTAGGGGTGTAGAATCAACTTTTTCCTGAAATTAGATATTAATTTCAAGTAACAAACGAGAATAGCAATTAAAACTGCGATAATTTGTTTTAGCGAATTTCCCCTATAGGGAAGAAGCTATTACCGTAGTCGGCATGGTAAGACCTAGGCCCGGGACCATGATAACTTTTCGTTTTGAGGTCCCCAGACCCCAAAAACACCATTCGTTCGAAACTGTATATATATATATATATATATATATATATATATATATATATATATATGTGTGTGTGTCCGTGAGCACGATAACTCTCGTAAAAATTATCCGATTTTGATGAAATTTCGTATAAACGTGTAAAGCAACATTTATGACTTCAAGTTCGAAAACCAGCCAGATCGCTCTATCCGAAGGGATATTTTGGGGGGGTTTTGTACCCCAAAAATGGGGTTTTCGAATTTTTTATATATAATTTTGGAAATAGTCAAATTTTAGTTTTCCCATTGGATTCAGCTTAAAAAAACACAAAATTTGGTATTTTGATCATTTTTCTACGTCAATTGGTTACCGAGATATTGAAAGTGCTAAACACAGTACGTTGTCTAATGTTATTCTTATGGAGGAAAATAAAAATTTTATATCTCGCTTATTAATCAACGTATACTGACGAAACTTGGTATACGGCTTCATCTGGTTGTGGACCATTGATATTTGCTAAAAAAAAATTGTTACCCAAGGCTCCCGTAGCAGCAAACCTGCGTACTCAGCCCCGTGTTATTCTTATGGAGAATAAGTAACGTGTTATCTGCCTTCATTATGAAAATAAATTAATGAAATTTGGTATGTGGCTTTACCTAAACGAGTTATATTGATATTTGTATAAAACCCCATTTTTTGTGTTCCTTGCTTCAGCAAACCTGCATACTCAGCCGCCATGTTATTCTTATGGAGAATAATTAAAATGTAATAAATCGTTTATTTATGAACGTATATTGATGAAACTTGGTATTTGGCTTTATGTGGTATTAAGATACATATATATGCATTGGAAATTCGCTGAGTACGCAGGTTTGCTGCTACGGGGGTATTTTAATTATATTGAACTACTAAAAACTGCATTTCTTTATAACTACTGTTTATTTTTATATGCTGAAAAGGTATATGTATGGTTCTTCGTGCATAGTTTCTTCCTTACAATTATGTATAAGATTGCCATATATGGATTATAGAAAATATTAAAATCGTCAATAGCTTGTAAACTATGAAGAATATGATATGAACAATCATAACATTTTTGTTGGAAACAAGGTACATTGGGAAATATTTTTTTCACGGTTGCCTAATTCAATCAAAAACGAACAAAATCAAAAAAACTTTCAAAGTGTACTAAAAGAATATAAGACTAATAAGGCACTTTATTGTTTTTCAAAATTTCTTTATGAGCGTCATTACTGATATGCTGAGTTCAGTTAAAATAAATAATTTATGAAATAAAATGTAAATAAAGAAATGAGAATAAAATAATACCCCCGTCGCAGCAAACCTGCGTACTCAGCAAATTTCCGATGCATATATATGTGACTCACTACTACATAGTGCTATTTACCAAGTTTCACAAAAATACATCCATAAATAAGTGATATATAGCATTTTATTTATTCTCCATAACAATAACATTAGGGTTAAGGTTGAGGACGCAGGTTTGCTGCAACGAGGAAGATAAGTAATGTGTTTTTTTTTTGCAATTATCAATACAACTGAACCAGGTGAAGCTACATACCAAGTTATCTTAATGTAGGTTCATAATTAAGGCAGATATACAACTTTACTTATTCTCCTTATGAATAACAAGGGGGCCGAGTATGCAGGTTTGCTGCTAAGGGGACTATAAAAAAAAACTTGGTTTTTGTGCTAATATCAATATACCACAACTAGTTGAAGCCACATACCAAGTTTCATCAATATACATTCATAAATAATCGAGATATAGAATTTTATTTATTCTCCATAAGGATAACGTGGGACAACGTACAGTGTTTAGCACTTTGAATATCTCTGCAACGGTTGGACGTAGAACAACGATTAAAACACCAAAATGTTTGTTTTGTTGAGCTAAACACATTAATAAACAGAAATGTGTACTTTAAACTGGGCCATGTTTTACAGATGTATTAAGGGGATACGTCACATATTATACAATATTTTATGTATTTAGAGTTCTGCCCTTTAGTGTATTTGGTACTAAAAAAGGTTTTTAGGGGGAAAATTGCTAGCCTTACGAAGTTTTAATTGAAGTATATTTCTTTAGTTTTAAGGAATTTACCCTATAGGGAAGAAGCTATTACCGAAGGTCTCATGGTAAGACTTAAGCCCGAGACCATGATAACTCTTTGTTTTGAGGTCCCCAGATGCCAAAAACACTATTCGTTCAAATTTATATATATGTATATATATATATATATATATATATATATATATATATATATCTTATTTTGATTATTTATGTATTTATATTGATGAAACTTGGTATGTAGCTTCAACTAGTTGTGGTATATTGATATTAGTACAAAAAAAGGTTTTTGTTGATTTTCCCCGGTAGCAGCAAACCTGCATACTCGGCCCCATGTTATTCATATGGAGAATAAGTAAAGTTTTATATCTCCCTTAGTTATGAACCTAAATTAATAAAACTTGGTATGTAGCTTCACCTGGTTGAGTTATATTGATAATTGCGAAAAACACATATCTTCCTTGTTGCAGCAAACCTGCTTACTCAATTATAATGTTATTCTTATAGAGAATAAATCAAATGCTATACATCACTTATTAATGAATGTATTTTTGTGAAACTTGGTAAGTGGCTCTAGGTAGTAGTGATACCCATATATATGCATATATGGAAATTCGCTGAGTACGTAGGTTTGCTGCGACGGGGGTGTTAATATTATATTTCATCACTAAGACCACTGACTATAAATACTGAAGGAGACATCCCATCCATATGGCCCAGCTGTCCCACTTTTAGTGTATGCTAGAATTTAAAATTGAAGTAGTTTGATTAGGTCACCGACAGATTGTGCTGCTGTCAACTTTTTATTTTAGTTATTTACGTTAACTTTTAAAATATCTCCACCCCAGAAAGCAAGTGATAATCAACTTATGTTTGCTTCCTGACACACCAACTGTTGTATTATCCCCTCCTTGAGAGGATAAGTAATAGTCGACAGCAGGGTACTCTGTTGGTGATTGGTGTAAACTACGACCTCTTTCAATCCTGGCATACACAAAACTAGGGACACATTTTACAATAGCAATGAGAAGTCTACTTAAGTATTTATTGTCAATGCTAAGACCAAGTGAAGCTGTTCGGTGCGAGCTCAAGTTTATTTATATTTATGGTTTTACCTCGCTGCTTGGATTTGAATTGAACCACCATTTTTTTCTTTTACACTACTGTACAAAACAACTGGCGTAGTCGAAGTTCATTCGATAAAACAAACCAACGGCCGCTCGGTAAAATATTTCAATATCGAAATGATATTGCACCGTATCTGTAGCCAAAGTGCTCACCATTCCTTCATACCGAACTTAGATTATTAATGCAAGGAGTCAATTTGTTGTGTGTAAATATACTTGGCTAAAGTCTATATACTACGTACGCCATATCAGAAATTTTAATAAACAGCTAAACCAACAAGTGCATATTAAAATAACTAATTAACTCTTGAAATCATTCGCATTGTTGTTTTATTTATTATTGCGTGAATACAAAATGAAAAAATGAAAAGTGTTGCCTATCTAATAGGAAAACAATGGAGGATAAAAAGTTATGAACATTTTAATATAATTTTTAAAACGCCACTTGAAGTTAGCGGTTTTGTTTTCACCTTAATGGTGTTGTTGCTTACGGCAAAATTCCAGCAGAATCGTGACCTATTGGATTAAAGTGCCATAACTTGCATAGGTCAAGGTTATACTTGGTACAGTTAAAATATGTGGGGGTGCCCGGTTTTTGGGTCCACCATCTTGAAATACGACGCCATATTTGTTCCTAGCTTATTTTATAAGTTTGATAAATATCACACGAATGGCCAAGTTTACAGAGAACAATGTTGTTATTTAATAATTTATAATTAAATTTGCTACAAAATGAGCTAAATTCGACCTCAGTAATTCTAGTACTCTGTGAGTTATACACTTTTAAAGTTAGAATTCTTTTTTAATTTTAAACTTTCGTTGAAAACTTGCTCAGTTAGCAGTTAAATACCGCCATCGTCGGAAACCTGCTTTATACTGAGCAAATTTCCAGTGCAAATATATGTGTCTGACTACCAAATAAAGCCTCTTACCAAGTTTAATAAAAATGCATTTATAAATAAGCTACTGAGCTATATACAACACATTATTTATTCTCCATAAGATTAGCATTAGGACTGAGTACTCATGTATAATGCTGCTACGGAGACCATCAACAAAACAATTGTTTTGTGCACAAATATTCATAGACCACAACCAGGAGAAGCCATATACCAAGTTGTATCAATGTACATTCATAAATAACTGAGATAGTTTAAAGTTTTACTTCTTCTCCATAAGAATAACATTGGACAACGTACTGTGTTTAGCACTGCCATTATCTCAGTGAGCAATGAACAACGCAGACCAATGATCAAAATACCAAATTGTTAGTTTTTTTTTAGTTGAATCCAATGGTGTAAAGTAAAACTTGATTTCAATAAAAATTAAATATGAAAACCCTTAAGAGGGATACAAACCCACCCCCTAAAATACCCCCTTGGACAGTGCGATCTGGCTTGTTTTCGACCTTTTTTAAATAAATGCGCCTATAGACCTCCGTGCCAAATTTCATAAAGATCGGGCCTTTTTTACAAGAGTTATTATGCTATCAGACACATAAATATATACAGGGTGTCTCAAAAGTTGACGACCAAACTTCGCAGGCTAGATAAATGGACTATTTCCGAAAAAAGTCATACATGTATATATGTTTTTATAATATTTTTCATAATTTATGAGAAATTGACGTTTTTAATATTTTTTTTTAATCTGGGAATGGTAATCTTATAATTTTTCTTCAGGCAAGAAAACAGCACCTAGGACAACTTTTAAAATGAATAGGAATTATAACAAAATTAAGTTTTTAGGGGTGTAGAATCAACTTTTTCCTGAAATTAGATATTAATTTCAAGTAACAAACGAGAATAGCAATTAAAACTGCGATAATTTGTTTTAGCGAATTTCCCCTATAGGGAAGAAGCTATTACCGTAGTCGGCATGGTAAGACCTAGGCCCGGGACCATGATAACTTTTCGTTTTGAGGTCCCCAGACCCCAAAAACACCATTCGTTCGAAACTGTATATATATATATATATATATATATATATATATATATATATATATATATATATATATATATATATATATATATATATATATATATATATATATATATATATATATATATATGTGTGTGTGTCCGTGAGCACGATAACTCTCGTAAAAATTATCCGATTTTGATGAAATTTCGTATAAACGTGTAAAGCAACATTTATGACTTCAAGTTCGAAAACCAGCCAGATCGCTCTATCCGAAGGGATATTTTGGGGGGGTTTTGTACCCCAAAAATGGGGTTTTCGAATTTTTTATATATAATTTTGGAAATAGTCAAATTTTAGTTTTCCCATTGGATTCAGCTTAAAAAAACACACAATTTGGTATTTTGATCATTTTTCTACGTCAATTGGTTACCGAGATATTGAAAGTGCTAAACACAGTACGTTGTCTAATGTTATTCTTATGGAGGAAAATAAAAATTTTATATCTCGCTTATTAATCAACGTATACTGACGAAACTTGGTATACGGCTTCATCTGGTTGTGGACCATTGATATTTGCTAAAAATAAATTTTTACCCAAGGCTCCCGTAGCAGCAAACCTGCGTACTCAGCCCCGTGTTATTCTTATGGAGAATAAGTAACGTGTTATCTGCCTTCATTATGAAAATAAATTAATGAAATTTGGTATGTGGCTTTACCTAAACGAGTTATATTGATATTTGTATAAAACCCCATTTTTTGTGTTCCTTGCTTCAGCAAACCTGCATACTCAGCCGCCATGTTATTCTTATGGAGAATAATTAAAATGTCATAAATCGTTTATTTATGAACGTATATTGATGAAACTTGGTATTTGGCTTTATGTGGTATTAAGATACATATATATGCATTGGAAATTCGCTGAGTACGCAGGTTTGCTGCTACGGGGGTATTTTAATTATATTGAACTACTAAAAACTGCATTTCTTTATAACTACTGTTTATTTTTATATGCTGAAAAGGTATATGTATGGTTCTTCGTGCATAGTTTCTTCCTTACAATTATGTATAAGATTGCCATATATGGATTATAGAAAATATTAAAATCGTCAATAGCTTGTAAACTATGAAGAATATGATATGAACAATCATAACATTTTTGTTGGAAACAAGGTACATTGGGAAATATTTTGTTCACGGTTGCCTAATTCAATCAAAAACGAACAAAATCAAAAAAACTTTCAAAGTGTACTAAAAGAATATAAGACTAATAAGGCACTTTATTGTTTTTCAAAATTTCTTTATGAGCGTCATTACTGATATGCTGAGTTCAGTTAAAATAAATAATTTATGAAATAAAATGTAAATAAAGAAATGAGAATAAAATAATACCCCCGTCGCAGCAAACCTGCGTACTCAGCAAATTTCCGATGCATATATATGTGACTCACTACTACATAGTGCTATTTACCAAGTTTCACAAAAATACATCCATAAATAAGTGATATATAGCATTTTATTTATTCTCCATAACAATAACATTAGGGTTAAGGTTGAGGACGCAGGTTTGCTGCAACGAGGAAGATAAGTAATGTGTTTTTTTTTGCAATTATCAATACAACTGAACCAGGTGAAGCTACATACCAAGTTATCTTAATGTAGGTTCATAATTAAGGCAGATATACAACTTTACTTATTCTCCTTATGAATAACAAGGGGGCCGAGTATGCAGGTTTGCTGCTAAGGGGACTATAAAAAAAAACTTGGTTTTTGTGCTAATATCAATATACCACAACTAGTTGAAGCCACATACCAAGTTTCATCAATATACATTCATAAATAATCGAGATATAGAATTTTATTTATTCTCCATAAGGATAACGTGGGACAACGTACAGTGTTTAGCACTTTGAATATCTCTGCAACGGTTGGACGTAGAACAACGATTAAAACACCAAAATGTTTGTTTTGTTGAGCTAAACACATTAATAAACAGAAATGTGTACTTTAAACTGGGCCATGTTTTACAGATGTATTAAGGGGATACGTCACATATTATACAATATTTTATGTATTTAGAGTTCTGCCCTTTAGTGTATTTGGTACTAAAAAAGGTTTTTAGGGGGAAAATTGCTAGCCTTACGAAGTTTTAATTGAAGTATATTTCTTTAGTTTTAAGGAATTTACCCTATAGGGAAGAAGCTATTACCGAAGGTCTCATGGTAAGACTTAAGCCCGAGACCATGATAACTCTTTGTTTTGAGGTCCCCAGATGCCAAAAACACTATTCGTTCAAATTTATATATATGTATATATATATATATATATATATATATATATATATATATATATATCTTATTTTGATTATTTATGTATTTATATTGATGAAACTTGGTATGTAGCTTCAACTAGTTGTGGTATATTGATATTAGTACAAAAAAAGGTTTTTGTTGATTTTCCCCGGTAGCAGCAAACCTGCATACTCGGCCCCATGTTATTCATATGGAGAATAAGTAAAGTTTTATATCTCCCTTAGTTATGAACCTAAATTAATAAAACTTGGTATGTAGCTTCACCTGGTTGAGTTATATTGATAATTGCGAAAAACACATATCTTCCTTGTTGCAGCAAACCTGCTTACTCAATTATAATGTTATTCTTATAGAGAATAAATCAAATGCTATACATCACTTATTAATGAATGTATTTTTGTGAAACTTGGTAAGTGGCTCTAGGTAGTAGTGATACCCATATATATGCATATATGGAAATTCGCTGAGTACGTAGGTTTGCTGCGACGGGGGTGTTAATATTATATTTCATCACTAAGACCACTGACTATAAATACTGAAGGAGACATCCCATCCATATGGCCCAGCTGTCCCACTTTTAGTGTATGCTAGAATTTAAAATTGAAGTAGTTTGATTAGGTCACCGACAGATTGTGCTGCTGTCAACTTTTTATTTTAGTTATTTACGTTAACTTTTAAAATATCTCCACCCCAGAAAGCAAGTGATAATCAACTTATGTTTGCTTCCTGACACACCAACTGTTGTATTATCCCCTCCTTGAGAGGATAAGTAATAGTCGACAGCAGGGTACTCTGTTGGTGATTGGTGTAAACTACGACCTCTTTCAATCCTGGCATACACAAAACTAGGGACACATTTTACAATAGCAATGAGAAGTCTACTTAAGTATTTATTGTCAATGCTAAGACCAAGTGAAGCTGTTCGGTGCGAGCTCAAGTTTATTTATATTTATGGTTTTACCTCGCTGCTTGGATTTGAATTGAACCACCATTTTTTTCTTTTACACTACTGTACAAAACAACTGGCGTAGTCGAAGTTCATTCGATAAAACAAACCAACGGCCGCTCGGTAAAATATTTCAATATCGAAATGATATTGCACCGTATCTGTAGCCAAAGTGCTCACCATTCCTTCATACCGAACTTAGATTATTAATGCAAGGAGTCAATTTGTTGTGTGTAAATATACTTGGCTAAAGTCTATATACTACGTACGCCATATCAGAAATTTTAATAAACAGCTAAACCAACAAGTGCATATTAAAATAACTAATTAACTCTTGAAATCATTCGCATTGTTGTTTTATTTATTATTGCGTGAATACAAAATGAAAAAATGAAAAGTGTTGCCTATCTAATAGGAAAACAATGGAGGATAAAAAGTTATGAACATTTTAATATAATTTTTAAAACGCCACTTGAAGTTAGCGGTTTTGTTTTCACCTTAATGGTGTTGTTGCTTACGGCAAAATTCCAGCAGAATCGTGACCTATTGGATTAAAGTGCCATAACTTGCATAGGTCAAGGTTATACTTGGTACAGTTAAAATATGTGGGGGTGCCCGGTTTTTGGGTCCACCATCTTGAAATACGACGCCATATTTGTTCCTAGCTTATTTTATAAGTTTGATAAATATCACACGAATGGCCAAGTTTACAGAGAACAATGTTGTTATTTAATAATTTATAATTAAATTTGCTACAAAATGAGCTAAATTCGACCTCAGTAATTCTAGTACTCTGTGAGTTATACACTTTTAAAGTTAGAATTCTTTTTTAATTTTAAACTTTCGTTGAAAACTTGCTCAGTTAGCAGTTAAATACCGCCATCGTCGGAAACCTGCTTTATACTGAGCAAATTTCCAGTGCAAATATATGTGTCTGACTACCAAATAAAGCCTCTTACCAAGTTTAATAAAAATGCATTTATAAATAAGCTACTGAGCTATATACAACACATTATTTATTCTCCATAAGATTAGCATTAGGACTGAGTACTCATGTATAATGCTGCTACGGAGACCATCAACAAAACAATTGTTTTGTGCACAAATATTCATAGACCACAACCAGGAGAAGCCATATACCAAGTTGTATCAATGTACATTCATAAATAACTGAGATAGTTTAAAGTTTTACTTCTTCTCCATAAGAATAACATTGGACAACGTACTGTGTTTAGCACTGCCATTATCTCAGTGAGCAATGAACAACGCAGACCAATGATCAAAATACCAAATTGTTAGTTTTTTTTTAGTTGAATCCAATGGTGTAAAGTAAAACTTGATTTCAATAAAAATTAAATATGAAAACCCTTAAGAGGGATACAAACCCACCCCCTAAAATACCCCCTTGGACAGTGCGATCTGGCTTGTTTTCGACCTTTTTTAAATAAATGCGCCTATAGACCTCCGTGCCAAATTTCATAAAGATCGGGCCTTTTTTACAAGAGTTATTATGCTATCAGACACATAAATATATACAGGGTGTCTCAAAAGTTGACGACCAAACTTCGCAGGCTAGATAAATGGACTATTTCCGAAAAAAGTCATACATGTATATATGTTTTTATAATATTTTTCATAATTTATGAGAAATTGACGTTTTTAATATTTTTTTTTAATCTGGGAATGGTAATCTTATAATTTTTCTTCAGGCAAGAAAACAGCACCTAGGACAACTTTTAAAATGAATAGGAATTATAACAAAATTAAGTTTTTAGGGGTGTAGAATCAACTTTTTCCTGAAATTAGATATTAATTTCAAGTAACAAACGAGAATAGCAATTAAAACTGCGATAATTTGTTTTAGCGAATTTCCCCTATAGGGAAGAAGCTATTACCGTAGTCGGCATGGTAAGACCTAGGCCCGGGACCATGATAACTTTTCGTTTTGAGGTCCCCAGACCCCAAAAACACCATTCGTTCGAAACTGTATATATATATATATATATATATATATATATATGTGTGTGTGTCCGTGAGCACGATAACTCTCGTAAAAATTATCCGATTTTGATGAAATTTCGTATAAACGTGTAAAGCAACATTTATGACTTCAAGTTCGAAAACCAGCCAGATCGCTCTATCCGAAGGGATATTTTGGGGGGGTTTTGTACCCCAAAAATGGGGTTTTCGAATTTTTTATATATAATTTTGGAAATAGTCAAATTTTAGTTTTCCCATTGGATTCAGCTTAAAAAAACACACAATTTGGTATTTTGATCATTTTTCTACGTCAATTGGTTACCGAGATATTGAAAGTGCTAAACACAGTACGTTGTCTAATGTTATTCTTATGGAGGAAAATAAAAATTTTATATCTCGCTTATTAATCAACGTATACTGACGAAACTTGGTATACGGCTTCATCTGGTTGTGGACCATTGATATTTGCTAAAAAAAAATTTTTACCCAAGGCTCCCGTAGCAGCAAACCTGCGTACTCAGCCCCGTGTTATTCTTATGGAGAATAAGTAACGTGTTATCTGCCTTCATTATGAAAATAAATTAATGAAATTTGGTATGTGGCTTTACCTAAACGAGTTATATTGATATTTGTATAAAACCCCATTTTTTGTGTTCCTTGCTTCAGCAAACCTGCATACTCAGCCGCCATGTTATTCTTATGGAGAATAATTAAAATGTCATAAATCGTTTATTTATGAACGTATATTGATGAAACTTGGTATTTGGCTTTATGTGGTATTAAGATACATATATATGCATTGGAAATTCGCTGAGTACGCAGGTTTGCTGCTACGGGGGTATTTTAATTATATTGAACTACTAAAAACTGCATTTCTTTATAACTACTGTTTATTTTTATATGCTGAAAAGGTATATGTATGGTTCTTCGTGCATAGTTTCTTCCTTACAATTATGTATAAGATTGCCATATATGGATTATAGAAAATATTAAAATCGTCAATAGCTTGTAAACTATGAAGAATATGATATGAACAATCATAACATTTTTGTTGGAAACAAGGTACATTGGGAAATATTTTGTTCACGGTTGCCTAATTCAATCAAAAACGAACAAAATCAAAAAAACTTTCAAAGTGTACTAAAAGAATATAAGACTAATAAGGCACTTTATTGTTTTTCAAAATTTCTTTATGAGCGTCATTACTGATATGCTGAGTTCAGTTAAAATAAATAATTTATGAAATAAAATGTAAATAAAGAAATGAGAATAAAATAATACCCCCGTCGCAGCAAACCTGCGTACTCAGCAAATTTCCGATGCATATATATGTGACTCACTACTACATAGTGCTATTTACCAAGTTTCACAAAAATACATCCATAAATAAGTGATATATAGCATTTTATTTATTCTCCATAACAATAACATTAGGGTTAAGGTTGAGGACGCAGGTTTGCTGCAACGAGGAAGATAAGTAATGTGTTTTTTTTTTGCAATTATCAATACAACTGAACCAGGTGAAGCTACATACCAAGTTATCTTAATGTAGGTTCATAATTAAGGCAGATATACAACTTTACTTATTCTCCTTATGAATAACAAGGGGGCCGAGTATGCAGGTTTGCTGCTAAGGGGACTATAAAAAAAAACTTGGTTTTTGTGCTAATATCAATATACCACAACTAGTTGAAGCCACATACCAAGTTTCATCAATATACATTCATAAATAATCGAGATATAGAATTTTATTTATTCTCCATAAGGATAACGTGGGACAACGTACAGTGTTTAGCACTTTGAATATCTCTGCAACGGTTGGACGTAGAACAACGATTAAAACACCAAAATGTTTGTTTTGTTGAGCTAAACACATTAATAAACAGAAATGTGTACTTTAAACTGGGCCATGTTTTACAGATGTATTAAGGGGATACGTCACATATTATACAATATTTTATGTATTTAGAGTTCTGCCCTTTAGTGTATTTGGTACTAAAAAAGGTTTTTAGGGGGAAAATTGCTAGCCTTACGAAGTTTTAATTGAAGTATATTTCTTTAGTTTTAAGGAATTTACCCTATAGGGAAGAAGCTATTACCGAAGGTCTCATGGTAAGACTTAAGCCCGAGACCATGATAACTCTTTGTTTTGAGGTCCCCAGATGCCAAAAACACTATTCGTTCAAATTTATATATATGTATATATATATATATATATATATATATATCTTATTTTGATTATTTATGTATTTATATTGATGAAACTTGGTATGTAGCTTCAACTAGTTGTGGTATATTGATATTAGTACAAAAAAAGGTTTTTGTTGATTTTCCCCGGTAGCAGCAAACCTGCATACTCGGCCCCATGTTATTCATATGGAGAATAAGTAAAGTTTTATATCTCCCTTAGTTATGAACCTAAATTAATAAAACTTGGTATGTAGCTTCACCTGGTTGAGTTATATTGATAATTGCGAAAAACACATATCTTCCTTGTTGCAGCAAACCTGCTTACTCAATTATAATGTTATTCTTATAGAGAATAAATCAAATGCTATACATCACTTATTAATGAATGTATTTTTGTGAAACTTGGTAAGTGGCTCTAGGTAGTAGTGATACCCATATATATGCATATATGGAAATTCGCTGAGTACGTAGGTTTGCTGCGACGGGGGTGTTAATATTATATTTCATCACTAAGACCACTGACTATAAATACTGAAGGAGACATCCCATCCATATGGCCCAGCTGTCCCACTTTTAGTGTATGCTAGAATTTAAAATTGAAGTAGTTTGATTAGGTCACCGACAGATTGTGCTGCTGTCAACTTTTTATTTTAGTTATTTACGTTAACTTTTAAAATATCTCCACCCCAGAAAGCAAGTGATAATCAACTTATGTTTGCTTCCTGACACACCAACTGTTGTATTATCCCCTCCTTGAGAGGATAAGTAATAGTCGACAGCAGGGTACTCTGTTGGTGATTGGTGTAAACTACGACCTCTTTCAATCCTGGCATACACAAAACTAGGGACACATTTTACAATAGCAATGAGAAGTCTACTTAAGTATTTATTGTCAATGCTAAGACCAAGTGAAGCTGTTCGGTGCGAGCTCAAGTTTATTTATATTTATGGTTTTACCTCGCTGCTTGGATTTGAATTGAACCACCATTTTTTTCTTTTACACTACTGTACAAAACAACTGGCGTAGTCGAAGTTCATTCGATAAAACAAACCAACGGCCGCTCGGTAAAATATTTCAATATCGAAATGATATTGCACCGTATCTGTAGCCAAAGTGCTCACCATTCCTTCATACCGAACTTAGATTATATATGCAAGGAGTCAATTTGTTGTGTGTAAATATACTTGGCTAAAGTCTATATACTACGTACGCCATATCAGAAATTTTAATAAACAGCTAAACCAACAAGTGCATATTAAAATAACTAATTAACTCTTGAAATCATTCGCATTGTTGTTTTATTTATTATTGCGTGAATACAAAATGAAAAAATGAAAAGTGTTGCCTATCTAATAGGAAAACAATGGAGGATAAAAAGTTATGAACATTTTAATATAATTTTTAAAACGCCACTTGAAGTTAGCGGTTTTGTTTTCACCTTAATGGTGTTGTTGCTTACGGCAAAATTCCAGCAGAATCGTGACCTATTGGATTAAAGTGCCATAACTTGCATAGGTCAAGGTTATACTTGGTACAGTTAAAATATGTGGGGGTGCCCGGTTTTTGGGTCCACCATCTTGAAATACGACGCCATATTTGTTCCTAGCTTATTTTATAAGTTTGATAAATATCACACGAATGGCCAAGTTTACAGAGAACAATGTTGTTATTTAATAATTTATAATTAAATTTGCTACAAAATGAGCTAAATTCGACCTCAGTAATTCTAGTACTCTGTGAGTTATACACTTTTAAAGTTAGAATTCTTTTTTAATTTTAAACTTTCGTTGAAAACTTGCTCAGTTAGCAGTTAAATACCGCCATCGTCGGAAACCTGCTTTATACTGAGCAAATTTCCAGTGCAAATATATGTGTCTGACTACCAAATAAAGCCTCTTACCAAGTTTAATAAAAATGCATTTATAAATAAGCTACTGAGCTATATACAACACATTATTTATTCTCCATAAGATTAGCATTAGGACTGAGTACTCATGTATAATGCTGCTACGGAGACCATCGACAAAACAATTGTTTTGTGCACAAATATTCATAGACCACAACCAGGAGAAGCCATATACCAAGTTGTATCAATGTACATTCATAAATAACTGAGATAGTTTAAAGTTTTACTTCTTCTCCATAAGAATAACATTGGACAACGTACTGTGTTTAGCACTGCCATTATCTCAGTGAGCAATGAACAACGCAGACCAATGATCAAAATACCAAATTGTTAGTTTTTTTTTAGTTGAATCCAATGGTGTAAAGTAAAACTTGATTTCAATAAAAATTAAATATGAAAACCCTTAAGAGGGATACAAACCCACCCCCTAAAATACCCCCTTGGACAGCGCGATCTGGCTTGTTTTCGATCTTTTTTAAATAAATGCGCCTATAGACCTCCGTGCCAAATTTCATAAAGATCGGGCCTTTTTTACAAGAGTTATTATGCTATCAGTCACATAAATATATACAGGGTGTCTCAAAAGTTGACGACCAAACTTCGCAGGCTAGATAAATGGACTATTTCCGAAAAAAGTCATACATGTATATATGTTTTTATAATATTTTTCATAATTTATGAGAAATTGACGTTTTTAATATTTTTTTTAAATCTGGGAATGGTAATTTTATAATTTTTCTTCAGGCAAGAAAACAGCACCTAGGACAACTTTTAAAATGAATAGGAATTATAACAAAATTAAGTTTTTAGGGGTGTAGAATCAACTTTTTCCTGAAATTAGATATTAATTTCAAGTAACAAACGAGAATAGCAATTAAAACTGCGATAATTTGTTTTAGCGAATTTCCCCTATATGGAAGAAGCTATTACCGTAGTCGGCATGGTAAGACCTAGGCCCGGGACCATGATAACATTTCATTTTGAGGTCCCCAGACCCCAAAAACACCATTCGTTCGAAACTGTATATATATATATATATATATATATATATATATATATGTGTGTGTGTGTGTCCGTGAGCACGATAACTCTCGTAAAAATTATCCGATTTTGATGAAATTTGGTATAAACGTGTAAAGCAACATTTATGACTTCAAGTTCGAAAACCAGCCAGATCGCTCTATCCGAAGGGATATTTTGGGGGGGTTTTGTACCCCAAAAATGGGGTTTTCGAATTTTTTATATATAATTTTGGAAATAGTCAAATTTTAGTTTTCCCATTGGATTCAGCTTAAAAAAACACACAATTTGGTATTTTGATCATTTCTCCACGTCAATTGGTTACCGAGATATTGAAAGTGCTAAACACAGTACGTTGTCTAATGTTATTCTTATGGAGGAAAATAAAAATTTTATATCTCGCTTATTAATCAACGTATACTGACGAAACTTGGTATACGGCTTCATCTGGTTGTGGACCATTGATATTTGCTAAAAAAAAATTGTTACCCAAGGCTCCCGTAGCAGCAAACCTGCGTACTCAGCCCCGTGTTATTCTTATGGAGAATAAGTAACGTGTTATCTGCCTTCATTATGAAAATAAATTAATGAAATTTGGTATGTGGCTTTACCTAAACGAGTTATATTGATATTTGTATAAAACCCCATTTTTTGTGTTCCTTGCTTCAGCAAACCTGCATACTCAGCCGCCATGTTATTCTTATGGAGAATAATTAAAATGTCATAAATCGTTTATTTATGAACGTATATTGATGAAACTTGGTATTTGGCTTTATGTGGTATTAAGATACATATATATGCATTGGAAATTCGCTGAGTACGCAGGTTTGCTGCTACGGGGGTATTTTAATTATATTGAACTACTAAAAACTGCATTTCTTTATAACTACTGTTTATTTTTATATGCTGAAAAGGTATATGTATGGTTCTTCGTGCATAGTTTCTTCCTTACAATTATGTATAAGATTGCCATATATGGATTATAGAAAATATTAAAATCGTCAATAGCTTGTAAACTATGAAGAATATGATATGAACAATCATAACATTTTTGTTGGAAACAAGGTACATTGGGAAATATTTTTTTCACGGTTGCCTAATTCAATCAAAAACGAACAAAATCAAAAAAACTTTCAAAGTGTACTAAAAGAATATAAGACTAATAAGGCACTTTATTGTTTTTCAAAATTTCTTTATGAGCGTCATTACTGATATGCTGAGTTCAGTTAAAATAAATAATTTATGAAATAAAATGTAAATAAAGTAATGAGAATAAAATAATACCCCCGTCGCAGCAAACCTGCGTACTCAGCAAATTTCCGATGCATATATATGTGACTCACTACTACATAGTGCTATTTACCAAGTTTCACAAAAATACATCCATAAATAAGTGATATATAGCATTTTATTTATTCTCCATAACAATAACATTAGGGTTAAGGTTGAGGACGCAGGTTTGCTGCAACGAGGAAGATAAGGAATGTGTTTTTTTTTTGCAATTATCAATACAACTGAACCAGGTGAAGCTACATACCAAGTTATCTTAATGTAGGTTCATAATTAAGGCAGATATACAACTTGACTTATTCTCCTTATGAATAACATGGGGGCCGAGTATGCAGGTTTGCTGCTAAGGGGACTATCAAAAAAAACTTGGTTTTTGTGCTAATATCAATATACCACAACTAGTTGAAGCCACATACCAAGTTTCATCAATATACATTCATAAATAATCGAGATATAGAATTTTATTTATTCTCCATAAGGATAACGTGGGACAACGTACAGTGTTTAGCACTTTGAATATCTCTGCAACGGTTGGACGTAGAACAACGATTAAAACACCAAAATGTTTGTTTTGTTGAGCTAAACACATTAATAAACAGAAATGTGAATTTTTTGGTAAAACTATCTGAGAAAAATCTAAAAACCTTTTTCCCATAAGATTAACATGGGACACGTTTTTTGGATTTTCTCCGCAACCACTTAACATAGGTTAATGATTCAAAATACTAAATTATTTGTTTTTTTAAGTTCTATAAAATGGCTATAACCTAAATTGAGTGTTTTTAACATTTTGGGGTAAAATGTGCAAAATACCGATTTTTGTAAAATTGTAAACCCCCATAAAACCCCCTTCCCATAGTGCGATCGATCTGGTTTTCGAACTTAAAGTCATAAATGCTACTCTCCACATTTGTGCCAAATTTCATCAAAATCGGGTGTTTCTTTCAAAAGTTATCGCGGTAACGGACACACACACACACACACACACATATATATATACATATACATATATACATATATATATACATATATATATATATATATACATATATATAAATTTGAACGAATAGTGTTTTTGGCTTCTGGGGACCTCAAAACGAAAAGTTATCATGGTCTCGGGCTTAAGTCTTACCATGCCACCTACGGTAATAGCTTCTTCCCTATAGGGGAAATTCGCTAAAATGTAAATAAAGTAATGAGAATGAAATAGTAATGATTTTAAGAAAGCTACTGCAATATAAATGCGTTGTCTGAGTAGTTGGTTAAGTTTTTAGTTTTTATTGTAAATGTGCAATCTATAAATAACTCAAATTTATGTGTATGATTAATATTTTCTTTCCATATAACCTAATAAGAATGTAACTTTTAGTTTACACAAGAATTTTGCCTCTATTCAAATACTGTATATAAGTTGCAAAACATATATATATATATTGCCTTTAAATAAAGCATATTTTGATTTCATTAGTCCATATAACCCAGCCTGTTAAGTTTGGTCGTCGAATTTTGAGACTCTCTGTATATAACAATTTGAACGATTGGTGTTTTTAGCATCTGGTGGCCTCAAACCGAAACGTTATCATGGTCCCGGGCTTAAGTTTTGTCATGCCAGCTACAGTAAAAAAGTGGTTACAATATGATGTGCCGTTCCCAGCCTTTGACGCTTTCAAAATAAATAAACACATTTAACTATAAAAGCTTGTCGCTCACGCCCTAATCGACCTACTTTGATGTTTTTAGGCTTATGTTGTTGCAAATTTAATCGTAAATTACAGTTTACAACATGTTTCTGTAAATCCAACTGTTTAGGAAATTATGCTATTATTTTAGAGTAGGGTATAATGGACATTCCTGGGGCAGGAGGGACAGGAGGGCCACCCCCCCCCCGAGCCCCCCCCCCTCGCGAATTTTTTTTTTTGCGAATTTTTTTTTTTTCTGCGAATTTTTTTTTTTTGCGAATTTTTTTTTTTTGCGAATATTAACCTAACCTAACCTAACCTAACCTAACCTAACCTAACCTAACCTAACCTAACGTAACCTAACCTAACCTAACCTAACCTAACCTAACCTAACGTAACGTAACCTAACCTAACCTAATCTAACCCATCCTAACCTAACCTAACCTCGGATCAGATTTCTGATTGCAGATTCTTGTTCGTCTAGTCGAGCCGAGAAATTTGAGTACCCACAACGTACATTTGGACGATGTAGGGGGGGGGGGGCTATCTCGGTTACCATAAGTCGGATTTGAATTCTGATTGCAGATTCTTGTTCGTCTAGTCGAGCCGAGAAATTTGCATACCCACAAAGTACATTTGGACGATGTAGGGGGGGGGCTATCTCGGTTACCATAAGTCGGATTTGAATTCTGATTGCAGATTCTTGTTCGTCTAGTCGAGCCGAGAAATTTGCATACCCACAAAGTACATTTGGACGATGTAGGGGGGGGGGCTATCTCGGTTACCATAAGTCGGATTTGAATTCTGAATGCAGATTCTTGTTCGTCTAGTCGAGCCGAGAAATTTGCATACCCACAAAGTACATTTGGACGATGTAGGGGGGGGGGCTATATCGGTTACCTTAAGTCGGATTTGAATTCTGATTGCAGATTCTTGTTCGTCTAGTCGAGCCGAGTCATTTGAGTACCCACATCGTACACTTTGGATGATGTTTACAAAAAAGGGGCCCGCACCACACTTTTGACCTTTTTTTTTTGCATTTTTGGAATCTCCTCGTCAAGCCGAGTATTCTCAGTACCCACATGACAAACTTTGGATAATTAATACAAGAGTTGAACAGGGTAACGCTACAACCAACAGAGCTAGCCCATCAGCGCTTGCGGTCAATTGAACTACCAGTGAATGCAAATTTTAAGGAGAATATAATTGCAATGCTTTGAACATATACTGCAAAGGGGGGTGTATCGATACACCCCCCTTCAAGTACTCTGCACCGAGGCAGCTGTTCGCACAACCGACTGACGCGTCCAGTCTACTGTCTGGGAATGCGGATGTTGTAATTTGATACCTCGACTGGAGGGTGCAGGTGTTCACACAAAAAACCGACAAGTCGAGACCTGTCTGGGAATGCGGATGTTGTAATTTGATACCTCGACTGGAGGGTGCAGGTGTTCACACAAAAAACCGACAAGTCGAGACCTGTCTGGGAATGCGGATGCTGTAATTTGATACCCCGACGGGAGGGCGACGCGACCCTTCCAGGAACCCATTATAGTCCGCCCGTATCGAATTCCGAGCAATAAATCACCAGTTGTCAAACACCCACGGTATCATTCTTGTTTTAGGCTTCAACAATTCCTGACGTATGGGGGAGCGAAAATCTCCCCCTAACCCATTATGTGTTAGGGGGAGCGAAAATCTCCCCCTAGTAATTAAATCAACAGAACACCAGTTGTCACGGTCTCATTCTTGTTCTAGTCTTCAACAATTCCTGACGTATGGGGGAGCGAAAATCTCCCCCCTAAGCCATTATGTGTTAGGGGGAGCAAAAATCTCCCCCTAAGCGGTGCGCGGGTCGTGACACGCCACAGTCTCTTGATAGACTTCTTCGAAGACGGACGTCTACATTAATTCGATAACAATGTCGTTTATTCATCAGAAATCGTGTGAATGTGTGAAGACTGAACTGGACTTGTTTTCGTTACCGCCTACGCAGACCAGCATCGAGAGCGGTAAATGGGTTCAATACAAACCGATCTCATCGCTGACGGACGATTCGCCAATATAGTTTGTAATACCCGGTCACGGTGACGAGTACACGGACCTGACACAAACGTTATTACACGTGAAAGCCGCTATTGTGAAACAGGACGACACTAAAGCGGACGGTGGGCAACCTGCTAAAGAGGTGGGCCCGGTGAACAATTCGCTCCACTCGATATTCAGTCAAGTGGATCTCTATCTCAATCATAAACTGGTGTCACCACAAAACAACACGTACGCTTACCGTGCCTACTTGGAAAACCTATTGAACTACGGATGTAGTGCGAAGAATTCGCACCTGACTAGCGAGCTGTTTTTTGAAGATTCGGCCGGACTAATGGACGATTGTGACGAATTGAACGAGGGATTGAAAAAGCGTCGCGATCACACGAAAGAAAGCGATGTTTGCGATATGGTCGGTCGATTGCACATCGATCTGTGCAATCAGAACAAATTCATGTTGAACGGTGTCGAGATGCGATTGCAACTTAACAGATCCAGAAACTCGTTTTGTATAATGTCCAAAACGCTAACTACCTACAAGGTGACAATTAAAGAGATTAGTCTTTTCGTACGTCGATGTAAGATCAATCCGAGCGTATTGTTGGCGCACAGCAAAACTCTCGAGACCGGCACGGCCAAGTATCCGATCACGCGTGTAGAAGTGAAATCCTTCACACTACCCTCCGGTATAATGAGTAAAGCTTTAGACAGCGCATTTCTCGGTCAGTTACCGAAACGTGTGATAATTGGACTGGTCAGTAATCTTGCGTTCAACGGAGATTTCAAGAAGAATCCCTACAACTTTCAACACTACGATATGAATTATCTCGCATTGTACGTGGACGGTGAACAAGTACCGGCCAAACCGTTACAGCCCGTTTACACATTGAACAGTGAGACATATATACTCTCTTATTACACATTGGTCACCGGCACCGGAATCCAGTTCTCCGACGCAGGTAATGAGATCAAGAGAGGTGACTATCCGTACGGTAATTGTCTTATGGCGTTCGACTTGACACCGGACATGTCCGCGGCTGAGTCGAGTCACTGGAATCTCCTGCGCAACGGTAATCTACGTATCGAAATTGGATTCTCCAAAGCGTTGCCCGAGACCGTCAACTGTATAGTGTACGCCGAACTGGACAACGTCATCGAGATCGATCGTCACCGTAACGTAACAGTTGACTTCAGCGGGTGAATAAAAGCGAACGCCAAACAGAAATATTGTCTGACAGCGAGTGCATACAGTTTACTTCAAGGGTGAGCAGACGCACCACCAGTCAGTAGTACGGTTGAAGTCACACGGTAAGGACGTGAACATGGACGCTTACGCTTCTGCGGACGACTATATCAAATCGTTTATTCAGGAGATTGAGGTTATGAACAATAATGCTAGTGATCAGACATTGACATCACCTCAGTCGTCATTTGTAAAACCGACCACTGCCTGCAAGAGACGAAGGAGGCCAACTCCCATCGAAGTGGAAACCAAGAAACCAGGATGGGTGCCAAAACCAACAGATGATTCTCCCATAGTGTCATGGATGGACGATGGGAATACTTTCGCAGTTCAAAACCCAGGAAACAAAGGACAAATTTTATTGAAAATGGAAATGTACGATGGTACAGATATGGTGTTCATGTGCGGTTTATTTTTGGACAAAGATGGTGAAATGCACCAAAGTGTTAAACAAGTAGTTGATAAAGTGGAAAACATGTGGATCTATAAATCAACAGGAGTACCGAAAATTACAGGCTTAACTCAAACTGTTACACAACGCAGTGCAGTTTCGCAGCCAACGCCGAAGAAGCGAGCTGTGAGGAAGAAACAACGAGTGGCGTCGGCATTCAACTAGAGCATCCGCATTCCCAGACAGGTCTCGACGCGTCGGTTTTTTGTGTGAACACCTGCACCCGACCCTTCGGACCACCCACGTAGAAGAAAATGGCGGCGAGGGTTTATAAGGCGGGGCCTCGCCCGATTGAGCATCATTCGCCACCAGACCACCACCTCACATAGACCTACTCCAACTACTACTACTAGAGATGTCAAACAGCAGCAGCACTTTCAAGCTAGAGTTTCCGGGCGTGAACGGCACTGCAACAACCGCGGACCTGAGAGCTACCCTCAACAACTGCAAGTCTGACTCTCCGCTCTACACCAGGATAGCCGATCTCCGAGAGGAATGCGGCTATCTCATCACTGCGATGGAGCGAGCCACCACACCCTTTGGCGAGACAATCATCGTGATCCTGGAGGGGCAGGTCGGGGACGACTTCTTTCTGCGAGTCTACCTGCCTAGGCGCTTCAACGAGGTCCTGAGCAACACCGACATCGAGCGCTACAACAGCGGGTTTGGAGAACGCCTTCGCTTGGTGAAGCGCAGCCCGAGGGGTTCCAATAGCAGATTCACACCTTTGGAGTTTATGTAAAGCAAGACTTGAAGATTATGTTAATACCTTTGTAAATTAGTTTTCGTAGTCAATACTTATAGTCACGTTCAGAACATAACCACTGTGTTATTTATTTCACTTAACCCCAAAAATGTCCTTTGGTAGTAAGTTTAAGAGTGTGAGTATGGTAACTGTGAGGTGTTTAGTAGCTCAGTAGTAATCATGGGCTTGATGTGGAAACATCCGTTCTCAGCCATTGTGGCGGGACCTTCGGGTTGTGGCAAGTCACAGTTTGTGTCAAAGTTTATAAAACACATTACAGAAATGTGTGACACGCCATTTACCAGTATAAACTGGCATTATGGTAGTGGTGGTGGTGATGGTGGTGGTGGTGACCCGAAAAATGTCACCATTAACCACGTAGAAGGTCTACCAAACTTGGAGGATTTTTCTGGTATCGAGCCGATACTTGTGATTATAGACGATATGATGCGTGAGGCCGACAACCGTGTGGTGGATCTTTTCACAAAAGGTTGCCATCATCGCAACATTAGTGTGTTTTTCATTACACAAAATTTGTTTCATCAAGGACGCGGGCAGAGGGACATCTCACTGAATGCGCATTACATTGTGTGTTTTAAGAATCCTAGAGATAGAGTTCAGATTAGGTACTTGGCCAGACAAATATATCCAGACAGCCCGAAATTCATCGAGGAGGCGTATGCTGACGCTACGAGGAATCCACACGGCTACCTACTGATAGACTTGAAACAATCAACAGACGAGAATATGCGAATACGAAGTTGCATATTTCCAGACGATTCTACCAACTATGTGTACTTGCCAAAGAAAAGGTAATTTCGCCATCAGTAGTAATCATGTCGTGCTTGCGGAAGGACGCAGCTCTGCTTACGGCTTTCATACACGCAACACCCAAGGAGCGGAAGGCACTGTTAAAGGTGTGTGACAAGAGCCGCATTCGCTCAGTGTGTGAGTGCGCATACAACGTGTTGCGAGGTAACGTTCCTCTGGCGAAGAAGAGTAAAAGTCAGTTAAGCAAACACAAGGCGACGCTACGTCGATTGGTGAAACGCGGCGAAGGCTGGTCAAAGAAACGAAAGTATCTCATACAAAAAGGCGGTGGAATCTTTATACCATTACTTTTGAGCGCAGTACTACAAGCAGCACTGAGTAGATAAAAATGGCTGGCATCAACAATCAGTTCTATTTGACACTGCCCAGCAACAGTTCGATGCAGTATTATCCGAAAAATACAGTTGCAAATTATATAACACATTTGCCGAGAGCTATTCAACTGGACGCTGGCGACTGGGAAATTGCACTTGTGGAAGCGCACTATCCAATGACATTTCTATCTGTCGGTAATGACGAAACAATTGACATTTGCATACAACCGCAAGAGGAAGCAAAAGTGAACATAGAAGCGTTGGCGCGGGTTATGGACAGCACTGTCGATGTAACACCGGTAGTGTCTGCTACTCCAAAACAAAACCACAGAATTAAATTGAAGACTGGTGATTACGCAAATATTCAAGAATTGTGTGATCATATCAATTCACAAGAACTAGCGATTACTTTTGGTGTAAAGTTCACCGTTGAAAACTCATACAACAAATTCATTGAAGTATCGATGGGAACTGATGTTGGAAAAATTACATTAAGTCCAACGTTGGCGCTTCAATTGGGGTTCGATCCGAATGAATTGACGCTGGAAGGTGATGCAGTTAACAAAAGCATCCGTTCGCCCAACATTCGTCTTGGCTTACCGTCACACATGTACGTGTATTGTGATTTAGTCGAGCCGCAGATGGTTGGCGATACAGTCGCACCGTTATTGAAAATTGTCAATATATCCACGTCTACTTATGTATACGGATTGCATAAATCAACATCATTCATCGATCCGCACTATGTGCCTGTTATGAATAGATCTTTTGACAGTGTGGAAATTGACTTAAGAGATAACATTGGTAATCATTTGCCATTCCACTTTGGAACGTCGTGCGTGAAGTTACACTTTAGAAAAGTAGCTAGTCATTAGTGCAAATATGGAACATGCAAAGAAGATGGTAGTTGTGCCGCAAGAGTTGATTGATCGACTGCAATCAAATGCTACGGATAACAGACCGACTAATCTATCCAGTGAAAACAGCCTCGACGCGGAGATGCAACAAATATTGAATAACAAACGTATGGACGATAGTGAAAAGTGGAAATTGTACAAACAAGCGTTACATCGCTTCTTGCATATTGCAGAGAATAGACGTCAACCGATTAGCATACCAATCGTGGAGTCGGGTGGGAATGAACATAGTCGACGATCGCACCCCGCTGCGGAAGGCGGTCCAGTGGAAGAGATTGTGGAGACGTTTTCCAAAACTTACAGATCTGATGCCCGCAATCTTTTACGTTTCATGAAATGTGACGGCAGCTTAATCAGTTGGGACAGTGGCTATTCAGTGTACATCAACGGTGTAAAAATCCCAGACTCAAATCTAGTGGATATCTTAAATTGCATAGTAAAGGTGCGTATGCGTGATTACATACCGCCAGGATGGCGGGAAGTGCTCATCGCATTGAAAGCGATGAACGTTCCAAAGGACTATATGAATAATCTAAGAGCACTAAAGGAAATAAATGTCGAATATCGATCATCATTCACAGGAGGAGAAGGATCAGACGATGACGTGGAAGACACATCAACTGAATCAATACTGAGAACACCGCTAGTAAATCGACTACGATCGGCTAGAGGAAAACGTGTAACATCTACACCGACAGAGCAGTTTGATCTTCTAACTAGAAACAAGCCGTCGTCAAATTTGGACAAGTGGGAAACGTACACAGGATAGGTTTTCAGTATTATGGAGCGTTTGTATTACAATCCCATCGAACCTTCGTCGTATGGCGGTGTAGCTCCTTTAGCGCGAGCTGCAAAACCAGTTTCAAAACGCAAAGTGATTGAATGGTTACAAACACAGGACACTTACACATTGCACAAACCGGCACGCAAGCGTTTCCCGCGCAATCCTTACATAGTGTATGGTCCATTTGAATTGTGGCAAGCGGACTTGAACGATATGCGTGGTCTTAGTAAACACAACGACGGCGTCAACTACCTACTGACTGTAATAGACGTGTTTAGCAAACACCTGTATGTGCGGACGTTGAGGCGGAAAGAAAGAGCTGAAGTGGCCAACGCTTTCGAGGAGATATTTGCCGAAGCGACCGATACACCTCGCTGTTTACAAACCGACAAAGGTACTGAATTCACCGGTGCCAAGACGAAAAGGTTATTCAAACAATACGGAATCATCTATGTCACTACACAAAACCCAGATGTTAAAGCGGCCGTAGTGGAACGCGTGAATCGCACTTTGAAAACTCGCATGTGGCGATATTTGACTTACAAAAACACATATCGTTACTTAGATGTGTTGGACAAACTGGTTAGTGCATACAACAACAGCGCTCACAAGAGTCTAGGCAACAGAATACGGCCAGTCGATGTGACTGTTGACAATAAGCGAATATTGCATCAGGTATGGCGTCACATGTTCGGTAAGATACCGCGTCGTGTTAAGGCAAAACTGACAGTTGGCACCACAGTGCGCATATCTAAGGAGAAGGGTACATTCGCAAAAGGTTACGAGACTAATTGGAGTAAAGAAGTGTTTGTGGTGCGTCGTGTAAACACATTGATGCCTCTGCCAATGTACACTTTGGCGGATCTCAACGGTGAACAAGTGACTGGTCAGTTTTACGAATACGAATTACAAAAAGTGACAATATACAACGACCATCTGTTCAAGATTGCTGAAATACTAGCCACTAAGGGTCGCGGTCGCAGTAAGCGTTATTTCGTCAAGTGGGCAGGTTACGGAGACGAGTTCAATTCTTGGGTAGGAGCGCAAGATTTGCAAAATGCCTAATAGCAACCAGTTCTATTTGACATTGCCCAGCAACAGCTCAAAGGATTATTTTCCAAAAAACACAGTGTCCAAGTACACTACACATCTGCCGAGACAAATTCGATTAGAAGGCGATGGCGAGTGGGAGATGGCTTTGGTCGAAGCGCATTATCCATGCTCCTTTATGACTGTGGACGATGAATCGTGTATTTGGCTCGACTATAAACTCGTTCTGCCGAGTATACCCGTCACACTCAGTGTCGAGCACATTATGCTAAAGATGAAACCCGGTTATTACAAGAACATAACCGATTTATTGAAAATGATCAATAAAGCGAAGGATGTAACCCAGTACTTGTACTTTGAGTATGACAAAGAGCAGGACAGAGTCAAGATCACGACAATGGTGGATGGTATAAGCAAAGTGCATTTCACCGAAGCGCTGTCTCTCCAGTTGGGTTTCGATCCGTAAGAGAACGTTTTGACAAATGACCTCACAGCAATATGGCCACCAAATCTGACTATGGGACTGCCGACACACTTGTACGTGTATTGTGATCTGATTGAACCGCAGCTGATTGGCGACACTACAGCGCCGCTTTTGAAGATTATCAACATTGACAGAGATAACTACACACACGGCGCGCATAAGACTGTGCATTTCATCAGTCCTCATTATGCGCCAGTTATGAAAGGAACATTTGAAACGATCGATATTGACCTAAGGGATCACGCTAGTAAAAAAGCGTCATTCCTCTTTGGGACGTCGTACGTGAAGCTTCATTTCAAAAGAGTAGCTCAGCAATTATGAATACAAACGATCCCTACTTGGCTTACTACCGTCGCCAACAATTGCAGCAGACCGGCGGCAGTATCGATAGGGTATTTCGCGGTGCACCCTACCAGCGCGGACATGGAATTGGCAGTTTCCTAGGCGGTATGTTCCGCACCATCACACCGCTGCTCAAGTCGGGAGCCTCTGCTGTGGCCAAAGAGGCGTTGAAATCCGGTGTTGGATTCTTGGGCGACATGGCCATGCACCAGCGGGATCCCAAAGAAGCCGCTAGAGATCATTTCAGCCAGTTTACAGACTCGCTAAAACGCAGGGCGGATGGCAAACTTCAACGTGTGCTAAGTGGCGGCGGCGGCTCTCGCGCGAAACACCGTCGCGTAACGCGAAAGAATACCGCGAAACACCGACGCGCTACTCCTGCGCGAAAGACTAACGCGAGACTCTCGCGTAAGAGGAACGCGAAGCGCGCCATGTTCGGCGGCCGTCGTGTCACACCGCAGTCTTTGACGAAACTCCTTCGAGGAAGGTCGTCGTCGTCGTCATCCAAGAAGGGCAAGAAGAGAAGGACAGTTAGGAAGAAGACGAGGAAGACGAGGAAAGCAGTGAGGAGAACTTCCGTACGTGATATATTCAATTAACACACACGCTAGCAAAGTCGTTTCTACATCAAAAGTCGTGTGAATGCGTCAAGACGGAATTGGACTTATTCTCCCTACCGCCGACGCAGACCAGCATCGAGAGCGGCAAATGGATTCAGTACGAACCAATCTCCACACTGACTGATGATTCGCCCATCGAGTTTGTTGTGCCCGGCAACGGCGAAGAATACACCGATCTTTCGCAAACAATGTTGGAAGTTACAGCGTCTATTGTCAAGTCGACAGGAGCGGCAATCGCAGATGCCGATGAATCGAACAAAATTGGCCCAGTCAACAATTGGCTGCACACGTTATTCAGTCAAGTCGATATGAGTATGAATCAGAAACTGGTCACACCACAAAACAACACTTATGCATATCGAGCGTATATTGAAACATTGCTGAATTACGGCTATGATGCTAGGAAATCACATTTAACATGTGGATTGTGGAACGCGGACGATGCCGGCCACATGGACAATACTCTGGACGATAACGATGGACTAAAGGCGAGACGAAAAATGACAAATAAAAGTCGTGAAATCGATATGCTCGGTCGCCTACATGTGGACATGTGTAATCAGAACAAGTTCCTGTTGAACGGTGTGGAACTGCGTTTTAAACTGATCCGATCAAAAGATTCCTTCTCCATTATGTCGGATGATGGTGACTACAAGGTGCACATTGTTGATGCGAATCTCTGGATACGAAGGTGTAAAGTTAGCCCCACTGTACTGTTGGCGCACAGCAAGACGCTTCAGACCGGCACAGCTAAATACCCAATCACTAGAGTGGAATTGAAAACATTCACACTGCCGTTTGGAGTGAGGAGCAAAACTTTGGACAATGTGTTTCTAGGTCAAGTGCCGAAACGAATCATTGTCGGACTGGTCACCAACGCCGCTTATAATGGCGATTTAAAAAAGAATCCATTTAACTTTCAAAATTTCAAAACCAACTACTTCTCGCTGTACGTGGACGGTGAACAAGTGCCGTCCAAACCGCTACAACCACACTACGAAACCGGCAAGGGAAAATACGTGATGGCGTATCACAGTCTGTTTTCAGGCTCCGGCATACACTTTAGCGATGCTGGTAATCTCATAAATAGAGACGATTACGACGATGGATACTGTCTGATGGCATTCGATCTAACACCTGATATGTCAGCAAGCGACACGACTCATTGGAACCTAGTGCGCAACGGTAGTGTGCGTATGGAGATTGCTTTCGACACGGGGCTCACAGAGACTGTCAACTGTCTGGTATACGCAGAGTTTGACAACGTCATAGAAATCGATCGTCATCGCAACGTGTCTGCGGACTTTGGTGGTTAGATCGTCGGCGGCGGCGTCATCGTCCTCCTCCTCAGTCTACAACCAACATTCGCACAAGATGGATCGTTTATGCAGAGTACCGCGTAAAGATTTATCATCTCCAATTATTGTAGATTTTCAATGTTTCAAGGACAACGCAAATGACTACATTCTGAAGGAAGTGTGCGTCTTGGAATTGGCCAGTGGAACACTGCTAATGCATCATATCGCCAAACCACCATTCAGTCGAGATTTCCTATCACAAGAGAAACTGCGTGAAAGCTATTGGCTCACAAAACACTGTCACGGATTGGAATGGGACCAAGGTGATATCTGGTATCATGTGCTAGAGGAAAAGTTACGCGCATGTATCGCCAAACGACCGATTGTCTACGTCAAAGGTGCTGAGAAAAAAGAGTTTGTACGATACAATTTCATCACGGATCACTGTACTACTAATGTCATGGATATCAACGATATTGGCTGCGGATCACTGTCGTCAATCAACAGTCTACTATCAACAAACGCAGTGCGATGTCGCCACCACAGAACAGCTCACACACGATGCGCTCTAGCCAATTGCATCACATTACGCAGTTGGTTACATCTAAGTACAAATATCGCTGACGCTGATGATTACGCTGACGATGGTGAGAGTGATACCAGTTCCTGCTTTTGTTTTGCTACTAGCACTACTACTCCTACTACTGACTGTGGCGTCGACACAGTGGAATGAATACCTTAGAGATACAAAAGTGTATGGCTAAACTGCCCGTACAGAATGTTGGTGTCTACGCTGCGGATCAATTGCCCCATTATATTTCACCATCTACTGCTATGATTGTGAACACTGATCCACACAATGAAGACGGTACTCACTGGGTCGCTTTCTACCTTAACAGAGGAGGAGGAATAATTGAATTCTTTGACAGCTACGGTCAACCGCCACATCTTCAATTCTACCAAGGATTCCTGAGACGCAACGCTCGTCGCTACCTGTACAACGAGCATCGCCTTCAAAGTGACAACACTCTGGTCTGCGGTCAATACTGCCTTGTATTCCTGTACTGCCGCACCCACTACGGCATGAAGATGAAGGACTTTGTGCAGCTTTTTGAACACTCTTCTGTCGGCCACAACGACGCACTGATCAGAAGACTCTTTGCACAAATGTATACCAATTGAGTTTTGAAATTTTGCATTTGTTTTTTATCAATAAACTAGTTGTGTACTCAGAATAAAAAAAGAATCATTCTTATTATTTCCCATCCTCGCCTCCTTTAGTATTTACTTTTAGCAATTAGTCAGACAGACACATATTGAACGAGCAAAACAGATATTGAATGCAAATTTTGAGGTAAAAGATGAATGTAATGCTTTGAACACATACTGCAAAGGGGGGTGAAAGGGGGGTGTATCGATACACCCCCCTTTCACCCCCCTTGCGTGTTGGTGAAAACACTAGGTCTGACCCAATTTTGGACATACCTATCATACAATGATTGTAAAGTAACATTCATATCCTCGCCTCCTTTAGCAATTACACTTTTAGCAAGTAGTCAGACATTTGAATTGGTAGTTTACTTTTGAATCTTAAGACTATGTGAGGGGAGAAAAAAAAAGACGAATGTATATACGAACATATTGGCTATTTATTTACACACCTTATATATATTTTACATCGAGTATGTGCTCCTGAACATTTGTGTTTGGCTAGCAAAAACGAGACTCGACACAAACTAACGACTAGAACAAAAGAGCACATTTCTAAGTTTTACGAGACTCGATACAAACTAATGACTAGATTTTTCAAAATAATTTACAAGTCAAGTCAGGGTCTTTGGTAATATGACACAACCACTCAACGCTCCTCATCCTCCGCCTCTTTAAGAATAATTGTATCACTCTGCGGTTATATTGCATAACGTATTCCTATATTACTAACATTTAGGTCTGATTAAAACAATAATGCAACGCAAAAAACGTACCTTGCTGCGTTGGTGTTGGTGGTGGTAGTTGTGGTCTCAAGCCGTGGAATCTGATGTGGTGTTGCACCAAATTGTTTCTACGCACATAAATACAACCACAAATGTTACAAACGTGTTACAAACGTGTGTGGCGTTCATCTTTAATATGGATTATAAGTTTTAATAATCACAAACAATACAGCACAACACGAACGTTTTAAATAGTTCAAAGGTGCTTTACGCAAATCGCAAATCGCAAATGATGATAATCAGCAACTAACACAAATCGCGTAGAACGGAACAGGATCGGACTAACACGTCTTCACGCACTGAACTCTCGAACTGAACTGAAGGAGGGTTGGTGATGTGGGTGACTATCCCCACTAATGGATTTCGGAGAAGGTCGGGGCAAAAACTCTCAACCGCTGTCTGGGGTAAAGACCACCCTGCTCTAATGGAACTCGATACGGGCGGACTATTATGGGTTCCTAGAAGGGTCAGCCGTCTTCCCGTCGAGGTATCAAATTACAGCATCCGCATTCCCAGACAGGTCTCAACTTGTCGGTTTTTTGTGTGAACACCTGCACCCTCCAGTCGAGGTATCAAATTACAACATCCGCATTCCCAGACAGTAGACTGGACGCGTCAGTCGGTTGTGCGAACAGCTGCCTCGGTGCAGAGTACTTGAAGGGGGGTGTATCGATACACCCCCCTTTGCAGTATATGTTCAAAGCATTGCAATTATATTCTCCTCAAAATTTGCATTCACTGGTAGTTCAATTGACCGCAAGCGCTGATGGGCTAGCTCTGTTGGTTGTAGCGTTACCCTGTTCAACTCTTGTATTAATTATCCAAAGTATGTCATGTGGGTACTGAGAATACTCGGCTTGACGAGGAGATTCCAAAAATGCAAAAAAAAGGTCAAAAGTGTGGTGCGGGCCCCTTTTTTGTAAACATCATCCAAAGTGTACGATGTGGGTACTCAAATGACTCGGCTCGACTAGACGAACAAGAATCTGCAATCAGAATTCAAATCCGACTTATGGTAACCGATATAGCCCCACCCCCCTACATCATCCAAATGTGCTTTGTGGGTATGCAAATTTCTCGGCTCGACTAGACGAACAAGAATCTGCAATCAGAATTCAAATCAGACTTATGGTAACCGAGATAGCCCCCCCCTACATCGTCCAAATGTACTTTGTGGGTACTCAAATTTCTCGGCTCGACTAGACGAACAAGAATCTGCAATCAGAAATATGATCCGAGGTTAGGTTAGGTTAGGATGGGTTAGGTTAGGTTAGGTTAGGTTAGGTTAGGTTAGGTTAGGTTAGGTTAGGTTAGGTTAATATTCGCAAAAAAAAAAATTCGCAAAAAAAAAAATTCGCAAAAAAAAAATTCGCGAGGGGGGGGGCTCGGGGGGGGTGGCCCTCCTGTCCCTCCTGCCCCAGGAATGTCCATTATACCCTACTTTTTAGATAGGTAAAATACCCCCGTAGCAGCAAACCTGCGTACTCAGCGATTTTCCAATGCATGTATATGTTTCTCACTGCCACATAAAGCCAGTTACCAAGTTTCATAAAAATACACGAATAAATAAGTGATATAAAGCATTTTATTTATTCGCCATAGGAATAACATTGAAAGCTGAGTACGCAGGTTTGCTGCAACAAGGAACACAAAATATGTGTTTTTATGCAATTATCAATATCATTTAACCAGTCAAAGCTGCATACGACGTTTTATTAATTAATGTTCATAATTAAGGGAGATATAAAACTTTACTTATTCTCCATAAGAATAACATCAGGGCTGAGTATGCAGGTCTGCTGCTTCTGGGATGCTAAAAAAAAATCAATTTTTCGTGCAAATATCAATATACCAGTACTACGTGAAGCCACATACCAAGTTTCATCAATATACATTCATAAATAATCGATATATCAAATTTTATTTATCCTCCGTAAGGATAACAATGGACAACGAACTGTGTTTAGCAATTAGAATATCTCTGCAACGGTTGGACATAGAATCACAATATAAACACCAAAATGATTGTTTTGTAGAGCTGAAATGGTTGGTAAAAACAAATGTAAAGTTTACATTAAAACTGAGGAAAAGGCAAAAAACTTTTTCCCATTAGATTAACATGAGAGATTTTATGAGCGGGTTTTTTAGCGAATTTCCCCTATAGGGAAGAAGCTATTACCGTAGGTCTCATGGTAAGATTTAAGCCCGAGACCATGACAACTTTTTTTTTTTAGGTCCCCAGATGACTAAAACACTATTCGTTCAAATTTATATATATGTATGTATGTATATATATATAAATATATATCTATATATGTGTCCGTGAATGCGATAACTTGAGTAAAAAATGTCCGATTTCGATGAAATTTGGCTCAAATGTGTAAATTGACATTTATGACTTTAAGTTCGAAAACCAGAAAAATCGGGCCATGGGAAGGGGGGTTTATGGGGGTTTTAAATTTTCCAAAAATCAGTTTTTTGCATTTTTTACCCTAAAATTTTTAAAACACTTAATTTTGGTTTAGACCATGTTATAGAGCTTAAAAAAACAAATAATATGGTATTTTGAATTATTAAGCTAGGTTAAGTGGTTGCAGAGAAAATCCAAAAAAACCTGCTCATAAAATCTCCTATGTTAATCTTATGGGAAAAAGGTTTTTGGCTTTTCCTAAGTTAATTTTGATGTAAACTTCACATTTGCTTTTACCAATCAATTCAGCTCCACAAAACAATCATTTTGGTGTTTAAATTGTGATTCTACGTCCAACCATTGCAGAGATATTCAAAGTGCTAAACACAGTACGTTGTCCAACGTTATCCTTATGGAGAATAAATAAAATTTGATATCTCCATTATTAATGAATGTATATTGATGAAACTTGGCACGTGGGGTCACGTAGTACTGGTATATTGATATTTGCACAAAAAATTGATTTTTTGTTGATTATCCCCGTAGCAGCGAACCTGCGTACTCAACCCCATGTTATTCTTATGGAGAATAAGTAAAATGTAATGACTCCAGTAGGGGGCATTAGAGGGTTCAAAACCAGCAAAGGCGCGGTGAGGATGCGAGGATGCAAGCCCCCCCCCCCGTGACGTCAGCCCCCCCCCGTGACGTCAGCCCCCCCCCCCCGGTGACGTCAGCCCCCCCCCGGTGACGTCAGCCCCCCCCCCGTCACGTGACCTGGCGGAAACCTAACATAGGCTGGCGATCGAGATGAGGAAGAGGTCGCCAGCCCTCTGTGCAATTCCTCACTCTTGTATTACCGGGCTCAAACTGGCAATCGACATGAGGAAGAGGTCGCCAGCCCTCTGTGCAATTCCTCACTCTTGCATTGCCGGGCTCAAACTGGCGATCGAGATGAGGAAGAGTTCGCCAGCCCTCTGTGCAATTCCTCACCCTTGTATTACCGGGCTCAAACTGGCAATCAACATGAGGAAGAGGTCGCCAGCCCTCTGTGCAATTCCTCACCCTTGTATTACCGGACTCAAACTGGCGATCGAGATGAGGAAGAGGTCGCCAGCCCTCTGTGCAATTCCTCACCCTTGTATTACCGGACTCAAACTGGCGATCGAGATGAGGAAGAGGTCGCCAGCCCTCTGTGCAATTCCTCACCCTTGAATTACCGGACTCAAACTGGCAATCGACATGAGGAAGAGGTCGCCAGCCCTCTGTGCAATTCCTCACTCTTGCATTACCGGGCTCAAACTGGCGAGCGGCTCCGTGGAGTCACGTGTCGAGGCGCGTGCTAGGGCCTACGTGACTGCCCGGGGTTGTTTACTCATCAGCGGCCTTCCAGACCCCTCATCACTCCCACATTCCTCCGTTCTAGAAGTTTCCGACAAGTGTGTTGCATGAGGCCTCCTGACTGGAGTGCTCCCCGTTAGCGAAGGACCACCTCTCACGTTTCTGGAAGCTTCTAGAAGGTTCGCTGAAGCGTGCAACCTGGGTATAAAACCGAGGCAGAGCCGCGCGCGCGCGACCTCAGTGTTGTTCGAGACGTCACCATGAACGGAAGCGGAGTCAGCGCAGCCGAAGTGGACCAAACGATCCGCTCCTTCCTAGAGGAGCTGAACGCAATGAACGATGAGAACGCCAACGCACCGCCAGTTCAGCAGGGATGTGCGTCAAAGAAGAAAAAGCTCGATGGGTGGACTGTAAAGAGGAAGGAAGTGCCTATCGATTCCCCGACACTGTGCTGGTCCGCTGGCGGATATCAGTACACTGTGAAGAACCCTACTAACAGCGGTAACGTACTGTTGAAGATGAATGTGTTCAAAGGAGGTCGCCCCACGTTCAGCTGCGGCTTGTACTTGGACGAGGAGCGAAACGATGAAATCTGCATATGTCTAGAGGACCTGCTATCCAGATTGCAAAACCTATGGCTGGCAAATAGCGAGACGGGAGAGTCAAGATACGACGGGATCACTAGGACCGCTACTCCTCTACCCACTTGGCGAAAGACCGATTGCATCATCTCAGGGAAAACCAAGAGGAGTGCGCACTCCAAGCGCGCTACCCAGTAAACGAGAGAGCGTGGAAAATTCCACTAAGCAGTTAATAACCGAGATGCTTCTAGAACAATCTACTTGTTTACGCAGTAAAGCTTTCCATTACGTCAGCCTTCCTGGAATTGAGCGTGGAAACTTCCACTAAGCAGTTGATAACCGAGACGCTTCTAGAACAATCCACTTGTTTACGCAGTAAAGCTTTCCATTACATCACCCTTCTTGGAATTGAGCGAGTAACTATGCCATCATGTTGTTGATACGCGTGAGTCGGCACGTAGACACCGCCAATAAAAGGCGACTCGGTGGCGAGAGCCGGTCATTCTGCATCCAGCCGCTGCGCCATGCTCAACACGGACCAGAAGATGGACCTCAGGACAGCCCTCAATAGCTGCAAGGCCGCGGGTTACACTCGCATCGCGGATCTGTGGGACAACGCGGTGTACCCGATTCGCTCATTCGAGCGGGTAGATACACCGTACGGCGAGGCGGTGATGGCCACCTTGGAGGGTCTCGTCGGCGACGACCCGATCCGGATCTACATGCCTCGACGGTTCCTTGCAGTCCTGGACGACAACGCCATCTCCCAGTACAACGTTGGCGTGGGGCCGAGGACGAGCCTTGTAAAGAGAAGCGGCCCTCCTGGCAGCAAACTTCCTTTCCTGGAATTTGTATAAAATAAACGGTATTTCCTATTCCCTTATTTCCTTCCAAAATTGAAAAATAAAATCAAATAAAAAAGAGCAAGAAAAGAACCTTTAGTTACAAGAGCCGAGGTGGCGGTGCACGGCGGTCAGTAGACGCCATGGACTTGAGGTGGAAACACCCGTTCACCGCCATCGTGGCCGGGCCTTCGGGCAGCGGCAAGTCGCACTTCGTGGCTCGCTTCATAGAGCACGCCGACCGCATGTGCGATACGCGGTTCGCCCGCATCACTTGGCACTATGGCAGCGGTGGTGGCGGTGGCAAGAGCCGTGCGGACTCTGCCGTGCGCTACGTAGCCGGCCTGCCAGACCTGGACGACTACGACGGTAGCGAGCCCGCCCTGGTTATTGTCGATGACATGATGCGCGAGGCTGGCTCCGGCGTGGCGGACCTGTTCACCAAGGGCTCGCACCACCGCAACATGAGCGTGTTCTTCATCACGCAAAACCTGTTTCACCAGGGCAGGGGGCAGCGCGACATATCGCTGAACGCCCACTACATAGTGTGCTTCAAGAATCCCAGGGACCGCGCTCAGATCAAACACCTGGCCCGCCAAGTATACCCGGAGAACCCCAAATTCGTGGAGGAGGCTTACGCGGACGCCACGCGTGATCCGCACGCCTACCTGCTCATAGACTTGAAACAGTCCACGCCTGAAAAGATGCGCGTACGTTCAACCATTTTCCCAGACGATCCGGTGAACTACGTGTACCTGCCCAAGAAGAAGTGATAAATAGGCCGAGCGCGCGCCAGCGTCAGTCATCATGTCACACCGTGTGAAGAAGGACGCGGCGCTGCTGAGGGCCCTAATACACGCTACGCCCAAAGAACGCAAGGCCCTGTTAAAAGTGTGCGACAAGAGTCGCATCAAGTCGTTGTGCGAGTGCGCGTATAACGTGCTACGCGGAAACGTACCGCTTTCTCCCTGCCTCAAACGCAAATTGAGCAAACACAAACAGGCGCTCAGACGGCTGGTGAAACGCGGCGAGGGTTGGACCAAGAAGCGACACTACCTCGTCCAACGGGGCGGAGGGATCCTCCTACCTCTGCTGTTGAACGCTGTTCTGCCCGTTCTAGCGCAGAAGCTAATCGGACATGGAGTACGCTAGGAAAATGGTGGTTGTACCGCAGGAGCTCATCGAGAGATTGCGAGAAGGACCGGGACCAGGGTCGGAGCCAAGAGGAGGAGCAGGTAGCGCCAATAAGCCAGCCAGCCTGGACGCTGAGATGCATCGCATATTGAGCGACAAGCGGCTGGACGATACGGAGAAATGGAAACAATATCAGCAGGTGTTACAGCGGTTCCTGCACTTTTCCGCGGCTAAACGTCAACCCATAGGTCTGTCAATCATCGAGGGCGAGGACAGGGAGGAGGAAGCGGCAGGGGGTCCGAGTCAGATGAAGCACGAGTCTAGCGCCTCGGCGGAGGAGGACATTGTGGAATCGTTCTCAAAAATCTACAGGTCGGTGGCGCGCAACTTGTTGCGATTCATGACCCGTCAAGGCAGCCCCATCGCCTGGGACGCCAGTGGGGCGGTGTACGTGAACAAGGTGAAGATCCCCGATTCCAATATAGTGGACATCGCGCACAGCATAGTGAGAGCGCGAAGGGCGGACCGATTGCCTACCGGCTGGCATCAAGTGATGGCCGCCTTGAAGGACATGAACGTGCCCAAAGAATACGTGAGCAATCCCACGGCGTTGCATTACTTAGGCGTGGGGCTGGACTCGGCATCGAGCCCCTGGGGAGACACGACGACAGCCTCGTCGACACCCCTCTCACCGAGGTTGACGCCGATACTGGACCGCTTGAGACCACGGCCCCCAGCGGCCAGGAGAAGGATAATAACCGAGGAACCCGACCGGGAATCGTCATTGGACAACTGGGAGCCGTTCACACCGTAATGGAGAAGCTGTACTACGACCCGAGCCAGCCCGGTTCCCTCGGCGGGGTGGCCGCCCTGGCCAGAGCCGCGCGCCTACCGAAACGTCGGGTAGCCGACTGGCTGCGCGCCCAGGACACCTACACGCTGCACAAGCCTGCGCGCAAGCGGTTTCTCCGCAACCGCTACGCCGTGTTCGGGCCCCGGGAGCTGTGGCAGGCGGACCTGAACGACATGCGCGGCCTGAGCCGGTACAACGACGGAGTCAACTACCTGCTGACTGTGATAGACGTATTCAGTAAGCGGCTGTTCGCGGTACCACTGAAGAGGAAAAGCGGGCCTGAGGTGGCTGCTGCGTTCGAGAGGATATTCGCTGAGGCGACTCCTCGCTGCCTACAGACCGACAAGGGGACGGAGTTCACCGGGGCCGCGACCAAGCGAGTGTTCAAGAGTCACGGTGTAAACTACTTCACCACGCAGAACCCCGACGTGAAGGCGGCGGTGGTGGAGCGAGTCAACCGCACGCTCAAGACCCGCATGTGGCGCTACCTGACCTACAAGAACACGTATCGCTACGTGGACGTGTTGGACAGGCTTGTGGACGCCTACAACCGCAGCCCGCACAAGAGCCTGGGTGGCCTACGACCCGTGGACGCGGACAGCGGCGATGGTCAAACGGTGTACAAGGTGTGGCGTCACATGTATGGAAAGGCGATCCGGCGACACAAGCCCAGGTTCGAGCCGGGCGACACGGTGCGCATAGCCAAGGAGAAGGGCACGTTCGCCAAAGGTTATGAGACCAATTGGAGTAAGGAGCTGTTTGTGGTGGATCACGTATACGGGTCGCATCCTCTGCCATTGTACGTGTTGCGCGACCTGAACGGGACGCCGCTGGAAGGGCGCTTCTACGAGCACGAGATGCAAAAGGTGACGATCGCCCCGGATCGCCTGTATCAAATAGATAAAATACTGGACACCGAGGGGCGAGGCTCCAGTAAGCGCTACCTAGTCAAGTGGGCCGGTTACGGAGAGGACTTCAACTCGTGGGTACCCGCAGCGGACGTGCAACAGCTGCGATGACGAGGCACGACCAGTTTTACCTGACGTTGCCCAGTAACAGTTCAATGAATTACTATCCCAACAACATGGTGACAAACTACACGACCCATCTACCCTCGACCGTTGATCTGTCAGACGGCGAGTGGGAGGTCGCTCTGGCGGAGGCGCACTACCCCTTCTCTTTTCTGACCGTCGGTGAGGGAACCTACATCAAACTAGTGCTGGGAATGAGGGACTCGAAAGGCGGGTTGGCCGTGGTGGACAAGTTGTTAATCAAAGTGGAGCCGGGCAATTACAGTAGTACCGAGGAACTCGTGCACGCAATCAACAACCACCCTCAAATGAAGAGTAACCTGTGCGCCTTCTCGTATGACGAGAGGTCCTCCAGGGTGGAATTGATGTCGACGTCTTCAGCCGTTCAGAGCCTCAAACTGAGCCCCAGTTTGGCGCTACAGTTTGGCTACGAGGTGGATACGGATATCGTCAAGCGTCACAGGTCCGTGAGGCCGGCTAACCTCTTCGCCGGTCTACCATCACACATGTACGTGTATTGCGACCTGGTGGAACCCCAACTGGTGGGCGACGCTGTGGCACCACTACTGAAGATCCTCAACATCGACATCAGGAATTACACGTACGGTGCCAACACGACAGTGTATATAATAGACCCGCACTACGTGCCGGTGATTAAAACCTCATTCGAGAGCGTGGAAATCGATTTAAGGGACAACCAAGGGCGACACTTGCCATTCCACTTCGGGACCACGTGCATGAAGCTTCATTTCAGGAAAGAGAGGCAGCGGCAATGAATCCGAGCGATCCCTATCTGGCGTATTACCGCCACCAGCAGGCGGGCCATGGCGTATCCTCCGTATTCAGAGGAGCCGCTTTCCAACGCGGACACGGCATCGGCAGTTTCCTAGGCGGGCTGATGCGTACAGTGGTCCCGTTGATCAGATCCGGCGCATCGACGCTGGGCAAGGAGGCGCTGAGGTCCGGTGTGGGCTTCTTGGGCGACGTGGCGGCGGGCACAGCCAACCCCCGAGTCGCGGCCAACGCCCGACTCAGACAGTTTACCGGGTCGCTGAAACGCAGGGCTGATGAAAAACTGGATCGCGTGCTGAGCGGTGGTGGTGCCTATAAGAAGAGGCGTGTACAGCAGGTTACTCCTCAGTCTCTGGCGAAACTCCTCGGAGCGAGGAGGAAGAGCGCTACGCCCAAGAGGAAGCCCGCAAAACGTGTCGCTAAGAAGAGGAGAAGCAAGAAGAGCGAGAGTACCGTGAAGGACATTTTTGGATAATGGCGTTTCTACATCAGAAGTCGTGCGAGTGTGTCAAGACCGAGTTGGACCTGTTCTCGCTACCGCCCACGCAGACCAGTATAGAGAGCGGTAAATGGGTGCAGTACAAGCCCATCTCCTCCCTGACAGACGACTCGCCCGTGGAGTTCATAGTTCCGGGTCACGGGGACGAGTACACGGATCTGTCACAGACGCTACTGCATGTGAAGGCTACCATTAGAACGGCTAACGGAAGCGCTGTAACGGGTGATCAAGCGATAAAAGAGGTGGGTCCGATTAACAACTGGCTGCACTCGCTGTTCAGTCAAGTGGACCTGTACCTGAACAACAAACTGGTGTCTCCTCAGAACAACACGTACGCCTATCGAGCCTACCTGGAGAACCTGTTGTCCTATGGCGGTGATGCCAAGACATCGCACCTCACCGCGGAGTTGTTCTACGAGGACTATGCCGGGTACATGGACAATACTGAGGAGGATAATGCCGGGCTCAAGAACCGGAGGGAGTTTGTCAAGGGCAGCCGGTACGCGGACATGGTCGGACATCTGCACGTCGACCTGTGCAACCAGGAGAAGTTCATGTTAAACGGCGTGGAGATGCGCTTTCGCCTGATCAGGTCAAAGAACTCATTCTCCATCATGTCCAAAACCGTGACAGACTACAAAGTGGACATCGCCGAAGTCAACCTGTTCATGCGCCGCTGTAAGATCAACCCGAGCGTGCTGTTGGCTCACAGCAGGACGCTGGAGTCGGGTACAGCCAAATATCCCATTACGCGCGTGGAAGTCAAATCCTTCACGCTACCCTCCGGTATCAGCAGCAAGACTCTGGACAGTGTGTTTCTGGGACAACTGCCGAAACGCGTTATAGTTGGCCTGGTCAGCAATCAGGCGTTCAACGGGGACTACAAGAAGAACCCGTTCAACTTCACCCACAGCCACGTGAACTTCTTCGCGCTGTACATAGACGGTGAGCAAGTGCCATGTAAGCCGCTTCAACCGGATTACACGTTCGGTCAGGAGTTGTGCGTGCTCGCCTACCACACGCTGTACACTGGCACCGGCATCAATTTCTCAGACTGTGGTAACGAAGTCAGTCGCAACGAATACCCCTACGGATACTGCCTGATGGCGTTTGATCTGACGCCCGATATGGCGGCCTCTCAATCCAGCCACTGGAACATGGTGCACAACGGTAACCTGCGCATAGAGATTGGGTTCTCCGAAGCCTTGGCGGAGGCGTTCAACTGCATAGTGTACGCCGAGTTGGACAACGTCGTGGAGGTGGACCGTCATCGCAACGTCACAGTCGACTTTGGCGGGTAAACGAGTTGCCGCGCGCTCAAGGTCACCGCACGCGGACCGTTAGGTTTTGGCGGGTAAACGAGTTGCCGCGCGCTCAAGATCACCGTGCGCGGACCGTTAGGTGATGGCGGCGCGCGCACCCAAGGTTATCCCGCTAGGCGCGCTCCCGCCAGCGCTCAGTCGAGTTCAGTCAGCCGTACGGGATGGACGTGCCGCCACCGATCTACAACGAGCCGCCGCCAGCGCGCTGTCATCACGGAAGCGTGGTGATGGATATGCAGTGTTTTAAAGACAGTGATAATGACTTTCTACTGAAAGAGGTTTGCGTGGTGGACGTGACTACCGGCACGCTGCTCCTACATCACATCGCCCGCCCGCCCTTCAGTAAGGACCTCCTGACTTCCGAGAAACAGCGCGAGAGCGTCTGGGTCACTCGCCACTGCCACGGCTTGGAGTGGGACCAGGGGGACATCGCGTACGTCGCCCTGCTGGACAAGCTGCGCTCCTGCCTCATCCACCGTCCCCTGGTCTACGTCAAAGGATCGCAGAAGAGGGACTTTGTACAACGCCACCTCATAACCGAGCCCGCCGCCACCACCGCTCAGGACATGGAGGATCTGGGCTGTGGGTCGCTCAACGGTCCACCCACCTACCGGACCCTGCGCTGTCGCCACCATAAGAGCTCCCACAACCGTTGCGCCCTTCATAACTGCATAGTATTGCGGGACTGGCTCGTGGCTAACGACACACTGGACTCGTCCACCTCGAGCTGCCTGTGCTGCTTCCGTCCACGATGAATACCGTCCAGATCAGAGAATGCCTGGCGAAGATCCCCGGACTGAGGAACGTTGCGGTCTACGCCTCTGACCAACTACCGGACGTGCCGGTCAAGCCTCTCACCGCCATCGTGTCCAACACGGTAGCACACACCGAGGGAGGCGAACACTGGGTGGCGTTTTACTGCTCGGAAGAGGACAGACTCGAGTACCTGGACAGCTACGGAAGGCCGCCATACCAGGCCGACTTTCAAATGTTCCTGAGGCGCAATCCTCATCACCGCCACTATGTCTACAACAGGTATCGACTCCAGGGCTACGATACCTCTGTTTGCGGCTACTACTGCCTCACTTACCTGTACTGCCGGGCTGTTCTCCGCACGTCACTCAGCGACTACGTCCAGCTCTTCGACCCTGCCGCTCCCGCCACCAACGACGCTCTCGTCCGCAGACTCTTCCACTCCATATTCGCTTAAAACTAGTTTGTAAGGTTTTTGTAATATGTGTCTGTAACCTTATTACTGTACAATACATGCCTCATAATGATAAAGCTTGTGTTTTCATTTCTCCTTTCTCCTTACTAAATTTAAAAAATTAGCAAAACTGAGGCAGCGGGGCTGGACCTCAGGTTTATATACCAGCGGCGCGTGTCACTGGCTGAGCCCCCGCCAAGCGGCAGTGAAGGTCGCCAAAGAGGGCGCGTCACGAGACCCCTCGGACATCAGCAAACCGCTGAGTAATTCGAGGGTGCAACCTTGAGCGTCAGCAAACCACTTAGCAACTCCTTCCTGGGCAACTCCTTCAGGGCCGTCCCCGACACGCGCTGCCAATCGCTCTCGGTTGGCGGGGGCTTTTTAAGCTGCACGGCTCGGGCCAAACGGCCCATAACGCCTTTCCGAGCCTAACGGCTTGTGACTTTTGAGTGAGCAAAGGGAGGAAATAAACAACTCGGGTTCATGCTGTACATAAAGCTATTATATTTTCTTACAAATACTATTTACAAATTTTTCTTAAAATTAATATTAAAACTAAACAGGGAATTCCTCTTCCTCGTCTTCGTCCTGGCGCTCCTCCTCCTCCTCACCGTCCACCTCCATCCGTCGATCTCCTCTCCTGGCTGGCGGTAGTGGCGGGACGTCCTTGTGTCCCCACGGCAGAGTGTGGATGCCGTCGGGGAGGACACACCGCTTGTCGTCAGTCGGGCTGAGGCTCAGCTTGTCCACTTCCACGGTGTAGACCCGGTGCAAGTGAGACTGGAAGCGGACGTTGGTGGTGCGCTTTTGGACCCCGTCAAACAGGCACTCTTTGTAGTCGTCGGGGGTGAGGACGTTCTTGACAACGCCCTTCGCCACCCCCTTGGCTCGCTTGAGAGCCTTGCTGCCGCCTGTCGCCGCGTCCTCGATGTCCATAAAGTACAGCTTGGACCGCAGGCCGAGGTACTCGTATAAGGACAGGCCGTTGCACTCGTCCTTAAACTTTCCAATGACCTTGGCGTTGACGGGGCTGTAGCAGGGGTGGGACCTCGGATAGCCGCTGGTGTCGAAGTCGTCCAGGTGTTCCTTCATCTCTGCGTAGACGTCCTGGGACACGATGTCAAAGACGAAGCTGTCCGTGTCCATGTAGTCCACGGTGAGGCGGTCACCGTAGCGCTCCTTCATCTTGCGCAGGAACTCGTACATGAGCCACTTGCTCAGCTCCAGGACTGTCATGCCTACGTAGACGGGCTTGTCCAACACGATGTTGACCTTGGACAGATGCACCAGGGCCACGTCCTCCGTGTAGTACGTCCGGTCCAGGAAGTTGGATCTGGCGACGTACTTGGAAAACCTCTCCGGGGTGCACACCAGCTTCACGTTGAGGCGCTTCCGTACATTCTCGATGGTCTTGCCGAAGACTGCGTTGTTCATGAGCTTGAAGAAGTCCTGTTCGAACTTCGTCCTGGCCCTCTTCCGCAGCTCCGTGTTCATCAGGATGTACGGTTCCAACCACCGCGACTGGCGAAAGGAGATCGCCCGATGCACCGCGACCAGCTCCAATCCGTTTTGCAGCGCCTGCTGCAAGACCCTGTAGTGACAGATGTAGTGCGTCTTGTCGTCCAGGGTCGTCAACAGTTTGGGGAACTTCCCTGTTGGCGGGCGCTTCGTCTCGCAGCAGTAGGGAAGGTCCTTGTGCAGGTCGTGTAGGCGCGCGGGGTAGTGGAGGTCCACCTCCAAGATGTAGCCTCGATCGGCCTCTGCGTCCAGCGCCGCGACGTCCAACGCCTGGATTTCCTCTCGGCTGAGCCACTCGAAGTCTCCGGTCGGCAGGCGCTGGGACATGGCCCAGCCGTAGAGGTTGTTGGCGTCCAGGTACAGGAGGAAGCGCGTGGGCTCGTCCGGGCGGTAGTCCGGGCACCTGTCGTGGTTGGCCTTGGCGTAGCGGGTGATGGCCTGTGAGATGCCTCCCCGGATCCCCTGCTCCACGAACAGGTACATGTCAAAGTCCTGCAGCGTGTCCAGCTCCACACCGCAGGTCTTGAGCATTACGTCCCAGGCGTAGGACGGCAGGGTGTAGTAGTGGGCGGGGTCCAGCCCGTACTCTGCCAACGAGGTGTCGCGGAACTGCTCAAAGACATCGGTGAGCAGGGCGATGTCGCATCGCAGGTACTTGTCCGCATAGTCCTTGAGGTTGTGACACTCGAAGGCTCGCCACACGTTGAGGGCGTGCTCGTACTCCTCGTCCTTGATGTCCTCCAGGGTCATGGAGTTCCTGAACGCCTCCTTGGGAGGCAACTCCCTGGTCCTGTACAGTGTGTCGTAGGACGTCACGAAGTCGTAGGGGAACACGCCCTTCCTGCGCACCAGGTCGAACAGCCGGTCGTCGGGGAAGCGCTTCCTCGTCTCGCGCATCCTGTCCGTGGGGAGTCCCGCCGCCAGGTTGGCCAGGCTCATGGACAGGAACCTGTAGGTGTCTAGGAAGCGCACCGCGAAACTGCTCTGTCGTTGGTTGTCCCCGGGCTGACCAAAGTGGAATCGCTTGGTAAAAGCGATGTACCGCTCCTCCGTGTGGGCCAACACGTCCACGTCGCCGGGGTCGATGGCCAGCTCGCGCACTACGAAGTGGGCGTCGTAGTTGGACAGGTTGTGGAAGTAGCAGTTGATGTGTCGCTGTTCCCGGTACCTGAGGTTGCACGAGCGGTGGGCGGCTCCTCGGAACTCGTAGGGCGGGGCGTGATTGTGGTCCCGCACCTTGACGTCCTGGTCCGTGAACTCCTTCTAGCAGAGGTAGCAGTGAGTCGCTGCCAGGTACTCGTCCATCTCCTGCCGGGTCAGAGAAGGGTGCAGAGCTCTCATGCTGAATAGGAACTCCCACAGTGCCAGCACGTCCATCTTGAGCCTCTCCATGAAGACCTTGGACGCATCAGCCCCGAAGTAGACGCGGGGCTCGAACTCCTCCAGGCCGAGCGAGTCCACGATCTGGTAGGCGAAGGCGTACGGGACGTGCAGTTGCAGGGGCCTCGTGCCGGGCGGCGCTTCCGCAGGGTCAACAGCGACAGGCTGCAGAGCACACTCAAAGTCGGCATAAACGCAAAAGCGCTCGCGCCGAGTGTACTCGGGGTGGGCGAAGCGGATCTGCTGCTTCTTCGGTAAGTCCAAGCGGAGGGGAGCCTTGGCGGTGCAGTATCGCATGTGCTCCTCCAGACGCTCGGCACCGGACAGTTGCAGCTTGTTGGGCTGGTTGTCGAAGTAAGCGAAGCATCGCTTACACACGTAGATAGCGCTTTCGCGGGACGTCAGCTGGGCTCGCACTAGCCTACTCATGTTTGTGATGTAGGCGTAGTGACTGTCCCCGCCAGTAGTCACGTACAGCAGGTCCCGGTGATCCTCCAACTCCCGCTTGCAGATCTTCAGCGGGAACACGCGGTCCTGGAACTTTGGCGATCCGTCAGGGCGTCTCCCCACCATAGCACGCTCGATCCCGTACACGTTGACGCTGATGGGGTTCCTCTTCTCGAAGACCTTAATGTCCTTCACAGCCACGGGGAAGCGTAGGCCGACCCAGTCGTAGCGTGCCATGACGTCCGGTGTGTATGATGTGGGCCTCTCCGGGTGTTGCGCGACGAACTTGGCCAGGATGGCGTACGCGAAGCACATGTCATCGACGTTTTGCACGTTGATAACGGCGCGCGTCTCGCAGATGGTCCTGGGAAGCTGGACGAACCGAGCTCCGCGTTCTCCCAACGGGGTGTAGAGGTTGACGCGGATCTCCAGGTCGCGTATCCGGAGATAGCTCCACCCGCTACCCACTAGCAGGCACTGCTCCTTCTCTTCCTCCAACTTGTGGAAGGACGCCGACAGGAAGTCCTCCAAGTTGGACGCAGCGGTGAGAGGCACGTTCTTCGTCTTGAAGGCCCGCAGACAGGTGGCCCCGTGGACGTTAGCGAATTCGCATTCCAGGAACATGTTGACCTTGATGTTCGGGTGTCGGGTCCTGACGTCGGTCAGCAGTTCCAGGACGCTGTCGAACAGCAGCACCAACGCGTCCTCCACGGCCAAGAAGTCCTCCATGGGCCGGGACAGGCCGAAGGTCAGAAGCCGTCCGCGGAACGCCCGTTGGATGGGGCGAAACGTGGGTAGTCCGCCACCACCCACCATCCCGTCGGGTGCCGTGCTTGGTCCAGGCTGGGGCTCGCGGCTGGGTCCGGGCTGAGGCTCGGAGCTAGGTCGGGGCTCGGGTGACAGAGTGGGCAGGCGCGGCATCTCGTCCACAACGAGGTTCCTCACGATGGGGCAGTTGTGGGCCTCGTGGTGGTCCCGGTTGTAGCGCCGGGTGAAGCCTCGGTCGCAGTAGGCGCACGCGAACCTCATACCGCGGTGGGCGCTCGCCATGTGCCGCTGGAGGTACGCGGCCCTGCGCGGTTATAAATTAATAGCGGCCTTGTTTAATGGTGGATCTATGGGGTTCTTACGTCATTCCGACTGATTTTGACGAAACCTCACCACATGTCAGGCCATGACCTAAGAAAACCATCGCTTAAAGAAAATTGAAAATCCACTGTTAAACGGGCCCGCTATTAATTTTTAAATGTGTTTTCCTTATAGGATCTCGGCTGTTTACCGACCGATGTTGATGAAACTTCACCACATGTTGGGCAGCGGCTTAAGTAAACCATCGCTTAAAGAATATTGAAAATCCACTGTTAAACGGGCCCGCTATTAATTTTCAAACGTGTTTTCCTTATGGGATCTCATCTGCTTGCCGACCGAATTTGATGTGACTTCGTTACACGTTGTATGCCGGCTTGACTAAACCAACCTGCAAGCGGCTCCGCGATGTCACGTGTCGAGGCGCGTGCTAGGGCCTACGTGACTGTCCCAGCCTGTTTACTCATTAGCGGCCTTCAGGACCCCTCTGTTCTAGAAGGTTCCGGCAAGTGCGTCGCATGAGGCCTCCTCCTGACTGGAGTGCTATGTATGAGCATGTCATGTGTCGAAGCGCGTGCTAGGGCCTACGTGACTCTCCCAGCCTGTTACTCATTAGCGGTTCCGAGAATTGTTTACTACTTTCACCGCTTACTGTACGGTACGTAGCTATGTTACTTCAGTGATTGTCATTGCTTCCTTCATTCAGTTTGTGTTTGGAGCTCAGTGTATGTAGATGTTCTACTTCAGTGCTGTGCTAGTCTTTACTGAACCATATTCCGAGATTTTTTAAACGTAAGTATATGTAGCTCTTATAAGTTGTAGTGTGGAAGACTATTACATTTCCCTTTATAATAAGATTCTCATTTAAGGTATGATCGTTCAGCAATTTTGAAGTCATAATGTGTAAAGAGAGGTCTGGCCCATTAATAGAAGTTGAATAATTCGCATTATGTTTTAGGGAATACGATTCGTTAAATGTTTGAGCGAAATAATTATCTAACATTAATATTTAAACTTTTACATATCCCAGTACACTGAGCCTTGTCGTTGTTTCTTTTCAGATGGAGACGAGTGGATTTGTAATGACCTTAGAACAGTTATGTTTTATAACGATTAAAATTAATGAGTCAAACTTTAAAAATTTAAAATAGATTCATTTCCACTCTTCTAAAATTTTTTGAGGGAAATAAAATTAGGTTTTTGCTTTCCAAGCCTTTGTGGTGGGTGGAGAGTATAGATACCCGATGTTGAAGATGGCTGTTCCTCGTATGTGTAAGGTCTGTGGACGCGTCTTCACAAACGTTGGAAACCTGGCTCGTCACGCTGCATCCGCCCACAACGACCGTCATTACGAGTGCCATGTCTGCGGTAGACACTTCGGGCGAAGCGACAACTTGCGACGCCACCTCACCGCAGTTCATCCTCCTACTCCTCACGACCAAGCGCCAGGTACGGTTTTTATGTTAAACAAGAAAAGGTGGATTGCTAGCCTCTGTGTAATTCCTCAACTTTGTATTTACTGGACCTAGGTAAACTGGCGATTGAGATGAGGAAGAGGTCGTTATTTCTCTATACAGTTCCTCACCCATCCTCACGATCAAGCGCCAGGCATGGTTTTTATGTTAAACAAGAAACCGCTAGTACTAATGACTTGTTTTCGAGAGAGTAAACGGCTTTAGTCGAGTAAACAGATTCAAGTAGTAAACAAGGGGCTGTCAGCCTCTGTGCCTCACTCTTGTATTACTGGACCCGGGTAAACTGGCGCTCGAGATGAGGAAGAGGTCGCCAAGCCTCTATACAATTCCTCACCCTTGTATTTACCGGGCTCAAACTGGCGATTGAGATGAGGAAGAGGTTGCCAGTTCCTCACCCTCGTGTTTATCGGGGTCACTAATAGGACTTGTTTTCCTGTTCGCAGGCCATCCGTGCCCGTTGTGCTCCGTCGCCTTGGCGGGTCCCGAGGATCTTCGCCACCATATGGAAGCGGTCCACGGTGCGAGCCCGTCTGCTTCAACTTCCTCCTCCTCCTCCGCTGCAACACCACCCTTCAGAGACCCACGGCCCGAGTGCGACGCGTGCGGGCGGCGATTCGCCCGCGAGGACCTGCTCCGGCGCCACGTGCAGCTGGTGCACGTCAACGAGGCCCGTTGCACCGAGTGCGGCACCCTTTTCCGGTGAAGCCACATACCAAGTTGTATTAATTTATGTTCATAATTAAGGGAGTCAGTAGGGGGCATTAGAGGGTTCAAAACCAGCAAAGGCGCGGTGAGGATGCGAGGATGCAAGGCCCCCCCCCCGTGACGTCAGCCCCCCCCGTGACGTCAGGCCCCCCCCGTGACGTCAGCCCCCCCCCGTGACGTCAGCCCCCCCCCGTGACGTCAGCCCCCCCCCGACCGCCAGCAGCACTTTTCGTGATGACCTTGAACATGAGGAAAAAACTTTCGAGATGGTGGGTGGTGGCGGCGACGGACCGCCCACGTTCCGCACCATCCAACGGGCGTTCCGCGGACGGCTCCTGACCTTCGGCCTGTCCCGGCCAATGGAGGACTTCTTGACCGTGGAGGACGCGCTGGTGCTACTGTTCGACAGCGTCCTGGAACTGCTGGCCGACGTCAGGACCCGACACCCGAACATCAAGGTCAACATGTTCCTGGAATGCGAATTCGCCAACGTCCACGGGGCCACCTGTCTGCGGGCCTTCAAGACGAAGAACGTGCCTCTCACCGCCGCGTCCAACTTGGAGGACTTCCTGTCAGCGTCCTTCCACAAGCTGGAGGAAGAGAAGGAGCAGTGCCTGCTAGTGGGCAGCGGGTGGAGCTATCTCCGGATACGCGACCTGGAGATCCGCGTCAACCTCTACACCCCGTTGGGAGAACGCGGAGCTCGGTTCGTTCAGCTTCCCAGGACCATCTGCGACACGCACGCCGTTATCAACGTACAAAACGTCGATGACATGTGCTTTGCGTATGCCGTCCTGGCCAAGTTCGTCGCGCAACACCCGGAGAGGCCCGCATCGTACACACAGGACGTCATGGCACGCTACGACTGGGTCGGCCTACGCTTCCCCGTGGCCGTGAAGGACATTAAAGTCTTCGAGAGGAGGAACCCCATCAGCGTCAACGTGTACGGAATCGAGCGCGCCATGGTGGGGAGACGCCCCGACGGATCGCCAAAGTTCCAGGACCGCGTGTTCCCGCTGAAGATCTGCAAGCGGGAGTTGGAGGATCACCGGGACCTGCTGTACGTGACCACCGGCGGGGACAGTCACTACGCCTACATCGCGAACGTCAGCAGGCTGGTGCGACCCCAGCTGACGTCTCACGGCCACGCCATCCACGTGTGTAAGCGATGCTTCGCCTACTTTGACAACCAGCCCAACAAGCTGCAACTGTCCGGTGCCGAGCGTCTGGAGGAGCACATGCGATACTGCACCGCCAAGGCCCCCCTCCGCTTGTACATGTCCCAGAAGCAGCGGATCCGCTTCGCCCACCCCGAGTACACTCGGCGCGAGCGCTTTTGCGATTACGCCGACTTCGAGTGTGCTCTGCAGCCCGTCGCCGCCGACCCTGCGGAAGCGCCGCCCGGCACGAGGCCCCTGCAACTGCACGTCCCGTACGCCTTCGCCTACCAGATCGTGGACTCGCTCGGCCTGGAGGAGTTCGAGCCCCGCGTCTACTTCGGGGCTGACGCGTCCAAGGTCTTCATGGAAAGGTTGAAGATGGACGTGCTGGCGCTGTGGGAGTTCCTGTTCAGCATGAGAGCTCTGCACCCTTCTCTGACCCGGCAGGAGATGGACGAGTACATGGTGGCGACTCACTGCTACCTCTGCGGGAAGGAGTTCACGGACCAGGACGTCAAGGCGCGGGACCACAACCACGCCCCGCCCTACGAGTTCTGAGGAGCCGCCCACCGCTCGTGCAACCTCAGGTACCGGGAGCAGCGACACATCAACTGCTACTTCCACAACCTGTCCAACTATGACGCTCACTTCGTAGTGCGGGAGCTGGCTATCGACCCCGGTGATGTGGACGTGCTGGCGCACACCGAAGAGCGCTACATCGCCTTTACCAAGCGGTTTCACTTTGGCCAGCCCGGAGACAACCAACGACGGAGCAGTTTCGCGGTGCGGTTCCTCGACACCTACAGGTTCTTGTTCATGAGCCTGGCCAGCCTGGCAGCGGGACTGCCCACTGACAAGATGCGCGAGACGAGGAAGCGCTTCCCCGACGACCGGCTGTTCGACCTGATGCGCAGGAAGGGCGTGTTCCCCTACGACTTCGTGACGTCCTACGACACGCTGTACAGGACCAGGGAGCTGCCGCCCAAGGAGGCGTTCAGGAACTCCATGACTCTGGAGGACATCAAGGACGAGGAATACGAGCACGCCCTCAATGTGTGGCGGGCCTTCCAAGTGTCGGCACCTCAAGGACTACGCGGACAAGTACCTGCGATGTGACATCGCCCTGCTCACCGATGTCTTTGAGCAGTTCCGCGACACCTCGCTGGCGGAGTACGGGCTGGACCCCGCCCACTACTACACCCTGCCGTCCTACGCGTGGGACGTGATGCTCAAGACCTGCGACGTGGAGCTGGACACGCTGCAGGACTTCGACATGTACCTGTTCGTGGAGCAGGGGATCAGGGGAGGGATTTCACAGGCCATCACCCGCTACGCCAAGGCCAACCACGATCGGTGCCCGGACCACCGCCCGGATGAGCCCACGCGCTTCCTCCTGTACCTGGACGCCAACAACCTGTACGGCTGGGCCATGTCCCAGTGTCTGCCAACCGGAGACTTCCAGTGGCTCAGCCGTGAGGAAATCCAGGCGTTGGACATAGCGGCGCTGGACGCGGAGGCCGATCGAGGCTACATCTTGGAGGTGGACCTCCACTACCCCGCGCGCCTACACGACCTGCACAAGGACCTTCCCTACTGCTGTGAGACGAAGCGTCCGCCAACAGGGAACTTCCCCAAACTGTTGACGACCCTGGACGACAAGACACACTACATCTGTCACTACAGGGTCTTACAGCAGGCGCTGCAAAACGGATTGGAGCTGGTCGCGGTGCATCGGGCGATCTCGTTTCACCAGTCGCGGTGGTTGGAACCGTACATCCTGATGAACACCGAGCTGCGGAAGAAGGCCAAAACGAAGTTTGAACAGGACTTCTTCAAGCTCATGAACAACGCGGTCTTCGGTAAGACCATCGAGAATGTACGGAAGCGCCTCAACGTGAAGCTGGTGTGCACCCCGGAGAAGTTTTCCAAGTACGTCGCCAGATCCAACTTCCTGGACCGGACGTACTACACGGAGGACGTGGCCCTAGTGCATCTGTCCAAGGTCAACATCGTGTTGGACAAGCCCGTCTACGTAGGCATGTCAGTCTTGGAGCTGAGCAAGTGGCTCATGTACGAGTTCCTGCGCAAGATGAAGGAGCGCTACGGTGACCGCCTCACCGTGGACTACATGGACACGGACAGCTTCGTCTTTGACATCGTGTCCCAGGACGTCTACGCCGAGATGAAGGAACACCTGGACGACTTTGATACCAGCGGCTATCCGAGGTCCCACCCCTGCTACAGCCCCGTCAACGCCAAGGTCATCGGAAAGTTTAAGGACGAGTGCAACGGCCTGTCCTTATACGAGTACCTCGGCCTGCGGTCCAAGCTGTACTTCATGGACATCGAGGACGCGGCGACAGGCGGCAGCAAGGCTCTCAAGCGGGCCAAGGGGGTGGCGAAGGGCGTTGTCAAGAACGTCCTCACCCCCGACGACTACAGAGAGTGCTTGTTTAACGGGGTCCAGAAGCACACCACCAACGTCCGGTTCCAGTCCCACTTGCACCGGGTGTACACCGTGGAAGTGGACAAGCTGAGCCTCAGTCCAGCTGATGACAAGCGGTGCGTCCTCCCCGACGGCATCCACACTCTGCCGTGGGGACACAAGGACGTCCCGCCACTACCGCCAGCCAGGAGGAGAGGAGATCAACCACAGCGGATGGAAGTGGACGGCGAGGAGGAGGGACAGCGCCAGGACGAAGAAGAGGACGAAGAGGAATTCCCGGTCTAGTTATATTATTAATTTTAAGAAAAAAATTGTAAATAGTATTTGTAAGAAAATATAATAGCTTTATGTACAGCATGAACCTGAGTTGTTTATTTCCTCCCTTTGCTCACTGAAAAGTCACAAGCCGTTAGGCTTGGAAAGGCGTTATGGGCCATTTGACCCGAGCCGTGCAGCTTAAAAAGCCCCCGCCAACCGGGAGCGGTTGGCGGCGCGTGTCGGGGACGACCCTGAAGGAGTTGCCCAGCGGTCTGCTGATGTCCGAGGGGTCACCCTCGAATTGCTTAGCGGCTTGCTGATGTCCGAGGGGTCTCGTGGCGCGCCCTCTTTGGCGGCCTTCACTGCCGCTTGGCGGGGGCTCAGCCAGTGAAACGTGCCGCTGGTATATAAACCTGAGGTCCAGCCCCGCTGCCTCAGTTTTGCTAATTTTTTAAAATTTAGTAAGTAGAAAGGAGAAATGAAAACACAAGCTTTATCATTATGAGGCATGTATTGTACAGTAATAAGGTTACATATACATACTACAAAAAAAACCTTACAAACTAGTTTTAAGCGAATATGGAGTGGAAGAGCCTGCGGACCAGAGCGTCGTTGGCGGCGGGAGCGGCAGGGTCGAAGAGCTGGACGTAGTCGTTGAGTGATGTGTGGAGAACAGCCCGGCAGTACAGGTAAGTGAGGCAGTAGTAGCCGCAAACAGAAGTATCGTAGCCCTGGAGTCGATACCTGTTGTAGACGTAGTGGCGGTGATGAGGATTGCGCCTCAGGAACCTTTGAAAGTCGGCCTGGTATGGCGGCCTTCCGTAGCTGTCCAGGTACTCGAGTCTGTCCTCTTCCGAGCAGTAAAACGCCACCCAGTGTTCGCCTCCCTCGGTGTGTGCTACCGTGTTGGACACGATGGCGGTGAGAGGCTTGACCGGCACGTCCAGTAGTTGGTCAGAGGCGTAGACCGCAACGTTCCTCAGTCCGGGGATCCTCACCAGGCATTCTCTGATCTGGACGGTATTCATCGTGGACGGAAGCAACACAGGCAGCTCGAGGCGGACGAGTCCAGTCTGTCGTTAGCCACGAGCCAGTCCCGTAAGACGATGCAGTTATGAAGGGCGCAACGGTTGTGGGAGCTCTTATGATGGCGACAGCGTAGGGTCCGGTAGGTGGGTGGACCGTTGATCGACCCGCAGCCTAGATCCTCCATGTCCTGAGCGGTGGTGGCGGCGGGCTCGGTTATGAGGTGGCGTTGTACAAAGTCCCTCTTCTGCGATCCTTTGACGTAGACCAAGGGGCGGTGGATGAGGCAGGAGCGCAGCTTGTCCAGCAGGGCGACGTACGCAATGTCCCCCTGGTCCCACTCCAAGCCGTGGCAGTGGCGCGTAAGCCAGACGCTCTCGCGCTGTTTCTCGGAAGTCAGGAGGTCCTTGCTGAAGGGTGGGCGGGCGATGTGATGTGGGAGCAGCGTGCCGGTAGTCACGTCCACCACGCAAACCTCTTTCAGTAGAAAGTCATTATCACTGTCTTTAAAACACTGCATATCCATCACCACGCTTCCGTGATGACAGCGCGCTGGCGGTGGCTCGTTGTAGATTGGCGGCGGCACGTCCATCCCGTACGGCTGACAGAACTCGACTGAGCGCTGGCGGGAGCGCGCCTAGCGGGATAACCTCGGGTGCGCGCGCACCACCTAGCGGTGGCGGGACGAAGCGGAATCAACCGCCAAAGTCCACAGTCACGTTGCGGTTGCGGTCCACTTCCACTACGTTGTCCCAACTCGGCATACACTATGCAGTTGACTGTCTCCGTCAAGGCTTCCGCGAACCCGACCTCTATGCGCAGATTGTCGTTGCGCACTAGGTTCCAGTGGCTCGCTTGACCGGCTGACAGGTCGGGCGTCAAGTCGAACGCCATCAACGTACAGCCGTACATGTATTGGGAGCGGTCTATATCGTTACCGATGTTCGAGTAATGGATGCCGGTGCCGCTAAACAGCGTGTGATATTCAAGCACGCACAGCTCTCCGCCCACGGAGTAATCCGGTTGCAGCGGTTTGCCGGGTACTTGCTTGCCGTCCACGTACAGCGCGAAGAAATTCACCTTATAATGATGGAAATTGAACGGGTTCTTCTTGTAGTCTCCGTTGAACGCCTGGTTGTTCACCAGCCCGACTATGATTCGTTTCGGCAGTTGACCGAGGAACACGCTGTCCATAGTCTTGCCGCAAATACCGCTCGGCAGCGTGACGGTTTTCACTTCCACCCGGGTGATCGGGTATTTGGCTGTGCCGGTCTCCAGCGTCCTGCTGTGCGCCAACAGTACGCTGGGATTGATCCTGCAGCGGCGCATGAACAGGCTGACGTCGCTAATCGCCACCTTATAGTCAGTGACGGTCTTGGACATGATGGCGAACGAGTCGCACGATCTGATCAGACGGAACCGCATCTCGACACCGTTCAACATGAACTTGTCCTGGTTGCACAAATCGACGTGCAGATGTCCCACCATGTCCACCAAGCGGCTGCTCACGATCCACGTCCACCGCATTACGAGCCCCACGTTTCCCTCCTCGCAATCGCCCATCTTAGCGGTGGTGTCCTCCATGAACAGCTCCGCGGTGAGATGTGTGCTCTTGGCGTCCTTGCCATAGGTCAACAGGTTCTCCAGGTAGGCGCGATAGACGTACGTGTTGTTTTGCGGCGACACCAGTTTGTTGTTGAGGTACAGGTCCACTTGACTGAACAGCGAGTGAAGCCAGTTGTTCACCGGGCCAACCTGCTTGATTGTATCTTCCCCCGTCACTGCGGCCCCAGCGGCCGTTTTGATGGTTGCATTCACGTACAGTAGCGTCTGCGACAGATCGGTGTATTCGTCCCCGTGACCGAGCACTACAAACTCTATCGGCGAGTCGTCCGTCAGCGACGAGATCGGCTTGTAGCAGACCCATTTGCTGCCCTCGATACTGGTCTGTGTCGGAGGCAGGGAGAACAGGTCCAACTCGGTCTTGACGCACTCGCAAGATTTCTGATGTATGAACGACATCGTGGCGGGGCGGTTTATGTGAAGATGTCTTTCACCGCCCTACTCGTCCTCTTCTTCTTATTCTTCACGGCCTGCTTCTTTTTGCCGCTGCTGCGTTTCACCGACTTACTCTTCACTGGCTTGACGTTTGTTCTCAGAAGTCTGGCCAGAGACTGAGGGGTGACCCACTGTACACGCCTCCTCTTATAGGTGCCACCACCGCTCAGCACGCGATCCAGTTTTTCATCAGCCCTGCGTTTCAGCGACCCGGTAAACTTTCTGAGCCGGGTGTTGGCCGCGACTCGCGGGTTGGCCGTGCCTGCCGCCACGTCGCCCAAGAAGCCCACACTAGACCTCAGCGCCTCCTTGCCCAGCGCCGACGCGCCCGACTTGAGTAAGTCATCGTGTTAACGGACACATATATACCTCTATATATATATATATATATATATATATATATATATATAAACACATATATATGTATATGTATATATATACACACACACACACACACACACACACACACACACACACATTTATATATATATATGCGTTTTTTGGCATCTGGGGGCCTCAAAACGAAAAGTTCTCACGGTCCCGGGCCTAGGTCTTGCCATGCCGAATACGGTAATAGCTTCTTCCCTATAGGTGAGATTCGCTAATAAACCATTTTTGTATTCACAAGTGATCCTGGGCCGTAACTCGTACAATGAAGAGAGGGATAGAGTGGTTAATCGTCAAGTTCAGGATAAGGACAGTGGTTCAAATGCATTTAGAGTATTTAACTGCTCATGCAGGATGTGGCGAAACATTCATGCAAACAGTCATTATTCGTATATTCTGCTTTGTGTTTACGTATAATTATTTTCGGTCGAATTTCGACCTCTGGGCAATCGCTAGTATATATTATTCCGTACTTTAAATTACATATTTAGTAAAAATATTGAATTTGGTGATTCATATTGGGCCAAAAGGGAGAAAGTATCTTAATTTTTCTGATACCTTTTATTGTAATTAATATATAATTAATATGGTCATCATTGCAAAGGCTTTGTCCCGGGTGTTGTGGAGCAACACATCGATACTAGATCCATTTGAATTTTCCTCCCATATAATTCTCGAAAACGTCTGTAATCGAATTACAAAGTCTGATGTTTTCCCGATAGTATATATTTTTTGTTGTACCTATAATAAAGTTTAGTGTTTTATTATTGTCGTTTTCAATTGCGAAATAAGGCTTTTCATAAATTATCAGACGAGTTTGCACGCAGCACGCTGACGTGAGGGAAGTGAATTTCCACATAAAAATTGTAAAACTCAACATAAGTGTAAAAACATACATTTGTCCAATTTTTATTGAAATCTGAAAACATTGTTTTTTTGGCTGTTCTGATACTCCTGGTTTCATTTACTTGCAAAGCTGGGAATACAATTTTGCGCATTATAAGGTTAGGAGAAGGTCCAGACAGGCTTGAAAGTAGGCGTGAGGTTGCTGGGGATGATAAAAGTACTCTAACAAAGGAATAACAGGCTTTTCTAGTGTAAAACCCACATAAGACAACGTACTGTGTTTAGCGATACACATTTTCTTTAATAACTCGGTAAATATTTATGCTAGAATGACTAGAGAGGGCTTAAAACCTTCGCCTCACTAATTCCCATCTTCTTAGATGCATTGATTTTACATCTGGGGCTTTGATGACCCTTTTTGGGCCCAAAAACTCGAAATTTGAAAGAATAATCCCCAAAAAAAGGGGTTTAGAGTTTTACGATTGCTTTGCCCAACGAACTTGTTCAACTGATTACAGAAAGGAACGTCCCTACCAAATTTAAAATAAATCGGACAAAAAATGCGACCACTAGAGTGCAAACACACACACACACACACACACACACACACACACACACACACACACACACACACACACACACACACACACACATATATATATATAATTTTGAACGACCCCCCCAAAACGTGTTCAGGGGGCCACGTTAGGAACTTCTATGGTGGTCGCGGGCTTAAGTTTCACCGTGCGGGTCATGCTAATAGTTCACTTTCCAAAGGAAATTCACTAATAACCTATGATAAACTAGAAAAAATAATTACAACAAACTATTTTTTTCTTGGCTATGGCGAAGTATACACATTTGACTGCAGTTTTCTCAAGTTTGATTAATAACCAGTTACCACATCTGTGCTTAGCAGGGCAGATACAATCACCTAACCAATGGAAAATCACCGTCTGCCACTGATAAACATTTCACCATTTATCACCAAACGACTTGGCCTTGCGAGAATTTCGGACAGTTTCTGAAGTTTTTTATCAACTTAGCGTATATTTATGCAAATATTCCAGCTTGGGATAGTAAATACGTAAGAAATCATTACAGCACCTATTACATAGTTACGCAAATAATTACATATAGTAATTAATTGCAATAAAACTATAGCTATTGGAAAATAAAAATGTATTGATTCATCCAGCATTATGTTGGATTAGACGATCTAGATTGTGCTATACTATCCTATATTATGATATGAGTAAGGTTTGCTTGCTTGGTTGCAACTCTGATACCAAAAACAGCTTCACCGATTTCCTTCATATGTTGGAAATAACTAATTTCTGGGATAAAAATAAGTTTTAGACAGGTCTCATCCCCAGCAAAAATATAAATAAAATTAAAAAAAAAACTAATGTGAAAAGTTAACAAATTAACATTGAATAAAACTCCGAATGAAATAACATAGAGACAAGAGACAAATGAATCAAATGTCTAAATGATCACAATACTACCAGAGTAGACCGGAGTGGTAGAAAATGTAGAAAAGATTCAAAACAGCTAAGCAGATCTGGTCATCAATAGGGGAACTGGTGAAAATTTACATTAAGTAATTTATACAAAATGATTGACCTTCCTCGAGCAAAGCTCCGGCCCTCAGGTATTATTCAACTATAAGTGTCACTGTTAGGGATCCATCACTGGTAGGCGCAATTAATTGTTAGCTGACGCTACCCTGGGGTGTTCCTAAGAACACAGGGTAGTTTAAAAATAGTAACCTCTAGTGGTTCATCACTGAAGTCACGGTAGAATTATACATATCTTCGTGATAAACAACAGCAAATCCATTTATCGGTGATTCTTAATTTAAATTAAAGTAGCTTTTTAAAAGTGTTGAGATCTAATTTGTAAATTATATTATAAAACCTACACTTTTCATCCAATCCAGGCAAACTTCATATCAGTACTTGCATTGTTAAATATACATTATAGTTTATTCTAAAAAATACTCGTTTTGTCACCATAATATATTTAATTAAAGTACTTTTTATGTATTACCGTGAAAAGCTGAGTTGGTGACCAGCGCTGCAATCTAGCGGAATCCGGGGAACTACAGAACCGACGTCTTGTGCTGCTTTGCCGACTATCAGTTACTAATCGGTAAGGAAGTGCAAGACGTCAATTCTGTTAGTTCACCGGACTCCGCTAAACAGCAGCACCAATCGCTGCAATATCATACTTCTGCAATATCATACAGCGTGCTCCGATTACAGTGCGTGTCAATAACGTAAGTTATAAATGGTAAATCTGTTTATTAATAGCCCTATGCACATTAATAAATAAAATTAATATTATTTGAACATCTTTAGATCACGATAGTTTTTACTTTCTCCCACTGTATGAAGTATATGTACGAATGGTAGTAGTGTATTATTTTCGAACAAACTTTTGAATTTAAGTTATTGGTGGAAATATTCGTCTTGTTAGTCCCTGCACACCAAAAAGAGGGTTTTGAAGGTTTGTCTTATTGACTGCAATATATGATTGATTACAGGCGTAGATACCACCCCAATGGTAATGTTGGTAACATTGTTTATATATTAGACCAGATCTGTGAGGTTTCATACAAATATACAAAATGTAAATTAAAGTTTTGTTATATATAAGAAGGCAATTAACTGATAAGTTGAAGACGATATCATGTTGGCTGTGTAGACGACGCGTACGCTTATTTCGAATTATTCGTTGGAAAACTGCTGTCCGATCAAGTTAATCCTCCTCGTTGAAATAGTACGTTTTATATTTATTTAAATTGCTTTATATAATTTTCGTGAACTGAATTTATGTTGAGATAACTGTGTATATGTCATTGTTCATTTGTAAAGTATTTTTTTTATTAAGTGTTGTATATAACTTGTAAAACTCAAAATCAAAAGTAAAGTAAAGCCTGTTTCATATTGTTTGTTTTTTTGCACACGTTTTAAATAATTGAAATGCTAATTATTTTCAATATAAAATGAAAAAAGTATTGTAATTAATTCGTCTGGATCTATTTTTATTGAAGACGAGGTTTCACGGATAAAGCAGATTATCGGACGCAGTCACTTCCAAAAGCAGTAAGACCCACCTTATTTAAAATTAGTTGGTGAAGGTTGATGAACAAAATTATAAGGTCATAGAAAGGTTAAAAGAATGAATTTAAGTTTATAAAGTGCCAACAATTTAATAAAAGTTTTTTTCATATGCCATTTCATATGCCTGTTGGTTAAATCACAATTGGTTATTTTTTAGTAAAATAAGTTAAATTTTCAATGTTGCCCTTAATTGGCCACCTGAGGGTATAATATATACTAATTAATCAACAGCATTTCCAGTTTATTATTTACTACAATTTTTAATTTAAGGGTAATTTTCCTCCAAAGTCACTAAAACATGAAAACTTTTAATTTCAGGGAATAACAAATATAATTTCTCTCTTATTTGAAGATCAATTTCATCGCGACTTGGTAAAAGACTAAGCCACTACAGAAGCGGCTATTGCAAGTTAATAAAGTTAAAAACTGGCTAGTACAGAATATTTGAACAGGACCCTGGGGGAGCCCCCTCTTAACCGCTGTGAGGAGCAATGACTTGTAGCGCCTCCAATATAGGGGCTTGACCTTGGGTCGCCCTACTGAAGAATAGTCATTTAGAACACTTAATATTTATTATTCCGTACTTTATAATACATATTTTATAAAAAAAAGGAATTTGGTGACTCAAATTTGGCCAGAAGGGAGAAAGTATGCTTAAGTTTTCTGATACCGGTTGTTGTACACTTAATATAAAATGCAGTTGCGATCATAACGGTTTTGATCCAGGGTCATAACGATAACTTCGGGTGCCCCTATGATAACAGTCGTTGATGGTTCCTCCTCATATTTTCGTATTTTATGCATTTCTATATTAGGGGTGTGCAAATAGCGAATTTGTATCCATTCGAGTAGTGCCAAATATTTTCGCACAATTATTTGCCATCAGCTATATAATATTGTTGGTGCATAGTTTCAAATAGTGTGATGGAATTTGGATACCACTCCGGATTCGATAATCTTAACATAATTTCTAACTAATATATGAGTAGCAGTACAAATGTTTGGCCAGTACAGTCATACTGGGTTATGTGTTGACAAACAACAGATTTGTTGACAGCCGTTTCCGGCCGATAAAACGTGGTCCGGTTGCCATTAGGCCAATATCACTTGGTCCGGACATTGCTTGTAATCAATATTAGATGACAAAATCGTTATTTACGGCCAATATTATGCGGTCCAGTCGTCAATGTTAAATGTCACATCGTCAATTACGGCCGATATTGAGTGGCCCGGTCGCCTTTGCTGATATTATATTTACCATCTCATTTAAGGCCGTTATTACGCGATAAGGTCGTACTTCCGGATGATATGTGGTGTGTCGCGTCTTTAATTAAGGCCGATATTACGCGAAAAGATCGAACTTCCAGATGATATGTGGTGTGTCGCGTCTTTAATTAAGGCCGAAATTACGCGGTTCACTCGTCATTTATACACGTTCGATCGTTTTATGACCGATTCATGTTTCTAGTCGGCATTTTAGGCCGATTTTACGTGATGCGGTATCATTTTGCGGTCGTTACTACGCAATTTGGCAAGTCGCAATCGTTAGCGGTCGTTCGGAATTCAGCGGGAAATACTGATTTGAACATTCGATTATTTTTTTAAATTGTTGAGTATTGGATACTCGACAGAAATATTCAAAGTTTCGTGTACTCGCACACTCCTAATATACAGATTTTACCCCTCAGTTTGGTGCCCCCTAAGCACGGGGGCCCGGTGGTCTTCACGGCCCTGTTAATTTCCGATTGTTATTGTGCAACTCATCGATTTACAGTATTCGGGTTCTTTTCCCATATAGTTATCAATAAAGTTTGTAATTGAATGAAGTAGTCGAGTGTTTTTCCGACTTGTTTGTCGATTACAAAATGTAATCGTTTATAACGGTCGTTTTCAATAGCGTAATAATAGGTTTTTCGTAAATTTGTTATTCAAATGTTAGTTTTGATCACAACAAATTTACATAACTGAAATCAAATAAAATTATATATTTTTGGGCTATCTTGGAATCGAAAATCTCACTTTGATAACTAACCGGTACCGGTTTGTGGCACATAATAGCGAAATTGCAAATTTGATACTGAAATTATATTTGTCAATTTGAGGTATTATCTTAGAAGCGTTTGCCAAGTGAGTTATAGTAACTTATACTTTACTTTAATCGGAATCTCCTTATTTTGCTGATACAACGAGTAAGGTTGGCGTAGGTAGACTATTCATATATTTAAAAACAAATTCATTCAAAATTATAACTAACGGCATAGCAATTTGGGAAAACATTTAATTTATGATCAGTTGTTCTACGGTTTCAAGTTTGTACATCACCACATGAACAAAGAAGTATGATTTTTATCTAAGTTTGATATCATAGTTGTCAAACGACATAGATGTATGTTGGAAAGTTTACAAATTAACGGTGATTATCACTGGCAAAACATATTCAGAATACCATTAAAGAACAAAAATTCAAAAAAATAGTACATAGATAAGGGTTTATGTCAGGTATTTGTGGTAATTAATTGATTGTCAACCAGGTAGGCCTACAGTTCGGGCCACGGTGCTTGGCGCCTGGGAAAGGCGAGAGACAGCTCAAATTTCTTGTAAATAAAAGCAGACAATACAAACATAACCAAAGCCAATGTTGTAAAATTAAATACCCCCGTCGCAGCAAACCTGCATACTCAGCGAATTTCCAATGGAGATATAAATGTCTTAATACTACATAAAGCCACTTACCAAGTTTCATAAAAATATATTCACAAATAAGCGATATATATAATTTTAATTATTCTCCATAAGAATAACATTGGGGCTGAGTACGCAGGTTTGCTGCAACAAGGAACACAAAAATGGGTTTTTATGCTACTATCAATATAACTCAACTAGGTGAAGTCGTATACCAGTTTTTATTAATTTATGTTCATAATTAAGGGAGACAGAGCATTTAATTATTATCCATAAGAATAACATGGGAGCTGAGTACGCAGGTTTGCTGCTACGGGAGGATTATGCAAACAAGATTTTTTGGAGCAAATATCAATCGACCTCAACGAGATAAAGCTGTATACCAAGTTTCGTCAGTATACGTTCATAAATAAGTGAGATAAAAAAATTTTCTTTTCATCCATAAGAATAACATTAGACAACGTACTGTGTTTAGCACTTTCAATATCTCGGTAACCAATTGACGTAGAGGAATGATCGAAATACCAAATTGTGTGTTTTTTAAAGTAAAATCGAATGGTTAAAACTAAAATTTGACTTTAAAAAAAATTATATGTAAAAAACTCAAAAAACCCATTTTTGGGGTACAAAACCCCCCCAAAATACCCCTTCGGATAGGTCGATCTGTCTGGTTTTCGAACTTAAAGTCATAAATGCTGCTTTACATGTTTATACCAAATTTCGTCAAAATCGGATCATATTTACGAGAGTTATCGTGCTCACGGACACACACATATATATATATATATATATATATATATATATATATATATATATATATACAGTATCGAACGAATGGTGTTTTTGGGGTCTGGGGACCTCAAAACGAAAAGTTATCATGGTCCCGGGCCTAGGTCTTACCATGTCGACTACGGTAATAGCTTCTTCCCTATAGGGGAAATTCGCTAAAAAAGTAATTTTGCTTTCTGTTGACAAAAGTGTATATAACGGTACTAAGCCAAATAGAGGTGAAAAGTCATTCCAGAGCAAACGCTAACCAGGCGCCAAGCACTGTGGTCCGAACTGTACTTTCTGTACTTTCTTTGTTAGACCCGATTCAAACTTGCATTAACACACTGTAAGCCCAGCATGCTGTGTGAAATTCCAGGAGCGCGACCAGTGCTGCAGTCTAGCGGAATACGGTGAACTATCAGAACCGACGACTTGTTATGCTTTACCGACTAATAGTTACTAGTCGGCAAAGCAGTTCAAGACGTCAGTTCTGTTAGTTCACCTGATTCCGCTAGGACGCAGCACTGGTTGAGCTCTGGATTTTCCTGGCTGAAATAATCGAATTTTCTTTCTATTAATGCATTTTGGTTTAAGCACAAGGATTTAAACAAATGAACCGTAAAGTATTTTTTTGTTGCAAAGGATGTTATCAGAGTTGAAACATTTTGAGTGCAAAATATGGTTTAATTGTAGGATTTAAGAATTAGCTCTCAACTTAGTTTAAAATCTTCTCCAACTTAAATTGAAATTTTATCACAATCACAGTTACTTGAGGACCTAACGGGGATATTGCCCACATTGTTGATAAGAGAAACTATGGTAAAGAACTACCAGAGGTTTCAATTCTTAAATACTGCCCTATAATCTAGGGTGGTGTCAGTGACAGAGTCTATGGTCATAGCTGGAATTCTTGAACCTTGGGTTTATCTATTTAAATCTTTGGGGTGATTTCAGTGAATGCGAAGGTGTATAAGGTGATATGTTTTATTTTCCATTAAATAACGGCATTTTCACCATTCAGTAACCAGACAAAAAGTATTTTCGGGCAATTAGTTACCGTCCTAGGACGGCAAAAATTCATTCGGTGGTGCGTGCGAAAATTGCAAGCACACGTAGGTAAATGAGTGTCCTAGCTGGCCGGCAGACGCGGCAACCGGCGTTTGGCGTAGCCGCGCCGACGCGTGCGACCAAAGACAAACATGTTTGTCTTTTAGAGGTGGGCAACATAACAGGATGAATAACAGTGTTGCGGTCGTGGCAATGTTAACGCGGCAACACGTTGCGGAGAACTCCCTGTTATTCTAATAACGTTTCTACACCACGTTGCAGAAAAGCCGCATGGACAACGGGACAACATGCAATGTCGTTTCCGTAACGTTACCACAGCAACGATAACTTCGGCAACGAACTGAATAATTATTACTAACGGGCTTTAAATTACAGTACAATTTTTGTTCGTTAATTCTCAGTGGCTGCTACTGAGAATTCCTCTATGTTGTAATCAAGTTTTGGTTTAAAGTTTTATGGATCATTATTATAATAAACAAATTCTACAAATTATTGACACTAATAACCAGTTAGTTGTTATTCACTCTTGGGCAATAGTTAAATTGATTTATGGGTAATTAATTAGAGATGGTTCTAAGCAGACGGTGTCGAAATAGTTTTTAAATAATTAATTAGGTGCTGTATCAGGTAAATGGTAACACCAACACCATGCAGTGAATCATGCTGCAATAACCTAGCACTGTAATGTAACGTTTTAGAATAACGTCCTGTCTGGATAACGCCCTACTTACAATTATTGAACAACCGACAACGACAACGTCGACAACTGAACGCCGCAAAGCCGGCCGACGGACAACGGGTTTTTAGCGGCAACGAGTTGGCAATAATTGTTATTCAAATAACAGGTTGTCGCAACACGTTATTGGATAGCTGCGTTGTCGTTACAACCGTTGCCTGAAAACAACGATAATTCCCATCTCTTTTGTCTTTTGCCGCGCCGGCGCCAGCCGTCCCAAACAGCGGTGCGGCCGGCGGCGACTGCGGCGTGCGCGTCAGTTCAGTTGTACCGTTACACTATTGTATTCCAAACAGTGGCGGATCCAAGGGGGGCGATCGCCCCCCCACAAGCTCAGAAACGTTTGTTATATACTGTATAAAAATAGTGCAGTTATGCAATTTGCATCTGGTTAATGTGTTGAGATTAATTCTCTATCGCCAATCTAATGCATTGTCTACCATAGGTTATTCTTCTAAACGGTCTGTATGCATACTTAAGTTGTGTAACTAAGAGTAAACAGTTAGTGGGAGTGATAATTAATTTCGTTCTGATGACGCCTGACAGTTGGCTGCACTGGCGCAACGACGCGACTGCCCTTTCACCCTGCCTCCTTTTTTACCCGCAAAAACCACCGCCGCGTACTTGGGTGTGATCCATCGGTGTGGGCTCTAGCTCTGTACACATCCAGACAGACAGACAGACACTCAGACTCAGACATAGAGACATCACTCAAAAATAACCTTTTGGATTCAGGGAGCACCAAAACGAATTTTTCCACTAACAACTCAAATTTGAAAATGTTGACGAAAATAATACTTTCTCCATATACTATGTATAGGGGGGAGAAAGTAACAAGAAATAACGTAAAACATCCCCCCCCAAAAAGCGTGGGGACTTAAAAACGTCTGCTTTGTTTACATTAAAACATGTGTTTAATGTGTTTTACTTTGTTTTCGAACTGACACATATGTTCCTACTTTAAGCAAGGTTAGGAGTTATCGCCCCTTCAGTTAGTATATTATTACTTTATTTTATTATTATTGTTATTATTGTGTCTCTGATTTAGTCAACAACTCTTTATATATATATATATATTTGTTTAGGTTAACTTGTATTAATGTGCAGACTATGTTTTATGTAGGGCTAATAAAATACCATTTTATTTTAATTTTTGGGACTCTGATTTTGCCCAAAAATTACCCTAAAACCCCCATTACCCTAAAAAAAGTAATCACCCTAAAAGTGGAGTCACTGCTTATATGTAATTAAAATCGCCGGTAGGCCCTAACATCTATGATAATAAAACATTAGTATTAATATAAAGTGTCACTGTCAGGGATCCGACATCAATAGGCCTCCCAATCATCAGGTGACATTACCCCGGGGGTGTTCCTAGGAACACGGTGTAGGTGTGGTTTAAAAATAGTAACCTCTAGTGGTTCATCACTGAAGTCACCATAAAATTTAACAAAACTATGAACACTGGCATTTTACGGTGATTCTTTATTAAAATTAAAGTAGATTTTAAAAAGTTGAGAGTTGATTGGTAAATTGTATTATTAAACCTACACTTTTCTTCCAATCCAGGCAAATTTCATGTGAATCCTTGCATTGTTAAACATACATTATAATTTATTCCAAAAATACTTGTTGTGTTACTATATTATAATTATTGAAAGTACTGTTTATGTATGACCGTGAAAAGCTGAGTTGGTGACGAGCGCTGCAATCTAGCGGAATCCGGTGAACTAACACAACCGACGCGACGTCTTGTACTGTTTTGCCGACTAAAAGTTATTAATCGGTAAGGCAGTGCAAGACATCAATTCTGTTAGTTTACCGGACTCCGCTAGATGGCAGTACCAGTCACGCTCCTGGAATATCATCAAAGCCGCCTATTCGGAACACGTTGCTGTTGGCCCTGGGGGCCCCTCTTAACCGCTGTGATAGCAAATGACTCTGTAACGCCTGTGATAAAGGGGCTTGGCCTTGGGTCGACATTACAGAAAAGGTAAGTAGTGGTGAAACCAGAAAGAGGCATACTATTCGGCGCTTTTTCCCCATGTTATTCTTATGGGGATCAGTTTTTGCGCCGACACCCGATCCCGCCCTACACAAGTTTCCTTGTTGGCCTATATTAATACCCAACCCTTGCCTATATTAAATATATTGTCCCCACCCCCCCCTCTATACTTTTTAAAATTTTCAAAAACAATCTCTGGTGTTTATGTCTGATTTAAAATTTGGATGTGTGATTGGTGTTTTAATAAATTCCCCCAAATCAAAAAATACTGCCGCCAACTTCTGTCCGATTTAAAATTTGGATGTGTTATTGGTGTTTTAATAAATTCCCCCAAATTAAAAAAAATACTACCACCAACTTCCTGATTTAAAATTTGGATGATTGTCGTAGTGTTTTAATAAATCCCAACTACGGTCGAACTGCCAATTTTGACCCTATTTTAAAATTCATTTTAATACATCCTTTGCAGAAATCCACGAGTTCTGGCTACTTGGGAACCCGAGCCATTTGACATATAATAAATCACCCTTCCTCCTAATTACCTTCTCTACCAAATACATGTCTTTATATTTAGTCTTTAACAATTCTTCTGTATAAAATCCTCCTTTGATTATATTGCCATTTTCATCTTTCAAAATATAAGTCACAGGCTTTGTTTTCTTAACTTCTGCTATTGTAAAAAGCTCTCCCGTCCAGTTGGGGGTATATCCTTTACTAAATACATGTTTATATTTAGATATCCTTACACTATCCCCCACCTTATATCTTGGCTTTTTAACTTGTACTTTAGATGCTAACCTTTCATGTACATCTTTAGAGTTCTTAGCACTTACTTGGTTAGGCTTCATCCCTATGGATCTATGTACTTTATTATTATATATCCTTATTAACTTTGGAAGTAAATCCAACCACTTGTAACTCCCTTGTGCACTAAACTCTCTATACAACCAATTCTTTAAAGTTCTCTGGAACCTTTCCACAATAGCCGCCTTAGTTGTAGAGTAAGTGTGGTAGTGATTAATATTTAGAATTTTCATTAGTTTGGTAAAATGTTCATTAAAAAATTCTTTCCCGTTATCAGATTGAACATTTTTAACTCCCTTTGGGAGAATAGTTTTTATAGCTTCTGTGACTACTAATCCAGTTTTATTCTTTAGTGGAGCAGCATAAGCTTTTTTAGAAAATGTGTCTATTAAAGTTAAAATATATTTATTTCCAGAATTCTCTCTAGCATAATTCCGCATATCTATTAAATCGATTTGAACAGTTTCGTTTATACCCAACACCTTAAAAGACCTTCTAACAAAGTTCTTTCTCGCGGGCTTATGCAATTCGTAAGCATTTTTTTCCATTTTTTATTCTTTATTTTTAATGTTAACGTATCTGCCAGTCTCTGTCGTTTCAAAAACACCCCCATTGCTACCAATTAACATACCATCACTCATTCTTTGATATACATAGTTTTTTGGCAAATATGCCTCTCCATCTAAAGTCTTAAATCCGCTTAAAGATGTAGGGTCTGCAACCAACAATTTAGGATTGTACATCATCAAATCGATTTCATTATTGTCTTGCATAAATTTATTAGTTTTATTGTTAAACCTTAATGCATGTGATTTTAAACAAATATCAAATTTAATATTGTCTTGTCTAAAAGTTTTAATATTATCGTCATACCTCAAAACCTGTGACATTAAACAAACATCACTCCTATCTTTGCCTTCAGGTACATTCTTTATTAATTTGTCCTCTGCATCCCACATATCGCTATCTAATGTTAATACATTATAATATTTATCCCCCTGTTTTATTATGCTTTTCTCACCTTTTGTTAATATTTGATTAACAACAGCCACATCATTTGGCAATGTTCCAGGTAAAATGTTTGTTAATTGCTTATTTTTACCATCAAATTTAAGACCGTCTAAAGTCACAGTCTGATGTTTTATAACACAATCGTTCTCATCAACAGCGGGTTTAACACGAACTAGCCTTTTATTATTAAAATCCCAAAAGTTTAGATCCATTTTTGGTACTTGAGAGACGTTTACAACATCATCGCTTTCTTTACCAGCCAACAAATTACTTATTTTTCGCTTTTTGGCATTCCAAATACCATTCTCCGATTCCAAAAATTCATAATTATTTTTGTCTTGTACAAAGACACCATCTTTTCTTATTAAAGTTTGCTCTAATGTGGGTACATCGGTTGAGCTTTCACCTCGTTTAACATTAGTAATTTTGCGTTTATTAGCGTTCCAATTATTACTCTTGGATTCTAAAAACTTATATTTAGTATTACCTTGTACAAAAGCATCACCTTTCCTAGTTAACGTCTGCCCCAAAGTCGATACATCATCAGTAAACTCCCCACCTTTAACATTACTAATTTTATAATTTAAAGCATTCCAACCATCATCTTTTAGATTTAAAGTAGTTTCTTTAAAACTTCTAGCTTCTGGTTTACTATACGGGTTATATACGCGATAAAATTTATCTATCATCTTTTTATTTAATAAACAATTCCACTTTCCCTCAATTCTTCTATGATAGAATCTATCTCATTATCCACTCCAGAATTTCCCGCCAATCGGCTTAACCAAAGCAGTCTTAACCTATCTACAAGCTCATTAGGATCATCCCAATAAACATAGTCTATTTTATTACCAGTTACCTGCCTTAAACCTTCACCAACAGTCTTAAACAGGGGTTTAATTATATTAAGATATTTAGTGTGTTTATTACCTGACATCGCCGCACCTGTTTTATAACCCTTTAAATGTGCATTTGTAGCTTCCAAAATCTCTTTATAATTTTGCAAATCAGCCTGACTATAGTTTACGGGTTCTTTTAAAGTTAACAATTCCCACAATCCCTTTGTCCCTTTATAAATTTTTTCTCCAACCGTAACATCATCATTGGCAATTTGAACTTCCTGATTCCCAATAAAAAATTTATGTCCTTCTCGCCTAATACCATATGTGGTGTCTGTCATACTACTTCTACTAAGGTAATTTCCTAAATAGTCTGATGCTAAAAGACCAAAATCTAATTTGTGTGGTGTTATCTGTGTTATTCTTGGTATTCTAGACGGGGTCTTTTCTAAAATCATTGGGAGAACTGGCCTCTCTGTTTTTGTGGCTAAATTTTTTAATTCTTGCAAAGGCTCTATTAACGGTTGAAACGTTTGGAACCTCTCTTCAGCCTCTAGAAATTTACCACGTTTTAACGCCCTATATTTTTCTCTTATTTGTTTTGCAGACTCTACCAATTCTTGTTGAATATTTGTTTTCATTTTATTTACATTTTATTTATCTCATTTGTCAAAGGATTATACTCAAACACCTTATCGTGTATTATTAGGCAATATGCAGATGTGTTTGAAGGGACATTTTCTGCAGTTTCAATTTCTAATTTAATATCTACAACCCCCTCTTTGACTGATTCATTCTGCCTAGAACAATCTATTACAATTAGAGGATATTTCTTTATAAAGTCAGCTCTGTTAAACATAGGATCGGGGACGGTGTTGTAGTAACTCTCCCTAAACCTCACAAACATCTCATAAGCTTTAGAGGCATCTCCATTTTCAAAGTCGAGATTTAAATCACTATAAGGATAATATTCAGAGTTTAAAAACACTTTGATATTTTTCAATTTACAGTGATCAAATTCATCAGTTCTTTTTCGTGCACTGTTGTCCCTACCAGTTTGGAAACCAAATATAATATACCTGGGCTTCTCCAAACTCGAAGACGTCTTAACTGACCATGTATGTCTCTTGGTTTCGGGGTATGATGGGAGTTCGTGTAGCTCCAAACTTCTAAATGCAATTTGCAAATTTTTATTTTGCAATAACATCTTTTGTAATTGAAGCTTCTCCCCATCAGATGGCACCACGTGCGGCATCACCCACTGAATCGATTTAAGTGTAATTTTAGGAATAGGATCGACACCAGTTGGAGCATTAGATGTTGTTAATATACAATTTAAGTCGTTTTTGGATCTTTTCAACACCAATTCTTGTTTAACATTTACTAAAACCTTATTAAAATCCTCAAACACACCCATTAACAGCTCTAACGGGACACAAGTACTAAACTTGCCGCTTTTATGGAACTCCTTTAAATTTTCATCAGAATCAAATGCTACATTTGACAATTTAGTTGTTTTATTGTAAGAGCACAATATTTTCATAAGACTGGAAATTCCCGGATTTCTTACAATATCTATTTCTTTACCAGCAACTTCGTATCTAATTTCGTCAAATAAGAATGCAAATGTATTATTTATAAAATGTCCTTTATCATGATTCTCTATTTCTCCTTTAATATACAGATAACTCCTACACGGGAGTGTTAGTAAATCTTGATTATTTATGCATATTCGAATTTCATCGGAATTATTTATTGCTAAAGTGTTGTGTGGAACATAGGAGTGATTTGTAATTTTAACCAGGCTATCGTCGTATTGGAATTTTCCTGTAACGTCTAGAAAATCTTCCATTTTTATTAATAGAAAATTTTAACTTCAACCCAATTGATCGCAGAAACCTGGCATTTTGCACACTCAGTCCGTTCTTGTAAATTCTCATATCTTTTTTATATGACAAGTAATTGTAGTTTCTTCTTTATTAAAGTCAATTGGCTTGTCGTGTTGATCTGCAAATGTAATGCTAACAACATCTAAACTTCTCTTATTTACAGGGAAGTATATAATATTTCTGGGAACCTCAATAATTTTGTAGCCGGGAGGAGCTTCTGGGTAAAAACTGTGTATGGTGTGTGATTTGTCACCATTTAAATAAGACCCATTCGCAATATTACATTTTACTCTAATCACATTTACATTATTTATGTTGATTTTATTTACAGATTTAAACGCAATATCTGGAGTAGAAAATCCTTTAAATCCCAATAATTCAGACCCTAAACACGGTTTTGTAAAATCAAACACGTGGCTAGAATGTAATGTGGCTTTCATAGTTTTATTATCGGCTATAAGTACAAAATCTGGGAGTTGCTTTTGAATTTCCTTCGCAAGCTCAAACACTTCGTATGTACCTTCAACAATTTCAATTACATTTGGAGCTTTGTGATCGTAATAATACACATCCTCACCCTCGTCTATAGTTAATTTTGTGTCTTTAAGTTTATTTAATTTTGGAACTAGCCCTTTGTAAAATATAAGTTTGACTTTTGTATTAATTAATGCTACTTTATTTTGTATAATAACTTCAACTTTACCAGCTAATGCCCGGTTTAATTCGTCAATTGTGACCTCCCCTTTTGGGGTTGTAATTTTGTGCATTTTGTAATATGTCAAAGTATTTAGAGGTTTTTTAACATTAAATATAGAATTATAACTTTGAAAATCTACCAGTCCAATTACATAATCACCATTTAATTCTATAGGAGGAAAGAACACAGACTTCAACTCTGGCTCTGTACCCGTAAATGTTATAGTAAATGAATCCATTTTTATAAACTAAAATTTTTCAGAAATGATAAACATAAAATTCCACAAATGGAACTGTTTAAATCTTGTATTTGATCAGTTGTATAGTAAATTTTAGATGGTACAAAATATTCAATTACCTCTTTTGGAGGCTGTATTCCGAAAGGGTCAAAATATATTACAACATCTTTATTTTTACGATATGCTGTCCAATGTGTGCCCCTGTCACTGTCTAAATTAATAATTCCACATTCTCTTACTTTTGGTCTCTGTTTTCTTAGCTCGTTTTTTAGGTACACTCCTCGAAAGCGAGGCACGTCTCTTGCTGCCTCTAACAGCTGAAAGTTGTCCATCTTTTTTATTAAATTTTAATCCCATTCCCATTTTTGCCTTGGCCTTCATCAAATTTGTCACTGCATAAGCTGCTGCTTTTTCGGCCAGACTGGCGTCCTTTGCCGAAACCCTAGTCCAAGCCTGGTCCGCTAATCTCATATCTGCCTTGTTCCGGGCGGCTGTATCAGGATTATTCATGTAGAATATGTCGTGCTCTTTACAATAAGAGTCTAGCTTATTTTTTGGAGGTACATTTCTGGCTAAATTTTCACGCACGTTAGTTCCGGGTCCACACCACATATACGACGGCATGTGGACAGGGAAAGGAAGGTTGTTTATAAGGGTATTTAACAAGCCACGGCCTCTATATGGCTTTAAGAATAATCCCTTACCTTGGACCTTTTTACACTTTCTCTTTGCCATTTTTATTATATAAAAAATGTCATTTATTCAACAAAAGAACAAATTTAAAATAGCACATAAAGAAAATACACCATTTTTATTATATAAAAAATGTCATTTATTCAACAAAAGAACAAATTTAAAATAGCACATAAAGAAAATACACCAAAGAAGTTGGGTCTATTTCCTAATAATATTCGCTGTCTTATAATAGGGCCCAGTGGTTCGGGGAAGACTGTTGTAATTTATAACTTAATTGTAAAAAAACAAGGATTAAAGTTTACAAATTTATATATAATATCCAAATCTTTAGAACAAGAAAAATATAAAAAAATAATTGAAATATTCCGTCTGTGTGATGAAGTTAAATTACACACATATTCAAACTGTGAAATCACACCAAATGATGTAGAATCACACTCAATAGTTGTATTTGATGACATAAATAGTCCAAATATCACACAATTTTTCTCAATGGGCAGACACAAAAATATTAACAGTTTTTACTTGTGTCAATCTTACAGTAAAGTAAACAAACATTTACGTGACAATGTTAATTTCCTAATATTATTTAAACAAGACGATTTAAATTTAAAACATGTGTATAACAATCATGTGGGAAATGATTTTTCATTTAACCAATTTAGAAATCTCTGCCATCAATGCTGGGATAGGTCTAAATATGGCTTTTTTGTAATAGACAAGGAAAGGCCAAAGAATAATGGGAAATATAGATTTATGTTTGACCAATTTTATAATGACTAAGGGCAAGAGTGTTGATGCCATCCAGAATAAACCTCTTGTCGTCATCAAAAGAGAGTACCTTTTTGTTCATCGTTAATGTTTGAAGATGGTGGTTTGTGGATTTAATTCTTGTAACATTCTCATAGTAATCTTCCCCGGTTGCAAGACAGTGTAAGTAATGTTGGTGTCTTAAGAGATGTTTAACTGTAGCGTTGTCAGCTCCCTTTGCCTTTTTAACCTCTAGCTCATTTTGATTTTCTTTTTCGTATAACCATTGTAAAGGAATGAAAGAGTATAATTTTGCCCTTAAACCACAATATTCATACATAATTTGACCATTTAATTCGTCTTTAAACTTGCCCGTAACTTTTTTATTTTTATCAGAGTATAAGAAATGATCTTTACTATATGCAGAGGTGTCGAAACAGTCCAAGTCACTTTGTATTTCCTTGTAAAAGTCCTCTGTTACTATAGAATAAACAAGGCTGTCTGTGTCTGTCATTAAGAACTTTTTATTCTTAAATTTTGACATATAATTATAGTGGAAATCATACATTATTACTTTACTGATATCCAAAATGGTCATTCCTAAATATATTGGTTTATCAAACTTTACAATTAATTTATTTAAATGCACAGCATGCAAATTGTTATCGAACATTTTGCTACAGTCAAACCTTGGCTTTGTAACGTATTTTGTTATCTTAGACTCGTCTACAAGATGTATATCACGAAACTTGCGTTGGTTCATAATTGTTCGACCAAAGAGACTGTTATTTAACAGTTTGTAAAAGTCTTTTTCAAAATCGTGTTTAGCTTTTTGTCGCTTTTCAATATTAAAATTAATATAGGGCGCGAGCCATTTTGATTGTCTGAATTTTAAAATTCTGTGGTATTTTGTAACTACCAAACCCAGTTCTTCGTATTTTTTTAGTGCTTTATAATGCAAAATATATTTAGTTTTGTCATTTAAATTTGGTATTAATTTTCCATTCATTTTTTCTGGTGCGAGTGGGTAGTCATTATGCAAATCGTGTAAACTTTTATCGTATTTTAAATCAACTTCCAAAATAAATCCAAAGTTTTCATTTTGATTGTATTTATAATCTTTCTCATTTGTCCATCTAAAGCCATCAACGGGCAACGACTCGCACATTGCTGTAGAGTATAGCGAGTTGCAGTCTAAGTATACAAGATAGGTGCTTTCTTGATTTGGGTCATAATGTTCGCCCATGTACTTATTATTGGCTTTAGCGTAGCGCGTGGAAATCATGCTTACGCCGCCTCTAATGGCATGTTCTATAAACAAATGCATGTCAACGTCTTGAAATAACTGTAATTTTATGCCGGTCATTCTAAGACATGCCTCCCATGTTAGTCCAGGCAGTGAGTACATGTGGACAGGGTCAAGTTTATAATCCTTTAAACACAAGTCCCTAAATGTCTCAAACACATCAGCCAATAACAACACATCTGTTTTAAGGTATAAATCGTGATATTCTTTTAAATTCTTTATATTAAAATGATTCCATACGTTTTTAGCATGTTCATATTGTGCAGGAGATATACATTCTTTAGTTAGACTGCTGTAAAATGCCTCTATGGGTGGGAAGGGCTCTAAAAACTTTTCTGGTCCTGTCATGTATTCGTACGGAAATTCGCCCTTACGTTGTAGTAGTGGATTGTCTATAAATCTAAACGTATTTAAATTGGAAGCTAATTTGCTTAAGGGAAGAGACAAAAAGTTGTAGGAATCCAAAAATACCAAATCATCAACAGAGAACGAAATATACTTTTCCATATCTTTGGCTATGCAATTCAATTTGTGATTGAATTTTCCCAAGTGTTGCATTATTAAATGACCATCATAGTTTTTAAGATTGTGGAAGAATACTGGAATTTTCTTGGTTACTTTATAGTTTAAATTGCAAGAGTTATGGGAGGGTCCTCTGAACTCGCCTGTTAGGTGGCAGTGGTCGCGCACTTTATCACACAGTAACAGCTGTTGGCATATGTGGCAGTGTGTAGAGTTTTGGAATAACATCTCTTGCTCTGGAGTCATTACAAGGGGAACATATACTCCCATCTGACTTTTAATAAAGTCATAAGTTTTAAATAACTTTTCGAAAAACACATCCATCACATTTTCACCGCTGTACAACTCTTCGTAAATAATGTTAGAATCTCTCACCACAACATAAGCAAATCCAGAAGGCGTGTGTTTGCCGCAGTTTATAAAACATTCGAAATCTGCATAAATCACAAAGGGAGCTTTAAGTTGATATTTGTAATTCGTAAATTGTAGTGTATCTTTTTTAGACATTTGTACTCTTTGGGCATCAAAGGTTTTACAATATGTTGTGTGACGTTCCAATATATCTTTGGTGCAAAAATGTTGCAAACAGAACTTGCAAAAATATTTCTTATTATTGTCTTTTGTAGACCGTAGCATTAACTTATCAAAATCACGAATTAAACAGTAATGTGATTTCCGACCTTGTTGTAAAATCAGCAGGTTGACGTGCGTATTACTATTTAGTTTAGTTATTCTCAATGGATATATTAATTGTCCTTCAATTCCATATACATTAACGCTTATGTTATTTTGTTTTTCAAATTTATCAATGTCGGATATTTTTACGGGATATTTTATATTTGACATATTCAACTGACTTTCATAGGGTTCGTAGTAAAATACTCGATTTGCATTTTCTTTACGATTCCTTGGATTCAAGCTTGCTAAAATACTCCACACGAAACATTTATTATCACTATTTTTAATATTTAAAACAGCGTGTTTTGATTTTATATTTTCTGGTGTGGGTATGTATGAGTTGGGAGTTAGGGGTTTATACTTGTAAACATGCAGCTGCCAGTATTTAGTGTGGTCATATATCCATCCGCTGCCTTGGGCTTGATACTTGTGCATGGAGGTATCGATCTTAAAAAGTGCTTCTTTAATTTGAGTTTTTAATTGTGCTTTCTCAATTGATAAAGTAGTTAAACTTCGAAAATCAGCAATACATTCTTTGTCAATGATTAAATCACCATTATTGTCCACCGAGTGTTTGATGAACTTTACCCTCCTAATAAGAATCCATTTGATAGGTAGGGGACAAGATTGAAGAGTGTCTAATGCTTCCACAGATTCACCGTTAAAAATATACAACTTGTGAGGTCGTTTGTCACATCGTAGGTGGTGTCGTTTCTTGTCACGAGTGATGACTCTCTTACACACATTACAACTATCATGTTTTTCTAGCATATGCGCTTTAAAATGATTGTTATTATCAAATATTTGATGGCATTTTTTACAAATTTTAGGAATAACTTTGTGAATGTTACGATAGTGTCTGATTAAATTGCTTCTGTTGGAGCAGGGCGTGGAGCAGATTGCACAGGACAACATGTTCGATGTAAATAAATTTTGAGATGACATTACTCTGTTTTTTATAAACAAAAATTACCATTTTTTAATGTTAAATTAGACAAAAATTATGTAAAGATGTGTGAAACCAGCGTTTGGGCTGGATACGTATTCACACTGTACAATATCATTTTATAAATAAAACTGCCAACTATCAATCTACATATTCAATTAGAACAGATAATTTAATATTTAAAGTCTAAAATTCAAAACATATTTTACTTGAGAATTTAATGGAAATCTATTTTAAAATTTGGAAATGCAGTCACATTCGAAATATGATTTACAAATGGATATTTAAATATGGAAACCTTAAAATTTGGAAATGGTGAATTGGAGATTTACAAATATTAGGCTATTTCACAATTTTCGGATGGATTAACAGTTGTGATTGTCCCTGAAGACACCACCTTAGCTACAACTACCGTCGCTAACACTCCCAGCTAACCGGAGTCCTGGGTGTGAGACGTGGAGAGGTGAGCCGTGGCGCCGAGACGTCCGGTGGAGAGGTGAGCCGTGCCGTCATCTGGTGCCGGTGGTGAGGTGTCAGTGGTGAGATGTCGTGTCACTGGTCTTGTAGAACAATAGTGCTGTGTCTTGTCGGTGGCTCCTTATATACACGTCGAGAGGCTGGATTTTTCAATTTAACCAGGAAATTACCTCACATTGGCTGGACTTTCAACCAGGAAATTACCTCTGTGGTAAGTGGAAATTCTGGTCAATGTGACGCATGCTTGCACATGACCGACTTTGGTGTGTTAGTATGTCAGTGTGTCAGTGAGCGGTGGATTGTTGCGTGTGCCGTGGCGTCATGGTTGGTGGGCAGCGATGCGGATCGTTGCGTGTGCAAGCAGTGGTGCGGATCGTTGTGTGTTTTAATTAATCAGTTGGCAGTTCGACCGTAGTTGGGATTTATTAAAACACTACGACAATAACACATCCAAATTTTAAATCGGAGAGTAAATAAAGAAGTTGGCAATTGGCAGTATTTTTCAAAAATATTTTTTAATTTGACCGTAATAGTGAATTTGGGAAATGTAGGTGGAATTTGTTAAAACACTTGCCTAGGACAATAACATATCCAAATTTTAAATAAATCGGACAGTAAATAAAGAAGTTGGCAATTGGCAGTATTTTTCAAAAATATTTTTTAATTTGACCGTAATAGTGAATTTGGGATATGTAAGTGGAATTTATTAAACCACTTGCCTACGACAATAACATATCCAAGTTTTAAACAAATCGGACCATAAACACTAAAGATAGTTTTTTAGCCTGAATTTGAAAATTAATTTTAAAAAATATAGAGGAGGGATGGGGATTGGGAAAATATATTTAATATAGGCAAGGGTTGGACATTAGTACAGGCTAACAAGGAAACTTGTGTAAGGCGGGATCGGGTGTCGGCGCAAAAACTGATCCCCATAAGAATAACATGGGGAAAAAGCGCCGAATAGTATGCCTCTTTCTGGTTTCACCACTACTAAGGTAGTATTTTACATCACTTTATCTTCTCTTTATATTAATAGGCAAGCACAAAACTGTCCCCCTTTTTTCTCAGCTTGTGTGCATGGTATGAGAAATTCACACATACCGTTAGAAAGGTATTGTTCTTTAGATGAGCAGAAACCCCTTATAATTTACATCGGCCCTCAGGGCTACGCCCCACAGGCCTTCGATGTTGCAATGTCTTATGGAAGAACAGTAATAAATTGAATTGTGCGATTTAGAGCTGATTTAAGCTAATGTGAAAAGTAAACAAATTAATATTGAATAAAACTCCGAATGAAGATATTATAGAGACAAATTAATCAAATGTGTAAATAATCAAAATACTACCTGAGTAGACCGAGACCGTGGCAGAAATCATGTAGAAAAGGTTCAAAACAGCTAAGCAGCTGGTCGTCAGTAGGGGAACTGGTAATCTATACAAACTGACTGACCTTCTCCGAGCACAGCTCCATTCCCCGGGTATTATTAAACTAGAAGTGTCACTGTCAGTAGGCCTAATCATCAGCTGATACTACCCCAGAGGTGTTCCTAGGAACACGGGGTAGTTTAGAAATAGTAAACTCAAGTGATTCTTCACTGAAGCTACCCTTAAAACCCACTGTCAGTAGGCCTAATCATCAGCTGATACTACCCCAGAGGTGTCCTAGGAACACGGGGTAGTTTAGAAATAGTAAACTCAAGTGATTCTTCTCTGAAGCTACCCTTAAAACCCACTGTCAGTAGGCCTAATCATCAGCTGATACTACCCCAGAGGTGTTCCTAGTAGAGATGGGCGTTATTTAACATAACAGGATGAATAACAGTGTTGCTGCCGTGGCAACGTTATTGCGGCAACACGTTGTGGAGAACTCCCTGTTATTCTAATAACGTTTCTACACCCGTTGCAGAAAAGCCGCACGGACAACGGGACAAAACATGCAATGCCGTTTCCGTAATGTTACCAGAGCAACAATAACTTCGGCAACGAACTGAATAATTATTACTGTTATCAAAACGGGCTTTAAATTACAATTTTTGTTAGATAATTCTCAGTGGCTGCTACTGATAATTCCTCGATATTGTAATCAAGTTTTGGTTTTAAGTGTTATGGATCTTTATTATATTAAAAAATATGCTACAAATTATTGACACTAATAACCAGTTAGTTGTTATTCATTCTTTAGCTATACTAGTTAAATTGATTTATGGATAATTAATTAGAGATGTGGTTCTAAGCAGACGGTGTCGAAATAATTTGTAAATACCTAATTAATTTAAGTACTGTATCAGGTAAATGGTAACACCAACACCATGCAGTGAATCATGCTGCAATCCCCTGCCACTGTAATGTAACGTTTTAGAATAATGTCTTGTCTGGATAACGCCCTACGTACAATTATTGAACAACCGACAACGACAACGTCGACAACTGAACGCCAGCGCCGCAACGCCAGCCGACGGACAACGGTTTTTTAGCGGCAACGAGTTGGCAATCGTTATTCAAATAACAGGTTGCCGCAACACGTTATTGGTAAGCTGCGTTGTCGTTACAACCGTTGCCGGAAAACAACGATAATTCCCATCTCTAGTTCCTAGGAACACGGGGTAGTTTAAAATATTAAACTCAAGTGATTATTCACTGAAGCTACCCTTAAACCATGAAATTCAACTACTGCTGAACTTACCTTAACGATGATTCTTAATTTAAATTAAAGGAGCTTATTAACAATGTTGAGAGCTAATTTGTAAATTATATTATTAAACCTGCACTTTTCATTCAATCCAGGCAAACTTCATGTCAGTACTTGCATTGTTAAATATATATTATATTTTAATATAAAAATAATTGTTTTGTCACAGTAATATATTTATTGAAAGTACGTTTTATGTATTGACGTGAAAAGCTGAGTTGGTGATCCAGCGCTGCTGTCTAGCGGAATCCGGGGAACTAACAGAACCGACGTCTTGTGCTGCTTTGCCGACTATTGGTTACTAATCGGTAAGGCAGTACAATAGGTCGGTTCTGATAGTTCACCGGACTCCGCTAGATTGCAGCAGCTCTCACACTCTGGATTTTCCTGACAGGAATAATCAAAGGTTCTTTCTATAAATGCATTTTGTTTTAACACAAGGATTTAAAAGGATGACATCAGAGTTACTCAAAGTTAAAGATTGATGTTTAGCGAATTTCCCCTATAGGGTAATAGCTTCTTCTATTACCGTAGGTCTCATGGTAAGACTTAAGCCCGAGACCATGATAACTTTTTGTTTTGAGGTCCCCAGATGTCAAAAACACTATTCGTTTAAATTTATATATATATGTATATATATGTGTGTGTGTCCGTGAATGCGATAACTTGAGTAAAAAATGTCCAATTTCGATGAAATTTGACTCAAATGTGTAAAGTGACATTCATGAATTTAATTCATGGCTCAAAAACCAGAAAAATCGGACCATGGGAAGGGGGGTTTATGGGGGTTTTAAATTTTCCAAAAATCTGTTTTTTTTTCACTTTTCAACCAAACATGTTTAAAACACTCAATTTTGGTTTTGACTGTTTTATAGAGCTTAAAGTAACAAATAATATAGTATTTTAAATTATTAACCTAGGTTAAGTGGTTGCCGAGAAAATCCAAAAAACCTGCTCATAAATTCTCCCATGTTAATCTTATGGGAAAAAGGTTTTTGGCTTTTCCTCTGTTCATTTTAATGTCAACTTCACATTTGCTTTTACCAATCAATTCAGTTCTACAAAAAAATCATTTTGGTGTTTAAATTGTGATTCTATGTCCAACTATTGCAGAGATATTCAAAGTGCTAAACACAGTACGTTGTCCAATGTTATCCTTATAGAGAATAAATCAAATTTGATACCTCCATTAATTATGAATGTATATTGATGAAACTTGGTATGTGGCTTCACGTAGTTCTGGTATATTGATATTTGCACAAAAAAAGATTTTTTCTTGATTATCCCCGTAGCAGCAAACCTGCATACTCAACCACCATGTTATTCTTATGGAGAATAGGTAAAATGTAATGACTCCCTTAATTACGAAGATAAATTAATAAAACTTGGTATATGGCTTCACCTTGTTGAGTTATATTGACATGTGCATAAATCCATTTGTTATTCCTTGTTGCAGCAAACCTGCTTACTCAGGCCCATGTTTTTCTTATGGAGAATAATTAAAATGTTATATAGCGCTTATTTATAATTGAATATTGATGAAACTTGGTATGTGGCTTCGACTAGTTAAATTCTATTTATATTTGCATAAAAAACAATTGTTTGTGTTCCTTGTTTCAGCAAACCTACGTACTCATCACCAATGTTATTCTTAAGGAGAAAAATTAAAATTGTATATATCGCTTATATGAGAATATATTTTTATGAAACTTGGTATGCGGCTTTATGTGGTATTAAAACATATATTATGCATTGGAAATACGCTGAGTACGCAGGTTTGCTGCGACAGGGGTATTAATTACTGTCCTATACATTAGGGTGGTATCAGTTTAAGATTCTATATTCAAAGATCTATGGTACGTTGCGTTTTAAATTATAAATATTTGGTTTGAATTCAGTCAATGCAAGGTGTGTAAGTTATCATCCAACATTTTTCCTAATAAACAATAACAGTGTTTCTGCAAGTTAGTAACTAGAAAATGTTTTCAGGTAACTAGGGCTACACTCAAATATTTAAGTAATGGGATGAGGGAACTCATAATGTAACTGAAAGCACCGATTATGTGATGAAAGTTACTGCTGTTAACGTTAAAATTTCATCACTAAATAGTAAATAAATAGTCTTGATCCAGGGGACTCTTTTGGAAAATTGTTACTTTTATTTTGGTTAAGTTTAGGTCATAGCATAAGTCTAACCAAAGATTACACATGCTACGCAAAATAGATATTGCACCTTACGGCAATTTTGTGCCAAGTCGTTTTTGGATGGGGCCACCTTCACGTAGTTGGGTGGTCCCTCAACAGAGGCGCTGTGTCAAGTCTCGATCTGCATTACCTATTCAAGTTCGGGTGAGTACGGTAATGTTCGGTCGTGCTCGGGATTAACTCAACTGTACGCAACTACTGCACCGCGCTGGCCGGCCCGTCGCCGTCGTCGTATTTCAAGTTTGAAAGCGCAGAGCTGTCATTAATGTACCATAACTTAATCTTTTTACTACAATTACTATTACTTATTTTAAAATAACAGTGCCTCAGTTAAGCTAAAGGAGCACAGTGTAGAAAAGGTTTTATTGATGTAAACATGTGTGAATAAAAATCTTCAAACATTAATGATATAAGCTTACAACGTTATAATAATTTTTCTGCATTGAATTTTAACGTATATTTAGAGAACCCTTAACAATTTTACAATATAACAATCTTACAATTTTTGAAAATTCGAGACTTTTTGTGATGTTGTTGACTTTTCTGATTTCGGAATTCTCATCACTTTTGTTAACCACAAAGTTTGTTTCTGGATTTTTAGTTTCATGCAATGTCTTATTATGAACTCACGATGAGGACTGCATGGTTGGTCAACTGCTAACCATTCTCTGGCTACTTGAGTTATTTTTGACCTAGCAATAACCACAAGAGTATTCATTACTTCATGTCTACTTTTAATAATGTCAAAGTTTTGTTGAAACAAGGTCAAAATTAGGTCAGTGTCTTGGACCATAAGGCCCGGTGCACACCAGCGGTTTGCGGCGGCGGCGCGGCAGCGGCGCGTTCTTAGATACATGGGAGCAAATGGAGAATTGCCGAGCAGTGCACACCAACGGTTTGCGGCGGCGGCGCGGCGACGGCGAAATCTTCGCCGCAGTTTTGTCCAGCCGCAGCCCCGCCGCAAGGTCTGTCGGGGCATATAATCAAATGGAGCAGTGCACACTAGCGGCGGCGGCGAGTTCGCCGCAGGCTTCGGACCACTCCAGTAGTGATGGAAAACGACTTCAACTGAGATGTTTTTATTAGTAAAATTCGGGAGCCCGTTAGTTTTACATTACAACTGGTTTATTAACTAACTAAAGTAATCTTTTTAAACTAACTTTAACCATGTAATATCGTACAAAACTAAATTGTGTTATGCAATTAATAAAATAATGCATTCAATAATAATAATTCAAATTATTTATTTTCCCGAATGCCCATTCTGTTCTTCCACTGCATTGCATAATTATTTCTGTAGCTAAAGCTTTTTGGGAGAAAATACAATCGTAGTTTACATATCGTTTGTTTTACTTTATTATTATTTTTGTAGAATTAACACTTTTCTTGATCTTACTTATTTAAATTATTTTATTCTGACGGGCATAAACTAAAATTTTACATCCGGAGTAGTCTATCTATTGTACTGAGAGGAAGTCTGACGCTACCCAGAAATAACCGTGGGGCGACTGGTCTAGCCATATAATATTGCAGATACACAATTTATTACTAGGCAAAGCATAAACACATTCTCTAGTATATTTTAAGTTAATTTTATATAATAATAGGTTAAGAAAATTTTTATGGTACCGATTTCTCGGATGTGTGGCATCGTAGAATTATGAAACTTAGCACACTTATTTAGTACTATTAGGGAATGTGCCGAAATGAAAATAATTTTTGTTTGGGTGTGATTTTGGCTTTTAAAGTTTACATGTTATCCTTATGGGAACTTGCGTTCTGCTTTTTGTTGTTTTTCATTTAATAAACAGCTGCGTTATTCAAATAAATATGTAGCGCAACAGCAAGACCAGATGATTCATAAATAACAAATATGACTGACTACTGGAATGGTAACACCCTTCTCTTAACTCCTCCGTTTTAACTCAACATAACAGATCTGCTTTGAGGGGGAAGAGGGGCGGGGTGGAGAGTTTTCAGGCATAAATAAAAAGGCCACTGTATGATCTTACGCCTTCTGCTATCCGTTTTAACTCCACGTTAAAAAAAATACCTGGAGTTGAGGATTGTGGAAGGGGAGGGAGAGGGAGGGAGAGATGAACCCAGTAGATAATAAACTTGTTTATATATATTCGTTGACTTTATATTCAAAATATATTTGGGCGGTCTCTAGTTTGTATATGCCAGCAATACCTTATCATTACAACAAAAACAAAGTTTACAATCATTCATAAATATTGTAAACTAATAACAGCACTGACTGAACATTAAATTAAGTACAGTATTTACTTTAGATTCGTACGATTATATTTTAAGAAACAAATTAAATATCGAGTTGGAAACTGTATCAATTGTTTTAAAATTGTTGTTTATTATTTATTTTGTTCCCAAAGTTGTTGTTATAGAGTAACAGATTGATTATTACCATTGATTATTCACCTTATGTATAATCAGTGCTAATACTATAAAGTCACCGCTGCCGCGCCGCCGCCGCCGCCGCTGATGTGCACTACCTTTCTCGTCGCCGCACGCCGCGCCGCACGCCGCAGCGGCGCCGCCGCCGCAAACCGCTGATGTGCACCGGGCCTAAGGGAGGAGGGCGCGGTTAGGTGACTCATATCATCTTTAGTTCATTCTCAGCTCATTCGGTTCATCAAACCGCATGTATTGCATTAGCTCCGAGCGGCAGCGTTGGCAAGGAAATTTCTTATTGAGGACGTACACTAGATATCCTGCAACGTTCCTGAAATGATCAGAGAGATGTAAATGTTGTTGATGGCCGTGTTTTGGCTAAAGTAAAGCTAGTTTTTTATTTGTCTTCAAATGAATCGTGGTTATTAATTTATTATTGTGTGAATAAATAATAATTTTGAACAAAAACAAAACCAATAACCTTTGCCTTCAAAACAATATGAACGAATAATGTTAATCTTTCAACATTTTTAGTTTTGTGTAATTTAACAGTCAACAGGGTTTTTTCATCCCTTACTTTTAAAGCAGTGAGTTTTCTTCCCTTAGCGCACTTATTTTCTATAGCAGAGAGTGTGATATGTACCACATCTGGGCACATGTTAGTTTTCAATAAAAACCAGCATGAGTCTATTAACAAAAAATATACGCTGAGTTCATTAAAAGTGCTTTTCCAATGTGAGCATTAGGGATGTGTCCTTGTGTCGGTTCTTAAAGTCAGTTGTCGGTTTTACCGGTTTTTTACAAAAAAACTGAAACCGAGAACCGAAAGAGGTCAACCGAGAACCAGGTAAAATGTCGGTTTCGATTTTTCACTATCAGTAAATGCTCGCATTGGAAATAAGCATTATAATTTGTAATGTTGTACAAATATCGAATGACAATCTAAACAACATTTAACAAAATAAGTGGTCGAAATAAGACTCCTCCCGACAACTAATCACTTCCTTTCAAGACCAAAATAACTCTAAACTACGAAAGGAGAATTGACAGAAGTTAGTTCTATTTATGGATGTACGTGAATAAAAACAACAGATAAGGAAGCATGGCAAGGGGGGTGGGGACGGTTTGGTTGCGACAAAACATTTGACCTTGAGTAAACGTGAATGTAAAGCACAGTCAGGAAGGCCTTTCAGTGTTTCGTTTGCTGTTTGTTGTTACCCATTTATCTCATACACTCTTATTTTTTAAAGGAAATTTGAAAAATCTCAAACTTGGACTGTTAATGCGTGTTGACAGACAACCAATAAAAGATCACGTCTTAATACCTGGCATTGTTCAAGAAAAAATACACAACGTAATACAATTATAATTCACTACAAACGTTCTTCACTCTTGCTAATCCATATTTAATTCTAAACCTCTAGTTACTTACATAAGTAAACAAACACAAGTCAAGGTTAACCATAACAAAATAAACAACAACGAACCAATACGTAAATATATAACAGCTGATCCTTGTCGGCAATGAAGTCTTAGCGGTTGTCAAAACATTCGCTTGGCCTCGCATGGAAATTGATATCAAAAAAATGGCTTGGGTGCAATATCTATTTTGCGTAGCATGTGTAATCTTTGGTCTAACAAACCCATAAATATGTTTATTAAATCTAAATTAGGTTTAATGATATTAAATTATATTAGAGGTGTGAATGCTTTAAAAAAATGCATAGTAATAATTACAAATAATTAGCTTAGTTTGCAATATTGTAAAAAAATAATCAAATGACAGGTATTTGAATATTATAATCAAGGAGGATTATTAGTAATACTGGAGGTAACACTGCTTAAAGATTTTTGTAAAAAAAATGAGCCAGTGATTTTGTTAGGTTGGTACACTGGTGTGGCAAATTTCTCGTTCTTTGAACTATCCTGATTGGTTGTTAGCGAATTTCCCCTATAGGGAAGAAGCTATTACCGTAGTCGGCATGGTAAGACCTAGGCCCGGGACCATGATAACTTTTCGTTTTGAGGTCCCCAGACCCCAAAAACACCATTCGTTCGAAACTGTATATATATATATATATATATATATATATATATATATATATGTGTGTGTGTCCGTGAGCACGATAACTCTCGTAAACATTATCCGATTTTGATGAAATTTGGTATAAACGTGTAAAGTAACATTTATGACTTTAAGTTCGAAAACCAGCCAGATCGCTTTATCCGAAGGGGTATTTTGGGGGGGTTTTGTACCCCAAAAATGGGTTTTTGAATTTTTTACATATAATTTTGGAAATAGTCCAATTTTATTTTTTCCCATTGGATTCAGCTTAAAAAAACACACAATTTGGTATTTTGATCATTTCTCTACGTCAATTGGTTACCGAGATATTGAAAGTGCTAAACACAGTACGTTGTCTAATGTTATTCTTATGGAGGAAAAGAACAATTTTATATCTCGCTTATTTATGAACGTATACTGACAAAACTTGGTATACGGCTTCATCTGGTTGTGGACCATTGATATTTGCTCAAAAGAACAATTTTTTGCCAAAGGCTCCCGTAGCAGCAAACCTGCGTACTCAGCCCCATGTTATTCTTATGGAGAATAAGTAACATGTTATCTCCCTTAATTATGAAAATAAATTAATGAAATTTGGTACGTGGCTTTACCTAAATGAGTTATATTGATATCTGTATAAAACCCCATTTTTTGTTTCCCTTCCTTCAGCAAACCTGCATACTCAGCCGCCATGTTATTCTTATGGAGAATAATTAAAATGTCATAAATCGTTTATTTATGAATGTATATTGATGAAACTTGGTACGTGGCTTTATGTGGTATTAAGATACATATATATGCATTGGAAATTCGCTGAGTACGCAGGTTTGCTGCTACGGGGGTATTTTATTTCTATAAGTGAATCTACTCTTGCAAATCACTGGAATAAAAGTGGGGACAAATTCATTTTTTCGTTTGATTTATGCATCTTTCCTTGCCGTGAAATATGATAAATTATAAGCAAATAAACAAATATAATTTTATTAATGTTGAAATCATGAGTAGGTATTGGTTTGAGTAACTTTGCAGTCTCATTCGAATTCAGCGAGTAGTTCTTTGCCTCACCAAAATTTGGCAAAGAAAGACTCCCAATTTGTTATTTCAGGGTTGCCTCCAGTATTACCAATAGAACTCCTTGACATAATAGAATAAACGGTATCAGGAACCTGACACGACATACTTTCTCCCTTTTAGCCAAACTTTAATGAATAAATTACTTTTTATTTACTAAATATATAGACTACAAAGCACGGTCGAATGTACAGAAAATCTTGTAAACAAGTTGTTTTTAAAAATCCACCCAAATCCCTGTTTTGGAGGCACTACAGAATCAATTGCTACACACGTGGTTTTAAGAGGGGAAATGCCCCCTATCCCCCCCAAGGGTTATTAAGGAACAACATATTTTGAATTTCCTCTGTTGGTCAATGATAACTTGATAAGTATATCAAGTTTAAATGATATTGATCAGTAAATATGAGAGAAATAGTAATTTTAGTATTCCCTATAGGAATAACATTGGACAACGTACTGCTTTTACCACAAAATTTAAATTTAAATTTTCTCCGCAACCAGCAATCGTAGAATTGCAATTCAAAATACCAAATTATTTAGTTTTTTGAGCTCTTTTTAATGGTGAATAGTAATATTTTTTATATTTATGGTTTTTTTATAAAAAAACTAAAAAAACTAAATTTTTTATGTTTTAAGTCCTGTAATTTTTGAACTCGTATTTTTACAGAATTTCGGATGGTGTAATTTTGCTGGAAAAAGAAAGTTCTACAAACGACTAAAGTTGAATTAAAATCGTTAGCCGTTTTTGAGAAATTTTGACTTTTCATACTTTTTTGCAGTTTTTGGGGGACCCTTAAAAATCAAAAATTCAAAAAATGAAAAAAAACGCCTGGAGATATTGTGGATTAGTACCTACATACCAAATTTCATAGAAATCGGACCATTGGTTAGGGTTGTAGTTCTGTTCACATCCATACAGACAGACAGACAGACAGACAGACAGACAGACAGACAGACACACAGACATCATGTAAAAATCACTTTTTTGGATTCAGGGAGCACCAAAACGAATATTTCCACTATCAACTCAAATTCAAAAATTTTGACGAAAACAATACTTTCTCCATATACTATGCATAAAGGGAGAAAGTAAAAAGAACACAGCTGGCAGAAGTAAATACGAAATAATTGGCCGCTTCGGTGAGCACTTTTTCGCCTACGCTGAGATGAAGTTATTGTTTCGATATCGAACAATTCAACCAACCGGTTGCTTGTTTGTGTTTATAAACTTTCGATTACGATTGTTGTTTTGTGGTAGAAAAGCATACAGTGATTCGATTCAAAGTCAAACAGATCTACAAATGGATTTGTGTGAACAAAATAACAAACAACTACGTTGCAGTTCACGACTAAATTATAGTAACCTAACCTAACTCCGCAGAGCGCTGTATGGTGGCTGTTCGTTGTGCAACATAATTACAAATAAAGGAATTAGTATAAATAAACAAAAGTAAAATGAACAGAAATGGGATTTAACCCTGAACAAATTAAAGTCGTCTACGCATTTTTGAGACACTCTGTATATTCTGGCTACCAATCACACAAGATATAAAACTATCGAGATTTTACAGTCGTTTGACCTAAAATCCCTGTTTTTGTATATTAGATTAAGGGAAATAATAATCAAATTTAGAATACAATAGTGTAATTTATGAGGGATCGGAGTGAAGGAAAATATGTATTAAATAAAAAATTCCAGATTTAAAAATTAAACATCAAAAGTGTAGTATTGAACACGGGGCCGCATGATCGTGGATCTGACGTCGTATACACTGGGCGACCGAAGCCTGCCGATTAATCAGAAAGTTACAATCCATCAGGCAGTGAGCAACGATTATAAATTCATTCAATAAAACAAACAAGCAATCGTTTGATGAAATTGTTCGATATCGTAACAATCGTAATCAACCAAAAATCCCAATAATCATAATTACAATGCTAGAAATAATAGATAATGTTGAAAATCACAAACTAAAATTTTTTGAAAAGAAGACTTGTTTCATGGGCAAACAATTTTTATTTAATTTACCAAAAAATACTTTTGAGGAACAAAATTTCGAAAAGTTTAAAAGACTTTTAAAAAATTACCTACTAACTTTAAACTTATACTCTTTTGAAGATTTTGTTGTTGTTGAATAATCATCACTAATCTTTCTTGTACTCTAGATTTTAATTGTTTTGCTAGTATTAATTGTTTTTGTTCTCTTTTTATCATTAATTATATAAACAATTAGGTATTAGAGCAGGCCTCGTGAAGAGTTTCTTTTGTATTTCTTTAGAATTATAATTTGTGCCATGAAGTATATTGTGACGCTATTCAATGTACAATAATATTGGTGAATAAAGATATATTTGAATTTGAATTTGAATTTGAAACGATAACCTCGTCTCAGCATTGGCGAAAAAGTGCTCACCGGCTGCTGCAATCCAGCAGATTAACTGTTAACATACTCAGATTATAGGAGAACGTTATCTTTATATTTATAAAAACTGATGTTAGTTTTTTAATCTAAATGACCCATAAAAACGTTGACAAATTGAATAAACTCTTGTTAAACGGATAGTATTTTATTTATTTAATCATGAAACATATAAATAGGACCATCTTTTAGTAGTTGCTTGTAATTACAAAACATTACATTATTATTATCTCGTATTTTACAAACAGTAATTGTTGTCCAATGCTTTTACCTCATGGAAATCTTACAACTCTTAAATGTTAATTAATTAAATACCCCCGTAGCAGCAAACCTGCGTACTCAGCGAATTTCCAATGCATACATATTTGTCTTAATACCACATAAAGCTATATACCAAGTTTCATCAATATACATTCATAAATAAACGATTTATGACGTTTTAATTATTCTCCATAAGAATAACATGGCGGCTGATTATGCAGGTTTGCTGAAGCAAGGAACACAAAAAATGGGGTGTTATGCTAATATCAATATAACTCAACTAGGTGAAGTCACATACCAAATTTCATTAATTTATTTTCATAATTAAGGGAGATAACACGTTACTTATTCTCCATAAGAATAACATGGGGCTGAGTGCGCAGGATTGCTGCTACGGGAGCTTTTGGCAAAAAATTGTTTTTTGAGCAAATACCAATGGTCCACAACCAGATGAAGCCATATACTAAGTTTCGTCAGTATATGTTCATAAATAAGCGAGATATAAAATTTTTATTTTCCTCCATAAGAATAACATTAGACAACGTACTGTGTTTAGCACTTTCAATATCTCGGTAACCAATTGACGTAGAGAAATGATCAAAATACCAAATTGTGTGTTTTTTTAAGCTGAATCCAATGGGAAAAAATAAAATTGGACTATTTCCAAAATTATATGTAAAAAATTCAAAAACCCATTTTTGGGGTACAAAACCCCCCCAAAATACCCCTTCGGATAGAGCGATCTTCCTGGTTTTCGAACTTAAAGTCATAAATATTGCTTTACACGTTTATACCAAATTTCATCAAAATCGGATAATTTTTACGAGTTATCGTGCTCACGGACACACACACACACATATATATATATATATATATATATATATATATATATATATATATATATATATATATATATATACAGTTTCGAACGAATGGTGTTTTTGGTGTCTGGGGACCTCAAAACGAAAAGTTATCATGGTCCCGGGCCTAGGTCTTACCATGCCGACTACGGTAATAGCTTCTTCCCTATAGGGGAAATTCGCTAAAACTATTTAATGAATATGTTCAATTTTTTAATTGGAAGCATGAAAAGTACTGGAAAACATTTTTGTAAAATTTATAAACGATCCGTGCAGCCGTTTTCACGTCATTGCGTTGCGAACACACACACTGCCGAACAAGGAATCAGTCAATCATTGTCTCTCTGCTAATACATATTTTCCTTCACTCAGATCCCTCATAAATTACACTATTGTATTCTAAATTTGATTATTATTTCCCTTAATCTAATATACAAAAACAGGGATTTTAGGTCAAACGACTGTAAAATCTCGATAGTTTTATATCTTGTGTGATTGGTAGCCAGAATATACAGTGTCTCAAAAATGCGTAGCGTGCTATGCAGACCCGGATTCTACATACAAAAATACCCCCATCGCAGCAAACCTGCGTACTCAGCGAATTTCCAATGCATGCATATGTTTCTCACAAATACATTAAGCCACTTACCAACAGTGGCGGATTTAAGCACTTGCCACATAAGGGCTACTAGGAAATCTGCCGCCCCCCCCTTGTCCTTTTCGCCGCCCAGGTTTACCCACATATTATATATCTTGTTTGGTTATTCTGTGACAGTACCTAAAGAAGTTCGAATTAGCTGAATGAATAAGTTTAAGAAATTTCTGTTATTTCATAGTTGAAAAAAAAAAACAGTAAAATAATGTGTAATTGACTTGATTCACATTAACACAGTTAAATATTCCATATAGCGTACTCAATGACAATCAGCCCTAGACACAAATGTTGGTGTTAAAAGCAGTGAAGCAGTGTGCTACTTTCAATAACAAGAAAATTCTTCAACAAAGGCTTAAAAATCCCTTCTTATAAAATACTTTATCAAAACATTAATTTTTACACCAACGCATTGACTACTGAAAATTATAATAAATAACCTTTTTAAGATATGATTACACTGTAGCCTTAAAATTCGTAATTCGGACCATTAACCTCAAAATTCTGACTATTTTAATCTGAATTAGCGCTTTTCAATACAGCTTTTCAGTCATTTTGTAATTTATGCTTTTATACAAAGAATTGTTTGTATGTTTTAGACGATCAAAATATAAAATTAATGTATGTAGGCCTAATCTTCATAAAACTCTACACATTTTAAACCCTTCTTCTAGTTTCACCTCCATGATGTTGTAGAGCCAGTTAAAATATAATATCTACAGGAGTTAGTAATCTCTGACAAACAACCTTCAAAAAGCCGTCATATTTGGTATTTTGTCCTGTTGTGGTGTCAACTTGTTGGTGGGACGGTGTCATTCGATGTACAAGGCAGCTTGTTTTCAACACTATTTCCAAAGCCACATTAAAAGGGCGTTTCATTTAATTCAAATCATAACTTTACTTCGAGATAAACAATAAAATTGCATATAAAATATGTATTAAGATTATAAAGTTAAGTTTAACATCATGATTCGCCTAAAATGTGACCAGGTATTAATTTAAAGACTTCAAATATCACAGTTTTTCATTTATTGAAATGGGAGATTTTGGCACCGTCCCATTCAAAAAATATACACAGAGGTCACGCCTGGAGAAAAAAACTGCAGCCTACATGCTGACCACCATTTTGACCCTCTGTCAACAATGCTCCCATGGCAACAACCAATCAAATCCTATCTTCATAAATTATGTTAGTCGTTATTTGTCTTTGGTCTGATGTTTTGTTCTAAAACATATCCTCCAGAATGAACGGAACGACTATGTGAGGTAGCCTTTGATGGTAAGTATAAGACGGCTGAAATAACTTTATTTGTGACCTTGAGTTTGAAATGAATCGACAATATCATTGTAGTCTAAATTTTGTTGTCATCTCAAATTCGATTGTTACAACATTTCTCAGCCGTGTGCCTTAGTCATTATTGATATTGTGTACAAATAATTTTAATGCTATGCGAATGTAAGGGTAAACTTGGAAGTCCGTTCAGTTGGACGTAGTCATAGTGGCGCAGTGCCTGGTGTAGTTCGTGGCTTGCCACCCTTTCTGTGAATCGTAATCGTCTTGTCGCTTGTACGAATGATTGACAAATGCATTATCACTGTTTTGAGGAACTGCAGTGTGAGGGACTGCAAGCGTACCAGTAATACATTAGTCTCTGGTTACTACCTTTACATTTAAAAGGGCGGCACACCGTCATTATCATCCGTTTTCGTCAACATGTTCCCCGTTTCAACATTTCTTTTGTAAACAACTTATTAATTTTCTGTAAATTTTCCGCCCCTAAAAACTTGCCACCCTGGGCTACAGCCCCTATAGCCCCACCCTAAATCCGCCACTGCTTGCCAAGTTTCATAAAAATACATAGGCCTAAATAAATAAGTGATCTATGGCATTTTATTTATTCTCCATAAGAATAACATTAGGGCTGAGGACGGAGGATTGATGCAAAAAGAAAAAGAAGAAATATGTTTTTGTGCAATTAACCATATAACTCAATCAGGTAAATAAAGCTACATACTACGTTGTATTATTTTATGTTCATAATTAAGGGAGATATAAAACTTTACTTACTCTCCATAAGAATAATATTAGGGCTGAGTATGCAGTTTTGCTGCTACTGGGATAGTCAACAAAAAATAATTTGTTTGTGCAAATATCAATATAACAATACTACATGAAGCCACATACCGAGTTTCATCAATATAGCTACATTCATAAATAATCAAGATATCCGAATTTTATTTATTCTTCATAAGGACAACATTGGACAACGTAGGCCTACTGTGCTTAGCACTTTGAATATCTCTGCAACGGGTGGACGTAGAAAAACAATTTAAACACCAAAATGATTTTTGTAGAGCTGAATTGATTGGTAAAAGCAAATGTGAAGTTGACATTAAAATGAACTGAGGAAAAGCCAAAAACCTTTTTCCCATAAGATTAACATGGGAGATTTTATGAGCAGGTTTTTTGGATTTTCTCGTCAACCACTTAACCTAGGTTAAAAATTTAAAATACTATATTATTTGTTAGGTACCTACTTTAAGCTCTATAAAACAGTCAAAACCAAAATTGAGTGTTTTAAACATGTTTGGGTAAAAAGTGAAAAAAGCAGATTTTTGGAAAATTTAAAACCCCCATAAACCCCCCTTCCCATGGTCCGATTTTTCTGGTTTTCGAATTTAAAGTCATAAATGTCACTTTACACATTTGAGCCAAGTTTCATTAAAATCTGACGGTTTTTACTCAAGTTACCGTGTTAACGGACATATATATATATATACATATATATACATATATATAAAAGTGAAAAAAGCAGATTTTTGGAAAATTTAAAACCCCCATAAACCCCCCTTCCCATGGTCCGATTTTTCTGGTTTTCGAATTTAAAGTCATAAATGTCACTTTACACATTTGAGCCAAGTTTCATTAAAATCTGACGGTTTTTACTCAAGTTACCGTGTTAACGGATATATATATATATACATATATATACATATATATATATATATATATATATATCTATAATATTATAAAGAAGAGGTGGTTTCTGTCTGTCTGTCTGATGTTCCGGGTGAATGCAAAAACCACTGAACCGACTGGGCTGAAACTTTACACAAAGGTAGATCTTGAACCCATGCAACACATGCCTATTCACTTCCTTAAAATCCCCTCGGGCTACGCCCCGTGAACGTCCTAAGTTTCAATATTTACATTTCAGAAGAAAGTAAACATTCAAAAACTGTAATGCGAACAGCTGCAGATACTTCCTTTTGACAGCTTAAATAGCAGAAACAAGAACAGCTGTTTCAAGCTATCTAAAATGCAAATTGCATTGACTAAAGAACGGGTAAAGAAAACACCAGTGCGAAGAACGGGTACATCAGCTAATATATATATATATATATATATATATATAAATTTGAACGAATAGTGTTTTTGGTATCTGGGGACATAAAAAAAAGGAATCATGGTCTCGGGCTTAAGTCTTACCATGAGACCTACGGTAATAGCTTCTTCCTTATAGGGGAAATTCGCTAACAAGTCGAAAACGTAAAGTAACATGTTTTTGATTTTGGCTTGGTTTAGCCATAATCCGCCATTTTTAATATTTTTGAAAATAATTAATAATTAAAAAATCCTTGGAGATATTTGTACAAAAATTAGTATAAACTTTAAGTTTTATGTTAGGTATTAACATTTTATAAAAATATTTGTTGTCAAACTTATCAAATTTTAAAATGGCGGTCATTTTTAATAGTCAAATTCCATGAAAACTACTACCGGTAGCTAAAACAAAATTGTACAAGACATCAAATTTAAAGCTCTAATTAATCCAAATCCAATGTCACTTTGATTGTAAAAATCTATTAGTAAATAAACAAGCAATGGTAACTTTATTAGCCTAATAAATTTCAAAATGGCGGCCATTTCAAAAATGTCAAAGTCAAATTTCATGAAAACTAGCAACTAAAACAACATTTTACAAGACATCAAATTTGAAGCACATCTAATTAGATGGTCAAGTACTCTGAGGAATTTGACTTGCAAAATTTCAAAGCAATCGGATGAACGGTATGGCAGCGCATGAAATACGAATGGACTGACGAACAGACGTTCAAACATTGATTTTGATATACGGTATTAGAATTTCATAATTAAGGGAGATAACATTTTCTTATTCTCCATACGAATAACATTGGACAATGAACTATGTTTAGCACTTTCAATATCTCTGTAACAAATTGACGAAGAGCAATTATCAAAATACCAAATTGTTCTAAGCCGAATCCAATGGTGAAAAGTAAAATTTGATTTACTAAAATATTATACGTAAAAAACTCAAAAATAACATTTTTGGGGTACAAAATCCCCCAAAAATCCCCCTTTGTATAGAGCTATATGGCTGGTTATTAAAATTAAAGTCATAAACGTTACTTTACATGTTTATATCGAATTTAATCAAAATCAAAACATTTTTACGAGAGTTAACGCACCCACGGACACAAACACATATATTCACAGTTTTAAACTGAATGGTGTTTTTGGCATCTGGGGACCTCAAAACGAAAAGTTATCATGGTCCTGGGCATAGGTCTTACCATGCCGACTATGGTAATAGCTTCTTCCCTATAGAGTAAATTCGCTAAAATTAAATAAATGTGTTTGGCAGTATATTACATTTTCCCTGTACCTGAGAATTTTTGTTTATATTAAATAATTATTGATAGGTATGGGGGCATAGGTGTAAACTGGAGGTGGACAGAGGGGGCAGTCGCCCCCTCCCCAATAATTTCGAGGAAATATTGCTAATCATTGTTAATATATGAAAAGTCACAATAATCACGATCACGACCATTTTTGTCCCTTCAATCAAAATACTGAAACTACGCTTATGGAATGAGAAGACGAAATGTAATAAATCTGTTATAAGTACCTATAAACTAACTCAAATGATACTAGCAAAACTGAATGTCACGAACTCGAATACACCTAATCCTGAGGACTTTTTCAAATTTAGACTATTGATTGACTTTGAAACGATTTCTTTAGTTGCGGTTGGAATAATCATCCACCTCGTGTACAAAACGCTGTGCCGTACTGTTGGCAAGGCGTATCGCGCTGTCCTGCTTATAATTCATCCACACTTTAAAAAAAAATCAGCAAAGTTATTTTGCATTGTGCCAAGAGCAGAAGTACCAAATGCTCAAACTATTTAGAGTGTCCAGATTTAGTTTTGTTTCTGTTGCGAATAAGATTGTTGAGGCAGACCCAACGTTCTTTCATGTTGTTCTAATCAGAAGAAAATTTACTTGTTACATTTTCGAGTTTTCCTTTCTAATATAGGTAATTTTGTTAACTCGTGTTCGACATATTCCAATGTAGGTATATGCAATATTTGTTGTAATTTTTTAATATTCAATCGCTTTTCCTTTAATTTGTTCTAATAATTTCTGCAATCCATAATTTTGTATAGGTACCAAAATCGACTTTGAATGGCTTAACTTTGGATTCTTTACAATCTTTGTATCTAACATAAATTTGTTTCAAACTTTCCTTCAGTATTCCAAATGGCTTCTACATTGTTGTTAAGTCTACCCAATTTTTATATCAGATAATAGTTCCAACAAAACCGTTATTGATTATTAAATCTTCCTGACTCATGGACCTTACTCAAGAGAGCTTGATCCTCTCAACATCCTAATAAATAATCGTCTCCCCCAGGCGTATAACTAAAATGGCGGTATTTATAAAAGCGATATTGGCTCTTACATAGATACAATGTATACATGGCCCTATAAGTAGGGACACCCAATGTTAATTGTGTTTAGTTCCACCCCAAAGTTCAGAGCAGGAATCATCGCTAATTGTTACCAGTAACTACTTCTTCTCAGCCCTGTTTTACGCGCTATTACACAACTCTCAAACGTCAAAATAAGTACTTAGGAGCCATGTTTGTGAACAACAAATATTAAGTGTTGTATGTGGCAAATCAGGTATTGATAATAGAAATGTAGTAAAAACTCACCGTCAACAGCAATCCTTGAGTTCATATGTCTGAACAATTGTTTCGCCCCTATGTCCCAGGGGCATCACCATCACGAGGTCTTCAAGGTTAATATGATGAACTAGTTCATGTCAAAAGTTAAAACGAAACATATAGGACAACACGCACGAAAACACGTCACAGAAACACTGAAAACTGCAATTTTCCACTTCACTTCGAAGGAGGTACATACGAACTACGAACAGGTCGGTACTGGTTAACATTTCAATATTTCGCGTTTGCAAAGCCACAGCCTTCTCTATTACGTGTCGCCACTTGATCGTCGCAGCTGTTTTTTTTCCTGAGTGTCATATATGATACTCACAGCAAAGTTAGTCTAGATGTTTATGAGGAGGTTAAGTTGACGTTTTTGGCCTTGTAAATTTCCATTTCCTCCAGTCTATCAAGCCTTTGTGATTTATTGCATAAATGGATGATTTGGAGTCCCTCGTTCTGTGGACTGTAGGTGTAGCTGGTGTCACGGATATGAGCTGCAAAGTTCAAGGTCAAGCAATAGATCAAGGCATCAACCAACAAACAACCCCTCTTGCTTAACTTCAACTTTGCAGTTTATATCCGTGACATCAGCCACATTGAACGAGGGACTCCAAATCATCCATTTATGCAATAAATCACTATAGCTTGATAGACTGGAAGAAATGGAAATTTGCAAGGCCAAAAACCGTCAAGCTAACCTCCTCATAAATATTCAGACTAACTTTGCTGCGAATGTCATATATGACACTCTGGAAAAAACAGCCGTGACGACACGTAATACTGTGGCTGTGGCTTTCCAAACGCTAAATGTTGAACAGTGCCGGCCGGTTCGTCTGTCAATTATTGTCATTGTCACATACAAGAAGTGACGTTAGGTTTAAGGTGTAAAATTGAAATTTCAATGTTTCTGAGTCATGATTTGGTACTTGTTTGTCCTAAAAGTTTCGTTTAAACTTTTGACATGAACTTCACGTTCACCATGAATCTCTGCTGATGATACCTCTGGAATATAAGGGTTCACACATATATGAACTTTAGGATTGCTGTTGATGGTTAGTTTTTACTACATATCAAATATTAACTGTATTTACGTTGTATTTCGAATAATTATCTTCCTGTCTAAATCTGAAAATTTAGCTTCCATCTGTCCTATTATTTGTGAAATTGTATCCATATTCTGGGTACTATTATAAAATGTTTCCTCTGTTCTCCTAGCCAACACTTTTCAATTTTTGAACCACACAATTGGTGGCCTTTCTCTTTAGCCCTAATCTTACCTTCCTTAATTAACACCTTAAGTAATGTAAAAGTAAGATTGTCAACATGGATTTTGCAGGATTACCTTTAGAGTACCTTTAAGGCCTTTTCCCCCTCTCTCATCCAGTTGTCCTTCACAGACGTCGAGATCTGCGGTTTTGTTCTTTAAGAGTGGGCTCTTGTCACGAATATTTTTGCTTCTCTACCTACTACTTCCCCCCAAAAGGCCAATGTTAAAAGTCTATCCATCCTCAACAGATTATCCGATATCGTTGATGTGTGGCTTGTTTCAAAGAGCAAAGAAAATACGTATGTAGCGTTTTTAGTGAGAAAATTGTTTGTATTTTTTTTTTTTAAACAAAATTCCAAAATATTCAATATTTCCAATTTATTTAAGGGCAAGTTAAATTATTTATAGTCTTACACAAGATCGGTCAAATTGTCTGTGTAATATAGGTATTGAGTTCTACATAAATTAAAATCAGTTTTAAATTATGTTAGCATACCGTACTTAAATTTAAAAAAGGCCTACCTATGTCATTTGACTGGCCTTTGGAACTTCAAAGTGCTTTGAATTTTTGAAGATAAATAAATCAAAGTTCCCGAAACAGTCAAGGTTCTTATTTATTTTATTTATTTATTTATTTATTACATCACATAACATCTATTATAGGGAATTTCCCTTAGACAGGTGAAATTGTCAAAGTTTCCTTATACTAAAATACATAGACCTAACAATATATACAATACATTCGATGATCAATCAAAATGTAATAAACAGTACAATTAAAACAAACAAAAGTCACCCGTCAACAAATAATGCTAAAAACCAAAATAAAATTTATAACTATAATGACAGGCTGTTAAGGTATTCATTGACACTATAAAAGTACTTTGTTTTTAAATGCTTTGTCACTTCTGCTTTGAATTTTGTTATATTGGAAATGTTTTTGATACTCTGAGGGAGTTTATTATAAAATTTGCTACCTGTGTATAGAACTGATTTTTCAAAAGATGATGACTTGTGTGCTGGTATTTGTAGTAAGTGTTTATGTCTAGTGTGATGATAACCATGACTTTCAATTTTGGAATTGAAGTGTGAAGCATTCAATCTCACAAATATGACAATGTTTAGGATAAAGACACAAGGTAAGGGCAAAATTTCAAAAGTTTTAAATATACTACGGCATGAAGACCTTACACGAGCACCAGCCATCACTCTCAGAATTCTTTTCTGAAGACGGAACACTTTTAGGCTTTCAGAGGAACAACCCCAGAATACAATTCCATATGACAAATGTGAATAAACATAGGCGTAATATACAGCCTTAAGAGTAGATGTGTCAATCGAATGTGAAAGTGTTAGCAAAACATAAAAAGCCTTGTTGAGTTTTGACTGAAGCTTGGTTATGTGTTCGGACCAAGTAAGCGACTTATCAAGCATGACACCAAGAAAATTAATAGAAGTGGATAGATTGATTGATGACTTAAAATATTCTGCCCGAGCTCTGCTACTATTGCTATAATTTGGATGAAAATTTACAATAGCGGTTTTTTCCTTATTCAGCATTAATCCATTACAAGAAAACCACGAGTTCATGTCTTCCATAGCCTCGTCCAACATTTGCCCAAGATCAACTCCATTGCTACTCCTCAAGAAAGCCGTAGTATCATCAGCATATAGAATCACACTAGAGTTTCTCACATTGCAAGCCAAATCATTGACATATAAAAGGAACAACAAAGGCCCTAGGATAGAACCTTGTGGAACACCTGCTAAAACCTGCTGGTATTTTGACTGATGATTAGAGATTCTGGTGCACTGAAACCTATTGGCAATATATGAATGAAGCAACTGGGAGGTTTTTCCATTTAATCCATAGTACTCAAGTTTTCTTAGCAGGAGACTATGATTGACGGAATCAAAAGCTTTTGTGAGATCACAGAGTACTCCAACTGCAAATAATTTCTCATCGAAGGCATCAAAAATTTGCTTAGTTAACTCAAAAATTGCGTCTATTGTCGATTTATTTTTTTGAAAGCCAAATTGATTGTCATATGTTATATTGGAATTAAGAAGATAATACTGAAGCCTATTGTAAATAGCCCGCTCAAAAAGCTTAGAAAAGGCAGGAAGAATAGCAATAGGTCTGTAATTGTCAGCAGAAGATGAGTCACCCTTCTTTTTATACAACGGCGTTATACGAGAAAATTTTAAGAGATGAGGAAAAACACCTGTTTCAAAGGATGCATTGATAATATGTGCCAGAGGCTGGCTTATGTGTTTAGCACATATTTTAACTATAAAAGGAGGGATATCATCCCATCCAGGAGACTTTGTTGGCTTCAGATCTCTTGCCAGGGCTTCAATTTCCTTAACAGTGACTTGTGGAAGAGTTGGAAACGATGTGACTGGTTTATCAGACCTTTCCAATAATAAATGTGAACTTTCTTGGTTTGAAGTGAGATTTAAATGTGTTGTGGTGTTCAGGAAGTGTTTGTTAAGAGTTTCTGCAATATCTGAGGGGTTTGTGAGACGATTTCCTTTATCAACTAACAAGTCAATTTGAGAACATTTTTGTTGTAAAGATGTTTCTGTTTTTACCACATTCCATGCCATTTTTGTTTTATTAGAAGCATTCATAATTAAATTTGAATTGTATTGCATTTTAGATCTTTTCACACACTCCCTGAAAACCTTTTTCTATTTTTTAACATAGGCTACAAAATGTTTGTCATTACTATTTTTACTTAACATGTGTAGTTCTCTCTTTCTTTTACTGGAAATAACAATTCCAGGTGTTACCCACTTTTTTGACTGTTTCGAATTTGATTTAACTTTTATTGTTTTCACTGGGAAGCAAGCGTTAAAATGAAACTTAAATATCTTCAGGAACAAACTATACAATAAATTCACATTATTAAAATTTTCAGACCAAAATGAGTCCCAGTTTTCATTCTCCATTAACTTAACAAAACTTGAAATATTATCATTTGAAAAATCTCTTTGTGAAAGTGTCTTATAAGTATTTTCCTGGAACCTGTTTCCAAATTTTAAAATTTGGAAAGTATGATCAGAGAGATCATTGTCAAATATACTAAGCTCACAGTTGGACAGCAATACATTAGTATAAACATTATCTACACATGATTCTGAAACCGAGGTAACCCTAGTGGGTACTGAATCGTTAGGTATATTTAAGTTGTATGAATGTAACATATTTATAAAATAATTTACATATTCCTTCTTATCAAGTAAATTAATATTAAAATACCGAGTTCCTTTTACTATTCCATGAATTCTCTGGGAAGATTTAAATTCCCTGCCTATTTCAGAATTTTTTAATATTTACACATATATGCAAAATGGAGACAATATCATTTATCAATCATTTATAATTGGTTATGATCTTATCATGGACATTAATAGTAACTTACACAATTTTCAAAAAGAAACTTTTTTAAATTTGTCCTAAATTTTTACTTACCGTACTCGAATGCTTGAAACTTGTTTTACAAGCCTGCAGGCTTACTTACTTTATCGTTAGGCCTGCAGGTTTAGATCTTGAATTTCTTCAGAATTTTCTGCTTTATAAGTTGTTTTTAATACATTTTATAAATTGTTATACTTACACATTTTATAAATTGTTGTACATATTTATTGTAGGCTATAAATGAAGTCTCTCATCTGAAGGGGAACCCGGCTCTTTAATACAAATTTCAAAGAGGAAAGTAACTTACTCAAAACTGGTGATGAAAAATGCAAAGGGAGGTTAACAAAATCATTCGCTTCTTGTTCACTATACAAAAATGCAGTACCGGCTCTAGGGCAGTGTGAGCCGTGCTCCAGCACGGGGCGCGGCGCTCATGACGTGTCGCGGGGTGCGGGGTGGGGGCGGAGTCCGTAGCGCAAAGTAAAGTATTTGTAAATTTGTTGTATACAGTACTAATACTAATATTATAAGTTGTAGAAAGGCGTTATTAGGAAGAAAGTTGTTTATTCACCATGACCTTCATTATACGAGTACATTTACATATCAGATAACACAACTTCCGCTTCCCTTTATTTCAAATCGAGAAGTTGTTTTGACCGCTATCGTTTTGTGACAACTTCAGGGCATTCTGATTGGTATAGAGAGTGTGAATAAAACGGGCAATACGATGCAAGAAAAGTGCAATGTTGAAATATCAATTTACACGTTTTAACTAAAATTGTTTTAATCCGCCCTCGTCGATTATTTTAAACTATTTCCTAGATGAGAAAAGATATGGTTTGAGGATTGGAGAGTATTGAAACGGGATTTCATCTTTAATTGAAGTTGCAATGATTTGAGTTTAATATTGCTATTATATATAACAAGGGGGAAAACATGATGTGCCCTCCTCAGATTTTGGAGCCCCCTTCGATCGTTACTGTTAAGGTTCATTCATTTAGTTTATTTTGAAAAATATAGTTTATCAAAAATAAGTTATGGCAGTATAGGATATCAGAATTTTGTATTAACGAAAAAAAACATGTTTACACCCAACTTGAGTTTTTAGAGTCAGAACACAAGAACTAACTGGGTGTGTTTTTGGTACTAAACTAAAGTGATCCAAAAACTTATAGATGGCAAGATTCAATTTTATCAGAGAATCAAAACAAATTAAAAAATTAAGCTCTATAGCCACACAAAACCTTAAAGATTAAATACTCGAAGATAAGTCTGTATACCGGTAACTGAAAAACGTGTAATAAATTAAAAACTATAATCATATTCAGAAAACATTAGTTTTGTCAAAAACAAAAATGATTCTAACAACAAACTTTGCTGTTTTCATCGCAAACTTCAGCCTCACAGATTCCCGAAACCGTAAGAATCTTGGTCGGTTTTGATGATTGTTTTGGTTTCCCCGGACGAAATATTTCCCACCCTCTGAACAGCGGTGTACTTTTACCAGTATATACTTCCCCCTTCCTATTCAATTTTGAGGTTTGTTTTCATTATTGTTTTTCTTAAAGAAACACATCATTGTTTTTTATACACAGTGTATTGTGATACGTCGACTACAAGTGTGTGCACTTTTTGTTTTTAAATATTTTGATTTTCTTAAATTATTTGAGGTTTTGAGTGGTGTGTTTTGTTAATGTCAAAACACTTTAGTGGCGCGGAACATAAGCGTAATGTCTGTACTTTGATTGGAGGGGAAAACATGGTCGTGATCGTGATTATTGTGACTTTTCATATATTACAATCATATGTTCTCAAAAATGTTTGGAGGACAACTTGCACCCCCGAATTACGCCTATGGCGCGGCATATCAGAATCAGGAACATTTCTCTGACCACATTATATTAAATCAAAATTTTGAATTACCGTACACAAGTCTCTGAGCTGAATGTGTTCCATAGCTTGTCATTTTAGATGATCAGTATCTCACAGAACCAGAAAGAAAGCAAACGCAACAAGCGAGGGAGCGAGGCGCGCACATGTCATTCTTATCTCAGAGCTATGTGGGGAAGAGTTTGGATGATGAGGATTGGTCGGGGGGCCGCCAGCGCCGTCCTTAGCCCTCGCCCCCACCGAAATTCTACCGGACATTGTCTGCCGGTCATAAAGTGTTGCCTCTGCACTACTGTATTATACATTAAGTTAGGAACAAAATACTCAACCCTTAGGTTATACTTACACACCCTGCCTAAACACTAATAATGCAGAAAATTCATTAGCATTATCAAACTAACAAAACATGAACAGTCTTTTTGAATTGTCAGTTGCATTTTTGGGATATTGTTCGTTTTCTAGATGTTCTCGATGGGTGTTTGTGATCGCTCACAAGGGCGATTTTCACCGGCGAGATCGCTGCAATGAAGCAGCCAGGAAATAAATGGTGCGATTCAAGAGTTCGCAGCGAGATCAGTGCGAGTCGCCGGTGCTCACCAGGGCTGCTACGTCACCACGATCTCGCAGCGAGATGAAGCAGTAATACAGTAGAGAAATTCGGAGTTCACACGCCATTACACTTTTTCCTACCAGTATATGGATTGGTATGTATTTTCCTACCAGTAATTGCTATAATATCTTTGATTTAATAAACTTCAGAGACTTTAAGATGCCATTTTTTTTGGCAAACAAAATTGAATAAAAAATACGTTAACGGAGCACAAGGCTATTTTGGTATAAGACATGGGTTTTAAGGGTGGTTGGCAATAGGGGTTGTAGGTAATAGACACACACATGAAAATGTCTCACTTTTTTCAAAACCTCGAATTTTGCGGTTATATCTGTTTCGAAAGAGGTAATTAGTGTTAGGGGTATTCATTTTATATAAATAAATCTAGAACTCCACCAGATGAATGTGTATACTGAACCCCTCACCGGAAACCATATTAATCATATAGATTGTGAAATAACTATGAAAGTCTGAAATATTTGATTATTTAAAATCTCTCAAGTGCGAGGCCTTCGTAGGCGCGATGCTCTGTGCGGCTGTATCTGGTGCAATGCTCTAAGGACAAGGGAGGGGCGGAGCGGGGGGGAGGGGCAAGCTTGGTCTTTGTACAGGCGCTGAAAAACTGACGGGCCGCCCCTGCAAAAATGTGCTTACTTAGCGAACATTCACATACTCAATCACCGTTCGCTAAGTAAGCAGATGTCCGGTTTGTGACAGTAAATTGAAAAAAAATTCACACCGAGTACTGAATGAACAAATTCAACGTCAAAACCCAGGAGAATAAAAACCACAAATTATTTAAATAACATATATTTAATCACAATCTTTTCAACAACTATAAATAATAAATGCTTTCAACTCTTTTCAATTAAAAGTCTAATGTTACATCTATATACAAAACTCTTCAAACCGTCACTACCTATCTAAATCTGACAAACATATCATATCCCGTCTCTACAACCGAAAAATTTACTCTGATTGTCCCTTCGATAAATCGTCAGTTCCTTCAGTCGCAATCCACTAGTTTACACTATTTTATTGGTGTTCTTTATATTTGTGGGAAATTTGAAAATTTGGGATGTAAAGAAAATTCAGCTAACATTCGGGTGAACGTGTCTCTCTGATATGGATAAATCATCATTGAACTTTACCCTTATTGATTGACTTTACCCTTATAGCGACTATATTCACTATGACTATCGATGTAGTGACTATATCTGTATAACGGTAAACGTCTTATCGAAACAAGACATTTCAGGACGCTTGTATGTGTGTATCATTGTGTCCAAGGATCATTCTATGAATGAACAGTCTATTTTAAAATTATTACGGTACTCACTTAGCTCGCTGACGGCTCTGCCCCCGAACCCCGCTTGGGGTCGCTCCAGTTGTTATTGTAACTCAATGTCCCTTCAAGTATTTTTTATACAGTACATTATCTTGATTCATTTGTGATATATCCATTCTAGATGTTATCTTTATTCAATGGTTCCATCATTTATTTATACTCTACCATATGAGAGTTACATTGACAGTTTATTGGATATTTGTTTTGGTTTGTTTGTTTTGTGTATTTCTTTTGTTTTGATTGATTTGAAACTCCATAGACCCAATGTTAACATTTCCAATTTTCAAGATAAAAATTAGAAGTTTTAAAATTGAAAACTGTAACATTCGACTATTTTACTTAGAGTTTCCAGGTACAACCTAGGTTGTACCTAGTGATGTAAAATACCTGGGTACTTAAAACTCGGGGTACCCAAAATTCATAAATACCCGGGTATTTTTGGTATTTATAATATTTTACATAAAAACGCCAATGTCATTCAAATCTACACTTACCACCCTTGTATTAAATATTATTACTACCCTTGTATTATTTATTATTATAAATGTAAAACATTTGAGGATATTTTATTGATTAAAATTATTAACTATTTTAAGAATAAATAAATAATAACACGACAATTTTTTTTAAAAGACCTGTCAAGCGTACAAACCACATCCCCGCCAAACTATGAAGGAACTGGTTAAATACGAGACATTCTATACAAATTAAAACATATGTAATTTTATAATTGGACAAATACAGAACAAAATCGAAATGTAATTGAGTTTTAGGTCTTTTCCTCCAAAATTTTAAATTTATTAAACACTCCAAAAGACCCTCAAAGTAGTAGTAAATACCTAGTCCTGGGTATTTATCTCGATCTTGATAAGAAGTTAAATGCTTGTGGTAACCATGTTATAGCCTTCAAAACAGTTGTTATGGTCATTTTGTAATCCTTAAGCATGGGAATTTAAATGAACCTAGTAAAAATCCCTTAAATGTTATAAAAATCATAAATACAATAGTTTTTTTTCCCGGGGGTTGGGGTAATACCCATTTTTATTTACCTACCCGCTGGGTATTTACCCGGCCCACATCACTAGTTGTGGCCAGGTCATAGTTAACGTTTTTAGCTCATTTGGAAGTGGCCTAGAATTCATATACGTGAGGGAGTGAGACAGTTACACATCGGGCTGTATAGTACGTTAGATTTAACAAGTGGCTTGAAGAGGCCTTAGCCCCTAGTCCTGCTCAAATAATCTACCTCGTCTGATTTGTTTACTCTTTACATGCTGAGGAAATTAAATCATTCTAAGTATGAACACATGGCATTTCACAAAAAGTAGACACTAATCACATGTTTAATGCAAACAAAGCAGACGATTTTAAATTCCCATTTAATTGAAATGGGAATTATTTTATTCTGTAACAAATTGTCAGTTCTTAATTAAGAAAAATGAATGAATACTTTCCCCAAAATTTCATGCCTAGCCCTTTAAAATGAGACCTTCCTAGCATTCTACGACCACTCGTTAACACATTTGTAATTTCATTGACAAATTTGGGCTTACGGAATTGGATATATCGATTTTGGTCAGAATGCTCAGAAGGAATTATTTGTTTTGGACACAACGAACAGATACAGAATTGGACAGAATAACCCTTGGACACAATGATACTCCACCGTTTGAAGGAGCATCAACATTTTCAAACATCTTTCGATCGAAGCTCGATTTATAAAGCTAGACCTCCGCTCCCCACCATTTGAAGGAGCGTTGACATTTTCAAACATCTTTCGATCGAAGCTCGATTTATAAAGCTAGACCTCCGCTCCCCACCGTTTGAAGGAGCGTTGACATTTTCAAACATCTTTCAAACGAAGCTCGATTTATAAAGCTAGACCTCCGCTCCCCACAGTTTGAGGGAGCGTTGACATTTTCAAACATCTTTCAAACGAAGCTCGATTTATAAAGCTAGACCTCCGCTCCCCTCCGTTTGAAGGAGCGTTGACATTTTCAAACATTTTCTGAACGAAGCTCGATTTATAAAGCTAGACCTCTGCTCCCCACTGGTTTCGTTACTATGTAGGAACACGCTATCAGTCGCGCTGCCGCCCCTATAAGAAGGCCGAGTGCCGCGAGCTGTGCTCCAGCGCGGCCAGCACGTCATGCTTCTGTCGCACGTACAGTCGCCCCTTCTTCCAGGGGTTCTGGAGCTGCAGGGGCTTGAAGTCGTCCCTCAGACACCTTCGAACAGACGCAGAACGATCAAACCAGGGTAAAAACATCGGCAGAGCCCTGGTACGTAATAAGAGTATGACGCCAAACCCCTCTTTTAGTCGGGTGATCACTTTAAAATCTGTTAAAACCCACTACTGGAAGATGACCGATGTCAAAGGGGAGTAGGGTGGTTTAGGGGGCTCTGCGAGCACCACAGGGACATCACAGTTGTGGGAACTAGGGTGAGAGGGGGGAGAGGGGGTGGGGGAACATAATAACAAACGGTGCAGGGAGTTTTGCACCTGTCGCAGAGTCTCCTAAACCCCCCAACTAAGGGGAATATTTCAACCCAGTAAGATCAATAACGTCCTATGCCAGCTGCTGTGGTGCTATTGGTAGTTTTGGGGATTTATGTTTACATTCTAGGGAAATTTTACAGGCAAGCCAACTCATATAAATGTTAAAACAAATAATTACAATTTGTAAGAACCAAGATAACCGTTTTAGCGTGAATGAAATCCTAGATATAAGGTAATTCCTGGTGGATTAAGGGTACATAAGCTTGAGGTAAGTGATTAAGAACTGGAAAGTCATGTATTGACTGACAGTTTTAAGTCATGTAACTTATTACAGTAGCTATTATTAGAATATTTTTGTGGTAGATAAATTTATAAAAACCGTTTTATGTATCTTGTGTTGTTTTGAAAATCATGTAGGCCTAAATGTTCAGGAAAAACACTAAAAACAAAAAAAGCATTTGATTTATTTTATTTTTAAAGTTTGTTATTTGGAGTTTGCTTTCCTAAGGTCGCGGCGTACTGCGTGCAAACTCATTAACATTTCTTAACGAGTGAAATTTTTTCAATTTGCAAAGTAGAGGTATACTTAAGTTTGAAGGTCACCATTGTCACTGGACACTCGTCGGGACGCATATTTTCAATGATTTATAGATTCTAAAATTAATATTTTACTGGGCTATTTTCGCAAAGGAATAAGTTAACACGCACAATTAGTGATGTAAAATACCCGGGTATTTAAAACTCGGGGTAAATACCCAGGGTAAATACCCGGGTAAATACCCAAAATTCATAAATACCCGGGTATTTTGGGTATTTATAAAAAACGAGCGAGATCAATAGATATTTTCCCCATATAAACTTATTACTGTTATTATGTAATATTTTAAGATAGTTTATTACAGTTTTATTTATTATTCAACCAATAATTAATCAAATAAATTTAATTATTACCCAAAACTTTATAATAACCCTGGTGAACGTGTTAGATTAACTGATATTTACCCATAATAACCTTAACCATACCATTGTTTTACACATTAGAATAGACTATTACAATTTAATTATCAATTTGCCCATGAATAAATCAGATTCTTTTGTTAATTAACACCTTTGGTTGTTCTTTTTGTGAAATGACCCGTAATAATCACTTTGCTACCATTTTAGAGAAGTTGGGTAAATAAGATACATTTACCACAAATGACAGAAGGCACTATATTTATTTTCAAATTACAGTATGAGTAATAAAAAAACCTAATCAGTTATTTTCCAAAAGCAAAAACCTAACTAAATCAGTTATTTTTCAAAAACAGAAAATATAGCCTATCCTGCCTATCATTAACAAATTCTTTAGTCATCATTACTTCTACTGTCCTTTAATAAAATTACAACCTATCATTGACAAAAAGAAAAACACCACTATCCAGCTCCATGTTTTCCAACTTATGATCTTTAGTCAGAATCACTGCTACTGTCCTTTGTGTCTAGCTCCAAGGGTTCATCTTCAGACTCTGATAAATTGTCGGATGAAAGTTCATCCAGTGGTCTGGTTCATCTACTTCGTCTTCGTCTTCGTCTTCAACTTCTTGTTCACTCGGCTTTGCTGATTTTCGTTTGGTTTTCTTGGGTTTGGGGTTCTTCTGTCTGTTTAAAAGGTGCCAGTTATGAGAAATGTACGTGATTTTAGATGCCCTTCCAGTGGTCAAACGATTTCTTTTTTTGCTGTGGATCCAAGAAAAAGTGCTGAATGTCCTCTCAGTAGCCGCAGATGTTATGGGTGCACCAAGGATTCTGATGGCAACATCAGCCAGCACACAAGTCCCTCTTAGTTGCCTCCACCACAGTAGGGGTGAAACTTCATCGTCCTTGTCTGCTTTTTTAGAAACACCTTCCCAAATAAATGTCCTCTTCCACAAACCCTCCTTGTCCCGGTAGTCGGCCATGTCTTTCTGAATATCAATTAACTTAAGGCCCATTGATTCGCCTGTTTCACAAATGAAACTCATGGCATCTAGTAACTCCTCAGGTTGTAGGTGACAGCCTTGACTTGTAGGGTTCAATAGGTCTCCCGCTAGGTGGATTTTGCTTATGCCTCGTTTCATTCTCTTCGTTAGTTTTTTCATGACTTTGTTCTCCTCTACTTTTTGAAGAGGTGAAAGGGGGATTTCTTTGGTCAATGCTGCTCGAAGTTCTTTCAACTTCACATAGCATTTGTGGATAAGTGCATTGTTACCCTCGAAAAGTGTTATCAGTTCTATGATTGGATTCATTATTTTGATCATCTTTTCCACTCTTACCCAAAACACAGCATCGTCTAAAAGGCGTCTCTTCAGATCAGGGGAGATTTCAGCCTCATCACTGACTGCTAGTTTCTGCAAAACAGACTTATTTGCCTGCAGACTTTCAAGACAGAACAAATGGCTCCCCCATCTTGTGGCCCCGGGCAATTTCAGTGAGATTCTATCTTTGAATTTGTTTTCTGACTGTAGGCGATCAAAAATAGCCTTTAAAAGATGGCTATTTTTTACTGTTTTCACTACATCTACAGCAGTTGCCATAAATGTTTTAACTGTAGTACATCCCAAGATGTCTCCACACAAAAGATGCAGAAGATGGGCAAGGCATCCTAAAGGAATAATTTTGGGAAACTTCTCCTGGACCATTCTCAATGCACTTTGCATGTTGGCTGCATTGTCTCCAATCACAACCAAAAACTTTTCAGAACCGTACTTTTCAATGGTCTTGACAATTAGTTCAGCCAGGTAAGGGGCATTGTGTCTATTTTCTTTGGTAGAAACAAACTCTACAAATAACGGCTCTGGTTTGGAAATGACTATATTGATAATTGATTCATTACGAATGTTACTCCAGCCGTCGCATTGTAAATGGAGATGTTTTGAGTCTTGAAGCTGGGTCGTTATGTCATTTTGCATTTCAGCATATTGAGCGTCTAGGTATGTGGAGGCGATACGGTATCTTGATGGAGGGATGTAAGATGGCCGCAGTTTTCGAAAAAAATCAACCCATAGTGGGTGTTCCGTCATCGATAAAGGTGCGCCACTTACAAATATAGCCTTGGCCAGACTCTGGTTAAGGGATTCCTGGAAAAAGAAATCCTGAATAAATAATAACCAAATAAAGAAAACAAAGTCAAATAAACAAGAGGCACAAATTGTAAAACTTGTAAGCCTAATAACTAACCCAGCTTAACAATTTAGCTTGGACGAGCTATAGGCTGTAGGCCAGTAGGCCTAACTCTAATTTGACTTAAAATAGAGACTTGCTGTAAATTTGTATACAATGTTATGTCAAATAGGCTATTTAGAGTCAAATTAGAGTTAGGCCTACAGCCTATAGCTCGTCCAAGCTAAATTGTTAAGCTGGGTTAGTTCATGACTACCATAAACCAGTTTTAAATAAGTAGGCCTATTGGACAAAGATTGAGTCATAATAACTTACATATAAATAAAATTAAAGGAAAAGTTGTAAAACTTACATTTAATTGCGTGTCTATAGTGTCGATAAAAGAAAGTAAACCTCCTCCCACATTGCTTGCTCTTGAAAGTGGTCGTACAAACGAAGATTCAGTTTCATGTGACAGTGACACTGTTGAAGCTATGGACATGTCAGACTTTGAGGATAGAGCACTTCCTGGTCTTTGACTTCCAGCTGAACTTGGACCTTGCTCTGATTCAAAAGAGGGCACATAAACTTGCAACTTTCCCTCTCCCAGTCCTTCACCTGATTTCCTCCTACTTTCTGGTGGGGTTTGAATGTTCTGGGGCAGATTGGTGGTTTGACTTTCCAGATATTTTTTCAAATCTTCTGGACACTTAAAACATTTCTTTATGTGCTTTGTCATTTTGTTAACATTAGACTGTTTGTATTCTTTTGAACAATATTTACAAACTACACCTTTGTTCTTCTCTTTGAAAAAGTCCCAAGCTGGCCCTTTTTTATTACCCATCTTTAATAAACACTTAAAACATGAATATCAATGTCCTTAAAACTCACAACACAAACTTCACACTATGTCCAACTATCAAGCAAAGCCAAAGGGTGTTGACTAAACAAACATCAGGTAGTGGGGTGAGACACAAACAAAGGATTGAGGCCAAGATGGAGGTGGGTTTGCAGTGATGCAAAACTAAAATGCCCAAAACTAAAATTCCCCATGTAGTATGAAGAAAAAACCAAAGAACTCAAACTGGGTGGTAATCAATCAAGGTATTCAGTAGGCTAGTAAGCCTAGGGGTATTTATTTAGTTTAGTTAAAACTCATTAGGAAACTAAATAATAAATATAAATACTATTAGATACAAAATATACATTTGTTTAATGTCTTTGCAATGATTATGAGGAAAAAATCATATCACACTTAACAAAAACTATGAAAGTTTTTACCCGGGACCTGGGTATTTATGTTGATCATGTTAAGGAATAAAATGCTTGTGGAACCATATTCAAAACTTTAAAACCCTTTATTTCACCTTTAGAGCATGGTATTTTTAAAAAAACAGTAAATATTCCCTAAATTTGATCAAAATCATTGATTCCCGGGTTTTGGGTATTTACCCAAATCTTGTTCAGAGTTAAAATACTTGTAGGGACCCTACTATAGACCTTTAAACACTTTTGATCATTGTTTTATCATCCTTAGAGCATGTAGATTGCAAAAAGACTTGTAATTTCCCTGTAAACAAAATAAAAAACATAAATACCCAGGTTTTGGGTATTTACCCGGGGCCTCGGGTAAATACCCGGGTAAATACCCATTTTATATTTACCTACCCGCTGGGTATTTACCCGGCCCACATCACTACGCACAATGTAATAAATAGAATCAATATAGCCTAAACAATTTGTCTTATATTATTACTAAATGATGTAATATACCTACAATGTTATAGGTACCACATTCATTCACGTTTGTCCAGCTGATTATTTATTGTTTCATGACTCGCTGTAAATATAGACATGCTCTTTGGAGGGGGGTGGGCGGGTACCCCTCTAACACCGATGGTCCTGTCCCGATATTTTCTTTAAACGAATTTGCACGCAGCACGCTGACGTGAGTAAAGAGAATTTTCACATAAAAAACTTTAACAAGTCAATAATGGTGTTAAAACATAGACTTATTCCAATTTTTATGGAAATCTAAAAATAAAATATTTGTTGGCATTTCTGATGCTCCTGGATCTGTAATGCTGGGATGACAACGTAGCAGATTGTTAGGAGAAGGTCCAGTCAGGATTGAAAGTAAGCGTGGGGATCCGGGGATAATAAAACTACATCAACATATGATTAACAGGCTTTTCTAATGTAAAATCCCCATAAGATATTATACTGTGTTTGGTCAATATACATTTTCTTTAATAACTCGGTAAATATTTGTGCTACGATGATGAGTGTGGGCTTAAAAGTTTCGCCTCAATAATCTCAATCTTTTTACATGCATAAATGTTATATCTGGGGCTTTTCTGACCTTTTTTGAGCCCAAAAACTTAAAATTTGAAAGAATAATCCCTAAAAAAGGGGTTTAGAGTTTTCCGATTGTTTTGTCCAACAAACCTGTCCAACTGATTATAGGAAGGAATGTCCCTACCAAATGGACAAAAAATGTGACCGAGAGTGCAAACACGGTCATAAATATACATGTTTGGGGGTGACGTTAGAAAACTTCCTTGATGGTCGCAGTTTTAAGTCTCCACATGCGGGTCATGCTAATAGTTCACTCTTTCAAAGGAAATTCACTATAAATGTGGCAACGCTGAAGATCAGTGTCCAGCCCTGCAGTAATGCTACTGCTGCACATCACACTGCAGTAATGCTACTGCTGCACATCACACTGCAGTAATGCTACTGCTGCACATCACACTGCAGTAATGCTACTGCTGCACATCACACTGCAGTAATGCTACTGCTGCACATCGCACTGCCTACCTCTCTCTTGCACCGATCACCGCCACCAGACAGAAGTTGTGCAGCTGGTCGGCCGGATAGATCGGCCCGTCCTTGCCCTTCAGCACGACGGCCATGTTGAGCTGCTTGACGACAAGGTCGACGACTTCGCGGGCCGAGGTGCGGGGTGACACGTGGAGCTTGAGCGACGTCCCGGCCGCCAGCCCTGTGTCGTAGGCAGCGTAAACCTGCAGCATGACAGTTAGGTTAGGTTACAAGTAGGCCTACAAAGGTTAGTTTAGGTTAGATTGTGAATGCAGTGGTTAGGTTATAAGTGCAACGGTTAGGTTAGATTGTGAGTGCAACGGTTATGTTATATATTTAAGCCATCTACTCCAGCTCCTTTCCGATCCCCCGGGACATGGAAATCGCGGGTTTGTCCAGAATTAAGCAGCTTTAACTTACTCATCAGTGCAACGGTTAGGTTAGGTTGGATTCCATCTAAAAATTGAACTATCTATCCAACCTAACTCCATACTATTTCGTTATTTAACCCCAAGTGCTGACTAATTCATTTTTAGTACCAAGGTATTTTTCACTGTCTTGCATACATTTGATTGAAAATCCATTCAAAATGCAAACAATGAGTTTACCTATCTCAATCCATATTCATTTTGACCTGAAGAAAAGGGAAATATAAAAAATCTGTAACTGATTAATGAATACTTAAGGCAAGCTTACACAACAAATCTAAGACAAACTAAGAAAACATAAATTTCAAAAAATTTTACTTTATGTGCCGTAGTGGTTATATGTAATTTACAATTTCTTGATAGCCAAAATGAGCTGAATGTATTGCAGTTTTTAATTATAAATACTTCGTTAGGGTTAAAATAATCACATTGATGGAAAAATTGCATACACCCCTACTGTGGCGTAAGTAATGGAAAAGAAGCAAAATTATGTAATCGCTTAAAAAATCGCTAAAACTACCGTAAGACTACTTCCATTAATACATTTGATTACAAATTACATGTAGAATCATATGGCGCTGAATTACAGTAGTCATAGTTATAGTTAGAGTGCTATAAGAGACCCGTTTAGTTTAACAAACAGAGTGATGTTAACGTAAGCGATCAGCTACGTAGTGTTACCTGCAGTATCCCGGGGGAGGGGTTGGGAACAGTGGCCCCCTCCTCCTCCCCCTCACTCTTGCTGTGCCCTCCCCCTCCCCCTCCCGTCGTCACGCTGGCGGAGGCGGAGTCATCGGACGACAACGAGTGGAGACTGCCGCTGCCAAACCTGTCAACACGATCACAGACTTGTGTACTTGTTATTTTTGTGGAAATGTGTTACACGTTGTGCCCCGTGGTAAGTCAAATCAAATCTATATGTGACAGCTCATAGGTAGACCACGCCATCTAGGTAGGTTGCTGGCCTCACATGTCAGCCATGGTCAAGCGTAGGTTTGATCCCAGCTGTGACACTTTTTCATGAGCGGTCACCACTGGCTTGCCCATATGACTACTTCTTTTAACGTTACCTCACTGTCTTTAGATCGCCGCATAAGTCTATTGGCCTATGGTGTTGGGCAGCTAAGATTTTATAAACAAACCAAATTAAAAATACTTTATCCAAATAAATACAACAAAGATGCACATGAATTGTGTTAAACATTTATTTTTGTGAAATCTATAATATTATAAAGAAGAGGTGGTTTCTGTCTGTCTGTCTGTCTGTCTGATGTTCCGGGTGAACGCAAAAACTACTGAACCGACTGGGCTGAGACTTTACACATAGGTAGATCTTGAACCCATGCAACACATAGGCCTATTCACTTCCTTAAAATCCCCTCGGGCTACGCCCCGTGAAGTCCTAAGTTTCAATGTTTACATTTCAGAATAAAGTAAACATTCAGAAACTGTAATGCGAACAGATGTGGATACTTACATTTGACAGCTTAAAGAGCAGAAGCAAGAATAGCTGTTTCAAGCTAACTAAAATGCAAATTGCATTGACTAAAGAACGGGTAAAGAAAACCCCCGTGCGAAGAGCGGGTACGTCAGCTAGTATTTTCTAAACTAAAGACTTAACATGGTAAATACATTGCTTTGTTAACTACTTAAAACGTCTTATTTTTACATCATCCAAAAATTGTTCCTTGAAAACTTAACAACTGCATTAGATTGTTTACAAAAATAGTATATTTCATAACAAGAGTGGCTGTTTCCGGGCCGAGATGGAATTTTATAACACTTTCTACTCGAGTTATGAACGATATTTTTCATCCCACTGTGGTTAATTAATAATAATAATGAATTAAATAATATCAGTTTAAGGAATAACCTGTAGGTGCTCAATTGATTTCCGCAGTACAATGAAAACAGTGATGCTGTTTACACAGCTTATTAAGTTATTGAGAACAGCTGATTTATGATAATTATACTCTTAGCACTACTAGCGCTACTTGTGTCAGGAATCATAACTAAATACTAGTGTGGAAAATCAACAGCTGATTGAACTCTAGAACGGGAAAACGTTATTTTCTGCACTGGCAGCTGATGTTGAAAACAGCTGTTTTCCGTACAGTGTGATGAAAAAAACATTGTTGGCCACTCTTTGCAGGGTAAATATCCCGACTGCACCCTGTCCTTATATTTTAGAAGTAGTGATCTACATAAACAATTTCACAGTTGAATACAAGAACATACACCATAGAACTTTTTCTGAACCGAAATAACGTCAATTGTTTGAATACGTACTCAGGCAAAAAAGTACCAAGCTTCACATTAGAAATAATATCACAATCCGCGTTGTCAAAATTCACAACTAAGTTAAACCCATTTTCTTCACATTAGAAATAATATCACAATCCGCGTTGTCAAAATTCAGAACTAAGTTAAACCCATTTTCTTAAGGTCTAGTTATTATACTCTAGAGGATTTGTTTGAAGATTGTCCAGCCCCCTCCCCCCCCACTGACTTGACCTCTTCCAACGAACACCCAGCAGTTCACATTGGAAGAGGTCAAGGCTTGACAGGGGAGGAACAAACTTTCAAAAATCCTCTAGATTATAATAACTAAACCCTTAAAATAAATAATTATAGTTAACTTACTTTTGAATTTTAACAACATGGTTTCTGATCTTATTCCTAATGTAAAACATGGTACATTTTTTTGGCTGGAGTTCTTAGATTTTAATTCTAATGATTTACGTCTACACTGTTCAGGAAAAAGTTTATTGGGAAGGATTGGAGAACTCTTCCTGACGGGAATCGTGGCGAGTCCAACCAAACGGATGACCAGATGTAATACTCACTGTGGCCTGGAGGTGAGGAGGGGGGAGGTGGTGACGCTGACACTGCATGGCGCCACTCGACTGTGTACCAGTGTGTCCTCACTGCGCGACGGAGGTAGTCGCACGCTCCCCGACACTGGCGCACACAACAGAAGGTTAGCTCGGGTTGGGTTAGGTCAAGTTACAATAAACTTTTTTCCTTTCAATATCCTGTTGTGTTGCGCCAGGCTACTATTTCGAGGCCAAACCATATCTTTAAGATTTGTCACATAAATTTAAAATTTAAACACAAACACATAAAGAGTACATTAAGACAATGACGTCACAATTAAAAACAAGACCGGTTAATTTTTGGTAACTAGAATATTCTCCCGTTGCTGTACGTGCACGCTAGGTCGTACCGGCGGTGACTGGAGAATCAGATCACGTGATGGGTTTGTGTGTTCGTGTGGAAACTGTTTTTTGGTCTTTATCTAGCCTGATGATTAAAGAATACCTACGCTATAATTTTAAATTGGCTCTAGATTAAAATTTGAAAAAGTAAGCAGACTTTGGATCTAAATCCTTTAAAATATATTTTCTATCATCGCTTTGAAAGGGTTAAGATTTTACAATGGTTGATTCTATGTAAGTCTTTAAGAATATATAATTCTTCAACTTATAGAATAAACAAAATCGTTTGAACATCAGAAGTGCACCAACCTGTAGGGTAGAGCTGGACCTGCATTGGCGGGGGGGAGGTGGGGGCCGGGCGGGGCGGGGGGAGGGGGGGCGGCGGAGGAGAGTTGTTGCTCAGGTGTTGTTCCGACCGGCTCAACTCTGCGGTGACGGCGCCCAGCATACGACCTGTGCCGGGGCCGGGCCACGAGCCGCGAGACTTGACAGCCTTGGGGTCCGGCGGCTGGAGGAGCTGTCAAACAACGGACAAAATTGTTAACTGACTATCAATACAGTGGTTGCAATTCGAACGCAACTTACCCCACGAATAACGACTACTTGCGTGAATGTTTCCCACATTCTGCATGAGTTGAAGACACATTTGAACCTGTGTTGTGATGCTGAACTTTAGAATAAATAAATTGGTTTATCGTCTAGAGTTTCCTGTCGCATTCTCCCTCTCTCTCTTTCTAAAATTAAACGAATCCAGATCATTTAAACTACTGCATAAACAGCTGTAACACAGTTTACAGTTGTTTTGTTTGTGTAAATGACAACTAACGATTGCTAGTCTACTACTTAGGACTACCAGTTAAAAAATCTTAACTTTAGACTACCGTATTTGATATCTGGAGTACAACAATTATACAAAATTTGTGATAACAGTTGCTTTTATCAAAAATACAACTGTTCAATAAGCATATTTATAAGTTGTTTCTATATTTGAGAAGCAAACAGTTGATGACTTTGACCATAAATTTCGTGTAACCTTCTGATCAAGGTCTGTTGTCACAGTTTTCAGGTCACACTGGTGCCCCTGACATGACCTTTTGACTAGTTATGTGGTCAAGACCAACGGCTTAACGTGCCTTCCGAAGTACGTTGGCAGTCTTGGGTTTTAAGTCATAAAGGATTTCATCGTGAATTGAACCCGGAACTTTTGTGTGATAAGCCAGTACTTAACCCACTCAGTGACTGCCTTTGTGACCATAAAGTGTCACCAATTTTTTGTTTGTCCTGAAGACAGGTGTTTTTGAAGCAGTATGAGTACAATACGTCTAGTGAGACGCAGTTCTCACCCCGTTGTGTGAGTCTTCGTGGTCCTGGCTCCGCCCGGGGTGACAGGCCATCAGTCGCGCCACGCCCGACGTGCTGTGACTCGCCCGGTCGCGCGCGAACGCCAGTACGTCCAGCAGCCAGCGGCACTGCTTCCAGGCGGTGTTGAGCTGGGCCTGCAGCGCCTCCAGTCTGACCAACCGCTCCTTGGCGACAGTCAGCTCAGTGTTGGAGAACGCCTGTGACAACACACAATTAGTACCTGGGGGGCTGAGCTTTGCTCGGAGAAGGCGATCCAGTTTGTTTATTAGGCCTAGAGTAAAATTTGTACGCCCTCTCATGTCGAGCAGATTTACCTCGCTCATCGCCATGATTCTGCATGTTTAACTCAATGCCACTTTAATCTTTTGAAACAATCAACAACTTCATTACAACACGATTAACACTTTTATTTGGTAAATGACTTTCCAGACTTTTCCGAACTCTCTTTTCCAGACTCTAGTTTTTGTACTTATCATGGTCACACAGAGACGTTCAGCTTTACACATTTTACACAAAACAAAAACAAAAACTAATTTGGCCAAAGAAAAATCACGATGCGGCGCAAGTATATGTGCGGTCATGACTCACATAACCTAACCAAATTGCCTACACAGTACATGACCTAACCCAGCAGCCTACACAGTATCTAACCTAACATTCTGCACAGAACTTAACCTAACAGCCTATACTGTAGGATAACCAACAGCCTATACAGTTCCTACTCTGTAGGCTACTCACCTCTCGTTGGCTGTGGTTCGCCAGCGCCATGTCCAACTCTATGATGCAGCTCAGTCTGCTGTACCTCTGCACGATCTGGTGTCTGTACGTTCCGAGGTGAACCATCTCAAACACCTGCAACAATAGGGAGGTTATCAATTACTACAATGCAATGCAAAAAACTAGATAAAATACTCAAATCTTAAAAAAACTGAGGACATTCAACTTCTAAAAACATCCTGGTTTTTAATTTAAATCTGATTTTGTTAGGAAAAATAGCCTGATTATTTCAGGTTTTCTAGAGGTTTTTCCCTGTAAACCCTGTGCTCTTTTAAAATTGATTGTAATTTTTCCTCTACAGTTTAGGACATTCAGTTTCTTCTTACACAAATTCTTCAATCACAATTTGTTTTTTTATACAACTAAATTTTCCTGATTATTCCTTGTTTTTGTAAACCCTGTGTTACAGAAACCTACATAGAACCTAACCTAACATAACCTACATAGTACCTGACCTAACCTAACAACATACACTGTACCTAACCTAACTTAACAGCCTACAAAGCACTTACTCTGTAGGCTAACCTAACCTATCAACCTACACAGCACCTAACCTAAACAGCCACACACAGCACCTAACCTGACCACCTACACAGTAGCTAGCCTAAGTGTTGCCCTGCCATCACCCCAGCCTACCTGTACAGGGAGTGGCAGCAGGTCCGGCCGTTGCAGCAGCATCTCCCGCTGGCCTGGGGCCGAACACGCCGAGTCCACCGGCGGCACCATCATCAGCAGACTCACCTCCTGCGAGATCTCCACAGCCTCTAGGTCATACAACCTGCCGGGCGATAACAGAGATAACGGTAAGAGAGAAGGTGATAAATACAAGGTAAATTGGTATCTTTAACACCTATCCTGAAACCCCCGTCTCACAGACCCTGACCCAAATTAAAATATTGTATTGGCAACACTGGTTATGGTAAACTGCCAGCTTTCCCTTGGTACATACCGTTTTTTTTTTTCAAAGAGGTTAAATACATCTAAATCTCTCGTCTAGCGTAAAAAACTGAAACCTACATGGCAGTCCAGTTGTCCCTCTGTCAACTCTGCTCCCATGGCAACCAACATGGTAACCAATCAAATCCTTTCTTAATGATATATGGCATTCAGCTGACAAACATTTAACTTGTGAAAAGAGGAATTGATTGGTTTCGTGATGAAAATGGCGGTCGACTACGCAGGCTTCTCTTTGTTACCCCAAACAAGATCGCTAGATATATTTAACCTCATTGTTTTTTTCCTTATTATTACTCATTTTTACACAGTTACATTAAATTTGGTTTAGGGGAGGAGGTGCGGCCGAGCTCCCAACAAGGGTTTTGGGCTCGGTCACATCAGCCTTTTAGCTTATCGTGCTGCTCCAGTTCCCTAGTCTTGTCTACATAATCTTGATCCTCTAATGAGCTCAAGTAGTCACAGTAGCCGGCAGTTCTTTGCGGGTTGTCTGTTTGACAATTTCTGAGGATTTTTCATGAATTTAGTTTGTAGGTTGCAAAGAGCTTTCTCTTCCTTGCTTGAGTGCCTTGCATTATTATATAATGTGCATGGTTTCATTGAGCTGCCCACATAGCTGACAGACAGTATCTCCCTCCGTTAAGGAGCTAAATTGGGTTAAACGTGATGTATATAACTCAACAATAAACCATTACTAAAACAAAAACTACACTATATCAGTAATAAAATGAAAAATATACATCAACAGTTTGAGAAAAGACACACACATTAACAATATAACAGATTAAATAATAAGTTTAAAAAATTGTTAATTACTTGAATAACAGTATATTGGCAGGTGATAGATTGGTCTATGAGACTGTTAATTTAATTTAGTGGTTAAGTGGTTGACATTTATTTTTTAAGAGTAAAGCTTTGATGATAAACTTAAAGCAGTTACGTGGCTAACATATGAGCTAGCAATATAGACTGCCTTATAGACTGAGGGTTTCAGCTAACACTTTCGCTGCGTTTTACATGTTTAAACATGAAAACCTCATATGTTTCGATGTTGACCAGTGTTCCGATTCCGGGACACCCGCAGCAAATGCGTTAAAGTTGAAAAAAGGGTTTTAGTATTGTGTTAAATGATTACAAAAAGGTCTATTAGGGCTGAACCAGAAACAGATTTACATGCAAATTTGAGCTGACACATTATGTGTTTCTGAATGATTTAATGTTTCAAGAAAAAATTAAAAAACCCTTAAAAACAAAAACCTAAGAAAAATAACCTAAAAAACAAAACACATGAACAATAAAAAAGATTAATGTAAAATGTGAAAGATCATTAAACCTAACCTAACAATCCCAGAACTAACCTGTGCTGGGCCGCATCGTCAGATGAGACTTCCATGTAGGTGAACAGCCGTCGGGCCGTGGCGGCTACTTGTTCCACAAACCCCTTCTGGTGTTCCGTGATCCCGCACTTCTCCCCCCCCACCAGCGCCTCCCACTCCTCCCTGCGACAGAGCGAGTGTCAGGCAGAAGAAGAAGAAATACCTAGAGTATTCTCTGACCTAAAAAGGGTTCCCCGACCAAAAGCCATGATAAAATTGAGTTGAGCTTTTAGGGGCTGGCTTATAGTTCAGAAAATATCAGTAGTCCTTAAAAAACTTCATCACCGGAAGTTGCCAGGTGCCATCTCGAAGCTCTGTCCCATAAGACCAATGTTAATTTTGTGCCTCCGTTACTCCTCACCTGCTCGTCACGTACAATCCACTCTGGTGAAAAATTAAAGGTTTCGTCGTCCTCCGGTGAAATACAATGTCAAATTTGGTTGAATTATGTTGGTTTGTATAAGAACATGTACGGTGTTGAAGTTGAAAATGAAACAATTTATTATAGAACCATTATATTCAAATTTTGGAATTCGACATTGTATTTCACTAGAGGACGACAAAACCTTTAATTTGACACCAAAATGAATTGTATGTGACCATCAGGTAAGGAGTAACGGAGGCACAAAGCTAATATTGGCCTTATGGAACAAAACTTCAAGCGTCTGGCAACTTTCGGTTATGAAGACTCATAAATAATGATAATTTTCCAACAACCGCGCCTAAAGTGCTTCTTTAAGGTCTTAACAAAATTTTAAATAAGCTGTTTCCTGTTAAGTGAGCGAAAAAGTTTTCGCTGTGCCTTACATTTCCTCTCACTTAAGTAGTAATAAGCAGCTAATTGATTGCTAATGAATTATGCTTTCTGACTAAAAGGCGACGGCAGATATTAATGCAATCACGGTCTGAACCAACCGTAAAAAGTCACTGCAGTTATAAGAAAAATATCAACAGAATCTTTATAAGTGTGAATTTATCAGTTGACAAGCCTGGTTATTCTACTGGTTGCACTGCCAGGGGCATCTCGCTAGCCTAACGGTTAGCGACTTGGGACTTCGGATCAAGGGGTTACGGGTTCAAATCCAGGGTGTCCATAACAATTTGAAGGGTTTGGACTGCTTTCCTTAAAAGCGTTTGTGTGATTCTCATATCAAAAATGCCATTGGCATTAAAATAAAAAAGTCTATCTACGACTCACGCCGTGACATGTGGGTTGTCCCTGATCTTGCAGTGTGGCGGGACGTTGGGGCTCTTGGCTGGCACCAGCACCTGCAGCAGATCGACGCAACTCCTCATCTTGAGGTAGGCCAGGTAGAGGCCACGCGGCAGACGGATACTGCTCACCTGGTGGTACGTGATCTGCTCCTGTGGGACAGACGGGGAGGAGTTACGAGAGAGAAAACAAACATTTAGGTTGTCAACACCAAGAATAAAGTTAGGTTGGCAACACTGAGTAAGAAAAAAGTTAGGTTGGCAACAATGAGTAAGATAAAGTTAGGTTGTCAACATTGTTACAGAAAAATTTCAAAAATCTTAAATGACAACACTGCAAACCTTAGGTCAGTATATATAATTTAGATTGGAAACACTATCTCAACAAATGCAAATACCACTACTGATTGTAAGTGATCTGCTCTTGAGGGACAGATGGGGAGAGGTTACAACTGGTAGATTGTCCCTTTCAAGTCGGTCTTAGTCAGCAACAGGGCTTCATAAGGTCTCTCACACATTCTGCACTCATCATCCTTTCATATTTGTTCTAGCTCAATGTCAGTAAAACACAGTCCATTGACTCTTAAACAAATGGAACATGAAACTTTACAAGTAAAGCTGTTAGACCTGTAATTGGATCCTAAGTTGTACTGGAACTGTCACATTTCCAACATTTGCAGTCAGCTCTCTAATTTCTTTCCAGAAGATTAAGAGATCCAGTTTCTAAAGAATGGTTAAGGGCAGCATACATTTTTTTCCAGGGTTTAGTTCTGTACTGGTTAAGTTTGTGAGGTGCCACAGCTGGAGTCGAGAGGGTAAAGCTTATGCAGAAGAAAGCAATAAGGATTAGAGGGCAAGTTATCTCAACCACTGCAGACCTGTCTTTGTCGCTGAATCACTCATGACTGTATATCACATTTTCATCCTTCAATGTCTTCTTGCTACTAAAAGCAGGCTTGGGACTCAACCTTAGAGGCGATATCCACCCCCTTAACTCCAGGGACAAGAACAATCTTAATGCATCTTACGTTAGATTAAAGAAACTACAGCTAAGCCATTATGTCATAGGTACTAAACTTAACAAATTGCCGTGCACAGCTCAGAACTTGCTCATGTCCAAATTCAAAATCGTGGTGCGGAAACGCTTATTGGCTAACCCACTATTTTCGGTCCATGAGTTTTTTTAGTTGCCAGACTAGTATGTAAGTACTTTTTTTGATTTGTGATTTCGAGTGTGGATATGCTTTCTCTGCATGGTGTGTTGTTGGTTTAAGTTTAGTTAAGATAAACGTTTTCCAAGCTGCATACTACGCACCACAGAATAGATTTCTCATTTCTCCCATTCTACACTCACCATCCATTCATATTCGCCTTAAGGTAACCGGGAACTCAAAAATTAAAAAAAATGGATTTTTGTTTTTTATCTTATATTATTTAGCGTTTTTCTCCAGATACGTGAATGTATAACACTTATACTTTTAGAAAAAACATTGTTGTAGAAAAAAATATTATATAAACCCTTACACTACTTTATCTCCCACTCAGGGACGATGAAAATGGTTTAGTTTATAGTGCGGGGAGCTTTTAAGTGTTAAATCAGTTTTTTGGCCGTAGCGGAAAATCACTATTTTGTAAAGGTAGGTACCATTTTCTCGAAAACTAACTGCAGTATCAATGTGATTTTTTTTTCTGTTGCTCACAGCAGTATATACTCCAGCATTAACCTATTTTTTTACAATATTTGGTTGTGAAATTAATTTAAAAAAATAAAAATACTTAATTTTTTTGAATTTTTTTAGACATAATTATAAATTTATGGGAAATAAAATTTTTATCAGTTAAAAAAATAAAAATAGGTCTACGTGATAGATAAAGGACCCATATACAAGGGGAAAAGTTTTCATAGCTCTAGCTGTAGTGGTTTATTTTTTATGTGAACCTAAAACTGCTAGTTTTAACATGGGAAGCATAGGGAGTTCCTGGTTACCTTAAATACACCCTAGTTGAGTCAGCGTCTTATACACTGATTAAGTCATTCTAACATTCTAACTAGATAACTTGTTCCGTTTTCCTCTGAATGGACTCCCAACAGCGTACCTGTATCGTGGACATGAGTATGTCTGCAATGTTGGCATCCGGTGCGGGTGGCGCCCTCTTGCTCAGCTTGCCCAGTGGCAGCCATCGGGAGTTGAGGACGCTGACGGCCTTGGGCGACCCGACGTAGTTCACCGTGCAGATCACGATGGTCCCTTCGGAGTCCCTCAGAGGCTTGTGGTACAGCTGGCCGAGGTCCTGTATACTGAGCGCTGTCTGCGGACAAGATCACAACGTGAGGCGAGGTGTGAAAATAGTGTGACATTTAGCGCCTGTATTATCGGGAGCAGGAAAGATGACACTTGGGCTCCAGCCAGTAAAAAGGCTCCACGCTACCACTGTTGCCATTTTGCAATATAATAATACCACTCGAATGTTATGATCCGTCTAGCTAGTGCAGTTTGGCAATGCAGCACGTCTACTATTAGAGGTCTTGGTTGGCAGCCCTGTAAACCACGCCCTTAACTGTCTTCTCTTATGCTTGCGGGAATAGATGTTGGGGTTTAGATTAGTGGCGAAAATTCCTCATATTGTAGAAGATCAAAGCTAAGCTGAAAACATCATCGTTCCTACAACTGTATACAATTTTTACATTTAACGTTGGAGAAGAACGTTAAAAATGTATGCACAGATTGTGTTAAAACCCTACAGTGGACTTTCTACGCAATTGATCTCTTGCAATATCAAAATCTCTCAGTACAGTCCCTTACTTAAACTCCAAGCAGTGCAGGTGTCATAATAAATGTACCAAAACCAAGAGAATTGGTGAGCATGTAAAGCGCTCGTATGAATACTGCTCATAAATCGCGATGTCATAACAGACTAAATAGTTCGCAAGATCTTGCAGGATGGAACATTAAATTCATCAGTTTGCAAGGTAACTACTTTTTATACTACAAAGACTGCACTCAAATAGGCAATGGTCATTTCTTTGCTAGGCTGTTTAATTGAATTTCCATCGGCTGTACACTGTGTACAATCATGAACAATTTAAGACAAAAGGAAGGAGATTCTGAAACAGCCAATATTACACTATCATTGAAAAATTGTCTTTTTCTTGCATCCAAGGAAACAAATAGCTCTTGAAATTTGAACTGGCACAGCAGGTGAAGAGCACAACAATGCCAGGAAAATTTAAGATCCTCTCAATCCTTCATTTGTACTAAATTTATTACACTGAAAACTCTCTTGGTTCTCCAGAAAGACATACTCCACATAACTGCATATTGAATTCAATAAATATTCATAAAATGCACAGTGTTACAGTTTAATGGTGTCAACAAATTATATTATACTCCATTTTAACTGTTGATTAACATTACGGTATTCTAGTCTCTATATAGATCAAACATTAGGAACAAAATGTTTTTATTAGGAGGGAAAAAATTATCCAATGAATAAATTTCTTTACAAACAAGATATTTTAGTACAGTATTTGTTTTGGACATTCAAAGTTTTTTTCAGATTTTATATGTTTTGGATGTGCTGCAAAAATTTAGTTCCCATATACGACAGCTTTTTTTCATAAAATTCCAGATTTAGGTTTTGTTTTTTGGTTTGTGTATATCTACGCCAGTGGCATTTTTTAACGTTTTGATAGGGAACAGTCCAAACCCTGGTCTTGTTACTATCCAAGGTCGACCTGTTCTTAGAAAGCATCATTAATAGACAAATGGCAGCTAGGTCCAGTTTTGAACCCTCTCAAAATTTTGTGATTTTGATCAGGATCGATCTGGCGAACCTTGGATTACGAGGCCAGCACGATAACCACTACGCTACCCAGCCAGGTTGGGAGAAATAATGGTTGGGAGAAAACAAATATTATTTTGAATAATTCAAACTTGTTTATCGAGGCTGTAACAAAAAGGGGCCATAAAACAGTTTTAAAACCAGGAATGCCTGAAAACAGCTGTTGCACAATGAGCATTGAGGTCAAAGACACAAATCTTTACCCTGCTAAGAGGCGTGACACAGTAGCTGTAACTGAACAGTTTAGTTCCAATGAAAAACGGTTCTGAGTAACAAGAATGCAGCTGTTGTTGAAACGCTGAAACGATTCATTCCAAAAACACCTATAGCGCTTGCAGATTAAATTAGCTGGAGCTAGAACTGGTTTTGTAAGCAGTTCCGCGGGCTCTGTGGAAATAGCTGCAGCTGTTCCGCGCAAGCAACTGCTTGGCTCATCTCAAACCCTGCTAGGTTACGTTCAAGGTTATTACTCCTTCATCCTACTTCCCTGCTGTTAAGCAGTTGTGTGTGACTTTTCACATGTCCAAAATTTGTTCAACAACCTACTTTTTTAATGCTCAACTTTTGTTTTGGAATTGGGAATCATGAATGTTTTAAGGCTTAGCTGAACAATTTCCTTAGGCTAATTAAAATTTTGTAACGATCTCTTGAGATTCAAGTGATCCAATTTCCACTGTACACAACTCCACACTCTATCGCAGCATGACACCGTGTTACCTGCATCTGTGCGGCGGCTTGCAGCAGTTTGATGCGGAAGTGGACGGCCGAGGAGCTCAGAGACTTCTCCATGTCTTGTCGCAGCCACTTGACGTCGTCCCAGGTGCAAGCCACCTGCGGCAAACAACCACTTTAATCCCCTTACTTCTTCCAGTTTCCTTATCACTACCTACTCAGTTATATTATAATCCTGGTATACATGATTCTACCAAGAATTCTAATTATATTTCTCCATATTTCTGTTTTATCTCTCTCTTTTATCCTTTAATATTTTTTAACCGATTTAAAACAAAAAATATTATTCTAATTACCATGCGTTCTTGTGTTTTCTGGTGACAAAATTAGACAAATCAGCTTAAATATTCCTGGAGAGTTGGAATTGGTTTAAATGGTTCTTTAATTTCACGCTTATAATAAAAGCCTGATAAATATGTAAATACATTGAGTTTTTCCAATATTAGCTTTTCAAAGAATTATTTGACTTGACCAAATTGATAAAGCCACTACTTCCTCACTCCAATTTACTGACAAACATTTTCCCTTTATGTAATTTTCAAAACATCACTTTGCTATTTCATGTTATTAGAAATTGATGGAATCAGAATCGAGATCTGGGAATCGATTTGTAAGATCGGAATTGGTATCGGGATAAAAAATTGGAATAGACTTGTCTCTAACTTTCTCCCCAGAAATTAGTTAGTTAGGACTTTTGGAAGAAATCGTTGGAGATGTTTTTGAAATCGGAGTTGCAACCAACCAATCAACTGACCAACCAAACAAACAAACCTTCCTTATATTGGAGTATGCATAAGATAGCTTGATCTATCGCATGTACCTTGAGCAGCCCAAGATGCCAACTGTCAAGCTAGCAGACTCCCAACCAATTCAACTCCCTGAACTTTTAACAAACTTAAATTACCCTGATTTTCCCCGGTTTCCTTGATTTTCCCCTACCTTGAACAGTCCAAGATGCTAACCGTTAAGCTAGCGTGACTCCCAACATGAACTTTGAACAAACCTAAGTTTCCCTGAACTTCCTCTGCCTTGAGCAGTCCAAGATACTAACCACTATGCTAACGAGACACCCAACCAATTCACCCAACTCCCAGAACTTTTAACTAACCTAAATTTCCCTGACTTTCCCCGACTTTCAGTCCAAATTGCTATCCGTTAAGCTAGCGAGCCACCCAACCAATTCAACTAACTCCCTTCAGCAGTCCAAAATGTTAACCATTAAGCTGGCCCTCAACAGCTCTCTGACTGGTCTATACTAGTACAGAGGTCGACATTGGGTACGGCAAAATGAAGCTGTCATAGTATTGGTAAGTCTTTTGGCTATCCAGTGTGACAACTTCCCTTCCTTGGTTCCTCCTTGTCTCTTCTGGAAGCTTGACTCTCAGTTGAGCCTGGATACCCGGTCTAGTCCAAGTCCTTGGAGGGAGTAGTGGATCTTCCTTGCAGCCTGGGACGGATGCCTGGGAGGAAGGGCCCTTACCCGACGGTCTCCGGTCTGCCGGGCTGGGGGACGAACCGTCCTAGGGCCACCCGACCCCTGAGAGGTTTGAGGCTTTGTGCGATGGCGGTCCCTGTCTGGTGGACTTAGGGGGACGTCGGGTTAAAAGGCGAATCGTCCTGGGGTGTTGACACCCACAGAGCCCGGGAGCTACGTAAGGCTCTCTCCCTTTCTGGAGCGAGGCAGACTGACCCCATCCTACCACCTTTCCCATCCTTCTTTTCCCTCTTTCCGGTGGCTGTCCAATATCCCAAGGGAGACGTGCCTAGCTGGCTATGTCAGGGCCTCCTAATCCCCCAAAAACAAACAAACCGTTAATCTAGAGTGACTCCCAACCAATGCAACCCCCTGAACTTTTAACAAACCTAAATTTCCCTGACTGTCCCCGTTTCCCTGCCCTTCCCCTGCCTTGAGCATCCAAGATGATAACTTAACCGTTAAACTAGCGAGACACACAATTCAACCCCCTGAACATTTAACAAACCTCAATTTCCCAGACTTTCCCCCGTTTCCCTACCCTTCCCTTGAGCATCCAAGATGCTGACCGTCAAGCTATCGAGACACCCAACCAATTTAACCCCTGAACTTTTAACAAACTTAAATTTCCCTGACTTTCCAACCAACCTCCCTACCCTACCTTCCCTACCTTGAGCAGCCAGTGGAAGTCGTGGTAGATAGATCCAGGGTACGTCTCATCCACCTCTATCACCGGCAGGAAGTCTTCATTGGTCACCAGAACCTTGTCCTCATGATAGAGCAGGCATGACAGGAACACTCCCCTGGGACAGACAGAGACAGTGGATTAGTGGACAGAGAGAGAGAGTAGCTTAGGGGACAAAGAGAGAGAGTAGCTTAGGACAAAGAGAGAGAGAGTAGCTTAGAGGACTAGGAGAGAGAGAGTAGCTTAGGGGACAGAGAGCAGCAATTTTAAGCTTCACCCGCGGCTGTGATAACTTATCGCCAAAATCTCTTATGGATAATCACCAAACTTTGAGGGTACCTATGCCTTTTTAGAATAGAGATATTGATAATTCATGCACAACCACAGTGTAGGGTAATTTTTATACATAAATCGTTGAATAAATTCCGAAATACCATAGCAACATTTAGTTTAAGTAAACAAAGTATCAAGGCTGTCCGAGATTCTAAGTAGTGATTTTGTTTATTTTTTACACTCAATTGAACTTATATTTAATAGTTTACTGCTTATATCTGTAATTTTCCCTATTTCAATGAGCAATCAAATTTATTTATTTATTTTTTATGAGAGCGATACGTACACCAACAATGAATTTTAAACAACAAATTGAATCAATGGTAGTTTACAGTATTTTAAATAAGGATGATGTTTTCCATGAACAGACCGAACTTAAAGAGGATGATTAAGTATAAAATCTATTTTTTGAAAACAATCTAAACATATTATATAGCTTTGTACAGTATAAACAAGTTTAAGGTCAGGACAAAACAATTAAAAGTGTCAAAAGTAGATAAAGCGTATAATTCATGATCTCATTACAATAAAGAATAGCAAGGATTCTTTTAAAGACATGAAACTACCAAAGTAAAGAAAGTTTAAAATGTAACGAATGAAATGACAAAGGTCAGAGGTGATGTGCATTAAATGTTACTCTCTTCACAGTCGAGTAACTTCAGCTAATTTATTATCAAGTTACTCTTTGTCCGGAGTTTTAATTAGCTGTCTTTACTTGGTAAAATTTACCCTGACGAACAAAATTTTTTAATTTAACTGGTATTGTCTGTGAGGTCAAAAGAGTGATAAATAACCATAATTAGTAGTTTTCCGAACAATGAGGTATAAAAAAGGGTAGTTGAGTCAAATTCTTTGTCTTCATTAAGGGATAGTTTTTACACCGTAGAACGGAAGTCTGCACTTTAAAATTAAATCCCTCCCTCTCTGATACCACAATTCGTGGATTCTTCCATTATAAACTGCAATATTCACCTGCCATGAATGAATCACTACAGGATGATATCTGAAAAGGATCACCACTTGAATTTAAAGAGATTAGTTAATTGTACATCAACTGATTGACAGTCTTGACTTAAGTTCTAGTGAAATTAAACATTACAACAACTCTACAGGTCTCTATAGCAAACCTAATACGTCCTTAACATTTGTTTGTATAAGTTAGATCAGGGATAGAGTATGTTTTTAAGTATGTATTAACGCTTTTATAATTGGCCAACCTCTAAGCTATTGTCAGGGTGTTTACAAAAAAATTCTATTTCCTAAATAGTCTGGATGCCAAGAGAATCTTCCCTAGACAAATAAACTTGAATAAACCAAATAAATTTGCTTTGTGGTTAAGAATTACGACTTGATTATTCTGTGACAAAACATTAACCTTCGGGACCCAAAAAAAATGTAGGCTATCTTTTATGATCCTAAGAACAGATTTTAAAATTCAATAGGCCCCAAATCAGTAACAGGATAAAATATAGGTATATACAGAGTTATATTTTTCTTATGGTAGTTTTCTAAATAGTTTTGGAAAACTCTACTTTCTACATTCTTTTTTTCAATTTTCTGATCGACAGAACCCTATACTTCATTGGTACTTGGGCATCATCAAAATTACCTACAGAGTGCTACAGCTGGAATGTTAATTTGTAATTAATTTACCAATCCAATCACATATAAAGTTAGTATTGTAATTATGCAATGAAAATATTCTTTTTGAATTAATAAAACCAATAACCTAACTGCTGCAGCGTTTTTCGTAAAAATCCATAAAGCCAACCTAACCGCTGCAGTGTTTTTCATAAAAATTCATAAAGCCAACCTAACCTAAACAATGCAACTTTTTCATAACAAATTCATAAGACCAACCTAATCTAACTCCTGTAGCGTTTTCCGTAAAACTCATAAAGCTAACCTAACCGCTGCAGTGTTTTTCATAAAAAAATCATATAGCCAACCTAACCTATCCGCTGCAGGGTTTTTCGTAAACATTCATGAAGCCAAGCTCACCTAACTGCTGCAGCATACCAAAAGGCCTCCATTAGGCCAATATTAGGAATATATTAGGCCTACATTAGAAATACGTTAGGCCAACATTAGGCTACTATAGACCATTGGGCCTACCTCCTCAGATGCTTCTGGAACTTGCTGGCGGCAGTGAACAGCTGTTTGATGGTAGTCTTCTTCCGCCGCTGCCCCAGTGGGGTGTCACCGGGTCCCTGGTCGCTCGGCAGCCCTTTGAGGTCGGGCCGTGAGCTGCGGACCTCGGCGAACAGCCGATCCAGGAGTGCCAACCCCCCGGGGGGCAGGCGCTCCTCCCTGCCCGTCACATCTCTCCAGCCTGCGACACAAACGGAGGTCAGAGCTGCGGTACGGTTAGGAGGAGGTTGGAAGGTGGGTTAAGGATGGGAAATCCCTGTAGAGGCTAGTCCTAATCCAAACTGACAAAGTTTGACAAAATCTGAAGTTTCACAACCTTGAACAATTACAAATAGGCTATGAACAATTGAGTTTTAACATAAACATTGAGATATCCCATTAGAGGCATGTACTCAGGCTACCTTAAGGGAATCAATATAATAAGCTACTGCTTGTCCTTCGATCTTGGGGATTCCAGAGATTTTTTTAGAGGATGAGGATTTTTTTGTATCCACGCCAATGTCATTTAAAAAATATTTTGATAGGGAACGGTCCAAACTCTCGTCTTGTTACTCTCTAATGTGGACCTGATGTTAATTAATTAATATCCCAATGACAAATGGCAGCTGAGTCTAGTTTCAAACCTTTTCATAATGTTGTGATTTTGATCATGATTGATCTGGCGAACCTTTATATTACTGAATTAACTATAGTTAATGTCAATGGTAATATTCCAAACGAATGATGTCACAATATTGTAGCATGCACTTGTTTAGTGTGGGAACCGTTTTTTCTGCCTTTTACAAAAAGGTAGGCCTCCTTGACTTTTTAAGAATTCAAAAACTATGAATTTACTATGTTTCTCAATCGCTACACACTTAAATAAAGCGTGTTCTGGCACCTTAATAGCCTGATGGTTGGCATCATGGATCAGAAGTGGTATCGGGACCAGGTTTGATCTGTTCCCTACCAAAAAGCTTTAGAAAATGGTATAAAAAAACAAAATCAAGAGGTCATGATTGATTCTACCACTCTCACGACAAAAACACCACTGACTTAGAAGGAAAATAACAGGTATGGGTTACGTTTTATCCCGCTACTTACTAGAGGGTATGACGCAGTCAGGCTGGCTCAGGCGGTAATGCGAGTAGCCCCTCAGGTTACCACAGGCCGCGCGGAAGTAGTAGCGCTGTCCGTGGGTCAGTCCGTCGACACTCAGTTCCGTCTGCTTAACGTCTATGACTTCGCGATGGCCGACGATCGAGGCGAACTCCGGGTCAGAGCTCCACTCCACTAGAACATGAGCAGAATGGTCAGCTCGGCGTGAATAGCTTCTACAGACTTCTATAACGGTTACCACCAAATGTCCCGCTGGATCATAATTACTTAGTACAAAGAACGCCCAGAGTTTCTTTGAAGGAATTTAACTAAAAATATGTTGTTTAGTTTTTTATGCGTATAACAATAATTTTAATCATTAAATATATTGTAACAAATAATTTCTTGAGTAGCATGGTAAAGGTTGTTACTAGGTTAAAAACTAGGTACTCATAACAATACAACAAAGTGTATTTACACTTCCATATTGTACTAACATTCAAAAAGATAAATGCTCATATAGGATGGTACAAGGCAATTGATTTCAACCAGTTACACCGGTCACCGTGCCCGATCAGAGGGAGGAGATTGCACCATCCTCTACAAAAATATTTTATAGTGTTATGAGGTTTACTTCATTTCCTCGTATATATATATAGTAACATCAATAGTGTTTTCAGACAAAATTGGAACTATAAAATAAAACTTTAGCAGAACCTCAGTTCAATAACAACAAGATTTTGTGAAACGCGCAAACAGAAGTTTTTCAAGAACTAAAAATTAAAAGGGCGATCTAAACGAGAGGTGTTAGGCTCAAGTGGTACTTGGTTACAAATTAGAATGACTGAAAACAGCTTGGTGAGTTTTCTGTCATCGGTAGTATCCCCTAATAGTGGTTCACAACAGAGCTGACAGTGCTAAAGTTAGATGTTAGATTTGAGGAATGGGACAGCCCATATTAGACTACTGGTCACGTCTTCCTTTGGGATATCGTCCAGTCACCGGAAGGAAGAGATCAGCAGTGATGGGAAAGATGTTAGAGAATTTGTCCTTCCAAAAGGTAGAGAGAATCACTCATGAACCTATTCCACACCTCGGCTCGGAGCGGGGCGAACCAAGGTCTATTTATCCTCTAACCCAGATGACCTGTTGAGCAGTCTAGGGAAGTCTCGGCCTGGCTTCCAGAACCCACTGGAGGTTCCTCCTTTGGTCACTCTCTCGTTGAGTTTGCCAGGAAGAGCCCTTCCTCCCAGTTGTACAGGACAGGCAAGGAAGATCCTTTACTCTGCTCTAGGGCTCAGTCCTAACAGGGTATCCAGACTCAACAGCGGAAGACTCAAATTCCAAGAAACTATCTCCCGGAGAAACGAGGAGGTACCAGGATAAAAAGAAAGCTAATCACACAGGAAAGCCAAAAGGATTTACCGATATTTTGACAACTTCTTTTTGTTGTACCCAATCTCATCCTCAAACTTGGCATAGAACATTACGAGAACTGTCTGTAGGGATGGATATCAAAGTAACTAACTTTTACTAGACACAAACACAACTTTCTAGTTTAAGTCAATCAAATCGTAGGGATTTATAAAGTTATAAAGTACTCGTTCCTTTAAAGTACTTTAAATTGGTTTTAGGGTAAGTTTATAAGGAGAAGCCTTTAGCTGAGACGAATTTAATTATTAACTTCTTGAATAGCATGATGCGCGTTTTTCAATCGAACAGAATAAAATTAGCTACATCTCACAACACTACAAAATATATTTCAACTTATATGGTAGTTACATACAAGACTTTATATTTACTGTCTTGTATGTAAGCACAGTATAAGTGTGAATATATTATTTTGTAATGTTGTGAGAGGTAGTTTATTTTATCCCGATTTAATTAAGGAAAGATATCGTTTTTAGCTTCCTTTCCTGAGAAAACAAAGTTCAAGTCATAGTTACATACAAGACTTTATATTTACTGTCTTGTATGTAAGCACAGTATAAGTGTGAATATATTATTTTGTAATGTTGTGAGAGGTAGTTTATTTTATCCCGATTTAATTAAGGAAAGATATCGTTTTCAGCTTCCTTTCCTGAGAAAACAAAGTTCAAGTCATAGTTACATACAAGACTTTATATTTACTGTCTTGTATGTAAGCACAGTATAAGTGTGAATATATTATTTTGTAATGTTGTGAGAGGTAGTTTATTTTATCCCGATTTAATTAAGGAAAGATATCGTTTTCAACTTCCTTTCCTGAGAAAACAAAGTTCAAGTCATAGTTACATACAAGACTTTATATTTACTGTCTTGTATGTAAGCACAGTATAAGTGTGAATATATTATTTTGTAATGTTGTGAGAGGTAGTTTATTTTATCCCGATTTAATTAAGGAAAGATATCGTTTTCAGCTTCCTTTCCTGAGAAAACAAAGTTCAAGTCATAGTTACATACAAGACTTTATATTTACTGTCTTGTATGTAAGCACAGTATAAGTGTGAATATATTATTTTGTAATGTTGTGAGAGGTAGTTTATTTTATCCCGATTTAATTAAGGAAAGATATCGTTTTCAGCTTCCTTTCCTGAGAAAACAAAGTTCAAGTCATAGTTACATACAAGACTTTATATTTACTGTCTTGTATGTAAGCACAGTATAAGTGTGAATATATTATTTTGTAATGTTGTGAGAGGTAGTTTATTTTATCCCGATTTAATTAAGGAAAGATATCGTTTTCAGCTTCCTTTCCTGAGAAAACAAAGTTCAAGTCAGCTTAAGTAACACATAGCATAAACACTGATATTTGACCCCTCTGGGGGACTTCTTCACAAAGTGATTTTAGTAGCTACCAAAACTCTGTCAACAAAAAACTTTTACATTTTAGTATAATTCTTGAGAAAAGGAATCCAAACAATAATTTAATTACTGTAACTTATTATTTTGAAACACGATAGACAATATAATTCAACTCATCAATCATCTGAGGGTTATTTGGTTACAAAGCGGAGGATACAAAATAACATCGGATGGCTGGAAAGTTAGCTAAGTGGGAAGTTAGCTAATTATAAGTTGCCAAGACAAACAAGACGGAGAATTATCATTAGCTCGGTTCATCTAACTCGATACTAACATCTCTCAGCTGACTGTAACTCAATAGCGAAGACGGTTTTTTTGTATTGGGAATGCTTATCAAAGTAATATTGCGAGTAAGATCTAGATGAAATACATTGAAGGATGAGACAGAATGTAGTTTTAACTCCACCACCTGAGTGAAAGTTGCTGTTTATTAAAATCCGATCCACCTTATAGGAAAATCTCTATCAACTTGTGAAAATATTATGGTAAAATAGAAGCATTGCGTTATGTCTGCAGGATTACTTTTTACCACTATGATAATTATGTAATAACACACGTTAGTGAATTAAAATGAAAAACCGCTGTACTCTTATCTTTCGAATATCAAAATAACGTTTCTGCCTCAATGTAGTTTGAAAAAAAATTTTGTCACATCTTTTTTACAAAAATTAAAACAGTAAACAAATTGCAAGAGTTTGTAATATCTTCCCTTTAAAGATTAGCGTGTAATTTAAATACTTAAGTTTACTTTAGTACTATGACAGATGTAATCCTGCAAACCCTTGCCTTGCGCCAGTGCAGCAGGGGTATACCAGATTCTCTAATAACTTGCTTCATGATTAACCCTTTTACTGCCGACGTGCGCATTTGCGCACGTCGAGGATTGTGCGAAAAACGCCGATGTGCGCATATGCGCACGTCACTAATTGTGCGAGAATCGCCGACGTGCGCAATAAAGCACGTCTAATATTTCTAACTTATTGGCCTTAAATGTTTACCAAATGCCACGAAACTTGAGATACTCGTTGTCAAGACTATGAGGAACATAGAAAAGTACAATTTATACTCTATGACTTGTATAACCTATAAAGTTATACTCATTGATTCCCCCTACCGTCTGTGCATAGTCGACAGTTGCTCTGTGTAGTGAGTGTTGTCTGCCGTCCGTCTTTCAATAATTGTTGTTTATGTTTACTGGTGTTGGTTTGTTGGTTATGTTTGTGGATTTATCCGTGGTAGTAGACTATAGTGCGTAGTATTATAGTGCGTAGTAGTGAGTAAAGTTTTGATGTCATTACGAAAATAGACAAGCGGAGTAGATCGCCAGTAAGTGAAAATACCATCATAAATAGGTGTTCACCCTACCTGTTTTGGTGAGCACAGGTGTTGAAAGGGTTTTTTTGTGAAATTTTCCAAAATATTCTAAATATTTTTGTCGTTGTTAGTTTAATTATTTTAGTATTTTTTTAGTGTTATTTTATGTTTCTTACAACATTTTTCAATTTAGAAGCCAAATGTACATGTTTTTGTAAAAAAAATATTGTCAATTGTATATGCAACTATGTTCAATTTTGAAAATATGAATAAATTTTGAAAAACATCAGAATTCCTGCATTTATCAAGGTAATGGCATGAAAATTTGGGTATGTGTTTACTAATGCCTGCTTTACAACATGTATAAATAAAATTGGTTGAGGTATAAGTTTTAGAGGTAATTTTTATAGTCCAAACTAAAAAATATATATATTTTTTTATTTGTATATATGTATATATATATTTTAACTAAAAAACTATTACATACACCAAAATATATATTTTATTTGAAACAAACAACTCAATACAAATAAAACAAGACCTAACTTATAAATTTCTGATGAAAAATAAAAGTTACAAATTTTTTAATGTGAGCGTGAAATTTGGTCTAATTGAACCTGGCAGTCTTGGCAAGTAAATCTTAATAGTGGTCTGGCATTTTTGGCGACGTCATAAAAAAAATGGTCGGCAGTAAAAGGGTTAAAATACACCCTTGATGAACCTATAATTATTATTTTTTTCAGGCATTGCTATTTTTCACTATTTTTATTTCTCTTCACATACCTCTAAACTTGGTGCAGGGAGGACTATCTGTGTTATCTGGCTCCTGATATCTCACTGTCACAGAGTTAGTTCCAGTTACATCAACAGCTACAAGGAACGGAACATCTGGTGGACCTGTGACACAAAAGTAAAAGTTACTACATGGTAGTTCCAGTTCCATAAACAGCTACAAGGGACGGAACATTTGGTGGACCTGTGACACAAAAGTAAAAGTTACTACATGGTAGTTCCAGTTACATCAACAGCTACAAGGAACGGAACATCTAGTGGACCTGTGACACAAAAGTAAAAGTTACTACATGGTAGTTCCAGTTACATCAACAGCTACAAGGAATGGAACATCTGGTGGACCTGTGACACAAAAGAAAAAGTTACTACATGGTAGTTCCAGTTCCACAAACAGCTACAAGGGACGGAACATTTGGTGGACCTGGGAAACAAAAGTAACAGTTACTACCTGGTAGTTCCAGTTCCATAAACAGCTACACGGGACGGAACATTTGGTGGACCTATGGAAAAAAAGTAACAATTCCTACTTGGTAGTTCCAGTTACATAAACAACTACAATGAATGGAATGTCTGTAGACATGTGACACAAAAGTAAGTTACATCAACAGCTACAAGGAACAGAATATCTGTTGGACCTGTGACACAAAAGTAACAGTTATAACAACAGCTACAAGGAACAGAATATCTGGTGGATCTGTGATACAAAAGTAGTTATTTGGTATTTAATAATACAAAAATATTTTACTTTTCTGCACAAAACAATGATTTATCTCAAATTACATGTTACTCTTGTATAATTCGATCCAGTCATATCAACTCTAACCAGAAACTGAACTGAACTAAAAGGTGGCCTTCTGAGTGTCGATAGTTAACAAACATGGTTGCTTGATACCACCATCATTTAATGCAACAACTACGATAACATACATTTACTAATTATCTAGTTCTTGAAATTTTCTAAACAAACAATACAAGACAAGTTTATAAGTTTACTGAAAGATTTAACACCCTACAGGCAGGTACAGCTTCATAATATGTTGTTATGCTACACTTAGAAAAAAAAGGTTAGATCAATGTTTACTGAGCCAGTTCTGCCTGATGAATAGCGCTCAACCATAAATTCTCTAAAAAATAATACTTCTCCAGGTATTGATGGAAATAGTTCTCTGCTCATTAAAGAAATTGCTTCAACGATCTCGCAGGTGCTTTTATTTATAATCAACTTAAGCTTTACAAGAGGAATTTTTCCGTTGACTTTAAAAAATGCAGTAGTTATTCCTATTTTTAAGGCTGGTTTAAAATCACAATGTAATAATTATAACAGGATAAAAAGAAAGCTACACAGGATAGCCAAAAGGATTTACCGATATTTTGACAACTTTTTTAAAAACATGAACCTATTCCACACCTCGGCTCGGAGCGGGGCAAACCAAGGTCTATTTATCCTCTGATCCAGATGACCTGTTGAGCAGTCTAGGGAAGTCTCCATCTGGCTTCCAGAACCCACTGAAGGGACATCCTCCTTTGGTCAACCATAAAAAAACCCCACCACCCCCCATCACACATAAAAAAATGTCTCTTCAAATCCCAAATACCCCTGTATTCAAAACCTGTAGGGGGGGTTTGTTCTTCTGTCAAATGTCCCATCATATATAAAATGTATATATATTTTTTTATTCAAACAATTAAATATCTTTGCTGTCATGCTTTTCCAAGATATTTGAGAAATTAATGAAGAAAAAATTGTTATCATTTTTAGAAAGTACCAAGTTTTTTAGTATTAAGCAATTTGGATTTAGAGCCGGAATGAATACTGAGAACGCTTTGTTAAATTTTATGACTGATGTATATAAAGGTATAAATGAAAATAAAAGTGTAAGTGGGCTTTTCCTTGATATAAAAAAAGCTTTTGACACTGTGACCCAGCTTTTTGTTACAAAAGCTGTACAACAATGGTATTAGGGGAACAGCTTATGAATGGTTCAAGAGCTATCTACTAGATAGAAAACAGTGTGATAGGATTAATTTAGTGTTAAGTGAAATGGAAGTTATTAAAAAATGGGGTTCCCCAAGGTTCTGTTTTAGGGGCTATTTTGTTTATAATATACATAAATGATCTTTGTGAAGCCAATTTTCAAGGAAATCTAACCTCATTTGCTGACGACACAGCATTACGCTACTCTGAAAATAATTGGGAAATAGTTCAGCAGGCAATGAACAAAGACCTTGAAGCGCTCCAATGGTGGTTCACTGTGAACCGGCTAATGTTGAGTGCCGAAAAAACATAATACATTAATTTCTACCTCAAGAAAAATATAAAATTTAGTGACAGCATTATGTATAAGTGTGCTGATTGCTTTAATAAGCACACGATATGTACATTAAAATGTGCTGTTGTAGATCAAATTGGCGATATAAAATACCTAGGACTGCATGTTGACAGTAAGCTAGGATGGAAAATTCACATAACAAAACTCAAGAATAAGATCAACAATGCAATAAGATATTTTTACTTTTTAAAGGATTTCAGTAATAGTAAAGTTCTGCGTATCTTATATTTAGCTTTGGTACAAAGTAGAATCGATTACGGCATAGTCTTTTGGGGTAATACCTATGAGTCATATACTAAACCATTATATTTGCAGCAGAAACATATTTTAAGATTGATTTCATACAAAAACAGATATGAACCATCAAAACCTCTTTTCATAAGTCAGAGAATTCTTCCGTTTAAATATATTTATATTTATAAAGTTCTGAAACTTTTCTACAATAAAAGTGGAAATATGCCTCAAAATGAGAATGAGTATAGAAAATAAACGGTATCAGGAAACTGACACATACTTTCTCCCTTTTAGCCCAACTTTAATGAATACATTACTTTTTATTTACTAAATATAGAATACAAAGCACGGTCGAATGTACAGAAAATCTTGTGAACAAGTTGTTTTAAAAAACATCCACCCAAATCCCTGCTTTGGAGGCACTACAGAATCAATTGCTACACTTGTGGTTTTAAGAGGGGAAATGCCCCCTATTCCCCCCCAGGGTTATTAAGGGGCAACATATTTTGAATTAACTCTGTTGGTGAATGCTAAATTGACAAGCATATCAAGTTTGAATGAAATTGATCAGTAAATAAGAGAGAAATAGTAATTTTTGTATTCCCCAAAAGAATAACATTCGACAACGTACTGCGTTTACCGCTAAATGAAAATTTCAATTTTCTCCTAAACCAGCAGTCGTAGAATAGTAATTCAAAATACTAAATTATTTAGTTTTTTGAGCTCTTTTTAATGGTGAATAGTAATATTTTTTATATTTATGTATTTTTATGAAAAATCCAAAAAACTGAATTTTGGATTTTTAAGTCCTGTAATTTCTGAACCCGAATTTTTACAGGAATGCGGGTGGTCATTTTGTTGGAAAACTAAAGTTCTACAAACGACTAAAGTTTAATCAAAATCGTTAGAGCCGTTTTTGAGAAATTTTGATTTTTCATATTTTTTGGCGGTTTTTGGGGGATAAGTACCCTTAAAAATCAAAAATTCAAAAAAATGAAAAAAACGCCTGGAGATATTGAGGATTAGTACCTACATACCAAATGTCATCAAAATCGGCCCAATGGTTAGGGCTCTAGCTCTGTACACATCCACACAGACACACACACACACACACAGACAGACATCACGTAAAAACCACTTTTTTGGGTTCAGGGAGCACCAAAACGAATATTTCCACTAACAACTCAAATTCGAAAATTTTGACGAAAACAATACTTTCTCCATATACTATGTATAGAGGGAGAAAGTAAAAATTAAGAAAAGCTAACCAGTTTTTTATTCCCAAGCCAACCAATACATTTTTTACAAAAACTTTTAATTTTATAGCTCCGAAACTCTTTAACAAACTTCCTGAAAATGTAAAGATTGCATTTAATATTCAAATTTTTTAAAGTAGATTAAGGAAATGGTTATTTCAACTAGAGGATAGTGATTTTTTATTTCAAATTCAGCAACAGTTATATTTTTGATATTATAGCTAAGTAAATTTATAAGGGCACACTTTGGAGGACTATGCCACACAGGGACTATGCATTGCATGCAATGAGCTTTGACGGCACCTGGGGAGACCAACTCCGGAGGCATGCCTCAGGGGAGGGCCATGAGTCGCCTGGTGGCACAAGTGCGGTGCACGGTTTGAAAGAGTAAACCTTAAAATTTTATAATACATGTATAATTTATATGATAGACTATATGAATATACAAATACAGTTTTATTTATTTTCTGTAATTAGTTTTTACACATTGAGCCCATGCTTAATTTCAGTGTTTATGTGAGTAAATAAGGCACGTCAAATATTTAATTTTGTATTTATTTTTGATTTTTTATACACATAGGTTGTCTGAGACAGTTGTGTTTATTATATTTCGATCATTTCTGTTTGCTTACTTTACTTTATGTTATTTTAATTTAAGTGATGGACCCTCACAACAGGCATTGCCTTAAGAGGCCCTATTGTTTTATCATTATTTTATTTTTATTTTTATGTCAGCCTGACAAGTAAAATGGACATTTATTATTTATTTAAGTTACAAACAGGCTGCATAATTTTAAATAAAGTAAGAACTATGTATTTTCGATATGTATCATGAGAAAATAAAAATATTCTATTCTATTACTTATTTCATTTATGGTAAAAGTCTAAATAAATCAAAATAAATTAACTCAAATAAAACAAAGTATGATTTTATTAAAACTTTTTAAATAATTTATTAAGTGTCCTTACAAATATTTTACTTAAAGGGAACGAAGGAGTGGGCTGCAGTTTACAGAAGGTTCAATGTTTATTCTGATATATTATTGATATAAAACCGGATCAGATAGAACCCAGCGCAGCTCTTTTCCAAGTATTTTATAGAGTTCTCCGCTAACACCACGGGGAATACATCGGCAGCACCTGAGCTCGTGTCTCTCAATGCTGTTATCACTATTTTATCTTACACGAACAAGAATTTCAGATAAAACTTATAATTCATTTTCCCTCAATTTCACAAAATAAATTTAAACAATATTAAGAGTTGTTTTTTTCAAAAAAAAATTAACTGGCTTATACTGAAGAAGCTACTTATTGTCTATACTCTGTATTTTTTTATTTCAAATTCAGGGAAATTGCATACTTTTGATGGGTCAACAGAAGAGGCTTCAAATTTTGTCAGAATCAATTTTCTAAGTTATCCTATGCATTAATACGCTAGAGGTATTTGCTTCACAGTCATAACTCAATAACGGATGGACGGATTTTAACGTTTGAGGTGTCAAATTAAAGATATTTTTACTTAGATTTCCCAATACGTCTCAAAATTGTAAGAAAAGGCATCACTTAAATACACTAAAGGGCTGAATTTTCGGAACAGTGGTGCTATCCGACGATGGAAGTCTAAACTACGTGTTGATTGAAAGTACGTTGTTATTTATTTGAACTTTACCTATCGCTTCTAGGGTTTAAAACTACACTACGTTTCGGGAGGTAAGGAAACTCCTCCCGTTATCAAGTGAACCCTACTTACATCTAAATATCAAGTTCTTACACCTAACTAATCTACATTTTTTGGATTTTCTTAATCTTTTTCTTTTACATTTTAATTTACACTAACACAAAGAAAATTAAATTAATGTAAATTAAAATGTAAAAGAAAAAGATTAAGAAAATAAAAAAAAATGTAGATTACTTAGGTGTAAGAACTTGATATTTGGATGTAAGTAGGGTTCACTTGATAACGGGAGGAGTTTCCTTACCTCCCGAAACGTAGTGTAGTTTGAAACACTAGAAGCGATAGGTAAATTCCAAATAAATCAAAAAATAAATTCAAATCCATCGCTATGAGTTTCAAAAATACGTTGTTATCATCCGTTTCAATATCAGATGTTTTGTTATGTTTGTTTATATCTGAATTAACCTTTTGTTGGTTACAAACTTGCTCGGATTCGAGCCACAGGACAACTAGTTTTTTCTTAATATTTAATCTAACAAACAATGATTGTTAAAATGTTAACATCTGTTTCTTGATATAATGTTTAAAAATTGTAATAGTACTTTTTGACGATTTATCTTAGTTTGTCCTTATCTCCTCTTGTTATCTCACCATGTACCTCTCTCTCGATAATTTGAGTTGCTTCCAGAAAACGTCTACTCAGTTTTATAACTTCATACAAATAAAACAAATTCCAAGATTTAGTAGTAGGCCTAAATAACACCCCTCATGCTCATCCTTACACATATTTCCCTTAGAAGATAATTCCTTCTTCTTAATCATAAACTTTTTAGTTCCCACTTTTTTTCTTCCTTAGGTTTATCTTATTTGCTTGGTTTATTAATAAAAGATTATTTGGTCCAAACCACCAATAAAAAAAATAACTCAGAAGGATTTGCTGAACCTTGAGATTTAGCTTTAAAGAGCTTTAGTTAGAGAGTGGCGGAGGATATAGGCTGTCAGGACGGCTCCCCCACTCGAACATGACTCCTCAGGGAGGATTATCCCACCACACTACTTACTTACTTGTCGTTTGCTTTCTCTTTTTCTATTGTTATATGACAACACTTGTTTTGCGAGTTCCGATTTATTCCCTATGATGAGTGTTGACTCCTTAACTACACATTGTCACTGTTCTTTAAAAAGAACTGATGTGAAATTAACTGAATAAATAGAGGAATGGTTACAACAACAATAAATAACATGTTACCTGAGACAATACTTGCATTTCTCTATATATAATCAGTAAAGGAGGTATTTTCCCAGCTGCCCTCGATTGCCCCTGTTTTCTATATATTTACCCTCATTCACTCCCATTAGGCACTTGTACGAGAATCCAAAACTTTCTTTAGTTGTAGACGTGGTAGCCCGCCCTATAGTTTTTTGTAGTCCACACAGCATACCATAAAACAATTTAATTCTAAAATTATGTTTAATGCTTTTATGTCATTTGAGCCTTCGATTGTAACACCCCCTTTTATCCCTACTGATGCGGAACGCTCATTTACCCCCTACTTGCTACAGAACTCCCATTTCCTCTCTACTCACGGGCTTGTTCGAATCCTTGTATCATCTTGTTCAGCCCCTTGCATCTCCTCTCCCATAGCGCCAGAGTCTTATCTGTTGAGGGGGGGTAAGGGGGGGCAGAGCGAGGGCCTTCCTCTCCGCCTCCCCCTCCAATGCCTCCCAATTCCCCCACTCTTCTCTCCGCCTCGCATGCTAACTGGCGCAGGTGTGCCAAAAGCTTGTCAGGACTACCAACTGCAAAAAGAAAAAGAACTTGAATAGTTTTATAAAACTTCTTTTGCCTCAAAAATAATTGTTTTTATAATAATACTATATTTGTTGTGAAATTATTAATAAAGCATACGAAAGAACAGAACTCCTTAAATTGGATTCAATAACGTATATCTTGCGACAGTAGAATAATACATGTTATCTTGTATTGACATGCAAGGCGTACAGGGGTAATAGATTTTCCAAAAGAAACAAAAATGAGCAATAAAACATAATTATTTAAAAATAATTTGCATAGTAAAAAAGCAAACAGATTATGTACAACAGTTATATTTAAATTATTTACCTTACTTTACAGATTTTCTTTCAAAAATCTTAAGCTCAGTGTCATGTAAAAATAAGCAAGATAACAGGGACTTAAAACACTCTTTTATTTATTTTTTAACTTTCACATTTATATTTTTTATATTTTAAGAGCTAAAGGCATGTTTACACGATGCAGGTAAGGATGGAATATAGCTGGTCAAGGGTACCTTACCCTAACCTGCATCATGTTTTTAAGTGTGGCTCTACAAAGCTCAATGACAGATTCGTAATAGCATAAAATATAGTTATTCAGCATCTAAATTCCAAAAAAATAGTTCAGTTTTGATTTTTTTAAGAGATAAAAACCAACAATATTGGGTATTCTATTGAGGAGGGGCAGGCTTTCAAAGTTACCAGCCTTGTGAGGGAAGCAGGTAGAAATGCTAAGTTCATCACTGAAGCACGGCCTTAACATAACTTTGTGAAGTTTACCAAAGCAAAACTACGAGTTAGTCTTTCATTAGAGTCAAGTCACTTTTCCCAAAGCGGTCGCAAGGCTTACGAGAAGTTAACCAAGAAAGTAAAACAAGTGAAAAGTGGATACCAAGTTGCCAGAAACACTTCACCGCCAACTTATAATTGTGAATTTTTCAACCGGCTTCAAACTTTTCAACATGTTTCAACTTTTCGACCAATTCGGAATTACAGTAACTGGAGTGCTTTTGAAAACTTTTCAGCAAGAGTTGAGGGTTTTCGCTGCGTTTCACAATCTGAGGTAATGAGTACTAGTTTAAATTAGCTATTTGAAGATCGAATTGAATTTATATTAAAAATATATATTATATATATTAGCCTATAAAGTGATATTTGTATTTTTAATGAGGGGTTTCGGAGTTGAAGGTATAGATTAAGCATGATACCATGATTTTTAGAAAGAAGTATTAAGCTAGGCCTATGATAAAAACACTAGGTTGGAGAGAGCATCCTCAGTTGATAGAATTTTCATTAAAAAACATCATAGGTTTGCTTATTATTGGGCTTACTTATTTTTCAGTGTGGCATAACATTATTTGTTTTTTATGTTTGACAAAATTACTCCCTTATATTTATTTTAAATTACTTGACAACAAATTAATTATTGGCTTACCAACAAAGGTCAAAGTTAAATAGTAACAAGTCTAGGCTTTGGGATGATTCCTTTGACAGTACAAAAAAATGTCATTGATGTCGTATATTAATGATCACAAGAACAAAGCTGCATATGCCGGTACGATATGACCTTTAGTATTTAAATCACAAAACAGGCTTTTCATATTGTTAGGAGCGTTTTTAGTTTTTCAATACGACAAACACTTTGTAGCCTACATGCCTGTAGTAAAACGCGAAATTATTAAAATATTTATTTAATTTTCGTCTCTATAACGTTTAGTCAACATTTGAAATTCCAGAATCTTTTCTTTTTTCTCTAGATTTCCCAGATTTCTCCAAGAGATCAGTCAAATTTGTCTCCAAAATTCAGTAAAATTCCAAAATATGAAACACTTGTACAATTTGATATAGAATCACTACTTAGGCTAAAAATTATGTTCACTGGATTGCTAGATTTTCACAGATCAGATAGGTAATATTTTGAAAACAACCCTCTAGTACGAACATCATTACCTTTTAACCTTCATAAGTTATTTTCTGTCTCAACTGATCGCCCAGCTTCAACCGTAAAGACGACTGCTCAGATTTCTCTATACTAATCGTTCCAAACACTTACACTTGTTGCCCTCCCGCGCCCCGAAGGCTAGCAGCACCTTGGTCAACCCTCGGTTATTGGACAGCACCGCAACATCCAACGGAGTCAGGCCATCGCTGTTGACACTGCAACAGAGGAGTGGAAATTACATTATTATGTTGGTAAAACAAAACACTGGAACAGTGAGGAGTGGGAAATTACTTTGTTGTGTTGGTAAACCAAGACACTGGAATAGAGGAGTGGTAATTACTTTGTTGTTATGTTGGTAAACCAAGACGCAGGAACAGAAGGGTGGGAATAACTTTGTTGTTATGGGCCTATTAGCCTAGTAAACAAAGGCAATGGAATAGAGGGGTGGGAATTACATTGTTGTTATGTTGGTAAGCCAAGACACTGGATCAGACGAGTGGGAACTAATTGTTTTTATGTTGGTAAATCAAGATCATGTCACATTAAAATTAACTGAGGCATGGTAAATAATAATCATATCTTCAGTAATAACAGTCCTAGGTACAATGTATGAAATGAAAGGCGTCTAACATGACATATACAACTGTTCTTCAAATAATGTCTATTATATCGTAATAATGCTCAAGGTAGAAGAATGTTATAAGAATGTTACACCCCCTTTCACTATAGTTACTTATCTCCTGGACGGGTAAATCTCATAGTTGAAAATTACTCACTTAAACTGTCCCAATCTATTATTATATAATGAACCTACTGTCAGTGCTGTCAGTGTGCTGTGGCTGTTAGGCTAGAGTAGGTTGTTATTGATTTAGGGCATTTGAACTGTAAAAATGCAGTACTCATTATCAAAATTGATTTGTCGACTTTTAACCCTTTGAGTGCCACGCAACGATATATCGTTGTGCACGGAACATCCGAAAAATACTTCACAACGATATATCGTCGTCGGTGGTCTTACCGAAAAATACATTGCAACGATATATCGTTGTTATGGAAAATTTTTCTTACGTCATTACTTTTTATTATTTCTTACAGGTGATTTCCAGGATAGTTTCTAGCTCTATAAATCTAGTAGTTATTTGGTGAAAATCTTATATTTGAACAATGTTTATTTATCTGAAAAAAATATAAAAAATTTCCCGCATGTACAATATGTACCTATTCAAATTTTTTATTTTGTATTTTTTAGATATTATATATGTGCATAATATTATAGCTAAACTTTAAACTGACAAAACAAAAAAAGTTTCATAATAATATCTTACCAAATAAAAAAGTTATTGATTTTATGTACAAAACCCTTGCAAAATGTTGATTTTGTGAATCGTTGTTATAGAAAATTTTTCTTACGTCATTACTTTTTATTATTTCTTCCAGGACATTACCAGGATATGTTCAGGTAAACATATACTCCATAAATATACGAGGCCTAGTTAGTCTGCTTTAAGAAATAAAATTGTAATAAAACTTAAACCCTTGAATAAAGTTAGGCTACTGTCTTGTGTACTAATTTGCCGTTTTATATTTTTTTACATTTATGGAAATAACTTGTCCGCCTAAAGCCCAAATTTGATGAAACTTTCAGGAAATATTTTGGGAAACATGTCCTCTATAAATCTAGTAGTTATTTGGTGAAAATCTTATATTTGAACAATGTTTATTTACCTGAAACAAATAAAAAAAATTAAAAGAAATTTCCCACATACATATATGTATTCAAATTTTTTATCTTTTATTTTTTAAATATTATATATGTGCATAATATTATAGCTAAACTTTAAACTTACAAAACAAAAAAAGTTTCATAATAATATCTTACCAAATGAAAAAGTTATTAATTTTTTTGCAAACCCTTGCAAAATGTTGATTTTGTGCCTGGCACTTTTGGGATATACTGTGTTAAAAACTCTGGCACTCTAGGGATATGACGACCGAAAAACTCTGGCACTCAAAGGGTTAAAAGGAGGTGCCTCTGTTGATTTAAGGTTACTTTACTTTCGCCATAGGTACTATGGTATTCCTGTTATTCTTTGACCAAATTCATTTTGAAATTTTGACACTTTTAATACATTAATTCCAAATTACAGCTTGTGGTCTTAAGGCTAGTGGATTGTGTATGCCTTTTCGGCTCGGATAGGCCTAGCTTCATGAGACAGTACGAGTACACCTACCTCTCAGCTCAGCTTACTTACAAGGTGGATAAGTTATCGTTTATAAAGGGAACGGTCCAAACCCTAGGGTTCACTGGAAGCGTCCACACTCTCTTCACACATTAAACAAATACTAAAACTATGATAAAAACCTAAAGTTGTAAACTTATATTTTAAATCTTTAAATAACCAAAGACTACCGGCACCGGGTAAACATCTAACATCTGATTATAACTTTTGTTCTTCTTATTTTGATATTCACAGCTGTGAACTGCATAACTGCATTGCTCCGTCGCTCCGCCATTTAGATCGCGTCTTCGTCGACACAGAATTTTGGCCTAGCCAAATCACTATAAAAAGGCAGACAAAACACCACTATAGCAAACTATTGAAATATAATAACATGGAGTGGTTTAAAAACTATACATGTAAAAAGCGGCCGATTATCAAACTACATTCGCTTGAGCTACAGTTTATAATTGAGAGGATCACTCCTCATAAATTAAGTAGTTTAACCCAACGAGCTTGTTTGACCATAGTTTGAGGATAATATAATAACTGGCCAAATAAATAGGGCTGCCACGAGGCGATTGAGTCTGCAAAAGATTTGTATATCTTTATAATAATTCTGTAAGCGAAATTTTTAAGTCAAAATTGTGGGCGTTTGGAAAATCGCAGGATGATGGGTTAAATAACGTAAAACCTCCACCTTGGGATTAAAAAACGTCTTCTTTGTTTACATTAAAACATGTGATTACGTGTCTATTTTGTTTAAGAATTTTCCCCAACATGTAAATAGTAAAAAAATCAAATGAGGCAGAACAGACAGAGTATTCGAGCAAGGTTAGGGGCTACGGCCCTTTCAAGCCACTATTAAATACAAAACTTATTTTACTGAAAATAGCTACGGTACATGAAAAATGATTATATTTAAAGATGCAATCTCTATTATTACTATCTTGGTAATATTTTTCTCTTCCCGGGGCCCTCTAAGGCCCCTGAAATTGTGGGGAGGGAAGTGTCCCGGTTGCTCCCCTCGCGGTGGCCCTGTAAATAAAACGCCTGTATGATAAACTTTAAACTTTTAGGAGCATTGAGGCGAAGTCCTTAGTGAATTCTGGGCATTTTCTTAATTTTTTGCTTTTATTCAACGAATTAAACATGATATAGGATGTTTTAATTATTGCTGTACAGCATTTAGACAACTAAAATTAATTTGAACCTGGTTATGGGCACTTATTTTGGTTCGAAAATATTATTAAACCGATTTGTATTGTGTTTTATCAGCAATACAAATCTACTTGTACTTTTAGTTTTTTGAAAAACCTCGAGTCGAGTCGAGCAGTAAATAACTCGACAAAACTCAAACCCACGCACTCCTCTGACATCAAACTATTACTTTAAAAAACAGGGGGGAAATAATTAGGTACCACAGTTTGCTGGTACAGAACCCATGTTGTATTTACACTAGGTACACAATCGCAGCGTCAAATAGAATATCTCAAGTGTAAATGATTCGCAGCCCAGCCGAGAGCGTTAGCACTCCAGTGACTTGATTCATATAAATATCTCTTCTCATATCTTTCATATAGGTGTGGATTTATTGTTGGAAGTGAAAATTTGTATTAGTTTTTCTGTGGAATTTATACAAATTTATAGACTAGTTGTATTTAATATGTTTACTAGCACCTATATTTTTACTCCGCCCCCTATAAATAGTATAACGAAACATATTGTTTCAACATTTTCGAATTTGAGTTATCGGTGGAAATATTTGTTTTGGTGCTACTTGAATTCAGAAAAGTGGATTTTGAAGTGATAGTTGTCTGTAAGGATATGTACAGCAGACCTAGGGACCTCACCAATGGGGCGATTTTGATCAAATTTGGTTATGAAGGTACTAATCCAAAGTGTCTCCAAGCGTTTTTTGTTGTTTTTTGAAGTAAGGAAAAAGAAAGATAAACAATCTACACAAAGAGTATATTTGAACGGGGAGAAATCAACTTGGAATTTTGATTACATTAATTTAAAACCTCCTACTTTTAACCCTCGGATTTTGTTTTATCAAGTGTAAAGAGGGGTTTAGTCAAGAAACATTTTTGTGTTCTCCCCGCTTCCCCCACAAGGCCAATGCTAACTTTCAAAGGCCGTCCCTCCTCAACGGATTATCCGATATCGTTGATTCGTAGATCATTGTAAAGAGCAAACACATACCTAGCGATTGCAGGGAGCAATATAATGGCAGGAATAATAATCGTTCAATAAAATTCCAAAATAGTAAATATTTACAATGTTTTATAGGTGAGCTATTTGTGATATCGAAATTCTGCTCACTGAAATCGCTATATACAGGGTGTTTCCAAATTAATGTTGCCTACTTCGGGATATTGTCCCTTATGTCAAAAGGAACATAAATCATCATATAACCGGGGGTCTATTTCTTTCGTTTACCGTCTGTCTGTCTGTATGTGATTTGGATTTGAACTAGAACATTTATATTTTTAAAAACGGCTTGACTAAATTCAACCAAATTTTGGACAAATACTCTTCTTGGTAGGTGCTTTTTAGAACAAATTATATTTCATAAAACCTTTCCGTTTAAAAATAGCGGCAATTCAAAATTGTTAACCTCAAATATCTAAAAAACTAGAAATTTTACAAACATCTTTCTTGAATATAATAAACGGTATCAGGAAACTGACACATACTTTCTCCCTTTTAGCCCAACTTTAATGAATAAATTACTTTTTATTTACTAAATATAGAATACAAAACATGGTCGAATGTACAGAAAATCTTGTAAACAAGTTGTTTTAAAAAACATCCACCCAAATCCCTGCTTTGGAGGCACTACAGAATCCATTGCTACACTCGTGGTTTTAAGAGGGAAATGCCCCCTATCCCCCCCCCCCGGGTTATTAAGGGGCAACATATTTCGAATTAACTCTGTTGGTCAATGCTAAATTGACAAGCATATCAAGTTTGAATGAAATTGATCAGTAAATAAGACAGAAATAGTAATTTTTGTATTCCCCATAAGAATAACATTGGACAACGTACTGCGTTTACCGCTAAATGAAAATTTCAATTTTCTCCGAAACTAGCAATCGTAGAACAGTAATTCAAAATACTAAATTATTTAGTTTTTAGAGCTCTTTTTAATGCTGAATAGTAATATTTTTTAATATTTATTTTTTTTATGAAAAATCCAAAAAACTGAATTTTGGATGTTTTAAGTCCTGTAATTTCTGAACCCGAATTTTTACAGAAATGCGGGTGGTGTCATTTTGTTGGAGAACTAAAGTTCTACAAACGACTAAAGTTTAATCAAAATCGTTAGAGCCGTTTTTGAGAAATTTTGATTTTTCATGTTTTTTGGCGGTTTTTGGGGGATAATTACCCTTAAAAATCAAAAACTCAAGAAAATGAAAAAAACACCTGGAGATATCGTGGATTAGTACCTACAAACCAAATTTCATAAAAATCGGCCCATTGGTTAAGGCTCTAGCTCTGTACACATCCACACAGACACACACACACACACACACGGACACACACACACACACACAGACAGACATCACGTAAAAACCACTTTTTTGGGTTCAGGGAGCACCAAAACGAATATTTCCACTAACAACTCAAATTCGAAAATTCTGACGAAAACAATACTTTCTCCATATACTACGTATAAGGGGGAGAAAGTAAAAAGTTAGAAAATTTAATTATAAATCCATATCTGCTTTAACATTGGAAATCGGTTACAAATTAACTGAACTATGACTGAAAAACTGATATGGATATGAATATGGATAAATTTTGCCATAATTTTGATAGCAAAATTTAGCCATGTGTTCCGTTTTTCCGTCATAGTTCAGTTAATTTTAACCGGAATTTCAATGTTAAAGCAGATATGGATTTATAATTACATTTTCAAACTTTTTATATTCTGGAAAGGTTTTTGTAAAATTTCTAGTTTTTAGTGATTTGAGGTTAAACATTTTCAATGCGCGCCATTTTTAAACGGACAGATTTTTTGAAAAATATTTGTTTCTGAAAAAGAACTTACCAAGAAGAGTACTTAACCAAAATTTAGTTGAATTTGGTCAAACCGTTTATAAAATATAAATTGTCTTGTAATAATCTCATACAGACAGACAGACGGTAAACTAAAAGAAGTAGACCCCCGGTTGTATGACGATTTATGTTCCTTTTGACAAGGAACAATATCCCAAAGTTAGAAACATCCTGTATATTCTGCTTTTAAAATTAACTATAAATACAAAAATTGGGATAATCGTTTGAGAAGGGATGAGCTTTAGGGAGGAAGGAGGCAGAAACACAAAATGTGTCGTGACTGGAACCCACTCTTTCTCCACATGTTATCCTAAAGTGTAAACAACTTGACCAGTTTAAAATAAAATCCTTTCCTGTTACTTCTGTTATTAAATTTAAATTTTAAAATCTTTCGATTACGTTATTTTGTAACGTTATAAATTATCAGAATTACGTACGACTTACAAAACTTCATTATACTATTTAACTTACACTGTAATCACGTACGAGGTAAACATACATGTAAGACGGTGCGAGACAATCGATTTCAATCAGGCGTTTCTCACTTATCATCATCAGGCCGACTGAGAGAACAATTGATGATCGATTGTAGATGACCGGCGTGACCGGTTGAAATCGATTGACTTATATACATTTAGGTACAACAATATTTTCACAATACACACGACCACACTGTTTCTACACGGTAGGGCTCACCTCCCCCCCAGGATGACGCCGCGTTCATCTCTTTGAATACTCAGAACTGTATTTGAATAAGAATTGAATAAAATTAATTTCTCTAATTATTAACAATTGAATATTCATTAAAACGGTGAACAAAACTACTTCCCTCGGAGTAAAACAGGATTTGGGTTTACCAAGAAACCATCATAACAAAAGATATTTTTATTTTTAAAATATGTTTATGCATTACAAAGAAATTAGGTTTTTGTGAACAATTAAATTGAAATACCTTTTAGTAGTTTAATTAATCAGGAAAAAACTTAAAACTTTACATACAGTACTCCTAGCCTTGCAATGGAAATCAGAAAAAAAAAGTTATTTTAAAGTGAAAATAGCTTTAAATTTGCCTGTCCTTTTTATGAATACAAACCAAGCTTCCCAGTTGATTATTTTTACTTTCTCCTCCTTATACATAGTATATGGAGAAAGTATTGTTTTCGTCAAAATGTTTGAATTTCAGTTATTAGTGGAAATATTCGTTTTTGGTGCTCACTGAACCCAAAAAATTTATTTTTAGGTGATGTCTGTGTGTCTATCTGTCTGTCTGTCTGTCTGTCTGTCTGTCTGTGTGGATGTGTACAGAGCTAGAGCCCCAACCAATGGTCCGATTTTTATGAAATTTGGTATGTAGGTACTAATCCACGAGATCTCCAGGAATTTTTTTAATTTATTGGAATTTTAGTTGTTTAAGGGTAATTATCCCCCAAAAACCGCCAAAAGACATGAAAAATCAAGATTTCTCAAAAATGGCTCAACCGATTTTGATTAAACTTTAGCCGTTTGTAGAACTTTAGTTTTTCAACAAAATGACACCACCCGCATTTCTGTAAAAATTCGGGTTCAGAAATTGCAAGACTTAAAACATCGATAGTTCAGTTTTTTTATTTTTCATTAAAAAAACATAAATATAAAAATATAACTATTCACCATTAAAAAGAGCTCAAAAAACTAAATAATCAAGTATTTTGAATTAATATTCTACGATTACTGGTTGCGGAGAAAATTTAAATGTTCATTTTGCGGTAAACGCAGTACGTTGTCCAATGTTATTCTTATGGAGAATACAAAAATTACTATTTCTATCTTATTTATTGATCAATTTTGTTCAAACTTGATATGGCTTGTCAAGTTAGCATTGACCAACAGAGGAAATTCGAAATATGTTGCCCCTTAATAACCCTGAGGGGGGAATAGGGGGCATTTCTCCTCTTAAAACCACGTGTGTAGTCACGTCTGTAGTGCCTCATAAACAGGGATTTGGGTGGATATTTTTGAAAACAACTTGTTTACAAGATTTTCTGTATATTCGACCGTACATTGTATTCTATAAATAGTAAATAAAAAGTAATTTATTCATTAAAGTTGGGCTAAAAGGGAGAAATTATTGTCAGTTTCCTGATACCGTTTATTTCTAAGAGTGATAAATATTTACATTTAATACAATTCCAGCACCAGAAGAACTCAAAAGTTTAAAAACATTAGGTTCTGTAGAAGATTTTAACATTATTTTTCTTTTCCGTATAGAATATATTTTCTTGTACATTTTTACTTTATTCAAATTCAGTCTATTTAGATTGCTTAAGGCCCAAATTAAAAAAATATCCATTTTTGTTGAGCTAACAATTTTGTTGTATATTTTTACAAAAATGAAATATATATAAAAAGGCTTCTTCAAAATTGTACTCAGACGTAAAAACCATCGGTTTAAAAATTAACACCTTAATTTTAAAAGTAATTTCATTCATTATTTAAATTTTGTTTCCGTTTTTAGGGGTTTGAACCAACTACCTACTGCAATTGTAGAATTTTGGTATTCAGAGCTTGGGACGGGTTAAATTAAACTATTTTTGTAATTTTGTATTTATAAAAAAAATTTAAACTAATATTCATAACTTTCAGGAAATATGTAGAGCAAGTGAGTCGACTTTCAGTCTCAAAATCTTTCTTTGTTCCATCAGTGGTTTGAAAAATCCTCCAAAGGGATATACTCACTTAAATGGACGGCTTGACAAGAATTTAGTTAAAGACATTCAAAAAGAAAGTAAAAAAGTAAAAAAAAATATTGTTCATGTAGTTTTAAGTTTATTGTTTATATTCTGTAAATATCGACTTAAATTGTTCTAAAAAACAGTAATAGGTAGTGAAAAACACGTCAAATAAAAATACGTTTCTATTCTATTTAATTCCAGATTTATCAATAACTGAAATAATAAACAATTTCAATGCTTTCCCGGTGGTAAGCAGTTAGAGCCACGAGGTTAGTAATTTGGAAGTAATGAGTCCCTGATTGGCTGAATGTCACCGAATATTGGCCTAGGCAAGGGGAGGAACGCCCCTAGTCAACACTAGGAGGGTGGCACAGTCAAGGACCAACAGACGGTCCCGACAGCCCGGGGGTGATTATGTTGGCTGTAACGAACTAGCAGTGCAGACAACAAGTAAACTGAGTCACGATGTAACGAAGAGACGAATAATTAAAATAAAAGAGAAAATAACGGGAAACAGGAAAAAACCTGGGAAAAAGGAAAAAGATAAATTGAATAAAATAATAAAAGAAAACTGGTGAGGAAAAACTCAAACCAACTCAAAATAATTTAAAACAAATTATATTTATGTTTTAGCGAATTTCCCCTATAGGGAAGAAGATATTACCGTAGGTGGCATGGTAAGACTTAAGCCCGAGACCATGATAACTTTTTGTTTTGAGGTCCCCAGATGCCAAAAACACTATTCTTTCAAATTTATATATATATATATATATATATATATATAAGTATAAAAACATAAAAATAACCATGAGTACCCTGTTGAATACATTTTTTAATTATACTTGCACTAACATGTTTCGACTTAAAGTCATGATCACAGTGCTAATTCATAATGGGCTAACCTAACTCTTGGTGTTATCAACAAAAACGTAAATATAAGCTTATGATAATAGACAGCTGTATTACTTTCCTTATTGGTGCAGTTGTTTTGAGTCTGTTCTTATATTTATCATTTTATTAAAAATTGGGTTGTTTGATTGAATTTGCATGGTATTTAATATATTATCTCTGTCTTTATTTTGGCTTTGGTATATATGAAATTCTTCTTTTATGTGCATTTTATGTCCCTTGTTAATAATGTCAAGAATTGACATGTTCTCATTGCAGTTCTTATAAGTATGGTCTGTTTTTAAGACATGGTCAGCGAAGGCGGATTTTTGGGTTGTCCTATTATTTGACTTGATTGCCTGTATGTGTTCACTGAACCGTCGTTTGAAGCTTCTTACTGTGAATTTGATTCTCTAATATATATATATATATATATATATATATACATACATATATGTATATATATACATATATATATAATAAACAAAAAGTAAATATATATATATATATATATATATATATATATATATATATATATATATATATATATATATATATATATATATATATATATATATATTAATTAAGATTGAGTTGATCCCCGAAAATTACAATCTACTTGTTGGTCTCTGTTGTATATAAACGTATTACTTGTGGTACATTATAAGTTTGGAACAATTACACATGCATGTGGCTCTCTAATCTAAAAAAACTTACCTTTTATTGGTTTATATATTCACTGAAAACTTACACATGTATGTGGCTCTCAGACTGATATAAACTTATTACTTGTGGTACACTATAGTTTTGGAACAATCGGATATGCCTGTGGCTCTCTAATCTATATCAACTTATCTTTTGTTGGTTTATATATTCACTGAAAACTTACACTTGTATGTGGCTCTCTGACTGATAAACCGATCATCAGTTGGTATATACATTCTTTAAAAAATTTCATGGACTTGTTGCTCTGTAGCTAAATAAAAGCCATCGCTTGTTCCTTTGATGTTTGATATATTATTATCGCCAAATTTCCTACACATGATGTTTGGAAAGCTGAGAAATAGATTGAAATGGGAATTAGCCGCGGCCTACGATAAATAACTGAGCCATGCTCGAAGGTCTTTGAATGGAATTTTCCTGAACTCTCTATCTATATTGGCTTCCTCACCATGTACATAGAATATGCAAAAAAGTATTGCTCTCATTAATATTTTCAAATTTCAGTTAGTTGTAGAATTATTTGTTTTGGTGTTCTCTAAACCCGAAAAATTGGTTTTTGAAGTTATGTCAGTCTGACCAAACAAACCCAGGGACCACACCAAAGCCCTGAATTAAATACGATTTGCAATGTAGAAACTAATCCACAACATCTCCAGGCGTTGTCATTGTTTTATACTAAAAGGGGTTTTAAAATGTTTTGAAACCACTAAAAAATTATACAAAAACAATTTCTCAAAAACGGCTATACTGATTTTGATTAAAATTTTGTGATTTATAAGTTTTTATAAGCTCTATAATCTCTAACTAAATGGCTTCACCTGGTTTTCTGGATAAATTTCTTAGATTCATAGTAGTAAGGGCGGCCACCTTGGCCCCAACACGGGCTCTTATGGAGGATAAAATAGCATGGACTCTTATGGAGAATAGAATAACATAGGCTCTTATGGGGGGAATAGAATAACATAGACTCTTATGGAGAATAGAATTGGGGTGTAATTACTACCCTCTGCGGTTGTTCTGCTACCCTCTGTGGAAAATATCTATCTCTTACATCCTTTTATGTTCAATCATCTACCCTCTGTGGTTAACTATTTAACCCTCGTGTCCTGTTGTTGTTAACCATCTAGCCTTCTGTGGTAATTATTTGACCTACGTTTCCTTCTACATATCTAACCCTCACGTCCTTCTGTTGTTAATCAGCTAAACCTCGCATCCTTCTAAATCCTTCAATCCCTTCTGCAAATCTAACTCCAGCTTCTTGTCTCGCAGTCTAGTGTATTTGACGAGTCGTGACCATTTAAAATACAAATCTGTAATTGGTCGCGATAAAAATGCATTCTATTGGTTGTAATTCGCGTTCTGTGTTCTGATTGGTAGTTACTTTTAGCGCTCTTTATTCGCAAGCGTTAACTTCACTCTACCCCTTGCGTTCGCACTAGTCAGAAGTCCCTGCGCTACTCCGGTTGTTGATTTTTCACTTGTGCAAATATAAACTTACATTTGATTATAATTATTTTTAGAGTTCTTGTATTGTAGTAATTTTAATTCTCCTGTATTGTAGTAATTTTGCGTGCTTAGTGACCTGGCTATACCTGACTAACATATCCTTACACCGAAAATCTCACTTTCTATTCTTGTTCTTTAATACAGTAGACTCACATGGTTAGAGCAGTTCTCAGCTAGAGTATTGTTTGCTACCTCTATTACCTTAACTTTCATCATAACTGAACCTGTAGCTCTGCTTTGACTTTTGTAGTTTTTGTGTTAGTATTTTTTGACTTGTATAGTTATACATACGTACAGTGCTCTCCTACATACTATTTACCTCTAAACATAGGCTCTATTACCTCAATCTGCTCCAGTCGTAACACTGATCAGGCGTGTTTTATGCTGCTTCTGCGTAATCGTTAAGTGTTATCTTGTACAAATTATCATTGTCTTGTTGATTCTGCGCTCTCAATTTTAATTTAATTATATCTGTGAGCTTGGCTCTGGTTGATGTATTTGATCTTTTTAAGCTTAAGAAATTTGTATATTACAGTTTAGATTATTTTCTCAGTTTTCAGTATTTAATTCTCTGTTAAAGGATGGAAGTTTCTAACATTAAAAAGAGTTCTCAAAACCCAGTAAATGTAATTGGTACCTCTGAAACCTATGTTAAACACTTCAGGTTGTACAGGTTGGAAACTGTTTTCAAATTCACTAAACCGCCAAGAGGTATCTCTGAGTTTGATTGGATTCGTAAAGATTTTAATCAAATTGTTGAAAAAGCTAAAGCCGACGCTGTACCTACCAACTATTTTGGATTTAAATTACAGTCTATAAGTTTAAAAAGTGCTGAACCGGGGAACGTAGCTTTGAGAACTGTCTCTGAAGTTAGTGGTGATGTTCTTTGGGATATTTTTGGGGGCATCATTCAAAGTAACTCTGATTATATTACATCTAGCGACACGTTTGGAATTGACGTTACGAGGGTAAAAGGCATCACATGCCGTCTTTGCAACCGCTTCTTCAAAAATGAGCGGTGTTTAATAGCCCATCATGGGCAAGTATGTAAATCTATAAAACTCTGCCGCGATTGTAAGAAAATAATTTTTTCATTAAAACGTAAGACAGCTCATGTATGTGCAGACGTTTATTGTAAACTCTCTGATGCGTTCAAAGACCCCGCACATCAGTGTTTCATGAGGGTAGATAGGAGAACTCCGAAATACCAAGATTTTCTTTTCATATTTTTGACTTTGAAACAAGATAGGATGAGTCTCTTCCCTCAGATCCTGATAAAAAAGTTCATAAAGTTAACTTGTGCGTCTCACAACAGTACTGTTTTAAATGTATCAACGGGTGAGTGTCCAAATTGTTCTGAGAGGCAAAGAGTCTTTGAAAAAGAACCAGTAAAGCAATTCATGGACTATGTACGGTAATGGAAGTTCGAAAGAAATTTAAAGATGTATGTGTGATTGCCCACTACGGGCAAGGTTTTGATTTCCAATTTATTCTACAGTACACCATTGAAGAAACTAAATTCACACCAAAAATAACTCCTCGGGGAACTAAAGCTATTTTGATTGAAGTAGCCAACGTAAGATTTGTTGACACACTTAGCTACTTCTCAATGGCCCTCGCTGCTCTCCCTAAAGCCTTTGACCTGACTCCCGAGAAAAAGAAAGGTTATTTCCTGCATCTTTTTAACACTCTGGCAAATCAAAATTATGTAGGCCTGATGCCTGACAAAAGGTATTATTCCCCAGAGTCAATGTTTGAAAAATGCTTCAAAGACTTTGAGACATTGAACCAAAGCTACGATGAACGAGACGTTGAAGAATATGTGTTTGATTTTAAAAAATAAATCTTGGAGTATTGTATTTCAGACGTGGAGATTTTAGCTCAAGCGTGTATAAAATTTAGAGCCTTGCTTCTTGAACAATATAACGTAGACCCGTTCCTCGAAGCTATGACAATCGCCAGTGCATGTAACTTAGCTTTTCGCCGTAAATTTCTAAAACCAAACACAATAGGTTTGATTCCTAAAACGGGTACAGACTGACAAACAATCAATGATCAGTTGCTTTACAATGGTTGACATGGGGAGAGGAGATGCGTGGATTGAGGATTGAGCACGCGGGCCGAGGTAAAGAAGTAAAATTTATTGAAATGAAAGTTGATAGGTTTGACAGTGAGAGAATTTGAGTTTCACGGGTGTTATTGACACGGGTGTCCAAAATGTTATCCATACAGCAGAGAAGAACCTCTGCAGCACGATCCTTCAGACAGTTTCCATCCCCGGAACGAAAGAACCAAGTCCAAAATTTACAAACTGAATAGTTATGAGGTTGTAGAGATGTGGAAATGTGAATTTAATAAATTGAAGAAAAATAATAAACTAAATCACTTGAACCAACTATCCATTCTAAACACACTTCCACTCAATCCTAGAGATTCCTTTTTTGGAGGTAGGACAGGTAATACTAAAACATATCATAAATGTGAAGAGAGAGAAACGATACAGTATGTTGATGTTTGCTCCCTTTATCCGTTTGTAAATAAATATTGTAAGTAACCCGTTGGACACCCTATCATTTACGTTGGAAACGAGTGTCGAGAGAGAGGTATTGAAGTAGAGGGATTGTTGAAATATAAGATTCTACCTCCTTACAACTTTTATCATCCCGTACTTCCCGCTACAATGAATAAGAAATAGATGTTTGTATTGTGTAGAACTTGTGGGGAGACTTTAAACCAATGGGAATGTTTTCATGAGAGTGAGGAAAGAGCGTTAGTTGGGACCTGGAAAATGGATGAGATTAGAAAAGCTGTAGAAAAGGGCTATGTGATTTTGGACATGTACGAGTTGTGGGAGTACGAAGTCGCCACATATGAAAACGGAGATTTGTTTACAGATTTTATAAATACATTTTTGAAAGTAAAGCAGGAAGCTTCAGGCTATCTATCCTAGCTGGTGTAAGACAGATGAGGATAAAGATAAAATTGCTAAAAACGGGGGACTTAGATCAGTAACCAAATAAATGTTAAATTCATTCTGGGGCAAGTTTGGTCAAAGAGAAAACATGAAAAAAACTTCAATCGTCAGAGACTCTAAAGAATTATTCAAGTTGGTAACTCAACCAGAAGTAAATGTAAAGAATGCTGAAGTAATAAACCAAGAAGTTTTGCTAGTTAATTGAATCAAATACATAAGAACGTTTCGAACCTAGAATCCTCTCAATAGGATCTCTTAGATGACTGTGCATCTCTTGTAGGACCGTATGAAAAAATGATGGTGGTTTTAAGTGAGGAGCTCTATCCAAAATTTTCAGCCTGATTCCTTTGGTTAGAGGGCTTTAAAATGTTTTACGAATTAAAATTCTGAAAACAGAAGCGGGGCTACACTTGAAAGAGTTGCTCACCTCCGTCGTTTTCAGGCACGTCAATGTGTAGCCTATAAGACAAAAATAGAACCGCTGCAAAGGAAACATTTCTTGATCCCCGGTTCAAAAAGGATGGGTTTGGTTTAGATTCAAACGCAGAAATTGCCCAACAGTGGGTAAGTAGTACGCTTTTACAACTATAGAGATATTTTACAACTATTAAAGTCAGGGCCGGACTTAGGCCTAGGTTCAACCTGTGGTGCCCCTAACAGTTTTCCACTCAGGCTGCTGACCATTTTGACTAGGCCTATGTCATTAAATCATTAAATTATAGTCCAAGACGCAAACGCAACTAGGGCGTATTTTAAGGCGAATATAAGTGAAGTGAGTTTGTTTTACTCTGTTTGATATGTGGTTTTTGTGTGCCACGGGCGCCTAAGCGTGCGGGCATGCCTAGCCTATGCTTAAATCCGGTCCTGGTAACATTAATTTTAGATTTTTTTAAACTAAAGTTTAATATGATTATAAGATATGTTTAAAATGTGCCAATATAAGAACATCAACTGATTTGTCCAATCTCCTTCTAAAATACAAATTTTATATCAAAATCTAAATTTTCTTCTAACGGTTTATAAACGCTCTTCTGATCGCATACATTTAAAAGAGGATCACACTTACAATTATGTAAAATCAAATAAGTAAGTATGATTATTTTTATTGTGGTTGACGAGTTTTCAGCCATTATGAAACGGCAGTCCAAAGACCAATAATAAATAGGGCTGAATAAATACCAAATGATGGATATGACCTGTGAGTGTGCTTGGATACAAAAGGAGCAGAGATAAGCTAGTTAATATTTCATATTCCTTCTTTTATTGATATACTAGCTGTTACTCGCAGGCTTCGCCCCGAATTATTTATAAAAACTATGATAGTTTTGTTGCTTCATTCTGTGGTTAGCCTGTGGAACTACTACGAATCAAGATCAGTTGTTTGTATTTTCATCAGCTCAAACAAAAATGAATATCCATAAGGAATACATGGGAAATTTGAACCCCCGTGGGGCATAGCCCTATAGGATCTTCACAACTTTAATATGCCTATATGTTACTCAGGACTATCAAGTACCTCTATGCAAAATTTAAGCTCAATCGGTCTAGTAGTCTTCATGTGATGGAACTTCAGAGCTACGCACAAACATCCAAACTTTCAAATTTATAATGTTAGTATGATTTCCTATATTAATTACAAGCTTTATTGAAGTAATCATGCCGTATTTAGGGTCTTTAGACCTCTAGGCTAAATCAGTGGTGCAGGCCCTTATTACAGTCTTACTATAGATTGCAGACTTTTTGCTTGAATGAGGATTTTATTTGGTTCCGTGTGGTGCGGGCCCCTAGGAACGCACCTATGTATCCTATGCTTAAAACCGGCCCTAGAAGTAATAAATCTTAATTTTAACTTGGTTGTAATTTTAATGTGTATTTTTATAGGTAGCCAATGCTCAAGCGTCAACTTTCTCAGCACTGGTAGCTGACAACCAGTATCTAAACATGCCATACTTGGAGAGGAAAAAGAACCCTCTAGCTATTTGGGACGAAAGGAAGATTATATATCCAAGTTTGACCAAAATGGCTCACAAATACCTTTGTATTCCCGCAACATCCGAGCCTTCCGAACGCATAATCTACAAAAATCAGGACTTATGACGAATGATCAGAGAAATAGATTGAATCCGAATAAACTAGATGACATTTTATTCCTAAATGGATGTTTCGGTACCCAGCGCAAGAAGTAAACGGCTTACTTTGTAAAAGTTATTTGTACTTGTAATTTAATGTAAACTAAAAGACTTTTATTTACTAAAGCTAATATTTGTTGTAATTTTGTTCTACTCCATTTATATATTTCCCACCTAATCAAGCAAAGTAGTTTACTCGTTAGTTTACGATTTTTTTACATATAACAATATGAGTAAAGACATATATACATCCTTGAAACGCCAAGTAACGTCGAACAAGTAATTTATTACTGTATGCAGGGAGTCGGCGGATCACCACTCACTCAACTCTCCGACTCTCCCACCTACTCCACGTGGTAGTTGCAGGACGAGTCGACGAGTTGGCGGTAGTAAACGAGTCGAGTCACTCTAGTCATAAAAGTACTCGACTCGACACATCACTACTCGACAAGCCCTCTTGGCTTCACACTTCATACTGTACTGTATTTGGTCAAAACATCGACTGTCACCGGCATAGCGCAGTGCCAAATTAATTTACTTACATAATTATTCGATTAAGAAGTTATTTAACTAAAGACATTAATCCCGAATTATATGTGTACAAATACTGGTAATAAATTATATCAGTACTACCTTTAATTTTCAGGACGAAAAAATACGGTTTCTCACAAGTGGAATGATATTATCGATAGAATATTTGTTTCGGTAGCGTAAGAGCAGGACTTGCGATATTATCATTAATAAAAAGTATTCTGTTAATATATAAACCAACATAAGATACGTTTATATAGAATAGGAGCCACATGCATGCGTAGTTGTTCCAAACTTATAGTGTACTACAAGTAATACGTTTATATCAGTCAGAGAGCCACATACATGTGTAAGTTTTCAGTGAATATATACATTTATATAGACAGACATAACCACAAAATCCACTTCTTCGGGAGCATTATCTGTTTTCTATCATTGAAATAAATAAATTGAAATTGAAATTATAACAAATATTTCTACCAATAACTGAAATTTTAAAATGCTTAGGTAAACAATACTTCCTCCATATACTTTAACTTACTCTGTTTACTTAAGGGGGAGAAAATAACACATTGCAATTTCATTTGTAATAAATTAATTGCTATAGATTGGGAGATTTTCTCTTTCTCAAACGTATAATTAATATATAGCTTCTCTGAGAAATTACAAAGACATGTGTAACTTATTGTCCAAAAGTGGCCTGTACAACTTAATACTATTTTCTAAAGATATAGAGTGAAGGTTTATATATGGACATTTAAATTTATAGTTCACGTCGCAGATATTATCAATCAGAAAGTTGATCTTGATCAACTTGGGGTGTGTCAGAGCCACATGAGTTAACGGATCAACTCACCATGTTAATATCTACACTCTTGATCAACTTGATCTTATGAAACAGATCTATATATATATATATATGTGTCCGTTACCACGATAACTTTTGAAAGAAGCGCCCGATTTTTATGAAATTTGGCACAAATATGGAGAGTAACATTTATGACTTTAAGTTCGAAAACCAGATCGATCGGTTTATGGGAAGGGGGTTTTATGGGGGTTTAAAATTGTCCAAAAATCAGTTTTTTGAACTTTTTACCCTACAATTTTTAAAACACTAGATTTTGGTTGTAGTCATTTTGCAGAGCTTAAAAAAACAAACCATTTAGTATTTTGAATCATTAAGCTAGGTTTAGTGGTTGTGGAGAAAAGTCAAAAAATGTGTCCATAAAATTTCCCATGTTAATCTTAAGGGAATACGGTTTTTAGATTTTCCTCAGATAATTTCACTAAAACTCTACATTTCTTTCTACCAATTAGTTTAGCTCTACAAAACAATCATTTTGGAGTTTTAATTGTTGTTTTACGTCCAACCGTTGCAGTGATATTCAAAGTGCTAAACACAGTACGTTGTCCCATGTTATCCTTATGGAGAATAAATAAAATGTTATATTTTGATTATTTATATATGTATATTGATGAAACTTGGTATGTGGCTTCAACTAGTTGTGGTCTATTGATAATAGCACAAAAACAGTTTTTTGTTGATTTTTCCCAGTAGCAGCAAACCTGCATACTCGGCCCTCATGTTATTCATATGGAGAATAAGTAAAGTTTTATATTTCCCTTAGTTATGAACCTAAATTAATAAAACTTGGTATGTAGCTTCACCTGGTTGAGTTATATTGATAATTGCAAAAAAAAACACATATCTTATCTTCCTTGCTGCAGCAAACCTGTGTACTCATTTATAATGTTATTCTTATGAAGAATAAATAAAATGCTATATATCACTTATTAATGAATGTATTTTTGTGAAACTTGGTAAGTGGCTCTAGGTAGTAGTGATACCCACATATTTGCATTGGAAATTCGCTGAGTACGCAGGTTTGCTGCGATGGGGGTATTTATATGTTATTTGTATTTTTTTAAAACAATTCTTGATAAGAAAACAAATATGGAAGCTTAGTTGTTAGAGTGTACCGTAAAATGAGAATTGCCAAATCTATCCAGAATAAATTTTAAAAATACGTGAAGGTTCGATATCTTTAGTAATTTTATGATTTTTTTAAAAAAATGGTCGACATCATATAGTAATAAGACTCGGGTTTGAATCGTTCCCTTTGAAATCGTAAAAAATACCACTGGGATAGGTGTTCAATACCTATTCTTCAATATCCAAGATTCCGATACTCTTCAAGATTCTAACAAAAAAATAAAAATAGAGAGAGGTGTAATAAATGTCGGCTGTTTTGCGAAAAAAATTATATTCAAACTAGAATTTAATATCGTATAAATTACCACGAATTCTAAAAAAGTAGATGGCTTTTACGAATGCTTTTTCTATAATATTTTGCAATGCTAAACAATTATAGCCTTTTAACAAAATAAAATAATGTATTCAGAATTCTTTCTTTAAATCGAATGTATTATTGTATCACTTTCATTTATATATACATGGAGACAGGGAGAGCGAGCACCAGTAGATTTGAAAATTATTTTTCAGTTAAGAATTATTATCATACTACAAATATAATATTCAACAAAATAATAACCAACTATTAACAAACTATACAACTATTAATCAACTGTTCAATCTGTTAATCAACTATATATGAACTATACAAGATTTAAATTTTAAAATAATAAAAAACTAAATATATTAAGTAAGTAAGTGTAAGTAAGTAAGTAAGAGTAAGGTAAGGTAAAGGGGTTAATGTAAGGGTAAAAACGTGTTTAGTAAGTATATCAAATATATAACATATTATATATTTTTTAAATAGATCAGACTTTACCTATTGACGTCAACGTCAGTCGATTCTAGGATGGTTTTGGCCTTTTCGACATGACCATGCTCAACAGCTGCGAACAGGGCTGCAACAACAACAAAAACAATTATAACGGTGGTGCCAACATTACAAAATATAACAACATACAGTAATAAACGGTATCAGGAAACTGACACATACTTTCTCCCTTTTAGCCCAACTTTAATGAATAAAATACTTTTTATTTACTAAATATAGAATACAAAGCACGGTCAAATGTACACAAAATCTTGTATACAAGTTGTTTTCAAAAATCCGCCCAAATCCCTACAGAATCCATCGCTACACATGGGGTTTTAACAGGGGAAATGCCCCCTATCCCCTCCCTCTGTGTTATTAAGGAGCAACATATTTCGAATTTCCTCTGTTGGTCAATGCCAACTTGACAAGGATATCAAGTTTGAACGAAATTGATCAATAAATAAGATAGAAATAGTAATTGTTGTATTCCCCATAAGAATAACATTGGACAACGTACTGCGTTTACCGCAAAATGAAAATTTAAATTTTCTCCTTAACCAGTAATTGTAGAATAGTAATCAAAATACTAAATTATTTATTTTTTGAGCTCTTTTAATGATGAATAGTGATATTTGTTATATTTATATTTTTTTATGAAAAATAAAAAAAAATTAATTTTTGATATTTCACAATTCTTGTAATTTCTGAATCCGAATTTTCACAGAAATGCGGATGTTGTCATTTTGTTGGAAAACTAAAGTTCTACAAACGACTAAAGTTTAATCAAAATCGTTCTAGAGCCGTTTTTGAGAAATCTTGATTTTTCATGTTTTTTTGGCGGTTTTTGGGGGATAATCACCCTTAAAAATTAAAAAAATTCCAAAAAAAGGAAAAAACGCCTAGAGATCTCGAGGATTAGTAACTACATACCAAATTTCATAAAAATCGGACCATTGGTTAGGGCTCTAGCTCCGTACACATCCATACAGACAAACAGACAGATAGACAGACAGACACACAGACATCACGTAAAAACCACTTTTTGGGCACAGGGAGCACCAAAACGAATATTTCCACTAACAACTCAAATTCGAAAATTTTGACGAAACAATACTTTCTCCATATACTATGTATAAGGGAGAGAAAGTAAAAACGATTATACCAACAATCACAACAGCGATACCAACATTTACAACTACTATTGTGGACTGACCCAGAATTAGATCAAACGAACGAAAATAAAACAATATTCATCCTAAGCGGAAATAATGTAATGTTTGTAAGTAGTTATAAAATAATCGTTGGCACTACCCATACATATATGAGCGCAAAAACAAAGACCAGACCTCAAACAACGGAAATGACAGCACTTCAAACTCACAGCATTGCATGTAACACAAACTCTGACAAGCTGCTAGTTACGGTGGTATTACAGACTTGGAATAATGTTTGTTGAAATGTATATTGTCAACAGAGAACTTTAACACTAGGAAATACTTCATCCCTACTTATCTTTAAGGCTGTTGGGTTCCATTTTTAGCAAATTTCCCCTATAGGAAAGAAGCTATTACCGTAGGACTCATGGTAAGACTTAAGCCCGAAACCATTATAACTTTTTGTTTTGAGGTCCCCAGATGCCAAAAACACCATTCGTTCAAATTTATATATATGTTTATATATATATATATATATATATATATATATATATATACATATGTTTGTCCGTTACCGCGATAAATTTTTAAATAAACGCTTGATTTTGATGAAATTTGGCTCAAATGTGTAAATTGACATTCATGACTTTTAAGTTCGAAAACCAGATCGATCGGACTATAGGAGGGGGTTTTTATGGGAGTTTTAAATTTTCAAAAAATTAGTTTTTTGGAATTTTCCTTCTAAAATTTTGAAAACACTTACTTTTGGTTATAGCCATTTTATAGAGCTTAAAAAACAAGTAATTTGGTATTTTGAATCATTAACCTAGGTTAAGTGGTTGTAGAGGAAAGTCAAAAAACGCGTCTATAAAATTTCTCATGTTAAAATCTTATGGGAAAAATGTTTTTGGATTTTCCTCAGATAATTTTACTAAAAACTTCACATTTCTTTTTGCCAATCAGTTTAGCTCTACAAAACAATCATTTTGGTGTTTTAATTGTTGTTCGACGTCGAACCGTTGCAGAGATATTCAAAGTGCTAAACATAGTACGTTGTCCAATGTTATCCTTATGGAGGATAAATAAAATTTGATATCTTGATTATTTATGAATGTATATTGATGAAAATTGGTATGTGGCTTCAACTAGTTGTGGTATATTGATATTTGCACAAAAAGGTTTTTTGTTGATTTTACCCGTAGCAGGAAACCTGCATACTCGGCCCCCATGTTATTCATATGCAGAATAAGTAAAGTTGTATATCTCTCTTAGTTATGAACCTAAATTAATAAAACTTGGTATGTAGCTTCACCTGGTTGAGTTATATTGATAATTGCAAAAATACACATTTTTTATCTTCCTCGTTGCAGCAAACCTGCGTACTCAGCCCTAATTTTATTCTTATGGAGAGTAAATAAAATGCTATATATCACTTTATGAATGTATTTTTGTGAAACTTGGTAAGTGGCTCTATGTAGTAGTGAGACACATATATATGCATTGGAAAATCGCTGAGTACGCAGGTTTGATGTGACGGGGGTATTAGTACATACAATAACCTAGACATTTTATGAGTTACTGGCTTCAATATTATAAAAACGTATATTTTACAATATGATTGAACTCTTTTAAATTAATTCAAAACTTAATTCTTAAATAAACGCTTAGAGTTCTAAGACTTTTTTTGGAATCTTAATATTTTATCTAATCTTTGTGGATTTTCCTGGGCATTTTTTTGACGGTTGGCCATAAAACAAATTAGTACTTCATCACAATTAGTAATTAAGCCGTTATTTTGAAGATTACCTTCACCGATAAATGCGATAAATAAGCAAATGATTGGAACCCAGCAAAATTATTTACCGGACGGGTCTCACTTATTTATTGTGAGCGCATTGCTTGTGTGATCGTGCGGGGACAACTCCAACTAACTCAGAACAGGTTGTAATCTGATATCTATAAAAAGCAAAGCCCTGGCTGACTGACTCACTGACTGGCTGACTGACTGACTCACTCATCACTAATTCTCCACCTTCCCATGTAGGTAGAGAGCTGAAATGTTGCACACTGATTCTTTAGGCATAAAATAGGGAAACTAAATGATCTGACCTTAGGGCTCCGCCAGAGACCCCGACAAAGTTCCCATTATTTTTCTTATGGACGTTCATTTTTGTTTGAGCTGATGAAAATAAAAACAGCTGATCTTGATTCGTAGTAGTTCCACGGGCTAACCACAGAATGCAGCACACACAACTGTAATAGTTTTTATAAATCACTAGCAGTTTCCCGGCGCTCGTTGCTGCGCCCAAAATAAGTTGTTTACTAATTACAGCTGTTAACTCTGTAAACACTAAATTTCTAAAACCTGACACTGCACCCTTATATGCCCTCTGGGTCGGAGCCCTTTGGACAGATCCGCACTAAACTTCACACAAACCATCCTTGAATAATGCTTAATAATGCCTGAAAGTTTCATTACAATCTGTTGAGCGGTTTCGGAGTCCATAGGCTACATACATATATATACATACATACTTCCTCTTTTATATATTTAGATTTGTGGGGTGAAGCTTGCGGGAACAGCTAGTAAGTTATTAAATGAGATTTTAAATGACAATTTTGGGTACAGAAAACTATAAATATGTGGGCTGAGCTCTGTAAAAAAGAAAGGTCATAGGCAAAAAAACTACAACTTAAATATTACGCCCTCCCACATTTCTTTCAACCCAAGGAAGACTTTAAATCTTTCATCTTCCTAACTCATTTTTCCTTGTAAAAGTCCACAGCAACTTGGAAAACTTGCCTTACCAACCAAATAAGGATAAATCGTTTCTTATTTGAAAGAGGCTGTCGAAAACCTTAATACAACTTTTCCCGAGTAAATTTTACTCGAAACGTTGCAACAAAACCTAATATGCTTCCAAACAATTAATTAACTCCTCTTCAACTTCCAAATAAGTTTATCTCAATCCAATTTCATTCAAAAGTGTTCTCCCGTCTTCGGTTAAAGCGATAAGTTCGTTCCCCGAGGAATAACAACTAAGTACTTGGTGATTATTATACAAACTTGAGTCTTTCATTAGAAACGGTTTTATTTTAAAAACTAATTGATGTTGCAAACCAAACTTTAAACAAACTAAAAGTTTATGGAGCTTTAATCGTCTACTATCTGTAGGCTTATATATTTAATTGGAATACATTTTTTTAGGGAATTTTTTAACAATCTTTTTACTTAACGTCCAAAACCACCTCTTACGTAAGTAATAGTATTTTCCATCACAAGGAGCAAAAGTGGTTGTTTTTGGTGCGCAATCGTGTTTTACGAGCGGGGCGAAGCCGGGTTCGGAAAAAAAGATTAAGCCTTTGATAGTTAAAAATTGCGCGATTTGTATCGTTTTGGTAGTTCAGATAGAACTTTACAATATTTAAACTTCTTTTATTTGCAAACAAATATCGACTTGCATTTTTTCCACGTGTTTGTTACCTTTTAAATACACAAACGTAAAAAGGAACAATAACAATCTTTGAGGTTAGCGCACTGTAAAAATCCACAGCTGATTATTCAGAGCCATATATTAAGGTATCAGAAAAATGCAGTTTTACGGACTAATTACAGACCCAAAACAGCCGCTTTTCGTGCAGTATGATAACAAAATTTTCGTCATTCAGCTTCAAAAACAGCTGTTTTCATCACATGCGTTTAGATGCTAAAGTTGTTATTTTTACTCCTAGGATTAACAGCTGATGACCTCGAACGAAAATTGTCATTTTTATAACGTTTTTCGTCCTAGGACAAAAAACATCATTGGATGACACTCTTCGATCGAGGTCATCAGCTGTCAGTTTGAACTGAGCGAATTATTCAACTTGTCAACAATGAAAACTTGTGTATCAGCTGTTTGCTTAGAGTAGCAATAAGATCAATATAGAAGCAAACGTTTAGCGGTAAAAAAGTAAACAAAATTTACTTTTTGATAAATTGTTATATTAAATGATTAATTGTTATTGTTTGCAGTTTGACGAAAAATATAGTTCATCACTAGGACCAAAAGTGGCTTTTCGATCCTGGAGATGATATATACTATTATTATAGTTCATAATTCGTGTAACAATACAATTCCTAAAGAACATTTTCAACGACATTTTTAGGAGACCCCCTCCCCCAAAAGGTTTTTAACTTTACAGGAATCAATCTCGTAACAATTTGAGACAAAGTTAAAGATATGAGGCTTTTATCCTAGTTATTTTGTTCCAGGACGAATTTCAGACTTGTAAGGTACAAGCTGTACAAGTACAAGTACAAGCTGTTTGGGTAGGTAAACAAAAAATTAAGATATCATAGCATGTGATTAGTCCTTTGTTTATCCAATCTGACAATCAACCCCTTCACCACAACCCCTCCATGATTGTAGACAGCAAGGGTGGAAAGTCTTCCCCAAGATTTGTCCCTAACTGATCATAGATATCTCATCCCAACCTTTTCTTTCCTGCTAGTTTCTATCTTTTCAGTGATCTGCGCAAATTCACACGTAATATAAGTGCCTAGCTGCTCTGCTGGGATTTCCTATTCCAACAATCTAAAATCCAACTTAGCTTTAGAACCAATATTGTTAATTTTACCTTTCCCGGGTATTTTTTGAAAGGTAACTAGTTGAAACCCATATTTGGGATATGAATAGGTTGAATAGCCCAAAGATACATTTAGATGCCTCACCATGTACACATTTGTAATAAGACACTCTTTACTTTTCGGCAGTGCATGTTGTTTACTAAAAAATAATATATTTGGGTATCGCTAAAAAAAGACCAATACTGTGATTGAAACGTTCTTATTGCCTCAAACCAGATCAATTTGACGCGTTACCCTCCACACCTTTGACACGTTAGCCCCCACATCTTTGACACGTTAGCCCACACCTTTGACACGTTAGCCCCCACACCTTTGACACGTTAGCCACACATTTGACACGTTAGCCCACACATTTGACGCGTAATCCCACACCTTTGACACGTTAGCCCACACCTTTGACACCTTGGCCCACTCCTTTGACACGTTAGCTCAACACCTTTGACATGTTAGGTGCCACACCTTTGACATGTTAGGCGCCACATCTTTGACACGTTATTCCCACACCTTTGCCACGTTAGCCCACACCTTTGACACGTTTTCCCCCACCTTTGACACTGATTGATACTAAGTTGAGAAATCATCCTTTTACCAAAGCTTATCGAATGTCAAATAAAATAATTCAAAACCGTAGTCACACATTTATGGATGCCAAACTACTAACAATCACTGGTATTAGTCCAATCATACACCATCAACAAACCTCCTACATGACTACTTTAGGCAGTTTACTGAAAAAATAAAATATCCTACTTTATAATTGCGAAAGGGAAAAATAGTAAATTTGTGACTTCGAGATAGTTTCTAAAACTACCTTACGACCTAGAAACTTGTTCATTCATAGGCAATTACATGGGGAAGAAAACCAAAGAAGCCCGTTTTTTTGTTTCCATTATTCTTCCTTTAAAATTACCTTAAAGTACAAGAAAAACTTGTCAAACATTTAAAATAAAATAATGGTCAGTTATACTATTTGGAATGTGATTCAAGTCTCTGCGTTGTTTAGGCTTTACATGTGTTTAGATTTATTTTCCGCAGTATGTAAGCAGTAACAATAATATCCCCAAGCAAAAAACAAATATAAGGGATTTTGTGAACAACTGTTTGACGCGTTAACAAGATACTAAAAAAAACGCATTTAGAAAAAAAGTCGTATAATCTCATAAACAAAACATAAATTACACTTCCAAGAGTTCAAAGTCGAGTTAGGACGTTGAACTAAGTCAGCTGGAAATGTGATGAGAGCAAATTTAATAATACCAACTTTTCTTTCTCCTCGTTGAAGGCTTTGGCAGGACTCCACCGGTGACGATGCAGTAAGTTATTGAATCACTGAAAGTTCATAACTTTGCTAACTTATTTTGATGGCTTGAAGACAATTATATTATCCTTTACTATACTCTAATATGAGAAAGGTTTGCTTAATTGCTTGCTTGCGACTCTGATCTCTAAAACGGCACAAACGATTTCCTTAAAATGTTGGAAATAACTCATTTCTGGGATAAAAATCTAGACAGGTCAATCTAGACCAGGAAAATCAAGATGTGAAAAGATACCAGGGAGGTTTGTTGTACTGGAGGTAACACTGCTTCACTATTTTTGTCAAAAAAGCAAACCGGTGATTTTGTCAGGTTGGTACACTGGTGAGGCAAATTTCTCGTTCTTTGAACTATCCTGATTGAACAATTAGCATTTTAAATATACACTATAGTCTATTTAAAATAGTGTATATAGACTATATACACTATTTTAAATAGTCTATATAGTCCTATAGTCTATATATCCTAATTTTACTTTAAAAGTAGAATTATGATTGACTTTAGTGACACCTGTTGGGGCTAGTGGAAACTAAAAAGCAGTAGCGTCCCACCCGGCCAATGACGGGACAGCTTTCACCGAACCTAACCACAGCAACCAAACACGTGTGTCCTCCAGTGCCAGAAAGCTCTTTGTTTATTGGTTACCATTTCTAAGATGTCTGCATGTTTGTTTTTAATCACTCATGGAAGTTATGGTTAATGCGCAAATGCCAGTTAAAATATAAACGATGCTTGTTTTGATTTTGATCTTTCAATGTTTTCTTAAAATATCTAAGGTATTTAATGTTTATTTCCCGTTTTTTGGGAAAATTGAGGAAAGTGATTCCCATAATAGGATAGCATCGTAGCGTCGTCTCCTGTTGTTGTACATTTGGCAACATTTCACCACAGAAGTTTCCGATAGCTGTCACTTGGGCGCTGCAGTCAACCCTAAAGCTACTTTAAATACTATAGCTGATTGTCACCCTTTTAAATAATACCATTCTAGAAATCAGCCAAAATCCAGTTTAACTCCGCGCGAGAAGTTCCCAATGAATTAACCATTTTACTATTCAAAAGCCGTAGCGGGGTGTTTAAAGACCCAGCTGTTAAACAACCTTGGTGTTTGTCCGACCAATCAGCTTCCGTTACGGTGTTGAACGACCAATCAGGCGACAGAATAACTTATATTGTTGTCTCGTCCAATCAGAGAGGAGAACAATTTATATTGTTGACACAGGTTGGTTTGAATACTAACTTGCATAGTTGAGGCAAACCAACTTGATGAGGGAGGACGGCAGAGCGGCCAAATTGGATTTATTATATTAGGGCCTAAACCATATTTTTATAATAAAGAATATTTTTAATATTATAAACATAAAGCTCAATATAGCATTTCACTTTTAAAACATGGATTTTTAAATGTGACTCAAATTACAATTTTTTAAAGGAGACATTTATTTGTCCATAATTATTTATTTCTATAATCTATAATATTATAATATTATAAAGAAGAGGTGGTTTCTGTATGTCTGTCTGTCTGTCTGTCTGTCTGTCTGTCTGTCTGTCTGTCTGTCTATCTGTCTGTCTGATGTTCTGGGTGAACGCAAAAACTACTGAACCGACTGGGCTGAAACTTTACACATAGGTAGATCTTGAACCCATGCAACACATAGGTCTATTCACTTCCTTAAAATCCCCTCGGGCTACGCCCCGTTAACGTCTAAGTTTCAATTTTTACATTTCAGAATAAAGTAAACATTCAGAAACTGTAATGCGAACAGCTGTGGATACTACCATTTGACAGCTTAAAGAGCAGAATGCAAGAACAGCTGTTTCAAAGCTAACTAAAATGCAAATTGCATTGACTATAGAACGGGTAAAAGAAAACCCGTTTGCGAAGAACGGGTACATCAGCTAGTATTTAATAAAAGATTGTATAAGATACATAAATCACAAAAAATAAAGAAATGGTTAATACATAAATTTGTACATTTTAAGGGTTTTTAGTTAAGCTTAGTGTGGCCTTGGTTAAACCTGGAAAACATAATTTGCACACAGTAAGTATCCTAAATTTGATATTGATTCAAACTAAATTTATGTCAATACGAGCTGCTCCCCCGCAAGATTTTCTTGATATAATCCTTACAACAGCTGTTTATTGAATTAAGAAAAAAAACTTGTGTCATAAACTAAATAAAACTCTCCTCATATGAATAACATGGGAGCTTGGAAGTCCTGTGGGGCAGAGCCCTGGGCCTAAATCGAAATACTGGCTCGACAGTGACTTGGAACTTGAAATTATCTTTTAAATAAAAAAAAGAATCATCAAAATCCATTAAGTATTAACTTCAGAAAGTGAGTGAACAAAAAGCAGGATTTTTTTAAATATGTAGACTATTACTTTTCAATTGAAATACAAATAAAAATATAATTTCAAGTGAAAGCACGTCAGCCTCGGATCCAACCCGTACTTTACAACATGAAATATTTAGCGACATTCAACAAAAGCAACATTAAATTACGTAAAATGACATAAAAAATCAAAATCTTAACATAACTACACTGGACTTTGACACACATAAAAGAAATTCTAATCAAGCTTGATTAAATTAAACAATTTAACAAATACGTCGGTTTTCTTGGTTAAACCAAAAACTATTTAACTCCAGAAAGTTGTCGGTCGGTTCACTGTTTTAATGAATATTCAATAATTAGTCGTAAGGGAAATTCATTTTATTCAAGTAATATTCAAATACCGCATTGAATATGCAACACAGAGGCGCCGGGGTAACAAGGGTCTGCTGCCTCGAAGCAGAGGCGAAATCTTATTCAATAAACACACCAACGTGACCGCATTTATTTGTTTTATTAGTGAATTGCCTATGGAAAGTGAACTATTAGCATGACCCACACGGTAAAACTTAAGCCCGGGACCACCAGAGAAGTTCCTAACATGCCCCCTGAACACGTTTTGGGGGGTCGTTCAAATTTTATATATATATATGTGTATGCACTCTAGCGGTCGCATCTTTTGTCCGATTTACTTCAAATTTGGTAGGGACATTCCTTTCTATAATCAGTTGGATAAGTTTGTTGGGCAAAACAATCGGAAAACTCTACACCCCTTTTTTGAGAATTAATCTTTCAAATTTAGGGATTTTGGGACGAAAAAGGGTCAGAAAAGCCCCAGATATAAAATTAATGAATTGAAAAAGATGGGAATTAGTAAGGCGAAAGTTTTAAGCCCTCTCTCGTCATTCTAGCATAACTATTTACCGAGTTATTAAAGAAAATGTATATCGGCTAAACACAGTACGTTGTCTTATGGGTTTTTACACTAAAAAGCATGTTATTCATTTGTTGGTGTATTTGTATCATCCCCAGCAAGCCTGTCTGGACCTTCTCCCAAACTTATAATGCACAAAATGTATTCCTAGCATTGCAGGTAAATGAAACCAGGAGCATCAGAACAGCCAAAAAAATCAATGTTTTCAGATTTCAATAAGATTGGAATAAATGTAGGTTTTTACACTGGTTTTGAGTTTTGTATGTAGAAATTCACTTTCCTCACGTCAGCGTGCTGCGTGCCAACTCGTTTTCCAATTATTATTATACACCTTGTACAAACTTTGGACAAATGTATATAGCCTTATTCCTTGGGACAAGACTAACATAATTCATCATATGAACACGGGTTTCACATGTATACCTGTAATTTTTTCACTTTAAAGTTAATATTTTAAAAACAACAAATCGGAAATCAACCAAATTCAAGTTGATGGTTACAAGATCTATTAACAGAAAGTTCTGGTGTAATTATCTCTGACGGTTTCAAAATGGCCGCAATTTTGGAATTGTCAGAGATAATTGCATCATAAATTTTGTGTTGCTAGACCCTATCACCATAAACAATTGACTTAAGTTTGGTTGAATTCGGTTTCATAATTTTTTAAATACGACCTTTAAAGTGCAAAACACATGCATACGGAAAAAGAAAAATGCCCCGTCGCAGCAAACCTGCGTACTCAGCGAATTTCCAATGCATAATATATGTCTTAATACCATATAAAGCCGCATACCAAGTTTCATAAAAATATATTCATATATAAGCGATATATACAATTTTAATTATTCTCCATAAGAATAGCATTGGTGATGAGTACATAGGTTTGCTGAAACAAGGAAAACAAACAATTAGTTTTTATGCAAATAAAAATATAATTTAACTAGGTGAAGCCACATACCAAGTTTAATCAATATTCAATCATAAGTAAGCACTATATAACATTTTAATTATTCTCCATAAGAATAACATGGGAGCTGAGTAAGCAGGTTTGCTGCAACAAGGAACTAAAAAATGGGTTTTTATGCAAATATCAATATAACTCAACAAGGTGAAGCCACATACCAAGTTTTATTAATTTATGTTCATAATTAAGGGAGTCATTACATTTGACTTATTCTCCATAAGAATAACATGGGGGCTGAGTACGCAGGTTCGCTGCTACGGGGATAATCAACAAAAAATCAATTTTTTTGTGCAAATATCAATATACAAGTACTACGTGAAGCCACATACCAAGTTTCATTAACATACATTCATTAATAATGGAGATATCAAATTTTATTTATTCTCCATAAGGATAACATTGGACAACGTACTGTGTTTAGCACTTGTCTAAAAAAAATGCCGTTTTGTGGAGCTGAGTTGATTGGTAAAAGCAAATGTGAAGTTTATATTAAAATTAACTTAGGAAAAGCCAAAAACCTTTTTCCCATAAGATTAACATAGGAGATTTTATGAGCAGGTTTTTTGGATTTTCTCCGCAACCACTTAACCTAGCTTAATAATTCAAAATACCATATTATTTGTTTTTTTAAGTTCTATAACATGGTGTAAACCAAAATTAAGTGTTTTTAAATTTTTAGGGTAAAAAATGCAAAAACCTGATTTTTTGAAAATTTAAAACCCCCATAAACCCCCCTTCCCATGACCCGATTTTCTTGTTTTCGAACTTAAAGTCATAAATGTCCCTTTACACATTTGAGCCAAATTTCATCGAAATCGGACGTTTTTTACTCAAGTTATCGCATTCACGGACACCACACACACACACACACACACACACAATATACAATTTTAATTATTCTCCATAAGAATAGCATTGGTGATGAGTACATAGGTTTGTTGAATTAAGGAACACAAACAATTGGTTTTTATGCAAATATAAATATAATTTAACTAGGTGAAGCCACAAACCAAGTTTAATCAATATTCAATCATAAGTAAGCACTATATAACATTTTAATTATTCTCCATAAGAATAACATGGGAGATAAGTAAGCAGGTTTGCTGCAACAAGGAACTAAAAAATGGGGTTTTATGCAAATATCAATATAACTCAACAAGGTGAAGCCACATACCAAGTTTTAGCGAATTTCCCCTATAGGGAAGAAGCTATTACCGTAGGTCTCATGGTAAGACTTAAGCCCGAGACCATGATAACTTTTTGTTTTGAGGTCCCCAGATGTCCAAAACACTATTCGTTCAAATTTATATATATGTATATATATATATCTATATATATATATATATATATATATATATATATATATATATGTGTGTCCGTGAATGCGATAACTTGAGTAAAAAACGTCCGATTTCGATGAAATTTGGCTCAAATGTGTAAACTGACATTTATGACTTTAAGTTCGAAAACCAGAAAAATCAGACTATGGGAAGGGGGGTTTATGGGGGTTTTAAATTTTCCAAAAATCAGTTTTTTGCATGTTTTACCCTAAAATTTTTAAAACACTTAATTTAGGTTTAGACCATGTTATAGAGCTTAAAAAAACAAATAATATGGTAATTTGAATTATTAACCTAGGTTAAGTGGTTGCGGAAAAAATCCAAAAAACATGCTCATAAAATCTCCCATGTTAATCTTATGGGAAAAAGGTTTTTGGCTTTTCCTCAGTTAATTTTACTTTAAACTTCACATTTTCTTTTACCAATCACTTCAGCTCCACAAAACAATCATTTTGGTGTTTAAATTGTGATTCTACGTCAAACCGTTGCAGAGATATTCAAAGTGCTAAACACAGTACGTTGTCCAATGTTATCCTTATGGAGAATAAATAAAATTTGATATCTTGATTATTTATGAATGTATATTGATGAAATTTGGTATGTGGCTTCATGTTGTACTGGTATATTGATAATTGCACAAAAAATAAATGTTTTGTTGATTGTCCCCGTAGCAGCTAACCTGCATACTCAGCCCTAATGTTATTCTTATGGAGAATAAGTAAAGTTTTATATCTCCCTTAATTATGAACATAAATTAATAAAACATGGTAAGTAGCTTCACCTGGTTCAGTTACATTGATAATTGCATAAAAACTCATTTCTTATCTTCCTCGTTGCAGCAAACCTGCGTACTCAGTCCTAATGTTATTCTTACGGGGAATAAATAAAATGTAATAAATCACTTATTTATGAATGTTTTTTTGTCAAATTTGGTGAGTGGCTTTATGTACTAGTGAGAAACATATCAATGCATTGGAAATTCGCTGAGTACGCAGGTTTGCTGCGACGGGGGGTATTATTAATTTATGTTCATAATTAAGGGAGTCATTACATTTTACTTATTCTCCATAAGAATAACATGGGGGCTGAGTACGCAGGTTCGCTGCTACGGGGATAATCAACAAAAAATCAATTTTTTGTGCAAATATCAATATACCAGTACTACGTGACCCCAAGTGCCAAGTTTCATCAATATACCTTCATTAATAATGGAGATATCAAATTTTATTTATTCACCATAAGGATAACATTGGACAACGTACTGTGTTTAGCACTTTGAATATCTCTGCAACGGTTGGACGTAGAATCACAATTTAAAAACCAAAATGATTGTTTTGTGGAGCTGAGTTGATTGGTAAAACCAAATGTGAAGTTTACATTAAAATTAACGTAGGAAAAGCCAAAAACCTTTTTCCCATCAGATTAAAATAGGCGATTTTATGAGCAGGTTTTTTTGTATTTTCTCCGCAACCACTTAACCTAGCTTAATAATTCAAAATACCATATTATTTGTGTTTTTAAGTTCTATAACATGGTCTAAACCAAAATTAAGTGTTTTAAAAATTTTAGGGTAAAAAATGCAAAAAACCTATTTTTGGAAAATTTAAAACCCCCATAAACCCCCCTTCCCATGACCCGATTTTTCTGGTTTTCTAACTTAAAGTCATAAATGTCACTTTACACATTCGAGCCAAATTTCATCGAAATCGGACGTTTTTTACTCAAGTTATCGCATTCACGGACACATATATAGATATAAATATATATAAATAAATCATATCATATCATATATATAAATTTGAACGAATAGTGTTTTAGTCATCTGGGGACCTAAAAAAAAATTTGTCATGGTCTCGGGCTTAAATCTTACCATGAGACCTACGGTAATAGCTTCTTCCCTATAGGGGAAATTCGCTAAAACTTCAAAAAACCCTCAAAAATACCCTTCGGATGTATCGATCTGGCTGATTTTCGAACTTAAAGTCATAAATGGTGCTTTACACGTTTATACCAAATTTCATCAAAATCTGATAATTTTTACGAGAGTTATCGTGCTCACGGATACACATATATATACAGTTTCGAACGAATGGTGTTTTTGAGGTCTGGGGACCTCAAAACGAAAAGTTATCATGGTCCCGGGCCTAGGTCTTACCATGCCGACTACGGTAATAGCTTCTTCTCTATAGGGTAAATTCGCTAATAGATCTATATTTGTATCGATATCCCAGGTATGGAATACACTTTACTAAAAAAGATTTCAGTATACATTCGATTTATCTTTTTATCACTAACAAATTATAAGCGTTTTTGAAAGGTTTGATGCAAAATTAAACATTTTTTAAGCAGCTTAAATAATTCGGGGTAGCTTACAATTCTAGTTAATGTTTGTTGACCTACTTTGCAGCCCTTTCCTCCTGCTCTCCAAGCACTTGAAAAGCAAGCAATTAAGGCAAAGACATTAGAACAAGAAAATACTGTAGGAGAAATCCTCATCATGAATATACAGTACAGTTGATTGTGGATTTGAATAGCCTAATAGCAACTGAACTTATTGATTCTCTTCCTCTCTCAGTTTATCGAGAAATGTATTTATTTCCTATACTCTAATATGAGTAAGGTTTGCTTGCTTGTATGCTTGCAACTCTGATCTCAAAAACCGGCTCCGACAATTTCCTTCAAAAGTTGTACCTCATGTTTGGGTTATAAATATGTTTAAGACAAGTCTCATCCCGATGAAAAACCTAATTATGTAAAGTACCTGGGGGGCCGAGCTTTGCTCGGGGGAAAGCCATTCAGTTTGTTTAGATGACTCGGAGTAATATTTCACCACTTCCCCCTACTGATAATCAGATTAGTATAACTCACTTGCCTCTTTTTTACATTTTTAAGGTCACTCCAGTTATTATTTATAGCTCAATGTCCCTTTGATTTATTTTACTACTCTATATACGTGATCTTCACTCAAATATTTTAATCACTGCTCTCAGGAAACCACATGTTAATAATCATGAACAACACGAGTATTACCATAGATTAAGCATAGGGGTATGCTTAATCTATGGTATTACTTTGACAGTTCCCTGGTTGATTATGAACAGCTGTTAAAATTCTTTTGTTTTGATTTGAAACTCCATAAGCCCAATGTTAATTTTTTAACTTTTCATTTTAGTTTTTTACATTATTTGATTTTTCCTGGGGATGAGGCCTGTCTAGAACTTATTTTTATCCCATAAATTAGTTATCTCTAACATTTGAAATCGTTGAAACCCAAACACTATTTCTGCGGCGTGTCTCGTCGGTTCATCAACATGATGAATATTCAATCATGAATGATAAGGGAAGTTCAGTGGGTTCAAGTCTCATTCAATACAAATCTGAATATTCAAGAGTCAACATGCTGAGATTTGTCAGCGGTCTGCAAGATTATCGTCTCGGTATTCCTTTGAGTTTACCCAGTTGAATAACGTGATTTTAGAGTCTTAAATGTGTAGGCGTTTAAAACAGATTGACTGATTAACCATATTGTTATTCAAGTTCTTTATTTATACAAATATTAACAATAATATCAAGTTATACTTCAGTAGTCCTTGGTCTGACTGATTGGGGCAGCCAATTTAAATACCCCCGTCGCAGCAAACCTGCGTACTCAGCGAATTTCCAATGTCTTAATACCACATAAAGCCACATACCAAGTTTCATAAAAATATATCCACAAATAAGCGGTAAACACAATTTTAGTTATTCTTCATAAGAATAACATTGGGGATGAGTACGCAGGTTTGCTGCAACAAGAAACACAAACTAATGGGTTTCTATGCAAATATCAATAGAACTCATCTAAGTAAAGTGACATACCAAGTTCCATTCATATACATTTATAAATAAGCGATATACAACATTTTAATTATTCTCCATAAGAATAACATGGGTACCTAGGTTTGCTGCTACGGGAACCATACATGCAAATTTATTGTGCAAAAAACAACAAACCACAACCAGATGAAGCTATATACCAAGTTTCGTCAGTTTATATTCATAAATAAGCGAGATATAAATTTTTCATTTTTCTCCATAACAATAGCATTAGAGAACGAACTGTGTTTAGTACTTGCAATATCTCAATAACAAATTGACGTAGAGCAATGATCAAACACCAAATTGTTTTTTTTTTAAGATAAATTCAATGGTATTTAAATAAAAATTACATGTGAAAACACCAAAAAATCCATTTTTGGGGTACAAACCCCCCCCCAAATCCCGTTTGGATGGTGCGATTCGTCTGGTTTTCGAACTCGTTCAATGGTACTTTACACATTTGCACCAAATTTCATTAAGATCTGACCTTTTCTACGAGAGTTATCGTGCTTACGGATATATATACAAATTTGAACGAATGGTGTTTTTGACATCTGGGGACCACAAAACAAAAAGTTATCATGGTCTCGGGCTTAAGTCTTACCATGAGACCTACGGTAATAGCTTCTTCCCTATAGGGGAAATTCACTAAAAACATACAATCATTCAAGATGGCAAAAAATTCCATAATATTCATTATTTGGTATTTGTTATCAATGAACTATTTGTGATATCGCAATTCCGCTCACTGAAATCTGTAGTTTTTTTGCTATATCAAATGAACCATAAATCATTGATTTCAGATGATTTGTTGATGAATGACGGACCTTGAATGTTGTCACTGGTCTTTTAAGATAAGCAGGTAAGCGAAGAGAACTGGAACCCTTCTCAACTCGGTCAACGGATCGGTGGCTGCATGGATATTAAAGAGAAGTGCCAGTACGGGAACATGCTCTGGAGTCACTCCCCTCAGGCTCAGAGAATACTTTTATTGCAGAAAAAGCCAGTCCGTGTAATATGTAAGGCTCACTATTTAGCTCACTGCAAGCCACTTTTTGTTGCCTCTTTTCAGCTTCTCACAGCCCACCGGTCATGTGGTACTGAGGCAAAAACAGGCAAGCAACCGTCCGATCTTTGGGGGGGGGAGAGTTTAAATATTAACTTGAGCTGAATTAGGACTGACAGCAGTCAGGCAAATTTATCCAACACAGCCTCCCACTTAACTCTTCCATTGTTTTACAATAAGGACAACAGTGGTTTAAACATGTTCTTGCCGAATTCCACTTTGCTTCTATTTGGACGCAAACATTCTGCTCAGAACTGTTTGCCCTTTTCCATTTAAAGGGTCTCGAGTTTCGCCGAATATAACTTTTTCCTAATAAATTCCTTGCCTTTTCCCTAACACAACCACTGAAATTTCTGAAATCATACATATGTTAACATTATCATATCTGACAAAATTGAATGTTTCATCTTGAACAATCTGTCAATTTTCCTAACAAACGCACTGAAAACACCCTACGAATTCCCATCCCAATCCTGAATCCCTAAACATTTATATTACTATACACTGATATTTTCCAAATTGGAAATTTCTCATTTTATTTAATAACTAGGTAAGTACTTGTGCTAGAATGTTGAGGGGGGGCTTAAAATCTTTGGATTCTTACGTACAATACTTTAATGTGCAATTTTAAGTGTACATTCGGGGATTTTCTGACCCGTTTTGGGTCCAAAAACTCAAAATTTTAAAAATTGAAATCTCCAACAAAGGGGGTTAGAGTTTTCCGATCGTTTTGCCTAACGAACTTGTCCAAGAAATTATAAAAAGGAATGTCCCTACCAAATTTATAGTAAATCGGACAAAAATTACGACCGCTAGAGTGGCACAAAAAAAATTGCGACACACACACACACACACACACACACACACACACACACACACACACACACACACACACACACATGTATATATAAAGTTTTTAGAGACCCCTCAAAACGAGTTTAGGGGGTCACGTTAGGAACTTTTATGGTGGTCCCGGGCTTAATTATCACCTTGCGGGTCATGCTAATAGTTAATTTTTCCATAGGAAATTCACTAATAATACTTCACAATTTCAGTGAGCAGAATTTGTATATTACAAACATAAATCGTTCAATAACATTTCAAAATATTTACTCTTTGCAATTTTTCTTACGGCTTAGTTATTTGTTTTAAGAACATTCTGCTCACTGAATTCCCTAGGGATTGTTTTGCTTTATAAGATGAGCTTAAGGGGGCTTCAGTCACGAAACTTTTCCCGTTTCTACCCGTTTCCCTATAAGGCCAATGTTAATTTCCAAAGCCCACCCCTCCTCAATGGATTTTCCGATATCCTTAATTTATGTCTTATTGTACAGAACAACAAAATTCTTACCAATTTAAGTGAGAAAATTAAAAAAATTACAATATCCTATCCTATACTCTAATACGAGCAATGTCTGTCTGTTTGTTTGTTTGCAAAATTTATCTCGAGAACCAGCGGAAGGATTATGTTGAAAGTTTGGGATTAGGGGCTTCTGGGTCTAAAAAATCGATTGGTGAAAACCACTACCTCAGGAAATCTTGCATTTTCCTAAACAGCTCATTTGAAAATTGAAAATTTTAACATTGGGCTTATGGAGTTTAAAATCATAACACCGGTTACTATGAATAACAAATAACCCCCGTCGCAGGAAACCTTCATACTCAGCGAATTTCCAATGAATATATAACATAACACATTAAAACACTTGACAGGATTCATAAGAAATGTATTCACAAACAAGCGATATTTAAAATATTAATTATTCTCCATAAGAATAACATTGGGGATGAGTACGCAGGTTTGCTGCAACAAGGCACGCAAAATAGTGGGTTTTTATGCAAATATCAATAGAACTCATCTTAGTGAAGTCACATACCAAGTTTCATCCATATACATTCATAAATAAGCGATATATAACATTTTAAGTATTTTCCATAAGAATAACATGGGGACCAAGTACCTAGGTTTGCTGCTACAGGAACCATAGGCGAAAAATTTTTGTTGTGCAAACAACAATAAACCATGACCAGATCAAGCCATATACCAAATTTTGCCTGTTTATGTTCATAAATAAGCGAGATATACAATTTTTCTTTTTCTCCATAAGAATAACATTAGATAACGTACTGTGTTTAGCACTTTCAATATCTCGGTAACCAATTGACGTAGAGCAATGATAAAAATACCAAATTGTTTGTTTTTTTAAGTTGAATTCAATGGTATAAATTAAAATTTTATTTAAATTGAAATTACATGTGAAAACCCCAAAAAACACATTTTTGGGGTACAAAACTCCCAAAAACCCCCCTTCGGATGGTGCGATTCATCTGGTTTTCGAACTTGTTCAAATAAATGGTACTTTACACATTTGTACCAAATTTCATTAAGATCGGACCTTTTTTACGAGAGTTATCGTGCTTACGGACACACACACATATATATATATATATATATATATATATATATATATATATACATATATAAAAATTTGAACGAATGGTGTTTTTGACATCTGGGGACCTCAAAATGAAAAGTTATCATGGTCTCGGGCTTAAGTCTTACCATGAGACCTACGGTAATAGCTTCTTCCCTATACGGGAAATTCGCTAAAACGATTAATTCAATCAGCCGTTCGATTTTATCTATAACTAAAATTATTGTAACCAGCTGTTTACCATTATGGAAATAAAAAATCTACTTGAATGGCAACTCTCATAATTGAAATAAAAAACTAATTGAAAGGCGACTCAAACTCTTTTTTCGATAGGCGAGTGAGCGTAGCGAACGAGCTGATATTGAAATAAAACAAAAAATTGAGCTGACTATTTGAAATAAAACAAATTCAATGCCTCTTCTGCGGAATCAAACACCAAGCATGGCTCGGTCCCCCGGTAATGTTAAATAGTTATGAATTAGTATGGGTGAACTATTTGTTGTATCGATACTCTGCTCACTGAAAGCTCTAGGTATCTTTTTCATCTTTCAAATGAACCATGGATCATTTGATAATGATCCATGGATTTCGGATAATCCGTTGGGACGGGACGGACTTTCAAAGTTAACATTGCTCTTGTGGGAGAAGCAGGTAGACACAGAAGGCCGGAGCCCCTCTTAGAACAACAACTTCGGATAATCCGTTGGGACGGGACGAACTTTCAAAGTTAACATTGCTCTTGTGGGAGAAGCAGGTAGACACAGAAGGCCGGAGCCCCTCTTAGAACAACAACTTCGGATAATCCGTTGGGACGGGACGAACTTTCAAAGTTAACATTGCTCTTGTGGGAGAAGCAGGTAGACACAGAAGGCCGGAGCCCCTCTTAGAACAACAACTTCGGATAATCCGTTGGGACGGGACGGACTTTCAAAGTTAACATTGCTCTTGTGGGAGAAGCAGGTAGACACAGAAGGCCGCAGCCCCTCTTAGAACAACAATTTCGGATAATCCGTTGGGACGGGACGAACTTTCAAAGTTAACATTGCTCTTGTGGGAGAAGCAGATAGACGCAGACGGCCGGAACCCCTCTTAGAACAACAACTTCGGATAACCTGCTGAGGAGGGGCGGGGTTTAAGTTTTATTATACGATTAGCAGTTAAAAGCCGATGAATGGAGCCCCCTCTATATCCGACGTTTCGGAAGGTAATGAAACTCCTGCCGTTTTCAAGTGCTGACATCAGTCAAGCCACCCCCACCCCCACCACCGTCTTCCGACTTACCGTGCAGATGGATGTCGATGTGATGGAGCTTCTTGCGGCTGACGCTCCGGCCTAACACATCCATATGGCCGACGGCCGCCCCGGACTCTAGAAAACACACCATGCATCAACTACGGCCATGCGACAACGATACAACTACATACGGGTGTCTACCAGAAAACATGCGAGTGGTTGATTGTGTGGGGATTTGTGAACACCTACAAGGACCTATAAGGGCGTCTATGGTGTATGAAACTTTCTAGTAGTAATGTTAATAGGACTCGTCACCATGCAAATGACGTAAGGCACATCTGGGGAGTACATCTACAATTTACTGTTCTAACTCTGTATTTGTATTTGAATGTTGGAAATCAATTTCATGATTTCTAGTAGGGTGTGGATGTCTATTAAAGTGCATGTGGGTGTTTTGACAGGAAAAAGTTGGATTAAACCAGGAAATGTGGGTGTCTACAGAACTATGTGTGTGATTTGCAGGGTGTTTGGATGTTTGAGGATCTTTGTATACGCGGGCTTTCTTTTAGCGTATATGTCGATGTCTACAGAACTATATGTGTGTGATTTGCAGGGTGTTTGGGTGTTTGAGGATCTTTGTATACGCGGGCTTTCTTTTAGCGTATATGTCGATGTCTACAGAACTATATGTGTGTGATTTGCAGGGTGTTTGGGTGTTTGAGGATCTTTGTATACGCGGGCTTTCTTTTAGCGTATATGTCGATGTCTACAGAACTATATGTGTGTGATTTGCAGGGTGTTTGGGTATTTGAGGATCTTTGTATACGCGGGCTTTCTTTTAGCGTATATGTCGATGTCTACAGAACTATATGTGTGTGATTTGCAGGGTGTTTGGGTGTTTGAGGATCTTTGTATACGCGGGCTTTCTTTTAGCGTATATGTCGATGTCTACAGAACTATATGTGTGTGATTTGCAGGGTGTTTGGGTGTTTGAGGATCTTTGTATACGCGGGCTTTCTTTTAGCGTATATGTCGATGTCTACAGAACTATATGTGTGTGATTTGCAGGGTGTTTGGGTGTTTGAGGATCTTTGTATACGCGGGCTTTCTTTTAGCGTATATGTCGATGTCTACAGAACTATATGTGTGTGATTTGCAGGGTGTTTGGATGTTTGAGGATCTTTGTATACGCGGGCTTTCTTTTAGCGTATATGTCGATGTCTACAGAACTATATGTGTGTGATTTGCAGGGTGTTTGGGTGTTTGAGGATCTTTGTATACGCGGGCTTTCTTTTAGCGTATATGTCGATGTCTACAGAACTATATGTGTGTGATTTGCAGGGTGTTTGGGTATTTGAGGATCTTTGTATACGCGGGCTTTCTTTTAGCGTATATGTCGATGTCTACAGAACTATATGTGTGTGATTTGCAGGGTGTTTGGGTGTTTGAGGATCTTTGTATACGCGGGCTTTCTTTTAGCGTATATGTCGATGTCTACAGAACTATATGTGTGTGATTTGCAGGGTGTTTGGGTGTTTGAGGATCTTTGTATACGCGGGCTTTCTTTTAGCGTATATGTCGATGTCTACAGAACTATATGTGTGTGATTTGCAGGGTGTTTGGGTGTTTGAGGATCTTTGTATACGCGGGCTTTCTTTTAGCGTATATGTCGATGTCTACAGAACTATATGTGTGTGATTTGCAGGGTGTTTGGGTGTTTGAGGATCTTTGTATACGCGGGCTTTCTTTTAGCGTATATGTCGATGTCTACAGAACTATATGTGTGTGATTTGCAGGGTGTTTGGGTGTTTGAGGATCTTTGTATACGCGGGCTTTTTTTAGCGTATATGTCGATGTCTACAGAACTATATGTGTGTGATTTGCAGGGTGTTTGGGTGTTTTAGGATCTTTGTATACGCGGGCTTTCTTTTAGCGTATATGTCGATGTCTACAGAACTATATGTGTGTGATTTGCAGGGTGTTTGGGTGTTTGAGGATCTTTGTATACGCGGGCTTTCTTTTAGCGTATATGTCGATGTCTACAGAACTATATGTGTGTGATTTGCAGGGTGTTTGGATGTTTGAGGATCTTTGTATACGCGGGCTTTCTTTTAGCGTATATGTCGATGTCTACAGAACTATATGTGTGTGATTTGCAGGGTGTTTGGGTATTTGAGGATCTTTGTATACGCGGGCTTTCTTTTAGCGTATATGTCGATGTCTACAGAACTATATGTGTGTGATTTGCAGGGTGTTTGGGTGTTTGAGGATCTTTGTATACGCGGGCTTTCTTTTAGCGTATATGTCGATGTCTACAGAACTATATGTGTGTGATTTGCAGGGTGTTTGGGTGTTTGAGGATCTTTGTATACGCGGGCTTTCTTTTAGCGTATATGTCGATGTCTACAGAACTATATGTGTGTGATTTGCAGGGTGTTTGGGTGTTTGAGGATCTTTGTATACGCGGGCTTTCTTTTAGCGTATATGTCGATGTCTACAGAACTATATGTGTGTGATTTGCAGGGTGTTTGGGTGTTTGAGGATCTTTGTATACGCGGGCTTTCTTTTAGCGTATATGTCGATGTCTACAGAACTATATGTGTGTGATTTGCAGGGTGTTTGGGTATTTGAGGATCTTTGTATACTCGGGCTTTCTTTTAGCGTATATGTCGATGTCTACAGACCTATATGTGTGTGATTTGCAGGGTGTTTGGGTGTTTGAGGATCTTTGTATACGCGGGCTTTCTTTTAGCGTATATGTCGATGTCTACAGAACTATATGTGTGTGATTTGCAGGGTGTTTGGGTGTTTGAGGATCTTTGTATACGCGGGCTTTCTTTTAGCGTAGATGTCGATGTCTACAGAACTATATGTGTGTGATTTGCAGGGTGTTTGGGTATTTGAGGATCTTTGTATACGCGGGCTTTCTTTTAGCGTATATGACGATGTCTACAGAACTATATGTGTGTGATTTGCAGGGTGTTTGGGTGTTTGAGGATCTTTGTATACGCGGGCTTTCTTTTAGCGTATATGTCGATGTCTACAGAACTATATGTGTGTGATTTGCAGGGTGTTTGGGTGTTTGAGGATCTTTGTATACGCGGGCTTTCTTTTAGCGTATATGTCGATGTCTACAGAACTATATGTGTGTGATTTGCAGGGTGTTTGGGTGTTTGAGGATCTTTGTATACGCGGGCTTTCTTTTAGCGTATATGTCGATGTCTACAGAACTATATGTGTGTGATTTGCAGGGTGTTTGGGTGTTTGAGGATCTTTGTATACGCGGGCTTTCTTTTAGCGTATATGTCGATGTCTACAGAACTATATGTGTGTGATTTGCAGGGTGTTTGGGTGTTTGAGGATCTTTGTATACGCGGGCTTTCTTTTAGCGTATATGTCGATGTCTACAGAACTATATGTGTGTGATTTGCAGGGTGTTTGGGTGTTTGAGGATCTTTGTATACGCGGGCTTTCTTTTAGCGTATATGTCGATGTCTACAGAACTATATGTGTGTGATTTGCAGGGTGTTTGGGTGTTTGAGGATCTTTGTATACGCGGGCTTTCTTTTAGCGTATATGTCGATGTCTACAGAACTATATGTGTGTGATTTGCAGGGTGTTTGGGTGTTTGAGGATCTTTGTATACGCGGGCTTTCTTTTAGCGTATATGTCGATGTCTACAGAACTATATGTGTGTGATTTGCAGGGTGTTTGGATGTTTGAGGATCTTTGTACACGCGGGCTTTCTTTTAGCGTATATGTCGATGTCTACAGAACTATATGTGTGTGATTTGCAGGGTGTTTGGGTATTTGAGGATCTTTGTATACGCGGGCTTTCTTTTAGCGTATATGTCGATGTCTACAGAACTATATGTGTGTGATTTGCAGGGTGTTTGGGTGTTTGAGGATCTTTGTATACGCGGGCGTTCTTTTAGCGTATATGTCGATGTCTACAGAACTATATGTGTGTGATTTGCAGGGTGTTTGGGTGTTTGAGGATCTTTGTATACGCGGGCTTTCTTTTAGCGTATATGTCGATGTCTACAGAACTATATGTGTGTGATTTGCAGGGTGTTTGGGTATTTGAGGATCTTTGTATACGCGGGCTTTCTTTTAGCGTATATGTCGATGTCTACAGAACTATATGTGTGTGATTTGCAGGGTGTTTGGGTGTTTGAGGATCTTTTTATACGCGGGCTTTCTTTTAGCGTATATGTCGATGTCTACAGAACTATATGTGTGTGATTTGCAGGGTGTTTGGGTATTTGAGGATCAGCGGGTGTCTACTCGGGCCTACTTTTTGCGTATGTGTATGTGTATCAAGGAAGAATGTGTAGGTATGTGGGTGTTTACTAAGGAAAGTGCAGGTGAATGTGGGTGATTAAATGTGTATTTTTGGGTACTACACGGTCCATGTTGGTTGTCTTAAATGTCAGGATGTCAGGGGTAGTCTACATTGGTTTGTACCTCGGTGTCTATACAACTTTCAATCGGTCATCTAGTCGGTAAACATCTTCAAGTATCTCTTAAAGACAAATATGCTTCCTGATCTGTCTAATACCACTGACTGTATAGATATTTCAGGTCTTTAATCTGGTAAACACCCCTAAAACGATGTGTACAAGTGCATAATAGCATGCATACTTACATTCCAAAAACAATAAACAGCTATACTACAAAAACAAAATGGTAGGTGTAAATGTTTGTTTTATTTTATCATTATAGTAAAGAAGTTTAAAATATGCAGTACAACTAGGCTTACTGAATTGTAGGAAAGTATTAAAGGATAAAATAAGTGAGGATATCAACTTATCATATATTATTTTACACAAAATAAAGGTTTAAAATTCATATTGACCGTTGCAGATGAATAAAATTACACAAGTACCGTCAATGAGTCAACGAATGATGAAATTATGACACCGTGTCAAGTGGACAGCAAATAAATGAGTATCACCCGAATTATTTCTACTTGAAAACCATTAAATATATAGAATGAAACTGTTCCAATGAAATGTTGCCCTGGAGTATATATACTCCGTTATTATTTTACTGAAGGTGCATACAATTTACTACTTTGAGAATAGATAAAACAAACAATTTAATATTGGGAGTAAAATGTTTTGGTTAATTGGTTTTGAAAGGTTCGATTTTATGTGATATAAATTAAGCTTAACGGAAATTTAATATTTGTATCCTAGGGCATGTTGTGCAGTGTACATTAAATATACAAATATATTGTGCTTCAATAGATATGCATGCTCTATACTAATGCGATACAATCATACGAAAAACATCAAAATATCTATCAACCCTTACTTACTTCAGTGGTAGGCCTACTATATACTAAATGTTTTTGGAGTAGTCTAAAGTTTCAAAGGAGGAAAGTAACACGACAAATAAAATTGAAATGTAATTAAAATACTAGAATATTCATCATGTAAAGCAAAACCAGTAGAATTCCCTGACTTTCTCTGACTATTATAATCGGGAGAATTTTCCTTGACCAAATCAGAAAAAAATATTTGAAAACTTTTACAGACAACTGTCAAAAATAATTTCTCCCCGTGGGTTACCAATACACTGAAATAGTTCATGTTGTTTTATTTTATTTTATTGTTATACTATTGTAACAACTTAAAAACGAGATTGCATGCAGCACGCTGACGTGAGGGAAGTGAATTTGAAAATTTTAATTTTTTGGCTGTTTTGATGCTCCTGGTTATATTTAAATTCATTAATAGGATGCCAATGATGTACATTATAAAGTTAGAAGGAGGTATTGTCGGGAAAGCAAGTTGTTGTAGGGGTATGGGGGGGGGGTGATACAACGAGATTAAAATATGAAAAACAGCCTTTTCCAGTGTAAAATCCTCATAAGACCACGTACTGTATTTTGACAATTAACATTTTCTTTAATAACTCGGTAAGTCCTTATGCTAGAATTATGGGGAGGGCTTAAAATCTTTGGCTTTTTACGTACAATAAGTTGATGTGCAATAAGTGTATATTTGGGCCTTATCTGACCATTTTTCGGCCCAAAAACTCAAAATTTTAAAACTTAAAATCCCCAAAAAAGGGGGTTAGAATTTTCTGATTGTTTTTCCCAACGAACTTGTCCAACTGATTATAAAAAGGAATGTCTCTACCAAATTGAAGAGACAATTGTAGGAATGTCTACTACCAAAATTTGCAAATTTTTTGAAGTAAATCGGCAAAAAATTGCGACCGCTAGATTGCGAACACATATATATAAAGTTTTTAGAGACCCCTCAAAACGTGTTCAGGGGGTCACGTTAGGAACTTCTATGGTGATCCCGGGCTTAAGTCTCACTGTGCGGGTCACGCTAATAGTTCACTTTTTCATAGTAAATTCACAAATAAAAACATTAACAAATCCCTAACTTTCCTGGATTTCCATAAATTCTTATTTACACAGTTACTTCCCTGACATAACCCGATTATAATACACTCAGATACATCAACTTCTCTTCAACTCCAACTTGACTGACGACCTTCCTTGAGATAATTTAATTTCAACCCCTCTTTGTTAACGTCACTCTACGTCACCACATATAGTTGAGTTGTGCATACATTGAACCTCGCACGAGCACTGACTACTAATTGACCGATGGGACAAGTACCAACTTAGAATAACACAATTTTAGCAATCACACTTTCAAAATTCTCTGTTAAGCTGGTCGTTATCGTGTTTATAATCCACAGCTCAAAAGGGATTGGGTGTCAAAGCGTTACGGTTTCACAATTTTTACATCGTGACGTATAACCTGAAACCTGGAGTAGTAGAGGTCATTAATTTGGCACAATTAAATCTTCACTGACTTGCGTGGTTTAGCTACTATGTGTTTTACTGAAGTTGAATTACTCTATAGTTTCATGATGATTTGAGGTTATGCATACATTGTAATATAAAACCAGGTCTATTGGTAGCACTGGAGGAAACCATGAATAAAATTGCACCATCATTTTGTGGTGAGAAAAATGAAATATTCACTCGAATAGAACTAGTCGAAAAACTGAACGAAAGAATCGCAATTACATGATTTTTATCGATAACCTTGCATTTGTTTATACCTATAGTTTATCGTAATGTATAGTAAAAATAGATACGGAGATTATGGGAAAAATGTTCATATTTTCATTATTCTCGAATTATTATCCTCTTTTTTAAAGGAGGATTTTAGGAGGATTATAAGACATCCTGTGAGATGTATTAGCAATGACCATTTTGAAGATCTGAGAATTGTTGTTCGAAAGAGTATGTATATTCAAATACCCCCGTCGCAGCAAACCTGCGTACTTAGCGAATTTCCAATGCATTTATATATTTCTCACTACTACACAAAGCCACTTGCCAAGTTTGACAAAAATACATTCATAAATAAGTGATTTATAACATTTTATTCATTCCCCATATGAATAACATTAGGACTGAGTACGCAGGTTTGCTGCAACGAGGAAGATAAGAAATGAGTTTTTATGCAATTATCAATATAACTGAACCAGGTGAAGCTACTTACCATGTTTTATTAATTTATGTTCATAATAAGGGAGATATAAAACTTTACTTATTCTCCATAAGAATAACATTAGGGCTAAGTATGCAGGTTAGCTGCTACGGGGAAACCAACAAAACATTTATTTTTTGTGCAAATATCAATATACCAGTACAACGTGAAGCCACATACCGAGTTTCATCAATATACATTCATAAATAATGGAGATATCAAATTTTATTTATTCTCCATAAGGATAACATTGGACAACGTACTGTGTTTAGCACTTTAAATATCTCTGCAACGGTTGGACGTAGAATCACAATTTAAATACCAAAATGATTGTATTATGGAGCTGAAATGATTGGTAAAAGCAAATGTGAAGTTTAAAGTAAAATTAACTGAGGAAAAGCCAAAAACCTTTTTCCCATAAGATTAACATGGGAGATTTTATGACCATGTTTTTTGGATTTTTTCCGCAACCACTTAACCTAGGTTAATAATACAAAATACCATATTATTTGTTTTTTTAAGCTCTATAACATGATAAAACCCAAAATTAAGTGTTTTGAAAATTGTAGTGTCAAAAATGCAAAAACTGATTTTTGGAAAATTTATAACCCGCATAAACCCCCCTTCCCTTCCCATGGTCCGATTTTTCTGGTTTTCGAACTTAAAGTCATAAATGTCAGTTTACACATTTGAGCCAAATTTCATCGAAATCGGACGTTTTTTACTCAAGTTATCGCATTCACGGACATATATATATATATATATATATATATATATATATATATATATATATATATATATATATAATTTGAACGAATAGTGTTTTGGAGATCTGGGGACCTCAAAACAAAAAGTTATCATGGTCTCGGGCCTAGGTCTTACCATGAGACCTACGGTAATAGCTCCTTCACTATTGGGGAAATTCGATAAAAGAAAGCCATCAGTATAATTTCTGGTCTAAAGCAGTTCCAATCATGCAGAGGTATTTTTAAAGATAATAAATAACACATTCAAATTCCCAAGTCTACACATATTCGAATCGCTGATCTTTGTTTAAAAAAATCACCTTTTCTCGGAACAACCTTCGAAATCCGAAATCACTGAAACTTGGAAGTCACAAAACATCCTTCTTCCAAAAGGAGTGTTTACATTCTAGCATTAAACTGCACAGTTAACTGTTAACTTAAAATAATCAGCAGTGTTGCGAAGTTTAAAACACCCCCGTCGCAGCAAACCTGCGTACTGAGCAAACTTCCAATGCATATTTATGTATCTTAATACCACATAAAGCCACATACAAAGTTTCATCAATATCCATTCATAACTAAACGATTTATGACATTTTAGCGAATTTCCCCAATAGGGAAGAAGCTATTACCACAGTCGGCATGGTAAGACCTAGGCCCGGGACCATGATAACTTTTCGTTTTGAGGTCCCCAGAAGCCAACAAACACCATTCGTTCAAAACTGCATATAATATATATATATATAATATATATATAATATAAAATATATATATATATATATATATATATATATATATATATATATATATATATATATATATATGTCCGTGGGTGCGATAACTCTCACAAAAATGGTCCGATTTTGATGAAATTTGGTACAAACATGAAAAGCAACATTTAAGACTTTAAGTTCGAAAACCAGCCAGATCGCACTATCCAAAGGGGTATTTAGGGGGGGGGGTTTGTACCCCAAAAATGTTTTTTTTGAGATTTTTACATAACAACATTTTATTAAATCAAACTTTACTTTTCATCATTGGATGCGGCTTAAAAATACGAACAATTTTTTTTATCATTTCTCTACGTCAATTGGTTACAGAGATATTGAAAGAGCTAAACACAGTACGTTGTCCAATGTTATTCTTATGGAGAATAAGAAAAATTGTATATCTCGCTTATTTATCACTTATCCTGACAAAACTTGGTATATTGCTTTATATTGTTGTGGTCTATTGATATTTGCACAATACACAATTTTATGCCGATAGTTCCCGTAGCAGCAAACCTGCGTACTCAGCCCTCATGTTATTCTTATGGAGAATGAGAAAAATTGTATCTCCCTTAATTATGAACATAAATTAATAAAACTTGGTAAGTAGCTTTACCTAGTTGATTTATATTGATATTTGTATAAAAACCCATTTGTTGAGTTCCTTGTTACAGCAAGCCTGCATACTCAGCCGCCATGTTATTCTTATGCAGAAAAATTAAAAAAATTAAAATTAAATCGTTTATTTATGAATGTATATTGATGAAACTTGGTATGTGGCATTAAGATACAGGTATATGCATTGGACGTTCGCTGAATACGCAGGTCTGCTGCTACGGGGGTATTATTTATTCTCCATAAGAATAACATGGTGGCTGAGTATGCAGGTTTGCTGAAACAAGGAACACAAAAACCAGGTTTTTATACAAATATTAATATAACTCAACTAGGTAAAGCCACATACCAAGTTTTATTAATTTATGTTTATGATTTAACGGAGATAACATTTTACTTATTCTCCGTAAAAATAACATCGGAGCTGAGTACGCAGGTTTGCTGCGACGGGAACTACCGGCAAAAATTTTTTGTGCAAATATCAATAGACAACAGCTATATGAGCCAATATACCAAGTTTCGTCAGGATAAGTTGATAAATAAGCGAGATATACAATTTATCTTATCCTCCTTAAGAATAACATTGGACAACGTACTGTGTTATCACTTTCAATACCTCTGTAACCAATTGACGTAGAGCAGTGATCCAAACACCAAATCTTTTTAAGCTTAATTCAATGGTAAAAAGAAAAACTTTATCTACTAAAATATTATAAGTAAAAAACTCAAAAAAACCCGTTTTTGGATACAAAACTCCTCCAAAATACCCCTTTGGATGAAGCGATTTGGTTGGTTTTCGAACTTAAAGTCATAAATGTAATGATTTACAGGTTTTTACCAAATTTCATCAAAATCGGACCATTTTTACGAGATTTATCGCACCCACGGCCACATATATACACACACATATATCCTACTAATATTACAAATGTGAAGTTTGGATGTATGTATGGATTTTTGGAGTTCCATCACGCATAAATTACTGGACGGATTAAGCTGAAGTTTCGCATTAACATAGCACATTAACATATAGACTTGATAATATCCTCATCCAAGCTTAGGGCTACACCCCTCCCCCCGGGTCCTGTAAGTTTAATGCAAATCTTATGGGAGGATATCATTTATAAAATTACCAGCTATAGTTGTTTGTCGGTTGGGGCAAAGGAAGTCAGATGGTAAAACTAAACAAAGATTCGATAGTGCTGGTCAGGTTAGTATTTTCAATGTATTTTAATTTGTTGAGTTCCTTGTTTCAGCAAGCATACTCAGCCGCCATGTTATTCTTATGGAGAAAAAATGAAATTTGATAAATAGTTTATTTATGAATGTATATTGATGTAACTTGGCATGTGGCTTTATGTGGTATTAAGATACAGGTATATGCATTGGAAATTCGCTGAGTAGGCAATATATTTACATTTATATATACAGTTTTGAACGGATAGTATTTCTGGCATCTGGGGACCTCAAAACGAAAAATTATCATGGTCCTGGGTCTTACCATGCCGACTACGGTAATAGCTTCTTCCCTATAGGGGAAATTCGCTAAAAGTAAGAGTACCAAGTTTACCTTTGCGATTCCCTTCCCACCTCTTCCGCTGCCAGAGAAAGTGCTCAGTTTGTTGATTTAATAATTTCCACCCAGATTTTAATTTTCTCACGAAAGCGACGCTTGAGAGCAGACAGTCTGTGATTATTTCCGAGGGAAACGGTAAACAATCCAACGACGATGAGAACTTTAAAGGAGAGCAAAGGAAACCCTTTTATGATATTCAATCAGGAGAAAGTATACGTTTTCACTTTCTTTTACTGTTGAGAAGTTCGTCACTGCATGGTTATTTTCTTCGATAGCTTGGACATAATTACTAATAATAAAATAAATATAAATTAATATTTTCCTGTGATTTTTGGCTTTAGGTCGACTTTGATATAGGACAACTTCACTGTGTTAAACTTTCGAAAACCTTTACAGTTGTAGAGTATGAGTACAACTTGTGGACATATTGCTCGAAACCGAGAAAAGTTTATCTACCTTAAAATTATTAAAATACCAATATCATAACCACTCTCAGGATTGTGTTGCCTTTTCAGTAGTTTTGTATAATTCACAACATTATACTGTATAACGTAGCACTGTGTAAACGGCTGTTTTAAAATTCAAGTAAATTTAAATCGATTTTCGTGTTGTACTTATGGAAGAAGCTAACTTGCGGGCGGACCCTTAAAAAAATAAGTGTCGAAAATTGAAACCGTCGTAAAAATACCCCATATCATTCTCCTAAATATCCTACTCTACCACTCAATCTGAAGACCATGAAGTATTTCTCAAAATATCCCCCACTATCTCTCCAGGTTCTAAAAATATAAATTTTGAACAATATATATTAGCCTAATTGGTCTATAATTAAATATACTATCGAGTCTCCTTGAATTCTTTGGTTTCAAATAAATATAAATAAAAAGGTTATATAGCAAATTGATTTCTAGGCAAAATATATGTCATGTTATGTCCGATCAGACCTTTTCACTGGTTACACAAATAATCAAAAATAAACTTATTTTTTAAACTTCACTGATATCTTCGTTAGAGTTCTCTAGTACGTTCAAAGTTTTCCCATCCACCGTATGAAACCTGTTAATAACAAGTATGGGTTTGTCATAGTTTGATTTGAAGGCTGTCAACCCATTATTGTACATTGAGAGTATTACAAATTTAGCAATCTTTACTCCTAGAAAAATATTAGGAATTTCAACCAAAAACAAAATTTAACATAGGTGCGGGTATATAAAATTATTGAAGGTCATCCAAACTATTCTGCAATCCCATTTCATCCCAAGATACGTTAATATATCCCTAAGATAGGAAGAACATAAATGGAGGATAAAACTCAAGAAAAATCGCACTATCTAATTTACCTATAACAATCTAACTCTACGAATTCCAAACTAACCTAATACACCAAATACAACTCATATTTCCTACACAGTTACATAAACGATTCAACATAAAACATGGAGAAACGTGTATTTAATCGGAGCCTAAAGACGGTTAACGTTCCATTGTAAATGTAGAAGGAAAGATGTTTTCCCGGGTTACAAAATTGAGTTCCCGCCACCGTTGTAATTACCTCAGCAGTCAAGAGGCTGAGAGGTTCAAATTAACTCGAGGCTTGGCTGAATCTTTTGAAAAATTACGTCGACTTTCTAGGAAATTCTAGCACATGACAGAATGGAGGTAAACAACTGTTTTAATTGCATTTCTTCTATCTCCCCTTCAATAATGGAAATACTGAAATGTTACATTATTTGAGATACAAATTTGGACTCCCCTGTTTTATTTGTTATTTTCCTACTTATTAGGACAGAAACGCAGTCTTGGTGTTTCACCTTATTCATAACATACATACTTATTACAAATTGTGCGATACAACTTGTGTATGGATACAAATACTTATAAAAATTGTGTATGGATACAAATTGAGAGTTGCTTTCTAGTGTTGTACACTAAGGAGGGTGTCTCTTAAGTCTGTTCTTAAACTTCGAAATATCTTTAGTTGGGTTTAAATAAGTCGGAAAGGTTCTAAAATGCCTCGTCAGTTCGTCTGTTTGTGGTTTTTAATAAACTTTTCTAATTTAGGACCGATTTGAGATACACATTGGAAACTTGGTAGGGTTGTTATACTTGGTTTGGTATTGAATTTGATATTTCTAGCTTTTATTAGTTCAAAATGGGGGCTATTCAAGATTTTCATCGCTTACATGTTTTGCAATTGTTGTGTTATCTAAATATTTAATTCCGTAAGCGAATTGGTCCCCACGGAATATCTCGAGCTAGGAAGAAGTTAAGTTAGGTTATCATGATTAATTTTAAAGCTTGAGGGCCAAGGATGGTGGAGAAAATATCAGAAATGTCAAAAACTACGTGGGCAACGCCCCACTGGACTCCAAAGATCCAATGATTTTCTTATGGAAATATCACTACAGTGTTTTTATTAATAAGCAAAATTAACTAATGATCATCTGTGATTATCCACTTATCCAAAAACCATATGTTAGGGGCCCTGTCCCATATTCCTATAGCCCTGTAAGCCACTAGTAAGGCATTTAAAGGTGTTAAATACATAAAATAACAATATTTTAAAGGTCACCCTATAGCATACATCAATAATTACAATTTGTATTAGTAAAATCATGCAAAACCTGTGTAAATTGCCATACATTTGCACGTCTTTAATTTGAAAATTACCAATTATCCTGCCATGGGTTGTAGTATCTTTAAAATAGCTATACATACTTTTTACTCTAAATTTAAAATTTGTTTATTGTCTTGATACATTAAAAAATAAGATATTAAGCTTTGCTAATTAAAACGGTCCCCATTTTAAAACGGTAAAAGCTAGAAACGTCAAATTCAATACCAAATTATCCCTAAGCAACTTCAATAGCCGTGCTAAGGTTTAAGTCAGTGACTAAAGTGGTTCCGAATACATGATGCACTGATAAAAACGCAAACAGTCTTTTAGACGAATAAAGAAGCATTTTAGGACCTATGTTTATTGGAATTTGCTTTTTTCCTAATTTTGACCCAAATAATCATAATTTAAAGTTTGGGAAAGAACTTAAAGTTCCTTTATAAGAATACGGTATGTCAGTAAATTTGTCTTAACGCTTCGAATGTACAGGCAGACAAGTGATTCTCTTTTCTAGATAGAGGCCAAATCGAGTGCCTTTCAGAATTATTAGTTATTGAATTATTACTTTATGATCGGGTTTCAGTCTGAATTTAACTACAATGGAATACGATTTCGGCCATAGAATTTTTTTATTACACGGTTTGGCTATTTTGACATTGTTTTATTTGGCTTTTACTATTTGTTTATAGAAACATTAGTACAAGAGTATAAACTGTTTTGTTGCAATTTTAATAAGTAACCATATTAAAATCATTCACCATTAGGGGAAACATTCCAACAATTGAAGTCTGCTCATGCACTTTAAAATGAAAATATTGAAATTAAAGCAAATTCAATGAAAAATAAAAAAAAAACATATAGTGAAAATCTATATAATTCTCTAGGAATAAACACAGTTATCTTGGTAGCTCAATTGACGAAACCAACTCAGAGGGAACGGTTATGTTTTATAATAATAAATTACTGAAGACTATTACATAAGGATTCTCCTGATACTCACTTCTGACAAAACTTCACTTAAATGAAGCCAAATAGAAATCGATTGTCCGAAGTTTAACTATCTGAAACTGTTTCTGAGAGAATTTATTTTATTTCAACGCCATCGGCATTTTTGTTATGAGATCACATAAACACTTTCAGGGAAGCGGTCCAAACCCCTCAAATTGTTGTGGACACCCCGGGCTTTGAACCCGTGACCCCTTGAACCGAAGTCTAAGACGCTAACCGTTAGGCTAGCGAGATGCCCTAATTCAAAAGGAAAATAAGAGAAAATTAAACTGTAAGCAAGGATGGATGTTTACTCCAAGAATAATTTTTTGATCTAAAACTGTTGAGAGATTATATGTGATTTACGAATTATCTCTTTGTAAAATATACCTTTAAAACAAACTAAATTCGACTTCTTTCCAGTCCTCCTAGATATTTCTTTTAAGGTGTATTACTATTTAGTATTATTCACATTTAGCACAAATATCTTTTAATTCAATTGCTCAATTTTCCCAGGCGTATTTTTGATAAACCCTTTCACTCTCAACTAAATATTGTATTTCTCGTGATTTTAGATTTCACAGTTAAGTTACTGCTTTCCCAAAAGTTGACTACATAATTAAATTATACTACAGTAATAATAAACAGTTCTTGTGATGATTGTATAGAACTGTAGAAGAGATACCCTTCTTCATATTATCAGATGATTCTTAAGAATGGTGTTATAATACACGCTCTGAGTATAAATCAATCATATTTCTCAAAAACAATAGTATACCAAACACTTCTACAACTAAGTACATTAAAATCTCAAAACTCACCATAGATATCTTCAGCGTATTTCCTCTTCCTCCCTCTCTTGGTCGGTTCTTCTACACTCTCGTTCCTCTCGGTTTCCGTTACCTCCTCCACTACCGCCACTTCCTTTGGAACTTCCGTGGGCTTTTCCAAACTCTTCTTGAACTGCGCCAGGACCGAGTCCCCTCCCTCCTCACCCATCGCCATCAACACTTCCGGTCCGAACTTCTGGACGATCTTCGCCAGTCGGTCAGTTCTGAGCGTGGAAGGCTGATTGAGCGAGTCAGTCGTGGAGATCCCAATAACCCTGATGTCACTGGAGGACGTTTTGGAGCCTAAGAAGTTTTCGGAGGGTTTCTTTGTTTTTTTCCGACAAGATTTTTTTCTCGAAGGCATTCTGTCTTCAGGAGCAGAATAAAGGCTGACAACTGGAAGGGGAAGAATGTCTTCTACTTCTTCCTCGATTTCTTCTTCTGCACCGGTTTCAGCGAATCTTTTCCTCACGAATCTCGTCGTATTCGACTCTTCTCTTATAACAGTTCCGTCTTTCGTCAAAAGTTCGTAGTTTCTTATCAACAACTCGTCAGTAGAATCTTCTTCTTCTTCTATCAAATGCTTCTTTATTTTCAGGATAGACGGTTTTGGTTTGTTCTCCTCAGAGATAACGTTACCAAATCTTCTCGGGGATATTTCCTCCTCTACTTCCTCATCTATTTCGAATCTAACGCTGTACTCCCTCTTGCGCTTTACAGCAATTACGTTCGGGTCTCTGTTTTCTTTGAGGCTGTCGTCCAACGGGATTTCTATCTCTTGAAGAGGCGCTCTCCCGGGCTTTTTCGGAGGAGCCAAATTACTCTTTAACGTAAAGTCTTCAAAGGCTGGATTCAGAGTACCTTTATTTTCAGGGAGATTAAGAAATTCGTCAACCAACGTATTCTCGTAACAAGAAGTGTTCTTGATCTCTCGTATTACTTCATATTTATTTTCAATATGTATTGGATTATCGAACCATTTTGAGTTGCTTCTAGCCTCATCTTTGCTTACCGACTTCCTAACCCTATATTTCTTCTTTTTCTTTTCCTTCCTCACAACTTCATACTCATTCCTATGAATTTCACGTTCGTCCATAAACTTGTCACGACTATTAAAACTCTTCCTCGTCCTTTCCGGAACTTCACCGACGTTTCTAACCTCACTCAAAACGTCTCTTATCTTCTTCCCTTTTTTGAAACTCCCACCGATATTCCTCTTAAGATCAAAGTCACTCGCGTTTTCTCCATAACGAGTTTCTTCACTATCTTTTTCCAAGCAACGTTCAAGAGCATCAACGGGGATTTCCTTCAGACAGCTTCTTCGCCTTCTCGGAGGTTCTCGCTCTAGTTCAACTTCCACATAAGGATTCTCTCCCCAACTCACGCCACTCCGTCTCCTTCGATCTTTCCTATTGTCCTCTTCCTTCGGCTCCCGGTGTATGATGAAGTCACCTATCTCTTCGTAGCTGTTACACTTATCCCTCAGTTCACAAATACTCTTGTTTTCGTAACCGATTCCGTTTCTTAACACTTCATAGCTGTTACTTCTATCACGGATCACTTCATACCTGTTATTTATGCGGTTCAACTCATCGTAGCTGTTACTTTTTTCATGAATTACTTCATAATGATTTCTGTTGTTTAAACCAGTCTTGTTGTCTCTTAAGCTTTCGTAGCTGCTATTTTTGTCATGGATCACCTCGTACTTGTGGTTTCTACCACGGTCTTCCTCATACCTGTTATTTTTATCGTGAATCACTTCGTACCTGTTTTTTTCTCGAACCACTTCGTCGTACCTGTTACTTTTTTCACGAACCACTTTGTGTTTGTTACTTTCCCGGTCTATCTCGTCGCACCGATTACTTCCACCATGCACAACCTCGAACCTGTTACTTCTGTCGTAACCAGCTCCTTCTCCGCAACCGTTCACGCGCACCACCTCGTACCTGTTATTCCCCGCGCAACCGTCACCGCCTCCCGTTCGCTCAGGGGTCTCCGTGACACTGGCGAGTCTCTCGTAGTCCAACCTGCACCTTTTGACGGTTGGGCCGATTTCCCGCGTTGGCGCACCTGTCGGCTCAACAGCTGTTTTACACTTCCGCCCAGCTGATTGCCTCAGTCTGTTCCCCACTCGGCGCAAACTCTCGCGCAAGGTCATCCGGCGGAATGGACCGGATGTTCCGGCACTGGAAGTCGCTGAAGGTGTTGACACCATTGTGATCTTCTTTGGCAAAACTGGTAGTTTCTGTCGGTATTGCAGGATCACTGACTAGATATCTCTGTCGGTTTTACAGATTATTGACTAGTTTGTAAAATGCTTGGAGGCAATAAGACTTAAAGTCATTTTTGGTAAGTTTATAAATCGCCTGGAATATAAAAACACCTTGATTTATGTGCGCCATTCAGTTGAGAACTAAACATTCTAAATCTTAGAAAAATAAAAAAAAATCTTTTATTTTCATAAATACATTTTTACATAATTTTGGGAGCCTGCAGTTAATATTAGTAATTTATAGTGTATTATTTAAATATCATAATCATGAAATTTTATCTGTGAACAAAATATTAAGACACTTTTAATAATTTATTGTAGCATAATACGCGTTGTTACAATTAAACAGGATAAATAAACTAAATGTCACAACACTTCAAAATATAAAATAAAATATTATATTTTATATTTAAGTGTCGTAGTGATTTTTTTTAATAGGGTTGTTGGTTTATATTTTATAGTGTTGTATGACTATATAGTCTTTATTTATCTTTTAATAAGCTGCTTGAATTGATGGGATTAACAAGTCAGTTGTGAACTTCGGTGAGAACTAACCCGAAGGTATATGAATCAAGCGACTTCACTAATCATAGGAAAAAAGTTAATGTGCTCAACGAACTCGTCCTCGTCGTAGAGAAATGTATCAACTCACGTGACGAATTGGAGTTAGACCTTCTCGTATCGCCAGGGAGAAGAACTAATACCACGGAACATACTGCGGTACACACAGATGTCGGGGGAACGATGGGACAGGATGGAAACTGTTTTCCAGTACTATTAAACCTTGCTCGTAAAACCACTGTAAAGCTAACTGTAAACAATTTGCTCTGCGGTAACAAAAAAAAAACCAAAAACTAAAATCTGAGGGTACAATAAGCAGAAACAAATTTGTATCTATTTTACACTCTAAAATACCCATTGTCAAGTAAAATGGATCACGGGATCCTGCAGAAGGATTTTTCTTAAACTTCGAAAAAACGTTTTGGAACCTCCGACATTGGTTTAAAAAAATCCGTAATCCAAAAAGACTCAAATTTGTCTGGAAAACATTTTTGAAAATTTTAACATTAGGCTTATGGAGTTTAAAATCACAACAAAACACTCGTGACAACCGATAAAAAAAAAACAGTGAGCTGTCAAAGTAACACTGACGTAGTAAAGTTAACGTGACTTTCCTTCGAGCACAGCTCAGCCCCCAGTAAAGTTTTGTTTGTTAAACCGTCCAAACGATCGGCAACTCGGTTTGTGTGCAGTCAAAACGATGATTGATCTCAGGAGCTAACACCGGCCAAACGAGAGCCGTGTGAGCGTCATCGTTTGTCATCGTTGACAGCCACCTGAGCCGGTAACGAGGCCGTGACGATGCGTTCTCGTGACGTCACCGTACCTGATGTCTAGACTACACCAAACTGTCATTAGCGGTGAAATACGGTTCACAGAACTGTGTTTTTGCGACACATTGTCACGATGTATTTGCTGATCATTACGAGGCGTGTAAATTTGAACACTAGAATAAAAAAATCCTATGAAAATAACTAGTTACACGCAGCACGCTAACGTGAGGGAAGGGAATTGCCGCGTTATAAATTAAAAAACATCCAAGACGGTATGGAAGCAAACAGTTATCCTAATTTGTATAGATATTAACAAATATAGCTGTTCGGTTGCCTCTGATTCTTATTTTTGCAATACTTATAGAGCGATGTTGAGATTATAAAGTTATACGGCAAAAAATCCATCAATTCAACACAATTTAAAAATATTTGAACAAAAACTAGGATATATAGATGTTGTTTTTTCGCTTCTTCCTTCTGAATTAAAATAAATTTCTTCTTTAAAAACATTTAAAGCAAAACTCAAATTTTATTTGATTATTAAATGTTTCTATGAGTTACCTATTACCTCATTGGGCCTAAAATCTGCATTTCCTTTTTCCTGTGACCTGGTTCGACTGTACTGGAAGAACTGAAATATAATGAAATACAAGATCTGAGTGGTCTCATGCCATAAATATTGTCTGCGAGATTACGAGGAAAAATATATATACTCCTAATAAGGAGGTCCAGTCGGGACAGAAATTAGGTATCAGGGCACTGATGATGATAAAACTACGCCAATGAATAACAGCCTTACCTATTGTAAAATCCCCATAAGACAACTTACTATGTTTAGTTAATTTACAGTCTCTTTAATAACTCGAGAAATAATTGTGGTGCAATGGCGAGATAGGGCTTAGAATACCGTGATTTTATAATAGTGCAATCAACAACATTAACTATTATTTGTTATAAAAATAACAAATAATTTAATAAAATTATATTATACTAGCCGGCCCGACATACATTGCCCTGTCCTAATGTCATTGAATTTGTTTTATACCAAAAATGCTGGTTCATTTTCAAGATGAGCTCGTTCGCTACGCTCAATCGCCTATTTTGATATAGGGCTAACTTCGGCATCGAAAAAAGAATTTGAGATGCCATTCAAGTAGATTTATTATTTCCATAATGAACATATGTTTACGCTTTTCATCTCTGTTAGATATAATCATTATAACAGCTGTTTCTTGAAATGAATTGAATTAAGAAAAAACTCATGTGACGTAATAAACCAAATAAAACATTCCTCCATAAGAATAACATGTGAGTTTTGAAGGGCCGTAGGGAGCATCCTTTAAATGTTTTAAAAACAAAAATATACCTATATGTAATCCAGGTATATATAGAAAATTCCTGTAAATTTTCATGCCAATCAGTTCAGTAGTTTTTAAGTTATAAATGGTGTAACTAACTTAAATAATCCAATTTTGTTTTATGTATTTAGGTTTTAATCCGACGACAAAACGTGTGTAAAATGACTAATAATCAACCCCATTTAAACACTTATTACAGTAATACTTCCCCTGTTGAAAATCAAAACAAGTAATAAACAAAATCGCCATGACAAATCGGACATCACGCCCAAACAAAGTAGGCCTAGTTGATCCTGAGCCACAAAAAGCTTGTGTTTGTGATGCGTATGAGTGAAAACACGGCTGTAGACGATTGTGTGAGGCAGATTAGGGGATGAATGGCTGTCAGAGCTGTAGCTGGGAGCTAATCGGGGATGATTTATAGCTCGTCTGCCCTTCTGTCCAAACGTTTTACCTCTTTTTGATAAAAAATGTCCAACGGAAAATTAGTCATGGTCCACACGAGTTTATGAAATCACTTACCAAGTTTCGTCAAAAGGTATTTATAAATGAGCAAGATACGCAAGCCAAATAGAAATCAATCCACTAGTTGAAAAAAATTCTGGGGATTTTATTGCTGTATCCCATACTCTAATATGAGTAAGGTTTGCTTGCTTGCTTGCGACACTGATATCAATAACGGTTCCAACGATTTCCTTCAAATGTTCGAAATAACTAATTTCTGGGATAAAAATAAGTTCTAGTTAGGCCTCATCCCCAGGAAAAATCAAATAATGTAAAAAAACTAAAATTAAAAGTTTACAAAATTAACATTGGGCTTATGGAGTTTCAAATCAAAACAAAAGAATTGTAACAGCTGTTTATAATCAATCATTGAACTGTAAAAGTAATACTCATGTTGTTTATGATTATTAACATGTGGTTTCCTGAGAGCAGAGATTAAAAGATTTGAGTGAAGATTACATATATAGAGTAGTAAAATAAATCAAAGGGACATTGAGCTATAAATAACAACTGGAGTGACCTTAAAAATGCAGAAAAGAGGCAAATGAGCTATACAAATCTGATAATCAGTTGGGGGAAGTGATGAAATATTACTTCAAGTCATCTAAACAAACTGACTGGCCTTCTCTGAGTAAAGCTTGCCCCCCAGATACTTTATTCAAGTAAAATACTCTAATATATTATACTCTATATACTCTATATAGAGTATATAGTTAATATAGTTAATATAGTTAATATAGTTTAACATTAGGGCTAAGTAGCCAGGTTTGAGATAGTATATAGCGGATTGTATCGCTTCTAGTGTTTAAAACAATTCAGGAAGGAAAGAAACTCCTCCCTTATCAAGTGTCTTATTATATGTAAAATCAAAAATTATGAATAACTTGTAAACATTTTGCTTTAAAAATTGAAGAACAATTTTTTAAATAAAAAGCAGGAAATAGTCATTAATTTGGAAATTTAAATGCAATTAAGTAGGATTCACTTGATAATGGTAAAAGTTTCCTTATGTTTAGTAACTTAGTGACATTTTCAAAACACCAGAAGTAATAGGTAAAGGCCAAAAAATCTTAATAGTATGGAAAAATTGTTTTTGTAATTTTTAGGGACGACTTAATGATGGCACATTTTCCACTGAATGTGGGTCAGTAAATAAGTAAAACTAAGTTTTGCTCTACGTAGAAGAATCTTAAAGTTTTTAGGTATTTTGACTTTGTGTGCACTACAGGATTTTACATATGTGTTAATTTTTTGTCTGTCATCTCATACATTTTCATGTTTATTTATCAATAAAACGGCCTTGCCACGAGTATGTTTTACAAATCTTTATTACTATTATTAGTGAATTTCCTTTGGAAAGTGAACTATTAGCATGACCCGCACGGTGAAACTTAAGCCCGGGACCACCATAGAAGTTCCTAACATGACCCCCTGAACACGATTTGGGGGGTCGTTCAAAATGTTATATATATATATATATGTATATATATGTATGTGTGTATGTATAAATATGTATATATATATATACAATATACATATATATATATATATAGATATATATATATATAGATATATATATATATATATATGTTTGCACTCTAGCGGTCGCATTTTTGTCCAATTTACTTCAAATTTGGTAGGGACGTTCCTTTCTGTAATCAGTTGGACAAGTTCGTTGGGCATAACAATCGGTAAACTCTAAACCCCTTTTTTGGGGATTAATCTTTACAATTTTGAGTTTTTGGGCCTAAAAAGGGTCTCGTATGTAAAAATTATGGGAAAAAGATGCCGTGGCTCGCTCGCACTCGCAGGGCGTCCGCCAGCCACCAGCCACAGTGCCTTCGTGCCTTCCTTTCGTCAAATCGTAAAGCGGCTTCTTCCTTGATAAATGTTCTACGTTCGCTTGTGAAAATACTCTTACAGTTATAATTACAAATTAGTGTAATAGGTGTATAGTATGTATAACCGATATTTCATTACCAATGATTCAGTGAATTCATAACATACAATATTTCCTTATTAAAATCCCACTTAATTCTTTTTCACAATTTATTATTTTTTTCCTTTTAATTTCGTCGGGGCGGAGAGTAAATCCTCATGGACACTCAAAAATCCGTAGCCGAGAGTATTGCCGGACTTTTACCGGCTAAAAAAACTCCGCGAAAAATTTAAAATTATTAAAATAAATAAAGTAATTTCTGTGATTTGAGTAATTAACTTTGAAAACCTTTATTAAGTTCAAATAAAATTTATGTTCTTTTTGAAAAATTGAGAAACATTAATAAATTATACAGGTTTGAAACACCTACGAAACGGCCAGTCCGATTTTAACGAGAGACCTATCAAATGAACGGAAATATTGTCAAATTTTATATTACGGAGTTTCAAATCTTTCCATTGCTTTTTTAAATTTATATAAGGAAAAACAGTGTAAAATATCGGTGTTTTTTTACAATGTGTGAGTAAATCTCAAATTTAAACGATTATTACAAAATATCAAGTAACCGTATTTGCTTAAAATTGTTATGGCGTATATAGGCCTAAGGGTTATTTAAAAACACTTTTGTCACGTTTCATGAAAGGAATTCATGACTACCTATATAATAAAAATGAACTTAATTTTAATCAGGCAAATATGTGTAATTCAAAAAATATATACAGGGTGTCACAAAAAAGCGTGGTGTGATTCGCAGAATTTGATTCCACATATGAAAATAAGTCAAAATTATCTACAATTGGTTCAATTTCAGTGCTACGTCTGCCCAGCAGCATCATCTCGACTTGTCGTCTGATTGATGTGTCGTCAGTCAGATTCATATGATTTCTGTAATACTACTACATAGAGTTCACAGGCATTTCGGTGAAAATTCGTTAATTTAGTTTTAAAACGTCTTTTTCGGCCATTCTCGTTCATGCGGCTCGGTTGTCGTTCCCCAGGGAGGTAAAAACCATGGAGAGCTCGTCAAATGGACAGAAAACGGTCCGCGCATTGTCAGGCTAGACCCAAAGTGCAGGACACGGCAAATCTGAGTAATCCCGAGCGGTGAGCCCGTTGTCGTTTACACGCTCCTATACCTCTTAATAATAATACAACTACAATGAAACTTATATATTTCTTTTCTGCATAAATGTCCGCATCTAACGGTATCAATATATTTTAGTTTAAAATTATGTGTAATTTGTAATAATTAAAATATTAGAAGGTTGTAAGAACATGACATAAAAAAGTAAGTAAGCGAGAAAGTTTTTTATTCCTGAGGTAAAATTAAACTTCCAGCAAGAAAGTTGTAGCTAATTAGTTGATCTTCAAAATTTATTCGAAAAAATTTTCGATAGAGCTTCTAGTTTCTTCAATAATCCGATATAAATTACGGCTATATTCAGTTCTACGCGCGCCGCCGTCGTCGTCGACCACGGCCCCACGCCGCGCCGTACTACCACATCAGAATAATCGCTTCTCATTTTACGAACTAGCTCCGCCGTCGCCTTGGACGTACAAGCAGACCGTGTACGCTTGTCCCATTACGATGGGTGATCTCCTAAGGAGTATGCTTAATCTATGATATAACTCAACTAGGTGAAGTCGTATACCAGTTTTAGCGAATTTCCCCTATAGGGAAGAAGCTATTACCGTAGTCGGCATGGTAAGACCTAGGCCCGGGACCATGATAACTTTTCGTTTTGAGGTCCCCAGACCCCAAAAACACCATTCGTTCGAAACTGTATATATATATATATATATATATATATATATATATATATATATATATATATATATATATGTCCGTGGGTGCGATAACTCTCGTAAAAATAATCCGACTTTGACGAAATTTGGTATAAGCGTGTAAAGCAGCATTTATGACTAAGTTCAAAAACCAGACAGATCGGACTATCCGAAGGGGTATTTTGGGGGGGTTTTGTACCCCAAAAATGGGTTTTTTGAGTTTTCTACATATAATTTTTGAAAAAGTCAAATTTTAGTTTCCTCCATTGGAATCAGATTAAGAAGACGCACAATTCAGTGTTTTGACCATTGCTCTACGTCAAATGGTTACAGAAATATTGAAAGTGCTAAACACAGTACGTTGTCCAATGCTATTCTTATGGAGAATAAGAAAAAAATTATAGCTCGCTTATTTATGAACGTATTCTAACAAAACCTGGTATATGGTTTCATCTGGTTGTGGTATATTGTTATTTTCACAAAAAACCCGATTTTTACCAATAATTCCCGTAGCAGCAAACCTGCGTCCTCAGCCCCCATGTTATTCTTATGGAGAATAAGTAAAATGTAATGTATCCCTTAATTATGAACATAAATTAATAAAACTTGGAATGTTGGTTCACCTAGTTGAGTTCTATTGATATTTGCATAAAAACCCATTTTTTTGTGTTCCTTATTGCAGCAAACCTGCGTACTCATCTCCCATGTTATTCTTATGGAGAATAATCAAAATGGCATATATCGCTTATTTATGAACTTATATTGATGAAACTTGGTATGTGGCTTCTCCTAGTTGAGTAATATTGATATTTACAAGAAACCCTATATTTGTTTTTTTTGTAGCAGCAAACCTGCGTACTCATCCACAATGTTATTGTTATAGAGAATAATTCAAATTTGATATATCGCTTATTTTTAGCGAATTTCCTCTATAGGGAAGAAGCTATTACCGTAGGTCTCATGGTAAGACTTAAGCCCGAGACCATGATAACTTTTCATTTTGAGGTCCCCAGATGCCAAAAGCACCATTCGTTCAAATTTATATATATATATATATATATATATATGTCCGTAAGCACGATAACTCTCGTAAAAAAGATCCGATCTTAATGAAATTTGGTACAAATGTGTAAAGTACCATTTATTTGAACGAGTTCGATAACCAGATAAATCACACCATCCGAAGGGGGGTTTTGGGGGGGTTTTGTGCCCCAAAAATGTGTTTTTTGAAGTTTTCACATGTAATTTTTATGTAAATCAAATTTTAATTTATACCATTGAATTCAGCTTAAAAAAAAAACAATTTGGTATTTTTATCATTGCTCTACGTCAATTGGTTACCGAGATATTGAAAGTGCTAAACACAGTACGTTGTCTAATGTTATTCTTATGGAGAAAAAGAAAAATTGTATATCTCGCTTATTTATGTACATAAACTGGCAAAATTTGGTATATGGCTTGATATGGTTGTGGTTTATTGTTGTTTGCACAAAAAAAATTTTTCGCTTATGGTTCCTGTAGCAGCAAACCTAGGTACTTGGTCCCCATGTTATTCTTATGGAAAATACTTAAAATGTTATATATCGCTTTTTTATGAATGTATATGGATGAAATTTGGTATGTGACTTCACTAAGATGAGTTCTATTGATATTTGCATAAAATCCATTATTTTGTGTGCCTTGTTGCAGCAAACCTGCGTACTCATCCCCAATGTTATTCTTATTGAGAATAATTAATATTTTAAATATCGCTTGTTTGTGAATTTATTTCTTATGAATCCTGTCAAGTGGTTTAATGTGTTATGTTATATTTTCATTGAAATTCGCTGAGAATGCAGGTTTGCTGCGACGGGGGTATTAAATATATTTTTACGAAACTTGGTATGCGGCTTTATGTGGTATTAAGACTTATATTTTGCATTGGAAATTCGCTGAGTACGCAGGTTTGCTGCGACGGGGGTATTTATTCATTTATGTTCATAATTAAGGGAGACAGAGCATTTAATGATTCTCCATAAGAATAACATGGGGCTGAGTACGCAGGTTTGCTGCTACGGGAGAATTATGTAAAAAAACATTTTTTGGAGAAAATATATCAATAGACCTCAACGAGATGAAGCAATATACCAAGTTTCGTCAGTATACGTTCATAAATAAGTGAGATAAAAAAATGTTCTTTTTCTCCATAAGAATAACATTAGACAACGTACTGTGTTTAGCACTTTCAATATCTCGGTAACCAATTGACGTAGAGGAATGATCGAAATACCAAATTGTGTGTTTTTTTAAGCTGAATCGAATGATTAAAACTAAAATTTGACTTTTTCAAAAATTATATGTAAAAAATTCAAAAAACCCATTTTTGGGGTACAAAACCCCCCCCCCCCCCGAAAATACCCCTTCGGATAGAGCAATCAGGCTGATTTTCGAACTTAGAGTCATAAATGTTGTTTTACACGTTTACACCAAGTTTTATTAAAATCGGATCATTTTTACGAGAGTTATCGTGCTCACGGACACACACACACACACACACACACACACATATATATATATATATATATATATATATATATATATTAAATGTTTAATTATACATATATAATAAAATTAATTATATATATAATTATAATATATAATACTTGGGCTTGTTTAATTATTATATATATACAGTATCGAATGAATGGTGTTTTTGGGGTCTGGGGACCTCAAAACGAAAAGTTATCATGGTCCCGGGCCTAGGTCTTACCATGCCGACTACGGTAATAGCTTCTTCCCTATAGGGGAAATTCGCTAAAATAAACTGTTATAGTGTACTTTCAGTGAGTGTCGATAGTTAAACAAAATCCGTAAACATGTACCGCAATGTGACAATGTTACATTTGGTTGGTGATGGGGGTGACAACCACATTTCTTGTGGGTTATTCCATCCCGGGGCGAATTCTGGGAGAAATGTATGCGCTTGAATTTCAATATTGGATCAGATTTATATATTATTGGAGCGATGCCGTAGATTCTTGCAACGTTTTCTTTAGAAATTAAAATATAATTTACTTAAAGCAATTTAAAGGGGAATAACGTTGATTATATTTTTGTATAATACGTTTTTGTAATGTTGTATTAATTAAAATCGAAATTTACTAAATTATTATGACAAAGTTTTTCTGTATGTTAAAATAAGTCAGTTTTATCTATAATTCTGTTGGAAACTTGTAAAATACCTACAATAAGTTTTTACAGTGATCAGAGGAGTATAAAAAAATTAAGTTTGACATTTAGTTTACCACCAATTTTTGAGGTGTTAAAAAAACAATTTTTTAAAATTCCGTTGGAACTTACTTCAAAATTGTCACCGTTTCCTGTCAGGTTTGAGCGATAATCCTATACTCTAATATGAGTAAGGTTTGCTTGCTTGCTTGAGACACTGATCTCAAAAACGGCTCCAACGATTTCCTTCAAATGTTCGAAATAACTAATTTCTGGGATAAAAATAAGTTCTAGTTAGGCCTCATCCCCAGGAAAATCAAATAATGTAAAAAAACTCAAATTAAAAGTTTACAAAATTAACAATGGGCTTATGGAGTTTCAAATCAAAACAAAAGAATTGTAACAGCTGTTTATAATCAATCAATGAACTGTCAAAGTAATACTCATGTTCTTTATGATTATGAACATGTGGTTTCCTGAGAGCAGAGATTAAAATATTTGAGTGAAGATTACATATGTAGAGTAGTAAAATAAATCAAAGGGACATTGAGCTATAAATAACAACTGGAGTGACCTTAAAAATGTAGAAAAGAGGCAAATGAGTTATACAAATCTGATTATCAGTAGGGGAAAGTGGTGAAATATTACTCCAAGTCATCTAAACAAACTAACTGGCCTTCCCCCGAGCAAAGCTCGGCTCCCAGGTATTTTAATTTAAGGAATGGCAAATGTCATAGTGTTAATCTCTGACTGAAAAAATGTAATTTGCTTAGCAAACAATACTCAGCTTAGTACAGAGAGATTAATCGATTCATTCGGTTGTTGAGCATTCGATATAACCAGTCAATCCGAGAAGCCCAGCCTCGGAATTGAATATCTCGCCCTTTGATCTGGGAAGATTGAATATTAAATATTACAGCTCGACAATATTGAATATAAGTAAACGTAAAGCGCGCACAGTTCTCCTGCTAAATTTAATTTTATTCACTACTATTTGATTTTTGTATAAACATGATATCGTTTTGTAATATTTCTTTCTAAAGGGTGTTTTTTGTGGGTATGCCATATCTACCTATGAAACCAATAATTGAGTCATCATTTTCAAGATTATCTTCACCGCTAATTGCGAGAAATAAACAAACAATTCAAAACATTAAAAACTGCTTATTTGTTTGTCAACGTACTGGTGGCACCTTCTCACAGCCTCTAGTTCAACCAACTCAGAACATGTGTCCGTAAGTTCATTTATGAGATTTGAAAGAGTATCTTTGGGTTAAAGTTTGGGGATCCCTCTAACTCCAAAAACATAACTGCGTAAGAAAATAATTGTAAGACATTCATAGAAGATTATATGGGAAAGAAGCCAAAGGAGACCAATTTTATTATTTTTACCTTAGAAATTGCCTTAAAGTGCAACAAACAATGTTTAAATATTGAAATAATCTAATAATCAGATGAAATTATTGAAAATGTGAACTAAGATAAAAATATAACGACGCATTAGCTCATGCACCGTCAGCGCATTTAACTTTTAAGAAATTTTTGTTTACGTTTTTTTACGTATCAAATTAATGTTCAAATTTTCATATTGATTTATTTTTCCCAGCATATAAACGGTTAGTAGCACATCCATATTCGCAAAAATAAAATTTTAGTGGCTACAGGTCATACTAGCTACTAAATTAGATTGAGATATAATTAGAATAAGGGTCTAATAAATAGACAATAAGTGTAGATTTTAATACAAACATTGTATGAATAATGTTTTGCAATGTGAAAGAGGATTTGTTGCTATTTTAACACGTTTTTTTAATAATAACAAATTAAATATTAGTTTTATTTTTAAAACGATCCATTAACACAGAACTCTATTAAATAATTAGTCTATCAGATAAAAATGGACGAATATAATGACGTTACCCTCCACATTGCTGGTTTTCTGTTAGTTTGAAATGGGAAACACATTCCGCTAAGAGTATTGCGTCAGAGAAGATAAATATAAATCATTTTCGGTCACTGCTGTGCGCCTCTTGAGAAATGGGGAATAAGTTATGAATTCCTCCCGCGGTAAACCAGGAACCCCCCCCCCCCCGCCCTACCGCCGAGGGTTATATGGAGTGGCAGCTTTATGTGTTGAAGTTGACACATCAAATTCGCTTTCGAACCTTAACGTTTTAGGCTGTTCAGAAAAATAAGTAAAAATAAGTCTGCATGTTTTGAGTAAGCCTTTAATAACTTCAAAGCCTGTGATTTCCAGATAATTTCCTGGGAACGTAAAGTTTTTTAGTTTAAAATAAGATGTGTTTAAGTAATACGCTGTCAATCTTATTAAAAATATGTTTTGAAGATTCGAAAGATTTACTTAAGTATATGAGTAAGACATTTTTAACCTATTAAACGAATGAGCCGATTTTTGTGATAAGGCTACCGGCGAAAATATTAAATCTTAAAATATTGTGTATCTGTTATTTGGAAGCCCTTAACGTCTTGATGTGCCTTTTGTAGTTATCAAAAATAATCCTCGAAAACATCGAACACCTCTTCCTTTAGGGCTTCGCCCCCCAGCATCAAAGTTTCAATGTTAATCTCACGGAAGAACAGACATAAATTGTAATTAAATATTTAATATCTGTTCATATCAATCAGTTCTATGTATCGTATTTTAACTTATTGGTTGATACAAAATATAATGTAAATAAAGTATAAGAAAAAAAAACAGAAATAAGGACAGCTGTTTAAAGGTAACTTCTGGAATTTCATCTCACAATACAGTAATAAAACCGTATAAGAGCTGAGAATCACAAAATAAAATTGTTTGCTCGAATTCGAGTAACCTGATTCTCTCGTAATATGTTAACTAACCAAATGTTTAATGTTTTATTTGCTACACTTGAATCAATTAGGTCAACTTGAATATTAACATAAAAAAGTTCGGTGGCTAGAAAGAAAATTTGTATGGATAGAAATCAATATCCGTAAACAATCTGTTTTTCAAGTTCACTAAAACTGGGTAGAAGAGAACCAATCACATAATTGAGATACCGACATCCCTACACACTCTGATCAGACGAGGCAGTAACCAATATCCAGCCGTAAACAATCAATCAGCTGATTGCCCAGCGGTGCCAACCTTCCATAATTGTTTCTTAAGTAGTGCCAACCTTCCGGAATGTGATTAACTTGATAGTACTGAACATCCTTTGGGATACAGGTAACATATATGTCATATATTTAGTTTCTTTACAGTTACCTGTATTGCTTTGAGTATATTGTACGTCGCATTGGGTTCTGTACTTTATAATGCAAATAAATATAAACTTGTCATGAAATAATCCAATTCAACATTAATTGACTGAGCCTCTGAACACACAATGAAAACATTTGTTTAACACAGAATTAAATATCCTCGTTGCAGCAAATCTGCATACTCAGTGAATTTCAAATGGTACTTCACTAAGTCATGAAGCTACTTACCAACTTTAATCAAAGCATATTAATAAATAAGCGAAAAATGACATTTAATTTATTCCACATAAGAAAAACATTAGGACTGAGTATGAAGATTTGCTGTATCAAGTACCAAAAAATCTGGTTTTTATGCAAATACCAATGGATCACCTCCAGATGAAGCAACGTAACAAGTTTTATCAATTTATGTTCAAAAACAAGTAAGATATCACATGTTTATTATTCTCCATAAGAATAACATTATAGCTGCTGAGTACGCAGGTTTGCTGCCATGGGTACCACACAAAATGAGTTTTGTATGCAAATAGAATTAAAACCCAACCATATAAAGCCACATACCAAGTTTCATTAGTATATATTTAATTAATAAGCAAGATATACAATTTTACTTATCCTCCATAAGATTAACATTGGACAACGTACTGTGTTTAGCACTATTAATATCTTGGTAACCAATTGACGTAGAGCGATGATCAAAATACCAAATTGTTTGTTTTTTAAGCTGAATTTAATTATATAAACCAAAATTTGGGTTTAAAAATAATTACATGTAAACAATTCACGTAAACATTTTTGGGGTACAAAATCCCCCCAAAACCCCCCTTAAAGTAGAGCGACCTGTCTGGTTCCCGAACTTATGAAAATAGATGCTGCCTTTCACGTTTATACCAAATTTCATCAATATCGGACCATTTTTACGAAAGTTATCGTGCCTATGGTTCCATATATATATGAATTTGAACGAATGGTGTTTTTGGCATCTGGGTCCTCAAAACAAAAGTTATCATGGTCCCGGGCCTAGGTCTTACCATAATAGATAGGACTACGGTAATAGCTTCTTCCCTATTAGGGAAATTCGCTAAAAGAGATTTCAACACAGAATAGAATATTTGTCTTTGTACAAAGAGCGTGAAGTAGGTCTTTATCGCTGTTACTGCGCGACGCGAAGCGGAAGTTATTTTTTTTACCAAATTACGTTAAGAGCTTTAATATAATCTCTGGTTATCCCACACCTTCTAATTCTTAAATTTTCCGAAAGCTAAAAAGACTTCACACATGAATCATATAACATTTTACCTACAATTGTAATTTTGGATGACACAAAAAAATTCACTTTAGTCGACTTTGGCTAAATTCACGAAATTGAGGTTATAAACATTCATGAAGTCAATTAGTATGGGAAAAACAACAATCAATGTTCAGCTGTTTTACTTCAGCGAGAGGAAAAGTAAGACACAGCGAGCAAAAAATAAATTTTCGCTCGCAAAACAGAAAACAGCTATTTTACGATTTGATTTATATTGTAAAGAAGCACTGTGGCGTGGTGCAGGAATTGTTCAATCAGCAGAACTAAAACTGCATAATAACATGACAATTATACACAATATTACTTATACATTTGTTCCAACATTTACGATATACTATTCTAAATTTATCTGTTCTGTGTAAAATCCCTCATTGATATTAACTAAAGTTAAACTGTTTAAAATTCTATTGGTTTCATGCAATCTGATCCCAAATTTTATTTATTTTATTAATAAAAAGGGGGTAATTATTTAGAACGTTAACCTACTAAAAAAATAGTCAAAATGTTAAGTTAAACCAAATCTGATAATTACATCGAAAAAATATAATGATTAAACTTTTAGTTTTAAAACATTTTTCCGTTCTACATTAAACTTGTTTAGGTCCTTGAACCCAATTAATTAAAATATTACAGATTTTTGTATAATATTTCTCAACATTTCATCAACAAAAGTGATTCTGCGACTCCGAAATAATTTAAAGGGCACGTCAAGAACTTGTATGGTGTAACATTAATGGGTTTGTTCCTAACGCCTTCAAACTACATACGACGGGGGAAACCCGCAACACAGTAATGTCCGTTGGACGGTATTAATGATATTACAGGCGTTAAGAAAATCGCAAGTTGTAACAGCTGATTGCAACGCGGAGCTAATGAAAACGAGCCCCATCTAGAGTATGCTCATTTGGGAAGAAAAAGTGAAGCCTACTAAAGGAAATGTTGTTAACAAAGCTCAGAGAACGCTTGTTCCTCCATAAATATGATCGAACTATTGTATGACATAACATTTAAACATTAAAACTAAATATTTAATTTTCTAACTTGTGTTACAATTTAAGATCTAAACAACACTCAAAATATAATATATGATGTTTATACAACTTGTTATTGTTTCACGTATGGATAAAGGTAGTGTACATAGATTGTAGCTTAGATAATTGTTATCCTCCGTGGCTAATTGGGTTGCCATGGTTACGGAGGGTACAGAGAGAAAATGGCGACCACCATGTAGACTTCACTTTTTCTGGGAGATTAACAAGTGTTAGCCGCACTCTGTACGTATTCAGCTTGTTATCTAACACCCTAGTAAAATAAATTTGCCCGTTACTTGTTCTTATCATTTTTTAGCGGGTAGAAGCTATTACCGTATTCGGCATAGTGCGACCTAGACCGGGGACCATGATAGATTTTCGTTTCGAGATATCTAGATACCAAAAAGACGATTCGTTCAAATTTCGTTCTACAAACGTCCGTAGGTAAGGTAAAATTCGTTAAAAAGGCCCGACCTTGACGGAATGTTATGCAAACATGTAAAGCAACATTTATGACCAAGTTAAAAATCAGGCAAATCGATCTATCCGAAGACCGGTTTTGAACCCCAAAATTGTTTTTAATTTTTTACATAAAGCTTATTTAACCCACATTCTTTCACTTATGGACTAAGATTAAAAATAATATTTTGAATCACATCTTTACGTCGATTGGTTACTTAGACATCGAACGTTCTAAACAAGGTACGTTAGTCAATATTCATATTACAAAAAACAAGTACAATTTCATATATCTCGCTTGTTTACGAATATGATTGTATACAACTAGGGAATCGGCTTCGAGCGTTAATGAGGCACAATTTGAAATTCGCTGAGTACGTTGGTTTGCTGCGACGAAGTACTCCAGTAGTTCTACAAACATATGGACCATTACCAAGCTATGACTAAATTTTCTATTGGACATTTGTTATCAATAGAGGTAAAACGTTTGGACAGAAGGGCTGACGAGCTATAAATCATCCCCGATTAGCTCCCAGCTACAGCTCTGACAGCCATTCATCCCCTAATCTGCCTCACACAATCATCTACAGCCGTGTTTTCACTCATACGCATGAAAAACAGAAGCTCTGTTGAGCGGGATCAACTACTTTGTTCCAAAGTGATTTCCAATCTTTGTAATTTGTTGTTAGTGAATTTCCTATGGAAAATTAAAACTATTAGCATGACCCGCATGGTGAAACTTAAGCCCGGGACCACCATAGAAGAGTTCCTAACGTGACCCCCTGAACACGTTTTGGGGGGGGGTTCGCTAAAAACTTTATATATATATGTGTGTTCGCACTCTCGCGGACGAAATTTTTGTCTGATTTACTTGAAATTTGGTAGGAACCTTCCCTTCTGTAAACGGTTGGACAAGTTCGTTGTGCAAAACAATAGAACAACTCTAACCCCCTTTTTGGGATTTTAATTTTTCTAATTTTGAGTTTTTGCGCCCAAAAAAGGTCAGAAAAGCCCCGAATGTAACACCATTGTATATCAAATTATTGTACGTAAAATGCCAAAATCGTAAGCACTCTCTCATCAATCTAGCATAAGTATTTACTGAGTTATTAAAGAAAATGTTAATTGTCTTAACACAGTACGTTGTCTAGTGGGGATTTTACACTGGATAAGGCTATTTTTCATGTCTTGATGTAGTTTAATACCCCAACTTGTTATCCTGACTATACCTCGTCCTAACATGATAATGTACAATATTGCCGTCCTAATAGTCAATTTGATTATAACCAGAAGCGGAGCATCAGAACAGCCAAAAATATTTTTTTTTTAATTTTCCAAAAAAAAAAATGTAACCAGTGTTGTTTTAAACCCTTTACTAGCTTTTTTAAAGGTTCTAATGCGGAAATTCACTTCCCTCACGTCAGCGTGCAGCGTGCGATCTCGTTTTCATTTTCAACAGGGGAAGTATTACTAAGTGTGATTTTAAATGGAGTTGCTTATAAGTATTGTGTCACACGTTTCGATGTTGGATTAAAATATAGTATATTTTTTATAAAATGATAAAACTAATAGTTAGTATTGTTAATTGTATCCTATACTCTAATATGAGTAAGGCTTGGTTGGTCGGTTGCAGAAAAGAGGCAAATGAGCTATAGAAATCTGATAGCCTACTCAGTAGGGGGAGTGGTGAAATATTACTCAAGTCATCAATACAAACTGACTGACCTTCCCCGAGCAATGCTCGACCCTCCAGGTACTGTTTATATTTATATATCTTGTATTCTAATATGACTAAGGTTTGCTTGGTTGGTTGGTTGGTTTTTTGCTTCCAAAACTGATATAAAAAACGGTTCCATCGATTTACTTAAAGTAATTTTATCTACTAAATTCTGTAATAAAAATAAGTTCTATATAGGTATCATCCCAGAAAAAAACGAATAATGTAAAAATATAAATTTGTAGTTAATGAAATTAACATTGGGGACATGGAGTTTAAAATCAAAACAAAAAATCACAATTACATAGTGCTTTACCTTCAATTACAATCATTGCATGGTCCCAGGTTTCCATATAAAAATGTTAATTGAAAAATAATATTCTTGGGCGTTAGAGGTATTTTGTATTTTTGAAAACCATTTTAAGGGCTAATAAAAATTCGGAATTCGGAATAATACATACGAAATAGTATACTATTTTCAACCCACAATTAATTACTTAGATGTCTCCTAACTTCAGAGACTAAGAGGATTTGTTGCGCTTCCTAAAAAGGTACAAATGAAGATAATATTAGGCTTACATCCAAAAACTGATTTGAGCATACGCTAACCGTTTGTCTGGTCAAAAATTTGAAATCATAAAGTACAACGTTTGCAGTTAAACAAACAAAATATTATAATATATTAAGTTGCCGAAAATTGTAGTAAGTAAGGATTAATTATGCATTATATAACCTCAATTAAAACTGCTAAACATAAAGATATTTTATTCCAGTAAATATTGAACCCATGTTTTGAAATATATATATATATATAATTAATTATTATCCAACCGAGTTTAGTACGAAAAAATAAAATAGTTAAATATTCTGTATAGATTCAATCACAGTAGATAAACATTACCAGATAACCAGAAGGGCAAGAGTAAACAAGGATTATTTAAGAGTCGGAGGCCTCATCAAATATAAACACACCTGGGAATAAAGTGGATGAGGGGAGGGGAGGGGTAACAGCTGGTAGTTTGTCAGGATGGCCAACATCGTGTTAATAAATAACCCAGTGTTTACTGTTGTGACTTTATACCACTAAATTTCCCTTCATCAAGTTTCATTTCGCCACAACTTCGTTTCGCGTCGCGTTTTGTTCTTTTACCACTGACTTTATATTAGGTTTAGCTGGTTATTTTAACGAATCATTGGTTTATAAACTCATACAAACATTTTAAATTTAAAGTGAGTAAATTAATATTAAAATTAATAGTAAGATAATTTTAATAATATTTAGCTGTTAAGTTACAATTTTACAAATACGTTAAACTATGTTGTTATCTTTGTAACCGTTTTTCGCTTATGTTTTTTATACTGTTTTTTTGTTGTTGCTTTTCATTCCCTATTGTCTTCATCATTATTGACATTTTTGTTTGTTTGTTATAGAGATTTAATGAAGGATTTCGCTGACTCTACCTTACATGACCAGCTTGTTTTAAAGTACCTGGGCCGAGCTTTGCTCGGAAGAAGGGCTGTAGTTTGTTTAGATGACTCGGAGTAATATTTCACCATTTCCCCCTACTGATAATCAGATTTGTATAACTCATTTGCCTCTTTTCTATATTTTTAAGGTCCCTCCAGTTGTTATTTATAGCTCAATGTTCCTTTGATTTTTTTACTACTATATATATGTAATCTTCACTCAAATCTTTTAATCTCTGCTCTCAGGAAACCACATGTTAATAAACATAAACAACATGAGTATTACTTTGACAGTTCCCTGGTTGATTATGAGCAGCTGTTACAATTATTTTGTTTTGATTTGAAACTCCATAAGCCCAATGTTAATTTTGTTCACTTTTCATTTTAGTTTTTTTACATTATTTGATTTTTCCTGGGGATGAGGCCTGTCTAGAACTTATTTTTATCCCAGCAATTAGTTATTTCGAACATTTGAAGGAAATCTTTGGGGCCGTTTTTGAGATCAGTGTCGCAAGCAAGCAAGCAAACATACAAGCAAGCAAGCAAACCTTACTCATTTTGGATTTATAGGATACTGTTTGTAATAATCCTATACTCTAATATGAGTAAGCTTTGCTTGCTTGCTTGCTTGTATGTTTGCTTGCTTGATTGCAACACTGATCTCAAAAACGGCTCCAACGATTTCCTTCAAATGTTCGAAATAACTAATTTCTGGCATAAAAATAAGTTCTAGACAGGCCTGATCCCCAGGAAGAATCAAGAAATGTTAAAAAAAACTAAAATGAAAAGTGAACAAAATTAACATTGGGCTTATTGAGTTTCAAATCAAAACAAAATAATTGTAACAGCTGTTTATAATCAACCAGGGAACTGTCTCATCTTGTTTATGATTATTAACCTGTGGTTTTCTGTGATTTGAGTGAAGATTACATATATAGAGTAGTAAAATAAATCAAAGGGACATTGAGCTATAAACAAAAACTGGAGTGACCTTAAAAATGTAGAAAAGAGGAAAATGAGTTATACAAATCTGATTATCAGTAGGGGGGAGTGGTGAAATATGCTCCAAGTCATCTAAAAACTAGCTTACCTTCCCCCGAGCAAAGCTCGGCCCCCAGATAGGTTCTACTAGTAACATATTTAAGTAGGAGTTTGCTACAATGTATGGCTTGGTCACATAATTAAATTCTCGATTATAAAAGCGCACGCCTTACATTGTCTAACTAGTCCCATATAACACTACTGATTGGTTATTATGTTTAAGTACAATAGCAATAACTTGCTTGCAAAACCTAAAAATGTATTAATCTTTTAGCCTGCAAGTCAGCTACGGCTGAATGCAAACAGAACGGTGATTTTAAATTCAATTGACATCCTGTCAGATGGAACATTCTACACTGAGGGAGAGGTAGGCTTGACTATACCGTGTTAGTGAAATAAAAATAGTTAAACAAATTAAAAATAACTGAAATGGTGTTATGAGGTTCTAAAGGAACCCGTCAAAAATGTCCCTATCATAAAGGCAATTTTTGGAAAAATCCGTTAAGTGCGTAATATAAAACTGAACGGATTAATAAGGATTAACGGATTTTATGATTACTGTAATCGCAGTCAACCTAATTACGAGAAAATAATGTGTGTAATATAAATAAAGGCAAATAAATCAAAATGCAGTTTGGGTAATAACTAAAAAAAAATATATCAAATCAAAGTCATACGCAAAATTGTCGAGTCGTGATTTGAAAAATCAAAATGGCGCACACAAATCTGAATCACAATCACTTCACTCGATCACCCCACACTTTGACTCCGGTCACCCGATCACTTCACCGCCAAGATGGTCACTTCACCGCCAACTGGGTCACTTCATCTTATCGCGTGATCACCCCCGCACTCGGAAAACAAAAATCTGAGAGCAACGCCAACGCAACGGAAGTGACGCGTGCGGCGGATCCGGCACGAAGATCGGAACTGGGGAAGTTGGGAGTTATACGTTACTGGGGACGAGGGGACGCATTGTATAGGGGCGGCAGCTGCAATAGTACTAGTCGGTAGGGTGCGTGAGTGTGCGTGTGTGCGTGTGTGTGTGTGTAGCGGGGACTGTGCGCAAGCGTTGTAAGCAGTACCACTGTAGCCTGGTCAATCAAGGTTAAGCTGGAATCTACATTTTCATTAAGTTAGTAGATCATAAAAGGGGGCTCCATTCCTCTGTTTCTATTGTTCCTCCCAAAAGGCCAATGTTGGCGTATCAAATTTAAAATCCGGTCTCTTCTCAACATTTTATCCGAAATTATTAAGTTACTAGTTGCTTGACTTGGTGATAGCCCCTAATCTTGCTTCAATAATCTGCCTCATCTGAAATGTTTACTCTTTACAAGCTGAAGAAAATAATATAAGTAGGAACTCATGTCCGTTCGTACAACAGTAGACACTTAATTACATGGTTTAATGTAAACAAGGTGGACGTTTTTAAATCCCCATGCCTTTCTTATGGGGGACGTTTATCGTTATTTATCGTTTGCTGGTAACTTTTTAGAAATACTGCTATTTTTTCCCGAGTCCCAGGGATCAAGACCATAAGTTTCAGTCGACTTCCATCATCCTGCGATTTGCCAAACTTCCACAATGTTGACTTAAAAATTTCGTTTACAGAATTATATATAAAGACTAGTGGCCTGAAGGGGCCATCGCCCTAACTTTACTCCAATACTTTGCCTCATCTGATTTATTTTACTCTTTGTATGCTAAGTAACAATAAATGTCAGTTCGTAAAAAAGTAGACACTAAATTACATGATTTAATGTAAACAAGGTAGACATTTTTAAATCCCTTTTCTTAGGGGGTGATTTACGTTATTGTTTGTTTGCTGGTAAATTAAGAGAAATACCGTTATTTTTCCCCAGTCCCTGAGATCAATACATTTAAATTGAGCCGTCTTCCATCACCCTGCAATTTGTCAAACTCCCACAATTTGGACTTAACAATTTCGCTTACATAACTATTAAGACTAGTGGCTTGAAAGGGCCATAGCCCCTAACCTTGCTCTAATACTCTGCCTCATCTGATTTTTTTACCATTTACATGCTGGAAGAAATTCGAAAGTAGACACGTAATCGCATGTTTTAATGTAAACAAATCTCCATGCTTTTCTTATGGTGGAGGTTTTACGTTATTTCTCGTTTGATGGTAACTTTTTAGAAATACTGTTATTCTTCCCGAGTCCCCGAGATCAAGACCTTTAATTTGAGCCGTTTTCCATCACCCTGCAATTTGCGAAACTCCCACAATTTTGATTTAAAAATTTCGCTTACAGAATTATATATAAAGATGATTCACTTGAGAGAACATACAAATAGCTAGCGATATCACTAATAGTTCACCCACAAAAATTACGAAAACTGAAAAATTTGGAATTTGATTGAACGATTATTATTTGTGATGTCGAAATTTATCTCAGTGAGATCACTAGGTATTGTTTTGCTCTTTAAAATAAGCCATAAATTAACAACATCGATAATCCAAAGGGGAGGCGGGCTTTGAAAGTTAACATTATGGGAAAGCAGGTAACCCCCCAAACAAAAGGACTTAAACCACAAGCAAATATAATAAGTGAAATATGTTTACATGTGAAAACTTTGAGATTCGAACTATTAGTGACTCTGAGTTATTGGAAAAACTGTATTTAAAAAGATTAAACATGTTTTATGTTATTCCTTGGGGCCAATTAGGAGGAAAAATAATGTTGTTTCATCCTTCTTCGAGAATTAATTCGTCTGTAACCAGTATAGACACCCACCCTGTACAGTAAACTTTACCAATTAGGCTTAATTAACAGATCACTCATTAAAATTAATAATATTTACTCGTCACTTAGCTAAAGTACCCGCAAAAGATACAAAAGTTAAGTCTATCCGTTACCAAAACACGTGTTCGTTGGTAACTAAATAAGTATAAAATAATAATCTTGATAATATTTGTTGAAATTACTTTACGTTTGCTTATCTTCGGCGTTTGGAATTGAATGAAGTGGATAAGTTCTTTACTCAATTGGAAATACAAGATAAACGTTTACTATATAATTCACGATTTACTATTGTCAATTTCCATGAAAGGTAGACCCGCACACCTTACCGTTGGCGATAAGGTAACGAGCTTGTTTCTCAAAAACTGCTCCAACGATTTCCTTCAAATGTAAAAACTAATTTCTGGGATAAAAATAAGTTATAGACAAGTATCATCTCCAGAAAAAATCAAATAGGGCCTAATGTAAAAAAATTAATATGAAAAGTTAAACAACATTAACATTGGGCTTATGGAGTTTTAAATAAATTTAAAAAATCATAACAGCTGTTTATAATCAATCACTAAACTGTCAAACGAATACTCATGTAGTTTAAGTATTAACATGTGGTTTAATTAGAGCAGTAACTGAAGATTAATTATAGAGTGTTCATTTCCAAAATAAATCAAAGGGACATTGAGCTATAATAACAACCGGAGTAACATTAAGCATGCAGAAAATAGGAAAATGAGATAAGGAAATCTGCTCATCACTAGGGGGTCGTGGTGAAAAATTGCTCCGTCATCTAGACAAACTAAATGACCTTCAAGCAGTGCTTGGCCCCTCAGGTACTGTGTCCTCACAAATACACAGTGTGTGTGCAAGTGACTAGTGTGTGGAGTGTACACATTGAGCTCACTTGTTGTGGAGCCACGGACCCCGCTAGGACGTTGTGTGTCCCCACTAGTGACGGGTCGATAGTTCTTCAGCAGCTGCTACTACCTACTGGGGGTCCACTCCACCCGCGGCATCTCAATTTGCAACTCTTCCGTGTGTGACGAGCAGGCAACAGATGGTCTAACGGCACGCGTCCGAATCGTCTTCCCCTCCCGCATTCATCACTGCCCTCACATAAACATTCAGCGCTAAATCACCTGGGGGGCCGAGCTTTGCTCGGAGAAGGCCAGTTAGTATGCGTAACAGACTTCTAGTAATATTAAACCCCTAACCCCCACAGTGAAGACCAGGTTTGCTTACACTATTTGTCTCTTTTGTGCATGTTTATGGTTACTCCAGTTGTAATTTTATTCATTTCGGAAATGACCAATCCAATCTTAATTCAATGGTTTTAGTCACTGTTCTCAGGAGACCATATGAATGTCACTTGACAGTTGACAGATTGTTAAATAAACAGCTCTAACGATTCTTTTGTTTTGGTTTTAAACTCCATGAGCACAATGATAAATTTAAATCAAATTTCCTTCTCCGCAAATGAGTAGTGGGCTGTAAGCATGGCCCTCGCTCATTGAGATCTAACCCCTAACCCCTAACCCTGACGTGACCTAACACGTTTTAAGGTATCGTTTGAATATGGTTGAAACATTTAATTCTATAATCAGTCACACATGTTCGTTGGAAAAACAATAGAAAACCCCTAACTTTTGTTGAAAATTTTAATCTTTAAAGTTTTTTAAGCCCAAAAAGGGTCGATAAAAGCGCCAGACGTAACATCAGCATTATTTTACGATAAAACGTAAAGAACCAAAAATTATACGCCATTCCTCGTCATTCTATTACAAATATTTACTGATTAATTAAAGAAAATGTAAGTTTACTATAATTAATTGCCTTATATTATGGGGATTTTATTGGAAAAGGATGTTTTCCATATCGTTACATCAAACCAAACTACCCCACTTTCACCTACTTTCACTCCTTAATATTATAATCGCCCAAGTATCACCCTTAAAAATATGTCACCACAACCACAACTGGAATTAATAAACCATAAACCATAATAAACCATCATGTTTGAGTAAAAATCTAAGTCTCTTCAACCACAAACCCATTTGAATTTAAAAAATAGACTAAATTCATGGAAACGAAGTGCATTTATAAATTGAAAAATTAAACTAGACTTTAAAACATGAAAACGATTAAGTGACTTTTCATCGAGATGATGGATCAGCTGCGTAACAGAGCTGCGGTTTTGTAATTGACATCGGACCGCAGCCCCGGTCGAGGGGTCTTAGCAACAATACCGGCGGTTCAACAATTAAATCGAATTTCTCTAGCCTCCCCTATTCTCTATGTGGATAAAATTTAATTTATAAATATATTAAAACACGTATTGGTCACGGTTACCTTGTAAAATGCATATAGATTACAATTATAATTAAAAAGTTATTACGTGACGCTTTTAAGTAAAACAGTTAATTTCCTAGTAAAACGTAACGCATTTACCACAATAATATGGATTTAGTAGGATTTTTTCCGCAAAAACCTATTTTGGGAAAAATTCTAAACTGATTCTGAAAACAAATAATGATTTTGTGAAAGGAATATTTCAGTTTTACGTGAAATCCAAAACTTCCAACCTCCTCCATAACCTCATGAGTCATCTTTAACGCTAAAATATTCTCCCTTTTCACTTCTACACTTAGCTATTCTATAGTCAATGCTATTACAAAATGTTTTGTCCGGTCACTTGGATGCTGCATATGAAATTTTGTATGAACTTTTTCAGAAATAAAACTAATTTTTCAGACTACTAAACAAGTTAGTAAAATATTATCGCCTATATGTAACACCTTTCAATACAATGCTCAGCCTAAAAAATCTATAGTAAATAAATAAAACAAGACACATTACTAAATAATAAATGTGCTAGATTGAAATATTATTAAGGTGTGGTTGCTTGTAAGTCGCATCTCAAAAACTATACGATCGCAAGGCCCCTTAAACCAACTAAAAAAACTGCTTGTCAACATTGTATTGAATTTAAATTTCATTCGATCGCCTCACGTCAGCGTGCTGCGTGACCACTCCTCAGTTAGATTCCGAACAAGTGCAGCTGGTCTACAGAACAGATTCCTTCGCGGTACTTGGCATGTAGGGGAGGTAGTGTGAGAGAGAAGGGGAATACTGCCACCCCCATTCCCCCTTCCTATCCAACGGAACCCTCCCCTGAGGTTACGTACAGTCAATCAAACATACCAGAAAATAGTAAAAAATGACCAAAAATACTGTGCGGAGATGACTTGATGGCCAGTAAGTTAACAAAGCGGTGAGGACAAAACGACCCCCACCACAATTCCTCCTTCCTAAGCTAAAGGAAAAGTAAAGTGGTTTGAATTTTTTATAACAAGATTTTAACGCAGCTTATTACTAATCACTATTACGTTTCATTGATAGTTTCTTAGTGGGCTTTGTCAATGAACAATACATGACAATAGGAGGGGGTAACTTCCCCTTCAACCCTTTATTCACTAGCAAGTCACCTTCGTACAGTGATCACTAGACATATACCTCAATAAATGAATGTTAATTGGTAAGCTGACTGTACATAACACGCGTGGAGGAGGAAAGTCATTGCGCATGCACAACTATTGCCACGTGATTGTGTTGTCCCGCCGAATTGAAGCTGCATGTGCGCCGTAGCGCTACTGCCAACAGTTTGCCAGCTGTTGTGTATTGCGCACGCTCTGTCCCCGCGCCTGCGCGGCGGTTACGTTTTTACACACTGCGCACGTGCGGTCACCCGCATCCCTGCACATCTGCCACTGATAAGACAAACGACTGTTTTTTTGTTTTTTTGTGTGTGTATATCTACGCTAGTGGCTTTTTTAACGTTTTGATAGGGAACGGTCCAAACTGTTCAAAATGTAAACACGAATCGTCGCGTTTGAATAAACAGGCAATCCAAGCGGACTTATTAACTAAGTAAATTTCACTTTGAAAATTGATTTGAAGTAATAATGTAGTAGTAGTACTAAAATACTATTACTATTTAATTATTAGGAGGTTATTTATTTAATTATTTTGGATAATCAAAAGAGTAACGAAATACGTTCCCAGATTTGTAATTTGAGTGAAACGAATTCGCTGCTATGTCGATCAAGGACATATGCTTCTGGAAGAAGACGAACGGGGACACCTGAACAAAGAAACCAAAACCACATAACAAACCAACTGACGCTATGGCCCTGGCATCGGAACCACTCAACCATCTGAAGAAAAATATGGGATCTCTAACTTTTAAATTGACGCATATACTCATCACTAAGAACAAGTTAATAAAGAATATTGTCTATTAAATATTTCAGGAATACGCAATTAACAAGAGTAATCAAAACGTTGGTTTAAGAGGAAACGTTGAAGAAAGTTGGTTTAAACGCGAGGTTTAAACTTCTCGCGAATCTACCTGCTTCCTCCATAAGGCCAAAACTAACCTTCATAGCCGTGCCTCCTCAACAAATCAACTGATATTGTGGATTTATGCCCCATCAGAGAAAATAAAATTCGGTATCACAATTAATATTTTCGATACTAACGTGCAAACTATTTGTGATACTGTATTGAAATTCTGCTCACTGAAATCGTAAGGTGTTTTTCATATTTTTAACATGAACCGTAAATCATCGGTTTCGGATTATCCGAATAGGAGGAACAGACTTTGGAAGTTGCCATTGGTCTTATGGAAGAAGCAGGTAGACGCACGAGACTGGAGCCCCCTCTCTACGGGCCAGTGTTCGTCGCACACACCCTACGGTAGGCAGAGTAGTACCACAGACAAAGGAAATCTATAGATTCCTTTGACTGTGGTAGTACTCAAGGGGAAACATTAGCTCCTGTCCCGCACTTCTCCCCTCACCCTCGATGGTCACCCTCTGGCACAACATGGAAGGTTACCTCTGATTATTGCCTCTCCAGTTCCGATCATCATGAACGGTACGCAGCCAATAAAGTTAGTATTTGTATGGAGCATCATTTTTTCAAATAATATTTTACATTGACGTCAGGTTTTTTCCACTTAAATACGCATTTTATGAAGAAAAATCTGTTTAGATTTTCAAATTTAGAATGTTAAAGTACTAGATAGACCTCTGACGCATATTTACTCGCCTGATTTCCTTATACAAGTAGAGCATTTGTTTATTTTCTATTATTTACCAACCGTATTAGTATAAGCATATTGGCAAGATATTTATTTATATTCCTAAAATTTTCTTTCAATGTAATTTCAATTAAGTATGTGATTGATAGTTGTGAGACTTACAGGTCTAGAATGATGCTAGAATATTGGTCCTAGAATGATGAGGGAATGCAGATGCCCCCGGCAAAGTTTAACACAAAAGTAAATTTATAAAAAAATTTAAAAAATATTCACTTTTATTATTGAATTTATTAACAAAGTCGAATTTGTATTGCGATCCGTAATAACAAAGGAGAATGTAGGTTGGCACACCTGGTGTAAAACAGCTGTTTTGCTGGTAGGCGGGAGATCAACACAACGGCGGGAACTACCAGCTGGCCTGTGCACAATTAATCACTGACACACGGATCATGTCTTCTTTCACCTCTGAGCTGGGCGTTATCCGGAATAAAGTACTTGTCGAGTTTTTGCTGAACACGGGGTGAAAACGGATTCAAAATGTTGTCCTGCCTCCTCCTCCCCCTCCGATTCAAAGTCATTTGTAATTTTCTATACTAAGTTGTGACGTACTGATAATATTGTTTGTGATTAGTTCACATTGTAACTACACTTGCGGCTTGTATGTAGTCCCAAAACGTTTGTTTTAGATCGTGTTTTAATACGTAAATGAAAACCTATCAGTCAATAGTTCATTTTAAAGTTGTGACGTTGTTTTAGCAAATTTTGCCTATAGGGAAGAAGCTATTACCGTAATTGGCATGGTAAGAATTCTCTATATATATCTATGCCTCTGTTTATAGAGATATACAGATATTTATGCGTTTGCACTCTAGTGGTCGCATTTTTTGTCCGATTAACTTCAAATTTGGTAGGGACGTTCCATTCTGTAATCAGTTGGACAAGTTCGTTGTGCAAAACAATCGGAAAACTATAAACCCTTTTATGGGGATTAATCTTTCAAATTTCAAGTTTTTGGGTCCAAAAGGGTCAGAAAAGCCCCGGATGTAACATTAATGCATGTAAAAAGATGGGAATTAGTGAGGCGAAAGTTTTAAGCCATCTCTCGTTATTCTAGCATAAATATTTACCGAGTTATTAAAGAAAATGTGTTTCGACTAAACACAGTACATTGTCTTATGGGGGTTTTACACTAGAAAAGCTTGTTATTCCTTTGTTAGAGTACTTATATCATCCCCAGCTACTCACGCCTACTTTAAAGCCTGTCTGGACCTTCTCCTAACCTTATAATGCGCAAAATTGTATTCCCAGTTTTGCAGGTAAATGAAACCAGGAGCATCAGAACAGCCAAAACATCAATGTTTTCAGATTTTAATAAAAATTGGAATACGTGTATGTTTTTAAGCTGGTTTTGAGTTTTAAAAGTTTTTATGTGGAAATTCACTTCCCTCACGTCAGCGTGCTGCGTGCGAACCCCTTTTACAAATATTTTAATCAATGTTGGGAGTGAAATAAAAAAATGCAGACGAAATCTAGTTAATAACTAAATACCTTTATGAAGCGTACCCACCACTCTGCAGTTGAACCACAGCTATTTTAATAAAGATAAGCCAGTGACAGTCAGATGAGAGTGCGGTTTCATTAAAACTGCTGAGGATGCATTGCTCGACAACCGCCATTGCTGCTAACCAGCGGGACTATCTGCCCATTGCTGTAACCATCGGGCCGAGCTTAGCTCAGTGAAGGTAATTTATTTACTAGCAATCCGAATGTATAAATCATCACACTTCTTTCCATAAGAAAGCCGAACCCGAGAAAATCCCGAAGCAAGAATTTGATCCGCTCATTCGTTCCAGTGCAAATTCATTATCACTAGCCAACTTTCCCTTTGTATATTTATCGTAGTTCTATCCTGTAATTTGTGTGCTGAATGGACTCACCTAACAAATCTGAAAACTTTCTAGGGTGTAGCAATTTTTTACAACAATGGGACACTCCAGAGGAGGTACCATCAGGATCAAACGTCGGTATGGGGGTATTAGGAGTGATACAACTACATCAAGATATGAAAATAGCCTTTTCCAATGTAAAATACCAATAAGACAACGTACTGTGTTTACTAAATTTTCATTTTCTTTGACAACTCGGTAAATATTGGTGCTAGAATGATGAGGGAGGGCTTAAGATGTCTACCTTTTTACGACCTATAATTACTGCATTAATTTTACATACGGGGGGTTTCTGACCCTTTTTGGGCCCCAAAAAACCCAAAATTTAAATTTCAGAATCCCAAAAAAGAGGTTTAAAGTTTTCCGATTGTGTTGCCCAACGAACTTGTCCAACTTATTTTAAAAAGGAGTGCCCCTGCTAAATTTGAAGTAAATCGGTCAAAAGATGCGACCGCTAGAGTGCTTTATCAATTTTGTTTATGAACGTCAACGAAATTGTTGACCAGAGCATATTACAATCGCTTTTAAGGGAGCTGTCTAAACCCCTCAACAATTCTTGGATAGCCCGGGATTTGAACCCGTGACAACTGGGATCGAAGTCCAAGAAGCTAACCGTTAAGCTAGGAAGATGCCCAAGAAGAAACAATAACTAATCTAAAAATGTTGTGAGGCTCTCCGGAAGAACCGCCCATTCCTGCGACACCACTAGAGACTCATTAAACATCAAGGATGTCCTAGGGTGTCCGAGGATCAGTCAAGGTCACACGACTAACCCAGAAATGAGTCAATTCCAACGTTTACAAAAATTGTTCTGCCGTTTTTGATATAAAAGTTGCAAGAAGATCTTACATGTATTAAACTATTTAATTTTAAAAATAAAAATGTCATTACCTTAAAAATAGCAGTTTTCAATACTATAAACGCTGATAACTTTTGATAATGTTTTCTGCCAACCGCTCAAGGCCGCAGTACAGGTCCACAGTCATTGCTAGTATCGCGTAATTTGTGTGAACAGATAATCACATAATTGCGGCACTCCTAATCCTAATGCACAGCCAGTTCGTTCTGCGATATCACCATGGATCTAACCGTCGCTGTTCTCATGGTAAGTAAAGCAGTTCTATAAAAGAAAATTGCATGGGGGCCGAGCTTTGCTCGAGGAAGGTCAGTAAGATTGATTAGATGACTTGTAGTAATATTTCATCACTTCCTTCTACTGATTATCAGATTTACATTGTTCATTTGCCTGTTTTCTGCATGTTTAAGGTCACTCTAGTTGTTATTTGTACTTCAATGTTCCAACCTTATCTGTTTTCTCGGTAAGTAATGCCATGAAAATACGTATTGTGCGGCAACGAGGAGAAAGGGTCCCCCCGCTTCCTAGCCCCACCAATATTGCTGCCGATATGGCGACGTCCTAAATCGACGCTTCCGGCAGATACTGCATGGCGTGGTTTGGCCGATGTTAGTGATGGGACAAACCACTGATTTTAACCATCCGATGAATCATCCGATGGTTAGATGGATGATTCTGGCAGTGGGGGAGATGCCTGCGCTGCTGTGCGGAGGATTCATCTGTTTAACGGATGGTTAGGTGAAACATCCGTACACGGGTGTTTTAGATGTTTCGCACGAAGGAATAGTTGTTTCCTTGGTTGTTGGCTTCAGCTTGTTATGTAATCTAGACCGATTAAACTGTTTTAATTTCGATAACAATTAATTTACTTTGTCAACAATTTTAATTAATTCACAGTAAATCTCGCAATATATATCGTAACTGTATATAAAATAGAACAATTAACATTTGTTTAAACTTGTGTTTTTTTGTTTCTTTAAGTACGTTTATAAACGGATAATACATTTACCTATTTCAATGCATGTTCCGTAACAGTAGAAATGCACATACATGGATGAATTAATTTGGGAGAATTATTCATCCACAGATAAAAAGTTGGAATGGATGGTTTTACAACTAGATGTATAAATTGATCTGAACAGGTGGTTCACCTGCATATGGACAGATGATTCATCCAGATGAAAACTGAAGTCCCCAGCGTATGAATCGGTTGGCACTCAAAAACCGGAATAATCGTTTGTTTTCATCCAATGGTTCCCATCACTAGGCCGATGCTGTAACTAGTTGGCTCGTAGCTGCCCGACCGATTCCTTTATCCATGCTGCCGGACAACATACGCTATTAAATTGGATTACGCTTTGCTTGCTTACTTGATTGCTTCTCCGATCCCAAAAACGGCTCCAACGATTTATTTCAACAGTGTTAACTAACATATTTCTGGATTAAAAATAAGTTCTTGACAGGTCTCAGCCCCAGAACAAATCGAATTACGTATAAAAAGGGATTTTAAAAGTTAAAAATTAACATTGGGCATGGAGTAACAGCTTTTTATAAATAATCAGTGACCTGCCAAAGTAATACTCATATAGTTTAAGTATTACCATTGATTTTGAATACAGTAACTCTGTAACTAAAACCATCGAATGAAGATTACATTAGAATGGTCATGACATATCAACAAATTAATCAACGGCACATTGAGATATAATAACAACTGGAGTGACATTTTAATCATGCAGGAAAGAGGTTAATGAGCTAAGCCAATTTTGTTGTCAGTATAGAGACTTGGTGAAACATTACTCCAAGTCATCTAAACAAACTTTCCCCGAGCAAAGCTCGGCCCCAGGTACTAGTTTGTAAACGAAATAACCCACTCATAGGTCTGAACAGTAAATAGTAATTTAAACTATTACATCTCTGTTAGTTTTGCTTTCAGCATGTAATTATCTTTTTTCAGACTTTAGCGTGTAATGGATTCTTTGGGGGCGTGATCGGATACGCCCGGACAAGTAAGTTTACGTTATTAGTGAATTTCCTATGGAAAGTGAACTATTACCAAGCATGACAAAGCATTAAACAATAGCATTACCACTGGCTTTTGGCACTAGCTATTAGCATGAAGTGACCCGCACGGTGAAATTTAATCCCCGGGACCACCATAAAAGTTCCCTAAACACGTTTGAGGGGTCGCTAACAACTTTATATGTACTAGTTGTCCTGTTGCTCGAATCCGAGCAAGTTTGTACCCAACGGAAGGTTACTTCAGTTGTAAACAAACATAACAAAACATCTGATATTAAAACGCATGATAACAACGTACTTTCAATCAACACGAAGTTTAGACTTCCGCTGTCGGATAGCGCCACTGTTCCCTTTGCTGTATGTGATGCCCTTTCTTAAAAGTCTGAGACGTATTGGCAAATCTACGTAAAAATACCTTCAATTTAACACCTCAAACGTTAAAATCCGTTCAGACGTTATCGAGTTATGACTGTGAAGAAAAAACCCCTAGCGTATTAATATATATATATATATATATATATATATATATATATATATATATATACATAATTAAATTAACATTTAAAGGCTACCATATGATAAATGTAAACAAATTAACATGAGTACCCTAGAGAAATCATTTTAATTAATTAATACTTACATGTTTCGACTCATAAAAGTCATGATCACAATGCTAGATTAGCTTAATACATAACCTTATTTTTTCACTATTATCCAAAAAAGGTACATATATATAAAGTGTGTGTGTGTGTGTGTGTGTGTGTGTGTGTGTGTGTGTGTGTGCGTGTGTGTGTGTGTTCGCACTCTAGCGGTCGCAATTTTTGTCCGATTTACTTGAAATTTGAACGGGACCTTCCCTTTTGAAACAGTTGGACAAGTTAGGTAGGCAAAACAATCGGGCAGCTCTAACTCCCTTTTTACGGGATTAAATTCCAAATTTTGAGTTTTAGGGGCTCAAAAGGGTCATTAACTTCAAAATTATTGAATATTACATTGTTTTACGTAAAAAGTTGAAAGATTTAAGCAATCTCGCATCATTATAGCTTACGTAATTACCGAGTTATTAAAGAAAATGTTAGTTGACTTCTTATTGATTTTCTAAGTGTTCTTACTTAATTATACTTTTAAATTGCTTACTCTTAACTAATTATCTGCTCGGATGTGTTCAGGGGAAGTGGATATAAAAAGTGACGCTCTCGGGATCTGAGGGCAATGGCTGCCATGTGCTAAGCCTAGCTTCTCTTTACAAAAATCAGTGTTTTTACTTACAAAATTCCCTAGGCTATTTAAATATAGCTCACAAATGATCTCCTTTGACTTGATAATAAATATACTTATACTTGTGGTCTCCTTTACTTTATTGTAGTGAGTAGAATGTGTTTTGTATTTACTCTGGATGTCAACAAAAGGTAGGTGTACAATTTCTAAGATTTCTTTAACTATTTGAATAAAATACAGAGTTACAGAGGAACAATACAATATTTATTTATCTATTAGTACAATTATGTTTCAAAAAGTTCTCAATTAAAGGGATTTACAATAATATACAACTCAGGGGGAACAGTTACAATGTGTGGCCTAGCCTAAAAGGTAAATGACAAACATACTTGTAGGCTTAAAACTAAATGTTCATATTTTGGGTTCTAAATGGGGTTTCTTTACAAATGAGAGCTCTTTTTCTCAGGGGGAAAGTATCGTGCTGACTTGAATAACGTTGGGATGATATTTGAAAGAATATTAAGTCCAATTAAGCTGATGTGTTGAAAAATTACAACAATGGAAATTTTGGTTGTTGTCCAAAAGGAGAGTCCAATGGTTTCACTGACTTTATGAATGGTTAAAATACTCAAAATTAAATTTGGAAAAATAGTTCAATATAAAAATACTATCTTGAGGTTACTTTAACTTTCAGAACATTAGGCTTGTTCTATTTAAATGTCTGTATTCTTTCCAGTCCCTAAATAGAATACAATGGAAGGAGTTTACCAATCTGCTTACAAATGTTCTTCGCTCAAATACCAGTTTTTGGGGGAAATCAAATAAAAAGGAGTGAATTTAAAGATGGTATTAATTGAGCAGTAAGTCCCTAATAAAATGAGCACTAAGCAATGCAAAACTTAGGCCATACTGGGAAATTTAAAATAGGAACTGTGTCCTTCACAGATTCTAGGTCTTAACACTATGGCATCTGGAGCAAGAAGAAAGATCTAGTAGAGATGAGGTCTGGAAGCATGGTCCATTGTTGAGAAGCACATGGTCACACAATTGTTAACACTGGTCACTGTAATTTAGATTCCTTAAAGACTATTTTTGAAAAGTATATTATATTAAATTTTAATTCTATTGCAATCCTCTCACATAACTTATATCTAAAATATTATTATTAACAAACATATTAAATTAAGTGAGTAGGCTATTATATGGGGATAGGCTATGAATAATTATTGGTGATTAAATTAATGAAATACATATTATTATACAATTGCACAGATAAATAAACATTAAATATATAGAGGGGAATGCTTTCTGAGGAGTGATAATAAATGATGATTATTATTAGGCACAAACATGGGACAATTAATACAAATAACACATTTAGGGGAAATTAATTAATTAACACATTTATATGGAAACTTAAATATAAAATAACACATAATAAGAAAATTATCACTAAATTATGAATAAATGACATGTAATACTATAATTATCTCCTCAGAAATCTGTATGATATGAAATTACAGACAGATTTCGATCAAGTATGAAATGGAATACATGAATTATTTAGTATGAAATATATTTATAGCTAGTTATGAGGTACATTAAATGATTGATGTTGGTTGGTGATAATACACTTCTTATTCTAAATTTACATAAACATAGGAACAATACATAAATGGGGAAATATGGGATGAGGGATTAAGATAGTTCATGACCGCACAGGGGAATTTGGGATTAAGGGAACATTTAATATAACATTGTTTATTGGCATGGGGATGAAGTTCTTCACTCGCATAAAAACACTTTGGTTTATACATTGTTTGTTACAAGGGCAAAATTCACTGTTTATAATCATCGCAGTTATAAATAAATTGTTATTCAACACTGTTTTGGGGAATAATCACACTGTTCATTTGGGGAATATGGAAGGGGTACGCACTCGCGGTTAAGGTTCATGACGATCTCCTCATGTAAAATTATTACACCTGATGGATGATGATGATGATGGACTATTTACACTGTTTTAAGAGTTTATGTTGTCAGGGTCTTCTTCACTATATACATTATCCTCTTCTATTATCGGTTCTATGTATCTTTTTAATGCAGATATGTGATTTGGTCCAAATAAGATGTCTTCGTTCTCTCTGGTTACATGAAAAGTAGATTTTCCTAATATTTGCTTGATGACGAATGGTCCTTCGTAAACCTCGAAAAGCTTTGCAGTTTCTCCATAAATAGCTCGGGGAAAACATGTTTATACTTATTTAATAGCTGACTTAAAATTGTTTGTTCTTCTTTCTTGATATAATCATTTGATGCTAAAGATGTATTAATTTCTTCTTGTGTCAATGTGCTGTCGTTTATTGGATTTGTTTGTAACTCATTGAAGTTGTGCGCTGTGCTATCATATTTATCATATATTAAATCATCATTTTACTCATCGTACATCATATTATCAAAATTATTATTCATATTATTATTTGGCCTATGGCTATTATTAATTATTATTTGACATAACTGTCCTTCATGACGACACATATTAAACTTCATTGTAACATTATCATTATTGATTTTCATATTTATTTCGTTTGAATTGAAATTTAAATCCATTTTGAGGGCAGATAGAACATCGACTCCGAGAATTATGGGTTTTATTAAATGTGGCACTATCAAATATTCAATTAGCATCGTATGTTTATCAATGGTAGTGGGAACATATATTGTGCGGGAAACACGTTTAGACTTTTCTCCAACAGCTGTTTTGATAACGGTGTTGTTCACTGGTAATTCTTCAAATGGTTGTAGCTTCATTTTATTTTCGTTGAACCAAGCTTCGGCTATACAAGTTACAGAAGAACCCGAATCAATTAAGGCACTAGTGCTGATATTATTAAATGTTATATTGATTTCTGGACAGTTAATTTGTTTATAATTTGAATTGACATCATTTTCGTACTCATCTTCTAAAAGGAAATTTTTTTCACATATTATGTTGTTGGACTGCATAAGATTTATAGAGTGATTGATAGTTTGACCGAGGATAGTGTAAGTAGGCGCTGTATTTAATGGGTGATCGCATGACAACATAACCCTTTCTCGGCCGTGGTCTACAGCGCCGAGTCGTTTCCCTGTCTCGTTTGAGACGGTGAGGAACGTGGACTAGCAGTATTGTTGTTACTTGAATGGGGGCTCATTGGAGATACAGTTGGAGCATTAGGTGGATTGGGATTCTGTCTAAATATGGCGCAGAGTTGATTCTGTTCGTTGGTAGGGTGTTGACGATCATTTTTGTAGTTTTGTTCATAGTTTCTGGGATGATATTGCTCACGTTGATACGGCTTGTTGTCATGATGACTTCTATGGTATTGCTGGTTGTTGTTACCATTATTCCTGTAATTTTGTTGATTTCGATACAAAGAGTTGTTTGGAGGGTATTTATTCTGTTGATAATTGTGGTAGTTGTTCATTTTCGGTTGATAGGCCCGTTGGTTAGCATATCGATCGTTGTAATTCTGTTGGTTCGAAGTGGTTGGACTGGCTGGTCGGTTGCTTTGCTGGTTGTTGTGGTTCCTGGCTTTCTTAGGTCCATCTTTTTTGTCTTCTTTCTGCAGTAGTCTCTCCATCGCTCGGATCGTGGTGATGTTCTGTACGCTTATGCTGTCTTGGATTATTGCGTCAAATCGCTCCGCCATAAGAGTCACTATCTCCTCTTCACTTAGGCTAGGTGTCATTGATTGTAGTAGCAATACTCTTTTTGTCAAGTACTCCGTCCGGCTTAACGTTCCGTTGGCTCTATACTTCTCCGACTCGATTTTTGCTTTAATCCCTCGTTGGACTGCCTGGCTCCAGTATTTGAGTTCGAATTCTCTCGCAAAATGTTCCCAATCAATAATTTCACTTTTTATCAGCTGTAGCCATCATGATGCTGGTCCTTCGAATGATGTCTCAAGCAGGTCTTTCAGATACTCAGTTGAGTCACAACATTGGTTCCTTTCGATTCCTCGTTCGTAATACCTTCTCAATTTGTATAAATATTCATTTGGATTGCCGCTCCGTCCATTAAATTTCGGCATTCGACGATCATTGGCTTCGCTTCCACTGCATATTACTTTGATTTGTCCGGCCATTCCGTTTAATTGATTTGCTTGCTTCAGATTGGTTACTTCAGTTTCACATTTGTTTAAATTTTGATTCAAGGTTTGGATTTCAATTTGTTGTGCCTCAATTAGTTTTGTTTGCAATGTAATTTTGGGGATAACTTCATTTTTCAGTGCCGTTAGGTTTGCTTTTGAATTACGTTCATTATCCAATTGCGTTTTGACAGTTAATTAATTCTTCTATTTTCAGATCAAAATTTTGCTTATGCTCTTCCAGATGTGTTTTGACGGTAGATATAATATTTTCCTGATATTGTTTATTTTCAAATTCGGCAGCGATCTGTTGTTGTGAGATACTGTCCAGCACGAATTGCCTCATTTGAGTTTGTGAATTTTCAATTCTAAGTATTAATTTGTCAGTTAATTTTGCAGTTTCCTCAGATTGGGCATTTTGGGTCATTTTGATGGCATTAATTTCTGATCGAATTTCGATTTGGTTTTCTCTGGTTTCTTGTATCTGCGATTCGAAAGCATTTCGACAGGCTTGAATTTCCTGCTGAGTTTCGTTGGTCTTATCGTGGATGATTTTGGTCAATTCGGTCTTGGTTTGATTTATTTGTTGTTGGAAATTTGCATTAATTGTTTGAATTTCAGATTTAGTTCCTTGAATTTCAGATTTAGTTTCTCGTATTTCGGATTTTAATTCAGCATTATTCTGTTCGATTTTGGCGCTGGTCTGTTCAATTTTCGTATTTAAATCAAGACTAGTTTGCTCAATTTTGTTTCCCAAATTAGTCATAAGGGCGACAAGCATATTCATATCGATTGCAGGTGTCGGTGTAGTCGGGTTTGTAACATTTAATCCGCTAGTTGCATCGTCCGTGTGTGTATCAGTCATCGGACGTGAAGAATGAATGAGCGTCGACTCGTTCAATGAGCTTGCGATACGTCCTCGTTCACTCTGATCAATGAATCCAGTTCGGGAGCCTTCGGGTGTGTCCGTCAGCGTTCGGGTCGGTCGGCTGGCGATACTTCGTTCAGGTGTTGAGAAAGCAGAGTTAGCGTCTAAGGGCAGGCTGAGAGAGAAATCTCGCGTAGAGGTTACGAAATCGACGTTCTCTGATTGGCTGATGGGGTCGGCGTAGGTTTGGCGGTCTTTGGTTTTGACAGTTTCGTCTTCGTTCTGCGCAACATGGCGGCTGCGGGTTTCATCGTCGCTCGAGTCGGCGTCTGCTACGGGGTAGTTTCTTGTTTTCCGTAGATTGTACTTGTTTTCGGCCATCGTGTGTTCGTTTTATTATAATATGCGAGATAGTTAAATATGCGGTACCTTTATACACTGTTATTATTGGTGGGGAGGGAAACAATTACGGGAACTTAATATTAAATATGGTCTTATTCTAGGCTTACTCTAGTTGAGGATTGCAATGTTTATCAACTGTTATTCAAGCCAGTACGTTGGGTCGCCAAATTCTTATTTGATTTTCTTGTTACTTAATTACTTATGATTCTAAATTGCTTACTCTTAACTAATTATCTGCTCGGATGTGTTCAGGGGAAGTGGATATAAAAAGTGACGCTCTCGGGATCTGAGGGCAATGGCTGCCATGTGCTAAGCCTAGCTTCCCTTTACAAAAATCAGTGTTATTACTTACAAAATTCCCTAGGCTATTTAAATATAGCTCACAAATGATCTCCTTTGACTTGATAATAAATATACTTATACTTGTGGTCTCCTTTACTTTATTGTAGTGAGTAGAATGTGTTTTGTATTTACTCTGGATGTCAACAAAAGGTAGGTGTACAATTTCTAAGATTTCTTTAACTATTTGAATAAAATACAGAGTTACAGAGGAACAATACAATATTTATTTATCTATTAGTACAATTATGTTTCAAAAAGTTCTCAATTAAAGGGATTTACAATAATATACAACTCAGGGGGAACAGTTACAATGTGTGGTCTAGCCTAGAAGGTAAATGACAAACATACTTGTAGGCTTAAAACTAAATGTTCATATTTTGGGTTCTAAATGGGGTTTCTTTACAAATGAGGGCTCTTTTTCTCAAGGGGAAAGTATCGTGCTGACTTGAATAACGTTGGGATGATATTTGAAAGAATATTAAGTCCAATTAAGCTGATGTGTTGAAAAATTACAACAATGGAAATTTTGGTTATTGTCCAAAAGGAGAGTCCAATGGTTTCACTGACTTTATGAATGGTTAAAATACTCAAAATTAAATTTGGAAAAATAGTTCAATATAAAAATACTATCTTGAGGTTACTTTAACTTTCAGAACATTAGGCTTGTTCTATTTAAATGTCTGTATTCTTTCCAGTCCCTAAATAGAATACAATGGAAGGAGTTTACCAATCTGCTTACAAATGTTCTTCGCTCAAATACCAGTTTTTGGGGGAAATCAAATAAAAAGGAGTGAATTTAAAGATGGTATTAATTGAGCAGTAAGTCCCTAATAAAATGAGCACTAAGCAATGCAAAACTTAGGCCATACTGGGAAATTTAAAATAGGAACTGTGTCCTTCACAGATTCTAGGTCTTAACACTATGGCATCTGGAGCAAGAAGAAAGATCTAGTAGAGATGAGGTCTGGAAGCATGGTCCATTGTTGAGAAGCACATGGTCACACAATTGTTAACACTGGTCACTGTAATTTAGATTCCTTAAAGACTATTTTTGAAAAGTATATTATATTAAATTTTAATTCTATTGCAATCCTCTCACATAACTTATATCTAAAATATTATTATTAACAAACATATTAAATTAAGTGAGTAGGCTATTATATGGGGATAGGCTATGAATAATTATTGGTGATTAAATTAATGAAATACATATTATTATACAATTGCACAGATAAATAAACATTAAATATATAGAGGGGAATGCTTTCTGAGGAGTGATAATAAATGATGATTATTATTAGGCACAACCATGGGACAATTAATACAAATAACACATTTAGGGGAAATTAATTAATTAACACATTTATATGGAAACTTAAATATAAAATAACACATAATAAGAAAATTATCACTAAATTATGAATAAATGACATGTAATACTATAATTATCTCCTCAGAAATCTGTATGATATGAAATTACAGACAGATTTCGATCAAGTATGAAATGGAATACATGAATTATTTAGTATGAAATATATTTATAGCTAGTTATGAGGTACATTAAATGATTGATGTTGGTTGGTGATAATACACTTCTTATTCTAAATTTACATAAACATAGGAACAATACATAAATGGGGAAATATGGGATGAGGGATTAAGATAGTTCATGACCGCACAGGGGAATTTGGGATTAAGGGAACATTTAATATAACATTGTTTATTGGCATGGGGATGAAGTTCTTCACTCGCATAAAAACACTTTGGTTTATACATTGTTTGTTACAAGGGCAAAATTCACTGTTTATAATCATCGCAGTTATAAATAAATTGTTATTCAACACTGTTTTGGGGAATAATCACACTGTTCATTTGGGGAATATGGAAGGGGTACGCACTCGCGGTTAAGGTTCATGACGATCTCCTCATGTAAAATTATTACACCTGATGGATGATGATGATGATGGACTATTTACACTGTTTTAAGAGTTTATGTTGTCAGGGTCTTCTTCACTATATACATTATCCTCTTCTATTATCGGTTCTATGTATCTTTTTAATGCAGATATGTGATTTGGTCCAAATAAGATGTCTTCGTTCTCTCTGGTTACATGAAAAGTAGATTTTCCTAATATTTGCTTGATGACGAATGGTCCTTCGTAAACCTCGAAAAGCTTTGCAGTTTCTCCATAAATAGCTCGGGGAAAACATGTTTATACTTATTTAATAGCTGACTTAAAATTGTTTGTTCTTCTTTCTTGATATAATCATTTGATGCTAAAGATGTATTAATTTCTTCTTGTGTCAATGTGCTGTCGTTTATTGGATTTGTTTGTAACTCATTGAAGTTGTGCGCTGTGCTATCATATTTATCATATATTAAATCATCATTGTACTCATCGTACATCATATTATCAAAATTATTATTCATATTATTATTTGGCCTATGGCTATTATTAATTATTATTTGACATAACTGTCCTTCATGACGACACATATTAAACTTCATTGTAACATTATCATTATTGATTTTCATATTTATTTCGTTTGAATTGAAATTTAAATCCATTTTGAGGGCAGATAGAACATCGACTCCGAGAATTATGGGTTTTATTAAATGTGGCACTATCAAATATTCAATTAGCATCGTATGTTTATCAATGGTAGTGGGAACATATATTGTGCGGGAAACACGTTTAGACTTTTCTCCAACAGCTGTTTTGATAACGGTGTTGTTCACTGGTAATTCTTCAAATGGTTGTAGCTTCATTTTATTTTCGTTGAACCAAGCTTCGGCTATACAAGTTACAGAAGAACCCGAATCAATTAAGGCACTAGTGCTGATATTATTAAATGTTATATTGATTTCTGGACAGTTAATTTGTTTATAATTTGAATTGACATCATTTTCGTACTCATCTTCTAAAAGGAAATTTTTTTCACATATTATGTTGTTGGACTGCATAAGATTTATAGAGTGATTGATAGTTTGACCGAGGATAGTGTAAGTAGGCGCTGTATTTAATGGGTGATCGCATGACAACATAACCCTTTCTCGGCCGTGGTCTACAGCGCCGAGTCGTTTCCCTGTCTCGTTTGAGACGGTGAGGAACGTGGACTAGCAGTATTGTTGTTACTTGAATGGGGGCTCATTGGAGATACAGTTGGAGCATTAGGTGGATTGGGATTCTGTCTAAATATGGCGCAGAGTTGATTCTGTTCGTTGGTAGGGTGTTGACGATCATTTTTGTAGTTTTGTTCATAGTTTCTGGGATGATATTGCTCACGTTGATACGGCTTGTTGTCATGATGACTTCTATGGTATTGCTGGTTGTTGTTACCATTATTCCTGTAATTTTGTTGATTTCGATACAAAGAGTTGTTTGGAGGGTATTTATTCTGTTGATAATTGTGGTAGTTGTTCATTTTCGGTTGATAGGCCCGTTGGTTAGCATATCGATCGTTGTAATTCTGTTGGTTCGAAGTGGTTGGACTGGCTGGTCGGTTGCTTTGCTGGTTGTTGTGGTTCCTGGCTTTCTTAGGTCCATCTTTTTTGTCTTCTTTCTGCAGTAGTCTCTCCATCGCTCGGATCGTGGTGATGTTCTGTACGCTTATGCTGTCTTGGATTATTGCGTCAAATCGCTCCACCATAAGAGTCACTATCTCCTCTTCACTTAGGCTAGGTGTCATTGATTGTAGTAGCAATACTCTTTTTGTCAAGTACTCCGTCCGGCTTAACGTTCCGTTGGCTCTATACTTATCCGACTCGATTTTTGCTTTAATCCCTCGTTGGACTGCCTGGCTCCAGTATTTGAGTTCGAATTCTCTCGCAAAATGTTCCCAATCAATAATTTCACTTTTTATCAGCTGTAGCCATCGTGATGCTGGTCCTTCGAATGATGTCTCAAGCAGGTCTTTCAGATACTCAGTTGAGTCACAACATTGGTTCCTTTCGATTCCTCGTTCGTAATACCTTCTCAATTTGTATAAATATTCATTTGGATTGCCGCTCCGTCCATTAAATTTCGGCATTAGACGATCATTGGCTTCGCTTCCACTGCATATTACTTTGATTTGTCCGGCCATTCCGTTTAATTGATTTGCTTGCTTCAGATTGGTTACTTCAGTTTCACATTTGTTTAAATTTTGATTCAAGGTTTGGATTTCAATTTGTTGTGCCTCAATTAGTTTTGTTTGCAATGTAATTTTGGGGATAACTTCATTTTTCAGTGCCGTTAGGTTTGCTTTTGAATTACGTTCATTATCCAATTGCGTTTTGACAGTTAATTAATTCTTCTATTTTCAGATCAAAATTTTGCTTATGCTCTTCCAGATGTGTTTTGACGGTAGATATAATATTTTCCTGATATTGTTTATTTTCAAATTCGGCAGCGATCTGTTGTTGTGAGATACTGTCCAGCACGAATTGCCTCATTTGAGTTTGTGAATTTTCAATTCTAAGTATTAATTTGTCAGTTAATTTTGCAGTTTCCTCAGATTGGGCATTTTGGGTCATTTTGATGGCATTAATTTCTGATCGAATTTCGATTTGGTTTTCTCTGGTTTCTTGTATCTGCGATTCGAAAGCATTTCGACAGGCTTGAATTTCCTGCTGAGTTTCGTTGGTCTTATCGTGGATGATTTTGGTCAATTCGGTCTTGGTTTGATTTATTTGTTGTTGGAAATTTGCATTAATTGTTTGAATTTCAGATTTAGTTCCTTGAATTTCAGATTTAGTTTCTCGTATTTCGGATTTTAATTCAGCATTATTCTGTTCGATTTTGGCGCTGGTCTGTTCAATTTTCGTATTTAAATCAAGACTAGTTTGCTCAATTTTGTTTCCCAAATTAGTCATAAGGGCGACAAGCATATTCATATCGATTGCAGGTGTCGGTGTAGTCGGGTTTGTAACATTTAATCCGCTAGTTGCATCGTCCGTGTGTGTATCAGTCATCGGACGTGAAGAATGAATGAGCGTCGACTCGTTCAATGAGCTTGCGATACGTCCTCGTTCACTCTGATCAATGAATCCAGTTCGGGAGCCTTCGGGTGTGTCCGTCAGCGTTCGGGTCGGTCGGCTGGCGATACTTCGTTCAGGTGTTGAGAAAGCAGAGTTAGCGTCTAAGGGCAGGCTGAGAGAGAAATCTCGCGTAGAGGTTACGAAATCGACGTTCTCTGATTGGCTGATGGGGTCGGCGTAGGTTTGGCGGTCTTTGGTTTTGACAGTTTCGTCTTCGTTCTGCGCAACATGGCGGCTGCTGGTTTCATCGTCGCTCGAGTCGGCGTCTGCTACGGGGTAGTTTCTTGTTTTCCGTAGATTGTACTTGTTTTCGGCCATCGTGTGTTCGTTTTATTATAATATGCGAGATAGTTAAATATGCGGTACCTTTATACACTGTTATTATTGGTGGGGAGGGAAACAATTACGGGAACTTAATATTAAATATGGTCTTATTCTAGGCTTACTCTAGTTGAGGATTGCAATGTTTATCAACTGTTATTCAAGCCAGTACGTTGGGTCGCCAAATTCTTATTTGATTTTCTTGTTACTTAATTACTTATGATTCTAAATTGCTTACTCTTAACTAATTATCTGCTCGGATGTGTTCAGGGGAAGTGGATATAAAAAGTGACGCTCTCGGGATCTGAGGGCAATGGCTGCCATGTGCTAAGCCTAGCTTCCCTTTACAAAAATCAGTGTTATTACTTACAAAATTCCCTAGGCTATTTAAATATAGCTCACAAATGATCTCCTTTGACTTGATAATAAATATACTTATACTTGTGGTCTCCTTTACTTTATTGTAGTGAGTAGAATGTGTTTTGTATTTACTCTGGATGTCAACAAAAGGTAGGTGTACAATTTCTAAGATTTCTTTAACTATTTGAATAAAATACAGAGTTACAGAGGAACAATACAATATTTATTTATCTATTAGTACAATTATGTTTCAAAAAGTTCTCAATTAAAGGGATTTACAATAATATACAACTCAGGGGGAACAGTTACAATGTGTGGTCTAGCCTAGAAGGTAAATGACAAACATACTTGTAGGCTTAAAACTAAATGTTCATATTTTGGGTTCTAAATGGGGTTTCTTTACAAATGAGGGCTCTTTTTCTCAGGGGGAAAGTATCGTGCTGACTTGAATAACGTTGGGATGATATTTGAAAGAATATTAAGTCCAATTAAGCTGATGTGTTGAAAAATTACAACAATGGAAATTTTGGTTATTGTCCAAAAGGAGAGTCCAATGGTTTCACTGACTTTATGAATGGTTAAAATACTCAAAATTAAATTTGGAAAAATAGTTCAATATAAAAATACTATCTTGAGGTTACTTTAACTTTCAGAACATTAGGCTTGTTCTATTTAAATGTCTGTATTCTTTCCAGTCCCTAAATAGAATACAATGGAAGGAGTTTACCAATCTGCTTACAAATGTTCTTCGCTCAAATACCAGTTTTTGGGGGAAATCAAATAAAAAGGAGTGAATTTAAAGATGGTATTAATTGAGCAGTAAGTCCCTAATAAAATGAGCACTAAGCAATGCAAAACTTAGGCCATACTGGGAAATTTAAAATAGGAACTGTGTCCTTCACAGATTCTAGGTCTTAACACTATGGCATCTGGAGCAAGAAGAAAGATCTAGTAGAGATGAAGTCTGGAAGCATGGTCCATTGTTGAGAAGCACATGGTCACACAATTGTTAACACTGGTCACTGTAATTTAGATTCCTTAAAGACTATTTTTGAAAAGTATATTATATTAAATTTTAATTCTATTGCAATCCTCTCACATAACTTATATCTAAAATATTATTATTAACAAACATATTAAATTAAGTGAGTAGGCTATTATATGGGGATAGGCTATGAATAATTATTGGTGATTAAATTAATGAAATACATATTATTATACAATTGCACAGATAAATAAACATTAAATATATAGAGGGGAATGCTTTCTGAGGAGTGATAATAAATGATGATTATTATTAGGCACAAACATGGGACAATTAATACAAATAACACATTTAGGGGAAATTAATTAATTAACACATTTATATGGAAACTTAAATATAAAATAACACATAATAAGAAAATTATCACTAAATGATGAATGAATGACATGTAATACTATAGACTAAACACAGTATGTTGTCTTATAGGATTTTACATTGGAAAAGGCTGTTTTTCATCTTGATGCAGTTTTACCACCCCCAATACCCCTATACCAACTTTTGATCCTGACTATACCTCCTCCTAGCCTTATAATATACAACATTGCCAACCTAAAAGTAATCTTTACTAAAAACAGGAACATCAGAACAGCCAAATAATTAAATATTTCAATTTTCCACAAAAAATGTCACCAGTGTTTGTTTGTAATAGTAAGCGTCCTTGTTTATAAAGAGTGGGCCGAGTAAAAGCGTGGAGGTATTAATAACAAGTAATATTAACAAAAAGAAGAGTGTACCGTAATATTTCTGCTATTAATCTAACTAAAGATGTACCGGTCTGATATGGTCGTGTTAGTTCTTGGTACCTGTGGGCCGAGCTTTGCTCGGTGAAGGTCAGACAGAGCTTTCTCGGGGTTATGTGAGGGTAAATCATAAAACAAAAGTCTTATTGTGTGCAAAGTTTGCATGCAGCGTATTAATAATATAGGTAGATATTACCTATATTATTATACCTATATTATTATAGTGCTCTTGCTGATTACCTGTCCAAAATCTATTAATAGCTGCAATTCAAATAAAATTGTTCTCCATATTAATCGGATGGGCAAAAAACGATCTTTCACGACGGTATGAAGAAAAATTTTTGTATTTATATGGACAGATGTATTTTTGCTGATTACTTGATCACAATGTATTAACTTTTGCAATTATTTTGGTGGAAATACAAACGAAACATCTGTGTTTTTTTAAATTGGAAATTGGAAATGTTACACACTTTTGGTTGTTTGCGATATTTTCGAGCTCAATGACCTAAATATAAAATCTAAAGCCAGTTTCCACATCTGCACACCTAGACGCACGTTTTGGTGTATACTATGTGGGGCAAGTCTTAAAACAATTTACACGTAGCATATTAATAATATAGATAGATAGATGTTATTCATTCATAAATGGTAGTATGTGCCTTTATGCCATCAAGTGGTTATGCTTTATTTATATTCTAATACAAATCATAATTTTAGTCGTCCTCGATACAGCAAACCTGCGTAATCTGTACAATGTTATTCATAAGGAGAGTAGTTAAAATTATATATCTTACTAATTTATAAATGTATTTTTAAAACTAGGTAAGCTGGTTCGTGTGTTGGTGAGGCATATATGTTTGCGTTTCAAATTCGCTGAGTACGCAGGTATTCAAGTTATTTTAAACTTCCAGTTTTCTCAGTGTTGACGGACAAACAACTGTCTGACTATACTAAGGATCCGACGTGGATAGAGAAAACGTGTTCACTAAACTCTGGGCAGCAATATCCTACGGTAACTATCACAATAAGAGCAGTGAAGAATCCCGACAAACTTCCTCCTCGTTATACATTCGCGGACGTTGAATTTAAACAGGACGAAACAAGTGTAAGTAGTTTTTATTCTTTATCAAATGTTAACCTAAAAGCATGGGTTTGGGTTATCGCCTTGAAGGGAGCACAGAATAGAAAAAGAGAGCACACCCATCGTGGAAAGTGAAGCCCACGACCGTATAGATGCCGACAGTAAGATGGCCGGTTGGACACGATGGAATCTGCGCAGTCAGGAACTATTCCAGTGACGACTACGCGCAGTAGAAATGTTTGGCGGGAGAATCGTCGCAGCTCCCTATCCCGCAGCCGTGAGTACTACACCAGCAAGACACGTAGGGGGCCAAACCTTTAGGGCTGAATAGAGTTGTCGCTGCGACAGTTCCCGACGTGTCCAATTCTGCGCTCCCACCACCACCGTATGTGAAATTGCAACAAATAGAAATCTTCTCGGTGTATTGATGTCGACAGTAACGAATAACGAACTTGAAGCTAATTTCTCCCCAAATGATCACTTTCATGAGCAAGAGTCTGAACAAAATCACACAATCTTGTTGAGAGAAGCTTTAAGTAAACCAATTTTACAGTAAGAATTCACCATTTTTAAATATTTGGTGGCTCGATGCACATCCACCATATAAGAAATCTGTCTATTCTGCGCTCTCTGGCGGCTCGTTTGCTGGTATAACTGTTTTAAGCCTTGAATCTATGTTACTAACTGGTTAAAAATAAGTTAGCATTGGATCCAGTAGCTAACGTAAATTTTTCCTTTTAGAGAAGAAGCTTTCCGACTTGGGTACGGAATGGTAAGACCAAGACCCGGGACAGAGATACATTTTTTTTTTGATGTCCTCAGATTAAAAAAAAAACACCAATCGTTCAAATTTGGATATACATATTAGATATATACTGTATATATATTTATTTAATTATTTATCAGTATAAATATACTAGTCGTAAGATATAATAATGGGGGGAAGGAGTTATGTGTATGAATGGGTCACCGATCCACCACCATGCCCTCCACATCCATAACATCCTAGATGTTCAGTAGACCCTACTAGACGGATTATACGTGGTAATGGATGGTGGGACTTGTGATCATTCTGCTTTAAACTTTTATGGTTTTATATAGTTTAGGAGGAGTGATTGTCACAAAAAACCTGCTCGCCTATTAAATAAGTATAGATAGATAAAAAGCAAAGCCCTGGCTGACTGACTGACTCACTTACTCACTCATCACTAATTCTCCACCTTCCCAAGAAGGTAGAGAGCTGAAATTTTGGACACTGGTTCTTTAGGCATGAAATAGGAAAACTAAATGGTTTTCATCCTGATCTGACCTTAGGGCTCCGCCAGGGATCCCGACAAAGTTACCATGTATTTCTTATGGACATTAATTTTTGTTTGAGCTAATGAAAATACAAACAGCTGATCTTGAGTCGTAGTAGTTCCACGGGCTAACCAAAGAGTGCAGCACACCCAACTGTAATAGTTTTAGCGAATTTCCCCTTATAGGGAAGAAGCTATTACCGTAGTCGGCATGGTAGGACCTAGGCCCGGGACCATAATAATTTTTCGTTTTGAGGTCCCCAGACCCCAAAAACACCATTCGTTCGAAACTGTATATATATATATATATATATATATATATATATATATATATGTCCGTGAGCACGATAACTCTTGTAAAAATGATCTGATTTTGATGAAACTTGATATAAACGTGTAAAGCAATATTTATGACTTTAGTTCGAAAACCAGCCAGATCGCTCTATCCGATGGGGTATTTTCGGCGGGGGGGTTTGTACCCCAAAAATGGGTTTTTTGAACTTTTTACATATAATTTTTGAAAAAGTCAAATTTTAGTTTTTACCATTGGATTCAGCTTAAAAACACACCATTTTGTATTTTGATCATTCCTCTATGTCAATTTGTTACCGAGATATTGAAAGTGCTAAACACAGTACATTGTCTAACGTTATTCTTATGGTGGAAAAGACAAATTTTATATATCGCTTATTTATGAACGTATACTGACGAAACTTGGTATACGGCTTCATCTGGTTGTGGTCTATTGATATTTGCTAAAAAAAAATTCCGCCAAAGGCTCCCGTAGCAGCAAACCTGCGTACTCACCCCCCATGTTATTCTTATGGAGAATAATGAAATGCTATATCTCTCTTAATTATGAACATAAATGAATAACAACTGGTATACGACTTCACTTAGTTAGGTCCTATTGATATTAGCGTATAAACCCATTTTTGGTGTTCCTTGTTGCAGCAAACCTGCGTACTCAGCCCCAATATTATTCTTATGGAGAATAATTAAAATTGCATATATCGCTTAGTTGTGAACATGTTTTTATGAAACTTGGTAAGTGGCTTTATGTAATATTGAGACATTTATATCTCTATTGGAGATTCGCTGAGTATGCAGGTTTGCTGCTACGGGGGTATTATAAATTATTTGCTGGGCGAAGCCTGCGGGAACAGCTAGTTAAATATAAAGATATAAAATGAAAAATAATCCTAAAAAATGGTATTTGTACGATGGGATCAGGCGTCGCCACAAAAACTGACCCCCAAATTATTCTTTCGAGAAAACCTTGTGTGTCGTGTTCCGAACGATCCTATTGCCACTATTTGCACCTTTTACACGACATCCATTTAATCTGTTAAACAAGTCTTCATTCATACAATATATCCGAAGTTATTTTTATATCAGTAAGCGCATTTCATTGTAACACATTTCTTATATTAATTACATTTTTAGTTGATAACTAGTAGCCTGTCGCGGCTTCGCTCGCGATCACAACGTAATATTATACTGACATTACCGTTTAAATATTGTGTTACCGTTCCAAAGCCAACATGGCCTGCTGATTAACTGTGTTTACTCTATCCAGCTGATGTCTTAAAACTTATAGTTATTTCTTAATGTTAAGCTTATGGGAAAAAACTCAACTTAAAGGGGCCCCAGGGCCTCACTCACGAATTTTTTCTCTATAAAAAAGGTTTCCTGCACAACTTCATGTTAGGCTCTTTCCAATGACACCAAAAACATGAAAATCGGTTCAGTAGTTTAGGAGGAGTGATTGTCACAAAAAACCTGCTCGCCTATTAAATAAGTATAGATTTCATTGTAAATGATACTGATGTGTAAATGTAAAAATCTTAAAAATTACAATAGTAAATACATTTTTGACGTTTGTAGTACAGTTATAATTCATTGTCGTTTGCAACTGAATCATTTTGAGTTTTGAGATTAAGTTCGATACAGGGTGAAACAAATCAATTCTTATTGTATTCGTATATTTTCCAGGAAGCAAAGCCACTGGCAAAATACAGTTTGAGTTATGACGGTACTGGTGACGATGAATTCCTGCAGGCCGTGTGTACCGGTATCGTCTTCAAAGAGATTTCAGCAAACAAGGTGGTGGTTGGGCTGTACGACACTGCATCAACAATAGACTGGCCCGGTTATGTTAAAATTGTCAAAGTATGTAGCTCAATTCCCTACAGCATCTCCGCAGCTGAAGTGACCGGCGGGCCACTCGAGAACGTAGGATGTGACATTTTGATGAAGGATTACAACATATTGACAAAGCTGACGAATCAAAACGACGCCCCCAAGGAGAAACAATCCACTTAATAAGCAAGAGGTGATTTTGCAAAATTTCCATTTCGTTCGTATCAGGGATGTAGAAAAGTTAATAAACATCTTTAAATAATTCGGTCTACTTATTAGTGAATTTCCTATGGAAAAAGTGAACTATTGGCATGACCCGCAAAGTGAAACTTAAGCCCGGGACCACCATAGAAGTTCCTAACGTGAGTTCTGAACAGGTTATAAGTGTGTGTTCGCACTCTAGCGGTCGCAATCTTTATCCGATTTACTTGAAATTTGGCAGGAACCTTCCCTTCTGTAAACAGTGTGACAAGTTCGATTGGCAAAACAATCGGACAACTCTAACCCCCCTTTTGGGATTCTAATTTTTCAAAATTTGAGTTTTTGGGCCCAAAATGGGTCAGATAATCCCCGAATATAAAACCTCTGAATATTAAATTATTATACGTAAAGCCCCAAAAGTTTTAAGCCCTCCCTCATCATTCTAGCACAATTACTTACCGAGTTATTAAAGAAAATGTTAATTGTTTTAACACAGTACGTTGTCTTAAGGAAATTTTTCTCAGGAAAAGGCTGTTTTCATATCTTCATGTAGTTTTATCACCCCCTATACCCTTACCCCAACTTATTATCCTGACTATACCTTCTCCTAAACTTAGAATGTACAAAATTGCCATCCTAATAGTGAATTTAAATATAAGCAGGAACATCAGAACAGCAAAAAAATAACATTTTTTTAATTTTCCAAAAACATGTTAACAGTCTGTTTTAAACCCTTTTTTTAGAATTTGTTAAATGTTTTAATACGGAAATTCACTTCCCTCACGTCAGCGTTTACATTTTAAAATGTATTGCCAGGGTTTAAAAGTAAGGAAACGATGTAAGGTCTGGCTGTAAGCTATAACAAACAATGTGTTCAGATAAAGTTTATTCCATTCGGCCATTTTAGGGGATTATGTTGCACGAAAACCCTCGAAAAACGACTCATACCGATATACACAGAGTTTTAAATGTTAGACGCTCCAGTCCTCTGCGACCACGTGTTTCTCCCATAAGGCCGATGGTAACTTTCAAAGTCCGTCCCTCTCAACGGATTATCCGAACTCGTTGATAATTTATGGTTCATTTGAAATAAAAGATAATTATCTACCGATTTAAGCGAGACAAAATTTTATATCATAAATAATAATCGTTTAAAAAAAATTCAAAATACATATTATTACGAGTTTTTAATGGATAAAATATTTTTGATATCTAAATTATGCCACTGAAATCACTAGGTATATCTTTTATCTTTAAAATCAGCCAAAAGTCAACGATATCGGATAATCCGTTGAGGAGGGGCGGACTTTGAAAGTTAATTGACCTTAAGGGGGAAGCAGATAGAAACGCGAAAAGTTTCCTACTCTATTTATAAAAGTTGTATTTTACAAGAGGATTTAAATAATCCAATATGCTACTGCAGTTTTGATCTCTAATAGACCAGTTTCAGGAGAGGAATACGCATTGCTTCGTCACTATTCAACACGTAATAATTAATCAACCAACAGGACACACGGGCGTGAAAAGAAAATTTAAAAACACCATTGGGCCGAATTGTTTTCCCAGTGTAGCCAAAGCAGTAGCCAGTTGGATACTTTAAAACAATTCGAATTGAGTTTATAATTTAAACGAGCTGCTCCTCTGCAAAAGTTTGCGGATATAATCCTTATAACAGCTGTTTACTGAGTTAAGAAAAAACACATGTGACATAACCAAATAAAACTCTCCTCCATATGAATAACATGGGAACTCGGAAGTCCCGTGGGGCAGAGCCCTGGGGCCTAAATCGAAATTCTGGCTCGACAGTGACTTAGAACTTGAAATTATCTTTTAAATAAAAAACGAATCATCAAAATTGGTGAAGTATTAACTTCAGGCAGTAAATGAAGAAAAAGCAGGATTTTTTAAATATGTAGATCAGTCATGATTATCCTTGTTATATTTAATCAGTGGTTAGGAGGCTAATCAGCAATGCAATTTAAGTTTTGTTATGGAAACTATAATTTCGATCTTTGCGTCTAACTAGTTCTCCCATAAGACCAATGTTAACTTTCAAAGCCCTTCCTACCAATACTGATTGTCCGAAATAGTTTATTTATGGCTCAGTACCTGGGGGGCCGAGCTTTGCTCGGGGGAAGGCCAGTCAGTTTGTTTAGATGACTTGGAGTATATTTAACCACTTTCACCTACTGATAATCAGATTTGTATAACTCATTTGCCTCTTTTCTACATTTTAAGGTCCCTCCAGTTGTTATTTATAGCTCAATGTTCCTTTGATTTATTTTAATACTCTATATATGTAATCTTCACTCAAATCTTTTAATCTCTGCTCTCAGGAAACCACATGTTAATAATCATAAACAACACGAGTATTACTTTGACAGTTCCCTGGTTGATTATGAACAGCTGTTACAATTCTTTTGTTTTATTTTGAAACTCCATAAGCCCAATGATAATTTTTGTTACTTTTCATTTTAGGTTTTTTACATTATTTGATTTTTCCTGGGGATGAGGCCCGTCTAGAACTTATTTTTATCCCAGAAATTAGTTAAATTAGTTATTTCAAACATTTGAAGGAAATCGTTGGAGCCGTTTTTGAGATCAGTGTCGCAAGCAAGCAAGCATACAAGCAAACCTTACTCACTTAGAGTATAGCATTTATAAAGAGCAACAACAATTTACCTTGCGATTTCAGTGAGCAGAACGTCAATATCACAAATAGTTAATCCATCAGAATCATAAGTATTGTATTTTTATTTGTTTGAATGATTTTTATTTGCGATATCAACATGTTCCTTACTGCATTATATCCCTGAAGGAAAAAGAGAAACTCATTTACTATCGTACATTCTTGAAAAAATCCCTTAAACTAGATACATCAATCGTCAAAATCGGTGATGAAAACGAGGCCGAGTACATGATTTGAAAGGAATTAAAAAAGTAAGAAAAAGGTAGCGCCTGCCATAATTTATAGATGGCACACCAATGTTGTGCAGGGCGTCTTTAAAAGATTGAAGGCGTTTGCAAAATCAACCAAAGTATCATTGCATTTCAAATGTTGTCGATTACCTATTTTTAGATTTTAAACGGCTGTCGTGTATGGTGATGTTCAAACATAATCTGTAGACTCTCAATACTTTATCGTTATTAATGATTATAATTCGCAACAAGTATTTTAAAAATTAAAAGGATAAAGCTTATAATTAATTTTACAAGAGAATGTCCACTCACCAAATACTTCGTTTCAAAGTTTTGACTCACCTGAAATGAGAAAGAACAGTTTGAATATAAGGTAATAACAAACATATTTGTAAAAACCTAGAACAAAACCTACAACGACCTGCGCACTAAATAACATACAATAGCTATAGAATAATGTCAATACTTTCCTTTGTTGGCCGTAGGCACGATAACTTTCGTAAAAATAGTCAGATCTTAATGAAATTCGGTATAACCGTGTAAGACAGCATCTATTTTCATAATTTCGAAAACCAGACAGGTCGCACAATTATGAGGGTGGTTTGGGGGGCTTTGTACCCCAAAAATGTTTTTTTTGAATTTTTTACAAGCATTTTGTTTAAACCATTTTTTACGCCATTAAATTCGGCTTAAAAAACAAACAATTTAGTATGTTGATCATTGCTCTACGTTGATTGGTTACCGAGATATTGAAAGTGCTAAACACAGTACGCTGTCCAATTACATCTTATGGAGGATAAGAACAATTTCGTATCTCGCTTATTAATGAACATATATTAATGAAACTTGGTATGTGGCTTCATATGGTTGGGGTTTACTGATATTTGCATACAAAACCAAATTTGTTTACTCTCCATGGCAGCAAACCTGCGTATTTAGCAGCTACAATGTTATTCTAATGGAGAATAAGAAACATGTGATATATTGATTGTTTATGAACATAAATTGGTAAAACTTGGTATGTTGCTTCGTCTAGTGGTGATCCATTGGTATTTGCATCAAAATCAGATTGTTGTGGTCCTTAACGCAGCAAACCTGCATAATCAGTCTTAATGTTTTTCTTATGGAGAATAAATCAAATGTCATATCTCTCTTATTTATGAATATGCTTCGATGAAAGTTGGTAAGTGGCTTCATGACTTAGTGAAGTACCATTTGAAATTCGCTGAGTATGCAGGTTTGCTGCATGGGGGTATTTTAAGTATTTCTAGAAGTCTAGGTTGACTCCTTCTGGTACCCAAACCAAGCTCAGGCTCCTGCATCAATACAATTTTGAAACAAAGCTCTTCCTTTAATAAACCCTTTTTCAGCAAATTTCGACCGTTCTGATAATATTCCTTCGAGAGTTACTGCCGCAGAAGAGGCATTTGTTTTATGTCAAATACTCGTTCATTTTCAATATGAGCTCGTTCGCTTCGCTCACTCGCCTCCCGGATGAGCTCGTTCGCTACGCTCACTCGCCTATTAAAAAATAGTTTGAGTTGCCATTCAAGTAGTTTTTGTATTTCCATTATGAGAGTTGGCATTCAAGTAGGTTTTTTATTTCCATAATGCTGTTTACAATATTTTAAGTTATAGATATCATCTGATAAAATCAAATAAATCTTTCTTCCATAAGATTAATGTCCTAGGACTTCGGTTAATGGCCTATAACCTTCCCATGGTTAACCTGTGTTACTATGAAAAATTTGAAAGCAATCGGATGAACGGTATGGCAGCGCATAAAATACAAACGGACAAACATTGATTTTTATATATTAGACACAAATTTTAGCTAGCGAATGTAATTATAATGTCAAAATGACAAAAAATAGCCATCGTTTAGTAATATTTAACATGAAACAAATTTTGTACATATTACTAGTAAGTGTTAAACAAATATTTAACTTTTACGATTTGTATGTTTAAACTATTTATAATATCGAAATTCTGTTTACTGAAATCGCTAGGTGTTTTGTTGTTTTTAAAATGAGCCATACATCATCAATTTAAACCATCCGTTGAGGAGGGACGGGCTTTGAAAGTTAACATTTGCCTTAAGCGAGAATCAGCTGGAAGCCGCTGATTGGAGCCCCCTCTTGAATAATATCGTATTCCAGCAAAACTGAATAAGCTAATACAAACTTTTCCCGTTTACCTAGTTATATTTAGGATAAACTTCCATTAAGGAAAGTTCGATCCCCTCTTTTTACAAGCCCTTAATGCGACAAACTTGAACCCTTCTTCCTACAAAGCTCGATTCTCATTTACAAACTATTATTTTATTCAAAGCTTAAACCCTTTACAGTTGTTATAGTAATTTTCGTTAACCAAAGTTCTATTAGCTACACGTAAAGAAAACAAAACGCTAAAGAAATAAAGTTAAAATAAAAAACAAAAAAGAAAACTGATTTTAAAAATTATATTCCCGTAATTATATTTATGAACAAACTTTTCATAGATAATTCGATTTAGGTTTACCGTAATTCAAATGTTCAATAGCGAGGGGGTATCAAGAGAGGGGGGGAGGGCGAGGGTATCGCAGACCAAATTGGTTGTTAGAAATATAATAAAGACAAGCACAAGACTAATAGGAGGGATAGCAACATCCGTGAGGTTGGCAGTCTTGTAACCAGCTGAGTTGGCAGCCCTGCGACTCGAGAGCGGTGGCAACACTCTAGTCAGCTGATGGCTTCCTCGTGATTAACTATGCGCCAATAGTAGTTTTAATTTAATTCTGGTTGGTTGGTAAAATTTTAATATGTTCATACTTCATAATGTTGCGTTATATTATTGCAATCCATTATGATTATTAAAAGTACAAATTCGTTTGAGCGTTTTACGCTATCTTATGCCTTTCTCAAGTGTAAGGTTTGCTTGCTTGCAACTCTGATCTCAAAAACCGCTACAACAATTTCCTTAACGTGTTGGTAATATTTAGTATCTGGCAATAAAAAAATAAGTTCTAGACAGGTCCCCAGGAAGAATCGAATAATGTAAATCAACGAATATAAAAAGTTAAAAAAATTAACATTGGGCTTATGGAGTTTAAAATCAAAACAAATGAATAATACCAGCTATTTATAATCAACCGGTGAACTGACAACAAAGTGGTGGCACTCATGAACTTTAAGTACCGGTATTAAAAGGTGGTTTCCTGAGAGCAGTGACTAAAGTCATTGAATGAAGATTACATATAAAGTGGCCATTTCTAATATAAACCAAATGGGCATTGGACTATAATAATAACTGGAGTAACCTTAAACGAACAGAAAAGAGGCAAATGAGCTAAGCAAGTTTACTCGTCAGTAGGGAATCGTGGTAAAAAATGACTCCAAACAATTTTTAAAACTTACCGACCTTCTCCGAGCTAAGCTCGGTCCCCCAAGTGCAGTGGAACCTGTATTAACCGTCACCTTCGGGACCGACTATCACGGATAACTGAATAGACGGGTAATAGAAATGTCATTATACAGTGCACAGCACATGTCGTGCCATGTAGTGTGTATTTAACATGTACAGTGAACTGAAACTAAATTTAAAATAGTTTTGTAGAGAAATGGAAGCCCGAGTAGAAAAGGATAATACTTAACAGTACACAGTACACTGTCCAACATAATAGCTCGTACAGACGCTCAGACATTGCCGTGCGGCGCTAATCTCGACGCTAATAAATCGTAAAATTCTCATAGACGGACGACAGAGAGTGACGGATAAAAGAGAGTGACGGTTGATTGAGGTTTTACCTGTAGTTATTTTTGTAACCAAAAAACGTAGGCGAACAGCTAGCAATTTTGATGATTAGTGTTGTCTCCAGTATTACTGATATACCTCCTTGGCAACTCAGCCAAGGTTAGTACAGGTATATTTACCAACGCGAGGTTGGCAGCAATGCTAAACTAACAGCTGTTCCTATTCCCCCTCCCTCGCTCCCTCTCTTATTTGTTATTTGTTTATGTTTGATGAACATGAGAAAAGTTCTTCGAACTTAATCTAATGCATGTATTTTTTTGCTTCCCTTGTTTTAATTTTATATAACCCTTCAATGCCAACTGATATAAACCTGCCAGCAAAGCTCGGTCCTCACATAATTCAGCGCTGCAATGCGTTACAGTTAGGTGGAAATATTTTATTTGCAAGTTAATTGAGTGGAGCTCTCTTTCCCTCACTTTGTCACTTCTTTGTAACGGCATCACAGTGTAATGGCTTTACCGATTGATACGAAATTTGGCCAGTAGCTAGGTGATACCGAGGAGAAGGGTTTTCTTTAGAGAGATTTGCAAAACTCCTCCTAGGTTACGCCCCTCTGGGTCTTAAAGTTCACATGTAATTGTAATGGAAGACATATTTTATTTGGTTTATGTCACATGTTTTGAACTGACTTCATTTAAATTAAATAAACAGCTGTTAAAAACTGTCACTGTTTTGTTTACATTATTTTAAGTTTGTTTATTAAATGTAGCGTTCTTCCCCGTAGATATTCATTGCTCGCGCTTTAACGTTGTAACTGTTGCTTCGTTCATTTATGCGTCTGAAGTGTAACAGCAGACCATTCCAGTTTAAATTTCCATATTTACTCTTTCCTATTACACGAAACATTTCGCGTTTCTACCTGCTTCCCCGATAAGGCCATGTTAACTTTCAATGCCCGTACCTCCTCAACCGATTATCCGAAATCGATTCATGGTTAATTTTAAAGATTTACAATATAGCTAGCGATTTCAGTGAGCAAAATTTCGATATCAAAAATAATTCACCTACAAAAAAAACGTAAATAATTATTTTTTATCGATTTTTATTTGTGATATCGAAAGTTTCCTCACTGAAATTACTAGATTATTTTGCTCTTTAAAATGAGCCATAAATCAACGATATCGGATAATCCGTTGAGGAGGGACGGACTTTGAAAGTTACCATTGACCTTAAGGGAGAAACAGGAAGACGGAGAGGACTGGTGCATTCTCTTAAACCCAATAATCAAAGATAGTGGTAATTTACACCAAACAGCTGCTTATCCCGGCCTTACCAGAATAAACTAAAACATTGAATTCCAACACGCGATGTTTACTCTATATCCTTATCTTAACAAACCATCCTCTCTCCACCAATTCTATCCCAAGGTTTATTCAGAGCTGGTGGGTTGCACCGTTTACAAACAAAATTTCAAAAAATTGTTTGTGCACGTTAATAGACTTGTTCAAAACTGAAATAAAATATGTAGAAAAATTAAAATCTAATTGAAAATGATGGTTTCAAAATTTCCGTCTCCTAAAAATTGCCTTAATTAAAAAAAATCATTAAAATCCTTGGTGTTGTTAACTGAGAATTTTCGGATAAAAAACACCAGTTTCTCATAATATTTAGGATACGTATATACGAGAAGATTATGAATACCTACTAATATACCTACTAATATTATAAATGTGAAAGTTTGGATGTATGAATATTTGAAGTTCAATCTCGCATAAACAACTGGACCGATTAAGCTAAAGGTTTGCATGAATATAGCTTACATCACATTAATATATAGACCTAACAATGCCCACATCCAACCTTAGGGCTCCACCCCACGGGTCCTGTAAGCTGAGATCCTATACTCTAATATGAGTAAGGTTTGCTTGCTTGCGTGCTTGCTTGCTTGCGACACGGATATAAAAAACGGCTCCAACGATTTCCTTCAAATGTTCAAAATAACTAATTTCTGGGATAAAAATAAGTTCTAGACAGGCCTCATCCCTAGGAAAAATCAAATAATGTAAAAAAACTAAAATGAAAAGTTAACAAAATTAACATTGGGCTTAGGGAGTTTCAAATCAAAACAAAAGAATTGTATCAGCTGTTCATAATCAACCAGGGAACTGTCAAAGTAATACTCATGTTGTTTATGATTGTTAACATGTGGTTTCCTGAGAGCAGAGATTAAAAGATTTGAGTTAAGATTACATATATAGAGTAGTAAAATAAATCAAAGGGACATTGAGCTATAAATAACAACTAGAGGGACCTTAAAAATGTAGAAAAGAGGCAAATGAGTTATAGAAATCAGATTATCAGTAGGGGGAAGTGGTGAAATATTACTACAAGTCATCTAAACAAACTGACTGGCCTTCCCCCGAGCAAAGCTCGGCCCCCCAGGTACTTCAAATCTTATGAGAGGAAATCATTTATAAAATCACCAGCTGTATATCTTTGTCAGTTACAGCAAAGGAAGTCATATGGTAAAACTAAACAAAGATTTCATATTGCTGGTCCGACGAGGTATATTTAAAGAGGTCTCGTCTGGCATAAAAACCTGTGCCTACATGCTGATTGCCATTTTGACCCTCTATACCCTCCGGTCTCCACGGCAACAATATGTTTAACCAATCAAATCCTCTCTTCACAAGTATGTTAGTCATTTTTACTCTTTGACCAGATGATTTGTTTACAAAAATATCCTCCAGTGAGCCTTCACTTTTTTAAACAAGATAAGAGCTCTATATTATTTACATCTCGTTGTGCTGGTAAGGTTAATATTTTTAATGGTTTTTAATTTGTCGCGACTGAAGGCGCGGGTGACAGCTATTTAGTATAACATATTTTAACGAAAACCCTCGAAGTTCACATTCAAATTATAAACTAACCAAAAACAAATGGGAAATTTAAATTGTTTCTAGCTTTCTCCCTTCTAGCGAATTTTCCTCTATAGGGAAGAAGCTATTACCGTAGGCCTCATGGTAAGACTTAAGCCCGAGACCATGATAACTTTTTGTTTTGAGGTACCAAGATGCCATAAACACCATTAGTTCAAATTTGTATATATGTATTTATATATATGTGTGTGTGTGTGTGTGTGTGTGTGTGTGTGTGTGTGTGTGTGTGTGTGTGTGTGTGTGTGTGTGTCCGTAAGCACGATAACTCTCGTAAAAAAGGTCCGATCTTAATGAAATTTGGTACAAATGTGTAAAGCACCATTTATTTGAACGAGTTCGAAAACCAGACGAATCGCACCATCCAAAGAGGGGTTTTTGGGGGTTTTGTACCCCAAAAATGGGTTTTATGGGTTTCCACATGTAATTTTTATTTAAATAAAATTTTAATTTTTACCATTTAACTCAGCATAAAAAACAAACAATTTGGCATTTTGATCATTGCTCTGCGTCAATTGGTTCTTGAGATATTGAAAATGCTAAACACAGTACGTTGTCTAATGTTATTCTTATGTAGAAAAAGAAAAATTATATATCTCGCTTATTTATGAACATAAACTGACAAAATTTGGTATATGGCTTCATCTTGTTGGGGTTTATCGTTGTTTGCACAAAATACAAAATTTTCACGTATGGTTCCCGTAGCAGAAAACCTAGGTAATCGGTCCCCATATTATTCTTATGGAGAATAATTAAAATGTTATATATCCCTTACTTATAAATGTATATGAATGAAACTTGGTATGTGACTTTACTTACATGAGTTCTAATGATATTTGCATAAAAACCCATTATTTTGTGTTCCTTGTTGCTGTAAACCTGCGTACTCATCCCCAATGTTATTCTTATGGATAATAATTAATATTTTTAATATCGCTTGTTTGTGAATATATATTTCTTATGAATCCTGTTAAGCGTTGATGTGTTATGTTATATACTCATTGGAAATTCGCTGAATATGCAGGTTTGCTGCGACGGGGGTATTTTACCTTTGTTCTGTTCGTAATTGAGGAAACAATTTTAGAACAACATTTTCTCTTCTGGATGCATTTACTTGCAATTAAATAAAATAGGATTAAACTTTAATTTAATACATGTAGAGAGGTTTATTGCAAAAGTTAATTGTTATTAAAATCTTGAATGTCGTGCTTTGCTCAAAGAAGGTCAGGCAGTAAACAGTAAACTATTTATTTTATGCTTAAAGAGTTTTCCATTTAATAAACCATACAGTCATTATAGCTCTCGGAGCGGCCATGTTTTTTTTTAATTCAACACCTGTTTAATTGCGAGTGCATAATGGCAATAATAGTTTCAAACAATGTAGTACTTTGTCAGCACACTGGAATATAGAAAATCCTTGAATCCACTTTTTCAACTGAATATATTTTTAAAACAACATTTTCGAGCTCATCAAATTTTAATATAACTTGCTTATTGCAGATCTGAAGCAACCTTTTTTACGATTTAACGTAAAGGAATTGGAGTAGGGGTAATATTTTTGGTTATAGGAATATTGATTAAACGAGAATGTAAATTTATTGCAAAATAGTTTTCATGCAATAAAAGTAAATAATAGAAAAATAATATATGTCCATTCCTACAAAATGGAACTCGAATCCAACTGATTAATTTTGATTGGATTTTGAAAACAGGGTTTTGGCCTTGGAAATCGATTGGAAAAATTCTTAACCCAAAGAGAAATAAATGTTTTCTGAAAAAAACTCATTTAAAAGTTCAACATTTTTAACATTTAGCTTAACGAGTTTCTAATCATAACAAATAATCAAAACGGATGTTCAAAAACAACCAGTGATCTGTAAAAGTACACCCTCAGTATGATTTCCCTTCAAAATGTCGGCCTCCGGACACATTCATAAATTAACGATTTATGACATTTTAATTATTCTCCATAAGAATAACATGGCGGCTGAGTATGCAGGTTTGCTGCTACGGGAATCATCGGTACAATTTTTCTTGTGCAAATATCAATAGACCACAACCAGATGAAGCCGTATACCAAGTTTCGTCAGTATACGTTCATAAATAAGCGAGATATAAAATTGTTCTTATTCTCCAAAAGAATAACATTGGACAACGTACTGTGTTTAGCACTTTCAATATCTCTGGAGCCAACTGACGTAGAGCAATGATCAAAAAACCAAATTGTGTGTGTTTTAAAGCTAAATTCAATGGTGATATCTAAAGTTAAACTTTTTTAATCAAAAGTTTAACTTTTAAGTATAACTTTTATTACATGAAAAACTTCAAAAATCCCATTTTTGGGGTACAAACCCCTCCCCCCAAAATACCACTTCGGATGGGTCGATCTGTCTGGTTTTCGAACTTAAAGTCATAAATGTTGCTTTACACGTTTCTACCAAATTTCATACAAATCTTACCTTTTTTCGAGAGTTATGGTACTCTCTCTCTCTCAAGCACGCACGCACGCACGCACACACGCACGCACGCACGCACGCATGCACGTACGCACGCACGCACACACACACACACACACACACACACACACGTACGCACACACACAAACACACTTATATATATATATATATATATATATATATATATATATATACAGTTTCGAACGAAAGGTGTTTTTGGGTCTGGAGACCTCAAAACGAAAATATATCATGGTCCCGGGCCTAGGGCTTACCATAGAAAAATAAACCAGGTAGTTTATTTTTCTATGGTCTTACCATGCCGACTAAGGTAATAGTTTCTTCATTATAGGGGAAATTCGCTAAAAAAGGGTAATACCCCCTTTGATGTATTTTGAATTAACGATAATTTCATATTTTCAGAGAAAAATAACATAAACAAATTTAATTACAGTTTGAACACAGCTCAGACACTTGAAGTGTGCAGTTGACGCTTGATCAATCGGAAAAGCCGAAATCGATATTTTGTCTTTCAATTACATTTCCCAGGTAAAATTTTGTTCGTGTTCACGGTAGAAACTGTTTTACCTCCTATGACCAAACATTTTTCACATCGTCCTGAGTAGCTGTGAGAGAGATTCGGGCTGTTTCAAATCACCGTGCGTTATCAGGGATCTCCCTGTAGTCGGTCATAGCTGCAATGTTATTGTTATGGGAATCGATTTGTTTGTGGAAGGTCTCTGGGAGTAAATTAGGGGGGAAATATTAGTTTTCTGTATAATATTTCCTAAGGCCATACATTAAACAAAGTATCAAGCTAAAACATTTTAAATATTTTAATTTGACCAGCTGGGAGATGTAGTCCGTTTGGATGTATGGATATTTGTAGTTCCATGACGCATAAACTACTGTACTGATTTAAGCTAAAACTGTACATGAACATAGCTTACACGTCACATTAAAACCTGAGACCTGATAATGTCTGCATCCAACTCAAGCCTCCATCCCACGGGTCCTGTAAGTTCCAATGCAAATCTTATGGGAGAATATAATTTATAACACTGTAACAGCTGTAGTTGTCAGTTCGGGCAAAGGAAGTCATATTGTAAAACTAAAAAAGATTTGATAGAGCTAGTCTGATTAATATTTTTAATGTTATTAAATTTGTCGCGAGCAAAGCCGCGGTAACAGCTAGTTTGACTGTAAATCTACAATCATGAAATTAAGCGAGGTTTTTGATAAAGCTACAATAAAAAATGATTGTATTATTTTACTAACGATTTATTTCCATCAGCTGACTTTAAAAAAACTTTTAACTCGTTCCTAATCAGAAAAGCTTTTAAGATTGTGCACAGACCGAGAAATAAGAGGGAAATTTAGCTCCCGAAGCTCTGATGTTGGCAACCCTGTCAAGCTTATTTGCCGCTTCCTCGCAGAATTCAAATTCACGAATCCTTATTAGATTTTCACCTCAACGCTTTTACTAATTATCGTCACGAACAATCCTTTGAAACTGGGCAAATTTATTTTAAATTGAATCAGTACGGCAACTTTGAGATTGTTCAATGACACAAAACATCGCAATAACTTGGATTGAAATGCCATTAGACTTGCGGTTTTTTTATATAATTTGTTTATACATTGTTCGTTCCTCGGTAAAGTTCGTATTTTTTATATGTTCTATGTTACTCTACTTGTGTGTACATGTTGCACTTTTACATTCTGACTGGTATTGTGAGATGTGCTATATACAGGGTGAGTCAGACCACCCGTCCAGCATGTATAACGGGAGAACGGTTTGTAAAGAATGTTCCAAAACTGAAGGTCACGGGTTCGAATCTAAGAATCTTCTTATACAAACATTGGGAATATTATATATAATTTTAAAGGTCTCGTTAAAACAAACATTTTGGTGAAAACAGACTTCACTTATCTTTATTCTTTTCAAAATGGCGGTCATTTTTGTGCAAAATATTTAAATTAACGGAATACCCTGTGTTTTCTAAACCACTACTCGTATCTTTTTCCCGACTTAAATTTCTTACTCGTGATAAACTCAGCTTTACTCTGATGTGCTACATGACAGGCTTTTTTGAGAAAATATATAATTCAAAAAAATATTTATTTTGAAAATACCTATGCGCCCAAAATTCAAAAAAAGTCAAATGGTATCGTATGTCAAAAAGCGTATAATTGAAAAGGTATTGTAAATCCTAGCAACTTTCTAATTTACACCAACCTTGTATTTCTTTTCGTTTTTCTGCAATCAGCAAAAAACATTATTTTCCATATGAAATGAATGTTAACTGCACATATACATAACACAATACGAATGTGGACACAGAATACATGCAAGTTTTATGCAAATTAACATGCATTTCAAATGGGTAAATAATGTTTTTGCTGATTGAAGAAAAACGGAAAGAGATACAATGTTGGTGTAAGTTAGAAAGTTGCTAGGATTTACAAGACCTTTTCAATGGTACGCTTTTTGACATACGCTACCATTTGACTTTTTTTAATTTTGGGCGTATAGGTATTTTCAAAATGAATATTTTTTTGAAATACATATTTTCTCAAAAAAACCTGTCATGTAGCATAGCAGAGTAAAGCTGAGTTTATCACGAGTAAGAAATTTAAGTCGGAAAAAATAACCGAGCAGTGGTTTGGAGCATACAGGGCATTCCGTAAATGTCAATATTATACACAAAAATTACCGCCATTTTGAAACGAATAAAGATAAGTGAATTCTGTTTTCGCCAAATGTTTGTTTTAACGAGACCTTTACAATTATATTTAATATTCCCTATGTTTACAAAAGAACATTTTGAGACTCGGACCCGTGACCTTCAGTTTTGGAACATTCTGTACATATATTTTGATGAAAATAATAGATAGCTCATACATGCGTTTTAGTGGGGAAAAGTTTTGTTTGAAGACTTTAGACCAAACCGTTCTCCCGTTATACATGCTGGAAGGGTTTTCTGACTCATTCTGTATAAGTTATATTAGTGTCTACGTTCTTGAGCCTGACGATAAAGCTATGACTTCAACAGCTGCAGCAAACCGATGCGCTAGTGGATTACAGAACGGTTATAACAGGTATTCTAAGCCGAAGCCTTGGAAGCCCCTACTCCCTATACGTTTTCTGGTCCGGCCGTCGATTGTTTGTAGACTTTATAGATCGGAAGTTACCTCCACATAGATCCGGCCTGCCTTTAAGTTTTCTCGCCCATTCTGCATTTATTTTAATAACTTCATCTTATAGTTTTAAAGATAACCATTATAGCATACCAACTGACATAGATTACTTTTTTAAATAATTAAATTCCGAACAACGAGGTTTTTTATCGTCCATAATTACTCTAATGGAATTGTTTAATACATCATTTTAAAAAAACCTTTCCTAGTTGTCAAAAAATGTACAACTTCAGGTACATGTTAATGGATACTGTACTGGATCTATTTACTCTACTATGTAGTAAACTATATGTTGTTATTCTCGAAATTAAAACTGAGATAGACTACGTTATTCATGAATTTATATGTCGTTCAAAGTGTCAAATAATTTGTTAAACAAAACAAATACAACAAGGAAAATTATCGGAAGGATGTTTTAAAGCATGGTAAGGGAAAGGTGGAGAAGAAGATACTGAGTTAAACCAATAGAAAATCCCGAGGCCGGACGAGCGATCGTACGTTGCCTCCGCAATGTACAACGCAGTAAAGATCTGGCTGTAAAGAAATAAAAACGTTCATCATTGCAAGTTCTTACTTATCCGGCCACTCGTCCGGCTACCGTTCCGGATAGTGAAAGTCCCCCAACACTGTCCGGCGGCCGGACAGGCTTACAACTGCGTCCGGCAACTGGACTAGTATCACAGTGGTTAGCGTGCTCGCTTCAAAATCTGTAGTTCGCCAGATCCATCCTGAGCAAGTCCTGAGAAATTATTGTGAAGGTTCGAAACTGAACCCAGCTGCTATTGGTCATTGGGCTATTAATTAGTGATCCTGGCTAAAGAATCAGTCGGTCTTAGTCAGTAACAAGGCTACACAAGGCATCTCACCCATCCTACACTCATTAATTCACAATCACCTTAAAATGCGCCCTTGGGTCATACACATATTACGTAACGCATTTTTCGTCATTTCAGACCCCCCTCCCCCATGTAACGCACCATAACGCTTGGCTATACGCCGCCACCCCCCCATGTGTTACGTAACTCAATCGTAGTAAGCTTTAAAATAGCTTAAACCTTTTAAAGATCGTTTTATTAGCAATTTGGAATATGGTTTTCAATGAATCAATAAACTTTAAATGACTTTACTTAACAACATTGTTTATTAACTTATTTCAAAGCAAAATGTATACACATAAACAAGACTATTACTAATAATAAAAACAACAAAATAGACCAACTCACCTAAAACTTAATACATTTAATTTATAACTAATACAAATATAAAACAAATAAAAAAAAACTAAAGATGTGGGTAGCATCGCGCAATATAAGTTAATCAAGTCAAGATTTTACACTCTAAAACAACACAAAACATAGGTATAAAGCAATACAGAACTTACTCAAAACAAGTTATGCATTTATTTTTAGTTTAACTGTTATTAAAATAGTATGGCGGAAGTATTTTTCATATAATTAACTGTAACCTCGATTTAGATATCAATTTGATTATTCTTCAATTTTAAATATTTATAACAGTATCAATAGATAAGGGAGTGCACCAGCTCTTAGGGTTAATATATGTGAGTTACGTAACGTTGATCCAAACCCCCCTCCCCCACATAACGCAGCATAACACTACGCCATACCCCCTCTCCCCCCCTTAAGTGCATAACGTAATATGTATATGTAGTAGCGTCGGTGTTGAAGTTAATAACCCAGCGGAACGGCACGATGCAAGTACAGTAGTACCGAGAGCGAAAGGTCTGAACCCAGCCGACGTCAACGTCAACAATGGCTGACAGTTTCCCACAGTGTAATTTTGCTTTGAGAGATCTTCTCAGGAACAATTTAATTAACTGAGTCAGTGTTCTTGAAAATAGCGGCGGAGAAACCAGAGACCGAAAGGGGGGGTTGGTTGTTATAATAATAAGGAGAAGGGAAGACATGGGTACGGTTGGCAAAACTGTAATGAGCACAGTTGGCAGCACTGCGACCACAACAGCAATTGTTGGCAACATTGTTAACCAGCTGATCGTTTTCTTGCGGAGCCCTTTTTCATACCTAACGGTAATTTTAACTGTGTGAAACCCAATGGGGAATCCACATTATCCTGTCAAACCTCTTAACATACAAACCATAAGTGATCGTCATGTATACATGTGGAACATTTGAAGGATATAATTTCTGCTGTTTTGAGATAGAGTTGAAAACCAGCAGATTTTTGTTGTGTTAAAAGTATAGGATACTAGGGACGATAGGTTAGTAGTTTTGTAAACCTTAATGTGATTAGGTCTACATATACAATGAACGTTGTTCAAATACGATATGCGTGGGGCTTTGATTACTTTCTATATTAGTGCCTAGGGGACCGAGCTTTGTTCGGGGAAGGTCAGTCAGTTTGTTTAGATTACTTGGAGTAATATTAAAAATACTACTGACTACTAAAGAGAACATTTGATTAGCTCATTTGCCTATTTTCTGCGTTCTTAAGGTCACTCTGCTTGTTATTATAGCTCAATGTCCTTTGCTTCATTTTGGATATGTAATCTTCATTTAATGGTTTTAGTCATTGCTCTCAGTAAACCACATGTTAATACTTAAACTACATGAGTATTACTTTGAAAGTTCCCTGGTTGATTATGATCAGCTGTTACAGTTATTTTGTTTTGATTTTAAACTCCATAAGCCCACTGTTATTTATTTACTTTTCATATTCGTTTTCCCATTATTGGACTTTTCCTGTGGGTGGGACCCGTCTAAAATTTATTTTCATCCCAGACATTAGTTATTTCCAACATATAAAGGAAATAACTGGTTTTTACATCATGCGTTGGAGCTGTTTTTGGGATCAGAGTTGCGAGCAAGCTAGCAAGAAAGCAAGCTAGCAGACCTTTTGAGTAGGATTTTCTGTTAAATAGCTGTTGCGCTCCATTCCGCGGTACAGTTCCGCAAGATTTGTGTGCACAGATGTTCACACAATCGCGGCACTCCAAGTGTTTAAACCCATTGACAGTTATTCTACAACTCAAAGGGAATCCAACATTCACGTCCCCTTCTAGCGTAATTTACTTGTTATAAATAGAACATGTATGCGAAATTAAACTGGATTTATATCGGTTTAAACTGAAAAATATAAATATAAAATCAGACATTTTTATATATATCCTAACGGTTTTTGAACAGTCTCTTTTATTAGGTTTCTAATCTGTTTGTGAGCTTATATTGTTGATTTATTTGCTGTTAGTACATCAGTTTTAATAATCCATTTTTTTTTAATTTGCTACTATTTGTTGGCAATTTGCTGGAACTCGTTGTAAGTATAGCTAAAAGTCAATTTTCAGAGACTGCAACAATGCAAATGGTGCATACTGTTTTAAAACGAGCAAAAAAATCAATAAATCAAACAAATAGTTCAAAAACACCGTGCTTCTTAGACCTGAACAGTAACAGATCATTTAAACCACCTCTGTACGTTTTGTTTCCAGGAGCTTAGGTAAATAATTAATTTCCAGTAGCCTAGCTAGTTGCCCTTCCGAAAGTTGTCTTGAAGTGAAAGTGATCTTTATTTAGTAGTAAAAATATAGAAAGAAGCACTAAGAAGCGCGAAAAGTAGTTTTCAATACAAGTATATCAGAACTGAGGAGAATGATTTAAAAAACAAATAAATGCCGTTAATTTATAAAAGTAACTTACTTATATGTGAGGTATATATTTAAGTCTCAGTAAAATTAAAACTCAGTATTTTCCTCTGCATCTAGTAAATAACATGACAGCTTTCCACTATGAATACCAATAGCGTTTTTATAACAAATTATAAAGATATATACATAATTTTCAGTTTTATTTATTTCTTCAGAATCACTCCTTTCAACAATCAGTTGGACAAGTTCGTTTGGCAAAAAAAACGGAAAACATAAACCCCCTTTTTGTTGTTTTGAAAATACAACTTCTACAAAGGTCCAAAAAGGGTAAAAAAGCCAAGGATGTAAAACAAACGCAAATAAAACAATAGCACGGAAAACCCCAAAACTTAAACCTTCTCTTAAAAATTATAGCACGCAAAAGATGTACCTAATTATTAAATATACCCCCGGCACAGCAAATCTGCGTACTCAGCGAATTTCCAATGCATATATATGTGACTCACTACTACATAGAGCTATTTCCCATGTTTCACAAAAATACATCCATAAATAAGTGATATACAGCATTTTATTTATTCTCCATAAGAATAACATTAGGGTTGAGGACACAGGTTTGCTGCGACGAGGAAGATAAGTAATGTGGTTTTTTTGCAATTATCAATACAACTGAACCAGGTGAAGCTACATACCAAGTTCTCTTAATGTAGGTTCGTAATTAAGGGAGATATACAACTTTACTTATTCTCCATATGAATAACATCAACATGGGGGCCGAGTATGCAGGTTTGCTGCTACGGGGACTATCAACAAAAAATTGGTTTTTTGTGCTAACATCAATATACCACAACTATTTGAAGCCACATACAATATACATTCATCAATATACATCAATATACATTCATAAATAATCGAGATATAGAATTCTATTTGTCTCCATAAGGATAACATTGGACAACGTACTGTGTTTAGCACTTTGAATATCTCTGCAACGGTTGGACGTAGAACAACGATTAAAACACCTTAATGTTTGTTTTGTTGAGGTTATAACATTAATAAACAGAAATGTGAAGTTTTTAGTAAAACTATCTGAGAACAATCTAAAAACCTTTTTTCCCATAAGATTAACATCGGACACGTTTTTTTGGATTTTATCCGCAACCACTTAACCTAGGTTAATGATTCAAGATACAAAATTATTTGTTTTTTTAAGCTCTATAAAATGGCTATAACCAAAAGTGAGTGTTTTTAACGAATTTCCCCTATAGGGAAGAAGCTATTACCGTAGGTCTCATGGGAAGACTTAAGCCCGAGACCGTGACAAATTTTTTTTAAGGTCCCAAGATGACTAAAACACTATTTGTTCAAATTTATATATATGTATATATTTATATATATGTGTATATATATATATATATATGTGTGTCCGTGAATGCGATAACTTGAGTAAAAAACGTCCGATTTTGATGAAATTTGGCTCAAATGTGTAAAGTGACATTTATGACTGTAAGTTCGAAAACCAGAAAATTCGGACTATGGGAAGGGGGGTTTATGGGGGTTTTAAATTTTCCAAAAATCAGTTTTTTGCATTTTTCACCCTAAAATTTTTGAAACACTTAATTTTGATTTTGACCATGTTATAGAGCTTAAAAAAAAATAATATGGTATTTTGAATTATTAACCTAGGTTAAGTGGTTGCGGAAAAAATCCAAAAAAACATGCTCATAAAATCTCCCATGTTAATCTTATGGGAAAAAGGTTTTTGGCTTTTCCTCAGTTAATTTTACTTTAAACTTCACATTTGCTTTTACCAATCACTTCAGCTCCACAAAACAATCATTTTGGTGTTTAAATTGTGATTCTAAGTCCAACCGTTGCAGAGATATTCGAAGTACTAAACACAGTACGTTGTCCAATGTATGGAGAAAAAATAAAATTTGATATTTCGATTATTTATGAATGCATATTGATGAAACTTGGTATGTGGCTTCATGTTGTACTGGTATATTGATATTTGAACAAAAAACAAATGTTTTGTTGGTTGTCCCCGTAGCAGCTAACCTGCATACTCAGCCCTAATGTTATTCTTATGGAGAATAAGTAAAGTTTTATATCTCCCTTAATTATTAACATAAATTAATAAAACTTAGTATGTAGCTTCACCTGGTTGAGTTAAATTGATAATTGCATAAAAACACATATTTTGTGTTCCTTGTTGCAGCAAACCTGCATACTCAGTCCTATGTTATTCTTATGGAGAATAAATAAAATGCTATTGATCACTTATTTATTAATTTATTTTTATAAAACTTGGTGAGTGCCTTTATGTGGTAGTGAGAAACATATACATTCATTGGCAATTCGCTGAGTACGCAGGTTTGCTGCGACGGGGGTATTAATATTTTGGGGTCAAATGTGCAAATTTTTGGAAAATTGTAAACCCCCAAAAAAACCCCCTACCCATAGTGCGATCGATCTGGTTTTCGAACTTAGTCATAAATGCTACTCTCCACAATTGTGCCAAATTTCATCAAAATCAGGTGTTTGTTTCAAAAGTTATCGCGGTAATGGACACACACACACACATATATATATATATATATATATATATATATATACATATATATAAATTTGAACGAATAGTGTTTTTGGCATCTGGGGACCTCAAAACGAAAAGTTATCATGGTCTCGGGCTTAAGTCTTACCATGCCACCTACGGTAATAGCTTCTTCCCTATAGGGGAAATTGTCTAAAAATGTAAATTTACGAAACATAGGACGTTGTCTTATAGGGATTCCATATTAGAAAAGGTTGTTTTTCGTATCTTCACGTAGTTTTATCAACCCCAGAATGCTTTCCCTACTTTCGATACTAAATGGACATCCCCTTCACCATGTTATGCATAACATTTCTATCCCTGAGTTGCAGACAAATGAAACCAGGAGTATCGGAACAGCCAAAAATCAAATCAAACTTCTATCAAAATTGGATCAAGGGTATGTTTCAATACAGTATTTAATTGTTAAAAATGTTAAAGTGTGAAGCCGATTAGTTTTAAAACGCCGAGGGTCACTAAGCTCCGAGGGGGGTTGCAGGGGGGAGGGACTTGAGAGCCTCTTGGTCAGAGTATCGCCAGGGAATTCCCAGAAGAGGAAAACGTCTGTTGACTTATAACCTTTTAAGCGGCTCTTGTAAGGCACGAAACAATTACTCTAAGGTTGGTAAGCATTTTTAAAAATTAAATCTGAAAAAATTTAAAACTTAGGTTGCATAAAGAGGTAAAAATTGCCTTTGGTATATTGTATTTATTTTTGAGTTCAGTTTTCAGTTCGTTAATCGTTCAACCTTTGGGCTTCGCCTCGCGGCCTTTCGAAGTTACAACGTTAATCTTACAGAAGTGTAGTGGTAGACGTTGTACAATTTGTTGTTCGATATAATAACGAAACGAGAACAACTATTCAGCGATATCTGGTAAAACTGTTTAGCGACTGCCACTAAAATTATATCGGTCGTTTTGATTGTCTGTAAATTAAATGTAAATATGTCTGTTTTGAAATTAAACACGCATGTTTTTGGAACAGTGCATTTTCAATAACTACATAGCTTACTAGAGAAGAGCGAGAGGCGAATATCGTTGGCCAATAGGTATTTAAATGATTAAGAGGGGGCTCCAGTCTATTGCTTCTACCTGCTCTCCCGCAACCAATAAACCAATGTTGACGAATGAAGACCAAAATGTTTACTTACAAATTCCGTCCATCCTAGTCGGATTATTAGCAAATTGTTGATATATGGCTCATTCTATACAGAAAAAATCCCCTAGCAAGTTTAGTGAGCAACATTTTTATAACAAAAAGACAATCTTTTAAACAAATTCAAAAATTTTTGCTATAGGTTAACTAATTGTGATATCGAATTTCTGCTCACTGAAATCGCTAGGTATTTTTTGCTTTTTAAAATGAGCCAAAAATCAACGAAATCGGATTATCCATTGAGGAGGGGCGGGCTTTTAAAGTCAACATTGGCCTTATGGGGGAAAAGGGAGAAACGCCAACAGTGTCGTGACTGGAGCACCCCTCTTAATGCAAAATAGCGAATAAAAATACAACTGGAATGGCAACACATCATGTTCGATGGTTTACGAGAGATATCGAGAATCCGATGGTTGCGGGTCATTAAAAAAACAGTTGCTAAAACACAAAAACACAGATTTACAAAAATATTAAAATAAAATAAAAATATTAGAAAAAAGTAAATTTACCTTCCTGTCTGAGTCCGAACTTATCCAGCCTGGGCATGTAGCATATCATCCCTGTACAGAGAACGTCCTTCCCCTCCCGCATGTGGGACCATTACTACTGCGGGGGCGCGGCGAGGATACCAGCAGGGGGCGTGGCTGTCGTGGGGAGGGGGTATACTAGCTGGGGGCGTGGCCACGTGGGGCGGGGAGTGGGGGAATACTACTGCACACTGCACTGTAGTCTGATGGGCAGTCTGAAGATGGAAATTCCGATGGAATCTAGCACTGGGTGTCTACCACTGAGCGTCCAGTAAAAGGTGTATTTCACTGGGAGTCCTGCATTGGGAGTCTAACCCAACGTGACTAGTGGTCGGTGTCTAGCAATCGATGTCTAACATTGGAGTACACTTGGAGTTGCACTACTTGTCTAACACTGTTATCTGCGGTGGTGTCTAGCACTAGGTTCGAATATAGGGTGTCTAGAACAATGTGACTAGTAATCGGTGTCTAGCAATTGATGTCTAACACTAGGTGTCTAGCAGCGGTACATAGCACTGGGTGAACTCTTCACAGGAAGGAAACTATAAAGATGATATTGGAAATAATTACTGACAAACACGGCAAACGCGACCCTAAATAACCTTTAAACAACTACTGATAACAGCGATTACTGATAAGAACAACAGCCACCACTGAAAAGGAGCAACCAACAAAATAATCATCAGATACGAGTGACAACTGTTAATAAGATAACAGATACCACTAAAGATAAATAACTGATAAGAGCGACAACTGTTAAGAAGTTAACAAACCCCTCTAAAAATACTCAACAGATTCGAGTGACAACTGATAAGAACGTAACAGACTCAACTAAAGATAAACAAAATATAAGAGCGACAACTGATAAGAAAGTAAACTCTTAAGAGCAGTAAACAATGAGAACGGCCATTGAATTAAATTAATAATAAGAACGAAAAGTTGTTAAACCACTGTACACTGAAAATAATCACAAACCTTTAAAATTGCAATACAACTTTTCGAAAAATACGATATGCACTAATTATATAACAATAAATTCCAACACCAACAATAAGACGGGAAATGTAATGGTGTTGCAGTTAGAACGAGATGTTTCAAAGACGTCGGAAAAACAAATCCCGTCAGAACTCCGTCAAAGGCGAGTAAATCAACTCAATCACGCCTGCTTGGCTGACAGAATCGCTGACTGCAGAAACTCTTTTTCTTCTTCTGTTTTCAGCGCATTTTTAACTCTTTCACCGGTTAAAGAAAAAAAAAACATTTACTGTAACAACAACAGTTTGTTGAAAAACAGTTTACTACATTTTACATCAATAGATTAGATATTATTTAATGCAAGGCTTTTAGGCAGTGTAAAATTGTAAAATAGAAACTAAATCGAACAAATTATTTTCTGGTCGGGCAGTTTTAAACATGCTGCGTTCATTTATATGTTTACATAGTTCACCTATATAGCATGCTAATAAACTTATGTTTAAATAATCGAGAGGTCGAAAATCATCTTTAATAGATAAAAAAAGTTTTAAAGGCCGATGATATTAAAAGCCCACGTTTTACTAATGTTAATATACTACATGCAGGAATAATAACGAATATACTGTAATACCAGTGGATACATAGTATTTTTGCACAGTGGGTTTGCTTGTCAATATAACAGTGTTGACGCTTTAGTGCTGCACTATTTAATTTTGAATCGGAAATCTTTCATTTGAATACAAGCGTTTCAAAGTTATTTAGCAGTAAAAAATAGGCAGTGGCTACGTACACGTCCGACGTGAGCCGCTACTGTTCACGTCCGTTCCAAATTATGCACCGTACGTTACTTTTCCTGTGATTTTTAAAACAAATTGAGAGCCAGAAAACCTCCTAACCTAACCTAACGTAACCTAACCTATCCTAACCTAACGTAACATAACGTAACGTAACCTAACCCAACCTAACCTAAGCGGTAGCGAAGTGAATTTGCCCTTACATTGGACGTGTATGCAGTCACTTCGTAAAAAATACGTGGTTTCACTTGATTTGTAGGGGTGTTCACAAGTTAATGACAGTGCTAAAGTACGGCATGTTCCTTCCATATATAGAATATATTCTGACCCGGATTAAACTACATTAAAAAAACTGCTTGAAAAAACTACCGCGACATACGTATGTTTTATATATAGGATAAAAACTTACCTATTATTTGTTTTGTTTAAAGTAAAACCAAAAACACAATATCGTAAAATAATAAACAAACCTTTGCCTTTAAGCAGAAAGTATAATGCAGAATTTATAAAAATTAAAATGCGGAAATTATATGGAAATTTTACGTCAAAGATGGGGAGATAAGATAAGATTGGGGAGATGAGATAAGAGATATCGCGTTTCCTTCGGATGATATCGCGTCACTCAAAACCACATCAATCCAGGACTGATCCCAGGCTGGGATTTACTTTACCCTCTCTGTATCAGTTTATGTTATCGTATCTATTTCACAACAGTAAATATCGCCATTCAATATGTATGTAGAGTTTACTTAAGGAAAAATTGCTAGATTACTTAGATCTACTGTAATTATTTTTACTCGTTTATTCTTTCCGATATCCTACAGATATCGCGTTTTACTAGGACGAAATAGGATTCCGTTGTTTATTTTGATTGAGATTTACTATTACGATTATTTAACTCGTTTATATCATCGGATCTATCTTATAGATATCGTGTTTTACTAGGATGAATAAAATATTTCGATTGTGACTGACTATTGCGATTATTCAACTAGTTTATTTTATCGGATCCATCAAATAGATATCGCGTTTTACTAGGATACAAGATTTCGATTGCGATTATTTAACTCGTTTATTTTATCGGATCCATCTTAAATATATCGTGTTTTACTAGGATGAATAAAGGATTTCAATTGCGATACCCCAAAAATAGCTTATAAGAAAACTCTTTGCTAACCTGGCAGACACGGGTAATGTAGAACAAATTAGGGAAATTTGGGAAGGTAAGTAACCGTGATAGGAAATTATACTTATAACCGAAAACTGATATCATAGTCAATGCTGATATCCGCCAGCGTTTAGTTTAAACGAAAACTATCTTAATAGCATAATTTCTTCTAATTTAAGTTGTTATGTTAAATCATATTACACAGCTGATTAAATTTCAATACCGGTAGTTAAAATGTTTTTTAAATTGATTTTTATCAACAAGAAAAGGTAAAAATTACCTTTTTGTTTCGTCAAAGTGATTGTCATTGTATCCCACTGGATACCACTGGTTTCAGATCAGATTCCATTTCAGGAACGTGTTTCGTTATCTAAATAACCGTGATGGGAAATCAGACTTATAACAGAAAACTGATATCATAGTCAATGCTAGTTGCCTTACGAATCCCCAACGCTTTATCCGACATAGTTGATGTATGGCACATTTTTAAAGAGCAAAGAAACCCTATCGACTTTAGTGAGAAAATCTTGCTATCAAAAATAATAATAGGCATTATAACAAATTTAAAAATATTCAATATATTTACGATGTTTAAAACTATTTGTGATAACGAAGTTCTGTTCACTGAAATCGCTAGGTGTTTTTAGCGAATTTCCCCTATAGGGAAGAAGCTATTACCGTAGGTCTCATGGTAAGACTTAAGCCCGAGACCATGATAACTTTTCATTTTGAGGTCCCCAGATGCCAAAAACACCATTCGTTCAAATTTTTATATATGTATATATATATATATATGTGTCCGTAAGCACGATAACTCTCGTAAAAAAGGTCCGATCTTAATGAAATTTGGTACAAATGTGTAAAGTACCATTTATTTGAACGAGTTCGAAAACCAGATGAATCGCACCATCCGAAGGGGTGTTTTTGGGGGGTTTTGTACCCCAAAAATGTGTTATTTGGGGTTTTCACATGTAATTTTAATTTAAATCAAATTTTAATTTATACCATTAAATTCAGCTTAAAAAAACAATTATTTGGTATTTTGATCATTGCTCTACGTCAATTGGTTACCGAGATATTGAAAGTGCTAAACACAGTACGTTGTCTAATGTTATTCTTATGGAGAAAAAGAAAAATTGTATATCTCGCTTATTTATGAACGTAAACTGGCAACACTTGGTATATAGCTTTATTTGGTTGTGGTCTATTGATATTTGCACAAAAATCCATTTTTTGCCCGATAGTTCCCGCAGCAGCAAACCTGCATACTCAGCCCCATGTTATTCTTATGTAGAATAATTAACGTGTTATCTCCTTTTTATGAACATAAATTAATAGAACTTGGTATGTGGCTTTACCTAGTTGAGTTATAATGATATTTGTATAAAAGCCCATTTTTAGTGTTCCTTATTTCAGCAAACCTGCATACTCAGCCGCCATGTTATTCTTATGGAGAATAATTAAAATGTCATAAATCGTTTATTTATGAATGTATATTGATGAAACTTGGTATGTGGCTTTATGTGGTATTAAGATAAATTAATATGCATTGTAAATTCGCTGAGTATGCAGGTTTGCTGCTACAGGGGTATTTATATTTAAAATGAACAATAAATCATCATATGGATAAACCGTTGAGGAGGGAAGGACTTTGAAAGTTACCATTGGTCTTATGGGTAAGCAGTAAGACTGAGGACTGGACGATCACCGTGTATACAGTCACAGTCTTCTGCTCGGGCTGCAGACTGCTTATCGCTGCTGACGTTTAACAACCGCCTGTGACCAAGAAGGGGAACGTGACAAGCAGCGAGCGGTCGCTTCAAAAGCAGTTCCCAGAACGTGACTGCTTGCCTCAGGCGCAGTCGCAGTCACACCTGTCTCCTGCCTGTCGCGGACCCGACAATCGGACAATAAACAGTAAACCACCCTCTACAGGTGCACCGGGAACACTCGCTGCCCTGCATTGTGGCGCGAACAGTCACCGGACCAAAAAAATGGACTGGTTGTAGCCTAGCAGCATGAGTTTGGTAGCCTAACCAGCGACCACAGAGAAGAAAGAATCGGGGGTAGAGTAACGCGGATATGTTAGGAGCGCAGGAAAGGCACGGGGGAAAAGAAGGACATGATGACCTTTTAGTTGCTTACGTCCAAGGCACCTTTGACGTTTTACAAGGAAACGTTAAATCTCTTGTCTCGTAGCTGTGTAAAATTGAACTGTAAGCATAGAATTCATTGGACGCTTTTAAACCGAAGGGGACCAAGTGATTTTTTTTGAAAAAGAGGAGAGTTTACTATTGGTCTAAAATATGTCAGTGTTCTGTTAAGTTTGCCAATTTCAAAAGAAAGATTGGAGTATTTTGTAATTAATATCAAGACTTGATATTGAAACATATTCATTTAGACGTAATAATTAAGATTCCTTTCAGTTTAAAAAGGTTTGTTCAATACCCCAATCACAAAAGGCTGCTAGATTCACTGACCATCATGATGTTAAGCTTATTCTAAGGACCATAGCGAACAGTCTAACCCCTATGTTAGTTAGACTTATGATTTTATTGTGTCTCTACCCTACTACAAACTTTTGTGTCTACCTCCTCCCTGTAACGTTGCCTTCTATTATATCGCTGTGAGCCTGAACTATCCGAACCCCGCGCTACAGCTGAATTCAACTCATAAACCGTTCCCAACAATTCCCATACCATTCACTTCTTTAGAATGTAATGCATTTATTTCCATTTGCAATCCCCTACATTCAAAAGTTCAAAACAGGAACATCGTCTGTCTGAAGCTCTCCAACACCAAGTTAGTTTTCCCCGAGTTGTGTTCATTCCTGGACATCTTGGAGGAATCCTTCCCCGCGAGGGTGCTGGGGGCTCCGCCCCTCCTCTTGGACATCCCGAGGGCCGCGAGCCTCGTCTTCTTCAGGAAGTCCGGCATCGCGGATGTGGTAACCCAGTTCATCATCGAGGACGGAACGTTGGCTCCTGGGTTGTCGAAGTAGGTGAGGCTGAACTCCAGCCCGGGCTTGTCGAAGGCCGTCTTCGGCTTGATCACCATGTACGACCAGTACTCAGACACCCTCTGTTTGTTGGAGACCAGTGGCTTGGCAGAGTGCGTGGTGTTCTTATTCACCAAGAACAACAAATTCCTTTTCTTATCCACCCGGAACCGCCGTTTGAACACGTAGTCGCGGTTGCTGAACAGCGAGGGCCACTTGGTCTCCCAGTAGATCACGTCGCTGTTGGTGGACGGCTCGGAGTCCAACAGTTCCAGCTTGACCGCGTGCACGTCCCAGGTCAGGCGGTAGTCCAGGTCAACCTGCGCCTCCAGGAAGTCGTACGCCGTCACATCCTCGTACCGCGCGTAACATTTGTAGCAGTACAGCCCTTTCCCCCGATGGTTCACGTCCTCCCGCCTCCACACCGTCAGACCCTCCTTGTCTATAAAGTTCTGCCACTCAGAGTCCGTCGCCGTGCACACGGAGCACTTGCACTCCACCTTGGGAACATCCCCCTTCAGGCAAGCGTCCATCTTGTCCTTCAGGAACTCAACAAGGCTCATTTCCGCGGAGTACCGGAGGATGTCCTGGTCCGGGATCCTCTCATTGTCCCAGTCGTAGGATGCCGCGAACACTGTGAACATCAACGCTCTTCTTCTCGCCAGTTGGGACTTCAACCGCTGCTTCAGCACCTGGAGCGACTCCTTCCCCCACAGTTGAGTGTAGAGGCTCCAGATCTGTTGGCTGCGGCGGATTCTATGGGCCAACACGTATTCGCAATTTTCAACGCAATTTTGCACGATTTTGGACGAGTTTTCCTTCACGAGACGCTCCAGGTCTGTCAGCCCGTTCATGACATATTTTGGAAGGTTGAAACACCCCGACTTCACGTTCAAGCCTAATTTTCGAATCATGATGACCGTTTGAGCTTCTACTTCCGAACTTGTGAGGGCAAGTTTAAATCAAAACCCAACTCGTATGCATATTTGTTTACAAAATAATCCCCCTTTCATTTCCACAGGCCGATACACTGCCACCTTCTCGAACTAAAACTACCTCATTTTACTGAAAGTTATTTCACACTAGAAGTTTATACTCGTTCCTTCTTTAAATCATTAGAAATTATTTCTTACTTGTCATCAAAACCCTTTAAAGCGTAACAAAATACTAAAATTTAGCCTTGATGTTACCTTGAGAACTTGTCAAATTGGTTAATTCTTGCGAATAAACACTGAACATATGTTAGGTTCTCTGTTCAACTTCTATGATTCGTAAACCGAAACAGGAACGTAAATCAGATGGTCGATGTCATTCTCATCCACACTTAAATTTATGTATAATTTCTCAGGTAATTAATCTCTCAGGTATAATGTTTTCCGATAGACCAAAAAACATCACTAAATAGTTTATCATAACCAAAGATTGAGCCCTCATTTTGAATACTATTTACACCGCAAAATGCGTGAAGTAAAAAACTGAACAACCAACTGAAAGCAGGTAACGCGCAAGCTGCGCAAGGGCAGTTATATTCTGGATCTAAAATACAGTACAAGGGGGTTTTTGTTATAAAACTTCTCCGTTATATTAAACCGAGTTTAACGATTATATAATCAGAATTACCTCGATCCTTAATTTGTACAAAGCATTAATTTTTTAAACCTTCATCTTGAAGGGTCCAAGGCGCCCTAAAGGTTTGTACTTTGTGCGTACGAATACAAATTATAATTTAATAACATTCTGAACACCCGATTTTATGCATTACACTATAATTATGTACCAACTGTTACGAACAGAACTACTGAAATGGCAACACAATCTGTATTGTGTCGCTGACAGCTATCACTTCGATACTTTGGTATTATACGGATGCCACCCTTATACAGCGTGCTGCGGCAGTTATGTTAGGATGGGTTATCATAAAAATGATTGTACGACTTTCCTTGTTTTGTTACAAATCGAATGATACCTTATGAGTCATACTTCCGGCCGCCAAACCCCCTCCAAATAGGCCAAGGTCAGGTCGTTGACCGGAGCGCGCGCATCACCTGTCACCGCCTGTATCTGGGTCAGTGTCATGAGTGATTTATTGCCGCGCACTACGTTACATTTGTTTTCATAATGAGTGACGTTCTTTTGGCGAGGGATTTACTTCGAAATGAAGAGGAAACCGTATGTATTTTTATGATAACCCATCCTAACATAACTGCCGCAGCGCGCTGTTTATTTGGCGGAGTACATGTGGCGATCGGGTGTGGCTGCTAGCGGCGGCGACGCATTCAACACGATCCTAGCGGACATCGCTGCCTTTTGGGAGGCACAACACAAAGACCGCTCATCAGAATGATGTAAAATTTTTACAGTAAGTCAATAAAAGTACGTTTTTTCGAATTATGTAGTTATCCTTTGTATCCGGTAAAAATTAACCTCCAAAAATAGTGGCATCCGTATAATACCAAAGTACCATCACTTCAATAACTAGGAACAACTTTGCTCTGTTTCTGGGCAACAGGTTTACTAGTACAGAACATTATGAAATATCTTTCACGAGTCTAAACTGTGTGATATGTTGAATCGTAATACAAACTAGCTGTCGTTCGTCGTTCACCATTGACTTATAACAAGTGGATTGACACGTCACACGATAAAAACGGCGTTTAAAACAACGTGTTGGGGAAACAAATCAAGCAACACAATTCCAAAGTCAATCACAGGTTCGGACGTGATTCACCCAACAGCCAATCCCAATTCGTTGCCCGCGCGCCGCTAAAGCTAGGAAATAATTGAATTGTGCTTGTTAGTGAATTTCCTATGGAAAGTGAACTATTAGCATGACCTGCAAGGTAAAACTTAAGCCCGGGACCACCATAGTAGTTCCTAACGTGACACCCTGAACACGTTTTGGGGGTTCGTTCAAAATTATATATATATATATATATATATATATATTATATATAGACATATGTATATATTATATATGTCTATATATATATATTATATATATATATATTATATATATATATATTATATATATATATATATGTGTGTGTGTGTGTGTGTGTGTGTGTGTGTGTGTGTGTGTGTATGCACTCTAGCGGTCGAATTTTTTGTCTGATTTACTTCAAACTTGGTAGGGACGTTCCTTTCTATAATCAGTTGGTCAAGTTCGTTGGGCAAAACAATCGGAAGACTCTAAACCCCTTTTTTGGGGGTTAATCTTTCAAATTTCGAGTTTTTGGGCCCAAAAAGGGTCAGAAATGCCCCGGATATGAAATTAATGCATGTAAAAGATGGAAATTAGTGTGGCGAAACTTTTAAGCCCTCTCTCGTCATTCTAGCATAAATATTTACCGAGTTATCAAAGAAAATGTGTATCGACCAAACACAGTACTTTGTCTTATTGGGGGTTTACATTAGAAAATCCTGTTATTCATTTTTTGTGTACTTTTATCATCCCCAACAACCTCACGCCTACTTTAAAGCCTGACTGGACCTTTCCCTAACCTTATAATGCGCAAAATCGTATTCCCAGCATTGCAGGTAAATAGAACCAGGAGTATCAGAACAGCCAAAAATAAAGGTTTTCAGATTTGAATAAAAATTGGAATAAATGTATGATTTTAACTGATTCCGAGTTGTTATAGTTGTTTTTGTGGAAATTCACTTCCCTCACGTCAGCGTGCTGCGTGCGAACTCGTTTTTACTGTTCCAGTGATACAATAATTTAGTGAATGCACACAATGACCGGATCATGGTGTCATTAATTGCGTCATATAGGGTAAATGGATTCCTCAAGGTAATGCTGTCTCTTAAACCACGTAGGCCCTACAAGATTAGTAATTTAAATTATCATCTATAGAGAGTGTAACTAAAAAGGAACACTGGCTATTTTCGGACTGTAAACCCCATAAAGAAAAAGTATTACTGTGTATTATTTGGAATTCCGCTTAGTTTAGCGCCAGTCAAGTCTGTTAGTGTTTTTTACTAAATTAAATATACCTTTTGAACCGTTAACAGTATTGATTTGAAACTTGGCATACATTGTGTCCATACTTGGTGCTATTTGGTACTGAATTCGAAGTATCTTCCTTTCACTGTTTCAATATGGTGGCTACTTTGTTTTTCAAAGCTATCTTTATAAACACGTAATACTAGGACACATCTACAATAATCACTAAAGGTGAGTCTTTTGGCCTTAAAATAAGGATATGAAGACTTTAACAGTGCAGATGTTCAGTTATACCCTGTATTATAAAGCCAAACCATCCCAGGAGATTTTGAGATACTCATTAAGTTTGACACCCGTGAACTTGCATGAAAGATCTTGGTGAGAAAGTTGGAGGATAAAAATTACTTTTTGATACAACCTATGTGGTCATACATTAGCAAGTGTCAGGTTAAAACCGCTGTGTGATTTATTTGATTATAAACCTAACATCAGGTGAACAAGCGAGGTTGTTGGGAACCCTCGTAGACCTATTCCTATCCTACTCTAAGATGAGTAAGGTTTGCTTGCTTGTTTGCTTGATCGCAACTCTGATCTCAAAAACGACTCCAACGATTTTATTCAAGAGTTGTAATGAACTAATTTCTGGGATAAAAATAGGTTCTAGACAGGTCTCATCCTCAAGAAAGTCAAATAATATAGAAAAACGAAAATGTAAAGTTAAAAAAATTAACATTTGGCTTATTTAAAATTATTATTTGGTTTTAAAATCAAAACAAAAGAATCATAACAGCTGTTTATAATTAACCAGGGAACTGTCAAAGTAATGCTCGTGTTGTTTATAATTATTGTTAACATGTGGTTTCCTGAGAGTTGTGACTAAAACCATTGAATGAACATTTCATATAGAGAGGTAATGTCGTATCTAACATCTTCTCACAGGGGCATTGAGCTATAAATAGCAACTGGAGTGGCATTAAACATGCGGAAAAGTGGCGCATGAGCTAAGAAATAGTCCTCATCATTGGAGGGAATGGTAAAATATTACTCCAAGTCATCTAAACAATCAGACTGACCTTCCCCGAGCAAAGTTCGGTCCCCCAGGAAACGCTATAAATTGGTATTGTAGTTTTACAAGCCACGAGTATCTTGTGCAGCACCCGGTCATGAATATACCAACAAGTGATTGCTGCCACCGATGGATGAGCAATCACGTTGTTTGTGTATTCATAGCTACCCGCGTCGGAAGGCACGTTGAGCCGTTTCCCGGCTACATGAGTGGCCATCAGGTCATGACAGTGACACTAGTGCCTGAAAACTATTACAGACCTTGGCAGAAAGGTCACACGACCTTTAATTTACTTTATCCAGAAAAATAAAACGAGTGTACATAAGAATAAAATTGAAACATTGAAGACCCTAACGACAAAAGCCCTATGGTATACAGAATCCAAACTGTTTACCCTTTCTATTTTAGAGCTATAAAATCGGTAAAACAAATTTCACCTCTTCAGCTTATCGGGAAGTCGGACATTGGTACTTTACTACGTAAGTTACTTTAACAGCTTCTCGTTTTTTTTATCAGTTGTGATTTTTTTGTTACTATGTTTTTTAACTCCAACGCCCAATGTAAAAATATCAAATTTTCATATGATTTTACCAAAGATTGGGTATTTCTAGAGATTAGTAGGCTACTTTGAAAATTGATGTAAAGCCCAAATCATCTATTTTGAAAGATTAAGAAAAATCCTTAAGTGGAATGCAGAGATCCATTTTTAAAATATAGATATAAACAGGATAAATAAAATACATCTTACAACACTATAAAGTATATTTACACTTATACTGTACTTACATACAAGACGGTAAAATATACATAAAAGATGGTACAAGGCGATCGATTTCAAACAGTTACACCGGTTGAAATGGCTGGCACCGGTTGCCACAGGTTCTGTGATTGGGCCTGATGACCGGTGTAACTGGTTGAAATCGATCGCCTTGTACCATCTTTTGTGCATATTTCATCGTCTTGTATGTAAGTAAAGTATAAGTGTAAATATACTTTATAGTTTTGTAAGACGTATTTTATTTATTTAGTTGTAACAACACGTATCATGCTAATAAAGAAATTATTTAATATAGATATTGCTCATTAAAGAGTTCCTGTTGGAGTTTAAAAGGTTAAAATTGCGATTACGACAAAATATATATTGACTAATTGACAATTTATACGTAAATATTCAATTCGATTTAGGCCTAGTATATTTTGAAATTAGCACGATAAGTTATAAATCAACTAAACCGATTTCACAATCAATATTCATATTAGGCCTATAGTTTAATCTAGTGCCCAAAATCAGCTATGTTATGTATATCAAAACGAATATTTTAATCGTTGCTAACCATTACAGAATATCTCAGTATGTTCGAACAGTTCGAAAAGTACTAAAACAATTATGAGAACTTGAACGTAAATGCAAGCAATACAGATTGATAATCACATTAATAATGAGTCTTGTTTTGTTTTGTGTAGCCGTTTGATTTTTACAGTGAACGGTTAAAACCCTGGTTTTGTTAGTACGATACCCATAATTAATAGAAATAAAAAAAACTAATTTCCCTCTCTTACGTACAGGAAGATTAAATACGACGTTGCAAAATACATACGATAAAAAACGGTTAAAATAATCGCAACAGTTGTCGAAAGCGAAATCCTTTATTCATCCTAGTAAAACACGAAATCTACAAGATATATTCGATAAGTTAGGCGAGTTAAATAATCGTAATTGTAAATCGCAATCGAAATAAACAACTGAATTATTTATTCATCATAGTAAAACACTATATCTAAGATGGATCCGATCAAATAAACGAGTTAAAATAAGCACAGTAGGATAAAAGTAATCAAGCAAATTATCACTGAGTAAACTCTACATACATATTGAACGGCGACATTTACTGTTGCGAAATAGATTCGAAAACATTAACCGATACAGAGGCGGTAAGCGGTAAATCCCAGCCTGGGATCAGTCCTGGATTGATGTGGTTTTGAGTGACGCGATATCATCCGAAGGAAACGCGATATCTCTTATCCCATCTCCCCATCCTTGTCGTTGCTTACAAGTTCGTTATCAGTACTTGTAATAACTTAATAGAGAGGCAAGATTACCACACCAAGATACTATTCCTATAGAATATTTAGTTAGTTTCTCCTGCACTTGTGGATAACTCATGTACTTTGAGGCATTTTAATTATTTACAAGCGGTTGCCGAAATTAAATTTATTTATAATCCCTTTAATATTTGTTTAAAACAAAATAAAAATACAAACTGGAAAAGTAAAGAATGGAAACAAAGGATTACAAAGACTGTATGTATTTAACATGTACTAGTGGCTTGAAGGGCGATAGCCCCTAACTTTGCTCCAAGTAGGAACACGTCACATCGTAAACAAAGTACACATTTAATCACATGTTTTCATGTAAACAAAGCAGACGTTTTTAAATTCCCATGTTTTTCTTATGGGGCATATTTTACGTTATTTCTCGCTTGTTGTTAACTTTTTAGAAATACTGATATTTTTCCCGAGTCCCTGGGATCGGGACCTTTAATTTGAGACGTCTCCCATCATCCTGCGATTTGCCAAACTCCCACAATGTTTACTTAAAAACTTCGCTTACAGAATTATATTTAAGGATGTATATACCGGTAATAGAGATAGAGATACAACAAATGATACAAGCAAAAGTAAATACAAAAGTTGTACGTTGTAACAATTGATAAAACCATGGAAAGTAGTATAAACATAAAACTGCGTACCGGCGAGGAAAAATGGTAAATTTCTGTCTTTTCGCAGGTTTTTGAAGCTTGCCTCTCGTACGCCCTGGAAGGCTTAAACTTAGACCATTCATAGAAAATTGGATGGGGAAGATCTCCAAAGAGCCCGGTTTTGATTGTTTTGCCCTTACGTTTCCTTAACTTGTGCAACAACAAAACATTTATAATTTTTGCTTCGTTCACGTCCCACATGTGTTAAAACTTTCGTACTGATTAATTTTCCTAAAAGCCACTAGTGGACTATTTACAATTTTGTATGCAATACATCCTATATTGCATTGTATACTATTGAAAATCGCCCACAAAAACTGTATGGTACCCAATGCAAAATATAACTAAAGCCAATAAAAACAAAATCAAAAGCGGAATTTTAAATGCGTGATTCACACCAATACTAAAAGTAAAAGTAAATATAAACAAATCAGGCAAACAACATGAAGTCTCAACTACAACACAACAATAATTGAATGTCAAGGATTACTTAATCAGACCTAGTAATAAGAAATCTAGAAGAAATCTAAAACAAATCAATTAACAAAGAAGAAAGCAGCGGCAATAACCTCGCTAATATACAAAAAAGGACGAGACCTTCGCCTGCCATAATTACCACCTCCAAGGAGACTCAGACGATGGGAACCTTCGATGATGTGCGGACCGGTGAAACAAACACGTTTAGAATGGTAATATCATGATGCAGCGTCACACTCAACACCTTCTCTGAGCAATGCTCGTCCTTCGTGGATAACCAAAAGGAGACTCCATGGGAATCATTCTATGATAAACGGACAGGTGAAACAAGCACGTTTCAAATAATAATATCATAATGCAGCGTTACACTCACCACCTTCTCTGAGCAATGCTCGTCCTTCGTGGATAACCAAAAGGAGACTCCATGGGAATCATTCTATGATAAACGGACAGGTGAAACAAGCACGTTTCAAATAATAATATCATAATGCAGCGTTACACTCACCACCTTCTCTGAGCAATGCTCGTCCTTCGTGGATAACCAAAAGGAGACTCCATGGGAATCATTCTATGATAAACGGACAGGTGAAACAAGCACGTTTCAAATAATAGTATCATAATGCAGCGTCACACTCAACACCTTCTCTGAGCAGAGCTCGCACCCTTCTTGGAAAATCTACAAGGAGACTCAATGGGAAACATTCGATGATGTACGGACTGATGAAACAAACACGTTTAGAATGGTAATATCATAATGCAGCGTCACACTCAACACCTTCTCTGAGCAGAGCTCGCACCCTTCTTGGAAAATCTACAAAGAGACTCAATGGGAAACATTCGATGATGTACGGACTGATGAAACAAACACGTTTAGAATGGTAATATCATAATGCAGCGTCACACTCAACACCTTCTCTGAGCAATGCTCGTCCTTCGTGGATAACCAAAAGGAGACTCCATGGGAATCATTCTATGATAAACGGACAGGTGAAACAAGCACGTTTCAAATAATAATATCATAATGCAGCGTTACACTCACCACCTTCTCTGAGCAATGCTCGTCCTTCGTGGATAACCAAAAGGAGACTCCATGGGAATCATTCTATGATAAACGGACAGGTGAAACAAGCACGTTTCAAATAATAATATCATAATGCAGCGTTACACTCACCACCTTCTCTGAGCAATGCTCGTCCTTCGTGGATAACCAAAAGGAGACTCCATGGGAATCATTCTATGATAAACGGACAGGTGAAACAAGCACGTTTCAAATAATAATATCATAATGCAGCGTTACACTCACCACCTTCTCTGAGCAATGCTCGTCCTTCGTGGATAACCAAAAGGAGACTCCATGGGAATCATTCTATGATAAACGGACAGATGAAACAAGCACGTTTCAAATAATAGTATCATAATGCAGCGTTACACTCACCACCTTCTCTGAGCAAAGCTTGCACCCTACTCGGGTGATGAAGGGATCTCATGCTTAACATCTTCTCTGAGTAAAGCTCGCACCCTTCTCGGGTGATCAAGGGGGTCTTATGCTCAAGAATAAATGTTTGGCGCATCAAAAAACCCTACTTTAATAGTCTACTTTTACAACATGGTGCTTCTTAATAGAACCAGAACAATAAAACAATCCAATCCCCACCGTAAACCTAGAATCACTAAAACCCTAAAAAAAACTAAACAAACTAAGCGGTACGCTGTTTTAGAGCAAATAAGAAATATAACACCTTTTTTACGTACTATCTAGAACAAAAAACGTACGAAACACAAGAAAAATTACTAAAAAAACTACCTTTTATAAGCAAAGTTTGCCTCCTGGTCAATGACTTTTCAAAACAATTAACCAAATTGAACTTAGCTACCCCAAACAATCTGCTGACCTTTCGAACGCAAACGTTAAACCATAATAGCACACATCAAACCATCATAATTACCTTCGTCAAGCAAAGCTCGGCCCATGTTACACTACTCCGAAGACTCCAGACTCAAAACAAAACCAACACAACATTGCGGACCATAACCTCAAACATATACTGAAACACAACTGTAACAGGTACCCAGGTCGGCTTGGCACTCAGATTCGCTCACTCACACTCACAAGAGGGTAACAGGTAACACTTTTCACTTCACTTGAACCCGACGGAACCGAAAACGCGGAAACAAAAGAACGAAAGGACGAAAACGGGACGCGGTCTTGAGACGGGGACGGGGACGAAACTGGTTCTCTCATTGTCCCTCTCACTCCCGCACGCCGCAGTGGTGCCGCGGACTGTCGTAGGTGGAAATGATCGTGCCTTGACGGAAAATATCGTACCCCGTGTGAAACTGGTACCTCTATAACTGTGCCTGTAGTAATAAACGGTTCTATCCCCTCCATGTTACAGTTAACAGGATAACATTTTTATGAGGTTAGCGGATCACACACATCTTAGCGGTCCTCCTCTTCACAATCAAGACTGGAGAGTCGTCAGTTCTGGGTTCTGTGATTTGTTGAGTGTTAGCACAGGCAAACGGTTCTACAGAATCGTTGCCATTTTTAGGCTGGGGGTTTTTGAGACGTAACCGGGAGATACGGGGTAATACAGCCTATTGGTCGCAGAGATGTGATCTTGACAAAAATAATTTATATTACAATATGGCTTATCATCATATATAACTAGCTGTTCCCGCAGGCTTCGCCCCGCAAATAATTTATGAATACCCCCGTCGCAGCAAACCTGCGTACTCAGCGAATTTCCAATGAATATACAGGTATGTCTTAATACCACATTACACCACTTACCAGGATTCATAAGAAATACATTCATAAATAAGCGATATTTAAAATATTCATTACTCTCCTTAAGAATAACATTGGGGATGAGTACGCAGGTTTGCTGCAACAAGGAAAACAAAATAATGGGTTTTATGCAAATATCAATAGAACTCATCTAACTGAAGTTCACAAACCAAGTTTCATCCTTATACATTCATAAATAAGCGATATATAACATTTTAATTATTCTCCATAAGAATAACATGGGAACCGAGTACCTAGGTTTGCTGCTACGCGAACCATATACGAAAAATTGATTTTTTATGCAAACATCAATAAACCACAACCAGATGAACCCGTATACCAAGTTTTGTCAGTTTATGTTCATAAATAAGCGAGATATAAAATTGGTCTTTTTCTCCATAAGATAGACATTAGACAACGTACTGTGTTTAGCACTTTCAATATCTCAGTAACAAATTTACGTGGAACAATGATCAAAATACCAAATTATTTTGTTGCTGAATTCAATGTTGAAAATTAAAATTTGATTTAAATCAAAATTACTTCTGGAAGCCTCAGAAAGTTTTTTGGGGTACAAAACCCCCCAAAAACCTCCCTTTGGATAGTGCGATTCGTCTGGTTTTCGAACTAGTTCAAATAAATGGTACTTTACATATTTGTACCAAATTTCATTAAGATCGCACCTTTATTACGAGAGTTATCGTGCTTACGGACACACACACACACACACACACACACACACACACACACACACACACACACACACACATATATAGATATATATATATATGTATATATATATTTTTTTTTGAACGAATGGTGTTTTTGGCATCTGGGGACCTCAAAATGAAAAGTTATCATGGTATCGAGCTTAAGTCTTACCATGAGACCTACGGTAATTGCTTCTTCCCTATAGGGGAAATTCGCTAAAACCATGACAGTTGTGGGTGATGCATTCTGTGGTTAGCCCGTGGAACTACTACGAATCAAGATCACCTGTTTGTATTTTCATTAGCTCAAACAAAATTAATGTCCATAAGAAATACATGGGAACTTTGTCGGGATCTCTGGCGGAGCCCTAAGATCAGATCAGGATGAAAACCATTTAGTTTTCCTATTTTATGCCTAAAGAATCAGTGTACAAAAGTTCAGTTCTCTACCTACATGGGGAGGTGGAGAATTAGTGATGAGTGAGTCAGTCAGTCAGCCAGTGCTTTGCCTTTTTATAGATATAAATAAGAACATTCTGTAAGCGAAATTTTAAAGTAGAAATTGTGGGAGTTTGGCAAATTGCAGGATGATGGAAGACGGCTCAAACTTAAACTAAAGGTCTTAATCTCAGGAACTCGGGGAAAAACATTTTTCCAAAAAATTTACTTACCAACATACGAGAAATATCGGAAAACATCCCCTATAAGTAAAGCATGGGAATTTAAAAACGTCTGCTTTGTTTACATTAAAACATGTGATTGAGTGATTAATTTGTTCATAAACTGACGTGTGTATTTTCCTCAGCATGTAGAGGAAAGAAAACATAAAGAGGAAACAATTGAGATAAACTATAGGATTGGAGCCAGGTTAGGGGCTATGGCCCCTTCAAGCCACTAGTTTAATAGATATTTGGTTAGTAAATTAGTGAATTTGTTGATGTTATGATGGATTTGAGATCCTTTGGACAGTTGGACGGTTTTACCCTCATATAAGAGGAGGTTCAACTACACTATACTCTGTTTGGCTATACGAGCCTCGGGCATGAGCGTGGAACTCAAGGAAAGCAATATTGAGGCGATACAGAACAAGCTCAATAAATTTACCATCCAAGACCGGGATTCGAACCCACGACAGGGCCGCTACCGTGGTTTTGAAGTCCGTCGTCTTGACAACCACAACAGCGACTATACCGTTAATATATATATATATATATATATATATATATATATATATATATATATATACTGAGCATACTTTTCTCATAATGGATGTGTCTAAAAACATATCAAGGAAGTTATTATACCAGCAAGTAGGAGCGGATGGTATTTTTAAGTATAATATCAATCGGCATTTGTTTTAAGCACCGTAAATAAATTATTGAGAACACGGTAGTCCGATAAGGAGGGATAGGCTTAAAATTGTACCGTAGTATCGCGGGTGTTCACAAATGGTTCAACAACAACAAAATAATATAATAATAATTATTATTTGTGATTTTGGAATATTTCTCACTGAAATTGCCCGGCGTTTCTTGCTCTTTAAAATGGGCCATAAATCAACGATATCGGATAATCGGCTGTGGAAGGACGGGCTTTGAAAGAATATTGGTCTCAAGGGGCAAGCAGGTAGAAACCCGAAATCTTATCTTAATATTTTTATTCCGTAAGCGAATCGTTCCCCACGAAATATCTCGAGCTAGGAAGAAGTTAAGTTAGGATATGACGATTCATTTTAAAGCTTGAGGGCCAAGGACGGTGGAAAAATATCAGAAATATCCAAAATTACGTGGGCTACGCGCCACTGGACTTCAAAGATCCAATGATTTTCTTATGGAAATATCATTACAGTGTTTTTATTAAGTACCCGGGGGCCGAGCTTTGCTCGGGGGAAGGCCAGTCAGTTTGTTTAGATGACTTGGAGTAAGATTTCACCACTTCTCCCTTCTGATAATCAGATCTGTATAACTCATTTGCCTCTTTTCTACATTTTTAAGGTCACTCCAGTTGTTATTTATAGCTCAGTGCAACTTTCATTTATTTTACTACTCTATATATATGTAATCTTCACTCAAATATTTTAATCTCTTCTCTCAAGAAACCACATGTTAATAATCACATACAACATGAGTATAACTTTGACAGTTCTCTGGTTGATTATGAACAGCTGATACAATTCTTTTGTTTTGATTTGAAACTCCCTAAGCCCAATGTTAATTTTGTTAACTTTTCATTTTAGTTTTTTTACATTATTTGATTTTTCCTGGGAATGAGGCCTGTCTAGAACTTATTTTTATCCCAGAAATTAGTTATTTCGAACATTTGAAGGAAATCGTTGGAGCCGTTTTTGAGATCAGTGTCGCAAGCAAGCAAACCTTACTCATATTAGAGTGTAGGATAAGCAAAATGAACTAATGCTCAGCTGAGATTATCTACTTACACAAAAACCGTATGTTAGGGGCTATAGCTCCTGTGAGCCACTTGTTTGACTTTAACTTAATATGCGTGCTATTTGATTGCGTCAAACTTTCTCAACGATACCTTTCATTAAAGTATATAGTTGCAAGAGTGACAGAATAACGATGTTCTTACAAGAGAGATCCTGGAACTGTTCATCGCTATGTAGATGTCCAAAGGGTCCAGTTTCCAGTTTCGAACTTATACCATTTCAAGCGAATTTCCTATGGAAAAAAGAGCTATTAACATGACTCTCACTGTGCAAATTAAGCCCGGGACCACCATAGAAGTTCCTAACGTAACCCCCGACCACGTTTTGGATTTGGAGGATCGTTAAAATTATATTGATAAAGTGTGTGTTTGGACTCTAGCAGTCAAATTGTGGTCAGATTTGCTTAAAATTTGGTCCGGACATTTATTTATATCAGTTGGACATTAGGCAAAGCAATCGGGAAACTCTAATATTCTTTTCGGGGATTTTAATTTATTCAATTTTGAGTTTTTGGGCCCAAAAAGGGTCGGAAAAGCCCCAGATTTAAAGTTAATGCTTATAAAACGGTAGAGTATAAAAATCAAAAACATTAAAACCCTTAGGCCTACTCATCATTCTATATATTTAGTTACTGAATTATTAAATAAAATATAAATTGACTAAACACAGTAAGTTGTCTAATGGCGATTTTTCATTGGAAATTCTGTTTTTCATATCTTGGTGTTTTTTAACTACCTCCAACACCCCTTTATCCTTACGGGACTTCCTACTAAACGTTATAGTGTACAGCATTACCATCCCAATTTATATATTATTAACAGAATGTCTGTATTTGTGTTGGGCCTCTTGTATTATTATTTTGTACACATATGAACAAATTTACAGTCAGGGCTCGGCCCCATAGCCTTTTAAGTTTCAATGTTAACCTTATTAATTTTTTTATATAGTCAGCTATTATAATGCAAACATTTCAAACCTTGTGACCCAATGCCTTAGAGATTCTCGTGTGGACAACGGGTCAGCGGCTAGTTGCATTGAAATAAAACCAGGACAGCCAAAACTGCCAAAAAATCAAGTATTTTCTATTTTCCAAAAATATGGTACAAGTGTTTGTTTAAACTCGTTATTTATGTATGTGAGATTCCCATGCGGAGAACGGGACAGCGGATAATGTGAATAGAACTAGAAGCACCAGAACTGCCATAATGTTTTTCATTTTCCAAAAACATTGCACCGGCGTTTGTATGAACACATTACATTATTTGACTCTTAAAGTTTTTAATGCGAAATTCGCTTCCCTCACGTCAGCGTGCTGCGTGCGGGCTCGTTTTTACTTTGCTCATGCTCTGGTCACTACCCAGCCAACTCTGTCGGCCGTCAGTGTTATCCTGTTATCGTGCCGCGGCGCGCACTGCCACTCTCCCTCTCTCTCACACTTCCTCCTCGTCTTTGCTCACACCTCCCCCCCCACGACAATGTGCCGCTGCCTCGGGGCCCCCGGTGCGGCCACGGGATGACGAGGTCTGAGGAGGCCGACGGGCGAGTGGACGACTGGAGGTCATTGCATCAGGCCTCCGCCCTCCACTCGGCACCGGAGTGATTTTGACTGGCATTTATCATCGTCGTGGCGTATCTGTTGTATGTTCATAGTTCAATTCGCCGCATGAGGTTATGTATTTTGTACCTGGGGGCCGAGCTTTGCCCAGTGGAAATTACAACACTGTTTATTCACCGTGTGAATGTTACTTTGGTTGTTTATGTTCGTTAGATAGATAGTTTATCAAATTAAAGAATTATAAAACATTAGTTTTAAAAAATAAAACAACAAACACAATATCAACATAATAAATTAAATTATGACACATTTTAATTACAATAGATTACGCAAGTATAAAAATTCTAACTTAGGTATTTACGTAACTGTTTGGATGTATTTGCATTTTTAAATTTAGTTCGACCATTTAGTAATTAATCGTACACTTGTGTAATATGGTGATTTTTCATATACTAAATTATGTTGATATTTCGTGTTATAATAAAGTAAACTTGAATACAAAGAACCTATTTAGGTATTATAATTATTTTGTTATTGTAAAAAATTCCAATGTTTAACATTTTTCAAATAGGTTTTCCAGACAAATTTGAGTTTTCCTGGAGTTACGGATATTACCTATCGATTTTTGAGGTACAAAACTCCCAATTTTCAAAGTTTAATCAAAATCCTTCAAGGTAATTGCGAGTCTATACTTCTAAATCCTATGAGGGGGAGCAGAGCTTCGGTTGACGAAGGTCCGTTTATTTGCTAGTCACAATAGAACGTTTACCCCATTTCGCGTTTTAGCAAAACTAAAAGAACCATCGAGATATTATGTTTCTATATAGATGGTATTTCAACATAAAGTCTAAGGTGACACCAACTTTACAGTGGAATATTAAGCATGAAATATGAAAAGAGGAGAACGAAACTATCAGTAACAAAGTAGCTTAAAAGTGCAGTCATGAAGATACGTTAGCTGTAATATGTTTTCACAAAAAATAATGAATACATCTTTGTTAATTAAATAAACAAACCTTTTTGTTAGCAGGATTAATTAATATTATTCTGTTCTCTTATAAGACTCCTTGCCATTTCAACACCACTTGGTCTGACCTTAATTAAGCCTAATGAAACGGGTTGTTTCGGACTAATTATTTTGTTACCTCTAAAATTCCGCCAAAATCGTTCTCAACATACCAATAGTTTGGATACGGTTTACCTTCAGACATATTTACACTCAAAGGAACTAGGTAATTAGGTAATTGATCCAGCCGGGCAATCCTTCTCGCTTCCACATGGTTCCCCCACAAGGCCAAGGTTACCCTTCAGAGCCCGCCCCTCTTGAGTGGATTATCCGATCATTGATTTAAGGCTCAGTTTTAAGAGCGAAAATGCCTACCTTTTAGTGAGCAAAATGTTGATATCGTAGATAATAATCTTGCAACAAATTCCCAAGTATTGAGATTAAGATTTGTATTGGTGAACTATCTTCTTCTATATCTATAAAACGCAAAGCCCTGGCTGACTGACTGACTCACTCATCACTAATTCTCCACCTTCACATGGAGGTAGAGAGCTGAAATTTTGTACATCGATTCTTTAGACATAAAATAGGAAAACTAAATGGTTTTCATCCTGATCTGACCTTAGGGCTCGACCAGAGATCCCGAAAAAGTTCCCATGTATTTATTATGAACATTTATTTTTGTTTGAGCTAATGAAAATAAAAACAGCTGATCTTGATTCGTAGTAGTTCCACGGGCTAACCACAGAATGCAGCTCACACAACTGTCATTCGTGGGCGAAGCCTGCGGGAACAGCTGGTTTGTCATATCGGAATTCTGCTCACTGAAATCGCTAGGTATTTTTAAGCTCTTTAAAATGAACCATAAATCATTGAAGTCTGATAATCTGATGAGGAGGGGTTTAACAGAATTTACATTGGTCTTAAGGGAGTACTGACATTGGTCTTGGCAGGTAGACAAATTCTTCTATAGGTTAGAATAAATTAGGAAAACTAGCACAAAACAATAGTAATCTATGTATTTATATACTTTTCTTATACTGTTTACACAATTTTCACACCAAATTTAAATTCATAATTTTAAAGTCATTGGTTGACAGAAACAATTGAATCCGTCATATAAACCGTTTTTTATCTTATAAATATTGTAGGATTAAATATACTAACTTTTGTTACGTAACGCTGAACGAGTCTCCAACCCCCAAAACAACGTACTGCAACGCATCATGTGGTCGGACACTTTACAACCAAAACCTGTCCACAATCCAGAGTTAATTTGGGAGACTTTTAGCCCACTTTAGTGATACGTTAACGTGTCATAGGATGAAATAAGATTGTGGGTTGGTATGAAATACCGTATTTTTTAATTGCAAAATTATTTAAAACTAGGCTTGAAGGGGCGATAGCCCCTAACCTTGCTCCAAGTAGGAACACATGTCACATCGTAAACAAAGTAGCCACTTAATCACATGTTTTAATGTAAATAAAACAGAAATTCCAATACTTATGGTAATGGGGGAGGTTTCACTCTATTTATCGTTTCCTGCTAGCTTTGTATGAATACTGCTTTTTTCCCCGAGTCCCTGGGTTCAAGACCTTTAATTTGAGCCGTCTCCCATCATCCTCCAATTAGCCAAACTCCCATAATTTTGACTTCAAATTTCGCTTACAGAATTATATATAAAGTCTAGTAGCCTGTCGCGGCTTCGCTCGCAATCACAACGTAATATTATATTATCATACTGACATTCCCGTATAAATATTGTGTTACCGTTCCAAAGCCAACATGGCCTGCTGATTAACTGTGTTTACTCTATCCAGCTGATTGCTTAAAACTTATACGAAGTGACTGCGTACACGTCCAATATAAGGGCAAATTCACTTCGCTACCGCTTAGGTTATGTTGGGTTAGGTTACGTTACGTTATGTTTCGTTAGGTTAGGATAGGTTGGATTACGTTAGGTTGGGTTAGGAGGTTTTCTGGCTCTCAATTTGTTTTAAAAATCACAGGAAAAGTAACGTACGGTGCATAATTTGGAACGGACGTGAACAGTAGCGGCTCACGTCGGACGTGTACGTAGCCACTGCCAAACTTATACAGTAGTTATTTCCCAATGTTATGCTTATGGGAAAAAACTGAACTTTAAGGGGCTCTAGGGCCCCACAAATTATTTCTCTATAAAAAATGTTTCCTGAACAACTTCACATTAGGATATTTCAAATGACACCAAAAACATGAAAATCTGTTCAGTAGTTTAGGAGGAGTGATTGTCACAAAAACCTGCTCGCCTATTAAATAAGTGTACATAGATAGATGTCTATTCTTTACCAAAGTTCATTATGGATTCGACCAATGATAAATACGTTGGAATGGGTAATACAATATGCCCATTATACATCTATGTTTGTTTCAATGCAAACTATCAAATACAACTTTAAAAAGTCATATTCAGATTTTCAAATTCGAATGATTTATTTCCATGTAAATTACAATTAAAAACTGATAGAATGTAAAAGTCCTACATTTTAGGAACAGGTTTCATACACAACCAATGAATAGGCTAGCAGGAGATGCAAACCATTCACCTGCTTACAAACTTTTCAATTTTACAAACTCAATGGAAAATGAGGGATATTTTACAAACTCAATGGAAAATGAGGGATATTTCACAGCAGATTGAGGGATAGAATGGGAATTTTTGACGAAATCTGTGGTAAACCTGCCACAAATTCACTAGCCATCGCAGGTTGGCATTCCCGGATTTGAATATTTGACGAGTTGTTTACATTTCAACATAACCGACAAATGTTCTTATTCGTCTTGGAGTTATTCAAAGCTCGTTTGGGACAATCGTGTTCGTCAATGACACCCAGAGTCTCAGAGACTTCGCCAGTACAAAGACACAACTCGCAGTTCGTTTCCTCTTCGTGTTTCATGATTGGCGAAACGAAAATTGATGAAAACATCGCACGACGAAGGTTATTGCACAAAAGGTATCAGCAAACGAAGTAGTGTAGGAAGTGGTGTAATTTATTTTATTCAGTAAAATAGTAAAGTTAAGTTTTATGGGGGCTCAAGTAACGAAAATTTCGGCGTTTTTAACTGCTTTTCCCATTGGCCTAAGTCCAATGTTAACTTTGACAGCTCTTCAGTCCTCAACTAATAATTCAATGTAGCTGATTTTCGGGCTATTTAATATAAAAAACCTATGGAGTCAATGATCAGAATTTTGATATCACAAGTAGAGAATAATAAAAAAACAAATATTTAATATTTTGGAACTGTATATCGATTATTATTTTTGTTATGAAAATATGATACACTGTCAATCAATGTCATCGAATAAATATTATTATTATTAAAATGGGGTCTTGTAAAATTACTGAAATTTTAACTTTATTATAAAACTTTTATAATTTTTGCTGGTTAAATAATAAAACAAACGAACAAAAACAAAAGAAAAAATCAATCTGCTCGAATTCGAGTAAATAAGGTCATGTTATAGTTGAAATTGTGATTCCATTAATTAATTAAATTTAAAACAGCTGATCTTGCTTCTGCACTGTGTTTAGTTACCTTCAATAGCTGTCAAATGCTAATTTTCAATGATTACCGTTCTTCCTTAAGATTCCCATTGCAATTTTAAAGGCATATGGGGCGTAGCCTAGAGGGCCGATGTAAGTCTTAACGATTTTTATGCATACCTACGCATCGAGACCTTTCCATAGATACTTCTATCATAAAAATCAGTCCAGTGGTTCCTGAGATCTTAGCATGGCACAAAATCTGATTGTGTACGAAATATTAGGATTTAGATCCAATATTTTGAGGTGGTCCACATTACATCCTCCGCCAATGTACTTCCTAGATTGGCTGAGATTGGGTTAGAGTATTGTGTTCATTTGTTATCCTGGTTGACAATGTCGGAATGAAACTTGGCAACGATGATCAGTACCATATTGTTAATCAATATCTTATTACAAAAATAAGTCGATTCTTGTGAGCAAGCTACCGGCGAAACTACTATGTCTTAAATCATGGTTCAAATACAAATTTGAAAGCCCTTAACATCTAGCTGTGCTTTTGGGGGGTTTGGAAAACATCTACCTTTACGGCTTCACCCCCTGGGCTTATAAAGTTTCAATGTTAATCTAATTGAAGAATATCAAAATAGATTTAATTGCAAATTTAATAGCAGCTGTTGATAATACCAAAGACAGTATATAAGCAAGAACAGCTGTTTAAACCAACGTCTGGAATGGGATCACAATTTCAACTAATAGAACCGGAACCGTATACTAGCAGGATAATAAAAAAAATAAAAATGTTTGGCTCGAATTAGAGCAGCTGGATTTGCTTGTATATCTTAAATTAAGTGATGGCTAAATAAGACAGTGATGTTATTTTAATTATGTTAATTTCTTTTACTTATTGAACGCTTCCAATGTTTGCTAATGCTTCGGAGGAGTGCTTTTTGGTGTTAAACGTACCAAAGATTGTTACACGATAAACAGGCTGTCAACGAATCATGGAGCCACTAGTTAACTGAGTTATCATTTAATTTTACGAGCAATTAACTGTTGATAATATTTAGAAAAAGCTTGGCTGCAGTGGCCCTGTTTTCACTATTTTATACGAAAAATACCCTCAATAAATATAATAGTTATGAAATAAAAGGGAAAAAATATGATTCAAGTTTTTGATAGCTTTAATTATTGTAAACACCCCTTTAAAACACACCAACGTCGAGAGGTCATTAATGCCCTCAATAATTATAATAATTATGAAATAAAAGTAAAACAATATGATTCAAGTTTTTGATAGCTTTACTTATTGTAAACACCCCTTTAACACACACCAACGTCGAGAGGGCAATAAACTTGTTATTCGAGACGCGGCGTGGGTATTTTACTGCTAAGCATTTAGGTTGGCATCCCTGCTTGCATTTAAGTGTCGTTCAACGTTCCAAGAGACACGTTTAATATATCCAGAGTGCTCGTCCGTCGTAGTCGCCAATAAACAGAATATAAATTCAATCGTCTCCATTAATCCAATAGATTGAATTTATAAATCGAAAATACCCCCGTCGCAGCAAACCTGCGTACTCAGCGAATTTCCAATGCATATATATGTGACTCACTACTACATAGAGCTACTTACCAAGTTTCACAAAAATACATCCATAAATAAGTGATAAATAGCATTTTATTTATTCTCCATAAGAATAACATTAGGGTTGAGGACGCAGGTTTGCTGCAACGAGGAAGATATGTAATTTTTTTGCAATTATCAATATAACTGAACCAGGTGAAGCTATATACCAAGTTTTATTAATTTAGGTTCATAATTAAGGGAGATATATAACTTTACTTATTCTCCATATGAATAACATGGGGGCCGAGTATGCAGGTTTGCTGCTACGGGGACTATCAAAAAAGCTTGTTTTTGTGCTAATATCAATATACCACAACTAGTTGAAGCCACATACCAAGTTTCATCAATATACATTCATAAATAATCGAGATAAACAATTTTATTTATTCTCCATAAGGATAACATTGGACAACGTACTGTGTTTAGCATTTTGATTATCTCTGAAACGGTCGGACGTAGAACAACGATTAAAACACCAAAATGTTTGTTTTATTGAGCTAAACACATTAATAAACAAAAATGTGAAGTTTTTAGTAAAACTATCTGAGAAAAATCTAAAAACCTTTTTCCCATAAGATTAACATGGGACACGTTTTTTTTTGGATTTTCTCCGCAACTACTTAACCTAGGTTAATGATTCAAAATACTAAATTATTTGTTTTTTAAGCTCTATAAAATGGCTATAACCAAAATTGAGTGTTTTTAACATTTTGGGGTCAAATTTGCAAAAAAACACATTTTTTGAAAAATGTAAACCCCCATAAAAACCCCCTTCCCATAGTGCGATCGACCTGGTTTTCGAACTTTAAGTCATAAATGCTACTCTCCACATTTGTGCCAAATTTCATCAAAATCGGGTGTTTCTTTCAAAAGTTATCGCGGTAACGGTAACGGATATATATATGTATATATATATATATATATATATATATATATATATATATATATATATACATACATATATAAATTAGAACGGATAGTGTTTTTGGCATCTGGGGACCTCAAAACGAAAAGTTATCATGGTCTCGGGCTTAAGTCTTACGATGCCACCTACGGTAATAGCTTCTTCCCTATAGGGGAAATTCGCTAAAATGTCGATTGTTTTATTTAATAGCTTACTGTAGTATGTATAGCCTTCATAAGGGTGGACTCCAGTTACAAAACATTCATCGTTTTTACCTGCTTCCCCCATAAGGCCAATATTAACTTTCAAAGCCCATCCCTTCTGGATTGTTGATTTTTGGCTAGTTTTAAAGCGAAAAAAATACGTAGCGATTTCAGTAAGCAAAGTGTTTAAATCAGAAATAATAATTGTTCAATAAAATCAAAAATAATTAATACTTTCCATTTTTTACGGGTCAGCTATTTGTGATATGGACATTTTGCTCTCTGAAATTGGTAGGTTTTCGCTTTAGCGAATTTCCCCTAAGAAGTTATTACCGTAGGTCTCATAGTAAGACTTAAGCCCGAGACCATGATAACTTTTTGTTTTGAGGTCCCCAGATGCCAAAAACACCATTCGTTCAAATTGTTGTATATATGTGTGTATGTGTGTGTGTGTGTCCGGAAGCAAGATAACTCTCGTAAAAACGGTCTGTTCTTAATCAAATTTGGCACAAATGTGTAAAGCACCATTTATGTGAACAAGTTCGAAAATCAGACAAATCGCACCATTCGAAGGGAGGTTTTTTTTTGGGGGGGGGGGGTTGTGCCCCAAAAATGTTTTTTTTGGGTTTTCACATTTAATTTTTATTTAAATCAAATTTTAATGCATACCATTGAATTCAACTTAAAAAATTTGGTATTTTGATCATTACGCTACGTCGATTGGTTAATGAGATATTGAAAGTGCTAAAAACAGTACGTTGTCCAATGTTAATCTTATGGAGGATAAGTAAAATTTTATATCTCGCTTATTAATGAACATATATTAATGACAATTGGTATGTGGCTTCATATGGTTGTTGTTTACTGATATTTTTATACACAACCCATTTTTTGTCCCTGATGCAGCAAACCTGCATACTCAGTCCTAATGTTTTTCTGAAGGAGAATAAATAAAATGTCAGATCTCGCTTATTTATGAATATGTTTTTATGAAAGTTGTTAAGTGGCCTCATGACTTAGTGAAGTAACATTTGGAATTCACTGAGTATGCAGGTTTGCTGCAACGGGGGTATTTTAATGAACCATAAATCAACGAATCCGTTGAGGAGGTACGGCTTTGAAATTGAACATTGACCTTAAGGAAGCAGATATAAGCCGTGTCTGGAACCCCCTCCTAACGTTTAATTTGTCAAATCAAACATTGATTTTAGTTTTATTTTCCAACGGAAATTTTGTTCACTTTTTTAACGTAGCGCTGAACAAAGTCTCTCCCCCGTAACGCACCATAACGCTGTAAAACCGCCTCTTTAAGTGCGTCACGTAATCTATTTTGACACCCTACAAACCAAAACCTCCCCACAACTTCGTTACCCAGCGCAGGTTGGTATTCCGCGTTTTGAATGTTTGACGAGTTGTTTACCTTTCAACATAACGGACAACTGTTCATATTCGTCTTGGAGTTATTCAAAGCTCGTTTGAGACAATTGTGTTCGTCAACGGCACTCAGAGTCTCAGAGACTTCGCCAGTACAAAGACACAAAGACACAACTCGAAGTTCGTTTCCTCTTTGTGTTTGGTGGCCGAAACGAACTGTAATTACATTAAAGGCGAAGGTCGTAGTGGAAGAACGTCTTAGCATGTAACAATTTTTACCTAAAGACTTTCTTGACTTCTCACAGATAAATAATTTTCTATGTAAAAATTAATTTAATGTGTCATTGAAGTATACAAATATCCTTCTTGGATAGATTTTCCTTAATAACCTCAACATTTAGCTGAGTACGCAGGCTTGCTGTCAAATCATATCAGACAACTGTTATATGACAAATGGTAATTGAGGGCCGAGCTTTGCTTGGCGAATAATCACATAGGCTATTGATATTTCTTCACGTTATTGTTTATTTGACAGCCCACCGGTTGCTTTTGTTAAGCTGTTACGATTTGAAACTCGATAAGCCCAATGATAACTTTTTTATTTATTTTTTCAATGCAAAAAGCATTTTTTAACGTTTTGATAGGGAAAGGTACAAACCGTGGTCTTGTAAACTAAAGTCGACCTGTTCTTAGAAACTGCAATCATTATTAGCCCAATAACAAATTCCAGCTGGGACCAGAATCGAACCACCTAAAAATTGTCAGACTTCGCTCAGGATCGAACCGACGAACCTCAGATCACGAGGCGAGCCCTCTAACCATTACGCTACCCATCCCATTTTTTTATGCACAGTTTTTCATAATTTTGTTGTAATTTCAAAAATTAGCTTTTTCTGAGGTTAGGGAATTTTTAATTTGATTTACAAGGCCTAAAATCTCTATATGCAATGTTTCCGAGATTCATTATTCGTACAGACACTGGTTATTTAAGATTAGAGCTATAGGGCCATAGGTCATCCTCAGTACAGTCTGTATCCCCTCCAAATTGCACAGATTGATATCATTGCTTCCAACCAAGCGGTAGCTTGACCGGGGGGGGAGGTAATAGGGCCAAAATTGGGCCAGTTGATTATCTAGACTAACCATCTCCTATATCATCTCTTGGGGGAGGGTCTAGAGTGCCGTGGTTATTTGCTTCCTCCTTAGCAAAGTGTTTATCTATTATCTTTCATTTTTCAAAACATCATAAAAATATAGTTTTGTATAGTGCATTTGCTATTTCCCATATTTAGCGTATTCACCTTTGTATGTACTAAGCGAAGGACGAATATATTGAAACTGTAGGCCTATTGTTACTGGTAAAATTTGTAGGATTCTACTGCGTTTCTATAATTGATGTGTAGTTTATTTTGTTTCTAAAAAAATATAAAATTATAAAAAATCTTGAAGGAGAGCGTACAAATTACATTTTACTCTGAATAAATGTAGTTAATTTATCCATACGAACACGAGGTAGTAAGTCACGAGGGTATCATTACAAATATCACTTTACACATTATTTCTTAAGAGTGTTTTTCATATGCCGCATCTACCTTAATATTTCATCAAACCAAAAATTAATTGAGCAATAATTTCGAAGATTATTTTCACCGATAAATATGGAAAATAAACAATAAATGATAAACCATCAAAATTATAATGTTATGAGCGATTCTCGCTTATTTATTTCACAATTTATTGTCGTTGCCGCATTATAGCGACAAGTCCATCAAATAAAAAATACCCCCGTCGCAGCAAACCACGTACTCAGCGAATTTTCAATGTCTTAATACCACATAAAACCGCATACCAAGTTTTATAAAAATATATTCACAAATAAGCGATAAATACAATTGTAATTATTCTCCATAAGAATAACATTGGGGATGAGTACGCAGGTTTGCTACAACAAGGAACACAAAATAATGGGTTTTTACGCATATATCAATAGAACTCATCTAAGTACAGTCACATACCAAGTTTCATTCATATACATTTATAAATAAGCAATGTATAACATTTTAATTATTCTCCATAAGGATAAAATGGGGACCGAGCACCTAGGTTTGCTGCTACGGGAACCATATGTGAAAATTTGAAGCCATATACCAAGTTTCGTCAGTTCATATTCATAAATAAGCGATAGATAAAATTTGTATTTTTCACCTGCATACTCAGCGAATTTCCAATGGAGATATAAATGTCTTAATACTACATCAAGTCACTTAACAAGTTTCATAAAAATATATTCACAAGTAAGCGATATATACAATTTTAATTATTCTCCATAAGAATAACATTGGGGCTGAGTACGCAGGTTTGCTGCAACAAGGAACACAACAAATGTGTTTTTATGCTAATATCAATATAACTGAAGTAGGTTAAGTCATATACCAGTTTTTATTAATATATGTTCATAATTAAGGGAGACATAGCATTTAATTATTATCCATAAGAATAACATGGGGATGAGTACGCAGGTTTTCTGCTACGGGATCCTTTGGCAAAAAATTTTTTTGAGCAAATATCAATAGACCACAACCATATGAAGCCATATACCAAGTTTCGTCATTATACGTTCATAAATAAGCGAGATATAAAAATTTTCTTTTCCTCCATAAGAATAACATAAAACAACGTACTGTGTTTAGCACTTTCAATATCTCGGTAACCAATTGACGTAGAGAAATGATCAAAATACCAAATTGTGTGTTTATTTAAGCTAAATTTAATGGTGAAAACTAAAATTTCAATATTTCAAAAAATTATATGTGAAAAATTCAAAAACCCATTTTTGGGGTACAAAACCCCCCCAAAATACCCCTTCGAGTAGAGCGATCTGGCTGGTTTTTGAACTTAAAGTCATAAATGTTGCTTTACACGTTTATACCAAATTCCATCAAAATCGGATCATTTTTACGAGAGTTATCGTGCTCACGGACAAAACACACACACACACACACACACACACACACACACACACACACACACACACACACACACACACACACACACACACACACACACACACACATATATATATAATACCCCCGTAGCAGCAAACCTGCGTACTCAGCGAATTTCCAATGCATATATATGTATATTAATACCACATAAAGCCACATACCAAGTTTCATCAATATACATTCATAAATAAACGATTTATGACATTTTAATTATTCTCCATAAGAATAACATGGCAGCTGAGTATGCAGGTTTGCTGAAGCAAGGAACACAAAAAATGGGGTTTTATACAAATATCAATACAACTCATCTAGGTAAAGCGACATACCAAATTTCATTAATTTATTTTCATAATGAAGGCAGATAACACGTTACTTATTCTCCATAAGAATAACATGGGGCTGAGTACGCAGGTTTGCTGCTACGGGAGCCTTGGGTAAAAAATTGTCTTTTTGAGCAAATATCAATGGTCCACAACCAGATGAAGCCGTATACCAAGTTTCGTCAGTATACGTTGATAAATAGGCGAGATATAAAATTTTTCTTTTCCTCCATAAGAATAACATTAGACAACGTACTGTGTTTAGCACTTTCAATATCTCGGTAACCAATTGACTTAGAGAAATGATCAAAATACCAAATTGTGTGTTTTTTTAAGCTGAATCCAATGGTGAAAACTAAAATTTGAATATTTCAAAAATTATATGTAAAGAATTCGAAAAACCCATTTTTGGGGTACAAAACCCCCTCAAAATACCCCTTCGGGTAGAGCGATCTGGCTGGTTTTCGAACTTAAAGTCATAAATGTTGCTTTACACGTTTATACCAAATTTCATCAAAATCGGATCATTTTTACGAGAGTTATCGTGCTCACGGACACACATATATATATATATATATACAGTATCGAACGAATGGTGTTTTTGGGGTCTGGGGACCTCAAAACGAAAAGTTATCATGGTCCCGGGCCTAGGTCTTACCATGCCGACTACGGTAATAGCTTCTTCCCTATAGGGGAAATTCGCTAATATGAATATATATATATATATATATTTATATATATATATATATATATATATATACAGTTTCGAACGAATGGTGTTTTTGCGGTCTGGGGACCTCAAAACGAAAAGTTATCATGGTCCCGGGCCTAGGTCTTACCATGCCGACTACGGTAATATCTTCTTCCCTATAGGGGAAATTCGCTAATAATTAGGAACACATGTCAGTTTGTAAGAAAGTAGCAGTAGTTTGCTGGGTACTTATTACAAGTACTGGTATTTCTCCTGAGTCCCTGGGATCAAAACCTTTAATTTGAACCGTCTCCCATCATCCTGCGATTTGCCAAACTCCCACAGTTTTCACTTAGAAATTTCGCTTAGAGAACTGTATATGAAGATTTGTTTATTATTGATTTATTTATTTTCCCGCAAACTGAACATAAAATAAAATTTAAGTAGAAGGAAACAACAGGCTACGTAGTGTGATATAATTTAAAACATAAATAAATAACTTTATAATGGGGCTTCAAGATTTTGGAATAGAGATCAATAGTGCGTGTGCATTTTTTATGTTTAACATTACTTAATACGTGTAGATAACTGAAGAATAAGCAAGACAGTAAAGACCACATAGTTTAATGGAACTGTTAACAAATAACTCCTAATCAAATTAAGGCGTATTAAATATTCGCGTCGGTTTTTATACAAAATTATGCAGTTTTTCATTAGAATAGTAAAAATATCAGTAAAGTGATTTAGCTATTTGAAAATAAATCTCACTCTCTTCTAAGAAGTAATTTAAATTGGAAGAAGATCGTTACTACCTAACAATAACATTTTAATTGAATGCCTTTATTTTTACGCATATATCAATAGAACTCATCTAAGTACAGTCACATACCAAGTTTCATTCATATACATTTATAAATAAGCAATGTATAACATTTTAATTATTCTCCATAAGGATAAAATGGGGACCGAGCACCTAGGTTTGCTGCTACGGGAACCATATGTGAAAATTTGAAGCCATATACCAAGTTTCGTCAGTTCATATTCATAAATAAGCGATAGATAAAATTTGTATTTTTCTCCATAAGAATAGCATTAGACAATGTCCTATGTTTAGCACAGTAAAAATTTGATTTAAATAAAAATTACATGTGAAAACCCCAAAAACCCCATTTTTGGGGTACAAACTCCCCCCAACCACACTTTGGATGGTGCGTATCGTCTGGTTTTCGAACTCGTTCAAATAAATGGTACTTTACACATTTGTGCCAAATTTAATTAAGATCGGACCTTTTTTACGAGAGTTATCGTGCTTACGGACACACACACACACACACACACACACACACACACACACACACATATATATATATATATATATATATATATATATATATATATATATACATACATATATAACAATTTGAACGAATGGTGTTTTTTGGCATCTGGGGACCTCAAAATGAAAAGTTATCATGGTCTTGGGCTTAAGTCTTACCATGCCACCTACGGTAATAGCTTCTTCCCTATAGGGGAAATTCGCTAACAGGTGTCAACATGTACACCGCACATGGGTCATTCTAGTTTCCCTATATTATCTTCCAGCATTTTGGAGGAGGGGGAGGGAAAGAGTGAAAGTGAGAAGAGCGCAACAGAACCCACCAGGTATTAAACTTTTTTTTCAAATATTTGTTCGAATTTTGACAAGTGGGCGCTCTCTAGTATACATTAAAACGCTTAGCGTCAAACCATTTAATAGTAATGAATGTAAAACTAATGTAATAGTAATGTAATAGTAATGAATGAAAGTAATGTAACTGTCAATGTTATCATGGTCTCGGGCTTAAGTCGTACCATGAGACCTACGGTAGTAGCTTCTTCCCTGTAGGGGAAATTCGCTAAAACAGTTAACTTAATATTGCACATGGAGGTAAATCAGCGGAGGATCCGGGATATTCAATGTTATTCCAGCACAGTTGGCAACACTGATTGTACGGACATCTCGACTGTTTTAGTCCATCCACATTTAAACGCTTCTAGAACAAAAAAATAAACAACTCTGCACTAAAAATGTTAAAATTTTTTACAACTGTATACAGAGGGAAATTAGAGCAGCAGCCGGGATATTTGGTCATTACACCGGCTACGGTTGGCAGCACTGGCTATTGTCCGGTTCCGGTTGATGGCCACTGGTCAAAGAGCCGCCGATGCTTTGTTACCCGTAATACTCAAAGCTGCGGTTTATGCCGCGTCATCATTGTATAATAGGTTCGTCTGGTATTGATGTTTTAATTACTGTAATTTCAAACTAACGTTTTTTAAACCAAAATTCTCTTTATATGTCACATTAAAACGACTTATTATCCTTGGTTTCATGTTCTTTCATGTTCTATTGTTATTTTTAAACATAATTATTATTCTATATTTTTGTTAGAGGACCACCTGAACAATACTTTGACAGGTCAATGGTTGTTTTGTAATAAGCTGTTAGGATTATTTCGTTACAATTAATCATTTCCTTAGTAGCATGATACGTTTTGTTACAACTAAACAGGATAAACAAAATACGACTCACAACACTACAAAGTATATCCTATACTCTAATATGAGTAAGGTTTGCTTGCTTGCTTGCGACACTGATCTCAAAAACGGCTCCAACGATTTCCTTTAAATGTTCGAAATAACTAATTTCTGGGATAAAAATAAGTTCTAGACAGGCCTCATCCCCAGGAAAAATCAAATAATGTAAAAAAAAAACTAAAATGAAAAGTTAAAAAATTAACATTGGGCTTATGGAGTTTCAAATCAAAACAAAAGAATTGTAACAGCTGTTCATAATCAACCAGGGAACTGTCAAAGTAATACTCGTGTTGCATATGGTTATTAACATGTGGTTTCTTGAGAGAAGAGATTAAAATATTTGAGTGAAGATTACATATATAGAGTAGTAAAATAAATCAAAGGGACATTGAGCTATAAATAACAACTGGAGGGACCTTACAAATGTAGAAAAGAGGCAAATGAGTTATAAAAATCTGATTATCAGTAGGGGGAAGTGGTGAAACATGCTCCAAGTCATTTAAACAAACTGACTGGCCTTCCCCCGAGAAAAGCTCGGCCCCCCAGGTACTTTACACTTATACACTTATGTACAAGACGGTAAATAAACACAAAGCCTGATTAAGTAAATTCTCTGATTGGGCCTGATGATGACCGGTGTGAGTGGTTGAAATCAATCGCCTTGTACCATTTTCTGTGTATATTTAACGTCTTGTATGTAAGTACAGTAAAAGTTTGAATATACTTTGTAGTGTTGTGAGACGTAGCTTATTTATTGTAACTAGTTGTCCTGTTGCTCGAATCCGAGCAAGTCTGAACCCAACGAAAGGTTACTTCAGTTGTAAACAAACATTAAAAAAAATCTGATACTAAAACGGATGATAATCAACACGTAGTTTAGACTTCGTGTTAAGTGATGCTCGTTCTTAAAATTCTGAGACGAAATGGCAAATATACGAAAAATTATCTTTAATTTGACATCTCAAACGTTAAAAACCGTCCAGCCGTTATCGAGTTGTGATTGTGAAGAAAAACCCCCTAGTGTATTAATATATACATGTACATTTTGCGTTACCTTTCCAGTATTGAACATGTGCTCTAGGTGATAAACCGTGTTTACCCTATTCAGCTGTTTGATCATACAATTCAAAACAATTCTTTCTTAATGTTAATCTTGTGGACAAATTACGAACTTTAAGGGCGGCTAGGGCCTTCCCCTTAAGTCCGTTCTTTATGAAATTTGGGCACAAACAACTTTAGACCAAGATCTATCCAACGAAACCAAAAATATTAAAATCGGTTGAAAACTGTGGGAGGCGTTCCAGTCACAAAAAAATTCCTAGCATATTAAATAAGTAATTAGACACACACACACACACACACACACACACACACACACACACACACACACACACACACATATATATATACATATATATATATATATATATATATATATATATATATATATATATATATATATATATATATAGAGAGAGAGAGAGAGAGAGAGAGAGAGAGATTTGTTACAATTTGAAACTCCATAAGCCATAAGTTAAAGCATTGGTTAACATTTTAATTTGTAAAATGAGATATACTGGGAATACGATTTTTTCCTACCGATTATATAGGCCCAAAACCTCCAAATGGCTTATTAATATTTTAAGAAGAGTCCTTCCGTGGGATCCCAAGATTCACTTTGTATACGGCAATGCTCATTCAAGAGGGGGCTCCAGTCACTTGGGTCTACCTGGTTCTTCCATAAGGCCAATGTTAACTTTCAAATCCGCACCTCCTCGATGGATTACTTATAATTATTGAATTTCGGATAATTTAACAGAGCAATAAATACCTAGCGATTCTAGTGCGAAGAATTTATACTACAAACAATAAAACAAAATTATAATAAAAATCGCAGATATTGAATATTTTGGAATTTTATAGAACGATTATTGTTTTTGATATCACATTTCTGCTCACTAAATAACTAGGGGTATTTTGTTGTTGATTTGTAGTGACCCATGAATCAACGATTACAAATATCCGATGTGGAGGAATGAGATTCGGAAGTGAAATTATCGTCGTTATATCATCGTACTATCAATGTAATATTATCCTCTATCATTGGAATTTAATCCTCTTATTATCGAAATATCATCCTATTCTCATCGTAATATCACCGTCTTATAGTCGTAATACCATCGTCTTATATTCGTAATATCATCGTTTCATCATCGTAATACAACTTTCGTATAACCTTGCTATAACCGTCTTATTATCGGAATATCACCGTCTTATCATCATCTTATAGTCGTAATATCATTGGAAAACCACGTTTTTATAATCTTAATACCACCGTCTAAACGTAAGAAAGATGTTTTGATTATATAAAGAATATTTTATTTGATATTTCGGTGACGTGGCTTCAACGGTGTCATATTTTCTGTCACGGTGTTTCTCTTCCCGTGTCGAGGCTTAGCTTTAACAGGGTAGGTGTTTGACGTAATGACGTTCGGCTCTAATGCAACCACCGCGGGTCGTTAGCATTAATGCGGTTATACCGAGTGACGTGTTGGTACAGTGCGGCTTCCAGCAGCGTGTCGTAAATGTAACGCTGTTATACCGAGTGAGGCGTCGGTGCGGTGCACCCACCTGCGTGACGTAAATGAAACACTGTTATGCCGAGTGACGCGTCGGTGCAGTGCAGCCACCTGCGTGACGTAAATGAAACATTGTTATACCGAGTGACGCGTCGGTGCGGTGCAGCCACCTGCGTGACGTAAATGAAACACTGTTATGCCGAGTGATGCGTCGGTGCAGTGCAGCCACCTGCGTGACGTAAATGAAACATTGTTATACCGAGTGACGCGTCGGTGCGGTGCAGCCACCTGCGTGACGTAAATGAAACACTGTTATGCCGAGTGACGCGTCGATGCAGTGCAGGCAGCAGCGTCACGTAAATGAAACACTGTTATACCGAGTGACGCGTCGAAGCCGTGCAGCCACCTTCGTGACGTAAATGTAACGCTGTTATACCGAGTGAGGCGTCGGTGCGGTGCACCCACCTGCGTGACGTAAATGAAAGACTGTTATGCCGAGTGATGCGTCGTTGTGGTGCAGCCACCTGCGTGACGTAAATGAAACATTGTTATACCGAGTGACGCGTCGGTGCGGTGCAGCCACCTGCGTGACGTAAATGAAACACTGTTATGCCGAGTGACGCGTCGATGCAGTGCAGGCAGCAGCGTCACGTAAATGAAACACTGTTATACCGAGTGACGCGTCGAAGCCGTGCAGCCACCTTCGTGACGTAAATGTAACGCTGTTATACCGAGTGAGGCGTCGGTGCGGTGCACCCACCTGCGTGACGTAAATGAAAGACTGTTATGCCGAGTGACGCGTCGGTGCAGTGCAGCCACCTGCGTGACGTAAATGAAACACTGTTATACCGAGTGACGTGTCGGTGCGGTGCAGCCACCTGCGTGACGTAAATGAAACACTGTTATGCCGAGTGACGCGTCGGTGCAGTGCAGCCACCTGCGTGACGTAAATGAAACACTGTTATACCGAGTGACGTGTCGGTGCGGTGCAGCCACCTCCGTGACGTAAATGAAACACTGTTATACCGAGTGATGTGTCGGTGCGGTGCAGCCACCTGCGTGACGTAAATGAAACACTGTTATACCGAGTGATGCGTCGGTGTGATGCAGCTACCTGCATGACGTAAATTAAACACTGCTATACCGAGTGACGCGTCGGTGCGGTGCAGCCACCTGCGTGACGTAAATGAAACACTGTTATGCCGAGTGACGCGTCGATGCAGTGCAGCCACCATCAGCATGACTTAAATATAACTCTGATTGAAAAGAGAACATCTCAGATATACTGTAGAAAAGGGTCAGAAATGAATTTGCGAGATTGAGGTTATAAACACAGAGTCAGTTAGCCTGTCCCAAAGCAATAATCATAATCAGCTGTTTATTAGCTCTCAGAAAGCGGAAAAGAAAACGGCTGTTTTACGGTGTAATTGTAGACCTAAATAAGCATTTTAGTTGCAGTTTTGAAAAAATTATTTTTTTCCAAGGATGAAAAATCCTACCTTTATTAATTGTAGCTATGCACTCTCCCTTACAGCCAAAAGTTGAGTGGAGAAATTCGTACTCCATTTTTTCACTGGTGAAATTTAAACTATGAAAAATCAAATGCTTTCAAACGCGCGATTCGAGCACTACTACTCTTCGTGGGAAAAACATCACCCCGCTTAACAAGTGGGGATATTTTCAGCTTAGATAGTACGTTATCAGCTTTTGATAAAAGCAAAGTAGATTAGGGTGAACTCAAAATTTGTATTAATTAAAGTTTACAGAATCCTGACTACGAGTGTTTTTATATTTTTTTCTGAAGTTAATTACAAAACCGATAAACTACACAACTTGTTTACTACATCGATCAATATTCTACCTTCTCCCCCCTATGAAGAATATGGAGAAGTATATCGAGAAGATATTGCTCTCGTAAACATTTTTGAATTTAAGTTGTTAACGGAAATATTCAGTTTAATGGTAACTGATTCTAAGAATAGAGTTTTCTGAGTGATGTCAGTGCGTGTCTAACTGTCTGTCTGTATTTCAGGTTGTGTACAGACCTAGAGCCCAGACCAATAGTCCGATTTTGATGAAATTTGGTATATAGGTCATATATCCACAAATCTCCAGGCACTTTTTCCCCAAAAAACTGCTAAAAAACATGACACATACATATTTTTCAAAAACTGTTCGAACGATTTTGATTATAATTCAGTGGTTTGTAAAAATTTAGGTTCCCAACAAAATGACAACACCCAATTTCCGTAAACATTCGGGCTCAGGAATTACAAGGCTTAAAATATTCAAAAATTCAGTTTTTTTATATATTTTTCATAAAAACCACAAGTGTTCAATGAAATTTACTTATCACCATTCAAAAATGCTCAATATAAATTAATTTAGTATCTTGCATTGTTGTTCAACGATTATTGGATTCGGATAAAATATAAATTTCCATTTGTAAGGTAAACGCAGTACGTTGTCCAATGTAATTGCTATAAAAAATACGAGAAATTAACATTTTTAATTTATTTGCTTATCACTTTAAAGGAAACTTGATAAGCAGGCCAAGTTAGCATGCCATCTTCATGCTGAGTGCCTGCAGCCGTGCCCGGGGGAACCACATGGTGATCGTTGCGATGTTGGTCCGCTTGTGTGTTTTTTTCGTATGTATGTGAGTTAAATGTGAATTTTAAACGTTGCAAATTGAACCAACGCAGCATCACGGCCAGGAATATATTGTTTCGATGGCAAAACCTACATGGCACCGGAAAGCAAAAGATGGCATGAATGCCGAAATACGTATACGCCAGTTAGAAAAAAAGGATTGATTGACGTAAGTATACAAGTTGGATTGATAATTGACAATCCCTGCAGCAATCAAATTCACTATCGATATACAACGCCAAAAATTTGTTTAATTGTTTGTAATATTTCAAAATCACTTTCATATAGTCCTAAATATATAATTTTTTGAGGGGAATCTTTGGTTTTTGCAGATTTCTAAATATATGGACGACCTACAAGGCTGAGACTAGGAACATTTGTAGACAACTACACGGGGACGTAAGTAAAGGAGGCAGATTATTTACCACATTTCTCCTTCAAATTAGAGTAATATCAAAGTAATACCCCCGTAGCAGCAAACCTGCGTACTCAGCGAATTTACAATGTGTAAATATGTATTTTAACACCACTTAAAGCCACTTACCAAGTTTCATGACGATACATTCATAAATAAACGATTTATGACATTTTAATTATTCTCTATAAGAATAACATGGCGTCTGAGGATGCAGGTTTGCTGAAACAAGGAACACAAAAATGTGTTTTTATCCACATTTATTTATAATAATTAGGTGAAGCCACATACCAAATTTTATTAATTTATGTTCATAATTAAGGGAGATCACATTTGACTTATTATCGATAAGAATAACATGGGGGCCGAGTAAGCAGGTTTGCTGCTACAGGAACTATTGGCAAACAAATCATTTTTCATGTAAATATCAATATCAATATCTGTTTTCTTTTCAATTTACATGCTGAGGAAAATAAAACGATATACCCCCGTCGCAGCAAACCTGCATACTCAGCGAATTTCCAATGGAGATATAAATGTCTTAATACTACATCAAGTCACTTAACAAGTTTCATAAAAATATATTCACAAGTAAGCGATATATACAATTTTAATTATTCTCCATAAGAATAACATTGGGGCTGAGTACGCAGGTTTGCTGCAACAAGGAACACAACAAATGTGTTTTTATGCTAATATCAATATAACTGAAGTAGGTTAAGTCATATACCAGTTTTTATTAATATATGTTCATAATTAAGGGAGACATAGCATTTAATTATTATCCATAAGAATAACATGGGGATGAGTACGCAGGTTTTCTGCTACGGGATCCTTTGGCAAAAATTTTTTTTGAGCAAATATCAATAGACCACAACCATATGAAGCCATATACCAAGTTTCGTCATTATACGTTCATAAATAAGCGAGATATAAAAATTTTCTTTTCCTCCATAAGAATAACATAAAACAACGTACTGTGTTTAGCACTTTCAATATCTCGGTAACCAATTGACGTAGAGAAATTATCAAAATACCAAATTGTGTGTTTATTTAAGCTAAATTTAATGGTGAAAACTAAAATTTCAATATTTCAAAAAATTATATGTGAAAAATTCAAAAACCCATTTTTGGGGTACAAAACCCCCCCAAAATACCCCTTCGAGTAGAGCGATCTGGCTGGTTTTTGAACTTAAAGTCATAAATGTTGCTTTACACGTTTATACCAAATTCCATCAAAATCGGATCATTTTTACGAGAGTTATCGTGCTCACGGACAAAACACACACACACACACACACACACACACACACACACACACACACACACACACACACACACACACACACACACACACACACACACACACACACACACACATATATATAATACCCCCGTAGCAGCAAACCTGCGTACTCAGCGAATTTCCAATGCATATATATGTATATTAATACCACATAAAGCCACATACCAAGTTTCATCAATATACATTCATAAATAAACGATTTATGACATTTTAATTATTCTCCATAAGAATAACATGGCAGCTGAGTATGCAGGTTTGCTGAAGCAAGGAACACAAAAAATGGGGTTTTATACAAATATCAATACAACTCATCTAGGTAAAGCGACATACCAAATTTCATTAATTTATTTTCATAATGAAGGCAGATAACACGTTACTTATTCTCCATAAGAATAACATGGGGCTGAGTACGCAGGTTTGCTGCTACGGGAGCCTTGGGTAAAAAATTGTCTTTTTGAGCAAATATCAATGGTCCACAACCAGATGAAGCCGTATACCAAGTTTCGTCAGTATACGTTGATAAATAGGCGAGATATAAAATTTTTCTTTTCCTCCATAAGAATAACATTAGACAACGTACTGTGTTTAGCACTTTCAATATCTCGGTAACCAATTGACTTAGAGAAATGATCAAAATACCAAATTGTGTGTTTTTTTAAGCTGAATCCAATGGTGAAAACTAAAATTTGAATATTTCAAAAATTATATGTAAAAAATTCGAAAAACCCATTTTTGGGGTACAAAACCCCCTCAAAATACCCCTTCGGGTAGAGCGATCTGGCTGGTTTTCGAACTTAAAGTCATAAATGTTGCTTTACACGTTTATACCAAATTTCATCAAAATCGGATCATTTTTACGAGAGTTATCGTGCTCACGGACACACATATATATATATATATATATACAGTATCGAACGAATGGTGTTTTTGGGGTCTGGGGACCTCAAAACGAAAAGTTATCATGGTCCCGGGCCTAGGTCTTACCATGCCGACTACGGTAATAGCTTCTTCCCTATAGGGGAAATTCGCTAATATGAATATATATATATATATATATATATATATATATATACAGTTTCGAACGAATGGTGTTTTTGCGGTCTGGGGACCTCAAAACGAAAAGTTATCATGGTCCCGGGCCTAGGTCTTACCATGCCGACTACGGTAATAGCTTCTTCCCTATAGGGGAAATTCGCTAATAATTAGGAACACATGTCAGTTTGTAAGAAAGTAGCAGTAGTTTGCTGGGTACTTATTACAAGTACTGGTATTTCTCCTGAGTCCCTGGGATCAAAACCTTTAATTTGAACCGTCTCCCATCATCCTGCGATTTGCCAAACTCCCACAGTTTTCACTTAGAAATTTCGCTTAGAGAACTGTATATGAAGATTTGTTTATTTGTTTGATTTATTTATTTTCCCGCAAACTGAACATAAAATAAAATTTAAGTAGAAGGAAACAACAGGCTACGTAGTGTGATATAATTTAAAACATAAATAAATAACTTTATAATGGGGCTTCAAGATTTTGGAATAGAGATCAATAGTGCGAGTGCATTTTTTATGTTTAACATTACTTAATACGTGTAGATAACTGAAGAATAAGCAAGACAGTAAAGACCACATAGTTTAATGGAACTGTTAACAAATAACTCCTAATCAAATTAAGGCGTATTAAATATTCGCGTCGGTTTTTATACAAAATTATGCAGTTTTTCATTAGAATAGTAAAAATATCAGTAAAGTGATTTAGCTATTTGAAAATAAATCTCACTCTCTTCTAAGAAGTAATTTAAATTGGAAGAAGATCGTTACTACCTAACAATAACATTTTAATTGAATGCCTTTATTTTTTATGAAATGTAAGTAGTTCATAATCTTGACCGAGAAAAAAGGTGCCGACAACAGTTTAAAGAGAGAGAAGAGGAAAACGAAATTCCATCATGAAGCTTATTCCATCCCCGGGACAAATTCAGAAGGAAATGAAAGAGCTCGTATTTAAAAATTGGATCATATTTATAAGATCACGAATGTAGACGCTTTCTTTTAGATACCTCGAAGTAAACAAAACGTTAATGTGCTGCATATTGTATTAGGCTAACGAGCTTTAAAAGCTAACAAACGTAGCCTAATATGAACATAATTATCCGATCAAAATAATTACTCATCTCCGTTTGAAAAAAAACGTTAAAGAAAACTCCAAGAGAAATCATAATATTTTATTAAGTTTGATACAAAAATACTTTTTCCTGAGACACGGAGGACTTCCCATTTTATTACAAGCTTTCAAAATAACCATTTAATAGATAAGTGCATATCGTCTAAGTATATAACGGTTATTTTGAAAGCTTGTAATGGCGAAAATACTATCCTATCTTCTAATATGAGTAAGGTTTGTTTGCTTGGCTGGTTGGTTGGTTGCAACTCTGATCTCAAAAACGGCTCCAACGATTTTCTTCTAAAAAGTAATTTCTGGGATAAAAATAATTTCTAGACCAGGACCAGGATCAGAAGCCGTTCGAGGAGCCGTTTTTCTTCTTTTTTTCTTGGGCCCCTCTCCCAGGAAAAATTGTGTAATGTAAAAAAATTAAAGGAAACGTGGCAAAAATTAACATTGGGATTTTAGAGTTTAAAATCAAAACAAAATAATCATACCAGCTGTTAATCAGTGAACCGTCAAAGTAATACTATCCCGCCCTATACACTAATAAGACTATGGTTTGTTTGGTTGGTTGCTTGCCAGCTTGCTATTAGCTCTGATCTCTAAAACGGCAAAAACAATTTTATTCAAATATTGGAAATAATTAACTTCTGGGATAAAAATAAGTTCTCTCATTCCCAGGAAAAATAAAATAATGTAAAAAATACCCCAGTCGCAGCAAACCTGCGTACTCAGCGAATTTCAAATGCATATATATGTGACTCACTACTACATAGAGCTATTTACCAAGTTTCACAAAAATACATCCATAAATAAGTGATATATAGCATTTTATTTATTCTCCATAAGAATAACATTAGGGTTGAGGACGCAGGTTTGCTGCAACGAAGAAGATAAGTAATGTGTTTTTTTGCAATTATCAATACAACTGAACCAGATGAAGCTACGTACCAAGTTCTCTTAATGTAGGTTCATAATTAAGGGTGATATACAACTTTACTTATTCTCCATATGAATAACATGGGGGCCGAGTATGCAGGTTTGCTGCTACGGGGACTATCAACAAAAAACTTTTTTTGTGCTAATATCAATATACCACAACTAGTTGAAGCCACATACCAAGTTTCATCAATATACATTCATAAATAATCGAGATATAGAATTTTATTTATTCTCCATAAGGATAACATTGGACATCGTACTGTGATTAGCACTTTGAATATCTCTGCAACGGTTGGACGTAGAACAACGATTAAAACACCAAAATGTTTGTTTTGTTGAGCTAAACACATTAATAAACAAAAATGTGAAGTTTTAAATAAAACTATCTGAGAAAAATCTAAAAACCTTTTTTCCTATAACATTAACATGGGACACGTTTTTTTGGATTTTCTCCGCAACCACTTAACCTAGGTTAATGATTAAAAATACTAAATTATTTGTTTTTTTAAGCTCTATAAAATGGCTATAACCAAAATTGAGTGTTTTTAACATTTTGGGTTCAAATTTGCAAAAAACCGATTTTTGGAAAATTGTAAACCCCCATAAAACCCCCTTCCCATATTGCGATCAATCTGGTTTTCGAACTTAAGTCATAAATGCTACTATCCACATTTGTGCCAAATTTCATCAAAATCGGGTGTTTCTTTCAAAGGTTATCGCGGTAACGGACACACACACACGTATATATATATATATATAAATTTGAACGAATAGTGTTTTTGGCATCTGGGGACCTCAAAACGAAAAGTTATCATGGTCTCGGGCTTAAGTCTTACCATGTCACCTACGGTAATAGCTTCTTCCCTATAGGGGAAATTCGCTAAAAGAATATGAAAAGTAATAAATTAACATTGGGCTTATGGCATTCAAAATCTAATCAATCAGTCATCTGTCAAAGTTTGTCAAAGTAATACGGTAATACTATTGCGGTGTTAGCATTAACATGTAGTTTTCTGAGAGCGGACAAAAAACCATCGAATGAAGATTTCAAATAGAGAGGTCAAATAAAAAATGAATCAACGTGAAATTGAGCTATAGTAACAACTGGAGTGACTTTAAACCTGCAGAAAAGGGGCGAATGAGCTAAGAAAACCTGCTCATCAGTGCTTAAAATAAACTCAAAATTACTCAAAATAATCTGAACGTATTGAACGACCTTCTCCGAGCAAAGTTTGGTGCCTCAGATTCTATGTGGTTCAAGCGGTTAAAGTACAGTAAATATTTCGTGCAAGTGTTTTTTTCATTTTTTTCAACGCCAGTGGCATTTTTATTAAGAGTGGATTACAAACGCTTTTAAGGGAAAGCGGTCCAAATCCCTCAAACTTTTGTGGATATCCCGGGATTCGAACCCGTGACCCCTTGAACCGTAGTCCAAGACGCTAACCGATGGGCTAGCGACACGCCAATACAGTAATACAGTAATGCGCTAATACAGTATACTCTGAGAAACTAAGGGCGGCAACTTGTAATTTAGTTGGAACAAAGGTGAAATTAGTAGTTGGCGGAGGCAAAGTCATAAAGGGTAAAGTATAGTAATCCACCGGTCTCGTAAATATGAAAAAGAGAAGAGGATTTCAACCTCCACCTCACCCCCCTCCACCCGCACTCGCTCCAAAATTGCTGTTTAAATTAAGTGTATCGTATATTGTATCAATCTTATATGTTATTAAAAGAATTTCTTGATTTTTGTTAAACGATTTTTGACCCCTATTAATTTATACACATGTTTGGTATCAATAAAAATCACTTACTCTCTAGATGTGCGTTTTGGGGTTTTGAAAAACCTCCACCTTTAGAGCTTCGCCCGCCCCAAAAACTTAATGTATTTCTTTTGGAGTTCAATTTTATTTATTGTAGTCAGCTGATTATGATGTAAATAAATTTTTAAAACGTCTAGTTTCATGTATATCTACATATTTCAAAAAAATTCCTGCGTTTTGTTCACCCACTTCCTGAAGTTAATACTTAACCAATTTTGATGATTATTTTGTTATTTAAAAGTTAATTTCAAGTTCTAAGTCACTGTCTAGATAGAATTTCGATTTAGGCCCCAGGGCTCTGCCCCACGGGACTTCCAATTTCCCATGTTTTTCATATGGAGGAGAGTTTTATTTGGTTTATGTCACATATGTGTTTTTCTTGATTTAATAAACAGCTGTTATTGAGCAAAGCTCTCTTTCCCTCACTTTGTCACTTCTCAATTTTCTTACATGATTACTATAAATCAAAAACTCCTACCCTCAAGATGTGCCTTTTAGGGGTTAGAAAAACATCTACCTTCAGGATTTTGCCCCATAAGCTTTTAAGGTTTCAGTGTTAATCTTATATTATTTTATTTAGTGAATCAGCTGATTATATTGTAAACATTTCAAAATATCTGACCCAAGCCTATGTGATTCCCGTGCGGAAAACGGGGCACCTGCTAGTCTCCTATTAGTATGGTGATAGTATATAAGTATAGAGACATCGTCCACTTTGAAAATATTGATTTTCTCTGAAGAAGGGATACCGGATAAGAGTGAAGTGACTACAGCTGATATAAAAGGAAAGACTACTACTTTAAGTGATTACTGTGCTAGAGGACTGACGCGACGTTTGAAAACATTCATCTACTGATCGTACTAACCAGACATCGTTGTGAAGGCGTCGCCACCAGGTAACCAGGAAGATTTCTAAACCCATAACAGCAATGTTATCTTTCAAGTTCCATCCAGCCTAAACGGATACGGTCGGATATTGTTGATTTATTGCTTGTTTTAAAGAGGACAAAATAATAAAGCGATTTCAGTGAGCAAAGTTTCGAATTTATTTTTTATTTATTGATCATTTCACCTTGTAATACTCAAAATTACATTATTTGTCAATCTAATTTAAAAATAAAAATCGAAAATGTTGTCACTGATAATCACCAGTACAACATTCCTTCCAAATTTTAAAACTACTTATTCTCAAATAACTACTGGACGGAACTTGAAAGTTAACATTGGCCTTATGGGGGAAGCAGGTAGAAAACCCAAGTCTCGTGACTGGTGCCTCCTCTTAAACAACATGATATTTGCTCTCGCTCTGAAAAAGTATTGCAAAACCTAGTTTTTCCACGAATTTTGAGTACTCCTGCAGATTAAATATTCGGTCTAGATTTCTTCTTTCTGCCAATTGCAAAAGAATAACAGGATTACTCGAGTTTCGGGTATTTAATCCTTATATTTAAACCGCCACAATGAATTCATTAGACAGTTCGTCTGAGACTTCCACTGGACCGAATTACATGCGGTTTGTACTTAATGAAAGATAGTTGTTCCTATAATTGCGGGTTTTGTTTGTATTTTGAGAGTTTTGGTTATTAAACAGTCTAAAACAATAATTGCAATTCTTGGGGTAAACATTCACATTTTTGCAGTTTCTTGGACAGTTCGTCTGTGACTCCTACAAGATGGTTTACATGCGGCATGTCCTAGTAAAAGATCAAGTAACCATAAAATATTTTCAGATTTTATTTATTTTTTGAGATTTCACTTTGTTAATTAAAAGTTACATTTAAAAATCCATTTCGTCGTTTTTATTTCCATCCCCTTAATTAGCTGATTGACAGAACGCATGTGCATTTGTTTAAATACTGTTTAAACTGTTTAAAGATCCTTAATGGGAAATCTTCTTTTTAATATATAAAAAATTAATCCACATTTCCCTTTGTCATTCCATAACTTGAGAATGAGTGCACCAAATTGAATAATTATTTTTTTGTTGTGTTCGTTAATGTCGGGATGAGGTTCTTACAAAAGAAAATGTTTAATCCGACCTAAGGGCTCTGTCCCACTGGCCTTCAAAGTTCCCATTAATTTGATTAAAGTTCAGTTAGTTACACCAAATAGCTGTTAACACGGATTAAATCTTAACATACTTGAAAGGCATAAAAATATGTTCATTATGGAAATAAACAAACTACTTTAATGGCAACCCTCATTATGGAAATAAAAAAAAACTCTTTTTTCGATAGGCGGTGGAGTGTAGCAAACGACATAATCTGGGAGGCGAGTGAGCGAAGCGAACGAGGTCATCTTGAAAATGAACAAGTATTTTACATAAAACAAATTCAATGACTTTAGGACAGGATTATGACAGTCTGTTGGGCCAGCTAGTTCCTGATAAAACAAATTACGATTTATATAACAAGTATGATGATTTAATGTACATGAAAGTGACAAATTAAAAAAATCTGTTACTCTCTGGTAAAGTATTGCAAACCCAAGTTATTTTTTCACAAATACTTGAACTTGTGAAGTACTCCAGCTGATAAACGATTTGGCCTGGATTTTATATTCCCACCAATTGCCCAAGACTGATAAGACCACTGGAGTTGCTGGTATCTAATCTGTGACAGAGACCAACCCTTCACACTGTTGAAACTAATGATGCTCTTGATGTTCAGAGCCTAACCTGCATCAACCATGGTGAGTACTGTATTGTCTTCAGGTGAAGGGTTAGCAACAGCTTTAACTTATAAATGGTTGAATAGTTATTGTTGTAATGATAACAATTTAGAACTAAACGAGATCGCACGCAGCACGTTGACGTGAGGAAAGTTAATTTCCGCATTAAAACCTTAAAAGTATCAAACACTGGTTAAAGTTTTTTGAAAATTGAAAAATTGTATTTTTTGGCTGTTTTGATGCTCCTGGTTATATTTAAATTCACTAATAGGATGCCAGTGTTGTACATTATAAAGTTAGAAGGAGGTCTTGTCGGGATAACAAGTTAGTATAGGGGTATGGAGGGTGATAACTACATCAAGATATGAAAAACAGCCTTTTCCAGTGTAAAATCCCCATAAGACAACGTACTGTATTTTGACAATTACCATTTTCTTTAATAACTTGGTAAGTACTTATGCTAGAATGATGAGGGAGGGTTTAAAATCTTTGGATTTTTACGTACAATAAGTTTAAGTGGAATAAGTATACATTTGGGGTTTTCTGACCATTTTTGGGACCAAAAACCCAAAATTTGAAAACTTAAAATCCCCAAAAAAGGGGGTTAGAGTTTTCCGATTGTTTTGCTCACCAAACTTGCTAATAGTTATACTAATAGTTCACTTTTCCATAGGAAATTCAATAAAATATCTTTACACAGTGATTGATCTTTTTGGGGTCGAGGAAAACAAAATTTTTCGGGTTTCAAAAGAATTATGTAAAGGAGTTGCCTTAAAAAAAGGAAATCTACTTAAATTATTCTTCTACGTGCTCCTCATCCTCTCCTAAACACTCTAAATAATTGTAGTTTTATTCATAGCACCGCGCGGGGAGTCATAGCCGTGCTTGGTGATAATTGATCCTTTTCGTGGTTGAAAAAGATATCTATATGCAATCTTTATTCAGTGGTTCTAGTCATTGTTTTCAAGAAATCACTGGTTGGTATTTTAACATATGTAAGTGCTACTTTGACATTTCAATGGTTAATTTAGATACAACTGTTATCATTGTTTTGTTTTTATTAAAATTTAACTTTCAATGAGTTTTTAACAAAACATGAATTACCCTGAGGCTTATACAGACAATTAGAAATGTCAAAATGTATTAAAACCACTAGCAGATCTAGCGGATAAGGTCTTAACTATCATTTGTTTACAACACTGTTTAAATGTTGATGAGATACATAAGCTAAAACACCTGATAATTATTAATTTGCCTCTATTAGCAACCAGCTTATTGAGACCACTCGCGCCTCTCAGTTTTGCTGGAACTAGCAACATTTGTAGTGGTCAGACTTGCTGTTTTCCTGCTTTTTACTAGCAGCTAAGAACTAGTAGCTGGTAACCAGTGAAGTGTGACCCGGTCTATATTATATGGAGAAAGTATTGTTTTCGTCAAGAATTTCGATTTTGAATTGTTAGTAGAAATATTCGTTTTGGTGCTCCCTGAACCCAAAAAGTATTGTTTGAGTGATGTAAGTGTGTTTGTCTGTCTATGTGTCTGTCTGGATCTGTACAGAGCTAGAGACGACACCCGTGGTCCGATTTTGATACAATTTGGTATGTAGGTACTAACCCACGATATCTCTAGGCGTTATTCATAAGTTTAATTTTTAATGGATAATTATCACCCAAAACCGCTAAAAAACATGGGAAATCTAAATCTTCCAAAAACGGCACTGGCATTGTTGATTAAATTTAGTGGTTAGTAGAGCTTTAGGTTTCCAGCAATATGACCAAACCGCAATGCTGGGAAAATCATTTTTTTTATATTTCATAAAAACCAAAAATGTTAAATAAAGTGCGGTAGAACAAGCACATCACCTTAAACATTACCGGTAGAACAAGGGCAAAAACTTAATAATTTACTATCTAGAATTATCATTCTACGGTTACTGGTTGCGGAGAAAATTTAAATTTTCATTTAGCGGCAAACAACTGTGTTTGCCGCTAAATGAAAATTTAAATTTTCTCCGCAACCAGTAACCGTAGAATGATAATTCTAGATAGTAAATTATTATTGGGCAACGTACTGACGTTGCCCAATGTTATTATTTTTGGGAATACAAACATTACCATTTCTCTCATAGTTACTGATCGATTTAAGTAAAACTTGATATGCAGGTCAATTTAGCAATGGCCAACAGGATTTTTGAAATATGTTGCCCCTTTAACTTTGGGGGGGGGATGAGGGGGTATTTCCCCTCTTAAAACCACCGAAGGATTCTGTAGGTCCCCCCAAAAAAGGGATTTGGGTGGACATTTTTGAAAACAAGTTTTTTAGCAGATTATTCGTAAATTCTACGGTACTTTATAGTTTATGTTTAGCAAATAAAAACATTGTATTCATTAAATTTGTGATAAAAGGGTGAAAGTATGTCTCAGTTTTCTGAAACCGTTTTTAAATACAAATCCGCTTGTTTCAGGACGATATCGAAAGGCAAACGAAACGCTTCAAGGCGGAGTTGCCGCTTGGAAAGTGCGCCGAGTGCCGCAGACCGATCCCGCCGGCAGTGCCTTTAACAACTTCAAGTTTTACTGCTAAGACTGCATCCCGTCTCCCCGCCGCTGCACGTTCAGCCCGTGCAACGTCATGGTCGATATGGGGAGCGACCACAAACAGAAGTGCGACTACAGGCTTGCTCGTGGGAGAGGCAGCTACGACAGGCATTTTTAAACAGAACATGATCACAATTATAATTTGTTGGGTTGGGATTTTCCCAGTGACACGCAGTTTGACAAGGAGGACGTTTACGTAGGTGTCATGTTGTACAAGTTAGTTGAGAGGCGGTTCCTAATGGAGGTGAGGTATGGGCCTGACAGAGACACGACCCTTACCTTCCTCCCCGTCATCACAGGCAGAGCTGAGTCCGCTCTATGGGGAAAGGTGTCTATTAACTCGCGGGACTCGAGGACAAAATTCGACATACAGTTGAACTCGGGTGATAACCGAGGTTCGTAGAGCTTTCAGCCCAGGTAAGATTATTTCCATAAGAGTAATGTTCGCAGCAAAGATGTCTTACGAGGGCATTCAGCTGATCCATAAATGAACATCATACTATAAAGTGTTACCAACCTTAAGGGTATAATAATGGTACAGCTATTTTTATTGTCACTAGACATGCAGAAAGAAAATGTACACCCTTAATCCATTAATCTAATAATACAAATAAATCAAAACAATATATTAGTATCATAAAATAACAGGTGATCATAGAATGTAAACAGTTAAGCAATGTTAATTTTAATTACAATGATGTAGAAAATATGTTACGCGTACGATAAATATCGTGTTTCCAGCAAAACTGCAGATTGGATTGGTGATCACGTGACCTTACACCTGTTTTTACGAGGTCTCGTCCGCTTGACTAGGAAACCTTAGATAAATCGACTCAGCAAACCTGTACAAAGTATCTATGGACCTTGGGTGATAACAGTCCTGGCAACAACTGTGTTGTCGTGTTGTGTTCTCGTCCGCAGCGATGCGTCGTTTTGTAAATCAAGGCGATTCCAAATTAACTATGGCCGTTTACAGCAACAGACCCATTTGAATGTTACTAGTCGGGTTGTTTAAAAACGTTGAGTTCGTTTACTACTTGGTGCTGGTTCGACATTCCGTAAATCAAATCATGGTAAATCCGAAATACTTATTATGTTTCGTCATTTAACTTTTATATTTTGCAATTATATTTCCCCATTTTTCTTATTGATGTTAGCATTTGATAATATTTGCGTTCAAACTTTGCAATAAATTTGAATATTAGTGGTAAAATGTTGTTTTATTTCTTATAACCTGAAGGGCCCATATAAGAAAAACAAATCAAGATAGAACTTTTAAATTACAAAAAAGAGTCATCCGTTTAGTTCCCAAACGGTCAACACGCACTCCATTCACTCGCTACTTTACAGAAAATAACATTTTAACTGTACCGTCACTTAATGTTTCCGAAACAATTTATCATTGAAAAAAACTTGTCTACGTCAAAAGTCAAAACTTGTTCAAAGCCACAACACATAGTTACAACACTCGAAACATAAATAGATTTGCAGCTTCACACAGACTATCTCTCACTGAAACCAAGCCTGATAATATAGGGCTAAAGTTTTACGACACCTTGCCTGAAGACCTGAAGAGCATTAATAGCATAAATACATTTAAATTCAAACTCAAGGAATATTTAGTGAATAAATGCTATTACAACCTGCCAACCTAGTTTTAAGTCTCAATAAATCTCATTGAAGAGAGACTACTCGCGACATGCTCCAAGTCGGCGTCAACGTGGTCCAAGTGGATCGTTTGTTCGTTTCGTGAGATTCCAGTGAACGGGAAAGTCCCTGGCCCACTATGGCTGTTTTAGGGCGCTTGGGCCCTCTTCAGCCGATCTTGGAGCCAAAACTGTCCCTTCCTAAAACTCCCCTTACACTCTACCCCAAAAACCATGCAGATCCCACTCACCAGTCACTGCTCGCTGCCCCTTCAGCCTCCTCGCCACGCTCGGCGACAGCGGCGCGGGTCGGTCCACCGCCTTGGGCAAGGTCAGGGGAGAGGGCGACCTCCGGGACAGGGGGTTACACCGCTTGGAGTCTATGCTGACCATGGAGTCGATGGAGGAGGAGCGTGGGATGAAGCAGATGCTGTCATCCTCGCCGTCCCTGCAACGAGAGGGGGCGTTAACTGGTGTAATGTATTACAGAAAAGTTATACACTACCACAATGTTTAAAAATATGAATGGTTTATCATCACGACCAATGAGAGAATGGCAATACGCACTCGATCGCCTAATGCCATGTTAAGGCTCCGGTCTACCCCTTCCGCGCAGCGCTACGAAAGGGTCTGCAGGATTACTCTTTACAGCTACTGCATAAACCCTTTAATTAAAGTTAAAGTATAATATTAAAGAGGAAAATATTATCTACAAATGTAATTTTTATTTTTTTATAATTTATTTAACCGAGTTGTATTTACAAGTCCTTTTCAATGTACAAATATGAGCTTTTTCCAACGACAAAAACTTAAGACAGAAGCATTATTTTGAAATTATAAAAAAAACATGAGTAGAATGAAAATTCTTCTATCAAATCCCAATTATAGTATATTGAAAAAAAAAACAATTACCGTAGCTGCAAACAAGAGTCCTGCGGACCTCCACGCCGCTCCGTTTCCCTATCTTAACAATTTTTCACGCGGCGGTGCAGATTTTTCTGTGGGGTAGACCGGAGCCTTAAAATGTATATTTATACGTGAATTCAGTATGGAGTTAAATATATTACCTTTTTAAATAACTTCTTGACTGGAGCCCGTTCTTATACTATTTTATGCTTTTCCATAAGAAAACCGGTCGTTATTTCTCAACCACGATAGAATACGGCCAGCGCCTTCCAGGTTTGTAACGCAGAACACGAGCAGCATCAGTTTTGCGGCGATCTCTACGCAGGCGCTAACCCTATACAAAAGAAGTTTTCCCGTTTTATTTGTTAGTTTTACCCAATTTCCATTAAAATTATTTTGTTGTGAATATACAGATTGTATTCATGCTTTGTATTTAACACGTGTCCCCTCCGTGAGCATTTTATATTAACTAGCTACTTGCATTCCCCGTTTAAACTTAAACATTAGCATACAATGTTTACTCTACACACTTATGTTTACAAATTATCCTCACTCTATTACTTCTATTTCATTGATACATTTTTTTCGCGGATGGTTTACACTATAAGATTTCTAAGTATAACAATCTTTGCGTTTACGTCGGCTGCAATAGAAAATTAGAACCTTAAATTTAAATTCGGGCTTCGAAATGATATGCTACGGAAACTTCCCTCTATAAAAAAATTAAAAAATAAAGTCTGTCAAGTTGTTTTAGAACAGTTACGGCAAGACCACCAGTTTCTTATTCTATAATTACTCGCATTACTCGCTGGGAGTGAACTTTGATACTTATAGTGAACTTATAAAAATGCAGTCAAAAAGACTTAAATAATTAAATATGGTTATCCTGAACTGGCATAAGGTCTCTGAACTGGTGTTCCAGTGAGGCCAATGTTAACTTTAAAGTCCCCTCCCTCCTCAGCAGATGATTCCAATTTATTTATGGCTCATTTCATTGAGCAACAAAATTCAAAGCGATTTCAGTGAGCAACATTTTAATAATACAAAGAACAATCGTTTAAACAAATTCCAAAATATTTAATATTTTCCAGATTGGTTATGAGTTGACTATTAGCGAATTTCTCCTATAGGGAAGAAGCTATTACCGTAGGTGGCATGGTAAGACTTAAGCCCAAGACCATGATAACTTTTTATTTTGAGGTCCCTAGATGCCAAAAACACCATTCGTTCAAATTTATATATGTATATATATATATATATATATATATATATCTATATATCTATATGTATGTATATATCTATATCTATATATATATATATCTATATATATATTTCCGTTAACGCGATAACTTTTGAAAGAAACGCCCGATTTTGATGAAATTTGGCACAAATGTGTAGAGTAACATTTATGACTATAAGTTCGAAAACCAGCTTGATCGGACTATGGTAAGGGGGTTTTATGGGGGTTTGAAATTTTTCAAAAATCAGTTTTTTTGAATTTTTCCCCTACAATTTAAAAAAAAACTCAATTTTAGTTATAGCCATTTTATACCGCTTAAAAAAAAAATAATTTTTATTTTGAATCATTAACCTAGGTTAAGTGGTTGCGGAGAAAATCCAAAATCGTGTTCAAAAAATCTCCCATGTTAATCTTATGGGAAAATGGTTTTTAACTTTTCCTCAATTAATTTCGGTGTAAACTTAACATTTCCTTTCAACAAACAGTTTAGCTCTACAAAACAATCATTTTGGTGTTTAAATTGTAATTCTACGTCCAACCGTTGCCGAGTAATTCAAAGTGCTAAACACAGTACGTTGTCCAATGTTATCCTTATGGAGGATATTACAAATGTTATATCTCTATTATTAATGAATGAATATTGATGAAACTTGGTATGTGGCTTCACCTAGTTCTGGTATATTGATATTTGCACAAAAAATTGATTTTTTTTATCCTCTTAGCAGCAAACCTGCATACTCATCCCTAATGTTATTCTTATGGAGAATACGTAAAGCTTTATATCTCCCTTAATTATGAACATAAATCATTAAAACTTGGTATGTAGCTTCACTTGGTTGAGTTATATTGATAATCGAAAAAAACATATTTTCATCTTCCTTGTTGCAGCAAACCTGCGATCTCAGCCCTAATGTTATCCTTATGGAGAATAAATAAAATGCTATATATCACTTAGTTATTTATGTATTTTTATGAAACTTAGTAAGTGGCTTTATGTGGTAGTAAGAAACATATTCATGCATAGGAAATTCGCTGAGTACGCAGGTTTGCTCCGACGGGGGTATTTTTGATATCAACCTCATGCTCACAATCGCTGGGTATTTTTTGCTCTTTAAAATAAGCCATACATTAACGGTATCGGATAATCCATCGAGTAGGGACGGGCTTTGAAAGTTAACTGTGGCTTTATGGGGGGAGCAGGTAGAAACGTCATAAGTTTCATGACTGTCCCCCCCCCCCCCGTAAAAGATTAACATTGGTCGGACGAGACACCATTGAATAACGAGAGCGCCTTCAAGGTGTGTATATGCAGAACGCGAGCTGTACACGTTTTGCGGTGATCTGTATGCAGGCGCTCTCCCTTGGAACGTTTCAATCATGCAGGTGGTTTCAATGCATCCATTAGAAAATATATTGAAAACTTTACATATAGCTTATTAATTTAATTTACTTGCGAATTCACCCTACGGGAAGAAGCTAAGACCGTAGATGGTTTGGTAACACTTAAACCCTAGACCATGATAACTTATTTTTGTGGCCACCAAAATCGACGCCAAAACAAAATTCGTTCGAATTGTTACTTATTACTTATTGTATTTATGTGTGAATGAGAGTCCGTTAACATGATAACTCTCGACAAAGGTTACGATCATAACATTCAGTTATGACGTGAAAGGTGGCGTTTTTTTACGAGTTCAAAAACCAGACCAATCTCTACATCCAAATTGGGGTTTTAGGGGTGTTTCAGCGAGCACATATAATAGAAATGTTTATATTATTTCTAAGTACTTTTTTAAATTTAAGTTTGCACCATTTGTTTTAGCTTAAACAAATAATTTTGTTTTGATAATTTCACTAATTTGTCACCGAGATTATAACGTGCTTAACACGGTATGTAATCCAAAGTTAGACTTATGGATAGTAAATAAAATTGTATATGTTTCTTGTGATACTGATAAAACTTGGTATATGACTCCATTTGGTTGTGATCTATTAAAAAAATCTCACTTTTCAATAAATATATTTTGTCTTTATGTGGTTGTGGTCTATACATATTTGCATGAAAATCCAATTTTTAGTAATCCTCGTCAAAACCTGCCAAACCTGCATAATCTGTTCAAAGTTTTCTCATTAATAAATAATAGAATGTTATATACCTTGCGGCCTCGTAAGGTTACGGCCCGCATGGAATTCTCCAGAACACCGTAGAAGCCACCAGTAAAGGTAGGACACAATACCATTGTTCCCCCCACGCATGGGCAGTCAGACTCATCTGCTGACCGCCTTGGAGAATGAGAGACGGGAGTGGACTGTGGCAGTGGAAGCAGTGATTAGCCGGTGGCAAGAATTCCTATTTCAGGCGCCGACCATACAGTATGAATAAGTAAGTGGTTAGTTAGCTTTAGGGGGGAATCGGGGGGGATGGCCGAATTACTTCCTTAATTTAAATTAATTGAAATATTGTGAAAATTAGTAACTGGATTTAATTATTTAATTGAAATAAGACTATTGAGAGTGTGATTGCGCAATACCATGTGAATGCTAGGGCGGGAGCCAAAGGAATCATTGCAATTATAAGGTTGGTTAAGGAATTTACTATCCCATAATAATTTATTTAATAATATTAAAAAAAAACATCAAAGCTGGCATCCTAAATTGTAGCAAATTCGGGCAGGAGTATTTGGTAGACAATCCATGACCTGTTGGGCAGCAACACGCTGACTTAGTACTTGCGAGGGATTCTTGCCTAAGGAATAATTCCAAGGGCTCGATCGCCTCAAATTGGTAGCAGAGAGTTGGGAATAAATATCAGTGCCCCTGCCCACCCAAAATTATTGTTTTTCGAAATTTTAATAAACTAATAAACTTCAAAATTGTTTGTATGCAATCAGGTGTACATCGCGGTTCGGCAGGTTGCGTGCCTGCAGATGCAGGCACCCGCCTGCAGACACCTTTGACGTTTCGGCTTGAAATGAAATGAGGGGGATAAATATTAATTTTCTCATTACTGTTTTTTTTACTTTTAGTGGATACCTAACATTAATTGTGAACATTAATTTTTGTTTTCACCTTGCAGACTGAATGGGTTTATGGCAAATTAAATCTTGGAATATTTCGTTATATTCTATATTGTTCTTGTTGTAAAGTTTGAACCAAGCACTCAAGTAAGATATTTTAAGGGTTTTCGTTTATTTATATAGCCACAGTTAATCACCAAGTTGCAATTTAAATTTAATTAGTAATTACCTAGTATTCAAGATTGTTCTTGTTCCTGTTGTTAATTTGTCAGTTGTTCATACTTGTGGCTGCCGTGTACACAAAAAAAAAAACAAAGTTTAAGAAAAATTATAAAAATAAATGCCTTCCGATTTCATGGGTACACGTTCATATATTTTATTAAGGTTATGGATGCATACAAGTTTGATTTTGGCGACCTCGCAGGCATTCAGCCTAGCCCATGAAATAGAATACTGTACTTTGTTAAGATTTATTTAATTACTTGTTTAATTAAAACTACATCAAATAAAATATAAAAAAAAACAATAAAATACAAAATCGTACTCAGCAGCAAACAAATCAGGGTTACTAATATACGCTACAGGTTAATTGTCACAAATGCATTTACTTAGGTATTATTTGGTTTAAACCTATAGAATGTTAACTACGATCTTTTCAGCACCTTGATATTAGATTCATTAGTATTTATTTAGTTATTAGGGTACCACTGTTTCACTTCTGTGGAATTCTTTATATTTTAAGGTAGGTTAAGATTGGTGTTGTTGACATTCTGGAACGCACGAATACTGATCTTTACCCCCCAAGGTCAAACCCCTCCTCCCCCCGCCGAAGCGTCTGTTATCGCGATAAGGAAATTACTTGCTGCAATTGTTTATAAAAATAGTTCCTCCGTTTCTCCTTGGAATTATCGGCGTAAATTTTTATTTGAATATCTGCAATGTTCAAAATTAATTTAATCGGTGATTCCCAACTCAAAAGGTTCAATAATTTTTTCAACTGCCAAAAGCAACCTAAATATAATTTTAATATCAATAAATCGTTAACTATGTCAGGAATAACGTCTTTGGACATGAAAAGACATTTAAAAGAAAATCCTTCAGAATTGAGCCCCCACACTCCAATTTTATTATTTTTAGGAACCAATGATGTGTTGAGAGGAATTGCTTTGAGCGATTTTAAAGATCAGTTTAAATCACTTTTGCGTATTGTTAGAAGTTTTTACAATCCTGAACTCCTTCTCATTGTTGCGATACCTCCCCTCCCACGATTACTCAACAATCCTACTGCTATGCAACTGATTGACGAAATAAACCAATTTCTCACAACTCTTCAAGATGCCAAAACTTTTCTTATACGCCTGCCGATCTGCACGGAAAACCCGCACAATTTTTTTCAAGCATATTATAGCAATTCAACCAGAAAAGACGGAATACATTTAAATAATAATGCCTTTGGAATGTTGAGTGAAAAAATAGATGTTATTATGCAAACCAAGAAAGCAAACCTTCCTTTCTCCCCTCCAAAGTAATAGAGAATGATCTTGGGCGTTAAAAATTATACATGAAAATAATGAATAAGTAAATTAAATTTTTTCTACCATCAATTTTTATTGGCGGCAAGAAACAAATATAAAATGGTTTAGTTTATACTCACAGCATGTTTTTCCCCCAAAGAACCTTATTACCACCTAATGTTAACCTAAGCCTATCCAGCTGGCCACCTGATATAAGGACTTGTCTGTTGTAAAGAATCGCTCGATTCAATCAATAGCTTAGGCTGTGTAAAAGGTGATCTTCCCCTACAAAGCGACCGTTTACTTAGGGACCCAGGAAGGGCACTCACTTGATGTCCCATTATCATAAAACATTGAGTGGCACATTAAAGCAAGGGAAACCTTGATTTGAAACATAATTAAACCTTAAAATAGCTGGCTTACCATTCAGTTCCTTACCTCCCCTTCATCAAAGTGTAGCAAGGCGTTGATGGGTTTTACTTATACAGTACTAGGATGAAATAAAATATAAAAAAAAAGCGTTGCAACCTGGTATTTTTTTGGCCTGCCCCGGGATGTCGTGCCACTGTACATGTCACAGCAGCCCGTGGGTGTCTCGAAATTATGCCCCAGGCTATAAACGCCAAAGTAGCGGCAGTGAAGGGACCAATGGTTGAAAATATCTAGGAGCACGCACCAAAAATTTAATAAAACAAAAGGTTGAGAGTAAGCCTTGCACATGTGACCTCATCCTACCTTTCTCAGAACTTACATGGGCCATGCTATATTTTATGGGAAGTAAATGGGAAATATGACCACTCAGTGTTTGAAGAGGCCTCACCCAGCGTAAAAAAAAAATGATTGGCGCGAGAATTTTAACAAGTGAGGTGCCGGCAGACTAGATGGTTGTTACCACCAAAAAAAAAAAAAAAAAAAAGGTGGAAGTTTTGCTGCTTTGTTGTCGTTGGCTAGGAGTAAACGTGTCTTGGGGAAGGCACCAACTTGGCAGTGTAGTCCTCCATTTCCAGTTCTTTTGCAATTGATCAATATAGGGGGTGAGCTCAAATCTGGTTATCCTTTTTCCTAGTAACCTCCTGGTCCTACTTTGTAACATTCTCATACACAATTAAGATTAAATTTTAATAAAAAAAATAAAAAAATATAAATGAATCCAACCAGTTTCAATGCAGCCTGGACGGCCATTTAATTGTTTTCATGTATATCAGTCCAAGATCAGAATTTCAATCAAATATGTAAAGTAATTTTTTTTAACATATAAATATAATGTGATAGGAAGTAGTTAACCCTCCCCACCAGCCCCCCTCCCAGATAAATATTAGTTCAGTTTAATCATACAAAATTAATTTGATTTAGTAAGCAAGCGACAATGCCGATTTACGACAAAGACAACATACCGAGTACGGTTACGTGGATAAAGGGCCTGACGGCAGTGCAGGCCACCGAACAATGCCGGACTTGGGACATCTCCCCAGGCTCAACGCTTGAGGAGAATCGAGTAAAACTAAAGACCTATGTTAGGTCAGCCCACAGAGAAATACTGGATGATGAGGAGGTCGCGTCTCAAAACAAGTCCTTAGCCGAGACGGAGACACCTACACACACATTCACTGAATTGACCGCAACTCTGGAAACTGTCACAATACCTACAGAGACATTCACTCAGTCGACTACAACTGAAACTGCCACAAAACCTACACAGACTACTACTCAGTCACCTATACCATCCACATCCCAAACCTCAACTATGTCGGATCCGAATATGCTCAACCTAGTCCAAGCAATTCATCAAATAACCATGACTGCGGTTGCGGAAACTGCCAAATCTGTAGCGCGAGAAATGCAAAGCATTTCCTCCAATACTCAGCAAGACGAGTCCAAATTACCCCCTTACATTAGAGACATGATAAGGGAAATCCCAAAGCTTTCTGGAAACAACGATGAACATATTTTTGCCTTTTTGAAAAAAGTAAGCAAAATTATCGACTTAAACCTGGTTTCTGAAAAAGCTGTTTTGCTCAATGTCAGTTCACTTATTCAAAACCGTTTAAGAGAATTTTGGATCGACAATGTAGCACAAAACTTATCCTGGAATCAACTTTTGTTAAAATTAAATGCAACATTTTTCACGCCGGATTCACTTAGACAGATTCAAACCAAATTTTTGTATCGTTCCCAAAATCCTGATGAACAGCTTCTTGATTATGTTAAGGACATTCAACTGAATTTCAAAATTTTGTCACCCAAAACTCCTGAACCGGAAATTTTCCAAACCATTTTCAGAGGGATAAATTCAAAGACCCGAATAACATTTGCTGGCCTTCAGCCAATAACCAACATACAGGACCTCATAGCAATTGCTCCCTTGTCAGCAAGTCTTGTGACCCCATCAAACTCTCACACTAATCCCCCACTTCCCCAAAATGGTCAAAATTTCAGAAATTTTACACCATATCGACCACGAAATTATTTTGGTAACTACTCCCCTCGGTCAAACTACCAGCCGAACACCAACAACCAGAGAGTTAGTAGTTTCCCTCAGCCCAACTCGGCAAATTACCGCGAGCCACCTAGGGGACAAGGAGTATTCCAACCATTTCGTGCAGTCCAAGCCACTAATTTTCCTAACACCCAATGGAGGAGGCCGCCGCCCACTCAAAATAATAGGTTTCCCCCACCAAACTCAAGTTCAACCCAAAATTTAAACCAAACCCGCGGAAGGTTTTAGGCAGTGGCCCTACCGCGCACAATCAAACTGCCGTAAATAGTGCCTTGATCACACCTCTCAACAATTCAGCTAATTTGGAAATTCAGTTTGGAGCAGGAAAGTTTGCAGCATTAGTCGATACAGGTGCGACATGTTCGCTAATATCTCGCTCAGTATATAATTCAATAAAAAACCAAAAAGGCGTACTCAGTACATTGGAATCTACCAACCTTTCAGCAATAACAGCCAATTCAGACCCTTTGACACTTTCGCATAAAGTAAAAATTCATTGCAAAATCCAGTACTTGTCATGGTACTTCATCTTTTTTGTAGCAGATTCTATTCCAGTAGATGTTATATTAGGGACAGATTTTTTGAGATATACTAAGGCAATTATAAACATTGCGCAAAATAAAATTACCTTCCCATACAAGCAACCCTTGGTTCTATCAATTAATTATAATGACATTGTTGAAGACCAAACAAATCAACCGGAAAGACCCAAATTTGGGGGAAATCTAAACCAGCAACAAATTAAAGCAATTCAGGGTATTATTGATAGGTTCCCTGAAACGATCACCAAAAGATTAGGCAAAACAAATGTCCTAGAGTACCATATAGACATAAAAGAGGGTCATGTTGTAAGGTGTAGACCATACCAGTTTTCTCCGCCCAGAACAGAAATTTTGAGGCAACAGATAGACGAATTATTAAAAAATAAAGTCATTAGGGAGTCCAATAGCGAGTTCGCCTCACCTGCCTTCTGTGTTCCAAAACGCGAGGGGAAAGCCCGATTAGTCGTCAACTACAAAGCGCTAAATACAGCCTTGACACTTCAAGCCACCCCAATGCCTACAGTAGAATCTTCATTTCAACATTTAGGAAAGGCCAAGTGGTTTACACTGCTTGACCTTAATTCAGCCTACAACCAGATTCCATTAGATGAACAATCAAAAAAATACACAGCTTTCGTAGTTCCATGGGCACAATATGAATTTAATTATTTACCATTTGGTTTAGCCAGTGGTTCAATGGTCCTAACAGATTTAATAAACCGCATTTTTGGTGATATTAAATTTAAATATCTATACTCCTTTTTTGATGATATAGTAGTTTATTCTGATACCTTTGAGGAACATCTACAGCATTTACAAGAGGTTTTACACCGTCTCCAACAAGCTAATTTAACTGTTAATCCAGCCAAAATCACCTTAGCTTCTGACCAGATAGAATTTTTAGGCCATATAATAAAAAATAATACACTTAGCATCAGCAGGGAAAAAACCCAACCAATAGACAATTTCCCAACTCCCCGTAATCTAAAACAGCTTTCAAGGTTCCTAGGCATGACAGCTTACTACGCTCGCTTTATAAAGAATTTTTCTGAAATAACAGCCCCCTTGAATAAATTAAAAAAGAAAGGAGTCCCTTTTGTTTGGACATGGGAACAGCAGTCAGCTTTTGAGAAGTTAAAGAGTGCACTAACATCATCTCCCATTTTAAAAATGCCTAATTTTGACCTTCAATTCATCTTGCATACAGATGCGGCTCGTGATTCACTTGGAGCTGTTTTGTCCCAACGGTACAATAACATGCTTTTGCCAGTAGCTTATGCCTCTAGGCCAACCAACAACCACGAGAAAAACTACAGTGCCTTTGAACTTGAAGCTCTTTCAGTAACTTACTTCTTAAATAAATTTAGAGTCTACTTAGAGCACCGGCATTTTGAATTGTATTGTGACAACTCATCATTAACATGGCTTCTTAATCACCCTAGACAGGTGGGGAAGATTGGTCGTTGGATAACACTCATTAACTCATTTCAATTTACAGTGTATCATGTTAAAGGCAAAGAAAATGTAGTAGCTGACTGTCTTTCTCGCTTATTTGAGGACAACCCATCAGTAAACACCGAGCCGAAACCCCCAGAGCAAATTAACCTTTTGTTTAAAATTCCGGAAGCTTTTAAAGACATCAAACAACATCAGATAGAAGACCCGAAAATAGAGAAAATAGTTAAAGCTTTGAACAAACCCAACCCCCCTCCTAATTACTCCTTGATTGAAGGAGTATTGGTTCATCAAAATCCAGGCCAAACCAAACCCAGAATTGTTTTACCAGATAAATTAATACCAATGTTGTTCCACCATTATCACCTGTCCCCCACTTCGGCACACTTGGGTATCACCAAAACCTGGGCCAGAGTTGAACCCCACTTTTGGTCGGAAAAATTAAAAAGCAGTATATCCGATATGGTCAGATCTTGTGTAAAATGCCAGAGATCCAAGCAAGCCGCAAACACCAAAGTTGGGTACCTTAGTTCCGAAATAACCACTCAACCATTCGAAAAGATTTTCATTGATTACATAGGCCCCTTACCCAGATCAAAATCAGGTAACAAATATATTCTCACCATAATAGATTCGTTTTCTAAATATACAGTTTTTTTGGCTTCACGAAACATAACAGCTAAAACCACAGTAAATTTGTTAAAGAAGGGTCTCTTTTCATATTTTGGTTTTCCAAAGTTCATTGTATCAGACAATTTCAAATCTTTTCAATCCAAAGAAATGGCTGATATGTGCTTAGAATTTGGAATTCGCCACGTAACAACCACACCGTATTACCCAAACCCCAGCCATGCAGAGAGAGCAAACAAAAATATTAAGACAGCATTAAGAATTTTCCACAGTCACAACCATACTGAATGGGATTCCAATATACATTTTTTCCAATTAGCTTTCAATTCTGCCAAACATGAAAGTACAGGGTTTTCCCCAGCCGAACTTTTTCTAAATTTTACAATCTCTCACCCTTTGGAGCTTCATTGGGACTTAGATCGACTGCTGTCCAGCAACCAATTCCAACAATCTAATAGGGATAAATGGGCACAGGCATTAGAAAATCTTCGAAAAGCTCGAAAGCAGCGCCAGGCACAGTACAATTCAAATAGGAAACCCCAACCATACCAACCCGGTGACTGGGTTATGTGTAGAGAACACCCCCAGAGTAAAGCAGTAGACCATATCAACTCTAAATTAATGCCACTGTGGTCTAAACCACTAGTCATTGAATGTTTCACCTCTCCGGTGACTGTCAGACTGGTGGACCCTTCAAATGGAAAGTATGTCACAAGAGCCCACGTCTCCCAACTGAAACGGTTTTTCATGCCAAAGTATTAAATCCTCCCGAATTACGAAATAGGAAAAGTGATATTAGGATAAGATAGGATAAGTATGTTATAGTTAAGCTCCACACAATAGAAACACAACAACAGTACACTATCACCAAGTTCTCAGTTTTGGCCCTGTCCTTCCCCTGTGACTAAGTTGTAACTTCGCGTAGGTTTCACCTTCAGGGGTCAAGGGTCCAGGCTGGGGATACCACACGGCCGACCAGCATCCCCCGACTCGTTGTGCAAGTTTTTTTTATCTAGGTACCAATTAATGTCAATCGGTTCGATGTTCCTTTTTTTTTCTTAATTTTTGTTTTGGGAACCTCACGCCGGGCACAACGATACGGAGGAAGAGCTGAGTATCTTCTCACCACAGTGAGAGGATAAGCCATGACACTCACCAAAACACACACGCACACACACATTTACACACCCACACAACCAACCAGAAAACCTTTAGAATTAAGATGGTTAAAGTCAATCAATATTTATATAAATTACACAATGAAATACCAGTGCCAAGAATAATATGGTTTCAGCCATCAAGAATATAATTATTGTTTCAGCCATATATGGTTTCCTTGGCTAGACTATATGCATAATTGTTATTTATGTTTATTTATTGTTATAATTTATAGAGTTGTTATTGTTACTTATTTATTATTGAAATTGCATGTTATATTATATTGTTCAATGGTCGACCATTCAGTAATTAGTGCAACTCTAGACTTGAAATTCTCCCTTAGCATTCCATGAATCCAACCCCTATTCCCCAGATTTCTAATACGCTTTAGAAGGAGGCCGAGGGTGCTGACACCTCCATCCCCAAGTCCTGCTTCTAGCCTCCGCGGAGGGGGGGAAGCCTGCGGCCTCGTAAGGTTACGGCCCGCATGGAATTCTCCAGAACACCGTAGAAGCCACCAGTAAAGGTAGGACACAATACCATTGTTCCCCCCACGCATGGGCAGTCAGACTCATCTGCTGACCGCCTTGGAGAATGAGAGACGGGAGTGGACTGTGGCAGTGGAAGCAGTGATTAGCCGGTGGCAAGAATTCCTATTTCAGGCGCCGACCATACAGTATGAATAAGTAAGTGGTTAGTTAGCTTTAGGGGGGAATCGGGGGGGATGGCCGAATTACTTCCTTAATTTAAATTAATTGAAATATTGTGAAAATTAGTAACTGGATTTAATTATTTAATTGAAATAAGACTATTGAGAGTGTGATTGCGCAATACCATGTGAATGCTAGGGCGGGAGCCAAAGGAATCATTGCAATTATAAGGTTGGTTAAGGAATTTACTATCCCATAATAATTTATTTAATAATATTAAAAAAAAACATCAAAGCTGGCATCCTAAATTGTAGCAAATTCGGGCAGGAGTATTTGGTAGACAATCCATGACCTGTTGGGCAGCAACACGCTGACTTAGTACTTGCGAGGGATTCTTGCCTAAGGAATAATTCCAAGGGCTCGATCGCCTCAACCTAGAACATAATATTAATATATTTTAATGAATAAACTAGGTAAGCTGGTTTGTGTCTTAATGAAGTATATAAATTTTCATTGGAAATTTGCTGAGCACGCATTGACGGGGAATTTGTTTACATATAACTAAGGTATGTTATATTACAACTGCTGGGCTAAATATATGCAAAATGACGCTGAACCCTCTAGCAGTTTTGTTATAAATTTAAATACCCCCGTCGCAGCAAACCTGCATACTCAGCGAATTTCCACTGGAGATATAAATGTCTTAATACTACATAAAGTCACTCACCAAGTTTCATAAAAATATATTCATAAATAAGCAATATATAAAATTTTAATTTTTCACCATAACAATAATATTGGGGCTGAGTACGCAGGTTTGCTGCTACAAGAGCCTTTGACAAAAAAATTTTTTGAGCAAATACCAATGCACCACAACTAGATGAAGCCGTATACCAAATTTCATCAGTGTACGTTCATAAATAAGCGAGATATAAAATTTTTCTTTTCCTCCATAAGAATAACATTAGACAACGTACTGTGTTTAGCACTTTCAATATCTCGGTAACCAATTGACGTAGAGGAAAGATAAAAATACCACATTGTGTGTTTCTCTAAGCTGAATACAATGGTAAAAACTAAAATTTGACTTTTTCCAAAATTATATGTAAAAAATTCAAAAAACCCATTTTTGGGGTACAAAACCCCCAAAAAATACCCCTTCGGATAAAGCGATCTGGCTGGTTTTCGAACTTAAAGTCATAAATGTTGCTTTACACGTTTATACCAAATTTCATTAAAATCGGATAAGTTTTACGAGAGTTATCGTGCTCACGGTCACACACACACACACACACACACACACACACACACATATATATATATATATATATATATATATATATATATATATATATCTACAGTTTCAAACGAATGGTGTTTTTGGGGTCTGGGGACCTCAAAACGAAAAGTTATCATGGTCCCGGGCCTAGGTCTTACCATGCCGACTACGGTAATAGCTTATTCCTTATAGGGGAAATTCGCTAAAACGTTCACGACAAAATTAGTTTAAAGCTGCTAGCTTCAAGTATGGAACCACTTATTCTAAATTCTATGAAACTAGTTATAGATAATAATCATTTTTCTACTTCAAGACTGAATCATCTAAAGTCCAAGCGAGTCCAAATAAGATTTCAGAACTGTCCGGTCAGCGAGGCATCATTGGGAAATTTTCCTCCGCCAAAAACACTTTATTGACAGTAGTGACACTTCAGGGAATTTTCTTTTTCAAAGCGAAAGATTGGCAATCCTGTCACGACCACTCAGAGCTGTCATAGTGAATAGCTACTGAAAGTGTTGGCAAGACTGCATTGAGTTATATGTATCTTTCGTAACACGAGGGAAATAAGTAGTAAACAATTCTGTTTAAACATTTCTTTTACAAACATAAATAAAAATATATCATTGCGTAAGGAAAAAATGTTTAAGGTTAAAAAATTGGGAATTTCTGCCTTTCGCAGGTTTATCATACGACCTACAAGGCTGAAACTTGGAACATTCAGAGAAAATTTGATAGGACGATCTCCACGGAGAATGACATCGATTTTTGTTCTTATTTGAGTTTTAAAATAACCTTAACGGGCTAAAAATTTCAAAACCTTACAATAAAATATCATCAACTGTAATTATTTAGAATGTAAATTATTTAAGATTCTGCGCTTCGTTTATGTGTCAATATGTGTTCATACTTTCATTATCTTATTCACTAATAAGGCGAGTTTTGTGAGCAGGCTACCGGCGAAACTACTGACTTAGGTCGAGGTTTATGTGTTATTAGAAAACCCTTAACGTCTAGATTCGCTTTTTGGGAGTTTAGAAAACATCCACTTCAGAGCTCTGCCCCTGGGCTTTCAAAATTGCCAATCCCATACTGTACTCTAATATGAGTAAGGTTTGCTTGTATGCTTGCTTGCAACACTGATCTCAAAAACGGCTCCAACGATTTCCTTCAAATGTTCGAAATAACTAATTTCTGGGATAAAAATAAGTTCTAGACAGGCCTCATCCACAGGAAAAATCAAATAATAAAAAAAAACTTAAATGAAAAGTTAAAAAAATTAACATTGGGCTTATGGAGTTTAGAATCAAAAGAAAAGAATTGTAACAACTGTTCATAATCAACCAGGGAATTTGTCAAAGTAAATTAATACTCATGTTGTTTATGATTATTAACATGTGGTTTCCTGAGAGTAGAGATTAAAAGATTTGATTAAAGATTACATATATAGAGTAGTAAAATAAATCAAAGGGACATTGCGCTATAAATAACAACTGGAGTGACCTTAAAAACGTAGAAAAAAGGCAAATGACTTATACAAATCTGATTATCAGTAAGGGGAAGTGGTGAAATATGCTCTAAGTCATCTAAACAAACTGACTGGCCTTCCCCGAGCAAAGCTCGCCCCCCAGGTACTGTTTATCTTGTGGGTGAATATAAATCAATATAAATGAAAACTAGCTGATGTCCCGTTCTGCGCACGATAGTCTTGTGAACAGTTGTTTTGGAAATGTTTACATTATCATCAGCTGTTTGACTAAATAAAATAATATAACTTCATAAGTTTATCATTGTAACTTTAAGAACCTTTGGGGCGAAGCCCTGAAGGTGGATATTTGTCAAAACCCCAAAATGCACAGCTTGAGGATAAGAGTTTGATTTATACAGAACGTGGGCCTAAAATGACCGATAAAATCAAGAAACTATTTTTATTATACAAATTGCCTAACAAAAGCTGTTGATGATGACAAAACTCAGTAGAAAAGCAAGAACAGCTGTTTCAACATATCTTCTGGAATGTAACCACAATATAAACTAATAGAACCGTGTATGAGCAACAATAAAAATAAAATAATAATAATTGCTCAACGTCCAGTAACTGGATTTACTCGTTCATATAAAACAAGCTATGAAATAGGAGAAGAAAGAGAAAATATGTAAGCTTGGAGAGAAATACGATACCGAGAGAGAAATCTTGTTATCGAATGAAAATAAATCCCTGCCGATTCATCTTCTTCGCCAGGGGTTTGAGTGTTGTGAAATTGAATTCACACAAACAGATTTCGGATATTATTTATAGCCAAGTTTAACCTGTAAATTCCACTTAATAGAATAGTCCCAAGTCCAAGCACCTAATATCGCTTCAAGTAACAGCACCGGGGGACCGAGCCATGCTCGGTGTTTGATTCCGCAGAAGAAGCATTGAATTTGATTTATTTCAAATACTCGTTCAATTTCAATATGAGCTCGGTCGCTTCGCTCACTCGCCTCTCAGATGAGCTCGTTCGCTACACTCACTCGCCTATAGAAAATAGAGTTGGAGTTGCCATTCAAGTAGTTTTTTATTTCCATAATTATAAACAGCTATTTACAATATTTTAATTTATAGAAGCTGATTTAATGGTTTGTTTTGGCGAATTTCCCCTATATGGAAGAAGCTATTACCGTAGGTCTCATGGTAAGACTTAAGACCGAGACCATGATAAATTTTCATTTTGAGGTCCCCAGATGCCAAAAACACCATTCGTTCAAATTTGTATATGTGTGTGTGTGTGTGTGTGTGTGTGTCCTTAAGAACGATAGCTCTCGTAAAAAGATGCGATCTTATTGAAATTTGGTAAAAATGTGTAAAGTAACGTTTATTTGAACGAGTTCGAAAACCAGACGAATCGCACTATCCGAGGGCGGGTTTTGGGGGGTTTTGTACCCCAAAAATGGGGTTTTGGGGTTTCTACTTGTCATTTTTATTTAAATCTAATTTTTATTTTTACCTTTGAATTCAACATAAATAAACAAACAATTTGGTATTTTGATCATTGCTCTACGTCAATTGGTTACTGAGATATTGAAAGTGCTAAAAACAGTACGTCGTCTAATGTTATTCTTATGGAGAAAAAGAACAATTTTATATCTCGCTTATTTATGGACATAAACTGACAAAACTTGGTGTATGGTTTCATCTGGTTGTGGTTTATTGTTGTTTGCACAAAAAAACAATTTTTTGCCTATGATTCCCGTAGCAGCAAACCTAGGTACTCCGTCACCATGTTATTCTTATGGAAAATAATTAAAATGTTATATATCACTTATTTATGAATGTTATTTATGAATGGATGGAACTTGGTATGTGACTTCACTTAGATGAGTTCTATTGACATTTGCATAAAAACCCATTATTTTTTGTTCCTTGTCGCAGCAAACCTCATCCCCAATGTTGTTCTTATGGAGAATAATTAATATTTTAAATATCTCTTGTTTGTGAATATATTTCTTATGAATAATGTTAAGGGGCTCAATGTGTTATGTTATCTACTCATTGGAAATTCGCTGATTATGCAGGTTTGCTGCTACGGGGGTATTTGTTATTCATAGTAACCGGTGTTATGATTTTAATCTCCATAAGCCCAATGTTAATATTTTCAATTTTCAAATGAGTTTTTAGCAAAACACGAGTTTTCCTAAGGTAGTGGTTTTCACCAATCGAATTTTTAGACCCAAAAGCCCCTAATCCCAAACTATCAGCAAAATACTTCCGCTGGATCTCGAGATAAATTTTGCAAACAAACAAACAGATAGCTCGTATTAGAGTATAGGATAGGATATTTTATCCTCAGGAATAACATGGCAACTTTTAAGGACAATGGGGTGGAGCCCTGACAGCGTAAACAAATTATCCATCACGTTTGAACAATGAATATTTACTAAATCATGCAAAAATATGAAACAATAACACGGTAACTTTTCCCTGTGTGGCGGAGCCTTTAATGGTGGTTCCCAACGTGGTGGGATCTTTCTAGAGAAAGTATCTAAAGCAAGTCTAATTATAATGAACCATATCATGTCAAAATTGGAAGTATGGAAGTGATACAAAAGCCAGTGGGGCGGTTACCTGAGGTCAGAGAATAGTATCCGATGTCTTTTGTGTCCTCAACAGCGACATGGTCAGGAGTTTAGAGGATACGTTCTTAACCCTTAATAAAACATACTTTCTATATGAGAAAAGCATGCGAACATCGAATGACGTTGGGGGAAAACAAATTGTTTTGTTTATTTGTATAGATAAATGACCCACAAAATGGTTTACCCAATTAAAATCATTCTTAGAGGTTTTAACACAGAGTAAGCAAAGTTTGAGCTTCATTTCCCCCATTTAAGTCACTGTGTAGTAACTGTGACAGCCTTTAAGATAAGACTCGAGATATTTACAGTTTTAGGTATAATCAAAATCATTGTAACTACACATTTTTGGAGATTTATAATTACATGTACTTTTTCCGATTTGAATTACACTAAGGTGAGTACAATATGGCTGAACCGGTATAGAAAAAAGCTTGTAATAGTTAAAAGTGTATTTTAAATTATTTGTATAATATAGTGGCTTTTAAAACCATGCAAAATGCTAACTGTTAATAATATAATGGGGTTGCTTATCTAAATTTCAGACTCAATCTCTCCAAGCACGTCTATGCAAATTGTGAGCAATAAATGTTTTGTGGTGACTTCCATGCAAGCACCACCCCCTCCCCCCAGCGATGGGAAGCATTTAAATGTATTCCTCAGGAAAAAAGCGAGTCATTATTTAAGTAGATGTCATAATACGTTTTATTTTGCAAACAGTAGCCATAGTAGTTTTAATAAAAAATCAAACAAATTTAGAAAACACTTTTATGCTTTACAAAATATTTTAATAAAGAAAAAATAGTTTTTCATATTTGCCGCCTCAAATACTTAATAGATAAATCTTGCATCAATTATAAGTTAAAAGGTTTTAAAACTACTATTCTACCAATATTATATATGAGAACGTTTGTAAGTTTGTTTGTTTGTTTTTGGCTCAATCACGCTCTAACCATTGGACCGATTGAGCTGAAATGTGGGAGATGGGTACTTAATAGTCATGAGTATAACATACTGGCATATTAAATTTGCGAAAATCTTATTGGGCTCTGCCCCATGGGGGTTCTCAGTTCCCATGTATTCCTTTTGGACAATAATTTTTGTTTGAGCTGTTGAAAATAAAAACAGCTGATATTAGTTCGCAGTAGTTCCACGGGCTAACCACAGAATGCAGCACACAAAACTATCATAGTGGGGCGAAGCCTGCTTCACATCAATAAAATCCATCAATGGTTTTGCCCCTACTATTTGAGAAGGCCTACTGCCACGTAGCGTTTCGCGTTGTTCTTCTACCATAAGACCAATGTTATCTTGTAAACAGCGTCGCTTCTCAGTGGATTATTCATAACAATTAATTAATGGCTAAACATAAAGTGCAAAAACACACTTAGCGATTTCAGTGAGCGGGGTTTTGTTATCAGAAATAATAATTGTTAAATTAAATTACAAGATATTCAATACTAGCTGGCCCGACAGACGTTATCCTGTCCTAATGTCATTGAATTAGTTTGATGTCAAAAATTATCGTTAATTTTCAAGATAAGCTCGTTCGCTTCGCTCACTCGCCTATTTTTCGTCATCAAAAAAAGAGTTTGAGTTTCTATGCACGTAGATTTATTATTTCCATAATGAACATATGTTTATGCATTTCAAGTATGTTTAGATATAATCCTTATAACAGCTGTTTGGTGTCACTACCTACTAACATAGTAACTCGAATTTTTTTTAGTGAATTTCCCCTATAGGGAAGAAGCTATTACCGTAGTCGGCATGGTAAGACCTAGGCCCGGGACCATGATAACTTTTCGTTTTGAGGTCCCCAGACCCCAAAAACACCATTCGTTCGAAACTATATATATATATATATATGTGTCCGTGAGCACGATAACTCTCGTAAAAATTATCCGATTTTCATGAAATTTGGTATAAACGTGTAAAGCAACATTTATGACTTTAAGTTCGAAAACCAACCAAATCGCTCCATCCAAAGGGGTATTTTAGGGGGGTTTTGTACCCCAAAAATGTGTTTTTCGAATTTTTTACATATAATTTTGGAAATAGTCAAATTAGTTTTAGATAAGATTAGATTCAGTTTTTTCCATTGGATTCAGCTTAAAAAAACACACAATATGGTATTTTGATAATTTCTCTACGTCAATTGGTTACCGAGATATTGAAAGTGCTAAACACAGTACGTTGTCCAATGTTATTCTTATGGAGGAAAAACGAAAAATTTTATATCTCGCTTCTTTATGAACGTATACTGACGAAACTTGGTATACGGCTTCATCTGGTTGTGGACCATTGATATTTGCTAAAAAAAAAACATTTTTTTTTCCAAAGGCTCCCGTAGCAGCAAACCTGCGTACTCAGCCCCATGCTATTCTTATGGAGAATAAGTAACGTGTTATCTCCCTTAATTATGAAAATAAATTAATGAAATTTGGTATGTGGCTTTGCCTAAATGAGTTATATTGATATTTGTATAAAACCCCATTTTTTGTGTTCCTTGCTTCAGCAAACCTGCATACTCAGCCGCCATGTTATTCTTATGGAGAATAATTAAAATGTCATAAATCGTTTGTTTATGAATGTATATTGATGAAACTTGGTATGTGGCTTTATGCGGTATTAAGATACAAATATATGCAATGGAAATTCGCTGAGTATGCAGGTTTGCTGCTACGGGGTTATTAGTGAATTTCCCCTATAGGGAAGAAGCTATTACCGTAGTCGGCATGGTAAGACCTAGGCCCGGGACCATGATAACATTTCGTTTTGAGGTCCTTAGACCCTCAAAACACCATTCGTTGGAAACTGTATATATATATATATATATATATATATATATATATATATATGTCCGAGAGCACGTTAACTCAGATAAAAATGATCTAATTTTAAAGAAATTTGATATAAACGTGTAAAGCAACATTTATGACTTTAAGTTCCAAAAACAGCCAGATCGCCCCATCCAAAGGGGTATTTTTTTGGGGGTTTACCCCAAAAATGGGTTTTTTGAATTTTTCACATATCAATTTTGAAATGGTCAGATTTTAGTTTTCACCATTGCCTTCAGCTTAAAAAAACATACAATTTGGTGTTTTGATCATTACTCTACGTCAAACGGTTACCGAGATATTGAAAGTGCTAAACACAGTACGTTGTCTAATGTTATTCTTATGGAGGAAAAGACAAAATTTATATCTCGCTTATTTATGAACGTATACTGACGAAACTTGGTATACGGCTTCATATTGTTGTGGTATATTGATATTTGCTCAAAAAACAATTTTTTGCTTAAGGCTCTCGTAGCAGCAAACCTGCGTACTCAGCCCCATGTTATTCTTATGGATAATAATGAAATGCTATATCTCCCTTAATTATGAACATAAATGAACACAAACTTGTATATGACTTCACCTAGTTGAGTTATATTGATATTAGTATAAAAACACATTTTTTGTGTTCCTTGATGCAGCATACCTGCGTACTCAGCCCCAGTGTTATTCTTATGGAGAATAATTAAAACTGTATATATCGCTTATTTGTGAATATATTTTTATGAAACTTGGTCAGTGCCTTTACGTAGTATTAAGAAATTTATATCTCCATTGTAAATTCGCTGAGTATGCAGGTTTGCTGTGACGGGATATTATGTATTTAGGTTGGCGATTTTTGTTGTGGGCCAAGTATTTGTGGTACACAAATTCTGATCACTGAACTCGCTAGATATATCTTTCTCTATAAAATGAGGCAAAAATCAACCACTTCGGATAACCCGTTGAAGAAAGGACGGGATTTCAAAATTAACATTGATCTTATGAGAAAAATACCCCCGTAGCAGCAAACCTACGTACTCAGCGAATTTCCAATGCATATATATGTATCTTAATACCACATAAAGCCACATACCAAGTTTCATCAATATACATTCATAAATTAACGATTTATGACATTTTAATTATTCTCCATAAGAATAACATGGCGGCTGAGTATGCAGGTTTGCTGAAGGAAGGAACACAAAAAATGGGGTTTTATACAAATATCAATATAACTCATTTAGGCAAAGCCACATACCAAATTTCATTAATTTATTTTGATAATTAAGGGAGATAACACTTACTTGTCCTCCATAAGAATAACATGGGGCTGAGTACGCAGGTTTGCTGCTACGGGAGCCTTTGGAAAAAAATTGTTTTTTGAGCAAATATCAATGGTCCACAACCAGATGAAGCCGTATACCAAGTTTCGTCAGTATACCTTCATAAATAAGCGAGATATACAATTTTTCTTTTTCTCCATAAGAATAACATTAGACAACGTACTGTGTTTAGCACTTTCAATACATCGGTAACCAATTGACGTAGATAAATGATCAAAATCCCAAATTGTGTGTTTTTTTAAGCCGAATCCAATGGTAAAAACCAAAATTTGACTTTTCCGAAATTATATGTAACAAATTCAAAAAACACATTTTTGGGGTACAAAACCCCCCCAAAATACCCCTTCGGATGGAGCGATCTGGCTGGTTTTCGAACCTAAAGTCATAAATGTTGCTTTACACGTTTATCCCAATTTTCATCAAAATCGGATAATATTTACGAGAGTTATCGTGCTCACGGACACATATATACAGTTTCGAACGAATGGTGTTTTCGGGGTCTGGGGACCTCAAAACGAAAAGTTATCATGGTCCCGGGCCTAGGTCTTACCACGCCGACTACGGTAATAGCTTCTTCCCTATAGGGGAAATTCGCTAATTCCCTATAGGGGAAATTCGCTAATTCCCTATAGGGGAAATTCGCTAACAGAATAAACAGGAGCTCAGTCTTACGGTACGTCCAAAGTGCACGCCGATTCCGATTGCGATTCCGATTCCGATTCCGATTTCCGGCGCCAGGAATGACACTTGTATTTTAACGGACGTGGCCATAGTGGCCGCCGGTAGCCGAGCCCAGGCGCAGGTACCTGCTTACGGGAATGAATTCTTCATTCTGGTTTCAGATTCCGTTTCAAATAGTGCTCGTTTGGCTCTGCTGTAACTGGCTGCAGCACCATGAATAAGCAATAAATACATGATGTGGTATATGTGGGGCCTGTACACATACAATGTCTAAGCTACGTTATATTTTATTGCAATTTTACAGCTTTTCTATGGTTAATTATTTCTCAAAATGCAGTTACCGTAAAAGTTTTGGGTTCCATTCTAAAATATTCAAAGAATCGTACTCTGTAATTTCGTAGCTGATGGAAAAGAGTATGTATGCACCAAATTCAACCCTACACTTATTAATGTTATGAACGCCTTTTTTCACTGGGTTTAACTTCACAAAACCTTTCTGACGCTATCCCTGCTTGCCGAGTCGGCGACGTATTTCCTGCCACAACTGTGGCCACCACCAAGATATCTGACTCAGATGAAACATGCGCCAGGAAAATGTATCTGAATCTGAATCTGAATCGGCGTGAACTCTGGACGTACCGTTAGTCTAGATTACTAAGCCACATATTCGCTACATGTGGAAATTTTCGCCTTTCAAAAAATCTCTTGGAGCTTTGTCCCACAGAATGTTAAGGTTCCCATGTTATTATTAAGGATTATTTCATCGTTTACCTTGTGTTATGTTTTATGTATTTCTACGTTATTGGAATTTTTAATGTTTTGAAACAAAACTGTCCAAACCCTATGGTACAGTATGTCACATTTTCAGAGTCAGGGCTTAGTGGCCACATAGTTAGTTATCTTTGAATATTTTGTGTGCAGTCATAATGCTATTTTCATTCATTACAAATTTGAACACAACATTTTTCTTGATCTTTCAATTGACATGTTATTTGTGAAAATAAAGATAACTTTAAATAAAAAAGAATGTTTATTCTTTTGTCTATTAAAGTTAAACCTTTACACCTAATAATGTTTTCGGAACGCTTTAACAACATTAAATATTCTTAGAACACGACATTTACAATTCAACACATATACTTTATCTAGTATAATATATTTATTTTCAATGACATGAAGCGATATTCCTTTGATGCGCCCTCAGTAAAAGAGATTTCAAAGACGGCCAAAGTTCAACAATAGGAGAAGTTGTCAAAGCCACGCGAAGCTTTACCAAAGACCTTTGATTCTTTGTCGATTCGAAGAATTTCTAACAAATCCTACAATCGTTCCTCCTAAAAACCTCAATATTTTAATCATACTTTATGCGTGACTAATAATTTTAAATTTAAATATTTATACTGTTTGAGTACTTTTGTAAACAACTTTTTTATTAGCATATTACGAGTTATTATTACTTACGGGATGTAATAAAAGACGTCTTACAACACTTAAGATATATTTACACTTATACTGATTCACATACAGACGGTATACATATATAAACGCCTTGTACCATCTTTTATATATGTTTACCGTCTGTATGTGAATCAGTATAAGTGTAAATATATTTTATGTGTTTATTACATCCCGTACTTTTGTAAATCCAAATCTAAAAAATTAACGTTGGCAGTTCAAAGGTATTTTCTCATCTACATTACGTATTGGCAGCGCCTTCAATCTCAAGTGTGCAAATTGCATGCAGTACGCGTTTTGCGCCGATTTTTGGCAGGCGCTCTCCGAGTACAGAGTTTGAACCAATACTACAGCGATGCATTCCGAGGGGGTTCCAGTCACGGAAAATTTCGAGTTTCTACCTTCTAACCCCTAGAGGCTAATGCTAACTTTCATATCCCGTCCCTCTTAAACGTATAACTCGAAATCATCATTTCACGACTCATTTTATATATTAAAAAATATATCGAAATTTTAGATAGTAATTTTAGTGATCAAAATTTTGATATCACAAATAATCGCTCAATAAAATTCCAAAATATTTACGATATGTTTTTATTCAAACTATGTTTTGTAGTATAGAATCTATGCTCATTTAAATTGCTAAATATTATTTGCTCTGTAGAATAAGACATAAATCAACAATTTCGGACTTATTAAGGATGGACGGTATTTGAAAGTATTGGTCTGATGGGAAAATACAAGACGTGGGTGACTAGTGCCCCCTCTTATGTTTACAAAATATACAGCTGAAAAAAGTATTTAAAACATATACGTAATAATTGGAAATATATTGTTGTTTAAAACCCCTAAGGAGTATGCTTAATCTATGGTATTATACGCTATATCAAACTTACGATTTTCCAATCAGAAAGGGAGAACAAAAAAAAGCAATCTGGAATTTTAAAAAATTTAACGTGTACAAAATGTGGTTGTATAACTGCAAAATCCCCATGAAGAACGGATCACCAGCTAATATTTCTATCATTATATTTACATGACTAATATGTCATGTAGAATCAGATATTTGAAACCCGTCCAATTTAAAATATTTTCCAAAAATGTATAAGATTTCCCCAAGGCTATTCTCCCACACAGACTTAAATCAAAGTCTGACATTTTGCAGACCTCCGTACAGCGGTCCGTGTAATTTGATAAACCCAAATACAATGGGAAGCGCAACCCCTCCCCCCACCCTCCCCGCCAACATATCTCGTCATATCTTGAGGTCACTGATTTGATTACTGCACATCCCTCACAGTAAACATCTTTTATCAATGCCGGCTGAAAAACTTTGACAAATGTTCTTGCAAAGTTGAATTTCCTTTAAGGTATGATTTGGTTTCACGTTTTAAATTTAGGTATCTTAATTTAATTTAAGTCTATGATTAAAAAAAAAAAAACATTAGCCCAATGTTATTTCTTTTCCGCTTTTAGTTTTGTTTTTATTATTCGATTTTTTTCTGGGAGGAGACCTGTTTAGAACTTATTTTGGTCCTAGAAATTAGTTCTTCAATGAAGCCTAGACACCTATAAAATATTCAGAAATATTTTTACCTTCTTTTGGTAGGCTCAGGTGTCCAAATTACTTATGCTGCGGTGAGACGTTTTGCATCAATGACGTCACATCTTCAGTCGCGAGATTGACACACAACTATTTGGTGACTATGTTGTGTGTCCGGTATTCGTTTTATCATTGACTTGATTATCACTTGCTTTCTAGGTGGAGATATTTTAAAAGTTAACGTAAATAACTAAAATAAAAAGTTGACAGCAGCACAATTTGTTGGTGACCCAATTAAACTACTTCAATTTTAAATTCTAGCATACACTAAAAGTGGGACAGCTGGACCATATGGATGGGATGTCTCCTTCAGTATTTATAGTGAACTAGCAGTTACCCGGCGCGCGTTGCTGCGCCCAAATTAAGCATTCAAGTAACACAATTCAAAAGATAATAAACCAGCCAGTGTTTACATTTCTTTGTTTATATTGTGTTGTTTACATTTAAACAAATGACAGTTTAAAGAAACTTTGAATTTTTTTAATTACAGCTGTTAATTTTGTAAACACTAAATTTCTAAAACCTGACACTGCACCCTTGTATGCCCTCTGGGTTGGAGCCCTTTGGACAGATTTGCACCAAACTTCACACAAACCATCCTTGAATAATGCTTAATAATGCTTGAAAGTTTCATTACAATCTGTCGAGCGGTTTCGGAGTCCATAGGCTGCATACATATATATATACATACTTCCTCTTTTATAGATGTAGATGGTTTTATATTGAACTCGGACAAGCCCATTTGAGCGGTTTACCCTGTGTCGACTACGCGACTGAAGCGAATGTACAGCACTCTATTATAATGAGAATAACGTTTCTTGAACCTTGGTTTCTTGATGTATCGTCATTGATACAAACGCGTCTCGTTGCAACATACTGTAACTACGTTCGTTACCTTAGGCTACAAAAAAAAGTTAAACATATTTCTGAAGAAATTAGTTATTTGCAACATCTGAAGTATATCGTTGGAGCCGTTTTTAAGACAAGGGTTGCAAGCAAGCATTCAATTAAGCAAGCAAGCCCACATACATTACTCTCATTAGGGCATAGCATTTATATTAGTAATTTATTTACCGGATTACATTTTGAAAATTTGACTTTATTATGTTATGACGACCAATTTCTGGTTACTCCACCAGAAGACCTTAAAAATGTATATATTTTTATCCAACAGACTATTTTACCACTAAGTAAAGGAGGATGAAGCTACAAACTGGTATAGGCTTACTGGGCTCACGCTAGAGCCAATCATACACGTGCGTCAATATCGACGTCCGTCACCACCGCTCACGTCCGGCGTCCAACGTCGACGTCAAACTAAACGTGTCATTCAATTTCTCTCCCGTTTATCCTCCGAAATGCTTTGGTTTAACACTTCACTTCACAGGAAATGTTTTAAGATGTTCATAAAACCTTAAAAATTTAGAATAAATCTACATTTGAATGTTTAACCAAAGTAAGATTTGTTGAAACTACTGAATCGAATGAACTTAAAAGTGGTATAGAGATGATACTTGAACAACTTTTTGATTAGCATATGGCGTGTTGTTATTACTTACGGGATGTAAAAAAAGACGTCTTACAACTCTTGAAAAAATATTTACACTTATACTGTATTCATGTAACAGACGGTAAACATATATAACAGAAGGTACAAGGCGATCGATTTCGACCAGTCACACCGATCATCATCAGGCTAATGGTAGAAATGATAGAACAAAAAGCGTTTTCAAAACATTTTGGTTATTATAATCACTATTGTAACGAAGTATTGGGATAAACTAGTTACGAAAATTAACATAAAAATCCTTGGTTTGATTGTTATTTAAACCTGCCATTTTTCCTCTTACACTTAGGTTAGCGAGTACTTAAAAATCAAGTTTTTGGGTATAGTTATATTCACAAAGCGTATGCATTTAAAATTATATCAATAAAAAACAATTAACCTCAAATCCAACTAAAACTGAACCGTGATTACCTTAATTTCCCAATATGTATAAGCTCTCCACAATATAACTCCACAATATTCCATACTGAATTTTTAAGTAATGTAATTAATAAGTTAAAAATTATGTGAAGCATAAGGACTACTAGCATGTACTCAAAATATTAGCAAGGGTTGTATTTTTTAATAAATTACTTTTTGTAGCCTTACAAATATGAATGATAAAGTAATAATTATCTCTAAATGATATTTAAATACAACATATCTTAAGATTATTAATTCGCAACCAACATGTTGTGTCAACTGGCGGATCCACTGGATATTCGAAAAACAAATCCAAATCCGTTACGCCTGGCTTTTGTCTAGGATATATTCTTCGATTCAGGAAGAGTCAAAGGTCCTTGGAAACGCTTTACACGGCTTGAACCACTTCTTATACTCCAGAATATTAGTGTTCTTTGTCTTTCAAATCTTACTCAAGCAAAACATTATGAGTCATAAGGTATTATAGTATTATGTTTCTGTAATAAAAGTAGCTGTTTTAAATGTAAGGTTACCAAATTCTATGAACAGTATGTTTTCGGCTTCTACAAAAACATAGTGCAACATATAACGCTTGTTTGTTTTGTATACAAAACTAACTAACTGTATGCTAGCTAGCTGTAGTCTCACTGTGTGCTAGCATCTTCCATGTCAGACACAAAGTTAAAAAAACAAATTAATTTCTCTGCCACTGGTGTGGCTCGTAGAGTATTTATAACCTAGCATACAACCCGTAATATTTGTGTTCATGCCACAGGTCCTTATGAGACACATAATGTTTGACTTATTAATTTTATAAATTAAAAAATGCATAGGGCATATTTTAGAGCTATAAGTAAGTTGGTTTTATGTATGGAATGAATTGAGACTTGTTTACCCATCGCCATTTGTCTTGTCTACATCAGTGGCAGAGAAATTCATTCTTTTGTCAACTTTGTGTCTGGCATGCAAGCTGTTAGCCCACAGTTAGACACAAAGTTAAAATAAATCCACTATAGTAATAATACTTAGAGGTAGCTTGAGAAGGTTACGTTTATTAGGGCTTTGCGTTCGAAAATAAAACACTCTAAATAGAAAGAGCACCCAACCGTCTTTTATTTGCACCAATTTATGTTATACTTTCATGAGTTAATTAAACAACCATAATTGAGACTATAATACGAAATTGAAATATATACAGTAATATAAAATTAACTTAAAATTGAAAATAAACAAAAGAAAAACGTATTTTAGATTAGTCAAATTAAATAACTGAGTTTAGTGTATGATTGTACGAGTAATGCTGCGAACGAGGAAAAATTACATAACAAAAATAAAAATAAACAGTTCTTATACAAATTAATTGTATAGAGAGTTTTATAAACAGCTTGGAGGGCGGGAGTATCGGTTAAGTGGCTACAAGGGGCAGTAGATAGATTAGCCCTCCTCCCCGTTCCTCGTGGATTTAATATTCTTTGAAGCCGGTTTGAAGACTGCTTAATCTATTCTTTGGTTAAAACCACTACGAGTATTGTGTCGTTTAGTTATAACACGTTTGATCATACATTCATTATTAGTTAATTTCCTATCGAAAAGTGAACTAATGGCATGACCCGCACGGTGAAACTTAAGCCTGGGACCACCATAGAAGTTCCTAACGTGACCCCCTGAACACGTTTTGGGGGGTCGCTAAAAACTTTAAACGTATATACATACATATATATATATGTGTGTGTGTGTGTGTGTGTGTGTGTGTGTGTGTGTGTGTGTGTGTGTGTGTGTGTGTGTGTGTGTGTGTGCGCGTGCGTGTGTTCGCACTCTAGCGGTCGCATTTTTTTCTGATTTACTTGAAATTTGGTAGGAACCTTCCCTTCTGTAAACGGTTGGACAAAACAATCGGACAACTCTAACCCCCTTTTTGGGTGATTTAATTTTCCAAATTTTGAGTTTTTGGGCCCAAAACGGTCAGAAAAGCCCCGAATTTAACATTATTGCATATTAAATTATTGTACGTTAAATTACAAAAAAATTAAGCCCTCCCTCATAACTCTAGCACAAATGTTTACCGAGTTATTAAAAAAATTTAATTGTCTTAACACAGTACGTTGTCTAATGGGGATTTTAACTGAAAAGACTAATTTTCATATCTTGATGTAGTTTTATCACCCAATACCCCCATACCAACTTGTTATCCTGACTATACCTCCTCCTAACCTTATAACGTACAACATTTTCATCCTAATAGTAAATTTAAATATAACCAAGGACATCAAAACAGCCAAAAAATAACTTTTTTTAATTTTCCAAAAAAAAATGTTACCAGTGTCGTTTTAAACTTATTAGACTCGTTAAAAGGTTTTAATCCGGAAATTCACTTCCCTCACGCCAGCATGCTGCGTGCGATCTCGTCTTTGCAGTTTCCTACCACTTACATGTTTAGCTGTTAGTTGGAAAATTGTGTTTTAAATCCAGTCTTCGAAACCTTGACAATTGCAAGTTACTGCCTAGTAATGTTGGGGACTGATCGTTGTTTGATTGGCCAATCGGCTCTACATAATGGTCAGCTGATTACAGCAATTACCTGCAATAGTGTTCCAGCTTCGTGCCTCCACCGACCAGAGGAACCGTTTAACCTGTAATTTACGATGCTCGAAAACGACAAGAGAAATATAAAGCAGAGGGTTTGCCAACATGAAGTATCTATATTTATAATACCTCCCGTCACAGCAAACCTGCGTACTCAGCGAATTTCCAATAAATATATATGTCTTAATATTACACTAAGCCTCTTACCAGAATTCATAAGAAATATATTCATAAATAAGCGAAATTTGAAATATTCATTATTCTCCATAAGAATAACATTAGGGATGAGTACGCAGGTTTGCTGCAAAAAGGAACAAAAAATAATGGAGTTTTATACAAATATCAATAGAACTCATCTAAGTCAAGTCACATACCAAGTTTCATCCATATACATTCATAAATAAGCGATATTTAACATTTTTATTATTCTCCATAAGAATAACATGGGGATCGAGTACCTAGGTTTGCTGCTTCCGGAACCATAGGCGAAAAATTGGTTTTTTGTTCAAACATCAACAAACCATAACCAGATGAAGCGATATACCAAGTTTCGTCAGTATATGTTCATAAATAACCGAGATATAAAATTTGTCTTTTTCTCCCCAAGAATAACATTGGACAACGTACTGTGTTTAGCACTTGTAATATCTCAGTAACCAATTGACGTAGAGCAATGATCAAAATACCAAATTGTTTGTTTTTTAAGCTGAATTTAATGGTATAGATTAAAATTTGATTTAAATCAAAATTACATGTGAAAACCCCAAAAAAACCTTTTTTGGGGTACAAAACCCCCCTTCGGATGGTGTGATTTGTCTGGTTTTCGAACCCGTTCAAATAAATGGTACTTTACATATTTGTACCAAATTTTATTAAGATCGGACTTTTTTTACGAGAGTTATCGTGCTTACGGACACACACACACACACACACACACACACACACACACACACACACACACACACACACACACACACACATATATATATATATATATATATATACATATATAAAAATTTGAACGAATGGTGTTTTTGGCATCTGGGGACATAAAACGAAAAGTTATCATGGTCTCGGGCTCACCATGAGACCTACGGTAATAGCTTCTTCCCTATAGGGGAAATTCGCTAAAAAAGGATGTTGGTTTGTTTGGGTTGCATATATATTTAGAGTTTATGGACTCGGACACCGTTGAACCGTTTGCCATGAAACTTGGTAAATATGTAAAATTTCACAGAGAAGGTTTTTAAGTCATCCATTTCGTCCTAACTCAATTGGGTTCCTCCCAAGAGGCCCAAAAGGGTTCCCATATAAACCTTATGGAAATATATTGTTTACATAAAAGCTATTACATGTTTGGTGATCTTGGTGATATTGGTTTTAGTTGGTAATAGTCAAAGGCATGACAACGTCTACCGGGTAACAGCTAGTATTTTATAAACAGATGCAATTGTCAAGAGTTTTACAACACTTTTTTTCCTTACTTCGCCTGTCTACACAGACTACATATCTGAGCGTGGAACGTATCCAGCAAAGCGAGTTACGAGTTGAACAGTACAATACTTATACAGTTTACTTGTCACCACTGGGATTCAAACCCACAACACTGTCATGGTTTTAAAGTGGCCAAATATTTGAATTTGTAGAACAATTCTGTTATACAAAGAGTAAACTTATTTAATATATTAGAAAATTATTTAACTACATTTAATACATTAAGTAGTGATATCGCTGCTGATAAAATGGAATACATTTATCTAGTCCCTTTACACTGAGCACTGAAATCCATCGACTTGAACATTTTTAAATCTCTTGATTAACAGCCCTGTAAACTGACTCACCAAACAAATGTTTTACCAGTTTCACGGCGTACAACGAACCGAACGATTAGTCATATTCCTTTCTACAATCGATTGCTGGCCAGTGCACATTAAATCAATCGCATGCAATCGATTTCCTAGTCCTAGTATAAAGCTGGCTTACAGGTCAATAGATAGCATAGATAACATCCTATATTATAATATGAGTAAGGTTTGCTTGCTTGCTTGCAACTCTGATCTCTAAAACAGCTCCAACGATATCCTTTAAATTTTATAAATAACTGATTTCTGAGATAAAAATAAATGCTAGGCAGGTCTCATCCCAAGAACTAAAACAAATAATGTAAAAAAAACGGAAATGCAAAGTTAAAAAATTTATATCAAGCGTATGGAGTTTAAAATTAAAACAAAAGAATTGTAACAGCTGTCCATAATCAACCACAGAACTGTCAAAGTGATACTCGTGTTGTTGATAATTGTGAACATGTGGTTTCCTGAGAGCAGTGACTAAAAATGTTGAGAGAAGATTGCATATATAGAATGGTCATATCCGAAATAAAACAAAGGGACATTGAGCTATAAATAACAACTGGTGGGACCTTACAAAATGCAGAAAAGAAGCAAATGAAGTATACAAATCCGATTATCAGTAGGGGTAAGTGGTGAAGTATTACTCAAAGTTATCTAAACAAACTGACTGGCCTTCCCAGAGCAAAGCTCGTCTCCCAGGTACTTCTTATAATATACAAATGAAACCAAACACATGTCGTGGGAGAGAATGTTTGTAGATTTTACCACGAGTAACATTTAATCAATTCCAACAGGTTGGAACAATGAAATAGAGAGCTTTTGCGAGGATGTAGTGGGATATCGCCGGGAAATTTGTGCCTAAAGCGTTAAGTTGGCAACCCTGTCACGTCCATGTCTGTTTCAATATTCCGATCAGTCCAACCCTTTGTTTTACGGGTTACATGTATATTTCTCTTTTTGCAATTGGATTCTCGCTGTGGAATTGCATTCGATAAATGTTCCTTATAGTAAGATAGTAAAGGGAATTTTATATAATAGGAAGCGAGAATGATTTTGAACATTAAATAATGCAGTAAAATTTGGATATAACAATGAATCGTGATCCTAGTTATATCCTAATATAGCGTAAAATGTTTATATTTTCACCAATAACAGTTACAACAATTAAATTATTTAATCGTCTCGCAGAAATACACGACTGACTAAAATTTCAAGGTTATTCATCTATATGACAATAATATTCTACAATATCCTCTCCAGTAACTGCACTAGTCCATCCAGATATAGTCTGATATACTTCCAAGAATAGTGTGTCAGTCTACATCTGAATGCACTAGAGCAGTTACTGGGAAGGAAATTGTAGAACATGTGCACTGGTATACCCATTGGTATCATAAATAATTTAAACTTTACAAATATATCCAAACATTCTGAAAGGCATGATTTTTTTGGTGAGGAATTTTTCTGATTTTTTCAGCCCTCACTGTAATCATAAGTGCCATTGTTAAGTCGTCAGAGATAAATCACTCAAATAGACAAAAGACACAAATAATACTAGACGACATATAAAAACTATTATATAAACATAAAATACCCCCAGTATCAGCGAATTTATAATGCATATAAATGTTTCCTAATACCACTTAAAGCCACATACCAAGTTTCATCAATAAATTCATTCATAAATAAATGATTTATGACATTTTAATTATTCTCCCTAAGAATAACATGGCGTCTGAGGATGCAGGTTTGCTGAAGCAAGGTATAAAAAATGCGTTTTTTTGCAATTTGCTTTATAATGGAACTAGGTGAAGCCACATACCAAATTTTATTAATTTATGTTCATAGTTAAGGGACAACATTTTACTTATTCTCCTTAAGAATGACATGGGGGCTAAGTACGCAGGTTCGCTGCAACGGGAACTATCGGAAAAAATCATTTTTCGTGCAAATATCAAGTGACTACAACGATATGAAGCAATATACCAAGTTTTGTCAGGATAAGTTGATAAATAAGCAAGATATAAAAATATTTATTTTTCTCCACAAGAATAACATTGGACAACGTACTGTGTTTAGCACTTTTAATATCTCTGTAACCAATTGACGTAGAACAATAATAAAAACACCAATTTTTTTAAAGTTGATTTTAATGGTTGAAACTAAAATTGGATTTACTTAAATGTTATATAAAAAAAACTCATAAAACCCTTTTTTTGGGTACCCCAAAATACCCCAAAATACCCCTTCGGATAAGTCGATATGTCTGGTTTTCAAACTAAAGTCGTAAATGCTGCTTTTCATGTTTTTACCAAATTTCATCAAAATCGGACCACGAGAGTTATCGCACCCACACAGACACATATATATATTATATACATACAGTTTTGAAAGAATGGTGTTTTTTGCATCTGGGGATCTCAAAAGGAAAAGTTATCATGGTCCCGGGCCTAGGTCTTACCATGCTGACTACGGCAATAGCTTCTTCCCTATAGGGGAAATTCTCTAAAACAGTGTTATTTGTATCTTGTGTGTGCATTTGTATGTTTTCATCAGATACAACTTAATCTATAGCACTGATTACAGTGATTGTCACCCAACAAATATAAAATAAAATTATATGTCCGTGAGAGTTGTTCAAACACAATTCCAAAAGAAAAGGACAACGATTTCGTTGTTCGTTCCCCTCACCTCAAACAGCTGACACTCTGGACTACTTGGTTGACACTCTCTGATGCATTTATGCTGTTTGCTTTGATGTCACCCGCTTCCTCTATTGCGTTTATTCGATGCAGGGAGTCTACATTTATAAGTTGAGGTTCCGTCTTAAATGTTTTGTAATAATCTTTGCACACGCCTTTACTTACTTTAAATGAATATGTTCCATAAACCATCAAATTAATTTTGATAACAAAGTCATAAAAGTTAATTTAAAATTTGAAAATAATTAGTTTTAAATTAATCTTGTTTCTAGATTGTGTTAAGAACATTATGAACAGTTAGGTGGAGAATTACACACATCGTATAACTTAAATCCTACTAATATTATTAATGTGTAAGTTTGGATTTGGAGTTCCATCACGCATAAACTACTGGACCGATTAACCTAAAGTTTTGCATGAATATAGCTTACATATCACATTATCATATAGACCTGACAATGTCCAACCTTATGGCTCCACCCCTCGGGTCCTGTGAGTTTCAATGCAAATCGTATGGGAGGAGATCATCTATAAAATTACCAGCTGTAGCTGTTTATCAGTAAGGGAAAAGGACATAAGGGCATAAGGGTTTATCAGTAAGGAGTAAGGGCATATGGTATAAACTAATCAACGATTTGTTAGTGCTGGTCAGGTTAATATTTTTAATGTGTTTTAATTGGTTGCCTGCAAAGCCACGGGTAACAGCTAGTATATTATATAATATAGTTTCGTAATAATACAATGAGGATTATTATTACAAGAATTGAAAGCACTGTATTACAATATACTAAAAATTAAGAGTCTTCGACTCCGGAAGTTTCCGGACGCCATCTTTGAGTTTTGTTCCATAAGGCCAATGTTAACTTTGTGCCTCCGTTACTCCTCACCTGATCATCGCATACAATTCATTTTGGTGTCAAATTATAGGTTTCGTCGTCCTCTACGGAAATAAAATGTCGAATTCCTTAATTTGGGTATTATAGTTTCATAATAAATGGTTTAATTTTGAACTGAAACACTGTAAATGTTCTCATTAATTTGTAACTAAATCCAAATTCGAATATTGTATTTCTCTAGAGGACGACGAAACCTTTGATTTGACACCAAAATTTATGTGTTTTTGACGATCAGGTGAGGATTAAAGAAGGCACAAAGTTAACATTGGCCTTACGGAACAAAACACCAAGATGGCGTTAAGCAACTTCCGGTGATGAAGACTCTTAATATTATCTGCTTCAAATTATTATGCGATTACGACTCCAAAACAAAAATACCCCCGTAGCAGCAAACTTGCATACTCAGCGAATTTCCAATGCATATTAATTTATCTTAATACCACATAAAGCCACATACCAAGTTTCATCAATATACATCCATAAATAAACGATTTATGACATTTTAATTATTCTCCATAAGAATAACATGGCGGCTGAGTATGCAGGTTAGCTGAAATAAGGAACACTAAAAATGGGCTTTTATACAGATATCAATATAACTCAACTAGGTAAAGCCACATACCAAGTTCTATTAATTTATGTTCATAACCAAAGGAGATAACACGTTAATTATTCTCCATAAGAATAACATGGGGCTGAGTATGCAGGTTTGCTGCTACGAGAACTATCGGGCAAAAAATGGGTTTTTCTGCAAATATCAATAGACCACTATGAAATGAAGCAATATACCGAGTTTCGTCAGGATAAGTTGATAAATAAGCGAGATATACAATTTTTCTTATCCTCCATAAGAATAACATTGGACAACGTACTGTGTTTAGCACTTTCAATATCTTAGTAACCAATTGACGTAGAGCAATGATTAAAACATCAAATTGTGCGTATTTTTAAGTTTATTCCAATGGTAAAAAATAAAATTTTACTTTTTCAAAAATGTTATGTAAAAAACTTGAAAAACCCATTTTTGGGGTACAAAACCCCCCAAAATACCCCTTCGGATAGGTCGATCCGTCTGGTTTTCGAACTTAAAGTCATAAATGCTGCTTTACATGTTTGTACCAAATTTAATCAAAATCGGACCCTTTTTTACGAGAGTTATCGCACCCACGGACACACACACACACACACACACACACACACACACATATATATATATATATATATATATATATATATATATATATATATACAGTTTTGAACGAATGGTGTTTTTGGGGTCTGGGGACCTCAAAACGAAAAGTTATCATGGTCCCGGACCTAGGTCTTACCATGCCGACTACGGTAATTGCTTCTTCCCTATAGGGGAAATTCGCTAACAATCTCAATAAGTTAGTTTTGTCTTTTTAAGTACAATATTGAAATAAAAAAACATCATCGCACTCACCCATTAATATTCCTATTATAATATCCATTAATATCAGTAAGCCCACTTATTATTGAATTGCATGGAAAGTACAGCATCGATGTCTCGATTACATTAATCTTATACAATTCCTTAACCGCCAAAATACTACTCTTAATTCCGTCATTTTTAATTTGAATAGGACAACGAGAAGTAAAAATCTTTTAAGTTTTTCCTTAAATAAAATAAAACAGTGTTTAGACACCAAACCGTAACAGAGACCTCTGCAAATCCCCTACAAGAGTGAAGCCTGAAGGCAGCGGCTTTATATTGGCTTTTTATTCAAATTGTACTTGAAATTTATTTTAGTCTTTCCACCTCTGTTACTGAATAGTCTTCTGTATCTGTAGATAAAACAAACTCTTATTGTACTAGTGCCGGTTTTTTCTCACATAAAACACACGTCTATAAATGCGAAACCAAATTAATAATTACCAGCTACAATCACTTTAAAATGTTTTGCCACAGAAAAACTGACTTGCAGTGGGACAAATGAATTTGATTTAAATGCTAAATGAGTAAATTTAATATAGGTACTCATGATGAAAACAATAATAAAACGGATCACTCGGTGATTGCATGCTATGTTTGTAAATATTTGTCATCATGAAGAAAAAGAACTACAATATAGATTAAAAATCATCACGCGCAATCGCTATAATTATTGAAACAGTTCCCTAACACAGGTGTTATACAGTAACATTTTATAACAAAAGTCTAAGAAAACACTGAAATGTGTCGACACATAAATCATGGAGAAGTGTTTTAGTGAATTTCCCCTATAGGGAAGAAGCTATTACCGTAGTGGCATGGTAACACTTAAGCCCGAAATCATGGTAACTTCTCATTTTGAGGCCCCCAGGTGCCAAAAACACCATTCGTTCAAAGTTTGTATATATATATATATATGTATATATATACATATATGTATTTATTTATGTGTCCGTAAGCATGATAACTCTCGTAAAAATGGTCCGATCTTGATGAAATTTGGTATAGACGTGTATTTGAACAAGTCCGAAAACCAGACGAATCGCACCATCAAAAGGTTTTTTTGGGGGGTTTTGTCCCCCCAAAATGATTTTTGTTGGGTTTTCACATGTAATTGTTATTTAAATCAAATATTTCGCTATAACATTGAATGCAGCTTAAAAAACAAACAATTTGGTATTTTGATCATTGATCTACGTCAATTAGTTACTGAGATATTGCAAGTGCTAAACGCAGTACGTTGTCTAATGCTATTCTTATGGAGAAAAATAAATTTTATATCTATCTTATATATGAATATAAACTGACGAAACTGGGGAATATGGCTTCATCTGGTTGTGGCTTGTTGTTGTTTACACAAAAAACAAAATTTTCACTTATGGTTCCCGTAGCAGCAAACCTAGGTACTTGGTCCCCATGATATTCTTATGGAGAATAATTAAAATGTCATATATCGCTTATTTATAAATGTATATGAATGAAACTTGGTATGTGACTTTATTTAAATGAGTTCTATTGATGTTTTCATAAAACCCATTAGTTTGTGTTTATTGTTGCAGCAAACCAGCGAACTCATCCATAATGTTATTCTTATGGAGAAGAATTAAAATTATAATTATCACTTATTTGTGAATATATTTTTATGAAACTTGGTATGCGGATTTTTGGGGTATTAAGACATTGGAAATTCGCTGAGTACGCAGGTTTGCTGCGACGGGGGAATTGATGATTTATGAAATACTAGCTTTTACCCGCAGGCTTCGCCTTGTAAATGATTTTTAAAAACGATGTCAGTTGTGCTTGCTGCATTCTGTGGTTAGCCCGTGGAACTACTACGAATAGTCAGCTGTGAAATATCAGCTGTTTGCATTTTCATCAGCCCAAACAAAAGCAATGCATACATAACCCTATAAGTAGGGACACCCCATGTTAATTGTTTTTATTTCCGCCCCCAAGTTCAGAGCAGGAATTAGCGCTGATTGTTACCAAAAAAAAATGTTGTAGGGTGTTTTAAAACCGGTAAATCTGTGTCAAGGAGAACTTAACTTACTCACAGGCTGAAGAAGTCCTGTAGAACTGGGAATGTTTTCGCTACTGTCAATTCGTAAAAATAAGCTCATTAGCTTAATCTACTCGGAGGATCTTTTGTTTTTCAAAGATTTTGCTACTTACCGAAACTAGCGAGGAACGTCGAATTTTTTATATTTGTTGTATTATTATTAAAAGTAATAGTTCAAAAACTTGCTTTTAATACTTATATAAGTTCACCACAACAAACATACACTATTAAAAACTGTTTGAAACACGTCTAACGCAGCTTTTTTTAGTGAATAGCCTTTGGAAAAGTGAACTATTAGCATGACCCGCACGCTGAGACTTAGGCCCGGGACCACCATAGAAGTTCCTAACGTGACTCCCTGAACAGGTTTTGAGAGGTTGCTAAAAACTTTATGTATATAATATATGTGTTCCCACTTTATTGGTCACAATTTTTATCCGATTTACTTCTAATTTGGTAGGGACAATCCTTTCTATAATCAGTTGGACAAGTCAGTTTGGCAAAACAATCGGAAAACTCTAAACCCCTTTTTTTGGGATTAATCTTTCAAATTTCGGGTTTTTGGGCCCAAAAAGGGTCAGAGAAGCCTCGGATGTAAAAATGCAAGTGAAAAGATGGAAACTAATGAAGCGAAACCTTTAAGCCATCCCTCATAATTTTAGCATAAGTATTTACCGAGTTATTAAAGAAAATGTAAATTGTCTTAAGACAGTACTTTGTCTTATGGGGATTTTACACTGGAAAAGGCTGTTTTTCATATCTTGATGTAGTTTTATCACCTCCAATACCCCTATACCAACTTGTTATCCTGACTATACCTCTTCCTAACCTTATAATGTACACCATTGTCATCCTAATAGTGAATTTAAATATAACCAGGAGCATCAGAACAGCCAAACAATAAAAGTTTTCAATTTTCCAAAATGATATCACCAGTGTTGTTTTAAACCCTTTTTTAGATTTTTCTAAAGGTTTTGATGCGGAAATTCACTTCCCACACGTCATCGTGCTGCGTGCGAACTCGTATTATGTTTTACGTAGTTGACTTATAACTAGCTTTTCCAAACGGTTTTCCTCGCTCATCTTATGGCAGTGTCACAGTCAAATCAAATCACACAGCTGGAAAATTCCAATATTTTAAAATACTTTTTATCTTCAAACTTTATTTCATAGCATAGACATGAACGTGTAAATATAATTTGTACTCCAATTTTCTCACTGAGGACTTTCATTCAAATATATGGTGTTTGACTTATAGTTTTCTTAAATTTCCCTGGTATGGTTTGGCTTGGATGGACTAAAAAAGGATATACTATTTTCAATATGTAGTACCTTAAACACTAGAAATGGTTATCGTCCACTCCTATGTTATGTGTTTTTTTTGTATAATTCGTTTGTACACATATAATATATAAAAACAATTCAAACAGTACGTTTTATGCATATCAACGATAAGAATTACAGAAAAAAGTTATTATCAAGTGATGATCTACAATCAAAGAGAGACAAACTTGTTAATAACATTTTACTTGAATTACTCGCTGCGTTGCTTTAACAAATGATGAAACAGATACTCATTAAAATTAATTTACTTTCCGGAAAGTAATTTGGAAAAAGACAATTTGGGAATTATTTTAACTAGTTAAAGCATAAGCTGGTATTAAAGAGTAATAAATAACTATTGGGGTCGCCGAGTAATGAAGAAGCTAGTTCAATCAGCCATTAATCTAGGCTCTGTTTGTGTTATTCCTTGTCATTTGCATGATTGCAATTTGGCTCGATTGAAAAACTTTTCTGATTTTCCGAACCGATGTTTTTATATGATAGGGACCAACGAGGTAAAATATATAGAGGTGTTCAAAATGTGAAGCCTACATGTTCAACCGCCATTGCCCCTGTGTAAACTCTGTTCCCGTGGTAATTATTAGTGAATTTCCTATGGAAAGTGAACTATTAGCATGACCCGCACGGTGAAACTTAACCCGGGACCACCTTAGAAGTTCCTAACGTGACCCCCTGAACACGTTTTGGGGGTTTCGTTCATAATTGTATATATATATGTATAGACATATATATATATATATATATATATATATATATATATATGTGCAGGCACTCTAGCGGTCGCATTTTTTGTCCGATTTACTTCAAATTTAGTAGGGACGTTCCTTTCTATAATCAGTTGGGCAAGTTCTTTGGGCAAAACAATCGGAAAACTCTAAACCCCTTTTTTGGGGATTAATCTTTCAAATTTCGAGTTTTTGGCCCCAAAAAGGGTCAGAAAAGCCCCTGATGTGAAATTAACGAATGCAACAAGATGGGAATTAGTGTGGCGAAACTCTTAAGCCCTCTCTCGTCATTATAGTATATATATTTACCGATTTATTAAAGGAAATGTGTATTGACCAAACACAGTACGTTGTATTATGGGGGTTTTACATTAGAAAAGCCTGTTAATCTTTTTTTGGTGTACTTTTATCATCCCCAACAAACTCACGCCTACTTTAGAGGCTGAATGGACCTTCTCCTAACCTTATAATGCGCAAAATTGTATTCCCAGCATTGCAGGTAAATAGAACCAGGAGTATCAGAACAGCCAAAAAATCTATATTTTCAGATTTGAATAAGAATTTTAATAATTGTATGTTTTTAACTGATTTTGAGTTTTTATAGTTTTTATGTGGAAATTCACTTCCCTCACGTCAGCGTGCTGCGTGCGAACCCGTTAATCAATCAAATCCTTTATTCACGACAGACAGTCAGCTGACTAACATTTAACTTGTGAAGTGAGGATTTGAATGGTGGTCAGCATGAAGGCTACAATTGTTTACCGTAGACGAGACCTCTAGATATATCAACCTCGTTTGTTGCCACCTGTGAATGGGGTTATCTCAGATATTATATGCTCAACAAAGACCATGGTGGTAGGAAGTTGAATTGTGTGCGTGTGTAAATGTTGTCGAAATCATGTCAATGTCGAACACAAAGCGGTCTAAAACTTAAAAATGTTAAAATAAAATAAAAATAAAAGTTAAATATTACACGGCTTTGATTTTAAAATATATTCATGAGCGAGAGGAAAATAATATTAAATAAATAATATAAAATATAATTTAAAGCAATTATTACACTATTTTAATTTGATTCTAACCAAAAGCTAAAGCAAAACTTTAAGACTTAGGAAACTTTAAGATTTTAGGAATTTTAAAACTGGATTCAGCTGTGACTTTCTTTCAATGAAGCTATTAATAAAAAAAGTTATAAAATACTAATAACCTGACAACTACAATTCGAAATGTTTCTACACGAAACGATAGATACAGGTTAAAAAAAACACTAAAAATGTAGTAGTTTGATTAGCCTAGACATATGCATTATAATGTCACAAAAGCTTTCAGCATATACTTTAGGTGGAAAATACGAAATGAAAAAGTTTGTCTGGTTCAGGTGTATTTTAAAACCATCCATTAACTTTATCACTTCCGTTTAGTTATATGACAGTGACGAATCACTCGCAAACATGAATAGTAGGTTCAATTTGACTTTAACATATTGTTTTAAATTTTATAAAATAAATTTTTAATTACTTTGAATAAATAACGTTTTAAACCCATTTTGTGTTAATTTGTGTTTCCGTAATTTTTAGAACATTGCTTGTATGATGAGAGACCTTTAATACGTACTATTTTATATGTGATTGGGTTTGAGTTAAAAAAATAAAGGAACGAAACTAGCTCAACAATTCGGTAAGAAACCTCTTATTAAATATGTAAATGACTACCCACTAGCCAGACTTAGTTGCTTTAAGAAAAATATTTCGTTAATTTAGAGTTAAAACTTACCGAATAAGTGTATTGATTACAATTACGACCTTCTTTACCTTAAAATCGGCCCTGTGGACCAGTTACTTTATTATATGTGAAAATCTCGTATACCTCGGGCGAAAATTTTACAAGAAGATAGTTGTGATTTAAAATTTACCTAATGAAAAAATAAGAACATTTTTCCCCACCCAAGTTATAAAATTTTTACCAGTTTAGTAGCAGATTCTTTCCCTAAATTAAGTCCTGCTCAAGAGCTCAATTATTGAACTTGTAATCGAACAGTTTGAACGATATACCGTTAAAATGCATTTTAATTTATTCATTTATTTTTATTAATTTTTTAAATCTCAACTGCCAGTCACCATAGGCTATTGACCTGTGCGGTGAACTAAAGACAGCGAGGTACCGTAACGGCATTAGTCACGTGGGCAAGCCAGAGGTGACCTCTCGTGATCTTACAGGAGTCGGCCGGAACCGGGATCGAACCAGCCACGCCTGTCTTGCTAATCAGACACTTTACCTCTGAGCTACCACGTCCAGTAAAATGTTTCAGTAAATGTTGAATTCGTGTCAGTATAATGTTATTATATTTGTTTTGTAAGCGTATATTCTTAATTCATTGTAACGAATTTAGCAAATGAAAGAATAATATCTCGCAGAGAGAGGCTAAATAAAAACCAAAAATAAATTCAACGACAAAGAACGAAAACATAAGCAAGTTGCATCAAGAAATATCTCACACAATCGGTTATAAAAGCAACACAAACCAGAAATTGTCAATAAATATGACAATAATACAAAAGCCCCACACGCTTCTATATTGTGTTATACCGCACGATGCTCTGGTTGTAGTTTATTGCTGTGTTGAGCAGGGGCAGTAAACACGGATTTAGTGTCGAACCCTGAAGTATCTGTTGGGGTTTGTTTGTTTTCTTCTTTTTCTTTAGATACGTGGATTTTAAGAGATTCCTGCAAATTACACTTTCGGCATACAGTACTAGCTTTTACCAACATCTTAGCTTGTTCAACTGATTTCAGTTTTATAGTAAATTGAGATCGCACGCAGCGCGCTGACGTGAGGGAAGTGAATTTCCGCATTAAAACCTTAAAAAGATCAAAAGACAACTTTTTTTGAGGTCCCCAGATGACTAAAACACTATTCGTTCAAATTTATATATATATTCGCACTCTAGTGGTCGTAATTTTTATCCGATTTACTTAAAATTTGGTAGAGACATTCCTTTGTATAATCAGTTGGACAAGTTCGTTGGGCAAAACAACCGGAAAACTCTAACCCCCTGTTTTGGGGATTTTAAATGTTCAAATTTTGATTTTTTGGGCCTAAAAAGGCTCAGAAAAGCCCCAAATGTACACTTATTGCAGATCAAATTATTGTACGCAAAAATCCAAAGATTGTAAACCCTCCCTCATCATTCTAGCACAAGTACTTACCGAGTTATTAAAGAAAATATTAATTGTTATAATACAGTACGTTGTTTTATGAGGATTTTAAGTGATATATGGAAAAGGCTGTTTTTCATATATTAATATCGTTTTATCACCCCCACACCCCTATACCAACTTGTTATCCCGACAATACCTCCTTCTAACTTTATAATGTACAACATTGGCATCCTATTAGTGAATTTAAATATAACCAAGAACATCAAAACAGCCAAAAAATAAAATTTTTAAATTAAAAAAAAGGAACCAGTGTTCGTTTAAACCCTTTATTTGATCTTTTTAAGGTTTTAACGCGGAAATTTACTTCCCTCACGTCAGCGCGCTGCGTGCGATCTCGTTTGGAAATACATGTTTAACATATAACTATACAGATTCATATCCGGATAATTTATGAAAAGTATTCGTATCAAATAATACAACTTACTAATAAGATCAAGTCTATAATACGACAGGAATCGTAATTTATAATCTGGTACATGTTTCGAATCCTATAGCCAGTGATAGTGGAATGTTTGGAATACCAGGGGTTAGGAAGAGAATTGAAAGAATGTCTCCTAAGACTCTGCTCTGCTACTTGTCGATTCGAAAACGCAACTTGTTGTTTGCCAAGTTGTATTGAAGAGATTCTTCTATTCATCCTAGGGTTTTTTGTTACCTAAAAAACGTCGGGAATGTTGAATTTATCTTCTATATATATAAAGGCAAAGCCCTGGCTGTCTGGCTGACTGACTCACTCATCACTAATTCTCCACCTTCCCATATAGGTAGAGAGCTGAAATTTTGTACACTGATTCTTTAGGCATAAAATCGGAAAACTAAATAGTTTTCATCCTGATCTGACCTTAGGGCTCCGCCAGAGATCCCGACAAAATTCCCATGTATTCCTTATGGACATTAATTTTTGGTGTGAGCTGATGAAAATACAAACAGCTGATCTTTATTCGTAGTAGTTCCACGGGCTAACCACAGAATGCATCACCCACAACTGTCATAGTTTTAGCGAATTTACCCTATAGGGAAGAAGAAATTACCGTACTCGGCATGGTAAGACCTAGACCCGGGACCATGATAACTTTTCGTTTTGAGGTCCCCAGATGCCAAAAACACCATTCGTTCAAAACTGTATTATATATATATATATATATATATATATATATATATATATGTGTGTGTCCGTGAGCACGATAACTTTCGTAAAAATAGTCAGATTTTGACGAAATTTGGTATAAACGTGTAATGCAGCATTTATGACTTTAAATTCGAAAACCACACAGATCCGAAGGGGTATTTTTTGGGGGGGGGTTTACCCCAAAAATGGGACTTTTGAGTTTTTTACATGTAATTTTTTTAAAAGTAAAATTTTATTGTTTCCATTGGAATCAGCTTAAAAAGACGCACAATTGGTGTTTTGATCATTGCTCTACGTCAAATGGTTACAGAGATATTGAAAGTGCTAAACAAAGTACCTTGTCCAATGTTATTCTTATGGAGAATAAGAAAAATTGTATATCTCGCTTATTTATCCTGATGAAACTTGGTATATTGCTTCATATCGTTGTGGTATATTGATATTTGCACTAAAAAATGTTTTTGCCTATAGTCCCCGTAGCAGCAAACCTGCGTACTCAGCCCCCATGTTATTCTTATGGAGAATAAGTAACGTGTTATCTCCCTTAATTATGAACATAAATTAATAAAATTTAGCATGTTGCTTTACCTACTTGAATTATATTGATTTTTGTATAAAACCCATTTTTTGTGTTCCTTGCTTCAGCAAACCTGCATATTCAGCCGCCATGTTATTCTAATGAAGAATAATTAAAATGTCATAAATCGTTTATTTATGAATGTATATTGATGAAACGTGGTATGTGGCTTTATGTGGTATTAAGATACATATATATGCATTTGAAATTCGCTGAGTACGCAGGTTTGCTGCTACGGGGGTATTTATAAATTATTTGCGGGGCGAAAACAGCTAGCTTTATATAAAGTCATTCAACTTGTACAAGAATATTTACTCAATTTCACCATATTCTAATTAACAATCCACACGCTGGTGTTTTTATCAGAGGAAGATTTAAGGACCGCTGTTCTAAATTGTCTGCTTGATGTGTAAATTTAAAGAGGTCAACATTGTAGATTTTATATACTTTGTTATAATTTAAATTAGTCTTTACAACTATGCCTCACAGGCTTTCAAAGATTAAAAAAATTAAGTCTTTGGAAGAATAGAAATCAGTTGAAATGAAGCTATTGGTACATAACAAAACACAGCAGAGAAGCAAGAACAAATGTTTTTATTGTAATACAAATGACTACTCTAATGACTCCGTAGGAAGACATTAGTCTTACGCATTTCTTTTAAACTTTCAGCAACCTAATTGCCATTAAAACACTATATAATTTAATATAATATTTGTGACTTGTAAAAAGGAAATAATTTATGTAATATAAAAGAAGTTTTGTGAATAATTGCTGACAATTGCAAATAAGAATTGCTGGTGCTACTTGGTTTTGCAAGTCTGGGAAAACTCGCGATTTTCATGTCCGGGGATGTCGGAAAGAAGTTGGAGACAATGGTTTGAATTGTTTCTTGGCCTGACGGGACAGGAGCCGAGTCACGTGACGGCTGCTGTCCTCGGCTTCCAGTTCTTTCGGTTCAAAGCTAATAAATTCACGCTCGCTGGGCGACTGCAGCTTTTTACGTATATTTCTGGTGTCGGAAGTTTGTCGCTAGTCTACCCAATAAGACGTGAATTTCTTCAGATTGGAAGGTACAACAAGTTTTTTTTTAAATTTACAGTCTTTATTCAAATCATTGCTCCATTTCTCATCTTGTTGTTTTTCAAAAAAGGAGATCAGTCTGTACAAAAATTATTTATTTTTCAGGGTTCGAAGCGTTTCTATTATTGAGTTGAAGATAAACTAAGAGCAGACTGATAAAGTATAGAAAGAAGACTTACATTATTAAAGTTCAGTAAAATAAAAAATCGAACAGTCCACTTTTATTTTGAAATATTGAAGTGATAAGCGAAACCAAGTTTTAATTTAAATTTTGAGTTTTAAATTATTTTATTTTACAACAAAGACTTTTAATTTGTTTGTTTAAATAAATACAAGAAGATTTTATTTAATTAATTTTTATTTTGAAAGACCACTTCTTAACCTCAAGAAATATTATAGCCTGCTAGTCTGTGCCATAAACCTTAAAACCAAGGACTGGTCACTTCATAGTAAAGTTCCATAGCTCAAATGGCTGTGAATTTGAGAAGAACAAGCAATTCCAAGAACCTTCAGACTTACACAGTCCCAACCAACGCATAGCCATATACAGTGAACTAATACCATAGTTAAAGTAGATATAACGATCCAGAATCGACAATAGGAATACTCTATCCTATATCGATATCACGATTTAATAAATAACTATTGGAGCTCTCAAAATGATATACTTCTAGGAATAACCCCTTTGAAATGAAACCAGGCCACTAGGCTTCGGTGGGATTGATTAAATTAAAGCTAACATTAATCTGAGACTGATATTGGGCTCATTGGGTAATGAAGGTAGAGAATGACAATGACTTGTTTAATTACTCATTAATCCGTGCTGTGTAATCATTCGACGTCACTTGCATGATCACACTTTAGTTCTGTTGCAATTGAAGATTCATTTTATAACCTTATTTAGTAATACCTAGGGGCCGAGCTTTGCTCGGAGAAGAGCAGTCAGATTATTTAATAGGCCTGTAATTTTTCATTTCATGCGGAACAGATAACCTTCGCTCGTTTGGCTTTATTAATGATTCCTATGGAAAGTGAACTATTAGCATGACCCGCACGGTGAAACTTAAGCCCGGAACCACCATAGACGTTCCTAACGTGATCCCTTGAACATGTTTTGGGGGTTTTGGGGGTTATATGTATGTATGTGTCACTAGCGGTCGCATTTTGGCGAATTTCCCCTTTTGGGAAGAAGCTATTACCGTAGTTGGCATGTTAAGACCTAGGCCCGGGACCATGATAACTTTTCGTTTTGAGGTCCCCAGACCCCAAAAACACCATTCGTTCGAAACTGTATATATATATATCTATATATATATATACATAGATACATACATATATGTAGTATATATATATATACTATATATATAATATATATTTATATATATGTCCGTGAGCACGATAACTCTCGTAAAAATTATCCGATATTGATGAAATTTGGTATAAACGTGTAAAGAAACATTCATGACTTTAAGTTCGAAAACCAGCAAGATCGCTCCATCCGAAGAGGTATTTTGTGGGGGGGGGGTTTTGTACCCCAAAAATGTCTTTTTTAAATTTTTTACATATAATTTTTGAAAACATCAAATTTTAGTTTTCACCATTGGATTCAGCTTAAAAAAACACACAATTTGGTATTTTGATAATTTCTCTACGTCAATTGGTTACCAAGATATTGAAAGTACTAAATACAGTACGTTGTCTAATGTTATTCTTATGGAGGAAAAGAAAAATTGTATATCTCGCTTATTTATGAACGTATACTGACGAAACTTGGTATATGGCTTCATCTGGTTGTGGTCTATTGATATTTTCGTAAAAAAATCGTTTTTTTGCCTAAGGCTCCCGTAGCAGCAAACCTGTGTACTCAGCCCCTTGTTATTCTTATGGATAATAATTAAATGTTATGTCTCCCTTAATTATGAACACAAATGAATAAAAACTGGTATATAACTTCACCTAGTTGAGTTATATTGATATGAGCATAAAAACCCATTTATTGTGTTCGTTGATGCAGCAAACCTACGTACTCATCCCCAATGTTATTCTTATGGAGAATAATTAAAATTGTATATATCGCTTATTTGTTAATATATTTTTATGAAACATGGTAAGTGGCTTTATGCAGTATTAAGACATTTATATCTCCATTGGAAATTCGCTGAGTATGCAGGTTTGCTGCTACGGGGTATTATTTTGCCTGATTTACTTTTAAATTTTGTATATTCATTTTTATAATCAGTTGGACAAGTTCGTTGGGCAAAACAATCGGAAAACTCTAAACCCATTTTTTGCGGACTATTCTTTCAAATTTCCAGTTTTTGAGCCCAAAAAGGGTCAGAAAAGCCCTGGACGTAAAATTAATGCATGTATTAAGATGGGAATTAGTGAAACGAAAGTTTTAAACCCACTCTCGTCATTCTAGCATAAACATTTGCCAAGTTATTCAAGAAAATGTATATCGGCTAAACACAGTACGTTGTCTTATGGGGTTTTTTCATTAGAAAAGCATGTTAGCGAATCTCCCCTATAGAGAAGAAGCTATTAATTTAGGTGGCATGGTAAGACCTAGGCCCGGGACCATGACAACTTTTCGTTTTGAGGCCTCCAGATGTCAAAAACACCATTCGTTCAAAATCATGCATATGTTTATATGTGTGTCTGTAGGCACAATAACTTTCGTAAAAATGGTCCGATTTTGATGAAATTTGGTATAAACGTGTAAGGCAGCATATATTTTCATGAGTTAGAGAACCAGACAGTTATTTCTACTTTAAGGGGGGTTTGGGGGAGTTTTGTACCCTAAAAATGGGGTTTTTGAACTTTTTACATATAATTCTTTTTAACCCAAATTTTGGTTTACAACATTAAATTCAGCTTAAAAAACAAACAATTTGGTATTTTTATCATTGCTCTATGTCAATTGGTTACCGAGATATTGAGAGTGCTGAACACAGTACGTTGCCCAATGTTAATCTTAAAGAGAATAAGTAAAATGTTATATCTCGCTTATTAATGAACATATATTGATGAAACTTGGTATGTGGCTTTATATGGTTGGGTTTTAATGCTATTTGCATACAAAACTCATGCAAACCCATGGCCCCCATGGCAGCAAACCTGCGTACTCAGCAGCTATAATGTTATTCTTATGGAGAATAATAAACATGTGATATATTGCTTGTTTATGAACATAAATTGATAAAACTTGGTATGTTGCTTCATCTGGAGGTGATCCATTGGTATTTGAATAAAAACCAGATTTTGTGGTCCTTGATGCAGCAAACCTGCATATTCAGACCTAATGTTTTTTCAGTCTTAATGTTTTACGGGTAATAAATAAAATGTCATTTCTCGCTCATTTATTAATATGCTGGTAGGTGGCTTCATGACTTAGTGAAGTACCATTTGAAATTCGCTGAGTATGCGGGTTTGCTGCAACGGGGGTATTATTCATTTGTTGGTGTATTTGTATCATCCCCAGCAATCTGGTGCCTACTTTCAAGCCTGACTGGACCTTCTCCTAACCTTATAATGCGCAAAATTGTATTCCTAGCATTGCAGGTAAATTAAACCAGGAGCATCATAACAGCCAAATAATTAATGTTTTTTAGATTTCAATAAAATCGGAATAAATTTATGTTTTACACTGGTTTTGAGTTGTTTTGTATGTGGAAATTCACTTTCTTCACGTCAGCGTGCTGCGTGCGAACTCGTTGTATTTAAACTCACTACAGTTGTTACTATAACTCAATAATTAATCTTTACGGTAGTATTTATTTATATGCGAAAATTTTAAACTCGTACATACTTATTACATTTACTTTACTTATTTTATATTTATTTTACTTATCCCCACTCTATATGCAATTTGCAGTGTTAACTATCGTCAGCAAATAATTTCTTTCAAACATAAACTCACCATCACCATTAATGATTTTCAAACAAAGAACGAAAGTTTTAAATGTGAATAAATATTATACAAAAACTGTTACTCCATTTTAGTATTAGATTATAAATTGAGAAAGAAGCCAAAAAGACAAATCCATTGGTGTCTGAGGAGTGTTTCAACGATCTACTGACCTTTCGCCTTCTTCTCCGCCAGACAGTGACTGATGGCCTGGGAGCTCTGTGCCAAACTGACTAAAAACCTTGACTTTTGAAAACGTTATTTGATGTTTTAAAGTTCTAATTGAGTACAATTCTTCTACAGGTATTCAGTTTTTATTTTACGAAAAAATTTGTGTAATAGAACTCCCCAATGGTCGAAATTAAACCGAATATTATGTCACCAATCATGGCTGTTTGCGTGAATGTTTTATCACATTATACTGCATTAGCAGTTAAACTAAAATAATTTGTGCCAGCACAAACTTAACGAATAACATAAATAAATTAGTTTAATATCTAGTCGGTCCTGTTGCTCTCTCTCTCTCTCTCTCTCTCTCTCTCTCTCTCTCTCTCCTCCCTTCCTCCCTCCCTCCCTCCGTCCTTCATCCCTGACTACAGGTTTAAAACGGATGACAGAAAGGCGTTACCATTAAAGCAGTCAGTAGACGTTTTATTTACATTACGCCTGAAAAATCTGTTCTTGCTGATTTGCTAGCATTTGATATACCACCTGCTGTCAAAATGCAATTAAATCAATTACTGCTCATCCATAAGATTAACGTTAAACCTTTGAAGACCTGTAGCGCTGAGGGCCGATGAAAATTATATGGGATTTCTGCAACTTTGATTAATGAAAACTGTATTGTATGTTGACGATGCCCATGCAATGTATTTGTTTATGGCAAATAAAAGTCTTGAATTTTGAGTCTTGAATCTTGCACAACTACACGACAATAACTTTCTAACGGTATGCGTGAAATTTTCCTACGACACACACATGCTGAGAAAAAAGGAGGGAAAGTTTTGTGCTTGGCCATCAATATATTTATATCAATTTATCCGTAAATGATTCAAATTAATAATTTGTTTTATTTATTAGCGAATTTCCCCTATAGGGAAGAAGCTATTACCGTAGGTGGCATGGTAAGACTTAAGCCCAAGACCATTGGTGAATACTACAGGAAAATTAATCCACAAGAGTGAATAAAATAGACAATATCATATGTTATATATATTACAGATGTTTTTAATTTTAACATAACATGTAAATAAACAAATACAATTTTGTGTTGGTCATATACCAATCATGTTTTAATTTTATTTCTTTTAGAATTATATATTTTAATTATTCAACTTCACGCATCATCCATTATTTTTGGTCCTCCTCAAGCAGATAGTAATTGAATTTCAGCAATGGAACAACAGTCCACTCTACTAATAAACTGATATATTATTTATCATTTTTTCAATTCTTGATTTCGTTATATTCACGCATTACAATACCAGCAATTCAAAATGGCACCTCAAAGAACAGGAGACTTCAAACCAGAAACTTACAGAAGGTTGACAGCAATCCTGAAAACAAGACTCATCGCAATCAAAACGGCAGTCGAAACTATACAAACGCAAGATGAAGAAATCAGTCCCATTCAGCGGAAAACATTGAAGACGTACACATCAGAAGTTGAGAGGAAACGGGCGGACTTCGAGCAGAACTTCCTACGCGCAATATCACTTGCAGACGGAGATGCCTTGTCCGACGAAATTCTCGCAGCCGACCAAAATGAAGTCGAAGACCTCTGCATTCACATTTCATCAGTGATAGATCTATTACAACCTACGGACGAGTCACAATCACACATAAGTGACAGTATGGTAACTCCAGGTACGTTTATCAATGCTACCCATAGTACAGTACGTTTGCCAAAATTTGAACTTAAAAAATTCAATGGTGATTTACCAAGTTGGACAACATTCATTAACTTGTTTGATACTTCGATACACCTTAACAACTCATTGTCAAATGTCATCAAGTTTCAGTACTTACTAAGCGTGTTATCTGGCGAACCTTTCAATTTAATTCGCAACCTAAACTTGTCTGATGAAAATTATGTAATCGCTTACAACTTGCTTCGTGATAGGTACCAAAATGACCGACGATTGCAATTGATGCACTTAAATCAGCTTCTTGACCTTCCGGAAATTTCTCTCAGTTATGTGCCCGGAATCCGACATTTTGTCAATGCATACAATGAAAACACTCAAGCGTTACATGCTATTCAATGTGAAATGCCAGATCCCAACCCTTTGTAAATTGCAACCTTATTGCGTAAAATGGATGTAGAACTACGCAAACGCCTAGAATCATCGCGAAACATGTCCTCATCCATTAACCATACCTTACCTTCAATTAAAGAAATTTTAGATTTTCTCAATCATGAATGCATACAACATGAAGATGCCACTTTTTCACTCGGTACCCGGCTTAACGACGTGCAGCTTACTAACATCTGTCCCAAATCCACACCTCAACGTTCAACGTTTCAGAGGAAAAATGTGACTTCCATTCATAGTACTACCTCTCCTGATAACAGCACATCTAACCTATGCGCTGTATGCAATCAATCCAACCACAAAACCTACTTATGTCCCATTTTTCTCGCAAAAAGCCCACAAGAACGTTTTCAATTGGTGAAAGCTAAACATCATTGCATTTCATGTCTTGGGATGCACGATTTGAAAGCATGTAGGTCTCAATCAACTTGCAAAACGTGTCACAAACGGCACAACACTTTGTTACACTTCAACTCTAACAAATCGGATGGCATTTCTCATCCATGCACTTCTAACGTTCATACTATCAACCGCAATTCCGTTGATCTTGCAATCAGCAATCCAAACAATGCGGATACATCCGTTATACTAAGTTCTCAAAATCAGTCTACCCAGACCAATAAACCAACCATGGTTTTACTTGGCACTGTCATGCTTAAAATACGCATATCAAATGGCGTATCTCATACATTCAGGGCATTGCTTGATTCAGGTAGCATGTGCACATTAATTACTGAACATGCAGTCAGTTTACTAAATGCACGACGTCATCGGTGCGACGTTCAAATCTCGGGTATTAATCAACAAATGACTCAAAGTAAGGGACAAATATTCGCAACATTGGAAACATTGTCTGGTCTTCAGATCATCGCAGATCACTCTATGGTCATCTTAGACAAACTTACCATCGATCTCCCCCGCATGCCTGTCTCACAAGATATTGTTCAATACACGCAACAGTATAACCTTGCTGATCCTACATACCATAAACCAAATCGGGTTGATATCATTTTGGGAGCCGCACTGTTTCCGTATATTTTCACTGGAAAACAGACCTCTCTAGGCCCTAATATGCCACACATCATTGATACTCCTCTCGGTCATGTTATCATGGGCACTATTCCATGCAATCAGCAATCATCATCACAATCATTATCCACTTCTGCACAAACCAGTACACTCAATGTGTGCCTCCATTCAATTAATGATACTGACATTCATAACTCTATCCAACGTTTTTGGACTCAAGAGGAACCTCCATCATGTTCTATCCAATCTCAAGAAGATATTCTCTGTGAACAACACTTCATTGAGTCACACAGTCGTGACGAAACGGGACGTTATACTGTACGTTTACCATTCAAAAATTCGGACAAAACATTAGGCACATCTCGCAATGCCGCCGAATTGAGATTAAGGGCTATGGAACGTAAATTCACCACTGACAAACGGTTTTCATCACTCTATCATGAATTTATGGACGATTATTTCTCCCTCGATCATATGTCAAAATGCGAGGATACTTCCGTATCTGATACTCATTACTTTTTACCGCATCATGGTGTTCTGAAGGAAGCTAGCTCCACTACAAAATTACGCACAGTTTTTGACGCTAGCTGCAAGACTAGTTCTGGGTTTTCTTTAAATGACTTGCTTTTCACTGGTCAAAAGTTGCAGACTAACATCGCTGACATACTCATACATTTCCGCCGTCATAACGTGGTATTTTGTTGTGACATACGACAAATGTATCGGCAGATTAACATTCATCCTGATGATCGCAATTTTCAGCTAATCTTATGGAGACAACATACTGATCAACCAGTTAGCATTTATCGCCTTAATACTGTAACTTACGGCATGAACAGCTCACCATTTTTAGCCATTCGTACGTTACACCAACTAGCCGATGACGATGGTCATGATTTTCCAAAAGCAGCTCATGCCATACGCAACCACACATATGTGGACGACATCATCACGGGAGCGGATACCGTGGAAGAAGCCGTTGAACTGCAAAATCAACTCACATCATTATTAAATCGTGGATGTTTTGAGTTACGTAAATGGGTATCTAATTCCCCTCAGCTACTACGTAATGTTCCAGACTCCCATATTGAATCTCCTACATTTTTACCTAACTCTCCAGATCCACATTTTACGGTTTTGGGCCTGAAATGGTCACCGATTACAGATTCATTTTCTTATACCTTTTGTTTGCCTGAAACAACGAACACTCATACCAAACGGACGGTTCTTAGCTCTATTGCAAAAATCTATGATCCTTGCGGATTCCTCGCTCCGTTTATTATGCTTGCTAAGTGTTTCATACAACTTATCTGGACAAAAGGTCTAAGTTGGGACGCACCATTACCAAAAGACATTCAATCTCAATGGAATTTACTATTAAGCGACACTAAATATCTATCGCAAGTCACGATATCCCGCTCATTAAACCTTAACGCATCACATAAACTAGAATTGCACGGTTTCTGTGACGCGTCTGAAAGCGGTTACGCAGCTGTCATCTACTTCAGATGTGTACAACCTAATGGTACCACAACTGTCAATCTTGTTTTATCGAAAAGTCGAGTTGCACCTTTAAAACGTGTTACCATACCACGACTAGAACTTTGCGCTGCTCACTTACTTGCGCAACTTGTGGCTCATTGCATTTCTTTGTTTCCCGAACACTTAACACTGAACAAAGTCCATCTTTGGAGTGATTCTATGATCACACTAACTTGGTTACGAACTCCTCCATATCGCTTGAAAACATATGTGGCAAATCGTGTGTCTCAAACGCAAGAACTTATTCCAACTGATACCTGGAATCATATTTCATCTGATGATAACCCAGCTGATTGTGCATCACGTGGTTTACTTTTGTCTCATTTAACAAAACATTCTCTTTGGTGGAATGGTCCATCCTGGCTTGCATTACCGTCTCAAGAATGGCCTACAACTAAATTCATTCCCGTTACGCTTGACACTTCGCACGAGGTTAAACTAAATCCACTAACGGTACTACTGAATAACCAACGAGAAGAATGGTCAATTTTGTTCAAGTTCTCATCTTGGAATTTGCTACAGCGAGTAATGGCATATGTATTGAGATTTATACATAACTGCAGAAATTCTTCATTGCGGCACGGTAATCTCTCACCAGAAGAACTCAACAACGCACGAATTAAAATCTTTTTCTCAGTGCAACAGTCGACCTTTCATAAAGAGTTTAACGAATTAGCACAAAATGCTTGTCCAAAACACATGCGACAGTTAAATCCTTTTATTGACAGTAACCACTTGATTCGCGTTGGTGGACGCCTACGAAACACTTCACTACCTCAGGACGTGAAACATCCAATCTTGTTGCCAAAACGACATCACATAGTTAACATAATGATAGATTATTATCATGTTCAACACTTGCATGCTGGCCCACAACTCGTCCAATCGCTATTGTCACAACACGTTTGGATTTTGAACGCAAGAAGCACTATTCGTATACGCATTCATAAATGTGTGACTTGTTTCAAACATCGTCCTATTAACACAAACCCACTCATGGCAGACTTACCATCAGTTCGAGTTAACCCGTCTAAACCCTTCACATCAACAGGCATAGACTATGGCGGACCATACACCGTTAAAGTAGCGAATCTAAGATTCACTAAACACATCAAAGTGTATCTTTGCGTTTTCATTTGCATGGTTACAAAAGCTGTTCATCTCGAAGTAGTTACAGATTTAACTACTGACGCTTTCATCGCCGCACTCACCAGATTTATTTCTCGGCGTGGAATATGCACGGACATCTACTCAGACTGTGGAACCAACTTTGTAGGTGCTAATGCAGCTCTCCGCAAGATCATCCAATCTACAACACGAACTAAGGATTCCAAACAACGCATTCAAAGTTTTTCATCTAATTTGAGCATTCGTTTTCACTTCAATCCACCGGCATCACCACACCATGGCGGACTTTGGGAAAGCGCAATCAAAAGTGCGAAACATCATCTGCACCGAGTTATGGGAGATACTGTACTGAGTTTACCCGAATTTATGACCTTAACAGTTCGCATTGAAGCTATGCTTAACTCGAGACCATTAACACCATTATCCAGTGATCCATCAGACTTAATGGCGCTAACTCCCGGGCATTTCCTAACTGGCGGTCCTCTCGCATCCCTTCCTGAGAAAGATGTAACTCACACTCCTGCAAATCGACTCAAACATTGGCATTTGGTACAACAATTCTACCAACGCATTTGGAACCGCTGGAGTTTAGAGTACCTCCATACGCTCCAACAAAGAACTAAATGGAACATCAAATCATCTAATTTGCAAATCGGAGACTTGGTACTCGTTCAATTAACTTCTAGTTCTCAGTCTTGGCCACTGGCTCGCATCATAGAAATATTTCCCGGATCAGATGGCACAGTACGCGTGGTCAAAATCAAGACCAAAGATGGTATCTACGTTCGACCAGCAACAAAGATTTTTCCTCTGCCAATTGGTTGAAAATAAGACGTTATTACGTTGAAGTCCATGCTACTTCAAGGCGGCCGGTATGGTGAATACTACAGGAAAATTAATCCACAAGAGTGAATAAAATAGACAATATCATATGTTATATATATTACAGATGTTTTTAATTTTAACATAACATGTAAATAAACAAATACAATTTTGTGTTGGTCATATACCAATCATGTTTTAATTTTATTTCTTTTAGAATTATATATTTTAATTATTCAACTTCACGCATCATCCAACCATGATAAATTTTTGTTTTGAGGTCCCCAGATGCCAAAAACACCATTTGTTCAAATTTATATATCTGTATATATATATATATATGTGTGTGTGTGTGTGTGTGTGTGTGTGTGTGTGTGTGTGTGTGTGTGTGTGTGTGTGTGTGTGTGTGTGTGTGTGTGTGTCCGTTACCGCGATAACTTTTGAAAGAAACACCCGATTTTGATGAAATTTGGCACAAATGTGTAGATTAACATTTATGACTTTAAGTTCGAAAACCAGATTGATCGGACTATGGGAAGGGGGTTTTATGGGGGTTTTAAATTTTTTAAATCAGTTTTTTGAATTTTTCCACCTACAATTTTAAAAACACTCAACTTTAGTTTTAGCCATTTTATAGAGCTTAAAAAAAACAAATAATTTGGTATTTTGAATCATTAACCTAGGTTAAGTGGTTGCGGAGAAAATCCAAAAAACGTGTTCATAAAATCTCCCATGTTAATCTTATGAGAAAATGGTTGTTTACTTTTCCTCAATTAATTTTACTGTAAACTTCACATTTACTTTTACCAATCAGTTTAGCTCTACAAAACAATCATTTTGGTGTTTAAATTGTGATTCGAAGTCCAACCGTTGCCGAGTAATTCAAAGTGCTAAACACAGTACGTTGTCCAATGTTATCCTTATGGAGAATATTTAAAATTTTATATCTCTATTATTAATGAATGAATATTGATGAAACTTGGTATGTAGCTTCACCTAGTACTGGTATATTGATATTTGCACAAAAAATTGATTTTTTGTTGATTATCCTCTTAGCAGCAAACCTGCATCCTCATCCCTAATGTTATTCTTATGGAGAATACGTAAAGCTTTATATCTCCCTTAATTATGAACATAAATCATTAAAACTTGGTATGTAGCTTCACCTGGTTGAGTTATATTGATAATAAAAAAAAAAAAATATTTTCATCTTCCTTGTTGCAGCAAACCTGCGTTCTCAGCCCTAATGTTATTCTTATGGAGAATAAATAAAATGCTATATATCACTTAGTTATTTATGTATTTTTATGAATTTTTTGTAAGTGGCTTTATGTGGTAGTAAGAAATATATTCATGCATAGGAAATTCGCTGAGTACGCAGGTTTGCTGCGACGGGGGTATAGTTCTTGCTAAACCCAAATTTTAGTTTGCACCATTGAATTCAGCTTAAAACCAAACAATTCAGTATTCTGAGAAATCACCACTTGTTCAGCGGGTCGCGTTAGTTTGACAGCGCCTTCTATTTCAGTTGAGGTTGACGGCAATACACGCGTGTATTGGAGGTTTTTCTTCAAGTTTGTAGGCGCTGGTCATTGAACGAGCGTGATGACCTTGAGACCGACCTTGCCACCCTTCCCCCTGGCGCCTGGACTGGCGTTATCTCTATTTTATCGCTTCATTCATTCTATTTTCCTGGAATTTAATAATTTATCCGTTCTCTTTAATTTCATTCTATTCAGTTTGAATTAAATGCCAGTTTTCTTTGATTTTATTAGCGAATTTCCCCTATAGGGAAGAAGCTACTACTGTACCGTAGTCGGTATGTTAAGACCTAGGCCCGGGACCATGATAACTTTTCGTTTTGAGGTCCCCAGATCCCGAAAACACCATTCGTTCGAAACTGTATATATATATATATATATATATATGTGTGTGTGTGTGTGTGTGTGTGTGTGTGTGTGTGTGTGTGTGTGTGTGTGTGTGTGTGTGTGTGTGTGTGTGTGTGTGTGTGTGTCCGTGGGTGCGATAACTCTCGTAAAAATGGTCTGATTTGGATGAAATTTGGTACAAACGTGTAAAGCATCATTTATGACTTTAAGTTCGAAAACCGGACAGATCGCCTTATCCAAAGTGGTAATTCTGGGGGGGGTTTGTACCCCAAAAATGGGTTTTTAGAAGTTTTTATATGTAATAATTTAAAAAGTATAATTTCAGTTTTCACCATTAGATTCAGCTTAAAAAAGCACACAATTTGGCGTTTTGATATTTTCTCTACGTCAAATGGTTACAGAGATATTGAAAGTGCTAAACACAGTACGTTGTCCAATGTTATTCTTATGGAGAATAAGAACAATTTTATATCTCGCTTATTTATGAACGGATACTAATGAAACTTGGTATACGGCTTCATCTGGTTGTAGCCTATTGTTATTTACACAAAACAACAATTTTTACCGATTTTTCCCGTAGCAGCAAACCTGCGTACTCAGCCCCCATGTTTTTCTTATGGAGAATAAGTAAAATGTAATGTCTCCCTTAGTTATGAACATAATTTAATGAAACTTGGTATGTAGCTTCACCTTGTTGAGTTATATTAATATTTATAAAAACAAAATTTTTTTGTTCCTTGTTGCAGCAAACCTGCGTACTCATCCCCCATGTTATTCTTATGGAGAAAAATCAAAATTATATTGCTTATTTATGATTGTATATTGATGAAACTTGGGATGTGGTTTCACCTAGGTGATTTATATTGATATTTGCATGAAAACCCCTATTTTGTTTTCCCTGTTGCAGAAAACTTACGTACTCATCCCCAATGTTATGCTTATGGAGAATAATTAAAATTATATATAGCGCTTATTTGTGAATATATGTTTATGAAACTTACTATCCAGCTTTATGTGGTATTAAGTATTATTATGCATTGGAAATTGGCTGAGGACGCAGGTTTGCTGCGACGGGGGTATGTTAATCTTATGGGAATACGGTTTTTAGATTTTCCTCAGATTATTTCTCTAAAAACTCCACATTTCTTTCTACCAATCAGTTTAGCTCTACAAAACAATCATTTTGGCGTTTTAATTGTTGTTTTATGTCCAACCGTTGCAGTGATATTCAAAGTGCTAAACACAGTACGTGGTCCAATGTTATCCTTATGGAGAATAAATAAAATGTTATATTTTGATTATTTATGTATGTATATTGATGAAACTTGGTATGTGGCTTCAACTAGTTGTGGTATATTGACAATAGAAAAAAAAAGTTTTTTTGTTGATTTTTTCCGGTAGCAGCAAACCTGCATACTCGGTCCCCATGTTTTTCATATGGAGAATAAGTAAAGTTTTATGTCTCCCTTAGTTATGAACCTAAATTAATAAAACTTGGTTTGTAGCTTCACCTGGTTGAGTTATATTGATAATTGAAAAAAAAAACATTTCTTATCTTCCTTTTTGCAGCAAACCTGCATACTCATTTATAATGTTATTGTTATGGAGAATAAATAAAATGCTATATGTAACTTATTAATGAATGTATTTTTGTGAACCTTGGTAATTGGCTCTGGGTAGTAGTAGTGATACCCATATATTTGCATTGGAAATTTGCTGAGTACGCAGGTTTGCTGCGACGGGGGTATTTTGGTTTTACAGTAATATCAGTTATTGGAAAAGATAAAATTATTGATAAAATTAGATCGTTTGCGCAGCGAGGTAGTACAATATCTTTATGAAATGTGAGCAATAGTTTTAAGTAAAAAATTACAAAGCTATTTTGCTTAATATTTTTAAATTTCGAAATTCGGAATAAAATATGGCAAAATATTGGCATTCAAATGGTTGGCGGCCATATTTCACCCAAGCTCGGCTACTGCATACATATGTTTCGAAATAATCTAGTTTGCATCCTGTTACTGCACAAAAAATCAAACTCATTTTCTCATTGTTAACTTAGTCTTTTTGTGCGAGCGCTAATCTTAGTGGGAGTTTCTTTCTCCAAGTAAAGTTCGGACTCCTGAGAAAAATATTGCACAGTTTAAAAACGCCACATTTTAATAAACTATATCATTTAAAGGTTTCAGTAAAACTTAATAACTAAACCATGTAATTTGTACGTGCAAAGTCCAGGAAAAAATCAAGTAAATGGAGACAAAATATTAAAAAAAATTCAGAAGGAGAAAGCAAATCATAAACCACTTCAACAACAGTAACGGTAGCACTGGCAAGTAATATCAGGACATAACTCACAAAATCGGGTGTAATATAAACATAAAACAGGAACGACCGATAAAGCTGTCAATAATACAGAACGCCACGCCCCCGTCGTATGTTACACCGTATCTGTTGTAACGTGGTTATTCGGTTGTATTTTATTGATTTGAGCAGTAGCAGAATAAGAATTAAGAATCGTTTTCTGCCACTCTTTTTGGATAGATGTATATTTAAAATGCCAGTACAAATAAAAGCTATTAAAATGTTTTAAATTAGAATAGTAATGTGTTGAAGCATTATTAATATAACTCGTTGCTCGAGATTGAGCAAAGTTTTGTTAATAAGTTAATTTTATACAATTACATATTTGTATTACCTTAGCTATAATGTATCTCTTATCTAAGCCTATCTAAATGTGCAATACACAATATAGTAAATAGGCAATTTAGGAGGTTAATCCCTTAAAGACTATAAGATGTGCACTATCGGAGTAGTGTAAGGTTGGAATTGTGCACTGTTGATCTAGTGCATTGTCGGAGTTGTGCAATGTCGTAGTGTGCAATGTCGGAGTTGTGCAATGTCGTAGTGTGCAATGTCGGAGTTGTGCAATGTCGTAGTGTGCAATGTCGGAGTTGTGCAATGTCGTAGTGTGCAATGTCGGAGTTGTGTAATGTCGGCGTTGTGCAATGTCGGAGTTGTATAATGTTGGTGTATTGCTCTTCAACAGAGGTTGAAGTTGTGAATTGTCGGAGTAGGACAATTTAGAAGTAGTACAATTAAGGAGGTGTGCAATGTCGGAGCTATGCAATGCTTGATCAGTGCACTCTCGGAGTAATACGTTGTTGGATAAGTGCATGGTCAGAATAGTGCAATGTCGGACCTATGCAATGTTGGTGTATTGATCTGTCGGATTAGTGCAATTTCGGAGTAGCGAAATGTCGGAGCAGTGGAAATAACATAGAAACATGAAGTAAGACTACTGGCACTCACGTCTCCCACGACAGCCGCCTCGGAGTGTTGTCCCCGCCAGCCCTCTGGTTCAACAGTCTCGCCAACCGTCCCAGGGTGGCGCTCCCTGTGGATAGGCGAGGGGCGGGGGAGGGGAGCTGGAGTTCGGCCCCGGCGGTGGCCTCGGGAGAGCTGAGGCGGTGGTGGGCGAGGTGGCGGCGGGGGTCTGCAACAAGAGACACCGGGTGAGGGAGGAACGCTGTGACAGAAGTTTCGGAGCTATACAATATAATGGCGGTACAACGAAAAAGTGGTTGGATCAATGTGATAAACTGTCGGAGCAATGAAATAACTGTTTAAACAATGCAATAAATTGGAATAAATATGAATTGTCGGAGCAGTGAAACCAGTGTATTTTGCCTCCTGTTCCGCCGTGCGCACCATCATATATATATATACTAGATGGTAAATCATCTGATTCCGCTGGCCATCCAATCGCCAATTTCTCTTTTTTCTCAGCTAGTTTAAATTCCACATGATAGGCAGCACTTTCAAGAGCACCATATAAAAAATACCCCCATCGCAGCAAACCTGCGTACTCAGCGAATTTACAATGCATATATATGGGAATCACTACTACCTAGAGCCACTTACCAAGTTTTACAAAAATACAGTCATTAATAAGTGATATATAGCATTTTATTTATTCTCCATAAGAATAACATTATAATTGAGTACGCAGGTTTGCTGAAACAAGGAAGATAATAAATGTATTTTTTTTGCAGTTATCAATATAAATCAACCAGGTGAAGCTACATACCAAGTTTTATTAATTTAGGTTCATAACTAAGGGAGATATAAAACTTTACTTATTCTCCATATGAATAACATGGGAGCCGAGTATAAAGGTTTGCTGCTACCAGGAAAAATCAACAAAAACATTTTTTTGGTGCTAATATCAATATACCACAACAAGTTGAAGCCACATACCAAGTTTCATCAATAAGCATACATAAATGATCGAAATATAACATTTTATTTATTCTCCATAAGGATAACATTGGACCACGTACTGTGTTTAGCACTTTGAATATCACTGCAACGGTTGGACGTAAAACAACAATTGAAACGCCAAAATGATTGTTTTGTAGAGCTAAACTGATTGTAGACAGAAATGTGGAGTTTTTAGTGAAATTATCTTAGGAAAATCTAAAAACCGTATTCCCATAAGATTAACATGGGAAATTTTATGGACACATTTTTTTACTTTTCTCCACAACCACAAAACCTAGCTTAATGAATCAAAATACTAAATTTTTTTAAGTTCTATAAAATGGCTATAACCAAAATCTAGTGTTTTTTTACAATTTTAGGGTAAAAGGGTAAAAAAAAAACGATTTTTGGAAGATTTTAAACCCCCATAAAACCCCCTTCCCATAGACCGATCAATCTGGTTTTCGAACTTAAAGACATAAATGTTACTCTCCACATTTGTGCAAAATGTCATCAAAATCGGGCGCTTCTTTCAAAAGTTATTGCGGTAACGGACACACACATACACATATATATAAATTTAAACGAATTTGGTATCTGGGGACCTCAAAACAAAAAGTTATCATGGTCTCAGGCTTAAGTCTTACCATGCCACCTACAGTAATAGCTTATTCCCTGTAGGGACAATTCGCTAAAACTATCTGCTAAGATTACATTTTAACATTTATTTCTTGTATGAGTTAAGTCTCGAAATCACTATGTGAATATGTGAGTACTGTTTACATTTGAAATGCAATAAACAATTTCATAATAAATTACATTTACAGTATAGGGGCCCTCTAGAGTGGGGGAGTTTACTTGTAGAGATAATTCAAGTAGTTTCACCGATTTACCAATTGTAACAGGAACTGTTTGTCTTAGTCTAGCGGCTCTGAATAACCCATGCATTACTGGGTATTACCATTGACTATGAATACTGAAGTAGACTTCTCATTGCCATTGTAAAATGTGTCCCTAGTTTTGTGTATGCCAGGTTTGAAAGAGGTCGTAGTTTACACTAATCACCAACAGAGTATACTGCTGTCAACTATTACTTATCCTCTCAAGGAGGGGATAATACAACAGTTGGTGTGGCAGGAAGCAAACTTAAGTTGATTATTACTTGCTTTCTGGGGTGGAGATATTTTACAAGTTAACGTAAATAACTAAAACAAATAGTTGACAGCAGCACAATCTGTCGGTGACCTAATCAAACTACTTCAATTTGAAATTCTAGCATACTCTAAAAGTGGGACAGCTGGACCATATGGATGGGATGGTCTCCTTCAGTATTTATAGGCAATGGTATTACTGTATTACTGGGTAAATGTAAATCAATACTTAGTTCCTTATATAAGCTTTCCCATATATAGACAATTGAAGAGTTTATGTGTAAGATCAGGATTAATTTCCAGTAATTAAAGCCAGGAATTGTAATTTCGACTTGTTTAATTTAGGAAAATGTTTGCCAAATCAAGTTTTAGAGGTTGGGTAACCTTTCAAGAAATATCTCATTGGAGCTGGCTCGAGGAGTGAACAACTCTGGGTTAAGAACGATACGACCTTTGGAGAATTCCAGTACCTTCCTATAAATTCTTTGGTTACAGTAAACTATTTCATGTTACTAATTTACTTCATTTAGTTCATCATCTATAGACAAGTTTGTAATCACTCCTTCCCACCAAGTAGGACCATTCATACGCCACACTCCAACAGTAAACCTCCCACACCATAACCTTCTATTCAGTTGGCTTAGTGTCTATATAGCGTCTGCTTTAGGACTGACTCTAGCGACACCTGTTGGGGTTAGTGGAAACTATAAAGCAGTAGCTTCTCACCCGGCCAATGAAGGGGCAGCTTTCACCGAACAAAACCATAGCAACCAAACACGTGTGTCCTACAGTGCCAGATTGCTTTTTGTTTACTGGTCACCATATTTGAGGCGTCTGCATGTTTTTTTTAATTCACTCACGGAAATAATAGTTAATTCGCAAATACCAGTTAAAATGTAGTCGTTGTTTGTTTTGATTTTGATGCTCTCAATGTTTTGTTAAAATATCTGAGGAATTTAATGTTTATTTCTCGTTGATTGGCAAACTGAGGAAAGTTCCCATAGTATGAAAGTAGCGACGTCTCCTGTTGCTTGTAGATCTGGCAACATTTCACCACAAAAGCTGTCACTTGGGCGCTACAGTCAATCCTAAAGCTACTTTAAATAGAACATAGTAGAGCTAGATCCGACGAAGTAGTACTAGAACTGTCACAATTTACAATTTAAATTTGTCTCCATTTTAAAACTTTAAATCCTACATTGTTAGTTATTCATTCTCCTGGATGCACTTCTTTTGCAATTCACCGCTTTGATAACTGCACTCTCTCGATGATACGTGGATAATCAACTTCTCTAAATAATATTTTGTTAAATGACACCTGTGGTAGTTAAAACCTCGTCGAATACGATACAAAATACATCCCAAAGACGAGTGCTAAAGCCGTCCCTAAGACGACTACTAGATTAATACTGATTAACTGATTTAACACTGATTTGTACTAAGCCTTTATGAGAGGTAAAATTAATTTACACCTAAACACTTTCGGAAAAGCTAAACACATTTCTGAACTGGTGCAACGTGAATGTACGAGGGGGGGAGTACAAACTTAAATCAACTAGACGGGTAAGTGGAGAAAAGGGGAAGAGAGAAAACAAAAAGGTGAGAAACAATATAAAGAAGGTAATATAAAGTGTTAATAAAAGGGTAGGAATGAGAAAAGCTGTAAAGTATGTAAGTAAATTAAAGCTAGAGTCTGGAGGGCGTACACTCGGCGGATAGTGGAGCGTAAAATACAGATGGTGAGGGTGGAGGGGGTTAAACCTTGCATTTTAAAGTACATTACTATTGAACCAGTCACTCTACGTAGTGTTGCAACAGTTTCAAATAAATAGTAAAAGAAATTAGTTTACAATATGTAAAGGTATTAGATAAGTTACGTAGAACGCTATCACATTTTGTTTTAACAATACACCTTCTTATTATTAAAATAATTTCGTCAGAATTTAATTCAAAAGGCTGACATAATGTAACGGCACAGGCAATCCGCCCTTGTTGGTTTATTATTTTTTTTGTTATTATTCAATAATTGTTCAATACGTGCTGATATGCATTATAGTGTATGAAAATGTTAGCGTTATATTAGTTTGAGATGTAGCTATCTGAAAAGTTGACATATGTATTTTCCATGTAAATAAATAATTTTGAATCTTAGTAGAAGGAAAACTGGGCCTGGATAGCATTGTTATAGTTATTTTTATAAATTCGAAACAAATTGTAAATTTACTGTAATTCAATTCCTCATATTCCCACGTTTTAGCACACATAAACGCTTCCATCTTCAAGTAGGATTCAAATTAACAATAATTGAATGAATAATTTTGGTTTGATCTTTTTGATTTCAAAGCAATCGACTGGTTTCTAATTTATTCTTGGTTCAATTGCCTCTGAAGCTGATAAAATGTAAATTAAGGTTACTGAACCTACCTTCAGCTTTACAACAATGCAAACGAACAGCGAAATTTGAGTTCTACCTGATTGTGGAAGCGATTTATACTTCAGAAACTGCGGTCGTCCGTTTTGGTCATTTAACGCTGGGGTTCGGATGTACAGTAACCTCTATCAGCTTTAGGCTATTCAATTATGATAGAATAAACTTAAATTCGTTTAAAAATACATATGCAACAATTCAGTTCCATAATAATATTATATTTTATAGAAATTGCGTTACAAATTATAGTCTCTATCTTCTTCTTCTTTACATATAATTCTGTAAGCAAAATTTTAAAGTAAAAATTGCGGGAGTTTGGCAAATCGCAGGGTGTTGGGAGGGAGCTCAAATTAAAGGTCTTGGATCCCAGGGAAATGACTCGGGAAAATCATGGGAATTTAAAATCGTCTGCTTTATTTACATTAAAACATGTGATTAAGTGTCTACTTTGTTTACGAACTGACATGTGTTCCTACTTGGAGCAAGGTTAGTAGCCAGTAGCCACTAGTAGCCAATAATTATAGTCCTTGCTTTGCTTTTTCAATGCCGAACAATTTTTAGGAATCTTAAACATACACATAATTTATGGTTACGTGTGTCATATTTATTTATTTACGTATTTATTTACGCATATTTATTTATTTACGTATTTACGTAACGCGTTTATGATATCTTTCTCGACATAGCTCCGATAGTGAATAGGTAAAGTTTGCAGCTTGCAAGGACCGCCGGGTAATACCAGACCAAGCCTATCTCGATGGTTCACTCCTAGTTAACGCTAGTCCTAGTTAGGCGCTCCGGTGCCCTGCAATCTAGCAGCCAATCATAGACAATATCCTGAGGCTGAGGGGTTATATATTAGTGCTGTATCAGGACTAGAGATCCAGCGAGGCAAAACTCTGTGGAAGATTACAGTTGGTAAAATATCAGCGAAGTGATGGACAAATAAAAATAATATTATGTAGTTAATAATAAAACCGTATTTGCGATAGTCGGATCGACTTTGTTTTTTATTAAAACATCATTAATAAAGTAAAATATCCCCGTAGCAGCAAACCTGCGTACTCAGCGAATTTCCAATGCATATATATGTATATTAATACCACATAAAGCCACATACCAAGTTTAATCAATGTACATTCATAAATGAACGATTTATGACATTTGAATTATTCTCCATAAGAAAAACATGGCGGCTGAGTATGCAGGTTTGCTGAAGCAAGTTATAAAAAAGGTATATAAGAGTACCAGTACTGATAAAACCACGCCGAGTTTTAAAAGCATTTTATTTCAGTGCAAAATCTATACATAACAACGTACTGTGTATAGTCAACAAAATTGTTCTTCAATAACTCAGTACACAGGATAAATGAACTACGTCTCTCAGCACTATAAATTATATTTACACTTATACTGTACTTACACACAAGACGGTAAAATATGCACAAAAGATGGTATAAGGCGACCGATTTCAACCAGTTACACCGGTCATCAGGCCCAATCAGAGAATACCAGAAACAAAACGGCGAACAGCTAATGTACTATTGGCTACCGGAAGTTCTGGAAACAAGTTGCGATACGTGCCACCAGATTCAAAGTTGACAAGCACATTAATCAACTTATCCCTATCTTTACATTTTTCCTTGAAAATAAACAATTCTTCCCATGCATTCATTACATTTCCTTTCTTATTCCGGTAGCCAATAGCATATAAGCTGTTCACCATCTTGTTTCTGCCATTCTCTGATTGGGCCTGATGATGACAGGTGTAACTGGTTGAAATCGATCGCGTTGTACCATATTTTGTGTATATTTTACCGTCTTGTATGTAAGTAAAGTATAAGTGTAAATATACTTTGTGGTGTTGTGAGACGTAGATTATTTATCCTGTGTAGTTGTAACAACACGTATCATGCTAATAAATAAATTATTCACTATCTCAGTAAGATTTTTGGGTTTTATGTTTTAATGTACTAATTTTACACCGAGGCGTCTTTACTCTTTACAATCGAATTGAAAACAATTTTAACTTTCTAAATCCTAAAAAAGCGTTTTTAGTGAATTTACCCTATAAGGAAGAAGCTATTACCGTAGTCGGCATGGTAAGACCTAGGCCCGGTACCATAATAACTTTTTGTTTCAAGGTCCCCAGATGCCAAAAACACCGTTCGTTCAAAACTGTATATATATATATACATATAATGTGTCCGTGAGTGCGATAACTCTCGTAAAAATGGTCAACTTTTATTAAATTTAGTAGCAACATTTATTACTTTAAGTTCGAAAACCAGCCAGATCCCTCTATCCAAAGGGGGGTTTTTGTACCCCAAAAAATTTTTTTTGGGGTTTTCACATGTAATTTTGATTTTAATAAAATTTGTATGTCCACCATTAAACTGAACTAAAAAAAAATTGTTCTTTTGATCATTGCTCTACATCAATTAATTGGTTACCAAAATATTGAAAGTGCTAAACACAGTACGTCGTCCAATGTTATCCTCATGGAGAATTTGAAAAATTGTATATCTTGCTTATTTATCAACTTATCTTGACGAAACTTGGTATATTGATTTATTACGTTGTGATACGTTGTGATCTATTGGCATTTGCACGAAAACAGATTTTTTTGCCGATAGTTCCTGTAGAAGCAAACCTGCTTAAAGCCCCCATGTTATTCTTATGGAGAATGAGTAAAAAGTTATCCCCCTTAATTATGAACATAAATTAATAACATTTGGTATGTGGCTTTACCTATTTGAATTATAACAAATTTTCACAAACCCATTTTTTGTGTTACATGTTTCAGCAAACCTGCATCCTCAGACGCCATGTTATAGTTATGGAGGATAAATAAAATTACATAAGTCATTTATTTATGAATGTATATTCATGAAAATTGGCATGTGGCTTTAAGTGGTATTAAGATACATATATACATTTGAAATTCGCTGAGTACGCAGGTTTGCTGCTACGGGGGTAATTGATTGTTTTGCCCAAGAAACTCCTTCAAATATCAATATAAATTCATGAACCTACCAAATGTTAAATAATTCATTCAAATGCGACTGCAATATTAATAATATGTATATTAATTAATATATATGGAATGTTTTTAAGACCACCCCATGAAATACCTGTAATTAATAGCACTCGACTTTACATACGTTTGTGTGGCTGTTACATTTAATTACACGTGTGGAAAAGGGCAAACCATAAATCTCTTGTAACTATGTATATTGCAGCTAATAACAGAACTTCCAAACAAAAAAACCTGGTTTGACCATTATTTTTCATCAAATATGCTTAGAATACATAAGTGGCAACACGTTGGTGAGACGGCTTAGTATTCTGAATCCTGCAAAAGCAGATATCAGCCAAAACGTGCAAAATTGTCCAAACAGATAAATAAATGTTAACAAACTGTAAACTGCAAGGGTAGTGATACAATTTGAACACCTAACCTTAAAAAAACAACAAATGCGATGGGTATTTACTAAAAATAGGTATATTCGTTTATTCGTTTTATGAATGGATCTGAATGGCATGGCCTTGGTAATTTTCTGAAAGAAGCTTGGTTTTGCAAATGAATTTAGGTTTCAGAATTTGATTATTGAGAATAAATAGTAGAAATAAAAAATATAAATGTTTGATGGTCTTGCCAGTGAAGGTCCTTTATCTGTATTTCTAGCTGTACGCATGTTACAATTTTTGTTTTGTCTTTTTGTTTATAATAATAAAGAGGCTATAATAGTGTTTTTACTATTTTATAGAGAACACAGTTTTTGTCTTGTTTTCCCCTGTTCTTGTTGTTGACAAGTTGAAAAGTAGGTTTAGAAATACACATTAAGAAGATGCCAACCCGGCAGACGGCTACATTAGCCATTGCTGTAAAGTGTTATGGATTTCAGTTCCCCGTGTGGAACGCAACAATAGTAACAAATTATACTGTTTTCAATAAAGCACTTATATAATTTAATTTCACTTCATAAATTGTTTACCGAAATTACATGACTATTCTTACGCAGGGTGAGTTTATACTTATTTTTGAGTTATTTGGGCAACAACCACCTTAGTTATATTTTCGGAATTTCATAACTTGAAAGGTTAATTTTCTTTAATATTAATCATGTAGTTTTTGCAACTACAATCTTTACGTTGTTTAAAAAGTTATTGCGGATATTTGTCAATACAGAATGAGAAAGCAATCTTATTTCACTATTATTTCTCCTGCACTCAAAAAGAACCAACAGTAAATAGATTTTTATAACTAGAAGTTATAGTAGTTTTTAGTCCTACGAGCAAATAAAAAAACAATTTATTAATGGCTAAGACACTTAGTAGTAAGCAATTTACAAAGTGACAAACTACATAAACGTCATTAATTCACAATGTCACTATAAAGTAAACATATCATATAAACAAAACATCAAAGAAGACAAATTGGAATCTTTATTTCCTATTGGCAATTAACGGCGAAAAGAAACCCCTAGCTAATGAGACAGAAGAACGGTCGTTAGCCAGAATCAGTTCCACCACCAGCGGCGTAAACCCCCCTGTTACTCATCGCCAGTTTGTATTGCTTAGGCAAAAACCCTTATCACCTTCTTTAGCTCTACACAACGGTGTTTCTACGTACACATATAATCATTTAAACATCAAACACAAAATGATAATAGAATAGTCATTATGCTTAGTTATCATCAACAAGTGACTGCAGGAGCTCAAGTCACAGTTTATGATACAAAATATAAGTTTAATAACATGTTATTTTGTTTGTTCCTTTAACAGGACAGACCATACTAGTTATGATGGCTGGCATTCCCAGACAATTTTTGTTAGTTCAATACTGTATAAAATAAATAAATAATATTTTAATTATGTTTATGAAGTAGTTGGAGGGAGACAAAGAAAAGGGTACAGGAACTAGTTATAGAAACCAGTTACAGGAACTAGTCACCGTAACTAGTTACAGGAACCAGTTACAGGAACTAGTTGACTAATTAGAACGCTCCCTATAATTAGGAACTCATGGCTGACTGAAACAATTAAATATTTTGGTACAGTATTAACCGTACTATTGTCTTAATTTATGTAAAAAGGTGTACTTTAATGCAGTAAATAAACGGTTTAAGACAAATAGAGCAAATGGTGTAGGTTTTAATTAATATCTTAAGGTAATACCAAGAGTTGCATGTTGTCCAGCCTTTAAAAAGATCAGATTTCCTACAAAACCTCGTATTTTGATGATAAACCTCGTAATTCAATGATTGACACTGCAAAGAAATCACGGTTAGTAATTTTTCAAAATTTACATAATAAAACGCTATCTTTGTGGAAATGCAACAGCTTGTGATATGAGCAAATGTCTTCAGTGATAATATTTCTAATAAGTAGAAAAATAATACAAAAAATGATAAAAATTAATTATAACGTTAGGTGATTTAAATTTTAAAAATCAATTGATGTCCTCAAAGATATGATTTTTTCAGAGTAGAATTGTTCTTCGTTGATTAATCTGTTTAGCTGAAAATTTACATGCAGAGAAACACTTGATCTCCCCTCGGTAGGTATATCTAATAAAATATGTAAACCGATGTTGTTAAAACCGATATTGTGTGTTTATAATCATAGATACAAACCTAAATAATCTATTAACATCTTTTTAGCGAATTTCCCCTATAGGGAAGAAGCTATTACCGTAGTCGGCATGGTAAGACCTAGGCCCGGGACCATGATAACTTTTCTTTTTGAGGTCCCCAGACCCCAAAAACACCATTCGTTCGAAACTGTATATATATATATATATATATATGTGTGTGTGTGTGTGTGTGTGTGTGTGTCCGTGAGCACGATAACTCTCGTAAAAATGATCCGATTTTGATTAAATTTGGTATAAACGTGTAAAGCAGCATTTATGACTAAGTTCAAAAACCAGCCATATCGCTCCATCCGAAGGGGTATTTTGGGGGGGTTTTGTACCCCAAATATGGGTTTTTGAATTTTTTACACATAATTTTTGAAAAAGTCAAATATTTGTTTTCACCATTGGATTCAGCTTAAAAAACACACAAATTGGTATTTTGATCATTGCTCTACGTTAAATAGTTACATAGATATTGAAAGTGCTAAACACAGTACGTTGTCCAATGTTATTCTTATGGAGAATAAGAAAAATTGTATATCTCACTTATTTATCAACTTTTCCTGATGAAACTTGGTAAATTGCTTCATTTCGTTGTGGTCTATTAACATTTGTACTAAAAAACATTTTTTGGCCGATAGTTCCCGTAGCAGCAAACCTGCGTACTCAGCCCCATGTTATTCTTATGGAGAATAAGTAACCTATTATCTCCCTTAATTATGAACATAAATTAATAAAACTTGGTATGTAGCTTTACCTACTTGAGTTATATTGATGTTTGTATAGAACCTCATTTTTTGTGTTCCTTGCTTCAGCAAGCCTGCATACTCAGCCGCCATGTTATTCTTATGGAGAATAATAAAAATGTCATAAATCGTTTATTTATGAATGTATATTGATGAAACTTGGTTTGTGGATTTATGTGGTATTAAGATACATATATATGCATTGGAAATTCGCTGAGTACGCAGGTTTGCTGCCACGGGGCTATTTTGATATATTAACAAACGTATCAAATCTTATACATATGAATAATGTTTGCTTGCTTGGTTGATTGATGGCAACGTTGATCCCGAAAAACGGCTCCATTAATGTTCTTCAAACGTCAGAAATAACTCATTTCTCGGTTAAAAATAAGTTATCATTTGTACAAATCTATTTTCTTAAAACTCAACAAAAGTAACAATGCCTTATGGAGTTTAAAATTAAAACGAAAGAATCATAACAGCTGTTTATAATCAATCATTGAACTGTCAAACTACGAGTTTATGTATTAATATGTGGTTTCCTGAGAACAACGACTAAAACCATCGAATAAAGATTGAACATAGAGTGGCATGATCTAAAATGTATGTATGAAAAATATCACCTGTTTAGACCCTGAGTTATAATAACAACTGGAGTGACCTTAAACATGCAGAAAATAGGCAAATAAGCTTAGCAAATCAGTTCATCAGTAGAGGGGCTTGGAGAAAAAATTACTACTCCAAGTCTACTAAGCAAAATGACTGACCTTTACCAAGAAAAGCTCGGTCCCCAGGGTACTGGATATTAATTTTTTATGTTTATTATTAATATAATTTTCCAACCCTCCAGACCGTTGAAACATTAATTTAACGTTTGGGGCTGAGAGCGTTGGGGAGGGATAGTTAATGAGGTCAAAAGCGGCGTTAAACTGAACACAACCAGGTGAACGACTCCGAGTCACGGTTAATTTAAACTGACGGGGGAAGAAAACACCCCCTCACCCCCCCACCTAACCCCTACAGTGCCGTTAATGGGTTTGGATTAGGTGTAGTTGGTAGGGGTTGTGTTTAGTGAGTGTTGCATTAGTTGTGAGAAACTGATTAACAAGTAGGAGGATAAGGAAGATTACCAAGACAATCCTGAGTTTAAAAATAGATTCATATTTTAAATATATTTATCTAAATGAATTTATTTAAAATATTTCTTAAAACTTTGATGTTTAATATACTAAAAAAATAAATCAATAAAAATGTCCGTATGTTTTACACTGTACTAGAGTAAATTGGTGTTTGTGTAGGTAAAAATAACGTCATTAAACTAATTTCCTTTATTTCATTTGTTTTTTTGTTGTTGTTGTTTATCTATACTTATTTAAAAGGCGAGCAGGTTTTTTGTGACAATCACTCCTCCTTAACAACTGAACCGATTTTCATGTTTTTGGTGTCATTGGAAAGAGCCTAACGTGAAGTTGTGCAGGCAGTTTTTTTATAGAGAAATAATTTGTGAGTGAGGCCCTGAGGCCCCTTAAAGTTGAGTTTTTTTCCCACATTGGGAAACAACTATAAGTTTTAAGCAATCAGCTGGATAGAGTAAACACAGTTAATCAGCAGGCCATGTTGGTTTTGGAACGGTAACATAATATTTATACGGGAATGTCAGTATAATATTGCGTTGTGATCGCGAGCGAAGCCGCGACAGGCTACTAGTTATTTAAACAAATGTAATATATCTCTGTAACAGCTGCAAACAAACTTTTAACGATAAAATTAAAAAGGGGATATTAAGTGACAGATACTTTAATTAATTCAAAAACAATTATTTTCAAATTACCGATGTATTGATGTATACCTTTATATACCTTTATAACATGGACAAGGGAACTGTAGTCATAATATTCTTCCATGTCATGTGATGTCAATAATATCGACGTTCCTCTGATCATCTGTTGTGTGATGGAGTACGGAATCGTCTTGTTACTCATACCATCTCATCCAATTACTGTATTTTCGACCATATTGTAATGTGGGCAACACTTTATTTTGAGCTTGAACCACTCCGGCATTCATAAATTTTAATTTTTTACAATTACCTTTCTGTTGACTTTTACTTTTAATTGTGTGATAAAACTGAGTAGGACGACCTTTTGAATACATAAAACTTAGACTAGTACCATTGAATATGAAATTGATAAATCATTTTTCACTACAGAAAATTATAAAAACTAGTAGTCTGTCGCGGCTTCGCTCGCGATCACAAGGTAATAATTTATTATATTACTGACATTCCCGTATAAATATTGTGTTACCGTTCCAAAGCCATCATGGCCTGCTGATTAACTGTGTTTACTCTATCCAGCTGACTGCTTAAAACTTATAATTATTTCCCAATGTTAAGCTTATGGGAAAAAATCTACTTTAAAGGGCCCCAGGGCATCACTCACAAATTATTTCTCTATAAAAAAAGTTTCCTGCACAACTTCACGTTAGGCTCTTTCCAATGACACCAAAAACATGAAAATCGGTTCAGTAGTTTAGGAGTGACTGTCACAAAAAACCTGCTCGCATATTAAATAAGTACAGATAGTAAGAACAGGAAATAAATTAACGCTTTTTTAGTTTATAAAACGTTAGTTGATGTTTAACTGTACAGTTTAGTCATGGAGAGCTTCAAATGCGTTTAGTAAGTTAAACTAGTTGATACGTCTTCGTTCCCTACCACCGTGAAAGACTTCTCGTGAAATGGATGGCGTTGTTGGAGTGTGAGGAGGGGTGGAATGGAGGGTTTTGAGGTGGAGAGGAGGTGTGGGGGAAAGGGAGAGGGGTCATGTTAATGATCCCAACAACCGACTGCTGGACGCTTAGTCGGGCGACAACGGCTTTGATGTTTCGGCCAATTTGAGTTAGGTAATTTGGTTATGACCTAGCTCAATTTAAGCCCAAAACGTTTAATAAGCCATTTGATTGCGTTTAGTGTCCACTACTACGATTGTCGCGATGCTTTTGAAGTGGATGGTTTGTCATTAGCATGCATCGTGTTGCAATTATACAATACGTGCTGTAGGTGGTGGCTTGATGGCCTGTAATCGAGGGAGGGGGGAGTTACCCCTACCACTACCTTCCTTATACACACCTTTGGATAAAGTCATTTGATTTGTTTTTATCGTTACATTTGATCACAGCTGGTCGGTAAACACCGTAACATTTCACTGGTAGGTTATTAGTTGGTTTTAACCAATTCTGTAGATCATGTATGGTATTTTAGTTTCAGAAATCTCCTTTATAATTATGCTGTTACCCGCAGGCTTCGGCCAGAAAATGATTTTTAAAACTATGATAGTTGTGTGCTGCATTCTGTGGTTAGCCCGTGGAACTACTACGAATCAGGATCAGCTGTTTGAATCCTCATCAGCTCAAACAAAAATGAATGTCCATATGGAATACATGAGAACTTTGAACCCTCGAGGGGCAAAGCCCTATAGGGTTTTCGCAACATTAATATTGTTACGTGTTACTCAGGACTATCAAGTATCTCTGTGTCAAATTTCAACTCAATCAGTCCAGTCAGTGGTTAGAGCGTGATTGAGCCACAAATATCCAAACAAACAAACTTTCACATTTACATTACTAGCTGTTACCCCCAGGCTTCGCCCCGCAAATGGTTTACACAAACTATGAACGTTGTGTGTGCTGCATTCTGTGGTAAACCCTTGGAACTACTACGAATCAAGATCAGCTGTTTGTATTTACATTAGCTCAAAACAAATTAACGTCCATAAGAAATACTTGGGTAATTTTTCGGGGTCTCTGGTGGAGCCCTAAGATCAGATCAGGATGAAAACCATTTAGTTTTCCTATTTTTTGCCTAAAGAATCAGTATACAAAATACAAAATGTCAACTCTCTAGGAAAATGGGAAGAAGGAGAATTCGTGAATAGTAAGTGACGGCTTTGCCTTTTATAGGTATAGATTATAATAGAATAATCACACTTGTCAATGAATTGTAATTTTTTGGCAAATAAAAACGTTGACTTACAGCCGAGCTGTGGGACGTGGTAGCTCAGAGGTAGGGCCTCCCAGCCAAGCGTGCTAAACCGTAGGTTCGATCCCGGCTGACTGCTATGGGACGTGGTAGCTCAGAGGTAGGGCCTCCCAGCCAAGCGTGCTAAACCGTAGGTTCGATCCCGGCTGACTGCTATGGGACGTGGTAGCTCAGAGGTAGGGCCTCCCAGCCAAGCGTGCTAAACCGTAGGTTCGATCCCGGCTGACTGCTATGGGACGTGGTAGCTCAGAGGTAGGGCCTCCCAGCCAAGCGTGCTAAACCGTAGGTTCGATCCCGGCTGACTGCTATGGGACGTGGTAGCTCAGAGGTAGTGCCTCCCAGCCAAGCGTGCTAAACCGTAGGTTCGATCCCGGCTGACTGCTATGGGACGTGGTAGCTCAGAGGTAGGGCCTCCCAGCCAAGCGTGCTAAACCGTAGGTTCGATCCCGGCTGACTGCTATGGGACGTGGTAGCTCAGAGGTAGGGCCTCCCAGCCAAGCGTGCTAAACCGTAGGTTCGATCCCGGCTGACTGCTATGGGACGTGGTAGCTCAGAGGTAGGGCCTCCCAGCCAAGCGTGCTAAACCGTAGGTTCGATCCCGGCTGACTGCTATGGGACGTGGTAGCTCAGAGGTAGGGCCTCCCAGCCAAGCGTGCTAAACCGTAGGTTCGATCCCGGCTGACTGCTATGGGACGTGGTAGCTCAGAGGTAGGGCCTCCCAGCCAAGCGTGCTAAACCGCAGGTTCGATCCCGGCTGACTGCTATGGGACGTGGTAGCTCAGAGGTAGGGCCTCCCAGCCAAGCGTGCTAAACCGTAGGTTCGATCCCGGCTGACTGCTATGGGACGTGGTAGCTCAGAGGTAGGGCCTCCCAGCCAAGCGTGCTAAGCCGTAGGTTCGATCCCGGCTGACTGCTATGGGACGTGGTAGCTCAGAGGTAGGGCCTCCCAGCCAAGCGTGCTAAACCGTAGGTTCGATCCCGGCTGACTGCTATGGGACGTGGTAGCTCAGAGGTAGGGCCTCCCAGCCAAGCGTGCTAAACCGTAGGTTCGATCCCGGCTGACTGCTATGGGACGTGGTAGCTCAGAGGTAGGGCCTCCCAGCCAAGCGTGCTAAACCGTAGGTTCGATCCCGGCTGACTGCTATGGGACGTGGTAGCTCAGAGGTAGGGCCTCCCAGCCAAGCGTGCTAAACCGTAGGTTCGATCCCGGCTGACTGCTATGGGACGTGGTAGCTCAGAGGTAGGGCCTCCCAGCCAAGCGTGCTAAACCGTAGGTTCGATCCCGGCTGACTGCTATGGGACGTAGTAGCTCAGAGGTAGGGCCTCCCAGCCAAGCGTGCTAAGCCGTAGGTTCGATCCCGGCTGACTGCTATGGGACATGGTAGCTCAGAGGTAGGGCCTCCCAGCCAAGCGTGCTAAACCGCAGGTTCGATCCCGGCTGACTGCTATGGGACGTGGTAGCTCAGAGGTAGGGCCTCCCAGCCAAGCGTGCTAAACCGTAGGTTCGATCCCGGCTGACTGCTATGGGACGTGGTAGCTCAGAGGTAGGGCCTCCCAGCCAAGCGTGCTAAACCGCAGGTTCGATCCCGGCTGACTGCTATGGGACGTGGTAGCTCAGAGGTAGGGCCTCCCAGCCAAGCGGGCTAAACCGTAGGTTCGATCCCGGCTGACTGCTATGATACTTTTCACGAGCTGTCGCCACTCTCTTCCCCATGTAACTATTACCGCTAACGGTTCCTCGCAGTGTTTCGATAGCCGCACAGGCCTACTACTGGCCTAAGGCGACGGGCAGTTAAGATTTAGTAATACCCCCGTCGCAGCAAACCTGCATACTCAGCGAATTTACAATGAATATACAACATAACACATTAAAACACTTGACATGATTGATAATAAATATATTCACAAACAGCGATATTTAAAATATTAATTATTCTCCATAAGAACATAACATTGGGGATGAGTACACAGGTTTGCTGCAACAAGGCACACAAAATAATGGGTTTGTATGCAAATATCAATACAACTCATCTTAGTGAAGTCACATACCAAGTTTTATCCATATACATTCATAAATAAGCGATATGTAACATTTTAAGTATTTTCCATAAGAATAACATTAGGACCAAGTACATAGTTTGCTGCTACAGGAACCATAGGCGAAAAATTTTACTGTGCAAACAACAATAAACCACAACCAGATGAAGCCATATACCAAATTTTGTCAGTTTATGTTTATAAATAAGAGAGATATACAATTTTTCTTTTTATCCATAAAAATAACATTAGACAACGTACTGTGTTTAGCACTTTCAATAACTCGGTAACCAATTGACGTAGAGCATTGATCAAAATACCAAATTGTTTGTTTTTTAAGCTGAATTAAATGATATCAATTAAAATTTAATTTAAATAATGTTACATGTGAAAACCCCAAATAACACATTTTTGGGGTACAAAACCCCCAAAAACCCCCCTTCGGATGGTGCAATTCATCTGGTTTTCGAACTCGTTCAAATAAATGGTACTTTACACATTAGTACCAAATTTCATTATGATCGGACCTTTTTTACGAGAGTTATCGTGCTTACGGACACACACACACACATATATATATATATATAAATATATTTATATATACATATATACAAATTTGAACGAATGGTGTTTTCGACATCTGGGGACCTCAAAACAAAAAGTTATCATGGTCTCAGGCTTAAGAGACCATGAGACCTACGGTAATATCTTCTTCCGTATAGGGGAAATTCGCTAAAAACAAATCAACAGTGAAGGTGAAAACTTTCCCTTCTACCCTTTGTTTGCTAGATGGCTATCAAGCTGCTTACAGTAAAAACACACTTATTACAACACTAACTAATTAAGTGCGCTAATATACTGTACTACCACATCCTAAGTAATTACCATTTTTGAAATATGATACATCGCGGGTACTATTGTACAGACCTACTTAAAATGAGGACCTCAACCACGATTTTGCGTAAAATTATGGATATTTCATACCGAATTGTGTCGGAACCTATACAGGCCAAATTAGAAAACCGGTAATGTTTGGGCTTGGTGTTTTAGGGGAGGAACTAAATAGTTGATTAGGTCATTTGAGGTGTTACTTTGATTACTACGAGTCTAACTGATTTCAGTCACGGCTAATTTGAGTCAATTGGAGGGAGAACTTTTACCCCTTAACTGACGTTTCAGCTCGTAGATCTGTTTGGTAATAGGTTTGGTGGTTGTAGGTACTGTGTTATTCGTGAACAGTTTAGATTAGGTAATATTAATGTCCAAGCAACTGCTGCACAATGTAGCAGCTGCCACTTGCTTGTCGTTATATAATGGCTGGGTAGCAAAGTGGTTAGCAGCTTACTTGATACTCTGAAGTTCACCAGATCCTGAACAAAATACTGAGAACATGTTTTGAAGGTTCGATACTGGATTCAGCCACCATTGGTCTTTGGCTATTAATTAAAGATTCTAGCTGAGGAATCAGTCGGTCATAGTCAGCAACAAGGCTACACAAGGCATCTCACCCATTCTACGCTCATTCATTCATATTCGCCTTAAAATACGCCCTAGTTGCGTCGGCGCCTTACGCAGTGGTTCAGTGATTATTCCAAATCTGTTTTTATTTTCTTTTGTGTATATCTATGCCAGTGACATTTTTTTAACGTTTTGGTATGGAACGGTTCAAACCCTAGTCTTGTTACTATCTAAGGTCCACTTTTTCTTAGAAAACATAATTAATTAATAGCTAAATGACAAATAGCTAGGTGCACTATACAAATAGCTAGGTACACTCGGCTAGGTAGCTGAAATAAGCTAGGTCCAGTTTCGAACCTTCTAACAATTTTTTTATTTTGATCAGGATTGATCTAACAAACCTCGGAAAATCGTTATATAATCTTGATACAATTGGGGTTCCTTCCCCGCATCAATGCAATTTTCTTAATAGACGACGGGGAGTTGAAACAAGCACAATGTGGGCGACCTTTTACAAGAGTTCGCAAACATTTGAGCTCTAATATCGCTCTGCGGCCAAGAATGGCTTCATCTATAATGCATTCAATAAGACCAACATTTACCAATATCCCTCACTTGCTTGACTGTCTATACCACTGTTCCTTATCAACCGTTTTCAAGGCAGCAATATCCTCATCAAACTGTCAATTAAACATGTAAGATAGGAATCACCTAACTGATTAAATACGAGTATCATCATCTATAATATTAGTAGCTTTCTATTTGAAGCTATATCAACCTAAAAATAAAAATATTTTTCTAATTTAAAATATGAAATTGTGTCAAATAAGTATATTTAGTTTGTACACTAAAGATATTTCAATAGATACAACACAGATCACTCTTTAGTTTGTCACTTTGCCGTTTACGATATTCAGATTTGCTACGTCCACGTTGTGTCTCCTAAATAAATATAATATAGTTACACAACGCAAATTATCTTTTGTATAAATATTTAATACGGTACACTTACTTATTTATTTATTTATCAAGTGGATGTTAAAACAAACATACTTTATGATGTGTTAGTACACGTGTCAAGGAATAGTGTAAGGGAACACTAACCTATACCAAAAATAATTATAACTTTTACTCAACACTTATGACTTAAAAAATAAGGTTACATACTTTGTCGTCATCAAGCCACTAGTTTATATGATTACTAGTTTCGGGAATAGTTTTGTCCTATTATCAAATCTTGATGTATCAAAGAAGAAAATACTGTCATCGTCTTGAGTTTAAAAACATTTCAACACTAAACACAAACTTGTATACTGATACATAGAAACATTAAACATTTAAAAATTTACAAGTGGACACTTTATTTCCCATATGTATTTATTCAACACGCATCTATTTATTTGGAATTTACTAATTTAAACGACATTTTTACAATGTTAGCGAATTTCCCCTGTGGGGAAGAAGCTATTACCGTAGTCGGCATCGTAAGACCTAGGCCCGGGACCATGATAACTTTTCGTTTTGAGGTCCCCAGATGCAAAAAACACCATTCGTTCAAAACTGTATATATATGTCCGTGAGTACGATAGCTCTCGTAAAATTTAATCCGATTTTGACGAAATTTGGTATATACATATGCATTTATGACTAATTTCAAAAACCAGAAAGGTTGACCTATCCGAAGGGGTATTTTGTGGGGGGGTTTGTCCCCCAAAATGTTTTTTTTGGGTGTTTTTACATAATTTTTCGAAAAAAAAAATCAAATTTTAGTTTTTTTACATTAGGATTATCTTAAAAAGACGTACAATTTGGTGTTTTGATAATTTCTCTACGTCAAATGGTTACAGATATATTGAAAATGCTAAACACAGTACGTTCACCAATGTTATTCTTATGGAGAATAAGAAAAATTGTAATAAAAAATATATATATATTTTCTATCTTAAAATATATATATATATATATATATATATATATATATATATATATATATAGATCTTGCTTATCTATGAACTTATCCTGATGAAACTTGGTATATTGCTTCATATCATTGTGGTCTATTGATATTTGCACTAAAAACATTTTTTTGTCGATAGTTCCTGTAGCAGCAAACCTGCTTACTCATCCCCCATTTTATTCTTATGGAGAATAAGTAACGTGTTATCTCCCTTAATTATGAACATAAATTAATAAAATTTGGGATGTGGCTTTACCTACTTGAGTTATATTGATATTTGTATAAAACCCCATTTTTTGTGTTTCTTGCTTCAGCAACCCTGAATACTCAGCCGCATGTTATCTTTAAGGAGAATAATTAAAATGTCAAAAATCGTTTATTTATGAATGGTATATTGATGAAACTTGGTATGTGGCTTTATGTGGTATTAGAATTCATATTTATGCATTGGAAATTAGCTTAATCTGCAGGTTAGCTGATCCGGGGGTATTTTTAATTGTCTTGTAACATATGTTGTAGATGATTACCCGTCTATTACATTAGTGTAAGTATTAATATGTTGTTGTGTATTGATCCGTGTTTTACCACAACTTGAGTAAATGTAACATGATGAAAACCCATGTTATAATGGTTAACAGGATAAAATAAAACTACGTCTCACAAATCTACAAAATATATTTAAATATATATATATACTGTACTTACATACAAAACGATAAAAATACAAAAAGATTGTAAAGCTATTTGTTTAGATTTACCGTCTTGTATGTAAGTAAATTTTAAGTGTAAATATATTTTGTAGGGTTGTGAGACGTAGTTTTATTGTATCCTGTTAACTGTAACAACACGTTTTATATTACCTCAAGAAACTATATAATGGTGAAAAAAATTCTTCAGAACATTGTGACAGTTTGAGTAGATAATAATTGTTAAGCTATTGAGGTTAAAGTTGTGTTCAGTCATAACCGAAAGGCACTCAAATTACCTGAACGAATCAAATTAGTGAAAACATCAAAGGCGATACAGTTGCAAGAACTAATCGTCCAGTTCCCCTCCTCCTCGAGTAGCTTTCCCCTCCTCCTCCATTAGCTTCCCCTACCTCTCCTTAATAACTGAACTAAACCTAAGAGCCTTAACGGCAACCGAGGGGTAAAGTTTCCTCAAACAATTCAAATTTGACTGAGATTGTTCAGCATTCTAGCCAGATTACCACCACTTTTGACCTCACTGCCTCCACCTTCCCTCCCCTGGAACTTCCACCTCGTAACATCAACCGTTTGGCGTGAATTACTGACCTTTAAGGTGATGATTTTAAAACTTGTCATATGTAACTTTTTTTTTGGTTTTTATAAATGATTTCTTCTATTCTGTTTCTTATTTAATTTTAAAACTAAAACTATTACAGAGTTACGAAGGGTCACATTGTGCTTATTTAGAATAACTAAAAATAATTCATTGTTCGTAACCATCGAATACTCAACCTTAATATTGTATCCGTCGAATTTCGACGGGCACCAACTATTCACTATTCATGTTAGTTCATTACACTAGTGCTAAGTGTTAATATGTTTTAGTCTACTGATTCGTGTTTTAGCACATACTGATGAGTGATAATGATAACTCAAATTCTTCAGAAGCATAGAAACAATTTTAGAAAATAATATTTGTAATTAAATTATTTTGGTTTAAGTTGAGTTGGGTCATGACCAAAAGGCACTAAAATTACCTAAACAATTCAAATGAGTGGAAACATCAAAGGCGTTATATTCGCTAGAACTGAGCGTCCAGTTTGTTTGGAATCATTAGCTCCTCATCTCCTCCTCTACTATTCTTCTCCTCCCCTCTTCCCCTCCTATACTTCTCACCACCTCTCCTCCTCCTCCCCTCCTCCCCTCCTCTCCTCCACCCCTCCTCACCTCCTCACCTCCTCACCTCCTCACCTCCTCTCCTCCTCTCCTCCTCCCCTCCTCTCCTCCTCCCCTCCTCCCCTCCTCTCATCCTCTCCTCCTCTCCTCCTCTCCTCCTCTCCTCCTCTATCCCTCCTTAATAACTCAACCAAATCGAAGATCCTTAACGGCTGCTGACGGGTAACATTATATCAAACAATTCAAATCTGACTGAGATTGTTCACCATTCTAGCCAGTTTAACGCCACTTTTGACTTCATTAAACCCCCTTTTGACTTCTTTATTTCATCCCCTAAAACGTCCAGCACCTAACATCAATGTTTTGACACTAGACATATACGTAATACTAATAAGACACATTTCGATATTAATTCATTTTTGACCGGCCTGACTGACTGGAAGTGATTCCTTCAATAACTAAAAATGACTGAATAAAACCTCCCATAGATCTTATGGTAGGATAAAAAACAATATAGTTTAAAGATATTCTAGTATAGAAAATTTGATTCTTCTCAAAAACAATAAGTGCCTTAGTGTTATTGACTACTGATAGAAAATATAACAAAACAACCCATAGATCAATATGCCAATGAGTCAGTCCTGACGGTGTTGTCATATCAATAAGAATAATGTTAGTACGATGACGCGCGTGCTGCATCACCTGTGATAATATGATTCCATTACATCAACAGCTGTTGAGCTCCCTCTCTACTCTGAGTGTGCAATCGTTCTGTAATCACCCAATTTTGGTCCAATTATTGGCTTTCCGACAGTTATGGTTATGGGAAAAGGCTTAATTTGCGCTTTAACCACTCCAAAGCCCAATAAGCTTGATACTAGTGTTTAAACTTAAACATTGAGTTGTTTATTCATTCGATTGAATAGTTAGGCAATTTTATAAAAAAGAAAATAAATAGTTACATACGACTGTATCACATCAAATAGTTAAAAGCCATCTAAAATCTGGTTACTGAATGGTTATTTGTTGTATTATTCCTCGCTATGATTGGGCAATATAGCATTGTACAGAAAGTCTGAATCTGCTGTTAGGTACCTCGTAAAGATAATCAACGATTAGTGTTGGGGGTATCGAATACCGAATCAAAAAAGTATTCGAATACACCTGAGATTTAAAAGTTAGGAACACATTGAAACGTATTAAAATATGTTTGATCAATTACTTCCAAATTTAATCTTTGAATTCACAGTAAATGATTAAAAAATCGAACTGTCAATGTACTAGACATTCAACGCTTAAAATATAGTATTTTTTATTTGTATAATTTCTCACGAGTGATTAAAACCACTCGTGAAAAAAAATGTTAATATTTTTAATATTACAAAAATTGTAATTACAAAATATCATATTGCATCAAAATTCTGGCTTGGCTATCAGAGTAAAAAATTCAATAAATCATTAAAATTACCAAGCATTATTTTGCGACTAATTACTTAAGCAGATTTTTTTAAATAAACCACCTAAACTCACTTATTTATATTTATTCAGAAACTAAAATAAAATATTTCATAACAAAATGCTCAAATTTATGGTTGGCACGCCCGGACGAATTTGTGTGCAAATATGTATTCGATTGCAAACATCCCAGTATGTAGAATACACATCATTCGATACTATAAAAGATGACTATTGGAAATATCTCTTCCATTTTTACTCTTGAGTGATTCTCTACTCATAGTAAAAACTGAATACGAACTTATATTTTTTTTACTGTTAAAAAACTAAGCCATAATTAATATCATTTATTCCAACTTGAAATATTATAAGTGCCAAATCGCCAAAACCATTCTTCATATTTAAAAATACGTTGTGGGATGGAGAGGAAATGGGGGAGGAGTTAATGAGGCAAAAACCTTAAATGAGACGAGTAAATTACATTTGTTACGGACACTTTTACGTGATGAGGGAGAGAAGACGCGTATCCTTCTCTCTCCGTGTAGGCTTACCTCATTTACTCTTGTTTCTTGTTGGTTTAGCTTTAATTGGCCACAAAACATGTTTAAATACAAGTCAACATTGTAACATTCTATCTTGAATTACGGTTACTAGTATTGTGGTTCTAGATGCCTACTGATACGAAATGGTCGTCATTACTGTGATAGTAGTATGATGGTAGAAGGTGGTGTGGTTGTTGCCATAGTAAACATTCCTATTCACCGTATTATGGATGAAAGTGATATCTCGGGGCTGTGGCAAGTGTCACTTAGTGGACAGGGTGTTTGGAATCACTTCGAGTAAGGTTGAACACTTGGTGGGTGTTTCAATGATATTAGATATTGTACTGGGTCTGTAGATATTATCATATTTAATTTTTTGGGGGGAATTTCCTATGGAAAAGTGAACTATTAGCAAGACCCGCGAGGTAAACTTAAGCCTTGGAACACCATAGAAGTTCATAACGTGACCCCCTGAACACATTTTGGGGTGTAGTTCAAAATTATATAAATATATATGTGGGTATTTGCTCTTTTAGTGGTCGAATTTATTGTCCGATTTACTTTAAATGTAGTAGGGGCATTCCTTTCTATAATCAGTTGAACATGTTCGTTGGGCAAAACAATCGGAAAACGCTAACCCCATTTTCTTCGATTTTATATTTAAAATGTTGAGTTTTGGGCCCAAAAAGGGTCAGAAAACCCCCGGATGTAAAATTAATGCATGTAAAACATGGAGATAGTCAGACAAAAGTCTTGTCTGACATAAAACACAGTACGTTGTTTTATGGGGGTTTACATTAGAAAGGCCTGTTATTCATATGTTGGTGTAGTTTCAAATATAATTATCACCCCCAGATTCCCCACACCTACTTTTAATCCTGACTGGTCCTTCCTCTAACCTTATAAAGCGCTAAATTATATTCCCTGCATTGCAAATAAATAGAACCAGGATCAACAGCACAGCCAGATATTCTTTATATTTCAATAAAAATTGGAATAAATGTACGATTTATCACTAATTTTAAATTTTCAACTTTTTTTGTGGAAATTCACTTCCCTCATGTCAGCATGCTACGTGAACTTGTTTAACCAATAACATGAATAAAGGACTAACATTTTTCTTTGTTTTATTCGTTTTATTCGGGCTTTCAAAAGTTCAACTTTTAGAGAGACTGATAGTAATAGTATAGTAATATGTTTTACAGTTTTACGTAATTATCCTATTTGTGGAACACCTTATAAATATTAACTCCAGGGAGCTTTACAGTAAATTATTACGACTGCACTTTACGATATATACTACACTTAGTAATTTATTTGTAACAGTAAAGTCAAATATGGACTTTATTCATCTTTCGTCAACTCTATTTCACGGCAAATTAAGCTTTTCTCTGCAACGCAATTACTTGACAGCAGCGAGTAATCAAGACGCAAAAAAGTTATCAAACAAACAAAGGCTGTTGAAGACTTTCCATAATTTTAGTTTTTATATGTTTTATTATTTATTTATTTCTATTTCATATCCAAACATCTAGTCACTGGAAGTATAAGAACAAAATAGAACGCAAATGATCAAGTCTACTGTATATTGTACTAGCTGTTCCCACAGGCTTCGCCCCGCAAATAATTTATAAATACCCCCGTCGCAGCAAACCTGCATACTCAGCAAATTTCCAATGAATATAAAAACAATTAACAGGATTCATAAGAAATATATTCGCAAACAAGCGATATTTAAAATATTAATTATTCTCCATAAGAATAACATTGGGGATGAGTACGCAGGGTTGCTGCAACAAGGCACATAAAATAATGGGTTTTTATGCAAATATCAATAGAATTCATCTTAGTGAAGTCACATTCCAAGTTTCATCCATATACATTCATAAATAAGCGATATATAACATTTTAAGTATTTTCCATAAGAATAACATGGGGACCAAGTACCTAGGTTTGCTGCTACAGGAACCATAGGCGAAAAATTGTTTTTTTGTGCAAACAACAATAAACCACAACCAGATCAAGCCATGTACCAAATTTTGCCAGTTTATGTTCATAAATAAGCGAGTTATTCAATTTTTATTTTTCTCCATAAGAATAACATTAGACAACGTACTGTGTTTAGCACTTTCAATATCTTGTTAACCAATTGACGTAGAGCAATGATCAGAATACCACATTTTTTTAAGCTGAATTCAATGGTATAAATTAAAATTTGATTTAAATTAAAATTACATGTGAAAACCCCCCCAAAACCCCCCTTTGGATGGTGCGATTTGTTACAAGTTCAAACTCAAACTTGCCGCCATATCAGAAACATCTAGAAGGCACTACCGCGCACAGGAGTAACTGACAACAATGCAGTCACGTGACCCGCCTCGCTCATAAAACTGGACGACGGCGGCTTCTCGTTCTCTTAGCCCGGAACTATTCGGTGTAACATCATCTAAAACCTTTTCCTAAATTCAATACCGCGTTTATTTGCCAATTCCAAAAGTTCGTCGATTTGTTAACGGGGTGCATCCCATACGTTTTCTATTTCGCGAATTGTTTTAAAGAAAAGGCCGAAATTCGCGGTACAATCACATTCGTATTAATTAATTAATAAAACTTTTTTCTAAATTACACGTGCTAAGAGCAGGTTTTAACACTGCCATTCTTGTCGTTTTACGGGGAATAAATTAAACAACTGGTATTATTAATATTAAGTGCATAGTAGTGTTACAGTGTATTAATATTGTGAGCGTTTTGTGTATGTAATTTTCTACAATGTTCATGTGAGTAATATTTATTAGTTTTACATACTTGGTTATATTTCATAGGGCACATGTCATAACTGGTACTGGTCAAAGTTTAATAATTGTTAAGTTTAAATTCATTTATCTTTGTTAATTATTTGATGTAATATCGTATTCACAAATCATTTATAGCAACTCTCTATTTGTCATAATTTAACTTAAAGATATTTTTTCCTGTACAAGAATTAATTTGTATTAAGCAAGAAAACTTTTGGAAAATATTTAAACTCAAATCAATTGTCTTTAAACTAAAATAATTGTAAGAGCTGGAAATTAAGTATAATACAAAATTCTAGGAAATTTAGTATCAATAGAACAGAGTGTTACTGTTTGGTTGATTTAAAAAAAAAAAGAGTAAAATTAATTAAGCAGCAGTTCAGAGCTCAGATCAGGAACCACTTCATATTATAAATAAGTTAATCATGAATCATATGAATGTATAATTTAAATTGGTGGTAAAAAGATATAGGAGGATAGAGTGTGTCGGAGGTCAGGAGGCTTAGTTAGGAGGACTAATACATTATTATTTATTCCCGACCACTCGCTTGTTTTAATAGACCGCCATTTGATTAACTAGGAATTCCTGATTATCACATTACGATACTTTAACTTGAGAACTGCTTTTGATTATTTTAAATACAAAATACAAAAACAAAAAAATATTAAAAATAAAAAGGCCAGAAATCGACCAAAGCCATAACCTCTAAGGTGATCTATATTACATTAATTTAAAATACTATTTTCCGGCTCTAATTTAATTATGTATGTGTTGTAATGTCTTTGCTCAGATTTGAATAAAATAGTTTCTTGCAATCAGATTCTTCTTTCAAGCAACCCACAACTAAATCAGAGATCCACGAGTGTTTTTGGGCCCAGCAACACTCGCTCTGCATTACTGTAATTGACAAATTAAATTTAAATGTGAATATATAATATATAATAGAGATTAATTCAAGAACAATACAACAAGTTGTAGCAGGCAGACACTGATTTGTGGGTTGCAATTGTGGCGAAATATGACCAATTAATTGTTATTGATATTTTTGTTATATTACTGTGCAAATTATTCATATTTTGTTAGATTTAGATATTGATTAAAAAAATGTTTTATGGACGTCAATATGTCACAACAGCAAGAGATAGGGCGGCAAGGGTTCAATCACGTTATCTAGGAGTTCAAGGTTCGGATAGATCCGCTCCAGTTGTGATACAGGTAGAGCAGGCCCCTCAGGCGAACAATAATTTAGATTTACCGCATTCCCATTCAGGTGCGCATGTCAGCTTGGAAAATAGGTTACGTGATGCAAAATTATTGCCCGAGAATTTTGAACCACGGGTAGACTCCACACATGTTCGATACACGCCAAGACAGGATTGCGCAACCGACCCTTTTTGCACGCGTGACCAAACAGGTCAGGATTTTAGCACGCTCTCAACGACTGATCGCACCGTTGTAATCGAATTAGTTAGGAAACTACAACCTTGTTCAGGGGAGAATGAGTCACATCTTATTCAGTTTTTGAAACAAGTAAACACGATTTTTCAGATTGTTCGGGTTGGTCACAATGAAGTAATTAAATTAATTTTGCCTCAGACGCAAGCACATCTTTTTGGAATTTGGTCACATGGTTTGGAATTGAATCTTACATGGGATAATTTACACTTTTCAATCTTGACAGCCTTTTTTCCAGGATTACAGTTAGAGCGAGTAGTAAACAAGTTTGTTAAAAGATTACAATGGCCCCAAGAAACCTTTGTAGCATTTATCAATGATGTTACTTCCTCAGCCGTAGCACTCCAGTGCAATTTTCCAGACGAATATTTAATTGATGTAATTCTCTCGAATATTAATCCACGCATGCGCAATAGTTTTTCATTTTGTGAGAAACCCAAGACAATTTGGGAATTAAAACATTTAGCAAATGCAGTAAATGCGTCAGTCCAGGCGGACAATCATTATTTCAGTACCTTTCCCCCACTTCAACAAGCAACTGTACCTAACCCCATCACTCACCGAGTTTTTGAACAAAAATCACAGGTTAAATGTTTTACATGTGGGAAGCAGGGGCACATCGCACGATTTTGTAGGCAGGGAAATGCACGAGGCAATTTAATGAGGAGGTAGTTAAATTATCACAAACGAACACCTCCATTTCTGTAGTTCCATTAGATTTTTCCTTGAGATTACCGACAGTAAAGTTTTTTATTCCATACAATACATCACAGAAAGCACTTATAGATACTGGTTCAACAAGTTTTTTAATAGATAATACATTTTTTCAAAGCATTAAATCATCACCGAGCATTAAGGAAGTTATTAAAACTAAGATGTTGATTAAATCTATTAATCAGCAAAGCACCATGGTTAGGAAATTAGTTAAGCTTCATTTCAAAATAGGCAATTTTTCATGGACATTTGATTTTTTTATAGTTAATTCACTTCCGTTTCCCATCATTTTAGGTGTAAATTTTATGCAGAAATCCCAAATGAATTTAGACTTTTCTAGTAACACTATTAACTTTAAATTCAATAATGACAGTAAGATTCAAATGAGTGACATTTTTGTGAAGCAACAGCAGCCTGATAGTAATTTTTTATTAGAACTTTCCGACGCAAATAAAATTCATTCACAGGAAACAGAGGAATTTTTACAGAAAATATTGCAAGAATACCCCTCGGTCATAACAGAGAGGATAGGGCAGGCCCGCGTCTCTCCTTATCACATCAGCTGTTTGGTAGATAAGCCTATATGCTCCCCACACTACCCCGTCCCTCCAGATAAGATGAATGCTATGAGAAATATTACTGATGAGTTGCTCAAAAATAATGTAATTAGGAAGTCAACTAGTATGCACTGTGCTCCAGCCTTTTTAGTCGCAAAAGCGGACAAAAATAAATTCAGATTAGTTTGCAATTACAGGAAGATAAATGAATATATTTCATATGACGCTCACCCCTTACCTACTTTAAATTCAGCCTTTGAGTTTTTGAGTAAATCCAAGTATTTCACATCATTAGATATGAATAATGCCTTCTTTCAAATCCCATTAGATTCACAATCAAGACAGTATACAGCATTTTGCACTCCGTATGGTTTATTCGAATTTAACACAGTACCACAGGGCCTGAAAATCGGATCCCAAGCACTTACTAGAGTTATGGATGAAATTTTGGGCGATTTTAAATTTAAATTTGTCTTCAATTTTTTGGATGATTGTTTAATTTATAGCGACAATTGGGAAGATCACAAGCAACACATCTTACAGGTTTTAGATAAGTTTAAGGAATACAATGTCACAATAAATCCGGAAAAAATTAGGATAGGCCATACCTCCATAAAATATTTAGGGCACGTCATTTCGAACAGAACACTTTCACTGGACCCCGATAGAATTGAACCAATTTTGAAATATCCCAGACCCCGTAATTTGAAACAACTTCAGCGATTTTTAGGATGTGTAAACTTTTATTCACGCTTTATTAAGGATTTTTCCAAAATAGCCTTGCCACTAAATAACTTAAGGAAGAAGAACGTTAAATTTCAGTGGACAGCCACACACCAGAAAGCTTTTGATGAATTAAAAAATTCCCTTGTTTCGTCAACTCAACTAACATTGCCAGATTTTAATGGAGATTTTGTTGTCACCTGTGACGCATGTGACAATGCGATTTCAGCAGTTCTACAAATGAAAGAGGGAGATAATCTTTTACCGGTTCATTTTGCATCCAGAACATTAAGTGAAACAGAACGTAAATACCCCATGCATAAGAAGGAATTTTTAGCATGTTTATATGGAGTTGAGAAATTTAGGCCATATTTAAACAAGAAGTTTACACTACAAACCGATAATTCTGCCGTGATGTACATTTTGAAAAATAAGGGTAAACATACAGCTCAATTTGATAGGTGGGTGTTACGTCTTTCAGAGTTTGATTTTGAAATAGAAAATATTAGGGGTAAATTAAATGTAGTGGCAGATGCCTTATGTAGAGTCTTCAAGGATGATACGGATAATACCGTTAAAATCATCGAGGATTCTGCATGTTGCACTCTGCAATGTTTTCCAGAACTATTTACCTCAATTAGGGAGAAACAGGCACAAGACCCGAGTTTAAGCTTAATTATTTCAGATTTGAGAAATAAAATTCCAGTCAAGAACCACTCATTACGCAATAATATTTTGTATTTTGGTAAACAGGGCAGAAAAAGCAAAATAGTAGTTCCAGAGTCCATGCACACTTTTATTGTTAAATATTTTCATGAGAATCCTATGTTTGCACATGCGGGCATAGCCAAAACTATGAATCACATTCAGAAGCAATTTATTTGGAAAGGCATGGCACAATTTATTAGGAATTTTGTTAGGTCATGTGAACAATGTCAACTCTCAAAACCGGCGCAAAACCAGAAAATCGGTCAATTAAGTTCTCATATACCGACAAATTGTAACGAGCAATGGTTTTGTGATTTTGTTGGTCCGCTACAACGAACACAACGAGGACACGAATCAATCTTTGTTTTGGTGGACAATTTTTCGAAATTCTGCTTTTTATACCCAGTTAGAAAACAGACATCAGATTCCGCAATAAATATTTTACGAAACAACATTTTTGCACAGCATGGTATTCCACAGCGCCTAATTACAGATAATGCCTCCGTCTTCACATCGCAAAAATTTTTTTCATTTCTTTTTGGTTTAGGAATTAAGCATGTAACAACTTCAACATATAGACCTCAATCAAATGTTGCTGAGCGAGTTAATAGAAACCTAGTTACTGCATTGAGAATTTTTCATAATCAGAATCATAAGTCATGGGACATTTATTTACCATATTTAATGCTTGCTTTTAATTCCGCAAAACATGAAGCAACAAAGTTCACCCCCGCAAGCGTTTTCTTAGGTAGAGAACTTACACACCCATTGCAATTTCTTTGGAATTTAGAGACAGGACATAATAACAAACCGAGTTTAGACAATGTTTTTCAGAATCTCACAAAGGCGCACAATAGAACGAAGTTACGGTATGACAGGAATCGAACTCCATCTAATTTTGTTGTTGGTGATAAGGTTGTTTTGTATAGGCATTCCCTCAGTAATAAAGATAAGAAAATAACAGCAAAACTTTGTCACAAATGGAGGGGACCTTATACTGTAACTAAACTCACTTCACCGGTTAATGTTGAAATAACCTTGGACAATGATCAGACACAAAAGCAAATAGTTAATGTTGATCAAATAAAGAAATTTTTTCCTCCAGTCTGAAATATATATGTATATACCTTTTTCTCTCTTTACTTCAGAATAAATTGTTGTGACTTATTGATTTAATTTTTTTTAAGATCTATTTCCTTTTTGTAAATCCATATGACAGGTTTTCTTGTGTGGGAGATTCCCATCTACACAGAGCAGTGAAACAGTGGAAACTAGCCGCCGCCAAACACATCACCATACCAGGGGCGACTACGAGACACATCGTCACCGAGGTGCGAAAACACGCTTCCGAACTACAACCAACCTGTGTTCTGCTCATTGGCACCAACGATGCCGGAAGTCACACCTCTCTCTCTGTCTCCAAACGAAACACAGTCTCACATTTTTATTTTGGATTTAGATACAATTTTCACTGGTCACAACATGAACTATTTAATTGAACGTTTCTATTATAATGGTAGGACAGATGGAATTCACTTAAACAGAAAAGCCTTCATCACAATCATGGACAGTATTCAGGATAAAATTACATGTGTAGTGCAGTGCAACAAACTGGAACCTTGTGTAGCTCTGAACAGTTTAGTTTCACCAAGTGTTAGGGATGAGTCTATGACCGAAGTGGAACTTACAGGGAATGTAGCCGTAAGAGTCCACCATCTCTCTCACTGATGATACTGTATTGTTATGTTTATCTTTATAAGTATTGTTACTGTTAACTTTAGTAATTTTTAATTTTTGTGTAAAATTGTTTTTCTCTCTCTTTATCCCAAGTTAGGTTAGACAAAAATTAAAAATTCTTTTGGAGGGGGGGAAAATTGTTACAAGTTCAAACTCAAACTTGCCGCCATATCAGAAACATCTAGAAGGCACTACCGCGCACAGGAGTAACTGACAACAATGCAGTCACGTGACCCGCCTCGCTCATAAAACTGGACGACGGCGGCTTCTCGTTCTCTTAGCCCGGAACTATTCGGTGTAACATCATCTAAAACCTTTTCCTAAATTCAATACCGCGTTTATTTGCCAATTCCAAAAGTTCGTCGATTTGTTAACGGGGTGCATCCCATACGTTTTCTATTTCGCGAATTGTTTTAAAGAAAAGGCCGAAATTCGCGGTACAATCACATTCGTATTAATTAATTAATAAAACTTTTTTCTAAATTACACGTGCTAAGAGCAGGTTTTAACACTGCCATTCTTGTCGTTTTACGGGGAATAAATTAAACAACTGGTATTATTAATATTAAGTGCATAGTAGTGTTACAGTGTATTAATATTGTGAGCGTTTTGTGTATGTAATTTTCTACAATGTTCATGTGAGTAATATTTATTAGTTTTACATACTTGGTTATATTTCATAGGGCACATGTCATAACTGGTACTGGTCAAAGTTTAATAATTGTTAAGTTTAAATTCATTTATCTTTGTTAATTATTTGATGTAATATCGTATTCACAAATCATTTATAGCAACTCTCTATTTGTCATAATTTAACTTAAAGATATTTTTTCCTGTACAAGAATTAATTTGTATTAAGCAAGAAAACTTTTGGAAAATATTTAAACTCAAATCAATTGTCTTTAAACTAAAATAATTGTAAGAGCTGGAAATTAAGTATAATACAAAATTCTAGGAAATTTAGTATCAATAGAACAGAGTGTTACTGTTTGGTTGATTTCAAAAAAAAAAGAGTAAAATTAATTAAGCAGCAGTTCAGAGCTCAGATCAGGAACCACTTCATATTATAAATAAGTTAATCATGAATCATATGAATGTATAATTTAAATTGGTGGTAAAAAGATATAGGAGGATAGAGTGTGTCTGAGGTCAGGAGGCTTAGTTAGGAGGACTAATACATTATTATTTATTCCCGACCACTCGCTTGTTTTAATAGACCGCCATTTGATTAACTAGGAATTCCTGATTATCACATTACGATACTTTAACTTGAGAACTGCTTTTGATTATTTTAAATACAAAATACAAAAACAAAAAAATATTAAAAATAAAAAGGCCAGAAATTGACCAAAGCCATAACCTCTAAGGTGATCTATATTACATTAATTTAAAATACTATTTTCCGGCTCTAATTTAATTATGTATGTGTTGTAATGTCTTTGCTCAGATTTGAATAAAATAGTTTCTTGCAATCAGATTCTTCTTTCAAGCAACCCACAACTAAATCAGAGATCCACGAGTGTTTTTGGGCCCAGCAACACTCGCTCTGCATTACTGTAATTGACAAATTAAATTTAAATGTGAATATATAATATATAATAGAGATTAATTCAAGAACAATACAACAGATTAATCTGGTTTTCGAACTCGATCAAATAAATGGTACTTTACACATTTGTACCAAATTTCATTAAGATCGGACCTTTTTTACGTGCTTTTACGTGCGATCGGGGAGTTATCGTACTTACGCACACATATATATGTATATATAAATATATATATATATATACATATATACATGTATAAAAATTTAAACGAATGGTGTTTTTGGCATCTGAGAACCTCAAAATTAAAAGTTATCATGGTCTCGGGCTTAAGTCTTACCATGAGACCTACGGTAATAGCTTCTTCCCTATAGGGGAAATTCGCTAAAAACTATGTCAGTTGTGTGTGCTGCATTCTGTGGTTAGCCTATGGAACTACTAAGAATCAAAATCAGCTGTTTGTATTTACGTTAGCTCAAAAAAATTGAATGTCCATAAGAAATACATGGGTTTGTCGGGATCTCTGGCGGAGCCGTATGGTCAGATCAGGATGAAAACCATTTAGTTTTCTTGTTTTATGCCTAAAGAATCAGTGTAAACAATTTTGAGCTCTCTACCTACATGGGAGGTGGAGAATTAGTGATGAGTCAGTCAGTCAGCCAGGGCTTTGCCTTTTATAGATATAGATAAGATGTATGAGTGGGACAAATTATAAAATAGTTTATCACTTTGAATTAGTTTAGTCATCAAATAGAACATCAATTGGGCCAACTTTGAAAGTGATATCTAAAAAAATCCCCCAAAAATATTGTATATACAAAATGTTTTTTAGGATTCCTATATTTATCGAAATTAAGAAAACTAATAAAGTTCCTTTAGATCACCTCCCCATTGGCTTTCTAGGTTCAATGTTTAAATTTTCGAGACGATTGTTTTATTTAATCAGGTTTATACGTATATAAACATGTTTTGGTCGTTAAAATTATCAATTTCTCTTCAGAATGCAGCACAACTTGTTTTTCCCGTGAACATCTCCGGCGTAACTGGTCTCGTCATGCATACTTAAAAAACACACTTTTACAATAAATGTATATTTTCGATTTTTAAGTAAAAAATTAGTTTAACCTATATAAAAGCAATAAAGGGGCTTGAAACTGTAATAGATGCTATTTAAGTGACGGCCCTAAACTCCTAAACGAAGCGGTGGTAAGGTAATAAGTTGGACCGTGCTCACCATTAAACTGGCTGTGGGCCAGTAATGGCTCTCTTGGCCTTGGACGATCTGAATTGTTCGGGCAGAGGCAGAGAAAAGACAATAGCTCATTTACATTTCAACTTTTTCAATATTAAATTAAATAAGGGTTTATCTTCCGTCAACGGCTCCAACAAATTGTTACTTGCGTTACGATCGTTTCGGCATTACAACGCCATCCTCAGACACAATACAACGAATTTCAGCTGAAGCAGCGTCGTCACACTTATAAATACACAACACACGAATTTTATTTTCAAGATTGATTAATTCCTGTACAACTAATAACTCTGGTTCACACGCATAACATACGGAGATATGATTTTGTAAAATCTATAGATTTAATTCCGTAAGCAAATCGGTCCCCATGATATATCTCGAGCTTGGAAGAAGATAAGTTAGGTTATGACGATTCATTTTAAAGCTTCAAGGACGGTGGGAAAAAATCAGAAATGTCAAAAATTACGTGGGGTACGCCCCACTGGACTTCGAAGATCCAATGATTTTCTTATGAAAGTATAACTACGTTGTTTATATTAATATGCAACATGAACTAATGATCAGATGTGATTATCCACCTACAAAAAAAAAACATATGTTAGGGGTTATAGCACCTGTAAGCCAGTGGTTTACTTTTAAACGAGGAGGTTAAATTTGCTACTCCGTTCTTGTAACACAACAATCGGAAGAACACAAAGGTTAACTGTACTTTTCAACAAATTGATAAGTAACATTCTTCTGGAAAAAATTCATCGTGTGAATCATCGTCTTAAAATATTTCTGCGTGAGTAATTCAAATATTGTTTTGGACGATTCGTGGTAGGAACTGTCTTAGATATATTACTAATTGACTAATAGCCTTTCTATGTAGTCAGTTTATTGTCATTGTCATTGTCGTAGAAGTGAAATGAAATAAAAAGGCCTAATGGACTTGCTTTTTTCACTTTATATTTTAAATGCATATGTTTAATCAGACGTACCGGAGAGTGTTATCATGGAGTGCGATTTCCCCAGGTGATGTGTAGGGGGTGGGGGAGGTGGTAAGGGGATGCTTTGGGGACTTAATGTTTTGATACACACAACGACGGTTCCCTTACACGACGAAGGTTTATACTAAATTAAACTCCACCCTCCAGGAGTAGGTCGGGTGGTATTTCAGTGAACCCTTTAAGGTTTAGATGTATATTATCACGGTTTAATTAATTCACATGTTTATTGTTATTGTTATTGCAATTATATTTATATTTTTCTACGTTACTGGAGTTAACAAAATCGTTACCCAAACCAATATTATATTTACTGTATTCTCTCATAATATAGTAAACTGTAAAATCTGATAGACTCACATGTTTTTACTTTCTCCTCCTTATACATAGTATATGGAGAAAGTATTGCTTTCGTCAAAATTTTCAAATTTGAGTTGTTAGTGGAAATATTCGTTTTGGTGCTCCCTGAATCCAAAAAAGTGATTTTTTCGTGATGTCTGTATATTTGTCTGTGTCTGTCTGTCTGTCTGTCTGTCTGCCTCTCTGTCTGTATGGATGTGTACAAAGCTAGAGCCCTAACCAATGGTCCGATTTTTATTAAATTTGGTAATGTAGGTTACTAATCCACGATATCTCCAGGCGTTTTTTTTATTTTTTCGAATTTTTTTATTTTTAAGGGTAATTATCCCCCACAAACCACCAAAAAATATGAAAAAAATCAAAATTTCTCTAAAACAGCTCTAACGATTTTAATTAAACTTTAGTCGTTAGTATAACTTTAATTTTCCAACAAAATGACACCACCCGCATTTCCATAAAAATTCAGGTTCAGAAATTACAGGACTTAAACATAAAAATTATATACTTGGGGTTTTCATAAAAAAACATAAATACAAAAAAATATTACTATTCGCCATTAAAAAGAACTCCAAAAAATAAATGATTTAGTATTTTGAACTAATATTCTACGATTGCTGGTTGCGGAGAAAATTGAAATTTTTTTACGTTTAACGCAGTACGTTGTCCAATGTTATTCTTATGGGGAATACAAAAATGACTATTTCTCTCTTATTTACTGATCAATTTCGTTCAAACTTGATATGCTTGTCAAGTTAGCATTGACCAACAGAAGAAATTCGAATGTTTTTAGGGGAATTTTGCCCCTCAATAACCCTAGGGGGGAATAGGGGGCACTTCCCCTCTTAAAACCAAGTGTGTAACAATGAATTCTGCAGTGGCTCCAACACAGGGATTTGGTGGATGTGTTTGAAAACAATTTGTTTACAAGATTTTCTGTACATTCGACCGTGCTTTGTATTCTATATTTAGTAAAAAATAATGAATTGATTCATTAAAGTTGGGCTAATAGGGAAAAATTAGGTGTCAGTTTCTTGATACCGTTTATTTTCATTTTATTTTTATTTCGGTTGTATCCGTCTTCAGAAATACTAAATTACGAGTTTTACAAACCATTGTTCAGAAAATGAAAAAGTCGAAATGTTTATTTATCATAGCACTCCTACTTTAATTTAGAATTAAAGACATATATGTATTTTAAAGTGTGTAACGGTCATATTTTTACTTCACAAACGGAGGAGTACAAAAGACAAATGTAAGTTTATAATGCTATGCATCACCATTAAATTTACACTAGTTACATCATACTTTAGCCTACGGAAAACGTCATGAAACCTACGACAAGGGTATCTGTCGAGGTAAGGGACCTCGATACTTCTGAGATATCCGAAGTAGTGGAGACATTAAACAAGGTTTTCAGGCTTCTCAAGCACCGACGCAGCGAGAGCACCAGGGTCGATCGGTTCACTCCCTGCTAAAAGTTCAGAGAATCTAGCCACCAGCACAACCCCTGTAGCAAAAGGCCTCACAACTAACTCTGCAGTGAGCTCCAGCCTCAGACAAGATTCGACCATATCCCTGGGTCGGGGCAAGCCGCGTGTTTATGGTTGCCCTGGAAAAGGCAAAGCAGGAAGAAATGCTACAGCCAAAGGCAGTGCCATAAACGAAATGTTGATAGTTCCTTTCACACATCACTGCAGGCCTCAGCACGCTGGATCATCCATCAACAAGGGGATTTCCCTGAAGTCAGTGGAAAAAATTCCGGAGAGAGTAAAGTACCCTGGAAAGAAGTAAGGTAATGGGGGGTGAGTTTTTCGGGGATTGATTCGCCGAGTCACACGCTTCGTCCGTAAACGGATTCCCCTCGTTTAAAAACAATCATAGACTTCTAAAGCCCATATTCACTTAGAACTTCAACTTTCAATATGTGTTAAATAAACACAGACACCTCTCAGTTGGTTACTCAATGTGAACCCAATTACCGAAATTAGCCTACTGTAACTTTACGTGGCGACCCACTCTTCCCCCCTCCACACCTCATTCTCCCCCTCTCAACCCCCTCCAAACAGCACAAATTAGCCGTAACTAACAGCGCTATTAACTCCGCCGTTGTTGGTTAAACGCCGCTTTTGACCTCAATACTTCCCCTCGTTAAACTACGGAATTGAAATTAACCGTGATGGCGGGCGGCTCTTTGTTATGCCGCCCGCCATAATTATATATTGAATAATCATATACTGAATAATTTATGAGATTATTCAATAAATAAATTTATGAAATACTTAAATAAATATTTTAGTCACGTAGAAATAGAACAGTAACGAAAATCCAGCATCAAAATGAATTTATACTCGAAAATAATTTAGTTAAAATATACTTTTAGGCTGTAATAGTTGAAATGTAGATGATCGTTTAAAGAATAAACGAGATCTCACGTATTACACCGACGTGAGGGAAGTGAATTTCCTAATTTAAACCTTAAAAAGATCAATTAAAGGGTTTGAACTAACACTGGTTACATTTGTTTTGAAAATTGATAAATGTTATTTTTTGTTGTTCTGATGCTCCTGGTTATATTTAAAGACACTAATATAATGCCAATGTTGTACATTATAAAGTTAGGAGGAGGTATAGTTTGGATAACAAGTTGCTATAGGGGTATTGGTGGTGATAAAACGATATTTAGATATGAAAAACTTGTGCTAGAATGATGAAGGAGGGCTTAACATCTTTGGATTGTTACTTACAATACTTTAATGTGCAATAAGTGTACGTTCGGGGCTTTTCTGACCCTTTCTGGGTCCAAAAATTCAAAATTTGTAAACTTAAAATCCCAAAAAAAGGGGGCTAGAGTTTTCCTATAGTTTTGCCAACGAACTTGTCCAACTGATTTTAAAAAGGAATGTCTCTACCAAATTTGAAGTAAATCGGACAAAAATTACGACCACTAGAGTGCACACACACACACACACACGCACGCACGCACGCACGCACGCACGCACGCACGCACGCACGCACGCACGCACGCACGCACGCACGCACACACGCACACACGCACACACACACACACACACACACACACACACACACACACACACACACATACATATATTATTTTTAAAATCATTATTAACAAGTAGCCCTAATATACAAGTCAAGCAATATATATATATATAAATATATATAAAATAAGTCTCACCGTGCGGGTCATGCTAAGTTCACTTTTCCATAGGAAATTCACTAATAATCATTATTTTTAGAGAAAAATAAAAATTGTTAAAGTTAATAACATTGGGTAAGACAACAAAGTGGTGTGATTTCAAAACACTACTTTACCTATGTTAAGGATTTTCTTCAATGACTAATTCTGTGTCTAAGATACCAACGAATGCATGTGTTTATTCAGATGTACCGGGGAGTATTATCATGGAGTGCGATTTCCCCAGGTGATGTGTAGGGGGTGGGGGAGGGGGTAAGGGGGTGCTTTGAGGACTTAATGTTTTGATACACACAACGACGGTTCCCTTACACGACAAAGGTTTATACTAAATTAAACTCTGCCCTCCAGGAGTAGGTCGGATGGTATTTCAGTGAACCCTTTTAAGCTTTAGATGTTTATTATTACGGTTTAACTAATTCACATGGTTATTCTTATCGCAATTGCATTTATATGTTTCTATATTTACAGGAGATAAAAAATCCTTAACTAAACCATTATTTTATAGTACTGTATGTATATTGATGCATCTTGGTAATAAAGCATATTTCTTATCTTTATTGTTGCAGCAGACTTGTGTACTCAGCCTTTAATGTTATTATTATGAAGAATATATTAAACACTATACTTTACATATAAATAAATAAGTGTATTTTTATGAAACGTGGTAAGTATCTTTATGTGGTAGTGAGAAACGTATACATGCATTGGGAATTCGCTGAGTATGCAGGTTTGCTTCAAAGGGGATATTATACGCCTTCTGACATACTTAATTACGGGATTTAAAGACCACTGTCCACAAATTAACAGAGTCAAAATATTTATTTTTATAGCACACCCAAATTAATTTATGATTAAAGAAATTTACTTTTTATTGTGTGGTTTCGATGTCATATTTTTTATTGAGTCAACAGATGAGTCTACAATACAAGTGCCAGTCGTGTGGGTTTCTAATTCTATGCATTATTAGTAAAATGTACGTTATACAGTTATAGGTTAGTTATAGTTAGTTATAGGCTTGCCTACGGCATGCCTCGTCGCCCCAGTTAACCGGCATCACTTGAGGCGAGGGATTGCGATTCCCTCACTGGAATGTCCAAAGTCCTGGAGGCCTTTAGCAAGCCTCCCATTTTCGGTGGGCCCTGTGACACCCGAAAGGTCACTGTAAGCCCACCAACTAAGCTAAACTCCTTGACCTCCTTGATGACACTCCTTGACCTTTTTGAGGAAAAGGCCACCTTGGGGCGGGTTCCAAAAGCTGCACGGTGCAATTGAGGACCGTAGTCCTTCGGTGTTTCAAGTGACCCTGCTATAAACGCTGAGGGCTGGGCAATAATCACAATACCTGCAGTAAAAGGGATTGTTTATTTTAAATACTTTCGTACTTCTTCTGCAGCGATCTGTAGCCTGAGGCAAAGGCCGACCACATCACTCGGTCCGGGGTAAGCCGCGTTTTAAGTGGTGCCTTGAAAAAGGCACGAAATACTATGGCCGAAGGCAGTGCCATCAACGAAATGTAGGCAGTTCCTTTAACTCATCACTGCGGACCTCAGCACGCCATATCATCAACACAGTACTCCCCCTGATGTCAGTGGAAAACAATTCCTGGGAGAGTAAAGTACCCCGGAAAGGCCGCGGGGGGTGGATTTTTGTGGGGAATGCTTCGCCGAGTCCCACACTTCGTCCGTATACGGATACCCACTCCTTGAAAAGAATCACATCAACTTCCAATGACTGTTCACTGAGAATTTCAAGTGTCAGTCAGTATGTGTTAAACACTGACACCTCTCAGTTGGTTACCCAGTGTGAACACAATTACTGAAATTAACCTACTGCAACTTTCCGTGGCGATGGGAGGCCCCCCACTCTTCTCCCACTTGCCACCTCCTCCCCCTCTCCCCTCCCACAGAACAGCTCAAACTAGCCGTAACTAACTAACAGGGCTATTAACACCGCCGTTGTTGGCTAAACGCAGTTTTTGACCTCAATATTCCCCATCCCTAAACTACAGAATTGAAATTAACCGTGACGGCGCTTTGCCATGGAATATTTAGGAGAACTATATTTTATAACCTTTCGTACTTCACTAAATATTTTATCTAATTAGAAATTTTCACAGTATCGAATATACAGCATCAAAATGAATTTACATTAGAAAATAATTTAGTTAAAATATACTTTTATGCTGTAATAGTTATTTTAGTTGATCGTTTAAAGAATAAACTAGTGGCTTAAAGGGGCTATTGCCCCTAATATATGGTTTTTGTGTAAGTGGATAATCACAGATGATCATTAGTTCATTTTGCTTATTAATAAATACACTTTAATGATATTTCCATAAGAAAATCAAAATTAGCCTACGTAATTTTTGACATTTCTGATATTTTTACCACCATCCTTGGCACTCAAGCTTTAAAATGAATCGTCATAACCTAACTTAACGATTCTTCCTAGCTCGAGATATTTCGTGGGTACCGATTCGGTTACGGAATAAAATATCTAGATAGCCGTTAATTTGTGATACAAAAACAAAAGTTGTAAAGTTAGTAACATTTGGTAAGACGACAAAGTGGTGTGATTTCCAAACACTTCTTTTAATATTGTTTAGGTTTTTAACAACTAATTCTATCGCTTAGTTTAAAACCGCTTTTTCTCTTAAGATTCGTTTTAGCCAGATAGATCAAAACTAACGAAGCACGTTCCAAATCAGACAATCGTGTGTAGGATGGAACATAGTCAGTGTTGATGACGTCAACTCCACTAGAGCAGTTCAGTTGCACACCTTGCCCGGAGTTTGGATCAAGTTAAATCACGTTGGGATGGAACGACGACACCAGGAAAGACAACTCGTCCGTTGAGTTAGACGATGTTCGGAACTAGGGCACCGAGAGTTCCTCGCAGACAATTGTAATGTTCCGCAGCGATTTGAATAGTGTTCATACAATTACAATCCCATCTTTTACAGTAAAACACAACTTTTCGAAAGTCTCTCTTATTTGAACGTAATTAAAATGTGTCAAATACGCGGTAGTTCTAAAAATAAATTTGTAAAACCTTTGAAAACAATGCTTTTTACTCGACTGTTTTTGATTTTTTTCTGCGGTTTGAATTCAGCGAAAGACTCCCTGTATTTTCACCATTTATAGGAATTGATAGTCTTTCTTTAACGAAGCGAGTGTGGCTAACTTGTAAGGAAAGACCCATTAGTCGAACAAGGGCCAAGTGAACAATTGATAAGGTTACTGACATTTCATATTACCTAAGCTAAGCTTGTCCTCACACAAATTTGTATTTTGAAACAGCTGGTTATTACTTAAATGTCAATTTACTTCGCTATTTTCCAAGATAAATATATTCTCAAATGTTTTAAATTTTGTGATGTTTGTTGTTGGGGAAATAAATTAAGATATCTTGCTATGACATGTCACTGTTAAAAAATATTAGTTAAACGTTAAATTTTTCTCGTGTTTTAAGGTTTGCGTAAGATAATCTATAAAAAATGTGTAATTACAAAAGTCAATTCACTTACCAACTATGTTTCAAAAAACGTTAAACAACAGTAAGACTAGTTTTAAAACTGTGTAAAGAAATATACAAATCGGAGTGTTAAGAATACAAAAGAGAACAATTCCTTTTCAGTGCTTTCTGTAAAAGATTCCTTTGGTACTTTGCAAGTCCACATAAAGATTACGAGAGTTTGTTTTTAGAGTAACATTCGACGTCTCGGTTGTCTGAACATAATCAACTTTTGTTTTATAAAAGTGAAAATCAGTCTCAAATGTAGCTAACATGTTGGTTACTATCCAGTTAGTTTTTTATTTAAAACTTATATGTACAAAATTGTGAGATTAAAATACAAAAAATAAACCAAATAAAAAACAAATGAAAAAATATTTTGAATCAAACATAACCAAATACAGTAGTAATGTAAGGACGGCCAATAGAAGAAGATTACACATGGAAGTAGATTTCGATAATTTACACGTACTAGTAAACCTGTCGCGGCCTCGCTCGCGATCATCATTCATAAATATTGTGTTACCGTTCCAAAGCCAACATGGCCTGCTGATTAACTGTGTTTACTCTATCCAGCTGATTGCTTTAACTTATAGTTATCTCCCAATGTTAAGCTTATGGGGAAAACTCAACTTTAAGGGGCCCCAGGGCCTCACTCAGAAATTATTTCTCTATAAAAAAGGTTTCCTGCACAACTTCACGTTAGGCTCTTTCCAATGATACCAAAAACATAAAAATCGGTTTAGTAGTTTAGGAGGAGTGATTGTCACAAAACCTTCTCGCCTATTAAATAAGTATAGATTAATTAATCTCCAGTCAAATATTAAAACGAGATATAACAGCTCACGTTTATGTTTTACTACTAACATTCAAAATGGATCAGTCGAGTATTACACTTGACTTCAGAGAGAATACAACAGCTGTTTAAAGATAATCACACATTGTCGTCTGCAACATGACAATACATACATCACTGACAGACGCTTTCAATTATGTGCCGGCGCTGTACTCGTCGTTTTATAATTCTCGCTCTCATTACATTACTGCTGGTATGTTTGCATTTAGTTTAGTACGTGATATGTTTTACAATAGCTACACGAGATGGCTTTTTGATTATAAAGTTAAAATTTAACATTTGTTTTACAAGGAACAATAATTTTTCGAATGTGAGGATCAATTTTAATATTCGGTACTTGACTTACAAAGTTTTCGACGGCGTCCTTAAACTTTTTGTCAAGATAATCTAAAATACCCCCGTAGCAGCAAACCTGCGTACTCAGCAGATCTCCACTGCATATATATGTATCTTAATACCACATAAAGCCACATACCAAGTTTCATCAATATACATTCATAACTAAACGATTTATGACATTTTAATTATTCTCCATAAGAATAACATGGCGGCTGAGTATGCAGGTTTGCTGAAGCAAGGTACACAAAAATGGGGTTTTAGACAAATATCAATATAACTCAAGTAGGTAAAGCCACATACCAAATTGTATTAATTTATGGTTTTAATTGTGGGAGATAACACGTTACTTATTCTCCATAAGAATAACATGGGGGCTGAGTACGCAGGTTTGCTGCTACGGGAACTATCAGCAAAACAATTTTTGTTAGTGCAAATATCAATAGACGACAACGATATGAAGCAATACCAAGTTTCATCAGGATAAGTTGATAAATAAGCGAAATATACAATTTTTCTTATACTCCACAAGAATAACACTGTACAACGTACTGTGTTTAGCACTTTCAATATCTCTGTAACCATTTGACGTAGAGCAATGATAAAAACACCAAATTGTGTGTCTTTTTAAGCTGATTCCAATGGAAACCTCCAATCTGACTTAAAAAAATATATGTAAAAAACTCAAAAAACACATTTTTGGAGTAAAAAACCCCCCAAAATACCCTTTTGGAAAGGTTGATCTCTCTCTCTCTCTCTCTCTCTCTCTCTCTCTCTTTATCTATATATATATATATATATATATATATATATATATATATATATATATGTATATATACACATATATATATATATATATACAGTTTTGAACGGATGGTGTTTTTGGCATCTGGGGAACTTCATAACGCAAAGTTATCATGGTCCCGGGCCTAGGTCTTACCATGCCTACTACGGTTATAGCTTCTTCCCTTTAGGGGAAATTTGCTAAAATCTAGATATATGATGTTTGTTTGCAATTAAATTATACCATAGGGTTCCAGTTATGCAACAATTTGAGTTTCCACCTGCTCCTCCCATAAACTTTCAAAGCCTCCTGCCGCTGGCAACTTTCAAAGCCTCCTGCCGCTGGCAACTTTCAAAGCCTCCTGCCGCTGGCAACTTTCAAAGCCTCCTGCCGCTGGCAACTTTCAAAGCCTCCTGCCGCTGGCAACTTGCAAAGCCTCCTGCCGCTGGTAACTTTCAAAGCCTCCTGCCGCTGGCAACTTTCAAAGCCTCCTGCCGCTGGTAACTTTCAAAGCCTCCTGCCGCTGGCAACTTTCAAAGCCTCCTGCCGCTGGCAACTTTCAAAGCCTCCTGCCGCTGGCAACTTTCAAAGCCTCCTGCCGCTGGCAACTTTCAAAGCCTCCTGCCGCTGGCAACTTTCAAAGCCTCCTGCCACTGGCAACTTTCAAAGCCTCCTGCCGCTGGTAACTTTCAAAGCCTCCTGCCGCTGGTAACTTTCAAAGCCTCCTACCGCTGGCAACTTTCAAAGCCTCCTGCCACTGGCAACTTTCAAAGTCCGTACGTCTTCAACGGATTATCGTAAATTGTTGATTTATGGCTTATTTTACATAAAAACGTACCTGGCGATTTCTGTGATCAAAATTACGAATCACAAATTGTCTACTCAAAAAGTCATTGTAAGTACTGAATTTTTTAAAATTTTACTGAACGATTACTATTTATGAAACCAAAATTTGTATCACTGAAAGACTGAAATCACCAAGATTGTTCGCTCTTTAAAATAAACCATAAATCAACGTTATTGGAAAATACATTGGAGGGGGACGGGAAACGTAAAATGTTACTGAAACACCCTCCTAAGACTTCTCAGAAAGAAATACGATATCGCACGCAGCACGCTGACGTGAGGGAAGTGAATTTCCACAGTAAAACCTTAAAATATCAAATAAAGGGTTTAAATCAACACTGGTTACATTTTTTGAAAATTGAAAAATGTTATTGTTTGGCTGTTCTGATGCTCCTGGTTATTTGATTTTAATTCACTAATAGGATGCCAATGTTGCACATTATACAGTTAGAAGGAGGTATAGTCGGGATAACCAACCGGGTATAGTTGGTAAATACCAACTATCCGTGTACCCATCCTTCGTACGGGTTGTATGTTGTAATAATAAATAAATTAAAGAAAATAACAACCCAATTAATTTTAAAATATTTCAATTACATTTTACATTTTTACTGTACAGTTAATAAAAGTTAACGTAATGTCAGTGCAGATAGAAGACGTTTATGAGACCAAGTTTGGTTTTCAATGTCCCGTTTTCAACTTTTAAAAGAGCATAAGAAAACTCCCGAACCCCTAAATCTTCTCCAAAATACATTTTCAAATTTACTGTTAAGTTGAGACGCTCAGTGTTCGGCTACATAAAACATCTTTTTAGAGAGGCGTAGATCTCGTCCACCCATGTCTCACGCATGACAAAGCGTCTGTGTGAAATCTCCAGAGAACAACACTGTGACTCCCCATTACAGTCATGATGTTGTCTCTTATGTCCTAAGGTTTCTTATGGTCTTTCAGGTCAATTTGTTGGTGTGTGATGATTGACACGCTTATATTAAAGGCCAGTGGGAAGAGACCTTGAGTGTATTTGTATCTGAAGGAAGTATATGTATGCATTGAGCTATTAGCTATATTCCTACCGAATTTCAGCTCCACCATTCCAGCAGCAGGAGCAATATTGTTAAACAATTATATTTCGTAATTCGGGGGGGGGGGGGGCGAAGGTCTTAAAAATTGTCGTTACGGGAATAGGCTTGCGTTTTGTTCTGATGTATTAGTTACGTTCCTACCGAATTTCAACTTAAAGGGTCCAGTAAGTATCAACACTCATAAGATTGCTATAAAAGTAAATTTGGGCAGAGCTCTATCCGAATTTTTAAACGTATTATGATTGTACATCTGTAGCGTAAAGAAAATTACCATGCAAACTTTAATCTTCATAGACATTGTCAATTTTAGATAAAGTGATCACTATGTCAGTGAGTGAATGAGTCTGAAAAATATAGAATTAGATAATATATCCACGTTGAATACTTATGATATTTAATACCAAACTTCACTCAACATTTTAATTAAGAACTGCAACAGCTGTTTATGGAATAAGTATTCTTAAGTCATATAATTGATTTTTAATTCTGTATTAAAAATAATAACTACATCTACTTATGGAATAAATATTCTGAAGTCATCATCTGGTTCAATCTGAATAAATGCTTTGTCCATAAGAATAACATAGAATCTTAAAATCCCCGAGGGGTGGAGTCCTAATGTAATTTAAAAAAATCCAATTAGCCTAAAACCTTCTAACGCATGTATAGAACATCGAAAAAAAGTTTCATCGAAATCAGTGAAGCCTTATGAAAAGTGAACAAAACATGACCAAAACTGTACGAAATCACGTTTTTGAGCGTCCACCATTCTTTTTCCAAAGGGCGTATGCCAGTTTAAAGTGGCCCAAAACCTTCTCACGCATGAATAGAACAAAGAAACAAAGTTTCATCAAAGTCAAGTGCTCCCGTTTTCCCGTGAATCGCGAACAAAAACGTCTGTCGTCCTTGAGCGTTACCGACAAACAGACAGACAGATAGACGGACAGACAGACAGACAGACAGGCAGGCAGACAAACATACAGAAATTTAGATAAGACTAGTTTTGGCTTCCTTAGGGTGTAAAAAGTGAAAATATGCAAAGATTTCATAATTCCAAGCAATATACAGACAAAACTCTTATTTTATTTATATAGATGTCGTCACGTATTTAACTACAGTCTCTGTATACATTTTGTACGGTACCAACAACAACTAAAGCTCAAACTATTTTGCTACGTACAACGAATGTCTGGGCAGCGTAGTGGTTAGAGTGCTAACCTGGTACTCCTAAGATCGACAGATCGATCCTGAGCAAAATTGGACAAAATTGGTGCACGCTGACGTTAGGGAAGTGAATTTCCCCAATAAAAACTTTAAAAAAATCAAATAACGGGTTTAAACAAAGCTTTGTGACATTTTTAGCAAAATGGAAAATATAGTTTTTTGACTGTTCTGATGCACCTTGTTCTATTTAAATGTAGTATTGGGATGGCAATGTTGTGCATTGTAAGCTTAGGAGGAAGTACTATCAGGATCAAAAATTGGTATGGGAGTATTAGGAGTGATAAAACTACATCAAGATATGAAAAACAGCCTTTTCCAATGTAAAATCCCCATAAGACAACGTACCGTGTTTACTAAATTTTTATTTCTTTAATAACTCGGTCAATATTAGTGCTAGAATGATGGAAGAGGACTTAAAATTTTCGTATGTTTACGTTCTATAACCTCTTATCCATTAATATTACATTTAAGGATTTTCTGACCCTCTTTGGGCCCGAAAACTAAAATTTCGAAATTTAAAATCCCCAAAAAATTGGGTTAGAGTTTTCCGATTGTTTTTCCCAACATAATTGTCCTACTTATTATAAAAAGGAATGTACCTACCAAATTTGAAGTAAACCCAACCGAAAATGCGACCGCTAGAGTGCAAACACACACACACATATATATATATATATAAATATTCAGGGTGTCACGTTAGGTTCACCGTGCAGGTCATACTAATAGTTCACTTTCCATAGGAAATTCAATAAAAACGCCAGAAGCATATACACACAAAACACGTTCAAACTTGAAGGACGATCCAAAAAGTATATCCAGGACTATTTGATGAATTATCCATATAAAGTACCAAACCCAAGACATGTTGCAACACGTTGACAACACGGCGGGCACATTGCATGGGGGGAGGTGTTCCAGATTAATGATCCCTGGAGTAATCTTGATGTCAAGATTAACCGAGTAATCTCGACGGATAAGATTAATTAATATTGCAGCTCAGATGTGACGGAGCTGTCTGTCACACCGATTGCTGTGCGGGGCGTGATTAGTTGGCCCTACTAACGTAGCTGTTTCAGTTGGGATGTGAATTATTTGGTAGGTTTTAGCGAATTTCCCCTATAGGGAAGAAGCTACTACCGTAGTTGGCATTGTAAGACCTAGGCCCGGGACCATGATAACTTTTCGTTTTGAGGCCCCCAGATGCTAAAATAACCTTTGGTGTGTGACCGTAGGTACGATAAATTTTGTAAAAATGGCCGATCTTGATGAAATTTGGTATAAACGTGTAAATTAAGCTTAGAAAACAAACAACTTGGTATTATGATTATCGATCTATATCAATTGGTTACAGAGATACTGAAAGTGCTTAACACAGTACGTTGTCCAATGTTAATCTTATGGAGAATAAGTAACATTGTATATCTCACTTATTAATGAACAAATTCTAATGCAACTTGGTATGTGGCTTCATGTGGTTGGGGTTTACTGATATTTCCATAAAAATCCCATTTTTGTGGTCCAAATGGCAGCAAACCTGCGTACTCAGCAACTATAATGTTATTCTTATGGAGGATAAGAAACTTGTGATATCTTGCTTGTTTATGAACATAAATTGTAAAACTTGGTATGTTACTTTATCTACTGGTGATCCATTGGTATTTGCATAAAAATCCGATTTTTGTGGTCCCTGATGCAGCAAACCTGCATCCTCAGTCGTAATGTTTTTCTTATGGAGAATAAATAAAAATTAATATCTCGCTAGTTTATGAATATGGTTTGATGAAAGTTGGTAAGTGGCTTCATGAGGTAGTGAAGTACCATTTGAAATTCGCTGAGTATGCAGGTTTGCTGAAACGGGGGTTGTAAAGTGTTTTATTTATTGTTTTTTTTCTGTTATTGTACAAGGATCTATGTTTGACAGTTTGGTCATTCATTTCTTCCAGTTACTCTGCACGTGACAGTGTTAATAGGCTATTCTGAGGTTACCGTTTCAGTTGGCATGTTTATGTATCAGCATTGACTATAAATACGTCAGTATTTATAGTCAATGGTATTAGGCTTTTATATTTTGTGTAGTTTTATTTATTAGTGAATTCCCTATGGAAAGTGAACTATTAGTATGACCCGCACGGTGAAACTTAAGCCCGGGACCACCATAGAAGTTCCTAACATGACCCCCTGAACACGTTTTGGGGGGGGGGTCGTTCAAAATTGTATAGATATATATGTGTGTTTACACTCTAGTGGTCACATTTTTTGTCCGATTTACTTAAAATTTGGTAAGGACGTTCCTTTCTGTAATTTGTTGGACAAGTTCGTTGGGCAAAACAATCAGAAAACTCTAAACCCCTTTTTTGGGGATTAATCTTTGAAATTTCGAGTTTTTGGGCTCAAAAAGGGTCAGAAAAGCCCCGTATGTAAAATTAATGCATGTAAAAAGATGGGAATTAGTGAGGAAAAAGTTTTAAACCCTCTATCGCCATTCTAGCATAGATATTTAGCAAGTTATTAAAGAAAATGTGTTTCGGATAAACACAGTACGTTGTCTTATGGGGGTTTTGCACTATAAAAGCCTGTTACTGTATTCCTTTGTTAGAGTACTTTTATCATCCTCAGCAACCTCACGCCTACTTTCAAGCCTGTCTGGACCTACTCCTAACATTATAATGCGCAAAATTGTATTCCCAGCTTTGAAGGTGAATGAAACCAGGAGCATCACAACAGCCAACAAATCAATGTTTTCAGTTTGTAATAACAATTTGAACAAATTTATGTTTTTACACTGATTTTGAGTTTTAAAAGTTTTAAGTGGAAATTCACTTCCCTCACGTCAGCATGCTGCGTGCGAACTCGTTTAGTAGCTCTTACATTTTGTGCAGTGTTTTTTATTTGATATGTTACTGCTGAGTAAAGATATTTTATTTGACAGTTTGGTGTATTCGCTTCTTTCAGTTACACTACGTAGTTTTAGTTAGCTGTTCCGAGGTTACAGTTTCAGTTGGCTTGTAAATTTATGTAGTAGGCTTTTATATTTTGTGCAGTTTTATTGCTCTGGAAGGATATTTTTTGGAAGGATTTGGTTTGGTTATTCGCTTCTTGGTTACACAATGTCTATGCTTTTCATACAGTAGCAGTTGCATCAGAACACTGTGTTGTATGCCAAGCACATACTTGGATCTTCGACTCAATATATGTTTATTTATTTTTTAAGTGCCGAACTATAAAATAGTTCATATATTTTACTGCCTCTTTACCAATTAAGAAATCTTTTAAGACGTGTCAGACTTAGCGTGTAAAATACATGCTTAGGATAAATATAAACTTACCCAACGTGTTCGTATCGGAGAAGGAAAACCTGGACGGGTTGTGTTGAGGCGCGTGCAAGTTGTCATGGTGAGACCCTGGAAAGAAAAACACTGTTAAATATATACAAAATCATTCTGAAAATACTTAAAATAATATAATATGCATGGTTGAAAAAAATATTAAAGCACATGAAATTGAAATAAGAAATGTATACAATGGCTAAACAAACTACTCCCGACAGTACCGGTTACAGTAAGACAATACCTTCCCACTACACTCATATGGAGATGGCATTTGTTCTTCGTTATGTGGAGAAACCGACGAATGTTCACGCCGTATAAACTAATGTTAAAACACCCCCGTCACAGCAAACCTGCGTACTCAGCGAATTTCCGATGAAAATGTTTGTCTTAATACTACATAAAGCCGCTTAGCACGTTTCATAAAAATGTATTAACAAATAAACGATATTTTAATTATTCTACATAAAAATAACATTGGGGATGAGTATGTAGGTTTGCTGACACAATTATGATGCAAATATCAATACAATTCATTTAGGTGAAGCCACATACCAAGTTTTATCAATATTCAGTCATGAATAAGCAATGTATAGCATGTGAATCATTCTCCATAAGAATAACATGGGGGCTGAGTAAGCAGGTTTGCTGCCAAAGGAACGCAAATATGGGTTTTCATTCAAATATCAATATAACTCAACCAGATGAAGCCACATACCAAGTTTCATTAATTGTTCATTAATAAGCGAGATATAAAATTGTACTTATTCTCCATAAGATTAACATTGGACAACGTACTTTTTTTAGCACTTTTAATATCTCGGTAACCAATTGACTTAGAGCGATGATCAAAATAACAAATTGTTTGTATATTTAAGCTAATTTTAATGGTCCAAACCAAAGTTTGGATTTAAAAAGAATTACATGTAAAAAGTTCAAAAAAAACAATTTTTGGGGTACAAACCCACCCAAAACCCCCTTTAAAATAGAGCGACCTGTTTAGTTCTCGAACTCATGAAAATAGATCCTGTCTTACACGTTTGTACCAAATTTCTTTAAGATCGGACCATTTTTACGAAATTTATCGTCCCTATGGACATATATATATATATACACACCTATATACACATATATATATACACATATATATATATATTTATATATACATATATATAAATTTGAACGAATGGTGTTTTTGGCATGTGGGGGCCTCAAAACGAAAAGTTATCATTGTCTCGGGCTTAAGTCTTACCATGAGACCTACGGTAGTAGCTTCTTCCCTATAGGGGAAATTCGCTGATAGTCATCTGATCAAAAATAAATCTTATATTCCGTTAGTTAAATAGTAGAAAATTGAATCCTTTAGGGGACTTTTGAATATGTCTTGAATTTTGATAAGTAGAAATCACTACGAGCATACTTACATAATATTTTCTAAGGTTTTTCATATTAACCTTCAAATTGGCAGGGGATATTCCAGATTTGAACTATTATCTTTATAATTAGTAATTAAAATATAATTGTATTAGTATATTTGCATAAAAGTTTGTTACTCGGGAAAATAAGATAATAATTTACGATCATATTCGTGTCAACTTGTTATAAAAAACGTATGGACCAAGAAATACAATTGGTGAAAACCATAATTATAACGGCTGTGAATAAATTAACCAGAAAACTTCCAAAGTAGCACTTACGCATGGTAAAGTACCAGCACATGACTTCTGGAAAATAGTAACTCGACATTGAATAAAGATCGCATTTAGACATATTAGTGAATTTCCCCTATAGGGAAGAAGCTACTACCATAATCGGCATTGTGAAACCTAGGCCAGGGACCATGATAAATTTTCCCCAGATGGTGTTTTGAGGTCCCCAGATGCCAAAAACACCATTCGTTCAAAACTGTATATATATGTGTGTCCGTGTGTACGATAACACTCGTAAAAACGGTCCAATTTTGATGAAATCTGGTAAAAACATGTAAAGCAGCATACTTTAAGTTCGAAAACCAGCCAGATCACTCTATCCAAAAGGATATTTTTGGGGGTTTTGTACCCCAAAAATGTTCTTTTTTTTAGTTTTATACATATAATATTTTAGTAAATCCAATTTTAGTTTTTCCATTAAATTCAGCTTAAAAAACAAACAATTTGATGTGTTGATCATTGCTCTACGTCAATTGGTTATAGAGATATTGAAAGTTCTAAACACAGTACATTGTCCAATGTTATTCTTATGGAAAAAAAGAAAAATGTTATATCTTGCTTACTTATCAACTTATCCTGACGAAACATGGTTTTTGCTTCTTACCGATTTGATCTATTGATATTTTCACGAAGAAAATCGTTTCCAAAAGTTTCTGTAGCAGCAAACCTGCGTACTCAGCCCCATGTTATTCTTATGGAGAATAAGTAAAATTTTTTCTCCCTTAATTATTAACATAAATTAATAAAATTTGATATGCGGCTTCACCTCGTTGCGTTATAAAAATATTTGCATAAAAACCCATTTTTTTGTGTACTTTGCTTCAGCAAACCTGCATCCTCAGACGCCATGTTATTCTTATGGTGAATAATTAAAATGTCATAAATCAATTATTTTTGAATATATATTGATGAAACTTCGTATGTGGCTTTAAGTGGTATTAGGATACTTAAATTTGCATTGTAAATTCTCTGAGCACGCAGGTTTGCTGCTACGGGGGTATTTTTCACCACGACACTAATTAAGCATCAACGAGCGTGGTTCAGGTTCCCCGGCACTGTATCTAAAATGGCATAACGTTAATTTCTTCCCATACTGTTTCTGTTCTTCGCCAATAATTATTGACCAACCAGAAAAAACTAATACTTAATTTTTAAATTTGTAAACCTTTACTTACGAAATGGAAAAGGGAATAAAATTACATATTAATTATGAATACGTTGTTTATCAATACAAACTTTGCCAACGAGTTTAGTTTTAAGGTAAAAATCTGTTACGTGGACTAATAAAATTCATATGGTGGTGGTATTTTCTTGAATAAAAAACCTTCCACCTTTTAAGAAAATAAAAAACAAAAGCGTCAGAATGCGCCTTCAAAAATTTGGAAAAAATAGAAACGCCCTGCAGCAGGAAATAAATTAAAAAATACAATTATTAATTCAATACGAACTCTCGTCAACGAAAAATTAATATCAATTTATACACCCCTCGATACATTTTCGGAAAATAGTGCTCCTTAAGTGACCGCAGGGGTTGTTGCCAGTGCCAGTCAAGGTTCCATCCCCATCCCGATGTAGTTGCTCCCCCAGTCGCGGTGGAGGGGTGAGATTTATCACTCCAGTGACAACCCCCCAGCCACGCTGTTCTATTCCTGTCTCCTCTGACGAACATGAATCATAATTTGATTGTTTGTTGCAGGTAATTTATTTTCCCGTTGCCAAGTCGCACTTAATTGTTTACAATTTTAATAGTGTAGTTGAAGCAAACAAGTTTAGATAGAAAATAGATTAATCAAAACTAACAATAAACCTTCTTATATTTTGCTAACTCCTATTTGTTTTGATATTGCAAATTTATTTTACCAAGTACACTTGTACAACTCGTCGTTCTGGTGTTCCTAGGTCGCGAGGAGCGGTCAGGAAGAATGGGGAAATTGAGTTTAAAGATCGTATACATTGAAAAAATAGCTTTTGAGGGGAAATATGCTTAGTGAACGGGTCAATTGCTTAGTGTACAGGGACGGATATCCGGAACTGCCACCCCTAGGCTTTATCTGACATCCCCCCTACGTAGGCCGTCCAGGGGTGGCGCTTGAGAGTAATCCTTTTACCACTTTTACTCTCGGCACATCAATGTAGCCGACCCGCTCATGTATGACTCATCTCACGGGACGGTCCGGTGCATGTGTGTACGAGGGAGGGTAAGCCCGCTGGATGGCTAAATATTGGAAACGTCTTGCATGTCATTTTGATTTTAGACAGTATTTGGAGATAGATTTAAAAAACGTAATCTAAATTGTGGGGTTGATGTTGATAAAAAATAAAAGTTGATGGTCTAATGTGTTTAACTGCCGGTATCCAAGAATTAAGAATTTTCTTAAAAATTGACAGATATCCAATAGGCTAAATGTATGTTAGAGGCCTACAAAAGTTTCCTTTGCCCTTTGATAAAGTTTTAAAGTGATTTTTAAGACTTTCTAAAAACGAGGAAAACAGTATATCAGCTATAATAAATAATACATCAATTCTATTACGGATTTTACAATTTTTAAAAACATAATTCAATGTTTATAATTAAGAAAATAAGAGATGTTTTAAACATAGAAAATCATAGGTTTTACATAGGTTTTCTCCTGGATTTCATAATTGAGAACTCCTCAGTTGCCTACTAAAGATTTTGTTATTTAACTTTGGCTTGGTTGCCAGAAAGAGTTTTAACCTCACAATCCGTATTTTTATTAATTCCTCTGTGTAATAACAATTTGATCGAGGTGACATTTATTTCCCACTCAGTAAATGTATATCGTCACTGACAGTGAAATGTACATCAGTTTGAAGTGAAACAGAACTTGTTTGTGTATTATCGGAAGTTCGTTATCATCACTCAATATAGATCCGTTTCAGCGGCACTTGTTGCTTGATCATTATTTCTATTGTTTGCACATTGTACTGTTCCCAAGATGAGCAGCCTTCTCCACTCAGTCCACTCTCGTTGGATTTTTCAAGAGGTTTAGAAAAACCGTCAACCTTCTTTATACTTTTAAAAGGATAGTTTCTTTTTCACGTTTTTACTTGCAATATTGCGGTAACCTGAACGGAGCAAGTGTGTAAAACTTTCACACTTGATTTATAAAAGATAATTTATAGCTATGAATTGTAAGATTTAAAATATAAGTGAGAAAAAGCAAAGTAAGCTCCCTTTCACTACCTATCTCGGTCGCCGCGCCCGGCGCTGGCAATTCGCCTGATGCCACGGCGCACGTCACCCGTCAGGCCCTGCCGCCCCTGGGCACGTGTCTAGTGTGCCTAATGGGAAGTACGTCCCTGTTAGTGTAGGCTACATTTCTAAATAAACCTTGCAGAAGTGCACTTTACAAGCGTTACGTCACTGCTTATGTATCGATCAATATACCAAAATACCCTTGTCACAGCAAACCTGAGTAATCAGCGAATATCCAATGCATGATGTATGTCTTAATACCACTTAAAGCCGCATACCAAGATTTATAAAAAACATATTGCCAAAAAATCTATATAAAATTTTAAAAAAATAACTTAATTATCCCCCATAAGACAAGTATAGGAAATTAAAAACGTCTGCTTTGTTTACACTAAAACACGTGGTTATGGTTAAGTATCTATTTGATTTACGAACTGACGTGTTCAAATCAGATGAGGCAGAGTATTGGAGTAAGGTTAGGGGCTATGGCCCCTTCAAGCCACTAGTTTTAAATAATTAAATAACTAATTCCACGCCAGTAAATTAACTAATTAACTGTTTCAGTTTGATATTTAACTAGATCCAAATGGTCACTTTCCTACTAAATCAAGATATATTTTTTGTAGCTTTTGTTAAACTTGTTTCATTTGTGCATATTGGTGCAGTAAATTATATTTAGCACTAATAAACGGTATCAGGAAACTGACACATACTTTCTCCCTTTTAGCCAAACATTAATGACAAAAATATTTGTTATTTACTAAGTATAGAATATGAAGTATAGATAAATGTACAGAAAATTGTCTAAAATAGTTGTTTTCAGAAATATCCACCCAAATCCCTTTTTGGGAGGCACTATAGAGTCCGTTGCTACACACAGTGGTTTTGAGAGGGGAAATGCCCCCTTGCCCCCCCCCCCCAGGGTTAAATAGTAACACATTTAGAACATCCTCTGTTGGTCAATGACCTGCATATCAAATTTTAATGAAATTGATCAGTAAATAAGAGAGAAATAGTTATTTTTGTATTCCCCATAAGAATAACATTGGACAACGTACTGCGTTTACTGCTAAATGAAAATTTCAATTTTCTCCGCAACTAGCAATCGTAGAATAATAATTTAAAATACTAATTTATTTAGTTTTTTGAGCTCTTTTGAATGGTGAATAGTAATCTTTTTTAACATTTATGATTTTTTATGAAAAATCCAAAAAACTGAATTTTGGATGTTTTAAGTCCTGTAATTTCTGAACCCGAATTTTTCCAGAAATTCGGGTGGTGTCATTTTGTTGGAAACCTAAAGTTCTACAAACCACTAAAGTTTAATCAAAATCGTTAGAGCCGTTTTTGAGAAATTCGGATTTATCATGTTTTTTGGTGGTTTTTGGGGAATAATTACCCTTAAAAATCAAAAATTCAAAAAAATGAAAAAAAACCTGGAGATATCGTGGATTAGTACCTACATACCAAATTTCATAAAAATCGGCCCATAGGTTAGGGCTCTAGCTCTGTACACATCCACACAGACACACACACACACACACACACACGGACACACACACACACACACACACACACACACACACACACACAGACAGACAGACATCACGTAAAAACCACTTTTTTGGGTTCAGGGAGCACCAAAACGAATATTTCCACTAACAACTCAAATTCGAAAATTTTGACGAAAACAATACTTTCTCCATATACTATGTATACGGGGAGAAAGTAAAAAGCATATCAAACAACTATCTTACATGGGAGAATACATAATTTAAGACTTTTAAAAGTGTCCAATTAGTTATTTAAAACTCATTTGTATTTTCAAATGAAAAGAAAACTACTTTAAAAAGTATACGATTCCGGTTTTTCGCATTTTTAATATTTATAGTAAATAATTATTTAAAATGTACGTTTTTCAATAAATGTAATATTTATCACTAAATATAACAATATAAAATGTAATTAGTTCATAAACAGTATAAACCTCGCAGTGAAGCATATCGTAGGATATTGAAGACATCAGTAAATATGCCTCAGTTATGAACTTATAACGGTAACTTGGTGTCGTGTGAAGCAACGAAATTGGCCGGGTGATGAATAATTGAGCGACGCCCACAACCCTAGAACTTGCTGCGGTTTCATCACGATATCAACTTGATGTAACAATCAGCATCTAGCTAGAATGTTTTTGACTCAATCTAAATTTTAATAATTTAAAATTTATATATTTAACAAATTTAAGGATGAAATTTATTTCCATGATGTGTGGACTAGACAGAGGTATGTTTATACGCAGACTCATGTAAGTTCTTGCATTGTTGTCATGCACGTTCTGTGAATCCCTCGGTGAATGCGTAACTTATTTTCGATTATTACTAAAATATTCATAAATAATCGATGAAAATGTTGAATTCTTCTGGAACGCACAGAACTTACAAGATTGTGTCATCCTTGGATCGGTGTTATTCTTGGACCGATTTTGACAATTAACGTGTCAAAAAATGGCCCAGATTCGTAGTTGTGCAAAGTGGTTTTCAATTTCCAATACTGTTTTGCTGAATGGCACAGGACACCCTCAAAGTTAAATTTTTTCCCATAAACATAACATGAAGAGTAGTTTGAATTCAGTTGCATTCTAAAACAGGTGATGACACAGTAAAATACAGGTAAACAGCTGTATTTTTTAATATTCTTTATTTTTTAACAACAGCTGATAACTGATATATACAACAAAAATTAGTTTTGCCCGATTTAGAACTACAGGTGCACTAGTTTACTTATCATGGCCTCCCCAGGCCGCTTTCGGAAAGGATCAAATTATGAATTGTGATTTCTAAAGTAACTGCCAGCTGATTTACCGTCTTGTATTACGCATCACACGTGCTCAGTAACTGCCAGCTGATTTACCCTCTTGTATGACGCATTACACGTGCTCAGTAACTGCCAGCTGATTTACCCTCTTGTATGACGCATCACACGTGCTCAGTAACTGCCAGCTGATTTACCCTCTTGTATGACGCATCACAAGCGCTCAGTAACTGCCAGCTGATTACCCTCTTGTATGACGCCATCATACATGCTCAGTAACTGCCAGCTGATTTACCCACTTGTATGACGCATCACACGTGCTCAGTAACTGCCAGCTGATTTACGCTCTTGTATGACGCATCACACATGCTCAGTAACTGCCAGCTGATTTACCCACTTGTATGACGCATCACACGTGCTCAGTAACTGCCAGCTGATTTACCCACTTGTATGACGCATCACACGTGCTCAGTAACTGCCAGCTGATTTACCCTCTTGTATGACGCATCACACGTGCTCAGTAACTGCCAGCTGATTTACCCACTTGTATGACGCATCACACGTGCTCAGTAACTGCCAGCTGATTTACCCTCTTGTATGACGCATCACACGTGCTCAGTAACTGCCAGCTGATTTACGCTCTTGTATGACGCATCACACGTGCTCAGTAACTGCCAGCTGATTTACCCTCTTGTATGACGCATCACAAGCGCTCAGTAACTGCCAGCTGATTTACCCTCTTGTATGACGCATCACAAGCGCTCAGTAACTGCCAGCTGATTTACCCTCTTGTATGACGCATCACACGTGCTCAGTAACTGCCAGCTGATTTACCCTCTTGTATGACGCATTACACGTGCTCAGTAACCTCTTGTATGACGCAGTACACATGCTCAGTAACTGCCAGCTGATTTACCCTCTTGTATGACGCATTACACGTGCTCAGTAACTGCCAGCTTATTTATCCTCTTGTATGACGCATTAAACGTGTTCAGTAACTGCCAGCTTATTTACCCTCTTGTATGACGCATTACACGTGCTCAGTAACTGCCAGCTGATTTACCCTCTTGTATGACGCATTACACATGCTCAGGAGCACCTATGCTTACTTTTCGTGTCTTTACATCGTTGATTTATTCCATTAGTTACTTGCTTTAGTTTTGTGTATAATAAAGAAAATATATTTGCACTAAATATTTTTAAAAGCTGTCATTTTAATATAACTAGCCCAGCCTAACACCTTCGCTCGTTCACTTTATTTCAGCTTTATAGTACAATTAAAATACACAGCTGATCAAATTCCAATATTTAAAAATGTGTTTTAACTTAGCGTTTTATTAATTTACTAATATTTGCAGCCGCTATCGCGACCGCAGGAAATAATCAGCTGTTTCAGGAAGAAATCTTGAATATTCCCGGCTCCGCTAATATATGACAAAATGACCTAAAAACAGCTTAAATCTACCGTAACTCAAATAAGATTGCTTTTCAAGAAAAACAAACGACACGTGCAGCTTCCTCGACCTCGATTACCCGAAAAAATATATTTTCGTAGGTTGGGAGCCATTACAGCTCGAGGAACAGCCGCGGACGGGCGGACGCACGGAGCCACAGACAAATGCGAACTATATAGTATAGATGATCTATGTGGGAGGGAGCGAGGGGGTTCTATCAGAAACTAATGTTATTCCTCAAACTTTCACACCGAGACCTTTCATTCGAGTATTTGTGTCATCAGTGTTGTTCGACCTGTGGTACTCTCACATGTTCCTGGGTCGGGTTGGCTTTATATACAGACCTGATAAAACTGATATCTGTTATTATTAAAAACATGCATTACATTTTTCAGACTTTTTCGGTTTTCTTACTGCCGAATTGTCCTATGAGAACATTCCTTACACTGTAGATACACCTTAGTTTTGCCACACGTCAACCTTTTGTCAGGTCATCATACATTTAGTAGACTGGAAATAAAGTGTTGATGGAGGATATAGAAGGGTCATTATGAGTGAATAATATAGTGTTACAATGTTCAATTATGCGTTGTGTAAAAAATAAAACAAACAGTCAAATATTTGGAAGCTCATGTTGGAGAGAGGTGATTCAATCGATTAAAACATATAATTGTGGGAACGCTTGTAATTGTGAGAACGCTTGTAATTGTGAGAACAGCTGTAATTGTGAGAACAGTTGTAATTGTGAGAACAGCTGTAATTGTGAGAACAGCTGTAATTGTGAGAACAGCTGTAATTGTGAGAACAGCTTTAATTGTGAGAACGCTTGTAATTGTGAGAACAGTTGTAATTGTGAGAACAGTTGTAATTGTGAGAACAGTTGTAATTGTGAGAACAGCTGTAATTGTGAGAACAGTTGTAATTGTGAGAACACTTGTAATTGTGAGAACAGTTGTAATTGTGAGAACACTTGTAATTGTGAGAACAGCTGTAATTGTGAGAACGCTTGTAATTGTGAGAACAGCTGTAATTGTGAGAACAGTTGTAATTGTGAGAACACTTGTAATTGTGAGAACAGCTGTAGTTGTGAGAACAGTTGTAATTGTGAGAACACTTGTAATTGTGAGAACAATTGTAATTGTGTAAACAGTTGTAATTGTGAGAACAGTTGTAATTGTGAGAACAGTTGTAATTGTGAGAACATTTGTAATTGTGAGAACATGTGTAATTGGGAGAACGCTTGTAATTGTGAGAACAGCTATAATTGTGAGAACAGCTGTAATTGTGAGAACACTTGTAATTGTGAGAACACTTGTAATTGTAATAACAGTTATAATTGTGAGAACACTTTTAATTGTTAGAACAGTTGTAATTGTGAGAACGCTTGTTATTGTGAGCATAGCTATAATTGTGAGAACAGCTGTAATTGTGAGAACACTTGTAATTGTGAGAACAGTTGTAATTGTGAGAACAGTTGTAATTGCGAGAACAGTTGTAATTGTGAGAACGCTTGTAATTTTGAGCACAGCTATAATTGTGGGAACAGCTGTAATTGTGAGAACACTTGTAATTGTAATAACAGTTATAATTTTGAGAACACTTTTAATTGTTAGAACAGTTGTAATTGTGAGAACGCTTGTAATTGTGAGCATAGCTATAATTGTGAGAACAGCTGTAATTGTGAGAACACTTGTAATTGTGAGAACAGTTGTAATTGTGAGAACAGTTGTAATTGCGAGAATAGCTGTAATTGTGAGAACACTTGTAATTGTGAGAACGCTTGTAATTGTGGGAACAGCTATAATTGTGAGAACAGTTGTAATTGTGAGAACACTTGTAATTGTGAGAACAGTTGTAATTGTGAGAAAAGTTGTAATTGTGAGAACACTTGTAATTGTGAGAACACTTGTAATTGTTAGAAAACATGTAATTTTAAGAAAACATGTAATTGTGAGAAAAAATGCAATTGTGAGTACACTTGTAATTGTTAGAAAACATGTAATTGTAAGAAAACTTGTAATTGTGAGAAAACATGCAATTGTGTACGACCATTTAATACATAACAATAAGCTTTATAGTAAGTAAGACACTGGAAAACAGTCCCGATAATCTTATAGGAATCAAGTATGACGCGGAATGTCCCCGGGAAATCTAGTCAAACTATTCACAGAAAGCTACCTTATTACGGAAAATTTCACTTTGGTTTTAAGTAATTGGCAGTGGTTCATTCTATTCAACTTGGTTTAGTTGCTTTTTACAATTTATGTTTAGGACCGTTCGGCTAATTTTAAAATGTAAAATGTCTAATATACTCTACAGGAACAAAACGTGGATAAACATAAAATGTAATAGTCATTTTCTCATAAACCACAGTTTCTTAACAAGTTTGATGGTATGGAATTGATCATTGAAACAGAGACAAAGCGTTGTAGCAAGTTCTAAAGTTATCATACAGACATTATTCGTTTCTTCAATTTGTTAGACATTCAATTAATTTCAAGTTATCTACTTTTTTTTACATAGGTTTGCATAACAGTAACTTCATATACTTTATTTCTGAATGACATGATTTTTTGGTGGGATGTGATTTATTCTCAAAAACCTATCAGGCTTTACCCACCTTAGAAGATGTGAAGGCTCCAATGTCAACACATGAGAACACAGTCACAAACAAGACTTTACAACACGAGTGGGTGTTGTACGAGGGCCAAATGTTCGTATTTTAAGTCCGTGTGTCTTTGTGTTTGTGACTGTGTTTTCATGTCTTGTCTTCGGAGCCTGAACACACCGCATATAATCTTGTAGGTGGGTGAAGCCTAGTAAATTTTAGATAATAAACTTCATGTTTTATTTACAACGATTATTTAGTAAAATACAAACATAGCCTTGACACCTGAAATAATCTGGATTAAACCAGATTTTGTTTAGTGTTTTTAAGTAAATTTTTACGTGGTGTAATTAACAATTGTTTACAGAAGTAGCGTAGCGTAATTGATGAAACTTGTTAATGACCGACATTTTGATCACTTACGCAACATATATTCTTGAAATAGTTGTGACAAAGAAAATAAAGAGACAAATGTTAAATATACGAGCATCCGTACCAAAGGCTGTTAAAAACACGACACATTAAAGGCACCCAACACTCGAGGAAATATCACAGACATTTAATTCATCAATGGCCTTTTCTAAAGTGATCTAAATGTCCTTTTTATGGCTCAGACAGCTTCAACTTCCAGTAACATATTTAAAATGTCCTTCATTATTAACTGTCTCGTATGCCTTTTAACTTACAGAGATTCACATGCAATTATCTGGAAAATGTCGGTTAAAAGGCTTCTCTGGTGTTTCTACACAAGTTCAAACAAATATGATAGCATTACAAAAACTTTAATGGACGTACATATGGCAGAGTATTCTGGGACAATGAGTGGTATCCTAACCTATCCTATACTTTAATATGAGTAAGGTTTGCTTGCTTGCTTGCTTGCATGCTTGCGTCCGTCCGTGCTTGCTTGCTTGTAACTCTGACCTTAAAAACGGCAACAACGATTTCCTTAAAATGTTGGAAATGACTAATTTCTGGGATAAAGATAAATTCTAGACAGGTCTCATCCCCAGGAAAAATTAAATAATGTAAAAAAACGCAAATGAAAAGTTAAAAAATTAACATTGGGATTATGGAGTTGAAAATCAAAAGAAAATAATTGTAATAGCTGTTCATAATAGTTGTTTACATATGGTTTCCTGAGAGCAGAGATTAAAATGTTTGAGTGAAGATTACATATATAGAGTGGTAAAAATTAAAGGGACATCGAGCTATAAATAACTACTAGAGTGGTCTTAAAAATGTAGAAAATAGGCAAATGAGCTATAAAAATCCCATTATCAGTAGGGGAAAGTGGTGAAATATTACTCCAAGTCATCTAAACAAACTGGATGGCCTTCCCCGAGCAAATCTCGGCCCCCAGGTACTTTATTTATTAGGCGGGGATCAATTAGAGATGGTTTTATTCGAGAAATTTATTCATAGAAATGAAACAGTCTCACCATTTCAAACTGAATAACAATCACGACAAAATTACGATTTTAAAGTGTGCTGCTAAGTTACACGCTCTAACCAATACACCTAATCGTACCATAATAAGCCTATTACCTAACCCTCTCCCCCGTTTGTTATTACATTTCAGAAACTATAAAGTATTCTTACAAACTACATTAAACTTAGTTCATAATTGATTTTATTATTCAACAATAAGCAATTTCAACTTAACACGGATGATAAAAGGTGCCAGCGACGTTCATTAAGATGCAATCAGACTCATAAATATTTATAGCGGTTTTCTAATTTCGTGAGAAAGTCGTCGTTGTCGTTTCAGTGTTTGTTATTGACTGAAGTTCTCTAGTTTTCCTCACCCAACGATCTCTAAAAATCCGAATTGATTTCTTTCATAACTTGAACTGACCCTTAATAGAGTATTATAATCATACAATATGTAAGCCAGTGTTGTTGTATAGCTTGATGAGGATGTCACAAAAGATTTAGACCATTAGCGGGGTATAATCCAACGTCCAGCCTGTAGCGAATTTCCCCTATAGGGAAAAAGCTATTACCGTAGGTCTCATGTTAATACTTAAGCCCGAGACCATGATAACTTTTTGTTTTGAGGTCCCCTAATGCCAAATGCAGTATTCGGTAAAATGTATATATATATATATATATATATATATATATATATATATATATATATATATGTATATGTATGTATATGTATATGTATCCGTGAATGCGATAAATTGAGTAAAAAACGACCGATTTCTATGAAATTTTGCTCAAATGTGTAAAGTGACATTTATGACTTAAGTTCGGAAATCAGAAAAATCGGTCCATAGGAAGGGGGGTTTATGGGGTTTCAAAATTTTCCAAAAATCAGTTTTTTGCACTTTTTACCGTGAAATTTTTAAAACCCACAATTTTTGTTTTGACCATTTTATAGAGCTTAAAAAATATAGTATTTTTAATCATTAACTTATGTTAAGTGGTTGCGGAGAAAATCCAAAAAACCTGCTCATAAAATCTCCCATGTTAATCTTACGAGAAAATGGTTTTTAGCTTTTCTTCAAATAATTTTACTGTGAACTTCACATTTGTTTTTACCAATCAGTTTAGCTCTACAAAAAATAATTTTGGTGTTTTAAATTGTGATTCTATGTCCAACCATTGCCGAGATATTCAAATTGATAAACACAGTACTGTACATTGTCCAATGTTATCCTTATGGAAAATATTTAAAATTTAATATCTCGATTATTTATGAAGGTGTATTGATGACACTTGGTATGTGGCTTCTTCTAGTACTGGTATATTGATATTTGCATAACAAATTTATTTTTCATTGATTTTATCTCCGTAGCAGGAAACCCGCTTACTCAGCCATAATGTTATTCTTATGGAGAATATGTAAAGTTTTATATCTCCCTTAATTATGAACATAAATTATTAAAACTTGGTATGAAGCTTCACCTGGTTGAGTTATATTGATAATTTCTTAAAAACAGATATCTTATCATTCTCGTTGCATCAAACCTGCGTACACAGCCCTAATGTTATTCTTATGGAGAATAAATAAAATGCTATATGTCACATTATTTATGTATTTTTATGAAACTTGGTAAGTGGCTTTAAGTGGTAGTAAGAAATATATGTATGCATTGGAAATTTGGTGAGTACGCAGGTTTGCTGCGACGGGGTATTTGTATTTATACTGATTTCTGACACCCTCATACTATTTGCTGTAACCCTAACGTGACCTAACCTAACTTTACCTAACCTAACCTTACCTAACATATCCACCTTAACTATGCCCACAATATTATACGTGAATTGCATGTTATTTTAATTTAAATTGGCCAAAAAGTTTTTTACATCAAATCATAATTGCAAAAAAAATCCTATTGGAATAAATATGATATAAAATGAATCATATTTGATTTAAGAAACGATTTCGGACATTTTCTATCACTTACACATGAATAATTCCTTAAATAACATAAACTCACTATCAACAATAATAAATTAAACAGAACTTAATTATATTGCCTTTTAACGTATCTTCCTTGTCATCTTACACTATAACACTTTCTAATGTTTTTCCACTATATCAGTTTTATTTGATTTAGTCCGAAAAATATTGAAGACAACCAAAGCTAACTACAGAGATGAATTATCAACACTTCAAAGTCCTCTATGACATGACACTGAGGTTTTGTGAGCAATGGAAAAGATAATCGGCTAAAGTTAAGCTAAGGTGTTTGATACTGGTGTATATGTCTCTGACATTTACTTGGTTGGACGTATTTGTTGGTCTTTGATATTTCAGTTTTCAAAAGGCTTTGATATAAAGGACTCGTCTGATGAAAATACCGTACCTTAATTCTTCTTTTAAAACTAAACCGGAAAGAATCTTTGCTTAGATATCCAAAGTGTATAAATTTTAAAATAATATTGTTTGAAAAATTAAGCTATTCTTATAAACAATTTTTAGTTTAAGCACCTAACAACTTTATTTTGAATTTTTGGATGATTTCAGTCTTTGTTAACAGTTGTGAAATTACCTATCATGAAAATTCTACCTAAAAAATACCAATAATAAATTATGACTAACTGAAGTCATGATATGAGATGACTACTAGATATAAAACCAGTTATCAAGATATAATTTGCGGCCAATCTCATTCTAGTGAGACTTTTGTAAAACATTAAATAATGGTTATAATGGCAGGTAAAATCATATGTAATGTATATAAATTATATATAGGGTCACTAGAAAGCTAAAAAGAATTAACCAATTTCGTACAGAAACTGTGAAAAGCAATTAATGAATGCTGAACACTGAGATGGGCCACAGTCGTGACAGGCTGCCAATCGCGTGCGTCGAAGAGTGAAATTTCCCTCGGCAACTTGGTTTTCCAAAGAATAGTTTGATTAAATTTCCCGGAAACTGCTCGTGTCATAAACGATTTCCAGCGTAGGGTCATTCGCAGTAAAATACGAGTTTGTGTCATTCAAGCGAATTTTTCCTATAGGGAAGAGCTATTAGCCTCAGGACAATGGGAAGAGGGTTTTATGGGGGATTATAATATTTTCAAAATTATATTTTACTCTAAAATTATAAAAAACCCAAAATTGTTGTTTTAATTTTAAAGATTTAACAACAACAAAACATGTAGTATTTTGAATCACTAACCAAGGTCATGTGGTTGCGGAGAAAATCAAAAAAGTTAAAAAATGTTAACATGTTAATCTTATAGAAAAGGAATTAAGTTTTCCACAGTTAATTTTATTGAATAGACACATTTATTTTTAACAAGTTCAGCTCTAAAAAAATCATTTTGGTGTTTAAATTGTTTTTCTACGTCCAACCGTTGCAGAGATCAGTGTGCCAAACACAGTACGTTGTTCAATGCTATTCTTAAGGAGAATTAATACAATTGTACATATCATTCTATTATACTAATTCCCTTCCTAAGGAATTTCTTGTGTATATATCTTTTATCTATGAATTGATTTTGATAATTGAGGTGCCAAATTAAAGGGATTTCTCTGTAGAAGTCATGGAATAATGTACTTCGCCCTTTGGACTTTAAAGTTTCCATGGATTTTAAATAGAAGACAAATTTTAGTAAGTAACGTATGATTCATTTCATGAAAGTAAACAGATGTCTTCATAAAAATAACCTGTCATTTTGATATTTACTTTCTCTTTTTACATATCAGTTTATTTTCAAATACAACGATGACTAACAAAATGGGATAGTTTATAAGCATGCAGTTTCATTCAGAGTGTTAGGGAGTAAAATTCAGTTTATTTTAGTTTATTTCATTGTGATTATGTATTGAGATATGTTGAGTTTTAACATTTTCATATATAATTTCATTGTAAATGTGTCTTATAATGTGTTGTATTTTTAAATTTTAATTTGGATACTTTGATTCAAGAAAAGGGAGAACAGTTACATGTCCCTAATGAATTTCTTCACACTTTAGCACAAAGTGGTCTACCCCCTCACAAGTTATGCCTTAAAAAAGATGTAACTGTAATTTTACTGAGAAATTTAAATCCACAAAAAGGACTGGTTAATGGAACCAGATTAATGGTGAAAGAGAAGTATGACAAAGTTTTAAATCTAGAAATGATTACTAAAGGTTTTGCTGGGAAACAGGTATTACTACCCCAATTAAGGTTAAAACCGACAGAGAAAAATTTCCCTCTAAAATTCAAACGTCGCCAGTTTCCATGCCGAATTGCCTTTGCCATGACCATAACAAAAAGTCAAGGACAGACAGTGGAAAAAGTTGGTATTTATCTACCAGAGCCCTGCTTTCAACATGGGGCATTGCATGTAGCAATGTCAAGGTGCCGTGCTTTTGATCAACTGAAAATAACTGTTAAGGAACAAAGAAACCAAGGGCATCTTGCTAAATACAATAGAACCCCTGTTACAAAACTAAACACATCGTGTGGGAAGAATTTCTTCTTTAATGTGTCAAAAGTTCACTAAAAATGTTGACTGTTGCCAGTATTACGTTAAAACCTCTATTAGAACAATGTTGACCTTTTAAAATTTGTATTTTTAATTTATTCTTTCACTGATTGTAGTGACAAAATAAAAGGTAATTTAAATTATTAAATCATGTTGAAATTTAGTTAATATTATTAACTGGAAACGACTAGTTATTTATATATTCCGATTGATAATAATCGGTATGTGCTTCACCTGTGTGGCCTATTGATATTGGCACAACCAATTTTTTTTAATAATCCCTTTAGCAGCATACCTGCGTATTTAGTCCACATGTTATTCTTATGGAGAAAAAATAAAATGTTACAAGCAGTAAATTTATAAATGTATTTTCATGAAACTTGTCAAGTGGATTTATGTGTAGCGAAACACACATTAGAAATTCACTGAGTACCCAGGTTAGTTGTAACGGGGGTATTTTGATTCTCGGTACAATAGACGCAAATAGTATTTGATTACACATAGTCGATACACAAGGTCATAGCAAAATATAAATTAACAAGAAAAACTAATTCAATTGACTCAAAAACAATTAAATCAGGATTTATGTTCTTCAGAGGATACACGTGTAGGCCAGCGTATCTGGGTAGGGGTTGTCACTGCAGTGATAAATCTCCCCTCCACCGCGACTAGGGGAGCAACTACATCGGGACGGGGATGGAATAGCCGCCCTTGACTGGTACTGGCAACAACCCCTGTGGTCACATACGGACCAATCTCTTTCAGCAATTTACCAGTAGATATATATTTTGTAATTTTGTTTCCAAAGGTATTGTTGCATTATTTTGCTACACAATCAGGGTAGGGTGGGTTCCAATTTCTAAATCCTAATATACAGGATGTTTCCAAATAAAGTTGCTAACTTAGGGATATTTTTCCTGAAGTCAAAAGGAACGTGAATCATCATATAGCTGGGGGTATATTTCTTTTCGTTAACTGTCAGTCTGTCTGTATGCGATTTTTACTAGAAAATTTATATTTTAAGAACGGCTTGACCAATTCAACCAAAGTTTGAATAAATACTCTTCTCGGTAGGGTCTATTTTAGAAAAAATATTTGTTCATAAAATCCTTCCGTTTAAAAATGGCGGCCATTGAAAATTTTTAACCTCAAATAATAAAAAACCTAGACATTTTACAAAAATTTGTCTAGAATATAAAAAGTTAGAAATTGTAATTAGAAATTCATATCTGTTTTTAACATTGAAAATCGGGTTACAATTAACTGAACTATGACTGAAAAACGGAACAAATGGCTAAATTTTGCTATCATTTTGATTTGTTATGACAGCAAAATGTAGCCATGTGTTCCGTTTTTCAGTCACAGTTCAGATTTTCAATATCAAAGCAAGTAGGGATTTATAATTACATTTTCTAACTTTTTATATTATGGAAAGTATTTTGTAAAATGTCTAGCTTTTAAAATATTTAAGGTTAAATATTTTCAATGGCCGCCATTTTCAAACGGAAAGATTTGACTAAAAAGACCCTACCAAGAAGAGTATTTAACCAAAATTTGGTTGAATTTGGTCAAGCCGTTTTAAAAATATAAATATTCTAGTAACAATCACATACAGACAGACAAACGGTAAACGAAAAGAAATAGACCCACGGTTATATGATGATTTACGTCCCTTTTGACCTAAGGAAAAATATCCCAAAGTTATCAACATTAATTTGGAAACACCCTGTATAAAAATGAGTGTCTATTTCCCTTTGTATTCCATTACTTGAGAATGAGTGCACCAAAATTAATAATCTTTTATTGTTGTGTTCGTTAATGTCAGGACAAGGTTTTTATAAAAGAAAATTTTTAATGTAACCTATAGTGCGTGGAACAAGTGTAAAAATCTTTCAATTCCGGAAACCAGCACCATACTTTGGGAATTGACTAAATACATATAAAATAGTATAAATCAGCCGGGAGGCAAGCTTAAAAATAATTACGTCACGAGCAGTGACGTCATCAATATGGCCGCTCAGCCAATTCTAATATGTCTCATATCTCGGAAACCACATAACCGATTTTGACATTTGACATCTTATTCAAAAGGTCTAATCATTATCTATAATAAAGGTTATTACATCTTTAGCGGTAAAAACAACGGTTTTTGAGTATTTTGTAAAATATACATATTTTTAAATATTTGTAATTTTTTTAGGGAAATGTATTTTTGCTTGGTTGGTTAGACTGATCACCCACGTGTCATCTGACAGTAAACAACAACTAACAGCTGGATGGGTAATTTGTCACCATTGTTGACTAAGAAACTTGATATATCCTTGGTAACATGTTGTTTTTGTGTTCTTTGTGTTTTAATTTTTCTAGTTATTTTATTGTAGGGTAAGAATTTGTTTGTGCTGCCGGTACTCAAAACATAGTTCTAGATTTTTTTAAATTTTGTTTAGTAGTTAACTGAAGAATAGTATGCATTACAGGCACACAGTGGTATAGCATGGTGGTATTGGTGGTATAGTGGTTAGTGGTATGGGACTGTGGATTCCTCATTGAAACATTTTATTACATACGACTAGACTGTTTATTTAATCTTTGTAGTTGTTAGCCTACAAGACTCACATAGGGAAAGTTTTTACCTGGCAAAAAAAGACCATCAGGGTCATCTTTGGGCTCGCTCCTTGGGAGCATTGTGAGAGTTACTTCATAAGATTAGGTATTTTGACTGTTCCTGCCTTATATTTTTATGAGTTAGTAATATACATTAGGAATCAAAAATTAATGAATCTATGTCAAAGAAATCATACTCACAATACTCGGTTCAAATCAAAATTTTCCACCTTTCACAGACTGTCGGTCTTTGAAAAAAAACCTCTTTACGCCGGTTTAAAATTTTATCAAATGTTGCCTAACTTCATTTCATCCATTGCTGATGACAACAAATTTAAAGTAACACTTAAGAATTATTTGATTGTGCACTGTTTTTATTCTGTGGAAAGTATTATTGAACATCTCAGGCAATGTAACCCCCTGTGTGACTCTCTGACCCCTCCCCTCCCTACCAATCACATTCTGTAGTGGCTGAAACTTATTCAGCACTTTGACCTGTTCAACGCCATCGGCCTATGAACGGAAACAACAAGTAACAAGTAAGTAAGTAAGTAACTGAAGAATAGTATGAAATGCAGGCTTGGCGTCTCTGTTAATTATTTTAAACAAATTTTATTATTTATAATATTTAATATAATACAACCAGAATAGACATGGCTAAAAAAGAGAAGCGAAAGTTTGTATTGCTTGATGCAAGCCTCGTCACACCAACCATATCGTGGGAGAAATGCATCCTTTGCCAAACTGAAAACAAAGAGCCTCTCATTTCACCAACAGAAAGTGGGTATAATTCACTAAGTGAACATTTAATTGAGTATGCTAAATATGAAGCCCTTCCATCACACTTGCAGCTGGAACAAATTCATCAGACTATTGTTGAAAATAGTGCTAAATATCACAAAACCTGTAGAAGCAAATATAACAGTCGCATGATTGAACGACTAAGAAAAAAACCACGCCTTGATAGTATATGCTTGGATGAGAATCTGCCCCAGACAAACCCTGAAAAAATAAATCCGTTGATCTCATGACCTCATTTACAAGATCAAGTTGCACTCCAGTTGATATAAAATCCACCTGCATATTGTGTGAACTTAAGGATCACAAGGAAAAACTTGTGTCTGCATCAACGCTTCGGATTGGACCAAATATATTTGCATATGCGCAGCTAATTGAGGACCAAAAAATTCTTTCAAAGTTGCACTCAACAGATTTAATCGCTTTAGGAGCAAAATACCACAAGTCATGTTACACAAAGTTATTAAATAAAGTTCGAAGTAAGAGTAGGTCACAGTCTAATGTAAATAGCGATCCTTCAAAAACTGCATATGGCTCGGTTGTAAATGAACTAGTGACTTACATGCAAGATATGTACGTCTACAATGATATAGTTCCAGTTTTCCGGTTAGCAAATCTTGTGAAGCTTGTTGATGAACGGCTTGAACAGTTGGGTTTCACAGATTATTTGGTGAATAGCACACGCTTAAAAAATCAACTAATTGCTTTTGTACCGGGTCTTCGTGAAGACAGAGTTGGTCGAGACGTTTTTCTTACCTTTGAAGGAGATGTACATAATGCCATATTTGATGCTTGTAGTTACAATTCTTTAAGTGATGGAATGTGTCTTTCACGTGCTGCTAACATTCTTCGTGAAGATATGTTTGCCGAATATCCTAAGTTTGACAGTTCTTTTACAGAAACATTTATAAGTGTGAACTGTGTGCCTAAGAAATCGATAATGTTTTTTAGAATGGTATTAGAAGGAATATCTACTAGAAAACCAATAACTAGAGAAGAAGCATCGTTTGAAGAACAAGAAAAAGTACCTGCTGCAGCTGTGACTATTGCACAATTGGTCAGATTTAATAGCATCAAAAGAAAACGACAACCCGATGCTAAGTTCATACGTCATAACATAGACCAAGAAACTCCTCTACCCTTATATTTAGGGCTAATGATTCACAATCATACAGGGGGGGAAAAGATCATTAACAAAATGTATCACCTTGGCTTAAGCGTATCCTATAAAAGAGTTCAACAAGTAGAGCAATCTGTTGCCGCTAGTGTATGCGAGTATTACAATCAGAATAAGGACATTGTTTTGCCACCCAATATTACACAAGATGCATTCACATGTGCGGCGATAGATAACATAGACCACAACACATCCTCTAATCAGTCACTCGACTCATTTCACGGTACAAGCATATCACTAATACAGTATCCCTCAGACCACAACAAGAAAAACTCGATGAAATCGCTAAATCACAATGTACACAACAGTAAGATTTCTCTACCTCAGTGGTACACTTCAGTTCCACCAACAGCTAAACGTAGCTGTGACAACCCTTTACCCTTGATTAATGACACATATGGTAATTCCAACTTCAATGTTTTTGAGGAAACAAAAGAATGGATGGATCAAGTTAAATGCAATGCTGAAGGGGACATTTTACCATGGGCTGTAGTTTACTCTCGTAAGGAAGAAAACGCTGGTATCAACAAATCAAAGTGTACATCAATTCTGCTTCCACTCCTAAAAGAGGACATTAACTCACCAGCTATGGTTCGCCATTCTATGAACATTGTTGTAACTTTGTTGAAAAATATAAACTCAGATCAAATTCCAGTTATCACGGCAGACCAACCGGTATATGCAATCGCAAAACAACTTCAGTGGAGGTATCCCAATTTATACGGAGAAGACAAACTGTTTCTAATGTTAGGCGGACTTCACATTGAGATGGCCATAATGTCTATGATTGGTTCATGGTTAGAAGGCTCTGGTTGGACTGACAATCTCGTAGAAGCCAGTGTTACAACTTCAGGAAGGGCTGAGGGCATCCTTAACGCATCTCACGTTAAAAGAAGTCGGTATGCTCATGAAGTGAGCTATGCATCCCTTAACATTTTTTTGCAGCAAGCATACGACAGCAATGAAGCTACATTAGCAGAAAATAAAACTGAGTGGTGTAACCGGATGCAGCAAGAATCTGTTCAGTTCAAATACTGGCTAACAACTATACAATTAGAAGGTCTTCTTTTAGTTTTTGTTCGTAGTATCCGTCAGGGAAACTTTCATTTCAGTACTTGAAAATATATGCCCTTGGATGTTTGCACTTGATCGTGTAAACTATGCTAGATAGTTGCCTATTTTTGTACACAGTCTGTGGAATTTACCAGAGCTTCACCCGACAGTGTATAATGAATTTTTGATAGGTAACTTTGTAGGCTGTAAAACACTGCGGAACTTCTCATGCTTGTCTCACGATCAAATTCATGAGCAAAACAACAAACTTGTGAAACTTGTTGATGTAGCCTTCAAAGAGTTTTCAAATATTTCAGCAACAACAGTTACGACCGACAGCATTGCATTTTCCTTACTTGAACGTTTTGTGGTATTAATGTACCATACCGCATGTACTGCAGAACATGTAAACCACGCACGCAGAATACTTTTTACTCAAATTAATAGGAACATAGAACATATCCCACCAACGGCGGATGCGCTATTGCAGCATTTAAAACGTTCAATGCTTCAATGTAACATTTGGAGAAACTGCTTAACAAAAAGCCCTTCCGTGATCGATCCATGTCAGTGGGGCTGGAAAACCGATGATGGCACCACGTTCACACCTCTCTGGACAACAATTCCAGACGTTAGTGTACACTGTCAAGAACTTGTTTCATGTAAGTGTAAGGAACGATGTACTAAGTGCCGCTGTGTGAAAATGGGACTTCGGTGCACTCTATTATGTGCTTGTGAAGGTCATTGCTCAAGAATGGACACATGGTTAGCTGTGTATATTTACATGAAATATATGTTAACAATAAATATATCCTTAGTTTTACCTTGTATTATTATTAAACTAAATTTAGATGCATAACATTTTAAAATATTTAAAAATATGTATATTTTACAAAATACTCAAAAACCGTTGTTTTTACCGCTAAAGATGTAATAACCTTTATTATAGATAATGATTAGACCTTTTAAATAAGATGTCAAATGTCAAAATCGGTTATGTGGTTTCCGATATATGAGACATATTAGAATTGGCTGAGCGGCCATATTAATGACGTCACTGCTCGTGACGTAATTATTTTTAAGCTTGCCTCCCGGCTGATTTTTACTCTTTTATATGTATTAAGTCAATTCCCAAAGTATGGTGCTGGTTTCCGGAAGTGAAAGATTTCTAGGTAATATGTTGTTTGTTCCACGCACTACTAAGGGCTCTGTCCTACTTGCCCTCAAAGTTCCCATTGATTTGATCAAAGTTTAGATAGCTACACCAAACAGCTGTTAACAAAAGGAGTATAGTAAGTAAACATAATTGAAAGGCATAATCATATGTTCATTAGGGAAATAAAAAACCTACTTGAATGGCAACTCTCAATATAGAAATAAAAAACTACTTGAATGGCAACTCAAACTCTTTTTTCGATAGGCGAATGAGCAAAGCTAACGAGCTCATCTTGAAAATGAACGAATATTTTACATAAAACAAATTCAATGACATTTGAACAGGGCAACGTCTGTTAGGCCAGCTAGTTAAATATATTTAACAAATTTCCTTGGGGAGTATCGACAGAGGTTGCTAATATTAAACTTTTGAAGGTGTAGATAAACAAGTTTTATACTTTAATTTGATTACCTTACCTGATGAATATACCTGAGAATTTGTTACCTTACCTGATGGGGATTTTAAAAGTAGAATTGTATAGGTATGTTTTTGTCAAATATAAATTAATACCCCCGTCGCAGCAAACCTGCGCACTCAGTGAATTTCCAATGCATTTTATATGTTTCTCACTCCTACGTAAAGCCACTTACAAAGATTCACAAAAATACATTTATAAATAAGTGATTTATAACATTTTATTTATTCTCCATAAGAATAACATTCGAACGGAGTGCGCAGGTTTGCTGCAACGAGGAAGATAAGAAATGAGTTTTATGCAATTATCAATATAACTGAACCAGGTGAAGCTACATTACTAAGTTTTATTAATTTATGTTCATAATTAAGGGAGATATAAAACTTTACATATTCTCCATAAGAATAACATTAGGGCTGAGTATGCAGGTTAGCAGCTACGGGGACAATCAACAACAAATTTATTTTTTGTGTAAATATCAATATACCAGTACAACATGAAGCTATATACCCAGTTTCATCAATATACATTCATAAATAATCGAGATATCAAATTTTATTTATTCTCCATAAGGATAACATTGGACAACGTACTGTGTTTAGCACTTTGAATATCTCTGCAACGGTTGGATGTAGAATCACAATTTAAACACTGTGAAGCTGAAGTGATTGGTAAAAGCAAATGTTAAGATTAAAGTAAAATTAACGGAAGAAAAGCCAAAAACCTTTTTGCCCTAAGATTAACATGGGAGATTTTATGAGCAGGTTTTTTTGGATTTTTTCCGGAACCAAGATTGCAACCTAGGTTGGTTTAACCTAGGTTAATAATTCAAAATACAATATTATTTGTTTTTTAACCTCTATAACATGGTCAAAACCAAAATTAAGTGTTTTAAAAATTGTAGGGTGAAAAATGCAAAAACCGATTTTTGGAAAATTTAAAACCCCCATAAACCCCCCTTCCCATGGTCCGATTTTTTTGGTTTTTGAACTTAAAGTCATAAATGTCACTTTACACATTTGAGCCAAATTTCATCGAAATCGGACGTTTTTTACTCAAGTTATCGCATTCACGGACACACACACACACACACACACACACACACACACACACACACACACACACACACACACACACACACACACACACACACACACACATATATATATATTATATACATATATATAAATTTGAATGAATAGTGTTTTTGGCTTCTGGGGACCTCAAAACAAAAAATTATCATGGTCTCGGGCTTAAAACTTATCATGAGACCTACAGTAATAGCTTCTTCCCTATAGGGGAAATTCGCTAAAAACTGATTGATATAATAATCTTGTAAACATTTTGAAGTGTGAAATATACCCATAAAAAGTTACTTTGAATTAAACTTGTCTTTAAAATAATCGATAAAATCGCTCTGAATAATTGTAAAATCAACTAAATTATATAGGCGTGATGTGGAGAGAGATTATAAGTTAGTCCGACGATGGTATCTTATTTAAAAAAATGTAAAATATTTGATAACTGCATGACAAGTGTGGCAATCGCTTGAATGTCAGTTTTAGTTAAGATAATATATAATTACTAATTAACGAATTTAAATTATGATTGGGAACGTGTTTTATTTATTTGAACAAAATTATTGCAAATTCTTTTGGAAGAAATTTAATTTTAAAGTTTCTCTACGAAAAACAATCTAGGAAATCAATTTAAAAATCTTACTCTTTAAATTACATTTACGCACATACAGCACTCATATCCAATTCGGTTAATCTACATAAACATGGTACTAACAATCGATTTTGACCAGTCACACCGATCGTCTCCACTATCTCTCTGAGACTCTTTTCAATCTTATTGTAGCAAATCAAAAGGCAAGTTTGTAACAACTTTTTGTTGAACCACTGATATTGTTGCGGAATGAACACACAAAGAAAGTTGAACCGCTGTTTGAATCGTTTAAAAGCAAATAAAATTGGTATATCTGTGTTTAAAAAAGTCTTTTAAAAGAAAAGTCCTTTTGATATAATTTCTTTAAAAGATACAAACATCTTGTCTATTAGTTTTGTAACAAGTACCTGAGGGACGAGATTTGCTCGGAGGAAGGCCAGTCAGTTTTTAAATGACTTGGAGTAATATTTCACCACTCCCCCTACTGATAATCGGATTTTTATAACTCATTGTCCTCTTTTCTACATTCTTAAAGCCACTCCAGTTGTTATTTATAGCTCAACGTCCCTTTGATTTATTTTACCCCTCTTTTATGTAATCTTCACTCAAATCTTTTAATCTCTGCTCTCAGGAAACCACATGTTCATAATCATAAACAACATGAGTATTACTTTGACAGTTCATTGATTGATTATAAACAGCTGTTACAATTCTTTTGTTTTGATTTGAAACTCCATAAGCCCAATGTTAATTTTTTTAACTTATCATTTTCGTTTTTTACATTATTTGATTTTTCCTGGGGATGAGACCTGTCTAGAACTTATTTTTATCCCAGAAATTAGTTATTTCGAACATTTGAAGGAAATCGATGGAGCCGTTCTTGAGATCGGTGTCGCAAGCAAGCAAGCAAGCAAGCAAACCTTACTTATAATAGAGTATAGGATAATTTTTTGTTAGCAGTCATAATGACATTTGTTTTACTCAATAGATACATGTTTGCTCCTAACATTTCTCGGTCCTGCTAAGAACTAGGGAGCAGAATCAGGTAAATACTTACTGAATTTTAAAATAATAATGCTTCAAGTTTATATTTTATTTCACTTATTGAAACTACCAGTATTTAAAAAATAAACAATATTTTAAAGAAATGGATGAGCCTGTCAGTAGATTCTTACGTAATATATGGTTAACAGGGATATCGACTGGCTTCCTCAGTATATAACCTGGAGATCGCATCTAGCATCGTATGTCACTCAAAGCGGTGAGTTGAACCGGAGAAGATGTAAATGGAACTGGTGTCATGCTGGATATGCCAACAGCTTCGATTGTAGATCCGCAATAAATCAATAGCAGGAAACGATTTAATATCACACAAAAGCCATCCCTGAATATTGAAAAAATCAATAAACTTCTGACAAATCATGGTATATCGGCAGAGTATAAATACCACGATCATAAATTATTATACCGAAATTACGTTTTTTTCACTTACAACGAGTAAGGCGAGACTATTCTCAAAGAGCGATAAACCGCCGCGAACTAAGGGAAGGTTTAAACGATAGGGCGATCTTCTTACAAGCGGATTTTGTGGATCAAAGCGAATCTCGAACCTCGGATCAACTAAAGCCTCCTCTTTAGAGGGAATATCGCGGTAACTATGTTATGTTGTGTAAATTGTTACCCTAAAGTTTATTGCTATAGGCGTAATCATATAGACTAATATTCGTGTTGTTTATAAATAACATGTTGTTTCCTGAAAGCGGTGACTTAAACTGTTGAGTGAAGATTGCAATTATAGAGTGGTCATATCCGAAAAAAGGCATTGAGCTATAAATAACAAATGGAGTGACCTTAAAAAAGCAGAGAATAGACTGCGTTATGTTTGTAAATTGTTACCCTAAAGTTTATTGCTATAGGCGTAATCATATAGACTAATATTCGTGTTGTTTATAAATGATAACATGTTGTTTCCTGAGAGCGGTGACTTAAACGGTTGAGTGAAGATTGCAATTATAGAGTGGTCATATCCGAGAAAAGGACATTGAGCTATACATACCAACTGGAGTGACCTTAAAAAAGCAGAGAATAGACAAATGAGCTATAACAGTCTGATAATCAGTGGAGGGAATGGTGAAATATTACTCCAAGTAATCTACACAAATTGACTGACTTTCCCCGAGCAAAGCTCGCCCCCTAGATATTGAATACTTATTTACTATAAAATATATAATCATTTTTTGAGGGAAGAAATGCTGAACGTTAATTATTTACATTGAAATACGTATGGCCTCTGTAGGTCATGTAGATTTTTCGAACTCGCTCTTTCAAGGGAATTCAACCAGTTTTACACACTACTGCAGTAATAAAGTACAAAAAATCTCAGAAGACCGTAAATAAAATGTTTGATCTCGCTTTTTTATTTAAAAAATGCTTATTTAAAATGTTATTTTTTTGTCTGCATAACAAAATAATATTGACGAATAAACATTTCGTAGCTGTATTGAGTTAAAATATTACAACAGTTTTATCACATTTTAAACAACCTAGATAATTAATCTTTAAAAAACTCTTTGTCGTATGAAAACGTAGACCTAAGTAAACACTTCTAAATGCACGAAGAGTAATATATACAAAGGGGGCTAATGTATGAATAGAGTTAAGTGGAGGTATTTGTCTGCCCCCTCCCCACCACCCACACGACCCCCCAACTAACCACCCCTGCTCCCCGGTAAAACCACCTCCAACCCCCAACTTTGTAATCTCCTCCAAATTAAACCCCTTGACCAACCCCTATTCTGGTAATGTATTAAACTTTGAAGAGACCTTTGATATGATACGTTGGTTGGTTAATATGCTGGAGTATTGCTCCTCCACCGCTGATCTGCACGTTATTGGACAACGTGAAGGTTAAACACGAATTTCTGACCACAATACAAAATATTTGTTACCTTATGATTGCGATCAATCGTGGTGACTCCACCACCTCTACACAGCTCTTCAGCGATTTACCTTAGCTTAAAGCCTACTTGATAAGCCACCCACCCTTTAATATCACTCAACCCCTGCTTATAACCGTTCGTTCTCACAAAGTTTTACACAATTGTATTAGGTTGTCAGAGAAAGATCGACCGCTTTTTTATAAACTCTTCTTTTAGTCAAAACTAATATAAACGTTTACCATTGTCTTTTATATGCGCCAAAGTCAACATCTCTTTAAAATAATCGTTAGTATTAGTAATGGTGTTAAATACAAATTGCAATTTTAGAAATGTTCTTCAGGGAAAAACTCAGCCAGGGAGCAGAACGGTTACTTCTAGAGTCAAATATAACAATTTTCATTTAACTCAAACAAACAAACAAAATCCTCTAAGTAATTTTGAAGTCGCGATCAGCGCCATAAATATTTACAGGCTTCAATTCCGTTAGAAGGTCGTCTTCCAAATGGGTTCTGTTGAGGGCTGTGATTCTGTAGTTTCCCTGACCTTACAACAAAATAATATTTTCTCTAGTCCACTTTGCCATTGTATAATTTATTGTACTGTACATATATTTTTCTTTTTTTTACATACAAAAGGTATTTTCTGCTTTTCATTGTTTTAAACTCTAGTCTCTCATCCTAGCACAAACTTAAAATGAAATAAGCTTAATCTTAACGACCATAATGAGTATCCGTAATTTTTAGAATGTCAATTATAACGAAAAGATAATCTATATAAATCTAAATTAAATGTGATGTAGGTAAGCGCATCACTTGAGTACTACTGGACTGAGTTGACTAATTTGTTTAGTATGATGTCCGCAGTAGTCCAAATGATGATTTTCTGGGGGGATACGAAAAGTCGTCAGGGCTTCATCCCACATGCTTTCAAAGTTGCCATGTACTCCTCATGGAGAACATATGTTGTCTACATAAACACATGTTCAAAATGGAGATAACAAATATACTTGAACTCAAACTTTGTTCGAGATCACAAACACACTCCGTGACATCAGGACAGAACAGCGTCTGTCAGGAAGACTAATTTAACATATATTATGCTTTAACGTTTTCAGTTTGTTATACTTACATCACTTACATCCAATACTTACATCAAAACTTTAAAAAGAAAAATTCTGTAAAACCATTTGTATATTTTGTCCCAATTTAACGGAAAGGTTTCCTTTACAAACAATAAACTATTTACTTTGTAAACAAATAACCTTTTTCCCCCGTCTCTTTACCGTCCTCATAGACATTGTCCCTGAAATTAAAAAGGCCGGAAAACTCTTCCTTTTCATTACAACCTATCAGTAAGTCATTGTATAAAATCATTCACTCACATTCGCTTTAAACTACGGCATAGTTGCATCAGCGTCTTATACAGTGCTTAAGTGATATTAGGAATGATGAGGTATCTTTTATAAAATTTGGAAACACAGACAATTTCAAAGTCCACCAAGTTGGAATACAATCGCTAGAAGTGTTGCCGGTATCTTTGCCCGTCGACGTCGCGCGTCGGGACGCCAATGCGATTGTTTGGGTCGGACAGTTAGTCGATACTCGAGACATCACTTCCACCTCCGCTGTAATATCTGAAATGGCTTGTGACCCAATCAGCCCCTATCATTGATCCTACACCCACGAGCTCGGTAACGTTTGCGGAGGGTGGAAGCTTTGGAAATGGAAGTAACAAAAGTAATATTCGTCACTAGCGGTTTCTATACATTGTTTGCCAAATCTGACCGTCAAAACGTCACAAAAAAGTTGGATCGGAAATGTGATGAAAGTTGTTGGCAGACTCATAGTACGCCAACTAATATCTTAAATCAGGTCTGATCAAAAGTGTTTGATCAAACTGGTATAGATTACGGGAAGTTCCCAGTGCACACATAATTAGAGTCACCAAACTTTCCAAGAAAATTAGAAATCTTTATAAAGATTGTTGCTTGATCTGAAACGAGTTTGACCAAAGTTAATTTGTTTTGTATAGGCTTGATCAGTGTTTACCGGATGGAATCAAGTTCATGGGAGTGTCTATGGTTACATTATCTTTCCTTTCAGATGAAAGATCCATCAAAGTTACGACCCGTAACGTAGTAATCTTTATTTGTAAACCTAAAAAGTCAACTATGTTTAGTTGTAAACCTAAAAGTCGACTATGGTAAACTATGAGGATGGTAGAGGTCTATTCTGAAGCCTACAGTAAATTTCGCTGTTCGAATCTCTACTTTACTATTGAAGCCTATTGAAGTTGACGGGATCGGTTAATTCTTTGAGACTTGCACATGGTCAGCACTGATTTTGCTAATTTTTACTTATGTCTACTGTGTGTGTGCCAATGCGACTCTTTAAACTGAAAGAAAACAATATTTTAATTAAAATACGCCATTAATCCATTTAAAACACCAATTTTATAATCCAATACACAGGTTAATAAAATTACAAGTAAGGAACGAGACCAGCTCGTATGTCTACGCCAACGGGTTAACGGTTTTAATTTTTAATCTTTGTGTAATTAAAAGTACTAGTATAACTTTAAAGAATACACCAGTTTCATCAAAGTAAATAAATGCAAGTGCTACATTCTGTGGTCAAACTTAAGAACTCGATCAAATCATCACCATATGTTTTGTTATAAACAAATTTGAATTGGAAAAAGTTCACAGGTTTAACAACAGATAGTAGCACATTCGCTGAAATTTAAAAAGCCTCCTGGACGGAGGCTTTTCATGGGATATTTTCCAAACCCAAAAAAGACACATCTAGAGAGAAATAGATTTAATTTGATACCAAATTTGTATAGACAAATAAATTTCTTAGGGTCGATATGCTGCGAAGAAAAATCGAGAAATTCTTTTAATAATATAGAAGAATAGATATTGTTTTCAAAATAAATAGTTTCAAGCGAGATTTGAAGTTATTGGTTATCAATTAAATACTTAATCAACCATGAGGATTTGGCTAGTATTTAATTACATCAGCTATGAAAATATATTAAGAACATTTTATAGCAAATAAGATTATCAATTTGAAATATTAAAGTGTAAATTACCGAAATAGGTTTCAGTAACAAACATACAACTTTTCTCGTATTAATTACATACAAGAAAAATATTGTTATCTCTCATGGTGACTTTAAATAATAAAATATACCATAAGACACAAAAAAGGAACAACTGAAAATACAACTTCGGTAATCTAACGTCAGGGAATACTAGAGAATTTGACAATAACAAATACTGAAGCGCCAGCGACGACTTTCTAACGAAATTGGAAAACCCCATTAATATTTATGAGCGTGATTCCCTCTCGAAAAAAGCCACAGGCGCATTTTCTCTCCGTATTAAATTGAAATTGCTTGGTTTTAAATAATGGAATCAATTATAATAATATTTTATTTTTATAGTTAAAACACGATGGTCAGTTGTATAAATGTATTTTTATGATGTAATTCAGTTGTTTGTAAGGCCTATCAAATATTTCAACGTCCCCTCTAACACTGTAAACAGTTGAATATTTTCCACATACAGTGTCCAGACTAAAGGATTCCAATAGCAAACTTTTTATTCACGTCTCTCCCTTTCATTTTTTAAGCTGCGTTTCGAGATGCATTCAAATTTCGAAAATATCCTGCTACTCTCCCAATATGGCAGTCTTAACTTTTTATGTAACTCCCCTCATTGTTTTTTGGGTGGAGAACGGAATTTTAAAACGTTTCTTCTCCAGGAGTTTCTTTACTAATTAAACCGTTTAACCTCCAGAGTTTGATTCGGGCGATTTCTATTGTTTAGCGTTGAGTAGCTCTGGAAGCTGGACGGTTAAATTGAGGAATGAAACTTTAAGAAACAAAACGTTTTAAAATTTCACTTTCTACCCGTTAGAACAATACAACTAGCGACATTCTATTATAAAGGAATAACTTGACTGTAATGTTGAAAAAATGGCGATGCATTATACAAATTGGAATACACCTTCAAATGCAGTTAACAAAATTAAGGGTTAACCTCACAAGAAGTTATCTGTCACAATTTTTGTTATTTTTCATTTAGTATTGCAGCTCTTTAGACATTGCTCTGTACTTTTAGCGAATTTTCCCCCCAATAAGGAAGAAGTTATTACCGTAGTCGGCATGGTTAAGACCATAGGAGCTCATAGTAGCTCGGGACCATGACAACTTTTCGTTTTGAGGTCCCCAGACCCCAAAAACACCATTCGTTCAAAACTGTATATATGATGCACGGATGTGTGTGTGTCCGTGAGCACGATAACTCTCGTAAAACTAATCCGAGTTTGACGAAATTTGGTATAAACGTGTAAAGCAGCATTTATAACTTTAAGTTTGAAAACCAGACAGATCGACTTATCCGAATGGGTATTAAGGGAGGTTTTGTACCCCAAAAATGGGTTTTAGCGAATTTCCCTTATAGGGAAGAAGCTGTTACCGTAGGTCTCATAGTAAGACTTAAGCCCGAGACCATGATAATTTTTGTTTTGAGGTCCCCAGATGACAAAAACACTATTCGTTCAAATTTATATACATGTGTATATATATATATATATATATATATATATATATATATATATGTGTCCGTGAATGCGATAACTTGAGTAAAAAACGTCCGATTTCGATGAAATTTGGCTCAAATGTGTAAAATGACATTCATGACTTTAAGTTCGAAAACCAGAAAAATCGGACCATGGGAAAGGGGTTTTATGGGGTTTTTAAATTTTCCAAAAATCAGTTTTTTGCACTTTTCACCCTAAAATTTTTGAACAACTTAATTTTGGTTATAACCATGTTATAGATCTTAAAAAAACAAATAATATAGTATTTTGAATTATTAACCTAGGTTAAGTGGTTGCAGATAAAATCCAAAAAACCTACTCATAAAATCTCCCATGTTAATCTTATGGGAAAAAGGTTTTTGGCTTTTCCTCAGTTTATTTTAATGTAAACTTCACATTTGCTTTTACCAATCTCTTCAGTTCCATAAAACGATCATTTTGGTGTTTAAATTGTGATTCTACGCCCAACCGTTGCTGAGATATTCAAAGTGCTAAACACAGTACGTTGTCCAATGTTATCCTTATGGAGAATAAATAAAATTTGATATCTCGATTATTTATGAATGTATGTTGATAAAACTTGGTATGTGGCTTCACGTAGTACTGGTATATTGATATTTGCACAAAAAAATTATTTTTTGTTGATTATTCCCGTAGCAGCAAACCTGCATACACAGCCTCCATGTTATTCTTAAGGAGAATAAGTAAAATGTAATGACTCCCTTGATTATGAACATAAATTAATAAAACTTGGTATGTAGCTTCACTTGGTTGAGTTATATTGATAATTGCATAAAAACCCATTTTTTTTTGTTCCTTGTTGCAGCAAACCTGCTTACTCAGCCCCCATGTTATTCTTATGGAGAATAACTAAAATGTTATAAGGCGCTTATTTATGATTGAATATTGATGAAACTTGGTATGTGGCTTCGCCTAGTTAAATTATATTTATATTTGCATAAAAACCAATGTTTTATGTTCCTTGTCTCAGCAATCCTACGTACTCATTACCAATGTTATTCTTATGGATAATAATTAAAATCGCTTATATGTGAATATATTTTTATGAAACTTGGTATGCGGCTTTATGTGGTATTAAGACAAATATTATGCATTGGAAATTCGCTGAGTACGCAGGTTTGCTGCGACGGGGGTATTTTGAGTTTGTTACACATAATTTTTGAAAAAGTCAATTTTTATTTATTTTTCATTGGAACCAGCTTAAAAATATGCACAATTTGGTGTTTTGATCATTGTCAAATGGTTACAGAGATATTGAAAGTTCTAAGCACAGTACGTTGTCCAATGTTATTCTTATGGAGAATAAGACAAATTGTATATCTTGCTTATTTATCAACTTATCCTGATGAAACTTGGTATATTGCTTCATATCGTTGTGGTCTATTGATATTTGCACTAAAATAATTTTTTTGCCAATATTTCCCGTAGCAGCAAACCTGCGTACTCAGGCCCCATGTTATTCTTATGGAGAATAAGTAAGTGTTATCTCCCTTAATTATGAACATAAATTAATAACATTTGGTACGTGGCTTTACCGACTTGAGTTATATTGATATTTGTATAAATCCCCATTTTTGTGTTCCCTTCTTCAGCAAACCTGCATCCGCAGCCGCCATGTTATTCTTATGGAGAATAATTAAAATATCATAAATCGTTTATTTATGAATGTATATTGATGAAACTTGGTATGTGGCTTTATGTGGTATTTAGATACAAACATATGCAATGGAAATTCGCAGAGTACGCAGGTTTGCTGCTACGGTGGTATTACATCATAGGACGTTATTTTATAACAATTATACATCTAATTACAGACCCCAACTAGTCTCACAATCCTAATTATCATCAAAGGACCCGTCCTTCACTTCAAAGGCTTATAATTTCTGTCTGAGCTCATTCCTTTTAATTCGATTTCGTTAAAGACTATATAAGTATTTCCACCCCAATGATTTAAGACCCAAGAAATGCCTTCAGGGGTCTACCCTTCCTTTGAAGTCACTTATCATAGTCGGTGGTACTTTGTCACACGGTGTATTCACAGAAATCAAACCGCACCAAATTTTCCGTTTTTTAAAACGGTTCATGTCGGCTATTTTAATTTTCAGAGGGTTTCGATAAATTAATATTTCGGAAGGAAGAAATATTAAACTTCTAAATTAGACACTAAAAATGAAAATATCCTTTTCCTACAAACGAGACTAAAGTGCTAATTTAGATCTAAAACACATAGTAAAACAGTTGTTTACTGATTAGCAAGGGAAATTATATTTTTTGCTCTCTACACCTTAATTTTCCGCTCGCTAAATTAATTTAACAGCTTATTCATTTTGGCTCAAGCTTGTTTATAACCTTTATAACCTTTCAACCTAGCCTCTTCATTAGTGAATTTCCTTTGGAAAGTGAACTATTAGCATGACCCGCACGGTGAAACTTAAGCCCGGGACCACCATAGAAGTTCCTAACGTGACCCCCTGAATACGTTTTGGGGGGGTCGTTCAAAATTGTATATATATATATATGTGTTTGCAGTCTAGCGGTCGCAATTTTTGTCCGATTTACTTCAAATTTGGTAGGGACGTTCCTTTCTGTAATCAGTTGGACAAGTTCGTTGGAAAAAACAATCGGAAAACTGTAAACCCTTTTTTTGGGGGGGATTAATCTTTCCAATTTTGAGTTTTTAGGCCCAAAAATGGTCATAAAAGCCCCAGATGTAAAATAAATGCATGTAAAAAGATGGGAATTAGAGAGACGAAAGTTTTAAGCGCTCTCTTGTCATTATAGCATAAATATTTACCGAGTTATTAAAGAAAATGTGTATCGACTAAACACAGTACGTTGTCTTATGGGGGTTTTACACGAGAAAAGCCTGTTATTCCTTTGTTAGAGTACTTTTATCATCCACAGCAACCTCACGCCTACTTTCAAGCCTGTCTGGACCTACTCCTAACCTTATATTGGGCAAAATTGTATTCCCAGCTTTGCAAGTAAATGAAACCAGGAGTATCAGAACAGCCAAAAAATCAATGTTTTCAGATTTCAATAAAAATTGGACAAATGTATGTTTTTATACTGATTTTGAGTTTTAAAAGTTTTTATGTGGAAATTCACTTCCCTCACGTCAGCGTGCTGCGTGCGAACTTGTTTCTTATTCCCTGAGAAAAAAATTGACCAGTACAGAATTATGATTATTTATTATTACTTATGGAGGAGCAAACTTCATGAAGTGCAATTTTTTTATATACTCCCATCTTTACCTTGTTTATAACCTTTTGACAAGGTGTTTATAGCCTCAATATCTTTAATCCATTCAAAATGGTCCAAAGTGAATTTTGATTGACGGTGAAAAGTTGTGTCGTCCAAATTTGCAGATGTAGGAAAAATGTGTATGTAATTCAAGTGTAAACTTTTCTTACAGCTTTGAAAAAATACCGTTTTGTCTCTAGCGATAAAGACCTACTTTACAGTTCTAATATAAATAACTATTTCCTTGGTTTATTGTTTTTATAAACCTTCAACTACAAGGCATATTCAACAACCAAAAACAATAAAAACAAATGTATAATTAAAAATACCCAATCGCAGCAAACCTGTGTACTTATCAAATTTCCAATGCATAGTCTATATAAATATATGTCTCGCTACTACATACATCCACTTACCAAATTTCACAAAAATACATCAATAAACAAGTGATATATGTAGCATTTTAATTATTCTCCGTAAGAATAACATTATAATTGAGTACGCAGGTTTGCTGCAACAAGAAAGATAAGAAATGTGTTTTTTTTGCAGTTATCAATATAACTCAACCTGCTGAAGCTACATACCAAGTTCCATTAATTTATGTTCATAATTAAGGGAGATATACAACTTTACTTATTCTCCATATGAATAACATGGGGGCCGAGTATACAGGTTTGCTGCTAGGGGGAATATCAACAAATACCCCCGTTGCAGCAAACCTGCGTACTCAGCGAATTTCCAATGCATATATATGTGACTCACTACTACATAGAGCTATTTACTAAGTTTCACAAAAATACATACATAAATAAGTGATATACAACATTTTATTTATTCTCCATAAGAATAACCTTAGGGTTGAGGACACAGGTTTGCTGCAACGAGGAAGATAAGTAATGTGTTTTTTTTTGCAATTATCAATACAACTGAACCAGGTGAAGCTACATACCGAGTTCTCTTAATGTAGGTTCATAATTAAGGGAGATATACAACATTACTTATTCTCCATATGAATAACATGGGGGCCGAGTATGCAGGTTTGCTGCTAAGGGGACTATCAACAAAAAACTTGTTTTTAGTGCTAATATCAATATACCACAACTAGTTGAAGCCACATACAAAGTTTCATCACTATACATTCATAAATAATCGAAATATAGAATTGTATTTATTCTCCATAAGGATAACATTGGACAACGTACTGTGTTTAGCACTTTGAATATCTCTGCAACGGTTGGACGTAGAACAACGATTAAACACCAAAATGTTTGCTTTGTTGAGCTAAACACATTAATAAACAGATATGTGAAGTTTTTAGTAAAACTATCTGAGAAAAACCTAAAAACCTTTTTCCCATAAGATTAACATGGGACTTTTTTTATATTTTCTCCGCAACCATTTAACATAGGTTAATGATTCAGAATACGGTACTAAATTATTTGTTTTTTAAGCTCTATAAAGTGGCTATAATCAAAATTGAATGTTTTTAACACTTTGGGGTCAAATTTGCAAAAAACCCATTTTTGGAAAATTGTAAACCCCCATAAAACCCCCTTCCCATAGTGCGATCGATCTGGTTTTCGAACTAAGTCATAAATGCCACTCTCCACATTTGTGCCAAATTTCATCAAAATCGGGTGTTTCTTTCAAAAGTTATCGCGGTAACGGACACATATGTATAAATTTGAATGAATAGTGTTTTTGGCATCTGGGGACCTCAAAACGAAAAGTTATCGGGCTTAAGTCTTACCATGCCACCTACGGTAATAGCTTCTTCTCTATAGGGGAAATTCGCTAATAAAGGGAATGCTTCCGCTTTTTAATTACATTACGCAACTGAATCCGTTACATAAAATTACATTAACGTAATGAAAACAGAATTTTAGAAAATACCGAATGTGATACAACGACGAAGCTCTTTAAAGGGACAAATAGGAGTTTGAAGTGAGAGTATAATGCGTTCCACTAAAAGCGCCGCAGTGCCTCACATGGGCTTAGGAGAGGCGTCCACTTGACCTCAGATACTTCAAGGTATTTGCTCTTGACTTTTCAATAAAAAATAATTGATTAAATAAAACACTTTTTAAAATACCACGTTTTTAAAAGGGACTAAAAAGTATAAAATAATTTATCCTATCCCCATATAGGTTGTCTTGATAAATTTGTATTTGTGAATATTTAGTATCTATGGAAATACTTGTAAGATTTAAAACGAAAAACGTGGGGCGCATGCAACAGATTATTGACGATCTTCACCTATAGAATTATGAGCTATTTTTGTCCTCAATTAGGAAATATAAATGTAAATGATACGAACTGAACAACTTGTGAAACTGTTGACTTCCTACCGACAGCTGCTCTACTGCCTGCTTGATATTGTCTATTGCTTGCGCCCCACGTTTTACGTTTTAAACCTTACACGTACTTTCATAGCTACTATGTATTCACAATCACAACTTTATCAAGACAACCTATATAGGGATAGGATAAATGATTTTATACTTTTTAGCCCGTTTTAAAAACGTGGTATTTAAAAAAGTAATTTTTTTTTTATTCATTCATGTGTAAATATTTTTAATCGATTTTAGATATATATATCAGTTTATGTGGGAAATTTAAGATCGATTAATTGTTTTATCTGTAATCAGATGTTCAAGATTTACTTGGAAATGTTTGATTTTGTTTAAATTTTAGGTTATTGTGAGTTTAAAATAAAATAAAAAATTTAAACAAACAAATTTAGTTCAGTGAAATTATTTAATAGTCCATTGTCATCCATTTCTGAGCTATGTCTCAAGTTTTAAGAAGCAAAGCCATTTTCATGTAGGAAGATAGTAACCTACAGTGATTAGAAAATCTGGAATATTGTATTGGTATACAGCAGGTTGAAACTAATAGGATTAATAAGAGCTATCCCAAAATTGTTTAATTTTAATTTTAATATTATCTGTCAATATGTTTTTATATAAATACAAGGTTTTGCCTGTTTTAACATACGAATTGGCCAATTTTGTATTAAAAGAAAATTTTTAATTTTGTTGTTATTAACTTCTTTATCGTAATAGTAAAATATAATAGAAGGCAAATATAGATTGACGTTATATTTTCAATCAAAAACATATATTCTATAAGTCCGGTTTGTTATACCACTTAACCACTACGCTTAACCACTACGCATCACGCTGTAAAATAACCACACCAACCTAACCATGTCAACTATCACCAAGTCAACCAATCACTTCGTAAACTATAACCCCACTATCGTATCGCCACGCCATCGAATCACCATGCCAACTTATCACCATGTCAACTATCACCAAGTCAACCTATCACCATGCCAACCTATCACCATGTCAACTATCACCATGTCAACTATCGCTATATCAAATATCACCATGTCAACTATCACCAAGTCAACCTATCGCTTCGTAAACTATAACCCCGCTATCGTATCGCCACGCCATCGAATCACCATGTCAACTACCACCATGTCAACTATCACGATGTCAACTATCACCATGTCAACTATCACCATGTCAACTATCACCATGTCAACTATCACCAAGTCAACCTATCGCTTCGTAAACTATAACCCCGCTATCGTATCGCCACGCCATCGAATCACCATGTCAACTACCACCATGTCAACTATCACCATGTCAACTATCACCATGTCAACTATCACCATGTCAACTATCACCAAGTCAACCTATCACATCGTAAACTATAACCCCGCTATCGTATCGCCACGCCATCGAATCACCATGTCAACTATCACCATGTCAACTATCACCATGTCAACTATCACCATGTCAACTATCACCATGTCAACTATCACCATGTCAACTATCACCAAGTCAACCTATCACATCGTAAACTATAACCCCGCTATCGTATCGCCACGCCATCTAATCACCATGCCAACTATCACCATGTCAACCATCACCATGCCAACCTATTACCATGTCAACTATCACCATGTCAACTATCACCATATCAACTATCACCAAGTAAACCTATCACTTCGTAAACTATAACCCCGTTATCGTATCGCCACGCCATCGAATCACCATGCCAATCTATCACCATGTCAACTATCACCATGTCAACTGTCACCAAGTCAACCTATCACTTCGTAAACTATAACCCCGTTATCGTATCGCCACGCCATCGAATCACCATGTCAACTATCACCATGTCAACTATCATCATGTCAACTATCACCAAGTCAACCTATCACTTCGTAAACTATAACCCCACTATCGTATCGCCACGCCATCGAATCACCATGCCAATCTATCACTCTGCCAACTATAAGTATACCATTGAACAATCACGCCATAGACCTATCACCATATCAAACAATCTTCACACTATCGAATTACCATATCAAGTATCACCATGCTAAACCATCACCCCGCTAACATCACTACAGCAACGACTTAGATATACCGTTCCTATAAGGAAGATATACCGTTCATTGTTCATGCAACAACTGTAAACTAAAGAACAAAAAATGTGAACTACCAAACATCATAATGTATTTGGATGTAAAAACAACAAATTACTAATCCAATAACACCGCTACTCATCACTGACGTATATCAACTCGAGCGCTTCAATGATAAGCTATAGGATTATGTGATAATGTATTTTGGTTATTTACTCAATGGACTACCAGAGGTGAAGTAGGGATTTACGATCCATTTGCGAACGGTGCTGAATAATAAACTAGCTCATAGCAATGGGTTTCCTAGAAAAATCGCAGGTTATCGAAAAACGGTATTCCAGGCACGTTTTAAAATTGAAATACCTTAATGACACCTAACAAAAAAGAATAAAAAGAACGCAATCAATTTCACGACAGTTTCCAATTTATTTTCTCTCATTATTGTCTTGTCAATAGCAATAAAATACAAGAGGTGATTTCAATTTCTTCTCTGACAGGTTCACCTGACGTTTGACTACTGGTACTTTTGTTAACATCTGTTTCTCTTTATTTTCTCGCGGTATAAATTTTCTTTTACTTAAAGAATTTGTAGACATTGTATACACTTATAAGTTTCATTTTATGTGTCGAATTGAAGATAAGTTTAAACTAATTTATTTAAACAGTTATTATTTCTCGAAAATAGTTATGCAACAGGTGATGAAGTATTTATAATTTGTTGTCTTATTATTGTATTTGATTACGATGTGAATGTAGATACAGGAAGTTGTCAGCTCATCCTTTGAAAGAAGAAGGACGTGTAAAAGGATCTTCCAGCTTTGCTCGAAGATCAGACTTTATAAAGGGTCGAGCTTTGTTGGAAGAATGAGAACACATTGGGACGAGCTCTGCTCGAAGAAGGCTATATTTTGGGGATTGACCTTTAATTAAAAGAAGGGTTTATAAGAATGGGTCGAGTTTTGTTGGAAAATGGCTTAGTACTGTAATGGATTTAAGCTTTGAATAAAAAAGTATTGGATTTTTCTAAAGAAATATTTACCAGCAGGGCGTAAAGCTAAGTTGTTTAAAGTAAGTAGTTCCTGGGGGCCGAGCTTTGCCCTGAGGAACGTCTGACATACTTCACCACATGAGTGTTATTTTATAACACACTGGTTGTTAATCAGCAGTTATGTACAGTTTGATTTGATTTGAAACTCCATAAGCCGAATGGTGCCTTCAATAATGATTTCAAGAATTATCTTTGGGAGTTATAGATTTTGCCAAACGATGGCCGAGGCCCCAAAACCCATTTTTACTTTCTCCCTCTATACATAGTATATTATGGAGAAAGTATTGTTTTCGTCAAAATTTTCGAATTTGAGTTGTTAGTGGAAATATTTGTTTTGGTGCTCCCTGAACCCAAAAAAGTGGTTTTTACGTGATGTCTGTCTGTGTGTGTGTCCGTGTGTGTGTCCGTGTGTGTGTGTCCGTGTGTGTGTCCGTGTGTGTGTGTGGTGTGTGTGTGTGTGTGTGTTCAAGTTCAAGTTCAAGCAATTTTATTCATGAAAACAAATTTTATTCATGTGTGTGTGTGTGTGTGTGTGTGTGTGTGTGTGTGTGTGTGTGTGTGTGTGTGCGCGCGCGCGTGTGTGTGTGTGTGTGTGTGTGTGTGTGTGTGTGTGTGTGTGTGTGTGTGTGTGTGTGCGTGTGTGTGTGTGTGGATGTGTACAGAGCTAGAGCCCTAACCAATGGGCCTATTTTTATAAAATTTGGTATGTAGGTACTAATCCACGATATCTCCAGGCGTTTTTTTCATTTTTTTGAATTTTTGATCCCCCAAAAACCGCCAAAAAACATGAAAAATCAATATTACTCAAAAACGGCTCTAACGATTTTGATCAAACTTTAATCGTTTGTAAAACATTAATTTTCCAACAAAATGACACTACCCGCATTCCTGTAAAAATTCGGGTTCAGAAATTACAGGGCTGAAAATAACAAAAATTCAGTTTTTTGGATTTTTCATAAAAAGACATAAATATAAAAAATATTACTATTCACCATTAAAAAGAGCTCAAAAAACTAAATAATTTAGTATTTTGAATTACTATTCTACGATTGCTGGTTTCGGAGAAAATTGAAATTTTCATTTTGCGGTAAACGCAGTACGTTGTCCAATGTTATTCTTATGGGGAATACAAAAATTACTATTTCTCTCTTATTTACTGATACAAACTTGATATGCTTGTCAATTTAGCATTGACCAACAGAGGAAATTCGAAATATGTTGCCCCTTAATATTTCTGGGGGGGGGAATAGGGGGCATTTCCCCTCTTAAAACCACGAGTGTAGCAATGGATTCTGTATTGCCTCCAAAGCAGGAATTTGGGGGGATGTTTTTTAAAACAACTTGTTTACAAGTTTATCTGTGCATTCGACCGTGCTTTGTATTCTATATTTAGTAAATAAAAAGTAATTTATTCATTGAAGTTGGGCTAAAAGGGAGAAAGTATGTGTCAGTTTCCTGATACCGTTTATTAAGTTTGAGCAAGATCTCTACCCCGAGATTCCGAGATATATTTCGAATATATTTCTCGTTTAAAGAATACTTATACTAATAGGAAGGCAAAAAACTGTCCCTCCTTTTTTCACACGTGTGTATCGTAAGAAAAATTCACGCATTCGTTAAAAAGGTATTGTCGTTTAGATGTGTAGAATCCCCTTATAACTGAGCGAAGCTCTCTTTCCCTCACTTTGTCACTTCTTTGTAACGGCATCACAGTGTAATGGCTTTACCGATTGATACGAAATTTGGCCAGTAGCTAGGTGATACCGAGGAGAAGGTTTTTCTTTAGAGAGATTTGCAAAACTCCTCCTAGGTTACGCCCCTCTGGGTCTTAAAGATCACATGTAATTGTAATGGAAGACATATTTTATTAGGTTTATGTCACATGTTTTTAACTGACTTCATTCAAATTAAATAAACAGCTGTTAAAAACTGTCACTGTTTTGTTTACATTATTTTAAGTTTGTTTACTAAATGTAGCGTTCTTCCCCGTAGATCTTCTTTGTTCGCGCTTAACGTTGTAACTGTTGCTTCGCTCATTTATGCGTCTAAAATATATCGGCAGACCATCCTTGTTTACCATTTGTTTGTAGCCCTCAGGGCTACGTCCCACAGGCTTTCAAAGGTTTAACGTTAATCTTATGAAAGAACAGGAATTGATTAAATTGTGTATTTGACAGCTGTTAGTAAAATAAAAAATAATAAAAACAGCATGAGCTGAAATGGAACGCCCTTCTGTTACCCATAACACTCCACAAAAAAACCCTGGGGAAGCTGAGGGCTGGGGCAAGGGTGAAGGAGGGGGTGGGGTGAGAAAGAGAGAGCGCGTCAGGACGCATTAGCTGTTAAATCTTTTTTATTTATTCCTGAAGTTAGCTAACTACTAAAGCAGGATAAGGGGGATAAGACTTTCACGAAAACAGCCATTATTCGTCAAGTAACATTTGGTCGAATTGCGGCCATTGGGCGGTCACCAGAAGAATGTAATCCGCACAAGGTTCTCAAAACTGTTAGTTGGATTTCACTTTAAATGACAAGTGTTCGGTTACTGCCTTTATACACACCAGGTAAATAAAATATTATTTTTTAACAGTATAAATAAATACACTACTTTGTCAATAAACTTATTAAATCCTCTTATTCGTATCACTCAGACATGTCGTACTGTCCAAACGGTGTGTTAAACCTACAAATTCGCAACAAAAGAGATAAAACCCCATCTCTTGTGAGAGCTGAAACCTTTGAGTTTAAAAACAGTCTTTGTCAAAGAATCAACTTGAATATCCAAATGTTTTCCAGACGTTACTGTCACTTAGTATTGTAATGTATGCACTTCGTTCTGACTCTGAAAATATTTTAGATAAAATAGCTCAACAATTTTGTTTCTTAAAATACATATGATTTATACAGTGTTACCTTTTCTCCTTAATGTAGATAGACTGGACGAACCGCCACCTGAAAGAAAACGCTTTAATTAATATAAGTCTTATTCCACAGTGTCAAACGAATATTATGAGCACTTTTCTAAAATTATGTACTAAAAGAGGTTCAAATAAAACTAATACTCTGGTCGATCCTCAGTTATTTCGTTTTGGAGTTTTTTTCAAAATTTCCTTGTCTTCAACATTGGAAGGGAAATACATACATCACTTAAAAAAATCTTACCCAAGGTAATTCCCCCCTCTCTCCCCCCCTTCACCATCCCATCTCCCCTCCCACCTCTCACTCATCTCCACCCTCTATCCCTTTTTACACGTAAAATCTCTTTCAATTGCAAACGAAACGACCAAAATAATCACTGCAAACCCACGTAAAACGTGTCTTTTAAGGACCGACTCTTACCCTTCCATGAAGGGATGTTAACACATTCGAAAAACAATTGTACGATAAATAACACTCTACCAACATTATGAACTCCAAAGCGACCCAGAGTTTCATCCCTTGTCCATAAAAATCAAAAAGCACCCCATTAAATGTTTTGAGAGTACTTTTACTTTCTCCCCGCATACATAGTATATGGAGAAAGTATCGTTTTCATACAAATTTTCGAATTTGAGTTGTTAGTGGAAATATTCGTTTCGGTGCTCCCTGAACCCAAAAAAGTGATTTTTACGTGATGTCTGTCCGTCTATCACTCTGTATGTGTACAGAGCTAGAGCCTTAACCAATGGTCCGATTTTTATGTAATTTGGTATGTAGGTACTAATCCACGATATCTCCAGGAGTTTTTTCATGTTTAAGGATTTTTGATTTTTAAGGTTAATTATCCTCCGAAAACCACCCAAAAAGGTGAAAAATACAAATATCTCAAAAACGGCTCTAACGATTTTAATAAAATGACACCACCCGCATATCTGTAAAAATTTGAGTTCAGAAATTACAGAACTTTAAAACATCAAAAATTCAGCTTTTCCGATTTTTCATAAAAAACGTAAATATACAAAAATATTACTATTCACCTTTAAAAAGAGCAAAAACCTAAATAATTTAGTATTTTTAATTACTATTCTTCGATTACTGGTTACGGAGAAAATTTTAATTTTGCGGTTAACGTTATCCAATGTTATTCTTATAGGAAGACAAAAATTACTATTTCTCTCTTATTTACTGATCCATTTCGTTCAAACTTGATATGCTTGTCAAGTTAGCATTGACCAACAGAGGAAATTCGAAATATGTTGCCCCTTAATAACCCTGGGGGAAATAGAGGGGCATTTCCCCTCTTAAAACCACGTGTGTAGCAATGGATTCTATAGTGCCTCCAAAGCAGGGATTTGGGTGGATGTTTTTGAAAACAACTTGTTCACAAGATTTTTTGAACACTCGACCTTGCTTTGTATTCTATATTTAGTAAATAAAAAGTAATTTATTCATTAAAGTTGGGCTAAAAGGGAAAAATTATGTGTCAGTTTCCTGATGCCGTTTATTTTAAACATTAAATTGATTCTGAAAAATACTGAGAAGGAATAACTTGCGGGAACCTCCCTCGAACATCAGCGAATACCTAAACTGAAGGGGGGTCTCTTGCATTTGAATATTTTGAGATACCTCCATCTATACTCTCTCTAAACGAAAATTAGGAAGTGAACCTCACTGACGAAGCCCCCTCATATCCGAGACCACATTCTGGGTTTAAAAATCAAAGTAGTTTAGATACAACTTTAGAGAGGAAGAGGATCACTTTCTTTTCAGCGTCTGTTCTGACGGCAGAGCCTTAAGAAATATTGTTTCATTCAAGATTTTTATTTGCAATTAAAGAATGCATTGCATGGACACTGACAACATACATTGCAGATGTCATTAACTAAAATATCCTTCTGAAACTCCAAACATATTTAACTTTTTCATGAGAGAGAATTCTTATAACATAACTCATCGAGTAAGTTGTAAAATATTAATCGCCTAAATTGTTTTGTATGTTTTCCTCCCGGTATTTTAACCGTTCTTCTACAGGATACTGTTTTGTGAAATACATTTTGAAATAAAGTTTTAAAACTATCACGTCTTCATACCTTAAGAAGCATCACTTTTCGTTGAACGGATAAAACAACTTAGCGTGGATGTTATTGAGAATAATTTATGTTTTACACTAATGAAAGAAAGGAAGGGAAACTTTTTGCTATAAAATACGACGAGTTAGAGTTACATGGGTGGTGATAAGTTTCCGCCATTAAGGTGCTCATTAGGTTGTGTTGCAATTTGTGCTGCAACTACATCGCCTCGTGATTGTAACTTGTGCAGTTTGTTCTTCTAACTAGAGGGCGGTAGTTCGACAGCGCTTCCTGTAAAGCTGTTGATCAAACAAAAAACGTTTATTGAAATTCGTTTTTTAACAGATGTTTCCACTTAATAATCTTGCTCGATAGGTAATTTTGACAAAGCTATACCAAAGATTTTTAGCTTTAAGCTGCAGACTTTCTTATTCGCGGTAATATTTATTTAATCCTACAAATATAAATGTTGAGGATTTGATAAAAAACCCTAATATTTACATTAGCAACCGATTTTGAACCCAAATAGAAAACGAAAAGAAAATATTCTGCGATTCCAAAAATCATATCTAAACATTAAGTACAAAATTATTATACTACTGATAATTGAAACATGTTTAAAACTTCTTTCATTAACAACATTTCTAGAACTCGATTTATTCATAGTATTTTTAACTATAAGAGTCACACTGCCCAAGTAGAATACATGTTAAAAACGAGTTCGCACGCAGCACGCTGACGTGAGGGAAGAGAATTTCCACATACAAAACTTTTAAAACTCAAAACCAGTGTAAAAAATACATTTATTCCAATTTTGTTGAAATCTGAAAACATTGATTTCTTGGCTGTTCTGATGCTCCTGGTTTCATTTACCTGCAATACTAGGGATACAATTTTGTCTATTATAAGGTTAGGAGAAGGTCCAGTCAGGCTTGAAAATAGGATTGAGGTTGCTGGGGATGATACAAACAACCGACACATGAATAACATGATTTTCTAATGTAAAAACCCCATAAGACAAAGTACTGTGTTTATCCGATATACATTTTCTTTGATAACTCGGTAAACATATATGCTAGAATGACGAGAGAGGGTTTAAAATTGTCGCTTCACTGATTTCCATCTTAATATATACATATAATTTTGAACGACCCCCCAAAACGTGTTCAGGGCGTCATATTATTAACTTCTATGGTGGTCCCGGGCTTAAGTTTCACCGTGCGGGTCATGCTAATAGTTCACTTTCCATAGGAAATTCACTAATAAAGACATAAGTAATAAACGTAGTTGCATTAATTTACTGTTGCAAATCCAACAATGAAGGTCATCCCCGGAGGGAATGCTTTTGATCTTTGAATGTAACAAACAACAGAGCAAGGTTCTATTTACATAATTGTTATACTCATTCTGTTTGCAAAATTAATAATATTATTTTATAGCCCGTGCTAAAATAAAATAACTAGGTAAAACGTTTCATTCCTTTCTTCACACTGAATTGGAATTATTCCAGGTTTTTTCAGTAGTGACATGGTTTGTTAAATATTTCAACAACACTTGTAGACAGTTTAAAGTGTTCTAGAGTTAATGCCACTACAATAAAAAATAAACGAGTTCACACGCAGCACGCTGACGTGAGGGAACTGAATTTCCACATAAAAACTTATAAAACTCAAAATCTGTGTGAAAACATACATGTATTCTAATTTTTATTGAAATCTGAAAAAAGTTATTTTTTGGCTGTTCTGATGTTCCTGGTTTCATTTACCTGCAAAGCTTGGAATACAATTTTGGGCATTATAATGTTAGGAGAAGGTCCAGGCAGGCTTGAAAGTAGGCGTGAGTTTCTGGGGATGATAAAAGTACTCTAACAGAGGAATAACAGGCTTTTCTAGTGTAAAACCCCTATAAGGTAACGTACTGTGTTTAGTCGAAACACACTATCTTTAATAACTCGGTAAATATTTATGCTAGAAAGACGAGAGAAGGCTTAAAACTTTCGTCTCACTAATTCCCATCTTTTTACATGCATTAATTTTACATCCAGGGCTTTTCTGATCCTTTTAGGGCCCAAAAACCCGAAATTTGAGAGATTAATCCCCAAAAAATTGGGTTAGAGTTTTCCGATTGTTTTGCCCAACGAACTTGTCCAACTGATTATAGAAAGGAACGTCCCTACCAAATGTGCAGTAAATCGGACAAAAAATGTAACCGCTAGAGTGCAAACACACACATATATATAATTTTGAACGACCCTCCTAAACGTGTTCAGGGGGTCACGTTAGGAACTTCTATGGTGGTCCTGGGCTTAAGTTTCACCGAGCGGGTCATGCTAATAGTTCACTTTCCAAACGAAATTCACTAAAAAAATAAAGATAGAGAAATACATACAGAAAATAACTGAGGAATATAATAAAAATAAAACTAAACATTTAGATACGGTATTCAAGTATAATATTTGTTTCTAAGGATTTAAAAAAAACCTATTCAGTATTTTGGGCTGGTTTAATTTTCAGAGAGAAAGTAAAAATGTGGTGAAAGAAAGAATGAATGTGTGTAAATAAAGAATTATCTCTTTTGCCCCTTCTCGTGAACCGCCCTCAGGATAAAACATCCCCCGGATACTTCCGTTTAACTATTTAAGCATTTCCACTGAATTACATAACGTTCCAGTTTCCTCGCTGATCGAAGACAAGAGGAGTAAATTTATTCATAGTCAAAAACTTAAAATATTTGGTGTTATTTCAGAAATAATTATTACAGTACAGTAATTTTATTTGTATTATGTTTACCGTATTATAAAATACCGAAGACGATAGAAAACCCGTATTTTTAATTTTCGACGAAATTATTGACTAAGATGGGATTTCATTAGGTTGAGTAGCTGGCCTACTAGTTTAAATTTTTTACTTCAATACAATCATAAAATGTTAATTTCTAAAACACGATTCACAGTATTATATTTGAACTGACACAATTTCAGTGAAAACGCTAAACTTAGCTTAAATTGAACTTGCATAGTATGTTTTAAAAAAAGGCATAGCTCACTTCAAAATGATTGGAGTAAAAAGGTGTATCAGTGAAGCATTGAGTTTACAATACTAAAAGGATTTCGTATGAATATAACAGATGCAATTTAGACGTACGCAGGGACTCAGATTCAATTGGATTCGTTAAATTCCCTTTCTACTTATTTCAATGACTCACAGAAATCTGCTCTAGTCCGTAGACAGGATAGCAATACAGTCTATACAGTTATTTCAATGAGTTAGTTTGTTTTGGCACAAATTAAAATTTAATTTTTATTTCGACTCTACATTATGTGTACTTGAACCATATGAACTCATAGTTTTAGCGAATTTTCCCTATAGGGAAGAAGCTATAACCGTAGTCGGCATGGTAAGACCTAGGCCTGGGACCATGATAACTTTTCGATTTGAGGTTCGTAGACCCCTAAAACACCATTCCTTCGAAACTGTATGTATATACATGTGTGTGTGTGTGTGTGTGTCCCTGAGCACGATAACTCTCGTAAAAATGATCCGATTTTTATGAAATTTGGCATACACATGTGAGGCAACATTTATGACTTAAGTTCCCAAACCAGCCAGATCGCTCCATCCGAAGGGTATTTTGGGGGATTTTGTACCCCAAAAATCTGTTTTTTTTTTAATTTTTTACATATAATTTTTAAATAGTGAAATTTTAGTTCCTACTATTGGATCGAGCTTAAAAAAAACACAATTTGGTAAGTTGATCATTACTCTACGTCAATTGGTTACCGAGATATTGAATGTGCTAAACGCAGTGCGTTGTCTAATGTTATTCATACGGAGGTAAAGAAAATATTATATCTCGCTTATTTATGAACGTATAATGACAAAACTTGGAATACAGCTTCATCTGGTTGTGGTCTATTGATATTTGCTAAACAAATTTTGCCAAAGGCTCCCGTAGCAGCGAACCTGCGTACTCAGCCCCCATGTTATTCTTATGGAGAAAAATTAAATGCTATATCTCCCTTAATTATGATCATAACTGAATAAAAACTGGAATACGACTTCACCTAGTCAATTGGGTTATATTGATATCAGCATAAAAACCCATTTGTTGTGTTCCTTGTTGCAGCAAAACTGCGTACTCAGTCCCAATGTTATTCTTATGGAGAATAATTAAAATCGTATATATCCCTTATTTGTGAATATATTTCTATGAAACTTGGTAAGTGGCTTTATATAGTATTAAGACATTATATATCAACTTTAAATTAGCTGAGTATGCAGGTTTGCTGCGATGGGGGTATTTAAACCTTGGTAGCCTACATAATAATATACAAGGAATATTTGTAACTCTGCATGTTAGCAGGGTTCCCAAGGACCTTATCAGGGTCAAGTAGGGTTGGTAGTGGTTGGGGTTTGAATCTCCCCTATCCTGATTCCCCTCCAGAGGCTGCGTACAGTGAATGAAACATAACAGCAAATTTCTACCAATGATCCAAATAATCATGATACATGTTTTGATAAATAACACAGTTTGGTAAGCAAACTGCGCTTAGACGCGTGGAGGAGGAATGCCATTCGTTACTGCACATGCCTAAATCAGGCGTCACAAATTTGAAATTATCTGAACCTTAAGTTATTAATAAGTTAACTACATACTCCCGTCACGGGTTCGCCCCCGTGATTCGCGGATTCACTCGCGATCACAGAACAATGCTACGGTTCAAAAGTTAATTACGATTGAGAAATCACCTGGGGACCGAGCTTTGAGAGTGGCTTGTGCTCTTCACAATGGAGGTGTACAAATCGGAATCTACTTTGGAAAACTACGGTCGAGTCAATTATTTCCATACCTCAATCGTCGATCACAGTTCAGAAATAACTGAATCGTTCTATTTAGGGGCAAATCACCTTAGATGTACTGTTAATACAAATTACAAATCGTGTTACAGATTAAAATGAAGAAGAGGATGATAGAATATATAATGTAAGTAATAAATATGTTTTTATCAAGTTTCTTCGTAAGAAAGGTATTAGCGAATTTCCCCTATAGGGAAGAAGCTATTACCGTAGGTCTCATGGTAAGACTTAAGCCCGAGACCATGATAACTTTTTGTTTTGAGGTCCCCAGATGTCCAAAACACTATTCGTTCAAATTTATATATATATATATATATATATATATATATATATATATGTGTGTGTCCTTGAATGCGATAACTTGAGTAAAAAACGTCCGATTTCGATGAAATTTGGCTCAAATGTGTAAAATGACATTCATGACTTTAAGTTCGAAAACCAGAAAAATCGGACGATGGAAAGGGGGGTTTTAAATTTTCCAAAAATCAGTCTTTTGCATTTTTTACCCTAAAATTTTTAAAACACTTAATTTTGGTTTTGACCATGTTATAGAGCTTAAAAAAACAAATAATATGGTATTTTGAATTATTAACCTAGGTTAAGTGGTTGCGGAAAAAATCCAAAAAACATGCTCATAAAATCTCCCATGTTACTCTTATGGGAAAAAGGTTTTTGGCTTTTCCTCAGTTAATTTTACTTTAAACTTCACATTTTCTTTTACCAATCACTTCAGCTCCACAAAACAATCATTTTGGTGTTTAAATTGTGATTCTACGTCAAACCGTTGCAGAGATATTCAAAGTGCTAAACACAGTACGTTGTCCAATGTTATCCTTATGGAGAATAAATAAAATTTGATATCTTGATTATTTATGAATGTATATTGATGAAATTTGATATGTGGCTTTATGTTGTACTGGTATATTGATAATTGCACCAAAAATAAATGTTTTGTTGGTTGTCCCCGTAGCAGCTAACCTGCATACTCATCCCTAATGTTATTCTTATGGAGAATAAGTAAAGTTTTATATCTCCCTTAATTATTACCATAAATTAATAAAACATGGTAAGTAGCTTCACCTGGTTCAGTTATATTGATAATTGCATAAAAACTCATTTCTTATCTTCCTCGTTGCAGCATACCTGCGTACTCAGTCCTAATGTTATTCTTATGGGGAATAAATAAAATGTAATAAATCACTTATTTATGAATGTATTTTTGTCAAACTTGGTGAGTGGCTTTATGTACTAGTGAGAAACATATCAATGCATTGGAAATTCGCTGAGTACGCAGGTTTGCTGCGACGGGGGTATTTAACAATTATTGTAGCTGGTTCGATCAGTCTCGAAAACGCCTGCAAGCCTGGCAACGCAATATGACTACACCGCTCACATTGCCAACCGGCCACTGTGCGGCGCCGCCCGGCAAGACTGGTGGTTACTCCTGCCTCCTCCCTTCCTACCAAATAAATATCTGCTCAATCTCTCCTGTACTGAGAAATCGAGTTACGTATTTCCGTCAACAGAGTTACATTACATTTCGACTCTATGATTATCCGGAATTCAAGTGTCCCATAATTAAAGTTACAACTTCGCCAAAGTTACACTACCTTGCCATTACCACAACGGTTTAGCACACCGTTGTAGAGTAGCAAAAAGGATGTCTAAATGCTCATTGGGAAAAACTCATGGCACACTCTGTGGTGAAAAATTATGATTATTAAATAAGATTACGTTGCAACATTGACGACTTTAGGGCAGAGCACTAGTGATGTGAGGTGACGAAAAATTACCAACGATTTTTCCCAACTCTACAAGGCAATGGAAAAAAGTACTTTCAAGTTCAGTACAGCCGCTTTGATTGAGAAGCGCGGTACACATATGGTCCATCAGAGTAACAGACACTCGCACAAAACAACAATATCTGTTTCTCCAAAAAAACAGAAGAATTACAAATACCCCCGTAGCAGCAAACCTGCGTACTCAGCGAATTTCCAATGCATATATATTATGTATCCTAATACCACATAAAGTCATATATCAAGTTTCATCAATATACATACATAAATAAACGATTTATGACATTTTAATTATTCTCCATAAGAATAACATGGCGGCTGAGTATGCAGGTTTGCTGAAGCAAGGAACATAAAAAATGGGGTATTATACAAATATCAATATAACTCATGTAGGTAAAGCCACATACCAAATTTCATTAATTTATTTTCATAATGAAAGCAGATAACACGTTACTTATTCTCCATAAGAATAACATGGGGCTGAGTACGCAGGTTTGCTGCTACGGGAGCCTTTGGTAAACAATATTTTTTTGAGCAAATATCAATGGTCCACAACCAGATGAAGCCGTATACCAAGTTTCGTCAGTATACGTTCGCAAATAAGCGAGATATGAAATTTTTATTTTCCTCCATAGGAATAACATTAGACAACGTACTGTGTTTAGCACTTCCAATATCTCGGTACCCAATTGGCGTAGAGAAATGATCAAAATACCAAATTGTGTGTTTTTTTAAGCTGAATCCAATGGGAAAAACTAAAATTTGACTATTTCCAAACTTATATGTAAAAAATTCGAAAAACCCATTTTTGGGGTACAAAACCCCCCCAAAATACCCCTTCGGAAAGAGCGATCTGGCTGGTTTTCGAACTTAAAGTCATAAATGTTGCTTTACACGTTTATACTAAATTTCATCAAAATCAGATAATTTTTACGAGAGTTATCGTGCTCACGGACACATATATATATACAGTATATAAATATACATACAGTATACAGTATATATATATATATATATATATATACAGTTTATATTATATATATATATATACAGTTTCGAACGAATGGTGTTTTTGGGGTCTGGGGACCTCAAAACTAAAAGTTATCATGGTCCCGGGCCTAGGTCTTACCATGCCGACTACGGTAATAGCTTCTTCCCTATAGGGGAAATTCGCTAAAATGTCAAGAATCCATGAGCGATGTCCTATACTTTGATTCAAACATATACATATAGTCCTAACTTGTAAAATATGTTATTGTAAATAACCTGTTTATAACGTCTATCAGTTGAAATTCAAAACAAATATATATTCCCCATAATAATCTTATGAACAAAAATGTCACCATTAAGTAGTTTGGCGCTCTCTATGGGATGGTTTTGTAAAACTTTCAGCAACCATAACAAAATGTTTAACCCACTGACGGTTGTTTCAACCATACAAATGTTAGATTCCCATGCCATAATACGCAGCCATCGTATGAAACAACCAAGAGTGCCTGAGTGCATGTAAAATGTAAAAGCATCATAAGCAGGAATAATAATCCAATATTTCAATAAACAAAGGAAGGTCGGATCCCAAAGGGACTCTTTTGACATGACAATGTATCATAAGAACCCCCTGGAGGGTCACTTTACCTAATTGCTCTACACACACTCGGAAATTACAATTCTGAACACTTGCCCTATTATTATGCCTTTTACTGGTATACATTTTAACCCCCTTCAAGGCCGAACAAAGTAAAATATTTCGCAAAAGTCACATACTCTTAGAGATGATTATCAGTGGCTTTAAAGCATTTTACATGACAATGAAGTTCAAAATTAACTATACAACATTTATAATATTTTTATCTGCCTGTTTTTGTAGTATTTATTATTATTAATTAATAGCTGTTACCCGCAGGCTTCGCCCCGCGAATTATTTACAAAAACTATGATAATTTGGTGTGCTGCATTCTGTGGTTAGCCTACTACGAATCAAGATCAGCTGTTTGTATTTTCATCAGCTCAAACAAAAATGAATGTCCATAAGGAATACATGGGAACTTTGACACCCCGTGGGGCATAGCCCTAGTGGAGTTTCAAAATAAAAATAAGTCCATGTCCATCTCTGGTATATTGGCTCTATTTCTGCAAAATTTAAGCTCAATCGGTCCAGTAGTTTTCCCGTGATGGAACTTCAGAGTTCCGCACAAACATCCATACTTTCACATTTATAATATTAGTATGATAATTTCTTCAGCCTATCGTGACGTGGATTGCCCCAGCAAAATACCCTTACCCGTTCGTTCATTTACCTCTACAGTACTTTTAAACGAGTAATTCCACTGATTCATTACATTTTTCATTTAACTACGTGTCACAAAGGACAACATTTTTCTGTAACTATAAAAATTATGGAATCTCTTTAGGTATTTTTGTTATTTAAATATACTTTACATCTTGTGAAAATCTGCAAAAAATTATCTGAAAATAAATTATTTCGTATGTATAAAGGGGACATAAATTATTTCTCTGACATTACAAATAATATGTTTGACGAGATCATCATGTAATTTCTACTCATTTAAAATCAGTCTTAATCATTATAAGTTTCTAACATACATTGAAATACCCTCATACCATAATTAGTTTTAAATTTGTATTGTCCACCCACTATCTAGGGTAGTAGCTGATCCAGTTATTGAAATACTATAGGCCTATTCAAACAAATGGGTTATAGCTTACTTTAAAATAAAACGAGTTCGCACGCAGCACGCTGACGTGAGGGAAGTGAATTTCCACAGAACAACTTTTAAAACTCAAAATAAGTGTAAAAACATACATTTGTCCAATTTTTATTGAAATCTGAAAACATTGATTTTTTGGCTGTTCTGATAATCCTGGTTTCATTTACCTGCAAAGCTGGGAATACAATTTTGCGCATTATAAGGTTAGGAGAAGGTCCTGACAGGCTTGAAAGTAGGCATGAGGTTGCTGAGGATGATAAAAGTACTCTAACAAAGGAATAACAAGCTTTTCTAGCGTAAAATCCCCATAAGACAACGTACAGTTCTTAGTCGATACACATTTTCTTTAATAACTCGGTTAATATTTATGCTATAATGACGAGAGAGAGCTTAAAACTTTCGCCTCACTAATTCTCATCTTTTTACATGCATTGATTTTACATCTGGGGCTTTTATGACCCTTTTTGGGCCCAAAAACTCGCAATTTGAAAGATTAATCCCCAAAAAAGAGGTTTAGAGTTTTCCGATTGTTTGGCCCAACGAACTTGTCCATCTGATTACAGAAAGGAACATCCCTACCAAATTTTAAGTAAATCGGACAAAAAATGCGACCGCTAGAGTGCAAACCCATATATATATATATATATATGTACATATATATTTATAAAATTTTGAACGACCCCCCAAAACGTGTTCAGGGGGTCACGTTAGGAACTTCTATGATGGTTCCGGGCTTAAGTTTCACCGTGCGGGTCATGCTAATAGTTCACTTTCCAAAGGAAATTCACTAAAAATAAACTTATTAGAATCAAAGTATACTTGAAAGAAATAAATAAAATTCAATAGCTTTAGTTGTGATGTTCACAGAGCTCCAGATTGAACTGAATTCAATTTACATTATTTTTCATTCATGTATAATATGAATTTCAATTAGAAATACACCCGCTTTATCCAGAGCAGAAATAGAGTTAATCCTATTTTATGTCATAGCCTTTGTAAAACACTTTCAAATTTGCGTGATTATTTAGAGACAAATACATAGCATATGTTTAATCGCTGTGCAATAAAAAAACACTGCAATACTGCAATTTCTGTGCAATACTCATCGGAAATACAACAGTTGTAAGTGCTGTATTCTGTAATAATCTTTAAAAAGAGTTTGTATTATGACCACCTGTTTAAGACACCCAAAAAATCATACACAAATTTATGCCCAAAAAAATAACATGGGGACTTTGAAGACCCGTGGAGAGAATATCCAAGTATTTACTTACGATATAAAACTAATACAAAATATTAATATAAAACAAATATTTCGTGTTTCTAGGTGTAGAGGATTGGCCAAGGTGTTGATTGTGTTTTCATTATTATAAATATAAATAATAAGAAGAATCAGAAAACAGAGAGGGAGAAAAGAGGAAGATGAGAAGGAGGAGTAGGAGGGGGGGAGATAAAAGGAGGAGGAAAAGAAGAAGAAGGAGGAAATTAATTATCCCAAGAGTAATGTAATAATATATTCCCAGTTATAATAGGGCGTATATTATGTTGTATGACCCTAAGCTGTGCTCGAATATGATTGAGAAACAAAATGTTAAATTAAACAGACCTTTTTATTTGACATGCAATCGTATTATTGATCAAACATATTGATAAAACTCAACTGAACACTGCAGCAGCGGAATTGACTTTGTCAACAATGTTGTCTGTTTTCTCAATTTGTATTTTATTTCTCTCTCGTTTGATCTGCATTTCTTCCTAAATAAATTTGATATTATTGAATATATATTAGTGATTTAGCCAAATGCCTGACTAAATCAGGGAATCAAACTAGTCTAGTAAGCATTACAGGCACTGCAGTGAATGATCTTTTTTGTTTCATGAGCCTGTGGTGACTGTAAAAAAAACTGGATGATATAAAAAAACTATAATCACCTTTACAGCTTAATGTTCATTGATGAATAGACATCATTCTTAAAGTTAAAATAAAAGGAGAAGAAGGCATGATTTTAACTACTTATCCTATACTCCATATTAGAGTATAGGATAAATAATTAAAATCATACGTGCGTGCGTGCGTCCGTGCTCGCTTGCTTGCAACTCTGATCTTAAAAACGGCGATTTCCTTCAAATGTTGGAAATAACTAATTTCTGGGATGAAAATAACTTCTAGACAGGTCTCTTCCCCGAAAAAATCAAATAATGTATAAAGACGAAAATTAAAAGTAAAAAAATTAACATTGGGCTTATGGAGTTTAAAAACAAAACAAAAGAATTGTAACAGCTGTTCATAATCAACCATCACCCAGGGAACTGTCAAAGTAATACTCGTTGTTTATAATTGTTAACATGTGGTTTCCTGAGAGCAGTGGTTAAAACTGTTGAGTGAAGATTGTAAATATAGATTGGTCATATCCGAAATAGTTCAAAGCCACATTGAGCTATAAATAACATCTAGAGTGACCTTACAAATGCAGAAAAGAGCTAAATGAGCTATAAAAATATGATAATCGGTTGCGGGAAGTGGTGAAATATTACTCCCAGTCATCTAAACAAACTGACTGGCCTTTTCCAAGCAAAGCTCGGCCCCCAGGTACTTTTAGACGAATAGACTTTTTTCACACCAAATAGGTTTTGTCGTTTTAAATATGGTCTACGTAGTTTCGAAACTTCTTGCATTCCCATTAAATGCAGCCTTATCGTAAATAATAAATCAAATGTGTGTTGATAGTTGAATTAATTTGATTAAAATGATGAGATAACACAAAAAAAACTTATAAAATTAAAAATATTGCGTTTAAATATTTGTTATTCATATAGCTAATAACTATAAATTTGTTTAAACCTTTTTTATATTCGTATAATCTGGTCCAGTTTGATTACTGTAATTTAACATTGAAACGTCTCAATATTATAATGATCTTGAGCTTAACGTTATGATCATTATCAGGAACGCTTGTAACAATGATGCATTTCTCCCTGGACATTTAACCTGCCAAGATAAAACTAAATCATGGTAAAAATAAAGCTTTTTATGAAAAAGTCCCAGCAAACTAATAACCTCTGGTTCCAAATAGACGCCCGGCAAATTGACTTCCCCGGAGGTGCAGGGGAGGGCGATAGGGGGGAGGGAGGGGGAGGTTGCCCAGATAACAACTCAACGTGGATTTATACTTTATCGTTTTTATGAGGGATGCCTTTTTAATATGAATACACTTTTTAATATAAAATATCTTGTATCGACAGTTGAATTTCTTCCAACAATCCTACCCTATACTCTAACATGAGTAAGGTTTGTTTGCTTGCTTGATTGCTTCTGGTCTCAAAAAACGGCTCGAAATATTTCCTTCGAATGTTAGAAATACCAAATTTCTGGGTTTAAAATAAGTTCTAGACACGTCTCCATCTGCAGTAAAAATCAAATAATGAAAAAATAACGAATATGAAAAATAAAAATTTACATTGGGCTTATGGAGTACAAAATCAAACAAAAGAATCATAACAGCTGTTTAAAATCAATCAGTGAACTGTCAAAGTAATCCTATACTCTAATATGAGTAAAGTTTGCTTGCTTGCTTGCGACACTGACCTCAAAAACGGCTCCAACGATTTCCTTCAAATGTTGGAAATAACTAATTTCTGGGATAAAAACAAGTTCTAGACAGGTCTCATTCCCAGATAAAATCAAATAATTTAAAAAAACTAAAATGAAAAGTTAAACAAATTAACATTGGGCTTATGGAGTTTCAAATCAAAACAAAAGAATTGTAACAGCTGTTCATAATCAACCAGGGAACTGTCAAAGTAATACTCATGTTGTTTATGATTATTAACATGTGGTTTCCTGAGAGCAGAGATTAAAATATTTGAGTGAAGATTAGATATATAGACTAGTAAAATAAATCAAAGGGACATTGAGCTATAAATAACAACTGGAGTGACCTTAAAAATGTAGAAAAGAGGCAAATGAGTTATACAAATCTGATCAGTAGGGGGAAGTGGTGAAATATTACTCCAAGTCATCTAAACAAACTGACAGGCCTTCCCCCGAGCAAAGCTCGGCCCCCAGGTATACTCATGTAGTTTAAGTCAAATCTTGTGGTTTCCTGAGAACAGTCACTAATACCATTGAGTGAAGATTACATACAGTGTGGTCATGTAATATCCAACATATATCAAACATGTAGTTTAAGTCAAATCTTGTGGTTTCCTGAGAACAGTCACTAATACCATTGAGTGAAGATTACATACAGTGTGGTCATGTAATATCCAACATATATCAAACAGACATTGAGCTATAAATAACAACTAGAGTAACCTTAAATATGAATAAAAAAAGGCAAATGACCTAAGACAATCTCCTCATCACTAGGGCTAATGCCACTGAGTGAAGATTACATATCCAGAATATTTTGATTACAATATTTTTAATTTTATACGTTTGTTTTGGTGTTATCTCATAAGTTTAATCAAATTAATTCATCCGTCAACACATTTGATTTATTATTTATGATAAGGCTGCATTGAATGGGAATGCAAGAAGTTTCAAATCTACTTAAGAACATATTTAAAACGACAAAACCTTTTTGGTGGGAAAATAGTCTATTTGTATAAAATAAATAATTAAAATCATGTAATATCCAAAATTAATCAAACAGACATTGAGGTATGAATAACAAATATAGTAAAATTAAACGTGAATAAAAAAGGCAAATGAGCTAAAAAAATCTAATCATCGGTAGAGGGACGTGGTGAAATACTACTCGAAGTCATCCAAACAAACTGAGTGGCCTTCTCCGAGCAAAGCTCGACCTCACAAGTACTCGAACACTAACATGTGTACAATTGTTGCCAGAACTATATCACGGATAATATTAACATTAACCGGGAAATGTGGTGGTTTAAAAGCTCACCGATCTTAGGCAAAATATAAAATTTGTGAAATGTTGCATGCTGGACACATTGTCATTTATTAGTGAATTTCCTATGGAAAAGTTAACTATTAGCATGACCCACACGGTGAAACTTCAGCCCGGGACCACCATAGAAGCTGCTAACGTGACCCCCTGAACACGTTTTGGGGTGTTGCTAAAAACTTTATATATATATATATATATGAGAGTGTGTGTGTGTGTGTGTGTGTGTGTGTGTGTGTGTGTGTTCGCACTCTGGCGGTCGCAATTTTTGTTCGATTTACTTGAAATTTGGTAGAAACCTTCTCTTCTGTAAACAGTTGGACAAGTTCGTTGAGAAAATAAATCGAACAACTCTAACCCCCATTTTTGGGGATTTTAATTTTTCAAATTTTGAGTTTTTGGGCCCAAAAAGGGTCAGAAATGCCCCGAATTTAACATTATTGCATATTAAATTATTGTACGTTAAATTACAAAAAAATTAAGCCCTCCCTCATAATTCTAGTATAAATTTTTACCGAGTTATTAAAAAAAATGTTAATTGTCTTAACACAGTACGTTTTCTTATGGGGATTTTACACTGGAAAGGCAGTTTTTCATAACTTAATGTAGTTTTATCACCCCCAATACCCCTATACCAAATTGTTGTCCTAACTATACCTCCTCCTAACCCTATAATGTACAACATTGTCATCCTAATAGTCAATTGAAATATAACTAGGAGTATCAGAACAGCCAAAAATAATATTTTTCAATTAAAAAAATGTTACCACTGTTATTTTAAAACAGTTATTAGATTTATTTCAAGGTTTTAATGCGGAAATTCACTTTCCTCACGCAGCGTACTGCGTGCGATCTCGTTTGTCATTTGGCTATCGCTTGATAACGCTTTCTAACTAAAGGTCCACGTAGGATAGTAATTTTACGGTGAGGGTTTGGAGCGTTCCCTACTAAAACGTGCGCCATTGACAAATGTAGCCTACAGTAGGTTAAACTTCAAAAGATAAAACTATGAAATACCACCTAGTATATAGACTTAACGTGCTCAGATAATTAATTATTTGCTACAGATATAATGGAACAAATTATCATGCTTTTACAAATTAGTCCATTATTGTTGAATTATACCATTCGCTATCGTTACCATAAAGCTTTACTCAAAAGGTGAATATTTATATTTTGTATAGCAAATATTCCATAAAGTTCTGTTTACTCGTGTTTACTGATGCCAAAGTCAACAACTATGTGTTTACGCAAACGAAGGTTTGCCGTTGGACCATGTTAACCACGGTCAGCACAGAGTCGTCACTTATGTTTTATTGTTATATTTGCATTAAATGACCTACGGTTATCAAAACCTAATTATATTATTATACACTATTAGACGTTCGAACAGCAATGGCATTAAGAATTTTTTTCATAACCGTTTCTAATCGTTTAAAATGGGTTTAAATTATTTTTTTTCGTTTAGTTTCTATAATAAAGGGAACACGATAAATATACGAATGACTGGCTTATAAATACAACCACAGTCTTCCTTATTAAATCCGGAAGCATTATTTTGTGTGGGCGGCCAACTTTTTCTTAGGTGGATTTTGAATATTGAGGGGTCAAGTAGAGTGAATGTCCTCAACATGTTTCTAAAGAAATCAATTTTTCCCTAAATCCTCAGGGCTCCACCCTACTGGCCCTCAATGTTACCTTGTTATTTTTTTGGAAGAAAAATATTGTTTTTCGGGTCGCATGTGTTATCCTAATTAATTTCATTCAAATAAACAGCTGTTTTAAGACATAATTCTGACTTCAAACTGTCACTGCATTGCATTTGTTGTCTTTGACCCCCTTTGTTTAATCAGGATACATTCATGAAGGAGACTTCTCGCTCGAGTAATCGCGCCGTGCAGTCCTGCCCCGCACCGTGTGTTCTGTTTTGTGCCTGGCTTTTGTGTTTGGTTTGATTTTTCCATTAGCTTTATTTTGTCTGCTTTTACAGCTCAATTTTTTAGCTTTTTGTGTTTTTTCAGCCTTGTCTGAATTGTGCATTTAGAATTTGTGTAATTTTTTTATGTTCTAGGTATCACCTGAAGACGGGATCAGATTCCAGATCCGGAACATCGTGAAATTTGTTTTTACTAACCAGTGATGGACAATGTCCACCATAATCTCTTAAACAACATAAACTCACCATCACCAACAATGGATTTTAAACAAAAAACAAAATAATAGCCGTGTTACATTTTATAAACCAGGAAGTCTTTTCATAAAACTATAGTAGACAGTAACCTTCGGCCTATTTATGTATAATATAAAAGCAGTGCGTAGCCTGAATATCAATTTAGTTAGGCAATCCTAACAATGGAAGGGTCAAAACCCAAGGGCCACCGTCCTCCAATGTACTTAGGTAAATCACGTCCACGCGATCTTTAATTAATTTTTTTTTCATGCCAATTTATCTAATTAATTTTGTATTATATTGCTTAAACATCTGTAAATCAATCTGGACACCAATATAATTGTATCTCTAATTAACACAGCTTGTCCTTAAGAAAAACATAAGGTGTTTGTCAAGTCACATATTGGTGAGTTCCATTTTTCATAATTATGGTTTTACCAGTAAATATAAAAAATATATCTATTGTTCAGTAAACTATGTCATTATTCGGATTAAAATAAATGAGAGAAAATATGTACATCAGGGAAGGGTCGAATTTGATAACGAGGATTTTTGTGTGAATAAAGCACGGTGGTCACACTGCTGACAACATGAGGATTTAATTTAATTTAAGCACATTTCAAATCTCTTTGCACTTATGCAAATTTTCCTCCCCACTTCCAAATAAATTCCTTTCTCAAATAAAACAATAACGGTGAACTTATTAAACCGATCTAATTTATTTTTAACTAATCTATTTTACAACTTTAACGATATGATTAAACGATTTTAGTATTTCAATGAGGTTACAGCCCCTTAAAAGAGATATACAGTCTTAATCGTCAGTTTGATGTATTTTGTAGGATTCTAAGCAGTGCTGGCGTTTGACAGAATAAATCACATTTCCTATCAAACAGTTGTTTATCTGAAATACGTCGCTGCAGATGAAGCACTTAGATGGGACCGGACCAGATGTTGTATCAGCAGATTGACTTTAGTCGGAACTGACAGATGACAAGACTTCTTCCTATAACTTCCTTCTCTCTATCGATTTTGAATTATAGACTGCACGGAGTTTGTACTATTTCGTCTAAAACTAAAATGCAGTTTATTTTTACCATGAAAATATTTAGTGACGAATATCAGTTGCTGTAGTACCAATGTATATCTCCAATTCGCATATACAAGTGTAGGACAATAACAGGCTTATTGAGTTTTGATAACTATGATAAGCAACACTGAAAGCTGGAATGGCATGTAGAGGATCTGTAAAAATGTGGTCGCCAAAAAGGTATTTTTAAATTTGAAAAACTTAAGGTATAACACATGTAATTGGTTCACAAATATAAAATGCGTTTTTTCAACAAATTTGTAAATTAGTCGAATGAAAACTTTGTAAAGTATCAAGTTAATTGTTTGTGTGAATGAAATTTGTTTGCAGAAAAAAAAACAAATATGTTAAACTGGTAGTGTCAAGATTTTGAGATCATGATAAAAAACAACAATATTGTAATTTAATTTCATAATTGTACAAAAGTTGGGTACAACAATATAACATTTTTTTAAATATGAAATTGAATGATTTAGCTTAGCAATCTTAATTTATACATCTTCTTTGAAAAATAACTAAAAATATGTGTTTTTTTATTAAGTTTCAAAATCCAATTTCACACCGTTATACATTTTGTGATTGTGGATAGGTTGTTGGTGTTTGATTTAGCAGTGGGCTGTGATTGAAGACGCTACATTTACCATGAGTGTAGACAATAAATACTTATAAAATAAAATAACAATAATTTATATGTAAACGGCTTTACATAATACAGCTTTAAAATACATTGTGACATTGCTTAAGAAGATGTTCGTTCACCTGTATTAAGTTGCCCTACAAAAATGCAAAAAAATAAAATTAATTTTTTTTTCAACTGACCTTTTTATGATTTTTATTTAACCCCTTTAAACCCCCCGAAGGCACTTTTAAAATTTTACGAAGATTTTCTCGATTTTCTCAAAAGCCCAATAAAAGTTGCGATATCCCCCCGAATGTCCACGTTTTTCGCTTGTTTCAATTGCTAGAAACTCTATTAACCTTAAGCTTAGGAGGAGGAGAGAACGATACAAATTTTCCCACGGTAAATTGTCCGATTCTCTTTGCAATTCCAGCTCTGGCTTCTTAAACTAGCTTTGTTAGTGAATTTCCTTTGGAAAGTGAACTATTAGCATGACCCGCACGGTGAAACTTAAGCCCAGGACCACCATAGAAGTTCCTAACGTGACCCCCTGAACACATTTTGGGGGGTCGTTCAAAATTTTATATATATATATATATATGTATGTATATATATATATATATATATATTTATAGACATATATATATATATATATATGTGTGTGTTTGCACTCTAGCGGTCGCATTTTTTGTCCGATTTACTTCAAATTTGGTAGGGACGTTCCTTTCTGTAATCAATTGGACAAGTTCGTTGGGCAAAACAATCGGACAACTCCAAACGCCTTTTTTGGGGATTAATCTTTCAAATTTTGAGTTTTTGGGCCCAAAAATGGTCATAAAAGCCCTATTTGTAAAATTAATGCATGTGAAAAGATGGGAATTAGTGAGAAAAAAGTTTTAAGCCCTCTCTCGTCCTTCTAGCATAAATATTTACCGAGTTATTAAAGAAAATGTGTTTCGACTAAACACAGTACGTTGTCTTATGGGGGTTTTACACTATAAAACCCTGTTATTCCTTTGTTAGAGTACTTTTATCATCCCCAGCAACTCACGCCTACTTTCAAGCCTGTCTAGATCTTCTCCTAACATTATAATGCGCAAAATTGTATTCCCAGCTTTGCAGGTAAATGAAACCAGGAGCATCAGAACAACCAAAAAATCAATGTTTTCAGATTTCAATAAAAATTGGAATAAATGTTTGTTATTATACTGATTTTGAGTTTTAAAAGTTTTTATGTGGAAATTCACTACCCTCACGTCAGCATGCTGCGTGCGAACTCGTTTAAAAATCAAGTAAAACGTTTTCCAAACGAGGCCAATCATTGGGAAACGCCATTTTTTGTTAAATTCGATTACATATTTTTCTATAGTAATACATACCAAGAGTTTACTTGCACAAATTTGGCTCATGTTAATAAATAATACCCCCCGTCGCAGCAAACCTGCGTACTCAGCGAATTTCCAATGCATTGATATGTTTCTCACTAGTACATAAAGCCACTCACCAAGTTTGACAAAAATACATTCATAAATAAGTGATTTATTACATTTTATTTATTCCCCATAAGAATAACATTAGGACTGAGTACGCAGGTTTGCTGCAACGAGGAAGATAAGAAATGAGTTTTTATGCAATTATCAATATAACTGAACCAGGTGAAGCTACTTACCATGTTTTATTAATTTATGTTCATAATTAAGGGAGATATAAAACTTTACTTATTCTCCATAAGAATAACATTAGGGCTGAGTATGCAGGTTAGCTGCTACGGGGACAATCAACAAAACATTTATTTTTTGTGCAATTATCAATATACCAGTACAACATGAAGCCACATACCAAATTTCATCAATATACATTCATAAATAATCAAGATATCAAATTTTATTTATTCTCCATAAGGATAACATTGGACAACGTACTGTGTTTAGCACTTTGAATATCTCTGCAACGGTTTGACGTAGAATCACAATTTAAACACCAAAATGATTGTTTTGTGGAGCTGAAGTGATTGGTAAAAGAAAATGTGAAGTTTAAAGTAAAATTAACTGAGGAAAAGCAAAAAACCTGTTTCCCATAAGATTAACATGGGAGATTTTATGAGCATGTTTTTTGGATTTTTTCCGCAACCACTTAACCTAGGTTAATAATTCAAAATACCATATTATTTGTTTTTTTAAGCTCTATAACATGGTCTAAACCTAAATTAAGTGTTTTAAAAATTTTAGGGTAAAAAATGCAAAAAACTGATTTTTGGAAAATTTAAAACCCCCATAAACCCCCCTTCCCATAGTCCGATTTTTCTGGTTTTCGAACTTAAAGTCATAAATGTCAGTTTACACATTTTAGCCAAATTCCATCGAAATCGGACGTTTTTTACTCAAGTTATCGGATTCACGGACACATATATAGATATATATATATATATATATATATATATATATATATATAGATATATATATATACATATATATAAATTTGAACAAATAGTGTTTTGGACATCTGGGGACCTCAAAACAAAAAGTTATCATGGTCTCGGGCTTAAGTCTTACCATGAGACCTACGGTAATAGCTTCTTCCCTATAGGGGAAATTCGCTAAAAGGCAAGGCCTTCACCCACTCATCACTAATTCACAAACTTCCCGGCATACTAGAGTGGTGAAACTTGGTACATTGATTCTGTAAATCTAACAACATTTTAAATAATTTCATACCGATTCATCCGTAGGGCTTTGCCCCGCGGGGCTACAAAGTTACCATGTATTCCTTATAAACATTCGTAAATTCCACCAGCTGATCTTGATACGTGGTAGTTCCACGGGATAACCACAGAACGCAGCACACGCAACTGTCATAGTTTATGCGGGCGAAGCCGCAACGGGTCTGCTAGTGTTGGATTAAATTTTGTAGTCAGTTGTTCAACAATCCAATCATACCAATCAGTGGAAACCAGTCAGTTAGTTAGTTAGTCAGTCAGACCAAGTGACTTTGATTAGGTCTGGTGATTAAAATAACATCGGGAAATGTTTCCTGATTCGACTTCGAGTTTGACAAGAGAAAACTCAGATCAGTAATTAAAAAACGCTTTTTGCCTCGCGTTTTCAAGTGAATCTTGTTACCCCTCGAGTTAACGATGAAGCTTCAATGATCATTTGATCACTTGACATTTTATATCCACTTAAAGTGTGTAGAATCATTATAATCTATTGAGGAGGTTAGAAATAATTAAAAACTTCTCAAACATTTTATCAATAAAAGTTCTTTTACGAACAGATTGATATACCCTTAAGGTTTCACGTTCCTTTAATTTTACGGATTAAACCAGAATCGTTTATAAATATTTAGGTAATATTAGGTAATATAGTACACTAGTATTTAGGTAATATAGTACAATATACACTCATACAGAACCTCTGACGATATTACGTTCCCCGTTCACTTTTCTTTGTTAGTATACATTCTAGAGTCCCATTAAATATTGAAATATTTGTTTACGCTGAATACCTCGTTGGTCACATACTGAAAGTTTAATCTTGTTACAATAATATTTATGGACTTACTTTATAATATACTAGCTGGCCCGTCAGATGTTGTCCTGTCCTAATGTCATTGAATTTGTTTTATGTCAAATACTCGTTCATTTTCAATATGAGCTAACTCGCCTCGAGTTTGAGTTGCCATTCAAGTAGTTTTTTATTTCCATTATGAGAGTTGCCATTCAAGTAGGTTTTTCATTTCCATAATTAACATATATTTATGCCTTTCAAGTATGTTTAAATATACTCCTAATAGAAAACTATGAAAGTGTATTTTTTTAAATGCCATGTTTGGATAAAAATATAAAATTAATAAAAATAAATTAATAAAACTCGGTATATGGCTTTACCTTGTTGAGTTATATTGATATTTGTATAAACCCCCATTTGTTGCGATCCTTGCTTCAGCAAACCTGAATACTCAGCCGCGATGTTATTGTTATGGAGAAAAATCAAAATGGTGTATGTCACTTATTTATAAATGTATGTTGATGAAACTTGGTATGTGGCTTCATCTAATTGATTTATATTGATATTTGCATGAAAACCTATATTTTTCCTTCCTTGTTGCAGCAAACCTGCTTACTCAGGCCCTATGTCATTCTTATGGAGAATAATTAATATTGTATATATCGCTTATTTGTGAATATTTGTTATAAAACTCGGTATGCGGCTTTATGTGGTATTAATTTAAGACATATAACACGCATTGGACATTCGCTGAGTACGCAGGTTTGCTGCGACGGCGGTATTTTCCAATACACAGTTATTATTTATTAAGATACTTGGTTCGTCACGAACTAAAGTTGTAACCTATACTTCCACGTAACTATATAACATAGTGTCTTTATTAACGATGAATTATGGTTAAATTGAATGTGGTTGTTCCAAAGTCTCCTCTATGTGGTTAAACAGTGTTGGTCTCCAGGAAACCCAAGTCATTTCAACTGTAGTTTGATATCAGTTTTCACTGCCAGAAACTGTTACCCACCCCCACCCCCACACCTCCTATACAACAACCCCTTAACCTCTGCACAATGGTTCCTTTGGACGGATTGTTATAAAATATACAAGATTATTTTTGCATTGCAACATACAATAACATGTCATGCATGTATACAAAAATTTAAAATTTGTATTTAGCAAAGTACAGGCACTTTAACCAAGTGATATTTCTAACAAGTCCTTCGCCAAGTGGGCTTCACTCCGATCGAAGGGAACTTCATTTCTTGTATACAATTTAAAATGAAAACAAATCCCAAAAACATTTTTAAAAGTAATTTTCTCAGGGTCCCAACAGGTAGTATTTTTCTTAACAAGTCTTGATGATTATTTTTATAATTTCTTTAACAGGACACTTCTGATATTGAATATTTGTTTGGAATTGAAACGTTCAATTACTCTATTCACTGTGAAATAGCACTGGATTGTAAAGCAAATATCTATTGATTGCATATCACTTATTTATTTGTTGTGATTTAACACTTAATTGATACACGTAGATTAAAATTATGCTTAAGACAGTTGAGTAAAGTATTTATTACCTTCTTCTATTTAATCACAATCTTTTGTACGGCACTAATAATAGTAAAGTACCTGGAGGGCCGAGCTTTGCTCGGGGGAAGGCCAGTCAGTTTGCTTAGATGACTCGGAGTAATATTTCACCACTTCCCCCTACTGATAATCAGATTTGATAACTCATTTGCCTCTTTTCTATATTTTAAGGTCACTCCAGTTATTATTTATAGCTCAATGTCCCTTTGACTTATTTTACTACTCTATATATGTAATCTTCACTCAAATCTTTTAATCTCTGCTCTCAGGAAACCACATGTTAATAATCATAAACAACATGAGTATTACTTTGACAGTTCCCTGGTTGATTATGAACAGCTGTTAAATTATTTTGTTTTGATTTGAAACTCCATAAGCCCAATGTTAATGTTTTTAACTTTTCATTTTAGTTCTTTTACATTATTTGATTTTTCCTGGGGATGAGGCCTGTCTAGAACTTATTTTTATCCCAGAAATTAGTTATTTCGATCATTTGAAGGAAATCGTTGGAGCCGTTTTTGAGATCAGTGTCGCAAGCAAGCAAGCAAACCTTACTCATATTAGAGTATAGGATTATTTTACCAGAACAGTAAGATCTGGTTAGTGAGTGTTACCAATAGCATATTTTCAAAACTTGTATTCGGATTGGTTCATGTGGTTAGTAAATAAAAAAATAAAAAAACATAAATTCACGACCTTTAAAAATAAATCGACATCCATGAAGATAAACTGTGTTTACAAATGTCGCCTGTTAACATAGTCAAACGTCAATTTGTTTATGCAATCTGGCCTCGTGTACCGCTCTTCTACAGGCTGTCACACATTGTTAATATGTTTCTATTGTTAAATGGATAAAACTATGTTCATTATTTAGTATCAGTTTGTAAATAATACAAAATAATAATTTCAACATTTAAAAGTAAACTTTCGAGACAAAACACAATATTTCGTATTAAACATATAACTATGTTGTTTGTTCTGCTACTCCTAACGGAAATTGAAAACCCGATAATCTTATCAAAAGAATATAACTTTTGTAATCCCGTCTATTACTCCACCACAAAATATAATAATATTATACCTGAAATGTAACTGACAATTATAGAATTGTACAGATTTGTGTATCCTATACTGTAATATGAGTAAGGTTTGCTTGCATGTATGCTTGCTAGCTTGATTGTAACTCTGATCTCAAAAACTGATCCAAACGATTTCCTTCAAATGTTATATTAACTAAAAAATAAATTCTCGACATGTCTCATTCTCAGAAAAAATCTAATTATGTAAAAAGATAATTTAAAAAGTCAAACTAATTAATATTGGGTTTATTGGAGAATCCAATCATAACAGCTGTTTATAATAAACCGGTTAACTGTCAAAGTAATACTATTGTAGTTTAATCATCAGCATGTGCTTTCCTAGGAGCATTGACGAAACCCATTGAATGGAGATTACATTTTAGTGGTCATGTCATATCCAAAATGAAAACTGGAGTTACATTAAACATGCAGAAAAGTTGCAAATAAGCTAAGCAAATCTGCTTGACAGTTTTGGTACATGGTGAACAATTAATCCACTATCTAAATAAACTGACTGACCTTCGCCAAGCAAAACTTGGCCCCCAGGTACTTAAATATAAACAACGAGTTATTTTTCACGGAAGATAACATTGTCCTTGCCATGAGTTAACACCGAGGCTTCATTTGCATAACTACACAGAGGGCAATTGGTGACCGAACTATAATGAATACCCCCGTCGCAGCAAACCTGCGTACTCAGCGATTTTCCTATGAATGAATATATTTCTTATTACCACATAAAGCCATATACCAAGTTTCATAAAAATACTTAAATAAATAAGTGATATATAGCATTTTATTTATTCTCTATAAGAATAACATTAGGGTTGAGAATGCAGGTTTGCTGCTAAGAGGATAATCAACAAAAAATCAATTTTTTGTGGAAATATCAATATACCAGTACTAGGTGAAGCCACCTACCAAGTTTCATCAATATACGTTCATAAATAATCGAGATATCAAATTTTAAATATTCTCCATAAGGATAACATTGGACAACATACTGTGTTTAGCACTTTGGATATCACGGCAACGGTTGGACGTAGAATCACAATTTAAACACCAAAATGATTTTTTTGTAGAGCTAAACTGATTGGTAACAGCAAATGTGAAGTTTACATAGAAATGAACTGAGGAAAAGCCAAAAACCTTTTTCTCATAAGATTAACATGGGAGATTTTATGAGCAGGTTTTTTTGGATTTTCTCCGCAACCACTTAACCTAGGTTAATAATTCAAGATACCATATTATTTATTTTTTTTAAGCTCTATAACAAAGTCAAAACCAAAATTAAGTCTTTTAAAAATTTTAGGGTGAAAAATGCAAAAAACTGATTTTTGGACAATTTAAAACCCCCATAAACCCCCCTTTCCATGGTCCGATATTTCTGGTTTTCGAACTTAAAGTCATGAATGTCACTTTACACATTTGAGCCAAATTTCATCGAAATCGGACGTTTTTTACTCAAGTTATCGCGGTAACGGATACACACACACACACACACACACACACACACACACACATATATATATATATATGTTTATGTTGTTTTGTTGTTTGTATTTTATATTTTGATCCCCCCACGTTTTTATATTTTGCTCCCCCCCGATTTTAGCGAATTTCCTCTATAGGGAAGAAGCTATTGCCGTAGGTGGCACGGTAAGAGTTAAGCCCGAGACCATGATAACTTTTTGTTTTGAGGTCCCCAGATGCCAAAAACACTATTCGTTCAAATTATATACATACATATATATAAATTTAAATGAATAGTGTTTTTGGCATCTGGGGGCCTCAAAACAAAAAGTTATCATGGTCTCGGGCTTAAGTCTTACCATGAGACCTACGGTAATAGCTTCTTCCCTATAGGGGAAATTCGCTAAAAACACTCATTTGTATTTATACTTCGTGATCAACACTTTTTGGTGTTTTTTATAGAAACAAATATTAATATTCAGGTAAAAGTGATGCAATAATCGAATAAAAAATACAACAAAATATTATTTTGTGCGCAGAAATCTTTTTTTATCCTCCGTGGTAAATTGCAACTACTACAGAGAATTGAAAAACATCATACATTGTACCATTTTGTACCAGGAGGTAACTGTTTTAACTAGTCGATTAAGATTTTTTTATTAGAATTCTGTTTTTTTTGTTTTATAGTTTACAATTTATATCATATGCGTTGATTTAATGTTATTATGTATATCATAAACACTCGGACAATAATAATATACGTGATAGTAGTTCTAAAATTCAATCTGATAAGTGGAGGAAAATAAGAACAAAACAGGCAAGAGCAATTGTATGATTTTCATGCATTTAAAACATTCCTTTAAAACCAATAAAATAATTCTGCCTCTATTATCACAACCTCAAGCTTACCTCTAATATAATTTACCAATAACATCTTTTAAACACCATCACATTTTTGACCAGTACATCATTTTTATTTACGTTGTGGTGAACATCATTAAACCTCAAACAATTCGGTTAAACCAACCAGCTTAATAGCTCTCATATGGGTAAAAAAGTGAAGGCTTAATGGAGGATATTTTTGTAAACAATCAACAAAGAAGAATGGTTTCCAGCAAACGTATGATCGAAAATATGATATAAATAATAGTTGTATTTTAAAATAAAATATTTGTGTTAACTATTTAAATGATTTAATATTAAAAACACTTTAAAATTTAAATGTACGATTTTCAAGAAAACTTTTCTTTGTGGAAAACGGCTTGACATAAACTTCAGTTGTCATTCTTTTATAGAAGTTGTTTATTTGTGTTACCGTGGAAACGGTGGGGACGGATAAGAAAATGGCGTTCACCATGTAGGCATCCCTTTTCCTTCGAGATAAACATGTGTATGAGAGCTCTAGATGTATTAAGCTAGTTGGTTAAAACTAGTTATTTATTAACAATTAGTGCAAGTGGGTTAATAGCATTGCGAAGATTTAGGTGGGGGGTGAGAGGGGTATTGTATAGTGGTAAGAGGGCCACCAGGGGGGGGGGGGTCGAAACAGTTTGTAACGTCGATTAGCGAATTACTGTTGAGATGACTTTGGTCGACCGGACTACCAACAAAGCAATGTTCAATTATACAGATGACACTCGATCAAAGCTATCTCATTATTACAAAGGCAAACCAACTGTATATTGTACGATAGCAAATAATTCTTACAATCTATCTATACTTATTTAATAGGCGAGCAGGTTCTTTGTAACAATCACTCCTCCTAAACCACTGAACCGATTTTCATGTTTTTGGTGCCATTGGAAATATCTTAACGTGAAATTGTGCAGGCAACTTTTTTTAAATTTGGGAGTGAGGCCCTGGGGCCCCTTAAAGTTGAGTTTTTCCCATAAGATTAACATTGGGAAATAACTATAAATTTTAAGCAATCAGCTGGATAGAGTAAACACAGTTAATCAGCAGGCCATGTTGGCTTTGGAACGGTAACACAATATTTATAAATGATGATCGCGAGCGAAGCCGTGACAGGTTTACTAGTACTTATTTAATAGGCGAGCAGGTTTTTTGTGACAATCACTCCTCCTAAACTACAGAACCGATTTTCATGTTTTTGGTGTCATTGGAAAGAGCCTAACGTGAAATTGTGCGAGAAACCTTTTTTTATAGAAAAATAATTCGTGAGTGAGGCCCTGGGGCCTCTTAAAGTTAAGTTTTTTCCCATAAGCTTACATTGGGAAATAAATATAAGTTTTAAGACACCAGATGGATAGAGTAAACACAGTTAATCAGCAGGCCATGTTGGCTTTGGAACACAATATTTAAACGGAAATGTCCGTATAATATTACGTTGTGATCGCGAGCGAAGCCGTGACAGGCTACTAGTTGATTTAATTTATTAATACTAGTTTAATTTATTAATCTATAACTATAAAATACAAAGCCCTCACTCACTCACGAATTCTCCTACCCAGAGTGTTGAAATTTTGTACACTGATTCTTTAGGCATAAAATAGAAAAACTGAATGGTTTTAATCCTGATCTGACCTTAGAACTCCACCAGAGACCCCAACAAAGTTCCCATGTATTCCTTATGGACATTAATGTTTGTTTGAGCTGATGAAAATATAAACAGCTGATCTTGATTCGTAGTAGTTCCACGGGCTAACCACAGAATGCAGCACACACAACTGGCTTCAATTTTATAAATCGTTTGCAGGGCGAAGCCTGTGGCTAAAATATAGTGTACTACAAATCTGTATTCAAAATTTTATTCCAGAACAATATATTATATTTATTTAATCCATTATTTATAGAAGGGGATACTGGTGTTTATCAAAATACTTTATTTTATTGTGACTCGGTCTCGTATGGTGGGGTTTAAAGCTCCCCTCAGTTCGTTTCCACATTAGTTCCCATAATCCTGTATTTTAGCAGCATTACAGGATTATCATCATTTTTGACGAGAACTTCGGTTATTAAACAATGAAAATAAACACATAAACCATTAACAATTAAACAATACATTAAAAAAAAACAGGAGTAAGTTACGGTTATAAATTACTACTAAAAGTGTTAATCCTTGACTTGGTTTTAATCGCCACTTTGTTTAAAATATTTTACAATTGTTAATCTAGATTATAACATATATACTTTATTTTTACGTATTTTACCTATCGGGAAACATTGTTGGATTGAGGATTCTTGGGACATATAAACGAAAATCTCTGGAGCAATAATCATACATTTCGTTATAAAGCTGGTGAATAGTCAGTAATGATTTACACAATCATTTAGTCAGTTAGTCAAACAAACTAATTTAATTACGCATACCAGGGTCAAGTTCGTGTTGAGCCCACCACACCGTAACCATATCACCCCAAGCCCCGCAATGTTGACACCCGCAGCTGACATCCAACCGACCAACTAATACCAACAGTATTAGCCAACCAACCACCAACTAATAGGCATAACTAATTCACCAATTTACTGTTAGAACCATCGCCTCACTATATGTATTTGCATGTACACAAAAGGGAGCATTATTTGCAATTTGAATGTCCACAAGCAATAGTGGATGAATTTCCTTTCTTTCTAAGGCTTTGTGTTTCACTTATTTGTCTATTCCGATTTAATTCTGCTGCTTCGCAATTCTACAGCCAGTACAATAATTAAGTGACGTTAGGTTAGGGGTCTCCGAGGATTGAAATGCAGTCTGCATTCGTAGAAAATTAAAATAGCAACGTTAATGAGAAATTCTAAATCGAATTCCAATTGGAATCGTGTTTAATCTGATTTCTCGTTTCCCTTGTGCCATCTCTAATTATCATCAACTAATTCGTACGTTGCTGCATTACCTCATTTAACAATTCATCCTCTCCATACTTTTGTATAATTAATGCCTTTATGGACAATAAGAGTTTTTCTAGTTCACCGCGTATAAATTGAGGCTTAAAAAGCATCAACTCTTAGAGAAAATCTTTCACAGGATTTGCTTTGTGGCATTGTCCACCTTTGGTTAGAATTTGCACCTATGGAAAGGAACGAAACCTATTTTCGCAATTTAAAAGAATTGAAGGAAATGGTGGATGGACACAGTGGATCCGCTCTTCAATTGAAAATAAATTAACGGAATCGGACCACTAAGAGTTAACTAACATAAAATGTATGTATTATTGGGAAATATATACGATCAACTAATAGTTATTTAGGGTTTAACCAGAAGATAACAATGTCCGTGTTCACTGACCTCAACATGGGCCAACCAGGAGCTTTGTTTCCATAACTACTAATTACATCCATGTTGACATAGTGTACCAACCAGTGAGTATAACCCTGTTATAATACACGTTTTTGACTACATTCAATGACGTGTCAGTTACAAAATAGTAAAAACCAAACAAAATATTACGTATTATAGAATGAATTTCAATATTTTATATTAATACAGCAGAAAATAAATTGTATCACAGACAAGTACAAGTATTCGAATACCGTTTATAGCTGTTGTTAATATCGAGTGTAAGTGCTTGAAACAATAGTTAAACTGTAGTAATTGTACCAAGTGTCTATAGTAAATTCAAGGAACATTATTGTTCTCCTAAAGAATAAAATGGAAACTTTTAAGGCCAGTGGGGTAAAGTCCTTATTTCGGCGTTAAAAAAGGATCCATCATTTGTTATCAAAAAATTACAATGTCCGACATCTCAATTAGATGACTGACATCTCGCAACAGCATAAAGAGTAACATAGAAGCACTGCCAGTGGGGCGGAGCCCAATAAGGTTGGAGGGGAAAGCATCAAACTTGGGGACATCTTTCAAGATAAGGCTTTGTGGAACAAATCAAAGGAAACATCCATCCAAATTGGACCTCGGGAAGTGATAGAAAGAGCCAGCAGGGATCCAAAGTCTTTTGGCCTCCCGACAACGTGCTAAGGTCTATTTTTTTAATCACCTGCACACACGCAGACCCGCAAAACTACTTTATTAATATATATTCTATATGAAAAATAGTAAAAAGGTTCGATTGCTTTATTTTATCGCGGAACCATCTCTAACATAGATTACAACGTCAATAAAGTTTTCTTAACAACTGAAATGGTTCTTCTGACAACCAACCTAATATACGTTCGTCTCTATTTTTAACCAGGGGATGTCTCATCCTGAGGAATGGAAGCCAAATGAAACTTTAGGCAGCAGATTGACTCGTCTGTACTTTGTAGCTGACACATATACTTATACAATTGGCTTAAAACAATTTACACTCATTATTTGCACTCAAGATTTGCTCATTATTAGGCTAGTGCCATTGCATCACCTTTTAGGTAATTTTAAGCAACATCAACAAAATATTCATCCAACTGAAACACTCTGCATGCTTATCTGAGCAAAGTATATTGACCTCTCATATATAAGGCCAATGAACGCCACATGAAGGCAATACTGTTTGACAATTAATTTAATTTTCAATAAGAAAATAAGTATAGTATAAGTTAAGGTATACAAATTAGTTTGTTTTATACATCAATGAACTCGGGCAAGATAAAGTAGAATAGTGTAAACAGTATATTGCATACATGTGTTATATGTGATGCCAATATGCAATGTACAATTTTTCGATTACAAATAAAAACACGTATTATCCAATAAAATTAAAAATGAACGTATGGAAATAATGTAATCATTTTTAAAACTCGATCACGAAAGTTAATGTTATTGACCTTTAATACCTATTACCCTCAGCTACGACATAGACCCTAGTTTGCGTCAACAAGTTATAAATATACATGAGTGCAATACAAATTTAAATCGAATTCACTTCAATCACAGTGCCTGTGTGTCAACGTCCCAGCCGCTGCTCTTTATACACAATCATCCTTTCAACTAAGTAAACTCACCGCTCATGTTGAATCTACTTCGTCCCGTTTATTTTAAAGTTATCACACATTTTATTAAACAATTCTTATTTAATTTTATCATAAAAAACTATTTATAAATCGGTAAAAAATAGTATTTTTCATCATTAGCACCAAAAGTGAAGTTGTTTGATACAAGGTCAGGTTAGCTGGAAAATAAGGGAGTGTTAACTGCAAATTTTGGTCCTAGCGATGAACCTATATTTTTCATCATACTGCAAACAATATTAAGATAACAATTTTGCAATAACAGTTTTTTTTTTACTTTAAAAAAAAGTTTGATTCAATCTTGATTAAACTCTTAACAAACAGCTGTTACACAAGTTGAATAATTCGTTCAATTAATATTTAACAGGTGAAGACCCCGACTAAAATGTCTCACAAAATGATAATCTAGTGACGAGATAGTTTCTTAGGACGAGAAAGGTTATCAAATCAATACTTGATCATCCAAGGAATAAAAGATTGTATCTTTTCTCAATGCATGTGGTGGTTTTAAAGCAGCATGACGAAAAAATTAAATTAATTTTTCAACATTTTGAAGATTTGGTTGTATACGGTTAATACTTTTATGATAAACGTAACGCCAAAAAGGGTGCAAAAGTTTGTTTACGAAGTGTGACTTGTTTTAATAATAAGAGTGTGTTGTCTCAATATAATCATAGAAATCTACCAGATTATATTAGTTTTAGTGTTAAAAGACTGTCTATTCCTCTTGACAGGAACCTACTATTCCTTGGTAGGTCCACCACCTTTAAGGTCTACCTCCCCCACCTTAGGGGGTGAGTGGTTAGTGTTATACAACTAAAGTATTATTCCCTCAGTACGTAATTATTTTATGTGTTGGTATAGAATTTATGGTTCTTGCAATAAATATCCTATACATTAATATGAGTATTTGCCTGCTTGCGTCCGTGCGTGCTTGCTTGCAACTCTGATCTCAAAAACGGCTCAAACGATTTCCTTCAAATGTTGGAAATAACTAATTTCGGGGTTAAAAATAAGTTCTAGGCAGGTCTCACCCCCAGGCAAAATCAAATAATGTAAAAGAATGGAAATGAAAGGTAAAAAAAATTAATATTGGGCTTATGTGGTTTAAAATTAAAACAAAAGAATTGTAACAGCTGTTTATAATCAATGAACTGTCAAAGTAATACATGTTGTTTATGATTATTAACATGTGGTTTCCTGAGAGCAGTGACTAAAATATTTAAGTGAGGATTACATATATGGGGTGGTAAAATAAATCAAAGTTTATTGAGCCATAAATAACAACTGGAGTGACCTTAAAATTTTAGAAAAAGGCAAATGAGTTATAAAAATCCGATTATCAGTAGGGGAAAGGGTGAATTATTACTTTAAGTAATCTGAAACAAAACTGTCTGGCCTTCCTCAAGCAAAGCTCGGCCCCCAGGTACTAAGCTAAATACCTTAAAAGAAGCTATAATGCAGAAAAAGCCATTTTATCGATTTTTTGTTCATTACAACTCATTCTTAAAAGAACCAATCAATAACCAGTTTCCGTTTACTCGTTATCTAGCCCACGTCAATGCCACGGGGGAAGCCAATTTGCCAGAAGCGAGTCTGGACCATCAAACGTTGATTGGTCAGGACTTTGATGAATGCTACAAACAAGATTTCTTCAACCCACGCAAAACATCCATACATTTCAAAGCTATTTTTATATCCCTAATTAATATTAAATTGAAATGGAATTGAATCTTTTACAGGGTTTGCTAAATGGAATTTCACCCCTTTCTGCACCAATGTTCACAAAAGAAACCTATTTTTGCAAATAATAAGAATTGCATGGAATTTGCTTTTCACATTAAAAAAACAGGTGAATGAAATAGGACTTCTAAATGCTCCAAATTCACAACCACTAGGTTATGCACATTAAGATGCAACAGTTTAACATACAATGTATCAATTTAGTACTAGCAGGAAGCTAAAATAGGAGTTGGAGACGGTTTTTGGAGAGTTGGAGTTAACCCTGGGGTCAGAATACTTGTTGTCACTTTTGGTGATGAAATAGTTGTTGAAGTTACTGAGAGTTGGCCATAGTACTAATGGTGATCAATTGATCATGTATAAAACACCTATAAATCCAGTAAACATTTAAACAAACCCTCTTCAGTTGTTATTTTAATTACTATCATCCTAATACATATTTTTCCAATGTAAGAGTAGCCGTGATATTTCTATTGGGGGTTTCTATTATGTGTTTTTTCTCTTGTCGGTTTTATATACAATTTTCTAACAGACTTCATTTATTTACACTATACATTTGAATTATTATCATTCATACTAAATACTCTATTCGAATGGCATATATATGTAGTATTTAAATACTTTGATGTTTAGGTTTGTTTATACTTATCTGACCATATACAATCAAATATTAAAAAAACCTCATTAGGCTTAAAACTATTCAGAATCAAGTGAGGCATATGAGGCATATATGATAACCTTACCTAAAATTAAAAAATAAATCATATCAGTAGATAATATTAGTAAAAATAGTAGATAAATTTGGTACAGTTGGTAAATATTACAATTTCCGTAAAACGAACCAAAAATAAACTACTTTAATTCCATCAATAGTCCAAATGTGTCAAACAAACTATGATGCGCTAGCAACGAAACATGTCATCATAACTTTGCACATTTTAATTATTGCCTGTAAGATACCTCCTTCGGCTTGTATACAGTCCAGGGGGTTTCAGTATGAATTTTGAAAACAAAACAAAAAAGAACTCGTGGAAAATAAGCACATATTGAGCAAGAGAAAGAGAAGGACAAAGATCGAGTGCAGACAGTTCCGGAGCCGCAATCAATGTCTGGTCCGGTCTTTCATATGCGTTGTCCACTGCTACGCTCATAGCTCAAATTGAAATGATTGTTTCTTTAGAAATAGAAAGACAGCGTACAAACCCAAACTGAAAGAGAATACCGTTAACACCCAGTAGTTTAGTAACAAAAATATTAAATCATGATTTTTTTAAAAACTCGACGATGGAAATAACTTGACTGACTCTTGTTCCGCTCAAGATAATGTTTCACGAGCAACTTTCGAATTATAAATGATTGCAAAAAGAGTTTAAATCGAATCAGGTTCTACCACAGTCTCCGTGTGTCGACTTTGAACCGCTGTGCTTCGAATCATACAAACACTCTTTCAGACTAGTAAGCACCCGTTTGATTCAAAGTCTACGACCTGTTTCACTGAACAACGAATATTTAATTTTGTAATTTTGTTTATAAACTTTCGTACCACTAATAGGTAATATCTTGTAATGAAATGATAAATTAAAATAATTTCTTGCTTAGCTTCAATGTTTAAATACGAGTTAAGACTTAGAAATATAATTTTTATAAAATTACAATATTATATCTTACAATTTCAAACGAAATACACATATCAAGGGGTCCTAACCATATTACGTAAGTTCCTAAGGGGAAAAATTATTGATCTAGATCTTGTCATTCAGGCTGTTTTTTTTTAACATAACCTAATCACCTTCTTGAATAAAAACCATAGGATCTACACTAAATTTATCTCAAATAAGTATTTTTATCACATTTATCATAATATTGTTAATATCACTCTCTTAGTTCCAAAGAAATCTGAAGGAGACAATGATTTAACGCTTTTATAAATACCTTTTATGAGAATGATTTAATTTTAACGAGTGGCAACAAGAAGGTTACTAAATTAAAATACCCCGTCGCAGCAAACCTGCATACTCAGCGAATTTCCAATGAATATATAACATAACACATTAAAACACTTAACATGATTCATAATAAATATATTCACAAACAAGCGATATTTAAAATATTAATTATTCTTCATAAGAATAACATTGGGGATATGTAAGCTGGTTTACTGCAACAAGGCACACAAAATAATGGGTTTTTATGAAAATATCAATAGAACTCATCTTAGTGAAGTCACATACCAAGTTTCATCCATATACATTCATAAATAAGCGATATGTAACATTTTAAGTATTTCCCATAAGAATAACATGGGGACCAAGTACCTAGGTTTGCTGCTACAGGAACCCTAGGCGAAAAATGGGTGTTTTGTGCGAACAACAATAAACCACAACCAGATGAAGCCATATACCAAATTTCGTCAGTTTATGTTCATAAATAAGCGAGATATACAATTTTTATTTTTCTCCATAAAAATAACATTAGACAACGTACTGTGTTTAGCAATTTCAATATCTCGGTAACCAATTGACGTAGAGCAATTATCAAAATACCAAATTGTTTGTTTTTCAAGCTGAATTCAATGGTGTAAATTAAAATTTGATTTAAATCAAAGTTACATGTGAAAACCCCAAAAAACCCATTTTTGGGGTACAAAACCCAACAACCCCAAAACCCCCCTTCGGATGGTGCGATTCATCTGGTTTTCGAACTCGTTCAAATAAATGGAACTTTACATTTTTGTACCAAATTTCATTAAGATCGGACCTTTTTTACGAGAGTTATCGTGCTTACGGACACACATATATATAAATATATATATATACATATAAATATACATATATATACATATATATACATATATAAACATTTGAACGAATGGTGTTTTTGGTATCTGGGGACCTCAAAATGAAAAGTTATCATGGTCTCGGGCTTAAGTCTTACCATGAGACCTACGGTAATATTTTTTCCCCTATAGGGGAAATTCGCTAAAATAAACTGTGTTAGTAGCGGTAGTATTCAATGGGGAATTAATTTATAAAGGATATTCCCGATAAAAATTATAAAGGAGGCAATATGCCGGTTTATGTAAAATAAAAGACTGTTTCAAAAGAAGCTAACAAATTAGCAAAGTTAGTTTTATTTATGATAACGGAATTGTGGAAGTGGCCTAGATTTTTGGAAAGCTTAAGAATTTCTTAAACTAGCTTAACTGCTTGGACCTACTGAGGGCTTGTGTTACCGCGCAGTGTACATTTTACAACCACTATCATAAAAGGTGAATTGTAATTTTCGTGATGACGAAAAAGCAAACACATGTTCTTCTCAGATCGTGATCTTCAAATAAATAACTACAACTGCTGTTTTAAATCTATAAATAACAATTACACGTTTGGCCCCCAAAAACTGTATTGGTAAATCGGACATGAGGCTGAACAGAGAAAAAACAAAAATCGTGAAAACACATTTTCACTTTTACAGCTTGCGAGAGAGGGAAAACAATCCGCGGCTGCAAAACAAACAAATGGGACAAATTTGTTTACGAGGGCCAATCGACGTTTAACCTCGTTTATCCACAAAATAACAAATTACACTCCTTTTTATATTGTTTTCCCTTTAGCTAACACAAAACTATTTGACCTAACACAAATTTAAAAAGGCTATGCAAAAATAAAATCAAAAATTCTTCAAGTCACTGGTGACATGAATAATCACGAACTGTAGGAGCCATACACTTTTGAATAATCGAAAAAAATATTTCTAAGCTCTAATTTAGTAAAAAACCATCCATGAGTATGAAAAAATAACGGAGTTACAGCGTAACGGAAATTTTAAGGTGACTGAGTATTAAAATGATATTTATTGGATGTTTAAATTAAAGTCGAACCGCACATAAACTGTACTTGATCACCTTGTAATCCGTGTGAGCTATACGTTGAAAAAAATTGAAGTATCGAAGCTGAAATGTCGCACTAATGATTGTCGGAGATATGAAAGTGTCTGGGTTCCGACAGTTTGTGAATTTATGCAATGTAAGAAAACGGGAATTAAAAGTCTTGCACCCCTGGTGTACCACAAAGTGAAAGAAATGTCAAACTATCGGAGAACAATTTCGGAGCTCTGAAAAATTTCGGGGTTGTGAAATTTCTTAAGTTTCACTTCATTTTATGGGAAAACGAAATAATCTGGCTTTACTCTCATTTTGCTCATATTTACCAGAGAAAAAAGGTATTTTAACTGTCGGAGTAACAATGTTGGGGGTCACAGATGTCGGAGTTGTGAAATTACAGTGGAACTTGGATAATTCGAATCGGAATGGACCAGTGAATACATTTTTAGTATACAAAATCTCGAATTAACAGTTTTTTTTATATTATTTATTCAGTACTAGGGACCAAGGCAAGCATTCGAATTATAAAAGTTCGAGCTATCCAAGGTATACTGCATATTAAAGGGAATATAAATAAGCTGCATTTACTTTATTTTATTATGTGATGTACCATAGACTACACGAAATGTAAGAGCTTCAGATACATAATTTCTGAGTAATGAAATGTTGGAGGAAAGACATTGTTTTGGTAAAAATTAGAAAGAAACTGTATATACTCTCATCGAAGTTCATAGATACCAGTGACTAAAGAAGATTTTTATGTGACGGAGGTATAGTTTCGAAGTTATGAAATGTCGCTGTTATGAAAAGATGGAGATATAATAAGTCGGGGTTGTGACATATCAGAGTTATGTCAAGTAAAAGTTAGGTTATGTTGGAGTTATGACATGTCGGAGTTATGTCATGTCGGAGTTAAGACATTTCGGAGTTATAACGTGTCGGAGTTATGCAATTTCATGCAGGAAGTATAAGCAAATAGAACTTACTTTCTTTGTACCGCGTGTCTATCTGAGCCTGCAGTATGCTTATTCCAGGGACCACGATCGCCGGGAGGGTCCTAGACCGGAGGAGTGGGGGCGGTTGTCTGCCCCCGGGCAGCGCTATCTTGGGGGCCGCCGCCGCCGCCGCCGCTGCCGCCGCCTCCGCTGCAGCTCTGGAACAAGATCAAGTACTTGAGACAAAGAGAACGATCAAATATTCATAAAATCGTAAACTATTTTTGGAAATTTATCAAACTAAAGTTGGTTGGAAGTTTCAAACGTCCTCCACGATACAGATTTAACCACATATGTCTATGTCGCGTCCTATGCACATTTGGAGTTGAAGGATTCTCGTAGGGCGTTGGTAGTCTGAACATATGTTTACAATGTTACTGGAGTGCCAGATGCTGTTTTCAGTTATGTCTGAATTACTTTTACGGTGTCCTTATTTAGGATACTGTAGGAAAGAGGTAGATACTGGGTAGGAATAGTAATAATATGAGTGGGTTAAGTATGGTTACTGGAAAAATAAGTATTTATATGAAATTTTACTTAAAACTTGTGTCAATTTGGGACATGTTTTAAGTCAAATTACATATAAATACTGGTAATTACATAGGAGACTGGTAGGAAACAGTCTCTTTAAAGTAAAATATATGAACATTTTAAAATGAACCAATGACCAACTTTAATCATATATAATATTATTTAAGCTTCTGATTTAGTTATGTACGTAATTATTCATTATCCTTAGTATATAAACACCAAAAATAAAACTTAGGTGACGGCTCCTAGCCACCTAGCCCAGTCAATGAAGAACTAAAAATGGTGAACTTGGGTAATAATTAGCGTAATGCTGAATTTTACACCCATAATTTAAGATAGACCACTACCAGAGGAATATTTTTTACAAAATTCCCTATACATCCCTCTAGAGCTTCGTCCCACAGTCCCCCTTAAAATTTAAAATGTCAATATTAAAAAAATAAACTATTATCTATGTTAATAATTATCTTATCGATTTAACTTTCTTTGCTTTTTTATCATTAAATTTGCAATAACATTGACATTCATCATATTTGAGCTTAACCCACTGGTTCCTCGATAATTTGAGACAATATGGGAAAAATTACAATTGTACATTTACAATTTGATTTGTTTACAAAATACTATAACTCCACTCCACTCCACTCCACTCCACTCCTCTCCTCCACCCTTCCACCCCTCCTCTCTCTCTCCCCCTCCCTAACCCTCTCCCCCAGGTAATTTGTTTAGTGTGGAGTTAAAACAGATAGCACTCCATTCCACTCTATTTTACTCTCCTCTCGACTCCTCTCCTCCCTCCATCATTATCTCTCTCTCTCTCTCTCTCTAGCCCCTCATCCCCTCCCACTCCTCCACCCTCACCCCCAAGATTTGTTTTAATGTGGAGTTAAAACAGATAGCACTCCATTCCACTCTACTTTACTCTCCTCTCGCCTCCTCTCCTCCCTCCATCATTATCTCTCTCTCTCTCTCTCTCTCTCTCTCTCTCTCTCTCTCTCTCTCTCTCTCTCTCTCTCTCTCTCTCTCTCTCTCTCTCTCTCTCTCTCTCTCTAGCCCCTCATCCCCTCCCACTCCTCCACCCTCACCCCCAAGATCTGTTTTAATGTGGAGTTAAAACGGATAGCAGAAGGGCGTTCCACACCTCATCAGTAGCCTTTTATTTATGCCCAAAACCTCTCCACATCATCTTCTCCCCAACCCTACAAAACCTTTTACCAGAAATGTCCTTTACTTTTAACCATTTTCAGTACAGTAGAGCGGAATGGGATAAAGTATTTGCACGTTTTCTGATACCGTTTATTACCGTTTGAATTTATTGGAAAATCAGTTGCGGAACAAACGTTGCAATTAACGTGGTCAATCAAAATTGCTTCGTTTGATTGGGATCATTCGAGAGAGAGAGAGAGAGAGAGAGAGAGAGAGAGAGAGAGAGAAAGATTTTAATTGCACTTTTTTACAATTTTTATAAGGTGTGTTTAAGTTTGTAGTTTATTTTAGTTCTTCCTGTTGGGTTTACCTGTTTTACGGAAATATTATGCTACGCAAGAAACATTAAAAATGAAATTAATACGTAAGTTTTAGGTTTATTTCACAAAAAACGTTAACTTGGAATATTATTGCTTATAATCATTTTATCATTTATTTAAAATTATAATTATGGAATAAAATTATATTGACTAGTTTGTTTGTATTATTTAAATAATTTTAATGTGGATAATTAGAAATTATTTTTATAAAAGTACTCGAAATCCAAGTTTAGAGGTCATGATGACCAATAAAAACCTATTCTTAACTCTTTGATGACCAAATTATGTTTGCATTTTGTTTGAAAACATTTTAATAATATTATCCCAAACAAATTATATTATAAGATTGTATTATCTCCAAGCTACGTTTTTACGGGATTTGTCGCCTCAGATTGGTTGTGGTTGATTATCAGGGTATTAGTACCCTTCGATAGCTTTATGTTGGTAAAACTGTATGGATAAAAGGGGATTCAAAACTTTTTTCTACGATAAACTGTATAATACGCATGGCAAATCAATTAATTACCACCCTTACTTAAAAAATACTATAGTCATAGACAAAATAGTTTTCATTTATTATTTTAAGGGGTTAAAATTTGTTATTCTCAAACTCTGATCTACAAAATAAACGGATATTTCAAATTACTCTCTATTATTAATGCAGAACATAGAATAAAATAAAAATTAAAATTAAAAACGAGAACGTACGTATCCAGTAAACCTAGTGTTAAATCAATAAGTTGTACTTTTCAGTTATAAATCACAAGAGTCAGCAAGTGTTAAGGTTATTAAGCTGACCTCAGCTGCACCAGTCCTCATCCAACAAAAGGTTTGCTGTGTGGGATAATGATGGCACGATGGTCCTGTACAAACAACCGAGCCGCGAGCGAATATTTACAAGTGAAGTTTATTGTTTATCATTATAAATACACGTATATTCTCGACAGTAATTACTTTAATCTTAAGTACGTACTTGAAAAAGTTATCACTCGATTTTATTATTTCAGCATTACCGTTACAATGTATGTTTAGATTGAACAGCACTCTGCTGCTATCACGCATTGAGTGTTCGACTTGGAGTTTTCTACTTGTGAAAGATTCTATGACTGTAACGACGGAGATTTTTAATCGAGTTTTGCTTACAATCTGTGTCGATTTTAGATTTGTAGTCACAGTGGACCAACAACTTGCCTCGACTTCTGAACCAAGGAACTTGCAAAGCACTTCTAACTGTAACTGGTTTTAGGAAACACAAACGTCTGCCTGATAACCACAAAGTCCACCAGGTAACAAACCCGGTCTATAAAGTAACAAATCCGGGCTACCTAATAGCACAGCAGGACCTGGTAACACCTCGGTCTACCTTATAAAACAATCTGTCCACCTGGTAACAAAACCTTTATGTACTATAGTAAAACATCTGGTCTACCTACCTGATAACAGATCCGGACTACCTGGTAACACCTCGGTCTACCTTATAAAACAATCTGTCCACCTGGTAACACAAGCTTTATGTACTATAGTAAAACATCTGGTCTAACTACCTGATAACAGATCCGGACTACCTGGTAACACCTCGGTCTACCTTATAAAACAATCTGTCCACCTGGTAACACAACCTTTATGTACTATAGTAAAACATCTGGTCTACCTACCTGATAACAGATCCGGACTACCTGGTAACACCTCGGTCTACCTTATAAAACAATCTGTCCACCTGGTAACACAACCTTTAGGTACTATAGTAAAACATCTGGTCTACCTACCTGATAACAGATCCGGACTACCTGGTAACACCTCGGTCTACCTTATAAAACAATCTGTCCACCTGGTAACACAAGCTTTATGTACTATAGTAAAACATCTGGTCTACCTACCTAATAAAAGATCCGGACTACCTGGTAACACCTCGGTCTACCTTATAAAACAATCTGTCCACCTGGTAACACAACCTTTATGTACTATAGTAAAACATCTGGTCTACCTACCTGATAGCAGATCCGGACTACCTGGTAACACCTCGGTCTACCTTATAAAAGAATCTGTCCACCTGGTAACACAACCTTTATGTACTATAGTAAAACATCTGGTCTACCTACCTGATAACAGATCCGGACTACCTGGTAACACCTCGGTCTACCTTATAAAACAATCTGTCCACCTGGTAACACAACCTTTATGTACTATAGTAAAACATCTGGTCTACCTACCTGATAACAGATCCGGACTACCTGGTAACACCTCGGTCTACCTTATAAAACAATCTGTCCACCTGGTAACACAACCTTTATGTACTATAGTAAAACATCTGGTCTACCTACCTGATAGCAGATCCGGACTACCTGGTAACACCTCGGTCTACCTTATAAAACAATCTGCCCACCTGGTAACACAACCTTTATGTACTATAGTAAAACATCTGGTCTACCTACCTGATAGCAGATCCGGACTACCTGGTAACACCTCGGTCTACCTTATAAAATAATCTGTCCACCTGGTAACAAAACCTTTATGTACTATAGTAAAACATCTGGTCTACCTACCTGATAACAGATCCGGACTACCTGGTAACACCTCGGTCTACCTTATAAAACAATCTGTCCACCTGGTAACACAAGCTTTATGTACTATAGTAAAACATCTGGTCTACCTACCTGATAACAGATCCGGACTACCTGGTAACACCTCGGTCTACCTTATAAAACAATCTGTCCACCTGGTAACACAAGCTTTATGTACTATAGTAAGACATCTGGTCTACCTACCTGATAACGGATCCGTACTACCTGGTAACACCTCGGTCTACCTTATAAAACAATCTGTTCACCTGGTAACACAACCTTTATGTACTATAGTAAAACATCTGGTCTACCTACCTGATAACAGATCCAGACTACCTGGTAACACCTCGGTCTACCTTATAAAACAATCTGTCCACCTGGTAACACAACCTTTATGCACTATAGTAAAACATCTGGTCTACCTACCTGATAACAGATCCGGACTACCTGGTAACACCTCGGTCTACCTTATAAAACAATCTGTCCACCTGGTAACAAAACCTTTAAGTACTATAGTAAGACATCTGGTCTACCTACCTGATAACAGATCCGTAATACCTGGTAACACCTCGGTCTACCTTATAAAACAATCTGTCCACCTGGTAACACAACCTTTATGCACTATAGTAAATCATCTGGTCTACCTACCTGATAACAGATCCGGACTACCTGGTAACACCTCGGTCTACCTTATGAAACAATCTGTCCACCTGGTAACATAACCTTTATGTACTATAGTAAAACATCTGGTCTACCTACCTGATAACAGATCCGGACTACCTGGTAACACCTCGGTCTACCTTATAAAACAATCTGTCCACCTGGTAACACAACCTTTATGTACTATAGTAAAACATCTGGTCTACCTACCTGATAACAGATCCGGACTACCTGGTAACACCTCGGTCTACCTTATAAAACAATCTGTCCACCTGGTAACACAACCTTTAGGTACTATAGTAAAACATCTGGTCTACCTACCTGATAACAGATCCGGACTACCTGGTAACACCTCGGTCTACCTTATAAAACAATCTGTCCACCTGGTAACACAAGCTTTATGTACTATAGTAAAACATCTGGTCTACCTACCTGATAAAAGATCCGGACTACCTGGTAACACCTCGGTCTACCTTATAAAACAATCTGTCCACCTGGTAACAAAACCTTTATGTACTATAGTAAAACATCTGGTCTACCTACCTGATAACAGATCCGGACTACCTGGTAACACCTCGGTCTACCTTATAAAACAATCTGTCCACCTGGTAACACAACCTTTATGTACTATAGTAAAACATCTGGTCTACCTACCTGATAACAGATCCGGACTACCTGGTAACACCTCGGTCTACCTTATAAAACAATCTGTCCACCTGGTAACACAACCTTTATGTACTATAGTAAAACATCTGGTCTACCTACCTGATAACAGATCCGGACTACCTGGTAACACCTCGGTCTACCTTATAAAACAATCTGTCCACCTGGTAACACAAGCTTTATGTACTATAGTAAAACATCTGGTCTACCTACCTGATAAAAGATCCGGACTACCTGGTAACACCTCGGTCTACCTTATAAAACAATCTGTCCACCTGGTAACACAACCTTTATGTACTATAGTAAAACATCTGGTCTACCTACCTGATAGCAGATCCGGACTACCTGGTAACACCTCGGTCTACCTTATAAAAGAATCTGTCCACCTGGTAATACAACCTTTATGTACTATAGTAAAACATCTGGTCTACCTACCTGATAACAGATCCGGACTACCTGGTAACACCTCGGTCTACCTTATAAAACAATCTGTCCACCTGGTAACACAACCTTTATGTACTATAGTAAAACATCTGGTCTACCTACCTGATAGCAGATCCGGACTACCTGGTAACACCTCGGTCTACCTTATAAAACAATCTGCCCACCTGGTAACACAACCTTTATGTACTATAGTAAAACATCTGGTCTACCTACCTGATAGCAGATCCGGACTACCTGGTAACACCTCGGTCTACCTTATAAAATAATCTGTCCACCTGGTAACAAAACCTTTATGTACTATAGTAAAACATCTGGTCTACCTACCTGATAACAGATCCGGACTACCTGGTAACACCTCGGTCTACCTTATAAAACAATCTGTCCACCTGGTAACACAAGCTTTATGTACTATAGTAAAACATCTGGTCTACCTACCTGATAACAGATCCGGACTACCTGGTAACACCTCGGTCTACCTTATAAAACAATCTGTCCACCTGGTAACACAAGCTTTATGTACTATAGTAAGACATCTGGTCTACCTACCTGATAACGGATCCGTACTACCTGGTAACACCTCGGTCTACCTTATAAAACAATCTGTTCACCTGGTAACACAACCTTTATGTACTATAGTAAAACATCTGGTCTACCTACCTGATAACAGATCCAGACTACCTGGTAACACCTCGGTCTACCTTATAAAACAATCTGTCCACCTGGTAACACAACCTTTATGCACTATAGTAAAACATCTGGTCTACCTACCTGATAACAGATCCGGACTACCTGGTAACACCTCGGTCTACCTTATAAAACAATCTGTCCACCTGGTAACAAAACCTTTATGTACTATAGTAAGACATCTGGTCTACCTACCTGATAACAGATCCGTAATACCTGGTAACACCTCGGTTTACCTTATAAAACAATCTGTCCACCTGGTAACACAACCTTTATGCACTATAGTAAATCATCTGGTCTACCTACCTGATAACAGATCCGGACTTCCTGGTAACACCTCGGTCTACCTTATAAAACAATCTGTTCACCTGGTAACACAACCTTTATGCACTATAGTAAATCATCTGGTCTACCTACCTGATAACAGATCCGGACTTCCTGGTAACACCTCGGTCTACCTTATAAAACCTTATAAAAGCTGCGTGCGAATTCGTTTTTAAATCCCGTCTAGAGCCAAAAACCGAAAAGAACATTTTGGATTTACTGCTAAAATGAAACCAATAAACTATCACTACCCAAGAAACATTAAAATATGTTTATAATTAACCACCAAAACATGTATCAACTAGTTTAATCTAACGTTCACTTGTCTATAAACGTTCACATCTCGGTTATTTGTTCAAGACCACATAGCCATCATTATCCCAACCAACAGCAAATCTTTGTTGGTCGAGAGCCGAACGCAGCTGAGGTCTGCTTAATTAAGCTGAACTCAGCAATGTGCTGTCTCCTGTCACATCTAATTAAAATTGCACAAGAAGCGTTCAAGAGGGTTGTTACACTTTGTATACCATTTTACAACACAACAGTGACGTTTTATTCTGATTTTTTAATATTTACAATTTCTTTCTTATTTGTGTTAATATTTTTTCTAATAAAAAATCTTTAACCGTAATCATTTTAATAAGAGTTAATTTTTTTCTCCTTTTTATTACTCACATAACCAATAAAGCTTTGTCGAAAAACCCAATGACTTAAAAAAGGGACATTAATTGCAAATAATAGTAACGTCAGCAATATAATTCTGTGAATATAGAATTATAATGGATTTTTTTAAACTGAGTAATCGTTATAAAATGAGGTCTTGGAGTAAACTTCACCTCTTCCGTTGAGAAACAAACAAATACATATTGGGATATTGTGAGTGAACTGGTTTAATTATTGTACTATATACTAAGTTATATTATTGTATTAATTTCAGAAGCGGGCAGAAAACAGAAACGGGAAAAGAAAAAACTGCAGAAATAAATTTGCTGAGCGTCCCAAAATCATGTAGCAGCCTGCAACAGCAAGGGGAGTTAGTTCAGACCACCGATTTTGATCTCGAAGTCTGCGAGAAAGTCCTCAACATTCTAAAGGAAGCGGGGAAATCTCCGAGGCGGATACCCTACTGAAGGACATAGCCATGACGTACAAGCTCCAGAAGAACGTCAACAACACAGCGCAGGTCGGTACTCCCGGCCTCTCTGAGATATTTGGAAGTCTGAAGGACCTACTGAAGACAGAAGATTGGCCCCAGGATTTCCGTACGGCTCTCTACCCGGTTGAAGAGGCAAGAATACGTCGATAAGGTACTGGTCACGGATTCAATAACGCTTGTTAAAGGATACCGTCCTTGCAGGTACTGCGGGTGCTCCAGCGACCGGCCGTGAGCTGTCATCGGTCATTGTGCCAGTTGACATGGCAGTGGTTGCATCTAGGCTCTCCACTCCCAAGCGACAACTTCAGTAACTGAGTTTCAAGACAGCATTCCCCATTAGTTATACCAGACTGCCGTACTTCTACACACAACATTTGAATTTATCTCTACCATTTTCTTGCAAATAATGGCTCCTTATTTCAGGGTATCATAACAACATTAATTTCAGACCCAACAAATAAAAACAACTAAATTCAAGTTGTATTTCCTACAAAAAGTTTGAAAGTAGTTTTATTTTAATTAGCTTCGTGTTGAATAGTTAACATGTTTAACATATAAAACGCAGCCAGTGTTTGTCTCAAATACTGAATCACCAGTGAGGCTATAAAACAAGACCTGCTGAACACTGTTTGCACAACCGAACACGACAACGCAGTTGGTACACTTTTTGTTCAAATTGTTCTTTAAAATACGTTAAACATTATGATTGGTATTTGTGTTCTCAAAAATCACTACTATATGCCTGGATTTATTTACCCTTGGTAAAAATCTAATACCGAATTACAACTCCATAAAAATGTATTATACCAAGAGTTGAACTTTAAATATAGTACTTAAGTATCAAAACATATAGATTTTGGGGTTATTCACTTTTGGAAATATAACACAAACAACTATTGATTTTGTATTCTCGTAGTACATTTATTTTAATGATCAATTACAATTTTGACTCTGAACGGAACAATTACCATGATTACCTACTTCTATTTACTTTCTCTTAATTACTTATATTTACTTCCTATATCTTTTGTTCACACTTAGTAGTTACTTGGGATGATGTAAGAAGTGGTAATGTGAGTGGGTTCTGTGGTTATTGAGAACGGTGATTAGAAATAAGTGTTTATGTGTTAACTAGCTGATGGCCGCAGGCTTCGCCCCGCAAATCTATAACACATAGGCCTATTCACTTCCTTAAAATCCCCTCGGGCTACGCCCCATGAACGTCCTAAGTTTCAATGTTTACATTTCAGAAGAAAGTAAACCTTCAGAAACTGTAATGCGAACAGCTGTGGATACTTCAATTTGACAGCTTAAAGAGCAGGAGCAGAAGCATGAACAGCTGTTTCAAGCTAACTAAAATGCAATTTGCATTGTCTAAAGAACGGGTAGAGAAAACCCCTGTGCGAAGAACGGGTACGTCATCTAGCTATTAATTAATATTAACGAACAAATATTAATGTGGCTTCATCTGCTAGGGTTTATTCTTACTTGCACAAAAAAACATTTTTTACCGATTCTTCCTGTACCCCCCCCCCTCCCCTCGAATTTATATTTTTACTTACGCCCCATTTTACATTTTCCCCCCTCCCGATTTTATATTTTTATCCCCCTCCGTGTTTTATATTTTTGCCCCCCTTCTTATTTTTGCCCCCCACGATTTTATATTTTGCTCCACCCGATTTTATATTCTTGGTCCCCCCATTTATACTTTCGCCCCAGGCCCAATTTTATATTTTGCTCCCCCCCTCTTTGATTTTATATTTTATGTTGTAATGTTTTTGTTGTTTTATATTTTATGTTGTTTTGTTGTTGTTTATGTTGTATTTTATGTTGTATGTTGTTTTGTTGTTTGTATATTATATTTTGATCCCCCCACGATTTTATATTTTGCTCCCCCCTGATTTTATATTCTTGGTCCCCCCATTTTTACTTTCGCCCCAGGCCCAATTTTATAATTTGCTCCCCCCCTCTTTGAATTTATATTTTATGTTGTCCCCCCTCCATTTTATATTTAGATCCCCCCACGATTTTATTTTTCGCTACCCCCGATTTTTATTTTTGCCCCCCGATTTTATATTTTTGCCCTCTCCCCCAATTTAATATTTGTCTGCCCCCCAGATTTTATATTTTTACCCCCACCCATTTTCATTTTTGCCCCAACACCAATTTTATATTTTGCCCCCCCCAATTGTATGTTTTTTCCCCACCCAATTTTATATTCTTGCTCCCCCCATTTTTATTTTATGTCCCCCCATTTTATATTTTTTCTCCCTCGATTTTTTTGCCCCCCGATTTTATATTATTGCTCCCCCATTTTTATTTTTGCCCTACCCCCACATATTTATCTCCTCCCCTCCTCTTCGATTTTATGTTTTAACTCTCCCCCCAATTTTTTTTGGTTCCCCGCCTGATTTATATTTTGCTTCCCTCACCGATTTTATATTGATGCTCCCCCTCCCCCCTAACTGTTATTTTTTTTTGACTTGAGTTCTTTTATTTCTAAGAACGAATCCAAAGTGTTACGTGTATCGATTTGGAGTCGCAAACCTCACGCCGTTTACTACCCGACAGAGTTCCTCAACTTAGCAACAGGACCCGAACTATCTGCCAGTATATTTCGTTAAATTTGATTTAATTGTACATTAAACGTGTAATATGTAATTTTAATATTGTAAAATTATGTGAGTTGTTATTTTATTTAGTTAATCTACCAATTATATACAACCCGTACGAAGGACGGGTACACAGCTAGTAATATTATAAAGAAGAGGTGGTTTCTGTCTGTCTGTCTGTCTGTCTGATGTTCCGGGTGAACGCAAAAACTACTGAACCGACTGGGCTGAAACTTTACACATAGGTAGATCTTGAACCCATGAAACACATAGGCCAATTCACTTCCTTAAAATCCTCTCGGGCTACGCCCCGTGAACGTCCTAAGTTTCAATATTTACATTTCAGAATAAAGTAAACATTCAGAAACTGTATTGCGAACAGCTGTGGATACTTCCATTTGGCAGCTTAAAGAGCAGAAGCAAGAACAGCTGTTTCAAGCTAACTAAAATGCAAATTGCATTGACTAAAGAACGGCTAGAGAAAACCCCTGTACGAAGAACGGGTACGTCAGCTAGCTATTAACATAGATTAAGCATACCCCTTAGGGATTTTAGGGTCCAAAAAGGGTCAGAAAAGCCTTGGACGTAACATTATTGCATGTATTAAGATGGGAATTAGTGAAGCGAAAGTTTTAAGCCCTCTCTCGCCATTCTAGCATAAACATTTATCGAGTTATCAAAGAAAATGTAATCGGCTAAACACAGTACGTTATGATATGGGGTTTTACATTAGAAAAGCATGTTATTCATTTGTTGGTGTATTTGTATCATCCCCAGCAACCTCGTGCCTACTTTCAAGCCTGACTGGACCTTCTCCTAACCTTATAATGCGAAAAATTGTATTCCTAGCATTTCAGGTAAATGAAACCAGGAGCATCAGAATAGCCAAAAAATCTATGTTTTCAGATTTCAATAAAATTGGAATAAATTGTTTTTAGACTGGTTTTGAGTTTAACAAGTTTTGTATGTGGAAATTCACTTTCCTCACGTCAGCGTGCTGCGTGCGAACTCGTTTCTATATATAACCAGGTATCTTAAATAGTATCATACAAATATTTTACAAAATTATTTGTGTTTTATCATCATCGAGCAATACAAGAACCAAATTAAACGCACGAAAACAAATAGTAAGAAAGAGTATATAAAAGGAAAACTCATAATTTCTATATTATCATATACAGAGATCAATTTACCACAAAGAGTTGAATAGAAATAATTTGCATTTAGGAAGTATACTCCAAGAACAAAGGCGCAAGGCTTGAGAGATGGCCAATAGGATTCCTACTCGTTTGAAGTCGGTTGGAGTGCCTCTACCAATGGTAGGGGGGATGTGGGGGAGGATATTTAATCAAATTGCTTCTCACCCTTTACAGAAGAATGTTAGATTATGATAACAATAATTGTACGTATTCCTTGACAATGTTTCTCTCATTTATGTTTTAATATTTGTTTATATTTGTTGATCTTGATATTCTAAACAATTATATGTTAAACAAGTTTTCATTTTTTACAAGTTGAATAATGCGTTAAATTCTTCTTAAACAGCTGATGACCTCGATCGAAATGTCATTTTGATGATGTTTTTTTTGTCCTATGACTGATACTTTTCAGTCGAGGCCATCAGCTGTTAATTCTAGGAGTAAAAAGAACCATTTAACTTCTCAACGCATGTGTTGAAAACAGCTGTTTTTGAAGCAGTATGACGAAAAATTGATTTTCATCACATTGTACGGAAAACAGCTGTTTCCAACACCAGCTGCGAAAATAACTCGTGCAGAAAATAAAGTTTTCCCGTTCTAGAGAGGGAAAATCAGCTGTTGATTTTCCACACTGGTATTTGGTTATGATTCCTGACACAAGTAGCGCTAGTAGTGCTAAGAGTATATTTATCATGAATCAGCTGTTCTCAATAACTAATCAGCTGTGTAAACAGTATCCCTGTTTTCATTGTGCTGCGGAAATCGATCGAGTGCCTTCAGGTTATTTCTTAAACTTATGTAATTTAATTCATTATTATTATTAATTAACTACAGTGAGATGAAAAATACCGTTCACAACTCGAGTAGAAAGTGTTACTGTATTCTACTCGGCTAAAGCCTCGCGCGTAAACTCGATTTCGGCCCGGAAACAGCCACTTTCCACTCTTGTTGTGAAATACACTATTTTATATAATACGCAATTTGTATTAGCATCGTCGTGTGTTATAAATGGTACTTCATCAATAACAAGTAAACTGATGGGATAAGGTCGTCATACCCCACGTATTTTCGTTAGTGTATTTCGACAATGCCACTTTAGCCAGACATAATAAATTATAAGTGGGATGATTAAACTATACAATATTCATTTATAATGTAATCAACCAATTATCCTGTATTGGCCCCAGAAATTTGTATCAATACTTCCCAAGGTGGAATCTATATGTAAATTGTAGCATCATAAACTAAGGTAAGTTACAGTTACAGTTAAGATTACGGAGATTTCAGGAGTAACGTACTGCAGTAGGGTAAAGTGTCATGTATAAAGATGATCTCACATCTAAGAAAGGCATTAGGACGGAGTAGCATTAAAGAATACCTTAGCACTTTGGCGTCCATTTTGCAGATTACAACTATTACTTTTCATCCTTTATCTTTCTCATGTTGCATTGCGTCTCTGGGGACTGAGCTTTGCTAGGTAATACTTTACCGTGAAATTGTAGTTTAATATATCACCGACTGTTTATAGCCAGCTGTAAGGGTTATTTTGTTATTATATGATTTGGAACTCCATACGCCAAATGTCAAACCTTTCAATTTCCAAGTTCGTTTTTCAGATAAATTTTAACTTTCCTGGAATTCAGGTTTCACCAATTGGTTTTTGAGATTCAAAATACCCCCCAATCTCCTTTTTTCATAACATCATTCCTATTACAGCAATGGAAGGCCCCAAAATATTGGGTATTGTTTATAAAATAGTATTAGTTAAATATGCCAAATCAATTATTGTAAGTAGTGTTACTAAAGCTAAGCTGTGAAAAACAGCCACATAACCAATACCACCAACATGCATGGCATGGGCAGTATTTGTATATATTTATAGGTCGAAAAATCCAGGAGCTACATTCCGTGTAGAGACGGTGAAACGGAAATTGTTTTGTCTAAGATTTAAGGTTCTAATCCTGGGGTTTTACGGGCCAATATCAAGCCATTTCGCGAAGACCACTTACCCTTACCCCTCCCCCCTCAGCTCCCACCCCCTCCCTCCCACCAGCCCAAGACCTTAAAACGTTAATAATGGTAGGGTTGACTGACCCCCGACCTAACAATCCCGGTGGATACTAACCTTTGTAATCCTTGTTAAACGTGTACAGAATTGCATTCTTTAGCACATAGAAATAAGTAACAGGTTTAATTATTTTCCACATTATTTGTTAAATTCTTTGATATTTTGATGGTTAACATATTTTAAGATATGTTCTTAATTGTCATATTATGTGAGATATTTATATCGCTTTTAATTATTCAAAGTCCGGACGTCTTGCAAACATAATACTCATAAAGCCATCGTTATAGACAATAGATATTAAACGGTTGACCAGAATGTAGAAGTAATCATCAAGTTGGGGGGGCTGGACCCTGATCTCCTAAAGGTCTGTCCGAAGCTGCGATGTAAAATTCATTAAAAAGCTCAAGAAGAAAGATAAATGACATTAAGGTACTTATTAAAATTACACGCTTTATTAAACTTGTTCCTGGGTTTAACCCTCTAATTAACCTCCATTTTAATGCCACGCTGACATGAAAAGCAAAAGAATAATTTATTATTTTCAAGAAACCTTTTTTTCAGGTTTGTGAGAAATAACCCTCGATCCTGCAAGTAACGGATTTGTAATGTTTTATTGTTAGGTTCCGATTAAATTACTCATAGGTTTTTTGTATTTGATAACGCAAACATGTACTAATTTATTTTATAAATCACTTTTTGCTGAATGAAAGATTCTACCCTGTTAATACAAACTAAGTCATTTAATTAAATGACGTAAATGTATTGCATAAGAATACAATATACCAAAGGCACATTATACATTGAGACCGTCACCGTGTATAGATAACAAAACTACCTTGTAACTTTCAAAATATATAACTTGATATTAGTCCTTTAAGAACGACTTAAAAATAAAACGAGTTCGCACGCAGCACGCTGACGTGAGGGAAGTGAATTTCCACATAAAAACTTTTAAAACTTAAAATTAGTCTAAAAACATACTTGTATTCCAATTTTTATTGAAATCTGAAAACATTGATTTTTTGGCTGTTTTTTGGCTCCTGGTTTCATTTACTTGCAAAGCTGGGAATACAATTTTGCGCATTATAATGTTAGAAGAAGGTCCAGTCAGGCTTTAAAGTAGGCGTGAGGTTGCTGGGGATGATAAAAGTACTCTATCAAAGGAGTAGCAGGCTTTTCTAGTCTAAAACCCCCATAAGACAACGTACTGTGTTTAGTCTAAACACATTTTCTTTAATAACTCGGTTAATATTTATGCTAGAATGACGAGAGGGGGCTTAAAACTTTCGCCTCACTAATTCCCATCTTTTTACATGCATTAATTTTACATTTGGGGCTTTTTAGACCCTTTTTGGGCCCAAAAACTCGAAATTTGGAAAATTAATCCCCAAAAAAGGGGTTTGGAGTTTTACGATTCTTTTGCCCAACGAACTTGTCCAACTGATTTCAGAAAGGAACGTCCCTACCAAATTTGAAGTTAATCGGACAAAAAATGCGACCGCTAGTGCATACACATATATATAAATATGTATATATATATATATAAAATTTTGAACGACCCCCCAAAACGTGTTCAGGGGGTCACGTTAGGAACTTCTATGGTGGTCCCGGGCTTAAGTTTCACCGTGCGGGTCATGCTAATAGTTCACTAGGATAAATGGAGCTTCAAATGCCGCAGTGATATTCAGTATCAAAAAGCCCACAAGAATCAACGGTGATAACTTCTTCTAAAGCACCTTATATATTTGTCGGGAATAAAACCTCTGTACAAATGAGAATTTTATAAAATTAACTAGCTGGTACCCGGTGCGTTGATGCCGCGGAAGAGGCATTGAATTTGTTTTATGTCAAATACTCGTTCATTTTCAATATGAGCTCGTTCGCTTCGCTCATTCGCCTATCGAAAAAAAGGTTGACTTGCCATTCAAGGAGTTTTTATTTCCATTATGAGAGTTGCCATTCAAGTAGGTTTTTATTTCCATAATAATAAACCGCTTTTTGCAATATTTTAAGTTATAGATATCATCTGATAAAATCAAAATAAATCTTTCTTCTATAGTATTAACGTTGAAACTTTGAAGTACAGTGGAGCACAGTCGTAATTTCATAGGACTTCGGTTAATGGCCTATAGCCTTTCCAGGGTTAACCTGTGTTACTATGGAAAATTTCAAAGCAATTGGATGAACGTTATGGCAGCGCATAAAATACGAACGGACAGACGAACAGACGTACGAACATTGATTTTAGCGAATTTCCCCTATAGGGAAGAAGCTATTACCGTAGTCGGCATGGTAAGACCTAGGCCCGGGATCATGATAACTTTTCGTTTTGAGGTCCCCAGACCCAAAAAACACCATTCGTTCGATACTGTATACATGAATATATATATATATATATGTGTGTGTGTGTGTGTGTGTGTGTGTGTGTGTCCGTTAGCACGATGACTCTCGTAAAAATTATCCGATGTTGATGAAATGTGGTATAAACGTGTAAAGCAACATTTATGACTTTTAAGTTCGGAAACCAGCCAGATCTCTCTATCCAAAGAGGTATTTTGGGGGGGTTTTGTACCCGAAAAATGGGTTTTTTGAATTTTTTACGTAAAATTTTGGAAATAGTCAAATTTTAGTTTTTACCATTTGATTCAGCTTAAAAAAACACACAATTTGGTGTTTTGATCATTACTCTACGTCAACAAAGTAAGACAAAGTACTGTGTTAAGACAATTAACGTTTTCTTTAATAACTCGGTTAATACTTGAGCTAGAATGATGAGGGAGGCCTCAACATTTTTGGTATTTTACGTACAATAATTTAATATGCAATAATTTTACATTTATTTATGGCTTTTCTGACCCTTTTTAGGTCCAAAAACTCAAAATTTGAAAAATTAAAATCCCAAAAAGGGGGTTAGAATTGTCCGATTGTTTTTCCCAACGAACTTGTCCAATTGTTTACAGAAGTGAAGATTTCTACCAAATTGCAAGTAAATCGGACAAAAATGCGACCGCTAGAGTGCGAACACATATATATATATAAAGTTTTTAACGACCCCCCAAAACGTGTTCACGTTAGGAACTTCTATGTTGGTCCCGGGCTTGAGTCTCACCGTGCGGGTCATGCTGATGGTTCACTTTTCCACAGGAAATTAACTAATAACAAGAAGATATAAGAAAGATAAAACTTTGTTTTGATGTTAATTAGATGTATATTCCAGCAAAGGTTTTATTAAAACGCGTGACTTTGTGTCCACTATGTAAATCAAATTCCCCTTCAAGCTTTTAACAGAACCTACGTCACTAGAAGTGTAGCAGACACTTTTAGGGGTCAGGGTTTTTCGATAAAAGGATTTTAACACCACCGCCCATCAACACAGCTTGCACCACCTTGGCCTTTTTAGCTTGGTTTAACCATCAGATATAAAGCAGACGAGACGTCATGTAACAGTGTCCCTGACCCTGGAGATGAAACTCTGTCACCTGTAACAGCGACCTCTAAAACATCTCCTTAAAGCACTTTGGTTTCATTTAGATGTATATTAGATGTTAGACATATTAGTTATAGTTATATTAGACATCCTTCACCTTCCTAAGATGCAGCCCCGATTATGCACTACAGTTTTAAATAACACAAATGTACACCTAATTGAAGAACTCGGTGTCTTCATCCAAATTAATCCGAATAGGATGCTTAGTTAACTTTAGTTTTAGAATTGTCTTACCATTACGGTTAATGTACCATATGTATTTGAAGCCACTTTTTACCTCTTTACTTATACTTTAATGACTTTTTGGAAATTACAGCATAAACCCCCAAATGAAGGACGAATACAAAAAAGTACTTGCAATTTCAAGCAATAAAGAAAAAAATCTTTGAAAAATATCACCAGTTATAGAGTGAAGCACGTTATAGAAATTAAGATAGAAATACCAATAGAATAACATGGGGGCTGAGTACGCAGGTTTGCTGCTACAAGAAGGATCGGTAAAATTTTGTTGTGCAAATAAGAATAATAGATCACAACCAGATGAAGCCACATACCAAGTTTAATTAATATTTGTTCATTAATAAGCGAGATATAGCGTTATAGTTATTCTCCATAAGATTAACATTGGACAACGTACTTTGTTTAGCACTTCTAATGTTACGGTAACCAAATTAACGTAGAACGATGATCAAAATACCAAATTGTTTGTTTTTTAAGCTAAATTTAATGGTCAAAACAAAAGTTTCAATTTAAAAAGAATTACATGTAAAAAGTTCCAAACAAATTTTTGGGGTACAAACCCCCCCCCCAAAACCCCCTTTAAAATAGAGCGACCTGTCTGGTTCTCGAACTCATGAAAATAGATCCTGCCTTACATGTTTGTGCCAAATTTCATCAAGATCGGACCATTTTTACGAAAGTTATCGTGCCTACGGACACATATATACCTGTATATCAATTTTAACGAATGGTGTTTTTGGCATCTGGGGGCCTCAAAACGAAAAGTTATCAAGGTCTCGGCCTTAAGTCTTACCATGAGGCCTACGCTAATAGCTTCTTCCCTATAGGGGAAATTCGCTAAAATGAAACTCGCTGTGAACGTCACCGTCACAAACTAATAACTGTGGTCTTCCAGTCACGTGGCCAAGGCCCGGATTACTGTCGCAGTTTTCCATCAGTTTCTTCATCCAACATTAGGATAACTACATTTTCTGCAACCGTCTATTAAATCCTGGTGAGTGAGACACACAATTAAAACTTAATCCTTAGTCCGTTTACTTTATTTTCAGGTGTATACGAATATTTTATGGAGAAAGGCTTACGTGAATTAAGGCGTTTTCTAAACATCTTTTAAAATTAGGACAAATGATACGCGATTCTATCTAAAATCCCTAGAAGTGAAAGAAATATTAGTGCTATTATATTATACATTAGTTGCTTGTAGGGGCTATAACCCTTGATATCTATTCACTGTATACATGCTACGGAAAACAAATCAGTACTTGTAAAAAAGTCTGAACCCATATTAATCCCTAAACAAAGCAAAAGCTTAAATCACATTACAAGTAATAACGGATGGTCATAAGTTCTTTTACAATTTTTGAAATTTGTTTGTACTTTAAGATGATATTAAGGGCAAATAAGTGCAAAAATAAAATCTTGCTTCGTGGAGATCTTCCCCATCTAATTGCCAATGAATTTTTTGAGTTTCAGCCTTCTTAAGACGCATACAGCTTCATAAATGTGCAAATACGGATTACTATTGTGTTCTTATTTTTCCCCCTTACGCAATTATGATATTAATATATTTTTAGAACTATTAACACACTAAGCAAGTAAAAGTGTTTTATGAAATAAAACCTCATATTTTTGTACTTTATATCAGCAAGGACATAAAGTGAGAGTTAAATGTTTACCTACAGCGATACATTCAATGAAACTCGCTTTTTCATATAAAACATGTGACTTTACATTCTCCTATGCCATTACCGGCGTCTACGTGACTGCCCCAGGCGGCCCTAGACTAGAGGTCAGAGTTTGTGGTAAAAGGTCTTACCATTGTCGGTCACGAACGTATCTTTCAAGACCTTGGTCCTTTAAATAAACTCAAAAAGTAAAGTAGAATCACAGAAAAAACAAACTTTGTTTACTGTTATTGTAGACGAGTTTACACATTTAATATCATATTTTATACGTACAAGCGAATCAGGATGCTCAAATTTGAGTAAACACTTTTTTTCTAAATTTTCTATGGAAAAGTAAACTATTAGCATGACCCGCACGGTTAAACTTAAGCCTGGGACCACCCTAGAAGTTCCTAACGTGACCCCCTGATCACGTTCAAAATTATATATATATATATATATATATATATAAGTGTGTGTATGCACTCTAGCGGTCGCATTTTTTGTTCGATTTACTTCAAATTTGGTAGGGATGTTCCTTTCTATAATCAGTTGGACAAGTTCTAGGGCAAAACAATCGGAAAACTCTAACCACCTTTTTTGGGGATTATTCCTTTAAATTCCGAGTTTTTGGCCCAAAAAGGGTCAGAAAAGCCCCAAATGTAAAATTAACCCTTATATTAAGATGGGAATTTGTGAAACGACAGTTACAGGCCCTCTCTCGTCATTCTAGCATAAATATTTACCAAGTTATTAAAGAAAGATGTATATCGGCTAAACACAAAACGTTGTCTTATGGGTTTTTGTTACATTAGAAAAGCATGTTATTCATTTGATGGTGTATTTGTATCATCCTCAGCAACCTCGGGCCTACTTTCAAGCCTGACTGGACCTTCTCCTAACCTTATAATGCGTAAAATTGTATTCCTAGCATTGCAGGTAAATAAAACCAGAAGCATCAGAACAGCCAAAAAATCAATGTTTTCAGATTTCAATAAAATTGGAATAAATGTATGTTACACTGGTTTTGAGTTTTAAAAGTTTTTTATGTGGAAATTCACTTCCCTCACGTCAGCGTGCTGCGTGCAAACTCGTTTCCTATTGGAATATCCAGCTCATATACCTTTCTTTTAGTTTAAATTGTGATACCATTCCAGAAGTGAGCTTGAAACAGCTGATCTTGCTTTTGCACTGTGTTTTGTTAGAATCAACATCTCGTATTAAATGTCCAATTTAGTGGATTTAAATTCTTCCATAAGATTAACATTAGAATTTTGAAAGCCCAAGGAGGTGAAGATAGATGTTTTTAAAACTCCAAAAGGCTTATATGGTAATTAAGGACGTTTAAATAACACATAAACCATGACTTAATACCTAGTAGTTCCGCCAGTAGTACGCTCATAAAAATCTCCTCAAGTTGTAATATAATCATACTCAATTACAATAGTTGTTACTATAAACAATTCCAATGTTTAACCAACATAAATATAAGCAGAAGAGAGCTAAGCTCATGGCCCTGAAAGCCACTACTTTACCCGCCACAAAGACCTTCGTATAACAGGTGTTCCTGTCACTGATCGAATGCACATTGACACCTCAGAGTCATGGAATTTGACCTAAAAGGGTAAAGGTAAGTCCGAAACGTTTATATTATTTCCAAACAGTCATCCACAATTATTGTTATACTAGAGGCTTGTAGGGACCAAAGCCCCTAACCTTTCTCCAATGCTCTGCCTCATCAAATTTGTTTACTCTTGTCAAAAACAAAGTAGACACGCAATGACATGTTTTATTTTAAACAAAGCAGACGTTTTTAAATTTCAATGATTTTACTATGGGAGATGATTTACGTTATTTATCGTTTGCTGCTAACTTTTTTTAAAATACTCCAATTTTCTCCGAGTCACTGGGATCAAGACCTTTAATTTGAGCCGTCTCCCATCGTCCTGTGACTTTCCAAACTCCCACAATCGTGACTTGAAATTTTCGCTAACAGAATTATATATAAAGATTCTGTGATTATTTCACATTTTCCTGGTCTGTGCCTCTAATTTTGTTATTTATCTAAGTATTATTTCCACCAAAAGACGGGATCGGATGCCTGACAAGTGGTGGTTAGGTAGCACAGTGGTTAGCGCGCTCGCTTCATGATCTGAGGTTCGCCGGTTCGATCCTGAGCAAAATCCTGAGAACATTTTGTGAAGGTTCGATGCAGCTGCCATCGGTCATTGGGCTATTAATTAATGATCCTGGCTAAATAATCAGTCGGTCTTAGTCAGTAACAAGGCTACGCAATGCATCTCACCCATTCTACACTCATAATTAATTCAAATTAGCCTTAAAATACGCCCAGATTGCGTCGGCTTCTTAAAGAGAGCTAAAAATATAAAGATCCTGAAATTCGTAAAACTTGGTTTTTATTAATAAGTGAATGAAAAATCTCCGCAAAAATTTCTTAACTGACAAACTCACCATCACCAACAATGAATTTTAAACAAAGAATATAGCATAATCCGATGTATTAAGCTTGAAGTTGAAGTTATTTCCAATTCTTTTTTGTTGAACATTGAGTAAAAACAATTATTGAAATAGCTTTCAAAACTGAGGGAGCTCTCAAAAGGCAATATGTACGATAATTCGAGAATCAGTCTCGCAGGGTTATAAATTATTCCTCTTGTTTTCCTGGAGTTTCCTTTTATAAAAGTCAAATTTCAGAGCCAAATAAAGTTAACTACTAAGAGTTTTTTATTGGGTTGTTCATTAACGCAATCAAATCATTTATTTTACAAGTAGTTTTCGAAAGAGCCAATCACTTTTCTCAGTCTTCCTCAGAGAATATTTGTATGCTATATTTCTCTATATAATAGACTAATTCGCTTTGCCAATTTATTTTTCCTTACAAGAAAGGCAGAATTTGTCAGTATTTTGTTAGGGCGTTTCCCTATTATTGCACATGCTATGCTTAAAACGTGTGTGATTTTTACTTGAAGATCCAAATTAAATTTAAATCGATTTACCCGCTTCTACTTGCGTTTTGTTTCTTGCTATACAATTTGTAAATTTTTTAACATTATGAAGTAGTGTCAAACCTACTAAGTTTTTATGCCTTATCACTATAGGGCCTTCCTTAGAATATAAAACTTTAAAATTAATTACTTTCGACCAAAACAATACATATAAGTAGTTCTCACATTATTTTACCTTTCTATAAAACATTTTTAACACGTCTCCAATGATGTAGAACAAACGGGTGTTAGAGCTAATATCCCATTTCCGCTAAATTGCTTTTGATTCTTCACAAAAGGTAGTATGTTTACAGAGAATACAATTATACCACATATTGTTTATGACATTGAATCATAAACATAATCCTAGAACCCCAATACGTCACGGCTTATTGAGAGAGATTCCGGATGACTTTATTATATCTTTAAATATTTCTAAAATTAAAGCGGTTGTGGTAGTAATTTATGACCTATTCCGTAACATGCTTATCTTGAGATTACCACTGACAACCAGTAATCTGTTGGCACAGCCTGTCTCTACTGTCTCTACTGGGTTGGATATAATCTAACGTATCGTACAACCCTCCCCGTCAACCCCCTAGTCCCCCATACACATCCTAAGACACAGGTTGACACTGACGTTCGCGTCTTGTCTCTGATACGTTTGTCAAACGTAAAAAAAAGGAACTGACGTAGATACACAAAACAAATACCCCCCGTCGCAGCAAACCTGCGTACTCAGCGAATTTCCAATGCATTGATATGTTTCTCCCTAGTACATAAAGCCACTCACCAAGTTTGACAAAAATACATTCATAAATAAGTGATTTATTACATTTTATTTATTCCCCATAAGAATAACATTAGGACTGAGTACGCAGGTTTGCTGCAACGAGGAAGATAAGAAATAAGTTTTTATGCAATTATCAATATAACTGAACCAGGTGAAGCTACTTACCATGTTTTATTAATTTATGTTCATAATTAAGGGAGATATAAAACTTTACTTATTCTCCATAAGAATAACATTAGGAATGAGTATGCAGGTTAGCTGCTACGGGGACAACCAACAAAACATTAATTTTTTGTGCAATTATCAATATACCAGTACAACATAAAGCCACATATCAAATTTCATCAATATACATTCATAAATAATCAAGATATCAAGTTTTATTTATTCTCTATAAGGATAACATTGGACAACGTACTGTGTTTAGCACTTTGAATATCTCTGCAACGGTTTGACGTAGAATCACAATTTAAACACCAAAATGATTGTTTTGTGGAGCTGAAGTGATTGGTAAAAGAAAATGTGAAGTTTAAAGTAAAATTAACTGAGGAAAAGCCAAAAACCTTTTTCCCATAAGATTAACATGGGAGATTTTATGAGCATGTTTTTTTGGATTTTTTCCGCTACCACTTAACCTAGGTTAATAATTCAAAATACCATATTATTTGTTTTTTTAAGCTCTATAACATGGTCAAAACCAAAATTAAGTGTTTTAAACATTTTAGGGTAAAAAATTCAAAAAACTGATTTTTGGAAAATTTAAAACCCCCATAAACCCCCCTTCCCATGGTCCGATTTTTCTGGTTTTCGAACTTAAAGTCATGAATGTCATTTTACACATTTGAGCCAAATTTCATCGAAATCGGACGTTTTTTACTCAAGTTATCGCATTCACGGACACATATATATATATATATATATATAGATATATATACCCCCGTCGCAGCAAACCTGCGTACTCAGCGAATTTCCAATGCATAATATTTGTCTGAATTCCACATAAAGCCGCATACCAAGTTTCATAAAAATATATTCACATATAAGCGATTTTAATTATTCTCCATAAGAATAACATTGGTAATGAGTACGTAGGTTTGCTGAAACAAGGAACACAAACAATTGTTTTTTATGCTAATATAAATATAATTTAACTAGGCGAAGCCACATACCAAGTTTCATCAATATTCAATCATAAATAAGCGCTATATAACCTTTTAGTTATTCTCCATAAGAATAACATGGGGGCTGAGTACGCAGGTATGCTGCTACAGGAGTAACCAACAAAAAATCAATTTTTTGTGCAAATATCAATATACCAGTACTATTTGAAGCCACATACCAAGTTTCATCAACATACATTCATAAATAATCGAGATATCAAATTTTATTTATTCTCCATAAGGATAACATTGGACAGCGTACTGTGTTTAGCACTTTGAATATCTCAGCAACGGTTGGGCGTAGAATCACAATTTAAACACCAAAATGATTGTTTTGTGGAACTGAACAGATTTCTAAGTAGTGGTGAAATGGCAAAGAGACCCCAAAATCGGCGCTTTTTTCCCATGTTATTCTTATGGGGAGCCGTTTTTGAACACTTGCCAGCTCCCGCCTTACACAAGTTTCCTTGTTGGCCTGTACTAATGTCCAACCCTTGCCTATATTAAATATATTGTCCCCATCCCTCCTCTATATTTTTTAAAATTAATTTTCAAATTCAGGCTAAAAAACTATCTTTAGTGTTTATGGTCCGATTTGTCTGCAATTTGGATATGTTATTGTCCTAGGCAAGTGTTTTAATAAATTCCACTTACATTTCCCAAATTCACTATTACGGTCAAATTAAAAAATATTTTTGAAAAATACTGCCAATTGCCACCTTCTTTATTAACTGTCCGATTTGTCTTCAATTTGGATATGTTATTGTCCTAGGCAAGTGGTTTAATAAATTCCACTTACATATCCCAAATTCACTATTACGGTCAAATTAAAAAACATTTTTGAAAAATACTGCCAATTGCCAACTTCTTTATTTACTGTCCGATTTATTTAAAATTTGGATATGCCATTGACCTAGGCAAGTGTTTTAATAAATTCCACTTACATATCCCAAATTCACTATTACGGTCAAATTAAAAAATATTTTTGAAAAATACTGCCAATTGCCAACTTCTTTATTTACTGTCCGATTTGTTTAAAATTTAGATATGTTATTGTCCTAGGCAAGTGTTTTAATAAATTCCACTTACATTTCCCAAATTCACTATTACGGTCAAATTAAAAAATATTTTTGAAAAATACTGACAATTGCCAACTTCTTTATTTACTGTCCGATTTGTTTAAAATTTAGATATGTTATTGTTATAGGCAAGTGTTTTAACAAATTAGCCTTACATTTCCCAAATTCACTATTACAGTCAAATTAAAAAATATTTTTGAAAAATACTGCCAATTGCCAACTTCTTTATTTACTGTCCGATTTGTTTAAAATTTGGATATGTTATTGTTGTAGGCTAGTGTATATGCACCATCCACATTTTACAAATATTGCGGTTAAATTTTAAAAAATTTGGAAAAATACTGCCAATTGGCAACTTCTTTATTTATGGTCTGATTTGTTTAAAATTTATATATGTCATTATTCTAGGCTAGTGTATATGTACACACCATCCACATTTGACAAATTAACTATAATGGTCAAATTAAAAAAATATTTTGAAAAATATACTAACAATTTCAAACTTCTTTATTTACTGTCTGATTTATTTTCGGATATGTTATAGCTCTTATATAGGTAACAAGACCACACTACCACACGTTCCATTACCCCCTACAATACAGTATTTTGTCTTTTTTGTTTGTTTATTTTGCTGTAATCCCAAAAACTGACTTTGCTGTTTATTGTCCGATTTGCCTACACTTTGGATATTGTCCTAAGCATTTATTGTCTGATTTATTTTTGGATATGTTATAGCCCCCAACTATTATATCTAAAATTACAATATTATTTCCACCTATAATACAGTTGATGTGTTGTTTGTTTTGCCGCAACCTAAAAACTAACATTGGTATTTGTGTTTTTACAAAACTATATTTTGTAAATTACTACCAATAACTCCTTTATTTACTTTTCAACTTGTTATATCCCCTTATATCTAAATTTACCGTATATTATTTACCTTTTAGTGCTGTTTTGTCGTAACCAAACTTTGGATATGACTGCAATATATTACTGGCCATTGCATAAGTAAATACCCCATTTCCAAATTCACTATTACGGTTGGATTAAAAAAAATAAATACAAGCTTATTATATACATCCAGCTGATAAGTAATATATATCTACAATTATGGTCAGAACTGCCTAAATTCTGGATATGTTTTAAACCAATGCGATAGCAAAAAATAAATTTTTAAAACCCTAAACAACTAAACACAAAACACTAATCTTTCTTTGTGCTTGTTTGGAGTAGTCTTTATTTTATCCAACTTAATTTTAATTTTGTAGTTAAAATCAAACTTCCCACATTCTAGCTCCCTTTCCAGCCAGTGGTTGGAGACATAAAGGTTACGAATATTTTCAAACTGTACAATATATCTTTTTCTACCCCTATGTTGGACTTGTTTAATAGCGCTTATTAATAATTCCGCACCATCTTCCAAATCCTCCAGTCTACTACATTCTTTAAATTTAACATTGCCTTTAATATCTTGCATCTCTATGTCTTCTTGTCCAACATCATCCCACACATTGTTACGGAAACTTAGGTTTTCTATTTTTGGAAAGGAATTGCCATAAAATGTTGCGGTTCCGTTAGTGTTAAAGCTTGCAAGTGGCTCGTTGGTAGGTAGATAAATAATGTCCAAATCACCACTGTATGGCAACACGCTATAACCTTGCCTATTCTTATTTATCTCTATAAATATAGTTTTACAGACACCTTTAACATAGTATACACCCCTCCGTCCATCCTTTTCTGCCAACACTCCCACAAACTTGTTGTTTACTACAAACGCATACACTATATAATGTCCATAATGCTCTAGATCCTCCCAACGTCGCAGGAAGTAATCTTTTAATTTATCCTCTCTTTCCCTTCTTTCTTGTTCTTTAGCCAACTGTGCTTTGTATTCCTCTGCAACAGTATTTTCCACATATTCCAATTTACGCTTATTACTGTCAATGTCTTCTAATTCCGATTTCCTCTTTTTGGAACAACTCTCTAAGAAAGGCTTGGAAAGTGGCTCTATTTCTTTAATAGTGCATGGGTACAGTTTATTGGTCCGGCTTCTTAAAACGTAGGGAGTAAGGTTAGGACTTTCCACTAAGCCTAATTCTTCTAAATTGATGTGTTTAGGTATAGTGGAGAAAGGTGTATTTGATTTTGTAAAACATGTGCCCCCAGATTTGATGTAACACTTATGCTTTACACTTATGGCATCAGGAAACTCCTCTATTACCTCTACATAGTTAGTTGGTAAACAGTTAAAGCTAAATGCAGATAGAGCATACTTTATTAACTTTTCCCTTTGTGTACTATCTTTTGGCAGTTTTAGTTGTACTCCAGTTATCTTCTTCGTATTACTATTACCCCAATATGCGTATTGTAATAAATCGTTAAACACTAAACAACAACTGTTTTGTAATTGATTGGCAACTTTCACCCACATCTTATGCAGAGGTACAGCATAGAATGGAGCATTTTGAAAGTACCGTTTGTTGTCTTCTATTAGACTTAAACAATCTCTTAAAGGTTCAAACCCTTTACCAAAACCTCTACAATAGTTATAGATTGTTGCCTCTAACCTTGTTATTCCATTCTCTCTAGCTAGTTTAGACGAGAACGTTTCTTTTAGTCTCGCATCTGGACAGTTTACAAAGTTTATTATATGGTTTCCTATACTTTTAATTACTCCAGGGCTTGTAATCTGGCATATAAATTTATTATATATTTTTACCCTGCTATTTACATTAAACCATGTTAAACAGTCTTTACTAACATTATCTACAATAACATTATATCCATTCTTGTACGCCCCTTGGTAGCAAAAGTTAAAGTTTTCTGTAAGATATTGGCACATTTCCTCTTTATTAAATATTCCAGCCAAATCTAGTGTTATATCGAAATCCATAAGATAGTACATTTCTTTTTCCAGATCTTGCAGTATCTTTGGAAGATCTTCCAACAAATCCTTAATTTTAACATTTGCAAGCTCTATTTTATAGGGAATTGCTATAGGATCATCATACTTTTGTTTAATTTGGTCAATATCTTTCTTTATTATTTGTAACACACCCTCGCTTTGGACCCCAGAGGACCTCTCCAAGGAGAATGGTAGTTTGGCCACAACACCATGTCGAGCTAAAGAGAACTTTTTAAATATTCCTCGTAAGTAGCTATTAAACGAGCCACATATTTCCTTCTTAACTTTAAATTTATTCCGAACGTCCCCATCACAATCCGTAACATTGGTTATCTTAACTAACATTATGTTATCACAAAACGCATCCGTTATAGATGTTAAGTTATTTAATTTTGGTTCGCCCTCGCAATAGTTTATATTACCTATGTCTGTAAGAAGGTTATTATTACGTAGATTTTCTAATAAAAACCATATACCGAATCTTTCGTTAGTAGGTTTAATACAATTTCCCAATAAATGGCTAACAGAGTACATTTCTTTTATACAAAAAAAGTAGCGGAAATATGTAAACAGGACAGATTACACTATAGGCATATAGAGGTTGTAAATATATGGATATTGTATATAAACATAGGCGAGCGGTAAGTGTAACATGTAAGTGGACACCCACATGCAAATATGGAATACCCACTATTAATATAATTCCAAATTCGACTAAATAAGTTTATAGTCTCAATATAATTAACATATTAACTAACGGTGCCATCCCGCATTAGTACCCAAATTGTCGAAATTCTATAATTCTATTCTTAGTCCTTGTATAGTATTAGGTTTTGTACTATTAAACCCTACATTCTTATCCTGTGCAGTAGAGTAATATATGCATGTTATTTAATACGCACATTCTACAAGACCTATACTTAGATCTGTTGTATAAGCAGCAGAATAGACGTCTCATTGTGTTGTTGTAAAGTAAAACATAAATGTAAATTGTGCTGGATACAACCGGCCAGATATTAGACAGGAAATGTGTTGGAAGTGTATTGCCAAATAGTAAGACAAACACCACATAGTGCAGCATGTAATCAATCCATTACTATTTAGACAAAGGTCAGTATTGGTACAACATCCGATATATTAGCCAAACCCAGTCCAAACATTGTGTCCTCAAAATGTGTTAAATTTGTTTATATTACATATATTTCTTACACAATTTACAAACTATTTTTGTGTCAGTTGACAGAACCTGTAAAGTTGTGTAAAAATGGCTGTAAACCAGTATCTGTGCCTGTGTCGTAATGTGTTGGAGTGTGTTATTGTGTCTCTGCATTTGTGTTGTTTTATAAACTTTAAATATTACTATATCCTTATACTCTTACTATTTATGTTACTATAATATTAATTTTTTACTGTTTGTTTTCCAAGTTTGATTGTGGGTTTGGCTAATATATCGGATGTTGTACCAATACTGACCTTCGTCTAAATAGTAATGGATTGATTACATGCTGCACTATGTGGTGTTTGTATTTGGCAATACACTTCCAACACATTTCCTGTCTAATATCTGGCCGGTTGTATCCAGCACAATTTACATTTATGTTTTACTTTACAACAACACAATGAGACGTCTATTCTGCTGCTTATACAACAGATCTATGTATAGGTCTTGTAGAATGTGCGTATTAAATAACATGCATATATTACTCTACTGCACAGGATAAGAATGTAGGGTTTAATAGTACAAAACCTAATACTATACAAGGACTAAGAATAGAATTATAGAATTTCGACAATTTGGGTACTAATGCGGGATGGCACCGTTAGTTAATATGTTAATTATATTGAGACTATAAACTTATTTAGTCGAATTTGGAATTATATTAATAGTGGGTATTCCATATTTGCATGTGGGTGTCCACGTACATGTTACACTTGCCGCTCGCCTATGTTTATATACAATATCCATATATTTACAACACACATATACCTATAGTGTAATCTGTCCTGTTTACATGTTTCCGCTACTTTTTTGTATAAAAGAAATGTACTCTGTTAGCCATTTATTGGGAAATTGTATTAAACCTACTAACGAAAGATTCGGTATATGGTTTTTATTAGAAAATCTACGTAATAATAACCTTCTTACAGACATAGGTAATATAAACTATTGCGAGGGTGAACCAAAATTAAATAACTTAACATCTATAACGGATGCGTTTTGTGATAACATAATGTTAGTTAAGATAACCAATGTTACGGATTGTGATGGGGACGTTCGGAATAAATTTAAAGTTAAGAAGGAAATATGTGGCTCGTTTAATAGCTACTTACGAGGAATATTTAAAAAGTTCTCTTTAGCTCGATATGGTGTTGTGGCCAAACTACCATTCTCCTTGGAGAGGTCCTCTGGGGTCCAAAGCGAGGGTGTGTTACAAATAATAAAGAAAGATATTGACCAAATTAAACAAAAGTATGATGATCCTATAGCAATTCCCTATAAAATAGAGCTTGCAAATGTTAAAATTAAGGATTTGTTGGAAGATCTTCCAAAGATACTGCAAGATCTGGAAAAAGAAATGTACTATCTTATGGATTTCGATATAACACTAGATTTGGTTGGAATATTTAATAAAGAGGAAATGTGCCAATATCTTACAGAAAACTTTAACTTTTGCTACCAAGGGGCGTACAAGAATGGATATAATGTTATTGTAGATAATGTTAGTAAAGACTGTTTAACATGGTTTAATGTAAATAGCAGGGTAAAAATATATAATAAATTTATATGCCAGATTACAAGCCCTGGAGTAGTTAAAAGTATAGGAAACCATATAATAAACTTTGTAAACTGTCAAGATGCGAGACTAAAAGAAACGTTCTCGTCTAAACTAGCTAGAGAGAATGGAATAACAAGGTTAGAGGCAACTATCTATAACTATTGTAGAGGTTTTGGTAAAGGGTTTGAACCTTTAAAAGATTGTTTAGGTCTAATAGAAGACAACAAAAGGTACTTCCAAAATGCTCCATTCTATGCTGTACCTCTGCATAAGATGTGGGTGAAAGTTGCCAATCAATTACAAAACAGTTGTTGTTTAGTGTTTAACGATTTATTACAATACGCATATTGGGGTAATAGTAATACGAAAAAGATAACTGGAGTACAACTAAAACTGCCAAAAGATAGGTCACAAAGGGAAAAGTTAATAAAGTATGCTCTATCTGCATTTAGCTTTAACTGTTTACCAACTAACTACGTGGAGGTAATAGAGGAGTTTCCTGATGCCATAAGTGTAAAGCATAAGTGTTACATTAAATCATACCCAAAAACACAAAGTGTTGACGGGTTGCCAAGTCCTAAAATTATATGATATCAAAATGTATTCCAAGTCAAAGATAGCACCTTTGATCTGACATTGTTTATCACCACAAATTACTTAAATATGTTAAAATAACAATGCTCGAAAGATTGTTGGTTATTTTCTATCTGTTCTTGGCCAGCAGATAATAAATTTTTATAACATTCAATTATAATTTTTAACTATATTTAGATTTTTAAATTTCAAAATAAAGATTTTGCATCAGTGAAGCTGCTGGCCAAGAACAGATATAAAATAACCAACAATCTTTTGAGCATTGTTATTTTAACATATTTAAGTAATTTGTGATGATAAACAATGTCAGATCAAAGGTGCTATCTTTGACTTGGAATACATTTTGATATCATATAATTTTAGGACTTGGCAACCCGTCAACACTTTGTGTTTTTGGGTATGATATCATTTGTTTTTTATATAATTGTTTATTAAAAATTGTTATAAATGAAATTTCAAGTTGAAATAAAACAAAATATATATCAAGGATAAAATATTATAATATATTGAACATTAATTAAGATTAATTTACCTTAATTTTACCTAGATAGTTTTAGAACTTTCTGGCAGTTTTTTAAACATTATAACATACATTTTTTTGCGCCATATGGGCATTTCTTGACGTTCACTTTCTCATAACCTGCAGCTATCCACTTATTTTTGTTTTGAATGTAAGCTGTGTAATGCCCTGCTGCTGAACTGTTTCCTAAATGGAACACCGCATTTTTAATTTGTATAGAACTCCATTAATTTTGATTTTTGCAATTTGTAGACTGGGTATTATTAGACTTGAAATTTTGTCAGCATGTGTTTGCCAAAGTTGTAGTTAAAAAATTATGAAGTTACTTGTAACTGAGATGGATGTTTTTGATTAGTACCTGGGGGCCGAGCTTTGCTCGGTGAAGGCCAGTCAGATTGTTTAGATGACTTGGAATGATATTTCAATACTATCCCCTACTGATAATCGGATTTTTTAAACTCATTTGCCTCTTTTCTACATTTTTTAGATCCCTCCAGTTGTTATTTATAACTCAATGTCCCTTTGTTTTATTTTAATACTCTATATATGTAATCTTCGCTAAACAGTTTTAATCACTGCTCTCAGGAAACTACATGTTAATAATGATAAACAACGCTAGTATTACTTTGACAGTTCATTGATTGATTATAAACAGCTGTTACAATTCTGTTGTTTTGATTTTAAACTCCATAAGCCCAATGTTAATTTTTTTAAATTTCCATTTTTGTTTAGTGAATTTACCCCGTAGGGAAGAAAGCTATTACCGTAGGTGGCATGGTAAGACTTAAGCCCAAGATGGCTTCATATGGTTGGGATTTACTGTTATTTGCATACAAAACCCATTTTTTTGTCCCCATGGCAGCAAACCTGTGTACTCAGCAGCTATAATGTTATTCTTATGGAGAATAAGAAACATGTGATATCTTGCTTGTTTATGAATATAAATTGGTAAAACTTGGTATGTTGCTTCATCTAGTTGGTCATCCATTGGTATTTGCATAAAAACAAGATTTTCTTGGTCCTTGATGTAGCAAACTAGTAGGGTAATTCCGCTACACTCGAGAAAGTAGTGAAAGTGCTCGCGGTTTTAGCGACTTGCAGCGGTGTCGGCTGCCGGTTGCTGTCCTTGACGGCGGTGCGGCGGCGGCGGCCCGCGGTGTGGCGGCACCTGTGGCTGCTCTGGTGCGGCTGCTCTGTTGTGGTGGGTAAATAATAAGAGAAAAATAAATATTATACTTTTTTTATTGAACAAGTAGTGTGATCAGAAAGTGTACAAGTAAGTATATGATTAATTCTACTTTGAAGAACATCTGCGAGTAATGCTTCGGACTTCCAAATAGTCAGTCGAAATTGTTCCCGGTCAGCGATGAGGGTTGATTTTCTATCTTCCTCTGGCAGGTTAAGTGAAGCAGTGACAAGTGGATCGTGAAAAGATACTCTTTTCATATTCCTGTAAAACTGAGACATGATTATGCACGACAACACTCGGCCAAATCCGATGCAGTAATGTCAGGAGTATTTCCGTAGCGCAAGTCAAAATCGTCTTCAGATACGTCTTCCCTGCAACACGTGGGTTTACATTTGTTATCCTTTTTGTCCTTTTGATCCCTCTTCAGCTGCATGTTGAATCGAACAAACTTGCAGTAAGGTGAATTGTAGGCATGGTCTGCGAGGGGATCGTCACTTTCCTCCCACTTGCACAAAATGACACCGCAGTAAACACATTTGGTGCCATCGTTTGTAGAATGCACGCGTACGAAACCGGCATCTGCAAGTTCTTTGACAGTGGGCGACGCTTGTTTCCAGTTGACAAAGGTATTCGCTCTTACAGCAGGTTCATTTATGTCTAGAAGATCGAGGTTGTCAGCACACCATTTAGCAAGACGTTGTGCGTTGTCGAAAGTGCACACGAATCCTGGCGAGTACAGCAGATGGTAGAGACACTGTTTGGGCAAGTCCTCCCTTGCGCAATCCACTTCATCCCGCCCAGCTCCGTCTTCATCTCCATCGCTTATGAGTTCTAACTCTGGAAAAAGTGCTCTTTCTAGTGGAGGGCAACCGAGTGCCTCCAGACTAAAGACTAATCGTCTGGCATTAAACAGTTTTTCCAAAACTCTAGCCTTCTCGAGATCCGGAGCATATAGCACTTGCATATCTGAACAAACCTGGTTCAGCCCGTTTAGCAAGTCCTCATAATCGCTGAATCCATACCAAAAGTCCAGACCGTGATAATGTTTGCTCAGCCATTCGTTACGGCGATCTGCGGTGCAAGTACCTGACCAAAAATGAGGTGTATCCTTTGGCGGTTTGAAAATCCAATGCTGAGCAGATCCCGTCACAACGTCCACCACGGTCAACTCTTTAATCACAACTTCGTTAGTCTTCTTGCTTACAAAAGCGCTAAAATCAATCACAGCTTTTTTGATCATGGCGGTGGAGCGGTGTGACGGAGCACTAGAGAGAGAATGACGACCGACAAGGCAACCGAGCCTTCTTAAATAGGCGACGGAGTGGGCGGAGCTTAGATGTTGAGCCTGACCAAACTGTTTGATGGGTTGTAGGAGAACGCCCTGTCATGAATAATGAGACAGTAGGCAGAAGTATTGTCGGGAAAGTCTTCTGATGTCTCAAACTCTAAACGTATGTCTACAGGTGCTGACTTGATCGATTCATTTTGTTTAGAGCAATCGATAACGATTATCGGAGCGTGATGCTTAAACGTATCCTTTGTGAACAAGGGTCGTGGCGCAGTACCATAATAAGACTCTTGAAATCTAGAGTACATGTCGTAGAGTAATGCAAAATGGTTGTTGGTGAAATCCAACTTGAGATCATCGTAAGGATAGCTGACTGAATTGAGATGAAGTTTCATATTGGTCAACTTGCAGTGGTCAAAACGAGAAGCATTAGCCTTCAAGTTGTTCTTCTTGCCGGTTTGAAAAGCGACAATGACGTATCGTGGTTTTTCCAGTTGAGAGGCGGTTTTAACGGTCCACGACTGCTTGCTGGCCTTAGGAAGCGCGGGATACTCGTACAATTCCCAACTCCGGTACTCAACCGGGATACTAGTGCCGCGACTGAGCTGTTTAAGCAACGCGACCCTTTGTTCATCGCTCAGAGTAACGTACGGTATACGCCAACAGAGCTTTTGCAGCTTGACTGTAATATCCTCAACGTTCGTGTCTTGGACTCCCCCAACAGCCGGCCCGGGCGTCCAGTGAACAGCATTCTTATCATTGGCCGACCTAATGAGAACCAACTCGTGGCGTGCGTTGACAACCATCTTTGTGTAGTCTTCGGCAAACCCGAGAAGACTTCCTAAGCGTACACAAAAACTGAAATTTCCATTGTTGTCGACCGCGTCGAGCGACGAGTTTATTTTGTCAGGAGAACTTACCCACCCAGAGTTGTTCATATACTTGAGCGTGTCATCGTCAAAAGACGCGTATCCCTTGATTGTAGTAGCGATCCCGGGATTCCTGACACGATCCACTTCGATACCATTGATTTCATAGCGTATCTCGTCAAATAATTGAGCAAAAGCGTTGTTGACAAATTTGGTTCTGGTTGGTGCAGCCGAGCCGTCTTGCTTTAAAAGTTTACCCTCGACGTACAGGTAGCTCATAGAGGGAATAACACAAATATCTTGCTGTTGTATTGGAATTCGAATTTCATCACTGTTGTTGAGTGTCATACTGGCATAAGGTACATGCGAGTGCCACGCAACGTGACTTATGCTAGAATCAAAGGGAGTACTCAACAGGATATCTTGAACGTTCATTATTGCAGCACGGTAAAGCCGAGAGAGCGTAAAAACCTCTTGTTTCTTGTTGTTAATCGCCTGGCAGACTGACGACTACTACTGACACGCGACTTTGTGTCTGACAATAAATAGGCAGGTCCTGAGCACACCGCTGCTGCCCTTCGTGCGCCGTATACAAAACCCATTCTAAGGTCTACGCCTCAAATGTAACCGCACAGTTATTCGTTCGCCGCGAAAATTCACCAAACGTCCGTCTTGATCCACGATCTTTAGCGTGATATTGTCTATAGTGTTCTTGGTAATTGGAAGATAAACCACAGGTGAAGGCTCTTCGATCAACTTAAATCCTGGACCGACACCTGGATAAAACTGGTAAACAGTGTGCGCAGGTTGCCCGTTTATATACGAGCCTGTAACGATGTTGCAGTTCAGTAGAATTGAATTCACCTTGAATATGTCAGTAACCCCCGCGGTACCTAGTTCCTGGCCCGCTTCCAGCTTGACGGGTTTAAATCCCAACAGGCGACCGACAGAATCATCGGGTGTTAGGTCTACTGGAAAGTTGCATTTGATATCGGTGTGCAAAGTGTTGATGTTTGGAGTCAACTCGATATGAAGCTTCTTGTCCGCCTTCCACAGCATCTTCTGTAAATAGTCTGCAATATCCACAACCTCATACGAACCTGTCGGTATGACTATTTTCAGACCGTTGTTAAAGTGAAACACGTTATTGCCAACCTCTACGTTTGGAATAGAGTTGAAAGATTCAAAGTTTAGCAAGCCTATTTCCCAAGTCGAGTCACTGGACAGTTCCAGAGCTGGGAAAAAGTCAGCTGACAGAGTAGACTCTGTGCCCGTAAAGGTAAACGTCAAAGACATGACTGACAAAGAAATGAAACGCAATACACCTTTTATTCCATCATGGATAAAAACGCTAAACAAAGTTGTCCACAAGTTTCACTTTTGGAATTAACAAACTGATAAGCGGTCTTGTTGTGGGAAATAAAATTCCCCTTGAGATAGCGTTGAATTTCACACGGAGGTCTTAAATCACCGTAGCTGTCGAAGTAGTCCACTAGATTACCACTTTTTCTAAAACAAACCCAATGAGTACCTTGCCCACTGGAATTGTCCAAATTAACAATGACCGACTCTCGTCGCCACGGTCGTTGAGGTAAATTATCACGCATAAAAACACCCCTAAAGTGTGGTATCCGAAGCTTACGTGCAAAATTTTCAAGATCCACATCGTACAATGCCCTTTTGGGCAGAAGGCCTAGCAGTTTTTTGCATATTGCGTATACGGCATCATGTACAGACCCAACCCCTTCTTGTGCGGTCTCAGAAACAAACCTTTACCTTTGCGCAACGCAATAGCCTCCATAGTCTCGTTGTGCCTTTGCAACTCTGCCAATTTCTTTCTGGCATCCCTAGTCTCGTTTATTGCTTTTGCCACTCCAGCAGCACCGCCAGCGAGACTGCCCAACGCGCTTAGCCCCGCGAAAATCGGCAGTAGTGGTAACAGTCCTCCAGACTTTGGCAAAGGTAGGATCCGTTCATGTCCACCACGGCGACCAGACCTCACCAACTTGCCTTTTTTAAATTTTCGAACCGCCTTCAGCACCGCCATGGTCGCACTCCGCATGCGACGTCCGTTTGTTTCCAAACTTTTCGAAGACCTAATTCCCTGTCCCCTGATTGCCGCTCTAGCGTGCTTGATCACATCACGAAATGTCACATGTTGAAACCGTTTCCCACCGACCTTTCCTCCACTTCGCCTCGCACGCCTGCGAACAGTGCGCCTCTTTCCACCATCCGGCAATAGTCCTGTTAACATTGTCCGCAATGTATATCAACGAAAGCCTGACTCGGGACTGAGCTCATATAAATGTGCAACGCTATATATGTAGTCAGTCGTCGAGTGACGTGGCTGAAATGAAGTTTAAGAAACAGCGCGAAACGTTTGACATTAATACCGATTTGGGGAGACTGATAGAGCACAGTTCGCAACACAGTTCCAAACACGGTCCTCTGTTGCCGAGCTCAATCAGGTGCATCATTTGTGGACCTTCAAACTGCGGTAAAACATGTCTCATGTTCAGCCTACTTACAGAACCTCGAGGATTGAGATTCGCAAATTTATACATATTTAGTAAATCGCTACACCAGCCCAAATATTTAATACTATCGCAAATAATGAGTAAAGCCCCTGAAATAGGTTACTATACGTTTGAAAACAACGAGGATGTACAAAGTCCTTCCGAAGCGAAACCGAATTCGGTAATTGTGTTTGACGACGTCGCTTGCGACCGACAAGACCATATGCGTGCGTACTTCTCCATGGGCAGACACAAATCGATAGATTGTTTCTACCTCGCGCAATCCTACACACGCATACCGAAACACCTGCTGCGCGACAATGCAAACCTTATAATATTATTCAAGCAAGACGAGTTGAACTTGAAACATGTCTATGACGATCACGTTAGCGATAGCGATATGAGTTTTAACCAATTTAAAGATCTCTGCATCCAGTGTTGGAACAAAGACCGTCATTCCTTCGTGGTGATCAGCAAAGACGATGAGTTGAACAAAGGACGCTACAGATGCGGTCTAGACACCTTCGTGACTGATATAAATAAAGAATCTTCGGGATAAACTAGTCAATCAGACGAGCATGACGAAACGCAAAGGAGGAGGAAGAGGCGGCAGAAGGGGAAGGGGCATTATAAGTTCTGCTATTAACAAAGCGATTGATTCGTTACCCATCGAACTCCACATAGCAGGTTACAACTGGACCAGGGACTAAGTTAAAGAAGAGGTTAGCACGAGGCGATAAGGGTGTCAATCGTCTAGACGAAGCGTGCAAGATCCACGACATAGCCTACTCGAAATTTAAAGACTCTAAAAGAAGACAGCTGGCCGATAAAGAGCTGGCAGAAAGAGCTTGGCAAATATTCAAAGCATCAGACACGTCGGTGGGGGAGAAAGCAACAGCGTGGAGCGTCACTACGGCAATGAAGGCCAAATCCAAGTTTGGAGGTGGTAAGGTAAAACGTCGTCGTAATCCCCTTATAAATAAGATATCAGCACGAAATCCGCCCTAGTATTACCTAGACGCTGTAACACTATGGACAGACTACGCAAGAAGATAAGAAAACGTCGAATAAAGAGATCCTATGGTAGAGAAGAGGCTGTGAAACGGGAAATTATTAAGCTTACGAAAAGCGTTCGCGAAAAGTACCGGACTTTACAACGGAATGTAGAAGACGTTGAAAAGTATCTAGAGGCTTCGGCCAAGCCGTTGGTCAGCCCATTGCAAAAGACAGTAGTTGAAAGTATTAAACAATCGATGCCACTCCCGCCAATCAAGGAGGAAATTAAAAAGGAAATGAAGTCGATAGGAACGGATAAACGTAGCGAGGGTGAAGGTAGTGACGACGACGAGCTTAACAAAACAGTAGACACTTCGACTCAAACGGAGACCAGTTTGGTGGACAGATATTTTAAAAGACTCCAATCTCCCGCCTACCGTGACAAACTCGATTCTACGTACGGCGTCCGAGCCGATGGAAAAGGTGGCACGTTGATAGGCGACAGCGGAATTTCCTTTTCCAGAACAAAAGTTATAGTAAAAGACAAAAGATTTGAAATGACTCCCGGACTGATGGAACTACTCTTTATGCAAGTGCCAAAAAAGGATGAAATTACTCCTCCTGATTTAAACGCGTACAAACAGATACTAGTCTTGACCAACGCGCACAGACAAATGTACTCAGCGGAACGCGGGATAAACGCCAACAAAGGCAAAAAGTACACTGTTGTTATACAAAGTCTTTTTCCGCCTAAACACAAAGCACCGTCAACGCCATCGGGCAGTGGATTAAGTAACACTGATGCAAACGCTTTGGTAAATCGCCTTAGACTGTTGTACATGTCCAAGAACGCTGGCCACAGCGGACATTCTAGAGAGTTTAACGAAATAGTGAACCTTTTACGTTTGTATAAAATCATATTGTAGTCGGCATTGTTCATTGTCGAGGTGAGTTTGATACTGACAAGATGGCAGATGATGCTAAAGAGAAAATAGTTGAAGAGCTTCACAGGCAGGCGAGAAAACGTTATCCACGACGTCATGTCTATGTGAAAAGCTTAAATGACCTTTGGCAGATTGATCTCGTTGACATGAAAAAGTATGCGAGGCAAAACGCGGGATTCAAATAACTTTTCGTTTTGAGGTCCCCAGACCCCAAAAACACCATTCGTTCGAAACTGTATATATATATGTATGTTTGTCCGTGGGTGCGATAACTCTCGTAAAAAAGGTCCGATTTTGATGAAATTTGGTATAAACGTGTAAAGCAACATTTATGACTTTAATTTTGAAAACCATCCTTCTAAAAACTCTATCTAAAAGTGTATTTTGGGGAGTTGTGTACCTCAAAAATGGGTTTTTTAAACTTTTTACATATAGTTATGAAATAATCAAATTTACCACTGGAATCAGCTTAAAAAACACACAATTCGGTATTTTTATTATTCCTCTACGCCAATCGGTTACTGAGATAATAAAAGTGCTAAACACAGTACGTTGTCTCATGCTATTCATATGGAGAATAAGAAAAGAATTTATATCTCGCTTCTTTATGAACGTTTACTGACGAAACTTGGTATACGGTTTTATCTAGTTGTGGTCTATTGATATTTGCTCAAAAAATTCTTTGCTAAAGGTACCCGTAGCAGCAAACCTGCGTACTCAGCCCCCATGGATTATTCTTATGCAGAAAAATTAAAATGCTATGTCTTCCTTAATTATGAACATACGTTAATAAAATCTTGGACATGACTTCACCTAGTTGAGTTATTTATATTTGCTTAAACACCCATTTTTCGTTCCTTGTTGCAGCAAACCTGCGTACTCATCCCCCATGTTATTCTTATGGGGATTATGATTTATGTTATAAAAATGGGATATACTGCTTATTTACGAATGTATATTGATCAAACTAGGTATGTGGCTTCACCTACTTGAGTTGTATTGATATTTGCATAGAAACCAATTGTTTATGTTCCTTGTTTCAGCAAAGATCTCATCCCCAATGTTATTCTTATGGGGAATAATTAAAATTGTATATATCGCTTATTTATGAATATATTTTTATGAAACTTGGTATGCCGCTTTAAGTGGTAGTAAGACATATATTATGCATTGGAAATTCGCTGAGTACGCAGGTTAGCTGCGACGGGGTTATTTTTATTCCGTTAGACGGTGATCGTATAGTCGGTTAGCTTATAGATGGCTAGCCTATACATCACCTTGTGTATGCTGCATTCTATGGTGAACCTATTAAATATTTCCAATACGTTACATATGAGTAACCTTCTGGCCAAATAAATTCAATGTCCACAAGATTAACTGAGCAACTTAGGGGCAAAGCCCTACGGTAAAATCGGTTCCAAACCCCTTTACCTTTCCTACTTACCTAATGAATCATTGTACCAATTTAACCCCTCCTGCATATCAGGAAGTTAGAGAACCTTTGAAAAACTCTTCAAGGCTTTCGCTTTACAAGCTAAGAAGGTAATAACTAACATCATGTGATGCAGACTGTTTTCAAAATGAAAAGAAGTCTTTCTCGGGTGTCCGGGAATGAATGCAGAACAGGATTGAAAAGGAAATGTAAGGAACGATTCTCATCATCAAAATGGGCCACAAAGAGCCATTCTTAGTGGAACGTCGTCTCTCTCACTTTAGGTGAATCATGTATTAAACATATTCTTATTCCATACAATACCAATAATAACGATAATATTTTAATCGTATATGTCATTAAATAAATTTATTTTGTAACCTTTTAAAGGGTTACACAACGTAAGACAATTATTTTGGTATCATTTGGTTTTAAAATTATTACCAATGTAATTAGTCTTGAAACCAAAATTTAAAACTGTATACTAAATAAAACAAATTTAAATTTGTTAAATGACACACTTAAATTTGTTTGTCCAAGATTAGGTTCGAAATAAGTTATTGTGCTATAGCTTGAAATCCTATTCTTAATTTTTGATGTATTAACAATCCCGATATTTACCTTTTTGTGGATAAATGTGCATTTAATCCGTCCCGTATAACAAGGTTGTTCTTACCTTGTGGCTGTCAAACCCACTACTTAAGTACAAGATAATAAGGAAGAACAACCACCAAGTAAACAGTTTTACAAACGTAAACCCTTATTAATTAAGCTAGGAAAACCTTGTTCTGAAATAACTGTTACTGTCATTTTTGTTTTATTTCTCATGATTAAAAAAGGGAGTATTTAATTAGTTTAATATATCTGGGTTCAACTTTCAGATCAAAAACGAAAAACTTAAAGTCTACATGTTTTTGGAACTGACTGTAAACACTTCCTCCCTCCAACGCCACCTGTCAATGGCCTTCCTACGGCGCTAAAACACCATTAACGCTTAACCTCAAGAAAGGTAGTAGAGAAAGTAGGATAAGTTTATACCGTATACAAACTGCCATCTCGCAAGCCTAACTGTTACCGTCTTAGACTTCGGTTCAAGGGGTCACAGGTTCAACCCCCGGGGTGTCCACAAACATTTGTGGGGTTTGGACCGTTTCCCTAATAGATTTGTTTGTCTTTACCAAAATACCGTTGCCGTTGAAGATAAAATAAGTCACCGTAACTAATCACTGTGCAACGGTCCTTGGTTTAACACACTATTTAATCTTATGGTGTCAGGTTAGGCTGGATAAGTTAAGGAAGGGTTAGGTTAGTTAACAAATTATTATCGGGGGGACCGAGCCATACTGGGTGATATTTTATTCGTTTTGCAGGTGAAAAAGATGTCCACTCTACATTCAATCTTTATACATTTATTCTAGTAACAGTGCTCAAGAAATTATTTGCCTACAATTTATTTTGTGTAAATTCTACTTTTACAGTTCACTGGCTAACTTATTCACAGCTGTCATTTTTTATATTTGAAACCGCATAAGCCCACTGTTAAAATTTTCAAATTTTCGATTGAGAATTTTAACTAAATATAAATTTTCCTGGGGTTGTGGTTTTTACCAATCGAATTTTTAAGTAAAAAGTCCCTTAATTCCAATGTTTTAATAAAGTCGTTCCACTGGATTCCGAGATGAATTTTGCAGACAGACATTGCACGTTTTACAGTATAAGATTAAAGTATATACAACAATTAAGACACTTATAATTATACATTTACTAATTACTTTCGTTTAATGTGAACGGGTTGGATAAGATTAGGTGAGGTACCTGTTACCTGTTACCTCCGCAGTCTGCGCCGTGGACCAAGTGGTATGGTACCCGTCAACAACAACAGTCGCGCAGCCTAGTGAGGCCTTGTCCAATCAGGTTAGATTTGTTTAGGTTGGGTTATATTAGGTAGATTGTACTTCTTGGCCAAGCATTGAGGAAAACACTATTAATTAGATAAGTAACATATAGAGATGGACAGAAAACTCACAAAGATAAATATGAAGATTTAAACAAACGTATTCTCAGTGTTATGAATAATTCCCTGTTTTCCTGGAAATTCTGATATAAAAGTCAGATTACCAAGACATAAAAGTTTTTAGTCTCATTCAGTTTTCAATAACGTATGTATTTTTCAGTTACGAATGTTCTCAAAGTTTGTCATACAGTTCTCTTAGTGTCAATTCATAATACAGTGTCTGTTAGGTGTGTTGGTGATTCCTTAGTATTGCTACCTTTTTTTCTTTTCACTTCAAGTTTAGTTTTTACACAAAGAATAATTTTGCTTGCTCGTATTAGTTACTACTTGATCCCTTTATGTGCACTATAATTAAATGTAATAGATATACATAAGACATTCGCATTTCTACGTTAATAATTATTGCTAGGCTATCATTTCTGATGCAACGTCAGTACAAAATACTAAAGTGAAAGAAACTAAAATATTTATGACAAATGCAATATACCTCAAATTTGAATTGTTTCAATACGGGGAACAAAATATGCCTTATTTCTATGAGTAATGTAGGCTAAATAATTGCAGTTCCTTACAAATGTTTGCAGTTATAAGATCAATAAATCAGTTCGTACACAATAATTTCATTTGTTCGATACAAATGCAGATGTGGTGGTAGTTTAGTTTTACTACAACACAACTACGATGTATCTGTTACAGGTCTTACACTATTAAAAGAAAGATGAGTTGTTTTGTTACCTGTTGCATAAAAATACAGCACGTTCGAAATTCGTTGTTCACATATTGTTAACTATCACTGAACACAAACATTTAGAAATAAACCGATTCAATAGCAAGCGCAAACACATCACACCAGAATAGAATTAAATGCAACGACGCGAGTTTCAACAGGACAATCAGCTGGGCAGAGAGTGAGAGAGAAAAGACGCATCAACAATGAACTATGAATCAGCTGTTGGTCTCCGAACAGCTGACTGGCTGGCGACATGGGCAGTGCACTATTGAGCTTTATGTTACATCTGGAGTCACCACTCTATGTTATAAAAGCGTGCCGCTGTGGTTTTGGTCGTTATGTTGGCAAATGTGTTTTACTGATGGATTGTTGGAGTTTTTGACAGTTTGGTGGTATAGTCATTTTATTCCCCAATTAAATCAATGTAAATTTAGTGATTTTTCAAAACCGTTATCACTGTTTTAAAGTTAAAACCTATAGTTAAACTGAACTTTGGAATCTTGCAAAATGTTTAAAATAAAAAGTAACCAATCATCTTGAAGCTAGGTAATGATTTTGGTAACATGAAATAGTCTTGTTTCTAGGTTTAGGGTATTTGGTGAATGACATTGAAAACCGGGCACTTGGGTGGTTAATTTAGTTATTTATTCTACTTAAATATTAACACAATAACATTATGATTCCAGTATTAAATTCAAATCCAATGTCAATGTAAACTGTTGATAGTGAACACTACAGTAGACAACTGGTCGGCGACTTTTAATTTTGACAGTGTCCACCCAGCGAATTCTGATTGGTCCAGCTAACTCCAAGGTGACAACATAATACCCCCGTCGCAGCAAACCTGCGTACTCAACGAATTTCCAATGCCTAATATATGTCTTAATACCACATAAAGCCGCATACCAAGTTTCATAAAATATACTCGCATATAAGCGATTTTAATTATTCATTATAAAAATAACATTGGTAATGAGTACGTAGGTTTGCTGAAACAAGGAACACAAACAATTGGGTTTTATGCAAATATAAATAGAATTTAACTAGGCGAAGGCACATACCAAGTTTCATCAATATTCAATCATAAATAAGGGCTATATAACATTTTCGTTATTCTTCATAAGAATAACATGGGGGCTGAGAAAGCAGGTTTGCTGCAACAAGGGACAAAAAAATGTGTTTTAATATAATTAACAATATAATTCAACCAAGTGAAGCTACATACAAAGTTTTACTAATTTATGTTCATAATTAAGGGAGTCATTACATTTTACTTATTCTCCATAAGAATAACATGGGGCTGAGAAAGCAGGTTTGCTGCAACATGTTGTAGCCTAAATGAATCAAAGGGACAATGAGCTATTATACAAACTGGAGTGACCTTAAAGACGCACAAAAAATGCAAATGAGCTAAGCAAAATCTGCTCGTCAGTAGCATAACCCATTTACTCGTCAGTAGCATACTCGTCAGTATGCACATCATTGCATAAAAGATTGTCAAATACGACAAACAGCACGACTAAATGGATCTGTCAGAAGCAACTGGTAAAACAGATGATTGAATGTGAAAATTAACAATCTGCTTGTTTATTGCTGTCAGAATGGCAGTTTGGACATGGACGTGAGTTTTAATCAATTTACTATTTGAAATTGCGATATAAACTAGTTATATTGGTGTTATCAGGCATCGAATGAATTAAAAAATAGAGAATTCATCGTTGAAAGTTAGTAAAACCCGTTGATTCAACAATTATTGTAATAGAAGCCCTATATCCCAAACATGGCTTTAAAATGTTGATGTTTTTACAAGCGGGGATGGTAAGCCATAATAGTATTTTCTTTGTATTTGTAAATCCCCATGATTTTCTTATGGGGTAAGTTTTACTACTCCTCCCGAGTTTCTGGGATCAATACCTTAAATTTAGCCTGCCATTGGTCAAACTCCCACAATTTTTACTTAAAGATTTTGCCTTATTTAAAAATGTCTGCTTTGCTCACACTAACGTTTGATTAAGTGTCTACTTTGTTTACGAACTGACATGTGTTTATACTTGTATAATGTTTAATTTTCCCCAGCCTTGGAGTAAGATTAGGGGCTATTAGTATGGTGTATAATCTTGTTATACTATTTCACTACACCAATGGTAAACGCTATACTCGAGCTCTGAAACATATTTTGAAAGGAAATCCAAGTCAAAAAAGGTCTAATACCCATTATAATGCGCTTTTTCTATTTCCGAATCGGAAATTCAGAAATATTAAGTTAGTTTTCCCCGGAAGATAAAATCTACTTAATACTCTTTCCAAAGTTCACTGGGGGCGTTGATGCGGTAGCAATCCGCGTTGCTGTTCATCCTGCCATCAACTTGTTTTCGAATGCTAATTTTCTTTCAGTAATTTACATATCTAAATAGATTATTCCTAAATGACCAACTAGTTTAACCAACGACCAGAAAATATGTAATTTTATTCTTAAATAAACCGGGGAATGATTCCATTTAAATAAATTTCGTTTTAAACAAATTTAAAAGTTATTATATTTACTTTTACTAACCATAATGAAACGGGTTTGCACTAACAGAATACTAAAATAAACATAACATATGTTTATAATATAACAAAATAATAATAAAATATACATTTTTATAGTATTTATTTATATTTGATGAAAGTAACATAATTAATGCGTATTCAAAAATATTAATATAATAACAAAACAACCAAGACAACAAACAACAAAACAAAACAATAATAAAACATACAAAATAACAAACAAAATACTTCAAAAATACTTCACTGGGGGCGTTGATGCGGTAGCAATCCGCGTTGCTGTTCATCCTTCCATCAACTTGTTTTCGAATGCTAATTTTCTTTCAGTAATTTACATATCTAAATAGATTATTCCTAAATGACCAACTAGTTTAACCAACGACCAGAAAATATGTAATTTTATTCTTAAATAAACCGGGAAATGATTCCATTTAAATAAATTTCGTTTTAAAAAATTTAAAAGTTATTATATTTACTTTTACTAACCATAATGAAACGGGTTTGCAATAACAGAATACTAAAACAAACATAACATATGTTTATGATATAACAAAATAATAATAAAATATACATTTTTATAGTATTTATTTATATTCGATGAAAGTAACATAATTAATGCGTATTCAAAAATATTAATATAATTCATAAGTTCTGTATAAAATAAGCGTTTGAAAGTGTAATTTTTTCTAATTACAAAATACCACGCTCAATATATGAATAAAAAACTAGGGTTAATTCTTTCAATATTATCTATTTGTATTTCAACCGTTCAATATATACCGCCGGGATTTACAATTCAACGCTAAGCGAAGAGAAGCTTAGGCTACAAACGCTTACCATATCGAGATCAGCTTTCAACTTACCTGAAAAAAAACAAGAAAAACATTAGTTAATAAATACAAAGCTAACTATAAATAGCAAGTAACATTTAAATTGTTTATATAAGGTATATATTATAGCATTGGGGTTAAACTAATTATGATTAAAAGGTGTCCAATCAGTTAGCTAAAACAGGCACATCATGTTTTAGGTAAATGTAATTACAGCTGCAAATATTAGCTTGATAAAACTACAGTATTGTTACAGAAACTTGTATGCTCACAATGTAGGGCTACTAAGATTATCAGTATTAAAATGAATGTAACAGAGGACGCTTTAAAATCCGTTTATTGAAAGTCTTCAATACAACTATTTAAAGGGCACTCTGTTACAATTGTTTTAATATTGTTTCAGAAAATTGAACTCTACTTGAAAAAAACCCTCTCTAATTGAGACACGTATTTATTACATTGAACTCACTCTCAATATGAAACTAGAATTAATATTACCTCAATTATTTCTGCTTACAAATAAATCAATAAATAAGCTACATTTAAATTTTATAAATTCTACTGTTACCCCGCTTGGTCTAATTAATTAATCACCAATGGTTCTTTACCGAGCCCTTAATTGCTAAATTTTGGTGAGGCAAAGAATTACTCGTGAAATCGAACGAGTCTACAAAGTGAACCAAACAAAAAGCTATTCGTAATTTGAAAATTAATGAACTTTTGTTTGTTTATTTGCTTATTATTTATCATATTTCACGGCTAGTGAATATACATATATCAAACGAAAAAATTAATTTGTTAAAACTTGTATTACTTTATTCCAGTGATTCGCCTAACCAGTGTACCAACCTGACAAAATCACCGGCTCGCTTTTTATACAAAAATCGTTAAGCAGAATCACCTCCAGTATTACTAAAAAACCTCCTTGTTCTTTACCGATGAATTTAGTTTAAAACCGTATAAACGTTAGAGACAGAGAATTTGTTTTTAACACTAGTAAGACGTAATGCAAACTCGAGAAGATATTTGTGTGATCTTCTCAATATACATCAAGCCTCATAGCGTATTCTGCATAATAGTATGTATACTGCATACTATTTTGTCATTCCAATATCGCCTGTTAATATAATGTATGCAACCACTACCCTTACTCATGTGTTGAGATGTGTAAATGCGCCAACAACTGTTAGATATACCAAACAATTGATGTATATTCCTCCATTAGATTCTTCAAAGAGCATAGCAGTCTCTCTTTGCCTCACTTTGCCCGTCCACATGGATATGTTCCACGATCCACGATCTACATGGATATGGTCCACGATCCACGATCCACATGGATATGTTCCACAGCCCACGATCCACATGGATATGGTCCACGATCCACGATCCACATGGATATGATCCACGTTGGATACGTTCCACGATCTGTGCGAAGCAAGATCCATCATGACAAGCAAGGGGTGGCCCGTTACAGTACGAGTTTACTGATATATTATGCAATGACCGGGATTTGAACCCCCAACATCGCTGTCATGGTTCCGGAGTCCGTCGCCTTGACCGCTACGCTATCGACTCACCACACACATTCAAGCTTTGAAGCTCTTTGGGGCAAACCCTTATAGGCATAAGTATATTGTAAGAACATTAGTATAATATACACCTAGACATTTTAAAACTGACAACAAGCAAAACAGTTGGTTCTGGAGGACCTTGGATCTTCCAAAACAAATAGCCTGGGTATTAATATAAATTCAATTACTTTTTGGTTTAAAAATAAATCAGGATTGAATGAATGGAAGGGACGGGTGAGATGATGAAAGACAGTCATTTATCATATGCTGCAATTTCCACTTCCACTGGAAAATTCCGGGTTAAGGAATTCACCCTTAGACTGTTTAGGTACTGTAAATCTTAAAAATCTGTCTACAAATTATATAGATAATGAACATAAGGGTTAAGGTGCTTAGGGACTAAACTACAGATACAAATAAGTATAATACATTGTTTTTACTTTTTTGAAGAAGGGAAGTAAAGATATATGTTACTAACTATAATACACGTGATTAACTGTTATAACGTGAAGGTGATTAACCGTTATCAGGTAAAGGTGATTAACCGTTATCACGTGAAGGTGATTAACCGTTATGAGGTATAGGTGAATAACCGTTATAAGGTAAAGGTTGTATCAACATAATAATATCGTTTAAGCACCTCGCTATTTTAACGGCTAGCGTCTTGTATTTTGGAGCAAGGGTTCACTGGTTCGATTCCAGGACTGTCAACATGACTGAGAGGCTTCGACCGCTGTAGTCTAACAAACAACGTTTGTTAAAATTCCTCTGCACAAGTAAGACAAAAACAGCTTTCATAGAGAGTTATGATATATGAGCAATCAATCCTAACCTAACCTAACCAAAATTAAAGTGCTTTTGATAAAACCGAATTTATTATTTTTTAGATAATTTACACTTAACAAAATACCAACTAAAAGCAGAAAAGCAGTTTGGATGAAACAGTCTTGGGTTGAAAGTTCTTTAGCTCCAAGCGCATTATGGAACTGTCAAGTATAAACCCCCTAAATATGTTACGCTGTGACACTTTCAACAGAATTATATTCATGGTGGAAGATCCTCAAATAACAATCAAACTAATCCATTTTTAACAAAATGACCTTCTTTATACTATAATAGGTATAGTTCCATATCAATCAAATTACAAACTTTTAATTTCATCCTTGAGTGACAGGTTAATATTAGCCGATAATAGTTCAATCTATATCTATAAAAGGCAAAGCCCGGGCTGACTGACTGACTCACTCACTCATCACTAATTCTCCACCTTCCCATGTAGGTAGAGAGCTGAAATTTTGTACAATGATTCTATAGGCATAGAATAGGAAAACTAAATCCTGATCTGACCTTAGGGCTCTGCCAGAGATCCCGACAAAGTTCCCATGTATTTCTTATGGACATTCATTTTTGTTTGAGATAATGAAAAAACAAACAACTTATTTTGATTCGTAGTAGTTCCACGGGCTAAACACATAATGCAGCACGCACAACTGTCATAGTTTTATAAATTATTTTCGGGGCGAAGCCTGCGGGAACAGCTAGTATTATTATAAAATACATGTTATTTTGTAGTTAAACAACAATTTAAATAGGTTATACCTATAAAATGAATTTACTAAATGTATTACATTGCATTTCTTCGTGTTGAAACGTATAGCTAGCGGACACAATATAGTTATAACACACATAATTTAAATCGCATTGCCAAACACTACAAGCCAGACCGTCGTCGACAGATTGTCACGTTGGCTAGTGTTGGCACATCTGCCCTATCATCCCCTAGTGTACTGTAATCCTTCCCAATGTAATCCCACCCCCATGAGCCCAAGTGCTGCTGCTAATCTGAGACGTAAGTTATAAGCAGCTAAACGTATCACGTTTGTCGTCTGTTGCACATAGGGCATCTTGGTCTTATTCAACAAAACTACGCCTTGAAATGTGCACACTAATACATCTTAGATTCTAATACATAAGGAAACTTACACAAAAATATTGTTCGAGACAATTATTGATGTTCCGTTTTAACACAAAGGAGGTATATGATTTTCGGAGAGAAACGAGGAGCTATTCACACTTACGTATCAGCACCCTTCACTCACAGGGAACACCACATAGGTATGGTCTTTCTGTAAAGTTGACTAAGTAAATATGCGGGAATATCAAGAGGGGGCTCCAGTCACGAAACTTTTCGCGTTTCTACCTGCTTCGCCCATAAGGCCAATGTTAACTTTCAACGGATTATTCGGTATCGTTGATTTATGGCTCATTTTAAAGAGCACGAATATACCTAGCGATTTCAGTAAGCAGAATTTCGATAACGCAAATAATAATCGATCAATAAATTCCAAAATATTCAATATTTACGATTTTTTATGCGCAAACTATTTATGATAACGAAATTCTGCTTACTGAAATCGCTAGATATATTTTTGATATTTAAAACGAACCATAATTAATCAATTTCGGACAACCCGTTGAGGAGGGACGGACTTTGAAAGTTAACATTGGTCTTACGGGAGACGCAGAGGACTGGAGCCCCCTCTTAAACGATTATTGAACTTAAGATATTGAGGTTATTTCATGTTCCACTCAAGTACTACGCTTTTACAACCCATTCGCTTTTAATATACGAAAAAACCTCTGTCAAAGATTTGTATCTAAGTTGGAACGTATATTTTAATTAGTTCTGAAATATACCGGATGATATCTGGTAACAAGAGTGTCTTCTAAAAGTAATCTACAGTAGAACTATACTAATCCGTCACCAACGGGACCGAGAGCATGGCCGGGATACAAAAAAGATCAGATTATCAGATGAACACCTTTATTGACATGAAAACATGACATTAACTGCAGTTTAAACTGAAAATATTGAAATGAATGTAAAAAGTTTAAGATTTAAAACTATTTTAAATTATAAATACTGTATCAACTGCCACCAGAAACACATCGTAAATAATGAGTCGTCGACAGCAGAACACCTGAACGGAGCAGCGCACCGGAAACGTAGGCGATAACCAACACCAATAACATCACGGTCGGACTAAGCGAAGGGTCGGACCATCCGAGGTCGTATTAGCGGGGTTCTACTGTACATAATAATAGTAAGAAGTACCTCACTTATGCGGCTTATTATTGGGCTTTATAGTGATAAATACTAATGTTTTCAGAATCGATTAAATATGACAAATTATTGTCATTACAATTTAATCTATTTTAATTTAATCACACGGAGGATTTCATTACTAGCATACTGCTGATACTGCATGAAATTTGTTTATTATTATTTTAAATTATGAAAATTGTGGGAAACAAATATAATTGACGTGGACAAAATCAGATGGTGTTAAAAGAACCTGATTGTTATCAGAACGTCGAGTTTGACAAGACCATTTATTGTTCATATTCATTATTTTTATTACGGTAAAATCTTGCAAGAAACAAAACTGAGATGGACCAATTACGTCGAAAGCTATTACAAAACTTAATAATTGTAGAAAGTTTTTAAAAGCTTTTTCAGCCGCTCTTTTCATAAAATTAGCTACTCATTCCTTGAGCAGTAAGGCGATGTTTAATGTAATGATAACTTTTTTTGTTCCACTGTCCCAAAAATCTCTAAATTAGCTTGATTTAAGTTTGTTACCAGCTGTTCTGTTAACTTAATGAATCAAAATACCAAAATAAAATACACACTTGTATATTTTTAGGTTCACAAATGGGGAAGGTTAATGTGAAACAGAGAGGAGCTTTTCTCTATCACCAAATACGCACTTTAATACACACGCACAAAAACACTGTTTTTCTACATCGACCCTAAAATGACGTACGTAAAACGACTGTTTTGGTTCCCTCTTGACAGCGCTTCAAAAGTCAACTGTACACAATTCAATTTATTCATCGCACTGACTTCAACTTTGTTTTTGTTTTACTAAAATAAATAAACAAGTTTCACAATGCAAAACTGAAACTTAAAAATAAATTTTATTAAAACATAAAAGATCCTTGCAGTCTGATAAAACAAATGCCATCACTCATAGCAAAAGTGGCCTTCGAAGGTTAATTGTATTTCAGAGCTCAAAACAAACAATTTTGTACTGAAAACCTTTTGTTCCTAGTGATGAAAAACACTGTTGTTACCTGCATACTTATCCAAGTTTAATTTAAATTACAAAATAGCTAAAAAGGTAATTTGGTTGCTTTTGGAATCACACGCCGACGATTAGGGAATAAAAACAACCCTTTTGGTCCTGGTTAGTGGACATGATCAATCCCTACAAAAACATTTTTAGAAAAATTACTTTGCTTTTAATTTAAAAATGTACAATTATATTTTAAACTTTTACGAATATCAATAAACAATGAAAATTGTCTATAAACTACTTTTCTACGGTATAACATGCAGTAAAATATATTGCAATATAATTTACACGCGCGTCTGTAAAGAGCACGGTGTGTTCGGACACATGCGCTAACAGTTCAAGAGTGAATACCCCGTAGCAGCAAACCTGCACACTAAGAGAATTTCCAATGCATATATATATATATATATATATATCTTAATACCACACAAATCCACATACCAAGTTTCATCAATATACAATCATAAATAAATGATTTATGACATTTTAATTATTCTCCATAAGAATAACATGGCGGTTGAGTACGCAGGTTTGCTGCAACAAGGAACAAAAAAAATTGGTGTTTATGCAAATATCAATATAACTCAACTAGGTGAAGTCTTATACAAGGTTTCATTAATTTATGTTCATAACTAAGGGAGACATAGCATTTTAATTTTTCTCTATAAGAATAACATGGGGACTGAGCACTCAGGTGCTGCTACGGGAACCTTTATCAGAAAAATAGTTTTTTTGTGAAAATATCAATAGACCACAACCAGATAAAGCCGTATACCATATTTCGTCAGTACACGTTCACAATTAAGCGAGATATAATTTTTTCTTATTCTCCATAAGAATAACATTAGACAACGTACTGTGTTTAGCACTTCAATATCTTGGTAACCGATTGACGTAAAGGAATTATCAAGATACCAAACTGTGTGTTTTTTCTTAAGCTGAATCCAATGGTAAAACCAAAATTTGACAATTTCGAAAACTATATGTAAAAAGTTCCAAAAAAACCGTTTTTTGTGTACAACCCCCCCCCCCCAAACACCCCTATAGATAGAGCGATATGGCTGGTTTTCGAACCTAAAGTCATAAATGTTGGTTTACACGTTCATCAAAATCGGACCTTTGTTACGAGCGTTATTGCACCCACGGACACAGATATATATAAAGTTTCGAACGAATAGTGTTTTTGGGGTCTGGGGACCTCAAAACGAAAAGTTATCGTGGTCCCGGGCCTAGGTCTTCCCATGCCGACTACGGTAATAGCTTCTTCCCTATAGTGAAATTCGCTAAAACAAGAAAATAATGTGAATGTCTGAAAAGATCTATTAAATTTTCCAGTTCGGAAATTAGGAAAATTAAGTTAGTTTTGCCGGCGGATGAAACTTGATTAATTACCATTCAAAAGAGAGAGTTTCTTTAACCGGCAGGGATCAGTTTTTATTTTTCCGTCGCTACCTAACTTATTTTCCGGTTCCAATTTAATATTTGTAGTTTGCATTTTTTAAACGATTATCCCTTCATTGTAAGAAGGTTAACCAAAATTAAATAATGTTCAATAATTGTAAGAAAAACAATCTCCAAAAATAGGTAGAACATATTGTTAATATTTTTAATTTGTGCTTTTAATTATATTAACAAATATTAACTATAAATCTAATTTTAAAAACTACAGGTACACACGCTTTTACTTCCTTATAATTATTTGTTACTAACATTTTACTTATTTAACGTAATATTTTTCCTATCAACTAGTTAATTTAAACTCTTTAAAGCTCAAAAATAAATTATGAGCTACAGTGGAGTTCTTTAAATGTTATGGCTCACACACAAGGTCAATGCCATGCCGTTAGACAGCACTCTAGGCACCAGGTAAAAAGAACCCGACTATAAATAAAAAAGCTTAGTTGGACACTCTTAACATGTGTCAAACACAAGAAAACGAAACAACTGTAAATATAAATCACAATAAAACTTTCATTTACGGATTTTATATGTAATCGTTCTGTTAGAAACGTACCGGTAACAGAAAAACGTCGATCCCAAAATTTACGAACACAAAAATGTTAAAAAACATAGGGTGGACGTATTGCTCACTTTTACATTATAATTATGTAGAATATTTAATTCCGTTTTCGCTTCTCATATTTATTATTATAAACTCTTCTTAGAGATTTACTGCTTAGCTTTGCATAAGTTTGGCATCTAATACATATTTACTAGGCAAGTTCTTACATAGGCCTAAGCCCTTCATTGATCAAAGACCCACCCTTCTAATTAAACGTCTTTCTTTGAGATGATATTTAACCAAGAAATGTTCCTTAATATCCTTCTATAGCAAAGCTCGCTCCTTCTATATAAACCGATTGTCTTTAATGCCTTATCCCCCTCTCTACGGTCGTATACTAGAATTCAGGTGTATGGTCATAGGTGGACATTCTACAAAACAATATTTTTTTACCCAATTAACATGATAGTAACTTCCCTAAAATTAATTTGAAAGAGGAAATTAATCCGCTTTCAATTAGTCCAACGCTCTTGAAAAGTTAATTGGATTTACTTGAAAAAAAAAGATGGAAGAGAGATTGGAGTGAGAGAGGGGCGGGGGTTCGCTCTATTTTATTCAGTGTGAATCGTGTTATGGGCTATATTCCCTATTCTCAATGGTAACATCCCTTCATAACAAACTTTTTTCAGGCCTGGTCTAAACTATCTCGCCCAGGTCCTCGTTTTCCCATCATTTACTGAGAAAGTTGTTAGTTACTAAAACTAAAAAACTCGTAGCGCTCACTAACCTTTCGGTCACTTTTAACAATAGTTTGAGGAAATGTTTGGCACATAAATTCTATGATCGACTTATATATTTTACAAATATTTTTTCAATACAAATTATAACTTAGTGGTTAACAAAGTCCTTTGGAAAGCAATAAAAGTTCTTTCAGACATCCAAACAAGGGAATCCCCCAGGAGCACTGGTCCCGCTCTTGTAAACTCTATTCCGTCGACATTCCGTTAGCTGAGTTAACGAAGTGTATTTACCGACGTTATTGGCTTGGCCAATCAACTAAAATACTAATGGTATCGACTTTCACAATCGACCTTGCTATCATCAAAGACTAATTTAGCACCTGATAAGCTAAGGACAAACCCCCACTAAGATAGAAGTAGTCTGCTCTCATTGAGTTACAGGCTCGTCATGTATTAACTGAACGTTAACTTAACAGCGCTCCGCCTCCTCACAATGAACGCCCACGGCACTTCCTTGTAGTAACGTCAGACCGCTGATTGACAATTAAACTCATTATAATGGAAGGCATTGATTATGTTATTTAGCCACTGGTGAAATAACAAATAACGCATTTATTAAGTACTAGAGAAAATTGTTTGGTTACTTCCATAAGGTCAAACGTCGCTAAATTTTCCATTCAAGCGTATTTTAATAATCTTCAGGGGAATCTAAGAATGGTAAAAAACTTTAATTTTACTAACTATAGCTTTTAATTGAGATAATTTACTTTTTACGGTACAGTCTACCTTTTCACTTGGAATAACACACTAAATAAAAATAATTAAAAGTACTTGTGATTGGTTAATATTTATTGACAATGGACATTAGGTTAAAACTAAGTATTCTGGCAGTGTCGTCTAAGGATGAATTATATAATTTGTATTTAAAACAACAATTGAAAAAGGATAAACATCTTAAATATTAAACAAGGATCACGAGGCAGGTTACAGGTTAACATCTTTTTATCTCTCTTTCTCTCCCGTAGTATTTTTTTACCCAATTTAAAAAATATATTTTTATTCCAATTATTAATTTATTTACCAATTTAAAAGCAATAAGTTCGAGTTATTACTCGTACAGCTACGCAGCAGACGCCAGGCATTTGCCTATGTCTGCTGATTCCCAGGACCATATTTTTCATGACGACAGCTACATTTTAAATTTCTAGATTTCTACAGTAGCATAGATATTAGTAACAATTATTTGATAGTCACTCAGTAATTGTAAAGCAGTTGTAGTTTTATTTGATTAAACGTTTTGTTCAGTGTCGTTCAACTTTTTTTTACACTCGTCAGAATGATTCAGAAAACAACATAATTATGAAGTATCATTTAAAGTTGCGTGATTCAGTTACACCATCATAAAACTGTATTGAATCTACTGAATAAAACAAATCAATGAAACTACAATTTCTTGGCAGACGGATAAAATCAAAACACCGGTCGTGAAATGCAACTGTTCAATGTTCCGTTCAGTTACAACACAACAATTGTTCAATTTTTAATTTTGATACTTCAAGTAATTTCTCAATCAAACAAATAACCACAAATAAAACCAGTATTGATTTTAAAAAAATAATGTTGTTTTAAGAAGTTCCATGTATCTTTAAGTAAAAAATAAAATAAATAAATAGCTACAAGAATAAGTTATTTTCCTATTAAAGAATCAAATAATCTAGGACTAACTACCGTAATGCGAAACGGTTTCCAAAAAGTTCAAGGGACGAATTGAGGAAAGTATTGAATAAAAAAAAGGTTGTTAATGTTATGTAAGCACTAGTTTAGGACGCAAGACAGCTTGTTATTGATTGTTATTGCGTGTTATTCCTTGTTACCATCCCATTATTCCAGAGCCTTACGTTGGTTCTATTTAATGATCTAGTTCGATGAACAGTATTTCTGACATATTCATAATAAAGACTGTTTAAATATTTGTATTCGTTGTTTTTGTTTAGTTATATAAATAATAGGAAAATGCCATAACCGTTCACTTTTAAGGAAATTAAGTAAACATGTCATTAATCAAATAAAAACAAACTAAACCGTTACTAAATTGTTATCTCCTGAGTTATTTAATATTACAAATTTTAAAACATTTTAAAATCGGTTTTGCGTTCAATTGAGAATAATATTCGGAAAAATTTACTATTTTGTAATGATTTTATGGTATAGATTTGTTCTTGTTTATCGCAGTTTATCCCTTGTTACTTACTTAATTATCTGCAGGTACATGCAGGTACCAAATAAATGCATTAAAAGTATCAAACTAATACTGATAAAGTCCTAGTTTTCCGTCTAGTTATTTATTATTTGCTTACATAAATTAAGAAAACATAATCGCAGTTTTCAGGTACCTTAACATACGTTCCTAGGTGTATTAATAACCAATAAATAATTTCTTTAGTAGCATAATACGTGTTGTAAGTATACTTTGTAGTGTTGTGAGACTATTTTATTTATCCTGTTTATTAATGATCTAACCTACAAATTTCACAAGGACACTTTTTTCACTTTTTACAGCAAGTGCTAGAGACTTGTTTGGAGGTTGTTGTCATTGCAGGGAGGTTTTACAATACGAATAAGGGGAGGGGAGAGAGTTGATGGAAGAAAGTAATTTATCAATCAAATGCTGCTGTTTTCACTCGCACAAGAAATATACACCGATCAGAATTGTAATCTTGGGAATATTATTTTCTCCAACAATAACCAGCGTAAGAAATCATGTGCGGTTTGCCCCAAGGATTATAATAGTATTATTGTCTAGTCGTGTGTATGTTCGTAAAGTGAGTAAACATTAGTATTCTAACAACTTGACGCAGTGTGCTACTATACCTACGCGATGAGATCGTATGAATAATCTAGTGTACAGTGTATGGATGCTGAAGATGGCCTAGCGCCGAAACGCGTTCATCACAAACAAACATGGATTGACGACGTAAGCAAAATAACAACTAGCAAACAGCAAAATCAATGCAATGAAAAATAACTAAAACTAAATTAATTAAAATCAATTAATTCATACATCTAAACGTGTATTTTTACAATATTCTGAAATAGTCTTATTATTCCTTCATCTAATAGAAAGTATAAAATCTGAATTCATTAAAAACTGCACTTATCAGACCAAGTTCTATTTACAGAATGATATTCCGCTGAGAGTGAGCAAATGGAAAGTTTTCTAAGTTCGAAGAAATGTTGAGATTTATTGAAGGTTGCTCACGTGGTTGATGAAATATTTAGACATTTGTGCAATGAGAATTGAATTAGACTATTACTAAAATGGTCTACTAATTTAATATGGTGCTTGCGGTAATGGTCTCTAAAACAACTGTTGACTAATATTTTGTATATTTTTAATATTTGGACACAGAATAGAAAAATAACCTCATAGCAGTAAACCTGCGTACTCAGTGAATTTCCAATGCATATATATGTATTTTTATACCACATAAAGCCATATACCTAGTGTCATCAATATAAATTCATAAATAAACGATTTATGACATTTTAATTATTCTTTATAAGAATAACATGGCGGCTGAGTATGCAGGTTTGCTGAAGCAAGGAACTCAACAATGGGGGTTTGTACAAATATAGAGCTAGGTAGAGCCACATGCCAAATGTTATTAATTTACGTTCATAACTAAGGGAGATAACACGTTACTTATTCTCGATAAGAATAACATGGGGGCTGAGTACGCAGGTTTGCTGCTACGGGAACTATTGGCCAAAAAAAATATTTTTTAGTGCAAATATCAATAGACCACAATGATATGAAGTTATACTTACACAATACTAAGTTTCATCAGGATAAGTTGATAAATAAGCGAGATATACAATTTTTTTTATTCTCCATAACAATAACATTGGACAACGTACTGTGTTTAGCACTTTTAATGTCTCTGTAACCATTTGTGGCGTAGAGCAAACTAAAATTTGACTATTTCAAAAATTATATGTAAAAAACTCAAAAAACCCATTTATAGGGTTCAAACCCCCCCCCCCCCAAAATACCCCTTCGGATAGGTCGATCTGTCTGGTTTTCTAACTTAAGTCATAAATGCTGCTTCACACGTTTATAGCAAATTTCGTCAAAATCGGATTATTTTTACGAGAGTTATCGTGCTCATGGACGCATATATATGTATATGTATATATATATATATATATATATATATATAGTTTATAAACTATATATATATATATATATATAGTTTATAAACTATATATATAGTTTTGAACTAATGGTGGTTTTTCCATCAGGGGACCTCTAAACGAAAAGTTATCATGGTCCCGGGCCTAGGTCTTACCATGCCGACTACGGTAATAGCTTCTTCCCTATAGGGGAAATTCGCTAATAAAATAATGTAGTTTTACGGAATGAATGGATTCATTCATCAAAGGAGTAAACACAACCTGTCTACTACAACAACGTATACAACTTTGTATTTATTTACATCTTGTTTTGATTAAGGTGAATAGTAGTGAAATCCGTAATTGATGTAGGAAAGAAATATTTACTAACTAATTTTAATTTTGAAACTTTTGCGTATAATCTGTTCCATTTTGGCACTTTCAGAAACGTTTCGATTTAACAAGGCGGTTTAAAAAAAGAAAAATTTTACTTAACATTGCATTATTGAGAGGTAAAGCAATTCATTGATGTAAACCAAAATGTATAACCCAAACCAATTTAGACCTACATTGCGATACAAAAATACGAACTTTAAATTGTTATTATTCACAAGTACAATAAAATAAAACTACTTCTAGTGTAATAACTAGGAGTTATTTAAAAAAACAATAGATCCATAAGATCAAAAACCCCCCGATTTAGAACTACAGCCTATTACTACTTTCAGTTAAGGAAGGCTATATTGGTATAAACTTTACTATTTCTCCCTACCTCTACTCAGAAAAAAACATTAACGTAAGTACAAAGTTCCTAATACACAGCGAAGTTTGTACTATTTAATAAATACACTTTAAATATAAACTGTCCTAATACATCAGTTTCTTGACGCTGTAACTATTCTCAAGGAATATGTGAATAACATGTTTTGTCTATTGTCTATTGTCTATAAGTGTAGTACGAAAATCATTTAATCATTTTACAGTAATTAATTGATCAAGATCGCAACCAGTTGTCAGGTGAACTCAATAAAAGCCGTCCTGAAAAAGCAATCAATCATTGATTAAACCAATCTCATTTACAACAGTTACTTCGCATTTTTTGCTTGATTACTTCGTACAAAATCGCTACTGGGACCTAGTAACCTAGGGACAGTAATCAAGTAACTCAAGTACTGTAGCATTATAAAAAGGTAATGTAACCTTTTATAGTATTATATTACGTAGTAAATCCTGTAAAAATATTAGAGAGTTATCGAAAAAATTTACGTTATAGACAACACTACATACACCCAAAAGTGTCTTTCACAATTTATTTTAGTTCACAAATCCAGACAGTCATTGATGGAGTGAAGGGGAAGGGAGCGAGAAGACGGAAAGAATCATTCATTATCAGCCGCAATTTCCCCTCTAACTGGGAGGGATCGGATCAGGGAATGATTACTCAATGGATTTTAGGTGTTAAACAACCGAAGGGGATATACACATATTACGAAACGCAATTTTTCGTAATTTCAGACCCCTCATCCATGTAACGCAACATAACGCTTGACCGTACCCCCCCCCCCTATGTGTTGTTACGTAACTCAATCGTAATAGGCTTTAAAACAGCTTAATCCCTTTAAACATCGTTTTCTTAGCTATTTGGAATATGGATTTCAATAAACATTAAACTTTAAATTGATTTCTTTTATCGAAATTTTTTAATAACTAATGTCAAAGAAAAATGTACACCAACAAACAAGACTGTTTTTAATAATATAAACAACAAAAGAAACTATCTGAGCTAAAACGTAACAAATTTGATTTATAACTATTACAAAAACAAAACAACTTAAAAAACTAAATATGGCATAGCCCAATACTGTATCAAGTCACGATTTTACACTCAAAACAATACACAACACAGGTGTAAAGCAATACAGAACTTACTCAAAACATGTTATGTATATATTTAGTTTAACTGTTATTAAAATAGTATGACGGAAGTATTTTTTATATAACTAACTGTAATCTTGATTTAGATATCAATTTGATTTTTTTTTAATTTCGAAAGATTTATAACAGTATCAATAGGTGGGGGAGTGCACCAGCTCTTAAGATTAATATGTGTGAGTTACGTAACGTTGATCCAACCCCCCCTCCACTACATAACGTAGCATAACGCTTCTCCATACCCCTTCCCCCCTTAAGTGCGTTACGTAATATGTGATTGGCCCCCAATATTACACAATGGAAAATTACACTTAGAATAATAATTTCAATAATAATCGTCTCAAAATGAATACCTCTACAACAATTTCGGTGTTGTAAAACAATATATGTTTGCTTTTATATTTTACCTATGTTCAGAAATAAAGTAATAAGTTTAAACTCAATGTAAACATTCGTTGTCAGTTAAAAGTTCCATCTCAGGAATAATATTCCACTGAGAGCGATCAAACGGAAAGTTTTACAAGTCTGAGGAAAATTTGGGACGTATTGAAAGTTTTTACAAGGTTATCATAATAATAGAATACTAGCAAATACAGCTGCTCGAATTCGAGCAAATCTTTGTTCCCTCATTCTAGGAATATCCAGCTCATAAACCGTCTTAATAGTTTACATTGAGATGCCATTCCAGAAGTTTTCTTAAAGTAGCTGATTTTGTTTCTCTACTGTTTGTTAGTATCATCAGCTGCTGTTAAATGTTCAGTTTATTCCACAGGTTTGACATTCCTGAAGGTGGACGTCTTCCAACTCCCCAAAAGGCACATATAGACGCCAAAGCTTTCAAATAACACATTTTACACCTAATAGTATCGCAGGTTCCCCGCTCACAAAAATCGCCTCACTTTTAGCGAATTTCCCCTATAGGGAAGAAGCTATTACCGTAGTTGGCATGGTAAGACCTAGGCCCGGGACCATGATAACTTTTCGTTTTGATGTCCCCAGACCCCAAAAAAAACCATTCGTTCGAAACTGTATATATATATATATATATATATGTGTGTGTGTGTCCGTGAGCTCGATAACTCTCGTAAAAATTATCCGATTTTGATGAAATTTGGTATAAACGTGTAAAGCAACATTTATGACTGAGTTCGAAAACCAGCCAGATCACTCTATCCGAAGGGGTATTTTGGGGGGGTTTTGTACCCCAAAATGGGTTTTTCAAATTTTTTACATATAATTTTGGAAAAAGTCAAATTTTAGTTTTTCCCATTGGATTCAGCTTAAAAAACACACAATTTTGTATTTTCATGATTTCTCTACGTCAATTGGTTACCGAGATATTGAAAGTGCTAAACACAGTACGTTGTCTAATGTTATTCTTATGGAGGAAAATAAAAATTTTATATCTCCCTTATTTATGAACGTATACTGACGAATCTTTGTATACGGCTTCATCTGGTTGTGGACCATTGATATTTGCTCGAAAAAACAATTTTTTACCAAAGGCTCCCCTAGCAGAAAACCTGCTTACTCAGCCCCATGTTATTCTTTTGGAGAATAAGTAACGTGTTATCTGCCTTCATTCATTATGAAAATAAAGTAATGAAATTTGGTATGTGGCTTTACCTACATGAGTTATATTGATATTTGTATAAAACCCCATTTTTTGTGTTCCTTGCTTCAGCAAACGTGCATACTCAGCCGCCATGTTATTCTTATGGAGAATAATTAAAATGTCATACATCGTTTATTTATGAATGTATATTGATGAAACTTGGTATGTGGCTTTAAGTAGTATTAAGATACATATATGTGCATTGTAAATTCGCTGAGTACGCAGTTTTGCTGCTACGGGGGTATTTTAATAAGATGATTTATGCATTCCACTATTAGTTACATTAGGTACTCGTTTTACGGGATGTTAACACACAAACGTGTTACAACAAGTCTTTACTTTTATACTTCATTCATACATAAGAGGGTAAATACATGAAAATAGGGCAAATATAACAAAATATGGCTGATTTTACCACCTTGTATGTATATTAGTCGTTTTGTGTATGAATACTGTATAGGTGTAAATATGTTTTAAAGTGTTGTGAGTCGCTTTTCATCATCCTAATTAAAATGCTATGTACTAGTTTTATCTAGTATGCTACGGGTTTGTACAAATAATTTAAGCGCTTGCAGATACAACCATAAACAGGTCACTACAGCAATTTAGAAAGCAAAAATAAATTGAAACTATCAATTTATAAAGAGGGAAACTTTTCTAAGTAAATTACTTTAAAAGCAGTGCATAAATTACATCAAATATACATAACGTAAAACATACATGTAACACAGTACATACATAAAACATCTATATTCGACGTAATAATTATTTCATAATTATTTTGATATCGCGTGTAATAAAAACTCAACATTGGTTTTGCTCATTAGAGCCGTATAATTAATAACTCAAAAAGTGCAAGAGGGCCACAGATTTAACAGTCTACTAAAGTATTCTGACATCAAAGCAGTGTAGAATGCTCAAAGGCCCTCATCACGCTATAACAGCTCCATAGCCACGTTGTTTTCAAGAGGAAAGGGTCTCAAAACGGCTGTAAATGGAGACATTTTCTGTCTGACCCCTTAAAAGGATTCCATCAATTAAGTACTAATTTAATCGATCATAGACCAGCCATTCTACCTTAGAATAAAGCAATTATAAAATATACATAATGCATAACGTGTTTTTGAAAACTTATTTTAGTCTTGCTTATCTTAAATATTACAATATGACACTTAACTTAAGTAATAATAAAACTTGAGTACCAACCAAAAAAATACATCCAAAATTAACAAAACGACATCCATGATAAACAATTAAATTTTTTATTTTTATTTGTAAACATGACTTGCTTAACACAACAAAAAATAATTTATAATATAACAACAACCAAACATAACTCAAATCTTTTAATAAACACGACATGTGTTATTTATTAAAATTATTCACAAAGTTTAATCGGTTCGGTTCGTTTTTACACATTATCAAGACCCGGCAAACTGAACACCTGTGAAACGCGTCAACGCCAAAACCACGACAATCAGCTGTTCTGATCACGTGACAGCTTAACCAAACAGCTGATTAATTGACGAACAGCTGCTTTACAGTCAGCTGATCACGACTAAACCATCATAATCCACGTTATCAAACACTTTCCAAACTATTTACAGTAATTTGATAAAGAACTAATTTCATTTTCATGGACAATCTTTCTTTAAGACATGTTAACTTATCGTTGGCTAAAGCTACCACGTTCTCTTCGGGAAATTAACACAAGCAATTAAACAGTTAGCACATATATTTTATTTTATTTAGTTCGTACGCTACAGATGAATTGTTCTTAGTTGGTGGCTGTTTCGTAAGCTAATAATAGTACATGGATGGCGTTATTGTCTCGAAATAAGAACTACCATATATAACAGTAGCTTTAACAAGCATTCATCACCATTTATAACAGTAGCTTTAACAAGCATTCATCACTTAAATAAATACAACTCAAAAGGTCCTAACAGTTGTTCAAACACGGAGTGTGTTGCCAAATCAGTAGTTTATATATTTACATCCCCCTCTAATGGTGTCAAACTATGTATTATAATAGCTCTAAATTTAACTGAATCAAAACTGGTGTTTAAAGCATAATCTGTGTAAGGAATTAACTAAAAATTATTACCACAGCCTCATGAACATTTCTGCAACACGGACCACTGCAAGTCTCGTGTTGTCCCCTCGTAGGTTCCTAATGCCGGCTTGTGTGAGCACATCTGCTCCAACATCCCCTAGCGTACTGTAAACCTCCCCAGTGCAATACCACCCCCGTAACTAATGTACTAATCTGAGACATAAGTTTTGAACGTGGAGACACAGTTTACAATGCTCCAGATGTTTCCTTTACTTGACTTAATCTATTCCTGAACCTTTCATTTTGTAAGGAAATAATGGGAGAATAGAATTGAAAAGTTTGCACATTCGTTACAACTAAGAAAGATCAAATGAATTAATAAGTCAATAGCGTAACGCTAAATGTAGCAGTTTTTTAATTAGTTGTAGTCGATGTTTTTTATTCGTTTTAACGCTAAATATCTTAATTAGTAACTGCATGAGTAAAAATATAAATTTATATTTCCGTAGAAGTTTTTGAAACTATCGTATCATCTAGAAGTTTGGAACTTGGAACATTGATAAGAAGAACCGAGCGAAACCTTATTTTCGTTTTTTCCCTTATTTTACTTTAGAAATTTACCTTAGAGTACAAAAAAAAAACAATGTCAAAACTACATAAAAATATTTTCTCAAAAAAGTTAAATCTCCATTTCGTAAACATCTTGACTGTAGGTGGAGGAGTGATAGATACTATAACCCGATCTAATATTAGACGTAATGTGAAGATATTTCCAGTTTGTACGTCAGAAAAAACTTATTGCATTTTAACAATTTAAATATGAATAATAATGGAATCAACGCTGAACAAAACTAATTACGGTTGGTAATAAAGTTAAATATTATATTTGAAACATGTAAAAGATGATCGTGCATTTTTAACTGAGTAACTGGATTCGTTTATACTATTACTTATTAGATAGTAAGGCCGTTTACGGACTGAATCAGCAAAATCCTCAATTACCACAGTTTAAAACCCTCTCCACTTGACAACAACTTGGTTGTGGAGGCGTTACAACGCAATGACGACCCTTTCAACATTTAACACTGCTTTTGACGTAATTACAGCACTTTCCTGAGACTATTACACCTCTAGAGCTTTTTGGATTCAGTTATCATTTACTGAGCTGTAAGATTACCGAATAGGAAATACCATTACAGTATTTTACATATAAGTACCTTGGGGACCGAGCTTTGCTCGGGTAATGTCGTTATCTTGAAAATATTCTAAAAATATTCCTTGTTACGAGTGTATTAATTGCGTAACTCATTGAGTAGATAATTGTGCTACTGTTATTCGCGTGTTTTGGTAAAGTTTTATTCTTACCAAAGGTTTGTAACTCCTCAATCCAATCTTCCCTAGGGGGGAATTGCAGCTTATGATAAATGACTTTCTTCCATCGTCTCACACCATGACACCATCACAGCACGACACCAACCCCACCCCTCCCTTCACTACTCCACGCCGTCACATCTAGCTGCATTTTTAAACTAATAATATATAAATATATGTTGCTTATAATATTCATTTCATAATTATAATAACTAATGGTATGCAGAATGTGTGTTTTCGCCTCTGAAATTTTACTAACGACCTTTATTAGAGGTAAACTGTTCATAACAAAGTGAAGTGGCTATCCCGGGGATCGAACCTGTGGCCTCTTGCACTAAGGATAGCAAGTTTATTTGTTATGTATTTTTATAAGCGCATTTGGTTCAATAATTCCTAGCGATGTATACAATTACAACAAGACCAAATTAATTACACTATCCAGTTGTTATATATCTTCCAGACCGATCAGCTGATCTGGTCACGTGACGTGTTATTAATCAGCTGTCTATAACATAATCAGCTGATCGGTTGTCAGGCCATTTCATAATAGTTTGGACTCGCACCGATGTTGGGGTTTAGCGTTCGATTGGTATTGGACACAAAACATGCCCTCACGCATTCAAATATTATCCCGTCATTTTGATATTAGTGAATTTCCTTATGGAAAGTGAACTATTAGTATGACCCGCAGTGAAACTTAAGCCCGAGACCACCATAGAAGTTCCTAACGTGACCCCATGAACACGTTTTGGGGGGGTCATTCAAAATATTATATATATATGTATATATGTATGTGTGTGTGTGTGTGTGTGTGTGTGTGTATGCACTCTAACGGTCGCATTTTTTGTCCGATTTACTTCAAATTTGGTAGGGACGTTCTTTTCTATAATTGGTTGGACAAGTGCGTTGGGCAAAATAATCGGAAAACTCTAAACCCTTTTTTGGGATTATTCTTTAAAATTTCGAGTTTTTGGGCCCAACAAGGGTCAGAAAAGCCCCTGACGTAAAATGAATGCATGCATTAATATGGGAATTAGTGAAGCAAAAATCTTAAGCCCTCTCTTGTCACTCTGGCATAAATATTTACCGAGTTATTAAAGAAAATGTATCAGCTAAACACAGTACTTTGTCTTAAGGGGTTTTTACATTAGAAAAGCATGTTATTCATTTGTTGGTGTGTCAGAATCACCGTAATTTCACACATCAATGGTTAAAGTTAGTCGTGAAACAAGAACGTGAATGACCGCATAACAAATATATTAGATAATTGAAAAGTAGATGGTGCGTTGTTAATTTTCAATATTGACAAATACTCTATAGTTTGGTCTGCTAAGGTGTTTAGTAATTTAGAATATTTTGTATCAAATCTCAAAACATTCCTACCCAAATGTTTCTAACTATCAGTGCGTGGGAAGTGTAGTTGTACGTTTAATGATTTGAAATTGCAATCGAACTTATAAGCTGTTATAATGTATTCGATGTTTTTTCAAATAAATTAAGTTTGATTTTAAATGTCGCCAGTGTATTGTGCCATTGAATAATGTTATAAATATTTTTCATTCAATTTTTGTAGGAATTCAATTATTTACCGATTAAATTCAACTGGTGATAATCAGGGAAAACCAATTGTCAAAGTTAATTGTGTCAAAATTATCTGATTACAATAAACCAGGGAGTTCGTTAATTTTCACACGCAATCACGTGATTGTTCGCTTCTGATTGATGTATTTACTCCCCTTCATTTGTCGTGACTTCTGATGAGTTACAATCATTGACAATTAAAACAGAATTTAGAAAATAGTGCAATAGTAGCTTGATTTTCTAAAATGCAATTAAATCGGATTGTATTTTTATTAGTTGTAATTTGTACGCCGATTATTGTTTGTTTGTTCTTCTTTTCATAGAACTGGGAGACATTTGACTGCAACTTAAACAGAATAAAATGTAAATTTAATTTTGTGGATGTATTATGTTGCGATTATGAATGACCCCCCAAAACGTGTTCAGAGGGTCACGTTAGGAACTTCTATGGTGGTCCCGGGATTAAGTTTCACCGTGAGGATCATGCTAATAGTTCACTTTCCATAAGGAATTCAGTAATAACAAACTTATAGGGCGGCTTACGTTCGATGTTTTTGATGTTACGGTAGTTTTGAAATATTAAAATCTGGACAAAATTTATTCCAGTAAAAAGAAATACCCCCGTAGCAGCAAACCTGCGTACTTAGCGAATTTCCAATGCATATATATTAATCTTAATGCCACATAAAGCTACATACCAATTTTCATCAATATACATTCATAAATAAACAATTTATGACATTTTAATTATTCTCCATAAGAATAACATCGCGGCTGAGTATGCAGGTTTGCTGAAGCAAGGAACACGAAAAAATGGGGTTTTATGCTAATATCAATATAACTCAACTAGGTGAAGTTACTTACCAAATTTCATTAATTTATTTTCATAATTAAGGGAGATAACACGTTACTTATTCTCCATAAGAATAACATGGGGCTGAGTACGCAGGTTTGCTGCTACGGGAGCCTTTGTCAAAAAATTGTTTTTTTGAGGAAATATCAATGGTCCACAACCAGATAAAGCCGTATACCAAGTTTCGTCAGTATATGTTCATAAATAAGCGAGATATAAAATTTTTATTTTCCTCCATAAGAATAACATTAGACAACGTACTGTGTTTAGCATTTTCAATATCTCGGTAACCAATTGACGTAGAGAAATGATCAAAATACCAAATTGTGTGTTTTTTTAAGCTGAATCCAATGGGAAAAAATAAAATTTGACTATTTCCAAAATTATATGTAAAAAATTCAAAAAACCCATTTTTGGGGTACAAAACCCCCCCAAAATACCCCTTCGGATAGAGCGATCTAGCTGGTTTTCGAACTTAAAGTCATAAATGTTGCTTTACACGTTTATACCAAATTTCATCAAAATCGGATAATTTGTACGAGAGTTATCGTGCTCACGGACACACATATATATATATATATATATATATATATACAGTTTCGAACGAATGGTGTTTTTGGGGTCTGGGGACCTCAAAACGAAAAGTTATCATGGTCCCGGGCCTAGGTCTTACCATGCCGACTACGGTAATAGCTTCTTCCCTATAGGGGAAATTCGCTAAAAAACAGCGGTTTAAATACCTAAGTATAGATGTCCAACATCAAGTCACTTATGCAGACATTTGTATTAGATTGTAAAGGTTTTTATAGCATTCCATAAATAATGCTTTGTTACAAATTAGAAGAAGGATTTTAGGATGAACACTGTAGGTGAAATACGCTAATCTGAGGTCGGCGTGGCTTCACTAAGCTGACTAAACCACGAGCGGGACTTGAAATAACTTAAACAGGTGGACTCGGTGTTTTATACTTCATAATCCCGCTAAATCCTTTACTTGTTAATGCAAGACCTTAACATTTGCCATACTTTAATTAAGTTTAAGGTTCAAGAGGTCACGAGTTCAAATCCTGGGGTGTCTAAAACATATTTGGAGTTTGGCCCTCTTTACTTTAAAAAAATCATGTGCATTTTAACGTGTGAAAAAACAGCTTACTTTGAAATACAAAATGTTAAACTAACCATAACTTAATGCATCTAGTTGTTTAGAAAACCTCATATTAACTATCGGCACTTGGAAATTAACTATATGAAAAGTTCTAACTTGAAAAGCTTTCAAAATATAAGTGAAAAATAGTATAATACAACCCTGATACTCATATTTGTGTTAGCAACAAAACAAACCGAAAATTATAAATTGATAAGACCTATTACTGTATAATTTAATCTTGCTGATTCACAAACACATGTGTTTAATAACATAAATACAATTATCCTCACCAGAGTGGTTGTTATAATGATCTAATCAATACCCCCGTCGCAGCAAACCTGCGTACTCAGCGAATTTTCAATGAATATACATCGGTACCACTACTACCTAGAGCCACTTACTTGTTTTTTTGCAATTATCAATATGACTCAACCAGGTGAAGCTACATACCAAGTTTTATTAATTTAGGTTCATAACTAAGGGAGATATAAACTTTACTTATTCTCCAAATGACTAACATGGGGGCCGAGTATGCAGGTTTGCTGCTACTGGAAAAATTAACAAAAACCACTTTTTTGTGCTGATATCAATATACGACAACTAGTTGAAGCCACATACCAAGTTTCATCAATATACATATATAAATAATCGAAATATAACATTTTATTTATTCTCCATCAGGATAACATTGGACAACGTACTGTGTTTAGCACTTTGAATATCACTGCAACGGTTGGACGTAAAACAACAATTAAAAAGCCAAAATAATTGTTTAGTAGAGCTAAACTGATTGTAGAAAGAAATGAGGAGTTTTTAATGAAATTATCTGAGGAAAATCTAAAAACCATATTCCCATAAGATTAACATGGGAAATTTTATGGACAAAATGTTTGACTTTTCTCCACAACCACTAAACCTAGCTTAATGATTCAAAATACTAAACTGTTTGTTTTTTAAGCTCTATAAAATGGCTATAACCAAAATTTAGTGTTTTTAAAATTTTAGGGTAAAAAGTAAAAAAAATGATTTTTGTAAAATCTTAAACCCCCATAAAACCCCCTTCCCATAGACCGATCGATCTGGTTTGCGAACTTAAAGTCATAAATGTTACTCTCCACGTTTGTGCCAAATTTCATAAAAATCGGGCGCTTCTTTCAAAAGTTATCGTGGTAACGGACACATATGTATATATAAATTTGATCGAATAGTGTTTTTTGCATCTGGGGGCTTCAAAACAAAAAGTTATCATGGTCTTGGGCTTAAGTCTTACCACCATGCTTCTACGGTAATAGGTTCTTCCCTACAGGGGAAATTCACTAAAAAACGCTCTTACACAGTGAATAGCATCCCAGCAGCTTTTTTACCACGCCTTCAATATTTGATGAGACAACCACCCGTACAGTTGTGTGTGGCGTTTCGTGTCTGCATAATTGAAGGGGCCAAGATTTATTCAAAGATTTATCTAGGAGTATTCATTTATATTCAATTTCCAATATGTCCACGAATGTAAACTATTCTAAATATAATCTAGTAGGACATTCATAATTAAGTTTGCCAATACACTGAGAATAAATGATAAACATACGATTATAATCACTTGACTAGATAAAATGATCGGGAAATATTGAAACTCAAAAGGTTAATGTTTAGCCTCGTACAGAAATTAAACATTTAATTATTGAATGTTGTGTTGCAGTTCCTACAGCTAATCAATAACTGAGCAAACAAGATCCTTCGGTGATGTAATTACAAGGGATGACAATTACAAAGCCTTTTTAACAGGACGTTTAAACGGCCTTAACAGTATAGTTGAGACTGAAACCATCTGATCCAGGACCAAACTCTTATATTTTACACTTATTCAACACCAGGCTAATGATGGATCACATAACTTCTACTTCGTGCATCAAAAGTGGGTTACATAAACATCCCGACCCGACAGATATTGATGCAGCTAAACTAACTGGCTAAGCTAACTAACTAATAGGACAAGCTTTGTTTAAACTGTCCCCATTTCGGCTTCTGGTTAAAAGTTTCCTTATTATCTAAATTCCGCAGCTTCCACGCTTAGATACTATTGTAATTTATCAGAATAACGAGTTTGCACGCAGCACCCTGACGAGAGGGAAGTGAATTTCCACATACAAAACTTTTAAAACTCAAAACCAGTGTAAAAACATACATTTATTCCAATTTTATTGACATCCAAAAACAACATTTACATTGATTTTTGGCTGTTCCGATGCTCCTGGTTTCAATTACCTGCAATCCTGAGGATACAATTTTGCGCATTATAAGGTTAGGAAAGGGTCCAGACATGCTTGAAAGTAGGCGTGAGGTTGCTGGGAATGATAGAAGTACACCAACAAATAAATAACAGGTTTTTATAATGTGAAGTCCCCATAAAACAACGTACTGTACTGTGTTTATTCGATACACATTTTGTTTAATAACTCGGTATATTTTAATGCTAGAATGACGAGAGATGGCTTATAACTTTCGGCTCAATAATGCCCATCTTTTTACATCATAAATGTTACATCCGGGTCTTTTCTGACCCTTTTAGGGCCCAAAAACTCAATATTTGAAAGATTAAGCCCCAAAAAAGGGGGTTTGAGTTTTCCGATTGTTTTGCCCAACGAACTTGTCCAACCGATTATAGAAAGGAACGTTTCTATCAAATTTGAAGTAAATTGGACAAAAAATGTGACCGCTAGAGTGCATACACATATATATCAAATTTTGAACGACCCCCCAAAACGTATTCAGGGGGTCACGTTACGAACTTCTATGGTGGTCCCGGGCTTAAGTTTCACCGTGCGGGTCATGATAATACTTCACTTTCCTTAGGACATTCACTAATAAACCTGAATGGGTTAAGAGATCGAATCTGTGGATGCGGGTTTTATTTAAAGCACGACAGGGAATTATACTTTGGTATTTTACGTAAACGTCTTTAGTACTTAGGGGCCATACACAAATTACGTAACGCACTTAAGGAGTGAGAGGGGGTATGGTGTAGCGTTATGCTGCGCTACGTTGGTGAGGGGGGGGGGGTCTGAAATGACGAAAAAATTTGTTACGTAATATGTGAGAGATCCCGACAAATTTCTCATGTATTTCTTATGGACATTCATTTTTTTTGTTTGAGCTAATGAAAATACAAACAGCTGATCTTGATTTGTAGTAGTTCCACAGGCTAACCACAGAATTCAGCACACACAACTGTCATAGTTCGTGATCAAATAGAAACAGTATAGCGGTTCTCAACTCCCCCTTAAGTATTTATTATATTTCAATTTAACGTATTGTTTTCCGATAGCAACAACAGATGATATTCACTTTCAATATATTCAACCAATTTTTAATGATCGATAAAAAAGACCATAAATTGTCAACGAGGTAAGAAAATACAAATATAATTATCATTCTCGAATTAGCGAGATGTAGATAAAACATGGATCCCTAAATTACAGTAGAACCTCGCTAATTCGAACCTCGATAATTCGAAAACCTCTATAATTAGTAATGTTTGTCTGTTCCCCACAGAAAACCTCTAAAATTCAAAAAATAATATGCCGATAATTCGAAGTGATTTTTACACTTAATGCAGCCTCTACGATTCGAATTTGCTGCCGTAATTCGAACTGTTAACTCCAAAATTCGAAGTCAACCTCTACAATCCGAACTGCGTTACCGTAAGCTTTGAAAAAATAAACTTGGACTTCTATAGTTAGAATTTGATTGATTTTGACCTCTATAATTCAAACCTTCTATATTTCAAACTTCCCATAATAGTAGGGGGCATTGGATGGGCGTGAACCAGCAGCAACAGCAGTTGCTCCACTGTGGAGCTGTGGAGCCCCCCCCCCCCCCCGTCACGTGACCCATTAACCTAACTTAAACCTGGCGCCTGGCGTGAGGAGCCTGAGGAGCCCCCCCCCCCGACGCCCCCCCCCCCGACCCCCCCCCCCCGGTCGCCAGCGGCACTTTTCGTGATGACCTTGAACATGAGGAAAAAACTTTCGAAAATTAATAACTAGCCTATTTATCCATCGATTCCCACGGGACTTTTTCCAGAGTGTAGGCCTATCCCAGAGGAAGCGAATGACGTAAGAACCCCATAGATCCGCCATTAAACAAGGCCGCTATTAATTTATAACCGCGTTTTCCTTATGGGATCTCAGCTGTTTACCAACCGATTTTGACGAAACCTCACCACATGTCAGGCGGCGGCCTAAGTAAACCATCGCTTAAAGAAAATTGAAAATCCACCGTTAAACGGACCCGCTATTAATTTTTAACCGCGTTTTCCTTATGGGATCTCAGCTGTTTACCAACCGATTTTGACGAAACCTCACCACATGTCAGGCGGCGGTCTAAGTAAACCTTCGCTTAAAGAAAATTGAAAATCCACCGTTAAACGAACCCGCTATTAATTTTTAACCGCTTTTTCCTTATGGGATCTCAGCTGTTTAAAGACCGATTTTGATGAAACTTCACCACATGTCAGGCGGCGGCCTAAAGAAACCATCGCTTAAAGAAAATTGAGAATCCACCGTTAAACGGGCCCGTTATTAATTTTTAAACGCGTTTTCCTCATGGGATCTCGGCTGTTTGCTGACCGAACTCGATGTGACTTCACTACACGTCGTATGCCGGCTTGGTCAAACCAAACTGCGAGCGGCTCCGCGGCGTCACGTGTCAAGGCGCGTGCTAGGGCCTACGTGACTGTCCCAGCCTGTCCACTCCTCCTCCACTCCGCTATCCCTCCACTCCTCCTCCACTCCGCTACCCCTGTCGTGGACCGCGGTGACATCATCTCCATGCCTACGTGACCGTCCGGGCCTGTTTACTCATTAGCGGTTCCGAGAACTGTTTACCGCTTTCACCGCCTACTGTACGGTACGTAGCTATGTTACTTCAGTGATTGTCATCGCTTCCTTCATTCAGTTTGTGTTTGGAGCCCAGTGTGTGTAGACGTTCTACTTCAGTGCTGTGCTAGTCCTTACCGCACCATATTCCGAGATCTGTTAAACGTAAGTATATGTAGTCTTATAAGTTGTAGTGTGGACCGCCTCAGGCCGTTTACTCATTAGCGATAATTGCCGCGATTTCGAGAAATGTTCCACCGCCTTCTACTGTACGGTACGTAGCTATGTTACTTCAGTGATTGTCATCGCTTCCTTCATTCAGTTTGTGTTTGGAGCCCAGTGTGTGTAGACGTTCTACTTCAGTGCTGTGCTAGTCCTTACCGTACCATATTCCGAGATCTGTTAAATGTAAGTATATGTAGTCTTATAAGTTGTAGTGTGGACCGCCTCAGGCCGTTTACTCATTAGCGATAATTGCCGCGATTTCGAGAAATGTTCCACCGCCTTCTACTGTACGGTACGTAGCTAAGTTACTTAAGTGATTGTCATTGCTTCCTTCATTCAGTTTGCGTTTGGAGCTCAGTGTGTGTAGACGTTCTACTTCAGTGCTGTGCTAGCCTTTACTGCACCATATTCCGAGATTGTTAAACGTAAGTATATGTAGCTCTTAGAAGTTGTAGTGTGGAAGACTATTACATTCCCCTTTATAGTAAGATTCTCATTTAAGGTATGATCGTTCAGCAACTTTGAAGTCAGAATGTGCAAAGAGAGGTCTGGCTTGTTAATAGAAGTTGAATAATCTGTTCTTTGCTAAAACCAATTTAATAAACGAGGAAACCCGTGTACTAACATTAAATTTGCCATGGCCTTGACTCTTGTCTACCACGCATAAAGTATGTGTTATGTTACCAATGAAGTGTTCTCGTTGCGACTAATTTGTAAATGCAAGAGACTTATCATATTCGTTGTTGCAGATGAACAACCAACACATGTGCGAGGTCTGCGGCCGAGCCTTCAGCCTGCTCAGAAACCTGAGGCGGCACGCGGAGTCCGCCCACAACGCTAGACGTCACGACTGCCACGTCTGCGATAGGCGCTTCACAAGAGGTGACAGCCTCCGCCGCCACGTCGCCACGGTTCACGGACCACACGCCGCGGCGGAGCCCCAACCGCAACGAGCGGACCATGCCTGCCGACTGTGCCCGGCCATCTTCCCCAGCCTGGAGGACGTGAGCCGCCACATGCAAGCGGCTCACTCCGCGATGCCAGCAGCAGCTCCTTCCTCCTCCTCGAGCCCCGATCGCCACGTGGAGTGCGAGCGATGCGGTAGACGCTTCGACCGAGACTTGGAACTGAGACGACACGTCCGGACCGTCCATCCTCCCACGTTCCGTTGCGCCTACTGCGACCGCGGGTTTACCCGTCGCTTCAACCGCGACCAGCACGAGTCTCACAACTGCCCTGTTGTGAGGAACCTGGTTCAAGAACCATCCGAGTTCCGCTGCGCGTACTGCGACAAGGGGTTTACTCGCCGCTTCAACCGTGACCATCACCAGTCTCACAACTGCCCTGTTGTGAGGGACCTGACCCAAGACCGACTGTCTAGGTTGTCCTCTCCTCCTCTTCCTCACAACAACCAGTCGCTGCGCCAAGGAGCCAGCGCCGAGCCCCGATCGCACCAGATGCCTAGCGCCGAGCCGCGACCAGGACCGAGCACCGAGCCACAGCCAGGTCCCAGCACCGAGCCCCAGCCCCGCCCAGGACCTAGCGCCGAGCCTCAGACCATCGATGACGAGATGGAGGGTGGCGGCCGCCCCATGTTCCAGCTCGTGCATCGGGCCTTCCGGAGTCGCCTCCTCACCTACCGCCTGGCCCGGCCGTTAGACGCCTTGCTGACCGTTGAGGATGCGCTGACCCTGTTGTTTGACGAGGTTCTGGACCTGATGGAGAACGTCATGACCCAACATCCGAGCATCAAGGCGAACATGGTCCTGGAATGTGAGTTCTCCAACATTCACGGGGCCACCTGCCTGCGCTCCTTCAACACAAAGAACGTCCCACTGACCGAGGCCTCCGACTTGGAGGCTTTCCTCTCCGCGACGTTCGAGACGATCGTGAAGAAGAAGGAGCAGTGTGAACTGGTAGGTAGCGGCTGGACCTACCTGCGTATACGCGACTTAGAGATCCGCGTGAACCAGTATACGCCGCTCGGAGGCAGAGCCTTTATGCAGCTGCCAAAGGCTATCGCAGATATACACGCTGTTGTCAATGTGCAAAACGCTGATGACATGTGTTTCATGTACGCCATCCTGGCCAAGTTCGTTGCACAACACGCAGAGAGACCTGCAGCGTATACACCGGATGTCATCGCCCGCTACGACTGGACCGGCCTGCGTTTCCCCGTGACGCTCAAGGACATCAAGATCTTTGAGGGCAAGAACAACATCAGTGTAAACGTCTACGGGATCGAGCGAGCGATGGTGGGGAGACGCCCCGATGGGGCGCCAGAGTTCAAGGACCGCGTGTTCCCGCTGAAGATATGCAAGCGGGAGCGCGAAGACCACAGAGACCTGCTGTACATGACCATCGATGGGGACAGCCACTACGCATACATCAAGGACCTGGGTCGACTGGTCCGGCCCCAGCTCACCAAACGTGAAAATAGGATTTACATCTGTAAGCGGTGCTTCGCTTACTTCGACAATCGGCCCAGCAAGCTAGGGTTGACGGGTGCCCAGCGCCTCGAGGAGCACAGGCGTTACTGCTACGCCAAGGCTCCCCTTCGCCTGGACTTGCCGAAGAAGCAGCAGATCCGCTTCACCCATCCAGAGTACACTCGGCGCGAGCGCTTTTGCATCTACGCGGACTTTGAGTGTGCTCTGCAGCCTGTCGCTGTTGACCCGGTGGAAGCGCCGCCACCCGGCACGACGCCCCTGCAAATGCACGTCCCGTACGCCTTCGCCTACCAGATCGTGGATTCGCTCGGCCTGGAGGAGTTTGAACCGCGTGTATACTTCGGAGCTGACGCGTCCAAGGTCTTTATGGAACGGCTCAAGATGGACGTGCTGAGCCTGTGGGAGTTCCTGTTCAGCACAAGAGCTCTGCACCCTTCTCTGACCCAGCAGGAAATGGAAGAGTACCTGGCGGCGACCCGCTGCTACCTCTGCGGCAAGGAGTTCACCGAGCTGGACGTCAAGGTGCGGGACCACAACCACGCCCCGCCTTACGAGTTCCGAGGAGCGGCGCACCGCTCGTGCAATCTGCGGTACAGGGAGCAGCGGGTCATCAACTGCTATTTCCACAACCTGTCCAACTACGACGCTCACTTCGTAGTGCGGGAGCTGGCCATCGACCCCGGTGATGTGGACGTGCTGGCGCACACCGAAGAGCGCTACATCGCCTTCACCAAGCGGTTTCATTTTGGCCAGCCCGGGGACAACCAACGACAGAGCAGTTTCGCGGTGCGGTTCCTCGACACCTACAGGTTCTTGTCCATGAGCCTGGCCAGCCTGGCAGCGGGACTGCCCACCGACAAGATGCGCGAGACCAGGAAGCGGTTCCCCGACGACCGGCTGTTCGACCTGGTGCGCAGGAAGGGCGTGTTCCCCTACGACTTTGTCACATCACCCCCAAACCTAACTTAAACCTGCGTCGCGACGTTCATGCATCCTCAAACCTAACTTAAACCTGCGTCTGTAAACCTAACCTAAACCTGCGTCTGTAAACCTAACGCACGCATTGGCCTACCTTAAGTAGTGAAGTCGTGGACCGCGGTTACGTCATCACCCCGTGCCTACGTGACTGCCCCAGGCTGTTTACTCATTAGCGATAATTGCCGCGATTTCGAGAATTGTCCACCGCCTTCTACTGTACGGTACGTAGCTATGTTACTTAAGTGATTGTCATCGCTTCCTTCATTCAGTTTGTGTTTGAAGCTCAGTGTGCGTAGACGTTCTACTTCAGTGCTGTGCTAGTCCTTACCGCACCATACTCCGAGATCTGTTAAACGTAAGTATATGTAGTCTTATAAGTTGTAGTGTGAACCACCTCAGGCTGTTTACTCATTAGCGATAATTGCCGCGATTTCGAGAATTGTTCACCGCCTTCTACTGTACGGTACGTAGCTATGTTACTTAAGTGATTGTCATCGCTTCCTTCATTCAGTTTGTCTAGTGATGTTGCAAAGTAAACACAAACATGGCTAGTGCAATTGAAGTGGATGAATCAGTCCAGACGTTGTTGAAGGAGTTGGAAGCGATGGAAGGCTACAGCACCATGTACTTTTCTCCACGAAGTCCTGAACAACCACCGCCAGCACCATCACTGCCGTAGGCTCTTCTACTCCATCTTCGCTTAAGTCTATTTTTGTGTAAATACCTTTTGAGTTCTTGATTGTAATATGTTTGTGTGTATATTCTTATTGTGTTTCAATAAATGTTGTTGTTTCTCGTTAACTGTTGTTTTCACTTGTCTTTCTCTTTAGTATTTAAGAAAGAATATCGAATTTTTAACAATTTTGAAAGTTTTGTTTTGAAAACATGATAGTTTTACAAAATTCAGTTTGCATTAGAAGAGTCTTTTGAAAGTAAATGTCAGGGAAATGCAAGGGGTAGTAACAACACAGATGTATGCTGTAAACTAAACTGTTTGACTATATTTGCTTACGAATACTATTTACAAAATATACTTAATTATATTTAAAAAATTAGCCTAGTTCTGTTTACACCGGGAACTCTTCGTCCATGTCCTCCTCCTCATCCACCTCCATAGGTCCGCCTTGCTGCTCCTCGAGATTGTCTCGACTTCTTGCTGCGGGCAGTGGTGGGATGTCCTTATGCCCCCAAGGTAAGGTGTGGATACCATCAGCCAAGATGTAGCGTTTATCATCGGCCGGGCTCAAGGATAGCTTTTCTACTTGTACGGTGAAGACACGGTGCAGGTACGACTGGAAACGGGTGTTGACGGTGGTTTTCAACACCCCGTCAAACAGACATTCCCTGTAGTCGTCAGGGGTTAGGACGTTTTTAACAACCCCCTTGGCGACTCCCTTGGCTCGCTTGATCGCCTTGGATCCGTTGTCTTCGTCCTCAACGTCCATGAAGTAGAGTTTTGAGCGCAGGCCGAGGTACTCAAACAAGGATCTGCCGTTACACTCGTCCTTGAACTTGCCAATCACCTTGGCGTTGGTGGGGCTGTAGCAGGGGTGAGACCTTGGGTAGGCGCTAGTATCGAAGTCGTCCAAGTGCTCCATCATCTCCCTGTAGATGTCCTGGGATAGGATGTCGAACACGAAGCTGTCAGTGTCCATGTAGTCTACGTTCAAGCGGTCACCGTAGCGGTCCTTCATCTTCCGCAGAAACTCGTACATGAGCCACTTGCTCAGCTCCAGGACAGACATGCCGACGTAGATGGGCTTTTCCAGGACGATGTTTACCCTGGCGAGGTGCACGAGAGCTACGTCCTCCGTGTAATACGTGCGGTCCAGGAAATTGGACTTGGCCACGTACTTGGAGAACTTCTCCGGAGTGCAGACCAGCTTGACGTTCAGGCGCTTGCGGACGTTCTCGATGGTTTTGCCAAAGACCGCGTTATTCATTAACTTGAAAAAGTCTTGCTCGAACTTGGTCCTGGCCTTCTTCCGCAGCTCGGTATTCATGAGGATGTAGGGCTCTAGCCACCGAGACTGGCGAAACGAGATCGCCCTGTGCACAGCCGCAAGCTCCAGTCCGTTGTTCAGCGCCTGCTGCAAGACCCTGTAATGGCAGACGTAATGCATCTTGTCGTCCAGGGTGGTCATCAGTTTGGGGTATTTCCCTGTTGGCGGACGCTTGGTCTCGCAGCAGTAAGGGAGGTCCTTGTGCAGGTCGTGGAGGTGGGTGGGGTAGCGGAGGTCCACTTCGAGGATGTAACCCCGTTCCGCTTCGGCATCCAGCGCACCAATGTCTAAGGAGTCGATCTCCTCACGGCTGAGCCACTGGAAGTTCCCGGTGGGCAGGCACTGGGACATGGCCCAGCCGTAGAGGTTGTTGGCGTCCAGGTACAGTAGGTGGCGTGTCGGTTCGTCTGGGCGGTAGTCCGGACACCTGTCGTGGTTGGCCTTGGCGTAGCGGGTGACGGCCTGAGAGATCCCTCCTCGGATCCCCTGCTCCACGAACAGGTACATGTCAAAATCCTGCATCGTGTCCAGCTCCACGTCGCAGGTCTTCAACATGACGTCCCAAGCGTAGGATGGCAGGGTGTAGTAGTGGGCGGGGTCCAGTCCGTACTCGGCCAAAGAGGTGTCACGGAACTGCTCGAAGACGTCGGTGAGGAGGGCGATGTCACAGCGCAGGTACGTGTCGGCGTAGTCCTTGAGGTGGCGACACTCGAAGGCTCGCCACACGTTGAGGGCGTGTTGGTAGTCCTCGTCCTTGACGTCCTCCAGGGTCATGGTGTTCCTAAACGCCTCCTTGGGCGGCAGCTCCCTGGTCCTGTACAGCGTTTCGTACGATGTGACAAAGTCGTAGGGGAACACGCCCTTCCTGCGCACCAGGTCGAACAGCCGGTCGTCGGGGAACCGCTTCCTGGTCTCGCGCATCTTGTCGGTGGGCAGTCCCGCTGCCAGGCTGGCCAGGCTCATGGACAAGAACCTGTAGGTGTCGAGGAACCGCACCGCGAAACTGCTCTGTCGTTGGTTGTCCCCGGGCTGGCCAAAATGAAACCGCTTGGTGAAGGCGATGTAGCGCTCTTCGGTGTGCGCCAGCACGTCCACATCACCGGGGTCGATGGCCAGCTCCCGCACTACGAAGTGAGCGTCGTAGTTGGACAGGTTGTGGAAATAGCAGTTGATGACCCGCTGCTCCCTGTACCGCAGATTGCACGAGCGGTGCGCCGCTCCTCGGAACTCGTAAGGCGGGGCGTGGTTGTGGTCCCGCACCTTGACGTCCAGCTCGGTGAACTCCTTGCCGCAGAGGTAGCAGCGGGTCGCCGCCAGGTACTCTTCCATTTCCTGCTGGGTCAGAGAAGGGTGCAGAGCTCTTGTGCTGAACAGGAACTCCCACAGGCTCAGCACGTCCATCTTGAGCCGTTCCATAAAGACCTTGGACGCGTCAGCTCCGAAGTATACACGCGGTTCAAACTCCTCCAGGCCGAGCGAATCCACGATCTGGTAGGCGAAGGCGTACGGGACGTGCATTTGCAGGGGCGTCGTGCCGGGTGGCGGCGCTTCCACCGGGTCAACAGCGACAGGCTGCAGAGCACACTCAAAGTCCGCGTAGATGCAAAAGCGCTCGCGCCGAGTGTACTCTGGATGGGTGAAGCGGATCTGCTGCTTCTTCGGCAAGTCCAGGCGAAGGGGAGCCTTGGCGTAGCAGTAACGCCTGTGCTCCTCGAGGCGCTGGGCACCCGTCAACCCTAGCTTGCTGGGCCGATTGTCGAAGTAAGCGAAGCACCGCTTACAGATGTAAATCCTATTTTCACGTTTGGTGAGCTGGGGCTGGACCAGTCGACCCAGGTCCTTGATGTATGCGTAGTGGCTGTCCCCATCGATGGTCATGTACAGCAGGTCTCTGTGGTCTTCGCGCTCCCGCTTGCATATCTTCAGCGGGAACACGCGGTCCTTGAACTCAGGCGCCCCATCGGGGCGTCTCCCCACCATCGCTCGCTCGATCCCGTAGACGTTTACACTGATGTTGTTCTTGCCCTCAAAGATCTTGATGTCCTTGAGCGTCACGGGGAAACGCAGGCCGGTCCAGTCGTAGCGGGCGATGACATCCGGTGTATACGCTGCAGGTCTCTCTGCGTGTTGTGCAACGAACTTGGCCAGGATGGCGTACATGAAACACATGTCATCAGCGTTTTGCACATTGACAACAGCGTGTATATCTGCGATAGCCTTTGGCAGCTGCATAAAGGCTCTGCCTCCGAGCGGCGTATACTGGTTCACGCGGATCTCTAAGTCGCGTATACGCAGGTAGGTCCAGCCGCTACCTACCAGTTCACACTGCTCCTTCTTCTTCACGATCGTCTCGAACGTCGCGGAGAGGAAAGCCTCCAAGTCGGAGGCCTCGGTCAGTGGGACGTTCTTTGTGTTGAAGGAGCGCAGGCAGGTGGCCCCGTGAATGTTGGAGAACTCACATTCCAGGACCATGTTCGCCTTGATGCTCGGATGTTGGGTCATGACGTTCTCCATCAGGTCCAGAACCTCGTCAAACAACAGGGTCAGCGCATCCTCAACGGTCAGCAAGGCGTCTAACGGCCGGGCCAGGCGGTAGGTGAGGAGGCGACTCCGGAAGGCCCGATGCACGAGCTGGAACATGGGGCGGCCGCCACCCTCCATCTCGTCATCGATGGTCTGAGGCTCGGCGCTAGGTCCTGGGCGGGGCTGGGGCTCGGTGCTGGGACCTGGCTGTGGCTCGGTGCTCGGTCCTGGTCGCGGCTCGGCGCTAGGCATCTGGTGCGATCGGGGCTCGGCGCTGGCTCCTTGGCGCAGCGACTGGTTGTTGTGAGGAAGAGGAGGAGAGGACAACCTAGACAGTCGGTCTTGGGTCAGGTCCCTCACAACAGGGCAGTTGTGAGACTGGTGATGGTCACGGTTGAAGCGGCGAGTAAACCCCTTGTCGCAGTACGCGCAGCGGAACTCGGATGGTTCTTGAACCAGGTTCCTCACAACAGGGCAGTTGTGAGACTCGTGCTGGTCGCGGTTGAAGCGACGGGTAAACCCGCGGTCGCAGTAGGCGCAACGGAACGTGGGAGGATGGACGGTCCGGACGTGTCGTCTCAGTTCCAAGTCTCGGTCGAAGCGTCTACCGCATCGCTCGCACTCCACGTGGCGATCGGGGCTCGAGGAGGAGGAAGGAGCTGCTGCTGGCATCGCGGAGTGAGCCGCTTGCATGTGGCGGCGCACGTCCTCCAGGCTGGGGAAGATGGCCGGGCACAGTCGGCAGGCATGGTCCGCTCGTTGCGGTTGGGGCTCCGCCGCGGCGTGTGGTCCGTGAACCGTGGCGACGTGGCGGCGGAGGCTGTCACCTCTTGTGAAGCGCCTATCGCAGACGTGGCAGTCGTGACGTCTAGCGTTGTGGGCGGACTCCGCGTGCCGCCTCAGGTTTCTGAGCAGGCTGAAGGCTCGGCCGCAGACCTCGCACATGTGTTGGTTGTTCATCTGCAACAACGAATATGATAAGTCTCTTGCATTTACAAATTAGTCGCAACGAGAACACTTCATTGGTAACATAACACATACTTTATGCGTGGTAGACAAGAGTCAAGGCCATGGCAAATTTAATGTTAGTACACGGGTTTCCTCGTTTATTAAATTGGTTTTAGCAAAGAACAGATTATTCAACTTCTATTAACAAGCCAGACCTCTCTTTGCACATTCTGACTTCAAAGTTGCTGAACGATCATACCTTAAATGAGAATCTTACTATAAAGGGGAATGTAATAGTCTTCCACACTACAACTTCTAAGAGCTACATATACTTACGTTTAACAATCTCGGAATATGGTGCAGTAAAGGCTAGCACAGCACTGAAGTAGAACGTCTACACACACTGAGCTCCAAACGCAAACTGAATGAAGGAAGCAATGACAATCACTTAAGTAACTTAGCTACGTACCGTACAGTAGAAGGCGGTGGAACATTTCTCGAAATCGCGGCAATTATCGCTAATGAGTAAACGGCCTGAGGCGGTCCACACTACAACTTATAAGACTACATATACTTACATTTAACAGATCTCGGAATATGGTACGGTAAGGACTAGCACAGCACTGAAGTAGAACGTCTACACACACTGGGCTCCAAACACAAACTGAATGAAGGAAGCGATGACAATCACTGAAGTAACATAGCTACGTACCGTACAGTAGAAGGCGGTGGAACATTTCTCGAAATCGCGGCAATTATCGCTAATGAGTAAACGGCCTGAGGCGGTCCACACTACAACTTATAAGACTACATATACTTACGTTTAACAGATCTCGGAATATGGTGCGGTAAGGACTAGCACAGCACTGAAGTAGAACGTCTACACACACTGGGTTCCAAACACAAACTGAATGAAGGAAGCGATGACAATCACTGAAGTAACATAGCTACGTACCGTACAGTAGGCGGTGAAAGCGGTAAACAGTTCTCGGAACCGCTAATGAGTAAACAGGCCCGGACGGTCACGTAGGCATGGAGATGATGTCACCGCGGTCCACGACAGGGGTAGCGGAGTGGAGGAGGAGTGGAGGGATAGCGGAGTGGAGGAGGAGTGGACAGGCTGGGACAGTCACGTAGGCCCTAGCACGCGCCTTGACACGTGACGCCGCGGAGCCGCTCGCAGTTTGGTTTGACCAAGCCGGCATACGACGTGTAGTGAAGTCACATCGAGTTCGGTCAGCAAACAGCCGAGATCCCATGAGGAAAACGCGTTTAAAAATTAATAACGGGCCCGTTTAACGGTGGATTCTCAATTTTCTTTAAGCGATGGTTTCTTTAGGCCGCCGCCTGACATGTGGTGAAGTTTCATCAAAATCGGTCTTTAAACAGCTGAGATCCCATAAGGAAAAAGCGGTTAAAAATTAATAGCGGGTCCGTTTAACGGTGGATTTTCAATTTTCTTTAAGCGAAGGTTTACTTAGACCGCCGCCTGACATGTGGTGAGGTTTCGTCAAAATCGGTTGGTAAACAGCTGAGATCCCATAAGGAAAACGCGGTTAAAAATTAATAGCGGGTCCGTTTAACGGTGGATTTTCAATTTTCTTTAAGCGATGGTTTACTTAGACCGCCGCCTGACATGTGGTGAGGTTTCGTCAAAATCGGTTGGTAAACAGCTGAGATCCCATAAGGAAAACGCGGTTAAAAATTAATAGCGGGTCCGTTTAACGGTGGATTTTCAATTTTCTTTAAGCGATGGTTTACTTAGGCCGCCGCCTGACATGTGGTGAGGTTTCGTCAAAATCGGTTGGTAAACAGCTGAGATCCCATAAGGAAAACGCGGTTATAAATTAATAGCGGCCTTGTTTAATGGCGGATCTATGGGGTTCTTACGTCATTCGCTTCCTCTGGGATAGGCCTACACTCTGGAAAAAGTCCCGTGGGAATCGATGGATAAATAGGCTAGTTATTAATTTTCGAAAGTTTTTTCCTCATGTTCAAGGTCATCACGAAAAGTGCCGCTGGCGACCGGGGGGGGGGGGGGTCGGGGGGGGGCGTCGGGGGGGGGGGGGGGGGGGGCTCCTCACGCCAGGCGCCAGGTTTAAGTTAGGTTAATGGGTCACGTGACGGGGGGGGGGGGCTCCACAGCTCCACAGTGGAGCAACTGCTGTTGCTGCTGGTTCACGCCCATCCAATGCCCCCTACTCATAATTCTAAATATATTGTCTTTCCCCTGAAATTCGAGTTAGCAAGGTTCTACTTACTCCAAACTTATATATGTTAATGGTAGGATAAAGAGTATTTTATGTATAACATCGTAAATTCATTGACGAGATTCATGCATTTTTTACAAAAACACTAACCAGTTTCAAAAATAAGTGATCGGTCTTTTCAACTTTGTAAATGTATTAACTCCGCCAAATTACAGAACAAACGTTCTTTAATCAGCTCTACCAATTAATTTGACTCTTAAAAAATTATCCCTTGAGACTCAAATTACCTTATTACAAATTATCTTATTTTGGTGATGAGACTCAAGCCCGAGACCGTGATGCATTGTTGTTGTAAGGCCCTCAAGTGCCAAACACACTGTTCCGTCTAGTCCTTACATTCCCCCACATCAGGACCCATCGCGTTCCCGACACTCGTCATATGTCAGTTGCCTCCCTCCATACGGGTTGTTTTCCCCTATTCTATTGGACGTGTTTCACAATATTTCGCCCTCGAGCGTCTCGAGCTGATCCGATTTCAAAACACAATCACGGCTGAAGGATTTTTTCGTGTAAATCCCGATACTGTATTGGTTTTTATCGAGTACTGTCTATTGATCAATATTATTAATACTTATCATCCATTTTCCACCTATTTGTATTATTTACAGCCATCGAATTATTTATAAGTTGAGAGACAAACAAATCATATAATTTATTTCACAGTAAGACCAATTTAAACTTAAACTGCACTTAAAGGAATTAATTTCCTTTTTTCCACAGGGGTAAAATTTGTTTAGATCATTTATTTTCCAGCCTGCATTTGTTAAGGAACAGAACACAGAGGAGCTTACCTTTAAATGTTGTCAACATGGATACGGTATCTAAAATCTGTAAAATTAAGCTTTCATGCAGCTTTTAAAAAAGGGTACAGTATCCCTAAATGTTTCAATATTTCAATGTTTTATTCGTAATTTGTAATTATATTTTTTTGTCGCAGTGCTAATAGGGTGGAGGTCCAAACGTTACTTTATTCGCGATACTGTTTTTCCAACTGATAATTATGTTTGACTTTTTTAATTTGTCAAACACTTTATAATCGACATAAACCTAGTCAACACTCGTTTGGAAACCCTAATAGAGTACCGGTACACTACTACAACACAAATTACTTATAATATAATATTTAAACATATTAAGTATTTTAACTACAATATATTATCTAGCCAATTCTGAAAACATTCACAACCATTTCTACTAGCTAAAATACAACTTAATAAGGAATACGCGAAAGGAGAGAGAGCTTTCAGTTTCACCTTGTGAGCAAATGTACGGATTAAAAAGCTGTGCAGATATCAATACTACACGATGCTACAGAACCGAAGCGACTCTGTCCCAGGATAAAATTTCAGTTCGTATAAAATTGCATTGACGCCGTTACTGTACTTAATGTTTATGTAAATAATGAGATTTTGATTTGAATTGATTTGATTGTATTTGATTCAATTGGTTCGATAAAATGTGCAAACGTGCTAGTCATTTAGTTTTACAACAACAAAAAATACGTTAAGATAAGAAAAACCGTATCCCCTATTTACCATTTCTTCACTAAAATTAAATATATAATGTTTTGTTACCTTTTCATCAAAAAACATCTCGTTCGAAATTGTTTGAACACATATATACAAACATAAACCACATAGGAAACCGAACACATTTAGAAGTCGAACTAATATACAGATAAGGGAAAACACATCAGAACGGAATAAGACCAAAGGCGCGACGCGAGTTGTAACAGGACAATCAGCTGAGCAGAGACAGAGAAGACGCGTCAACAATGAATCAGCTGTTGGTCATTGTACATCAACGGCTGGTGACAGAGCGCTGGCGGTGGGCCCCACTGGTGAATACAGTGACGCCTAGAGCTAGGATCTAGGTATAGGGATTTTTTCCCACCACGGGGAATTTTAGGGTTGGGGAATCCTTTGGGGATTTGAGGAATGTGGGGAAAAGTAGGGCATTTTCATTGGTATTCAATGCTATTAATATTGTGTCCCAATTTAATTTTAAACCACCAGAAAAACTAAAGAATTCTCAATAATTTCTTCGTATTATTAACAAGCGAATAAACTCTTTGCATTCAAGGTTTATTACATTTTCTTCACTATTACACTGTTTTCCTTGGAAATGAATGATTTTATGGAGTAACATTTTCAATTTTACGTTACTCGTATTTTAATCAACACAGTAAACAAAGTATTTGGTATAACTAGTTTGAAAACAACTATTACGGAGACAAGTTTTAAAATTGGGGGTTTTCTTTTAGTGTTTAGATCTTTATTATTATTTGGAAAACCGTTGTTTGCTTATTACATGTCTAAACACTTTGTATACGGGATAGCCATAGCAGTGTTCATTAGTAAATTACTAATTGACTCGTTTTTCCCGTTTAAAACCTATTATATCGATTGCGTTACCGTTGGGTATTGTCTATTCATCACACCATATCGCCATCATCCTCGCCAACACCATCACGATCACCATACAAGACCTCCGTTGTGGTGACGACGACCATCATTAGTTTCAGCACGAGTATTCCTTACAAGCATAATCACTCCCCACAAGTCCCCCAGGCCCAGTTCTCGGTCCAATATAACAAATTGCAACTTGACACCGGATGGCAACAACACAACGAACATTTTATCGATTTCCTGCCAATCAAAGCGTTGTCTCACACCAGTTACAGGCGTTATTGGACTTTTTGTCAAATAACATTCAACTTCCCTTTGCTTCTTTTTCCTTGTTATAAAAGATGACGTGTGATTTTAGCTACAAATTACACCTCTAGAGCTTTTTGGATTCAGTTATCATTTTCTACGCTGTAAGAGTACCGAATAGGAAATGACATTACAGTATTATATATGTAAGTACCTTGGGGACCGAGCTTTGCTCGGGTAATGTCGTTATCATGTAAATATTCTAAAAATATTCCTTGTTACGAGTATATTAACTGCGCGACTCATTGAGTAGATCATTGTGCTACTGTTATTCGCGTGTTTTGGTAAAGCATAATTATTACCAAAGGTTTGTAACTCCTCAATCCAATCTTCCCTAGGGGGGAAATTGCAGCTTATGATAAATGACTTTCTTCCATCGTCTCACACCATGACACCATCACAGCACGACACCACGCCCGCCCCTCCCTTCATTACTCCACCACGTCACATCTAGCTGCATTTTTAAACTAATGATATACAAATATATGTTGTTTATTATATTAATTTAAAAATTATAATAACTAATGGTATGCAGAATGTGTTTTTCGCCTCTGAAATTTTACTAACGAACTTTATTAGAGGTAAACTGTTCATCCCAAAGTGAAGTGGCTACACCCGGGTATCGAACCTGTGGCCTGTTGCACTAAAATCCAAGGTGCTAACCCTAAGGCTAGCGAGTTTATTTGTTATGTATTTCTATAATCGCATTTATGGTTGAATAATTCCTAGGCACGTATGCAGTTACAATAAGACCAAATTCCCCCATACTATACAGTTTCCACATCTTCCACAAGATCAGGTCACGTGACGTGTTTTTAATCAGCTGTCTATAACATAATCAGCTGATCGGTTGTCAGGCCAACTCATAATAGTTGGACTCGCACCGATGTTAGGGTTTAGCGTTCGATTGGTATTGGACACAAAACATACCCTCACGCATTCAAATATTATCCCGTCATTTTGATATTAGTGAATTTCCTTATGGAAAGTGAACTATTAGCATGACCCGCAGTGAAACTTAAGCCCGAGACCACCATAGAAGTTCCTAAGGTGACCCCCTGAACACGTTTTAGGGGGTCGTTCAAAATTATTATATATGATATTATATATATGTATGCGATCTAGCGGTCGCATTTTTTGTCCGATTTACTTCAAATTTGGTAGCGACGTTCTTTTCTATAATCGGTTGGACAAGTTCGTTGGGCAAAATAATCGGAAAACTCTAAACCCCTTTTTTGGGGATTATTCTTTAAAATTTCGAGTTTTTGGGCCCAACAAGGGTCAGAAAAGCCCGTGACATAAAATTAATGCATGCATTAATATGGGAATTAGTGAAGCGAAAATCTTAAGCCCTCTTTCGTCACTCTGGCATAAATATTTACCAAGTTATTAAAGAAAACGTATCTCAGCTGAACACAGTACTTTGTCTTATGGGGTTTTTTACATTAGAAAAGCATGTTATTCATTTGTTGGTGTGTCAGAATCACCGTAATTTCACACATCAATGGTTAATGTTAGTCGTTAAACAAGAACATGAATGACCACATAACAAATATATTAGATAATTGAAAAGTAAATGGTGCGTTGTTAATTTTCAATATCGATAAATACTATTTAGTTTGGCCTGCTAAGGTGTTTAGTAATTTAGAGTATTTTGTATCAAATCTCAAAACGTTCCTACCCAAATGTTTCCAACTATCAGTGCGTGGGAAGTGTATTTTTACGTTTAATGATTTGAAATTGCAATCGAACTTATAAGCTGTTATAATGTATTCGATGTTTTTTCAAATAAATTGAGTTTCCTTTTAAAATTCGCCGGTGTACTGTGTTCAAGCGTCATTGAATAAATCTATTGTTATAAATATTTATCATTTAATTTTTGTAGGAATTCAATTATTTACCGATTAAATTCAACTGGTGATAATCAGGGAAAACCAATTGTCAAAATTGATCGTGTCAAAGTTAATTATCTGATTACAATAAACAAGGGAGTTCATTAATTTTCACACGCAAACACGTGATTGTTCGCTTCTGATTGATGTATTTACTCCCCTTCATTTGTCGTGACTTCTGATGAGTTACAATCATTGACAATTAAAACAGAATTTAGAAAATAATGCTATAGTAGCTTGATTTTCTAAAATACGATTGAATCGGATTGTATTTATATTACTAGTAATTTGTACACTGATTATTATTTTTTTGTTATTCTTTTCATAGAACTGGGAGACATTTGTCTGCAATCTAAACAGAATAAAATGTAAATTTACTTTTTTGGTTGTATTATGTTGCGATTTTGAATGACCCCCAAAAACGTGTTCAGGGGGTCACGTTAGGAACTTCTATGGTGGTCCCGGGTTTAAGTTTCACCGTGAGGGTCATGCTAGTAGTTCACTTTCCATAAGGAATAACAAACTTATAGGACGGCTTACTTTCGATGTTTTTGATATTACGGTAGTTTTGAGACATTAAAATGTGGACATAATATATTCCAGTTAAAAAAAACACAGCGGCTTAAATAACTAAGTATAGATGCCCAACATCAAGTCACTTATGCAGATATTTGTATTAGATTGTAAAGGTTTTTATAGCATTCCATAAATAATGCTTTGTTACAAATTAGAAGAAGGATTTTAGGATGAACCCTGTAGGTGAAATACGCTAATCTGAGGTCGGCGTGGCTTCACTAAGCTGACTAACCCAACGAGCGGGACTTGAAATAACTTAAACCGGTGGGCACGGTGTTTTATACTTGATAATCCCGCTAAATCCTTCACTTGTTAATGCAAGACCTTAACCCTCGTCATACGTTTGTGCAGTTCAAGATTCAAGGGGTCACGGGTTCAAATCCTGGGGTGTCTAAAACATGTTTGGGGTTTGGACCGCTTTTCCTCAAAAACATGTGTATGTAACCGCGTGTGAAAAATTCCCGCTGGTATTGAAATACACAATTAAAAACTAACCATAATTTAATGCATCTAGTTGTTTAGAAAACCTCATATTAACTATCGGCAATTGGAAATTAACTAGATGAAAAGTTCTAACTTGAAAAAACATTCAAAATATAAATGAAACATAGTATAATACAACCCTGATACTCATATTTGTGTCAGCAAGAAAAAATACCCCCGTCGCAGCAAACCTGCGTAATCAGCAAATTTCCAATGCATATATATATGGGTATCACTACTACCTAGAGCCACTTACCCAGTTTCATTACAAAAATACATTCATTAATAAGTGATATATAGCATTTTATTTATTCTCCATAAGAATGACATTATAACTGAGTACGCAGGTTTGCTGCAACAAGGAAGATAATAAATGTTGTTTTTTTGCAATTATCAATACGACTCAACCAGGTGAAGCTACATACCAAGTTTTATTAATTTAGGTTCAAAACTAAGGGAGATATAAACTTTACTTATTCTCCAAATGACTAACATGGGGGCCGAGTATGCAGGTTTGCTGCTACTGGAAAAATTAACAAAAACCACTTTTTTGTGCTAATATCAATATACAACAACTAGTCGAAGCCACATACCAAGTTTCATCAATATACATATATAAATAATCGAAATATAACATTTTATTTATTCTCCATCAGGATAACATTGGACAACGTACTGTGTTTAGCACTTTGAATATCACTGCAACGGTTGGACGTAAAACAACAATTAAAAAGCCAAAATGATTGTTTAGTAGAGCTAAACTGATTGTAGAAAGAAATGAGGAGTTTTTAATGAAATTATCTGAGGAAAATCTAAAAACCATATTCCCATAAGATTAACATGGGAAATTTTATGGACAAAATGTTTGACTTTTCTCCACAACCACTAAACCTAGCTTAATGATTCAAAATACTAAACTGTTTGTTTTTTAAGCTCTATAAAATGGCTATAACCAAAATCTAGTGTTTTTAAAATTTTAGGGTACAAGTAAAAAAAATGATTTTTGGAAAATCTTAAACCCCCATAAAGCCCCCTTCCCATAGACCGATCGATCTGGTTTCCGAACTTAAAGTCATAAATGTTACTCTCCACGTTTGTGCCAAATTTCATAAAAATCGGGCGCTTCTTTCAAAAGTTATCGTGGTAACGGACACATATTATGTATATATAAATTTGATCGAATAGTGTTTTTTGCATCTGGGGACCTCAAAACAAAAAGTTATCATGGTCTTGGGCTTAAGTCTTACCACCATGCTTCTACAGTAATAGGTTCTTCCCTACAGGGGAAATTCACTAAAAAACGCTCTTGCACAGTGAATAGCATCCCAGCAGCTTTTTTACCACGCCTTCAATATTTGATGAGACAACCACACGTACAGTTGTGTGTGGCGTTTCGTGTCTGCATAATTGAAGGGGCCAAGATTTATTCAGAGATTTATCTAGGAGTATTCATTTATATTCAATTTCCAATATGTCCACGAATGTAAACTATTCTAAATATAATCTAGTAGGACATTCATGATTAAGTTTGTCAATACACTGAGAATAAATGATAAACATACGATTATAATCACTTGACTAGATAAAATGATCGGGAAATATTGAAACTCAAAAGGTTAATGTTTAGCCTCGTACAGAAATTAAACATTTAATTATTGATTGTTGTGTTTCAGTTCCTACAGCTAATCAATAACTGAGCAAACAAGATCCTTCGGTGATGTAATTACAAGGGATGACAATTACAAAGCCTTTTCAACAGGAAGTTTAAACGCGCTCAACAGTATAGTTGAGACTGAAACCATCTGATCCAGGACCAAACTCTTGTATTTTACACTTATTCAACACCAGGCTAATGATGGATCACATAACTTCTACTTCGTGCATCAAAAGTGGGTCACATAAACATCCCGACCCGACAGATATTGATGCAGCTAAACTAACTGGCTAAACTAACTAACTAATAGGACAAGCTGTGTTTAAACTGTCCCCATTTCGGCTTCTAGTTAAAAGTTTCCTTATTATCTAAATTCCGCAGCTTCCACGCTTAGATACTATTGTAATTTATCAGAATAACGAGTTTGCACGCAGCACACTGACGAGAGGGAAGTGAATTTCCACATACAAAACTTTTAAAACTCAAAATCAGTCTAAAAACATACATTTATTCCAATTTTATTGAAATCCAAAAACATTGATTTTTTTGGCTGTTTTGATGCTCCTGGTTTCATATACCTGCAATGCTGAGGATACAATTTTGCGCATTATAAAGTTAGGAGAAGGTCCAGTCAGGCTTGAAAGTAGGCGTGAGGTTGCTGGGAATGATAAAAGTACACCAACAAATGAATAACAGGCTTTTATAATGTAAAGCGCCCATAATACAACGTAATGTGTTTAGTCGATACACATTTTCTTTAATAACTCGGTAAATTTTAATACTAGAATGACGAGAGATGGCTTATAACTTTCGGCTCAATAAATCCCATCTTTTTAACACAAACCTAGTCAACACTCGTTTGGAAACCCTAATAGAGTACCAGTACACTATTACAACACAAATTAGTTATAATATGTGAAAATAATTTAATATTTAAACATATTAAGTATTTTAATTACAATATATTATCTAGCCATTTCTGATCACACTTACTTATCCACTAGCTAAAATACAACTTAATAAGGAATACGCGAAAGGAGAGAGAGCTTTCAGTTTCACCTTGTGAGAAAATGTACGGATTAAAAAGCTGTGCAGATATCAATACTACACGATGCTACAGAACCGAAGCGACTCCAGTCCCAGGATATGAAACGTTCATCCATCAACACGAGGAACAGAGAAATCTCTCATTCAATTTATCTTGTAAATGGTTGAAACTAACTTAAAATATACCCCGGTAGCAGCAAACCTGCATACTCAGTGAATTTCCAATTCATACTAATTTATCTTAATGACACATAAAGCCACATACCAAGTTTCATCAATATACATTCATAAATAAACGATTTATGACATTTTAATTATTCTCCATAAGAATAACATGGTGGCTGAAGTATAGAACACTAAAAATGGGTTTTTATACAAATATCAATATAACTCAACTAGTTAAAGCCACATACCAAGTTCTATTAATTTATGTTCATAATTAAAGGAGATAACACGTTACATATTCTCCATAAGAATAACATGGGGCTGAGTATGCAGATTTGCTACTACGGGAACTATCGGCCAAAAAAGTGTTTTTGTGCAAATATCAATAGACCACAATTAAATGAAGCAATATACCAAGTTGCGTCAGGATAAGTTGATAAATAAGCAAGATATACAATTTTTCTTATCCTCCATAAGAATAACATTGGACAATGTACTGTGTTTAGCACTTTCAATATCTCAGTAACCAATTGACATAGAGCAATGATTAAAACACCAAATTGTCCGTTTTTTAAGCTGATTCCAATGGAAAAAATAAAATTTTACTTAAAAAAAATTATATGTAAGAACTCAAAAAAACACATTTTTAGGGTACAAGCCCCCCCAAAAATACCCCTTCGGATAGGTCGATCTGTCTGGTTTTCGAACGTAAAGTCCTAAATGCTGCTTTACACGTTTGTACCAAATTTTATCAAAATCGGACCGTTTTTACGAGAGATATCGCACCCGCGGACACACACACACACACACACACACACACACACACACACACACACACACACACAAACACACATATATATATATATATATATATATATAGAGAGAGAGAGAGAGAGAGAGAGAGAGAGAGAGATGTATATATATATATAGTTTTGTACGAATGGTTTATTTGGGGTCTGGGGACCTCAAAACGAAAAGTTATCATGGTCCCGGGCCTAGGTCTTACCATGCCGACTACGGTAATAGCTTCTTCCCTATAGGGGAAATTCACTAAACTAATAGTTTAGGATTAGAGGCTAGAGAATGTGCTTTTAAATTTAAAATTTGTTTACAAAGAATCGTAAATGCACCATAATATATCAAACAACGGCAACGATTGATAATGGGACATTTAAACTAACCCATATGAACCAGAGTGGAATGGCACTACGTTGCGGTGTACAGCTTACTGTATTTACTTGGTCCAATCAAATGCTGAAGCTATAAATAATACATTCGCATCGCTATGCTAATTATGATTGATAGTTTTTCATTTCACATACAGATTAATAGTAGCCCAGTCAATAAAGGTTTTCTATCGCAACTAATTAGGGGAAAGCTGAATTTTTTATATGTGATAGACCCTTATGAGACGTGTATTTTCTCAAAAGTCCCCGCCTCTCCCCCTTGTGCTTCCCCCCCAATCCTCCCTTTTAGCTTAAAAATGCAGAGTTTCACTAGAACGCCTATAATTGCCTTAAAGTATATCGTAGCGAATTATTTTTTTTTTATTTTGTTCCTTATTACTTTTTTAAAAAGTTCATTCCTTATGCATGTTTCGTTAAAATTACTATTTAAGCCGTTATTAGACAACAAAAACAAATAATTGGTTTCTTAATTGATTTAAATTTACATTGTTAACCATATTTCCAAAACTATTTAAAATACACAAAAGTACTTGGAATAAATATTGTAGTCTGTATTTTGAGCTTTAAAATGGTATAAGTGATTGCATGTTTGTGATTATCACTTGCGCTTGGAATGTCATCTAAGGGTGCGCTAGCGCGCCGCCCCGCACCGACGACGACGACGCTCGACGCCGCGTGGTCCGACGTGACGGATATTAATAACTATCAGTAATATTCTGATAGTTGTTTGTTTTTCTTTACTGCCTTAAGGCTTTTAGGTAAACATTGAATATCAATCCGAAGATAGTGGTCTTGTGATATTATAAATGATAGGCCTAACATTACTAAATAGAATGTTAAAAATATTTAATTTAAAAATCGTAAATAAAAATATTGTATTTGCTCTTTTATTTAAATACCGTGAAAAAAATGGGAAAATAAATGGACTAGAAACTTTGTATAGCGATCTAGTATCAGGCAATAAGGCAGTGGAAGAAGTGCAGGATGATGCGATATTGAAAGAGACAATTAAATATATTGATACCCGAGAAAATGCAATACAAGAAAGTAGTGGAACAGCAAAATTATGGATTAACCTTTTGCATTTCATTGACCTGATGCTTAGATTCATTACTGCCGAAAGAACGGGGGATTGGAAAATGCATCTGAACTCTATTATTGACATGCTCCCACTTTTTCACGCATCAGGGCATCTTCCTTCTTCAAAATCAGCACACATGTATGTCCAAAGTATGCTGCAGCTAGAGGATAAAGTGTCCAAGCAAGAATTTAAACTTCTAACTGAAAACGGTTACTTTACAATACGAAGAAGCAACAAAAGTTGGTCCGGAACATGGTCGGACATGATAATAGAGCAGTGTCTCATGCGACCCATGAAGTCAGTAGGAGGGTTGACACATGGCCGTGGAGTATCCGACAACGCTATATGTAAGTGGATCCTTGCGACACCCTACTGTGTAAAAAACCAAGAAAGCCTAGGGGAATTCACTGGAACAGGTTTGAGTTTTACAGAACAACATGTGGAGCTACGTGAGTCAAGAAGAAATAGGGATGTTCTAGATATAGGGAAATTCACATCGTGGCTACGACAGCATAACCCTTTTACTAAGCTCTCAGGAGAGCTCGTGTCCTTATCTTCAGGCTTTATTTCCGACACAAGTGTTAATTGCGATAGTGCTTATGAGGTTGGCCTAGCATCAATACAAAAGATGAAAGGATGTACCTTTGGAAATTTGACTCTAAGGAGAAAAGACATGGTAATCAACCAGGGAAAACACAAATTGGTAACTATTGGAACAAGACAAGTCACAGTAAATTCTCAGCAATTATTTAATCGAATCCTGTGCATTACAGATAGTATAGTCCCTATAAGCTAAAGAACTACTTAAGTTATAAATTGGCTTCGAAACCCCCTTCTATTTTTGATGAAATTTCCCTTCGTAAAGGAACTAAATCTTCAATGGTAAAAGTGTTTAGCGAAAGTGTTCTCGATGAAGTTGACTTGGAAAATGCGTCATTTGTCATTGATGGCGGACATCTACTTCATTCTGTTGTATGGCCAACTAAAAGTACGTACGGCGATATTGTCAAATCATACTCATGTTATGTAAATGCTAAATTTGGGAAAACTCAACCATTGTTTTCGATGGATATTCACACGAACCATCTACTAAAGATGAAGAGCAAAGGAGAAGATCAGCTAATATCTCATCGTGCGATACTGAATTCAACAGAAACGCACAATGTTTGACTAAGAAAGAAGCTTTCCTATCAAATAAAAAGAACAAAGAAAGAATTATCGAGGAACTGTGTCACGAGTTGAATGAATCTGGTTCTAAGACAGTCAAAGCAACAGGGGATGCTGATGTTGACATCGTTCAAACTGGCATTCAGCAGCTCATAAGTTCCACAAAAGTGATTGTCGTTGGAACAGATACGGATCTTATTGTCCTTCTAGTGAGTCTTGTACCTGAAGGGAAGTCTATTTATTTCTGTAAAAATGTAGGTGGTAAAGCCCCTTTGAGGACATTCAACTGTATAGAGAAGGCTATTAAGATGTACAAAGATAATAGGAATTGCTTGCTATTTGCCCACGCAATAAGTGGTTGTGATACCACGTCATCCTTCTATGGGCTTGGAAAGACAAGAGCTGTTGAAATGATTAAGACCAGTGCAGAATCTAAAAAGATAGCAGAGATTTTTCTTCAAACAGATGTTGCTGAAGCTGATCTAGTGAAAAATTGAGAAAAATTTGTTCTTGATATGTATGGACTTGGAAGCTACACCAGCTTAAATGAAGCTCGGTACGTTAAATTTACAAGACTGACAATGAAATCTAGACTAAAATCAAAATTTGATTTAGCTTTGATTTAGCTATACTCCCTCCGACTTCAGAAGCGTGCCACCAGCATTTACTAAGGGTATATTATCAAGTACAGTTTTGGTTAGGGAACCGACTTGATCCTACGGTTTGGGGATGGAGACACGAAAATGTGACAGAACACGGGCAACAAATAAAAATCTTAACACCAGTCCCATCAAAAAAACAGTTTGCTCCTGATGACCTGCTTTCACTTGTGTCTTACTCCTGTAAGTCTAGATGTAGAAGCTACTGCGGCTGCAGAAAATCTGGTTTTAGCTGTTCCGCTATGTGTGAACAATGCAACGGGTTGTCATGTCTGAACACTCCGCAGTATGACGATGTAGTTGATGGCTCTTTAAACTAAGTAGTTTAAACGTGGTTCATTTTAATATTTTGTAATCAGTTGTATATATATTGCAAATTTTTTAATAAATTGTATATATATTGTAACATTTGTAATCAATTTGTTATGTGGGGTGGGTGGTCCGTGACACCGTCATATATTATAATATTTAAAAAATATTCGTAAACCATTTTCAAGGATTTGATCAATATATTACGGTTGCCGGTTTGGCCAGTCCGGGGCACGGTGGGTCCATAGGTGGTGGATAATGGAAATCCCTATTTATTACATTATACAGGGTAGGGTTAGCCCCCCGAACCAAAACTGGCATTCAAAATATAATTTTAATACCTTTAATCTAATTGCTTTCATGGCATACTTGGTAAGAAATATACAATGAATGGCAAAAACAATAAAAACTTATTTGTATAATTTATTATTGTTTCTGAAACCTTTCAATATAAATTAATACAAAGTTATAATATATGTATCGTTGTAACGAACTTACCTAATATATTTGCAATCCAAGCCGTGACTTACAAACTATTACATAAATTAAATACAGTCATTGTCGTCGTTGTCTCTTCAAAGTTCGTCGATCCACGAGGCGCCGTCGTCGTCGGTGCGGGGCGGCGCGCTAGCGCAACCTTAGATGACATTCCAAGCGCAAGCAATAATCACAAACATGCAATCACTTATATCATTTTAAAGCTCAAAATACAGACTACAATATTTATTCCAAGTGCTTTTGTGTATTTTAAATAGTTTTGGAAATATGGTTAACAATGTAAATTTAAATCAATTAAGAAACCATTTATTTGTTTTTATTGTCTAATAACGGCTTAAATACTAATTTTAACGAAACATGCGTAAGGACTGAACTTTTTAAAAAAGTAATAAGAAACAAAATTTAAAAAAAATTAATTCGCTACGATTTGTTCTATGGCAATTATAGGCGTTCTAGTGAAACTCTGCATTTTTAGGCTAAAAGGGAGGATTGGGGGGGAAGCACAAGGGTGAGAGGCGGGGACTTTTGAGAAAATACACATCTCATAAGGGTCTATCACATATAAAAAAGTCAGCTTTCCCCTAATTAGTTGTGACAAATGACGGTTTTTATAGTTTATTGACTGGGCTATAGGCAAAATAAAAAAATTCTTTTACAAAATTCACTGTACTTCTTATTTCAGTTTTTTCAGTATTGGAATCAAATCCGTCAGTTCTGGAGTTAATGTAAAACAGTTGAACAAATATTGCAATTTTTAACAAGGGAGCAGTTATGAAATAAATAATTCGGTTTGAACAAAATTTTATTTTGATGCCATTACTGTACTTGATGTTCATGTTAATATTGAGATTTTGATTTGAATTGATTTGATTGGATTTGATTACACAATAATTCAATTGGTTCGATCGAATGTGCAAATGTGCTAGTCATTTAGTTTTACAACAACCAAAAATACGTTAAGATAAGAAAAACTGTATCACCTATTTACCATTTCTTCACTAAATTAAATATATAATGTTTTGTTACCTGTTTCATAAAAAAACATCTCGTTCGAAATTGTTTGAGCACATATACAAACAAAAACCAAATAGGAAACCGAACATATTTAGAAGTCGAACTAATATAAAGATAAGGGAAAACACATCACAACGGAATATGACGAAAGGCGCGACGCGAGTTGTAACACGATAATCAGCTGAGCAGAGAGTGAGAGAGAACAGCCGTCAATAATGAATCAGCTGTTGGTCACTGAACAGCTGACTGGCTGGCGACAATGCCAGGCGTCGAACCCGACTTCTATCACAGAAAGCGACGCCTAGGTGCCTAGGTTCTATGTATGGGGATTTTTCCCCACCACGAGGAATTTTAGGGTTGGAGAATTTTGTGGGGATTTCAGAAATGTGGTGGAATTTAGGGAATTTTCAGTGACATTCAGTAATTTTATTATTTTGTCCCAATTAATTTTAAACCACCAAAAAACATTAAGAATTGTAATTCTTAACGTATTATTAAGACAGGCTAAGCAATGTAACTGTTTGCATTAATGGTTTTTATAAATATTCTTCATTAATACACTCTCCTTAAAAATAATTAAAAGTTCCAATCTTACGTTACTCACATTTTAATCAATACGGTAAACAAAGTATTTGGTATAGCTAGTTTTAAAACAACTATTACGGAGACAAGTTTTAATACCCCCGTCGCAGAAAACCTGCGTACTCAGCGAATTTCCAATACATACATATGACTATCACTACTACCTAGAGCCACTTACCAAGTTTCACAAAAATGCATTCATTAATAAGTGATATGTAGAATTTTATTTATTCTCCATAAGAATAACATTATAATTGAGTACGCAGGTTTGCTGCAACAAGGAAGATGAGAAATGAGTTTTTTTTAGTTATCAATATAACTCAACCAGGTGAAGCTACATACCAAGTTTTATTAATTTAGTTTCATAACTAAAGGAGATAAACAATTGTACTTGTTCTCCATATGAATAACATGGGGGCCGAGTATACAGGTTTGCTGCTACCGGAAATATCAACAAAAACCATTTTTTGTGCTAATATCAATATACCACAACTATTTGAAGCCACATACCAAGTTTCATCAATATACATTCATAAATAATGGAAATATAATATTTTATTTATTCTCCATAAGGATAGCATTGGACAACGTACTTTGTTTAGCACTTTGAATATCACTGCAACGGTTGGACGTAAAACAACAATTAAAACGCCAAAATGATTGTTTTGTAGAGCTAAACTGATTGGTAGAAAGAAATGTGGAGTTTTTAGTGAAATTATCTGGAGAAAATCTAAAACCCGTATTCCTATAAGATTAACATGACAAATTTTATGGACACTTTTTTACTTTTCTCCACAACCACTAAACCTAGCTTAATGATTCAAAATACTGAATTGTTTGTTTATTAAGTTCTATAACATGGCTATAACCAAAATCTAGTGTTTTTAAAATTTTAGGGTAAAAAGTTCAAAAAACTGATTTTTGGACAATTTTAAACCCCCATAAAACCCCCTTCCCAGAAACCGATCGATCTGGTTTTCGAACTTAAAGTCATAAATGTTACTTTCCACATTTGTGCCAAATTTCATCAAAATCGGGCGCATCTTTCAAAAGTTATCGCGGTAACAAACACACACACACACACACACACACACATATATATATATATATATATATATATATATATAAATTTGAAAGAATAGTGGTTTTGGCTTCTGGGGACCTCAAAACAAAAAGTGATCATGGTCTCGGGCTTAAGTCTTACCATGCCCTACGGTATTAGCTTCTTCCCTATAGGGGAAATTCGCTAAAATTGAGGGTTTTCTTTTAGTGTTTAGATCTTTAATATTATTTGGAAAACCTTTGTTTCCTTATTACATGTCTAAACACTATGTATACTGGATAGCGACAGGAGTGTTCATTAGTAAATTACTAATTGACTCTTCCTCCCGTTTAAAACCTATGATATCGATTGCGTTACCGTTGGGTATTGTCTATCCATCACACCATACCGCCATCATCCTCGCCAACACCATCACCATCACCATACAAGACCTCCGTTGTGGTGACGACGACCATCATTAGTTTCAGCATGAGTATTCCTTACAACCATAATCACTCCCCACAAGTCCCCCAGGCCCGGTTCTCGGCCCAATATAACAAATTGCAACTTGACACTGGATGGCAACAACACAACGAACATTTTATCGATTTCCTGCCAATCGAAGCGTTGTTTCACACCAGTTACAGGCGTAATTGGACTTTTTGTCAAATAAAATTCAACTTCCCCTTGCTCCTTTTCCTTGTTACAAAAGATGACGTGTGATTTTAGCTACAAATTTTGATATCTGTCAGTATCTTATTATTTGGTGACGAAGTTTGCCTTACACAATTTTGAACGGACGTAATATACATTGCAGACCAGTTGAGAACAATGTAGTACGTCATTGTAGTGAGTCGGACTACGGAACCATGGCAGTGGCCATGTTGTGGGTTTGAATCCCAGCCCTGACATGTACATGTTATCAGTACCGTCTATAACGGGCCACTCCTTGCTTGTCTGGATACGTTCCTGGCTCAGATGTACAGTCTATGTGGACGGGCGAAGTAAGGCGAAAAGAGGCTGCAAACCTCCAAATGAAATATCCGGTACGAGTGCTATGATGTTGCCAATTGGGATGAAGAATCCTCAAAATACATTTTCTTTCTGGAAAGTTAGTATAAAGGGCAGAATAATGATGAAATAAAAAAATTATTTAATAGTCATATTTTAACTTAAAGAATAAGAATGTTGTGGCGTCAAATTGAGAATACCATACCATAATATTATTATGATGGACCATTGTATATGACCTAGCCATAGATCTTAAACAATTTGTAAAATCAAATTCCACAAAACACAACGATCAAATATGATTGCATTTTCAGTTTTTTTATCTACATTGTGGAACTGGATCGACTACAAAATTTGATTTCTAATCAAACCGCAATCAGTTTATGTGGATTATTAATTAGCCTACGGAACTCAAAAATTAATTTATGATTTGTTAATAAGCGAACACAGAGAAAATTCTTGAATGGAAAATTCCAATGATAGGAATCAGTAAACACCCCCCACCAATCCGTAAATCCCCCTCCACCCCCTCCACCCCCTCCAAACCACCCCTTCCACCCCCGACAATCCCCCTAGCACCACCTTGTGCTTTGTTCTGAACAAACAATGTCGTCTAATCCTATTAGTAAGCTGTGGTTCATGTCATTGTGAAGTGAATGAATTACACTTATGCAAGTTGGAAATTAAAAAGGAATTGTTTTTGCGTTAATTTACAGTGTCGTAATTGTAAATAACTGTATACCGAGCGATGACAAATTCTTCCTTTTATTTTTGGACATTGTGTTATTTTTGTTTTATGTACCTACGCCAGTGGGATTTTTTAACGTTTTAATGGGGAATGGTCCAAACCCTGGTCTTGTTACTATCTAAGGTAAACCTGTTCTTAGAAAGCATCGTTAATTAATAGCCCAATGGGACAAATGACAAATGACGGCTGGGTCAAGTTTCGAATATTTTCAACATTTTCCTATTCTAATCAGGATCAATCTGGTGAACCTCGGATTACGTAATCTGCTAAAGTACAAACGTACCCTTAAACATAAGTGCGTAGCGTAGTTATATTTTGAACACATAGTTATTAGTACCTATAAAAATATGTCTGCCTCTTACTTCTCCCTGTGAGTCCCACCACATTCCTCTGTACTAGTAAAATTGTACAAAAACGTGTGTTTTGTGTCAACCAGAAATTGTAATGGTCAATCAAATAGAATGTTATAATTATAATAAATAATTTACATGAAATACACGAGAGGCAGAGGCCTTTAGCTAGATATATTTACACCTCTGCCGTCCTAAGAATGAGAGCAAGTGTGAAACGTGTGAAGAGACATACAGTTACGCAATTATATACCAGGAGGAAGATCACATAACTCAAAAACGAGTTCGCACGCAGCACGCTGACGTGAGGGAAGTGAATTTCCACATACAAAACTTTCAAAACTCAAAATCAGTGTAAAAACATATATGTATTCCAATTTTTAATGGAATCTGAAAACATAGATTTTTTGGCTGTTCTGATCCTCCTGGTTTCATTTACCTGCAAAGCTGGGAATACAGTTTTGCGCATTATAGTGTTAGGAGAAGGTCCAATCAGGCTTGAAAGTAAGCGTGAGGTTGCTGGGGATGATAAAAGTACTCTAACAAAAAAAATAGCAGGCTTTTCTAGTGTAAAAACCCCATAAGACAACGTACTGTGTATAGTCGAAACACATTTTCTTTAATAACTTGGTAAATGTTTATGCTAGAATTCCGAGAGAGGGCTTAAAACTTTCGCCTTACTAATTCCCATCTTCTATATGCATCCGAGGTTTTTCCGAACCTTTTTGGGCCCAAAAACTCGAAATTTGAAAGATTAATCCCCAAAAAAGGGGTTTGGAGTTTTCCGATTCTTTTGCCCAACGAACTTGTCAAACCGATTACAGAAAGGAACGTCCCTACCAAATTTGAACATAATCGGACAAAAAATGCGACCGCTAGAGTGCAAACACACACATATATTTATATATATATATATATATATATATATATACACATTTTTGAACGACCCCCCAAAACGTGTTCAGGGGGTCACGTTAGGAACTTCTATGGTGGTCCCGGGCTTAAGTTTCACCGTGCGGGTCATGCTAATAGTTCACTTTCCAAAATAAATTCACTAATAATTAATCAAAGTATGTATAATTGCATTTATTTGTCCGAGTATATTATTATTTATTGATTTGAAAATTGAAAGTTTGTGAGGACTAAAAAATATTATAATTCATATTATAATTTATAATCTATTCGTATAACTGATTTCGATATTTTCCTATTTACTGCAACGGCTAGAGGTAAAATCCAATAAAAAACATAACTATAGATCAGTCAAACTAATATTAAATATAAAAATACCACGTATATATTTTAAATTATATTTTAATTCCCTTTAATAACTTCATTAGTTTCTTCATCTTTTACGTTTTGAACTTAGCAAAATGTTGTTATTTTCAGATAATCAGGAGTATTACAATGTGCTTTAGAGTTGAGGTTAAATAGTCAATGCTTGTATTTATAGTGAATACTAGATAATTACCCGCCTGAGAAAGAACAAACAAATAAAAACATAAAACCTCCGAGATGGTTGCTCTTCTGAGAATCAAGTCAACCCCAGCGAAACTTGTTTACGAAGGCTTGGCAAGACGATTCAGTAATTACGGTGCTTCAAAAACAGTTTTAATGATTCCAATTTATTTGACATTCGGGGCATTTATTTGACATTTAAACTTCATTTTCAGTTAATCCTAGAGGTACGAGCTCTCTAATAACAAAAAATAGCATTTTGGGGAAACCGAGATTAAAACTGTGACATGTATGCGTTATGAAATTAAAGTTTGTTGTTTTATACGTTTACTTGTGTATTGGTGCGATGTTAAAATTAATTACATTAAACAAATAGTTAAAGATTGTAAGGGCAATTTAGTGATTACCACTTTGGTAAACTAATTTCGCTGGATATCAGAGAGAAATGTTTAATTATGTAAATTTTTGTTAACCTAAAGCTTAATTAATATATTCAAACCACTCGAATACCGGGAGATTGTTAGATTGTTTCCTATAAAGTCAGTACAACTATATCTCAAGTTGCATAACAATTTGAACCTATTAATTTTAATCGCTGAAATCATCTCGCAAAGAACTAAAGAAAACTCTGCATTTACTAAACTAAGACCCTTGAATGAAGGTAATCAGTTTATCAGGGATTATAACGTAACTGTGAGCCGTCTTTTGAAAGCCTTTTGAAGTTTGAAACACCCCGATCTACGCAGAATATTAGTAAATTTTCTATGGAAAATTGAAATATTAGCATGACCCTTACGGTGATACTTAATTCCGGGATAGAGGTTCCTAACGTGACCTCCTGAACACGTTTTGGGGGTCGTTATAAATTGTATATGTGTGTGTGTATGTGTGTGTGTTTGCACTCTAGTGGTCGCACGTTTTGTCAGGATTACTTCAAATTTAGTAGGGACAATCCTTTCTAGAATCGATTGGACAAGTTCGTTGGGGAAAAACAATTGGACAATTCCAACCTCCTTTTTGGGAATTTTCAAAGTTTGAGGTTTTGGGCTTAAAAAGGGTCTAAAAATTCCCGGATGTAAAATTAATGCATGTCACAAGGTTGAGATTAATTAGGTGAAACATTTAAGCCCTCTTTCATCATTATAGCACAAATAATTACCGAGTTATTAAACAAAATGTATATTGATTAAATACAGTACGTTGTCATATGGGGATTTTACATTAGAAACATGACCACTAGGTCACCGGACTTATACGAGTAAAACCGAACTGTCCGGTCAAAAACCGGACGGTTGACAACAATAACCGGTACCATTATAAAAGAATTGCCATGTTGATTTGCCGCCTTATAACCCCTTATAATTTACATCCTTCTAAGTTTCAATGACAATCCTATCTCAGAGAAACGAATGTCATTTAATTTCGAATTTTATAAAGGAAGTTTGAACTATCGTGATTTTGAATTATAGAGGCAAAGGAAACAAACTTCAATGAATTCAGATCTGGAGGAAACAAAGTATACGCATAGGTTCATGTTTCAACAGGTTTTTTTTAGTTCGAATTCCAGAAGCTTACGGTATCACAGTTCGTACTGTAGAGGTTGACTTCAAATTTAAGAGGTAACGTTTCGAATTCAAGATGCTCGAGTATAAACGTATTCGAATTTAGAATATTATGCGTTAAAAACACTTGGAATCATCGGTATATTACTGTTAGAATATTAGAGGTTTTCTAAAGAGAACAAACAAAAGTTACTAATTATAGAGGTTTTCGAATAATCGACGTTCGCATTAGTGAGGTTCTGCTGTACTAGCACTACAGCATTGACAGATGTTTAAGGCATAATGTAAATACAAATACTGCTGACTACTGGAATGGCAACACCCATTTGTTTTTTGCTTTGATGCAGCATTAAACAAATTCAACCTGGGTTTTTCTGGGTTTTTTACTGTAATGGAATAGTATATTTTAAAACTAGTGGGAAAAGTGTGATTTTTCCTGGTGCTCGTCTACGACTCGCAATTTCCAGGACGAGCGCCTGGTGTACCAACAATTACCTGGTGCGTTTTGAACATATTACAGCAACAATTTATTTGATACAACAGCAAAAAATATGAACAAAATACGAAGTAAAGTAAACACAATAACCAACACAATGTTTTAAGCAGATGGGCATTATTTCAATATTGTATTGTATTGCTTGGCTGATTTATAATAAGCTGATTTTTCCTCACTAGTGAGAATATAATTCTTTCGTCATTCGACGCGGGAACATATAACTTTCAATAGTAAAATGCAGCTGGAAACTTGCTGTTTTCATTTAAAATAACATATGTTCCTTTGTTGTCTTTTCCGATCAGTAAAATTAGATACATGTTAATCTAATGGTGAAAGCCTATTTTTGCCGGGCAGTTCTTTTCCGATCAGTTTTAGAAGTTACAAACGCGACGCAACAGCTGACTTTCATTGTTGTCAAATCATTGGCCACAGTTAACCTCTCATTGACGTTACACGTGTGAAGCATATTATGGCATTATGTTTTTTGTAATTATATGACTTTTAGCGAATTTCCCCTATAGGGAAGAAGCTATTACCGTAGGTCTCATGGTAAGACTTAAGCCCGAGACCATGATAACTTTTCATTTTGAGGTCCCCAGATGCCAAAAACACCATTCGTTCAAATTTTTATATATGTATACATATATATATATATGTGTGTGTGTGTGTGTGTGTGTGTGTGTCCGTAAGCACGATAACTCTCGTAAAAAAGGTCCGATCTTAATGAAATTTGGTACAAATGTGTAAAGTACCATTTATTTGAACGAGTTCGAAAACCAGATGAATCGCACCATCAAAAGGGGGGTTTTTGGGGGGTTTTGTACCCCAAAAATGGGTTTTTTGGGGTTTTCACATGTAATTTTAATTTAAATCAAATTTTAATTTATGCCATTGAAAAACAAACAATTTGGTATTTTGATCATTGCTCTACGTCAATTGGTTACCGAGATATTGAAAGTGCTAAACACAGTACGTTGTCTAATGTTATTCTTATGGAGAAAAAGAAAAATTGTATATCTCGCTTATTTATGAATATAAACTGGCGAAATTTGGTATATGGCTTGATCTGGTTGTGGTTTATTGTTGTTTGCACAAAAAAACAATTTTTCGCCAATGTTTCCTGTAGCAGCAAACCTAGGTACTTGGTCCCCATGTTATTCTTATGGAAAATACTTAAAATGTTATATCGCTTATTTATGAATATATATGGATGAAACTTGGTATGTGACTTCACTAAGATGAGTTCTATTGATATTTGCATAAGAACCCATTATTTTGTGTCTTGTTGCAGCTAACCTGCGTACTCATTCCCAATGTTATTCTTATGGAGAATAATTAATATTTTAAATATCGCTTGTTTGTGAATACATTTCTTATGAATCCTGTTGAGTGTTTTAATGTGTTATGATATATATTCATTGGAAATTCGCTGAGTATGCAGGTTTGCTGCGACGGGGGTATTTTGTAGTATGTCGAAAAGTATCGTTCAATACTCGTCCGAAAAGCTCTTTGCCAGTGTTTGATCTAAATTCCATCTTGCACTGGCAAATAGCGCTTTTCCGGACTGGTAACGAAATATACTATTCCTCACTAGTGGGGATATGACGAACTTTACCTGGCAATATACGTAATGGAAAAGCAGCTGATATTCCAATAGTATCCTGAAAAACAAATTTTCGCCATAACCAACAGTAAAGAAGGAGAGCGGGAGTGAGAGAGTGTGAGAGAGAGGGTTGGAGAGAAAAGGGAGAGAGAGAAGGAGAGGGCTACAGGACCCAGCACTAGATTATAAACTTAGTTATTCGTGAAGTTCAGCATAATGGCGCTGGTTCAAATGATATTTGTTTAGCTGCTCACGCAGGATGTAGCAAAACGCTCACGCAATCAGCCATTATTCGTATTTACCGCTTGAAATATTTGTTGGTCGACCTCTGGGCGATCGCTACACCTGTGGGTTGACTTGTTTGGAATTATGAAAACCATCTTAGGGTAAAGTTTTTCACTAAAACATTTTGGTTACTTCAACTGTAGATGCCCCACATTATTCGTATCCAAATATAAAGTATTATTATAATAATAATAATAATAAAGGTAATGTTTGCCTTTCGTAACCGTATTCTATCCTATACTCCAATACGGTTTACTCCAATATACTCCAATATACTCCAATATAAGGTTTATTTGCTTGTTTGGTTCCAACTCTGATCTCAAAAACGGCTCCAACGATTTCCTTCAAATGTTGGAAAAACTAATTTCTGGGATTTTTTTCATAATTTCTAGACAGGTCTTATCCTCAGGAAAATTCAAATAATATAAAAAAACTAATATGAAAATTGAAACAAATTAACACTGGGCTTATGGAGTTTAAAATCAAAACAAAAGAATCATATCAGCTGTTTATAATTTATCCAGTGAACTGTCACAGTAATACTCGTGTAGTTTAATATTAACATGTGGTTTCCTGAGATCAGCCACTAAAACCATTGAATGAAAATTTAATATAGAGAGGTCATGTCATATCCAAAATTAATCCGAGGGACATAGAGCAATAAATTACAACTGGAGGGACCTTAAATATGCAGAAAAGAGGCAAATCAGCTAAGCAAATATGCTCATCAGTAGGAGAATGAGGTAGAATATTACTCCAAGTCATCTAAACAAACATACTGACCTTCCCCAAGCAAATCTCGGCCCCCAGGTACTGGTCATTATACGACAAATGTCCGTCTACCGTCCTGTCAAACTGAGTGGACAAACCGTTTTATCAAAACTAACTGCCAATTTTTCCCGTCACAGAGCGTCTATGACAACCCGTTTCTGTCCCTAAAGTGATTTACAGCAAAACGCTTTTAACCTCAATACCACAGCAATATTTTATGGCTGATAGATATGGACGTGAGTTCGAACAATTATAACCATAAATCAGTACTTGTTAAGAGTCATTCTGCTTCATGAAGCCGCTTTTCATCGTTTATATAGGAATCCTTACTTTCCCAAGTAAGTTTCATTTAAACTAAATGTCATCGAAAACTTATTACAACCATGTTTTATTAGTGAATTTCCTATGGAAAGTGAACTATTAGCATGATGAAAAATAGCTATTACTAAAAATATAGTAATTATTTATATAGTAATATAGTATAGTATATAGTAATATAGTAATTATTTACTAAAAGTATAGCATTATTTTCGCACGATGAAACTTAAGCTCGGGTCCACCATAGAAATTCCTAACGTTATTCCCTGAACACGTTTTGGGGGGTCGTTCAAAATTATATATATATATGCACTCTAGCGGTCGCATGTTTAATCCAATTTATTTCAAATTTGGTAGGGGCGTTCCTTTCTATAACCAGTTGGACAAGTTCGTTGGGCAAAACAATCGGAAAACTCTGATCCCCTTTTTTGGGGATTATTCTTTTAAATTTTGAGTTTTTGGGCCCAAAAAAAGTCAGAAAAGCCCCGGACGTAAAATTAATGCATGTATTAATATGGGAATTAGTGAAGCGAAAGTTTTTAAGCCCTCTCTCGTCATTCTAGCATATATATTTACCGAGTTATTAAAGAAAATGTATATCGGCTAAACACAATACGTTGTCTTATGGGGATTTTTACACTAGAAAAGCATGTTATTAATGTGTCGGTTATTTGTATCATCCCCAGCAACCTCGCGCCTACTTTCAAGCCTGACTGGAGCTTCTCCTAAACTTATAATGGAACAAATTGTATTCCTAGCATAGAGGTAAATGAAACTAGGAGCATCAGAACAGCCAAAAACTCAATATTTTCATATTTTTACAAAATTGGAATAAATGTAATTTTTTACACTGGTTTTGTCAAAGTGCTAAACACAGTACGTTGTCCAATGTTATCCTTATGGAGAATAAATAAAATTCTATATCTCAATTATTTTTGAATGTATATTGATGAAACTTGGCTTCAACTAGTTGTGGTATATTGATATTAGCACAAAAAACAAGTTTTTTTTATAGTCCCCGTAGCAGCAAACCTGCATACTCGGCCCCCATGTTATTCATATGGAGAATAAAGTTGTATATCTCCCTTAATTATGAACCTAAACTAATAAAACTTGGTATATAGCTTCACCTGGTTTAGTTATATTGATAATTGTAAAAAAAATATTACTTATCTTCATCGTTGCAGCAAACCTGCATCCTCAACCCTAATGTTATTCTTATGGAGAATAAATAAAATCATTGACTGACACACCAACTGTTGTATTATCCCCTCCTTGAGAGGATAATTAATAGTTGACAGCAGTGTACTCTGTTGGTGATTGGTGTAAACTACGACCTCTTTCAATCCTGGCATACACAAAAACAGGGACACATTTTATAATGGCAATGAGAAGTCTACTTCAGTATCTATAGTCAATGATAACATGCTATATATCACTTATTTATGGATGTGCTTTTGTGAAACTTGGTAAGTAGCTCTATGTAGTAGTGAGTCACATATATATGCTTTAGAAATTCGCTGAGTACGCAGGTTTGCTGCAACGGGGGTATTTTTAATAAATGAACGTAATTTTATTTCAAACATTTTTCACAATCGTCATTAAATAAAATATTGATAAATACAATAGGCAAACATTTACAAACTGAATTAACAACGTTAACAAAACTCGCAATGTCAGATTGTATTTCCCCTTGGGATAATCACATAAAAGGTTATCCTTATGGAGAATAAATAAAATTCTATATCTCAATTATTTTTGAATGTATATTGATGAAACTTGGCTTCAACTAGTTGTGGTATATTGATATTAGCACAAAAAACAAGTTTTTTTTATAGTCCCCGTAGCAGCAAACCTGCATACTCGGCCCCCATGTTATTCATATGGAGAATAAAGTTGTATATCTCCCTTAACCCATTGGCGTAGACATACGAGCAGGTCTCGTTCCTTACTTGTAATTTTATTAACGTGTGAATTGGAGTATAAAATTGGTGTTTTTAAATGGATTAATGGCATATTTTAATTAAAATATTGTTTTATTTCAGTTTAGAGAGTCGCATTGGCACACACACAGTAGACATAAGTAAAAATTAGCAAAATCAGTGTTGACCATGTGCAAGTCTCAAAGAATTAACCGATCCCGTCAACTTCCAAGCAAGCCTGCCACCGTTAATTTTACTTGGGCCCTCCCACCAACGTTGCCACAGACCGGTTAACTCATTGAGAGTTGCACAACTGGTCAGTTTTGGTCGTGTGCGGGAATCGAACCCACGAACATCGTATCGCCACCTGGCCAAGGTGTTTCCACGACGTAGCCAACTCAGCTAACACGACCAAAGGCCTGGCGGCGATATTAAGGGTTTTCAGTCAGTCCGCGCCCCTAGCGGATAGAACCGTAGACGCCCGCGGTCATTAGTTACATATTTTGCTACTAGAGTGCAGCACCAATCAATTCCCGTTATAGGCTACTACAAATAGAATAAAATTACTACCTCAATGGGTTAATTATGAACCTAAACTAATAAAACTTGGTATATAGCTTCACCTGGTTTAGTTATATTGATAATTGTAAAAAAAATATTACTTATCTTCATCGTTGCAGCAAACCTGCATCCTCAACCCTAATGTTATTCTTATGGAGAATAAATAAAATCATTGACTGACACACCAACTGTTGTATTATCCCCTCCTTGAGAGGATAATTAATAGTTGACAGCAGTGTACTCTGTTGGTGATTGGTGTAAACTACGACCTCTTTCAATCCTGGCATACACAAAAACAGGGACACATTTTATAATGGCAATGAGAAGTCTACTTCAGTATCTATAGTCAATGATAACATGCTATATATCACTTATTTATGGATGTGCTTTTGTGAAACTTGGTAAGTAGCTCTATGTAGTAGTGAGTCACATATATATGCTTTAGAAATTCGCTGAGTACGCAGGTTTGCTGCAACGGGGGTATTTTTAATAAATGAACGTAATTTTATTTCAAACATTTTTCACAATCGTCATTAAATAAAATATTGATAAATACAATAGGCAAACATTTACAAACTGAATTAACAACGTTAACAAAACTCGCAATGTCAGATTGTATTTCCCCTTGGGATAATCACATAAAAGGTCAAGAGTAAATCTCTGTGTTTCATATTTAGGGAGAGTCTGCAGTCGGCAACGAGGTAACGTGATTACAACGCAATTATAGAACGGTTTTTAGCTTTATCCAGAGAAAAATGTTTCTCCATTCGTGCAGTTGTGCTTGAGATTGAATTATGTAACTGAAATTTCACGGTGATTCGTGTAGATATTATAAAAGGTTATCCTTATGGAGAATAAATAAAATTCTATATCTCAATTATTTTTGAATGTATATTGATGAAACTTGGCTTCAACTAGTTGTGGTATATTGATATTAGCACAAAAAACAAGTTTTTTTTATAGTCCCCGTAGCAGCAAACCTGCATACTCGGCCCCCATGTTATTCATATGGAGAATAAAGTTGTATATCTGTAAGCCTGCCACCGTTAATTTTACTTGGGCCCTCCCACCAACGTTGCCACAGACCGGTTAACTCATTGAGAGTTGCACAACTGGTCAGTTTTGGTCGTGTGCGGGAATCGAACCCACGAACATCGTATCGCCACCTGGCCAAGGTGTTTCCACGACGTAGCCAACTCAGCTAACACGACCAAAGGCCTGGCGGCGATATTAAGGGTTTTCAGTCAGTCCGCGCCCCTAGCGGATAGAACCGTAGACGCCCGCGGTCATTAGTTACATATTTTGCTACTAGAGTGCAGCACCAATCAATTCCCGTTATAGGCTACTACAAATAGAATAAAATTACTACCTCAATGGGTTAATTATGAACCTAAACTAATAAAACTTGGTATATAGCTTCACCTGGTTTAGTTATATTGATAATTGTAAAAAAAATATTACTTATCTTCATCGTTGCAGCAAACCTGCATCCTCAACCCTAATGTTATTCTTATGGAGAATAAATAAAATCATTGACTGACACACCAACTGTTGTATTATCCCCTCCTTGAGAGGATAATTAATAGTTGACAGCAGTGTACTCTGTTGGTGATTGGTGTAAACTACGACCTCTTTCAATCCTGGCATACACAAAAACAGGGACACATTTTATAATGGCAATGAGAAGTCTACTTCAGTATCTATAGTCAATGATAACATGCTATATATCACTTATTTATGGATGTGCTTTTGTGAAACTTGGTAAGTAGCTCTATGTAGTAGTGAGTCACATATATATGCTTTAGAAATTCGCTGAGTACGCAGGTTTGCTGCAACGGGGGTATTTTTAATAAATGAACGTAATTTTATTTCAAACATTTTTCACAATCGTCATTAAATAAAATATTGATAAATACAATAGGCAAACATTTACAAACTGAATTAACAACGTTAACAAAACTCGCAATGTCAGATTGTATTTCCCCTTGGGATAATCACATAAAAGGTCAAGAGTAAATCTCTGTGTTTCATATTTAGGGAGAGTCTGCAGTCGGCAACGAGGTAACGTGATTACAACGCAATTATAGAACGGTTTTTAGCTTTATCCAGAGAAAAATGTTTCTCCATTCGTGCAGTTGTGCTTGAGATTGAATTATGTAACTGAAATTTCACGGTGATTCGTGTAGATATTTACAAATTCTTGTATCATAAAAATACCCCCCGTCGCAGCAAACCTGAATACTCAGCGAATTTACAATGAATATATATGTCTTAATAACACATTAAGCCTCTTACCAGGATTCATAAGAAATATATTCATAAACAAGAGATATTTAAAATATTCATTATTCTCCATAAGAATAACATTAGGGATGAGTACGCAGGTTTGCTACAACAAGGAAGATAAAATAATGGGTTTTTATGCAAATATCAACAGAACTCATCTAAATAGTCAATAGTCACATACTAAGTTTCATCCATATACATTCATAAATAAGCAAAATATAACATTTTGATTACTCTCCATAAGAATAACATGGGGACCGAGTACCTAGGTTTGCTGCTACGGGAACCATAAACAAAAATTGATTTTTTGTACAAACAACAAAAAACCACAATCGGATGAAGCGATATACCAAGTTTCGTCAGTTTATGTTCATAAATAACCGAGATAACCAATTTTTCTTTTTCTCCATAAGAATAACATTGGACAACGTACTATGATTAGCACTTTCAATATCTGAGTACCCAATTGACGTAGAGCAATGATAAAAATACCAAATAGTTTTTTTTAAGCTGAATTCAATGGTATAAAATTAGATTTAACTAACATATACATGTGAAAACCCAAAAAAAAAACATTTTTGCAGTACAAAACCCCACATAGGATGGTGGGATTTGTCTAGTTTCAAACTTGTTCAAATAAATGGTACTTTACATATTTGTACCAAATTTCATTAAGATCGGACCTTTTTTAGAGAGTTATCGTGCTTACAGACACACACACACACACACACACATTTATATATATATATCCATGTATACAAATTAGAACGAATGGTGTTTTTGGCATCTGGGGACCTCAAAACAAAAATTTATCATGGTCTCGGGCTGAAGTCTTACCATGCCACCTACGGTAATAGCTTCTTCCCTGTAGGGGGAAATACGCTAAAAATAGCACTTTTGGCCATAGAAAATCTTTCCTCATATTTATTGTGTACTGATGATTCTTTTAAAACCGTTATTTATGACGACCTCATATATGAGTGATCACGTTCCTGCGGCCTGAAGTTGAAGCAATAGCTTCTAAATCACCTGGTAACCAGTAAAGATTACCATATCTGGATCACTAACGAAGAAAAGGTAATGCAACCTTTATAAGCAGTAAGTTAACATTTATTTGATTTTTTCAGTGATTCCGATCCTCAGAAACTAATAAAGGTTATCCACGGCATGTTACATAATTTAACATACACACAATAAATTTAAGACCTTTAAATTCTACTTTTACATGATCTCAACCCTTACGGTGTCTATAAGACTTTTAAATATCCCTTAATCCTTTAAAACCTTTTAAAAGGCCTTTACATTTTTAAACGATCAAAGGTCAACCCATACGGTGTCTATAAGACTTTTAAAAATCCCTTAATCCTTTAAAACCTTTTAAAAGGCCTTTACATTTTTAAACGATCAAAGGTCTTCAATACGGTGTCTATAAGACTTTTAAATATCCCTTAATCCTTTAAAACGTTTTAAAAGGCCTTTACATTTTTAAACGATCAAAGGTCTTCAACACGGTGTCTATAAGACTTTTAAATATCCCTTAATCCTTTAAAACCTTTTAAAAGGCCTCATCATTTTCAAAGGGCAACAATACTGTATTATTTTCAAGTGGGAAAAGTGGTTTAAAAAAATTAAATAACTATTAACGTAGTAAGGTCTTACGTGTTAATATCTTAATGACCGTTAAAACATTTAATTAACGTATTTTTTTACTACCGACAAATGACACACTTTGATTTGCAAATGACCACCGATGTCAACCTGTGGTGGCGCTGATGGGGAAACACGCTGAAAACCTTTTAACCCCAATAATTTAAACGGCTAAATGCACTTGGAATATTCGACAGATAAACTACTAGGTCGAACCTTTCGTTTTAAGGAGTATTTCCTTGTACTGTATTTTTTAAACTCTTATCAGCGATGGATTTTAATTTAATATTGACTTATTTGTACTTTATCTATAGCATCTAGTATTTCTATTTTTCTAGATGAAGCCCAAATAAATTAATAATAAATTTCCCTCTATTTATTCATACTAATCTTCCTACTCTATTCTAACTTTGTTATAAGTATAAAGAATGGCTTCAAAAACAAAATGATCGTAACAAGTTGTGATATTAACTCATTGCGCTTTGAGCGCCAAGGGCCAATACAATTGGCTTTTGAATTTACCACCTAAAACACTGTTAATTACAGTATAAGCTATTGTACCATTGCGAGCTGTGTCTTTGAGCTGCAGTCTGCGTCATATGTAACCCGGCAGACCGAAATGGAACTAACTCTTACTACGTATACGGTGTAATACCACGAGGTCCGATACAACTGCTAGCCGATCAGGTTGGCTGAGTGGTGTAAGGCACTATCTAAGGCACGGGTAGTGCTTGGATCGAGGGTTAGAATCCCGTCTCAGACAGTGATTTATGTGCAACTAACAGAGTGCACCTGTCTGTGCAGGGTTGAAGGAGAGGGCGGACCTCAAGCAAACGGGTGATGGCTGGCAGGATGGGTGAATTATTTGTGAGTTGCAAATCTGGTCAGGTGTTTTGCTACTTTTTACCTTACTGTGTGTGACCACCGGAAGTTTTTTACAATTTAAAGTGTTCAGACATTCAATATTTTTTTTAAATCAACAAAGTAATACAGATTCAACCATTTAATTCACTAGCTTGGCGCTCAAAGGGTTAACGGGAATACAGACACTTTATGTGCGCGAATTGGAGATTACGATCAAAGAAGAGTATTAGTAGTTACGTTCAGTACCTAATGTGAGGTTTCTTAGGCCGACCAAAAAATAGCTGCAAAAATGTCAATCAAGGAAACTACACTGTATTGTGGAGCAAACCCCACACTAGCACAGATCGTGGTTTTATTACTAACATACAGACCTTTCCAAACCAACGGGGATGGTGGTGTCCTTGCACGGTGGTTGTCATATGATCGAAAACGACGAAACAGCTTCTGTGATCAACCTCAAACAAAGTACAGCCCGACGGACCACATATGGCTTGTACCAAATAAATAAGGCGTGGTTTAAAATGTCTATTATTCCACATAAACAACTAAAACACATTACCTCAACTTTTCAGTGGAGGAAGTTACTTGGAAAAGTCAAAGGTGAATATTATTCTACCAACTACAAGTCCGGAGCTTACTTTTTCAAGTAAAACCAATATTTTACTTTGAAAACTTGCCTAATTTATCTTTCCAAGGAAAGTGTAAGTTATCTTGTAAAATCGACGGTAGAACTAATTTTGTCCAAATCGGAATAGGAACTTATTTTGTTAAATCAGAGGTGGACCTATTTTGCCGAGTCATAGATGGTACTTATTTTAACAAGTCAAATGTGGAACGAATAAATTCACGTAGCTTCCAAATAGTACGAGGAACTAAATTATGGACAAAAAACTGAGTGAATTTTACAAACAGCACCGTTGTAAAAACCAATTAAAAAGTTAAATTTCACAGAAATATTTGTAAGTTATCTTATAGCGTTAGTGTCCACAATTGTACTCAAATATACTGTTTGCATTTAGTTTATCAGCCGAAAATTCGCTATCGTTCAGTTAGACATATGTATAGTGCATAACCCTATAGTCATTAGTTAAAGTGGAACCGATTTTACCAAGTCAAAGGTCTGACTTGATGTGTTCATCAAGCAGAAGCACTCAAATCAGCTGATCGATTGAAGGTGGAAACCCGGTTAAGGGACTGCTAAACAATTTATCAAGCGACTCCCTATCTAGGCCTTGCCAGACGCTATTGCAACAAGCACTCAGCGATATTGTCAAGGCTTTTGACTCTACCGAAGTCAAGTTTGGCGAGGGAGTGTTTCAACGCTCTTAGCAAACTTGAATTTTGGTTTGGTCCCAAGCCATGTGGGTATAGGTGGCAACGACTGTAGGAACGCTGAGAAAAAGAGGTGCATTTATATCATTCTTTGGTCTAGAGCCAAGTTGAAGCATAAGTAAGTCAACTGCTTAAGGCGGTCCCACACTTCTCGCGAACACGCCCGAATGTTCGGAGTATTCGCGAGAAGTGTGGGAGCTACACGAACTTTTGAATGCATGCGGAAACATACGAGACGGAATGATCAGTGAAAATTCGGGAGAATGTTCAAGCCTGTTCGCGAGAAGTGTGGGACCGCCTTTACCACACTAACAAATGGTCTAGGACACAACATCGTCAGCAATAGCACCGTAAACCTGGTCAAGCACTAAGCAAAATGCTGCTAGCATTTCAGGAAGCATATTTACACTGGAATTACAAACGAGAGTAAGGAGTGTCAACTTTCCAGTCGGTGTAAGGAGACTGCTAAGCCCATCTTACTAGAGTGCGGCAGACTTGGGGCAAGGTGAAGGGCTCTGTTTGATTGCAAGAAACCAGGTGATGAATGTGACGTTACCATTGGCGACAAAACTCCTGGATCTTGTAAATGACACGGTATTGGTTTACCCAACTAACGTACAAGGGGCACACAATAAGCTTCGGTTGACGTGTGAGGATCTTTGAATCCGCTCTTCAATAACGCATTTTATAAGTCAAAGGTGGAACCTGTATTTGTTTATCAAAGTTGGAACTTATTTTACCAAGTCAAAGGTGGAACTTACTTGGCTTCCTTCCTCTGCTGCTTCTTCTTCCTGAACACTCTCTTGACCCTGAGCAGCAGGAAGGCGGCTCTGTCAATGGTGAGGGCCGACGACGAGGAGTCTTTCCTATCCTTGTCTTCATCTTTCGCACTCATCCTATGAACAAACGATGTTCTGGTCAGGGACTTAAATAAACTTTAAAATAGTTTTATAAGAAGACTCCTCCTAAAAAATACATACTTATTGTGTCCGTAAAGGGTAATCATGTTAAGAGCCTAAAGTAGGCATTTATCGCTTGAGAGAAAACTGTTACTGATAGCGATCAATACACTTTAGACTCAATCACATAATCTTTCTAAAAAAATTCACGTTCTTTCATTTTTGATGAATTCGCGAGATTTGAGGTTTTAAACACATTTGAATCAGTTAGTTGGTCCAAAGCAACAATCACTAAGCTTTTATTACTTCAGCGAGCGAAAAAGTAAGGTACATCGAACAAAAAAGACTTTTGTTCACTTATCAGAAAACAGCTTTTTACGATCTGTTTTTAAAGCTTGTACGATGTGTAAAAAAGAACTTCAGGAGCGGTTGTAGGTAAACGCTTTTGCGTTTCGTTTAGTGATTTAGTTTTGATGTTTCCAGGAAAACAGGTAACACTAGATCAACTTAATGGGTTTTTCCCCCAAGGGTTTATCTTGTTCTTAGGCGGCTCTTGATTTTAGGAGTTCTTCAAATAACGTGCATTCTGATCCTCGCAGTGTACTTTTATAAACATTATTTGAGTCGACCTTTACATTGAAATTATTTAATACCCCCGTCACAGCAAACCTGCATACTCAGCGAATTTCCAATGAATCAATAAAATAATACATTAAAACACTTAACAGGATTCATAAGAAATACATTCACAAACAAGCGATATTTAAAATATTAATTATTCTCCGTAAGAATAACATTGGGAATGAGTACGCAGGTTTGCTGCAACAAGCAACAAAAAATAATGGGTTTTTATGCAAATATCAATAGGACTCATCTGAGTAAAGTCACATACTAAGTTTCATCCATATAAATTTATAAATAAGCGATATATAACAACTTTATTATTCTCCATAAAAATAACATGGGGACCGAGTACCTAGGTTTGCTGCTACGGGAACCATAGGCGAAAAATTGTTTTTTTTTTGCAAACAACAATAAACAGCACAACCAGATGAAGCCATATCTCAAATTTCGTCAGTTTTTGTTCATAAATAAGCAAGATATACAATTTATATTTTTCTCCATCAGAATAACATTAGACAACTTACTGTGTTTAGCACTTTCAATATTACAGTAACCAATTCACGTAGATCAATGATAAAAATACCAAATTGTTTGTTTTTTATGCTGAATTCAATGGTAAAAATAAATTTTGTTTTAAATAAAATTACATGAGGAAATCCCCCCAAAAAAAATTTTGGGGTACACAACCCCCCAACCCCCCCCCTTCGGATGGTGCGATTCGTCTGGTTTTCAAACTCGTTAAAATAAATGATACTTGCTCATTTGTACCAAACTTCATTCGGATCGGACCTATTTTACGAGAGTTATCGTGCTTACGGACACACACACACACACACACACACACACATACACACATATATATACATATATACCAATTTAAACGAATGGTGTTTTTGACATCTGGGGACCTCAAAATGAAAAGTTTTCATGGTCTCGGGCTTAAGTCTTACCATGAGACCTACGGTAATAGCTTCTTCCCTATAGGGGAAATTCGCTAAAACCAAGATTAATAAACCTTTCACATTAACCCCTTTTAATAACAACAATCAACCTGTTCCAATCCCTCGCACGTGTTTCAAATAGGAATTGGTTTTGAATTTAATTGTAAATATATTACTAATGCTTAAAGCTTATATCCCAAGTGAAGCCCGTAATACCTTGTGTTACTGGCTAAACCTGAGTGACTACTCCGGGATCCACTATTACTAGCCTGGTGCCTTTGTTAGTGAATTTCCTATGGAAAGTGAACTATTAGCATGACCCGCACGGTGAAACTTAAGCCCGGGACCACCATCACCATAGAAGTTCCTAGCGTGACCCCCTGAACACGTTTTCGGGAGTCGTTCAAAATTTATATATATATATATTATAAGGATGAGCTCGCTCGCTACGCTCACTCACCTATCAAAAAAGTTTCAGTTGCCATTCAATTGTTTTTTTTTATTTCCATTATGAGGGTTGCCATAAGCGAGATATAAAAATTTACTTATTCTCCATAAGATTAACATTGGACAACGGACTTTGTTTAGAACTTTTAATATCTCGGTAACCAATTGACGTAGAGCGATGATAAAAATCCCAAATTGTTTGGTTTTTTAAGTTAAATTTAATGGTCTAAACAAAAGTATTGGTTTTGAAATAATTGCATGTAAAAAGTTCTAAAAACAAATTTTTCGGGTACAAACCCCCTTTAAAATAGAGCGACCTGTCTGGTTGTCGAACTCATGAAAATAGATCCTGCCTTACACGTTTGTACCAAATTTCATCAAGATCGGACCATTTTTACGAAAGTTATCGTACCTACGGACACATATATACTTATATAAATTCCTATATATATATATATATATATATATATATATATGAATTGAACGAATTGTGTTTTTGGCATCTGGAGGCCTCAAAACGAAAAGTTATCATGGTCTCGGGCTTAAGTCTTACCATGAGACCTCCGGTAATAGCTTCTTCCCAATAAAGGTTATGTTGCAGAAATACCAAAAATGTTTATAAAAACAACTTCTTAAAACTATAAATAGTCTTTAACTTTGTTTGAAAAGGATATAAGGGAGTAAAAACTTTAATTCATTCATCGTTGAAGGTCTGAAAAGTACAAAGAAACAATTTATCTCTCTTCAGTAGAAAACTAAGTTTCCAGATTATTTCAAGTTTTGTGTTTTCTCCCGTTTCAAGTTCAGTTGGCGGTAAAGGTTACAGGAATCCCGCTTGTTTCAAGGTAAAGTTCGCAACTGTTAGTCAACTTGGCAATAGCTTTCCAGCCTGTTTATGACATTAAAGACTTCATCCAACTCCAACTTATCGTCCACTTCTAAGGAATTTGTTCGTGGTGAAGTTTTTATTTTATCTCCGAATTTAACAATGAGATGTCAAATTAGAGGGGGGCTCTCGATGTGTCGAAAGCAATTCATAATTCCCTCTGTTATCAAGGCTCCACCCCACTGGTTCTCAATGTTCCCGTGTTGTTCTTATATAAGAATCGAATCAAATCAAATTGTCTTTATTGCCATCAAACAGTGTGAACAGCATTGGCATAAGTCAGTGTTACAAACGTGTACAATGAGAAGACACATTTTTCCAGGTTTTTTCACATGTGTTTTATGCTAATTAGTTTAACTCAATTAAACAGCTGGTTTAAGAAACATTTATAACTATAGAATGTCCCTGTGTTGTTCACCTTATATTTGTATACTTAATTTCACTGTATATCTGCCAGACCCCCTTGAGGAGAATCGTATACCGGCTGGTTGCTATTAATAGCTATACTAATCTTGAACAATTTTTCTGAAAGTTTAAACCAATTTACCATCGGAGGATATTTTGTTTACAAAATACAATAGTATATCTCATTACTAGTGCGTTTTCTACGTTTTCGATCGTGTACGCTATCGCCTTGTACGGAAATTCGATCAAGTACCGGCATACCATTGTAGGTGCAAGTTATGAACGATGTTTGTCATCACACTGTGAATAATAATAATCATGGATCGTCTCTTTCATATATTGTTATCAGGTTTACTGAGTAATATTTCTCGCAACATAATGACAACAATGATGTTTACATTATTTACATTTATCTGCTAACTAGATCAATAAGAACAGCTGATAAGAATGCACGCATTGCATTTCCGTTTATACTGCTAACCAAATGAGTAGTATCCAGCAATAAGTAGTGGTCATGTCGAATGCTCCACTGATATTAATACTATAGATTTGCATCAGGCAACTAGCGCTACCAAGGTCAAAATGCATAACTATTAATTACAGTGCGGGAAAAATCCCCAGTTGTTTTCCGGACCTGGAGTGGGAAATATTCCTTTCGGGAGTCACAGTTTAAACCGAAAACAGCTACTTTCGGTACAGTATTATAACAAGATATTCCCTGAAAACTTTTAATTAAAAATAAATATCGTAGAAACATTAAATACACCAATGATTAAAAAATAAAGTTATAACCACACGATTATTTACAGTGCTATTGTCACGGGATGACAGAAGATACCCCCGTCGCAGCAAACCTGCGGACTCAGCGAATTTCCAATGCATAATATTTGTCTGAATTCCACATAAAGCCGCAAACCAAGTTTCATAAAAATATATTCACATGTAAGCGATTTTAATTATTCTCCATAAGAATAACATTGGTAATGAGTATGTAGGTTTGCTGAAACAAGGAACAGAAACAATTGGTTTTTATGCAAATATAAATAGAATTTAACTAGGCGAAGCCAAGTTTCATCGATATTCCATCATAAATAAGCGATATATGACATTCTAGTTATTCTCCATAAGAATAACATGGGAACTGAGAATGCAGGTTTGCTGCAACAAGGAACAGAAAAATGGGTTTTTATATAATGATCAATATAACTCAACCAAGTGAAGCTACAAACAAAGTTTTATTAATTTACGTTCATAATTAAGGGAGTCAGTACATTTTACTTATTCTCCATAAGAATAACATGGGGGCTGAGTACGCAGGTTTGCTGCTACGGGAATAATCAACAAAAATTCAATTTTTGTGCAAATATCAATATACCAGTACTACTTGAAGCCACATACCAAGTTTCATCGACATACATTCATAAATAATCGAGATATCAAATTTTATTTATTCTCCATAAGGATAATATTGGACAACGTACTGTGTTTAGCACTTCGAATATCTCTGCAACGGTTGGGTGTAGAATCACAATTTAAACACCAAAATGATTTTTTTGTGGAACTGAACAGATTGGTAAAAGCAAATGTGAATTTTACATTAAAATAAACTGAGGAAAAGCCAAAAACCTTTTTCCCATAAGATTAACATAAGAGATTTTATGAGCAGGTTTTTTTGGATTTTCTCCGAAACTACTTGACCTAGGTTAATAATTCAAAATACTAAATTATTCATTTTTTTTAAGCTCTATAACATGGTCAAAACTAAAATTAAGTTTTTTTAAAATTTTAGGGTGAAAAATGCAAAAAACTGATTTTTGGAAAATTTAAAACCCCCATAAACCCTCCTTCCCATGGTCCAATTTTTCTGGTTTTCGAACTTAAAGTCATGAATGCCATTTTACACATTTCAGCCAAATTTCATCGAAATCGGACGTTTTTTACTCAAGTTATCGTGTTAACGGACACATATATAGATATATACATATATATATATATAGATATATATATATATATATATATATATATATATATATATAGATATATATATACATATATATAAATTTGAACGAATAGTGTTTTTGGCATCTGGGGACCTCAAAACAAAAAGTTATCATGGTCTCGGGCTTAAGTCTTACCATGAGACCTACGGTAATAGCTTCTTCCCTATAGGGGAAATTCGCTAAAAAATAGCAAGATTGCGTGACTCCCCCCCTCCGTTATGACCGTAACAATAGCTTTGACTAACCACTTAGATAAACAGAGTAAGTAATTGATAAGAAAGCCCTACAAACAAAATACAAGTCGCATTCATCAAATTTACTTTTCTTCCTTATCAATCATATTAATATCCTATTTTATTTATTTAAAATCACAACTAAAATCGTATAGACAATTTCAGAATGGTTAAAAACCTATGATACAATTTACTTGAGAATTTAAAAATTGTGAAAGCCCAAAAATCTACGATTAATCAACGATTAAAGCAATCAAAACCAACGATTTTGAAAGTTTTATTTTGAAGTAAGTTTTGGTTTATTTCATTCTGTTTGACTGAGAAGATTTATTTTATTAATTAAATAAAAACAAAACAAGTATATTTAGGTATTTTATTGAATTAAGACCACTTTTTTTCCTCAAGAAATATTTCTGTAATCTGAAATAACCAGTGCTATACTATTTGTTTTACTAGACAATTTTTTAAGTTGACCCGTTTGCAATATAACAAATATTAATACAGTCTTAGTTAAGTACGGATCTGTAAAGCCCCAAGCGAGTTAGAGGTTTGTTCGAGGAACCCTTTGGTTTATAAACTTCATAATCCCGATTGAGCCTGGGGCGGGCACTGAGCGAGCTTTCCTCCGCGTGTTGCGAAATTATTAAGTGAATTTACGAAATAGTTGTTTATTGAGAGCTTAAAGTAGGTGTTTATCGCTTTATATACAACTGTTACCGCGCTCGGTACGCGTCGCGTGGTAATTTTTTGACAGCGATAAACACACTTTACACTTTAATTGCGTACACAATTTTCCCTACATTTGCAATTTTGGATAGTTACTACAACATACAAAAACTAACGTTCATCTATTTTGGCTAGACTCACGAGATTAAAGTTATAAACATCGGGTCAATTAGCTTGGTCCAAAGCAATTATCTGTTTATTACTTCAGTGAGCGGAAAAGTAAGGCGCAGCGAGCGAAAAAGACTTTTTTCTTTAAACAGAAAACTGCTGTTTTACTATGTGTTTTTAAATCGTAAAGAAACACTTTAGACTCGGTTGAATGAAAAGGATTGTTATTGAAACGTCATTTTAGTTTTTGATAAGTTATTTACAAATGTGTAAAACGTAGGTAAACATTTTTTGTTTAACTAAAGTCCTTTACTCTCTTGGATGTGTTTTTTTTAGTTTTTAAAAATTTGCTAATAGGTTCTTAAATGGGGTAGTTACATCGACAATAACGTCCGACTTGAAGGATAAACACTATCTGGCTTCTTGCACAAAGAATATATGGGATTCGTACGTACGTATGGGATTGTAGTACATGTTTGTAACACTGACTCATGCCAATGCTGTTTACACTGATGGCAATAAAGACAATTTGATTTGATTTGATTTGAATAAATATGGCTTAGCTTTTAGCTTATTTTCGCTATAGGGAAGACCGCTGTTACCATGGGCAGCATGCTAAGACCTATGTCGTAGGCCATGAGCAATGTTCGTTTTGAGGTCCCCAGATGTCAAAGAAATTTGCTCAAATTTGTATGTATATTACAAGAGCACATATACATAAGTTCATTTGTATGTATATGTCTGCCTGTGGGTGCAGTAAGTTTATCCGATATTATGAAATTTTATAAATACATATACAGCGATATTCATGACTTTACATATAGTTTTACAAATAAATGGTTTTAATCCAATTTTAATTTTCGTTAATTAATTCAGAATAAACGACCAGTTTAATATTTCGCGTCACTTTGCCACTCTAAGTCAATTCGTAACTAGGGCGTTAAAGTGTAAACGATGCCCAATACCATTTTGGTATGGAATAATCAAACTGTATATCCCGGGTTATTTATAAATATATATGATAAAACGTGGCTTCATTTGATAGCTGTCAATAAATATTTCCCTAAAATCCGATCTTTTGTGATCCTTGTAGCAGCAAACCTGCGTACCTAATCCTAATGATATGGTTATGAAGAATAAATCGATGTATATATTACTCCACTCTTAATATATTATTAAATACAACAAGAATATAATGGGTCCATTTGGTACATATTTGTGAATTTTAAACTCGCTGAGTACGCAGGTGTGCTGCGACGGGGATATTTTCTCCTATAAAGTCAAAGTCTAAGCTGATTAAAAACAAATCGTGCTTTTCGCCAGACGAGCTTCTTCAGACATTTTCAGTTCAGTGGTTTTGAACAAATACAATTGCGATTGAAGTATGCACAGGAACCTCACCCCCCCTCCCACCCCCTCCCACCCCCTCCCACCCCCTCCCACCCCCTCTCACCCCATCCCACCCCCTCCCACCCCCTCTCACCACTACCTCCCCTCCCCCTCCCACCCCCTCTCACCTCCTCCCACCCCCTCTCACCCCCTCCCACCCCCTCTCACCCCCTCCCACCCCCTCTCACCCCCTCCCACCCCCTCCCACCCCCTCTCACCGCCCCACCAACCACTTATTCCAAGGCAGTGTTCGCAACAGTATCAACTTGGTAATAGCCTTCCGGCCTGGACACGACATTTAAGGTTTAATCTAAGTTTTACAGATAATTTACCCATATACTTTAATACGAGCTATGGCTGCCTTTCGGTGGTTGCCACATTTATTCCGGAATCCATTCCATTCCAATCCAGTGGAAATCATTGGCTTGAACGTTATTAGCGGGTTTGGGCCTCATAATTCGATTAGTGAAACCTCAACCCCAGTAAAAAACTCAAACAATAAACGGTATCAGGAAACTGACACACACTTTCTCCCAATTAGCCCAACTTTAATGAATAAATTACTTTTTATTTAATAAATATAGAATACAAAGCACGGTCGAATTTACAGAAAATCTTGTAAACAAGTTGTTTTCAAAAAACATCAACCCACATCCCTGTTTTGGAGGCACTACAGAATCCATTGCTACATACATGGTTTTAAGAGGGAAAATGCCTATTCCCCCCCTCCAGGGTTGTTAAGGGGCAACATATTTCACATTTCCTCTGTTGGTCAAAGCTAACTTTACAAACATATCAAGTTTGAACGAAATTGATCATTAAATAAGAGAGAAATAGTCATTTTTGTATTCCCCATAAGAATAACATTAAACAACTTACTGTGTTTACCGCAAAATGAAAATTTAAATTTTCTCCTCAACCAGCAATCGTAGAATAGTAATTCAGAATACTAAACTATTTAGGTTTTTGAGCTCTTTTTAATGGTGAATAGTAATATTGTTTTTATGTAAAATCCAAAAAACCGAATTTTTAATGTTTAATCCCTATAATTTCTGAACCCGAATTTTTACAGAAATGCAGGTGGTGTCATTAATGTTCTACAAACGGCTAAAGTTGAATTAATATCGTTAGAGCCGATTTTGAGAAATTTTCATTTTTCATATTTTTGGCGGTTTTGGGGAGATAATTACCCTTAAAAATAAAAAATTCCAAAAAATTAAAAGAAGCCTGGAGATGTCGTGGATTAGAACCTACATACCAAATTAATAAAAATCGGACCATTGGTATGGGCCCTAGCTCTGTACACATCCATACAGACATACATACAGACAGACAGACAGACAGACAGACAGACACACAGACATCACGTAAAAATCACTTTTTTGGGTTCAGGGATCATCAAAACGACAATTTCCACTGACAACTCAAATTCGAAAATATTGACGAAAACAATACTTTCTCCATATACTATGTATAAGGGGAGAAAGTACAAATTTTAAATGTTAACAATAGGCTTATGGAGCTTTAAAAATCAAAACTTGCATTTAAAAAGAAAGTTTAGATCAAATAATCATAATAGCTGTTATAAATGTTACGGCTAAAATGCACGACGACGTATAAATTGAGTAAAAGGAGAAAAAATACAACAAAATTAATAAACCCTAGTTATTGATACTGGTTGGACAAAAGGGCAATAAAAATATATCCTAACATTAGACGCTGTATATTTGCGTCTAACATAACTTGAGAATATACAACAAAATCGCATTGCAGGCAGGCCATTTTTTATTTTGGTTATTTTGGTAAACTCTAAATGGTATAATAATTGTGCAACTCCTCCCCCCATCTAATAAAGAAGGCGAGAAAGGGATTTAAAGTAAACTGTCCTTTACCAATATAAAAGTTATCTCGTTGTCTTCTATTTATAAAGTTAAGCATTTCTTTCTCTCTCCCTAGTCAGCAATGACGTGACGTGTTGTTTGCTTTTGATATGGTTGTTGCTGTTGCAATAGTTGTTGTTGTGTTCCTTTTCAGTGAATAACGGGAATTGTGACGCATAGCGGCGCGCTTTTATATCGTGCAGTAGATTCAATTGCGCTGTTCCGCCGGTCTCGTTCACCTTCCGGTCTGCCGTTTTGTGATGGCAACTGAGTCGTTTATCGTGCGACTTGTCAAAGGCCGCCTCCCTCCTCCCTTCTTGCTTGACTTGCCATACACCATAGAATCAGCATCACCCGCTCACTCGTTGTAGAAAATACCTGGAGTACCATGGATAAGTCTTAGTTTTTAAGTTATATCATATAACCAATACCCCCGTCGCAGCAAAACTGCGTACTCAGCGAATTCCCAATGCAAAATATATGTCTTTGCAAAATATATGTCTTAACACCGCATAAAGCCGCATACCAAGTTTCATGAAAATATATTCACAAATAGGCGATATATAAATTTGAATTATTCTCCATAAGAATAACATTGGAGAGTACGTAGGTTTGCTGTAACAAGGAAAAACATGGGGTTTCATGTAAATATCAATTTTACTCAACTAGGTGAATCCACATACCAAGTTTCATCAATATAAATTCATAAATAAGCGATATATACAATTTTGATTATTCTCCATAAGAATAACATGGAGGATTAGTACGCTGGTTTGCTGCAATAAGGAACACAAAAAATGGGTTTTTATGCAAATATAAATAGAACCAAACTAGCTGAACCAACATACCAAGTTTTATTAATTTATGCTTATAATTAATGGATATATTACATTTGACTTATTCTCCTTAAGAATAACATGGGGCTGAGGACGCAGGTTTGCTGCTACTGGAATTATCGGTAAAAATTGTGTTTTTTGGTGCAAATAACAATAGACCACAGCCACATGAAGCCATAAACCAAGTTTCGTTAGTATATGTTCATAAATAAGCGAGCTATAGTTTTGTTCTTATTCTCCATAAGAATAGCATTGGACAACGTATTGTGTTTAACACTTTCAATATCTCTGTAACCAATAGACGTAGAGAAATTATCAAAACACCAAATTGTGCGTTTTTTAAGCTAAATCCAAAGGTTAAAACTAAAATCAGACTTTTTAAATATTACCTGTACAAAGTAAAAAAAAAAAAAACATTTTTGGGGTACAAAACCCCCCAAAAATACCACTTAGGATGGGTCGATCTGTCTGGTTTTCGAACTTAAAGTCATAAACAATGCTTTACACGTTTATACCAAATTTCGTCAAAATCGGACCATTTTTACGAGAGTTATTGCACCCACGGACACACATATACAGTTTTGAACGAATGGTGTTTTTGGGGTCTGGGGACCTCAAAACGAAAAGTTACCATGGTCCCGGGCCTAGGTATTACCATGCCGACTGCAGTAACAGCTTCTTTCCTGTAGGGGAAATTCGCTAAAATGATAGGCTAAAGTTCCAACCTTAAGGGGAAAGCCGTCAGTCTTTCATCCAGCTCTGGAGATGTAGGGAATCAGGAAATCAGACTGGTTTCGCTTAACGGAGCTAGTTATTTCTGGTCTTGTTTAAAACCACGTTTTCACAAATTAACGGATTCTCCCAGAAAATGTTTTTTGTGTGGAAGCGTGCTGGGCCCATAACCCAGAGGTCCGCGGATCAAAACACGCTCTGCTATCATATGAAAGAAATATGAAAGGGTGGGGGTCTGACTTGGTGGGTGCCATTATTTGTAATAAAAGAGAGAGAGAGAGACTGGTGGATCCATACGGAACAAGGAATATTGCATTGCCTGAGTGGATTTTAAGCGTTAGGCCGGTTTCACACGAGCTACAAAACGCCCGACATCGCCAAACGAATTCTAGGTGTTATGGCGCGCTTGTGGTGCGCGAATCGCAGTATGTGGTAGAAGCACTTAATAACATGGGAGCGCGCTCGATCGTTCACACGAAGTAGCGTTTTTTTGCGTTGTACGTCACAACGCACCACAGTCGCATGTAGTTGCTCTGTCCTCAGCATTTTGAGCTATTGTGGCCGGTTATTGTCACTGTGATACTAAAAATTTAAGGTACGGGAAGATGTGACCTCCGCCATGTACCCTTATTACGATTTAAAAAAAGCCAAAGAGAAGACTGGTGTATGTGGGTACAATAATTATGTGCCTAATCTTAAAGGCAAATTCCAATATATTTTTTCATCGGTTCTAAAGTGACTATTGTCTAATTGATAACTTTATAAAACCTTAAGCAAACTTGAGGGTGAATTTTCATGTTCCTAATTAAACTGTTGAACATTCTTTGGTTAATTAGGGATAGCACAAATACGTATTAATTATAACTTAAATAAATTTAAAACTTAATAAAACATTAACCAAAAAATGTGTATTTCCTTGTTAAAAACACTTTAATATAGTCTTTAGCCTATCGTAATACAGCACTAAGTAGGCCTTCTAGGCAGTTTTTTATCAATCATGTTTTAATCAAGTTGAGCGAATTTCCCCTACAGGGAAGTTTATGTTACCGTTGGTGGCATGGTAAGACTCCAACTGATAACTACTCAGTAAGGAAGTGTGGGTTCGAATCGCCAAGAAGCGCTAGAGGCATCGGAATCGCGCAATTGCCGTCTGAAAGGTCACCTGCGATTTGAAGCGCTTGTGGCGCGTTTCTGGCTGCGATTGTGGCGCGTTTGTGGCTCGTGTGAAACCGGCCTTAGTTGGTGGATTGGGCCGTTGCGCTGTGCTAGGGACTGGACAGCCATTCCCTAGCTTGTCCAAGTCCTAACCTGTGTTTCAGAATAAAGTGTCTTATGAGGATTAACGTTAGTTTTTTACTCTTTGTAACTTATATTTAATATTATTTTGACATAATTAATAACGTTTAGGCCTACGTTTTTTACTAAATGCAAAGAAGGGCCTTCGAAATCTTAATGAATAAATTGAGGGATGAGTTTTTGTCATAAAATATTCCATCTTTTCAGCTGGGGGGGGGGGGGGGTGATTTTGGGTGCTGGCTGAGGAAGGGTGTAAAGGAGGCCCGCAATAGGACTGCCCAGGGGATCGTGAAAGCTGTGTTGTTGTGACATGATTGTTGTTGTTGTAGTTGCTTCTGTTGGTGTTATTGTCATAGTTTCATAAATTATGTTATCCCTGTTGTTTAGAACTGATTTTTAGTAATCTTTCTATTATAAAATATTTTAATTACTTATAATAAAAGCGAATTATTTAAATACATATACTTGGATATACGTAGATGAAACAACGAAAACAATAAATTTAATAAGGGGCACATTATTTTTGATTACAACCAATCATATTTGGTTTGATAAACTTTATAAACTTACGTATTAAATCGTTGTTCCTTTTGTTATTTATTATTCTTGTTTTTTCACATCAAGCACAATAGACTTTGTAGTTAAATTTAAATATAGATTATTTATATATATATAAACATTTCACTCGGATTTTCGCTATTTTTCCTTATATCAATATACATCTGAATATGTAAAGAAGAAACAAATAAATGTCTATACACTTTTTCGTAGTTTAATTATATGTTACTCGGTATATGACGGAACGAAGCCGAAAGAACAACGTACGTTTCTGTAGACTGAATTAAGCACGTTTTCAAAGGCGAGGTAGGGGCGGGGGGTGGTCCATGTACGGGGGGGGGGGGGTAAGAGCTCTCGTGTGCTACCCTTAAGTCAAAAATAGTCTCGCGGTGTTATGACGCTTACTCTAGTCGGGTGTTAAGATTTTGTTTTGTCGACGACGACGACCTTTCAATTGCTGTAATAATTCTGCAGTGTTTTAAACGAAAGACATGATAAAAAGTCGTGTCTGGATTTTGTAGCCCAAATTTATCTTTCCACTGACTAAAGTAGCACTTTGTTCTAACCCTTCGTCGTTGCGGCGCAAGTGAAGAATGTTGTTATTTATTTTGATAACATTCATAATTTTTAATAAAAAATTGTTCCATCCTTATTCCGTATTTGAAAAGTTGTTTGAGAAATTATAATTGGTTCTAATTGTTTTCGGATTAATCGAATGCTAAAATTGCATTAATTGCCTAACAAGTAAGAACCACAAAAATAAAAACTTATAATCAGGTAGCATTTTTTATTTTGCATACCCATACAACCCAAGGGATTTAGTTTGTTTAGGTTGTTCTCTTAATTTTTATCCAGTTCCAAAGCCATCAAAACCATATATTTCAAGGTTTCTAATAGTCATAACATTCAAAATATTTATATTTCCCACTGACTTACAATGTGGGTACAGTTCCGCAGGCGCTCTACGATATATTATCGGATGAACAATCGATTTTTTAGGTATCGATATTTTAATCGAATGAGACTCAAAATTATGTATCTAATAAAAGTCGATGTAAATTAGTGCATTCAATGAAAAACTCGATTATATTTATAAATGTGTTGTCATTTATTATTAAAAAGTAATATAATCAAAAAAGTGAACCAACAAATCAATGTAAAAAGTGAAAAAATTTAAATTAATAGAAACTCAAATTAGTAAACAAGTGAACATCGTTGTTAAACAATTAAGCACAACTAAATCTATATATATTACTTACACTAACATATTCTACATGATTGTTGGTTTTAAAACTCTTCTGACAACGAAAAACAACTTGATTTTCATCTCGATGATACGTTCTCATTGCATCTCCACATTTTCCACATTTGGGATTTTTTGGAACTAAACATTGTTCTTGTAGCCAAAGAAATTCACTTTTATTATTTTTTTAAAGATTTTGAGACAAATATCGATAATTTAATGAAGGCATACCATCAGCCATTTTCGTATAAACAAACAGAATGTGACCACTAATCAATTAAGTTTTATGTAAAAACATATTATTTCATACAATTTCTCTATTAAAAATCTATTACAATATCGATACGTAAACAATCGATTGTTCATCCGATAATATATCGTAGAGCGTCTGTGGAACTGATTTTATAATTACTTTTTACTCAGTAATCACACACAAACGAAACGTGACGGAAATATTACCAATTTTACTGAAGATTTTCTTAGTCAGAGTTGAGCAAAGCGTTAGTCGGAATGTCTTCCTTGTTATTCCACTTCACTTCCCGTTCGTTCAGTCCAAAATATTCAAAACGTTTTGTCCTCGGTTAGTTCTTATTTTCCGCTTATTTTCAAATTCGTACACGTTTTTGATAAATAATTTCAATTGTAACATTTATTTTTCATCTTTTTATCGAGTTTTTTGTTGAACAATTTAACAAATATTTGTATTTTTTACTTAGTTACTGAATGGGTTTAATAAACATTACAGAGTTATTAATACACGTTTTTGTTATTTGTATTTTGTGAGTCAGAGTTTGAGACCGTCTGTAAATTTTATTGAAGTTACGGTGCGTTTTGCACAATCAATATTCTTGAGTCACGGATTGGGAGTGGGGCTTCTGAATTCGACCTGTATTAACAAAATATAGACTAATCATATCTTATTTTATTTGGAAGTAACCAAGAATGATACTATTTAATTAGTTAAATGAAAAAAAACAGTGTCGATAAATTTTTAGTAGGTTTATTTATATATCCGAAACAAATATTCGTTTATGCTTGGAAACATACTGAGATATTCAATGGCACCTCATCGTAGTTCACCATTAACTGGACAGTTGTATAAACTGAGTGTATTGTGTATTTCTGAACATGCGGAAAGTAAGACTAATCCATATGTTTGTCGTATTTAGTCACCCTAGATCAGCACGATGGGTGGTCTCACTGTGTACAGAACATGTGAAATATGGAGAGAGACCGCTGGATAACAGCGAACCGTTATTAGCTCTGTGTTTTGGACTTCGGTTAAAGGAGGCACAAGTTAATGTCCCGGTATGTCCAATACTGTACGGATCCCCTCTATCCCTAAAAAGTTTCTATATAAATTCTCTTTAGAAATGCCTCTGGCTTAAATACGCAAATTGAATATTACCAAACCAAATATAAGTTTGTTTTTAATCAACCTCTGTAAATATACTGTATTTTTCAGAAACAACCATATTATAGATAGAAACAACCAAGATGAAGTGGAAGGGAAATTGAATGTAAGTCTCCCACTACGCTTGTCCAGTTACTAAGAGTCCTATACCACGCTGACTGTACTTGGCCAGGCCCGCGAGGAGGAGTGTAGTGGGGGTAATTAGCTGACCCCCTCCCTCCCCTCCGTGCCTCATCACAGGTGCACTATCTGTAATCACCTTATCAGGTTAGTTTCATGACGATGACCGAACTGGACGTGGCGTGAGAAGGTGACGTCAGTCGCAGCAATGCACACTTGGACACGGGCAGACACGCCCTGAAGAAGCCACCCCCTCCCCCTCTCCTCAGACCACTAGTTATTACCCCCAACCCCTTGCATACTCGACCTTCAACTCTATCTTCATTGTGACTCATCACATTGCCGATTACACTGCATACTTGCAATAGATGGGAATATTTACAATAATAAATTAAAAAGGTTTTACTTCTTTATACAGATATTCTACACTAGATGAAGTAGCACCAAAGTAATTCGATGTAAGTTGCAGTGTTGACAAGTCACTCTGGTCTAATAATATATATGGTAAAGTATATCTCTCATCTGTTTTTAAATCCATTCCTAACGTACACAACATAAAAAAACAATCAGACTGAATCATTGTTTGTGAAATTCGTATGGGTACAGTGTTGGATGAAAGGTGGTGAGGGCAACTAACCATATCTAACTAGAGGGCAACTAATCATATGGGCAACTAACCATCGGATCATTTTCATGTGGTATACTCTTAGCAAATTATTTTGTACAAAAATGCAAAAATGTAATAATATGAACTGAAATTATCTGTATGTAGTTGCACATTTAAAATTGACAAGAGGTATAATAGGCACAGGTCTATTAGGTCAAGAGGGATTCCAAAGATACACAGAAAAAATGTGCCTATTAGACCTCTTGACAATTTTAAATGTTCACCTAAATTCAATGTTTCAAAGTTGTTGTCTGCTAGATGCACTTGGAATTAGAATACAGTATAATGTAAAAAATAGCTATGATTTCGGAGATAAAGTGTACCACATCAATGTAAAGGGTAGTAGTAGATTAGTGTCTTTCGATATTTCTAATTTGAACAAAAACGTACCTGTCATGGAAACGATTTATTTGATTAAATCTAGGCTCATAGACAACATATTGGATAAAGTTTATCTAAATCAACTTTTACAATTGTTGAAAATTGTTCTGAAGCAGAACTACCTTAGATTCAACAATAGGTTCTATGCACAAACTGATGGATTAGGTATGGGGAGTCCACTTTCCGCAATTATGTCAGAAGTGTTCCTGCAACACCAAGAGAAATATATACTATACAAATTTAAAAAAGATCATGATGTGCTAATGTACGTTAGAGAAGTAGATGGTGTCCTCATAATCTTCAGCGAAACCAAGAACGGTAAATCAGATGATATGATGAAGATATTCAACGACCACCACAGAAACCTAACATTCACGAGCGAACTAAAAAAAAGAGGGACAAATCAATTCCCTGGATCTAACTCTGATAAGAATAAAAGATGAGCTGAAATTTGCAATATACAGGAAACTAACACAAACAAATACGACCATCAACAGCAAGTCCATACATCCAACAAGCCACAAGACCACTTCATTTCGTTCGATGCTGTATATAGAGCTTATAAGATCCCATGAAGTGAAGCGAACAGAAGGAAGGAAATAGATACAATCAAATCTATAACGCATGACAACGGATACAGTTCTGCACTCATTGATGAAAAAACACACTCATTGGTGTAAAGAAAAATTCATTGTATTAAAAATTTTAACCATACCTTCTTTTTTTATTTTTGAAGTTATTATGTATGTTAAAGCGAATAATCTGATACAGCCCCATCAACATAATTATTTCACCAGAAATCATAGAGTAAATCCATCTGTTCAAATAAAGTTAAAGTTATTAATACTACTTAATTAGTTGCATGTAACAAAATCAAAGCACCGCCTCAAACTAAAGTTGTAAAGTTATAAATTAAAGTTGTTTGAAACAAAACCGAGCTACGCAGGTCCTAAATATTTCTCACAGCTTCCTTCACGCATTCAAGACATTATGGACATTAAAAAATTCAAGAAAGAACCGAAACTTTATATTCTAGAACAGTGATTCTACAGTTTGCCAGATTTCTGACGTCAGTGGCACATTTTTCCAGATGTCTTCTCTGTCCCATCCTGGATCTCTCTTTTCCCAATCCTGGCATTACCCCAACCTGATTGGACAAGGTCCACGGCCGCTGAAGTTTTTTACTGTTTGACGGGTCCCATGCCACTGTGGTCCTCGGGACGGATTTCGGAGGTAACAGGTAACAGGAAATGGGAACGAAAATATTGAAGAAGAAGAAGAACCAAGAACGGCTCCAAAGCATGACAACCCTGGGCAACGAGCAAGAGAAGGATAGTTCGAGATATGCAGTATTCAACTGAACTGGAGATGGAACACAGAAAATTGCAAATCGATTTAAGAAGTATGGAGTATCTGTAGCCTTCAAGACGCAAAAAACCATGGGTAAAATATTGCATCCCAAGATTGAAGATTGTGATAAGTTTGATAAGCCCGGTGTATATGAAATAAGTTGTAATGATTGCGATAATTTGTATGTTGGAAAAACTGTTAATTTTGTAAAAAGATATAAGAATCATATTTCAGCACGGGATAACAGAAACGGAAAGATCAAATGTTGCAAAGCACCTCTTGGAAAATGGCCAATCATTGGGAACAATTGAAAACAACTTAAGTATTCTCCAGATTTGTAAGAAAGGAAATGTAAAAAATGCATGGGAGGAATTGTTTATTTTTAAGGAAAAATGAAAGGATAGGAATAAATTGATAACACACACACCACATGTCAACTTTGACTCTGGTGGTAATTTTCCGGAACTTCCGGTAGCCAATAGTATATAAGCTGTACGCCATCTAGTTTCTGTCATTCACTGATTGGGCCTGATGATGACCGGTGTGACTGGTTAAAATCGATCGCCTGTACCATCTTTTTGTTAATTTTTTTGTACGTAAGTACGGTATAAGTGTAAATATATTATGTGTTGTGAGATGTAGTTTTAAATTATCCTGTTAATTGTAACAACACGTATTATGCTAACAAGAAACTATTGATAAATATTAGTAATAATGTTTATTGTGTATTGATTGGTGTTGATTGATTGAAATGTATATTTTGTATTAATATTTATACAAATTTGTTATTTTCGATTGCAATATACACAAACTGATAATCCGTTCTTCGTACGGAAATGAAATCAAATCAAATTGTCTTTATTGCCATAAAACAGTGTAAACAGCATTGGCATGAGTCAGTGTTACAAACATGTACTACAATTAAAAATGCAATACCCTTATAACAAGACATAGTACAAAAAAACAAATCTTTGTAGTTGTAAAGCCAGACCAAAAACAGTTGTACTTGTTGTTAGCATGTTAATTAATTTACGGTGATAAGCAAAGAAAAACTAGCTAAAGACCGTAACAGACAAGGACTTAACAACAAACAAAACAACCATCAAAAACACATTTTGTAAACTATATTTTTACAAATGAGTAATTTGTTATGCAAGTTGAATGCTCTTCCGGCGCAACAGGTTGTGACATATACAGTACTACAATTCTAAAAGCGCCTCATATAATGCTTAACAAACGGAAATTACCGTCACTTCATCACGCTAACAAATCCTAAACTATATTTAAGGCTTTAAAATAGGATATATCTCTGTAAAATGGCGCAGAAACGAATGTGACATCAAGACTAAAATATTACAGCTAAAATGTGATTTTGTTGTGACCACATAACTCATCGGTGTTTTAACTTTCAAAGAGTTCAAACCTTTAGCCTTTTCCCTTTACTTGTGTTCGCTTATTGATCGTCTATCTCAACATTTTATTCGTTAATGCTAGGAAGCTGTGTATACATTGTTTAAAACCTGTAAGATAAAACAAAAGCTTGAAATGCAACTCTAACTGTGTCTTTCACATTAACTAATTATTCTGCCAGGGTAATTGTGGGTTTAATAATAGCATAGATTAAGCATACTCCTTAATCTATGATAATAGATAGTGAAGACATCCTCACGGAAGAATGAATGAAACTCGCCATCGAAGTATAACTCACCTGTCGTGACGTTTCAAGGGTTCCCAATGTTTGCAGTTAATAAATACTTTTAAGAAGACCTCCAACCACCTTCTTAACCAAGATCTTATAAATTATTGAAAAACATATCGAATTAATTTTATTACAACTGCTGATTTTTAGCAACAAGAGGTTAGAGGTATGTGTGAATTGAAATAGTTACAAACTGTGTAAGTAATTTTAACTGATAAAATGTTTATTTAATGTAAAATCCTACAACGAAAGAACCAAATAGAAAATTATTATATTACAAAATATGTTTAGCGTTCAGGTAGTGTTTAGGTGCTTTGCTAGCCTAACGGTTAACGTCTTGGACTTCAGTGCAAGAGGTCTCGGGTTCGATTCCCGGGTGTCCACAAGACATTGAGAGGTTTGGACCGATGTCTCCTCTAACGTTAGATACAAAATGCCACTGACGTAGACAAGCAAAAACGGAATCTTATAATTCATAACACGTAATTATAAACTATTGTTCTTTCCCAACAAATGACGAGTTACTCTTCAATTTCAACCTCAGAAAGATTATTTATTGTGCAATATTAGAACACCAACGACAGTTTCATTGCTATGTTTACTAAGCCTGGAAAGTTACTGCAGCACAAACAATGTGCCGCAACACTAATGCAAGGTAAAGTAGGCCGGAACGAGTCATCCCTCTGAGGGCCCTTCAATTAGGGGATGACACCTCACACATCAGCAGACTCCTGCTACATACAGTGTCAAGCTTAAACATTTACTGATGATACAAAAATGCCACCAACCAAGAAATACCAAGAATACCAATAAATAGCACATAACGATTTTATTTGTTAAAAAATATTTAACTTCTTTATTTCTTTCTCATCCCCTAAGTATAAAGATATCGAACTTGCATTAACAAATGTGTAATGTGTCTATTAAAAATCAGGTCTAAATCAGTAGTCATGGCCTGAAAAACGTAGTTCTGTATTATCCATTGCTCTCTCTCAAAATTTAAAACTTTTTTACAAAAATAGCACAGTGCCGTGATTCCGGAAATGTTTAATTTTTACAAAAATTCCCCGGAATTACCGGAAAACTGGAAAACCTAGGATTTTTTTTTGAAATTTACATAGAGGGCACAGGCGTACCATGAAACACACTTTTATGGAGGGCGGCTATTTTGGGGAAGACACATTGGCACACTGTTCAAGGGTTATGTTCCCAGTAAAGACAAAAAATATAGTCAGTTGGGACAAAATCTTAAAATTGACTGATTTACTTAGAAATTATTCATAGTCGTATTTATTTAGTTATTTCCTTTCATACTGCGTCATGTTATATAGCACATAAAATACTCCGACGTAATGAGTTTGAACAAACCATTGATCATTCCCTTATATCATAACACTTCCAAAGTTTTTGAGAAATCACCTTACATTGTCATTCAAAATGTTTTTACCACACGAACCTCAAGAAGTATTTTAGGGCATGATCGGTGCCATAACTTACTGGACTCGCGTAACATGCTTCCGTGCGGAAAAAGGAAAGGAGATGATTTATCTTGGAAGATTGTGAAGGATTTATAAGAACTCAATATTATGACTGTAAATACGACTGAGGTTGAAATATTGTTGTTATATATCGACAATATTTTACACCACTTTTTCTTTACTTCAAAGTTATAGTTGTCAACTTTCAATTGTACTTAAGGCCAAGGGTTAGGATTTTGGTTCGGTTTGTCTTAAAATCGTTTATAATATGCCCTTTAAAAAAGAACTTTGGTAAAATACAAAAACAAATATTTTTAAACTATGAGTGTTTGATGAGTTGCTTGCCTTGCGTAGCCTTTTTGCTGTGTAAGACTGACTGATTCTATAGCCAATTTATTTTATTAATAGGCAAATTAAAAGTGGCAAATGAAGGGCCTGTTACAAGTATAATGGTTTACATATATCTATACCAATAAAAGGCAAAGCCCTCACTCACTCATCAGTAATTCAACTACTTCCAATTTACCTAGACAGTTGTTGACAAATGTTGTACACTGATTCTTTAGGCATAAAATAACTAAACTAAATGGTTTTCATCCTGATCTGACCTTAGGGCTCCGCCAGAGACCCCAACAAAGACCCCCATGTATTCCTTAAGGACATTCAATTTTGTTTGAGCTGATGAAAATACAAACAGCTGATCTTGATTTGTCGTAGTTCCACGGGCTAACCACAGAATGCAGCACACACAACTGTCGTCGTTTAGCGAATTTCCCCTATAGGGACGAAGCTATTACCGTAGGTGGCATAGTAAGACCTAGGCCCGGGACCATGATAACTTTTCGTTTTGAGGCCCCCAGATACCAAAAACACCATTCGTTCAAATTCATATATATATAAATATATGTGTAGGTATGTATATAAAGGTGTGTGTGTGTGTATATATATATATATGTGTGTGTGTGTGTGTGTGTGTGTGTGTGTGTGTGTGTGTGTGTGTGTGTGTGTGTGTGTGTGTGTGTAAGCACGATAAATTTCGTAAAAATGGTCCTATATTGATGAAATTGTATACTCTAATATGAGTAAGGTTTGCTTGCTTGCTTGCGACACTGATCTCAAAAACGGCTCCAACGATTTCCTTCAAATGTTCGAAATAACTCATTTCTGGGATAAAAATAAGTTCTAGACAGGCCTCATCCCCAGGAAAAATCATATAATGTATTAAAACTAATTACCCCCGTCACAGCAAACCTGCGTAGTCAGCGAATTTCTTATGCATGCATAAGGGACATTGAGCTATAAATAACAACTGGAGTGACCTTTAAAATGTAGAAAAGAGGCAAATGAGATATACAAATCTGATTATCAGTGGGGGGAAGTGGTGAAATATTACTCCAAGTCATCTAAACAAACTGACTGGCCTTCCCCGAGCAAAGCTCGGCCCCCAGATACTATGGTATAAACGTGTAAGGCAGCATCTACTTTCATGAGTTCGAGAACCAGACAGGTCGTTCTACTTTAAAGGGGGTTTTGGGGGGGTTTTGTACCCCAAAATCTTTTTTAACTAATTACATATAATTATTTTTAAACACAAACTTTGGTTAAAACCATTAAATTCAGATTTAAAAACTTTGGTATTTTGATCATCGCCCTACGTCAATTGGTTACCGAGATATAGAGTGCTAAACACAGTACGTTTTCCAATGTCAATCTTATGGAGAATAAGTAAAATTGTACATCTCGCTTATTAATGAACATATATTAATGAAACTTGGTATGTGGATTTATATGGTTGGGTTTTAATGCTATTTGCATACAAAACTCATTTTTGTGGCCCCATGGCAGCAAACCTGCGTACTCAGCAGCTATAATGTTATTCTTATGGAGAATAATAAACATGGATATCTTGCTTTTTATGAACATAAATTGATAAAATTTGGTATTTTGCTTCATCTTCGAGGTGGTCCATTGGTATTTTAATAAATCCCAGATTTTTTGGTCCTTGATGCAGCAAACCTGCATACGCAGTACTAATGTTTTTCTTATGGGTAATAAATAAAATATCATATCTCTTTTATTTATTAATATGCTTTGATTAAAGTTGGTAAGTGGCTTCATGACTTAGTGAAGTACCATTTGAAATTCGCTGAGTATGCAGGTTTGCTGCAACGGGGGTATTTATAAATTATATTCGGGGCGAAGTCTGCAGGCAACAGATCGTTTTGGGTACATACTAAAGTTCACTACTCCAATTTATTACTGACACATTACAGAAGACTAACTGCCTACCATTTTAACTGCAGTTGTGCTTTGTCACTAGGAGCTAGTGGTGCTAAGTTGCATTCTGGTATACCCGCTGCCTCCCCTCACGGCAGTATCACAGGAGCGCAACACTTCTCCTATTCTAGTCAGCCTTCTGTACAGTTTTAGTTTCCTGCGGTACTGATTATACTGGACTTATATGAGACTTTTTATAGAAACAAAACGTTTTCCTTTAGATTTCCCCTGATTTCCCGTTAGACCTAATAGCTATTTTATTTCCTCTACGTCTTTCATTTTATCGTAATATTTTTTAAAGCTACTATACAAAACTGAAGTAATTTTAGTTTATCAGATATATTTAGTTAAAATAGTTGAATAAATCTATTTTCTGATACAAAAACGCTCTAATTTCCTAACCTATAATCATTTCCAGGATAAACTCAGTAAACAAATTAACAATTTTTATGTTATATCAATAACTAAGAAACAATGATAAACTATTCAACAAACCAAAGTTCCAGTAAGTTCTCAGATTACCCCTGTTATGACGTAGAGCTCTCTGTTATCCTTCCATGAAGCCTTGACCCTCATGAACACGCTGGAAAGCCATTACCAAGTTTGTAACCCAATTGTAACTCAACCTTGAAGTAAACGGGATTCCTAACCTTTATCCAAAACTGTATTAGCACACAAGACCACTCGGGGAGTTTGTGACAAGTTGCTTGCCTGATACAAACGAAGTGATAATACGTAATGATAATACGCCGTTGTTTCTACCTCTTTATCCTCTCGATCATTTCTCGATGTTTTAACTCTTTAAGTTTTCTTATCGTCTTTGCCAGAAGCTATGCGGTATAATTGTCATCCAAGTAACATTAATGTCATGTTAAACCCAGTACAGAGTTTACGCAGCAATACTGTGATGAGCACATATCCTCCTCCAAGTAACATTAAACCCAGTATTGAGTTCACAAAACAATAACTATGTTTAACAAATACCCCCAAAGTCACTTTAAACTCAGTATATAGCTCAAAAAACAATACTGTGTTGAACACAAATCCCTCCAAGTGCATTTAACCCAGTATAGAGTTCACAAAACAATAACTATGTTTAACAAATACCCCCAAAGTCACTTTAAACTCAGTATATAGCTCAAAAAACAATACTGTGTTGAACACAAATCCCTCCAAGTGCATTTAACTCAGTATAGAGTCCACGAAACAATAGCTATGTTTAACAAATACCCCCAAAGTCACATTAAACTCAGTATACAGATCAAACGGCAATACTGTGTTGTACACCTATCATCCAAGTAACATTAAATCCAATAGTTCGTAGACCAATACTGAGTTGGTCCACCAAGTCACATTAAACCCAGTATAGAGTTTACGCAACAATACTTTGATGAACACATATGAACAAGTCACTGACCTTTGGTCAGACACGCAAGCATGAACTTCCTGGTAGGAAGGTATGAATGAATTAAATGATTTAATCTAATTACGTAACAGGAATAATAGGCAGTACATTTTTTATTATTCTACAAACAGATGCAAAAGCCCCTTGCAGTGTTTAGTTTATGTTATGTTTTATTTACGGAATAAACTTTTACAACTTTAAAAATAGGAACTTCCCAAATTCATACTTTTCCTTTTATGTTAACTGACAAGATTAATAAAAACATTTTGTTGTAGGGTTTTTTTATAACAAAAATTTACCTTTTGTTGATTTTATATTTTTTATTGACCAGTTATTTGCTTTTTTACCAATTGTGTTGCATGCAATGTCAAAACTAAAATTTCCATACAAAATTTAACATTGGTAGATTAAGATGGGATTCAGTCCTTTAAGACCAATGTTAACTTTAAAAAACCTGTCCTCAACGGGGTATTCGAAACCGATGATTTATGGTTTGTTTCATAGAGCAAAAGATACCTGGCGATTTTAGATTGCAGAATTATGGTATCAAAAATATTTCACTCGTAAAAAGATCGTAAATGTATAATGACTAGCTGTTATTAGCCCGTCAAAAATGACGGGCTTAAACACGAATCAAATAGTTTTCATTAGTAATCAAATAAATGTAGTGGCTTCAAAATTGTTCTTTACAAATATATAGCTAAATAGTTATTTTGTTAGTTATTTAAAACGATAATTTTGAAATGCATGTAATCAAATGGGAAATCACCGTGCAAAATTGTAAGATGCTATTGTAACCAATTATATTGCATATTAAAATATTCATTAGAATATGTCAAAATTCTTTTTACGAAAGACTTATTACGCCTGCACAAAAAATAGCCCAAAAGAAGAATTTGATGGTTTAGTTTAAACTTTGTTGTTAGTTTAATTTTGGATATTGAATCAGATGCAGATTTTTAAACTTTAAGCCAAATCCTGTTCCTTAAAAACTAGAGTAAAATTGTATTAAATGTTTAAATGTTTTTTCTTGGCTCAAATATACAACACTAATTTACCTAACTGCATTCCTTGTTTTTATAACCTAAAGATAAACACAGTCTACATATTTACCAACACTTAATTGTATTTCGTCTGCTGACATACAAACTATCTAAAGACAGACCAACAAAAAACACATAATTAACTACACATGTATGTATTCAATGCCAATAGTGGTATAGGTCCATAGTCCTTAGTTTTCTTATCCCTTTTATTAGAATTTCTTACCGGAGTTTCATCTACCTTCACCCAATTTCATCCAATATAGCAGAGAAAGTTTCTGTGAAATCAAACTGAATTTTTGATTTAAAAATGGTTTATTGAACTATGCAAATTGCCTTAACTTTTACCTTTGCATTTTATCATCAGCATAACAAATAACCGCCCCCCCATTTACGTTTTGTTAAATCGTGTATTTGTGTAATCATGGGTTTTTATACTCATATTCAATTCTCACTTTAGAAAGAATAATGGCTATCATCATCGTGGTTTACAAAAAGCTTTTGATCATATTGACACAAAAAAAATAGAAACTGCAACAAAACAACAAATACTACAATTCCAGATGTGAACTGCTATAATGAATCTCGTAATAATTTCCGTGACCCATGATTAAACGAAGGAAAAATCTATCTTTAGTTATATTATCAGTAATAAAACACAATTATTAATGCGACGTTAAAGGAATCGAATTAGAAGTTTAAATAGAGAATATATAATAATTAAATCTGGATTTTAATTACAATTAATTGTTCTACCACTTTTATCTAGTATTATCAGTATTATAAACTCTATTTCCACTCAGCATATAAAATTTGTGTTGCTTATTGCCTACCAATTTCAGTTAAAAAACTTAAATTTAATTTAGAATAGTTGTCTGCTTTGTTTACAAACACAACTTGCTCAACTTGCTAACTTTACTCAGCTGTCATATTGAATTTGGAGGGAGAGAAGGGAAAGTGGTACGGTAAACAAAATGATTGATGAAAAATTGCCAAAATAAAAACTGTGTTTTTTGTCAATTGAAAATGCATAGCTGAGTAAATTTATGATATCGTATTTTTTCATCATCCTTGGCCTAAGAGAAATCTATTGACACCAACCTGGCCTCTCTACGTTCAGTAGTTTACTCGGAATAGGTGGTTACACGTTGTCTTGTACACTCTATTATTATATAGGATTTAATAATTTTTCTGAAAGACTATTACAGCACTTGCGATATCAAAATTCTGCTCATTGGAACAACAAGGAATTTTCTTTTCCTCTTCAAAATGAGCGTGAATCAACGACATCTGATAACCCGTTGAGGAGGAATGGGCTTTGAGAGTTAACATTTGCTTTATGGGGGAAGCAGGTAAAAACGTAAAAATTTTCGTTAATGAAAATTAGCTACTTTTTTCAGCGTTGTCTAATTTTATCTCAATATGGCAGCAATTATTATTTGAAAATATTTCTTCAATACACACGACCAGACTGAACACAGCGTCAGCCATAATATACACTGGAACATATTATGTCACAACCTGAACAATACATGTAACAAGAAAAACAGAACAAGTGTTATAACAAGAAAATATCGGTACCATACCACTGGCATATCTGTCTGTCTGTCTATAACAATAATATTATAAAGAAGAGATGGTTTGTGTCTGTCTGTGTGTCTGATGTATCGGGTAAACGCAAAAACTATTGAACCGACTGGGCTGAAACTTTACACAAAGGTAGATCTTGAACCCATGCAACACATAGGCCTATTCACTTCCTTAAAATCCTCTCGGGCTACGCCCCATGAACGTCCTGAATTTCAATGTTTACGTTTCAGAAGAAAGTAAACATTCAGAAACTGTAATGGGAACAGCTGAGGACCTTTCCGTTTGACAGCTTAAACAGCAGAAGAAAGAACAGCTGTTTCAAGATAACTTACCTTTCTAACCCGTTCGAAGAACGGGTACTTTCTACTAGTAATATTATAAAGAAAAGGTGGTTTCTGTCTGTCTGTGTGTGTCTGCTGTTCCGAGTAAACGCAAAAACTACTGAACCGACTGCGCTGAAACTTGACACAGAGGTAGATCTTGAACCCAAACTAGCTTTAAAACATTTAAACACACGTCCCAAATTTCAAGTTAGTATACCTTAAAACACCATTAAACATACAGACAAGTTACGAAACGAGATAGGCCGTATTACTTGCCATTTGTAGTTTGTCTTGACCCCAGAATAGGTGTCTAAGTCTCCGTAGGGTTTGGAAACACCCTGTATATAAAGCGGCTTAGTTATTCTCCCTTGCTGTGATGTCCTGTGCCAGGATAATTATGTTTTAGGCCACAATCTAACTAAACTACTCGTCAATTTAAATCTATCTCCATACAAATGTCTGTAATTGGCAAATATTCAGTGTTTTAATACGTATATTTAGGTTTTAAACTATTCGACTATTATGGATTTATACTATCAGGCCGTGTTTCTAGTCTACTTGATTTTCCATGCAACACAACAGAAAGGTTTATTCCAAGAAGTAGTCGCAGATAAATCTCTACTCCTTCAATTATGCAGACACTGCCCGCCACACACCACTGTGCGTGTGGCTGCCTCATCACAAATTGAAGGCGTAGCCAGCAAAGTTACTGAGGTACGATAATGAAGAATACGATGTAGAGTTCGAATAAGCAAAACCAGTTGTAATTAGTTGTTAAGAAAAGATCTTACAAGTAACTTTCCCCTTATTATCTATCTATATATATAATATTATAAAGAAGAGATGGTTTCTGTCTGTCTGTCTGTCTGATGTTCCGGGTAAACGCAAAAACTACTGAACCGACTGGGCTGAAACTTTACACAAAGGTAGATCTTGAACCCAAGCAACACATAGGCCTATTCACTTCCTTAAAATCCCCTCGGGCTACGTAACGTGAACGTCCTAGGTTTCAATGTTTACATTTCATAAGAAAGTAAACATTCAGAAACTGTAATGCGAGCAGCTGAGGACACTTCCATTTGACAGCTTAAAGAGCAGAAGCAAGAACAGCTGTTTCAAGATCTCAACCTTTCTAACTCGTACGAAGAACGGGTACATCAGCTAGTTAGATGTAAGAACCAAAAATGAAACTAAACATCAAGGACGAAACATTTTTAATACAAGCATTACATACACGGTTGTTTTAGATACATTTTATCTTCAAATGTTCAGTTTTATAAGAGTGATTAAAACAGACCGAAAGTCAGCGCAATAAATTAATGTAATTTCACTTGTAATACAAGACGCCTTTTCAACGACTTATCCAAATATATCTATAAAGTGTTGGTATATTTTATGTGTATGCGCTTTAATACCACTCAACTCGTTACGATACTTTGCATGGCCATCAGTCATCTGTCGTAATGTAAGTATTACGAGAGAAGATTTCCCAACACAATTCTTGGGAGTAGCAAAGTGTCCCGGGAACCGCTAGTTAACTCAAACTTCCCAACTGAGGCAGCCCTTAGGAAGGATTTTCAAAAAGCAAATACTCCAATACAATTCTACATGAGAGTATTACAGTAGTATAATATGTATGTTACGTTAAATCGTGCCTGTGCCAGGAAACTAAAACGAAGCGGAAGCGGTTTAAATCCAACAGCAATATATTTGCGTCAACAAAAACTGATTAAAATAGAGGGAAAGGTTTTGCCAGAGCGGTAACTGGATGTGAACTGCACTTGCTAATGATGTAAGGCGCCTTTTGAGTAATTAACTTGGTTAATTTTGCGCCTGAGGCGATCCCTTAGTTAATGGAGCGAATGCGAAAATGAGGAAATTTGTTATACTTTACTTCAAACATTATTACATAAAACTTAAGTTAAAATATTTAATCGCATTACACATCGTCAGCGGTTATTTCATAATAGATAGATAGAGATTTTATTGAATCATGTGTCTTAATCAGGAAATAGATCATGTCACATTAGATGCTACAATATATTTCTACAGTCTCAAGCTGCAATCAACAATGGGATGAATAAATTTGCCCACTTAAACAATAGGATTCATAAATACACTACCAAATATTAACATTCATACCCAAAAATGCAAATATACAAAAAAATCTTAATTAGGCTAAACTCGAGTTAGCAAACATATAGAAATAAATTAATAGACTAGGGGCTAGTATATCTTGCGAGCCGCTCATTTTATTAGCTTTCCTTGTAATAAATTTTCAATGGGTATTTTATTCCTCTATAGAGGAGTTATGTGGGTATTTTATTCCTCTATTGAGGAGTTATGTGGGTATTTTATTCCTCTATTGAGGAGTTATGTGGGTATTTTATTCCTCTATAGAGGAGTTATGTGGGTATTTTATTCCTCTATTGAGGAGTTATGTGGGTATTTTATTCCTCTATTGAGGAGTTATGTGGGTATTTTATTCCTCTGTAGAGGAGTTATGTGTGTATTTTATTCCTCTATCGAGGAGTTATGTGGGTATTTTATTCCTCTATTGAGGAGTTATGTGGGTATTTTATTCCTCTATAGAGGAGTTATGTGTGTATTTTATTCCTCTATTGAGGAGTTATGTGGGTATTTTATTCCTCTATTGAGGAGTTATGTGGGTATTTTATTCCTCTATAGAGGAGTTATGTGGGTATTTCATTCCTCTATTGAGGAGTTATGTGGGTATTTTATTCCTCTATAGAGGAGTTATGTGGGTATTTTATTCCTCTATAGAGGAGTTATGTGGGTATTTTATTCCTCTATTGAGGAGTTATGTGGGTATTTTATTCCTCTATTGAGGAGTTATGTGGGTATTTTATTCCTCTATAGAGGAGTTATGTGTATATTTTATTCCTCTATTGAGGAGTTATGTGGGTATTTTATTCCTCTATTGAGGAGTTATGTGGGTATTTTATTCCTCTATTGAGGAGTTATGTGGGTATTTTATTCCTCTATAGAGGAGTTATGTGGGTATTTTATTCCTCTATTGAGGAGTTATGTGGGTATTTTATTCCTCTATTGAGGAGTTATGTGGGTATTTTATTCCTCTATAGAGGAGTTATGTGGGTATTTTATTCCTCTATTGAGGAGTTATGTGGGTATTTTATTCCTCTATTGAGGAGTTATGTGGGTATTTTATTCCTCTGTAGAGGAGTTATGTGTGTATTTTATTCCTCTATCGAGGAGTTATGTGGGTATTTTATTCCTCTATTGAGGAGTTATGTGGGTATTTTATTCCTCTATAGAGGAGTTATGTGTGTATTTTATTCCTCTATTGAGGAGTTATGTGGGTATTTTATTCCTCTATTGAGGAGTTATGTGGGTATTTTATTCCTCTATAGAGGAGTTATGTGGGTATTTCATTCCTCTATTGAGGAGTTATGTGGGTATTTTATTCCTCTATAGAGGAGTTATGTGGGTATTTTATTCCTCTATAGAGGAGTTATGTGGGTATTTTATTCCTCTATTGAGGAGTTATGTGGGTATTTTATTCCTCTATTGAGGAGTTATGTGGGTATTTTATTCCTCTATTGAGGAGTTATGTGGGTATTTTATTCCTCCATAGAGGAGTTATGTGGGTATTTTATTATTGTTTGCGTAATTTATTGCAAATTGACGGTTGACCTTTCAAATTCGATGGCGTTCTGAGAAAATATATTTGAACATTGTTTTGGCGTTTAATCAATTATTAAATATGCCCTTGCAGCAAACCTGCGCACTCAGTGAATTTCAAATGATACTTCGTTACCACAAGAAGCCACTTACCATGTTTAGTAAAAACATATTTATAAATATGCGAGATACGACATTTGATGTATTCTCTATAAGAAACCCATCGGACAAAGTACACAAGTTTGCTGTGACAGGGACTACAAAAGTCTAGGTGTTATGCAAATATCAGTGGATCACAACTGGATGAAGCAAAATACCAAGTTTTATCAATTTAATACATTTATAAACAAGTGAGATGTCAATATTTGACTTATTATCGGTAAAATTAACATTAGAAATGAGTACTCAAAGAGTTTACTTTCTAAATTTAACTTTAAAAATTTCCATATATTCTCTCCCCAATTGAAACGTATTAAATTACATTTATTTTGTACAATCAACAAATATAGTTTCTTTCTCGACGGATTTTTAAAACTTTAATTGATTTGCTTTCACCAACAATTTTCAAAAATCATAACGATTACAGCACAACAGATTGTACCTACTAAACTTTCTCTGCAACATGTTTGAATCATCGCAAGATTACTCTCAACTTTACCCCTCTACTGAAACCATTCTTTGACTATGTTGTGATGTCAGGAGAGCGTGATAGTGCTCCATCTAGACAGTGAAGCCGTTCTTTCTTGGGCATGTTTCACACTGTCAACATGACAGGTCATTAGAGCCAAGCTTCACTCCCAAGACCAAGTAAACTTTGGGACTATCTTTAGTTTACTAACACAATTCGAGTTTTCATTCGTATTTCTTAAAACACGAAAGTTATAAACCTGACATAAACCTTGATATTTAATATACTATTGTAAGCTCCACTCTGATATACGATATCGTGGTGTGTTACAAACATCACAATAATACATGCATTAAATGGTAATTTGTTGAGTCTTCGAACTTCTTGAAACTGTGAGTTGTTTGTTTGTTTGTTTTTCGGGGGATTAGGAGGCCCGGCATAGCCGGCTAGGCACGTCTCCCTTGAGATATTGTGCAGTCACCGGAAATAGGGATGGGAAAGGTGGTAGGACGGGGTCAGTCTGCCTCGCACCAGACAGGGAGAGAGAACCCTAAACATGGGCTCTATGGGTGGCATAACCCCAGGACGATTCGCCCTCCAACCCGACATCCCCCTAAGTCCACCAGACAGGGACCGCCATCGCAAAGAGCCTCCAACCGCTCAGGACGGTTCGTCCCCCAGCCCGGCAGACAGGAGACCGTCAGGTACGGTCAAGGTACCGGCTTCCTCCCAGGCACCCGTTTCAGGCTGCAAGGAAGATCCACTACTCCCTCCAAGGACTTGGACTAGACTGGTTATCCAGGCTTAACTGGGAGTCAGTCAGGCCCCCAGAAGAGACAAAGAACCAAGGAGGGAAGTTGGTCACACTGGATAGCCAAAAGACTTACCAATACTGTGACAGCTTCATTTTTCTGAACCCAATGTCGACCTCTGTACTAGTATAGACCAGTCAGAGAGCCGTCGAGGGCCAAACTGTGAGTTCGTCCCATAAAGATATAGTAAGAAAATCAGATTTTATAACCTTATAGTCCTTCGATTTTAAGCGCATCGTGTGTATCCATTAAATTGAACCTTCATTACCTAACTACTTATTACATCAGTAAATTATGATGAGTGGTCCAATATGCAGTAAGGTCCAACGAATCTGAACCATCAACAATATTGCTGAAGTAAAGAAGGTTAAATCTATACCTATAAAAGGCAAAGCCCTCACTTACTGACTCACTCACTTACTAATCAAGAATTCTCCTAATACCCATTTACCTAGAGAGTTGAAATTTTGTACACGCTTTTTTGTACTTTGGGCATAAAATAGGGAAACTAAATGGTTTTCATCCTGATCTGACCTTAGGGCTCCGCCAGAGACCCTGGCAAAGTGCCCATGTATTCCTTATGGACATTCATTGTTGTTTGAGATCATGAAAACACAAACAGCTGATCTTACACCTGATCAAACAGCTGATTCATAGTAGTTCCACGGGCTAATCACAGAATGCAGCACACACATAACTGTCATAGTTTTTATAAATCTTTTGCGGGGCAAAGCCAACGGGTAACAGCTATTAACACATAATATTAATTTATAATATTATTTTCCGAGAAACAATCATGAATTTTGTAGGATTTTTACAAAAATATCTTAAGTTTAAAAGAGCAGCTGAATATTTCTACTTTTTTCATGTTAGTATTTTTTCCAAAAATAATGAATCTAATGAAAATAATGGGTTGTTAGAATCTTTTTTACTTGTTTCATTTATTGTCTTCCAATAACTTCAATGTTATTGAAGGAGGTAGGTTTTACCGATACAGTATGAGTCTTGACAACATGATTGTGCCGATGGGGACTTGTCCAACTTTTAATTAAGTCTGTCTTTTCTTAATACAGGTTATTATGTTATGATCGTGATGACGCCTGACCTACACGTGGCGTGAGAAGATGACATCAGTCACAGTAATGCACACCATCATCAGACACGCCCTGGAGGAGAATCCCCATCCCCTAGTTACCCCCCCCCTCCACAACCCTCTGCATAACCAACCCCTAACTCCTACTCCAATACCCGTCACATTTCTTAATATGTCTTAAGTTAATTGAAATAATAAATATCAATAGAAAAACCTATCCAAATTTATATCTATTAAATATTTTATGAATATTCATGAAAATATATCTTAAATACTACTCATTTACAGGGTGTTTCTAAATTAATGTTGCTAACTTCGGGATATTGTTCCTTATGTCAAAAGGAACGTAAATCATCATATAATCGGGGGTATATTTCTTTTCGTTTATTGTCTGTCTATCTGTATGAGATTTTTACTATAACATTTATATTTTAAAAACGGCTTGACCAAACTCAACCAACCTTTGGTTAAATACTTTTCTTTGTAGGTTATTTTTTAGAAAAAATTATAAAACTTCTTTCCGTTTAAAAATAGCGGCCATTGAAAATTGTTAACCTCAAAAATATCTAAAAAACTAGAAATTTTACAAAAACTTCTTAGAGTATAACAAGTTAGAAAATCTAATTATAAACCCATATCTGCATTACATTGAACATCGGGTTAAGATTATCTGAACTATGACTGAAAAAACGGAACATGCACTTGGCTAAATTTTGCTATCATTTTGATTAATAATTTAGACATGTGTTCCGTTTTCAGTCATAGTTCAGTTAATTTTAACACGATTTTCAATTTTAAAGCAGATATGGATTTATAATTACATTTTATAATTTGTTACACCCTTAAAGATTTTTTGTAAAATTTCTAGTTTTATAGATATTTGAGGTTAACAATTTTCAATGGCCGCCATTTTTAAACGGAAAGAAGTTTTATATTTTTTTATAAAAAATAACCTACAAAGAAAAGTATTTAACCAAAGTTTGGTTGAATTTGATCAAGCCGTTTTTAAAATATAAATGTTATGGTAAAAATCACATACAGACAGACAAACAGTAAACGAAAAGAAGTAGACCCCTGGTTATATAATGATTTACGTTCCTTTTGACATAAGGAACAATATCCCGAAGTTAGCAACATTAATTTGGAAACACCCTGTATATAGCCAAACTGTAACAGGAAATTTTGAGAAAACCTTGTACGACACGTATGACCCATGTAGTTAAATGAACCGAATTCGTTTTCGTAATTTTTTATTAAACTTAAAATCTAACAAATAATAAGGACAACCAAATTCGATGTTCACATGTGTGAACAATAAACTTATAAGTACTGCGTATTCCTACGGATAAATAAACGAGATCGCACGCAGCATGCTGACGTGAGGGAAGTGAATTTCCGCATTACAACCTTAAAAAGAACAAATAAAGGGTTTACAAAAACACTGGTTAAATTTTTTGAAAATTAAAAAAAATATTTTTTGGCTGTTTTGATGCTCCTGATTATATTTAAATTCACTAATAGGATGCCAATGTTGTACATTATAAAGTTAGAAGGAGGTATTGTCGGGATACCAGGTTGGTACAGGGGTATGAGGGTGATAAAAGATATTAAAATATGAAAAACAGCCTTTTCCAGTGTAAAATCCCCATAAGACAACGTACTGTGTTTTGACCATTAACATTTTCTTTAATAACTCGGTAAGTACTAATGCTATAATGATGAGGGATGGCTTAAAATCTTTACCTTTTTACGTACAATAAGTTAATGTGCAATAAGAGTACATTTGGGGCTTTTTTACCCTTTTTGGCCCCAAAAACTTAAAATTTGAAAACTTAAAATCCCAAAAAAGGGGGTTAGAGATTTGCCCAACGACCTTGCCCAACTGATTATAAAAAGGAATGTCTCTACCAAATTTGAATTAAATCGGACAAAAATTGCGACCACTAGGGTGCGAATATATATATATATATATGTATATATATATATATATATATATATATTTATTTATTTATTTATATATAAAGTTTTTAGACACCCCTCAAAACTTGTTCAGGGGGTCACGATAGGAACTTCTTTGGTGGTCCCGGGCTCACCGTGCGGGTCATGCTAATAGTTCACTCTTCCATAGGAAATTCACTAATAAGTTCCAATACAAATTTAAGTAGACCGCATGCAAAACGGGTTTGTAGGTAAATGTTTTTGTTTTCTACAGTAAACTAGCGTCTCCCAACATCATTGCTTGTTCATCTAATTTCAGTTTTACAGTCAAATCAAAACACTCGTCAGATGTTTCGAATATTTTAAAATATGTTTTAACTTGACCATTAATTTAACTTATGCCTTAGGAAGGACTTCATACAAACTAATATTTTTCCTCCAATTTTCTCACCGAGACCTTTCATTAAAATATAAGGTTCAATGATATTAGTCCTACAGTTGGCTTAAATGTTCCAGAGACGGTCTTACTTTACATAGAAATAACCATATTAAAGTACTACTTATTTTATGCAAATCCAACTTTACGATGGTAAAAACATTTAAACTACGTAAGCCTCAATATTTGCACTAACGCTGCTTTTAAAACGTGAGGGTAAATTCAAAGCATTTCTTGGACTAAACTAAACTGAAGAACCGATTTAAGAAACGAACGAGAAACAATAAATTACAGGCTGTCACTGCGCGTGTTCCGGCGAGGCGAAGAGAAGCGATGTTTTATCTGGGAGTCGGACGAAGATTGGTGGCAACTCGATATTTGTGACTACTAACTTGATAAATTTTACCTTTACGGGGGATTTTCTTTGCATCTGGAACATCAACTAATAATAAATAATTACTCTCTATTTGTAATATTTATTCCGTGAAAATGTTTAACAATGTATTGGAATAAAACAATACTTAATTTATGGATAATCTGTGGGGAATCAATGGGGAATATCTTTTAACCAGGATAAGTAGGCCTGAGTCCCATATTTCCCTTCCTGGCTATAAATGAATGTATAACTTACTGAGTCTGGATTTTGTTTGTGAATTTACTATTACTGTTTACATGTTAAGGAAAATAAATCAGTAGGAAAGTATAAACATTTTAATACATAAAGAAAGCAGAGGCTTGAATAGTTTTTTTATATACTTCAAGGTCATATTCAAGGAAAAATGAGGGTAAAAAATCTAAATCTGGCTTCTTGGAGACCTTCTATATATATTATGAATAATTTTCTCTGAACGTGTCAAGTGTCCACCTTTATGACGTATGATAACGTCAAATAACCCCGTCGCAGCAAACCTGCGTACTCAGCGAATTTCCAATGCATAATATATGTCTTAATACCATATAAGGCCGCATACCAGGTTTCATAAAAATATATTCATATATAAGCGATATATACAATTTTAATTATTCTCCATAAGAATAGCATTGGTGATGAGTACATAGGTTTGCTGAAACAAGGAACAAAAACAATCGGTTTGTATGCAAATATAAATATAATTTAACTAGGTGAAGCCACATACCAAGTTTAATCAATATTCAATCATAAGTAAGTACTATATAACATTTTAATTATTCTCCGTAAGAATAACATGGGAGTTGAGTAAGCAGGTTTGCTGCAACAAGGAACTAAAAAAATGGGTTTTATGTAAATATAAATATAACTCAACAAGGTGAAGCCACATACCAAGTTTTATTAATTTATGTTCATAATTAAGGGAGTCATTACATTTTACTTATTCTCCATAAGAATAACATGGGGGCTGAGTACGCAGGTTCGCTGCTACGGGGATAGTCAACAAAAATCAATTTTTTGTGCAAATATCAATATACCAGTACTTGTGACCCCACGTGCCAAGTTTCATCAATATACATTCATTAATAATGGAGATTTCAATTTTTATTTTTCTCCATCAGGATAACATTGGACAACGTACTGTGTTTAGCACTTTGAATATCTCTGCAACGGTTGGACGTAGAATCACAATTTAAACACCAAAATGATTGTTTTGTGGAGCTGAGTTGATTTGTAAAAGCAAATGTGAAGTTTACATTAAAATTAACTTAGGAAAAGCCAAAAACCTTTTTTCCCATAAGATTAACATAGGAGATTTTATGAGCAGGTTTTTTTGGATTTTCTCCGCAACCACTTAACCTAGCTTAATAATTCTAGATACCATATTATTTTTTTTTAAGCTCTATAACATGGTCTAAACCAAAATTAAGTGTTTTAAAAATTTTAGGGTAAAAAATGCAAAAAACTAATTTTTGGAAAATTTAAAACCCCCATTAACCCCCCTTCCCATGGCCCGATTTTCTGGTTTTCGAACTTAAAATCATAAATGTTACTTTACACATTTGAGCCAAATTTAATCGAAATCGGACGTTTATTACTCAAGTTATCGCATTCACGGACACACACACACACACACACACACACACACACACACACACACACACACACACACACACATATATATATATATATATATACATGTATATAAATTTGAACGAATATTGTTTTAGTCATCCGGGGACCTAAAAAAAATTTGTCATGGTCTCGGGCTTAAATCTTACCATGAGACCTACGGTAATAGCTTCTTCCCTATAGGGGAGATTCGCTAAAACGTGTATAACAAGGCGGCAAATTAAAATTCTTTCCTTACGCAATTGCATATTAAGATTACTAACATACGAATACCATTTTTGTATTTAAAAATGCTCCCGAGTACCCATCGACATAATACAGAAATCGGACAATAGTTTGAAAAAGACATAAGGTATTTTTTGGAAATAAAGCTCAGAATTGCAACTTGCAACACGATAAGAATAATAATCTCAAATTGTTGTTTCTTCAGCTATAGGCTATTATACAACATAGACAAATATCATTTAATGAATAATTATAAAATAATTTAAATTAGGTTCCTTAAGTGTATGACTTACTTCAAAAACATAAAACCGTAATATTTTTCTCTTATATTTTAAAACCATGATATTGTACGTTGTATAATTTCGGATTTAGCATGTTTACAAAAAATAAACGTAGGAAATCACAATTATGAGAAAAATGTTTTGTAAAATCGTCAGTAACAAATAACTTACCGAGTAATGTATTTGTAATTTGTTTGGTAAATTATAACTAAACAAGAAAACATAATTTAACTATTTACAAAATATGCATAACTCTCATACAGAACATATGAACCTTAAAGTAAATTAGCCACTGAATGCAAACCATTTCAATTCAACAATATTACATTCCTGCCGACGATTACTTTAGAGCGACTTATTCATCTACAGCAATTTAAACAGAAACTCAAGTTTTGTCGTTGCGATAACGGGGCGAAAATTGGCGTTGTTAATGATGTACGGCTCTTCTTGCATTATAAACTTTGCAATATATTTTCCGCCCGGGGTGTTCCTTCGGGAGGGATTATTCTTAAAGAAACATCTGAGATGATTTATTTTTGGAAAAATATACGAACATAAAACAATGTAGAAACGAGTACTTGTCATGAATCATCACGCAAATAGTAGTATTTGAAAATATCCTTACTTACCTGAAATAACGGATTTAAATTTATTAAAATATACTCTTATTGAAAACCATAAAAAGTGTACAACAAAATTACTTACAAAACATAAATGTTATAAAACCACTCGGCCTATGTGACTGTCTCCATTTAGTCTAAATTACCTTAGTACTATCCAGCTACCGTTGGCCAAAACTTCTGGATGGACTTTGCCAATATTTTCAGGACTAACAACTAATATTTACTCATTACTTTATTATATGGCAGCCGGTTCAATCCAAAACACCTAGCAGAATTTCCTAAAAATAATTTGCCATTAAGTATAAGCTCTTTTTTATCAACACCTACTCAGTTTACTCAAATTTCTTCAAGTCCAAATTTCTCAATCTGTTGCAGACTGTGGCCTAAGTTGGAACGAACGTGTAGATAAACTTGCCAAGCAACTCGCGTCAAATATTTTTGTTTTGAAAAATATTTCATCTTTGAACAACATTGCACTATCCAAATTGGTATATTTAGGCTTGATTGAGAGTCTGATTAGGTACTCTGTTATACTTTGGGGCTTTTCCAGTAATATTAATCTAGATTGAATTTGTGTACTCCAGAAAAGAGCGATAAGGTGCATTTTGAAACTTAAGCCTACAGAATCATGTATTGACCACTTCAAAGAACTGCAAATTTTGACAGTACCTAGTATTTACATGTTTGAAGTAATTAGTTTAGATTTAGTTTTCCCAGGACAGTTTTAGGTTATGATGGATCATGTTAACTTTAGTTTGGTAAGCTTGGATTAGCATAGGATAGGTTAAATGCATAATGTTAGAAAACCATAAGGTCAAATAAATCTACATTTAACCTATTCCCTTTTAATTAATTAGTACTTGAGGGGCCGAGCTTTGCTCGGGGTAAGGCTAGTCCGTTTGTTTAGATGACTTGGAGTAATATTTCACCACTTACTCTTTCTGATAATCAGATTTGTATAACTCATTTGCCTCTTTTCTAAATTTTTAAGGTCACTCCAGTTGTTATTTATAGCTCAATGTCCGTTTGATTTATTTTACTACTCAATATATGTAATCTTCACTCAAATCGTTTAATCTCTCCTGTCAGGAAACCACATGTTAATAATCATAAACAACATGAGTATTATTTTGACAGTTCCCTGGTTGATTATGAACAGCTGTTACAAATCTTTTGTGTTGATTTGAAACTCCATAAGCCCAATGTTAATTTTTTAACTTTTCAATCTTTAACATTATTTGATTTTTACTGGGGATGAGACCTGTCTACAACATATTTTTATAGCAGAACTTAGTTATTTCAAAAATTTGAAGGAAATCCTCGAAGCCGTTTTCGAAATAATTATGCAACCAACCAACCAATCAGTGGCGTTTGTTACTTCCTTAGCTAAGCTACAGCTATATTTTGGGCTCCCTTAGTTTAGCTAAAGTTATTGCTTGAATTTCCTTAGTTAACCTACAGTTATACCTTGAAATTCCTTAGATAAGCTACAGTTATACCTTGAACTTCCTTAGTTAAGCTACAGTTATAGCTTGAAATTCCTTAGTTATGCTACAGTTATAGCTTGGAATTCCTTAGTTAAGCTACAGTTATAGCTTGACATTTCTTAGTTAATCTACAGTTATAGCTTGAAATTCCTTAGTTAAGTTACAATTATAGCTTGAAATTCCTTAGTTAAGCTACAGTTATGGCTTGAAATTCCTTAGATAAGCTAGAGTTATAGCTTGAACTTCCCTAGTTAAGCTACTTTATAGGTTGAGATTTTTTAGTTAAGGTACATTCATAGGTAGATCTTCCTTAGTTCAGCTAAGTTATAGCTTGAGCATTCCTAGTTAAGCTACAGTTCTATCGTGAACCTCCCTAATTAAGCTACAGTTATAATTTGAACTTCCTTACTTAAGTTATAGGTTGAAATTCCCTATTTAAGTTACAGTTATAGATCTACTACTTTAGTTAATTACAGCTTGAGCTTCCTGAGTTCAGCTGTCATAGCTATAGCTTCCTGAGTTCAGCAAAGTTATAGCTCAAGCTTTAATGAAGGTAGATTTAACTCGACATCCCTCAGTTAAGCTACAGTTCTATCTCAACCGAGGGAAAGTATTGCGTTGAAAACGGAGAGAGAAGTTCGTTGCTTGAGGGAGGATTTTCAACAAGCCAAGACGTTTCATTACAGTCTGGCAAAATGGCAAAAGGAAAGCTTTTAGAATCATCGCTTCATTTCGGTAGCGGGAATTGACAATTTTGTTAAGTATGACATAAAAATAGAACGGTAGTTAATAAAAAAACTATTTTTCATGGAAAATTTTGGATCACACAAAAACTTTACATGTGTATATATTTTGGCACAACGAGATACGTTTTTCTGTTTATTCCAAAAATCAATTCAATACTAACAAAAATAAATTCAATTCAATACTAATTCTGTAAAGGGAAAAATTCCACAACTCTTCACATTTATAAAAGAAAGGTAGTGTATGTCTGTCTGTCTATCTGTCGACTGAACCAATCGAGCTGAACATTTGCATAGAGGTAGATAATGTATCTGGGCTACATATTGAACTATTGCCACCTTGGCAATCCCTTACAGCTCCACCCCAGTGTTCTTTAATGGTACAATGTTATTCTTATGGACAATAGGTTTATTGGATCAGAAATAGATGTAGTTACAGCAGGAATTGTAACCAGGTACCTGAATTATTTGTGAAAAGCACAGGTAATCAGCTAGTAATAAATAAAACTACGTTGATTTTTCCATTCAGATACTTAAGCTATTTCCAATTCGATATGCAATACCCCCGACGCAGCAAACCTGCGTACTCAGCGAATTTCCAATGCATAATATATTTTTTAATACAACATAAAGTCGCATACCAATTTCATAAAAATATATTCACAAATAAGCGATATGTACAATTTTAATTATTCTCCATAAGAATAACATGGGGGCTGAGAAAACAGTTTTGCTGCAACAAGGAACAAAAATGGGTTTATATGCATATATCAATGTAACTCAACAATGTGAAGCCATATACAAAGTTTTATTAATTGATGTTCATAATTAAGGGAGTCATTACATTGTACTTATTCTCCATAAGAATAACATGGGGGCTGAGTACGCAGGTTTGCTGCTACGGGGATAATCAATAAAAAATCAATTTTTTATGCAAATATCAATATACCAGTACTACGTTAATCCACATACCAAGTTTTATCAATATACATTTATAAATAATCAAGATATCAAATTTTATTTATCCTCCATAAGGATAACATTGAACAACGTATTGTGTTTACCACTTTAAATATCCCTGCAACGGTTGGATGTAGAATCACAAATTAAACACCAAAATGATTTTTTTGTGGAGCTGAACGGATTGGTAACAGCAAATGTGAAGTTTACATTACAATTAACCGTGGAAAAGCCAAAAACCTTTTTCCCATAAAATTAACATAGGAGATTTTATGAGTAAGTTTTTTGGATTTTCTCCGCAACAACTTAACCTAGGTTAATAATTCAAAATATTATTTTATTTTTCAAGCTCTATAACATGGTCAAAACCAAAATTAAGTTTTTTAAAAATGTTAGGGTGAAAAATGCAAAAAACTGATCTTTGGAAAATTTAAAACCCCCATAAACCCCCTTCCCATTTTCCGATTTTTCATGAATGTCACTTTACACATTTGAGCCAAATTTCATCAAAATCGGATATTTTTTACTCAAGTTATCGCATTCACGGACACATGCCATATATATAAATACAAAAAAAATTATTACAAACATTATTATGGTCTCGGGCTTAAGTCTCACCATGAGAACTACGGTAATAGCTTCTTCCCTATAGGGGAAATTCGCTAAAAGGAGACAAAATTATCACATATTGTAAACCCATCGTAAGTAGTTATAAAATGAGAATAAATTAATGGTCCCCTGTTTAAAAATAGTTATTAGGTCATTTTTAGTGAGCTATTAAAATGTATAATGGATTTTTAACTTACACCGTCCACAAATACGTTATTTTTAGTAACTATAGTTCCCCTAACTAGCCATAGATTAATAAGTCATTAACTTTCCTACCCAAAGCGTTTTCCAGTATAGATAGCAAATTTCAACTTACCTGGTTCCATTTGCAATCCGCATACCAGGTTCAAGTATGCTCAAAGTTTTAATTGAACGGATTATGGTGGCATCAGACGACGAGGTAACTAGGTTAATTGAATCCCATATTGCACAAATTGGCGCAACAACGATGCGAATGAATTGATTGTATCAGAGCGACATGAATTGCCTTGCTGTGGGTATTTATATGCTAAGGACCATTAAAAAGGGCCATAAAATCTACATCAAGCTATATCATGTGTTTATGTCATAAATAAATACCGTCAGAGTTTTGCTCAGGGAAGGTGTTACAATAAGTGATGTATATAAATAACGAGTTCGCACGCAGCACGCTGACGTGAGGGAAGTGAATTTCCACAAAAAACGTTTAAAACTCAAAATATGTGTAAACACGTACATGTATTCCAATTTTTATTGAAATCTGAAAACATTGATTTTTTGGCTGTTCTGATGCTCCTGGTTTCATTTACTTGCAAAGCTGGGAATACAATTTTGCGCATTATAATGTTAGGAGAAGGTCCAGGCAGGCTTGAAAGTAGGTGTGAGTTGCTGGGGATGATAAAAGTACTCTAACAAAGGAATAACAGGCATTTCTAGTGTAAAACCCCCATAAGACAACGTACTGTGTTTAGTCGAAACATATTTTCTTTAATAACTCGGTAAATATTCATGAGAGAGAGCTTAAAACTTTCGCCTCACTAATTTTCCTCTTTTTACATGCATTAAATTTACATCCGGGGCTTTTCTGAACCTTTTTGGGCCCAAAAACTTGAAATTTGAATGATTAATCCCCAAAAAAATGTGTTAGAGTTTTTCGATTGTTTTGCCCAACGAACTTGTCCAACTGAATACAGAAAGGGACGTCAATACCAAATTTTAAGTTAATCGGACAAAAATGCGACCGTTAGAGCGCATAGACATATATATATATATATATATATATATTAATTTTACTATCATTATGAGAACAAAGTACCCTTATTTAGTTTCATAATTTATATTTTGACGACTAGTTTCGGTCTATTAAGCCATTTTCAAGTCAAAATATCAATAACCTTAAAAACTAAAACAAAACATGTAAATTAAAATTAACTTATGGATCAAATTTTGTATACAGTAATGTAGTAAATTTGCATATGCTTTTGGATTTTTTTTTTTTTTTCTATATATATGTTGGTTCTTATTTCTTAATTTCTTATTTCTTTTATCTTTGCAAATATCGCATTTTCATGGTTCAAGTGAGTTGTGTTTAGTAGTTTTTGTGGACACTTTTTATTATTCAAATATATCCATAAATCTTCTTTTACGTTTAGTTTTTCTTTATTATTTTCATACTCAAGTATTTTTAAATTGTCTTCTATTTTGGTGTAGTTGTGATTTGCTTTTAAAAGGTGGTCTGCATAGTTGGATTTCATTGTTGTAAGGTTTCTTGACTTATATGCTTGGACATGTTCCTTAAATCTTATATTAAAACTTCTTTTTGTTTGTCCTATGTAAAAGCTCTCACAGTTACCACAATTTATTTGGTAAATTCCTGATTTGTTGTAATCATTTGATTTTTGATTCGTTGTTCTTGTAGTTTTGTTATTTATCATTTTCAAGGAATTGTTTTTTGTCTTGTAGGCTATTTTTAATTTTGAATTCTTAAATGTTTGTCTAAATGCCTTGTTTATTACAGTATTATGTGGCAAACAAATATATTCCCAATCTTGATTTTTTCTTGTATTTTCTTCTTTTTTCAGATTTTTTTTGTTTTCTTTTGTATAATTTTATCAATCATCATTGGGTTGTACCCATTTTTAATAGCTAGGTATTTGATTGTATCTTTTTCTCTTTTAAAATCTTTTCTTTCCATTGGTACTTTTAACAATCTATAAATCATCGAATGAAATGTGGCCATTTTGTGTTGCCATGGGTGGTTTGAGTCAACTGGTATTATTACATCAGTGGTCGTCGGTTTTCTGTATATCTTAAATGTATGTTTGCCATTTTCTTTTTTAATAGTTATATCTAAAAAGTTTATTTCATTATTTTGTACTTCGGATGTAAATTTTATTTTGTTTGACAGTGAGTTGAGATATGTTAAAAGTTCTTTTGTCTCTTCTTCATTGCCTTGAAACAGACAAATAATGTCGTCAACATATCGAAACCAGTAATTTATTTTGTTTCTCAAAGGATTATTTTCACTGATAATTTTATTTACTTCTAAATTATTTATGTAAATGTCAGCTAATAATCCCGAAAGGGGGGACCATTGGCAGACCATCTTTTTGTTTGTAATAGGAAGAATTGTATATATATATATACATACATATATATATAACATTTTGAACGACCCCCCAAAACGTGTTCAGGGGGTCATGTTAGGAACTTTTATGGTGGTCCCGGGCTTAAGTTTCACCGTGCGGGTCATGCTAATAGTTCACTTTCCAAAGGAAATTCACTAAGTTTAATAGAGTAGCCCTCGCCGCAGCAAACCTAGGATCTTCCAATTCATATGTATCACTATGACGTAAAGCCACTTGCTAAGTTTTATAAAGATCATTCATAAATAAGCGTTACTTATACAATTTTATTTTTGCTCCGCAAGAATAACGTTAAGGCTGATTTAATATCATGTCTTGGTAACCAATTTATTATACAATTTTACAACTTATTACTTTAAAAGTTTCGAGTTCATTGTTTAAATAAATCACATATTATATTAAAATAATGTAATATTAATTAAGTATATAGGGAATGAAACTACATTCCATGAATTTCAATTAGGTTAACATGTTAAAATTACTAACATTATTCTCCCCAAACAGAAACCTTTAAAATAAATCGAATTGGTGTTAAACATGCTATTCATTGTTGCATTTGTAGTGTTGCTTTGGAGCATATAATATTGTACTATAATATTATAAATTAAAATACTATATACGATGTTTTATATTAAAAGTACCGGGGGACCGAGCCATGCTCGGTGTTTCATTCCGCAGAAGAGGCATTGAATTTTTTTTTATTTCAAATACTCGTTCATTTTCAAAATGAGCTCGTTCGCTTCGCTCACTCGCCTATCGAATAAAGATTTTGAGTTTCCATTCAAGTAGTTTTTCATTTCCATAATGATAAACAGCTGTTTACAATATTTTAATTTATGGAAGCTGCTTTAATGGTTTGTTTTTGTTATTCATAGTAACCGGTGTTATGATTTTAAACCCCATAAGCCCAATGTTAAAATTTTCAATTTTCAAATGGGTTGTTTAGAAAAATACAAGTTTTCCTGAGGTAGTGGTTTTCACCAATGGATTTTTTAGTCCCAAAAGCCCCTAATCCCAAACTTTCATCAAATTCTTTCCGCTGGATCTCGAGATAAATTTTGCAAATAAAAAACAAACAGACATAGCTCGAATTAGAGTATAGGATAACAGATGTTTATTGAATTAATAAAAAACACATATGACATGAACCAAATACAACTCTCCTCCATATGAATGACATGGGAACTTGGAAGTCCCGTGGGGCAGAGCCCTAGGGCCTACATAGAAATTCTGGCTTCTCAGCGACTTAGAACTTGAAATTATCTCTTAAATAAAAAGTTAATCATTAAAATCATTAAAGGAAGAGAGCGAACAAAAAGCAGGATTTTTTAAATATTTAGATTATTACTATAGTATTTTTTATTAAATACATTAGTTAAACAGCCATATTTGCTGGTTTTTCTACCTAACGCTTTTATTTACCAAGTTTCCAGCCCTGAGAACATACATCTATACAGAGAAAAATATCTTTTGACCGACCAACTTTTGTTGTGGTTTAACCATTGAAAGTTGGGCGTCAAAAACGGGCGTAAGTTGCTTGAGGGAGAACTTCTACAGCAGTCAACACAATAGTTGGCTCAGAGGAGGCTGTATGAAGTGGCGCTTTGTTTTGGTGACAATAATCAAAGTGTTTTAGCTCAAATAAAGTAAAATATTTGTGCTCTAATAATCAATTAGGAGCTCTAATGTAATATGCGTGTGTCGTCCTAACTCTAACAGGTACTAAGCTAGGAATTAGGTATCGAAAACTGTCAATAGAATGGTTTTATAATGTTTAAAAGTTATTGTTTTGTAAATTAGTAATCTATTTACGATGGACCAAAACGAAAGAATATTAAATAATTGTTAAATACAATTGTAATTTTTATTCTTTCTTCAAAATTCGTTAATGGTGAAGGTGAGTTTATGTAATAAACCCTCAGATATACGTCCTAAATAACAGAAACGTCACATTTATATTCTAAAGTTAGGAGTTATGAGAGAAAATATCTTTAAAATACTTGTAGATCCCAGTTACAATGATAGACGAAAGGAGTTCAATTTATCAATGGTTTTGTTTCTCATACAAATATCACAATGGCTGCAAGGGAAGCAGAACGTTTAGCGACCTCGAATTATAAGAAATTACCACACTCTGGATGGACGTTTGGACAATTTTTGGACATCCTCTAAATTTAGTGTCTTGTAGAGTATATCCCCTAGCACATAGCATGTTAGTGTTAAATGTTTGCTGCACTGACACATGATAGAGGAGAAGGTCCATATTTCGGCTACAGTATAAATTCTGGCTAGCGTTGAATTCGGTATTAGAAGGTGCTGCAACCTAGCGGAGACATGAAACAACCCCCAGGGTCGGTTACCCATTGCTCAGTTGCAGGGGTAGCTCAGTTCTGTGACAGGTGTCTGAGAATTTAAAAATACCCCCGTAGCAGCAAACCTGCGTACTCAGTGAAATTCCAATGCATATATATGTATCTTAATACCACATAAAGCCACATACCAAGTTTCATCAATGTACATTCATAAATAAACGATTTATGACATTTTAATTATTCTCCATAAGAATAACATGGCGGCTGAGTATGCAGGTTTGCTGAAGCAAGGAACACAATAAATGGGGTTTTATACAAAAATCAATATAACTCATGTAGGTAAAGCCACATACCAAATTTAATTTATTTATTTTCATAATGAAGGGAGATAACACGTTACTTATTCTCCATAAGAATAACATGGGGCTGAGTACGCAGGTTTGCTGCTACGGGAGCCTTTGGTAAAAAATTTTTTTTGAGCAAATATCAATGGTCCACAACCAGATGAAGCCGTATACCAAGTTTCGTCAGTATACGTTCATAAATAAGCGATATATACAATTTTTATTTTCCTCCATAAGAATAACATTAGACAACGTACTGTGTTTAGCACTTTCAATATCTCGGGAACCAATTGACGTAGAGAAATTATCAAAATACCAGATTGTGTGTTTATTTAAGCTGAATCCAATGGAAAAAACTAAAATTTGACTATTTCCAAAATTATATGTAAAAAATTCGAAAAACCCATTTTTTGGGTACAAAACCCCCCCAAAATACCCCTTCGGATAGAGCGATCTGGCTGGTTTTCGAACTTAAAGTCATAAATGGTGCTTTACACGTGTATACCAAATTTTATCAAAATCGGATAATTTTTACGAGAGTTATCGTGCTCACGGACACACACACATATATATATATGTATACAGTTTCGAACGAATGGTGTTTTTGGGGTCTGGGGACCTCAAAACGATTAGTTATCATTGTCCCGGGCCTAGGTCTTACCATGCCGACTACGGTAATAGCTTCTTCCCTATAGGGGAAATTTGCTAATAATTGTATTTTGACCGTCTGACAATCTGTTTAGGGTCGCATTCCTTGTTTTATTAATCAGTCTAAGAATTTAATAATAGCATTCTCTCTAATAGGTTGGGTTATAGGTATTTTTAAGATTATAATATCTTGATGGTTCTAACCACTCCTGTTATTTGTTCATTTGTTATTAACCTCAAACCGACGCCATAGTAAATATCTAAATTCAGCTGCAGGTAATTTGGTATATTGTGCTGCTACCGAATTCTGTTCGATATTTCTTTTTCTTGCCATTTTCATTCCGGAATTCCAAGAAAAAAAAAACAATTTTATTCCAAAAAATAAAATAACTCATTTTTCCGCGTTTTGATTATATTTTCCCAGTATATTCTAGCCTAGCGCAAATTTAGACCAATTTAGTCTCCACAAATGTTTCAATTTGAAATTTTGTTAGAAAAAATCTTTTGAATTAAAACATTTAGTATTTTTTAGGATAATTAACCTCATGAAACCCTGTTACCTGTAATTTTACTCCTAGTTAAAATTATATATTTATTGTAACATATGATACAAAAAGTAACCGGTAATACAAATCTGGGCATTATCCTCTAACAAAAGCCTCCCAAAGCACTGCTTGATATCAACAACAAATGAATACTCAACTCATTAGTTTAATTGCTACCAGTATCGGACCAGATAAGCCTGAAGGTCAATATAAACTATATTAATCCAACAACATCAGCGGAAACATATCTAGGTTAACAATCCTGCATTGCATAAACCATCGGACACTAATGGAAGTAATTGATTGCACAAACACCTCCCTTGCATCCTCGCCACCTAGCTACATGCCGGTCAATGGTAAAAGGGGGGCGAGTCTCGCTCAGTGAAGGTCTCGGAAATAGTTTTAATTTAGTGATGAAAACTTAACCTTGTTTACAAAATCTGTTTATATTATACTCTGATATGAGTAAGGTTTGCTTCCTTGCTTGTATGCTTGCTTGATTACAACTTGGATCTAAAAAACGGCTCCATCGATTTCCTTCAAATGTTGGAAATAACCAATTTATAGGTAAAAAATAAGTTATTGACTGGTGTCATCTCTAGGAAACATCACATAATGTAAAAAACGAAAATAAAAAGTTGTAAAATGAACACTAGGCTTATGGAGTTTGAAATCAAAATCAAATAATTATAACAGCTGTTCATAATCGATCAGTTTATACAGTCAGTCACATAACATGATATTTTTATGACAGGTAACGGTAAGTAGGTAATACATAAATTTGATCATAATATAAACAAATACAAAATAATAATTCAAATTAACAATATGACTTGTAAAGAAATGGTAAATTTAATTATAATACAATTTTTCCTACAGTTAATTACCATATAAAAACTCTAACTTGGTACTTTTTAAAATTACAAATCAAATTTATAAACAGTTTAAATATTCTTCAACGGAATAAAAACAATTTGTTAGTAAATATTCTTTTAATTTATTTTTGAAACTATTTAAAGACATTTAAATTTGTAATTCATTGGGTATTTCTTGAGTAAATTGTCAAAGTAATACTCAGGTAGTTTAAGTAAAATATGAGGTTTCCTGAGAGCAGTAACTAAAACCATTGAGTAAGGATTGCACATAGTGTAGTCATATCATAAACAAAATGAATCAAAAGGAAATTGAGCTATAAATAAAAACTGGAGTAACCTTAAACGTGCATAACAAAGGCAAATGAGCTAAGAAAATCTCATCAGAAGAGGTACGTGGTGAAATACTACTTCAAGTCACCTCAACTTACTGACTGACCTTTCCCGAGCAAAGATCAGCCCCCAGGTACTCAAGATGATGAAATGTGGAGAATGAAGACAAATAGTTTGAGCCGCATTCCGTGGAGGATTTGATGAACTTTACGACCAACATTCACTCGTTTATATTATCGCCTGACCAAATAAATGCATGGATTTCAATAATTAAACATTAGAACGTCTTAGGTCATAAACGTTAAACATAATTTTGAACACAGAATGTTGGCACATGAAGCAATCATAATTAACATTTTGATGTCGAATGTTCTGGGGTTTTGCCCCAGTATCACCTTCAATTTTGGCCGGGCGGATTTCCCATTTGGTCACAAGCGTTCCGAAATCGGCGATGACATATAGAAATACCCCCGTAGCAGCAAACCTGCGTACTCAGTGAATTTCCAATGCATGTATATGTACCTTAATACCACATAAAGCCTTGTACCAAGTTTCATCAATATACATTCATAAATAAACGATTTAAGACATTTTTATTATTCTCCAGAAGAATAACATGGCGGCCGAGTACGCAGGTTTGCTGAAGCAAGGAACACAACAACTGGGGTTTTATAAAAATATCAATATAACTCAAGTAGGTAAAGCCCCATACCAAATTTTATTAAATTATGTTCATAATTACAGGAGATAACACGATACTTCTCCATAAGAATAACATGGGAGCTGAGTACGCAGGTTTGCTGCTGCGGGCCAAAAAATGTTTTTAGTTCAAATATCAATATACCATAACGATAGGAAGCAGTATACCAAGTTTCATCAGGATAAGTTGATAAATAAGCGAGATATACTATTTTTCTTATTCATCTTAAGAATAACATTGTACAACGTACTGTGTTTAGCACTTTCAATATCTCTGTAACCATTTGACGTAAAGCAATGATCAAAACACCAAATTGTGCGTATTTTTAAGCTGATTCCAATAGAAAAAACTAATATTTGGCTTTAAAAAAATTATATGTAAAAAACTCAAAAAACCCATATTTGGGGTACATCCCCCCCCCCAAAATACCCCTTCGGATAAGTCGACCTGTCTGGTTTTCGAACTTAAAGTCATAAATGCTGCTTAACACGTTTATACAAAATTTCGTCAAAATCGAATTATTTTTACGAGAATTATCGTGCTCACACACACACACACACACACACACAAACAGATATATATATATATATATATATATATGTATATATATATTTACAGTTTTGAACGAATGGTGTTTTTGGCATCTGGGGACCTCAAAACGAAAAGTTATCATGGTCCCGGGCCTAGGTCTTACCATGCCGACTATGGTAATTCTTTCCTATAGGGTAAATTCGCTAAAACAAGCGCAACAAATTATGATAAACTCATTTGGATATAGAAACCTTATAATTTTATTGTAAATCGTTGGTTATGCAATTATCTTCCATGCAATCCAAATTCTTCAATGCTTCATCCTGTTCATTCGGTCCCAACATCTAATTGGCATCATAGGAATATATTTTATATTGCACCTAGTTTATAATAATTTCCCCTTCGGCCCTACCTGTTTTGTCGTATAAACTTCAAAGGTAAAACATTCATTCAATAAACTCATATACACAAATAATATTATCCACATTCAATGTCATTTTTATTATTGCACAGTAAATGGTATTTTGGGAATCACCCGTTTCAATTAGCATGCCAAATTCACCCCCCCCCCATGTTTTCACATTAGGTATAAGTGGAAGTAATAGTCGTTCATAATCTGCTAAAAGCCTCCATTACCGTATCAGGTTGGTGTGCATTGCTCGAAGCGTCTGCCAACTAGAAATACCGAATACTGTACACATTATTACCTACTGTTTGGAGAGCCATTCAAGCATGAATTGTCAAAAATACTTTTTATAATTCGAAAAATTTTTTTAACACGTTGACTACCGATCGTCACGTTTATGAGACGCAATATAAAATAAAAATTAAAATAGACCAGCGTCACATATACGTGTCGCTCAGGCTGATTCCAGTGGACCGACGACACGTATACGGGACGCCCAGGCCAAATCCAGTGGACCGACGGCACGTATACGGGACGCTCAGGCCAAATCCAGTGGACCGACGACACGTATACGGGACGCTCAGGCCAAATCCAGTGGACCGACGACACGTATACGGGACGCTCAGGCCAAATCCAGTGGACCGACGAACGTATACGGGACGCTCAGGCCTAATCCAGTGGACCGACTACACGTATACGGGACGCTCAGGCCAAATCCAGTGGACCGACTACACGTATACGGGACGCTCAGGCCAAAACCGGTGGACCGACGAACGTATATGAGACGCTCAGGCCAAATCCAGTGGACCGACGACACGTATACGGGACGCTCAGGCCAAATCCAGTGGACCAACGACACGTATACGGGACGCCCAGGCCAAATCCAGTGGACCGACGAACGTATATGGGACGCTCAGGCCAAATCCAGTGGACCGACTACACGTATACGGGACGCTCAGGCCAAATCCAGTGGACCGACTACACGTATACGGAACGCTCAGGCCAAATCCAGTGGACCGACTACACGTATACGGGACGCTCAGGCCAAATCTAGTGGACCGACTACACGTATACGGGACGCTCAGGCCAAATCCAGTGGACCGACTACACGTATACGGGACGCTCAGGCCAAATCCAGTGGACCGACGAACGTATATGGGACGCTCAGGCCAAATCCAGTAGACCGACTACACGTATACGGGACGCAGTCACCGTTCAGTTAAATGACTTGCCATGTCCATACGGTACACTATTTCGATCTGAAGCCTGTATATCGGTCTATAGGAATGTGTGACACTTATGCGTGTCGCTCGGTCTCGGGGTTCGACCTCAATTATTTTTTACCGATTTTCAAAGTTGGCCATCCTGTCTGCCCACATGATGCCTGTAGCGTTTGTTTAATTACTCATTCCTCAATAAAAGAAATGTAAAAGAACAGTTTTTATTTTATTTCCCAGTCATCCAAAGTTTGACAACTCACGTCACGTATGTGAGACAGTCGGTCTATCGCAAAAATATAATATAACATTTTACACACGTATACACGTATGTAGACCGACGTCATACATACGTGACGCAATAACAATGCTAAAATAGCACTGAAATAATATTTTATTGCTACTTTTGTGAGTTAATATTTATATATATATATATATATATATATATATATTCTACTTCAAAACATATAAAAATACGGAAAAAGATGTCGGTCTCTGGGTTACAATTGGTCACAATGACTTGGTCTGTGGCGAGAGTTCCGTGTATTAGGTTTGGTCTGCTGGGAACTCCCGGCGGCCCGAATTCCGGACCGTCGCAGCCAAGTGTTAAGGTTATTTTGATTATATTTTGATCAAATAAATAACTCCTTAATTGCCTCAAAACTTTTACAGTCGTTATGAATAGTAATTAACAAAATTACATTCAATTACGTTGACGATGAAACAACCTAAATCGCCAACCCTGCAAATTATCATTTACTTAGGTAGTCATGGACACTGTGAAACACCTCTGTCGACAAATAAGCCTAAGGGCAATGGCCAAGTTATATGGCATTTCCACCCTGAGGCAATTAGACAACGCACTGCAAAGTTTGGCAAAGTAATAATAAACATTCTTTTCAACAAATGTAGTTTTATGTTTTAGAATTTTAATTCAAAGTTACGGTCTAAAAAAATTCGGGTGGGTTAAAATGTTAAGATAGGTTGAAATATTAATCGTGTTATGCAGATTTTTTGTATTATTTTGTCATTGCAGACGATTTAAAAACAGAAGATTTTACTTAAGTTTCCCGAAAAATTGAGTTCTATCATAACGCTTTAATGCTACACCATTGTTGTAAAAGCGGTTTTAAATGGTGTATATAGTATGAGGTTATTAAAACATTCTCATTGGGTGAAATACATACAAATAAGATTAGAATTTTCAACTCCTCCTAGAACTAACATTTATTTTAAAGCCATTTTACTTTCTGCTTTATATTGTTTAGTGTTTATATTCGCTGGTGGCAGATTTTAACGTTTTGATCAAGAACGGCCAAAACCCTAGACGTGTCCCTGTCTAACGTCAAACATATTGTATCCCAAAACACATTTTAAATTGTAGATTTGTATACTATAAAGAGAAAAAAGAACGTATTTGGAACAGCAAACTTATAACATATACTATCGTAAGAAAATATACTACTCAAAATCCTCGTTAAAGTAGCGGTTAACATATGGAAACTTGACAAAATGTGTGTTTTTATCTGTTATTAAATGTAAAAACATTTTTAAATCCATTAAAATGTCGATAAACTTATAGTTGAATGTTCACATCAGAATCATCTCATTAGATCTATACAATATACCTCCCCTTAATATATATCATCGCTTACGGTGTGCTCCACAACACACTTTGGCAAACCTTACTCAATCTTCAGACAATAATATTTGTTTAGTAAAACTATTAGTGCTATAAACCTGTTTGCTGCATAGATATAAAACACTGTTTCAAACTATATTTGTTTATGTTACATAATTAGTTTGTATTTGTTATAGATGTAGAGCACCAACAAGGTACGCCATAATCTAAGGTGTTCGTATACTTTAGAGTACGCCTTCATAGGTAAAATAAATGATCAATAATTTGTTAGCTTGATATTATTAAAACTCTTTAAATTGGGCAAGCTAATAATATACTATTACAATAACAATATTTTTAAAAACTTACTTTTAACTCGGTTCTAGGCTTCCCTCTCTTCGCAAATAAACACACAATAACCACAAACACCAATTTCACACTGAATAGCACACATAACACTTAAAACACTTAGAAAAATACATCGGTTGAAATGTATCAACCACTTAGGAAAAATTGGTGATTTTTTAGCACCTGGGGTTTGCGTATTTTGGACACCTACACCGATCAGTTTATAGTTTAAATTTACAAAAATATGTTTCACACTAGAAAATTGCCGGCCGACTTTTGGGAAAGGATGGACGTCAAGGGATATTAGTGAAAAATAATTCATGTATGTCAACCAGACGTGGAGGAAGGAAGCAAGGAGTGTATAATAAAAAATAAATAAAGTTTTATAAAAAGATTTAAGGGTCTGACATATTGGAATGGAGACGAAACGCGTCCCGACGCATCAACAGACGTCGCGAAACTGACAAAACGACAAAAGTCACGCCCTGCCTGCGCCGCGACGCCGACTAGGAACGGGGGAATCGATATGGGACGGCGGAACTGGGGCGTGGGGAAATGTCCCGATTGTGGGAAATTCTCCCTGTATATTGGGACAGTGTTCTTATGCCGGAGAAAGATTTGAAAAGTAATTAAATGACCAATGAGTGTTATTGGATTTTAAAGTAGACACGTAATGGGTCAAATGTACGGAGAAACAATGGAAATGGGGTCGTGGGGAATTTTACCTCTTAGGGGGAATTCTCCCTCTACTAGAATTGTCATTTTGCCGGAGAAATACATGAAAACTAATTAATCGAATATAAAGTAGACACGGAATGGATGAATCGATACTGGAGGAACAATAGAATTGGGGTTGCGGGGAATTTTCCCTATTAGGCAATTATTCATCTACGTTGGTGGATCGTCCTTCTTCCGGAGAAAGACTTGAAAACTAAATAAACTGATATAAAGTAGACAGGGAATGGGTGAATCGATACGGGAGGAACAATGGGATTGGGGTCGCGGGAAATGTTCCTTTAAGTTGGTGGATTCGGTCTTCAGCCAGGGAAAGAATCAAAAAGTAATTCGGATAATGTATGTTAAATTCTAAAGCAAAAACTGAATGGGTGAATCAGTAAGGGAGGAACAATGGAATTTGGGTCACGGAAAACTTTTCTGCTACGGAGAATTCCCCTTCAACTTAAACGGATTCGTCTTTCTGCCGACTAGAACATTAATTAAATGGCTAATGAGTGGTGATAGATTCTAAAGTAGACACGGAATGGATGAATCGATACTGGAGGAAAAATGTAATTTGTATTGGGGGCATTTTGGTTGCTGCGGGGCATGTAGTTTTTTAAACCAGTATTGGACTGGAAGAGTTACTTAATTATTTCAAATCGTTAAAGTCATCATTACAGTTGTGCAATTTTTCTCAAGTTTTGGAGAGCAGATGCTATAGACGAAAATAAAACACCGAATGGTGGCACTTTCTCTCGTCCTGATTAGGGAATCCAATCCCGGGATCCCGCCCAATTTTACGGTTTCTTCCATCCCAGGATTTAAACGCCGAATCCCGGGATTCAAATAATTATGCCTTTTTTTATCATAATTGATCTTTTTTCTTTACATTAAAGACAAATTTAGTTTGTTTTGATCACAATATAATAATAAGTAAATTCATTAAAATAACAACATTGGATTTTTTTTAGTAATATTTACTCGATTGGTTTTAGATCGTTTACTAATTGTTACATGATTTTATTATGAAAGTACTGTGTTTATTGAAAGGATAGTTTTTTTTCTAGTTCTGTTTTATCAAGTAGGATTTACTCGTAACTTGTCTTAGTAATAAGTTAATAATTTCATTCATCTGCAGCTGCAGCTACATTAAAAAAATGTACTTCTACTTATATTTTTTAGGAGGAAATATTTGTTCATGGATACTTTATGAAAGAGTTTTTCTGTCAATTTAAATACATATCATAGTGTTAAAAACCCAATCATGAGTTGCTTTATCAGTTTATCGCACCCGAAACCCTACCCAATGTGAGACCAATCGTACTTATAGTGTAATACAGATTTTTATCTTTCACCGTTGATAATGTTTGCTATATTTAAATAATTGTTTTGTATTTTTCATAAACAGAATAGTATTCATTTACAATAATTATCGTCAAAATATACAAAAGTACACTTAATCGCATATTTTCCCAGGCTTTTTTGTAAATTACGGCCAATCCCGGAATTGGTCCCGGTATCCCGGGATTGTTTTTTCCAATCCCGTAATCCCAGAATTGAAAATGTCGTCCGAAATTGGATTCCCTAGTCCTGATATAAGGAGTTTTTCCACTATACATTTCTAGTCCCGTATTAAAGTGCATGTTAAACTTTAAAATATCTGTAGAGCCTTTAAGTACAATTGGAAACGAATGAAAATCGATTGGGTTAGGTTGTCTAAGCTATAATGTTGAGAATTTGGGAAGAAACACGGATATCTTTGTCTTGGGTAATTCGGCGGTATAGTGTAACAGTCAACAGCCAATGCTTGCAGTTTATTTTGAAGAATAAACATTAAAAAGGGGTGGAACAAGAATGTATCAATTGAGTAGAGCTTTTGGCGATCTACAAGATGTACAAGAGGATTCATCTTGTTTTGGGAAGCACCGTCCCTGTCAAACGTGAAGATGGTTTTATCATGTTCTATTATATTAGAGCAAAAATCTCTAATACCGTTGATGATAGGAAACTATTATGCACTAGGTGTAAGCTCATTCTTCCCGTAAGAGGATGAACGGAGACTGAATTGTTAAAGATACATTTGAATAGACATGTTACGTATTTAGCTTTGTTAACATACACTTTTTTAGACAAACGCTTTTGCAATAAGTCAACAAATATCTGGACCATATGCAACATAACTAAATAATTATAATTTGTTTATATTGTAATATGACAGAAAGATCACAAATGTGTGAATGTACGAGTACAAATACTAATGATTTCAACAGTTTACTTATATTTAAAAATACTTAGAGAAAATTTGAATTGATATATTATAAAAATAAGAAGCTTTGCAAAGGTCTGCAAGCATATGTTAACGTGTCTACTAAAATATGTTACAGCTTTAAGAGATATTTAAAAGACACCCAAAAATAATTGAAGTACCAGCTATCATACTAATCCTTCTAATATTATAAAACTGAAAGTTTGTGACTTTGTTTGTTTATTAGTTTGTGGCTCAATCACGCACTGACTACTGAACCGATTGAGCTGAAATTTCTATTATACATTATGATAGTATAGTATAGTGTACACTACAATGTTCACCGAGTAAATAAATGATTTTTTCGTAAATCATATTCAAATTTAATATATTCCTATATTTACATCAACATATTCTTATGTCAGTTTAGCAACTAGCAGTTCCGATGGGCCTGGTCTCCTGTATTAGACAGTGGTTAAACCAGGAAAGCCTTTAACTATACTCTATAATATGAACGATATTTTTGTGCCACACAATGACGCTTACTTTAAACACAATTAAAAATTTCTATACAAATTAGAATTAATCAAAATAACCGGTGTTGAATCCATTCTGTAATTTCCTAAAAGTAGGGAATTTTCGTGTTACACGTGGGAAAATTGACGTTGGCCACGCTGGTTCCGATACACAAACGTCACTCGATGCTCGAGTGATAGTGTTTGATACACAACTAGGATATGAGTGTTGGTATTACTGTCGTATTGATCGACGTCTAGAGGAAATGACAGCGTGGAAAATATCCGAACAACTTCTCTCGTTGCAAAGAAAACTTTAACAATAACGTAATACTTTCATGATTATTTTTTTTAATTATTATTATTTTACTATGAATTTGTACAGGCCACAGTTGCTTATAGGTAGAGCGCTAGCCTCACAAGTAAGACGTGTTGGGCGTAGGTTCGATCCCGACTGATGCCTACAGTTTTAACGAGCGGTCACGATTGGCTTGCCCATGTGACTAATGCCGGTATGGTATCTCGCTGTCTTTATGTCGACACGTAAGCTTTCTGGCATAGAACGGATATTTGAAGCCACATAAGATCATCATAAGAAGTAAATGGTTTACTAGGATGGTCTGCCGTTACACTTTAGACGCATAAATGAGCGAAGCAACAGTTACAACGTTAAAACGCGAACAAAGAATATCTACGGGGAAGAACGCTACATTTAGTAAACATATTTAAAATAATGTAAACAAAACAGTGACAGTTAACAGCTGTTTATTTAATTTAAATGAAGACAGTTAAAAATACCCCCGTCGCAGCAAACCTGCATACTCAGCGAATTTCCAATGAATATATAACATAACACATTAAAACAGTTAACAGGATTCATAAAAATGTATTCACAAACAAGCGATATTTAAAATATTAATTATCCTCCATAAGAATAACATTGGGGATGAGTACGCAGGTTTGCTGCAACAAGGCACACAAAATAATGGGTTTTTATCCAAATATCAATAGAACTCATCTTAGTGAAGTCACATACCAAGTTTCATCCATATACATTCATAAATAAGCGATATATAACATTTTAAGTATTTTCCATAAGAATAACATGGGGAACAAGTACCTAGGTTTGCTGCTACAGGAACCATAAGCGAAAAATTGTTTTTTTGTGCAAACAACAATAAACCACAACCAGATCAAGCCATATACCAAATTTCGCCAGTTTATGTTCATAAATAAGCGAGATATACAATTTTTCTTTTTCTCCATAAGAATAACATTAGACAACGTACTGTGTTTAGCACTTTCAATATCTCGGTAACCAATTGACGTAGAGCAATAATCAAAATATCAAATTATTTTTTTTAAGCTGAATTCAATGGTATAAATTAAAATTTGATTTCAATTAAAATTACATGTGAAAACCCCAAAAAACACATTTTTGGGGTACAAAACCCCCCAAAAACCTCCCTTCGGATGGTGCGATTCATCTGGTTTTCGAACTCGTTCAAATAAATGGTACTTTACACATTTGTACCAAAAATCGTTAAGATCGGACCTTTTTTACGAGAGTTATCGTGCTTACGGACACACACACACACACATATATATATACATATATAAAAATTTAAACGAATGGTGTTTTTGGCATCTGGGGACCTCAAAATGAAAAGTTATCATGGTCTCGGGCTTAAGTCTTACCATGAGACCTACGGTAATAGCTTCTTCCCTATAGGGGATTTTCGCTAACATGTGACATAAACCCAATAAAATATTTCTTCCGTTACAATTACATGTGAACTTTAAGACCCAGTGGGGCGTAACCTAGGAGGAATCTTTCAAATTTCTCTAAGGAAAAACCTTCTTTTCGATATCACCTAGCTACTGGCCAAATTTCATATCAATCAGAAAAGCCATTACACTGTGATGCCGTTATAAAGAAGTGACAAAGTGAGGGAAAGAGAGCTTCGCTCAATAAATAAAAAGAGTGTTACGCATAAGCGTTACGGTGAGTTATAAGAGGAAAAGGGGAGTCTGGAAATACATCAAAATGCTAATGCGTTACGCAGTCAGTGCGGGCATCTCGCTAGCCTAACGGTTAGCGTCTTAGACTTCGGGTCAACGGGTCATGGGTTCAAATCCCGAGGTGTCCACAAAAGTGTGAGGGGTTTGGACCACTTTCCCTTAAAAGCGTTTGCATCCACTGGCGTTGAAATACAACAAAATATACGACTCTTACAAGCTAGAAGCAACTAGGTGGCCTAAGCAGGTTTTGAGCATAATGGCCTTTGTGAACATTTTAATGTATATAATTGTTCACGTAAATTTTTTCCAGTGCACCAAATGACAGTACAACATTTTATCCGGACACTAAGTAAACTGAAATCAACCTTATAAGTGAATTCCTTAAATTCCCATCTACAACAATGCAGTACACAGTACAACAAAAAAAGTTGTGAAACTTTTTAACCCACTTGTTGAACTTGAATGTCAAGACTTGAGTTTCACATTGTATCTCCAATTCGAGTTCGTGACTTTCCCTCAACGAGTTTCCTCCCGAGCGAACTCAGACGGAATGTTAACAACAGAATGCAACGCCAGCACCCACGTTCTGCCGATACATCGTAGAGTCTGTCTTCAACTGAATCGATGTGACACTTCGGTTTGCTCTGCTGGGATTTTATAAATTAAGTCATAGTATTTTCTTTTTGTAAAAATTATTATTTGTTTACGTAATTTAAAAACAGTTGTACACTTCTTATTTTAATCCAGGTTCTAACTATTTGCGTATAAACATGATCAATCAATCAATTAAAACTTCTTTATTCCAAAAGAGTACATCACGATAGATGGAATAGAGTCAGTAAAATGTCTTATTACATCACCAAGTTAATACCATCGTGTCCCAAAAAACACGTCTAAATGTTAAAATGAAAATAAAAAACTTACATGTTGAATATTATTTGACATTACTAAGTTAAATGTAATTTGTATGAAAAAAATTAGATTTGTTTTTTTATTCAAATCACTCGATTAATTTTGATTTTATGTTACCCGCAGGCTTCGCCCCGCAAATGAATAAACACTGTGACAGTTAACTGCAGTTAATGCTGCATTCTGTGGAACCCGTGGAACTAACACGAATTAAGATCAGCTATTTGTATTTTCATCAGCACAAACAAAAATGAATGTCCATAAGGAATACATGGGTACTTTGTCGGGGTCTCTGGCGGAGCCCTAAGGTCAGATCAGGATGAAAACCATTTAGTTTTCCTATTTTATGCCTAAAGAATCAGTGTACAAAATTTCAACTCTCTAGGTAAATTGGAAGTAGGAGAATTTGTGATGAGTGAGTGAACGAGTCAGTGAGTGAGTGAATGAGTGAGGGCTTTAACTGTTATAGAAATAGATGAGTGAACTCTTAAATTGAGTAACATGCAGTTTGCGACAAACACTCTTTTAGTAAATTGAGGAATTTTTTTCTAGTTTTAGGTGTGCTGGTAAACAGTCAAAATATTGTTTCATCTATAAGTATTTGTTTTACTACAAAATTCCAAGTTATACCGCTCAACAAATCTGTGTGATCTTATGTTGTGGTTGTGTAAAGTATTCCCTATTACAATTATTTCATTAAAAAATACAAATTTTATGGTTCCATAAATTTACACTGATCCATCTACCAATTTTGTTTTGTTAACATCCTTTTTAGCGAATTTCCCCTATGGCGAAGAAGCTATTACCGTAGGTGGCATGGTAAGACCTAGGCCCGGGACCATGATAACTTTTCGTTTTTAGGTTCCCAGACCACAAAAACACCATTTGTTCAAAACTGTATATATATATGTCCGTGAGCACGATAACTCTCGTAAAAATTATCCGATTTTTATGAAATTTGGTACATATGTGTAAAGCAACATTTACGACTTAAGGTTCGAAAATCAGACAAATCGATCTATCCGAAGGGGTATTTTGGGGGGGTTTCGTACCCCAAAAATGGGATTTTTGAGATTATTACATATAATCTTTGAAAATGACGAATGGTATTTTTCACCATTGGATTCAGCTTAAAATACACACAATTTGGTGTTTTGATCATAGCTCTACGTCAATTGGTTACGGAGATGTTAAAAGTGCTAAACACAGTACCTTGTCCAATGTTATTCTTAGAGAGAATAATTTAATATCTCGCTTATTTATGAACGTATGCCGACCAAACTTGCTATATGGCTTCATCTGGTTTTGGTCTATTGTCATTAGCACAAAAAACTTTTCCCGATGGTTTCCGTAGCAGCAAACCTGCGTACTCAGCCCCCATGTTATTCTTATGATGAATAATTAAAATGTCATAAATCGTTTATTTATGATTGTATATTGATGAAGCTTGGTATGTGGCTTTATGTGGTATTAAGATACATTGTATGCATTGGAAATTCGCTTAGTACGCAGGTTTGCTGCTACGGGGGTGTTTTAGTTTTATAGCTGGTGGGGCTGTAAGGGAATTTACTTGGATAACGCATTTATTTACCTTATTTAATCTCATTAAATACGAAAATTCATTCAGTATCAGGAACTGTACGGAGATGCCTTCATGGCTAATAGACTAACCGAGGAACAAATTGTTAATCTCATTTATACCACACCACATTAAGAATCAATTTTATAAACTTCACAACACCGTACTGTAAGTTGAACCACAGATAAAACAAACAGTATCGTTAGGATGCATCACCAACTTTTTTACCATTGTTTTACGGTAGACAAGCCATCTGTACTTCTCCCTCTTGCTCTCTTATCAATAGTAATTATCATAGATTTATAAGGTAAGTACCTAGAGGGCCAAGCTTTACTCGGGGAAGGTCAGTTTGTATAGATGACTTGGAGTAATATTTCACCACTTCCTCTACTGAGTACTAGCTTTTCATAGCTCATTTCTGATTTTTAAGGACACTCCAGTTGTTACTTATTTATGGCTCAATGTCCCTTTGATTTCTTTAGGATTTGACCGCTCTATATATTTAATTTTCACTCAAAGTTTTTAGACACTACTCTCAGGAAACCACATGTTAATAATAATAAACAACATGAGTATTACTTTGACGAATCACTGATTCATCATAAACAGCTGTTATAATTGTTTTGTTTTGATTTGAAACTCCATAATCCTAATGCTAATTTTTTAACTGTTCAAATTCGTTTTTTTTACATAATTCGATTTTTTCTGGAGACGAGACCTGTCTAGACTTATTTTTAACCCATAAATTAGTTATTTCCAACATTTGAAGGAAATTTTTGGAGCCATTTTTGAGATCAGAGTTGCAGTCAAGCCAGCAAGCCTTACTCATATTAGAGTACAGTATATTTGTTGTAACCGTTTCAATCCCTATCACAAGGATCCTGTTTTCTTAGATACGACTCAGAACTCTAGCCCCATTGATCGCCAGCGGGCGGTGATGTCCCCACACCATACACGAGACACGGGACACGCGATAGACACATACAACTTAGCTTACAGACATCATTTTCTTTTTCATTTAAAAAAAAAATAGTTGGTAGATAAATAGTCAACGGGGATATTAGAAATAAAATGTTAGCTTATAAATTTGAGCTAATGAATACAATTATATGGAATAAATATAAGCTATTGAATAAAATGTTAACTTAACCTAAGCTATTAAAGGACACACTAGCTTACATAACAGGGCTAATGAAGAAAACATTACTTTAAAAGAGGTGGGCAGTTAGAGAAAATATTAATTTATAACGACAATGAATAATGTAGGGTATGTTATAAAATCTGGGCTATTAAAGTTCATATTAGCTAAGTGTTTTTAAAGCTGAACTAATGAAGAAAATATTAGCTTAACAAGCTGTTTTATTAAAAGATTTTAGCTTAGAAAATATTATCATGTAACATGATATAATAACGAAAATATTAGCTTCTAAACCTAAACTAATGAATGAAAAATTAATTTATAAAGCTAGACTAGCAAAAATTAAATTACCTTACAAAACTGGGCTAAAAGAAAACATTACTTTACAACATTCTCAGTTTCCGAATATTAACATCCTTAGCTAATATTCGATAGATAAACATACACCTGATTAGTTTTCAAGCAAAAGCTCGATTAAAAACTCTGCAATTGTCGGGTTTACTGAACAGTTAAATGATCTAAAACTCTCTTGCATAACAGTGATTGATTACGAATAATGAAACCGAGTAACATAACACCCCCGTAGCAGCAAACCTGCGTCCTCAGCGAATTTCCAATGCATAATATATGTCTTAATACCACTTAAAGCCGCATGCCAAGTTACATACAAATATATTCACAAATAAGGGATATATACAATTTTAATTATTCTCCGTAAGAATAATAATGGGAATGAGTACGCAGGTTTGCTGCATCAAGGAACAATAAATATGGGTTTTCATGTAAATATCAACTAGGTGAAGCCGCATACCAAGTTTCATCAATACACATTCATAAATAAGCGATATATACCATTTTGACTATTCTCCATAAGTACATGGAGGATGAGTACGCAGGTTTGATGCAACAAGGAACACGAAAATGGGGTTTTATGGAAATATCAATATAACTCAACAAGGTGAAGCCTCATTCATACCAAGTTTTATTAATTTATGTTCATAATTAAGGGAGACATTACATTTTACTTATTCTCCATAACAATAACATGGGGGATTAGTACGTAGGTTTGCTGCTACGTGAATTATCGGTAAAAATTGCTTTTTTGTGGTAATAACATATAGCACAACCACATGAAGCCGTATACCAGGTTTCGTTAGTATACAGTACATTCATAAATAAGCGAGATATAGTTTTTTCTTATTCTCCATAAGAATAGCATTGGACAACGTACTGTGTTTAGCACTTTCAATATTTTTGTAACCAATTGACGTAGAGAAATTATCAGAACACCAAATTGTGTGTTTGTTAAAGCTGAATCCAATCGTGAAAACTAAAATTTGACCTTTTAAAATATTACATGCAAAAACTAAAAAAAAAACATTTTTGGAGTACAAAACCCCCAAAAATACTACTTCGGATGGGTCGATCTGTCTGACTTTCGAACTTAAAGTCATAAATGTTGCTTTACACGATTGTACTAAATTTTATCAAAATCGGTCCTTTTTTACGAGGGTTATCGCACCCACGGACACACACACACATATATATACACATACATACACATAAAAGACAGCAAAATCGTCATTCAAGATTTGACTGACTATTTAGCTGAGGCAGATCGCCAATTATCTGATACAAACTCCTACCGGCTATTAAATGAAGATCCTACTACTGATTTTAGTGAGAGAATTGAACATTTTATCTTGGAACATGGGTTGGAAGAAGGTCTTAGTAAGAAGACAGTGAATCTGTTAGTTCCAAAAAATCCACGAACTCCTACTTTCTACACATTACCAAAGGTCCATAAGAACGTCAGACCACCTCCAGGACGCCCTATCGTTGCTAGTTACGGAAGCCCGACTGAAAGAATATCTGGCTATATTGACGATCAATTACAACCATTCGTAAAAGACCTGCCTTCCTATATAAAGAACACGGATGATTTTTTGAATAAACTTTGTGAAACTAATCAACCCTTGGGCCAAGACACGATCCTTGTTACTGTGGATGTATCTTCCTTGTATACAATTATACCCCATAATGATGGCATTGAAGCTGTAAGAGGATTTTTAAACACTCGACCTGTTGGGTCCAAGCCCTCTACAACGTTTTTACTAACTTTAGTCAAGTTCATCTTAACAATGAATGCCTTCAAATTTCAAGAGAAAATATACTTACAAACAAATGGGACGGCGATGGGTACTCGCATGGCTCCAAGCTATGCTAATTTGTTTATGGGGACAATTGAGAAGAGTTTCCTTAACACACAAGACTATTTGCCTCTTCTATGGTATAGATTTATTGATGACATATTTTTCATATGGCAACATGGACAAGAACGCCTAAATGAATTTCTTCAATCGCTCAATAGTTTTTCATCGTTACGTTATACTTGGAGTTACTCTACAGAATCTGTTACGTTTCTTGACGTGGATGTTTACCTAGATTCTGGATACATCAAAACAAAACTACACTTGAAGGAGACCAACACAATGCAATATTTAAATTACAAGAGCTGTCATCCTACTTATATAAAAAATCTATACCCAAGAGCCTATCATTTAGAGCAAAGAAACTGTATAGTGAAAATTCAGACTTTGTGAATTATATAAATAGGTTGACGGTTTCCCTTCAAAAGTCTGGCTATCCTGAAAAAGTTATCAAGAGACAGATTAACCAACCAAAGAACCAGCAAACTAATAGTTTTGTTGTGAATGATCCGAAATTCATCACTCAATTTTATCCAGGCTTACATAAAATAAACAATGTGATAAAAACGTCTTTTAACATTCTCCAGTCATCACAAGAGACAAAAAACATTTTCTCAAAACCACCAAGAGTAATTTTTAAGAGGCCACCCAACTTGAGGAATATGTTGGTAAAAACTAATTTATCGGATAAATCTGTCGAGGGTAATCGAAAAAACAGGTGTAAACCATGCGAAAGACCACGGTGCGGTACTTGCAGAATAATGACAGAATCTACTAAATTTGAAAGCAGCGCCACAAAGAAAAAATACAGTATAAAAGGTGAGATGGACTGCAATTCAAAAAATGTTATATACCAACTTGACTGCAAGTACTGCAAGAAACAATATATAGGTCAGACATCAAACCACTTAAGAGTACGAATGACGGGTCACCGTGCAGCTCTAGTACATGGTGAAGAAGAAAAGCCAGTTGCTAAACATGCTATTTTTCATAATAAACAAAAGATCGAAGACTGCTACAATTTAAAGGCCATAAAACAAGTTACAGAGGACAGCAACAAGAATATTACAATGGTTAACCTTCGTAAGTCTGAAATGGCCCATCAACTAGTCTTACAAACACGGCACCCGTCTGGTTTAAATCTAAGATAATTATAAAGTCCAATATTGGTTTATGTCTTGACCTGTATATTATTTTTATCTATGACCCATCTGTTTTATATTGCATGTGATTTTTATTATCTGTTTATATTTTGTTGTTAACCTATTTTGTTTAGTTTTTTTATACAATTATGTACATATTTATACACCTTCTTTGATATTTATCTGATGAAGTTCACCAGATGAACGAAAATTAATAAAGATTTTAAAATTTGAATCTGGAGAGAACATTTCTACTATATATATATATACAGTTTCGAACGATTGGTGTTTTTGGGGTCTGGGGACCTTAAAACGAAAAGTTACCATGGTCCCGGGCCTAGATATTACCATGCCGACTACGGTAATAGCTTCTTCCCTACAGGGGAAATTCGCTAAAAGTATGAAAACTTGTCAGGCCTGCCACTTCTACAAGAAACGTGAATGTAACCTCTTTTGTAGAGGATTTTATACATACAACAATTTTACGTACGGTTGATAGTTACGGAGTTATAGGCGAAAACCAAAAAAGTCCCCTTTAGAGCCCTTCCCAAAACCAAGCTCGACCCCCAGCGAATTTTGAGTAACGTATTGAACATTCGTGTATAATGTACACACGAGTTTACGACTGTTACAAATTTAATGTTGCAGGTAGAATCTAGTCTCGATAACAATTTAGAAGTAACTAAAAAAAATTAAAGATATCATTGTGTCTGACATAAAAAGTGGATAAATCAACAACATGATAAATAGCCATAATATGGATAGTTGTTGACCTCTGTACCGTAAGTGATTTTGGTTTACACAGTGAGGTAAAGTAACTGGGTAACCATGACAACAAACAACTATGATTGCACGTCCAGGAGATGAAATCAAACTTGAAGCTGAGCCCCAGGCTTGGCCGAGGATCGTGATACAATAAAATTCCCCCCCCCCCCCCGAGAAACCCCACCCCTAGTACACCAAAGAATTCCTTCTCTTCAAGACAGCCACTCCTTCGGCAGACCCTCCTCAATTGTTAGGATTTTATTTTGCCGAATACTTAACACTATTATTATAATCAAAACTGCATATATCAATTTTAATTTCAAATATATAATTTAAATCGTAACAGCTGTTAATTTAACAATTAGTCAACTTTGAAATGATTACGTATTACCATTTGGTTTCATGAGAAAAGCGACTAAAACCATTGAATGAAATAACATATAAAGGGGTCATTTCCAAAGTAATTCAAATGGGCATGCAATCAAAATATTACCTACCTATAGGGAGAATGAACTACAGTAACCATAACATGTAGAAAATAGAAATACCCCCGTCACAGCAAACCTGCGTACTCAGCGAATTTCCAATGCATTTATATGTTTCTAACTTTTACCTAAAGCCACTTACCAAGTTTGACAAAAATACATTCATAAATATAAGTGATTTATAACATTTTATTTATTCCCCATAAGAATAACATTAGGACTGAGTACGCAGGTTTGCTGCAACGAGGAAGATAAGAAATGAGTTTTTATGCAATTATCAATATAACTGAACCAGGTGAAGCTACTTACCATGTTTTATTAATTTATGTTCATAATTAAGGGAGATATAAAACTTTACTTATTCTCCATAAGAATAACATTAGAGCTGAGTATGCAGGTTAGCTGCTACAGGGACAACCAACAAAACATTTATATTTTGTGCAAATATAAATATACCAGTACAACGTGAAGCCACATACCAAGTTTTATCAATATACATTCATAAATAATCAAGATATCAAATTTTATTTATTCTCCATAAGGATAACATTGGACAACGTACTGTGTTTAGCACTTTGAATAGCTCTGCAACGGTTTGACGTAGAATCACAATTTAAACACCAAAATGATTGTTTTGTGGAGCTGAAGTGATTGGTAAAAGCAAATGTGAAGTTTAAAGTAAAATTAACTGAGGAAAAGCCAAAAACCTTTTTCCCATAAGATTAACATCGGAGATTTTATGAGCAGGTTTTTTGGATTTTTTCCGCAACCCCTTAACCTAGGTTAATAATTCAAAATACCATATTATTTGTTTTTTTAAGCTCTATAACATGGTCAAAACCAAAATTAAGTATTTTAAAAATTTTTGGGTGAAAAATGCAAAAAACTGATTTTTGGAAAATTTTAAACCCCCATAAACCCCCCTTCCCATGGTCAGATTTTTCTGGTTTTCGAACTTAAAGTCATAAATGTCAGTTTACACATTTGAGCCAAATTTCATCGAAATCGGACGTTTTTTACTCAAGTTATCGCATTCACGGACACATATATATATATATATATATATATATATATATATATATATATAGATATATATATATACATATATATAAATTTGAACGAATAGTGTTTTGGACATCTGGGGACTTCAAAACAAAAAGTTATCATGGTCTCGGGCTTAAGTCTTACCATGAGACCTACGGTAATAGCTTCTTCCCTATAGGGGAAATTCGCTAAAAATGGAAAAAATTGCTGGTCATGCTAGGGGTTTGTAGTGAAATGTTATTCCATGGTTGTTGAACACACTGAATGGCCTTCACCAAGCAAAGCTCGGTCCCCAAAGTACTTTGATTAATAAAGAGTATATTTGCTTACTCAGTGAGTACTCTACTGTTGTCAATTATTGGTTTATTTGGATTAAGATAAAACAATAGATTACAATTTAACAACTAATCAATACCCAATATGATTTCTGAGCGCCTGTGAGAAGCAACACCACCCGCCTGACATTACTGCTAAGCTAGTTGCCTCCTCTGTCGTCGGGACGGCGTTCAAGAAATGCCGATACAGCCTTATTGTAACTTAACACCATGCTAAATGGTGAACAGATATTTTATTAATTTTACTTTAAAATATCTGAGCGGGATAGGAATGTTCACAATACACAATTTTGGCGCTGAATTCTAAATACCAATTTTATAACCAGTTTTAACCTGACGATTTCAAACTGTTTTCTTAGATTTTAAGATAAGATTATCCTAAATTATATTGGCGTTATAGGTGTCCGAACTTGGATGCGGGAGGGACTGTTACTTAACAGATACGTGCATATAAAGTTTTATTATTGGCTAAAATATAAACCAAATAATTGAGCTTGGTATAGAGAAGGTTTCCAGACTTGTATTTAGTTATTTAAGTTCACTCTGCTTGGATCCTATTTTGCCTAAATATTCTTTCCACGGGAGTTGAGCTTGCATCATCATAGATCAACCACTTGAAAAGTAGCTCTGAGGTCCGAGCTTAGCGTAGGGAAAGTAATTTGTTAGACGTATGAATAAAGATGAACGCTTGGAAAATGTAAAAATAGTAGTGTTCTTACAATTTCGGATGTTTTAGTGTCGTATAATGTTATTAATTTAATAAGTTGTTCAAGGGGACCGAGCTTGGCTGACTGTAACTGTGTAGACTTGAAGACTTACATCAACGAGTTTTACACCTAGATTTCGACTATTTGAAAATGGGACGGCGGTCCCGAAACTAGAATTCTGGTAATGATTCAGGATTGACGATGGATATTACCTATTACCACGGAGAAACGAATTCCTTTGTCTGTGCTATTACCTATTGCATTTAAATTGTAGATTGAATATCAATCAAACCCGTTATGTAAAAACTAAATGGAAATTATTGCTTTCAACTTCCAGTAAGCTTAAATATAGACTATATTTTTTTTAATTTAGCATTATTACAAGTATAATACCCCCGTCGCAGCAAACCTGCACACTCAGCGAATTTCAAATGCACATATATGTGACTCACTACTACATAGAGCTACTTACCAAGTTACACAAAAATACATCCATAAATAAGTGATATATAGCATTTTATTTATTCTCCTTAAGAATAAGATTAGGGTTGAGGATGCAGGTTTGCTGCAACGAGGAAGATAAGTAATTTTGTTTGCAATTATCAATATAACTGAACCAGGTGAAGCTATATACCAAGTTTTATTAATTTAGGTTCATAATTAAGGGAGATATACAACTTTACTTATTCTCCAAATGAATAACATGGGGGCCGAGTATGCAGGATTGCTGCTACGGGGACTATCAACGAAAAACTTGATTTTTGTGCTAATATCAATATACCACAAATAGTTGAAGCCACATACCAAGTTTCATCAATATACATTCAAAAATAATCGAGATATAGAATTTTATTTATTCTCCATAAGGATAACATTGGACAACGTACTGTGTTTAGGACTTTGAATTTCTCTGCAACGGTTGGACGTCGAACAACGATTAAAACACCAAAATGTTTGTTTTGTTGAGCTAAACACATTAATAAACAGAAATGTGAAGTTTTTAGTAAAACTATCTGAGAAAAATCTAAAAACCTTTTTCCCATAAGATTAACACGGGACACGTTTTTTTTGGATTTATACTATATAAAAAATACTTGAAGGGTCATTGACCAATAATAACAACTGGAGCGACCCCAAGCGGGGGTCTGGGGGCGGAGCCCCCAGCGAGCAAAGCGAGTAATCCTATACTCTAATATGAGAAAGGTTTGCTTGCTTGCTTGCGACACTGATCTCAAAAACGGCTCCAACGATTTCCTTCAAATGGTCGAAATAACTGATTTCTGGGATAAAAATAAGATATAGTTAGGCCTCATCCCCAGGAAAAATCAAATAATGTAAAAAAACTAAAATTAAAAGAAAAAAAATAACATTGGGCATATGGAGTTTCAAATCAAAAAAAATAATTGTAACCGCTGTTCATAATCAACCAGGGAACTGTCAAAGTAATACTCATGTTGTTTATGATTATTAACATGTGGTTTCCTGAGAGCAGAGATTAAAATATTTGAGTGAAGATTACATATATAGAGGAGTAAAATAAATCAAAGGGACATTGAGCTATAAATAACAACTGGAGTGACCTTAAAAATGTAGAAAAGCGGCAAATGAGTTATACAAATCTGATAATCAGTAGGGGGAAGTGGTGAAATATTACTCCAAGTCATCTAAACAAATTGGCTGGCCTTCCCCCGAGCAAAGCTCGGCCCCCAGATACTGTTTATTAATAAAATAAAATATCTCTTTTATTTCCGCAACAATCAAAACTTACAACATTTCGCTTGCTAATATTTATCCGTCCTTAGTTTTATAAAATGTCATAAACTTTCCCCCTGACAAAGACTGTGTGGTTTTTGTGAGCTGAGCCTATAGTTCAAATCACATAGGCTGAGTGCTACCGTCAGTGCTGCATAAGGTATATTTTATAATTATACACCAAGGATAATCATCTAGTACAGTACAAAGTTATATACTCGGTTGCGTTTGAAGTTCCTTTGGTTAGCATTTACCAAAAACTGGTTTGCGTTGGAAAATCATTAATTGGTCTACATTTTTAGCGAATTTCCCCTATAGGGAAGAAGCTATTCCCATAGGTCTCATGGTAAGACTTAAGCCCAAAACCACGATAACTTTTCATTTTGAGGTCCCCAGATGCCAAAAACACCATTCATTCAAATTTGTATATATATATATATATATATATATACATATGTGTGTGTGTGTGATAATTTTATACCTGCTAACCCTATAGCAAGTCCAATGCATATCCAACCAGAATGACATTACTTATTTGCTTATGCAATTCCTGTGTGTGTGTCCGTATGCACGATAACTCTCGTAAAAAAGGTCCGATCCTAATGAAAGTTGGTACAAATGTGTAAAGTACCATTTTTTAACGAGTTCGAAAACCAGATGAATCACACCATCCGAAGGTGGCTTATTGGGGGATTTTGTATCCCAAAAATGGGTTTTTTGGGGATTCCACTGTTGTTTTTATTTAAATCAAATTTGAATTTTTACCATTGAATTCAGCATAAAAAGAAACAATTTGGTATTTTTATACAATTGCTCCAAGTCAATTGGTTACTGAGATATTGAAAGTGCTAAACACAGTACGTTGTCTAATGTTATTATTGTGGAGAAAAATAACAATTATTTATCTCGCTTATTTATGAACATAAAATGACGAAATTTGGTATATGGCTTGATCTGGTTGAGGTTTATTTTTGTTTGCACAAAAATAAAATTGTCGCCTATGATTCCCGAGCAGCAAACCTAGATAATTGGTCCCCATGTTATTCTTATGGAAAATAAATCAAATGTAATATATCGCTTATTTATGAATGTATATCGATAAAAACTTGGTATGTGACTTCACTAAGATGAGTTCTATTGATATTTGCATAGAAACCCATTATTTTGTGTCCCTTGTTGCAGCAAACCTGCATACTCATCCCCAATGTTATTCTTATGGAGAATAATTAATATTTTAAATATCGCTTGTTTGTGAATATATTTCATATGAATCCAAAAAGAAATTACAAAAAGAAATATTTTAGGTGAATAATGTTCTCTAAGGTTCCATGCTGAGACTTACAAGTGACGAAATGAGCTTTTGCCACATATTGAGCTAACACATTGAGCCGTGCTACCGACACAAGAAAAGTTGTTTAAGTGACTACGCTATGTGATATTTAGAGAAGTAAAATAGGATTTAGGGTTTAGAATTTTCACATATATTTAAAAATTATGATTACACAATCATTTATTATTACTAAAAAATCCTGTAAAATAACCTATAAATGTTTAATTAAACACCAGAGTACAGTGGACCAGTTCAGGATCCTGTCCCGGGAACTAGTTCCTGTAGGATCGGATCAGTCGGCAGTAACCAGCGGTGTTATCAGCTATAGTACGGTCCTCATTAGTACGGGCCAGTTATTGGGGTGAGGTGGGTTTGAGGCGGACGAGTTTGTGAGGTGATCCCGTAAAACCTAATGGCTCCATTATCAAAATTACTCTCTTCCTGGATGTTTCCCGGCTAACGGTTGCAAGTAATATGCTGCAGTGTAAAAACTGAAACAAATATTGACGAAGCCCGCAAGGAAAGGGGACTTATTTATTCTATTTGTCTAAGTAACAGTTCCTTCTATTCTCTTCTGTGTCATATGACAACAAACGTCCATTATAAATTTTTGTTAAATAATACTAGCAGGTGTCCCGTTCTCCGTACGGGAATCTCGCAGGCACGGGGTCAGATGTTTTGAACTGTTAACATTATAATCAGTCGTTTGACTAAATAAAATATAACTAACTAAGATTAACAGTACCTGGAGGCCGAGCTTTGCTCGTTGGAAGGCCAGTCAGTTTGTTTAGATGACTTGGAGTAATATTTCCCCACTTCCCCCTACTGATAATCAGATTTTTATAACTCATTTGCCTCTTTTCTACATTTTTAAGGTCCCTCCAGTTGTTATTTATAGCTCAATGTCCCTTTGATTTTTTTTACTACTCTATATATGTAATCTTCACTCAAATCTTTTAATCTCTGCTCTCAGGAGACCACATGTTAATAAACATATACAACATGAGTATCACTTTGACAGTTCCCTGGTTGATTATGAACAGCTGTTAAAATTATTTTTTTTATTTGAAACTCCATAAGCCCAATGTTAATTTGTTTAACTTTTCATTTTAGTTTTTTTTTACATTATTTGTTTTTTCCTGGGGATGAGACCTGTCTAGAACTTATTTTTATCCCAGAAATTAGTTATTTCGAACATTTGAAGGAAATCGTTGGAGCCGTTTTTGAGATCAGTGTCGCAAGCAAGCAAACCTTACTCATATTAGAGTATAGGATTGGAACTTTAAGAGGCAATGAGGCGGAGCCTTGAAGTTTAATGTTTTTTAAAACCACAATAGGCACATCTAGAGGTTAATACCTTTCGATTGATGCCAAATATGTATGTATATATAATATTTTTAGGGGTCTGAAATCGCCAAACAAAAATCAATAAACTCTTTTAATAAGATATTCATCTTGGCAAAAAATAAAATACTTGCTTACTGATTCTTCAAACAGAATACAATAAAGCTCAGGTCTAATGTTATAAATTCAGCCTTTACTGACATTTGAACCGGTGAAGATGAAGTTCTCTAATAAAACTCAGATATCGTTAGCGGTGCGTTTATAATGCCCCCACGTTCGTGCTTGTGTCAGCTGTTGCCTCTTGCACGCTATCTCTCTTTTAAGTGCAGAACTACTTTGAATTGGTAGAAATATTTTGCTATAAGGCTTTCTTGTGTGTTCAGTGGTACAACTTTGAGTTTATATACAACAGTATCTCTCAAGGGTGTTTTTGTTGGTAGGCCATTTCTCACTTAATCCTATTCTATCCTATATCCTATACTATAATATGAGTAAGGTTTGGTTGCTTGCTTGTAACTCTGATCTCAAAAACGACCAACAATTTCCTTCAAATGTTGGAAATAACTAATTTCTTGGATAAAAATAAGTTTTAGTCAGGTCTCATCCCCAGGAAAAATCAAATAATGTAAAAAAAAGGAAATGAAAAGTTAAAAAAATTAACATTGGGCTTATGGAGTTTAAAATCAAAACAAAAGAATTGTATCAACTGTTCATAATCAACCAGGGAACTGTCAAAGTGATACTCATGTTGTTTATTGTTAACATATATTTCCTGAGAGCAGTGACTACAACTGTTGAGGGAAGATTGCATATACAGAGTGGTAATATTTGAAATAGTTCAAAGGGACATTGAGCGAAAAATACAAACTGGAGTGACCTTAAAGATGCTGAAAAGAGGTAAATAAGCTATAAAAGTACGATTATCAGTAGGGGGACGTGGTAAAATATTACTCCAAGTCATCTAAACAAACTGGTCTTCCCCGAACAAAGCTCGGCCCCCAGGTACTACGTCACTAAAACTAGTGACTGATCAATCATTTTTATTTAAGATCACCTTCACTGCTAAATGCGAAAATAAACAAACAATTTAGCCATAAAAACTGTCGCTCCCCAGAAAGATATTTGTCCTCAAGGTAAAACGTACCCAAGAAAAGCAGAAATACAAATTAAGGATTTAAGGATAGTTCTTACTTATTTGTCAACGTACTGGAGACATCATCACAACATCGTGACAAGTTCAGCTAACTCACATAGCTGTTTCAATGAGCGAACTGCGCATGTGCAATCTACGTAGTAACATAAAGTAGTTATATGATGCAGATAGTCTGACGGATAATCGAGCTGATCATGTGATAACTTCCTCGTCTGTCTGTTACTCAGCTTCATCAGCAATAGACCTCATCGAGACCTCTATAACGTTTTCATTTGAGGTTATCTTAATCAACAACCATTAAGAATATACAGGGTGATCGGAACATCACCTAATTAATTTGAAATGTAATTAATAACGCCTAAATTTTGAAAAAATATAATGTAAAAATATATCCAGAAATGCTTAGGTTTCCAAGGCCATCCACGACAGGTGTTTGAAAAAAAAACTCTTAAAAAACACGGTTTGCGATATGAATATTCATGGAAAAACACAGGCAAAGTTTCATTTAAAGGTGTTCTAAAATGCGTAGTTTTCCAGCATTAGTTATTTGTGTGTTTAGTTTATACCGAAATTGTGTTACTCCAGAACCGTTAAGAGTGCAAATGTGAAACATTGCACATATAGTTCATTCTTGTTCGTTTTTTTTGGGTTAAATTTAATCTCACTCATTTGAAAGTGGTGCATGTTGAAAATTTAAAATATTTTTTTTAATTTCACACATAAAATCTGATGTGTAATGTTTAACTTTTTCCCTCTTGTACATAGTACAGTATAAGGAGAAAGTATTGTTTTCGTCAAGATTTTCGAATTTGAGTTGTTAGTGGAAATATTCGATTTGGTGCTACCTGAATCCAAAAAAATAATCTGTACGTGATGTCTGCGTGTCTGTCTGTCTGTCTATCTGCATGTATGTATACAGAGCTAGAGACAACACCAGTGGACCGATTTTGATAAAATTTGGTATGTATATAATAATTGACGATATCTTCAGGCATTTAATTCAATTTTTAGATTTTTTGATTTTTAAGGGTAATTATCCCCAAAAACCGCTAAAAAACATGAAAAATCCAAATTTCTCAAAATCGGCACAAACGATTTTAATTAACCTTTAGTGGCTTGTAGAGCTTTACGTTTCCAACAAAATGACACCACCCGCATTTTTGTAAACGTTTTTGTTCAGAAATTACAGGACTTAAAACATCAAAAATTGAGTTTTTTATTTTTATAAAAAAACCTAAATATAACAAATATTACTATTCACCATTAAAAAGATCTAAAATAACTAAATAGTTTAGTATTTTGAATTACTATTCTACGATTGCTGCTTGCGGAGTAAATTTAAATTTTCATTTTGCGGTAAATGCAGTACGTTGTCCAATGTTATTCTTATGGGGAATACAACAAATACTATTTCTCTCTTATTTACTGATCAATTTCGTTCAATATGCTTGTCAATTTAGCATTTACCAACAGAGTTAATTCGAAATATGTTGCCCCTTAATAACCCTGGGGGGGAATAGGGGGCATTTCCCCTCTTAAAACCACGAGTGTAGCAATGGATTCTGTAGTGCCTCCAAAACAGCGATTTGGGTGGATTTTTTTGAAAACAACTTGTTTACAAGATTTTCTGTACATGCGACCGTGCTTTGTATTCTATATTTAGTAAATAAAAAGAAATTTATTCCTTAAAGTTGAGCTAAAAGGGAGAAAGTATGTGTCAGTTTCCTGATACCGTTTATTGTGGTTTTTTGTTACGTATATCCAAAGATGTGTAAATTTATGATATTGGATGAAAAACAACGGAGCTGCACGCTCGTAACTATAAGGGAGTGCCAAGATGGGTATAGGCCTATACGTAGCCCAGATAAATCATCTAACTACATGCAATTTTCAGCTCGATTGGTTCATTAGTTTTTACGTTAAAACGGAACATGCCAGTCGACAGACAGACTGATGTCACCTTTATTTTATAAATGTATAGGATTTAAGATGAATAAAAAACAAAACAGGTAATCTGGAGGTCGCCAATTCAATCCTGAGTGAAATCTGAATATGTTATGATGATTGGGTAAAGGACCGGGCCGTCATTTGTCATTGGGCTAGTGATTATTGATGATCTCTAAGGACAAGTCAAACTTTATTGTAACAAGCCCAGGGTTTGGACCGTTCCCTTTCAACACGTAAAATAAATTTCAACGGAGTAAATAAACATCCAAAACAAAAGAAAACCAAATCATTGATCTAAAACATGTTCAATCACATGTTAACTGTAAACTGTCGTTCATTTTAGTTTGTGTAACAAAATATCCTACAGTGATGCTGCTCGAAATTAAACGATTGTGTCATAAAACTGAGTTTCAAACGTACTGGTTGTCCCAGGACTACATTAAAAGTGGTCTATACCGGTTTTGAGGCTGACATTGGGCACAGCAAATGAAGTTGTCGTTACATATAGTAAGTCTTGTGGCTGTCCATTATGACAAACTTCCCTTTCACCTTTGGTCCCTCCATTTGTAGCGGCTGGGGACGGAAACTCCGGGTTTGGTCCCCAACCTGCCAACCTGAGAACGAATGGCCCCTGGCTGTTCTACATGGATACCCTATCAGTTGAGTTGACCAGTTGGACGGCAGAATGCGGGTCTCCTGTTTGAGAGCCTCACCCCAGCTGTCACAGGGGCACGGGAGTTGGCCCTCCGAAGGGTCGATTTGGCTGCCGTCCCATCCCACCCTTTACTTTCCTGCTACATCCTATCCTTCCGGTAACCTGCGCAATATTCCCGCTTGTGGAAGACATACCTAGCAGCTACGCTGGGGTTTCCTAATCCGCAACAATGATAATGATGACGTACTCGTTTTGTTAAACATTATTTGGCAAGGCATTATTTCCTCAATCAATCCAACCCACGTGACTTCAAACTGTAGCATCTCATTGTAACAAGACTAAAGTGATTTTAACCACGCGACAACAAAACTTCAATTTCCCGCTCAAAAAATTACTTAAGTAAGTAATAATCGGCCATTAAAACTCGATTACGCGGCGGATGACAGGGAATTTCGCTCACGTGGTTGGTACACGTGACAGCCATTACGTTGGCAACACTTAGTTCCGATTGTTAGCCGCCAATTTGAGGTTATGAATATGAAGGCGGCTATGAAGTTATTAATGACGCGAAGCGCCTTCTAATGGTTTTGCGTACAGTACCGCGAATTGTTTGCAACGTCAACAACGGGTTAGCAATGGTCCTTGGAAGTGAGCATATTTTGGGGGTTTATAAATATGTAAATGACCACAATGATAAAGTCGTGACACAATATTATCTTTACATAATTACTATCGTGTTTTCGTGTACTCGTACCACGTGTTGTCATTCACGCAGTATCATTTGGTGTTTATAGGTAGCACGACTGCGGAGTCTCCCACACACTTATTTATCGGCCGGAGTGATGGGATGATCGAATGAAAAATCATCAATTATTCGATTATTGGAAAATGATGGAGTATTCGATTATTTTAAAAATAATCGATTAATGTCTTTAAATAATCGGTACAAAATCTAACTGTTAAAATCCAGGAAAAATAAAAACAAAATGAACTTTTATGACTATATATTGTTAAACATGTATATTAACAAAGTAAAAATGTGAGAAATACAATGTCAAAATTTGTCTATACAATAAAAATATAAGAGAAGTAAAAATTAAACCTATACAAATTATAACCGCTTGATTATCTTAAAACGTTATAAAAAAAACTTAACATAAAAACATATAAAAACCAATTTAATCCTTTAAGCCAAACAACAATTTTAATATTTATATCCTTCGGAAGGAAAATGATATAACGGATATTTGGTGAGAATGAGAATCGTTACCACGGTATAAAAACTTATGTATGATATAAACAAAAATCATAATATATTTGACATTGGGAAACCTGAACAACGAAGATATAACTTAAGAAAAATATGAACAAATAAAAGGTATTTGGAACGAAACGTTACAAATCGCTTTCCGAGAGTTATTAGTTATTTGTTTTCTTATATAATGCAATAATAAGTTATAAATGTCATGAAAATGGGGAACAAATTAAATGTGTAATAGTGTTTAAATACCGACTTTGAAATGCATATACTGTAATACTGTATATCAGCATAGTTTGACCACAGACTAACTATAGTATTTCCTCAGTATTTTTGTACTGTAGTTAGTCTATGGTTTGACGTCGTTGGTATATGGATAAGAAAAAAATAATTCGATTAAAATCAACCGAATGATCATTCGATTATTAGTATAATCGTCATAGGTTCATTCGATTATTTTTGTCATTCGATTATCCCATCACTACATCGGCCGTCAAATTCGGCCAAGTCCTGGTACATTGTACACAAATCTTTCAGATCAAATAAACCAAAGGTATGATTTAATAATGGAAATTGACGAACGGAGGAACTATCTTGAAAATGAACCCATTGCTTACAGGCAATACGAAAACATGGCAAGTGGGGCACGGTAACAATTATTTAAGAGGACGTTGTAAATGGAGGTGCAAACGGAGGCATTTCATACTTCGTTGTTATTCATTCTATTATCCTTATTGTGATATATTTGGCGATTGTCCGTGCTATTTAGCCTATGTAGTCAATGTCAATGGCTTATACTCCATAAGAACCAATGTTGTGCATGATGCCTTGTCTACTTATGATCAGAAAACTATGAATCATATCTCAGAATGAAGGTCTTTTTGATATATATTTTGTTTGTGAGCGGTGTTTTTCCTAAATAATTACATTTCTTAAAACTAATAAAAACAAACTGTGATTCATTTTTTAAGTTCTATGTTAAGTTTTAAAAAAATGGTATCAACCTTCGTAAAATTTTTGAGTTATAACATTTATTCAATCTAGCTAATCCAGCTGCTCGAATTCGATCAGTTTAAATTGTGATGCCATTCCAAAATTTAGCTTAAGAATCGTGTGGTTTGTTACCTTCAACAGGTGCCAAATGCTTAATTTCAATGTCAATACTGTTCTTCCATAAGATTAATATTGCAACCCTGAAGGACTATAGGGCGTAGCCCTAAGAACGAACTTCTGAGGAACGAACGAACGAATTCTGAGGAAATTTGGCAAACCTACGCATTATCTCTTTTATTTTGACACATACATCTTGTAAATCGGTTCAGTAGCCACTGGGAATTTATCGTTTCAACCGTATATTAATATGTAGGAGGAAGGTAGGATAATAACAACAAATTTATATTTAGTTAAGACATGTCAAGTGCAAATCGTTAGGGAAATTGTCACAGGTTAGCCTTCAATCAGCTGATTGCCTGTTACAAAAACTGACCCTCTTTCCGACTATACTCACTCTTGGCGGGCGCTTCAAGTAAAATTTCGTTAAATATAAAAAATTGTTTTTCTAACGTGTTATTCACTCACGTCATTGGGTGACTCGCCCTTGTGGTTTCATTTCCGATAAAATTCCAAGCCCGACCAAGGTAGGAATTTGTTTACACCGGCCTTCAGAATGGGGTGGAGAAAATTGAAAATCACTTTGCACAGCTACAGTCCGAGGCTACTAATTTGATGGCTCACTTCTAAAGAATCGGTTGAGAAATAATTAAAATCTGAGCTGTTTAAATTATCGAATTTAAAAAAAGATTGTACCTCACAGACCTGTTCTGTTATCAGGGAGATTAGTAGATTAATATTTTTCCACGTCGTGTTTTTATCAGCTGTTAGGCCTATACCTTAAGAAGTCGACAATGAACAGATCGGACTTTTTAAAGTTTGCGGGTGATTAGAAGCAGAGATTGGATTTCAACTCTTACCCAATCGTTTCCTTGACACTATGGGAATACACTACAGCCATAGAACCCTCCACCCACCCATTGTTTCCCTCCGGTATGGTTTCGATATATTTAACACTTCCACTGATGTTCCTCATAGCAGGAAGGAAACGTTTGGAAATACAAAAATCCTCAATGACTTAAAGTCTATAACGTTGTTTGATTTAATGTCATACTGACCGAAACATTATTAAGGTTCCTACAATATCACCAGACTTTTATATCAACATATTCATGCTTTATCTTTTAGAACCTGAATGCTACGATAAAAAACACATTTCGGATCACAACAATCAATAATACATGGTTACCAGGCAAATACAATTCATCGCCCAGTTACAATTCATACGCATTGCTGATTTGTACTCCAGTATCCAAGTTCTTTCTGAAATTAATCTCAAATCAAACAGTTCCAAAACAAATGTTATAAATTTCTGCCTGAGAGCTCAACATCCTGAGTCTACACCAATGATATTGGATGACGTTCTTCTAGAGGAAACTGACTCCACCATATTCCTTTGTTCCTTGATGGGCTGGCCTGAGAAGATCACAACGTCAGCATCTGTTCAAAGGTAACATCGAACATTATGACCTTCTCAACCTAGCAAAATCTTGCTCACAATACGTGCTACGAATGGTCTACTATGGCTAGATGAATCCACATTCAAGCTTACGGTGTAGGCTTTGGGAAGGTTGTTCAAAGGATTCCGAAGAGTCCTTGGATAGCTATAGATAAGGGAAAACTGTCAAGGTCAGTTTTGTATAACTCAATTTTAGAGAGTCGTGCAGAAATTAACTTAGGTACCTCAATATACTCAGTCTAACATGTCCTTACATACTACAAGTTCCCACGTTCTGTTGCTCGATACCATTGATCGAGGCCTACATGTTCCTGAACACGATAAATCAGCATAGAACAGTATAAATCAAACTATTGTGCTCCTCCCCCCACCCTAAAAAATAAAGAATAAAGCTGATTAACTTTAGATTTTTAACCCCAACATCATTGTTAACTAACGTAATTTAAACCTACTTAACCTAACCCAATCTGACCCATCCTAACCTCATAAACTAACCTAATCTAACCTAGCCTAAAAAGATTATTTAAGCTTTAGTTTTTTAAGTTTCAAAATTAAACTAAAGCACCTTCTGGTGTCAAGGCATTTCCCTCCGTCGACCAGTTCATGAGACACCGCTAGGATCATTCAACCCCCAAACCTCCATAGCAATGTCCGTGAGAATTACCGAGCGAATGTGATCAAAGATGTTTAGACGAATAACGATTGGGCATTCTTTACCTAGTGACTTGCAATACAATGTTTGACGTAGACTCCAGCTCCAGCAATGAAGAATATTATTATTTCAACTTTACGTTTGCGCCACCTTACCAAATTCCAACAGCTCGTGCCAGCCACAAGCTTAAAATAACTCAGCTGTAGGTTTGAAGCTGACAGCGCAGGTCGCAGAGTTTAAGGTCGCATAGTGTATACACGACGACTGTCAAAATCTCAGAGACTCAGAGAGGATGACAGGTCATGACTGCGCGACGCGCGTGCGCTGAATATCGTGGCGGCGGCGCGTGGTGGGGATGAATGCCTACGGGAATGTCTACTCGGCACTCGGCACACTTGTAGCAATGGAGAGGTTTGAACGCAACTAACCCCGTTTGCTGCGGATTAACCCCGTCACAGCAAACCTGCGTGTTAACAATATATATTGTACAATAGATTAAGATAAGAGTCTATACTGAAACATTTTAGGTCTTAAAGGACTTTGACAGCTCACTGGTTGTTTTGTATCAGCCATTATGATTATTAGTGAATTTCCTTTGGAAAGTGAAATATTAGCATGACCCGCACGGTGAAAATTAAGCCCGGGACCACCATAGAAGTTCCTAACATGACCCCCTGAACACGATTTGGGGGGTCGTTCAACATTTTGTGTGTATATATAAATATATGTATATGTATACAATATATATATAGATATATATATATATATACGTGTGTGTGTGTGTGTGTGTGTGTGTGTGTGTGTGTGTGTGTGTGTGTGTGTGTGTGTGTGTGTGTGTGTGTGTTGCACTCTAGCGGTCGCATTTTTTGTCCGATTTACTTCAAATTTGGTAGGGTCGTTCCTTTCTGTAATCAATTGGACAAGATCTTTGGGCAAAACAATCGGAAAACTTTAAACCTCTTTTTTTGGGGATTAATCTTTCAAATTTCGAGTTTTTGGGCCCAAATGGGGTCAGAGAAGCCCCAGATGTAAAGTCAATGGATGTAAAAAAAATGGGAATTAGACAGGCAAAAGTTTTAAGCCCTCTCTCGTCATTCTAGCATAAATATTTACCGAGTTATTAAAGAAAATGTGTATCGACTAAACATAGTACGTTGTCTTATGGGGGTTTTACACTAGAAAAGCCAGTTATTCCTTTGTTAGAGTACTTTGATCGTATCCAGCAACCTCACGCCTACTTTCAAGCCTGTCTGGACCTTCTCCTAACCTTATAATTCGCAAAATTGTATTCCCAGCTTTGCAAGTAAATGAAACCAGGAGTATCAGAACAGGCAAAAAATCAATGTTTTCATATTTCAATACAAATTGGACAAATGTATGTTTTTACACTGATTTTGAGTTTTAAAAGTTTTTATGTGGAAATTCACTTCCCTCACGTCAGCGTGCTACGCTAATAACCCTATAACTTTAAATTTTCAATTTTAAAACGAGTTTTTTTTAGCAAAAGGTAAGTTTTACTGGATTTTATTATTTTGCCAATCGGTTTCTAAAATCCAAAAAAACTTCATTTTCAAAGTGGAAAATTCTTCTTCAATGGAAATCCGAGATTACAGATACAGCTTTTGTAGAGTATGGCACTTAAGTAATTCCAAATTTGTTCCGTTCAAATGGTGAAGAACGAATGTTATTATTATGTACAATTTATTTTTCTTAACAAATTAAGGAACTATTTTATAAGAAAGCGAAAGACCCACTACCACATAAAGCCTCCTACTAAGTTTTTTTATAATTTATTTATAAATAGAATAATATTATCTGCGAATGACGAAACAGAGGAGGAAGAAGAAGTCGCAGTCATCGTACTGCGGAACGTCCTCGAGTGATGGATGGAGTGACAGTGGGCGGCCGCGACACCGGGTGAATCGTCAGATATCGAGTACTTGAAACAATATCGCATACATTAAAATCAAAGAATCGGAAGAATATAAACCGAAGTGTAAATTAAAGGGAAACCAACATATGGATTATACGGGATTCGAAGTATTTTTTAAATATAAACCGAAGGGGATTTATGTAAAACAAAAGTATCGATTACAATGAAATCAAAATATCGAATGCATCGAAATCAAAGAGTCGATTACTTGGAAACCGAAAATCGGGTACATGAAAAGAATATTATCGGTACCAAAGTATCGGTTGCATGAAAACCGAAGTAACAATTACATGGAAACCGAGTTATCGGACACATATAACCAAATTATCGGATAAATAGAATACAAAGTATCAATTACTTGGAGATCGAAAAATCGGATACTGGAAAACTGAAGTATCGATTACATGTAAACCAAACTATCGATTATTTAGAGCCGAAAACCGGGTACATAGAAAGTATTCCGTAGGATGTATAATCAATGATACAGCGCTCTGCGGAGTTAGGTTAGGTCATTTTACTATAATTTTTTAGTAAATTTAGCGTATTTTTGTAGAATGTAAGTAGGGTTTCTCTGTTTATATTTCACAATACTACATTTCAGTTTTCTCATAATAAAGCATCTGTTTCGGATAGTTCGTTCGTCATCGGACAAGTTCGGCTTCCTTCGGGTGGCAAAGTCTCCTCTTCCAGTGGCTCGTGTGTTTTTTTTAACTGCTAATGCTATTAATTGCTTCACGAATTTTATTTTGTATCTCACGTTCTCAAATAACAAAGTGGGTGTTGGTCTTCCACAAATAAATGCAATATTAAATCCTCCCCGTATTTCAATCAAAGCTTCCCTCACCGGACCGCCCCATATATTTTGGAGTTTAAAATCCAAACCACCCGAGTCAAGGTAACACTCACATAATAAAACGTGTCGTCACTGGGAACCGCATCACATACTTTCTCTGAGCAAAGCTCATCACCCACCCCGTCACCTATACTAGAATACGGACGTGACGGTTTCTTATGTATTCACCCAGGCGGAACTTGACGTCACGTGATGTCATAAACGTGACCTGTCACGTTTCCCACGTGTAACAGCGGCGGCCGGGTAGAGTTTCGTCCTTGTATACAACTACAAGATGCGGTTGACGGTGGCGGAGGCGACGGGACAAACTGAATTATACATTGTGGCCGACTCCTGTTACAGATACCTGTTGTGTTCCGTGCGCATTGAACATCTCCAGCTCAACACTTCCACAGAGATACTGATCTGTGTTGACGCATGGCTGTGAAGCAAGGTGTTGAAAATGAGGCGTCTTTAGGCTAGGAATCATAAAGGAACTCTATAAGGCTACAAAATATTATAAAACACTACGGAAGGTTGACTAACATGTATCGGTCGCGATTAAAACGGTTAGTTTGGTCACCGGCCGCTGTGAACGCTAGTGGAGCCATGTCACTCAGAGGGGGAGAGAGGGGGTACACCCGCTACCTCCCCTAACGACAACCCGACTAGTGGCTTTACCACGGGAGAGTAATCCCCATGTTCCAGTCAGCCTTCTGTACTGTTTTATGGTTTTCTGTAACAAGGCAACAATTCAGATATTACAAATGATATTGCAGGTGAAGAAATTACGAACTTGTATCATACCTGCGAGAGGAAGACATTGTTAGATGCATGAAGGCGCAGAATATCAGGTGGTTCGGGCATGACTCGAAATGTAGATGAGAGGAGGAACAAAGAAAACTGCAGTACAGATTGGACTCCCGCTAACAACCTGATGAAGGGATAACCCCGCAGAAGATTAACTGAGGAATTGGAACTGGTTGAGGAGCGAAACCATTGGTGACATGGGTTCAGCAGGCAACAACATGCCCTTGGACAAGAAACACTTAGACAAACCAATGGACAACAAACCCTTGGACCAAAAATTAAATAAAACCTATGGACAACAAACACGTAAAGGGTTGTAGCGGCAATTAGGAATTTAAGTAAGAGATAACTCCTGACACCCTGGTATCAACCAACGAGATTAATGTTCGTAGAGGTCTCGTCTGGGGTGAAAAAGTGAAGCCTTTATGTTGAAGGCCAATTTCCTAAGGTAACCTATCCACAAGTTTAATTAGCCTTGTGAAAATGTTTCACAAAAAAAAGAAAAGGAAAGGTGTCTTGTGTGTGGTTTAAGGTCCTCTCTTCACAAGTTTAATTTTATTCAGCTGACAAACTTTCAACTTGTGAAAAGAGAATTCGATTGGTTACCATGGGAGCAGAGTTGATAGTGGTCAAAATGGCGACCATGAAGGCCACAATTTTGTTTACACGAGGCGAGGCCTCTAGAAATATCAACCTCGTTGGCATCAACATTAAAGACACCGATGGAGACACATCTTCAACGTTCCTATTGTTAATATCAGTCGATACACCAAACAGCCTTGTAAAACCTGTTGGACCCAATCATCTACCCACTTTGATTTATCGCGGCTACAAATCAATATCGAATGGACGATTCGCCACCGCGATATCGCGAGGATTCGAAGCTACGAAACCTATAAACAGACTTTTTTGTGCTATAAACAACCTTGATGAATATTTAATTGTGTCTGTACGCGATCGAGTATCGATTGGCGGACGATAATCGAACAATTGATTGATGGTCTGTTGCACAACACCATCGAGGCACACAGAACGGCGCACGACTTAAATGGCCACTTAGATCACTTGCCTCTGTAATGTAAGAGGACATTACTTATACCATGCCACTTTGATGGTTCGCCCCGAATTAAATGCTTACAAACTGTATAAACTTACCTGTGTATATAGCTTCATTCATAAACATTGTTCAAACATTTTACTACTATTATTATAATGAGGTGGTGTCTGTCTGCTTGTCTGTCTATTGTTCCATCATGCTAAAACCACTGGACCAATTCTGCTAAAGTTTTGTACAAATATAGTCTATTTACCCAGGAGTGTCACAGGCTTAATGCCGTTTAGAAACGACCTCAGGGCTCTGCCCCACGGGACTTCCAAGTCCCCATGTTATTCATATGGAGGAGAATTTTATTTTGTTTATGTCACGTGTTTTTTTCTTAATTCAATTCATTTAAATAAACAGCTGGTATAAGGATTATATTTAACTACAGACTGTCACTGTTTTGATTATAATTTTTCCACTCTAAATTTTCACCCCGTTGCGAAGCACTGGCATAGCAGCTGGTCTGTCTTCTATATGTATAAATACGAAAAACCGATCATTTCTAGGCCAAACCTCTACACCTACAACTACAAACTACGGCATGTATAGTCTTTTCATAATGTAGGTAAGCAATAAGAAAGTATTTAAAAAAATTCCTATAGGGCTCCGCCCCACGGGGAGTCAAAGTTCCAATCCTGTGTTATTTTTATGGACAATTTATAAATACAAAAAACCTATCATCCCCTAGGCCAAACCTCTACACCTTCAACCACGAAATTTGGCCTGTGTACTCTTTCCAGAACGTAGGTTACTACTAAGACAGGACTTTAAGGAATTCCCATTGGGCTCTGACTCACGGGGATTTTTTATTTATTTTTTTTATAACTTTATTTGATATTTTACAATCTGTTTAAAAAGGATGGAACAATCAGCAAAAAAGATAAAATAAATTACATAACATGGGCAAGTTGCTGTCCAATAACAGATCTTGCGTCAAACATTCTTCCAATTTAAAATATTAAGTAAATCTGTATGGCAGTTCAAGCACTTTAACATTTTTCTTGAGCCTGTTAGTAAACTCGCTATTGTCAAGGAGGTTAACAGCTAAACAATTTGGATGTTGTTCTAATTTTCTTTGGTAAATCTGGCTGTATCGTGTAATTTCTTCTTTTATGGTTGGAATTTTTAGATCTTCATGAATAGTCTTATTTGAAACGAACCAAGGAGCACAGATAATTTTTCTCAATGTTTTTGACTGGAATCTTTGCAAAATTTCAATATTAGATTGGCTTGCTGTTCCCCACAGCTGTATACCATATGTCCACATAGGCTTTATCATACTTTTGTACAATGTAATTTTGTTAGTCAATGATAATTTAGATTTTCCACAGATTAGCCAATTGAGTTTTCTAATTTTTAGTTCCATTTGTTGTCTTTTACACCACACATGATTTTTCCAATTTAGTCTTTTATCAATGTGAATTCCTAAATATTTAACACTTTAAACTTCAGTCAAGGCAACGTTGTTTATAAATACGGGGGGACAGTCTACTCGTCTAAGAGTAAAGGTGATGTGGGTGGATTTAGCTTCGTTAACCCGAACCCTCCAGATCTTTAGCCAAGCTTGAAAGTCATTCAGATAATTTTGTAAATTATCTGAGGCAGTTTGGGGGTTTTCATGGCTACACAATATTGCAGTATCATCCGCAAATGTAGCGACTGTGACGTCTTCACCTGAGGGAATATCAGAAGTATATATCAAATACAAGATAGGGCCAAGAACACTACCTTGGGGAACTCCAGATTGAATTGGCTTTAGTTCGGTCAATACATTATCAAATTTAATTTGGAAAAACCTTTCAGATAAATATGATTGTAACAAACTAAAATAAGAATGAGGAAGAACCTTCTTCAATTTATAAAAAAGTCCTGTGTGCCAAACTTTGTCAAACGCTTGTTGTACATCCAGAAAAGCGGCAGAACAGACATTTTTGGACTCAAATGTATTTTTTATCTCATCTACAAGTCTATGAGTTTGTTCAATGGTAGAGTGTTGCTTGCGGAAACCAAACTGATGATCAGGAATCAAATTTTTCTCACTAATAGCAGTATTTAATCTTTTTAGAATCAACTTTTCAAACAATTTAGATACCATGGGTAGCAGACTAATAGGCCTATATGATGAAGCTTCATTTGGTGGCTTGCCTGGTTTGGGAATAACAATTATTTGTGCTACTTTAAGTTGTATTGGAAAGTATTGTAGACGTAATATTGCATTTAATATAAATGTTAGTAATAATATACCCTTTCTTGGTAATTCCTTAAGAATCTTCCCAGTAATGAGATCGTAACCCGGAGCTTTATTTAAGTTTACTTCTTTAGTTATTGTATTTGAAACTTCAGTAGGGGTAAATGACACAATTGGTAGAGACAATTGAAGAGGTGAGTCCAAAAACTCAAGAATTTCACTATCATCATTTGGGGGATTTGGCGTTAAAGGCTGAAATACTTCGGAGAAATAATCTGAAAAGATAGATGCCTTTTCAGTGTTTGTCTTAGCCCAAGCACCATTTCCTGCTTGTAAAGGTGGAATATGTTGTATAGGGCGTTTCAAATACTTTGTAGACTTCCACAGCGAATAATCAGTGGCTTCGGTAGGAGACAGGTTTTTAGTATAATCATCAAACCATTCGTTTTTTAGCTTCATCAAACTCCTTTTTAATGTTTGAGCTGCATTGTTAAATCTATTCTTGTCGATTGGACTTCTGGTATTTTGCCAAATCCTCCGTAGTCTTCGCTTTTCTGCAATTTTCTTTTTTATGAAGATAGGATAGTTGAAACATTTTGTCTTGAAAGCCTCCGATTTCGGAGTTGCCTCCCAAGCTGTTGTCTGAATAGTAGTGTTAAAGTAGTTAATTGATTCCTCCAAGTCATTTGGGGATTTTAGTGGTATTTTTAAGTCAACGTTGTTGCTAATTGTTCTCCTAAAGCATTCCCAATCAGTGAATTTGTTATAAAGAGATGGGGGCTTTTCTTTTAAGCAAACTGAACTACTGAATGTCATGAGTACAGGAGAGTGATCAGACGAGAGGTCAAGAGACGATTCAACATGAACATAGTTTTGTGAAATACCTTTTAAAACGAAGAAGTCCAATAAATCTGGAATCTTGTTTCGGTCTGTAGGCCAATATGTAGGTTGTCCTGATGAAATACAATCGAGTCCACCTTCTGATACGGCTCTTAAAAGCGTCCTTCCTCTAGGATTTATTAGCCTTGAGCCCCAATACGTATGTTTGGCATTGTAATCACCCCCTGCGATAAACTTTGAGCCGAGAGGCGAAAAATAATCTTTGAATTGATCTTTATCAATGATATGGGGTGGAGGACAGTAGACCGCCGACAATGTCAGAGAACTGTTGTTTTCATCTTCTAAAACAACAGAGCTAGCTTGCAAAAAGTTATTTTGGATTTTAGGAAGTTCATATTGTTTGATTTTTTTGTGAACCAACACAGCTGTACCTCCATGCCCCCTATTACCAGGGTGGTTAGAACAGTAAACATTAAAATCTGAAATATTGAAAAAACTTCTATCAGTGAAATGAGTCTCGGAAATTAGGCATACATCTATTTTCTGTTGAGCAATAAACAATTTAAGTTCTTGGCAATGATTTACCAATCCGTTGGCATTCCAAAGAGCTATTCTTAGAAAAGAGTTCATGTTAATTTATTTATAACAGTGGTTAGTAGGTTCATCAGAGTACCTATTTGTTGAGTCTGTTGTAGCAACAATTTTTCAAATTTATCGATGAAACATTGTATTGTTTGTTCTAGGTTGCTTGGATTACAATTGTCCGTCGTTTGTGTGTGATTTCTGCGAGTTGTAGCTTGAGCGTATGTTTGAGGTCTGTCATTTTGATCACATGGGGTACGTATGGTCAGACGTTCACTTTGGACACATTCAGTAGGAGCTGACTTATTAAGTGATTTCTGATACAAAGGAGGGTACATTGTGTTGTTTTCTTCCTTAGGGCCATCGGGATAACGAGAGCCAGGTATAGATGGACGTCTATCTCGGACATTCTCAGTAAGACTTGATTCTGGATTGTCAAAAGATTTTTGACGCAAGGGAGGGTACGATTTGATTTTTATTTCTTTATATACGACACATCCCTTATAGTTTGCGGGGTGATTTCCCTCACATAAGGCACATTTTGGCGGTTCCGAAGGGGATTTTTTACAGGCCAGCGTGTCATGTTTCTGGCCGCATTTTACACATCGAAACTGATACCAGCAATAAGATTTCGTGTGTCCATACTTTTGACATTTTTTGCACTGGACGATTTCAGATTTTTTCCTAGGGGGTTCAAAGACAATCTTGGCGTTTAATAGGTATTGGGTCTTATATATCTCTTTGTTGTTGTCACTAGGTTCAAGATCCACAAAAAACATTGACAGAGGGGCTTTGGTTTTAAAGTGCTTAAAGTTTGCAATGTTACGCACTTTATGACCACTTTCCTCTATAGACAGTTTTAAGTCATTCAAGTCCGTCGAAAAATGCATATTTTTAAGAACAACTCTATAAGCTCTGTCTTGTTTGACTTGGAAAGTATGAAAACTAACTTTAAGTTCAGTCAGTTTGTGAACTAAAAGTCGGTATGAGCTTATAGTCGAAGGACAGATTTTTACTTTATTTTCACTAAGGCATTTATATGTGTACTCGTTCTTTGAAATTACAGATTCGATTGATGAGATCATTTGTTTAATATTTGTAATATCAGGTATAAATATCGGTGGAGGCTTAATCTCCTTTTTATCCGATAGATCAGGATTAGATTCATCCATGTTTTGTGTCTCATTGAGGGGTTGGAACATATCTTGTGTTTCAACTGTGTTAGCAGAAGATAATTGACGGGCTCTCTTTGAAATTGGAGGGTTGACAATTAGTTGATTTCTTTTAGTACCAGGCACAGTCTGCCAGACACCATCAAGTTGTTTATCCGCGCCAAAATCAAATTTAGGAATTATCTTTAATTGGCTCTGATTGTCAACGCTTTCGTTAACATTTTGTTGTTGTTTAGGATTAGAAAACGAACAATAGTCATGGTCAGACATATTACTGGAACAGCCAGTCATAGTAAATTTATTTTTAACAAAGATTAGGGATTGTAAACAAAAAGATAAACAAACAGAAAACCAGAGTAAGGTTATGTAACTTAAAAACAGAAACAAAAATTAAAACACAATAAAACTGAGTAGTAATGTGGATATTTAAAATAAGCAAAAATATGAGTACTTAGTAACAGAATTATATAGTTCCTTTAGATTTAAACCAAAGATAATTCTCCTAAAAACTCACATAATTAATTCTGCATTCACACTCGACACTGAACACATGGCACTACTCACGGGGAATCAAAGTTCTAATTCTGTGTTATTGTTATGGACATTCACTTTAGTTTGAGCTGATAACATTTCAAACAGCTGATCATGATTTGTAGTGGTTTCACGGGTTAACCACAGAATTCAGCACACACAACTGTTGTATTCCCGGGGGAAACCGCACAGCAGCGGTGGGCAAAATATGGTATTCTCGGGAAGGCGATAATGACGTCACGACAAGATGAAACGGAACGACCAGAACCACCGAATCATCAACCGATTGTTTGTTTTATCGGATTAACTTATAATCGTTGCTCACTGCCTGATGTATTGTAACTTTCGGGTAATGCGGTAAGCCTCGGTAGCCCAGTGGATGCGGCGTCAGATCCACGAACGTGCGGTCCCATATTCATATCTCACTTTTGATGTTTACTTTTTGAAATTTGAAATGTTTTTTAAAGATTACTTTAATTTATTTGGGGTTAAATCTCACTTTTGTTGTTTACGTTTTTAGGTTTGACTTTTATTTACTTATACTAATCCCTTTATTTGTAATTATGTTGCACAACGAACAGCCACCATACAGCGCTCTGAGGAGTTAGGTTAGGTTAGGTTACTATAATTTTATCGTGAACTGCAACCTAGTTGTTTGTTCACGTAAATCCATTTGTAGATCCAATTTAACACCGTATCCACAACTTATTATATCTGCTTAAATTTGAATCGAATCACCATTTATGCTTTCTCACCACAAAACAATAACAATCGTAATTGAAAGTTCATTCGATAAAACAAACAAACAATCGGTTGATGATTCGGTGGTTCTGGTCGTTTCATCTTGTCGTGACGTCATTATCGTCTTCCCGAGAATACCACATTTTTCCCACCGATAGCAGCTAGTATTATATAAATGGTAAAGTCTGTCTACCGCCTTGTGTGGTCTGTTTACTTTAATCAATTCCAAAGATTCTTAGGGCTATGCCCACAAGACTTCAAACTGCCAATCTCATTCTTAAGGGCATCCCCTTTAATTCGATCAAATTCCTACTAAATTAGATGTTCATTTTTCGAAATAGTTCAAAATGTTGACCATAGAAAGTAGCATACACAACTATTGTATACCCGGGTTAATCCGGAAACTGATTATAGTATTCCTAAGTTGCTGACCTTCTATTACCCAAGTTCGGCCAAGCTAAAGAAAATATTTTGTAAAGTAGCAAAATATTTTATATACAAAACAACCATCCCTATCGCTTGTCACACCCACACGAGCTACATCCATGTTTGATGGCGTAGTTAGTTTCTGACTAAGGAGAGCCGAGCTAAACTTTGAGAAGGTATTTTAGCTTTTCAATATGAACAACGAATGATGGCCAAAATATGGTGTACGAAGGCCCAAGCTTGACATAGGGAAGGTTTATATGATTACCATTTTCATTCGGTTCGCATCGATCAAAAGGTTGAGACGTACTTGGTATTTTACAACACGATCACAGTTGCTAGGTGATATGTTGATTCCGATCAGTATACAGTATCTGGGGAGCCGAGCTTTGCTCGGGGAAAGGCCAGTCAGTTTGTTTAGATGGCTCGGAGTAATATTTCACCACTTCCCCCTACTGATAATCAGATTTGTATAACTCATTTGCATCTTTTCTACATTTTTAAGGTCCCTCCAGTTGTTATTTATATCTCAATGTCTCTTTGATTTTTTTTACTACTTTATATATGTAATCTTCACTCAAATCTTTTAATCTCTGCTCTCATGAAACCAAATGTTAATAAATATAAACAACATGAGTATTACTTTGACAGTTCCCTGGTTGATTATGAACAGCTATTACAATTCTTTTGTTTTGATTTTAAACTCCATAAGCCCAATGTTAATTTTTTAACTTTTCATTTTAGTTTTTTACATTATTTGATTTTTCCTGGGGATGAGGCCTGTCTAGAACTTATTTTTATCCCAGAAATGAGTTATTTCGAACATTTGAAGGAAATCGTTGGAGCTGTTTTTGAGATCAGTGTCGCAAGCAAGCAAACCTAACTCATATTAGAGTATAGGATTAACAACACGTTGAATACCTGCAAGATATGCTGATATAGCGACTGTGTGTAGTTTATAATGTAAACTAGGCATTTAGTGAGCTTACTCTGGCAACATATCAAGGGGTTGTCAAACATAAAAGTGTTATCGTCTTAGACTATGCGACGTAGTAGAATAACATTTACTGCTTGATCGGTTTACAGCAGTAATTAAATGTACATGGAAATAAATTATTAAAATATATTGCATTGAATCCTTTGTATTGCATAACATAAGTGACACAGCAAATAGCATTGAAATTTCGTAAGCGTTCTAAAGAAATATGTTAAATTTTATTGCTGATCCGTGTTGGTGATTTCGTTAAATTTATTTTCTTTTTAATTAAAGTAATAATAAATCGTTTTATGGGACATTAATTGAAAATATGTGGGAAAATGGCACTGCAAGTCTTACCTATACCTACCTATATGAGGCAAAAAATGTTAGTCTTTATTACTCTTTGACCAGATGTTTTCTTTACAAAAATATCCTCCAGTGAGGCTTCACTTTTTAACACGAGACGAGAGCTCTATATTATTTACATCTCGTTGGTCTAAATACATAAAACAAAGTCGGGTTAGTAAGTTAGTTAGTTAAACAGCTGTTATAAGGATTATATCTAAACATACTTAAAAGGAATAAACATAGTATTCATTATGGAAATAACAAATCTACTTGAATGAAAACTCAAACTCTTTTTTCGATGCCGAAGTTAGCTCCATATAAAAATAGGCGAGTGAGCGGAGCGAACGAGCTCATCTCGAAAATGAACGAGCAGTTGACATTAAACGAATTCAATGCCATTAGGGACAGAAAACATCTGTCGGGCCAGCTACTTTAAAATAAAATGTAATGATGTTTTATAAATACCCCCGTAGCAGCAAACCTGCGTACTCAGCGAATTTCCAATGCATATATATGTATATTAATACCACATAAAGCCACATATCAAGTTTCATCAATATACATTCATAAATAAATGATTTATGACATTTTAATTATTCTCCATAAGAATAACATGGCAGCTGAGTATGCAGGTTTGCTGAAGCAAGGAACACAAAAAATGGAGTTTTATACAAATATCAATATAACTCATGTAGGTAAAGCCACATACAAAATTTCATTAATTTATTTTCATAATGAAGGCAGATAACACGTTACTTTTTCTCCATAAGAATAACATGGGGCTGAGTACGCAGGTTTGCTGCTGCGGGAGCCTTGGGTAAAAAATTGTCATTTTGAGCAAATATCAATGGTCCACAACCAGATGAAGCCGTATACCAAGTTTTGTCATTATACGTTCATAAATAAGCAAGATATAAAATTTTTATTTTCCTCCATAAGAATAACATTAGACAACGTACTGTGTTTAGCACTTTCAATATCTCGGTAACCAATTGACGTAGAGAAATGATCAAAATACCAAATTGTGTGTTTTTTTAAGCTGAATCCAATGGGAAAAAATAAAATTTGACCATTTCCAAAATTATATGTAAATAATTCGAAAAACCCATTTTTGGGGTACAAAACCCCCCCAAAATACCCCTTCAGATAGAGCGATCTGGCTGGTTTTCGAACTTAAAGTCATAAACGTTGCTTTACACGTTCATACCAAATTTCATCAAAATCGGATAATTTTTACGAGAGTTATCGTGCTCACGGACACATATATATATATATATATATATATATATATATATATATATATATATATATATATATATATATATATACAGTTTCGAACGAATGGTGTTTTTGGGGTCTGGGGACCTCAAAACGAAAAGTTATCATGGTCCCGGGCCTAGGTCTTACCATTCCGACTACGGTAATAGCTTCTTCCCTATAGGGGAAATTCGCTAAATACCATTTTTCCTTTTTATGTTAGGAATAAATAACATTGTTTTTGCAATTGCTTGGTTATCACAAAAGTTATTCAAAACAAATATTACAACAAATATTTTAAAACAGAAAAACGCCCATAACCATGAATTTGTATTTGAATATAAACAATATTTCTTATCAAATCTTCTAATTAGCCAAGTACTTATCAAAAAAGTAATTAAAGTTAAAAAACAGTTGTAAATAACAAACTTTGGAGATATTTACGGATCCCCTTTAATTTTTAAAAAAGTGGTTTTAGCTGAAAAATCTATTTGCAAACCCGTAACCCCAGGAAAACTCAAACTTCGCTGAACTCGTTTGAAATTTGAAACATTTTAAAATTGGCTTTATTCTTGAACAATTATTGGACGTGTACAAAATCCCCACAGTAATCAGTCATGTTGTAGTCCTCTCCTTCCCAGAAGGACTCCTAATGACGTCACCGCGGAACCACGAGGGTCGCCCGCTCCTTGAGAAGAAGATTGATGGGTCTACTGTAGGCCTACAAGCATTAAGTCGTAATGAGGACAGAGCTTTGTTCGATGAAGTTCAATGTTTTAAAATTGAATTGCAAAACTGGACGTTACAGGCTACAAATATTACCAGGGGACCAAGTTTTGCCCAACAAAAATCTTTTGGTACCGTGAAAAGCAAGGCGAGCGTTTTTGTCATACTAATGGCGCATGATGAGGAGCTACTGATGGTCTCTTCAAGGTTAAGGTCTGCCGACGATGACTGGAGGGACAAGTAGGTACTTCAAAAGTTTTAAAAGATAAAAGTTAAATAACCCAAAAGACGTTTAATGTGGGCTCAATAGTTAATTGATAACAACCCGAAAAACCTAGCGACCTCTAAGAAGTTGTCGCAAATCTTTTGTGTTGGTCTTCTAACAAATATTTCTACTCAACGCATATTAAGATTGCTTCTTTGATCCTTTACTCTTTTCTGAGTGTAATCTTTTCTGTTTTAATGTAGTCCTCATTACGCTTGAAAACGAAAAGAATCATTATTTTTTTTGTTTTCAGCGAGTTAGTTTCTTCCACGCCTCAATCGTACTTGTTCACACCAGTTGATTATTTTAGACACAGTATAATGTTCCACCCTATCTCTAAATACATTGATTGCCACTGAAAACCTGCGTGACAGTGTCATACATTCGAGGGTATTTCGTGGATAATTAAATTTTGATGGTAAAAAAAGGTTAATTTCACAAAAGTTATTACAAACATTTATCAATTAATATTATATATCTGTGATATATGTATTATTGCCTTTTTTCTGTTATAATAACAATAGTTATTACCCGGCAGACGTTGTCATGCCTTTGACTATTACCAACTAAAACCAAGATCAACTGTTCAAGTAAACATGTCATTAGCTTTTATGTAAACAACAATATATTTCCATAAGGTTTATATGGGGACTCTTTTGGGCCTCTTGGGAGGAACCCAATTGAGTTAGGACGAAATCGATGGCTTAAAAACCATCTCCGTGAAATTTTACATATGTATACCAAGTTTCATGGCAAACGGTCCAACGGTGTCTGAGTCCATAAACGTCAAATACACATACCAACAAACAAACCAACACCCTTTTTTATAAATATAGATTACTAAATTTTACTCTTCTATTGACTCCGTCTATTTTCCATTGATTCCTGATGAATTCTGATTTCATATCTCCATAAATGGAGCGTGAGTAAAGATTGCATACAGAGTGGTAATCTCACGTTAAAATGTGAAAGAGCCACGGGTGCCAGGACAAGAAAGTTCACTCGGTGGCAGTACTGCCGGTAAGTTTTAGCATGAACATTATTGCTACACAGCGATTCCTAAATGCAGGACCTCAAACCCATAAAATTCCTGCCAAATTCCCCCTATCTCTCAAGCACTCTATACGTAATATTTAATCAAAAATGGGAGTTAAGATTTTAATTTGCACACATTCCATCCTCATTGTTACCGTAATTTCGCAAAATTTGGTGTATCTTTTGGAGAATCCACGCAATAATCGAGAGTACTTGAGGGGAAATTTGTACTAGGACTGAGGGTAATTTGGAAAAAGTGGTTGGCAATACTGCTAAACGAAGAGTATGCGGAACTCCAAACCAAACGCAGACCCGCGTACGTGCCGTTCTGCAGCTCCTCGCAAGTCCTCGCGTATAAGGAGATACCGCTCTGTGGTCGCACATCATCTGCAGCACGAGGGTTCGACCACGTCCACGACCACGACCACGACCTCGATACCGGTCAAGGTCGGGACATCGGCCCGTACAAACCCCGGGCGGCTGCCCCTCACTACTGCGAATAACTCGCCAGAATATTCGGCCAACCATTCTCCTGAACATTTGCCCATCGACAATGTTAGAATTCCTATTCGGTCTTCGTGCAGCTCCCACAATGCTCGCGAATAACGAATATTTGGTCAATATTCTCCTATATTGAACATTCACTGCTCATCGACAATGTAAAAGTTCGTTATTCGGTGTTCGTGTAGCTCGCACTACACTCGCAGAAAAGTGGAACATTCGTCATTTGGGCGTATTCACGAGTAGTGTAGGAAAGGCTGTACACCCACCAAAACTGAGCTTTGATTCTGGATTTTGTTTCCAAATTGAAATACGAGTCAAAGACGTGAATCTGTAATTGCAACTGGGGCTAAGCTTTGCTTGGGGAAGGTCAATGTTTTCGTGAAGTGTCGCGTGCAAGAATCACTTCGCAGGATCGAATACTCGATGAACGAGTGGATTAGGATCTCCCTTAAATATGTATTCAGAAAATGTCTCTAATATTCGTATTAATAAATTAACTAGAGGTCGTTTTTAACAAGAAGCTCTCTATAACGGCTGCTTAAGAGACAGTTGTACAAACTCTAAAGGTGCGAGCACACCGGTAAACTTCACCGTGGAGAACATGCAACTAATGTTGCGCAATACAAGTCAGCAATATCCAAAGCAACTCCCATCGTACATTTCGCCGATAAGCACTAGACCTTCCGATTTTTTCACAATATTTTTCAAACTGTATTGAATATAAATAATGCTCACGGACACACACACACACACACACACACACATATATATATACATTTTCGAACGAATGGTGGTTTTGGGGTCTGGGGACCTCAAAACTTAAAGTTATCATGGTCCCGGGCCTAGGTCTTACCATGCCGACTACGGTAATAGCTTCTTCCCTATAGGGGAAATTCGCTAAAATAACTTATTGCTTGGCTGCGTCAATAAACAGTGGAGGGAGTATGATTCCCCTCAACCCTTAGGTTACTATCTGGCCATCAAGTCAACTCCTTACTGCAGACAATGCAACAAAAAACTATTCCAAAACTGTAGCACAAACTGAAACATTTTGTTATACTGAGTGAAAAAACTTATATTAAAAATATGAATGTAAAGAAAAAAATTTAATAGGGATAGTTCATTAGTTTTTGGTAAAAAGTACTAACAACGACATTATAAGATTTCTCGTAAATTACTCAACCACACAACATTTACCTGTTGTATCGTTTTCACCACTAATTATACAAATCTCACCGAGCAAAGCTTGGTCCCCGGTATTCCGGGTAAAACACGTCTTTATATATAATTCTGTAAGCGAAATGTTTAAGTCAAAATTGTGGGAGTTTAGCGAAAATCGCAGGATAATGGGAGAGTGCTCAAATTAAAGGTCTCGGTCCCGGGACACGGAAAAAACAGCAGTATTTCTAAAAAGTTACCAGCGAACGAGAAATAACGTAAAACATCCCCCAATAAGAAATGAGAAATGAGTATTCATTTCATACGGATTTTAAAATGTCTACTTTGTTTACATTAAAGACATGTGATTCAGTGGCTAGGGACTTTGTTTAACTGGCTTGTGTTCCTACTTATATAGATTTAAATCTAAATTATCATTGACTAACAAAGTTACATTGTACAAAACTATGTTAAAGCCTATTTTGACATATGGTATACAGCTGTGGGGAACAGCAAGCCAATCTAATATTGATATTTTGCAAAAATTTCAGTCAAAAACATTGAGAAAAATTATCTGTGCTCCTTGGTTCGTTTCAAATAAGACTATTCATGAAGATCTGAAAATTCCAACCATAAAAGAAGAAATCACACGATACAGCCAGATTTACCAAAGAAAATTAGAAGAACAAAATTATTTAGCTGTTAACCTCCTTGACAATAGCGAGTTTACTAACTTGAACTGCCATACAGATTTACATAATATTTTAAATTGTAAGAATGTTTGACGCAAGATCTGTTATTGGACAGCAACTTGCCCATGTTATGTAATTTGTTTTATCTTCTTTGCTGATTGTTCCATCCTTTTTGAACAGATTTTAAAATTACAAATAAAAATATAAAAAAAATTATAAATTTCCTCAACATGTAAACAATAAAATATTCAGACGAGGCAGAGTATTGGAGCCAGGTTAGAGGCTATGGCCCCTTCAAGCCACTAGTTTATATTAATTTCAGTTCTGCGTCTGTAGCCTCGGCGTCAACCAGAACACCTTCACACAGCGAAACATTCAATGTCACCGCACTGACAGGTGGTTATCGTCCGATCAGATGTAATTTAGGAACATTCAGACCAAGGATCTAGAGTATAATCAACACTAAGAGTACAAAATCTAAATATAGAATTTGTGGCCGTGAATGATACATCAGTGAATTAAGCCAATGCTTCGGACACTTCAGAATGTTGTCTGTGTTATTGAGTCGCTGGGATTCGTGACGTCAATCGGAATTTCTTGGTACTCCAGGTCCCCGTTCCTTTTCCCGTTGAAAAAATTTTCGTTTTGAGGTCCTCAGATGCCACAAAATATAAAGACACCATTCGTTCAAAACTGTATATATATATGTCTGTGAGCACGATAATTCCCGTAAAAAATAATCCGATTTTGACGAAATTTGGTATAAACGTGTAAAGCAGCATTTATGACTTTATGTTCGAGAACCAGACATATCGACTTATCCCAAGGGGTATTTTGGGGGGTTTTGTACCCCAAAAATGGGTTTTTTTGTGTTTTTTACATATAATTTTTTTAAGTCAAATTTAATTTTTTCCATTGGAATCAGCTTAAAAAGGCGCACAATTTGGTGTTTTGATCATTGTTCTTCGTCAAATGGTTACAGAGATATTGAAAGTGCCAAACACAGTACGTTGTCCAATGTTATTCTTATGGAGAATAAGAAGAATTGTATATCTCTATTATTTATCAACTCCCATTCATCCCGTAGCAGCAAACCTGCGTACTCAGCCCCCATGTTATTCTTATGGATAATAAGTAACGTGTTATCTCCCATAATTATAACATAAATTAATACAATTTGGTATGTGGCTTTACCTAGTTGAGTTATATTGATATTTTTATAAAACCCCATTTTTTGTGTTCCTTGCTTCAGCAAACCTGCATACTCAGCCGCCATGTTATTCTTATGGAAAATAATTAAAATGTCATAAGTCGTTTATTTATGGATGTATATTGATGAAACTTGGTATGTGGCCTTATGTGGTATTAAGATACATACATATATATGCATTGGAAATTCACTGAGTACGCAGGTTTGCTGCTTGGGAGTATTTTTAAACAATTCGCGGGGCGAAGCCTGCGGGTAACAGCTAGTATAATACTAAACCTGAAAGTGTTCAAACAAAGATGCTTTTAGCGAATTTCCCCTATAGGGAAGAATTAGCGAATTTCCCCTATAGGGAAGAAGCTATTACCGTAGTCGGCATGGTAAGACCTAGGCCCGGGACCATGATAACTTTTCGTTTTGAGGTCCCCAGACCCCAAAAACACCATTCGTTCGAAACTGTATATATATATATATATCTATATATATATATATGTGTCCGTGAGCACGATAACTCTCGTAAAAATTATCCGATTTTGATGAAATTTGGTATAAACGTGTAAAGCAACATTTATGACTTTAAGTTCGAAAACCAGCCAGATCGCTTTATCCGAAGGGGTATTTTGGGGGGGTTTTGTACCCCAAAAATGGGTTTTTTGAACTTTTTACATATAATTTTGGAAATAGTCAAATTTTAGTTTTTACCATTGGATTCAGCTTAAAAAAACACACAATTTGGTATTTTGATCATTTCTCTACGTCAATTTGTTACCGAGATATTGAAAGTGCTAAACACAGTACGTTGTCTAATGTTATTCTTATGGAGGAAAAGAAAAATTTTATATCTCGCTTATTTATGAACGTATACTGACAAAACTTGGTATACGACTTCATCTGGTTGTGGACCATTGATATTTGCTCAAAAAAACAATTTTTTGCCAAAGGCTCCCGTAGCAGCAAACCTGCGTACTCAGCCCCATGTTATTCTTATGGGGAATAAGTAACGTGTTATCTCCCTTAATTATGAAAATAAATTAATGAAATTTGGTATGTGGATTTACCTAAATGAGTTATATTGATATTTGTATAAAACCCCATTCTTTGTTTTCCTTCCTTCAGCAAACCTGCATACTCAGCCGCCATGTTATTCTTATGGAGAATAATTAAAATGTCACAAATCGTTTATTTATGAATGTATATTCATGAAACTTGGTATGTGGCTTTATGTGGTATTAAGTTACATATATATGCATTGGAAATTCGCTGAGTACGCAGGTTTGCTGCTACGGGGGTATTTAGACTTCAAAGAAGGCTATAAGAGCGATTTTCAAGAAGCCTTATCAATTCTCTCCAAGGAAATTTTCAGAAGTCATCAGATATTCACATTGTCCTCATTTTAGCGAATTTCCCCTATAGGGAAGAACCTATTACCGTAGTCGGCGTGGTAAGACCTAGGCCCGGGACCATGATAACTTTTCGTTTTGAGGTCCCCAGACCCCAAAAACACCATTCGTTCGACACATCTATATATATGTGTCCGTGAGCACGATAACTCTCGTAAAAATTATCCGATTTTGATGAAATTTGGTATAAACGTGTAAAGCAACATTTATGACTTTAAGTTCGAAAACCAGCCAGATCGCTTTATCCGAAGTGGTATTTTGGGGAGGTTTTGTACCCCAAAAATAGGTTTTTTGAATTTTTTACATATAATTTTGGAAATAGTCAAATTTTAGTTTTTTCCATTGCATTCAGCTTAAAAAAACACACAATTTGGTATTTTGATCATTTCTCTACGTCAATTGGTTACCGAGATATTGAAAGTGCTAAACACAGTACGTTGTCTAATGTTATTCTTATGGAGGAAAAGAAAAATTTTATATCTTGCTTATTTATGAACGTATACTGACGAAACTTGGTATACGGCTTCATCTGGTTGTGGACCATTGATATTTGCTCAAAAAAACAATTTTTTGCCAAAGGCTCCCGTAGCAGCAAACCTGCGTACTCAGCCCCATGTTATTCTTATGGAGAATAAGTAACGTGTTCTTAATTATGAAAATAAATTAATGAAATTTGGTATTTGGCTTTACCTACATGAGTTATATTAATATTTCTATAAAACCCCATTTTTTGTGTTCCTTGCTTCAGCAAACCTGCATACTCAGCTGCCATGTTATTCTTATGGAGAATAATTAAAATGTCATAAATCGTTTATTTATGAATGTATAATGATGAAACTTGGTATGTGGCTTTATGTGGTATTAAGATACATATATAAGCATTGGAAATTCGCTGAGTACGCAGGTTTGCTGCTACGGGGGTATTATATTTTCAGTCCGTAAAATTCATAAGAAAACACATTCGCCTCTTTTGCAGTAAATCGATTCATAATTTTAGCCTCCGCAATAGTCATTCAATACCAATTAATTCCAATACGTAGGACCTCATTTTAGCGAATTTCCCCTATAGGGAAGAAGCTATTACCGTAGTCGGCATGGTAAGACCTAGGCCCGGGACCATGATAACTTTTCGTTTTGAGGTCCCCAGACCCCAAAAACACGATTCGTTCGAAACTGTATATATATATATATATATATATATATATGTGTGTCCGTGAGCACGATAACTCTCGTAAAAATTATCCGATTTTGATGAAATTTGGTATAAATGTGTAAAGCAACATTTATGACTTTAAGTTCGAAAACCAGCCAGATCGCTCTATCCGAAGGGGTATTTTGGGGGGGTTTTATACCCCAAAAATGGGTTTTTCAAATTATTTACATATAATTTTGGAAATAGTCAAATTTTAGATTTTACCATTGGATTCAGCTTAAAAAAAACACACAATTTGGTATTTTGATCATTTCTCTAAGTCAATTGGTTACCGAGATATTGAAAGTGCTAAACACAGTACGTTGTCTAATGTTATTCTTATGGAGGAAAATAAAAATTTTATATCTCGCTTATTTATGAAGGTATACTGACGAAACTTGGTCTACAACTTCATCTGTTTGTGGACCATTGATATTTGCTCAAAAAAACAATTTGTTACCAATGGCTCCCGTAGCAGCAAACCTGCGTACTCAGCCCCATGTTATTCTTATGGAGAATAAGTAACGTGTTATCTCCCTTCATTATGAAAATAAATTTATGAAATTTGGTATATGGCTTTACCTACATGAGTTATATTGATATTTGTATAAAACCCCATTTGTTGTGCTCCTTGCTTCAGCAAACCTGCATACTCAGCCGCCATGTTATTCTTATGGAGAATAATTAAAATGTCATAAATCGTTTATTTATGAATTTATATCAATGAAACTTGGTATGTGGCTTTATGTGGTATTAATATACATATATATGCATTGGAAATTCGCTGAGTACGCAGGTTTGCTGCTACGGGGGTATTTACTTTCTCCCCCTATACATAGTATATGGAGAAAGTATTGTTTTCGTAAAATTTTTCGAATTTGAGTTGTCAGTGGAAATATTCGTTTTGGTGCTCCCTGAACCCAAAAAAGTGGTTTTTACGTGATGTCTGTCTGTGTGTGTGTGTGTGTGTCCGTGTGTGTGTGTGTGTGTGTGTGTGTGTGTGTGTGTGTGTGTGTGTGTGTCTGTGTGGATGTGTACAGAGCTAGAGCCCTAATCTATGGGCCGATTTTTATGAAATTTGGCGTGTAGGTACTAATCCACGATATCTCCAGGTATTTTTTTCATTTTTTTGAATTTTTGATTTTTAAGGGTAATTATCCCCCAAAAACCGCCAAAAAACATGAAAAATCCAAATTTCTCAAAAACGGCTCTAACGATTTTGATTAAACTTTCGTGGTTTGTAGAACTTTAGGTTTCCAACAAAATGACACCACCCGCATTTCTGGAAAAATGCAAGTTCAGAAATTACAGGACTTAAAACATCAAAAATTCAGTTTTTTAGATTTTTCATAAAAAATCATAAATTTTAAAAAAGATTACTATTCGCCATTAAAAAGAGCTCAAAAAACTAAATAAATTAGTATTTTCAATTACTATTCTACGATTGCTAGTTGCGGAGAAAATTGAAATTTTCATTTAGCGGTAAACACAGTACGTTGTCCAATGTTATTCTTATGGGGAATACAAAAATAACTATTTCTCTCTTATTTACTGATCAATTTCATTTGATATGCAGGTCAAGTTAGCATTGACCAACAGATGATGTTCGGAATGTGTTGCTATTTAACCCTGGGGGGGGGGCAAGGGGGCATTTCCCCTCTCAAAACTACTGTGTGTAGCAACGGACTCTATAGTGCCTCCAAAAAAGCAATTTGGGTGGATATTTCTGATAACAACTATTTTAGACAATTTTCTGTACATTTATCTATACTTCATATTCTATATTTAGTAAATAACAAATATTTTTGTCATTAAAGTTTGGCTAAAAGGGAGAAAGTATGTGTCAGTTTCCTGATACCGTTTATTTTAGGAACACTTGAGTTACTCCAGCGTAAAATTATTCAACAAGTTGGCAGAGGAGATTATGACAGAGAGCTGTGCCAAAACGTTTGAGAGGAGGTTAAGAGGTCTCTTTTTGATCGTTTATTTTATAGCGTTCAGAATTATTATCAGGTAGGGGCTGATACTGTCTTAATGTAAATATTAGTGTAACAGTGTATTGCATTATATTAATTAATAGCTGTATTACTATTAATTACAGACGTTGTCCTGGTCCTAATGTCATTGAATTTCTTTATGTCAAATACTCGTTCATTTTCAATATGAGCTCGTTCGCTTCGCTCACTCGCCTATCGAAAAAAAAAATAGTTTACGTCCTATTCTCAGACCTACCGAATATAAACGCAAAATTTCATAAGAATCTGTCAACCCGTTTCGGAGGAGTTTTGTTACAAACACTGTGACACGAGAATTGTATATATTACATTATTTTTTACCGCTACTGAGCACTTAATTTTGAAACTATTTCATGTAATGTGCATTATCTGTGAAAAAAATAAAGTTTGAGTTTTAATATATTTCTTTCCATTAATTAACAAATACAATTATATTTCTTTCATAAATAATTATTAGTTTGATACACTTTGTCGACTCGTTCGATCTCAACATTTATTTTCCTCACCAAAACATGGCGGTGAACGGCTCGCAATTATCTTGATTAGTGTTGTCTCCAGTATCACCAATAGACCTCCTTGGTTCAGACCACTTTTAACAGAACAAAAAAATCTGATCGAATAAGTGCCCTTGGCAATTGGAATGTGAGCGCAAACAGCTGATTTGTATGTCGCTCATCCATATTTATAACGCTCTCCAAGTGACCGGCCGTGTACATCGGACCAGCTGGTTCGAGCTGGGTCTCGGATTGGTCAATACTAAGGAAAGGTAATGGACAATATTGGCGGGAAACAACCGACTGCTGTTGACTCTGTTCAGAGTAATAAATCAGTATCCATTCCCAGACTAAAATCGATGCACGATTACCTTGAGACGGCACTACAGTACAATGCTTTTAACGTTGTGGCGGTCCCGACACCTGAAAGGTTTTAACTAAATAGCGCAACAGGCAGAAAGTTAAAATTACCCTACTGTAGTGTGATTGGTTATTTTTTAATGGATCTTTTTCCTAGGTTAGGACCCGCGATAGAAATAGAAGTTTTCGGTATTTGCTCGCATGCACTAGTATACTTTATATGTATTTTTATAAACTGCCCTCTTATTGTACTTGTGTCTACACTCAGTATCGGTTTGAAAATTGGTTCTTGGAATCCCGTAAAGTGGATTTTCTGAAACATTGAAAATAAAGGGTTTTAGACCTCAGAAAGCGATTGGCAATATTTTTAAAACTCAGGAAAACTTAAAGTTGTCTAGAAAACTCATTTCAAATGTTTAAATTTCAACAATGGGCTTAAGGTATTTTGAATCATAACACAATAACCATAGAAAAATAAATCATAACTGGGGAGATAATAAACAGTGAGCTGTGAAATTAACACTCACGTGGAAAAGTATTTATGATATTTCCCTCCAAGCCAAGCTAGGTCCGCAGATTATTAGTGAATTTCCTAAGGAAAGTGAACTATTAGCATGACCTGCACGGTGAAACTTAAGCCCGGGACCATCGTACAAGTTCCTAACGTGACCCCCTGAACACATTTTGGGGGTCGTTCAAAATTATATATATGTGTGTGTGTGTGTGTGTGTGTGTGTGTGTGTGTGTGTGTGTGTGTGTGTGTGTGTATGTAAGTGTGTGTGTGTATGCACTCTAGCGGTCGCATTCACTCTAGCGGTCGCATTTTTTGTCCGATATACTTCAAATTTGGTATGGACGTTCCTTTCTATAATCATTTAGACAAGTTCGTTGGGAAAAACAATCTGAAAACTCTAAACCCCTTTTTTGGGATTAATCTTTCGAATTTCGGGTTTTGGGCCCAAAAAGGTTCAGAAAAGCCCCGGACGCAACATTAATGCATGCAAAAAGATGGGAATTAGTGAGGCGAAAGTTTTAAGCAACTCTCGTCATTCTAACATAAATATTTACCGAGTTATTAAAGAAAATTTGTATCGACTAAAAACAGTACGTTGTCTTATGGGGGTTTTAATTAGAAAAGTCTGTTATTCATTTGTTGATGTACTTTTATCATTCCCAGCAACCTCACGCCTACTTTCAAGCCTGACTGGACCTTCTACTAACCTTATAATGCGTAAAATTGTATTTACAGCATTGCAAGTAAATGAGACTAGGAGCACCAGAACAGCCAACAAATCAATGTTTTCAGATTTCAATAAAATTCGAATAAATGTATGTTTTACACTAGTTTTGAGTTTTGAAAGTTTTGTATGTGGAAATTGACTTCCCTCACGTCAGCGTGCTGCGTGCGAACTTGTTTTACTTAACTAGCTTACTAGGTCTGCATTTGATTGTACTTAAACGGTAAAACAAAAACGTTATTTCATTAGTAGTTACGAATGTTATATAAACCTCCCAATACCAAGTTCAGTCCCCTAGACATACTGGTACAAAGACCCACTAAGTATACGAAAACAGCGCAAGGGCGAAAACAGACAACATGGTCAGCTCTACCATCAGGAATATTCGCAGACTCCGACTTATGACTTTAATTTAGGAAGCATTTCTATCTTTCTAAATTAGTACGATCTGTTTAGACTACAGAACAATTCATCTTGAAAGATTCCCACAAACGTTATGAGTAGTCTGTCCGAGTAGTGTGGTCTGATTGCAGCCTACAACTGAGTTCTTCCTACCTTTTGGCGTCCCCGTATTGCGCATAAACCATTAACCTAGCGCACCCGGCAGTACGTCAGAAGAACTCTACTAGAAGATAACGAGTTCGTTATTCGCACCACATAGAAGATTCAGCTCAAGCTCTTTCTGACTTATTTTTTTTAACAGCCCGTTAAATGTATTATATATTTTTCTATTTGAACTTGAAATTTTCAACTCGCCAAAAATCACAAAGAAATAAACAACTCACCGAAATCATCGCGAATACTCCTGAAACAAAACATAGAATATGAGATGAGCTATTAGTCAAACAATTTCATTAAATTAATAACACATTTAAATTTAAAATTTACATAGTTTTTATAAATCTGAAGGTCAATGCAAAAAACACTCTTATTACACTAATATTAACCATTTTAGTAACTTATGCCCAGGTGGTATATACAAATATGGTTATTACACAAATAAGTCATGTTCCAATTCAAAGAAGTTGTGGAAACTTTAGTAATTTTAGTACGGATTTTAGTGCATAGAGGAAATAGGGATTACTAGTTTTAAGGATTTTTGGGATCAGGGGTTAAGAAGACCGTATATAAGGTTTGATTTGTTGTTTCAAGAGGATTAGCAAGCCTGGGATAGCTCACACCCACAGCGAGTCCTGTAAGGCCACTTTAGCCTGTTAGTCATGTGTTGGCTACCAGAAAGGAGTGAAAATATACCACCTCAGAGGGCTGTAACACTCCCTTGCAGGGGTTAACTATTGATATAGGGAAAGCGGAGGCACGTTGAGGATGATGGTGTGGAAGGAAGGTAGGACAGGTTCGGCCAAGCTGTGACCGGAGAGGCTGGAAACGCATCTCAACCAAAATATAGGGCAGTTGTTAACCTTTAACCCCTATGACTGTCCGTACACCCCTGCCTGGTGTACCGTCAAGTCCAACCTCTCCCAATGGTAACTGAGGTTGTTCACTAGGAATCTAGGACATGGACCTGCTGCTAGGGCAAATTTCTGTTAAATTCATTGGGTCATCCCTTATTGTTATTGTCATTAGTAATAAATATAAACTAAACAAATAATTTGTAATCATTATTAATTATTAATGATGATTTGCATTAAGGAATTGTGACAAAGATATTTATATTCTTAGTGTAAACTAGCAGATTACCCGTGCTTCGCACAAAGAATTCAGGAATGAACAGCTGATTAAAATTGTTGCTGCAACTACAACTGTTTCTGATCTAACATATTGCTCATAAGAATAAAATGGAAAATTTATAGTCCAATGGGGTGTAGCACATTGAACTGAGGGAGACAAACGTTATTCCATGGCTCCTATAGAGAAATCCCTTTAATTTGACACATCAACCATCAAAATTGGTTCATAAATAAAAGAGTTTTGCTGTTCACAATAAATTCCATAGGGAATTAGTATAATAGATATGCCCATTTAGGCATTTAGGGATTGGTCCGACGCCCTTATTAGCCCCCCTTGTTAAATTCCGCTTCCGCGATCACTTCACACGGCACCCCTACACGACACTCGGAATGACCAAATATTAAGGACGGTCGCAAACAGGTAAACATTTTTGTAGCTGGGGTGGGGATACTCATCCCGTTCTTAAAATTCATTATGAATGAAATACCTCTCGGTAGGCAGGGATGATGACGTCACGTGGTAGGCGTTGTTGACTGTGTTTTCTAATGTATTAATTTTAAAGCTCATGCATTACTAATGAAACATATAGGGGGACCACTGCTATGTTATCGCGAGAAACCCCTGATCTCATATAGCATATCAACGTGTTAGTAATGAATTGTAAAGTGCATCAGTATGTTAGTTATGATTTCTACTGAGTGGTTTTCAATTTGTATTAATCAAAACTTTATTTCAATATTCAAGACATAAGCGAGGGGTTTACAAGGGCGAGATCTAAGAAACTACTAAATTTATTTTAATGCTTGATATTTCAACTAATAGCAATAAATAAATTACGAGTACACTAATTATGAGTACATCAGTTAACATAATGTGAGAGTAATTATTTTCCATTAAACATAATCATTTAGTGGGTTGAGTTATACTACAGTCCCTTGTCAACCCCCCCACCCACTTGTCAATGGCGGACTTTGCAGCGCTTGGGATGAGGCGCTGCCAATTCCGCCCTCGGCAAATTCCTAAGCCGAGGGGATGACAGTTTTATGGTCTGCGCGACTCTGTTCGTTTACCGCTCACTACGATAAAGCTACATACTAGACTGCCTTCCATTGTGACAACATCACATCCATTATGACAACATCACATCCATTGACTAACTACTGAAGGAGTTATCCCATCTATAAGGCCCACCTGTCCCTCTTTTATTGTTAGCCAGAATTTGAAGTGGACGTAGTTTAATTAAGTCACCGACAGAGTGTGCTGCAGTCAACTATTTATTTTAATTATTAATGATAACTTGTACAAAATCTCCACCCTAGAAAGCAAGTGATAATCAACTTATGTTTGCTTCCTGACACACCAACAGTTGTATTATCCCCTCCTTGAGAGGATAAGTAATAATTGACAGCAGTATACTCTGTTGGTGATTGGTGTAAACTACGTCCTCTTTGAATCCTGGCTCACCAAAAAGTGGGGACAGCTTTTGCAATGGTAATGAGAAGTATAATTTAGTATCCTATACTCTAATATGAGTAAGGTTTGCTTGCTTGCTTGCGACACTGATCTCAAAAACGGCTCCAACGATTTCCATTAAATGATAGTAACTAATTTCTGGGATAAAAATAAGTTCTAGACAGGCCTCATCCCCAGGAAAAATCAAATAATGTAAAAAAAACTAAAAATGAAAAGATACAAAAATTAACAGAGGGCTTATGGAGTTTCAAATCAAAACAAATGAATTGTAACAGCTGTTCATAATCAACCAGGGAACTGTCAAAGTAATACTCATTTTGTATATGAGTACCTGGGGGCCAAGCTTTGCTCGGGGGAAGGCCAGTCAGTTTGTTTAGATGATTTGGAGTAATATTTCATCACTTCCCCCTATTGATAATGAGATTTGTATAACTCATTTGCATTTTTTGTACATTTTTAAGGTCCCTCCAGTTGTTATTTATAGCTCGATGCCCCTTTGATTTATTTTACTACTCAATATATGTAATCTTCACTCAAATATATTAATCTCTGCTCTCAGGAAACCACATGTTAATAAACAACAAGAGTATTACTTTGACAGTTCCCTGGTTGATTATGAAGAGCTGTTAAAATTCTTTTGTTTTGATTTGAAACTCCATAAGCCCAATGTTAAGTTGTTTAACTTTTCATTTAGGTTTTTTACATTATTTGATTTTTCTGGGGATGAGGCCTGTCTAGAACTTATTTTGATCCCAGAAATTAGTTATTTCGAACATTTGAAGGAAATCGTTGGAGCCGTTTTTGAGATCAGTGTCGTAAGCAAGCAAGCAAGCAAGCAAACCTTACTCATATTAGAGTATAGGATTATTAACATGTGGTTTCCTGAGAGCAGGGATTAAAATAGTTGAGTGAAGATTAGACATATAGAGTAGTAAAATAAATCAAAGGAACATTGAGCTATAAATAACAACTGGAGTGACCTTAAAATGTAGAAAAGAGGCAAATGAGTTATACAAATCTGATTATCAGTAGGGGTAAATGGTGAAATATTACTCCAAGTCATCTAAACAAACTGACTGGCCTTCCCCCGAGCAAAGCTCGGCTTCCAGGTACTATATAGTCAATGACCGTACCTATTATTTGCACCTCAAACAGCAGGGACCAGTTAGAATCCTATGGGATGACACTACAGTACACGTTACCCAGTCTCCAGTTCCAGGCAATAGAGTGATTCCCCCATCGGAGAACCGCAGTCATTCAGACACTAGAACATTTATCACATTGTTAGGCTGCAGTCAGCTGTCATTATTGTTTATTAACTCCATCGTCGTGATGTCTCTATTGGCTGACAAGGTCGACGATCAAGTGGAAAATTGTGCTTCTAGTTTCAAAAGATAGGGGTAATTCTCCACAGGAAAATTCAACCAACTAGGAATTATCGGTAGTTTGTGATGCCTAATAAATATTCTGAGGAAATTTCTCAAATAAATTGTACTCCTTAATAAATTGGGAATTTTTTATGGTCAATAGTGCAAAGTTACAAAAATCAATTATAGAGTAACAGTATTTTGAGAGGGCTGCCTAAATTCATAAATATCTATTATTGAAATAGAAAGAAGAAAGTCAAAAATAATTTCCTGGTGAATAACCTTTACGGTTCGTAATATAGTTTAAATATTTAAATTGAATATTAAGTCAAATTTACTTTTGTATATGACAAGTTATTTTGTTGGTAAGAAATGAGCCGATTTTTGTGAGCAGATACTGTCGAAACTGTTGGTCTCTAATGATTGTTTACGAGTTTTGTTATTTAACGTCTGTAGATGTGCCCTTTGAAGTTTTGGAAATTACCTACCTTTAGGATTTCACCCCCTGATTAAGAGCCCCTGACCTTTAAAAATTCAAAAGTTAATCTCGTGTAAGAACACGGAAATACAACCTATGGTGTGAGCTGCATTCTACGGTTAGCCCGTGGAACTACTACGAATCAGCTGATCAGCTGTTTGGATTGTCAACAGCTCAAACCAAATTGAATGTCCGTAAGGATAACACTGGATTGAAACTTTGACTCCCTGTGGGGCGAAGCCCTAAGTTAGTTTCTTAAAATCCTTTCTTATTGGTTACCTACGATTTGGAAAGAGTATTCATGCCATATTTTGGATGTAGGTATAGAGGTTTGGCCTGGGGGATGATCGGGATTTCGTATTTCATAACAATAACACAGGATTGGAACTTGAAGCCCAGTGGGGCATAGCCCTATGGGAATTTATTAAAAACCCTTCTTAGTGGTTATCTCGGGGCCGCCACGGGGGGAGGGCTATCGGTACTACTGTTCCCGGGCCCACAAATATGGTAGTGCAAATATTCGGGTAGTGCGAGTACTCGAAACTTCGAGTTTTTGGCTGAGTATTTTTATCTTCGTTCTCGACATAAGTTTTGAAAAATACTCTAGAGTTTTAGCGAGTATTTCCCGCTTCCGGACGATTGCTAACGATTGCGACCGGCCAAATCACAGAGTAACGGCCGCAAAAGCCGATCGCATCACGTAAAGTCGGCCGACAATGACGACCGGACCGCGTAATTTTGACTGTAAATGACGACGGAAAACATAATATCGGCCAAAATGACGAATAGATTATGTTATAAAGGCCAAAAATGATGACGGTATACATAATATCTGCAAAAGTGGTGACTGCGCCACTTAATATATGCCGTAACTAACGATTTCATCATCTAATATTTATTGTAAGCAACGTCTCTGGACCTATAGTGATATTGGCCAAATTACAACAGAACCGTGTCTTATCGGCCGAAACCTAATCCAAACAATGTTTTATTTGTCAATACGTAAACCAGTTTTATTGTACTGCCCAAAAATTGTTATTGCTCCTCATGTAAATTAATTTTACTATCATGTAAATGAATAGAAAATGGTATGGCTATGATATTAGATGGGTGTGGGGTCATTGAATGATGTTTTGATAAGTTAGGGGAGGGGCCCCACAGTCAGAATATGGCCCTGGGCCTGACCTTGAGATGTGGCGGCCCTGGGTTACCTACGTTATAGAAAGAGTATACGTGCCAAATTTCGTGATTATAGGTGCAGTTGTTTGGCCTGGGGGTTGATCGGGATTTCGTATTTGTAGAATGCCCATCGAATAACACATGATTGGAACTTTGAAACCCCGTGGGCATAGCCCTATGGGAGTTTATTAAAGTCCCTTCCTAGCGGTTACCTACGTTATGAAAACAGTACCCATGCCAAATGCCATGGTTGTAGGTGCAGAGGTTTGGCCTGAGGGATGATCGGTTTCGTATGTATAAATATAATAAACGGTATCAGGAAACTGACACATACTTTCTCCCTTTTAGCCCAACTTCAATGAATAAAATACTTTTTATTTACTAAATATAGAATAAAAAGCACGGTCGAATGTACAGAAAATGTTGTAAACAAGTTGTTTTAAAAAACATCCACCCAAATCCCTGCTATGGAGGCAATACAGAATCCATTGCTACACTCGTGGTTTTAAGAGGGGGAATGCCCCCTATTCCCCCCCAGAGTTATTAAGGGGCAACATATTTCGAATTAACTCTGTTGGTCAATGCTAAATTGACAAGCATATCAAGTTTGAATGAAATTGATCAGTGCATAAGAGAGAAATAGTAATTTTTGTATTCCCCATAAGAATAACATTGGACAACGTACTGCGTTTACCGCAAAATGAAAATTTCAATTTTTTCCGAAACCAGCAATCATAGAACAGTAATTCAAAATACTAAATTATTGAGTTTTTTGAGCTATTTTTAATGGTGAATAGTAATATTTTTTATATTTATGTCTTCTTATGAAAAATAAAAAAAACTGAATTTTGGATGTTTTAAGTCCTGTAATTTCTGAACCCGAATTTTTACAGGAATGCGGGTGGTGTCATTTTGTTGGAAAACTAAAGTTCTACAAACGACTAAAGTTTAATCAAAATCGTTAGAGCCGTCTTTGATAAATATTGATTTTTCATATTTTTTGGCGGTTTTTGGGGGATAATTACCCTTAAAAATCATAAATTCAAAAAAATGAAAAAACACCTGGAGATACCGTGGATTAGTACCTACATACCAAATATCATCAAAATCGGCCCATTGGTTAGGGCTCTAGCTCTGTACACATCCACACAGACACACACACACACACACACACACACACACACACACACACACACACACACACACACACACACACACACACACACACACACACACACACACACACGGACACACACACAGACAGACATCACGTAAAAACCAATTTTTTGGGTTCAGGGAGCACCAAAACGAATATTTCCACTAACAACTCAAATTCGAAAATTCTGACGAAAACAATACTTTCTCCATATACTACGTATAAGGGGGAGAAAGTAATAAAAATATAAATCAATTTAATTGAATATTTAACAGCAGCTGTTAATACTAACTAAACACAGTACAGAAGCAAGGACGGTTGTTTCAAGCTAACTTCTGGAATGGCATCACAATGTAAGCTAATAGGTCAACTACTATGAGCTGGGCAATCCAAAAAGGAAAAATATTTGCTCGAATTCGAGTAAATTGATTTGCTTGTAACTTCTAACCCGCCTAGACATTTGGGCGCAATCTAGACCAATGCCTCGGCAAGTTAATGTTAAGAACCAGCTGAAATCGACTTTTAGAGAACCAACTGTTTTACATTTTTACTTAACAATGCTTTTCACATTTATTTATAAGTATTGCGTTTTTTACGAATTTAATAGATGAATCATTGAGGATATAAACCTCAGAAAATTTTTGGCCATAAATAATTATCTAAGTCATCTAGAGGCCTCGTCTCCTGTTCTAAAGTGCAGCCTACATGGTCGACCTCCATTTCCCCCTCTGTCAACTGGGCTCCGATGGCAACCAACATGGTAACCAATCACATTTTCTCTTCACAATTTATAAGACAGTCAGCCGACAAACATTTAACTTGTGAAGGTAGTATAGTATTTGCTTGGTTACCTGAGGAAAATGGCAGTTGTCTAAGAAAGCCGTAATTCGGGGGTGGCATGGGGGGGTAAGTTGCCCCCCAATGATTTGCAGAGCATATTGTTGTAATATATGAAAAGTCACAATAATCACGATCACGACTATGTTTGCCCCTCCAATAAAAATACTAAAATTACGCTTATATTGTTTAAGTAAGTAAATATCAAGTGTAACACTGGTATTACCACAAACGAGACCTCTAGATATATTAACCTCGTTAGTTGGGGCAGTTTAGAATAGGTTAGGTTTCTTTTCCACTTGGTTCGTTTTGCAGACTCGAGAAAAACTTGTTTTACTCACCAATTTCGGACGAGCTAAGAAAAACGTACGAGTTGATAAGCTAATACACCAGCTTAGCCTAATTTCGGTCCCATTTCAAACTTCTACCCCACCCTAAACCACTGGACCGTACTAATGAGTCGGCCGATTCCAAAATTACATACCTGCTTGCGATTCAAGTTCGATTTGGTTAGCTATTATAAAAAACTGGTTTGCGTGGCAAAGGTGGCCCAACCTGCAATTGATTTACAGCTTAATTTTCTTTAACTGTAATAATAGACCAGGAAATTTAGGGTCGTAAATATTAAAGTCAAAATTACTAACATAAATGTTTTGCTAGAGAGGTTATCTACGGTTCCTTGGTTGAAATACATGAATTATACAAATGGCGAAGTGGGCTTTTGCCACATACAGAACAATGATGTCGTCGGTAAACCTCAACTGCCGTGTTATCGGTACAACAAACAGCCTTGTAACAGAATGTGTTATTGAGAGGTATAAAACCGGTTTTAAGATTAAGAACATTCACCTGTCACAGAAAGTAATAATTACACAAGTGTTTACTATTTCGTTAAACAAAACACTATAATAACTACAAATTTTGAATTAAATTCATTTTTGTACTATTTTAAGTTTAAAATACGAACGTAGAGGTGACTACACCTTTACTATTCAGAGTGCAAGTGATTCAGTTCGGGATACTATCAGGAATCAAAAATAAAGAATGTTATTGACCATGCTAGTTCCCAGCTCCCCCCAACATACCCCCAACAACAGACCCCATCAACAAGAGACCACCTCAACAACAGACCCCCTCAACAACAGACCACCTCACAAACAGACCACCTCAGTAACAGACCACCTCAACAACAGACCATCTCAACAACAGACCACCTCAACAACAGGCCACCTCAACAACTGACCACCTCAACAAATGACCCCCTCAACAACTGACCCCATCAACAACTGACCCCATCAACAACAGACCCCATCAACAACTGACCCCATCAACAACTGACCCCATCAACAACAGACCCTATCAAAAACAGACCCTATCAAAAACAGACCACCTCAACAACAGGCCCCATCAACAACACACCCCATCAACAACAGACCACCTCAACAACAAACCCCCTCAACGACAGATCCCCTCAACAACAGACCCCATCAACAACAGACCACCTCAACAACTGACCCCCTCAACAACAGACCCCATCAACAACAGACCCCATCAACAACACACCCCATCAACGACAGACCCCCTTAACAACAGTCTCCATTAACAACAGGGCCCCCTCAAGAACAGGCCCCTCAATAACAGACCACCTCAACAACAGACCCTATCAACAACAGACCCCATCAACAACAGACCACCTCAACAACAGACCCCCTCAACAACAGACCCCCTCAACAACAGACCCCATCAACAACAGCCCCCCTCAACAACAGACCACCTCAACAACAGGCCCCCTCAACAACAGACCACCTCAACAACTGACCCCGTCAACAACAGACCCCATCAACAACAGACCCCATCAACAACACACCCCATCAACGACAGACCCCCTTAACAACAGTCTCCATTAAGAACAGGGCCCCCTCAAGAACAGGCCCCTCAATAACAGACCACCTCAACAGCAGACCCTATCAACAACAGACCCCCTCAACAACATACCCCTCAACAACAGCCCCCCTAAGCAACAGGCCCCATCAACAAAAGACCCCATAAACAATAGACACCATCAACAACAGACCCCCTTTACAAAGACTCCATCAACAACAGGCCCCCTCAACAACAGACCTCCTCAACAACAGACCACCTCAACAACACACCCCCTCAACAACTGACCCCCTTAACAACAGACCCCATCAACAACAGGCCCCCTCAACTACCGCCCCTCTTCAACCGACTTGGGGTTCTTACTCTTCACAGCCAGTTCATACAACTACTACTTCTGAAAACTGGCCCTAACCGAGATATAAAAACCTGTCAGCATTCTCATCATACAAGATGGACATTAATTGGCCAGATGGAGAAGTAGATCGGGCTTGACCATTGATAGCAATCTACTCTGGCCTATAAGCCTTTCAACAAAATGCCGGTTGGTGTTCGAAACCTAAAGACACTCTGTTCAAAAACAAACTGATTCTGTGGCTCAATCCAAGTGAGTTTACACTGTTGAAGAGAACAGTTGAACAGTTTCTTCTGGAAGAGTTTCTTCTCGGAAGTGTCACGGGCATCGCATAAGAATTATACCGGCCGCCATGTACGTAATTTGTTTACCCTAAAACGAGCAATATCTGTCTGTCTGCAAAACTTATTTCAGAATCCAGCGGAAATATTTTATTAAACCTTGGAATTGGGTGCTTTTGGACCTAAAAATTAAATTGGTAAAAACCTTAACCACATGAGAGTTTATAATTTGTTCAAAATCTCATTTGAAAATTGTAAATTTGAAAATTGGGATTACTGAGTTTACATTAAAAACAAAAGAATAATAATAGCTGGGAATAAATTAACCAGTAAGCTGTCAAAGTAGCATTTACACAATGTATAGTACTACTTTACACCATGTGTAGTATTAACACGTGATTTCTTGTAGCTAGAACCATTGAATGAAGATTGCATTTAGACATATTTGTCACATCCGACACTAATCAAATACCAACCAGCCCGGCTCAGTTTCCCTGGTACTTAGCAGTACCAAGTGTGTTAATGTTTTTCAATCATTTCTGATAAGATCTATCCAGCATGATGGTCGACGATTGAGGATTGGGAATGGTAATAGTAGTCCCAGGAGGATCGGGTCAGACGGTAGTAACCGGCATCGTGTAATCGGCGACCTCATTAGTACAGTCCAGTGATTTAGTGAGGTGGCGAGTTTGAGAAGTGACCGAAATTACAATAAGGAGGTGAACTTAGAATAAACAGGATAATAAATACGTCTTACAACACTATAAATTATATCTACACTTATACTGTACTTACATACAACACGGTAAAATATTCACAAAAGATGGTACAAGGCGATCGATTTCAACCTGTTACACCGATCATCATCAGGCCCAATCAGAGAAAGACAGAAATAGTTTGGCGAACAGCTTATATACTATTGGCTACCGGAAGTTCCGGAAACAAGTTGCGATAAGTACCACCAGAGTCAAAGCTGACCTGTTCATTGATCAATTTATCCCTATCCTTACATTTTTCCTTAAAGATAAACAATTGGGCCTGATGATGACCGGTGTAACTGGTTGAAATCGATCGCCTTGTACCATATTTTTTGTATATTCTACCGTCTTGTATGTAAGTACAGTATAAGTGTAAATATACTTCATAGTGTTGTAAGACGTATTTTATTATCCTGTTTAGTTGTAACAACACGCATCATGCTAATAAAGAAATGGTTTAACTTAGAATACCAACTGCTACGTTTGTCTTTGCTCATCTGAATTCTGCGAATAAATCACTCTTCTCTAGTCTCTTGACGAATCAAGTGAAAATAAAACCTAACCTTCCATAAACTGCCCCAACTATTTACCTTATTTTAAGTAGTCATCATCATCATCATCATCATCATCTCAATTATTAAAAAATAATCAACGGGCTACTGGCGAAACTATTTGGTTTAAAATCATGGTTGATGTGTTTTTTAAAAGCCCTTGGCGTCTAGATGTGCCTTTTGGGGGTGTGGAAAACTTCCACCTTCATGGCTCTACCCCTTCGGCTTTCAAAGTTCCCATGTTAATCTTATGGAAGAATAGAAAAATGCAATCGAAAGTTTAACATCAGCTGTTGATACTAACAGTACAGAAGCAAGATCAGCTGTTTTAAGAAAACTTCTGGAAAAGCATCTCAATGTAAAGTATAACGAGCTGGATATTCCCCAAATGGAGAATATTTGCTCAAATTCGAACAGCTGACTTGCTAATTTATGTGGTTTCCCTTGTTTTCACAAGTAGATTATAATTTAGATAATTATGTACAACTAATAATTCCAAAACATTTAAATACTCTATGCATTTGTTTCTTTAATTTAAAAAATCATAACATTTACAAAATTTTAAATATGTTGACGCATTTTCAGAAGTAAAATTCTCAAACAGTTGTCCAAACCTCAAAAAATTTAGGTTGTTGATACACATAACACGTCAAGACCTTATCAGAGACCTTTGGACCCAGGAGTTGTTAGGTTAGTGACCAGCACAGCCAACCAAGAGGCTCTCGGCGACCACGGCCACGACTGTTGGTCATTGTTGGCTCGCGTGCATTTCGTCAATGCTAATTATAAGCTTAAGGAAATATGGAAATATGACACTGCGTCCTAAGATTAGTTTTATTGAATTTTAAAATTGATCACTATTTTCATACATAATTATTGCGTGAAGGAGAACAGACATTACAAATAGTTGACCCACAAAACTCCATATTATTCAGAATACTAACGAATTTCCCCTACAGGGAAGAAGCTATTATCGTACGTCTCATGGTAAGACTTAAGCCCGAGACCATGGTACAAAAATAGGTTTTTTGAGGTTTTCACATGTAATATTTATTTTAATCTAACTGTAATTTACACCATTGAATTCAGCTTAAAAAAACAAACAATTTGGTATTTTAATCATTGCTCTACGTCGATTGGTTACTGAGATATTGAAAGTGCTAAACACAGTACGTTGTTTAATGCTATTCTTATAGATAAAAATACAAATTTTATATCTCGCTTATTTATGAATATAAACTGACGAAACTTGGTATAATTGCTTCATCAGGTTGTGGTTTGTTGTTTTTTGCCCAAAAAACAAAATTTTACGTATGGTTCCCGTAGCAGCAAAACTAGGTGCTCGGTCCCCATTTTATTCTTATGGAGAGTAATTCAAATGTTATATATCGCTTATTTATGATTGTATATGAATGAAACTTGGTATCTGATTTACTTACATGAGTTCTATGAATATTTGCATAAAAACCCATTATTTTGTGTTCCTTGTTGCAGCAAACCTGCGTACTTACCCCCAATGTTATTCTTATAGAGAATAATTAAAATTGTATTTATCGCTTATTTGTGAATATATTTTTATGAAACTTGGTATGCGGCTCTGTATGTTATTAAGACATTTGAAATTCACTGAGTACGCAGGTTTGCTGCAACGGGGGTATTTGAAATTTTACTGTCGGATTATTATATGTGTTAGCAAAATTGTACTCATTGAAACGGCGAAGTATTTATTTTTTCTCTTTAATATGAGCAATAAATTAATTATAACGAATAATTTATTGAGGAAGAGTGGAATTTAAAAGTCAACATTGGTCTTATGGTAGAAACACGAAATGTTTCTTAAAAGAAGACCCCTCTTGAGAAGGGGTTCCGGTCCTGATACTTCCATAAGACCAAGGTTAGCTTTCAAAGCCCGCCCCTCTTCAACGTGTTATTCCATAGTGTTGGTTTATTTCTCATTTTAAAATAAAACTACCGAGAGAGTTTGGTGTGCAAAATCTTGGTACCAAAATGAATAATCTTTTAGCAAAATTCCAAAATATTATTGACGACTTTTTTACTGAATTATTTGTGGTTTCAACATTCCATCGACTGGAATCACCACGTATTTTTTCTTTTAAATGAGCCATATCTCAAAAATCTATAATATTATAAAGAAGAGGTGGTTTCTGTCTGTCTGTTTGTCTGTCTGATGTTCCGGGTGAACGCAAAAACTACTGAACCGACTGGGATGAAATTTTACACACAGGTAGATCTTGAACCCATGCAACACATAGGCCTATTCACTTCCTTAAAATCCCCTCGGGCTACGCCCCATGAACGTCCTAAGTTTCAATGTTTACATTTCAAAAGAAAGTAAACATTCAGAAACTGTAATGCGAACAGCTGTGGACACTTCCATTTGACAGCTTAAAGAGCAGAAGCAAGAACAGCTGTTTCAAACTAACTTACCTGTCTAACCCGTGCGAAGAACGGGTACATTCTACTAATATCGGATAATCTGTTGAGGAGGGACAGAATTTGAAAGTTATGAGAGAAGCAGGTACCGGTGGCTGTAGCCCCCACTACCCCTGTATCCCGTATCCGCCTCCAGTAATGGGCTATAGCTCGGCGGCACGTAGAGACCTTCAACCGCCACCCGACATTCTTCTTATTCCTCTCCAACCGGTTCCGATGGCAAGCACGTACTAAATGGTCATCAGGGTTGAGTTTCCAACATCACACGCTGTATGAATGACCCCGGATCATTAGAGAGTGATAAACAATTAATTGGCCCGGCACATACGTGGATTGTTTTTACAGCTCGAGATGTCTTTTCCCGGTGAATAAAATTGCTGTTATTTTTCTGCGTATCTACAATGGTAATGACATGTTAGCGAATTTCCCCTATAGGGAAGAAGCTATTACGTAGGTGGCATGGTAATACCTAGGCCCAGGACCATGATAAATTTTGGTTTTGAGGCTCCCAGATGCCAAAAACACCATTCGTTAACTTTCGTAAAAGTGGTCCGATCTTGATTAAATTTGGTATAAACGTGTACAGCAGCATCTATTTTCATGAGTTAGAAAACCAGACAGGTCGCTTTACTTTAAGGGGGGTTTTGGGGGGTTTTATACCCCAAAAATGTTTTTTTAACTTTTTACATATAATTCTTTTTAAACCCAAATTTTGGTTTACACCATTAAATTCAGCTTAAAAAAACAAACCATTTGGTATTTTGATCATCGCTCTACGGTAATTGGTTACCGAGATATTGAGAGTGCTAAACATAGTATGTTGTCCAAAGTTAATCTTATGGAGAATAAGTAAAATTGTATATCTCGCTTATTAATGAACATATATTAATGGAACTTGGTATGTGGCTTTATATGGTTGTTTTTTAATGCTATTAGCATACAAAACTAATTTTTTGTGGTCCCCATGGCAGCAAACCTGCGTACTCAGCAGCTATAATGTTATTCTTATGGAGAATAATAAACATGTGATATCTTGCTTGTTTATGAACATAAATTGATAAACTTGGTGTGTTGCTTCATCTGCAGGTGTTCCATTGGTATTTGCATAAAAACCAGATTTTATGGTCCTTGATGCAGCAAACCTGCATACTCAGCCCTAATTTCTTTCTTATGGAGAATGCATAAAATGTTATATCGCTCTTATTTACGAATATTTATGAATATGCTTTGATGAATGTTGGTAAGTGACTTCATGACGTAGTGAGGTACCATTTGAAGTCCGTGGAGGATGCAGGTTTGCTGCAACGGGGGTATATTTCTTTTAAATGAACCATAAATGATCGATTTCGGATAATCGTTGAGGATGGACAGGATTTGAGAGTTAACATTGACCTTGTGAGGGAAGCAGGTAGTTGTGACTGGAGCCCTCTCGTACGGATCTCCATTAGGCTTCTCCCACCTACCCCACTACCCCTGTACCCCGTATCCAACTCCAGTAATGGGCTATAGCTCGGCGGCACGTAGAGACCTTCAACCGCCACCCGACATTCTTCTTATTCCTCTCCAACCGGTTCCGATGGCAAGCACGTACTAAATGGTCATCAGGGTTGAGTTTCCAACATCACAAACGCTACTTGAATGAACCCGGCTCATAAACAGTTAATTGACCCGGCATACGTGGATTGCTTTTTACAGCTCTAGATACCTCTTTCCGGTGGATCAAATTGCTGTTATTTTTGCCCATATCTACAATGGTGATGGTATTTTTTATGATTGATAGGTAATAATAATAATAAACAATACTTTATTGAAATAACAACTACAAATGTTATGTATCAATGTTGGAAAAAAACAGAAATTGATAATTTTTTAAACTACATAGTTATACTAATACAATTAATAAGTAAATAATATAAATTTAAAAAAAATAAAAGAACAAGAATATAGTCTCAGAAATGTCAGAGCCTTTTATAATACCTTTTGAATATTAATTTAAAATATAAATATATTATTAATTATTTCATAGTAAAGAATGGTCCATGTATTAAGAAACATGATAAAATGTGCTTTTTATTAAAAATTGTTTTATTAAAAATTCTTTTTTAAATTTATTTTAGTTGTTTTCAAATTTTATACATTTAGGTAATTTATTTAAAAAGGACATACCTGCTTGTGATGGAAGATTGGAAACAAGATTTAGTCGATGTTGTTGTGGCCGTGAGAGATTAGAATTTCTAGTATCATAATTGTGAATATCCTTTCCTAAAATTTGTTCACATTTAAATTTGGAATATAATATTGTTTGGAATAAATAAAGACTACAAGGTTTAAATTTCAAAATCCCTAAAAGTAGTTTCGCAAGCTCTGAATGTTAAATTGCCAATGATTCGTATAGACTTTTTTTGAAGGATGAAAAGTCTTTTAAATTCCTTTTCGTTACAGCTACCCCAAAGAGTAATACCGTACGACAAATATAGATATTACGATATTACACCATAATACGCTATCAGCAGCACATTTTTATGATAGTATTTTGATAATTCTCGCAAAACAAAAATGTTTGAAGACACCTTTGAACATAGAATATTTAAATGGTCTGTCCAAGTAAGTCCTCTTTCAATATAAATGGTTCCAACTTGGTTGGTGATCACATTTTCTTAGAAGACCTTTTCCCAGTAATAAACCTTCCAATTATATAATTTTGCTTGAAATCGATGTAGATGGCGAAATTCCGACAACAGCGAGATCATTGTAACATTAACCACTACGATACCAACCCAGCTTTACCTGTCAGATCGGTTTGTTAAATTATTCCCACCGGTTTAAAGGGGTTTAAGCTTCTGTCGCAACCCGCCTAAAAACCTCCCACATCCAACTGATAGGGTGCGACCTACCGGTTGGGAACCACCGGTTTAAATATTTAGATCTGATTTTATGTTTCACATAAATATTAAATTTGGTGTGAAGTCTATGAGTTTGAGTGTTGGGAGGTCCGATGCTGATTATGTGAGGTTGTGCTCAAAGGTTTACTGCATCTGCTGTGTCCACCTAACTTTCAAGATTTTTCCGTTAGAGCAACCTCCAATTATTCCTACTCTCTTACATTTACTATAATAGTACTAGTTTTTTAGAGTCGTTCCTAAAAGTTTTACTTTAGCTTTGGGTTATTCACAGCTAAACAATATATACAGGGTGACAATTAAGTACCGGCCCCTTTACAAATTTATTTTTCAATTTCAGAAAAAGCGACAAAACTTCGCATTATCAACAAAATGGAAACAAGTCTGATTTGTAGTATACAAATCATGTTTTTAGAAACTTAAAGGATAAGTATTCAGAAAAAATATGAAATGCAAGCATAGGTTAAACAGTATGTCAGATTAAAGGTCTTAATTAGTAAAACATAATGCCGCAAACCCGGCCCAAAACGGACCACTGATTCAGAAATAACAGCCGGTCAACCATTAAATTTAAAATTAAATCATTTGCAACGCAATGGTTTTTTTTCGAGGTCCGGGTTGTATTCTACAGTGGGCCACATTCAAAGTTATGTATAATACGGCATACAACTACCATAAGACTAAAAAATCTGTTTGTCTCATGTTGTACAAAGGCCTAATTAAACATAACTTCAAAGTTCTTACATTGTAGAATACATCTCCACCAACCGGAAGTTGACTTCCTCCTTCCACATGATCTCCTCGAAGAGCGGATGACCATGGCCAAGGGACAGCCTTGACTTCGGCTGAGGTCGGGGAAGCTCGGGGCAACTCGGGGCATCGGCCTGTCAATTGGCAGTAGCGACCGGGTAAACGTTACTTTTTAATAACTGTTACAGCCGTTACTGCTCATTTTAAAAGCATGTTATTTTAATTTAATCTAGTTACAATCATGCGCAGTGAGCCATGTAATTTAAAAGAGTTTTTGTAAATGAGTAATTTTAACAAAAGCTGGTAAACAAAAATGTTTACATATTTAGATGTTAAATTTTTTGTATTTATTTAGACATAGGATTTGTTTAGTCATATTTGTAGTCATTAAAATAAATTTAGGAGATATACTACCATTTTAAAGAGTGTTAATTTTAAAACAGGTAGTATTCCCATTGCAAAGTTACAAAGAGAAGAATGTTACATCTTAATACGAGATCGTAGCGAATTCATAAAAAAGGCAAATGAGCACAGCAAGCTTACTCTCCAATAAAATTCGATACTGCGCCCTCCAAAAGAACGCCCCTTTTCGTCTTCGGAACTACAATTAAAAATTTCCATGGTAACGGATTGTAAATATTTTAAAACCTAGGATACGATTCTGGTGAATTTTATTTATCTTTTCTCACTAAACCTCGCTTCAGTTTATTTTTTTTTACTTTTGAATTCACCCCCTCCATTGTAAATTAGGAATTTATTAGACTTTAGGATTATTTACTAGATTTGAAGTTTCAGCAATAGTAATCTGTTATTTCAATAAATTGATACCTACTTTGAGTTTGTAAAACAAATTTGAAATGCTTAACAAAACCCTAGATTGAAAGTAGGGGTGTGCGAGTAGTGATTTTTTTATATCGAGTCGAGTAGTGCCAATTATTTTCGAGTTTCGATTATTTTCGAGCGAGTATTTACCATCAGTTGGTAGTTTAAAATAGTGTCATGGGATTTGGATACCACCCTAGATTTGATAATCTAAACATGGTTTCTAACTAATACATGAGTATCAATACAAAGTTTGGGCCAGTACAATCAAACTGGATTACGTATTGAGAAACAAAAGACGGTTTGACATTAGTTTCCGGCCGATGAAACAGGGCCCGGTTGTCATTTGGCCAATTTCACTTGGTCCAGACATTGCTTATAATCAATATTAAATGACGAAATCGTTAGTTACGGCCGAAATTACGCGGTCTGATCGTCATTTTCGGCCGATTTTACGTGATGCGTTCGCCTTTTGCGGCCGTTACTACGCGTTTTGGCCGTTCGCAATCGTTAGCGATCGTCCGGAAATCGGCGGGAAATACTCGCTTGAACTTTCGAGTGGTTTTCATAACTTCGAGTCGAGTTCGAGTATTAAAATACTCGGCCGAAAACTCGAAGTTTCGAGTACTCGCACACCCCTAATTGAAAGTATTATAAAGAATTTGCCTAATACATTTGTTTGTTACAGTAGTGGCAACGACGGTTAATTAAGAAGCAGATGCATGGATGAGAAGTTAGTATTCGTAGACAATCGCAGCATCACCTAAGGAAATTTAAAAGAACACCTCCAATAAAGATAAGTCCAGGAATCCATGGGATGAGGAGGTAGAGGAGTTACTCGCAGGCTATCGCATCAACCCATCAGGGAATTCAGGAGCACCTCCAACTGAAAGAAAGTCCAGGAAATGTAATGGGGGATTAGGTAGAAGAGATCTTCGCAGACTATCGCAACACCCCATCAGGAAATTCAGGAACACCTGCAAATTCAAGAAAATTCAGGAAATTATAGGGGGGAGGGGGAGGTAGAGGAGATATTTGCAGACTATCGCAAAACCCTACCAGGAAATTCAGAAGCACCTGCAAATGCAAAAAATTCAGGAAATTATAGGGGGGAGGGAGAGGTAGAGGAGATATTTGCAGACTGTTGCAACAACCCAATCAAGAAATTCAGGAGCACCTCTAACTGAAAGAAAGTCCAAGAAATGTAATGGGGGATTAGGAAGAGGAGATCTTCGCAGACTATCGCAACACCCCACCAGGAAATTCAGGAGCACCTCCAAATTCAAGAAAATTCAGGAAATTATAGGGGGACGGGGGAGGTAGAGGAGATATTTGCAGACTATTGCAACAACCCAATCAAGAAATTCAGGAGCACCTCTAACTGAAAGAAAGTCCAGGAAATGTAATGGGGGATCAGGTAGAGGAGATCTTCGCAGACTATCGCAACACCCCAATGGAAATTCAGGAACACCTCGAATAAAGCGAAAATCCAGGAAATTATAGGGGGGAGGGGGAGGTAGAGGAGATATTTGCAGACTATTGCAACAACCCAAGACTTATGGGCTTCGTCCCACTGGACTTCAAACACACCAAGTAACTCTTATGGAGGAAGACCTGTTATAATTTTATCAGATAACTAATTTAAAATATTGTATATAGCTGTTTATTTATTAATGTAGCGTGTTTTAATGTTAATATTACGAGTAAAGATTGTTCAACACAATTCATGGACGCAGTAAAGCACGCCGGGAAACGCCAAAACATGTTTGTATATAGAGACAGATTGGAGCTACTAAGAACAGCAATTTAAATGACCTCCTAGGACAGCTCGGTCCCATTTCCTTCCTCACTGAGACGATCACTAGCCAAGCTCGGTACCCGCACTTCCACACAGGGACAAACACTAGCCAAGCTCGGCCCCGCATTTCCACACAGGGACAAACCCTAGCAAAGCTCGGTCCCCGTCACTTTAATCCCGGGACAGACATTAGCCAAGCTCAGTCCCCGATCGCTTCCACACCGAGACACACCCTAGCAAAGCTCGGTCCCCGTCTCTTTCATACCGGGGCAAACACTAGCCAAGCTCAGTCCACAATCACTTCCACGCAGAGAAACCCTAGCCAAGCTCAGTCCCCGCACTTCCACACAGAGACAAACACTAACTTATCGTTCGTTCATTCATTCAATCGCTCGCCTATTGTAGATGCACGCGCAAGGCACATTTCAAAGTCAAACTTTGTTTATGGATCGTTTTCTTCAAAAGGTTAATTAAGGACCAAAGATCAAAACACTTAGCCAACTGCGACTTATGAACTTCGCATGGCTCATAAACAGAGCTCTGCACCATGACCTTGGTTGTAAAGTGAGTTATTCAATTAGTATTCATGTTTATTGCTGTTCCCTGAATATTTATGAGATCAATTGGTATTTTTTATAAAGAGGTTGGGCAGCATCGTGTTGACTCAAACTGCTCGTCCACATAAACTACAGGTTTGTGTGTGGAACCTATCCAGCCTTCCAGGGGTGAGCTGTCACAGTACCAGTTGGGCAGTAGTGGTAACATTTCCTAGCCAGGACTGGGATTCGAACCCGCGAACCCGTGGAAGGCCGCTGTTCCACGATCGGAGTGCGTCGCCTTCACCACTACTCCAGCCTCTCACCCGGTAGTTTCTTGGTTAGCCACAGATTTTCTGATTCAGCAGTCTAAATAAATAATGTTAATTCTCATTTAATATCCCATTTATCCAAGACAATACTATTGTTTACTATTACTTAAAAGGTTTAAATTCATTTTTCGTGATGATTAATTTGTATTGTTTATGAAACGATTGCGGACATTCGCCTTCACTAATTGAGGAAAACTAATTTCATGACATTTCGAGATGTATAATCTGATCCCGTCTTCAGGTGAGAATAATATCTATAACACAAAAGAAATTTTGAACAAAGCTGGAAAAACTGAGATAGGATTTAAGGAAAAATCTTAAAAATAAGTCAAAATAAAACAAAATTTCTCACCCTAAGACGGGACCAGATTCCAGAACCCGAAACATCGAAACTTGTATTTCTTTTTTCATTAGTTGTGAATGCCCGCAGTAATTTCTTAAATTATCACCTTGAAAGGAATCAGTCCTGTATCTCTCACAAACATCGAACAAAGTGATGTTATATCCCATTCCGAAATGTACAAATGCCTACATACGCCTACTGATTTAAAACCTAGATTCTACTACTACCTTTCAACATATTTAAAAATGGGATCTTAAAAAACAAATCTTAAAAACCGATTTAAAATCCCGCAATTTCTCCTGGAGCTTCTTTTTTACACTCAAGGATCTTTAGACCTCACGAATTCGGATCATGATGCAACTTAATAAATCATGTTATTTCCATACCGAATTACAAAACCCTGTACACAGCCTAACACCAACCTTGAAAGGGGTTAAAACTCTTCAAAGGGATAAAAATCCTCAATCAACTAGATAAATCTTGTAACTCCCCATCAGAGTTACTAATCCCTGTATTAAGAACCTTTCATCAAAGAGACCCCTTACTTCCCCTTATAGCTCCCGATTCCCTAACTAATCAATCCTAAAGCAACTAAATAAATAATTTTATTTCCATTCCGAATTAAAATACCCCCGTCACAGCAAACCTGCGTACTCAGCGAATTTCCAATGAATATATATGTCTTAATAACACATTATGCTTCTTACCAGAATTCATAAGAAATATATTCATAAATAAGCCATATTTAAAATATTCATTATTCTCCATTAGAATAACATTAGGGATGAGTACGCAGGTTTGCTGCAACAAGGAACACAAAATAATGGGTTTTAATGCAAATATCAATAGAAATCATCTAAGTGAAGTCACATACCAAGTTTCATCCATATACATTCATAAATAAGCGATATATAACATATTTATTATTCTCCATAAGAATAACATGGGGACCGAATACCTAGGTTTGCTGCTACGGGAACCATAGGCGAAAAAGTAGTTTTTTTGTTTAAACAACAACAAACCACAACCAGATGAAGCGATATACCAAGTTTCGTCAGTTTATGTTCATAAACAACCGAGATATAAAATTTTTCTTTTTCTCCATAAGAATAACATTGGACAACGTACTGTGTTTAGCACTTTCAATATCTCAGTAACCAATTGACATAGAGCAATGATCAAAATACCAAATTGTTTGTTTTTTTAAGCTGAATCCAATGGTATAAATCAAAATTTGATTTAAATGATTATTACATGTGAAAACTCCAAAAAACCCATTTTTGGGGTACAAAACCCCCCCAAAACCCCCCTTAGGATGGTGCGATTTGTCTGGTTTTCGAACTCGTTCAAATAAATGGTACTTTACACATTTGTACCAAATTTCATTAAGATCGGACCTCTTTTACGAGAGTTATCGTGCTTACGGACACATATATATATATACATATATAAAAATTTGAACGAATGGTGTTTTTGGCATCTGGGGACCTCAAAACGAAAAGTTATCATGGTCTCGGGCTTAAGTCTTACCATGAGACCTACGGTAATAGCTTCTTCCCTATAGGGGAAATTCGCTAAAAAAAACTCCTGTGTTAAGATCCTATATCAAACCTTGAAAGGGATAAGGTTTTCAAAGAGATAAATTCCCTTGGAACTCTCAAAGCTTCACTAGCTCATCATGCAACAAAAGAAATACCATTATTTCTATTCCGATTAAAAAAAACCCTGTACTAAGATTCTATCACCAACTATAACTTTAACAAACACTTTTCAAAGTGGGGAAGATCCTCCAGTTACTTAATCCATCCTGTTCTTTCCATCTATATACAAAGCCTCATTTACCCAGAAACTTTTGAGAAAACTTTTGAGAAAGTATGACACCAATCAACCCTATACTTGAATGAAAGGTCTCGGTGAGCATATTGGAGGAAGAATACTAGTTTTTTGATAAAAATTTTCTTAAGGGCACAAACGTAAAGAACAGGGATGAGTTTAAACACACTTAAAGGTATTTAATTTACAACAGCTGATACATTTGTTTTCATTACATTTGTTTCCGTGCGAAGAACGGGTGCACATTCTACTAGTTTTTATTAAAAACTCCAGCACTAAGCTCCAATACACTTAACCTTGGGAGGTATAAAACCTTTCGAATGGATAAAGGTCCTCCAGCAACTAGATACATCCCGTTATTCCCTCTCCAACTCAAAACCCCTGGACTAATACTACCACAACACTGGCAGGTGGATAGAACCTTGAAGGCGGGATGAATTCCTCTGGAACTCCCGTAGCGTCGATATATCCTCATGCAACCAAACAATTCCTATTATTTCCGTTCCGACTCAATACTCCAGCACTAAGCTCCAATAAACTTAACCTTGGAAGGGAAACACCTTTCGAAGGAATAAAGATCCTCAAGCAACTAAATAAATCCTATTATTTTCATTTCAACTCAAAATCCCCTGTACTCAACCTACTACCAACCTTGAAACATAAAAACTCTTTAAAAAAAGAGCAAGATACATCCCGTTATTCCCACTTCGACTCAAACCCCTGTGCCAACCACAACCTCGGCAGGGATAACATCTCTGCCAGGCGGGATATATCCCTCACTCTCCCCCGCGTCTCCCTCTGCTGCCCGCGCTGCTGGAGCCCAAGGTCCCTCCTCGTCCTCCAACTCGCTCCCTCTACCTCTTCGACCTCCTGTACCTCCTGCACCTCCTCTGTCGCCGAGGTACCCTCATTGCCCTCCCTGCTAATCGTCCGCTCTGTCCATTGTCCATCGTGCTCGAACAGTTTTTTGCCCACGGTAGAAAATTTTCGGCTCGTGAATTTGTATAGTTCCTGAGTGAGGTGTGGTTTAGTTTTTGGATACGAGTCGACTATTTGTAAGTATTTATTTATTTATTTTTGTTACTTTGAAAGGTGATAGATTTTTTTATAAGAAAAAGAACTATAATTCTGTTGATTGGTTTACAACACTCGGATTTAATTTTTTAGGACGGTTGAGAAGTAAAAGAATACACGTTTTAGTCCCTCTGTTTGTAGAAAAATAAATATATTTTTTGAATAAATTTAGAAAATCATAAACCCACCATTAGTTTTACAATAAACAAAACTGAAAATGTAGACAAAATATTACTTGATACAATTTCATGCGAAAAACAAGTCAAACATAACAAAATCAATAAAAAACTAAACATAAAAAACTTGTATGGATGTTTATTAAATAATATTTTGTCTATACAGGGTGCCTCGAGACAAACTGTATACGTTTATTTTTGTCAATTATTAAACACCTTTAAAAGATACCCACCAAACGTGGTGTACAGTATGTTACATGTCTATATTTGTATGACATTTTTGCTAGTGAATTTCCTTTAGGCGGAGTGGACTTTTAAAGTTATTTTTACCGCATGGTTAAAACGTTTAACAGTCAGTGTTAAAATATAATATTTTGTTGGAATTCGCTCCTTTCGCCCAAGACTCTCCGACCTTTGCATTTTCGGCTACGTAATTTCAACGGAAACTAAAATCAGCTCCGCTTCGTCTGCAACCACAAGCCTAATGTGAACTTGGCATATTTCTGAGTTAATTTGTATGGATCTAAATCTGGTCGAAAATTGTTGCTTGGAGTTGAACGTTCTTACCGATGGGTTGATTTAAGATAGAACAAAGGCTTTTAGAATGATTAGAAAAAGATCGAGCTTCCTTAATTATTATAGTGAGACGTTTTACTCACCAAATGTTGGCTTTATCCTTTGCGTTGCCAAATTGTTACTAACATGTATATTCACATTCTAATGCCTAGCAACGGAATAGCCTTAAAAATTTTAAATATTTTATTCTATTGTTCCCTTGATAATAATCATATATATTATTTTACTTTAAAAATAAAATTGTGTAAATTATAATATCAATAAAACGTATTTAGAATGCTAACTCGCTTTTCATAATAAATGAATAAACTTTTTATTGCTGAAAGACAAGACACGTATTTCATAGAATGCGTCAAAACAATAACTGCACTAAGCTGTAAAAAAATAAAGAGGCAGCCAGATGATTTTTTCTACTCCGGAGAAGATGATTTCAAACCTCAACCCGACGTTTTCCCCCTGTGTGGTCCACGAACTCTTCCACCGAGTAGAACACGTTCGACACTAATTTTTATTTGAATTTTGGTTAGCAGTTTTCGAATCTAATGCCTTCCGGGATTTTATTCAAGATGCCAACACCACCTGAGCGGGCAGACGTGCCACGCTAGCTAATAATAGTTGAGAATTGTGATTTAGTTTATTGGTATTATTTAATCTCTTGAATTCTTCAATACGATTGATTTTCAAACTTTTATTAATTTGGGTATGTTAACATCATGGATCAGAAAGCATGGTTACTTTGGATAAGACCTCCGCCGTGGGGTCATAAATAATTAAATACATTAATAGACAACTCTACTAAGCCTACAAAACATTTCCTGTAACCAGAACGTCACGATGTATAGTATATACGAATTCAGAATGGAATTTTGGTTCTAAAATTAAAAACATTGCAATGTGAACGCGTTATCAGCAACCAATATTTATGGAAACAATGATATATTTTCTGGCGAAAAGTTTAAAACGGATTGATAAAACAATGCAATTGTTTACGTTATGTTCGAACCCTGAAGGTTATTAGTGAATTTCCTTTGGAAAGTGAACTATTAGCATGACCCGCACGGTGAAACTTAAGCCCGGAACCACACTAGAAGTTCCTAACGTGACCCCCTGAACACGTTTTGGGGGGTCGTTCAAAATTTTATGTATATATATAGACATATATATATATGTGTGTGTGTGTGTGTGTGTGTGTGTGTGTGTGTGTGTGTGTGTGTGTGTGTGTGTGTGTGTGTGTGTGTGTGTGTGTGTGTGTGTGTGTGTGTGTGTGTGTGTGTGTGTGTGTGTGTGTGTGTGTGTGTGTGTGTGTGTGTGTGTGTGTGTGTGTGTGTGTGTGTGTGTGTGTGTGTGTGTGTGTGTGTGTGTGTGTGTGTGTGTGTGTGTGTGTGTGTGTGTGTGTGTGTGTGTGTGTGTGTGTGTGTGTGTGTGTGTGTGTGTGTGTGTGTGTGTGTGTGTGTGTGTGTGGTGTGTGTGTGTGTTTTTGCACTCTAGTGGTCGCGTTTTTTGTCCGATTAAATTCAACTTTGGTAGGGACGTTTCTTTCTGTAATCAGTTGGACAAGTTCGTTGGGCAAAACAATCGGACAACTCCAAACCCCTTTTTTGGGGATTAATTTTTCAAATTTCGAGGATTTGGGCCCAAAAAGGGTCAGAAGCCATATGTAAAATTATTGCATGTAATAAGATGGGAATTAGTGAGGCGAAAGTTTTAAGCCCTCTCTCGTCATTCTAGTATAAATAATTACCAAGTTATTAAAGAAAATGTGTTTCGACCAAACACAGTACGTTGTCTTATGGGGGGTTTACACTAGAAAAGCCTGCTACTCCTTTGTTAGAGTACTTTTATCATCCCTAGCAATCTCACGCCTACTTTCAAGCCTGGTTGGTTCTTCTCCTAACATTATAATGCGCAAAATTGTATTCCCAGCTTTGCAGGTTATTGAAACCAGGAGCATCAAAACAGCCAAAAAATCAATGTTTTCAGATTTCAATAACAATTGGAATACATGTTTTTTTTTACATTGATTTTGAGTTTTAAAAGTTGTTATATGGAAATTCACTTCCCTCACGTCAGCGTGCTGCGTGCGAACTCGTTTTGCTTTCCCTCCATATTTTGCATAATTCAAATGCTGAACGAATAAAATGCCTGAAGTTCAAACAAGCTAATAAGGAAGCTTGTAATACGAGAACTATTACATTAACGGATGAATAACATATTCCTATCAAGGAGAGATGAGGGCTACCATAAGTTTATTGACATTTTACTGCTCTTCCTTATCAATAATGTGTCATAATTTCACATCCTTGAGTGAAGCTCATAAATGTATGGCTTGAACACATTTAAATCGTCATTTCTTGCAGTGAATTATTAGTGAATTTCCTATGGAAAGTGGACTATTAGCATGACCCGCACGGTGAAACTTAGCCCGGGACCACCATATAAATTCCTAACGTGACCCCCTGAACACGTTTTGGGGGTTCGTTCAAAATGTCATATATATATATATATATGTGTGTGTGTGTGTGTGTGTGTGTGTGTGTGTGTGTGTGTGTGTGTGTGTGTGTGTGTGTGTGTGTGTGTGTGTGTGTATGCACTCTAGCGGTCGCATTTTGTCCCATTTACTTCAAATTTGGTAGGGACGTTCCTTCGTATAATCTGTTGAACAGTTTTGTTGGGCAAAATAATCGGAAAACTATAAACCGCTTTTTTGGGGATTAATCTTTCAAATTTCGAGCTTTGGACCCAAAAAAAGGTCAGAAAAGCCCCGGATGTGAAATTAACGCATGTAAAAAGATGGGAATTAGTGTGGCGAAACTTTTAGGCCCTCTCGACATTCTAGCATAAATATTTACCGAGTTATTAAAGAAAATGTGTATCGACCAAACACAGTACGTTTTCTTATGGGGGTTTTACATTAGAAATAATACGTCAGCGTGCTGCGTGCGAACTCGTTAATTTCCTATCATGGACAACTTTTACAACAAACCCCAAATCTGGATTATAAATATTAATGATTCTTTGTTTCTTTGTCCCGTATCGTTCCTATATCATTCATTGCAATGAAACTTTGCACGGTGATTCCGGTTGATCCTAGGAAGGATACATGAAGTCCTGCAGGGTAGGTCTTCTCCTACTGGACTTTGGAATTATCAGAGTTCACCTTATGGAATAGTAACATTGGAGTTGCCATGCAAACGATTGTTTACCAACGAGAAAAGAAACGGGAAACGGGACCACGCGAACAAAGTCGCGGGCACTAGTAGTCTTGCATACAAATATTATTCAATGTGGTCGAACAAGTCACTGTGCCTAGATATTATTAGAATTCTTTGCATAGGCAAACATAAATTATTTTGAGTGTACACAGTGAAATACCCACATCTGTTAAATAAAGCGACATTAACCTAATTGTATTATAATAGTATTACCTTTGCATTGGCAGAAGGGGGGGTAACAATGACCTTTTACAATTAGTTAAGGTCTGAATAATTTTTTTTAATAGTCAACATATTTTTGTGAAAATTCTACTCCTCCCAGGGCCATTGATTGATACATTAATTAAAAGAATTGCCTTAGAATCGATTCATTGAACTACTTTTGGTCGATATTTTACGGAAGAGTTATGCTTACTTCGAGCCTTGCCCACTACATAATTACATCATTCAATATTTTTTAACTTTGTGCCTGAAGCGCATAATAGCAGGCAGTTGAATGTTGAATGGTGTACCAGGAAAAATTTACAAAAATCGACTACAACCAGTGAGAAAGCTCTATTACTTCATCGACATTTGTTTTACCCCCGAACTCGACCCTATCTATACCTATAAAAGGCAAAGCCCTCACTGACTCACTCATCAAGAATTCTCCACCTTCCCATGTAGGTAGAGAGCTGAAATTTTGTACACTGATTCTTTAGGTCTTAAATAGGACAACTAAGCAGTTTACACGACGGTATCTCCATAGGGCTCCGCCCCACAAACCTTCAAAGTTACCATGTTATTCTTATGGAAGAAAGATTTGTTTTGATGATATCAGATGACTAATTTAAAATATTGTAAACAGCTGTTGCTATTCTACACAAACAGTAAAACCACGGTAGAACGTTCATTTATAATTCTTTTGAACTGGAGTAAGCCAATAATGTTAAAAATGGGCGAGTGTCTTGCAAACTCTACATTACCACCTGTTTCTTTACAATTTTTTACAAACAGCTGTTATTATTCATTGGTTTGTTTATGTTTATGATCTTTATTTTGTGTTGTGGTGTGACAGGTTAAAAGTTAATTTATTGAATTTGTTTATGTTTATGATTTTTATTTTGTGTTGTGGTGTGACAGGTTAAAAGCTAATTTATTGAATTTTATGATATTTTAGTTTTTTTGTTTTTGTCATGAATACACAATTTTAGTAATATTTTTATTTTTATTGGTTTCTTTTATATATTTTTTTTTTAATTTTTGATATGGATACAAAATTAACACTATTTGGACAAACAGACTCACAGTTTATAGTTATTCACATGCCTCCAGATGGTTCGTGCCTCTTTCATTCTATATGCTATTCAGTTTACGGAAATAATTTCTACAGCGATCAAGTAAGAGAGGAAATTGTTAACTATGTTTCAACTTATTGGGCAAAATTCCAAATTTAACTCATGATGTTAAAGGGGATAATTACAACTCCCCTGAACACTACCGTCGCGAGATGTTGAAACCATCAACTTACGGATCAGCATGTGAGTTGATTGCCGCATCTGAGCTCTTCCACTGCATATTCAGAGTGTACCATGATGGTCATTTACTCCAGAGCTTTGGTGTAGAGGGAACAGCATCTGGTCGTATAAATTCAAACGGGGCGAAACCCGCGGGTAACAGCTAGTATACCATAAAACCCAAAGGTTTTTTTAAGTGAATGATCTAGAAGCTATTAAAAACTAACTAACTAGATGTGACACTAAAAACTATTTTTGTCCAACATTAAAACAAATATTTTTCGTACAGTCAAATTGTTACTTAGGGATAACTGTTTATTTCCTTCAGCAACATAGTATATATAGCTAAAAGGGGCGTGTGGGACCAGGTTGTTTACAAAGACGGCTCCTCAGAACTGCTCCTGGACCACGCATTTGAGGACAAAAATTGTTTACACTTTCTCCCGACCTCACTGGTTTTTTCTATCACTTTCTGGGGACCAATTTTGACGCAAGGTGGATCGTTTAATTTGTTCTAAAAATCCGCATCTCTTTCAAAAAGGCCTCTACGTTGGACAGGTTCCCTCCTCAATTCACGGCCCCACTGGAAAATTTCCATGTTGTTCTTTACATTTTATTACGTGATTTTAGTCAAATTTCAATGATAAACAAATTATACGTTTTCTAACCCCACGCATACTTTCCTTCAGATTTGCCTCGTACTTATAGAGAAAATTCGTCGCCCAAGCAAAAAGCAACTAACGACGCGACATCTATTCCGGTAATTTTTAAGACTTATACTTCAACGAAGCACTCTTCCATAGTCATCCTTGAATGTCAATGTTGGGATAGGCGCATTATTCATACATAGTGTACCGACTCAGCGAGTCATCCCGTTTAATGGTCTCTACTTTGTCTTCCTTAAGCGATTGTTAGTCATTTTGTGTCATTTCCGGGCTTGTTTCAGGAGGAGAATTAGACATGTACTCAACCAGTTTTAGATCGCACGGTTTTTGGTGAATTTCCTTTGGAAAGTGAGCTATTAGCATGACCTGCACGGTGAAACTTAAGCCCGGGACCACCATAGAAGTTCCTAACGTGACCCCCTGAACACGTTTTGGGGGGTCGTTCAAAATGTTATATATATGTGTGTGTGTTTGCACTCTAGCGGTTGCATTTTTTCTCCAATTTACTTCAAATTTGGCAGGGACATTCCTTTCTGTAATCACTTGGACAATTTTGTTGGGCAAAACAATCGGAAAACTCTAAAATTCTTTTTTAGGGATTAATCTTTCAAATTTTGAGTTTTTGGGCCCAAAAAGGGTCATAAAAGCCTAGGATGTACGATTAATGCATCTCAAAAGATGGGAATTAGTGAGGCAAAAGTTTTAAGCCCTCTCTCTCGTCATTCTAGAATACGTATTTACCTAGTTATTAAAGAAAATGTGTATCCACTAAACACAGTACGTTGTCTTATGGGGGTTTTACACTAGAAAAGCCTGTTATTCCTTTGTTACAGTACTTTTATCATCCCCAGCAACCTCATGCCTACTTTCAAGCCTGTCTGGACCTTCTCCTAACATTGGAATGCGCAAAATTGTATTCCCAGCATTGCAGGTAAATGAAACCAGGAGCATCAGAACAGCCAAAAAATCTATGTTTTCAGATTTCAATCAAAGTTGGAATAAATGTATGTTTTTAAACTGATTTTGCGTTTTAAAAGTTGTTATGTGGAAATTCACTTCCCTCACGTCAGCGTGCTGCGTGCGAACTCGTTTAATGTTTTATGACAATTTCTTGAGTAGCATAATACGTGTTGTTGGTTGTTACAATTTAATAGGAGGCAATAAATTTCAACTCGATCTTATGAAATATATTTACGGGATGTAATAAAAGACGTCTTTTATTACATCCCGTAAGTAATAACAACACGTAATATGCTAATAAAAAAGTTGTGAAATGTATTTACAATTTCTGTGCTTACGTACATGGTACAAGGCATAGATTTCAACCAGTCACACCCGACATCAACAGCCCAATCAGAAAATCGTTGGCAAGGTCATTGTAATGCACTGATATTTCAAGGAAGATTCTCTGAAGGTGACTGGTGTGACTTGTCGACATCGATTACCTAGTACCGTATTTGATGTAGACAGTTACCATCTCGTATGTGCATTTAATATAACAGTAAATATATTTTTAAGTGATGAGAGACAAAATTTATTTTATACTGTTTAATATATTTAGACAAAGGGTGAATTTCCTACGCTTACTAATTTGCATTGACCTTAAGATGGTCTTTTTCGAATGTAATCTTTAGCATCTAAGTCATAAACAGAAATAAATTATCCCTCCATTTAAAGAGTACACGGTTAAATAAACCAACGCATTATTTATTTGAACATTTAGGGCTATTTGAGTGAATTTCTCAGAACTCTTTGACATTTTGAAGCAGGAGTAGTTTTAATTTCACTGTGGCGATTCTGATTTTGTATTCTGTTCGCTCAGTAGTTTGTTGTGCATTAGCCATGAGAACACAATCAATTAGCTTGCATTCATAACAATTGGTACATTCGAATTCTTCAGTCGATTCGTAATCAGTATTTTACACTTGATAAACGCTTACAAAGTATTAGAATACTTTAAAATCAAGTATCCGATACAAACTGCGGAGTACCGTGTCACTGGACTCGTAAAAATTAATTTTAAAAAGTAACATGTCAAAAAACAACCTAAGGTCACGTTAGTTGGTGCCTTGATTGCACACGCACGGTAATGACTTCCCCTCCACGCGTCTTAGTACAGCCAGCCAAAGTGCCCCTCTCCCCACACCCCCCACTCCTGGCCACTGTAGCAAGCAAAAAATTCCTGTTTCAGTGTGCCCCTCTTCCCCCCCCAACACCATATCCGACGGCTGAAGAAGGCCCAAGCGCCCTAAATCAGCCACAGTGGGCCAGGGAATTCCCCGCTCACTGGGATTTCACAAACGCACGCACGCCAGCTTTGAAAATCTACATGTATTTATTACAACCAAAACATATCTCATAACTAGTGTAAGAAAACCTCTTGGTAGCCCGATAGTAAAAAAGTGTGCATGAGGGGAAAGATATTCCCACCACAGTCCTTCCTTACTTATACCATTGGGCAAAGTGATTTGAATTTCAATACAAGATTCTTTCCCATCTGGACTATAACAGTATTAAATCATACATTGGAGTTAGTTGGCTTAACCCTTCAACTCTTCAACCCTTCCTTCATCCCTTCAACCCTAAAACCCTTCAACCCTTCAACCCTTCAACCCTACAACCCTTCAACCCTTCAACCCTTCAACCCTTCAACCCTTCAACCCTTCAACCCTTCAACCCTTCAACCCTTCAACCCTTCAACCCTTCAACCCTTCAACCCTTCAACCCTTCAACCCTTCAACCCTTTGTTTACTATATTTAACCGTCAAGTCGTCTCCTTACAATATTTTGGGCCATTATGTAAATTGTTTTGTTATGTTTTTAATTGACTATATGATAGGAGATATATTGATAATACTGGATGCAGCGCTGCTTAACAATTTATTCCGATAAAGCGAGCCGGTTGTTAAGTTAGGTCAGGCAAATTTCTCGTTATTCCACTGCAGAAATCGGTCCGGTCGTTTAAATCTTCTAAGTTAAATCTACTCGATCAAACCACTGGAGTAAAAGTACTAATACCCCAGTCACAGCAAACCTGCGTACTCAGCGAATTTCCAATGCATATATATGTGTCTCACTACTACATAGAGCAACTTACCAAGTTTCACAAAAATACATTCATAAATAAGTGATATAAAGCATTTTATTTATTACCCGTAAGAATAACATTGGGGCTGAGTACACAGGTTTGAGCAACGAGGAAGATAAAAAATTTTTAGTTATGCAATTATAAATATAACTCAACCAGGTGAAGCTACATACCAAGTTCTCTTAATTTAGGTTCATAACTAAGGGAGATATACAACTTTACTTATACTTTATATGAATAACATGGGGGTCGAGTATGCAGGTTTGCTGCTACTGGGAAAATCAACGAAAAAACTTTTTTTGTTCAAATATCAATATATCACAACTAGTTGAAGCCACATGCCAAGTTGCATCAATATACATTCATAAACAAGCGATGTACACCATATTGTAATTACTCTCCAGAGATATCAAATTTTATTTATCCTCCATAAGGATAACATTGGACAACGTACTGTGTTTAGCACTTTGAATATCTCTGCAACGGTTGAAAGTAGAACAACAATTAAAACACCAAAATGATTTTTTTGTAGAGCTAAATTGATTGGTAAAAATCAATGTGAAGTATTTAGTAAAATTATCTGAGGAAAATCCAAAAACCTTTTTCCCATAAGATTAACATGGGGAATTTTATGGACGCGTTTTTTGACTTTTCTCTACAACCACTTAACCTAGGTTAATTATTCAAAATACCAAATTATTTGTTTTTTTTTTAGCTCTATAAGATGACTATTACCAAAATTAAGTGTTTTTAAAATTGTTGGGGAAAAATTCAAAAACTGATTTTTGGGAAATTTAAAACCCCCATAAAACCGCCCATCAGCCCCCATGTTATTCAAAAAGAGAATAAGTAAAGTTTTATATCTCCGTTAATTATGAACCTAAATTAATAAAACTTGGTATATAGCTTACCCTGGTTCAGTTATATTGATAACTGCAAAAAATTGCTTATCTTTCGCGTTGCAGCAAACCTGCATCCTCAACCCTAATGTTATTGTTAAGGAGAATAAATAAAATGTGATATGTTACTTGTTTATGAATGTATTTTTGTGAAAATTGGTAATTGGCTTTATGTAGTAGTGAGATGTATATATATGCCTTGGAAATTCGCCAAGTACGGAGGTTTGCTGCGACGGGGTATTTTATTCTAGCCTTGAAATATGATAAACTATGAATAAATTAAAAAATGCAATAATTATTGGTTTGATTCATCGTTCGAGTTGCGTCACCAAAACACAGCGGCGAACAATTGTTGATTAGTGTTTTCTCCAGTATTACAAATAGACCTCCTCGACTGTACGCAACCGTTGGAGGGGAATAGGGGTGGGGGTTCACAATCTCGCACTACCTCCTCTACTCACCAAGTAGCGCAAAAGTATCTAATCGTGGGTACGAAGAAATCACTCGGCACTCAGTACTCGATTGCTACCGTATCCATTGTAATCGGTTCAGCAGAGTAGTCGTTCCATATGGTCGGATAGTTCTGTGGCGCCGCTGATCTATCACGTAGTCTCTGCCTGCAGTAGACGGCCAAAGTTATGGGGGACTCTCTACGCCGTGGGAACTCAGCACTCAGCGCGGACCCCCGACAGTGTTTTCACTCTTAGGTGAAAAATCCCGTAGAATTCGTAAAAAATCCCACTTTATCCCTCTATCTGTAGTGAACAATCCCTAAACCCCTCATTTCCCCGATATTCTAAATTAAGTGTGTATTTATATTAGCTGGTTTAGAATAAAGTCATACAATTTTAATCTTCTTGCCATAATCAAAAAATGAATAATGAAAAATATCACATTACAACTTGGTCTTTAGAAAATAAATGTATTTTCATGTTTTTGTGTGATTATCCTTTTAACTTTATTATTTTTTAAACCATTGATATCTTATAGTTACACAGACATTTGCAACTCGCTTTTGTTAGTATAAACCAACCCAACCTATTTATTAATGGGCGTATGATTTTCACTAAGGTTTGATTTAATGTCTGAAAACAAACATAAATGTAAGATGTATATGAAACTTTACTAATTTAACGTTGGTTATCGATGAAAACATTTAATATGTAAACATAAAGTTCTTCCAAAGTATTCCACATTATCCCGCGATCCCATTCTATCCTACGGGACGTTACAATTTCCATAAAATGAGTTGAAAATCCCTCAGTGGAACCTCCGACATCCGACAAGTCCAACTCCACACCCTATAAAGGGTGACTACCTATAAATGGTGTGGAGTCCAAGACACAACTGCTAGGAGTCAGATCCTCGGAATGACTCGAGATGTCAGAAATCTGTGTTTTCCTAGAGTTGGTGATATTGATTGTCCAAAGATTTATATGGAATCTGTCAGTGAGTTTTCTGAACTATAAACCTACAGAGTCATGGGTGGTTAGCAATCTCCATTATCCTATCCTGTACTCTAATATCAGTAGGGTTTGTTTTTTTTCTTTCTGATCTCAAAAACGGCTCCAACGATTCCCTTAAAATGTAATTAACTAATTTATGGATAACAAATGTGTTTTAAACTGGTACCATCCCCAAAAAAACTGTGTTTGTAAAATAATTAATTTGAAATATAAAATAAATAGCATAGGGTTCATGAAGTTTAAAATAAAAACATAAAAGTCAGTAAGAAAATTAACAACCAGTCAACAAGAACTATCAAAGTAATGCTCATGTAGTTTAAGCAACTACATGTGGTTTCCTGATACCAGTGACTAAAACCATTAATGGATATTTCATGTAGAGTGGGCATGTCCAATATGAATCAAGTGAGCATATAAAAAAATACTACCTCAGGGGACATTGAGCTATAATAATAGCTTCCTCCCTATAGAGGAAATTCCCTAAAAACTGGACCTTAAACCTTAAACATGCGGGAAATAGACAAATGAGCTAAACAAATATGCCCTTCAGTGAAGGGGGGGGGGAGTGGTGAAAAATAACTCCAAGTCTACTAAACAAACTGACCTTCTCCGAGCAAAGCTTGGTCCCCAGGTACTACAATTTAGATAAAACAATATTAATAAATCGTCAGTAATTACTCCAGTGACATATTTATTTTTTAAGATTTATAGCCTTTTAGTTATTGCGTATGGGAATCGCAGGAGAAACAGCTACTAAGGCTAAAGTGTTAGACTAAATTAGATGAAGGCTAAATAACTACTAAATGAATCAATTTACTGGAGTAGGTATGAGGGTAGTGGGGATATAAAAACTCTGTCAAGACAGGAAAAACTTAATTCTCCAATATAATTCCCAACGAACTGTGTTTAGTAAATTTACATTTTCTTAAATAACATTTGTGCTATAAAAATGAAGGAGGATTTAAAACGTTTGGATTTATACTTTCTGTTGTTTCTCATACACTGGTTGTTTACCCCCAGGGGTTTTTAGCGAATTTCCCCTATAGGGAAGAAGCTATTACTATAGTCGGCATGGTAAGACCTAGGCCCCCAGACCCCAAAAACACCATTCGTTCAAAACTGTATATATATATATATATATATATATATATATATATATATATATATATATATATATATATATGTGCCCGTGGGTGCGATAACCCTCGTAAAAAAGGTCCGATTTCGATGAAATTTGGTACAAACATGTAAAGCATCATTTATGACTTTAAATTATAAAACCAGACAGATCGACCTATCCAAAGGGGTATTTTGGGGGGGTTTTGTACCCCAAAAATTTTTTTGAGTTTTTTACATATAATTTTCAAAATTCCCCCGTCGCAGCAAACCTGCATACTCAGCGAATTTCCAATGAATATATAACATAACACATTAGAACACTTAACAGTAAGTAATGTATTCACAAACAAGCGATATTTAAAATATTAATTATTCCCCATAAGAATAACATTGGGGATGAGTACGCAGGTTTGCTGCAACAAGGCACACAAAATAATGGGTTTTTATGTAAATATCAATAGAACTCATCTTAGTGAAGTCACATACCAAGTTTCATCCATATAAATTCATAAATAAGCGATATATAACATTTTAAGTATTTTCCATAAGAATAACATGGGAACCAAGTACCTAGGTTTGCTGCTACAGGAACCATAGGCGAAAAATTGTTTTTGTGCAAACAACAATAAACCACAACCAGATCAAGCCATATACCAAATTTCGCCAGTTTATGTTCATAAATAAGCGAGATATACAATTTTTCTTTTTCTCCAAAAGAATAACATTAGACAACGTACTATGTTTAGCACTCTCAATATCTCGGTAACCAATTGACGTAGAGCAATGATCAAAATACTAAATTGTTTGTTTTTTAAGCTGAATTCAATGGTATAAATTAAAATTTGATTTAAATTAAAATTACATGTGAAAACCCCAAAAAAACACATTTTTGGGGTACAAAACCCCCCAAAAACCCCCCTTCGGATGGTGCGATTCGTCTGGTTTTCGAACTCGTTCAAATAAATGGTACTTTACACATTTGTACCAAATTTAATTAAGATCGGACCTTTTTTTCGAGAGTTATCGTGCTTACGGACACACATATATATATATATATATATATATATATATATATATATATATATGTATATATATATACATATATAAAAATTTGAACGAATGGGACCTCAAAATGAAAAGTTATCATGGTCTCGGGCTTAAGTCTTACCATGAGACCTACGGTAATAGCTTCTTCCCTATAGGGGAAATTCGCTAAAAGTAAAATTTTATTTTTTCCCATTGGAATCAGCTTAAAAAGACGGACAATTTGGTTTTCTAATCATTGCTCTACGTCAATTGGTTACTGAGATATTGAAAGTGCTAAACATAGTACGTTGTCCAATGCTACTCTTACGGAGGATAAGTAAAATTGTATATCTCGCTTATTTATCAACTTATCCTGACGCAACTTGGTATCTTGCTTCATTTCATTGTGGTCTATTGATATTTGCACAGAAACCCATTTTTTGGCCGATAGTTCCCGTAGCAGCAAACCTGCATACTCAGCCGCCATGTTATTCTTATGGAGAATACGGGGGTATTTACTCTTGTTGGACCCAAAAACTTAAAATTGGCATTTTAAAAACCTCTACAAATTTTCAAGGTGGCAAGTTAGTTACTTCTCTCGTGCTCCCGAGCTAAAGTCTCCCCGTGCGGTCAAGCTAGTCCTCAGCGGGTTATTCCATAGGAAATTCGCTAATAATGACAGGCTTTAGTGCGCTTTCAACATAATTTTAAAAACATTTTAAACTCCGTAAATACCCCACGTACGTTCTATTGTTTACATTTTACTCTAAAGCTATAATTTGAAATGCCGAACAAGCATTAGTGTAATGAACATTTAGTAATGACATCATCTATTTGTAATGATGTAATGATAGATTCGTTGCAAAATTATTGGTTGCGTACGTACAAAACTGTTTTCAAGGGATATTTGTAATTTCCCCATTATGGAATTATACGTCATGTGTAATGAATAATTTATGCTCAACCACGAAAACGATGTAGATTTAAACGAACATTTTGATTAGCATGATACTAATTGTTATAACTACGGGATGTGAATAAAGACGTCTTACAAATGAAAAATATTTCACACTTATAGGCCTACTGTATTTACGTACAAGACATCGAATATACAGGGCGATTCTCTACTCGCTACATTAACTTCGCCAGTGAGTTTTACTCACTAAAAGGAACGAACATTTTCCTATGACCCATGTCCGATTCTCAACAGTTTAGCTGTAATTGGGAATGCTGCATTTTTGTAAAACTTACTTTACTTGGTCTGACTAATTGAGCTATAAAATTGTAACCCGTTATTCTACCCAATTCCACTGAACACCAATAGAAAAAGCATTAAATTTGCAATAAATCTGAGGGTTTACAAAAGGATGTGTGTTTGAAAACGCCAGGTTGTATTGAAAATAAAGTAGAAAATACTCTGTTAATAAAAATACCTAAATAACTTTGCTAACTACCTGAACGTCCACATTGAAACCGTTAATACCAATGAAAGAATAAATGGTAAACAAGGTTTTAATTAATGATTTATCTAGTTATTGTGTCTTTTTGACAAACAACACCTTATTAATAGCACATAATTTTAAAGGTTATTAAATTAGGAAGGTTTTTGTTTAACTTGACATCACACAGCATAACTGTAAGGTGATGAATTGGGTCCTTGAAATTTCAATAACAAGATCATTTAAGAGTATGTTAGACTTTATTTTCGTTACAACCTGGTGTTTTCAAACAAATATCCTTTTGTACAACCTCAGATTTATTGCATATTTAATGCTTTTTATATTGGTGTTCAGTGGAATTGGGTAGAGTAACTGGTTACAATTTTATAGCTCAATTAATAAGGCCAAGTAGTAAGTTATAAAAAATGCAAAATTCCCAATTACAGTCAAACTGTTGAGAATCGGACATGGGTCTATAGGAAGATATTTGTTCCTTTTAGTGAGTAGAACTCACTGGTGAAGTTAATGTAGCGAACAGAAACTCATCCTGTATTTTGTAATATATGAACTATACAGAGTGTTTCCAAATTAATGTTGCTAACTTCGGGATATTGTTCCTTATGGCAAAAGGAATATAAATCATCATATAACCGGGGGTCTATTTCTTTTCGTTTACTGTCTGTCTGTCTGTATGTGATTTTTACTAGACAATTTATATTTAAAAAACAGCTCGACAAAATTCAACCAAATGTTCGTTAAATACTCTTCTTGGTAGGTTGTTTTTTAGAAAAAAATATTTTCATAATATCTTTCCGTTTAAAAATGGCGGCCATTGAAAATCTTTAACCTCAAATATCTAAAGTAGCTTCTTCCCTATAGGGTAAATTTGCTAAAACTAGAAACTTTCCAAAACACCTTTTACAGTAAAGAAAGTTATAGAAAATTTAATTATAAATCCATATACGCTTTTAACATTGAAAATCGGATGACTGAAACTATGACTGAAAAACGGAACACATGGCTACATTTTGCTATAATTTTGATTATTATATCCCGAAGTTAGCAACATTAATTTGGAATCACCCTGTATAAAATATATCATATGTCAAATTGTTTTTATAATAAGTGATGGAAAATGTCGGCAATAATTTCTTAAATAACATAATCCAGATGTTGAACGATCCTTCTAAGTCATCTCAACTTAAGGGGGACCATTTAACAATATCTGTCAACACTGAATATAATACAAAAATCTTTTTAATAATCTTTTTAAGAGGAGGCTCCAGTCCTCTGCATCTACAACTTTCGTAAATACTGAATATTTTGGAATTTCATTGAACGATTCGTGTTTGTGGTATCGAATTTTTCTCACTGAAATCACCAGGTATTTGTTGCCCTTTAAAATTTTCCATTAATCAACTATATCGGATAATCCGTTGAAGAGGGAACTTTGAAAGTTAAAACTGGCCTTATGGGGGAAGCAGGTAGAAACGCGAAAAGTTCCGAGACTGGAGCGCCTTCTTAAGTACTTTACTAACACGTCAACATTGTAAGAGATACCAATCCTAGCAACGGATTAAGTTGTAATCCCATTCCCGACTTTGGTATCACTTTGTACTGCCGAGATAACCACCTATCTCGACCCGAACTTCATACCACCTTGGAACCGCGTACAAACAAGTATCTGGATAAGCGTCAAGACCACAGAGTAAAGTGGTAACGTCAACAGAAGTTCAACCTACGTGTAAATCACATCAATTAGTTTAATTAGAGAGCTGGATTTGAAATTTATCACTGAACGAAAACCAGACGCCCTTGCGGCACTGGGAAGTGACCAAGACTCTAAGGGAACAAACCCGCTTGGAAGGCTACCAAAAACGGCTATATCGCTCACTGTTCCAAAACGCAATATCTTTTACCATAAAAACTTATCTATAACTAAGCCAATCCAAGCGACAAACCGACTGTGCAAGAATAGCACGTCAAGATGTCTTTGTTCTACCTTAATTATACCAAAAACTGGTCGGTTGGACTTTTTTTACAGTATTTCTGAGGGTAACAAAAGTAAATATGATTTTCTGATTTAATTCCGTTCCAAGGTTGAAGCTACCGGTGGCTGTGCGAAATTTGTATTTTTTTGTTAGTCTGGCTAACTAATGTACCATTTTCCGCACAGGGATGGATAAAAGAAGTTAAATATATCTAGAGGTGTAAAAGTGCAGCCTAAATGGTGGACCATCTTTCAACTCTGCTCCCAGAGCAACATGGTAACCAATCAAATCCTCTTCACGAGCTACAAGACTGAGTAGACTGGTTGCCTGAGGATGGTGGTCAACATGTAGGCGTCACTTTCATACCTCAGACGAGACCTCTAGACATATTTACCCGTTGAAGGGGATCTAGCAAGCATAGAGTCTGATGTTTTTAATCGTGTATATTATAATCAGCTGTTTGACTAAATAAAATCAAAAACATTGTGCTCTGTACAATTAGCATTATGTACGGGTGTTTTTTATACGAAGATTCTGTGTTAAGCACTCGAAGGATTTTCATCATCATTTTTTTTTTTAGGGAAAGGTAATTTTGAGTAAAAGGGGATGTAGAAGCCATAATTTTCAGCTTGAGATAATTGTTGTACAAATTTGAATTTAGTATTGAAAAATAGCAGCCGACGCATACATTTTAAGATTGATTTTAAATAAATTTTAAATCATATGGTGCAAACCATAAGCTGTGACAAATTCGATATATGGAATAGAAGTTGTAGAGTGAGGAATGTTTATAAACATAAGCATACAGAGTAAACATCTCGTGTTAATAATCTTATGTTTTAGTTTATGCGGGCAAGCCGCGACAAGCAGCTTGTTGGGACTTCAAGAGCCCCGGGGCTTTGAGCAGGATTTTCTTATACTGTATATTGCTCTACTTCAAACAACTCAGCGACTGATCGAGATTTTTGTCAACGTGCAGTAATTAAATATTTTTGAACCAGTGTACATGTTTCAAATAATCAGCTGATTCTTAACAAATATATTCCATTAGATTAGCATTGAAACTTTAAATACTTATGGTGCGGAGACCTCAAGGTAAATGTTTTTTCACACCCACATCTGGAGAGCAAGAGTTTTTGATTGATACCAATCAGGTGTACAAAATCCAGTACCCTAATACGAGCAATGTCTTTTTATTTATTTCTCTCTTTGAAAAAGTTATCTCGGCATCCTATGGAACTGTTTTGGTAAAGCTTATAGGGGCTATTAGTCCTAAAATGGATTGTAAAACCTTAACCGTAGGAAAACTTATATTTTGTTAACAATTTCATTTGAAAACCGAAATTCTAACATCGGGCTTATGGAGTTTCAAATAAAAATTAAAGTATCAAAACAGCTGTGAATAAATTAACCAGTAAACTCTCAGAGTAGCACTTACACATGGTAAAGTATCAACAAGTGATTTATTGAAATTAGGGACTAGAACCCTTGAATACAGATTGTATATAGAGTGGCCAAATTCATCAAATTAATATAGGCCTACCTAAAAATAATACTAGGAAGATCGAGTTATAATAACAACTGGAGTGACTCTCATATGCTTAAAATAAACAATTATTGAGGAAAGCATTTCTGCTATTGATAAACATTTATCTATTGCGTTATTTAACCCACGAGAACGAATCTAATTTCACCAAGCATAGCTCGGTCCCCCCGGTACTAATAATTTAAGAGGTCAATCATCGCACAAAAATCATGACTTTTTTATCAGCGCAAAACTAAAAAGGTTTCGCGGGCCATAATATATGAGAGTCATATTCTCAAATTAGAGCGTATAATGGACTCATTAAACTGGTAAGTCTAGTTTGTCAAAGGCACTCCACTTCAAGGGGACACACCTGGAGGCGGTTCCATTTCGTTGGGGCAACCCAAAACCCGTTTGATAACAGCCGTCCCTGCTTTAACGTCCATATTATTCGCTATAATAAGCATTTTATTCCGTAAACTCAGGGTGATGTGAAAAAACCAAAGCAAAATCATGAACTCAATGCTTACCGAATCGAAAAATTAATTTCTATTGTTTTATTCGCATTACACGGAGTAAAATAATATTTATAAGAAATTATATAAGATATTTATGGAAGTACACACTAAAAAATACAACCCCTACTTATAATTTGAAAAGTCTATTTTCGTACTTATTTGAAAATGAATAACTAGACTTAGTGAAATATTCATACAAAAAATCCACAACAACACTATTTTTTAAACATATTCAAAAATCTTTTAATTTTAAAAGGTACATTTGGTGTTTCGCAACACTGTCTATTCACAAATCACTGAAACAGTGCGTTAATTCCTTAGTGTTCACTGATGCAGAAGGAATAATTATAATATAGGAAAAGCCCACCACAGAGTGAAAGAATAATTTCTTCTATGCGACCCCTACAAATCCCCCACCAATGTGTGCTGATGCTCTTAGAAGGGGCATCAGTACGTAACATAACGTGTTTCTAACTGATTCTCACATAAAGCCAATGTTACCTTTCAAATACTATCCCTTACCGTTTGATATTTGGAAATCATTGAGTCGTGGGTTGTTTGAAAGGGCAAACAATACCCAGCGATTTTAGTGAGTTGAATTTTCATATGTAAAATAGTTGACGCTTAACAAAACTTGCAAATATTGAATAGTTTGTAATTGTACTGAACGATTATTATTTATTTTGTGCCTTTCGGAGTTATGGATTTTTGGATTAATGTCACACACTTGAATTTATCGAAATGAACTGCTCCGAAAAGCAATACTCCGAATAAAATAAATAACTTTATGCACAACCAATAATCAAGACAAATATTTTGATAACTCAATTGTCTCAATCGGTTAAGAATTATTGTTTTTAAAAACCTATTAATATGTAGTTTATTTGTTTTTTCAATAAGTAACACACTAAGTAAGCACAGAATTGGTGTAGGATAATAAAGACAATTAGATATATATTGGCACCTACATCAATAAGCCAGTTTAGGCCTCATTATGGATATGAAGAAGATCCAGCGTGTCAGCATTCGTGGGTTGGGCAATTTAGTCTCTTTTCATTGGCCAATGTCGTCATTTAAAATCCTCCTGACCCCTTTTGACACCTCCAAATGAAAATGTACCGCAAATGCATAGCTCCGAAAAGCAGTACTCCGAAATGCACTGCTCCGAAAGCATTACTTCGAAATACATTACTCCGAAAACATTTTAGGAACAGTGCACTTCGAAACACTGCTTTCGAAGTGGTGCGTTTTCGGAGTAATGTTTTTCGGAGTTATGCATTTCGGACTAATGCCTTCGAAATTACATCCTTTCGGAGCTGTGCATTTTCGGAACAATGCCGCGCGTACCGTTATTTTGTGATACTAAAATACTGCTCACTGAAATCTTTAGGTTCTTCGCTCTAAAAGTTAACCAATAAATCAACATTTGTGATTATCCGTTGAGGAGGTACGAGATTTGAAAGATAAATACTAAGAAGATCGGATTAAAGATACAGATTGAAAGATTGTCTTGGAAGAAACAGACAGAACCAGATGAATGAAGCCTCCTCAGACCATGACTTGTTTTGTAATCAGTTTAGTTACTGACCGAGTGTTGTATCTTACATCAACTAACACGTCTTAAATAACACGTTTACATCAGAGCACAACCTCATAACGAAGAAACACGAGATGACAAGAGGAAAAGAGGAGAAAGACGGGGGAAAGGTAATGAGATATCCAGGAAGTGTTGACCAGTGACCGAGGAATTAGCATTTACTAAAGGCTGGTTAGTCCTGAGTGATTGACTGAATAAATTACTCAGTTTAGCTTGTCCACACTCCCAGTTTATTTAGTCCCATACTCTAATGCGAGTTAAGATGTTTTTGATTGATTGTTTGACTGCAACTCTGACCTAAAAAACGACTCCAATGATTTCCTTTAAATGTTGCAATTTCGGAAACTAAATTCTTGGTGAAAAATGTGCTTCCTTCCTCGGAAAAACATCTTATTTAGTAAAAAAACGAAAATTGAAATTGTAACAAATTTTGGGCGAGGCCCTGTGGTTAGGGTTGATGGGTTGAAACCTTCCCAGGGCCAACCTGAATTACCAAGCAAAGTTTCACCGCATTCAAACGAATGCTATAGGAACGCATAAGAGACAAAGAAAACAAATAAACATTGATTTTAAATGTAGAAATTATTTGTATAAATATATTTATTCGTCCTTCCTCCGGTTATCCAATAAAAAAATAATAAAAAACATATAGTGAAAGTAGATAATTATTATCAAAGTAACATCGATACATCCGATTCAAGTCGAGTAACAACTTAAATAAAAATCCATTCAGTTACAAACAGTTGGGTAAACACAGGTGGGACTTGAAACACTGACCGTGATCACCTGAGAGATCAGTGATGTGGGATACGATGCGGTATCTCCTTGCGATACGATACATCGAGAACAAATATCGTATCGACGCATCGTATCGCCCCGCTTTTGGGCAATCATATCATTCAAATTTTACCGAATTGAATCTGATAACTATTTTGAGTTATGAGCAATAGTTTAAGTTATCTTCTGGACGAATGAATGGAATGTCCATACTTCATTGATACGTGGGGCAGAGCCCTAAGGTCAGATCGTGACCAGAACCCTTTGCTTTTCTTATTTTAAACGTAATTAATCAGGGTGCCCTCCAGCGCCAGCGTCGGAAGGTTGTAGAACGTTTCATGACACTCCAGGACTTTGCCTTTAACATATTTCGATTTGAGAAGTACTCGTACTAACGGCCTGCCATTTCAGGTTACAACCAGGAATATTCATAGAAAACGAAAGAAAGATTGTTTATACTGAATTATGAGTACACTAATTAAGTGTTTCAGAAACCAATTTGTTTAAGTAAATAATTTCTTTATTAGCAAACACCGCTAGTATAAAAGAAAGATCGCTAACCTTATAAAGAAAGATTTTCTTTATCTATCTATAATATTATAAAGAAGAGATGGTTTCTGTCTGTTCTGTCTGTCTGTCTGTCTGATGTTCCGGGTAAACGCAAAAACTACTGAACCGACTGGGCTGAAACTTTACATAAAGGTAGTTCTTGAACCCATGTAACACATAGGCCTATTCACTTCCTTAAAATCCTCTCGGGCTACGCCCCGTGAACGTCCTAAGTTTCAATGTTTACATTTCAGAAGAAAGTAAACATTCAGAAACTGTAATGCAAACAGCTGAGGACACTTCCATATGACAGCTTAAAGAGCAGAAGCAAGAACAGCTGTTTCAAGCTAACTAAATGCAAATTGCATTGACTAAAGAACGGGTAAGGAAAACCCCTGTGCGAAGAACGGGTACGTCAGCTAGTAAGTAAATAAAATCTTTATATCCAATAACAAAATACCACGAATCTTTTAATTCCACAGATAATTTTCAAATTGTTATGAATTTTGTACTTAAAATATTTACGATTATACTATGAAATCGAATTTTTTCTCAATAACACCTTCACATTATTGCAAGGTGGATCCCCATTTGATTATATGCACTTTAAAATTAGCACCTGAGATAGAGACTGATTTTCTAAACCAATAATTGTTTTTAAAACGCAATACCACTTAAAATACAGAATTGGACTTCATAATACGACTTTTCTTTGCCAAAATACCGAATTAAATATCTAATCGAACTATCGCATCGCACTCTTCGATATCTCGATGTGTCGATGCGATATATCGCACGCGAAGGATATCCAGTCCCGCCCGCGGTAATTGGTATCTACACTGGTATTTAACCGGTAGTTTATCGGTGGGACATCGCTTATCGCTTCCTGTTGCTGTACGTTATGCGTTTCCTCCTTGTCAACCAGCCCTTCCTGGATTTAGCATTCCTGGATTCCTGAATTCCGTTGCTTTCGTCTGACATTTCAAGGATGTCTGGGTTTTTGGGTGATTGGGTGATTGGCACAGGGTCGAGAATTGTGGGATGAATTTGTTAGTCAAATGTGTAATTTTGGAGCTTTACGAGATACCCGTTGCAATACTTAGTTCGGAAAATAGGCATATTAAAACTGAAATTACCTAAATTTTACAGAATGATTTGTGCGACAAACCTTTTGAAATGTTACTAAACTTCGGCGTTCATTACTGCCATTACTACTGATGAGAAGCAATATATTAAACTAGTAATATATTGATTTATATAAATTTATCGAAAATTATACGATTTTTATGTGCTAATGCCAACTAAACAAATTTGGTTTATTTATCATTCACTGGCGAAGGTGTTTATTTTTTTGCTTAGTGACGTGCCAAATGCTTAACATAAAGTTTTTCACTTTATACATCAACGTAAAGTGCAAGGTCCACTCTCCAAATAACACAAGGTAACACCCTTCCGCCCTACCATATACAGCCATTCCATCTCCCCAAATTCATTTGGCCATGTATTAATTAGACGCATTAGTTGTGCATGATAAATTGCCTTACACAAATTCAAATATACCAAATATTAGGATTGCGAATTTCCCCTGTAGGGAATAAGCTATTACCGTAGTCGGCATGGTAAGACCTTGGCCCGGGACCATGATAACTTTTCGTTTTGAGGTCCCCAGATGCCAAAAACTCCATTCTTTCAAAACTATATATATATATATGTGTGTGAGTGTGTGTGTGTGTGTGTGTGTGTGTGTGTGTGTGTGTGTGTGTGTGTGTGTGTGTGTGTGTGTGTGTGTGTGTGTGTCCGTGAGCACAATAACTCTTGTAAAACTGGTTCGATTTTTATGAAATTTGGTACAAACGTGTAAAGCAACATTTGTAACTTTAAGTTCGAAAACCAGACAGATCGAGTTATCCGAAGGGGTATTTTGGAGGGGTTTTGTACCCCAAAAATGGGATTTTTTGAATTTTGTATATATAATCTTTAAAAAAGTAAAATTTCAGTTTGCACCATTGGATTCAGCTTAAAAAAACACACAATTTGGTGTTTTGATCATTGCTCTACGTCAATTGTTTGCCAAGATATTGAAAGTGCCTAACACAGTACGTTGTCCAATGTTATTCTTATGGAGAATAATGAACATTTTATATCTCGCTTATTTATGAACGTATTCCGACGAAACTTGGTATATGGCTTCATCGGGTTGGGGTCTATTGATATTTGCATTCAATCCCAGTTTTTACTGATGGTTCCAGTTGCCGCAAACCTGCGTACTCAGCCCCCCATGTTATTCTTATGGAGAATAAGAAAAATATTATGTCTCCCTTAATTAAGAACATTAATTAATAAATCTTTGCATGTGGATTCACCTAGTGGAGTTCTAAAAAAAGTGCATAAAAATCCTAGTTGTTTCTTGTTGCAGCAAACCTGCGTACTCAGCCCCATGTTATTCTTATTGAGAATAATTAAAATGGCATATATCGCTTATTTATGAATGTTTATTGGTATAACTTGGTATACGGCTTTACCTAGTTGAGTTATATTTATATTTGCTTATCAAGCCATATTTTGTATTCCTAGTTGCAGCAAACCTGCGTACTCAGGCCCCATGTTATTATGTTATGTTATGTTAGTACAGATACATCTAGCAAGGTTGTTAAGTCATTCCAGAGTCGTCTACTGACAGCGATAGTTACCTCACCTATAGGCAGTGGTTTACACATGTTATTATGTTATGTTATGTTAGTACAGATACATCTAGCAAGGTTGTTAAGTCATTCCTGAGTCGTCTACTGACAGCGATAGTTACCTCACCTATAGGCAGTGGTTTACACATGTTATTATGTTATGTTATGTTAGTACAGATACATCTAGCAAGGTTGTTAAGTCATTCCTGAGTCGTCTACTGACAGCGATAGTTACCTCACCTATAGGCAAAGTGGTTTACACATGTTATTATGGGCCTTGAAGGGATGAAGGGAGTGGGGATAGCGTGCCCTACGTTGTGGAGGCAGTTCTTAATCAGCGACACCAAATTTGCCTGACGCAAATGTTTACATTTCATACTAGAAAACAAGTAAGTAACAAAATTCAATATTTTCCATACGCAGCCTGCGCATTGAAATGCTTATTTATAGTACGTTGAACTTGATCCTGTAAGATGGTCCCAACAGTAAGTTGACAAATAAATATGTGAGGAACACCTATTAAATTATAATTTATAGTACGTTGAACTTGTTCCTGTAAGATGGTCCCACCAGTAAGTTGACAAATAAATATGTGAGGAACACCTATTAAATTATAATTTTGATTGTTAGTTTTTTCGCATACAGCGGCGAAAAAGATGATTGGTTTTCTCGAAGTATTAAAGATACTTCCGACAAAGAGCACCCTTGGGAAATATTATAAAGAGATTCACTTAATAAACAAATCAACAAACGACTACAAAATCGATGTGCGAAGTAAATATGGTAGTAGTAGAGCAGTACTGGGTCAATTGTTATTATGAAATGTAACTTGACCTTGAAAATCATGCTATTTTCTAAAAGTGATTATAGATTTTTAGGTTGGTTGGATTTTTTCATTGGTTATACATAGCCAAAGCCAGTTCCGTTGACATTTGGTTCAACAAATAATACAAGCGTGTTAAATATTTTTGCTATTGATTATACCCTTTTTTTAAACCGAACGACCGACCTATTTTTTAAACTAAATAAACTAATCCTCCAGCATTGTTACAACTAACTTTTATTAACTGTCAGTATTTTTTTTCCCGAACTTGAAGAAAAATACATTACAAACTAAATATAAATTATTTATTGAGTTTTAAACAAAATATGTCCCACAAGTAACAAAGAAATTTATATTTTCGTTTATTATTAGTAACAAACAATTTTGTTGCAAAATTATATGAAGCTAAGGCTTAATTCGTGGATGGAATATGCGGCAAGCACTTGTAAGCTAGCGCCTTCATTGTTCCTCCGTCGAGCAGCACACAGCCGTGTATCACTTGTTGCAGATCGAGCGCCTTCACGTGGAAAATGTTATGAGCGATCATTGTAAGCCGTTCCTATACTACATTTACATATGAATTATAAATACCCCCGTCATAGCAAACCTGCGTACTCAGTGGATTTCCAATGTCTTAATGCCACATAAAGCCGCATACCAAGTTTCATAAAAATATATTCACAAATAAGCGATAAATACAATTTTAATTATTCACCATAAGAATAACATTAGGGATGAGTACGCAGGTTTGCTGCAACAAGGAACAAAAATAATGTGTTTTTTATGCAAATATCAATAGGACTCATCTTAGTGAAGTTACAAACCAAGTTTCATCCATATTCATTCATAAATAAGCGATATATAACATTTCAATTATTCTCCATAAGAATAACATGGGGACCGAGTACCTAGGTTTGCTGCTGCAGGAACCATAAGTGAAAATTTTGTTTTTTGTGCAAACAAAAACAAACCACAACCAGTTGAAGCCAAATACCAAGTTTCGTCAGTTTATATTCATAAATAAGCGAGATATAAAATTTATTTTTCTCCATAAGAATAACATTAGACAACGTAGGGTGTTTTGCACTTGCAATATCTCAGTAACCAATTGACGTAGAGCAATGATCAAAATACCAAATTGTTTGCTTTTTAAGCTGAATTCAATGGTATAACTAAATATTTTATTTAAATAAAAATTACATATGAAAACCCAAAAAAAACATGTTTGGGGTAAAAAACCTACAAAAAACCCCCATTCGGATGGTGCGATTCGTCTGGATTTCGTACTCGTTCAAATAAATGCTACTTTACACGTCTGTACCAAATTCCAACAAGATCGGACCATTTTTACGAAAGTTATCGTGCCTACGGACACATATATTATATATGCATTTGAACGAATTGTGTTTTTTGGCATCTGGGGGCCTCAAAATGAAAAGTTATCATGGTCTCGGGCTTAAGTGTTACCATGCCACCTACGGTAATAGCTTCTTTCCTATAGGGTAAATTTTCTAAAAGCGACTGTAAAATGTATTTTATTTGTGTTCGTAATTAGATTAAATTTTATCCTCAGAATTCTTTAAAACTCGTCAAGGCTCAACATTGTAATTCGCTATATAATAATCCCGTGAAAATAATCACCCACCCCTATCAATAAAAATAATCAATCCACCCCTATATTGGGAATTTTAAAATTTCAAATATTTGGATACAACAGTATAACATTTTAGTTTCCAAGATTGTAAATTCGATTTTTTCCCAGATAATATGTTAGCAAAACGTAACAGTAATGTGGTTTACTTTCTGTAGGGTTTACTGAACTAGGATATTAATTAATTGTTAAATATTATGTAAAGACATCTCCATCACGAGTTTCAAATCAGGTGTTATTTGCATAAAACTGTGCAAACAAAACGAGTTCGCACGCAGCACGCTGACGTGAGGGATGTGAATTTCCACATAAAAACTTAAAACTCAAAATCAGTGTAAAAACATACATTTGTCCAATTTTTATTGAAATCTGAAAACATTGAATTTTTGGCTGTTCTGATACTCCTGGTTTCATTTACTTGCAAAGCTGGGAATACAATTTTGCGCATTATAAAGTTAGGAGAAGGTCCAGACAGGCTTGAAAGTAGGCGTGAGATTGCTGGGGATAATAAAAGTACTCTAACAAAGGAATAACAGGCTTTTCTAGTATAAAACCCCCATAAGACAACGTACTGTGTTTAGCCGATACACATTTTCTTTAATAACTAGGTAAATATTTATGCTAGAATAACGAGAGAGGACTTAAAACTTTCGACTCTCTAATTCCCATCTTTTTACGTGCATTAATTTTACATCTGGGGCTTTTCTGACCCTTTTTGGGCCCAAAAACTCGAAATTTGAAAGATTAATCCCCAAAAAATGGGTTTAGAGTTTTCCGATTGTTTTGCCCAACGAACTTGTCCAACAGATTATAGAAAGGAACGTCCCTACCAAATTTGAAGTAAATCGGACAAACAATGCGACCGCTAGAGTGCATACACATATATATATATATATATATATATATATATATATATATATATATATATATATTATATATACATATATATATGTATATATGTCTATATATATTTATATATATATATAACATTTTGAACGACCCCCCAAAACGTGTTCAGGGGGTTACGTTAGGAACTTGTATGGTGGTCCCGGGCTTAAGTTTCACCGTGCGGGTCATGCTAATAGTTCACTTTCCAAAGGAAATTCACTAATAATGCAATCTAGTGTATAACCATGCTCGTCTTACCTATTACCATAATCTATTAACACAATTTGGTTGGATTCAATTACATTTGCCAAGCTGTTGATTAAAATAATTTCGCTACAAAGATGCCCGCTACAAAACGTTGCTTGTGTACACATATATAATTTATTTACTTAAACAATCTAAAAGTTTATTTTCGTCATACTGCTTCAAAAACAACTGTTTTTGACAGATGCGTTGAGATTCAAAAGTTCTTCGTTTTAGTCTTTGGATAATAACATATGTTTTGATGATCATTATCGTACTAGTACTAAAAAGATCATTGTTGATGATACTTTTGATTCTAGGTCGTCATAAATCGATTAAAATTCATTCGATTATAAATAATCGAAACATTCATCGTTATTATCAAAACATTCATTGTTGTATTTCCATGACAACCGTGCCCAAATCGAATGTATGTTTTGAATAACAACCGATTGATTCGAACCACAATGATTGGTTTGAAGTGATCGACTCAACAACCGATAGATATGAATGAACCGAAGTTAAGCATGTGCAACAGCTGATTGTTTCAAGAGACAAGCTGAAAGAAACATTTGAGGTTATGAAGACACAGTACGTAAATTTTACTTTTGTTTTTATTTAAACCTTAAGTTTTTTGGCAGTATGACGAAAAATATAGTTCGTCACTCGGATCAAAAGTGTCTTTTTAATACTCGCTCATTTCCCAGCCTCGGCTTCGCCTCGGCGGTTAAACTGGAGCTCGTATTAAAAAGATCCACTTTTGATCCTAGTGACGAAATATACTATTCTTTTCGAAATGTTTAGTTTCACCAGAATAAAGTATAAAGTAAAGTATAAAGTTTTCGCAAGTTTAACAAATTACCAAATTTTAATGATTCTCAAATTTTTATGTTTTTTTAAAATTAAAGGTAAGTTATGTTAACTTAGGATATTTATAAGCTTTTAAATATAATATTTAGCTTTAGTATTGTATTAATAATTACTTTAAAACTAAATTTCAATGTTCATAAACTGTAGTATAAATATAATTTGTTTATATTTAATCGGTCCAAAGTATAGATTGTTCAAAATATATCAATTTATTCGAAACTCTATTTAATCTTAAACATAGATCTCGCGGATTAGATCAAAATGGATTAAGATATGATTGTATGTTTTGTGTTATCCAAAATTTATAGGAAAAATATTGTATGTAATTCGAGTGTAAAATGGTTTAATTGCTTTCGGAATTTTTCCCCTCAAGCTATTAAATCCTAATTTACGCCTGTTTCTATTAAAATTTCGTATTTTATTCCTGAAGTTCCAATAAAAGCGTCCTTGCAAAATTATCTTCTCAATTACTTATGAATACTTTTCAAAACTAAACTAAAATTAATCGTATAACACGTCAAACTCTTTTCCTCTCCATGAGTTCCAAAACACTACGAGGGTCGTTACGGATTCTAAATTTGTTCAAACTTGTTTTTCATCAAGTTCTATTCGAAGCTACCCGGGCATAACGAGACCGAGAGTAATAACAAAACTGTCTGAGAGAGATCAAGAAGATAATAACATCAAATTACACCCCGCCCGTGGTAATTACCACATCTAAATGATTTGTCTCCAGCGCCGGTCGCCATCGCGTCACGTGGCTGCATTTACACTTGTCATTCAAACGGCTTGTAACTAGAGTTAATTTAAATCTCAATAAACCGGAAAAAACAGAACTGGTATTTCAAGTTATTGATTGGAAAAAACACTATCTTGTACTATAAAACGGTCTGTCAGGAAGTAACTAGATTAAAAACAGCGCCCCGGGGCCGAGCTTTGCTCGAAAAGGTCAGCCAGGTTGTTTAGCAGACTACTACGATTTTTCCTGATTTCTCTAAAAAAAATCTTCTTTAACAGAAGATTATGCCCACAGAAGCTCGATTACCATCGATATCGTCGTACGGATTAGAATTCGTATTTTGAACAGTAGCTTGGGGACCGAGCTTTGCTTAAAGAAGGACAGTTTGTTTAGTAGACTTGGAGTAACTTTTAACCACCACCCCCACCCTTGATTACGAGCAGATTTGCTTAGCTCGTTTGCCTCTTTTCCGCATGTTTAAGGTCGCTCCAGTTGTTATTATAGCGCAGTGTCCCTTTATGTAGTATTATGATTATGTGGTAATTTGATTGATTTAGTAGATTTTCCCATTCTTTATTCTATAAATTGTATTCAATGTTCTCAGAAAACCGCACGGTGACCTACTTGAACTTGTTTTACTGAACAGGCCCAATGCTATATTTTTTAAATTTACAAATTACATTTTGATCAAAATAAGATTTTCCCGGTGATGAGACTGATCCAAAATACATTTTTAAACCAGCAGTTTGTTAATTAAAAAAAACATTTGAAGTAAATTGTTGGAGCCGTTTTTTAGACCAGAGTTGCAAGCAAGCAAACAAACCTTACTTATATTAAAGTATAGTATAGTATGTATAGGTCTTGAAAAATATCAATTTCTAATTCTTAACCTATCTTTCGACCCTCCCCTCTTCAAGCAATACCAGTCACAAATTTATTTATTATGTACACCATGCCTCATCTCTATGTGTTTATGTTTTTGACTGCGGTCTTAGGCTGGGCTGACCCTTACACCATGTCGTTAGGTTGTTGGTCCGACTCGAAAAATAACTTATCGGAAAGCTGAATCCCCGGCGGCGAGCTCTGTCACTACCACAATGATAAAAAACGAAATAATTTCCCATAAGAATAACATTAGAGCTATGACCGACCATACGATGATTCAAAATAGCCCAACAATTTCTCATAGCTACACAGAACAATGTGGAATAGTGGAATAGGTTTGGTGGTACTCAATCAAGCCGTTATCCCATCATACGGGATCGTAAATTCATCAATTAAATGTAACCAACGTACAATTGCTAAAAACCGATTTCGGTCGGCTTCTCTGATGTACAAAATATCAAAATAACTTAACATTTCAAAACACAGACTATAATTTAATTTTTACAGATTAATTTTCAGCCACCTTCACTTAACCCCTCCCCCCACCAACACATCCAAACTAACCCCAGCTGCACCGAGACCTCTCTGGCACGAAATAAACAACCATACTCACAGTGGAAGGTATTACCAACTAAGTATATACATAGTAAACAACCAAGTCTGTACTCAGTGGCTCGCATCGAGCGCGATAATAATGGTAATACAAGCATGATAAAATCCAACCGACGTGTTCGCAAGTAGGCCAGGGAAAAACAAAGGCCAGTAGGGGTATAAACTAGACCGCACTAACTACAGGCCAATGTCACTTCTGCTGGTGTTTTGAAATATTTTCAAATTTAGTGCCATCGCCATATTGGCTTCGTTAGTGTATTTTTTATGGTTGGGCTGATCTGTGTTTTGGTTTAGAGTTGGAGAGATTTTGTGTAGATGTGTTTGGTACTTTTGTGAAAGCGTTGAGAATAACGTTTGAGGAGGGTTCAAGTTCGGGGGGGAGGGGGTAATGGAGTAAGAATAGGCATTTAAAATTACAGGTATTTAAAATTTCCTCATTTTCGACTATTTCAAAATTGTAAACCGACTAATCCAATTTCATCACCCATTTGTTTCCAAACTCTGCCTTTCGGGGGTCTAAACAGCTGACTTCAGAATCAATCGTTCAAAGATTCAGTGCTAAATAGACTAAGTAAGGTGAAATGTAACTGGTCCCTCCAATAACACTGGTAGGCCTACAGACAGCCAGGTTCATCAGGTCAGTTAAAGTCCTGGTATCGAACCTTTTAGCGCTTTCCAAAACAATAATTAAATGTGTTTACCTATAAAGTGACGCCACTTTTCCACCTAACCCCTACATTTGTAAGCCTAATAAATCATTGGTATAGAGGTAAATCGTATTTTATTTATTTTAACATTTTTTCAACTCACTTTCGATTTTAAAACGGGCTAGGAAGGATAAAATAATTTCTCCTATTCCCTTACAGACTTATTTATCCCCCATGGTGATTGTCCTGGTTTGTTTAGTGTTTCGATATCTATAAGTAGAGAAGAACTAAGGGTTTAACCCCGTAATCGGCGCTTTTTTCCCATGTTATACTTATGGGGATCAGTTTTTGCGCCGACGCCCGATCCCGCCTTACACAAGTTTCCTTGTTGGCCTATATTAATACCCAACCCTTGCCTATATTAAATATATTGTCCCCATCCCCATCCCTCCTCTATATTTTTTAAAATTAATTTTCAAATTCAGGCTAAAAAACTATCTTTAGTGTTTATGGTCCGATTTGTCTGCAATTTGGATATGTTATTGTCCTACGCAAGTGTTTTAATAAATTCCACTTACATATCCCAAATTCACTATTACGGTCAAATTAAAAAATATTTTTGAAAAATACTGCCAATTGCCACCTTCTTTATTAACTGTCTGATTTGTCTTCAATTTGGATATGTTATTGTTCTAGGCAAGTGTTTTAATAAATTCCACTTACATATCCCAAATTCACTATTACGGTCAAATAAAAAAATATTTTTGAAAAATACTGCCAATTGCCAACTTCTTTATTTACTGTCCGATTTATTTAAAATTTGGATATGCTATTGACCTAGGCAAGTGTTTTAATAAATTTCACTTACATATCCCAAATTCACTATTACGGTCAAATTAAAAAATAGTTTTGAAAAATACTGCCAATTGCCAACTTCTTTATTTACTGTCCGATTTATTTAAAATTTGGATATGTTATTGTTCTAGGCAAGTGTTTTAATAAATTCCACTTACATATCCCAAATTCACTATTACGGTCAAATTAAAAAATATTTTTGAAAAATACTGCCAATTGCCAACTTCTTTATTTACTGTCCGATTTGTTTAAAACTTGGATATGTTATTGTCGTAGGCAAGTGTTTTAATAAATTACACTTACATTTCCCAAATTCACTATTACAGTCAAATTAAAAATTATTTTTGAAAAATACTGCCAACTGCCAACTTCTTTATTTACTGTCCGATTTGTTTAAAATTTGGATATGTTATTGTTGTAGGCTAGTGTATATGCACCATCCACATTTTAAAAATATTGCGGTTAAATTTTAAAAAATTTGGAAAAATACTGCCAATTGGCAACTTCTTTATTTATGGTCTGATTTGTTTAAAATTTATATATGTCATTATTCTAGGCTAGTGTATATGTACACACCATCCACATTTGACAAATTAACTATAATGGTCAAATTAAAAAAATATTTTGAAAAATATACTAACAATTTCAAACTTCTTTATTTACTGTCTGATTTATTTTCGGATATGTTATAGCTCTTATATAGGTAACAAGACCACACGACCACACGTTCCACTACCCCCTATAATACAGTATTTTGTCTTTTTTGTTTGTTTATTTTGCTGTAATCCCAAAACTGACTTTGCTGTTTATTGTCCGATTTGCCTACACTTTGGATATTGTCCTAAGCATTTATTGTCTGATTTATTTTTGGATATGTTATAGCCCCCAACTATTATATCTAAAATTACAATATTATTTCCACCTATAATACAGTTGATGTGTTGTTTGTTTTGCCGCAACCTAAAAACTAACATTGGTATTTGTGTTTTTACAAAACTATATTTTGTAAATTACTACCAATAACTCCTTTATTTACTTTTCGACTTGTTATATCCCCTATATCTAAATTTACCGTATATTTTGTCCCTTTTAGTGCTGTTTTGTCGTAACCAAACTTTGAATATGACTGCAATATATTACTGGCCATTGCATAAGTAAATACCCCATTTCCAAATTCACTATTACGGTTGGATTAAAAAAAATAAATACAAGCTTATTATATACATCCAGCTGATAAGTAATATATATCTACAAAATATTTATGGTCAGAACTGCCTAAATTTTGGATATGTTTTAAGCCAATGCGATAGCAAAAAATAAATTTTTAAAACCCAAAACAACTAAACACAAAACACTAATCTTTCTTTGTGCTTGTTTGGAGTAGTCTTTATTTTATCCAACTTAATTTTAATTTTGCAGTTAAAATCAAACTTCCCACATTCTAGCTCCCTTTCCAGCCAGTGGTTGGAGACATAAAGGTTACGAATATTTGCAAACTGTACAATATATCTTTTTCTACCCCTATGTTGGACTTGTTTAATAGCGCTTATTAATAATTCCGCACCATATTCCAAATCCTCCAGTCTACTACATTCTTTAAATTTAACATTGCCTTTAATATCTTGCATCTCTATGTCTTCTTGTCCAACATCATCCCACTCATTGTTACGGAAACTTAGGTTTTCTATTTTTGGAAAGGAATTGCCATAAAATGTTGCGGTTCCGTTAGTGTTAAAGCTTGCAAGTGGCTCGTTGGTAGGTAGGTAAATAATGTCCAAATCACCACTGTATGGCAACACGCTATAACCTTGCCTATTCTTATTTATCTCTATAAATACAGTTTTACAGACACCTTTAACATAGTATACACCCCTCCGTCCATCCTTTTCTGCCAACACTCCCACAAACTTGTTGTTTACTACAAACGCATACACTATATAATGTCCATAATGCTCTAGATCCTCCCAACGTCGCAGGAAGTAATCTTTTAATTTATCCTCTCTTTCCCTTCTTTCTTGTTCTTTAGCCAACTGTGCTTTGTATTCCTCTGCAACAGTATTTTCCACATATTCCAATTTACGCTTATTACTGTCAATGTCTTCTAATTCCAATTTCCTCTTTTTGGAACAACTCTCTAAGAAAGGCTTGGAAAGTGGCTCTATTTCTTTAATAGTGTATGGGTACAGTTTATTGGTCCGGCTTCTTAAAACGTAGGGAGTAAGGTTAGGACTTTCCACTAAGCCTAATTCTTCTAAATTGATGTGTTTAGGTATAGTGGAGAAAGGTGTATTTGATTTTGTAAAACATGTGCCCCCAGATTTGATGTAACACTTATGCTTTACACTTATGGCATCAGGAAACTCCTCTATTACCTCTACATAGTTAGTTGGTAAACAGTTAAAGCTAAATGCAGATAGAACATACTTTATTAACTTTTCCCTTTGTGTACTATCTTTTGGCAGTTTTAGTTGTACTCCAGTTATCTTTTTCGTATTACTATTACCCCAATGTGCGTATTGTAATAAATCGTTAAACACTAAACAACAACTGTTTTGTAATTGATTGGCAACTTTCACCCACATCTTATGCAGAGGTACAGCATAGAATGGAGCATTTTGAAAGTACCGTTTGTTGTCTTCTATTAGACTTAAACAATCTCTTAAAGGTTCAAACCCTTTACCAAAACCTCTACAATAGTTATAGATTGTTGCCTCTAACCTTGTTATTCCATTCTCTCTAGCTAGTTTAGACGAGAACGTTTCTTTTAGTCTCGCATCTGGACAGTTTACAAAGTTTATTATATGGTTTCCTATACTTTTAATTACTCCAGGGCTTGTAATCTGGCATATAAATTTATTATATATTTTTACCCTGCTATTTACATTAAACCATGTTAAACAGTCTTTACTAACATTATCTACAATAACATTATATCCATTCTTGTACGCCCCTTGGTAGCAAAAGTTAAAGTTTTCTGTAAGATATCGGCACATTTCCTCTTTATTAAATATTCCAGCCAAATCTAGTGTTATATCGAAATCCATAAGATAGTACATTTCTTTTTCCAGATCTTGCAGTATCTTTGGAAGATCTTCCAACAAATCCTTAATTTTAACATTTGCAAGCTCTATTTTATAGGGAATTGCTATAGGATCATCATACTTTTGTTTAATTTGGTCAATATCTTTCTTTATTATTTGTAACACACCCTCGCTTTGGACCCCAGAGGACCTCTCCAAGGAGAATGGTAGTTTGGCCACAACACCATGTCGAGCTAAAGAGAACTTTTTATATATTCCTCGTAAGTAGCTATTAAACGAGCCACATATTTCCTTCTTAACTTTAAATTTATTCCGAACGTCCCCATCACAATCCGTAACATTGGTTATCTTAACTAACATTATGTTATCACAAAACGCATCCGTTATAGATGTTAAGTTATTTAATTTTGGTTCGCCCTCGCAATAGTTTATATTACCTATGTCTGTAAGAAGGTTATTATTACGTAGATTTTCTAATAAAAATCATATACCGAATCTTTCGTTAGTAGGTTTAATACAATTTCCCAATAAATGGCTAACAGAGTACATTTCTTTTATACAAAAAAAAGTAGCGGAAACATGTAAACAGGACAGATTACACTTTAGGCATATAGAGGTTGTAAATATATGGATATTGTATATAAACATAGGCGAGCGGTAAGTGTAACATGTAAGTAGACACCCACATGCAAATATGGAATACCCACTATTAATATAATTCCAAATTCGACTAAATAAGTTTATAGTCTCAATATAATTAACATATTAACATTAGTACCCAAATTGTCGAAATTCTATAATTCTATTCTTAGTCCTTGTATTAGGTTTTGTACTATTAAACCCTACATTCTTATCCTGTGCAGTAGAGTAATATATGTATTTAATACAGATACGCACATTCTACAAGACCTATACATCTGTTGTATAAGCAGCAGAATAGACGTCTCATTGTGTTGTTGTAAAGTAAAACATAAATGTAAATTGTGCTGGATACAACCGGCCAGATATTAGACAGGAAATGTGTTGGAAGTGTATTGCCAAAGACAAACACCACATAGTGCAGCATGTAATCAATCCATTACTATTTAGACAAAGGTCAGTATTGGTACAACATCCGATATATTAGCGAAACCCACAATCATACTTGGAAAACAAACAGTAAAAAATTAATATTATAGTAACAGAAATAGTAAGAGTATAAGGACATAGTAATATTTAAAGTTTATAAAACAACACAAATGCAGAGACACAATAAATGACACACTCCAACACATTACGACACAGGCACAGATACTGGTTTACAGCCATTTTACACAACTTTACAGGTTCTGTCAACTGACACAAAAAATAGTTTGTAAATTGTGTAAGAAATATATGTAATATAAACAAATTTAACACAATCATAACATTTTGAGGACACAATGTTTGGATTGGGTTTGGCTAATATATCGGATGTTGTACCAATACTGACCTTTGTCTAAATAGTAATGGATTGATTACATGCTGCACTATGTGGTGTTTGTCTTTGGCAATACACTTCCAACACATTTCCAGTCTAATATCTGGCCGGTTGTATCCAGCACAATTTACATTTATGTTTTACTTTACAACAACACAATGAGACGTCTATTCTGCTGCTTATACAACAGATGTATAGGTCTTGTAGAATGTGCGTATCTGTATTAAATACATATATTACTCTACTGCACAGGATAAGAATGTAGGGTTTAATAGTACAAAACCTAATACAAGGACTAAGAATAGAATTATAGAATTTCGACAATTTGGGTACTAATGTTAATATGTTAATTATATTGAGACTATAAACTTATTTAGTCGAATTTGGAATTATATTAATAGTGGGTATTCCATATATGCATGTGGGTGTCTACTTACATGTTACACTTACCGCTCGCCTATGTTTATATACAATATCCATATATTTACAACCTCTATATGCCTATAGTGTAATCTGTCCTGTTTACATGTTTCCGCTACTTTTTTTTGTATAAAAGAAATGTACTCTGTTAGCCATTTATTGGGAAATTGTATTAAACCTACTAACGAAAGATTCGGTATATGATTTTTATTAGAAAATCTACGTAATAATAACCTTCTTACAGACATAGGTAATATAAACTATTGCGAGGGCGAACCAAAATTAAATAACTTAACATCTATAACGGATGCGTTTTGTGATAACATAATGTTAGTTAAGATAACCAATGTTACGGATTGTGATGGGGACGTTCGGAATAAATTTAAAGTTAAGAAGGAAATATGTGGCTCGTTTAATAGCTACTTACGAGGAATATTTAAAAAGTTCTCTTTAGCTCGACATGGTGTTGTGGCCAAACTACCATTCTCCTTGGAGAGGTCCTCTGGGGTCCAAAGCGAGGGTGTGTTACAAATAATAAAGAAAGATATTGACCAAATTAAACAAAAGTATGATGATCCTATAGCAATTCCCTATAAAATAGAGCTTGCAAATGTTAAAATTAAGGATTTGTTGGAAGATCTTCCAAAGATACTGCAAGATCTGGAAAAAGAAATGTACTATCTTATGGATTTCGATATAACACTAGATTTGGCTGGAATATTTAATAAAGAGGAAATGTGCCGATATCTTACAGAAAACTTTAACTTTTGCTACCAAGGGGCGTACAAGAATGGATATAATGTTATTGTAGATAATGTTAGTAAAGACTGTTTAACATGGTTTAATGTAAATAGCAGGGTAAAAATATATAATAAATTTATATGCCAGATTACAAGCCCTGGAGTAATTAAAAGTATAGGAAACCATATAATAAACTTTGTAAACTGTCCAGATGCGAGACTAAAAGAAACGTTCTCGTCTAAACTAGCTAGAGAGAATGGAATAACAAGGTTAGAGGCTACAATCTATAACTATTGTAGAGGTTTTGGTAAAGGGTTTGAACCTTTAAGAGATTGTTTAAGTCTAATAGAAGACAACAAACGGTACTTTCAAAATGCTCCATTCTATGCTGTACCTCTGCATAAGATGTGGGTGAAAGTTGCCAATCAATTACAAAACAGTTGTTGTTTAGTGTTTAACGATTTATTACAATACGCACATTGGGGTAATAGTAATACGAAAAAGATAACTGGAGTACAACTAAAACTGCCAAAAGATAGTACACAAAGGGAAAAGTTAATAAAGTATGTTCTATCTGCATTTAGCTTTAACTGTTTACCAACTAACTATGTAGAGGTAATAGAGGAGTTTCCTGATGCCATAAGTGTAAAGCATAAGTGTTACATCAAATCTGGGGGCACATGTTTTACAAAATCAAATACACCTTTCTCCACTATACCTAAACACATCAATTTAGAAGAATTAGGCTTAGTGGAAAGTCCTAACCTTACTCCCTACGTTTTAAGAAGCCGGACCAATAAACTGTACCCATACACTATTAAAGAAATAGAGCCACTTTCCAAGCCTTTCTTAGAGAGTTGTTCCAAAAAGAGGAAATTGGAATTAGAAGACATTGACAGTAATAAGCGTAAATTGGAATATGTGGAAAATACTGTTGCAGAGGAATACAAAGCACAGTTGGCTAAAGAACAAGAAAGAAGGGAAAGAGAGGATAAATTAAAAGATTACTTCCTGCGACGTTGGGAGGATCTAGAGCATTATGGACATTATATAGTGTATGCGTTTGTAGTAAACAACAAGTTTGTGGGAGTGTTGGCAGAAAAGGATGGACGGAGGGGTGTATACTATGTTAAAGGTGTCTGTAAAACTGTATTTATAGAGATAAATAAGAATAGGCAAGGTTATAGCGTGTTGCCATACAGTGGTGATTTGGACATTATTTACCTACCTACCAACGAGCCACTTGCAAGCTTTAACACTAACGGAACCGCAACATTTTATGGCAATTCCTTTCCAAAAATAGAAAACCTAAGTTTCCGTAACAATGAGTGGGATGATGTTGGACAAGAAGACATAGAGATGCAAGATATTAAAGGCAATGTTAAATTTAAAGAATGTAGTAGACTGGAGGATTTGGAATATGGTGCGGAATTATTAATAAGCGCTATTAAACAAGTCCAACATAGGGGTAGAAAAAGATATATTGTACAGTTTGCAAATATTCGTAACCTTTATGTCTCCAACCACTGGCTGGAAAGGGAGCTAGAATGTGGGAAGTTTGATTTTAACTGCAAAATTAAAATTAAGTTGGATAAAATAAAGACTACTCCAAACAAGCACAAAGAAAGATTAGTGTTTTGTGTTTAGTTGTTTTGGGTTTTAAAAATTTATTTTTTGCTATCGCATTGGCTTAAAACATATCCAAAATTTAGGCAGTTCTGACCATAAATATTTTGTAGATATATATTACTTATCAGCTGGATGTATATAATAAGCTTGTATTTATTTTTTTTAATCCAACCGTAATAGTGAATTTGGAAATGGGGTATTTACTTATGCAATGGCCAGTAATATATTGCAGTCATATTCAAAGTTTGGTTACGACAAAACAGCACTAAAAGGGACAAAATATACGGTAAATTTAGATATAGGGGATATAACAAGTCGAAAAGTAAATAAAGGAGTTATTGGTAGTAATTTACAAAATATAGTTTTGTAAAAACACAAATACCAATGTTAGTTTTTAGGTTGCGGCAAAACAAACAACACATCAACTGTATTATAGGTGGAAATAATATTGTAATTTTAGATATAATAGTTGGGGGCTATAACATATCCAAAAATAAATCAGACAATAAATGCTTAGGACAATATCCAAAGTGTAGGCAAATCGGACAATAAACAGCAAAGTCAGTTTTGGGATTACAGCAAAATAAACAAACAAAAAAGACAAAATACTGTATTATAGGGGGTAGTGGAACGTGTGGTCGTGTGGTCTTGTTACCTATATAAGAGCTATAACATATCCGAAAATAAATCAGACAGTAAATAAAGAAGTTTGAAATTGTTAGTATATTTTTCAAAATATTTTTTTAATTTGACCATTATAGTTAATTTGTCAAATGTGGATGGTGTGTACATATACACTAGCCTAGAATAATGACATATATAAATTTTAAACAAATCAGACCATAAATAAAGAAGTTGCCAATTGGCAGTATTTTTCCAAATTTTTTAAAATTTAACCGCAATATTTTTAAAATGTGGATGGTGCATATACACTAGCCTACAACAATAACATATCCAAATTTTAAACAAATCGGACAGTAAATAAAGAAGTTGGCAGTTGGCAGTATTTTTCAAAAATAATTTTTAATTTGACTGTAATAGTGAATTTGGGAAATGTAAGTGTAATTTATTAAAACACTTGCCTACGACAATAACATATCCAAGTTTTAAACAAATCGGACAGTAAATAAAGAAGTTGGCAATTGGCAGTATTTTTCAAAAATATTTTTTAATTTGACCGTAATAGTGAATTTGGGATATGTAAGTGGAATTTATTAAAACACTTGCCTAGAACAATAACATATCCAAATTTTAAATAAATCGGACAGTAAATAAAGAAGTTGGCAATTGGCAGTATTTTTCAAAACTATTTTTTAATTTGACCGTAATAGTGAATTTGGGATATGTAAGTGAAATTTATTAAAACACTTGCCTAGGTCAATAGCATATCCAAATTTTAAATAAATCGGACAGTAAATAAAGAAGTTGGCAATTGGCAGTATTTTTCAAAAATATTTTTTTATTTGACCGTAATAGTGAATTTGGGATATGTAAGTGAAATTTATTAAAACACTTGCCTAGAACAATAACATATCCAAATTGAAGACAAATCAGACAGTTAATAAAGAAGGTGGCAATTGGCAGTATTTTTCAAAAATATTTTTTAATTTGACCGTAATAGTGAATTTGGGATATGTAAGTGGAATTTATTAAAACACTTGCGTAGGACAATAACATATCCAAATTGCAGACAAATCGGACCATAAACACTAAAGATAGTTTTTTAGCCTGAATTTGAAAATTAATTTTAAAAAATATAGAGGAGGGATGGGGATGGGGACAATATATTTAATATAGGCAAGGGTTGGGTATTAATATAGGCCAACAAGGAAACTTGTGTAAGGCGGGATCGGGCGTCGGCGCAAAAACTGATCCCCATAAGAATAACATGGGAAAAAAGCGCCGATTACGGGGTTAAACCCTTAGTTCTTCTCTACTTCTATAAAAATACTTGCAAGATCAAAAACTAAGAACGTGGTGTGCATACAATAGATAATAGTAAGGAGTAAGTGGAGTAGCGTCGGTAGAGGGTAGCTGTCGTTGAGAAAACACACAACAGCTCATAGAATGTTCAGTGAAATAACACTGTTAGTGAATTCAGGTGCTAATTAAATATCAGTATTTAGTAGAGGAACTTGGATTTATATAGAATCTGTACTTCCTAATGGAGGTCAAGTAACTCTTATTCAATAGATGGAGATAATCTTCTATTATCTATTGTACATGCGCACCACGTTTTTCGTTTCAAATCTCACAAGAATTTTCACAGGGATTAAAAATTCACAATAACAAAATCTTCTAGACAATCTGAATGGGGCTAGGAATCTGAATGGAGTTCTAATTCTGAAATAATTTACACTAAAAATGTATTAAAATAATAATTTGAGAGGCCAAAAAATCAAATATAAAAAATTGTCAGACAAAAATAATTTTAAAAAATCGTTCAGTAATATATATTTATCAATATGTTCACAGACATTGTTACTTAACCTTTAAAAATACAAAGTTTACCACTCAACGTCTTTGTAGAAATGACCAAAATCTCTCCTTACTTAAAGACCTTTAGCCACTTTGTGGTTGAAGGATTCATTTTTTCATAAAGTTTGAAACCTTACAGCCCAATCTGGTGGAAAACCTCCATTTCACCGAGCGCTTGTGAGCTATGGATTTAATCCTAAATAACAATATCACTTTTTCCACTGAAGGTACTACTAAACTGGTAAATTTATTCTTTGTGAAGCCTCCAGAACTTTTGAAAAGTTAATAAATACCCCCGTCGCAGCAAACCTGAGTACTGAAAGAATTTTCATTGCATATATATCTATATATATGTATCTTGATTAATCCACTAATTACACATTAATCCACTTACCAGGATTCATAAGAAATCTCTATATATAATTCCGTAAGTCAAATTTTTGTAAAGAAATTGTGAGTGACTGGATGGCCGTAGAAGGATGGGAGGGGTATCATTTTAAAGGTCTTGACGTGAATTTTGAGGGAAAACTATTCATTTTTCTTATTTTTTTACCATAAATTCGCAACAGAATAAAACTTTTCCCATTAAAACAACATGGGGTTTAATTTGTTTACATCTTTTGAAATTAAAACAGCTGTGCCACAGAGTTAAATTAGCCTTTGATATTGATACCAGCTGTACTTATTCAGTTTGTTTACTTTTAAACTACAGCAATGTATAATTTTTAGTTATGGTGATCTATAGTTATATCTTATCGTATTTCTTCTTTTCTACCTTAATAGTAATGAACAACGGAGGAAGGCCGCGTCGCCGAGGTGTTGGCTTTCGAAATCAGCATGACAGACGACAGCGTAGGCGAGAAATTTATAATGAGGAAAGGAATGAACAACCACATCATGACGTCGAAGATACTCCTATTTTTAGATTACCACTTATAAACGAGATACCAACACACAATCTGGGCCTGATGAATGATCAATGTATGCATTGTGGTGCGTTGCACTTTGTTGAAGAGTCTACAAATGGTCACTACAACTCTTGCTGCCATAACGGTCTCATACATCTACCACAGCCTGAAAATAACAATGAACTACAACAGTTGTTTAGGAATGGACATTTTATTAAAAACATAAGACAGTATAATAATATTATATTATAATGCTAGAAAATCAGTGCTTATTTATAAATGACCAATGAAGGTTGATAAAAAACTTATGTATTTTGGTTTTTTAGGGGCTTTTGCCCCTACAAGCCCCTAGTATATTAATAAATAAGCGATATTTAAAATATTAATTATTCTCCATAAGAATAACATTTGGGATGAGTACACAGGTTTGCTGTAACAAGAAACACAAAATAGTCGGTTTTTATGCAAATATCAATAGAACTCATCTAAGTGAAGTCACATTTCAAGTTGCATCAATATAAATTGATAAATGAACCAAATAGAACATTTTAATTATTTTCCATAAGAATAACATGGGGACTGAGCACCTAGGTTTGCTGCTACGGAAACCATTTGCAAAAAATTGGTTTTTGTGCAAACAGCAATTAACCACAACCAGATGAAGCCATATACCAAATTTCGTCAGTTTATGGTCATAAATAAGTGAGATATAAAATTATTATTTTTCTCCATAAAACGTACTGCGTTTAGCACTTTCAATAAATAACTCAGTAACCAATTGACGTAGAGCAATGATCAAAATACCAAATTGTTTGTTTTTTAAGCTGAATTCATTGGTATAAAAAAATTAAAATTTGATTTATATAAAAACTACATGTGAAAACCCGAAAAAAACATGTTTGGGGTACAAAACCCCTCAAAAACCCCCCTTCAGATGGTTCGATTCGTCTGGTTTTCGAACTCGTTCAAATAAATTTTGCTTTACACATTTTTACCAAATTTCATTAAGATCGGACCTTTTTTCGAGGGTTATCGAGCTTACGGACATACACACACACACACACACACACACACACACACACACACACACACACACACACACACACACACACACACACACACACACACACACACACACACACATATATATATATATATATATACATAAATTTGAACGAATGGTGTTTTTGGCATCTGGGGACCTCAAAACGAAAATTGATCATGGTCTCGGGCTTAGGTCTTACCGTGAGACCTACGGTAACAGCTTCTTCCCTATAGGGGAAATTCGCTAAAGAGGTTACAGTGGTTTTATAGACCCATACTGAGAACTGAAGACGGATTATAAGATAGGTAACCTTTTTCATTAACTGATGCATGTATTGGTCGTACATGTAATCCCCCTTAACACTGACCTATATAAAGCTCTATAAGGCTTCTATCTAGCCAATCACCGGGCAAGGTCTAGGCGGTGCGGAACTGATGGGAGTTAATTGGCCAGCTGAGTACGCCCCGTGATTGGAATTTCGAAAACTTGGAGAACCAAGGATTTAATCACCTGGGAGTTTAGAAAGATGTTTTTGGTTTTAGCGAATTTCCCCTATAGGAAAGAAGCTCTTACCATAAGCCTCATGGTAAGACTTAAGCCCGAGATCACGAGAACTTTTGATTTGAGGTCCCCAGATGCCAAAAACACCATTCGTTCAAATTCATATAAATACATGTTTATATATATATATATATAAATATAAATATATATATATATATATATATATATATATATATATATGAGTGTGTGTGTGTGTGTCCGTAAGCACGATAACTCTCGTAAAAAAGGTCCGATCTCAATGAAATTTGATATAAATGTGTAAAGTACCATTTGTTTGAACGACTTCGAAAACCAGACGAATGCACCATCCGAAGGGGGGTTTTGGGGGGGTTTTGTACCCTAAAAATGGTTTTTGGGGTTTCCTCATGTAATTTTTATTTAAACCAAATCATAATTAATAACATTAAATTTAGCATAACAAATTTGGTATTTTGATCATTGCTCTACGTCAATTGGTGTAAGATATTGAAAGTGCTAAACACAGTACGTTGTCTAATGTTATTCTTAATCTTAATGGAGAAAAAGAAAAATTGTATACCTTGCTTATTTATGAACATAAACTGGCAAAATTTAGTATATGGCTTCATCTGGTTGTGGTTTATTGTTGTTGGTACAAAAAACAATTGTTTGCCCATGGTTCCCGTAGCAGCAAACCTAGGTACTTGGTCCCCATGTTATTCTTATGGAAAATAATAGAAATATTATATATCGCTTATTTATGAATGTATATGGATGAAACATGGTATGTGACTTCACGAAGATGAGTTCTATTGATATTTGCATAAAACCCCATTATTTTGTGTTCCTTGTTGCAGCAGACCTGCGCACTCATCCTCAATGCTATTCATAATAATTAAAATTGTATTTATCGCTTATTTGTGAATATATTTTTATGAAACTTGGGATGCAGCTTTATGTGGTATTAAGACATATATTATGCATTGGAAATTCGCTGAGTACGCAGGTTTGCTGCGACGGGGGTATTTACGTTTGTAGTTGTTTGCAAATTTCAGGAGCAGTTGATTTAGTCATTCAGACTGCCTCCTCTCAATATAGTAAAGTCATAAAGTCAAAACTGTAAACCAATTAGTATCAGGGAGGTAACATGTCATATTCTAAGACACGACTAAAAGTCATACACTCTTCAAGGCGAATGGATGCAATTTCAAAACCCAATGAATTTAAATAATAATAACAACTTCACACAGGATTAATTATAAACATGATTACAGTGGACGTTGTTACCACAGCATTCACACACGTGATGTTCTTTTGCATCATATAAATCATTATAAGCTGTAATTGCTATAATTACACGTCTCCAACGTAAAACCTTTATTCAGACTGCCAGTCTAATATGCAGTATAAATATAATATGCAGTATAAATATAATATGCAGTATAAATATAATATGCAGTATAAATCATCGTTTGATTAGTAAAAATGGCTTTGCTCAAGTGTAATATTTCATGTATAATTTCTTCCCTAAGGCTGAATAAGTTAAATAGATTGTATTTAATTATTTAAGATTCGGTTTACATCCACTTTGTATAACAAGCTATTATTGAAAGCTGTAGAATATAAACAGTTATGTAAAGTTGGTATTTATTTTTTTTGTTCATAGTTTGTTTTTCAGAAAGGAATCACCATTGCAGCTTTGACAGGTGAAATACCATGTGAACAGAATGAAACGTATTCTACAAATGTAATCTGGCTGGTTTGAGTGCTCGCCTCACAATAAAAGTTCGTCTAATCGGATCCTGCATGAGTAAACCCTGAACATTTTCCTGGTGCTGGATCTAGCTGACATTCGTTGGGCTTTCAGATAATGATATTCATAACTAGAAGTTACCCGCATTCTTCGCCCCGCGAATTATTTACAAAAACTATGACAGTTGTGTTTGCTGCATTCTGTGGTTAGCACGTGGAACTACTACGAATCGATATCAGCTGTTTGTATTTTTATCAGCACAAACAAAAATTAATGACCATAAAGGCGGTCCCACACTTCTCGCGAACACGCCCGAACATTCGGCCGAACTCCGAATGTTCGGAGTATTCGCGAGAAGTGTGGGAGCTGCACGAACGTTTGAATACATACGGGAACACACGGGACGAAATGTTCAGTGAACATTTGGGAGAATGTTCGGCCGAATGTTTAGGCCTGTTCGCGAGAAGTGTGGGACCGCCTTAAGGAATACATGGAAAATTTAAACCCTCAAGGGGAAAAGCTCTATAGGATAATCACAACTTTAATACGCCAATGTTACTCAGAACTATCAAGTACCTCTCTGCCAAATGTCAGCTCAATCAGTCCAGTGATTAGAACGTGATTGAGCCACAAATATTTAAACAAACAAACTGAACAAACAGTACTATCTAAACATACAAATAAACTTACAAACTTTCACATTTATAATGTTAGTAGGGAATCACGTCTGCCTTAAATTGTAAACAGACTCGGGTTCGATCTACACACAGTACAGTAGCGAGATATGCTGTCTTAAGCAAACTCCTGGAATTGTATCACAGTGTAAACTAACAAGACTGTATATGAACTGCTGGTTAATCAGTACATTCGAGCAACTACACGATCATAGAGCAATCAGGTTTTGTTGTCAAATAAGCTGCTCAATTGAAACTATTACATTTGGCACTGTTTTTTGTTTATATTATTGTTTTATAACGAAACATTATCCGCAAACAGATGATATCCGACCATTCGAAAGCCATCAAGGAGTTGTAGCTATCCGAACCAACGTGGGGGATAATCCGAACAGTGATATTGGCGCTATCCTTGATACATGTATCCCCACTAAGATGAGTTTATCTCCAGACTCAACTAATTGGAAGGAAAATTGAGGTCAAAAAACCTTAAACTGGAAGGTCAAAGTCGCATGTGGCAACCAGGTCATCGACCCCCAAACCGGCGCTTCTAGTTTGGGACTTTGGTCTAGCATTCCAGTCGTTAAGTCGGATATCTGATACTTGTAGCAGAGGTTCCTCTTGGGGATTACCATTCCTTATGGATATTTCAACGTCCCGCGGAATTAAATGGGAATCGATGATGTGGGATGTTTCGGACGGCCATAATTTGTTGGACAGCTAATTATAGTTCAAGCCACGTGCTTGGCGCCTGGGAAAGGCGAGAAGCAACTCAAATTTATCGTAAATAAAAGTAGACAATACAAGAATAACAAAAAGCAATGTTTTAAAAGTAAATTAATTAATTTTGTTTTTTTACAAAAGTATACTGTAACAATAATGGTACTAAGCCAAATAGTACCATTCCAAAGCATACGCTAAAGGCAGTCCCACACTTCCCGCGAACACGCCTGAACATTCGGCCGAACATTCTCCCGAATGTTCACTGAACATTCGGTCCCGTATGTTCCCGCATGTATTCGAAATCTTGTGCAGCTCCCAAACTTCTCGCGAATACTCCGAACATTCGTGTTCGCGAGAAGTGTGGGACCGCCTTAACCAGGCGTCAAGCACTGTGGCCCGAACTGTACAATTTTCGTTCTTTACTAAATATCTGAATGAATCGTGCCAATGATAAACACCAATGAATTTGCAATATTTCCAATCGATATCTATATCGATTGTCAGTCGACGAATACAACTTTGATATACACCATGTCGGTACTTGTTAGGAGCAGTTTTTATTTGGTAGGGTTTGCAAAGTTTTAACTATCATAGCTTTCTAAGTTTTAACCTTAGCTAAAAAGCAAGTGTTTTTTAATAACATGTGTGACAATTTGGATTATTTGTGTAAATCCGTCTTATGTAAAGAGGTATGATACAACAAAAACAAAAAATAAACAATACCTCGTATAAATCAATTTTCAAATTGCTGCAAGCGAATTTTTAATTTTGATTTTAAACCAAAGAACACAAGATTAAAAATTGTACTTGACTACGAACCAACATGTAGACATTCTTTTGTCCCATGTCATTCTAATGCTGAATAAATACAATTCTAAATACTCCTTATTTTTTTATTAACATATTTCTATGAAACTTAATTATGTGCCTTAATATTTATATTTGCATTGAAACCCCATTTTTAGAACCTGCGTAATCGGTTTAATGTTATTCTTTGGAAGATATATAACGTGTTATCACGTTAATTTATCACTGCATCTTGATGAAACTAGGCAAGCCGGGTTATGTGTTGATGAGGTATATACATTTGCATTGGGGATTGAGTACGCAGGTTTGTTGCAAAGGGGTATTATTTTTAAATTTAAAAATTCCTCTGGCAAGTAAATGTCCTCTTAAATATTACTATTAGTGAATTTCCTATGGAAAAGTGAAACATTAGCATGACCCGCACGGTGAAACTTAAGCCCGGGACCACCAGAGATTATTATACTAATTATTATTAATTTATTATTAGAATAAATTATTGTACGTAAAATTCCAAAAACGTTGAGCCTTTCCTCATTATTCTAGCACAAGTATTTACAGAGTTATTACAGAAAATGTTAATTTTCTTAACACAGTACGTTGTCTTATGGGGATTTTACCCTGGAAAAGGATTTAATATCTTGATGTAGTTTTATCACTCCCCATACCCCTATACCATCTTGTTATCCTGTCTATACCTCCTCTTAACCTTAAAATGTACAACATTACCATCCTAATAGTGAATTTTAATATAACCAGGAGCATCAGGACAGCCAACAAATAAAATTATTAAATTTTCAAAAAATATGTTACCAGTGTTGTTTTACACCCTTTATCAGATTTTTTAAAGGTTTTAATGCGGAAATTCACTTCCCTCACGTCAGCGTGCTGCGTGCGAACTCGTTTTAGCGAATTTCCCCTATAGGGAAGAAGCTATTACCGTAGGTCTCATGGTAAGACTTAAGCTCGAGACCATGATAACTTTTCGTTTTGAGGTCCCCAGATGCCAAAAACACTATTCGTTCATGTATACATGTATATACATATATACATATATACATGTATACATGTATATACATATATATATATATATATATATATATATGTGTGTGTCCGTTAACACGATAACTTGAGTAAAAAACGTCCGATTTTGATGAAATTTGGCTCAAACGTGTAAAATGACATTCATGACTTTAAGTTAAAAACTTAATTTTGGTTTTGACCATGTATAGAGCTTAACAAATAATATAGTATTTTTAATTATTAACCTAGGTTAAGTGGTTGCGGATAAATTCAAAAAACCTACTCATAAAATCTCCCATGTTAATCTTATGGGAAAAAGGTTTTTGGCTTTTCCTCAGTTTATTTTAATGTCAACTTCACATTTGCTTGTACTAATCTGTTCAGTTTCACAAAACAATCATTTTGGTGTTTAAATTGTGATTCTACGCCCAACCGTAGCAGAGATATTCAAATTGCTAAACACAGTACGTTGTCCAATGTTATCCTTATGGAGAATAAATAAAATTTGATATCTCGATTATTTATGAATGTATGTTGATGAAATTTGGTATGTGGCTTCTCGTAGTACTGGTATATTGATATTTGCACAAAAAATTGATTTTTAGTTGATTTTTCCCGTAGCAGTAAACCTGCGTACTCAGCCCCCATGTTATTCTTATGGGGAATAAGTAAAATGTAATGACTCCCTTAATTATGAACATAAATTAATAAAACTTGGTATGTAGCATCACTTGGTTGAGTTATATTTATAATTATATAAAACCCCATTTTTTTGTTTCTTGTTGCAGCAAACCTGCTTTCTCAGCCCCCATGTTATTCCTATGGAGAATAACTAAAATGTTATATGGTGCTTATTTATGATTGAATATTGATGAAACTTGGTATGTGGCTTCGCCTAGTTAAATTATATTTACATTTGCATAAAAACCAATTGTTTGTGGTCCTTGTTTCAGCAAACCTACGTACTCATTACCAATGATATTCTTATGGAGAATAATTAAAAACGCTTATATGTGAATATATTTTTATGAAACTTGTTATGAGGCTTTATGTGGTATTAAGACATATATTATGCATTGTAAATTCGCTCTGAGTACGCAGGTTTGCTGCGACGGGGGTATTTAACTTGTACTGATCTGTAGTTTGTGCCTGCGTGATCCCCACGAGGAAAACGGATACCGGCTAAGTTTACTTAGTTGTAGAGAGGGCAGAAATGTGTTTAAAAATTAAAAGTTTTGTCCTTAAATGAACCCTTATATTATCCCTTAAGGTTCCTTAGTTAGTGAGGTCCATTTAAAATTTACAACAACCAAAATCCAATCATGAGTCTCGGTTTGAGAACATTTGTTTCCAAACCTCCATCTCCTCCTGCTCCGGAAGACTCCCCGGTCTGCCCTAAGGTCATGCATGATGTGGGACGAGGTCCTGGTGGACGTAAACCCCAGTGCTACCGGAGAGTCATCTACTTAGGAAGGTCCAAGGTCCCAGGACAATGTCGGCGCAGAAGTTAGGCATACAACGTTTTGAAACAGACGCGTGCAGATCGTTCCAAAGTTGCGCCTGGTTGACGATGCGCAGTTACATCTTCCCCCCTTCATACGCCAGCTTACCGATCTGCATTTACTTATAAACATATATTATAACTAGTGGCTTAGCCCCTAAACTCGCTCCAATATTCTGCCTCAACCAAGGAGGTTTATTAGCATTACTGGAGGTAACACTGCTTAACAATTTTACTCGAAAAATTGAGCAAAATTGGTAAAAGTGAGCCAGTGATTTTGTTAGGTTGTAAGGTGTTTTGTTTTGACTGATGAGGCAAATTTCTCGTTCTTTGAACTATCCTGATTCGTTGTTTTATTCCTATAAGGTAATCTACTCATGTAAGTCACTGGAATAAAAGTAATACAAGCTGAAACAAATCAGTTTTTTCGTTTGATTCATGTATCTAATCTTGCCGAGAAATAAGATTGATTACGAGCAATTAAACAAATACAAGTTTATCAATGTTCAAATCATGAATAGCTATTTGTGTGTTTCACTTTGTCGACTCGTTCGATTCCAGCGAGTAGTTCTTTGCTTCACCAACATTTTGCAAAGAACGGCTCGCAATTTTGTTCATCAGTGTTGCCTCTAGTATTACCAATAGAACTCCTTGGCCTTGCCTCATCTGAGGGCAATAAAACATTACAAGTAGGAACACATGTCAGTTTTTAAACAAAGTAGACACTTAATTACATGATTTAATGTAAACAAAGAAGAGGTTTTAAATCCTCACACTTTTCTTATGGGGGATGCTTTACGTTATTACTCGTTTGCTGGTAAATGTTTAGAAATACTATTATTTTTCCCGACTCCCTGGGATCAAGACCTTTAATTTGTGCCGTCTCCCACCATCCTGCGATTTTCCAAACTCCCACAATTTTGACTTAAAAATTTCGCTCACAGAATTATATATAAAGAAGATTTGAACTGTTTAAATTTGAATCGCTGTTCTTTTATCATCAGGGAAGGATGTGTGTCTGTGTGAGAAATGAGCAGATCGGCAACGTGACAACTCTGACCAAGCTGGCGCATTTACAATCTAGTATCATAACATTAAACTGTCTGCAAAGTCAGGAAGAGTTATATCCAAGAATAACAGTACTAGACAATCTTCAGTGAAGAGTGTGACATTTTAGGTTGAAGTGATAAATGAGATTCTGATGTTATCACTCTGAAAAAAACTCAAGACCTGAAAATCGATATTTATACCTTAAATATATCTTTATTTCCTCCCTCCTTAACTTTCACGTTATTAAATACCTCCAGTAATCAAATGTTTACTGCCCTTGAATAGCTTATTATCCAAGGTAGTTTCAAGGGATCCAGTTTACCAGTTTGAAAACGTTTTGTTATTTTAAAAATCAACGTCTTACTAAATCCATTTATCGTAATAGACTTAAGAAATTTTAGCCCATTACCCAAAATATTCTTTCTTGTTTCAATCGCTCTGATACAAAATCAAAATCTTGCATTTTAAGCCTACTAATCCGAACAACCTACGCCACAACCAGTTTTAATCCCTAGACCACTAAAGCACTCCAACGTTGACACAACCGAGGCTTATTATAAGGCAATTAAACACTGATTATGAGCGTAAAACGAGTGTGATGCTTTGTGTGACCTTGGTGATGACTAAACCAACTGATTCGTCAGCCACGATCTTGAATTCATAGGATTGACCAATAACAGCTGGATTTAGTTTCCAACTATCATATCCTTCCAATTTCTGGAAACACTTAGTTTTTGTAACGCTTTAACCACTACGATATTTAGCCTTTGATCACTAAAAATCCCTGACAAGGGATAAATCCCCCAAAAAACTAAGGGTATATTGGAGTGGACTCACCAAGTAACCAATAACAGCTGGATTCAGTTTCGAGCTATTAAAACATTTAATTATTTCGAAAACCTTAAATTGCGAACGTTCTAATCACTACGCTATCTAGCCTTTGAGTTCCAAAAGTCCCTGGCAAGGGATCAATCTCTCAAAAGGAAACATTAGGGTATGTTGGAGCAGACTTACCAAGTGACCAATGACAGCTGGATCCAGTTTCGATCACATTTCAATTCCCGGCCAACCTTAGATTGCGAAGGTTTTAACCACTACGCTATCTAGCCTTTGAATCCTAAAAATCCCTGGCAAGGGATAAATACCTCAAAAGGAAACAATGGTGTATGTTGGAGCGGACTTTCCGAGTGACCAATGACAGCTGGATTCAGTTTCTAGCTAATAAAACATTTCAATATCTGGCAAACCTTAGATTGCAAACGTTCTCTACCCACTACGCTATCCAGCCTTGGTGGTCCAAACATCCCCGGCAAGGGAAACACTGGGGCACGGCACGTTACCGTGTGACCCGGTTGTTGAATAACCTGTTGTAGGTCAGCTTGCGCAACGCCGGGGAGTCGGGGATCGGATGAAAGCAAACTGGCTTACATCAGAGTTCCTTCCGCGTCTGGAGAGGATCTTACTTTCACCGAGATCTGGCGGTCCTTCGTCAGGTTGTGCAACTGCGCGGGCAGGCGGCTTGCAGTGGCACCACACTGGGAGGTTGAAACTTTGTAGAAGGGTATGAAAAATCTAGAGGCGATTAAAAGGTTTTATAATGAATTTGGAACAAGTATTGAACATAGATAGTGCAATCTACAAGGGTTGAAATATTCACATGACAGATCTAGAAGCAATAAAAAGGTTTGAGGATGAACTTAGAGGAAGTTTTGAAGACAAGATGTGCAACTAAATAATCGTAGACGACTTGCAGTGTCACCACACAAGGAGTTGGAAAACCTTTTAAAAGGGTTAAAATACTCGCATGATAAATCTAGAGATGATGAATTTAGAGCAAGGCTTGAACATAGATGATGCAATTACAAATTCACAGGCGGCTTGCAGTGGTGCCTCACTGAGAGATGGAACCAGATTCTACAAGGCTTGAGATACTAGTAAGACAGGCAATTAAAAGGTCTGATGATGAATTTAGAGCAAGTCTTGAAGACAGGTTGTGCAACTGCACACTCGCGAGTTGCAGGGGTGCCACCCAGGGAGATGGAAAGCTTCAGATTCTACTAGGGTTGAGATACTAGCATGATAGATGTAGAGGCAATTAAAAGGTTTGACGATGAATTTAGAGCGTCTTAAACATTGGTGGTGCAATTGCAAATTCACAGGCGGCTTGCAGCGGTGCCACACTGAGATATGGAACCCTTCAGACTCTACAAGGCTGAGATTCTAGTATGACCGATCTAGAGGTATTTAAACGATTTGATGACGAATTTACAGCAAGGCTTGAACATGTATGGTGCTGTTACAAACGATTCTGATGGGTGAAACACTTTGGAGACCAATCCAGAGAGGTTGAAATTTAGAAAGTCTAAGGCCTTGAAAATGCTTGAATGATCGATTTAGAGCGAGTCTGTAATCCATACTGAGCTACTGAAAAGACTCGAAGACTTTCACTGCAATGACACCACACTGACGGATGAACAGAATTGAGAATCGACCCAGAAAGATTTTAAAGGTCACAAAAGGGTTGAATGATCAATGTATAGCACAGGGTTTATTTAAGGAAGATACAAACGTTCTGAGCTTTGTTCTTGTGTTGTCACACTGAAGATTGAAATACAGAGGGCATGACCAACCAGGATGGGTTAAAAATGGAAAATGGATAGTCTAGGAAAATATTTGAACAGTCAGTATAGACCAAGTATTGAATCCAAGTTGAGCTACTGTAGATGAGGCTTTGTACCACACTTATGGATGAAAATAAGATAAGGTACAAAACCCCAAAAGGTACACATTGACAGTATAGCAAACTTGTAAGAAATTTATACGTTTTAGAGGCACACAATTGCCGAACAAAAATCAAAACATTATGTTGGTAATATAAAAATGATTCAACCTGAGTGTTAAAACGCCATTACTCACAAACAACTCATTTAATACCTACAAATCAATAGGGACCGCATAAAAATTAATATACGAAAATAACGGGTTCGATTTACAGCTTACCTTCTATAGTGAGGCCGTCAACTAAACTAACAGATTATTACTTACTCGGGTAGTCAGACAGGTTACGGATGACTTTGGAGGCGTTAGACAAGACTAAGGTCTGAAACTTGATAGCCTATTAAATTTCGGAAATTGCCGCTCTCCTCGTGAATGCAGGTCAAGATTTCTATGTGTCGTTTCACTTCCGATGTCGGAAGGGACTTATCACCTAGGGATTAACGAATTGATTAGCGAGGCAGTAAAAAATATGTTACATCTTGGATTTTGATGACCTAGGAAAAGTAGAGGGATAACGACGGGGACACTCACTTAACACGTGTCGACTACGAAGGTAATAAACGGTACCAGGAAACTGACACATTCTTTCTCCCTTTTAGCGCAACTTCAATGAATACATTACTTTTTATTTACTAAATATAGAATATAAAGTATAGATCAATGTACATAACATTTTCTGAAATAGTTGTTTTCAGAAATATCCACCAAACCCCATTTTGAGAGGCACTACAGAATCCGTTGCTACACAAAGTGGTTTTGAGAGGGGAATGCCCCATTGCCCCCCAGGGTTAAGCTGCAACATATTTCGCATATCCTCTGTTGTTCAATGCTAACTTGACCTGCATATTAAGTTTAAACTAAATTGACCAGTAAATAAGAGAGAAATGATAAGTTTTGTATTCCCCATAAGAATAACATTAGACAATGTGATGCGTTTACCGCAAAATGAAAATTTCAATTTTCCCCGCAACCAGAAATTGTAGAATAATAATTCAAAATACTAAATTATTTAGTTTTTTTTAGTTCTTTTTAATGGTGATAAGTAATCTTTTTGAACATTTGTGGTTTTTTATACAAAAATTTAAATAACTGAATTTGGGATGTTTTAAGTCCTGTGATTTCTGAACCCGAATTTTTCCAGGAATGCGAGTGGTGTCATTTTGTTGGAAACGTAAAGCTCTACAAACCACCAAAGTTTAATCAAAATTGTTAGAGCCAATTTTGAGAAATTCGGATTTTTCATATTTTTTTGGGGGGATAATTACCCTTAAAAATACAAATGAAAAACAAAATACTGGAGATATCGTGGTTTAGTACCTACATACAAAAATTCATGAAAATTCTCCAATTGGTGTGGGCTCTAGCTCTCTACACTTCCAGATAGATAGACAGACATCACGTAAAAATCACTTTTTTGGGTTCAGGGAGGACCAAAACGAATATTTCCACTAACAAAATTCCACATTCGAACATTTTGACGAAAACAATACTTTTTCCATATACTATGTATAAGTGGAGAAAGTAAAAACGTCTCAAGTGTGAACTTGACGTGCTTAATCTACTGGGATAAACGTGTTCCTTTACCTAATAACGTGGAAAAATTCCATTGGAAAACGATAGAACTGGATTTTATCTCGTTGATCGTTAAAACGCTGTACGTTAATTCTTGACATTAACCTTTTTTCGTAAAAGCCAACGTTTATAAGGGACCTTGCAATTATTTCTTTCTTAAAAGTGATCGGAAAGTAACTGAATCGAAGCTTTGTATATATGTATATATATATATTCATACAACATATAATTAGGGTTATCACACGATCAAATGTAAATCATCAAATGATTGCATACATAATAATTTGCACAAAGGTAACGATAATAGTGATTAAATTTCCCGTTAAAATATCATTGCTTAAAAATGTTTGGCTTCAATAAATATTTATTGTATTGATCAGTTGCAAAAGTCGTAGAAAATACTAGAACCATTACTAACGTACAAACCGTGAATAACTGAATGTTTGAAACAAGTTGTGCAATGGCATCCTCTACACTAGCGAGTACGGCATTTAATTTCAGGTCAATAATAGCTGATTAATTGCAAATTTTCAGAGTAAAATCAAGCAAATTGTGAATGATTACTTCAAAATATGTATGCAATTATTGTAATTGCAATAATTGGAAATTGAAATTTATCAGTCGTTAATAATCCGATCTTAATTCGATTTAAACCATCTTTTAGAAAATGGCGTTGCACTACTTTTTTGTATTTTTTAATTGTTTTAAAATATTTATGGCTTTTAAGCTTTACACACAATAACGGCTGCTATTCTGAAATGGTGCAAAATTGATACATTTATACTTAATATTCCAAACCGAAATCGGTCATATTAGTACTCATTCATGTACTAAGTTTGAAATTTATGCCTTACCAGGTTAATAATATGAGTTTAATTATGCAAATTACACATACAGACACACAGTTGAAAAACTAAACGTTTTAGGACAATCCTTCTCAAAAAAACATTTCTTCATTTATGTATACGTTAACATATCCCGAAGCCCTGAAACCTTCATCAGTAACAGTGTATGTTACAAAATAACTTCTCACTAATGGTTATGGTAAAATAGCACTGATGGTTATGAGTACTAACCACATCAAACCTGACCAAACCTAATTACCCGCCAAACCACTGGTTTATAAGTACTAAACTACGTTCTGGCGGTCAGCTGGTTGACGCCATCTTCATTAAGGCTGTTTAGAGGCGCGTGACAATAGCCTTTACGGTTTAGCGGTCTTTGGTGGCGCCGGCGTCGCGAGTTCCCACACTCAAGGACGAGCGCACTGCGCAACAGAGGACGGTGATAAGAATAGTACCAGGGAGCTTTGCTATTGAAGGGTGTTTAGTTGCTGCGGTTAAAACACTCCATGGTGCTAAGGATAATACCAGGGAATTGAGCTTAGCTATGGAAGGGCGTTTAGTTGAAACACTCTAGGAGGACGGCACTATGATAATACTAGAAGGTCGAGCTTTGCTTTGGAAGGACATTTATGCGTTTTAGTTACACACTATAAGAGGAGGGTGCTAAGGAACCAGGGGATTGATATTTGCTTTGCTATGGACGGGCGTTTAGTTGGTTAGGACGATTAGGATAATACTAGGAGGTCGAGCTTTGCTTTGGAAGAGCATTTAGTCGCTTTATATATAACATTCAAGGAGTATTGTGTTAAAAACAATATCAGGTCAAGCTTTGCTATTGAAGGGCATTTGGTCGCTTTAGTTATAACACTCCAGGAGCACGGTGCTAAGGATAATACCAGGGAATTGAGCTTCGCTATGGAAAAGCCTTTAGTTGAAACACTCTAGAAGGATGGTACTGGGATAATCCTAGGGGGTCGTGCTTTGTTTTGGAATTTCATTTAGTCACTTTAGTTTTGAACACTCTAGGAGGATAACATCAGAGGTCAAGATTTGTTATGAAATGGCATTTAGTCAAACTTATTAGAAAATCTTTTCGCCATGAACATTGTTACGTGTTTTACGTGACGAGTTTGCTATTTTGCGACTGTTTTTACAAAGGAATTTCGCACGCTCTTTCTTACCAAGTGGAGAATTACATACATTCCGCACACTTTAAAACATGGGAATGGCTCCACCAAGGTACCAATACTTGGTCTAGGTATTACGTGCTCAAGCATTGACACACCTGTACCAGTGCGTTTATTCTACTTGTAACTTGTTAAGTTCTCGTGATGGATAGTCTGACATTTTCTCAACCCAGCGTATTAAACTTGTTGGTGATTTCATTCGATTCAATGTGAAATTTAAAATCCCGTACAGGACTTAGTTTAGTTCCCATCCCGAGATAGCGCAGCCACTGCAAAGCTTTTCCTCTTTCCGCCATCTTTTTCACGTCTTAAAAGCTTATTAGTGAATTTCCTTTGGAAAGTGAACTATTAGCATGACCCGCACGGTGAAACTTAAGCCCGGGACCACCATAGAATTTCCTAACGTGACCCCCTGAACACGTTTTGGGGGGTCGTTCAAAATTGTATATATATATGTATATATATATATATATATATATATATATATATATATATACATATATATATGTGTGTTTGCACTCTAGCGGTCGCATTTTTTGTCCGATTTACTTCAAATTTGGTAGGGACATTCCTTTCTGTAATCAGTTGGACAAGTTCGTTGGGCAAAACAATCGGAAAACTCTAAACCCCTTTTTTGGGGATTAATCTTTCAAATTTTGGGTTTTTGGGCCCAAAAAGGGTCATAAAAGCCCCAGAAGTAAAATCTATGCATGTAAAAAGATGGGAATTAGTGAGGCGAAAGTTTTAAGCCCTCTCTTGTCATTTTATCATACATATTTACCGAGTTATTAAAGAAAATGTGTATCGACTAAACACAGTACGTTGTCTTATGGGGATTTTACACTAGGAAAGCCTGTTATTCCCTTGTTGGAGTACTTTTATCATCCCCAGCAACCTCACGCCTACTTTAAAGCCTGACTGGACCTTCGCCTAACCTTATAATGCGCAAAATTGTATTCCCAGCATTGCAGGTAAATAGAACCAGGAGCATCAGAACAGCCAAAAATCAATATTTTCAGATTTGAATAATTGGAATAATTGGATATTTTTAACTGATTTTGAGTTGTTATAGTTTTTTATTTGGAAATTCACTTCCCTCACGTCAGCGTGCTGCGTGCGAACTCGTTTTATAATTATAACGTACTTTGATAAAACCGTTTAATTCAATATCTCAAATGGTAAAAAAAGCTTTCACGTTGTGTCTCGTATCACCAAGTTACGGATAAATGGTCTTTTCTCCCCCACAAATATAAATCTACATTCCTTTTAACTTTTTCTTAAAAACTCTCCTTTTCACAGTGATTTCATACAATTGTTCAAAACTCAAAAATCACTTCCTTCTGTGGTAAATTATAAACAAAACAAACTTATTTTCACTATTTGGAGTCGCAGCACACGTAATGTTTCCCCAAGGAAAAACTAAACAAAACAACAAACAATAAAACAAGTATAGTTCCGGACAGCAGTTAAGCACAGTTCTAGGCCAAACTGAGCAGAACACAGGCACAGACACTGCCTTGGGCTTAACTGAGGACCTGCTTTGTTTATGAATCTTCCTCAATAAAGTCCTCGGCCGACTTCCGGCGGGCACGGACGCCGCTGACCTCAGGAGGACCGCGGGCAATGCAGGACGACGTGAGGATAAGAACCGGGCTTTACTACCCGGTAGAGGTTAAAGAAGATATTTGGCCATAAACGAGTCAATGTTTCCCAGGTTTATCTAGACTGCTTCATCCCAGTTAGCGCTTAAGGTTGTGGCAAGTTTTAAAATTTCTTAAAAAGGTTTGTGCAACGCTGTGAAAAAACCTTATTTTGGAAAACCCCCCAAAAAGGGTTTCACAATTTTAAACAATTACAAGTCCCAATGAAAGCATTGCATAAACATTGCCACCGGTCAAATGGACCATTTTTAAAACCTTTTATAAGGTTTTTAGCGAATTTCCTCTATAGGGAAGAAGCTATTACCGTAGTCGGCATGGTAAGACCTAGGCCCGGGACCATGATAACTTTTCGTTTTGAGGTCCCCAGACCCCAAAAACACCATTCGTTCGAAACTGTATATATATATATATATGTGTGTGTGTGTGTGTGTCCGTGGGTGCGATAGCTATCGTAAAAACGGTCCGATTTTGATGAAATTTGGTACAAACGTGTAAAGCAGCATTTATGACTTTAAGTTCGAAAACCAGACGGATCGACCTATCCGAAGGGGTATTTTGGGGGGGTTTTGTACCCCAGAAATGGGTTTTTTGAGTTTCTTACATACAATTTTTGAAAAAGCTTAAAAAACGCACAATTTGATGTTTTAATCATTGCTCTACGTCAATTGGTTACTGAGATATTGAAAGTGCTAAACACAGTACGTTGTCCAATGTTATTCTTATGGAGGATAAGAAAAATTGTATATCTCGCTTATTTATCAACTTATCCTGAGGAAACTTGGTATATTGCTTCATTTCATTGTGGTCTATTGATATTTGCACAAAAACCCACTTTTTGGCCGATAGTTCCCGTAGCAGCAAACCTGCATACTCAGCCCCATGTTATTCTTATGGAGAATAATTAACTTGTTATGTCCTGTAATTATGAACATAAATTAATAGAACTTGGTATGTGGCTTTACCTAGTTGAGTTATATTGATATTTGTATAAAAGCCCATTTTTAGTGTTCCTTATTTCAGCAAACCTGCATACTCAGCCGCCATGTTATTCTTATGGAGAATAATTAAAATGTCATAAATCGCTTATTTATAAATGTATATTGATGAAACTTGGTATGTCGCTTTATGTGGTATTAAGATAAATTAATATGGATTGGAAATTCGCTGAGTATGCAGGTTTGCTGCTACGGGGGTATCCATTTTAATTGTCAAGGCTATGTAAACTTAAGCTTCTTTTTTTACCTGGTGAAAATGCTTGCTGGAGGCCTTTTAGAGGCCTTTCGTCTAGTCTACCTCTGATAATTTGTACTCCAATATAAAATGATTAGTTTAAAAATAAAATTGTTTACCAAAAAGTGAATTCTCTTTCATAAACACTTTTCCTGCGAAAGTTTGATCCCTTTGATGAATCATTTTTCCATCATCCCAACCGTCACAGATATACCTTTTATCTAGTAAATCTTAGCCCTCTTAAAATAAACCATATTCGATCTTAGCTTGATTTAAGTGAACTAAGTTAGCTATCTTAACCTTTTAACCGTAATAAAGTTCGATATTCATTGAGTAAGTTACTCGTCTAATAGAGCTAGATTAATTTTAATAAATGATTCCTTTTTGCCCCAAAAACTGGAAGAAATCACTATATAATATGAATCTATTTTATATTTCCAATTCAAAAGCATTTACTGCTTCCTCGTAATTACTATGTTTGTGTCTAGTCTGAACTAATATCATTTTATTAATAGCGTTTTATGTCAATGCAATGAGCCACGAGCTACAGCTCCCGGGGTTTTGATAAGTTTGACTATCAAAGGCAACTGTTTTGACAGGGGAATGATCAGCTATACAACAACAAAGTGCGTCTGTTGTGTCAAAATACAATGACACTTTTATGGTGTGTGCAGTGCTTGGTGAAATTATGATTTAATAATTCATATAACTTCTACTTAATTTCCTAAGGAATCTATTGTGTGGTCGGATACGTTTTAACGAATTTCCCCAATAGGGAAGAAGCCATTACCGTAGTCGGCATGGTAAGACCTAGGCCCGGGACCATGATAACCTTTCGTTTTGAGGTCACCAGATGCCAAAAACACCATTCGTTCAAAAATATATATGTGTGTGTGTGTGTGTGTGTGTGTGTGTGTGTGTGTGTGTGTGTGTGTGTGTGTGTGTGTGTGTCCGTGGGTGCGATAACTCTCGTAAAAATGATCCGATTTTGATGAAATTTGATACAAACATGTAAAGCAACATTTATGACGTTAAGTTCGAAAACCAGACAGATCGCTCTATCCAAAGAGGTATTTTGGGAGGGTTTTGTACCCCAAAAATGTTTTTTTTTATTTTTTACATATAATATTTTAGTAAATCCAATTTTATTTTAGACCATTAAATTCAGCTTAAAAACAAACAATTTGGTGTTTTGATCATTGCTCTACGTCAATTGGTTACCGAGATATTGAAAGTGCTAAACACAGTACGTTGTCCAATGTCATTCTTATGGAGAATAAGACAAATTGTATATCCCGCTTATTTCTCAACTTATCCTCATAAAACTTTGTATATTGCTTCATATCGTTGTGGTTTATTGATATTTGCTCTAAAAAACATTTTTTCCTACAGTTTCCGTAGCAGCAAACCTGCGTACTCAGCCCCCATGTTATTCTTATGGAGAATAAGTAACGTGTTATCTCCCTTAATTATGAACATAAATTAATACAATTTTGTATGTGGCTTTACCTATTTGAGTTATATTGATATTTGTATAAAACCCCATTTTTCGTGTTCCTTCCTTCAGAAAACCTGCATACTCATCCGCCATGTTATTATTATGGAGAATAATTAAAATGTCATATATCGTTTATTTATGAATGTATATTAATGAAACTTGGTATTTGGTTTTATGTGGTATCAAGATACATATATATGCATTGGAAACTCGCTGAGTACGCAGGTTTCCTGCTACGGGGGTATTTATTACGTGACTAGTTTTAACGATTGAGGAGTCAAATCAAAGGGGGTCTCCTCTAGATGTTTCGAAAGCAATTTATGTTTACATAAGGCCTTTGACCCACTGGCCCTCAAAGTTCCCACGTTGTTCTTCAGGTAGAAATTGTTCCTGGGTTTGTGTCACAATTGTTTGATTCAAATCGTGAATTTAAATAAATACCTTGTAATAAACATTTATAACTATAGCCTATTGGGCTCCAGCTGGAATTTTCGTCCTTCGGCCCTTATTTATTTATGACAAAAAATAAATAAACGACTGAGAAAGAATATTTCTAACCTTCTAAGATGAGTTTTTAATCACACGAATATGAGAATCCGAACGATTTCACACGCCTTTAGTTTAAATCTTCCCTTTCACGTCTGTTACTACAGTTTTTACTTTCATAAGTCTTCCTACATCTCTATGATTTATAAGTGTTCTGTCACAATTCCATCTCGATCGACGTATAGTTTAAGCGGTTTCGGGTAAACCAAATATAAACACCAAACCCTTCTAAATAATTATGGAAAATTATCCTCCTTAGCTAGCAACCACAAATCGTGAAATACAAAGAAGAAAAGGAAAGGAAGGATAGAAAGGGAAACCACTAAATACTCTGAGAGGATGTACAGGGAAGCTGAGTGTTCCGGGGTCAGGAAACCGTTTGATAGAAGCAGGAGAGAAGTAATTTCAAAGTCTGATAATACTACAGATCAAAACGGGAAATTAATTCACTAATAAAAATACAAATTGTTATTTAAAATTGCAACTAACTCTTTCTTTGTGACAGTAAGGATATCTTATATAAAAACTGTGCTGAACCTGTCCATTAGTGGAGACGTGAGAACAAGTTTGTGACGTTACGGAGTCTGGAATCTGATTGCGTCTTCAGGTGTGAAGGATGATTAAAACATAAGTGTACTTGTTGTAATGTCCACCACAGCGATAACGTTCGCGATCGCGTTAATTCCGTCAACTTGATAGCTATGTAAATCCTAAACCACTGGACTGTGATGTTAAAATGTTGCATGGACTTAGCTTACATACCACGTTGACATATAGAACTGATATTGTCCACATCCAACCATCCCACAGATCCTTTAAGATCTAATGCAAATATGGTAGGATATCATTTATAAAATTACCAGCTGTAGTTGATTGTCAGTTATAGGGCAAAGGAAGTCATATGGTAAAAATAAACAAAGATTTGAAAGTACTGGTCAGGTTAATACTTGTAATGTGTTTTAATTTGTTAGAGCGAAGCCGCAATTAACCGCTAGTTACGAGTAAATTTGTGGCTTTTTCTTTGTTGCGGATGCGGGAATTACGCAACAAAGTATTTAAGCTTAGTTCAAAAATGTATAACAAAATTAAAATGAAAGAATTATTATTTACAAAACACACGGAAAAGCACTAGACATTAACACTGTAACTAAGACACGTTTAAACCCACAGTTGATCTAGTGACGCTTTAGTTAGTGCAACGATTAACTAAACCTGGGCAACCACCCACACAGCCACTGCCAGTTGAGGCAGTTTTGTGTCCAAACCAACGAGGCATAGAAATCACACGTTTCTCATCAACGACACAAAACCCACAGCGAATCGTTTGCTCACGTTCCCAGTACTGTCAGAAGCGTGAGCAACAGTGACGCAGCGTTACGTAACGTCACGTTAGCCCGGTTGCAGTGTGACGCTGTGGGGGAGGGCATGACGAGGGGGAGATACCTGACACAACTCCTGAACTGAGCACCGAGTCAAAACCAACCCCCGTGAAAGAAATACCTTTACTGTGCTTCGGACAGTGCTAAAAACCCAACTGATGTCAGTTATCTAAATTATTAAATCATCTCACGTAGGCAAATTCTGGAATAGATCCTAAAAAGGGCCTTACTCTACAAGGAAGGGGTACATAAGACCCTACCTTCCCTGGGATTTCCCCATAAATATATACCGTTTTTTTTGTAAATTCCAATAAATAATCGTCATGGAATGAATATTATTCCAGTGGCAAATGACTATACACTAAGTTTATCATGTGATTTTTAATTTAAAACAAATCATATGTTTCATTATTTTTAATGTTATTGTTTTTGTTTACCAAATAATTTTGTAACTGGGATTGATATACAAAATAAAACTTTTAATTTCTGTATAACCTTTCTTCTTTAAAAGTAATTAAACAACTTTTTTATTATTTTATTTTATGTTGGCCTGATGATGACTAGTGTGACTGGTCGAAATCGATAGCCTAGTACCATATTTTATAAATGTTTACCGTCTGTATGTGAATCAGTATAAGTGTAATTATATCTTAACTGTTGTAAGAAGTCTTTTATTATATCCCAAAAGTAATTAATTAAGGAAATGAAGACCTATAAACGGCTATATTATAGTTATAATGTATTAGTATCCAGGCGAAGCGCTAGCTGTCGCTTCGATAAATATGAAACGAAATCACTCGTAGCACGCTGACGTGAGGGAAGTGAATTTCCAAAATTAAAACCTTAAAATATCAAATAAAGGGTTTAAACCAACACTGGTTACATTTTTTAATTGAAAAATTTTATTTATTGGCTGTTTTGATGCTCCTGGTTATATTTAAATTCACTAATAGAACGCCAATGTTGTACATTATAAAATTAAAAGGAGGTATTATCAGGAAGTTGGTATAGGGGTATGGGGGAATGATAAAACGATATTAAGATATGAAAACATCCTTTTACAGTGTAAAATCCCCAGAAGACAACGTACTGTATTTTGACAATTAACATTTTCTTTCATAACTCGGTAAGTACTTATGCTAGAATAATGAAGGAGGGCTTAAAGTCTTCGGATCTTAACGTACAATAAGTTAATGTGCAATAAGTGTACATTTGGGGCTTTTATGATCCTGTTTGGGCCCAAAACTCAAAATTTGAAAACTTAAAATCCCCAAAAAGGGGGTTAGAGTTTTTCGATTGTTTTGCCGAACGAACTTGTCCAACTGATTATAAAAAGGAATGTCTCTACCAAATTTGAAGTAAATCGGACAAAAATCGCGACCACTAGAGTGCGAACGCATATATATAACGTTTTTAGAGACCCCTCAAAATGTGTTCAGGGGGTCACGTTAGGAACTTTTATGGTGGTCTCGTGCTTAGGTCTTACCATGCTAATAGTTCACTTTTCCGTAGGAAATTCACCAGTAATGACATTTACTTCCACCACCATAATTATACAAATAATTATAAAATTGACTAGGAAATGTCTGCTGATTTTAAAATTAATCTGATCAGCAAAAAAATACATTAAAAACAACTAAGAGACACCTAAATATATGAGTCTAGTTCTACTTAAATGTCTACATGTAAGACTTTTTCACCTACTGTGGCGTATCACTATCGACGAGTACATACCAGTTTATCATTTACATCTTATCTCCATTTTCAAATAATATTTCATGCTTAAAACTCTATCCCACTGATCCATAGACCTACTGACATGGATCGATGAAGCCTCAAGGTCAGCTATAAAAAAGCCTCCACAATTTTGATGAATGAAAATGTACTAAATCATGCAAAAATACGTAATGAATAACATAGAAATGTTGCCAGTTGCGCGGAGTCCTATGTTTGTTTAGGTGAGACGTTTCCAATGTGAGGGCGTCTTTCAAAAGATGCTTTGTTAAACAAATGTAATGAACAATATTGGATCGAAAGGAATCAGGAAGTGATAGAAAAGACCAGGGGGCGGAGCCGTTGGGTTGGAAAACTATTCAAAATATTTTGGTCCCCAACAACGCGGTATGGTCCAGGAGCAGTTTCGAGGAGCCGTTGTCGAAATCCTCTATGCACTAGCCCTACTCTACTTTATTAGTATTGATTTATGTACGTTTGATCTATTCTTTTATTAAAGATGTCCTTTAAGCTCCTTGTGGGCCGCAACAAATTCAAAAAACAAATTCAGTACTTGTGTTTTGATCTTAAATAGCTAGTTTTAAAATCAAGTAAGTTTGCCAATATAAAAAATAACACGAAGTTACAAATAGATAAACACGATAGAATGTTTCACTGCTCAAATTTAATTGTTTTAATTGTTAACATTGTAAAGTTCTTAATCGAAATAGATTTTACAGCTTTTGAAACATGCAAAACTGCTATCATACTTAATTTAGGGGTTACCCTCGTTTGGGAAAGTTTCTTTTCAATGGGTTTCCCCTCAGGTATAGCATCCCTTAAAGCGTCCCTTAGGCTGTTATCAGCCGCAATTGTCTTAAGTGCCAGATAAAGTCATCTTGCCAGGAGCCTCTGATAACCATCCATTAGCTCTGAACAGATAATGCCTCGTTTTACAACGCAACACGGGATCCTTAGCTGTACAGTAATTGCGCCATTGTTGGTTTAACGCAGCCCGTGACGTACAATTTTAAAATATCCTGCCCGCATTTATCCTATACTCTAATATGAGTAAGGTTTGCTTGTATGTTTGCTTGTTTGCTTGCGACACTGATCTCAAAAACGGCTCCAACGATTTCCTTCAAATGTTTGAAATAACTAATTTCTAGGATAAAAATAAGTTATAGACAGGCCTCATCCCCAGGAAAAATCAAATAATGTAAAAAATTGAAATTAAAAGTTTAAAAAATTAACATTGGGCTTATGGATTTCCAAATCAAAACAAAAGAATTCTAACAGCTGTTCATAATCAACCAGGGTACTGTCAAAGTAATACTCATGTTGTTTATGATTATTAACATGTGGTTTCCTGAGAGCAGAGATTAAAAGATTTGAGTGAAGATTATATATCGCCTATAGAGTATTAAAATAAATTAAAGGGACATTGAGCTATAAATAACAACTGGAGTGACCTTTAAAATGTAGAAAAGAGGCAAATGAGTTATACAAATCTGATTAGCAGCAGGGGGAGGTGGTGAAATATTATTCCAAGTCATCTAAACAAACTGACTGGCCTTCCCCCAAGCAAAGCTCGGCCCCCAGGTACTTTATAACTATAACATGGAAGCATGTTAACACTAGGTTGGGAAAGGGTTTCAATCTATTAGCACGAAATTTAAACTAGGTCAAGGTAACGGGGCTTAAAATCAAAGTCTATTACACCAAAAGAGATTCAAATACAAGAACGTAGAGCAGAAGCAAAAATATCAAAATACGAAACGATTTTTAAAATCCATTTTTATTCATATATCTTGGACAATGCATCCATCAAAACTCGATCCTCTTGTTATAAACCTAGGAGCCGAGTATTGCTCAGGGGAAAATTATGTATTCCAAATTTACCATGTGATAGCTCACTGTTTTTGTTTTTTTAGCTTTAAAATTGTTGCGGTTTGAAACTTCACTAGCCCATGTAAACATTTTCATTTTTAAAATCATTTTTCCTAAAAAATGTACTTTTGGGTTAGGGATTTTTCTAGTCGGTGTCTGATGCCCTAAACCCTAATTTTAGGTAAAACCTTGCTTGTTATTTCGATTAGCTTACGGATATTAGCTATCTGTCTACCAAAGAGCAGCTCAATCGGTTAAGAAGTTGGAGCATGATTGAGCCACAAACAAACTCACCGAATTTCAGCTTTATACAAATATTAGGTATGATTATTCAAACAAACTAATATCAAAAGTAGATTATAATTTTTCGCTCGGGAGAAAATTAGGGATATTTTACAGCATACCGAGGGATAAACTGGTATTTTTAACGAATTCTGTGGTACTTTTTCCCTTAAGTGTCACAGCCCTGTATTGTTATGCCACCCTTTACTCGCGTAGTCAGGAAGAGAAAGGCGCAAGTTACGGTGTTGATTTATGGCCATATCGCCGTAAAGTGCTTGAAAGGAAGTTGGTCCTTACGGAACGATGATGCGGCTTACGCGACGGGATTGTCTCGGAGGCAGCGGTGATAAAACCGTCAGTTAGGTAACGTTTAGCGCAGCAGCGTATTGTTCCGTGTGTCCAGAATATTCCGTGGATTCCAAGATTTTCCCTGACTTTCCCGTGTTTTCCTGGGTTTTCCCTGATACGGGATTCCCTAACTTTCCCGAGTTTTCCTATGTTTTCCTTGACACGGGATCCCCTGAATTTTATGTTTTTCTGGGTTTTCCCTAATGGCATTCCCTGACTCTCCCGAGTTTTCCTGGATTTTCCATGAAACGGGATCCCTGACTTTCCCGTATTTTCCTGGTTTTTCCCTGATACGGGATTCCCTAACTTTCCCGAATTTTCCTATGTTTTCCCTGACACGGGATTCCCTGAATTTTATGTTTTTTGGAGGTTTCCCTAATGGCATTCCCTGCCTTTCCCGTATTTTCCTGGGTTTTCCCTGACACGGGACCCCTGATTTTCCTGAATGTTCCCTCACACGGGATACCCTGACTTTCCAAAGTTTTCCTATGTTTTCCCTGACACGGGATTCCCTGAATTTTCTATTGTCCTGGTTTTTTCCTTAATGGGATTCCATGACTTTCCCATATTTTCCTGGGTTTTCCCTGACACGGGACCCCTGATTTTCCTGAATGTTCCCTCACACGGAATTCCCTGACTTTTCCCAACTCATTAAGGGTTTTCCATAAACGTTTCCTCTTTTTCCTAGTCTTATATTTTACCTAGCGGACCTGTTGCATTGAATCGAGCAATCAGCTGTTCTCACTTTTATCCTGTATTTTACAGTATCATCACCTGTATTAGAATGCAACTGAATTCAAATTATTCCCCATGTTAATCTTATAGGAAACACTAACTTTGCGGCCCGTGCCCTTCATGATACAAATATGGAAATTGAAAACAAATACTAATCTGGTCCATGTTTTAATCCTTAATCTCAATCGGTCCAGGAATAACGAAGGAGTTCTGTTTACAAAAATCGGCTTACCGAATTATTGATAGAAGAAGATAAGTTATATAGTATTAAGTATGATGACTATCGCTTTATGTACTTATACCGACTACTTAAGCGGTTGCCACGTCATATCAGAGGCACTAGGGCGATTTCAAAACTTTAACGGACCTTTGCCGGAAGGTTACACTAACTGAACCATTATTATATGAATTATTAAAAATCACTTCAAAACTATCTGTCAACTTTAACATTGGTAAACATATTTTGTTGTGGTGGCAATAACAAATATTGTTATTGTTAATTTATAGTTTGGTTTATCCCTTTCATGCGCACTGCTTCACAGTGATAGTAGCTCAGTACAGTGCATCAGACAACTCTACTCCAATCACCAATAGTAAACACAGCAGTTCAATGACTGTTTGTACTTAGTATCTCTTATCAGTACACCACAGTTGTATGTAGTTCGATAGACTCTTATGGGGAACTAAAGGAAATTCAACATTAGATTTTAAACCAAACCATTTCTGAATGAAGGAAATTCCTTATTGTTTTCCAGATAAAAACTAAATTCCTCACTGTATTTTGTTGAGTAATCTGACCTTGATGTTGAACGATTGGGACAGTATTTCCTCCTCAGGGGTTTTCATCCCACTTTAGTTACATTTGAACGACCCGGGGATAAAATGGGATTGTGGGATAGTGTGGGATAGTTTGGATAAATAAGCTATGTACAATTTTGACACTAATAAAATTCGTAATAAATCGTCCTAACAATAAAATCCATTAAATTTATCCAACATAAATCTATGACAGGTTTTCAGCCATAAAATCAAATTTTGATCAAAATCATACATTTCAGGAAGTGGTTTCATTATATGGTAGGGTAGGTTTACAGGGTTTGAACACAGTCTACTAGTGTTTTACGTTTACCAACACTATAACCAAGGCTGTTGGTAACTATAACCAAGACTGTTGGTAACTATAACCACGACTGTTGGTAACTATAACCACGACTGTTGGTAACTATAACCAAGAGATTGTTGTTCAATACGTGATTATTTTAATATTTGGGTGGATCAGTGAAAAAGTATAACCCAACAAAAACATGTCAAATAGAATTTCCCTAGAAATCAATTTTTAAAAATCTGTTAGTTTTCAATTTCAACTAAACTATACAAGAAAATTTAACTATGACTAGAAGATGTATAAACCAACTAATATTCAGTGGTAAATATTTTTACAAACTCAAAGATACAAGGGGTATTATATTTTTTAAATATATCTGTGGGATAGTTTTCACCGCGGAATGGAACCTTGGATTGAGAATGTTATTGTTTAGATGTTAAAGTCTCTATATCCAACTTAGATCTCATTTATCTGTTTTTTTTTACTTTTTTCTTTACCTCATCCGACTTAAAACAAGTCTTATCATTAATATTCCTGGTGTTAAAATGCCAAAAGATTACAATTTGACAGTTCCCTACTCTACGTTATGGACCATGGATGATTACCAGTTGTTAGGGTATGAACTACACTACTACGTCACAATAGGTTCCGGCGTTGGCTGAGTATATCTGTGCATCACGCCCAGTACGGGTCATGGATTTTCTCAACATGATTGGAGCCAAATCGATTTTCACTGCTGCAAATATAACTCATCAGAGAGCATGATGAAAGATGAACTCTTGAGGAATCCTGGACAGTAGTTAAGGCAGATTTGTTTTTAAGCGCGAGATAGAAGAAGCTACAAACCTTCCCCGAGCAAAGATTGGCACCTGGTACTGAATTTAATTTAAATTCGCCTTTACGACCCCACTCCATGGTACTTCAAAGCATCAATAAATCGTATGAAAGGGTTATATTAATTAAATTGTTTATTTAGCATATGTTGAACACATAACACAACACAACATCAACGCTAGCACCCAGTGTGCTCGATCTAGAAAATTGTAGGTTATCAGCTTTGGAGGTCTATTTCGATTTGAACATCATGTGAACAAACCGAGCTCATGGAATAAAAACAAACAACCTACGGTTTTACATAGAGAGGAGTTTAGGAATGTCATGTGACCCGTATTTTCGTCGAGCCTGTTGCTCTTTTTTGGCTGGATTCTTGAGACGACGGTCTCTTGCCCATAACAATTAGATATAACCGTTTTGACCACAGATACCTTTGTGTCCTGTACGTTGTTGCTCTATTATTTGTTTCCGTGCCTATCCTATACTCGAATACGATCAATGGCTGTAAATTAGAAAGTTTTATCTCGGAATCCAGCAAAAGGATTTTGTTAAAGCTTTGGAACTAGGGGCGTTTGGACCTAAACAATATATTGTTAAAAATCTCAACCCCAGAAAAATTAATATTTTGTTAAAAATCTCATTATAAGTTTTAACATTATGCTTATGACTTTTAAATTAAAACAAAATAATCACAACAGATGTGAATAAATGATAGTAAATTGTCAAAGTAGCACTTACATATGGTAAGTACTTACATATCGTAGCACTTACATATGGTAATTATCGACAAGTAATTTAATGAAAACAGTGACTAGAACTATTGAATAAATATTGCAAATATACATATTTTTCACCCAAGAACCTGAACGAATATTACTGAGCATAACTCGGTCTCCCTGGAAAATAAATTTATTTTATTTTTTTATAAAGCTGAAAGTCAGCATCAGTTGTAATTAAAAAGGATCTCTTGCAGATTTCGCAGATTTCAACTGTCGAGTGGGAGGTCCTTTATCTAAACTTCAGATTCTCAGTTTTTCTGGTATTGTCCGTCTGGTTGACCAGATTCGGTTAGACCCTTAGTAAGAAGCCTTATTGAAGCCTAAGGGGGGAATGGGAGCCAGGACGAAAGTAGTTCTAGGACTGTCGAAGGCTGGCACAACATGGAATCCTTACGCACTGGGAGACCTTCAAAATTCTTTCCTCCTGGAGTCCTGCACAGAATTTCCTTCGCCGAGTTACGAAACCGCCAAAACCTAACCGCCTCTCTATTCACATCTTAACAGAGCACGCCCTGAGGAACCTCAAGCCATTTCTCCATCTCAATCAAAAAGGGAGCGCCCGACGAAACAAGTGGCAATGATATAACACAATGTACAATAGTGTTTGGTTACCCAACATGCATTACACCTGATGTGGCAGGTGTGCGCGCGCGCGCGCGTGTGTGTGTGTGTGTGTGTGTGTGTACACTTGTGGGGACCTGAGCGGGGCCCCATTAGAGAGGACCGCGTCCATGTTTCCACCCGAGGGATTTTCATCGCATATAAGGGATATTTTAATGTTTTTATTATCGATTGTGGGATATTTTGGACGACCTATATATTTACTTACAATAAACTATTATAACATAGTTTCTAATATTCGTTTTAATATGTTGCCAATCATAATCAGCATTAAATTTGTAATACTTAAATATTTGTACTTTCAAAGCCCGTCCCCCACAATGGATTATCCCAATTTTTTTATTTATGGATCATTTAAAAGTACGACAAAAATACCTAGCAATTTCAGTGAGCAGAATTTCGATATCATAAATAATTAAAGTATGGAAAAATTGTAAATATTAAATAGTATGAAATTGTATTGAAGAATTCCCTCAATTTTCTCGGTTTGAAATATCAAAATTTTGCTCACTGAAATCACTGGATAAATGTGTTCTCATTTGAACGTAAATCAGCAATTTCGGATTATCCATTGAGGTGGGAGGGACTGTAAATTTCAAATTTCCCTGATGGGAGAAGCAGGTAGAGTCGCCAAAAGTTTCGTGACCGAAGCCCGCTCCACAATACAATGAGATTCAAAAATTTTACTCGATTATAAACCACCTAATATAAATCCACACTGATTTTATAATCTCACGGGAAAATAAGGGATTTCCTAGGGATATTTTCAGAGATGGTCGAGGGATAAATTAATATTCTTTTATGAATTCCGCGGGATATTTATTCACCGTGTGACACTTGTCACAGCTCGTGGCCGTGCTCGCGCGTGCGTGCCGTATTACACAATTACACAGCCCGCTCCACATATTATAGGGTTGTATAACAGTCTGGGCTGGAATACCAGACCTCATGTAACACTGGTACACTGACCCGGTTGGCCCATCCAAACCTGTAATTGGAATTTCGGGAAACGCATTACGGACTCGCCGCGCTTTTGGGGAAAGAAGGAAGCGGACCTGTTATTATTTCGGACGTGTTTCCAAGTTGTAGGAAGTAATACACTTGTATTCCACTTCCTACAATGATTTGGATAACAACACATTTTTGGTTGCGAAAACAAAAACTTTTCCCAGCAAAATTCGGACCCATTTTTATAGGCTCTTCTTTTTATAAAGACCTTATTCAAGCCCTTTCTAAGTGGTTGCCATAGTTTGACAATATGCGTTTTGAAAACGGTGACAAAAACGAAAACCTACCCACGTTTTGTTTGTACATTATTTGTAAATTATATTTCCTATGATTTAGATACAGCAAACATTTGTGAATTATTTTCGTCAGTTATATTCGATTTGCGTAGTTACTATATAGTTATTGTGTGTCCTAGATTCGGGAATTGTAGTTTCGATTAAACTACCACTGTAGGAAAGAACCGATATTATTTTTAAGAAAATAAATTTTGGGAAGTGAAATTTCCAGTTTCGATACCCCCTGCTTAAATAACGCAGAGTAACGCTATGGACCCTTAGTTAGTTGCGTAATATGTATGCCCTTAATCGTTCAGTTGCCCCATTTCAACTCTCTCACAAAAGGTAATTTGCTTGGGTAATATTTCTCAAAACTCTATCCAATTTTTAAACTCCTTGGAATAAAAGTACCCCAAACTAAACCAAATTTTCAAACACCCAGAAATAGAATCTAAGTACTTTTCTACGTCATTCTTTTAATCAAATCCCGTTACTCATAAGAGAGCATCCGACTTGTAAAAGGCCTCGATTGTAGAGAAAGTTGCTGGGAAGCATTTACACAACTACATCTTATGTCAGTTGTTGGACTTTACACCAGGAAGGTGACTCTATTTGAGAATGGGATACCCCAATAAAAAGGAAAGACATTCACCAACATAACACCAGGCATGCATCCAGATAAGCTACCACTTTCCCACAGAACATTGCACTAGAAGAAGTCAATTTACATTGGCAGAACACTCAATAATCTGCTTCCTGGGGACATGAGAAGCCAAGCAGATAAGAAACTGAAGACAGCCCTCAGCAACTGTTGGTGAAAAAACCCTTCTACTCTCTGGAGCTCCCAATGAAGAGACATCCTTCCATTGAACTGATTCTAAACCGATGTTGTGAATCAGTATGGGGCCATACACATATTACGTAACGTATTTAATGGGGGAGGGGGAATGGCGTAGCGTTATGCTGCGTTATATGGGAGGGGGGTTTGGATCAGCGTTACGTAACTCACACATATTAACCCTAAGAGCTGACGCACTCCCGTATCTTTTGATACTGTTATAAATCGTTCAAAATTAAAAAATAAACAAATTGATATCTAAATGAAAGTTACAGTTTGTTACATAAAAAGTTTGTTATAAGTCAATACTATTTTAATAACAGTTAAACTAAAAATAAATACATAACGTGTTTTTAGTAAGTTCTGTATTGCTTTACACCTATATTTTGTGTTGTTTTAGAGTGTAAAATCATGACTGGATACAGCAATGCCGTCCACATCTTAAGGTTTTTAAGGTGTGTTGTATTTGTATTAGTTATGAATTAAATTTGTAACGTTTTAGCTGAGATTGTTTATTTTTTGCTTATATTATTAGTAACAGTCTTGTTTGTTTGTATACATTTTGCTTTGAAATAAGTTATAAAAAATGTTGCTAAAAGAAAGTCATTTAAAGTTTAATGATTAATTGAAATCCATTCTCCAAATTGTTAATATAACGATGTTTAACAGGTTTAAGCTGTTTTAAAGTTTACTATGGTTGATTTACGTAACACATAGGAGGGTATGGGGGGAGTTTGCTCAAGCGTTATGGTGCGTTACATGGGGGAGGGGAAGGTCTGAAATGACGAAAGAATGCGTTACGTAATATGTGTATGGCCCCTATTGACGCCATTACAAACCTTGAAGTTTTGTAAATAACTATCAAATTAGTGAATTTCCTTTGGAAAGTGAACTATTAGCATGACCCGCACGGTGAAACTTAAGCCCGGGACCACCATAGAAGTTCCTAACGTGACCCCCTGAACACGTTTTGGGGGGTCGTTCAAAATTGTATATATATATATATATATATACAATTTGGTACGTTCCTTTCTGTAATCAATTGGACAAGTTCGTTGGGCAAAACAATCGGAAAACTCTAAACCCCTTTTTTGGGAATTAATCTTTAAAATGTTGGGTTTTTGGGCCCAAAAAGGGTCATAAAAGCCCCGTATGTAAATTTAATTCATGTAAAAAGATGGGAATTAGTGAGGCGAAAGTTTTAAGCCCTCTCTCGTCATTCTAGCATTAATATTTACCGAGTTATTAAAGAAAATGTGTTTCGACTAAACACAGAACGTTGTCTTATAGGGGTTTTACACTAGAAAAGCCTGTTATTCCTTTATTAGAGTACTTTTATCATCCCCAGCAACCTCACACCTACTTTCAAGCCTGTCTGGACCTTCTCCTAACATTATAATGCACAAAATTGTATTCGCAGCTTTGCAGGTAAATGAAACCAGGAGCATCAGAACAGCCAAAAAATCACTGTTTTCAGATTTTAATAAAAATTGGAATAAATGTACATTTTTACACTGATTTTGAGTTTTAAAAGTTTTTAAGTGGAAATTCACTTCCCTCACGTCAGCGTGCTGCGTGCGAACTCGTTTTAATTTGACGTAGTTCGCATTTCTTCATTAGGAGACCTCCGACGCCTTGACGCCTAGGAGTACTGATAATAACCTTATCACCATCACCATTACAATTTCAGTCAGTCAACAGCGTGTCATTATCTGGTTATGACGGTTCGAATCTGAATCTCATAAATACTTCAGACAAGTAATCGCCGCTAATGAAGAACATGCATTGACCTCCTCACCCCATCGCGACGTCGACGATACTGCTGCATCTTTATTGACGTCTGTGCTTTGTTTCGGCGGAACGCTGTCGAATGGGTGCCGATGAGCTCGCTGGTGCCGTCACTGCTGAGGAGATGGCTTGAACGCTATTAAACAAGAGTATCCTATACTCTAATACGAGTAAGGTTTGCTTGTATGCTTGCTTGCGACACTGATCTCAAAAACGGCTCCAACGATTTCCTTCAAATGTTCAAAATAACTCATTTCTGAGATAAAAATAAGTTCTAAACAGGCCTCATCCCCAGGAAAAATCAAATAATGTTAAAAAAATAAAATAAAAAATTAAAAAAATTAACATTGGACTTATGGAGTTTTAAATCAACACAAAAGAATTGCAACAGCTGTTCATAATCAACCAGGGAACTGTCGAAGTAATACTCATGTTGTATATGATTATTAACATGTGATTTCCTGAGAGCATAGATTAAAATATTTGAGTGAAGATTACATATATAGAGTATTAAAATAAATCAAAGGGACATTGAGCCATAAATAAGAACTGGAGTGACCTTAAAAATGTAGAAAAGAGGCAAATGAGTTGTACAAATCTGATTTATCAGTAGGGGGAAGTAGTGAAATATGTTCCAAGTCATCTAAACAAACTGACTGGCCTTCCCCTGAGCAAAGCTCGGCCTCTCATGTAATTACGGGAAAATACTGACCACGACCTTTCGTTTTTATGATAGCACCTGGGGCCGAGCTTTGCTCGGGGAAGGTCAATCAGATTGTTTATATTACTTGGAGTAATATTTCACCACTTCCTCCTACTGATTAGCAGATTTGTACAGCTCATTTGCCTCTTTTATATATTTTTAAGGTCACTCCAGTTGTTATTCATAGCTCATGTCCCTTTGATTTATATTACCAATCTATATGTGTAATCTTCATTCAAAGATTTTAAATCTAACTCTCAGGAAACCACATGCTAAAAATACCCCCGTAGCAGCAAACCTGCTTACTCAGCGAATTTCCAATGCATATGTATCTTAATACCACATAAAGCCACATACCAAGTTTCATCAATATACATTCATAAATAAACGATTTATGACATTTTAATTATTCTCCATAAGAATAACATGGCAGCTGAGTATGCAGGTTTGCTGGAGGAAGGAATACAAAAAATGGGGTTTTATACAAATATCAATATAACTCATTTAGGTAAAGCCACATACCAAATTTCATTAATTTATTTTCATAATTAAGGGAGATAACACGTTACTTATTCTCCATAAGAATAACATGGGGCTGAGTACGCAGGTTTGCTGCTACGGGAGCCTTTGGAAAAAATTGTTTTTTTGAGAAAATATCAATGGTCCAGACCAGATCAAGACCAGATGAAGCCGTATACCAAGTTTCGTCAGTATACATTCATAAATAAGCGAGATATAAAATTGTTCTTTTCCTCCATAAGAATAACATTAGACAACGTACTGTGTTTAGCACTTTCAATATCTCGGTAACCAATTGACGTAGAGAAATGATCAAAATACCAAATTGTGTGTTTTTTAAAGCTGAATCCACTGGTAAAAACTAAAATTTGACCATTTCCAAAATTATATGTACAAAATTCAAAAACCCCATTTTTGGGGTACAAAACCTCCCCAAAATACCCCTTCGGATAGAGCGATCTGGCTGGTTTTCGAACTTAAAGTCATAAATGTTGCTTTACACGTTTATACCAAATTTCATCAAAATCGGATAATTTTTACAAGAGTTATCGTGCTCACGGACACACATATATATATATATATATATATATATATATATATATATATCTATATATATATACAGTTTCGAACGAATGGTGTTTTTGGGGTCTGGGGACCTCAAAACGAAAAGTTATCATGGTCCCGGGCCTAGGTCTTACCATGCCGACTACGGTAATAGCTTCTTCCCTATAAGGGAAATTCGCTAATAATAAAGATCATGAGCATTACTTTGACCTTCACTAATTTATCATAAACAGCTGTTATGATTCTTTTGTTTTGATTTAAAACTCAAATTTGTGTTAATTTTTGTAATTTTTCAAATTCGTTGTTTTAAATTGTTTAATTTTTTCTGGGGATGAGACCTGTCTATAACTTATTTTTAACCCCAATATATAAGCCCTTCATAGGTTTTAATTACAACTTTTTAAGGAAATCGTTGAAGCTGTTTTTGAGATCAGAGTTGCAATCAAGCAAACCTTACCCATATTATAGTATAGGATTGGCAAAGTATTGTATTGAGAGATTTTATCACGTTGACCGTTAAACACCATTACGTTTCATTGATAGTTTCTAGGTTGGCTGTGTCAGTCAACAAGATCAAAATACATAGAGTACGCAAGCATATTTCAATTGCCAAAAAAGTGAAGCCTACATTATGGCCACCATTTTCCCCTCTGCGCTCTCCATGCTATGCCCTGCTAACCACAGACTATAAAATAATGCAATCTGCAATTTACGACTAAACCATCTAAATCGTTTATGAGTTACACTTTCGATCGCAAAGAAGAAAATTAAATATTTTATTTTTAACAGCAAATATTGTTTCAAATATAATTTGTCTATCATACTTTAGCTGGAAACTACCCTTTCTCTGTAGTTTGTGTACACAAACATCCTCCAGTGAGGCTTCACTTGTTCACCCCAGACAAGGACTCTACATGTATTAAGATTGTTGTGTCGATAATCAGTGGATGATCATTAGAGGAGGTAACGTTCCCCTCAGCCCTTCGTTTACTAGCTATCAAGACGATTAGCTAAAGGTGACGATTACGATAAGTTACGTAACACCAAAGAGTGTTATGCTACCTTAGGCTGCGTCGCGTTAAAGGTATTTCTGTTGTCGTAGGTAATGTCAGCAGTTATGTTACGCAACGTAGGGTTGAAGTGGGGAGAATTATGTAAAGCAAAAAAGGGTTTTGTAACGAAGTACTACGTTACGCTAAGGTCGTACACCTTATTAATTTACGTAACGCTAAACTACAGCTGGAGTTTTGGCGTTACAACAATGAGACGTTCGAATGGTATCATGTTACGTAGGTCCTTATTAGCGAAACACCATTTAAGTTTAAGTTATTTTTTAAAAATATTATTTGACTAGCTATTATCCGCAGGCATCGCCCCGCGAATTATTTATAAAAACTATGACAGTTTTGTGAGCTGCATTCTGTGGTTAGCCTGTGGAACTACTACGAATCAAGATCAGCTGTTTGTATTTTCATCAGCTCAAACAAAAATGAGTTTGCACGCAGCACGCTGACATGAGAAAAGTAAATTTCCACAAAAAACTTTTAAAACTCAAAATCTGTGTAAAAACATACATTTATTCCAATTTTTATTGAAATCTGAAAACATTGGTTTTTTGGCTGTTCTGATGCTCCTGGTTTCATTTACCTGCAATGCTGGGAATACAATTATGCGCATTATAATGTTAGGAGAAGGTCCAGGCAGGCTTGAAAGTAGGTGTGAGTTGCTGGGGATGATAAAAGTACTCTAACAAAGGAATAACAGGCTTTTCTAGTGTAAAACCCCCATAAGACAACGCACTGTGTTTAGTCGAAACACATTTTCTTTAATAACTCGGTAAATATTTATGCTAGAATGACGAGAGAGGGCTTAAAACTTCCGCCTCACTAATTATCATCTTTTTACATGCATTACTCTTACATACGGGGCTTTTCTGACGCTTTTTGGGCCCAAAAACACGAAATTTGAAATATTAATGCCTACAAAAGGGGTTTAGAGTTTTCCGATTGTTTTGCCCCACGAACTTGTCCAACTGATTACAGAAAGGAACGTCCCTACCAAATTTGAAGTTAATCGGACAACAAATGTGACCGCTAGAGTGCAAACACATATATACATATATAAAATTGTGAACGACCCCCCAAAACGTGTTCAGGGGGGTCATGTTAGGAACTTCTATGGTGGTCCCGGGCTTAAGTTTCACCGTGCGGGTCATGCGAATAGTTCACTTTCCAAAGGAAATTCACTAAATGAATGCCCATAAGGAATACAGGGTAACTTTGTACCCCCGTGGGGCAAAGCTGCTACATGATTTTCACAACTGGAATATGCCTATATGTTACTCAGGACTATCAAGTACCTCTCTGCCAAATTTCAGCTCAATCGGTCCAGTAGTTTTCACGTGATGGAACTTCAGAGTTACGCACAAACTTATGCACAAACATCCATACTTTCACATTTATAATATTAGTATGATAAATACTTATCAGCTACGTAGTATAGCTTACACAACACAGAAGGGACGCAGCTATCTAATATAGACAACTGTTTACAGTCATCAGATACCACAAGAGGAAATGGCTTCTTTATCTATTTTGTGCCCGAGACACCAAAGTTTGTAAACACAGCCAGTCAGACAAGCTGATAGGATAGCACTAACGGCTCCACGGTATCGCAAGGTGTTATGATTGAATCTAACATATTTTTGTTTTATTTCGGCTTGATTACAAAATTTTGCACCTCTTAATTCGTATCTTATAAGTGATGGATTTTCATTATGTTTAAAGCGCCAGAATTTATTCCGATTACGTAAGACAGTATTTTTGTTCGGGCTTAAGTCTGCAAGCAACGCTATCGTTTATTGACATCATTTTGAAATTTGAATGAAATCAAAATGGTTTGGTTTCTTTGAAACCAAAGTTAGTCGGGTTACGATATAAATTGATAACGTTTCTTCATATGAAGATAGAGGTGTTCTGGAATAGTACGAGCAACATGAAGTGGATAACAGAAATCAAAAATGAAATTACAGATTACGGTAGAGGATTTTAGGGCAAAACACACTCGAGATAACTCTAAGACGACAACACTACCGATACAAATTAATAGGCGAAGACTAGAGAGGCTTTCGGACGAAATAAAAGTACGATCTGAAAGAATGAAGTATTGGGCGCACAACGCAGAAGAAGAATCTAACATTACATTACATTACATTACATTGAGTAATGTTTCTCACTAATGGCTGTAAATTTACAAAAATCCTCAGCGAACCACCTCTGCTACCAGCGTCTTTAACCGCGCACTATCAGCACAGCTCCAGGCCCACGATCCCAGCAGCAGCAGCGGTAGCAGCGGCGTCTACACCCCCCTCCTTATCACTACTGATAGCAGCGACGTCCTTGGCGGTAGAAAGCCTCCGCCTCAGCTCCTCAGCACGCCGAGTCCACCAGTCTGCTACAACCCTACCAGTAGTGCGCGCGCGCGGTGAGTGTGCGTCCGGGAGTGAGTGATAGGATACAAACACTTACCTGAACCTGGTGAGTCCTTAGACTTGTAGGTTAATGTCCTGATTATTTCATTGTGAGGAGCGTAAAACAAATTTGTGCCGATTAAAATTATTCCACGATAAGATATTTGAAAAGTTTTAAGGTTTTTTTAGGTTATAGTGCACTTTTTTACAAGTGTACTTGTAGCTTTAAAAATATTTCCAATGCAATAATTTAGTATTATCTACGTGAATAACGTGTTTTTGATTTTTCTTTACAGTAAACATTTTACCTTTTTGTTCAAAAATGGTTAAATAATGAGCGTTGGATTGTGTGGTAAAGGTTAGGTTAGCAAAGAACGGAACGAGCATGGAATTCGTTGCGATAAATTGTAGTTGTGGTTTAAGTTTTGCTTAGGTCCAGTATTCAACTACACTACAATTATTATTTAAATCAGTTGGAACATTTGCTAATGTTGATGGACTAGAGCTCCCACAAGTTCAGTGTATATTGCAAACGCAAAACAAGTAGATTCTGCACACTGAAATGAACTGTGTTAACTAAGGAAAATATCCACTTCACAATTATTTATTTGGGTTAAGAAACCCTTTTTTATCATTGTTCCACATAGTCTACATATTTATTATGTATTGATAAAGTGATAAATAATTCAATATTTCGATCATTACTTGATCACTGATAAAAAATTCTTTCGCTTTGAAATTTGATGCTATGATGATTTATGCTAACACGTTTTAGTTAGTTTAGTGAATGAGCTTATACAAAATTCTTACACAAATAGTTACATTTATCTCTGTTTTTTTTTAAATATTTTTATGAGAACCTATCTAAAATTTTTAACTGTATACTTGATATACAAATATGTTTTATTATTTTATCATCACTATCGATTAACAAATTGCTTTAAAAACGTCAAAATGATTAAGTGAAATATCACTAGGAAGCGGACCAGGTTATACTGCTTACGAAACACCATGGATAAGCCATTTACTGTGTTTTATGATACACCTTAATAACCCATGTTGATCAATCTAAATATCAAAATAGTTTTAAAAGTCCCATTAGACTAAACAATTACTAATTTTTTCTAATCGTTTGGCAATTACAACTGAACTTTGATCCCAGCTGATGTGTAGGATGCCAATTAAGGTTAACCAAGACATATCTCAGTTAACCAACCTTTAAATAATTTCTAATTATCTCAGTTTTACTTTCTCATCCCAAGTTACAAGATATATAAGTAATACAATTATTAAACTCGGTTTACACTTATCTAATACTTGAATTAATTTACGATCCTGTAATAAAAAGGGTTTTATATATTCAATGTTGAAGGTTTTGGAATGGACGAAAAACGTCAAACCAAAAAGTTAGGATCAAAATAAGACACACACGTACTAACTCGTCTTAACGTTTTCATTTCCACTAATGAATACTTAATTTCTTTACTCGTTCATGAATATTATGTTATTACCCATAAGTCATATTTATAAACTTGCCATAAAACGTCTTACTGGTTTTCAATTACCTGTTCGTAACAAAAATCATAAAAACCTCTTAATTGATCAGTTATTACAAAACCTCCAATATAAGCGTCCCTATCAAATAATCATGGCTGTTAAACAATAGATGATGAAACATATTATGTTGTTAACAAGGTTTAATGTCATAACTATCGAATAAACAAAGCCTAACTTTATCTACTTTCGGCTATAAATATGTTACGACATATCGCAGAGGTCGCTAGGAACTGGCCTTCAATTTGTAAACGATTCTATAAGTTGGATAGGGTTGTTATGGAAGTTATGGTTGTTATGGTTTTTATGGTTGTTATGGTTATGGTTGTTATGGTTTTTATGGTTCATATTCTTTTTTTAGCCATTCTCATTGGACTAATTCACTACCTTTATTATGCGACAGGAAGTGGAAGGGGGGGGGGGAGTTTTACGTTAAATATTTCGTTAAACTTCTAATGGCAAGACATTATTTTTAGGAATTATTTGAAGGGAAGGAGACCGCAAACCCTAAAGGGTTGACTCCTCCTCTTTCAAATGGTTTATTCAGAGTGTCTGTGAGCTTTTTAATAATTTTGATTTGTCAATTTCAATGTTTGTGCAAACACTGAAAGCTCGGAATAAGCAGTAAAACATTAAAACTCAACAATATTTAAGAATATTGTTAATATTTATAGCATGAGATCCACACTAATAAAATTACAGCTGCTGTCCATTAAAATTCCACTTTTTAAATAGAATAAAATAAATAAATAATACCCCCGTCACAGCAAACCTGCAAACTCAGCGAATTTCCAATGAATATATATGACTTAAAAACACATTAAGCCTCTTACCAGGATTCATAAGAAATATATTCATAAATAAGCGATATTTAATATATTAATTATTCTCCATAAGAGTAAAATTAGGGATGAGTACGCAGGTTTGCTGCAACAAGGAACACAAAATATGGGTTTTTATGCAAAAATCAATAGAACTCATCTTAGTGAAGTCACATACCTAGTTCCATCCATATACATTCATGAATAATTGATATATATAACATTTTTACTATTCTCCATAAGAATAACTTGGGGACCGAGTACCTAGGTTTGCTGCTACGGGAACCATACGCGAAAAATTGGGTTTTTGTACAAACAACAAAAAATCACAACCAGATGAAGCCATATACCAAATTTCGTCAGTATATGTTATTAAATAACCGAGATATAACATTTTTCTTTTTCTCAATAAGAGTAACATTAGACAACGTACTGTGTTTAGTACTTGCAATATCCCAGTAACCAATTGACGTAGAGCAATGATCAAAATACCAATTTGTTTGTTTTTTTACCTTAATTCAATGGAACAAATTAAAAATTTATTTAAATAACAATTACATGTAAATAACCCAAAAAAACATGTTTGGGTACAAAACCCCCCATCGGATGGTGCGGTTTGTCTGGTTTTCGAACTCGTTCAAGTAAATGGTACTTTACATGTTTTTACCAAATTTCATTAGGATCGGACCTTTTTTACGAGAGTTATCGTGCTTACGGACACATATATACATGTATAAATTTGAACGAATGGTGTTTTTGGCATCTGGGGATCTCAAAACAAAACGTTTTCATGGTCTCGGGCTTAAGTTTTACCATGAGACCTACGGTAATAGCTTCTTCCCTGTAGGATAAATTCGCTAACGATCAAAACAAATTCCAAACCATCAGAAAGGAAATGATTAGTCCCTCTTCTATCAAATCTAGCTTATATGAGTTAGCTTTGCTCAACGGCTTCGCTCGTTCGGCTGCTTTCAGGCTTAAAGTCAAATCAAATCATACAGCTGATCAAATTATAAATTTAAAAATATGATTTAATGTCACACTTTTATTAATTTATGACCTTACAAGGGGTTGTAACAAAATACTAATAGTTGACCTTCAACACTCTTTTCGAGACCTTTCCTTCAAATATTTGTTTATATATGAAAACTCAAAGTTATTAACACAATAAATATAGTAGTATTTATTAAATTAGTCATTCTTGACTTGGAATTCGACCTTTCGACTCATGGGCAATTAAAACTCATTTTTCGTGTATGCTGCCTGGTTTGGTATGTCCATGATTTTAATCCACCTTTTTGTTACTATATCACCAGTCGTACATTAATTCAAGCTAGTTCCCTATTTCAATAATTTGCACAAAAAACACAACTTTTTTCATAAAACAATTTACGTACAGGAACAAACTAAACAACATTTTATCATCTAAATTATTTAAATCGGCACCGGAAAAAAATATTTGTACCAACAAAAATGGAGTTACCTTATCAAATATATAAGGAATAGTATCTCCCCAGCAGACAATCTGCGAAAACATATTGGTAAACCCCTGGGAAAATGCAGTTACAATAGTAGTTATGGACTGGACTTTACGGACAATCTTCTTGACCGAACCAGCCACCGTTGAATGACAGTATTCCTAAGCAATTATTTTACGAAAGAAATTCGTCTACATAACATAACTGGTAATTGTAAGAGACGTTGCGCTGGAACGAAGGTCCGAACAACATTATAAACACGCATAAATAACTGAATGCATATTCCAGAGAAACCGTCTTATTAGTTAAACAATTGTGTTTATTGTGTTTTATATCTGTTCGTAATACGGGGAATAAAATACCCCCGTATCAGCAAACCTGCGTACTCAGCGAATTTCCAATGCATATGTATGTATCCTAATACCACTTAAAGCCACATACCAAGTTTCATCAATATACATTCATATAAATGCTTAATGACATTTTATATAATTATTCTCTATAAGAATAACATGGCGTCTGAGGATGCAGGTTTTCTGAAGCAAGGTACAAATTTGTACAAATTTGTTTTTATGACTTTTTTTTATAACGCAACAAGGTGAAGCCACATACCAAATTGTATTAACTTATGTTCATAATTAAGGGAGATAACATTTCGCTTATTTTGCTGCTACGGGAACTATCGGCAAAAACAATATCAGTTGACCACAACGGTATGAATCAATATACCAAGTTTCGTCAGGATAAGTTTATAAATAAGCAAGATATAATTTTTCTTATTCTCCATAAGAATAACATTGGACAACGTACTGTGTTTAGCACTTTCAATATCTCTGTAACCAATTAATTGACGTAGAGCAATGATCAAAACACCAAATTGTTTGTTTTTAAAGCTAAATTTAATGGTGAAAACTAAAATCGGATTTACTATAATATTATATGTAAAAAACTCAAAAGACTCATTTTTGGGGTAGAAAACCCCCCCAAAATTCCCCCTTTGGATAGAGCGATCTGAAAGTTATTATGGTGTCGGGCCTAGGTCTTACCATGCCGACTACGGTAATAGCTTCTTCCCTATAGGGAAATTCGCTAAAATGACTTGACAACTTTCCACAGATAGGAAGATTAGATTAGAAGTGCTCTCATAGAAGCAGGTAAAACGTATCGTGACTTCTTACACAATATGTGTCCTAAGATGAAGTCTAACTTTAAACAATACGTAAAGAATACCATTTATTTCAAACGATTTCCAAATGCATGTTATTAATAGTAAATTTTCTGTGCCGAATTATAAGGGCCATCGGAGTAGAACATCAATGTTTGTTAGGATTAAATAAAAACACTAAAATACAACACAATTCAAGACAACCGGCCAATAAAACTTTGGATACAACATTTTATTTTAATACATAATTATAAATTTTACTTACTTTGATATTTGATATAATTTCGCAGCAAAATCCACTACATCTTGTACATTCTAGAAGGGCGTCCAGTCGTTGAGATTCGAGCAGTTTCCTTTGTGATTCCCCAGCCCTGTATGGTCATACTACCTGTGATGTCATGCCACAAGTTAGCTTGACACGGCTGTTATTGTTGAACTGTCCATTGTTCTTACCAACAGCTTTTATTTTCTTCCATATATTGGACCTTCCATACATTAGCTGCCATTGGCGTAACATTGAAACTTTAAACGCTTTATGGGCAGAGCGCTGACCCCGTCAAAACCCCCAAAAGGCATATCTAGCATTAAGGGCTTTCAAATATCACACGAACAAACATTTAATACAAAATCACCGGTAGCCTTGGCAACAAAATTGCCTTACTCATTTTACAACAGCTTTTATATGAAAGCACATGACATTTGGAGGAAATGTAGTTTTAAAATTGGTAAATATATTAATACAAAATTATATATATATATATATATATATATAAACAACGCTTTGATCCTCTAAAATAAACATTCCCGCTGAAGAAACACCTCCATGAGGTCCCACGTTATTCCACGACGTGTCTTTGTGAGTACTCCCCATTAGACCGTGTTAGCGAACGAAAGCCTTCACGTTGCCTTGGCCCGCGTCTACCGTTTGTTGTGTGATCTGCGGCCCTTCCGTATCCTGGGAAGTAGAATCCCTACCGCTACTTCCTGTGGCGAGAGATGTATGCTTACCGGATCTTCTGGGTACTTTGGATGGTATGATATATTTTTTTATGTAGTTTCGGCCCTCCCATACCCTAGGAAGAGTAATCGCTACCGCTACTTCTTCCGGTGGCGAGAGATATATACTTACCATATCCTCTAGGAACTTTGGATGGTGTGGTATATTTGTGCAAGTAGTTTACGGCCCTTCCGTACCCTGGGAAGTAGAATCTCTACCGCTACTTCCTGTGGCGAGAGATGTATGCTTACCGGATCTTCTGGGTACTTTGGATGGTATGATATATTTGTGTATGTAGTTTCGGCCCTCCCGTATCCTAGGAAGAGTAATCGCTACCGCTACTTCTTCCGGTGGCGAGAGATACATACTTACCATATCCTCTAGGAAGTTTGGTTGGTGTGGTATATTTTTGTAAGTGGTTTACGGCCCTTCCGTACTCTGGGAAGTACAATACCTACTGGTACTTCTTCTGGTGGCGATAAATGTGTACTTACCGGATCTTTGAATCCTTCTGGTGTGAGATACTTACCAGGGGTGATGTGTTGACTAATTTACAAACCTATAAGTCAGAATCTATAAACTTGTCTGTCTTACCTATATCAGAAATATATATATATATGAAAAATATATAGAAAATATACATATCATACCTTGGTTGAGAATCAATCGAAATATAATAACGATTTTCCATCTATATATATACAGTTAAAACATGCCAGAAAATCCTGAAAACCTTACGTGATATAATTAAATTATACGAAATAATGTCTTTATTCTACCAATAATAATATAATTACACCCTACAAATATTATAAATGTGAAAGTTTTGATTTATGTATGGATATTTGGAGTTCCATCACGGATAAACTACTGGACTGACATAGCTTACATAGACCTGATAATGTCCACATCCAAGCTTAGGACTCCACCCCCCTGGGTCCCCTCTTGTAGCCCCCTCTTAAGACATCTCTGTCCAAACCAGTTAGTAACATCGAGACGGGCGGCGTCCGCAAAGAGATTCAGGAAGGAGGAAAAACAGCTCGGTGAAAGGAAACTGCTTCCAAAATGCAAAAGGACGTATAAGAAAACGAACTAGGAAGAGGTTCAGGAGCAAGTAGGAAGGAGGGAGAGGTGAAGCTCTAAATATTGAAAACATCTCAAGGACCTCTACCTCAACAGATTAAAATATTAAAGAAGGTCAACGTGAATTGAATACTAGGTTTTGATTTTAAAAGTAGAATCCAGTAGTGTTTAGTGCGGAACTAACAGACTAACCGCGTCGAGGGTGGACCAGTGCCTTGTAATCCGTGGAAAAAGTGGAGAAAATATAATCTCGCTCTCGTTTTGATTTGAGTCAGTGTTGATTGTGGCGTGGAGCACAGTGTTGATATTGTCTTGAAGAAGGAATCCAAATTTATAGGTAATAGCTTTTATTTAAGTCTGTTATTGTTATTTATTTTTTAAGTAAAATATGTGCCGCGGTTATGAATTTCTCTACTGTTCAAGAATTGAAAAACATTTTTGACCTTTAAATAACTAAGTGTTTTCACTTTCTCCCTCTATGCTTTGTATATGGGGAAAGTATTATTTTCATCAAAATTTTCGAATTTATATTATCAATGGAAATTTATATTACTCAAAGGAGTCCCAGAGGTCACCCGCAGAAGTTTAAAAATAACTAGAATAATAATTTATTTAATTAAATTATGAATGTTTTTTTTTGTTTTTGTTATATTTTGCTAACTATAATATAAAAAATAATAAATTTGTAACTGAATTACAAATTTCTTTCATCCACTTTATTGTTTTTATTTCTTAATTGCTTTTACTTTGTTGAAACCTTGTGGATAGTGAAATGTATTATACAATGTTTACTTATTTTACGTTTTTTACGTTGAGAATTTTTCAATCACATAATTGTTCTTTTCTGAATATTATTAGAAGAATATTAGAATTGCTAGCAGGTGTCCCGTTATACAGGGATTCCACAGACATAATGGCAGTTCACTAGAATGATAAATGTAGGCTCTACAACACAGTGACAGTCTGAAACACTGCGCATGACACCTAACTGTTTATTAGTGAATTGCTAGCAGGTGTCCCGTTATACAGGGATCCCACAGACATAATGGCAGTTCACTAGAATGATAAATGTAGGCTATACAACACAGTGACAGTCTGAAACACTGCGCATGACACCTAACTGTTTATTAGTGAATTGCTAGCAGGTGTCCCGTTATACAGGGATCCCACAGACATAATGGCAGTTCACTAGAATGATAAATGTAGGCTCTACAACACAGTGACAGTCTGAAACACTGCGCATGACACCTAACTGTTTATTAGTGAATTTACTATAGAGAGTGGACTATTAGCATGACCCGCACGGTGAAACTTATGCCCGGGACCACCATAGAAGTTCGTAACATGACCCCCTGAACACGTTTTGGGGGGTCGTTGAAAATTGTATATATATATATATATATATATATATATATATATATATATATATGGGTTTGCACTCTAGCGGTCGCATTTTTTGTCCGATTTACTTTGAATTTGGTAGGGACGTTCCTTTCTATAATCGGTTGGACAAGTTCGTTGGGGAAAACAATCGAAAAACTTTAAGCGCCTGTTTTCGGGATTGATCTTTCAAATTTCGAGTTTTTGGGCCCAAAAAGGGCCAGAAAAGCCCCGTATGCAAAATCATTGCATGTAAAATGATGGAAATTAGTGAAGCAAATATTTTAAGCCTCTCTCGTCATTCTAGCATAAATATTTACCGAGTTATTAAAGAAAATGTGTATCGACCAAATACAGTACTTGTCTTTTGGGGGTTTTACATTATAAAAGCCTGTTATTCATTTGTTGGTGTACTTTTATCATCCCCAGCAACCTCTCGCCTACTTTCAAGCCTGACTGGATCTTATCCTAACCTTATAATGCGTAAAATTGTATTCCCAGCTTTGCAGGAAAATGAAACCAGGAGCATGAGAACAACCAAAAAATCAATGTTTTCAGATTTCAATAAAAATTTGAATAAATGTATGTTTTTACACTGATTTTGAGTTTTAAAAGTTTGATAATAGAAATTCACTTCCCTCACGTTAGCGCGCTGCGTGCGAACTCGTTTTTATTGAAGTAAATATGCTAAAGCACATGTGACATGTACAGAGAGTCAGACATTACTGCAGACAAAATTATTCATAAAAAACGCATTTGGCCAGTCTATTACAAATATTTAAAATGTTGACCGATTATTATTTACTATATCAAAAAACTGCTTACTAAATATACGGAATCAATTTTGCTCTTTGAGAAGAGCTATAAAACGATTTCGAATAATTTATTGAGAGGGAACAATATTTGAAAGTTGCTATTGGTCTTATGGGAGAAGCAGATAGAAGCGCGAAACGTTACATGACTGGAGCCCCCTCTAACCTAAGTCAGTAGTGCTGATAGCTTTACACAGTCGCTGATCGCATTGCGGACGCGTTTTCCTCAGCACTAGGCCCGACACACTTGCTGAGACTGCTGACGAACAGCGTACAGCTATTTGCTGACGCGGGGCCAGGTCGTCGGGCGGGCTGGCATTGTCCGAGTCAAAGTGAGAATTGATATTCGGCTAGTGGTTACAAAACACTAAATTAATTTCCGACATTTTACGACAACCTGATAATTACCTGGGGAACCAAGCTTTGCTCGGGGAAGGTCATTATGTTGTAGCCTCTGTCAGAACGATCCTAAACACAGAAGCTAGATTGTCGTCGTTGGATGTGAATCCCTTGGACGGAACAGAAATATTATTATGTAGTACCTAGAGAACCGATCTTTGCTCGGGGAAGGTCAGTTTTGTGCCCTCTGTCAGAAATATCCTAAACACAGAAGCTAGATTGTCGTCGTTGGATGTGAATCCCTTGGAACAGAAATATTATTATGTAGTACCTAGGGAACCGAGCTTTGCTCGACGAAGGACAGAATAAAAATTGTATTTTTATGTAGCACGTGGGGAACCGAGCTTTGCTCGGGGAAGGTCAGTTGTGTGTCCTCTGTCAGAAAAATCCTGAACACTAGCTATATTGCCGTCGTTGGACGTGAATCCCTTGGACGGAACAGAAATATTATTATATAGTACCTAGGGAACCGAGCTCTGCTCGGAGAAGGTCAGTTTACTTACTAGGCAGTGTATTTTTCTCCACGCCTCCCTACTAGCGAACAGAATTGCTTACCTCATTTGCCTCTTTTATGCAAGTTTTAGGTCACTCCAGTTGTTACTTTAGCTCAGTATCCCTGCAGGGAGTATTTTTATTATAAGTGCATTTGATTAATTTTGGATATGACCACTCTGTATTGAATATTCACGCAATAGTTTTAGTCCCCGCTCTCAGTAACCGCATGTTGATGCGTCAACTACACGAGTATTGCTTTGACAGTGCGCTGGTTGTTAAATAAACAGCTTTTATGACTCTTTTGTTTTGATTTTAAACTCCATAAGCCCACTGTTTCTTTATATTCAAATCAATTTGTTTACCAAATACTGTTTTTCTCGGGGTTGGGGCCTATCTAAAATACATTTTTAATCCAGAAATTTGTTAATAACAACATTTTAAGAAAATCGTTCAAGAAATGTCGATATCAGAGTGTCAACAAAGCGAGCAAATAAACAAACTTTAATCATATTGAAGTGTATAATACGATAGGATAATCAAGTATTTTCAACAGCGACTAAATAAAAACGACCGAGCATTTGTAATGAGTATGTCTACTTTAATGTTCAAATACACAAGCCGCTGAATCCTTCTTCGGTTTTTCATGATCTACTTAAAGGTTTATCAGTCAAATCTTATCTCTATTACCCCCCCTAACATTAAGATAATTAAGTCTATCCCACTGACCCGTAGACCCACTGATACATAGGCAACATAGCTTTCTGTAATAATATAAAGCGCAGTGTTTTTCGGAGGTTAGCAAACATCTATCTTCCGGTTCCTGCCTCCTGGTCCAATGTTAATTTTATGGAATAACGGAAATCAATTTAACTGAACAAACAACAGCAACCGTTGATACTAACAAAACACAGTACGGAAGCAAGATCAATTGTTTAAATGGTCGACCTCCATTTCCTCTCTGTCAACTCTGCTCCCATGGCATATAACTCTCTCTTCACGAGATATGACAGCCAGCTGACTAGCTTTTAACTTATGAAGAGAGGCCCAGACTATACCTCGTTGACTGCAACTCTACCCTGGCTACCCTGAGACCACCAGACCCCTGAGAGGTTGGAGGCTCTGTGCGATGGCGGTCCATGTCTGGTAGACTTAGGGGGACGTCGGGATAGAGGACGAATCGTCCTGGGGTTCAGGAATAATTATAACAATTTTATACTTTAGATATTTCTTATAACTTAAAATCTCTTAAGAGATTCCGTCACCCACAGAGCCCGGGAGCTAGGGAAGGTTCTCTCCCCCTTTCTGGAGCGAGGCAGACTGACTCCATCCTACCTTTCCCGCCCTTCTTTTCCCTCTTTCCGGTGGCTGCATATCCCAAAGGGAGACACGTCTAGCCAGCTATTCCGGGGCCTCCTAATCCCCCCAAAAATAAATAACAAACAAACCCTACGAACATACCGAGACCGTTTTCGGGGAAATAAATCAAAATTTCAAATACATTTTTTATTTACCTCCTATAACCGACTATCCCCTTATCAATCGGTCCCTGGGACTACGCCTTTATTCCTCAACCTCCCCCCGCACGTACGCTCCACTCTTCAGCTCGTAGCTGACCCGTCGCTTGTGGGAGTTCCCGGTCGAGTCTTCCCAAGACCTGTACTCGACGTCCACTCTCAGAGGCAGCTCTTTGTCTACTTGTGCAGAAGGCGTCACTTTCACGATGCTCTCCCTGATCTTCTGCTCAGTTCGACATTCGTCCACCAGGTACCGGTCCAGCAGCACCGTCTCCGCCACTGTTATCTTCACTATCGGCACGAACGTGGTGGTCGCGTCCTTCTGGAATGTCCCACCCCGCGCTCGCTCGGTCATATGGATGCAGTGGGCCTCGATCGGTCCCGTTAACGTGATAGTGGCCGAAGGCTTTTTCATAAAATCTTTGTAGTTTTGGTACTTCTTCAGGTCCAACAATTCCGACACTGTAACAAACAATCAGGAATAAGCTGTCACCAGCCGACGTCCTGTTCTCCTCACGGGGTTTTTGCATCTCGCAGGCATCTTAATAAAGGTTATAAAGTCCCTTCCGCCTAATTTTTATACATTTCTTAAAATTCCCACCTCGGACCATTACCGATCATTGTTGGGTGGTATGTACTTTATTTTACTATGTTAAAATTGTCAGCCGCCATCTTGGTTGTGCAAAATTGTATTCAAAAAGTTTTCCAAATGTAAAGATGGGGTTGTGACCTATCATTTATCTACGTTTCTGCATTGAAAATGCAGCAATCCGTTTTTTTTATAAATCAGGGTGTCTACTGACATTTTATTTTGGAATTCCAGTATATTACACAAATTGATGTATGTATGCTGTTTATTTTATATTTAGAAAGTAAACAAAAATTCAATTCACGCTTGGAACTCGGAATCAACTGTCAACCCTTATTTGCGTGTATCAGAAATCAACCTTATTTCAATAGAATTCCAGTACACAATATGAAATTCCATAATTTCCAGTATACAAGAATAAATTCAGTATATTTCTCGAGTATTTCAAGTATAGCAGACACCCTGTAAATCTCCATTCGTTCTCAAGATATAAGTAGTTTAAAAAATCGAATTTTTAAGTAAGTCTTAAATTTTCCGACCTTAAGACACGCCCACATACTTATCCATTATTATAGTATTAGTATAGTAGTATTATTATCCATTATAGTATCTACAATTTCCTCAAGCAGTAATATATTTTGTTTTATTTTACTATGTCTTGTTATAAGGATATTGCATTTTTAATTGTAGTACATGTTTGTAACACTGACTCATGCCAATGCTGTTTTCACTGTTTTATGGCAATAAAGACAATTTGATTTGATTTGATTTGATTTGATATCATTACACCAGACAAAGACCATAAACCAACACCGATCATTTTGGAGTGCCATTTTTTCCATTTTGGAATATTTAACAATTTCAACGGCCACTTCGGATCCGCTATTTTGGAATGAGATAATTTCTTCCAAATAAAGGTAGGGTTGTGACTTAACATTTTCATCAATTTTTCCACCCCAAAACCAATCGCGCAATCCTTTTCTAAAAATCACCTGGCGATCTCATTATATTCATTTTTTACTTTCTCCCCCTATACATAGTATATGGAGAAAGTATTGTTTTCGTAAAAATTTTCGAATTTGAGTTGTTAGTGGAAATATTCGTTTTGGTGCTCCCTGAACCCAAAAAAGTGGTTTTTACGTGATGTCTGTCTGTGTGTGTGTGTGTGTGTCCGTGTGTGTGTGTGTGTGTGTGTGTGTCTGTGTGGATGTGTACAGAGCTAGAGCCCTAACCTATGGGCCGATTTTTATGAAATTTGGTATGTAGGTACTAATCCACGATATCCCCAGGCGTTTTTTTCATTTTTTTGAATTTTTGATTTTTAAGGGTAATTATCCCCCAAAAACCGCCAAAAAACATGAAAAATCCAAATTTCTCAAAAACGGCTCTAACGATTTTGATTAAACTTTAGTGGTTTGTAGAACTTTAGGTTTCCAACAAAATGACACCACCTGCATTTCTGGAAAAATTCGGGTTCAGAAATTACAGGACTTAAAACATCCAAAATTCAGTTTTTTGGATTTTTCATAAAAAATCATAAATGTTAAAAAAGATTACTATTCACCATTAAAAAGAGCTCAAAAAACTAAATAAATTGGTATTTTAAATTACTATTCTACGATTGCTAGTTGCGGAGAAAATTGAAATTTTCATTTAGCAGTAAACGCAGTACGTTGTCCAATGTTATTCTTATGGGGAATACAAAAATAACTATTTATCTCTTATTTACTGATCAATTTCATTAAAATTTGATATGCAGGTCAAGTTAGCATTGACCAACAGATCATGTTCGAAATGTGTTGCTATTTAACCCTGGGGGGCAAGGGGGCATTTCCCCTCTCAAAACCACTGTGTGTAGCAACGGACTCTATAGTGCCTCCCAAAAAGGGATTTGGATGGATATTTCTGAAAATAACTATTTTAGACAATTTTCTATACATTTGTCTAAACTTCATATTCTATATTTAGTAAATAACAAATGTTTTTGTCATTAAATTTTGGCTTAAAGGGAGAAAGTATGTGTCAGTTTCCTGATACCGTTTATTAATATTAAAAATAATACAAACAGCAACCAACCAAAGCAAGCCTCACTCGTATTAGAGTATAGAATAATATAATTCATATAGAAAATGAATGCCACTAAACCACTGAAATATTTCTTCCATAATTATAAAATGGAAACTTTGATGCCCAGTGAGGCGGCGCCCTGAGGGCAAAATAAAAAAACCAATTGATTTTGAAACATTAACTGGTAAATCCTTTTAATTTGACATCTCAATAGTAACATTCTGTAACGAAATTAAAACGAATCACAACAAATTACTTAGGGCCGCTTTTCCCAACTTGGTTTAAACAGATAAAATTGATTAAACCGAAGATTAACCTCTACATGGTTTTCTACACTGCTCATGCGGAGTTTAATCTTAAGATTAGTTTAATCGGAGGCGCTAGTTGAGTTCAGTCCACCAATTTGAATTTTTTTTCTAAGTATGTTCTTTTAGTTTGCATTGACCGTTTGATGCTTCAAACAGCGGAATTAACAATACAGTCTATAAATGGAAATTTATATACACTTATAGGTATTAATGAAGAAAAATAATTTAAACCTAGTTTAAATACTAGTTTATATTTTTAAACTGAACTCTTTAATTAAATCAGAAACATATGTTTAAACGCATTTAAACATTATAGGCAAATACCTGGCATAGTCCGACATACTTTCTTTCTCTAATTTAAGCTGAATCAAATCACGTTCCTTTCGCAAACACACTCTATTTTCAGGTCGAGCTCTTCACTCTAAAATTGGATCAGATCCTTAACCAATTTTTTTCCGGAGCACTTTTTCACCTTTACTCCTACTTTTGTTCTATCTATAATTGTTCTCTTTGATTTGTTGAAAAAACAATGCACGCGAAGTTATACTATTTCATAAAAAAATCCTGTATCAAAAGCAAAATCAGGCACAAATTTAAACCAGCAGTGCAGCCAAATAACTCGTATCTCGATTAAACTAACCCTGCACAAAAATACAATAGAGAAAGAGGAATAAGTTTAAACCTGTGATTGAAATTGAAACATGATTGATATTAATTTCAGATTAGCCATATTTCGAGGAGGCAGATTTTCCTTTTATTAATTTAGACCTTGTCCATCAAACGTATTCGAGGAAACACTATTAAATTTAGTACAATTAATTAATGACAAATTAAGAATTACAACTTACCATATGCTTCGCTGAGAGCAAGAGTCTGAAAACAAAACAAAAACAGAATTATAAACATGTATTGTTTTAGGAAAACACTACTTATGTACGTACCACTACTTTTTGTGACTTTCTGAACAAACACCGGAAATTTGTACTTGAAAAGGAACTGTTTATAGGACTTAATCAGCTTTTTAAACCATTTTCATTCCTCGTGACTTCGTTTATTGACCTTTACAGTTATCTCGATAGTACTACGAATAAGGATTTATTTTATTATAAAATTTATTAAATACTAGCTTTTACCCGGCAGACGTTTTCATGCCTTTGACTATTACCAACTAAAACCAATACCACCAAGATCACCTGCTCAAGTAAACATGCGTCATTAGCTTTTATGCAAACAACAAAATATTTCCATAAGGTTTATATGGGAACCCTTTTGGGCCCCTTGGGAGGAACCCAATTGAGTAAGGACGAAATGGATGGCTTAAAACCTTCTTCGTGAGATTATGCATATATATACCGTTTCATGGCAAACGGTTCAACGGTGTCCGAGTCCATAAACTTCAAATATATATACAAACAAACAAACCAACATCCTTTTTTATACATATAGATATGTTTGTTACCTGAGGAGTTGATTTTATTTACCATAGAATGCTGAACGTGTCATAGCATTATTCCAAGACAACGCTAAATTTCCAAGTCTTATTTAGTGTTACCTTCGTTCGGAGAACAAGTGAAATCTACCGACGAATTACGGGAGCTTAATCCTCTCATAAAGTTACAAGGCCCCTCGTAATAAGCTTGGTGAGATCTGTGGGACTGTATATGTTTTGTATTCAATACACCATATTTTACAAGCCAATTGATTCAAACCTAATATGACACTGAGATCAACGATTAAAGCTTTGTCCTTTTTTTACTTTCTCCCCTTATACATGTATATGGAGAAAGTATTGTTTTCGTAAAAATTTTAGAATTTGAGTTTTTAGTGTAAATATTCGTTTTGGTGCTCCCTGAACCCAAAAAAGTTATTTTTACGTGATTTTTACGTGTTATTTTTTCTGTCTGTCTGTCTATCTGTCTATCTGTCTGCCTGGATATGTACAGAGCTAGAGCCATAACCAATGGTCCGATTTTTTATGAAATTTGGTATTTAGGTACTAATCCACAATATCTCTATGCGTTTATTTTGTTTTTTTATTTCTTTTATATTTAAGGATAATTATTCCCCAAAAACCAGCCAAAAAATATGAAAAATCAAAATTTATCAAAAACAGCTGTAACGTTTTCAATTAAACTTTAGTCGTTTGAAGAGCTTTATGTTTCCAAAAAAATTACACCACCTGCGTATCTGTAAAAAATCGGGTTCAGAAATTAAAGGACTATAAAACATAAAAAATTCAGTTTTTTTTAAATTTTTCATATAAAACATAAATATAGAAAATATTACTATTCAACATTAAAAATAGTTCAAAGAACTAAATAATTTAGTATTTTTAATTAATATTCTACGATTGCTGGTTGCGGAGAAAATTTAAATTTTCATTTTGAGGTAAACTCAGTACGTTGTCCAATGTTATTCTTATGGGGGATACAAAAATTACTATTTCTCTCTTATTCACTGATCAATTTCGTTCAAACTTGATATGCTTGTTAAGTTAGCATTGGACAACAGAGGAAATTCGAATTATGTTGCCCCTTAATAACCCTGGGGGTGAATAGGGGTCATTTTCCCTCTTAAAACCACGTGTGTAGCAATCGATTGTGTAGTGCCTCCAAAACAGGGATTTGGGTGGATGTTTTTGAAAACAACTTGTTTACAAGATTTTCTGTACATTCGACCGTGCTTTGTATTTTATATTTAGTAAATGAAAAGTAATTTATTCATTAAAGTTGAGCTAAAAGGGGAAAGTATGTGTCAGTTTCCTGATACCGTTTAAATAAATAGCTGTGAAATTTTCAAAGCTAAATATTTTGTACTGCAATCTTTATAAAAACTTTCAAAAAAATCAAGCTTATACTGTTAAAGATAGGTTGAGGGTTTTAATAGCCATTGCTCTCGTAGCTATGCCAGAGCAGACGTTACAGACATTGCAAATAGTGAGTACTGGAATGGCAAAGCAGTATGAGCTATACGTTATTAGGAGAGCTGTAAATCAGAAGTATGAGAAGAGAATTTGCAGTTCGAGTAGCAGGTCTTACTAGTACATTATTATTTCGCAATCTTCGAGGCAATTATTTGGAAAAAAGGGGACATTGACTTACTCGATTTTGATGTTTAAAACCATCATGACAGTGTCCGCTATAGCCAGTGTGCTGTGCACTGTTTTACATTTGTTTATAAAAATATAAGAAAATTCTCTGCGCTCAGAATTTTAAAGTGTTCAAATGTAAAAAAAAAATCAAAATAATTTTGTAGCGTTCCTCAAATTATGTATCGAAAAGGCAACATTGGAACATTTAATAATATACCTTGTCCGCTTATATCAAGTTTATAATATTAAAAAATTAAAAAACTTACACTCAAAAAGATAAAGAACAGCATGGCTTAAACCGAGGCCTTCATTGGTGGTGAAAGAAGATACTCTAGCACAAGTGTGGGATATCAGGTTGTTTATTTACTTGGAATTGACGTGAAACATCAGTAGAAGCATTTCACCTGTTTTACATGCGGTTAATTTGACATATTAGACATGTCGAACTGTCAGTGTCAACGTAAGTGTACACAAGTGTGAATTCAACTTTTCTAAACTATTGTTGGTTTTATTACTTTTAATATGAGCATAAACTTATAATTTACAAATGTATAGCGTTAATAAATCAAGTCAGGTTCTTTAAAGGAATTGTAATTTCCAAAATGTATGTTCGCATACTGGGTTAAAAAGTGCAATAAATAAACACATGCATCTTACAGCAAGTTAACAAATCTTGAACACATAAATACGTTTAAAATGAAAATAAAGTTGATTACATTTAAATATTGTATATAATAAGATTTTTCTAAATTTATGTATAGAAATAAGTGGCTGTCAATGATATTTTTTAATTCAAGACATTTCTTCAACAGTTTTATTGCAGAACTTGACGGTAAACAATGTTGTATGTTTTCATATTTTCTGCGAGAATACACAGGTCATTATCATTAGAAACACGTGAGCAGAAATGTTGCACTTTGATCCTATACGGACTATAAGATCGTGTATGCCATTCACCCTTTTACCAGGCATAAGCTCTTCAGTAATTTCAGCCTAAGCAGGATTAGCAGGTTAAAGTTATAAATACCCCCGTAGCAGCAAACCAGCGTACTCAGCGAATTTACGATGCACATTTATGTTTCTTAATACCACATAAAGCCACATACCAAGTTTCATCAACATACGTTCATAAATAAACGATTTATGACATTTTAATTATTCTACATAAGAACAACATGGCGGCTGAGTATGCAGGGTTGCTGAAGCAAGGAACACAAAAAATGGGGTTTTATACAAATATCAATATAACTCAAGAAGGTAAAGCCACATACCAAATTTTATTAATTTATGTTCATAATTAAGGGAGATAACACGTTACTTATTCTCCATAAGAATAGCATGGGAGCTGAGTACGCAAGTTTGCCGCTACGGCAACTATCAGCCAAAAGATTTTTTAGTGCAAATATCAATAGACCACAACGATATTAAGCAATATACCAAGTTTCATCAGGATAAGTTGATAAATAAGCAATTTATACAATTTTTCTTATTCTCCTTAAGACATTGGACAACGTAGTGTGTTTAGCACTTTCAATATCTCTGCAACCATTTGACGTAGAGCAATGATCAAAACACCAAATTGTGCGTCTTTTTAAGTTGATTCCAATAGAAAAACTAACATTTGACTTTTTCAAAAATTATATGTAAAAAACTCAAAAAACCCGTTTTGGGGGTATAAAACCCCCCTAAAATACCCCTTCGGGGTATTTTACAATCTGTCTGGTTTTCGAACTTAAAGTCATAAATGCTGCTTTACACGTTTATACCAAATTTCTTCAAAATCGGATAATTTTTACGAGAGTTATCGTGCTCACGGACACATATATATACAGTTTCGAACGAATGGTGTTTTTGGGGTCTGGGGACCTCAAAACGAAAAGTTGTCATGGTCCCGAGCCTAGGTCTTACCATGCCGACTACGGTAATAGCTTCTTCCCTACAGGGGAAATTCGCTAAAAGATCATGGCATCCATTTTTACGGGCATAAGCGAATGCGTCCTGTATACCTTATTGTACAGTTATGTTGCCCCAGATGGCCTAATCCCAATCTATGTTCGTGGTTTTTACTTTCTTACCTACAAGAAACAAATTAAGAATGTTATGTCAACTTTCCCGAACAAGAGGAGGCTCCATCCTCTGCGTCTACCTGCGTCTACCTGCGTCTACCTGCTTCTCCCATAGGAACAACGTAAACATGTGGAATCGATTATTTATGGTTAATTTAAAGATCAAAATAATACCTAGCAAAGCTGAACAGAATTTCGATATCACAAATAATTCACCGATAAAATAACATTAAATTTTAATTATTTTGATTTCGTTGGGCAATTATTATTTGTGATATAGAAATTTTGCTCACTGAAATCGCTTTAAATTTATCGCACATATATTTGATCTTTAGAATTAGCCATAAATCGACGATATTAGATAGCCCGTTGAGTGGGGGCGAGCTTTAACAGTTAACATTGTGTATACAATCAGAGGTTCAATGGTATACACAATTATATTTCTAATATATATACAGCCGCATGTGTAACTGACTCACTCACTCACTCACTGAGGTATACGAATTCTAGACCACTTCTAGACGAGCTAGAAACCTGAGATTTTGCATGCAGGTAGCTTATAGCTTGCAACCCCCAGGAAAATCGCCAAAACTGACGGTTTTGTATCTTAACCCTCCCAAAAAAATATTTAAAACCCCCCCAAAAAAGTTTATTTTAAAATTACAGTTTTTGAGCTCTAGCGGACGAACGGATTGACCTATCAAAAAACGGACACCACCACGTGCCACGGATTTTGCAAGATCTACAACTTTGTTCCTATGACATTTTGTCGTATCTCGCTCCCTTCACCCTTAGGTAGCGCTAGATTTTTCAAATTTTAGGCAATTTCGACGGTTATTTTCGTGGTTTTTAATTTCCTATCACTTTAACTTAGTATATAAGGGCTTGATATTTTGCACTTAATATTTTGACACATTACCCTTCACGAAACACTCGATAAACTAACATGTTTTAATAATTAAACACCCCAAAAAAATTAAAACCCCTAATTATTCCATAATTGTCAAACTGCATTATCGACTTACTCAGGTAATTCTAGATAAGCTAGAAACATGGAATTAGGCCTCCATGTAGCTTGTCCATTGAAACCCCCAGAAAAATTGCAAAAAGGTATAATTTTTATTTTAACCTCCTAAAAAAAATTCAAAATTGAGGAAATTTTGAACATCTCCAAAATAGTGCATTTTTTGTGGCTGTAGCGGCCGAACGGTTGGTCCTATCGAGAAACGGAGACCACCACGATGCACGGATTTTAGACGATCTACAACTTTGGTCCTATGACTTTTTGTCGTATCTTTTCTCCTTCACCCTTTCTCCCTTAGGTAGCGCTAGATTTTTCAAATTTCGGCATATTTTCGAAATATTTTAGCCGTTTTTTATTACCTATCACGTTAATATACTTGATGGAGGCCTAATATTAGGCACGCAGTATGTCTACATTACACTTAGTAAATAGAATCAGAAATATTACCAGTTTTTATTAATTAAACCTGCCGAAAAATGAAAAACTCTAAATATCTTTAGATATGACAGTTTTCTTAGTATAAGTAGTGGTGTATTGGGGGTTCTAATTTATATTATTGGACATACACGTGACACCAAGAATACTTGAGCTAGAGACGTGAGATTTGGCACGCATGTGCCTTGCACCTTTTCTTCCCAAATCCTACTATTTTTAGTTTGAACTATCTCAACAAAATAAATAATTGTGAATACAAAAATCAAAATGTAGTATTTTTTATTTGAGCTCTAGCGGCCGAACGGGTTGTCCTATTGAAAAACGAAGACCACTACGTGCCACGGCTTTTAGACGAACTACAACTTTCGTCTTATGACATTTTGCCATATCTCACCCCCTTCACCCTTAGATAGCGCTGGATTTTTTTAAATTTAAACTTTTTTCATAGATTTGTTCGTGGTTTTTAATGGTTTGTCGCTCTAATATAGAACTTAGAGGCCTAATACTTATCAAACAGTATTCCTACATTACAATTAGTACCAAGCAATAATCCCACGCCCAGATCAAGTAACTTAAACACACAAAAAAATCAAAGTTTTATGAGCTCTTGTAGACTTTTCGTGTTTTTCGGGTGTATTTTTTATGTTGGCTCTGTTGAGGGTAAAATCCCTTATAAATCTTGCCATATTTGTTGCAGAAGGCTTCTAGTTACCCAAAGTCATAGCATTTCAGGTTGTTAACGGTAGTCGTATTCCTTATCTGGTTCAAACGACGCCTTATAAAGGCTACATTATACATCAGTTAAGGGTATTAATTTGTTTTAAGCACTTAGGTAATACATAGTGGCTTACCATTTAACATATTACGTCTCCGTGACAAGTAGTATTCAGAAACAGAATTTACATTAAACTGTGGCCAAACAGCGACCTAGGGGAGAAGCCCCCCACAGGGGTCTGGGGGCGGAGCCCCCAGCGAGCGAAGCGAGTCTTAATATACAGGGTGTTTCCAAATTAATGTTGCTAACATCGGGATATTGTTCCTTATATCAAAAGGAACATAAATCATCATATAACGAGGGGTCTATTTCTTTTCGTTCACCGTCTGTACCTGTCTGTAATTGATTTTTACAAGAAAATTTAAATTTTAAAAACGGTTTGACCAAATTCAACTAAATTTTTGTTAAATACTCTTCTTGGTAGGTTCTTTTTTATACAAAATATTTGTTCGTAATATATTTCCGTTTAAAAATGGCGGCCATTGAAAATCTTTAGCCTCAAATATATAAAAAAACTAGAAATTTTACAAAAAATATTTTTATAGTTAAAAAATGTACTTATAAATCCATATCTACTTCAACATTGAAAATCGGGTTAAAATTAACGGAACATATGGCTAAATTTTGCAATCATAATATCATAATCATGTGTTCCGTATTTTAGTCTTAGTTCAGTTAATTTTTAACCAATTTTTAATGTTAAAGCAGATATTATGGATTTATAATTGCATTTTCTAACTTTTTATATTCAAAAACGTTTTTTGTAAAATTTCTAGTTTTTTTAGATATTTGAGGTTAAAAGTTTTCAATGGCCGTAATTTCTTAACAGAAATATATTATAAACAAATTTTTTTTCTAAAAAATAACGTACCAAGAAGATTATTTAACTATCATTTGGTTGAATTTGGTAAAGCCGCTTTTTTAATATAAATTTTCTAGTAAAAATCACATATAGACAGACAGACAGTAAACGAAAAGAAATAGACCCCCGGATATTCAATGATTTACGTTTATTTTGATATAAGGAACAATATCCCGAAGTTATCAACATTAATTTGGAAACACCCTGTATATAATCCAAATACCACTGACTGACTCACTGACACACTCACTCACTCATCACGAAATCTCAAAAACCACAGAGTGGATTGCAATGAAATTAGCAACATACTTCCTCTTGGGTCTTAGGTGCTCACTAAGAAAGGCTTTTAAGAAATTCTCATAGGGCTCCGCCCACGGGGAGTCAAACTTCCAATCCTGTGTTATTCTTATGGACATTCACTTTAAGTTTGAGCTGATGAAAATACAAACAGCTGATCTTGATTCGAAGTAGTTTCAGGGGATAACCACAGAATGCAGCACACATAACTGTCATAGTTTTTATAAATTATTATTTGCGGAGCGAAGCCTGCAGGAACAGCTAGTATATATATATATATTATGGTCTTATAGAGGAAGCAGGTAAAAACGCGTAAAGTTTCGTGACTGGAGTCAAATCTTAATCAGCATAGTACGTGTTGTTATAATTACGGAATTTATGTGAAAACGACTTCTATTTGTATCTACTCTTATACTGCACAGAAGAGCAAAGTTGTTTTGTCCCAACTGTAATCGCTTACTGTAAACGACAGACTCACATTCGAATGCAGATTGTTAATGTTCTTCCCAGAAGTGGAAGTGCAAAGTTGTTTTGTCCCAATTATACCATAAACTTATACCATAATCTTGCCATAAACGTCCCACAACTAAATGCAGATTTTGAATGTTTTCCCCGTAAGTAGAAGTGCAATATGTTTCGGCCCAACTATAATCGCTTACCGTAAACAAAACTGCCCCACATGCAAATACCAGATTGTAATTGTTCTTCCCATACGAAGTGCAAAGTTTGTTCGGCCCAACTATAATCGCTTACCGTAAACGAAACTGCCCCACATGCAAATACCAGATTGTAATTGTTCTTCCCATACGAAGTGCAACGTTTGTTCGGCCCAACTATAATCGCTTACCGTAAACGAAACTGCCCCACATGCAAATACCAGATTGTAATTGTTCTTCCCATACGAAGTGCAAAGTTTGTTCGGCTCTACTATAATCGCTTATCATAAACCGACATGCGAATGGACATCGTGAATTTTCTTCCCATAAGGAGCTGATAATAAATATTGCAAAGTTGTTTCGGCCCAGTTATAATCACTTACCGTAGAAAGAAACTGACCCACATCTGAACGCAGATTGTGAGTGTTGTTCCCATAAGGAGAAGTGCAAAGTTGTTCCGGCCCAACTATAATCGCTTACCGTAAACGAGCTTGGCACACATGTGAATGTTGCTCCCATAAGGCACATTCTAACTGTGTTCAAACAAGTGGTCAGATAAGTGACCTATTAAACAATCTCGGCTACCATCTACAAAACAAGTTTTGGCGCTGATTCCGGGTTTTGGAGGCCCTCGGGGCGGACCGACAACAAAATCATCAAAGGATGATACGGGCTTTCGGAGATATCCCCTGTCAATCAATCTTTCTTAAGCCGCTCCCTCAGATTATGGGATAGCCGAGCAGGATGCAGTTCCAACATTAGGTAAAAAACTGTTATACAACTTTAAAAGCGGGTAGTTATAATAAAACTACTTAAAGAGTATAATGCAGTAAAAGAGTTCCCACGCAGCACCGCTGCAGTGACGAGAGAAAATGTCCACATTAAAAGCCTACAATAACCATAAAAGGTGTTGAAAGAAACACTACTGCCAATATCAACGGAAATTGAAAAATATTTGATTTTGTTGCTGTTCTGATGCTCCTAGTTCTACTTATTTGCAATGTCGGGATAACAATGTTGTGCATTTTATGGTTAAGAGGAGGTCCAGTCAAGATTGAAAAATAGGTATGGGGGTACTGAGGATGATTAAACTATACCATGATATGAAAAACATACTTCTCTAATGTAAAATCCCTAAAGGCAACGTACTGTGTTTAGTCATTTAACACTTTCTTTAATAACTCGATATATATTTGTGCTAGAATAGTGAGGAATGGCTTACAGATTTTTGATTTTTACGTTCTATCGCGTTATAGTTTGCATTAGTTAAATCCAAAGGGCTTTTTACCTTTTATGTTCTCGAAAAATCAAAATTGAATTTTCAAAACAAAAAAGGGGGTTAGGTTTTTCCAATTGCTTTCAACGGACTTGACCAACTGATTACAGAGAAGAGAGTCTCTACCAAATTTGGAGAAAATGAATTTGCAAATTACCCCCGAAAATGCGTTTAGGGGTCGCGATAAAAACGTCTATCGTAATCCCGCGCTTGGCCTCACCGTGAAGATCGAGTAATATATTACTATTTTATAGGAAATCAGCTAACCAGATCTTAGATTATATGGTTTATAATGATCGATGTTGGCCGTTTGCGTAAACTAATTAGAGCTCATCATTCAAGTGAACTAATGCTCACAAATGTTTTCTCTAGGACAGTACTCGGGGGATATATAAACTTCATCTTAGAGAGAACAATTTTATAGACTGGATTTTGATGAGTGAACATTCGAATTGTGTAAATTACTATAAATTACAAAAGAAGGGTGGAGCGATTTTAAAATCTTTATGATCTTATTAGTGAATTTCCTATGGAAAGTGAACTATTAGCATGACCCGCACGGTGAAACTTAAGCCCGGGACCACCATAGAAGATCCTAACGTAGCCCCCTGAACATATTTTGGGGATCGTTCAAAATTATATATATATATATATATACTATTGAATATTTATGATTGATTAGGGATGTTGATAATAATAATATTAACATTATAAAAACAAAACACCCTTTTTTAGATCTTTTAAGATTTTATTATTTTTTGACTATAATGAATTATAATTGCCGAGAAATGTCAGTCCAAAATTAATAAAATATTAGTGATTAAAAAAGTTTTTAATGTTATTATATATATGTGTATGCACTCTAGCGGTCGCATTTTTTGTCCTATTTACTTCAGGTTTGGTAGGGGCGTTCCTTTCTATAATCAGAAGGACAAGCTCGTTGGGAAAAATAATCGGAAAACTCTAAACCCCTTTTTTGGGGTTTAATCTTTCAAATTTCGAGTTTTTGGGCCCAAAAAGGGTCAGAAAAGCCCCGGTCGTAAAATTAATGTTCGTATTAATATGGGAATTAGTGAAGCGAAAGTATTAAGCCCTCTCTCGTCATTCTAGCATAAATATTTACCGAGTTATTAAAGAAAATGTATATCGGCTAACCACAGAACGTTGTCTTATGGGGGTTTTACATTAGAAAAGAAGCTATTCATTTCTTGGTGTATTTGTATCATCCCCAGCAACCTCGCGCCTACTTTCAAGCCTGACTGGACCTTCTTCTAACCTTATAATGCGCAAAATTGTATTCCCAGCTTTGCAGGTAAATTAAACCAGGAGCATCAGAACAGCCAAAAAATCAATGTTTTCAGATTTCAAAAAATTTGAATAAATGTATTTTTTTAAACTGGTTTTGAGTTTTTAAAGTTTTGAATGTGCATATTCACTTCCCTCACGTCAGCGTGCTGCGTGCGAACTCGTTTTTCTTAAAATTTTTCATTTTTATGGCGTCTAGGCAGGTTTTTCAAAGATTTGCCGTTTTTTATATGTACTTAAAACTCCTAAATGGCCGCCACGGTTAAATGAGTGAACCTGGAAATGTAAAATATTCAAAACTGCATCAGACATATGAACAAGAATAAAAGGTGCGTTAGTTAAAAACATGATGTAAAACAGAGTACAATAGACCCTATGTTCGTATTACAGTTTTCAAAAGTCCCTGAAGATTCCGTAGAGAGTTCGTAGACGCCCTGTGTACTAATATAGCATCAGAGCGACAAAAATATTGTCTCCATTTTTCCAGAGGAATTAATGATTTAAAGGAAACCTCTCTTTTCAATAAAATTGCGAAAACACCTCATGTTCTATGTTTTTAACAAACTTTGCCTAATTATCAGGAAAATTACTAAATTTTAGGAAATTTCCCTCTTACTGATGTTAAAAGGTTGGGATGAGGAAAAATCCACTCGACTTCACGTTGAATAACTAATGGCTCTTACCATCTCACGTTACATAGCTTACAACTCTAACTGCTCTTTTGTGTTTTCAATATCAGTTTATTTTAATCGCTTACTTTTATAGTTATTTACCAATTTAACTGCGTATCGGATTTTTAGTTATCTTAAAGCTTACATTTTTTTAAACATATTATTCTAATTCAATTTAGAAACTGTTCATGTACATTTCCAACTTTTTAAAGGCTTTTACAATCCTCTTATTTCCTTCAAGAATCAACAATCAAGAATTTGTATTTGTCACGTAACTGTACAAGTAGCACTGACGATAGTCTGCTGTTATAAAAATGTAAAAATACGGGAGAAACTAATACATACAAATGAAAACAAAACAGTTCACAACTAAACATTACTCTTGTCAATTAAAAACTGCTGAACGCTGTAATACTGTTAAGAGATTCAAAATTATTTTCAATTGTCTCTGAACCTTCTCACATCTGACTACTTTAATGTCTAAGGGTAACGCTTTAAAACGTTTTACTATGGCGAAGCATGACTGTTGTTCGAAAAAAGTGGTGTTGTGGTAAGGAGTGCCTTACTTTGCCTGCCCACATAGACCACAGATATTTCCGTGAACGCAACCAGCAAAGCAAGAGATGAGCGGGTACACTACGAGTTGTACAGTACTGATAAAAGGTAAAAGGTATCGGGACTCAAGATTTAACCTGTTATGTCATGCCTAAGATATATCGATAGTCAAAACAACCGAATAGTGTCGACTACCCGACCACCATACGATTCTAGTTCCTATACAATGTTTTCACTTTATTAAAAATAAAACAATTTTATTAATCCAGTCTGAATCATGCAGGGGTTGTAACAATATTCTGCTCCCCCTTTGATTATATATCGTGGAATGTTTAACAGTTTTGAATAAAAACCAGGAATTATTTTAAACTCTGAATCAAAAAATATGTCATATCTGTCCCTTTCCATTCCACGTCAAAACACTCTTTGTCCTGGAAAACAAACATCGATAGAAATATACAACTCTCTGCCCATAAACCTCCATCAGGGGTTGGATATTGGCAAGTTTTGACATCAGATGAAGTTTTTCCTTGTAAATAAGATGTTTTACAGTGTCCAGGATTTGTTAAATGACAAGTTTGTCATTTAATAGCAAACTAACTTATGTCCAGTTTTCCGCACAGGGATCCAGCAGACATAGATCCAAACCATTTAAAAGTAACTAAATAAAATATAAATCTATAAGATTAACATTGCAACTTGAAAATCCTGTGAGGCGAAGCTCTGAAGGTGGAGGTTTTCCAAAAGGCACATCTAGAGATTAAAACCTTAACATTGATACCAAACATGTTCAAAATAATAGTTTTAGGGATCACAAATCGGCGAACAATAAGACAGAAGTTATTTTAATAATATAGAGAAATGTTCTCAGTTATTATTTCTGTTTAGATATTTATTTTACTTTAAGATGTTACACGAAGTAAAAAATTATGACTTGTTGTGTATTCTATGTACATAGTCTAATGACAAAAACATTATTTTGATTTGGTTATATTTTTGTTTTCAGAAACCAGAATGACGCAACCATGCCTAATCCACTAAGCGACTTCGCGACTGGACATAAAGCAACATGGGCCTTAACAAGCAGTACTACAAGGTGGTCGGTCAGAATGCCAAGAACCGACTATTCGGTATTGCACCATCGAATCGCCAAAACCGAACATCCGATAGGCCAATCCAGATGCTCGTCTCCGAGCAGGGCAAGATCAGCCACAGTAAGTACTCAGATAATTTATAGGTCGATATATAGATTTTTTCTTAGCATAGTGACCACTAGCACATCGAGAACTCAATAGTTCGATATATGTAATGCGATTTATCGGTTGTTTACTCAAATCGAAATAAGGCCGTAAAATTAGTAAGTACAAATATGCAATCGATTATTTAACGGGTCGATTTGTCAAGTTAGATTCATCGATTGTTTTCTAGGTACATAGTACAACTAGCGAGTCCTCAATGGGTTGATATATCGAATAAGATTCATCGAGTGTTTTCTCATAGCAAAATAAGGTTAATGCCATCCAAAAAGTGTGCAAATATCGTTTAACTACTAAGTACATCGAATATTCTACTGAACGGTATACCAATCGTTTGGAGCAGAGAATAATACTGCAGCGAGTACAACAAATAGGCCTATGTGAAGTTCAGACATGTCCCAACTGAATCTTTTCAAATTCAATCTAATCTATTCAATAGCTTTTGCATTGCTTCATGAACAGTCAAACATTACTTTTACAACCCCCTTCCTTTTAGGAGATTAAATAAATAGTAATATAATGAGAATGACCTAAAAAATTAATTTGGCCTAGTAAACTACTCCAAGATAAACCATTGAGAGTTAGGCTGGGGCCTACAATAACTCTGGGGTTGTCGGTTGTGGGAAGCGAGCTTCGCTTAGTGTTAGGGCTTACAGCGTGTTCAACCTATGTTGTTTTCCCCTAGATCTAGAAAAAACTCTTCCCTAGATATGCAAAGGTGCCCAGAACTACTTGACGACTAAACATGATGTAAATCAATGTACCTGATAATATTCTCCAATCTAAATTATAACTTTTAAAAAAGTGTTTAAGAACATCCTAACCTAGGAAATTTTCTCCCTACTCTAGGGATTTTTTTGGTAGTTTTTGGAAAATCTGACTAGCCTTGGTTGGCAACTCTTGTTACTCTCCAAGTGTAACCTAACAACCACCGTGCTGCGTCGTTAAGCTGCTCACCTTACCGGTCAATTTGTATTAGTTTTTTTATAAGCCCGTCCCAACATTCACGTCCCAACCGTGCAGGACAAAATTACCTTATATCCCCAACCTGTTATAAACAAGGTATAACTAATGCTCACTCAGCGTCAATTTCGCATAAACAATTCTTGTTAACAGCGTGCAACGTGGGAAAGATCCCTTTTAATATGCAATTCGCTCAATTGGCTTTTGCGACCGGTTTCGCAACCAATTAAAAAACTAATTACCCCCAGTGACCACCTCAGCCTACCATTGGATGTCGTAAAAATTCATTGCTCCATCTAGAAAATTGCTGTTTTCCTGTGGAATCCCTGCAATAAGAACGATCTGGCCGAAACTCAAGGTCATCACGGGTAGTTAGTTGTGACGTCGGTGGCATAACTACTGGGATAACTACCGGGTGGGAAACAAGTATGTGATTGTAGAGTGGGAGTTACACGTGTAGTTACGAATGTAGAACGAAATAAAAAAGATATTAAAAAGAGGCGAGGTTAGGACTAGCAAGACCGCTCTACCGCAAGGGCCTCAAGACCTGCTTCTTTCATAAGACTTTCGATTAAATTTTATTTATTACTTTAATTTACTTTAAATTCTGTAAACAAAGATTTTTACATAAACTTTGGAACAAATTATATGTTTTGGAACAAGCCCTAATTAAATTCTGGCATTCTGGCTTTATCCCAAAACAGTACGCTAGGGCGTCTTGCTAGCCTAACAGTTATCAAATAGGACTCTTCTGATATTATATTACCGGGAAACCCTATAGTTTTATATATAAATATATACACATTTCAACACCTTTAATGTACCAATTCCGTAGAATTTGATCTAATTTACAATGACCTGGTCCCGGAGCCCCAAAATTGTTCAAATACCATTAGGTAACTCTTTTTTTCAAAAATGTTTCAATTTCCATACCACATGTGTCAGTCAAATAAAGACAAAGGAAACAAATGAAGGATTAAAACAGTCCAATTCCTATATAAGTTGGCTACGCAGGACACACCTAGTTTCACCCCATCACTACCGCCCAGGCAGATTTCACTTTCTACCTATAGTGGCCTAGGCGCTGCCTAGTTAAGGCAAAGACCACTAAAACTGACGGTTCAAAGACACAGATGCAAAGACCATTAAAATCTCGTTACACTAAGGTCCGCCTTCAATAACGGGTCCTTCGAATTGCAGGAAACTGTTAATTACATAGTCTTAATTACAAACTAGCTTGTCGCGGCCTTGCCCGTATAAAGTAAAACATTGCATTACTAACACGAACGCTTACTCAATTGCATTATTTCTAAACCATCCTCACTTTACTACTTCTGTTCCATGAATCGAATTATTTTTCGCAGCTGATAGTTTACACCGTATGACAGTTCTTTGAAAACAAACATAAAATGTCTGCGTCGGCTGCCAGACTTTTTTAAAATTTGAAATCCAATTTGTAAAACTTTAAAAACTCCAAATTAAAATGATAGTTTCGAAATTCCCTGCTGTTCAAAATTACCTTTCTTTAAGTAAATTAATTATTAAAATCCGTCTAGTGGTTAACTGAGAGTATTTCCGAAAAACACCACTCTATTTTAAAGATGACTTTAATCCCTTACCTCCTTGTTTGAATTCACTTTGCTTAAATTTAATTAAGTACCTGAGGGAAGCTTTGATCGGGGGAAGGCCAGTCAGTTTGTTTAGATTACTTGGAGTAATATTTCACCACTTCCCCCTACTGATGATCAGATTTGTATAACTCATTTGCCTCTTTTCTACATTTTTAAGGTCACTCCAGTTGTTATTTATAGCTCAATGTCCCTTTGATTTATTTTACTCCTCTATATATGTAATCTTCACTCAAATATTTTAATCTCTGCTCTCAGGAAACCACATGTTAATAATCATAAACAACATGAGTATTACTTTGACAGTTCCCTGGTTGATTATGAACAGCGGTTACAATTATTTTTTTTGATTTTAAACTCCATATGCCCAATGTTATTTTTTTCATTTTACGTTTTTTACATTATTTGATTTTTCCTGGGGATGAGGCTTGTCTAGAACTTATTTTTATCCCAGAAATTAGTTATTTCAAACATTTGAAAGAAATCGTTGGAGCTGTTTTTAAGATCCGTGTCGCAAGCAAGCAAACCTTATTCATATTAGAGTATAGGATTATCGATTCAGGATGTTAAGTAGTCGTTCTTGATCAGTAACAAGGCTACATTAACTAACTTACTTACGCCTCAGTTATATTTTTTGTTTTAGTGTAAATTACAATAAATTAATACACACATTACCGATATTTACGGTTAATTAATCTAAATAGTCCATCTGTTCCTAGTAATTAATGGTCTCCCTAAATATAAACCACGTATATAATCATGAACTCGTTATCGAAAGATTGTTCAAGGGCAAATTTAAATCTTCCACTCCAATTCATCCTTAATTACAGTTAATACTCCGAGACATGCGCAGTGAATATAAAGACAATTACTACGGAATTGTAATACGCATTATTATGAAACATGACAATTATAGTATGTAAATATTTCAACGTACATTTAAAATAACAATAGATGTTTAACAAATAACGAAGAGTATTACAAATCATACTATAACCAAACAACAATTAAATTGTGACAATGAACATTAAAATTACTTTATAGTGAAAATAAAATAACAAGTAAATGTTTATGACGATTTAAATAATGCATCTGGAGGTCAAGCTTTGTTTAGAGAAAGCCAGTGTTTCCAATTGCTCTAAAATAATTTTCCACCATGCCCCCTGCCAAAAAAAATTTGATTCGTTCAATCTCCTATTTTCTGCACTTAAGGGTTGCTCTATTTTACATAGCTCAATGTCCCCTAAGGTAGTACTTTTGTAACATACACATTTTATTATTTAGTTATATATATATATATATATATATATATATTTAAATATATAATATAATTAACGGGATTTTTTGGACTTAAAAAATCGATTGGTAAAAACTTGAATCCCAGGGACACTAAAATTGTGCAAACACATCTTTTGAAAATTGGAATGTTAATATTTGGCTTACGGAAATATTTGGCTTGGAATGAAGATTGCATACAGAGTGTATATATATATATATATATATATATATATATATATATATATATATACACTCTGTATGCAATCTTCATTCAACTGTTAATATGCTTGCGGTTGATACGTTATCACATTGACAGTTTTCTGGTTGTGAATAACAGCTCTTAAAATTTGTTATTGTAATTTCCGTAAGCCAAATATTAACATTCCAATTTTCAAAAGATGTGTTTGCACAATTTTAGTGTCCCTGGGATTCAAGTTTTTACCAATCGATTTTTCAAGTCCAAAAAATCCCGTTAATTGTATTATATATTTAAATATATATATATATATAAAACTAAATAATAAAATGTGTATGTTACAAAAGTACTACCTTAGGGGACATTGAGCTATGTAAAATAGAGCAACCCTTAAGTGCAGAAAATAGGAGATTGAACGAATCAAATTTTTTTTGGCAGGGGGCATGGTGGAAAATTATTTTAGAGCAATTGGAAACACTGGCTTTCTCTAAACAAAGCTTGGCCTCCAGATGCATTCTTTAAATCGTCATAAACATTTCCTTGTTATTTTATTTTCACTATAAAGTGATTTTAATGTTCATTGTCACAATTTAATTGTTGTTTGGTTATAGTATGATTTGTAATACTCTTCGTTATTTGTTAAACATCTAATGTTATTTTAAATGTACGTTGAAATATTTACATACTATAATTGTCATGTTTCATAATAATGCGTATTACAATTCCGTAGTAATTGTCTTTATATTCACTGCGCATGTCTCGGTGTATTAAGTGTAATTAGAACATTAGGCAAATGAGTTATGGTAGATTTGCACTCTGTATGCAATCTTCATTCAACAGTTCTAGTCACTGTTCTCAGGAAAGCAAATCTTGATAATACGCTTGCGTTCGATACGTTATCACATTGACAGTTTTCTGGTTGTGTATAAACAGCTCTTAAAGTTTGTTATTATAATTTCCGTAAGCCAAATATTAAACATTCCAATTTTCAAAAGATGTGTTTGCACATTTTTAGTGTCCCTGGGATTCTATTTTTTCCCAATCGATTTTGCAAGTCCAAAAAAACCCGTTCCCAAAGTTTAAAAAAATTTTCATGCTGGATTCCATGGCACATTTTGCCACAAAAATAACACGCTAAAAAATAAATATACATTGCCCGTAATAGAGTACTAGAATTGCCCATGCGCAGTTTATGCATTTAGCACCTGTTTAGAGCTAGTTGGATTTGTCGCTGTAACATTGTGCCATCGCGTTGACTAAAAAAATAAAATTAAAATCACCCATTAAATCGTAATTTTTATAGTACTGAATTGTTTGTTTTTCACATTTAGCTGCGAAATCTTTAAAATAACGGGTTAGTTATTGATTTTGATTATAAGGGAAATATGGCCTACCGAGATAAAACACCCTTGACAAATATAAAAGGATTGAATAGGAGAATAATAATTTTTTAAATAAACAATATGGGTTGTATTATAATTGGCCATTTCTTCACCCGCGTCGAAAACCAACAAAACGCTGCCTAAGGCCATAAAACACGTCAAGCTTCCACTTGAGTTTCGCCCACAGTGTACGGTGCTTTCCTTTTTACAACCCTTGACGTAAAAGGCCATAAATCAGAGCCTTCTCGCGTAGTGGAGACGGCTTCGGTTCAACATAATATATGATTTACCACTAACTCGGCGATTTGTTGGCTTTTAACGTGATACTGACGTATTGAAATGTATTGCGACGAAATTAACTTGTAAGATAGGGCCGAGCTTCGCTTGGGGAGTTTCAGTCGATTTTGTTTAAAAGGCCTAGTGCCATAGCCCACCACATGGGTAGTAGATGTATTTGTTGTTCTCATTTGACTACACTCACCAATGGCGGGGATCGAACTCGCGCCCTTGTGGACCAAAGATTGAGCTCTAACCACTACAGCGATCTCCTGTATTTTCTGTTCGGGTCCATTTCAAACGAGAGATTTTTCCAAAGTATTTCTTTATATGGTCGATTGGCATCTATAATTAAAACCAAATTTAGATAAATAAAGTTAAAACTCACTGCGCATCACTTTATAATGTTCCTAATGTTATTTTATTAAACAGCTCTTGGGAAGCTAATTCCCCGGGATAATCTAGGAAATCGTTATATATATAATTCTGTAAGCGATATTTTTAAGTAAAAATTTTAGGATGCAAATCGCAGGATAATAGGAGAGGGCTACAATTAAAGGTCCCAGGGACTAGGGGAAAATAGCAGTAATTTCAAAGATTTACCAGCAAACGAGAAATAACGTAAAACATCCCTCATAAGAAAAGCATGGGGATTTAAAACGGTCTGCTTTGTTTACATTAAAACTTGTGATTAAGAGTCTACTTTGTTTACGAACTGACAAGTGTTCCTACATTTTTTTATATTTTTCTCAGCATGAAAAGAGCAGACAATCAGATGAGACAGAGTATTGGAGCAAGATTAGGAGCTTTTGCCCCTTTCAAGCCAGTAGTATAATATAAAAAATCGAATTTGACGCAATAAGCTCTATCAAAAAACGCTACAAGTTTATTCGTTAAAATGATTTTTAGATGTTTGGACTGCTAACCTGCTAAAATCTTTAGATAGAATTTGCTACTGGCACATTCAAGCACAACATTCTAAAACAGACAAGAGATTTTAAGCTACTGGCCAACTTGCGTCTAACAGCATATAGAGCATATACAAATTTAGATCATAAATTCCACAATTTTCTAAACTATGTTGAACACCTTGACGTAGATGATAAAATATGTTTACGGACAAGTTTGTTTGTATAAGGTTTGCTCATAAGGTTTAATACTGAACCCCAAGCAAGGTTAACGCGGTAGTTCAGTTGATCACCCCATTACACCGCCCAACTGACAGTCAGCTGGTTAGAAACGAGCACTGTAATAACCCCATCAGCTGATCAACAATGAGACAGCTGGCTAGCTCCTCAAATCAGCTGATTCAAGGTAATTTAATGTGCCTAGACCTTGCTGAGTAATATGTCCGCTAGGCGACGACGCGCAGGGTCAAAATGCAGTTGCGATGATAGATTTATAATTTTAACAGATTTTGTTTTAGGGAAATAATTTTAATAACACGAAGAATTTTTTTGTCCGCAGTAATACTCCTTTTTATCCTTTGGCATGCTACATACCATTCTATTTTTTTTTCAAAACAATTATTTTTTGTTTACTATGCCTAGTATTCTACTAAGTATGATATCTCATAGGAAATCAAAATAGCCATCTCGTTTGACACCCTCTTCGTTCGGTTTATCAAGTTCAAATAATTACCTCCTGCTTAAGGCGAACGAAATTAATTAAAATTTCAGACACTAATATTCAAGATTCATCTGATTCCGACTAGACTTTATACTCATTTTGATACATCGATAAGATCAAACAAGCAATATAATTAACGTAGATTGGTTTATAACTCTTTACACTGCTAAAAAGCAAGGTGTGTAAATGAATAGTTTTTTAGCTAATATCTTGAATTATAATTTCACAACAAGTATTAGTAAAATTGTTTTTCAAATGCAGTATATTTGTTTAATACACTGCACTGCTCTTCCTTTCATCTTCATTTCTCTCAAACTAAATTTTCACAACAATTACGATGGGCAAAGACACTAATATTACGAGTGTGCACATTAAGACGCCTTGCGGTGAGGAACGGGGGAAGGGAGATCCTCCCTCTTTAGAACTGCACTGCCCTTCACAAACGCCAAATGCTCCAATGAATAGAGTTGTAAGAATGTTTGTGAAAAATTAGACTACCCTAAGACATTTTACATAGTCTTATTTAGTTCATCGATGGACGATCATTCGTTGCAACAACGCGTGGACCGAAGTAGATTATACCTGTTCTGCGAGTCAAGCAGAGCTTTTAGTAGACGTTCAAGTAGTATTCGGATAACTACATGGCTTCTTGGGGGCACTACATTTGGAAAAATATATGTTTTTATATTCTGACATTATTTATTTTTGCAGTTCTGTCAGTTGACTCCTGACACAACTGCAATAGCTGGAAAGATATGATGAGGTCTTATAGTTGGTATGACGTCACACAAGTGTGTTATTCAGAGGATTTTGAACAGCTTACCACAGCTAACGTAAACCGGGAGTACCAGAACATGTTACTGCGAAGTACTTATGCAATATGTTTACAAATTAATTAATTGGCCACTTATGAATGAATACGCTATAACAATGTATCATGAAAGTTCCCCGATACCATTAATCTCTTTTCGCAGTGCAGCCACACGACAGCTGAAGGTGAAGGTCAGGTTTGCCAACCTCACAACCTCGAGTGTCATCCCGCTAATCGTGTTGACCAACCTTACAAGCCAAATATCTCCGGTCAGGGTCAGGGTTGGACGTGACTTTCTTGGAGATTTTCGCGTTGTTTTGTTGGTAATGTTTAAATTGGAATATTACTGGTTCAACTATCGCACTTATAATTTACAGTTCTCTACTGGAGTGATAAAATAAAGCCTCAATGGAGAATATTTTTGTAAACAAACCACAGAGATTTTTTTTTGTTTCAGCATCGAACATTTGTTTAACAAAAAATGGAATATTTTTAAATAAATATTTATTTGTTATCTTTGTGTTACGCATTGATGGTTTTAATTATTTAATTTTAAAACCTCATTAAGTTGAAAAGTTGATGTTCAATAAATCTTGCTATTGTTTGTATTGAAATCGGCTGGAAATAAACTGCAGATTTCATCTATTTATGAGATATGAGTAGTGCTGTGAGTTAGTTGTGTTACCACATCAAACACATCGCAGAGTGCAGAGAGGAAAATGGCAGCCGCCATGTAGACTTCACTTTTTATTTGAGATTGACATGTGAATGAGAGCTCTAATGTATTAAGCTCGTTGGTTCAACTATCTTTATTAATATTCGGCCACACTGTATCTTTATTAACTTCGCGTAGAAATGTCATGCAATTCTTGTTGTATCGTAAGAAATGTCAGCAATTAAAAAAAAAACATGAAATGAAATGATATGAAATGTGGAATGTGAGGCAATTGTAGATTTCGCCTCTGAATTGCACTAGGTCTTGCACATTATTTTTCTCAATATTGAACTAAAGACAAATATGAATTGCAGCAATTTTAAATTTCAGAAAGTAACATTTCCGTTGCATAGGCCTACAGCTTTGGAGTGGCGGCTTGCTCTACGGCAGCTTCCTCACCGATGTCGTGATAATCGTTATATAGATATACTTTATCACTGGTTGCAAAGCAAATTTCACGGGGAATTTCCCAAATGTCATCGCACCTTCATAAGAATTTATTGAATTTTAAATCACAACGTTAGCCACCTGTTTTAGAAAAAAATATTAAAATACTATAACAATCTTGTAACGATTTCCTATATTTTTGTCGAGTCAAAAAATGTAATACTTAGTTTAAAGTTCTAGGGTATGGACCGTTTTCTATCAAAACGTTAAAGAATTGCCACTAGCGTAGATAGACACAAAACAAGACAGTAACAAGTATGTTACACTATTTCTATACTAAATATAATCATGATGCATACAATCGAATTACTTTTTATTTGGCCATTTTCCAGGAACGAAATTCGCTACAAAAACCGTATTAAAAGGAAACTAAAACCCCCCGGGTAAACATCTATAGTTGTCTATACATCAAAGCTTGGACCCCGATGTATAAAGTTCAGCATACTGTATCTGCATACCCGTAATATTGATGCTTGGTGTTTTGTTTCCTTATTTTAAAATATATCACAGGTTTTAAAACACAATACAGTATAATTCATTTCAGTTTGGAACTGGCTATCAGCTGCTTACAGTCGGCTGTATACTGATGACCACCAATTACTGATAACTCTACTATTGGCCATTTTGTAAAACAAACATTATTGTTTGAAAATCGCTTATTAAAGACGTTATTTATTTGACAGGTCATATGTTTCAAAACACAATATAGTTAAATTATTTTTAAATCGTCTGCATACTGACTGTATAATACTAGCCACAAAATACTGATAACTATACTATTGACTACTGACAGGTCATAGATTTTAAAACACAATACAGACATTTAATTTTTAGTTTGGGCCAGACTATCGACTGCATATTATTGGCTCATATACACAAAGTACTGATAATTCTTATCTCTCGCAAAGTACTGATAACAATGACCAGCGACAGGTCATATGTTTTAAAACACAATACATTATAATTGTTTTTACATCGGGCCTGGCTATCAACTTTATACCACTGGATGTATACTACTAGCCACAAAGTACCGATGAATCCACTATAGACATGTCCAAACCTTCTTCGTCCTTGTGTTCGTTTCGGCGACCCGCGGTGGAATGCTGTTTTAAACAGGTTAACTTTTATGTTAACGATAGCGAGACAAACTCCCCACTTATCGTTCATACAGAGATTACAAAATTATTACCGGGGGACCGAGCTTTGCTCGGTGGTATTTCATTAATTTCCCTGGGTGCAAGTGAAAATTGTGAGGAGTTGGATTTTTCCCATGAAAACAAAAATCCTTTCCATAAATGGTGAATGGAGTTACTCAAATGAACTAATTGTTAACTATGTTTCTGCAGATTCGATTTAATTTACTAATAATTGTTTTCCTATCGTATAAAATAGCGTGAGTTTCTAACCATCCAATATCTTCCATTTTTTTTGGTTGTACATTTCATCATGCTAGCACATTTTTTTCTTCTTATAAAATTTAGGGATAGCAATCCCAAAACAGGATTTGATCCTGTGGGATGTTCAATTTTTTCACATATTAAACAAAGTTTGATTAGTTTTAAAACAAATTTAACTTTTGTCTTGTTTACTTGCATAATTTCACTTAATTATTCATTAATTAAGGTTTGTAAACTAATCAAACGTAATATAAATAAACAAACTGTATTTTTAATGACAAAATTAATATATTTTTGACTTTTGAGGTGAACATCTAATGTCATTAGCAATGTTACAAACCGAAGTAATTCATTCGTTCTCTATTTTATTTATATTATTTGGTTGACATTCATACTTAATTTGTATTAGTTTGTCTGTCAGTTTGCATTTTTTAATTTGCTCCAATAGTCCTGAATTATTATTTCACCTGTACCCCCCTCCATCCACCCATTCACTAAATAAAAAGTTTTTAATCCCCACAATATCAGAATTGGAGAAATTACTGCGATATGGCGTGCATTTAATTTAGAAAAGCATTTGTTTTTTTCATATCCTCTTCCGGAAAGAATGAATGTATGCCTATTTCAACATATTTTAATTGCTCTAAACGTTTCTTCGTCACCACACAATAAACTCATATTTTTTCACCATAGGATGTGAATTGTCTACGTAACCCGCAATCAATACGATTACAGTAATTGTCAAATTCAGTGTAGACAATTTGGAAGAAATTTTATCCGTGTATAACCACGGTCATTAAAGCCACGTAATTTGTAAATTTCTAATTGGATTCCCAGTAAACTCTAGTTACAATCGGGGTCAAGCGTTGCCGAGATTTCCGAGAGAGAGAGCATCTGCTTGTCTGTTGTCTGTCCAACGGTCACTCGCGGGTCGTCCAATATTCTTCCGGCACTGCAATAATCACTCATTGTCCATTCATATGATATTAGATACGTGTCAAATTGGCAATCCCAAAAAAATCAATCGGAATGAAAATCCCCAATCTCAGACGAAATTTTCAAAATAAAACTTTATAATAGTTTTATAAATAGTTGCAACTCGGCAAATCAATATATATAAAACTAGCTGATAGCCGCAGGCTTCGCCCCGCAAATCCGATACTCTAATATGAGTAAGGCTTGTATATTTGCTTGCTTGCGACACTGATCTCAAAAACGGCTCTAATGATTTCCTTCAAATGTTCGAAATAACTAATTTCTGGGATACAAATAAGTTCCAGACAGGCCTCATCCCCAGGAAAAATCAAATAATGTAAAAAAACCTAAAATGAAAAGACAAAAAAATTAACATTGGGCTTATGGAGTTTCAAATCAAAACAAAATAACTGTAAGACCTTTTCATAATCAACTAGGGAACTGTCAAAGTAATACTCATGTTGTTTATGATTATTAACATGTGGTTTCCTGAGAGCAAAGATTAAAATATTTGAGTGAATATTACATATATAGAGTATTGAAAAAAATCAAAGGGACATTGAACTATAAATAACAACTGGAGTGACCTTAAAAAATTTAGAAAAGAGGCAAATGAGTTATACAAATTTGATTGTCAGTAGGGGGAAGTGGTGAAATATTACTCCAAGTCATCTAACAAACTAACTGGCCTTCCCCGAGCAAAGCTCGGCCCACCAGGTATTGATTTACAAAAGCTATTACAGTTGTGTGTGCTGCATCCTGTGGTTAGCCCGAGGAACTACTACGAATCAAGATCAGCTGTTTGTATTTGCATCAGCTCAAACAAAATTGAATGTCCATAAGGAATACATGGGAACTTTTTCGGGGTCTCTGGTGGAGCCCTAAGGCCAGATCATGATGAAAACCATTTAGTTTTCCTATTTTATGCCTAAAGAATCAGTGTACAAAATTTCAGCTCTCTACCTACATGGGAAGGTGGAGAATCAGTGATGAATGAGTCAGTCAGTCAGTCAGCCAGGGCTTTGCCTTTTATATATATATAGATGAACGTATGTATGTAAGTTCCCTGTGGACTCATTTTCCGCTTAACTGAAGTTAGTGAAACTGCATAGTTATTCAGGTTAACCCTAGGGAAGTTAAAAGTCATAAACCAAGGTCCTACGACTTTGGGGTTTTACCCTATTTTCCTTCAAATTTGCCAATAGGCAATATGTTTTATGATTTTATCAGATGAAAAAATTAGTTATGATGTAATTAAAAGACTATTTACGTTAACTAGTTATCTAGTTTCTCAAATCGGAGCAAGTTTGTACCCAACGAACGGTAAACAAACCTAAAAAATCTTATATTAAAACGTATGATAACAACGTACTTTCAATCAACACGTAGTTTAGACTTCCGCCGTCGGATATCGCCACTATTCCAAAAAAATCAGCCATTTACTGTATTTAAGTGATGAGCTTTCTTAAAATTCGGAGACGTATTGGCAAATGTGCGTAAAAGTGCATTTAATTTGACACCTCAAACGTTAAAATCCGTCCAGCCGTTATCGAGTTATGATTGTAAAGAAAAAAAACCCTAGCGTATTTAAACATAGGATGTAAACAGCTGTTTCTAAATAACTAATTATACATCCCGATGTGTAAGTCACTCACTCAATACCCCAACTCATGTATACGAATTCTATACCACTTCTATATGAGGTAGAAACGTGAAATTTGGCATGCATCTTGCTTGTACCTAGATTCCCTATAGATTGCCTGGATATCTATAGAATCTATAGATACCTAGATACCTATAGATTCGTTTCTCTGTGGGAGTGACCATAAGCGAGTATTAATCATGTAGCGAGTTGTAAACTAAGAATTATGAGGGAGGATTCGTGGGCGCGGGACCGCGACGCGTGTTCCGTCGCCGTAACGTATTGTACGCTTCATTGTCTTTAAATTATAATCTACAACAGGGATATTATAAAAATACCCCCGTCGCAACAAACCTGTGGACTCAGCGAATTTGCAATGCATATATATATATATATATATGTGTCTCACTACTACATAGAGCCACTTGCCAAGTTTCACTAAAATACATTCATAAATAAGTGATATACAGCATTTTAATTATTCTCCATGAGAACAACATTTGAGTTCGCAGGCTTGCTGCAACGAGGAAGATAAAAAATGTGTATTTTTGCAATCAATATAACTCAACCAGGTGAAGCTACATACCAATTTTTATTAACTTAGGGTCATAACTATGGGAGATATACAACTTTACTTATTCTCCATATGAATAACGTGGGGCCGAGTATGCAGGTTTGCTGCCACGGGGAAAATCAACAAAAAACCTTTTTTGTGCAAATATAAATTTAACGCGACTAGTTGAAGCCACATACCAAGTTTCATCAATATACATTCATAAATAATCGAGATTTCAAATTTTATTTATTCTCCATAAGGATAACATTGGACAACGTACTGTGTTTAGCACTTTGAATATCTCTGCAACGGTTGGACGTAGAACAATTAAAACACCAAAATGATTGTTTTGTAAAGCTAAACTGATTGTTAAAAAGAAATGTGAAGTTTTTAATAAAATTATCTGAGGAAAATCCAAAAACCTTTTCCCGTAAAATTAACATGGGAAATTTTATGGACGCGTTTTATGACTTTTCTCTACAACCACTTAACCTAGGTTAATGATTAAAAGTACCAAATTTTTAAGCTCTATAAAATGGCTATAACCAAAATTAAATGTTTTTCCAATTTTAGGAGAAAAAATGCAAACAAAATATTTTTGGAAAATTTTAAACCCCCATAAAACCCCCTTCCCATAGTCCATCGATCTGGTTTTTAAACTTTAAGTCATAAATGTTACGCCACACATTTGCGCCAAATTTCATCAAAATCGGGCGTTTCTTTCAAAAGTTATCGTGGTAACGGACGCACACACACACACACACACACACACACACACACACACACACACACACACACACACACACACACACACACACACACATATATATATACTAGTATATATACTAGTATATGTATATATATACAAATTTGAACGAATAGTGTTTTTGGCACCTGAGGACCTCAAAACAAAAAGTTATCATGGTCTCGGGCTTAAGTCTTACCATGCCACCTACGGTAATAGCATCATCCCCATAGGGGAAATTCGCTAAAATTGCAGAGGATAAAAACATAAACAAATGACGCCAATGGATCGAATGTAAACACGTCTGTTTTTAACTACACGTTAATGTGTCAAAACGCCAGTGTGTTCTCTGCTATCCCTGCAGGCAGTAATATTTCTTTAGTGCTGCCGGAGGAGGATTAAATACAATAAAGGATCTAAAATATTGGAGAAAAATTTTAAGTAAAAACAGTTTAAGGAGAAATATTTGATTTCGTGGCAAAAAATGATTCTAATATTAACATGTTTTTACAAATTTTTAAAAGAGAACTTCATTCCTTTTTATTTGCTTACTTTCAATGAATCTCATGTTCACAGAGATGTATTTGAAATTATTATGTTTATAATGACGATACACAAATAATAGGTATAACTTTAAGTGTCTTTTCAGTGGTTTACGCGGGCGAAGCTGCGACGGGGATGATACGATTCAAAAATTTGAGTGAGATATTTTGTGAGATTCTTCCCAGTTTTGTCCAGGGGGACAACCAGGACAGTTTTGTCCCAGGCCCCGATCACCGGCTGAAAGGAACAAAATTCCAAGATAGTTAAATTAGAGTTTCTGTGGCCGTAGGCCTCAAATTTTCTTGATTTAAAGAAGGAGGATTCCTTATACGACAAAAACCGAATATATCATAGAAGCGATAGATATATTTCTTGCAAAAAGGCCTGATTTTGTTAGTTTTTCCTTAGTTAAAGGACACATTTGTTCTACCTTAACGCTACAATTGTTTAACAAACGATAACAAATTCTATAAGTAACTTATTTTTACTTTTTCCCACTTATACATAAGTATATGGAGAAAGTATTGTTTTTGCCAACATTTTCGAATTTGAGTTGTTAGTGGAAATATTCGTTTTGGTGCTCCCTGAACCCAAAAAAGGGATTTTTACTTGATGTCTGTGTACAGAGCCCTAACCAATGGTCCGATTTTTATTACATTTGGTATGCAGGTACTAATTCACGATATCTCCAGGTGTTTTTTTTTATTTTTTTGAATTTTTGATTTTTAAGGGTAATTATGCCCCAAAAACGGCAAAAAAATATGAAAAATCAAAATTTCTCAAGAACGGCTCTAACGATTTTAATTCAACTTTATTCGTTTGTAGAAATTTAGTTTTAAAACTAAATTACACTACCCGCACTTCTGTAAAAATTCGGGTTCAGAAATTACAAGACTTAAAACATCAAAAATTCTTTTTTTTTCATATAAAAAACTAAAATATAAAAAATATTACGATTCACCATTAAAAAGAGCTCAAACAAACTAAATAATTTTGTATTTTGAATTACTATTCTACGATTACTGGTTGCGGAGAAAATTGAAATTTTCATTTTGCTTTAAACGCAGTACGTTTTCTAATGTTATTCTTATGGGGAGTACAAAAATTACTGTTTCTCTCTTATTTACTGATCAATTTCGTTCAAACTTGATACGTTTGTCAAGTTAGCATTGACCAACAGAGGAAATTCGAAATATGTTTCCCTTTAATAACCCTGTGGGAGAATAGGGGGCATTTCCCCTCTTAAAACCACGTGTGTAGCGATGGATTCTGTAGTGCCTTCTAAACAGTGATTTGGGTGGATATTTTTGAAAACAACTTGTTTACAAGATTTTCTGTACATTCGATCGTGCTTTGTATTCTATAATTAGTAAATAAAAAGTAATTTATTCATTAAAGTTGGGCTAAAAGGAAGAAATTATTTGTCAGTTTCCTGACACCGTTTATTAGTTACTCTAATTCGCCTACTTATAAAATCGAATAGTAAAATAATAAAGTTGTAACTTAAGACCCCATAGACCTCTACATTATCACTCTTATCAATCGCCAGAGGTCGTCAATTCCGTCTTGGCTCGGTCGTTTGCGTTTATCATAAAGTTCAAGATCAGAATCTACCCTTGACTTCTGCGCGTGCGTATTGTTTACTATCTCTAATGACTTTTTACTCAGCTTATTCAATCTTAAAATATTCACTTTGCACATCAATGCGGTTTATTATTCTTTGTGGAATTTTAACGTTGTTGTTATCCTTGGTTGTAATGTTCGTTAGTGATAAAATGAGTTATTTTCTCGCCACAGTGTCCGGTGAGTATTGTTTGTATTATAATTTATCTTGTAGCGTGTAAAGTTATTAGTTTTTCAAAGTACCCGGTTGTTAATCTAAGTACCGGTAACGTGCCAATGTTAATAGTCACAAACGTCATCCAGTTTAATTGTTTTCAATATTCTCATAGTGATTATTTTTTGGAAATAAAACTTTACTTAAGTATATTGTTTACTAGTAATTCGAAATAAAATATAACATATATAAATGCGGATTTTAATCTGTTTGTTTTCACAAAATTTTCACATCCTTCAATTCAGCCCTAATTTTTTAGTGTTACAGTATATATTTGCAAATTGTAGAATATAAAGTACGGCAGTGAGTATAGAAAATCTTCAGTAAACTACTGTTTTTTAATAAGTCCCCCCACAAAGTTATAGTTGTATAAAAGATCCAAAAAACCTGAATTTTGGTACCTTTTAAGTTCTATAATTTAAAAAATAATTTTTCCAAAAATGGGGGTGACATTTTGTTAGAGACATAAACAAACATAAAACAAAAATAACTATAGACACCAAATATTAATCATAGTCACTACAACAGTTTTTGAGATTGTAATATTTTTCATGTTTAAGCGGTTTTGGAGGATTATAATCCTTAAAATCAAAAAATAAACATCTGGATATATTGTTGATTAGTACCTACATTCCAAATTGTACATTGGGCCTGTGTAGTCTCTAGGTCCGTTATCATACATGCAGGCAGGCAGACATCACTTCAAAAACCACTTTTGGGTCCAGGGAGCTTCATCACGAATATTCCCACCGGCAACTCAAATTTGAAAATGTTTACGAAAACAATACTTCCTGCGTGTGCTATGTGGGGGAGAAAAAATACACAAAATTGGCGGGAAGTGTTTGACCCATTTATGATTAGTAATCAAGCAGTAAGTAAAGGGGACAGCATTAGGGTGAGGGTTTTTGTATTTATCTGTCCGTCTCTCTCAGTTTACTCAAGTGAACTCAACAAAATACTAAAGATAAGTGGAAGAGCAATACTTATTCTCCCGCACAGTTAAACCTCTATGTGATGAGTGTGTTTCGTAAATTAACAGTCTCATTTTCTCTTATGTATTTTTAAAATTTACAATATCCTCAAACATTTGGTAAAACAGTTTACGTATAGCTTTTGACTTGGGCTAACATGTAAATTTCTCCCTGAAAAGTTTAAATTCCCTCGTAATAATTGAGCAAAATATTAAACACATCTCCACATCATTATCCGTTTCATCGCCTCTCTCATGCACTCATGACGCATGCGTTCTCTCGTGTCCGTCTGTCCGTCTGTTTGTTCGCAAACTTAGCTTAACCTCGTCATCTCATAGGAAACCAAACACAAGACTTCCGGCTTTTAATGGACCCAACTCGCCAAATCACGTCTCTGTCTCTCCAACCTAGTGCAACGCGGGTTAAACTTGTTGGTAACGTTGCCAAAAGCAATCACAAACTTGTAAATGGTAATTCCGAAACTTTCCATCGAACGTGTTAAGCTGTCAGCTAGGGAAATACAGTCTAGAGGAACTACAACTATCACGATTGCATTTTGGTAGCTTAAACAATTTGTTTATATATTTGACTGTTCATTTGATAACCTGAAATATTTTAATGTTTACAAATTTAAAGAGTCATTGAGCAATCGAAAAACCAGCAAAAAATGCCAATATTCAGTTCGTTTTCGGCATTCTTAAAAAATGTTACATATATACCAAACACTCGTACGCAACGAGTGTAAATAAATAAATATAGAGCTGTCGTCTCGTGTTACAAAGTGAAGCCTCACTGGGGGCTATTTTTGTAAACACATCAACTGGCCAAAGAGTAATAATGACTACAAGTTGTGAAGAGGGGATTTGATTGGTTAACATATTGTTGCCTTGGAGACCGGAGGGTATAGAGAATTGGCGGTCATCATTTAGCCAAAGTTTTTTACCCCGGACGAGACCTCTATAAATATATACCTCGTTGCTTTTATGTAATTTTATAGCTTTCCCTCTTAATGCCCGAAACCCTTAAATAAGTTTAATAACTTTTCGACAGTAGTACACTAAACGCTTTCTGTCGTTCTTAAATTTGTACAAGAAAGGTCTGCATGTTCCATTCAATTACGATGGAATACTTACACACAATATTCCACTTATAAACAACCTTCGAGATTATCCTTGACAAAATATTTACAAAATATCTCCGCCGCTTGAAATATATCAAAATTACTCGAAACAATCCACTAAAAGTATATAATTGGCGCTATTGTCGAACAATAGAATTCCGAAGTTCCCCTGTTTCTGTATGACGAGAAGCGGAACAGTAGAGTGGAGGAATGGTTAGAAGGGGGGGGTAACTACTGGTAGCTAGATGGCCTAGTAGACAATTGGCGGGAACCCTCACGAGAGACTTCCGTATCCTGTGCGTAATGAGTGGCCAACACGATAGGAGTGACTCGAGGAGAAGCTCTTGCTCCGATACTCTTCCATATTTCCACAATCCGATTCTGTTCATCCGATTTTGTTTATATGGATATCTGCTTTGGTTCTGTATCTGAGATGCAATAAAAAATCTGGTTTGATAGACGTAACGATAGGAGTGACTCAAGGGGACGCTCTTGGTCTGGTACTCTTCCATATTTCCACAATCCGATTCTGATCATCCGATTTTGTTTATACGGATATCTGCTTTGGTTCTGTATCTGAGATGCAATAAAAAATCTGGTTTGATAGACGTAACGGTAGGAGTGACTCAAGGGGACGCTCTTGGTCCGATACTCTTCCATATTTCCATTATACGGTTCTGATCATCCGGTTCTGATTATATGGATATCTGCTTTGGTCTGTATCTGAAATACAATCTAAACTCTGGTTTGATAGACGTAACGATAGGAGTGACTCAAGGGGACGCTCTTGGTCCGATACTCTTCCATATTTCCACTATACGGTTCTGATCATCCGGTTCTGATTATATGGATATCTGCTTTGGTCTGTATCTGAAATACAATCTAAACTCTGGTTTGATAGACGTAACGATAGGAGTGACTCAAGGGGACGCTCTTGGTCCGATACTCTTCCATATTTCCATTATACGGTTCTGATCATCCGGTTCTGATTATATGGATATCTGCTTTGGTCTGTATCTGAAATACAATCTAAACTCTGGTTTGATAGACGTAACGATAGGAGTGACTCAAGGGGACGTACTTGGTTCGATGCTCTTCCAAAATGCTATGCTCTATGAGTAAGGTTTGTTTGATGCTTGCAACTCTGATCTTAAAAACGGCTCCAACGACCTCCTTCAAATATAATTTTCTAATGTCTGGGTAAAAATGTATTTTGAACTTATCCCATCCCCGGGAAAAGTCGTAAAAAAGAATTTGAAAATAAAAAAAATAGCATTGAGATTGTGGAGTTTAAAATATAAAACATGAATCATAATAGCTGTTCGTTTAACTACCAGTCGACAACTGTGCCTTCTCCAATCAAACCTCAGTCCTCTAGGTAGGTGCCTTCCAATATCCACTTCTGATCATCCAGTTTTCTTTTTGTATTTGTTTTTCTTTTACTGTTTTAAATTTTTTATTTGAGACAAGATCTGCAATCTGGTTAGTTTACAAGATAAGTTGTGTTTAAACATTTTGTCTGAGTATAGAAGTTGTAGTGTGAATTCGTTTAGCACAAATCAACATTTTGATCGGTTAAGAGGGGCTTACAGAGTATCTGTTAAACATAGCTTATCAGGTTGATGCTTTAGGTTACATTTTGAAACACTATGGCTGCAGTTAGTCTCTAATACCATTTTTCCGTCCCAAACAACAGGCATTTTCCTAAAAAGGAACACCCCTGTAAAAATAAAACTTATTCAAACTGCAAATGTTGTGGTTTGTACTATTATTTTATTAATTCCAGTATTAACAACCGTTGGATGTCTCCCAGTTTTAATGTTATTGTTGCCAGTTTAAAACACAATCAATGGAAGTTTCGCTTTTTTTTGTTAGTGTAATTATTTTTATTTACTTGAAAAGTGGTAAGTTACCAAAGGATTATAAAAGATTGAATTTCCATTATGTGATTTTATCCTGTACTCTTAAATGAGTAGTATTTGCTTGATTGGTTGGTTGCACAATTATCTCTAAAACGGCTCCGAGGATTTCCTTCAAATTTTGGAAATTACTAAGTTCTGGTATAAATATATGTTATAGACAGGTCTCATCCCCAGTAAAAATCAAATAATGTTAAAAACCTAAATTGAAAATTTAAAAAATTAACATTGGGCTTATGGAGTTTCAATGAAAACAAAATAATTGTAACAGCTGTTCATAATCAATCAGGGAACTGTCAAAGTAATACTCATGTGGTTTATGATTATTAACATGTGGTTTCCTGAGAGCAGTTTAAAATATTTGAGTGAAGATGACATATACAGAGTAGTAAAATAAATCAAAGGGACATTGAGCTATAAATAACAACTGGAGTAACCTTTAAAATGTAGAAAAGAGGAAAATGAGTTATACAAATCTGATAATCAGTTGGGGAAATGGTGAAATATTACTCCAAGTCATCTAAACAAACAGACTGGCCTTCCCCCGGGCAAAGCTCGGCCCCCAGGTACTTTTATATGAATTGAAAAAAAGGAAATTGAAAAGGGAATTTGTTTCCTCGATTATACAAGACCTTTTAATAAAACAGAGCAACTATAGTTTTCCTCCATTAAAATTTGTGAACGAAAATCATTTCAGTTACAGCTTTAGTATATGAGGGGACAAAAATATCCAACACAAAATATTAAAAGATAAGAAAAATAAGTGCATTCTTTACTCAACCCAAACCCATGCGGTCTCTGCTGTCGCTGTTATCAGTGCGTGCTCGACCTCCACGACCATGGCCTTATCAGTCATAACACATGACCTTGACAGCCTCCTTAACTTTAAACGTGACTCGACATTGGTCAGTTTTAAGAGGTAATATACAGGGTGTTTATAAAAGAACTCCTTGGTTTCAAGCATTTATGTTACAGCATTAGACATTAAAAACAGTTTAAATACTTATATATTATGAAAGAGTACCTTCTTAAGTTTTTTTTGTATTCAGTACATTTCAATATGTGCTCCATTCGTTGCCCTCGTCACGTCCAAACAATAATCGATCTCTTCCCATGTACTCAGTAGCATGTCGGGTGTGATGGCTGCTATGGCTGCGATGATCCTCTCCCTCAGATGTCCAATGTCACGAATTTTCTGAGAGTACACAGTGTTCTTAACATGCCCCCACAGAAAAAAGTCTAGTGGCGTCATATCTGGGCTTCTGGGTGGCCATGCGATCGGCCCGCGTCGTCCGATCCACCTGTTTGGAAAACGCAAGTCTAATGCATACGGGCACGGTTGCTGTAGTGCGGTGGGGCGCCGTCTTGCTGGAAGAAAATCAATCCTTTTTCTTTTTCGATATCATCTATCTGATATTAAATGTCCCCATTAATTGTTCTTTCTGTAAAGATGAATGGGCCGACAATACGGTCGTGCATCAGTCCGCACCAAACATTGACTTTGGGGGAGTCACGTTGATGTTCAATCAATTCATGCGGTGGCTCAGACCCCCATATCCTACAGTTGTGTCGATTTACTGAACCACCAACGTGGAAAGTTGCTTCATCTGAAAACATAACGTTTTCCAGAACATTTTCATTTTCTTCAATGTTGTTGAGGATTAGGGATGCAAACTCGACTCTTTTCATTCTGTCATTGGGTTTGATTTCATGTAAAAGTTGTATCTTGTGTGTACGGGCTAAGGTCATGCAGGGATGCCAACTGCCAACCTAATATCCCCGCTATAAAACATAACAATGTAGCGAACACAATTGTGAAAACCGCATGCTTTTCTGAAGTTCCGTTATTTAATTATGATTTTTTGAAACCAAGGAGTTCTTTTATAAACACCCTGTATTGTTAAGGTAATTATAAAAACTTGTAGATTTGAGTATTGTTGGGCGTATCAAACGCAGTACCTGGGGGCCGAGCTTTGCTCGGAGAAGGCCAGTCAGTTTGTTTAGATGACTTGGAGCGTATTTCACCATTTTCCCCTACTGATTATCAGGTTTGAATAGCTCATTTACCTATTTTCTGCATTTTTAAGGTCACTTTAGTTGGTATTTATAGCTCAATGTCCCTTTGATTTATTTCGGATATGACCACTCTATATGCAAACTTCACTCAACAGTTTTACTCCCTGCTCTCAGGTAACCACATGTTAACAATTATAAACAACCAAGTATTACTTCGACAGTTCTCTGGTTGGTTATGAACAGCTGTTACAATTTTTTGTCTTGATTTTAAACTCCATAAGCCGAATGTTAATTTTGTTAAATTTTATTTTTTTTTTTGCATTATTTGACTTTTTCTGGGGATGAGACCTGTCTGGAACTTATTTTTATGCCAGAAATTAGTTATTCCCAGCATTTGAAGGAAATCGTTGATGCCGTTTTTGAGATTAGAGTTGCAAGCAAGCACGCACGCACACCTCAGTCATATTAGAGTATAGGATATAGGATAGGATAGGATAGGATGCGGCTTAACCCTCTTTCCTATTTTCTCTTCCACCGACAAGGCCACTGGTATACGACTTCACCGAGTTGAGTTATATTGATATTAGCATATAACCATTCTCTATAAATAAACTGGTGAACATTTAAATACTTAGCATCCCACCGACCTTCTTGGTTTTTTTTGTCCATCAGTATAAAAACCCGATCAGTTTTCATCGTAATACCACCCTCGAACGATGACAGGAATACATTTAAGAATTATCAACGCCTGAAAGATATTACGCGGTATGAATTATAAATAGAAAAAGAATGCGGTTTAATTACTTCTACGTCATTGGGCTAGTTTAAGTGTCAAGCCGCGACAGATATATAGTGTGTGATTACAAGTTCCACACATTCAGGAACAAAACAAAACTGTAAATTTAATTCAAGGTCGAGTTTCGTGCTGCGAGCCAAAACATCAATTTTGAGCTGCTGAAAGACATGTAATAAACCATCCTGAGATTGCTAATGGGGAATTCGGTTTTAGCGAATTTCCTCTATAGGGAAGAAGCTATTACTGTAGTCAGCATGGTAAGACCTAGGCCCGGGACCATGATAACTTTTCGTTTTGAGGTCCCCTGACCCCAAAAACACCATTCGTTCGAAACTGTATATATTTATGTGTCCGTGAGCACGATAACTCTCGTAAAAATTATCCGATTTTGATGAAATTTGGTAAAAACGTGTAAAGCAACATTTATGACCTTAAGTTCGAAAACCAGCCATATCGCTCCATCCAACGGGGTATTTTGGGGGGGGTTTTGTACCCCACAAATGTTTTTTCTTTTAATTTTTTACATATAATTTTTGAAAAATTCAAATATTGGCTTTTACCGTTGGATTCAGCTTAAAAAAACACAAAATGGAGTATTTTGATCATTCCTCTACGTCAATTGGTTACCAAGATATTGAAAGTGCTAAACACAGTATGTTGTCTAATTTATTCTTATGGAGGAAAGGAAAAATTTGATATCTCGCTTATTTATGAACGTATACGGACGAAACTTGGTATAAGGCTTCATCTGGTTGTGGTTTATTGATATTTGCTCAAAAAATTTTGCAAAAGACTCCCGTTACAGCAAACCTGAGTACTCAGCCCCCATTTTATTCCTATGGAGAATAATTAAATACTATGTCTCCCTTAATTATGAACATAAATTAATAAAAACTGGTATACGACTTTACCGAGTTGAGTTATATTGATATTAGCATAAAAACCCATTTTTTGTGTTCCTTGTTGCAGCAAACCTGCGTACTCAGCCCCAATGTTAATCTTATGGAGAATAATTAAAATTGTATATATCGCTTATTTGTGAATATATTTTGTGAAACTTGGTCAGTGGTTTTATTTAGTATTAAGACATTTATATATCCATTGGAAATTCGCTGAGTATGCAGGTTTGCTGCAACGGGGGTATTTTAGGTAGAAACCGGATCAGTTAACAAGTCGGGGAATCGACAATAACGTATGGAGGTTTATCTTGAGGCATTATCAGCTTGATTAGCTCTGGGAGTAGGCGTATGGAAATAAAATCCATCGACTTTACCAATTTTCTGATTTTCTGTAATTTTGATTCGCCAATACTCCAGAACATAGTCATACGCAATGGAACATTTAAATCACAAAACTATTCGCCAAATCCTTACATTATTATTTTATCCTTACATTATTTTATCCTTACACTGGATAAATTAAACTACGGCTCATAACACAAAAAAAGATTTGTACACTTATATTATACCTACTTGCAAGGCGGTAAATATCCATAAAGGAAGGTACATTACAACATCCACATGTCATAAATCTTTCTTTATGTAAATTTACTGGCTCGTAGGAAGTGCAGTAAAAGTGTAACAATATTTTGTAGTGTTGTGAGGCGTAGTTTATTTTATCCTTTTAAATTGTGACAACGCGTATAACGCTGCTCAAGAAATCATTTATTTCTTAACCTCTTTTCTTGTTTGTGTTGGACATGAAATGGGGACTATAGCTAAATCAATTAGCTCGACGGCTATATTCATACAGGTATTTCCTAGCTTTTTAAATTGAACTATAAATGAACGATTTAAGATATTCCGCTGGGGAGGCTTTTGAAACATTGGCTAAGGGGGATTCAGGTGGAAACTAAATGTTTCGTGACTGGAGCCCACTCTTATTGCTATTCGCAAAGACTTACCTTACTCTGAACCCCCTAGTGCTATTTCCCCCCCTACGATTTCTTCAAAACCACTTTTATCCTCCTTGCACCCTCATTATCTATGACACCCCCTAACTCCTAACGGTCCCTCATCCCCATCTTCCCTCAACCCCCCTCACCTTCCTATCACCTTCCCCACCGATACTCCCGACCGGGTCCACAGTTAGAAAGTGTCTCGTCCTTGGGCTACCTCGGACTGGCCGCTATTACACACATTATGTCGCTTAGGTTTCTGGTTAACCTACATCAGACACCACTTGCTTTGCCGCCGCGGCAACCGCTGTCCGAACATCCACCGTGGTCGCAATGTCTCTAATTGAGCGATATTCATCAAATTAAAGGATATTTTTTAATTATTTTGGCTCAGTTTCAGGATTAATACCTGGGGGACGAGCTTTGCTCGGGAAAGGTCGCTCAGATTGTTTAGACTACTTGGAGTAAAATTTCACCACTTCCCCCACTGATTAGCAGATTTTAATAACTCACTTGCCTCTTTTCTGTATTTTTAATGTCACTCCAGTTGTTATTTATAACTCAATGTCCCTTTGATTTATTTTACCACTCTATATATGTAATCTTCACTCAAAGGTTTTAGTCTCTGCTCTCATGAAACCTCATGTTAATAATAATAACCTGGGGGCCGATCGTTGCTGGATGAGGGCCAGTTAATTTGTTTCGATAACTTGAAGTAATATTTAATCACTTCCCCCAACTGATTAGCAAATTTGCATAGCTCATTTGCCTCTTTTCTGCGTTTTTAAGGTCACCCCAGTTGTTATTTATAGCTCAATGTCCCTTTGGTTTATTTTACCAGTCTATATATGTGATATTCACTAAAAGGTTTTATTCAACTAGATATAAATAAAATATAGAGCTCTCGTCTCGTGTTAAGTAAGTGAAGTCTCCCTGGAGGATATTTTTGTAAACAAAACATCTGGCAAAGAGTAATAAAGACTAACATAACTTGTGAAGAGAGCTTTTATGCTGAGAGAAGAACTTCAGTACTGGAGAAGGTAGACAGACGTCTTAACACAAAAACACCTGAAGAAAAACGGCTAGCGACATGCTCTATGTGAGAAAACATTTTTAAATTTGAGTCTAGGTGAAACCCCAAAAATGTTACGTCATCTGCCGCAGTAACGACACTTTCACCTATGGGCAATTTTAGAAGAGATGTTTCGTTATGGCCAATGGAGAAATCAAGCAGTTTGTTCTTATCAGAATTGACACACATATTTTCATGGAACCATTGCAAAATACTATTTGATTTAACATAAGAGTCAATTTCCAAATCTGTTCTTGCCTGATGCGATATGGCAAGTGAGGTGTCATCTGCGAAAAGACACAGATTAACATTAATAACACATGATTTTAAGTCATTTATGTATAAAATGAACAACAACGGGCCCAGGATTGAACCCTGAGGAACTCCGGAGATAACAAGCTTCTCATCTGAGTATAAGCATAGATTAAGCATACTCCTTAGGAGTATGCTTAATCTATGGTATAAGTATGTCATACAATCTTTCTCTTTAGAAGGTATCTTTACTATTTGTCTACGTCCAGTAAGGAAGGAGGAAAACCATTTTAGAGCAGTGCCCCGTATTCCAATGCTCTCAAGTTTCTCAAGAAGCAGACCATGATTTACCATGTCAAATGCCTTTCGGAGATCAAAGAAGACACCCGCTACGGATTTCTTTAGATCTAGCTTTTTTACAATAAAGTTTATGAGGGAAAACATGGCATCAACAGTAGACTTGCCCTATAAAAAGCCAAATTGACCAGAAAATAAAATACTATGTTTGTCAATAAAAGAAATCAACCTAACTGCTTTCTCAAAAATCTTGGAGAATTAAGATGTTATCGCAATAGGTCTATAATTGTCGAGCATTTCTTTTTTTCCTTTTTTAAAAATTGGGCTTACAACTGAGAGTTTCAGAAAATCAAGGAATACTCCAGTAATGCAATGCAATGCTCCAGAGCTATTGATTAGATTACGAGAGGATTTGCTAGGGAATTAGAGCAGTATTTTAGGAGTTAACACATTATCAATTATATTATATTACATTATATTATTGTATATAGAAGTTTATTCTTCAAGGTAAGAACAGATAAGTAAATCAAACAAACAATAACATGTTCCGATTTTGATTAATTTTATTTCGTAGGTTTTCATTGAATATGAACCACCGAAGAATCGAACAACCCAAAGCAGTACCGAGATCGAGCAATCTTCCTCACCAGTACCAACCTTACAAAATCACTGGCACGGTTGTGTCGTAAATAGCTAACCCGTTGTCTCCAGTATTGTCAATATACCTCCTCGGATCAAACTCAAGAGTTATTCAACCCTGGCATGTCGCGAACTGACTATAGCTGTAGATTACTATCAGGTTGACCTTGGATCCGAGTGCAAAAACAGGTGCCAAACCTCTGTAAGAACCTGCTACACGCCGATTGGCGGAAACGGCAACCGTAGTACTACGTTCATTCATAATGGATTGGCTCCATTCACAAACAACGCCTCTGCTCCATTCATCACACATACCAAGTTTCATAGATAAATATTAAAATACCCCCGTAGCAGTAAACCTGCATACTTAGCGAATTTCCAATGCATATATATTTATCTTAATGCCACATAAAGCTACATACCAAGTTTCATCAATATACATTCATAAATAAACAATTTATGACATTTTAATTATTCTCCATAAGAATAACATGGCGGCTGAGTATGTAGGTTTGCTGAAGCAAGGAAGACAAAAAAATGGGGTTTTATGCTTATATCAATATAACTCAACTAGGTGAAGTCACTTACCAAATTTCATTAATTTATTTTCATAATTAAGGGAGATAACACGTTACTTATTCTCCATAAGGATAACATGGGGCTGAGTATGCAGGTTTGCTGCTATGGGAGCCTTTGTCAAAAAATTGTTTTTTTGAGGAAATATCAATGGTCCACAACCAGATGAAGCCGTATACCAAGTTTCGTCAGTATATGTTCATAAATAAGCGAGATATAAAATTTTTATTTTCCTCCATAAGAATAACATTAGACAACGTACTGTGTTTAGCACTTTCAATATCTCGGTAACCAATTGACGTAGAGAAATGATCAAAATACCAAATTGTGTTTTTTTTTAAGCTGAATCCAATGGGAAAAAATAAAATCTGACTATTTCCAGAATTATATGTAAAAAATTCAAAAAACCCATTTTTGGGGTACAAAACCCCCCCAAAATACCCCTTCGGATAGAGCGATCTGGCTGGTTTTCGAACTTAAAGTCATAAATGTTGCTTTACACGTTTATACCAAATTTCATCAAAATCGGATAATTTTTACGAGAGTTATCGTGCTCACGGACACATATATATATATATATATATATATATATATATATATATATATATATATATATATATACAGTTTCGAACGAATGGTATTTTTGGGGTCTGGGGACCTCAAAACGAAAAGTTATCATGGTCCCGGGCCTAGGTCTTACCATGCCGACTACGGTAATAGCTTCTTCCCTATAGGGGAAATTCGCTAAAATGAGCCGTATATTAAATTGTCATTTTTCTCCATAAGAATAACATAGGATTGAGTACTCAGGTTTGCTGCAACAAGGAAAAGAAAATATTAGGTTTTAATTTAAATAATCATCAGACCACAACCAGGTGAAGCCACATATCAAGTTTCATCCGTATCTATTTATAAATAAGCAATTTATACAATTTTAATTATTCTCCATAAGAATAACATGGGCGCAGTACGCAGGTTTCCTGCTATTACGGGAACCATCGGAGGAATATTGTTTTTTTTACAATTATTAATAGAACACAACAAAATAAAACCATATACCAAGTTTCGTCTGGATTCGTTCATAAATAAGCAAGATATAAAATGTTTCTTATTCTCCATAAAAATAACATTGGATAATGTACTGTGTTTAGAGCACTTTCGATATCTCGGTAACCAATTGACGTAGAGAAATTATAAAAACACCAAATTGTTCGTTTTTTAAAACCAATGATGAAAACTAAAATTAGATTTCTTAAAATATTATATGTAAAAACTCAAAACAAAAAAAAAACATTTTTAGGGTACAAAATCCCCCTAAAATACCCCTTCGGAAAAAGCGATCTGACTGGTTTTCGAACTTAAAGTCATAAATGTTGCTTTATACATTTGCACCAAATTTAATCAAAATCGGATTATTTTTACGAAAGTTATCGTGCCTACGGACACACACACATATATATATATATATATATATATATTTATATGCAGTATTGAACGAATGGTATTTTTGGCATCTGGGGACCTCAAAACGAAAATTTATCATGGTCCCGGGCCTAGGTCTTCCCATGCCGACTACGGTAATAGCTTCTTCCCTATAGGGGAAATTTGATAAAAAAAGGTGGTATATGGCTGTCCATTGTAGCGTCATGCCAAAACCACTGGGTTAATTCTAAGGATTACAGAACGTAACTAATTTTTTGTTTACAATTTGTCTATTCTGAAGTTTCACCCCGTTGCGAAAATACTTACTGGAAAGCTAGTACTAGTACTGGATATTTTTGGAATTTTATTGAACTATTATTATTTGGAATATTCAAATTTTCCTCATTTAATCACCATTCATTTTTTGATCTTTAAATAAAACCACGAATGAACTGTTTCGCATGAGGAGGGACCGGTGGGCATTGAAAATTAACATTGTTCTTATGGGGAAAACAGGTTAAGCAAATGTTTCGTTACTGGAGCCTACCTTGAGAAAAGTAATTAAACCCAAGCACGTCATTTAGGTAACACAAATTCGTCAGTCATAATTACTGCTTCCATTGCCAGAACGAGCAATTGCATAACAAGAAAACAACACCCATTGTGATATATACTGTTTTGCCTACAACCGTGGAAACTGTGGTTTGAGTGTTTTACAGTCCTCAGAGTACATTGCGTGTGCGCCAAATTACAACTTTTACTCTTTACATTGCATCGAACAGTGCAAATAATTGTCTGGTTGGATTTGGCTTTGTTGAATTGTTATCATTTTTATATTTGTTAAGTTTAAATCTGATTTAACAAAGTTTAGCATAAAGCTGGAATTCTTTGAAAATTTGTTTTTCTGTAACATATGTGTCAAAGCTCACAAAGACACTCTAAAAGGGTTATAAGTCTAAAAATATTATAACAAAATCTGACGATAGCCTATAAATTTAAGAATGTTTTCGGCAATAAGGATTTCCGATTTCTGATTTATGAGAGCACCTAGCTTTAGGCTATTCGAATCATTCTTCCAATAAAGACAGTCCTGGACTTTTAATTTTTTACAAACCGTCCGAGGAGGGTAAAAATACTTAAAAAATGTTCACGGTATATAACGGTAATTAGAAATACTTGCTTACTAAAACGTTTTGCATTTTCAGTTAATGTGTAAATTGTAACAAATCTAAGGTTAAATGTTTCAAATAATTTCAAATTGTAAACAATAAAATAAGAACATTTAGGGATTTTTCTCCCAGATCTGGGGAATTTTTCTGCTGGTTATAGGGAAATCTGGCTAGGCTCGGTTGGACCCACTGAAAACGTGATGCTCTGTTAGCAAACGATGGAGAAATTTACTCGTTGAATTATCTTTACGCAACTTCAGAAATCACGTTCTAACCTTTATCGTGTTAGTTTAGCGATATTTTATTTTAATAATATATTTTTTACTAGAATTCCCCATGCGCAGCTTATGAGCAGCATCACCTGTTTTGAGTTGATTGATCTTCCTGCTGTGAGATGGTGAGTCGTTACGTTGACAAGTAAATAAGATAAATAAATAAGAAACCGTCAAAAAAGGTATTTGGAACTTATTAGTGAATTTTCTTTGGAAAGTGAACTATTAGCATGACCCGCACGGTGAAACTTGAGCCCGGGACCACCATAAAAGTTCCTAACGTGACCCCCTGAACACGTTTTGGGCAGTCGTTAAAAATTATATATATGTGTGTTTGCACTCTAGCGGTCGCATTTTTTGACCGATTTACTTCAAATTTGGTAGGGACGTTCCTTTTTGTAATCAATTGGACAAGTTCGTTGGGCAAAACAATCGGAAAACTCTAAACCCCTTTTTTGGAGATTAATATTTCAAATTTCGAGTTTTTGGGCCCAAAAAGGGTCAGAAAACCCCCGTATCTAAAATTAATGCATGTAAAAAAGATGGGAAGTAGTGAAGCGAAAGTTTTAAGCCCTCTCTCGTCATTCTAGTATATATATTTACCAAGTTATTAAAGAAAATGGGTTTCGACTAAACACAGTACGTTGTCTTATGGGAGTTTTACATTAGAAAAGCCTGTTATTCCTTTATCAGAGTACTTTTATCATCCCCAGCAACCTCACGCCTGCTTTCAAGCCTGTCTGGACCTTCTCCTAACATTATAAAGCGCAAAATGGTATTCCCAGCATTGCAGGTAAATGAAACCAGGAGCATCAGAACATCCAAAAAATCAATGTTTTCAGATTTCAATAAAAATTGGAATAAATATATGTTTTACACTGATTTTGAGTTTTAAAAGTTTGTTATGTGGAAATTCACTTCCCTCACGTCAGCGTGCTGCGTGCGAACTCGTTATTGATTGTAACATATATTATTGCTTCATTATCTGAAGTTCACCAGATCGATGCTGACCAACTCCTGAGACAATGTTGTGAAGGTTCGACACTGGATCCAGCTGTCATTGGTCATCAGGCTATTAATTAATGATCCTGGCTAAAGTATCACTCGGCCCTAGTCATCAACAAAGTTATATAAGCCACCTCACCCAAGCTACACTCATCACTCATTACTAGTCACCTTGAAATACGCCCTAGTTCCGTCGGAGTCTCACACAGTGATTAATTGAATAATGTATCAGACTAATAGTATGCATTTCTTGGTGTTGGTTTATCCTATACTCTAATATGAGTAAGGTTTGTTTGCTTGCTTGCTTGATTGCTTGCTTGCTTGATTGCTTGCTTGCTTGCTTGCTTGCTTGCTTGCTTGCTTGCTTGCGCTTGCTTGCTTGCGACACGGCTCTCAAAAACGGCTCCAACGATTTCCTTCAAATGTTCAAAATAACTAATTTCTGGGATAAAAATAAGTTCTAGACAGGCCTCATCCCCAGAAAAAATCAAATAATGTAAAAAAACTAAAATGAAAAGTTAAAAAATTAATATTGGGCTTATGGAGTTTCAAATCAAAACAAAAGAATTTTAACAGCTGTTCATAATCAACCAGGGAACTGCCAAAGTAATATTCATGTTGTATATGAATTATTAACATGTGGTTTCCTGAGAGCAGAGATTAAACGATTTGAGTGAATATTACATAAATAGAGTAGTAAAATAAAACAAAGGGACATTGAGCTATAACAACTGGAATGACCTTAAAAATGTGGAAAAGAGGCAAATGAATTGTACAGATCTGATTATCAGTAGGGGGAAGTGGTGAAATATTACTCCAAGTCATCTAAACAAACTGACTGACCTTCCCCCAAGCAAAGCTCGGCCCCCAGGTACTTTCCTTAATTACAGTAGCTTTAAATAGGGAGTAGCATGATCGCAGCAAAAACAAAAAAATAACTGGACGCAATAACTAAGAGCGAGAACGCTGAAGTGAATTTGATAAGTCGACGGTCCTCTTCGTTGATCACTAGATCGCAGTAGTTTAAGTGAGTCAAAGCAAGAGTCTTCACCAGCATTACCTTGAGATTCAGTGGAAGATAGCCTCCAAAACATTTGATAGGTACTGTGAAAGGCAGCAAAACCGCTGATTCAATTTCATTTTATCGGTGAACCCACTTCACTGATTGTTTATATTAATTCCCAGCTTTTGTACAGTGTCCAGTATTCAAGGCCTTTTCCGTCAACAGTCAGTCTGGGTGCAGTCAGAAAGTTTATCTTGGTCGTGAATCTTGGGAAAGTAACGATTGCTTCGGTCTTATTCGCGTTGAGTTTGAGGCCATTTTGATTGGCCCAGAAGATCGAGTCGATGTCATGATTAATGTGCTAAACTGCGGTGTCCATCTCGTTGACTGAGAAGTGGGAGTAAATTTTCAAGTCATCAGCATAAAGATGAAAATGAGAACGAGTGATGTGATCCTTGATGTCGTTAATGTACGGTAAAAATCTAAGTGGCCCAACTGCAGATCCCTGAGGTACACCCTACTAGTAGTCACTGGTCTCCAACTTCCATACACTGTCGGCGACCAGATACGTAGGACCCAACCCAGTCAGCCCTCCCATAGGAAAATTCAGCTTTGCGTTGGTTAACGAACAAGCCAGGACGTTATTCACACTTAAATGGCTTTAACAAATCAAAAAGAGACAGTATTGTATCTATATTGACTAAAATTTCAAGGCAAATATATCAAGTTGAAAGGATGTCAATTAGGCTATATTCAAAAGGAGTGTTTGGGGGCGTTTTCTGAAACTAATTAAATACGTGATATGAATACGTAAAATAATATATATGTTTTAATACGTCTGTTATGACATGTTCGTTCAAAATATACCAATAATTATATTTTAATTTATGCAAGATCATTATTGTACTATCTTAGCCATTCTCCATATAGTACCACCCACAAAATTTAGATTTGACTAAGCCGACGAGAGAAAAAATAAAACATGTAAATTTTGCATTTTATATTTGTAATCGCCATGTCTCAATAAGTAATATTCACTCGATGGAAGAATCACTTGACTAATAATGTTTATTTCTTGGTCAACATATAAAATAATGCGTTTACTATTTTTGAACCAGTTTTGTTAGAACATTTTCTTTACGTTTTGTACACATCTAAGGTCAATTTAATATATATTTTTTAAATAACAATCTTTATAGACTTATGCTTTTTTTACACGGCCTACACAAAACCAATTGAAGGTTTAAGTCACATAAACGATTAAACGTTGTTTTGACAAGTTATTGGTTTAACGACTGTTTAAACAACACTCCCTATCGTGAGGAGATAGTTTCAACTATTCCTCACACAAATGACGCCAGATAGTGTAAGTTACATAACCCGTTGGATATACTGCTCAAAATCGCACTACGTTTTTTCATCTTATCTTATTAAAACAGTGAATCACAAGCACTGTATGGATTGTGTTGCCGTTTCAGTAGATTGTGTATTATCATTCAGCTCATAAAATGTGTAATTTCAATTTAGATAACTTACTTTACTCATATTTTATCGAACAAATTCACAACAAAATATATTTTACATTTTGAACTAATTAAATTTTTGTCGATTTCATAATAACTTTAATCCGTTATTTTGACAGGAAACCAGATAATTAAATAAACATTTCTTTCCTTCTCCATTCTAAAAGGCAACAAATTTGAAGGCAGAATGCGAAGTTTCAAAAATTGGAAACCACTTTGCACAATTAGGAATTTAGACATTTTTCTATATTTCAGTCGTTGAAATCGCTCCAGTAATAACGAAGTTGTTTTTACTAAAGTCGCCTTAGCAATCTGAAAGCCTAAAGTAAATTCTAAAGTAGCCTTGGTCATCTTAAACACGGATACAGGGTTTTGGTTAGATATTAAAGCTTGCCACGCGATGAAAATGGAACGGAACGTCTGATCAGTTTTTGCGTGGTAATGACCCTTCAAGCTGCTCAGATAAAAGTTCAAGTTCACTGATTCCGATAACAGTTGGCCTACGACCCGGAAGATGGTATCTGCACTTCCCTGTTTATCTAGAAAACTTTTTAAAACTGACATGAATGGATCAGAGCAACCAATGCATTTGTAAGATAGAGGCCAGGCCGGCACTATATAGTGGACAAATAAATTGCCAGTTGTGGGCGTGGTTTGCCGGGCTATCAACCAAGATTAGCCAGTAGTAGACGTTTTGTATTGGTAAAAATCCACACCAGCTGATTGGAATAAAATCGGAGTGATATTTTTCTATGGCAAAATGGCAACAGTGACAGCGTCCAAGCACGTTATTGGCCACAGTTCACTGTCAATTTAAGTGTCCGCTTTTTAGGCGACTTGTACCGCAACCTGGGACGTGATATTTCACGATGCTATTTCAAATTTCTATGGAAACAAATATACTTTCTCTCTCTCTCTCTCTGTCTCTCCTCTCTGTCTTTCTCTGTCTCCTCTCTCTCTCTCTCTCTCTCTCTCTCTCTCTCTATATATATATATATATATATATATATATATATATATATATATATATATATATATATATATATATATATATTTATACGTGCTCCGCCTGTGAAAGTCTCAGGATCGGAAACCTCCAACGATTCCATCAGATTCCTGATGGAATCTGATATATATAATCACGTATATATATATATATATATATATATATTATTAAAAGGATTTCTTTCATTTTGCTCGTCGATTTTAGGCGTTTAAAACTATTCATTTTCTTACATGTTTGGTATCAATCGAAAGCTCTTACCCTCAAGATGTGCCTTTTGGGGGTTTGAAAAACATATATCTTCAGAGCTCCGCTCCATAGGCTTTTAAAGTTCCAAAGTTAATCTTATGGAGTTATATTTAATTTAGTCAAACAGCTGATTATGATGTAAACATTTCAAGACATCTGACCCATGCCTGAGAGATTCCCGTGCGGACAACCTGCTAAATAACTACGAAAATCTGTTGATTAGTTGAAACAATAAATGTAATTTAATTTATGGTCTTATTCCACTTCTCGTAAGATGTGGAAATTGTCGAAATTGCAGTTTTAGGATGAATTTTTTATCGAATTCGAGTCTCAAGCGTCTTAATCGCTGGAGTATTTTTCTCTCAAGATAGCAGAAAAATACCTTATTTACGCTCTTGCATAAATAACTATTATAGAATACGGAATATCAAAATTACATTCAGTAACTAACTAACCGATTTCTGAGTACTTTGTTCAAGATTGTGTATAGTGAATACGATCTAATCATATTCAACAATCGATACTGATCAGTTGTAATCGGTATCAAAATTAATCGTTCCCGATTTTCATTAATACCTTCAAAGCCTCCATAAACGGGAGAGTCATCACAACAAAACTGTGTCAAACTTTGAAAAACACTCGATCATCTTCGATTATCTCTTCCTCATTTTGATAAGAGATATAAGGGAAGAGAACGTGTGATAAATATCTGCGGAGGAATCTGATGGAATCGTTGGAGTTTTCCGTTCCTGAGACTTTCACAGGGGAAGCACGTTTCTGAGTGTGGATGTGGAGGGACTGCAGTGTTGTCCATTGAGAGTGGATCCCCCATTTGTGATAATTGTGTACCCTTTACCTTAATATGTTGAGTAATTGATATTATTTTGGTTATTGAATTTTGGTTATAAAGAGATTTTAATGATTTACCCGATATTTTGTGCAATAATATTGATTACAAAGGCCTAATATAAATGTAGTACGTTTTATTTTCAATCTGCTCAAAATATTGTTCGGGTTAGTTTTATTGGGTTCAGAATTACACGTTGTATAACACACTTTGTATTGTCTTCGTGATAATTATTTAAAAAGTGAAGGGTGTCACAAAAATGCTTAGCGTGCTATACAGAACCGGGTTCTACATACAAAAATAAGTCGAAAATATACAGTAACATTTTTTCGATTTCGGCTTAGTTTATCCGTAATCCGCCATTTTGTATTTTTTTTTAAATAATTAATAATTCAAAAACCCTTAGAGATATTTTTATGAAACTTGGTATTAACTTTAAGTTTTTTGTTACTAACATTTTCCAAAGATATTGTTTATAAAAATTATCAAATTTTAAAATGGCGGTCATTTAAAAATTTAAAAGTCAAATTCCATGAAAACTAGCAACTAAAACAAAATTTTACTAGATATCACATTTAAAGCAATTTTTAATCCAGATCCAACGACACTTTGATTTTTAAAATCGGTTAACAAATAACGAAGGTTTCATAATTTTTTAATTATAAATTTCAAAATGGCGTCCATTTTATAATTTCAAAGTCAAATTTCATGAAAACTAGCAACTAAAACAAATTTTTGCAAGACATCAAATCTAAAGCATATGTAATTTTACACCTTGTAAAACTTGGTTTTAGTTGCTAGTTTTCGTGAAATTTGACTTTGACATTTTAAAATGCCCGCCATTTTGACATTTATTTCTAAAATTTATCAAAACTTTGTTATTTAGTAACCGATTTTAAAAATCAAAGTGTCGTTGGATCTGAATTAGAAATTGCTTTAAATGTGATATCTAGTAAAATTTTGTTTTAGTTGCTAGTTTTCATGGAATTTGACTTTTAAATTTTTAAATGACCGCCATTTTAAAATTTGATAATTTTTATAAACAATATCTTTGGAAAATGTTAGTAACAAAAAACTTAAAGTTAATACCAAGTTTCATAAAAATATCTCTAAGGGTTTTTGAATTATTAATTATTTTAAAAAAAATACAAAATGGTGGATTACGGATAAACTAAGCCGAAATCGAAAAAATGTTACTGTATATTTTCGAATTATTTTTGTATGTAGAACCCGGTCCTGTATAGCACGCTAAGCATTTTTGTGACACCCTGTATAATACGAGAGTTTTTTGGTAATTTGAAAAGAATTGTGGGATAATTAAGAACCAATTGGGGTAGTTTTGAGCTGGGTGGGGGGTAATCGGAAGAAGTATTGGCAATACTGAGCCTGGGGAGTTGTGAGTCTGAATCATAGTTGGTTCTTACTAACTGGATGCCTGCAGTAGTGTTGACTGGTTCGGATCCCAAAGTGAAATTAAAGACTTTAGATATCCAGAGGCAATATACTACGTAACGAAACCCCTATGTATCGTAACGCATCCCCTTTATTACCTAACACATCCCCTATAAAATGCATCCCTCAATTAGAAAGATTGCCAATTCCTTTCGGGAAAATAATTTTACAGTCTTTCAGGAAGTGCCCTGTACATTCAGGAAAAGTTTCAAACAGGAAATGTGATATTGCGGCATAAGATTTGATTAAACACTTCTTATATTATTGATCCTACCGTGAGATTTGAGACTTGTCAAAATCAACCGGATGAAGTGGACAACGAAAAAAAAGAAAATTTACGAATCCACTATATAATTTCTAAAAGAAAAATACGGAATGACCAAATATGAAGTAGTTGGACTTCAACCGGATGAAGTGGACAACGAAAAAAAAAGAAAATTTACGAATCCACTATATAATTTCTAAAAGAAAAATACGGAATGACCAAATATGAAGTAGTTGGACTATTAATTGGATCAAGGTTGTGTTTATTTTGAAAAAAATTCGTCCTGGAAAATGAAGTTTTAACAAATATTTCTGTTACAACCTTAAAAAATTCTGTCGCGATTCTAAGAAACTATTTATGTGATCAACAATGAAAATTCAAAATCAACTTCAAAACTTTATTATGTTTGTTAATGTTTGTCCTGCATGCTTTGTATTTTATGCGGATTTCTCGATGGAGAAGGAAGGTTGTTAATTTATTGTAAATAAATTATCTTTATATAAATATAAAGATACATTCCCTACGTAACGTAACGATAAAACACGTCCCTTACTTTGTGTTACGTAACTTTTTGTAAAAACACAATTTTGTCGCGTAATAGGAACATACAGTATTAACAAAGTACATATTTCGTATATGAAGCAATGTTCGAATCAACCTATTACATCTTGTTTGTACTTTACCTGTGATTCTTCCACCTCCTCTCAATGTTTACCAACCAAACGTCACGATTATCTTTAAACATTACCTATAGAGTTATCGCTAACTAGGTATCCCCATAGTGCTCACCTCATAGACAGAGGTTCGCCAGTTCGATCCTGAGCAAAGTCCTAAATTTTGTGAAGGTTCAAGACCACCAAGCTCCCATTTGTCATTGGAACATTAATAAATTATTCTTCCTAAGAACATGTCGACCTTAGAAAGGCAAGAACAGGGTTTGCTCCATTTCCTATCAAAACTTAAAAAAACCAATAGGGTTAAAAACACAAAAGCGGAAACTAAACAAGCTTTACTCCAAGTCAGTTTCTACATCAGTGAAACTTGTCAATAACAAAAAGTCAACAGCTTGCAAACACTCTAGACAAATTATTTCCGCGAGGCAAAAACTCGATAGGGATTCAATCAAATGCCAAAAGCCAGCCTTGATTGGTCAACCGCCTTGTGCTGCATACTACGTCCTACGCCCTGGTGTGAACCTTGTCTTACCCTAAGCCCCAAACACACACACACACACACACACACACACACACACACATTATCAGGATACCCGGTCAAGTTCACCTACTCGTGCATCACAGTTGATGGACAACCCAGGGTCGAAAGGTTGAGCATTTCAAATTTCCTGATTGGCAGAAAATCGTGAGAAGAATATTAATTAGGTTCACCCTCGTTTTTTAAATGTTAGGTTGTTTCATACAAACACGAAAACCTTGATAATAATATTAAAGTTAACAAAATAAAGGAATTAGTGTAAAATATAATAATGTTACGCTAATTAATAAACAATTTAAGACATTTGCTATCAGTAAATAATATAAACTAGTTTCACAACGTCTCGGGATCTGCAATCTAATCTCTTCTTCAGGTAAGAAGAATTCATAATACTTAGGAATAACCTAGTTATTTTACAGTTCTCCGTGTTAGCTTTTTTTGTTTTTTCCCTGTCACTATTTTTTATATTTTCTAGGTATTTATCACTCTTGAAGACGTGATCAGATTCCAGATCCCGAAACGTCGTGAAATGTGTTTTTGTGATAGCAAAAACCACAATAATTTAGTAACTCACCCTCACCAACAATGATTAATCGAGTTCGCACGCAGCAAACCTGTGAAGTCAGTGAATTTATATTGAATATACATATTGTCTAACACATTAATCCACTTGCCGGGATTCATAAGAAATGTAAAATAAGCGGGATAAATAAGCGATATTTAAAATATTATTTATTCTCCATAAGAATAACATTGAGGATGAGTACGCAGGTTTGCTGCAACAAGGAACGCAAAATAATGGGTTTTTATGCAAATGTCTATAGGACTTATCTAAGTGAAGTCACATACCAAGTTTTATTCATATACCTTCATAAATAAGCGATATATAACATTTGAATTATTCTCCATAAGTATAACATGGGGACCGAGTACCTAGGTTTGCTGCTACGTGAACCGTAGGCAAAGAACTTTTTGCAAACAACGACAAACCATAAACAGATGAAGCTATATACCAAATGTTGTCAGTTTATGTTCATAAATAAGCGAGATATAATACTGTTATTTTTTCTCCTTAAGAATAACATTGGACAACGTACTGTGTTTAGCACTTTCAATATCTCAGTAACAAATTGACGTACAGCAATGATCAAAATACCAAATTGTTTGTTTTTTAAGCTGAATTAAGTAAAATAAATTAAAATTTGATTTAAATAAAAATTACATGTGAAAACCCCAAAAAAACATTTTTGGGGTACAAAACCCCCAAAAATTCCCCTTCGGATAGTGGGATTTGTCTGGTTTTCGAACTCGTTCAAACAAGTGGTACTTTACACGTTTTTACCAAATTTCATTAAGATCGGACCTATTTTACAAGAGTTATCGTGCTTACGGACACACACACACACATATGTGTGTATATTTATATATATATATATATATATATATATAAATTTAAGTAATGGTGTTTTTGGTATCTGGGGACCTCAAAACGAAAATATATCATGGTCTCGGGCTTAAGTCTTACCATGAGACCTACGGTAATAGCTTCTTCCCAATAGGGGAAATTCGATAACAAACAAATGATAAAGTTTGTTTTAAACCGGGTTTTAGACACATTTTACGGGGTTGACGCCAATAATCTTGGTTGCTTTAAACCGATATGTAATGAGGAATTATAAGAGAAGGACGAATGCTATGTCTTCTGACCTTGTTATTGATTAAGACCGATTACGCCAAAGCCAGCTCCTTAATTAGCATCCATTGGCAATCGGCAATGACAATGCAAATCAAGGTAATGCAACATATAATCCTAACGGCAGTTGTTACAATTAAAGGTTTCAGATCGCAAGATTATCTTTCAGTTCAAACTTTGCCACCTCTCTTATAATTCCATAGTTTTAAAATTATAATATGGGAGGAAAAACATTAGGCTTACTCTATATAGGAGTCCCCCGAGGTCAATTTCTTTTTCGATATCAAAATCGTGCTAAGAAACTTTTTGTTACAATTTCTGTTGGTACTAATTTCGACAGTTAAGGAATCAACACAAAAGGTCTGTAACTGTGCAAATTGTTTTTAATTTTCGATTCTTCCATTCTTAATATTCTACATACCGCCTTCAAAGTTCCGCACATATGGGTTTTTTTCTAGAAGAGGTCACCACTTTTGAAAAATGTTTATTTACCGCGAGACTGCGCTCTGTGGAGTAGGTTAGGAAAGTTTATCATAAATAAAAACATATTATCTGTGTCTGGTAAAATAATTTGTATTTATAATCAAAACCAATCTAACTCTCCAAGACTCTAGATAGTGGTAAACCAGTGGTGGCCCTCTTCTATAAAAAACCTACAGATTCTAATAGTGGTCCCAAAAACAAATACTTTTACGTTCTTTGAAGACATCATTTAGGTGGGGTTTTTCGATTCAACCCCCTTAATTTTATTTTGCATACCCACCTTCAGGTTACGCGGCGTTAGTCCATGTGTGGCGACGATTTTGAGGGTCAAATCCTTTTCGTATTAATTTTTTTTTAACTCACAAAAAACCAACCCAACCCGAAATGTACACATACACAACGAAACGCCACATATAAATCACCCGACATTTCGGAAAACCTTGACAACTTTTTTCCGTTATCTAGGGTTCCTTGAGCAAAACTGATATTTATGTTTTGACGTCTGCCAACGTCGGCAGTGTGGGAGTCGTGGTTAGGCGCTCGGCTCGAATACAACAAAACATAAATAGCAGTTTTTCTCAAGGAACCCTAGATAACGGAAAACATGTTTAAGGTTTTCTGAAACGTCGAGTGATTTCGTTGTGTTTGTGTACATTTCGTGTTACTGTTTTTTCTCACTTTATGACAAAAGGATTTATTCTTCAAAATCGTTGCCATACATGGACTAACGCCGCATAACCAGAAGGTGATTAGTGCCGACCCAAATTAATATATTCCAATCAAATACTTTTAGTAACTTATCGTTAGAATACAAATATGTAAAACTCCTATCGTAAATCTGTAGTAAAACGACTCCAAAGTAAAGTGAAAGTTATCCAAATCCTAACGTGACTCATCCTCTCTTTTACCCTTATCACAGCCCACCCCCTCCACCCCCCTACAGACAGGACTTAACCGCCAATCCATAATCAGACACGTTCCACGTCTATTAAGCTATCAGTAGAAATTGTTCAGATTAATCTATTTGGCCAAAATCCTGTAAACATATCACGATTATCTGGCTGTCGCCTATCTAATCAGCCGGACCAACTATCATCTCTCTACCTGACTCTTGGCGCGTCTCGTCTACCAGAGGTGCCTCAGTTGCAGGGAAACATTTTAAATTCTGAATCATTGGATGTACGAATTCATCGAAAAACTCCTCCCGGTTTATGTTTGTTTGTGTTTGTGTCGCGGTCGCGGGTCGATGTGTCCTCAAGGAATTCGCGCAGAATGAACCTCAAGTTCTTGTTCGTCTTCTACTTGTCAAATAGAGGTAAGAGAGTGAATTGCTATTACATTTTTTAATTCTTTTATTGCCTTTTTTCTGATTGAAATCACTACTTTTTTCTCTTTAAATGAGCCATAATTCAGTGATATAGGACAATCCGTTGAAGAGGGATGGGCTTCTAAAGTTAAAATTTGCCTTATGGGGGAAGCAGATAGAAACATAAATGTTTCGTAACAAGAGCCCACTCTAATGGTACAGGGAGAGGAGCGGGTCCGGGTCACCATTTTCCTCTCTCACTATTTTATTGTAGTCTTACGCCTCACAATTTAAACAGTGGCCGAACATTCCTCCGAAAGCTTCCTCCAACTATTCTTAACAGTATTTTGGTTTGTATGGCTTTTTGTGGAGGGAGAGGACGTACCAGCCCCACCTTCCTATTACTAAAGTCATTACCGTAATCTCAGAGGCACATTTTTGTTTTTTTCTAGACAGGTGAACCTACCCTAAGGTGTACTCTGAACCCCCGACAACGGCATTATAGCACCTATCCACTGCATTATACCACCTATCCCCCAAAACTTACCGGGGACCAAATCCGGCCCACTGTGGACCAAAATCATTAATTCCGCTCCCGTTTCGCGATATTCCACTTGAAGGGAAACTCCTGAAACTAGACCAGGAAAACCGTCGCTAATTATTCACAACCCTTGTTGACACAGGCGCTGCCTGGTGGTCATTAGCGGAACCTAACCACCCCGTGAAAGTTCCTCGCTGCGGACTGCTCCTCCAGTATAGTGTCAGGGTGCGATCCGCGAGTACCAAGGTAATGGTAGGTCTTCGCTCTCCAATCCAACCCACCCTCTCGGTAGTATTCACCCCTCGGGGTTTGTTATATTCCGGTAGCCGTTTTTCCATTGTTTTGCTCCTTTATCGCCACCTTAGCTTTTTCCTGTTTTTCCCACCCTCGCTTGTGCTCCCTCCCCGCTCCCCGTCTCCTCTTTCACTTCCCCCGTGATCGCGGGCGGACCATGGCGTTCCACCAAGAGTATTCCAAGAGTGTCCTCCTCATCTTCTCGGTCTACCTAGAGGCGCTTGGCTGTTTCTCTAGAGGTAGGATGCAATGTCGTCTACATACATTTTTTTATTACTTTATTTCTTGTATATAAGCCTCACTACTCATCGAGAATTTCTATGAAGACAACAATTAGGTTCGGCTAACTTATCTGACTTATTTTCTTTATTATGCTCAAATAACCTATAACTTTTTAAATTTACAATTCAAAAAACAAATTTAAAAATCATTGCAATTGATAAACGCAATTGTGAGAATGTAAAAAATTAATTTTTATGATTTCATACAATGACTTATTTTATATATCATAAGTATATTAACAATTTTTGTATATATACACAAAATACATAAAAACAAATAGATCATATAGTTTTGAATAGCGTCGTGTTTAGGAAGATTCTGGTATTATCATAGTATATGCACCCTCTGGATTGTTTATTTTTTAAGTTAGGTTTGGAGCTCCCATAAAATGTGTCTAAATGTCTATTCACTGTCAAAATTGTGTTTATGTATATATATGTGTGAAATCTAGACGAAATCCAGTCAAGGATGATCACTTTTAAAACAATTGGTTTCCTATACATCCACTGATGATGAGTCATTGGACCTGCAATCGATTTGGATTTAAACTTTTTGGATTGTTAAGGTAAGGCTAGAAATAATATGGTATTTCTCTGCAAGAAGTTAAATTTGAAATACCCAAGATCAAAAGAAAAAGGTATTATTTTTTAGAGTTCATTATCATTTCCCAATTTCTTTTGTTTCAAATTACAACTACAGTGACCAGATCAAAAAATGTTTAATTTCGGTACATAAAATGTGATATTTAAAAATAGTTTTGCTAACAATATTTTACAATAATATGTTACAACAAAAGTTAAAGTTTTGGATGAGAAACAACAGAGTAACAGAATCAACTTTAACTACCTCGTCAAGAGGGGGCTCCAGTCTCGCTACATTTTCGTTTCTACTTACTTCTTCCATAAGGTCAATGTTAACTGTCAAATCCCGCCTGTCCTCAACTGATTGTTCAAAATCGTTGATTAATGTCTCATTTTAGAAATAACCCTAGTGATTTCAGCGAGCAAAATATTTACATCTCAAATAGTAAATAAATACCCCCGTCGCAGCAAACCTGCGTACTCAGCGAATTTACAATGCATATATATATGGGTATCACTACTACCTAAAGCCACTTACCAAGTTTCACAAAAATACATTCATTAATAAGTGATATATAGCATTTGATTAATTCTCTATAAAAATAACATTATAATTGAGTACGCAGGTTTGCTGCAACAAGGAAGATATGTGTTTTTTTAATTATCAATATAACTCAACCAGGTGAAGCTACATACCAAGTTTTTATTAATTTAGGGTCATAACTAAGGGAGATATTAAACTTGACTTATTCTCCATATGAATAACATGGGGGCCGAGTATGCAGGTTTGCTGCTACCGGGAAAAAATCAACAAAAACCACTTTTTGTGCTAATATCAATATTCTACAACTAGTAGAAGCCACGTAGCAAGTTTCATCAATATACATAAATAATCAAAATATGACATTTTATTCATTCTCCATAAGGATAACATTGGACAACGTACTGTGTTTAGCACTTTGAATATCACTGAAACGGTTGGACGTAAAACAACAATTAAAACACCAAAATGGGTTGTTTTGTAGAGCTAAACTGATTGGTAGAATGAAATGTGGAGTTTTTAGTGAAATTATCTGAGTAAAATCTAAAAACCGTATTCCCATAAGATTAACATGGAAAATTTTACGAACACGTATTTTGACTTTTATCCACAACCACTAAACCTAGCTTAATGATTCAAAAGACTAAATTGTTTATTTTTTTAAGTTGTATAAAATGGCTATAACCAAAATCTAGAGTTTTTAAAATTTTAGGGTAAAAAGTTCAAAAAACTGATTTTTTGAAAATTTTAAACCCCCATAAAACCCCCTTCCCATAGACCGATCGATCTGGTTTTCGAACTTAAAGTCATAAATATTACTCTCCACAGTTGTGCCAAATTTCATAAACATCGGGCGCTTTTTTCAAAATTTATCGCGGTAACGGACACACACATATATACATATATATATATATATATAAATTTGAACTAATAGTGTTTTTGGCATCTGGGGACCTCAAAACAAAAAGTTATCATGGTCTCGGGCTTAAGTCTTACCATGAGACCTACGGTAATAGCTTCTTCCCTATAGGGAAAATTCGCCAAAAAATGCAAATATTGAATATTTTTTAATTTGACTGAACAATTATTATTTAATATATCAAAATTATGTCCAATTAAATCGTCCATACATCGAATATGTTGTATAATCCTTTAATGAGGGACGGTATGTTAAGTTAAAATTGGCTTTATGGCACCAGCAGATATAATAAGGTAACTGGAGGCCCACTCTTAAATTTTTAAATACTCACTTTTGAAAATAATATGATTAAAGGTCAACATTAACCTTAGAGTTGATTCTCACCAATCATCGCTGCGATTACACAAGGAGCAATCGCATACTAATGGCATTACGGTAACCAATGACGAGTTACAGGGCCATTAGGACTGTAATGGGGAATCAATTTCAATATCATAAATGATAACAAGCTTAAACCCAGTAATGGAATGACGATTGACACATTGATCTTAGCAATTCATTTCCAAACTCATTTGCAGATTGAATTACACTTCCCTCTCCTGTACACACGAGCTTCTTCAAGAGCTTATTAGTCGTGTAATTGATTTCGAACCTGGGGGACGAGCTTTGCTCGGGTAAAGGCCAGTCAGTTTTTTAGATGACTTGGAGTAATATTTCACGACTTCCCTCTACTGATAATCGGATTTGTATAACTCATTTGCCTCTTTTCTACATTTTTAAGGTCACTCCAGTTGTTATTCATGGCTCAATGTCCCTTTGAATTATTTTACTGCTCTATGTATACAATCTTCACTCAAATCTTATATGTTTGCTCTCAGGAAACAACATGTTAATAATCATAAACGACATGAGTATTACTTTGACAGTTCATTGATTGATTATAAACAGCTGTTACAATTCTTTTGTTTTGATTTTAAACTCCACAAGCCCAACGTTAATTTGTTTAACTTTCCATTTTCGTTTTTTTACATTATTTGATTTGTCCTGGAGATGAGGCCTGTCTATAACTTATTTTTATCCCAGAAATTAGTTATTTCGAACATTTGAAGGAAATCGTTGGTGCCGTTATTGAGATTAGTGTCGCAAGCAAGCAAGCAAACCTTACTCATATTAGAGTATAGGATTAACTCTAAAGAATTTTGATAAAATAATTTACGGAACGATGTTGCGATTCTGTCGGTCCACAAGTGTTGTTAAATTGTAAAAATGTTTTGAATTGATCTATTTTCCTTTCTTTACTTAATTAAATTCTGAATTCCAAATTATTCTCTAACCAAAATGTTATTTCCCTTATAAGTTTAGTTGAAATTTATTTATTCTAACATCTTCCATCTTTTGCAATTTCCCCAATTCCAAATTACAAAAACTATATTTATTTTCATCGACTTTCAATTAAAAATAATCGCATGAAGTTTCAAAATGTGACAGGGCAGCATAAGTGAACCGATTATTTGTCTCACGAACATATATTTGATACTATAAATCTTTTACGATTACATACTTTTTACGATTCATTTTGTTTCTCTTACAAACAACAAAGATGACGATTTTTTTGAAGAGATTCTATGGACAAACATTATGGAGGTTTAACATTCAAAATTATCCCACCAGTAGATTTATAATTAAGTTTTTAACAACTCGGGTTGTGAATGTTATGCTATATTACCAGGTCCAAATACCCATCACATGTCGTCATTGTAACTTTTTACATCTTTACATCACTGTTCATCCTACAAAAAAATCAAATAATTCAAACCTGACCCCTTGTTTAATTTCAAGCGTCACATTACTTATATTCATTGTGTTAACCTCTGGATTGACTGTATTTATCATTAAATACAACAAACCCTTATCAATCTTTGTTTTCCAGTGGGGAATCCTCATTTTGAGCCCTAAAGCTCTTATTCAGTCCTTACTACCGAACTACCGATTTTTCAAGTTCAAATTTTGTTTCACTCCCATGTGAAAGTCGTCTTTTGCTGATAAAATATATGACACTTCAAATACACTAACATTCAACACAAATAGACCCAACATTGAATCTTTTCTTTCGAACCATGGCTCCCACGACTAGCCTCGAACACTTAAGAATCTTGTGCTTTCATTGTGTTTACTTACACCTTAGATAACAAACATTCTTGTGGTAAAATATCTGTATATCGCACTACAAGAAACCAATACTATACACGATTCGAGTGAAAATCAATATTTTCCACGACCTACCGTACGTACTATTTGTGGCAGCGGTGTTTAAATGTATTTATAATTCGCTGCCACCGTGAGCATTTTAGCCTGGACGCGATAATTGTAGAATAAGCGAAACCGACGAGGTCATTAGACCGCTCTCGCACGCGCAGACACCAACGCGCTATACGCGGTTCAACCTTACTTGTGGCCTGGGAAAGCTGTGAGTTTTAACAAACGGTCCTAACCACAAGTTAAGCAGGATGAAGAGTAGGTACTATGTTGTTTGCACAAAATAAAATCAAAGTATGATTTCCTGCTAGAGTAAATGTTGAATTAAATATAGCTTAGAAGTGTTATGAATACGACCGATTCGCAGCTTCAAAATATGTATCGACTTTGTTCCTAGTTTAAGTTGTTAAAGGGCGATTTTAAAATGGCCACAATTGGTACAATATGGGCATTAATATCAGCTCAATTAAAATACTGCAGCAATTCTGGATAAATTAAATTACAAAGTCCTTAATTTCGAACTCAAACACTGGGTGATTACTGCAACTGAATCCGGCCCGGAGGACCATATTTTCAGACGCTTAACTACTTAAAAACTGTTATTTATTAAGTAGACAAAATAAGAATCGGTAAAAAATTTGAATCATTTTAAGATTACTCCGAACAATCCTCTGGAAAATACTCTGAATGGAGGCTATTTGGGGATTCGAAACGGAGAAGCATAAGCAAGTGTTTCGTTGTCAAAAGAAGGCGCTTCGGTTGATTTTTGATATGAAAATGTCAGAATCATGTAGGGCAGTTTTTTCTTATAACAATATGCTGACTTTCCCTTGCTTGTATATCTTGGAATGTTTAACATTTTTGGTAAAAAACAAGGAGTTCTTTCAGTCTTGTAATCAAAATACACGTTATAGCTTCAGAAACAATCTTTCCCTTTCCATTCCACGCCATAACGCAGCTCATTTTGAAAAACAAACATACTTCTCATCTATAAAACTGTTCAACTCTTTGCCCATACAGCTAAAACAGGAATCAGATGTTACTAAATTTAGACGTCGGACAAAGATTTTTCTCATAAATAAGGAATATTACAGTGTCCATGATTTTTTCAATGACAATTTTTTAATTTAATTGAAAATGTTTTTAGTTTTTATTTCTCTTTGGTTATTGATTTTATTTTAAGCTGTTACACAATGTAACAAATTGTGACTTGTTGCCTATGCTATGTATATAGTCTAATGGCAATAAAATGATTTTGATTTGATTTGATTAATACATTGAATCCTGCAACTAAATATTTGTACTAATTAGTCATTGTTATATATATTCTGCGCTAATTATTTTGAGTGATTAAATCAACTAGGTAATTAGGTTTCTAAACTGATGTTAAGTTTAATATTGAAACTTCGAAAACCCACAAAAGGGATTATATGTTTCAACCCCATATATATTAAATTTATGGTTTGCCATTTCCACCGAATACGTATAAAAATCGCCTTACAAAAATCAAGGGGATTCAGTAAGGATAACCACCACCTTAACATCAATCAGCTGAGTACTTGTCACTTTTTCTTCCAAACCTCAACGTCACAAGATTCAGGGGCAAAAAGTGGTCAAGGCCCAAACACATGTTTTGACGCACAATTTGTCTGAGCCTCGCACTGATAACGACCCGCCTCTTATCACATTTCCGCAATGTAATTGGGTCAAATTATCAAATCAGATCAGCTGTTTGACTTTGACACTACAGGTGAGTGAATTTAATTGATTCGTGTAATTTGTTTGGCCAGACGCTTTCTATCACCCTAATCATCGATCCGGGGTAAACACGTAATGGCTTTACCTCGAAACATTTCGGCTATTACGTACAGTTTTACAACATTTAATGTCGAGTATACTTGAAGATAAAATGTTGGTCGGGATTTTTCTAGGGAACAATCTTTGATCCAACCATAACTGTTGGTTAATTTAGTGGCGTTAAGAGGGAACTTCTTTTAACTGTTTCACCCGTAAGACCAAAGTTAATTTTTAAATCCCGCTCCTCTCAACGTATTCCTGTAATTCTTTATTCATGGCTAAAGTTTGGAGCTAAATACAGGTAATAGCTAGAGATTTCATTGAGCACAATTTTGAAATCACAAGTACCCATAAAAAAGGGACCCCATTGAAATTACCCATTGAAAGGGACACTGACACCCATAACAAAAATTTAAAATACTAGCTGTTCCCGCAGGCTTCACCCCGCAAATAATTTATAACTATGACAGTTGTGTGTGCTGCATTCTGTGGCTAGCCAGTGGAAGTACTACGAATCAAGATCAGCTGTTTGTATTTTCATTAACTCAAACAAAAATGAATGTCCATAAGAAATACATGGGAGCTTTGTCGGGATCTCTGGCGGAGCCCTAAAATCAGATCAGGATGAAAACCATTTAGTTTTCCTATTTTATGCTTAAAGAATCAGTGTACAAAATGTCAGCTCTCTACCTACACGGGAAAGTGGAGAATTAGTGATGAGTGAGTCAGTCAGTCAGCCAGGGCTTTGCCTTTTATAGATATAGATTGATATACAAATTATGCTTAATGAACTCGCTATGTATTTGTTATGAACCATGAATCAACGATTTCAAACAGCCCTCTGAGAGGGACGGGATTGTTCAAGTTAAAATTGGCTCTATGACAGAAGCAGGTGAAACAAGAGATGCTACGTTACTGGAGCCCCCTCTTAGTAAGCATTTGACACGGTACTATTACATGGTCTATGAACTTATTTCTACTTCTTTAGGACGTTCAGAAACTAATTCGTTCTGCTCATTCTTCACTCGGAAAGCGAATTCCGTTCCTATCTTTTTACGAAAACAACGCAACTCTCCACATGGCACAAACTCTCCTGGTATCACAAATTAATCTTTAACAACCACGAGACAAAAGCTAGTAGTTTTTTACGTCTTAACGCATTCAGTTCACTGAGCGAAACGTTGAAGTACTATTCAAGTCTTTACATGGAGTCACGAGTTTCCAATATCTCGACGGCGCCGCAGCGGCAGCGTTGGTAACCTTAACCTCGCCATGTTCTATGTAGCATGACTAATACCTGGGCTTTCCCGTGTTATCACGAATGTGTTAACCAGAACACAAACAATTGTTCGCCGGTTCTTCTGCGCTTGTGATTCCTAGGGATTTTACAGATTTAACAATTGAAATTTAAACAATTAATCTACCACGACGTTTGCCAGTTTTGCATCATTTTAGAAAGGTCCCAATAGTTCCAATAGGTTCTAATACACTTTCACTTTTCTGTCATCAGTTGTTCTTGGTTCATATACATTTTTATTTTCGGCTCAAAATTTGCTGACGCTTTTTTTTCAAGCTTTACAAACAGATCTGAAAATCGTCACTTAATTTTTTCTGGTTTTGAACAAAAACTTACCTGCCATTAATGATATTAGCTAATATGGATTGAAGAATATAAATTGTTGCTTTCTTTGTTTTCACCTAATTCAATTCGTCTTTGGACGATCTCAACCCAGTTTACCCCCCTCTTTCTAGAAATATTGCACACTCAGGAGCAAGAGTTGATTTATCAATCTTTTCTCTTGATACGCCTGAGTAAATGGAATGAACAAGTTGCAGCGCGAAAAAAAATGTTTATTAAAAGTAACAAGGCTCATTTTGCAGAGAACTGTAGATGGCATTTGCAAGGTATGGTCATCTACAAGAAGTGATTCTTGGCACAAAATGCCCCCTATACTCTAATACGAGTAAGGTTTGCTTGTATGCTTGCTTGCGTCACAGATCTCAAAAACGGCTCCAACGATTTCCTTCAAAAGTTCGAAATAACTAATTTCCGGGGTAAAAATAAGTTCTAGACAGGCCTCATCCCCAGGAAAAATCAAATAATGTAAAAAAACTAAAATGGAAAGTTAACAAAATTAACATTGGGCTTATGTAGTGTCAAGTCAAAGCAAAAGAATTGTAACAGCTGTTCATAATCAACTAGGGAACTGTCAAAATAATATACTCATGTTGTTTATGATTATTAACAAGTGGTTTCCTGAGAGCAGAGATTAAAATATTTGAGTGAAGATTAGATATATAGAGTATTAAATTAAATCAAAGGGACATTGAGATATAAATAACAACTGGAGTGACCTTAAAAATGTAGAAAGGAGGCAAATGAGTTATACAAATCTGAATATCAGTAGGGGAAGTGGGAAATATGCTCCACTCCAAGTCATCTAAACAAACTGACTGGCCTTCCCCCGAGCAAAGCTCGGCCCTCCAGGTACTATTGGAAAAATCTGATGTGTCGAATTGAAATAATACTTTATGGGTGGAAATATGTTAAACAATATGGTTCGTAATATAGAAAAATAATATTTACAGATAGAAGAAAAGGTTGTATTTAGATGATTTCAAGGTATAGTTTAGATATGTCGTTGTTGTGTGTTACAGTTAAAACTGAATTATACTATAGCAACACTTCGCCATTTTTTTCTAGTCCCACCAAAATCACGTTCATTCACCACGATCATGTTTATTATATTTATTTTCATCACGTCCACTCTAATCCTCACTGAACACCTTCGCCAAGAAAACCATCATAAATCAATACATTTTGAAACAGGACAACTACAGTTGTCCAATTACAGCATAACACCCTTGGCAAGTGTTTGCAAACGCGAACAATACAGTAATCTAGCGCCGATTGTATTGCGATACAAATGGCTCAAAGTGGGTCAAAGTCGATGGAATGACATTTGCGAGGGATTAATCAATGGATTCCATTACCAGAAGGTCTGCAGCCGCTGATAAGAAAGTCCGTCCTTTAATTCAAGTTCAGTGGCTTCACGAAAAACTTGTAAATGACAAACTCCCCGGATGGAACTCCTCGGGAAGGTCGGTTTCAAATTGATTGTACCTTTTAACTTATAACTGGTTGACGCGAGGACGGAGTTATGATTTCACCGATTTCCAGGGTCGGCTGGATGGGTAAATGGTGGTAATGGAGTTAATGGATTAAACAATATAGATTGTTATTTGTTTTAGAAGGTTGTTTTAGAGTCTAACGCGTCATTATTGTTACTTCGGAAATTATTGTGGTAATTTTCCATTACTGGGAGAAAAACAAGTTTCACGAAGTCTCGGGATCAGTATGGTGCGAAACCGGTGCGAATTAAACGCCACTCGACCAAAGTGATCTGGTCCGTCGGTCTGGACTCAGTATAGTTTGCAGAAGCGCTTTTGGCATCTCACCATTTCAACTGCTACTCTGCGCCTCTGCGACTAACCTAATCAACTCAGCTGACGGACCACTAATTGCTTCTATCCTGAGAAAATGTGGTTCGAAACTGGATCCAGCTGACATTGGTCATTGGGCAGTTAGTTAATGATCCTTGTTAAAGAATCAGTCGGTCTTAGTCAGTAACAAGGCTAGAGATATTTTAATAGTTCGTAATTAACTAAAATAAATAGTTGACAGCAGCACAATCTGTCGGTAGCCTAATCAAACTACGTCGACTTTAAATTCTGGCTAACACTAAAGTGGGACTAAAGTGAAGAGCTTGGTCCCCAGTTCCTTCCTTTTAAATATAGTAGCACAATTTGATAGCGCACACAGAATCAATACTGATAACAGACACACAGATAAATCTAGGCGCGAGATATTGAACAGTTCTCTCCCGGTCGCGGAAATGACTGCAATACAAGCTTTAAACCTTACACCGGTTATTCAGTGAAGGTGGTTCAATACTTGTTGCGATTTTTGTAAATTAACTTTATAGTTCAAATGAATACGAGTTTCCATTGCATTACGAGACCGTTTTGTTGATTCTTTTCAATAGTTCTGCGTTATGTTCAACGATTGTGTTTTTGTTTCATAGTGATTGTTTGTGTGCCTAACGGATAAAGAAACGTCATTAATTATTTAACTACCTTAAACGCACATTTTAGTTTCGATTTTGACTATATGTACAGTTGTAAAAATGGCAAACAATTTGTTATTTTTGTAGCTTATTTTGAATTGCACATATAGATAAATATTTAACAAAATGAAAAAAACAAATAAATTCTAAACTTTTATTATTACGTGAACTCATTTATTACTCAGTTAGTTATTATTAAGGTTTGTCTGATCGCATCACAAACACGATAGGGCCTTACGGAAACTAAACTTTAAACTGCTAACATTTACACTGCTACGGAAACACTTAAGATAGTATATTTGTTTAACAAACAACTACAAGAAAACAACCCGAAATACACCAACCAACACAGAAATAACAGAAAATACTGTTATCAATAAAAAACATGGATAAATGTGGCCCTAATATAAAACAGGAAGAGCACCGGACCTAAAACACACCCTCGCGCCACACCCGACCATTGTACACACGGTGTTATCTCCCATTGTAAACACATCGGAACCGACTGAACGATAAGGTGTCTCCCTACTGACCCAGAGTGAAAGGTCTAAGGTCAATATGGCTGTAATTAGTCTTGAATCACAGTCCGGTCATTGACCGCCACTGACTCTTATACAGCAGACGATGGAACTCATCAAGAGGTCGGTGTGGAAGGTGGCTGCTGCTCTGGAGCGACACCTGCTGCTGATAGTGTTATCAGTGAAGTTCGCCGGGAACTTCAGCGATGGGACGCGACGTGACAGACGACGGGTGAGAGGTTGGTACTTCACGGTCTTGAAGTTGTCAGCGATAAGCTAACTTACAGTGGAATTTGTTTTACTAGAATAGTTTATTTGATTTTCCTACAAATTTCGATAAATTGTTTCTTTACGATATAACACATCGTGAAACAGCTGTTTTTTAGCGAGCGAAAAAGTATTTTTCGCTCGCTACGCCTTACTTTTCCGTAATAACAGCTGAATGATTCCCTTTCGGGTTTGTAACCTAAATTTCGTGTTTTTAAAGTGGATACAATTTAATTTATATGTTATACGGTATCCAAAATTGCATTTGTAGGAAATATTGTGTATTTTACTACAGTGTAAATAGTATTAACTTCTTAATAAATGAATAACTATTATAACTTAGAATGATAGTAGCTTGTAGGGCGTTTAAAGTGTAGTTTATGTGTTTGTGAATAACCTATTCACTGTCTACATGCTGAGGGGAATAAATCAATATGATAGTATGAACACGTGTCAATACGTAAACAAAACAGAAGTTTAAAATATATTTTAGTATTTAGAATCGAATCAATAGTTTATTTTAAAGTTTCGAAATTCATTTTGTACTTTTTTAAACTCTGCCTCCGTTTCGTCTCCCCCTATCTAAATGCTTATAATTGATCCTAATTTCAGCCTTCTAGGTTGTACGATTGTTTTAGAATCCTATGTAAAGGCACAAACATAACGAATTTTCCTCACGTAATTATATATTAAGATGCGTATAAAAGTTTGTTTAGTAGGTTAACGTTTTTCATGTTTAAAGCAACAGCCTTAAGTTTGATGGACAGGACCTCAATAATATTTATTTCAATGAACGTAATGCGAGGATTAGAAAAACAAACAGTTGTACAAACAATACTACTAAATGTAACAAATGAATCTATATTTTTAAGTATACAAACTTATCTTAGATTTCCCTAACGACACTTGTCTCAGAGATCGTTCAAAAAACAACTAAGATTGTTACATTTCTCTTAAACCTTTCCACGTTTCTAAATAAAGGATAGTACTTCTATATTTTCCTCACTTATATTTGACATTTGTGTTTATCCTTATTATTGGTGTTTTCCAGTTTATTCCTTTTACCTTTTAAACGTAAAAGGTAAACACGAGTCTGAAACATTGAGCGAGTCCTGCACTTTATTTAGACAAATGAAAGTTCATCCAAAGGACAGTATGCTAGAAACGCAGTATCAATTGTAAACTAGTAAACATGTGTCTAACTTTAGACTGCTACAAGGTTAAGTTAAAAACTGTATTCAACCCTTTTTAGTTACGTATTACGGTTATATTCGTACCATTAACGGACTGCAACAAGTTGCAAATATATATGTTATATGTATACATACTTTTTGCACACTAATGACTAAATCATAGGTTGTTCAAGTGCGTTTACAAATTGTATCGCCAACCAAACATAACCTAGTTAGGCAGTTACTCTTGATTACTTCTCTAATTTTCTTCAAGTAGGAAGAAGAAAAAGGTTATTTCTGACCAGACTAACCAACTAACCCATTTTCAGTCACCAGCGTTTTGTTGGTCATTAAAATTAAGTTTGTTGGCGAGTGACCCCGTTAAAAATCAATCTATAATAAATATATCAATGTTAAATATAAACTAGTGGATTACAGGGGCTATAGCCCCTAATATATGGTTTTTTTGTAAGTGTATAATCACAGCTGATCATTATTTTATTTTTTTTTATTTATTAAAACACTGTAGTGATATTTCCATAAGAAAATCATTGGATCATTGAAATCCAGTGGGGCGTAGCCCACGTAATTTTTGACATTTATGATATTTTTCCCACCGTCCTTGACCCTCAAGCTTTAATATGAATCGTCATAACCTAACTTAACTTCTTTCTAGCTCGAGATATTTCGTGGGGACCGATTCGCTTACGGAATTAAATATGAAGATTTTGTTTGGACTTACTAACACAAACATTGTACAGCTTCATAACTGACTGAACAGTTAACTAAATAGGATCTGTGCTTTTGTCTATTGACCTGAACAAGGAAATATGTGATTTGAGCGACTCACTCACTCACTCACGCATTTCAAACACTCACGCAGGTCCCCAGATTCAACACGACTGTACCTTCCAAAACCCAAATACCGCATTATTCAAGGCGGCAAACGAGTGTTAACACTGATGCAACTGGGGTGAAAGGTCGAGGACACCAACTGGACTCGAACCCGCGGCAGCAGGTGTGGCACCCTGGCAGCGCGGAATTCCCACAAAAATACCATTACGTCAGGGTGAGTTGGCGGCGCGATTCGCACATTGTAGCGTCCGTGAGGAGGAATACACTAGTAAAATGAGTGGCGTGAAATTTACCGAGGATGAATGCTAAATATGGGACTTACAAAAGGTTCTGACGTTATTTTTATGGGGGAAACAAAAGGATGAGTGGTGTGAAACCATCATTCTGACATTCCTCCACACGAAGGATCGAGAATCGACTCGTACCTGGAATTCTTTGTTTAAAATTCATTATTGGTGATAGTGTTTTAGCGAATTTCCCCTATAGGGAAGAAGCTATTACCGTAGTCGGCATGGTAAGACCTAGGCCCGGGACCATGATAACTTTTCGTTTTGAGGTCCCCAGACCCCAAAAACACCATTCGTTCGAAAATGTATATATATATATATATATATATATATATATATATATATATATATATATATATATGTGTCCGTGAGCACGATAACTCTCGTACGTAAAAATTATCCGATTTTGATGAAATTTGGTATAAACGTGTAAAGCAACATTTATGACTTTAAGTTCGAAAACCAGACAGATCGACCTATCCGAAGGGGGGGGGGGGTTTGTACCCCAAAAATGGGTTTTTTGAATTTTTTACATATAATTTTAGGAATAGTCAAATTTTATTTTTTCCCATTGGATTCAGCTTAAAAAAACACACAATTTGGTATTTTGATAATTTCTCTACGTCAATTGGTTACCGAGATATTGAAAGTGGTAAACACAGTACGTTGTCTAATGTTATTCTTATGGAAGAAAATAAAAATTTTATATCTCGCTTATTTATGAACATATACTGACGAAACTTGGGATACGGCTTTATCTGGTTGTGGACCATTGATATTTCCTCAAGAAAACAATTTTTTGACAAAGGCTCCCGTAGCAGCAAACCTGCGTACTCAGCCCCATGTTATTCTTATGGAGAATAAGTAACGTGTTATCTCCCTTAATTATGAAAATAAATTAATGAAATTTGGTAAGTGACTTCACCTAGTTGAGTCATATTGATATTAGCATAAAACCCCATTTTTTTGTGTTCCTTGCTTCAGCAAACCTGCATACTCAGCCGCCATGTTATTCTTATGGAGAATAATTAAAATGTCATAAATTGTTTATTTATGAATGTATATTGATGAAACTTGGTGTGTAGCTTTATGTGGCATTAAGATAAATATATATGCATTGGAAATTCGCTAAGTACGCAGGTTTGCTGCTACGGGGGTATTTATGTTATTTAAGAAATTATTGCGGACATGTTCAAGTACTGTGTAGGTAAAACAAGTTTCAGGAAGTTTCGGGATCTGAAAGTGATCTGGTCAGGTAAGAAAAATACCTTAACAAAATTAGTGGTGCGATCCAGGGAAACTGTAAAAAAACAGACAATCGAAAACAGAAAACTGTAAGAGCATTCAAAAGAATTAACAGTAAAAGAATCACAAAAGTTAAATACACAAACTAGGCAACACTACTCCACAACGTAACAGAATGTTTTTACTGCTTTTGCAGTTCCCTGTTTTATTTGTTCCGTCATTTTGTCCAATTTTCCGTGGTTAACTAATTTTGCTATAGGTATTCTCCTTAACTGAAGGGATCAGATTCCAGATCCAGAAACGTACTGAAACTTGTCTCTCTTTAATAAGTGATGGAAAATTACCACAATAATTATTTAAGTAACGTACCAGGAGTATTTGTGTAGACAAATAAAGAAAACTTTTCAATGTTTGAGACCACAATAAATTTAAGTATTTTTTAAACCCTAACTAATATAGAAGACAGTGGTAAGTACATTTAACATCCTAGTTTTTCCTTAGGAACATACTCTAAATGAATCTTAGCTGTTTTAATAAACCTATATATAGTACCACAACAATAATTTTCAGTTGACCGAAAGTCAATTGGATCATCGGGGAGAAACATGGCCCCGTAAAAAATTAATAAGTGAGGTCAATTACAAGGAAATCACCGATCCCAGTACCGATCCTTGAGGGACACCATCCAGTATTCGTCGCACGAGCGTCTGGCAATGCGAACATTGCTTCCTATTGTGACAAAAACTGTAATGTTCTTCCTGGTTACTTGTGGTATTAACTTTGTTTTTACGGTAATTTTCTTAGTTTGGTTCTCTGTTACCTTTTTTAAGATTAGCAGCCTCTTTTTGCCTTACTTTGCCCGGCCGCATAGACTATAGATATGTGCATTAACGTATCCAGCAAAGCAATGGGTGAGCAGATACAGTAGGCCTACTGAGATGTGAACCCTCGACAGGGCCGCTGTCATGTTCCGGAGTCAGCTACGCCAACGACTCCCTTGTTGTTAAACTCTTGAGAGATGGTTTCTGGAGATCTAGGCAAACTTAACAAATTAGATTCTGTAGTTTTTTTAGCTAATCGTTTTTGAATATTAATTATTCAAAATTAATGTTTATCGGTAAACAGTTTTTTAGAAGGTACAGTTTTACCTCAGTTTTAGGTTCATTTCAATTATTTTTACAAAAATACATTAATCAAAGTACAAAGTGAAAAGCACTAACTAGTTATAATGAAATTATCTACAGAGTCACCTTTTAAAAAAAACTCGAGAACCTCCTACATATTCCTTGTTTTCTTCGCTCTTGTCGGAAATTTTAAACGGATTATTTCAAATTTTGAGTCATTTTAACAACTAAATATCTTAAATCGTCTACAATAAAAGTGCATGAAAAGTGCATGGTATCTAGAATGGTATCTACACTCTACCAGTTCTTTAATTGACAATCATTCATTCATAAACAAGTCCAACAACATTTTAGGAACTGATATTAATTTCGTTCTACCATTTGCCCTAAAATTTTCAACTATTACGTTCGTTAAATATTTTTCCTCCGAGATACAAAATAAGGCACGTCAAGGAGTGGGAGCATCTCACAGGGAATTCGTCCTTGATGATTCTTCTGACGGTGAGACCTGACATATGTTTCAATTAGTAGGGAATCTACGGTTTCCAAATTGCTAGAAAGCGTCCGCCGAGTTTCGGTTGTGGCGCAACTCCCAAGACCAGAGTCCAGCGGTCAGTTGGTCGGTGGTCCGATGTGATTAAGTAATCTCCATACAACGTCCATCCTTCGTCCTGCATATCTCCTAGAGATTATAAATATGTATGAAGAATGTTGGCACAAAAAGCTTGCTGTAATGAACGAACAGGGGTTTTTTCCAGTGTTATTCGGGCACGAGTAGGTCTAACGTTTTGAAGAGCGAATTGATTCGTTGATACAAAATAGTTCATAATCAATTTGTTCTAAAGTAGTTCATTCAAAATAAACTTGTTTATTGTATACTAGTTCATCAGAAACTCGTCATAAGACATTTGTATGAAGGATGTCAGCGTGAAAAGCTTGCACTATCGAACGAACCAAGTTTCCTAAGTCTTGTTTTTCAGACATGAGTAAGTCTAGCATTTCCAAGGGCGAATTGACTCGTTCATAAGAAGCTCGTTCATAAAAAAACGCGTGGAAAAATATAAATCAATTTGTTCGAACATTTGACATCACGTTATGATATTAGCAAAACAAACTACAGAATCAAGAACAGCTGTTTCAAGCTAACTTTCTAGAATGGTATCACAATATAAATTAATATATATGGGTTCAGTGGGTATAAACTAATAGAGCTCGGTAATCAGCGAACAGAAATAATTATTGAATTTGTGCAACTGGATTCTCTTATTATTAAATAAAAATGTTTCCCCTATTTGAATTACTGAAAAAGTGGACTACTATTTCATTAAAATGTTTAATTTGTAGTCAAACCTTTTTGACATGTTGCCTCACGAAATTGTTCCCTTACGCGTTTCCAATTCCCAATCCCGTGGTGTTAGTGCCTCCACGTCACATTCAGCTTTAAGGTTATATCTAGAGCTCTTGTCTGGGGTAAAACAGTGTAGACCTACATGGTCTACCGCCATTTGCCCCTCTGTCCCCTCTGCTCCCATGGCAACCAACATGGTAACCAATCAAATTCTCTATTCACAAGTTATATAGCAGTCAGCTGACAAACATATAACTTATAACTAAACAGCTGATAACATATCCTATACACTAATATGATTAAGGTTTGCTACTTGCTTGCTTGCTTGCTTGCGACACGGATCTTAAAAACGGCTCCAACGACTTCCTTCAAATGTTCGAAATAACTAATTTCTGAGATAAGTTCTAGACAGGTCTTATCCCCAGGAAAAATCTAATAATGTAAAAAAAAACTAAATGAAAAGTTAACAAAATTAACATTGGGCTTATGGAGTTTCAAATCAAAACAAAAGAATTGTAAGTTCATAATCAACCAGGGAACTGTCAAAGTAATACTCATGTTGTATATGATTATTAACATGTGGTTTCCTGAGAGCAGGGATTAAAAGATTTGAGTGAATATTACATAAATAGAGTAGTAAAATAAATCAAAGGGACATTGAGCTATAAATAACTACTGGAGTGACCTTAAAAATGTAGAAAAGAGGCAAATGAGTTATAAAAATCTGATTTCAGTAGGGGGAAGTGGTGAAATATTACTCCAAGTCATCTAAACAAACTGACTTGACTTCCCCCGAGCAAAGCTCGGCCCCCAGGTACTATCCTGTGAAGAGATGATTCGATTGGTTACTTGAGGAAAGTAGTGGTAGTGGTAGTGGTAGGCTTCACTTTTTTACCCCAGACCTCGCATGCAGCCCGTGTACAGTTCCTGCCCCTTGTAAGCTGGAATACAATCTCGTCACTAACACGTGTAATACTAACTACCACTGCGAGCCGGAGTGGCTCGACAAGGAAAACAAGGAGCGAAGCAGCAAATGAGCGCAATCATGTTTAATTGTGTGTAATAACCTCCTGTGACAGACGAACAAGCCAATTATCACACACATAATTTTCAAGATGATTCTTCTATAGGTCTTTATGAACAGTTAAGTATTATAAGGAGGGTGTGAGATCCATGTTTTATGTATCTTATAGACCAAGTTTCAGCCTAAAATCCATTGTTATCTAAAAATTAAACTTACCAGTCAATTTGGCCATTCCTCTCCGATTTTTTCGCTCGTTGAATTTATGCATGGACATCATCGGGCTTTTATCCTTGAACACACGTTCACTGCCCAGGGAAGAGGGGGCTCCAGTCACGTAACAATTTGCGTTTTCACCTGTTTCTTCTCTCACAAGGTCAATTTTTACTTTCAAAACCCGTCCCTCCTCAACGGATTATCCGAAATCGTTTATTTATGGTTCATTTTAAAGATCAATACTTTACCTATCTAGCAATTTCAGTGAGTAAATTTCTATATCAAAAAACTTTACCTTTAAACAAATTTTAAATATTGAATATTTTGGAATTTTATTCAAACTATTAATATTTTTGAAATCAAATCTTTGCCCACGGAAATCGGTAGTTATATATATTTTATCTTTAATATATATATATATATATATATATATATATATATTATTTTAGATATATTTTATCTTTAAAATAAGCTGAGAATGGGCTTTTAAAGGTAACATTGGCCATATAGGAAAATCAGGTAGAAACGCCTAATGATTCATGACTGGAGCGCTTAAGTTCAAAATATACAAATGCTCAACAATATAGCGCTTCAACATTTGTATTCCTATTATATTCAATTTACGTCTGCACACTTGTATGTTCACTCTTATATGCATAACTGTATATTAAACGGCATGCCTATCTAACAGTTGTTTAATCTTGTATAGTAAAACAACCATGCGCCCGGTTAAGTAATCATTACCTAAAGGGAATACCTTCCTTGGCTTCCCTCGCCCCTTTACAAGACAGTCTTCAAGCAACGCCCTATCCTCTCTTATAGCTCATCACGAATCAAAGCTCGGTCCCCCTTTGTAACCCCATTTCTTTTAATATTAGTAACCTTCCCTGGCGAAACAACTCCCTTTTTAATCGAGGTTCAGTCCCCATTTACAATCCTTATTCGAGCAAAGCTCAGTCCCCTACACTACGTTTATCCCTATCTCGCGTCTGTGGCATAAAGTCTGGAAAATGTGACATTACTATTTTGAAAGTAGTTTACAAATCTGTACAGCTTTAATTTTGCAAAAAATAATCAGCCTACACTAAGTTGACATGACAGAATGTTGCTGTAAATATTGATAATTGAAACTTTAGCAACTTTTCCCGCAACATCTTCACACGTGTTGGCGGGTCAGACACACACACACGTGAGGCGTGACAACCGTTTCCTAGTTCCACGTGAGCTTTTATCCTTTCCTTGTTTTTGTCCGCGGATCCGCAGATTCTGGTCACTGTTATTAATAGAAGCACTTCAGTAAATTTCCTGGTGAACTTGTACTTTCGTGCGAGATATGCTCGCAATCCAATGTGATTATTTCACGATGACTTTCAAAATGTAGGCTAAAAGTTGTGATAAAGGTTTTGACTTTCCCTCTTTTCAGAGACCTATGTATGTGACATAGAACAAGAAAAGGTAATATAATAAATTTGCTTGACAACCTGAAGTGGCAAAGTTTAGTGAATTTAAAAACCCAACGTAACATAAATTATTATTTTATGATTAGGAAAACAAATAAATGTTCTTTCTCCAAAATACTGGTTTTTATAAATATTCCAGATTAGCCATCTGATATTAAAGTGTAGTCATTCGCTTATTGTTTTATCTAAACTTAAAAACTCCCTTTTAATTTGTATGAAGCTGTACACTAATAATTTGAAGTCTTTATAAAATACTGTTTATTTTAAGCCGAAAATCGTTGCCGTAACTTAGACATTTCCGTTACATTTTAAATTCGCCATATCAATTTCGAGTTTAATCGATAATGTGATTTAAAGCGACAGTAAAAAAGTGATAAATTAGCTGAAACAAATTTGCCACGATTTGCCATAAATAGAAAATCAATAAGGATAGTCTGGTGCATAAATTAGGCGGGGAGTTGTGAAATCTGTTAGAAGTGGGCCGGTCGTTATCTGTAATTGATAAGCGGTGACCTTGACCCACAATATATTATCTGTGTCGCCGGAGGACTCGATCTGACTATCTTATTATGTCAAATTTGACTAAATAGGAATTAAATATGTTTAAGTTTACATTCATATTTTCGAACACGTCAACATTCACATAAAAAACTAATATGTCCTCATTAGTCACCAAACAAACCTATTAAGCCTAAAATTAACGAAACTGATCATCTTTAAAAATTAAAGCCTGGTAGACCAATTCGAAAACAACGTTGTTTAGAAAGTTAAACAAAAATAAAAATGGGATATTTGTTGACAACAAAATTATCAAAACACTCTTAAATTCCATTATTAGAAAAGAAATTACAGACTTTTTCAAAATAGTAAAGTCTATTATCAAATGTTTACTGATTCATGTTATTACATAATTTGTTTATATGCGTTCGCTGCTTTAAGTTTTGTTGTCCTCCTCATTATTCTGCGTTACGCTTAAACTTAATTATTACTCCATGTATTCATTACTCCGTGTTCCATTGGCCGTTATTTGTCACTTTACGAGTTAACTATTATATGTTACGCTATCAGTGATTTGTGTGTTCCGCACTCTACGTTACTGCGGCAGTTACTTATTCTCTGTGTTGTTAATCTGAGCTCAATTGTCAGAAGCTTATTACTCTATGTGTTCGTTACTCGGTATTCCTCATCAGTTGTCATTTACTTTTTACTCTATGCGTTTCCTACCATGTGTTACGTTTTAGTTACTTATTAGTCTATGCACTTACTATTCTGACGTTCATAGTTGGTTAGATAACTCTATGTATTTGCTACTCCGTGCTCCACTGTCAGTTACTTATTATGTATTTGCTACTCCGTGCTCCACTGTCAGTTACTTATTACTCTATGTATTTGCTACTCCGTGTTCCACTGTCAATTCCTTATTACTCTATTTATTTGCTACTCCGTGCTCCACTGTCAGTTACTTATTACTCTATATATTTGCTACTCCGTGTTCCACTGTCAATTCCTTATTACTCTATGTATTTTCTACTCCGTGTTCCACTGTCAGTTACTTATTACTCTATGTATTTGCTACTCCGTGCTCCACTGTCAGTTCCTTATTATTCTATGTGTTTGCTTCTCCGTGCTCCACTGTCAGTTCCTTATCACTCTATGTATTTGCTATTCCGTGCTCCACTGACAGTTAGTTATTGCTCTATGCTCTTGCTACTCTACGCTCCCCTACCAGCCCCTCATTACTCCATGTGTTGCAGGCAGACTCGCGGTGATATGTATAGGACTCTTCACCCTCGCTGTAGGAATCATTCTCTCATCTGTGCCTTGGCTTGACTACTTAATATTAAAGGTAAGAATAGTATTTAATTATTCGTATTTATCTATGAAATAAAACCATTAATGTCTTGTATTAATAACGGCAACACTTTTTTGAATTTAATTTTCAGAACTAGGTAGCAATATTTGTATCTACTATATTAATTTTTTAACATATATAAAGTTGTCTTGTTAAACAATTTTTACTAAAGTAGAGAGACTTATAGTATCGTTTCAACCACAATATAATGCAATTTAAATAGTAAACTTCAAAACGAGTTAATTATTTAAAGAACATATTTTCGATTTGGGACATCAAAGCAAAAACAATACCTACATTCAAAATCATTAGAAGGGTTTAAGGTTGACTCAAAAGATTTGTTTGTCTTCTAGTGTAAAGTAAAACCAGAAACCCCAAAAACCTCTGTTAACGAAGTCAAACTGTAGTGAAACAAGTTTACAAGAAGCGTCATATTCTTGCGCTATACCAATGTTTAATTTAGTTCGTGCGCACCTAAGTGAATTATGTTCGAGGCGAATTTAATAAATTTAAGTTACACGTCATCAATAAAAATAAACTGGTGTTTTTTTTAAGCTTGAACTACGATACAAATAGAAACCCCATAAACTCCATGCTCGCTGGGTTTTAACTAGAAATGTCGTGTTCTCCTAAAATGAATGTCTCCCATGTTCACTTTTCGTATCAGCTATCATCACAATGCGTTTTGCAGATAAGTAGGTTATTAGAATGCAACGTCAGTTGTTTGTTTACTGTATATGTACTCTATATTGCTTAAACTAGTACAGTAGCCAATTTTATATTAAATTTATTTGTTCTAGAAACAATAATTTATCCCGTAATTATTTTACGTTTCAACGATTGTATTCAGTTTCCCCTGTTCAAGTTAGATTAATACCTACACTACATTGCCACTATCCACTCAGTATTATTTTTTATTTACCACAAATCTTTACCGCACAGAAAAATATTCAATTCCGTGCGATTTTCTGATTCATAAATCCAAAACTATTTCTTTGCCATCTTTTTTCACTTTTACATTTTTGTGGTCGTCATTTTGTTTTTACAGCACATAATCACTCTTCTGTATTTCGAAAATATTGTTCTTACCGATTATTACGTTTAATGTATTTAATTTCTCGTTGTTTATACCTTTCATCTCCTTTGACTCTTGATGTTCGTTTACATTCATTATGACGCTGGACTATTTTCTCCTTTCACCTCTCATTTCTCATTTCCCGCTATTCGAACCGAGAGTCATCAAACCCCCGCTAATCACTCTTCTCCATTTCTCTTTCCCTATCGTCTCCCTCTCGATCCGTTACTCCTATTTCCATCCCCTAGCTTCAGCCGTCTACCAACATTTCCCTTTAGCCTTCCCCAATCCATCCCAGCTGTTTTTCCTTTTTCTCATTGTCTCAACCTTTCATTCCCCATGTTCTCCTCCTCTCCTAACTACCATAATTGCATATGTTCTGATACTCCTGGTCCTTGCAGAACCTGAGGCTATAGAACGTCACCCTCAGCCACCACTACCTCTAGCCTTCCCCAATCCATCCCAGCTGCTTTCCTTTTTCTCATTGGCTCAACCTTTCATTCCCCATGTTCTCCTCCTCTACCAACTACCATAACTGCATGTGTTCTGATACTCCTGGTTTTTGCAGAACCTGAGGCTATAGAACGTCACCCTCAGCCACCACTACCTCTAGCCTTCCCCAATCCATCCCAGCTGCTTTCCTTTTTCTCACTGTCTCAACCTTTCATTCCCCATGTTCTCCTCCTCTCCCAACTACCATAACTGCATATGTTCTGATACTCCTGGTCTTTGCAGGACCTGAGGCTATAGAACGTCACCCTCAGCCACCAATACCTTTAGCCTTCCTAAATCCATCCCAGCTGTTTTAATTTTTCTCATATACTGTCTCAACCTTTCATTCCTCCAATGTACCCTCCTCTCCCCCTCCGATTGCTACGGCAGTTCTGATACTCCTGGTCCTTACAGAACCTGAATCTATAGAACGGCACGCACAGCCACCACTACCTCTAGCCTTCCCCAATCCATCCCAGCTATTTTCCTTTATCCCACATATTGTTTCAACCTTTCATTCCCCATGTTCCCCTCCTCTCCCCCTACCATTGCTGTGGCTGTTCTGATACTCCTGGTCCTTGCAGAACCTGAGGTTATGGAACGGCACTCTAAGCTACCACTACTGGCAGCGACCCGGGGTCCTCAGGTTGACCAAGGTCTTCATCTTCAACGTCACCAACCCCGAGGGATTCCTCAACCAAGGCGAGAAGCCCAGACTGGAAGAAATCGGCCCGTTCGTTTATAGGTCAGTCTTTTTGCCTTTTATAGTTCCAAGGGTTGTTTAAGAACCCTTTTGATAACATTGGTGTTCCCGGATCATTGAAACTGACGGCTTGGACGGCAGCATCTGCGTCTGAATGTAGTGTCGAACCTACATCATCCTAACTACATCAAAATGTTAAGCATCTTATCCTCTAAAGGTGGATAATTGTTTTAATTTCAAACGCGAGAGGAATAAAGTTCAGGTTTTTTGTTTTACAATTCAAGGTGTACTGTGAACTCTAAGAAAGCGCCGTAGTTATGAAATCGTAGAATAATAATTATGAAATAAATCAACAGATGTATTTTAGAAAAAAATATAACAAACCCGATTGCTTAAAAAATATTTAATTGATTATGCATAAGGGCTATTCTTAAATACTCCCACACACCTAAGACGAGTCTAACAACATCTAGTATGTCAGGCGACAGTGCGCGCAAAAGAAAAAGAACATGCATGCGTGCACTCGATAACATGACCCTCCTTCTGAGACAGTCGGGAAAAACATTTCACATTAGTTAAAATCAATCAAGACAAAGTCAAATGATGTTTCATAGATTCCCATTACAAATTCACATTCCTGTAAAACCTTTGGATCGTGTTACAGAAAAATAAATTTTATATTTTAAAGAACCACGCATACTACCTTACATTTTGGTTACATAAATCGCAACAATGACATAATCTGTAAGACCTAAACAAATACAAATTACACTAACTCACTGGACCGTAAAACCTGTAGATGATTGGACCATAACCTTACATAAGGTCCATCTGGATAAACGAAAGGCGCTGCCATCCGGAAACGCGAGTGATCTAATCAGGGAAATGTCGAACAGTAAACCGACAGTTTCCTAGAGACCGAAGTCTGGATTGCGGTTAGTGTAGTGGACTGTTGAATTTTTTTCAGTTTTCCACCCCTCCCCCCCTCTTCACCACCGCCGACTGGCGATAACTGTCACTTTCATAACTAGCGTAATCATATCATTTGCTGCCGACCGCTGGACTTTCACTCATTTGGGAAAAACCGCAAACCGCAATAAGTAGTCTTTACGTGGCTCACACGTGAATTTAATCACTCGTTCTACTTAATCTTAATAGGAAACGAAACGATGAGTTTTCTGTTCTTAATTCCTTTAAGTAATCTTCTCAACACTTAGATTATATCAACCGAACTTTGTCTTCAATTATATTTTGATTAGCCTTAAGTCTAATCGACTGGAAAATCTTTCAAACCTCCAAATTTTCCGATTGAGTTAGAGACTCGGGCGAATGGCTCTAGCCTTCACCATAATCTTTGTGGATCTTGGAATTAGAAAGCAGTTTCCAATAACTGTGGGGTTGATTTGGGTGTAAACTCTGACATAAATAACATGAAATGTAGTGTCCAGTTTCAACAGTACAAGGCAGTTTTCCCTAAAGGGGTTATACTAGTGTCCTGACTTGCAGTCATAAAAGACGTAAATTTTGCTTTTGCAAATACTTCTCCAATAATGGTAGATTCTTCCAGTAGATTCCCGATACGTTATGGCTCACTGAATTATGGCTCATCGCAAAGGAAACAAAAAAATACTTTTGTGTCAAAGGAAAGGAATTTTAATACGAAAAAAATCTCATAAAAATTTACAAATTTCTAATTAAACTAGTGGATTGCAGGGCTATAGGCCCTAATTGATTTTTGAGTGTGAGGATATTATACTGACTTTTATTTAATGAGGTAAATCAGTTTGAAAGTATGAACAACATGTGCCTGTTGTAATCCCAAAGCGGTAGCATAAGTATCATTATAAAACACTACAGATGATCATTAGTTCAATTTAAAGTTTTGAAATTTTTTGTTTACTTTAAGATTAATTTTAAGGGAAATAACGAGAAAACAAAAGTTGTCTCCGTTTAGTTCTTTCTTATCTAATTTTCTATGAATTTTTGAAGTTTCAACCATCTAGTTTGTACGATAGATTCAAAAACCTACTTAAAATCACAAATTTACCATTTTCCCCTTCTAAATTATCTATTACGATCGTGACTTGTGACATATACAGTACTGATCTCGCCTTTATATTCTCATCTGCTGCTAAAATTCCGCGGGAAGGATGCAGTCTCACAACTTGTATAACTCTAGAGAAAAGATTTCCTGCGACATATGACCTAGATCACCAAGGGCGACGACAGTTCAGGTGAATTCTTGCGGTTTGATTTACAAGGCGATAAATATTCTTTACGACACTTTCAGAGTTGATTAGTCCTTTGAGTAGGAGGACTTCGGGACTCCAGGACTTCAACGTCCAGTGATTGATGTGAAGTCTTCAGCCACAAGGCGATTGCAAGGTTTAGCGGCCGTTGGAGTCGAGCCACGCGATTTTATTGGTGACTGAACAGGGGGTCGACGAGCTATAGTGGAACCTGGAGTGGAAAATTGTTGGGGAAGCGGGCCCACGGAGGACCAATAATTTTTAAGGACTGGAAATTGAGAAATAAAGGCGCGATTTACCAACGGTCTGTGATATAAATGTAGTATGGTGATGGTAAAACTCTATGTGGAAGTCGAATTGAGCTACACAAACTACTGGAGTATTTCATGAATGGAAGAGTGCTTCTTAGATGGTTGGTCCAGTTTTAACCATGGTTGGAATTGGAGTGACCCATCAATGGGGGAAAACTACTTGGATGGTACAATCAGTAACAACAGCCACAACTAGAGTAGCATAGCAATGGATAAATTTTATTATGACGACCAATTGAAATATGATAACAAGCGCACTTAATCCCTTTTGGGATTATTTGTTAACTTTTGTTTACAATACAAACTGGAGTTAAAATACAATTTATTTTATTTCAAATGCTACATAAGACGACAAGCCCGATTACAATACAGAATTAATATAAACGTAACTCAATTCACAATTGAATAGCGGAGATTGAGAGAAAGCTGATATTAATAGCACTTCAAAATTCGCCTGCACAAAACAAAAATTGTTATACGGTGCAGCCAAAATCATGTATATAACAATGTCCTAGCATAAATTGCATGCAGTTCAAGAATAAATTCAAGCTTAAAACTACAGCTAAATGTAAATTACATATCACGACTAACAGATTAGCAAGACTAACAGAGTGAATCTTATACATTTCTTATCCCAAAAAAGACGAATTCAATAGCATAACCTCAAACCAAAACGTAACAGATTAACTGACCAAATTTGCTAATAGAAGAAGGTCAAACCTTTTTAGCCTTTTTTAGCTTTTCTGAGGTCGATCGCCCTTTACCCGACCGCGCCGGCGCCAGGACCGCATTAAGGCTAGTGAAGGCTGCGTCACTAACGCGCCGTAGCCATGCGCGCCACGACGACGCATCCTCAATTCCGCACCGACAGTGTATAAGATACCGATGCTCGGTACCCCGGCCATGCATTATTAAACGAAACTAATTCGCACACCGATAATCCTTGACACGCTTCCGTTTAGCTTTTAATTTAGGAGCGGGCGCTTAACAATACAAAAATAGTTTTACAGATTTCCTCAAGATTTTACGACGCATTGTATGACTACTTACGTGAGCAATCTTCGTTTGGGATTGAGAACAATTTGAAAAACTCATAATTACAGTTTCACATTGTCTCAGGGATTGCACGCGAATCAACGAGCGCTGAGTTTAAATGCCATCGGTCTACTCCACCGTTGAAATCTCCGTTACGTTCCTGCTTGCATCTGCTCCTGTCCGTGTTAAACCCATTTCAAATTTTTACACACTTCAAAATCATTAATTTACTCAGTATATAGGCCTATAATAACTACCAATGAAATTTACTTGATTGTGATGTTTCCAAATAACGTTTGCAACAATCGAGGAGTATAACGAGATTGCACAACCTGTTTCAAATCCTTATGGGGAAGAGGGAAATTAATTTATACATTTTTAGCTTTACATTAAATATAAATCATGTTGTACAGTATGGGGTACAGCAAATTATTATTAAATTGTTCTTACTGAAACAGTTTTTAAATTTAAACGCATATAGTGTAGACTTGTCCCCGGTAGTAGAATCCGGCGGCACCGACGTGTAATAGACGACCCCCGTCAGGTTGGGTTTACCACCCAGTGATTTAGGTAGGGTAGGTTGGGCTAGGCTATATTAGGTTAGGTTAGGCTAGGCTAGGCTAGGTAAGGTTACGTTAGGTTAGGCTAAGCTAGGCTAAGTTAGGCTAGGTTATGCGAGGCTAGGCTAGGTCAGGTTAGACTAGACTAGACTAGGTTACGTTAGGTAAGGTTAGGCTAGCCTAGGCTAGGTTAGGTTACGTTAGGTTAGGGTAAGTTTATTGCCCTTTGGTTTAGAGTGGTGGTACGAGTTTGAGGCACGTCTGAGCCCAGCTGACGACTCTATTACACCACTGGCCGACCTCTTACCAACCAATGTCGGCAGCTAGGACGCGTCTTTATGCAACCGGTCATTGATTATCCCGTAACCGCGCCCCTTTTGTGCCGTGATTAGCTGGACGCCCCGGGACGCCGTTGTAGTTTGACACCCTAGGGCGCCGAACACCGGGGCGCATCTTATCTCCAAGTATATCTCCTACCGTCCGTGGGCAATGTGTCTCCACAACGGGGGGTATTGTCACTGCTTGCACGCAGGTTTTTCATTTATAATCGTATTGTTTAAAAAATTAATATATTGCGGACATTTTCCATCGATGATTAGAGAAATACGATTCAAGACGTTTCAGGACCTGAAATCTAATCCCATCTTCAGGTGAGAAAATACCAAAAGATAAAAGAATTAGTGGCACAATACAGAGAAAGTTAGGAAAAATCGCAGAAAATATAAAACAAAGAAGGGTAAAAACGGAGTAAAATCGTAAAATATTATATTTCTGCTTGTTGGGCATGAAATTACCAATTTTATATATAAAAATACTATACATTCAGGGACTAATTAGGAATTTATTTTCTTAAACTACGATTCTTGATATTTTAATATGAAACCACACGAAGTTTTGAAAACAAGTGGTTTATAAGATAAGCAGACAACAAAACGGACCTCTGGATTTGAACTATTTTAGAAGTTTGTTGAGAATCGTGGATAGCATAATTTTATCTCTTGATAACTAACCTTAAAGGGCAAGGTATATTAGTATCCTACAGAGCAAGCAAAGATTGCGTGCTTGTTTTCTTAAACAATTATCTAAAAAAAAAACTCAACTCATCATCCTTTAGCCATTCAATGAAACGGTTTGTACCACGCATCTGATTAAGAAAGCAATCTCAAGTGAACCTTCTCAATGCCAAGCTCGGCCAACCTCTTGACAAATCAATCAAACCCGATCAACATTTCGCATACATTGAAATTCCTATGCAATTAACAATCACACTATAATTCATCCACTGAAGAACAATAGTGGTCGCGTCAACTCTATAAATGTCCAGTCAATGATTCAATTCACTTTTAATTGTTTCTGACGTCTTCCAGTCACTATCAATTAAGAGAAAGATACGGTTAATTTATTCGATTATCGAATCCGACCTTCGAATCAATTTATTGAGTTGTTCCTAACACCGCGAGAGCGGCGTGATTTAGAACTAGAATAAAAAACAGAGAGTGATTTAGGAATCGCAACACTTGCTTCAGATTTATATTGCCATGTACTCTTACAGTATAACGTCAGTAAATTTGCATATTCTCAATCTATTTTAATATATGGGCTGTTCATGTGGGGCAATTGTATCAGAATGAATGAAATTATTATTCTCCAAAAGAAGGCGATTAGAATAATTAATCAAGCTGGTAGATCCCATCACTGTAGATCTCTTTTAGCGAATTTCCCCTATAGGGAAGAAGCTATTACCGTAGTCGGCATGGTAAGACCTAGGCCCGGGACCATGATAACTTTTCGTTTTGAGGTCCCCAGACCCCCAAAATACCATTTGTTCGAAACTGTATATATATATATATATATATATATATATATATATAAATATATATGTGTGTGTGTGTGTGTGTGTGTGTGTCCGTGAGCACGATAACTCTCGTAAACATTATCCGATTTTGATGAAATTTGGTATAAACGTGTAAAGCAACATTTATGACTTTAAGTTCGAAAACCAGCCAGATCGCTTTATCCGAAGGGGTATTTTGGGGGGGTTTTATACCCCAAAAATGTGTTTTTTGAATTTTTTACATCTAATTTTGGAAATAGTCAAATTTTAGTTTTTACCATTGGATTCAGCTTAAAAAAACACACAATTTGGTATTTTGATCATTTCTCTACGTCAATTGGTTACCGAGATATTGAAAGTGCTAAACACAGTACGTTGTCTAATGTTATTCTTATGGAGGAAAAGAAAAATTTTATATCTCGCTTATTTATGAACATATACTGACAAAACTTGGTATACGGCTTCATCTGGTTGTGGACCATTGATATTTGCTCAAAAATCAATTTTTTGCCAAAGGCTCCCGTAGCAGCAAACCTGCGTACTCAGCCCCATGTTATTCTTATGGAGAATAAGTAACGTGTTATCTCCCTTAATTATGAAAATAAATTAATGAAATTTGGTATGTGGCTTTACCTAAATGAGTTATATTGATATTTGTATAAAACCCCATTTTTTGTTTTCCTTCCTTCAGCAAACCTGCATACTCAGCCGCCATGTTATTCTTATGGAGAATAATTAAAATGTCACAAATCGTTTATTTATGAATGTATATTGATGAAACTTGGTATGTGGCTTTATGTGGTATTAAGATACATATATATGCATTGGAAATTCGCTGAGTACGCAGGTTTGCTGCTACGGGGGTATTTATATCTTTTGCGAATTTTGACAGTCATCAACTTGTACTTTTTCTATTTAATTGCTTATTTGTTTAAAACCCAGATCTGTTAAATCACAGTTTTAACAGTCACAACTGCAATACTCTTAACAAGGACGAAGCCATAATAGATTTCCATAGACTGACCAAAAGCCAAAGCGTCATAAAGTTATACGCCTTCATCTTTATAATAAATTAAAAACCCATTAACACATACAATAAAAAAACATCTCCTTTTCATTACTGGCTAATGTAGGCCTAATTAGTTGAAGAATTTTTTTACTTAGCTGGATGCTGGAATTGACACTTCGTCGATGCTTTCGTATATGTATGACAAATAAACAATTTATTTATTTTGCTTGAACGGACAATGTTCACAGATTGAGCTTGAAATTCCACGGAAGGCTTTTGCATAGACTTTGTGATTTGTTGGGAATTCTGTAGGATATTTGTCCCGCGAAGTGGAAACACTGTGACTCGTGTCACATCAACATACAGCCCTGGGCCCCTACTAGTATGATCCGACCACTGCACCAGTTCCGCGTGCTGAGCAGACCTCCTTGACGCCAGTTTTTAGATAATCTACACGCAGTTGATTCTTTTTATCCAACATTACAGAATACACTTCCGCAATTTACAATCCCTTGCAAGCTTCTTTCTGGTAGCAAGGATATTGTGTTCCTGCCTTGTACCGGTCCTAGTTTTAAGAAGGGGTTCCAGTCTTGAACGATTTGGAATTTCTACCTGTCTACCTTCTCCCCCATAAGACCAACGTTAACCTTCAAACCCGTTTCTTATTTACAGATTATCCGATATCGTTAATTTATGGCCCATTTTAAAGAGCAAAAACATACCTAGTGAGTTAAGTGTGCAACATTTTGATATCACAAAATAACTGTTAAAATAAAATTCCAATATGTTATAAATTTACGGTTTTGGTATAGGAAAACTATTTGAAAACATTTCTTGGTTTCCTGAAAACTCTAGATGTTCTTTCGCTCTTTAAAACAATCCGGGAATCAACGATTTTGGATAATCCTTTAAGAAGGAACGGGCTTTGAAAGTTAATATGGCCTTAGAGGAGAAGGCAGAAACAAGAATTTTTGCGTGGCTGGAGCTGGCTTAAGACTTAGTGCTAGATCTTTCATAGTAATGTTTTATTCCCAAAACACACCGCTGATAAAATTATTAACTTATAGTCATCATTGATGAATGCCCTTTGCAATTTTGTCAACCTCGAATAGTTTAATCTTGGAGCTTCTAAGGTTTTAATTGGCTCTTTAAGTCCTGAGATTTACTTTACGACGAAAACACTTTATACTTGATTATTCTTGCACTGTATATATATATATATATATATATATATATATATATATATAGACTTTCCCTTCATATGAAGTTCCCGTTTTGAGTGTTACTTCTGACGGGGGAATCAATAATTTTAATTATAAGATTAAGGCGATTTTGTGTGACAAGCCTACCGGCCAAATTATCACGTATTGAATGTTTGTTTTTGTGTTATTTGAGAGTCTTTAACGTCTAGATGTGCCTTTCGGGGTTTGAAAAAATATCCACCTTAAGGACTCCACCCCCAGGGCTTTCAAAGTTACAATGTTAATATATTGGAAACATATAAATCACTTTAACTAAACATTTAATAGATTTTCTAACAAACAGTACTGAATAAATCACAGCTTGCAAGAAAATCACAATATAAACTAATAGAACCCTACTTGACCTGGGTTATCCCAAAAATAAACTTCTCGAATTCGAGCAACTGGATTCGGTTGCTACTCTAAAAAAAAATGCTTCAAATCCAAAACCGCCTCACCTTAAAAAAGTCGCGATTTCGCGTTGGCCCAAGCCCAACAGTAGCTCCCGATACGCCCACAAGATTGCGGATTGGCGGCCTTGGCCCAGATTTTGCTCGGGCAAGAAAAGCTCCCGCCACCGCGCACCAGGAAGTCGCTGCCAGCTGATTACGTGATAATCAGCTGTGTCCACCCATCAGCCATCAGCTGTTCTGTTGCCCGCCTGTCGCATGTCTGCAAAGCCGCAATCCTGTATTTTTCTCCAAGGATTTTCCTGTATTTGTTTACTCTTGGTGGATTTTTTTAGTTTTAAATAACCGGTAGGGTGAAGTAGGAACGGATTTCGGGGTCTTTCCGAGATGGGAGTGGTTGTTGGTAAACTGAGGCGTTACCCGAACGAATCTATTACGAAAGAAATTTGTAAGATCACAAGTTTGAAAGATTGCCAGACTAAAGATATCAAGTGCACCTTGTCAATGTCTTAGGAGGGGGCTCCAGCCCTCTGCAAGCTCCGACACCTGATTCTCCCTTAACACCAACATTTACTTTCGAAGCCCGTCCCTCCTCATCGCATAATCCGAAATCGAAGTCTTAAAAGTTGTTTTAAAGAGCAAAAGATACCTAACGATTTTAGTCAGCAGAATTTCGATACCACAAATAGTTTATTAATAAAAATATCTTAAGCATTGAATATTTTTGATTTTTTGAACAATTATTACTTCGGTGAAATCGATAGATTTTTTGCTCTTTAAACCGAGCAAAGAATCAACGATATTCGATAATCTGTTGAGGATGGACGGGCTTTGACATTTAACATTGGCTTTATGTGGTAAGCAGGTAGAGACGCGAAGTGTTTCGTGACTGGGGCTTCAAGAGAAGTCTTCGTCTAACCTCCAAATGCACGAACAAGCTGGTGGAAAGGGCAAATAAATTATTTTCAAATACAGTAACTGTTGTTTTCGAAAATCTACAATCTTACAAAAAGAGGTTATCATAATTTTAAAAAATCTTTCATTATTTATTTAAAATCTCGTTTATCCTGTTATCAAAGACTTCGTTCAAGAGTTGTTTCCAAAATTTAAATTTGAGCTTCTTTACAATGTACATTTTTATCCTGAAGTAAATAATCGCATAGTCGACAACGAAATTGTAAATTCAGCTTCTTTGCTTTGAATATGTAAAATTATCAGTTGAAAATCCGCCGCAACATATAAAAGATGACTACATATTAAATGTGTTGTTCGAAATATGAAAATTAAAATAACGTCCATAACTTTGATGAATACATCTTTGAACTTGTGCAAAAATAAAAAACCAGTGTTATTAATAACGTACAAGTTCCAACCTTTATTGCCAACTACACAGCAGTGCCGTTTGGTTTAAAATTTGATTTATCACCTTTTTGTGCATCAAACACTATTTTTAAATTCAAATGTCAATCATTATCAGATTATGTCATCTTAAGGACATATACGTGTTTCTTTTTTGCACTTATAATCTTCTAGATATAATAAATGTGTAAACAAAGAACTTGTATGATGTAAATGAAGTTTGTTTTCAATTACGAAAGTTTAAGGATAAGACCTATCTTCCACTTCCTGGAGATGTCAAACTCTACAGGAAACTCTTCTGATATTTACTGAGTATGTGTGAACAGCATTTAGGTATGTAGTACCTGGGGGCTGATCTTTACTAGGGGAAGGTCAGTACGTTTTTTTAGATGACTTCGAGTTTTTTTTTTTTTTTTTTTTTTTTTTTTTTTCATCATGACTCGCTACTGACGAGCAGATTTGCTTATCTCAATTCCCTCTTTTCTGTATGTTTAATATTACTCTGTTTGTTGTTACATCTCACTGTCCCTTTAGGAAGTATTTTTATTATATGCACGTTCGCTTCATTTTGGATATGACCACTCTATATGTAATCTTTGTTCTATGGTTTTAAGTTCTGTTATCAGAAAACCACATGATAATGAGTTTTAGGTATACTTTTAACAGTTCACTGATTATAAACATCTGTTATGATTATTTTGTTTTGACTTTAAACTCCGTAAGCCCAGTGTTATTTTTTTTACTTTTCAAATTCGTGCTTTTACATTATTCAATTTTTTCTGGGTTTGAGACATGTCTATAACTTATTTTTATCCCTAAATTATTTATTACAACATTTGAAGGAAATCGATGGAGACATTTTTGAGATCAGAGTTGCAAGCAAGCAACCAAGCAACCAAGCATGGAAATAAATAATTTTCGGCATACAAATAAATTTTAGACAGGTTTCATCCCCAGGAAAATTTAAATTATGTAAAAAATAATAATATGAACATTGGGCTTGTCGAGTGTAAAATCAAAACAAAATAATCATAACAGCTGTTTATAATAAATCAGTGAACTGTCAAAGTAATACTCATGTAATTTAAGTATTAACCTGCTGTTTCCTGAAAGCAGTGACTAAAACCATTGAATGAAGATTACGCATAGGGTAGTCACGTCATATCCAAAATGAATCAAATGTATATTGAGCTACAATAACAACTGGGATGACTTTTAATATTCAGAAAAGAGGCAAATGAGCTGAGCAAGTCTGCTCGACTGTAGAGGGACTTTGTGAGCAATTACTCCAAGTCGTCTAAAAAAACTGACCTTCCCCGAGCAAAGTTCGGCCACAGATACTGAAAATTTATCTGTTAACGTATCGCTGAAATGTGATACTAAATATCGTTTCGCCCGATTAACTGTCAGCAACCATATCTTCGAGTGCCGGCTCTTGGAAGCGGAACCCCGCCAACCAGATACGGAAGAACGACTCTCGCTGTCGAGGAGGGCCAGTGGGGCAGAGCCCCGGGTGCCCAGTGGCCTAGTGGGCTCTGGCTGGCGTTGCGTAACGGACTTTCCAGTCACATCGGGTTTACAGCGATATGACCGAGTAAAAGTTATGTCATGAGATGCAAGGGACGTTGCTTGGCTACTGGGTCCCCGTTTAGTTGGAAGTGGTACTAACTTTATATTTAATTTACAATAACAATATGACCAAGTAATTTTTTCATAAGATATCAAGGACGTTGTCTGGGCTACTGATTCCCTGTTTAGTTGGCAGTGGGACTGGTTTTATATTTATGTGGCATAGTAGTATGACCGAGTCACAGTTATGTCATAAAATGTAAGGCACGTTACTTGGCTACTGATTCATAATTTAGCTGGGGTTTTATTTCCATATTGATTGGCTATAGTGATGACCAAGAAAGGGCTGAGTCATGACATGTAAGGGACTTTACCTGGCTACTGTGTCCCCGTTTAGTTGGCAATAGTACTGATTCTGTATTTAATTGGCAATAACAATATACCCAAGTAATAGTTATTTCATAAAATATCAAGGACGTTACCTGGGCTACTGATTCCCCGTTTAGTTGGTATTGGTACAGTTTTAATATGTCTTCTCGTACAGCGATATGACGGAGTAATAGTTACCTCATAAGATGTAAGGGACGTTGCTTGGGCTACGTTTTTCCTCGTCTGGTTGGCAATGTTATTGATTCTATACTATATTTGATTAGCTATAACGATATGACTAGGTACAATACTTAAATGTTTATATTTAAGACGCGTAAATGCCTATGTTTAGTTTGCATACTACTGGTTCCGTACTTGTTTGGCTATAGCGACACGACAAATTAACTTAAGATATTCAGGGCACCGATGTTTACCGGACTGTGTTTCCTCGCTTGGTTGGCGGTAGTGATATATTAATTTGTTTGACTACTGTCAAGCTACAATCGTGTCATAGAGCTTACAGACGTCGCCGTCGTTTCTTCCATCGTACGACACACATCTGTGTGTGTTCCAAACCCAGAACGGCCAGTAGACGAGTTGGTCACCACAGTGGGTTCCACGGCCATTAACGATGCTCCCGATGGACCAAGGGCGGTCCAAATTGGTTGTTTATACCTATCGTTTACCGGAAACAGGAAGGAATCCACGTATATTTTCTAATTTGAAAGACTATAAATAAAATACAAACTATAAATAAATGAGGTATAAATATTCGCGTAAAGCGGAAAGGAGTCTTTGACTACACCTTAGCTCATGATGAAACAAATACTTAATGAACGTTTGCCTAGTTAATACTACACCATACTGCCTATGAAATATCGAATTATACATCCGTATTTACGAATGATTGTATAATTGTACTGTATTATATTGAACTGTAGAATTGTAGGTGTCTTTAATAGTTCATCAATGTGAGCAACCTGGCGTGTAAAAACTAACACTGCTTGTTAATTTTGTTATTCTACTTTTAATGTAAAATAAAGTCGTATCTTTCAATACGTGTGGTATTATTTCTTCAACCTGAACATATCCATTGTATGCGGATGCGGCCTGAGCAAACAAAACGTTGAATAATAATTCTAGGAGTTACAGAGACGTGGGCACGTAACAGAATACAACACAAGGCTTACAAGTATACAAAATAACGAGCTAAACCAGTTGCTCGAATTCGATCAAATATTCCTCCCTTTTAGTATTATCTAACTTACACAGCTCTTATTAGTTTAAATTGTGATTCCGTTCCAGAAGTTTACTTGAACGGTTTACCGGTACTTCTAATGTGTTTTTGTTACTATCAACAACTGTCAAATGCTCATTTGAATTGATTTAAACTTTTCATTAGATTACCATTGGAACTTTGAAATCCCAGGGGGCAGAGCCCTGAAGGTGGATGTCTTCCAAACCCCCAAAAGACACATCTAGACGCCAAGGGCTTCCAAATAACACATCAATTATGATTTTAAACCTAATACTTTCGCCAGTAGCCCGTTCACAAAAATCGCCTTATTTTTTAATAAGATGATTCCTAAAAATATTGTTTAAATGACACTTTCCTATTTTGCCTATCCACAAAAAAACAGTGGTATTACTTAATTCATTCATTTTTAAACGTCCATATATAATTGTTTAGTTCCACATGGATGGCAAAAGATTAGTTGATAACTATGAACAACTAACGGTGATTCAATGTTTATCAACTTATCAACATCTCTGTAGGAGGGGATCTATATTTTCGCCGGCCCTGGAGACCCTATTCAAAAACATTTCGCACTTCTTACAGCTTATTTCATAATACCTCAACAGAGAGTACGACATAATTAATGCTGGCTCAATCTAAAGAACAATACTTCTCATTGTGCAGAATTGATATACAGTATCACAAATAGCTTTCCCATAAAAAGCAGCAAGTTAATATTTTACAACTTTATTAGGCCTAAATGATTTATCTGAAATAGCATGGAGGTTTTCGTTCTTTAAAATCCTATACTCTAATATGAGTAAGGTTTGCGTGCGTCCGTCCGTATGCTTGCTTGCTTGATTGCTTGCTAGCTTGCAACTCAAATCTCAAAAACGGCACCAACGATTTATTTAAAATGTTGGAAATAACTATGTTCTGGGATAAAAATAAGTTCTAGACAGGTCTCATCCCCAGGAAAAATCAAATAATGTAAAAAAATAAAAGTTAAAAAATTAACATTGGGCTTATGGAGTTTAAAAGCAAAACAAAATAATTGTTCATAACCAACCAGGGAACTGGCAAAATAATACTCGTGTTGTTTATAATTGTTAACATGTGGTTTCCTGAGAGCAGTGACTAAATTGTTGAGTGAAGATTGCATACATAGAGTGGTCATATCCGAAATAGTTCAAAGGGACACTGAGCTATAAATAACAACTTGAGTGACCTTAAAACGAAGAAAAAAGAAAGATTAGCTATAAAAATATGATAATCAGTTGGGGTAAGTGGTGAAGTATTACTCCCAGTCATCTAAACAAACTGACTGGCCTTCCCCGAGCAAAGCTCGGCCCCCAGGTACTGTATCATAATTCAATCATTCTGGACGATTCTTAAGGATATACCAGATTTAAAAGTTAATATCCGTCCAATAGGTGAATCTTGGTAAAATCGTGAAATATTTCGGAAATAGAGCTCCCTATTTACAAGTCTAACATACAAATGTATTGGAAATTCTGAACACCGAATAAGTTAGGGTTTTACTTTATTAGAACAATAGAGTTTATAAACAGAAAGGACGACATTATTACCAAAATACCGGATTTTCTCCTGGCCTCATCTAAAAAGATAATCAGAAAGCATGGTTGATTTCCAACAAACAAATTGCGCCTCCAAAATAGATTAATCAGAATAGTTGTTTATACATAAAGAACGTAAAGTAGGTCTTTATTGTTGATAATGAAAACTATTACCATATAAAGACACTATACACTTGGAAGTTGTTACACAATCTTTCCTACAACTGCAATTTTGGATTCCATCCAAGTTACTCACATTCAGTTTCATCCATTTTTTCCTCGGTTCACAAGATTGAGGTTACAAGCACCGAATCAGTTAGTTTGGTCCAAAGCAGCAATCAATCAGCTGTTTATAACTTCAGCATAAAGCAGCTGTTTACGATGTGTTTTAATCGTAAAGAAACACTTTCGGCCCGATCTGTGAAAAAATAAAATAATTCAAGTATGTTTCACATCTACTACCGCGATATTACCGAAGTATCGAAGGATTCAAAGAGTAATTTGTCAGTTGGTAACCCTGCTGCGGCCCAGACTCCAACAGGAGTCCTTCCAAGGACGATTGCAGTTGCGTAACGTTGGCAACACTCGGTGAAAGTGACGCACGATCAGGCTGCACCGCGAGTGACCGCCGGTGACCCTTGCGAGGGGAATTTTAGTGTTATTGTTGTGGTATTTAATCGTACTGTATTTTTAACAAAAAATTCTATACCTCCATAAGGAATTTTAGTGTTGTTATTTTGGTATTTAATAAGTTTCCATAAAGACGGTTGAAGGGTGAAAGAGGAACAGATAAAATTTACGTAGCTAAATTTTATTTTGAAATGTTTTTGCCTTATGTAGATTTATTTAAAGAAATCGGTTCTAATATGGTTTGTTGGTTAACAAAGTTGTATTTAAAGCTAAACATTATAATGTGAAACAACTTACTTTACTTGCAGGTGAAAAAATCTAATGAGCTCAGCAAATTTTGCATGAATTAATTAATTATTTCGGCATTATTTAATTTAGAATTTTACTATATTTTTTATGAGCACCTGCAAGGCGAATCGGCGAACAAACGAAAAAAGAACCTTACATTTCAAAACTTACAATCATGGGTGCAACTTTTTTTTTAAATATGGACAAATTTACTCATATATTGCCCTACAGTTCTTGTTCCTAACATATACATATATCTCTCACCAAACCGCACCAGAAACCTTTTAGAAACCCGTAAGTTTGGCACCCTCGAACCATATACTTGAATGAAAGGTCTCGGTGAGAAAATTTAAAGGAAAACTTTTAATTTGTTGACAACCTCTCCTAAGGCCAACCCATAAGGCCGTAAATTAAATATAAGTGTCAAGATAAAACACATTTCTTAAATTGGAATTTAATCATCTGCATGATTTGATTTTACAAAAACTGAAATCAGGTGAACAAGCGACGCTGTTGGGAAAATCTATCTATAATATTATAAAGAAGAGGTGGTTTCTGTCTGTCTGTCTGTCTGTCTGTCTGATGTTCCGGGTGAACGCAAAAACTACTGAACCGACTAGGCTGAAACTTTACACAAAGGTAGATCTTGAACCCATGCAACACATAGGCCTATTCACTTCCTTAAAATCCTCTCGGGCTACGCCCCATGAACGTCCTAAGACTCAATGTTTACATTTCAGAAGAAAGTAAACATTCAGAAACTGTAATGCGAACAGCTGTGGATACTTCGATTTGACAGCTTAAAAAGCAGAAGCAAGAACAGCTGTTTCAAGCTAACTAAAATGGAAATTACATTGACTAAAGAACGGGTAGAGAAAACCCCTGTGCGAAGAACGGGTACGTCAGCTAGTCTACTATAAAACCGTGAATTCCAAACTGACAACAAACTATTTTACCCAACTAAAACCATCTCCGATCTCTAATCCACAACCGTCACGAAACCCGATTTTCAATCTTCTTGTGTAACAAAAAAACCCTATATCTGCAAAAGCTACCAAGAAAAATCGTAAACCGTTTCTGGTTTTCACTCAGTCACAGAATCCACAAAGGTCAAGGATCCAGCGGAAGTGCCGACACTTGTTCAACTTGAAAGAAATGGGTCTCGAACATGTTGATGGAAGGCCCAAGATGTGTGGGCAGTGAGAATGGATGAGAAAGGTGCTAAGAAGCTATTTCCTATTGCATCACCGCATGATCTAACCCCCAACTCTGTGGTGCTAAGGTCTTCTGTTGTAAAGGTGCGATCACACTTGCAATATTCGCCGTAGACCATGAAACTTGTTGCGCAACAAAATCTGCAATATCCGAAGTAACTTTGATTATATTCACAATCCATTTGCGTGAAAGCGATTTAACCAGTGCGATGTTAGACTCTGCATTAGTTTTCTTACTATAGTGCATGGTAAAAAACTACCTAAGTCTGCAAAATCCAAAACAATTTGATTACAAATGTTGACTCTCAATTGCATTACACTTTCCTTCAATGCATGGTGAGAAACCCCAACCTTAGTCTGCAATAACCAAAGCTACTTTTATTGAAAATTTTGACTCTAAACACTATCTTCCTATAGTGCTTGGTAAGAAAACTACCTAAGTCTACAATATCAAAAGCAACTTAGATTACAAATTATCTCTAATTTGCACTAAACCTTTCTGCAGCGCATGGTATAAAACTACCCAAGTCTGCAATATCAAAAGCAACTTAGATTACAATTTTAAACGCTGAATTGCACTTTCCTATAGTGCACAATAAAAACTACACAAAGTCTGCAATATCCAAAGCAACTTTTATTGCAATTTTCACTCTGAATTGCACTAGACCTTCCTATACAGTATGCAGGAAAACTACCTCATCAAACGATATCGTCCACCAAAAATGTACATTTAATTTTCACTGTGCCTAATTGGCAAACTGAATTATAACCACATCACACCTAAGTTTATCCTTCCCCTCAGTTTCGATTCAGCTTCAACCGCTTTGTCTAATTGGCATTACGAGTTGTACAGTATATATGACGAAAATAAAATCCAATTAATTTTCCTTTTAGCACTTAATGCGAGATAATTCCTCGGCTAGGATGGTCGACACCCAATTATCCCCTAGTGTGTGCGGTTTCGAACAGGTTTCAGGAGTCTCAGTTGAACAACGTGTCTCTTACCCGCTTCCTGCTTCCTCTAAATTATATAAATCTGTATAATGTTTCCTGCGGTTTGTTTTTAATAGGTCGTTATTTCATCCAGTTCTTTTGGCCTTCTGATGTTTAACGTTCAACCCTTGTTCGATCAACACAAACTTAACGGGGGTTCGTTTGAAATCGCGTATTTCTAGATAAAATGCTCAGAAGATTACAAATTTGAATCAACGTCTAAGTAAATAAATAATGTTGGTTCCAAAGTTCAAAGGTTGTTGAACTTCAAGTGTGTGGTCTCTTCAGTTTCTAACAGGTGGGGTTGTTTGTTGCTGAATCACGCTGACAGATTGGCAGCAATGATTATCTAATGTTGGAAGCACTGAACAATCAATTTGTCAGCTGGCGTCAGGGGAGTGCCAATCCAACAAAACTATAAATAGGCGTTGCGCGTTTTTGTATATATCAACTAAGATTGATTAAGAAGTATCAAAATGCTTCAACAAAATATAAAATAATAATATGAACAATGCCCGAATGCTAAATCTCCAAAACATCTCAAAATTCACTTTAAATTTATCAGCTGTTTTGCTCAATTGTATAAATAAATTATTTCTATTTGGAATTTGCTAAGATTTATGTAAAATCTAACTGCGTTAAAAATTATTTAAACATTTATTTTTTTTCTTTATTAGCATGATACGTGTTGTTACAACTAAACAGGATAAATAAAATAGTCTTACAACACTATAAAGTATATTTACACTTATACTGTACTTACATACAAGACGGTAAAATATACACAAAAGATGGTATAAGGCGATAGATTTCAACCAGTTACACCGGTCATCATCAGGCCCAATGAGGATTGGGCCTGATGATGACCGGTGTAACTGGTTGAAATCTATCGCCTTATACCATCTTTTGTGTATATTTTACCGTCTTGTATGTTAGTACAGTATAAGTGTAAATATACTTTATAGTGTTGTAAGACGTATTTTATCTATCCTATTTAAATATTAACATTAAGTTTATAGTATTAAAAAAAAGAAAATACGTCTCAATTTAAAGACAACACTTGAAGTTGTAAATTAAAAAGGACTAAATTTAAAATAATTTAAAGTCAAGTTTCACCTTAGACATAACATCTAGGTGTACATTTCTCAAGTTCTTACCTCTACTTGCTCTACGTCACATATTACTAAAAAGGTGCATTTTGGTGGATTTGGGGTTCAAACAGTGGCGAGCGAAATGTATTAGACTGCCGAGTATATAGAAATTTAAACTGACTGGGATATAAAATATCCCTAAAATTAAATACCTTCCCTGTGACACAATAGAAAAGAGTGTGATAGCCATAACAGAAAACTAGATCACCCAAATGTAAATATTATTTTTAAATAACTCCGATAATTAGTGCTACACAAACATCTTTAAGGTTTCCAAATGATTTAATTTTTTAATTTGTTAACACCAAGATAGAGATTGAACCACCTTGAAACAGATTGAGAAAGGCGAATGTATTCGATTATTATAAAGGAAACGACTTAGAAAGCAGAGTTTCTCCGAGCAAAGCTCGGTCCCCATTCACCGTTACGTAGCTCGGTATATACCCTAGTTACAAGGCGGTTGCTCCATTGTATGGGCAAAGGTTCGAAAGAAAATTCCGACCAAGTATTACAAAAGTTGAACGACCAACTTGGTGATTCCACTGACAAGCGGTGGAACTGGAATCTTTCCCAACACCCTGCTCCTCCGGCCACATTCAGTTGGCGGTCTAGCTGTAATTCGGTTGGAGAGGTTCGTTTCTCACACCTTAGTACGAGAAGTGTAGGTTGAGATGAACCCAGTCACGCAATAATTCCCGTTTCTACCTGTTTTCCCTATAAGGTCAATGTTAACTTTCAAAGACCGTCTCCTCAATAGATTATTAGTGAATTTCCTATGGAAAGAGAACTATTAGCATGACCCGCTCGATGAAACTTAAGCCCGGGACCACCTTAGAAGTTCCTAACGTGACCCCGTGAACACGTTTTGAGGTGTTGTTTAAAATGCTATATATTATACATATGTATGCACTCTAGTGGTCGCATATTTTGTCCGATTTACTTCAAATTTGGTAGAGACGTTTCTTTCTATGATCATTTGGACAAGTTCGTTGGGCAAAACAATCGTAAAACTCTAAACCTCTTTTTAGGGGATTATTCTTTCCAATTTCGAGTTTTTGGGCCCAAAAAGGGCCAGAAAAGCCCCGGACGTAAAATTAATTCATGTATTAAGATGAAGATACAGGGATTAGTGAAGCAAAAGTTGTAAGCCCTCTCTCGTCATTCTAGCATAAATTTTTACCGAGTTATTAAAGAAAATGTATACCGGCTAAACACAGTACGTTGTCTTAAGGGGTTTTTACATCAGAAAAGCATGTTATTCATTCGTTGGTGTATTTATATCATCCCCAGCAACCTCCGCCTACTTTCAAGCCTGACTGGACCTTTCCTAACCTTATAATGCGCAAAATTGTATTCCTAGCATTGCAGGTAAATGAAACCAGGAGCATCAGAACAGCCAAAAAATCAATGTTTTCAGATTTCAATAAAACTGGAATAAATGTATTTTTGTACACCGGTTTTGAGTTTTGAAAGTTTTGTATGTGAAAATTCACTTCCCTCACGTCAGCGTGCTGCGTTCGAACTTGTTTTAAATCTAAATTTAAACTATGTTTATTTATGGTCACGATTTATTTTATAGAGCAAACAAATACCTTACAAATTCAATATTACAAATAGTTCACCCATACCTAATTTTTAGATATGTTAAATAGTTTGTAGTTCTTACCGAACTATTATAATTTGTGGTACTGTATTTAAATTTTCCTCAGTGAAATCGATAAAGGTATTTTTCTTTAAGAAGAACCATAAATCAACAATTTCGAATCAGCCGACAAGGAGGGACGGGCTTTGAAAGTGAAGCAGACAGAAACGCGAAGTGTTGAGTGACTTAACATCTTAGTACGAGAAGTACACTTTAATGTTTTTGGTTTTACAAAAATCAAGGAAAATCATTGAATCGCATTTTTTAGAAAAAGTCCCACCAATTAAATCTTAAACTATTGACGGTTTAGGTCTCTTAACGTTTGCTTTTTCGCTCATGGTATTTTTGACGCTGTATGATCACAATTTAACGTTTGGTTTTGGTGTATATTCAAGCGAAATTTCAGCTTCATCGGTTCGTTCATTGGTTTGTGACGGTAAACTCAACTTGGGGATAGTAAGGCCCAGGAGGGAAAGCCCTAAATGATATTTAGATCAGGTTCGAGTAGGCCTAAACACTCTGAGGGTATTCGCCATCTCCCTACTGACCTTCACCCCCTTCAGTCCAGCGGGAGGCGCAAAATGGTAAACGTAACTTTAAATGCAAGGGGGGCGGAACTCCAAAGAACATTCGAATTGGGGAAACGTCTATGTTTGGTTCTGGTGTATATTACCTTGTATAATAACCCTTTGGCAAATACAACCACGTTAGTGTACGGACATTTCTTGGGATGTGACAGTAATATGAATATCCTCATTAATGTTGACAGACCTTCGCACTGTACGAGTAGTTAAAAGTTGTTTTAGCGAATTTCCCCTATAGGGAAAAACTATTACCGTAGTCGGCATGGTGAGACCTAGGCCCGGGACCATAACTTTTCGTTTTGAGGTCCCCAGACCCCAAAAACACCATTCGTTCGAAACTGTGAATATATATATATATATATATATATATATATATATGTATATATATATGTGTGTGTGTGTGTGTGTGTGTGTGTGTGTGTGTGTGTGTGTGTGTGTGTGTGTGTGTGTGTGTGTGTGTGTGTATGTGTGTGTGTGTCCGTGAGCACGATAACTCACGTAAAAATTATCCGATTTTGATGAAATTTGGTATAAACGTGTAAAGCAACATTTATGACTTTAAGTTCGAAAACCAGCCAGATCGCTCGATCCGAAAGGGTATTTTTGGGGGGTTTTGTACTCCAAAAATTGGTATTTTTAAATTTTTTACATTTTTGAAAAAGCCAAATATTGGTTTTCACCATTGGATTCAGCTTAAAATAACACACAATTTGGTATTTTGATCATTCGTCTACGTCAATTGGTTCCCGAGGTATTGAAAGTGCTAAACACAGAACGTTGTCTAATGTTATTCTTATGGAGGAAAGGAAAACTTTTATATCTCGCTTATTTATGAACGTATACTGACGAAATTTGGTATAAGGTTTCATTTGGTTGTGGTCTATTGTTATTTGCTCAAAAAACAATTCTTTGCAAAAGGCTCCCGTAGCAGCAAACCTGCGTACTCAGCCCCCATGTTATTCTTATGGAGAATAATTAAATGCTATGTCTCCCTTAATTATGAACATAAATTAATAAAAACTGGTATACGACTTCACCTAGTTGAGTTATATTGAAATTAGCATAAAAGTTCATTCCTTGTTGCAGCAAACCTGCGTACTCCGCCCCAATGTTATTCTTATGGAGAATAATTAAAACTGTATATATCGCTTATTTGTAAATATATTTTTATGAAACTTGGTCAGTTGCTTTATGTAGTATTAAGACATTTATATCTCCATTGGAAATTCTCTGAGTACGCAGGTTTGCTGCGACGAGGGTATGTGTTTCGATATAAAGTAAGTAAGGTTCGTAAAACGTTAATGCTTGTATATTACTTGTCGTGCCAACTTGGATACAGTTTATGGCCTAAAACGTGATTTTGTTGTATCGATCAAATTCTATAATAATATCTAAACAATTTTGTTTTATTTCGTATACATCATTAGCAATTCAACATAGAAAACACTCGAATGTACGTAACAGAGAACACATAAGCGTCAATATTATTTTTGTAAACTTCCATTATTAAAGTTTGATGTAAACATCATTAAGGAGTCCAAAAGCTTTTAACAATTTTTCATATATTTTATCACAGTACAAGACATCGAAGACTATTACCATAGATTAAGCATACTCCTTAGGAGATATTGCATTGGCAAGTTGTCAGACGAAGACGGGTGAACAGTGGCGTGCTCCTGCGGAGTATGCTTAATCTATGCTATTACGTATCAAGGCTCTTTGTCTCCGCAGAATTTCCACTCCCTCACCATAACAAAATCCCTCACGATCCTTTAAAATTTCCCACTTTATCCCTCAACCTGTCATGAAATATCCCTCATTTACCTTCGAGTTTCTAAACATATTTTGTACTTAATTTTACTTGGTGTATAATAAAGTTGAACCTGCTTTTCTCCTTTAATTATAAATACAAATAAATAATTACCTAGATTATATTGTAAATTTATTTTTCAGGCAACTATATGAGTCATACTTTTGGATCGCACTTTTTTACTGATTTAAAAACATATATTTAATATTTACACACATAATCCAAAAAAACTCGCTGATCTCTCAGCTATATTTCTATAGTTAAATAAAGCTTTGAAAAAACACTCTCCAACCACCAAATGAAGCTTCTTCCTAAAAAATATAATTTTTATTCAAGTTTGATTCGATGACTAACAACCTTTCAAAGATGTATATTTATATTTCAAATTTGTGTTTAATAGCAAAATGTCGAGTATGTGCAAATTTAGGTCATCAAAAATATTCCCCGATATCCCAGCACAATCCCTTTTATCCCACGGGACGCTAAAATATCTCTGAAAGTGGGATAAAAATCCCTCAAGTGTATCACTATGTCCACGGCAGCCAGTGCCCTACGTGACGTCAGACCGTTTTACTAGTGAAGACTGGGCATCAGTAATGTCACAGCGGCCGCGCAGGACGAGCACACCCTTGTTATAGTCACCCTGGCATCAACACTGCCACCAATCGTCATCTCCTGTCACAATGGCCAGATGTGGCAACTCTACTTTCTCTTTCCGGATCGGAATGTCAAGTGCTTCAAGCCACGATCAGATAAACGGTAGAGAGAGAGAGAGAGAGAAAGATAGAGGATAAATGGGAGGATTAAACTGGGAGGAGAAAGATTTGAGAGAATAATCGCGTGGGGAAGGTACATCAGGGCTGTGCTGTAACAGGTTACGATCCAGGCGATCACGAGATCTCTTCAAGTCGAATAATTTGTTGATGAATTTAATAGTCAACAGATTTCATCATCCCGCCTATGTCTTAGTCAGTAAATAGGCTACACAAGGCATATCACCTATTCTATACACTCACTTATTCATATTCGTCTTCAAATACGCTTTAGTATCGTTGGCGTCTTACTCAGTGATTAAGTGCATATTTTACAAAAAAAATTAATGTACTTCAATCCGTCGAGTAAATCCAATCAACTTAATACTCTCAATGAAAACTTTCAATGTTGTAGGTTGGCTATTGTTTGTATTCCTTGGTTTGCAAATCATGGTTTGTTTGCTAGTTTAATCATGATGAAATAATAACTACAATTTGTTTGGATATTACGAAATGGGAGCTGTGTAGGTTTAAAGATTGTTTATCTTTGAGGATTCGTGGACGTGCGTCTCACAAATTCAGTGATGCTAGAAATATTGTTTACGGCGAATATTCGTATCAAACGTTTGACGGCGTTTCGTTTGCTTTCAGAACAATGTTTTTTCCCGACGCTTGTAAACCGATTAGTCTCGGCGAGTTAAGCGATTAACTAACTCAGAGCACGTTCGAGCACGTTGGACGAACTGTGGGGTCAACAACGGATACTTGAGACGCGTTTGACACAAACGTTCGCCGACGTTCGTGCATGCCCAACGTCCTGTGAGAGTGAGATGGATTAGTCGTGGCGGCGAGTCGAGTGAGTGAAGGCGAAAGTCCAGTCTAGATGTTACCAAACTCGACCCAGAAACCTACAGCAGCACTTCCTCGTGCGGACCTGCTTGACCGGTGGACGGAACGGTCGGCCGTCCGTCAGCGGGACCGGTGACGTCACCGTGGAGCATGTACAGGGTATAAGGATGGAGAACCAGTGACGTCACTATGGAGCATAGACACTGTATAGTTGGGGGACCAGTTCCGTCACCGTGGAGTATATACCCTGTGTGGTTGGGGGACCACTGACGGCATCGTAGACTTTACGATTAGGGGGGCAGTAACGTCTCCATGGAGCATAGACACTGTATGGTTGGGGGACCAGTGACATCACTATGGAGCCTAGATACTGCATGGTTGGGGAATCAGAGACGTCACCATGGAGTATATACCCTGTATGGTTGGAGGACAGGTGACGTCACCGTAGAGCATAGACACTGGATGGTCGGGGGGCCGGTGACGTTACAGTGAAGCATATACAGGATATGGTTGGAGGACCAGTGACGTCATTATGTAGCATGTACACTGTATGGTTGGAGGACCAGTGACGTCATTATGTAGCATGTACACTGTATGGTTGGGGCACCAGTGACGTTAAGGTCTTGAAAATTAAACATTACGCTTTAAGGAGACACTAAAGATAGCCGTACTCCACAGCGTAAAATTACACACTCGGAGTGCCCAGTGGTATTACCATGAACCATGGGCCGTGAACAGCCTGGAGACAATGAACGTTATCATAGATGGTACACACAAGTACGGGCACTTTGACTATCAACTGCGGCACAGAGTTAAAACCTGATTGTTTCCCAATTTGAATGTTTTATAAAACAAATTCTGTCTTTCCGTTAACAAAATACAGTAATTATTTATAAATTCAATCAGACATTACCAAACTTCGAGTTGTAATACAATTCATCAGCTATGAATAGTGCTGGTAATAAATCGATCCAAGTTCGAAACCTTGTTCTGATAGAACAAGAATCTCATCTTCTGTGTCATCTTCAAAAATCCTTAACAACTCCTAATCACCCAGTTTCGCCCGACACCAGCCTCGACAACAGTTGCACCGGGTAGTTAATCACCCCTCATCACAGTAAATGACCACTAAGTGAGTGAAAACGTCTGATGGCCGGTCTGTACCGGGGGATCCCCGCATTTAATCAGCGGTCTAACCACGACCCAAGGTCACGGGTTCACAGGTCAAGGATGACGTCACGCTGTTCCTGGAGGAGATAATTGGATCGCTTTATGGGGTTGGGGTCTCCGGAGAATACAAGAGAGGAGTGTGGAGGCGGTCTACGTGAAGAGAATGAAAATTAAGTTGAATGCGTAGTTGGAGTGGTAGCCATCACCGGAGACTTTTGGAGTATGTAAACATAGTAGAAGCATTGCATATATTTTCACCAAAACCAATCTGAAAGTTTTAAGGTGAGAACTTTCAATGTAGAAAAATATCACAGAGGCCTTTAACCCACTCATTCAAGGAAATCCTTCCTTTATTTTGTATAGGCTGACAACCAAGTCTCAATAGATGGATTTAATCTACTCACCTAGAACATTTCATGGTGTGGTCGTACTTGGTGTTGTTTAATTTCAAGGATAATCTAATATACGTTTATCAAGGTATTTAAGCGTATTCACTTTGATAACTAGTTGGACATAGGTTGGTATGTTCTATAGCCAAGATATTTAACACGCTTGAACAGATTATTTTTGTTGGACTAAATGTCAACGGAACTGGCTTTAATCAGACGGAGCTAACAGACACTTTTAGAAGGCAAAGGTTTACCACCCCACTAACATTCTGCTACCATCCTCTTTATTTGTATCACAGATGTCTAAATCCCTTTTTTATATTTATTGTTTATTACCTGAATCTCTTATGTTTTATAAGCAAACAAAGTATTCTGCCAAATTAAATAGGAAGAAGGCAGTTAAAAAACGCGTGATTGTAGAACAGACAAAATTGATAAATAGTAAACTACTACTCCTTGCAATCTTTTCTTAAAAGTCTAAGCTGGGAAAAAAGGACTGGACTAAAAATTAAATATAACAGATTTACTGTTAATTCACCAAATTGATTGGTTTTGTACAAGAGTAAATCTGATTACTCTATTTTATTCAGTCAGCTTCACAGTTAATTAGGAAAGCATCGCCGATATAAGAAGTAAGAGTAATCCCCGTTATTATATAAAAGATAAATAAAGTTGTGTGTTTACTCACTACCATAATAACAACAACAACAAAACAGCATCCTTCAAAAACGCTTTATAGGTCTGTGACAACAACAAAACACTGTATAACATAACCATCACCTATAAAATCATGAATCAACCAAACCTTGGTACGGTAAAGACAGTAAAAAAGGAAATCTTACGTTTTATTACCAAACAAACCGAAACCTTGCCCTGGGTACTTTACCTCCTACGGGTCAAGATCCGAAAGTTTCATGATCAAGGCTACACAGACAAGAACATGGGAAACCTTCCCACGACTACACTAGTCTGGTCTAACACAAGGGTGTGATCCGAGTCCAATGCTCTTCCTTACCTCACACACTCAACTGCAAGTTTCCCTTGCGTAACTTTGATTAAATAATATTTTTGGCTTGTTATTAAATAAGGTAACACAATACTTTTGGCACATCCTCTCTCCGTTACATCAGCCTGTAGCCTTTCGTAACGCATTACACTTCCCCTCTGAATAACACGCTATTCCCCCTGTTCCCAAAACTAACGTTATTCCATATTTTGAATAGTGAAGATATAAATTATTCCTGAATCGAATATTTTTGTAAACATAAAAATTGTTTTCTTAAAATAACCCAACTCTTCTAGCTATTACCGTTACACATCTAGTAAACCCCTCCCTTCGTTACTTAAAGCGTTACGCAATTCTTAAACAGCCCTTTGTACATATTAGTTGTTGATTTGCGAAAAACAGATGAATCAAAACCGATAAATCATAAGATTGTTGGATCCATAGTAAAATATTTGTTTACAAATATTTAATTATTTAATAATTATAACCGAGCTGAGTTACTTCTCAGCTGCAAGTTTCCCGCCAGAAGCACAGACGTCCAAATTAAGGTCATCGGAAAAAATAGTCCGTACGCACAATTCGAGACCGCCAACTATTGGACAACGTCCAGATATAATAATCGCCGTAATTCGACCGTAGCGATACGTAACAAACGTATAAAAGACGTATAATTTACGTCACTCTGCTCTCGCCATGTTCCCTTTCATTCTTGACACGTTCCTTCGCTTTCCAAGCACCCCTTCCCCCTTTAAGTATACACACAAATATTTGCCAATCTTCTAAACCTATGAATACGAAAAAGCGATCTTTCCCCAGGCCAAACCTATACACCTAAAACCATGAAATTTGGCACGTATACTCTTTCTATAATGTAGGTAACCACTAAGAAAGGATTTTAAGAAATTCCCATTGGGCTCCGCCCCACACGGAATAAAAGTTACGATCCTGTTTTATTCTTATGGACGTTCACTTTTGTTCGAGATGATGATAATTCAAACACATCTGTCACAAAAAAATAAATAAATAAATAAAAACATTCGATAAACAAAATGACCACACCTCGCTGACCCAACAAATTCGTACCGTGGCGAAAACTTATTTGACACTCGAAATCCCTCCATTTTTAGGTAAATATTGTTCTTGACTGTAAAATAAAAATAAAACTTAAGATTAATCAAAAAATTATATTTCTCATTCATCCTACTAATATGATAAACGTGAACGTTTGTAATTTTGTTTGAACGTTTGTTTAGATGTCTGTGGCTCAATCACGCTCTAATCACTGGACTGTTTGAGCTGAAATTTGGCAGAGAGGTACTTGATAGTCCTGAGTAACATATAGGCATATTGAAGTAGCGAAAATCCTATAGGACTTTGCCACGGGCATTTGTAGTGTTCTCGATTCGTAGTAGTTCCACGGGCTGTCCACAGAATGCAGCACACCCAACTGTCATAGTTTTTTTAGCGAATTTCCCCTATAGGGAAGAAGCTATTACCGTAGGTCTCATGGTAAGACTTAAGCCCGAGACCATGATAACTTTTCATTTTGAGGTCCCCAGATGCCAAAAACACCATTCGTTCAAATTTGTATATATGTGTATATATATATATATATATATATATATATATTTATATATATATATATATATATACATATATGTCCGTAAGCACAATAACTCTCGTAAAAAAGGTCCGATCTTAATGAAATTTGGTACAAATGTGCAAAGTTCCATTTATTTGAACGAGTTCGAAAACCAGATGAATCGCACCATCCGAAGGGGGGTTTTTGGGGGGTTTTGTACCCCAAAAATGTGTTTTTTCGGGTTTTCACATTTAATTTTAATTTAAATCAAATTTTAATTTATACCATTGAATTCAGCTTAAAAAAAACAATTTGGTATTTTGATCATTGCTCTACGTCAATTTGTTACCAAAATATTGAAAGTGCTAAACACAGTACGTTTTCTAATGTTATTCTTATGGAGAAAAAGAAAAATTATATCTCGCTTATTTATGAACATAAACTGGCTAAATTTGGTATACAGCTTCATCTGGTTATGGTTTATTGTTGTTTGCACAAAAAAAATGTTTCGCCTATGGCTCCTGTAGCAGCAAACCTAGGTACTTGGTCCCCATGTTATTCTTATGGAAAATACTTAAAATGTTTTATATCGCTTATTTATGAATGTATATGGATGAAACTTGGTATGTGACTTCACTAAGATGAGTTCTATTGATATTTGCATAAAAACCCATTATTGTGTGTGCCTTGTTGCAGCAAACCTGCGTACTCATCCCCAATGTTATTCTTATGGAGAATAATTAATATTTTAAATATCGCTTGTTTGTGAATACATTGCTTATGAATCCTGTTAAGTGTTATAATGTGTTATGTTATATATTCATTGGAAATTCGCTGAGTATGCAGGTTTGCTGCGACGGGGGTATTATAAATCATTTGCGGGGCGAAGCCTGCGGGTAACATCTAGTTGAAGATATTTAAAGGGATTCGACTTTAATAACGTGGGTGTCAAAAACTAGACTTGGTGCAAACCTAATACCCTCATTCACTTTATATACATATACATACTAAAAAATATTTATCTTGTTGACGTTGTCACCCCTGCCGTTACAACTACAGCTGTTTGGCGCGAAACGTCTTACCTCCTTGACATTAGGAGGAGCTGTTACTTACACGGCTTCCTTATTGCCGCCCAACCTATATCCATCAAATCCTGACATTTACGGTAGTCAGTGGAGCGTTACCGTCCAAAGACCGTCATTACTGTAACTGACATAGCACATTTGCGTTATACATTGTTATGAAATAACAGTGACTTACAATACAATACATCCTGTCATAAAACCGTTTTAAAAATATCATCCGTAAATAAAAATTTAAAATCCCTTATTTTACACAACGAATACAAAAGTAATACTTTAGGTAAGCATTATTTGAACATAACAAAGTTAATATTTTATGTCCCTAATATAAAATAAAATACCTAAACATTTGTGTTAGGAGCACGTTTTAATCCTTAAATGGAAGTTAAGGATCGTTACGCTATCACAATGGAAAATATGCAAACCTTTGGTTGTTTCCCACCGTTATAACAGTGAAAACACATTGATTGACATCTTATCCAGGTCTATATCCACAATGTTAATCTTCTTAACAAAAACAACTCAGGTGTCGAACAAGGATCCATCCTTGGTCCATTACTCTTTCACAAGTAAACGTTAAGCCCTTCGTTTATTTTTTAAGTGTAAAAACTCTCAAACCGCCTTCTACATCGCCGTTAATTCAGAAATATTCACTACGTTAACCTTAAAACAAAACAAAAAAACCATAATAGGTGTCCCACTAGAATCCAGTCGGTTACTCATTTCGCCAATCCTATTTCACATGAACATATTAATGCTTTGTATGATTTTCAAGTGTATAAACTTAAAAAAATTTAAACTTTTCAAAACCGTTGAATCCCCATCTACAAAGAAACATCCAACCAGAGAAAATCACCACAAGATTCCAGCCTAGGCCCACAACTCTTTTTTTGTGTTTTACAGGAACTCGAGATAGCTTTGAACGATTCTCAAGTGTATACTCTCAAAATCTCTTTTTTAAGCCCCGCCATAAAAATAAACCTACCGAGTTCATGTTTTTAACAAAATCCCTCTATGTGCCCCACAAGGATACGTTAATCTTTTCGCCGATGCTGTTTTGCAGTTACTCGTTATCCCTAGGACTAATTTTCAGGTGTACAAACTCTCAAAGTCTTTGAGTCCCCGTCTATAAAGAAACGGCCATCAAGTTAATCTTAATAACCAAATCGCTCTCGTGTCCCACAAGCTTCCAGCCAAGAGCCATAACGTTATTTTTCTCGTTTAAAAGCACACGATAACCCTTTGAATGATTTTCCAGTGTATAAAAGTTTATAATCTTTGAATCCTTGTCTACAAAGAAACTTCCACCGAGTTCATCCCTACAGCAAAATCGCTCCAGGGGTCCCACAAGGATCCAGTCAAGGTCTAACTGTTTTTCTGCTTTACATGATTTTTTGGTTTGCAACAAACCCTCGGAACGCTCCTTTTTCACCGCTATTACATGAATATTTAAAGTGTTAACAAACAAGGCCTTTGGTCTTGAAATATTCGTTCCGCGTCCCCGCTGCTGCGCCGCCCTCCGCCTTAGAGATAAGGACAAGATTCGGCCCTGGATCGACCTTGGGGTCGAGGGACACGTGTGCAGCAAGGTCGAGGAGCACAGGGACACCTCCAGGACGTCGACTACCGGAATATTACAATTATTTATCCCATACTGTAATATTAGTAAGGTTTGTTTGCTCGCTTGGTTGTTTGCAGCTCTGATCTCAAAAACTGCTCCAACGATTTCTTTCAAATGGTGGAAAGGACTTATTTCTTAAAAACTTGTTATAGACAGGTCTCATACCCACGAAAACATCTAATTCTGTAGAAAAACTAATTGCAAATTTTTTTAACTAGTAGCCTGTCGTGGCTTCGCTCGCGATCACATCGTAATATTATACTGACATTCCCGTATAAATATTGTGTTACCGTTCCAAAGCCAACATGGCCTGCTGATTAACTGTGTTTACTCTATCCAGCTGATTGCTTAAAACTTATAGTTATTTCCCAATGTTAAGCTTATGGGAAATAACTCAAATTGAAGGGGCCCCAGGGCCTCCCTCAAAAATTATTTCTCTATAAAAAAGGTTTCCTGCACAAATTCACGTTAGGCTCTTTCCAATGACACCAAAAAGATGAAAATCAGTTCAGTAGTTTAGGAGGAGTGATTGTCACAAAAACCTGCTCGCCTATTAAATAAGTATAGATTGCGCTTAATCTAAACGCAGTACATTGTCCAATTTTATTCTTATGGAGAATAAGACAAATTGTATATCTCGCTTATTTATTAAATTATCCTGACGAAACTTTGTATATTGCTTCATATTGTTGAGTTCTATTGATATTTGCACAAAAAACGATTTTTTCCCGATAGTTCCCGTAGCAGCAAATCTGCGTACTCAGCTCCCATGTTATTCTTATGGAGAATAAGACAAATTGTATATCTCGCTTATTTATTAACTTATCCTGACGAAACTTTGTATATTGCTTCATATTGTTGAGTTCTATTGATATTTGCACAAAAAACGATTTTTTGCCGATAGTTCCCGTAGCAGCAAACCTGCGTACTCAACCCCATCATGTTATTCTTATGGAGAATAAGTAAAATTTTATCTCTGTTAACTATACTCATAAATTAATAAAACTTGGTAAGTGGCTTTACCTAGTTAAGTTATATTAATATTTGTATAAAAACCCATTTATTTTGTTCACGTTCAACAAACCTGTATACTCAGCCCCCATGTTATTCTTATGGAGAATAATTCAAATGTAATAAATCGTTTATTTATGAATGTATATTGATGAAACTTGGTATTTACTTTTATGTGGCATTAAGATACGTATATATGCATTTGAAATTCGCTAAGTACGCAGGTTTGCTGCTACGGGGGTATTTTTTGTACCATTGTTGTTATCAAAAAGTTAAAAACCACAGTGAACTTGAAACGTACAGTTTGACTTTTTATGGTATCTTTTTCTTCTTTTGAAGTTTACAATTGATTAAAACACGTAACAAATATGTTGTACTTCCGAGTACATTTAAATTTATAGTTTAAAATAAACAGTTAAAAAGTGTTAACAAACTAAATAAATTATTCGGCTAGTCTAATTTAAGTGCATAAATGGCGAACTGGACTGTTAATGTTAGTAGATATAACACCTAAATATTGTAGAGGCACAGTCCCTTATAGCAGACTTTTTAGTCGGATTTATATTAAAAGCCTACCTGACCCTTTGCTGCTATACTGTCAACGATTTTGATTATAATTCAATAGAAAGTTAAATTTATAATCTCTAGTATTTGTGCATGTTATTAGTAGTAGTAGAGGAACGTGGTGAAAAATTACTACAAGTAATCTAAACAAACTGACTGACCTTCCCCAAGCAAAGCCTAGTCCCCAGGTGCTTCACTTAATACGACCACATGATTTAGGCGATATCGACTAATGTATTTTTCATTCGAATATTAGATTTTGTTATCGGATAATATAATAGATCGCCAAAATTGTTTGTCAATAGATGTTTTTTATCAGGTTGGGCGATTATTCTCGGTTAAGTTAAAATACTAGATCAGAACCATCGTTTTCTTCTCTGTTAAATTCGAGCGATTTTTTAATACACTTTTCCCATGACAATACGGAGTTATCCTGCATATCATCATGAATAAATGTTCTCCTGAAATATATATTGTTAAAATAATTCCTCGATTTTTTTCTTCGATTTCAGGCCTCTAAAACGAATAATTTTTATACACGTTTGGTATCAATCAAAATCTCTTACTATCTAGATGTGCCTTCTGAAGTTAGAAAAAAACAATAAAAACACACGAAGGCCCTTCGAAGTTCTGGAGCTAGTCCTATGGACCAATTTGATTTACTTGATAAGCTGATTATAAAGCAAAATTTTCAAAACATCTGACACTACGTCCGCGAGATCCCTGTGCAAACAACGGGATACCTGCTACAAACGGTTGTTTTCATACAAATATCCTGGTTTATCTTTTTAGCAATTTTACAAAAACAAAACGACTTGTATACGTTTGTTCACGCTATCTTCAAGTATTCTAAGTGAAAGTTCCCACTACCTCTAATATCCACGGTGTCCGTGACACTCGTTGACCGTGGAAACAGCGCAGATCCCAACGACTTCCCAACAAATATTCTAAGAAACTCCTTTACCTCGCTTGGGAACCACACTTCCCACTGACTGTTATTATTGCCATCAATATTCAATCGTGTGCGTCAGTTTGCAAGCTATTCCAGCAAACCAGTCGCCACAGTGTTGCATGGAAATTCACACTTCTTACCGTTAACCTACTTTGACCTTCGACGTCAAGTACGTGAACATATTGTAGTCATTTATGTATTTATTTATTTATTTTTGTAGTCTTACATAGTTCATCTTACAAATTAGTCCAGTATATTTTACTTAGACCTTAGGAAAATACCCCTGTAGCAGCAAACCTGCGTACTCAGCGAATTTCCAATGCATATATATGTATCTCAATACCACATAAAGCCACATACCAAGTTTCATCAATATACATTTCTAAATTAACGATTTATAACATTTTAATTATTCTCCATAATAATAACGTGGCGGCTGAGTATGCAGGTTTGCTGAAGCAAGGAACACATAAAATGGGGTTTTATACAAATATCAATATAACTCAAGTAAGTAAAACCACATACCAAATTTCATTAATTTATTTTCATAATTAAGGGAGATAACACGTTACTTATTCTCCATAAAAATAACATGGGGCTGAGTACGCAGGTTTTATGCTACGGGAACTATTGGCCAACAAATTTTTTTAGTGCAAAATCAATAGACCACAACGATATAAAGCAATATACAAGTTACATCAGGATATGTTGATAAATAAGAGAGATATACCATTTGTCTTATTCCCCATAAGAATAACATTGGACAACGTACTGTGTTTAGCCCTTTCAATATCTCTGTAACCATTTTTGACGTAGAGCAATGATCAAAACACCAAATTGTGCGTCTTTTAGCGAATTTCCCCTATAGGGAAGAAGCTATTACCGTAGGTCTCATGGTAAGACTTAAGCCCCAGACCATGATAACTTTTTGTTTTGAGGTCCCCAGATGCCAAAAACACTATTCGTTCAAATTTATATATATGTTAATATATATATATATTATTATGTTTACATATATATTTATATATATATAAATTTGAACGAATAGTGTTTGTGGCATCTGGGGACCTCAAAACAAAAAGTTATCTAGGTCTGGGGCTTGTAAAAAACTCAAAAAACCCATTTTTTGGGCACAAAACCCCCCCAAAACACCCCTTTGAAAAAACCATTCGTTAAAAACTGTATATATATATATATATATACAGTTTTTAACGAATGGTTTTTTTTTTGCATCTGGGGACCTCAAAACGAAAAGTTATCATGGTCCCAGGCCTAGATATTACCATTCCGAGTACGGTAATAGCTTCTTCCCTATAGGGGAAATTCGCTAAAACCTCCATTCGAACGTAACCCTCCTTCAAAGATTGTCGAGGTATAACATAATCGAAATATATTCGCATATGTACATTTTAAAAGCTTAAAATAAACTACGCCTCACAACACTTCAAATATGTTTACACTTTCACTGTAGATACGGTATATGTACATCAAATATGGTACAAGGCGATCGATTTCAACCAGTCACACCGGTCATCATTAGGTCCAGTCAATCAAACATTATTACTGGTAACTGGTAGAAATCGATCACCTTGTACCATCCTTGATGTATATTTACCATCTTGTATGTAAGATCAGTGTGAGAGCAAGTATATTTTGTAGTGTTTTGAGACATAGTTTATTTTTAACCCGTTTAATTGTAACAACACGTATCATACTATTCTAGAAACTACTCATAACTTTTAACGAACAGTGATTTTGGCATCTGAGGACCTCAAAAAAATAAGTTATCATGGTCTCGGGCTGGGGTCTTAACTGTTAAAACTTATAGAGTAAAATATACCTAGCAGTTTTAGTGAGCAAAATCTTTATATCACAAACAGTTCACCCAAACAAAAACCAGTAAATATTGATTTTGTTGAATGATTGTTATGATAGGCCTATTAACATTTTACCATGCCAACTCCGGTTATAGTATCTTCCCTATAAGGGAAACTCTCTAAAAAGTAGTGAAGATTGGTATACGTGAACTGTGTAAGCCCATAGATTGTGAGTGAGGTTCGAGCTTTGTAACACTGAAGGTAAGTGCTTCACTGTCACGCGAAGCTACAATTACTTACTGGGTCGATTTGACACTGATATATGATGATGAAAAATTGTCATTGCTGAATGTCTTACTACATGAATTAATTATCTCATAATAAATCTCGAGGAAAATATTGTAATCATGGATATTCACAAAATGAGGAAGTACTCATGTACAAAAACTACGGTGCAAAAAACCAAGCAATCAGCTGGCAAAAACAGAAGCGTGTTCGCAGCTGAACACGGCAATTACTCCATGTCGGTTATTATTAAACAATTTGAACTTTTTGCCATATCAATTTATGCTCATGAAAGGTTTTTATCGCGTTTCATCAGTGTAAATGTGGGAATTTCATCATCCTAACGACAAAAGGAAGTAAGCTTATAAGATTTTCCTCGTGCGCAATCTAAAGAGCACAACTACTTAAGGTGACTGAAACACATATAAAAATTAGTTTTTCCATTGAATTGTTCTTTGGAATAATCTTTAAAATGGTACAATCGATTTTTCCTTTAAAAAGGATGTATCTGAAAAATACTATTTCCTAAGACCTTACATGACGCGCCGAGCTTTTAAAACTGTGGAATCATTCGCACCACTTTTTGAAGTGCATTATTATTCCGAAAGTTATTTTGGAAACCTTCATGTCACTGTTTTCAGCTTCTGCAATATCTTCTATAATATCTGTCTAACTGCTTCTCCCACAAGAGCAATATTCATTTTCAAAATCCGTACCTCTTCAACGGATTGTCCTAAATCGATGATTTATCCTATACTCTAATATGAGTAAGGTTTGCTTGCTTGCGACACTGATCTCAAAAACGGCTCCAACGATTTCCTTCAGATGTTCGAAATATCTAATTTCTGGGATAAAAATAAGTTCTAGACAGGCCTCATCCCCAGGAAAAATCAAATCAAGTAAAAAAACTTAAATGAAAAGTTAAAAAATTAACATCGGGCTTATGGAGTTTCAAATCAAAACAAAATAATTGTAACAGCTGTTCATAACCAACCAGGGAACTGTCAAAGTAATACTCATGTTGTTTATGATTATTAACATATGGTTTCCTGAGAGCAGAGATTAAAAGATTTGAGTGCAGATTACATATATAGAGTAGTAAAATAAATCAAAGGAACATTGAGCTATAAATAAAAACTGGAGGGAACTTAAAAATGTAGAAAAGAGGCAAATGAGTTGTACAAATCTGATTATCAGTAGGGGGAAGTGGTGAAATATTACTCCGAGTGATCTAAACAAACTGACTGGACTTCTCCAAAGCAAAGCTCGGCCCCCAGGTACTGATTAATTTGATAGAGTAAAAGACACCCAGCAATTTCAGTAAGAAACATCACGATATTACTAATAGCTCACTCATAACAAAAACCGTAACTGTAGAATATTTTGGAAGTTTTGTGGAACAATTATTATTTGTATACCCAAATGTTACTACTAAAATCGCTACCTTTTTCTCTTTCTTTGAATTGAGCCACAAACCACCGACATCGTTTAATCCGTCAAGGAGGGACGAGCTTTGAAAATTAACTCTGACCTTATGGGGGAGCAGGTAGTAACGCGAAACTTATCGTGACTCTCTTGACTCAAAACACCTTTTAACCAAATTTGTATGGTGTTTTATCACTTACTTACTTGAAACTTGATTAATCCGTCAATGGGCCTTCTCCTTCTCACACTATGTGTTGGACATTGCCCCATAGGGGTCAAGAAAACAGGCAAGAAATTCAAGTTTTATTTTAAACTGTAAATTTAAATGTACTCGGAAATACAACATATTTGTTACGTGTTTTCATCAATTGTAAACTTCAAAAGAAGAAAAAGATGCCATAAAAAGTCAAACTGTACGTTTCAAGTTCACTGTGGTTTTTAACTTTTTGATAACAACAATGGTACAAAAAATACCCCCGTAGCAGCAAACCTGCGTACTTAGCGAATTTCAAATGCATATATACGTATCTTAATACCACATAAAACTAAATACCAAGTTTCATCAATATACATTCATAAATAAACGATTTATTACATTTTAATTATTCTCCATAAGAATAAGATGGGGGCTGAGTATACAGGTTTGTTGAAACAAGGAACAAAATAAATGGGTTTTTATACAAATATTAATATAACTTAACTAGGTAAAGCCACATACCAATTTTTATTAATTTATGAGTATAGTTAACAGAGATAAAATTTTACTTATTCTCCATAAGAATAACATGATGGGGTTGAGTACGCAGGTTTGCTGCTACGGGAACTATCGGCAAAAAAATGGTTTTTTGTGCAAATATCAATAGAACTCAACAATATGAAGCAATATACAAAGTTTCGTCAGGATAAGTTAATAAATAAGCGAGATATACAATTTGTCTTATTCTCCATAAGAATAACATTGGACAATGTACTGCGTTTAGCACTTTCAATATCTCTGTAACCAATTACAGATATATATATATATATATATATATATATATATATATACTGTATATATAACTGTATATATACAGTTTTGAACGGTTATCATGAAGTTATCATGGTCCCGGGCCTAGGTCCTACCATGCCGACTACGGTAATAGCTTCTTCCCTATAGGGGAAATTCGCTAAAAGCCAGCGCAATTAAAAAACCGTACTCTCTAACACCTTTAACATGAATTTGTTTTATCAACTTACAATTTGAGAAACAACAGTGAGAAATTAGCAACGACGTTTTTCTAAGCACAATTATATTGTTCCGAACGTTAAACGCTGGTTGGACACGTGTCCAGCCCAACGCGGGAGGAGCCCAATGTAAATTAACTAATCTATACAAAACATGACATTTTAATTAAGTAAATTAATTAAGCGATAAATAACGAACACGTGTTCCTTCGAGAATGGAGACAAGTAATAATTCAAAATTAGCATAGTTAAAAAAAAAATGTTTGATTACATGTTTGGAGGGCTTCGGTTTAACCAGGCGTGGAAGTCACTTCCTCGGTTTTTAGGTTTCCTTAACTACCTTAATGTTTTCCCTTTTTTATTGTTTATAGATTCGATTAAAGATTTACTTATGATTTTATGCATTAGAGATAAGTGTTTATTGTTAAAACTGTATGGATTTAGGTATTTTAATAAAAGGAATAACAATGCATAACATTAGTAGAAAATATCTCTAATTTCCTTCATACAAAATTAAAGAAATAAATTGCATTTGGACTTTGGAAATCCCTTTACTGTCCTGCAAAATAAAAATAAACATTATTTTAAAGTTGACTAGAATTGCTTTTATTTTAATCAAATGAAAGGCTTTATTGTTCCTGCCGGTTCGACCACCAACTGTTGTATTATCCCCTCCTGAGAGGATACGTAAGCCTAGTAGTTGACCGAAGTACACTCTGTTGGTGATTAGTGTAACTATGTCCTCTTTGAATCCTGGCACACACAAATTAATAGGGACAGCTTTTACAATGGCAATAATTATACTTCTGGATCTACAGTTAAAGATAATACCCCCCGTCGCAGCAAACCTGCGTACTCAGCGAATTTCCAATGCATTGATATGTTTCTCACTAGTACATAAAGCCACTCACCAATTTTGACAAAAATACATTCATAAATAAGTGATTTATTACATTTTATTTATTCCCCATAAGAATAACATTAGGACTGAGTACGCAGGTTTGCTGCAACGAGGAAGATAAGAAATGAGTTTTTATGCAATTATCAATATAACTGAACCAGGTGAAGCTTACTTACCATGTTTTATTAATTTATGTTCATAATTAAGGGAGATATAAAACTTTACTTATTCTCCATAAGAATAACATTAGGGCTGAGTATGCAGGTTAGCTGCTACGGGGACAATCAACAAAACATTTATTTTTTGTGCAATTATCAATATACCAGTACAACATGAAGCCACATACCAAATTTCATCAATATACATTCATAAATAATCAAGATATCAAATTTTATTTATTCTCCATAAGGATAACATTGGACAACGTACTGTGTTTAGCACTTTGAATATCTCTGCAATGGTTTGACGTAGAATCACAATTTAAACACCAAAATGATTGTTTTGTGGAGCTGAAGTGATTGGTAAAAGAAAATGTGAAGTTTAAAGTAAAATTAACTGAGGAAAAGCCAAAAACCTTTTTCCCATAAGATTAACATGGGAGATTTTATGAGCATGTTTTTTGGATTTTATCCGCAACCACTTAACCTAGGTTAATAATTCAAAATACCATATTATTTGTGTTTTTAAGCTCTATAACATGGTCTAAACCAAAATTAAGTGTTTTAAAAATTTTAGGGTAAAAAATGCAAAAAACTGATTTTTGGAAAATTTAAAACCCCCATAAACCCCCCTTCCCATGGTCCGATTTTTCTGGTTTTCGAACTTAAAGTCATAAATGTCAGTTTACACATTTGAGCCAAATTTCATCGAAATCGGACGTTTTTTACTCAAGTTATCGCATTCACGGACACATATATAGATATATATATATAGAGATATATATATATATATAGATATATATATACATATATATAAATTTGAACGAATAGTGTTTTGGACATCTGGGGACATCAAAACAAAAAGTTATCATGGTCTCGGGCTTAAGTCTTACCATGAGACCTACGGTAATAGCTTCTTCCCTATAGGGGAAATTCGCTAAAACTAGAATAATTTTATTACACCTCGAAAAAACCGAGTGAGATACTATTCGATCCATTTGAATACATCGGCACGCAGTCATTCTTGTTATAATACCGAATACGTTGCTCAATTTCCTAATAATTCTTGCCGACTACAATTCTCGTACGCTAGCGGACGTTCTAATGCGTCGGATATTATGAAACAAGCCGTGGTTATTAGACTTACATAACACGTATGAGCATTAGCGGCAGCTGGACTACTACACGGGGCCGGGGGGACCTTGCACATCAGACACGCGACTACTATACTGTAGTGTTCGATAAACTCGATAAATCACAACTGTCGATATTTAGAGGTCGATATTCGAGGTTTGAATCGATAACTATCCTCCGATGTATTTTAATAGCGATACTAGGCTATAACCCTTGCAAAAAAATTCCGACTTGAATATTAAAACCCCTATGATACAAAAAAATTAACTTAAGACAAAAGAATACAATAACCTTAAGAACACAATTTTAACTAAATAGAAAATAAGCACCATTTAAAATTCTAAAACAGTTAATTACAATTCTTAAGAAAATGTACAATTAGCTGTAGCATGGAAAATCTCAGTTGAGATTGAATTACCTTTTTCAGTATCCTTATAAAAGTGTGAAATTTGAAGTAAAGTTTTCGTTACAAAATATATCAACGAATTTGAGGCAGGATCGCAGCTGCACTTGACCACGTCTGGCGTTCAAGGCCAGCACTCTACCTCTGAGCTACCACGTATCACGTCTGGCGTTCGAGGCCAGCACTCTACCTCTGAGCTACCACGTCCGGGAATACTTTAATGCGGTAAATGCACATAAAGGATGGTACAAGATCGATTTCAACCAGTCCCACCGGTCACTATCTGATTGGGCCTGACCGGAGTGACTGGTTGAAATCTACCTTGAACCAACCTTCACGTTAATTTGCCGTCTTGTATACAGTACAGTATAAGTCTAAACAAATGTTCATCGTTGCCATCACATCAGATAACTCTACCCTCGAAACATTTCATGTAACAGACGTCCCCAGGAAAAACAGGTATCATGTTCTCTAAGAATTACCGCGGGTGAAAGGCCTAGAAGGCGCACTAGACTACTGCTCAAGGATACAACTACTTGCACGCAGGGGACAATATTGTTGTTTATTGAGACCAAACTCCCCGTCGGGTGAGTGTAGCAGTGCCTTCAATTAGGCTTTACTCTCTGGCTCCAGGGGTGTGTTTTGTTCTTACAGGGTAGCGAGGGGTGGGGTGGAGGTGGCAGTGGTCACGTAATCTTAAGCTGATGTTTCGCTGTAGGTTGAAGCATTCCGAGAGAATTAGTGTTCTTCAACCTAAAAAATATAGACGAAATTTATTTAAATTTCTCTAATATTTCCCTGCTAGGGTAGTGTCAGGGTGGTGCTCTGCTCCCGATTCTCTTTTTGTAAGAAGCCAACTAGTCTTATTGTATTTGAATAGTCCAACACACATTTTTATCACTCGTTTGGTTTTGTTTTCATTTTGTAAACAAACAACCCCTTTGAGCACCAAGCTAAAGACCAGAATGATTTATAGTGTTATTTTTGTCGATTTAAAATATATTGAACGTCTGACCCCTTAAATTTGTAAAATAATCGTGCTTCCGGTGGGCACACACACAGTAAGGATCAGATACGCAACTCACGAATTCAGCCTTTCCATCAGCTTTGAAACTTGTCATCCACCGATGCTTAAGGTATGCCCTCCCCCTCAACTATGTTTCAACGTTGTTTTAGGTGGAAGATTTAAATGCAAATTATTCGACCCTAGGCGTTCAAGTGGTCACGGCCAACGATAACGTTTAGGGGGTGGTTACAGCCCGAAATTTAAACAACTTTTTTATTAGGTCAGTTCTCTCATTGGCCTGATGATGACTGGTGTGACTGGTCGAAATCGATAGCCTAGTACCATCTTTTATATATGTTTACCGTCTGTATGTGAATCAGTATAAGTGTAAATATATCTTAAGTGTTGTAAGACGTCTTTTATTACATCCCGAAATTTAAAGTCATGAAAGATGAGTATGTCGGATTGAGAAAAACATTTTCATTTGAATCCCCAAAGTTTATAAGGCGGGTTTACACCCTCCTGAATACAGCCGTCATTGGCAACCAAAATCTTATCAAATAAACTGGTGACTTTTTGGTATTTTTTGTGTGTCTACAAGTGCAGAAAAAGTGTTAATATTTTCTCCCGATTTCAGCACGAATAGTAGGCCTAGACAAAAAGGTTAAAAATCCTAGTTTCACGCCTGTTTCAACATTATATTTTGTGTATATATTTGTCTTGTCAGCACATAACTATAATATATAGCGACCAAAGTAAAATCATAAGTGAGCATTCTGTGCATTGTTTCTCGTTATTTCCCCGCCATAAACAAATTAATAATCGTCTCGACCTAGACGAACTCCGGTTTAGCGTCTAGACCTGTACCTCTTAGTACAAAGTACCTTTTATTCATTCTTAATGACGAACCCTGTCTCAAGTGAAAACAGCCCGAAAGGATCATTTGAGAGGTCTCAAGCATCATAACAGTTTTGTTTTTATCTAAACCCGCCTTCAAACAGTTTCCGGGTATCTCTAAACTGTTCGGATTGTGGAAAATATCAGGTAAATGTAAATGACTCATTACGGGGTGCACCGAGTGTTGCCCTCTCAAACGGTTATCTATTCCGTAAGAATGATAAGTAAATCGCAGGATTAATGAAAGGTATTTGAACGTACTGGACAGATTTCGATCCAACGTGGTTGATGCAACTTTTATAAGCCAAGGTCTTCGACCGACTGTGTGGGACCGACTACCAGACTAAATGTTAATGATTGCTCCCTGCGTACTTTCCCGGGGGTTTTGGTGGGTCTGACTATTAATCGGCTGCGGGGGCAGGACCTAACTCTAAAATTTGAGAAATGTACCAGACATTGTCTGAGCATATTTAGTCATTTCGATTTTCTAAACGCGTCAAATTTCTCAATATAGGTTGCAGTATGGCTTCAGCTTTTAGCGAATTTCCCCTACAGGGAAGAAGCTATTACCGTAGGTCTCATGGTAAGACTTAAGCCCGAGACCATGATAACTTTTAATTTTGAGGTCCCCAGATGCCAAAAAACACCATTAGTTCAAATATTTACGTAAATATACGTATATATATATATATATATATATATGTGTGTGTGTGTGTGTGTGTGTGTGTGTGTGTGCGAAATTTGCGAAAATGCGAAATTTTGTTTAATGAAATTTGGTACAAATGTGTAAAGTACCAAACCAGACGAATGTGAGTACGAAAACCAGACGAATCGCACCATCCGAAGGGGGGTTTTTGGGGAGTTTTGTACCCCAAAAATGGGTTTTATGGGGTTTCCACATGTAATTTGTATTTAAATTCAATTTTAATTTTTACCGTTTAATTCAGCATAAAAACAAACAATTTTGTATTTTGATCATTGCTCTACGTCAATTGGTTACTGAGATATTGAAAGTGCTAAACACAGTACGTTATCTCATTTTATTCTTATGGAGAAAAATAACAATTGTATTGAACTCTTTATTTATGAACATAAACTGACAAAATGTGTTACATGGCTTCATCTGGTTGTGGTTTATTGTTTTTGCACAAAAATATTTCGCCTATGGTTCCCGTAGCAACAAACCTAGGTAGGTACTTGGTGGTCCCCGTGTTATTTTTATGGAAAATAATTAAAATGTTATATATCGCTTATTTATGAATGTATATGGATGAAACTTGGTATGTGATTTCACTAAGCTGAGTTCTATTGACATTTGCATAAAAAAAAACATTATTTTGTATTCCTTGTTGCAGCAAACCTGCGTACTCATCCCCAATGTTATTCCTATGGAGAATAATGAATATTTTAAATATCGCTTGTTTGTGAATATATTTCTCATGAATCCTGTTAAGTGTTTTAATGTGTTATGTTATATATTCATTGGAAATCCGCTGAGTATGCAGGTTTGCTGTGAGGGGGGTATTTTTCAATCCAATCCAGACGCCCACGGTTTCAGAGGTGCTACTTGTATATTTAGTTCGAGTTAAACAAATCTAACATAACTATACATGCTTGAGTTTTTGAACTCGATCTGAAAATATTTTTCAATATTTATTTTGAAAATGCCTATATGCCCAAAATTCAAAAAAGTCAAATGGTAGCGTATGACAAAACGCGTACCATTGAAAAGGTCTTATAAATCCCAGCAACTTTCTAATTTACACCAACCTTGTATCTCTTTTCGTTTTTCTGCAATCAGCAAAAAACATTGTTTTCACGTATTAAACGCATGTTAATTTGCATAAAACTTGCATTATTCTGTGGTCACATTCGTTTTATGTGTTATGTACAATTAACATGCATTGCATTTTGAAAAAAACCTGTCTTGTAGCATATCAGAGTAAAGCTGACTTTATAATGAGTAACAAATTTAAGTCGGAAAAATGATATGAGTAGTGGTTTAGAAAATACAGGATATTCCGTAATTGTCAATATTTCACACAAAAATGGCCGCCATGTTGAAACGGATAAAGATAATTGAATTTTGTTTTCGCCAAAATGTTTCTTTTAACAAGACCTTTAAAATGATATAATATTCCCTATATTAACATAAGAAAACTTTGAAATTCGAACCCGTGACCTTTAGTTTTGGAACATTCTTTACGTGAATTTTGATGAAAATATTTTTAATAGATATGCGTTTTAGTAGGGAAGAATTTTGTTTGATGTCTTTAGACTAAACCGTTCTCCCATTATACATGCTGGACGGGTGGTCTGACTCACCCTGTATATATATATATATATATATATATATATAAAGTTATTAGCAACCCCCCAAAACATGTTCAGGGGGTCACGTTAGGAAATTCTATCGTGGTCCCGGGCCTAAGTTTCACCGTGCGGGTCATGCTAATATTTCACTTTCCATAGGAAATTCACTAATAAAAGCAAACCAAATCACTTTATCCACACGGAGAGAAGGGTTGTGGAGGGGGTAACTGGTAACCTCCCCTCCACCCGCTGTTTACTAGCTGTTCATCATCTTAGCTCCGTACATTTCTCCATGATTAGCTTCACAGATTACCACTCTATAAAATGTCACCAGCGTCATTTGGTAGTTCGACCTCGATCGATGATCGATAGGTACAAGGTCGATTGTCTCGATTCTTAGCGAAAGGTCACTCGATAAATGAGCTAATAATTTCAAAACCCCAATTATTCCCCGCAACACCTCGACTTTGACAAGTTGTCTCGGGTTTCCTGGGTTGGACAGTGATGAATTGCACGGAGATATTCCAATCGCAAATGCAATTATTTAAGTCATTTATTTGTCAAGTACTCAAACTGATTATATTTTCCCTTGGAAGTTGTTAAGAAATTTAAATTACAAAGTGTATCAAAATTGACCACAATTTCGTTATAACTTGGTTTCGATTACAACATTTAATTATCACAACCAATGATATTGTTTCGCCTACCGTAAAGCACGGTGCAGCAATTAGAGGTTATAGTTATCTTATATATAAAATCCAAATACCACTGACTGACTGACCTATCACCAAATCTCCATAACTGTAAGGCCTATAGTTGAAATTTAACATATAGGTTCGTCTTTGGCCTAGGTGCTTGCTAAGAAACGGTATTTCGAAATTCCCCCTTTGTTCCGCCCTGCTGAGTCCCAAAGTTAACGTATTCCTTATGGACATTAACTTTGGTTTGAACTGATGAAAATTCAAACAGCTGATCTTGATTCGCATTGGTTCAACAGGCTAACCACAGATTGAAGCACACATAACTATCATAGTTTACGCGGGCGAAGCTGCAACGGGTCGACTAGTAACTTTATTCCAATAAGGGGCCTACATTTGTATTTTTAGGGAATTTCCTATGGACAAGTGAGCTACTAGCATGACCCGTGAAACTTAAGCCCGGGACCTGCACTGAAGCTCCTAACGTGACCCCCTGACGTTTTGTGGTGTCTTGATGTAGTTTCATCACTCCCAATACTCCCACACCAACTGATCCTGACGGGACTCCTCGTCACCTTATAATGCACAACATCGCTATCTCAGTGTTGCATTCAAATTCATCATAACAGAAAAAAATAATGTTTTCAATTTCCAAAAAAATACTACAAGTTTTTCTAAAATACGTTATTTGATTTTTAATGTTTTTATTTCGGAAAAATGCCCCCTCACGTCACCGTGTATAGACCGTGTATTCTAACTAGTTTTTATTTTAACTTTCTAGGTTTTTTTTGCAAATTACGGACTTTCAATGGATTCTAACGTATTTAAATCATGAGTGCGTGTAGATCGGTGAGTGGAAAGCAAAAATAAAAATCTATCCATCTTGAAACTATAGTTTCTTCACTACGAAAAGTTATATTGTTTTAATCTCGATATTAAATTTGTTTAGATTCCACTCCCAATAAACTCCCACCAGGATAACCATCAAGGATAAATTATGTGGAATGTTTTCGACATCTCACAACACTCGAGCAGACTGCGTTCACAATCGAAGCGCAGCAATTTCGTGGCTTCGAAAAAACGAATGACGTCAAACCATATCGAGCAAACAACAATGACGAACTTCAACGGAGGAATGAGGATGCGATCTGAAGGAAAACCCACCATAGAGTACTTAATCGCCGCCTTGTTGGGCACAGAGTATAAAAAGATAATTAGAGTTACGGGTTTCTGCGAAGGCGTCCGTCAGCAAGTCAGACACATCTCACATCACTGCGAGCCTGTGCCTTCTAGGGGGAAACTGCCGGGGAGGTTGTTGCGTGATTATTCAAAGGTATTCATTGTTTTTGTAATTGTGCAAATTATACATATTTACTGCATTTACAAGATAAACAAGCCCCTTATTGCCTAGTTAACAACGTAATTTCCACCACTTTTCTCTATTTGCGAGAGTTATTTGTTGGTGGATTATATACAAAATAATTGTTAAGATAATATTAGCTCCCTACGTCAACATTTATTATTCAGATTATTTTTTACAAAAAAGCACGAAATGCTTCCTTTTTTTTAGTTTTTTCCTTGTATCGTGTTAACAACTTTTGAAAGTAACTAGTATTGATAAGGAAGTCCTGCAATTAATTAAAACAATCATAGAATCGGATTATATTTCACATAGCTCTATCCTACACTCTAATATGAGTAAGGCTTGCTTGCTTGCTCCTCCAACGATTGTCTTCAAAAGTTTGAATTAACTCATTTCTGGATGAAAATAAGTTGTAGACAAATTTAATCCCCAGGAAAAAATCGAATAATGTAAAAAACGAATTTGAAAATTTAAAAGTTTCTTTAGTAATAACTAGAGTGTGGAAAAGAGACAAATGAGCAAAACAATCTGCTCGCCAGTAGGAGGGGGATACGAAATTACACCGTCCACTAACCAAACTGACCGTCTCCAATCAAAGCTCGGTCCCCCATTTACTACGTAAAGATAGATTCTATTCCGTACAATGGTCCACAACGGCATCCGTCGACAATCGAGTTTCTGTGGTCAGGATCATTTTGACAGAGGAATAACCAATTACATTTCGAGAAAGCATGAAACATTGTGGGAAACTGGCAGAGAAATTGTTAGGATATCTCCGCGAATTTCGGGACTGTGGCTTATCCAATTATCCGGGCTCTTTATGTTGTGATTTTATCAAACCTTTCCAATACTTAGGGGGCTGTGCTTTGGTCGGGGAAGGGCTATGTTGTGCTAATTTATACTTGCTTATTCGCTTTTCTGTCAAGGTGAGAATGAGCGAATCCAATACCCCTCGTTATTCACGACATAAATAATTCTATGACAATTGGAACATCGAGTTAGTATTGCAGACGTACGGTGGATCCATGTTTTAATAACATACAACCTGATAACTCACTACTTTATTAGGGGGCTCCAGTCTCCTGATTATCCCTTAAGATCAACGTTAACTTTCAATTGTCATCCCTCCTCAACGGATCACCCGAAATTGTCAAATTGTTGATTTATGGCTCATAAACGTAAGTAAACGAACTGGCACAAATTATCAACATAGGCGTAAAACCCAAGCTTGCAATGTTATGACGCTGACTAATCATAGAGAGCAGGGATACACCAAACGGCAACCTCGTAAGGCAAGGGGGTAGAGCGAAGTGGAAAGGTACTTGGCGTCGAAGCTTGCAATGATGTGACGCTGACTAATCATATAGAGCAGGGATACACCAAACGGCAACATCACAAGGCAAGGGGGTAGAGGGGAGTGGAAAGGTACTTGGCGTCGAAGCTTGCAATGATGTGACGCTGACTAATCATATAGAGCAGGGATACACCAAACGGCAACATTGCAAGGCAAGGGTGTAGAGGGGAGTGGAAAGTACTTGGCGTCGAATCTTGCAATGATGTGACGCTGACTAATTATAGAGAGCAGGGATACACCAAACGGCAACATCGCAAGGCAAGGGTGTAGAGGGGAGTGGAAAGTACTTGGCGTCGAATCTTGCAATGATGTGACGCTGACTAATTATAGAGAGCAGGGATACACCAAACGGCAACATCGCAAGGCAAGGGGTAGAGGGGAGTGGAAAGGTACTTGGGGTCGAAGCTTGCAATGATGTGACGCTGACTATAGTAATTTCAGAGAGAATTTCAGCAAGGCATAAATCAACAATATCCGACCACCCATTTAGCAGCATAAAACTTAAAATATAGCATTGCTCTTATGTATTTAGAAATCTAACTAGATTTACTGGTGCCCTCTCTCAAAACGCAAAATGCAACGTGACTGCCGCCCCCTCTTAACACAGTGGGCTGAGCGACGCCGCGGAACAACAAACCTTGTGCGAACATTGACACGTGCCACGTGTTGATAAACAATACAGCACTATCTCTCTCTCTGTCGCTCTCGCAGCGAGGACATAGGCCCCTCTCTCACGAGGAATCCGGGTTCACCGCTAAATATAGTTGTGAGCTGTGTTTTCTTGTTGAATTCTAATTGTGACGTATCTAACCCTCGTCCAAAACATACTCAGAGTTTAGCACCGACGTCAGAATGGTTAGTGCGCTCGCCTCATAATCAGTTCCTGAGCCAAATCCTGAGACACTTCTGTCAACGTTCGAAACTACATCCAGATGCTGTTGGTCATTGGGCGATTAACTGATGGTCCTGGGTAAAGAATCAGCCGGTCATAGTCAATAGCAAGGCTTTACAAGGCATCTCACCCATTCTACACTCATAATTCATCAATATTCGCCTTACGCCCTAGTTGTGTCGGCGTCTTATACATTGATTAAGTGATTTACATCTGGAGTACCCGATTAATGCAGAATGAGATAGATTAAGTGTTTTGATCGGTTCTGTGATTAATTATCTCCCAATTATATTTTATTTTTTATATACCATACTTTATCAGCCGCTCCTTTGCTTTACTACTTCCGTACGTTCGTATAAACGCTCGTGGAACGTATAGGAAAGCGAGGGGTGAGCCGTTACAGTAGGAGTTGTACAGGACTGATAAAATGTACTGCCAAAACTGGGATTCGAACCCACGACAGGGTCGTTGCCTTTGTTCCGGAGTCCGACGACTTGACCATTCCGCTAGCGGCTCATACAATATTGACCTTTGATAATGCATAGCTTGGTTGGAGTCATGTTTACTCCCACTCCCAACCGGTAAACAATTAAACAACAGTCTCTCACTATAATTGACTACTGCCGTAATGGCCTTTCAAAATAATGAAAATAAGATAACGATTCCCCGTCTTCCTCTCCTGCAGTTTACCAAACCTCCACAATATATAAAAAAGACTCTTAAAATATTAGTAATTTCTATTAAAAAATTGTAATATGATTTTACAAATATATCAAATATGCGATATTTTGAAACACCGAGCTCGAAATGATTCAACACCATGTTAAAGCGTTTGGTGGGAAGTAATTAAAATCACTACTCTGATTTCACCGTCAACCTGTATACGGTAGCAGTTACAAATAAGTGGTTCCACCGATCACCGTTTTTCACCGGAACCAGTTACTCGTCGAAACCCGTTCCACAGATTGTCACAAGTAACAGGTCCACTGCTGACTACACGGCGCTAACCACAGCTAACACATGTGACACTGACCTCATTCTGCGGTGCATCGTCCTTGCTGATCACCGCGCTGCACCTACCGCGTCAATATGTGTTACATCTTCTAGCATGAAAGGCCGCCATCTTGGTTGTTGTTAGGTAAAATGTGTGTATAACTAGGTGAAACATTGGAACTATCTCCTTGAGTAGGTACTCATTTGCATGTTTCTATTTATAACCCTTCACTATCTAACCTAACTTACATGCTTATGTTAGATCTTTTAGCACAGAAGGCATTATCTTATCTAACCTACCGGTATATGTTAGATGTACTAGCATGGAGGACAAACATGTTAGTGCTTGTTAAGTAAAACGTTTGTCTATTGAAACTAAAATCAAGACTGTAGCTAAAAAACGAGTTCGCACGCAGCACGCTGACGTGAGGGAAGTGAATTTCCACATAAAAATTTTAAAACTCAGAATCTGTGTAAAAAACCTACATGTATTCCAATTTTTATTGAAATCAGAAAACATTGATTTTTTGGCTGTTATGATGCTCCTGGTTTCATTTACCTTAAAACTTTCGCCTTACTAATTTCCATCTTTTTACATGCATTAATTTTACATCCGGGGCTTTTCTGACCCTTTTTGGGACCAAAAACCCGAAATTTGAAAGATTAATCCCCAAAAAAAGGGTTTAGAGTGTTCCTATTATTTTGTCCAACTGATTACAGAAAGGAACGCCCCTACCAAATTTGAAGTTAATCGGACAAAAAATGCGACCGATAGAGTGCAAACACACACACACACACACATATATATATATATATACACACACACACACACACACACACACACACACACACACACACACACACACACATACCCGGTCCGCTATATTTGAGGGGCCCTGGTCGCAGACTCAATTGTGGGGTCTTTCAAAGTACAATCGGATTCTTATGTAGTTAGTAGTCCCATTGTTAATGGCAACATCAGTTTTCCTAAACACACCAACAGTTTCACACAACTACTGTATAAACCCCACTTATGGGGCCATGTCGTGTGTAAGGCACCATATTTGAGTATATTTCACACACAGCTAATTATGGGGCCTTAAACCCCCATATAGAGGCGTCTGCACACACACGTCACATTTTTTGAAAATGAAATGTCCTTAAATAATTATCAATTAATTGTAATTACGTTACATGTGTGTATCGATAGTAATGGTTCTCACGTTGAGACTCTATGGCGTTGGCTACGGCTGATCCAGCTGTGTATGTTTTTCTATATTTGCGGGGCCGTGTGTATGAGTTTGACCGAACTCGGGGGTGGGGGGGGCATGGCTGTTGTCTAAGGAGCTTGTTTTGTTTTGTGTTACGTTATGTTTTAAAATGTTGACGTTTAGAGTTTTTACGAGTATACCTCCCCCCACCCCTCAGGCCGAGACCAGTTCGTAGTTTTCATTGATAAGAGAGATAAACAAGTCACTTCGATGGCCGGTTCTCCTGCTTATTCTCCTTCAACGCCTACCCTTCCGCCGCCGGCGCCACCGAGTTTGTTATGATCTGAATAATAATACAATTTGAGGTTTTGTCTGTCTTGTCTGTCTGTATGTGACGCTCTAGGAACCTACTTTGTCGGCCTTTCACAAGGTAATGGTTTTCTGAAAGTGTCAAATTTGTGTCCTGAAATTGAGTATGGCGATGAGAATGATTAGCCTATAGCAACATGATAGCAACTTGACTCACCTGTACGCCCTTGGGTCTCTGCCCCACAACCCGTCAAAGTAGCCATGTTAAAGCACTACGCGCACTGGGATGGTACGGCACGGATGGGCAAGCGGTACGGTAATTTTCAAAAGTAAGTAACATAGAATGTCATGTCCTTGGGGAACCGAGCTTTGCTCGAAAAGCCAGTTCAGTTCAGTTCAGTTCGGGGCACAGTGCTTGGTGCCTGGTTAGCGTATGCCCTGGAATGACTTTTCGCCTCTGTATGGCTTAGTACCGTTAGTGTTACAGAATACTTTTGTCAACAGAAACCAAGATTAAATAATTTAATGTTAAAATATTGGTTTTTGTTATTTTCGTTATTGTCTGCTTTTAATTATGAGAAGTTTGAGTTGGTTCTCGCCTTTCCCAGGCGTCAAGCACCGTGGCGCGAACTGTAGTTTGTTAAAATTGCCTAGACTACTTAGGGGCACCATACACATATTATGTATCGCATTTTTTCGCAATTTCAGCCCTCCCCCTCCCCCATGTAACGCACCATAACGCTTGGCCATACCCCCCTCCCCCAATGTGTTCCGTAATTCAATCGAAGTAGGCTTTATAACAGCTTACAACTTTTAACATCGTTTTATTAGCAATTTGGATCATGGATTTCAATGAAATCATTAAACTTTAAATGACTTTCTTTTATCAACATTTGTTATTTCAAAGCGAGTACTAATAATATTCAGAACAAAATAAACTATCTCAGCTAAACCATAACAATTTTAATTTATGACTAATACAAATACAATACAACTTAAAAAACTAAAGATGCGGTTGGCATTGAGCAATACTGTATAAAGTCATGATTTTACACTATAAATCAACACAAAACATAGGTGTAAAGCAATACAGAACATACTAAAAACATGTTATGTATTTATTTCTAGTTTTAACTGTTATTAAAATAGTATGACGGAAATATATTTAATATCACTAACTGTAACTTTGATTTAGATATAAAATTTGATTATTTTGTAATTTTGAAAGATGTATACCAATATCAATAGATACGGGAGTGCGCCAGCTCTTTGGACTAATATGTGTGGGTTACGTATAGGGCCTTTATCCTCCCCTATATAACGCAGCATAACGCTACGCCAAACCCCCTCCCCCCTTAAGTGCGTTACGTAAAATGTGTAATATGTGTATAATATGTGTATTATTTCATGGTTTCTCTTCAAGGCGAGTATAATTGCTTTGCTTATTTGCTCGTTTCTTTTAATTTTGGGCATATCCGTTTAGTATTCAATCTTTAGTTTGACTGGTCCTCACAATGTATACATTATCTAATGATGTATATTTAAAGTTATGTATATATTGATTCTAATCACTATTCTAACTTCTAACAAATATCACATGATACTTTACCAAATGAGTGTTATTAGTGAATTTCTTACGAAAAGTGAACTATTAGCATGACCCGCACGGTCAAACTTAAGCCCGAAACCACCGTAGAAGTTCCTAACGGGACCCCCCTGAACGTTCAAAATTATATATATATTAAGATTTGTGTGTTTGCACTCTGGTGGTCACATTGTTTGTCCGATTTACTTAACATTTGGTAGGGACGTTCCTTTCTATAATCAGTTAGACAAGTTCATTGGGAAAAACAATCGTAAATATCCTAAACCCCTTTTTTTGGGGATTAAACTTTCAATTTTCGAGTTTTTGGGCCCAAAAAGGGTTAGAAAAGCCCCATATGTCAAATTAATGCATGTACAAATATGGAATTTACTGAGGCGAAACTTTTAAGCCCTCTTTCGTCATTCTAGCCTAAATATTTACTGAGTTATGAAAGAAAATGTGTATCGACCAATCACAGTACGTTGTCTTATAAGGGGTTTATATTAGAAAAGCCGGTTATTCATTTGTTGGTATACTTTTATCTTCCCCAGAAACCTCACGCCTACTTTCAAGCCTGACTGGACCGTCTTCTAACCTTATAACGCGCAAAATTGTATTCCCAGCATTGTAGGTAAATGAAACCAGGAGCATCAGAACAGTAAAAAAATCAATGATTTCAGATTTTCAATAATAATTGAAATAAATGTAACCTATTTTTTACACTGATTTTGAGTTTAAAAAGTTTATTATGTGGAAATTCACTTCCATCACGTCAGCGTGCTGCGTGCGAACTCTTTTTTACTTTTGACAGGTTGCTTTTGAACATCTCTGTTATGATTCTTTTGTTTTATTTACAAATCTTATCCATAACCCCAATGTTAGATTTTTTAATATCTTTCTACATAATACTACAATTTTCCATGGATGAGGCCTGATTAGATCACCTTTATTAACCAATAAATTCGATAGTTCTAACATTTGGAAAACCCTAAAGTAAAGCACTTTTGGAGCAGGAGAAGGTAAAGGTTTCATTTTGATGTATTAACTATCCTCCTAACAAATGGATGCTCAATCGGTCCAGTAACTACTAACGCCAGTGATGATACAATTTTAAAGGCCAACGGAGCAGATAAGTCCCAAAGGACATACGGGATGGAAAGAATATGCCTGTTTCTGATTATAGTGCATTGCTTGCTGTCTTTCTATCAAATATCTGCTCAGTCGGTCTAGTAAGTATATAATTAACATGGAAATGTTGAAGGTCGTTTAGGGCCGAGGCTCATTGGAACGGGAATAAGCCCATAACTGTTGTTTTCGAATGGACACATCTTCTTCCAAATATATGCTCAATATTACCTTAGTTTGTTGGACTCATTAAAGGTGGACTTAAAAACACAAAAAATATTAGTATTATACTCACAATGACTACCTAGACAAACTGAGCTTTAAATACCATGTTGCAAGGGCTTATGTGCTTTGTACCCAATGATTCATTGCCGTACAGATATTTAATATTATTAAGTATACTCTTTAATTTAGTAAAGCATACGTGTTTCCTACTTTCTGTGATAAAATATAATTGTCTGACTAAATGCTCATTAGAACAAATGTGGTGCATTTTGTATTGAAAGGTTGAGTAACCTCGACTTTGTAGCAGTGCCAAACATAGGGGCATATACCTTAACGACGTACTGTACTATGACTTTAACCCTAGCAGTGGCCAACAAAAGGCCCCCTCCTTCACAAGAAAATGGGCAAACAATGTTAATTAATTCAGTACAGTTTTGTTTTTTGAAACGCGTTTGCAGCCACAGACTGCGTTGTGTGGATTTTAAACAGACAGACGAATAAACAAATTTTAAACACAATTTTAATATCTACGTTGCATACAACATTTCACTCTTCAAAGCGTCGTAGAAAAAGATTTGTTTTATTTCTATAATTGATTAATATATTCCTTACCTGTAACATATGGTATTGCTAATAACCTGTCCATAATGTATTAACAGCTGCAATTTAAATCAAATTATTCCCCATGTTAATCTTATGGGAAAAAAGTTAACTTTGAGGGCTGCCCGTGACCTTCAGATTAGAAAATCTAACAGTGCACAACTACGAACCAGGACGAATATTTTGATACCTCAATCGTTAAAATTGGTTCAGAAATAACGGAGGAGTACTTTTAACAAAAATCGGCTTAGCGTATTAATATATGAGGTACTTTATTAGTATGGTTAATTAACCTTAATAAGAAACTTGTTCGTTCCTAGCATGGTGGAAATTATCATTCAAGCCCGGATTCGCGATTCCGGGATCTCGGGATCTCGGGTCGATTTCGGGTACCTGATAATCCCGGGATTAGTGTCTCTTAATCCCGGGAATAACGGAATTGCAAAAGGTCCTTATTTTCCATGCTTTTGTATGATTTGTATGTTTAACTACTTCAAAAATCGTCTTTACGAACATATTTCAAACCTTAGGAACTAATGTAGTGCTAAAATCATTGAGGTTTTTTTTTACTAACGTAATTCTTTATTTGGGTTAAAAAGTCAAGATTACCTAAGGAATTAAATATCAATGTAACCGAAAGGGATATAATCTTTACAAGAACTGGAGGCGCGTGAGGTACGGTCAACAGCGGTACTGCTAAAATCATATGTGGAAAAACAATATTTGCTATCTGCAAAACTATGGTTTAAAATTGCGTCAAGTTTCCCGGATTTTGCGAGTTTGCTAGACTCTATAGAAGTTAATTTTAAATTTGAATAAAAATTATGTTAACTTTGTGTATATGTCTTGAGTGCATATTGCTTACTTATTGTGGCCTGAATAATAAAATAAAAAAACAATAATTTTAAGGTTTGGGGGTGACCGCCCCTATCACCCCCCCTTGAATCCGCGCCTAATCTTATTGCTGGTTTTATTCAAACTCTCAACACCAATCACAACGCCCTGAAGTTGTCACAAAACGACAGAGGTCAAAACAACTTCTCGATATGGAATAGAGGGGAGCGGAAGTTGTGTTATCTGATATAAAAATTGAATGTTTAAGTATAATGAAGGTGCAACATGGAGAATACACAGCTTTCTCCCCAATAATGCCTTTTAACAACGAATAACGTAAAAAATTCAAAATCAGTCGGGTTTATTTACATATTTACAAATACTTTATTTAGCGCTAGGGACTACACCACCCTACCCCGCACCCCACGACCCGTCATAAGTCCTAACGCCGACCCCTAAAAAACATACTGCCCTAGAGCCGGTACTGCATATAAAGTCATATGAAGCTTTGTTGGTTTCTCCATAAGAATAACATGGAAAACATATGTTTGGATTTTATCCATAACCAGTTGAGCTACGTTGATAATTCATAATGCTAATTTTGGTTAGCACTTTCAAATGGTCTTTGTTTATATTGTTGTATTTTTTAAATTGGAGTAAAAAAATTCCAAAAACTCATTTTTGACCCGTTTGAAACCCCCATACCCCAATAATCCCCCAATAACCCACAGTTTCCCTCCATGCCCCCCCTCCCCCGGAGCTGCCACTAATGGAGTATAATTTGTTAAATTTATCAAATAAATGGGCTAAAGTACAGAGAAGCCCAAATTATTAAGTGTAATAGACCGTTGAGGAAACACTTAGTACAAACTAACATGACTGACATGAAAAATATTTAAAGTTAATATATTAAATGAACCTCTGAGCGAGCGAGGGCGAACCTCCAGAAAACAGAATAAATTTTATCTGAGAACAAGTAAAGAACCGGAAGCCGACTTCCGGGACAAGGCCAGTACCGCGAGCCAGTCGTAGTTCCTCAGTCCGCCGCTGCCGGCCGAAATTCTAGGAGCGCCACTGTACAGTCAGAACACACGGCCCCATAACTGAAAAGTGCATAATACCCAATACAGGGGCCGTCCAACAAATGAGAACCAAAGACTTGGACTTAGAAAAATCTCTCAGATATTGACTAAAAGAACTTCGGGGCCGTGTGTAAGGCCCCGTAATTTGTGGCGGCCCCCGAGTACGGCGAAATACACACACATGGCCTCGCAAATATAAGGGAACATGCACACACACACACACACACACACACACACACACACACACACACATATATATATATATATATATATATATAATTTTGAACGACCCCCCAAAACGTGTTCAGGGGGTCACGTTAGGAACTTCTATGGTGGTCCCGGGCTTAAGTTTCACCGTGCGGGTCATGCTAATAGTTCACTTTCCAAAGGAAATTCACTAATAAAGCACACATTTGTTTCAATTTGAAATTTTTTAGCCATGCCTACAAGAGATTCAGTGGTATTGTCACGATACGATATTCGATAGGCGTATCGCGATACGATTTAATCGATATATCGCACCGCTATCGAATCCTCATTCCGCCACGCTCGTGCGTCATTGGTCCACATGCTGAGCGCGTTGTCCAGTTGTTTATGACGTCACATTCAGGCCACGCCCTTATATATTGGAACAACAATTTAGTAATTTGTGAAGTAATTTATCCCCGGTGTTTATCCTTACAGGCAATTCAAAGATGTTGTTTACAACTCAACACATATTCCTACAATATTGGCCAGTGGTATTATTGAAGTTTATAAACGTGTTGTACAATCCGTACACAAAATCAGGTAGCCTAAAACCAAAGTATAACTTTGAGTTATAGCCCGGGTATATTTAAAATTAGAGATTCTTTTATTAAAATGGCAAATTTAAAAATTACTTTTAAAATGTTTAGAGTTTATCAAGGAAAATTTCAGGTTATATACACTTCCGAATATGGCTCTAACCGCATAAATTGAGTAAACCCTTAATACAATTAATTAATGTGCCATACAAAAAATTTAGACAAACTTTCAAATTAATTTTGACCAAACTTCCCGACGTTCATTGATCATTATAACACTAGACTTTATTATAGATTCATGAAACTCCCTAACTTTTAGTAAATCCCCTAAAAACCGTACTCTCTGGAAAAAGCCCCCGCCACAGAGTATTAACTTTGAACAATTATTTTTCCCAGAAAAATAACATGTCATACCGACTTTTTAAAACTATACGTAGCCGGTTCCGATTATAACATGCCCTACGTCGCGTCGGTCGCACAACATCAAGTCGGGATCTATTTCAAGCCTCTTTCGTCGAATCTCAATACATCGACAGTACCGACAAAACATAACCTACGGCCGTGACACGTCAAGTCGGTACTGACTTAAATCCTCTTGAGCCGGTTCACACCACTTAGTCGGTACTGACAACACATGTTCTACGTCAGTTGCACACCAAGTCGGTACCGATGTCAAGTCTCGCGATTCTAGTGACACACGTACTCGGTACCGACAAAACTTTTCCTACGTCGGTAGCACATCAATCCTCTTGAGCCGAGTCCCAGCACGTAGTCGGTACCGACCTACCGACTCTCTGGCGGGCGTTCCACGGAGCGTGTGCCTGATCCGCTGTTGATAACAGAGTTGCACGCATCCCATATGGAAGTTGCGTTGTCTTGTAGCCTCTAATTAGCTGGCTCCGACATGCGCGGCAGCTAGTTGGGTTTGTAGGTTATTCTTGTTTGTTCTCATTTAAACCGATCTTCTGAATGTTTTTGATAACCTTTGTTGTTGGTATTGTTCGATATCTAGATAGATTTAAACTTTAAACTTGAACAAGTGGCTTGATGGAGTCATTCTCGAAGAAAAATATTTTGTTAGTAATTGTTCCTTGCGCTCTTTTCTTAGGTACGTCTTACTGTCTACGGGGAAGGAAGAGTGTAAATTTATTGTAGGGGTGGATTTGTGTGCCAAATTGATTTGTTCATAATGAAAATACGTTTTTAGTTCGGAGGGGGCTCCAGTCCTCTACGCCTCCCTGATTCTCCCATAAGACCAATGTCATCTTCCAAAGCCCTTCCCTCTACTGCGGATTATAAAAAATAGGTGAATTATGTTTTTCCAGCAAAAACATACCAAGCGATTTTAGTGAGCAGAATTTCGATTTTACAATTTGTTCACCCATACAAAAATCTTAAATATTGAATATTTTTGAATATTTTTGAACTAGTTTTATTTGTGATATCGACATTTTTCTCATTGAAATCGCTAGGATTTTTGCTCTTTCAACTAAGCCATAAATCAACGGTATCGGATAATCCATTGGGGAGGAACGGGCTTTGAAAGTTAACATTGGCCTTGTGGGGGAAGCAGGAAGAAACACGAAACGTTATGTGACTTGAGCCCACTCTTTTGTAAAGGCGATGGCTTAATGGTGTCATTTCCGAAGGAAGGTAATACTCGGATAATAATTTTGTTCCCTGCGTTAATTTCTTGGCGGTACATTTTACTACCTAAGGAAAAGGAAGTAACTGAAAAGGAAGTGACTGAATAGGTGGACCTGTGTGCCAAAATGATTTATTAATATGAAAGTAAGTTAGTTAACATGTATAGTCCTGCTGAGGGTGAGGGGGCAGTAGTGAGACAGGACCCCGTTATTTATCCTATCCGTACTGTATCGGTGTCTACCTCTTCCCCACAGGAAAGCTACTTCTCGTTATTATTTATTATTAACTTTTATTGTTTTTATTGCGCACTACGCGCGGAAAGGTCATCGACCATTCTTCTTCAGTCACTGACGACGGCCCGCATCCGAAACGAAGGACATAAAACCAGTTCCAGCGATGACGCAGACGGAAGCCACTCACGACTAGGACTTTTGATGAGTTGGACAATCAGTAGGCACAAATTTAATAGCAGTCGTTGAATTATAATTTGATTGTCTCTTAGTACACATTAGTTTAGTTCTTGCAAGCACGATGATTGAACAAAAATAGTATTTTCGGTATGTACTATAATAGCGGACTAGAGAGTTGATAGTTGTAGCCAAAACGATACATGGTTGTACGATGTCACTGTTGCCATTTTGCCATGGAAAAGTATCACTCGAATGTAATTCCGATCAGCTGGTGTGCAGTTTGGCATTGCAGCACGTCTGCTATTGGCTGGTCTTGGTTGATAGCCCTGCAAGGCACGCACTCGACTGGCAACTCTCTTGTCCGCTGGAATAACTATAAATAGTACACTGCTGTGGCAATACGCATACCTCATCCTCTACCGAATCGTAGGTAGAACGAAATCAAGGGACAGGGTTCAATACCAGGTTAGGGAAAAGAGAGCGAAGGGGCATAAAAAGAGGATTTCTGCATCTCAAAATGTAAATTCGTCTTCCTAAGGCCTCGTCACCAAAAGGTCTTCCATTCATTGTGGAAGCCTACTCAAGGATCTCACAGATAAAACCTTATCTCAGAACTCTCCGCGCTGCTTCTCTGGGTATCATCAGGTATTCAAAACACCAAATTACAACTAAATTTTCGCGAAAATTTCGTTGTTCCTTGACACTGAAAGTTGTAAGCAAAATTGTAATTTACTGTTGGGGTATTGTTTGCTAGGAAACTTAAGAAAAAGTCATAATTTTCTAGGGAAGATCTTTTTAGAAGCTAGAGAAAAGGGTTTAAAAAAAGGTTGCGGGTGATGCTTGAGGAAGGGCTCAGTTTTTTAAAGGAGGCCGTGCTTAAAGGATATAAAAGAAAGGGTCAATCCTCGTAAGAGGTTTATAGAAGAGATTTAACCGGCGTGAATTAAATAATTATTACGTAGCATTTTCTTTATTTTCGTGCATATGATTTGATTTCAATAACAAAAGTTTGTATTCTTACATCTAAAACATTTCCCATACACAAATAAAGGCTCATTACCGTGTAGGGCCGAAGATACACTCTTGCGTAGTTACTTTCCCAGGTCAGTCCTTGTAGATGCCAACAAAGTCGGTGGCCGACGCGTTTCGGATATATTACAACATCCATCTTCAGGGCGACGTGAATTAGTAGCGCAAACTTAATCCTCCACTAATTTCCTCACTAATTCACTTTTACACAATAATACTAATAATAATGCACTAATCATTCAGTAAATTAGTGAATAACTAGTAAGTTTGCGCTACAAATTCGCGTCATCCTGAAGATGGATCTTTATCCGAAACGTCGGCCACAAACTTCGTCCACATCCACACGGATTAACCTTGAAGAAATTACAGGAAAGAAACAACGAATTTAGAATCTATTAAGAGAATATGGTTATTTGTAAAAAACCTATTCCACACTCAAGTCCATTTTACGAATCGTACGGAACAACAATTTTAACCCGCCAACAAACATATCGCACACGCAGACTCTCAACGCAAAGTAGAAAAATCAATTTCCGTAATCTCCTTTTATTGCGCCAAACAAGTTTGTTTTCGACTCGACACATCAGAGTGTCAATACATCATTCCTAGGAACATGTCAGATGAACATCTCCTCGTGGCTTTGGCGATAAGAACATTTCGAAGGGCAAAACAAAAACAGTTTCAGGGAATCTCTTCTACACGGATTAGCTTTGTAATCGGTTTCTCAAAAACGCTACTGTAGTTTGGATCAACCTTTCACTGTCTATAGCTTGCTCAAAGTCATTGCTGATTAAAGAAACCAAATTCCTACGACGTTTTGGAATTTGGGATCCAACCCCGCGTTATGTGCGGATACCTAATATAAAAGACAATCAAAATCTGAGTACAAGTCGGTAAAATAGTTAAATAGGCGAACAAGCGGCGAAAAGGCCATAAAAACATACACAAAACTAAATCTCAAATTTTCTATCACTAGGGATTGTTAGCTTAGCTAATTTAAACCATGGCGAAGTTGTCTTTCAATTTATGATCTGTGTACTTTTTATTTCCAACACAAACCAAATTCCTCTGGATTTAGTTTGTCGGGTCTGAGATCTATAAAACGTAATTGCTCCACCAAGCTCATTCCATGTTAAGAAAAACATATCTTCAACATTAGAAAATGAGGCAGCTCCAAGTTGAAAGTTTTGGTTTAATTCTCGCTTTAGGTAACGAAAAAAAAACGTCAGTTTCTTCTCAGAATGTAACCGAATCATTTTTATAAGTCAATAAGACGGTGATAAACTAATTCTAGCGTATTAAAATAACACTGGTAGGACTTAATGATCGAACTCAAGCAAATGTTCTAATGCTTATGAATCTGCACCACCGCACAACGCACTGTATATACTGCGTTGCCATTCCAGTACTCACATCTACACAATATCTGTAACATCCGTTCTTGTTGCTTTTAAATGTACAACTGTCTTGATTTATATTTTTTCTTAATATTTACACGAAACTTTGAAGGCGTGAAGGGAAGAGCCCTAAAGACAACTCCACGTGTAAGGAAATTCAAACACCTACACCATGACCTCTTTAAATTGTGATCGGTGATTCCTTACATTTCATTCATATATAATCCCTGCTTGTAATTTATGCTCGAAACCGAGCAAAGTTGTCCCATCTTCTGTTTGATTAAAAGAGTTTAACCGGTGTAACTGGTTGAAATCGATCGCCTTGTACCATCTTTTGTGTATATTTTACCGTCTTGTATGTAAGTATAGTATAAGTGTAAATATACTTTATAGTGTTGTAAGACGTATTTTATTCATCCTACTTAGTTGTAACAACACGTATCACGTTAATAAAGAAATTATTTAAAAGAGTTTGTATTTTACATTTCAGTAATTTGTATTCTCGGATCATACAATTATTTTGATGCTGTAAAACTTTTTTCGTTTTGCAGTCAGCTGTTTTAAAATGCACATCTTAATATATAAAAAAAGTGGTGTTAGTTACAAATGTTTAACTAACTCAAGAACGGCTGAACGGATTTAAATGAAATTTTGCACAAGGATAGTTTATTACCTGGATTAACACATAGGATACTTTTTACCCCGGAAAATGTGAAGGGCTCTGCCCCTTTGGCTTTTAAATTTTGCATGTTATTCCTTATGGAAACATGTGTTTATCATTTTCTGCTTTCAATTAATAAACGGATAATATTTCGATAAAACAGCTGTTTTTGTAAAAAACGTTTAAATTTTACATGTTATTCCTTATGGGAACATGTGTTTATAAGGAGAAACATACTTGAAAGTCATAAATATATGTTCATTATGGAAATAAAAAACCTACTTGAATGGCAACTCTCATAATGGAAATAAAAAACTACTTGAATGGCAACTCAAACTCTTTTTTCGATAGGCGAGTGAGCGTAGCGAACGAGCTCATCCGGGAGGCCAGTGAGCGAAGCGAACGAGCTCATATTGAAAATGAACGAGTATTTGACATAAAACAAATTCAATGACATTTGGACCAGGACAACGTTTGTCGGGCCGCTAGTTTGAATTAAAATAGATCTATATGTTAAACTTATGGGGGAAGCATGACATTTTTGGCTGCCTGAGTCCTTCAGAATGGGGGCATTGAAAACCGGAAACCACTTTGCACAGTTACAGATCGAGACCATTTATCTAATACATCGTTGATATCAGTTCAGAAGTAACTGAGTAGTTTATAGATTTAGAATATAGATTTTTTGCGTTTTTCAGTTGTATTTATTGATATTTTTGCCCTTATAGTTTTTTACTTTCTCCCCCATACATAGTATATGGAGAAAATATTGTTTTCCAGGTATCTTCAGATATCTCCAGGTATTTTTTTTTTTTCATTTTTTGGATTTTTTTTATTTTTAAGGGTAATTAATTATCCCACAAAAACCGCCAAAAACATGAAAAATCAAAATTTCTTAAAAATAACTTAAAATATTTTGATTAAACTTTAGTCGTTTGTAGAACTTTATTTTTCCAAAAAAATGACACAACCCGCATTTTGGTAAAAATTCGGGTTCAGAAATTACAGGACATAAAACATAAACAAATTAAGTTTTTTGATTTTGTCATAAAAACCCATACATATAAAAAATATTACTAATCACCATTAAAAAGAGCTCAAAAAACTAAATAATTTAGTATTTTAATTACTGTTCTACGATTGCTCGTTGCGGAGAAAATTTAAATTTTCATTTTGCGGTAAACGCAGTACGTTGTCCAATGTTATTCTTATGGGCAAACAAAAATTACTATTTCTCTCTTATTTACTGATCAATTTCATTCAAACTTGATATGCTTGTTAAGTTAGCATTGACCAACAGAGGAAATTCGAAATATTTTGCCCCTTAATGACCCTGGGGGGGAATAGGGGGCATTTCCCCTCTTAAAACCACGTGTGTAGCAATGGATTCTGTAGTGCCTCCAAAACAGGGATTTGGGTGGATGTTTTTGAAAACAACTTGTTTACAAGATTTTCTGTACATTCGACTGTGCTTTGTATTCCATGTTTAGTAAATAAAAAGTAATTTATTCATTAAAGTTGGGCTAAAAGGGAGAAAGTGTGTCAGTTTCCTGATACCGTTTATTTTATTAAATAAAGTTATTGAACAACCAGTCTTCTCATGATTGATGTCCTCATGTTCCTGTCATCGGGACAGAAGGGGACCAAGGCTCCGACCTTGCAAGGTGCTCATGGAATTTCCAAGAACATTTCATATTCGCTTCTCACACTTCGCTTCCTATTTAGGTCATGAATCAGCCTTTCGTTCGAACATAAAACACACATGCCTTTATAAAGGCGGTCCCACACTTCTCGCGAACAGGTCCGAACATTCGGCCGAACTCCGATCGTTCGAAATATTCGCGGAAGTGTGGAAGCTGCACGAACATTTGAATACATACGGGAACATACGGGACGGAATATTCAGTGAACATTCGGGAGAATGTCCGGCCGAATGTTCAGGCCTGATCGCGAGAAGTGCGGGACCGCCTTAATACGATTTACTTTACTTGAATGAAAAGTACCGGTGAGAAAATTGGAGGGAATAATTAGTTTGATATACTATCCCACCTAAGGCGATAAATTGAATTAAATTTCCAAGTTAAAACATATTTTTTAATCTTTAAATGTAATAAATTGTGTGATTTAATCCAGGCCTAACTACGAACCTAATATCATGTGAACATGCAAAGCTATTTTGACAGTTTTGATTACAATTCACTAATACAGATTATAAATTGTTAATATGTTCCTATCGTGTTACAGTTTATTATTAAATCAGTAACTTATTGTTTAGTGCGAATTATTCCCCCTGTGTTTGTTATAGACAAAACCCTAACTTTGTGACGGCATGTTCCTAAGCAATCGGAAGTCCTGTAAAGGAATAGAAGTCCTACTTGTTCGACTACGAATCAAAGCGTTGATTAAATCCATTGAGAAAGCGTTTACACTGTTTACAATTGTTGCCTTTGTAGAGACGATAAAAAATGTTGTATATGTGTGGCATATAATCTGTTAAAGATTTCCCAAGCCTCGTGTTGACGTGTATTCAGGTTGTTTATTCCATACAATAGTACCTGGGGGCCGAGCTTTGCTCGGGAGAGGTCATTCAGTTATTTTAGATGACTTGGAGTAGTATTTCACCTCGTTCCCCAACTGATGAGCAGATTTTCTTAGCTCATTTGCCTTTTTTATGCATGTTTAAGGTTACTCCAGATGTTATTTGTAGCCCAATGTCCCTTTGATTCAAGTTGTTTATGACTTGACAACACTGTATGTAATCTTCATTCAATAGTTTTAGTTACTGTTTTGAGGAAACTACATGTTTTTATCTAAACTTCATGAGTATTACTTTGACAGTTCATTGATTGTTGATTATAAACAGTTGTACGATTCTTTTGTTTTGATTTTAAACTCCATAAGCCCAATGTTAATTTTTTCAAATTTTCATATTCGTTTGTTTACATTATTTGATTTTCCCTGGAGATGAGACCTGTCTAGAACTTATTTTTAACCCGGACGTTATTTCCAACTTTTGAAGGAAATCGTTGGGCAAACAAGCAAGCAAACCTTATTCATATTAGAGTAAAGGATAACTTTTACATAAACAAGGCAAAAGACCATTCGACAAATAAACAAATAACAAGTAAAATACAACTTGTATTTATAATGCAAAACGTACCCATTGCACTCAACACAGTCATATATTTCTAAACACCCCATAAAAATCAGAAAAGCTCATAAAACCAAAGTCAAAACTAAAAAGCCTTAACCCAACACTTAACCCCCAAAAAACACAACCGACGATAAATTAGAAATTTAGGTAAACAGGAAGTTACAGTAGTGAAATACAATACATAAGTTTTACAACTTCCCCATTAGCTCACTGGAAGATGTCGCTGCCTCGCGACAAACTAAATTTGCATCCGAATAAAAAACCTTCCTTGAAACAGCCAGTCATCGTTGTTTATCAATTGTTTACATAAATTTACAATTTTATCAGGTGTAAATTCTTTTTTTAAGTCTTGCAACTCACTGTCACCTTGGAACTTGAGTTTTACAAAGTCAATAAATTGTCATCTAACCGTCCGCATAGATTAGCAATTTAATTGAGAGTAAATTCTGTTTTTATTAGGTGTTGTCGGATTTTCATTGCTGATTCAATTGTTGTAGTGACGGATGGTCTGCGTCCAAGTAGTGTTTTTACTTTACATATCCTATACTACAATATGAGTAATGTTCGCTTAAGCTTGCTTGCTCGGTTACAACTCTGATCTCAAAAACGGCTCCACGATTTACTTCAAATGTTGAAAATAACTAATTTCCGGATTAAAAGCAAGTTCTAGACAGAAAACTCTAACTTTACAACAAATTTGAAAATCCAAGAAAAAAAACATTGGACTTATGGATTTTTAAATTAAAACAAAAGAATCATAACAGCTGTTCATAAACAACAGTAAACTCACGTATCCTATACTCTAATATGAGTAAGGTTTGCTTGCTTGCTTGCTTGCGACACTGATCTCAAAAACGGCTCCAACGATTTCCTTCAAACGTTCAAAATAACTAATTTCTGGGATAAAAATAAGTTCTAGACAGGCCTCATCCCCAGAAAAAATCAAATAATGTAAAAAAACTAAAATGAAAATTTAAAAAAATTAACATTGGGCTTATGAAGTTTCAAATCAAAACAGAAGAATTGTACCAGCTGTTCATAATCAACCAGGGAACTGTCAAAGTAATACTCATGTTGTATATGATTATTAACATGTGGTTTCCTGAGAGCAGAGATTAAAAGATTTGAGTGGAGATTACATATATAGAGTAGTAAAATAAATCAAAGGGACATTGAGCTATAAATAACAACTGGAGTGACCTTAAAAATTTAGAAAAGAGGCAAATGAGTTATACAGATCTGATTATCAGTAGCGGGAAGTGGTGAAATATTACTCCAAGTCATCTACACAAACTGACTGGCCTTCCCCGAGCAAAGCTCGGCCCCCAGGTACCTATGTACTATGCGATTTACTGAGACTAGCAACTAAAACCATTTAATGAATCTGTGTTCAAACGCTAAATTTGGATAGCTTATAATAAAATGAGGAATCCTCCGAACCAAATTTAAAGGGATTTAGGGACAAATCCCTTTAGTGTAGCATATTATATGTCCGCTATGCTTCCTTCAATAGTCAAACAGCTAATCTAACAAGCCTCAAGGCTTCGCTCATTGCCCTTGCACACTTCAGTGTTCGTCTATTGCGAAAGCAAATAGGATGGTTCTATTTGGGCGGGTAATTGTATTACGACTGATCATAAGTTCATTTTAAAGCGTTTACACCGTTTTGTACTTTGGACACTTTTAAGGGAATTTAAGGCCGAAATCGAAAGTCGGTTGAGTTCGTATGCATCTCCTGTTCTGAATTATCCAAGTTTCAGCCTTCTAGATCATATGATAGCTTCAGAAACCTATGCAAAATCGCGGCTTTAGGGGTGAGGCGGGTAGTATGGGCCACTGCCAGTTTCTCGTATCGGCCGACAGGTAGCAGCACAGTTCTGTGTTTAGCACGAGGTACTAGCATCACCCTACCATGTGCAGGAAGTTGCTTGACTTCATTGCATCGTGTTCAAAAAAAAACCAAGATAAGTTGAAAAAAAACTAAAAAGAAAAGGAAACAGGAAATAACCTAAGATCCTATACAAAAGTAAAAAAGCTATTGATTGCGACAATTGACCATCTTACACCTGGTACATCTAAAGATGTAGATTAATATTGTTTTTGGCGAAAGTTACGAATGAAACTGGATCCAGTGTAAGACTTGTAAAGGCTGGGCACATGGACTGTGTGCGGATATTGATATTATTTTACTACTGTGACTAGTATAAACTGAACAATTAGTAAAAGAAAGTTTATATCTGATATAGTGTTTTTCTTGTGATTAAAATAAATATATATATTTGTAACAACAACAAACATTGTTTTCTGATTATTTCCTATGTGTTTTTGGCGTGGCTCATACTACCCGACGGTTGTATATTACTCAGAAATTTCACAATAAATTGAAGTTGTCATAAGTAATTTATAAAATTTAGGATAAATGTTTGAATGTGATACACGTAATGAATAGTGGCTAAATAAATGGTATCGCATGGTTTTATTTTACAAAAAAAAATAGGTTTTATATACAGATTTCCTTAATTGGCCCGTACTACCCGCCCCCTACCCTGTTCTCCTTACGCAATTATAAAATACTTATAGCTGGTTACCCGCGGCTTCGCTCGCAAAAAATTAAAACACATTAAATATTAACCTGACCAGCACTATAAAACCTTTGTTTAGTTTTACTATATGACTTCCTTTGCCCTAACTGACAAACAACTAGAGCTGGTCATTATGAATGGTATCCTCCCATAGGATTTGCTTTGGAACCTACAGGACCCCTGGGGTGGAGCCCTAAGCTTGGATGAGGACATTACAATTTTAGCTTAATCGGTCCACTAGTTCATGCGTGGTGGAACTACAAACATCCATGCATACATCCAAACTTTCACATTTATAATGTTAGTAGGACTATGATAAACAAAGCGTCTAAGATCCAAGCACTTGTGACTTGTATCTCCCGTGTGAGGATAAACTGTTTGAATGAAACTAATATCCTCAAAGGGTTGAAATTAATATTCCACTGTACCAACTTAAACATATCATTCCTAAAAAGGTTGTAGGTATAAAAAAATTAAAATTCTTCATCGCCGGAAGTTGCAAGACGCAATCTCGGAGATTTTTCCCCATAAAGCCAATGTTAACTTTGTCCCCTCGGCCTCCAATGTACCGCCAATTGATTATGGTGTCAAATTAAAGGTGTCATCGTCCTTTAATCGAAAATGTAATTCCCTTCAGAACCCCTCCGCCTTTATTTTGACACCCAAACAAATGTTTGTGACGATTGTGTCAGGAGGCATAAAGTTAACATTGGCCTTAAGGAACAAAACTGCAAGATGGCGTCTGGAAACTTCCGGTGATGAAGACTCTTAAGGGACAGGTCCAATCCCAGGAGAGGAAAGATCATAAATAGTATGTTTCGCACCAAGGGCCAAAAGTGGGGTTTTGCTGGCCCGAGATCGTGTTTTATGACCGAGACGAAGTCGAGGTCATAAATAGTTCGAGGGCTATGCAAAACCCTTTCGGCAGAGGTGTGAACGCTATTTTTCACCATACTACAATTATTAACGGGTTAAATGTGATCGGTCATAAAACACGAGCGGCCTCATGCAATCTCGGACTAAAAACAGTTAACCAATAAACAAATCATCGATAGTACAATGTTCTAAATTTTAATGTTATTTGTTCCAGTGTTTCAACCAAAGAACACAAAATAGTATGCACGTATTAACCAGGCAACGTCGTGTACGCTTGAAAACAAGTTGGCAACACAAGCTACATAGGTGAGCTGACTTTCGGCCCTAGGGTGAAAAAACCCTACTTTCGGTATTCAAATGACGTTCCGAAAACAGGTGATTTCAGCGTAGTGTGGTGAAAAAGAGCTTTTTGTAACAGAAAATTTCAATTCGTCTTCCTACCTTCCTGAGGCCGCGATACCAAAGCTCTTCCTATCTTCCCCGCGGAAGCCCCTGTCCTCAAGGACCCATTGCCAAAGCTTCTCCGACCTCTGCTGCACCTCTCCGTATGAGCTGGCATTCTAATCGCCAAATTACATTTCCTCCAAGGCCCCCGGGACATTCGCAACACGTGTTTCAGGTCAAGGGTCCCGAGGAGTCATCCGGGTTTGGCGGAGAGCTTGAGTTTCTGTAGGAACTAAAAATGCCGTGCCAATTTAAATGTCCCACTTATTTTTTATTTCCAACCCTATACTCCTATCCTATTCTAATATTAGAAGTGTTTCCTTGCTTTCTTGCTTCATTGCTTGCTTGCTTGTAACCCTGATTCAGTAAGCTTTGCTTGCCTGCTTGGTTGCTTGCTTGCAACCCATGTCTCAAAAACGGGTCCATCTAATTCCTTCACAAAAGTATTCAAATAATTTCTTGGATAAAAATAAATTCTACACAGGTATTATCCACGGAAAAATCGCATAATGTAAAAAAATTGGAAAATTAAACATTAACATTATTAGGCTTATTTATGGAGTTTAAAACAAAAACAAAATAATCAAAACCAAAAAAAGGACAAATGAAGTGAAAAATTACTCCAAATCATCTAAACAAACTGAATGACCTTCCTCGAGCAAAGCTCGGCCCCCACAGGTATTTGTCGCTAAAAAAATTACGTAACATAGACACTATCGAACCTTGCACGTAGAGATTTAAACTATTCAAATGAAGTTGCTCAACACAGAGGGCGGATTCTGCGAAGATCGCGGCCTCGCTGGGGTAGGGAGCGTCTGCGAATGTTAGACATTAGGTTGGCAATCTTGATCTTGATCTCTCTCCAGGCTGATTGTGATTGCAATCAAGAGACAAGTGGTCCAACTTCGCGGTAGAAATATCCTTTAGAAAATCCCTTTTTATCCCTCGACCTTCTATGAAATATCCCTCGTTTAAACCATGATTTTTTTAATATTTCGTACTTAACATTAGTTGGTTTATGATTAAATATAATTGGTGAATATTATTGTATCCATTAGTGATAGGCCAAAATTACACTGTAAAATATATTTTATAAAATATTTGACATTGTAATACGGGCCAGTTTAGATAGACCAGGGTTGCCACTCCGCGGTAAAAAATATCCCTTTTAAAATCCCATTTTATTTTTCAACTGCAATGTATATCCCCAACATATCCCTCGTTTATTGTTGAGTTTCTAAAACTATTTTGACCCTTATATTAGTTAGTTTATGATCAAGTATATTTGTATAAATCACCTTGTTTATTGGTGTTCAAGAACCTAGCTATTCCCAACAGCTTCGCGTCTTCATCAGATCTTAGTTGTATATTTAAATCAATCACACAGTTTATAAAATTAAAATGTTTAAAAACTGTAGGTTTTACTCGACACTTTAATTTATTAGTGAATTTCCTATGGAAAGTGAACTATTAGCATGACCCGCACGGTGAAACTTAAGCCCGGGACCACCATAGAAGTTCCTAACGTGACCCCCTGAACACGTTTTGGGGGGTCGTTCAAAATTTTATATATATATGTATATATATATATATATATATATATATATATATATATGTGTGTGTGTGTGTGTGTGTGTGTGTGTGTGTGTGTGGGTGTGGGTGTGTGTGTGTGTGTGTGTGTGTGTGTTTGCACTCTAGCGGTCACAATTTTTGTCCGATTTACTTCAAATTTGGTAGGGACGTTCCTTTCTGTAATCAGTTGGACAAGTTCGTTGGGCAAAACAATCGGAAAACTCTAAACCCCTTTTTTGGGGGATTAACCTTTCAAATTTCGAGTTTTTGGGCCCAAAAATGGTCATAAAAGCCCCAGATGTAAAATAAATGCATATAAAAAGATGCGAATTAGAGAGGCGAAAGTTTTAAGCCCTCTCTCGTCATTCTAGCATAAATATTTACCGAGTTATTAAAGAAAATGTGTATTGACTAAACACAGTACGTTGTCTTATGGGGGTTTTACACGAGAAAAGCCTGTTATTCCTTTGTTAGAGTACTTTTATCATCCCCAGCAACCTCACACCTACTTTCAAGCCTGTCTGGACCTTCTCCTAACCTTATATTGGGCAAAATTGTATTCCCAGCTTTGCAAGTAAATGAAACCAGGAGTATCAGAACAGCCAAAAAATCAATGTTTTCAGATTTCAATAAAAATTGGACAAATTTATGTTTTTACACTGATTTTGAGTTTTAAAAGTTTTTATTTGGAAATTCACTTCCCTCACGTCAGCGTGCTGCGTGCGAACTCGTTTGACATTAAGAGAAGTTGAATAATAAAATCGAATAGTTTTCCTCCAATTTTCACACTGAGGCCTTTAGTGGTTTGGGAATTACAATAGGTATCCACAGTGTTCTGTACAAACTGGTTATGTTGAAGTTAATTCAGTGTTGTAAGTGTAAATTTATATAACATTATATACACATTGTTATTTACTCACAAAACGTTTATTTTGTAAATACAATACTACCTTGCAACCTCCCCCCCCTCCTGCACAGTCAAACTAAACCCAAAAACACTCCTAAGACATTGAAAACACCAATTTAAATACCGAAATTATCACTCTGGCTGTTCCAGCACGTCATACAGTGTTTTTCGGTTTTTTACTCTATGCAAAACAGGATGTGCTGATTTAATTATTACTCTGTGGCGCTGCGTTTTCCTCTCCGACCGCCCCAGCTGACCGGTCGTTCATTATAAACACTGTAATCAGCTGGTCGGTCGACGTCAATGGTTTGATTCGCGGTCTAATCATCGTTTATCGTTTATCGTTTATCCCGTTACGATCTCGGCCATCGTAAAGGATCGCGTCATTGATCTTTGGGGTAAAATTGAATATTTTCCCTATATTTTGGCGAAGAAATGTTATATAAACATAGAGCCTATCCAAGGCCGGAGTGCTTCCCCCTTCCCCTAGCCACTACGTCACAGTCTGGGTTCTATACCGCCACGGTGTAAGTGGAGCGCGCTTTCGATTACATGCTCCTGGACCTCTTTACTGTAATCTATTTAGTAGATAGATAGATTTATGGTAGATAGATTTATGGTAGATAGATTTTAGGTAGATAGATTTAATAGTAGTAGTAGAGTCGACCTTGGCCTATCTCGCTCCATTTTTTGTCTGAGTATTTCGATACAACAAATCTTGAAACCACTTGTTCAATCTTGTCACTTGTATTATACTTGTATCTTGTATTACTTTAGGGAAAGTTGTTATTTAATTTGACTTTTCTAGCTTTAACCATTTCAAAATGGCAGTCATTTCAGTCTTGAGTGTCTTGGAAATGGCAAACTGTTGATTAATTTACTTGTACATAAAAAATGTAAAATTTTAAGCCAAATAAGATGATATAAAGATTTTCAAGATCACTCAACCAATAAGTGAGCATTTGCAATGAGTAAAATCGTGAAAATTCTATGAAAATTGCCAATATTTTACTCATAAAAATAGCAGTTGTTCAGCTTTTGGTTAAATTATCTTTATCATCTGTCTAATCATTGATTTAATTATATCTTTAATCTGTGTATCATTCTTTTTTGGCTTAAAACTTTACATTTGTTAAAGTAAAGGTAAGCTTTTCCAAAATTTTACCGTTTTCAACATATTAAGCAAAAAATTTAAATAGCCTCCATATTGAAACGGTTATAGCTGTAAACGTAAAATTGAATACTGAATTAGCCCTAGACGTACCAAGTTTCGAGTCTGTACCTTAATAGGTTCCTCAGTTATGTTGTATTGATTCAAACCCACAGTCGAGAAACAGAGCGAGATTGGTCATATGTTTACTTAACATTTGTTGTTCGTTTCTGAGGTATTATTTAATATTTATTTTTAGCATTTTTACATGTAATCACGTCTTTTAGTACGTTATGTTTTCGTTCTGTGCCTATATTAATTGAATATGCATTCAAAAAGGAAAAATTTTTAAAATTAGCAATGTTAGATTACCTCCTAAATTACTAAACATTAGCTCAGTTTGAACAATTAGTACAGCTTTTACTTCAATATGGAATATTGGGTTCTTACGTTGGCAAAAATATTATAAAACGTTACAAGGATGTGATACATTTATTTCTTAGGGCCGCTTTCTCCAACTAAAGTTTAAACTAAACCTGGGGTTATTTTGAACTTGAGATTAAGGAGCAATTTGTTTTCCCTAAAACTTAATCCAGCCAGTTTTAGTTTAATCCATTAATCAAGTTGTCAACACTTTCATATGATTTTATTAGTCTGTTTACTCTCAAGTTAAACTGGAAACAAATATTTATTACTCAGGATTTAAGGTTATACAATCATAGAATAAAATCATAACAGTGTTCTCTTTAGGATCAACATAAACCAGGTTTTAACTATTCATAATACATTGGGAAACAGGTATTTCGCATAAACTCAAGTTTAAACCGAAGTTTAAGTTAAACTGTACTTGGGGAAAGCGGCCCTTAGTAGTCAACTGATTATTCATTTACACTAACTTCCCACTTCCGCTGATGGCTATACCGTGGATAAAAACCATAAATTACAATTAGCTGTATTAGAGCAAAGCTATTTTGACGACGCCTGCAACTGTACAGCGACAAACCGCACGGCGTTACTGTGTTGCAGAGAGCGTAGGTAAAGTTAAAGGCGTAAAGATTGTTATTATATAAATCAATGTTGTTCCACGCTATTAATTGCAGCATTTCATTCAAAATTTTAAATTTTAAATTAGTTAAAAACGGTAGTAATTTGAAAAATTAGGGCATCTTTTACTTCAGTATGGAGTACTTGGTGCTTATACATTATCAAAAATCGTATAAAACATTACAAAGATTTGTTTACATTTATTTCTTAGTGTTAAACTGATTATTTATTTCTCACTAACTTTACAGATCCGCTCTTGGTTGTACTGTGGATAAAAACCATAAATTACAATTAGCTGTATTACAGCAAAGCTATTTTAACGACGCCTGTAACTTTACAGCGATAAATTGCATGGCGTTACTGTATTGCAGAAAGCGTAGGTAAAGTTGAAGGCGTAAAGATTGTTATGATATAAGTCGATGGTCTTCCACGCTATTAATTGCAGCATTTCATCCAACATTTTAAATTTTAAATGAGTTAAAACTATGGTAGTTTGAAAAATTAGGGCTTCTTTTACTTCAGTTTGGAATACTTGGTGCTTATACGTTATAAAAAATCGTAAAAAACATTACAACGATTTTTTTAAATTTATTTCTTGGTAGTAAACTGATTAATTATTTCTCACTAACTTTCCAGATCTGCTCTTGGTTGTACTGTGGATAAAAACCATAAATTACAATTAGCTGTATTACAGCAAAGCTATTTTAACGACGCCTGCAACTTTTCAGCGATAAACCGCACGGCGTTACTGTATTGCAGAAAGCGTAGGTAAAGTTAAAGGCGTAAAGATTGTTATGATATAAGTCGATGGTCTTCCACGCTATTAATTGCAGCATTTCATCCAACATTTTAAATTTTAAATGAGTTAAAAACTATGGTAGTTTGAAAAATTAGGGCTTCTTTTACTTCAGTTTGGAATACTTGGTGCTTATACGTTATAAAAAATCGTAAAAAACATTACAACGATTTTTTTAAATTTATTTCTTGGTAGTAAACTGATTAATTATTTCTCACTAACTTTCCACATCCGCTCTTGATTGTACTGTGGATAAAAACCATAAATTACAATTAGCTGTATTAGAGCAAAGCTATTTTAACGACGCCTGCAACTTTACAGCGATAAACCGCACGGCGTTACAGTATTGCAGAAAGCATATGTAAAGTTGAAGGCGTGAAGATTGTTATGATATACAATCAATGGGGTTCCAGACTATTAATATTATTGAAACGAAATGTCAATAACGTGATTCTACTGATAGGACTAGATAATACAACAAAATCACCAGAGAGATCAAAAAATAATGTTTATTCAAAAATCACTTCAGTAATTATAATTTAAAAACTAACGTGTAATATTTTATTAAATACAGTACCGGGGAGATGAAACACGTTCGTTTATATTTGATTAATTTTTTGGGTGAAAAATATGTATATATGCAATACTTATTCAATGGTTCAAATTACTTTTTCCAAGAAATCATGTGTTAATTCTTTTACCTTGTGGAACTGCTACTTTGACAGTTTCCTTTTTAATTTATTCGCAGCTGTTATGATTCTTTTATTTTTATTTGAAACTCCGTAAGCCCAAAGTTAAAATTTCCAATTTTTAAATGAGATTTTCAATAAAACTTGAATTCTCTTAGGTTTGAGGCTTTTACCAATCGATTTTTGAGGTCTAAGACCCAATAATCTAAATGTTTAACAAAATCGTTCCGCTGAGTTCCGAGATACATTTTGCAGACAGACAGACAGACACAGCTCGTATTAGATTATAGGATTTTAGCGTTAAATTTAAGACCACGTGAACGAAGATGCGGGTACAAACTAGTGAAGATATAAACCCGATATTTTTAATGTAAAGCCTATTAACCATCTTCACCAATGCGGACATGCATTGTGGACAATCAGCTGTTCTATTACCAGCTGTTTCACGGGCAACAGTCATCTGAGTTATTATCAGCTGATTATGTCCCGCGAGGTCAAGGTGGCCGGTATGTCACCGTCATCAGCTGCTAATCACAGGCAATGGACCATTACACTATTATCACACGCTTGTAATTCACTTTGATAATAATAATAAATCGTCAATTGTCACTTGACCTTGATCGCTTCTTTTCCTTCTTGTAAATCATTGGATTATGGTGCTTACCACAATTTAGTGTGGTTTTACCAGTTTTAAATAGATCTAAGTGTGAGCCACCGCAGTTTGTGGAGCGGAAAAGAACTAGTCGCTGAAATTTAACGAGTTAACAAATTGAATCAAGTCAATAATTGGTCAGGATTCTAAAATTAATAAACTTTTATTTTTTAATTCGCTTATAATTTATCAGCAACAATAGATACGCAAATTAAACGAACTATTACTTTTACTCCAGTGACTTAAATTAATAGATTCAGTTAGAATATCGAACAACTCTTTACTGCTGTTCAGTGAACGAGAAACTTTCCTCAACAGTGCACCAACCTATCAAAATCACCGGGTCGCGTTTCCGACACAAATAACTAAGCAGTGTCGTTACCGGTACTCCCAATAGACCTTGGTTTTACCATAATTCTGGAAGCTTTTAAATGATCTTTTGATGGAGGTTTTGAACTAAATTGTACACAATAGATTTTTTTTAATATAAACACAGCTGTTGTGTACATAAGTACACAACAAGAAGTATTTAAATCAGTAATTTAATTTGTTGGCAATATTTTATGATTTTATTCTGACCGAAATCATAAATGAAGTTTTTTAAACAAAATCATATTTACCAAATGAAAATAGTTTTGCAGAAGCATGAATAAACAATTAATTGTAAGTTATATAAGTATTAAAATTGTCTAATCAAACAATTATAAAATTTCAATAAATTATTAAAATTTGCTCGCCAAAAAAAATGGTCGGTGTTAATCACAAAATTTATATAACTCTCGAACATTTGACGAATAAAAGACAATAACTCCCAGACATTTTGATAAACAAAGAAGACACATTTAGACAAAGAAACATTACGAAAAGATACCTTAATGTATTAAAAGAGTTAGGGTTAAAGTTATTTTTTCCCCACGGAACCAAGCTTGCTACGAGGTCAGTTACTTTATTAGCAGTAACTTCACCAGTTACAGTTACAGTATAAACAATCGCGCAGTAAACAATATTGTCCTTATTGATTCCTTCACATAAAGGTCAAAGGAAAGAACAACAAAACAGTCAACCGAGCCAAATGTCGCGTAAAAGTCGCAAGTTTTAAAGGAAAGTTTCCTGAACTGCTGTTGAACTCTTTCTTTATTTGTTCGACCGACGAACTTTCAGTTTCGGGCCAGTTTAACCTATGACTTCAGTGCGGGAGAAAAAGGGAGTTTTACAAGAACTACACCCAAGGAACACACTCCGGGGACCGAGCTTTGCTTGAGAATGTCGCTTAGTTTGTTTAATCCTCCGACCCTTTTCAGAATAGGAGAATAGTTCTCTGTTTAATTTAATTTTCTTTTACAGTGGACCTATTTAGATCAATATAACACATTAAATTTTAAGGACAGTACCTGGGGGACCGAGATTTGCTCGGGGAAGGTGAGGCAGTTTGCTTATATGGCTCTGAATAATTTTTCCACCACGCCCCCTGCTGACGAGCAGACATTGCTTAGCTCATTTACCACTTTTCTGCATGTTTAAGGCCGCTCCAGTTGTTATTACAGCTCAATGTCCCTTTGATTCATTTTGGTCATGACCAACCTAAATGTAATCTTCGTTCAATGGTTTCAGTCACTGTTCTCAGGAAACCACATGTTAATACTTAAACTACATGAGTATAACAGTTCTCTGACTGATTATAAACATCTGATTTGAATCTTTTGTTTCGATTTTAAACTCCATAAGCCCAATGTTATTTTTTTTAACTTTTCAAATTTGTTTAAATTGTTTTAGTTTTCCTGGAGATGAGACCTGTCTAGAACTAATGTTTATCCAGAAATGAGTTAGTTACAACATTTTAAGCAAATCATCGGTGACATTTTTTAGATCAGAGTCCCAAGCAAACCATATTCAGAGTGTAAGATTTATCCACCACATTCTTTTGATTTTTATTCAATTTGGCTGTAAGCAAAATTAAATCAGATGGTTGTGATTTATAACCCAGTCGACAGGTTAGACTTTGTATACAAAACGGCAAAAAACTGGCTGGCACTCAACTTCTACTTTACTTTTTATGGTATAACTTATAAAACCTATATTGCAAATATTTCCATCTAGTCGGCCAGTTGCATGTTATGTAATAGTGAAAACTAAAGAATTTCATTTTGTCTACCTCGATGGTTTCAACACAACCGAGGGGACGGGGAGGTGGGGATGGGGGATGGGGGGGAGGTTGGGGACTGAGCTTTGCAAAATTGAAATACAACATTAGTTGACGGTTTGGGTAATACTCCGACTACAAAACAATTTAATTTTGACATCCATCTTTATCTGTTCTCTTGTTTAAATGCCTGTACTTTTCAAATCAACGAGTCATGCAAAACTACAGTACTTTAAATAATGTTGGAATTTCAACCCTGCCATGCCTTTATATATTTCAAACTATTGCTTTCCAAACTTAAATGTTTAAATGGACAGATTTTAGAAAAGGACATTCATATTTATTATATTGGAAAGTCCAATCTCTTATGGCCACAACAACAGACTCTTCCATCTTCCATCACATGCACGCGTGACGTTTATAAACAAATTAACAAAGTACTACCATAGATTAATCCTTAAGAGTATGATTAATCTATGATAGTATGTAGCCTAAACAGTTTGAAAGCAACTCAAATATATTTAGACAGTTTTTAATCTTAAACTAGCCATTGCCCCGTTCTCCGCACGTTTTAAAAGTTTATTTACTTTATAATCAGCTGACTACATAAATACAATACTCTATAAGATTAACGTTGGAACTTTGAAATCCAATGGGGACTGTATTTTAGTGAGTCGTTCGCGTAATGTGGTAAAGGCGACGGACTCTGAAACCAAGGCAACGGTCCTGTCGTTGGTTCAAATCCCAGTCCTGGCAGTCAATCAATGTACAACTCATTCTGCACCGGCTCGCTCCTTGCTTTGCTTTGTTCCACGCACAGATCTACAGTCTATGTTGGCGAATAAGGCATAAAGAGGCTGCCAACCTCTTTAAAAAAAAGTAAATGAGTAAACGTTTAAACTATAAATTTCTGTGTTGTTTAGGCCATCGCGATACTCATCAACATTTCTCATTGTTCACATTACTAAACCGTTGTTGATGTTGTTCCAGAGAGGACATGGAGAAAGTGAACATCAACTTCCACGACAACGGCACCGTGTCGTTCCAGCACCGCAAGATCCTGGAGTTCGTTCCCGAGCTGTCCGTTGACAAGAACCTGAGAATTGTCGTGCCAAACATCCCTCTACTGGTGAGACACAACTCCTCCGTCCTCCTATGTATGATAGGCTAAAGAAATGTTTGTACCACCGATTTCTCGGATATGCGGCATCGTAGAATTATGAAACTTGGCACACTTATTAGTGAATTTCCTATGGAAAGTTAACTATTAGCATGACCCGCACGGTGAAACTTAAGCCCGGGACCACCATAGAAGTTTCTAACGTGACCCCCCTGAACACGATTTGAGGGGTCGTTCAAAATTGTATATATATAATTGTGTTTGGACTCTAGCAGTCGGATTTTATGTCCGATTTACTTCAAATTTGATAGGTATATTCCTTTCTATAATCAGTTGGACAATTTTGTTGGGCAAAATAATCGGAAAATTATAAACCCCTTTTTTGGAAATTAATCTTTCAAATTTCGAGTTTTTGGGCCCAAATAGGGTCAGAAAAGCCCTGGTTGTAAAATTAATGTATGTAAAAAAGTGGGAATTAGTAAGGTGAAACTTTCAAGCCCTCTCTCGTCATTCTAGCATAAATATTTGCCGAGTAATTAAAGAAAATGTGTATCGACCAAACACAGTACGTTGTCTTATGGGGGTTATACATCAGAAAAGTCTGTTATTCATTTGTTGCTGTGCTTTTATCATCCCCAGCAATCTCACGCCTACTTTCAAGCCTGACTGGACCTTCTCCTAACCTTATAATGTGCAAAATTGTATTCCCAGCATTTACTCCTGTAAATGAAACCAGGAGCATCAGAACAGCCATAAAATAAATGTTTTCAGATTTTAAAAAAACTTGGAATCAATATATGTTTTACACTGATTTTGAGTTTTAAAAGTTTGTTTTGTGGAAATTCACTTCCCTCACGTCATGCGAACTCGTTTAGTATTATTATGTGTCGAATGTAAATAATTTTTTGTTTGGGTGTGTAGGGCTATTCCCTTGTCTTTCAAAGTTTACATATTATCGCTATGGGAGCATGTGTTCTGCTTTTCGTATTTGTTTATGATTTTAATTTGATTTACTAAACAGCTGTGTTATTCAAATAAATATGTAGCACGTTAGCAAGATCAGATGATTCATAAATATAACATTTTACTTATTACTGGAATGGTAACATCCTTCGCTTATCCTTTTAACTCCACAACAGCAAGAACAGATAATTCAGGACTAATGTAAAGAGAAAATATTACTAACAACTGGAATGGTAACACTCTTCTCTTAACCCCTTCTCCATTTTAACCCTACATTAAAAAACTTAAACCTGCTTGCAAGAGGGGAGGATGAGGTGGAGAGGTTTCACACATAAATAAATACCCCCGTAGCAGCAAACCTGCGTACTCAGCGAATTTCCAATGCATATATATGTATCTTAATACCACATAAAGCCACATACCAAGTTTCATCAATATACATTCATAAATAAACTATTTATGACATTTTAATTATTCTCCATAAGAAAAACATGGCGGCTGAGTATGCAGGTTTGCTGAAGCAAGGAAGAAAAAAAATGGGGTTTTATACAAATATTAATATAACTCAATGAGGTAAAGCCATGTACCAAATTTCACTAATTTATGTTCATAATTAAGGGAGATAACACGTTACTTATTCTCCATAAGAATAACATGGGAGCTGAGTACGCAGGTTTGCTGCTACGGGTACTATCGGCCAAAAAATGTTTTTTATTGCAAATATCAATATACCACAACGATATGAAGCAATATACCAAGTTTCATCAGGAAAATTTGATAAATAAGCGAGATATACAGTTTTTATTATTCTCCATAAGAATAACATTGGACAACATACTGCGTTTAGCACTTTCAATATCTCTGTAACCATTTGACGTAGAGCAATGATCAAAACACCTAATTGCGCGTCTTTTTAATCTGATTCTAATGGGAAAAAATAATATTTGACTTTTTCAAAAATTATATGTAAAAAACTCAAAAAACCAATTTTTGGGGTACAAAAACCCCCAAAATACCACTTCGAATAGGTCGATCTGTCTGGTTTTCAAACTTAAAGTCATAAATGCTGCTTTACACGTTTATACCAAATTTCGTCAAAATCGAATTATTTTTACGAGAGTTATCGTGCTCACGGACACACATATATATATATATATACAGTTTTGAATGAATGGTGTTTTTGGGGTCTGGGGACCTCAAAACGAAAAGTTATCATAGTCCCGGGCCTAGGTCTTACGATGCCGACTACGGTAATAGCTTCTTCCCTATAGGGGAAATTCGCTAAAAGGCTACTAATTACTGGAATGGTAAAGCCCTTCAGCTATTCGTTTTAACTCCACTTTAAACAAAACTACCTGGGGTGATGGTGGGGGGGTGGAGGGAGGAAGAGAAAGAGAGAGAAAGGGAAATAAGCACAACAGAACCTACTAGATATTAATTTTTTACAAATATTCGCCAAATAATATTCGACCATTGGGCGGTCTCTAGTATAACACGGTTGAAACGCCAAGTTCTCAGTAGCCAACTTCAAAACCAATTTGTGTGTCAAATTAAAGGGGATAGTGCATATATTTGCCGAATATCAGAATTCACGATCGTTGTTAGGTCTATGCCCCACAGCCTTTCAAAAGTTGCAACATTAAGCTTATGGAAGAACTTAAATTGAGCATTTGATAGCAGTTAAGGTAACAAAACAGTACAGAAGCAAGATCAGCTGTTTTAAGCTTCTGGAATTGCATCACAATTTAAACCGCTCGAATTTGAAATCTAGTACGGGCTAATGTAAGATTTTTGAATGCAGGCGTTTTGTAAGGTTTCAGGAAATAATTTGTTCGATTCTGGATTTTTTAAATAGGTTTTTTAATTCTAATAATTTGCTTTTAAATCTTGAAAAAAAACATCATAATTAATATCCAAACTCGATCAGCTCAAAATATAATTCAACCTAATATTACCGTCCTTAACAAGAATATTGAAGTCATGGATAGCATTAAATTTTTAGGATTAGAAATAGTAAACACACTCAACTGGAACCATCATGTTGAAAAGTTACTAACGAAAATTTCTTCTGGCCTCTACGCATTGATTAGGTTAAAAAATTATTGTGAAAAAGAAACTCAGAAAATAATTTATTTTTCTTATATCCATTCAGTGATACCTTTTGGGATATCACTGTATGCTACAACAACTAAAAATAATTTAAATGCCATTTTGATAATTCCAAAAAAAAACTAAAAGAATAATTTGTAACTTAAAACCCAGAACTTCAGTGAAGGAAAATTTCAATTCAGAAAACATCATGACAGTTTATGGAATGTATGTTTTTGAAACAGTTTTATCCTTAAGAAATAGATTTCAGGAAATGGAGCTGGTTGGTAATAATCATGAACATAACACCAGAAATCGGGGACGCCTCGCAATAAGCTCTCACACTCTGCAAATTTTCAAAAAAAAAACTAAATATGCTGGTTCAAAATTTTACAATAAAATCCCAAAAGATATCACAGATGAGGTCTCAAGTAAAAGATTCAAAATTAAATTAAAGCAGTATCTCATCAACAAAGCTATGTATTCTTTCGAAGAGCTGTAGTTTTCATTACTATATTAAATTCTAAGACCTACACAGTTGTTTAAAATTATTCAATAATGAAATAAGACACTATTCATGTATGTATGTATTACTACAAACGAATAAAGATATTTGGAATTGAATTGAATTGTATACAACTGTTTCCAGAAAAACCCAACTGAACCATTTAAAATAGAATATTACAAAGAACAATATAAGATTTAAATACCCCCGTAGCCGCAAACCTGCGTACTCAGGCAATTTCCAATGCATTTGTGTGTATCTTAATATCACATAAAGCCACATACCAAGTTTCATCAAAATACATTCATAAATAAACTATTTATGACATTTTAATTATTCTCCATAAGAATAACATGGCGGCTGAGTATGCAGGTTTGCTGAAGCAAGGAACACAAAAAGTGGGGTTTTATATAAATATCAATATAACTCAACTAGGTAAAGCCACATACCAAATTTTATTAATTTATGTTCATAATTAAGGGAGATAACACGTTACTTATTCTCTATAAGAATAATATGGGGGCTGAGTACGCAGGTTTGCTGCTACGGGAACTATCGGCCAAAATATATTTTTTAGTGCAAATATCAATAGACAACAACAATATGAAGCAATATACCAAGTTTCATCAGAATACGTTGATAAATAAACTAGATCTACAATTGTTCTTATTCACCATAAGAATAACATTGGACAACGTACTGTGTTTAGCACTTTCAATATCTCTGTAACCATCTTACGTAGAGAAATGCTCATAACACTAAAATGTGCGTCTTTTTAAGCTGATTCCAATGGAAAAACTAAAATTTGACTTTTTCAAAAATTATATGTAAAAAATTTTAAAAAAATATTTTTGGGGTACGAAACCCCCCACAATATCTCTTCGGATAGTGCGATCTGGCTGAGTTTCGAACTTAAAGTCATAAATGTTGCTTTACACGTTTAAACCAAATTTCATCAAAATCGGATAATTTTTACGAGAGTTATCGTGCTCAAGAACACACACACACACACACACACACACACACACACACACACACACACACACACACACACACACACACACACACACACACACACACACACACACACACACATATATATATATATATATTATAAAGAAGAGGTGGTTTCTGTCCGTCTGTCTGATGTTCCGGGTGAACGCAAAAACTACTGAACCGACTGGCCTGAATCTTTACACAAAGGCAGATCTTGAACCCATGCAACACATAGGCCTATTCACTTCCTTAAAATCCCCTCGGTCTACGCCCCGTGAATGTCCTAAGTTTCAATGTTTACATTTCAGAAGAAAGTAAACATTCAGAAACTGTAATGCGGGAAGTGCCATGTGTTCAGTGTCGAGTGTGAATGCAGAATTAATTATGTGAGTTTTTAGTAGAATTATCTTTGGTTTAAATCTAAAGGAACTATATAATTCTGTTACGAAGTACTCATATTTTTGCTTATTTTAAATATCCACATTAATACTCAGTTTTATTGGGTTTTAATTTTGTTTTTCTGTTTTTAAGTTACATAACCTTACTCTGGTTTTATTCTTCTGTTTGTTTATCTTTTTGTTTACAATCCCTAATCTTTGTTAAAAAGGAATTTACTATGACTGGCTGTTCCAGTAATATGTCTGACCATGACTATTGTTCGTTTTCTAATCCTAAACAACAACAAAATGTTAACGAAAGCGTTGACAATCAGAGCCAATTAAAGATAATTCCTAAATTTGATTTTGGCGCGGATAAACAACTTGATGGTGTCTGGCAGACTGCGCCTGGTACTAAAAGAAATCAACTAATTGTCAACCCTCCAATTTCAAAGAAAGCCCGTCAATTATCTTCTGCTACCACAGTTGAAACACAAAATATGTTCCAACCCCTCAATGAGACACAAAACATGGATGAATCTAATCCTGATCTATCGGATAAAAAGGAGGTTAAGCCTCCACCGATATTTATACCTGATATTACAAATACAAATGATCTCATCAATCGAATCTGTAATTTCAAAGAACGAGTACACATATAAATGCCTTAGTGAAAATAAAGTAAAAATCTGTCCTTCGACTATAAGCTCATACCGACTTTTAGTTCACAAACTGACTGAACATAAAGTTAGTTTTCATACTTTCCAAGTCAAACAAGACAGAGCTTATAGAGTTGTTCTTAAAAATATGCATTTTTCAACGGACTTGAATGACTTAAAACTGTCTATAGAGGAAAGTGGTCATAAAGTGCGTAACATTGCAAACATTAAGCACTTTAAAACCAAAGCCCCTCTTTCAATGTTTTTTGTGGATCTTGAACCTAGTGACAACAACAAAGAGATATATAAGACCCAATACTTATTAAATGCCAAAATTGTCTTTGAACCCCCTAGGAAAAAATCTGAAATCGTCCAGTGCAAAAAATGTCAAAAGTATGGACACACGAAATCTTATTGCTGGTATCAGTTTCGATGTGTAAAATGCGGCCAGAATCATGACACGCTGGCCTGTAAAAAATCCCCTTCGGAACCGCCAAAATGTGCCTTATGTGAGGGAAATCACCCCGCAAACTATAAGGGATGTGTCGTATATAAAGAAATAAAAATCAAATCGTACCCTCCCTTGCGTCAAAAATCTTTTGACAATCCAGAATCAAGTCTTACTGAGAATGTCCGAGATAGACGTCCATCTATACCTGGCTCTCGTTATCCCGATGGCCCTAAGGAAGAAAACAACACAATGTACCCTCCTTTGTATCAGAAATCACTTAACAAGTCAGCTCCTACTGAATGTGTCCAAAGTGAACGTCTGACCATACGTACCCCATGTGATCAAAATGACAGACCTCAAACATACGCTCAAGCTACAACTCGCAAAAATCACACACAAACGACAGACAATTGTAATCCAAGCAACCTAGAACAAACAATACAATGTTTCATTGATAAATTTGAAAAATTGTTGCTACAACAGACTCAACAAATAGGTACTCTGATGAACCTACTAACCACTGTTATAAATAAATTAACATGAACTCTTTTCTAAGAATAGCTCTTTGGAATGCCAACGGCTTGGTAAATCATTGCCAAGAACTTAAATTGTTTATTGCTCAACAGAAAATAGATGTATGCCTAATTTCCGAGACTCATTTCACTGATAGAAGTTTTTTCAATATTTCAGATTTTAATGTTTACTGTTCTAACCACCCTGGTAATAGGGGGCATGGAGGTACAGCTGTGTTGGTTCACAAAAAAATCAAACAATATGAACTTCCTAAAATCCAAAATAACTTTTTGCAAGCTAGCTCTGTTGTTTTAGAAGATGAAAATAACAGTTCTCTGACATTGTCGGCGGTCTACTGTCCTCCACCCCATATCATTGATAAAGATCAATTCAAAGATTATTTTTCGTCTCTCGGCTCAAAGTTTATCGCAGGGGGTGATTACAATGCCAAACATACGTATTGGGGCTCAAGGCTAATAAATCCTAGAGGAAGGACGCTTTTAAGAGCCGTATCAGAAGGTGGACTCGATTGTCTTTCATCAGGACAACCTACATATTGGCCTACAGACCGAAACAAGATTCCAGATTTATTGGACTTCTTCGTTTTAAAAGGTATTTCACAAAACTATGTTCATGTTCCATCTTCTCTTGACCTCTCGTCTGATCACTCTCCTGTACTCATGACATTCAGTAGTTCAGTTTGCTTAAAAGAAAAGCCCTCATCTCTTTATAACAAATTCACTGATTGGGAATGCTTTAGGAGAACAATTAGCAACAACGTTGACTTAAAAATACCACTAAAATCCCCAAATGACTTGGAGGAATCAATTAACTACTTTAACACTACTATTCAGACAGCAGCTTGGGAGGCAACTCCGAAATCGGAGGCTTTCAAGACAAAATGTTTCAACTATCCTATCTTCATAAAAAAGAAAATTGCAGAAAAGCGAAGACTACGGAGGATTTGGCAAAATACCAGAAGTCCAATCGACAAGAATAGATTTAACAATGCAGCTCAAACATTAAAAAGGAGTTTGATGAAGCTAAAAAACGAATGGTTTGATGATTATACTAAAAACCTGTCTCCTACCGAAGCCACTGATTATTCGCTGTGGAAGTCTACAAAGTATTTGAAACACCCTATACAACATATTCCACCTTTACAAGCAGGAAATGGTGCTTGGGCTAAGACAAACACTGAAAAGGCATCTATCTTTTCAGATTATTTCTCCGAAGTATTTCAGCCTTTAACGCCAAATCCCCCAAATGATGATAGTGAAATTCTTGAGTTTTTGGACTCACCTCTTCAATTATCTCTACCAATTGTGTCATTTACCCCTACTGAAGTTTCAAATACAATAACTAAAGAAGTAAACTTAAATAAAGCTCCGGGTTACGATCTCATTACTGGGAAGATTCTTAAGGAATTACCAAGAAAGGGTATATTATTACTAACATTTATATTAAATGCAATATTACGTCTACAATACTTTCCAATACAACTTAAAGTAGCACAAATAATTGTTATTCCCAAACCAGGCAAGCCACCAAATGAAGCTTCATCATATAGGCCTATTAGTCTGCTACCCATGGTATCTAAATTGTTTGAAAAGTTAATTCTAAAAAGATTAAATACTGCTATTAGTGAGCAAAATTTGATTCCTGATCATCAGTTTGGTTTCCGCAAGCAACACTCTACCATTGAACAAACTCATAGACTTGTAGATGAGATAAAAAATACATTTGAGTCCAAAAATGTCTGTTCTGCCGCTTTTCTGGATGTACAACAAGCGTTTGACAAAGTTTGGCACACAGGACTTTTTTATAAATTGAAGAAGGTTCTTCCTCATTCTTATTTTAGTTTGTTACAATCATACTTATCTGAAAGGTTTTTCCAAATTAAATTTGATAATGTATTGACCGAACTAAAGCCAATTCAATCTGGAGTTCCCCAAGGTAGTGTTCTTGGCCCTATCTTGTATTTGATATATACTTCTGATATTCCCTCAGGTGAAGACGTCACAGTCGCTACATTTGCGGATGATACTGCAATATTGTGTAGCCATGAAAACCCCCAAACTGCCTCAGATAATTTACAAAATTATCTGAATGACTTTCAAGCTTGGCTAAAGATTTGGAGGGTTCGGGTTAATGAAGCTAAATCCACCCATATCACCTTTACTCTTAGACGAGTAGACTGTCCCCCCGTATTTATAAACAACGTTGCCTTGACTGAAGTTGAAAGTGTTAAATATTTAGGAATTCACATTGATAAAAGACTAAATTGGAAAAATCATTTATGGTGTAAAAGACAACAAATGGAACTAAAAATTAGAAAACTCAATTGGCTAATCTGTGGAAAATCTAAATTATCATTGACTAACAAAATTACATTGTACAAAAGTATGATAAAGCCTATGTGGACATATGGTATACAGCTGTGGGGAACAGCAAGCCAATCTAATATTGAAATTTTGCAAAGATTCCAGTCAAAAACATTGAGAAAAATTATCTGTGCTCCTTGGTTCGTTTCAAATAAGACTATTCATGAAGATCTGAAAATTCCAACCATAAAAGAAGAAATTACACGATACAGCCAGATTAACCAAAGAAAATTAGAACAACATCCAAATTATTTAGCTGTTACCCTCCTTGACAATAGCGAGTTTACTAACAGGCTCAAGAAAAATGTTAAAGTGCTTGAACTGCCATACAGATTTACTTAATATTTTGAATTGGAAGAATGTTTGATGCAAGATCTGTTATTGGACAGCAACTTGCCCATGTTATGTAATTTATTTTATCTTTTTTGCTGATTGTTCCATCCTTTTTGAACAGATTGTAAAATATCAAATAAAGTTATAAAAAAAAAAAAAAAAAAAAAAAAACTGTAATGCGAACAGCTGAGGACACTTTCAAATGACAGCTTAAAGAGCAGAAGCAAGAACAGCTGTTTCAAGCTAACTAAAATGCAAATTGCATTGACTAAAGAACGGGTAAAGAAAACCCCTGTGCGAAGAACGGGTACGTCAGCTAGTATATATATATATATATATATTAAATTAAATTCACATAGAAGGGCTACTATATGATAGATGAAAAATAAGTAACATGAGTACCCTGGAGATAATATCTCCAGGGTACTCATGTTACTTATTTTTCATCAATATATATATATATATATATATATATATATATATATATATATATATATATATATATACAGTTTTGAACGAATGGTGTTTTTGGGGTCTGGGGACCTCAAAACGAAAAGTTATCATGTTTCCGGGCCTAGGTCTTACCATGCCGACTACGGTAATAGCTTCTTCCCTATAGGGGAAATTCGCTAAAAAAACTCTTTTATATCGGAATACAGTCGAGTCTCACAAACTCGCCTCCCGACAACTCGCCAGGCCAGGAAACTGTACGCCTCCATCGTTTTGCCATCGTATCTAACGCGCTTCACTCGGCCATTCTTCACGCGCTTCTGTTGTTTTGGTTGTTCACGGAAAATCTGACATTTCCTTAGTCTGTCTCTTGGTTTTACGTATAATGTAATGTTTATGGGTTGTATATGTTTCGTGGTACATATACAGTACTGTAATGTGTTTTAATATGATATCATACACTGTAACTCCAGAATGTATACTGTTGCCAAACTCGACAGGATCTAAGTCCACATTTATGAGACTACTGTATGAGTCGCCTTAAGTCATGACACACCGACGCATGAGTCATGACGCATGGGCTCTTTATATAGCACACGAATGAAAATCTTCCAAGCCGGCTTACTTTTGTTGTTATGATTGCGAAATTCCCACATTTACACTGATGAAACGCGATAAAAACATTTCCTGTGAGGATCAATTGATATCGCAAAAAGTTAAAATTGTTAAATAACAACTGACATGGAGTAATCACTCCGTTTAACTCACGTCCTGTTGTCAAACATTCTTGTTGTTGCTATCTGATTGCTTTGTTTTTGCACGGTAGTTTTTGTACGTGAGCATTTCCTCATTTTGTGAATATCTATGTTTCAAATATTTTTCTCAAGATTCATTATAACAAAATGAAATCATTTGGCATAAAACATTCAGCAATATTACTATCCAGCATTTCATATATGATAGCTTAATCAATCCGCATTTATAACTGAAGATTTGCGTGACAACCGACTTTCAGTGTTGCAAAGCTCAATCCCAAATTCACAAACCATGGATAAGAACGGACCTTACCACATTTTAATGGATTTCCCCTATAGGGAAGAAGCTATTACCTTAGTCAGCATTGTACAACCTAAGACCCTGGGAACTTTTCTTATTGAAGTCCCTAGAGGTCAAATATACCATTCTCATTAAAATTTGAATATACATTAAAAATACCCCTGTCGCAGCAACCCTGCATACTCAGCGAATTTCCAATGGAGATATAAATGTCTTAATACTACATAAAGCCACTTACCAAGTTTCATAAAAATATATTCACAACTAAGCAATACATACAATTTTAATTATTCTCCATAAGAATAACATTGGGGCTGAGTACGCAGGTTTGCTGCAACAAGGAACACAATAAATGGGTTTTTACGCTAATATCAATAGAACTTAACTAGGTGAAGTAATATACCAGTTTTTAGCGAATTTCCCCTATAGGGAAGAAGCTATTACCGTAGGTGGCATGGTAAGACTTAAGCCCGAGACCACGATAACTTTTTGTTTTGAGGTCCCCAGATGCCAAAAACACTATTCGTTCAAATTTATATATAGGTATATATATATATATATATATATATATATATATGTGTCCGTTACCGCGATAACTTTTGAAAGAAGCGCCCGATTTTTATAAAATTTGGCACAAATGTGGAGAGTAACATTTATGACTTTAAGTTCGAAAACCAGATTGATCGGTTTATGGGAAGGGGGTTTTATGGGGGTTTAAAATTTTCCAAAAATCAGTTTTTTGAACTTTTTACCCTAAAATTTTAAAAACACTAGATTTTGGTTATAGCCATTTTGTAGAGCTTAAAAAAACAAACAATTTAGTATTTTTAATCATCACGCTAGGTTTAGTGGTTGTGGAGAAAAGTCAAAAAATGTGTCCATAAAATTTCCCATGTTAATCTTATGGGAATACGGTTTTTAGATTTTCCTCAGATAATTTCACTAAAAACTCCACATTTCTTTCTACCAATCAGTTTAGCTCTACAAAACAATCATTTTGGCGTTTTAATTGTTGTTTTACGTCCAACCGTTGCAGTGATATTCAAAGTGGTAAACACAGTACGTTGTCCAATGTTATTCTTATGGAGAATAAATAAAATGTTATATTTTGATTATTTATGTATGTATATTGATGAAACTTGGTATGTGGCTTCAACTAGTTGTGGTATATTGATAACACAAAAAAAGTTTTTTGTTGATTTTTCCCGGTAGCAGCAAACCTGCATACTCGGCCCCCATGTTATTCATATGGAGATTAAGTAAAGTTTTATACCTCCCTTAGTTATGAACCTAAATTAATAAAACTTGGTATCTAGCTTCACCTGGTTGAGTTATATTGATAATTGTAAAAAAGCACATAACTTATCTTCCTTGATGCAGCAAACCTGCGTACTCATTTATAATGTTATTCTTATGGAGAATAAATAAAATGCTATATATCACTTATTAATGAATGTATTTTTGTGAAACTTGGTAAGTGGCTCTAGGTAGTAGTGATACCCATATATTTGCATTGGAAATTCGCTGAGTACGCAGGTTTGCTGTGACAGGGGTATTATTCATTTATGTTCATAATTAAGAGAGACATAGCATTTAATTATTCTCTATAAGAATAACATGAGGGTGAGTACACAGGTTTGCTGCTACGGGAGCCTTTGGCAAAAAATTGCTTTTTTCAACAAATATCAATAGACCACAACCAGATGAAGCCGTATACCAAGTTTCGTCAGTGTATGTTCATAAATAAGTGAGATATAAAATTTGTCTTTTCCTCCATAAGAATAACATTAGACAACGTACTGTGTTTAGCACTTTCGATATCTCGGTGACCAATTGACGTAGAGGAATGATCAAAATACCGAATTGTGTGTTTTTTAAGCTGAATCCAATGGTAACAACTAATATTTGACTATTTCAAAAATTATATGTAAAAAGTTGAAAAAACCCATTTTTGGGGTAAAAAACCCCCCCAAAATGCCACTTCGGATAGAGCGATCTGGCTGGTTTTCGAACTTAAAGTCATAAATTTTGCTTTACACGTTTATACCAAATTTCATCAAAATCGGATCATTTTTACGAGTTATCGTGCTCACGGACACACACATATATATATATATATATATATATATACATATACATATACAGTTTCGAACGAATGGTGTTTTTGGGATCTGGGGACTTCCAAACGAAAAGTTATCATGGTCCCGGGCCTAGGTTTTACCATGCCGACTACGGTAATAGCTTCTTCCCTATAGGGGAAATTCGCTAATATAATGGACATGGATATAATGTGTTCATGAGTTTGAATTCTGTCAAGAAAAAGGTCAGATTTTCAGGGACGTACTCAGGGGGGGACAACTTCCTCGGGGCCCGGCCTCGTCAGGGGGGGCCCAGCCGGGCCGGTGTCTAATAAAAGGTCACAACTTGGATCCGGACAAGGGCCCATACCATCAGGCTTGCCCAGGGGCCTGTGAAAGCTGAGTACGGCCCTGCAGATGTGCTAAGCCTAGTTTCTCTTTACAAAAATCAGTGTTATTCCTTACAAAATTCCCTAGGCTATTTAAATATAGCTCACAAATGATCTTCTTTGACTTGTTAATAAATATACTTGTATTTGTGGTCTCCTTTACTTTATTGTAGTGAGTAGAATGTATTTGGTATTTATTCTGGATGTCAACAAAAGGTAGGTGTACAATTTCTAAGATTTCTTTAACTATTTGAATAAAATACAAAGTTACAGAGGAACAATACAATATTTATTTATCTATTAGTACAATTATGTTTCAAAATGTTCTCAATTAAAGGGATTTACAATAATATACAACTCAGGGGGAACAGTTACAATGTGTGGCCTAGCCTAGAAGGTAAATGACAAATATACTGGTAGGCCTAAAACTAAATGTTCATATTTTGGGTTCTAAATGGGGTTTCTTTACAAATAAGGGCTCTTTTTCTCAGGGGGGAGTATCGTGCTGACTTGAATAACGTTTGGGATGATATTTGAAAGAATATTAAGTCCAATTAAGCTGATGTGTTGAAAAATTACAACAATGGAAATTTTGGTTGTTGTCCAAAAGGAGAGTCCAATGGTTTCACTGACTTTATGAATGGTTAAAATACTCAAAATTAAATTTGGAAAGATAGTTCAATATACAAATACTCTCTTGAGGTTACTTTAACTTTCAGAACATTATGCTTGTTCTATTTAAATGTCTGTATTCTTTCCAGTCCCTAAATAGAATACAATGGAAGGAGTTTACCAATCTGCTTACAAATGTTCTTCGCTCAAATACCAGTTTTTGGGGAAAATCAAATAAAAAGGAGTGAATTTAAAGATGGTATTAATTGAGCAGTAAGTCCCTAATAAAATGAGCACCAAGCAATGCAAAACTTAGGCCATACTGGGAAATTTAAAATAGGAACTATGTCCTTCACAGATTCTAGGTCTTAACACTATGGCATCTGGAGCAAGAAGAAAGATCTAGTAGAGATGAGGTCTGGAAGCATGGTCCATTGTTGAGAAGCACATGTTCACACAATTGTTAACACTGGTCACTGTAATTTAGATTCCTTAAGGACTATTTTTGAAAAGTATATTATATTAAATTTTAATTTTATTGCAATCCTCTCATATAACTTATATCTAAAATATTATTATTAACAAATATATTAACTTAAGTGGGTAGGCTATTATATGGGGATAGGCTATGAATAATTATTGGTGATTAAATTAATATAATACATATTATTATACAATTGCATAGATAAATAAACATTAAATATATAGAGGGGAATGTTTTCTGAGGAGTGATGATAATGGTGATTATGATTAGGCATGGACATAGGGCAATTGACACGAATAACACATTTAGGGGAAATTAATTAATTAGTACATTTATATGGAAACTTAAATATAAAATGACACATAATAGGAAAATTATTACTAAATGATGAATGAATGACATGTAATACTATAATTATCTCCTCAGAAATCTGTATGATATGAAATTAAAGACAGATTTCGATCAAGTATGAAATGGAATACATGAATTATTTAGTATGAAATACATTTACAGCTAGTTATGAGGTACATTAAATGATTGATGTTGGTTGGTGATAATACACTTCTTATTCTAAATTTACATAAACATAGGAACAATACATAAATGGGGAAATATGGGATGAGGGATTAAGATAGTTCATGACCGCACAGGGGGAATTGGGATTAAGGGAACATTTAATATAACAATTGTTTATTGGCATGGGGATGGAATTCTTCACTCGCATAATAACACTTTGGTTTATACACTGTTTGTTACAAGGGCAAAATTCACTGTTTGTAATCATCGCATTTATAAATAAATTGTTATTCAACACTGTTTTGGGGAATAATCACACTGTTCACACTTGGGGAATAGGGAAGGGGTACGCACTCGCGGTTAAGGTTCATGACGATCTCCTCATTTAAAATGATTACACTTGATGGATGATGATGATGATGAACTATTTACACTGTTTTAAGAGTTTATGTTGTCAGGGTCTTCTTCACTATATACATTATCCTCTTCTATTATCGGTTCTATATATCTTTTTAATGCAGATATGTGATATGGTCCAAATAAGATGTCTTCGTTTTCTCTGGTTACATGAAAAGTAGATTTTCCTAATATTTGCTTGATGACGAATGGTCCTTCGTACACCTCGAAAAGCTTTGCAGTTTCTCCATAAATAGCTCGGGAGAGGGGATGTGATTTTATTAGCACTTTATCGTTTATCTTTAATGTTTGTGGTTTTCGATTCTGATTTAACTTTGTTGATCTTTTAATTCGTTTGGCATCTAACCTGCGTTTAGCGATGAGTAACTTCTGTTCTATTGGAGTATCAATTATGAATGGATTTTCAGACAAGTATTTTTCCCAAAAGCGGTGGTCTCGAACGCCGAATTGTAGTTCGTTAGGAGTGAATCCGGTCGATTCATGATATAATTCATTGAGGCATGCATTAATATCAGGAATATATTTCGCCCACTTCTTGTGTTGACGGGAGCAATAGGTGCGTAGACATCTCTTAACTTCTCGAATAGGTCTCTCGGCAAGGTTGTAGCATGGGTGGTACACTGGATTGAAGATTAATTCGATATTATTTTGCTCCATCTTCTGGATGTATTCTCCGCTCTTGAATTGTGTTCCATTATCAGACTGGATTCTTTTAGGGTATCCATAATTTGGGAAGTGTTGAGTGAATAATTTATTTAATATTGTTTTAGTGGTGGCTTTTTGCATAGGGTATAACTTGATGAATTTGGTGAATATATCGATGACAATAAGTATATATTTAACGTTTGACACACTGGTAGGAAGAGGTCCGATGATATCAACGGCTAGCTGTTCATTCTTTCCTGTACATAGCACTCCTTTCGCTGTGGCCACTAGCGGTCGGTTGCTGATCTTACATTTCTGGCAGGTATCGCACGTAGATAAATATTTCCTTATGGTTCGATTCATGTTTCGAAATATGAAGGTTTCTTGTAATAATTGAAAGCATTTCTTGGCTCCGCAATGTAGGTAGAATAAGTGACATTCCCAAATGAGGTCTTGGATCATGCAGTGAGGTACAGCGATTAACCATTTATTTTTCAATTTTTGATAAAGGGTATTGTTATGAATGCGGAAATTATATGATAACTTTTGTGCGACTTCTGAATCTGGTTGTTTTTCTAATGTTTCAATTATGGGTTGGAGTTTGGTGTCTTCTCGCTGGAGTTGGGGTAAGTTTCTTAATGCGCTCTTCAGATTTTGATCGGGGATATTCTCAATGTAATGGATAGTTAATTCTCTTGGATTGTTGTATGAAATAGCGGATTGATCGATGGAGATGCGACTTAGCGTGTCTGCAGTGATGTTGTCTGTACCTTTACAGTGGACAATTTTGAAGTTATATTCCTGTATGGTGAGTATCCATCTTGCCAAGCGATTATTCAATAATCGGCACGTTTTTAAGAAAGTAAGTGCGTGGTTATCTGTTATTATAGTTAATTTCGTTCCCAGGACAATGTATCGAGACTTTTGTAGGCAATAAATGATGGCAAGGAGTTCCTTTTCAGTGGTGGTATACCTTTGTTCGACTGGTTGTAACGTTCTCGACATAAACATTATGGCAGCTTTCTCACCATTTTCTCGTAGTTGATACAAATGTCCGCCTATAGCATAGTCAGAAGCGTCAGTTTGTAAGAAGAATTCTTTAGATGGGTCTGGGTGTTTTAAGACGTTGGTTTCCAGAAATAGTTGTTTAATCTTCATAAAGGTGACATCATCTTCTTTAGTCCAGATAAATTTGTTCTTCTTTGAAGTTAATCGCATTAATGGTTGTGTGGTTGCAGAGAATTTATCTATGAATTTATTATAATAATGTATGCTGCCAAGGAAAGCTTTAAGTTGAGTTCTGTTTTTTGGTGTAGGGAAATTTAGCATCGGTTCTACTTTGCTCTGGTCCATGTGGAGTCCATCGTAAGTTAAGGTGTATCCCAGAAATGGTACAGAATTTTGGCAAAACTTTGATTTATTAAATCGAATGGTCATGTTGGCTTCTTCTAATTTGCTAAATATGTACTCTAGATGTTTCATGTGAGACTCGAAATCGGGTGAAATTATGCAGATGTCGTCAACGTAGATTGCAGTAAAATTCTCAGCTTCAGAATCGAATACATTGTCTAGCGCTCGAACTAAAGCAGCTTGTGATGTAGAGATACCAAATGGTGTCACAGTGTACTGGTATATCTTGCCTCTGAATTGGAATGCCGTATATTGTTTGGAATTTTCTGTTAATGGTATTTGCCAATATGATGCTGTCAGGTCGATACTACTTATAAATTTTGCATTTTTGCATTTTCCAAGGATCTCATTTACACTTCTGTTACATTCAAAATCAGGTATTATAATTTCGTTTGCTTTTCGGGCGTCAAGGCATAATCGTATTTCTCCCGTCTTCTTAATGACTGGAATTATTGGGTTGATAAAAGTGCTTTTACTCCTCTCAATTACACCTAAGGATTCCATTCTGTCGATCTCTTGTTGTACTGCATCTTGATATTGTTGAGGTACAGGATAAGTAGTGCTTTTAAAATGTTGTGGATTATCTACTCGTAACTCATGAGAATATTTGTTGCATATGCCTGGTTGTTCGGAGAAAACATGTTTATACTTATTTAATAACTGACTTAAAATTGTTTGTTCTTCTTTCTTGATATAATCATTTGATGCTAAAGATGTATTAATTTCTTCTTGTGTCAATGTGCTGTCGTTTATTGGATTTGTTTGTAACTCATTGAAGTTGTGTGCTGTGCTATCATATTTATCATATATTAAATCATCATTGTACTCATCGTACATCATATTATCACAATTATTATTCGTATTATTATTATTTGGCCTATGGCTATTATTAATTATTATTTGACATAACTGTCCTTCATGATGGCACATATTAAACTTCATTGTAACATTATCATTATTGATTTTCATATTTATTTCGTTTGTGTTGAAATTTAAATCCATTTTGAGGGCAGATAGAACATCGACTCCGAGAATTATGGGTTTTATTAAATGTGGCACTATCAAATATTCAATTAGCATCGTATGTTTATCAATGGTAGTGGGAACATATATTGTGCGGGAAACACGTTTAGACTTTTCTCCAATAGCTGTTTTGATAACGGTGTTATTCACTGGTAATTCTTCAAATGGTTGTAGCTTCATTTTATTTTCGTTGAACCAAGCTTCGGCTATACAAGTTACAGAAGAACCGGAATCAATTAAGGCATTAGTGTTGATATTGTTTAATGTTATATTGATTTCTGGACAGTTAATTTGTGTATAATTTGAATTGACATCATTTTCGTACTCATCTTCTAAAAGGAAATTTTTATCACATATTATGTTGTTGGACTGCATAAGATTTATAGAGTGATTGATGGTTTGACCGAGGATAGTGTAAGTAGGCGCTGTATTTAATGGGTGATCGCATGACAACATAACCCTTTCTCGGCCGTGGTCTACAGCGCCGAGTCGTTTCCCTGTCTCGTTTGAGACGGTGAGGAACGTGGACTAGCAGTATTGTTGTTACTTGAATGAGGGCTCATTGGAGATACAGTTGGAGCATTAGGTGGATTGGGATTCTGTCTAAATATGGCGCAGAGTTGATTCTGTTCGTTGGTAGGGTGTTGACGATCATTTTTGTAGTTTTGTTCATAGTTTCTGGGATGATATTGCTCACGTTGATATGGCTTGTTGTCATGGTGACTTCGATGGTATTGCTGGTTGTTGTTACCATTATTCCTGTAATTTTGTTGATTTCGATACGAAGAGTTGTTTGGAGGGTATTTATTCTGTTGATAATTGTGGTAGTTGTTCATTTTCGGTTGATAGGCCCGTTGGTTAGCATATCGATCGTTGTAATTCTGTTGGTTTGAAGTGGTTGGACTGGCTGGTCGGTTGCTTTGCTGGTTGTTGTGGTTCCTGGCTTTCTTAGGTCCATCTTTTATGTCTTCTTTCTGCAGTAGTCTCTCCATCGCTCGGATCGTAGTGATGTTCTGTACGCTTATGCTGTCTTGGATTATTGCGTCAAATCGCTCCGCCATAAGAGTCACTATCTCCTCTTCACTTAGGCTGGATGTCATTGATTGTAGTAACAATACTCTTTCTGTCAAGTACTCCGTTCGGCTTAACGTTCCGTTGGCTCTATACTTCTCCGACTCGATTTTTGCTTTAATTCCTCGTTGGACTGCCTGGCTCCAGTATTTGAGTTCGAATTCTCTCGCAAAATGTTCCCAATCAATAATTTCACTTTTTATCAGCTGTAGCCATCGTGATGCTGGTCCTTCGAAGGATGTCTCAAGCAGGTCTTTCAGGTACTCAGTTGAGTCGCAACATTGATTCCTTTCGATTCCTCGTTCGTAATACCTTCTCAATTTATATAAATATTCATTTGGATTGCCGCTCCGTCCATTAAATTTCGGCATTAGACGATCATTGGCTTCGCTTCCACTGCATATTACTTTGATTTGTCCGGCCATTCCGTTTACTTGATTTGCTTGCTTCAGATTGGTTACTTCAGTTTCACATTTGTTTAAATTTTGATTCAAGGTTTGGATTTCAATTTGTTGTGCCTCAATTAGTTTTGTTTGCAATGTAATTTTGGGGATAACTTCATTTTTAAGTGCCGTTAGGTTTGCTTTTGAATTACGTTCATTATCCAATTGCGTTTTGACAGTTAATTCTTCTATTTTCAGATCAAAATTTTGCTTGTGCTCTTCCAGATGAGTTTTGACAGTAGATATAATATTTTCCTGATATTGTTTATTTTCAAATTCGGCAGCGATTTGTTGTTGTGAGATACTGTCCAACACGAATTGTCTCATTTGAGTTTGTGAATTTTCAATTCTAAGTATCAATTTGTCAGTTAATTTGGCAGTTTCCTCGGATTGGGCATTTTGGGTCATTTTGATGGCATTAATTTCTGATCGAATTTCGATTTGGTTTTCTCTGGTTTCTTGTATCTGGGATTCGAAGGCATTTCGACAGGCTTGTATTTCCTGCTGAGTTTCGTTGGTATTTTCGTTAATGATTTTGGTTAATTCGGCTTTTGTCTGATGAATTTGTTGATGGAAGTCTGCATGGATTGTCTGGATTTCGGATTTTAATTCGGCATTATTTAGTTCGATTTTGGCGCTGGTCTGTTCAATTTTCGTATTGGTTTGTTCAAATTTGTTATTTAAATCAAGACTAGTTTGCTCAATTTTATTGTTTACTGATTGCTCAATTTTGTTTCCTAAATTTGTCATAAGGGCGACAAGCATATTCATATCGATTGCAGGTGTCGGTGTAGTCGGGTTTGTAACATTTAATCCGCTAGTTGCGTCGTCTGTGTGTGCATCAGTCATCGAGCGCGAAGAATGAATGAGCGTCGACTTGTTCAATGAGCTAGCGATACGTCCTCGTTCATTCTGATCAATGAATCCAGTTCGGGAACCTTCGGGTGTGTCCGTCAGTGTTCGGATCGGTCGGCTGGCGAATTTTCGTTCTGGTGTTGAGAAAGCAGAGTTAGCGTCTAAGGGCAGGCTGAGAGAGAAATCTCGCGTAGAGGTTACGAAATCGACGTTCTCTGATTGGCTGATGGGGTCAGTGTAAATTTGGCGGTCTTTGCTTTTGACAGTTTCGTCTTCGTTCTGCGCAACATGGCGGCTGCTGATTTCATCGTCGCTCGAATCGGCGTCTGCTGCGGGGTAGTTTCGTGTTTTCCGTAGATTGTACTTGTTTTCGGCCATCGTGTGTTCGTTTTATTATAAGATGCGAGATAGTTAAATATGCGGTACCTTTATACACTGTTATTAATGGTGGGGAGGGAAACAATTACGGGAACTTAATATTAAATATGTTCTTATTCTAGGCTTACTCTAGTTGAGGATTGCAATGTTTATCAACTGTTATTCAAGCCAGTACGTTGGGCGCCAAATTCTTATTTGTTTTTAGCCTATAGGTTGGTTGCCAAATTCTTATTTGTTTTTCTAATTGTTTTTACTTGATTATAATTCTAAATTGGTAACTTTTAACTAATTGTTTGCTCGGATGTGCTCAGTAAAAGTGGATATAAACAGTGATGCTATCGGGATCTGAGGGCAATGGCTGCCATGTGCTAAGCCTAGTTTCTCTTTACAAAAATCAGTGTTATTCCTTACAAAATTCCCTAGGCTATTTAAATATAGCTCACAAATGATCTTCTTTGACTTGTTAATAAATATACTTGTATTTGTGGTCTCCTTTACTTTATTGTAGTGAGTAGAATGTATTTGGTATTTATTCTGGATGTCAACAAAAGGTAGGTGTACAATTTCTAAGATTTCTTTAACTATTTGAATAAAATACAAAGTTACAGAGGAACAATACAATATTTATTTATCTATTAGTACAATTATGTTTCAAAAGGTTCTCAATTAAAGGGATTTACAATAATATACAACTCAGGGGGAACAGTTACAATGTGTGGCCTAGCCTAGAAGGTAAATGACAAATATACTGGTAGGCCTAAAACTAAATGTTCATATTTTGGGTTCTAAATGGGGTTTCTTTACAAATAAGGGCTCTTTTTCTCAGGGGGGAGTATCGTGCTGACTTGAATAACGTTTGGGATGATATTTGAAAGAATATTAAGTCCAATTAAGCTGATGTGTTGAAAATTACAACAATGGAAATTTTGGTTGTTGTCCAAAAGGAGAGTCCAATGGTTTCACTGACTTTATGAATGGTTAAAATACTCAAAATTAAATTTGGAAAGATAGTTCAATATACAAATACTCTCTTGAGGTTACTTTAACTTTCAGAACATTATGCTTGTTCTATTTAAATGTCTGTATTCTTTCCAGTCCCTAAATAGAATACAATGGAAGGAGTTTACCAATCTGCTTACAAATGTTCTTCGCTCAAATACCAGTTTTTGGGGAAAATCAAATAAAAAGGAGTGAATTTAAAGATGGTATTAATTGAGCAGTAAGTCCCTAATAAAATGAGCACCAAGCAATGCAAAACTTAGGCCATACTGGGAAATTTAAAATAGGAACTGTGTCCTTCACAGATTCTAGGTCTTAACACTATGGCATCTGGAGCAAGAAGAAAGATCTAGTAGAGATGAGGTCTGGAAGCATGGTCCATTGTTGAGAAGCACATGTTCACACAATTGTTAACACTGGTCACTGTAATTTAGATTCCTTAAGGACTATTTTTGAAAAGTATATTATATTAAATTTTAATTTTATTGCAATCCTCTCACATAACTTATATCTAAAATATTATTATTAACAAATATATTAACTTAAGTGGGTAGGCTATTATATGGGGATAGGCTATGAATAATTATTGGTGATTAAATTAATATAATACATATTATTATACAATTGCATAGATAAATAAACATTAAATATATAGAGGGGAATGTTTTCTGAGGAGTGATGATAATGGTGATTATGATTAGGCATGGACATAGGGCAATTGACACGAATAACACATTTAGGGGAAATTAATTAATTAGTACATTTATATGGAAACTTAAATATAAAATGACACATAATAGGAAAATTATTACTAAATGATGAATGAATGACATGTAATACTATAATAAAGATTAGAACATTAGCAGCTAATAAGACACACGAGCCACTGGAAGAGGAGACATTTCCTACGTGAGCGCTACCAGGTGTAAAACTTTGAAATCACACCAAGTGCTACCCGTGGCAAATTTTAAAATCACGGTGCCGTCTACTGCTTGATGATTTGTAACTTTTACTTAGTTCGATACGCTATGGTAGTCTAATGGATATGGAACTAGATTCACGATAACACAGTCCAAGGTTCAATTCTACCTTTTTGTATTTACTTTTTGTGGTAACAATTTTTGTTATATTTTACACAAATCCATTTTTTTAATATGTTACAAAGAAAAGAGCTGCCATACAGCGTTCTGCGGAGTTAGGTTAGGTTATTTATTATCATTTTTTCGTAAATGTAGCGAAAATTTTTAGAATATAAGTAGGTTTCCTCTGTTTACATTTGAGAATACTACATTTCACTGTTTTCTCGTAATAAATCATATGTTTCGGATAGTTTGTTCATTATCAGAGAAGTTCGGCTTCCTTCAGGTGGCAGTCTCCTCTTCCAGTGGCTCATGTGTTTTTTTAGCTGCTAGTATATTAGGACTGAGTACACAGGAAGCCACATACCAAGTTTCATCTTTATACATTCATAAATAAGCAATACATAAAGTACTTTGCGTTAAATTTTACTAAAATAAATAAAACCATTAGGATAGCCTATTGGTTGTAAGTCATGATATTGCTATAAAAACTTACCTAGATGAAAAATGTAATTTTAGTATTACAACATTTTATTTTACTAGAGGATTAGCATTTATATTTCACACAAACATAAGTAACAAGCACATAAGTTAACACAAGTACATAGTATACAAAGTAGGCCTAACATAAGTTAGGTACCTGATCATGGTGATTTTCAATCATGCATGTAATCACAAACACAAAAGTAGGAAATGTACTGCAATCATACCTTTACTGTTAAGTTCAAGAGATGAGCAACTAGCTTACAAGTTTTCTCCAAAATCGTCCATAATTCACAAGCACATAAAACACAACACTAAAGCACACGATATTAAAAGTAACTTTAACGTTAAAAATTAAGTACCGAATTTCCGAGTTACTAATCCACACAATCACATAATAACTAATAACATCCAATATCAACAATGAAGGAAACGAAATAACCGCCACCGGAAGTGAGCTGTTCATCGTTTACAATATCGACTAGTATTTGAGTGATTTTTTTTTTATTTTAATTTTGTTGTCCCTGGCCTTTTTACAATAGATAAACTCTTCTAGTACTATTCATGAGTATTTTATCAAAATATAAATATCTAGGGCAATCTAGTAGCAATATAATATTACATATTTCAAGTAAGATAATATTTTTTTCATAATTTCAAAATTAAAAAAGTCACGCCCGTCCTTTGTCCCTAGACCTAAAACTTTAACTTTAAAGCTCTACCAAACCGTTTTCGATTTTTATTTCTAACTAAATGTACTTGTTTAAAAACAATCAACTATTTTAGTTCACAATAACTTGACATATAATTTTTTTAAGTTTTTAATTTACCGTTCACTTGGTAAAATAAACCTGTCCCTGGGAAGTATTGTCACTACCGTCCGTGCAAATTAAGGCATTTCAGCTTACGATATTGGCAACCCTGTGGCCATGTTTCCAGTTGTGAGATGTTTACTGTTGTTGTAGTGGGTCTGTGTTTCTGCACAAGGATTTTACTTTTATTTCCATGAGAAATAATCTGTTTACTAAGGTAAGTGTGTAATTTAGAATTCATAGGTGTCACAGAACGTCCACAATGTTTAGCTCATTTAAACTAGCTGTAAATATTATGTCTGATGTACTTTTGTTTGCTTGAATAATGGACAGGTTAGAAATATAATTCTAGCCGGCAAAGCCAGTTCTACCACTCACGGGGAGCAAAATTTCCCTAAATGTCACTGCCGTCCATGTCACGCCCGTCCATGATTCTGTCCTGCCCGTCCAGACTCGCCTGGACGGTAGTGACTGAAATTTCTGAAAGTTAACACATTTATAATCCCTTATATAATTATATATTTCTAATTATAAATATGTTTGCTGGCACTTAGGTCTTATGATATGAATCAAAAAGGAGTTTTGTGTAATAAAAAAATAAAAATTAAACATTTGTACGGCGTTTCTTTGGCCAATTTCAAACTACATAATGGCTTCATATTTGGCGATGTAATTGCATTTTTCATGGTTTACTAATGGGTTTTAGCGTTCTAAATACGAAAAAACAGCAAAGTGCATTTAGGCCTATTTCCCACCAAGTGTGTAATGTTTAAAATACAATTAATTCATATATTAATTTATGCTTATTTCCATAACATTTTCCACCCTTAAACTATTTATAAATTACTTGGTATGGTTTTCAAATGAACTATCATTGTATTCAAAATTGGTTCTACATTTTCTAAAAATGTATTTAAACAAGTTTCTTTTTAACTATGTATTAAAAACTAGGCAGATTTTTGTTTCTTTCTAGAATGGAGGGAGTTACTGAAGATGAATTTAGAGAAAGGCTTAAAAACATGAAAGAAGAAGGATTGAAAAGAACTGCTGAAAGGGAAAAGGCCAGAAAGGAAGAATTACTTCAATTGGCTACTAAAAGAAAAGAGCAACGTGTCAGTTTGGAGAAGAAAAGAATTATGTTAGAAAAAGAAAGTAAGGAAATTGAGGAGCTAAGACAAAAGTTAAATGAAGAATTCCGAAAATTGAAGGAAGAGAAGATAAAGTTAGCAGCTGAAAAAGAAAAACTTAATATGAATAAAAAGGAAAGTAATGTTGTTGATGTTGGAAAAAACCCAACAAAAAAAGAAGTTTACGTTGAACATGTGCAAAGTACTTCCAAACGACAAGCAATGATTGGTAGTTCTAAGAATAATAAAACCAAAAAGAAGAAAACTCCTACACTTAACTTTAAACAAATTGAGGAATTTCGTAAAAAGGACAGAGATAGAAAGAGAGCTGAAAGAGAGAAAATTAAGAATGATCCTGAAAGCTACCTTGAGTACCGTTTGAGAGAAAAACTTAGAAATTATCGAAGGAAAGAAAGTGGACAAATAAAGCCTATTTCAAAAATGGATATAAGAAGTGCAAATGCTCAAAGAAAGCAGTGGAGAGAGAGGCAGCGAAGGCATAGATTACGACTGAACAGAGAGAAAGCACTTGATACCCCCCCTAGCTCACCTGAAAACCAGGTTGTTATAGCAAAACCACGTGAGTCCAGGCAAAGTGTTTCAGGAAAGAAGACTATACAGAAAAATAGATACAAGGAAAAGAAGCATATCCAAGAGTTAATGACACAACAAAAGAAAAGAGAACAGCAAATTAATATGTGGAAAAAGAGGTTTTTTAGAGAAAAGGCAAAGAACGCAGCATCTCCTTCGCCAAAAAAGTTGGCCAGTCAAATTGTAAAAAAGGGTCAAAAAGAGGTTTGCCGCCAGCTAGTTTATGGATGTGCTCTTCAAAAACAGTTAAAGAAGAACAGTGAAACATGTACAACCAGAAAAGAAAAAAGAGAAATGTCAAAGTTTGTCAGTGGTCCGGTGATAAAAAAAGCTGGCTTGATGAAAAGATTGTCAATTGACAGTGTTTCTACTCACTTACAACGTAGGTATGCAGTCAAACGAGGTACTACTGACCAGAAATCTCGTGTAGGAAGAATAAAAAAAATCAGAGGCCTCGTAATCAAATATTTTCTTGATGATGAAAACTCTGTACAAGCTCCAGGAAAGTCACAATGCATTACACGGAAGAAAGTAAAAAAGCAAAAGCGCTTCTTGTTGGATTCAGTACGAAACCTTCATAAGAACTTTGTTTCTAAGACTGGGATTAAGATAAGCTATTCCTCTTTTAATATGTTGAAACCTTTTTGGGTTGTTGCGCCAAAGGAGAATGACAGAGATACTTGCAAGTGTGTAAAACATGCTAACTTTGACCTAATGATAAGACCTCTGGCAAGAAATCATATTCTAAAAGTAAAGAGTACAAAAGAAGTTTTAAAAAATGTAGCTTGTTCTGTAGAATCGAAGGATTGCATGTATGGTACCTGTGATAAATGCAAATCAAAATCAATTAAAGACAGTGACATGGATTTAACAAATGTAAATGTTGAAGATGAGATAACTTACTGCAAGTGGGTTAGGAAAAAAGTTGACAAGATTAAAAAAGGAAAACCAAAGAATGAATCAACTATAGGAGAAAATGATGCCGGTAACGTTAATGAAAATAAGAATGTGACGCAGTGCACGATTGTGGTAAAAGGGAAAAAAAGGTGTACAATAAGATACCTGATTGACCAATTAAACAGCTACCTACCTCAGTTCTGTATTCATGTATACAATGCGTACCATCAACGTGTATTCTTGAATGGAGCGAAAAAAGATCTCAAGACTAATGAAATCTTAATAGTTGTTGATTGGAGCGAAAATTATTTGTGCCGCTACGCTGAAGAAATCCAAAGTATGCATTTCGGAGGTTCTAGGTCACAGATTTCACTTCATACTGGGGTTTTGTATACTAAAGAATCAAAACTTAAGCCTACTTCATTCTGCACCATATCCTCCTCCAAGTATCATGGCCCATCTGCCATTTGGTCGCATTTAGAGCCCATTTTAAATCTAATTAAAGACAAGTTCCCAAATGTAGACACACTTCACTTCTTTTCAGATGGTCCTACAGCGCAGTACCGCAACAAAGAAAATATTTACTTAATGGCAAGGTTTGCTTACGATTTTAACTTCTGGAAAGTGTCCTGGAATTTAAGTGAAGCCGGTCACGGCAAAGGAACAGCTGACGCAATTGGAGGAGTTGTTAAAAGAACGGCTGATTCTATCCTTCTAAAGCAAACCGACATCATTGATGTGCATTCTTTTAAAGAAGCTGTTTCTTCTCTTGCAGTTTTGATTTACGTGGTAGATGAAACAAAAATAACAGCAACTGAAAAAGGCTTACCATCATCTCTTACAGCCATACCAAAGACAATGAAGATACATCAGATTACATGGGCTAGGACAAATCCACAAACACTTGGAGTAAGGCTGTTATCATGCAAAGATTGTACTGGAAGCATAATCTGTTCCCACTTCCCAATTGACTCAGGGAAATTTGGAATGCCAAACAGCATTATTGCTGAACGTATCCTTTTCAATGCTTATTTTGTGCACAAGTACACCAGTATATTTGTACTATTTACTTAGAAAGTTTTTTAATCATGTTTTATTTTAAAATCGAGTAATGATTAAATAATTAATTAAATTGATTGATTTAATTGAAATCTAATGAATCAATAACCAACTGAATAATTTAATTTTAATTTCAATTTAATTAATTTTTTTATTTAATTAAAAATTGCATCAAGTTCAATTTAAATTAAATTAAATTTTAATCCAATAACTTAAAAGAAAATAAATTTCAAAAAATTCCATTATCAATCAATATATTGATTAATTTAATTAATTAATTAATTTCAATTTTAAATTGAAAAATGCTTTCACATATTTCCTTAACAGACCATACAGGAAAGACTTCCCTTCCGAACAATATCCTTACCAATGATGTGACGGTGTCTCCCACCCCATTGTCAGTGTTCCAGGAAACTAATGATATGGATTGTATCCTTTTACAATAAAAAATGCACCAAGATAGTTTATTGCATATTATTAGTAAATAACTTCTTAGTACAACTATTATTATGATTTATATCGTGAGGTAAAATCTTTGTCATAATTTCATTTTAAACTTCCTTTACTTCATCTTTAGCTACTACTGCGCCCGACACAACTGAAAATGTCCAGCCTGGAGACTGGGTTTCAGTGATTTACGACAACACCTGGTACCCTGGAGTTGTGGAAGAAGTCACAGACCAAGACATGACAATCAACTTTATGAAACGTTCCGGAACTTTTTTCGTCTGGCCAACCAAGCTCGACAAACAAAGTGTCCCCCTAAATGGAATTTTGAGCACCTTAAATCCGCCCATAAAAGTTTCCTCGAGGCTGTTTAAAGTTGAAAACAGTGATGAAATCGATCGATTGTGTTCAATTTATGTTGATTAGTATCACATCAGTGTAGTGTTCATTATGAGCTTTATAAGCTTATAAGTTTATTATGAATTACTGTAGAAGGAACTAAGAAAGTACTAAGAAAATAGGATGTTTCTTAAGTAACAAATTTTATTTTCTTACATTTAAACTAGTTTAAGTACCAATTTTCATACTTTTTTACTTTAAATAGTAGAAGTATTTTCTTTGTGTTTTTCCAATATTCATTTGACTCCAGTCTTATTATTAGTCTCCCCAAGACTATCTTAACCTTAATCAATTAATAAAAGGTATTAATTAAATTTAGATTTTCACTGTAATTGTATTATTTTTATTGAATTCCACCATTACAGTAGTGAAACCTCACTCCCGTCCGTATCAGTCACAACCGTCCAGTTTGCATTATTTTTGTGTCACGCCTGTCCATACTTGTCACTCCCGTCCAGTATGTGTGAAAGTTCATAAAATATTGAAATAAGAATATAATTGACTTTTTAATACTTCAAAACTAAGATATTAAGTAGCAGAACAACATAAAAAATGGTTTTCAATCATATAGGGTACCTTTGGTTCACACTAACACAAAAAAAATTGTTTTTTCCCTTATTATTATGTTTCTGTGCAATTTGTACCCAAAAAAAATTGTATTATGCTGTCACAACCTTACGTGATTTTTTTTAAATAAAGTACCCCCACTGAAACAAGTTTTATCCCTTACAACAGCATTCAAACGACAGTTGATATTTTGTTTATAGCACAAAAAGTCATGGACGGGTGTGACAAAATGTTGTGTCTTGTAACAAAAAAGTGCCAAAACTAAAATGAAACATTAGAAATTAAGCTTTAAAACGGTTTATTAATGAAAATAGATACTCCAAGGTATTTAGTGAAATATAATACAGTAAGAAATTCAAACTTTTATCCCTGCGAAACAAAACAACCAAAATTTAAAATTTAAAAAAAATCACTCATTTAGTGATTTAGTGTCTGTGTAAAGTAGACGGCGAAAATTAATTTCCGGGAAACGCAGTTTACTATAACAAAGTTAAAATAATAGAAGCTTGATCTTGTACTTTTAACTACGTCATATAAACACCTGTATGGCTCATGTAAGTATAATGCATGCATTACTTCAATGCATATATATAAATCACCTATAGTAGTTATTTTATAAAACTGCCTTCAATTAGTATGACCTTCTTGTATTTATCTGAACACGGTTATAAACAGGCAATTATTGAAGCAAAAAACAGCAATCCAGTATAAATAAAATCTTAAAAAAAAAACTATTAAATTGTAAACGACCATATATTTGAGATTCTGGCATTTTTCTCACATCTACGACCAGCGCCGGATTTAGGAGGCGCGGGCCCCTAGCCTCAACCTCAACCTTTTAGCGAATTTCCCCTATAGGGAAGAAGCTATTACCGTAGGTCTCATGGTAAGACTTAAGCCCGAGACCATGATAACTTTTCATTTTGAGGTCCCCAGATGCCAAAAACACCATTCGTTCAAATTTTTATATATGTATATATATATATATATATATATATATATTTATATATATATATGTGTCCGTAAGCACGATAACTCTCGTAAAAAAGGTCCGATCTTAATGAAATTTGGTACAAATGTGTAAAGTACCATTTATTTGAACGAGTTCGAAAACCAGATGAATCGCACCATCCGAAGGGGGGTTTTTGGGGGGTTTTGTACCCCAAAAATGTGTTTTTTAGGGTTTTCACATGTAATTTTGACTTAAATCAAATTTTAATTTATACCATTGAATTCAGCTTAAAAAAACAAACAATTTGGTATTTTGATCATTGCTCTACGTCAATTGGTTACCGAGATATTGAAAGTGCTAAACACAGTACGTTGTCTAATGTTATTCTTATGGAGAAAAAGAAAAATTGTATATCTCGCTTATTTATGAACATAAACTGGCGAAATTTGGTATATGGCTTGATCTGGTTGTGGTTTATTGTTGTTTGCACAAAAAAACAATTTTTTGCCTATGGTTCCTGTAGCAGCAAACCTAGGTACTTGTTCCCCATGTTATTCTTATGGAAAATACTTAAAATGTTATATATCGCTTATTTATGAATGTATATGGATGAAACTTGGTATGTGACTTCACTAAGATGAGTTCTATTGATATTTGCATAAAAACCCAATATTTTGTGTTCCTTGTTGCAGCAAACCTGCGTACTCCAATCCAATGTTATTCTTATGGAGAATAATTAATATTTTAAATATCGCTTTTTTGTGAATACATTTCTTATGAATCCTGTTAAGTGTTTTAATGTGTTATGTTATATATTCATAGGAAATTCGCTTAGTACGCAGGTTTGCTGCGACGGGGGTATATATATATATATATATATATGTGTCCGTAAGCACGATAACTCTCGTAAAAAAGGTCCGATCTTAATGAAATTTGGTAAAAATGTGTAAAGTACCATTTATTTGAACAAGTTCGAAAACCAGATGAATCGCACTATCCGAAGGGGGGTTTTCGGGGGGTTTTGTACCCCAAAAATGTGTTTTTTGGGGGTTTAACATGTAATTTTAATTTAAATCAAATTTTAATTTATACCATTGAATTCAGCTTAAAAAAACAAACAATTTGGTATTTTGATCATTGCTCTACGTCAATTGGTTACCGAGATATTGAAAGTGCTAAACACAGTACGTTGTCTAATGTTATTCTTATGGAGAAAAAGAAAAATTGTATATCTCGCTTATTTATGAACATAAACTGGCGAAATTTGGTATATGGCTTGATCTGGTTGTGGTTTATTGTTGTTTGCACAAAAAAACAATTTTTTGCCTATGGTTCCTGTAGCAGCAAACCTAGGTACTTGTTCCCCATGTTATTCTTATGGAAAATACTTAAAATGTTATATATCGCTTATTTATGAATGTATATGGATGAAACTTGGTATGTGACTTCACTAAGATGAGTTCTATTGATATTTGCATAAAAACCCAATATTTTGTGTTCCTTGTTGCAGCAAACCTGCGTACTCCAATCCAATGTTATTCTTATGGAGAATAATTAATATTTTAAATATCGCTTTTTTGTGAATACATTTCTTATGAATCCTGTTAAGTGTTTTAATGTGTTATGTTATATATTCATAGGAAATTCGCTTAGTACGCAGGTTTGCTGCGACGGGGGTATATATATATATATATATATATGTGTCCGTAAGCACGATAACTCTCGTAAAAAAGGTCCGATCTTAATGAAATTTGGTAAAAATGTGTAAAGTACCATTTATTTGAACAAGTTCGAAAACCAGATGAATCGCACTATCCGAAGGGGGGTTTTCGGGGGGTTTTGTACCCCAAAAATGTGTTTTTTGGGGGTTTAACATGTAATTTTAATTTAAATCAAATTTTAATTTATACCATTGAATTCAGCTTAAAAAAACAAACAATTTGGTATTTTGATCATTGCTCTACGTCAATTGGTTACCGAGATATTGAAAGTGCTAAACACAGTACGTTGTCTAATGTTATTCTTATGGAGAAAAAGAAAAATTGTATATCTCGCTTATTTATGAACATAAACTGGCGAAATTTGGTATATGGCTTGATCTGGTTGTGGTTTATTGTTGTTTGCACAAAAAAACAATTTTTTGCCTATGGTTCCTGTAGCAGCAAACCTAGGTACTTGTTCCCCATGTTATTCTTATGGAAAATACTTAAAATGTTATATATCGCTTATTTATGAATGTATATGGATGAAACTTGGTATGTGACTTCACTAAGATGAGTTCTATTGATATTTGCATAAAAACCCAATATTTTGTGTTCCTTGTTGCAGCAAACCTGCGTACTCATCCCCAATGTTATTCTTATGGAGAATAATTAATATTTTAAATATCGCTTTTTTGTGAATACATTTCTTATGAATCCTGTTAAGTGTTTTAATGTGTTATGTTATATATTCATAGGAAATTCGCTTAGTACGCAGGTTTGCTGCGACGGGGGTATATATATATATATATATATATATATATATATATGTGTGTCCGTAAGCACGATAACTCTCGTAAAAAAGGTCCGATCTTAATGAAATTTGGTAAAAATGTGTAAAGTACCATTTATTTGAACAAGTTCGAAAACCAGATGAATCGCACTATCCGAAGGGGGGTTTTTGGGGGGTTTTGTACCCCAAAAATGTGTTTTTTGGGGGTTTCACATGTAATTTTAATTTAAATCAATTTTTACATTTCTTATGAATCCTGTTAAGTGTTATGTTATATATTCATTGGAAATTCGCTGAGTATGCAGGTTTGCTGCGACGGGTGTATTTTTCTTGTATGAGGGCTTTTGCATGTGGTTCTGTGTGGTGCGGGCACCTAGGCGAGCACCTATGTAGCCTATGCTTAAATCCGGCCCTTTCTACGACCATCCAGCTGGGTTTGCGGTGCTAAATCACCTTCTTTTTGCATAATGACATTGGTTATACTGTATATACAGGTTATTTGCGTATATCGATTATGTGTACATGATCAATGGTAATAAATGTTACTAAAAGGTTATTTTGCGATCTGTGTGTAATTAAAACATATGCAGAAGTAGTGTTTGTGGTATTTAATCAAAACCACAAACCAGATAATGTGTTCCTACACAGTAACCTAAATTTTCTTATTAACTATTGGAAAAACAATAGATATTATTTTCAAAGGCAAATCATTTAGCGCTGTAATCTTGGCGAGGACCCTTTACTGTCTTTATTTGCCTCTTTTCGTTTTACCATTGAGTTTATATCTACTAGAGGGGACACGCAATGCAAATTAATGTTAGAGATTTGTCAACGTAGTTCCGTCTTGTGCCGCCAGGGATCGTCGCGGTTTTGTTCATCATATTTTTGTTAGGAATGTCTTCGTAGAGATTTTGAAATGTTTAAATAAACCTTTTTGTTGTGATGGTCATCAAAATGATATTTTTTTACACGGGTCGGGTACGGCGGACGAGTTAACTCGGCCTAACGACGCCGCAGATCACGTTAGTTATCTTAATATGACGCTAGATCGCATTACAGCTTTTACTAACTCTGAAACCCATAAGGTGTCCCCTCTAGTAGATATAAACCCAATGGTTTTACCCTTCTTGCTTTTTAACTTGTTATTGCCAGTCCCAGTGAGTTTCGTCCTCTCCCGTTCAATATCTCCTTAATTGTTGATCGCCCTCCCTCTCTACCACCATTATACTTTATGTCCCAAAACAATATCCCTACATTCATCTCCATCTTCGCGTCCTCATCCCTACAACCACCAGATACTAGTATTTCCCTTTATTTTCCATTTTCTTGACTTCTTGATTCTTTACCTTCCTCACATTAGCCTACCCCCTTTCATATATTTTTATTTTACTTTTCTTCTTCCTCTCCCTTCCCAAATTCTAGTCCGCCAGCTTTCTTCCAATTTCCCTAACTCTCCGGCTTCTCATCTCCTTTGCTCTCTATCAGTGTCACACTCTCGTCTCTCTCACTTTCCCCTCTCATGACCCTATGGTCTGCCCACAGACGCTGACGTCCGGCAGTAACCAGCTGGGCAGGTTCGTGCAGACCTCGTTATCCGTGCTGTTGAGGTTCATGGGCGGCATGACCCCCTTCAAGGCTGTGTCGGCCGAGGAGCTGGTGTTCGGGTATGACGACCAACTGACCTCCCTGGCGAACAGGTTCTACCCCCGGGGGAAGCGACCCCCTAGGAAGATGGGACTGCTGCTAGGGGTGAGTATCTTGATGTAGGGTGGGTAGAATAGGGCGCACAGGAAGGGTAAGGGTGGAAAATAGGGAATGGACTAGTTAGGGTGGCTAAAGCGTTAGGGATCTTTGCTATCAAGATTTGATCAGACTCAATTGAAAAACCTACATTTACAAAGTTGATAAAATGTAAAATACAAAGCCAAATTAATACAAATAAAAATGATTTATTCAATCTAACCTGTAAACTCCCACTGACCCTGATGAAGTTAAAAGTGTTTTTTGTTTCTTGCAATCTTAAATTTGGTCAATTCTATCTAATAAAGTTTCAGTACTTACAAACTATATATGAAATAGGGATTTTACAGACGATTAATGTTTGTCGATTTCACTCGTCACAATTTACCTCGTTCTGTTTCAGAGGAACGGCACACTAGATGAGGTTTCTACAATAAATACCGGCCACCGCGGAATGGAGTACTTCGGCCTGTTGGACAAGTTGAATGGCCTCGACCATTTGCCGTTCTGGGAAGACGCGCCATGCAACAACATCAACGCTTCTGAAGGTACGCCATTTTCTGGGTAGCGCCCCACGCGATATTTTTAGCATAATTTAAAAATGGAAAATAAGGATCTAGCAACAAAATGCCAATGCCGCTGCCTTCTGTATCGATCTTGTAACACCTGGAACTTATTAAAAGTTGCCACATTTTCCCCATTTCTATATGTAATCTTTACTTGATAAAAAAACGGCTAACTGGAGGTGACAGCTGAGCCTGAGCAGGAGCAAGACCAGAACGAGGAGGACGTAAAAATACCCACGTAGCAGCAAACCTGCATACTCAGCGAATTTCCAATGCATATTAATTTATCTTAATACCACATAAAGCCACATACCAAGTTTCATCAATATACAGGGTGTTTCAAAAAGAATCATCCGATTTAGAAAAATCATAGCTATTCATCTGTGAATCCGATGTGCTCGAACAATGTACTGTTGGAAAGAGGAAGCTCTGGAGTTTAACGTCGTTTCCGCCAGGTAGCAGTAGCGCGCTTCTGTCAACGCCCAGCTCAGTAGTTGTCAAAATGGCGTCTGCACAACAGAAAGCGTTTTGTGTTATACGGTTTGCTAGATGCGAGTCTGTGATTTCCGTGCAACGTGAATTTCGTACCACATATGGTGTTGATCCTCCTACAGCCCAGAGCATAAGAAGATGGCATAAGCAATTTAGTGATACAGGCTGTCTCTGTAAAGGCAAATCATCAGGTCGTCCCCGTGTGTCCAATGAAGACGTGGAGCGCATCCGCCAGAGTTTCACCCGTAGCCCGCAAAAATCCACTCGCCGTGCTGGTAGGGAACTTAACATTCCTTCGACATCTGTATGGCGTGTTTTGCGCCGCCATTTGCGTTTTAAACTGTACAGGATTCAATTACTACAAGCTTTGCATGAAGGTGACAAAGTACGACGTGTTCAGTTTTGTGAGTTTATCCAAAGCCAGATGGCAGTAGATGATGAGGAAAATGATGATCGAGATTTGGTATCACGCATAGTGTTTAGTGACGAGGCAACTTTCCATTTGAGTGGAAAAGTTAACCGCCACAATGTGAGAATATGGGGGACCGAGCAACCACACCAAATTGTACAGCATGAGCGAGATTCCCCAAAAGTTAATGTTTTTTTGTGCAATCTCACGGAATAAAGTGTATGGTCCCTTTTTCTTTGCTGAGAACACTGTTACGGGAATAACATATCTCGATATGTTAGAAAACTATCTCTTCCCTCAATTGGAAACAGATTCTGATGACTTCATATACCAACAGGACGGTGCCCCACCACACTGGAATCTTCATGTGAGAGAGTTTTTAAATGGTAGGCTTCCTCAAAGATGGATCGGCCGTACTGGACCTAATGATTCCGCGTTAAGTCACTGGCCTCCAAGGTCACCGGACCTTACTGTTTGTGATTTCTTTTTGTGGGGGTTTGTAAAAGACAATGTTTATATCCCTCCCCTTCCAACAACATTGGTTGAACTGAAGAACCGCATTAGAGCAGCCATCGAATCCATCACTCAAGATATGCTAGCTAAGGTGTGGGACGAATTTTAATATCGTATAGACATATGCTGTGCATCTAAAGGGGGCCATATTGAGCACCTGTAAATGGTATGTAAAAAAACTTTATTAGTTGTCCTTTAATATGAAATTAACCTCATGTCCATATGATCATTAGTTTTGAAATTATAAACCTTTAAAATCGGATGATTCTTTTTGAAACACCCTGTACATTCATAAATAAACGATTTATGACATTTTAATTATTCTCCATAAGAATAACATGGCGGCTGAGTATGCAGGTTTGCTGAAATAAGGAACACTAAAAATGGGCTTTTATACAAATATCATTATAACTCAACTAGGTAAAGCCACATACCAAGTTCTATTAATTTATGTTCATAATTAAAGGAGATAACACGTTAATTATTCTCCTTAAGAATAACATGGGGCTGAGTATGCAGGTTTGCTGCTACGGGAACTATCGGGCAAAAAATGGATTTTTGTGCAAATATCAATAGACCACAACCAAATAAAGCCATATACCAAATTTTGCCAGTTTACGTTCATAAATAAGCGAGATATACAATTTTTCTTTTTCTCCATAAGAATAACATTAGACAACGTACTGTGTTTAGCACTTTCAATATCTCGGTAACCAATTGACGTAGAGCAATGATCAAAATACCAAATTGTTTGTTTTTTAAGTTGAATTTAATGGTATAAATTAAAATTAGATTTAAATTAAAATTACATGTGAAAACCCCAAAAAACACATTTTTGGGGTACAAAACCCCCCTTCGGATGGTGCGATTCATCTGGTTTTCGAACTCGTTCAAATAAATGGTACTTTACACATTTGTACCAAATTTCATTAAGATCGGACCTGTTTTACGAGAGTTATCGTGCTTACGGACACATATATATATAAATATATGTATATATATATATATTTGAACGAATGGTGTTTTTGGCATCTGGGGACCTCAAAATGAAAAGTTATCATGGTCTCGGGCTTAAGTCTTACCATGAGACCTACGGTAATAGCTTCTTCCCTATAGGGGAAATTCGCTAAAAAGGCAGAGGCTACGTACACGTCTGACGTAAGCTGCTACTGTTCACGTCCGTTCCAAATTATGAACCGTACGTTACTTTTCCTGTGATTTTTAAAACAGATTGAGAGCCAGAAAACCTCCTAACCTAACCTAAGCGGCAGCGATGTGAATTTGCCCTTACATTGGACGTGTACGTAGTCACTTCGAAGAAAAAACAAAAACTATTCCATAAAACCTAACCAAACCTTTTACTGTACATTATCCCTTCTCTTTTTATATTTTCTTGGAGGTAAGTTAATTGTATATTTGTATTTATTCGAATTTTAAACTTATTATAATTGGGTTTTGAAATTTAAATCTGTATTTTCGGTGATTGTAGTCTATTTGATCAAACATTGGTCGTGTACGTTGTATGCTACAGTACTAGGTCTGGCCTTATTCATAGATTACTAGCCTAGCTGATGAACCCGTTCTTCGCACGGGTTAGAAATATTGAGATAGTGAAACACCTGTTCTACTTCTGCTTTTTTCTTTCAGCTGTCAATAGAAGTATAAGATATTCGCATTACAGTTTCTGAATGTTTACTTTCTTCTCGGAGCGTAGCCGGAGGGGATTTTAAAGAAGTGAATAGGCCTATGTGTTGCACGGGTTCAAGATATACCTTTGTGTAAAGTTTTAGCCCAGTTGGTTCAGTAGTTTTTGCGTTTTACCCAGAACATCAGACAGAAACCACCTCTTCTTTATAATATTACTAGCTGCCATCGTACCCAGTTTGACCCGGGAATACAACAGTTATATGTGCTGCATTCTGTGGTTAGGCCGCAGAAGTACTAGCCTACGAATCAAGATCAGCTGTTTGTATTTTCATCAGTTTGAACGAAAATAAATGTCTATAAGGAATACATGGGAACTTTGAACTCCCGTGGGGTAAATGCCCTATAGGATTTCCAAAACAAAAATAGGCCCTTGTGTTTATTTGGTATATAAGGAAAATTCCTGTAAATTTTCATGCCAATCGGTTCAGTAGTTTTTGAGTGATTGAGGAACAAAAAGCAGATAGACTCACACCATCCAATACTGATATAATAGTAAGTAGGATATAGATTAAACATTATGTTGTTTAAATATATATTTTCAATTAGTGCCTAGGTATTTCTGGGGTTCTAAATATGTGGAATAATAATTTTCAACTTGCTTAGTAAGCTTCTTAGAGATTATCTTGGCTCATCAGTATTACAGTACTGTTTTCGTGAATTTAACTGGAAAACCAGTCAAGGGGCCTGGGCTCAGACCTACCGAAACACTGTTTCAAAATGACAGTTGATACGTTGGTTATATTGGTTTTTCAGCTGTTAAAACAAGTTGTAATTTGAAAGAACCAACACATTTTTCACAAATTTTTACCATCGCCAAATAGTAAAACCAAAAACAAGCACAATTATAACATACCACCATACAAATCAATATTTTTCAAAAACCACACAGTCTATAATTGTATACGAATGTTCAGTAGCCTTCCAACCACTCTTAAACAAGAATGTGATCTTGTTACCTTCAAAATAAATGTAAAAAAAAGTTCTTACCGTACTTAAAAGCAGTTTTTATAATGTTAAGGATCATTTTGTCAAGAAATAAGTTTAGTTTTAGAAAAATGTTTGTAATGGTGTATGCTAATGCAATTTATTTTGTTTTGTGTGGCAATAAAGATAGGTATTTGATTTGATTTGAAATACTGTACAAATATGTGGAACAACGAGCGGCGTATGTTAGGATAAGATAGGTTTTGTTATTTATAAACAATGTTAGGTAACCTAACTAACCGCCGTAGCGCACTGAACAAGTTGAAATTCCACACAAAACCATAACATTTCACCATTGGTGGTTGTTCTTACTGATTGAAAAAGAATCATATTATGAAATATTAAAAAATATATAAATCTATATTTTTAAAAAAGGCTGTTGGTTTGTTTGTTTGTATATATATTTGAAGTTTATGGACTCAGACACCGTTGGACATATATTTGTAAAATTTCACGGAGAAGGTTGTTAAGCCAACCATTTCATCCTAACTCAATTGGGTTCCTCCCAAGAGGCCCAAAAGAGTTCCCATATAAACCTTATGGAAATATATTGCTTACATAAAAGCTAATGACATGTTTACTTGAACAGGTGATCTCGGTGATATTGGTTTTAGTTGGTAACAGTCAAAAGCATGACAACGTCTGCCGGGTAACAGCTAGTACTTAGGGATACTAAATACTTCAACATTTTAAATATCGATAGTATCGAATTGGTTGTGTGAATTCATCTCTCTTGTGAACAAAACTGCATCCATGCATCCATCCAAGACAAAGAAAGCTTTCCCTCAATCAAAGAATCCCCTCCCCACTAAAATCCATAGGCTAAGTATATTATTTGTTGGCCGATGTTTCACTAAGCGTTGCTCTTCTGTTCCTCAGGTTCGCTGTTTCCCCCCCGAGCCATCACAGGGTCCGACGTTGTCAATGTTTACGACAAGGATCTGTGCAGGGTGTGGCCGCTGCGTCATAGATATGAAGTAGGCCTAATAAGTCGAATTATGCTAGATTTAAAAGTCTGTACACCTTAACAGGTTGCCGGTTTCTTTCCCCTTACTGACAAGCCATAGGCCACATAGACACCGTTTACATAGCAATGTTTGTTGACTTTTAAGACAGGTTAAATTATTTCCAAACATCTTATCAGTCATTTTTGAGACAAAATACTTATTTATTATCAATGTCTGTACCTTAACAGGTTAAGTTTTTCTTACGATCAATGCATGGTGGAATTACAGATTACCTTTAATACAGGTTAGCCTTTCATAAAAGAGTAAAGCAGTTAGGACATTTCTAGGAAATTACAAGCATAAGTTTATTATATTTTTTTAATTAATTTGTAACATCATAAACAATTGGGGTTGATTTTATTACAATTAGGTTCATGATGTAGGCTAGATAAGTCGTCTTCAAAATGTATTTACTGTACGCAGATGACTTGAAGACCAGCTAGTAAAGAAAGGGCTGAGAGGAGAGTAGCCCCACCACCATCCTTCCTTATTTAGTGCAAGATTTTCTCACATCTAGTAGTTAAACGCCTCTATATCATTTATAGTTTCCTGTGTTGAATATAGCTCGTTTTTACGTATAGTGTGACCAGTAAAGTTTAGACTTAGTTACGTCCAAGCTGTAGCCTACTAATACTCCTCCCCTCCACAGGTGTACGAGGGCGGCATCACCTCCGGCTACTACACTCCGGATGACGATGTGTTCCAGACGGGAGACGTCAAGCCCGACAACAAGTGCTACTGTCCGGGACGGGAGGAGTGTCCGCCGCGCGGCCTCCAGAACATCTCCCCGTGTCAGTTCGGTGAGTGTCGTACCTAGGCCGCTCCTGAAAGATGCTGTCCTTTTCAATCTGTTCTATGCGATGAATTTTATCACTTCGTTTTCGAAACGGTGTAGTCTAGAATTATAGTAGCCATAAATCAAGTCTTTTAGTAGAGGGCCACTACTGGTTTACCGTTTCCAGTGCTCTGCGGAGTTAGGTTAAGTCAGATTATTCTAAATACAAATTATTTACTTTACGCAGGTAATATGTATTTATTTATGATAAACTGACATAACCTAACTCAGCAGAATGCTGTATGGCGGTAAATAAACATTTTTCAAAAGTGGTGGCACTCTTCTAAAAAAGACCCCCGTCATTTTTTGGTTTGTTAATAAAATACCGATAGTGCTCCCAGAGCGGCAAGGCAGATTGTCTTTTTTTAAGCAGAATGGCAATTTTTCTCTAGGTGTAAAAGTCACCTAGAGTCTCAAAGGCAGGGCTGTCACAAATCGATTGAGGGTCTGGGGCAAAAGTTCTGTGGGGGCCCCAGAGTCCCCTGTTTTTAACTTGGTAATTCTTTTCCATTTGCCCGGGGGCTGCCCAGGGCGTGCATTTATATAGGATAATTTAGATTCATCACAGAGCATTGAACCTTTTTTCCTCTTGGTTTTTTTATGACATTTCATAGTTAGTTTATTTGCTTGCTTAAAAGCCTCAGCTAGACATGATAACATGCTTGTAAATGTGTTGGTTAGCGGGTTAAATTAAAACCCTGTTTGATTCACCAGTCACAGTAAGACTATAGGATACATCTATCCTATAGTCTTAGCGTATGAGTAAGTTTTGATTTTGATTGTTTATGTATTCGCTTGCAACTTTGATCTTAAAATGGCTCCAACAATTTCCTTAAAATTCTGTAATATCTTAGCTAAAAATGTGTTTTAGACATGTCCCTTTCCCAGGAAATACTTAGCAACAAATTTTTAAATGTAAACAAATCAGCATCAGGCTTCTAGAGTTAAAATTTAAACGAAAGAGTTCATAACAGCTGTTCATTAATATCAAGCTGAATTGAATTACAACCGGCTGACAAAGTAATACTCAACATGTGGTTTCCTGATTGACTAAAAACATTGAATGAGGTTACACTTAGAGAGTTTATGTCGAAAACTAATCAAATGTGCATATAGACCTAATAAAAATACTATCTGAAGGGACATTGAGCTATAGCAACAACTGGAAAGGCCATAAACATTCAGAAATGAGCAAACCTAATCGACACTAGCTGTGGTAAAGAATTACTCCAAGTCTACTAAACAAACTTACTGGCCTTCTATGAGCAAAGCTCAGTCCTCCAGGTACTTTAACTTAGTCTATTTCTAGTCTTTTCGTTTCACAGACGCTCCTGTGTACCTGAGCTTCCCCCACTTCTACCAGGCCGATCCATCTCTGCTCGAGCCCTTCGAAGGCCTTTCACCGAGTCAAGAAAAACACGAGACGTTCTTCAAAATACAACCGGTAAGAGTTAAAATTAAATTAAAATAATAATAATTATTATAAATTGTATAATAAAACTTGTAGACTGAGAATAATTCTGACTGTCACCCCATATAATATTGTTGATGTGTATGTGCTAAGTTAAAACAGTAACTGCATTTGTAAGCAGATTTTATCAGTGTAAATAAGGTGTAAGTAATCATTTATGCATCAAATCTAAAATATTAAAATTATTGGTAACACCTTTAATTCTGCCGATTTTACTGTAAATTTCTCAGCAGATTTATTATTAGTGGTGGTTTCATTTACGATTTTAATATAATGTTACTATTACTATAGACTTCAAACCTTTCCTGACTAATAAAGGAATTTATCTCAGATATTATGTAAAAAAATACTACGTAGAATTTTATTAAATGTCAAATATTTTGTGTAGTTGATGTCAATCACCTGTTCTATCTGTAACTATTGTTTATTAAAGATATATAAGAGCTATCTATCACCGATTTTCTGTAACAAATTTGTAATGAAGATAATCTATTTATATTATTTAGCAGATATATTGTATTACTTACATTTATCTTAGATAGTTGTTAATAGATGCAACAACTTTTATTTTCTAACAGTAACTGTTCCGCCAGAAACTGTTATTTTATAAACAACTTTTTTATTAGCATATTACGTGTTGTTATTACTTACGGGATGTAATAAAAGATGTCTTACAACACTTAAGATATATTTACACTTATACTGATTTACAACAGACGATAAACATATATTACATACATACATATATGTTTACCGTCTGTTGTGAATCAGTATAAGTGTAAATATATCTTAAGTGTTGTAAGACGTCTTTTATTACATCCCGTATGTTATTTTATAACGAGTAATTGTTCTGCCAGAAACTGTTATTTTCTAACACGAGTCTCTTTCTCCAGAAACTGTTATTTTATAATAAGTAACTGTTCCAGAAACTGGGAGTGACACTGGAGGCGAAAGTGAGGGTCCAGTTGAACTTGAAGGTAGAGCACGCGGAGATCCATCCTGTGCGCAAGTTCCCCAGCATAGTGTTCCCCATCATGTGGCTAGAAGAGGTTCGTTGATCTGAATATTTCATTACCTTTAGGTCGACTAAAATCTGTGACATTTGTAACAGCCGAGCTATTTTTTTTTCTTTTGCAAATGAATTAACCACTGATTCAGTTAAATAAATTTTTAGACTGATTATGCTATGCTTTGTCATATACCTCGTTTGTTTATCTTTTTCTCACGGTTTACTCTATTACTCTTACTCTTTTTAGCAAATTTCCCCCAAAGGGAAGAAGCTATTACCGTAGTCGGCATGGTAAGACCTATGCCCGGGACCATGATAACTTTTTGTTTTGAGGTCCCCAGACGGCAAAAACACCATTCGTTCAAAACTGTATAGATATGTGCCCGTGAGCACGATAACTCTCGTAAAAATTATCCGATTTTGACAAAATTTGGTATAAACGTGTAAAGCAACATTTATGACTAAGTTCGAAAAACCAGACATATCGACCTATCCGAAGAGGTATTTTGGGGGGGTTTTTTACACCAAAAATGGATTTTTTGAGTTTTTTACATATAATTTTTTAAAAAGTCTAAAAGTTTTTCCATTAGAATCAGCTTAAAAAGACACACAATTTGGTGTTTTGATCATTGCTCTATGTCAAATGGTTACAGAGATATTGAAAGTGCTAACACAGTACGTTATCCAATGTTATTCTTATGGAGAGTAAGAAAAATTTAATATCTCGCTTATTTATCAAGTTACCGTGTTTAAACTTGGTATATTGCTTCATATCATTGTGGTCTATTGATTTTTGCACTAATAAACATATTTTGGCTGATATTTCCCATAGCAGCAAACCTGCGTACTCATTCCCCATGTTATTCTTATGGAGAATAATTAAAATGTCATAAATCGTTTATTTATGAATGTATACTGATGCAACTTGGTATGTGGCTTTATGTGGTATTAAGTTAAATATATATATGCATTGGAAATTCGCTGAGTACGCAGGTTTGCTGCTATGGAGGTTTTCTCATTTTCGATCTCTTATTCATAATTCATAGTCATTTTAAATTAATTTAACCACGGTTTAATGGTTATAAGTTACTTATAAGGGTAAAAGCAAGGTGTGGAACTGACACACAGCATGATCAGTTTATCTATACACCAAGGTTAAATTTACTACAAAGATGAGGCATACCCCAGAGGTCTCCACCTCAATGGTTAGAGGTCAAGGAATCTTCAGTCAGTTGTTTTCGTTTTAATAATATTCCCCTCCGCCATTCCAGGGAGTCGGAGAGCTCACGCCCAGCATCCACAGTTGGGTGTTCATGTCGACCACATTCGCTGACAAGGTGGCGCCCCTGCTGCAGTACGGGCTGGTCGTGTTGGGCAGCCTGACGCTGATCGTGGTGTTCGTGAGGGCGTACAAGAACCTCGTCTTCACCGCCGAGAACATCGAGCTCGGCAAACAGAAGTTGAGGAGGGGCAGCAGCTTTATCGGTGAGTTGTGTTCATTCAGTTCTCTTAACAAGATCGGTAATGGGCAAACTTATTACTAGAGGTTTATTTATAACAATTGTAAATAAAGAAAAACCAAACACAAGACTAATTCTGTTGACATTTCACACACTAAAAATCAAACAATAAAAACAAATGCTAATACTGTTCAGCACACTGTGTGTTTGTGCTGATCATCCGGGACTCTTACCAAGTCCTGCACAATAGTATATCGTAATTAGGGTCTGTAATAAATTATAGATTTGGCTCATTAGGAATTTTGATAACTCTCCAAAGTTTGGCAGTCTATGGATAAACTGCTGACTTCCTTTTGTGATGTTTTGTCAAAACAAATTTCTGTGAGAAAAAGGGCTTGTGTGTTTCTTTTCATTGTTTTGGGGAACTGGAAGATATATACTTTGTATGGTTAAAAATTGATGTTAAATTCCTTGTTGTCAGTGAAAGTAAATTTTCTACTTTAATAGCTGTCTCCAAACTTTTAAACCTCCTTCCAATGACCAGATCTTGTGGATATATCTGGGAACACTTATTTTCAACTTGCTCAAGCTGTGACTGATAAAATATTAAATTAAAGTTGGCAGTTTCTTTTTGTCTTACTGCAGAGCCTTCGGATCTGTGACTGAAACACATCCAGCAACACAGAGGAATGAGCTGTCACTATGATGCGAGTTGTACAGTAGTGATAAAATATACTGGCCAGGGCTGGGATTCAAACCCACAATAGGGCCGAACGTACTAGTCCGTTGCCTTAACCCAACTGCCTAGTAATTTTATTCTATCCACGATAGCCTACAACGAGCTATGATCGGTGCTGCACTCTAGCAGCGAAATTTGTAACTAGTGACAGGTCCGGGTTCACTTCGCTTGAGGCGTGGAGGCGTTAGACCGCCGGTAGTCATTGTGGTCGTGAGTTCTAATTGTAGAAATATCTTGGCGAGGTGTCCTTACGAAGTTTGCAGGTTCGATTCCCTCCCACATCCAAAACTGATGTCATACAGCTCTCAATAAGTTAACCAATCTGTGGCAACGTTGGTGAGAGGGCCCAAGTAAAATAAATGGTGGCAGGCTTGCTTGGAAGTTGACAGGATCGGTTAATTCTTTGTGAGTTGCACAAGGTCAACAATAATTTTGCTACTTTGTACTTATGTTTATTATGTGTGTGTGCCTTTATGACTCTTTAAACTTAAAGAAAAAAAGGTTTCAATTAAAAATACTTCATTAATAAAAATACTTATAATCCAATTTATAGGTTTTTAATATGACAAGTTAGGAGCGGAAGCAGCTTGTCTACGCCAATGGGTTAATAACTACGCCACGGATTTATTGAGGCGAAGTATTACTTTAAACTTCCAACACCCCCGTGGGATGTAGTCTGACCAAGATTCTGTGTTCCAGTGAACGGGCAACACCGCCTGCTGATCATCCGGGACTCGTACCATGTCCTGCACAACCTGCGGGAGCCCTCGCGGCCAGACTCTGTGCATCTTCTGGATACAGAGACTGGCACGGAGATGCAGGAGACGTCCTTCGACCCGGACCCCGACCAGAGCTAACGGCCGACGGTAGCGTCCCTGTCCGGGCACCAGGCCGACGACTGCGTCCCTGTCTGGGCGTCAGGCGACACGCTAGTCCTGCGTCTGCAGCATAGACATAGAGTAGACCTTCACCTCCCAGGGAGACGGGAATCTCTCGGTGGGAAATCGCCAGCAGCGTTGTGGACAAACTGAATAAGTGCTTCGAAGATGGGTCCTAACACGCTACCCTGGGGTGCACCCGGAACAATCTTGTGTTCTCTTCGTTACTTTGATGAGTGTCGGAAAAAAGAATCTTAACGAGTGTTTTGCCAGATGAGATTACCTAGGAACTCCTATCAAATTGAATGGGGATAGAACAAATTCGGTTGTGTAACGTTCGGTTTTTCGAGTCGATTCAAAATTACTTTTTTAAAGGAACCTAGTGAAACATCGGGTTGAGTTTCTTGTCCTACTATGAATTCAATGGTAGATGGTATTCACAAAATTAGAATATCGTTTTCAACCGTTCTCTCCGTGATTTTATATCGCACTGGCGATTTTCCGAGCTCTCTCTCAGAGACGTTCTGTGAAGTATCTCTTGCTCAACGAGTCACACCTTGCCAACGTATAGCAGAGATCTCCTTACTGTGGGCCTGGCGCGACTGCTAACCGCACACTGTTGTCTGCCGCGCCGGGCCCGATGTTCGATGAATCCTCCTGTAGTGCCTACTACGCCTCGTGCCGTCCATGTAGAGTAATTATTTTTATATGCGCTACTTAATATCGTAATCATAAGAATTTTATACAATGATCGTGATCGTACGGCATTCTGTAAGTGGTGTTTTTAATTTTCGCGTTTAACAGTATTAGAATCAGCCAACACCGTTTGTACATTTGCTGTTCGGATTTGCGATTCCTTACAATACTCTGAATATATTTCCTACTACTGTTTGTGTCTCAATTATTTAACGTCGAGTAGTTAAGTAATGCAATACTTATCGGAATATGATTTTGAATTATTTAGAAAACTTTTAGTTTTACCGTAAATAATTTGTGGGGCAACAATGACAAAATCTCAGTGTGCTAAATAATTGTGCCTACTTTTAATATACTCGCTCTCAACAAAACTAATGTTTCCGTCTCAAAAGTTACCAAACACTGGAATAATTATAGTTGACAAATTTCATCCACCTCAAACCTACATTTATACGAAGCTATGTAATCAAAGATATTTTTAATCCTTATAAATTTGGTTTTATAATATCGCACAAACGCTTTTTACTGTAATATTACTGTCTGAATTTTTAATGTCAGTAAACCAAACATTATTACTAAAATCGTTTAAATTTCTTTATTATTTCAAACTGTTAAACTTTCCCATCAGTAGGACAGTTCACGAAAGCATCAGATATAATTATTCCAATAACATTGAAACCTTATCGAGACCAAGTCTCAAATATTGCTCAAAGTTAGCCATTTTAGTCAGTAGTTCTGAATGTACTATATTTTTGTAAATAATAGATAAGTACCGGTATTATATTATATTCGTATATTTTACAATCTTTGCTGTATGTGTTTTACTGTCACCTATCTGCCTTTAGTTATAGTCACCGTGATTCGATTCAAAGTGATTTTTTTTGGAAAAGTAAACTTATTTTAGGAAAAGTTGTGTGATTACACATTTGTGAAGATGATGATGCAACCTAGCTTGTCCTAGTTAGGAATATACAGTAGCTGGGTTCTGATGATTGCTTAGAACGATAAAAAGACTTTACAATTTTATTTCCAACAAAATAAAATCGGAGTGCATCTCAAAAAAACCCAGAATCTCTTTCATTGCAGACTGTTGTGATATCCACTCCCACAACAGGAGATATCCACTTTGTGTTGAGTTGCTGATTCAATGGCTTGTGAGTAAGTCGTCATGAGGAGTTAGTCTTAAACTGTCAATCAGCTGTTCCTCCAACACCAGTGCTTCCTAGTGGCAGTTCAAAGAACCTTCTCGCTCTGCCATTCGGCCGCAACACCAGTGAATACACAAACAATAAGGTCAGGGAGGAACTCAGCACAAAAGTTTCATCAGTGGAACATAGTTCTGCACGCAACAAGAGAAAGAGTAAGTGACCCATGCTGGAAAACTAATGTTCTCTTTTGTTTGAATGCAGAACTTTGTCTACAATGCTCCAAGCGAAAAAAAGCTGTGAATTTTCAATATTAGGCTTGACCTTAGTTTATTCATGCTATTTGCCTCCTGGATTGATTGGACGACTTAAAATATAAGGTTACACACCTCGTCATCATCAATCCACTAGTTTACAAGATTACTAGTTTCGGGGCTAGTGTTTACCCATTAAAAAATCTATATGTACACAGAAGCTAACATACTGTGTAATCGTCTTGAGGTTTAAAACCTTTTCAACACTAAACATAAACTTGTACATGACACACACAAAATTATACGTTTAAAAATCCACTCTTGTCCTTGGCCAGCCACACATGGGAAATAACGTGTACACTTATTGTAGATTTTTAAATGTTTAATTTGTTTTGTGGCATGTACAAGCTTATGTTTAGCGTTGAAAATATTTTAAACCTCGAGACGATGACAGTATTTCAGCTTCTGTGATATATATAGATTTGATAATGGGACAGTATTTATCCCAAAACTATAGTAAGCGTCACATCATTGCAAACGAAGCCAAACCTTTCCACTTCCCTGTACCTCCCTTGCCTTGCGTGGTTTCTGTTTGGTGTATCCCTGCTGTCCTTATTAAAATATTTGGTTCACACTTTGCTTCTCAAACTTAAGTAAACGAATTGGCACACACTGGCAACAGGCATCAAACCCAAGCTTGGAATGATGTGACGGTGACTAGTAGTCTTGTAAGGTATGTAACCTTATTTTTGATTTGACCTTAGTGTTTGTGTATTTATTGTTATCAGTATATCTAGACATTATCAACAGTAGATACGGTGGACTGCGGGCCAGAACCTTGATGATGCTTGAAAGTAGAATTTAATACTATATGTAAGACATCGAATGTAATAAAATATGTAATACATATTATAATAAATTGTGCGGTATATTGAACTGAAATGAAAAATTCAGTAACAATATTTTTGAACAGATTTTTTATTAAAAGCGTTAACAATTTATAATTGTTTTTCAGCAAACAACTACTATTATTATTATCAAATAATATACTCACAGACTACCAGAGCGATGAAGAAGCAAATAACTTTTGCTTGAAGCATTTTCGAACGCAGCTATTCTCTGTCGAGTGTGAAGCTCAATCAGTGTTTAGCGCTCGACAATGATGGCGACGGGACAATTAATGGCTGGGTAAATTACTGTGACGTGTGATTAACGTAACACCTGTGCGCCAGACAGCTCTACAGAGTTATATAAACTGCTGAAATGGTTAATATACAATACACAATCCCCTATTCTCAATGCCAACCTCACAGCTGGTCAACACTATGGACAGTCACTATGCTGGTTTACCTTTTGATTTCAAAGCAGATTAGATCGCCAAACCGGTCTCAGGTTTATGAAATAAATCAAAACCTACCAGATAGTGAATTTGTAAACATATAATACATTTTCAACTATATAAATCTATTTTAGAGATGACAATAGTCATGCAAAAGGTGCAATTGAAGAAAACTAATGAGAAGAAATGTGGAAACAAGAGACGCGAGTAAAAAATAAAAGGAAGTATTATTTAATTTCAAAAATTACTAACGATCCTTTGGATTTAAAAAATTATGTAATCTTTATAAATCCAAAGAGAGAAAATTAGCTTACTTAAGCAAAAATAGTTTGTATCAAAATTGTTTAACATGTTCGCTATCGCAATTATATGGAATTTGTCATTCACATAGACCAGCGACGCAGCTGTGCATATTTGCGTTGAATGGTCACATTGAAATAGACTAAGGACATGAATTTGTGTCAGTGTCTCATTGCTTTCCAACGTGTATTTCTTTGCAACGGTCTATTTTAAAGCCCTGATCTCTTTGCATCAGTCTGTAGGGATATCTGACTCACATGCGCGTTGCTTGGTCTGTGGGTATGACGATTGGTGACGTCACATCGCAATTTTCAGAACTGATGTTTACATTGTCATTTTCCATGCATCACTGTACAACTGTCCACGTGGCTAATCTTACAGTGTTTGGACGTGCTTTAGTGGGGTTTGTTTGATTATTGTGCAGAACATTAACAATGAAACGGAATAGGCCTACAAATTATCAAATTTACAACAATTCAAATGTGTGTCGCTCGGTCTATTGAATAAAAATACAATCTTTTTTACTATTTTCCATTGTATAGTCTGACCGACACATATATGCAATGTTTTTTAAAATTGCTCAAAGTAAAATCAAAACAATAATTGTAATTGTTTACACATGTATTTTAGGTTATTATTAAGTGAATTAGTCTATTTAAAATCAATTTCTTTCGTGGTCTGGTGTTAATGTTACTCCTGTCACAATAAATCCCCGGTCTGTTTGCAATGTTCAGATTATTTCTTTTGGTCTTTGGGAGTGACTGGACCGACACAAATATGCGTCGCTCCGTAGCGAATGTGTTAATGACATCAATTAATAAAACAAAAAAGTTATGGTCAATATTAAATTAATAGCTTGGAACAAATATAAAGAAAACGGAAGCAGACTTAAGTAAAATAGGCTTGAATCTTGCAAATAAAATGAATGACTATTACTATAATGTAATATTATCATTGAACCTACAACCAGGTAAAAACAATCTGAATATATGATGACATATAAATATATAAATAAACAATCTATTTAATACCAACTAGTGAGAAAGAAATACTAAGTATTATTTAATCTTTACTTAACAAATGATCTTGGGTTGGGATGAAATTAAAATGATTTTAGGAAAACAAATAGCAGAATTTATAATACCATACCTTGACATATTTCCAGACTACTCAAATAATAAATTGTTAAGCCTATGCCTATAAAGACTAAAGAAAACAAGTTTTGTCTACATTTTCAAAAATATAGGAGAAAAAAATGTATTCAAGAATTACAACTTCTCTTACAAAGTTAAAAAACTTTAAAAATCCTGAACAATTTGGTTTTATTGGAATTAAATAAACTTTAAATGCTCTTTCAATATACGTGAAAACTGTGAATGATTTAGTTGAACAAAAATGTCATATCTCTTCTATAGAAAGTGAACTTATGGTAACTCAAGCTTTTGATTGCTTTAACAATAAAACGTTACGGAACTAGACAAAATGGGTATCATGGAATGCGAGGATTAGCCAGAAACTTTATTAAATCTTATTTCCAAAATATATTTCAACAAGTTGAATGCAAGTCTGAAAAAATAACAATGTTTCGTCCTGGAAAAAATTAATATAGGTGTTCCATGAGGATTTGTTCTAGAACCACTTATTTTTATAATTTATATAGCAGACCTTCCCTCAAATATTAAAATTGGAATTACAAACAATTTGCAGGTGACACACCTATGGTGGTCACCAATAACTCCATTCAATCTCTCATGTTATTTTTAAATTTATTTCAAATGAGTTAAATTATTAGTATAGTACAAATTGTTTATTATTGAATAAATCTAAGAAATATATTCTTCACTTCCAGCAGAAAAATTTAAAGACACATTATTAAATATCAAACTAGAGAGTGAAAAATTCCTGAAGTCTTTGAAATCAATTGATTCAGTATAACTTCAAATAACCACTTAAATTTTGATACACAGATAAATAAAATCGTCAAAAAGCTAAACACATTATGCTTTAGTCTGAGAGTATTACCAATTTGATCCCATTATCAAAACCTACAAATCGTTTACTACCCTTATTTTCAAAGTATTTTACTATACTACACCGTATGGTTTAGTACATCTAAAGAAAACCAAAACAGAAAAGTTTGAAATTGAAAAAACGAACAATAAAGCCAAACCCGACGAGCCAAGTCATAAACTCTTTAAAAATACAAAAAAATTACTACAATTTTTGGTCTTTATATTAAATACATTTTGAAATTATTTTTAAATGAACAAAGCAAAATTTTAAAATTGCAACATAATCATAATATTGTTACACAAGATAACAATTCGTCGTTCAACATCAAATTCACAAAACCACCACATATAAAAATTCACCCCAATACATGATGGGAAGAATCATCAATTAAATTAAAGCAATACAGTGAAACTTAAGCCCTGGACCACCATAGAAGTTCATAACATGACCCCCTGAACACGTTTTGGGGGGGTCGTTAAAAATTATATATATATATGGGTTTGCACTCTAGCAATCACATTTTTTATCTGATTTACTTAAAATTTGGTAGGAACATTCCTTTCTATAATCAGTTGGACAAGTTTGTTGGGCAAACCAATCGGAAAACTCTAACCCCCATTTTGGGGGATTAATCTTTAAAATTTAGAGTTTTTTGGCCCAAAAAGGGTCAGAAAAGCCCCGGATATAAAATTAATGCATGTAAAAAGATGAGGCATGACTAATGAGGCAAAAGTTTTAAGCCCTCTCTCATAATTTTAGTGTAAATATTTACCGAGTTATTAAAGAAAATATGTATCGACTAAACACAATTAATACGTTGTCTTATGGGGGTTTTACATTAGTAAAGCCTGTGTTTATGTCTTTTTATCAACCTCGCGCCTACTTTCAAGCCTGACTGGACCTTCCCCTAACCTTATAATACGCAATATTGTATTCCCAGCATTAAATGTAAATATAACCAGGAGCATCAGAGCATGTTTGTAAATATGCAACTTGGTAAATTTTCTTTGGATTTTCTATAGTGAAACTTCTTAAGTTATTCTGTAAAACAGTTTTGCACTGAGAAGCTCATGGATAAAGGCATTTTGATTTGATTAATGTTCCTTTACAGCCATAAGGACCAGTTATAAAACACCTCCTATCTCTCAGCCTATAAGTACTATCATTGATGGTACTATGAGGATGAGGAGGTAAACTGAAATTGGTAAAGTAAATATACTCATGAGGCGAATTTTATATTTTCGTTCTTTATTCATTGATATGGCTCAAAGATCAAACATTTTAGTTCTAAATCAAAGTGGTTGACTAAGTGTAAACAAAATTGCGAGGCACCCCACCATGTTTTGGTAAGGAAGGAACTGTTCGCTAATATCGACTTAGTAAGCCAAACGAATAATTATTCTTATTGATTCAAAAATGAATAACTTGAATTTGTTAATTTATTTATAGTTTATAATATTTGATTGCAAGAAATGTGCGTAAATCAAACAAACAAAATTAAGTAACTTCTGTTCCAATTTTGATTACGTAGGTACATTTATTTCCAGTGATTTCAATAAGTAGATTCACTTACCATAATTGAACAACCCGTTATTGCAGTTAAAAGAATTATAAAAATGTTCCTTGCCAGTGTACTAGCACACTTTTTAAACGCATATCATTAAGCAGTGTCTCCAGTATTATAATAGATCTCCTTAGCTTAAATCAATGTTCCTAGTGACGGTAATTATGCTATGTTACATTGGCTACCCTGCAGAGCCACAGGTGACTAATTTTTTTGCTGAAAAGTCAGCTTGTTGTATAAGCTGTCATTTGCAGTGTTGCCACTTTTAGCGTAATTACCCTTTTTTAGGGTAATTTTACTGGTCTTAGGGTAATTTTAGGATAGTGGAGGGTAAAATCTAGAGCCCCTTTATATTTTAAATTTAGATGTTTTGTCAATGTAAAATGGCTTTTCCAGGAGTTAAAACATTTACATTAAGCGCTGGGTAAATTAAAAGTATTAAAAAAGATATATAACTAGCATGTACATCCTGTATCCTTTACAGTACTTGACTAAAGATGCATGCATCACAAAAAACACAAAGTTTAATTTTCGAACAGATGACATTGAGACCGGGCTCAATAAAATTATATTATGTATGTGTCCAAAATTGGGCACAACATAATAATACAGAAAACCATAAACAGTAAAAATATATCGGGTTAATTTGGTTGAATGTATGTTGTTATATTTACAGCTCTGATGTAGAAAATATGTTTACTGAAGATCTTCTCTCTCTGTTTTGACACATATTTGTATGAAGGAACTAAATTGTATTGTATGCTTGTAAAATCCCCATGGTGAGGCAGGTGAGCACATAAAAACATCACAAGAAGGCATAACGTGTAAATTTGTGTGATGTGGTGTATTGCAATGAAACCTATATTGATGTAATCAAATAGTAATAAGATGACAAACATATTCTCTGGGCATTATTATTTAGAAAAAATAACATTAACAATTTTGTATAACTGAAATAAGTTTATAAAACAATAAATCACTCCCAACAACTGTTAATGACATGTATCAGCAAGTTTCTATTATCAGCGATACCAGCACAGTAAAAATAGCGCTGAATAAAAATATGACAACAGAATATTTATTTGAATTTTTAATACATATTTCGTTTTATGTGCAATATAGGGCCAAAGACTATTAAATGCTATTTTACCTTACGTTTTATGCCTTAATCATGTTTTAAAACCAATCTCGAGTGTATTTTGAGCGATTAAAGAAGAAAATCAACTCTTAGGGTAATTTTGGGGTAATTTACAAAAGGTTTAGGGTAATTTCATCACACGTTTAGGGTAAAATTTCATCTTCCTGTTGGCAACACTGGTCATTGTCACCACAACCAACGTCACTACTCATAACGGTCATAACAACCAATTACGCCTAATTCAGTTTTGAATCACCGTTCGCCGTTATCATTGCTCAAGACTTAGTGTTTCCAAAGTACCAATTAATTTACGATTGCAGGTTTAGTTTGTTTTAGTAGCTTATTGCATGTGCATACATTTATCCCTGAAATTTATGTAGTTATTCGCCATCGTCCCTTCTGCTTTGAACATGCCAATTAAAGTGTCTTTAGGTAAGTAAGTTTAATTTATACTTAGTCTAATACTAGCCCCTAACCTTGTTCCATGTAGGAACACAATGTCAATTCGTAATCAAAGTAGACACTCAATCACATGTTTTAATGTAAACAAAGCAGACGGTTTTTAATCCCTATGCATTTATTATGGGGGAAGTTCAATGTCATTTCTCGTTTGCTGTTTTTTTTAAATACTGCTATTTTTCCTGAGTCCCTGGGATCAACACATTTAATTTAAGCCCTCTCCTATCATCCTGCAATTTGTCAAACTCCTTCAATTTTGACTTGCCTACAAATTTTGCTTACAGAATTAGGCCTATATTTAAAGCTTTTTTACAGGTTCGAGGTTTAGTTAGGCTAGGGCCTAATAATATGGTCAATCAATCATATTTGTAAAATAGAGGTTATTATGAACATAGACTAGCTAACCCTAGGTGGATTTCAGTTAGGTGTGCTATTGTACATCGCAGCATGACGTCACCTGGAGGCGGAAGTGCGTCACCAAGGTATTCTGACTACCCTTTGTGAAGGAGTGGGGGACATGTTGTAGTCAGAATACTTTAGTGACACACATTTTTAGGAACGAGTTTTGCAACAATGGGAAACTTTAGCAGCGGCTATAGCCTAACCAGAAAAGCCTATCCACCACAACGTCAGCGTTGAGAGTGATGTCATATATTTGTAATACATATACATTGTTAGCATCAGCGTAATTTTGAGTTGTTGCAGTTTGAGCGAAACTCTGCAATTTTAGTCGTGGCCGCGGTGTTGTGGACGGAGGGGGGGTAGACCCAATCTGGGTTTTTGGATAGGCTGTAGCAGAGAGTAACTTCAGCTGTTAACCAGCTGATCAAATAAACACTGTGACGTCACCTGGTGGCTGGGCAGAACGTGCTCAAATTTGTACTTCTGAATAGCACACCTTACTGAAATACACCTTGAGCTAACCTGGTACAGACATCTGATGAGTTAATTTTCTAGGTCTCTCTTCATGGAAGTTCTACTCTTCAAAATGAATTTATCCGAAATATCATATGAAATGATTGAAATTAAATTAAATTAAATGCTTTATTGTCCGTGACAAGATTACAAGCATGGACATTGTCAAAACGTAACTAAATAAAAATACATTGTCAACTGTTGTAGCTTACATTCTAATAACAATGTAAATCCACCCAGCTTAAGGATAGGCTTATACAGGAATACAAAATTGAATTTTTCGGTACTTTGGTATTATACGGATGCCACTATTTTTGGAGGTTAAATTTTTACCGGATACAAAGGATAACTACATAATTCGAAAAAACGTACTTTTATTGACTTACTGTACAAATTTTATATCATTCTGATGAGCGGTCTTTGTGTTGTGCCTCCCAAAAGGCAGCGATGTCCGCTAGGATCGTGTTGAATGCGTCGCCACCGCTAGCAGCCAGACCCGATCGCCACAGGTAGTCCGCCAAATATACAACGCGCTGCGGCAGTTATGTTAGGATGGGTTATCATAAAAATACGAACGGTTTCCTCTTCATTTCGAGGTAAATCCCACACCAAAAGAACGTCACTCATTATGAAAACGAATGTAACGTAGTGCACGGCAATAAATCACTCATGACACTGACCCAGATACAGGCGGTGACAGGTGATGCGCGCGCTCCGGTCAACGACCTGACCTTGGCCTATTTGGAGGGGGTTTGGCGGCCGGAAGTATGACTCATCAGGTATCATTCGATTCGTAACAAAACAAGGAAAGTCCTACAATCATTTTTATGATAACCCATCTTAACATAACTGCCGCAGCGCGCTGCATAAGGGTGGCATCCGTATAATACCAAAGTACCAATTTTTCTTACGTAAAACTAAACCTAAAACCAAGGCCTTTGTAATTAAAGGTGTTATTTGATATCATTAAAAGAATATGGAACAATTTCTATAAGCCAATTCTTTAATCCATTTTCAAAACTATTTCCTGAGAGAGATTAGTTGGTGGTAGTAAATTTTTAAAACTTGGTTCCTCGTTCATATAAACTATTTACAGTGGATTGTAAACGTCTTGAAAACATGCGGAAATCCTTCTTATGAATTGTGTTATAACTATGGAAATCAGAATTTAAGCAAGTCAACTTTGAAGGAAATTTACTTTTGGACGCAAGTGTGTTGGCGGCTGTGGTTCTGTAAGTCGTACAAAAGTATCCGGAGGAGGCGGGGATTTGGCAACTATAAGTACAAGTGGTCTAATTGTAGGGAACCAGAATTCTAATAAAGAATGAATGCTATGAAAAATTACAGTAATCAAACCTAACAGCTGCAGCACATTGTTTAAGTAAAGGTACCATACTCGGTGTGTAAGCAATAACCAGGCCTGTTTTAACAACCATATGTAGGCTAGAGCAATAAAGTAAAGCCAAATATGTAATTATTTTCTCTCAACTTATTTACTTTTTCATCTTTCTATTTCAGACGCTGTTCCGGCGCAGTACAGAGAAATCGAGGCAGAAATCAATTCAGCAGTCTCAGCAGAGTTCTCCAAGAAAGACATTCTGCGCTCGTTTCTGAAGAAGTCTAAATTGAGAGATGAAAAACTAGAACAGGTTTGTCGTAGCCTATTGCAAATAACACACAATGTTTGACGTTTTGTATAACTATGTCCAGTTGTGATGTAACACAGCAGTGGCAAATATAGATACCGGTAGGCCTAATATTTTTTAGGGATGGGGACAATACCAATAATAAATTATTAGTAAAGCAGTGTCAATCAATCCTTTACATTAGGTTTGGTGGCCCAATTCAGAGGGTAACTTCAGGACTTTCACCAACAGCCCCTTTTCACACTTTTTTTTTTTTAGTTTGGATTATAAGCTTGGCTTTTCATTATGTCTGGGACTCACTTACGCATATAATAATGCTTGACAATGATACATTCATTGTACTTTGGGACATCGGAGATAATCTAACCAAACGACAAACGCAATGAAACAATGGCTGCGGCTGAACTGTACATTACTGCTGGTGGAAGCGAGCGCCTCGGCAATCGCCTGTAGTTGAGATACCCGCGCATGCGCAGATCCCCTCTAGCTACAACCCCTTGCCCCCAGCAGAGGCCTTAGATAACCGGTACCAGTGAATTTGCACCAAATAATCTGCTACCCCATGGAACCTATAATAGGTACAGATCTGTTCATAGGTTCTGTGCCGCTACGCTCACTATTGATTTTGTATAGCTATTTTCTCTCGCACCTTATGTTTATAATAATTCAGATTAGTTCATTTTTCCCTTTTTTCATTTTGGGGGGCTGGGGCTCCCCCTTGTATACGCCCCTGTAACTCAGGATAACATAACATTCAAATAACTAATACGCCAATAGAAGAATTGACCAAATTACTTTCTAAGACCTACACATCGACAGACTTAGTTGGTACTCTCATGCATGTGGAAAAAGTGTTTCAAAAAATGAGTTTTGTTCTTAATGCTCTCAGAATATTAACTTGTGATTTGTCCACCTTAAAAATGGTCTGTTTTGCTATGATTCATTCTCATTTAGTACCTATATAATATGTGTATTTATGGAGCTCAAAATACATCTGCTCAAAATCTAATTAAAATTTTTAATCTAGGACCGCGTTAAAGATAAATTTAAAAATCTGGGAATGATGACAGTCTTTAGTCTTTATGAAACAATTGTACAGTTTCCGTCAAGTGAGAAAGATCTACTTTGTAAATACTCTTAATACATAAATAATTATTTCACTCGCTAAAAAGAAAAAGCAGTTTTAATGTGTGTGTTTGGATCGTAAAGAAGCGCTTTAGGCGCGGTTGAAGGAAAAATTGGTTTGCAGTTTCACAATTGATTAGTAATTTTTCCAAAAACTTAAAGGCATTCTGATTTCTGGACAAACCCGATTCTGGGTTTTCAATTATGTATGATGTTTTTTTGCCATGTGATTGTGTTAATCTAAGAATTAACTTGATATTAATTTTAGTTTTATAAACTAGAATCATTAGGATTTTCAACATTACCAAACTGTTAATATGGCGCTAAGGTTATGAGTCATGCTACTGGTTTGTTTGCTGATATAATATCTACAACCGCCATATTTGATGACACAAATGTTTTAAAATATCATATCTCTGTGACCTTGAGCTCATATAGCGACATTTGCTGTTCTTTATATGTTATACTGATGTGGTTTTTAGTTTAATCGACTTTGAAAATTAAACATTTTAAGTTGCACCATGCAATATAAATATGAATAAAAACTAATTCAATATTTAAAAAAGTGTTTATTTAACCGTTCATAAGTTTAATTAAAGATATTTATTTATTTTTTTTAAATACTGATTTAAGAAAATCCTGTTGTTAACATAATCATTGACTTTAGGCAGTTTGATCAGTAAAGCAGTTCATGTCCTCGTCTGATATCCTATCTATTCCGGTTTTGTGGAGTTGAATCCTCATCAGCCTTCACTAAAACGTCGATCGCTCATAGAGAGTCGAATAATTGTAAATGTTTCGAGTGACCTGTGCTCAACAGATTGCAAAAAGCATATTTCGTAAATCATGAAAGACCTTCTCAAATTTATGTTAAAAGGCTCATGTTTTTTTATGGCTACAAACAATGAAACAATAATCTTGCTACGTCTCAGGACAACCTTAAAACTGGTCTATACCAGTTTTGAGGCTGACATTGGGTACAGCAAATGAAGTTGTCATTACATATGGTAAGTCTTTTGGCTGTCCATTATGACGAGCTTCCCTTTCACATTTGGTTCCTCCATTTGCAGCAGCTGGGGACGGAAACTCCGGGTTTGGTCCCCAACCTTAGAATGGGTTCCTTTTTGGCTGTTGTACGTGGATACCCTGTCAGTTGCGTTGGCCAGTTGGAGGACAGAGCGGGTCTGCCTGCTTGAGCCTGATCACAGCTGTCACAGGAGCACGGAAGTTGGCCCTCTGAAAGGTCAATTTGGCTGCCCGTCCCAGCCCATCCTTTCCTTTCCTGCTATATCCTTTCCTTCCGGTAACCTGCACAAAGTTCCCGCTTGTGGAAGACGTGCCTAGCAGCTAATGCTGGGGTTTCCTAATCCAGCAATAATAATACTTATCTTGCTACTGGTAATACTGAATAATTTTTGTTCACTAAAGTCTATGATCTCAAGTCAGGAGAAATTTCTTGAAAACGAGGAAAAATCATTGAATGTTGTCCTCGTTGGTTTGCTACAAGGATCTGATCAACTCTCTGACAGATTCTTCTCGTTCATGTAAACTATCAGTTATAAAAGCATCTAGCGATTAGGCAAGTGCAGGAGTCGCAACGAGCTCAGACCACAGTGAGCGCTAGACTGTAACATTTTGCAAAACAAAAAGCTGCCGTACAACGCTGTCTACGGTGGATCGTGGGATCGGAGGGGCAGCTTCCCCACTCCGATTTGATTGCGGCTCTACACTTGCCTCGATCTTCTATACACTAGTAACAGTTATGCTATGAACATAACGTGTGTTTCCATCAGTGACTCTGTCGCAGATCTGGGAGCTGCTGCAGCTAGCGGACGACGATGTGAGCTCAGAGCAGGTGTTCGCCGCGCTGGCTCTGGTGGCGTGGGCGCAGCAGGGCCGAGACCTGACACCACAGCTGTTCGAGTCACAGGTCTCGGGTGAGTCCGGGACCCAAGGTCTCTTATTTATTTATTACATCAACGGTCAACGCCATTTACAATGAAAGAGAACATAGAATACATCAAAATGCAAGATTAATTTATTCTGTATGTGCTACAAGATGCAACAAAAATAATTTCATGATACATAGTCTCTAAAGAACACACAGTAATTTAGGTTTTTCCAGCCTAGTGACACTAGTACTTCAGAAGAAGGCAGTTAGGCTGTTATCTTCGGCGGGTGCAGTTGATACAATACAATAATCCTTTATTGAACATACAATCGTTTAGAATTACAATAGTGTCATTTCACAGAGTTGTGTAAAAATAAATTTAATGACGAGAAAGTCAGCTGTTCTTGAGGGTTCTGGTTTATTCAAAGAGTTTGGTCAGTGAGTAGTACGGGTTTGCAATAAGTCGTTTCTTCAGTTCCTGTTGTAGTTTATTCCCTGTTAGGCCTCTCATTCTATCTGGTGGATGATTTTTTCGTTTGCAGCCAACGTAAGATAGTTTTTTCTCCCATAATGTAGTACAGTGTACAGGAAGTGCTAAGTTTGAGCCGTGTCTACTATTGTAAGTGTGCATGTCATTGTTTCTTAGGGTCTACTTACAGAATGGTTCATTGTGTGTATGACCATTGTAGGCCCTTGTTTTCTGGACTTAACAACCATAAGACTTAACCTTGGTTTCTGGATGGAATATTAACCATCTTTAGTCAACATATTCTGGACTCACTTGTTTATGTGAAGGAAAATATTAGTAACTTCGCTCAGAGAAATGTAACATCACCTGCAAACCTGCATAACACTCCATGTTGACCTGGATGTGCCAAGGTCTAGACTTGCCAAATCTCTTAACCCTTCCTGGACGGGCGAATTTGTGACATAGGACGGGAAAAATTATAGGAAAAAATAAAAATTAATTTTCATTATTTGTGTTTTGTTAAACCAGTATACATGAAATAAACACAATGGAACACTTAATACTGTCTAAATAAACTTTTACTCGTTTTTATATAAAAAAATTATGCGGATATATCCGCCACCGTCTGCGGCTGAGTAGAAAAACAGCAGATATATCCGCCGCCCGTCTTAGAAAATATGGCCATGACAAGGATAGGCAATAAATAAATACCCCCGTCGCAGCAAACCTGCGTACTCAGCGAATTTCCAATGCATAATATATGTCGTAATGCCATATAAAGCCGCATACCAAGTTTTATAAAAATATATTCATATATTTTTAAGCGATATATACAATTTTAATTATTCTCCATAAGAATAACATGGGAGATGAGTAAGCAGGTTTGCTGCAACAAGGAACTAAAAAAATGGGTTTTTATGCAAACATCATTATAACTCAACAAGGTGAAGCCACATAGCAAGTTGTATTAATTTATGTTCATAATTAAGGGAGTCATTACATTTTACTTATTCTCCATAAGAATAACATGGGGGCTGAGTACGCAGGTTCGCTGCTACGGGGATAATCAACAAAAAATCAATTTTTTGTGCAAATATCAATATACCAGTACTACGTGACCCCACGTGCCAAGTTTCATCAATATACATTCATTAATAATGGAGATATCAAATTTTATTTATTCTCCATAAGGATAACATTGGACAACGTACTGTGTTTAGCACTTTGAATATCTCTGCAACGGTTGGACGTAGAATCACAATTTAAACACCAAAATGATTGTTTTGTGGAGCTGAATTGATTGGTAAAAGCAAATGTGAAGTTTACATCAAAATTAACTTAGGAAAAGCCAAAAACCTTTTTCCCATAAGATTAACATAGGAGATTTTATGAGCAGGTTTTTTTGGATTTTCTCAGCAACCACTTAACCTAGCTTAATAATTCAAAATACCATATTATTTGTTTTTTTAAGCTCTATAACATGGTCTAAACCAAAATTAAGTGTTTTAAAAATGTTAGGGTAAAAAATGCAAAAAACTGATTTTTGGAAAATTTAAAACCCCCATAAACCCCCCTACCCATGGCCCGATTTTTCTGGTTTTCGAACTTAAAGTCATGAATGTCACTTTACACATTTGTGCCAAATTTCATCGAAATCGGACGTTTTTTACTCAAGTTATCGCATTCACGGACACTATATATATATATATATATATATATATATATATATATATATATATATATATATATATATATATATATAGATATATAGATATATATATACATATATATAAATTTGAACGAATCGTGTTTTAGTCATCTGGGGACCTAAAAAAAAATTTGTCATGGTCTCGGGCTTAAATCTTACCATGAGACCTACGGTAATAGCTTCTTCCCTATAGGGGAAATTCGCTAATAAAGAACAATTTGTTGTTGCGTTATTTATTGTACAAAACTGGATCAAGAAAATAAAATTTCTAGGTAAATTTGAACAACAATTTCAGTTTTCAAAAAGTTACAAAATAATTTGTCAAGGTTTACAAGTTTACAAGGTGCCTATAAGTAGTCCCACAATCTTCTAAAAAAGTCTTGGTCAATAATTCAATAATATCACCAGAAAAACCAGGACCATTTACGTTATAAGCCATTGTGCATATCTCTATCTCATGCTGCTAGTCAGACAACTGTGCCAACACAGTCGACGTGGTGTTGTGCGTGAAATGTCGAGGGGGGAGCGTGGGAGAGGGGGTGTCGCTTGCAAGGTCACAGCGGTAGTGGAGAGCGCGGGAAAGTAGTACCTTGGTAGCACAAAAAATCTGGTTACTGCACAAACACCTGCCAGTCTGAAGAGTAGGCGGAAATATCCGCTTCCCGTCCGGAACATCTAAAACCATAAGCGGATATCCGTCACCCGTCCTTTATCGCCAAAGACTTAGGCGGATATATCCGTCACCCATCCGGGAAGGGTTAAGGGCTTCCCCATCTTGGCAATGAAATTATCCTACTTATTGATAATAACTTTCACTGTAAGTGGCACTTTCTATAAATAAGTTTAAAAAATGGCTACAAATTATTATATACTAGTGGCTTGTAGGCACCATAGCCCCTAACCCTAACCTTTCTCTTATTATCTCTTATTTGTTTACTCTTTACATGCTGAGGAAAATAAAACAGTATAAGTAAGAACACACGTCAGTTCGTAAACAAAGTTGACATGTAATCACATGTTTTAATGTATATAAAGCAGACATTTTAAAATCTCCATGCTTTTCTTATGGGGATGTTTTCCGTTATTTCTCGTTTGTTAGTAGCATTTTGGAAATACTGCTATTTTTCCCGAGTCCCTGGGTTTGAGACTTTTAATTTGATCCCTCTCCCATTATCCCGCAATTAGCCAAACTACCGCAATTTTGACTTAAAAATTTGCTTACAGAATTATATATAAAGATTTGGAAATAGGAAAGTTTAAATTTAAACTAAAACTGAATCTAAGAATTTTCTGGAATCTTACGTATTTTCTGGTGTCTGGAAAATCCTCGTGAAGTCAGTTCCTATCGTGAATAGTTAGATAGGATAAGAGCTTCAGCGTTATCAGCACCGACAGCGAGTAATATTTGCTGGTAAATTCCGGTGTAAGTTATGGAAAATTTAGAATGAACAAGTGAACTCTGTGTTATAATTTAATCTGGGGAAAAGAAACTTGGCCAAACAAGTGGAACCAGGTTTATCAGTTTAAAATCTTGCTTTACTTGTTGGCACTTTAATATGTGAGAATTAAATTATGCCTGTTAAATTAGGTTAAATTAGGTGAACTGTTATAGTAACCGTTGTTGGCCTAACCTGCTCTACCTGTTGTTTTAGTGATTATAGATTTTATTTATGTTGACATTGACCTATCTTGTTAATGTAAGTTAGTATTGTAAAAAAATCCCATGTTATGTTAAGTTAGGTTAGGTTGACCTGTGTTTATAATTTCCATGATTGGCCTATCTTACTCTGCCAGTAAAGTTGTTTAGTTTCTATAGTTTTTTTTTGTATGTTGACATTGTCCGAAGATGTAAATTTGACCTTGACTATTGCTTGTATGTTTAGTTCAGTGACAGTAAAACTCTTATTTATTCGTTGTTGTGCAGGCTTGCCAACCGTCTACCTGGGCCCCTCCTCCCGTCTGCGGTACTGCGATCTCGTGAGGATCGACACGATAGACATAGAGATCGTCCCAGAAAAGAAAGGCATCTTCATAAAACACGTCGAGTATTTGGTCTACAGCAAGGTAAATATTTTGTGAAGTTTCTAAACTTAAAATAACCTAAGGTTAAATTTGCCAAGTTTGACTTATAAACGGAACTTGTCTTTATTTTCTGAACCTACGAGGCACGTTTTTTAAGTAAGTACCATTTTAAAATAAAACAAAAACCAGTATACTTATTGTAATAATTATATTTTTACTTGAAAGCCAGTATCTTAATCTACTTTTCGACATAGTTTCCATCAATATTTAGGCATTTATCATATCGTTCCTCGAGCTTTTGCATTCCTTCCTCAAAGAATTCTGCCGCCTGACTCGATAACCACTGCGTCACTGCCGTTTTGACCTCATCATCGTTGTCTAGGCGCTGACCACCAAGATGTTGCTTTAAATATAGGAAAAGGTGGTAGTCAGTGGGCGCTAGATCCGGGCTATATGGAGGGTGGTCAAGTTGTTCCCAGCGAAATAATTAGATTATTTCTTGCGTTAGATTAGCCACATGTGGACGGGCATTGTCGTGCAGCAAAATGACCCCATTGGACAACATTCTACGCCGCTTGTTTTGGATTGCCTGGCGCAATTTTTTCAAGGTCTCACAGTACGATATTGAGTTAATTGTGTCACCACGAGGCAAAAAATCCACCAGTAACACCCCCTTTCTGTCCCAAAAGACAGTACACATCAATTTTCGGGCTGAAATCGTTTGCTTAAACTTCATAAGACTCTGGTCTGGAAGTTTGCTTGACTCTGGTGTAACATAAGACACCCATGTTTCATCGCCTGTAACAATTTGACTTAACAAATCATCTCCTTTCTCATCGTAGCGCTCAAGAAAAGTCAATGCACTGCCTAGACGCTTGGTTTTGTGCACCTCTGTCAACATTTTCGGCACCCAGCGTGAGCACAATTTTCGGTACTTTAATTTTTCAGTCACAATATCATAAAGGACACTTCTGGAAACCAAAGGAAACTCATCAGATAATGACGAGATCTCTCTCACTTTGTCATCGACTTTACGCACCAATTCATCAGTAATGACAGATGGCCGCCCAGTGCGTTGCTCATCATGAACGTTGGTGCGGCCGTCTTTAAATGCCCTTACCCACTTGCGTACCATTCCGTCACTCATAATGTTCTCGCCATACACTTCACTAATCTGCCGATGAATTTCAACGGCTTTCACACCTTTAGCACTTAAAAATCTAATTATAGCGCACACTTCACAGTCAGCGGCAGTCTCAATCAGCAGCGCCATTTTGAATGCTCGATACCGGATGTAAACATGGCCGATTGTTGTCGAATTTCCGGCGCAGGCTTGCCAATAGATGCACATACACAGCGCAAATGTCCAAAATGCCAATCGCAGCGCTGGAGCGGAGAAATTTAAAAACGGGACTTACTTAAAAAACATGCCTCGTATTTCAAAGTAAGGTTTTAAAGTAATTAATCTTATTCATAGTTGTGTTTAAAAGTTACCAATTTTAATATTTTTTAAGATCGTGGATGAAGGGGACATAACATGTGGTTAGTTCTTTGGCTATCCACGATAACAAGCTTCGCTTTGACTTCGGTCACTGCTTGTAGGCAGCAGGGGATGGAACATCTTCCTTAAGATTGTGGTCCCTAGCTGATAGTATTTTGTAACTTTCTTAATAGCCTACTTCAGTTTCTTGACGCTGTATAGTTAGTTAGTCTTAAGGAATTTTTGAATGAAGAGTTTCGTCAATTGTGTATCGATAAACATTGATACCTTGACAGTCAACCAAGAGGTTTTATTTTTACAATAGTCTATAGCGGTAGATTTGGCAGCGGAAATACACGGCGCTCGGTAGCGAATGTGTTAATTACCTAACCTAAACCGCAATAGCCTAACCTAATGTAACCTAGCCTATTGACACAACCTAGCCTAACCATCTAGCCTCACACATCTACGCTACTCTTTGGACTTCAGGACATTTGACGCCTCTAGCACCTTTTGTATTAGACACGTGGAGACGAGACTGTGCATAACTGCCCAACGACACACGCTTGTATCTTGGTAGTAGAGAGTTTTGCCGTGTCCGCGTCTGACGTTTATTTGCCGCAGAGGTTCGAGTCATCCGTGAGCCGCCGCTACAACGATTTCATCGCTCTCCATGAGATGCTGTTGAACCGGTTCCCCTACCGGCTGATCCCCAAGTTGCCCCCGAAGAGGATGATTGTGGGAGGTGAGTATCAGAGAGAGTATGATGTATAAATGATTTTACAGTTGTTTAAAATGTTTACCAAACCATCTCTGAATGTAAGTAGATTTATTTTAAACTCTTTTAAATAAACAAATTCAAAGTGGCCATTTGCATTTGAGTTTAATGCTGTAGACGATTTATTTCAAGTGTAAAGGAAAACTTGGTTGCCCTGGCAATATTTTCTGTCCTTTCTGATGGAGAACATCGTGTTTAGTTAATAATGTTGTTTTTTTTACAAAAGTTGCTGTGTGATTTAATTGTCTTGCCCGTTGCAGCCAGCGCCTCCATGTTGCTCGGGGCCGCTGACACACAGTTCGTCGAGGAGAGGCGACGCAGTCTCAAGCGCTGGCTGACCTTGGTCGCGCGACACCCTACCATCAGGTATGGCAACGTTACAACGCCAAATTCATCGTTTGTGACAGTGAGTCTATGTTATTTAAGAAATTATTGCGAACATTTTCCATTTCTAATTAGAGAAAAAACAAGAATAAAATTAATAGAAAGGTAATTGCAGCATAATTTATTAATGTTCGTTTGTCCTAGTAGTATATTTTTATCCTAAAGTACGATAATTTTTCATGTCGGCTAAAACGATAGTTAGTTTTTTAAATCTGGGAACTCTGAATCCATAAATCGTTGCCGTGTGTAATGTTCGTTGCTTTGTCCCAGCACCGACCCGATCCTGCACTACTTCCTGACAGCGCCCGTCGACGATCTTCAGTACAAGATACGCGAGACCTTTCGCCGGATGCCTGACGAGTTCGCCACCTCAGAGTTTGCGGTTGCCAAGGTAATGTAATATCACACGTTGTATGTTGTTGTGGTAACGTAATAGTGATGTACCACACATTGCTGTTGCCATTGTAACATAATGCCACATGTTTCACCTGTTGTATGTTGCCATTGTAAGAGGGTTGTAGGAAGCCTGGGCTATCCCACATCCACAGGTCCCTCTCCTGTGAGGTCACTTCTGCATGCAAGTCATTTGTGCTGGCTACTGGAAAAGAGTGGGAGCTTAAACCACCCCAGAGGGCTGTAACTCCCTTGCTGGGATTAATTTATTGGTATAGGGGAAGCGGAAGGACGATGAGGATGAATAAGGTAGGTAGGATAGGATCGGCCAAGCTGTCACCAGATGAGCTGGATATGCACATTGCACATCAGCCAATAGAGGGCTGCTGCCTACCCTTAACCATGATGGCTGTCAGTACACCCCTGCCCAACGTACCGTCAAGCCCACCCTCCCCTGGTGGGGAACTGAAGTTGTTCACTACAATGCGGCTACAAAGCTGTCTTTTGTGACAACATCCATTGGTTGTACCCATTACTGGTACAAACTGGCAGGAGCCAAGGGATTTTGTCATGGTAATGTAATACTCATTTACCTCAGTTTGTTTGTTGATATGTTGTTGTTGCTGAATGGATCGACTCAGAGATCCGAAGCTTCAAAAATCCTCACACGTCGACTGAAGCTTACTCATGCCCCTTGTGCATTAGTCGGGTAAACAAGTGCCTGTAAAGTATTCACATTAAAAATAATGGAATGTTAACATATATGAATCTTTACCTAACGTATTTGATCATCTTGACTCGCTGTATATATGGAGGAGGGAGTACTGATGCAACGTTGTCCCGCAGGAGCTGGTTCCCGCGGACAGCACCAGTGAGGTCGCCACTAGCCGGGAACAGATTCGGGTGATACTGCAGGGCGTCGCGCGGATCAAGCTGATCGCAGAGAACCTCGCCACTCGGTCGCACGCGTGAGTACAGCCACTGTAGACCCGTCACACCTTACAGTGCTATACTTCTGAAGAGAGAGGTAGAATCTTTGATGTTTTCTTGTGTTTTTTATAGAGATGTGCGAGTACAGGTTTTTAAGTCGAGTCGAGTAAATGGCAAAAGATTCGAATCTCGAGTTCGAGTCGAGTATACAAATAAAAAAACACATAGGTCGAGTTAAATTGGATCAAAACAGTGTATAGGGTTCTATTTATAAATGTTGTTATTAAAATATACTTTTCTAGTCACTATGCCCTGAAAATAATAATAGTAAGTCAAATAAATAGATTCCTGCTCCATTGGAAAAAGATAAGTACATTTATCTGAAAATAAATCATACCAAAGTTATTGCCTAACATTTTGCCATGAAGGTCAAATACTTTTAGTCTTTTGGTATTAAGGTTTTTATAACCTATATGGTATTAATTAACAGTTTCATTAAAAAATAATTTGTTTTAGCGAATTTCCCCTATAGGGAAGAAGCTATTACCGTAGGTCTCATGGTAAGACTTAAGCCCGAGACCATGATAACTTTTCATTTTGAGGTCCCCAGATGCCAAAAACACCATTCGTTCAAATTTGTATATATGTATATATATATATATATATATATATATATATATATATATATATTATATATATATTTATATATATATATATATATATATATACATATATATATATAAATGTGTCCGTAAGCCCGATAACTCTCGTAAAAAAGGTCCGATCTTAATGAAATTTGGTACAAACGTGTAAAGTACCATTTATTTGAACAAGTTCGAAAACCAAACGAATCGCACCATCCGAAGGGGGGTTTTTGGGGGGTTTTGTACCCCAAAAATGTGTTTTTTGGGGATTTCACATGTAATTTTAATTTAAATCAAATTTTAATTTTCACCATTGAATTCAGCATAAAAAAAACAAATAATTTGGTATCTTGATCATTGCCCTACGTCAATTGGTTACTGAGATATTGAAAGTGCTAAACACAGTACGTTGTCTAATGTTATTCTTATGGAGAAAAAGAATACCCCCGTCGCAGCAAACCTGCATACTCAGCGAATTTCCAATGGAGATATAAATGTCTTAATACTACATAAAACCATTTACCAAGTTTCATAAAAATATATTCACAAATAAGCGATATATACAATTTTAATTATTCTCCATAAGAATAACATTGGGGCTGAGTACGCAGGTTTGCTGCAACAAGGAACACAAAAAATTGTTTTTTATGCTAATATCAATATAACTCAATATAGTATTACATGTCATTCATTCATCATTTAGTAATAATTTTCCTATTATGTGTTATTTTATATTTAAGTTTCCATATAAATGTACTAATTAATTAATTTCCCCTAAATGTGTTATTTGTATTAATTGTCCCATATTTATGCCTAATAATAATCACCATTATCATCACTCCTCAGAAAACATTCCCCTCTATATATTTAATGTTTATTTATCTGTGCAATTGTATAATAATATGTATTTCATCAATTTAATCACCAATAATTGTTCATAGCCTATCCCCATATAATAGCCTACTCACTTAATTTAATATGTTTGTTAATAATAATATTTTAGATATAAGTTATGTGAGAGGATTGCAATAAAATTAAAATTTAATATAATATACTTTTCAAAAATAGTCCTTAAGGAATCTAAATTACAGTGACCAGTGTTAACAATTGTGTGACCATGTGCTTCTCAACAATGGACCATGCTTCCAGACCTCATCTCTACCAGATCTTTCTTCTTGCTCCAGATGCCCTAGTGTTAAGACCTAGAATCTGTGAAGGACACAGTTCCTATTTTAAATTTCCCAGTATGGCCTAAGTTTTGCATCGCTTAGAGCTCATTTTATTAGGGACTTACTGCTCAATTAATACCATCTTTAAATTCACTCCTTTTTATTTGATTTCCCCCAAAAACTGGTATTTGAGCGAAGAACATTTGTAAGCAGATTGGTAAACTCCTTCCATTGTATTCTATTTAGGGACTGGAAAGAATACAGACATTTAAATAGAACAAGCCTAATGTTCTAAAGTTAAAGTAACCTCAAGAGAGTATTTTTTATATTGAACTATCTTTCCAAATTTAATTTTGAGTATTTTAACCATTCATAAAGTCAGTGAATCATTGGACTCTCCTTTTGGACAACAACCAAAATTTCCATTGTTGTAATTTTTCAACACATCAGCTTAATTGGACTTAATATTCTTTCAAATCATCCAAACGTTATTCAAGTCAGCACGATACTTCCCCCCTGAGAAAAAGAGCCCTCACGTGTAAAGAAACCTCATTTAGAACCCAAAATATGAACATTTAGTTTTAGGCCTACCAGTTTATTTGTCATTTACCTTCTAGGCTAGGCCACACATTGTAACTGTTCCCCCTGAGTTGTATATTATTGTAAATCCCTTTAATTGAGAACCTTTTGAAACATATTTGTACGAATAAATAAATAAATATTGTATTGTTCCTCTGTAACGTCGTATTTTATTCAAATAGTAAAGAAATCTTCGAAATTGTACACCTACCTTTTGTTGACATCCAGAGTAAATACCAAACACATTCTACTCACTACAATAAAGTAAAGGAGGCCACAAGTACAAGTATATTTATTATCAAATCAAAGAAGATCATTTGTGAGCTATATTTAAATAGCCTAGGGAATTTTGTAAACAACAACACTGATTTTTGTAAAGAGAAGCTAGGCTTAGCACGTGGCAGCCATTGCCCTCAGATCCCGATAACATCACTGTTTGTATCCACTTTTACTGAGCACATCCGAGCAAACTATTAGTTAAGAGTAAACAATTTAGAATTATAATTAAGTAAGTAATACACTAATTAAGTAGAAAAAAGAGAAAAATAAGAATTTGGCGACCAACGTATAGGCTAAACAAATAAGAATTGGCGACCCAACGTACTGGCTTGAATAACGGTTGATAAACATTGCAATCCTCAACTAGAGTAAGCCTAGAATAAGACCATATTTAATATTAAGTTCCCGTAATTGTTTCCCTCCCCACCAATAATAACAGTGTATAAAGGTACCGCATATTTAATTATCTCGCATATTATAATAAAACGAACACACAATGGCCGAAAACAAGTACAATCTACGGAAAACACGAAACTACCCCGCAGCAGACGCCGATTCGAGTGACGATGAAATCAGCAGCCGCCATGTTGCGCAGAACGAAGAAGAAACTGTCAAAAGCAAAGACCACCAAGCTTACACCGACCCCATCAGCCAATCAGAGAACGTCGATTTCGCAACCTCTACGCGAGATTTCTCTCTCAGCCTGCCCTTAGACGCTAACTCTGCTTTCTCAACACCTAAACGAAATATCGCCAGCCGACCGATCCGAACGCTGACGGACACACCCGAAGGTTCCCGAACTGGATTCATTGATCAGAATGAACGAGGACGTATCGCTAGCTCATTGAATAAGTCGACGCTCATTCATTCCTCGCGCTCGATGACTGATACACACACAGACGACGCAACTAGCGGATTAAATGTTACAAACCCGACTACACCGACACCTGTAATCGATATAAATATGCTAGTCACCCTTATGACTAATTTGGGAAACAAATTTGAACAAACCAGTATCGATTTAAATACGAAAATTGAACAGACCAGCGCCAAAATCGAATCTGAATTAAAATCTGAAATACAAGAAACTAAATCTGGAATCCAGGCGATTAATGCAAATTTCCAACAACAAATAAATCAAACCAAGACCGAATTGACCAAAATTATCCACGATAAGACCAATGAAACTCAACAGGAAATCCAAGCCTGTCGAAATGCCTTCGAATCCCAGATACAAGAAACAAGAGAAAACCAAATCGAAATTCGATCAGAAATTAATGCCATCAAAATGACCCAAAATGCCCAATCTGAAGAAACTGCAAAATTAACTGACAAATTGATACTTAGAATTGAAAATTCACAAACTCAAATGAGACAATTCGTGCTGGACAGTATCTCACAACAACAAACCGCTGCCGAATTTGAAAATAAACAATATCAAGAAAATATTATATCTACCGTCAAAACTCATCTGGAAGAGCACAAGCAAAATTTTGATCTAAAAATAGAAGAATTAACTGTCAAAACGCAATTGGATAATGAACGTAATTCAAAAGCAAACCTAACGGCACCGAAAAATGAAGTTATCCCCAAAATTAGCTTGCAAACAAAACTAATTGAGGCACAACAAATTGAAATCCAAACCTTGAATCAAAATTTGAACAAATGTGAAACTGAAGTAACCAATCTGAAGCAAGCAAACCAATTAAACGGAATGGCCGGACAAATCAAAGTAATATGCAGTGGAAGCGAAGCCAATGATCGTCTAATGCCAAAATTTAATGGACGGAACGGCAATCCAAATGAATATTTATATAAATTGAGAAGGTATTACGAACGAGGAATCGAAAGGAATCAATGTTGCGACTCAACTGAGTACCTGAAAGACCTGCTTGAGACATCCTTCGAAGGACCAGCATCACGATGGCTACAGCTGATAAAAAGTGAAATTATTGATTGGGAACATTTTGCCAGAGAATTCGAACTCAAATACTGGAGCCAGGCAGTCCAACGAGGAATTAAAGCAAAAATCGAATCGGAGAAGTATAGAGCCAACGGAACGTTAAGCCGGACGGAGTACTTGACAGAAAGAGTATTGTTATTACAATCGATGACACCCAGCCTAAGTGAAGAGGAGATAGTGACTCTTATGGCGGAGCGATTTGACGCAATAATCCAAGACAGCATAAGCGTACAGAACATCACTACGATCCGAGCGATGGAGAGACTACTGCAGAAAGAAGACATAAAAGATGGACCTAAGAAAGCCAGGAACCACAACAACCAGCAAAGCAACCGACCAGCCAGTCCAACCACTTCGAACCAACAGAATTACAACGATCGATATGCTAACCAACGGGCCTATCAACCAAAAATGAACAATTACCATAGTTACCAGCAAAACAAATACCCTTCAAACAACTCTTCATATCGAAATCAACAAAATTACAGGAATAATGGTAACAACAACCAGCAATACCATAGAAGTCATCATGACAACAAGCCGTATCAACGTGAGCAATATCATCCCAGAAACTATGAACAAAACTACAAAAATGATCGTCAACACCCTACCAACGAACAGAATCAACTCTGCGCCATATTTAGACAGAATCCCAATCCACCTAATGCTCCAACTGTATCTCCAATGAGCCCTCATTCAAGTAACAACAATACTGCTAGTCCACGTTCCTCACCGTCTCAAACGAGACAGGGAAACGACTCGGCGCTGTAGACCACGGCCGAGAAAGGGTTATGTTGTCATGCGATTACCCATTAAATACAGCGCCTACTTACACTATCCTCGGTCAAACTATCAATCACTCTATAAATCTTATGCAGTCCAACAACATAATATGTGATAAAAATTTCCTTTTAGAAGATGAGTACGAAAATGATGTCAATTTAAATTATACACAAATTAACTGTCCAGAAATCAACATAATATTAAACAATATCAGCACTAATGCCTTAATTGATTCCGGTTCTTCTGTAACTTGCATAGCCGAAGCTTGGTTCAACGAAAATAAAATGAAACTACAACCATTCGAAGAATTACCAGTGAATAACACCGTTATCAAAACAGCTGTTGGAGAAAAGTCTAAACGTGTTTCCCGCACAATATATGTTCCCACCACCATTGATAAACATACGATGCTAATTGAATATTTGATAGTGCCACATTTGATAAAACCCATAATTCTCGGAGTCGATGTTCTATCTGCCCTCAAAATGGATTTAAATTTCAATTCAAACGAAATAAATATGAAAATCAATAATGATAATGTTACAATGAAGTTTAATATGTGTCATCATGAAGGACAGTTATGTCAAATAATAATTAATAATAGCCATAGGCCAAATAATAATATGAATAATAATTTTGATAATATGATGTACGATGAGTACAATGATGATTTAATATATGATAAATATGATAGCACAGCACACAACTTCAACGAATTACAAACAAATCCAACAAACGACAGCACATTGACACAAGAAGAAATTAATACATCTTTAGCATCAAATGATTATATCAAGAAAGAAGAACAAACAATTTTAAGTCAGTTATTAAATAAGTACGAACATGTTTTCCCCGAGCTATTTATGGAGAAACTGCAAAGCTTTTCGAGGTTTACGAAGGACCATTCGTCATCAAGCAAATATTAGGAAAATCTACTTTTCATGTAACCAGAGAGAACGAAGACATCTTATTTGGACCATATCACATATCTGCATTAAAAAGATACATAGAACCGATAATAGAAGAGGATAATGTAAATAATGAAGAAGACCCTGACAACATAAACTCTTAAAACAGTGTAAATAGTCCATCATCATCATCATCCATCAAGTGTAATCATTTTAAATGAGGAGATCGTCATGAACCTTAACCGCGAGTGCGTACCCCTTCCCCTATTCCCCAAGTGAACAGTGCGATTATTCCCCAAAACAGTATTGAATAACAATTTATTTATCAATGCGATGATTATAAACAGTGAATTTTGCCCTTATAACAAACAATGTATAAACCAAAGTGTTTTTATGCGAGTGAAGAACTTCATCCCCATGCCAATAAACAATTGTTATATTAAAGGTTCCATTAATCCCAATTCCCCTTGTGCGGTCATGAACTATCTTAATCCCTCATCCCATATTTCCCCATTTATGTATTGTTCCTATGTTTATGTAAATTTAGAATAAGAAGTGTATTATCACCAACCAACATCAATCATTTAATGTACCTCATAACTAGCTGTAAATATATTTCATACTAAATAATTCATGTATTCCATTTCATACTTGATCGAAATCTGTCTTTAATTTCATATCATACAGATTTCTGAGGAGATAATTATAGTATTACATGTCATTCATTCATCATTTAGTAATAATTTTCCTATTATGTGTTATTTTATATTTAAGTTTCCATATAAATGTACTAATTAATTAATTTCCCCTAAATGTGTTATTTGTATTAATTGTCCCATATTTATGCCTAATAATAATCACCATTATCATCACTCCTCAGAAAACATTCCCCTCTATATATTTAATGTTTATTTATCTGTGCAATTGTATAATAATATGTATTTCATCAATTTAATCACCAATAATTGTTCATAGCCTATCCCCATATAATAGCCTACTCACTTAATTTAATATGTTTGTTAATAATAATATTTTAGATATAAGTTATGTGAGAGGATTGCAATAAAATTAAAATTTAATATAATATACTTTTCAAAAATAGTCCTTAAGGAATCTAAATTACAGTGACCAGTGTTAACAATTGTGTGACCATGTGCTTCTCAACAATGGACCATGCTTCCAGACCTCATCTCTACCAGATCTTTCTTCTTGCTCCAGATGCCCTAGTGTTAAGACCTAGAATCTGTGAAGGACACAGTTCCTATTTTAAATTTCCCAGTATGGCCTAAGTTTTGCATCGCTTAGAGCTCATTTTATTAGGGACTTACTGCTCAATTAATACCATCTTTAAATTCACTCCTTTTTATTTGATTTCCCCCAAAAACTGGTATTTGAGCGAAGAACATTTGTAAGCAGATTGGTAAACTCCTTCCATTGTATTCTATTTAGGGACTGGAAAGAATACAGACATTTAAATAGAACAAGCCTAATGTTCTAAAGTTAAAGTAACCTCAAGAGAGTATTTTTTATATTGAACTATCTTTCCAAATTTAATTTTGAGTATTTTAACCATTCATAAAGTCAGTGAATCATTGGACTCTCCTTTTGGACAACAACCAAAATTTCCATTGTTGTAATTTTTCAACACATCAGCTTAATTGGACTTAATATTCTTTCAAATCATCCAAACGTTATTCAAGTCAGCACGATACTTCCCCCCTGAGAAAAAGAGCCCTCACGTGTAAAGAAACCTCATTTAGAACCCAAAATATGAACATTTAGTTTTAGGCCTACCAGTTTATTTGTCATTTACCTTCTAGGCTAGGCCACACATTGTAACTGTTCCCCCTGAGTTGTATATTATTGTAAATCCCTTTAATTGAGAACCTTTTGAAACATATTTGTACGAATAAATAAATAAATATTGTATTGTTCCTCTGTAACGTCGTATTTTATTCAAATAGTAAAGAAATCTTCGAAATTGTACACCTACCTTTTGTTGACATCCAGAGTAAATACCAAACACATTCTACTCACTACAATAAAGTAAAGGAGGCCACAAGTACAAGTATATTTATTATCAAATCAAAGAAGATCATTTGTGAGCTATATTTAAATAGCCTAGGGAATTTTGTAAACAACAACACTGATTTTTGTAAAGAGAAGCTAGGCTTAGCACGTGGCAGCCATTGCCCTCAGATCCCGATAACATCACTGTTTGTATCCACTTTTACTGAGCACATCCGAGCAAACTATTAGTTAAGAGTAAACAATTTAGAATTATAATTAAGTAAGTAATACACTAATTAAGTAGAAAAAAGAGAAAAATAAGAATTTGGCGACCAACGTATAGGCTAAACAAATAAGAATTGGCGACCCAACGTACTGGCTTGAATAACGGTTGATAAACATTGCAATCCTCAACTAGAGTAAGCCTAGAATAAGACCATATTTAATATTAAGTTCCCGTAATTGTTTCCCTCCCCACCAATAATAACAGTGTATAAAGGTACCGCATATTTAATTATCTCGCATATTATAATAAAACGAACACACAATGGCCGAAAACAAGTACAATCTACGGAAAACACGAAACTACCCCGCAGCAGACGCCGATTCGAGTGACGATGAAATCAGCAGCCGCCATGTTGCGCAGAACGAAGAAGAAACTGTCAAAAGCAAAGACCACCAAGCTTACACCGACCCCATCAGCCAATCAGAGAACGTCGATTTCGCAACCTCTACGCGAGATTTCTCTCTCAGCCTGCCCTTAGACGCTAACTCTGCTTTCTCAACACCTAAACGAAATATCGCCAGCCGACCGATCCGAACGCTGACGGACACACCCGAAGGTTCCCGAACTGGATTCATTGATCAGAATGAACGAGGACGTATCGCTAGCTCATTGAATAAGTCGACGCTCATTCATTCCTCGCGCTCGATGACTGATACACACACAGACGACGCAACTAGCGGATTAAATGTTACAAACCCGACTACACCGACACCTGTAATCGATATAAATATGCTAGTCACCCTTATGACTAATTTGGGAAACAAATTTGAACAAACCAGTATCGATTTAAATACGAAAATTGAACAGACCAGCGCCAAAATCGAATCTGAATTAAAATCTGAAATACAAGAAACTAAATCTGGAATCCAGGCGATTAATGCAAATTTCCAACAACAAATAAATCAAACCAAGACCGAATTGACCAAAATTATCCACGATAAGACCAATGAAACTCAACAGGAAATCCAAGCCTGTCGAAATGCCTTCGAATCCCAGATACAAGAAACAAGAAAAAACCAAATCGAAATTCGATCAGAAATTAATGCCATCAAAATGACCCAAAATGCCCAATCTGAAGAAACTGCAAAATTAACTGACAAATTGATACTTAGAATTGAAAATTCACAAACTCAAATGAGACAATTCGTGCTGGACAGTATCTCACAACAACAAACCGCTGCCGAATTTGAAAATAAACAATATCAAGAAAATATTATATCTACCGTCAAAACTCATCTGGAAGAGCACAAGCAAAATTTTGATCTAAAAATAGAAGAATTAACTGTCAAAACGCAATTGGATAATGAACGTAATTCAAAAGCAAACCTAACGGCACCGAAAAATGAAGTTATCCCCAAAATTAGCTTGCAAACAAAACTAATTGAGGCACAACAAATTGAAATCCAAACCTTGAATCAAAATTTGAACAAATGTGAAACTGAAGTAACCAATCTGAAGCAAGCAAACCAATTAAACGGAATGGCCGGACAAATCAAAGTAATATGCAGTGGAAGCGAAGCCAATGATCGTCTAATGCCAAAATTTAATGGACGGAACGGCAATCCAAATGAATATTTATATAAATTGAGAAGGTATTACGAACGAGGAATCGAAAGGAATCAATGTTGCGACTCAACTGAGTACCTGAAAGACCTGCTTGAGACATCCTTCGAAGGACCAGCATCACGATGGCTACAGCTGATAAAAAGTGAAATTATTGATTGGGAACATTTTGCCAGAGAATTCGAACTCAAATACTGGAGCCAGGCAGTCCAACGAGGAATTAAAGCAAAAATCGAATCGGAGAAGTATAGAGCCAACGGAACGTTAAGCCGGACGGAGTACTTGACAGAAAGAGTATTGTTATTACAATCGATGACACCCAGCCTAAGTGAAGAGGAGATAGTGACTCTTATGGCGGAGCGATTTGACGCAATAATCCAAGACAGCATAAGCGTACAGAACATCACTACGATCCGAGCGATGGAGAGACTACTGCAGAAAGAAGACATAAAAGATGGACCTAAGAAAGCCAGGAACCACAACAACCAGCAAAGCAACCGACCAGCCAGTCCAACCACTTCGAACCAACAGAATTACAACGATCGATATGCTAACCAACGGGCCTATCAACCAAAAATGAACAATTACCATAGTTACCAGCAAAACAAATACCCTTCAAACAACTCTTCATATCGAAATCAACAAAATTACAGGAATAATGGTAACAACAACCAGCAATACCATAGAAGTCATCATGACAACAAGCCGTATCAACGTGAGCAATATCATCCCAGAAACTATGAACAAAACTACAAAAATGATCGTCAACACCCTACCAACGAACAGAATCAACTCTGCGCCATATTTAGACAGAATCCCAATCCACCTAATGCTCCAACTGTATCTCCAATGAGCCCTCATTCAAGTAACAACAATACTGCTAGTCCACGTTCCTCACCGTCTCAAACGAGACAGGGAAACGACTCGGCGCTGTAGACCACGGCCGAGAAAGGGTTATGTTGTCATGCGATTACCCATTAAATACAGCGCCTACTTACACTATCCTCGGTCAAACTATCAATCACTCTATAAATCTTATGCAGTCCAACAACATAATATGTGATAAAAATTTCCTTTTAGAAGATGAGTACGAAAATGATGTCAATTTAAATTATACACAAATTAACTGTCCAGAAATCAACATAATATTAAACAATATCAGCACTAATGCCTTAATTGATTCCGGTTCTTCTGTAACTTGCATAGCCGAAGCTTGGTTCAACGAAAATAAAATGAAACTACAACCATTCGAAGAATTACCAGTGAATAACACCGTTATCAAAACAGCTGTTGGAGAAAAGTCTAAACGTGTTTCCCGCACAATATATGTTCCCACCACCATTGATAAACATACGATGCTAATTGAATATTTGATAGTGCCACATTTGATAAAACCCATAATTCTCGGAGTCGATGTTCTATCTGCCCTCAAAATGGATTTAAATTTCAATTCAAACGAAATAAATATGAAAATCAATAATGATAATGTTACAATGAAGTTTAATATGTGTCATCATGAAGGACAGTTATGTCAAATAATAATTAATAATAGCCATAGGCCAAATAATAATATGAATAATAATTTTGATAATATGATGTACGATGAGTACAATGATGATTTAATATATGATAAATATGATAGCACAGCACACAACTTCAACGAATTACAAACAAATCCAACAAACGACAGCACATTGACACAAGAAGAAATTAATACATCTTTAGCATCAAATGATTATATCAAGAAAGAAGAACAAACAATTTTAAGTCAGTTATTAAATAAGTACGAACATGTTTTCCCCGAGCTATTTATGGAGAAACTGCAAAGCTTTTCGAGGTTTACGAAGGACCATTCGTCATCAAGCAAATATTAGGAAAATCTACTTTTCATGTAACCAGAGAGAACGAAGACATCTTATTTGGACCATATCACATATCTGCATTAAAAAGATACATAGAACCGATAATAGAAGAGGATAATGTAAATAATGAAGAAGACCCTGACAACATAAACTCTTAAAACAGTGTAAATAGTCCATCATCATCATCATCCATCAAGTGTAATCATTTTAAATGAGGAGATCGTCATGAACCTTAACCGCGAGTGCGTACCCCTTCCCCTATTCCCCAAGTGAACAGTGCGATTATTCCCCAAAACAGTATTGAATAACAATTTATTTATCAATGCGATGATTATAAACAGTGAATTTTGCCCTTATAACAAACAATGTATAAACCAAAGTGTTTTTATGCGAGTGAAGAACTTCATCCCCATGCCAATAAACAATTGTTATATTAAAGGTTCCATTAATCCCAATTCCCCTTGTGCGGTCATGAACTATCTTAATCCCTCATCCCATATTTCCCCATTTATGTATTGTTCCTATGTTTATGTAAATTTAGAATAAGAAGTGTATTATCACCAACCAACATCAATCATTTAATGTACCTCATAACTAGCTGTAAATATATTTCATACTAAATAATTCATGTATTCCATTTCATACTTGATCGAAATCTGTCTTTAATTTCATATCATACAGATTTCTGAGGAGATAATTATAGTATTACATGTCATTCATTCATCATTTAGTAATAATTTTCCTATTATGTGTTATTTTATATTTAAGTTTCCATATAAATGTACTAATTAATTAATTTCCCCTAAATGTGTTATTTGTATTAATTGTCCCATATTTATGCCTAATAATAATCACCATTATCATCACTCCTCAGAAAACATTCCCCTCTATATATTTAATGTTTATTTATCTGTGCAATTGTATAATAATATGTATTTCATCAATTTAATCACCAATAATTGTTCATAGCCTATCCCCATATAATAGCCTACTCACTTAATTTAATATGTTTGTTAATAATAATATTTTAGATATAAGTTATGTGAGAGGATTGCAATAAAATTAAAATTTAATATAATATACTTTTCAAAAATAGTCCTTAAGGAATCTAAATTACAGTGACCAGTGTTAACAATTGTGTGACCATGTGCTTCTCAACAATGGACCATGCTTCCAGACCTCATCTCTACCAGATCTTTCTTCTTGCTCCAGATGCCCTAGTGTTAAGACCTAGAATCTGTGAAGGACACAGTTCCTATTTTAAATTTCCCAGTATGGCCTAAGTTTTGCATCGCTTAGAGCTCATTTTATTAGGGACTTACTGCTCAATTAATACCATCTTTAAATTCACTCCTTTTTATTTGATTTCCCCCAAAAACTGGTATTTGAGCGAAGAACATTTGTAAGCAGATTGGTAAACTCCTTCCATTGTATTCTATTTAGGGACTGGAAAGAATACAGACATTTAAATAGAACAAGCCTAATGTTCTAAAGTTAAAGTAACCTCAAGAGAGTATTTTTTATATTGAACTATCTTTCCAAATTTAATTTTGAGTATTTTAACCATTCATAAAGTCAGTGAATCATTGGACTCTCCTTTTGGACAACAACCAAAATTTCCATTGTTGTAATTTTTCAACACATCAGCTTAATTGGACTTAATATTCTTTCAAATCATCCAAACGTTATTCAAGTCAGCACGATACTTCCCCCCTGAGAAAAAGAGCCCTCACGTGTAAAGAAACCTCATTTAGAACCCAAAATATGAACATTTAGTTTTAGGCCTACCAGTTTATTTGTCATTTACCTTCTAGGCTAGGCCACACATTGTAACTGTTCCCCCTGAGTTGTATATTATTGTAAATCCCTTTAATTGAGAACCTTTTGAAACATATTTGTACGAATAAATAAATAAATATTGTATTGTTCCTCTGTAACGTCGTATTTTATTCAAATAGTAAAGAAATCTTCGAAATTGTACACCTACCTTTTGTTGACATCCAGAGTAAATACCAAACACATTCTACTCACTACAATAAAGTAAAGGAGGCCACAAGTACAAGTATATTTATTATCAAATCAAAGAAGATCATTTGTGAGCTATATTTAACCCTAGCAGTGGCCTAATGTTGAAGTGGGAAATGGCCAGCAGATTTGGCGATTTTGCAGACCTTTTTTTAAAAATACGTATAAATTACAATTTTGGAGTAAACCTATCAATATGCATACTCATGTTATTCAGAAAGACCAGGGGAATCTGAATATATATAAAACAAATGAATCTGGAAATTTATCTTTTTTATAAAATAAAAAAAAATAAAAAATTCAAAAATTTTCGATTGAAATTTCAAAAGTAAAGTTTTGTAATTTGTACATTAGATTTTTTAGGTAAAAACCATTATATACATTTTGTAGTAAATCCAATTCCCTACATAGAAATGTATAACACATGGGGAAAATATATTTTTGTACATGTGTTATGTAATAAAATACGAAAATTCGCAACTTTTGTCGAGTAAGACGAATAATTAGTGAATCGGAGATAACTCATGTAAGGTAATTATTTATAATAATATTGTATATATATTTCTTTAGGTTATGAACTAAGGAAAACAAATATGTAATATTGTGGGGAGTAAAAAAATTATTATTACCCGTTTACTATACAAATAACTAGAAAATTAGCATTTACGTAAAAAAAATTTCCGACACATTGAAGTACAAAAATCTTGTCAAGATTTTTTTAGGCCAAATATATTATAAACATGTTGTAGTACATTCAATTCCCTACATAGAAATGTATAACACATGGGGAAAATATTTTTTGTACATGTGTTATGTAATAAAATACGAAAAATCGCAACTTTCGTCGAGTAAGACGAATAATTAGTGAATCGGAGATAACTCATGTAAGGTAATTTTTTATAATAATATTGTACATATATCTTTTTAGGTTATGAACTAAGGAAAACAAATATGTAATATTGTAGGGAGTAAAAAAATTATTATTACCCGTTTACTATACAAATAACTAGAAAATTAGCATTTACGTAAAAAAAATTTCCGACACATTGAAGTACAAAAATCTTGTCAAGATTTTTTTAGGCCAAATATATTATAAACATGTTGTAGTACATTCAATTCCCTACATAGAAATGTATAACACATGGGGAAAATATTTTTTTGTACATGTGTTATGTAATAAAGTTTGAAAAATCGCAACTTTTGTCGAGTAAGACGAATAATTAGTGAATCGGAGATAACTCATGTAAGGTAAATATTTATAATAATATTGTACATATATTTCTTTAGGTTATGAACTAAGGAAAACAAATCTGTAATATTGTGGGGAGTAAAAAAATATTATTACCCGTTTACTATAAAATAACTAGAAAATTAGCATTTACGTAAAAACATTTCCGAGCCACTGAAGTACAAAAATCTTGTACAGATTTTCTTAGGCCAAAAATATTATAAACATGTTGTAGTAAATTCAATTCCCTACAAAGTAAAGTATAACACATGGGAAAAACATTTTTATTTATATGTCTTATGTATATAAACAAATATACACACGATACTATGAATGATAGGCCTAACAATCGTCTAACATTATGCTACAACACACAAAAACATTACTCACTTTCACTTCACCAATTGACTAATTTATCCCTTTCCAGTAATATTTATGCATAAAGATTACTGTTATAAACACACAACCACTACACTGTCACTATAAACTCCGAATTTAGAACAATTTCTGAAATAATCGCGGATAAAAATTCACTTACAAAGATGTAGGTTATACTTGAGGTTCATCTGACAACAGCAAGAATCGGCCAAACACCTGCCTAACTGATATTTACTTGCGTTGCTGAAGGTTGTGAGAGTGACCAGTGCTGCCATTTGTCAAAACAAAATTATTCTACCTTTCTTCCCCTACAATGTGACACAACTATTGACTAGTTATAAAACTGCCTACATATATATTTGCAGCGTTTCATAATGGTCGCTAGGCGACCTTTGGCCATTCGTTAGTTTTGGCAAAAACACCTGTTTTATAAAAATCATATGCTCTTTGTTATCAATGTATTGTTCAAATAATAAATACGATAATGTACAGCAACTCTTCTGCTGTTCAGTGGTACCACCCGCTACTCCATACGACGAAATTTACCCCAGTTATGTTATCTTGTCCCAGGCCATGTTTGACGAATTTCGACGTGTCAGTTGCAGGTATTGATTTGCACTAAAAAAACCATTCACTTTATGTAATTGTTACGTTCTTATACAACTGCTATACGGTTCATTTATATAATAAAATTAAAGTTCAGAATGTCATCTTTCAAATGGTATATAACTTGTCCACTTTCGAGTTAATTATAAATTACTTTTTTGCATTGGAAAATTGTTGGACCTTAATGGTCGCCCGGCGACTATGGCCATTTCAAGGGTACGATTTCGAACGTCGCCGGGCGACCTTTGGCCACGGCTAGGGTTAAATAGCCTAGGGAATTTTGTAAACAACAACACTGATTTTTGTAAAGAGAAGCTAGGCTTAGCACGTGGCAGCCATTGCCCTCAGATCCCGATAACATCACTGTTTGTATCCACTTTTACTGAGCACATCCGAGCAAACTATTAGTTAAGAGTAAACAATTTAGAATTATAATTAAGTAAGTAATACACTAATTAAGTAGAAAAAAGAGAAAAATAAGAATTTGGCGACCAACGTATAGGCTAAACAAATAAGATCAACTAGGTGAAGTCGTATACCAGTTTTTATTAATTTATGGTCATAATTAAGGGAGACAGAGCACTTAATTATTATCCATAAGAATAACATGGGGCCTGAGTACGCAGGTTTGCTGCTACGGGAGAATTATGCAAAAACAATTTTTTGGAGCAAATATCAATAGACCTCAACGAGATGAAGCTGTATACCAAGTTTCGTCAGTATACGTTCATAAATAAGCGAGATAAAAAAATTTTCTTTTCCTCCATAAGAATAACATTAGACAACGTACTGTGTTTAGCACTTTCAATATCTCGGTAACCAGTTGACGTAGAGGAATGATCGAAATACCAAATTGTGTGTTTTTTTAAGCTGAATCGAATGGTAAAAACTAACATTTGACTTTTTCAAAAATTATGTGTAAAAAAGTCAAAAAACCCATTTTTGGGGTACAAAACCCCCCCAAAATACCCCTTCGGCTAGGTCGATATGTCTGGTTTTCGAACTTAAAGTCATAAATGCTACTTTACATGTTTATACCAAATTTCGTCAAAATCGGATAATTTTTACGAGAGTTATCGTGCTCACGGACACATATATATATAGATATATATATATATATATATATATATATATATATATATATATCTATATATACAGTATCGAACGAATGGTGTTTTTGGGGTCTGGGGACCTCAAAACGAAAAGTTATCATGGTCCCGGGCCTAGGTCTTACCATGCCGACTACGGTAATAGCTTCTTCCCTATAGGGGAAATTCGCTAAAAATTGTATATCTCGCTTATTTATGAACATAAACTGACGAAATTTGGTATATGGCTTCATCTGGTTGTGGTTTATTGTTGTTTGCACAAAAAAACAATTTTTCGCCAATGTTTCCTGTAGCAGCAAACCTAGGTACTCGGTCCCCATGTTATTCTTATGGAAAATACTTAAAATGTTATATATCGCTTATTTATGAATGTATATGGATGAAACTTGGTATGTGACTTCACTAAGATGAGTTCTATTGATATTTGCATAAAAAACCATTATTTTGTGTGCATTGTTGCAGCAAACCTGCGTACTCATCCCCAATGTTATTCTTATAGAGAATAATTAATATTTTAAATATCACTTGTTTGTGAATACATTTCTTATGAATCTTGTTAAGTGGCTTAATGTGTTATAATTCATTGGAAATTCGCTGAGTATGCAGGTTTGCTGCGACGGGGGTATTTTATTTTATTTCCTATTAGCGAATTTCCCCTATAGGGAAGAAGCTATTACCGTAGGTCTCATGGTAAGACTTAAGCCCGAGACCATGATAACTTTTCATTTTGAGGTCCCCAGATGCCAAAAACAACATTCGTTCAAATTTGTATATATGTGTATATTTATATATATATATATATATATATATATATGTGTGTGTGTGTGTCCGTAAGCACGATAACTCTCGTAAAAGAGGTCCGATCTTAATGAAATTTGGTACAAACGTGTAAAGTACCATTTATTTGAACGAGTTCGAAAACCAGACAAATCGCACCATCCGAAGGGGGGTTTTGGGGGGGTTTTGTACCCCAAAAATGGGTTTTTTTGGGGTTTCCACATGTAATTTTTTTAAAATCAAATTTTAATTTTCACCATTGAATTCAGCATAAAAAAACAAACAATTTGGTATCTTGATCATTGCTCTACGTTAATTGGTTACTGAGATATTTAAAGTGATAACACAGTACGTTGTCTAATGTTATTCTTATGGAGGAAAAGAAAAATTGTATATCTCGCTTATTTATGAACATAAACTGACGAAATTTGGTATACAGCTTCATCTGGTTGTGGTTTATTGTTGTTTGCACAAAAAAACTATTTTTCGCCTATGGGTCCCGTAGCAGCAAACCTAGGTACTCGGTCCCCATGTTATTCTTATGGAAAATAATTAAAATGTTACATATCGCTTATTTATGAATGTATATGGATGAAACTTGGTATGTGACTTCACTTAGCTGAGTTCTATTGATATTTGCATAAAACCCCATTATTTTGTGTTCCTTGTTGCAGCAAACCTGCGTACTCATCCCCAATGTTATTCTTATGGAGAATAATTAATATTTTAAATATCGCTTGTTTGTGAATATATTTCTTATGAATCCCTGTTAAGTGGCTTAATGTGTTATGTTATAATGCATTGGAAATTCGCTGAGTATGCAGGTTTGCTGCGACGGGGGTATTTTTTATTTATCTTATGTTTTATTGTATATTATGTTTAGGCCTAAGCTACATCTTTCTACAAATGGAGGAAATAAAATTACATTTAGGCCTATAAGTTAAAATAAACTTTATTTTAATATTTAAAAGGCCTATTACATGGTAAAGCATTAACCTACTTACTTACCACACAAAATATATTTACTAACCTATCTTAGTATTAATTTTAACACTAATAGTCCTAATAAGAACAATCAGTTAATAAAAACATGAAGATAATATGTTTGAAAGTGCCCGGCAAAGAATTGATAAAATTGAAGCCATGCCTTATAGTTTTAAAATATTAAGAATGATTTAAAAAATCATTGATGAAACTTAAACAAAGCCTAAACAAATCCCTTGTCTTTAAAATCAGCTCAATGCCAAAGGACAATAGTTCAGCTTAAAATTAATGGATTGACTCAATTTCAGTTACTATGGAACAAAAAACAAGCACAAACTTCTTATGCTTACCTATTAGATTTCATTACAGATTTGTTTTTGATATTTTACTTTTTTTTACAAAGTTCGGTTAGCCTAAAAGTGGACTATGACTATACAGGCGGTGTTCATACAACTCAATCTGAAGGTCCTGGTAAATCTTCCTTTTTGGTGTAAAGAGTAGGCTAACACAAATTTATAAGCCACAACTTACTTATTTATTAACACGTACGCTGCGGGGCACTGCTATAGCAGTGCTCCGCTACTGGCGCGCCTTGCTGACAGCTGCTAAAGCAGTGCCGCGCTCCCCTCCCAACTATTGCTTCAGTGTGAGCCCAGCACTCGGCTGGGAACGTTATTATCGTTGCCAGCGTGTAGGTTAGAATACAAGCTTTAATTTGGTGTAGGTTGGTACTAAAATTTCCCGTAAAATCCCGTCTGGCACCACATTTTGTCCCAGTTCGGGGATTTTCTCCCTCCGAGTGAAAATACAAAGGGACTGGCTACGGGTCCAGGCAGTGCTGCTACCTGTGGGTGTTTCAGTGAACTACGTCCACTCTCGGGGTAACGCAGCACCATCACCGCCGCTTTTTTGCGATTTGTCAGACCGAAATATTTGGCTGCCAATTGCGTTCGCTGATTCGCTGGCGCGCCGGGGCTGCGCCGCACATTGCGAACGCCCGCCAATGGGTTGCAGCAGCGAACGTGTTAATAAAACACTAAAATCCACATTACAACTCTTAACACCTCAAATGCGTTGACACTCAATTTGAATTTACAGTCTACGCGCGGCCGCGGTGACCCGTGGTAGCGCGGGTAAACGGCGGGAGTAAACTCGCTCGAAACCATCGAGTTTCAGTAAATCCTCGAGTTTCAGAGCCGAACTCGGCTCGAACTCGAAATTTCGAGTACTCGCACATCTCTAGTTTTTTATCTTGGAACGCCTTATCAGTTAAATTTTAAATTTTGCTTCCCGGTGGACAAATACGGTAAGGATAAGGAAAATTAAACCTGATCAGACGTGCAACTCACAAATAATTCAACCATCCAGTTAGCTTGGACTGTGTCGTACACTGTTTGTTTAAGGTCCGCCCTCTGCTTCAACTCTTGTCTTAGACATGTGAACTCTCCATGGGTTCCACATAAAAACCACCAAATCTTCGGTTCGAGTCTTGAGAAGAGATAGGATAAAAAACTAACCTGAATCAAGAATCGAGAAACTTTATTCTCTTTATAATACAGTGCTGTACATTGATAATCAGCCCATAATTAAACTTGTCTTACAGAAAACAGAACAAAACTTATCTCAATAACACAAAAATCTGTATTTATTTTCTAAGATATATAACAAAACAATTGATCTTAATAATTTTACTAACAATTATCATTTTCATCAGCCATTGATTAAGTTTGAATGAGCACTTGATGGTAGTAATATCAATATTTCATCATAAAACTCACTCAAGGAGTAAAATGATTTTTTTAAAGAATTTCTTAAGAGCTTTTAAACATGGTTTATCAAATGAGACATGTGGATTGCTTTAAAATGTTGTTAATTACTTTCCTGGTATTATGATTAGAACATCCAACCTAACGTAACCTGACCTAATTTTACCTAATCTAACTTGACCTAACCTAACCTGTCCAGGTACGCAGACGACATGGGTGAGTTGGGCAGTCAGCTGAACAAGTTGGCCGTGGAGCCAGGTGGCAGCTCAGCGTGGGCCACTGGGGGCAACCACACCTGGGCCAACATGAAGAAGGGCTTCTCGCTCATCTCCAAGTGAGTGGATAGGGTACTACCACCTGGGGGAGCGAGCTTTGCTCAGAGATGATTAATTTGTTTAGTAGGCTTTGAGTAATTTTTCAACACCCCCCCTTACTGTGTTCATAAATAAGCCTACAAATACAAATTATTCAATTTAATTTGGTGGTAAACGGGCAGGCAAACGCGATAAAAAAAATGTCTGTCATTTTTGTTGGGGCCTAATCACCGTTTCAGCCGATAACAATGTGATACTAATATAGTTTTAAAACTGTGAAACTGGTACGTGTTAAGATTGATTGTTGGCTGTAACATGTTATTTGTCCGCAGGGTGATGAGCACGCTCTCAGACAAGGCCAGTTCACTCGCCCACCAAGAGGAGACGGAGGTGTGCGAACGGCTGCGGAACCTGTCCGACATGCTGACTGGCCACGCCGACCTGTGTGAGAGGTAAGGTTTGGTTCAAGTCAGATTCAATTAAAATTCAATACAGATTCAATTCATATTCAACTTAAATTCAGATTCAGTTCAAATTCAAGTAAAAAAACATGAGACTTAGATTATATAGATTTAAACTAAGCTAAAAATGATCCATCTAAATACCTATACAGCCGGACTGACTCATTCACTCACTCATGTATACGAATTCTAGGCAACTTCTAGATGAGGTAGAAATGTGAAATTTGGCTTCCTGGTAGATTGTACCTAGAAACTCCCGGGAAAATTGTCAAAAGTTACAATTTCCAATTTTTAAACCTGTAATCTTTACCTTGAAAATTGGAAATTTTATGGAGTTTCAAATTTAAACAAAATAATCACAAAAAATGTAGCAAAATATCCAATAAATTGTCAATGTAACTTTCACGTAGTAGAGTAAAACAAATGATAGGACCATTAAATAAAGATATAATCTAGAATGGATGTATCCCAAATGAATCAAAATAGTATACTATAATAAAAATGCTTGGAGGGACATGAGTTATGGTAATAACTGGAGCAACCCCAAGCTGAGGTCTGGGGGCGGAGCCCTCAGCGAGCGAAGGGAGTTTTATACATACAGTAGAACCGCGCTAATCCAACCTCGCTTAGTCCAACTGTGCCGTTATCAGTGTTTGTTAACATATCCAGTGCATCCTGTTCAGGTCTTCTTCTGTCGATGACTCATCTTTGACGATGTAAATCAGTTGATTCAGTATTTATGATTTACAGTAATAAGAAATCTATAAAACTGTACGCACATTTCAATATTTTCAGTTTAAACTGCAGTTTTACCTCGTTTTCATTTAATTCATGTTTTATTCTGATAATCGGACCTTTTGTGTTTTGGCCATGCTCTCGGTCCTGTCGGTGGATTAACGGGGTTCTACTGTATTGATGTAGGCCTACCTTATAACTGTACTGTTCATTTGGCTAAATAAAGCTTTCTGATTCTGTGGCCGCAGGGTGGAGAAAGGCGTAGCCAGTGATCACCAGAAGGCGCTCTCAAAGATGTTGGCGCTGAAGAGGCGGCAGATGCAGGGCGTCCTACGGGGCTCCGACGTAAGTTTTTTTTTTGGTTGGCAGCCTTTTTTTGCCACTTTGTTCGTTCACATAAGACTCCAGATCTGTACGTGTCCATAAATGCGAGAGGTGAGCCACTATACTAGTTGGACAGTCTGACCTGTATGCCAACAACTATTGTTTGAATGTGTGGTCGAAAGACAAATTTAAATTTCCCCGTTTTTGAAGGTTTTTTCATACATTGACTTAATTGTCTGCTAATTTACAATTAGTTGAGTTTAAATAAAGTACCAGGGGGGTCGAGCTTTGCTCGGGGGAAGGCCAGTCAGTTTGTTTAGATGACTTGGAGTAATATTTCACCACTTCCCCTTACTGATAATCAGATTTTTATATTTCAATGTCCCTTTGATTTATTTTACTACTCTGTATATGTAATCTTCACTCAAATCTTTTAATCACTGCTCTCAGGAAACCACATGTTAATAATCATATACAAAATGAGTATTACTTGGACAGTTCCCTGGTTGATTATGAACAGCTGTTACAGTTTTTTTTGTTTTGATTTGAAACTCCATAAGCCCAATGTTAATTTGTTTAACTTTTCATTTTAGTTTTTTTACATTATTTGATTTTTTTCTGGGGATGAGGCCTGTCTAGAACTTATTTTTATCCCAGAAATTAGTTATCTCGAACATTTGAAGAAAATCGTTGGGAGTCGTTTTTGAGATTGGTGTCGCAACCAAGCAAGCAAACCTTACTCATATTAGAGTATAGGATAATGAAGTGCATTCTATACATACATAAACTGTACCGATTTTTAATGCCCATTAGCAGAAATTTTTATTGAAATCCCTTCAGGAAAACTGTCTGCTGGGCTAAACATCTGGCACAGTTGACTTTCAACCACACATTAATATTGAACAACGTGTAGTGTTGTGTGCCTTCCGTCTTGCCTATCTAGTACTAGGACGTTTTCCTCGGCTGCAAAGCTACCTTACAAACAGCCACCTAGCGAAGTTGTTGTAGGAATAGCTAAATTGAATCTCTTTGATGAAGAACTTACTATTTTTCATTCAAGTATTGATAATTGTCTTGACTGTGTTGATGGTTGACCTGACGCGTTATGGTAGTGAACTTTATTGATGGATGTCCTGACCATGTTGAAGTTAGTGACCGTACTGGTGGTTGACCTAACCTTGTTGACTGGATTGATGGTTGTCCTGACCATGTTGAAGTTAGTGACCATTCTGGTGGTTGACCTAACCGTGTTGACTGGATTGATGGTTGACCTGACCATGTTGAAGTTAGTGACCGTACTGATAGTTGTCCTGACTGTGTTGATAGTATTGACTGTATTTATGCTTGACCTGACTGTATTAACTAACTGTAGTGACCGTGTTGACCGTTGGTTGTTCAGGCGGAGAGTGTGGAGTCGCTAGAGCGCCGCATGTTGGCCCAGGAGTCTATGATCGCTTCCGTGGAACAGCGCGCCGCCTTCTCCCTCCACTGTGTCCACATGGAAACCCAGGTGAGGAACTCTAGTGGCCTCTTACGTTTATTGGTTACTTATCCTGATTCGCTCTTTGGGGATTATGTAATTTCTTTCTGGCTGCTTTGCGTGGCATTTTCTCAAAATAAAATTGTATTCGAGGATTTACCAGTTAATGTTATATTTTAACACAAACAATTTCTGTCTGCTTGTTTGCAATATTTATCTCGGAATCCAGTGGAACGATTTTGTTACAAATTTGGAATTAGGTGCTTTCAGACTTGAAAACCTTAACCCCAGGAAAATTCATAGTTTGGTCAAAATCTCATTTGAAAATTGGAAATTTTCACATTGGGCTTTTTTTTTTTTTTTTACGTAGGAGGAACGCTTTATGCGCGAACCCAAAGGAACAGTGTGGGACTCCCTCTTACGAGGTATACCCACTAAACCTCCTACGGAGCCGCGGGGGAAAAACCAGGCCGGAACCCTTATCGGACAACTTCGGCACTGGCCCGCGTGTCTTGCGCCCAGACGGGTCACGTCACCGTTTCGGGAAACTTAGAGGTCACCTAAGCATCCCTCGTCTCGCTTTCCCCGAAGAACGGATTGCACGAAGAGCGCAACCGCTCTCCAGGAGTCTTCATTTCGAAGCATCGCCCCCACCACGACGTCCGGGGACAGATCGCCGACAGCAGAGACGAGCCTCCTCCTGTCTTCAGCGAAACGACTGCACCGGAAGAAAGTATGATGAGCATCATCCACCTCCTCCGGGCAGTAACTACACTGAGGTGACCTCACCTTCCCCATGCGGAAAAGGTATTCCCTGAAGTACCCGTGGCCCGTCAGGAATTGACACAAGAAAAAGTCAATTTCCCCAAATGCACGGCTCAACCACGGGCTTATGTCTCTGATGAGACGAAACGTCCATCGCCCTTCCAGTCCACCGTTCCAACGCTCTTGCCAAACTCGCAGAGTTTCGAGTCTGGCTTCCACAGCAGCTTGGTCTCTTCCGAGATCAGGAGCACGGCGAAAGATGTTCTGCCTCTCAACGGCGAGCAGATCAAGGGGAAACACTCCAGCCACAACCATTACAGCCAGTCCAGACACAGTGCGATACGCACAGGCAACCCTAAGAGCCGCCCTGCGCTGAACAATTGGGCTTATGGGGTTTAAAATCAAAACATATGTGAATAAATTAACCAGTAAACTGTCAGAGTAACACTTAAGTTACATAAGGTATCAACATGTGATTTCTCAAAAACAGTGCCTAGAACCATTGAATAAAGATTGCATTTAGACATCTTTTCCACCCACAAAACTAGTATCAACGAGCATGGCTCGGTCTTCACAGTACTATTCATTTTAATCCGTGTAGCAAGGAGAACCTGATAAAACTCGACAACTTGCAAAAATTGCAACTCCAAATGTACCGTATGTGTGTTACAATTGGTTGCTGTGTTACAGTTTGTAGTGTGTTACAGTTGGTCGTTCTGTTACAGTTGGTCCACGCCCAACTGGAAGTGTTGGCTGGTGTTCTCAACTCTCTCGTGGAGGTGCAGGCCCGAGGCCACGCCCAGGTATGTCCCACAATCATCCGAGTCACAACGTTTCAAGTGTGAAACAAGCCTCATGACTTCTAGCTATGCAAGAGCAAACCAGTTGAATCTACTTCATAAATCAGCTGCTGGTGCACTTTTATAAATGATATGGAAACAGCTGTTTTTGCAATTCTTGTTTTGGGTGCAGAGTGATGAAATAGTACATTTCATCACACTGTACGGAAAACAGCTGTTTTCAACATCAGAGTGGGAAAATCAGCTGTTGATTTTTCCACACTAGTATTTAGTTATGATTCCTGACACAAGTAGTGCTAAGAATATATTTATCATAAATCAGCTGTTCTCAATAACTTAATCAGCTGTGTAAACAGTATCAATTTTTTCATTGTACTGTGAGCACCTAAAGGTTATTTCCTAAGCTTATATTATTTAATTCATTATTATTATTAATAACTGCAGTGTGATGAAAAATATCGTTCATAACGCGAGTAGAAAGTGTTATTCCATGCCTTGATCGAAATTCTCGGCCTGGAAACAGCCACTTTCCACTCTTGTTATGAAATATACTATTTCACCACTAGGACCAGTAGGCATCACACACTGTTTACGATATGTGCTAACTGTAACAATTGCTGTTTGACAGTTGTAGAGTTAGAATAGTACATGTGCTGAGACTAGCCTTTTCCTTGCATGATCAAAGTTTCAGCTCCGTCTCAACTTGATTAATTTCAACTATGGAAAAAACATACTTTTGGGGCGAGTTAGGAATGTCTTTTCATCATAATGCGAAATGACACCAGAAAGCCAATATTACATTTTGAACACATTTGTGAGTCAGCAGTCAATCAGTTGTAACTGTCTTAAAAGCTTGTTTTTGCATTAAAAAATCTGAACTGAATATGTTGCGTGTTTACACCCCATTTCTCCTATGCTTTGTTAATAGTTTATGTCGTAGTGTAATTTATTTCATAAATCTATTATGAAATAAGTATAGAAGAAAAGGGACCTAAACGTATTCATTTCAGATTATTTTATTATGGAAACACGCTTTAATGGAAAAAAAGCTGATAGATTGTTTATTCACAATCATGTGTTCAAAAAATTATTACTGGCTCGATTATTAGTGTCATTTCGTAGTACGATGAAAAGTCATTCCTAACTCGTCCTGAAAGTGTTTTTTCCAGTGCTTTGTGGTATTATTCCCGTGTGAGACGGAGCCGAACCTTTGACCATACACGGGAAAAGGCCACTCTCACTGTTGGCTGATTAGGTGCGGACAGTTTTTGGTGGATTTGCTTATTTTCAGTGTTTTTTTAAAAATGATTTAGAAACATCTGTTTTCAGAATTGGACGTATTGTTAAAAATAGCAATTTTTGGTGCAGTATGATGAAATAGTTATTTATGAACTAAGAATGTAAAGTAGGTTTTTGTCACTTGAGAGAGAAAACTTTTACTGTGCAACGTGTTGATTTTCCAAAAGCGACAAAGACACTTTATATTGGAATACACAATTGTTCCTATAATTGCGATTCCGGATACTACAAACATAAAAAATTCACTTTGGTCCATTTTGGCCGAATTCACAAGATTGATAAAGGCGGTCCCACACTTCTCGCGAACACGCCCGAACTCTAAATGTTTGGAGTATTCGCGAGAAGTGTGGGAGCTACACGAACTTTGATAACAGGACGGAATTTTCAGTGAACAATGGACAGAATGTTCAGGAGAATGTTCAGACCTGTTCGCGAGAAGTGTGGGACAGCCTTTATAAACGCCGAATCAGTTAGTTTGGTACAAAGCAACTGCTGTTAATTTCTCTTCAGTGAGCGGTAAAGTACATAGGGAGAAAGCTTTTTAACAAATTACCAGGCAACTTAAAGGGCATAGTAAATGAAAATATGTTTAGAACTGAATTAAAAAAATTGATTCTACCAAAAAGTATACTACTCAGTGCATGAATTTTTTGGGGGTGAATGAATTTTACTTTGCATTTATTATAATTTCAATAAAGTTCATTGTTATATGAGTTCATTATAATTTATTTTGAAAATGTTTTAATAATTTTAGCGAATTTCCCCTATAGGGAAGAAGCTATTACCGTAGTCGGCATGGTAAGACCTACGCCCGGGACCATGATAAATTTTCGTTTTGAGGTCCCCAGACCCCAAAAAAACCATTCGTTCGTGTTCCTTGCTTCAGCAAACCTGCATACTCAGCCGCCATGTTATTCTTATGGAGAATAATTAAAATGTCATAAATCGTTTATTTATGAATGTATATTGATGAAACTGGGTATGTGGCTTTATGTGGTATTAAGATACATATATATGCATTGGAAATTCGCTGAGTACGCAGGTTTGCTGCTATGGGGGTATTTTACTTATTGTTAGATTAGTATAGTCTTAGAAATTTAACAATGTTACACGTTCTGTGGCCTTGCTAGCTGTAAAATAATGTAATTTATAACAATATTAGTGTATTTCGCACAGAGGGCTGAAAGTGGGGATTTGCTGGCCCGAGATCGTGTTTTATGACCGAGACGAATTCGAGGGCTATGCAAAACCCTTTCGGCAGAGGAGTGAACGCTATTTTTCACCATACTACAATTATTAACGGGTTAAATGTGATCGGTCATAAAACACAGCGGCCTCATGCAATCTCGGACTAAAAACAGTTAACCAATAAACAAAACATCGATAGTACAAGGTTTTGAATTTTTTTGTTATTTTTTCTAGTGTTTCAACCAAAGAACACTTAATAGTCTGCACGTCCTTTCGGCCCTAGCGCGGAAAAACTCTACTTTCGATATAGTGTGGTGGAAAAGATATTCTTATTCTCAAGTAAGGAACAGAAAACAGCTGTTTTACAATGTGTTTTTAGATCTTTAAGAAGCACTTTATGCGCACTTGTAGGAAAACACTTTTATTTATCGTTTGAACAGTTATTTTGTGTTCCAGCTTGCAGAAATTTGGCGGGACATCCATCCGACCGTCTCCAAATGCCTCCCAGACAATCAGAAAAGGTCGTGAACGCAGCCCCGCATACATTACCATTACCGACTTGTCGACCATTGTTGGATTTATAACATAACCACAGCAAACCTTGTAATCAGTAATAATGCACTCTAATGTGATATAAAGTTGTGAAAAATATATTTTATAGATATATTTTTTTCGTGTGGCAGTAAGCGTTTAACCTAAGTTATTTAAAGTTATACCTGATTATTGGGAGAAGGTTTATTTAATTTATTCAAAGTATAGTTTTAGAATTGCTGCTCATATAAATCAAAATATTTCCTTGCTTTATTGTTAAGGAATTTGTAGTATTCTAGTTATATGCTAATATTGCATTGTTTACACTTTCTGGAAAGTCAGGGAATTTGTAAAATGTCAGGAAAGAAGTTGGAAAAACACCAAAAGTCAAGGGAAATGCTTAAAATTGTATACAAGTCAGGGAACTTGATTTTACTCGTAAACTCAAAGCACTACTGTGCGAAAATCATAACTTATTAGGAAAAAGTGCGCATTCTGAGTCACATGTCAGGGAAAATTAACTTTCTTGGTTAGGGAAATCATTAACCAAATAAAAGTGTGAACTATGTATTGGAAGTTGTGTAACCCATCTTCCTCGATAGACTGAAGAAGTAGTATGATATTGATATTTTCTTATTGCTGCATTTTTTCCTAACATTTTACAAAATATCGTGATTGCATCACACGTAATTTGTCGTTTCCTTAGCTGCATTTAACCCCCAGTTCCTACAGTATCAATAAGTATTTGTAGTAACATTTCTTCTCACTTAATGAATTAATGTTCGAGTGTTATTTATGTATTTTTACTTTACCCCTTTTAGTGTCAGGCAATAAATCGATTTCCCTACCAGCCGTGTATTTCTCGGAGGTCTGTCTTGAAAGTGCCAGGCAGTTACAAATCGATTTCTTATATATCGATAATGGATGTATCAAATCTATCGATTTTCGATCTTATGTTTTATATCAGTCTGAAAGGTTTGAGAATCCATTCGGTCTTATGACTATTCCATTGTCACTACACCATTGGAAATTGTTTTTCCAAAAACGCCAAACCTCGGCACTTCCTTGCAAGGATTAGAGAGGTCTGGATGTCAAGTTTGGAGAAAGTATTCATATTGTAATGGATATACAAACGTGAAAAATTAACAAATGATACTCAATTGACTGTTCTTTGATTCCAGCATTGGTATGAGGATATAACAACTATATATTGCTACAGTAAACCACGGATTATCCGGACTAATGTGGTGGAATATTGGACCGGATAGCGAAAAATCCGGATAATCTGAAGCTACTGTAACATCGTATAGTTAGCAATAAGAAATTAATGCTGAAAATTGCGGGAAAAGGCCGTAAAACAGAATAGACAAAGTGTTTGTTTGACCGCCATAAAACATAATCCAATCACAGATGCACACGCAACATAATGAACGGTCAACCAACGAAGTTATATAGAGGTCTCTAGATAGTAGAAGTGAAGCCCACATGGTTGACCGCCATTTTCCTCGGGTAACTAATCAAATCCTCTCTTCACAAGTTAAATTTTTGTCAGCTGTCTGTCATGTAACTCGTGAAGATAGGATTTGACGTTGGTTGCCATGGGAGCGGAGGTGACAGAGGGGCAAATGGTGGTCGACCATTTAGGCTGCACTTTTTACACGATACGAGTTCTCTAGACATTTTAACCCTTTGCGGTCTGTAGGCCACTTATATTGCCCACTGCACATTTCACGCTAGGTATGGCACCATACCTACCCTGTCGTACTCACAGATACGCTAGGCCACTCATAATGCCCACTGGTGTTTTGCGCATTAGGTCTGCTGCCATCTTGCACAGCTGGCAGCCGTGGGTATTGTTGTTTCTAGGAACACACCTGACAAATTGTGGTGTACATATTTAACCTGTTATTTTACATATTTAGTAGGGGTTGGATAAACAAATGTTGTATATTTTATTTGTAAAAGATGTATATTTTATTAATTATAAAGTATAAAACACAAATAAAAATAAAACAATTGATTATTCATTAATTAAATGAGGCTACCTCACATATGACAATGTGTAGTGTACATATTTAACCCCTAATTTTACATATCTACTAGGGGTTGGATAAACAAATGTTGTATATTATATTTGTAAAAGATGTCTATTTTATTATTTATGAAGTATAAAACTCAAATAAAAAAAACGATTGATTATACATCAATGAAACGAGGCTACCTCCAGACCTCCTCATCATTGTCTGAGAGATCATCTCCCAAAACGTCATCAATTAAATCCCTTATATGGTCTGAATCCATATTTCACTACTTAAGTAACAGCACAATACACATATAACACTAAATCAAACATTTAATAACAATAAAACCATAAAAATCCACGATAAAATATGCATAAAAAGACCTGTTGTGTCGCGTGTATGACAGCTAGACACTGCCCAGGAAATGCCTCCTTGATCCGTTACAAGACCACGTGGTGTAGCTTGAATGACATTTGTAGTATAGTTAAATAAATGCTGGACAGAGTGCAGCACCTTCCAGGGAACTACAGCATCACAATGTTTTTTTTTTACAGAAATATTTATAACGTGGGCACTATGAGTGGCCTAGAGACCGTTCAAGCTTATCACTAGTGGGCACACTGAGTGGCCTAACATATCTGAGAGACAGAAGTGGGGCATAACCTCCAATACCTGACTAGGAAATGGGACTGGGCACTATGAGTGGCCTAGGAGACCTGAAGGACGTTTAGGGAGATTTCATACCAGACTGCAAAGGGCTAACCTCGTTGGTACATCATGTATTGCGGTTGTGTCTTTGTATTGGTGTAGCTGGGGATAAAAATCTTGATTTGACTAACTACATTTTATTTCGAGCAAACTTTACCAGTTATCCGGGATCCGGATTATTCAGGTCCGGAAAAAATCTGAGGTTTACTGTACTATGTTTTGTTAACTATATATATCTTGTTTGGAACGTAGGTAGCATTATTGTGTGAAATAAACTTAACTTTTAGACGTAGGAGTATACATATCATACCAAGCATTTTAATTACTTTATAACTGTCTTTTTATATAAATTAATGAGTATTTTATTCACGTCATCGTGTATTTGGATAACATTCCTATTCGTTGCCGCGAGGTTAGTACTACGTATTTTCTTCTGTTTGCAAACTGTTATGGCTCTTTATTTTGTTTATAAAGTTAGTAATGTTTTACAAATGTAGAATAATACATATTTACTGAGGTAAAAGCGGTGAAACTACGTTTTCCAGCAAACAAATCATCAATAGTAATATTTAGTAAAACTGGACGAAGCTTCAGAAATCATATTGTAAATTCAAAAGTGCCTTGAAGTTTAGTGCAATAAATTGCCATAGGATAATCAAAAATTTAGTAATTTTAGGTATTAAGTTTTTATTGAAGCTTAGAAGTGTGATATTTTTCAAATAAAAACAAAATTTAATATAACATCACTGTTTTATGTAATTTAATCAAATATAGATAAAATGTTAACAACGAATCTCTGAGAGTTTTGCTTTTATTACCTCTAGGTTTTTTATATTATTCTAATTATTTTCTTATTACGTTTATTTAGGAGACTGTTAGCAATTTAGTTGATCAAGAATGAAATAATTGTAAATTTCTACTGCTTTCTTTGTGAAACAGCTGTTGCACATATGGTTTTTATAATTAATGTACTTGAGCAGCTGATCAAGCAACAATTAAATAACTCCACAACTCAACAACATTATGCACTCATCATTTTTAATATTTTGTTTGTACTAGTTGTTTTTCACTTAGAAATACTGTTTGTGTTCTCATGTTGTGAGTTGGGTTTGTAAAAGATGGCAGTGCCAACGGTTGTTTCACCTTTGAGGAGACCGAGGCTTGTGAAGCCAAGTAGAAATTTGGTGAGTGTTTGGGGTTAAAATCAATGTAGGGTTATTATATATAGAAAACTAGTCATTTGTGACAACTAGGGATGAGTCGATATCAACATTGATAGATTCTCGATACTGATACCAGAAAAATCGATTCTCGATACTGATACTATCTATACCTACGATTTTTCAGTACCTATAGTTGTTAAAACTATTGTTAAAAACCGTTACAAATGTATGTTACCATTTAAAACTATTTAGTAGTATTTTGCAGTTAATTATCAAACAAATTGTTTAATGCAATTTTGTACATAATTTAATGTTAATTTCACTAGTATGCTATAGTAATATAGAAAAATAAACTATTTATTATAAATTCATAATGGGGAAAACTTGGCTATCTTGCCGCCGTTCCAAACACTCCCCGTGCCTTTTGGAGCCCTAGTAAGCGGCGGGAGCATCGCTTCCCGTGCACTTCGTAGCACGGGTAAACGGCGGGGGTATCGATGGTATCAGTATCGACATTGAATGAATAAATCTAGATTACCGATACCAATGTCCAAGAATCGGTGGTATCGAGAATCGACTCATACCTAGTGACAACTATGTCTCTTCAAGGAAGGAAAAAAATAGGTGTGCTATTGCTCAGGTTTGTGAGCTCATCCGGGATGCAAGTCGGCACATCAGGTGAGCGCCGACTGTCAGCTGATTGTAGAAAAAAAACATTGTATGTCAGCGAAGTGAAGCTTGCATCCCGTGTAACGTAGATGCGTGGAATTGACCTATTTTAGGCACTGGAGTAGCACACCTATTTGTTTCCTTCCACTATGATGTCTCTTAACCCTATAACCTTCAAGTGTCATTGTCGCGACTTTTGGTACCCTTTTCAAAATACTGGAGTCGTGATAGTGACCTTTTAATCTTGATTGTTTCAAATGTAGTCATTTTGCACTTTTAAACCATCATTTTGTATTGAATAATAAGGTTTTAGCAATTTGTTATCCAAATTTGTTGTTCAACCCCACCAATAAACATTTGTTGTATTTCACAATTTTTACGATCAGTTTGCGATGAGAAGTTTCAATTTTGGTAAAGAAATTTTTCAATTTGGCAGTCTTGTGGGAGCATGTGATGGAAGTGCCTTATAGTAAATAATGTTTTAATCAAATTTTCCACATTTTGCTGATTAAAATTACACAGGTAGATTCTTTGAGTATATTTTTAAATAAATCTGCAAATCGAGAAATAATTGTGTAGCACTTTGGGCACAATTGGTCAACGGTTTTTGGGTTTTGTAGGCTGCCCCAGTAAAAGCTCATTGCCAGCCTGCAGTAGTTCACCAGGTTCCTGGCTGGACCTTGACACATTCTGAATTCTTAAATTATGTCACATGAATTCTGTTGAATCACACAGCAAACTACGAAATTAACAATGCAGACTACATGATATTTCGGTATTCGGGCTAACCACGTGAAAACTGAAGATGCTAAAACGTGAAGTTTTCTTTTATCGTTTTGATTTTTAACAACAAATTTTAAAAATTCAAAATTACCGGTACGGACTACCCCAGTCCAAAATAGGCTGATCCGGATTTCTGAGAGTCTACTGTAATATTATGTGATAAACATTTAAGCATTTCCCTATTTTATATTTATGATCTAATCACTGTCCAACAAATAAAATTGCTGTTTAAATGCTCAGTTAGCAAACATTGTATACGAAACAGCAGCAACTCCAGCTCTCCAAACTATCCCCCATCGTTGTTTTCAGTTCGGACACCACTGTGGCAGTGTGCACGGAGCGTTGGCTTGCATCTCGCTTGTCTTGACCGTTCTCATCATGGTGATCAACCACAGACAAGAGATCAAGCAGTTTGTCTTCTCTTCTGTCAACCATTTGATCACATTGTAGGTGTGTTAAGTCAAAGAGTCGCTTAGTAAAAGTAACAATTCTTTTGTTTGTTTTTTTGTTTTTATTAGCATGATAAGTGTTGTTACAACTAAACAGGATAAATAAAATTTGTCTTACAACACTATGAAGTATATTTACAATTATACTGTACTTATAAGTGTACAGCAGAAGTGTAAATATACTTCACAGTGTTGTAAGACAAATTTTATCCTGTTTTTTTACAGAGATGAATTTCCGTCAAAGAATTCAACCATGAATTTCAATCGTCAGTTCATCCCTCTCTCTTCTTCTGCTCCAGTCCCTCCTACCCTCACCCCCCTCCTACCACTCTCAGAGCTCTGTGACAACATCTATCTCCAGGGATACTACTAAAAGGTCACTGGAAGGTCACATATTTTGCTATAAACAGTTGAATGGTCACAGAAATCAATTTTAAAGGCCTAAAATAAAATAATTTTGAGCAGATAAGCTCTGAAAGCTGGATTGAAACAAATATAAAAGATAGATTGTATCTACACTCTCGTGTGACTGTTGGCAGTTGAGCTAATAATGAACTAAGCAAAACGGTAGAAAAGTAATCAAAAACCAATGTTGTACTGGTCAAGACTCGTTGCTGGAGATGTGCCAAGCTGTTACTTACCCAAGTTACTGAACTTATTTATGGTTGAATAGCCTCCGAACCTGATAAAACAAAAACATAAGGTTACTTTACCTCCATCTTCAGCTTTAAACAATCTACAAGGAAGTTTCATGGTCATGTGAAGAGCGAGTACACACTAAACAGCCAAACAAATAACAGGTTGAGCAAAGTAATCAACATAGTGAAATGTCAATTTTAATAATATCATATGTTATAACATACACAGCACAACTTTACATAAAATCTGTAAAATTGTAAATGTAATACTTCTATATGAAGATAACAATTAAATAAAAACAACTATGGCCTCCTAACGCACTAAAACGTAAGCTAAAATGAATAAGTGATGTAAAAAAATTCGATAACAAACGTATCCTTAGAGGAATAAAATATATTCAATGGATGATTCTTAAACAATTGGTTGTATACAAGTTTTAAAACTTAAAAAATATAGAATATAGATTCTTAACAATATAATACTGCAAAATGTTCTATTAAATAAAACGCTCTCGTTAAAATATCTTCTTGAAAGTTGCAAACATAACATTAACCCATTGTGGATCGTGGGGTTTTGGCACAGATGTGGCCACAATTGTTAATTTTGGAAATGCCACGTTCTCCAGTCGTGTCAAAGTAGCACCAAGCCCAACTCTAGGGGTGAATTTTGCGTGGCAGCAAATTTTGGGACTTTATTAACGTTTCAAAATAAAATAAGACAGTTAAGAAACAATAAAATACAATGTAATTTATGGTTAGGTGTTTTTCCATATATATCACACCAAATAATGAGTGATGAATTTTGACGGTTTGTTAAACTTCTAAACTGTCCAAACCTTTTGTCTTACTCGTCGTTTCCCTCATCCATGTTTGAATCCATGTTTGACAATCGTCAGAAGTAGGCCTAAATTAACTGCAATAATAAATGTATACTTGATATTTGTACTTCATACTTTTATGCTGCGACTAGGTTCCAATGGAGATTTCCTTTATGGAAAGTTTAAAATTCAGTCGCTACTTCTGTGATTCTGTTTAATCGCTCTATTTTACAGTAAGGGTTTCTTATTTTTGAACTCCGTGACTGAACTGAGGTTCACATATATAATATGGGGCAGCACTTCTGCACATTTTGCTTGGGCGGCAAAACTGCTTGGGCCTGCGTATCACGCACCAGGCTTTATAACCCTTAGCAATTTACTCACCAACACAATGGTAGTAGCCAAATCAAACGGCTAATTTTATACATCTCACGATCCACAATGGGACACAAATCAAAAGCAATCAAAACCCAGGTCAGATCACAGTACAATTTCAATGGAATTAAAGCTATAAGTATAAAACAATCGTTCGGTAAACGTTAATAAACTAGAAAAACGTACTACTACTCGTTAATCGTTAATACTACATTTTAAAATTATATACAAAATAAATTTCCTGCACAGTATAAATACACAACATATATCCGAGGATCTATTAGTTATTAAATGTACAAATATTTATAGTATTTACATTTTGTAAATCCGTTTCACCTGGTAACTGCTCCCGTGCGATCGAATAGATTTGAAGTTTGATATCGACTTCCGAGCGGGATTGCCTGTGCTTGAAACTTAACTGAGCCGTATGAAAATATACTAGGTACACTAATACAATATGATTGGTAAAAGATAAAATTACATCATTATTGCCTCTATGATACCATATCTAACAAGTAGTCAAACTATTTTTTCATGTAAAAAGAAATTCCACACATATAAGGCTAAAACAAATTAAAAGTTTATTATTGCGTAATCGTGTCAAAAGGACAACATATATTCTAATTTATTGTGCTGAAGCAATACGAGTCTTTCTGTCAGTATGGTTCTAACACAAAGTTTCTACTACTGTGTCTACAAACATTAGATGATCGGAAGACCTGATAAGAATTAAGAGTTTCCGCTGGGCCTCTCGCTAGCCTAACGGTTAGTGTCTTGGACTTGGGTTCAAGGGGTCACGGGTTCAAATCCCATGGGGTCCACAGAAATGTGAGGGGTTGGGATCACTTTCGTTTAAAAGCTTTTGTAATATGGTCTATACAAAAATGCCGTTGGCGTTGAAACAAAAAGAACAGAAACTATCAATGTGGTAAGCAGTAGCGGAGGCGATGTAACCGGTTTCGCCCTCGGTTACAGAGGGCAAAATTGTGGATGATTTGTCCAATAAGGCTTTTAAAACCTGAATTGGTTTCAGTCAATCAATCAATGTTTAACAATCAAAAGAATGATAAATCCCGAGAATTTTCTAGAATAAGTAATTGACAATTAGATACAATTTATTCAAAAGCTTATTCTAAATGGTCATAAATATGAGTGATACCGACATTTAATCATCTCCATTTGCTAATTTCAATGATTCAGACATTAACTGAGTGCTTGGTTGGACTTCTTTAGTGCCCGATTGCTTCTATAACACGTTGTCGCCCACCCTGTCAAACAACTCGTTAGGTTCTTAATGGGGTAATATTTTCTGCAACTGAAATTTGTTCACAACTATTGTTGTACAACTGGAATTTGTTTGCAACTATTATTTTTCCACAACTGATACAGGAGTAACTAGTATCGTATGGTATCTAATACATTCCGTGGTCCGCAAGCATTCAGGAACGACCACCTGATGAACCACGTAAGAGCAAACCCGAGTCATAGTTTCAACCCCACAAATCCCGTAACTTTTCCCCTTTGAGAAACTTGAAAATTGTCATAACCTACAGTTCCTAGGCACCAAGCAACCCCTCGGTTCAGTAAGTGGCGAGCACAGCGTTTGTCATCGGCACCGAGTGCAGGGGTGGAGGAGGGGGAGGCAGTGCGGTGGTGGTGGGGGTGGGGTTCCCTTCCATCTCATGCTCCTTCACATGGTCTATCAGACTCTCCTTGCTAGTGAAGCTCTTGTCGCACTGTTCGCAGGTGAAGGGCGTGCCTTCGTGACTCCGCTTGTGACTGACCAGGTGGCCCTTGCAGGTGAAGTCCTTGGGACACTGGTCACACCGGAAGGGCCGCTCCGTCGCGCCCTTGTTGTGCGACCGCTGATGAAACAGCAGGTTGCCCTGACAATAACAATTTTCTTTATTTTCCCAATCAGAATCTCTTTATCCTATCCTATCCTCCAATAAGAGTAAAGTTTGCTTGCTTGATTGCAACCCTGATCTCAAAAATGGCTAACGATTTCTAAAAGTTGTAATTAACTAATTTATGGCATAAAAATAAGTTCTAAACCGGTGTCATTCCCAGGCAAAATCGAATAAAATACAATAAAAAACAAATTTTAAAAGAAGTAACATTCAGCTTATGGAGTTCCAATCAAAACAAAAGAATCACAACAGCTGTTTATAACCAATCAGTGATCTGTCAAACTAATACCATTGACTATAGATACTGCAATAGACTTCTCATTGCCATTGTAAAAGTTATCCCAACTTTTGTGTGAGCCAGGATTCAAATATATAGTCAATGGCAATACTCTTGTAGTTTAAGTACATGTAGTTTCCTGAGTACAGTAACTAAAACCATTGAATTAAAATTACATACCGTGTGGTCATGACATATCCAAAATGAGTCAAAGGGACACTGAGCTATAGTAAGGGGCAATACACATATAACATATTTTAATATTTTTTTTAATAACATTTTTTGTCATTTCAGACCTCCGACCCCTCCCCTATTTAACTCACCCTAACGCTTGACCATACACCCCCCCCACCCCCCAATGTGTTACATAACTCAATCGTAGTAGGCTTTAAAAGTGCTTTACATTTTAAACATTGCATTATGAGCAACTTTTAATATAGATTTAAATGAATCATTAAACTTTAAATGAGTTCCTTTTAACAACCTTTTTTCGACTTATTTCAAAGCAAAATGTATACAGTATAATGTGTATAAGTGTATACAGCAAAATGTATAAGTGTATGGCCCCTAACAACTGGAGTGACCTTAAACATGCAGAAAATAGGCAAATGATACTCAGAGTCAACTAGACAATCTGGTTGGACCTTCCCCAGGTACTAATTTGTTGACTGACCTTGAGCGGGAAGCTCTTGCCGCAGGTGTCGCAGGCGTAGGGTCGCTCGCCCGAGTGGCTCCTCATGTGATTGACCAGGTGCTCCTTCTTGACGAACGGCTTGCTGCACACGTTGCAGGTGTGTTCGGCGTCACCCGCGTGCACCCGGAGATGGCTGACGAGGTGCTCCTTGCGGGTGAACGTCTTGCTGCACAGCTCGCAGCGGTGCGGCGACTCACCCGTGTGGATCCTGTAACACCACTCACCGTCAGACACCGACCTGACTATGTATCTTATGGAAGTTTACCACAAAACAAAATTGGTATGAGCTACCTGCATTAATTAAGTAAAGAAAATAAATAAATGATCTCCCACCCCAGTGCGAAAGCGATTGTGTAAAGCCCACTGCTTCCGAGTTAGGTTCATTCCACCTATCGCTGAAGTAAGGTCGGATATCAGGAAGCTATTCCAACCGTTGAAAGATTCCCAGAAGGAAATCCAGTTAGCTTGCGGACAAAGTATTGCTGTCCACAGCTGGGAGGCTGATCGTAGAGGGGGTTTTTGGGACTTCAATCGACTTACTTCCTGAGGAGGGGTCATGAATGGGTAGCTGTGGGTCGGATAAGATCTTATTGTAGTCCCTTCCATCTGATCTCTGATGGAGCAATATTGCACCAGACTGGGAGCCAGGGGAGAGGGGTGGCCCTGTTTGGTTGGCCGTCGATCTCTCGAACGTGCACGCTGTTCAGCCACACAGGAGCGCACTACCCAGCCATCGAGTAGACCAGGGACAAAGCATTAGCTGAACTACAAGAACATCATGTTCAACTAAATAAATATTTGTTACTTCCACTTTACAAATTTTCTCAACTGCATGAAAACTTTGGTGTAGAACCTGATGAGGTAACCTACTTTATAATTCATTCAGACTAATCAACAGTAATCAGAGGACAACCTGTTAAAAAATTATTTATAAATTTGTAACTGATTAACTAACTTTATATGTTATTCTTGACAATGAGAAGTATCGCTACCTTATGTGGTTCGTGAGGTGTTCCTTCCTCGTGAAGAACTTGGAGCAGTAGGAACATTTGTGGGGCGACTCTCCTGGAACAGAGGAACACTCGAGCATTGTAAATGTAAATAATGATGGTCATAGTCATAGTTGACTAAAACTAACAAACTAGTTAGCTAGTTAGACGATCTGAAACTTTGACCTTGATGAATTACTCCGCACTTGGCTATTGCCTCGACGAAAATACGATCGAGTGTTGGAAAAGACCTCTTTCAGAATAATGAAATATACAGTTTTACGTTCATACCTTCTAACTACAATCGATCATTTGACAGGACAGGTACAGCCCACCACTCGTAAGCTGGCACTTGGGCTTGGCGCGCCGAGGCGGCAGACAGGGGAGGAGAGGGTGGAGGTGCAGGTATAAATACTTTCGGAATACATTGACCCTTACACATCCAGTGACTCACGGGGATGTTGGCCAATCACACACCATAATTGATGTTTTCAGAACGAATACAGGTTTTCTAACTAGCAGCCAAGTGCCAGCTTGCGTTTGGCCGACTGTATTTTAGCCTTTTACATTGTCAAAGCCAACAAAATAAAAACTTGTTGTCATTGATCATGTCTCCCACTCACCCGTATGTTGTCGTATGTGGTTGGTCAGGTGCTCCTTCCTCGTGAAGCTCTTAGTGCAGTAGGTGCACTTGTGAGGTGACTCCCCGGTATGCTGTCTCACGTGGTTCACCAGGTGGTCCTTGCGGGTGAACGCCTGCGGACCAGTAGGGGTATTAGATACATTACGATACTAGTTACTGCCGCATCAGCTGCGGAAAAGTATCAGAAAGGAAAAATATTAGCTGCAAAAAATCCATAGGAACTTGGATAATATGAATCTCAAAGGACCGGTAAAAAATTCAAGCCAACCAAGATTTTTAAAAATATTGTTCATATAGTTCTAGGGACCGAGCAAAAAATTTGAATTAAATAAGATTTTAAATTATATAAGTTTTAACTATTCAAGTTCCAATGTATTGGCTGAAAAGAGTCCAGTTCCCAAATATACTAGTTGCAGACAAATATTAGCTGCGGATAAATATTTGTTGGGTTAAAATATCCGTTGCAGAAAAATATTAGGTACGGAAAAATATTAGTAAAATTAGAAAATGAGCAAAAATGAATAAAGATTTATGATTACGACTAAAAACAAGCTGATAGAAATTTCACATTAGTTAGAAATGCTATATTAAGAAAACAGAAATCGAAAATAAAAGGGTAGCTAGTTCTATATGACAGATAGCGGTAAAGTATGTAAAACAGAGACATGAGTATTAATTTGTATCAGTTACTTATGCAAATAAAATACGACAAACCTATTTGGCTATCCCTACCTAACTGTGACTACATGGGGAAAAAGTCGGGGAATAAGCAGAAATCACCACAATATAGCTCAAAGAGAGGGCAAGGGGAGTTTTAAAATAAAGTTTCTCATTTTATTTTTTACCTAGAAAATAGTCTGTTCAGTATATCGACTTTGATAGTCTCTTCCTGTCTCTTTCTTTGAATGTCTCTTTCTGTGGTAAATATATAATGTTGGATTACAACAATTAAAGGCGATGCCAATCGTTGAACAGCCTTAAAAACACAACACAGGGAACATAGGAAATGAATTCGACCAATTTTACAGTTTTCTCAGTGCAACTAGCAAGAAGGAAGTAAGGAAACACTTTTGATTCCTTGAGTTATCACTATGTCAACATTTATTTCTCCACTGACCTTCGGACAAAACTGACACTGGAACGGCGTCTCGCCTGTATGCTGCCTGACGTGATTGACCAAATGTTCCTGAAAAAATGTATAAATCAAATTAAAAAACATTTCTACGTCCATCTTTACATTACATTTAAAATAACTCTATAACGATATAATAACTTTAAAATTTAATTTTTTTTAAATAACTCCTCTAGTTATATCTCAACCAAATTCAATCATTAAGGCAGGTAATAAAAGAAAGTCGCCAAGTTTCATCATTGCGTATTAACGTCTTTAGTTTTCAATATTTATACTACACAGTTTTTTCCCCACAGTAAAATTGATTGTTGAGTCGTATATTGACTGTTGGAACAGTAAAAGACATATACATTGACAACTACTGAAATGTAAACACAATCTGTACAATCATAAGGATACAGGTAGGGGTGTGCGAATATTCAAACTTCAAGCTTTTTAAAGCCGAATACTGCAGTATTCGGCTCGGCTCGAGATTTGCAAAAAATGTTTGAAGTTCGAGCCGAATATTTAAAACGCCGACTAGTAGAAAGAGTCGTCTACAAAAATAAATGAAAATCAAAAACTTTCCAGAATTAATGTCGAATTCTCGTAGTTTGCGTCAGTAGAGCTCCATAAAACATATAATTCAGCAATGCTAATGCTTTCGGTCCTTCGTTAAAAAAATAACCAAGTATTAAAGTACTGTAATATTTTTAACTGCCGACCTGATCAATCAACGCAATGGAGCTCTCTAAGCGTCACACACTGGCCGATTTCGGGAGTTCAAATAATAAAAATGCCGGTTGGGAAACAAAATTATTATTTTATTAAATCCTGTTAATTCGCACAATCAACTTTACAACTTCACAACAACTGATCTAAAACCAACTAATACATCATTTTACAATACTTACACCCGCGGTCAATTACAAAATAAGGTTACATTAAATTTGGAAAAGAATTAAATTACTCTAATGAGGAACGACGAGACGCGTGTCACATCCTCGGCGGTCAGCGCACAACTTCGCTCTGACGCCTCGGAGTCGGGCTGAGGCGACGGGCCTCAAGCCAATCACAGCGCACGGCCCGATGGAGGCTAGTGCTGACACCCGCATTCTCATCCTGGGGCGAGGCTACGATCTCTCTCTCGAGTTAGAAAACTCTGGACTCAATTTATAATGCAAATATTTGAATTCGATTTCTGCGCTGTTTGAAGGGATTTTTAAATGGTTGGTGGTCTTCATGATTATTGCACTGATTTATTAATCTAAAATTATCCAAAATGTGGTGTTACTAATTCTTAATAAAATGACAAAAATGTTGCTGAATCCTTATATTACAGCCGCTGATGTAAATTTGGGAGTGGGTCGTTACATTCGCTCATCACATCAAGTGAGCAATGGGCATATCACACTATTTTGTTTGCAGTGCAGTGTTGCCATTTCCAGTTGAGTTGTGCAATATTTCACAGTTAATAATAATTAATACAACAATTGTAATGCTCCAGAAAAAGTACCCCAGCAAAAAACTAAAATCCATGAAACCATTTTTTTAACTGTTGCATCTGTACAGAATTTTCTACAACTTACAACTTCGTACATTACACAATAATTATATTCCTTGGAGTCTGATATTACGTCTGGCAACACTGTTCGCGAACCCACTTTGCGAATTGCCTTAAGACGTTGAGTGAAGATGGTTATAATGTAATAATGATTTAGCGTGACCAATAGCTAGGGACACGCCTAATAATCATGACGGCGTTTTAGTGAGCAGCCGAAATAGTACCCTCTAAAAATTGGATTGTTAACAAATTGTCAGTTTACGGTAGAATCTAAAGTACTTTGAGATGAAGCGAATAGAAATACAACTGTAATCATACTGTGGTTGTTAAAGTTAAGAGTAATCAGTGTCACATAAATTTTGTAATAATTTACACTTCAAAATAACTAATTGCGAGGTTCACAAAATCTAAGGATTTTACAACAATTCCAAATGGTTACATAACGCAATGGTTTATAATACCGGTGGTCATAGGGGCCTATTATTTTAAAAGGTTGATTATATTCTATGGACGCCTAACCAAGAGCAAAACGCGATCAAAATGGTGCAGTGTTTGTTACGCTACAGCTGTGCGATTAAAATCATATTGTTAACTCCGCGGGATTGTTTGGATTTGTGAATAAACGTCAGTAGAAAGCATTATCATTTTGTAATTGTATGCTATCAAATTGTTAAAGTTTTGGTGAAAGAAGAATGCATTGACGATCCTCTTCCACCTTCTGTTCCTGAAACCTTCTATTTTAAAAGTAGATATAATAGGTTAAATCGATTAGTTAATAAGTTAGATACAAAATAAGCTAGGCTACGATTATTGGATAACTTATTTCTATGTTAGAAGGATAATCTAAATTTAAAACTTACAAACAGTTGAATGAGAGATAGGCTACTGGGTTTTGGCAATGGCCAAGGCTAGGGCATAAGTGTTTGGTTACAAGGAAAGTACATGTAGACGATAGTCCGTTTATTATGGCTATTAATAAGTACGGTAATAACTGCATTAGTTAACCTGTGGGCTTATCAATCTAGTTAAACATTTTTAGTTCTCTTCCTTTACATTATTATTTTCCTACGTAGGCTTCCTACTCTATATTGAAAGAAAAATTGTTCGTTACTGTCAATAAGTGGTCTCAATAAATTTTCCTTTTTTGTAGCCTATTTATTTGGTTATTTTCCCACTGTAGGCCTTTATTTATTGAACGTAGGTATAATGAATATAGTGGATGAAAAATGACAAATACCGTATTGAAAGTTATAAATTATTTTATATTACCATAGTGAGTAAAATGTTTCTTCTTTTGAACATAATATAAATAAAGAATACACCAAAAATGCCTAACCAAAAATGCTCAAAGGTCAAGAACTTTGAAAAAATGCTGCCCGGCTTGGCTCGAGTCAGAAAATCACTACCGGTATATTGCACACCCCTAGAGAAAATTCCCATCGAAAAAGCTCGGCTTGAGAAAGCTCGAAGCTCGAGAACTTATAAAAAAGTTCGGCTCGAGCCAGAAATCACTATTCGCACACCCCTAGGTCTAGGTTATGATCCTGATCCCACAGTATGGATACCATCAACATTGTTCCACATTCTAGTAGCAAAATCTGTAACTAATGACTGCGGGCAACTACGATTCTCTCTGCTAGGGTCGTGCATTGACTATAAACCCATCTAACGCCGCTAAGCCGCTGGCCAAGGTGTTCCTGTGATTTAGCCCACTCAACAATCACGATCAGTGGCCTAGCGGTGTTAGATAGGTTTATAGTCAGTCTACGCCCCTAGTGGAGAGAACTGTAGTTGCACGCAGTTTTGCTACTAGATTGCAGCACCACTCAGATTCTGTTGTAACCTCAACCACTCTAGAAGCCAGGCACAAGTGGAACGCTAAGTCATCAGCATTGGCCTGGTTCAGAAATCTTTGATCTAGGTCGCTGCTGACTGACTTTAGAAGTTTCAGTAACCCATTAACTGGGGGAGAGAGGGGGGCAAGCTTGGTCGAAGGAAGGGAGAAGAGAACAATTCATTCGAGTGTGTGCATCGACCAGGGGCCAGTTCGTCAGGTCTCCAAATGTTATGTAAGGCCTTGCATATATAAACTTGTAGGTACTCCCCTCTCCCATCAACAACACTACCACTAATATCCCTTAATTCTAAATTCATATTTTCAAAATTGTATTTTAACTCTTTCCTTAAATTGAGATTAGTTTCTAAAATGTTCTAATTCATTTATTCTTTGTTTCCAAATTTTGTTGTATTGCTGGTTGGCTGTAATTAATGTAACTTTGTAAATTACTCAATAAATACTATGTTTAGTACCATAGTACTACCATAGTACCATAGTACTATGGTATTACTACCATAAGCGTAATTTCAGTATTTTGATTGGAGGGGCAAACATGGTCGTGATCATGATTATGTAACTGTTCATATACTACAATAATATGCTCTCCAAATTATTGGGGGGGCAACTGCCCCCCCTTGCCACCCCCAAATTACGCCTATGATTACTACCATAGTTTTAATACGCACCACCTCAGACCGTTGTAGGTTATAACGGTTAGAATAAAATTACTATCTTAACCCATTGGCGTAGATATACGAGCTGGTCTCGTTCCTTAATTGTAATTTTATTAACTTGTGAATTGGAGTATACAATTGGTGTTTTTAAATTGATTAATGGCGTCTTTTAATTAAAAAATTGTTTTCTTTCAGTTTAGAGAGTCGCATTGGCACACACACAGTAGACATACGTCAAAATTAGCAAAATCAGTGTTGACCATGTGCAAGTCTCAAAGAATTAACCGATCCCGTCAACTTCCAAGCAAGCCTGCCACCGTTTGTTTTACTTGGGCCCTCCCACCAACGTTGCCACAGACCGGTTAACTCATTGAGAGTTGCACAACTGGTCAGTTTTGGTCGTGTGCGGGAATCGAACCCACGAACATCGTATCACCACCTGGCCAAGGTGTTTCCACGATGTAGCCAACTCAGCTAACACGATCAAAGGCCTGGCGGCGATATTAAGGTTTTTCAGTCAGTCCGCGCCCCTAGCGGATAGAACCGTAGACGTCCGCGGTCATTAGTTACATATTTTGCTACTAGAGTGCAGCACCAATCAATTCCCGTTATAGGCTACTGCAAACAGAATAAAATTACTACCTCAATGGGTTAATGGGTTATCAAACCACAACAGTTGTATGATTTAAACTTGTGTTGCCTGGGGTAAGCTTAGTTTAAACCTGCGACTGGCTTCACCGTATCTGCAGTGTTCCGCGCTCACCTTGCGTGTGAAACTCTTGGTGCAGTAGTTGCAGCGGTGAGGTGACTCTCCGGTGTGTTGCCTCACGTGGTTCAGCAGATGTTCCTTGCGGGTGAACGTCTTGGAGCAGAAGTCACACCTGCAACAACACGACAGTGAGCAACAACAACACTACGACAGGGAGCAACACAAACACTACGACAGTGAGCAACAACAACACTACGACAGTGAGCAACAACAACACTACGACAGGGAGCAACACAAACACTACGACAGTGAGCAACAACACTACGACAGTGAGCAACAACAACACTACGACATGGAGCAACACCAACGCTACGCGGCCACTGGTCACTGCTGTTTTGTACCCAACCAAAGCTATAATTTTAGTGAATTTCCCCTATAGGGAAAAAACAGGGTTTAAACAAAAATTATAGAATCATCAACACGGTTAATTTTGTTATCTTCAAACATCAGCTTCAATAATTCAATTCATAAACATAACAACCAACCTAACACAGTAATTAAGCAAACACATCAAAATTAAACTTTACCTCTACACTACTTACAACTTTCAAATGTCCAATTCGTGTTAGCCTAGAATTTAAGTAAACCAACTCAGATTTGGTGACAGTTTATTCTCTATACAAAAATATTTCTCTTTAGTTTAAACCAACATTACTCGTTAAACAACCTGGTGATTTAACTCACACCCAGTTTAACCGTAGGAATTTGTTTGGGGAAAGTGATATTTTGGTTAAACTCGAGTTTAAACCACCATCACTCGTTAAATGACCTTTCCAGGTGGTTTAACTCACACCCAGTTTAACTGTAGGAATTTGTTTGGGGAAAGTGATATTTTGGTTAAACTCGAGTGTAAACCAGCACCATAGATCAAATGACCTAAAAGCCTAAATGACCTCTCCAGATGGTTTAAATGGAGGAAGTTTTCTGGGGAAAGTGATATTTCGGTTATACCGGAGTTTAAACCAGTGTGTTGTCATGGTGTGGTGTGTGACTGACCTGTGCGGGGTCTCGCCCGTGTGCCACATAATGTGGTTGGTGAAGTGCTCCTTGCGTGTGAACGCCTTGCTGCACACCTCACACCGGAACGGCGTGTCGTTGGTGTGGCTCCGCTCGTGGTTGGCCAGGTGTTCCTTGCGCGTGTACTTCTTGCCGCAGACGGCGCACGTGTGCGGAGTCTCGCCTGTATGCCACAGCACGTGATTCAGGTAGTGTTCCCGCCTGGTGAACGCTTTCTTACAAATATCACACCGGTTGGGCGTGTCACCTGGACGGAGAGGCAGCGGTTAGGGCCGTACAAAGGGGGCGTGGCGGGGTTGGGGAGGGGTGTGGTGGAGGGGTGTGATGGAGGGGTGTGGGGGGAAGGGGGTGTGGCAACAGTGTTACACGCCCTTCTCAGGGGGGGTCTGGCACAATGTTTTATTTTAGTGTTACGATTTATAAAGCCGAACCGTCCTAGAAACTTGAGAATCCCGCAAGTATGACACCCTTTCAACATTTACTTAAATGAAAGGTCTTGGTGAGAAAATCAAAGGGACAATTTTAGGTTTTAGAAAATTTCCTCTATAGGGAAGAAGCTATTACCGTAGTCGGAATGGTCAGACCACTGACTATACACCTGTAGTAGGCGGTAAATGCAATGCTAAAATCGGTTAACCAAGAAACAGCACTATCTATTGAGTGCGGTCGGCAACAGGGGCTATCGAATTTGCTTCCTCCTAGTAGACATTACGCGAACTACTTGGAATCGCATAGGCAGATGAACAGACAGAGCTCGCTTGATTGACACTGGTGAAAGACGGTTATGACGTCGACACCAATTTTATTACAAGTTTTAAACAGTTATTACAATATTATTAGTGAATTTCCTTAGGAAAGTGAACTATTAGCATGAGCCGCACAGTGAAACTTAGGCCCGAACCACCATAGAAGTTCCTAACCTGACCCCCTGAACACGTTTTGAGGGTATGTTCAAAATTGTACATATATATATATATATGTGTGTTTGCACTCTAGCAGTCACATTTTTTGTCCGATTCACTTCAAATTTAGTAGGGACATTCCTTTCTGTAATCAGTTGGACAAATTCGTTGGGCAAAACAATCGTAAAACTGTAAAGCCCTTTTTTGGGGATTAATCTTTCAAATTTCAAATTTTCGGGCCAAGAAAGGGTCAGAAAATCCCCATATGTAAAATTAATGCATGTAAAAAGATGGGAATTAGTGAGGCGAAAGTTTTAAGCCCTCTCTCGTCATTCTAGCATACATATTTACCGAGTTATTAAAGAAAATGTGTTTCGACTAAACACAGCGTTGTCTTATGGGGGTTTTACAATAGAAAAGCCTGTTATTCCTTTGTTATTGTACTTTTATCATCCCCAGCAACCTCACGCCTACTTTCAAGCCTGTCTGGACCTTCTTCTAACATTATAATGCGCAAAATTCTATTCCAGCATTGCAGGTAAATGAAACCAGGAGCATCAGAACAGCCAAAAAATCACTGTTTTCAGATTTCAATAACCATTGGACTAAATGTATGTTTTTACACTGATTTTTAGTGTTAAAAGTTTGTATGTGGAAATTCACTTCCCTCACGTCAGCGTGCTGCGTGCAAACTCGTTTTTATTTCACAAAACCTTTGTTATTACGGCCTTGAAGCCTTCCGAGTTGCAAGGAAAGCGAGACAGTTGTTTTATAAGCAAAATGAAATTTTAAAAACCCGCCACGGCCATTTTAAAACACCATTTCAAAAACACCATTAGTTAAAAACTGAACATATATCTATACATATATGTGCGTGTCCTTAGGAGCGATAACTTTTGTAAAAATGGACTGATTTTGATGTAATTTGGTACAAATATGTAAAGCAACAATTATGACTTTAAGTTCGAAAACCAGCCAGGTTGCTCTTTCAAAGGGGTATTTTACAAAGGGAGTTTTCTGCAGATAATCTTTTGATAAATCAAAAATTCAAAATGCAACTTATTAAAATATTCAACTAATCTCCGCGATCCATTAAATCTAATTACATTTAATCACAGTGTAGCCCTACCACACTCACCGGTGTGTTTCCGCACGTGGTTGACCATGTGTTCCTTACGACTGAAGCTCTTCTCACAGAACTGGCAGCGGTACGGTGTCTCGCCACTGTGGCAGCGTTGGTGATTGTCCAGGTGCTCCTGTAACACAAACACTACAATGACACACGCTTATGGGAAATTACAAACATCATGTAAAAATAGTTGTAAAGTTACCTGTCCACTTCAAATCTACGTACACAAAGAGTAACTTCGCACATATTTTGTGTCAATTAAGGTGTCAAAAATAAAAAATATCATTAATGGTAACTAAACAAATTTTTTAAATTATTATGAAACTATGCTGATTTCTCAAATAATCCCAAAAATAACGTTGATTTTTTTGCATACCGATCAACTAATTTTAAAAAAATCTTACAAATCTTTAAAAAAAGTCATACCAAGAATATTTTGCACCTGGGTAGATGGAATTTTAGCAATAGTAAAAGGGGGGGACTCAAACAACCATACGGTCCTGGCCTGGCTACCGAAACTTAGAGGCATTTTGAACTGATATTTAAAGGGAGTTCAAGTGGCTAGGTCCACCTAATTTTGAAACTTAAAAAATATCATTACGTAATGACCACAAAATTATTTATCACACAACAAAGCATTGTTCTCTGCACATCTTGCAGAGGATCTTGCTCTTGGGTAGGGAGGAAGGGTGGGGAGCGATTGGAAGGGGAGGGGGGAGAGGGAGAGAGGTCAGTAAATTGGATAAGGAGTCGGGAGTTAGCTCTGTTAGATTTCATTTTCGAAACGTTGGACACAGATACGAGCTGTTGTTTCACTAGCTGTCACTTAATCCCGGAACTACCTTAAAACTGATCTATACCAGTTTTGAGGCTGACATTGGGTACAGCAAATGAAGTTGTCATTACATATGGTAAGTCTTTTGGCTGTCCATTATAACAAACTTCCCTTTCACCTTTGGTCCCTCCATTTTCAGCGGCTGGGTACAGAATCTCTGGGTTTGGTCCCCACCTGCCAACATGAGAATGGATATTGCCTGGCTGTTGTACATGGATACCCTGTCAGTTCAGTTGACCAGTTGGAGGGCAGAATACAGGTCCCCTGTTTGAGAGCCTCATCCCAGCTGTCACAGGGGCACGGGAGTTGGCCCTCGTTTTGGCTGCCGTCCCATCCCACCCTTTCCTTTCCTGTTATATCCTATCCTTCCGGTAACCTGAGCAATATTCTTGCTTATGGAAGATGTGCCTAGCAGCTATGCTGGGGTTTCCTAATCCGCAACAATGATGATGAATGTCACTCGGCTATACATACGGTACTGTAGGAGTGTCGTACCTTGCGACCGAAGCCCTTGTTGCAGATCGCACACTGGTACGGTTTGTCAAGGCAGTGTCGTCGCACATGTCTCTCCAGACTGCCGGCACTCGCAAACACGTGGAAGCAAACCTGCGAACCCACGGAGAATCAGTGGGAGGCAGTAGCAAACACTACTGGGGACGGGAGAGAAGACAGTTGGGCTCTACACTCTCACTGTTGGTGACAGCACTGCTTTACACAGCACTGCTGGTGTGCTGTTTGGCAATGCAGCACGCCTAGGGTTAACTGAGAGCTGTAAACCACACCCTCAACTGTCGTCTCTCCTGCTCACAGGAATAGGTATGACTAACAGTTGTAAGTAAAACTAAACGTCCAAAGTAACAGAAATTGATATCATGATACTACCCTTTGAGCTTCAAGCGTGTGATTGTGTTGTTAAATTTGTTAATACTTTGGATGCCTGAAAGCTAGAATTATAGAAAACACGTGCTTCCAGTAGACACACACAGCAAGGATGGGTAAAAAGTAGCAAAACACGTGATCAGATATTCGGCTCACAAAGAATTCACCCTTCCTGTCAGTTTGGATCCGAGCCATTCACCGTTTGCTTAAGGTTCGCCCTCCCCTTCAACCCTGCCTCAGACAGGTGAACTCTCCATGAGTTGCACAAAAAACCCACCAACACAGGCGGGATTCAATCCCAAGCACCTTAGACCGCTCGGCCAACCAGACAGGCTAGCAGTTGTATCGGACCGTGTGCATGACAAGCTAGACGCTAGTCGTGTTAGTTCCTGTTCTGTCTACCAGGTTTACCACCTGTCAGGCCGAGACTGTATACACAGGGGGGGGGGGGGGTATTCCAGATTCATGTGACGATATATTCGGCTCAAGGATTAAATTGTGCTTTTAATCATTTCATTCACTCAGAGAATTTCCATAACTGGTCATTCACTTTAAAGGGGGGTGTACAACAAATAAATTACATCCGTATTGCATTTCACAATTTAAGAACATAGTTTACACAAAGTTCAAGAGGTAGCAGCACCATTTCATGGAACAAAAAACCCACCCAGAAAGTGCTGCCCCTGTTGGAAATTATTGAAACTACGACTAACAGGTCTAGACTGAGGCGGATAACGGCCAATGAGTGCGACCGTCTATGGTGACAGGATGATTGTGCTCGCTAGATTACTTTCTGCAGCACATCTGTGTAAACAAGTGCAAAGGTTCTGTTATTAGATTTTGTACAGTTAAACAGTATTCACTGGAGTGATTCACCCAATCTGTGTGCTGCGGATGAGCCAGAGGTTATGAGTAAATTTGTTGCTAAGAAAGAGTTTTTTGGTTCAAAAGTTGCAAAAACATCCGGGAAAGTTGTCCACGATGAAGAAGTCGATGACATCATTGAGAAAATCAATGGAAAGTTTCATGATTATCATACTTGTGTACTTTTATTTGCTACACAAGGAATTATTTACCAAAACTGTCTAGCAGTAGCCAATTATACCTCTATGCCGATGACACGAATCACAAAATAGCAGCTCCTTCAGAAAAAGAATTAGAATTGGCATCTGAAGTTGATCTGAATGCGTTATCAGAATATTTTAATGAGCGACAGCTGTTACTGAATCCGACAAGAGCAATTTCTCACATTCAGGACTCGCCAAACAGAAATTCCCATCAATCCAACAATTGAGATTAGTAATAAAACAATTAATAAAGTAGATTACATCAAACTTTTGGGTCTCGAAATAGATAGAAACCTTTCGTGGAACTTACATGCTGAAAAAGTTATCTCCAAAATATATGCATTATCAAGATTAAACATTTTTTTATATAAATTCTTTAAAAACAATTTATTACTCATACATTCATTCAATTATTTATTTTGGCGTATCCCTCTATGGGGCTACATCTATGAGCAATCTAAACACTATTTTAAAATTACAAAAGAAAGCCATAAGTATAATTCTTAACCTTAAGCTGAAAACTTCAGTAAAAGAACATTTTATATCTCTGAATATAATGAAAGTTTAAGGGATGAAAGTTTTTTAAACTATTTTGTCAGTAAAATCTAGATCAGAACATTTAAAATTAATGGGAGATAACTATAATTATAACACAAGAAACAAGAACAAATTTTGACTAAATTCTCACAGATTATAAAAAGAAGCCAACATTCATAGGTTCAATATTTGATAATAAAATCCCAAAAGATATTAGAAATGCAGCTACTTCGTCTGAATTCAATAAAAAGCTCAAATATTTTCTCGTCAATAAGGCTTTGTATTCTTTTGACGAAATTTGATTTGATTATCAGAATAAGTAGCCATGTAATTGTATTATTTTTAATGTTAATTGTGAATAGTAATAAGATTTGTTTTGTTATGACACCACTCATGTATTGTCTATATAACGAATAAAGAAAGTCTGAATTGAATTTAATTGAATCTCGGATCTTTCCGACGAATGTCTACAACATTCCACAACTGTTTAGTACAAGTACTGACTGAGAGACTCCCTAAAGGCTGTGCGTGATTGTTCACAAAACGGCTTCCTGAGACTCATGAAATAACATCTTAAAATGAATACTCAACGAAAGCAATGGATGAATGCTCCAGATGTCATTGTCATCTCTTCCATCATCACAGAATCTATATTTTACCTGCCCACTTTTAAACAAATTAAATCGTTTCCAAACTACTTTACTCACAACTGCTTCGAGTTCTTCATGAATCGCTGCCACTGAACTTACAAAAAAAATAAAAAACCAGAATGCCATTTTTCGCTTGGTACTTTAAATTACAGCACTTATTTCGATGTGCTATAGAAAAATATCTGGTGAGTATGTAGTGAGATAACTGATTCAAACTCGGTCGGATACTAACTAAATCAAAGTGCAGATTTGCCTGCAAGAATTTCACCACTCCATCCAACGTAATGAGTAAATGTGGATAACTATCCAAACAGCCTTTGTATTTAGACTTGAACTTTTATTTGAGTTTTCTAAACCATACATTGGCAATTCCAAGAAACCCATCGATCGTATAGTGTTTATGCTAACTAACCACTCTTGTGACATTTTTTGAAATTAACTTTAAAAAGGTCTACCAACCTGGCAAGTCAGCATGGAATTGTTGTCTTGATGGCAGCTCTTCCCGTGTTGACTCAGTTCCTCAGCGTTTTCAAACGATCGTCCGCAAACCTGCAACCACGACCTCGGTTGGAAAACAGCTGGTGTGACCATAGTGACAGGAAAACTATAACAGCTGATGTGAAGTGGACACTGCACAAACTAAGGGGTGGTTACACAGTGGCAAGTAACTAGCGCAACAGTTGTAAGTAGCTGGCAGCGCGCTGGCACCCCTACTTGCACTTAGTCATTCACACATTCGCTCTATTGTACACCAGCAGCTACAAAAACCGCCGAGTATTATGTCGGTAAAAGACTAAAGAACAGAGATTTGTTTACTTTTTATTTCACACCAATGTGACATTTAATCAAGTGTTGACACTTTCTTTTGCATGTTAAAAATAGCAGCAATGAATTATTTTAAAAACAGCAGCAACAAAATTAATCACCAGTTTTAAATTATGTCCACAAAATACTATCAAAGGCAAGATCCGTGGTTTGAAATTGTCAAATTTTTATGAGTGTGTATCTTTATTCTTTTGTTTTTGTCTGTTGGCATCACTTTTGAGCAACTATCGGTCAGAGAGCGTAGTATGTTGGTACAGTAGACGTGGCGGCAGGGGACACACAGTGAATGTGGACACAAATCAGTTTTACTGACCGGGTTCTCTGATGGGACAGTTCTTGGCTGAGTCAATTATGCGCTCCTTTTCAGATATATGAAATTCCCAGCTATTCCAGGTACACGATTCCCTGGCTATTCCAGCTGCACGACTCCCCACCTATTCCAGGTACACGATTCCCCATCTATTCCAGGTACACAATTCCCCACCTATTCCAGGTACACGATTCCCTACCCATTCCCTCACCTGGCACTGGAATGGCTTCCGCTCCGTGTGGTACCGCCGGTGGACGATCATCTGGTAGCGGTAGGGGAACACCTTGCTGCACAGGTCGCACGCGTGGGTCCCCGGGGGACTGGCAGGGCTCTCGTCACTCTCCGGGGTCTTGGCGGGGGGCGGGGGCTGGACTGGAGGGGGCTGCTCCCCACCCTGCAGCTTTCCGAACACCTCGTGATACGCCAACAGCTGGTTGATATCGTCCACATTCACCGGCTGAAATATTGACAACGGTTACCTGCGCAAGTTGTACAATGTGTGAACCGCTATTTATGCTTCGAGTGCTGCGTGACATTTAATCCTAGATTAGCTGATTCAGTTTAGGACAAAATGCTAAGCATTTTTTAACCTTTGCACAAACTTGTATTGAAATTAAAAAATATATATATAAAGAAAACACTATATCAACTTTACATTTACACTAATTTTAATCAGTAAAAAAAAAGAAGAATCTGATTAAAGTATAATTTAATGTAGAACACTTACTAGACAGTGCCAAACTTTAAAAATGTAACTACAGTCAACTCTCGATTATCCGGGAGCGGGTTAATCGGGTTGCGGATTAACCGGGGTCACGAGAGGTTTATTTTTATTATTTTTATTTATCCCCTTCTAAACATAAATAGAGCAATAATAAAAATTTATTTTGCTAAATTATCTCCAGAATCGTATATAATTTACTTGGTTTATCAGAATAAATACTATACAAACAATTTAGTAACTACAACATAATCTGAGTCTGTCATTTCGCTAATCGTGGGCGGGTAATGGGGAGCGATGACCTTGACACTGCACGGACGTCTAAAAATAGAAACATCTCAAAACAATCACCCTTCCCGCCGTTGTTTACCCTCATTGGGTTTTTCCCCCAGTGCGGAGCATACTGTTCGGTGTAGTTTAGAGAGTTCGGTGTTAAGAGATTTTTAACCTATTAAATATCATTCGGCATTTTGGATAGTATTTACTGCTATCAACTATTGCTAGTATTAACTATTATTATCTTGATTGTTTGTAGATGTTATCACAATTTAAGGATTTTCAAAAGTATTTAATCTACATAAATATATTATAACAAAACCTCCTTGGCCTTTATTTTAATTTACCTAACCTAGCTTTACATAACCGTAGCCTAGATACTCAATGATTAGTCCAAAATATACAATTACATTACATCATAGTTAAATTTATTCAAGAAAAACAATTTAAAATATTGAACAAAATTACAGTTAGGGCCTATTGAATTATAGCTACAAAATTATTTTTACAAATATCTGCTCCGACTCTCAAATGTAAGATATGATGACTCTTAATCTCAAGGGCGGTTCTTTGCCATGGCACATAAAAATGATAATTATCAAAATTTTAAATAACCTTAAATAAAATATCTAATAAAACAAAATTGAGTTTCCTTTTTTTTAGCGGCAGCTACCAAACAAAGAGCTTTGCTGAGATGGATTTAACTTAGTATTTCTTCATGTTGAAATCTAATTTTCAAAAGTCTTTTACCTTGTTTCAAAAGTTCTCTTGTTTAAGTTGGAAAATTTAGATAAATACAATTAAATTAAAGATAGTTTGCAATTAGTTTAGATTAAAATTTAAAAGATTCAAATGGATTAAAATATGATTATTTGGTTCAATATAATGTCTCTCTTCTTCAGCTTCCCCTTTCATCACCACTTTTGATTTGAATTTTTCTCACTTCCTTTTCACCCAAGAATCACCACTGCACACTAGATCTTATTCACTGCTATCACTTTTTCCATACTTGTCATACTATATGTAAACCATTTGGTAGCTGTTAATATCACGTTAATAGTAAAATAAAATCAATAAAAAAACACTATTTAATTTTAATATATGTTACATTTCATATAAAAAATTATCAAGTTGTGAGAGAAAATATTCACTTACAGAGTTTATATGCCTGATATAATTACAATTGTTATTTTCTTGACTTTATATTAAGTAACCTCAAAATTATGATTTCTTTTATACTATTAATTAAGATTCAAAAGTATTATACAAATCATATACATTATAAAAATACTCAGAGAAATGCCAAAAATTTGCTACAATATAACAATGTCATACCTCTATGGCCTCTTTATGTTGTACATCCTATCCTCACTCTATTGCCTTCTGATTTGCTCTGGCTGTCAGTTCAGTTTGAGACAACATTTCACTTATAACAGTCCCTAACCTTAAATAATACTTTAGCATTTTCATTTCAAGCTTTAAATAAATAGGCCAATCTGTACCATTTGGGTTATTAACTTCTTCCCTACATATTAGAAACTGTTTTTATACTACACTGTCTTTTTAGTTTGTTGGAAATATAATTTGGCTAGTATGAAAGGCTAAATTTGGTTCTGACAGATTGATTAGATGGGTAGTCCTAGCTTGTTATGAAATACTTAATGATATGTAGGCTTAATGTTTCTTTAACAACAATACATTTACATAAATTCTAAGGTTAGCTCCCCTAAACTGTTTAACATTTTGAAAAGAATAACTTAAGGTAGGTACAATTTAAGTTAGGGCCTAAGTTTAGAAGCAGGTTTGTACATAGATGTTACATAAAGTTGTTTCAAATGTGTAGGCTAATTAGAAGTAAATACTTAAAAACATTTAGGCTATGTATGTACTGTTATAATATATTAAATAACATTAAAACACAATATTGTAGTATAAAAATGTTGATAAACCATTATTATATTCGTAATATTAAATTTATTGAATCCCTCTGTTTTAATCGTGGTTTTGGGTTATCCGTGACCCTCCAACCGGTCATTACTCCGGATAATCGGGAGTTGACTGTACCAAAATTATAGCTTCCCACTTAGATGCCATAAACAATATCAACCTAGCGTAAAGATGCTAAAGTTAGTGCATATTAGAAAAATATATTCTTAGAGTTAAACACGATTTGGAATAAAATAATCAAAATGTTATTTTCATCACACTGTGGTGAAAGCAGCTATTTTGGATATCAGCTGTGCTCACAGATGATAGCAAAAATGCACACATCTGTTTACCAAAAGAGATTCTTTTCCACTCTAGTGCCATAAAAACAGCTGGTGATTTTTGCCACACTGTAATTAGTTAATCAGACACCAGTAGCGCTAGTAGTTTGCTGCATAAACCAATAGCAGTGTTGCATTCAAAATCAGCTGTTCTTACTCATTTAGTTAGCAGTATAAATTGAAATGTGATGTGTGCATTTGAAATCAGCTTTTCTTATTAATCAATTACTAGATTGACAAGCACTATTTTCGTCATCATGTTGTGATACGTATTACTCAGCAAACCTGATAAAAATGTCTGACAAAGATGTTTCATTATTATTACTACTATTTACAGCGGCAACAAATTTCTAAGCCCAATGTCAATATAAGGAATTTAAACCATTTGTAGACACAAAAAGGACACAATTTTAAATAAATACTACTGCAGTATCAAATATTACCACTGAATCAAGGGCCATAACAACATTTAATTTTAGCATATAAAAGAAGGATTTGCCATGTTTAGAGGATATGGAATCCTTTTCTTTAGCACAGTGTGTGGCTGCTACTTTTTATTCATTTTGATATTTATCCTGATTATTCCATTCAAAATTGTTTCAAAATACACATTTGGGTGAATAAATAAGCTGATACAGAATTGCCCACACGTAGCTTGCGCATCAAAACACCTTTTTTGTGTTAGTTCATTGAACTTGTCACTGTAAGACGGTGCCACCAGTACACTGACAAGTGAGAATCTCTATTTAATTATATTTATGGTTTTTAATTCTTTGCTTATTTTTCACATATAGCAGTGAAGAAAATTTTTGAAAAGATGGCTCAATTATTCGTTTTGATGAAGTGTTACAGGAGTTATTTGACTTACCGACTAAAAACACCGTTGAGAAATAATACCTAACGATAGTTAAATACCTTGTAGACGATATTATCGCCGAGGGGTTTTTCCACGAGGATCTGCTGGATGTTGGGAGGCCCCTGCTTGTCGCCCTGGTAGCTGCAACAACACAGGGGGTGAGAACAGTCTCCTGCCATGATATGTTCCAACAGACTGACACGTTAGGAGTACGTTGGAGACAGGTGCTGCTAGTCAGGCATAAGTTGCGGTGAATGTCAGATAAAATAGACTTGCAGGTAAAATAGATATTTAAGAGACTTTTAATTTGAGATATGGATCATAATTTTTTCATCACAAATAAACGAGATACATGCATTCCGTTTAACATTGATTCTTACAGATTAAAAATCCAACATGGCCGCTGCCTCAAATATCCTCATTGTGCTTATTTAAACCACCCTGTAAGTTGTGACCGTGGTCTTACGCTCCAGATTCATCAAGATGGTGTTAACCATTTCAATAGTGTTTAGATTTACTCTCAACCATTGACAAATGCTCTTGTTAACTGTATTAATAGCGTGTTTTAACATTCCATTTTATTGAACAATGCCGCAACCAGCTGGCAGGTGAGTTGGTGAAAAATTACTCACCACTCCCCTGCTTCAAAAATAGGCCCCTTGGGTCGACCTTACTACTTGTGGAATTTCTTAAAGGAACCTTCCAGAACTTGTATTTTACAAATAAAATTTGCAATAATGAACGAATGTGTTTCTTCTACCCTATGCTGTAGTCTAAATGATTGAAACTCGATTCCGATTCACTTGCCAGCTATTCAAAACACGCTAACTGACCTTCCCTGAGCAAAGCTCGGCCCCAAAGGTACTAAGAGAACTTGTCTTTTACAAATTGAATTTCCCATCATGTACAAATGTATTACTTCTACACTATGTTGGAGTTTAAATAATTGAAAATAAAGATGATTCCGATTCGATTATATGTTGTTCTAAACAAACTGACTAACTTTCCCTGAGCAAAGCTCATACTCAGGTACTGACAATCGCCTGTGCTACCTGTTGACGTACTCAACCAAATAAAGATGAAACCAATTCACTTATCAGTTATTTTAAACAAACTTACTGACCTTCACCGAGCAAAGCTCCCCCTCCCCGGCACTCATTACCAGCTATGCTACCTGTTGACACACCCATCCAACTAAAGATGATTCTGATCCACTTGCCACAAACCATACGACTGACTTTCCCCCAGCCAAGCTCCCCCCCCCCCCCCCCACTGATTACCAGCTATGCTGCCTGTTGACGCACCCATCTAACTAAGATGATTCTGATCCACTTGCCACAAACCAAACGACTGGCTTTCCCCCAGCCAAGCTCCCCCCCCACCGACACTGATTACCAGCTATGCTACCTGTTGACGCACCCATCCAACTAAAGATGATTCCGATCCACTTGCCACAAACCAAACGACTGACTTTCTCCCAGCCAAGCTCCCCCCGTCACTGATTACCAGCTATGCTACCTGTTGACGCACCCATGGATCCAACTAAAGATGATTCCGATCCACTTGCCACAAACCAACTGACTGATCTTCCCCCAGCCAAGCTCCCCCCTACCTGTTGCTGCCGTCCTTGTTCTTGTCCTCCTCCACTTTCACCTCCTGCACCACCAGCTCTATCTGTTGGCCGTCCTGTGTCTGGGCCAACGCCTGGTGTTGGAGAACCTGTACAATGAATCTCAATCAGTGGAATGTTTTTGTGGACAGGTGGAAACAGATTAGTGATGTTTGCAAGCTTTCTAGTAGAGTGAATTAAGTTTCATTTAATTTGATTGACTTATTTATTCTGTCACAAATTACATCATATACAAAGGTTGAGCTTTAATGATAGGTGGCCAAGTCAGTGCAACTACTGCTAAACTATACAATATATAAACAATAAATGCAAGTAAACTAATATCAGGGGAATAATTTAAATATTAATGTTGCTAAATTTTCTATCTTACTCTCAGAAAGGTTATTTACACTGAAGAGCATAATTTCATTAAAGTATTCAATCAGTTTTCTTTTAAAAAGTTTGTTGCATAAAATGTCCATGATTTGAAGAGGCAGCTTATTATAGACAAATACCACAATATGATGGGGTCCTCACAAAGACAAATAAGACAAAGACCAAGTCTGTGCAGCGATCTGAAGACAGCCAGGTACCGTAACAGTAAACAGTCACATGAGCAAGCCAGTGGCCGCTCATAAAAAAGTATTATAGAAGTCAGCCGGGATCGATCCTACGCTTGACCACGGCTGGCTAGCAAGGCCAGTGCTCTACCTCTGAGTGACTGTGTCCGATAGAGGTAACTCATGTCATATCGTACTCAAATCATATTCATCTAAGGGAAAAGTTGTTTATTGTATATCAAAATAATGTTTTAAACTTAAAGTTGGTTAAATAACTTCTTTATTAGCATGATACCTGTCGTTATAGTTAAGGGATGTAAATAAAAAATGTCTCGCAACACTTCAAAATATATTTAGCTTACTCTTATACTCTATTCATATATAAAACGGTAAATATGCATAAAAGATGGTAAAAGCCAACCATTTCAGCCAGTCCCACCAATCATCAGGCCCAATGAGAGAATCCCAATATTTCAAACCTTTTCTACTTTCTTTTTACCCCTTATCTTAGTTCTAATATATTTGTTACGAAACGTTAGTAAGTTGGCTCACCTGTTGCTGCAGCTGCTGGTGTTGTTCCGGGGTCAGCGTGATGCTCTGTGAGGTTGGCACCAGTGTCGGCTGTTGTACAAGAGTCAAGTCGCACTGCACCTATGACACAGCCACATCGTTAGATGTTAAACTTTGAATTAGGATATTCCGACATTAGCCGGCTAGAAGGATTTATAGAATATTGCAATGTATAACCATCAAATATTGTACTGTACAGTTATCAGAAGGAAGGGATGGTGGGAAAAGGAGAGAATAGCCCTATTTAGTTTTTGGGTTCCAGACTAGACTGACAGCCAGGTAGATCCCAGGGGAAAGGGGATTGCCCTCTAACCTAGATGGAGACCAAGAGATTTGAAGGGAAACCTGTAAAGCTTTCCTCGAGCTAAACATTACGACAGTCGTCACACTGAACATCAGGGACTGAGTCTCTATGGGGATGATAACTCCTCTTTCATCCAGTGGGATCCTGGGTCCAGTGCGTTCTTACCAATTCAGGTACCAATGATGTACAGCAAATGGATGTTGTCAATGGAAGGCAGTTTAGTTAGCTGTCTTGTAGTGAACAACTTCAGTTCCCCCCCCCCCCCACCAGGGGATCTCTCGTTGTCAATTCTAGAAAAAATATATTCTGTCAGTCCAAAGTAAACAGGTTAGAATGAAACCTAATACCTGATATTAGGTATTCGCAACTAATACTTTTCCGCAGCTGATATGGGAGTAACTGGTATAGTAAGGTATCCACCGTACCTGGCAGTGCACCTGGTTGTTGCCACACTGCTCCGTCACGCAGGTGGACTTGTCTTGCAGCTGGCCGTGGGGCGACGCCGTGGTGGGGAGGGCGACTGTGGCCAGCTGGGGCGACGGCAGTGTTAGGGTCGACACCCCGCCCACCGACACCGGGATCTGGACAGGGCGAAACCATCTTTATTGATACAACAAAGTTCAATTGTTTAGGAAAAAAGAAAATGTCATCTTTTATTTTATTATAGTACCTTACACCCTTCCAAAATAAACCTTGTCAGCATTAGTATGTATGAATTCAACTAGATGATTAGTTTATCATCTAGTTGATCCTGTTGCTCTCTCCTTCCCTCCCACTTTCTGTCTCTCTGATATACTTAACATCGTATTATAAAAGTATTATAATTATTTATTCATCCCTTGGTATTCTTATACCGATACCTATGCATAATGATTCCCGATGATGATTGAAAAAAGAACCAAATGACTTACCTATTCTGTGATGATTATAAACTCAGTCTCGTAGACTGACAAAACAGTTGGATGATACTTACATGTTATTTGTTTTTCAACCAAATGGAATTATGATTTGTATACATTTTTATTTACCTTTAGTGCTGATTATGAAGAAAATTTGTGTTTGATTACAGATTAAAATCACATTTTTAAAGTGGTACTAAACCAGATAACAGAAAGGCGTTGTCATTCCCGTAGTCAGTATTCTTTTTATTTACATTATGCCAGAAACATATGTTCTTGCTGTTGAGCTAGCATTTGTTATTATATAAACAGCCGACAAATATACAATTCACTTTATTTCTGTTCTTCCATAAGATTAACATTGAAACTTTGAAGGCCTGTGGGGCATAGCCTTGAGGGCCGATATAAATTATAAGGGTTGTCTGCAAATCTAAACAACAATACCTTTCTGACGGTATGCGCAAATTTCTCGTACGATGCATACACGCTGAGAAAAAAGGAGGGACAGTTTTGAGCTTGCCTATTGATATCATGATATTAAAGCCAAAAATCTTATCTTACTTTAAGTATAGAAAACCACAATTAGACCAGTTCTCCTTTACTGCTAAGATATCCAGATCCTATTACAGACTGGGCCTGGTGCTGCTGATAATGCATAATGATTTCCACCCCAACTAATATTTTATCACAAGTGATATTATTCCGCAACTGATACAGGAGTAACTAATAACGTAAAGTATCCAGAGCCTACTCACAGTCTGGGCCTGATGCTGTTGTATCAGCGTCATGGTTTCCACCCCCACGTTCACTGGCGTCAGACACGTCGTTCCGTCCTTATCCATCCTCGGAGTCTGTAGTCCGTACACCGACACCTGCACATACATCATGTTATTACTGGTAGTCAACCTGTTACTTTTTGTTATCAGTGATGTTGGTTCCAGTGAAATAGAGGTTCACATCATGCTATTAGTGGTTACCTGTTACTTTTGAGTATTAGTGATTTTGGTCCCAGTAATATAGGGTGTCGTGAAATTCAACAGTGAAAATATTGTCTATTAGTGCTCATAACTGCTTTCTTGCTATGATGGTGAAAGGAAGGGGTTAGGTGAAACCACTGCCGACTAGACCTTACAACTACTACCCAGTGAACAGTAAAATTAGATTAGTAGGACTTTCACCGAAACCCTTTATATTGTTTTGTTGAAAAATTCTATATCAAATTAAAAATACCACAAATTTGCTTAGTACAGTGCCAACAAAAATCCTGGGAATCTAACAACGTAAAAAAACATTGCTATTGGTAAGCAGCAACAGTAATTTGGTTGCTAAAAACGAGCTTCAACTTTTGGCTGCAAGTCGCAGTGACTGTCCTTACCAGTAAATTCATCTTTCCATAATATTCTGTTATTCATTCGGTGAATGGTGATTTTTTCCTGTTCCAACACGGAAACGAGGATCAGTCCTTTGGACGTCGTTTAATTAAATTCCACAAAACAGTTCACATGAGAGATTTACATTCAGTCCACACAGTTCACCGGTCACCACATCTTTACCACACAGTTCACCAGTCACCACATCTTTACCACACAGTTCACCAGTCACCACATCTTTACTACACAGTTCACCAGTCACCACATCTTTACCACACAGTTCACCAGTCACCACATCTTTACCACACAGTTCACCAGTCACCACATCTTTACCACACAGTTCACCGGTCACCACATCTTTACCACACAGTTCACCAGTCACCACATCTTTACCACACAGTTCACCGGTCACCACATCTTTACCACACAGTTCACCGGTCACCACATCTTTACCACACAGTTCACCGGTCACCACATCTTTACCACACAGTTCACCGGTCACCACATCTTTACCACACAGTTCACCGGTCACCACATCTTTACCACACAGTTCACCAGTCACCACATCTTTACCACACAGTTCACCGGTCACCACATCTTTACCACACAGTTCACCGGTCACCACATCTTTACCACACAGTTCACCAGTCACCACATCTTTACCACACAGTTCACCGGTCACCACATCTTTACCACACAGTTCACCGGTCACCACATCTTTACCACACAGTTCACCGGTCACCACATCTTTACCGTGAAACCTAAGTGATAAACATAAATACCTCGTCTGGTAACCATGACTGCTGACCTACCTGAGGTATCGGTCCCGGGAACAGGTTAGTGAGCACCCAGTACTTGGCGACACTAGACAGCGCGACCGTCGTGCCTTGACACATCTCGGACGACGTGACGCGCTGGCCATCTTGCGACACCTACACGACAAATGGCATACTGTCATCCACAAATGTCACAAACAACAAGGCATACACATCATCGACAAGACACATCACACAAAAACATCAATGTATATACAATCTGTCAACAAGAAAATTAATTACACAAAATTTTTTGAAAATGACCAATCAAAATCCACACTTAATTTGAGAAATAATATCATTTTGATATTATGGGCCATTCTTCTGAGATTTCTGAATCCAAGAAAGATACTCTGGTTGTACAATCATACAGTCATATAGCAAAACAATTTTTAAAAAATACTGGTAGGCCTATTAAAATATTTAAGAAGTTTAACACGTGACTCTACGAGAAAGGATTCTATCTTATACATGAATCGTCTATTAATGAAAAAGAAGACACCAACATGACAAAGGTCATCAGTCAATTAAAACTGTGACAGTGAGAATGTTGGGGATGATTTAAGGAAATGACATGGAAGTTGAAATTTGAAAAAAAGAGTAATATGAAGAAAGGAAGAAATACACTTAACTCAATGACTGATTACTGCGTCAACATTCATACAATGTACATGCTATATTGTTTACTTTCAAGGCTAAATATATAATTATCCTAGATAAAATATTTACTTGGGAATTCCAAAAAATTCTTCGAGAGAATAAAATTTGGGGACAGTAAAAACTGTCTTATGAAAAATTAATTAAATGAAGTTCAAGAACGGATTGTGGTAGTTTGCTATATACAGTTCAATTCCTTTAGTTACATGGCTAAACTAATCTTTGACAAGATACATAAATTGAATGCCCATTTTGTTTGGATTGGAGTGAATATTCTTTCTTGAATTCAAACTATTCAGATTTTTTAAGATAAATAAAATGAAATGTGTATAAATTGAAGACAGCCAAAATCTTTAGATCTTTGAAGAGAGGTTTGCAGTGAGCTTTCCACAATGAGTTTGCGAGTATTCTAATAATTTTTTCTGGATCAAAAGGATATTGTTAGGGGTGGGCGAGTACTCGAGATTTTGAGTACCTGTCCAGTATTTTCTAATACTCGAAGGCCGAGTGAGTATTAGAGAATACTCGAAAATTCAAGTCGAATAGTTGATTACTCCCGCCGTTTACCCCAAAGAGTTAAAACTGCAAAGCTACTCCCGCCGTTTACCCACGTTTACGCCGCTAACCTATACTTAACAAAATAAGTGACTGAAATAAAGGAAAATAAGTCTAACATTTATTTTTAGCTCACATGAAAGGAGACAATGACAGGTGGGTTATTTATGGATACCTGTGAGTTGAGAGAGAGGCACAGGGGGTGTTTGGGTCAGGGTCAAAAATCATTTTCTTGTTAAAATGTTCTGGTTTTGATAAACTAACCCAAAATTGTTCTATGGATATAAATTTATAATACTTGTCTTTTTTTCGTTATGGTTGTTGAGAATATATATATATATATATATATATATATATATACAAAATTCTTATATATATATTTTAACTTAAATCATTATTCATTCATGGTAAAATTAAGGTTAAAACAAAATAAATAATAACATTAATAATTCAATAAAGTGTTATGTTTATAAAAGTTTAATATGTAAACAAAAATTGTTTCAAAAACAAAAATCAAAACAAGTTTTTTTTTACTTTTTAAAGAACTACTCGACTCGATACTCGAGTAGTTTGGTTCAATACTCGACTCGACTCGATTAAAAAAAAACACTACTCGCCCATCCCTAGATATTGTGAGTTATGAAAATATGTCTGAACCATGTTAAGATAACAAATCACCCGGTCTTCAACTGTTACTCTGTCTTTTAATGCTAATATCACTGAAAGATACAAAAAGGTCACAAAAATTGATTTAACTTTTTATCAGTGGGATAACTATGAAAAATTGGCTACGCATTTGGCTACGTATGACGCTTTAGATTAAATTTTGTTTACATTGTTTTGTGAACACTACAACACAAAATTAATATAAAATTTTGTTTACACAATGTACACAAGGTTTAAATATAGCCTCAAGCCGTAGTTTGGCAGTGTCAGTCAATTTCCTTGAAATATTAGTCATTGTGCTTTGGCCACAAGTGATATTCTAATGACTGTCACAGTCAGCTGATTGTACATGCATTCCTCCCAAAACTGCTGAGCTAGCGGAAATATCGCTGTTGCTGTGGTATTCCCTCTCATAACTCACACAATACACCAACCTGACAGTTCACACTGCGGCGTAAATATCAGCGCATTATGTTGGTGAAGTATTTTTACCCGTGTAGCAGCTGATTTAATGTTTCCTTTTATTGATGTCAACGGATGGGCTTTGAAAAAACAAACTTTTGGCCTGTGCCCTTCAGAATTTCAGAATTGAAAATTGAAAACAACTATGCACTCTGTATTGAGCGAGTTCTTAGATGAAAAAAATAGTTGCTTATTGTTATCAAAATGGAACCAAGTGAAATTATACCGTACCATGTAAGTAGGTAATTATAAAAATGACACCATTCCATAAAAAATGTATATATTTATTGAATAAAGATGTTTTAACTATTGATTACAGACTATCGGGTACTACAGATTGAGGCAATTCGTTTATACCTCAATTATCAAAATCAGTTCAGCCGACGAAATATCTTTACAAAAATCACCTTAGTCATAGATGTAGAATGACAATTTATGTGAATCCAAAAAGTATACTTTATATTTTGAACATGGACGATTTTTTGCACAAGTCTTCATATTTGAATGTAGGTTAGAATATGCATAACTTATATACTCAGAGATTCCTGTGTTAAAAAGGAACGATCAGACTTTCACTGTGTTTTCAATAGATTTAACACCTGCAGCTGGTCGCATGGAGTCATATGACCAGATATGTCTGCAGGCCCATCAGTTATCGTAGGCCCCGACTGGGTCTAGTAGACCAGTGTCAACCACGGTTGACACTAACATACCTTAAGTTCAGCCTATTTTATTGACTCACGTTGTGTTATCGGTCTGCTAAGATGTTCTTCAACGATTTTGAACATGTGATCCGTAATGTGTGATATAATAATTACGCACAAGTTGGAGACAAAAATAGGCTATCTTGTCTTTCAAAATATCTGGCCAGTGGTTTAGTTTATGATGTTTTATCTGTGGTCGAAGTCGGGTTCAGTAGATTGGATTCTTAGAAACAAATTGGCACCAACTATGTCAACCTTAAGAGTGTGCTCCAGAGCCCTGTGTCTACCTGCTCCTCCCGTACGGTCAATGTTAACTTTCAAAGTCCGTGCCTCCTCAATAAATTATCTAGAATCGATGATTTGTTCATTTTAAAGAGCAAAATACCCCCGTAGCAGCAAACCTGCATACTCAGCGAATTTCCAGTGCATATTAATTTATCTTAATACCACATAAAGCCACATACCAAGTTTCATCAATATACATTCATAAATAAACTATTTATGACATTTTAATTATTCTCCATAAGAATAACATAGCGGCTGAGTATGCAGGTTTGCTGAAATAAGGAACACTAAAAATGGGCTTTTATACAAATATCATTATAACTCAACTAGGTAAAGCCACATACCAAGTTCTATTAATTTATGTTCATAATTAAAGGAGATAACACGTTAATTATTCTCCATAAGAATAACATGGGGCTGAGTATGCAGGTTTGCTGCTACGGGAACTATCGGGCAAAAAATGGATTTTTGTGCAAATATCAATAGACCACAACCAAATAAAGCCATATACCAAATTTTGCCAGTTTACGTTCATAAATAAGCGAGATATACAATTTTTCTTTTTCTCCATAAGAATAACATTAGACAACGTACTGTGTTTAGCACTTTCAATATCTCGGTAACCAATTGACGTAGAGCAATGATCAAAATACCAAATTGTTTGTTTTTTTAAGCTGAATTTAATGGTATAAATTAAAATTTGATTTAAATTAAAATTACATGTAAAAACCCCAAAAAACACATTTTTGGGGTACAAAACCCCCCAAAAACCCCCCTTCGGATGGTGCGATTCATCTGGTTTTCGAACTCGTTCAAATAAATGGTACTTTACACATTTGTACCAAATTTCATTAAGATCGGATCTTTTTTACGAGAGTTATCGTGCTTACGGACACATATATATATATACATATATAAATACCCCCGTAGCAGCAAACCTGCATACTCAGCGAATTTCCAGTGCATATTAATTTATCTTAATACCACATAAAGCCACATACCAAGTTTCATCAATATACATTCATAAATAAACGATTTATGACATTTTAATTATTCTCCATAAGAATAACATGGCGGCTGAGTATGCAGGTTTGCTGAAATAAGGAACACTAAAAATGGGCTTTTATACAAATATCATTATAACTCAACTAGGTAAAGCCACATACCAAGTTCTATTAATTTATGTTCATAATTAAAGGAGATAACACGTTAATTATTCTCCATAAGAATAACATGGGGCTGAGTATGCAGATTTGCTGCTACGGGAACTATCGGGCAAAAAATGGATTTTTGTGCAAATATCAATAGACCACAACCAAATAAAGCCATATACCAAATTTTGCCAGTTTACGTTCATAAATAAGCGAGATATACAATTTTTCTTTTTCTCCATAAGAATAACATTAGACAACGTACTGTGTTTAGCACTTTCAATATCTCGGTAACCAATTGACGTAGAGCAATGATCAAAATACCAAATTGTTTGTTTTTTTAAGCTGAATTTAATGGTATAAATTAAAATTTGATTTAAATTAAAATTACATGTGAAAACCCCAAAAAACACATTTTTGGGGTACAAAACCCCCCAAAAACCCCCCTTCGGATGGTGCGATTCATCTGGTTTTCGAACTCGTTCAAATAAATGGTACTTTACACATTTGTACCAAATTTCATTAAGATCGGACCTTTTTTACGAGAGTTATCGTGCTTACGGACACATATATATATATATATATAAATATATATATATATAAATTTATATATATATATATATACATATATAAAAATTTGAACGAATGGTGTTTTTGGCATCTGGGGACCTCAAAATGAAAAGTTATCATGGTCTCGGGCTTAAGTCTTACCATGAGACCTACGGTAATAGCTTCTTCCCTATAGGGGAAATTCGCTAAAAAACCTAGCGATTTCAGTGAGCAGAATTTTGAACACATATAGTTAACGTACCAAAAACAATAAATTATAGGTCTACAAAAATATAAATATAGAAACTTTTTGAACAATCATTATTTGTGACAACGAAACTTGGCTTGCTGAAATCGCTACGTACTGTTTTACTCATTAAGGTCAGCCATAAATCAACGATATCAGATAAACTATTGAGGAGGGATGGGATTTGAAAGTAAACATTGGGGGAGAGGGTAGAAACATTGAACGTTTCATGGCTGTAGCACCCTCCTAAGTAGTTAACGTATTATATACGGTACTGCTCATTATTCGAATCTTAGATACTGTAATGCTTTAACTCCTGACTATTACTAGTATAACATACTCCAGCCTTTGACTTGTTATATAATTTAATCTTGATAAATGTTATAAAATTTATTAGCAATTTGTTGTAGCCTATTCTTTTTATAGTTTTACTGTATTTCATAGGCTTTAGTTTATCAGCCGACTTTCTCGCTGCTAAGTTCATTATTTGTCCTTTATCTTTTACTAACAATGTTGATGCTTTTGTCCAATATTTTTCCTTTTCCTATATGCTAGGTGTGCACGATGAAATACATTACCCTAATAAAGCCAACGTTAAAAAACTTTTTGAAAAAATTAGCTAGCCAAAGAAGGGTTGGGGCCCTAGCTAGCTATACAATAAAAACACAAAATAATGCTTTAAAGAATAAAAATAAATTTATTTTCTCAAATATTTTACAGATTTTCTACTAGGTTTTGCTAAGTTATATTAAGTTCAGTTGTATATGTACATGGTATAAGTCTGCATACGTATTTAAAATTAGTATTACAACAATATTTAAAGTCACGCTGTACAACATATGACAAATTATTGATAACAAGGTTTTAAATAAACAAAATATTGCTCCCGATTTATAAAATACATTTAAGACCATTATAACCTAATTTTACAGTTCACAAAAATAAAACGCAATATCTATAAATTAAAATATACCTACTGAAAAAATTGTATAAATATATTGCATATCTTATTTACTACATACCGGTTCTCCTAAATGCTTATGCTCACATTTTCACATCGATAAAAGATTCTACATCAATTTGAGAAAACAGCCATTTTCTTAACTTTGACAAAAACATCTTCACATTTCTTGAGGTGTTTGCAAAATAATACTATATAGTCTCGGTGTGAGAAAAGTGTAAAATCTGGTAAAAGTGTATTATTAAGTGGGCTTAGCACTGCCAGGTTGTTAGCCTTCCCTGGTATTTTTCATCTAGTGACTCGATTAACACGTTCGCTACCGAGCGACGCATATTTGCATCGGTCCGGTCACTCCCACAGACCAAAAGAACATTGCAAACAGACCGGGAGGTACAGGAGGTACATTAACAACAGACCACAAGAGAAATTGGATTTAAATGGACTACTTCAATTCATAAAAACCTAAAATGCATTTGTAAACAATAACAATTGTTTTTTAATTTACTTTGAGCAATTTTAAAAACGTCGCATATATGCGTCGGTCAGTCTATACAATGGAAAATAGTAAAAAAGATTGTATTTTTGTTCAATAGACTGAGCTACGCACATCTGCGTTGTTGTAAATTTGATCATTTGTAGGCCTATTCCGTTTCATTGTTAATGTTCTGCACAATAATCAAACAAACCCCACTAAAGCACGTCCAAAAACTGTAAGGTTAGCCACGTGGACAGTTGTATAGTGATGCATGGAAAATGACAATCTGAAGAGTTCTGCCAGTTGCGATGTGACGTCACCAATCGTCACACCCACAGACCAAGCAACGCGCATGTGCGTTGGATATCCCTACAGACTGATGCAAAGAGATCAGGGCTTTAAAATAGACCGTTGCTAAAAAATACACGTTTGAATCACAATGGGACACTGACGCAAATTTTCGTCGTCAGTCTATTTCAATGTGACCAGCCGATGCAAATATGCGTCGGTGGTCTATCGGGAGAAACCACTCGACGCACACCTGCGTTGCTGGTCTTTGTGAATAACAAATTCCATATAATTGCAGTAGCGAACGTGTTAATACACCTATGGCTTCTATTGTAAAACACTTTGAGAACTTTATAAACATATTTTTAAATATAGGGTTTTAAATTTTAAACTGACAGGCGAGATGTTTCAGTTACGTTCTTATTCAATATTAGTCTTATAAAGTGATTTTGCCTAATATAAATTGGCTGTATATTAGTATGATAAGTACCACACCAAACAGCAATTCCATAATCAATTCTACTATGAACTAATGAAAAGTTAACATCCTTAGTAGCCTACGCTGACATTACACATATATTTTAAAAAATAAAACGTTACCAAAAAGTTATTAATTTTACTGTTTAGGCTATATAATATATAAAATATGAGAAATTCATATCCTGATCCAAAATATTTTCAGGAACCTGACAGTAGGACTTCAACACATATTTAATCATAAACTGTTTCATTGACAAAGAAATTATATATTTGTAGGCCTACATTACAGGATTACAAGAAATATTCTGCCTTCGTTGACGAAAGTTTATAAATTTGTCTTTCTTTGGACTTAGAACGATATGGTTACCAATGAACCACACCTGAAGTGCTTTCGAGTTGTTATTCATTGCAACTTCAATCTCATACATAAATTTCTGGTGTAAAAAAATGCTGCGTCATGTATAAATGAAGCTATTTTTCAATAAAGTGTACACCACAAAAGCATAATATAACATAACATAGACTGTCCATTTTATTATTGTAATAGTAGGCCTATTGCTCCTTACCGATCCTTGTGGAACCCCAAAATAAATTTCACCCATACTGCTAAATTTATTGTTAATTCTTACACTTTATTATTCCAGTATTTTATAAAAAAATTCTATAAATATTAAATAACTGCCAATAAAACATTTACATTAGATTCTCAGAAATCCGGACTAATGTGGCGGATGGCAGATCTGGATTTTTTTCTATCCGGATTTCCCGGAGGTAGGCATAAGTCATCAATTCCATTTGTATGGCGAACAATTATGACAATATACATAAAATATGCAATATGTTTATGTGCTAATACAAAAGTGAGCTTCGGAAATAAAAGTTATAACCACTTCATGATAAAATACAGTAGGCTGCACTGTAATTAAGTAAACCACCGTAAAAAATTAAGTGTAAGAAATAAAGTATTATTCAATGGGGTTAATAAACTAATATACCGGTACAGTATCGTACAAAACACAACTAAGGAAGTTTACTTTAAATAAACACATAAATTCAGTGCGTACAAAACCAAACTAAATGTTAGAAATGTATTTAACACAAATGGAAGTTAAATTTTAAAAACGTACTGAGTAGATAAATTTTAAAAAAAAATTTAGAACTATGTCTAGAATGTGTCCTTAATGGATGTCTGCTTCACCGTTTTAGCTTGTCTCGCCGCTATGTCCCTCAACTTTCTCAAACACATAACATCGTCTGCGGTTCCTCCTTGCTGAGTAACATACTTTAGCGCTCCATCAAGCATCTTAAGCCCTTCGGAATGCGGGATACGATTTCCCCGGCTCTCGAGCATTTCACCCGAAGTTTCTTCATTTGTCACCATTTTGACGATATCGTCGTCGTTAATCATCCATTCGTTAACGTCATTTTCACTCACTCCTTCGCATCCGGGAATTTTTTCCAACAGCGAAGCAACATTTTCTTTATCCACTTTATTTCCTTCGTGTTTAGCCCCCTGTCCTTTGATTTCGTCTAACTCGTTACCATGGTCCAACAGTGTCTTCCATGAAGGAACGATTGATTCAGCAGGGATTTCGTCCCACCCTTCAGCACCCCACCTGATTACATCTGACAAATCGATTTTCTTCAACGCACTGATATAATCCTCGTCATTGTCTATTGCAGATATCAAATAACTGAGAAGTCGGCGTCGGTATTTTAACTTCAACGTCTCAAGTACTCCTCGGTCCATTGGCTGACAAATGCCTGTCACATCTGGAGGTAGAAATACAGCTTTGATGTCTTTGTCTTTCAACTGGTTAACCATTGGGTGTGTCGTGATGTTATCTAACAACAGAACAGCTTTTCTTGGCAAACTGTTTGCAGCTAGATGTTTTTCCACTGTAGGTACAAATTTGTTAAAGAACCAAGTCTTAAAAATTGCTGGAGTCATCCGCGCTTTTTCTTGGTTTGTATACCAAAGTGGCAAAAAATCGTCCTTCTTTAAATTTTTAAAAGCTCTAGGTTTTTTTGATTTTCCAACTAACGTTAACCTAAGCTTATGGCTGCCAGTCACGTTGCTACACGCTAACACCGTAACCCGTTCCTTGCTTTTTTCATAGCCTGGGACTGAAGCTTCTTTTACTGACGCAAGAGTTTTCGCAGGCAACATTTTATAGTTAAGACAAGTCTGGCCGCAGATGTAGAGCTGGTCACCGGAAATTCCTTCTTCATCGAGGAGCCTAAAAAGGAAGTTCTTAAATTCCGGGACGGCATCAGGAGCGGCGTCTTTGCTGGCAGACTCATCCTCCCAGCTCACCGAGTGTTGCCCAATGCCGTACCGCTTCTTCCATCGGTCGAGCCACCCGTCACTAGCCGTGAATTCACCATCCTCTCCCCCAATTTCCCGTTTGAAATGCAAAGCTTTTTCTTGAAGCATGGGACCATTAACAGGAAGACCACTACCCCTTAAATGTTCATGCCACAAAAACAACGCATCATCAACTTTTGTATGTTTACCTTTGTGCATTGTCTTCCTCACTTTTATCGCACTTCCGCTCGATCGAGAGGCACACCATTTTTCAATTTGTCCGCGGTTTTTCCACCAGTCCGAAACCGTACTCGTCCCGACTCCTAACTCTGAAGCGACTTTTTTCGCCAATTCACCGGCATCGAGGCGCTTTATGGCTCGCAGTTTCTCCTCTACTGTCACACACACCTTTTTACGCTTGTCACTCATTTCACTTCAACACGAGTCACAAAAGAGGCAAAGTGATGTTTGCACTAACAAAGCGGGCGCTGTGAACTGAGAGTCTGCTGCCCCCTCTGCCTGCACTCCAACTTGCACAACTTCCACTGCTGTAAATCATAAACGACATCAATTTTACTGAAACACAGAGCGCCCGACAATTCTAACTACAAAGGCGCTAAAACGTCATGTTTTGTTTTTTAGATGTTATTTGTAAGGTAACACAATTTTGTTTCACTTCAAGATGTCCGGACAAAGCCGATCCTGATTTCTGAGGGTCTACCGTACTCTTTTAACTGGCACCTTACCAAACAAAACAAAATTTTCAAACCCAATCTTATTAGCCTACTCCACGAGTTTACCGTCTACATTTTCTACAACTGATACATTTTCTCATTACATCAGTTCTAAGCTGATGTCCGCGTTGCCTTAACAACTCTGCCGGCTGACTACGACTAACAAGCCTCACTTAAGTTCTCTGATCGTCTAGCATCTACCCACCGGCACGATGACCTCCGCGTTGGCCATGGAGACCACGCTGGTGGCGAGAGGGTCCGGGGGGTTCATCTCAGGTCGGCGTTCTCCGATGTCACTCGCTGCCCCACTGTCTCTGGATCATTACAGCTCCTGAAATCAAATAAACAATTAGGTTTTCATTTCGTCCAATTCACCAAGAATCAAGAAGCCACCCCCCGTAGCCCCCGTGTACCCCCCGTTTGTGTAGTATATTGTCATATACTATGTTAACATAGCATGGACAACTAGTCAAATTAGGCCAATACAGTTGAAAAACAAAGAGTTAAATGTTGATGAAACGTAATTTAAGTAGTAGTCAAAAATAATGTCTATCTACGCTGTTGTAACAGGATAGCTGTGTCTGTAGATTTGACCATTTCAGAATTGATTCTTCAAAGTTGATTAAACGGTAGCAGAAGATGCCAAATTACAGGCCCTATGACTGTAGAGGGAAAGAATCTGAAAATCAACAGTAACTAAACTAGGCTACCCTCTATTTAAGACAACCCGTAAGCCTACCAGGAGCTTTTGAGAAACCCGTATTTTTTTATATGTCTGAAACCATATTCCACACTGTAAATTCAATCCCAGTCCTTAGAGAAGAATGCCATTGATATAATACATTTCACACAAAAAATGACCTTCTGCAGCATAAATTTAAAAAAATCACCAATAGGGCCTAGATCACTTTTTTCTGGTTCACAATTCTCCAATCTCTTACCTGACCACTTAAAATGAATAAACAATCTCACACTAGCTTATGTTTATAAACATTTTTTTTAATACTTCACCACTAGGTAGGTACAGTACCATATTACACCATAAACTAAAGTACATAGAAGCTCATTTGTTCAAGCATCTAAGATGAGCTCACTTCGTGAAGCCCCAACGATGAGAAGAACTAAACTGACTCCCCAATCCATGGATTGCGGTTAAGACAACAGATCTCCTATAAAATGGTAGATAGTGATACATGCATGTTGATAATAAACTAACCTAACCTAACTCCACAGGGCGCTAAATAACGGCAATTACAAAATGTTCAATGTTTTGATTCATTCAAACAACCTTTAACGCGTTGGCTGCTGCGGACCCCGATCGGTTTTTTTTGTCAACATAGAAACTTATGCAAATTTCATGTTTAAACATGTTTGCAGCAGCGAAAGTGTTAAATAAAACATGAATGACCCAATGTATTTTAGTAAATTAAAATATCAATACATTAGGCCTAGTGAACACCGAAAGTACAAAAACCAATATTTTCATTTGACTAGCCAACGGTAAAACTCATACGGCAAGGAACTGTAGCAGCAGTTTAACTTCTGAATAATCCTTTTAGTAAATATAGGCCTATTGCTGTCATCAATAGGCCTACTTGGTTTATACTTTTACTGTGATTATGGTTCATTATAGTATGGTAAAGCAGAGAAGAGGCAGGGACGCAAACAGTGCGTCTCCGATTGCCATGTGGCAAATGCCAGCCCTAACACTGAATATTATCAATGCAATCTAGTCAACTATTGCCGACGCCCTGCCACAAAGCCCAATGACGATGGCAACAATGTGACTAGCTGGCTTCCATCCTACCCACCACAAGCTCCCCCCTCTCATGCCGCCCAGGGTAAAGAAAACCCTCTATGCCTATAACTTACTACATTGTTTAGGTTATAGTTACATTATTAGTTCTTGTCTGTATCATATAGAAAATGGATCCAATAATTTTAAGATATCGTTATCGTATTTATCGTAAGTGATCGGAATGGAAATTGTTTGTTTAGAAATGGATTCATTGGGATCTGTAACTTCGCCTTCAGCTATACCAAACACTGATCTAAAGTTAGATACCAGTGGATGCAAGTTAGGTCCCAGTGGATGCAAGTTAGGTCCCAGTGGATGCAAGTTAGGTCCCAGAGGATGCAAGTTAGGTCCAGTGGATGCAAGTTAGGTCCCAGTGGATGCAAGTTAGGTCCCAGTGGACGCAAGTTAGGTCCCAGTGGATGCAAGTTAGGTCCCAGTGGATGCAAGTTAGGTCCCAGTGGATGCAAGTTAGGTCCCAGTGGGAGCAAGTTAGGTCCCAGAGGACGCAAGTTAGGTCCCAGTGGATGCAAGTTAGGTCCCAGTGGATGCAAGTTAGGTCCCAGTGGATGCAAGTTAGGTCCTAGTGGACGCAAGTTAGGTCCCAGTGGATGCAATTGAACGTGACCACTTTGCAGTTGGCAATGCTCTAGTTATTAACCCTCCAAGTGCTAATAATACATGTCTTTAGTGCTGCCTAATTTTCGGGTGCCGCGCAGGCTTTGAAAAAATAAATCATGAATAATACAAATGTCTTAGAAATTACCATGTATCAATCAATTTGTTCACAAAATTACCCTGAACAAGAAAATATGTACATATACACACTATACTTACTAAATTACTCCAAAAAATGCTGATGATTAGAAACTAAAATTTTTTATTTTTCTTTTCTTGAAGTTTTTTTTTGTGACAGAGCACTAAAGAGTAGTCACATATAACATTTTGAGATAGCCAAAATGTGCAAAAAATCATGCTCTTTCTATTGATATATAATACTTATACGATCTTACAGAAAATACACATATAGATATAAAGGAAGATGCCGAGCTTTTTTGATGCTTGAAATGTCACAAAGTCTGGAATATTTATAAACACAGCCACAAAAACTATATTTACACATGCAAAGAGTTAGGCCACAAACATGGGTTGGCTACACAATATTCTACTTGAAAATAAAATTATTAGCATAGTCCAGGAAGTTAGTAAAAACATAACCTACTGTAGAACAAGTACACGGCAGACGTCTGCAACAACAATTGGCTGATCAATAGGTCTGCCAACATCGTTTTTTTTTCACTGAATGGTTACCAAATTAATATTTTCAGATAGATTATTTGTTTCTCTTCAATACTATATAAAAATATCGCAGACTGGCCAAAAAAACAATGGAATTATAACGATTTAGACTAACCATTGTAAATACTTCGCGATCGTGATGTTAGCGCTGTACGAGTCACCAAATAGCATCGCAATCGCGATGTGTAGCGCTTGGAGGGTTAATTGAGGAGGTACTTATACTTACTTGGATACTTGGTAATTCATCCAGTTGGCCAAATTGGCGTTGGATGTTGTCAAAATGCCAGGTACGTACACTTTTGCAATGAGTAGGCCTAGGTCTAGACAATCTAAGATAGGCCCTACGCTAAGTAAGGTAGTTCATGTATTTTAACTGGACACAATGAGCAAAAGCCGAGACCTACTAAGTAGTTGCTAGGCTTAGAAACTTTTGTAACTTTTTATGCCATAGAAACGTCAAATTATCTTTTAAATATTTATTGGCCTAACTTAAATTTTGACTTTATAGGTCCACAAGTTGACATAGGCCTCAAGGAATGTGTCTTCCCACCGTGGGCAGGGTAGGCCTAGTAACTTTCAAACTTCATCATGTTAGCCCTACCTTTGGACACAGACATGTCAAACAAGTTATACTCTTCATTGTTAATGACTGAACTTGAAACTATGAAAAACAGGATATAGCCTAAACTATTCAAGTCAAATCAGAAGATAAGTCACTTACCTCCTCCAAATTTAATTGCCGGAAACAGCTAAGCTATAGCAAACTGTCCACGAACCCTAGACATAATCCGTATTGGCTAGAATTACAATATAAATACTTCACTAAAACATTTGTGCCGTTCATAATTCAACATGAGCACAACAAAATACTAAAACGTCGTATTCCACACCGACAAAACAAACAAATATGTCTCCGAATCTTGAATTCCCCAACCCACAGTCCACAGGCCACAACAAGACAAGATGTTGATTGTGTTGAAGTTTCGATGGGGGGAGGGCGGAGAATAAAGAAAAGACAGGTTCCGATCATCGATTAATCCATAAACATGTATAATCTATGTTGGGATATATTTATATGTTACATATATTAAGCTAATAACTAATTAGCCATACAAATTAAACACTCTTAAATAGTAAATCACCTTTATTAGTGTAAACAACACAAATTTACTAAAAATATAAATGTGTGTCAAGTCCTAATAGTGGCTTATATAAGAAACATTAATAATATCAATAATATATATTAGGTAAGTTCCAAGTAAAATTGCATTTTTATTAAAATCTCTTCCTCCAACTTAAGGAGTGTTTGACAATTTATCCTTAAATCATTTCTAACTGTGGCTGAGGTGCAAATACATGTCCTACAAATACCTCCTAACTAATGGTCCTATAATAAAGGAGTCTGTTAGCCACAACACCCACATGTTCCATTTATCTTGTTTACAAATTAAATTAAGTCCGCAGCCAATAAGGTTACCGTCGTGCGAAATAACCAGATTTAGGCGCTGTGGGCCCCTAGGCACTACCAGTGGTGCAGGCCCTTGCCGCTGTCCAAGTCCAGGTTTGTGACAGTTTTATTACATTGCATGAGTGGCTTTTGTTTGTGGTTTTGTGTTGGGAGGACTCCTAGGTGCGCGCCTATGTGCCTATGCTTAAATCCGGCCCTTCGTAGTGCAATATATGCTGACAATTTGACTCTTCACAAATGTCAGCAAAGTAAACGGCTGTTTCTGGAAGTCGAAATATAGTTGTGTACAATTTTTAAAGACATATTCGATCAGGACCGAATTTGGGAGCTGTGGGCTCTATGCTCAACCAGTGGTGCGGGCTCTTGTTGCCTCCCAGGTCCAAGTTGGTGACCTTCTTTCTGCTTGTATCGCGCTTTTGAATGTGGTTCTGTATGGTGCGGGCCCCTAGGCGCACGCTTATGTAGCCTATACTTAAATCCGGCCCTGCATTAGATTGAAAACTATAATTGAGTCCAAACCCACAAACTTTTGTTGTTATCAGTCCAACGATGTTTATGAGCCTTCTATTTTATGGTGATCAGCTCTGCTCTATGAAACTGGTTCCACTAAGTTTTTTAGGAATCTATATGGACAAAGGACTCACCTAGAACCAGCATTTAGATTAAGTTTGTAGGAGATTTTCTTCAAACGTCTTTGCCTCAAGAAACTTGTCCAAATTCTGCCAAAAACACCTCTAAAACTGGCCTATTACGGTCAGAATTTCTCCCACATCCCTTACGGTATCGTGCTATGGGGAAACTATGAAATAGTGATTCCAAATATATAATGTTTGTGTTTAAAAATAAATCTTTCCGCATCAACGACATTTCAAATTGCAGAAAGTCTTCAGAGAACTCTTCGGGTGTTTAAAATTTACGACACCACAGAGTTTATTTATATTTGGAACCAGGGCCGGATTTAAGCAAATTGTACATAGGTCACTATATATCTTGGACCTGGACGGCAAAAAGGGCCCACACCACTGGTTGAGCCTAGGGGCCAACAGATCCCAAATTCGGCTCTGACTAATGTCTGCGTAGAAAACGAAATTCAATGGAAGGATTTTGCTTAAACTTGAAATTTCAGAAATCGATTAGTAAAATCACATATGAACAAATGCCCCTAGGCGCGCGCATATGTAGCTTATGCTTAAATCTTGCCCTGATTATAACATAGGATTGCTACCCCATATGGTAAAATAGAACTGCACGTAAAATATGCATTTTTTTTTACCAGGTAATCTACTATTTCGTTATTGATTTTAACAGGAGTCCCTGGGGACTCGGAGAAGGCTAGTCAATTTGTTCGATAGGCGTAGAGTGACTTGTTCACCACTCATCCTCATTTCAAGCAGATTTTCTTCGCTCATTTCCCTATTTTCTGCATGTTTAAGGTCACTCCAGTTGTTCTTATAGCTAAATGTCCCTCCAGGTAGTATGTTTGTTTGTTATATATACATATTTGATTAATTTTGAATATGTCCGCTCTATATGTAATCTTCAATCAATGGTTTTAGTCACCGTTTTCAGGAAATCATATACAGTATTAAAAGCTGTTACGATTCTTCAGATGTTTTAATTTTAAACTCCATTAGCTCATTGTTAATTTTCTAACTTTTCAAATTAGTTTCTTATATAATTAGATTTTTCCTGGTGATAAGACCTGTTATTTTTATCCCAGAAATTAGCCAATTAAAACTTTGAAGGAAATCGTTGGATTTTCTTTGTACCAGAGTAGTAAAGTAAGCAAACCTTACGCATATTATACTATTATACTATGAGTACATACCTCATACCTCCTTCTACGTCTTTTACCAACGGAGTGGGATTGACAGCATCGTCTTCTATTTATAACTCACAACAAGAAACATATATTTTCAAAACAAAACTAAAACTAGACTAGACTTCCGGTTGGGCTCAACTTTATAAAACAGAGAGGTCATCCTCCTCAAACTCCTGGAGGGAGTAGTGTGCCCTTGACTTGATAAAAGCGGCCATTTTGTTCTTAAAGGCACCGCTGGACTGTGGCGGGGAGTTCATTGAAAAACTTGTCAGAGCTCCACTGCTATCCAGCTTGAGTCCAAGCGAGCCTAACCCTAGGGACATCAAGACGCCCACCGCTTCCTGGTGTTGTAGGTGATGACATTTGCCCGTGTCATCATGGTGTTTATGTTGCCCCTGACATGCACCAGGCAGAGAAAGATGAAATGACCATACACAGTGAATATTCCAAGTCTGGCGAAAAGAGGCCTACAATGTGCGCGGTGATCACTTGCTGTGATGGTCCTAACAGCCCGCTTCTGTAGCTTCAGCACGTCAAGAGCCTTGGGCGAGTGTCCCCATAGGATGAGCCGTGAAAAATAGTGTGACACACCTTTATCGGTATGCTCTGTGACGCAGTGTCTCAACTTTAGGATGAGGAAACAGACACGGATAATCGGTTGGTGGTCTGTTCAAGGTGGTTCTCGCAGTAAGTATAAGATGAGTAAGGATGACTGTAGGATAGAATAGGGTATTACTAAACATATGGTAAATTTGATCTAGAACTTAATTTTAACCTTACGTTCATAAAAAGGTAATTGTTAACTTCTTTCCATATCAACTACTCGTGTGCACTTGTTGTTCGTCCTTCCCCGAGCCACTAGCGCCTGCAACTGGCCGATACCGCCCGCTCAACATTTCTGCACTGCGTGCAGCCTCCGCTGTTGTCGGGCGTTGGAAAAACACCGTTTCTGACGTTTACACTGGTTTTGATCCGGAATAGAAACAGTCTCTTGTGAGTTTTATCATTTTGGCGTAGTTTGTGTGGTGCGATGTGTATTATTATAATTTATGAAAAGTCACATTAATCACAATTACGATCATTTTGCCTCCTCCCATCAATCGAAATATTCAAAAAATTACACTTATGCATAGTCTGTGCTGTTAATACAACGTTTGCCCAATTATGAAATCCTTTTAAAAGGCCTGGATTGTCTTGCGGGGGCTCCATTTACGACAGAATTTCTATCTTCCTGCTTCTCTTACAAGATCAAAGTTACTTGCCTCCTCAACGGATTAACGTATTAGAGGAATTTGTTTTTGGTGAATTTCCTTTGGAAAGTGAACTATTAGCATGACCCGCACGGTGGAACTTAAGCCCGGGACCACCATAGAAGTTCCTAACGTGACCCCCTGAACACGTTTTGGGGGGTCGTTCAAAATTTTATATATATATATGTATATATATATATATAGAGACACACATATATATATATATATATATATATATATATGTGTGTGTATGCACTCTAGCGGTCGCATTTTTTGTCCGATTTACTCCAAATTTGGTAGGGACGTTCCTTTCTATAATCTGTTGGACAAGTTCGTTGGGCAAAACAATCGGAAAACTCTAAACCCATTTTTTGGGGATTAATCTTTCAAATTTAGAGTTTTCGGGCCCAAAAAGGATCAGAAAAGCCCCAAATGTACAATTAATGCATGTAAAAAGATTGGAATTAGAGAGGCGAAAGTTTTAAGCCCTCTCTCGTCATTCTAGCATAAATATTTACCAAGTTATTAAAGAAAATGTGTATCGGCTAAACACAGTACGTTGTCCTATGGGGGTTTTACCCTAGAAAAGCCTGTTATTCCTTTGTTAAAGTACTTTTATTATCCCCAGCAACCTCACGCCTACTTTCAAGCCTGTCTGGACCTTCTCCTAACCTTATAATGAGCAAAATTGTATTCCCAGCTTTGCAAGTAAATGAAACCAGGAGTATCAGAACAGCCAAAAATCAATGTTTTCAGATTTCAATAAAAATTTGACAAATGTATGTTTTTACACTGATTTTGAGTTTTAAAAGTTTTTATGTGGAAATTCACTTCCCTCACGTCAGCGTGCTACGTGCGAACTAGTTTATGGTTAATATATAAGAACGAACATTTCTTGAGACTCCAATGGGGATAATATTTTGAGCAAACTTTTGATGTCACATTAGTGATCCCATAAAAGAATCGCAAATACTGCTGTGTATTGGGGTATATCGTTGTACATTCCCCAAATAAAAACCAATGTTCATACATTAGGATACAATTGAGTTCAGTAGCGATAACTAATGTTAAAAGCAAAATATAACTGAATAAAACTAATGACAGCAAACCTAAATTGTGCAGTGATATTAGAGCGAGCGAATGGTTTTCATATTATAAAAGAGCCAAAATAACACCAACATGATTATTTTTAGAGCTGGACTTATTAGTAGAAACTAAAGTGAGGGTTTTAATCAAACCGGAAGTTAGTGCCGCAAATCCGGATGTCAAAAAACAAACATGGCTCTGAAGCCACGAAGCTGTTGGGAGATGAGCTTTGCCAGAAGAAGGGTTTATACAAGTGTGTCGACATTTGCTAAAAGGAATTCTTATAAATTTTAATCTTTTATCTGATTAAAAATTGCAGATATGTAAGAAGACTAATATAATAGATGCAGGGGTACAAAAAGCTTATTTATTTCGTTAGCCACGATAATATTACATTGACAATTAATTAAACACATTAAAAATACTATCTAAAGTTTGAGAAATATTTTATATTCAGGGTTACTACAAGAAATTAAAGATTTGCTTATCGTGGAGGGTCGAGTTTTGGAAGAAGAAGACGGGTTTTATAAGACGGGTAAGCTTTACAACAAGAACGGTAAGGTTCAGGGATGACAATTTCCCTGAAGAACTTATAAGGAGGAGGAAAGTTGATAGTAAATATTGTTCACAAAGGGATTATTGTTTCCTTTTATTTCTACTCAATTAATATTCTTTCAAAATTAAAATAAATTAGTATCTATACATTAATACGCTGGGGTTTTTCTTCACAGTCATAACTCGATAACGGCTGGACGGATATAACATCTGAGAAGTCAAATTAAAGGTATTTCTATTCGTAGATTTGCCAACACGTCTCAGCTTTTTGAGAAAGGGCATCGCTTAAATACAGTAAAGGGCTGAATTTTCGGATCAGTGGCGCTATCCGACGGCGAAAGTCTAAACTACGGGTTGATTGAAAGTACGTTGCTATCATCCGTTTTAATATCAGATGTTTTGTTATGTTTGTTTACAACTGAAGTAACCTTTCGTTCGGTGCAGGCTTGCTCGGATTCAAGCAACAGGACATCTATAGTTTTGAATTAATTCTACAACAGTTAATAAGTTCCTGAAAAATCAGAATTTTTCAATCTGCACTAAACGCAGTGCTGTATATGCCTTGTCTATTTTTTTTGCTGATGAATAATAATCGATCAATTATCTTTTTACTCTGACACATTGTTTTCATGAAAACTTTGGATATAAGGTAGGCTAACATTGAATACAGAATTGAACATTAGTAGAGAATATTCAGAATATGATGCCATCTTGCCCTAGGGTGGAGGAGGATGGAGATTTGCCCTTAAAGCCTTTGTATGCATTAAATGTCTATGTGTTCCTCGAATGAAGAGCGTTGGCTGAACTCTTCTGAAAACAACGTTTACTCGGGACCTGGGGGGGAGGGAGGGGTTTTGAAGAGTGTGTGTGTCATTTTTTGAAGGGATAAATTGCGTGTTAGTTTCTATATACTGTTTTTGGGTTTTATTTCCATTTTGAGATAGAATGTGTACAATGAAAAACATTTTGTTGTTTCATTTGCTCTTTTATCGAATTTCCCCTATAGAGAAGAAGCTATTACCGTAGGTCTCATGGTAAGACTTAAGCCCGAGCCCGACCATGATAACTTTTCATTTCGAGGTCTCCAGATGCCAAAAACACCATTCGTTCAAATTTTTATATATGTATTTATATATATATATATATATGTGTGTGTGTGTGTTTGTGTGTGTGTGTCCGTACGCACGATAACTCTTGTAAAACAGGTCCGATCTTAATGAAATTTGGTACAAATGTGTAAAGTACCATTTATTTGAACGAGATCGAAAACCAGATGAATCGCACCATCCAAAGAGGGGTTTTTGGGGGGTTTTGTACCCCAAAAATGTGTTTTTTGGGGTTTTCACATGTAATTTTAATTTAAATCAAATTTTAATTTAAACCATTGAATTCAGCTTTAAAAAACAAACAATTTGGTATTTTGATCATTGCTCTACGTCAGTTGGTTACCGAGATATTGAAAGTGCTAAACACAGTACGTTGTCTAATGTTATTCTTATGGAGAAAAAGAAAAATTGTATATCTCGATTATTTATAAACATAAACTGACAAAATTTGGTATATGACTTCATATGGTTGTGGTTTATTGTTGTTTACACAAAAAAACATCTTTCGCCTATGGTTCCCGCTGCAGCAAACCTAGGTACTCGGTCCCCATGTTATTCTTATGGAAAATAATTAAAATGTTATATATCGCTTATTTATGAATGTATATGGATGAAACTTGGTATGTGACTTCACTTAGATGAGTTCTATTGATATTTGCATAAAAACCCATTATTTTGTATTCCTTGTTGCAGCAAACCTGCGTACTCATCCCCAATGTTGTTGTTATGGAGAATAATTAATATTTTAAATATCGCTTGTTTGTGAATATATTTCTTATGAATTCTGTTAAGTGGCTTATTGTGTTGTGTTATATATTCACTGGAAATTCGCTGAGTATGCAGGTTTGCTGCGACGGGGGTATTTTTAAATGTCTATCGATTCTTTATATTATTTAAACCTAATTAGATATTATGTTGAGTTTGTCTCTTAATTCAAAATTACTCCTTTAAATTGCAATTAAAAAGTACCTCTTTTTAAGGATGGAGGTAGTAAGGAAATATTTTGCGTTATCACTTCTACTTGCTTCTCTCGTAAGACCAATTTTCAACGTTCTAATCCTCTTCCTCTTCATTGAGTTGAAACTTTACTCATAAATTTAAAAGCAACATAATCCGTTATTAGGGCGCAACCCTTTATATTTTGATTCTGGTCGACTCTGGAGACAAAAAATAAAAATCAAGGTTCGGTAGTTAAATTGAGAGTTAAGTTAGGTAGTTCAAATTTCCACATAATCGAAATAGTTTAAAATCGGTAGTGTTGATCGATTTTCGATGACGTCACAGCCGTATTCCCGCAGACGAAATTTCGCAGATACAGGTGGCAGCGGCGGCGACAGCGACAATGGCGCGATAATTTGTCGATCGATATTTGGCACACCTGCCAATGCCGCGGTCAGAGACAGGTGGCAGCACTGGCTGCTGGTCAGTGGTCGGCCAGTCAAGCCCCAGGTGTACCAATAGCTAGTTCATTTTGTGGTAAGTGATTGTGATGTTTTTATTTCTGTATTACTATTAATTTATATTTTTTCGAGCGCAAAATTATATTAGACAAATTTATAATCCCAGACATCCTGGGGGTCGGGAAATTCTACACACGCCGAAAAAATTTTAACTTACAAATTGAAGCATTTTGTAAATTGGGAAATCTGCGATAACATTTGTTTCAGTGTTTTTGAATTGTTTAACGTAACAGGGTTTTTTCAACATGGATCCAAGCGCAACAGAAACTAAATGATAGCGCAATTCGGGCTCTACATTTGTTTTACTATATAATTGGAATTTTACCTAACTTTTCCAGGATTTCCAGTAGAAAATACTATAATAAACAACTAAAATATATGAATTAATTTACGACGCTCAAAGGGAACATTTAAGATTGGATCTCCCGACGATATTTTGTATTTTTTTATTGGATCGCTCAATTCTCCGAGCAGCATTTTCCTGACCCTCAACCACCCCTAGTAATTTTCGATTGGATCGCTCAATTCTCCGAGCAGCATTTTCCTGACCCTCAACCACCCCTAGTAATTTCAAGCATTGTATAACAAGATAGCATTTACTAATAACAACACTATTAGTTAAGTTAAAATATACGAATGTGCACCAGACGTAAAGTTAATTGCCATTTTTTCCGGAATCTTTAAAAATGTTAACCATTATAACTTGTTCAAATATTAATAATAAGTTATTAGAGTTTCGAAATGAGAGATCGACTGATTTCATGTGCTCATTAGTTATTTTTAACTTCTCCTAACTTCCAGAGCTTTCTTGAAATTTCGTACTGATTATTGTACTTTTCACTTCATTTCGACTTTTCGCCTATACCGGTATTGCCAGATTGAGATTTTTCCCTATTTCCAAACTTATTCATTAGATTTATTGACCGAGAGTTTTTATCTAAACATTCATGATTATAAAACCAATAACTTATTAATACAACATCAACGTACCCTGTAGCGCACAATCTGTGAATCTGTGAAAAACCCAATTGAGGTCTGAGAACTGTTTCTTTTTATTTTTAAACTATATTTTCCTAACAGTTTCGCTTGTTCACCAGATTTCAGTTTAAGAGTCAAATCAAATTACACACCCTAAAAAATTAAAATATTTAAAAATGTGTTTTAATTTTGTACTTTTATTTAATCTGTGACCTTAGATGAGGTTTTATCCAAAAATCAATATTTCACCCTTAATTTTCTTACTGACACCTTTCATTCAAATATATGGTTAATGGTCAAACTTGAGGTTTTCCCAAAGGTACCTGATACGGTTCGGCCTTAAATTTAGACTGTTGCTATTTAAACTGGGGAAGTTTTTATTTTTACATGGTTAACTGTAACATTTGTTTCCGAAAACTTGACTGCCGAAAGGCACAACAAGATAATTGCTTTAAAACAAAACATGAACAAAAATAAATTATTTTCATTTAAAGGCGATTCTCCATTGTTGAAGTCACGGAGTAAGAGCTTCTGTTACTCCCAAAAATGTGGTTAAGTAAAGTCATTTATTTTAAAAGGGATTGCACAAATTAAAAGGAGTTTAATACAAAAATGTTTACACGTTTTTCATAAAGATTTTAGGTTCGTGATTCAAAGAGATATGACCTCTAGTTTTCTCAAATTTTCTTGGGTAAATTTATAGTTTTATCTACATTTAAAACACTAATTTTTGGAAATGCACACAACGAAATGGGAAATTCGCCGTGTCAAATTTGAAAGTGTTTTCGCAAAAAAACCCAATCATATTGCATATAATTAAGTTCGTTAGGTTACCTCTATGCGTCGAAATAAAGAAAATGCCCAATTTTTCCTCGGCGCTTCTCCATTGGCCCTAAAAGTGACATTGTTCAGAGAAGGCAGACAATTTTATTTGCTCAGGTATATAAATGTGTGTCCGTTAGTTGTAAATGTTTATCAGTTTTACAAATATTGTTAAACTTCCCAGTGTAACTTGGATCGTCAGGTATAATATTAATAAAGTACATAAAAGTAAATAACAAAGAAGCCTATTTGACTTTCAGTGTAGTGAATTTTCTGACCATGGGAGTAAAACGATAATAGTAAAGGAACTAATTAACTAATCTCCTAGCAAAGCTCGGCCCCCAGCATGATATTGACTAGATGCCGACGGCTGCGGCGCGAAGAGTGGCCGGAATGCACGATGACTCATACCTTTACACAAAATGGTGTAACATTTACAACAGTGGTTCCCCTTCGCGATAAAAATATCCCGCAAAATTCTTGAAAAATCCCACTTCAACCTTAATCTGCAATGAAATGTCCCGCAAAGTATAATTTACTTGAGTTCTAAAAATACTTTATTCAATATTTGTTGATTTATAATCAAGTATAATTGCTAAATCTCCTTTTGTCCTATGATTTAAATGAATATAAATAAATATGTTTTATTTAAAATTGATTTGTAGGGAAACATTTACTGTATTATCTTTGTCGGAATATATTTTCCACTGACTCAAAAATGTGTTTGTACATAATAAAAGAACGTCTTTCTTCAATTTGAGCTGACTGACGTTACGTAAGTAATTTAATCTTACACACAACATTAACCTCTGAACGATTTTGTTATAGTTCTTTAGTTAGTTAATACATTGTAAACCTACTTCACCCAAACCATGAAACCTTTCCCTAATTTATTTGTATTTAAGTTTCATTTGATGACTAACAACCAAGATGTTTATTGGAAATATTAAAATATAATATTTAAGGTTATGTTAAAATTAACGGCATCCGAAATATCCCACTCTATCCTGCAATGTCTTTAGTTTTCTTTATTTGTATAGCAAGCTAGCGGATCCCGCACGCCGCGCCGTGGCCTCACTTGGGTAAATAATGTAAATACAACATTGATCCAATTCACTTCTCTAACAATGTGACACCATCCACGTTTCTGGGAAAATTTGGGTCCAAAATAATAGGGCTTAAAAGGTTCCAAAAATGTGTTTATTTTACATCAAACTATAAACTCAAATACAACTTATTTAACTACATTAAAAGGGATCATAAAAATAACTAAATTAGTAATTAGATTTATTATTCTACAACTAAACAAAAACACCGCAGATACAATTACAATTTTTATTTAGCAGTAAACGCAGTATAAGTTGTCCATTATATATATATGGCGTATAAATATATTATAACTTCTCTACTACTTACTGGTCGATATCGTTACAAATTAATATGTTGGTGAAGTTAAACACGGTCCAATAGAGTATTTTCGGAATATGTTGCAAAACAGGTTGTTTTTTTAGGGGGGGGGGGGTTTCTTCATTAAAACTAGCTTTGATACGTTATCAATAAGGTGAGTGAAATCCAAATTCCTTTAATTTAACGTTAACTAGCTAATGTACCCGTTCTTCGCACAGTGGTATTCTTTATCTGTTCTATAGTCAATGCAGTTTGCATTTTAGTTAGCTTGAAACAGGTGTTCTTGCTTCTCCTCTTTAAGCTGTCAAATGGAAGTGTCCTCAGCTGTTCGCATTACAGTTTCTGAATGTTTACTTTCTTCTGAAATGTAAACATGGAAACTTAGGACGTTCACGGGACGTAGCCCGAGAGGATTTTAAGGAAGTGAATAGGCCTATGTGTTGCATGGGTTTAAAGATCTGCCTTTGTGTAAAGTTTCAGCCCAGTCGGTACAGTAGTTTTTGCGTTTACCCGGAACATCAGACACACATACAGACAGACAGAAACCACCTCTTCTTTATAATATTATAGATTTAAACCATCGCTATGTAAATTAAGCCAAGGTTAAAGTAAAGAGCTATTTATGGAATCCATAAAATTAGGCTAAACCTTTTATTCCAATTCGGAAGATTACAGTAAACACACGAAATCAGTCTGAAGAATCCAAGATGTTTTCGTGACTACGTGCAAAATCCAAATCACATGTAGATGACAATTTATTAAACACATAATTATATTATATTGTAAATTGGCTTCATGAATTAGAAACAAAATCATCTTATTCCACACTTAAAACAACGTAATTTGCGTTTAAAAATGTTATTTACGAATTTCAACTTTTACACATTTGAACTAAACAAATGTATTTATAAAATCGAAAATCGCATTTCTAGAACTCGTAAAGTTGATTTCTGCAATGATAAACCCATAAAAGTTCCATGAATGGTTTAACAGCAGCTGCAGTACATTAGCAAAGCATTCCACTTAGACTACATTTAGCAGGGCAAAGTGCAGGTTTATGGTTGGCGCTGGTTGCTAATCGCTGTTGTCACAATTGATATAGTTGTGGAACAGCGATTAAAATTATCTCCACAGTATATAATTCGTTCCAATTCTAATGTTTACACAGATTAAAATATTCTCTTGCATATATTTGGGTGAAATTCACAATAATTGGTTTCGTGTTTTTGTGTAATTTATATACGTTTGTATTCGTATGGGTTCGTATTAAAATATTTGTTATACGACTACTAGTTTTATTTTGATTTTAACGCGGTAAATATTGAAATAAAGGTCAAATTTCTATTAAATTCGGTATAAAGTTATGAATTCGGTATTCCCTAGCTCGAGGCCGCGAAAAATAAGAAAATATCTTGAAAAGTGTTTTTAAAGTTTTCCTCCTAGCTATTTTAACACAATGGTTAGGAAATATCATAGTTTTGGTTTGGAATATTAAAAAAGTACTAAAAAAACAAACGGTTTAGAATTTTAAATACTATGGGTTAATACAAATCAATTGCAGTGGAAGTTAACTAAAACCACTTTTGTTTGCGTTATTGTTATGGTCGATAAAACATTTATCAAACTACGAATAACCACTTGCAACGGCTTTTGGTTGTTGGTTTGGTAACGTCAAACCGGACCAGGTTTGCAATTAAAACTCTCCGGGGAATGCATTCAATAAGAGGGGTCATATTCAAACGCATTTCAAATTTCTGCATCTTGATCATCTGTGCTTGATCATTTAGTTTGTTTAAAAAATTAATGCAAGAGAACGAACGAGTTCGCACGCAGCACGCTGACGTGAGGGAAGTGAATTTCCACAAAAAAACTTTTAAAACTCAAAATATGTGTAAAAATAAACATGTATTCCAATTTTCATGGAAATCTGAAAACATTGATTTTTTGGCTGTTCTGATGCTCCTGGTTTAATTTACCTGCAAAGCTGGGAATACAATTTTGCGCATTATAATGTTAGGAGAAGGTCCAGGTAGGCTTGAAAGTAGGCGTGAGTTGCTGGGGATAATAAAAGTACTCTAACAAAGGAATGACAGGCTTTTCTATTGTAAAACCCCCATAAGACAACGTACTGTGTTTAGTCGAAACACATTTTCTTTCATAACTCGGTAAATATTTATGCTAGAATTATGAGAGAGGACTTAAAACTTTCGCCTCACTAATTCCCATCTTTTTACATGCATTATTTGTACATCCGGGGCTTTTCTGACCCTTTTTGGGCCCAAAAACTCGAAAATTGAAAGATTAATCCCCAAAAAAAGGGTTTGTAGTTTTCCGATTGTTTTGCCCAACGAACTTGTCCAACTGATTACAGAAAGGAACGTCGCTACCAAATTTGAAGTTAATCGGACAAAAAATGCGACTGCTAGAGTGCATACACATATATATATATATATACATATATATATAAAATTTTGAACGACCCCCCAAAACGTGTTCAGGGGGTCATGTTAGGAACTTCTATGGTGGTCCCGGGCTTAAGTTTCACCGTGCGGGTCATGCTAATAGTTCACTTTCCAAAGGAAATTCACTAACAAGCGGAGCTTTCGGGCTAAGCTAGTCCAGCCAGACTTGAAAAAGGAAGATGTGCCGTCTAGTGCACCCCCTCCTCCCCCCCGTTATGATTAGATGGCCTTGTTAATATTATGTAGTCTAATTGTAAATGTATTCCACTAAACCCGGATGAAAATTTCATTTCCTAATCAACAAATTCCCCCAATAGGAAAATGGAATTTCCCCCTAATAGAAAGGGATAGTGGGTTAGTACCCCTTTCTTTTCCTGCTACTGTTCTACTGTCACTAATTCCGAGACGAACAGAAACAGGTGCTTCTGAACAATAACAATAAAAAAACTATCCTCTAGTTCATTTCCTCAGACCAAACCCAATCTAGTTGAATATCACATTTCCTAACCCTCTAATTCGTCTTATCCATTTTTCTTGTCATCTTTTCTGAGCAATATTTTCAAAAACATACATCCAGGTATGTAAATGTGCTCTGCCTTGTGCTGTGGCTTGTTTGCCACAATTTATGGTTAATTGAAGCTATTTTCCTATTTTTGTCTTAAAACACCCGAAATCCAAAACTACGATATCCAATGAGCTCATCTCCTCAGACCAATCCAGTTTAATTGAATAATCCATTCCCAACCAACAAATCCCCTTGATCTTTCTCTTTCTATTCTATCTTTTCATAGCACAACTTTCAGAAGTTTAGTAGATTTTTAAATCTCGCCTCTAAGCCATACTCTTCTCGCCTGATAATTTCACTACACACAATTACTAATTCCAAAACCAATACAACGAGATGTATCGTAACAACAAAAGCCTACAATCATCCTCTGAACATCTCCTCAGACATGCCCAAGCCTACTTGATTATTCCATTGCAAATTCCTAGATTATTCCTAGATCAAATTCCCAGCAACTCTCTCACTTTCTACCTATTAACAGCACAACTTTCAGAAGTTTCGTAGATTTGTAAACCTCGCCTCTACCCTCCTCTGACCATTTCACTGCTTATCATTACCAATGTCAAACCCAATAGAACCAGGTGTATCGTAACAACAGTCTAAAACTCTCCTCTACGGTTATCTCCGACCAGACCCAGTCTAGTCTAGTTGAATATTCCATTTCCTAACCTACAAATCCCCCTCACCCCCAGCCCCCTCCCCCCTCCCCCTCACCATTAGACCGGTCAGCTAGCGTGTCTAGAGACTTTGCGTGTCCATCGTCACCCCCACCCCCACCCCCTTCCCAATACCCTCCCCTAACTACCCTCTCACCCCTGCACCACGGCGCAGATTTACACCTGCATCCTTTATTCAGAGTTTGCGCCGTTAGGGGACTCTCTCTCTCTCTCTCTCTACCCTTTTCCCCCTCAACTCTCACTCTCCCCTTTCCCAATCAATTACTCACAATGTCAACAAAAAGGCTTTGTGGTTTCACAATTAATAAAGTCGATTAAGCCTTGGATATTGAAGGGTCCTCGTGATGTTCGTTCAGTACATGATGGCCGAGCTTTGCTCACTGAGGGGCGATCTAGTTTTCGCCCAGTACAGATTGGCCGAGCTTTACTCACTGAAGGTCGATTGGTCTGTATGTCCAATTCATATAGCTGAGTTTTGATCATAAAAGGACGATCGGTTTTGTTAGTTCATTACATGTTGGGCGAGCTTTGCTCACTGAAGGACGATAGGTTCTGTTCTTTCAGTACATTTTGGCCGGGCTTTGCTCACTGAAGAACAATTGGCATGTCAGTTCAGTGTAGATTGGCCGAGCTTTGTTCACTGAAGGACGATTGGTATGTACGTCGAGTGACTGGCTGCAGACTGGCTGAGTTTTACTCAGAAAAGTACAATTATTTTGTTCGTAGAGTATATATTGGCCGACCTTTGCTCATTGAAGGACGGTTGTTATGTACATTCAGTACAGATTGGTCAAGCTTTACCATGCTTTACTCACTGGAGGAAAGCCTGTTTGTCAGATAGTATGTAGAACCACCTTGTTGCCTTATTAGTATTAAGCACGGGGGCCGAGCTTTGTTCAAATGATAGCTTACAATGTAAAATTTGTCTCATGGACCTGTTCAGATGAAGGGATTGAGAAAGATGTTTTGTATTTGTCAGCTGTCAGTATCAGGGGGTTGATCTTTGCCCGAAGAAGGGAAGGTTATATGTACTGTTAGCGAATTTCCCCTATAGGGAAGAAGCTATTACCGAAGTCGGCATGGTAAGACCTAGGCCCGGGACCATGATAACTTTTCGTTTTGAGGCCCCAGATGCCGAAAACACCATTCGTTCAAAACTGTATATACATATATGACTGTGAGCACGATCACTCTCGTAAAAATGATCCGATTTTGATTAAATTTGGTATAAACGTGTGAAGCAACATTTATGACTTTTTTCAAAATCCAGCTAGATCACTCCATCCGAAGGGGTATTTTGGGGGGTTTTTACCCCAAAAATGGGGTTTTTGAATTGTTTACATATAATTTTTGATAAAGTCAAATATTAGTTTTTATCATAGGATTCAGCTTTAAAAAACACACAATTTGGTATTTTGATCATTCCTCTACGTCAATTGGTTACCGAGATATTGAAAGTGCTAAACACAGTTGGCTATATGTTGTCTAATGTTATTCTTATGGAGAAAAAGAAAAATTTTATATCGCTTATTTATGAACGTATACTGACGAAACTTGGTATACAGCTTCATCTGTTATGACATATTGATATTTGCTCAAAAAACAATTTTTGCCAAAGGCTCCCGTAGCAGCAAACCTGCGTACTCAGCCCCCATGTTATTCTTAAGGAGAATAATTTTATATTTATATCTCCATTCTAATAAAGTAATAGTGCGTGTGAGAGTCCAGGCGATTCTGAAAACGGCACTTTGTGGATCCAACACGTTTTGGATTCGCTTTTTCCCCAGAGCTCAGGGCTGCGCCGCAATGGTCTCCAAATTTCCCGTGTTATTGTTGAAGTGACGAAGACACTCGGACTATGTCTATGCACTTGATGATTATGCCTTTTCCACCTCAGACTGACAATTACAGCTGCCTCTTCTCTCAACTAAAATCTCAGATTTGTTCTTAAATACATTATATCCCTGTATCACAAAAATAACTTAAATTAAAGCCAATGTTTAAGGTTTATTTTTGCGTTGATATGGTCGAGTCGGTCGAGTGATTAAAATAACATCAAAACCATTTTACTTTTCCTCCAAGAAAATTATCGAATGCAAATATTTTTCAGAACAACTAATCATAATCAAATTGTAATTTTCTAACTTTTATGCATTATAATTCACAGATAGTTTTTTTATTCTTTAGTTTTTAACATGGTAATTTAATATTATGAAAATTGCATGTTTTAAATAATTTATCGTGAGACTTAATAATTTGAAACCACATTCAAATTTTTAAAATGTGGAAAACGTTGAAATAAAGCTTTAGTAAAACTTGATTGCATTACAATGCTAACAGTCAATACATACAAATAATATGAGTTAAATATTTATACTTACTTTACTACTTCACTGTACTTTAGTAAGTGATCAACTTATATCAAAGTACTGTATCCGAATATGCTTTACAGGTGTATAGGGCTTTCAAATAAATTTCTAGTTGCAACCGAGGTAAGGGATTTCCCCGGTTATAACAACATTGTCTGATTAGTCCCAGGTTGGATGAACGACCGTTGTCCCATAATGCATTGTCGAACCGGATATCCGGTGACACGTGCCGTACAGACCAGCTGATCCAGTGATGCAGTTTGAGATAAGGAAACAGGTGTGCTAACGCCCAACATTGACTAAATGGAAAAGAGAAAAAAAGATTGACGAAACTAACATCTAACTACTTCCATTGACTATGTTAGAAAAGCGTGCTGCTGTGTTTTTTGGTCGTTATGTTGGCCAATGTGTTTCAATGATGCGTTGTGGGAGTTTATGACAGTTTGGTTGTATCGTCATTTTAATCCCCATTTAAATCAATGTAAATTGAGTGATTTTTCAAAACCGTTATCATTGTTTTAAAGTACAGTACAAGTTAAAACCTGTTGTTAAACTAAACTTTGGAATCTTGCAAATTTGTTTAAATAAAAAGTAACCAATCATCTTGAAGCTAGGTAATGATTTAGGTAATATTAAAATAGACTTGTTTCTAGGTTTAGGGTAGTTGGGGAATGACATTGAAAAAACAGCCACTGGGGTGGTTAATTTAACTATTCATTTTACTTACATATCAACATAATAACATTAATAAATAATGGATGATTACAATATTAAATTCAAATCCAATGTTAATGTAAACTGTTGACATTAAACACTACAGTGGACAACCGGTCGGCGACTTTTAATTTTGACAGCGTCCACCCAATGAATTCTGATTGGTCCAGCTAACCCCAAGGTGACAACATAACTAAGTAAAAAGCTGAACTAGACGGCACGCTTTTGGAAAATATTTAGTCAAAGTGTAGTGACTCCAGATATAACATAGAGCTCAGTGATGTCAACCGGGAGAAAGGTAGAGCTACTAGTCGACCACGATCAAGTAGGCCTACCTGACACTCGGGTACGTGAGACAGATGGGCACAAGGTGCGAGGTCGGTTGACGAGGGGAAGTGCCACTGCCACTTCGGTACAACACCCTCCCCTAGGCGACTCTACGGGTTGCGGTGCTGAGGATGGTGGGGAGGGGGCTTCCTCTTACGCTTAGGTGTTTAGTAAATTATGTTTGACGTGCAAATTCAAACATCGATTAATATTTGCTTATTTTTAGCGAATTTCCCCTATAGGGAAGAAGCTATTACCGTAGGTCTCATGGTAAGACTTAAGCCCGAGACCATGATAACTTTTCATTTTGAGGTCCCCAGATGCCAAAAACACCATTCGTTCAAATTTTTATATATGTATATATATATATGTGTCCGTAAGCACGATAACTCTCGTAAAAAAGGGCCGATCTTAATGAAATTTGGTATAAATGTGTAAAGTACCATTTATTTGAACGAGTTCGAAAACCAGATGAATCGCACTATCCGAAGGGGGGTTTTGGGGGGGTTTTGTACCCCAAAAATGTGTTTTTTGGGGTTTTCACATGTAATTTTAATTTAAATCAAATTTTAATTTATACCATTGAATTCAGCTTAAAAAAACAAACAATTTGGTATTTTGATCATTGCTCTACGTCAATTGGTTACCGAGATATTGAAAGTGCTAAACACAGTACGTTGTCTAATGTTATTCTTATGGAGAAAAAGAAAAATTGTATATCTGGCTTATTTATGAACATAAACTGGCGAAATTTGGTATATGGCTTAATCTGGATGTGGTTTATTGTTGTTTGCACAACAAAACAATTTTTCGCCTATGGTTCCTGTAGCAGCAAACCTAGGTACTTGTTCTCCATGTTATTCTTATGGAAAATACTTAAAATGTTATATATCGCTTATATATGAATGTATATGGATGAAACTTGGTATGTGACTTCACTAAGATTAGTTCTATTGATATTTGCATAAAAACCCATTATTTTGTGTGCCTTGTTGCAGCAAACCTACGTACTCATCCCCAATGTTATTCTTATGGGGAATAATTAATATTTTAAATATCGCGTGTTTGTGAATACATTTCTTACGAATCCTGTTAAGTGTTTTAATGTGTTATGTTATATATTCATTGGAAATTCGCTGAGTATGCAGGTTTGCTGCGACGGGGGTATTAAACTATCCAACTTCTCTAACTGTAGCCTTCGCCCTACACCGTTGGTTTGGCTAAGAATATTTGCTAGATAAAGAGAATGAGCTACGGAATAGTAAACCAAAATATGTTATAGCTGTTTTTGTCCTCTATAACATGAACTGTAATTCAACGAGTTCGGATAATCCGTTGAGACGAGATGGGATTTTAATGATACCGTTTGTCTTGTGGGAGAAGCAGGTGACCTTGGAAGGGCTCACGAAACTTATCGCGTGTCAACCTGCTTCTTCTATAAGCCAATGCCAACTCTAAAATCCCGCCCCCCTTAAGGGATTATTAGAAACCGTCGATTAATGATGGATGATTTAAGAAAAAAGATGATATTTTATTTGAGTTCACGTTGAAAAATTACAGTTTCAAGATATTAAAAATATCTAGTTGTATGTAACCAGGGCGGATCCAGACTACTATTTTAGGGGGGTCATAAGTGAACAAATATATAGTATGGAGTATGCGTTTTCTATGGGGGTTTTGAAGTCAAGGAAATCTGAAAAAGGACCGTAATAAATGGTCGTGAAAAACATCGCATAAAGTTATATGGGTTTTAAGAAATAAGGGTTTATTTTTCAGCTGTATTTAAAGAAGTTACGAAATTTACGAGATTTTAATATATTTAAGAAATTACTGTTATTTTCTATAAACTAATTGAAAAAACGAATAATCAGTAAACATACTGTAGAAATAACTTCTACTCGCACACACACAGTTCAATAATGCAGTATGCAATGAGAACCATACCTAAATAAAACAGTGGTAATTCAATAAGAGTAAGTTACTTCAACAAAAATAAAATTGTATTTATTAATACAAGGAATAAAAATCCCTCTTTACTCCGAGCCTCACTGAACAAATAGTCTTACACCATCGTAGTACCTACTGAAAAGAAGAATATATAACATAACAGTGTGATTCCGGGGATTTCTCCAGTTAGTACACCGGTGAGGAACAGTTCTCGTTATTTGAACTGCCGTGATGGGTTGTTCGATTCTTCTAAGCGAGTCTGTTGATTCAAATCTCAAAAGTAAAAAAAAATGTTGTTTGTTTGATTTACGTATCTATTCTGTCTTTAAAATGTTATAAACTATGGAAGAATCAACAAGTACAAGTTTAATAATTTTCAAATCTTGAATAATGATTACTATATTTCACTTTGCTGACTCGTTCAATTTTAGCGAGAATAGTTATGTTCCTCGCCAAAACATGACGGTGACTTTTTATTGAAAGGTGGGGATTTTTGAATGGAATGTCTGGAACTTTTAGTTTTTAAACTTACAAGTGACAAAAGGGAATATTGTTAATTTATTACAGCGTAGTAAAAGATATTGTATTGTAAAATGCATTAAAGGGAAATTTTATTGATTGAGAATAACTTCGTAACAGATGACTTGCAACACTGCGAGAGCTACCGACGTCGCGACGTCCACCGTAATGGTCATTCAGTGGTCACGAGTGAAGTTTGCTTTTTCACTCACACGTTACAAAACACGATCATAAGTATTTCAAAAACGATCAACTAAAATTAGCTTTATGGTGAACAATGGGTAAAATATGTGATGTCTGAGGGTTTTTTTTGGGGGGGGGGGTCATGACCCCCTCTTTGTATCCGCACCTGGTTGTAACCGAACCAAGATGTGATATTTTAAACTTGTGAACGCTGGAGAGGTCAAATGCAATACCGAGCGCCTCAGACAATCAAACAAGGAAAACACACGGCCATGTTTGAAGTCCCCAGGACGTGATAATTCATTAAAAATCACCCACAGACTCATGGCCGGGAAACAGAGGGAGATAGATTTGATTAGTGACGTATTTTGTATCTTTTAACCCAATTAGCATCCTAAATTCCCTGTACAGAGTTTGGAACGCGTATTGATTTGCAACCAACAAACGACTGCCCCTCAATTCCATCAACGACTGTTTACGTTTCGGCCGACCGAAGCTTCGAACATGACAAATGTTCGGTCGATGGAAGAGGAGTGATTAATTATTCAAAAAGTGGCGCGATCTTTTGTTAGTCCACCTGTACTAGCCCCCTCCCCCTCGCCGACCCCCCAGGTCGATAAGGGGGGTGGGAGTGGGAGGGCGGGGGGAGGGGGACAAGATGGAAAACCCTTGGAGCGTTGAACTCTCCGCTGTGCAGTTAATCCAGTGTTACCTTTAAGGAATTTTGGGACTTTTTTCACCGATTTTTCGAAATTGTTGAAACTTAAAAGTAATCGGAAATATCCCTACCTTTTCTTACTTCTTTTGAAAACTCATATTAGTTTACTCTACCGAAATGTTAAAACCAACGGAATTTTAGAATTGTGGGCCTATAGGTACTTCTTTAATATGAATTAGTGTGGTGGGCTTAATATATATAAAAATCAATACTGGTTTTATTGTATCTTTCCAATACTGATGTCCGTTGTAGCCGATGTTACTTGTCGAGCAACCATCGTGAACTTAACAGGTTGAATTGTGGTCCTACAAGTTCATTTTTACTGTAAATTAGAGTAGTATTTTTCTTTTTAAAACTCAACATTGATGTTATTGTATTTGTTCAGTGACGGAATCCATCGTAACTGTTGTTGCTTAACGAGGAGTAAATGCGTATAGTCTAATGTCTACCTGAACTATTCCTGTGCATATCAACATTGATTCTTAAAAAAAACATTAATATTGTACTGGAATCAAAGTTATCAAAAACGTTGGATTTCTCTTAGATCTCGTTCTTATAAAATGCATGCTTGCGTGATTGTGCTTGTGTACTATTGGACGTTGTAGTAAAAAAAACACGCTTCATATGTAAAAAAACCGCTTCGGATATAAAAACACGCTTCGGATATAAAAAAAAACCGCTTCGGATATAAAAAACACGCTTCGTATATAAAAAAAACGCTTCGGATATAAAAACACGCTTCAGATATAAAAAAACCGCTTCGGATATAAAAACACGCTTCGGATACAAAAACCGCTTCGGATATAAAAACACACTTCGGATATAAAAAAATACGCTTCGGATATAAAAATCCTCTAACGCTATTCACACCTATGAATTTGATTATTCTGAACCGATTTATATGCTTGATGTGGCAATCTAAAGAAGGTTAATGTGTAAATTATACGAAGGTTCTTGACATTTACATTCGTCTTTAGGGATCTTCCCGAAAGGTTTTTCAAACACCATAATAAATCTTACGAAAGAGTATTAATCAATTGAAATGTATATTGTTGTTGCACCAGATTGTTCCTACATCGAACAAATTATGTAAAAAAATGGCTCTGCCGTTGAATTAACAAATTAAATAGAGTATTAACAATTGCTGAGAGATTGACAAAACATAACAAAGCAGCTGGAGCAGATATAACAGACATGTTATAAATAATAACTACTATACTGGAATGACAAAGCAGTGTACGCACCACGTTGTGAGGGGTGATGCAAACTGAGAAGCATGAAAAGATTTGCTCGACTTAGAGCATCAGTTCCTAGTCAATAAGATTGGAAAATAAAAGGAAATGCAATCAATAACGAATGACCTTGTGTTCATAATAATTATGTATAAAATATAAACATGGTAGTGAGTTTCCTTTATGTGACCAGACAGCACACGCCAACTGCATAATGAACCTACAGTTTCGGGTTACATTTAGTACGCTGCATCTAATAAATTTAAAAATTGCCCTAACAAGTTACACTGTGCTATTAGGAAGAATGGAGCACCTGTACGAAACAACGGTAGGAGATAGTGTTTATCAAGTAATACTGTAAAGGTGGATATTTAATCATGTGAAATATGCATTCAAGTTATTTCAAGAGTCTCGGGTTCAAATCGTGATATGAAAGACCCCCATCGCAGCAAACCTGCGTACTCAGAAAATTTCTAACGAATGTATATGTTTCTCACTACCACACAAAGCCACTCACCAAGTTTCAAAAAATACATGAATACATAAGTGATATTTAGCATTTTATTTATTCTTCATAAGAATAACATTTAAGGCTGAGTATGAAGGTTTGCCGCAACAAGAAAGATAAGAAATATGTTTTTTATGCAGTTATCAATATAACTTAACTAGGTGAAGATACATAACAAGTTTTATTAATTTTTTGTTCATAATTAACGGATATATAAAACTTTACTTATTCTCCATAAGAATAACATTAGGGCTGAGAATGCAGGTTTCCTGCTACGGGGAAATTTTTTAAGCTCTATAAAATGGCTATAACCAAAATTGAGTGGTTTTAAAATTTTGGGGTAAAAAATTCAAAAAACTTATTTTTGGAAAATTTTAAACCCCCCTAAAACCTCCCTCCCATAGTCCGATTGATCTGGTTTTCATACTGATCGTCACAAATGTTACTATCCATATTTGTGCAACATTTAATCAAAATCGGGCTTTTCTTTCAAAATTTATCGAGGTAACGGACACACACACACACACACACACACACACACACACATATAAATAAATTTGAATGAATAGTGTTTTTAGCATCTGGGGACCTCAAAGCAAAAGTTATCATGGTCTTTGGCTTAACTCTTACCATGCCACCTACAGTAATAGCTTCTTCCCTATAGGGGAAATTCGCTAAAACTATTTTTGCTCGTGTTAGAATTTAGATATAGGGTTCATAACATTCGGTAAATTTTCTTCTCGATAGTCGATATTCGGACCTGAGACTCCAAAAATTGATGGCACACTTTTCAGGGTAAAAAATATATAATAAGCGGAGAAACGTTTCCTGAATGTTAATAACATTGCTCTTTACGGGACCAAACGTCAAGGTGGCTTTCTACTGATGAGGACTCTATGGAAAACCTATAGAACATTGTTTAAGTTAAACAATTTGTGAGGGGCAATCGAACACTTTAAAACTAGTTACAAATATTATTTTTCTGACTGATTTAGGTTTTATTGTCTGCAGTACAACATACGACCAGGGATACTTTATTAAGCGTAACAAAATATTTTTTGTAAATTTTTCACTAATTATAAATGTTTAATATATTAGGAGATGTGAATAAAAGTACCCCTGTCGCAGCAAAAATGCGTACTCAGCGAATTTCCAATGCATATATATGGGTATCACTACTACCTAAAGCCACTTACCAAGTTTCACAAAAATACATTCATTAATAAGTGATATATAGCATTTGATTTATTCTCCATAAGAATGACATTATAATTGAGTACGCAGGTTTGCTGCAATAAGGAAGATAAGATATGTGTTTTTTGCAATTATCTATATAACTCAACCAGGTGAAGCTACATACCAAGTTTTATTAATTTAGGTTCACAACTAAGGGAGATAAACTTTACTTATTCTCCATATGAATAACATGGGGGCCGAGTATGCAGGTTTGCTGCTACCGGGAAAATCAACAAAAACTATTTTTTGTGCTAATATCAATATTCTACAACTAGTTGAAGCCACATACCAAGTTTCATCAATATAAATACATAAATAATCGAAATATAACATTTTATTCATTCTCCATAAGGATAACATTGGACAACGTACTGTGTTTAGCACTTTGAATATCACTGCAACGGTTGGACGTAAAACAACAATTAAAACGCCAAAATGATTGTTTTGTAGAGCTAAACTGATTGGTAGAATGAAATGTGGAGTTTTTAGTGAAATTATCTGAGTAAAATCTAAAAACCATATTCCCATAAGATTAACATGGGAAATTTTATGAACACATATTTAGACTTTTCTCTACAACCACTAAACCTAGCTTAATGATTCAAAAAACTAAATTTTTTAAGCTCTATAAAATGGCTATAACCAAAATCTAGCGTTTTTAAATTTTTAGGGTAAAAAGTTCAAAAAACTGATTTTTGGAAAATTTTAAACTCCCATAAAATCCCCTTCCCATAGACCGATCGATCTGGTTTTCGAACTTAAAAGTCATAAATATTACTCTCCACATTTGTGCCAAATTTCACAAAAATCGGGCGCTTCTTTCAAAAGTTATCGCGGTAACGGACACACACACACACACACACACACACACACACACACACACACACACACACATATCTCACATATATATGTAGGTCTCTTACCATGAGACCTACGGTAATAGCTTCTTCCTTATAGGGGAAATTCGCTAAAAAAGAGCATTTGCTTTTCCCATTTAATTAGTATTGAGTAAAAGCTTTTGCTATGCTTTATCAACATCACCCATTGATTCTTCACACCAATTCATTTCCCTGGGCAGTGAATTTCATTTCGATAAACAGGGGGAGAAAATAACATAAATATAAGTTAATTTGCTTTAAAATGAGTTATTTTAGAATGTTAACATTTGCATGTACTCCACAGTGCCTGAAAGCCATGGCTCAATTCAAATTTATGTTTATGCAAGTGTTTAATTAGTCACTGTTTTTGCACTGTACTAGAGTATAATCGTACACATCCGCCCCTTCATGTTTTCTTGGTATGCAAAACCCGCACTGCACGCCTGTATCAAAATCACGTTTGACGCCGTTGCATATTTTATATTGCATTTGTAGCGGCACGGCGCGGCGCGGCTGGCGCCTGCTCTTTATTTCCATATTAATGTTTATCTTTCGCCCAGATCTTATGATTACGCTTGAAATAAACATGTTATTGTTTTTGTTTAACCGATGCGACGCCCCCGTTCTTCACGCGGGGATCTCGAAATCTTAAAAAGCCGGGTGTTTCCAAATTGATATATTATACAATGCTTCATGGTACAATAATCAATGTTCATACGAATAAAATTAAAACTTTTAAATACCCAGGAGCGAAGCTTTGAGGGATTTTTGAAATCGAATAGCCCTACGTGTAGCCCAAATATATTTTCACCACACTACTGTAATCACCTCTTTTCGGAACGTCATTTGAATATCGAAAGTAGAGTTCACGGTAACTAGAAAAAATATTAAATATTAAATTTGTTCTAGTTACCGTGGTAGAGTTTTTCCGCCCAAGGGCCGAAGGTCCCTATTTAGCCAGTGTTGCCAACATGTTTTTAAGCGTTCACGACGTTACCAGGTTAATACGTGCATACTATTTCGTGTTCTTTGGTTGAAACGCTGGAAAAATCCAAAACATTGTACTATCGATGTTTTGTTTATTGGTTAACTGTTTTTAGTCCGAGATTGTATGAGGCCGCTCGTTTTTTATGACCAATCACATTTAATCCGTTAATAATTGTAGTATGGTGAAAAATAGCGTTCACACCTCTGCCGAAAGTTTGCATAGCCCTCGAACGATTTCTCGACATCGTTTCGGTCATAAAACACCATCTCGGGCCAGCAAATCCCCACTTTCGGCCCTTGGTGCGAAATCTATATTTTTAATACGCTAGGCATATTTTTGTCATAATTGTTTTGGAGCGGTGGTGCTACCGATCACCATGCCCAAGGTGTCGTTAGAAAGGTCTTAGCATGTAGTTTTGCTATCAAAATAATTTATAAAAGTCACCGTGGACATGGGAAAATATGGGGTCAAAGTCGCGATTTTCCCCATAGACATAATATGCAGTTACAAATCAACGATCGAGAAATCAGCTGTTTATTTAAGGAAGTGGTTAAACAAATAAAATCTGACCCTGGTTATTGAACGTACAGCTGGTAACAAAACACCAGTTTTTACTTGCACAAAATCAAAACATAACCAAAAAAACGTTCGACATAATGGAGACTATAAGACGTCGACCAGGACGGCCAAGAGGAGGAGGCCGACGAACTTTAACTGGTAGACGCGAACGAAATACTTTCGTCGAGACAACCGTATTTACACTCGCAATATTGTTTATAGAGAAATATTATAAGGTTTATTAATAAATTAATTTTTATCATTATTGAATTAACTTGATTTTTTTAAATAGCAACACTTAAGATTAACTGCCTACTAGTGATGTGTCAAAACCAAAACTCGAATCTCAAAACCACTAAAACTTTGGAAAAGTTTCGGTTTCGAGATTCGATCGGCGAGTTTCGAGAATCAAAACTCAAAACTGCCGAGATTTTTTGTGTCATTGTTGTTTTTTTAACAGAAATCACGCCCGAGTGTTGATTAATAATGTGAAGGTCAAAAGCCTACTGTCATCGGTCGTCTACCTTCACCTTTTGTGGATTATTGATTTTTTATTTGTTAAAGAACAACTCTAACCAAAGTTTATAATTAAGCTACAAATAATTGGTTCACTAGTAGTTCTGAAACTAATATTTTTCTAGGATACTTCGAGAATGGCAGTAAGTTAACTGGTTTATTTGGAGTAACTAGATTTATTTTTCATAACCATACCCAGGCAGGTAAATAGGGTTTCGCGATTTGAGTTTCGAGATTCGATTTTGTAAGTTTCGGTTTCGGTTTCGAGATTCGAAATTTCTGGTTTTGACCATCACTACTGCCTACACGCATTGGTGGACAGAGTTTCTCCTTGACAGCGCACGATTTCGTGCGCCAGGTACGCTAGTATACCATTAAACTTTTATATTTTACATTTAACATTTACTCTGTAGATCTAAGGAACTACTACACCGTTATCAATGCTTGATGTATCAATTAAAATAGGATGAGGTGGAGATCTCACGAGTTTCCATGTAATTTACATTTAGCTTTAGGGCTCCGCCCACAGGCCTTCAAAACTGCGATGTAAATATTATGAAAGAATATAAATTTACTCATTTTGATTTGCTCCTGAACTGATGTAATTAAATAAAGTGATTTTAAAATACCTTTACGTCTCCAGTTCAATTTCAGTTGTAAAACTACAACCTGATTGGTTTCAACGGTTTATTGCGTCATTCTCAAGTAGTCCACCATTAAGTCTCAAAGGTAAATTCACATCTATTGGTCGAAAAGCAACAACAACAACAACAACAGCAACAACAACAACAACAACAACAACATGCTGTAGAACGGCGTTTGATTGAACCAACAGTTGCTTTAAAGTTTAATTGCATTAAAATTGTTTACTCTGTTTTTATAATGGAAAACCTTGATTTGAGGGCGGACTGAGCATTTCGTGACGTCTTATGTCTTATGCATTCAGAAGGATCAGTGCTTCAGAATGTAAACGTAAGTTGTATCAATTGGTGATACGGGATTGATATGTTTTTGCTTTTATTTCATTTGCAAGAAGAGAAAGACGTGCTGTAAAAAGTTACGTGATTTTTTTAGAGAAATCAACTCCACACGATTCGGAATTCTTCATAAACAAATTTCAGTCTCAATGCTCTTTGTAAGCGGATAATTGTATTATTCCGTTTAGATTCCAGTTACAATATTGTACTGATTATTTCAGTGGATTGTATTTCCACAAGCAGTGGAAGTATCTCACTCCTCCAGTCAAACCTTGATAACGGCTGGACGGATTTGAACGTTAACGTTTGAGGTGTCAAATTAAAGGTATTTTTACGTATATTTGCCAAAATGTCTCAGAATTTTAAGAAAGGACATCACTTAAATAAAGTAAAGGGCTGAATTTCCGGGGCAGCGCGCTATCCGACACTGATTGAAAGTACGTTATTATCATATGTTTAAATATCAGATGTTTTGTTATGTTTGTTTATAACTGATGTAACCTTCCGTTAGGTACAAACTTGCTCGGGTTCAAGCAAGAGGACAACTAATAGTATATATTAATCACCACAATACAACCCCCCTCCCTCTGTCAAGTTGTCAGTTGTATTTATCCACGGGCCACGGGTCGATGTGATTGGTGGATGAGGCGCTGTTATCTCTGATTGGTCCTCCCTCGACCAATCAGATTCATCCTCTTCCCCCACCCTCTATTTCTCCCTGATCAGCTCTCTTCGTCATTATTGAACTCTTTCCAGTTTCAATAGGTGAAATGGGTTGTCAAAAATGCAAAGTGAAAGAGTTCATCAGCGGAGGAAATGTTTGAGTAGTGAATTAAAAATGTGTTAAAAACGACGAGCGTAATACATATAGAGGCCTCGTCCTGGGTGATTTGTTTTTTAATCTTTGAATTTGATTATGTTATAGGAACGGGGTATTTTGATTTTTAATCTACGAATTTGATCACGCATCAGGAACTGGGTGCTTTGACTTTTGATTTACGAGTTTGATCACCTCTCAGGAACTTGGTACTTTGTCTGCTAACCAAGGAATTTGATCATGTTTCAGAAACTTGGTACTTTGTCTTTAAACCACGATTTTGATCACGCCTCAGGAACGGGGTACTTTGTCTTTTAACCTACCTATTTGATCATGTTTTAGGAACGGGGTACTTTGTCTTTTAATTTAAGAGTTTCATCACGTTTCAGGAACGGAGTACTTTGTCTTTTAATCTACAAATTTGATCATATTTCAGGAATGGGCAACTTTGTCTTTTGACAATGTATACATAACCGAATAAGTAGGGACACGCTTATGGAAAATTGATTTTTAGTGATAACTCCGGGAGCGCAGAATTGGAACAGTTAGGACCTCCCGCAGCGCCGTCCTCGCGCAGTAAAAATGTTTGGCGGGGAACTGGCACTGACCCCCCACCCCGCAGCCGCGAGTACTACACCAGGGAGCCACGTCCTCGTTCCCATTCCATACATAACAACAGCAGTTCTACCAACTGACATAAACATCAGAATTGTCGTATACCCCCAAAATACGACAATTTCAAACCACGAATCCTGTCATTTCCAGAATCTTATATATTAATACGATGAAGCGATTTTTGTTATGAGAACTCCTCCGTTATTCCTGAACCGATTTTAACGATTGAGGTACCTAAGATATTCCAATTGTCTTTTAAAATATAACAAAAAACAAACAATAATCTGTATTCTTAAAAAATCACAATAATTTAAACTAGCAGATGTCCCGTTCTCCGCACGGGGATTTAGCTGGTATAGAGCCAGACGTTTGCGTTAACATTTGTTTATCTATGTCAGTCTATTTATAAGCCAGATTTGTTATGCATTTCACAAAAAAAGACTGTACTGAATGAAATAACACATTTTCGTGTGGTGGAGGAAACATTTAGGCTAAAAACTTAAAGAGCGCGCTGCGGCGGTTAGGTTAGGTTACTATAATTTCCATTCACAACATGATTGTTTCCGAGGGTCCCATAATTTCACGCTGGATGCTGGAAGTTGGCAGAACTGCTGTTGTTATGTATGGAGTGGGAACGAGAGCGTGGCTCCCTGGTGTAGTACTCGTGGCGGCGGGGTGGGGGGACAGCGCCAGTTCACCGCCACAAATTTTTACTGCACGAAGACGGCGCTGCGGGAGATCCTGACTGTTCCAATTCTATCGTCTCATAACTCCGCCCCCCAAACACAGGTAGAGTCAAGGTTCGTAGAGCTTTCAGACAAGGTGTGCTGAGTCGATCTATTTAAGGTTTTCTACTTTACCGGAAGAGACCTCGTAAAACAGCTGGAAGGTCACGTGATCACCAATCCACTCTGCAGTGTTGCTGGAAACACGATATTTATCGTACGAGTACCACATTTTCCTCATCAGTGTAATTAGAATTAACATTGTTTAACAGCTTACATTCTATGATAAGCTGTTATTTTATGAAACTAATATATTGTTTTGATTTATTTGTATTATTAGATGAATCAATTAAGGGTTTAAATTTTCTTTCTGCATGTCCAGTGACAATTTAAAAATAGCTGTACCATTATTATACCCTCAAGGTTGGCAACACTTTATGGTTTGTTGTGGATTTATGAATCAGCTGGACGACCTCGTAAGACATCTTTGCTGCGAACATTACTCTTATGTAAATAAGCACACCTGGTCTGAAAGCTCTACGAACCTTAAGGTAGAGTCACATTTGCACATTTGACTCTATTCGGACCGGATTTAAGTGTTTACGGATAAACTTAATTGTTAAAACTCTAACAGCTGGCTGAAATATATTGACAAGAATATGTTATTTATTAGTTTGTTTACAAACAAACATACTCATATTGACGTTTTAAAGGTAAACAGTAGCGCGCGCGACGGGACAAAGGAGAGTTAGCAGAGACAGCCAGCGCTACATTCTCCTCTGAACTTGGGGGGCCGAACTAAAATAAAGTAGCATGGGGTGTCCCAATGTATACATTATGTATTATGCAAGGGTTATGTATACATTGCTCTTAATCTACGTATTGCTCATGTTTTAGGAACGGAATACTTTGTCTTTTAATCTACAATTTTGAACACGATTCAGGAACTAGTTCTTTGTTTTTTAGCAAATTTCCCATATAGGGAAGAAGTTATTACCGTAGTCAGCATGGTAAGACCTAGGCTCGGGACTATGATAATTTTTCGTTTTGAGGCCCCCAGATGCAAAAAACACCATTCGTTCAAATTCATAAATATATGTGTGTCCGTAGGCACGATAATAACTTTCGTAAAAATGGTCCGATCTTGATGAAATTTGGTACAAACGTGTAAGACAGGATCTATTTTTATGAGTTAGAGAACTAGACAGGTCGCTCTATTTTAAAGGGGGTTTTGGGGGGGTTTGTACCCCAAAAATGGGTTTTTGAACTTTTTACATGTAATTCTTTTTAAACCCAAACTTTTGTTTAGACCATTAAATTTAGCTTAAAAAAACAAACAATTTAGTATTTTGGTCATTGCTCGATGTCAATTGGTTACCGAGATATTAAAAGTGCTAAACAAAGTACGTTGTCCAATTTTAATCTTAGGGAGAATAAGTAAAATTTTATATCTCGCTTATTAATGAACAAATATTAAAGAAACTTGGTAAGTGGCTTCATCTGGTTGTGGTCTATTCTTATTTTCACAAAAAAGCAATTTTTACCGATACTTCCTGTAGCAGCAAACCTGCGTAATCAGCCCCCATGTTAGTCTTATGGAGAATAAGTCAAATCTTATGTCTCCCTTAATTATGAACATAAATTAATAAAATTTGGAATGTAGTTTCGCCTCTTGTTGAGTTATACTGATACTTGCATAAAAACCCATTTGTTGCGCTCCTTGTTGAAGCAAACCTGCGTACTAATCCCCCATGTTACTCTTATGGAGAATAATTAAAATATGGTATTCATCGCTTATTTATGAATGTAGATTGATGAAACTTGGTATGTGGCTTCACCAAGTTGAGTTATATTGATATTTGAATGAAAACCCATATTTTGCGTTCCTTTTGCAGCAAACCTGCTTACTCAGACCCCATGTTATTCTTATGGAGAATGATTCAAATGTTATATATCGCTTATTCATGAATGAATATTGATAAAACTTGGAATGTGGCTTCACCGAGTTTAATTCTATTGATATTTGCATTAAAGTCAATTGTTTGTGTTCCTTATGTCAGCAAACCTACATACTTATCCCCAATGTCATTCTTAGGTAGGATAATTAAAATATCGCTTATTTGTGAATATATTTTGATGAAACTTGGTAAGCGGCTTCATGTGGTATTAAGACAAATACCCCCGTAGCAGCAAACCTGCGTACTTAGCGAATTTCCAATGCATATATATTTATCTTAATGCCACATAGAGCTACATACAAGTTTCATCAATATACATTCATAAATAAACAATTTATGACATTTTAATTATTCTCCATAAGAATAACATGGCGGCTGAGTATGCAGGTTTGCTGAAGCAAGGAACACAAAAAAATGGGGTTTTATGCTAATATCAATATAACTCAACTAGGTGAAGTCACTTACCAAATTTCATTAATTTATTTTCATAATTAAGGGAGATAACACGTTACTTATTCTCCATAAGAATAACATGGGGCTGAGTACGCAGGTTTGCTGCTACGGGAGCCTTTGTCAAAAAATTGTTTTTATGAGGAAATATCAATGGTCCACAACCAGATAAAGCCGTATACCAAGTTTTGTCAGTATATGTTCATAAATAAGCGAGATATAAAATTTTTATTTTCCTCCATAAGAATAACATTAGACAACGTACTGTGTTTAGCACTTTCAATATCTCGGTAACCAATTGACGTAGAGAAATGATCAAAATACCAAATTGTGTGTTTTTTTAAGCTGAATCCAATGGGAAGAAATAAAATTTGACTTTTTCCAAAATTATATGTAAAAAATTCAAAAAACCCATTTTTGGGGTACAAAACCCCCCCAAAATACCCCTTCGGATAGAGCGATCTGGCTGGTTTTCGAACTTAAAGTCATAAATGTTGCTTTACACGTTTATACCAAGTTTCATCGAAATCGGATAAATTTTACGAGAGTTATCGTGCTCACGGACACATATATATATATATATATATATATATATATATATATATAGATATATATATATATATACAGTTTCGAACGAATGGTGTTTTTGGGGTCTGGGGACCTCAAAACGAAAAGTTATCATGGTCCCGGGCCTAGGTCTTACCATGCCGACTACGGTAATAGCTTCTTCCCTATAGGGGAAATTCGCTAAAATGTGCATCGGAAATACGCTGAGTACGCAGGTTTGCAGCGACGGGGGTATTTTTTAAGCTACGATTTTGATCACGTTTCAGGAACTTGTAACTCTGTCTTGATTTGATCACGTTAAAGGTGTTGTGTTTTGGTGGTTAAACTAAGATTTTTTTTATTACGAGTACCGGGGGACGAGCCATGCTCGGTGTTTGATTCCGCAGAAGAGGCATTGAATTTGTTTTATTACATATACTCGTTCATTTTCAATATGAGCTCGTTCGCTACGCTCACTCGCCTATTGAAAAAAAAGAGTTTGAGTTGCCATTCAAGTAGTTTTTTATTTCCATTATGAGAGTTGCCATTAAAGTAGGTTTTTTGTTTATTTTCATAATAATAAACAGCTGTTTAAAATATTTTAATTTATAGAAGCTGATTTAATCGTTTGTTTTTGTGATTCATAGTAACCGGTGTTTTGATTTTAAACTCCTTAAGAGGGGGCTCCAGTCCTCTGCTTCTCCCATAAGACCAATGTTAACTTTCAAAGTCCGTCCCTTCTCAACGGGTTATCCGAAATGGATTATTTATGGTTTTAAAGATCAAAAATATACCTAGCGATTTCAGTAAGCAGAATTTCGTTATCATAAATAGTTCGCGCATAAAAAAAATCGTAAATATTGAATATCTTTGAATTTTATTGATCGATTATTATTTGTGATATCAAAATTCTGCTTACTGAAATCGCTAGGTATAATTTTGCTCTTTAAAATGAGCCATAAATCAACGACATTGAATAATCCGTTGATGAGGAACGGGCTTTGAAAGTTAACACTGGCCTTATGGGCAAAGCAGGTAGAAACGGAAAAACTTTTGTGACTGGAGCGCCCTCTTAAGCCCAACGTTAAAATTTTCAATTTTCAAATGAGTTGTTTAGAAAAATACAAGTTTTCCTGAGTTAGTGGTTTTCACCAATCGATTTTTTAGACCCAAAAGCCCCTAATCCCAAACTTTCAGCAAAATCATTCCGCTGGATCTCTTGATCAATTTTGCAAACACAAACAAACAGACATAGCTCATATTAGAGTATAGGATAAAGGTATCCATTTGAAATTTGCAACGTGGACATTTGTTTATTGAAACAATTAAATCAGGACTGCCAGCCTAACTCACCTCCCCTTCCCAAATGAAGACTAATACATAACACTCAATACACACACTCAACACTCAACTCAACTCAACTCAACACACACACACACACACACACACACACACACACACACACACACACACTGAACACTCAACACTCAATAGTTGCTGCCACAGCTAGGAGATCCTCACAGGGCAGCTCCCAAAGTCGTTTGTTCCCATTATCAAGGGATTACATGGGAAATGGCAATGCAATGGACGTGAACAAAACCACCCCTCACTACTACACTCCCAGAAATTAACTTGGTTGTTTATTCCCCGTTTTTAGCGAATTTCCCCTATAGGGAAGAAGCTATTACCGTAGTCGGCATGGTAAGACCTAGGCCCGGGACCATGATAACTTTTCATTTTGAGGTCCCCAGACCCCAAAAACATCATTCGTTCGATACTGTATATATATATATATATATATATATATATATATATATATATATATATATATATATATGTGTCCGTGAGCACGATAACTCTCGTAAAAATGATCCGATTTTTACGAAATTTGGTATAAATAAGTAAAGCAGCATTTATGACTTTAAGTTCGAAAACCAGACAGATCGACCTATCCGAAGGGGTATTTTGGGGGGGTTTTGTACCCCAAAAACGGGTTTTTTGAATTTTTTACATATAATTTTTGAAAAAGTCAAATTTTAGTTTAGACCATTCGATTCAGCTTAAAAAAACACACAATTTGGTATTTCGATCATTCCTCTACGTCAATTGGTTACCGAGATATTGAAAGTGCTAAACACAGTACGTTGTCTAATGTTATTCTTATGGAGGAAAAGAAAATTTTTTTATCTCGCTTATTTATGAACGTATACTGACGAAACCTGGTATACAGCTTCATCTCGTTGAGGTCTATTGATATTTGCTCCAAAAAATTGTTTTTGCATAATCCTCCCGTAGCAGCAAACCTGCGTACTCAGCCCCCATGTTATTCTTATGGATAATAATTAAATGCTCTGTCTCCCTTAATTATGAACATAAATTAATAAAAACTGGTATACGACTTCACCTAGTTGAGTTATATTGACATTAGCATAAAAACCCATTTTTTGTGTTCCTTGTTGCAGCAAACCTGCGTACTCAGCCCCAATGTTATTCTTATGGAGAATAATTAAAATTGTATATATCGCTTATTTGTGAATATATTTTTATGAAACTTGGTAAGTGGCTTTATGTAGTATTAAGACATTTATATCTCCATTGGAAATTCGCTTAGTATGCAGGTTTGCTGCGACGGGGGTATATTTAATTTTATTTTGTTATTTCAACGCCAACGGAATTTTTGTTAAAAGAGTACCCAAACACTTTTAGGGAAAGCGGTCCAAAGCCCTCAACTTTTTGTGGACACCCCAGGATTTGAACCCGTGACCCCTTGAACCGAAGTCCAAGACGCTAATCTTTAGGCTAGTGAGATGCCCAACGTTTTAACTAATGCTCAAAAACTTTAATTTTGTTCCTATATTTTCTCACTTTTTCCAGATCGCCCTGCCATGGTGACCTCGTCATGCTGGTGACTTGCGCCTCCCCCAGAGATCCTTCCCCTCACACTCCCCACCCCAGCCCCTCGGCGTGTGAGGGGGACGGGGAGGAAGGGGGGGATGTGGACCTGACCTCCCTGCACTGGCTGCACAACCTGGACCTGACCACTGTGACGGCGCTCCCCACCCCGCCCTCCTCCCCTAGACCCTCGTCCGCCAACAAGCCGAAGAAGCCTCCTACACTGAGGCTGCAGTTGAGTGAGTATGGTAGAATGAGAATATGGTAGTCATAAATGCTATAGTGGTAGTTGATGAGGGAAGAAAGTGAGGGAATCTATGATGTATGATGGGCGTGACGTTACGAATGCCCCCCAACTGTCAAGTTTCAAGAAGTCCTGTTACGTGGTATCTTGACCGAAAAGGTTATATTTGTCGTTTACAACTGATATCACGCAGTTCGATAGCCATTAACTGACGGTAATGTAATTATATTGTCATTTCCTACAGACTTTATGAGGATTGATCACCATTAACGGCCGGTATTACACAATTAAGAGACCAGCTCAGCTCATCAGCAACGGGTTCGTTATCGTTAATGATTCATTGCAAATTGGTGGGAACAACTTGTTCGATTTTGAGCTTTCTAAAACCTTGAATGGAATTTAACGAATATAACGTCTACAAATAACCACCTCCTACAAAATATCATTTATAACACCTTTTGGTCGTCTTTTAAATAATGTAAATTTGTGTAAACTGTTTGTTTATATAGTAGCAAGATCAAAATGGAAGCAAACTTTTAATGGTCAAAAAGTAAACACAATTTAGTTTTTTGAAATTGTTATCTTTGCTCTATGACGAAAAAATTGTTCATCACTAGGTCCAAAAGTGAACTTTTCGATTCGAGCTCAGGTTTAACGACCGAGACATAGCCGAGTTCCAAGTTCACAAGTTTCCCGTGTTTACTAGTTGAATAATCTCAGACCAAAAACAGTTAACCAATAAACAAACCATCGATAATACAATGTTTTGAATGTTATTGTTACGGTTGCTATCTGTAGATTTTTGGCCCTTGGGCCATAGAACGCTACTTTCAGTTTTCAATGGACGTTTCGAAAACAGCTAATAACACTGTAGTGTAGTGAAAAAACTTGCTTTACCCGAAAATACCTGTTCAATAACCACCGGTCTGTGGTCCGCAGACGCTGTGACGGCCGAGGACTACCGGACCTGTGGTGACCACAAGCCGCCCTTCTCGTACGCCACACTCATCTGCATGGCCATGAGAGCCAACAACAACAAGATGACGCTGTCTGCCATCTACTCGTGGATCCGCGATAACTTCATGTACTACCGGAATGCCGACCCCACCTGGCAGGTACAGAACCTGCAGTTGTAGAATAATTATACGGTACGTATCATAAACAAGATCGTAGTAGATCAGTGACGTCATTGGTGCCTACCAGCTGTTAGTAACACAATAAACCTCCCACCTGTCAAAATGGACTGTTTTTACTTTGACAAGTCCATTGTAATTCTGTGTTGATCTGGAATGTAAAAAAGAAATATAAACAATGTGACGTCACAGCTGTGCATGATACCTACCGTATGATTATTCTGGATACTGTTCCTTACTACTCAGGTGTAAAAGCTAGTTGACTCCTGGACGTGTGATATAATCAGGGAGAGGATGACAGGAATCAAACTTCAGAGAGCACATTTTAATTCAGTCCCTCCCGTCTAGGAATTTTCAAACGTAAAAATTAAAGTGAATGAAATATTTGTCTCCAAATTCACAGCTTGTAAATTGTGAGAAAACCTATTCAGAAGATTGACTTCATGTGCACAACTAATCACTTAGCTGAAGCAGGTATCCCAGGTGTAAAATTGGAAGTGTTCAATTTGTGAAGGATACAAACAAAACTGGCAAAAGATAAGACTATAGAAACGCTATCCCAAACACTATATGATGTAAAAAAATGCTACCGAGTGAGTTACGAATTAAACCTCACATTCAGGAGATCTCGAGTTTCATCCCAGGACGGCCATTCTGAGATGAGTTTGTACGGTTTCTCATCTCACCTAGGCAAATGCCGGAATAGTTCCCTAAAAGGACTATACCCCACTAAGAAGGGGGAGATAGGACTCAGACCTACTTTACCAAAAGTGGTTGGCATGTCCTTTTTTTTAAAATGTTTGTAGTTTTAAATTTTTCACAACATCTTTGTAACTGTACTTATCACGGAAAAAAAACTAACTCAGTTTTTTCTTTCAGAACTCAATAAGGCACAATCTGTCGTTGAACAAGTGTTTCGTCAAAATCCCACGGTCCAAGGACGAACCGGGGAAAGGCGGATTTTGGAAACTCGACCTGGAGAGACTGGAAGAGGGACAGCGGAACAAGAGGAGGCTAGGTAATCATCTGGCATTTCCTTACTTTAAGTATCTCGAGTTGTCATGAGATTGAGAGTAGGCTTAATCTAAGATACACTAAGCTAGCGTCTTGGGTTTCAGTGCAAAAAGTCACAGATTTGAATCTCAGGGCACCCACACATCCTTGAGTCGTTTGGATCGTTGTCCTCAATCAATGAATACAATTGCCACTGGTGTAGAGAAGCAAAAAGAAAATACAAATTGTTAAAGCTCCTCAAGTCAAGAAAAATAATTCAAAACTAAAGATCAATATGTAAAACACATCAAGTAGTAGAAAGAGGTGGAACCAATTGTTTGTGATCTGCTTCCATATAACATGTCAAGCTAATTATATAAACTTCCAATACCAAACTCCATTAAAGGCTTCTTTTAAAAAATTGTTACTCTCTTTGTTTCAAATTTATTGTTGGTGATCGTGAGTTTATGTTATTTAAGAAATTACTGCGGACATTTGCCACCACTGAATGTGGAAAAAAGTTTCACGATGTTTTGGATGTGGAATTATATCCCACCTTTGGGCGAGAATATATACCTAGAAAATATCAAAATTGCATATCAAATTAGAGGCATAATCCAGACAAACTAGAAAAAAACACAAAAAAGCTAAAACAGAGACTGTATTTTGACTGCTTTTACAGTTCTCTGGATTGTGTCACAATTTGTGTGATTTAGTTATGTTCTACCGGTAAGCATGTTCTCACCTGAAGACGAGATCAGATTCCAGATCACGAAACGTTGTGGAATTCATATTATAGTTTCTCCGTGAGGGAAAGAGTCTGTGAAACAAATCCGACTAGTTTTAAAACACCTTCCTGATCTTGCAAGATTGCTCCAGCAATATCAAGGGACGAAGCACCAACAGACATCAATCCTCAATTGAAAATAGGCAGTACAGGAGCTGATGTTAGAACTTTCTCCAGATTTGGCAAAGCCTTCTCACAAACTCTGATGGAGTATGGAGATTCATGTACCTTTCACAAGTTCTTTCTTCAATGTAGTCTGTCATCAGTGTTCGATTGGTATCTACTGTCAAAACCGCACCATTCTTTTACACCCTGTATGAAGGAAACAATGTTTATTTTTCAACAACTTTAACGTTTACAGGAAGTTCCGGCCTGACGAACCGCAGACGGAACCGTGCTCGGCGCAAGGCCCCCGCAGAGTCCACCCCCTCCCTCCTGACAGACACCACTTCCCCTCCCTCTCACGACACCCCCCTCCCCTCCCTGCTAGTGGGGGAGTCTGCTATAGAGGAGGAACTGGCTAACCTACTGCTGGGCAATGTGGGGTGGGACGACTCGCAGCTAGAGTTACTGCACTCTCTGCTCGACTCGTTGTAAACGCGACCATTCGTCTATCCCGTGGAAAGGTTCTCCAGCTCAGCGATTTCCAACACTGATGCAAAATTTCACAGACATTCGTCCAAGTAAAGAATTTATATGAGAAATAGTTGCATGATGAGATTAGTTTCCAATCTCAATATTTAACGGTTCGTGGAGTAGTCCACTTTTTAATATGGTTCACACTTTTGTATAAAGTTAGGGAGGGTCAAGGAAAGTCAGAGAATTTTAAAAATTCCAAAAGTCAGGAAAAATTATTTACAATTTATACAAGTCAGGGAATAATTTTATCTTAATTGTAAATGCAAAGCAAAGCTGTGGTTTAAATAGTTTTATGGGGTAACAAAGAGGAAGTGAAAAAGGTAAGGCAACAAATGTATTGGACAACAACAAACTATAAATATTAAAAGAATAAAATAAACAGGAGATTGTCGGATGGCTATGGGGAAGGTGAACACAAACAGTGAAAATTATTGCTTTTTAATCATGTAAATAAAGTGCACATTCAGAGTCGAGAGTCAGGGAAAATCAACTTTTTTGCCAGGGAAAGTCAGGGAAATCATTAACCAAATAAAAGTGTGAACCGTGTTTAAACTCATTCAGGTTACGATTGAGACAGGAATAGCCTTTGAAATGAAGATTGAAAATTTACTTAATTGCATTTCTACGGCACATTTACATAATGAAACTTTGATGATGAGCGAGTCGATTTGGTTTTGAGCTTAAGAATATTTTATTTTGTTGTAGCAATACCTTTTACCAGAAGGAAACCCCTATAAGTTTCAGAGATTTGTAATTTCTGAAAGGAACATGGTCGCTTCCAAGCAACTTTGGAGTTTCGATTAGCTCTATTATTGGCTTGCAGTTGTTTCTGGTGGGATTATCTGTTTAACTGGCGGGATTTTGTATACAGGTAAACATTTGCATTGCTTGCAGACAACGTACACACTGAATTTTGAAATAATATGAAATAAAATGTTTAATGTTCAAATGGTTGTATGAGTTTACAGCGAAATTTGTTAGATTTTTCTTAATTGTTTGAAGCATAAAGTAGCTGAAACCAACTGACTGACATAATGTTTGCAGAGAAAATTGTACAAAATTTAAATAAAGCAATAGTCTAACAACTGTCAGTGAAAACATCAAGTCGATCGATCTATTTAGAATACCTCTTTCATAATGTTATGATGTCAAACAACTGTCCCTATATAAAATTAATTATACTGTATAAGGTGTATTAAATTATTATAAATGTAGAAAACAGTCATGTCGTTGAACCATTTCTAGCCTTTATATAATTTTAGTAATTATGTTAAACAAATAATAAACACCCGAGAAAAATAAGTAAGAGAGAAACTGACTGCGTGATAGACCAATGTAGATTTTAAACTATGTAAGTTAAGAAATAAGATAATATACTAAACGCAATACAGGATTTGTCCTTTTTGGTTGTGACTTAGCAATATATTTATGTTGGTAACACTGTTTGTATCACCTAGAATAGGTTGGCAACACTGAAATCAGCTGGTGGTTGTTACCATCAGTAAAACAGCTGATTCATCCCTCCAATGCCATATGTATTTGTACATTATGTAAATACTCTGATATTTTTAAGTATTCTATTTAAGGGTTATTTATCCCAAAATTATGTAATACTTAATTTAATTTGTAATTTTAAAAACTCGCCTGAGTGTGAATTTAGTGTTTGTAATTGAGCTTTAGTGCCTTTCAAAAAGTGCTCTGAAATTGAAGAAGGTAAGAATCTGAATGAGCATTGTCTATAAATTACTATGATATACTATAATTAGTAATTACTGTGACATGTGAACCTTCACATTTACACTTCAATCAACTGATCGGTCTGTGAGAATGGTACAAAATTTATTTTTTGTGAAAACCTAATCATGTTACTAGCAACAATTCCTTAGTTCCTTAGCCATAACATAACTAGCTTATATTTTAGAATTTTTCAAGAGGTTTTTATCTATATAAATATTTTTAAGACCTACAAGTCTGAACGATTTTACAGGCATTAGACCGCAATGCAATTACAGAAGGTCTCACAGACCAATCTTTCGTTTTACGCAACTTTTGATTTTATTAAGTTTTATTGTTCCATATTTAAATCTACATAGGTATTCTATTGCAATACTGTTATCAGTAAGGGAGTATTTTTTTACACATTTATTATCGAAAAATAGATTTTAAAGAGTGTATTAGTAATAAAGGACTCTTTGAACGATCATTTAATCAATTGTTGTCCGGTATTAATAATTTGGATAAGGCAAATTTGAACCATCTTTGGGTGAAGTGTTAATCAATTAAAATTGAAAGCTGTATAAAGATGAACGAATTCCGTCCGAATCGCCTCTTAAATTATAGCTCAATCAGCGAATCTCTTCCGTCCAGTTTCTAGTCTTATCCTCGTTAATGTTAGTGTGTGTTTTAATGTTAGAATAGCTTAGGTTGGCGATACGGTTTGGTTTTGGTAATATGCCTACAGTTACAGATGAATGATGTAAAACAATAATTTGTGTTTAAATTGTAATTTTTTAAACTGTTGCAGGAGTGAAAAATTGGGCCGTCCAAAAGACTAGTGTAATTTTAACATTGGGCTTATGGTCGGCCTGGTTTTTCATTCATGAAACGAACCATCCCCATCAACATTTGTACTATAAGATATTTAAAAAGTGCTTGCAACTTTCTCAGATGTGAGGGGCTACATTAGTGAAGTTATATGTTTTTGACCCTCATGGAAGGGGGGACCTCCAAAATTTCATCTGGAACTAATGGCTGCAGACACTGTGTTAATACTGTTCAATATTATTTGTGAATATTTTACGAACAACTAAAAAATCTTTATACAAAACAAGAAAAAAATATTCAACTACTGTCCGGCTAATGCAAATAAACACATGCCACTCTTCTGAGGATGGGAAAAATATTAGAAATATGCAAAACTAGAAAGTCTACTGTTAAGGGATATACCAAAACCAAAATTACCATTTTAAATCGCCCGTAACAATAAATGTAGTAAGTGTAAGGAATACCAATGGGTTGTGATGCAGCATAGCGTGAAACCAAAGCAATTTGTAAAGATAAGTGTATTATTAATTTACTTTTAACAAAGGTAACTTATAAGTATGTGTGACATTTTTCGTTCAAGTGTCTTATTTGGCAATATTGTGCTATTAAGATTAAATAAACCATGGCAATACTTTTACCAACCGAACTGTATTATTTTGAAGGAAATAAAGCGTTATGGTGTTTATTAATTGTTTGATTTAATGGTTTCCTATCGCTATTGTCGCTGAATGTGTTCATTGGCTGAAGGGCCATCAGGATATAGTTTGATGCTCGTGTCATAGGGGCCCATGGGGATGTCATTTTGGTTTTCTTTGCCGCAAATTACCCAGCATAAGGATTATGTACAATCCAGAGCATGGGTGAGGTTATTTGACATTACCGATTGCAATATCTCCTCCTTCGTAGCTGTATACTGACAGTGGTGTAGTGTTACTGGACGCGGCAGCTCACTGGTATATCATCATCATTGTTGCGGATTAGGAAACCCCAGCATAGCTGCTGGTCACATCTTCCACGAGCGGGAATATTGCGCAGGTTTAAGGAAAGGGTGGGTTGGGACGGCAGCATCGACCCTTCAGAGGACCAACTCCCGTGCCCCTGTGACAGCTGGGATGAGGCTCTCAAACAGAGGACCTGTATTCTGCCGTCCAACTGGTCAACTTAACTGACAGGGTATCCATGTACAACAGCCAGGGACCATCCATTCTCAGGTTGGCAGGTGGGGACCAAACCCAGAGATTCTGTCCTAAGCCGCTACAAATGGAGGGACCAGAGGGGAAAGGGAAGTTTGTCATAATGGACAGCCAAGAGACTTACCATATGTAATTACAACTTCATTTGCTGTACCCAATGCCAGCCTCAAAACTGGTATAGACGAGTTTTAAGGTAGTCTGGGACAGCTCACTGGTAAAGCCCTGCCCTCGAAAGTCAGCCGTGGTCAAGCGTAGGTTCGATCCTGGCTGACTACGATGATACTCTTTCACGAGCTCTCACCACTGGATTTTCCATGTGACTATTTCCGTTACGGTACCTTTATGTTTAACGCAGGGGGGTTACCACCGCCTCGATTATTATTCTGTTTTTTCTTGGAGTTGCATCATCTCCTGGCCTAATAGTTCAGCTGTATTCTCCATTCCACGTTCACCATGTACAGAGTACAGAGTGGCTACAAGCCATTTATTTCAATCAGCAGTTGGAGAGATACTGAAAGCAGTAACTTGAGCTCCTTCACAAGGGTGGTGGGGACAGTTGACGCACCCCTCATAACGTTACACAATGTAGCCCTACACAGCTCAGGTAGTAGCAGATGTGTACCTCCCATTTGACCGGTTGCGCGGTGAACGTGGAATCTAATGGAGAACAAGCCGTAGCACCATCCAGGCTACACCTACAATGACTCTTTACTGGATGACCTCCTTACTGGTTCTGTGGGGCAAACACCCAATACCTGGCAGTAGCTCTTCCCAGCTCACTAGGAAGAGTTGAAGCCAGAAGGCCTATTTTTAAACAGTGTTTCACTCACTTCTCTAATTTGGGTTTACTGATCAGTAGATACGAGTGCAAATATATTTAAGTAACTATTCAATAAATTACTTCCAACAGTACAATATCTTTGTGAGTTTTATAGTATTTATATTAAACATTGATAAATTTACTATGGATAGATTTGTTTCACTGCCTCCCTCCCCATATTTTGCCTGGTGAGTGAAATTGAGTGAGTTAACTAGAAATAACTTAACCCTCTAAGTGTCTTTAATAATGGTCATAATGTTTGCCTATTTTTTGTGATTTTGCAGTGTTTTATTCAAATAAATTTTAAAAACTTAAAAACACTCCAAACTGCATTATTGTGTAGTTTTTATTGTTCAGAAAATCATGGGCTTCAATATTATATAGATATAACATATACCAAAAGTTACAAAAGAAAAATTATGTGATGTTAAAAAAAATATAAAATAAAAAAATATCAAGTTTGAGCTCCATCATAAACGGTTTTAGTATTTACAGTGGAAACCTCAATAAGTCGAATTCATTGATAACTCGAATTTTTGTCATTCCCCGTGAACTTGCCTACCTAATGCTATGTTATGTTACATCTATAAGTCGAAAGTTAACAGGAAACACCTCGATAACTCAAATTTTGTCAGTATTCTTAGCCTGTCGCCGCACCTCTGTAAGTCGAAGTTTTAGCTGTAGAACCTCTATAACTCGAATATGTACAATTGCCGAACCTCTACAAGTCAAAGTATTGACTAGAAAACGTCTATAAGTCAAAGTTATTCATTCACCAATGAATATATGATTATTTTTTTATACATAGCTCGAACTTATGTAAGGAATATACCCTTCCATGATCCATCTATTGTGTTACCGTGACCCTCAATAAGTCAAAGTCTGTGGAAAATTACTTTGATAAGTCGAACCACAATATTTATAAATATTCGATAACTCAAATATTTGCTGTTCCCCCTGAGGTTCGAGTTATCAAGTTTCCACTGTACAGTTTTCAAAATAGCCAATTTGTTCTAAATTTTATAAGGTTACTGAATATATAAACAAATAATCACAAATAAAAACAACAAAAAACATCCGAACACAACACCATTCCCGAAGTGAGGTTAGCGACGCACAACAAAACTTTACACTTCAGCTGTCTGCTAAAGTAGGATTGGCACGAACATAGCGTCTGCAGACAGACATCGGGAGAAAACTTAGAATCTGCCGTAAACGGCGATACCAATTTCGATCCGGTTCATTAAGATTCAATGCGCCCCAGAGCCTATTCCGTAAATGCTGTTTGACTGTCAACGCAGCGACAGTAAACACCCCAGTGGATGTGCTTTGTGTCGCTATAGCGACACAACGCCTGGAGGGTTAATTGATCAAAAGTAAACTCTCCGACTAGGTTATGTTTACTTGCCTATACCAAATGTTTAAATACACTTGAATAGATTATGATTTGTTATTATATTTATAAGTAAGTAAATATAAATGAACATATAGCAAACTACTTTCCAAAAGCTAAAGGAGGCATTCAAATACAGGTATTTGTCGTTTGGCTATTTAATTTTACTGATGAATCGTCTGGCAACTCACACTTAACTGGTGAATTAAATCAGCTGATAGGCCAGTTTACTGGTGGAAGATTACTGACAACTTACCCCTACGATAAGCTCTTGAACCCATTCGACCAAACATCGTGGCAAGGTACTCCAAAGAACATTCGCTTTGTTAGCAAACATTTGTCATTTGTTTACATAAAACTGCCCAACTCCCAACAGTGTGAATCCACGCTTAAACTTCAACATTTAAAAAGCAGAAGGAAAATCAAACACCTAGAAACATTGTAGCAGTCGTTTATTTATATAAAATATGTTAGATTGCAGGAACCTGTACGTGACAGTGGTTATTTACACAATATTTACAAGAATGTACACTTATCGTATCCCCTCTTAACCCTCAAAGTGCTGAACACGATTGTAATCTTTTCTTTATGATGTGATACGTCCGATACTCAAATATTTCGGATTCAGGGCGATATGATTGTAAATAGAATTTGTAATCGAATGACGTATCGGAGTCTTTCGGTGTTTTTGGCAATTTTTGTAACAGAATGTTTACGTCTTTCAGTCATTTTAGCTATCTTGAAGTTGTAAATGTTCAAGTCGTAACCACTAGCGGAGCTAGACCCTTTTTTGAAATTTAAGCTGTCTGAGTTTGTCTCTGATGTGTAAGCGTGTCATACATTGCCTAGCTGATGCCCGTGCTTCGCACAGCTGATTGAAATATATGTTGCATCTACATCTGTTTAAGTAATTATCTGATCCATTGCCATTAAGAAACAAACTGTAACTTCAAGGACCATTGGGGTGGAGCCCTAAGGGTTTGCCAAGATGGGAATAGGCCTATATGTAGCCCAGATAAATGATCTATCTACATGCAAATTTTCAACTTGTCTTGGTAATTTTTACGTTAAAACGGAACATACAAGTCGACAGACAGACAGACAACAGATTTCATTTATCAATGTACAAAATCACCCTTTTCTTGTTAATTTACATTGTTGCTGCTCTAGATTTTCAATTAAAACTCCCTCAAGACAGAGTGTAAAGTGAACAATAGCTCAGCACTTGGAGGGTTAAACTTCATAAAAAGGAAAATCAAAATCCTACAAATATTGTACATCGTTTATTTATAAAACCTGTTATGTTGCAGCAACCTGTACTTTGTACAATGAGAGTTATTTACACAGTATTTACAAGAACGTCCACTGATCCATCTTCACTCTTAACCCTCCAAGTGCTGAATGTCGCGATCGCGACCTTTTCTTCACCGATCGAAATGAATACAAGGTCGATATCGGTAGATTCATTGTTTACATTTTTTCAAAAAACTCAGCACTTGGAGGGTTAAACGTCATCAAAAGGAAAATCAAAACCCTCCAAACATTGTACATCGTTTATTTATAAAATCATCTGTCGCAGGTTGATATTTACACGGTATTTACACTGTACACAGCCCTATCTGACCGGGGGCCGCAGGAACGCCATACAGCTCGCGGCCAGTTTGCGTACCAGAGCGTGCGCGCGCCCTCACGGCCCCGGGTCCAGCACACGCGTCACATACGCGGCCACGTCTACGCGACTGCTGGCGCTGCGGCGGATAAACGCGTGTTGCAGCAGTCGGTCGTACTTGGGCCGCCGCAGCTCCTCCTTGATCAGACACGTGTTCACGAACGACACAAACTCCGGGCTGAACGTTCCGTCCTCGGCGAGACGCGGGGGCTCTCCCTGCACCACCTGCGGGGAAACCAAGTTATAGGTAGTATCTAGGCGTATTTAAGTAAGGTGTGCTATTCAGGAATACAAATGTGACCACGTTTTGCGCAGCCTCCAGGTGACGTCACGGTGTTTATTTGATCAGCTGGTTTACAGTGACAGCTGAAGTTACTCTCGGCTAGAGCCTATCCAAAAACCCAGGGCGGGATCAGAAAGTCTACCCTCCCTCTATCCCCACCATACCCCATCCAATATTTGACCCACGGTAATAGCTTATTTGCCATAGAGAATATTCGCTAAAAATGTACATATATACAAAATATATGACGTCACTTTCGACGTTAACGCTGTGGTGGATGTGGTGGGATGGAGGGATTGTAGACGTTTTGATCCCGATTCGAGTTTTGGATAGGCTGTAGCCGTCAGTGTTGAAGTTTGTTCGTTTGTTTATTGGGGGATTAGGAGGCCCCGGCATAGCCGGCTAGGCACGTCTCCCTTGGGCATTATTGTACAGCCACCGGAAAGAGGGAAAAGATGGATGGGAAAGGTGGTAGGATGGGGTCAGTCTGCCTCGCTCCAGAAAGGGAGAGAGATCCTTACCTAGCTCCCTGGCCCTTCGTCCCAGGCTGCAAGGAAGATCCACTACTCCCTCCAAGGACTTGGACTAGACTGGGTATCCAGGCTCAACTGGGAGTCAAGCCCCCAGAAGAGACAAGGAGGAACCAAGGAAGGGAAGTTGTCACACTGGATAGCTAAAAGACTTACCAATACTGTGACAGCTTCATTTTGCTGTACCCAATGTCGACCTCTGTACTAGTATAGACCAGTCAGAGAGCCGTTGAGGCTCAGTGTTGAAGTTAAACTAGTTTCTAAAAATGCGTATCACCCAAGTATTCTGACTACTCCATGTCCCCCATTCCTTCATATAGGATAGTTGGAATACCTTGGTGACGCGCTCCCGCCACCAGAAAACGCCGAGCTACGATGCGCAATAGCACACCTAACTTATATGCACCTAGGTAGTATAACCCATTAAGGTAGTAATTGTTTGTTTGTTTGGGAGGATTAGGAGGTCTCCGGCAAATCATGTCTCCCTTTGGGATCTTATGCCGTCACCGAAAAGGAGATTTTCAGGGACGGGAAAGATAGGACAGGGTCAGTCTGCCTTGCTCCAGTAAGGGAGAGGGACCCGCACCTAGCTCCTGGGCTATGTGGGTGACTGAACACCCGAGGACGATTCACCCTCTAACCCGACACCCTCAAGTTCACCAGACAGAGACCGCCATCGCACGGAGCCTCGAACCTGTCAGGGATCTGGTGGCCCCAGGATGGCTTGTCCTCCAGCCCGGCAGACCGAAGACCGACGGGTAAGGGCGCTTCCTCCCAGGCGGACATGCAAGGAAGATCCACTACTCTCTTCGAGGGCTTGGACTAGACTGGGAGGTAAGCCCCATAAGAGACAAAGAGGAACCAAGGAAGGGAAGTTGCTCACACTGGTTAGCCAAAAGACTCACCAATACTGTGACACAGCTTCAGTTTGTTGTACCCAATGTCGATCTCTGTTCTAGTATAGACCGGTTAGAGAGCCGTCTAGGGTCTAAGGTAGTCATAATTTTCTATTCATGATAAACTACACCAAGCTGTGATTGGTACTGCACTCGTGAAGCAAAATCTGTAACTAATGACTATGGGCAACTACGGTTCTGTCCGCTAAGGGTGCAAGACTGACTATTAACCTATATAACGCCTCTAGACTGTTGGCGTGATAATGTGTGGGCTAAATCGTACAAACACATTGGCCAACTATCAAGAAGGTTGTTTTTTTTCCAGATGTGTCCATTGCTGTTGCACACATTTTTGAAATTGATGATAAAACTGAAATTGATTGGTAATTTCGAACTTAAGTCCTGCTTCCCTTTATATATCCTATTTTAGACCTAAATAATCAATATACCAAATTTCACCACTCTAGCATACCGGGAAGTTTGAGAATTAGTGGTGAGTGGAAGGATTTGCCTTTTATAGGTACAGATGTGTATAAAGTTGGTTGTACATTCATTTTTCAAACATTTTGGATATCGAGGGTAAAACTGAAACTGACTGGTAATTTTGAATTCCAGTCCTGCTTCTCTTTATATAAACTGGGGTCACTTTGGTTACCCTTATTTTCCTAGAAATACATCAGAAATCCTATACCCTAATACGAGTAAAGTTTGTTTGGTTGCTTGCTTGCAACTCTGATCTCAAAAACGGCTCCAACTATTTTTTCAAATGCGGAAATACCGTAACTAATTTATGGGATAGATTAGGTTCTAGAAAAGTCAAGTCTCATCCCCAGGAAAAATCAAATAGGCCCCTAATGTAAAAAAAAACAATATAAAAGTGAACAAAATGAACATTGGCTTATGGAGTTTAAAATCAAAAGAAATTAATCATAACCGGCTGTTTATAATCAATCAAAGAATTGTGAAAATAGTACTATTATAGTTGTAGTATTAACATGTATTTTCCTGAGAGCAGTGACTAAAACCATCGAATGAAGATTATTTTAGAATGATCACATCATATCCAAAATGAATCAAAGGGGTGTTGACAACTGGAGTTACCTTAATCATGCAGAAAAGAGCCAAACGAGCTAAGCAAATCCACTCGTCAGTACAGGGGACTTGGTGAAAAACTACTCCAAGTCATCTAAACCAACCGACTGACCTTCCCCGAGCAAAGCTAAGCTACTAGAAGAGATTAGGGTCTGTAGGTTTACCTGGTAGAGCTGTTCGAACACAGAGTTCCACCTGGGGTAGGGGAACCGTCCGGTGGCCACCTCCATCAGCGTGATGCCCAGCGACCACACGTCGGACCGCACATCGTACCCCTTCGCCCGCTGCGGGTCGATCCGCTCCGGGGCCATGTACGGGCGACAACCGGCGTCCCGCGTGCGCGCGATCGAGTCCACCAGCTGGCCCGAGATGCCGAAGTCGCACAGCTTGATGTCGCCGCGCCGGTCCAGCAGAATGTTGCTGGGCTTTACGTCCCGGTGGATGATCTTGAGCCGCTCCTTGAGGTAGTTGAGCGCTGTGACCGTGGCGACAGTGATCTTGCCCAGCACGTTCTCGGGGATACGCTGCTCCAGCACCTCGTAGACGTGTTTGTATAGCTTGTCCAGGCTGGTGTCCATCAGCTCCATGCAGATCCAGCAGTCTCCTGCAACACAGGAGGAGGTCTAGATCATGGGAAACATCTCAGCGTCACAGGTCTGAGGAAGACCTAGATCATGGGAACATTCTCCGGCAACACATCAGCTTCAACTACTTTGCATTTAATGAACGTATATGCTAAATGATTACATACCCTTTGAAAGTTGGATTTTATGGAAAAAGCACTGGGTTGAGACATTTCAGAGGAGGAAAGAAATAGGACATAGCTAACTCTTCATTCTCTCAGAAGATGAGTGGACTGTGTCCTATCTCTTTCCTCCTCTGAAACACCCTTTGAAATGTTTTTTTCACTGTACCTGACCAACTGAGATTTAAAAACAGAATAACAATCAGAACTAACAGACAAATTAAGTTAGAGGAATGTATTACCTTCATTGATTTGCAAAACTTTTTGAAACTCGAGGCACTTTTTTAGAGTTTTTCCTGATTCATAGCATTGTTTCAGACTTTTTTCTGAGAAAATCTAAAATTGCCTGACATTTCCTGGCTACGGTTTGAAGATACTGTACACAAGGGATCCCACATCATTCAAAAACCACATAGGTCTACCAAAAAAAGTTGTTGGAACTAGGCAGTGGGAGTTTTAAAAGGGTCCTGCACCACTAAAAAAAAACTACATAGGTCTACTAGAAAAAGGGCGACCTGGGCGGTAAAGAAGGTAAAATGGGCCTAAGACTGAGCGTAGAGGCCTACAAATCCTACATCCGGCCCTGCCCTAACCCTTGCGCAGTAAAACCCGCTTAACCGGACCTCGCTAAACCGAAACCTGGGTTAACCGGAACGGTCTACAAGACATCAATAACCAATAACAGAGAAGATAAGTCCAACGTATGACTAATGGCGTACCAAGAGACCGCCCGCCGCGGCGGTCCCTGAACTTAGGGGTTGTTTTGATGGGTTTAGCCACACACCTGATCCGCCTGCGAGGGGTTGGGGGTTGAACCCATACTGAATTGTCCGCATTCCCGTATCGCACTAAAGGATCAGTGTACCGAGAACTCTCACACCTGCATGTGGTTACATCTCGCAATGCAGTTCCTGTTGTGGTTACATCTCACAATGCAGTTCCTGTTGTGGTTACATAGTCATTTGCCGAAGCTATAAGTTCATTCAGTACATATTCAAAGAACGAATCACGATGTCTACATAGAATGTGTAGTGGTGAACATTAGTGATAGGTTGGGGAAAACCCCAAGATGTATGGGTATTTTTCCTAAATTAACCTTGAAATACTAACAGTTGATTATCCGACAAAATGGGTTATCCCGCCCGCATTGCTTTGATCAAGCAGGGTTTTACTGTATCTCCCCGAGTGACTCACCCTCCTTGAAGAGAGCGCCGTAGAACTGCACGATGCACGGGCACTCATTGCTCCTCATCACCACCTCCAGGTCCATCAACAGCTGCTTCTGCTCCTTCTCGTCCACGGTGGAGCGTATCCTCTGGAAAAGAACACACGGAACGGTCATTCGCAATGTGTGACGTGTCTCAACTGCTTAGTGCGGCTGTGTTAATCGATCCACCACTGTCCAACAGCATTTTCTGTGAACGAATGCTACCGATTACTTTTAAGAGGTTGGCAGCCTCTTTTTGCCTTACTTTTCCCGTCCACATGGTCTATAGGCTAGATCTGTGCAGAGAACGTATCCAGCAAAGTAAGGGGTGAGGCGTTTAGTACGAGTTGTACAGTACTGATTCAAATTCAAATTCTCTTTATTCATTCATGTAAGTTTGTTACAAGAATAGCGTCACATATGTACATAAACAAATAATAATTGCGAAAAACTTAAAATTAAGTATAAAATTACAAAATTTAATTTCTCCTATGAAGAACAATAAAGATAATATTATTACACTTTCAATCAAGTAGAAAATAAAAGCCATCCCAGCCACAATAGAAACACATTTTTATTATGTGGTAATATTTAAGTTCCAAAAATCATCAAGTGAATATAAAGATAAGGTTAATAAATAATTTTTAAGTAAATTTTTGAAAGTTTTAAAATTTTGTTCTTTTAAAATGTTATTAGGTAAATTAAATAAAAACTTTGTGCCTATGAAACTAGTATTCTTTTCAAAGAATTTTAATCAATGTTGTTCCTCATACCTATTATTTCTGGTGTTATGTTCATGAACATTTGGATTCTTAGTTGCAATATTTAATTTTGTTACATACAATATAGATTCAAAAATGTACAAATCGTACACTGTTAAAATACCCAACTGAGAAAAATATGGTCTTAAAGACTGTTTTTTCTTTGATAACATTTACTTTCCAATAAACTTACTAACAATTGACTTACTTTTTACTTGATTGGGATTCAAACTCACGACAGGGCCTTTGCCATGGTTCCGGAGTCTAACACCTTGACCACTACGCCAACGACTCATTAATTGTATGGTTATTTGGTTGAATCAGAATTAGAATGCTTTACTATTCCAAATGAACAATACATTACACTTTATAAGGAAAGTCAATGTATACAAAACTAAGCCAAAAATATACTGAAACTTAAATCTTCTTTTATTATTATTAGGAGTGTGCGAGTAGTGATTTTTTTAATCGAGTCGAGTATTGCCAATTATTTTCGAGTTTTGAGTATTTTCGAGCGAGTATTTGCTATCAGTTGGTAGTTTAAAATAGTGTAATGGGATTTGGATACTACCCTAGGTTTGACAATCTAAACATGGTTTCTTACTAATACATGAGTAGCAATACAAGTTTTGACCAGTACAATCAAACTGTATTACGTATTGACAACAAAACACGGTTTCACATTCGTTCAACACATTCGAGCCGATAAAACACGGTCCGGTTGTCATTTGGCCAATATCACCTGGTTCAGACATCACTTATAATCAATGTTAGATAACGAAATCGTTAGTTACGGACGATATTATGTTTTTCGTCGACATTTACGGCCGATTTTATGACATGCGATCGCCCTTTGTGGCCGTTAATCCTGTTTTGGCCGATCGCAATCGTTAGTGATCGTCATTTTTGGGCGATTTTACGTGATGCGATCGCCTTTTGTGGCCGTTACTACGCGTTTTGGCCGGTCGCAATCGTTAGCGATCGTCCGGAAATCGGCGGGAAATACTCGCTCGAACTTTCGAGTATTTATCAAAACTTCGAGTCGAGTTTGATTATTGAAATACTCGGCTGAAAACTCAAAGTTTCAAGTACTCGCACACCCCTAATTATAATTTATAGTCAGTAATTGACTACAACGTACCTTGACAGCCATAACTGTGTCGCTCTTCCTGTGCACCATTTTGTTGACAGTCCCGAAAGCTCCTCTCCCGATTTCCCCCTCGTCCAGCAAATCTTCCGACGTGAAGTCATAAACCTGCGGACAAACTCAAATTTTAAAACATCTTCAATATTTGTAATTAAAGTACATTTGAATGTGTGGTAGTTTAACATTAACAATGTATAATCATTTGGACTGAATATTAGTACTGAAAAAAGGCACTTCAAACTTTGCTAAAATTGAAACCAAGGGAATCTGTAAAAGTAATTCCACAAGACAAAGATCATGTTTATATACTGTTGTTTATTTTTTGGTTAACTATCCATATAAAATAAAGCTTGGATATATAACAAAAATGACATTAATGTACGATAATTACATAAATAATTTCTTATCAACATTTTTAAATAGTGAACAATATTGTAATTTGGTGTAAAACAAGATTTTCTTATGGTTATTCGCTTAAAAAATAGGAATTCTAGTAGACTACATAGCCAAAATAAAAGGTAATGTCTCACTGTGAAAGGTAAAATAAAATAATTGTACAATTTACTTTCAAACGTTAAATACATCAGTGAATGTAACTTGTTAGCGAATTTCCCCTATAGGGAAGAAGCTATTACCGTAGTCGGCATGGTAAGACCTAGGCCCGGGACCATGATAACTTTTCGTTTTGAGGTCCCCAGACCCCAAAAACACCATTCGTTCGAAACTGTGTATATATATATATATATATATATATATATATATATATGTGTGTGTGTGTCCGTGAGCACGATAAATCTCGTAAAAATGATCCGATTTTGATGAAATTTGGTATAAATGTGAAAAGCAACATTTATGACTTTAAGTTCTAAAACCAGCCAGATCGCTTTACCCGAGGGGTATTTTGGGGGGGTTTTGTACCCCAAAAATGGGTTTTTTGAATTTTTTACATATAATTTTGGAAATAGTCAAATTTTACCATTTGCTTGAGCTTAAAAAAACACACAATTTTGTATTTTGATCATTCCTCTACGTCAATTGGTTACCGAGATATTGAAAGTGCTAAACACAGTACGTTGTCTGTTATTCTTATGGAGGAAAATAAAAAATTTATATCTCGCTTATTTATGAACGTATAATGACGAAAGTTGGTATATGGCTTCATCTGGTTGTGGTCCATGGATATTTGCACAAAAAACAGATTTTTGCTAAAGACTCCCGTAGCAGCAAACCTGCGTACTCAGCCCCATGTTATTCTTAAGGATAATAATTAAATGCTATGTCTCCCCTAATTATGAACATAAATGAATAAATACTGGTATATGACTTCACCTAGATGAGTTATATTGATATAAGTACAAAAACCCATTTTTTTTGTTCCTTGATGCAGCAAACCTGCGTACTCAGCCCCTATGTTATTCTTATGGAGAATAATTAAAATTGTATATGTTGCTTATTTGTGAATATATTTTTATGAAACTTGGTAAGTGGCTTTATGTAGTATTAAGACAGTTATATCTCCATTGGAAATTTTCTGAGTACGCAGGTTTGCTGCGACGGGGGTATTTTAAATATGTAGCTCATTCACTCACACATGTACACGAGGCGGTGACAGCGGCACAGGGTACGACTGATCATCTAATGTGACGTAAGAGTCACGTAAGGGTCTATTACTACCAATAAACTAATAATAACCTCGGTCTGTTTTTATCGCAGCTGAACAATAGACAGGACGGACTTGGGAGGTTAGAAAACTTGGCTGCGTAAAGCTTTATTTTACCAACCGAGTAAAACAAAAATGTATCATAGTACGATATGAACATGCATTATTTAATGAATATCACAGTGTAGTATATATACAAAGCCAAACACACCATTCGCTGTGGGTGTCTGGGACATTGCTCAGCATTGAAACATATGAGGTTTTCATGTTTAAGCATGTCAAACACAAGTGTTCAACTTTTGGTTTCTGGATGATCCGAAAATCCAACAACACGAACATGGCCCAGTCAAATTAGTTTGGATAAGCAGGATTCCAATTTGTATTAATTATATGGATTATCAGTCACTCGCATGTGCAAAACTGCAGAAAACTTGACTGGTCGAGGACCCGAGTCACTCTGTCATCCGGCCGCACACTAGATACCGAGCCGCTAACTTACCGAATCTGGCGAGATCTGCAGCTTCCCCGTCGACTGACACATGGTCTGGCACATCTTGAGCCTCTCCCTGGAAACAAGTGCGATGTTAGAATCATAAAGACTTTCGAGACCATCTACAACACACACGACATTTCAGTTAGAAGGCCTTTGGGACCATCAATTAGAATAACCAAAACGTTGCGCTACAGAGAATCTTGTAAAATTGCTTTCAAAGAATTCGACATCTCGAAACTGCCCTGTATCTATTTTTTGAAGCCATTTTATTTCTTCGCTCGCGCTATGACTCAGGGCAACGATATTCACAACTACTAGACCAGAGGCTGGGAAAACTACCGAGTCGCCTGACATAGGCTTCGAATAAGTGAACATCCTCCATCCCAGATGGGTGTTAACTTAGTTAACTGTCCTCCCCAAGAAATAAAAGCAGCAGTCGAGTCGAGGGTTCGAATCCCAGTCCTGGCTGGTAATTTGTATCAGTTCTGTCTAGCATGTAGCGGCTAACCCCTGTTTTCCCTTGATAACCTTTGCCCAAGGCCCGAGTGGATGGGAAAATACACAAAAACCTCTTTAAAAATTACAAAATAAGTAATTATTCATGGTCGTACGTGAATTTTCCCAGGGTTAACTCCTAGACATTTTTCTGGAAATAAACAATATTTAATTTGTTCTGGTTACATTAAAAAAAAAACTAATTTTGGAATGCACGTATTTAAATGGGAAATCCGCCGTGCCAAAAACCTATAGCTTATCAAAATGTTCGTAAAGATTCCTAGATGTGTACAAATTCAGAAAATTCTCTAGTGCTTTGCCCTTTTGGCTTTTAAAGCTTTAACATTAGGAACTCTTTTGCAGAGGATTATTTTATTCGGTCATGTGATTTCAACATACCTATATTTGCATTTAAATTCTCCCGGTGTAGTTGAGATTGCCAGGGTTCGCTATTATAAATGATGTATATAACACAATGTTCCAGGTCATCTTTCCAAAGAACATAAAAGGTAAAAGGTTGTGACATGAACCTGCAAGGTTGTTCAATTTTGCCTGCAAACCGAAACCATACGTATAAAATGAAAACAAAGCAAATTATTATTTAAAATTTATTATTACAAATAATTATTTCATGAATAACCACACTCAAATTTAATAAACTAAAACATTTAGTAGTTAGAAAACATGCTTACAAGGCGGTATTAGTACAAGAATAGTCTACAGGATAGGATCATCGTGTTTTGGGGACAACGCATAAGAAAATACCGGAGTAGAACATTGTCTGTATATTGCCACAGGCACTAGCTCTCGCTGTCGCAACAATATCAGCTGCCTCACTGCATGAGGGCCTGCAATCATTGCGATACCGCCAATATACACAAGTGTTGCGGCTGGTTCAGGTCTTATAAATACAACGTCACTACAGTAGAGCCCCGCTAATCCAAACTCGGAAGGTCCGACTCCTCGTTTAGTCCGGCCATGCTGTTATTGAATATTTGTTATTGTTTACTTATCCGGTTCAGGTTTTCTCCTGTCGATGTTGTTTTACACAATTTTCTGTAAGTATTTTGATCTCAGTACTCTCTATTTAAAATTTACAGTAATATTAACATGTTGGCTGCTGCGGACCCCGATCAGGTTTTTTCTCAATATAGAAAACTCATGCAAAGTTCATGTTTAAATATGTTTGCAGTAGCGAAAGTGTTAAATCTGCAAAACTGTACATACATTTAATATTTTCAGTTTAAACTACAGTTTTATCACGTTTACATGTAATTAAAGCGTTCCTCTGAAAATCCGTTTTTTTTTCCGTTCCAAGCAAGCTACCGGTCCCATTGATGTCGGGTTAGCAGGGTTCTGTAGTATATAGCACAACTTGAGGCTGGCATTGTATCGAGACAGTCATTATGTTAGGTTAGATTCCACACATTATTCCACACTTTTCCGTTACACAGAGGCACTAACATAGTTTCTGTGACAAACAGGTTAAAAATTCGCTTTCCCTTCTAACTACCCACTGTTTGCATATCAATCCTACGTGAAGCACTGTTACCCTTCAAAACAAACAAATCAAACTCCAACAAACTGACTGACCTCAGTCGCATTTTCTCATACGATCTCCCACTGGAAAATAACAAACGCTGTAATCGTTACGTAAACTACACTATATTTTTTAGCAATGTCGCCTATAAGCTACTATTCTTGCATCCACTCCAAATCCTTAATAACCAGGCCTAACTTAAGTATATTGTAAATATACACCTGCTTAGTTGCTAAAAGTAAATGCTAATCTAATGCTTGATTTTTTAGTTTCTGTTAAATAAACCATGAGAAACCATTGCGTAAAACTACTATATTCAATAACATAATTATTCAATATTTTGCCTATATTGAATAATTTGTCATCCAGGCATTACAAGGATGATGCATAGGATACATGCAATAACCTACCCTATTCAAACAAGGATATTCGTACAATGACTGCTTCCTGCAGTGTGTGCAGACACAAAACCCAGGTTTCTTACAAGGAATAGTGGGAAGCTTATCAAGGCAACTTCACCTTTTAAATGACTTAAGTATTGATTACAAAGGACCTTTGCAATCCAATAGTATGAATCGATTGCTAACTACTGTAGATGAATACAGCTGATTTCCTTTCGCATTTGCATGTTCGGACATAACGTCTAATATGGTAATCAAGCACCTTTCAGAACTGTTTTCTGTTTTTTGTTAACAATCTTACATCCACTCAGATCGAGGTCCATCTTTTGTATCACAAGAATTAAAATCTTTTCTCCACTCCAAAGAAATAGCGACCAGTCACTCTACATCTTATAATCCTCATTGGAATGGACAAGTAAAATCATACAATGGAATAATTTGGTGAAATGTTATGCTGAACTTAAAAACAAACAAACTGGATGTCAAATATTGGGAACATGCATTACCACAAGCCCTGAATGCTATCCGCTCTTTACTCTGTACATCAACCAATGTTACACCTCATGAAAGAATGTTTAATCATCCTCGAAAGTCAGGTTCTACAATCGCCTTAACTTTATGGCTGACCACCCCAGGCCTAGTGTTTTTGAAGAAGCACGTGAGAAATAATAAATATGAACCACTGGTTGAAGAAGTACAGCTGATCGATTTCAACCCAAACTTTGCAATGGTTCAGTTCAGAGATGGAAGGCAGTCTACAGTTTCTCTTAAAACATCTTGCTCCCACCGGAAATGAAGAATCTCTCTCGTATCATGGAGATTTATCTGAAGATGAGCCATTCAACGACAAACAGCCCTGTATTTCCTTGATGATAGTAATATCACAGGAAAAGGAACACCTATCATGCAAAACCCAAAATCAACAACAGATCTTGTCAAAACCCTGATATGAACAGCTGATATGATATGATTATATGAACCTCAGTGAAATTCCAATAAAATCAAACCGAGTACGAAAGCAACTTAGTTATTTATCGGACTACGTTCTAAACTGAAGTGGTGGAAAATGCTGTGAATTATACAGTATTTCTTAGCTCTCAAAGTCATATGATAATTATATTCAACATGTCACCTGATTTATCGACCTGTTACTGTATTCATCTTTGTTTTAAAATATAAATCAGACAACAAAGTTAAAATGTGTATTAAAGCTTTTATATATTGATTTGATTTAATCTTTTTATTTCATGTATTACACACAATTCAGTTCACCAGTATTATGAAGTTTGAAAAAGAATGATTTACCAGCACTGCCAGTTAAAGATAAGATGATGACGCAGAATTTAATCTAAATTTAAAAGTTATAACTTTACTTGCAGCTGGTCATCACTACCTGAAAATGGTTGATAAATTCCACCTTTGACAGACAAGATTGGAATTTTACCCGTTGTGGAATAATGATTTCTTATTCTTAAAAAGGGGAAAAGGCAAACTGCTGCAGAGCAATTGTACTGTTACGAGCTCTATCTGCAGTCTTCGTCTGATATGTGGTGTAACCTGGTAAACACAAACTGAACTACCTCATGCAGCTAGGCTCTAATACCAGCTGCAACTCTGCTCAGTGCTGTGCGGTCTAGGGCGTTACCCTCCATGCCAAGGTGCTTCGATCGAGGGTTCAAGTCCCGTCACAGCCAGTGGTTTTTAGGTGCAACTCAAGGAGAGTCTACCGGTCTGTAGCAGAGTTGAAGGCAAGGGCAAGTCTTAAGCAATTGGTGGACACCTCGGGTGTCCAAGGTGGTCCAGATAATTTCTTTGCGAGTTGCATATCTCATGTATTGCTACTTTTTAACTATCAACCAGGTGTCTCCACTGGAAACACATCAACGATTTTTTAACTCTTCGGGCATTCAAGATAATTTATTTTAGAAGTCAACAAAACTTCAAATTCAACTCCTCCCTTCAGAGGCTTAGCACTGAACGGGTTAGTCCCTGAGCGGAACTGAACTGAAAGGCTGTTGCAGTTGTACACTAACCGTGACTTGTCGAACAGATGGTCCTGGGCGAGCGGTTTGACCTTCGGTATGCAAGGCTTGGTCCTCGGGCTGTGTAATACTCGGTCGTCCGGTGGTATCGGCAGTGCTGTGGGCCTCGACCTGGGGACAACAACACAGCGGTCACAACAACACAATGGTCACAACAACACGGCGGTCTCAACAACACAACAGTCATAACAACATCTTCCGATCCGCGAGTGGTGAGTGAGCGAGTCACTCAAATCACAAACTTTGATATTTGGTTTAATTTTGTTAAATCGTTTTTTTATGGCACAACGAACAGGGAGTGAAAAAGGTAAGGCAAAATATGTGTTAGACAACAACAAACTGTAAACATTAAAATTATAAAATAAACAGGAATGTTTTGGACAGCTATCGAGAAGGTGAAGGTTAATAAAAAAAATCACCAAACGAAGCGGTTTACAAGGAACTGTTTGATAGAACCTGTTACGAGCACGATGAAAAAGAAACGAATCTCATTCCTTGGACTCTTAATCAAAACACCTGAAGAGAGAATAAGCAACAACATCATTGAAAAGCTATGGAACAGTAAAACAGATACGTGAGGGGTGCAGATTAAATTTGAAGATAACGAGGATACCAACAAAATCAAAATTCAATTTAGGCAAAACGCTGGTGAGTGAAAATCTCACCTTTTCACTTGATCAGAAATAACTCTTAAGTGATTTTATTACCAACAAAATTTATTTTATTTTAAATAACATAATAGATTTGAAATCATATGTATGTTTTAAAACATTTCAAAATGATGTAGTACCTAGCTATTTCATAGTTAATTTGGAACCTAACTTGTTAATGAAATGTTGTTTATAATTTAATATTGATTTCAGCAGTGTTCTACGGTAATATAAAAAAAATCAGTTTAATTCAAATGCAATGGGGGAAAAACAAATTATAAGATAATAATATTAATTTCCTCACTCAAAGAGAATGATTCTTGATAGTGACTGATAATTGCGCTCAACAGGACGGAGCCTGCCTTATCTTCAAGGTCAGTTTTTTTGGAGAGGAAGTGACTAGTTATCGGGAGGATTGTTATTTTAATCACATATTTTGTTAAATGTTGTTTAGTTAAACTGTTTTTTTCCACATTAAGTTGTTTTTTTGTTACTGTCGGCATGGAATTTTTAGAATCAGAATCGACTTTGAGCCATCGATTCTTGTTTACCATTATAAGCCTGAGAATCGGTGGAATCGAGAATCGACATTTGGAATTGACTCATCCATAGAAATAACCTTCTTTTTTCCTCCTACTTGAAAGAAATAACAGAGGTAATTAAGAGAAAACTGCCAAACAATGTTAAGTTTACTTTTTGACAAAGTGGTAAGTCATTTAACCACTGCACTGTATGTTAATGTAATCACTGTACGCCGGCGCAATTGGGCGTATTTAAGGCGATTATGAATGAGTGACGAGTGTAGAATGGGTGAGATGCCTTGTGTAGCCTTGTTACTGGCTAAGACAGACTGATTCTTTAGCCAGGATCATTAATTAATAGCCCAATTGGATTGACCAATGACAGCTGGATCTGGAATCAATCCTTCATGCAATTTTCCCAGGATTTTGCTCAGGCCAACTTCAGATTATGAAGAGAGCACGCTACCCAACCTATAACGCTCCAATAAACTTTGATTTGTCAATAAAATATTCAAAGAGTAATTAAATGAATAAAAATCTCCCTATTGATTTGCCTACAGCCATTGAAAGTTTATAAACTGGTACTGTATTTGTTAACGTTTACATTTCGCTATTCGATTCGAGAGGTAAATAACATGTCAATTCACACCTCACGTGATGAATGTGACAATGCAAAAATAATCATTCTGGTAGGTCAGTTGACTGTGAAAAACTACTCTTCACTGACCCATTTAAAAATAGGTTCCTTGGTACAATGGGGATCTGACTACATATCCTCTGAGATTAAGAGTTTTAAATAGGTATATAAAACAAATCAGAATGCTACAATTACAATGAGGATTCACATTTGTTATACACGAGTCAGGAGCTGACAGGATAAAATAACTACGTTACATGGACCTTTGAGATGGGCTGGACTCCTTGACACATGGTTCACTTTCATTACGTTAACCAAAGAAGTTTATTTTCCCTGACTGTCCTCTCAGAATGTGTACTTTTTTAACAATATGTAATAATTTTTAAATTTTTTTTATCGGCCTCCACCTTCCCCAAATCCATCCACGCTCTACTGTTTATTTTTTCATTTTAATTTTTACAGTTTGTTGTTGACCAATACATTTGTTGCTTTACCAGTTATGCTCCGCTTCCTCTTCTTTGGACCTTAAAAACCGAATCAACCAAAAACCTAGTAATATTTGACCTCTACACAGTATTGCTTTGCATTTAAAATTAAATTACAAACATTTCCTTGACGTATAGAATATCAATTATTTTTCCTGACCTTCCAGAGTGTGAACTATACAGTTACACTGTGTGTCCCACGACAGTAACCCATTCTACTCTACTCCGACTCACAGTGGTTTGAAGGTCGCCGCGTTGTCTCCGAAGGTCAGGCCCGAAGCAGCCATCTGTGCATTCAGCTTCTTCAGCCTTCGTCTCTCGGCTGAGAACAAACGAGAAGCACATTAATTTCTATCACAAAGATTCAAACTGTACAGAAATGACTCCAGATGTAACGATGTCCAGAGTGCATGCCGATTCAGATGCATTTTCCTGGCGCGAGTTTCATCTGAGTCAGATATCTTGGTGGTGGCCACACTGGAGGCAGGAAATACGTCGCCGACTCAGGAATCAGGGATAGTGTCAGAAAGTGATGTGAAGTTACAGCCAGTGAAAAGAGGTGTTCGTGATATTAATAAGGTAGGGGTGAATTTGGTGAATACCGTAATCTTTTCCCTCATTTAGGCCCCAGTTTGTTATGTTCTTAATGTTCATTTCTGATTTGCATTTGTAATTAATTATAGCATAGAAATAAAACCTTGACGATACTCCGGTTAAATATTGTAAAAACACGTGTCTTGAATGTTTTGTACAAATAAAGAAAGTCAAATGTCTTAGTCAGAGGCCCACCTGTTGCGTCGTCTGACTCCCCGTTGGCTGTCGTCTGTCTCATCTCCATCTTGGGGAACAAAAACGACCGGCTGAAACCTGCAATCCAAACACAATGCATTACAACTTAATTACATATATTAATATACTAGTGGCTGAAAGGGGCCAAGCCCCTAACCATGCTCCAATAGTCTGTCTCATCTCACTCTTACTCTTAAAATGCTGAGGAAAATAAAACGAGTTTGCACGCAGCACGCTGACGTAAGGGAAGTGAATTTCCACATAAAAACTTTTAAAACTCAAAATCAGTGTAAAAACATACATGAATTCTAATTGTTATTGAAATCTGAAATTACTGATTTTTTGGCTGTTCTAATGCCCTTGGTTTCATTTACCTGCAAAGCTGAGAATACAATTTTGCGCATTATAATGTTAGGAGAAGGTGCAGTCAGCTTGAAAGTAGGCGTGAGGTTGCTGGGGATGATAAAAGTACTCTAACAAAGGAATAACAGGCTTTTCTAGTGCAAAACCCCCATAAGACAACGTACTGTGTTTAGTCGAAACATATTTTCTTTAATAACTCGGTAAATATTTATGCTAGAATGACGAGAAAGGGCTTAATACTTCGCCTCACTAATTCCCATCTTTTCACATCAAGTAATTCTACATTCAGGGCTTTTCTGACCCTTTTTGGGCCCAAAAACTCAAAATTTGAAAGATTAATCCCAAAAAAAAGGGTTTAGAGTTTTCCGATTGTTTTGCCCAACGAACTTGTCCAACTGATTACAGAAAGGAACAACCATACCAAATTTGAAGTTAATCGGACAAAAAATGTGACCGCTAGAGTGCAAACACACACACACACACATATATATATATATATATATATATATATATATATATATATATATATATACAATTTTGAACGACCCCCAAAACGTGTTCAGGGGGTCACGTTAGGAACATCTATGGTGGTCCCGGGCTTAAGTTTCACCGTGCGGATCATGCCAATAGTTCACTTTCCAAAGGAAATTCACTAACAATAGAAGTAGGAACAAATGGAAGTTTATAAACAAAGCAGACACGAATCCATATGTTTTAATGTAAATAAAGTAGACGTTTTTAAATCCACATGCTTTTCTTATAGGGGATGATCTACGTTATTTCTCGTTCGCCTGCAAATCTTTGGAAATACTATTTTTCCCGAGTTCCTGGGATCAAGACCTTTAATTTGAGCCATCTCCCGTCATCCTGTTATTTGCCAAAGTCCCACAATTTTGACTTAAAATGTTCGCTTACAGAAATATATACAAAGATATATAGTAGCCTACTCTTCACAAATAACATACACAAGCAAACTATATTCAAAACAACTAACACTGTAGGCCTACAGCAATAGACAGATGACTCTAGTGAGAATAGCCAGGATATGTATAGTAGAACCGCTAATCCATCATTAACACACCCAACATTCAAGATGCTTTATTTGGTGACTAAAGAATATTACATGTAATCCTATCAAAATTTGTATAAATAAGTTTAACAAATACAGTCAATAAATTATTAAAACTATAAAATATATATAAAATTTATAATAAAATGCGTAGTCACAGCCTTCTTCAGGAAAGTAGGTCAAAATGTAATACAGGCACCTCAATTACATCATATGATGATACTAAAATTCGTGATTTATTATTGAATGGTAGTACAATTCGATTAAAATGCATTAATGTGATACAAGGGCCTACTTACTAAAAACGTGTACAGAGCCTTTTTAAACTTGCCCAGAGGCGCCTAATGAACACATAGTGACGGCCTGTCAAACATGTTTACACTAGTGCTGTCCAACCAACACTGTGTCAAACTTGGCCTACTGAAAGGTTCCTCAAGCTGCCATTTATATCTAGTGTTGTGGTGGCGGCCACCACTCTTTAGTTTAGGAACATTAAGTTTAACGGTTCCGGTATCTTTAACTTTACAGAGACGAACATAAATATAAACATTAACAACATTATGAATACCTTACGCAGTAAAAAGTGGTCTGGAGAGAGCATTAAAGCGTCCCGTTGGTGAAGGATTAGCGGGGTTCTACCATACATGTTCTTAATACTCTTCTTTCTATTTTGAGTCATCTGTCTATTGCTACAGTGTTAGTTGTTTTAAATATAGTTTATCTAAAAATAATACAATTTAAACTGAAAATACTGAGTACCGTACACAGGTTTGCTGCAACAAGGAAGATAATAAATGTGTATTTATACAATTTTCCATAACAATCATTAAAATTCACCAAGAACGTTTTGAAATAATATGATTTTGTTATGGGAACGTTTAAGTAACCAAGCCGTTAATCTTTTAGAGAAAGAAAAAAATTTGCCCCCATGCGCCAAAATAAGGGTTTTTGAGGATAAGTAAAAAATGGGTACTTTGGTATTATACGGATGCCACCCTTATACAGCGCGCTGTGGCAGTTATGTTAGGATGGGTTATCATAAAAATGATTGTAGGACTTTCCTTGTTTTGTTACAAATCGAATGATACCTGATGAGTCATACTTCAGGCCGCCAAACCCCCTCCAAATAGGCCAAGGTCAGGTCGTTGACCGGAGCGCGCGCATCACCTGTCACCGCCTGTATCTGGGTCAGTGTCATGAGTGATTTATTGCCGTGACCACGTTACATTTGTTTTCATAATCAGTGACGTTCTTTTGGTGTGGGATTTACTTCGAAATGAAGAGGAAACCGTACGTATTTTTATAATAACCCATCCTAACATAACTGCCGCAGCGCGCTGTATATTTGGCGGAGTACATGTGGCGATCGGGTGTGGCTGCTAGCGGCGGCGACGCATTCAACACGATCCTAGCGGACATCGCTGTCTTTTGGGAGGCACAACACAAAGACCGCTCATCAGAATGATGTAAAATTTGTACAGTAAGTCAATAAAAGTACGTTTTTTCGAATTATGTAGTTATCCTTTGTATCCGGTAAAAATTTAACCTCCAAAAATAGTGGCATCCGTATAATACCAAAGTACCAAAAAATGTGTAAAATAGCATCCCTTACTGAGTGAGAAGATTTTTAAAGGTTTTAAAAAGAGAAGATAAATGTGCAAACTAGAGGTCTCTACAATGATCCTATGAAACATGGCAGCTAATTTATTTATGTATCTAAGTTAATGTTTGGTGTGAAGGGTTGCTATTTACAATGACCGTTCATTCTCTCCACATATTCGAAGCAGCCACATACATAAAACAAAATTTGTTTCCTAAAATTACGTAGTCACAACCACGACACCAGACACTGACACCTTTATACTGAACAATACAAACTAACACTTTCTGAAAGAAACCCAAATTATGCAGGCCTAAGTTACACATTTTTCAAAAACTACTTGACCAGCATTTAAAGAAAATTAGTAAACTACAAATTAAAAAAAAAGAAACTGAAACTTTCATATATCAACGAGGACTTCTATGACCAAGAATATTTTATAAATCCGGGTACAATTTCATCTGCGGAACGATATAAAAACCAAATAAATTTGTTAGATGCGGTAGTATTGATTAACTTATTTAGGTTTATTCGGTTATGGTTTTGGTTAAAACATATCTTCATCTTCAGTACCATCTTTCAAGACGGCCTATGAAGAAGAGGATAAGTAAAAGATGTGGGTGGTGTGTGTGTGGTTTAAATTTTTGTCCAGATAATAAACGTTGAATCCACTAATACTTAAACATGTAAGTATTAGTGAGCTTGATGCTCACTTAAAATTTTGTGATCATATAGATAAGGTTACTGGGAAACTTAGTTCGTGTCTGTTTGCTCTCCGAAAGCTTGCTCAATTTGCCAACACTGATGTTTTGCTTACGCTTTATTATGGCTGTTTTTACCCACATCTTAGATATGTTGTACCTATTTGGGGTTTTGAGAATTCAAGGACGAAATCGATTTTTCACCTACAGAAAAAAGCCCTTCGGATAATTTTTGGACTCAAAAGGAATGAATCCTGCAAAACTATTTTTCGTCAGAATAAGATTCTTACTTTCCCTTGTTTGTATATATTTGAAACCATAATTTTTTACAAAAAATATTCTTCTACAATTTTCTTCAATAGTTTTTCTTCCAAATACGCACTCCGCCCACGGTTAAACATTCCAATTCAAAAGCACAGGACAACCTTTTTTCAACGTAACGTGTCTTTTAACTGTATTAAGCTTTTTAATTCTTTGCCTTTTTTTTAATTCTTTAAAGTAAACCTCCCCCTGAAACAATTTGGAAAGCGTCTAAAGGAGTTTCTTACTGATAAAACATATTATAGTATCTAATTTCCTTAACCAGTAACATATATTTTGTTTTATTTGTACTATGTCTTGTTATAAGAATATTGCATTTTTAATTGTAGTAGGCTACATGTTTGTAACACTGAATCATGCCAATGCTGTTTACACTGTTTTATGGCAATAACGACAATTTGATTTGATTTGATTTGTAATGCCAAGGACAACCACTGTATAGAAAATCGTTCTCATTTTATGATCTTTCAACATGCTACAGTACCAGAAAGCTATTTCCTAAGGGGAACCTTTTAAATTTGTTGATTTGTTTGGTTTTTAGATTTATGTTTGTAAATAAATTATTTGTTTATGTACCGGTAACGTCTAGGCCTATTCCATTTTTATTTTAAGTTTAATTGAAAAACAAGCTAAACCAAACAAATGTGACATTATAACTAATATACAGACGATAAAATATTATACAATCGACCTTAATCAATATAAAATCAAACAATTCTATTAGGTTTTTTAACCGTTCCGCTTATAAAAGTGTACTCACGAACCCCACTAACTAGGCCTAGGCCATATTTCTTGGATCCCAAACCTGCTTCAGAAACTAGGCCTAATTAACCTAACCCCCATAAATGGCTAAAATAGTAGCAATTTTGACGCCTCCAGTGCTCTTCAAGAGGGGAGTTGGTGAGAAGAGGATAATAAGTCAAGTAAGATGATCTGGCCTACGTGGACTAGATCTATGAAGTTTTACTTTACAATAAGTTTTAAAATGTCAATCATAGCACACACTAACTTGGCTTCTACAAAATCAGATAATAAAACAAAGTTAAAAGGAGGAAAGTATAGGCTTGCGACAAAATTAAACTTCAGTTAGGCTACTTTGGCCACTCCAACTAGGCTTAGTAAAGGACAAAAATCTGTTAAAAATGTTTTTGGCTTACATGTAAAATTGTAAAACTTAAGCTGACGAAATAATAATTATATTATTAAATGGCGACTTAACAAAAATCATTATGAAAGACCTAAGGAAACAAATACTTATAACTTGCACTTACTTCCTTGGACAAACTGATCAGAATTTGAGGAATTTCCCTGATCCGCCATGTTTCTCCTAGTTAAATCTTGAAACACAAGAATAATTTAAACCTGGTAGTAGCTTAAAACAAGGAAAAGGCGATCTTCTAGATAATGTGTGCACTCGATTAGGGGGTTCAGCTACTCAAAACTAACTCTAATCTTCATGGAAATGTGTCCAAAAATAACTTCAAGGAATACCATTTCAATTTGGCAGAACATTTACAAAAACACTAACTTCACCATAATACACGACAGACAGACAATCCAATTTCCAATACCACCTAGCAAAACATATGACCTTTCTTGATACTTGATATCGTTAAAGGAAAACAACAAATAATTTGGTATACTATACAAAAACTCGAATAGAGGGATTTTAAACGAGGTCTTTATCTTTTATCCATACATCTTAATAAATAATATTTTTACTATATAGTTAGTCGATATCATATAATTAGGGGTCCTACCCTTCTAGATATCCCATATAAGCCCACTTCAAGTAGTGTTTGGTATCGATATTCGATATATAGGAACTATCGATATTTTAACGCCAATAGTCGATATTTTTTGTATCGATATTTGGCATCCGATGTATTTACAGTATCGATATTTTCTTACGATATATATCGTTAATACTAATTTTTAAATATATACTTAAGTATATTATAAAATGTATCCTAGTTCAGTGTACTGTTTCTTTTCTTTATTTGCAGGATTTTTTGGCATGTAAAAAAATGTACTAATAATTCAAATAAATGATTAATTCTGTATCACCTACATGTATTCTTGTATCGTAAAACAATATTACAGTGCATGATCCTACAGACTGAAATGATTAAACACCAAACTAAAGAATAATAATTTATCGTTAAGAGTCAGGCCTATACTATTTACTGTATAGGCTACGGAATATCTATGAGGTAACGAGAATTTCACGTACATTTAAGAATGTGAAATCCTTTTAAGAGGCAACTAGGTTACAATTTATGTCCATCCCATTTTTATTTCCAACAATTGTTTATTCCAATTTCCTTCAACAAATAATGTTAAATTAAAGCAGTAATGACTGTGAGTTTGCGTCCTATAAACTATAGTTTGGTTAAAAAGCTGATATTTTCCACAGTGACATTGGTAATGGTCATGAAATAGCCATTTTATGTCTGAGGTTCAAAAATAGGGGTACAAAATTAGTTTTTATCCAGATCTTCAACAAATTGTACTTTATTTTGTTGGCCTACAAAGCAGGTTATATTTAGTATCGATATTTTACACAATATCGATATTTTTGCCTCGATGTATTATTGGGTTATCGATGGTCCCTGCCCGATGTTACTATCGATATCAATATCGATATTTTCTTTCGATATCCAAACACTAACCTCAAGTTTATATTACTGGCGAGGATAGCTCTTAAAATACAGTGAAATTATCTTTAAATTGAAGGGAGTGAAGAATAACAAATACAAAATTAAATTAAATTACTAAATGAAAGTTGAAAGTCGGTGCCAGACCACTTGATTTAGGCGTGTCGTTATAAAATCAGTATGACTCCATTCCACATAAATAATCTTCTACTTAATTTTTTTGTGACTACTCCAATAATTAGGACATGGACAGAGTTTAAGAATGGACTACAAAGCGGCACGCATAGGGTCTCACACAACACAAATGCCAGATGATAAAACCTTAGATCACAAAATAAAAAAGTATTTATGTGAACCACCGACGTAGCCTATTGTACCTTCAGCGTCGGATTTAGGAGCTGTGGGCCCCTAGACTCAACCTGTAGTGAGGGCCCTTTTTGACGTCCAGATTTGTGACCTTTTTATGCTTGTATGAGGCTCTTGTGTATGGTTATATGTGCTGCAGGCCCCCTTTGTGGCGTGGGCCCCTAAGCGCACGCCTTTGTATTGACTTAATCGTTGACTAAGGCGGTAGATGGAGTAGGAGTTCACCTCCCAATAATCCAGATTCAAGAATTACCGGCTGATCCTAGGGGTCTAAAGATCCTAAATCCGGCACTGACCCATTCTCAAAACCACATTTAATTATTGTGGCAACAGGGCCGGATTTAAGGGTGTTTGGCCGCTAGGCTAGTCTGGCGGTGAGGAGCAGTAGTTCTACAAGTCGCCACCGCGCGCCGCTAGGAAGACAACTCGGGCAGTGCTGTCGTGCTGTGAGTGTGTGTGATCTGGCTGGGGGGAGAGAGGAGCGCGTTCTCCTCATTTCTCCCCCTCCCCCCACGCAGCACTGTCTTTTCGTCTACTCGCTTCTTCGTCGGTCCGAGGCACACGGTACACAGCCCCGGCCCCGGCCCGCGGCTCGACTGGTACAGTAGTAAACAGTAGTAGTAGGGTTGGGTTGCTTACTATTTTCCACTGATGTGCCTTTCAATGTCGCCAACAACTAATCTTAAATATATTTTTATTTTGAGCGTTCGCTTTATAGTTTTGATGAGTACATTTCTTGTAGCCTGTACAGATTTTATCATAAAAAATGTTTGACAAGGTTGTGAGCACATTTAAATACAGTGGAACTCGGATCGTTCGAATCTCAAAGGACCGCAGTAATAAAATTCGAACTATCCAACAAATTGAATTTTAATTATAGAGTTTCGAATTATCCTATCTTTACTGTATTAAAAACAAATAACATTATTTATTATAATAACCATTAATTATAAATATAATACCCCCGTCGCAGCAAACCTGCGTACTCAGCGAATTTCCAATGCATACATATGTGTTTCACTACCACATAAAGCCACTTACCATGTTTCATAAAAATACATAAATAAATAATTGATCTATAACATTTTTTTATTCTCCATAAGAATAACATTAGGGCTGAGTACGCAGATTTGCTGCAACAAGGAACACAAAATATGTGTTTTTATGCAATTATCAACATAACTCAACCAGGTGAAGCTACATACTAAGTTTTATTAATTTATGCTCATAGTTAAGGGAGATAAAAAACTTTACTTATTCTCCATAAGAATAACATTAGGGCTGAGTATGCAGGTTTGCTGCTCCTGGGATAATCAACAAAAAATCAATTGTTTGTGCAAATATCAATATACCAGTACAGTACTACGAGAAGTCACATACCAAGTTTCATCAATATACATTCATAAATAATCGAGATATCAAATTTTATTTATTCTCCATAAGGACATAGACTAACTATAGTAGTTAGTCTATACTGTTATGTACTATACTGTAGTTAGTCTATGATAAGGATAACATTGGACAACGTACTGTGTTTAGCACTTTGAATATCTCTGCAACGGTTGGACGCAAAATCACAATTTAAACACCGAAATGATTGTTTTGTATAGCTGAATCGATTTGTAAAAGCAAATGTGAAGTTTACGTTAAAATGAACTGAGGAAAAGCCAAAAACCTTTTTCCCATAAGATTAACATGGGAGATTTTATGAGCACGTTTTTTGGATTTTCTCCGCAACCACTTAACTTAGGTTAATAATTCAAAATACTATATTATTTTTTTTAAGCTCTATAAAATGCTCAAAACCAAAATTGAGTGTTTTAAAAATTTTAGGGTGAAAAGTGCAAAAAACTGATTTTTGGAAAATTTAAAACCCCCATAAACCCTCCTTCCCATGGTCCGATTTTTCTGGTTTTCGAACTTAAAGTAATGAATGTCACTTTTGCAAATTTCATCGAAATCGGACGTTTTTTACTCAAGTTATCGTGTTAACGGACACATATATAGATATATATATCAGGGTTGGTGAAAAGTCCCGGGACGGCTTAATACTTTTTTAACCTTTACAGATGGAGCTATACAAGTTGGTACACTGTTACTGGGCATAAAACACTATTTTATTACAATTTCAATGAGCCGCTACCACCTCAGGGGGACGGCTACAAGGAGTCGGAAGAAAATCTTAAATAGAAGCATAGGTTGATATGCACATCAAATTAAAGATCTTTATTATTAGAATACAATGCCGCAAATCCGACTTTAAACGGACAACCGAGCCTAAAATGACAGCTATTAAAAGATGGCTGAAATTTGAAATGTTGATAAGTAGCTGTGTGTAATCTAATGTAACACATTTAAATTTTGCATTAAAATGTAAAATTACATTAATGTAATACATTTCAATTTAATTTGCAAAAATTTACTCTCCTAGCTAATAAATTACTAAACCGATTCAAAACTTCAGCACATAAAAATTTCAAATTCAAGCCATCTTTGAATAGCTGCCATTTTGGGCTCGGTTGTCCGTTTAAAGTCGGATTTGTGGCATTGTATTCTACTAATAAAGACCTTTAATATGATGTGAATATCAACCTATGCTTCTATTTAAGATTTTCTTCCGACTCCTTGTGAGCCGTCCCCCTGAGGTGGTAGCGGCTCATTGAAATTTTAGTAAAATAGTGTTTTATGCCCAGTAACAGTGTACCAACTTGTATAGCTCCATCTGTAACGGTTAAAAAAATATTAAGCCGTCCCGGGACTTTTCACCAACCCTGTGTATATATATATAAATTTGAACGAATAGTGTTTTTGACATCTGGGTATATCAAAACAAAAAGTTATTATGGTCTCGGGCTTAAGTCTTACCATGAGACCTACGGTAATAGCTTCTTCCCTATAAGGGAAATTCGCTAAAATGGTTTTTAATTTTATGAATTACAATTTTACAAATATATTTAATCATAATACATTGATCTTGTTAATTTCTACAAATACTGTATTAAATAAATGTATAGAGTGTCCCGGAACTATTCCATAAAATCTTTTTCCATAAATATACAATTGTGGAATATTTTACTCCAATCACCAACATACTAACCTTTGTTAGATGTATTTTTTACCGCTATTGTTGGAGTTTAGTATCCGTTTGTTGTTAAAGCTAAAGAAGAATTTGTTATTTATTGTTACAAAGTAAAATTCAGGCACGATCAGGGGCGGATCCAGGGAGTCACATTGGGTGGGGGAAATACCCGGTTTTTTTGGGGGGGGGGTATAGAATACCCCTCAGGGGTGGGGGGTCCGGGAGTCCTCCCCGGAAATTTGATAAACATTCCATATCAATAATAATTTGATCGGCTGTAAAGAATAGCCGAACGCGCTTTATTGACCAACACTTGTGTTATCGGCCTAAAAAGACGACTGTCTTGAATTCATGGACCAAAATCGTGGTCGCCGCAATTCATGGTCGCCGTAACTTTTAAACCAAAAACGACAAGTACGCATAAACTTAGTTAATCGGCCAAAGAAAACCGCAATAGTTTTCACTATCGGACTTTTGCCCGAACAAGTCATCGGATCGAGCAGGGAGCAGGGCACGAAGGTAGCTAAATTCATTTTACAGCATATTACCATTGACTATATACATGAGTCATAAATACGACCGCAAACTTTGTTATTGGCCGAAAATTGAGTACACACCGTATTTTATGCCGGAAATGTACTTATTCGCTCAAAAACGGCAATCGGACCACATTTTCCCAGCGAAAAATGAAGCCGGATTCCGTTTTATAGGCCCGAACGACTACCGGAACGTATATTTTACAAATACAATCGGCGATTCGACCCCGTACCACCAATGAACGCCTATTTTTACTATTTACTGATTTATAAAACATATACACTCAAATAAAAAATATACACTGCTTGGAAAATAATTGGATTTTATGGTTCTCTTTATTTATTTACAAAAAATTTAAAAAATTTTAAATTAGAATATTTAAAATTTAGAAAATTTTAAATTAAAATATTAAATTATTAGAATTATGTATTAAATTAAATATCAGAATTTACACTTCAGCTGAATACCTTATCTGGCTATAAATATTTGTGCCAAAGTTATGGGACATATGAAATATAATAAATAGACGGGGGTATTTATTTATGAGTCATCTGTTCTTGCGATGTACTACATATTTATTAGAATAACGCACCTGTTTATTAAAATAATACCCCTGTTGCAGCAAACCTGCATACTCAGCGAATTTCCAATTGAGATATAAATGTCATAATACTACATGAAGCCACGTACCAAGTTTCATAAAAATATATTCACAAATAAGTGATATATCAAATTTTAATTATTCTCCATAAAAATGGGTTTTTATGCTAATATCAATATAACTCAACTAGGTGAAGTCGTATACCAGTTTGTATTAATTTATGTTCATAGTTAAGGGAGGCAGAGCATTTAATTATTCTCCATAAGAATGGGCTGAGTACGTAGGTTTGCTGCTAAGAGAGCCATTGGCAAAAAATTTTTTTTAGCAAATATCAATAGACCACAACGAGATGAAGCTGTATACCAAGTTTCGTCAGTATACGTTCATAAATAAGCGAGATATAACAATTTTCTTTTCCTCCATAAGAATAATTTTAGACAACGTACTGTGTTTAGCACTTTCAATATCTCGGTAACCAATTGACGTAGAGGAATGATCAAAATACCAAATTGTGTGTTTTTTAAGCTGAATCCAATGGTGAAAACTAAAATTTGACTATTTCAAAAATTTTATGTAAAAAGTTCAAAACCCCATTTTTTTGGGTAAAAAACCCCCCAAAAGGAATGTTATTTTTCGTTGTGGTCTATTGATATTTGTACAACAAAATACAATTTTTTACTGATGGTTCCTGTAGCAGTAAACCTGCAGATCAGCCCCAATGTCATTCTTATGGAGAATAAGTAATGTGTGGACAAACCCATTGTTAAAACACTGTGATTGTTTATTTTTTATTAATTTACTATACCACACATATTTTTGTTAAGAACAATCTATGCTGAACACATCAGTGGCGAGGAAGAAATGTAGTTAATGGGAGATAATTTTGAAAGAGGGTTAAGACTGATATTATAGATTAAAGATTTGTTACAGTTTATATTTGTCAATAAAACGTTTTAATTTTTAATCGGATTTATTTTTTATCCAGTATTCTTAATGCATACATATTTTGCATAAAGGTTTTTATAAATTATATGAGAAATACAGTTTTTATTTTTTAACGATTTTAAAGGAGTTTTAGTAAACTAATTGTAAAAAGTCAGCTTGTTAATTTTGCACTACAAATTTAAGAATAAATCACCAGTTATATGTTGAGAATGAAATTTTACAACATAACCAACAAAACAAATTAGTTGGTTCAATACCAAAAAAATTAACTTTGGTTGAAAAAGCCAGTTTGTATGACAATTTTTGGCCAGGTCCTTTTTTAAAAAGTCTATTGTACTTTGCCACATAATGAAGTGTTACATCAAATAATTGATTTAATATAGCTGTTACATTCTTAGTTCACGATTATGTTTAATCTATAACGATAGTGTGATTACCGTACTTTGTCTTGTATTTGGGATATTTGAAACAAGTCTCACCTTTAATCACCCTAAATGGTGTTATAAACCATTTATGGACCATTCCTCAACCATATTTGAATGTTGTAAGTTTATTCCAGGTTGTTAGTGCCAACAACATAATAGTTAATGCTGAACAAACATTATAAGATTATAAAAGTCCACAGACTATTCTCATAAAGTATCCATTTACAACATTCTGTGACCATTCCCAGCAAAACATACATGCTTATGTATAACATACATATTTTTGTATTTAATTTATTTTCAATCATCCTATAATTCACAGTATCGAACAAACACAGTACGTTGTCTTATGGGGGTTTTACATTAGAAAAGCATGTTATTCATTTGTTGGTGTACTTTTATCATCCCCAACAACAGTTTGTTGTGTCTACTGGTTTCATTCAATCATTATGGTTTGTTAGTGTTATGTCTGTATTATTTGTGTGCTATCATTTCCAATACTTTTCTTCTATAAGTGTTTTGGCTTAGTCCAGTTTGTTTTTAAAATATGCAGTATATCATTTATGTAGTGTAATTATAACCAATCTGTTATAATGGACAGCGACATTTTGCCATGTTTTGTAAATATATTGTTGTGTAAATGAATATATATTGTGTGAATGTTGTGTAAACAATGTGTATTGTTTTGCAAATATTTCACATTCAGTTATTGCACAAGGGGTTTGGATTAGTTTTTCAGGTAGTACAATTTTGTATTGTCTATCAGCCTATTATTAACCGTATATAGTCACCTACCATAACGAAAAGGTTGTTTTCCTTTTCCTTGTTGCAACCTATTTGTTATTTGTGGTTTGTATAGTTACACAGCTAAAATGAAACAAATGTTCCTCAGTTTATAAGCAACGCCGGCGATTATCAGGACAAAAATATTTAATCGTTGTCGATATATGGTAACGGTATGTTATGCTAGTTGTCGTTTATTTTTTTAACAGGGTTTAAACTAGTGAAATATTATAGTGACAGGTTGGATTAAGTCATAATCACTTCTACAACATAGGGCAAAGTATTAGACAAAGAGTCATCAAAATCAGTGCAACTGCTTTCCCGTGAAATACGAACAAAACACGTCCTTGAGCGTTACCGAAGGACAGACAGACGGATAGAAATTGAGAAAAGACTTGTTTTGGCTCCCATTGGGTGTAAAACGCGAAAATATGCAAAAATGTCATAATTCCAAGCAATGTACAGACAAAACTTTATTTTTTGTATATAGATATCCTCTCTGTCTACTTATGTAATTTATTACCAATCTTCTCTCAAAGTTTTAAATAAGAACTACACAGCAACTGTTTATAGAATAACTATTCTTAAGTCATCATCTGGTTCAATATAAATAAATGCTTTGCCCATAAGAAGAACATAGGATCTTTAAAACCCCGTGGGACAGAGTTCTAAGGTGATTTCCAAAATATCAATTAAACCTAAAAACTTCTAACGTACATATAGAACATAGAAAAAATGTTTCATCGAAATCAGTGCAGCCGTTTCCCTGTGAAAAGCGAACAAAACGTGACCTTAATCGCACGAAATCACGTTTTTGAGCGGCCGCCATTCTTTTTCCAAAAGGCGTATGACAGTTTAAAGTAGCCTAAAACCTTCTCACGCATATATAGATCAATGAAACAAAGTTTCATTCATGTCAGTGCACCCGTTTTCCCGTGAAAAGCGAACAAAAACCCGTCCTTGAGCGTTACCAAAGACAGACAGACGGACAGATAGACAGACAGACAGATAGACAGACAGAAATTTAGATAAGACTTGTTTTGGCTTCTTTAGGGTGTAAAACGTGAAAATATGCAAAAATGTTATAATTCCAAGCAATGTACAGACAATACTCTAATTAAACTAGTCCGATATAGTTTAATAATATATATATATATATATATTTTATTAAACTATATAAATACAAATTTTATTATAAACTATATATTAATATATATATATATATATATATATATATATATATATATTTTATTAAACTATATCGGACTTTATTAGAGTAAGTTCTGACATACATCAAGGATAAGGTACAACCAAAATTGTTTAGTGGCAGTTCAAAGACAGTCGCAGCCCCATGTCGCGGCCGCAGTTTCCCGCGCCGGCCACGCCTCGAGCTCTCCCAAAAATATGACGTGACGCCAAAACTGGTGGAGGAGCAGTACGGCCTGTATCTAGTAGGGCATTGGCTGCGCCTTGCCTTTGATCTCAGCGGCCTCCACCCAACCCCAAAAGAGCGATTGCGAGATGCACCATTCGAAACGTTTCGATTGTTGTAGCCATTCGAAATGTTACCAAATATTTAGTATGCATTCGCTGATCATAATTGAAATGCATCATGTTTATAATACTTAATAATAAGTAAATAAGAATTATATAGATTGGGAAGTCAATAAACGCTAGTAAATTTTCGAAATCAAAATCAAAATCCATTCGATTGCATCATCGGAAACATTCGAAACGCAACCATTCAACAACCGAATCCTCTCGTAATCGTGCATCAATACTTCGGAATCACTCGTTTGTCTCCGTCTCTCTTCGTGGCGGTGCGGCCTTCGGAACCGCTCGTTTATTTCCGTCTCTCTTCGTGAACTACGTTACCATCATCGATGCTAACGCCACCATACCAGGGCTACCCTGAACTACGTCGGGAGCCAGATTAAAAGTGCTACGCAAAGGCCCATAAGGTGCAATGTCTATACTGTAGTTAGTCTATGAAACAAGTCACCAGCTTGCTGGCCTGGGCGATAAGGACCCGCACCATCGACTGCGCCTAGGGGCCCCACAGCTCCTAAATACGGCGCGGCGCTCTGTGGCAAGTTGACATCACAACAACGACGAGATTGTTATTCAAGGTTACTTGTCAGCGAGTATTATATTGCGTGGTTACTTGACTTATGTAATATATTTTTATCTCATTTTGATTTAAATAAGTCATGTATTTTTACTTATTTTTTGTTTATTTGCAAATAGTACTCGTGATTATTGAGGTAAATTCTACCATCCGTTTACATATCTAGAGGTCTTGTCTCGAGTGAAAAAAGTGCGACCAATATGGTTATAACCAAAAATAATAAATTTTAAGTGGTATAAGAGTAAACAAGCTTTCTATAATGGATTATAATGTTACATGCTCAAGAAAATCATACATTATACTTAGAATTATGAGTGATGTAGTTTATTACGAAATCTTTTATTTCCTGTGAAAGCATCCATAAAAGAAAAATAATGAGTAACGAAGAGAAGCAGAAGAAGCAGATAGGATGACAGCACTGTCAGCAGCAGACGGCAGACAGTATTTTTTTTAAGTTTCAAAATTCAAATTCATATTCTTAATTAACATTTCATAGACCTAACATAAACATAATAAGTAACTGCTGTAATCTGGGCGTTATCCGTATCCGTTCTGCGCTGACAAGGTAAATATCATTGACTATTGTAATATTTACAACTCAACCTCATGCACAAGGAAGGTATGTTTTTCCTGTGGGGTTGTCTTCTGCATACTTGGAGATAGAAGCCTTATCATTATTTTTCAAATTATTCACAGTCCACTTCCTCATAATCTTTTCAGCTTGCAGAGTTAAAGAAGGTATTTTTACTGACTTTTTCGCCTGGACAGATAGGTAGAATTTTCTTACATCTGTTCCAGGGGAAGTCAACTAACCAATACTCATGGAAAGCCGAATACTCAACATATCCAAAGTATATACTCGAACACCGTGGCGTTAAGGTTTGTTTCCACTATGCCCCTCTGATTCCTTGCAATACTGCATGTAACATAGGATCTCAACGCGTCTTGCAGCTTGTACCATGCACTTTTCCTCTGTATTTCCACTATCCATATGCCATTGCTATCAACAAAAATCCGTCAGAGCGACATGTACCATGCGACAAATGCATGCTGCTGGCGTCGCTGCAGCCGTTATTATCTTAAGTCGGACAAAATTTAGGAAAATACCTGATATTTGGATTAGTAATTTGCCTACTTGGAAGAAAGATTAGTAGGTGACGTAGTTTTGAGTGATGTTTGTGAACTTGATAGAGGTAGACTATTCAAAATTTTCACTTGGATGTCAACATGATTTTAACCTTTTGCTGGGTATGATAAATGTAAAGAGAAGATACTATTTGAGGATAATATAGGAAAATTAATTCATTTTTGGACAAAGTCCAATGTAGAGAAAACAATGTTCGAATGTCACCCAAAACTTTTTTAGAACAATTTAAACCTAAATTTATACTTCCTTTTCTAAATAAAAGGTGAACGAACAAAATTCCAGGAAAACTGAATAAGTGACTTGCAAACAAGTGTGCTAATTATTTTTCTAATACAGAATTAATAAACAATTGAACAGCAGAAGGCTTTATCAAAATGTAATGAAATATATTTAGCCTACTTGGAAAATATTGTTTTGCAGTGCAATGTGTGGTCTGTTTAACCTTTTCAATGCTATGGACCGAATGATATATCGTCTTTTGAATCTGTTATCAATAAACACTGTTACTGCTTCATAAGTGATTGTACCGTTAGGCGCTCAGTCTGCAGTCTGAGTCTGACATGTAGTGAAACCTGGTAGACACAAACTGAACTACCTCGTCCAGTGCCTAGGCTCTAATACCGCCTGGTCCACTACAGCTGCTAGTCTGATCAGTGGCTGTGCGGTCTAAGGCGTTACCTTCCCGGCCGGGGGTAACACTTGGATCGAGGGTTCGAATCCCGTCACAGTCGGTGGTTTTTATATGCAACTCATGGAGAGTTCACCTGTCTGTGGCAGAGTTGAAGGGGAGGGCGGACCTTGAGCAAACGGTGGATGGCTCGGGTTCAAGCTGACGGGGTGGGTGGATTCTTTGTGAGTTGCACATCTGATCAGGGGTTTTGCTACTTTTTACCTATCCTTTACTGTGTGTGTGTGTCCAGCGGAAGTACGTTTTTATTAATTTTGACTGTTCAGGCGTTCAAGACATTTAAAAAATTAACAAAACATCACAGATTCAACTACTCCTTTCAGAAGCTTAGCGCTCAAAGGGTTAAATTTTACTCCGATAAAATGTTGTATTCTAGTTTCTGTTCAGTTCGTAGCAGACTATGCCAAGGTCACGCAGGTGTGAGCTGCTGTACCGTATTTGGTATGACGCGATGTAACATATGTTCTCTATGGAGTGAAATTAAATTATACAATGGGTTTTGTGGCAAATATCATATCCCAGTACTTTACAAAACTAAAATTCACAACGCTGAACTTCTAGTGTATTTCAAGTATATTTGATTAAACATTTTTTAATTTTCATTCAAAATACTTAATAAATTTCGCAATCAAATGGACAGAAATTCTTTCGTTGAAGAACGAACCATTAAGAGTATATTTCCAGCTGTTAGAAAATTTTGTCATCCACTTCGATCGATACTTAAGACTTAGATATACTTAGAACGTTACTGTGTGTTATATGTGAGAGGGGAATAGAAATAAAAACAGTACGTGTATGGCTTATTTTTGACATTTGGACCAATTGCAAACGCGTTTTCAACCAATTAACATAAGGGGGGGCTCCAGTCTTCTTCAACTACCTACTTCTCCCGTAAGATCAATTATGATCAGCTGTTTGAATTTTCATCAGCTCAAACCAATACATTGACCAAAGTGAATGAGCATAAAAATAACACTGGATTGGCATTTTGACTCCCTGTGGAGGAGAGCCCTATGGGAATTTCTTAAAATACAACGTTAAAAGGCCACCCCCTATGGGAATTTCTTAAAAGGCCATCCCTCTTCAACGGATTGTCCAAAATTGATGATATATGTTCAATTTATATAGTAGAGCCTTCATAAATATGTACCCGGAAAGCGATTTCAGTAAGCTACGTTTCGATACCACAAGCAGTGTACTCGTAAATACTGAATTATTTGGAATTTTGTTGAACAATAATTATCTCAAGATTTTGCTCACTGAAATCACTTGTTATTCTTTTTCTCTTTAAAATGAGCCATCAATCAACGATATTGAATAATCCGTTGAGGTGGTCAGGCTTTGAAAGTTAACCTGCATTGGCCTTACGGGGCAAGCAGGTACAAACGCAAAATGTTTTGTGATTCCACTTTTAATTACAACAAAGGATTTATACACGCAAACAACCCATTCTTCTAGGCTAATATTTAGGCAGTCTCCACACTGGTGCGACAGACATTTTTTGTGCTAGTCGCATGCTGCCAGTTGCACCGGTGTGGAAGCTAAGCGATGCGAGTTACATAAAGAAGTGGCACTGCAGCTCATTCGAGAGCAAGATATCATCTATACTGCTAGCAGTGGTTATTAGAAGAAGACACACATGTTGACACCATTCTTTTGTATTTTTTGCAAATGTGAATAAAGTTTTATTGATTGATTGACGACGTCAGTCTAAAGTGGAAATACCTCGACAATGGTGGCCCCACCGTACTAGTCAGGAAACGGAGGGGATTGTAGCCAGTTTGTTCTAACACAACGATTAAACGATCAACCTGAGAAATTTCAAATGTTACGCAAAATGGAACCCGTTACGTTCAACAGTAAACTTGTAAGACGCTTAAAAAAAAAAATATATATATTTTAATAAATCATTCCCCAATAGTTTTAAAAATTTTAAAAAGATCGGTGAATGTTTTAATTTAAAATTAATTTATAACCAATATCGCTGCTCTTTATTGGAGATGAGCTTAAAAAGAGTTTGAAAATAGAAGAACACAACTGTCGACAACCCATAAGTGCTGAAGAAAGACTAACAATATTTGTACAGTCTGGAGAAGACGGATCTGCGAATACTCGCCCACTCGGCTTGCTACTACGAAGTTGCGCAACGCGGTTTGGAGCAGCACGTGCGACCGGCACGGACGTAGCGCGACGCTCCTGCCTCTTCATTGTGACAGCTCCAACTCAGTAACACAGGTCGGTTTTCACATAGCGTGCGACTAGCACACAGGTCACCGGATCGTTGTGATTCTGCTCCCTGTGAACTGATAACGAGTTGGCACAGCCCACTGACGTGAGGGAAGCGAATTTCCGTATTACAAATTTGTTTAAATCAAATAAACACGGGTCTCATTTTTCTGGAAAATGGGAAAAATTGGATTTTTGGCTGTTTTATTGCTCCTGGTTCTATTTAAATGCAATTTTGGGATGGCAACGTTGTGCATTATAAGGTTAGGAAGAGGTCCCATCGGGATCAAAAGAAGGTATGGGGGTTTTAAGGGTGATAAAACTACAAGATATGAAAAGTAGCCTTTTCCAATGTAAAATTCCCATTAGACAACATACTGTGTTTAGTCAGATTGCCTTTTCTTTAACGACTCGGTCAATACGAGTCGCCTTGCAGCGAGTCAGGATAAGGTCATACCTCAAGCAGTCAACCAGGACGGCTGCTAGAAGGTTGTTACCCTCCGGCTATCTGTGAAAAATTCAAACCGACAAGGGCGCTGATTGTCGACCTTCCCTTCAACTTAAAGTCATGAATGTCACTTTACACATTTGTGCCAAATTTCATTGAATATATAGGGTACAAAACCCCCCTTTGGATAATGTGATCCACCTGGTTTTCAAAATCGTTCAAATAAATGCTACTATAAATATCCGTGCCAAATTTCGTCAAAATTTGACCACATTTCATTCAAAAATTTATATGTTTGCCAACAGAACACTATACTGTACTTTACCATTCCGCGATGCAACCCACAGTAATAGCTTCTTTCCCATAGAGGAAATTTGCGATAACAACTCTAAATGGTCAATGCTTTATATATGTAATATTGTCTTTACTTTAATAGCCTATATCATTTTGTAAGAGCAAAAACAAGAAAATAAATGCCTTTCTTTTCGCAGGTTTCTGAAGGTATCGTACGACCTAGGAGGCTGAAACTTGGAACGTTCATGGGAAATTAGACAGGTAAGATCTCTGTGGAGCATGATTTTGATTTTTTGCCCTTATTTTATTTTAACATGTCCTTAACACACAACAAATAATTTCAAAAAATGAACTAATGATCAGCTGTGATTATTTATATGTGATTTAAGCTTTTGCTTTGTTTTGTTAACGTGTGTTCATACTTTCATATTGATTTATCAAGAGATTTTGAGACACATTAGATTTCTATTCCGGTTGCGTCTTTCTTGTGGGGATTTTTACACCGTTTGTTATCACTTCTAAGCTTATGGATTTTGAAACTTTGGGATTTTGAGATGTAACCAAGCTGATTAACAATGAACCTTAGGCGATAAATAGTGATTCAGCTGGACGTTCAAAAGCGATTACCACAAAGTCCACTTGAAATCATAAGGTTATTATTTATAGTTAAAGGTATGATACGACTTTGTTTAGGGGCCATACACATTTTATGTAACGCATTTTGTTGTCTTTTCAGACCCCCCTCCCCAATGTAACGCACCATAACGCTTGACCAACCATACCCCTCCCCCCCCCCAACTACCCAGTGTGTTACGTAAGTCAATCGTAGTAGTCTTTAAAACAGCTTAAACCTTTTAAACATCGTTTTATTAGAACTTTGGAATATCGATTTAAATTAATCACTAAACTTTAAACTACTTTCTTTTATCAACTTGTTTTAATAACTTACTTCAAAGCAAAATTTATACGGTATAAAAAAAACAAGACTGTTTTTACTAATATAAAGAACAAAATAAACTATCTCAGCTAAAACATAATACAGTACATTTAATTTTTAACTAATACAAATACATAACAATTTAAAAAACACTTAGCAACAACAAATTTATTATTTCACAGCAACGCAGCAGACACACAGGCCTTTGTTGCCTATATCTGCTGATTCCCATGATCATATTTTTATATATTTTTATCACGACAGCTTATTGTAAATTTATATTATATTTTCTACAGTAGTATAGATTTTAGTAATAATTGCATTATATAAGTGAAATTGTACAAGCTTTAACTTTGTTGGAATAAACGTTTTGTTCATTGTAAAGATGTGGGTGGCATTGCGCAATACTGTATCGTATCAAGTCATGATTTTACACTCTAAAACAACACAAAACATAGGTGTAATCTCTTGAGAATGTTTTTTTTATCTTCATATCAGGGTGTATTTGTGTCTGTTACCTATACAGAATCTACTCAAAACACGTTATGTATTTATTTTTAGTTTAACTGTTATAAAATAGTATGACGGAAGTATTTTTTTTAACTAACTGTAACCTTTATTTAGATATCGATTTGATTATTTTTTTAATTTTGAAAGATTTATATAACAGTATTAATAGATACGGGAGTGTGCCAGCTCCTAGGGTTTTTATATGCGAGTTACGTAACGTTGATCCAAACCCCCCCTCCTCCCCCTTAAGTGAGTTACTAATATGTGTATGGCCCCTTACTTTCAATTGAATAACAAATTACTGTATCAAAATTCCTCGTCAAGTAGAAAACATATATTATAGGTTGACTAACCTTAGAATAAAAACACACCTTTTTAATAATCATATTAATCAGTTGAAACATATCTTCTGCTGTTTTTGCTCTGCGGCAGATGTCCAGGATCTGCAATCATAAATGTCTCTTATTCACCGTCACTTATCTTATGGAACTTTTATTTATGGAACAACAACCAAAAACAATTTAGATAAAATTCTAATCCAGCAAAAGAGAGATATCCATTTAATAATTAAACCTTAACACTTTCGCTGCGTTTGACATGTTTAAACATGAAAATCTCATATGTTTCAATGTTGAGCAATGTTCCGATTCCTGGGCACCTGCAGCGAAAGTGTTAAAAAAAACCGATTCAATCAAGAAATTTTTTTCTGGCGTGAGGATTTCAATAGTTTATAATTTACACATTTTTGCAAAACAATTTCAAATGTCATCCACTACAAACAAAATCCTCAGTTAAAATAGACCTACCAGATTTAAAATTAACCTACCTCAGCACAACTTAGAATTTCATAAAAAATAAAACATGTTATGAAACTATTTCAAAAAACTCCTCAGTACATGGGGAGGAAGTTGTTTAATAAATTACCAGGCAACTTAAAGAGTATAATAAATGAAAATAGATTTAGAACTGAATTAAAAAAATTGCTTCTACAAAACATATACTACTCAGTGGATGAATTTTTTGGGGGGGTGAATGAATTTTATTTGCTAGAGTTCATTATTATTTGGAAAATGTTGTAATAATTTACTTATTGTTAGAGTTTAGTATTAGAAATTTGACAATGTTATATGTTCTGTGCTGGCCTTGCTAGCTGTAAAAGAATGTTACTTATAACAATAAAGATATTCTTATTCTTATGAAGGACTGAAGGTCTTACAGCACTTACTGGCACCTGTGACAGGAGAGCGATTTGAATAAGTTTAAAAGATTTTGTAATACAATTCCCCTGCTATTAAATAAAAGAATTTATGAATTTTCATTATTACAAATTAATCTGATTTCCAGATAATTCTATCTTTATATATAATTCTGTAAGCGGAATTGTTAAGTCAAAATTGTAGGAGTTAGTAAAATTGCAGGATGATGGGAGACAATTAAAGGTCTTAATCTCAAGGACTCAGGAAAAATAGCAGTATTTCTAAAGAGTTACCAGCAAACGAGAAATAACGTAAAACATCCCCCATAAGAAAAGCATGGGGATTTAAAAAAGTGTGCTTTGTTTCCATTAAAACATAAGATTAAGTTTCTACTTTGTTTACAAACTGACCCGTTTTGCTGCTGATAGTGTTTTATTTTCCTCAGCATGTAAAGAGTAAAAACAATCAGATGAGACAGAGCATTGGAGCAAGGTTAGGACGCCCTTCACACTGGTGCAACAAGCTCGATGCGACAAGCATTTGGTTTGCTTGTCGCATGCTACGTGAAAACCAACCTGTGTTATCTAGTAGCAGTAGCGTAGTGCTACTTCACTACCGGTCGCACGTGCTACTCCAGTCCGATCAATCGGTGTTTTGTGAAGCAGCTACGTAGCAAGCCGAGTTGGCGCATGCGCAGATCCGTCTTCTCCAGCCTGCTGTAAGCTTCGCGCGTCTTACCTACGCCGACGACTTTTTCTTCTAATAAACACTGTAAGCAGCAACATAATTTCATCCTCATCGGATGACATCTTGATCTCAAATGAGCTGCAGCGTTTCACCATGCTACTTATTTTTGCCACTCGTGGCCCTGAGGGTTCACACTGGTGCAACTAGTGTCATGCGACTAGCACGAAAAATGCCTGTCGCACCAGGGTGGAGGGCACCCAGAGGGGCTATGGCCTTCAAGCCGCTAGTTGCCTCTAATAGGCTACATGATAGCTATCAAACATTTTTGAGAACTAACCCTTATTTTTAAAAGTTGTTTTGTTTTTCTATATTTATTTATTTATTTATCAGTATCAATCTCTAGTGTTTAGCTATAATAATGATAATTTTAATTTACAACTTTTGTGTATCTTTCTGTGACGCTATTCAAATACGTGTAATGTGTTATTATGACTGAATGACAAATTATTTGATTTAACATATAAGGCAAAGTCCTGGGGTGATCTTCAAACATTTTCCAACTTCCCGGTATGCTAGTGAATGTAATTTTGGCACAATGATTTCTCAGGTCTAAAATAGGAAAAGGAAAGGGTCATTATTTTGATCCAATCTTCGAGCTTGCCCCAAGGGATTTCAAAGCTTAAGTTAATCGTATGGACATATTGTTTCCGATTAATCATATATATGATTACATAAACAAATCCGTTTCATGAACACCACTTGAAAGTTTGAATTTATGTAATGCAATCGAGTGAAGGTTAGCGATGATAATAATAGAATAGTGTGTGTGTTGTAAAATCTGCCTTATGTTTACGTAGAATAATTCTCATTCCAAGGGTGCTATCATTAAATGAAAACTCAACTGAGCGCCATGTTTTTGAACTGTTTAATTTTAGAAGATTTTTGTTGAGCTTTAATTTGTTGTTCTATTAAAAGTGTGCCGCCGCTGAGTCTTAATAATTATTTGCCGGTTGGGAGCTTTTCAAATAATTACTAACACACATGGCATCAATCAAAATAACTTTTTTTTAAATTTGCACTAATTAGTAATTCATTCAAAAATACCAATAACATTGGAACATTTTTACTTATCAATTTAAGAGGTTACCAATTTAAATAATTGAGTCTACATATTAAAAAGGAGGGAGAGGAGACGTGGACCGGGGCCTACATCGTAGGGCACAAGGCCCGCGCGGACGCGGTCAAGACACCGCGGAACGTTCACTACTTGTCTCTTCAGCCGACTGCCCAAGCGCTCAGTGATGTTGACAAATCTACTCTCGGCCAATCAGAGAGCACGGCCTGTGCGAGGCTACTGCTGACAGTGAGCAGTTTAACACAGTGCAAGGCTACAACGACACTATTACACCTTAATAACTTCACAACAATCATACAAAAATGATTTGATTTCAGTTTTCTGGGCATTACCTTGAATTCAATCAATTGGCATTAATCCTGGTTATTGAAGATCATTATTGTAGATGATGGTATACAGGTGATATTTCCAGTGTGGGTTTTCGTTTTATTTAATTTGTGAAATTTAATTAGCATTTGCCGTGTTGGCCTGTTCAAAGGATTTAATCATTAGATTTGCTTTCAGGGGTGGGTTGCCACACTCCCCCACTTCAGTTCACGCTATCCTCAGCATGAGGAGCCATCACACTCGGTGATGCCGCAAGCTTAGATTAACTTCAATATCCCCTTTAAAATCAATGTATGAGCTATTATCCGGCAAAATCAGTTATCCCGCATGGTTGTGGTCCCAAAAGTGCCGGTTAAAAGTGTCCATTCTATGCGTTACTTTGGTATCTAGTTTGACGTTTCCAACTTTCACCATTTAAAAATTACTTCATCAATAGCTGAGTAATTGCAGTTTTTAGGAATAAAATCATGGAAATCACCACTTAACTGTTTATTCAATTTGTAATTACACCTTTGATAAGCAAGTAATCTTTAAAACTGATATACCGGTACCATCATGTTTAGCTTGAAATTGTTAACCTTTTTTTACTTTACAAATTTGTCCTTGTACTTACCGTTTTTAAGATAATAAGCATTAAATATTGTAATTCTCTTTACTATGTTCTCATAATTATATGATACACTGAGTGCTATGCCCGTGCTTTGCATGGGGTTGAAAATTAAGATTAGAAACATTGTATACAAAACAATGACAGTCTGTAGATAGATATAATCCTTATAACAGCTGTTTATTTAAATGCATTGAATTTGTAAACGCACATGTGACTTAAACCAATTAAAACTCTCCTCCATATGAATAACATGGGAACTTGGAAGTCCCGTGGGGCATAGCCCTGAGGACCTTTCTAAACGGCAATAGACCTATGACACTCCCGAGTACATAGACTATATTTGTGCAAAATTTCAGCAGAATTGGTCCAGTTGTTTTGGCGTGATGGAGCAATAGACAGACAGACAGACACTACCTCATTTTTATAATAGTAGTGATGATTAAGGTATTCACTCAAATTTCAGCCCTAGAATAAATCATAATAGCGAATGATGTAAAAAGCTAATGACCCTGTTTAGAACTGAATAATTGTAAGCCGACACAGAAATCAACATGCGTCAGTTACAATTTTTTAGCCTGAACGATGTACGCATAGAGATGTCAGCAATATATTGTAGCTAAGATTAAATAAATGAATAGGCTTGCTTTTGATGCTAGTAACATAGACTTGTAGATGAAAACTGTTGAATGTGCAACGTTGCCATATTTGGTGACGCCAAACAATGGTCTACGGACGTGCGAAGGTGGTCTATTGAATATACAGTTTATCTGAAACAACATGAACACTGCTTGTGGCGTTCTCGTGAAACTGCATGCGCGAAACACCCGGATAAACTATCTACGCTATGGCATCACAAACTTCAGACAAATTAGTCAATAACTAATTAACGGATGGAACAAAAAAATATCTCTCGTATCATTATGTTCCTTTTAATCTGCTCTTCAATTTTGAGGAATTTGAAAATTGTAACTTTTTTTCTGAAAAATAACAAGGAAAAATTATCTGGCGTCAAATATACGACGCCATATTGTTTTTTGACACTGCAAATATAAGGAAACTATTTCACATTAATTGAAAGCTTTAAGGGTTCAGGGGGTCACGTTAGGAAGTTGTACGGTGGTCCAGGGCTTAAGTTTCACCCAGCGGGACATGCTAATAGCTCACTTTGTATATTTGCTATAAAACGGTTATGTGGTGAATTAGAACAGTGTGCTATTGTACAGGCATATTATGGACTTTTTCACTGCCATCTGAGTTGGTTTAATTGCTTGGGGATCTTCTCCTCATTAGTTAAGACAGATAAAAGCCCTTTGCTGATGGCTATCAAGTTGTACAACAAGTTACCATTGGATATAAGATTGCTTAGTGATAAGCATTTTAAAACTAAACTAAACTATTTCCTGTATAAAGAATCATTTTATTCTGTAGATGAATATACAACAAGAATGACTTTTGTTAATACTGTTTACCAATGTGTGTGTGACGTGCCAATGTATTTGTATGAAATATTTTCTGGCTGAATAAAGTTCTTATTCTTATTCTTATTCTTTTATATTAGAAATTCACTATTAAAATCAGGCAGAAACTAGATACAGTTCGCGCCACGTTGCTTGACGCCTGGGAAAGGCGAGAACACACTCAAACTTCTCATAATTAAAAGCAGACAATAACAAAAATAACTAAAACCAATATTTTAAAATTAAATTACTTAATTTTGGTTTCTGTTGACAAAAGTATTCTGTAACACTAACAGTACTAAGCCATATAGAGGCGAAAAGTCATTCCAGAGCATACGCCAACCAGGTGCCAAGCACTGTGCCCCGAACTGTACAATTTTTGTCTAATATTCGACAACACTTTTGAAAATACCCCTGTCGCAGCAAACCTGCATACTAAGCGAATTTCCAATGGAGATATAAATACTACATAATACTATAATACTATATAATACTACATAAAGCCACTTACCAAGTTTCATAAAAATATATAAGCGATATATACAATTTTAATAATTATTCTCCATTGGGGCTGAGTACGCAGGTTTGCTGCATCAACAAACAAAAAAATGGGTTTTTATGCTAATATCAATATAACTCACCTAGGTGAAGTCATATACCAGTTTTTATTAATTTATGTTCATAATTAAGGGAGACATAATTAGCATTTAATTATTATCCACATAACAGTAAAATGGGGCTAGGTACGCAGGTTTGCTGCTATGGGAGCCTTTGGTAAAAAATTTTTTGAGCAAATATCAATAGACCACAACCAGATGAAGCCATATACCAAGTTTCGTCAGTTTACGTTCATAAATAAGCGAGCTATCAAATTGTTCTTTTCCTCCATAAGAATAACATTAGACAATGTACTGTGTTTAGCACTTTCAATATCGCGGTAACCAATTGACGTAGAGAAATTATCAAAATACCAAATTGTGTGTTTTTGTAAGCTAAATCCAATGGAAAAAACTAAAATTTGACTTTTTCAAAAATGATTTGGAAAAAATTCAAAAACACCCGTTTTTGGGGTACAAAACCCCCCCAAAATACCCCTTGGGATGGAGATATCTGGCTGGTTTTCGAACTTAAAGTCATAATTGTTGCTTTACACGTTTGTACCAAATTTCATCAAAATCGGATCATTTTCACTAGAGTTATCGTGCTCACGGACACACATATATACAGTTTCGAACAAATGATGTTTTTGGGGTCTGGGGACCTCAAAACGAAAAGTTATCATGGTCCCGGGCCTAGGTTTTACCATGCCGACGACGGTAATAGCTTCTTCCCAATAGGGGAAATTCGCTAAAAAAACCTTCGATGTCAATGAAATTAGGCACAAATGATTAAAGTGACAGTCTAAATAAGAAAACCAGAAACCCATGGGAAGAGGGTTTTATGAGGGTTTGACATTTTTCAAAAATATTTTTGTTGCTTTTTTCTCTCTAAATTATTGGTAAAATGCATATGTCTGCTTTTTAGTAAAACTCCTCTACTATAACGGACATTGCTTTTCATGTTGTCAAGTAAGATGTTAAATAACTGTATTACTAGGTCCTTTTCAAAACATTTAAAACTTCATGTTTGATATTTAAAGTGTAATTTTGCATTTTGACACAAATTTCACCGGCATAACATTTAACAGTTGACTGCAGCAGATACCTAACCTTGGAAATCATGTTTAATCTTGGTTTAAGTGTTTCACACCTTTGGTTGGATTTTAGGTAGATATCTAAAATTTTCAAACGTGTTTTATAGTACATTTAGTTACTAAACTCTGGTAAAATTTGTTCGACACATAAGTAGATAATTGTAGCAAACGTTGTGTAATGTATGTGACGTGTTCGCACCACCTGCGTTGAACAGAGCTGGGGGCTTCTCTCACGTTCACATTTAGTTCTTTCTAGACGCTTCGTCCTACAACATGCAGCTGATCTTCGTTCTTATCACGGTGAGTCTCGTAGTTTTATTATTTTAAATCAAAATGATTTATATTATAAATATATACAATTTTCTGAATAAGCAACTAGAGATAATTAGTGTTTTTCATCACTAGTACAGAAATTGTTTTTTTCCCGGTACGCAATCGTTTTTCCGTGTGCGATAGCCTAGCGTGGAAATTTGATCAATCACCGGGATAACACTCGGTACAAGTTATGAATGAGATATTTTTTGCCACACTGTAAATAACAACGAGTTTGCACACAGCACGCTGACATAAGAGAAGTGAATTTCTGCATGAAATACTAAAAAAAATCATGTAACAAATTTAAATGAACACTTGTGCCATTTTTTAAAATTGGAAAACTTTTTTGCTGTTCCGATTCTCCTGGTTAGATTTATCTTCAATGTTGGGATAGTAATGTGGGGGTCCTTAGCAGGGGTCCAGGCAGGAGTGAAAGTAGACGTGTGAGGTGTTAAAACCATATTAAGATATGAAAAATACCTTCTTCCAATGTAAAATCTCTATAAGACAACGTAGGCTACTATGTTTTTTCAATTTACATTTTCTTTAATAACTCATCAAATATGTATGAGGTAATTATGATAAGAGGGCTTAAAATTTTCAGCTTTTCACGTCCAATCATTTGATATGTAGTTATTTTACATCCGGGTTTTTCACCAAATTGTTGCTTTTGATTAAATGTTACCTGTATTGATCCAGTAGTAAATGCGAGATGGTTAAAAAATGATTTAAAGGTTGGGTTCGAAGACCTAAAGGAATTTTGAAAAAGGAGTAGGCTTATGTTTGACTCTAGTTTATTACCTACGAAGCATGTTTCAGCTCCATCGGTTCAGTAGCGTCTGATGTCGGTGATGTTCAATATTGGTTGAATTGATGTTCATTAGATTACTATAAGAACTTTGAATGGCAGTAGGGTGGAGCCCCAAAGGATAATTAGATGGTGAGAAAGTCTAGAAATATGCCTTTAGTGGAACAGCAATCTTCTGACCAAATTTCAGCTCAATCACGGTTCAGGCGATTATCGGTGTCATTCTTGGTTTTTTGTTTTCATCCATTATTCCTAAAGAAATTCAGAATTCTACGTTTTGCAAGTTTGTTCACTCGAGACGAACTTGTCCAACTGATTATAGGAAGGAACGTCCCTACCAAATTTGAAGTAAATCGGACAAAAAATGTGACCGCTAGAGTGCCTGCACACACACATATATATATGTCTATATATATATATATATGTCTACAATTTGAACGACGTCCCAAAACGTGTTCAGGGGGTCACGTTAGGAACTTCTATGGTGGTCCCGGGCTTAAGTTTCACCGTGCGGGTCATGCTAATAGTTCACTTTCCATTGGAAATTTACTAATAATTATTCCAATTATTAATCAATTTACTAATTTAATAAAAATTAAGGTCAAATTATTATTTTTACAGCAACACAGCAGATGCACAGGCATTTATTTGCCTACCTCTGTTGATTCCCATAACCGTATTTTGTTTTTATTATGACAGCTAAACTTTAAACTCCTAGATAACACTTTCAGAGTAGTGTTGTTATTAGTAACAACTATATTATAGTCACTCTGAAATTGTAAATAAGCTGTAATTTTATTGGAATAAACGTTTTGTTCATTGTTCGTTGTAATTTTAAGCTAAATGCAATGAAAGACATAACTAGACCAATACGCCATTCCATACCTCAAACTAAACTTTTTTTTCGGAAACATCTGACACAATAACCACACAAGAGATTTGAATGATTTATTTTTGTTAAAAGAAAATGCAGTTTTGTTTAGAAAGAAATGTCAAAGCCAATACTTAAATTTAGCTTTTAATTTTGTAGAAACTTGACTACTAAAACATGTATTAGCCGACTTTAACATTTTAAGTTAATTTTAAAAAGTAATTTTAAATCATAAGGAGTAAAACGAACCACGTGCTGTGACAAAAACATTGTTTGTTTTGGCAAGATATTATGTTTTTGACGTATTTTTATTAGTGAATTTCCTATGAAAAAGTGAACTATTAGCATGACTCGCACGGTGAAACTTAAGCCCGGAACCACCATAGATACTACAGTGACTCTCTGAACATGTTTTGGAGGTCGTTGAAATTAGTTTTTGCACTCTAACGGTCACATTTTTGTCCGACTTATTTCAAATTTGGTAGGGACATTCCCTTCCATAACCCCTTGGACAAGTTCATTGGGCAATACAATCGGAAAACTCTGACCGCCTTTTTGGGATTTTAATTTGTAAAATTTTGAGTTTTTGGGCCCAAAAAGCGTCAGAACAGCCCGAAATGTAAGAATAATGCATATTAAATTGTAGATAATAAAAAGCCACAATTTGGAAGCCCTCTCTCATCATTGTATCACAAACCGAGTTATTAAAGAAAATGTATATTGAGTAAACACAGGACGTTGTCTTATGGGGATTTTACATGAAATAATTTCTTTATTAGCATGATACATGTTGTTACAACTAAACAGGATAAATAAAATACGTCTTACAACACTATAAAGTATATTTACACTTATACTGTACTTACATACAAGACGGTAAAATATACACAAAAGATGGTTCAAGGCTTGTACCATCTTTTGTGTATATTTTACCGTCTTGTATGTAAGTACAGTATAAGTGTAAATATAGGTACTTTATAGTGTTGTAAGACGTATTCTATTCATCCTGTTTATTTTACATTAGAAAAGCCTTATATTGATATGTTGGCATAGTTTTATCATGCCCAGTACTACTTTCTATCCTGACTGGACCTTCTCCTAACCTTATAATGCACAACATTGTTTTCCCAGCATTGAAAGTAAATGGAATCAGGAGCATGAGAACAGCCAAAAAATATACAATCAGCGTCAACAATCAATATGTGTGTGAGCTGATGAGCATTTCAATTTTGCACAACTCATGCCCATTTTATTTTCTGATTCATATTTAACATTTTTTAATATGAGTAAGAAAATAAAATTTGCTTGATGCCAACATTAAAGGTGAATTCACTCGCCATACAGACCCACCCGCTACAGCAGGTGGAGGGTAAATCTGACTACTGTCCGATATGTCATGTGGTAGGAATATCGCAATGGAATAAACTGTCTACCTTTGGTTTAAGTGGGTGTGGTTGGTAGAAGCATTTTGTTGTAAGCTATATATTTTTAGATCCTGGTCAACCTAAAACTACAAAAACAGTACGTTTGTTATTGAAGAAACTATTGCGGACATTTTCCATCGCAATGTAAGAAAATATCTGCAGTAATTTCTTAAATAAAATAAACTCACCATCACCAATAATGAATTTGAATTTCAAATAAAGAACTGTACATGTATCGTTTAATTTTAGAGATATACCTAGACTAGTATACCTGTAATACTAAAACCAAATTATAAATTGTCTGTTTTTTATTAGATTTTGGTGTACGAAGGATTCACCGTAAGAGGAGAAGTTTCCAAGCGCGGTGGTAAGATTACACCACTACTTTTAGTTATCGGATTGTACGTAGTAAAACGTGATAATGAGTATCAATTGAGTTAGAACTTAAAATAAGTTGGCCAAAGAAATCGTTATTAAGGTAGGTTAAAACCTGGATTTTATCAAATCCTATATATTGAAAGAACCCGGGGTTTCATATCTCAGTGGTCTGGACATACAAGTCTAGTTCCACTGCAGTCAGAGGGTATGCAAATGCGAGTTATTTTTGATTAGTTACATTTCAGAGTGGGGCGGACCTCTAGGGCTTTATGCACTCCGCGTTGAATTAGTTTCGAGATGCAGGAGCGTGATGAACTGTTGTAGCCTGCATACGAGCTCCTCCCCAGGCTCCTTCCCTCACCAGGGTGCCGAGAGTGGAAGCCCTTACTTCAGCCAACACATTGCAGTCTCTTCAGACTGCACGCTGGGTCTCCATTGGAGATGCCCATATGCAGGCGCTTCCTCAGGTGTCCGTGTCCTGTGACTAGTCCCGGGATTGGTTGACGCAGGATATCCGAGGCCACCCTCCGCCCATCTCCTGCGGTGCCTTTCCCGAGCCCACGACGTGTTAGCCTGCAGCACACTCACGAGGACCTATGAGTGCTGCCGTGTTTGCTAACTCATCCGCTGCCTCATTCCCCCTTACTCCAGAGCGGCCCCACCAGCACAGTGTGACTTTGTTGCATCTGCCGAACACGGCACAGTTGAGACAGCCCCTCACAATTTGGGATCTGAATACCTAGGCATCCAGTGGTTTCAGCGTAGCCTGGCTGTCCGAGGATTTGCTGATGTTGGCATCGCTGAAACCACGTCTCGAGTTCTCCCAAGCACTCTATCAGAATCAGAACATCCTTTATATCACACATGAATATTGTCACTTAAGTTAATACTATAATCTTAACATTTAAAGATATAATAGCTGAAAAAAATCATCTACCTTATAGCAAAATTTATTACATCAAAACTTAAATGAACCTTTTTTAAATAACTTCAGTGAATTCGCACACTTTATAGAGTCAGGCAGGCAATTATATAATTTAATTCCAGAATAATATGGTGGGAATTCCTAACTAGAAGATTTATGTCTTGGATATGCAAGGCTATCCTTGTGTCTTGTGTTATAATCGTGGTAGTCTGAATTAATTGAAAAATTTTAAATGTTTTGTTCGATAAATGTAATTAAATTATAAATGTACCGGGAAATGTAAAGATATCACTACTTTTGAAATTATTTTGACACGAATCCCTTGTTTTGAGACCATATGTTATCCTGATGATTCGTTTTTCAATTTAAAAACTTTGTTCCTCTTATCAGAACTATCCCAAAAAATTATGCTTTAGTTATGATGCCAAGAAATTAACTAACATTTAGAGGTATATTTTTAAATAATTATATTTTTCAGTACACATTAACTAACATTTAGAGGTATATTTTTAAATAATTATATTTTTCAGTGCACAACACAAAGCTCTTAGAAGAAGATTCTGGTTTAACGCAGGTTTGGAAGGCTAAATCACACACTTGTGCTTCAAAATATGCAGAGGGCAATCCACCCTTACCTGCAATACGCACCACGATGCGGGCAGTGAAGAATGAAAAAGGCGAGCTATCGAAATCTCAGTGTTTAGTACTAGCGGATCTTGAGTTGGAACTGTATGATGAACATGAAGAGGTTGGATAATACTATCTAGTTTAATTCTTCTTGCTTTGAGTCCCAACTCACCAACTCGTTAGTCGGCACACCATCTAATCTCAAGCCTGTGTACTCCACTTTGATACATAAAGAAAAAAAACTTGAACTAAATGTGGCCAGAATAATAAATTTTAAATATTCAAACACGTCTTTTTATAGAACATTACGTTGTTAATCGTGAGCTATGTACAGGGTGTCCTGGTTAGACAGTTCCACACTGTACCGAGTCATCAAAGCAAACAATTAACGCAAAAAACTTGTGTCCTATCTCAATCCATTTTCTGTGTGTGAGTTTGTATTTTTTACGAAAACCTCAATTTTTATAAAACGAATAACGATACAGTAATGAAAATTAGTATAGATACTAATTTTACCCAGTTTACAAATCCTATACTCAAATCCTATACTCAAATAAATGTCTGTTTGTTTGCAAAATTTATCTCAAGATCCAGTGGAAGGTTTTTGCTGAAAGTTTGGGATTAGGGGCTTTTGGATCTAAAAAATTGATTGGTGAAAACCACTACCTCAGGAAAACTCGTATTTTTCTAAACAACTCATTTGAAAATTGAAAATTTTAACATTGGGCTTATGGAGTTTAAAATCATAACACCGGTTACTATGAATAACAAAAACAAACCATTAAATCAGCTTCCATAAATTAAAATGTAAACAGCTGTTTATCATTATGGAAATAAAAATGACAACTCTCACAATGGAAATAAAAAACTACTTAAATGACAACTCAAACTCTTTTTTCGATAGGCGAGTGAGCGTAGCGAACGAGCTAATCTGGGAGGCAAGTGAGCGTAGCGAACGAGCTCATATTGAAAATGAACGAGTATTTGAAATTTGAAATATAACAAATTCAATGCCTCTTCTGCGGGATCAAACACCGAGCATGGCTCAGTCCCCCAGTACTTACTTTAAAATGTCATGCCTGTGAAAAATTCAGTTTCAAAATGGCAGCGGTTTAACATTTCAAATATTAAATACCTAGAAAACTGTGACATATACAAACCAATGTCAAGAAACCAATTATTTAGACAATTTTAAGTCAAATCAATAAATATATCATATTTGAAGATTGAATTATGGATAACGGAGAAAACTCAAATTTAGTATTCAAAGTTATGAAGTAGTGGTTCTCTTTTTCTAGTGGATCTGGTCATAAGAACTTTAATGTGAATCATGGTAATTAGAAAATACACTGTAGAATACTTTACAATACCTCAGATACGACCAATACATAGTAATTTGTTTTATTAACATCATAATCAAAATCCACATTTATAATAACATAATTTTTCGATCCAGAAATATTAACATAATTTTTGCTGAATCAGTCGTTTATAATGGTCAAGGTCAAGAATCAAGAAACAAGAGCTTTTTTGTCATTGACCTTTTTACAAGGAATAGACTTGTCACAGTAATACAATATAATCACTACCACAAAGTGTTCTAAATCTAAAAACGAGTTTGCACGCAGCACGCTGACGGGAGGGAAGTGAATTTCCACATAAAAACTTTTAAAACTCAAAATCAGTGTAAAAACATACATTTGTCCAATTTTTATTGAAATCTGAAAACATTGATTTTTTGGTTGTTCTGAAACTCCTGGTTTCATTTACTTGCAAAGCTGGGAATACAATTTTGCGCAATATAAGGTTAGGAGACGGTCCCAGACAGGCTTGAAAGTAGGCGTGAGGTTGCTGGGGATAATAAAAGTACTCTAACAAAGGAATAACAGGCTTTTCTAGTGTAAAACCCCATAAGACAACGTACTGTTTTTAGCCGATACACATTTTCTTTAATAAATCGGTAAATATTTATGCTAAAATGACGAGAGAGGGCTTAAAACTTTCGCCTCTCTAATTCCTATCTTTTTACATGCATTAATTTTACATCTGGGGATTTTCTGACCCTTTTCGAGCCCAAAAACTCGAAATTTGAAAGATTAATCCCAAAAAATGGGTTTAGAGTTTTCCGATTGTTTTGCCCAACAAACTTGTCCAACAGATTATAGAAAGGAACGTCCCTACCAAATTTAAAGTAAATCGGACAAAAAATGCGACCGCTAGAGTGCATACACACACATAAAAAAAAAAAAAATATATATATATATATATATATATATGTCTATATATATATACATATATATATAAAATTTTGAACGACCTCCCAAAACGTGTTCAGAGGATCACGTTAGGAACTTCTATGGTGGTCCCGGGCTTAAGTTTCACCGTGCGGGTCATGCTAATAGTTCACTTTCCAAAGGAAATTCACTAATTAATGTTAATATCAGACTCCAAATACTCCTTCACACAATAATATGGGTTTTCAGGGATATTTTTGCTTTAAATCTATTAAATGTTACAATTTTGGCAGACAAAGTGGTGGTTTAATGAAAAATCTAATTTAATAGGCGAGCAGGTTTTTGTGACAATCACTCCTAATTTTACTGAAAACTTCAAATTCGTTTTTACCAATAAGTCCACCTCCACAAAACAACCGTTATAGTGTTTAAATTTTTTTTGCAGAGATATTCAAAGTTCCAAACACGGTACATTGTCCACTGTTATTCTTATGGAGGATGAATGACATTTTATATCTTGATTATTTATGAATGTACATTGATGAAACTTGGTACGAGGCTTTACCTGCTGGTGGTCTGTTGACATTTGCACAAAAAAAGTTTGTTGATTGTTCCCGTGCCATTACTTATAGAGAATAAGTAATGTTTGATATCTCCCTTGATTACGAACCTAAATTTGTAATCAACTAGGTAGGTCTGTGTAGCTTCGCCTGGTTGAGTTATTAAAACACAGTTATTATCTTCCTTGTTGCAGCAGACCTACTTACTCAGCCCTATTGTTATTGTTACAGAGAAAAAAATAAAACTTTATGTATCACTTATTTTATTTATGAATGTATTTTAATGAAACTGGGCAAGTGCTTTATGTGGTAGTAATATACATATATATGCATTTGAAATTTGCTGAATAAACAGGTTTGCTGTGACTGGGGTATTTATAGTATAACAAGAAAAAATATTATATAAGTAAGTCAAGTCTGCATATAAACCGCATGCAAATCGGTCTTGTAGAAGTTTCAAACAAACTATCCAGAGAAGTTTAAAAATGTGAATTTTTACCCCACGTTGAATGCCATAAGAGTTAATTTCTTTTGCGATTTAAATAAAAGTATTCTGCTATAATTCGCGACATTTTATGTTACTACCAATTTCAATTTTTCGATTGTTACGATTTTGATTAAGTTTTTCAAATGTTTTTTCAGAAAAGCGTGACAGTTCCACTGGATACATATGTCATGGTCCGTTCTAATGAAGGCGAAACCAGTTACGAAGAGTGTGAAAATAAAAATTCCTTTCATCTAGAGGAATACTATAGATTTATAAGGTATGGCACGATAACCGATAAACTGGTCTATCTGAATGTCATTATGGAAGTTGTGAAGGGATCAAGTGACGACTCGCAAGAATGTCGGTCTAAAATATACCATATCACCCCTGAGCATAAACTACTGTCAGGGCCATCAGGCAATCAAACAAACCATAGTTTTTGTAAGCAAATTCGGAATTGGATCGAAGAGATATATCAAATCTCAAAAGAGGCACGTTAACTCAGCGAGAAACATGGCGAAAAGAAATAAATTGCAATGTCCTTTTTTCCATATAACTAAGAAAAGGTAAATTTTGATTTGTGACAGGCATAAAAAGTTAATAAAGGTATTTAAATTGTCTAGTTTTATTTTTTATATTGAGAACGCCTTATCCCAAACGAGGTTAAATATATATAGAGTTAAATATATTTATACAGTTGGATGTGGCAATTCTTGCAGAATAGGAATACACAAGTTCCATTGTAGTATTATTACTCTTAAGAGGTTCAGGAGCGTGTAAACGACCACGCGCTCACCGCTCGGTATTACTCCGTTCTGCCGTGGTCTTCACTTTCGGTCTAGTCTGATAATGCTCGGACCATTTTCTGGTCATTTGGCGAGCACTCCATGGTTTTAGTGAATTTCCCCTATAGGGAAGAAGCTATTACCGTCGTCGGCATGGTAAGACCTAGGCCCGGGACCATGATAACTTTTCGTTTTGAGGTTCCCAGACCCCAAAAACACTATTCAATCAAAACTGTATATATAGTGTCCGTGAGTATGATAACTCTCGTAAAAATTATCCAATTTTGATGAAATTTTGTATAAACGTGTAAAGCAGCAATTATGACTTTAAGTTCAAGAACCAGACAGATCGACCTACCCGAAGGCGTATTTTGGGGGGGGGTTTGTACTCCAAAAATGGGTTTTTTGAGTTTTTTACGTATAATTTTTGAACAAGTCAAATATTAGTTTTTTTCCATATGCATATAATCTATATATATTTAAAGGCTATGAAACAAGTTACAGAGGACAGCAACAAGAATATTACTGTGGTTAAATCTCCGAAAGTCCCAACTGGCCCACCAACTAGTCTTACAAGCATGACACCCGTCTGGTTTAAATCTAAGATACTTTTGTTGATTCCAATATTATTTATTGTTTTGAGCTGTCTGTTAATGTATCTGTGTCCCACCTGTTAGCGAATTTCCCTAAAGGAAGGATAACTTTCTATAGGATATAGGACTACTATAGGATAACTTTCTCCGAAGATATCAAACCACCACAATTATAATGCGGGGTAGAGGGGGGGGGGGGTAGAAAGGATCAGCTCACAAAATCGGGAGGTAGCGTGCGAGAGAAACAACAGCTGGTCTCTCCATGAACATGGGGGAATTTTAAAAACACTTAACTTTTTTGTTTTAGTGCAGAACTTGCTCTCCAACCAACCAAGTTTCAGAAAAGTGGCTGAATTAACAAAATACCCCCGTCGCAGCAAACCTGCATACTCAGCGAATTTCCAATGGAGATATAAATGTCTTAATACTACATAAAGCTACTTACCAAGTTTCATAAAAATATATTCACAAATAACCAATATATACAATTTTAATTATTCTCCATGAGAATAACATTGGGGCTGAGTACGCAGGTTTGCTGCAACAAGGAACACAAAAATGGGTTTTTATGCTAATATCAATATAGCTCAACTAGGTGAAGTCGTATACCAGTTTTTAGCGAATTTCCCCTATAGGGAAGAAGCTATTACCGTAGTCGGCATGGTAAGACCTAGGCCCGGGACCATGATAACTTTTCGTTTTGAGGTCCCCAGACCCCAAAAAACACCATTCGTTCGAAACTGTATATATATATATATATATATATATATATATATATATATATATATATATGTATATGTGTGTCCGTGAGCACGATAACTCTCGTAAAAATGATCCGATTTTGATGAAACTTGGTATAAACGTGTAAAGCAACATTTATGACTAAGTTTGAAAAGAAGCTAGATCGCTCAATCCGAAGGGGTATTTTGGGGGGGTTTTGTACCCCAAAAATGGTTTTTTTTGAACTTGTTGCATATAATTTTTAGAATAGTTAAATTTTAGTTTTTACCATTGGATTCAATTTAAAAAACACACAATTTGGTATTTCGATCATTCCTCTACGTCAATTGGTTACCGAGATATTGAAAGTGCTAAACACAGTATGTTGTCTAATGTTATTCTAATGGAGGAAAAGAAAAATGTTATATCTCGCTTATTTATGAACGTATACTGACGAAAATTGGTATACGGCTTCATCTCGTTGTGGTCTAGTTATATTTGCTCAAAAAACAATTTTTTGCCAAAGGCTCCCGTAGCAGCAAACCTGCGTACTCAGCCCCCATGTTATTTTTATGGACATTAATTAAATGCTGTCTCCCTTAATTATGAACATAAATGAATAAAAACTAGTATACGACTTCACCTAATTGAGTTATATTGATATTAGCATAAAAACCAGTTTTTGGTGTTCCTTGTTGCAGCAAACCTGCGTACTCAGCCCCAATGTTATTCTTATGGAGAATAATTAAAATTGTATGTATCGCTTATTTGTGAATATATTTTTATGAAACTTGGTAAGTGGCTTTTTGTAATATTAAGACATTATATCTCCATTGGAAATTCGCTGAGTATGCAGGTTTGCTGCGACGGGGGTATTATTCATTTATGTTCATAATTAAGGGAGACAGAGCATTTAATTAATCTCCATAAGAATAACATGGGAGCTGAGTACGCAGGTTTGCTGCTACGGGAGCCTTTGGCAAAAAATTGTTTTTTGAGCAAATATAACTAGGCCACAACGAGATGAAGCCGTATACCAATTTTCGTCAGTATACATTCATAAATAAGCGAGATATAACATTTTTCTTTTCCTCCATAAGAATAACATTAGACAACGTACTGTGTTTAGCACTTTCAATATTTCGGTAACCAATTGACGTAGAGGAATGATGGAAATACCAAATTGTGTGTTTTTTTAAGCTGAATCGAATGGTCAAAAGTAAAATTTGACTTTTTCAAAAATTATATGTAAAAAATTCAAAAAAAAGATTTTTGGGGTACAAAACCCCCCCAAAATACCCCTTCGGATAGGTCGATCTGTCTGGTTTTCGAACTTAAAGTCATATATGCTGCTTTACATATTTATACCAAATTTCGTCAAAATCGGATCATTTTTATGAGAGTTATCGTGCTCACGGACACATATATATATATACAGTATCGAACGAATTGTGTTTTTGGGGTCTGGGGACCTCAAAACAAAAAGTTATCATGGTCCCGGGCCTAGGTCTTACCATGCCAACTACGGTAATAGCTTCTTCCCTATAGGGGAAATTTGCTAAAAATAGACATGACCTCGGTGACCTTAAAGGTTCTGTATTCATTGGGATTGGTCAGACTCTTTCTCAACCAAAGACACGCCCTCTCACCACTCGGTCCATCTTACCTTATCACTTATCTCTCATCTTATCTTGCTTAAATCGCTTTTTACGGGATCCAACTAAGATAACGTAATGTTTCCTCCAACTGGTTCCATTTTTCCGTCCTTGGGTGCGCCACTGACAAATCCTGCGTACGACCAAATATGAAAAAAAAATCAATGTACATTTTGGTTTTAGCATTACATTGGTTTATGTGTAAAAATATTCCTTCGAATGGCTCTTACACTGACTAACGCACGAATTGGGGACGACTCGTTCATAAAGGTGACAATATTTAGATATTAAGGTATATTCAGTCAAGCCTGGACATCTGGGGATTATCTTTCCATTTATTCAACTCACTTAAAACGTTTTATCCTGCTAGTAAATCTTAGATCAATCATCTTTCAAATGAGCTTGATTACAGGGGAATTTAATATTTACAATAAAATCGATCGTAGAAAAATAACAACGAAAAACTTTCCTAGGTTTTACTTGTTACCATGAAGGCGACGAAAAATACAAACTAGAAATATAAAGACATTTTTCTCGTAATTCTCTTAGGCAAATGAATTATCTATTTGCTTCGCAGAATCACCCATTCACGATGGGAGAAGAGCTGTTAACAGGGTAAAATTATACTTTGAGATTGAATACTCAAACTTTTATCAATTTGAACGCTAAGTGGATATCAATATTGAAATTACACAAGTAGTCTGGGACAGCTTTGATAACACATACAGCCGTCCTATAAAACGCTGTGTCTCTGTTGAAGTTGGCCATGTCCCTGCTTTTGTTCACTAACTTTGACTTTTCTCGTTTTTCATGAACCGATTCCAAAAATGATAAACTACAATATTCTGTAAATTGAATATAAGACTGGTGACTTGACGTTTGTCAAAGTTTTGGAAAATTTAAATTTTTCACCACCATTTTGAAACTGTGAATTGTTTTTAAATCCAACTTTATAGGAGTTTTTAAACAATTTAGATACTCACTCCAACCATCATAATTTACCTCCTGTTTATTAAGGATTATGTACAATTAATTAAACAAAATTAAATTAATTATTAATTAGGTTAAAGTGATTGTTAAAAAATTCAAAAACTTTTTATAATAACATCTCAAACTAAATATTTTTTAATTCAAAAATATTATAGTTATGAAGTGTGTTATTGAAAATAAAACTACGTAACTTACCAAGAGAAGGGCGAAGATCAGAATCATATTGCTACTGTGTAGTTGTTATAATAAAGTAACTAACTGCCAGTGGGGTTAGCGGTAGAAGTGCCGCAGTTATGTAAACATCTGTTCACACAAATCATGTGACATTCACAATGACTATGAACTTTTACTTGACATTGAACGAAATTGCTGGTTAAACAAAATAATTTAGAAAGTTATCAAAACTTTTTATGTATCGTATTTGAAAAACGTTTTGTATACGTAATAACATTTGCATTTGATTAATTTGATAACCTATTATACTGTATTCTATTCTTTGATTCTACACAACTATCCGGTACAAGTAGCCTGATTGTTTTCAACTTTTATCTGTAAAACGGAATGAACAATTTCATTCAAATGTTGGAATTGACTCATTTCTAGGTTAAACATGTGTTCTTGCAGAACTTCATATAGCCCCAGGAAAATATTAAAGTTGAAGCCCTATTGGTAGCAGAAACCTCGACGCAGAAAGGGCGATACATCCAGGGAACCTTGGCACAAGAAGGGGTGGTAAATCCGGAGGATCCTTGACACAGGAAGGGGCGAGACATTTGGGGAACCTCAACAACAGAAGGGGCGATACATCCAGGGAACCTTGGCACAAGAAGGGGTGGTAAATCAGGAGGATCCTTGACACAGGAAGGGGCGAGACATTCGGAAAACCTCAACAACGGAAGGGGCGATACATCCAGGGAACCTCGATACAGGATTTTAGAAACTGATGAACGTTGCCAGATTATTCAACGCGTCGAAAGTGATATAATTAAAAAAGCACAAGTTTGTTCGTTGGATGCAAAATTTAATTTTTACACGTGGATTCTGAAACATCGATATCAGACCATCGTTGGTAGAAATACATTGACAGTTCACCAATGCCAATAAAAACATCGAACCTCGATCTTGTAATTTAATGATGTTTCTAAAACGTCAATGTTTGATGTTGAACACTTCAAAACACAAAAATTGATCAAAACATGTGAAATTGTATGGTTCTACTATATACATTTTTTTGCCAGGAAATAACATGTTTAAAAACCCTTTTCGGTAAAAAATACCACTGGACTCTCACTGTGAAGTAGTATTCAAGATTAAATTTGTATACAAACACTGTTTGCGTTAGAGAATAAGATATGTTTAAAGTATTTTTACTAGTAATATTATGTTATGATCGTATCGATTGTTTTAGATATTCGTTAGGAACACATGGTGACAATTGTGTATACATAATTCAAATTTGTCACATAACTCAACCTCTATCACAATTTGCAATCCCTCTATATAAATATCAGCTTTCTCTAAGTTGTATTATATACAGTACTGCTAAAACCACCTCTATCCCAGCATAAAATATTGAGTCCCTTTTAAGGAAAGTTGACTGAATTCATGAATAATAACTGCATAGAAGGCAGCACAATGCAACAGCTGTTTAGCCCGTAGATCAGCTGTGATTAAGTCAGCTGTTTACTCGTGAGTCATCCCAGGTTATCAGCTGTAAAACTTTCACTCCTTTTCAAGTAGAATATTTTGTGAAACATATGTTCGATGTTTCCCTCCCAAATTCACCTCGGATAAATATATTTATTTTCTTCAAACATCACTGTTTTTAAAACATTAATTAAAACGCATTTAGATTACCTCTAAATTTATATAACTATTTTAAATAAATTGAGTCTTACAACGCAAAATAATAGTATAAGAAAAAAAAACAAAACCCACTCTCACTGACCGGTAAAAAACTTATGCTTAACCGATATTTAATATATTTTGTATAGTTTGAATGATTATTGGGGAAAAATGGTTTAAAAGTAACGCCTGCAAACTAGTAACGCAAATCCCGCATTACAGATGAGTGTAGCGGTGTATTTTAAAGTTGCAGGCGTTGTCGTAAATGGGGGAATCTCGTACCCGTTATAATAAGAATGTCACTCTCCACCAGAGAAATAGTCGATAAACTGATTGAATTGAAGGAAATGAAAACGAAGCCATTAAAAACGTTAGTAGTATTTTTTTAATAAATTAAATAAAAACATTGAACAAACATATTACCTTCATACTATCAAACTGATTTTGAGACCTATTGTATTTTACTGTCATTCGACAATTTTATAAGTATAATTACACTAATACATGAGTTTGATAAGACCATTTTTTTAAATGGGTAGTTCATAGCTTGTAGTGTTTTTCATCACTATAGAGGAAACAATGTAGCCTACCTAATTTAAAATACTGTTGCATTATTTTTCAAAATATTGAGTTTCGATTAAACATTACGTCATTTCTCTAATGAGGTCTGCCGAATGGTGACGGTAGGACGACTATAGGCTTGGGTTATGAGAATTGGCAACAACTGATTACGTAATTTATACAAGAAACTTTGCAGAAGCTTGAGTAAATATAAATATCCTGGGAGAAAAAGGAAACAAGTCAGAATAAAAACGTCTTATCATAGATTAAGAATACCACAAGTATGTTTAATCTATGGTCTTATGCTCTCAGTTTTCCACAAAAATATTCACTTATGCATGATGTAAGTTATGCAGTAGTTTCGCTCTTACGTTACTATTATATGGACAGATAACTCCCCCAGTTGATCGAATTCGAGCAAATATTTTTATTTTGGCATCACCCAGCTCATGTTAGTTAATTATTGTAATTTAGTTTCAGACGTTAGCTTGAAACAGCTGTTATTTATTGTTTCTGTACTGTGTTGTGATATGTATATCAACAGCTGTTAAATGTTAAATTACATTGAGTTATCTATTCTATTCTATCTATCTATAATATTATAAAGAAGAGGTGGTTTCTGTCTGTCTGTTTGTCTGATGTTCCGGGTGAACGCAAAAACTACTGAACCGACTGGCTTGAAACTTTGCAACTTTGGCTTGAACCCTTGCAACATGTAGTCCTATTCATTTCCTTAAAATCCCCTCGGGCTACGCCCCGTGAACGTCCTAAGTTTCAATGTTTACATGTCAGAAGAAAGTAAACATTCAGAAACTGTAATGCGAACAGCTGTGGACACTTCCATTTGACAGCTTAAAGAGCAGAATCAAGAACAGCTGTTTGAAGCTAACTAAAATGCAAATTTCATTGACTAAGGAATGGGTAGAGAAAGCCCCTGTGCGAAGAACGGGTACGTCAGCTAGCCATTAATTAATATTAATGAACAAATATCAGTGGGTGGGTTTCAAAACTCCGAGATTTCATAATTCCGAGATCTGTAAAAATCAACTAAATGTTTTAAATATCATAACTCCGAGGTTTCATAATTCCGAGGTCTTTAAAAAAACAACTAAGAATTAAAATTATCATAGTTCCGAGGTTTAAAAACTCCAAGTTCCATTTATTTAAATATAAAAATGCAGTTTATCATAATTCCGAGGTCTCATAGTTCCGAGGTCTCTAAAAGTCAACTAAGAATTAAAATTATCATAGTTCCGAGGTTTCATAACTCCAAGTTCCGTTTATTTAAATATAAAAATGCAGTTTATCACAGTTCCGAGGTTTCATAATTCCGAGGTCTCTTAATATCAACTAAATATTGAGAATATCATAACTCCGAGGTTTCACAATTCCGAGGTACAGTCCGCGCCAACAGCTCGCCGACTACGCGCGGGCTCGTAGTAGATGGCAGATCGCAAACAATTCAACAATCCTTTCAATTTTGTTTACTAGTTGTGAAATGTAAAACATTATATGCGTGTCAATATAATTGTACATTAATCTTTAACGGCTTAAAAACGTTAAACACAAAACCAATAGATTGTCAGTTCACCAATCTACGTATTTAAAATTAAAATATGAAAATTGTACGCTCTATTTTCAATTCTACTGTGATTATACCCACTTATAATTTACTTGAAATTATGAAAGTTTGCACAGTGAATCATGGTCAGTGCTCCGAACTGATAGTAAATCTAAACATCAATAATATATATTTCTTTAGTTATGATAATTAACAAAAGTAAAACCAATTATTGAAATCCGTGATCGTGACATAACAAAGTTAGTAAGCGAGGATGTTTTGTATATTTAGGCTAAGAACTTTTCATCACTGACAAAGTTTTAGATAAAGATTTTATACGTCACCGAAGGATTTTGGGGGAAAATACGATTAACGGTTCACGATATAATTTAGGTTGAACCGGAAGATTTATTTGTCTCATCACAGCGCTCGGGACCCGCTCCACGTCGCCGACGCGTCGCGACGAGCCTGCCCGCTGCTATACACCTGGGTTTGGTTTGAAATACATAATTTTTCTCAGGTTTCCTGCGACAAGGGTATTATTGTTTATACCCCTGAATACTATAAGTTGTAATCATGTGTTTAAAACTCATACCAGAATCGCTGACCTACCAGAATCCACCAGCTCCGCCTGAACTACCAGAATCGCTGCCTGTAAGAAGGTCGGCCAGAAAAAGGAAACCAGCAAAACTAGGCTGTGAATACTGATAAATTTTAATAGACTTCAGTGAAATAAAAAGGGAGGACTGCTATATCTCTGAATCTTATAAGTTTTAATAAAGAGTTTAATTTTATTAGATATGTTCTAGATTTACATAACAAAATGACAGTCTGTTGGATGATTCCTCAATGTTATTGGATTTGGCCACTTACTGAGGTACACCCTGTATTTTGATAAAACTTGGAATGTGGTTTTATTTTGTTATGATATATTGGTATCTCAACAATATATTCTATTCAGGTCAATACATTTCACAAATAATAATATTTTATTCGAATTTTGGTGTCTTGGGCCAAGAAAAGAATCTTGTAATCATGGGTCCTAAAATCAAAACGCTTAGTTTTCCGTCTGTCTGCATATGTTTTTTTACATAATGAATGATATGTTAATAATCCCTTAAGGTGTCAACTTCAAACTTTGTACATATATGACGACTATTTCAATGTTGAGTATCAATTTTCTACTTTGCACCATTTCAAAATGGCAGCAATTGCTTGCTTAAAAATCGTAATACCCACAAAACTGTAACTGTTCAAAAAAAAACTAAAAATACCAAAAGGTAGTACAGTGTTATCCTCTAAAATATGATATCGGAAATACACATGTGTTTTGTACCATTTTCAGGCTTGGTGATTTCGAGACGTAACCACCGTGGCACTTTTCTACCCTAGTGCCGTAAAAAATCTGGTGATTTTTGACGCACTGTTATTAGTTTCTGACATTTGTGCATTAGAAATCAGCTGTTTTTATTAATCTAATTGTTAGATTAACGTAAACACAATATAAACAGTAGCTATGTTGGGAAAAATATTACTTAGAAAATCTGATAGAAATGCCTAAAAGAGACGTTTCATTATTGTTATTATATTCAGTGTGATGTGAAACTGTTAGTTTAGGGCATTTTTTGCCCAAAAATTACTTATTATTATTCCCCTAACTCTTTCTTCTTAATTCCCTAAAATTAACAACTTTTTTATTTTAAAAGTGTGGTAATTGAGTGAGCTCTTTTTATTACAGTGATTCTTTAAATTTATTAGAAGTAGGCCTTTGGTCTGACATTAGCAGCGGGGAAACTGGTGTTATTTCTTATGTTGGGCATTCTCCAAAATGAATCACGTGTTAAGCCCTTACCTCAATTACGGTTTGCCATGTTGTTTAAAGTTGGAAACAATAATAACGTGAACAAGAATGATTAATGATAAAGGCTTATACCTATTCAATAAATGAATATAAGAAACCAAACCCCCTGAAGTTAATAACAACTTAACATTATTTGAGTATTCTAAATTTAAAACATTGGAATCTCAAAACTGCATGCAACGGTATTGTTGTATTCATGCATTTTCTCATACTGCAGTACTGTAGCCTAACTGTAATCGCAGACTTTATCCGTGCTATAATGTTTAGGTGTTGAAAGCTTAAACCCTGCTCTAAGTTTCTACTTAAGAAAAATATGCCTATAGACTTAAGCTGTATTCAATTAACCCAAATGAAAGCACCCATAAACTAACATTTGAAGTTTGTAATCCCTTAAAAGGTATTGATTAGGCCTATGCCATGTAACAAATTATGAATTTCAGGGACACCATAGAATGTCTGTAATTGTGGCGTAAAATATTTTATAGATTGTTATTTACCAATAAAAAAAAACAACTGGTATTGTAAAAAAACAAATTTAGGTTCAAGACAAAAGTTAATCACGGTTATTTTGTTCAATGACATGTGACTGGGTTATGGGACCCTTAAGATAAAGAATGATTGTTTTTTCCTAATAAAATATGTTTCGTTAGTTAAACATTATATAGGTTTTAAATTTATTTTATACTACTACAATATCAAATAATTCTTAACTTTATTTATATATTAGTAGAACTTTCAAAGCCAGATCGATAGTGAGTGAAATACAAAAGCTAAAATAGTTCAGATGTGTCTGAATTATGTTACTGTATTTCATTTTTGATTATAGTGATGTTGTAATAAATATTCCAAACTGAACATGCCGTTAAGAATGGTTATTCACATTTTTCGGTTCCGGCACTCGGGACCGCGTCTAGTCGCCAACCCGTCAGATCGCCACCACGACAGATCGCCACCTTTTCAAATTAGTTTGGAGGTGGCGATCTGTCTTGTTTCGTTCACGACAGATCGCCACCTATGTAAGGGAGGTGGCGATCTGTCGGGGCGGCTATTTGTCGCAGCCGTGCGATATGGCGATCTGACGGTAGCGTACCCGACAGATCGCCACCTCGGAGTAAAGAAGGTGGCGATCTGTCGGGGTGGCGACTAGACGGCGCGGCGACCCCGACACTCACTGACCAGACTCTGCGCTCGCATATGCAGTGAATGACATATTGTTTTAATGGTTTTTGCCGCTAGTAACCTGTTCTTCAAAGCAAAAGCCAGATTTAGAGTCATATATTCATTACAGATGAGGTCATTCAGCTTACGTCCATAAACCTAATAAGTAACTGGTACATAAACTAGGTAAACATGGTAACTTAGAAGTCCCGTGGGGCAAAGTCCTATCATTGAATCGGTATGAAAAAACTCTAACTTTATTTTAGACTTTAAAACATCAATGTAGCATGCCGGGAAATTATAGAATTAATGATTAGGTTAGCACTGAGTGAGATTTTGGAATTTATATATTAAGATGTATTTAATGCATTCATTACCATTAAACAGATGGCGCGAGTAGGAATCTATTGTAGTGGCATGTACCGATGACTATCTCTTCTAAGTACGGGACAAAGCGACCGCCACTTCACGTGCTGCCTACGGTCGGATGATAGCTCCAACTTGGGGGCTTCACTTTTTCATGGAAAATTAACATGTATTACACCTTATAAATTAAACGAGTTCGCACGCAGCACGCTGACGTGAGGGAAGTGAATTTCCACATACAAAACTTTTAAAACTCAAAGCCAGTGTAAAAACATACATTTATTCCAATTTTATTGAAATCTGAAAACATTGATTTTTGGCTGGTTTCATTTACCTGCAATCCTAGGAATACAATTTTGCACATTATAGTCTAAGGTTAAGAGAGGGTCCATTGAGGCTTGAAAGTAGGTGAAAGGTAGCTGGGGATGAGACAAATACACTAACAAATTAATAACATGCTTTTCTAATGTAAAAACCCCATAAGACAACGTACTGTGTTTAGCCGATATACATTTTCTTTAATAACTCGGTAAATATTTATGCTAGAATGACGAGAGAGGGCTTAAAACTTTCGCTTCACTAATTCCCATCCTAATATAAGCATTAATCTTACATCCGGGTCTATTCTGACCCTTTTTGGGCCCAAAAACGCGAAATTTGAAAGAATAATCTCAAAAAAAGTGGGTTAGAGTTTTCCGATTGTTTTTCCCAACGAACTTGTCCAAATGATTATAGAAAGGAACACCCCTACCTATTATATATATATATATATATATATATATATATATATATTACCTATTATATATATATATATATATATATAAAATTTTGAACGACCCCCCAAAACGTGTTCAGGGGGTCACGTTAGGAACTTCTATGGCGGTCCCGGGCTTAAGTTTCACCGTGCGGGTCATGCTAATAGTTCACTTTTCCATAGGAAATTCACTAATAAGCTACTTGTGCTGAACCGAGCCAGACCGGGCTGATCGACGGGTATCTTAATCCCCTTAAGGCAGTTTCTGTTTTGCGTAGCGTATTTACTCTTGGGTTAACCAACTAAAATTCGGCCCTTGGATAACTTTGGGCCTGTATGCTATTCAAGACCATAGCCAATCGTAGGCCAACTGCCTCGGTCTGCTTACCCGTGAGGCCGTAATATAACCTCGATAAAATTGTCGGCCTCGCCTACGGCGTCGGGCTCCAACAATTTCCATCAGGGATACAAAGTTGCACGTTACTCCCTTAATACACAAACAACTATTAAAACTACCGTCAGATCGCAGCTTTCCACACAAAGGATCGACTAACGTCATATTTTTCTAGGTGTCTAAGAGCATAATAAGTAACATTTGTTGGAAACTCTGGTGTAAACGCGGCTTACCTTGACGCCACCCCGTCAGATCGCCACCCCGACAGATCGCCACCTTTTCAAATTAGTTTGGAGGTGGCGATCTGTCTTGTATCGTTCACGACAGATCGCCACCTATGTAAGTGTATAGTTTAAGTGTTGCTTCCATTTGAAAATCTTTCTGAACATCCGAAAGCTGTACAACAACTAAATGGTTACACGAGACAATGAAGGATAAGGAATAATTATGTTTTAATCAGTACATATTTATTTTTATAGTTGTTGTCATTGAGGTAAAAAATAGGTAGTTATAAAAGTATATGCCAAATATATTCCAAATAAAACCCATACGGTGACATATTCACTCTCCCCCAATACTGACTCGTTCACTAACATTAGCCTATATATAAGCTATCATATATAAGTTATTTTTATCCAATTTGTATATGTCCACTAAATGTATGAACTTCCATCAAACGTTCTAGGTCTTGTTTTGGGTGAAATCACTTGCTGATATTCAAAACGTTTTTGAGTGTTGCTCCTTAAACAATACACTGACTATTTAACCACATACGCGGTTTTTTTATCAACCAATAAATTTATGTGTTAAGCTAAATGATAAATTTTCGTTTAGATTTTTTAGCAACATTTAAGTTTTTATAGGTTTTAGGATTTCGCCTAGTACAAAAATGCCGAATCTAAAGGGATAATAAACATCATCTATGGCTGAACAAATGCAGTTTGCAGACAAATAATAAGGCATTTATTGGATATAAGTATAGGATAAAATGGTTTATTTTTATGGTTTTAAATTTATACTACCCCACAATTGATAAGTAAATGTTTGCACAACAACGAAGCTGCAGGCTCCAGCGCCGTACGACCACAGCGCGGCAGCCGGCGTGGCATGCTCACTTGTGGCGCAGACTGTACCTCGGAATTGTGAAATCTCGGAGTTATGATATTCTAGACATTTAGTTGATTTTTAGAGACCTCGGAGTTTTGAAACCTCGGATTTGTGATAAAGTGCAATATTATATTAAACTAAACAGACCTCGGAATTATGAAACCTCGGAGTTATGATAAATTTAATATTTAGCAGATTTTTACAGACCTCGAAATTATGAAACCTCGGAGTTGTGATGTTTTTAATACTTAACTGATTTTATAAAAACCTCGGAGTTTTGAAACCTCGGAACTATGATAATTTTAATTCTTAGTTGACTTTTAGAGACCTCGGAATTATGAAACCTCGGAGTTATGATATTTTAAACATTTAGTTGATTTTTACAGACCTCGGAATTATGAAATCTCGGAGTTTTGAGACGCTCCCATATCAGTGTGGTTTCATCTGGTTGTGGTCTATTGTTATTTGCACAAAAAACAATTTTTACCGATACTTTTTAAACCCCCCCACGATTTTATATATTTGCCCCCCCCCCGATTTTTATTTTGACCCCACCACCGATTTTATATTTTGCTCCCCCCCTCTTCGATTTTTATTTGATGTCCCCCCATTTTATATTCCCCCCATTTTATATTTTTGCCCCCCTCCTCCGATTTAATATTTTTTGCCCCCCGTTTTATATTTTTTCTCCCACCCCGATTTTTATTTTTGCCCCCTCCCGATTTTATATTTTGCCCCCCCCCGATTCTATATTTTCGCCCCGCCCCGATTTTATATTGTTGCTCCCCCCCGACTTTTGTTTTTGCCCCACCCCCGATTTTGTAGTTTGCCCCCCCCCCGATTTTTATTTTTACCCCACCCCCGATTTTGAATTTTGCTCCCCCTCTTCGATTTTATATTTTTATTTTATGCCCCCCATTTATATTTGTGCTCCCCACCAATTTTATATATTTACTCCCCCCCCGATTTTATATATTTGCTCCCCCTATTTTTATTTTTGCCCCACTCCGGATTTTATGTTTGCCCCCCTCTTCGATTTGATATTTTTATTTTAATGTCCCCCCATTTTATATTCCCCCCGATTTTTATTTTTGACCCCCTCCCGTTATTATATTTTGCTCCCCCCTTCGATTTTATATTTTTATTTTATGCCCCCTCCATTTAAAATTTTGCCCCCCTCGATTTTAAATTTTTACTCTCCCCCCGGTTTTTATTTTTGCACCACCCACCCCCCCCCCGCCCCCGATTTTATATTTTGCTCCCCTGCCGATTTTATATTTATGCCCCTCCCCCAATCACCGATATTCTTTATTTGTTTGTATTTGAGTTCTTTTATTTCTAAAAGCGAATCCAAAATGTTATGTGTTACGTGTTGGAGTCGCAAAACACACGCCGTTTACTACCCGACAGAGTTCCTCGACTTAGCAACAGGACCCGAACTATGTGCCAGTATATTTCGTTAACTTTGATTTAACTGTACATTAATCGTGTAAAATGTAATTTTAATATTGTAAAATAATATGGATTGTTATTTGATTTACTTAATCTACCATTTATATACAACCCGTACGAAGGACGGGTATACCCAGCTAGTATTCTTCTATAAGATTAATATTGGCACTTGGAAAAGCCCATGGGCAGAGCCCTGAACTTAGATGTTTCCCAAACCTCCAAAAGGCAAATCTAGACGTTAAACGCTTTCAAATAACTCATAAACAATCATTCAGAACGTAATAGTCTCACCGGGAGCGTTGTCATAGCAAATCTTATTCTTTGAGTAAATATATTAGTTTAAACAGGATATCAGCCCCTAAACTTATTTTAGATTTTATTGAATGTACAGCATTTACATGCCGAGGAAAATAAATCAGTACGAATTTTAATACGTTAATATGATGTGTAAATAAAGCTGACACTTAAGAAATATTATACAAAGCAGACGTTGTAAAGTCCCCATGATTTTCTTATGGGGAAATCATTATTTCTGGGGGGCTGACACGGAAAAAAACTAATTTTCCCGAACACCTTGATTCAATACTTTTAATTGAGCCATCCACATCCTGCAATAAAATAAACATCCACATTTTCTCTTCATAATGTGTACTTGCAGAATTAATAATATTTATGGATAGATTGCATAAACTTTTCCAAAAGAAAAGTTCATTACTTTATATTGAATTATGAAATGTCTTGAACCATCTTCACTCTACAAGTTAATTTCGTGATGTGCCTAGACAGCTGATCGAATGACGAAACCACGGCCTTCTATAGGCCGCAGTCTATCAAGGCGACCAATCAGAAGCGCTGTGACAATAACAAAGCCTTTGCAACAATAACAAGAACATAATAGCAGCTGGTTCATTGCCCCAGCTGTTAATATCACCTTGGTAATCTTCGACGGCGAATCTGTACAGAGAAAGTTAAAAAAAAATCAATATATATAATTTGTTGTTAACAGTAGACAAACTTACATATTATCGGAAAACTGAAAAAGATTAATCCCTTTTAAAATCCCAAACCATTACAATCATAACTGTATACACGGCAAGCTTTATTTTGTAAGATTCAAACTGAATTTTAGAAGCTTTTAGGCCCAGTAATTTTTACCCTAGTTTTCCATGTATGTGGGATTTTATTTAGTAAGTGTTCTTGAAGCTTGGGTGAAGTACAAAATTGTAATAACAAAATATGAAATGAGTTATTATAAGATATTTTTATGGTATATTTTTAGTATTTACAAATACTTAAAAAAACGGTATATAGACATATTACAGAATTCTCAACTCATACACAATTAGAAGTAGGTCTATGCAAATTTAAAACACATAAATACGGTCTTTATTAAGCGATTTACAAACAATGTTTGCTTTTAAAAGTTAATTTTTAAGAATGATACGAATTAGTTAATTTATCTTTCATTTACGAATAATTTTCTGTTTTATCCTCACAGCTTTGTTGATAAAAATATATGCATTACTTAAAGTTTGATTAGGGGTACACAAAAATAAAATGTTACAATAAATTGAATACAATTATGTTGATATTCTAAAAATGTTAGATAATTTAGAATGGGGAACGGCACACACAGCCAGAAAAACAGTCATACAACCAACCAGGCAGACATACATAACTATTTATAGTAATCTAATTTTTTGAGTGAAATCCAATGGAAAATGATCTTAACAATTAAACTAATAAGAAAAACATATTGTTCCAAAATTGTCGATTCATAAATCTTTTCTAAATAACATTTTTTAGATTTACTAATCCAAACAGTAAAGAATTATGTCTCTCCAGTCTTGTAAAAACAAATTATTTTTGCGACTGTATTTCAGTTACCTCTATAGTTATAAATCCAAAAATAAGAAAAACTAATCACGTCTCTTTTCCAATTCTCAATCTTTTCTTTTCTTATAAGGAGACAATTCACTGCGAGATGAAAATGTATGAGGTTAACCCAACAGCTGGCGGATCGGCGGGAAACAGCTGATTGGGGTCAACAGATGACGTCACCCACCAGCTGTTGTCCTAACCTAACCTTGGTGGAATCTTACTGAAATCACGACCGGAGTGGCGCATGGCGCCTGGTATATTCGCGCCTTTTATGGTAGAGAAAGTCCTTTCCAGTTAGTCACCGAGATTTGCCTGAGTGATTGAATTTACTAGGTCCTTGTACGGGATTGGTACCGAAAACATCTGAGCAAGAATAAAATAACCACCTTATGTGTACACCTTGTTAGCGAATTTCCCCTATAGGGAAGAAGCTATTACCGTAGGTCTCATGGTAAGACTTAAGCCCGAGACCATGATAACTTTTCATTTTGAGGTCCCCAGATGCCAAAAACACCATTCGTTCAAATTTTTATATATGTATATATATATATATATATATTTATATATATATATATTTATATATATATATATTTATATATATATATATATATGTCCGTAAGCACGATAACTCTCGTAAAAAAGGTCCGATCTTAATGAAATTTGGTACAAATGTGTAAAGTATCATTTATTTGAACGAGTTCGAAAACCAGATGAATTGCACCATCCGAAGGGGGGTTTTTGGGGGTTTTTTTACCCCAAAAATGTGTTTTTTGGGGTTTTCACATGTAATTTTAATTTAAATCCAATTTTAATTTATACCATTGAATTTAGCTTAAAAAACAAACAATTTGGTATTTTGATCATTGCTCTACGTCAATTGGTTACCGAGATATTGAAAGTGCTAAACACAGTACGTTGTCTAATGTTATTCTTATGGAGAAAAAGAAAAATTGTATATCTGGGTTATTTATGAACATAAACTGACGAAATTTAGTATATGGCTTCATCTGGTTGTAATTTATTGTTGTTTGCACAAAAAAACAATTTTTATCCTATGGTTGCTGTAGCAGCAAACCTAGGTACTCGGTCCCCATGTTATTCTTATGGAAAATACTTAAAATGTTATATACCGCTTATTTATGAATGTATATGGATGAAACTTGGTATGTGACTTCACTAAGATGAGTTCTATTGATATTTGCATAAAAACCCATTATTTTGTGTGCCTTGTTGCAGCAAACCTGCGTACTCATCCCCAATGTTAATCTTATGGAGATTAATTAATATTTTAAATATCGCTTATTTGTTAATATATTTCTTTTGAATCTTGTTAAGTGTTTTAATGTGTTATGTTATATATTCATTGGAAATTCGCTGAGTATGCAGGTTTGCTGCGACGGGGGTATTTTACTTTTAGCTTATTCATATTTCTTTTGAAGATGGAATTATTAGCTTATTCCTATTTCTTTTGAAGATGGAATTACATCTAGTATTATGTGAAACCTAAACAGATAAAGAAATCTGAAATTTCTCCTAATCGTCTCTGCTACTCATTTTATAAGGTCGAATGTTCGCTCCCTTTAACACAGGCGGATTCGCCTCACTGACTATTACTTGGGTGAAAAATCAGCCCAAGTCTTATTGTAGTCTTTTATTTTTTAATTGCCTCCTCAGCCACTCTGTGGTATAATTTTAGGAATTCCCCACCCGCTCCCTGCCGAGTGAAGGTGGCAAAATATTTGACGTACCAAATTTGATATTGTGTCAAACAATAAATCGTATTAGTATTTTCGATATCGAAGTATTGAAATTAAGGAAATATTTTGACAAATCTGTAAGGAACCTGTTTGTATTTAATGTTTATTTTTGTCTGTATACAATGATTTAATTTGGTCAGGTATTAATCAAATATGTGTTACTTCAAATCAAATGTGTGTTAATCAAATATGTGCTCTTTCAGGTGTTACTGGAACTGGGACTGTCAGGCCAAAAAAAGTTGGACCCCTTGAATAAGCAACCGCAAAACCTATGCATGATGTACATGCAACAGACATGCGAGTTTACGGAGAAACTAGCAGGCCCTGCCTTAACTTATTGGTGTTCGCTGAACTATAATTGCGAGTTATAGTTGCTGAATGTGGGGCAGAGTTCTGCGGTTGTATGTAAACTACATTTTGTAAAAATATATCTTTATACACTTTTCGACCAAGAGGCTTTTTAAAGAGATTTTTGCCCCAAGGCAGGATAACCTGTGGCGCCCCTTCATCCTCCCTTGTCTCCCCCCTTTAATTATAACTCATGGAACATCTAACATCGCTTCAGTGCATTGTATCTTGCTCTCCAAAAAATATTTGCTTGCGTATTACACATCAACTATAGATGGGTTGTTTGTTGTGATTATAAGCGACCTGCATGTCGAAGTCGAATATGTGCATGATGTTTGCTACCAATGGTCTGATCTCCACTCGGCGTGTTAGCGGTTGTAACATTCTTACTTGCACAGCTTGAGTTGTGTATGAAGGCTTCTTAAGCAGGTGACCCATTATGCACGACACCGCACGGCTCCCTATTTGTGACCGGCACGTCAGCCCAATCAACCTTCGCTGCCGTCAAAAATACCATGTGGCCTCGATAGTTGATAAATATGTAATTAGTCAGATTTTTACCATATAAATTACATAAGACATAACAGGATTTAGTATTTAACATTATTTGTAATTTGCGCACTTATGTTAGATAGAAAAAGGCTTTAGCACGGCACACATGGCTATTTTGGGGCCTATATAGACCACGGCCAACACCAGCCAACGGCAAGAATGCTCCTTGGACCATTCAGGGTGGTCCTGACATTTGTTTATGTTACCATCTGTTCAACTGAAATGAACATCCACAAGGATAACATTGAAACGTTGGGGTGGAGCCCCAAGGTAAAATCGGAAACGGACCCCTTTATTTTCCTAAGTTTGACATGCAGAATCAATATGTGTCAAATTTCACCTGTATTCATCAGCATATCGGGAAGTTTGGGAATTTGATGGGGTTATGAACCCCCCGAGCAGGCTTTGGCTTTTATGTATAAAAAGACAGATACATTTTAAAAGAGACATGGACGTAATTAGGGAGTGTAAGGGGGGCAGTTGTTTCCCCAATATTTTGTAGAGCATAATGTATTACGTTTATAAAAGGAACAATAATCACAAATACGATAGTTTACCCAGTAAAAATACTTAAATTACGCTTATGCAAAGAGGCATTTTGTAATATATATTATGTGTGATATTGATATTGTCAGAGACAATTGCCCAATGCAAATAATACATATTCACGAAAAGCCATATGCATTTTGTTTAAGAGAAAGAAAGTTTTCATGTCAAGTGGCTGAGTGATCGGAGTTACTTACGGGTATAGTAAACGAAATAAACTGTCTAGTGAAAAACTCTTTAAGTGTGTCCATTCCTTAAAGCGAATATTCATCTATTGTTTACTTATAACTTTTTTTAGCCACTTCAAAAATATAAAAGAGGTTTGCGGCATCTCTTTGCCTTAATTTGCCCTCCCACATGTACCAAAGATCTGTGCGTGGAACGTGTCAAGCAAAGCTAGGGTTGAGCTGTTACAGTACAAGCAGTTGACAGTACTGATACAAATTTCAAGCCAGGAATGACTTGAACCCTAGACAGGCGGGCCGCTGCAATGGTTTCGAAGTCCATCACCTTGACCACTAAGCCAACACCTCACAATCTGGTATTAATTAATTGGGAACATGTTGGACACATTCCTTTCATCACATTATTTATATAAAAATGTTTACATTAAAATGTGTATAAGTTTGTTACAATGTTAGTGGCGACGAAATTAAGGTTGCGGAGATCTCAACCGCCACCGAATGTCACTGCCTAGCAGGTGGCGCAGTCTTGCGGCGAAATAGAAGTCACGTGATCAGAGAGCGGGCGTCGGCCGTATTCCCTTCCAAACTGCTCTCCCGCCTCCAGTCAAGTAACATCGTTCATGTTTGTCGTATCGTATCACCACTGCGAATGTGGCTTTGGTCACAGTAAAAGTGTTTGTTAGTGTTATGTGTTGCTCGTGTGGTTCCATCACCGAAACAATCTGTCAGTGAACTCGCCGACTCAGTGCGCGATTCCGCTGTCTGGGAATTTTCCTTAGAAAATCGAAAACCTTTGTGTGCGCCGGCAGCACTACGTCTTGTCTGTTGCATTGAATTTGCAACATGGCGGATGCCGATACCACAGGTGACCGGTCTGATCCGGACTTCAAGTACTTGTCTGTCGATAGAAATACCTTTAACGATCCCGCTACTCAGGCGGAATGGACCCAAAAACGTTTAGTTTGGGTCCCGCACGAAACCCACGGTTTCGTCGCAGCGGGAATCAAAGGCGAGAAGGGCGATGAAGTCGAAGTCGAGATACAAGATACCGGCAAAAGGACTTTCGTTGCCAAGGATGACATTCAAAAGATGAATCCTCCTAAGTACAACAAAGTTGAGGATATGGCAGATCTAACTTGCCTAAATGAAGCTTCTGTACTTCACAACATCAAGGACAGATACTACTCCGGATTGATCTATGTAAGTAAGCCATTTCTCTTTTTAACCTTAATTATCTTAATGTATTAGGCACAAATTTATGTGTGGACCTATGTTTTTTAATAAATCTTCTTTCAGTTAGTACATTACATAACTGTGAATAAATTATGCAGGCTATGCAACCCAGAGGCTGAGAAATTCCACTGCAACTCGCAACACACTAAATTGTTTAGATCACCCAATCGCCATTAAAATACTAAGTCAGTAGCCTACATAATGTAAACGAGTAAAATAACTTCGGAAAGTGATACTGTTACAAAAAGAAAAAGTAGGCCTATTGCACACAACTGGAACTAGAAGCATGGTGTCTGAAAGTAAAAAAAGTACTGCTAGGTCTTTTCATAAAGCAAATACCCATATAATGAAGTCAATGAATCTTCTGCGATACAATTACAGATTGTAACGAAATGGCAACTGGAAGTGTAATTATAGAATGCCTAGGCCACAGTGATGAAAACCAAAATTAATGTACCTATACCATATCTATATGTAGCTTAAGTACTACCGTACACCCAATGTAAACATAACCTGGTAGCTTAGCCCAAGTTTTGAATCTGTATATTTACTTGTATTTGAACCCTTTCATTGGGCCTAGGGGAGTACCAAGGTAAGGGAAACACATGAAGATTCTACGTTTGGTTAGAACCTAAATGAATTTTCATATACGAGCCTGGGTCTCACAAAGTTACGCCGTGGGCGTGGTGTAAATTAAAGACAAAATAAAACATTAAAAATTAGTCTTTATGTATAATTATACTTTAACCCTCTGTCACAGTACACACTATTGATTGGAAAATATGGTAAAAAAAGCTTGAAAGTTTATAGGACTGAATTTCATCCAGCCTACAAAGCTTGTAGACTTAACAAGAATCACTCCATTCTGCCTTATGTTCTAAGCTACTCACCAACAATAAGTAGGCCTAGGCCTAATGCTAAGTTAAATGTAAAAAAAAACACTTCTCAACATTTGGAGAATAGAAGCATTTTAGATTTATGATTTATTTTTGAGATATCAACACCATAATGCTAATCCCTAGACTACGGTATTCTGTGTGTGTGTGGTCTACTCGCGGGATCTTTGTAACAATGGGTTACTGTAACAAAGCTTATTGAATAATCCTCTCAATCTCAATAAGCGTTAATAGTTGTCAATATTATTGTATAGGCTATATAATATCTTTTTATAGGTTAGGTATACGTAATGGAGGGATTTAGTTGTCTGCTCAAAGGCAGGAAAAGTAGTGTTGAGGTTATGTTGTATATTGATGGCACCCATATTGTTTTATCTGTAACAGCTGGGTTGTGATGTCATTGTTTAAGTGCCCTGTACAACAGGGACAAGTGATATCATAGTCTCCTGAAGAGAATCCCTGGAGGATTTAAATGTTATGGATATTATAATGCCAGTTTCACACAGATCCTATGTAAAGCCTGTCCCAAACTATTTGTGAATATTCGGCTGAACATTTCTCTAAAGTTCACTGAACATAGTCTGAAAGTTCACTGCTTATCAACAATGCATAAATTCAGTATTTGGTGTATTAACAGCTCCCGGATCATTCGCGAACACCCTCACATTCGGGCGAGTGTGCAAGTAGTGTGGGACTTTCTTAGGAGCGATCCAAGGCAGATCCAAGGAGGGTAACTAGTGCAGGCATTGTCCTGTCACTGAGAATTATACATGCGAAACTCTACCTCTCGTCCTTGTCCGTTTAAGGAGCTCCTTATATCAGGACACGATTAAATCAGTCAAATCGCCCACGAAATGAAAGAAAAAGGATTTTAGGTGTTTGAAAACGTACCTACAGTAAATCAGTCGGCAATGGATCAATCAGAAGTATATATATCCTGGTAGCCTAATAGCTGTTGCCAAGAATAGCACAATCTGCTTAGACAGTACCGGTAGATCAAAGAGTCAGATTTTAAGCTGGACCAGACGATCAGACTATCCTGTAGACATTGACACTGAACAAAAGAATGTATGAGTCAGTAGTAAATTTATTTTAGGAAAAATATGTGCGAGAATACAGGTTTCGATATTGGTTTATTTGTTGGATGTTGTGGTGCAATTTCAGTTGTTTAACAAGATTTTTGGGCACTTGTTTATAATTGAAAAATAAGTTTTTACTTACTTGAGGTGTAAAATCATTTGTGACAATAATGGAAAAAACCCCGTCGCAGCAAACCTGCGTACTCAGCGAATTTCCAATGATTATATTACATAACACATTAAAACACGCAACATGATTTATAAGAAATATTCACAAACGAGCGATATTTAATATTAACTATTCCCCATAAGAATAACATTGGGGATGAGTATGCATGTTTGCTGCAACAAGGAACACAAAATAATAGGTTTTTATGCAAATATCAAAATCATCTTAGGGAAGTCACATACCAAGTTTTATTCACATCCAAGTTTCACATTCATAAATAAGCTGTATATAACATTTTTATTATTTTCCATAAGAATGATATGGGGACCGAGACCAAGTACCTAGGTCTGCTGCTACGGGAACTGTAGGTGAAACATTTTTTTATGCAACAACAATGAACCATAACCAGATGGAGCCATATACCAAATTTTGTCAGTTTATGTTCATAAATAAGCGAGATATGCAATTTTTCTTTTTCTCCATAAGAATAACATTAGACAACGTACTGTGTTTAGTACTTTCAATATCTCAGGAACTAATTGACGTAGAGCAATGATCAAAATACCAAATTGTTTGTTTTTTTAATGCTGAATTCAATGGTAAAAATTAAAATTTGATTTAAATAAAAATTACATGTGGAAACCCCAAAAAAACAATTTTTTGGGGTTCAAAACCCTCCCAAAACCCCCCTTTGGATGGTGAGATTTGTCTGGTTTTCGAACTCGTTCAAATTAAATGGTGCTTTATACATTTTTACCAGATTTCATTAAGATCGGATCTTTTTTACGAGAGATCATATACGGACACACACACACACACACATATATATATATAAGTTATATATATATATATATATATACACATATATACTTATAGATATACACAAATATTAAAATTTGAACGAATGGTGTTTTTGGCATATGGGGACCTCAAAATGAAAAGTTCTCATGATCTCGGGATTAAGTCTTACAATGAGATCTACAGTAATAGCTTCTTCCCTATAGGTAGGGGAAATTCGCTAAAAGAAAAAAATGTTAGTAAATTATTGTTAAAATGGCTAGAAGATAAATTGTGATTACCAACGTTTGTTTTACAGCAATTTCAGTAGAGATGTTAATTCATAGGAAAAAATTATCTTTATATATTAAATATTTAAGATAGTACGATAACTTAAATGCTAAAATCATATAAGACAAATTTGTAATCTCCCTTGCCTCAACTCATCTATTAACCTAGGCCTAAGTCTTATTTCAAAACAAGTTTTTTGAGTGTAGTCCACCCCAGCAAGGGTTGGTACCGGTAATGTGTTCTTATGTTGTTTTTTTTCAAGTTTCCCTAATTTTAATGCTGCTGCCCTAAAAATCGTGTAGGCTATTTTGTTTAGGAGGGTTTGCAGACTTGCCTTAGAGGCCCGGCAACTGGAAAAACTCAAATTCTATTACAGAGGCTAATATAAATATCAGGAAAAGTGCAGTAGTGTGATACTAGCTTAAATTGGGCCTTGCTTGGTTAACCTGTTTCCTGCACGAAGGAGGCTAAGTTAAATTATGAAACTACACATTTTAAATCTAGGAAATTCCTTTCAAAGGTACATCAGCTGTCACACTCGACATGTTAGGGGTGAGTAAATCGTTATCAGATGATCGTGAAATATAAAGTCGATAGGCCCAAAGTCAACGCTCGTTTCTGGTTTCGCCCATTTGATTCTCTAAAGCGTTTCAAACCGAGGTTGCAAAGGTAGGCTGGAACCACCGAAGAATGCTCGGCGACATAAAATTAGAACTGGCCAGCCGTCCGACAGCGACTGTTCGCCTTGTATTTATAGGAGTCGTGTTTAAAAATAAATTACCGTACCTGTCAGTCGTGTCAGTTGAATGGCCAGCGACTTTTTCTCTATTTTTCAGGCTCGGACACTGATATCTTATACAGGATCTTTAATTATAAACTTGGTAGCCGTAACCGTCTTCACTTGGGATGACATCGGTTGTGTGCGCTGCATTCTCAGGTGAGCCTTTTAAATTATGTCAATAAGATGTAACAATTCATTAGTCTCTTCGGCATCTAGGCCTCCTATAGGTTATATGCGTAGGCAAGTCATATCCACCAAACATTATGGCATTGGTCTATCATAAATATTACTATAACTACTTGGCCTAACTTATCAGATGAATAAATAAATGTAAACTCCAAAAAAATAAAAAATCAGGCTTTTTTTAGCCGAATCCTAATCGTCTAATCCGGTAAAACCTTAAAGGAGTCTACTTAGTTTCATGAAATTGTTCATATTCAGTGTTGCACGCCGGATTTCCACGGTCACCTAGTCAGGAAACAAAACTTTTATCCTGAATATACACAATCAACACAGTGAATGCGTTAAGTTTAGTTTTTCAGCATGCTCTTAAAAACTGACAAATATGGGTTTTTACCCATAATTTTTACATATTCCCAAATTACCTCTAAAACTATGTTAATCTTCTGGCAAGGGTTAACTTATCTGTGTTTTCTTCGTAGTTCAAGAAACAAGTAGATTCAAACACTTCTAATAATCAGTTTAACACAACAAGTACAATGCAAAATGATATAAAGTAATAGAAGTCAAAATATAACCACTGTTCAGGCTATTGTTCCTTAAAGAGTATAAACTGTTGTTTGACGCAAAAATTCGTACCTGCCCCCACTCCCCACCCTGCCAAACCCTTAGCGCAGCCTTACCTGAGCAGCGGAGTGCCCGTCGTGTCAGTTTAGCAAATGTTGGGCCATCGAGATAATACTGTATTTGATGACAATGTGCTGTAACATAGGTAGCACTTTTATTTAGGCCTAATTTAGGAGAGGTTTTTTATACAAAACTAATACTTCCCCACTGAGGTAGACCTTTCATTCCAGTAGGCTACCTGTACATGGCTCACTGGTGTGAGACATTAGTTTTTCCAAAGGTTCCTGGGGCGGTTTGGCTTTATAGATTTTTTATGTGATTGTTTTATTATTCATATAACAGGATAAGGAGGGTGTCTGGATATTTTAGGAACAGAATATTTGCTAAAGAAAAATTATAAACTAATATATTTTACAACGAAAGCAATAAATACACCTTCCAAACGTGGTGACTAAATTCAACGAGACTCTTTTAGAGACCGGCAGTTTGTGTTTGCTATCTACCAGCTGGAAGGAGTGTCAGTCGTATCTTAAAAGGTAGAGGCGGGGTCTAGATAAACACATACCTGGGTCTGGCCATGTAAGTCGTCTGGGTGGCCTCTTAACTCCGAGCCATAACTTATTCCCCTATTGTTTAATTTGCTACCTTTTCCATTCAATTACTCATGCTTATTAGTGAATTTCCTTTGGAAAGTGAACTATTAGCATGACCCGCACGGTGAAACTTAAGCCCGGGACCACCATAGATGTTCCTAATGTGACCCCCTGAACACGTTTTGGGGGAGTTCAAAATTGTATATACATTTTTTGTCCGATTTACATCACATTTGGTAGGGACGTTCCTTTCTGTAATCAGTTGGACAAGTTCGTTGGGCAAAACAATCGGAAAACTCTAAACCCCTTTTTTGGGGGATTAATCTTTCAAATTTTGAGTTTTTGGGCCCAAAAAGGGTTAGAAAGGCCCCAGATGTAAAATCAATGCATATTAAAAGATGGGAATTAAAAAGGCGAAAATTTTAAGCCCTCTCGTCATTCTACAATAAATATTTACCGAGTTATTAAAGAAAATGTGTATCGACTAAACACAGTACGTTGTCTTATGGGGGTTTTATACTAGAAAAGCCTGTTATTCCTTTGTTAGAGTACTTTTATCATCCCCTGCAACCTCACACCTACTTTTAAGCCTGTCCTAACCTTATAATGCGCAAAATGGTATTCCCAGCTTTGCAAGTAAATGAAACCGGGAGTATCTGAACAGCCAAAAAATCAATGTTTTCAGATTTCAATAAAAATTGGACAAATGTATGTTTTTACACTGATTTTGAGTTTTAAAAGTTTTTATGTGGAAATTCGCGTCCTGCGTGCAAACTCGTTTGTAATTTAAAGATGCAGGTCTTCTTGCAGAATGTATTTGGTAAACGTAATATTACTGGTCTTAATCATGTTCAAAACTCAGTAAAAATGTATTGGCTATTGTCAGGTTTTGATACAATAAGACTTTAAACAACTTCTTGATCAGCTTAGTATGTATTTGTATTACTTAGCCTACAGCCTATGGGATATAATAAGAGATGTCTTGCATCATCTACGAATACATTTATACTTATACTGTATTCACATATCAGACGGTAAACAGTCACACCCAAAGAGGTTATCTAGAGCTCTTGCCACTTGTATAAAAGTGCAGCCTACGTGGTCGACCATCTTTCAACTCCGCTCTCATGGTAACCAATCAAATCCTTTCTTCACAATCTATATGATAGTCTTGATTGGTTACCTGAGGAAAATGGCAGTTAGTATGGCTTCACTTTTATACCCCAGGTGAGACCTTTTATATTTATTTACCTCGTTGATCACCGGTCATCATCAGGCCTAACAGGAGCCTGATGATTTGCCATTCTCTCATTAGGCCTGATGACCGGTTGAAATCAATAGCCTTGTACCATCATTTATATATGTTTTACCGTCTGACACGTGAATATAGTACAGTATAAAACTGTAAAAAATGCTGTAATTGTTGTAAGATGTTTTGTATTAAATCCTGTAATGGGTCATTATCAGGTACACAATCCTTTAGAGTCTTTGTTAGCTTGGACACAAACACAGGCTACAGTAAGACATGATTATCAGATTTTAGTTTCTTTTAGTTTCTGTGTTTGCTCATGAATACAATTACTTATCATTTTTACTACCGTAGCTATTACCTTCATATTGGCTATTTCAGAGTGCCAGCATTGCTTTCAGGACTATGTAAATCCCATACTCTAGGGTTATATAATCCTAAATTGTTGATTCTTATAACCTAAACAATATTTAGAAGCTTTGTTTTCAAATGTTATGGTTATGATTTCTTCATTTCTCCACTGGGTATCTTTTAGTTGTTGTTGAAAAAAGAAATTAATCCTTAGGAGTTTTGTGAATATTTTTCTGCAGGGTTTTTAAACAACTGCGCTCCTTTCATAACCAATTTGTTTGCAATTTTTTAAAATTATTTTTTGTCTTTGGCCTTTGAAGTAATTTGACCTGATAATTTTCGAAGCCGGTCTTGTGAGAAATATTGGGATATTGGGTAGGTACTATAAAGTATTGTTTGGTAAAGGAGCTGTACAATGTTTCATTAATTCTTACAGTGTACCAATACCTGTTTACTTAAGAAATAAATGTGGCTGCTTAAATCCACTGAGCTCTATGTAATATCTGGAGTCACCACTCTATGTTAGAAAAGCATGTCGCTGTGTTTTTGGTTGTTATGTTAGCCAATGTGTTTTACTGATGCATTGTGAGAGGTTTTGACAGTTTGGTGGTGTAGTAATTTTAATCCCCATTTAAATAAATATTAATTTAGTGATTTTTCAAAACTATTATCATTGTTTTAAAGTACATTACAAGTTGAAACCTGTTGTTAAACTGAACTTTGGAAACTTGCGAAATGTTTTAAATAAAAAGAAATGAAGCTAAGTAATGATTTAGGTAACATGAAAATAGTCTTGTTTCTAGGTTTAGGGTAGTTGAGGAATGACATTGAAAAACGGGCACTGGGGTGGTTAATTTAGTTATTGATTTTACTTACATATCAACATAATAACATTAATAAATAATGGACGATTCCAATAATAAATTCAAATCCACTGTAATGTTAAAACACTACAGTAGACAACAGGTCACGGGTCGGCAACTTTTAATTTTTGACAGCCTACCCAACGAATTCTGATTGGTCCAGCTAACCCCAAGGTGACAACATAACTAAGTAAAAAGCTGAACTAGACGGCACGCTTTTGGGAAATATTTTGTCAAAAAGTAGTGACTCCAGATATAACATAGAGCTCAGTGCTTAAATCGAGCCCAGACAATTATGAACGTAAAGAACGAGACATGTCCAGTTAGATCTGTACTTGAGGTAGTTAAGTTTCAATAGCAAATTGTTCGGGAGAAGATACAGTAGTAATAAAACGGAACCTAGGGAAGAATCGTCAATGTCTGTGGTGCGGTAAACAAATTATACCGTCTGGTCTGGAACTGGAAAGGAAGGAACGGCCTTGGATACCACCAGCTGATAGGGAGCAGGGTGGCCAACCGTCCCGCATCCAAACGAGAAATTTCCCTTCTTTGTACATCTCTCCCTGAGTTTTGTGCAGGGCTGCCGTCGGAGGGAAAACGTTAAAAATTGCGGTTTTCACTTTCCGTAATTTACTCAATACATGTTTCATGGACAATATAATAGATTAAATCGCTTTGTAGTAAATCCCCGGAATCTGATCGGTGTGAAATTTTAGTTTAGCATTCATTTGTGGAGGTTTCAATTAGTGTAGATTACTAAAACAAAATTGTGTTGCTTGGTTAGCTCATTGGGGAGGATATATGCAAATTGGTTTTTAATAAATACTCCTGGGTTTACCATTTGGCTACTACCGCCCGGTAAATAAGAAGGATAGTTTCGCGCGTGCCGGAATCTGACCTACATCCGGTAGTTAGCGAACAGTTGATAACAACAGTGATCTGAGAAAATGGCGGGAAGTTCTTAAGAGTCTTCATCACCGGAAGTTGCCGGACGCCATCTTGGTGTTTTGTTCCATAAGGCTAATGTTAATTTTGTGCCTCCGTTACTCCTCACCTGATCGTCACAAACGATTCATTTTGGTGTCAAATTAAAGGTTTCGTCGTCCTCTAGGGAAATACAATAGTCGAATTTGGATTTTCTTACAAATTAATGAGAACATGTACAGTGTTTCAGTTCAAAATTGAACTATTTATTATGAAACTATGATACCCAAATTAAGAAATTCGACATTGTATTTCCCTAGAGGACGACGAAACCTTTAAATTGACACCAAAATTAATTGTATGTGACGATCAGGTGAGGAGTAATGGAGGCACAAAGTTAACATTGGCCTTATGGAACAAAACTCTAAGTTGGCGTCCAGCAACTTCCGGTGATGAAGACTCTTAATCAGCTGCGACATCCTTTAGATCTCAACCGCATTTACTTGCATACATCTCGTGTATTTTTCAACACAATGCCAGTTCTTCTACAGGCTACTACCATTAGGCTACTACTTTTGGTTGGGGCTTATGTATAGGCTACGGAGAAAGCTATCAAATCAAACTTCGATGAAAATTTACAGGTTCAAGGTCTTGGGAACGGGTTTCATACGGTGGATGGAGCGAGTTGACATGAACTATAAGAGGCCAATGGTTTCACAATACGCGGATTAGAATTATTTTTGTGTACTTTGATTGTATTAATCAATCAAAATTAAAAATTGTGGGCCAATAAAAAAACTTAGAAATATGCTTTCTAGAAATCAGTTTGCAGTATCATATTTGGTTCTATAAAACCAAAGAGTGCAAGGAGATTCGACAATGCTGATTGAAATCGACTAATATTAAGTAGGCCTACCTTTTTAGAAACTCGACGGTGAATGAGGGATATTTCATAGCAGATCGAGGGATAAAAAGGGATTTTTGACGACTTTTTGGGGACAATGCGGGGAAAACGTCTGTTTTAGAGCCGCGTCAAACGACACTGTCGCGGTTATGGGGGACAATTCTCAGTCGTAATTAATTTCAATTACAGCATAACGATCGTTGAAGCCGGGAATTTAGGAATCTAGACCGCAAACTGAGAATTTGTGTCAAGGATACGGCGAGTAGATTGGCGCCGTGGTGGTGGCGGCAGTAGGGGCTCGTAGGGCATTGTGTCGGCAGCGACGGCGGCGGCGCACTGTAGAGTGACCATGTCGTAGTGTGATGGTAGCAGTCGCAGTAGAGAGCCGAGCGTACACATATCCCACGTAGTCCTGAGTGACCGCTTCAGATGCAGCATAGGGGTCAAAAATGTTGTCTTCCTCAAAAAGGGAAGTTGTCAAGAGAGAAATTAAGCGAAGTGACTACGTACACGTCCAATGTAAGGGCAAATTCACATCGCTACCGCTTAGGTTAGGTTACGTTACGTTAGGTTAGGAGGTTTTCTGGCTCTCAATCTGTTTTAAAAATCACAGGAAAAGTAACGTACGGTGCATAATTTGGAACGGACGTGAACAGTAGCGGCTTACGTCGGACGTGTACGTAGCCTCTGCCAATAAAATATTTAGGCATTACACTTTTTTCTACGTCATCTTTAGGCGTCTAAGAACAAGTAAGATGCCTAAATAAACAATTTATTTTAGTATTTAACCACGCGAAAAACTATTTACAAAACGTATTTGAAATCTGCAAAACTGAACTATACTACGCGAAGATACAATTAGGAATGAGGCTGACAGCCAGGCTCAACCACTCGAAAAATTAAAATGTACCACATTTTTACAAAATAAAATACTTGGCGTATGAGCTTCTGTTTTCCTCTTATTTCATTACATTTAATTCGAGGCGCTTTTTGCTTCTAGCCTAGTCACTGCATATTTATTGCCTAGCAACAGTTTACGCGGTTTTAAACAAAAATCTAACCTAACCTGTAAACAAAACACCGCTGATAGCAATCGACGGTAGGCGGGCGAAATCCAGTAAAAAATAATCTCCGAATACAATTGTAGCAACCTTTTCTGCTAAAATTTATCTCCAAGACTATGTTGAAAACACTACATTTTCGGTCCGTCAACTGGCAAAACTGCAACAACTTCGCGACACTCGGGAATATCCATGTTTTTGTAAGATACTTTTAGGTTAAATACATGGATCTTAGTAATGTGTTATATACTAAAATGGAAGTTTAAAATTTCAGCTGTCTAACGGTGTGTATATTATTTCTTTTAAAGAAACGTTTAGGTTTGTTAGTTTGAATTTAGCCTTGTAGACGGGAGCGGCAAAATTTGACTCTCGGAACCGAAAAACGGGGTTTTGGGAGGCTTTTGATGCTTACATTTTCATTCGGATTTATTCAAACTTTCATCGTATGCCTGAATAATAAAATAAAACACAAAAATTCTTAGGTTGGGGGGGGGGTGGCGACCGTCCCTACCGCCCCCCTTGGATCCGCCCTGAAACAGATGATTTTTGGGTCATTTTAAAGAGCAAAAAATACCTGGCGATTTCAGTGAGCGTCATTTCGATATCATAAATAATTCACCCGAAAAAATTGGTAAATACTGAATATTTTGGAAGTTTTTTGAACGATTACTATTTGTTATCTAAATTGGTCTCACAGAAATAGCTAGGTATTTGGTTGCTCTTTCAAATGAACTGTAAATGATTTTTTCGGATTATCCGTTGAGGAGGGACGGATTTTGAAAGTTAACATTGGCCTTATGGGCCAAGCAGGTAGAAACGCGAACAGTTTCATGACAGGAGCTTATTGCTGGAGACTTGAGACTATTTTCGACCCTTCCGTATGTGTGGACACTGACCGCCGAACCAATCGTCTTGCCCCGACCGACAACCTTTCCCCTCTTTGTTTCCACTCCACCTCGTGAGCGCCACGCTGCAGGTCGTGTTGCTGTGTTGCCTTCGACCGTTTCCATTTCCTGTTATCGCGTGTGAGATCTTGCGGAAACAATGACTGCCGCGGTAACATGAAGTGGACTTGATTTGTTGCCGGGTGAATTGAATTGCCGTTGAAGTAGTTTGTTGGCTGTTACACTAAACACCCGTCTGGGTTTGTAGCGCCGTCTTTAAAAGAGAGTTTTATTTTGTTATAGCCTCAACGTTGAAATTGACGTTATGCAGTTGATCTATGTGTTTATAAGTGGAAACCCAATAAGTAATACTGGGGTGGTAATTGTTCGCTCTTAACTAAACAATCTGTATTTAGTACGCTCACCGTTTGGATGTATGTGATCAAACGATCAAACAGGAAATTCGCCGTACTTGACAAAACCCCAACATGATGCATATTAAAATGTTCCTCCAAGTATCAAACATGAGAAGTTGATTAAGATTATCCCAGACCTACACAGACCAGGGCTTTGCCCCATTACAAGTTTCATTACAGGGTTTCTACGGTCAGGGGAGGCCAGGGAAAGTCAGAGAACCCAGAGGTAAAGCTTATTTTGTTACGTCTCGACCCCACTTACTAAAGATATGAAAATAAATTGGTAGATTATAGACAGTATTGATAAATATTACACCTTAACACTACTTTACAAAAGTAATTTTGTAATCTTTGTTAAGAGTCTTCATCACCGGAAGTTGCTGGACGCCATCGTGGTGTTTTATTCCATAAGGCCAATGTTAACTTTGTGCCTCCGTTACTCCTCACTTCATCGTCACGAACAATTCATTTTGGTGTCAAAATTAAAGGTTTCATCGTCCTCTAGGGAAATACCAAAATCGAATTTGGATTTTGTTACAAATTAATGAGAACATGTACAGTGTTTCAGTTCAAAATCGAACTATTTATTATGAAACTATGATACACAAATTAAGAAATGCGACATATTATATTTCCCTAGAGGACGACGAAACCTATAATTTGACATAAAAATTAATTTTATGTAACGATCAGGTGAGGAGTAATGGAGGCACAAAGTTAATATTTTGACAATTCACACATGACAATTCGGTGCTTTTATTATTCCATCTGATCCGTGATGATGAAAAAACTGAGGGGATGCTCTGCTCCAGGTTGTATACAGTCTGCTGTAGCAGTATTTTTCAGGAGTCCCAATGGTTGGCTGACGATCTAAGGATTCCTAAGTAGGTCTAGTTTATTCTTAACATCTTGTAATCCTCAATTATTGAGTTTTTATTGAGATAAATTTATTTAATTTTGTTTTACTAACATTTATGACATAGGCACATGATAGAAAATGTTTTCATATTAAATATATAATGAGTTCGCACACAGCACGCTGACGTGAGAATTTTCACATACAAAACTTTTAAAACTCAAAACCAGTGTAAAACATACATATTCCGATATATTCCGATTTTATTGAAATCTGAAAACATTGTTTTTTGGCTGTTCTGATGCTCCTGGCTTTATTTACCTGTAATGCTAGAATACAATTTTGCGCATTATAAGGTTAGGAGAAGGACTAGTCAGGCTTGAAAGCATGCGTGAGGTTGCTGGGGATGATAAAAGTACAGCAACAAATGAATAACTTGCTTTTCTAATGTAAAAACCCCACAAGACAACGTACTGTGTTTAGCCGATATACATTTTCTTTAATAACTCGGTAAATAATTATGCTAGAATAGCGAGAGAGGGCTTACAATTTTCGCTTCAGTAATTCCCATATTAATACATGCATTAAGTTTACGTCAGGGCTTTTCTGACCCTTTTTGGGCCCAAACCCTCGAAATTTGAAAGAATAATCATCAAAAAAAGGGGTTTCGAGTTTTCCGATTGTTTTTTCAAACGAACTTGTCCAACTGAATTATAGAAAGGAACGTCCCTACGAAAATTTGAAGTAAATCGGACTAAATATACGACCGCTAGAGTGCATATATGTATATATATAGATCATTTTGAACGACCCCCAAAAGTGTTCAGGGGATCACGTTAGGAACTTCTATGGTGGTCCCGGGCTTAAGTTTCACCGTGCGGGTCATGCTAATAGTTTACTTTCCATAGGAAATTCACTAATAATTGTGCATACGTGCTTTTTATAAAGCAAAAATGTTACGACGCATTTCGAAAGTTGGTCAGGGAGGGTTTTACAGAAGGGTCAAAGAATTAGAACATAGATATTCTGTAGAAATCCTGCATTACTTATTTATAGCAGACGATGATTTTTCCAAGTGATTATATACACACGTGTATTGTTGTTCAAGTATTAAAATTCAGAAGGTCAAGATTCGCTCACTTACACAAACGGAGGCTTTGCCCCGTAGACCTTTAACGATTATTCATGGCAGAGGGTGATGCTACCTGGTCTGGTGATCCTAGAGTCACGTCTATGTTAGTGGTGCAAGTCAGTTGATTATTGTCTCCACAGAATAAAAATCACAAGCAATAATGTGTTTCGCTCTCCAAGAACAATATTTCCATACGTTGCCTTAAATCTGATGGAGATACTTGACTTCCTAGGCTTAAATTCGGCGTCCCGTGTCCTTAATGGCGTAGGATTTGTCGACACGTTTCATTTCTGGGCATGGCTTCCACCACCATCCGTTCAACTAGGAGCTAGGAGGGGAGGGTTCAAAGAAGGGTTTCCCAATACTTATGTTCCCCATTCAGATGACTGGGTTTCTCTAAGCTCTTGGTACGGGTGACCTTCATAATATAATATTACAGGGTATAATAAAGAATTGCCTCATAAATTATATATTATATAGATACTACTAACGTCTTCCAAGCGTTCACCTAGACCGTGGTCGCATTGCACTTGTGGATTGTGTAGCACAACGTGGCAACACCGCGGACGTTTTCCAAGTGTGTACGCATGCGCACTCGCATACCCTTCACTCACTGAACACTGGGTTTGCAACGTTGCCATATCTACATCTATATTTAACAAAGCTCGGTTCCGTGGAAATTCGGAAATTCCTCTGCTCAGGTTCAGGTGAAGGTATTCTCATCCAAATTGTTGCGGAGGGTCAGGTTTTGTGGGCGTGGCGCGGGAGGTCAAAAACCCCGGGAAGGTGCCCATGTCCGGGGGGGGGGGGTGAAAGGGGGCGGCAAACAAAAACAAAAACAGCTGATAGACGATGGGTGAGGCGATAGACTCGTTCTGTTTGGGCGATGAAGCTTACGAGCTGTGAAGGCGGGTGTTGGGGTCGGAGAGTAGAATATCGTGTCTTCAGTGGAGCATGGGAAGTGATTGTATAAAAATCGATTATTAAACCGTAGGCCTACCGTCAGGCATTTTGTATCGTATAATTCAAGATCAAAATTCCTATGAAATGCCACTAATCAGCAAGATGTAGTAAAATCAACTGTACAAAAACGTCGAACATCAGGGCTTTACCCCTGGCTCTCCAGCTTTCTAAGTTGCAATATTCTTACGGAGTTACAGCCAGATAATGTAAAATGCAACGAAATGAAATTTACTAGAAGTGGTCATGCAGGTTGCGTGTTGAAGCGCCCGTTTGAGCTGGTTGAAGTTGTCGCTGTAAGACGGTTCCAACAGTACCAGTACGTTTACAAATAAACGAGTGAGAATTGGCTATTAAATTGTGATTTTTACGGTTATGTACTGGCTGATTATTTTTGCATTTGGAGGAGGAGGTAATCTTCAAAATGGTGTCCCAATTATTGGTTCTGATAAAGGGGCCATACATATTACGTAACGCATTTTTCGCCATTTCAGACCCCCCTCCTCATGTAACGCACCATAACGCTTGGCCATACCCCCTACCCCCCCCTATGTGTTACGTAACTCAACCGTAGTAGGCTTTTAAACAGCTTAAACCTTTTAAACATCGTTTTATTAGCAACTAGGGGCTTGTAGGGGCAAAAGCCCCTAAAAAACCAAAATACATAAATTTTTTATCAACCTTCATTGGTCATTTATAAATAAGCACTGATTTTCTAGCATTATAATATAATATTATTATACTGTCTTATGTTTTTAATAAAATGTCCATTCCTAAACAACTATACATTGCTGTAGTTTAAAAGTAAACAAACTGAATAAGTACAGCTGGTATCAATATCAAAGGCTAATTTAACTCTGTGGCACAGCTGTTTTAATTTCAAAAGATGTAAACAAATTAAACCCCATGTTGTTTTAATGGGAAAAGTTTTATTCTGTTGCGAATTTATGGTAAAAAAATAAGAAAAATGAATAGTTTTCCCTCAAAATTCACGTCAAGACCTTTAAAATGATACCCCTCCCATCCTTCTACGGCCATCCAGTCACTCACAATTTCTTTACAAAAATTTGACTTACGGAATTATATATAGAGATATATAGAGATTTGGAACATGGATTTCAATGAATCATTAAACTTTAAATTACTTTCTTTTTACAACATTTGTGATAACGTATTTCAATGGGAAATGTATACAAACAAACAATACTGTTACTAATAATATAAACAACAAAATAAACTATCTCAGCTAAAACGTTATAAATTTAATTTATAACTAATGCAAATACAAAACACCTTAAAAAACTTAAGATGTGGACGGCATTGTTGTATCCAGTCATGATTTTACTCTCTAAAACAACTCAAAACATAGGTGTCAACCAATACAGATCTTACTCAAAACACGTTATGTATTTATTTTTAGTTTAACTGTTTTAAAATAGTATTGACAGAAGTATTTTTATATAACTAACTGTAACTTTAATTTAGATATCAATTTCATTATTTTTTAAATTTTAAACGATTTATAACAGTATCAAAATATACGGGAGTGCGCCAGCACTTAGGGTTAATATGTGTGAGTTACGTAACGCTGATCCAAACCCCCCTCCCCCATATAACGCTATGCCATACCGCCTCCCACCCCTTAAGTGCGTTACCTAATATGTGTGTGTCCCCGAAGACGCTATGGCCTACCGACTAAAAGATAAGGATGTGCATTATTGTACCTTAAATTAGATCACGAAATGTGTGTGCAGCTGAAGTATTGGTTTAAAAAGCGATTGTTTTTATACATTTGATTTGGGCTTGAGTGGGTTACAGACAAAAACGTGTGAAATCCTCATGCGGAGAACGGGGCAGGTGGTTTTGACCTCGTACATTCCGTTGTATCGCGTAGCAAACTATCCTGTAATTTAATGAACGACGAGCTAGTATTAATAAAGAATTGCCTCATAAAACTAAGGTTATCAGTTATAAACTGTATATTTAATTTAAATTTTATGACTTGGCAAAATTTCCAGTCCCATTTTTCAAAGACGGCGCGGCGGCGCGAGTCCGCATAAACAGATGACATCACCCACGAACAACAGCTGTGTGCCGGCGAACAAGATGGCGGCGAGCGAACACCTGCCCGGGGAAGAGAGACGTTGACGTTTGCCCGGTTGTAATTTATAAGCACAGAGTGATTGAACTTAGTTATCACGTTTTTTCATCGACACACTGCATAGAAAGTAGATAAGGGGGGGCTCCAGCCACGGAACATTTCACGGTTGTTACCTGGGTGAAAACGCAGACTCGGACCCCATGCCCCCATGGGACCAATGCCTAACTTTTAAATCCCAACCCTCCTCAACTAATATTCGAAATTATTGATTTACTACTAATTTAAAAGAACAAAATACCCCCGTAGCAGCAAACCTGCGTACTCAGCGAATTTCCAGTGCATATATATGTATATTAATACCACATAAAGCCACAAAGCCACATAGGCCCTACCAAGTTTCATCAATATACATTCATAAATAAACGATTTATGACATTTTTATTATTCTTCATAAGAATAACATGGCGGCTGAGTATGCAAGTTTGCTGGAGCAAGGAACACAAAATACCCCCGTAGCAGCAAACCTGCGTACTCAGCGAATTTCCAATGCATATATATGTATATTAATACCACATAAAGCCACATACCAAGTTTCATCAATATACATTCATAAATAAACGATTTGTGACATTTTAATTATTCTCCATAAGAATAACATGGCGGATGAGTATGCAGGTTTGCTGAAGGAAGGAAAACAAAAAATGGGGTTTTATACAAATATCAATATAACTCATTTAGGTAAAGCCACATACCAAATTTCATTAATTTATTTTCATAATTAAGGGAGATAACACGTTACTTATTCTCCATAAGAATAACATGGGGCTGAGTACGCAGGTTTGCTACTACGGGAGCCTTTGGCAAAAAATTGTTTTTTTTAGCAAATATCAATGGTTCACAACCAGATGAAGCCGTATACCAAGTTTTGTCAGTATATGTTCATAAATAAGCGAGATATAAAATTTTTCTTTTCCTCCATAAGAATAACATTAGACAACGTACTGTGTTTAGCACTTTCAATATCTCGGTAACCAATTGACGTAGAGAAATGATCAAAATACCGAATTGTGTGTTTTTTTAAGCTGAATCAAATGGTAAAAACTAAAATTTGACTATTTCGAAAATTATATGTACAAAATTCAAAAAACCCATTTTTGGGGTACAAAACCCCCCCAAAATACCCCTTCGGATAAAGCGATCTGGCTGGTTTTCGAACTTAAAGTCATAAATGTTGCTTTACACGTTTATACCAAATTTCATCAAAATCGGATAATTTTTACGAGAGTTATCGTGCTCACGGACACATATATATATATATATATATATATATATATATATATACAGTTTTGAACGAATGGTGTTTTTGGGGTCTGGGGACCTCAAAACGAAAAGTTATCATGGTCCCGGGCCTAGGTCTTACCATGCCGACTACGGTAATAGCTTCTTCCCTATAGGGGAAATTCGCTAAAATGAACACAAAAAATGGGGTTTTATACAAATATCAATATAACTCAAGTAGGTAAATCCACATACTACATTTTATTAATTTATGTTCATAATTAAGTGAGATAACACTTACTTATTCTCATAAGAATAACATGGAGCTTAGAACGCAGGTTTGCTGCTACGGGAACTATCTACCAAAAATGTTTTTGGTGCAAATATCAATAGACCATAATGATATGAAGCAATATACCAAGTTTAATCAGGATAAGTTGATAAATAAGCGAGATATACAATTTTTCTTATTCTCCATAAGAATAACATTGGACAACGTACTGTGTTTAGCACTGTCAATATCTCTGTAATCATTTGACGTAGAGCAATGATCAAAATACCAAATTGTGCGTCTTTTTAAGCTGATTCCAATAAAAAAAACTACAATTTGACTTTTTCAAAAATGATTTGTAAAATTTCAAAAAACCCATTTTTGGGGTACAAAAACCCCCTCAGAATACCCCTTCGGATAGATCGATCTGTCTGGTTTTCGAACATAAAGTCATAAATGCTTTTTAACACGTTTATACAAAATTTCGTCAAAATCGGATTATTTTTACGAGAGTTATCGTGCTCACGGACACGCACACGCACACACACACACACACACACACACACACACACAGACACACACACACACACACACACACACACACACACACACACACACACACACACATATACAGTTACAGTCGTGTTACAGTTTTGAACGAATGGTGTTTTTGGCATCTGGGGACCTCAAAACGAAAAGTTATCATGGTCCCGGGCCTGGGTCTTACCATGCCGACTACGGTAATAGCTTCTTTCCTATAGGGGAAATTCGCTAATAATACCTAGCAATTTTTCAGTGAGCAAAATTTCGAAAAAAATGTTCAATATATCTTGACAGTATTTCCGTCGTTTTACGGATTATGCTATCTATTTATGCAAATCAAAACTGCTCACTGAAATCGCTAGGTATTGCTGTTTAAACTGAATCATTAATCTTTGATTTCGGATAATCCGTTAGGAGCGACGGGCTTTGAAAGTTACCATTGGCCATCGGGAGAAGCAGAGACGTGGAATATTGCATTTCTGGAGCCCCTTCTGTATAAAATGCATGTGGAAAATCCATGGGACGGAGCTCTAGACACTCTTTAAAATCCCAGAAAAGCACATCTGCATGCGATTAATACTAAACAAGTTTACATGCACAACCATAGGTTATATAAAGGAGAAAGCAATCTTTTAATGTAAGGATAAGGACTTCAAACGGGTATTGAAAATGAATGACCAACCGCCTACAATTACCTATCCCTTTGCAATTCTCCCTATTTGGACTCCGACCTCAAACCTGAGTCGCCTTGGACCTATTCAGACGAGTCCTAAAGCCTGATTCCTTTTTTGGAGATGCCATTAAAGTTACCGAATCTCTCCTGATAATTGGACTCGATTTGATTGCAGTTATAAATTCCAGTTCGGTTTGGATTATGTACTGGTTTTGAATTGCGATTTGTTTTTCGGGCGAATTTTATTTTTGTAAAGTAGTAAGTAATTTGTAAAGAAGAAATTGTCCGCCGAATCACTATTATATTTGTTCTTTTTATAGTCATTGCAGAGTATTGTTTATTATTATAAGAGCAGTCGCTCTTAATCGATGAAAATACTTCTCAACTCAAATTAAAAATTAAGTTTTCGAACAAATAGTCAAACGAAATTTAAAATTCGTACAGATTAAATTCCTGAAATTTACTCGTGTTAAATCCTACTGCATAACTTCCTGTAGGATTGTTTTTTTTATTATTGATGCGACGTCAATCTCGTCCTAGTATTCCGATGGCCGATGTTCGATCCACTGTCGGCCAGTTGCGAAGCGGGACCGGGTTTAGAATGAGTCGTGTACTCGTAGTTGCTACTCTATATCACAAGAAAAATGCTGTAGTCGTAATCGTGGATGAAAGTATTCGATTCCAATATCGTCGCGGTGCCGGATCCGGCGCGCCAGTGGACCAACGGCCTTGGGATTTGGCGCGCGGCTGAAACGGCCGTGACGTAATGCGGATGAGTCACCGACGCTGTAGCGGCCGCGGATGAGTCGGCGCCGAGCACTGGTCAAATTTAATTATTTACACCAGATAAATTATGCATTCATTTGATTCAGTAAATTGTCTTTAAGAGATGGGTCCAGTCCTGTTCTCTTTTTCCACCAGCTTTTCCTATAACGCCAATGTTAATTTTCAAAATCCGTCCCTCAACGGATAATCCGAAATCGATGAACCACGCACGTCTCCTATATTTATAAGTTTCATATAGTTAGGGGAACTCGTAAACACCATGACAAATGTGTTAGTTCTTGCATTAGTTCCCCAAAAAATATACTCCTCTGATGTCGTCGTCGATTCTCTTGTCGTTCAATTGGTGATTGCTGTTTCAACTTTGATGGGCCATTTTTAAATCAGCTGACAGACGTCACTTCGATACAATTGAGTAAAAAGCCATGTACTATACAGACTCTACGTAGTCGTGGTTAGAATGTAGAATATTTTCTAGTGCTGATCATATTCAATCAATGTAAGCGGGGTCAGGCTTTGGCAATTGTTTATGTTCGGTGTGATACACGCTGACAGCCTTAAAACCCTTTCCAAATAAATAATCTTTTGGAGACGGAAGGTACTTGATTAACTAAGCGTAATTTCTCTCTTCTCGCCTAACTCTCCCAGGTGAAGGCATCCTCGCTACGAGAAGGCACGGCGAGTACAAAGCCCGAAGGATGAGATTTGAATATGAAGAGGCAGTGAAGAAACCTTTCTCCCGTACTAGCTGAATAGCTAATGGCCCTCTACTGTGGGTGAGAGTTCGGTTGGCGGGTGCTCCGGACGAAATACCGACCTGATTCTCTTGATAGGAATTGTTTATGAAGTCAGTGAGGGTTTCCTCTAATTTTTGAGATGTTTAATTTGCACCATGAAGTTGGAGTAGGGTTCCATATCGTGAATCGACGGTGAAATTTGTTTCTTTTTAAGTACTGACATGTGTCTGCATTAAGAAACTTTGAGTTTTCTACCTCCTTCCCCCTTAAGGCCAATGTTAACTTTCAAAGCCCGTCCCTCTTCAACGGATTATCCGATATAGTAGAACATTAAATTTAAGAACTCATTTGTCATGTGGTGTTTGCGAGTTCTCCTGCCCGAACTTTACGAAACTTTAACATAAATGAGATGTTTTTTAGTCGAGTAAGTTAATGGCTCATTTTAGAGAGCAGAAATATCTAGACCGATTTCAGTCAGCAGCATTTTGATATGATATAACAGATAATAATTGTTCAAATCAAAAATTTTCAATATTTGCGATATTTGGTAAGTATTTGTGAAACAAATTCTGCTCACTAAAATCGCTAGGCATTTATGCTCTTTAAGACGAGTCGCCAAACCCAACGATTTCGAATAATCGAGGAGGGACGGGAGCCCCCTCTTAATCTCTCCACTCCAATCCTCCAACTCTTAGTCTAACTACAATATCTGAAGCTCTAATTCTAATGTGACTTCAAAAAATGATTGTGATTTCTAGATGTCAGAAAAACACTTCCCGGTTTTTACTTCCGCCTCTTGAGGTTAAAGTGTGTAGTGAGGGTGGACATTGGGAAAACGGGAAATTTGTCATAAATGCCTGCAAATTGCGGTAGGCAGAAGACACGAGATCAGTGGTAAATATCTATAAAGGTCTCGGGAGATCAGTAAAAGATTAGTGACCAGGATGTTGGGGAAACCAGGTTGTCTTTACCGAAACAGTTAATTATCAGCATATTTTTGTCCCTCTCTGGAACGTCGCGGATTTCTTCTGTTTTGCTAGAAACTTTGTACTTTTACATTATATTGCATGCACGGAAGTTGCAGCAACGTTTCTAAACTCGTAATAATACCGGATACGGTGTCAAAGGTTAGATGTAGTAGTTTTTGTCCATTGTTAAAAATTGAACTGTGTTTAAAAGCGGTTACAAATTAACGTTAGTAAGAGTAATAATGTAGTATTTCAAGGATTAGTATTTCCTAAGGGATAGAATCTGTTGAGTGGGCTCCTATGGGGGACACAATGTTAGTGAATAGACTGAATATTCTTTTAGTAGTTTATTAATTGTCTTTTAGTATATTTTTTATCAAGTTTTCCTGCGTGACTGACCTTATTTGTTTTTCTTTGGTGGGGGATGATGACACTTTTAAGGGAAGATGCAGTTTAAGGTACATCGTTTGTTGTGTACTTATTAGGGATTGGTCTACCTGATGTATAAAAATTATAATTCATTTTGTATAAATATTTTCACTAAAACTTTCTCGAAATGTACTCATAATATTTTCGCTTGAGAGCAGGCACGTTGAAAAAATCGTTTCTTGTGTAATATTTGTGAACATTTGCATTTCGAGTGAGCTCACTATAAGAGGCCAAGAGAATAACTTCATAAATATAAATATTTACAACCGTCAGCTCTTCCAAAGCTATAAAGTGATCTCTGTAACAGTGTAACGTTCATTTCAATCGGTTCCGTTAATTATTCTAATAGTCTATTTCCGTCGGATAAGCACCAGAGAAATATTATTTTTCAAGTTGCACCCCCTTTAACTGTGCTCATATTGATGGAACTTGTATGTGGCTTCGCCTGGTTGTGTCCTATTGATATTTGTATACAAAAATATGTACTGTCGATGGTCCCCATAGCAGCAAACCTGCGTACTTGGTCCTGTTTTTGTTCTTATGGAGGATAAATCAAATATTTTTATATCGCTTATTTATGAATGTGATTTTATAAAACGTTCTAAGTGGCTTTACTTGGTAGTGAGAAACATTATATGGACTAGAAAATTCGCCGAGTACACATGTTTGCTGCGTCTTTAATACGTCAGGTGTAATTGATTATATTATTCCATATCGTGTGCTACTCGTTCAAAGGACGCGCGTCAAGAGGATGAGATGCTGAGATCACGGAGGGATCTTTGCCGTAATAGCTCAATGGCAGAGAGAGACAGGAATAGTCACGAAGTACTGGTGCATGCGTCTCGGTGTTTTGACCCGGTCTATTTTCACGGCGGTGCGCCTTATAAATAGACCACCCTGCTATTTGTGCGCGCTGCCGTTCCGAACGCCAACTGCACTGGAATTGTTTTACTTGTGGCACAGAAAACTAAAACACTGCAGAAGGCTACCAGTCACCAGTTGTGTTTAGAACTGTTAGTTCGGTCACCGGCCGCTATGAGCGCTAGTGGCGCTAGGTCGCTCAGAGGGGAGAGGTACCCCCGCTGCCTCCCCTCTCGGCGACCCGACTCGTGGCGCTGCCATGGGAGCACATGAGCGCAACCCTTCTCCTATTCTAGTCAGCCTTCTGTAGTGTTTTATAGTTGTGTGCTTGTAGGGATTTGCCATATTACATACTCACTGATATTATACATCTTATGATACTAGTTACTCCTGTATCAGTTGCGGGAAAGTATCAGTTGCAGAAACCTAATAGCCAGATTAATGTTTCAAGACGGCCTGGAATATCGAAATTGCTGAGTATTAGTTAATGTGTCGACTGTTTCAAATATGTTACTGCATTTCTTACCTGAATGTAGAGCATCAGATTACATCACACCGGGCAGACGGCAGAAATTATATGTTAGGAAAACAGATGACGATAGATAATAAAACAGTTACCAGTAACTAGTTATAAGTAACAGGTAGCGGTGAATCATGGACAATAAAGATATTAGTGCCAGTAATCTTTTTAACAGTTACTTTCGGAAATCAAATACGGCTAACCTAATACGGTACCAATAATATATTATAATCTATAATTCCATATAAGGCGGTTATTGGGAGGCTATACATACATTTAGGGAAAGTCAGAAGAAAATGAAAGATGTATTGCTTCTTCCTCCACTTCGTTAAGTGGAGTATTATATTCTAGAATGTAATATCATAATATTTAATCTGTTTACATGTTCTTATTTGTTGAACTTATTTTCTTTTTTTAAATCCATTGTTTATGATATTTAAGACATTATTTCGATATTTTCCATCACTGATTAGTAAACAACGTTTTATGCCGTTTCGGGATCTGCAAGCTGATCCCGTTTTCAGATGAGCAGAATCTAAATCGTCCATTAAAATCGTAAATATTGATTATTTTGGAATTTTATCAAACGATCATCATTTGTGATATCGATATTTTGCGCTCACTGCGAACGCTAGGAATTTATTTGCTTTTTAAAATGAACCATAAACCATCGATTTCGGATAACCCAAAGTGGAGGGACGGCCTTTGAAAGTTACCATTGAATGGCCTTATCGGGGAAGCAGGTAGAAATCGAAATGTTTTGTGACTAGAGCCCCCTCTTCAGGTTTAGAAATATCACAAGGAAACTATTACGCGTTGTTATTTGTACACGTTTCTGCACTGGGGTTGGAGCACTGACCCCTGGAGCTTCCCCAATTCGGGCTTTCTCGGCGCCGCCGCCCACTTTTCCAAATTTGCCGTCTCGTCAAGCTTCTGTTGGACGACCGCCACGTCGGATCTGAAGGCAGAGATAGAGAGATGTTAACGTCAACATTCAGAGGTTTAGCACTAATGACTGTCAGCGTGGGCCGGCAATGGCGCAGTGGGCGTAAGTGGCGGTTTCGTGGAGGGATACGAATCGTTACAAATGTTGGCTGCGCGACTCAAGAATCTGATATACCCTATTACTAATGGCTTGAACTGTACGGAGCTGACTTGATGGCCAGATAGGAAACAAAGATTAAGGGGAAGATACCCTCCCACTGACGATACACTGTTTGTTGGTGAAGCCAGCCAAGAAACTATTTCAGAACACTCGAATAAACAATTCAAATCACTTATCCAACGGCACCATAGTTAAGGAAGGATTGTGGAGGGGTATCTTTCCCTTCGCCCCCTTGTGTACTAGCTGGCCATCAAGTATATCCGTGCAGAAGGGCTTAAAACCCCTATTTGGTTTTTGTGTACTGTATGTCGATTCTTGCTGTTATATTGCCTTACATGCTGAGGAAAATAATCAGTATAAAAGTATGAAAATACCTTAATACCCCGCAGCAAACCTGCGTACTCAGCGGATTTACAATACATATATATATATATATATATATATATATATATATATGTATTTTAATACCACATAAAGCCACATACCAAGTTTCATCAATATACATTCATAAATAAACGATTTATGACATTTTAATTTTTCTCCATAAGAACAACATGGCGGCTGAGTATGCAGGGTTGCTGAAGCAAGGAACACAAAAAATGGGGTTTATAAAAATATCAATATAACTCAAGAAGGTAAAGCCACGTACCAAATTTTATTAATTTATATTCATAATTAAGGGAAATAACACGTTACTTATTCTCCATGAGAATAACATGGGAGCTGAGTACGCAGGTTTGCTGCTACGGGAACTATCAGCCAAAAAATGTGTTTTAATGCAAATTTCAATAGACCACAACGATTTGAAGCAATATACCAATTTCATCTGGATAAGTTTATAAGTAAGCGAGATATACAATTGTCTTATCCTCTATAAGAATAACATTGGATAACGTACCGTGTTTAGCACTTTCAATATCTCTGTAACCATTTGACGTAGAACAATGATGAAAACACCAAATTGTGCGTATTTTTAAGCTTATTCCAATGGAAAAAAAACTAAAATTTGACTTTTTCAAAAATCATATGTAAAAAACTCAAAAACCCCGTTTTTGGGGTACAAAACTTCCCCAAAATACCCCTTTGAATAGGTCGATCCATCTATTTTTCAAATTTAAAGTCATAAATGCTGCTTTACACGTTTATACCAAATTTCGTCAAAATCGGACTATTTTTACGAGAGTTATCGTGCTCACGGATATATATATACAGTTTTGAACGAATTGTGTTTTTGGCATCTGGGGACCTCAAAACGAAAAGTCATCATGGTCCCGGGCCTAGGTCTTACCATGTCGACTACGGTGATAGCTTCTTCCCTATAGGGGAATTTCGCAAAAAAAGCAGAAACCTAAATGACGTTACAAATAATTACAGTTGATCGTAATTTTAAAGCTCTGACGGTAAGTGTCAGGCTCCTCCCATGGAGGTAGTAGGCCTATATACTATATATAGTATATAGTATAGTATATATAGTAATACTACCTCCATGGTTCCTCCCCGACTAATTTTCTATGAATGTTTCAAGTTTCAGTCTTCTAGCTTATAGTTCGTACGAAAGTATCAGAAAACCTGCGGTAACGCACAAATCTCCCGTTTTCCTAACCTAATTATCTGTGTATATATCTCGGTGTTTTTGTCAGCACGCCATAACTCCCTTAATGCTTCATCAAAACAAATAATTGAACCGTGATTTTAGAGATTACCGTTACAGGTAAATGCGAAAAACGCCTTTCCTTAAAAAAACATTATTTTTTGTGCTACGGAATTGTAATACAAAAAAGTGTAGTGCATTTAGTCATGTTGTAATTACATGTTTGTTATTACCTATTTATCTTTACTGTACAATATACTAATCCTTGTTTTTATTTTCAGGTAAGTCTCTTGCAGAAATTTACTGGTAGTAAGGGGTAAGATTTTTCCCATTAAGTCTATAGGTCTGTCGTAGATTTATTTTTGTAATATAAATGTAAAAAGTTCTGAGTTGGTCAGGTAGTGTTTGGGAAGTTTCGTGTAATGTTTTAATGTCCAGCTTAAAAGTCAAATTTCTGTGTCAGTATTTGGTATTTTTTCGCAAAATCTATCGTTATAATCTGGAAGAAATGTCGCAATAAGTACTTTGGTGTAACATAATACTTTGCTTGACAGGATTCAAGTCACTGTAAACTATTCATCAACAAAGGTTTTTAAATTCATATTTATGTATTGTAGGATACATTGTTAAATTGGTGCTTTGTAAAAATATACAAAAAACTCCTCCTTTATTCAAAAACAGATTAAAACCAACAATGTGAGGGGAAGCAGATTGGACGATGCGGCCAGTCCCTTGAATAAAGCGCGGAGTAGAACACAATGGCGCTGTAATATAGAGCCTGGTGGAATATACATACATTGGCTGGTGACCTAGCGGTGTACAGTACTTACTTTTAAGGTTCTGCAGTCGAAGTCGAAGAAATCTGTGCTCGAAACTTAGCGAGATTGTATTTAAAGTTGTTTTTACAATTAACGAGGTCGTATGTTTAAACTCGCTTCGCTCGCTAAGGGCTCCGCCCCCAGGGGCTTGGGGTCCTCCAGTTGTTATTTATTATAACTCAATGTCCCTTCCAGTATTTTTTGTATAGAATACTATTTTGGTTAATTTGGGATATATCTACTATAGATTTGTTTATACTCTTCTATGTGAAAGTTACATAGACATTTTCCCGTATTTTTTGCTACAACTGTTATGATTCTTTTGTTTTTATTTGAAACTCCATAATCCCAATATTAAAATGTCCAATTTTTAGGTACAAATTAGAGGTTTCAAAATTGGAAATTGTAACTTTTTTATAATTAAGAGTTTTTAGATTCAAGCTACGTGCATGCCAAATTTCACGTTTCAGCGAGTTTTTAGGTTCAAGCTACGTGCATGCCAAATTTCACGTTTCCGAGAGTGTTTAGGTTCAAGCTACGTGCATGCCAAATTTCACGTTTCCGAGAGTGTTTAAGTTCAAGCTACGTGCATGCCAAATTTCACGTTTCCGAGAGTGTTTAAGTTCAAGCTACGTGCATGCCAAATTTCACGTTTCCGAGGGTGTTTAGGTTCAAGCTACGTACATGCCAAATTTCACGTTTCCGAGGGTGTTTAGGTTCAAGCTACGTACATGCCAAATTTCACGTTTCCGAGAGTGTTTAAGTTCAAGCTACGTGCATGCCAAATTTCACGTTTCCGAGGGTGTTTAGGTTCAAGCTACGTGCATGCCAAATTTCACGTTTCCGAGAGTGTTTAAGTTCAAGCTACGTGCATGCCAAATTTCACGTTTCCGAGGGTGTTTAGGTTCAAGCTACGTGCATGCCAAATTTCACGTTTCCGAGAGTGTTTAAGTTCAAGCTACGTGCATACCAAATTTTACACGCTTTTACGCTGTATACTATGTTAGATTTGTTAAGTATTTTACACGTAGCACAGTGAAGAATTCTCCCTCATTTACTTACCACTCTAGCGTTCGACCCCAAAAGAGTTTGTTAAAATTGTCACTTCACTTACACCATCAAAGTTGAGCTTTCAGGGATATTTACGCTGATAACAAATGACGTAGTGTTTCACCAAAAGGAATGTATTTGGACGGGGCCGGCCCTGTACGGTGTACGTGAGGTTTGAGGTAAAAGAATCATGTACCTTCGCTGGCGACAAGGCTTTCCACTCAAAGACCACTTCCTTCTCGGGTACAAGATCTTGATTGGCCGGAGGGAAGGGGGAGGGATGGGGGGGTGGAATGTGAAAAGAAACAAGGCAAGTTGATTGTTCAAGGCGTTGCCCCTAGGTTGAACATTATTTTCCTTGTGAAACCTATAATTTTTTTTAAATTTCTTGCACAAAAATGCAATTTGTCTATCGTAACGGGGAAGACTCTTCTACCCCCTTGATAACGGAGCGTGACGCTACTACTGATTCCGTTACGAAATATGCCTGTGCCCTCGAATAAAGTTACACAGTTTGGTAATGGTTGTTTCGGTCTAATGTGATAGCAGTAAAGCCAGGCCTCACTATGCGCTCTACACTCATAAACTATATACTCCTAGAGCAGTGCGGCCTTTTGTATACAGATAGACACGATTTGGGTGCCCAGTGTAGGGGGAAACATTGCCATTCCAATGTACACCCACTGAGCACACAACAGAACCTGTTACTGTGTAACTTACCAGCGTCTCGACTCTCCAAGTTTAATAGAACCAGGTGTATCAGAAAAGCAGAACGTCTAAAATGTAACTGAAAATTGGTATAGTATTCGTGTAACAACAGTACAAGGAGACCGAGCTTGGCTCGGAGGAAAACACATATTGATAATCACCTTATCACATACAAAATCACCTTTGACGGCTTACAATGGGTTTTTGATCAGCTGATTTAAAACTCCATACATATAGGGTTGAAAATTCAAATTTTAAAATGGAATTTTCCAGTTAAATTGTAGTTTTAATGGGATTAAGGATTTCCCCCAAAGGATTTCCCAACCGACAACCCCTACTTTCTAACGGACGGTCAAACAAAATCCCACTTTGTAAAGCAATTCGGTTGCAGACATTGCTTATATAGTTTACGGGCTTTTATTCGAATTTAAATTGGGAGAGTTGCATCTCTCAAGTCAGCGTGCTTCGTGGCAAGCTTGATTTCCTTACACATTAAGATGTAATATATCCAGATATTCCAGAGCAGTTAATATCCACGCGATAGTCTAATGGAAACCGCGGGCTAATCATGTCCCAGCTGTGGCGCGTGTACAAGAGGACCATTGAGACTTGTGATGTTATTGCCGGCGCCGCGCCGTCCTACATCCTGTCACATGTGCTCACTGGTTGTATACTATCCGGGTCATACATAAACGTAACTGTGCTGCAGATTGCATCAAACGGCCTTGGTACTGACTAGTTATGAAGCGTTGAGTGAAGATATGACGGGAGGGTTGCAACGAGGTTAAATATATCTAGAGGTCTCGTCTGGGGAAAAATTAAAGCCTACATGGTCGACCGTCATTATCCTCAGGTAACCAATCAGACTTTCTCTTCACAAGTTAAATGTTTGTCAGCGAATTGTCAATAACTCGTGAAGAGAAGATTTGATAGGCTGCCATGGGCTGAGTTGACAGAGGGGCAAATGACACTGGTGGTTGACCTTGTAGGCTGCACTTTAGTACACGAGACCTCTAGATATAGTTAACATTGGGGGGGTTGTAGGTAAGGCTTGTTGTTTGGTTACACAGTGTGGGCTTTGCGTTCCAGAGTGGGCTCAACTCACGAAACATTTGGCGTTTCTTCCTCATTCTCCTATAAGCCAATGTTAACTTTTAAAAAGCCTGCACTTCCTCAACGGATAGACTGAAATCGTTGTTAGTGAATTATAATGGAAAGTGAACTTTTAGCAAGACACGCACGGTGAAACTTAATCCCGGGACCACCATAGACGTTCCTAACGTGACCCCCTGAACACGTTTTTGGGGGTCGTTCAAAAGTATATATATACATACATATACATGTGTATGCACTCTAGCGATCGCATTTTTTGTCCGATTTACTTCAAATCTGGTAGGGACGTTCCTTTCTATAATCAGTTGGACAATTTCGTTGAGCAAACCAATCGGAAAACTCTAAACCCTTTTTTGCGATTATTCTTTAAAATTTCGAGTTTTTCGGCTCAAAAAGGGTCAGAAAAGCCCCGGACGTAAAATTAACGCTTGTATCAATGACTACATAAAGTACAATTCTAGTTTATGTAGTCATTGCTTGTATTAAGATGGGAATTAGTGAAGCGAAAGTTTTAAGCCCTCTCTTGTCATTCTAGCATAAATATTTACCGAGTTATTAAAGAAAATGTATATCGGCTAGACACAGTACGTTGTGTTATGGGGTTTTTACATTAGAAAAGCATGTTATTCATTTGTTGGTGTATTTGGATCATCCCCAGCAACCACGTGCCAACTTTCAAGCCTGACTGGACCTTCTCATAACCTTATAATGCGCAAAATTGCATTCCTAGCATTGTAGGTAAATGAAACCAGGAGCATCAGAACAGCCAAAAAATCAAGGTTTTCAGATTTCAATAAAATTGGGATAAATGTATGTTTTTATACTGGTTTTGAGTTTTAAAAGTTTTGTATGCGGAAATTCACTTCCTCACGTCAGCGTGCTGCTTGCGAACTCGTTTTATAGTATAGGTATAGGAATCTGAGGGAGAAGGATATAAGGATGAAGACGTTCTGATCACGGTAGACGGACCCGACGGAGGTTGCTACTTACAGCAGGCAAACATCCTCCTTTCCAATGTCGCTCTCAGGGATTTCTCTTATCGCGGGGCTGTCTTGTTATCAATACATTAGCGTCGTGTTGACGACCCCATCAGCGTATCTGCCGTCCTGTGCTAACCACTGACAAAACACTCGTACACGTATCATGGGGGCTGAGCATTGCTCGGGGAAGGTCGATCAGTTAATTTGTTATCACGGCCTCTGTTCATGGACGAATTCGCTTCACTCCATGAGCTCGCTGGTTGTATCGAAGCGGGCTCCTTGTGAGATCGCTCCAGTTGTTACAACTCAACGTTGCATTGCATTATATTATCAAAATCCTGGGGGCCGAGCTTTTCTCGGAGGAAAATCTGTTGTTATTCCACTTCGTGTTAAATTTACCAATTGTTGTGGTTTAAAACTCGAAATTCCTTAAGCCTTATGATAACATTGTAGCATTCAAATGGGTTTTCCAGGACCTTTTAATTGTTCCTGGGGTTAACAATTTAGTACATCAATTTCTGAGTCCCAAAAGCCCTCATTTTGTAGTCAGATGAAAGTCCTTCGGCAGGATTTCGAAATCCATGGATGTTTATAAAAACTTTTCTGTATTTTCTGTATTTATAACAGATTTTCTGTACATAATACTGCCGATTACATAATTTTATTGTCCGTGGTTAGTTGAGCTGTCGCATGGTCACAGTGGGTACGAGGGAAAATGGCGACTACCACGTGGGCTTCACTATTTCTTGGAAATCATGTGCTTGTACTCTGGATGTATTCATAGGACGCCTTCAGTGAGCAAAATTACGATATCGCTAATAATAATTGTAAAATAATTCCATAAAATCCTTTGTGGTGTCGAAATTCTGCTCACTAAATTCGCTAGGTAATTTTGTGCTCTTAAAAATTAACCGCAAATCACCAAATTCGGATAATCCGTTGAGGAGGGATGTTGTTTGCGAGTTAACATTTGCAGGTCTTACGGTATAAACAGGTAGACGCAGCGCGCTGGAGTTATCTCTTGGGAAGCAGTGACTCCCCGTTATTGAATCACCGCGCCGCGGCGCCGCTACCGTGATACACCGTCGAGGTATTCACACGTACTTGGAGTAGAATGTTATCACTGGCGGTAGAGCAGTCAGCTGATAACTCGCGTGGTACAATTTGCCTGAGGCCTTTTTACCTTATGTTTTAAATTGCAGACGTTTTCAATATTTATAAATACGTTCTGAAATGTGAATTATAAACATGTGGTGTGTACGTCACCATTTTACAATGTTAGAGGAAAATAAATTTGGGAATATCAGTTTCAGAAAACATTACAATACATACTATTATTAGGGCCTAAATTTATTAAAATACTAGCTGATAGCCGCAGGCCCCGCAAATGATTTATAAATAAACGGTATCAGGAAACTGACACATACTTTCTCCCTTTTAGCCAAACTTTAATGACAAAAATATTTGTTATTTACTAAATATAGAATATGAAGTATAGATAAATGTACAGAAAATTGTCTAAAATAGTTGTTTTCAGAAATATCCACCCAAATTGCTTTTTTGGAGGCACTATAGAGTCCGTTGCTACACACAGTGGTTTTGAGAGGGGAAATGCCCCCTTGCCCCCCCAGGGTTAAATAGCAACACATTTCGAACATCATCTGTTGGTCAATGCTAACTTGACCTGCATATCAAATTTTAATGAAATTGATCAGTAAATAAGAGAGAAATAGTTATATTTGTATTCCCCATAAGAATAACATTGGACAACGTACTGTGTTTACCGCTAAATGAAAATTTCAATTTTCTCCGTAACTAGCAATCGTAGAATAGTAATTTAAAATACTAATTTATTTAGTTTTTTGAGCTCTTTTTAATGGTGAATAGTAATCTTTTTAACATTTATGATTTTTTATGAAAAATCCAAAAAAACTGAATTTTTGATGTTTTAAGTCCTGTAATTTCTGAACCCGAATTTTTCCAGAAATGCGGTTGGTGCCATTTTGTTGGAAACCTAAAGTTCTACAAACCACGAAAATTTCATCAACATCGTTAGAGCCGTTTTTAAGAAATTTGGATTTTTCATGTTTTTTAGCGGTTTTTGGGGGATAATTACCCTTAAAAATCAAAAATTCAAAAAAATGAAAAAACGCCTGGAGATATCGTGGATTAGTACCTACATACCAAATTTCATAAAAATCGGCCTATAGGTTAGGGCTCTAGCTCTGTAAACATCCACACAGACACACACACACACACACACACACACACACACACACACACACACACACACACACACACACACACACACACACACACACACACACACACACACACACACACGGACACACACACGGACACACACACACACACACACACAGACAGACATCACGTAAAAACCACTTTTTTGGGTTCAGGGAGCACCAAAACGAATATTTCCACTAACAACTCAAATTCGAAAATTTTTACGAAAACAATACTTTCTCCATATACTATGTATAGGGGGAGAAAGTAAAACTACTACATACAGTTGTGTGTGCTGCATTCTGTGGTTAGCCCGTGGAATCAAGATCAGCTGTTTGTATTTTCATCAGCTCAAACAAAATTGAATGTCTATAAGGAATACAAGGAAACTTTTGTCGGGGTCTCTGGCGGAGCCCTAAGGTCAGATCAGGATGAACACCATTTAGTTTTCCTATTTTATGCTTAAAGAATCAGTGTACAACATTTCAGCTCTCTACCTACATGGGAAGGTGGAGAATAAGTGATGAGTCAGTCAGTCAGTCAACCAGGGCTTTGCCTTTTATATATATAGAAGATTTATGTTACAGTGATGAATACATGAACTAAATTGAATAGGAGATTCAATGCGTTATGTTGGCCAATTTCTAGTTGTAAACCAACCATCATTATACTTTTCTAAAATATTCCTGCAGTGGAAATGTACTTTATTTGACCTTAGGCGAGATCATAAGTAGTTATATTATAATAATTTTAATTAGTAGAGGTTCAGTATTTTCGCCTTTCCTCATTAGTTGTTTCTTATTAGTGTGGGCTCCCGTGACCTCATATTACATCCATTCTATTGGTCTAATTGTCTAATTTTCCAATTTTGCACCCCTTGAATCGCAAATACTGTACTTATATGTTAGTAAGACTGCGCGATGCAAATCTTCGTCTTACAACACTTAAAAATAAATTGTATTACATGATGGAGCTTTATTGATAATTTGTAATGCCAGATTGAACAGGAATCATAACTTGGGAAATGGTAGGCCCAATGAGAGAAATTATTGCAGAGGACTGGATCACTCTAATCAGGCCTGATGATCGGTGAGGTTTAAGTGGTTCAAATTTAGCTCTTTAGTAACGAATTTTCAAAGCTGGTTAAAAGCGGCGTAGTTTTCTAAATGACAGTTGCAGAGAGAGCAACGGTTGAGTCATATCGTCAACAGTAGCAACCAGCGCCGCGCCGCGACAACAGGTATTGGTGTGACACCGACCAGCTATGCGGCTACGGTATCGGTTAGGAATGTTATCAGTGTCACAGCAGCACAGCAGAGCCAACTGATAAAGGCTACGGGGGAACTCTGTGGGGGAGGTTATTGTACGCCTTAGTTCTCTCTGTGTGTTCTAGAGCGGTTTAGGAAACTACAATTTCTCTATAAAATCTCTTAATAAAATACTCAAGGGAATTAAGTTATAACAAATTTAAAATATATAACCTTCAATCTGATAGTTTTGGTAAATCGTTTCGGCTCAGAAAGTTTATTACAGTTTGTTTAATGATTTACAACACTGTCAATAAGTACGGTTTGGAGCAATTAAAGAAAACCAACAGAAAATGGTTAAAGTCCAAAAGAGGGTCGTTCGAATTATTACGCATACCAAATACGATGAACCAAGCCATACACTCTTGAAGAACACAAAGTGGTACAATTTTTATCGGTACCTACTTGACATAAATGTGAAAACTGTATAGTAGGGCCCTACTAAACAATTTAAATTAGAATATATTGCAAAACCATTCGTCCCAGAACCTTACTGAGCATTCAACACAATGCTTAGACCATCTTAGACTAAAGGGAAGGGTATTGAACAAAAATAGTGACGTGTATTACCAATACAGTATTGAAATGCCCAATACAGTAGAGTCTCACAAACTCGACTCCCGATAACTCGACACTCTGGGAAACTCGATACCTCATTTACTATACAGTACATGCATTACAAGACTATATATTTTGGAAACGAGGACAGTTAGTTATTAATTCTCAATTTTTAAGTATTTATCTAATTTTTATATTGTCCTTAAGTTTGTAATACAGTAACATTATACATTTATAATATAATGTGTTTAAGTAAAATCTAATACAGTAAACAATTTACAGCTAAATAATGTGTTTTCCTCCCCTCCCAATGTAATTCTGGATAACTCGACATTCCACAAACTCGACAGGGTCTTAGTCCACATTGTGTCGAGTTTGTGAGACTCCACTGTATAAATAAATATTGGGGCCCCCCAATTAAATATTGGGGTGTGCCCAATATTGAAATAATCGGAGGGGAATTCATCAAGTAAGTAAAATAAAAGTTAATTTATATTCAGTCGATGTAACTTATATAAAGAACTAGTTGTTCCCGCAGGCTTCGCCCCGCAAATAATCTTAATATAAGAGCATAAAATATAAAAAAAACTGGATATAAAAAAATGACGGTTGTGTGTGCTGCAGGATTGGAACTTAGGGTCCCAGTGGGGCGGAGCCCTATAGGAATTTCTTAAAACCCTTTCTTAATGAGCACCTAAGACCCAAGAGGAAGGTATGTTCCGAATTTCGTTGCAATCCGTTCTGTGGCTTTTGAGATTTCGTGATGAATGAGTGAGCCAGTCAGTCAGTCAGTGGTATTTGGATTTGATATTATAAGGTTAACACAAATGATTTAAGTAAGTTGCATCTTCAATTTAAATTACGCTTTTAAAATTACTAGAATATGGGTTGAAGGAAAATGTCTTTACAATTAAAGTTGCAACGCTTCGTGCTAATTTAGAAAATTATCTTTAATAAAGGGTTAATTTGGATAGAAATTACTTTCTACAGCTTTACATAATCGGTAAAAATAGACCGAAGTAAGTAGCCAATAGTGTGGTAGGTGTCTAAATGACGTCATTCTATCCAATTGTTGAAACAGCTGTTTTTGGATGCATTCTTTATCGTTGTCAGCTGTTGTCAAACGTCCTTCCGTATTGATAACGACTTTGATAAGAATATTTGTCGCTGTAGTACACAAACACTGCTTGTTGTTTTATCAGTTATTAAATAAACAACAAACACATAATTATTCATTTGGGCGCATTGATTAATTGTTTCTTGTTACGAAATGTGTGTGTAATTCGGTAAGCAACTTAACAGAATACTGTTGTTCGTAATAACAGGAAATATTGCAATAAACAAATATAATGTTAAAGAATAAATTACATTAAATACTGATTGTTTTAATAACGCACCATTCCCGAGTGCGTTACGGTATGTTGATCGCCCAGGGCCCCATAACGCTACTCTTCATCCGGTGCGCGTCATTCACTAAAGAGGGGGCGCTGAGGTCCAGCTACTAAACTATTTGCGTTTCTCTCGGATTATCCGATATTGCAGTTAATTTTAAAGAGCAAAAAAATCCTATCGATTTCAGTGCTAAAATGTCGATTTTCCTAAAATTTATATATAAAAAATAATTTAAAAAATGAAATTCCAAAATATTCTGCTTACTGAAATTTCTTGGTAGTTTTGTTTTTTTTTTCAAGTGAACGGCATAACATTTAATTAGGTTTATCCTTTGAGGAGGAACGGTCTTTGAAAGTTATCTTTGGTCTTATGGGAGAAGCAGGTAGACGTAGAGGACAGGATCCCCCTCTTCTTAACCCAAGAGTATTCTAATGTAAACATTGTCAAATATACCTGCATATTAGGCAGGCTTATTAGGCAAAATTTGTACATATTTTCTTATTGAACAGATGTTAAGAGTCTTCATCACCTTTGAGAAAAGTTCGACCGTACAGTCTGGTTTGATTCCAAAGGACCTCGTATAGTCAGGTGCGCCAGGCTAGGACGAGAGGCGAAGAGGGGGCTCTTTTCTAAAAACATCAGACCATCTACCACCGCGCCGCCACGCCGCCGGCCGTCGCGGTCGTCCCAATGGGTCGTCCTTCCCCGACTGCTACGCTACCCCAGCTCGCCATGTAGAGCTCGCCAAATGGACAGAAAACGGTCCGCGACATTGTCAGGCCAGACGATAAGTGAGTAATCCCGAGCGGTGAGCGCGTTGTCGTTTACACTTTCCTGTACATCGTAATAATAATAAAACTACAATGAAACTTATATATTCATTTTCTGCATAAATTTCCGCATCCAACAGTAAAAATATATTTTAGTTTACAATTATGTGTAATTTTTAATAATAACAATACTAGAAAGCTGTAACAGCATGACATGAAAAAGTCAGCAAGCGAGAAACTTTTTTATTTTTGAGGTAGAAACAAACTTCCAGCGAGAAAGTTGTAGCTAATTAGATGATCTTAAATTTTCCTTAGAAACAATTTTCGATATAACTTATAGTTTGTTCAATAATCCGATCTAAATAACCGCTATGTTCAGTTGTAAGTGCGCCGTCGTCGCGGACCACGGCTCCACGCTGTTCTACCACATCCAGCATAATTAAATGATCCTCATTTTACTTAGATTTTCACCTGTAAAATATTAATTATGTACATTTTACTCCATCTTGTATTGAGATTACCGTTTTTTAACATAGCTTTCGATTTTGATAGAAAACTCAGTTATCGAGATGTAATTAGGCTCATGAGGAATCTTATAATTTGATTTGTAAAGTAAATTAGACAGTAAATAATAAGAGACTTACTTGTATGAAAGAAAAAAACATTATTTGATAAGATAAACGTTATCCGATTTGTGATTGATTATATTTTACTCGTGAAGCAACAACTTTTTTGAATCAATAATGAAATAAAATACTTCAGTAAGAAGACATAACGTTGCCTTTTATAAAACAAAACTTACATCCTTTTAAACTGTTACTTAAACATTTATTCCCCCTCCAAATATGAAAGCTTCTTAGTCGTAAATGAAATAGCTACAAATTTTATTAAAATGACGAATAAATATATGTTTTATATAAAACCTTAAAACTAATCCTCTATATCAGCAATATAACCAATCCTATACAAATGTGTTTGGCAGCGGAACGTATCAAGGAACTTGAATACGAAGGATACTTAGTTCAGGGTTTCTACAGAATTTCAATTTTCTATTTCCCTGACTTTCCGGACCCTTCTGTCAAGCTCCCCTGACCAACTTTCATTATACGTCTTCGCAATCTCGCTTTATAAACAAGCGTGTGTGCACAGTTATTATATATTTAATATGTAAAACATTATTTTCTATATCATGTACGTCATGAATGTTAATCAAACAAAATTAAATAAATTGATCTCAATAAAAACTCAATAATTGAGGATTACAAGATGTTAATAATAAACTCCTAGGAATCCTTAGATCATTAGCCAACAATTGGGACTTCACCTAAAAAATACTGCTATGACAGATTGTATACAACCTGGAGCAAACATTTCCTCAGTATTTTCATCATCGGGGATCAGGTGGAAAATAAGAAGCACCGAATTATCATGTAAATTTTGTATGATTCCTCAGAGGAAGTTTTTCTTGTTGTGATAATGACCCTCATAACCTATTTTGAGACTTAACAAAGATTACAAAATTAATTTTGAGAAGTAGCATTAAGGTGTAATAGTAATCAGTATTGTCTATAAGCTACAAATTTATTTTCATATCTTTAGCACGTGGGGTCGATACTTATTAAAATAAGCTTTATTACTGGGTTCCCTGACTTTCCCCGTCCTTCCCTGGCCAAATTTCTATTCCACGACTTTCCCTGACTTACCCTGACCTCCCCTGACAGTAGAAACCCTGTAGTTGTTAATAAACCGTTCTACCGAAAGTATAAATTGAATAATATAGAATCAATGTTTTTATCTCAAAACTCAAAACTAAGCCTCTCCAAAAGCCTTACAATAGTTGTTATATAGTTTTGTTTCATATCAAAAATTGAGGAATGTATCGATTAAAGCAAATATGGCAGATATAGAGTCGTAAATTATTATTTTTTCGATACAAATCAAGGTTAAGTACGTGAAGATCGAGATATTTATACTAATATTGAAAACTACACGTGTTTTTACGTCATAATCACAGGTTAAATACATTTGAATTTAGTACCAAAAGCTAAAGAATTTATCCTGTGATATGATTCCGAAAACCATTTTAAAATAAAAAATTCCTCCCGCCGTAAACCTCATTTAACTCATTTATTTATTTATTTTACGCAAAAAGGGTACTCGGTTTAAGAAAGTATGCTAAAACCAAGATATATACAGGGTGTCTCTGAACTCTCTACCAACCTTTTCAGGTATTATTCCTGGGCCATAGACAAGCCAAAATATCATATTCAAAATTTCGAAAACTCAACAGTTACTGGTATAGCCGCCATTTTTTTCACATAGGAAATTTGTATTTCGAGAACGGCTAGTTATAATTAAATTAAATTTGGTATTTAGCTTTATTCCCATAAAGACCTAATTACGGAAAAAATGATTTTTTTACAATCATTAATTTCAAAATGGCGGCTGCCTAAAAATGTAAAACGTAAATATCTTAAAAACCGCTCGTAGTAAAAAATTATATCAATTACGTTTTATTTAGAGAATTTAATTGCAAATCTAATGATACCAAATTTACGAAGGACTTCCTCCTCAAATTCAACTGTACGCACCGACTTCGCAGCACCAGTATCTGCCATACTCACATGAAACGTACCAGTTGCGTGGAGACGATTGTGGCATTGTGGACAGCAATGAAACGTTTTGGCAGCAGGACATTGTCTATTGGGGAAATAGTCGCTATACAACCTTCTCGCTTCATTTGCATTTCCAAATGCAGCTCCATAATAAAAATGCATATCGCAATACTCTGCAACACTATAACTAGCCATTTATCAATAAATATGAATACTGAATACGTTAACACAGATTAATATTAAAAAACAGCACACTGATTAACAATAAGCAACATACAGGAAAAAGACACATTGTAACAGGAAACTGTAATAATTTTAACAATACATTGATCAATCAGCTGTTTAGTGGAATTATACTTGAAACAGCTGATCGATGTGGCTCACTAGCAGCGATGTCACATGATAACAGTTGATATTGACAAGAATGCAATATCTTAAAAATGGATTTTTCTCCGTTATTTATGAACCGATTTCCGTAAATTTGGTGTCATTAGATTTGCAATTAAATTCTCTAAATAAAAAGTAATTAAAGTAATTATTTTACTATGAGCGGTTTTTAAGATATTTACGTTTGAAACTTTTAGGCAGCCGCCATTTTGAAATTAATGATTGTAAAAAAAATTATTTTTTTCTGTAATTAGGTCTTTAGGGAATAAAGCTAAATACCAAATTTCATTTAATTATGACCAGCCGTTCTCGAATTAAAATTTCCTATGTTAAAAAAACAAAATGGCGGCTATACGAGTAACTTTTGAGTTTTCGAAATTTTGAATATGATATTTTGGCTTGTCCATGGTCCAGGAATAATACCTGAAAAGGTTGTAGAGGGTTCAGAGACACCCTGTATATATCTACATATTTAAAAAAATTCCTGATTTTTGTTCACTCACTTCCTGAAGTTAATACTTAACCGATTTTGATGATTCTTTTCTATAATCAATATGAAGTTCCAAAAAGATATTGTGCTGACATTTCATGTGTTGTTTCGAAACACTAACTAAATTGAACCTTATAGACGGCCACACACTACTGGACTTTTCCCGAACAAGACATCGGACCAGACATCAGATCGAGCAACGAGCGCTCTCGAGGCGGTTTTTTGACGAAAGATCAATGAAAGATCGGTCCGCTGTCTTGTTCGGGGTCTGCTCGGGGTTCGGTAGTGAACTGTATGGTACCTCCATACGCTGCTCCGAGCGCCGGCGCCGTCACGAGCCCCGCCGCTAGCGCTACGCATGATTATTTTATATATGAAGTTTTGTTGTAACATTTTAAATGTTAGCAAAGCTATGGTATTTGTTATGTATTCCTTTATTACATTCAATTTATATGTATTTGTTCCCATATTCAATTTGTTATAAATTGCATGTCGCATTAGTTTTTTATTTACTAAATTATTACAACCTCGTTATTGCTGTTACAATCCTTCTACAAATAACTCTATATAGTTGATGAAACCCTTATTTTAATATGTGGTCAGATAAACCATATGTTTCAGTTTAGAGTGTAAAAAGCGTATTATTGTAAAAATCAACACCAACCAAAAAGCGTAAATACCAACCATGTAGGCCGATTGTAAACTAATTTATGAATTTTCATTTACTAACTCACCTGTTGAGTTCTTTGTGACCATTACAAAAATATTTGAGATTCTTGCACTTTAGGTGTTCCCCAAAAAGATGTCAGAGCGTCTCAAAGGAGGGTTAGGGGGTCGAAACGGGCTGTTTATAGCGTGACGTAATTTATGCATGGCCCCTACCCTAATCATCAGGATGAAAAGTATTGTAATCAGACAGTATTTAAGTATTTAAGGGATGATCTCAACAGTTTGGGGTGAAACCGTCTGATTACACTTTTATTTCTAAAATTACTCGTTCTGCTGAATTTATAAATGTATTGAGTAAAAACTAAAATACACTCACCTCGTACGTTGTTGTTGGCGCCATTTCACAATACCAACATTTATAATTATTTGTTTACGCTTGGCATTTAAAAACAACCCACCCTTTTTTGACCGTCTCCTTCCCATGCTTCACATCGACAAAAACTACAGGAAATAAAATAAAACTGAAGATCTGCGAACTGAGTACACTTCAGTCTGCACGTTATCCACGGCACAGAAGGAAAAAGGTGGGAGCGGGAAACTACTGTAGCGCGCCCCGTGGCATTGTGTAAAAGCAGCCCTCGATAGATTTGTCGGTGAGGTGTTAGGAAGTATACTTATATCACGACAATCACTGTCTATGAAATGTAGCAGAGCGATTTAATGAGCAGGAAGATCCAGACGGAACGTTTACCCAAACCTGTCAGACTTATATATTCTTTAAAACATAAGAACTAGCCTGTTATAGAAATTTTTCTATGGTAGCCTTCTAGCCTACATGTTTGGTTTGGAACTAAAGCAAAATCTCTTTGCACATTATTTTATAGGTGAGATATTTGAAATAAAACAACGTTTTTAATTATTTACTGGTTTGTAAATAATTAAAATTAATAAAATAAAGATTTTATTTAAAAATTAATAAAATAATACATTTCTTACGTGAGATGAATCGCAACCATAGCACTGACGCAGATTTGTAATCCTCATATCCAACTTTGGAACACGGACGATGAATCTCAGAGATTTCGAACGCGTGTAGGATGTTTAAATCAATCTTTGTGTGCTTGTGTGAGTGAAAATGACAATGTTTGTGGAAAGGCTAGTAGCGCCATAGACGGCTTTGTTCGCCGGCCCCGTTTTTGCCTAAAACACGCTCTCGTAGTACCCTGTTTCCGTCGCAACCTACAAACAATTGTTGATGGGATAAATTTCTGCGTACATTTCGAATCTTACTGCTTCTTTCTATAACCTAAAAATTTCAAAATTATTTACGAAAGTATTTTTAAATAATTATGAAAATCAAGTAATTTTGGCTAATTTTGATAGATTTTCTCGATGCTAAATTATATATTTTTCAATATTATGAGGTTATATAAAAAGAGACACACTCTTCGTGATAAGTTTAAGAGTATTTATGAGAAAATCGGTTGAAAAATGGTGTCAGAAACAGGGTACTACGAAAGCATGTTTTTAGCTTTTTTCGCGAGGGTGATGAAGACTCTTAATGACAAATTATAGCTTAAACAAGTATTTCACAAATATGGTAAGGACCATTTACATAGCCTATTTAAGCAGTTTAATCTTGATACTTTGTTGTTTCCTTCCAGTAGGAGTAGAAGAAGCTATTTTGTCGTCAACTCGCCCGTTTTAACATACTGACGATTTATAATTGTTAATTTATAATCTTAATATATAAAATTGAATCCCTATTTCTCTTGGTCACGCCATCAATTGGGAATGAGTGCACCAAATTGAATAAATTCTCTTCTTGTTGTGCTCGTTAATGTCAGAACAAGGTTCTTATAAAAGAAAATTTTTAATCCGACCCAAGGGCTCTGTCCCACTGGCCTTCAAAATTCCCATTGATTTGATCAAAGTTCAGTTAGTTCAAGGCCCCACTGTGGGGCCTTGGTTAGTTACACCAAACAGCTGTAAATATACTTGAAAGGCATAAACATGTGTTCATTATGTAAATAAACAAACTACTTGAATGGTAACTCAAACTATTTTTTCGATAGGCGAGTGAGCGTAGCGAACGAGCTCATCTTGAAATCGAACTAGTATTTGACATAAAACAAATTCAATGACATTAGGACTGGACAACGTCTGTCGGGCCAGCTAGTACTAATATAAATCTTGTATGGTTGGGTGAACTGAACGGTTATTTAAATAATATCTGTACTTTCATGTATTGATCTGGAAGTAAAAGTTGTGATTACAGTGACTCACTCACCGCTCACCTGTTTCATAAATAAGCGCCAGATGGGGGGCGAGCTTTGCATGTGAAGGCCGATGTCAAGGTCGGCATGTGGATCCACGCAATTTGGCCGCCGCAAACCAAAATTTACCCCATATGGTGTTGTTACTCAACACGTCTAGTTGCCGTCAGTGGGTCAGTGTGTAATTCGCTATTCGGTCAGCGGGATGACCAGGCCTTGGGAACATGTGGCGGTCCTCCGGGCGGGCGCCTTGTACGGTGGGAGAGGGAAAGGTCGCCGCCGCGGCGCCGTCGGGTGTCCAGGGAGCAATGTTGGGGGAGGGGTGAAGATGTGATCGGGGGAGGTTGGATTGCGGTGTAAAAGATTTGGGTAATGAGGTGAATGGTGAATTTGCTCTTGCATAATGAGGGGAAAAGAGGGTAGGGATATTCCAGTGGCCTACACTTGGACACCACACCCATGGTTCACACTTTCTGGAATGTCAGGGAATTTGAAAAAGGTCAGGGAAAAGTTTGAAAAATGCTGAAAGTCAGGGAACGTTTTTGAGTTTAAATTGTAAACTCAGAGCAATGCTGTGCTAAAATCAAAATTCCCTAGTTAATGGTTTTTAAAGGTTTAACGAAGTGAAAAGATAAGGCAAAATACGTATACGAACTGTTGTAAACACTCAATAATAAAATAAACATCAGCATTGGACGGCTTTGGGGAAGATGGAGGCCGATACAAAAAATAATTTTGTTAAATATCACCTATTGCAAATTAAGTGCGCATTCCGAGTCGGGAATCAGGGAAAATTAACTATTTTGGTCAGGGAAATCAATAACAATGTTAAAGTGTGAACTACGCTAACCCTTAAAATAACGTAGGCCACTATCAGAAAACTATTATTTCCCCCAATTTTCTCACCGGCTTCGTTTATTCAAACATATGATTTGTTGGTGTCAGACAGTTTTCTCAAAAGGTCCTGGGCAGTTTAAATACGTATATACGTTTGTACGTATAAATGCGAATGTGTCTTAAATAATAAGAGAAAAGTCGGAGAAAAAGTTCTATATGCTGATGATAAGGGATTGTGGGGGAAATATCTTAGACACAATTTAGGTAGTTAGTGTAAGTTAAAGTAAGAAGAGGAAACGCGGAAGTTGGACGAAGAGGAAAGTGAGGGAGACAATTGCTGGAATTGGAACAGTAAATGGATCAGTAAAAGGAGCTAAAAAGAGATGGTAAAATGCGCGAAGGGAAACGCGGACGAAAAGGAAAGGAGGAAGAAAGGGAAATGGAATGTGGATTGATTGATTTGGCTGATACGAGAGTCGGGTCGTTGATCTGTTGATTGGCGGGTGGGCAACGACTACTGGCACGAGATACAGCAACAAGAACAGATGGGAGATACAAGTTGTCGGGGTCACTATACTGGGGGTGAGGCGAGATTACGGTGGGTGTGGTACAGTGTGGCTATACTTGGGTTGGAGTAGGATTGCGGGGGGTGGTGTTCCATCTGACTATACTAGCGTTGAAGAAAGATTTCGCTAGATTTTGTACTGTGTGGCAATATTGTGGTGTGTTGAACTCAGTGTCGCACTCGACGTAGCTACAATTTGGATACATTAAGGGTGCGGTGATGCCTTCTAAAGCCAAACAGTGGCAGGAAATTTGAGATAATCCTAAGTATGCCACTAAAGAACTATATAGTTGAATAAAAGGTCCCGGTGAGAACTTTGGAGGGAAAATATCCCTTTCTTGATACAACGTCTGAAAAGGCCAGGAATTAAATTGTCAATTTTAAACATTTTTTTAAATATTTGAATTTGATCTGCTGTGTGATTTGATTTGACTCAAAAACTGTGATCTCGTGATCGAGCGAAGTGGTTGGGCAAAACTCGTATAAGCTAAGTTCAACGTTTCCCGGTTCAGGTGTTGCATTTGGGGTATATAAAGAAAATTGTCAGTCACGAAAAGTCATCGGAAGATAAGGAAAAATATTATTTTGAAAACTCGACGAAAAAGTCCATGGATGAAGGAATACAGTATTTCTGTAAAGATGTATAATACTTTTAGTTAAAATTTGTAACGAATTATTTCAGTTGTATTATAGGCCCTAAATGTGTGTGTTATTTCAGGAGCAGTCTTAAGCATTTGAGGAGATCGCCGCTGACTGTTTTATATTAAAATAAGGAAAACTGTCGAGATGGCCGTGAAACTCGATAGAAAGGTTGAGAAATTGCCCGGGAAAAACGGAAAATTAGAACATACAATTAGAATTTCTTTAGGTTTAATTTATTGACTATCAGTATTTTTAGATTTAAAAGCTTATAAATTATTTGCATTCATGTAGATTTCCCTAAATAAAAACTAACAGAAACTTCAAATCATGCTTGAAGTTACAACTTTATTTACATAACATAAAAGTGCCCGGAGAACAATGTAATCGTTTACCTTTTCATTGCGTCCGTTTTAAAATTAGCGGAACAAATAGCAGCACTTAGTGTAGCACGCAGTCGCGGGGATAATTCATCCTGTTAAGTTGGCACCACCCATAAAGCCGAAGGCGGTGGAGATGGAATCGCGTGCGGGAAATGAGGGACAATTGAGTCCGTAACGTTGGCACCTTCAATTGGCATGCTTGCAACAAAAGAATCAACAATGCTTCTGTCAGCTGGCGATGCATGCGCTTTACTGGCGCACGCCTCTCAAAATTAGTTTTAGATATTCGGTTTAATTAAAAACATTACGAAAATGTTTTTCAGGTTTTTGGTTCAATCGTCATTGTTAAATGTTTATTATAATTAATTGGATTTGGTGTGGTAGACGAGTCACTTTGGTCGTAGAAATTTATGTAACTATCCCCGATTAAAATTTGGGTAGTATATATTTTAATTTGTATCGAGTAAAGAATGATTTAAAAATGTCAAAACAAAACCGTCGAGTAAGTTTTTCTGAATTTCTCATCCTATGGACAATTAAGTTTGAGTTGGCAAGTTTTTGGTCAGGGAGACCACTCTAACCATGGGAAAAGTTAAGGGAAATCTATTAATTCCATACTGCATACTGCAGTTTTGCTTTGAACACACTGAATTTTAATCTCATCGCCTCTCAAGTCAATGGTGTGTTGATGGGTTAGCAAAACATCGTCTAGTGCCAAATGTTTGCCAACAGTTAAGGGAAATCTATTAATTCCATACTGCATACTGCAGTTTTGCTTTGAACACACTGAATTTTAATCTCATCGCCTCTCAAGTCAATGGTGTGTTGATGGGTTAGCAAAACATCGTCTAGTGCCAAATGTTTGCCAAGCAAAGCCAACACGGTTCGTTGATCCAATAAACGCATCCGGTCGTCGTTACAGTTGCATTTCTGTTTCAATTGCATTCTTCTCTAAGACAACCAATGGTTTGATGTTGTACTCATTGTCATTCTCGGCTTCAGTAATTCCTTCAGTGGTTTAGAATTGAAACGTTTAAGTTCATGAACCCACGATTGCGTGGGTGTGCTTGGACGGAAGATAAATAAATAAATCATTATTTTGCCATATGTACAACATTTACAATTTCTCAATACAAAACAAAAACAAAACAACATACATCAAAATAGAACATTATACATGCATTAGCTACTACACAGAATATCACGAACCAATATGAATACAGTTTATTTTTAAATAGCGAGTAAAAAAATAAAGCCAAAACAGTGTAAAACATACATTGAACAAAATAAAAGGCAAAATAAATAGCAAATTTAAAACTTAATGTTATACCGTGGTAAAAAGATCATACCTTAAATGTAATTAAGCAAAAGATTAAGTAACGAGAACATAATCAGTTCAATCCTTAATTGACTATTAATAAGATGTTCAAGTTATAAAATTTAGCAGGTCTTCAGCGTTTTGTTGATCAAGAAGCTTAAAAGAATAAATCGAATAAGGCCCAGTTGTGGACCTTCCTGTTAACCACTTCGCATCGGGTACGGCTGCAGCCTTACTGGTATTACGGAAATAAATCGTTTATGTTATTTGGAGTATAAATTGTTACCAGTTGTAAATTGGAGACATAATGAAAACTAAACAAGTATTAGTTACATCAAATTGAGCGAGACTTTCGGCATTTGGCCACCGCGCCGAGCGCTACACCAGTGACAGGTGGCAGACAGCTGCAGTGGGATGATTCAGTTCTTACACCTGCCGAATAAACTACCGTCCGAAATGTGTTTGCAGTTTACAACAACCTTTCCAAAAAGCTCTCTACAAGTCCAAGTGCTGTATCACGCGCGGACAAAACGTTACATTAATTGTTAATTTTAGTCTGTACTGCAGGGATGTCGTGTTGAACATTTTAATGTTTGCGTTCAGAATATCGGATTAGTAGGTAAGAAGATGCGAACGATATTGTCGCCGTCGGTGTTGAGCGATTTGTTGTTTCCGAAGAGTAAAACTGATCCACGAACTGTTCGGGAACAGTAAACACGTGTTTTGACTTTGAGTGTTCAATTTTGAAACTTTTATATGTTTTTCAGTTTACAAAACTAATTTGGTTTAATTCTGCACGGCAATTTACACCCTCTAAAATTCTGTTTAGTGCAAAAATTAACTTACGTTACTCTATTGTGGAGTTTCCCTTGGTTAGTGTCTGGAGAACCTCTTAACATCAGGCAGTTAGATGATGACGCTTGATGTAAAAGAAAAAAAAATAGCTATAGATGTTTTGAATCCGCTTCACAGTCGTTCAAATTTTCGATTTAATTTTTACTGAGTTATTTTTATTCAATTGCGTGTATACTCAAAAAGATAACAAATGCGTTCCTCAGATGGCCAAATAAGCTCTGCATTGAGTGTGGCATTTGCATTTTTTGTAGTTTTTTTAAATAATAGTTTTACTAACCACTGATCTCGAAAGCGTTCTGCTCTTCTATTAAATATTGTCGGTAAATTCCAATCGGTTAAAGTTGTTTCGGAGGTTATTTATTACGAAGTGACTACGTACACGTCCAATGTAAGGGCAAATTCACTTCGCTACCGCTTAGGTTAGGTTACGTTACGTTACGTTAAGGAAGTTTTCTGGCTCTCAATTTGATTGAATAATCACAGGAAAAGTAACGTACGGTGCATAATTTGGAACGGACGTGAACAGTAGCGGCTCACGTCGGACGTGTACGTAGCCTCTGCCTATTTATTAATGATAGAATATTACTTTTGTGTTGGCAGACACTTTAAATCAGTACGCCTGCGACATTACAACAGGAGTTAACAAAATAATAAAGAAAATTGAACGAGGATAGGAATAACATCGGGCCCAGCAGTGATCCCTGGGGCACTCCACGTGTTGCGCTTCCCGCTGCGGCTGCGCTGTTGCACGTTGCACATAACTTTTACTTTCTCTCACTCACTCGTGCGACCGCTCATCCGGAACACTCGATGAGTGGGACTTCCGGTCGGTAATCGCGCGGCAAACGGTGATGTTTTCGCGGGAATTTTCATAACCGCATTGTTGGTTCCACTGGGAATCGTGCATATCAGTTTCCAACGGGGAGACACTACGTGTGTTGTCTGGGTCGTGTGTTTGACGTTAGTGTACAAGATGTATTGTAATAAGTTGTACAATCCAGACAAAGCTAGACAAAAAGCTAAAAGGTAAAACGGAAATCCGATAAAGCATTATAAAAAGAATTCGAAAACCAACCACGAGACGGGAAAATTTGGCAAAATGTAATTACAGATGGTATTTTTTTAATCTAGCAAATTTTAAGATCAAAACTGTACAGCGGAAGACGTGATCAAGAAATAAATTTTGATAAACTACAATAGAATTTTAATTTTCAAAGTATTTCGAAAAGAAGTTACATCCCAGTTTAGTTATTGAAAAATAATGTTTTGGCAACGGTTCTAATGCGCCCTTAACACCCGCGACTTTTTACAGAGCGTCCATCATAGACAAACAAAGACGAAGACAGCGCCTAACAAAAGAAATAAAAATTGCAATTATGTCGTCGCGTTGGGCGAAAAGAATGGGCCGGCGCCGCGGGATGCCGGGCGGTCTTGGCGGTGTTGGCGGCGGATCAGGCTGGGGAGGAGCCAAAACTCAAAACGTGGCGTGAGGCGACTCTTTATGTGTTCAGAATGGAATGGAGTCGAACGATTTTCTTGATTTCCGCGATAGAAGAGTGTATTTAAACGCGACGCCGAGTTGGAAGCTGTTCGTAACATTTGTAACTTTCTCGCCACTCGTTGAGATAGGATTGAGAAGGGGCTCCAGTCGCGTTACATTTTGAATACGAGTGTAAATTCCTTCCATAATGTAACACATAATGGCGGTTTATCAAGTACACTTAACTGTAAACCGACAATAGGCCCTAATAAAGTACAACAAATTTGTAGAGACTCATTGGTAAACGAGGGATACCTGCTTGTTAGCAGATCGTGGGAAGGTGGGATTATTTGACGAATTGTGTGGGATGTTTTTTACCGCGAATTTGAAACATAATTAAGAGATCAAGTGTCAAACGCGTTCTTGGCCCGTCGCCGTATCAATGTGCGGTTGTCACTCTCTCAACGCATTTCCTTTGGTTTGGTTTCGGTTTCTCAGCCACCGCACGCATGTCTACTGTGTTACACTCGGCGGAATCCGAGACTATAGTGGAGTTCTTCTCACTTGCCGGTTGATACGTCATCTCACAGCGTCAAATGTATTCCTCTCGCGATCTTTCCTGAGATTGTTTTAGAGTTTGGCCAATGCTCAGCACTAATACAGATTTGCACGGTAAAAAGCGCGTTACTGATTCACGTTATTTGCTTACTGCTCTTGGCATTGGTCGGCCACACATGGGGAATGAATGTGTACAGGTATGGTGAATTTTTAATGTTTTTATATTTGGGTGTTTCCTAGACTACCAAAAGGTAGTCTAGGATAAATATTTAAAGTAGGATAAATAGTTTAGGTTGAAGGATTTATAGCCTAGGTAGTATAGGATAAAAGGGTAGTCTAGAATAAACATATTCAACAATATGTGTTTATTGTTTAAGATGTTTTAAACTTGAAGACGATGGCAGTGTTCCAGCCTGTTTGATATGAGGATTTGATAATGGGACTACTAGTCCCGAAACTAGTAAACTAATAATCCTAGTTAAAAGGCTTGAAGAATGACTTAAAAACTCTTACTCTTGTCTAAAGACGGCCACACATTACTGGATTTTAGCCCGTAAAAGACATTGGATCGAGGCGGGAGCCAGGAGCAGAAGGGGTTTCCTTTATTTTGCTATCCCAAAACTGGACTGCTGAAGTTTTCCCAGGGTTTACGCGGCGGAACGGGAAACGCTCTAGGGGAGAACTGCAGCGGCCATCAATGGGATCGCTGGCCGAGGAGGACCAACAAGGCGTGGCGGGGAGGATATAGTGGGAGCGCGACAACGTTGCGGTGCGGTGCGGGTGGCAATGTTGCGCCGGCCCCAGTATATGCGGGCTGGGACGTGTTGTGTTCCTACTTGTAAGAAGTTAATAACAAAGTCCGGAGTCGGTGATGAGGTGTATAATTTGTGACTGCAGACCCTGTAGGCGAGGTGGATGATTACTGCAGTGATGTAGGCGTAACATAGTTTTAGAGGGGGCTCCAGTCAAGTCACAATTCGGGTTTGTACCCGCTTTTTCCTGAAGGCCGATGATAACCTTAACATCCAGTCGGTCCTCAACGGATTATCCGAAATCATTGTTTTATAGGTAATTTTATGGAGCAATAAATACCTAGCGATTTCAGTGAGAGTTTGATCAATAAAATTCGAAAATAGTCAGATCTGCGATTTGTTCACGGATTTTCCTATTTGCGATATCAAAATCCTGCTCACTGAAATCTCTAAGTTTTGTTTCGCTCTATAAGATGAGGCATAAATCAACAATTTCGGTTAACACGTCGAGGAGGAAGGATGAAAGTCAACCTTGGCCTTATGGGAGAAACCGGTGACATTAGGTGACTGGAAACCCCTCAAGTGGCGTTTCGGTGTGGGAACAAAATTAAATGAAAGATGATTTCAAAGGCAACAATTTTAGGTACAATAAAATAATAATATAAAGAATAATGATATATTGTACAAAAATATGTAGTACAATAAAATCACCTGTATATGTTTAGTAAAAATATACAAAGAACAAAAACGTTTTAAAATTATTTGTAGTAAGAGGTACGCTGGCGTTGCCAATGCCGCCGGTCTGCGCGGGAGGCTGATGATGAACACGTTAGTTTCCCGCCGAATGTCCGGCCCCCGGTCTGTCAGCTGTTACTGGCCGTTCTCGCCAAGCCGCCAACAGTGCCACGGCCTCCTCCACATCCGGTGCTCGGCCGTTTATTCAATTGCGATTTGAAAATTTTAGCAAACGTACAACGAAACGGTGACATCTCCGTGTGATAGCAGTTTTGGCTTCGTCTTTTCCCTTTATTGGTTTAAAATAGGGGATAATTGATCGTTATTGTGGCTATTATTTTGAAATGTGCAGAAGTGCTTAAAAGTGGTGGTTTCATTAGGTGGCGTAATTTTACCAACAGAACACAAACCCCACAGTGGCCCACCCATCTCATCCGTCCGACCAATTATGTCCGACCATAATGCGTGAAATATACCCAATTACCTGATTAGCCGAATTGTTCCGATGTTTTTTCTTGTCAACACAATCCTATTTGTAACTTTTGTACAGTGTTTTGATTTCATTTTAAACTTTTTAGATACTGTAATACAGTTTGAAACTACAGTAATGCAACTGTATTAATCATCGTTGGGTGAATAATACAAGTTTGCCTCTTTTAAATCGTGTTTTATTTGTCATAAAACTCACGAAAATCTACAATTAATCCCACAATCCACAGTGAAATGAAGCGTCCCACAACTCCGAGGTTCAAAACTTCAGTACACATCATAACAATATCATAACTCCTAGGTTTATTTATATGAATCTTTATTCAATGGTTCTAGTCACTGTATAAGAAATCATTTGTTAATACTTTACTTTGTGTGAGTGCTACCTTTGACAGTTCACTGGTTATGTTACTCGCAGCTGTTATGATTCGTTTGTTTGATTTGAAATTCCATAAGCCCAATGTTAAAATTTCCTATTTTCAAATAAGATTTTTAAACTAAATTGGTTGAGGGGATTGAGGTTTTTACAAATAGATTTTTTAGGTCCAAAAGCCCCTGATTCCAAAGTTTTCACAAAATCGTTCCGCTGGATTTCGAGGTTAATTTTGTAAAGTAACGAACAGAGAGACATTACTCGTTTTAGAGTATAGATTCGACAAAGATTGTTTTACAAGTCAGGTTCAAGTCATGGGAGTTTATTTTTGGCATTACCAGTAGTGACTACATAAACGTCAACGTCACCACATACTACCTTGGCTAGTGGTTTATTAGTTATTGTCGTGCCATAACTGGTTGTCCGCATGTATTGCCATTGTATCGTGCGGTGTGAACACAACCTTGCCATGAGTCACCGGTGAGTCAGCGGCTCTGGGGTAGTGATGGGAATATCGAATACGTGTAAGAATACACCCGAAGTATTCAAAGGTTCTAATACATATTTTGTTCTTGATAAAATGAGCCGTTATTCAACGGTTTCGAATAATCCTTGAGGAGGGATGCGGTTCAAAGGTTATTGGTGTTAAGGGAGAAGCAGATAGAAACCAGGAGAACTGGAGTTCCCTCACAACTTTACGACTTAAAAGTTAAGATTAAATATGAATTCTGTATGCACTCTAATGACTAACTAGTCTTACACTATTTATATAGATTTACCACTTCTACCCTATTTTAACTATTTCTTTTACTATGCAGCTTGATCCTATTTCTGATAAATTACTTTTCACGGTAAATATAGATAGATCCTGCCGCATTGACCTTCTTCCAGCAAAGCTCGATCCCCATTTATCAGCAGTATTTATTTAAGGCTTTGCCACTTTTCTTACTATTCTTCTTACCAAACTTAAACCCAAACTTCCTTACGATATTAAAAAATATGTTTTAAACTAATTTATATAAATCTTGGACCATTTTCCATACCCGTCTCCTGCTAAGGGGTAAACCCCTTACATTTACAGACTTTCTTATGAAAGGCTCGACCCCCTCTGCCGTAAAACCTTCCTCACCTTTTTACCTCATAATACATTCCCTTTCATCCAAAGCTCACCTCCTCCTGAAATCCTTTAAATCCATTACAACACGCCTTACAACCAAGGTACAATTTTAATATTAATAACAAATAAAACCGGACAAATTTTAAATTGTTAGATATAATTTTTTAAATGCCTTCGCGCGTATTTATATTTAAATCGAAGGAAATGAGGATGTTATAATTTTTTAATGACGGGTTTAATGTTTAACTCGGGCCAAATAACTGCGTTAGGATATTAATACGTTACGGTATCCTGTTATTTAAAACGATTATGATAATTTGTAAATGTATTTACAACTTAATTGTTTCCGTTCTTCTTAAAGGAAGTTGTAGTAAGTGTAAACTATCAATGGAATGCTGACGGAAGTTTTTTAATTTTATTGGAGCCTTGATTAAGGTTTTAAATTTAAGTTCTTCCTCATTTTAAGATTATTTATAATACAGGAAGTTTATATAGTTTGTTTAGATTGGTAATGGTGTAAAAAAGTATTGTTAAAAACTGGTGCTAAAAGATTTGCTAAAATTAATTGATAGTTTGGATCTTTATTTAACCCAGTCCTATCCAAACCCAGCTAAGACTCACTCTAATTCGCTATTATTCACGTGTTGTTAAATGTGAATTTTATCTAACAAGAATGAATTACATTTATGCAATTAAAAAGGAGGCTCCAGTCACGAAACATTTGGCGCCTCTACTGCTTCCCCCGTAAGGCCAAAGTTGACTTTTAAGTCCGTCCCTCCCCAACGGATTAACCTAAATCGTTTATTTATAGCTCATTGTTAAGAGAATGTCATACCTAGCGATTTCAGTAAGCAGAATATTTATATCCCATACAGTTAACACACCGTAAATATTTAATATTTAGGAATTTTGTGAACGATAGTTATATATTACATCAAAATTCTCCTCACTGAACTCACTAAATATCTTTTTAGTGAATTTCCTATGGAAAAGTGAACTATTTGCAAGACCCACACGGTGAGACTTAAGCCCGGGACCACCATAGAAGTTCCTAACGTGACCCTCTGAACACGTTTTGAGGGGTCTCTAAAAAATGTACATATTCGAGAATCAAATTCACAGTAACAGGGTACTCATGGTTATTTTAATGTTTGTATACTAATATATATATATATATATATATATATATATATATATATATATATATATATATAAGGTGTAAATATAAGCCCCGAATGTACACTTATTGCATATTCAATTATTGTACGTAAAACGCCAAAGATTGTAAGCCCTCCCTCATCATTCTAGCACAAGTACCTACTGAGTTATTAAAGAAAATGTTAATTGTTAAAATACAATACGGTGTCTTAAGGGAATTTTACACTGGAAAAGGCTGTTTTTCATATCTTGATGTAGTTTTATCACCCCCACCCATACCCCTATACCAACTTGCTATCCTGACAATACCTCCTTCTAGCTTTATTATGTACAAAATTGGCATCCTATTAGTGAATTTAAATATAACCAGGAGCATAATAAAAACAGCCAAAAATTAAAATTTTTAAATTAAAAAAATGTAACCAGTGTTGGTTTAAACCCTTTATTTGATGTTTTTAAGGTTTTAATGTGGAAATCAACTTCCCTCACGTCAGCGTGCTGCGTGCGATCTCGTTTACTCTTTAATTTCAACTCCGGATAAACAATTCCGGATTATCCGTTGAGGAGGGATGGGACTGAAGGTTACCACTGGTCTAATGGGAGAAGCAGAACACGAAATTTGTCTTGGCTGGAGCCCCCTCTTTACGCATTATTCAATTTCTTAGTTCGAGTGAATGGTATGTTCTATGTCATTAACGATGTTCTAAACCAATTTTCTTTTCCAAGTAAGTGACCAGAATAGCTGTCGGTAATGGGGTGCGGTGAGTCTTAGCGTATCTGGTACATTCTCACTCGAAAACACTTTGAAAGAATAATTAAATTTAAAATTCAGTACCTCAAGTTTTAAGGAAGTTTTGACTTAGAAATACAAATTATTTCGAATACGTTGAATTATTTTTAAACGAATAACGAGGATAATACACTTGTATAGACGAATATAGAAGTTTTTTTTTAATGAGGAGGATCGTCTTTGTTCACCGGGGGGGGGGGGGGGGGGGAGAGAATATAAAATGAGACGGACCGCCCGCAGATAGTCGCAATGGGTTGGTGAAACAGCGAAATCGATGCATTGCCCCAGGGCGGCGACGAAATGTTGGCTGCAAAGGTCGAGCGGTTTTCCACTTTAATCCGACCTTCGAGTGCGGTTTAATTGTATGCAGCCAACCCGGCATAACTCAACCGGGTGGACTTTATTTTGCAGTTTAATTGTTCTTGATTCGAGACGGTTTGTTTTGTTGCTAGAAAATTGTGTGAAATTCACTATCGGTGATGGATTTGAGCGATTATTGCGGGGCTTGTCTATCACTGATGGGAAAACTAGTGTCACGACGTTTCGGAACCTGGAAAATCTGATACCGTCTTCAGGTGAGAGAACTTATTTGACCACCTGAAGACGGCATCAGACTTAAAATCCCGAAACGTCATTCTCAGTCATTGATGGTAAATGTCCACAATACTGTAATTGCTCGAAAATGATTTAATTTGTTGTTTTCTCACATTCGCGCTTAAAGTGCTTCTTTGCGATCTAAAAAAACAGCTGTTTTCTGTTTAGCGATTTCGCTCGCTGCGACTTACTTTTCCGCTAGCTGTCTGCTAATAACAGCTGATTGGATGTTGCTTTGGACCAAGGTGACTGACTTGATAACTAGCTCAATCGTGTGAATAAAACCAAAATGGATGAAAGTGATTTTTTCATGTTATGTAGTAATCAAATTTGAAATTATGGGACAAAATTGTTCATGTAATTTAAGTGGGAAGTCTCTTTGACGCTTTCGGAATTTGCCACGCGACGCTTTAACAGTCAGTGGACAAAAACCTACTTTGGAAACTATTAATAACTATTTTTATAATAAGGGGATAATGTTTTTATTTAATTTATGGGGACAATAACTGTTGTGGGATGGATGGAAGACAAATTAGAGTAAAGGGACATTTTTACAATATTTGTTTACAGTTGATAATGAAAATTTAAAAAGTTTTCGGTAAAAAATGTGTTTTATTCGTTACTCTACGAACGTTAGTGTTTACATAGTTTCTATACTAATCATGTAATTGCTATCCAATATTGTGAATCTGTTACCAATTTAGTGATTACAGACATATTTTCGTCTTAAATTTAAGAGTTAATTACGGTTTTTCTGTTGCTAAAAATATCCATATGTTTTATACAACTAAATAGTCTCTAAACGAGAAATACAATCATTTACTGATGGCAAAAGTGCGCAGTGATTTCTGAAATAACATGAACTTATTACAATGAATTTTAACCAAAGAATATATAGTGTCGTCTTTCCCAATTTACAAGGATGTGGTTCACATCGCTTAGTATTAAAGTAGGCCGCCACAGTGACTGCAGTGAATCACCGGATTGTGAGGAAACTGGTTAACTCATTTATGGTTTTCGGGAAACCCCTAACCAATAGGATCCCGGACGGTCGACACGGACGTGATCAATTATAAAGGAACCTTTGCCGAAATTTATATATTTCTTACTTTTTCCTCGTTATTTTTTCCGTAATTTCTCTTGCTCATATTCTTTCTTCTTGAGTTTTCTTGAACTTCTGTTAAAGATCGGAATGTTATTTGGCCTCGCGGCGTGCTGACGCTTGCGTTCTGTTGATCAACTTACCTGCGTTTATGCAGTGGGTTGACCCTTCACTAGAAGAAAGAGTATAGGGAGTTTGTCATGTTGCGTGAAATACGGGTGTTTAGTTTGGTGGTCACAATGGCTTCATTGGTAGAACCCAGCTCGCACGCAACATTATAAGGAAATTAAGCTCTGTTTTTCTCTGTAGCACGCTGAAATCAAAGTTCTCGAGTAAGGCACCAACCCTTAAATGTTATAAAAACACGTGAGTCCGGCACCGTAACCGAAACCGGCACCACCCTCCCCTCCTTCTATCGCTCCCTCTCACTACTTCCGTCCACCTCCCCTTTCCGTTAACTTGCTCTCTCACCTACGCAGGAGAAGAGGTGGTACCCGAGAAAATAAACGCCTGATTATTAGAGTAAATCACCGATTATTGTGATTTAAGCCACAATTCATTTTGTCTCTTCATATCACCCTGATGGCAAAAAGTTGTGTAAAAATCCTGTAGCAATGAATGCGCCGATTATTTCTAGTACACTAAGAAATGGTAATGGTTTTTGTGTTGGGGGGTTAATGTTATTTCTCATTGTGCTTGTTAGGTGTATGGTTAGATCCGGTGCCGGACTCGGGGTTTTGAGAGCCGGTGCCGTGTTCGAGTGTTACCGCTTAAATACTCGCTCTCTCGCACGTTCGTTCCTCAACTCATAAATTTGATGCAACATCTTCGACATTCCCGGTTGTTACTGCTTGCTAGTCTCCAAGGCCGTGGAGTGTTCCGTACCCATACCCACTGTGTGCGCCTGTGTTGTCACAGCCGACCGCTCCACAGTGTCTTCTGTCATGCGCGAGACCCCGGCGCCGCTGTGGCCGAGGTCGCCGCCAAGGTTCTCCTAGAAGCGCTGCGTTTCCGTTGTCCGTTCACAGTCAGTCCCGTTTCCGAGTATCGTATTGTATTGTCTCCGTTCCAATCGCGTTGTACTGTAATTAATGTTGTCTTGGTTACATACAATGGTAGAATTCCGTTTCCCTTAACACTTGATCAAACAAATGTTTAATTTGGGGTAGTTCCTGAAGGGGAGCTCCTGTCACGGGACTTTTTGCGTTTCTACCTACTTTCCCCATAATACCCAATGTTAACGTAGATTTAAAAAGTCCGTCCCCCAACGGATTATCCGATATAGTTGTTTAATGTCTAATTTTGTAGAGCGAAACAGGGCCGTAGAGAGCCGTGGTGGGCCTCCCGGCTAGACCTCATCATGGGCCCCCACGCCTTTAGGTTATGATCATGTAATTGAGGCCCACATGGCCCCCATACATAATCTTGAGTTATGAATATTTGATTTACAGCTTTCCTATTTCTATCAAATTCATAAACAATAATACCGATACATTTGTTACTATTTTCCCTGGTCGGGCCCCCCGGATCTATCCTTACCTGCCGTCCCCTCTCTACGGGCCTGGAGCGAAATAATACTTCAGTGAGCAGAATTTTGATACTATACCATAACAAAAACAGCAATTGAATATTTTGGAATTTAACTAAACGCTTGTTATTCGAGATATCAAAATTCTGCTCACAGAAACTGCTAGGTATATTTTGACTCTATAATAACAAACAAATTAACAATTTCGGACGAAGCGTTGAGAAAGAACGGGGTTTTAAAGTTAACATTAGTCTTATGGAAGAACCAAGTATATAGAAAGGTGAAATGTTTCGTGACTGGAGCCTCTTCTTATGCGTGTGTTAGATTATTATTAATTGTATACAAAGGTGTAGTAACGATAAAGGTGGACATTTTAAGATATAAACATTCTCACTTTATCCCGAAAATATCTTTTAAAAGTGAAACATTTACTAAGCCAATGGATTATGACAATCTCAGGGGAACCCAATTGTTGATTTGCCCTTTGTTGTAATAGCAATGAATACGTAATAGTGCATGTTCAGCGTTGAGTATTCAAATGCGAGTTGGTGTTCGGTTTTAAGTGTGGTTCAATAAACACTTATAAACCCTTGGATGAAACGAGGGCAGTGGAAAGTACACTTTGGAAATGAATCACTGCCCAATCCATGATTCACTTCCCCCTACCCACCCTCTCTCTCCTTTTTAAAACTCCTGTTCCTCTCTCTCGCTCTCTCTCGCGCTCTCACCTGTTAAATATGTTTGCTATGCAAAAACGAATTAAATCCTAGCGATTGACTAATAGGTATTTTTGGGACCGATTACAAGCGCTACAGGAAATCTTTGGTACCGATTACTTTTACTCAAGATTATACTAGACTAGTTACTGGCTTCAAGGGGCGATAGCCCCTAACCTTGCACCAAGTAGGAACACATGTCAGTTCGTAAACAAAGTAGAAACTTAATCACATCCTTGAATGTAAACAAAACAGACGTGTTTGAATCCCTATGCTTTTCTTATGGGTATGTTTAACGTTATTTCTCATTTGCTGGTAGCATTTAAGAAATACTACTATTTATCCCGAGTCCCCGGGATCAAGACCTTTAATTTGAGCCCCCTCCCATTATCCTGCTATTAGCCAAACTCCCATACTTTTGACTTAAAAATTTCGCTTACAGAATTATATATAAAGATTACTCCACTAGATAAAACCACGATTACAGAAAATGTCGTGTAGTTTCCTTAGTTTCTTATCATTTTCACCAGTTGCGTCATTTACTAATTAACACCCAATTGGGTCACCAGTTGGGTCATATTAATTCTACACCTGAGAACGCAGATTTTAAAGTATCCAAGCTTCTTCATCACCGGAAGTTGCCGAACGCCGTCTCAGAGCTTGTGATATCAAAATTCTGCTCACTGATATCGCTAGGTATTTTTTTCCTCCATAAACTCTGCTATTCACCAACAGTGTTTACAAGAATACCAACGGGTATCCGTTGAGGATGGACGGACTTTGCAAGTTAACATTGTTCCTCTGGGAGAAGCAGGTATACGAGTAGGACTGGAGTCCCGCTACTGATGCCTACAGCTAGTAATATTACAGTAGGTACCATAAATGTAATGGCCCATCACGGGACAACGAGAAGATTCGTGGTAGGCCCGTCGGTCAAGTTTACGATCTTTCTTCCTCTTCTAACTGTGATATCACAGCGTGCTTGTTGTGTTAAGCGTCATACAGATAACGTAGCAGTTCGCTATACGTTAGTGCGTGTGATTTGTAATATTTATATGCTTTGTAGCTTGTTTGGTTTTTGTTTTATTTCTAAAGTCGCCATCGTAAGCTGCAGCTGACTCACGAGAGTGACTCGAGATGTGAGACAACGAATGTTGCGCGGTCTCGGGTAAAAACAACGAAGATTTCGCAAATAAGGTAACGTCGCCCACGTAACCCCCGTTTACTCAGTTTAGCCTTTTCTGGAGACCCCCCTCCCCCCCCGCCAGAACGGTTTCAAATTTGTCCTCGTCTCTAAAGTGAGTCACCACTCGACCCCTAACCGAGACCCCTTTTAAGGGACCGACGGCTGTAATGGGATAAAGAACGCCCACGATGCGGCCGCACGCTGATACGAGCGTTGTGTTACGAGCGTCGGTTACGCGCGTAATGTGACGTTCGTAATTTGGTCCATCGCGGGGCCGGATCGGATAACAAGTTGGTCTCGTGTGTTATACCGATATAGCATGGTTATTAGAGCCGTTAGCATTCTGGCGGTTAGAGGGCCGGGTTCATTCCTAGTAATAGAAGTGTTAACAAAAGTTTTTAAAACGGCGAGGTAGTTCTTACTGCTCTTTGATGTAGGCGTATTTGCACTTGACACTTTTTGAGGATCGTACAAACTTATTGGTAAAGCAATAAAATTGTGGTAATTCGGAAGAAACCATTTTTTTGTGGGTGGGGGTTACAATCAATTCCTAACCCTAGTAACCGGGTTGAATTTTCCAATTGAAATAATGATTTGTTTCCATAGAAGTGGTGTCTTTGTTGCCCTAGCAGAAAATAGATAAGCAGGTGTCTCAGAACTTAGTATGGAAAACCCAGTTAAAAGGCGTTAGAATTCGATCAAATGTAATCCTTATTCGTCAAGTTAGGAAATATACGGTTTCTATAACATTTAAAGCATATTTATGAAAGAATTCCTTGAGTGGGCTCAAGATTTTTTCATTCCCGTCATATTGTTTAACGTATATTTCAGGTTTGGGTCATAGTTGACTCTAAAACATAACATCCAACAAAGGCGTGTCACATTCGTCCCACTTTTGATTAACGAACTTGTCTGTGTTTTTTTTGTAGCGACCCCTCGAACAGTGTTCTAGGGGTGGTTCCAATGCTGTTTGTGCTAATAGCTCACCTTTTCGTACAACATTTGCTTATCGTATGTGTTACTATCTTGGATATCGAACAAAGCAAGTGCAGATTTGTACAGTGGAGTTTTTCAACTTGTACGTGACGCGAGCTGATAGCACTCAGTGCGGCAGGCTCCAAGTTAGAACAACTCAACTGCATATTCGCATCTATTCAATGAACCGCGGGCCAGTCCAGTGTCTAGTTGTTCTCCACCTTGGTGGTCCCTCGTGTTCATACCCGGGGCCGGTCTGCACACCTTTATTGAGTATTGTTACCGGCGCTTATGACGTAATGTTCTTTGTTCCTGGAACAAAACAGAAACACGAGTTTGAAAAAAGGACGTCCCCTACCGATAAAAAACCACACTGATTTATAGTTTCTCGTTTGTACACAAAATTTGTATTTCGTTATAAGGTGATAATGATTGACCCACTTCTAAAAGAACTTACTGTAAGGTTATTCTACACAGCCTCCCCCCATCGTAAGCAATTATATGACTCCTGCGTGCTGTACGAGAGGGGGATTCTGAAAAATTGGAAAAACAGATGACGACAACTTATGAACGCCAGTAAATGTTATTTTTCAAATACACTGACTAGGCTTTCTATATTCGCGTGAAGGTGTGAATGTTTATCCAGTTTCCGAGAGCCTGACGCGATTGAGTGCTTGCCTTATCTCGGCGATTGGTGATAATGGTTTGCCGCGAAATGACGTGGGACAGATCAGTTGACGTAAGCCTTCCAAGTACGATTTTAAGTACAGGTAAATTGAAATTTACTAAGTGCCAAAAAGTGTGTACATTCTACATTCTATACTGGGTGTTGACTAGGCTTATATATAAGAACGTCTTTGGAAAGAGATCCTTATAAAAACGTAAGCTGGTTTTTAAGACTGATATATAATGGACCACTGAACCAATTTTATGCTTGATTTGTCAAGGGAACGCATATTACGAACCCCTCTGCCTTAGCCTGTCTAATTCTCATAAATATATATTTGTTGTTGTTATGTTTCTTCAACATATCCGTGGTCACCTCAAAATAAAAACAATCAATTTTCTGAAGAATATTTTTGGTTCTTAAAATTTCACTTACCGCATGCTTTTTAATACGATGCAATCATTTTTTATAATCGTGTATGATTCAAAACAAAATATTTATAACTGCGCATGAGACTGTGTCATAGAACTCTATTAATACACAGTGTATTAATATAGTTCTATGGTCTGTGTAAATAACAGAATTTTATCCGCTCGCTTTGTAAATCCTATCCTACACTCTAATATGAGTAAGGTTTGCTTGCGTGATTGCAACAACTGTGATCTCAAAAACGGCTCCAACAATTTCCTTAAAAAGTTCTAATTAACTAATGTCTGGGTTAAAAATAACTTATATACAGGTCTTATACCATTGAGAAATCTAATTATGTAAAAAACGAATTTGAAATGTTAACAAATTAAAATTGGGCTTATGGAATTTCAAATAAAAACAAAACAATTATAACAGCTTTTAACAATCAATCAATGAACTGTCAATCATGTATTATAGTAGCAATTAACATGTGGTTTCCTGAGAGCAGTGACTAAAACCATTGAATGAAGATTACATACAGTGTGGTAATGTAGTGCCCAAAATGAATCAACGGGACATAGAGCTGTAATAACAACCAACCGGAGTGACAAACCAGCAGAAAGAGGCAGGTGAACTTAGTAAATCTGCTATACATTACAAGGGCGTGGTAAAAAAGTACTCTAAGTAATCTAATTCCACTGCCTGTCCTTCCCCGAGCAAAGCTCGGCCCCCAGGTACTAATGTGTAACCAGTCAGTGTTGCATACTGATTCGAAAAAAAAAATTGAAAATCCCTACATCATTTCCCCACCTCTGTTTTTCACCTCCTAAAATCCCAAATGTGGGGAAAAATCCCCACACTGAGACTGAGACACTGATCGCTCGGTCCGGAGTCTGGAGCCGAAGCGGCCGCATTCCACTCGCCTTGTTGTCGGCCCCGCCCTCACATTGTACGGTGACTCAAGCTACAAGCTACAGTGTTGTGAGCTATAACTGGCTCCGTCTCTCACCTTTGTTGTCAGGTGACTCGCCGGCGATAAAATCACGGAATGCTGCGGGCCGGATGCCAACTTTATTGCCAACTCAATTGACATTTAGTTTATCGTAAATTAACGCAGTTAAGAGGGGGATCCAGTCACGAAACTTTGCGTTATGCTTCCCTCATAAGGTTGCGATTTTATTGGGCAGAATCCACAAATAATAATCGCTCAAAAATGTTAAATTGCCGTGATTTTTTTTATGGGTTAACTATATGTGTTCAAAATTCTGCTCACTGAAATCGCTACTTTTTTCTCTAAAATGAACAATAAATCAACGATTTCTGATAATCCGTTGAGGAGGGGTGAGGTTTATAAGTTAACCCTGGCCTTATGGGAGAAACAGGTTGACACGCGAAATGTGAAGTCGATTGGAGGAAGCATAAGTGTATCTTGCGGGAGCATAACAAAGCTCCTCCGCCTAAAGATCGTCACACTCCAAACACCCAAGTCGTGGTTTGGTTCTCACTTCTCACCCACGAGACATTGTAAGGCTGTCGGGGGGGGGGGGGGGGGAGAGGCCAGACTAGGAAAAAACAAAAACTCCAATTTCACTTATTGCAGGACCGTTATACTTCCTCTCCTCCCCCGTTCGTCTCTCCCAACTCGGACTATCGCTAAGTTCCAATTTAAGGGATTTTTTTTCTCTCTGGGTAATCTTCGTTCGAAGGATTTTAAAAGCGAATGAACGCTGGTTGAGGGTTACACGGAATGTATATAAGATTACAAGTGGTTTGTAAGAGGTTGGATTGATGGTTGAAATTCAAATCCCAAGGAATACGAAGCCACACAGTGAGTTAAAAACTTTAGGATCTTATTTTGGAAGTTAAAAAATAATACTTTGTACCACATCGAACAGTAGGGGGGGAGAGAACATTTTTAACATTGTGGTAGTGCAATCACCTTTGGTAATTTATGTGTAAAATATTTTATTTAACATTAGTTGTATAACCAAATGTTTAAAAAGCACCAGATTTCCGCCCTTGACATTTTATTAGCGAAAGGAATAGTTTTTTAAGGGGAAGGTTTGAAAACGCATATAAGTTAGTGTCGTTCATATTTGTGCCAAGTACATTTTAGCCCTTTTTCAATTTAGATAAACAAAAATACTATTTTATTTTATATTTATACATTCATATGTAAAAAAAAATAGTTAAGTTAGGCTACCTATTTTAACGATATTTGATAACATGTATTTCACTTAAAACTATGAAACAAAATTGATTTCTTTGATACTTGAAGGTAATTTTCAACAGTTTTAGTACAGCCAATAGCCAGTATAAAGGTTGAGGAAGAGGGGTAGAAAGTGAGTTAAGGTGATGCTGAGGGATAAAGAGGGATTTTTACCCTCAGCCGAGGGATAATTCTCCCCGAATGGGAACACTGGGCCGGCGTTAACGTGATCAATTTGTCACCAACGCGGCGTGGCGGGAACGACCTTGAGATTGTGTCAAGGTCGTCGACCTCGGTGGTCCTCTGGGCAGGATACTTTTGGTGCTGCTGTGAATGATCCGTTTTTGGAATTCTGTAGGCTGGTTCAAGACCACTAGTCACGGGTATTTCTAATTTTGGGATGTGTATAATCAAATTGGAAATCCGCTTTTCAAAATTACATGTGTTAACAACCCCCACCATTCCGTTTCATGGATAGGTTCTTGGTTGGCTTTGTCAATAAACAATGGAGATGGTGAGTTTCCCCTCACACTTTTGTTTATCAGCTGGCTGACAATCCTTCTTATAATAGGAACCTTGGTCTGTCTTTCCACAACAAATTCACTAGTCTTCATTATACTCTTGGTATTCCCAAAAATATTGTCATTCAATCGTTTGCATTAATATCGTAAAGTAGGTGTATTTCGCTTGGGAGAAAACATGTATGTTTGCAAATATGTAATATTTTTGGAGACACTTTACACTTGAATTAATTATTCAGTTCCGACAACTGAAATTTCGGATACCCACGCAACATACAGACATTCACTTTCAAACATTTTAGCTGAATTTATGATTATAAGGTAATAAACACTAAGTCGGTTAGCTTGGTCGAAAACAACAATCATTGAGCCGTTGATTACTTCAGCGAGCGGTAAAGAAAGGCGCAGCGAGCAATAATAACTTGCTTGCTAAACAGAAAACTGTTTTACGATGTGATTTTAGTTTGTAAAAAAACTCTTTGCGGTTGTATCGAAAATATATTTTGTTCTTTCTCTCAACAACATTTTATACAACAAGAGATGTTGTACTATGTGGTTAATTATTTTGATTTAATTCATCCACGCCTAACAAATGGTTTGCAATTATTAAATTTCTTACTGTTCCGTCACGTAAATTTCTTAAAAGACAAATTTCGCAACGCATTGTAATATGATTCCATTATCTCCCCCTGCTGGGGACGAACAGCACAATAAGGTATAGAAAGTCATCAGGTTACCCGCGTGTTATTAGAACAATGGGGAGCGGGCGTTCTTCAGCAAATAGTGAGTGTGTAGGCTATGTACTACAAACAGCAGTTGATGCAACTTTGCAATTTGTGGAAATAAATGGTAGTTGTAGCTGTTAAATGTGACTTCCAAGTACCATCAGTAGGTTGTTGGGTTAGGTTCGGAGAATCAATTAACATTTTTTATTTATAATTTCGTTTGGAAATGTAATGGTATCTAGAAGCGGTTGGTTTCGGTCATGGTACAAACTGTGGGCCCTACATTTTTTTTTAATAGCTAAGCAATGGTCAGAGGTTATCTCCTATACTCTAATATGAGTAAGGTTCATTGCTTGCAACTCTGATAACAAAATGGCCCCAACGATTTCCTTCAAATGTTGGAAAAACCAATTTCTGGGATAACAAAAATTTCTAGTCAGGTATTATTCCCAGAAAAAATGTAATGATGTAATGATGCACACAAAACTAATATGAATATTTACAAACAAAAATAACATTGGGTTTTTGCAATTTTAAAACAAAAAAAATCATAACAGCTGTCTTGTTATCAATCAGTGAACTGTCAAAGTATTACGATACTCGATACTCGTGTAGTTTTAATATTAACATGTGGTTTCTTGAGAGCAGTGAATAAAACCGTTACTGAATATTTCTCATAGAGTGCCACGTCATATCCAAAATGAATAAAAGGGACATTGAACGATAAATAAGAACTGGAGTGACCTTAAAAATGTAGAAAAGAGGCAAATGAGATAAGCAATTCTACTTGTCAGTAGGGAAACGCAGTGAAAAATTACTCCAAGCTAGCTAAACAAACTGATTGACCTTTCCCGAACAAAGCTCGGTCACCAAGGTACTGTTATTTAAGAAATTATAAATTTTTAATCATCGATTGAGAAAAACAGCGTTGAATTTCCGTTTATTTTGAACAAACTGACCCTTTCCTCCCTCATCGTTGTGTTCCTGACACGCGTGTTGACCTCTCACTCGTGTTGCAGACGTACTCGGGCCTGTTCTGCGTGGTGGTCAACCCCTACAAGAAGCTGCCGATCTACACAGAGAAGATCATGGAGAGGTACAAGGGCATCAAGCGGCACGAGGTCCCGCCACACGTGTTCGCCATCACAGACACAGCCTACAGGTCCATGCTGCAAGGTAGGCCCTGCCGACGGTCACAGATAGGCTAGGTTACGTTAGGTTAGGTTTTTTATGTTAAATTTCATTAAGTTAAGTTATGTTATGTTAGGATAGGTTAGGTTTCTGGTTGCTGCTAGAGGCAAAAGTGTTAACTTTTAACAACAAAACTACTAGTTCCCCTGGAAATAATGCGCTGACAGTCAGAGCTAGATCTCAGGCACATCCTACTGGTCCATGATGCAAAGTAGGCCTTACTGAGAGTCAGAGTTAGGTTACAGTTCGTTATGTTAAGTTACTGGTTTCTGCCAGAAACAAAAATGTTAACTTCAACCAAACTGCCAGGATCCCAGAAAATAATAAAAATGTACCGACCGTCAGAGTTAGGGTTCTGGTTGATGCTAGAAACAAAAATGTTCAACTTCAACAAAATTGTTCCAGAACCCTGAAATTAAACATGTACCTTCAGCCAGAGTTATGTTAGGTTAGTAAAATAAATAGCAATGTGAAGTAAGCTACAGTAATACTAAAATAAATTAATAAAACTGGTTATTTCTGGAATTTTGGTAATCTGTAGTCTCCTGAAACACCAGGACATTTTAATTAAATTATACAAAAAAGCCGAGTAATTATTGTGTGGAAATTTTAGTTATTGGAAATTTAGTTTGGGTTTTAACTTCATCCAAAACCAAAGGGCTTTGTTAAGACTATAAAACAATCAAGAATGGAAACCTTACTAAATTCAACCTTAATAGAGTATTACTAATATTACTATAAAATCTCATTGGTGGTTGTACGAGTCCCCTAAAAAAAGCCGAATTGATGAATTGTCATCATAGTAACAAAAAAAAAACAATAATACCATTGTTACAATTAAGTTCAACTTCAAATTTAGCAACCGGTAGTGACTTTTTAGGGCAGAGTAAAATGTTTTTAGAACCTAGAATGTTTATGGGTATTTTTTTGTTATTTTGTAGCCGCCTTGATAGTTTTAAATATCAAAAATAAAATTGACTCTAAATGCTGCATGTTGTTTGGTTGACGGCAGTGGAACGATTGGTATGTGACATATCGCCGTTCTGATCATTGTGCCTTAATTGGCCCTGATCAAGACCAATTAGCGTTGGCCGAATATTTACAGATTTCCAATTCGTAAAGCAGTGACTAAGTACTCAAGTGATTCTTAAAATATTTTGTTAACTTAGTGGTGTTACATTTGCAGTGGGTTTTAAAGCTAAAATTCAACAGGTTTGAGAAATTTGTAAATTGGATAATTTTTTACCTGATATTGAAATAAATGGTATCGTAGTAAAATTTGAATTTGATTGATAACACGAAGTTACAACAAAATTTTACAATGGCTATTGATAACCCCTTGTTTAAGATAGAAGAATTTTTATTCTGTAAAATTGACTTATTGTTTTAACATAGTAACTCGTCTGTAATTTATTTCTATTTTTCTGTAAATCTAATTGCGTTCTAATCTGTAAATTGTTGTTCGTTTGCTTTTTATAATTATTTGTACGTGAAGAAAAATTGTGACAAGCCTATTTCATGTATAATGTGATCAAAGACAATAAAGAATTTGATTCAAACATTATTCAAAATAATAGTTATTGTGGACGAAATCGTCGAACAAAAATTAAGAAATTCTTTTAGTAACATTGATAAAAACAAATTCAGTTTTAAAGAGTAATAGGTTTTATTTTTAAGCATGAATGGCTCAAAGATATAATGTTCTCAAACTAACTTTAACTTTTAAAGCTATTACATTTTTGTAACTCCTTTCTTTTTCGATTTGTCCAATTTTTATATTATATCTAGTTTTATGTTATCTATTCTATAGTAGTGCTTACCGTAAAAGGTTTTAAAAACGCTATTATTTTTTACTTAATTTACATGTAGTAGATGAAGAGTTTGATTTTATTTAGAACTTGACTTTGACTTTTATTTCCCTGGGCACCAGCATATGATCTCGCTACTGTTGCGGTTACAGTGACTCACAGATAAGCAATCTATTGAGTCAGAAACCGTATAAACTGTAAACACTCGACTCGTTATCGCTACTTTTACTGATTGGAGTTTACGTTGTAGTTCTCTGTGTGCAGGTTGTCAGGTAAACTGTTAGGGAGTCTGGTGAAACAGTAAATAAACAAATTAATAAATACTGGATAACTCTCCCTTGATATTGATATTGATACAGACCCCTGGGCGAACCCAGCTACTATATCATGGGAGAGGGAGGTGCTTTGCTGGTTGAAACCTAGAATCTTCAAACACCTTGGGGATAGGAAGGGGGGTTACAACTGAAATATTTGAAAATTGTTACCATTCATTACCTAATTGCATCCCATTACCTGATGCTAGCTCCGCACCGTCCACACACTCCTGGAATGGAGGAACTTTTGGGGTTCTCACCTGGGTTACAAGATTGATCCCTCCACCGTTTCCCTTTCTTAACCTAATTATACTTAGCGTTGTAAGAAACCAAGGGGTCTCCCGATTTGTTTTTAACCAATGTTCCTCCTTCCATTTGGCTCGTGGTCAGCACGGAACTCCATCATCGACGGAGGCGGTACATGAAACAGACAAAAAATCATTAGATGTTTTTATTTGACGCCCCATTGGCTAGACACCTGGCGCAGTGCAATGGTGCCATCCCATCCCCGGGTGAGTGCGCCACTACTCGGACCCTGCGGAGTGGGGACAGATAACGGATAACTCTCCCTTTTAGAAAATCTGTGCTGTATTCCTTGGGGTACCTAATGAAGTATCTTATCAATTGTGGTGCCCTTTTCTCAGCTTGTGTGCACCATACGAGAAATTCACACTTGCCGTTAGATAGGTGGTGTGTAGATTTGAAGAAATCCCGTATAATTTACAATAGTCCTTAGGGCTTCAAAGGTCCAATGTAAATATTTTGGAAGCACAGCAATCAGGTCAATTGCATATTATTTGACAGCTGTTGATATAATAACAGATGATAGCTCAACACCAAGAACAGATGTTTCAGACATAATGTTATTTAAGTTCTGCTTTTAAAATAAAATAAAATAGTTCAATATAGTAAGAAAAAACAAAATATATAAATATAAAACTTGTAATACAGAACTAGAATTGCCCACGCACAGCTTGCTCATCAAAAATCTGTTTTGAGCTAGTCAAACTTGTCGCTGTAAGATGATGCCACCAGTAAGTTGTCAAACAAGCGAGGTACATTAAATTACCATTTTTATAGTTTTAGATTGTTTTATTTTTTATTTTTCATATTTAGGTGAAGGTTATACCAAAAACTAGCTGATACCTGCGTTTCGCACAGCTGATTGAAATTCCTGCTGCAACTACATCTGTTTTAAAAGTAATTATCTGATCCATTAAACTTATTGCCCATAAGACTAGCATTGTTTCTGTATGGGCCACTGGGGCAGAGCCCTAAGGGATTGCCAAGATGGGAATAGGCCTATATGTAGCCCAGATAAATTATCTACCTACCAATGAGCAATTTTCAGCTCGATTGGTTCAGTATTTTTTACGTTAAAACACAACATACAAGTCGATAGACAGACTGACGCCAAATTTCTTTTATAAATGTACAGGATTAGGGTTTAATTACTGTTTTTGGTGAAGTAATACTATACATTAGCACACCCATTATTTTGGTTCACCAACTAAAAAACAACCACCCCAATGGATGAGTGTTGGTTTTTTTTAAGGAGATATTGCCTGCTGAAGACAAATCAACCCTGAGAAATTATGTAGATGTGTTCTCAAATAGACACATTTTATGTCCGTGAAGGCCAAACATTCCGCCCAGAAAGGACTGAGTTGTGAACGGGTCTGTAGATCATCTGACAAGTGAGTCACCCGGGAACACATCTGCTGTCGTAGATTATACTTTCACTTGCCGGGCCACGGGCGGTGGTACTGTGGTGCTGTGGTGGTGTGGTGCCTCCCACATTACTGTATAAGGCCTGCAGTCGGCCACTTCAGCCGGAGTGTCAAGGACCAGCTGATGAATGCTGCAAGGCCGAACGCCGCATGGTGCATGGGGAAGGCCGGGGGAACGGGGGCGTGGTGTTGTGGTGCTGTGAGATATGTATCGAGGAGGAGGAGGGGGGGCGATGCTGAATCCCAATTGGATAGATATTGCAACAGAACACAGCTTATTCGCTTTACTTGGATATTTTGATGTCTCGAACCTGAATTTGTTTAGATAATACGGGGTCATAAAATAAAATTTGAAATAGTTTATATGTTAATTGGAATTGGCTTAGTTTGTTATTTACTTTGAATGGCTGGGTATCGTAGTGGTTATCGTGCTCGCCTCGTAATCCGAGGTTCGCCAGATCGATCCTGATCAAAGTCGCAAAATTTTGAGAAGGTTCGAAACTAGACCCAGCTGCCATTTGTCATTGGGCTATTAACTAATGATGCTTTCTACAAACTGGTCGACCTTCGATAGTAACAAGATCGGGTTTGAACCGTTCTCTACCAAAACGTTAAATTAATGCCACTGGCGAAGACAGACATACACAAACATTTATTTATTTACAGTAAACAATTTAGAGAGTTGTATGCAAAATCCTATACATTAATAAAATAAAGGTGGTGTCAGTCAGTCTGTCGACTTGTGTGTTCCGTTTTAACGTAAAAACTACTGAACCAATCGAGTCGAAAATTGTCATGTAGGTAGATAATTTATCTGAGCTATATACAGGTCTATTCCCATCTTGGCAATCCCTTAGGGATCCGCCTCAGCTGCCCTTAAAGATACAGTGTTATTCTTATAGGCAATAGGTTTAATGAAACAGATAATTACTTCAACAGATTTTGTAGTTCCAGTACAGGTATCAGCTAGCATTTGATAAAAATGTATCTTCAAAGTGATTAGTTCAACGTATATCCGAAGTATATTGATCGTAACTACCATGACAGTTACACACTCGAGTAGTAATGAATAATACACAAACATCAAAGCACATCTTTAAATATCAATTCAGTATGAATACTGTATGATAAGAAAATGAGATCGCACGCAGCACGCTGACGTGAGGGAAGTGAATTTCCACGTAAAAACCTTTAAAACTCAAACTCAGTGTAAAAACTTACATTTATTCCAAGATTTGTTGAAATCTGAAAACAGTGATTTTTTGCTGTTCTGATGCTCCTGGCTTCATTTACCTGCAAAGCTGGGAATACAATTTTGCACATTATAATGTTACGTGAAGGTCCAGACAGGCTTGAAAGTAGGCGTGAGGTTGCTGGGGATGATAAAAGTACTCTTAGCAAAGTAATAACAGGCTTGTCTAGTGTAAAACCCCCAGAAGACAACGCACTGTGTTTAGTCGAAACACATTTTCTTTAATAACTCGGTAAATATGTTTGCTAGAATGGCGAGAGATGGCTTAAAACTTTCGCCTCTTTAATTCCCATGTTTTTCATGCATTAATTTTACATTCGGGGCTTTTCTGACCCTTTTTGGGCCCAAAAACTCAAAATTTGAAAGATAATCCCCTAAAAAGGGGTTTAGAGTTTTCCGACATATATATACAAAATTTTGAACGAACCCCCAAAACTTGTTTAGGGGGTCACATTAGGTGGTCCCGGGCTTAAGTTTCACCGTGCGGGTAATGCTAATAGTTCACTTTCCAAAGGAAATTCACTAATAACAAGCGAAAACAAAATATATCCTTACATGTGCATTACAAAATATAATATTTCGGGTAACAGTAATGGGCAGAAACAACCGGGATATTAAAGTGCCCAACGAAAATTCTCTCAATAAAGATATCAGTGCCCTTTCACCAGACAAAGAATTCCACATTATGTGAAACAAGAGTTGCCAAGCTGCTGGACACAGGCCAAAGTGGAGTTTTACTCTACACAGTAATAACAGATGAGAATTTACCATTTCCTCTCGTTACGTTGTTATCAAAAAATAATGATTGGAATATATGGAATTACTGTTTGTTAGTAAACCCCAGGTATCTGTTATTTGTTGTAACTATTTTCTAGTATTGGTGGCCGCTATCGCGACCGCAGGAACTAATCAGCTGTTACAGGAACAAAGCTTGAATACTCCCGGCTCCGCTAATATATGCCAGAATGGCCTAAAAACAGCTTAGAGCTACCGTAACTCAAATAAGGTTGCTTTTCAAGAAAAAAAAGACACGTGCAGCTTCCCCGACCTCGATTACCTTTTAAAAATATTTTTCGTAGCTTGGGAGCCATTACAGCTCGAGAACAGCCGCGGACGGACGGACGCACGGACCCACAGACAAATGCATATATACTTGCAGATAATTGATTTATTCTTTGTACACAGCAATTAATTCGTGAAAGGGTAGTTTCAGAGGAAGAATAGTCTTAATAGACTGTGGATTCATAAATTTAAAAAACCATCGTATAAATAAACATCAAGTTGACTCTGTTTGCTTGGCAAATAAAAAAATTGCGCTAGCTCGTTGGTAATGATATCTTCTCACGGTAGTTTCAGAGGAAGAATAGTCTTAATAGACTGTGGATTCATAAATTTAAAAAACCATCGTATAAATAAACATCAAGTTGACTCTGTTTGCTTGGCAAATAAAAAAATTGCGCTAGCTCGTTGGTAATGATATCTTGTCACCGTCAATTTAAAAGTATATGTCATACCTCATCAGCAGGAAACAATGTGTTGAAATATCATATCAAGCATTTACTAATTATTTACTTCATTTACTTATTCTTCATCACCACCACTAGGACCACTATCAGTTTTAGATACAGGATTCCTTAAATAATTAAACAAACAACCCAACAATATTTATTTATTTTATTAGTGTCATAACTATTTAAAAGTAGCTGGCCCGACAGACGTTGTCCTGTCCTAATGTTGTTGAATTTGTTTTATGTCAAATACTCGTTCGCTACGCTCACTCGCATATCGAAAAAAGAGTTTGAGTTGCCATTCAAGTAATTTTTTATTTCCATTATGAGAGTTGCCATTCTAGTAGGTTTTTTATTTCCATAATGCTAAACAGCTGTTTACAATATTTTAAGTTATAGATAAAATCAAACAGCTGATTTAATGGTTTGTTTTTGTTATTCATAGTAACCGGTGTTTGATTTTAAACTCCATAAGCCCAATGTTAAAATTTTCAATTTTCAGATGAGTTGTTTAGAAAAATACGAATTTTCCTGAGGTATTGGTTTTCACCAATCAATTTTTTAGACCCAAAGCCCCTAATCCAAAACTTGCAGCAAAATCCTTCTGCTGGATCTCGAGATAAATTTTGCAAACAAACAAACAAACAGACAAACAGACATAGCTCGCATTAGAGTATAGAATACATTAATGTAAAATCCAGACAAAACTAAGAAAAATTCTCAGCTTCAAAACATAATTACAAAGAAAATGCTAATACTTTTATGGATGCTATTGAAATATTACTGTCTGAAGTTGTCACCAAACAACGTTTAGGAATTATTATTGATTTTGTATTTAATAGGGACTGTCTTGTTGATTTGATTTGTTAAAAACTGCACCAGCCTGTGTTAATACGAAAGATTTCTAACTGAAAATGATTATCATGCCTTAATTGAATCGCATATTGTATTTAAATTATGCCTATATGGATGCACATCAAACAATAATTAAAATAGCATACCTACTTGTACTGTATACAAAAATTCATAATCTAACGTTAAGAATCTGTAAATGAGATCTTTGAGAAAACAGGAATTGTGACAGTATACAGTTTATTTATTTTCTAATTATTATTTATATTAAATCCAATTGGCTGGTGTGTACTAATGCATTTACATGTTCTAGACATGAAAAATGAAGATAAGAAAATTATACTCAAGTATTATACTGTTTTTATCCATGCCACTATTCTTGATTGATTGATATGTCTTCTATTATGATACGACAAAATGGTCCATTCTCCTCGCTGATGTGTTCAGTCCGATTCCACTTCATCACGCCACTTGTCCAATGGTTAGTCGTTATTCCTCCGAGGTTTTACGACCAATAACATCAGCATTCGCCGCGATTGGGATGACTCACTGTGGGTTAACCTCGTGAACCATTATGCAGGTTACGATTGTCAGAAGGCTTTACGAGTCCTTGGTTAAGTGCTGATGACGTAATTGTGTAAATAGTCACACTATCAATGCTAGGGTTAGTAGGTTCGTAATATGGTATTAAAGTTGTAGATGATTTTGTGAGTGTTAATTTTAGATGTCGATTTTATATCATCTCAAGTTACTTTATAACATATTATGTTATTTGTTACATGTATATGTTATTTTATAACATATACAGTGATTATATACTTAACTATACATTTTACTGATTTGTAACTCATAGAAAATTACATTCATTCCTCAGGGCGAAGGATGTAGGGCCTGACCATTTTTGATTAAACAAAGAAAATAGTTTTTCCAGTTGGTTGTTAGATAAAAATGAGCTAGGGCTAAAATTGTCCTTACAAAAACCATACAGAAAATACGAGAAGGCTTTTCATTTACAGTGCAGTTAACAATTATTTAATTGATTGGAGAATTTGAATCAATTTGGAATTGTTGGAAAGCCGGGGAAAAAATGTTGTGTGTGTGTGTGTGTGTGTGTAAGCAGTTGGAGATTTCTGTAGAATGAAACAAGGACCAAGTCCTGACAATCATTAATGATATATATTTTATAATCACTGAGGTGAAATATTAATAGATTGCAGTTGAAACCTGGAAATCAGGAAATGTAGAAATTTGTTGTGAAGGAAAGTTTTTTTTTTTTGACAGCTGCAAGTTGTTACGAGATAGCCTTACATTAATGCGAAATAAATGCATGTTGCTGAGAGATAGTGAATGGTACATGGCTACAAGACGGCTATCTCTGGAATGGTACAAGATAGCAGCACATTGCCTGGTACATGGCTACAAGATGGCTATCTCTGGAATGGTACAGTACAAGATAGCAGCACATTGCCTGATGGGTCACGGACCTATCAATCACTCTCTCAGCAGGAGCTCAACCCAAATAAGGTTAATTGGCAGTTAATTACATCCTGGTTACGACACAGCAAAACAAAACAAAACAGGCCAACATCTTTTGTGTAGGGGCAAACAGAAAGATGCCAAGATAATTTTTTTATTTCTTATATTTTTGTATATATATATTTTACATATAAAATGTCAATCTAAACATATACATATTCTTGTCGTGACTGGATAATCAATGTGCAGAAAAAAAACTATTAAAGCTTTTAAGGTTTTAAATTGTTTGGGTACATTAGTTTAGTACCCCATAGGCGCACTAAAACAGGATTTTCCCATGGACCTTAGGGCCCCACAAGCTTACTCCTGTTAGAGTCTTGTGAAAGGAAATCTTTTAATGAGTTGGAGTTAGCATCCAAATAAAATACCAATGAAACAGATTAGTAATTTGAAAAAATATGGTCTTTAATGTCAAACACTGCGGAGGGGTTAGCTCCTACCTGACCATCAATTCCCTCTTGTCAAAAAATTAGGATTCAGGACTTTTGGTACTTATCACTTGATTAAACTCGATTTATTTATTTAATTTAAAAAAAAAAAACTTCAACTGCCCGTCACTATAGGCTATTAACGTGTGCGGTTAACTAAAGACATCGAGGTACCGTAGCAGCATTAGTCACATGGGCAAGCCAGAGGTGACCGCTCATGATCTTACATGAGTCGGCTGGGACCGGGATTGAACTGGCCACGTCTGACTTGCTAGTCAGGCACTTTACCCCTGAGCTACCGCGTCTGGATTTGTATTTATTTAACTAATTCAAAAACATGTACATGCACACAATACACAATAAATACCTGATGCGTAGACCCGTTTGATTTATTGTGCTGCAGTGGATAGGATATTAAGGACATTATTGATGAATAACAGAATCGATCACAAACTAATGCAACTTATTTACCGCATTGGACTGGACCATGCATGCAGGATGTCGCTATATTGCTTAAGTACTGGACTTTAATTTTGTCATATTGAAGGAGTTTGAGCCAAAAAATGAGTGACAAAACTAGTAGTAAATTTCTTCTTTGGAGTGTATTTCCTCAAACATCGTTATCTACAAATGTTGTCCGTCGTTGGTAAATTATTCCTATATATTATAAAAGGCTAGTTTTCTATGTCTTTAACAGATCCACGTTTGATAATTCCTCGTAGAAAATTTAATCTAGATTTGCAACGGGATCAATTTCTTAAAAGCGTAAAATGTCTAGTTTTTCTTTAAAAAGAAATTTAATTATTTTTGTAATTTCACTTTCTTAGGTAAATTAATTTGTTAATAATTGTGATGTGCCAGAGATAACTTAGCTCAGTTTTAGTCAAATATATTCTCAGAAGCAGAAATGTTTGGATAGAAGATAGAAGCCAGCCTGGGAGTATTTCATTCAGGTATGCAAACAGTTGGAAGGAGGACAATTGACTGTGACAAAGGCTGGAGTCAGCAATAACTCAGCATGAGGCAATGCGAACGCTGACCGCGCTGAGTCCACATTCGGGCGAACTGAGGCAATGCTGATGTCAGCACGGTCAGCACTGCTGCGGTCGATGGTAAAAGTTGAGACAATCGGGTATGACTAACGGTGTCAGTGATGGGTGTCCGCGGATATGACGGAAAAAACCTCTGGGACAACAATGTTGTCTTCCCAGGGGATAAGCAAAATAAATTGAAAATACGTGGAGAAATGTGGTAAAACATCTGTTGAAACAAGAGCAAAGACATGTAATGGTTTTACTCGTTACATTGATTGTAAAATATAATTATGAAAACTATTTTCAGGAAAGAAAGCCAGATGCTTAAATATAGTCTGAAAGATAAAAAGCTTTAGTGATAACTGTAGTAGAGAACCAACAAAACTTTAAGAAAGAAATTAAAAATTACCTATAAAATTTAAAGGATATTATGCAGCACTGGACTTCTTAAAACAAACCTTTAAAGCAGTAAATCCAATTTCGGATCATAATTGAGTAACCACCTAATAATGTAACCTCTCAAAGCAATTATAAATAACAGTGTAAAAAAAATAGTTTGCTGAAGATTTTTATTTTGGAAAAATCCCCCCCCCCACGGCCTGGTTAAATCAGAGAATTTTCCCTGGTTGTTTTTTTAGGTAAATAAAGACATCTTGCATATTTTGTTTAACTCTTCTTACTAGACACCCGTTTTAAACAACCCGTGACTGATAGGCACCCCATCATAGATGGCACTATGATAAACACTCAATGCAGACTCTTATTCTAGACACCCTTTTTGGACACCACAATAGTCACCCAATCTAAACCCTCATTCATCTCTCACCCCCTCTAGACACCTGTGTTGGCTCTAATTCTGACGCCCCATGATAGTCACCCACTTATTCCTGCTGATTATTCCTCTTGTGATTCGTCTAACGTTTGTTCCCGTTCACAGATCGGGAGGACCAGTCGATCCTGTGTACTGGGGAGTCTGGCGCGGGGAAGACGGAGAACACCAAGAAAGTTATCCAGTACCTGGCTTACGTTGCGGCCAGCAAGCCGAAAGGCTCTTCCACACCTCACACGGTAAACACCATCCACTTTGTATAGAATTATTTTAGACGTTTATTCAATTACAGACATTGCATAGACGTATTTTAAATGTTTATTTAATTATATACTTTTCATAGATGTATTTTAGACATTTGTTTATTCAATTATGTAAATTGCATAGACGTAATTTAGACATTTACTTAATATCAACATTGCATAGACGATTTTTCAACTATGTGCATTGTACTCTGTACATCGTATTTAAACGTTTATTCAGTTATATTCATCGCATAGACGTATTTTAAACGTTTATTCAATCATGTCCATTGCATAGACGTATTTTAAACGTTTATACCATAGGATACGTAGTATGTACCGTATGCTTTTCAGATGCATTATATGTTAAAAAGTGTAAAAAATGATTTATGAGTTATCTATATTTCCAGACACTATATAAATTCTTAACCTCAAATTTATATATATTTTAAAATTGTTATTATGGAATACTGATGATTTGGAATCATCAGTGTAAAAATATGGTATTTTTAAATTACCGGTGATTTTTGCTCTCTATACTGCAGTTGGAATTTTACACTAAGATAATATTTTAGAGGAGTATTAGTATTGTAATGACTATACATTGCTCTTCACCCTACTTGCATAAAATAATGGACCTTTTAAATTTTAAACAAAAAATAGATCATATATTAATTGTTAATGGTTATATACAATTCTCTAACTCGTATCTTTTTAAGACAGGTTGAGAAGTAGTCACATACTACTCAAAGTAAAAATACTGTTAATGTTGGCTTGCTTTAGTTTCTATAATGGAATTCTAAATTTTTAATTTGCTTTCTTATAAACTTATAGGACAAATTCATTTACTTCCTAAATGCAGGTTGTCTCATATACTCGTACTTTGAGTCCTGCAATAGTCTAGGAGTTCAAAGATAAACCTGGAATATTATAGGTTGTTAACAAAAATAAAGTTAGGGAGTTTCAAAAAAGATAAATTAAAAAGAACATTCCAAAGGCTCAAAATTATCTTTTGCTAACAAATTTCAAATAATAATTTATTGTTGAAAATTTAGAATCACTAATGAATCTGTGGTATAACATTGTTTGCCAACTATTCAAAAGTAACTTAAAAGCACGGTTTCAATTGAAATATACAACTGGAAGCTCTCGTTAGGCTAATGAAAAATGAAGGCTTTCATATTGATGTTTCCTCAATATTCAGCCTTGGGAAACCTAACTCCTGATTGAAAAGAAGCAATCAACCGGTCCAAGCTGATGGTGGGTGTTCAGTGATCGCCGGTGTTTATACTTGTGTTGGCCCGGAGCCACGGGTCTTCATCTCTGAGTGTGTTGCCTGTAGTCGCCACACCTCTTGCCAGATCTGTGAGTCGCTCGCGTTGTTTGGTGTTTGTCATCGTCGTGAGAGAGTTGTTGGATTAGTGTTTGGTCGGCTCGAGAAGCGGTTGGAGAAGTGTGTCTGTCTGATGTTGGCGGATAGATTGGGCATGTTTTGTGGTGAACAAATATTACGAAACTCCTGACTGTGTACATTGTACATTTGTAGGATGTTATGAATTTATTAAGAATTTGAATAGGAATTTTAAGATAAAATGGAAAACTTGTAGTTTTTTTTTAAGAAGTTGACAGTCTCTTTGCCTTACTTTACCCATCCACAAATTCAAATTCAAATTCTTTATTTGCCATTTTAATTTTTTTACAAATCATTGACAATGTCATATATCAGGTGAAACCTACGTCATGAAAGCCATAATACAAACACTTACATTAAAAATATTGCAATTTCAAAATACACTGCTAAATAAAAGTTACCTTCAAAGAAATACATGAATATTATGAGATGAAATTAATTAATATTATTATCAAGTAAAAGATAAATTATTTAAGTACCATTTCAAAAATATGAAACAGTATTAAAAACAAGAATAGGGGACTCTGGATGCATGAAATGTCATGAATTGCCTTAAAATGAAATCTTTCCGATATTGAACAATTCTTCTAGGCTGTAAAAAGGGTTGTTCAATAACCAGTTATATTGTTTATTTTTAAACTGATTTTGGGTATACTGGTCAATCAGGTGCTTTAAAGCGTTGTATACCTTTAGTGATAAAACCACATGACTGTTTTGGGATTTACCCAAGCGGAAAAAAGGGAATGTCTGCCTTATTCTTGTTTTGTGTATTGTGGTCATGTTTACTGTTATTAAATTTAAAATACTCGGGATGTTTTCGAATATAAACTGTGAGGTCAAACAGATACAAATTTATTACAGTCTGGATTTGGAAATTAATAAAAATGGGCTTACAATGTTCTCTGAAATGAGCTTTAGCAATAATTCTCATCACTTTCTTTTGTAGTATTAAGACGGACATGGACTACAGATTTGTTAGTTTTTGAATGCCTCCAGATCTGTTATATGACGATTGCAGTTTAGGTGTACATACACAAATTATTCCTGTTTCAGAACACTCAATCCATCATCGTTGACTTACAAATGTCAACACTTTTTCACAAGTATTTTTCTAAAAGAGCAGGATCCGATAGTGATGGAACGTATTATGTAGGAATAATCTACTTGGGAACTGTTGACTTAAGATACCTAAATATATATTATTTCAATTGACTACAGATCTATGCATGGAACGTTTCCAGCAAAGCAAGGGTTGAGCCGTTACAGCACGAGTTGAGCCGTTACAGCACGAGTTGAGCCGTTACAGCACGAGTTGAGCCGTTACGGCACAAGTTGAGCCGCCACGGCACGAGTTGAGCAGTTAACATTTACATGCCGGGACTGGGATTTGAACCCACGACAGGGATTTGAACCCACGACAGGGCCGCTGCTATAGTTCCGGTGTCCGACGTCTTGACTATTCCAACAATTCCTCAAAATATGTTGGTTGTTATCTAGAATTAGGAAATTATCAAAAGTGGCTAAATTTAGTAAACTTTAGGGAGCGATTAGCATTGAATAGGAAATTTAAGTTGAGGATGAATTGATTTGGGGTCATCTAAAAGTTGTGCTGTGAAATTCGCAAATTTGGCATAGTAAAATATATAAGTTAGCAATAATGCTCATTTCGAACAAAAATAATTTAAACCAAAATATCCCTGTGTCAACAACTATCTAGTTATATATAGAACTATAAATAAACAAATATTAATAATTAATTAAAAGCCTGTCAATGTAATTTGCCCTAATACAAGAAAAGCCCATTAATTTTGTTTGGTTAAATTAATAAATTTTTAACAACTTTTCAGTTAGTCTACTGTTACGTTTATAATTTTTAAATCATCACTACCATCAATAAATGAGAAAAAATGGAGGTTTTAAAAACAAAATGTAAATATCGTGAAAACTTTAGAGTGTAGGAGTTTTTGAGCGAAGAGTCCTGTTGAGGTTTGAGCTGTCGAGGTTCCCCCTTGTTTACGAGGGCCTCGAACTTGGAGGGCTGACGAGAACCAAACACTCCCGCCCGGAAATAACTCCCGGTGTAACAAGGGGAAGGAGAAGGTGTGTAGAACAGGAGCACAGCGGTGAGAGAAACAGCAGTGATGGGGAAACAAGAGCGAGACTTGGGCAGATTAGGTAGCGTAACTTTAGGGGGAGTTGGTGATCTTAAAGGATGTAGCAAGAGCAGTGCTAACAGATAGTAACTGCAATGTGGGAGTGAGGGTAAATACAATTAGAATAATAGGGAGTGGTTGAGGTATAAGCAATGGTTGTCCTAAGAGCAGTGCTAACAGATAGTAACTGCAATGTGGGAGTGAGGGTAAATACAATTAGAATAATAGGGAGTGGTTGAGGTATAAGCAATGGTTGTCCTAAGAGCAGTGCTAACAGATAGTAACTGCAATGTGGGAGTGAGGGTAAATACAATTAGAATAATAGGGAGTGGTTGAGGTATAAGCAATGGTTGTCCTAAGAGCAGTGCTAACAGATAGTAACTGCAATGTGGGAGTGAGGGTAAATACAATTAGAATAATAGGGAGTGGTTGAGGTATAAGCAATGGTTGTCCTAAGAGCAGTGCTAACAGATAGTAACTGCAATGTGGGAGTGAGGGTAAATACAATTAGAATAATAGGGAGTGGTTGAGGTATAAGCAATGGTTGTCCTAAGAGCAGTGCTAACAGATAGTAACTGCAATGTGGGAGTGAGGGTAAATACAATTAGAATAATAGGGAGTGGTTGAGGTATAAGCAATGGTTGTCCTAAGAGCAGTTGATTCATACAAAGCATAGTTTAATATTCCTGAAAACCATTTGAAAAATGTATTTTTCTTGAAAAAGTATTTAGGGTAAAATTATCATTGGAAATCATTGGAAAAAGTCATATTCATTTGAGATGGGAAAGTTCATATCTTGTATTTTCATCTTTGTAAATTAATTTTAATCATTGTAATAGTTTTTATAACAAATTGTAATCCGTCAACCTTACGTTATATCCATTGACAAGCCATATGATTATCCCGACATACAAAAAACATGTTGTGTAGCAAATACTGTAGTATTTTCTTAAAGTTGTACTATTTTTCATTGGACAAAGCTCGGTCCCATTATTAATGCCAAATTAAGCAAAAGTTACGAATTGACATTCCTGCATCAGTATCATATGATCCTCCAGTACATGGCTACTGAGAAATTCACTGAGATTAATTTTCACTGACCTAAGCTCAGTCCCCATTCAATGTAAAAAATACATTTATCCACCATAGGATCATCCACGTACATTAAAGGCGTTTATGGCTACTGTTTATTAATTTAGATTTTCATTGACCTAAGTTTGGTCTCCCTCAAAGAGACGAATTAGCACTCCAACAAATTGAAGGGTATATGGAAACTGGTTTTGACATAGATTTTCTCTCACCTAACCTCGCACCCCCACGAACAGTAGGAATTAGTAGGTCACATTGACATACCATATGATCATCCTGGCCCACTGAAGGCGAATAAGGCATCTGATTTTCACTGACCTAAGCTCGCTCCCACTCGAACAGTACGAGTTAGCAGGTGACATTGACATACCATATGATCATCCCGCACTGTGTTGCAAGCCCTGCCCCACTTGTAGCCAGCCTTATAAGGCAGGGACGCCGGGCCACCTTATAAGGCCGGGTCTAACCTCGATAACACCAGCAGCTGGTACTGGAGCTTTCACTGCGGTGTAAGGGCATGTCTCGCAATAGGGGAATGTGTGGGGAAATTGGGGAATTTTTAGTTTTCAGGAGGAAACTGGGGACTTTTGTTAATAATATTCAATAAGATAAGTTATAATAGATAAAAAGTTGGAAAAGTCTGGGAATTTATGAGCAGGTTTGAAGCGTTTAATTCTCTTTCAGATTTCTGAATTACCCTAAAATTGTTTTAGTCATAAATAATTCAGACGCAATTCAGTTAATCTTGTGGATTCCAATTTCAATAATTTATTTGAAAATTCAATCAATAACAATTTTTTGTTTAGCTTAAAAACTTGTTTTAATAAATAATAAATACCTTGAGTTTCTTGCCAAAGCAACGATAAGCCCTGGAAGAGTTAGGGAATTTTACAACAAGGTTTTTTTTAAATTATACTGTTCAAACAATTAGCTGAAAAAATTGATCTATAGATTGGTAGGAGTAGAGTGAGGATAGTTTGGAAACGTACGGTTGTAGAGTAAACATCGTGTATTAATAAAACATATGTTTTATAATATGCGGGTATAAAACAAAAATGTTTAGATGAAATTGTAATCCAATTGCAAGAAGGCAAAACGCTAAAACTAAGAATTATGACAAAAGTAATTATTATAAAACTTCCTAATAATGAATCGCCTCTGATAAGAATTTGTATTTTACATTTTAGTTTGAGTATTTTTGTGTATATTGTGTTTTAAGATATCTTAAGTTTATAATGTAAATTTAAGAATTTAAAGTAGTTATATCAACAAATTAAGTTGGGAAAACTCTAATTAATTTTCAATCTGAATGAAGAAGAAAGTAAGGCAAGTAAACTTAACTATTAAAAATGCAAATTTAGTTAACAGTAAAATAAACACCTTTTGAAATAACAATCACTTCTGGAATGCAGGAACTTCATTACCATGTAAATATACGAGCGGCGTTAATGTCCGAGCGGTCGTAAATACTGGTTGACGAAAACAAAGGGTCACTAGAACAACACTTTACCGTCGGAATGCATATACAATAAACATACAATGTAACATTGTTTGTCTGTGGAATACACAATCAACTGAAATGTATTTTGGTGAACTTTGGAAAATTCATAGTTTAAACATTTAGTAACAAAAATCGTTAAAACAAATTTGTACTATAAATGTGTTGAAAAATGTTTAGATATAGGAAACTATTAGCCAAATGTAGGAGTTAGGAGTTAGGAAAACCTGGAATAGTTTAAGCATTTTTAAGTGCCTTTAAAATGGTTTTATTGGATGTTTTTGTGTTTAAAAGCACTAACATTTCAAACAAAGTTTTTATAAATTAATAAATACAAATTTAAACGCATAATTCAACAATCTAATAACTTGTTTAATTTAAACATTTTGGGATATTGTTCATGCACTTGTATAAATGCTTGTTTTAACAAGTTAAATTAAAATAATTGTAGAACGTGTTTTTAAAATGACCGGCAAATTTGGGAAAGTAAGGGAACTTCATGGAAGTTTTATTTAATTTGGACAATTTAACTTGGATTTTATTTAAAAGAGTAATTGGCATGAAAATAAAAAAAAAACAGTAGTAGGGAAAGTAAAAGACTACTATTAAAGTCTAATATAAACATTTCTCCGTGTTTTTACATTATAAAAAAACTTAGGTAAAGAAATAATTTCCTTGAAATTATAAGACATAAATAATTATGTTAAAGATGTTCTTTATATTTAGTAATGCCATAAAAACACAATTTGATATTTTAGATTTTTGTTAAGCATTACTTAAATTTACAATACTGCAAATTGTTAAAATTTGATATGTTTAGACATATAAGTAAAAAGTATATAAATGTTTCTTAAGAAAACCGTGACAAAAGTAAATCAGATTAATCATTAAAAATTCAAATCAATCTATATTCTAAATATAAATTGTCATTGAAAATAGCTGCAGGCCGATTCAGTAGCTACTAACGATTTAAATTCCGGAATGGTGGATAAATTAACAGATTAACGAGCTGAGTAACACTAGCCACTGGTGTTTACTAACACACGAGACGTACACTAACGCCAGTACATCTTGCCGGGAGCTGAGAGCAGTAAATCTTCCTCTTCCCCAGACCCGCACCTACACTCCTTGTATTACATTAACATATAAGCCGAATACAGTCGCGGGAGTGGTCCGTCAAGGTAACGTGAAGGGAACTCTAAACTATTATTTTGTTAGAATTTAATTTTTTTTAATTATAAAAGATTAGGATATGTGAAAATTCAATTGATTGAAAAGGTTGTCTTTAAAAGTTAATAACATTTAGGTAAAAATTTTGTATACAATTGTTTTAATGCCTAGATACAATAGTCTTAGCAAAAGAGTATTTAGTTTAAATCCACACTCAAACGAATTTGGTAAATAAAAAATATAATAACTACTGTAGTGGTACAATTGGTATTTGTTTATGCCTATATTCTATTTATTGTTTACACGGTAAGAAACAAAAATCAGTATTAACACATATTAATATGTAAACAAAGCATAATCTTCTTAGATCGCATTACTTTAAATACTGTAGTTTCAGCTATAACTACTGTAGTTACAGCTTTAAGTACTGTAGTTACATATATAAATACTGTTACAGCTATAAATACTGTAGTTACAGCTATAAATACTGGAACTTCACCTGATCATTAGTTTATTTTAAAAGTTTTTACATTGTGTGTTTGTACTTTTAATTTGAAAGGGAAAATAAATGCAAAAAACAAATAAATCGAGTTCCATAAGGTTTTGCCACATCTTATTTTTTATGAATGTTCCAAGTTTGAGCCTTCAGGTCGTGCGGTAGCTTCAGTAACCCACACAAAGACACGGACTTACCATTTTTCTCCCATACACAATTATCTCGTAGATTACAATGAGTGAAGAAACCTAGTGGACCAAAAAAATCTTCTCGCAAAACTTTATAGGCAAACTTAACAGGAGGGCGGTAGGCGTATTTCCAAGGTTAAAAACTGATAAGAAATTGCCAAGGTCTTATCAGTGTGATTAATGAACGATGACTCACTGTTGAAACACTTAGAACGATTGTGATAAGAGATTTTTACTGTGTTGTGCATATCTGCAGTGATACAGCATGTTTCCTGAGTTGTGGGTGGGGCGGCACGTATGAGTGGAACCAACTTCAGTTGGGGGGTGGGGGGGTGGCGTAACGTTGTGCCGCATGCGAGAGGGGGGGCTTTATCAACTGTTAAAGCTAACTGTTCACATCAGAAAAGTTTATTAGTGATTTTGTATTAGAAAGTAAATATCATTAATGAATACAAAATGTACAATAAGACCTACAAAGTTGTATTTTGAAACGTTCTTTTATTCGATAATTGATTTAGAAAGTTAATGTAGAAAAAGTATGCAATGAAAGAAAATATAAGAGCTAATATAAATGTTTGTAACATCTCTGACAAAAGAGTTTTAGGGAATATCGTGAGCTCCGTTAACTGATTCAAGGATAGGTAACTCGGTAGATGATAATGAGCTGTGACTCCCATCATAATCAGCAGATGTGACGTGAATACTAACAAACCCCAGCTCATCTGTGATGCAGGAGTTGACTAGGCGAATCTAATTTTATGTTGCGATTCTAAGAATAAAACTGATGACAGCTCTTTCTGTGTTCTCCCCATTAAGAAATTTGTGTTCATCCTCATTTATTACAAAAATAATTGTATTCAGAGAGATTAGGGTGGTGTATTTATGGATTACATCCAGAAAATCCCTGACCATTTTCTCTTATACTGTACTATTTGTAGAAAGGGAGTAATAAAAATTGTTTTTGCTGAATCCTATAGTGCAGTAACTTAAAATTCCTCAGTATTATTATATGGCCATCTGATAAGTTTGACATCCACTAGAATAAACATTGAGGCTTCGAAGGCTAGTGGGGCTGAGCCTAAAAGGATTATTATTTTATTTCAGAATTATTGTTTAAAATATTGATTCAAGTAGGTCTTTTGTTAACTTTTTGCAAAACTTTTGAAGCTGAATCAGTATGGATTTAAGGAACACCCCACAATCATATAATGTTACTTATCTTGACAGACATTTTTTGGTAAAGAAAACTAATCAAAATTTTACAAAATCAGGATTTAATCTACACAACTAGATATTAATTAGGTTTCATTTTGCCGAACAAACAAAAAACTTACCAGTTTCACAGTGTGCCTTTTTTTAAAAGTAGTACGTGCTTGCTTTGATTTGAAACCTTTCGTACTAAAACAAAAAAAATCTAGTTTGCCTCGATTAATACAATCTCTGCAGTAATTAATCTAGGAAAAGTAGACTCGTTCAATTATCACTGATAATTGGACAATGTCCTCTTACGTCCGAGGAAATCTCCGGCGAAGTAGGTCCCGGACATTTACGGTCGTCGGAGAGTTATGTCGCCACCGTAGAAGTACAGTAGAAATCCCAGCGGTTAGTATGCGACGGCGCACGCAACTGACTAACCCGTCTTGCCTTGGAGGGGTATTAGTGCGGGAAGGCATTTATCAATGTGGGGACAAAATCCCTCGATAGGGATAAAATATACCTGTTTATCCCTTTTCTCTTACTCTTCAGAATTTTGTACAAGGTTTTGTGAAGTTGAGAATGGATTCAGCTGTCATTTTTTTGGGCTGTTGCTTGTGATGGTTTTTGAGAAAAGGTTAACCTTAACAGACTCAAGGTTTCAAAGAGGCTTTAATTGTGAAACACAAGCAATAAAATATTGATGCTCAAATATTTTATTAGAATGTGTTGTTGTTATTGTTGGTTTGTTGAAAGAGTTGTTAACTTAGAACTGTATTATATGTAGTATGTATATATGTATGTATGTATGTATGTATGTATATGTATGTATATGTATGTATATATGTATGTATATGTAAAGTAAGATCCGAGGTTCGCCAGATCGATCCTGATCAAAATCACAACATTTTGAGAAGGTTCGAAACTGGACTTAGCTGCCATTTGTCAATGGGCTATTAATTAATGATGCTTTCTAAGAACAGATCGACCTTAGATAGTAACAAGACCTTGGTTTGGACCGTTTCCTATCAAAACGTAAAAAAATGCCACTGGCGTGTGTGTGTGTGTGTGTGTATATATATATATATATATATATATAAAGAAAAACAATAGTAAGAACAATAGTTTCAGCATATTAATTATTATTTTTTACCTTAAGATAGCAGTAACATTCGAGCCATGATTTTGCTTTTGATAAAGTGGAAAAAAGTAACACTTAATGAATTTAACAACAAGCTGCCAAAAAGGTTTCTCAACAATTTTTATATATTTTCTTTACCCCTTTCCAATTCTGTAAGGTAAATGAAAAATCCACATACAGGGATAGCAATTTCAATGAAGCGATAACAGTTCATAAAAAAAGGGAAACAACATATACTGTATTATTATGGATATACATATTTCACATGAATCGTAATTTTCAACAGGAATGCAAATCCTTAAAAAGGGAAAATCCCTAAAATAACCTTAAACGTGTTGTAGTTTCTGGTTGCACTAACCCAACCCGTCCCGCCTTAGCCGAGCTGTGCGGGTGGCTTTGGGCGGTTACTGAGCTTGTTTTGGTAACCCGATCTCTCGGGCCCTGTCACTTTGATCTGGTACGGTGCCACTTGCAAGAAAGCCATTCAAGTTTTTACCTTGGTAAATTGAATTTGTCGAAAATTGACACACGTCAATCAAGGAGTTGGGTAATATGTTTCAAGAGGGCTGACAGATGTGTCGTAGGTGTGCTCTCGTTCTTGTCTGAGTAGGAACGATCCAATTTTTCAGTATTAAGAGTGGGCTGAAACCACGAAACATTTGGCATTTCTTCTTGCTTCCCCCTTAAGGCCAATGTTGATTTAGAAAGCGCGTCCCTCCTCAACGGACTATCCGATGCCGTTGATTTATAGTTAATTTTTAAGAGCAAAAATATACTTAGCGATTTCAGTGAGAACAATTTATACAACACAATTACTTAATCGTTCACCAAAATTTCAAAAAATATTCCGTACTCACGATTTTTAATGGGTGAACTATCTGTGATATCAATATTCTGCTCACTGAAATCGCTTGGTATTTTTTTACTCTTCAAAGGAACCATAAATCCTTGATGTTGTATAATCCGTTGAGGTGGGACGGGCTTTGGAACATTGGTGTTATGGGACAAGCAAGTAGAAGTAGAGGACTGGATCCCCTTCTTAACCTGAGTTTAAAGTGAGTAAGTTTTGAAGATTTGTTCTTCATACGTGTTTGCTAATTCTAGATTGAAGGAGCATAAACTATTTATACAGTAATACCCATTATATCTGTCACCTAAGGGACTAAGCCACAGTGGGAACATGGAAAAGATCAAGTTAGATGTAAAAGTTATATATTTTTGACTTTGTCATATTATAAACTACACATAAATCTTTCAAATCACTAGGATTTAATAGGTTGTTGACTACATTTTAAATCTAATGTTACAGAAAATGCCCTCAAACAATGGAAAATCCAGAAAATTCAATCTTATTTTTGTTGTCGTAAACTCTTGCTTAATGACTGTGGGTATGCCTTCAAGTGTATTTTACTTCTTACTGAAAACCTTGTTCGAACTCTCTGAGTTTTATATAAGACTAGTTGCTTATATATAGATGGTTTATCCTTTGTTGAATGCGTACTGTTTAGTGGGTAATAAAATACACTTATGTTTCACACCTGATTATCCTACATATTAGTTCTGAATATTAGTTCTGAAGTTGTTTTTTTTATATAACAGTGAAATACAAGAGACTACTTAACCGATTTTGATGCTCGATGGGTTGCTTAGATGGGATCGAGGTGTAGATTTGAAAATTTCCTCTTAAGGCTAAACATCCCTGAAAAAGTTGTGTTTCTGGCCCGATAGATAGCAGCACCTCTGTGGCAAATTTATACTACTGATAATTTGCGTAGTTATTGTCCGATTTTTGTTTTGTAAGTTATTTTGTAAATAACATGAATACTAAATGTAAGGTACTGAGGTGATTTTTTTTTAACTTTGTTTATAAGAAAAATGCATAGAAAAAATATTATTATTATAATTTTTTTTTTAAATCGCAGGTAGTCATTTTGTAAATAAAAATTTTAAAATAATTTTGCCGTTTTCAGAAATGAAATCGGTCAAATGGTCGTATCGGAATCGTGTTTTAAAGATATTATCATTATTTCTCTCACGCCAGTAATCAGTAATCAGTAATCAGTAATCTTTATTTCCATTAGTCCGTTACAAAACAGAGATAGGACAAGTCAGCAGTGGTCTTATAACTAATAAAATAAACAAAGTACTTAAAACTAAGACCTACATACCTTAAAAGGTCATGTACTGTTTACATGCCATAAATTCCTCAATTCCATAAAAAGGATTGGCGATGAGCCATTGATTTAAAATTGACTTAAACCTGTTTGTGGAAACATGTCGAGCTGAATGAGGCAACTTATTAAAAAATTTCACACAGTTGAATTTGAAAGAGTTACCTGATTTGGCCAGCCTGTGTTGCGGAAGATCAATTTTGTTCCTGTTTCTGGTGTTGTGATGATGGATGGTGTGCCTATCAATGAATTCTGTAATGTGAGATTTAGTGTAAGTTAGAATGTAAAAAATGTAGAGGTTAACAACTGTCATAATATTCAAATCAATAAAAAGCGGTTTGCAATGTGCATCATGTTCTGCTCTACAAATAGTCCTAATCACCTTCTTTTGAATAAACAAAATTTCATGAACAGCACTAGCGCCCCCCCCCCCCCACCTGGCGCACCGCCACACTGCCCAACCCCTCTGACGCGCGGCCCTGCTGCTTACTGTAGTATAGGTCAACTCAGTACTCGCATTCGCACTCTGGCCGGAAACACTACTGACTACTGATTACGACAGGTGTTTGTTATATGTTAACGGTATTTTCCGTAAGCCGAAAAGAAACATCTAGTACAAATGTAGAAAAATATAGTTACGAGGTAGAGAGAGGATTTATGATATTATCTACGGGTTCATTATTCCATATTAACGTCATTCAATAACACCATGTTAAATTAAATTATTAAATAGTTAAGATATTTGTTTGAAATACACCTTACCTTTTAATACACGAAAAAGATAAATAAATAAACAATAAACAGGGCAAAAGAATTTAATTTACTTCATGCAGCTACGTAACAGTTACAAAATTTACAGTACCAAAAATATACAAGAAACATTTTTATAAGAATATACGTTACGTCGTATAGGCTATTTGGCCCTTGATATTTAGCTATTGAATGCGAATCCCGCAAGTGGAACTTGTGGTTCTCTTATCGGCATATTGCGACAGATTCTAGGATCTACAAGTTCTGGTAGAAGAGCACAGTTGTAGAAGTAACACAACGCCTTCTCCATTTTTTCTTTCCAAAACCTGTCATCTCGCTCAATAGCTTCTATGTGTATGTCCTTTTTCGTCCACACAACAAAGTAGCAATTTCTTTTGTTCGCAATGTGCAGTTGGCCTTGCACCTAAAAACAGGAAAGATAAAAATATGAAATTGTATTGCCATAATATTTTACATTTGTCGGCAGTTTGCTGTTGATCTAGCACCTAAAAAGGAAAAAGGTTTGTAATGTATTACATGTGTTTGTAATGTAAGGTATTTGTAATGTAATAGTATTTTCGTGATAATATTTTACTGAGGATTGGATTAGGATCATTCGTCAGCATCCTCGTACATGAAATTACGAACACAGTCGTTATCATTTCTAAACGTTATTTGTCCGAACATCCCTTGCCGAAAAAAGTGAAGTCTACATACACATTTTTAGTTAATTACTGTACAATGTTTACTTACAAAACTGTTACTTTTTTTAGTCATTACCTGTCATGAATGCAGTCAAATGTTTTTTTATTACTCGTTATAAATTATGTGTCACAGGTAAATCAGAATCAATGTTGAATTATTTATTTATATTACTTAACAGCTACTAAAAGTCATTATACAGTTGACTCCCGATAACTCGAACCTCGATAACTCGAAATCCTCGATATCATGAATCATTTTCAATCCCCATCGAAAAACCTGTCTGAGTCGAAGAAAAAATCATGCATAACTCGAAATAATGTTGCAGTTATATTTTACCTCTGCAAGTCGAAGTGATCCGAAAATTACCTCTATAACTCGAAATTCAATAGATAACTCGAATTTATTTTCCACTTTACCTCCATAAGCCGAAGTTTACCTCTGTATCTCGAAGTTTTTTCAGCGGATTTTTTCAGTGTAAGTCGAAACTCTGGTGTGTAGGTTGCAACGAGTCGGTGAATCACATCCGCTAAAGCATCAGTTGTTTCAATCGAAAATATGATTGACACACGTGTTGCCAATAGTCTTAAGCAGAACAAGATTACAGACTTTTTTACACAGTGAGGTTCATATATGGATCTGAATAAGATTACAATAAATTGTATATTTGGGAGTTTTGTATATTTGTAATAATTGTAATATTGGGAATAAATTCAGCGATTTTGTACCTCTATAACTCGAATTTTCATTCGGCTCACCTCTATAACTTGTTACCTTTAAAGTCGAATTTTATCTGGAAAGACCTCCATAACTCGAACTATGCCTAAGTCGAACTATAAATAACTCGAAGAAAAATCGTGGTCCCTTGAATTTCGAGTTAGCGAGAGTCGACTCTATATTCCTTATTAATTTTGTTTATAAAACTAATACTGACCTGTGAGATTTAGCAGCGAGCAAAGCGAGAGGCAGTTTGCGCTTCTTCCTCTTCGTTGAAAGCCGAAGTTGCGTTTTAGATTTGGTTGTTCTTCGGCGATCCATGGAGAACAAAAGTTTAACAAATTAACGTTTGCAATAAAAACAATAAGCAGACCACGAAACAAAACCGTAAGAAGAATCACGGTAACTTATAACCGAGAGCACGTGGGTGGAAGGGCGGGAAAGTCGTCATCCAGCACAAGGATTGTACGACGACACGACGAGCGACGGCTGAGCCGAGTGGTGGGGGGAGAGCCACAGTGAGTCACCTCGGCCGGCCCTGCAGCCGTTTCGTGTCTCCCGCGCGCTCTCATCCCATTATTTTAAATGGATAAAACATGATACCGATTGAACCACTCGGGTGATTTTAAATATTAAAAGTGTAAAATTAATTAAAAATTATTGTCTATAAAATGACTACCTGCGATTTGCATATTTCTTTTTGTAACTCGAAGATTTTATTATTTTTTTTTCTAACCAACAACTTAATTAAAATTATGCTTCAGTAGCTTAAATAACAATCTTATTCTGTTTACAAATCAGTTTTGCAAATAAACATCGGACGAAAATTCCACCAATAAACAGGAGTATAAAATGACTCCATTTTGGTGCTGCGACGTGGTGGCAGAATTTGTAACTAATCCTGGGATGTTTAGCCTTAATTCACATTTGTCTTCGGGCTTTGCCACACAGGCCTTTTAAGCGTCAATGTAAATCTTATGGACGGTAGAAAAAATAGCATTGTATATTTGTCATTTTCTACTACTTAAAATTGCCTTTATTTAAAAAGGATCATTTAAATAAATCCATCAAGTGGTTGCTCAGAATCTTTCTGGGAAAAAACACCAGTTTCTTTTAATATTCAGTTTGGCTCCGTTCGGTTGTAAAATGATTCAAGTTTAAGCTTTCTATGTCATATGTACGATAGCTTCAGAAATCTGCGCAAAGACACGGATTTGCCATTTTACATTTATTATATATTAGAAGTAACTGCTGACGTAAAAAGCCATAGTTGAACATCACAACAAGTTAATAATTAATTATGTAAATGAAGCACCTGGACGTTCGTATGGTTAAAAAAGGCTAGAGTCCGAGGTAGCGGTAGGCAGTTGCTAGTGACCTTGGCATTGGGAGGCTGGGGCGGGTCCAGCAGTGGGGCAGCGACTGCTACCATCTACCAACTACACGATTGTCGGTGAAACCTGACTCCCCGGTAGAGATGGGGAATGGAAATGAACCTGTGGGGGGGGAGGGGGGGAAACTGAAGAATAAGTTTGTAGAGTCTTCAGACCAATCCTGAGCAAAATCCTGGGACAATTTTGGCAATGTTCGACACTGAATCCAGCTGCCATTGGGCATTGGGTTAGTAATTAATGATCCTGGCTAAAGAATCAGTCGGTCTTAGCCAGTAACAAGGCTACACAAGACATCTCACCCATTCTACACTCATCATTCATGTTCGCCTTCAAATACGCCCTAGTGGTGTCAGCACCTTACAGAGATATAAAGATTATTATATTTTGTAACATAATCAGGTGTGTATCACTGGAAATCCTGTGATAAAAGATGGTCATCAAGTATAAAAAAATTTAAACATTGAAAAAGTTAGGACATAATTAAGATGATCAGAAACATTGATTTTTTAGGATTCTTGGAAACAAATATGCTAGGCTACTATATTTAAAACTGGTCTATTTATTGATAAATAATTTAAGGTCACTACACAATTATTCAGTCAACATTTGTTGCAACTTAAATATTTTAAAACAGGTTAACTTACTATACCTGGAAATCCTGAAAAACCTAGAATGAGTCAGTCAATACAACAACAAAAAACTGCTAAGGTAGAGATGGTCATCAAGTATAAAAAAAATTAAACATTGAAAAAGTTAGGACATAATTAAGATGATCAGAAACATTGATTTTTTAGGATTCTTGGAAACAAATATGCTAGGCTACTATATTTAAAACTGGTCTATTTATTGATAAATAATTTAAGGTCACTACACAATTATTCGGTTAAAATTTGTTGCAACGGAAATATTTTAAAACAGGTTAACTTAACTTTTCCGCCCAAACAGTTTTAATCCTGTCACCTTCTTTTATGACGAAGACATTTTCAGAGTTTAAAATTCAATTGTCAGGTCAAACGATAATGCCAGTAAATCACATATAATTTTTTTAACTATTAAACATTTTTAAATTTATTAAATTATTTACGACATTTCTTTTTACTGAGTGAGTGATAGCAAATGTCTGCAATAGTTTCTTAAGTAATATAAACCCACCAACACCAACAGTGAATTTCAAACAAAGAATTGATTTTTTTAACTAAGTAAAGTTACTTGATATTTAACATAGAATTATGACCTGGAATTTCTTGCTATAACAACTGGACAACCTTGGAAAAGTCAGGGAATTTTATGTAGTAAATAGACTCATGATAGAGCTTTGCTTAGAGAAAGCCCAGTTGATGTATTTTTATTGAGTTTATTGGCGGAGTCCTGTTCTTTGCACAGGGGTCAGTTGTTATCGATGTATCATGTTTGTCTCCACCGTTAATTTGCGGAAGCAGTGAGAAATTTGTTTTATAAAAACACTCAATAAATCACTCGTCACTTCTTGGTACGGTTGACCGTCGATTCAGGAAATGATCTCTTGTAATTTACGACTGTCGAAGTTCAGTCGTAAATGGATCCGTTATCTCAATTATCAGCTTAATTGAATAATAAATGTCTGGCCAGAGAGTGCTCTCATATATCGCTGTGTCGGTCATTTCATAACACCGAGATCAGACTTTGGTTTAAGATATTTACTCGCTGCTCAATCGAGCGTTGCTAAAACATTCTTACGTGAGGTTTACTGTTCCTCCTCTTATGTTTACAACCCATCCTCACTCTACCACTTCCATTTCATGCATACAATTTTTCGTAGCTGAACCTTATAATTTTAGAGTTCTTTAAAAACAAACTTAAAACGTTTACGTCAGCTGCTCGACTTTTTAAAAATTCAAATCGAATTCGTAAATAATTAAAATTGTAAATTGAAATTACGGCTTTATCATTCCCTTCTGAAAAATGCCTTTCCTTAAAAAATAGTTTCTTAAAAATTCGTTGATTAGTTGTTGTTAACTCAGAATCTTTAGATTAAAAAATACGAGTTTCTTTTACAACATAGGTTTGTATGGTTAATGTTATGAAATTTGATTGGAAATAAGCTAATTTTTAATACTAAGAACTTATTATTATGAGACAACATGAAGTGGAAAAGGAAAAATCATTTTGAAATAATTAAAAGTGTGAATATTTCTTTTCAATACTACTGGAGACACAGGGAATTATATATCAATATAATATATTTTTTATCAAGAGCTAAGGCATAAAGCAGGATTCCATCTTGGAAATTTATGATAATGAGGGAGGCAACAATATAGGTCGAGAGAGATTTAAATATTTGTAAAACTTAGAAAATAGTTTTGGCTAAAAACAAGGAGAGTTGTGGGATACAACTACAGTAGAATAAATGTTGACATTTTATTGGTTCAATACAATTAGGCAATGGGAAAGATTGTGGAGTTGTGCATTAATTAATTTTAAATGAACTGAAACACAAAAAACAATAGAAAAACAATTCTTTAGTTGGTAGAAACAGCACACACTATTTTAAAACTAGTTTTTGCAATTAAAATGTTTATTTTAATCTGCACACTTGTATTCCTCAAGTGTGGCGAGTCAAAGAAATTGTTCTTGGGAATATTTTTAAATAGGGAAAAGTCAGGGAAAAATCCATTAGTGAAGCTTGAAAAAGACTCACTGGGAAAGAAAGTGGAAGTTACGAAAATTTAGGAAAAATAATTTAATTAACGTTTGATAATCAGAAATAATCAAGGGGAAAATAAATATTAATCTGTATAAAGTGTAATTAGTTAATTATTTGAAACTTAAAGTGTGGGCAAATGCAAGAACAAGGTGAGAAGTAAGAGAGCCGAGGAATGTGGCAAATGCCATTGATCTAGTGGCAATAATGGGATCAACTGTACGGTGTGTGGTGGCATGCCGCTCATTCAGTACTGTCTTGGACGAGTGACGCTGGAACTGGGTCAGTCGTTGGGCAGGTTGGGGTTGTGGGTTGAGAGTTGGAAACAATCAGCTTTATCGTTCATGAGTTGTTATACTGAAGTTGTTATAACAATTTTTGTTTGTTAAAGGAGTAAAATTTTTTCTCATGACAAATACCCCCGTCGCAGCAAACCTGCATACTCAGCGAATTTCCAATGGAGATATAAATGTCTTAATACTACATAAAGTCACTTACCATGTTTCATAAAAATATATTCACAAATAAGCAATATATACAATTTTAATTATTCCCCATAAGAATAACATTGGGGCTGAGTACGCAGGTTTGCTGCATCAAGGAACACAAAAAATGGGTTTTTATGCTAATATCAATATAACTAGGTGAAGTCATATACCAGTTTTTATTCATTTATGTTCATAATTAAGGGAGACATAGCATTTAATTATTATCTATAAGAATAACATGGGGCTGAGTACGCAGGTTTGCTGCTACAAGAGCCTTTGCAAAAATCGTTTTTTTGAGCAAATACCAATGCACCACAACTAGATGAAGCCGTATACCAAGTGTCATCAGTGTTCGTTAATAAATAAGCGAGATATAAAATTTTTCTTTTCCTCCTTAAGAATAACATTAGACAACGTACTGTGTTTAGCACTTTCAATATCTCGGTAACCAATTGACGTAGAGGAATGATCAAAATACCAAATTGTGTGTTTTTTAAGCTGAATGCAATGGTTAAAACTAAAATTTGACTATTTCCAAAATTGTATGTAAAAAATTCAAAAAACCCATTTTTGGGGTACAAAACCCCCCAAAAATACCCCTTCGAATAAAGCGATCTGGCTGGTTTTCGAAATTAAAGTCATAAATGTTTCGTTACACGTTTATACCAAATTTCATCAAAATCGGATAATTTTTACCAGAGTTATCGTGCTCACGGACGATATATATATACAGTTTCGAACAAATGGTGTTTTTGGGGTCCAGGGACCTCAAAACGAAAAGTTATCATGGTCCCGGGCCTAGGTCTTACCATGCCGACTACGGTAATAGCTTCTTCCCTATAGGGGAAATTCGCTAATAAAAAAGATGCCAGAAAATATAATTAGGAGAACAATAGTGTTAGGGAGTACAGTAAAACCCCGCTAAACCGAAACCCGTGTTATCCGGAACGGTCTACGAGAAATAATAATCAATAGTAGTGAAGATAAGTCCGGCCTATGACTTATGGCGTACCGAGAGACCGTCTGCCGCGGTGGTCACTGAACTTAGGGTTGTTTGACGGGTTATGCCACATGCCTGATCCGACTGCGAGGGGGTGGAGGGTTTACGCATACTGCATTTTCCGCATTTCCATATCGCACTAAAGGATCAGTGTACCATGAACACCTGCTGCAAACTCCAAGATGTTTGCATATTTTTCCGCAATTATCCTTGAAATACCAACAATTGACTATCCAAAAACTTGGATTATCTGGAACGGTCCCGCCCCCATTATTTCGGGTAAGCGAGGTTTTACTGTAGAAAGAGCAACATTAAATGAATTGCAGAAATAAAATAGGATATTACAGATTACGGTGGAGGATTTGAAAGGTCTGCACTTGACATATTCCAACACAAACACACTACACTACCATACAATGAAACAAGCAGAGAGTGGGACGGGTGATTTATGATGAGGAAAGGAAAGTACGAGCTTAAAGAATGGAAAAGTATTAGGCCAACAAAAAGCAGAAGAAACTCATAACATTAACTAAAGTGGTCCAATGTTTGCCATAAAAAAGGAGTCAATATATCTGATTAGATATTAAAAAACCATTTGGGGACACTTCAAAATGTGTTTAAAATAATCGGCCAATTGAATAAGCTATCTCGATTCAACTAAGTTGCAATTTTGAAATTCATGGTGTCGTTTGATTTTCAAGCTCCAAAAAGGGCACTTCAGAGATTGTTGGGTTTTTGTTATCTCTTTATGAAAGTTTAGGTAGAGAAAATCACTCTAAACATATTAGTATTACTCGCCAAACGTTTTTATCCAAGTCAGTTAAATTTCAACATGAAATGTTTTTGAATTCATAATTGTACTCAGATTCTTTACAAGCCTTGACTACATAATGGTTGCGAAACTATGTAGGGCAATGTGTTTCTAATCACAATTTTAATAATTACTCGATTATTTAGACCTAAAATGAATTTGTTCGTTTATTAGGTCTACACAATTGTACATCCAGTGACAGATAATATTCCCCATTTTTCCAACGGTAAAAGTATTTTGTTATGGTTTCTTCCAAAATACTCTTTGCGAAATCCTAAACTATATTTTGAAAATATAAGTAATTTAATTACACTTGTGAACTAAATGTAAGGCATTATCACTGAAGAAGCCGGATGCACCAAAGTGCATGTAAAATTAGTTTGAAATATCTACAGCACTCAAAATTTATAGTTTGTCGTAATTTGTACGCGATATGCGAATGAAATGGTTTCCACGTTGATTCAAACCTCTCCACCGTTAACCCAGAAACGCAACTACACCAAGAGTCTGTTAGCGATCTATCACGTTACGCAACTCCCCGTACGTTTACGGAGTTGTAATTACCGTAAAGACGTGACGGAATGCTTATTGGGGTCAATTCCTCAGATGTCCTCCGTTGCTGAATCATTTACGGCCAGTGATTTAATCGGGCCGTCAACATTGACGGAGATCGTTTTGCCAGATGGTCGATTGATTGGTGACAGAGTGTTGGGCAGCTACATTTGGACGGTCATGTATGCACCACATGTTAATATAAGTTGTTGATAGTCGGACTTCGGTGAAGCTCGAAATCAAAATCTCTTTATTGTCTTTAAGCATGTAAGCAATCGACACGGTCAGAATTAGTTTACGGTGAAAACAGTGTTTGATGGTTTGGAGTAGTGTTTCAGTGATACCCCCTGCTCGAGGAAAACGTAAAGGGTTAGGACACCTGCGACATGTTTAAATCTCAGATATATACGGCTTATCTATTTTGTAGAAAATAAACGAGTCGTATACGTAATGTTTTTAAAAATGTCTCATCCAAAAACCTTTACCGCAAGCCAATAAAACCAATAATAAATGTCCAATAAATGTCTTCATAAAGCCAATGGGTGAAGATATGAAGAAAAGTTATAGTCTATGTATGAGTACATATATCTGAATATAAATATGTATTCATACAAAAAATAAGAAAATCAACCAAAAAGAACCATTTGGTGGGGTGACTTTTCTATTCATATTAAAAAAATTAAGAATAATAGGATACCAATTTATTACCAGTCAAATTGTTATCGGCCCTTGGTATTTATGTTTTAAGTGTTTTATGGATGGTTCAGTCAAATTTCAATACAATTTTCCTCAGTCAAGCAGGACCTGACTCATGAGTATAATAACAGAAATATAAATAATCTAAATACCCAATACATTGTAGTTTTAGAAAAACAAATTTATATCGTGAAAATATTGTCTAAAAGTCTTCCATTGAAAATTAAAATTGTGTGGGTAATAAACCTTTGAAATCTTTTTTTTCTAATTTTTTTTAGCAAAATATTACTAAGGAATCCAGGAGTATTTAAACGATGCAAGACTTGCAGTATAAATCCGTGTTTATTGATTTGGCTTGATGATGCGAATATTGAGTCGTGATATTGCTTTGATATTACTTCTAGTTTGGCAATGCTACCAGTTTTGTCAGCTTGGCTCATGTATAACAAACTTATTGTAACAATAAAGATTTGATGTTATTGCATATTCTCCAGTCTGATAGAAATTTAGTTGGGATTGCGATGGATAAATAAACAATTAAAGCGGGGTCAGAACATTGCACGGTGTGATGACCGTGTTATCAGGGTTGGGGTCGGCGGGGCTGTACAGCAAGCCTTTGAAGCCTCCGTAAGGTTATCACTTGCCTCAGACATGCACGAATGGTTGCACTGCCGCCTTTTCTCTTTAAGTTTCCCAGAAAAGGGACAGTCATAATTAAAACCGATTTCAACGAAAGTTTTACGCAAGCTATTGTCTTTTGACCGATTTTTAAATTTTGACCGGTTAGCGTCTTGGTTTTTTGCGCAAGAGGTAAAAGGTTTTTTGTGTATAAAATGTACTGGTTGTACAGAACAAATATAAACTATTGATGAATTTTTGTTGTATTCATAAACTTGCACATATTTGATCCTAGCAGGTGTCCTGTTTTTTGTGTGGGGATTTAGACAGAGATGCTCTCCTAGAGGAAGCAGATCTCACAACATTTTTAGGGATGCACCTTGATCGAGGTGTTACCTGGGACAATCACATTGAGGCAGTCTGCTCAAAGCATTTGTGCTCTGCGTAACCTTGACAAATGTTGCTCCCAAGATGTGCTCAGAATGGCCTATTTAGGCCTGGTCTACCCACATATGGTTGATGGAATTAGACTATGGGGTAGTTGCTCAGAATACAAATTTAGGAGAGTAATTCTGCTACAGGAAAAAGCTCTCAGAATCATGGCAAAACTGAATTTTAGAGAGTCGTGTAAAAATGCGTTCAGAGAGCTCGAATTATTGACTTTACCTTGCCTCTACATTCTTGAGGTGTGCACGCTCTGTGACCTCAGCAATACCTTGGTGAGGGGCAGAGACAACCTCCGTGTACAGCACCACAGGACCTCAGCTTTTGAAAACTTCGTCCCAAGTTGGGCTCAAATTTATAGCATTAAACAGTCAACTACCATCAGTCGTTTCAAAACTCGTTTAAAACACCTTTTGGTGTCGAGAGCATTTTACTCGGTCGAGGAATTCACGAGGAACCGCTGGGATGAGTAGTATGTGATAAAACTTTGGCAACGATGTCCTCCAACAAATTCATTATTTGTAGCTGGAGGTGGGAAGACAACAGAAACAGGGACTGACAATTTCTGATAAAGAATACAATACACATGTTGACGCTTGTAATGCAATGTAACCATTGTCTTTATACAATAAAGCATTATTATTATTGTAGATTATGAATATTTTAGATACTGTAATTATTGTTATAGTAATCTTTAAATGATAACTAATTTTGTTATTTTCTTATTTTTATAAGGTCCATTAGAATATTTCCCTCTTTATTCCATGCAATGACTTTAAATGAATATGTTATTGTTATTGTGTATATCTTTGAATCTTTATCTATTTTTTACACTGGCCAGTTTCTCAGAGCAGTTCTTAATAGTTTTTTTGTTATCTTCTCTTTTGTATTGAAAAGGTTATATTGAAACTTAAATTACCTATTTTATGCATAAGAACATATATTAAACTACCAAGTACTAAAAATAGATACAAAAATATTTCATACAACAAATTGATTTGAATTCTTTTTTATTAGATGTCTTCCGAAAGTTCGTGGGACAATGTAAGTAATCGAGATGAAATTAAAATCGTTTGTCCGTTTCAATTTTGTTTTTGTCCATTTGTCCATTCGTCTTGTCGATTCATTTTGATGTTTTATTTTTATTGTGTTTGTTTATTGTACTAATAAAATAACCAAATTATACAAATTTGGGATTTAAAAAATTATTTTTTCTATTGATGATTTTTGATGACTTCATATTAAGTTTTTCATAGCATGCTTTTTATCATTAAATTTTAGATAATGGTTTTGAATAATCTTAAATTTATTTTGTAAACAATAAAATCTATCAAAAATCAACTTTTTAAAACGTAATATTTTGTTTTTAATGTTCATTAGGCATGGTGTGGTTTCCTGTGAGATCTAGAATTGAATGTTTTAAATTTGCTAGTTATGTTTTACAGGTTTAAATTTATTTAGTAAGTTTTGTCACAAAAGATAGCTCATAATTTAACAAGTTCAATAAGTTTTTTCTTTTTGATTTAAAAATTAAAAAAATGTATTCCATTTTGCTTTGATATGGTTTGATCAGAGCTGGTTACGCTCCTTAAAAATGATTAAAATAATATTTCAATTCTATTGGATGAATATTGCATGCATTTTCAATGTTGTGAAACTTTGTCTGGACGTTTGTACATTTTCAAAACGGCTCAGAATTTGACTTTTTATGTCTGTGTGTCATGCTGATAGTCTAAGTTATTTTTATGAGTAAATTAAATCTTTTCAGCATTTGAATGTGACACGTCTGCATTTCAATGCACCATTGTAGACATTTTTGCACCTTAATCTGTATTTCATTTTATTTAGTGTTGTGATTAAATATATATTTATTTAATTTCTTTATAAAATTAAACACCTCAAAGACTTTGTGACGAGTATGAAAAAATTGATCTTTTCTGCTGCGAATCTTTGGGCGTTTAAAGGACATGGTTCTTGGTGTATCGGAATATGAACGCTTTTCTGAATAATTTTTAATCGTGTGTGCTAAAGTGTTGGGTCTCTCGGGATTCTGTTCTGTTCCATTTGTGGCTTCTGCCATACTCAATGTAGTAGACATGGAGATTTATATTTTTTTTGAGGCTGAGTTAAATTGTTCGATAGATTAAAAATAACCTTGTTTGGTCTTCACACATTCCTAGAAGAACATAATCCGATTTCTCGGGGATTTTTAGCCGTACAAAATTGTGTTGCTGGTCACAAAGTTTAAGAGCGTGGTGTTTTATAAGCCTTTTATAAATTAGTGTAAAAGTGTTATGACAATGTCTGATCTCCAGCACTTGGTGGTGGATATTGCTCCTCTAGAATAGATTTTTGAATTTCACATTTAGTTGGCGGTGAGAAATAAAAACAATTTGCTTAACTGTTCCAGGCTATTAAAGTTGCTAGACAATTTTCTGGCAATGTAGCTAGTTAAAAATGAACATGATGTGATCCGAGTAGTTTAGATCAGTAAATTTACTGCCGATTAAATATGAAATTTAGAATAGCAAATGTAGTTTACGTAGTGTATAGTTTTAGTGGCCTGTCATCTGATCGCCTTTGCACTTGCTGTTAGTTGTAGAAAATAAATCACCACGGCTTTGGTGACTGTGTTAGGGGTACGAGTGTTCCAAGAATGCCTTTTAAAGATGGATTTTCTTGTTCAAAACCACTTTAGGGTTTTCTTAACACTTCTAATACTTGGGAGAATATTTGGACCCAAATTGTGTAGTTTGAAAAGCAATTTTTAGTAATATCAGTACTTCAATTCTTTTCTCTTCATAAAGAGAAAATGATTTTTTTTAATTGTTTACAAATGTACCATATGTAGTTTTGATTAATTGAACTGTTAATTTTAAAAATCAGATTACAGTTATTAACTATCCATCGCTTTTTAGCTTATGATAATTTTCACAGATAGCTCTCGACAAGGTTCTTTATTTCGACAGGTTTATCATTTACAGAATAATTATAGGAACGATAGGGCCTACAGGTTGCTTTATCAAACGTAAAGGGGTCATCTTTGCTTTGTATAATTATTTTAGCCTGAACCTTGATGGTACGAATTTTGATCCCTTAAAACTCGGGAACTAATTTTTGTAACTTGTCTTCAAAGCATTGTTTTCTTTAACAAACTAATTTTTCTAGTAATATCGACAAATAAAAATACACAGCCTTCACTATAAGAATTTTTCCGATGTTAGAAACATGTTAGACAAATTATTTAAACAAATTTATGGTTTGTATAATCATATGCTGTGGAGGTAAATACAAATTAAACAGTGTTATTGTTTCTTTTTGGCTTGAGTATCGGACACCAGAAGTTAGGTTCAGTTAGGCCGGCGTCGGACGCAAAGCTCTGGCGATCAGCAGGCAGGTCTCAGATTGTATGATTTCTGACGCATTTTGTTTCTATTTCTGTCTCTCCCCTCTCTCTCGCTGCATGACGGACCAATCAGGGACCGAGCCCGGCTCTTATCGTCGTAAGTACAAACACTTTTGGTTACTTCAGTTGTTAACCTAACCTAACCTGCCGTAACCTATCCTAACCTAACTTATGGAAATCTAACGTAGCCTATCCAACCTAACCTAATCTAAATCAGCCTATCCAACCCAACCTAATCTAACTTAACCTATCCAACCCAACCTATCCTAACCTAACCAACCCGACCTAACCTAACTCTTAAGTGTTCCTCCGTTGCCTAACTCAACTAAACCGAGTAACAGTTGTTGATGGTAATTTCAGTTTACTAACATATTGTCCCTTCCCGCACGGCCTATTTCGCCTAAAAAACCACATAATGTTGAAGTTTGAGTAGATAAAAAAAACTTTGAATTGTTTCACATTTTTTAAGTGTATGATATAATTAAGTAGGTTTCATTCAAACATTTTTTCCCTATTAAAAATTATAAGACATTATGTTGGGGTGAACGGCCATAGGTCATCCGTGAAATTATGAAAAGCGTACATTCACTTACAATCTGTAGGCTACAAAAAGATATGCCAATAGTTTGGAAGGGATTAAAATAATGTAATGACCTTTTGGGAGAAAAAATTCACAGGGGGAAAAATGTTAGTTTTTTTACTATTCTCAATGACTACAAGACCAATCAAAAGTTGAATAGTAAAGGAATATTGACAAAGAAAACCATCCCGTATCAGTAAAATTTTCCGAATTGGTGTCCAGGAAGTTTGGTAACCCTCTGAATAACCGTCTTCGCCCAACTTAACGAGGAATGAAACTTGGGTGTGTTGTATGAGTCTTCCGTCAACAGAGTTGGAATTATGTGTGGCTTGTGGTGGTATTCCGTAAATTATCATATCGTGTGGTTGGAATTTTGACAATTAAGTCATATTTTAAAACTATAAACTTGTTTGTGTTGGACCACTGAATACAGTTTTGGCTTACAAAATATGTTTTATGATGTTACATCAACGAAAGGTAGAATATCTGGCAATATGGGAGAGATGAAATGATTTTCCAATGTTGGAAAAAATATAGCCTAAAGTATAATATAGGTTATTTTATATTGTCATGACAGACGTTCTATTCAAGTTTTAAAGTTTGGAACAATGAGAATTATAACAAAGAAAGTTTGGTTTGTTTAACATATCTCGCCCAGTCATTACAAAACAGCTGATAAATCATATTAGTCATTGATAACCAGTCTGTTGAATATGTAAAATAGAGGGGATTATGTTTAACATTGACCTACTGTTACATAAATGATGATAAGCCGCTTACTGGTTGGTTGCGTTTGCATTGCATTTACGTTGTTACTTACAATTATGCGTAAATTATTTACATTTGAACATTTTTTAATGTAAAAGTTATTTTGTAAAATTTACCTTTAAGTCATTCTTTTTGTTCTTTGCTTCAGAATCAAATTAAAGGATGTCTTAGCTATTGGTATTCTAGAAATTGAATATTTTTGGGTAAAAAGTTCTCCTAGCAGCACACAGGAAATTTTTGTTAACCATTTGTTATTTTAGTTTAGTCTGCGTTGTGAAGAGAAAATTTCCAAGAAAATTCTAATGGCACTTTTGAAAGCCTGGTTTGGAAATAAAAATGAAATAGGTCACACTATTTTGCTATGGTCCCACATAAATTACGAATAATCATTACATTTTTTAAGTCAATTTTATCGATGATTAGTCAGGAATTTTTTTCAAAATTGGAAAAATGTAGGGAATATTTGAAATGTAAATCTCTCTTAACCTAGGAAGGTTTGGGGAATTTGTCAGGTAACGAGGAAACTTAAGAAAAATTCTTTACAAACCTAGGAAAGTCATGGGATTATCCAAATTAGAGAATTTTTCAGGGACACTTTTTATCTGAAAGAATTAAGAAATGAATTTAGGAAAGTTAGGAATATCCTCTTGTTATGCAAGACAAGCTGTAATCACTCCATGCAAGTTTACGGGTTGATTATTGTCACTTCAAAGTCGATGTTAATTTAATCTCGTACCTTTCTCCGGTCAGCCCTGAGTCTGTTACCTTATAAGACACCAGTCCCACCTGGAGCCTCTATATCACTAATTAAACACCATATGTTGGTAACTATGTAATCCAATTATTCTAGTTAACTCGCACTAAAGTGAAAAACCGGTTTTACTCGTTTGTCGGTCAGTAAGAAACAATTCAGTTTGGAGAGAAATGATGCTATCAGCATGCTGATGTGGTTTTGGTAAATTATTGACATCAGCGAAGGTGGTAGAATATAATTTTGACGCTGGGATTGCGTCTTGGTATTTTTAGCTATTGGGGAAATTTGTTTTTTTTTTTTGAAGGATTAACGTTAAATAATGCTTCGCAAAAATGCGTAGTTAAATCATGTGAGGCTTGATGAAAATTTCAGCCAGAAAATTGGAAGTTATTTTATTTGAGATTGTTTAACAGTTGAAGTGGAATTTAACTGTGCAATAGGTTTAATGACTTGATTGACTTAAATCATGTTCAATATTAGAGACACGAGGTGTGACTGATCAGGGATTTTAATTTGATCAGAATTAACTAAAAAAGGCTGGCAAATTATTGAGAACCAACAAACTGATATTTTAGTTGATTTTCAACCTATTCCTATTGTAACAAACAGATATTTACTTGATTTTTAAATAAGGTTTGGAAAGGCTATGTGCTCTTTTAAGGCAATAACATAGCCAATCGTAAAGACCCAATAATATGCAATAAATTTAGGCAATTGTTTTGTTTATGAAAAATTGCTATAGAGAATGGAATAATCAGGGAATATTTTCTTAAACATCCGGATGACCACGGGAAGTGGTATTGTCCGACGATGGCTGTTGTAGTTATTCTCTACATTTCTTGTTGAGCGGTTGGCGACGCCCACTAACCATTTGTTCTGTTACATGCTTGCTCTAACACCAGCCCACCTCCTTCGCGGTAGGTATGACGTCGTAACTGCATCCCTGCATGTGTTGCGATGTGGGCCGCAGGGAACGGAGTGACACAGAGTGTCCACTGGGGGCGCCACTGTCGGTGCGACATTACACAAACAGTGGCGCAGTGCAGTGCAGTGGTCAGCGTGAAAAGCTATCTTTGACACTGTGTTAAATCCGTTCTCTGCGGAACACAAATTTGCTTGGTATCACCCGACTTGGTATTTCTATTCTTTTCAGTTTATAAATAAATTCAATCACATGTATTTTTTTGAATTTGTTTTTCTAATTTAATGAACTTTTTTACTAATTTGCACAGTGTGATTGAAATTTAATTTTGTTAAAAAAATAGTTTGATTATGTTATTTTTAATTCAAAAATTCAATCGTTTGTACTACCACATATTTCTATATTCACTACGAAATTTACTTTTTTTAACAGGGGGATTCAGTCACGATAAATTTGGGGTTTCTTCCTGTTTCCCCGTAAGGCCAATCAATGTTATCTTTCGATTCCCGTCACTCCTCAACGGATTATCTGGATATGATTAATTTATGTTTCATTTTAGAGAGCCGAAAATTGCTTTGCATTTTCAGTAAGCAAAATGTTGATATCACAAATAAAAAGCGTTCAATGAAATTTCCAAAATAGACAATCTTTTGTAGGTGAAGTATTTTTTTTTGATCAAAATTCTGCCCACTGAAACGCTAGATATTTTTTTTTCTTTTTAAAATGAACCATAAATCAACGATTTCAAATAATCCGTTTAGAAGAGACTGTGGTTTTAAAAGTTTACAATGACCTTATAAGGGAATCAGGTAGAATTGCGAAATGTTTGGTAACTGAACCCAACTCTTAAGAATTAAGTTATGATATCTTTTTGTGTATATACCACTCTGAAAAATTGTAGTATAAACTATTTTGCATCAGAAAAAACTCTTCAAATTAAAAATTGCATTTTAGTGTGTAGCAGTTGGTGCAGGGCTTGCTTGACATCTGCACAGTCTGTAGTTTGCATGCATCGTGTACATTTGACGAGTAGAATTAGTTATTTCAACGTTTGCAGATGTTTCTAGAAGTTGATGATGTTTTGTTCGCGTAGGGCGAGTTGGAGCAACAACTGCTTCAGGCCAACCCGATTCTGGAAGCTTTCGGTAACGCCAAGACAGTGAAGAATGACAATTCGTCAAGATTCGTAAGTTTGAAAATAATATTTTTAAGATAATCTTTACTTTTATTGTTGTAAAAACTGCACTTATCAGCTGTTACAGTGTCTAGTGTGTAATAAATGTTGTGATCACATTTGTTGTGTAACCCTTTTTTTCATTAATCTCTCCGAGGCAAAGTTAATTTACATTAGGAAACAAATTCTTCTAGAAGATAACGATTAAGGTTACACTGCAAACGTTTTCATATAAAAAGTTCAATATTTGCCTCGGTTTTAGAGAAACCAACCTTTATTTTCTAATTATTAACCAAAACGGTTCTGAAATAAATTGAGTTACAGAGGTATTTAATATTTCAGTTGCCTACCAGTACCGGTAGAGTGTAAAAATGCAATGTTTTTTTTCAGGTTAGATCCAAGTTAATACATGACGTCATTGCAACATATTTGTTTCATCAATTTCAATATGTTTTTTATTAGCATATTTAAAGGTTTTTGCAACATATAAGCTTTGCCGATTGATGCCTGTGAATTGATAGAAATAAACGGTATCAGGAAACTGACACATACTTTCTCCCTTTTAGCCTAACTTTAAAGCATAAATTACTTTTAATTTACTAAATATAGAATACAAAGCATGGTTGAATGTACAGAAAATCTTTTAAACAAGTTGTTTTCAAAAATATCCACCCAAATCCCTGTTTAGGAGGCACTACAGAATCCATTGCTACACACGTGGTTTTAAGAGGGAAAATACCCCCTATTCCCCCCTCAGGGTTATTAAGGGGCAACATATTTCAAATTTCCTCTGTTGGTCAATGCTAACTTGACAAGCATATCAAGTTTGAACAAAATTGATCTATAAATAAGAGAGAAATTGTAATTTTTGTATTCCTCATAAGAATAACATTGGACAACGTACTGCGTTTACCGCAAAATTTAAATTTTCTCTGCAACCAGTAATCGTAGAATAGTAATTAAAAATACTAAATTATTTAGTTTTTTGAGCTCTTTTTCATTGTGAATAGTAATATTTTTATTTATGTTTTTTTATGAAAAATAAAAAAAACCTGAATTTTTGATATTTTAAGTCTTGTAATTTCTGAACCTGAATTTTTACAGAAATGTAGGTGGTGTCATTTTGTTGGAAAACAAAAAAAAAGTTCTACAAACAACTAAAGTTTAATCAAAATCGTTAGAGCCGTTTTTGAGAAATCTTGATTTTTCATGGTTTTTGGCGGTTTTTGGGGAATAATTACCCTTTAAAATCAACAATTCCAAAAAATGAAAAAACACCTGGAGATATCATGAATTAGTACCTACATACCAAACTTCATAAAAATCGGACCATTGGTTAGGGCTCTAGCTCTGTACACATCCATACAGACAGACAGACAGACACACAGACATCACGTAAAAATCATTTTTTGGGTTCAGGGACCACCAAAACAAATATTTCCACTAACAACTCAAATTCGAAAATTTTGACGAAAACAATACTTTCTCCATATACTATGTATAAGGGGAGAAAGTAAAAATGGGATGAAGCAGGGGCGGGGTTGCAGGGGGAATAGTGAAGGTGAGTCTGAAATTGTCCCCGCTACACTTGCCGCTCCACCTAACCTAACCTGAACTAATTTAACTTGACCTAACCTGTCTTTACCTCCTAACCTGTTCTCACTCAACCTAACCAACCTACCATTTCCTAAACTGAATTAACTTTAACCTATCCCTCCTTAACCTAGCCTCGCCTTACCTGACTTAACCTCACCGAAGGGTTTAGTCCGAGTACAGTCGTGGCAGTACTGTACCGGCCTGCTACATTTGTCGAAGGAAATTTAGCAAGAGACAACTTTCACACTCATTCTTAAAACTTCCCGCGCTTCATCCGAATCGCTTCTAACTGCACTTAGACCCTATCCCATCACAGAGTGTTGCCTGTACTGACCGCGCTGTTGTTCCAGGGCAAGTTTATCCGCATCAACTTCGACGCCAGTGGCTACATTGCTGGTGCCAACATCGAGACATATTTACTGGAGAAGTCACGCGCCATCCGCCAGGCCAAGGACGAGAGGACCTTCCACATTTTCTACCAGCTGTTGGCCGGCGCAACGCCGGCGCAGAAGAGTAAGTGGGAATTGGTCTGTTTTGTTACACCTGGTTCTTTTTTTTATTATCGTTCTCCTAAATCGAATTCAGGACTCATATACCTAAACAGTTTTGTAAGGCGATCTAATATTAGTGTACTAATGTACACTACTAGAAATAGCAGTTAATTCTTGTCCACTTTTAGTTTAAATCGTACGCATTAATATGCCCACGTTTAAATTAAGTTGGTAATTAGCCATCTGTATACGCAAATAAAACTGTTTTGTGTACTGCCTAACAATGCCTAAAGAAGTGGTTCACACTTCTGGAAAGTCACGAAATTTTGAAAAAGATTAGGGAAAGTAAGAGAAAAATTTGAAAAATGCAGAAAGTGAAGGATAAAAGTTTATATTTTATACAAGTCAGGGAAATTTTTTAATTTAATTCTAAACACAAAGCAATGCTGTGTGAAAATAAAAACGTGTTAGAATTCGTTATATTGTTTTTCAAGTGAACCATAACTAGTAAGGCAAATTATGTATCGGACAACAACAAACTATAAACATTGAAATAAACCGCGTTGGACGGCTTTGAGGAAGGTGAGTCTGACAATTTTTCTGTTTTATATTATCTATTATAAATGAAGTGCACATTCTGAGTTGATAAGTGAAATTAACTACTTTGGATAGGGGAAGTCAGGGAAACCATTGACCTTGAGTGTGAACCGTGCTAAACATTTTCACAAGTTGTTGTAAGTTGTTCAGTTGTGTTAAGTCATTGTTGTTGCCGCAGAGGAATTCATCCTGGAGGAGCCCAAGTCGTATGTGTTCCTGAGCAGCAAGTGGCAGCCGATCCCGGGCGTGGACGACGCGGCAGAGTTCCAGTCCACGGTGAACGCGATGAGCATCATGGGCATGACCACGGAGGACTACGCGGGTGAGTCACTCTCTGTTACTTGGCGTGGAGTGTAATCTGAAAAAACGTATTTTGTAAAACGTGTGTATTACCTGACATGAGAAAAATTGAGCCTACAAACTAATGATATCTGACCACTAGCTATTTCCTTGATATAGTTTATCCCATATTGTATATGTTAGTGGCAATACTTTTGCTGAATTTAGTTGGAAGGGGCATGGTAAATTTTTTCCATACTTTATTTGGCATACCTTCTCCTTCAAGTGAAACTTTTTGGAGCCTAAGTTTATGATGAAGGGGTAGTGTATCACGGGTTTTTTAAATTAAAATATATCAAGGTTTTTTTTTCAAATTAAAATTACATATACTACTAGATTCACTACAGATAGAGTCATAACACTGATAAATGTGTCCTTGCAATTATTTATTGCAAGTCGTGTCCGACTTATTTGACTTTGTCTATTACACAAATGTGTTTAACGACAATAAAGGATTCTTATTCTTCTTATTCTTATTCTTATTCCTTCAAATTTCATAATTGTTTTAAATTGAAAATTTGTGAATTTTGCAGTTTGAAGCATGATATCGCTGCTGCAACTTGGGATGAAAATATAATTATTCCACAATGTCCACCTGTAAAAGGGGAAACTTTTTTTTCTTAAATTTCAAAAACAAATGAACCTCATCGGTGGTTGATGTAAAAACGAATAATCAATTAAGTTTTTCCAAAGTAAAATATTTGTATTGGATCACTTCATATGGATTGACCCCAGAGTATAGTCTAACCATTGACCATACACTTGTAGCAGATAGCAATCCTATTGGGTGGCTCTGTTAACAAGAAGTGGCGGGACTCTCCACGTAGTTCTGACAGCTCTGGATAGAAATCGCCACCATCGCACGCCCAGCGGACGCAACTCTGGCTCATGCCGCTTGGCACGCTCAGCTCGGCCGTGGCAGGGTTTTAAAATCTCACTTCGCCTATAAAACAATTGTCTTGCTTTCCTCCCAACTGGGAACTTTTTATTATACATTTTAACAAAGGCTATAATAACAAAGGTTGTGTGAAATAAATATAAAATTGTAATAACTGTTAAAAAATTGTAATAAAATTATTGTCGACATTGTAGTTGTCAAGCCTGCTCTGACTTTTCATCTGCCTCTGCAATTCCAAGTAGTTCGCTTAATGTGTACTAGGGGGAAGCACATGCTATAGCCCCTGTTGCAGACCACACCCACTAGATTGTGCTGCTTTCTTTCTTCATGGATCCTAGCATTGGGTTTACCGTCTACGATAGGTAATCAAGGGCCTAACTGCTGATCTCTAACCCCTGGTGTTGTTGGTAGCCATCTTCCGCATCGTCTCCGCAGTGATGTTGTTCGGCAGCATGCAGTTCAAGCAGGAGCGCAACAACGACCAGGCGACGCTACCGGACAACACGGTCGCGCAGAAGGTGGCACACCTGCTGGGGCTGAGCGTGACGGAGATGACTAAGGCCTTCCTCAAGCCCAGGATCAAGGTCGGGCGCGACTTTGTCACCAAGGCGCAGACCAAGGAGCAGGTCAGTACAGTGTCGGGGTGACGGTTTCAGATCAAATAGCATGTTTCATTACTAGGCCCAAAAGTGACGCTTTTCGATACGAGCTCAAGTTCAATGGCTGAGGCAGAGCTGGCATGGGAAGATGAGAATCGAAAACCCCCTTTGGTCCTAGCGATGAACAAATTTTTCATCACACTGCAAACAATTTTCAGATAACAACTTAACAAAAACTAAATTCTGTTTACTTTTTCACCATGAAAAGTTGACTTCCATATTGATCTTGCTGTTCTAAACAAATCATTGTTTACAAGTTGAATAATTCGTGGCAGTTCTTATTTAACACTGGATGACCTCGGCCAAAAAGTGTCATCAAATGATACTTTTTGTTCTAGGAGTAAAAAGAACAATTTTACCACCTCAATGCATGTGTTGAAAACAGCTGTTTTTGAAGTAGTATGACAAAAATATTGTTTATCCATCTGTATTACACGATTACATTGAATAGTGTCATCATATTTGAATGGTACTTCATAAATATAAGGTAGTTTTTCTTTCCTAGATTTATTTATTTCCTATCTAGAAGGAAAGAAGACTTGAGTTTGGGCACTTGATTCTTTGATCAGACACTGGCTGTGCCAATGTCCAGGGAAGTTGCTATTTTTTTGTCCTCCCTCGCCCAGTTTGCATCTGCAGCCGTCGCACGACTGACCCCTCAGTTTGGCCCGAGGCTCACTCTGTCACTGTTGCAGGTGGAGTTCGCGGTGGAGGCCATCTCCAAGGCCTGCTACGAGCGCATGTTCCGCTGGCTGGTGAACCGCATCAACCGCTCCCTCGACCGCACCAAGCGGCAGGGAGCCTCGTTCATCGGGATACTCGACATGGCGGGCTTCGAGATCTTCGAGGTGAGAACTCGGCGCGAGAACGTGATAAGTGTTTTGGGGGCATCAAAGACCACCGAATTGTTTCTATATGTTTTACCCGACAGGATGTCAACTGTAGCTAGGAATCCTGGAAAACCTGGATTAGTCGGAGAATTTGAAAAACCTGGAAAAGTCGGAGAATTGTGTAAATAATTGAGAAATTCAGGGAATTTCAAAAGGAAGTTTTTTTTGTATTTCAACACCAACTGCATTTTTGTTAATAAAGCACACACGCATTTAGAGAAAGCGGTCCAAACCCCTCAAATGTTTGTGGACACCCCGGGATTTGAACCTGTGACCCTTTGAATCGAAGTCCAAGATGCCAAACGTTAGGCTAGCGAGATGTTCAAGTTATCAAAAACTGATACACTGCATGAGCTTTACTTTTACAGTTAACTGGTTGTTTATAAACAAGTGATATTGCTGTTATACTGGGTTTTGTTTTGTATACAGTTAAAATCATTTGCACTCTTCCATAATATTTACGTTGATACTAAGGTGTGTGGAGTGGAGCTCGAATGACGATGTAAATTAGAATGAATTTTGTCAAATGTATATTTGAAGTTTATAAATCAACATATTAACCATCGACTTTAATTCTGTAGCTCTTTAGATTGTGCCCCTTTAAAAAATCCTTATAACTGTACCATATATTTTCTGAAAACTATATTTTTCTTTGTAGAATGTTCTTGTAAATTCACAGTTCCCACACAGATATGTTACACCTTACCAATTAAATGATTTTGCACTAGATAAAGTATTTTTCATCATACAAATATTATTTGTCTATAATTTGCAAGCAGTAAGTGTGTGTTTGCAATAACATTAGTTGATTAATTATAAAAAAACTTAAAGAAAAATGTATTAAAAATAAGTACTTTACGTTATTTTCTGTTGGCAAAATTTGAGAATTGTATTTCTCCAGCAATATATACAATGTTATCAAGATTATAACAACAGTTATTTAACAAATTTGGTCCAAAAGTTGTATCACAGCAGGTTCTTTAAAATGAAACCATGTTGAAGGTACTTTAAATTGTTGTAAAGGCCAAAGTCCCCTTTTAAAAAGCTTTTAAAAGGTTCTTTAATACAACTATTAAAACATCTCCAGCTGATTGATTCTAAGCAGCTGATTGTTGATCACTGCTAACAGCTGTTTCTGGTTGCAGCTCAACTCCTTCGAGCAGCTGTGCATCAACTACACCAACGAGAAGCTGCAACAGCTGTTCAACCACACCATGTTCATTCTGGAGCAAGAGGAATACCAGAGGGAAGGCATCGAGTGGAAATTCATCGACTTTGGGCTCGATTTGCAACCCACAATCGATCTGATCGATAAGGTAATTGCATGAGGAGACAAGGAAAAACTAATAAAGGGATTTGTCAGTGGTTCTGATTTAGCTGTAGTGGTTAAATCCAAAACTTAATAATTTTGTGATTTTAAATTGTTCGTTCAATCAGCTATTAAGGTCTAGCCTATTCAATTTATAAATATTTTAATCTTTACAACGTTAAATTTTGTTTATGGTTAGCAAAAATACAATGTTTTTATAAATTCATGTGCAATGAAATGTGCAACATGAATGAAGGGTGTTCTGATTCGAATTCGAAATCATTCTGAAGATAACACACAAATTTGTCCAATTTGTATGAAACATGGAGACTTGGTGCTAATAACACATGCACATTCGTCTACCAGTTAGATTCCTAGTTAAGAGAGGCTTCAGTCTTAGAAGATTTATGTTTCTACTCGCTTCTCCCATAAGACCAATATTAATGTTATAGTTCAATGCCACCTTCGATGGATAACCCAAAATCATTTATTTGCGACTCAGTCTAGAGGCCAGTAGTTTTTATATTACAAATATTTGTTCTACAAATATTGAATGTTTTAGAGTTTTATTGAACGATTATTATTTTTGCTATCAAAATTCCGCCCACTAAAATTTACTAGGTTTGTTGTTTTTTTAAATGTTGTTCTTTGATAAACAACTGTATCAAATCCATTGAGGTAGGATGGAATTTAAAAGTTAGTATTGATCAAATGGAAGAACCCAGATATATACGGAAATGTGTAATGACTGGAGCCCCCTCTTTAAGCACCAAAAATTTTAGGTTAAAACTCATAAAACTGGTCCCTTTTTATCCCCTTTACAAACTATGTGTTAAATTGATGGATCAGGAAACCTAGGCAGAGCCGCTGGGTATGTCTTTCACATGGGAATGTTGCGGAGGTATTGTTCACGCTCTGACCTCTGGCTGTGGTTTCAGACATCTTGTCCCCTGATACCCTCAGCCTCCCTGAAACCCTTGAGACCCTTACACCCTCAGAGACCCCTGTCTGACCTCTGGCCGTAGTTTCAGACATCTTGTCACCCTGATACCCTCAGCCTCCCTGAAACCCTTCAGACCCTTACACCCTCAGAGACCCCTGTCTGACCTCTGGCCGTGGTTTCAGCCAATGGGTGTGATGGCGCTGCTAGACGAGGAGTGCTGGTTCCCCAAGGCCACTGACAAGTCGTTTGTCGAGAAGCTCGTCTCCGCACACAACGAACACCCCAAGTTCATGAAGACGGACTTCCGCGGGGTGGCGGACTTTGCCATCATCCACTACGCCGGGAAGGTAAGCATTCCTACTGGGGAACTTGGGCAGATTAGATGGGGGCTGTGGTGAGTGAGTTACTGAAAAATAAAATGAGAGGTATTTCATAAGAACAACTTAAATTAGTTGCCAAATGGCGAAATGGTTTGAAAAATGGCGAGAAAATATTTTAAATTAGTTTTCCCCAATTTTATTAAATGAGGGGGTGAAGAATATAATTTTAAAACGTTTTTATTCCTGGTGTTCCTTTCCTAAACGTAAATGTTTAGCCTCAAGAGCTACACATAAGGTGAGCTACTCGTTGCTAAATACAATGAATGAATGATGGATGGAGCTCTGGATGTAGCTCTGAATGGTAAAAGGTCAAGTTTAGTGAAAAACACAAAGAATAAAAATGTTTTAAAATTACATTTTCTACCCAATAAAAGAATAAAATTATTGGTATTTGATAAGAATAAATAAATTTTGCCCCCATATTGGAAAATGGCAGGGAATTTTTGGAAATGAAATTAGTTTTAAAAAGGAGATTAAAAAAGTAAAGCGGGTCCCCCATAAGAAGTTAGCTGTTAGAAATGAAATAAGAAAGTAGCTATGAAATGACTTTAGGCTGGACACCCTGTATTTAGCAAATCAACAAAAACACAGTGTCAACTGCTTGGTTGACATGCTTGATACTCTGACGTGAGAGTGTGTTCTGGCTGCAGGTCGACTACTCGGCCACCAAGTGGCTGATGAAGAACATGGACCCGCTCAACGAGAACGTGGTGTCACTGCTGCAGACGGCGCAGGACCCGTTCGTGTGCCACATCTGGAAGGATGCGGAGATCGTGGGCATGGCGCAGCAGGCCATGAGCGACACACAGTTTGGCGCCAGGACCAGGTCAGTGGGCAGAACAATACATGTGTAATGGTCTTTCCAATTACAGGGCTGAACTTTGTACGCTTCAAGAAATTTATCAGGATTTGATCTAACTAGCATATCCACCAGCTCGAATTTGTGATGTTCGAAGTTTAAATTGTGATGTTCTTTCCAGAAGTTAGTTAATCTTGCTCCTGTACTGTATTTGTTACCTTCAGCAGCTGCCAAATGCTCAATATCTACGATTACTATTCGTCCATAAGATTAATATTGCTACTTTGAAGGCCTAAGGGGCGTAGCACTGATAGGTTTTGAAAACCTACACATCAAGACCTTCCCATAGATATTTCAATCACTTAAATCAGTCTGGTGGTTCCTGAGATCTCAGCCTAACACAAAATATGCTTGTAATAAGCCTTGTAATATATATGCTTGTATTATGCTTAAAATTTGGATAGTATTGAGTTTTTGTGTGTGTAAGTCTTTTAGTTGAAATAAACTGAAAAAAAAACTGAAAGGAAAGGGATGCCAGAGAACTTACCCATTGAGAAGAAGTGTGAAGAGTCAACAGGAAAGCTAATTCAGTGGCAAAAGTCCCACAAATTCACAAATAAACTTGATAATTTTCGGGACAACTTGTCCCTTTCTCAATCAGTCGGTTAGCCCCGTGTTGTGTCGCAGGAAGGGCATGTTCCGCACGGTCTCGCAGCTCTACAAGGAGCAGCTGGCCAAGCTGATGATCACGCTGCGCAACACCAACCCCAACTTTGTCCGCTGCATCATCCCCAACCACGAGAAGCGCGCGGGCAAGATAGACGCGCCCCTGGTGCTGGACCAACTGCGGTGTAACGGAGTCTTGGAGGGCATCAGGATCTGCCGGCAGGGCTTCCCCAACAGGATCCCCTTCCAGGTGGGTCAATCGAGAACCAACACACTTTTATTCTGTTAAAAATTCAGAGATCTTTTACGTTACCACCATTCCGATTGCACTTTTTAGACTTCTACTTTTGGTTTTCTCCGAAATCTAATTAAATAATTGTGATTAGTCATTTTACAATAGGATATCCTCGTTGGAATATCTTAGAAGCGGTTTCGCTTTCTTATCTATCGATATCTCTGTTTACGCGATACAAATTATAATTTAATACATTATTGACATTAATAAATTGCAATTTACTGCCAGACAGCGCTCTACGGGGTTAGCTTAGGTTAGGATGTCTGAAAGAAATGCAAGTTATATGTATCTAGTAAATAATTTGTCTTTATTTATGATAACGTAACCTAATCTTTCTCCAAAAGAAAGGACCTATACGAGGAAATATTGAGCGATATTGCCAAGTATCATCATCTACCTAAACGGTGACCTACTTAAATATTTGTTGTGTTTGTAACGGGAAAGCATATAATTCGACTTGGAATTTTTGTATACCTATAACATAAAAGATACAAACACAGTACTGTATATTGAGAATCAGTCCATAATTAGGCTTATTTTTCAGAGAACGCGGAACCTAACTTAGACACACAAAAAATAAGACAAAAATCAATTGTATTTTCTAAGCTAAATAAGAAAAAGAAGGGGAAGTTGGGAAGGCCTTTCTTACCTCATTTAAAGTTAGAAGCAGTATTGGTAAGTATTTTGGCTATTCAGTGTGACCAACTTCCCTTTCACCTTGGTTCCTCTTTGTCTTGTTCCTCTCTGGGGCTTGACTCCCAGTTGAGCCTGGATACCCAGTCTAGTACAAGTCTTCAGAGGGAGTAGTGGATCTTCCTTTTATGTTTGCCTGGGAGGAAGGGCCCTTACTCTACAGACTACCCTACAGTCTGCCAGGCTGGGGGACGAACCGTCCTGGGCCACCCGACCTCTGAAAGCTCTGTGCGATGACGGTCCCTGCCCGTTGAACTTGGAGGGGTTGCCGGGATAGAGGGCGAATCGTCCTAGAGTTCTGTCACCCATAGAGCCCAGGAGCTAGGTACTGTTGGCGAGAGGAAAGAGGACCACTGGAATCTGACCTACAAAAATTACAGGCGCTACCATACGGTCACCATGCTAGCACTTTAAATGGTATTCATTATTACCATTTGGTAAGTGCCTGCTGACACCATGATACCGTAACAATACTTAGGTACCTGTAGTTGCATTTTGACATATAAGAACCATAGAACCATTGACTATAAATACTGAAGTAGACTTCTCATTGCCATTGTAAAATCTGTCCTTGGTTTTGTGTGTGCCAGGATTCAAAGAGGACATAGTTCTCACTAATCACCAACAGAGTATACTGCTGTCAACTATTACTGATCCTCTCCTCTCAATAAGGGGATAAGTTGGTGTGTCAGGAATCAAACATAAGTTAGTTATCACTTACTTTCTGGGGTGGAGATATTTTACAAGTTAACATAAATAACTAAAATAAATAGTTTACATCAGTACAATCTGTCGGTGACCTAATCAAACTACGTCCACTTCAAGTTCTGGCTATCACTAAAAGTGGGACAGCTGAGCCATATAGATGGGATGTCTCCTTCAGTATACATAGTCAGTGGTAGAACTATAAACATTTAACATCGACGAGGGTTCTTCTTTCCTCTTGCCGATAGTCAAGTTCTGTCTCTCTCTCTTTCTGGAGGGAGGTAGATAAATCCCGGCCTACCTTTCCCTCTTTCCCCTCTTTGCTGCATAATATCCCAAAGGAAGACATACCTAGCCGGCTATTCCGGGGTCTCTTAATCATCCCAAACAAACAAACCTTGTTACAAGGTTTTTCCATAAGATATGTATATATCTGTTATTCAGACACGTAAATCATTCTCAAAGCACAACTTTATCCCGTTTGTCACCGCTTGTGTTTCACTATTTGCAGGAGTTCCGTCAGCGGTACGAGCTGCTCACGCCCAACGTGATCCCCAAGGGCTTCATGGACGGCAAGAAGGCGTGCGAGAAGATGATCGACGCGCTGGAGCTCGACCCCAACCTCTACCGTGTCGGACAGTCCAAGATATTCTTCCGGGCGGGAGTGTTGGCGCACCTGGAGGAGGAACGTGACTACAAGATCACCGACCTCATCGTCAACTTCCAGGTCAGATGTGTGTTTTGTGTAGTTGGCAGCTTTTTTTCGCCTTAAGTTTCCACCAAGACTTTTAGCAAATTTCCCCTATAAGTCAGAAAATGATGTTTTTTTTATTTTAAGAGGTTGACAGCCTCTTTTTGCTTCACTTTGCCCGTTTGTAGATGTGTCGTGGAACACATCCAGCAAAGCAAGGGACGAGCCATTGTATAACAGCGAACAATTAAGTTGACAGTTGGGCTGTAACCAATAACATGGTTGGTTGTACGTTGTCACTGTTGCCATTTTGCCATTGAAAAATATAACTCGATTGTTATTCCGATCAGCTGGTGTGGAGTTTTGGCAATGCAGCATGTCTGTTATTAGCTGATCTCGGTTGATAGCCCGGCAAACCAGGTTGTAAACTGGCAACTTAATTGTCCACTATTATAGTACTTGCCAGGACTGGGATTTGGACCCACGACAGAGCTACTGCTATGGTTTTGAAGTCCGCTGCCGTGAACACTAAGCCATTTTGGGCTTATTTTCTTCACTAATACAAGTTTTGTAGAATGCACCATGTTTTCAGTTTATTTAAGCAGAAACTTATGAATTTTAATTCTGACTTTAATCGGTGAATTGTTTTGATTGAATTGATGTTTTACTTGGATTGATCTTGGAAAGAGTTGTTATTGAATAGGAAACTAAGATAATCAGCATACTTATTTTGATTAGATGGAGATCACTGAATTGAAGAGTTTGTGTAGTTTAACAAATTTCAAACTGTTCTCTACAGATTTGTATAAACCAGTCCATCCTGCAGTATTAAAGAACTTTTCCAGCTTCCAGTGTGTGATTTTGACTTGGTATTCTCTTAAAGTAGGCTATAGGCCATTGAACATACATCTATAGTTATATCTAATTGTTTATCAAATCTAGATTTTTACCAATTTGTACTACATTACAAGTACCTATAAAGTCCAGATGTTATTAATTTATTTATAACAACGTGACGTAGTCTATTGCTTTTAATAGTTGAATGGCAAAATAAGGAATCTTAATCTTTTTATTGAATCTATGATCGAATGGTTATCGATTTTAGTTGTTTAAAATACCTTAATCGACTACAGTACTCTATGGTGATTGTGTTGTTGTAGGCGTTCTGCCGAGGCTACCTGGCCAGACGCAACTACCAGAAGCGACTGCAGCAACTGAATGCCATCAGAATCATCCAGCGCAACTGTTCAGCCTATCTGAAGCTGCGCAACTGGCAGTGGTGGCGGCTCTACACCAAGGTACGGCTGCGCTATCAAGCTGCTGCGTTATCATAAAGGATGAACTAACTTATAAAATAATAATTAGGGGTGTGCGAGTAGTGATTTTTTTTTAATCGAGTCGAGTAATGCCAATTATTTTCGAGTTTTGAGTATTTTCGAGCGAGCATTTGCCATCAGTTGGTAGTTTAAAATAGTGTAATGGGATTTGGATACCACCCTAGATTTGATAATCTAAACATGGTTTCTAACTAATACATGAGTAGAAATACAAAGTTTTGGCAAGTACAATCAAACTGGATTACGTATTGACAAACAAAACACAGTTTGACATTCGTTTCCAGCCGATGAAACAAGGGTTTGATTGTCATTTGGCCAATTTCACCTGGTCCAGACATCGCTTATAATCAATAATAAATGACAAAATCGTTAGTCACGGCCGAAATTACGCGGTCCGATCGTCATTTTCGGCCGATTTTACGTGATGTGATCGCGTTTTGGCCGGTCGCAATCATTCGCGGTCGTCATTTTCGCCCGATTTTACGTGACGCGATCGCCTTTTGCGATCGTTACTACGCGTTGTGGCCGGTCGCAGTCGTTTGCGGTCGTCCGAAAATCGGCGGGAAATACTTGCTCGAACTTTCGAGTAGTTTTCAAAACTTCGAGTCGAGTTTGAGTATTAAAATACTCGGCCGAAAACTCGAAGTTTCGAGTACTCGCACACCCCTAATAATAATTTATTGTTTTAGGTTAGGGTGGCTTTAGGTCAGGTTACCATATGTCCGTATTTCCAGACCGTGTATTGCTTGGTGTCCGTTCTGAGAAATGTCCGGATTTCACTAATATAAACCGATGTGAAACTGAACATGCCTGGGGGAAGTCTAGGCTGTCAGAAACATTAAAAAAATATAAAAACAAGTTAATTAAATAAAAAACATTTTAAAATCGACTTTATAAGTTCTGTGAGGGAGACATAACAATATCTGTAATGGAAGAAGCTTAGGAATGTTAATTTTTGTAAACGGGCATCCTCTTATTAGTTTTTTATTTGGAGACCAAAAGTTGACTTTTAAAAGGTACTACTGAAAATTATGGTTTTAATTGTAGTCTAAAATCCTGGAATTGTTTTCTGATTCTCTTAGACGCTTTCATAATCAGAGAAATCCAATAATAACTACCACACAACAATTTATTCGTATCAGTGAAATGTCTACAAACATCTTATCTAATAAAGTATGTTTCAACTACAGGTTTACTAATATTGGTATTGGTCCTGCTCATGAGTCGTAGGTAAGCAATCAGCTGATTGATATTTGAATTTGAATGAGATTCGAATCAGCTGATTAGTGACCAGTGATTCGCGACAGCTGATTCCAGACTATTAGCTAATTATTATGTTTGCTCAGCAATTTAATTCTAATTTGCCAGTAATCAGTGTGCAGTGTCAGTATCAGTCTAGTTGTGAGTTTATAGTGAAAACATTATGAGTGATACTGGAAACAAAATTTCTTACTTTTCACTTCCTCCCAAATTGTGGATGAAAAATGAGGTATTTATTTTCAGTTTTAGTTTTGTTTACATAATACCAACACTTTGAGGCAACAAGACAAAAGTTTTGTATTTGATCGATTAATTACTTCTAGGTGATTATTATTTTGGACTGTTAGTTTAACAAATCCTTAATAGGTACGCAAATTTGATTTTGAAAAAGGTTTAACATATATTTTGAAAGGTAAACAAAGTTATTTCCTCTTTCCTGAGTAAATTGTTGAATGATTTTTAAGGATAATCAGGTGTTAAAACTTGTTGTCAATTTTGTTTTGTTAGGAATTGTTTGGTTAGAAAACTTCAACTGGGATTTGGGTTTGCTGGAGAATTGAGTACTAGTCTCTAATTGTATATTTTACAAGTTTGTCAAAACTTAACATAATTGCTTTAGCGTGTGACATTCGAAGCAGAAAACAGAAAATGGGCCAAATAATGTTTCAGTTATAGCTTGAATGAAGTTGACTGAAATATAGAAATAAGTTGGGCCGCTGAATAAGTGAACTTCACAGAGAACTGTTGACATTTCATTTAAATTCTCCAACAATTTTATTTTAAAGGAGGTCAGAGAGGATAAGGAAAACTCAATCTTAAAAATCAGTGTTCACCTTAAATCTGAACAACACCTTTTCTCTGTAGCACTTAGGTTGGTTATTATTATAATTGCCAGGTTATATGTTCCCATAATTTCTTTTACAAGCCTTTTGATTATTATCCCCATTTCCCATACCGGTAATCCCTTTTCCAACGTCTCCTTTTACTGTCTTCATGGCAAATCAACCAATAGAAGGAATGTAGCCAGTGTATAAAACGGCATTTTCACTTAAAGGAGTTTTTCCCCATTTTAGGAACATTTTAATATCGCGTAGGCTAAAATGGGTTTGGGGAATATTTGACAAGTTCTGTGGGATTTTATCCCACTTTAGGGATATTTTAACAACCTGTGGGATAATTTGGGGATATTTTACCTGTTGTGGGATTTTATCCCATTTTAGGGAAATTTTAATGTTACATGGGATTAAATGAGATACTGTAGAAACCTTTGTCGGATTCTGTGGGATAATTTTTACCGAGGAGTGGAAACACTGGTGAAGAACATCCAAACCTCCAATTTTAGAATTTTAGTTTCAAAGTTTCACCTTGTATCTCTCCTCACAGGTGAAGCCGCTCCTGGAAGTGACGAAGCAGGAGGAGAAGTTGACACAGAAAGAGGACGAACTGAAACAGATCCGAGAGAAGCTGGACACTCAGCTGAGGAGCAGTGAGGAGTACGAGCGACGGCTGGCGGGGTTGATAGAAGAGAAGACGATGCTGCAGGAACAATTACAGGCGGAGGTGGAGCTGTGTGCCGAGGCTGAGGAGATGAGAGCGAGGTGAGTGGCGGGGGAGGGGAGGGGAGGGGTGAGTGGCGGGGGTAGTGTGAGGAGGCTAGGGAAGGGAAGGTAAACGAGACATGGGAAAGGTAGGGAAGAGGTGAGAAGGAATGGTGAGATGGAGTGTGTTAGTTTGAGATGACAGGGGAAGGTAAAGGGTGAGAAGGTGACGGGTAGGTAAGGCCCGAAGGTAAGGGTGAGATTAGGGTCAGATAGGGGCAACAAGGACAACGGAAGGACGAAGGGGGATAAGGTCATGGGCCAATTTGATGAGGGGGATGCAAGGTCTTACGCAGTGATTTAACAGTGAAGGGCACAAGACCAAGAGGAAAGGGCATGGAGTTGAGGGTCAGTGTGAGAGGAAGAAAGTAGGTTTAAGGAAGGGTGGAGAAGATATATCGGGGTAAAGTAATAAAATAAAATTTTTCTGTGGCCATTTTAATAGATTACTGGCAGGAAAAGTGCTAAATTCATAGGAATCTTTTTGGGGTTGCTTGATTTTTTAAACTTTTGGTACATTAAATTTTTGGATATGAATACAGAGTGTCCAGCCTAAAGTTTTTCAACAGCTAGCTTTTTATTTATTGGAAAAATGGCAGAAGTTTTTTTTTAATTGGATGGCACCTCAAAATGCAGCCCATAAATGTAAAGAGCCCCAATAGAAGTAACCACTTTGAACACTTTAGGCTGGACACCCTGTATGCTTGCCATGAAGCTGTTTGTGGTAAAACATCAATAAAGGCCATTGAACAAACTGATTTACCTTCTCAAGTCAGAGTTCATTCCCATAGTTCTTTTATAATATACTTGTCAGTTAAACAAGTAAAAGGGTCACCCTCTTAAGTGTGATGCTAAACATATTTTGTCCAAAAAAGTTCATATGTCGTCTTCAGCTAAATTTCCTTTTTGCAGGTTGGCAGCGAGGAAACAGGAATTGGAAGAGATCCTGCACGATCTGGAGGCCAGGATAGAAGAAGAAGAAGAGCGCTCCAACAACCTGGCGACCGAAAAGAAGAAACTCCAGCTCAACATTCAGGTGAGTAATTGGGTATTTGCTAGGATTTCACGTTTGCAGAGTTTGTAGGTTGTCATTAAACTGAATGACTGTTTGTACCTCTTAGAAAACCGTGGTTGGGATGCTGATGTTTGGCCTCAATATGCCGAAACTTGTTTTATTCGGTTTCTTTCCCTACAGTAAAATTATGTTTTTACCTAGTTGTTTTACTTCCAATATTTTCCATTCGGTATCAAATGAGATTGTTGCCTACAGTCTTCCATTCCATGTTGTGGTGCGATTAATTGCTTATCTGATTTGAATATAGACTCCACGGCATATATATATTTTGTAATTGTCACTCAATTTTTTATTTACTGGTTATCTTGAAATGTGGATTATTAAAAGAGTTTCTTGATTTTTGCGATTTTTGATCCCTAAAACTAGTATTTTGATTATATGTTTGCTATTAATGAAAAGCTCTTACTCTTTAGTCGTGCCTTTTGGGGTTTTGAAAAACCGTCTTCTGAGCTTCGCCCCATAGTCCTTCAAAGTTCACATGTTAGTTTTACGGTTATATTTTATTTAGGCAGCTAATTATAATTTAAATAACATTTTAAAATGTCTGGCTCTATGCCTTTTTGATCTTGTGAAGAAAATGGGACTAACTAGTTTTATTTTTAGGTAGTTCTTTAATGAAGCTTGTCTTTTTTAAAACCTTGGGTTTTATAGGACTTGGAAGAGCAATTGGAAGAAGAAGAAGCGGCAAGACAGAAAGTGCAACTGGAGAAAGTTCAGTGTGACGCGAGACTGAAGAAAATGGAAGAAGACCTGGCCTTGGCGGAAGACACAAACTCAAAACTGATAAAGGAGAAGAAGGTAATGTGAGAATACAGTAGAGTCTCACAAACTCGGCACAATGTAGACACTGTTGTGCTTGGTGGATGTCGAGTGTCCTTGAGTTACATTGGGGGGGGGGGGAGTAAAAACCAAGCTTTAACTTTAAATTGTGTATTTGATCATATTCAAACACATTATAGTACTGGTCGTGCTATTACGAGTATAGAAATACCATAAACCATACAACCATTAGTTTGGTGTACTTAAACAACCAATGCCTGCAGTTAAAAGTAACGATAGAAAATTAATTTTCCAATCTAACTTTTGGTTTTATAACGAAAAAATAAGCAAATGTAAGTTAAGTAACTTAAATGGTAGTTTACAACACACAAAGAAGGATTATTTCATTGCCTACAAAATGATGTGAAGGATGATGTTCTATTCAGTTGTTGCTTTGTTTGCTTTGTTTTCGCTCTCAGTAATCGGTGGAATGGTAATGTCTGCGTTGAACACCAACTTAGCACCAACTAACATCTTGTGGTGAGTTGTGCCAAGTTTGCACGTGATGGAATTATTAAGGTTATGAGAGCATATCTGAGTTAATGTGTAGGAAATTTTTAAGATTATGATATTATATTTTATTTGCTGAAAAATTTGTTTTCATGATCAGCAGGTCATTTCTTTATGATCAGAAATAATTTGTTTGTTATGAGGGAAATTAAATGTTATGATTGCAGGGAAATTTTATTCTTAAATGATGAGGGTAGGGAAATTTTACTTTCACCCGGGCTCAGTTGGTAACCCTGTCCTGTAACAGGTGCTGGAAGAGCGAGCAGCTGATTTGGCCCAGACCCTGGCTGAGGAAGAGGAAAAGGCAAAACACCTGGCCAAACTGAAAGCGAAACACGAGAGCACGATAGCAGAGCTGGAGGAGAGACTGTTGAAGGACCACCAGCAGAGGCAGGAGATGGATAGGAACAAGAGGAAGGTGGAGACAGAGGTGAGGGGAAGTCAGGGGTTGGTCCGTGTAGGGGAGTCAGGGGTAAGGTAAACCAGGGAGGTGGGAGAAATCTGTGTAGTGTGACTGCAAGTCAAACGATGAATTTTTGATTTTTAGTAAAATTCTTCATTTCATGTTTAATTGAGTATTTATTAATTTTGGCTGTCAATTATTCTATTCTACAACTATTCAGTTGGGCTTTTGTCAAAAATGATTTAATTAACTTGTTTCAACTCTCAAGTTTAAATTACATCGGTAATAAAATATTTCCAAATTAAAGTCTGGGAAAATGAAAAGCTCTAAATATATGTTTCCAGTAATCATCTTGCATTTTATTTAAAAATTAAAGTACTTTGTTGGCAGAAATGCCCCTTTAGATTCCATGAATTTTTGGTAAGTCTAATTTGATTTGGGTATTTTCAAGAGTGCCTTTGAATTGTCTCTACCTCTTAAACGAGCACCAACAAAAGACATAAAGGTCTTCCATGTGTTTTACTCGGTTAGGTGATCCAACTTTGAAAGAGTGAGCCAAAATATATATATTTAAATTTTGTTTGTTCTCGACAGGTGAACGACCTGAAAGAACAGCTGAACGAGAGGAAGCAGCAGGTGGAGGAGTTACAGCTGCAGCTGGGCAAGAGAGAGGAGGAGTTGGCCCAGAGCCTGATGAGGATTGACGAGGAGGGCGCAGGTAATTGGGACATAGGACAAGAAATATCGTCAACAGATTAATATTACAATAGTCGGCCTCAAAGTCAGAAAAAGCTGGGAAGCAGTCATGGGAAAAAAAAAATACAAAGGAGTTTGGACTAAATGTGTGATTCCATTCAATTTATGATTTTTTAGGGTTACTATTGTTCCCCTATGTAGATAACTAAAACCTAAGTTATAAGACTATAATCCCATCTCCCACACCTAAAAATTGCCATTCGATTTAATTTCCTTGACAAAAATTAAATTTAGGGTGTCTGCCGTACCTGGAAAACTTGTGGAGTGTCAGGGATTTTTAAAACCTGGAATCGTCAGTGAGTTTTGATAAAAAAAATGGATAAGTCAAGGAATTTTAGAAGAAGTTCTAAAATGTTCAATTTTGGTTGGAGCGTTTTCAATTAAAATATGCTACTATGTTAGGACTGAGTTTTGATTGATGAATGATTTTAGTATTAACACACTATTTTGGTATTCTTGAAGTAAGTTAAAATTAATTGAAAATTAAATAACTTATTTGAAAAGTTAGTTCAAAAGTTAAGTTTGTGCAGCCTTCTAGTCAAGTTCTGCTGTCAGTTTGTTCAAGTTGCACTAGTGCCTCTTTTGACTACTTATGTAGTCTGGACCAACGGAAGAATCCGAACCACGGTGGCAGTCTGTTTCAAAAGTCATATAGATTTCAACGAAAATTGAATCCGGGTCTTTCAGTTGGTAGGCCTGTACTCGACCCACTCAGCTATGTCCACCACATTAAAAACTCGTGGATTAACTTAAAAACTTGTTTAAATAAATATCTGGAATTTCTTGCTAAAGCAACTGAAAATCCTGGAAAAGTCATTGAATTTGACACAGGGTTTAGTAACACTTGGAAATTGCCTGAGAATATTTTAGCCAGTCATAATATCTTCTTGACTCCATAAAAACCCTTCTGAAGTGACACTTCCACTTTCTCCCACAGGGAAGGCCACCATCCAGAAGGCGCTGCGAGAGCTGGAGTCGCAGCTGGCCGAGCTACAGGAGGACCTGGAGGCCGAGAAGGTGGCAAGAGCCAAGGCGGAGAAACAGAAGCGAGACCTCAACGAGGAGCTGGAGGCTCTGAAGAACGAACTGCTGGACTCCCTGGACACCACGGCCGCACAGCAGGAGCTGCGGACCAAGCGGGAGCAGGTGGGTGGGGGACCAGGGGGAGTCAGGGAGTGAGGGGAGGAGGTAGGGATGAGTCAAGGAGTTGTCAGGGAGAATACAGGGAATTTTCAGGGAAAATTTAGAGACAGGGAATAGTCAGAGAAAGTTAGGGGAAAACAGGGTATTGTCAGGGAAAAAAGATAAGTTAAGTCAGGGAATAGTCAGGAAAAATAAAAGTCAAGGAGTTGTCAGGGAAAAATTAGAAAGTAAGGGAATTGTCAGTGAAACGTCAGAATTAGTTAAGGAGTTGTCAGGGAGAATACAGGGTATTGTCATGTTAAACACAAGCAATAGTTAAGGAGTTCTCAGTTAGAAAGTTGTGAAATCATTAATGAAACATAAGAAAGGGTCAGGGAATTGTCGGGGAGTCAGAAAGTCAAGGAATATTCAGGGAAAATTCAGAAAGTCATGGAATTGTCAGGTAGTGGTCAGGGAATTAGTGAAAAGTCAAGGAGTTGGCAGGGAATAGTCAGTCAGGGAAATACAGGGAGTTGTCAGTGAAACGTCAGATAAGTCGGAGAGTGGTCAGGGAATAGTCTGTGAAAAGTCAGAAAGTCAAGGAATTGTCAGGGAAAATTCAGCAAAGTCAGTGAAAAGACGGAGAATTGTTAGTGAAAAATCACATAGTTGTCAGGGAGTTGTCAGTGAAACGACAGATGAGTCACAGAGTGGTCAGGGAATAGTCAGAAAGTCATGGACTTGTCAGTGAAACGTCATAAAAAGTCAGTGATATGTCAGGGACTTATCAGGGAATAGTTAGTGGAGAGTTAAGGATTGACATGGAATATGACAGGGGAAAGTCAGGGATAAGCCATGGAATTCCCAGAGAAAAGACAGGGAATTTACAAGAGAAAATAAGGAGGAGGAGGGAGTTAAGGATTTGTATTAAATATGTCTGGGGAATTGTCAGGGATAAGTATGGGAGCTATCAGGTATGTGACAGGGAAATGTCATGGGAAAGTCGTAAAAAGTCAGGGAATCGTTAGAGGAGAAGCTAAGGATTGCTTTGAAATATATCAGGAAAATGTCAGGGGTAGAAAATATGTCTGGGGTCAGTTTAGACCAGTATATGAAATCACGTTTTTAACCCTTACTCGATCAATCCATCTACTGAGTGAGCGATTTACTGACCATACCACATTTCTTTCACCTAATTTGTCATAACCAGTTTTAGCACTTTGACTTTTTACTGAGAAATGTCGGAAATATGCATTGATTGCTCTTGTATTTATAAACGTAATCTTCATTACTGAAAAATAACAAATGTACATAGGTCTTGTGGGTTGCTGTGTTGGCAATAATTATTAAAACAAGATAAACGATTCAGAATACTGTGCATTAGAACATCATTTATAAGCCAAAAACAGTCGGCATCTAAGAGGTATAGCCCATTTCCGAAGCCTCAAAGGATAATTCTGTTATACAATTTATTTATTTAAAACTTTAAATTTCTGTGACATTATTTGAGAGTAATAATGAATTCTTTAAACTTTGACTCCTCTCAAAGTTCTTTACAACTGTCTTTAAAACATAAAGTAGCCCATTCAAAAACCTTTTTTAGATTTCTGGATAATTTTTAAGGAAATTTGTTTTTCACATGTTGGTAACACTGTTGGGATTTTATTTTGTAGGAGTTGGCGGGATTGAAGAAGACGCTGGAAGAGGAAGCGCAACTGCACGAGGCCCAGATGACAGACATGCGACACAAACACACGCAAGAACTGACCAGTGTCAACGAACAGTTGGAACAGCTCAAGAAGGTAACTCGTTCGTGGTGGGACTTGTTCATTGAGGAACTTGTTCGTTGTTCTTAAGAAATATTTAATCATAATGAGACTTGTTCGTAGATAGCCACTGTTCGCAGTTACTCTTGTTAATTGTGAGACTAATTCTTGGCGAGACTCATTCATTGTAAGAACTCAAAGAGTCGCTCGTAGGCTTGGCTTGTTCACAAAGTGACTCGCCCGTCGTGAAACTCATAAGAGGATTAAAAGTTGTTTGGTGTAGATCTGCTATAAAACTGGGGGAGGGGGGGAGAGATTGACTACAATAAAATACGCTAGTATTTCAGTACATTTTACTCTGCTTTATGATGCGAACAGTGATCAGAATATTCTGTGTACTCAGTGGATTGTGAAGCCCAATTCTGTTTCCATTATCTAAAGGTCTCTTAAGATTTTTCTTTGCCGCACAGTTCACAATTTTTCATTATTCAAGAAAATACAGTGAATGATGAGACAAAACTGTGAAAGTACAATCGTACATAAATACTTAATCTTACATATTAAATGACCCTGACAAATTGTTATCCAAAGATTCTGGGTTAACAACTCCACGGATTTTAATGATTCTTTTTTTAACAGAAGGGAATGTCGAAGTCATAATTTCCATCCAGTGTTTTAATTATTTTATTTACAAGTTTGTCCAGCCGGTGCAAACATTTAAGTTTGAGAAATTCAAATCTAAAATTCAATTAACACAAAACGCTTCATAAATGCACATGAATAGTAGCTAGTGCTTTGTCATAATTATTTGAAAAACAATACAATAACAGAAAAATAAATAAAAATGGTGTGTCAAGTGATGAGTACAATTAAATTTCATAAGAAAAAGATCTACATTTTTTTCTAGATCAAACCAAAGTGGGGTTAACAAATATAGGGTTAACCTAAATAACTGTAGGGAACACGGGGAATCTCTACTGTCTCTACTGTTTTCCTTCTATGTACGATTGACTCCATTCTGTGTATTCCATGCCGTGTTACTCACCACCGTTTTTCTCACAGGCCAAGGCAGCCCTAGACAAGACCAAGGCTCAGCTGGAGGCGGAGGCCGCGGACCTGGCGACGGAAGTGAGGTCCGCATCGGGGGCGAGGGCAGAGCTGGAGCGGCGCAGGAAACAGGCGGAGGCGGCGCAGAGTGAAGCCCTGGCGCGACTGGCTGAGGTGAGCGACTTGTGAGGAAACTCGCCTTTAAGATGAATTTATCCGAGTTACACACAGCTAACCCTTAACAATATTTTTTCCCCTTTAAGGACCTCCTACCTCTTTTACTCGACGACTCAAATCTCAAATTCCGTATTTCGAAGGACTGTTAACTCAACAGAGCTCGACTTCAAAGGTGCCGATGCAGTTACTCATCCACAAGGACTCCACAAATGACTACCTTCTACTGAGTGTCAAAGCTTGGAGCATTTGGAGTCGCTCGCTTTTGCTACCTTGAGACCATTAACTCTAGTTACTTTTCATATATCCATTCGCATATTGTGTGAGGATTTATTCAAGTATGCGGTGCTGAATCAAAATGTAATTGGAACAAATTTATTTAAGATCAGTGCTTAATCTTCTGTAATAACAGAGAATTAACTCAAAGCTATGATGCCCATTTTACAATCAATGTGACTGAATTAGAAACTAAGACAGTTTATTGCCTTTACTGTTTGAAGAAGTGTTGAATTCATTATAACCCAAAAAATAATAAATACAGTTCAAGTTCTTACCGATATTGTTTTTAACTCTCTTTAAGGGGCTTACTAAAAAGTTTGAACTAAACTACTAGTGCTTGATTTTTGTACATTTCGACAACCTGGGAAATTTAAGGCATGTTACATAGAGGTTTTAGAGGAATCCCTGATAATCTCAAATAATTCTTCACCAGGTTGAACGAGCCAAGAGCGAGCTGGCTGACAGAGTCAACAAACTGACAGCTGAGTCAGAGTCCATTACTGCACAGCTGGAGGAAGCGGAGCTAAGAGCGTCTGCAGCCATAAAATCAGCTGCTACCATGGAGACACAGCTGAGCGAGGCACAGGCCCAGCTGGAGGAGGAAACGAGGTGAGTGCAGTGGTGCGTGCCAACACAGAGTAAAATTTCCCTCTTATCTCTTTTTACAATTGAAGTTACCAATTTTAAATTGCTTAATCAACCAGAAGAGCTAAAGATGTCATTGATATCCTTGAGAATTCCCTTTTCTATCCTTTTAGCGAATTTCCCCTATAGGGAAGAAGCTATTACCGTAGGTCTCATGGTAAGACTTAAGCCCGAGACCATGATAACTTTTCATTTTGAGGTCCCCAGATGCCAAAAACACCATTCGTTCAAATTTTTATATATGTATATATATATATATTTATATATATATATATATTTATATATATGTGTCCGTAAGCACGATAACTCTCGTAAAAAAGGTCCGATCTTAATGAAATTTGGTACAAATGTGTAAAGTACCATTTATTTGAACGAGTTCGAAAACCAGATGACTCGCACCATCCGAAGGGGGGTTTTTGGGGGGTTTTATACCCCAAAAATGTGTTTTTTTGGGGTTTTCACATTTAATTTTAATTTAAATCAAATTTTAATTTATACCATTGAATTTAGCTTAAAAAAACAAACAATTTGGTATTTTGATCATTGCTCTACGTCAATTGGTTACCGAGATATTGAAAGTGCTAAACACAGTACGTTGTCTAATGTTATTCTTATGGAGAAAAAGAAAAATTGTATATCTCGCTTATTTATTAACATAAACTGGCGAAATTTGGTATATGGCTTGATCTGGTTATGGTTTATTGTTGTTTGCACAAAAAACAATTTTTCGCCTATGGCTCCTGTAGCAGCAAACCTAGGTACTTGGTCCCCATGTTATTCTTATGGAAAATACTTAAAATGTTATATATCGCTTATTTATGAATGTATATGGATGAAACTTGGTATGTGACTTCACTAAGATGAGTTCTATTGATATTTACATAAAAACCCATTATTTTGTGTGCCTTGTTGCAGCAAACCTGCGTACTCATCCCCAATGTTATTCTTATGGAGGATAATTAATATTTTAAATATCGCTTGTTTGTGAATACATTTCTTATGAATCCTGTTAAGTGTTATAATGTGTTATGTTATATATTCATTGGAAATTCGCTGAGTATGCAGGTTTGCTGCGACGGGGGTATTTTATATTTAATCTCAAATTGTGTACCATGTGACCAGTGGCAACCATGTACCATGTAGCAGTGGTGCCAGTTTGAAGAGGGGAAGTATCCCTAGTGTAGTGGGGAATTCCCCTTTTCGTCCTTCAATGTTAATTTATTACAGTAATGTTTAAGAAAACACCGGTTTAGAGGTTCAAGTAATTCAAAGTAATTTTATGTTTCTAAAGGAAAAATAAAAATTTTACAAATTCGTTTAAAATTTTATACTGAAGGTATAATTTTTTCAGGCTTTATTTGTGATCACAAGTAATGTCTGGAAAAATACGAATATCTAGTTGTACTTGTTGAGCATATTGCGTGTTGTTGAAAGTTACTTAGACCCTTCTTATCGTTGTGCCGGTTTATTTGTAGTTTTATATATCCAGATCTACTCATGTCAAATACCCGGGTATTTAAAACTCTGGGTAGTTTACCTGGGTAAATACCCAAAATTCATAAATACCTGGGTATTTTGGGTATTTATGATATTTTACATAAAAACAGCAATGTAATTTATATATACCCTTACTACCCTTGTTATTATCAATGTATAACATTTGAGGATATTTATTGATTACATTTATTAATTATTTTACCAAAAATAAATAATAACATGGACATTTTGTAAAAAGACCTATCAAGCGTACAAACCACACCACTGCCAAACTATGAAGGAACTGGTTAAATACGAGACATTCTATACAAATTTACGAATATGAAATTTTGTAATTGTAGAAATACAGAACAAAATCACATTATAATATAATTACATAATTGAATATCAAAGTAGTAAATACCCAGTCCTGGGTATTTATCTCGATCTTGTTCAGAAGTTAAATGTGTGTGGTAACCATGTTATACTCTTTAAAACAGTTTTTATGATCATTTTATAATCTTTACAGCATGGGAATTTCAATGAACCTAGTAAAAATCCCTTAAATGTTATAAAAATCATAAATGCCCACGTTTTGGGTATTTACCCGGGGTTTGGGGTAAGTACCCAGGTAAATACCCATTTTTTATTTACCCACCCACTGGGTACTTACCGGCCCACATCACTATCCGGATCTAGACACTAGACACTGCCACATTCCTTTGAATAAACCCAAGTTAATTGTTGTACCGAGTGGATTTTCACCCAATGTTATTCTAACAACTGTAATTTCACTGAGTTTCTGAATCCAAATTTAATCTGATCACAATCTGTCCAGACAAAAGTTGGCGCTGAGCAGCCGTCTGAGGCAAGTGGAAGGCGAGAAGGAAGCATTACGAGAACAGCTGGAAGAAGAAGAAGAAGCTAAGAAGAACCTCGAGAAACAGGTGAGAAGAACAGATTGTGGAAAGATATAAAAGAACCGTACATTACCGATTACCATTTTTTTTTGCTTCTCTATATAAGAGGTATATTTTACTAATGTTTGAGGACAATTTGAACCTCCCAAAGTGATATTGGCGCCCCAACATGACTTATGGCCTCATAAGCCTCTTGACGGGGTTAGGTTTGTCAGTTGTACTGCTTGTTCAAGATCAATTTAATCAACACAATTAAACCGGCATTTATAAGCTAAATAGCTTAAAAGGAGTGATGTTTAAAGAAGCAGTGAAAAACATTTGTTAGTAAAATATAAAATAAAACATATTTGGTAATGGCATTTTTATTTTTGAGTTTAAAGTCTTATTCAAATGATGTTAACTCCAAAATAACGTCTAATTTGATATTAATTCAAACGAACTTCTTACTGGTATTATTTGAAAAACACAAATCAAATTAATCAGGCCTTCACATGTACAATGTAGCTGACCAATATGAAGAAATTATTTTTAATATTTCATAAAAGAACGTAGGCAGTTAATTTGATTTAAATTTCTAAGGTGTAAACCATTTTTGCAGGTCGTTGCTCTTAGTTTGCAAGCCACTGAAGCCAAGAAGAAGGCAGAAGAGGAGGCTGAAAATGCGGCCCAATTGGAAGAAAGCAGAAAGAAATTGCTCAAGGTAAGACAACTTGTTTCCAAAGTTAGCTCCATCCTTTGGAAGAAACCTTTTAACTTCTTCTTAAGCAACTTATAAATTATATAAGAATAGATTTAAATTTGTACACAAAGAAAATTTCAAATTGGTTATTAAGGCAAAGATATGATACGGCTGACTCACCTGAAATAAGGCTTTAAGAAATTATATTTAGTGGGCAAGTATTTCGCCCCAGTTAGTGGTTTTTACCAGTTTTTGCTGTCGTGAATATAATCAATGATTTGTATTTGCCCGCAAGGTTGGGTGTAGTCACAATGTTTTACATTATTCACATTTACAGCTTTCTCGTACTTAAGTTTTATTTTTGAATGTAAGAAAAAGTAAAGTTCACGTATCCGTCTGGCCAAGGTCGGTTGTCAGAGTTTTCAGGTTGCACTAATGCCTCTGATATGACCTTTCGACTACTTTTGTAGCTGGGACCCACAGCTCAACATACCTTTTTAAGTTAAAAATTAGAAATAAAGATATAATTTCTTTGAATTTTATCTGAGAGTAATAAACTTACTCTCATGTATATGCACTAACATTTTAATGTGTTTTGTTTTAAAATTATTACTTAACAGTCATTTAAAAAACGTACTGATAGTTGAAGAACACATAATGTATACACAATAGAAGGTAGCATTTCGGCTATACTTTGTAGCCTTTATAAAACTTAGAGAAAGACAGTTAATCCAGAAAAGTGTTCTCTACTCATCAATACTTTTTTAACATGAGTTAGCTGTATCCTATCTTTTTCCCTCTAGTGAAATGTCCAAACCTGCTTTTTCCTAAAAACTTAACAGTCACTTTGCATCAGTTGTAAATGTCTTCTATAAAGTAAGTGTACATTATTAATTTAACCAACATTTATTAAATAAATCATATCATTAAAAATCATACAATCAAGTCGTATAAAAAAATAAATTACAAAACTGTATACCGTAACGTGTTTGTATTTATTCTGCCCCTCTAGCTATACAATTTTGTAAGCAACTTCAGTTGCAAAATTATTCATGAAATACTTCATTTTGTTCATAAACCGTAAGAGCAGCTGGACCATAGCCCGTTTACTACCGCTAGGCAAATCAGCAACACATTTTCAGTTAGTTTCCTTAAAAAATGCTATTTGAAAATAAAACTAAAAACCTTACAAGCTGGCTTGCGTCAGTGGTTCAATTTCTGAAGTGTTAAGACGTTGGCAGGACCTGGAAGTGCTGCAGAGACAAGTGGAAGAGCTGCAGGCGGCCAACGACAAGCTGGACAAGAGCAAGAGGAAGCTGCAGGCGGAACTGGAGGACTCCAACATCGACCTGGAGACTCAGCGGGCCAAGGTGCTGGAGCTGGAGAAGAAGCAGAGGAACTTCGACAAGGTTCTGGCCGAGGAGAAGGTGAGTGGGGGGGAAACTGTGACGGAGTTGAGGGATATTGTGATTGAACTGGTATTGGGGTGTGTAGCAGCTGAGAATAGATGAAGATTTGAAAATGTCTCTAAAAGGGGGAAGCTATATTTGTTTTATAAAATTTCAGGAAATCTTTGCGGTTTGGAAGAAGTAAGGAAATTCAGAATTCCTGGGAATTTATTGGAAGTGTTGGGAACGTTATCAAATGGGAGTCTACTAAATCTGTAAATAAAATTTGGAATTGTATCCATAAATAAAATAGAGAATCGTAATAACTAAAACGTGAAGAAATTTTGAAGTAACTCAAAAGCTAGGTATTTTTCATGCTCTAATCTGTTGCTTTCCTGAACAATGTTTGGGAGGATACTGTTACGTTACAAAGTGCTAGTTAAAGTAATATCTTGATAGTTTTCTCATTACAATAAATATTTTCCTCTCGCCAGGCCGTTTCCGAGCAGATCGCACAAGAGCGAGATGCAGCGGAACGAGAAGCAAGAGAGAAGGAAACTCGAGTGCTCTCTCTTACGAGGGAACTCGACGACATGATGGACAAGATGGAGGAACTCGAGCGCTCCAAGAGGCAGCTGCAGGCGGAACTCGACGAGCTGGCCAACAACCAGGGGACGGCAGACAAGAATGTGAGTAACAGGGTGGGAGGGCAATGCAAGGGTGGGTCGTTCTTGGAGAGATTTGGTCATGAAGGGAATATTCGTTCTTTGAGGAACAAGACTCCTCCAGGATCAATTCGCTTCCAGAGGAAAGTTTCGCCACTAAAGAATTGAGTTATTTGTAGAGCAATTTAGTTGTTCTCTGAAGAAAGATTCGTTCCTAGAGAAAAGATTGTTCTTTTTGTTCTTTCTTTTTGAACTATTCTTTACTTGAAGTCCGAGATGCTTCCTAAGAAGATTCACTCATAAAGAATCGAGTAACTTGTAGAGAAATGAGTTGCCCTTCATGTTTCACTCTTAGAGGAAAGATTCGCTCTTAGAGAAAGTTTTGCTCTTTAAGTACAAGTCTCTCCTCGAAGACCAAGCCGCTTCCAGAGAAAATTGGCTTCTAAAGAATCGAATAATTTGTCGAGCAATGAATTGTTCTTAAAGGAAAGAGCTCCCAGAGTGATTGTTCTCCAGGGATTCACTCTCATAGGAACAAGTCTCCTAGAAAGGGCCTCTAATAAGAAAAATTGTAGAGGAAATTCACTCTTAAAGGACGAGTGGCGAGTCATTCCCAGATATTTTGAATCGCAAATAGTAAGTCGCTTGGAACAATTTGTCCCTTGATTAACAGGAATGTAAATCAATGGCTTCCCAAACTTTTACGAGAATTTTACATTTAAATCTGTGGGATCACATTTTCCACTCAGCATTGACGAATGTACATGTTACTCAATTTGGAACATAACCCAAGTGAAGTTCAAAATGATAAGAAGTCTGAGGATATATCTTTGGAGGGTTCTGGGGGATAATGAACTTTTTGAAGTCAAAGAAAGTTTCTCATTTAAATGTTCATCATCAAAGTATGTTACTAATTAAGTTGTGTACAAATTATTAATACCCAAGCCCAGTCAAAACCCTTGTAGAACCTTGTGAATCACAACACAACCCTATAGTGAGTTCCCACCTTGTTAATTAGAGTTGGGAATGGAGTTACCGATGGTAGTGTAGTATTGGAACCACCAGAATAGGAGTTGAAGTGTATTGACACATCTTGAACTCTGCTCTCTCTGTTGCATGCGTTTGACCTCACCTAGGCGCAGGTAAGGGGTATTTGCATGTTCTTCTTTTCTATTTTCCTCTGTACCGGTGACAGGTTTGTTGCAATTAGGGATGATCCCTGATAATTCAGGCATTTGAGACTTTTTAATATTGGGATTGGAATTTACGAGTTTAGTATAAAAGCACGTCAACAATTTAGAAAGTTTTCCACTGATTCTTGGTTGATTGCGAGTGATAAGGAACTGTCGATATGTGTGGTTCAGCCGTAGCGACAATCTGACTATAACAAACTTAAGATTGGCTAAAGAGCTACAAAATCACTTATTATTGAACTAGGTTTTTAGGAAAAAGCACGTTAAGGTCCCGTACTTCACAAGGCAGTTTTTTCTTGTAAATTCTGCTAGATCAAATCAAATCAAATATCTTAATTTGTCATAAGGCAATTAAATGCAGTGACTAAGTCAAAACAGAAGGTTGCAACTAGTGATGGTCAAAACCAGAAATTTCGAATCTCGAAACCGAAACCGAAACTTACAAAATCGAATCTCGAAACTCGAATCGCGAAACCCTATTTACGTGCCTGGGTATGGTTATGAAAAATAAATCCAGAAAAATTAATTAAAACTAATTATATATTTTGGTTAGAGTTGTTCTTTCAGAAATAAAAAATCAATAATCCAAAAAAGGTGAAGGTAGATGACCGATGACAGTAGGCTTTTGACCTTTGCATTATTGATCGAAACACGGGCGTGATTTCTGTTAAAAAAACAACAATAAAGACACAAAAAATCTCAGCAGTTTCGAGTTTTGATTCTCGAAACTCACCGATCGAATCTCGAAACCGAAACTTTTCCAAAGTTTTGGTGGTTTTGAGATTCAAGTTTTGGTTTTGACACATCACTAGTTGCAACCATGTTATATAACATTTCATGTTAACAGGGTGGTTACGCAATCTATCTCTTCATAAACTCATATGACAATACACTAACGAAAATCAGAATATATGAACGAAGAAATTTCTATTGTTTCTTATAATATTGGTTATAAACTATGATTGGACTGAGACATTTAATTGGTTATTATTAGATATTAGTTAATATCGATTGTACTGATGAACAAATTGCTCGTGTAAACTTGAAAGCATATAGTAATGGGAAAAAATATTTGTTAAAAAGTGCTACAATGCAAAGAATACTGTTATTTCAAACAAAAGTTTAAAATAAAAACTTCTAATGATAAATTATGATTTAAAAATATATATTGTGATAGAGCTTTTAATTTTATCATCTGAAATTGGTAATATTAGTTTTAAAATATCATTTTAACTGAGATCATCTATGTTAGAATTCTTGAAAAGTTTATTTTGATTACTTATAACAACCAAGCAGCATTCAAAAGTAATCAGATTTTGTTGTGTTATTAATCCCAAAATTGTTGTTTACTTTGAAATCAAATTGAACACAAAATAAATATTTTGGTCTCTGTTATAATGTTTATGAACTTTAGATTCTTTGTGAAATGTTAAATTAAAGGAAGTATTCAATTAAATTAACAGGGAAATTCAGGGAAAAAAGGATGCAGTTTTTATTTTTAACCTTTTAAAGTAGTTACTTAACAAATAACAACAGTGTATTGTGACACACTCTGATTTGTTGCATGCTTTGTTCATATTTAGGCCCAGGTAAGAACAATTTTGCTTTATGTTCTCGCTTTATCGCCCTGTAGTGCTGCAATGAACAGTGAACCTAGTGAAGTCTGTTAAAAAAACAATGATAAGCAATAAGCTGATTAAATTATTTTCTCTGTAAAATTAACATGGGAAATTCACATGACAATCATAGTATAATCCTTTAAACATTCACTGGTTTCATAATTTTTGCTTTGTAATTTTAATAGAATTAATTTTTTGATCTTCTATTAACTGTTGTTTTAAGTGTTTGCTGTAGGTGTTGTTTTCCTTTTCCAAGGTACAGTAAAACCTCGATCAACCGTCACTCTCTGTTATCCATCGTCCGTCTATGAGAATATTACTATTTATTAGACTTAGGTTTGGCTTGGGAGTTTCATTGAGAAAAGGTGGGATACACAGCTAACTCACCTGAAGAAACTGGTTCAGATGAGCACAGCAACAAAGAAAGTATTTTGACACACGTATTACATAATACTTCGTCTCCATTTGAGACTTCTTCAGATGTAGAGAGAGACTCATTTATTAGACTCAGGATTTGCGCCGTATGGCAGGGTATGAGCGTCTGTATGAGCTATTACATTTATTTCAAACAACATAAATATGTATGTAGTGGGAAGTATTATCCTTTTGTACACAGTTTATTTTCATTTCTCTGCCAAACATTTTAAAATTTAGTTTCTGAACACGTTTATAATATGATGTTTCTATTATCCGTCTATTCAGTTATCCGTCACAGTCCCGGTCCCGAAGGTGACGGTTAATAGAGGTTCCACTGTAGTTTGCTTTAGTACCTTTTATATTTTCGCATTGTGTAATATGATTTGGTATTCTTACTTCTCACAACTTGATGTAACGTGAATGTTCTCTTCTTTTATTCTGTGTTGGTTGTTTGTCAGTATATTTAGTTCACTCTCTTTTCAAGTCAAGTAGATATAGTAACCTTCCATATACAGTACAAGCTGCCCAAAATCACAGTTTTTTTTGCTTGGGTTGCATTTTGCTTACCTAGTCAACTTATTTCACACATATTATCAAAATTGGTTTCAATGAGATATTTTCATAATCCATGTTTATATTTCCTAGCATTTAATTCCGCTAATCTGAATTGTTCCATCTCAGAATCTCGCTTATTCTGTGTCTTCCATCTCAGAATACATTTTTCCTCCCTGTTTTGTGTTTTGTTAATATCAAAATGGTTTACCAACAAAACAAAATATTTACTAACAAACCAAAATATCGGTAAAATTTGTAAACCAAAATTAAATATTTGTATGAGAAAATGTTGTTGCTATAACTTTTACAGTATTTTTATAAGTAACTACAACAAATAATAGTTTTCAAATATTGATATTCAAATATAATTTAATAATAGCAATATTCTATGAGTTTACAGTAGGTTTTTAGTTTTTTTCACGTTCAAGGTTTTTGGTTGACTTTCCAGCTTTTAACAGTTTTGTTGAATCGTGGAGAAGATTTATTATTATGATTCATTTTATAGAGATTGATCAATCCTGAACTTTATTGTTTAGATGCACCAATTTCTTATTGCATGCTCCCCTGATACGTTATTGCATGGTCCTACTTTATTATAATTTTTATCTTTATTATTGATTTTATCTTTGATCATAATTTTCAATAACTTTTTAGAGTATTTCTTCAGGCCAAGTTCACACTGTCACAAAATTATGAGAAAAATTGTATTAGTTTCTTCCAACAGAAATGTCGCAACGATTGGCACAAGTGTGTAGAAAAGAAAGTTTAGTACTCATAGACATAAAATGTTTTTTGCATGTCTTCTTCTTATAAAAATTACTCTTAGCTTTTGCAGATGGCACTCGATTATTATGAAATTTCTTGCCAGTGTTTGTACAGTTAATGTGTTATTTCTATCGATAGTCATTGGACTGAGTTACTTGTGCCAGATCGATCCTGAGCAATGAAAAAAATGCTGTGAAGGTTGGAAACCAACAACCAGCTGGCTTTGGTCGTTGGGCTATTGATTGATGATCCTGGCTAAAGAATCAGCCGGTCTCAGTAACAAGGCTATATAATATGGCATCTCACTTGTTTGACACAATTGGGGTAGTTAAAAGAAGGCAAAATGATGGTCACCAAATTTGATAATATTGTAAGGTAAACCTGCAGTTGGAGAAGTGGTGGCAAATGGGGTGAAACCACTGGTGAAACAGCTGATCGTGATGGACATAGTCTGACTAAACGTGTTGGCTTAAACAGCTGATTGTGATGGGTGCAGTCTAACTAAATGTGTTGGCTTAAACAGCTGATCGTGATGGGCGTAGTCTGACTAAACGTGTTGGCTTAAACAGCTGATCGTGATGGGTGCAGTCTGACTAACTAAATGTGTTGGCTTAAACAGCTGAACGTGATGGGTGCAGTCTAACTAAACGTGTTGGCTTAAACAGGAGTTTCAAATTCGAGAATGAGGTTTAGTTTAAGACTGATAGGAATTGTGACACTAAATTTACAAGTTCGTACATCTCTTAATCACTTCACTGTATAAGATGCCGACTCAACTAGAACATACTTTAAGGTGTATGTAAATGAATGCTAGTGTAGGGTGAGATGCCTTGTGTGGCCTTGTTACTGAGTAAGACTGACAGATTCTTTAGCCAGGATCGTTAATTAACACGTTCGCTGCGGCCCACCAATGGCGGGCGTACGCCGAGCACGGCAGCGAACTAGATTGGCACAGACAAATTCAATTATTTCGGTCTGATGAATCACAAAACAGCGGTGCGGTGATGTGCTGCATTTCCACGAGACTGGACGTAGTTCGCTGAAACACCCACAGGTAGCAGCACTGCCTGGGTACTAGCCATTTCCCTTGTAATGTCAATTACAGGGAGAATATCCCAGAAATATGGGGCAAAAACTGGTTTTTTGTCCCTTATGAACGGGAATTTTACGGGGAAATTTACTACCAACCTACACCAAAATAAAGCTCGCATTCCTAGCTAAAACGCTGACATAAAATACCCGTCCTCACCAAAGTGCTGCCAGCACGAGACCAAATGGAACTTGCATGTAGACAGAGCGCCTTGTGGCGCTCTCAGAGCGCGACGTTGTTCTGCCGAGCGCCACATGGCGCTCGCCGCAGCGAACGTGTTAATAGCCCAATAACCATTGGCAGCTGGATCTGGTACTAAACCTTCACAATATTTTCTCAAGATTCCTTTCAAAATTGTCTTGAAGGTACCTTGAAGATACTTTTCTTTATTGTCTTGTATACCTTTCAAGATCTTGCTCAGGATCGATCTGACGAACTACAGATTATGAAGCGAGCACGCTAACCACTGTGCTACCCAGCCATTCTCTCGTACTTAATTCATATTCACCTTGAAATAAGCCTTACTGTCTTAGAAAGTGATTACCTTTTTAGTCAATTTTTTCGTTTAAACCAGTCAACTGGGAGTCTTATGTTATTTTCATAGAGAATTTGGACTTAATTTATTTTCTGCGCAGGTCCACGAGCTGGAGAAGGCCAAGCGAGTGCTGGAGTCGCAGCTGGCCGAGCAGAAGGCCCAGAACGAGGAGTTGGAGGATGAGCTGCAGATGACCGAGGACGCCAAGCTGCGGCTGGAGGTCAACATGCAGGCGCTGCGGACACAGTTCGAGCGCGACCTGCAGGTGGGTGGAGTGCAGCATACCTACGATTGTATGAACTCTTACTAACCGGATTTGGATTATCTGGACTATAGTAATTTGTTTTTCTGATTTTGTGGATCAGACTTATCCGGATTATCCAAACTCTAATCATTCAAAACTCGGACTATCCGGACTCTAATTACTCTGATTACTCTAATCAACCGGATCCCGGATTATCCGGACTTAAATCATCCGGATTCTACATTATCTGGACTTTGAATCATCCAGATTTCGTATAATAATAATAATAATATCTTTATTGTCGTTTAACACATATTACAGTATAATGGACAACGTCAAAATCTACACTAATAAACTGTTCTTAAGCAAAACAAAAATTAAATGGAAACTTATATATTAATTGGATCAAATTCCAAAAATTCTTCAATAGAATAAATACCCTGGTCCAGGAGCCACTCAGACAATCTGTTCTTAAATTTGGTTAAACTCTGATTCTGAAAATTAGCAGGCAATTTGTTATAAACAACTTTTTTATTAGCATATTACGTTTTGTTATTACTTACGGGATGTAATAAAAGACTTCTTACAACACTTAAGATACAACTTATCTTAAGTGTTGTAAGACGTCTTTTATTACATCCCGTAAATTTGTTACACAACTTTATTTAGAGAAATTTGTGGCTTTTGATAGATTTGGTCAGTCTTACTGCTGGAGTTTCTAACTGATCACATTTTCTAATATTATAACTGTGTAATTCATTGTGTTTAATAAAACTAGATATATTTTCTCTAACAAACAATATATTGTAAAAAATAAAGATACTGGGCAAAGTCATAATTCTATGTTTAATAAAAAAAGACTTGCAAGTGCTTCTGCTTGGAATATCAAACATATTCTCAGTGGTTTTTTTGCCAAATGAAGACCTTCTTGGCTCCTACACTATTTTCCCATAAGATGTTTCCATAGAGAAATGAAAATGGAAAAAACTGTGATAGGTGGTATTATTCAGACCCGAATCATTTGGACTCAACCGGATTCTGGATTATTCGGACTATGTAGCATGAATTGAATGCTTCACACTTCAATTCCAAAATTGAAAGTCATGGTTATCACACTAGACATAAACACTTACTACAAATACCAGCACACAAGTCATCATCTTTTGAAAAATCAGTTCTATACACAGGTAGCAAATTTTATAATAAACTCCCTCAGAGTATCAAAAACATTTCCAATATAACAAAATTCAAAGCAGAAGTGACAAAGTATTTAAAAACAAAGTACTTTTATAGTGTCAATGATTACCTTAACAGCCTGTCATTATAGTTATAAATTTTATTTTGGTTTTTAGCATTATTTGTTGACGGGTGACTTTTGTTTGTTTTAATTGTACTGTTTATTTACATTTTGATTGATCATCGAATGTATTGTATATATTGTTAGGTCTATGTATTTTAGTATAAGGAAACTTTGACAATTTCACCTGTCTAAGGGAAATTCCCTATAATAGATGTTATGTGATGTAATAAATAAATAAATAAATAAAAAATAAATAAATATGGTTCTGGGTTATCTGGACCAGAATCATGGAGTTAGTGATTGGGATTGTATCAGTTGAAATATTCTAGTAACAGAGCATGTTATAGCGTAACCTGATAGTGTTTGGGGATTTTGTATATTTGAAGAGATTTGATTTAATCAGTCCCCTGAATAATAATAATCAAATTTGAGTCTAATTTTTAGTTGAATTTTAAAAATATGATTAATGGTTTTAGTTTACACTCTGCATATGTGTTGTACACTTAAATGTTACAAGTATTTGTGTGATATGAGTAATTTGGTTTATAAAATTAAATACGTAAATTAATGGATGAAATAATATAAATCAATGTTATTATCAGGTTTTACTTTCTCAAAATCCTTCAAAACGTAGAACAGTCAAGGGAATTTCTAAATCTAGAGATTCTGACAAAGTAATTTAACTTTTCTCTGTCCGGCAGGCGAAGGAGGAGTCGTGCGAGGAGAAGCGCCGAGGGCTGCTGAAGCAGTTGCGAGACGTGGAAGCGGAACTGGAGGACGAGAGGAAGCAGAGGGCGACCGCCTCCGCGGCCAAGAAGAAGTTGGAGGGCGACCTGAAAGATCTGGAGCAGCAGCTGGACATGCACAACAAGCTGAAGGACGACGCGCTCAAACAGCTGAAGAAACTGCAGGTCTGTAGTAGGGGACAGTTGTGATGGCGGTTCGGGGGAGGATTGGAGGGAAGTTGTGACAAGTTGGGGGGCAACAGTAACGAGACTTAGAAACCTAGTAGTAAAATCAACTGAGGGAGGTGAACGGTTAAGGGCCATTGAAAAGCAGGTAGAAGTAAGAATGGATTTAAATCAGATATCTAGTGAAAGAAGGGGAAAACCAGTAAATTTGGGGATTAGTCAGGAATTAGAGGAAAGCCAGGGTAGACAAAACAAGTCAACTTAGAAGACAAATGTAGGAACATTTATTACAAGTGAAGGAGTCATTAAAATAAAATTACTTTTATGGCAAACCATAGCAATTATGTTACTCAAAATTAACATCAGGAAATGGGGCAGTAGACGTGGAAAATGGGAAAAATCTAGCAATCCTGATTTACATTTAGCTCTTGGATTAACCTAAATTTTATACACTTGTATACTCTGTATAATTGGCAAGGTTTTAAACTATTTAAAATTTGGATTTTCTTTAAAAATAAATTGTTGTATTCACATCAAAAAAGTATGATATCAATTATAGTTTCATCATTTCAATAAAACCTTGGCAGACTCATCGCAACATTATAGACTCGTAGATTTGGTAGTTTTCGAACTCGGTTCACTCCTTGGTTGGTTGTCAAAATGTTGGAAATCGTATTCCCAATTGACTTTGACACTCTGCGTTGTAGACCCAGCTGAAGGACACCACCAGAGACGCGGAGGAGGCGAGAGCCGCGAGGGACGAGATCGCGGCCACAATGAAGGAGACGGACCGCCGGCTCAAGTCTCTGGAGGCGGAGTTGTTGCAACTGCAGGAGGAGCTGGCGTCGAGCGAGAGGAACAGGAGAGCCGCGGAGACGGAGCGGGACGAACTACAGGAGGAGATAAACAGCAACGCAAACAAGGGGTGAGTGGGGAGGGGGGTGTGGCTAGTCCTGGAAATATCATAATTTCCCAGGAGCACGGGAGAACAACTCTAGGAAGTTGTTATTTTGAAGAAGCTCCAGAGAGAACCAGGCGCTTTGAATTAGATGATGCTAACTTAGACCCATAGCAAATTTGAGTTTCTCACAAAAAATAATCTAAGATAAAAATCAGCAGTCAACCAATCTGATATAAAACTACTTTGCAACACTGACGGTTAATTCTCTTGGCTCAAATGTCAACATCAGAATTGTTCAGTCCCAATAATAACTGGAATTTTCCACTTAAAACACGTGAACGTGGAATGTTTCCATTCCATTGTCTGAACCTAAAATGTTTATGGAGGCCTACCTGAAATTGTCAGGGGTTTTATGCAAATTTAAAGAAGTTACAGAATTTTTGTAAATTTTTTAGATGAGTTAAGGTTAGGAATAATTGACTATTATGCCCAAGAAATTAAGTAATACATGTAACATTTAATAAGTAGCATGTTTAGCAATGTTTGCACTTTGCATGTAGTACCAGTGCCCTGCCATTTTCAGTAAGGTTTGTTCTATCGTATTCATTGACGTTTCTTCTGACATATCCAGTAATGTTTGTGCCTCAGTATCCAGTAAAGTTATGTCCCATCATATCATATTACATTTGTATAATTTATTTTTCTATGTTCAGTAACGTTGTTGTGCAGTACCAGCAACTGAACGTTTTTACCCAAGAAATGTTTGTTCTTCCATTTCTAGTAATGGTTTTTCCCCTTCTCAAAGTAACCTTTAACCTCTGTCCCTCTGTATCCAATAACATGTGTCCCACCCTACCGAGTAAACTGTGTCCCCTGTATCCAGTAACCCCTGTCCCACTTACACTATCCAGTAACGTTTGTCCTCCCACCGTATCCAGTAACATTGTCCAGTAACGTCGTCTGTTGTGCTGCAGCACGCTGTTGGCTGATGAGAAGCGCAGACTGGAGGCTCGCATCTCCACGCTGGAGGAGGACCTGGACACTGAGCAGAGCAACACGGAGGCGCTCATGGACCGCATGCGGAAGACACAGCTGCAGCTGGAGCAGATCACCACCGGTGGGTGGCTGTAGTGTGGAGGGGGAGGGGGAGGTTGTAGTGTGTGTAGGGGAGGCTGTTGTGAGGATTGGAGGAGGGGAAGATGTAGTGTGGCAGGGGGAAGGGGAAGGCTGTTGTTTGGAGGGGGGAGAGAGATTTGGGATGATTTACCTTATGGAAATTCCAGGAAACAAGGGAAATTATTTTTCATGGTTCATACTTTCGGGAGAGTCAGGAAGAGACAAGGAATTTGAAAATGGTCAGGGAAAAAGATGGAAAAATGCTGAAACTTTTGTAAAATACCTGGTATTTTATACAAGTCGGGGAAAGTTTTTGATTTAATTAAACACAAATAAATACTGTGTAAAAATCAAAACTTATTCGATATTTGTTAAATCGGTTTTAACTATCGACGTTTTGATGTTACAACGATCACAGCACAATGTCTTTCGAAGACACTTTTCATAAATAGCGTATTCAGTTTATGTTTGGTTTCCTCAAATGTGTTTGTCTAGAAAATATTTAAGAACGGAACTACCGGTCTGAGAGACTGAGAGCACCATGCATTGAGTTAAACAAAAGTTGGCCTCGCAGATCGGTGTTCCATTTTACAAATTTGTAATTTAGTTTTGCTTTTAATTGTTTTTATTAGTCCTAATATGTAATTGTGTAAAGGAAACAAATTATAAACTCTTGTCTGCTCAAGTTTCTGAAGCTATCGGACGACCAATAAGGCTAAATTTTGGAAAATTCATAGGCGATTTGACTGGGAAGAACCCAACCAAGTCTGATTGTTTTTGCCTTTATTGTTCTAAAAAAGGACCAAACAAAACAATGTCAAAACTAAAAAATTAAGTAGTAAACAATAAATATAATTCCCACACACAAAAATCAAATTTGCTAAAGTCGACTGGTGTTAGCAGAGCTGGCGGCTGAGAGGTCGCAGACACAGAAGCTGGAGTCGACCAGGATGCTGTTGGAGAGACAGAACAAGGAGTTGAAGGCCAAGCTGTCTGAACTGGAGACGAGCCAGCGCAGCAAGACCAAGGCCACGATACTGTCGCTGGAGACCAAGATAAACAACTTGGAGGAGCAGCTGGAGGCAGAGGCCAAGTGAGTGGGGGGGAGGGGGAGTTGGGGGGAGATGAAGGGAATGTGGGGTGAGGTGGGGAACTGTCGGGCAATGTGGAGAAAAGTCAGGGGAATTTCTGTTGAATGAGGTAAAAGTCGAGAGGATTTATGTTAATAAAGGGGAAATTTATATTTGTGAGGGGGAAAATGAGAAATGGTGTGATTGGCAAATGGGAAAGGGTGGGGGTAATTTATATTTGTGAGTAGGCAAAGTCTGGGGAATCTTACCATTAGTGATGGAAGAGTCAAGGGAATGGATGGTGATCAAGGGGGAAAGTCAGGACATTTCTTTTTGTACAAGAGAAAGTGAGAGATTCTTTTATTTGTAAATGGAAAGTTGGAATATTTTTGTATTTTCTGAAGGGGAATGATCAAAGAATTTATTCTTGTTAAGGTACTAAAAGTCAAGAATTTTCCAAATGTACAAGGATAAGGTAGAATTGTCAATTTGGAAAAAACCAGTGGATATTTTTGAAATGAACCAGGGAATTTGTATTTGTAATAGGTAGTCAGGGAATTCTCTGTTTAGGAGAAAAAAATTTTGATATTTAGTTGAGTAATGTAAGTTTTGTAGATGTTTCATAATATAAAAAATAGTGTAGCCTATTATAAATATTTTAATTTGGAAAAAAGAGTGAAACAGTTTGAAAACATTGAAAGTCAAGAAGTAAAATTGGGTTATAAAATTGTTAATGTCTGGAATCTAAGGGACATTTTAAGGAATGTTATAGTCTCAATAATTAGCTGTAATCTAAATTTTTAAGATGTTCCCTCTAGGTCTATTGAAGCTATACAGCTCAGAGAAACCTATCCATTCAAAAACAACCTTGTGATTAAGCAAGGTATCAAATTTAAATTATTTTCTTAACAGTTTCTAACTTGCAAATTCAAGTAGCGGTGGATTACATTTTTTTTTTATAAATGATAATCAAAGTTGTACATGTACTGAAAACAGGAAGTGAATTAATGTCAGACGATCTGAATACTGAGAGCAAAGTGGCAAATGAAGACTCTTTGAATTGTCTTAGGGAACGGCTGATGCAACAAAAGTCGAACCGGAAACTGGACAAGAAACTGAAGGAGTTGTTGATGCAGCTGGACGACGAGAGGAGACACGCCGACCAGTACAAGGACCAGGTGGAGAAGGTGGGTGTCGAGGGGAGGGAGAACCATTACTACTGCTAATGGTGTAGTAATATTAGCAGTATTTTAGACTTAACAGATTTGCACAGCATCTTCTGAGGATCTTCCTCACCTATAAAGATATTTCTGGCTTCACCTCTGAATACCGCTCAAAAGTTTTTGTTTTTTACAGTTTTGTTCATAGTATATTTTTTTTCATTTGTAGTGGCTAAATTTGTACTGAAGCTTTAATGTGAAATTACCAATCACGCCAAATATTTCTTCAGTAAAATGTCCTTGAAACACCAAACTCTGCAAAGTAGCTTTCATCTAATAGCTGTTTACGGTTCCGCAGATCAACGTGAGAGTGAAGGTGCTGAAGCGGCAGCTGGATGAGGCCGAGGAGGAGAACAGCCGAGAGAAGATCCAGAAGAGGAAGGTGCAGCGGGACCTGGAGGACCTACTGGAGTCCAACGATGTGCTGCAGCGCGAGAACAACAACCTCAAGAAGAAGCTCAGGTACGATGTGATACTAGGTACTGGTGTAGCGGTTGCGGGATATTAGCGGCGTGCTGCGCGAGAACAACAGCCTCAAGAAGAAGCTTAGATACGATGCGATACGATATTAGGTACTTGCCGTAGCAATTGTGGGAAAGTAATAGTTGCGAAAACCTAGTATCTGATATTAGGACACTGCAGCGCGAGAACAACAATCTCAAGAAAAAGCTCAGGTACGATGCGATAGGTATCTGGCGAAGCAGTTGCAGAGACCTAGTATCAGATGGGAGGTGGTCTGGAATATCACAGAGACTAAGGATATGCTGTATTAGATATGTTATGATACTAGTTACTCCCGTATTAGTTGCAGAAAAATATTAGTTTTGAAAACCTAATATCAGTGTGAGGAATATCACAGGGACTAGGGATGTGCCGTGTTAGATATTATGATACTAGTTACTCCCGTATCAGCTGCGGGATAAATTTTGGATTGAAAATGTGAGTCAAAGTATGAATAACAATGCTTAACCCTTAAAGGGTTACCGACGGATATATCCGTCTATTTCGTGTTCCCTTCCGTCTATTACTTAAATTTTTCCAGGATAAAGATGGATATATCCACCTAAAATAACAAACACAAAAACGATAGCTACTTATTTGTTGTTTGTATAACCGTGTCAATTATTTGACATGTACATCATTGTTTAAAGCATTCAGTTTTGTAAAAAAAATATTAATCTAGATTATTTTAAAAATCTGTTATTTAATTTTTACTTAATTTATAAAAATTATTTCGGCTAAAAAATAAGTATATATATAGTTATTAGCCCAATTACAAAAATACAAACATAAAATCAAAAATTTGTTTTGGCACCTATACCATAAAATAAGTAAGCTCAGCGTCACTTAATAATTCAGCCCTCTAAGGGTTAAGGACATGAAAAATAAATGTAACGTTTGGTATAACTTTCTTCGGCTTTGAACAACAGGACATCTTGCATTCATTCTCAGAAGTTGCCTAGCGAACTTCAAGATACTAGTAAATTTATCAGTTTATTTAGTTTTAATGTTTTTAATTTTTTAATGTTTCTTAATTTTATTTCTTACTACAGTAGAGTCTCACAAACTCGACTCCCGATAACTCGACACTCTGGGAAACTCGACACCTCATTTATTATACAGTACATGTATTACAGGACTATATATTTTGGAAACGAGGACAATTAGTTATTAATTCTAAATTTTTAAGTATTTATCTAATTTTTATATTTTTCTTAAGTTTGTAATACAGTATCATTATACATTTGTACTATAATGTGTTTAAGTAAAATCTAATTCAGTACACAATTTATAGCTAAATAATATGTTTTCCTCCCCTCCCAATGTAATTCTGGATAACTCGACATTCCACAAACTCGACAGGGTCGTAGTCCACATTGTGTCGAGTTTGTGAGACTCCACTGTATTTTGCTATTTGTCCATCACCCCAAAACAAATTATATAATCCAATGAATAACCTTTAACTATTTTTGAGATTTGGGTTTTAACAACCGCAAGTGCAACAAGTTTTCAGACTTTTTCAACGTTTGTTCTAGTTAAGTTTTACTCCTTATTTCAATAACTTTAAATACATTCTCTAAAAAATAAAGTACACTAGGTATATGTGGGTGGAATGAGGTAATTTTCATCATAATCACTGAACGAGTTGGCAATACCGTCTGCAGTCAGCTGATATTGCAAACATGTGTTTTTATCCAGTAATATCCCAGAATCCCCACCAGTTGTGTCCAAAGAACTGGTGCGCCAGACGGCCAACAAACTGCGGAGAATTTCTTGCCCTGCAATTAGGTATTGGACGGTCACGTTCGTCTGTGTGGAAGTTTTAAACTAACATTTTGTTTACCAGTACAATATTATGGAGAGTGATATTTTCTTACAGTTTAGTAGTTCTAATTGCATTTTTCAGCAGCTTTTTTACAGGATAATTTACTGTCATTTATTACCGATACTTTAAGGCCAAAATATACTTTAGTGTGATCTCAATGTAATAATTTAAAATGTTTTAGTACATGTAAAATTTGTATCAAAGAAAGTGCCATACTACGTGGCACAAATTTTGCTTCCATTCTTCATTTCACTTCTCAACTTATAAATTGTATTATTTCATATTTCAGTTGTATACTTTAAATTTAAATGATTTTAACTTAACAGCAGAACCTTTAAGTATATTTTTCAATAGCCTTCAAGTTGTTTTATTCTTCAGGTTCGCCAACCGATTGAATGGTTTTAATAATAACAAGTTGCAGACATTCTTGTGTCAGAACTGGTGTTTTAAGTTTTTTTCCACTGTGAAACATCTTTCAGCTAGTTTTAACTTTTTCCAGATTTTACCAAAAGTCCGTTTTTTCCTCCGTCAAAATAAAACTAGCTTTGAAAAGGTGCGTTTTGAATTTTGCTGTTGAATATTTTCGTAACAAATCACCTCACAAAATCCGGGACCTTGCACATAAGTTGGTTGTTTACGACTAATTCTCTATTGGCATTTAATGTAACCGTTAATTTTACTAAAGTGGTAAAGCATTAACTGTTCAGAGTTTTCAATCGAGTTCGACGCATGGATGTCTGCAACATCGTTTGAGCATGGTGTTAACGTTTGGTCGATTTACAAATCGGGATTTGATGTTTTGATGCGATTGCTCGTGACTCGTTTGGTATTTAATATGCATCACCCATTGAGGCAAGTCATTGTAGTGAACTTTTGGATTTCATATAACCTAAGTAAAAATTTAATTTGTCTTGAGAATTAACCCAAAAATAATTTAAAATTATAATTTTGAATGATGTTTTTGTTGATATGCACGATAGCTGTAAGTTTGTTTTTTTTTGTTGTTTTGGGCCAAAACTGCTAAATGGTTAGGTTTTCATGGTCCATTATCGAGTTAGGATTTGATTGTAAAAAATACCTCAAATCAGTTTCATATTATTTTCGAAGAAAAATGAATTCTTGGTTTGTCAACCACTTTTTGCTTTTTTCAACCTGCCAAACTTTTTGTAGCCTACGGTGACCAAATATGAATTTTTTGCAGTGGGATCCAAATAAGTTGCAATTCATCTTTAGCTGCTTTATAGATATCAACATTTAACATATTTTACTTTCATTAGCAAAGAGACAAGGAAACTTCAACTGATACTCGAATACTATCCCGATATTGGCTGATGCATTTACTCCATCGGTGAACGAAACAAGGGCCACTGTTTTAGTCACTAGCGCCGTTAAAGAGAAGCTAACTAAGATTCAAAGAAATTAGATTTTGATGCAACCCATCCAGAATATTAAGGCATCGATATAAGATTTAATACCAAATTAGCACTAATGTAGTATAATACACATGCCAGTTTGAAATCAGTATTTCACGTGGTTCCTAAGATTTGCTGCATTGATTTAAAATCACATGAGGGCAGACAAACGGAAAACGGAGCGATTCAGAAAAAGTTGATACAAAATTTTGTTCTCTTTTTGGTGAGTTCCAAATCCTGCATTTGTGCCATACTCTCGCGGGGCAGGGATTCCCACCATTGAGTTTCCCTCCATTGTCACGTTCCTCTCGTGTTCTAGGGGCGTATCCAGCGTGGGTCTGTCGCGGCTCACGTCGTCCAAGCGCGGTTCAGTGCCGGCGGACGACAGCTCCAGCGTCAACAACACGGCCGAGGACTCGATAGATGAGGACGAGACGCCTGCCTCATAAAACTGTGAGTAGCGGCTCGCTAGGACGAGTGAGGGATATTTTGTCAACCAAGCGAATATCTTCTTAAAATGTTTCTGTGTAAGTGACTATCACTTAAGCCAGTCAACTGAAAATACACAATTCTTGAAATATTTCACGGTCACTGATTAATATTTCAATCAAAGAGAGAAAATCTCTGAGGTTGTGGGCAGTGCAGCAGTGTTGCCAACATGTCACTAAAACATGTTTATAAATAAATACCCAAAAATGGATAAAAATGTTTATGTATTAAGTAGGTATTTATGTATAAACATGTTATAGTGACATTATTACGTTGGCAATACTGCTTTATGAACCCTCAGTGACTTTCTCTCTCCCCTTGTGATTGAAAAGTGGTCAGTGACCATGAAATATTCCAAGAGATTGTAAATTTTCTTTTCAGATTGTGCTGTTTTAAGGTAAGCCTGCTCTCCCTATCAAACATAAATTACCAACCTCGCCTAAAGCCCTTTCAAAAGTACCTTTCTATGTAATTAGATATACTGATAACTAATTGGTATAACATTTTGGTAAATGTCTTTCAAAACATGTGAATAAGTTACAGAAGCTAATACCTTTGCAAAGTAAACAAACATTTTTCAAAGAAGAAATTAAAATTGAAGTAAGTGAACATCGGATTGAGTACGCTTATATCCCTGCAAGAAACAAAATATTTTGTCCAGTATGAGTATCCTCAGTGACTTGCTAAGGTATCAAATCCACAGTCAAATTTATCAATCATATCCTAACCTTGAACTCCATAAAATATACCTGACTGTTGGAACTTGTTTAGCACCCTTAGCTTAAAATTAGTAAAGATTCATTGCCGAAATAGTAATAATTTTGGGGATGAGGGAAAATATAAAATTAGCTAGTTTTTACTTATTTTGTGAATTTCTCGAAACTTTAGAACAGTTGTCACGAGAGGCGCGAAAGGTAGACCTCAACAACTCCCTCCTGCATCATGCACTACTGCCCCACACAGCGTACTACAGCACAGCAACCTTTCCTCAGATTAGGTGGATCACCCTGCGTCGGCAACCACTGTCCACCTGCTTGGTCCCAGCTTCAGCTGTACCAGACGGCACTCCGACGGGTGGAGAGAGGTCGACCAACGCCGCCTCAGATCAACCTACACAGCATCGGAACTGGTGCCATCGCTGACTTAAGGACCAACTTCAACCCCGAGCTACAAGATGACGACTGGTGGTGGGTGTGGCTCCCTGGCACAATGACGTCCGGCAGCCGACATCCCCTCTCTCCTGCCTCGTCCGTCCCAGTGAACTGCTGCTGCCACTTCAGAGCTTCCACCCCTCCCGAGACTTCTCAGGGGCTCCTACAGGATTAACCCGGAGTCCGAGCTCCCCGACCCTGGCTGCCTGTTTGTCCTCCTGTCCACGATGGTGAGTGGCTTCCCAATACAACCTGTTAGATTAAGCACAACAATATTTCACTTCTGGCTCCTGGTACAAAGTGTTGCACGTTGTTTTATGATCTAACTAGCTTTCAACTTGGCTGGGAGATGCTCTCAGAGCTCCCTAACCCTGTGATGCGTCATCAAGATGGCAGACTTGAAATATTACTAATAGGTGTGCCGTGGCTATTGGCCTTTTTTTACAGTGTGCCGTAGGTTAAGAAGTTTGGGAATCACTGGTTTAAAACATACACTGTAATATTTCCAGTATGCCATCTTGATGACGCATCACAGGGTTAGGGAGCTCTGAGAGCATCTCCCAGCCAAGTTGAAAGCTAGTTAGATCATAAAACAACGTGCAACACTTTGTACCAGGAGCCAGAAGTGAAATATTGTTGTGCTTAATCTAACAGGTTGTATTGGGAAGCCACTCACCATCGTGGACAGGAGGACGAACAGGCAGCCAGGGTCGGGGAGCTCGGACTCCGGGTTGATCCTGTAGGAGCCCCTGAGAAGTCCCGGGAGGGGTGGAAGCTCTCGAGTGGCAGCAGCAGTTCACTGGGACGGACGAGGCAGGAGAGAGGGGATGTCGGCTGCCGGACGTCATTGTGCCAGGGAGCCACAGGTCCCACCACCAGTCGTCATCTTGTAGCTCGGGGCTTGAAGTTGGTCCAGAAGTCAGCGACGGCACCAGTTCCGATGCTGTGTAGGTTGATCTGAGGCGGCGTTGGTCGACCTCTCTCCACCCGTCGGAGTGCCGTCTGGAGATACAGGTGAAGAAGGGACCAAGCAGGTGGACAGTGGTTGCAGACGCAGGGTGATCCACCTGACCTGAGGAGAGGTTGCTGTAGTACGCTGTGTTGTGTAATTGTGTTTATTACACTATTAGTGTGGTGTAATTGTGTTTATTACACTATTAGTGTGTTGTGCTATCAGTAGGATGCCTGCTTGTCCCGCCCACAACCCAGTCCACCCGTTCGACCCGCCACCCGTTTTACTCACCCGTTGTTTCGTCTGTTGCAGGTGGAGCGTGACTCTACTGGAACATTCCCAGCGGCGACGGAACTTTTTTTAACTAATTTTATTATTTATACAAAGTAACCGCGAAATGCCTTAACCGTTGAAGCGACCGGGTCACTTCAACGCTTACGACGTCACAGTTACGTTTATACACCTGTACAGTCGAAAAATACCTTTTTATCGCATTGTAATCGTATTTTTAATATCGAATTGTGTCATAATATTTAATTTAATTAAGTCTATTTACATTTATTAAATTATATACACTGCGGACGCCTTTGGATATTTTGTATGTCCGCACTGTATTGTATACTAACCCGAGGAACGTGTGAGTGCGTGTGTGCGAGTGTATAGTCGAGAGTGAGTGTGTACATATAGAGCACTAACGCAGGTAACGGTAATATAGCAGGTCTTGATACTTATCTTTGTATTGGGCAAAAATAAAATGAGATGGAATTTATTTAAATTCTACCGTTTTCATTTTTATTTCCCCCGTTCCCAACAGTGTGTGGAGATTCACTCTTACTAGTTAATGTAGAATACTACAGCTTTTGTTCTCAATCACAATCCTATTAGTGTAATTTTTTATTTAATACCAAAAACTCACCTGATTGTTGCTACATTATCTAATCGGTGTCTTTTCTTACTCCTTGTGGTCCAATGAAAAATATAGGAAAACTAGTATTGAAAACGGATGAGATTTTGTCATTACAACATTACAAATGAACCTTTACTAATAACGGGATGTAATTAAATAAGTCTTGTAACACAAAATATTTACAGTAAATACATTTAAGTGTTGTAATACATATATTTGATTACATCCCGTTGTTAAATCAACAAGCAAAATGCTAGCAAACAAATTGTCTACATGAATAAGTAAAACAATGCAACACTTTCTACTAGGATCCCACACGGTCTTCCAAATCAGTATTTAGAGTGTCATTGAAATTTCTTGAACTAAGTGTGGAAAATAATTCTTCAAGTAAAAGATATTATCCAAACATAGGGTATATCTCGCTTTGTTTCCCGATAGTGTGTCTTTAAGAATTTAAACAATACGTCATATCTTCTTAAGAACCAGCTGAGGTACTGAATTTGTCTTGTCTGATATTTGTTTTAAGGCTAATTTGGTATTGAGATTGACGTTTCCAGCTTTTGGCCGCCAAATTGAAAAGATAAAAGCTGAAACCATCAAACTCCAAATTACCAAATTAGCCTTAAACTATAATAATACAGCCAAGTTTCAACCCAGTATCTCAGGTGGTTTCTAGGTATAACTTTTTGTGTAAACACTAAGAAACGCACAGATGGCAACCGAGTGAGATAGGCCCCATGTTAATATAAACACTTTTACTTGGTTTGACCCATGAAATAATTTTTAAAAAATAATCTGCATAATACATGAGTGAAACATCATTGTAATATAGCACGAGCTAGCGAAGAAATCGGGAATGGATCCAACCACAGAATGACCCTGGGAACTGCGTTACCGCCTGTGAAGACTGTGAACTGCGTTACCGCCTGTGAAGACTGTGAACTGTGTGAAGACGTCACCATAGTCTAATATAACCATAGGGTAGACAGTCGTGAAACTCATACGTGAGTAAATGTGTTGCACAGAACTCACGAGCGATTCTGGCGGTTGGCGGCACAAACAGGCTAGTTATGTCCTGTTTCTGAGCCAACATTTTGGATAGGTGAGTTTCCCGACCGTGTATACTAGACTGCGCTGTCTTCTGTCACTGTGCGAGTAGACATGGCACTGGTTGTAGTCTGCTACGAGCGCTTGTGAGACGCTCCATTCCCGGGCAACAACTAAGGTAGCTGAGTTTTTCGACTGTCTAACCTATAGTTACATTAGACTGTGACGTTCCTTGGGCCAACACTTTTGGTAGGTAAGGGAATGTTTGCGAGATTAGAAATGCAGATAATCAATATGAGGTTAATTCAGAAACCCTCCTAGAAAAGTGAGCATTTGCTTACTTGTTCCTTACTGACTATAGAAAATAAAAAAAAAACAGTACAAAATTAAAACCTAATTTTTTTAAATATCTAATATACATTTTATAATTATACAGAACCAAACTCTTGGGATATGGAAACCAATCAATAAACGTTTGTGAGCATTCACTTTCTTTATTTGTTGGTAACATAATCTACAATTTAGATATTCGTATATATTTATGGTACTGGTTGTTTTTTATAAACCGACTATCAATTTAAATATGTTTCATTTATCGCAGTTTTATTGTACTTTAGTTTAAACAAACTATTTAAATTTTAAAATACATCGCAAACAAAATTAAATCTAAGTGTATTTTTTATAATAAAAGACATTGACAGTAAGTAATCCTGTGTAGTTCTTCGATTATAAACTTATTTTAGTTTTTAATTTCTTTCCTATAACTGCTTTGACTTGTCATTTTTCTCCCTCTCATACTAGTCAATACATTGTGGGTTAACAGGACCACTTACATAGTAGCTACTACTACATCTGTTAAGCATCACTGGTTATAATGTACGTACATAAATAATATCCGAGACATCTAAGAAGGCTGGCACTTATTTTGGGTGTGAATTATATATATTGTAATTTGATTATTAAATGGTTTATATATTCAACTTTGTATTATTGAATTTTGGTTAAGTTTTGTTGGCAATTTTCATTTTGTAAACTGTAAAGGTTTTCTAAATGTCATGTCACTGTCCAAGATACAATTCTTGCTCAACCGTTGTATTCCTGCAGCTAAAGTTATAAATTTGTCACTCAACAGCTTAACCTAATTAAAATAACTTACTATATGAACAAGCAATAGTTTAAATAACATAACATTTAGTCAACATATCTATCTAAAATGTAAAATTTAAATCTTTAAGAAACATTATAATTATTTACCATTAAATCCCATGAATTCTTTTCCTTATTGCAATATTTATTTACAACATAAATAATTATCCTACAGGTTTCCGATGACATCGCTATATCAAATAAAATTCTCTAAAAATATATACATATAGTACATAACTGGGGATGTAAACATTAAAAACTTCTTAGGCTTAGAAATATTTATACATAAACTTAAAACAAAAGTATGAGCATATTAGCACCGTAACGTGATTTATTTACTAAGATAGAATTCGCCTTAGTTATATACAGCAGAACAAAACTGTGGTGGGTTTGAACTAGGCAACTTCACATGCAACCTATAAATATATTTATATAAAATTTAACGAAATAACCACGCAAGCAACCGTAGAGCAAACTGACACACAAAAGTTGCATAAGCAACCGCCAATATCACTTTATGAAATTTAAATCTGCTGAAACTCATATTTTCCTTCAATCAATACTATTTATAAAATATTGCAGAAGCCCTAGTGCAACTGAGAGGTGAAATGTACAATCCAAACTGCTGGCTTCTCATTGCCCCGGGTTGCGTGGCCAGCTCTCTGGTGAAGTTGCCTAGTCTGGCCGTGCCTTAACACTAGAGACCGTTCTTAAACACAGTCGCAGTGAGTTGAAAAACACAGTTTGGCAAGTTACACTGTCTACCCTGTACCGCTTTGCCACCTTATCTATTTACATGTTCTGGAGGCCTATTTTTGAATCGGATGAGTGGTGAATTACATAATTTTTTTGTTATACTGCTTCAAAAACAGCTGTTTTCACAACACGTGTTGAGATGCTAAAGTTGTTCTTTTTACTTCTAGGATTAACAGGTGATGACCTCGACTCAAAAGTATCATTTTGATGATGTTTTCAATCCTAGGACTAAAAAAACATCAAAATTACACTTTTTGGTCGAGGTTATCAGCTGTTAAAGAAGAATTGAACGAATTATTCAACTTGTAAAAATTGAAAATTTGTGTAAGAGCTGTTAGTTTAGAAAATCAAGATCAATATGAAAGCCAACTTTGAATGGTAAACAAGTATTCAAAATTTAGTTTTTGTTAAATCGTTATCTTAAAATTGTTTGCATTGTGACGAAAAACATAGTTCATCACTTGGACCAAAAGTGGCTTATCAATCCTCACTCATTTTCCGACCTCAGCTCCGCCTCGGCCGTTAAACTTGAGCTTGTATCGAAAAGCGTCACTTTTGGTCCTTGTGATGAAATATACTATAACCTACTTAGGGTTTACTCTTGATAACTTCTGTCATTTCCTTCTTTTAGGAAAAAATAAGGTTATTTCTGATCAACTCGCTTGTTTTCACCAGCATTTGCCTGGTGAGTAGAAATAGATGTTGGTAAGTAACTCCGTAAACAAACCTATGAATCTATCAATGTTAAATCTGAAGTTTGATTGAAAATAATAACAAAAATCTTGTATGGATGGATATAATTCTCTGAACAGTTACCTGAACTCTGAACATAGGTGTGATTTGAAGGTTTTGAAGGTTAGTTGCCTCCCCCTATCATTTGGAGAAAATATTGTCAACTATGAAAAGTCACAATAATCACAATCACGACCACGTTTGCCCTTCCAATGAAATACGGAAATTACGCTTATGACTCTAAACTCAGAGTTCTAAATAGTATTTATGCGTTTATCTATTGATCTGGAAAAAAAAATTAGTGATTTGAGTGTTCCACCACTCACCAATTCAAAACTAGGCCCTCTCGCGCAAGGGACGCAACCTGGTTTACCGTTATTGCTTAGTCGCGCGGTCCGGTCGCGGCCGCCGCTCTCATACAGTCTCCACCTTGCCCCTCCGCCGCTCGGCCCTCGTGAAGGACGTCTCGACACTGTCGTCAGCCTCCTCCCCCACCACTCCACTGGCCGGCGCGGCGGACGCTTGCGGCTCAGTCGAAACTGACGCTAGACTTTCCCTCTGTAACAGACAGTTTGAGGTTAGTCGGCCGACTTTGGCTAACTTACTGGCGCTCACTTATACTGAACCATTGCCTATGATGACTTCTCATTACCATTGTAAAAGCTGTCCCTATTTTTGTGTGAGCCCGGATTCAAAGGGGACGTAATTACACTAATCACCAACAGAGTATACTGCTGTCAACTATTACTGATCCTCTCGGGATGGGATTAATACGACAGTTGGTGTGGCAGGAAGCAAACATACACATGCTTTCTGGGGACGAGATTTTTTACAAGTTAACGTTAATAAATAGTTGACAGCAGCACAATCTGTCGATAAGACACATCTAACTACGTCCACTTCAAATTCTGGCTAAAACTAAATTATGGGCAGCTGGGCCATTTTGCGGATGTTCGTTGTGCTTAGGTTAACCTAATTTAAAACATTTCTCTCAGTAAACCTTGAGCTCACTTACTGAGCGAGATGCTCATTGTGTTTGGGTTCCCTTAACCTAACCTATCCTAAACATTTCTCCTAGAAAATTCTCAGTTCCTTAGGCCACGGTTTCCGGGTCAGGTAGTATATGCACTGTTAGGCGAATCTAAGTTCCACATTCATCTCATTAAGTTTGGTGCATGCGATTTCCTAGACTGAGCCTCTAGTACATACTATGCAAGCGCGTCAGACTGCTTTCAGAGGGTCAGTATGAGCTACGTCTGACATAAACGTATCCTTTGCAATGGAAAGCTGACAAATTAAGCTGCGCCAAAGGCTTAAGTACCTTTTCAAACAATAACAAAGAAGAACTTTTTAAAATCGTCTTGAACAATAAAATAGTAAACCATCCAGACTACTGAAAGTAGTTTTAAGAAAGAAAAGGTACGGAATAAAATAGCTTCCTCTCTGTCTTCTCTCGTTCATTCCACACACTCATGATTGTTTGGACAGCCTGAGCAGTCGGAACATCATGTTAAAACACCCAACAACAATTTCCTATGTAAACTAATGCCCATAATCCCTGCAAAATAACTGAAACAATGTTGGCATTCACGGTGTCAGTAAGTTAAAGGCAATACAAATTACCATGCCTGGCAGGGCTTCTCGCACTCTAGTACCATAGATAGGCAAGTGCCAAAATACAAATGATATCTGATGAGGTCTATTTACGCTAGTATGTGGCTGTAAAATAGGCCGTGGCAACCGATGTTAAAAACTAGTAGAGGTAACAGAGTAAATTTGAAATTTATATCGCTGTGATAAAACTTGTGCAATCTGAAAAAAGGAGGGTTTGGAGGACCCTGTATTACGCAGTCTTGCTACGTTCCTAAGTCGCAGCACAACTACACCACATTCCGGAAACCGTAGCCTTAGCAACATGATGCTGGCTTGAGACACTTTTGCTCAGACAGTGAACAATCCCTTCCATGCCGTACATTTGATTGTTAGTGATTGTTTGTTTATTTAGCAAACTTTTACTTACCAAGTTAGTTTTTCAATATGGATAAACGCTAAATTTTACCAAAAACATATATCTTATATATTATTTCTCTCCACTGTTTTTCTGTCAGACCGCGAGATCTTCCTTACTCCTTTATCAAATTCCATGATTTACCCCTCATTTCAAAGCTTATCGTGCTGGCTATTGACGAACAATAGACCCTCGCGCTGAAAATGTACCGCTTTTCTGAAATCTGAATAATATGAAAGATAAATAAAGGGAATAGTTTGTTTTGACAGGAGCGAAAATGTAAGCAAAAGAACATCTGATCAGCTGGCAAGATTTGGTTCGCAGTGCGGAATTCCGCACACGTCGACTAGTATATTTATATATTGCTTTTTTTCAAAAATAGAGCTCAAACACATATGTAATACAAGTGCCAAAATACAAATTATATCTGATGAGGTCTATTTACGCTATGTGGCTGTAAAATAGGCCGTGGCAACCGATGTTAAAAACTAGTAGAGGTAACAGAGTAAATTTGAAATTTATATCGCTGTGATAAAACTTGTGCAATCTGAAAAAAGGAGGGTTTGGAGGACCCTGTATTACGCAGTCTTGCTACGTTCCTAAGTCGCAGCGCAACTACACCACATTCCGGAAACCGTAGCCTTAGCAACATGATGCTGGCCTGAGACACTTTTGCTCAGACAGTGAACAATCCCTTCCATGCCGTACATTTGATTGTTAGTGATTGTTTGTTTATTTAGCAAACTTTTACTTACCAAGTTAGTTTTTCAATATGGATAAACGCTAAATTTTACCAAAAACATATATCTTATATATTATTTCTCTCCACTGTTTTTCTGTCAGACCGCGAGATCTTCCTTACTCCTTTATCAAATTCCATGATTTACCCCTCATTTCAAAGCTTATCGTGCTGGCTATTGACGAACAATAGACCCTCGCGCTGAAAATGTACCGCTTTTCTGAAATCTGAATAATATGAAAGATAAATAAAGGGAATAGTTTGTTTTGACAGGAGCGAAAATGTAAGCAAAAGAACATCTGATCAGCTGGCAAGATTTGGTTCGCAGTGCGGAATTCCGCACACGTCGACTAGTATATTTATATATTGCTTTTTTTCAAAAATAGAGCTCAAACACATATGTAATACCTATAGTAAAATGAGATTTAAATAGGTACAACTAGAAAGGAGCAAATAAAAGTATACATAAAAAAATCCAAATCAATCTAAATAAAATTAATTTAAAAATAAATAGTAACAAATTCTTCTCAACAAAAACCCACTAGTTACGAGAAATGTTGTTAGTTATGACAGTAAGTGGTTTATATATACAGAAGTAAACTTACAAAAAGTGAAGAAATCCAAGAATTTATTGAAAATCGCCTTCAAACGTACTGAAAAATTCTCGTAGCAAGAACTGACGGAAAGAAACCCTTAACAAATATTAATTTAACTTTAATTTCTTTCTGTGACTTGTTCGTCACCAATATTCAAAGCAAAAATAATTTGCTGGCAATCTTAAAAAAAAAGTTAAAATCTTCTTTATATTATACGGAATGTTTCATAATAGTCATTTATGAATGTTGGTTGTTGGTATCTCAAGAGAAACCAACTCTTATTATTACACATATAACAAATTGTAATTTGTTTAAATAAGGCTTTTACATTCCACATCTAGAGAAAAATACAAATATATATACCTTCCATAAAAACAATAAAACTGCATAGCGGCTACAGTCTGTGCCTTGTAGCCTACGTTTCACCAGATCTACCCTCAGCAAGATTTTGAAAATGTTATGAAGGTTCAAAACTGGACCCATTCATAAATGATGTTTTCTGATAACAGGTAATTTCCTGAGGATATATTAGGTGGTTTAAAGTACAGACTAGACTGTTTTATATTAAATCATTAAAAATGTCAATTGATTAAAAGACACTTTTAGAAAATATTAAAATTTTCTATTTACAATGTTTTCTCCAAATTATTTTACTGTCACCGAAAACCACTTCCAAAAGCCACACCCCCCAAATTAAAATAACACGAAAGGCCTCCACACAAACCACAAAGTATATTTTAAATTAATAAACAAACACATAAAACTGACAGAGAACAACTCAAGAGTGTGAACTTTAACTATGAGTGCAAGGGTCATGCGAGTACGTACTGAAGATGGCCGGGATCGGACATTTGTACAAATATAATTTTGCTCATCTGGCGGGTTTTTCTTACTTTCTGCCAATACGTGTAAATTCCCGAGATGCTATGTTTAGTTGGTGGATTTTACGAGAATAATTTCTAGATAGCCATCACGCTACCAATCATTACTTACTTTGAAATATTGGAAAATACTGTTTCAGCCCAAGTTTGTCATCCCTCTGATAAATATGACTTAATTTTTTTCATAAGAAAAAATTGTGGGATGCCAGAGAGAAGAAGTGTGAATCAACTGTTGTCATACAGTCAAACTGTTGATAGGACAGGGACAAGTCGTCCCGAACATTATCAAGTTTGTGTGACATTTTGCAAGTCTTTCCTGTTGATTCACACTTCTTCTCAATGGGTAAGATCTCTGGCATCCCTTTCCTTTCAGTTTTATTTTCTGTATCATGGTAGAGCCACCCTCACCTAAAACCTTTTTCATAAGAGGGATATTCAAATAAATTATATTTGGTCCATAGTACTATTCAAACACGAGTTTGTTTTTGAATGATTTAATTCATGATCTATAGAGTGTATTGATGGTATCAACATTTTGGGGAAACGACACTCCGCCCTGGCCATCCCCAGTTATCACGGACGTTATCACACCTTAGCCACCATGTTCTCTAGGGGTATCTCCTCCGAGCGGGGCCTCGGCAGCTTGGGCGATCCGTCTCTCGAGGTGGCGGGGCTGTTGTGGGGCCCGGGCCCCGCTGTGGGGCCTCCACTGCCCCTGCGGCTCCGGTCGCCTTCCCCTACAAAACACAGGAACAACACCACTCACCATGGGTCTAGAGCACGCGACACTGACGACTACGTTAGCTACATCGGTACCTACAACTGCATTACATCGTTTGTATTCAGCATTGTGTACAGAAAAACAGGCTATAAAATAACTGTGGGGGTTTCAATGGTCTAGAAAAAGTTTGATGCGAAATTAAAATCAAACCTAAACAGGTACTTCAATAGTTCAATGAAGATAATCTTCCAGGTCCTACTCTTGGGGCTACCCTCACCTTGTTATTATGCTCATGGGGAGACTGATTAGTCAAATTTGTCGAAAGTTGAGCAATTCAGCTGAAATTTGGACTTAGTAAGTCTCCGCATGGGCATAACAAGGTGAGTGTTGCCCCAAAGAAGGACCAGGAAAATTGTTACCTCACCTAAAGCAAAAAAATTTGTTCAAAACTAGAAGAAAAAGATAGTAAACACTAACATGTTTCATTGTGGATACAACAGTGTCAAAGCAGTTTACAATGTTGTAAACACAGTGAAACATGTCAGCAAACAGTAAAATTCAACTTCTTCATTGGACTATTGACGGAGGTAAAGTACCCGTTTAGTTGTGATTATATAGTTCAGGGGCTAGAATGGAATTTAAAAATAAAATCTGTCCGTACTGAATTTACCTTACAGTTGAATTTGATACCATCAAATGGTATTTTGATGATATAATGTACACCCACCCCCCCGCACTTAGCACTTCACAAGTAACCTGTATGAAATTAGGAATTGAATGAAAATAAAGCACAGGTAAGGTCAGGTTCAGCATTTAAAATGTTTTAACAAGACTTGGCTTTGCTCAATGAAGCAAAACAAGTACTGTTTTGTTTTTGTTGAGTACTGTTGTACTCAATTTATCTGCTGCACAATGTCCAAAGACTGCTCTCGAGACTGGTCGACATTGGGTACAACCAAAAGAAAATTTCTAAATTTTAGAAAGTTCTTTTGACTATCCAGTGTGACCAGCTTCCCCTTCACCTTGTCTGGACTGGCTTCTTGGAATCCGAGACTCCCGGCTGAGCCTGGATACCCAGTTGCCGGACGCCATCTTCGAGCTTTGATCCATTAGACCAATGTTAACTTTGTACCTTAGTTACACCACCTGATCGTCACATACAATTTATTTAGGTATCAAATTAAAGTTTTTTCACTCCTCTAGTGAAACACAGTTAAAAATTACTTTACAAATTAAAAACAAAATGAAATTCTCTCAAGAACCACTAAACCTTTGTGTACCTCAACGAATGTGTGACAATCGGGGGAGGAGTAACGGTGCACAAAGTTAACATGGGCCTTATGGAACAAATCGACAAGAAAACGTCTGGCAACTTCCGGTGATGAAGACTATTATACCAGAGCCCTTGAAGAAATGGATCTTCCTTGCATGTCCAAAGACAAGAAAGGAAGGCTCTTACCCCAAAAATTCATAAAGCTTTTCAGGTTAGGCGCAAACTGTCCTGGGGAAGGACCCTCCCGTAGATTCGGCAAGCCAGAGGTCGGAGGGCTCCCTGGAGGGTCCCCTCGCCTGATAGGGTCAAGAGGTCACCGGGTTAGGGAGTGGATCGGCCTGGGGTTGCCCACTCTGACCCCAGCTGCTAGATAACTTGATGACTGATTCCCAACCTTTCGGAGTGACTAGCTGTCCCTCAACCACCTTCCTCATCCTTCAGATCCTTTACTTATCCCCACAATATCCCAAAGGGGGACGTGCCTAACCAGTGTGGCCTACTCAAATCTAACATCCGTTACGAAGTTTGTCAACGTAGCGGAAACACAAAGCATACTAACACTAATGATAGCAATTTACATTTCGCTTAGCAAAAAGCTTCTCAAAGCAGCTTGACATTTCAGAGTATTTACAAAACGCCTACTCACTGGATCGGACGGACTTGGGGCTGGATGTTTTTCCCGTTCTGTCACCAGCGACGCGGTGGTTGGCTAGCGGACGGGCGCAGGCGTTTCCTGTGGGACAGAAACACAATCTTGAAACGACAACTTACAGTCAATGGTTGTGTAAATACTCTAGTACTGTAATTGGTGGTATGAAAATACAGTGCAGTTTGGCTAAAAGTGTAATGTAACAGTTTTCTAACAAGTAAGGTTTATTTGGTAAAAAAGTATGATGGATGTTAAACGAACAAACTTCAGTCTTCAGTAGTAGAAGAAAGAGTATTTTTATAATAATTTATCATGTATCAATAGGCAAAACAAGATAAATATCTATGAAAATTTATGAAACATAATTCTTTCGACAGCAATTTGGGATAACCTGAACAAAAATTAAATTATATTACTGCAAGATTGCAACTGCCTACGAGGATGGTGGTTCTTCTGTTAAAAAGTTAGCAGAACTGTCATGGTATATTTTCCATTACAAAATTTGATACAACTGTTAAGAAGGGAATTGTTATGTTACAATGTTATTGCAGATAATTTTGTTCACAAGATAAGAACAACTGCCTCAAAAAAACATTCCATGGTTTCAAGGTTTCCCTTCTACAGCTGTCGAAAGGAGAATTTTTCTGCAATAAGATTGGTTGGTACAAGAGTCAAAAAGATAATTTTTCTGTAAAAAGACTGTTGAGGCTAATTTACAGGTCACAAAGTTGGTAAAACTGTCAAAAGGTAATTTTTTGTTTTGAGGGTGGTTCATCTGTCATCGGAATTTCCTTTTAGAAGATTGTTATAGCTGTCAAGAAGATACTTTTCCATTGCAAGGTTGGTACAGCTGTCAAGGGAATTTCCCTATTAGCCTACAGTGTTTCTACAGCTCTTGAGACATTTTCCCATTTTAAGGTACGTACAACCGTCAAGAAGCAGGTAAATGTTATGTTACAACTGTCAAGAGCAGGTAAATTTTGTGTTCCCAGGTTGGTACTCACTGTACAGGTGTGCAGTCTGATGCCTCAATGCCAGCAGGTTGTAGGCAGGAGGAGAAGGCGAAGGTTGAGCGTTGCTTGGGATATCCAAGAGTCTCGCAATCTGCTGCATTTTCTTCTGCCTCGCTTTTAATCGCCCTTTCGTTAATCTGAGTCACAAAAACGATGCAAAAATCAATATTTTAATTCAATCACTAGATTGGGGTTTTGAATATAAATAGAACATGATTGAGGTAACTAATGGGGAATGATTACTTCCTGGACTGACATTTATAAGGATATTTTATTAATAGCTTATTAAGACATTTATTATTTAATATTTTGAAGTACATTTTGGAACTTGGAACCACATATGGCTTTTTAACGCATTCACTGCGTTAATCGGTATATTCAGGATAATTGCATTTGTTTCCTTTTTAGGCAAACGCGGGAAATCCGGCTCGCCGCACTGAACGTGTTAAAATTGATGTTGGATCGTGTTTCATTTTTTTTTTAAATATATCTCTCTAATTCAGCTACAAAACTGACCATTAGTATTATCCATAACATAATCCTCAAACTATTACAAACTGAAGGCCGCCTCCCCTAGAAAAGCAGGCAATTAGCACTTCTGTAACATCACACTAGACTGTGAAAGAACTGCAGAGTAAAATTTTTAACACAATTTGTAAATCAGTTTGACTTAGAAGGCATTTTTAAATTTATTTTACAATAAAATGTAAAATGTAATAATACTAGCAGGACCTCTTGCTCAAACTTAAGCAAATATTTTTCTCTTGCTTCTAAATTTACAACTCTTCTCATCACGTATTTTGCATACCGAGTTGCCACTCCGATAGTGTTTTATACTATATAATGGATGTAACATCTGTTCTTGCTGCTGTATTGTGTTTTGTCAAAGTTTCAACAGCTGTTAATAGACAATTTAATTATTTACATTCGTCCATAAGATTTACGAGGGTCATCCAGAAAGTAAAGAACGTTTGCTTGCTGCATCTAGCACAGCTCCCCCATCACCGCCATTGCGTGTGCCGCAGTCCACTCACCTCCCCACCAAAGTATGAGCCGAGTCTCGTTGCTGTGTGGTCACACGTCTTATTTCTATAGCGATTCGAAATGGTGGCGGTAATTTAAAATCTCGCCAAATCTAAGATAAGCAGTGTTAATCGGTCTCTGAGTAAAAAAATGTCCATACTGTAGAAATTTGTAGAATAACACCAAAGAAAGTTTATGATGAAAGTGCAAAAAAACAAATCTTAAAATTGATGTAATGTGATAAGATTTTAGCAGCTGTTTTCCTCCAATCTTCCCTCGTCTTTCTTTCAAATCGTCTTTAGCGAGCAATGACCTGCCACTCCGATCCTCGTCGTGCACAGTGGATTTTCTTTCATTAAACCTGTTGCACCATTTTTCCCCCTGAAAACTCGACCTGAAGACTTGTTTGCACTTTCACCACCAATTTTATTTGGTGTTTTTCTAACAAATTTGATGGTCTGGACATTTTTTAAACTCAGAAACCGAATAAAACTGCTTATCCCATATTTGGCGGGATTTTTGATTGCCGCCGCCATTTTGAATCGCTATAGAAATAAGACGTGTGACCACACAGCAACGAGACTCGGCTCATACTTTGGTGGGGAGGTGAGTGGACTGCCACAAAGCAATGGTGGTGATGGGGGAGCTGTGCTAGATGCAGCAAGCAAACGTTCTTTACTTTCTGGATGACCCTCGTACATTGAAGGTTGAGCTCTAAAGACGAAAGTAAATTACGAGGAATTCTGTGTTATCTACACCTTTCGGTCTTTTAAATTGACTTATCAAGCATAACAATCTGTTCAATACTCCTTTTAAATCTCGTTACTATAAAAAATGCTTGTGTATCAAAACTACAATTTGTATTTGTCTGTGGCTCTGTGGGTCCGTCCGTCCGCGGCTGTTTCTCGAGCTGTAATGGCTCCCAAGCTACGAAAAGATATTTTTTAGGGGTAATCGAGGTTGGGGAAGCTGCACGTGACGTTTGTTTTTCTTGAAAAACAACCTTATTTGAGTTACGGTAGCTTAAAGTTTTATATTTTTTGCCCATTTTAGCATATTAGCGGAGCCGGGAGTATTCAGCTGTGGACTTCTATTTCTACAAGCTTTGTTCCTGAAACAGCTGATTATTTCCTGTGGTCGCGATACCAGTTAACTAGTTAATAATAAAACAGTATACCTAAACAAATTGTTTGCAAAACCTTAACTTTTTCTCAATGATATAGTCATATTTTGGGATCTGGTGCGAAAGTACGACATAATGTTCAACTGAGTCCGATCAACTAAAGCAAAGACTGGTGCTACACAGTGCTTTGTCAGAAATCATAATTTATCTATGGGGAAATCAATTCATAATTAATTCTTCAATACTCTTTATACATAGTTAAACATTAACAATGTTTAGTGATTTTTTTGTTAATAATATCAAACATTGTCCTAAAAAGTATTGTAAGGACATTTTACATGCGATATATTTGCTGTGGCTAACAACACATTTGCAAAAAATGCTTTTAGCTGTGTTCCTTTAGTTAAATTATTTTTGCTTGTTTACACCGGTGGCTTTTTGTAATTAACACGTTCGCTGAGGAACACAACTCGAGTTGTAGTGCCGATTCCCACCGCCACGCGCGCTACAACTCAAGTTGCGGTCGACGTTCCTAAACAATATGAGTTCAGTGTGGCCCAGCACATTGGTTGAGACGGTTCATATGGTACCCCCACACTATATCTTCAATGTAGTTAGGTTGGTACTAAATTTCCCCGTAAAATTCCCGTCTGGCAATGCTTAGAAACCACGTTTTGTCCCATTTTTCTCCCTCTGATTGTCAATACAAGGGAACTGGCTACTGTCCAGGCAGTGCTGCTATCTGTGGGTGTTTCAGCAAACTATGTCCAGTCTCGTGGTACGCAGTACAGCGCCGCACAGCGTTTTGCGATTCGTCAGACCAAAATATTTTGATTCATCTGTGCCAATTGGGTTCGCTGCCGCACCCCGGATTGCCCGCCATTGGTGGCCCGCAGCCAACATGTTAATGTTGTTAAAGGTCAACAGGCCAAACCTCTCAAAGTCACGTCAACGCTCTGGAATCGAACCTGAGACCTCTTGCAACAAAATCAAAGATGTTAACTGTTAGGCTAGCAATGCGCTTACAAAAGTTTTAAAATAGTTTATTTTTCTAACGCTTTTCAGGAACTATTATCAAAAATATATCAAATTGATGTATGCTGGGCTCCTATTCATCCTAATACCTAGGGGTCCTGGTATGTATAAAAAGTAGGGGTGTGCGAGTAGCGATTTTTTTTAATCGAGTCGAGTCGAGTAGTGCCAATTATTTTCGAGTTTCGATATTTTCGAGCAAGTATTTGCTATCAGTTGGTAGTTTAAAATAGTGTTATGAGATTTGGATACCATTCTAGATTTGATTATCTAAGCATGGTTTCTAACTAATACATGAGTAACAATACCAAGTTTTGGCCAGTACATTCAAAACTGGATTATGTATTGACAAACAAAACATGGTTTGACATTCGTTTCCGGCCAATAAAACAGGGCCTGGTTGTCATTTGGCCAATTTCACCTGGTCAAATAATTTCACATCACTTATAATCAATATTAAATGACAAAATCGTTAGTTACGGCCGAAACTTCACGGTCCGATCGTCATTTTGGGCCGATTTTACGTGATTCGATCGCCTTTTGAAGCTGTTACTACGCGTTTTGGCCGGTCGCAATCGTTCGCGGTCGTGATTTTCGGCCGATTTTACGTGATGCGATCGCCTTTTGCGGCCGTTATTACGCGTTTTGGCCGGTTGCAATCGTTCATGGTCGTCATTTTCGGCTGATTTTACGCGATGTGATTGCATTTTGCAGCCGTTACTACGCATTCTGGCCGGTCACAATCGTTAGCGATCGTCCGGAAATCGGCAGGAAATACTCGCTCGAACTTTTGAGTAGTTTTCAAAACTTCGAGTCGAGTTCGAGTATTAAAATACTCGGCCGAAAACTCAAAAGTTTTGAGTACTCGCACACCCCTAATAAAAAGCAGTTCTCTTGACCTGTAGCCTATGTCATGCAATTATTATTTTCACTCACTATGTACAATTTACCAATACCTTCGGTTTATTGTTGAGAACCTATACTTATCTTGAAATTTACTAATGGAAAGTAGGATCTTTGTGCATAAAGGCATTTGCCAGACCAAATATATATATATATATATATATATATATATATATATATATATATATATATATATATAACTAGCCTAACTGCTGCAACCAGACATATTTGATTCAATATTATTATTCATTTACAAAGTCACAGTCCACCATATTGGAGGAATCACCTTAATGGAATGTGTCGACATGTTAATAAAGGAAACCGTTACTAATACAACGAATACATAAAGGGAATCAGATGACTAAATGACTAAACAGTCGACTTATAGAAATTACAATGGGAGTGTTTGCTGGTGGTAGTAGAGTTAAAGAATCGGCTGTCGCCACAGAATGGAGTCCTTTCAAAAGCTGCTGTTAATACACGAGGGTCGTCTAGAAAGTAAACAACGATTGCGTAGCTCCCCCACCACCACGACAGTGCGGCAGTTGATCCCCTCCCCACCTCATTGTGAGCAGTCACACGTCTTGTTTCTACAGTGATTCAAAAGGCGGTGTCAATCGAAAATCCTGCCAAGTGTGGGATCCGCAGTGTTATTCGGTTTTAAGCTCTAAACATTTGTTTTTAATCCACCCGCCATTTAGAGAAGGCGATTTGGTTCCAGGAATCTGCTTGCCCCAACCAGAAAGCCAAGAGAGCAAACTAAATTTGACCTTCACAAAGAGATGGAAAAATTGAGTGTAGCCAATTTGCCCATAACCGAAAGACACACCAATTAAATTCTGACAGCCAAACTGACCTTCAATGAGCCGAGCTTATCCCCTGGTACTAGTTTATTACTTATTGAATAAAAATGCATATTTAAAAAAAATATATTTTTAATTTCTGAAATTGCCACAACGATGTGTTATTTGAGGTACCTTTGGTACAGTAACAAATGTAACCAGGGTAACTCCAGGCCTCAAAAGCCTGCAAACAAACAAATTGTATTTACAAAAAAAAACAACAAAACTAATGGCCATGTAAATAATCTTATCTATTTATCCCTCAAGTTTATTATTGCATTCCAATATAAGGTTAAACAATCTGGTTACCAACCACCTTCCACTACATTATTATATTTTGATGAAACCAGCAATATCAATTTATTGTAAGGAACTTAATGTCACCAATTTCTCAACACACTTTATACAGTCCACATCAGTTTTATTTAATTCATCAACTAATAAACTCTTTTCAGCTTAAGCACTGAATTTATATAAAGTAAATTCCTGTGATCCGTAGTGTTCAATTTTTGATTCGTATATTTTAAAGACTTCGGGCTGGCCTCAAAATTAAATTCTCTGTTTTTCCTTGTAACAGTAACAAGGAGAATAATCAAATTATTTTTTAAAACAGCTATTTATGGAATGTAACACAGACTACCAGCAAGAATAGATGTTACAAGAAAGTGTTTCACAAACAACTGAAATGGCATAAAAAGTAATTCTGTGCCTATTGAAAATTAATTTAATACTGAAGGACAAAGGATCAAGTCTTACAGTCACAATTATACATCTGTTTAAAAACAATGAAATGTATATTTATTTTTGGATAAAACAAAGAAAATAACAATGATACATTAATACTTTTTTATAAATTTTTTGTAAGAGAAAAAATCATCAACTTAAATTTGATGGATAAAATAAAGTGATTAATTACCTAAATTACCTGTAAGACCCAATATTACGGGTGTGCGGGTATTCGAAAATTGTTATATTTCATTATTTGGCTCAACGTTCTAAAAAATACTTTGAAGTTGGAGCGAGTACTTCCAGCCAATCTCCGACCGATTGCTAATGATTGCAAACTGCCAAATCGCATAACGGCCACAAAAGAGAGAAACATTTATTACTGAGCGTGTTCCCTGCTCAGACCCCGACGGCCACCGCCTTTATCTCTGTACCCCCGGTTACTATTGACTTCACTACTCTTTGACTAAATATTTCCCAAAAGCGTGCCGTCTAGTTCGGCTTTTCACTTTGTCATTTGTCATCTTTGCGTTAGCTGGACCAATCACAATTCATTGGGTGGACGCTGTCAAAATCAAAAGTCGCCGACATAGTTGTCTACTGTACGTCAACAGTTTACATTGACGTTGGATTTGAATTTAATATTGGAATCATCCATTATTTACTAATGTTATTATGTTGATATGCAAGTAAAATAAATAATTAAATTAACCACCCAAGTGCCTGTTTTTCAATGTCATTCCCCAACTACCTTAAACCTAGAAAAAAGACTATTTTCATGTTACCTAAATCATTACTTAGCTTCAAGATGATTGGTTACTTTTTATTTAAAACATTTCGCAAGTTTCCAAAGTTCAGTTTAACAACAGGTTTCAAATTGTAATGTACTTTAAAACAATGATAATGGTTTTGAAAAATCCTTAAATTAACACTGATTTAAATGAGGAATAAAATTACTACACCACCAAACTGTCAAAACTCCCACAATGCATCAGTAAAACACATTGGCCAACATAACGACCAAAAACACAGCGGATCGCTTTTCTAACATAGAGTGGTGTCTCCAGATGCTACTGACCTCTGTTTGGCCGCCAAGCACCGGATATGGTCATCGAAGATGAACCTCGCGGCCACCAGCGGTCCCGACGTGGAGTGGTTGATGGTCATGTGGAGACACCGCGAGTCGTCCTTGTCACCTTGCACCTGGAAAACAACAGTACTCAGTTGCGAGCATAACGAATACGATTGTGATAAAGTCGTACAGGCAGAGAAAGCTGAATTTCATAGACGCACAGATATTTACAGCATCAACCACATTTTCTTTAAGAGAAACAAAATCATGTGGTCAACGCAGAAAAGATCTGTGATAGGTAAAAGAATCGTCTCAGCAATTGTGTTAGTCAGTTACGCTGTTGGTTACTACTTGGTGATAAATTAAATGTCATTTTAACTTGTGCACAAATGAACTTTCCAGATCTAAAAACAATTTGAACTTATTCTCTAATCTGTAATCGTAAATGTAATAGGGCCAAAAATGTAATAGGGTCGTAAATGTACTAGGGTATTAAATTTCACCGTTAAAGCTTTTCTCAAAACTACAACGTTTTTCAAACATCTGGTTTATTGAAATATACGTGAAATATTATTAGTGAATTTCCTTTGGAAAGTGAACTATTAGCATGACCCACACGGTGAAACTTAAGCCCAGGACCACCATAGAAGTTCCTAACACGTTTTGGGGGGTCGTTACATATATATATATATATATATATATATGTATATATATATATATATATATATATATGTGTGTGTGTGTGTGTGTGTGTGTGTTTGCACTCTAGCGGTCACAGTTTTAGTCCGATTTACTTCAAATTTGGTAGGGATGGTCCATTCTGTAATCAGTTGGACAAGTTCGTTAGGCAAAACAATCGGAAAACTCTAAACCTCTTTTTTGGGCATTAATCTTTCAAATTTTGAGTTTTTGGGCCCAAAAAGGGTCAGAAAAGCCCCGTATGTAAAAGTAATGCATGCAATAAGATGGAAATTAGTAAGGCGAAAGTTTTAAGCCCTCTCTCGTCATTCTAGCATACGTATTAACTGAGCTATTAAAGAAAATGTGTTTCAACTATACACAGTACGTTGTCTTATGGGGGTTTTACACTATAAAAGCCTGTTATTCCTTTGTTACAGTACTTTTGTCATCCCCAGCAACCTCACGCCTACTTTAAAGCCTGTCTGGACCTTATCCTAACATTATAATGCGCAAAATTGTATTCCCAGCACTGCAGGTAAATGAAACCAGGAGCATCAGAACAGCCAAAAAAATCACCGATTTCAGATTTTAATAAAAATTGGAATAAATATGTTTTTACACTGATTTTGAGTTTTAAAAGTTTTTATGTGGAAATTCACTTCCCTCACGTCAGCGTGCTGCGTGCGAACTCGTTTTAATAATTAATGCAGACATTTGATATTGCTAATGAAAAAAATTTCACTACCTTTTCGGATCTGGAATCTGATTTCATCTTTAGTTGAGAGATACCTAGAACATAAAATAATTAGTGGCACAATCCAGACAAAGCTGGCAAAACAAAAAAAGCTAAAAAAGAGAAATATAAAAGCTGTTTTAGCTTCTACAGTTATTTCTAGCTTTGCCTGCATTGTACCATTAATTTTATGTTCTAGGTATTTACTCACCTGAGGACAAGATCAGAATCCAGAATCTCGATCTGGAAAAACCTTGAAACTTGCTTTCTCATTTAGCGATAGCAAGAATGTACCCATTAATTTCTTAAACAACATAACCTCACTGTCGCCACAACAAAGAATGTGTTATTTACCTCGATATCCTGCAGGAAGCCTGCCATCTTGGCCACACCCCAGCCCAGTCTCCGGGAGTCTGGCTCCACAAGGATGAACTGGGAGTTGTCCATGACCAGGAACCGGCGGACCTTGGAGCCATCCGGGCCGACGACGGTGCAGGCGATGAGGTCGCTGTTGTCTGGGGGCAGATACGATGGGCATGACGGCGTGAACCACAAGAAAAGAGGCAAATGAGCTAGCAAATCTGCTCGTCAGTCCCTACTGCTAGGTTTTCTGCTGTTCCCCCCAGACTCTAAGGCCGTATGTGAAATGTGTCTCAAACAGTGTTTGGTAAGCGGTCTTTGTGGCGCCTTCATCACTTACGCGCTTTACTCTCTTCAGGACACTACCGAGGGGACTGAGATTTGCATGAGGAAGGTCAGTCAGTTTGTTTCCCCCTGAACTTGGTGAAAATTACTCAAAGTCATCTAAACAACTGACTGAACTTCCCAAGCAAAGCTCGGCCCACAGGCACTATGTCCTGAAAATAATCAAGCATACATGTGATGAAGGCACAAAGACTGCCTACCTCATACTGTTTTTAGTCACAGTTAAAATACGGCCTTGGAGTCTGGGGGGAATTACAGCGGGAAACCTAAATCATATCCTGCTCCTTCATAAGGGAGCTATTTGACTTAGGTATAAAAGACATATTTGAAGGAAAGTTGCTGGGAAGCATTCACTCAACCTGATTGGAACTGCGTGCAAACTTGACTTTCTTAAAATTATTTTAATTTGCTCAGTTAACTATAATTTGTATATGTTTAAAGGTTCATTCAATAACATGGGGAGATTCCTTACTTTCCAAAACATAGTGTAGTTTTAAACACTAGAAGCGATAGGTAAAGTCAAAATACAATCATAATAATTAGCTTATGTCCTGTTCCCGGCATGTGAGTCTTGTGGGCATACAGTCAGATGTTTTAAAATGTTTACTTTATCAAATGTAACTTCAAAAGTTTAACATTGGAACTTTAAAAGCCCTTGGGGCAGGTGGATGTTTTTCAAAACCCTAGAAGGCACATTTTGAGGGTAAGAGCTTTCGATTGATACCAAACATCTAAGAAAATTAATAATTTTAGAGGCAGAAAATCGCTGAATAAAAATCAAGAAATTCTTTCAGTAATATAGATACAATGGACGCTCTTTTTAACCGGCATGTTTGGGACCACAGCCATGCCGGATAACCTATTTTTCTGGATAATAGAACATAAATAGTTTTTAAAGAGGATACTGAAGATGGAAAAGTAAACAATTTTTAGAAATCCATAAATAAATCATAAAATAATCCAGACTGTTGGCGGCACTACTCACTGAGGTCTAGCACGTTGTCGACCTGCACACAGCTGCTGTAGTCAGTCAGAGGCAGCTGGGCCTCGGCCTCCCCTGCCAGACACAGACTCAGCTCCCGGACCAACAGGAACACCCGGATGGCGCGGCGGGCCCGCTCCTCCTGCCACAGGGAGGACATACCGGGCGATTAAAAAAGAACGGTGCAAAACTAAAACATCTGATGGTTTCATTAATAGAATAAGTATGCTAAACAATTTTCACACAACCACGCACCTGTCCTTGGATAAGTTGGAGACAGCTGAAAGCTGCTGTCGTCTAACAAATCTTCCTTGCTGAAGAGGCGAATTGAAGCCGAAACAGGAAAATAATGCAAAAATCAACAAGAGCTCATGCTCAAAGTTTTGTTTGTGCTTTGCCGAACTGACTTTGCATCTGAATCCAACTGAGATCGGTTACCCGAAGCCGAATTTCAGCAGGGATCCGTTACTCGATTGGTAACCTTTGGAAAGAATCCTCGCTTGCAGTCAGTTCCGTAAAGCACAAACAAAACTGTGAGCGTGAGCTCTTGTTGATTTTTGTGTTATTTTCCTGTTTCGGCTTCAATTTGCCCCTTCACCCCCCCCCAGGAAAGTTTGTTAAACGACAGCAGATTTCAGCTGTTTCCAACTTATCCTAGGACAGGTGTGTGGTTGTGTGAAAATCCATCGTTTAGCATGATCTACCCACGTTGTCACAAAGATGTTTGGTAAAGTACTGTTTGGTCAAAGACCTACAACAAGGAAAAAGAAAGAGTGTTTATAAGTTTGTTTTGATAAGGTTATGTTCTGTTTTGGTTGCTTTGTTAACTAACACTGATAAATGGCCACAACAAAGCAAGAAAACTATGTTGGTCACTCTGGAAATCAAGACAGGCTTCGGTTGCGCTGGCCCCCACAATGCCTGACTTCTGACTTCCTTGCAATTTGTTTGTGGGGTTCCATCAAAGATTCAGTTTACTGCTCTCCTATGCTTCAACTTAATGACATAACCCAGGACATGTTGCAGCGTGTGGGCGGGGTTGGAATATGCAGGGTTACCAACGGTACTCGAATCGAGCATTTATAGTGTGTATAAGAACCTATTAAATTAGGCCATAATGAATTGTTTAACACTGTTTTCATGTTTTTTTTTTGATGTGATTAAACTAACCTTATTTTTGCACCATTCTTTTTTAATCACCCAGTAGTTGTGTTAATGCAAACCATTCCATGCTGAAGTAGGAACCAGTGCTAGGAACTGCAAATGGATGATGACACAATAGAAGGCAGCTTTGTTATCATACTGTAGGAACTGAGGTTGGACTTCAAGTCCTCCCCTCAAGTACAGAGCATACTTCAATCTCAAGGTCCTGCTCAGTCGATATATTCCCTGGAGATATATTACCCTGGGGGGGATTATATTTCTAGCTAACTGGAAAACACCTCGTAAAAACAGCTGTAAGGTCACATGATCCCCAACCCATTTGCAGTGTTGCTGGAAACACAATATTTATTGCACGTGTACCATATTTTCCTCATCATTTTATATCATTTACCAACATAACCGCCGCAGCGTACTGTTACGAGTAGGCGGTACTTATATCATCGCTATCAGTCCCCCCTCACCTCTCCGCAGGGCAGCCGCTTGGTGAACTCTATCCCCGTCATCGGCGTGCCGGTCGGCGGAAGCAGTATAACCGAGTCCATCATCAGCCGCTCCACGTTCAACGGCTTCTTCTTCATCTCTTGGTACTCGTTCTCAAACATTATCAGGAAGATGTCCTCGCTCTGGAAACACAGACAAAGCTTATCAACTACAAAGTACAGGATGTTTATCAGCTTACTGAGATGATGATCTCTCCTTCCCCTTAATGGTTTAAGGGGTAGCAGAATTTGGTAGTCTGATTCCCTCTCCAGGGAATAGGTTGTCGGAGAAAGGGGGATTTTTTTGACTGAAATCAAGCATAGGTATATCGGATGATTTGTTATAATTCAAGTTCCTGATCATACCTAGAATTTAGATCAGATTAAGTTAGGAGGGTAATGATGGTGTTGGGTAAAGTTAGATTAGTAAAGGACAACTAAGTTTTCAAGTACTCGCATTCAGCTAAAAAGATTTGTCGTAACTCAAAGAAACTGTAGAGGAGTAAATTTAGGTTTGGTCACGTTCAAAGGTTGTGTTAGGTCATGTTGATAACTTATGATGGTTATGATAGGTCAGGTCAAAAGCTGTCATCCACACCTCTGTTGTAAAATAATAATCTAAAATAAGGGCCCTCTAACCAAATTTAAAATATAAGACATAGGTTGGGTCAGGTTTGAGAGTTAAGTAACATTAGTAAAGAGAAGAAAAGTTGTGTAACCGCACACAACTGTTACAAAAGAATATTCGTCATACCTTAAACAAGTTTTAGAGGTGTGAATTTACAATAGATTGTATCAATGTTTAGGTTAGACTAAGTCACTGTTTGGGTAAATTAAGTTAGGTTAGACTAAGTCACTGTTTAAGTAAGTTAGGTTAGGTTAGATTAAGTCAGTGTTAGACTAGGTTGGGTTAGGTTAGGTTAGGTTAAGTCACTGTTAGGCTAGGTTGGATTAGGATAGACAAAGTCACTGCTAGGCTAGGATAGGTTACTTTACAACGACTCCACTACACACAACACACCAGTCCCACCTTGTAGAAGTTGCGCAGCAGTGACGTGCTCTCCTCCTTGGCCCCCACCACCGCCGCCAGGTGGCCGTCCAATAGCAGGCTGGTGTCGTCCTCCACCACGAGCCGCCGCAGCAGCAGGATTGCCAACTCCAGCGTCACCAGCCTCACACGGCACCCTGCGGCGGACGTCAAGTGAGACAATGTTGGTACACAGTGAAAAAAGAATATTGTAGTAATGGGTCGAAACTGGCGCTAGTGATTCCACTACATTCTTTGAGGACTAACATTAAGAGATAAATTACAGTAAAACCATAAAAAAAGGTTTACCTCCAAAAAAAGGATTACAAACTCCCATGTGTTGCTACGGCTCATTTCAGTTTTCCCATTGCCACCTCCTCTATATTGAAACATTTTCTGAGGTTATAGCACTAGTGTAAAGCAAGTCTTCTTATACTCTTAATTCTAGGGTTCGCATGCAGCACGCTGACATAAGGTAAGCGAATTTCTGCATAAAACTTGAATTCTTTTATGTTAATTTTACAATGTATCATGTTTTTTTTAAACAAAAATTAAGATGCAGCCTGACACTCTAAAGTTGCATGCAGTAATATCTATTAAATATTTTAAATTATTGAACCTTACATATTTAATCCAGGCAATGCTTTCTCCCAACAATATAGAACCCAAAGGTGATATTTCCATTTACAATTTTTTTCCATCTAAAATCTAAGTTGCTTTGAAGTCACTTTTTCTTATTATCCAACACAAGTTGCACTCTAATCTTGATTAAGTCTATTAGGCATTTCCCCAAGAAAATTTGATAATCCCAATTGAAGATCAGCTGACTTTCCAAAAGAAAGGTGGCAACCTTGATTAAAAGTTTGGCAGATATTTCCCAAGGAAATTTGGTAACCTTGATCAAAGCCCAGGTGACCGTTTCCCAAGGAAAAGAGTCAACCCTGATTTAAAATCCAGTAGACCTTTAGGTAGGTGGTAACCCTGACTCCAGTCCAACAAGTTTGTTAATGTGGCAACCCTGATCCAAGCCCAGCTGATTACCTGGCTGACAGCTGAGAGTGATTATGTGTATCAGCTTTTCCACCAGCCACTGGTTGTATCTAGGTTTGGCCTCTTTGTTGCTGGAAGGCATCAGAAGTCCGTCGACCAAATTTTCGCCGACACCTACAAAAATAACAAAAAATACTCCATTTTTATTTCAAATAAATTTTAGACCTTGTACATTTAACCGCGCAAACAATAACTATCACGGTGAAATCAATTTATTAAGTCCTATTATAAGTTTTGTTATTCAACCTAATGTACCAGTGAACTTAAATTCATCTAGGTAGTCAATTAATTAGTCCTATTTCAAGTGTAAAAGTACAGAAAGAGGATGATATCGTCATTGTCGATTACAGTAGAAATCCAATTATCCGAACCCCAATTATCCGAATCTCCAATTATCCGAATCGGTTTTGAGTGAAATAATAGAAATACGCGGGAGCGCATGTAGCGATAATGCGCCGTTCCGTTACTATGGCTTCGTGAGCGCTAAAATAAAAGCCCGCGCTGTTACCTTCCAGCGTGATATTTTCGCAGGGAACAATGAGTCATACCCCCTTCCCACCCTGCTCATCATCAGTCGCTACTGTTCTTTCACCGTTCTTTAATATATGGTGATGTTTTTTGCTTAATTCCCGAGGTATACTTGATTATCCGAATTTCTGCATATCCGAATCGGCCCGATCCCCAATTAATTCGGATAATCGGAGTTCTACTGTACAGTATATATACTGCCCTGTAGTTTTAATGGTTCTAGTTTATTAAAAAACAAAAAAACAACCATATGCAAGTCTATTAACTTTTTTAAGGGTAAATTTTATTCAACCTGGGTTCTAATTCTAAGGGCTTCACCTTAAAAAGCCAAAAAGCCCAAAAAAGCCTTTATAAGACCCAAACAAATTATCCAAAAATGCTGTCTTCATGACTCAATTAAAGAACAAAATAATACCTCGTGAACTCAGTGAGCAAAGCTTCAAAATCCCAAACAAATAAGCAAATAACAAATAATAATACCAAACAAATAGAAATCCCAAGGTAATAAAATTCTATTGTTTTTCATATGTTGACTAATTTTATACAAAACCTATGCTTACAAGTTTACTAGATTTGTTTCTTGAGTTTAGATCACTGATTTCAAAAATCTGTTCAAGAGCTAATAGAAAAACTATGAGGAAAATAGGTAAAAATGTGAAAAACCACGATTGCTGTCACTTGTTAGAGACGTTCTAGTGTAATCACCCTCACATCGAACCAACCAACCTTTCTTGCGCGAGATGGCGTACAACAGACAAAGAGCGAACAAGGCTGCGTAGTCGTTCTCCGTACAGTCCAACGCTTTGCCGATAGCGTCCAGGAACACTGGCGGCGACTCTGTAGAAACATTTACAGACCATTACGTAAACATCAATATTCACGCTCAACTCCACTAGAAACACGTTAAAATACAAACTGATGGAAAACATTTATTAATTTAGTAGATGTTAAAAAAAACTTAAGATAGCTTTACTAGTAGGCAGAGTATAGATATTCATTTAACCATGAAAAATACTTTTTGGAATTGCCACCTAAAGATTAGAAAAATCTATAAGCAGCCATGTGTTTATGAAAATAAAAATCATTAATAAATTGCCTTCAGAAGCATGGAATGTAGGCTTAAAAAAGTTCCAAGTAGTTGTACAGAATTGATAAAGCAATTTATACTGCAAATGACTACTTAGCCTGTGATATATATTGTTTAATATTTTAGTTGTTAAGCATTTGTCTATGTTTGATTTATTTTTTTTTATTGTAGATGTTTTAAAATATGTTTGTCTCTCAATATTTTAATTGTAACTTGACGTATTAGAATTTTAATTTAAGCTTTGACCTCTGGAATCTACCTAGGTACAATTGTTAAATAACTTGACTTTGTCAATTACATGTATGCTTGTAATAAAATACTGTACTCTTGAATCTTGACAACTACTCTTTATAATTGGAAAATAGACTGAAAGATTACATTATTTGATTACCAATTTACTCCTGGAATCAACTAAGAAATAAACTTAATTAATGGATTTTTTATATGCAACAGTACAACAATCATGACTGAAACGTTGAGGGTTTTAGCACTGGGTACAAATAATCGCATCATCAAGCTCAGGAGTATTAGAATTACCACGTTCACTAACGACATGTTAAAAAACATAAATATAGACCGACCGTTCCATCTATGCGCCACAACATCTTTACCACAGACCGCCGTCCCAAATGTGCGCCGCTCGGGCCATTCCAATAGACCGACGTCCCACATGTGCGCCAGTGTCCCCGGCTTATTTAAAATCGGTCTACTTTTATGCCTTGATATTTTATATCGGTCTTTGGGGATATATAACCCATATGTGGGACGCTTGGTCTCTGGATTTGACGATTGGTGTATTCAATACAACACCATATAGTTGGTACACCCGTTTTTGTTTTCTCTTGTATTTTATTGATTTTTAGTCAAGAAATAAAGTAATTTACTAAATAATTGTTTCTTTTAATTTATTCATTTTCAAAATTATTATCTATATGAAAAATTATTACGGCGCAATATGGGACAATCAGCCCATAGTAAAATTGCATTATACATTTTTGTTATAGACCGACGGCTCACATAGCACGGTTTTTAATATTCGTCAAAACTATAGAAACAAAAGCAACTTAGTAGAAGTAACTGTGTTGCAAGCAAAATATTGCATATCAATTGATTAGAACAGGTTTTTATTTCCGGTCTGAGCTAATGACCAATTTACTACCTCCAGTCTATCAGTGAAGTTCAATAGTAGGGTCGGTCTATTTTGATCGCCCTACCGGCGCATATATGTGCCGATCGGTAGCAAACATGTTAAACAATTTGATTGAAGGTGTCACAGATGTAGATTTTATTTCCACAACTAAACGAGGTTAACTGCAACATTGTGTTATGCTTTTCAACAAAACTGCCTTTGACATATTACAAAACAAAATCAAAAATAGATTTTTGAGTTTACAAGTCACAGGGAGGAAATCGTGCATGAAAGCTGAGGCAGCAAAGAACAAACAACTACCTGAAAGCAAAGAGTCAAATGCAAAATGGGAAATTTAAGTGTGGTGAGTGCAGGTAGGCCTAAAAGTATATATAGGCTGGACGGCGTAATGGTATGAGGGGTTGCCTCATGAACTAGGAGTACCTTGGGGCCGAGCTTTGCTTGAAGGAAAATCATATATTGATACTTTACCACGCAAGTGTCACTTTGACAACTCATCGGTTGTTGTTGTTGTTATTATTGGCGGATTAGGAAACCCCAGCTTTGCTGCTAGTCACCTCTTCCACAAGCGGGAATATTGCGAAGGTTACCGGAAAGATAGGATATTTTTGGGGGACCCATGGTACTAGGTGACTCTTCATTCAGCAAATAAAAACCACAATAATAAAACTCATCGGTTGTTTTTGATCAGCTGTTACAATTATCTGTCAGAATTTGAAACTCCATAAGCCCGATGCTACAATTTTAAATTTTCAAATTATATTTCCTTAAAAAATTTGAGTTTTCCTAAGGTTAACGATTTTGCCAATCAAGTTCTGAGGCCCTAAAACCCCAATTTTAAAAGTTTTAGAATATAGGATTCACCACATCTCTATCCTGAGAAAATGAAAAGGTTCTAAATTGTATTGGGCTGTCGTTTTCTTGAACTATTAATTAATATCCTGTTAAAAGTTTTTAACGAGACCAGCGTTTGGGATGTCCCATGTTCAAACATAAACAAATTCCACTGATTTTGAAAGGCAATACAAATTAAATAAACTTAGATTGGCCTATGCAGGCAGCTAAAATAATCACACAGCTGAGCAACTGTCAGAGTGAAAAATTGAAAATAATCAACGACAGCGGTACATTACACAAAAATGAAAACGACCTACCCTAACCGCTGTAGCGATCCATGATAACAGTTATTCAGTAACATATTTACATTCCGTTACGTTTAAAAAACACTGAGTGGTCTGTACATTACCTTGAGCCAACGAAAGCCTCCGTTTCTCCTTCTCCTCATCGGTAATATTGAGATTAGTCGTAATTCTGTTGGCCTCGTCCAGCTGAGGATCTGGGAGAAAAAAAAGCAGCTGTGATGTTAAAGAGGTTCTCGTTACTTTGTATCTGATGCACTACAACTGCACGTTACTAGCTGGGCATCAGGCACTACGTCATAAGAATAGTACTGTAATGGACGTGCATGGTGGGGGTTAGTCAAGGTGTCTCGCAAACCTACATGAAGATATTTTTCCCAATTTCGATATTTTCCCTGAGTTTTTACACGCTTGTTAATAACGTCTCACAATATTGTTTTCTTGTAAAGGAAATCTTACAATACTAATAAGGTTCTCTCTTTTGTACTCAGACTAAATTGAAAAGCAAATAAGGAAAATAAAAGTAAATAGTTATAGAACACAGAGAAGGAATTTCAATCTACTTGCCTTTGCTTTCACAGGGGGTCAGATTGAACAAGACAATTACCATTACCTGGATAAACAATAAATCCTCAACAAATAGATAAGTTAGTTTTGAACAATCAAGAAAGAGCGTTTCAGGTTATGACGCGTTATACTGAAATACAATTTATTTTAATGATTGTTTCTAGCTAAAATAATTTCCAACAGCTACAACTGTCCAGTTTGACTGTTTTCAACTGAGAAAGAATTTCAATTTAAAGCAGAACGCTTTGACAAGGGTCCTAAAGCGAAAGCTAGAATAAAAAGGAGCAAAACATAAGCGGGTTAACACAGCAAATAATCTATGGAAAAAGGGCATGCAAGAGTAAAACACAGTTTGTAAACTCAAAATGGGCTGACATTATATCAAATCGTACGTTTAACTACATTAGTCTTTCTTACATTACATCACTACTATACTTTCACGATTCATAAAGGTTTATCAAATTGTTGTTTGCCATTAACGATAGAGTTCCAATTGATTGTAACAAGAATTTTTAACAGCTAAATTAGTAGATGAGCTTTGAGGTCTGGACAAGGTCAGAACTTACAAACCGTTAGATATAAAAAAACAAGAGGGCAAAATGTGTTTAGAGTTAAAGTAAACTGTCTTTGATCCGGATTTGGGATTTAACTAGACTCTGTAATCTTTCTAAATATAATATTGTACCTCAAATCACTCGATAATATTCAACTAGGATCAGAACTGAACTGGCTGCTTAGAATGAAGGGGAAATGTTCAAAAAACCTGTGACTTCAGGCTCGTTTCTTCACTACTGAAATATAAACAGGGGAGTCGGACACAAGATAAAATTTCCCAAAAGGTTTTCATTCTTTATCTTTAGATAAATTAACACTGAAGATGAGAAAATCAGCAGTTTTACATTTGAACACCTTCTACTAAAAGCAGCCTATTTCTTAAAACCAGACGTATTTTTAGGGTTAGGTTGGGTTGTAGTGAATAGTATTTGGTTATTCAAACTTAGGTTAGACTTTGGGATTCGGTTAGGTTAAGTAAGGTTTAAATTAGATTGGGTTAGCATTTGGTTATGTCAAGCTATGCTAAGTACGGACGACAATGCAAGTTAGGCTACATTGAGTAGATTACATGTACTTAAGCACTACTGTCAGCGAGAGGAAAGAAGACCCCTCGACGAAGGTCCATGTTCATAGTTCTATGGTTATTATGTGTCAAAACACAATACAGGAAAGTATTGTTAGAGTAGTTGATGTCAGCAGACACTTACCAAATGGTAACAATTAACTCCGCACAAAACGATAGCGTAGTGACCATATAGTAGCGCCAGCAATTTTTGCGTGGGCCAGATTCCAAGGGTCTTCTTTCCTCTCGCTGACAGTATAACAACTTCCAACACTTTTTTCCTAAATAATTTCTTGATGTGGTGTACTTATACAGCTCCTGCAGCAGTTACCGTACGTTACATTATTGATGACTAACAGAACCCTCCATAACCTAATTGAACGGCCGCAGCAGTGTGTTGCTATAGTGCACACACTCCACTAGGTTAGGTTACATTAGGTTGAGTTTGGTTAGGTTAGGTTAGGTTATATTAGGTTAGGCTAGGTTACCTTGGGTTAGGTTATGTTAGGCTAGATTAGGTTAGGTTAGATTAGGCCCCCACCTGATGTGCCTCCCCCCGCCGCCTCCAGACTCTCCTCCAGCGACCGCGTGGGCGCCACGAAGCCCCGCATGGTGTGGGAGGTCCCCGCCGTGTCCAGGAACAGGCTGTCGGCGTGGCCGTGCAGCGTGATGTCGGCCAACACGTGCACCAGCGGCTCCTGCTGCATGATGTCGAACACTTGCGACAGCAGGAACAGTGACACAACGCTGCTAACACGCGCGCGGCTCTCCTGGCGACACAACACGCGTTAGTCAGTACGTTTGCATAGGAAACACTATATAGCAAAATAGAATCTGTCTATAACGTAAGGTGGCCATTTTATCATGAGGTGTAGGATTTTACACGTTAAATTATGGTACAACATACAAAATGTAATAAATAAGAAGCTGAAATTTGTGTATGTTAAATTACATCACATCTGTGTGGAAGCTGAATGTATCTTAAATCATAACTCACAGTAACGGATGACCTCTTAACTTTCTATTTATTAATTCCAAAGTTTCAAATACAGTCAAATCCCGATTATCCGGGAGCGGGTTAATCAGTTTGCGGTTAACCGGGGTCACGAAAGGTTTATTTTTATTATTTTTATTTATCCCCTTCTAAGCATAAATAAAGCAATAGTAATAATTTATTTTGCTAAATTATATCCAGAATCGTATTTAATTGACTTTATTTATCAGAAACTTTACTTTATTTATACTATACAAACAATTTAGTAAACACAACATAATCTGAGAGTCATCTCGCTAATGAGCAGTGGGCGCGTGATGGGGAGCGATGACTGTGACACTACTCTAGCCACTGCACCTGGCTGAGCAGAGCGACGGGCGGACAGATGTCTAAAAATAGAAAAGGACGGATGTCTAAAAGTAGAAACATCTCAAAGCAATCACCCTTCCCACCGCTGTTCACCCTCAGTGACGGACGGACAGAAAAACGGAGGGTCGGACGCGGACATCTAAAAATAAAAACATCTCAAAACAATCACCTTTCCCGCCGTTGTTCACCCTCATGGGGTTTTCCCCCAGTGCGGAATTAATTAGCATTAGCATACTGTTCGGTGTAGTTTAGAGAGTTCGGTGTTTAGAGATTTTTAACCTATTAAATATCATTCGGAATTTTGGATAGTATTTACTGCTATCAACCACTGCTAGTATTAACTATTATTATCGTGATTGTTTGTAGATGTTATCACAATTTAAAGATTTTCAAAAGTATTTAATTTACATAAATATCTTAAATGGCATTAAAACACAATATTGTAGTATAAAAATGTTGATAAACCTTTATTATATTCGTAATATTCAATTTATTGAATCCCTTTGTTTTAACCGTGGATTTGGGTTATCCGTGACCCTCACACCGGTCGTTACCCCGGATAATCGGGAGTTGACTGTGACATTGGAATCAAAATAACCTTTTTTAGTTTTTTCCCCAAAAAGATTCAAACCCGAGACCGCTGAAAAATTAACAAATAGATAGTACAGGTATCAAAAACATTTCCAATATAACAAAATTCAAAGCAGAAGTGACAAAGTATTTAAAAACAAAGTACTTTTATAGTGTCAATGATTACCCAAACAGCCTGTCATTATAGTTATAAATTTTATTTTGGTTTTTAGCATTATTTGTTGACGGGTGACTTTTGTTTGTTTTAATTGTACTGTTTATTTACATTTTGATTGTTCATCGAATGTATTGTATATATTGTTAGGTCTATTGTATTTTAGTATAAGGAAACTTTGACAATTTCACCTGTCTAAGGGAAATTCCCTATAATAGATGTTATGTGATGTAATAAATAAATAAATAAATAAATAAATAAATAAACAGGGTATATCGATTGTTGTGAGGTATAATTTAAAAAAATGCCAATACGGTTTCCTATCTATTACAGATTAGTTAGTAGGCTTAAATATTTACCAGATTATTTAGGGTATATATTGACAGAAATTTTCCAGCCAACATTTTGATTTAAAGAAGTTTTCCGGTTAAAACTTTGATTCATAAAGATGAGATGGCAAACTGAGCAGACCACAAAACTTCAAGTTATTGACTTGCTGCCCGCCAACGCTTGAATTCATGGAGGCAAAATAGCAAATGGGCAAGTTCAGGGGAATGACAAACATATTGATTTTTGAGGTTCCACTGTATGAAAAAGTTCTACCAGAAGGTACACCGAGTATAATGACTGCAGAGTAGTGATGGTCAAAACCAGAAATTTGAAACCGAAACCGAAACTTACAAAATCGAATCTCGAATCTCGAAACTCAAATTGCGAAACCCTATTTACTTGCCTGGGTATGGTTATGAAAAATAAATCCAGAAAAATTAATCAAAACTAATGATATATTTTGGTTAGAGTTGTTCTTTCAGAAATAAAAAATCAATAATCCAAAAAAGGTGAAGGTAGACGACCGATGACAGTAGGCTTTTGACCTTTGCATTATTGATCGAAACACGGGCGTGATTTCTGTTAAAAAAACAACAATAAAGGCACAAAAAATCTCAGCAGTTTCGAGTTTTGATTCTCGAAACTCAATGATCGAATCTCGAAACCGAAACTTTTCCAAAGTTTTGGTGGTTTTGAGATTCAAGTTTTGGTTTTGAAACATCACTACTGCAGAGACCAAAAATCTACAGAAAAGAGGCAAATGAGTAAATCCACGTGTCATGAAAGGAGTCTGTGGTAAAAAACTACTGGCCTTCTCTGAGCAAAGATCAGTCCCCAGGCAGGCCTGACACGAGGCGATTGGGGACCTGGGGTTAAAAATAATTCTGTGGGTGGGCCCAGAAATCTCTTTTTTATCTTGGTTATTTTGGTTTTCTTTTTTTAGGATCCAGGGGCCTGGATCAAAATGTCCCGGTAATACCCCTGGTGGTGGCGGCCCTTCCCCCAGGAAGCAGGAAAACAAATGTCAAATAATCTAATGTAAAGCCTAAAAGAACAAGATACCTCAGACTGCGGCGCAAATATCAGCAAGGATAAGTGCAGTGGTTGATTAGGTCAGGTAATCAAATTTAAAATTCAAAGAGCAATAATATTAACTGCAGGAGTAAGAGGTAGGCCCTGGTTTGAACAGCTTGAGACCTTGACGCTCCGTTCCTTGTATGTAAATGAACTAGTGCTGTATTTCAGTAATGGGTCAAATCAACATCTTGGACTGGAGAACCAACATGCACATGAGCACAATGCAAGGAGCCAAGGAATGCTCTTAATACCGATTAACAGAATGTCTCTTTTAAAAAGCGGCTTCTATTACATGGGGCTAAAGGTTTACAACAAGTTACTTGAGACTTATGGTTAATGGAACCAATGAATATATTAAAACAAACTTTAAAAGGAATTCTTGTAAAAAAGGTTTACTCCAAATTAGCGGATTTTCTTTGTTGTTGATAACTTTTGTTATAGTATTAGTGTAACCATTGACCTCTGATGTAGTTTTAACTGTTTTTTGTTTGCTTTAACAATTCAACTGACATTTATTGACTTATGTAAATCTAATGTAACAAAATAAATGAATACTGAATGTACAAGAAGATACAACAAGATACCTCAGCCTGTGGCGCCGCTATCAGCGAGGATATGTACAGCGGGATGAACAGCTTGTTGAGCAGATGGTCGGTCAGCACTTGGTTCATGTCCTCAATGTTGAGACACAGAATGTCGTTGAGGTAGTGGAGGTGGTCCAGGTGCTCGGCGACCAGGTCCGACAACCGGTTCTGGCTCTGGTGGCTGCAACAGCGAACCGGTTAGAACGGAAAAACCGGTTAAATTGGGAAAAACTGGTTAATGGTATGTGCTTGAAGGAGGTGCCAACTGTCTCCCACGTTACTGTTCGGTTAAGGAACGCACAGTTTTTTATCAAATCAATATTTTATTTAATAGTTCAAAAGTTTGTAATATCATATGAGTTGCCATCTCATCAAATTATTCTCCATGAACCATGATTCGTCCCGTCAACTGAATTTTGTTATTAAGTTCACAAGAGCTGTAGTGTCATCAAAAAGCTATTATATACTTCTTATCTCAGGTTATATTTTTAACTGGCTGGGAAGCGTAGTGGTTACAGTGCTCGCTTCATAATCTGAAGTTCGCCAGATGATCCTGAGCATAATCTATAAATGTTTGAAAGGTCTGACGGTACTGGACCCAGCCATTTGTCATCAGGCTGTTAATTAATTATGTTTTTTGAGTTAGCTTTTGTAATGTATTGATTGATTTAGCATTAACCTGTTTTTTAAATAACTGTAATTCAAGCAGTTGGCAACAACATAAATCATGCCGTGTATCAGGCGATTGGTCCGATTTCTTACAAAACAAATAAGCAATGTAATTGGTGGAGCGATTCCTTTTCAGTAATTCTCTTTACAATACCCTAGCATCAGTCCACTATCAAACTCCCGACCTGATGTTCCGCGCTCTGCCAGTCATTGTTAAACTAAAATGTTGTTTATGTGTTATTTCATTCCTGGTTAAAAAAACACGTTAAACCACCGTACCACATATATACATTAAAGGTTTGGAGAACAACTCAAACTTATATAGCAGCAAGACTAAGGGTTGTCTTAAAAACAGTAAAAAATACCAATGGAATGAATACACACCAAAACAAAAACAAAAACCTTACTCCCCAACCCTCGACCATCCTTCCTTCCCACCTATTCCCCTCCTCCCAACTGTCCTCCCCCTCCATACTCCCCTCCCCACGCCTGTCCATCCTCTCTCTCCCTCCCATACTCTCCTCCTCCCAACGTCCTCCCCCTCCCTACTCCCCTTCCCTTATCCATCCTCCCTTCCCACCTACTCCTCTTCCCACGACTGTCCATCCTCCCCCTCCCGTACTCTCCTCCTCCCGACTGTCCTCCCCCTCGCTACTTCCCTTCTCATGACCATCCTCCCTTCCCACCTACTCCCGTACTCTCAACCGTCCCCCTTTCCCTATTCCCCTCCGCCCTCCTTCCCACCTACCCTCCCCACACTCCTCCCCTCGTACTCACTCGGCGTCGTTCCTCACGCAGCAGTCTAGCTCCAGCACATGGTTCCCGATGAACCACACCAGGTTTGAGAAGTACGGCGCCGCCGTCTTGTCCCGTATGAACGTCAGCATGCTGCGGTCCTCCACGCGGTACACGTTCAGTGTCAGCGTCCGCACCGCGATCCGCACCATGCTCTCCGCGTGGTTGAAGAACTTGATGGCCTCCGTGTAGAGCGGGAAGTCGTTGGTGTGCTGGGGCAACACCTCACCATCAGCGATGAGTTAGTATTGTATCAACGACAGTGACATTATTTGTATATATATACAGGATGAGTTTTAAATGAGTCCCCCTACTTTTTTCTCCATTTCTTAAGATATCGACTCTGGACCACCGCTGATCATTATTGACCAACTGATACTTCATTTTGACTTAGTTTATATTTATTTTTTGATTTATTTGGACTTTACCTATCGCTTCTAGTGTTTTAAAACTACACAGTGTAGTTTTAAACACTAGAAGCGATAGGTAAAGTCCAAATAAATCAGAAAATAAATTCAATCCATCGCTATTATGAGTTTCAAAAATATAGTTTATATTATTGGATGCCATATTAGATTTAAATATTTTGTTTCAAACGTAAAGGTGACCCATCAACAGTTGGAACTATTTTTTAAGTTGAAAACAATCCATTTTTGAAAATCATTATTCGTTCTCAAGATATTGGTGATTTAAAACGATTAATTTTCAAAAGAATTTTAAATGCCCCAACTTTTAAAAATGACAGATTCTCATCATTACATCAAATAATGACCATGAACTACTACTGATCATTGTTGAGTGGCTTCATTTAAAAAAAAAATTATTTAACGTTTCTAAGTGTCAATATCATGAGAATGAAAGGTGATATTTAAAAACGGAATACGGATTGCGGCGTAGGTTTTTGTGTGAAAAAACAGTTAGGAATGACGGGTAACAACCCCACCCATACACTTGAAACATTATCTTATTACAAAATGGCAGTTCCAAGGATGGCAGCCGGAAATTTAATTTTGTAGGGGCAAGATGACCAACGATCTCGTTTGTGATTATTGTAACTTTTCATATATTACAATAATACGCTCTCAAAATTATTGGAGGGGCAACTGCCCTCACTTGCACCCCCAAAATTAAGTCTATAACAGTAGCAAAAGCAGCAGTTGCAGATAAAAGTACCCTATCGCTATCGTGATGTTAACACTATTCACAAAATAATACCATAATCAAGATTTTAGCACTTAGAGGGTCAAAAAATCCAGTTTATACTGAACAAACCACAACAAATTCAAGGAAAAACTTATTCAAGATATATTTTTGTGTGTTGTAATACCTACAACACACAAACACCATTAATCCCTTACTAGCTGGAAATGCTCACCGTAAGACTAACAAGCTGAACTGCTTATCGTTTGATCCGTACCTCATTGTAGAAAAAGTGCACAGTGTGAGCATTGAGCTTGAGAGACAATGTCTTGAGGAACGAGATGTAGTAGGCCATCACCTCCTCATCTGAGAAGTCGAACTTGTGGACGATGATGGAGTTGACGTGGTTGTTGCTCAGGAGATAGTCTGCGCAAATGAAAATAGTAAGAGTACAGGAATCGCAACGCAGTAAAATACTGAATGTTATTTAGATTTTGTAAACGGATTATCAAGTTTTCAGCCCTATGAGTCTACTTTAAGAGCTAACATCTTAACATCTCTTTAAGACACCAACGCAACATGGGCGTAATTTAAGGCGAATATGAATGAATGATGAGTGTAGAATGGGTGAGATGCCTTGTGTTGCCTTGCTACTGACTAAGACCGATTGATACTTTAGCCAGGATCATAAATAAACAGCCCAATGACTAGTGGCGGCTGGATTCAGTATCGAACCTTCACAAAATTTTCGCCAAATTTTGCTCAGGATCGATCTGGCAAACTTCAGATTATGAAGCGAGCGCGCTAACCACTGTGCTAGTGCTACCCAACCAATTTAGGAGCTAGGAGCCCTTATAAGTTAAGGTTGGCAGGCCATATTTTGAGGACAGAACAGGGGACACTCCTAAAGGAAGTAGGACTAGGGAAACCCGGAAGAAGACCACCAGGAAAACCTAGAAGATGGTGGGACAGTACCAGGGCTGATATTGTCAGCTAAGGACGTAGCAGATCGAGATAGATGGAGGGCAATTGTTGGCGAGGCCAAATCCCTACTGGGACACAGATGATTGTAGGAGTAAGTCAGTGTGAGTTAACGTTGGTAGGATTGGCCCTGTAGATATTAAAAATGTCTCCTTAAAAGTCTCATTACAAAATATTCTAGCGTTATTGAGTATTTCAAACTTGCACACAACACATAAATGGCCATTGAACTATCCAAATCAATCACTTCGCTCATCAAATACAGAGATGTTCATTATGCTATTCAAAATCGCTTAAAAGGTTTACCACAGAATGTAGCACACAACTGTTGTACTCCCCAAGTGAAACCGGCTTTTAATTCAGATAGACTGACTAGACTTGTGCTACATACAACAATTTTTTTTTTCTTTAATGTAGACACAAACTTAACTATCTGTTGCCATAGAACAATAGTGAGGCGATCTAGACAGCTAGGTTCCGTTACCGGAAATAGTCACATTGAATAGCCAGTGGCGACGCTCGTGAAAAAATATGATAGCAGTCTGCTGGGATCAAACTTACGCTAAACCATGGCTGATTTTTGAGGTCAGCGCTCTAACTTTGAGCTATTGCATCCCGTAGCTAAACCAGAGTTAACAAAAGCTTTTTACATTTTGATTAATTTTACAACAAGATTAAAAGAAAACATTGAAGATGATTTTTTTACACAGTCGTTTACTCGCACACAACACATGATATTATCATTTGCGGAGGTTCTTCTGGCAGTAAAGCGTTTTCAATCTTGAGAAGAAATTTGTCAGTGCAACGGTAAATACAACAACAAGAACATTATCACAAAAATCTTAAAAATTTTTAAATACTGCCTTTCCGCTCTGAACGCTATCAATGATCTCAAAATATCTCAAAGTTAACAAATGACATTAAATTGCTTGGGAAATGAAGCAGTCCTGTGTAATTCACCACAACTACTCACATAGAGACGTCTCGTTCCTGATGTTCTCAAACAGTATATTGAGCGTCTGCAGCAACTGGACACAAACGTAGCTTCCGCACTTCTGCTTCAGTATCTTCAGGAAGAACGAGAGCATGTTCTTCTCCAGGAAGAAACTGGAAAAGATGAGACATGAAATTAAGCGAAAATGGTTTGAGGTTTCGAGTGGACTCGCAGCCCGTCGGGAAGCGAAGGACGTAGTTTCAAGGGGTTATGAGTTTAATTCTAGGGTTGTCTACTCAAGCTGAAGGGCTTAAACCACTTTTTTGTCTGCCCAATGCCAATGTTTTTAAGAGCACACACAAACACTTTGAAATGACAGTGGGCGATTGATCAGCGTTTGCTGCAGTTACGTTACGTTGGTTTAAGGTATCACACGTACACTGATAGCTTACAACACTTAAATCGGTTTGGATTCTGTTTTATGTTTACCTCTGCTCAAAAACACATCCCCAGACCCATTCTAACACTATGTTAAATATAGACACTTACTCGAAAACGCTGCTGTCGTTTTGGTCGCCCCATATGAGTATTTCCGCGATCGCTCGCAACGTCTCGACCAGAAGCCCTCGATTGTGTTCGGAAACTGTCTGATTCTTGGAGAGCACATTGTAGAGGTATCTGCGGACAAGAGTGTTACACTTAGGTGAAAGATTTCAAAAATAATGGAGTCACAGCGTTACCCAGAGCATGTTCCATTTGGAGGGCGTGTACTTGGATTATTATTAACGAGATCGCACGCAGCTCGCTGACGTGAGGGAAGAGAATTTCCGCATTAAAACCTTAAAAATATCAAATAAAGGGTTTAAACTAAAACTGGTTAATTTTTTTTTGAAAATTGAAACATGTTATTTTTTGGCTGTTCTGATGATTCTGGTTATATTTAAATTCATAATAGGATGCCAATGTTGTACATTGAAGTTAGAAGGAGGTATAGTCGGGATAACAAGTTGGTATAGGGGTATTGGAGGTGATAAAACAATATTAAGATATTATGAAAAACAGCCTTTTCCAGTGTAAAATCCCCATAAGACAAAGTACTGTATTTTGATAATTAACATTTTCTTTAAAGGTATTTGTTCAAAAAAATTCTGGCTTTTTAACCTTATAAGTGTTGCTTGTGTTATGACTATTCTTTGGAATTTTTTTAATTTTCGGACGACTACCTAAAGAGAAATAGAGGTCAATAGCAGTGAAAAAGGCATGTTTTCTTACTTCATTCACTAAAAATCTTCTTTGACTATCGAGCCTTAAATTTTTGGAATATGAATGATAAATTCATATTTAACTTTCAACATAAATGAAAATAGGACCATTTTTTTCTTTTTTTTTTGGAAAACCATGTCTCAAATATTAGCAGACATAATACAATATTCAAATTAAGTATATCATCTTAATTATTTTGATTTTTGTATAATTTGTAAATACTGGTACTTATAAAAAGGGTAAATTTAAAAACCCATATAGGGTAGCTCGACGAAATGGGAAACTTTTTTATAAGTAAATAATTACTACTTTCTCACCCTTTACACAGTAGGGAAGAATATATTATTAGTAAAGATTATCTAGTTTGTGTTACTGCTGTAAATAAACGTTTTTTCCTCCCGGAACCAAAAATAGTATATTTCACTACTAGTCACGAAAGTGGCCTATTTCGGAGCAAGATAGCATTTTACGCACGAGGCGCAGCCGAGCGTGGAAAATGCTATCGAGCCATGAAATAAGACTTTTGTGACGAGTAGTGAACGATAATTTTCATCACGATGCAAATAACTACATTAAACTTAAAGAAAAATAATCTGATATTTCATAGTATAGTCATTTTGTATAAGTTACACAACACGGGTTTACAACTAATTTTAGTGTTAAAGTCAGCTGTTTGAACACAGAATGGTCAAAAATAACAAAATCACACTGGTGCTCCTGTTGGGAACTTCAATTGTTTAGAACAGAAACAGTTTTGTTTTGGACAGGCAATGTATTGTTTTGGACAGGAAAAGTAATGTTTAGGACAGGTAAAGTCAGCTGGTCATTTTTGGATTTGTTACAAGGAAATCGATAATTTTCGTAAACTTCAGCTGTACGGTTATGGGCTAATTTTGAATACAGGGTGATGAAAAAGGGTTTTTTAGGTGATGCGTGTTTGTCCATGTACGGACCTATAGTAACAACATCAATGCAATGGGCTGATTTTGACCACATTTGGTTGTAGGGACTAATCGACAGTATCTTCATGATTTTTTTATTCGTTTATCTGAAGCATAATTTTATATTCTTTATAAAAAGTGTAAATGTACTTTATTTCAGTCCACCGGGAAAGAGCCACTAGGGCCAGTTAGCACACCGGCAAAGCGCCACTGCCAAATCCCCCCCCCCCAAAAAAAAGTACCGTCAAAGCGCCAGTGCGGCTTTCCTTTTGTCAGAAATATTCCCAGCAATGAAAAACTGTCCCAGCAATGAATGGTAAATAATTGTGTACACTACTTATTTACAGTTCAAACCAATAGATTTAGTTCAGTTCCTCTCTTAGTTATGGTTTTATTTGGGTTTTATTTAATGCAAATTTATACCTATACTTTGCACTGTGATTATATAAAATCAGCATGTTTGACTTAATTAAGGAATACAAAATCAAATCAGCTAAATATACAACCACTATTTATTTTTATAATGTTAACAAAGCCTTTACTTAACCACAATTCAATGCAGTTAAATTGACCTTTCTGTTTTATTTCAGGGTATTGTTATTGGTGCTGCAACGAAGCAAATCTTGTTCTTAGGAGTAAGGAACAAATTTTGCTGTGCATGCACCAAATCAAAAGCAGCCAAAGAAGAAACGCCGTTTCATTGAGTGCTTCTTAAACTACACTGGCCCATCTACTGGCATGGAAACCAATGTAATTGTCGAAGCGTTTAGACAAAGTGAGGCCGAATATGGGCTTATATATATAAGTACTACATTGGCGATGGTGATTCTAGTGTATTTGCAAGGATACAGGAAAAATGTAGGTATAGACGATTTGTCACGAAAGTAGAATGTGCTAACTGACACGATGCCTCAGTGACAGTCTCCACAGATTGGCAGCGAACACCAAGTACCCCTGGAGCCACGAAAACTCTTGACTTACGTGCCTGAAGGGAAGACGATCGCACGGCTGGAAAGATTAGTGAAAGGAGTTAGAGCGGCAATAAAACACGCCGGACCCACAAGAAGTTTGCAGGACGTCAACTTCTTACGGAAAGATTTGAAGAATGCTCCTAACCGTGTATTTGGTGATCACAGTGTTTGCCGTGACACGTATTGCATTATTAAGGTAGACGAAGAGGCAAACGGCTTACATAAACTAGACTCTGAGTTTGCTACAGAAATAAGGAAACTAGTTGATGGGCTCAAACGAAAATCAGAAACCCTTGTACTCAATGAAACCACTAATGCCGCAGAATGCTACATGGGGCTGGTCTCTGCACTCGCGGTTAAACAATTTATTAAAACTTAATTTTTAAATTCATTGGAGGTAAAAGAATTAATTTTAACGCTATAGGGGGTCATACAAACGAAGATGCTATGATGCTGGCCTCAGCCATACTAAGGGTCCCAGCTGGCATCTGAGTCCCTGGAATAAGTGCCAAGTCCGGAGCCCAGGTGGTAATTTCAAAAAAAGATTGATTGCAAGGGAACGAACTCGTGCTAGAAGGGCATTAAGGTACTCTGTAGAAAAGCCTAAGAAAAAGAAATCCAACCACAAAAATTCCAGCGATAAGGATTACGGACCAACTGCTACTGAGCTAGATGTGTCCGAAGATGAGCTCCAAACTACAATGAAGAACGTCCTGGAAATCCTAGAACAAGATTCTATGGAAAGAAACGAACTCGAGCAGGACACAATCGGCCAGCACAATAATAGTCTTTGGGAGGAAAATTACTTCCGTAGGTTAATTAGGTTAATTGCTTCAAAGTTTGGGCAAATCATAAAACGATTAGACCACACACCTAGCCACAACTTGGTTAAGAACATCCTTTTCCCCAAAAACACACAGCAGTCGTGTTTGGACGATTGCATGAAAAGGAGGCTATCACTAAATACCAAGAGAGCCAAAACATTGAGGTTAAAGAATGCGGATTATTTGTCGACCGCTTGCATTCGTCTTTAGGAAATTCACCGCACGGGTTAGTCAGTGACGATGGTCTAGTTGAGGTCAAGTGTTTGCCATCAATTACGACCCCTCTGAAAGAAAGTTTAAACCTAAACAAGAAAAACATCTTTTTGGAAATTAATAATAAAGGTGAAATTTGTTTAAATAAAAAGCACAATTTATTTTTTCAAATACAAGGACAAATGAATATTACTGAACGGAAAATGTGCGATCTTATTGTCTACACAGGAAATAAAGAAATGTTCGTTGAAAGGATTGTTGTAGACAATGAGTTATGCTTCCCAAACTAACAAGGTTTTTTATGAACTGTTTACTCCCCGAAATTGCTGACAGCAGAATTTCAAGGGAAATGAGTGTTCGAGATCCCGAGTACATTGTGCAGGCTCAGGAAAAGCGAAATAATAATTTAGCTTGATTATATCATAAGGAAAATCCAATTTGTCTTGATAAGCTCTGTGTCATCAAAATGTATTAATAGCCATCACTTTTGCTTCTAATGCAAACGACTCATATTTTGTAATTAATGTTATTTTTCATAAATTAAATTAATGATCATATTATTGAATTTTTCAAATTTATAACTACATTTAAGAAATTTATACAAATAGTACAATTATTTATAGATATATCATTTATGATACTAAAGGTATATTATACAGTAAGTTAATACTGTTATGTTCATGTTTATATAACTTTAATAATCAATTTTTGAATGTTTATATTAACTGGATTGAGTAATTTTCATATAAACGATTTTTATTTACTTTAAAATTAGTTTGAACAAAATTGAAGAAATTGTAAGCAAAAAATCTGATCATACTAGAAATTAACAAATTGTATAGTCTACATGCTATATATATATATAAACAGATTTAAATATTAGTCAAACAACGTTATACATTTGGAAATTGTTTATATGATGATAAATCACATAAATAAGTTTGAATGGCAAAATGTTTATTTATTTTTTAAATAGTTCACACATTCCGTATATCAATCATAATGTTTAAGGCTGGTAATACAATTGGTAACAATGAAAGGTCTTTATAATAATTGCATCAAGATTAGTACAGTTAACAAAATATTTCAAACAAAGGCGAAAAACATAGTTTGCCATGAGTGGAGCGGAGTCAGCCAGCCCACCGACCCGAATAGCCAAAATTTGAAAACTTAAAATCTCCAAAAAAGGGGGTTAGTTTTTCAATTTTTTTGCCCAACGAACTTGTCCAACTGATTATAAAAAGGAATGTCTCTACCAAATTTGAAGTAAATCGGACAAAAATTGTGACCGCTAGAGTGCGAACACATATTTAAGTTTTTAATGACCCCCCAAAACGTGTTCAGGGGGTTACGTTAGGAACTTCTATAGTGGTCCTGGGCTTGAGTTTCACTGTGCAGGTCATGCTAATAGTTCACCACTTTTCCTAAGGAAATTCACTAACAAGGGGAAAAGGATCGATGTTAGATGATGCCCTCCTAAAGGAAGAAGATCCTCCAACATTGTTCGATGCACTTTTATCGAGGGAATCCACCCAAAAGTTATCTCCGGCTTTTATGCTCTGCGAAACCTTCCCAAATTTTGCTTCCAAGATGTGTTCAGAATGGCCTGGTCTACTGAAATTATGGAATTGTATGGGGCAGTTGCTTGAAATACGACATCAGGAGAGTGTTTCTGCTAGGGTTAAAAGCTCTTAGAATCAAGGAAAAACTTAATTTTAGAGTGGTACAAAAATGCATTCAGGAAGTTTGGGTTATTGACGTTCCCTGCCTCTACATTCTTGAAGTGTGTTCGCTCTGTAAGTTCAGCAATACCTCGGCAAGAGGCAGAGGTATCCACCGTTATGAGAAGGGGCAGGGACAAGCTCCGGGTTCAGTAACACAGGACCACCACTCTTGATAACTTACTGTATCGAGTTGAAGTTGAATTATTGATGGCATTATACAGTCAGCAAACATCAGTCATTTCAAAACTCGTTCATAACACCTTTTGGTGTCTAGAGCAGTTTACATGATCGATGAATTGACGAGGATCTGCTGGGATGAAAGGGATGTTGTACAAATTTTGAAACAATGTCTTTCTTAACAAATTGATTAAACTGTAGATGAAAGAAAGAAGAGCACAAAATATGAGACTGAAAAGTTCTGATAAAGAATACTTTATACATATAGAATCTTGTGTTGCAATTTAACCATTGTCTTCTGATAAAGCATTATTATCACTATATAAGCTTAAGACCTAAAACCTTTTGCTCTTGTTTGTAGCTGGTTTCCGAAAATAATTTAAAGAAAATATTATTGTTCTTGAATTGTTAAGTAATTTCCTAATCTAAAAGCAAAAACATGTGATAAGTTGATGTCGATATTCAATTTGTATAGGCTAATGCAAAGCTAAAAGCTATTTATATTTTAATTTTGACGTTCATACAGTGTCAATCAACAACGAGTTCGCACGCAGCACGCTGACGTGAGGGAGGTGAATTTTCACATACAAAACTTTTTAAACTCAAACCCAGTGTAAAAACATACATTTATTCCAATTTTATTAAAATCTGAAAACATTGAATTTTTGGCTGTTCTGATACTCCTGGTTTCATTTACTTGCAATGCTAGGAATACAATTTTGTGCAGTATAAGGTTAGGAGAAGGTCCAGTCAGGCTTGAAAGTAGGCGCGAGGTTGCTGGGGATGATACAAATACACCAACAAATGAATAACATGCTTTTCTAATATAAAAACCCCAAATGACAACGTACTGTGTTTAGCCGACATACATTTTCTTTAATAACTCTGTAAATATTTAGGCTAGAATGACGTGAGAGGGCTTAAAACCTTCGCTTCACTAATTCCCATCTTAATACATTCATTAACTGTATGTTCGGGACTTTTCTGACCCTTTTTGGGCCCAAAAAACTCAAAATTTGAAAGAATAATCCTGAAAAAAGGGTTTAGAGTTTTCCAATCCCATCGAACTTGTCCAACTGATTATAGAAAGGAACGTCCCTACCAAATCTGAAGTAAATCGGAGAAAAAATGTGACCGCTAGAGTGCATAAACATATATATACATAATTTTTTCTCCGATTTACTTCAGATTTGGTAGGGACGTTCCTTTCTATAATCAGTTGGACAAGTAATAATGTAAGTTTTTAATGATTATGTAGTGTCTTGCTCATTAAAACCTATTTGTCCTTACTTGAAATTAATTTAGAATACGATGGTAGTTTAACAGTTTGACAAATGTTTCGAAATATCCCAGAAATTATTAATTTTTGGGTAAAAGTACGGTTAAAAAATATAATCCAAAATTATTTTTTTTTTAGTGGATGTGTGGGGTGTAATTTTTTTTAATTGTGTATTTTAGTTGCGTTTATGTAGTTCTATCACCCAAAAAAACCGTGCAGGTCATGCTAATAGTTCACTTTTCATAGGAAATTCACTAATAAACCTTTGACAAACTATATCCATAGTGAGGTAACTGATAACCTGTAACTTATATGGCTTTAAGAATGTTACACAAACTGTCAGTATATCTAGTCTTGATAAAAAAACAACTACTTTGCAAGATTAAACTTATATTAACTGAAAAATATATTATAAAATGGAAGCGTTCTTAACAAATAATTAGGAAGCAAATCATGTAAACTTAAATTTTAAATATTAGACAAACGCTTGATTAATTTACCTTATTAAAGTACATATATTTTGTATGTACTTTGTACATGCAAAATACGTTTTGTGCAATAAGGTTATGAGTTTTTTAACATGCAACACTCACTTGATTCTACGTGCGTACAGATACACTCTCTCTGTTTTCAAATGGGTGGGAAAGTAAAAACATTGACACAGAGCCATTGCTCTCTCACTGCTCTCTAGCTCACTGGTACTGAACGCTGCTATCTATCTTATCACTGAACGCTGCTATCTATCTTATCACTAAGGAAATTATCTGTGAATCATAACTAGAAAGTTCTTTAACCCATTAGGTTCTTATCACCTTTGAATCAAACTATTGGTGATTCATATAACTGGAATACTGCACTCATACAATTTTTCCATACAAATATTGAGATTATTTTGACGAACTGACATGAAGTAATTCAGTGAACAAATGTATCAAAGAATTTATTTAAAGAATCTCAATTTCCACCCGCTTTGCCCAAAAACTTAATATCGTACAATTTCTCTATAGCAAATGTAGGAAGACTGAATAAATTTTTAATTAAAACATAGGCCTACCCCTACTTGAATTTGAATACTTATTATTTCTTCACTTTTGTTTGGCGAATTTTGGTCTCTACAACTAATAATTTTCTTAAATGTTCGGTATCAATCGAAAGCTCTTACCCACAAGGTGTTCTTTTGACATTTGAAAAAAAAAAATCTGGGCTCCAACTAATGGGTATTTAGAGGTTCAATATTAGTCTTATGGAGTTATATTTTATAGTCAAACAATATAAGTTTAAGCAATATATAAAATTTTAATTATTCTCCGTAAGAATAACATTGGTGATGAGTATGTAGGTTTGCTGAAACAAAGAACACAAACAATTGGTTTTGATGCAAATATAAATATAATTTAACTAGGCGAAGCCACATACCAAGTTTCATCAATATTCAATCATAAATAAGCGCTATATAACATTTTAATTATTCTCCATAAGAAAAACATGGGGGCTGCGTAAGCAGGTTTGCTGCAACAAGAAACAAAAAAATGGTTTTTTATGCACATATCAATATAACTCAACAAGGTGAAGCCACATACCAAGTTTTATTAATTTATGTTCATAATTAAGGGAGTGATTACATTTTACTTATCCTCCATAAGAATAACATGGGGGCTGAGTACGCAGGTTTGCTGCTACGGGGATAATCAACAAAAAATTTTTTGTGCAAATATCAATATACCAGAACTACGTGAAGCCACATACCAAGTTTCATCAATATACATTCATAAATAATTGAGATATCAAATTATATTTATTCTCCATGAGGATAACATTGGACAACGTACTGTGTTTAGCATTTTGAATATCTCTGCAACGGTAGAATCACAATTTAAACACCAAAATGATTGTTTTGTGGAGCTGAACTGATTTCTAAAAGCAAATGTGAAGTTTACATTGAAATGAACTGAGGAAAAACCAAAAACCTTTTTCCCATAAAATTAACATGGGAGATTTTATGAGTAGGTTTTTTGGATTTTCTCCGCAACCACTCAACCTAGGTTAATGATTGAAAAAACGATATTATTTGTTTTTTCAAGCTCTATTATATGGTCAAAACCAAAATTAAGTTTTTTTTTAATTGTAGGGTGAAAAATAAAAAAAAACTTATTTTTGGAAAATTTAAAACTCCCATAAACCCCCCTTACCATGGTCTGATTATTCTGGTTTTCAAACTTAAAGTCATGAATGTCACTTTACACATTTGAGCCAAATTTCATCGAAATCGGACGTTTTTTCTCAAGTTATCGCATTCACGGAGACATTTATAGATATACCGTATATACATATATAGATATACATATATATAAATTTGAACGACTAGTGCTTATGACATCTGGGGACCTCAAAACAAAAAGTTATCATGGTCTCGGGCTTAAGTCTTACCATGAGACCTATGAGAATAGCTTCTTCCCTATAGGGGAAATTCGCTAAAAACTGGTATACGACTTCACCTAGTTGAGTTATATTGGTATTAGCATAAAAACCCATTTTTTGTGTTCCTTGTTGCAGCAAACCTGCGTACTCAGCCCCAATGTTATTCTTATGGAGAATAATTAAAATTATATATATATCCCTTATTTGAGATTATATTTTTGTGAAACTTAATAAGTGGCTTTATGTAGTACAGTACTGAGAAATTTATATCTCCATTGGAAATTCGCTGAGTATTTTAAAGTACCGTATGGTCTAATCACCATTACAAATTGGGGTAATTTGAATGAAGCTGGGGATGGTGAGGTAGGAGGGGGGAATTTTGCTGCCTAGAGGCGGCAGATACTTAAATACGTCCCTGCACTCACACTACTTAAGTCGTATAATATGAAAAGGCTCTTAATTTCATAGACAAAAACAAACTTTGAGGGTGGCCTATGACCTTCAGATTGAAAATTTAAATCCTTCTTGCACAATGAATGAGCACTGAAATCACTTGAGTTGCTGTAGCCTATATCAACACCAAAATTATTAAGCCACAGCAGGCTTATACAATTGATTGACTATTGAATGATGACATGAGTACATGATGAGAAATAGCAGTTGTCTGTGGTACCTTCTAGTAGGCCTAATGTGACTAGCAGTGTGTCGTTATCTAGGCTTGGCTACATGTGGTCGATCATGATGCATATCAGCTTATCAACCAACATATGCTCTTTACAATGCCGCCTACTTAACGTTTTGTAGGCCTACCAATTAAACATTTTTTTAGTCTACCTGTTTTAACGCTAGTAGTTAAACCAAAATGTACACGTTAACCTAAGTGGTCTCATAAAAAATAGCACAAAGCGTGCTACGTCTACCTATTGCACCGTGTTGCTATTGAATTATGCCATAAGTATATATTAGGCCATAAGTAAGGAAATATAAAGGCTATGCAGGGTTGGAAAGACTGAGAGCTTAACCCGGCAGGAGATGTCCATAGCAAAAGGTATAGCCTACCTACTTCACTTCTGCTGCTTCACCTTTCAAGCAGGTAAAAAAAAACACAAAGAGGTTTTCCTTGGCACAAACAGGGAGTGATTTAAACTATTTTCTTAAAGTCTCCTTCCAGCATTCAGCCTGGACATAAATTTAGAAACTAGGCCTACACCTGTCTCGACTGTAACGCCAGGTGAATGTGAGTACATTTATTTTAAATTCTACTCTAGCCTTATTAGGGATGAGCCATAAATAACTGACTGATTTTGTGGCAGATATTCGCAGTCACAACCTGTGACCCATTCTGAAAAGTAGGCTTACAAGATGACGGTGATATCACAGCAAGCATAGTCACAGGCTAGCTGGCCGGGCTGTAACAGTCGCAGTTCATCAGCTTGTAGCTGCGCCTGCGACTGTGACTCGGCTCTGAACGAACGATCACGGAGATTGCTGACCCCCATCCCCCCGTGACCTTCACTGTTCACTACCAGACTAAAATATACAGCACTAAAATAATATTATAATTTACGTTTATATATAATATGTTCCACAAAGTTTGAAGGAAATGTTTCGAATACTGAAAGCAAAGCGTAATCAAATAGATTTGCATTCCTAACTCTATAAATCAGTGATGAAGTTGATGGCGTGTAAGGTTTGGGTACATTCGTTAATTTCCGCCAGCCTTCGGGCTTCGTCACAATATTGTAGTTAAAAGTATCGCCGCAGAATCGCTGCGGTAGTAGAATGCGAAGTCACTGTGACTGTTCACTGTTATTTTTGACCAATATTTTCTTGACACAGTCAACAGTTCCATCCGATAGACCTTGATATTCTCATCCCTAAGCCTTAGGAAGTCCCGAGGACTCAAGCGAAAGCCTCATGACGAGTCAGGAGAATGCTGTAACTCACAAAGTCAAGTTATGTTCACTAAATTTAACTTCAGTCAATTAGCCTGCTAGTTGCCTAAATGGGTTAGGGTACAACAGGTAATTTACTCCCAAATATTTTCAGGAAGAATCAAACTTCTAGATATATATATATTTCTTACAATAGACATACTGAAACTATGTCTTCATGTTTAAATAGATATAGCAAATATTTTAATTGTGATATTACTTACTTTAGGTGTTCCAAAGAATGTGGATTCTTAGGTTTCCACAAACCCCCACCAAACCAACTGCGACTTCGAAACATTTTCACTAAATACAATTTGATTTTCTATAAAAACACTAAATTATGTAATCAACATAAGTTTTCGTAACAAAACAAACATTACAGTTGACATATGACAATGGAATTTGTCATAACATGTAATTAAATATAAACATCACACTTTGAAAGCTGCCTTCTGGTATTTTGATTTTTTCTTTGTCTTTTGCTTTCGCTAACTCTTTCTTCATCTTCTGCTCTCCAGCTGTAATCATGTTTCAGTTTCAGCTGATTTCACACCTTTCTTTTGCGAGAGGCTTTAAGTTTAGGTACATGAAGCCTTAAGATTTAAGGGAACAAAACTACTATATACAAATAATACATTAAATTTATTTTAAATCTAATAGTAGTTGCGTCGTATAATGTTCAAAGTAGTACAATTCCTGTTCAAAATCTAATTAATTTCATTCTTTAAGGGCACTTTAATAATCTTCTTGATTGCATGCAAATATTCCAAATCGCAATCCCATAATTTTGAGTTGTCTTCTTCATAAAATTGGACTTCCCACCTTAACTTTGATAGCAAGGAGCGTAGAGACTGAGGTTTTTTAGGCCCTCGACGGTTCTCTGACTGGTCTATATACTAGTACAGAGGTCAACATTGGGTACAACAAAATGAAGCTGTCACATTATTGGTAAGTCTTTTGCTATCCAGTGTGATCAACTTCCCTTCCTTGGTTCTTCTTTGTAACCAAGACTGACTGGTGGGAGCCTGTCTAGTCCAAGTCCTTGGTGGGAGTAGTGGGTCTTCCATGCATCCTGGGACGGGTTCCTGGGAGGAAGGGCCCTTACCCAACGGTCTCCGGTATGCCGGGCTGGGGGACAACCCGTCCTGGGGACCCCGACCCCTGAGCGGTTAGAGGCTCTGTACGATAGCAATTCCTGTCTGGTGGACTTAGGGGATGTCGGGTTAGAGGGCGAATCGTCCTGGGGTTCTGTTACCCACAGAGCCCCGGGAGCTAGGTAAGGTTCTCTCATCTCTCTTTCAGGAGAGAGCTAGTCTGTCCCCGTCCTACCACTTTTCCCGTCCCTCTTTCCCCTTTTTCTGGTGGCTACATAATATCCCAAAGGGAGACATACCTAGCCGGCTATGCAATGGCCTCTTAAATCCTCCAAAAAACAAACAAACAAACAAGGGGAAAATTACGAAATATAACATAACAATTAGTGGGGTAAAGATCAGTTGTATAAACTGCGAGACGTAAATTGGCACAGTGGTGTTCTGTTAATTTCAACCAATATGTTATCCTTTTCACTCTATAATCAATTGCTATCCACATGGTAAAATATATCTGCACTTTTCAGTTATGTATTTATTTCACATTTTATAGAATATATATTCTCATTGATTTAAATAGGCCATTATTTAAATGAGGCAAATCTACTTTAAGAACTAAACTTTAATCATAAAACTTTAAAAATAAGAAAACTTTAATCATAAGTTCATAAAACTGTAATTTGTGTAACAACTAAAACATATGCCTTTTACTCTACATAGCGGTTTTAGCCTAGATGGTGACTTGGGCCCCTAGGCTGGTGCCTATCCTGCACGAGCCTAGACAAATCCGTCTAATGTAATGTCGAATTGTAATTTTTCCTTGAATCCAGCCTTGCTTGTTAATATTAATAATCATAGAGAATAAATATCAGTAATCAATGATTTTACAATCAGGGCCGGATTTAAGCACAGGCTATACATAGGCACGCACCTATTCTAGATGCCCACATTACACATAAACCAACACATACTATAACCTTATACCATATACCAAAATTTAAGTACAGGTCGTTGACCTGAGCCGTGACGATGAGATGGCCCGAACCACAGTTTGAGCCTAGGGATCCACATATCCTAGAACCGGTCCTGAAGCCAGGTGTATCAAAAAATTATTAACAAATATTAGAGTATTCAGGTTTCTTACAAAAAATACTAATATTCGAGTGGTATCACTCTACTCTGAAACATTCTATCCCGTAACATGTCACCGTCCCGTCATCATTAAGGGGTTCGCACTACACAAGGACCAAGAACCATGTACTAAAACCACAGACGAACGACTGTTGTTAGTTTATGCTAAAACCTTATCACAGGTTGAGTCAAAGGACCGGTACTGAAGCCAGGTCGGTGTATCTCTTTAAATTCACATTTAAAGTACTAACATATTCAGGTTTCCTCCAAAATACTAATGTTCTGAAAAATACAAGTCCAAACATTGATCTTTCTATGATTTAAGCTCCAGGGCCAGATTTAAGCATGGGTCACACATACGCGCGCCGCAAGGGGCCCGCACCACACAAAAAATACATATTGAAATCTAACATATCCTAAAAAAAGGTCGTTGATCTGGATAGTGGTGGTGGGCAGAAAATGTAAGCCCGCACCACAGTTTGAGCCTAGGGGCCTACAGATTCTAAATCCGGCCCTACCTCTTCCTAAAAATCAAACCTGGCCTATTCTATGGTACTGAAAACCCTTGAAAAACCATCAGTTTTAAGGACAGTAGTGGTCAAGGAGTTCACTTCGAAACATCGAAGACAACACACTGCCTATATCAAAATTCGTCCCACAAGCACGTCGGTCTGGAGAGGAACATCCGCCGTTCTTTGAACTGCAGATATGGGATTGTCGATTCTGCTAAGTGAATCTGTCCATTCAAATCACTGGAATAAAAAAATATCGCAAAATTGAAGTATTCTAATTTTGTTTGTTTGTATTACGTATCTGTCCTTGTCGTAAATTCATGAATCATTACTCGTTTGATTCATTTATCTATTGTCTTCTTCCATTTTAGGGAGTAGGCCTTTTCCTCACCAAAACATGACGGCGAATGACCAAATACTCCTTGACAAGTAATTTCGTTGATTAGTGTTGCTTCCAATATTACTACCTCCAGTTTATAGACCTCCTTGGTGGCGATCGTAGAGGAAGTAAGTGAGTGGTAATCACTGTCAGGACTGCTACTGTAACTACTATATTTAAAGTTGTCCATGTTTCCTGGTATAATATTGCATATATATAACAAATCAATCGAATAAGTTGGCAGAACGAGAAACAAAATATTATTTATTATTTACAAAATGTGCTTACAATTCATCCTAATAACACGAATGCACATTTAAAACTACACAGTTGTGGAAATGTTTATGTATCGTGCCATTATATACCTCTCGACTATTATAATCATCCATGGCTGCTCTAAATAATATTGATAGACCACTCCGACAAAACAGTATCTGAAACATACTTTGCCTTTTCACATTTTGTCTGAAAAAATACTCCAGATGTCTGATACATTAGACAAATCACCCAGGTCAATTAAAAAAGATTAACTTTAATACGAAAAGTTAATGTTTTTATGGCCTCTAGCGTTGACAGGAGATAGAAGAGAAGGGACCGGAGTTTTCCCTCAAGAAATCAATACCAGCAACTAAACAATTAAGAGGAAAACACATTAGACTTTAACCGTTGAATATTTAGCTTTAAAAACAAGCTAAGTTAAATTACTGAAGTTACATTCAATGCAAAGTTCATTGGCATTTAGGAGGTTCAATATTAGACTTCAGTTACGTGATAAAAAATGTTAAGCAAAAAATGTTGGCATTGCTCGTCTCTGATTGGTGGAGCCGGGTCGACGCAGTAGGACTTCTTCATCAACCCAGCAGTGTTACCTCTTCCCAAATATCCCTTGACTTGTCCCTAATATCCCTCTTCATCCCACATTCTCTCGTGAAATATCCCTGTATCTCCCTATTGTTCCCTGGCGATTTCAAAGGAAAGTAAGTATTTTAAATTACTAAATTTATGTTTTATGCAGTAGTTTATCCATGAGATAGTCTAGTCTTTATTGTGTTTATATAGATATCAAAACAAATATATACAAAGCCTGGCGGCTGCCAATGTTTTATGTAGTGGCAGGGCTATTCAGGCGATTTTTCATACTATTTTCTACATTATCAAGAAAAGTAAATATTTATCTACTTAATTATCAATTGTTATTACAAGTTTCTTTTATATGGACACTTTGTAGTAATGTAAGTATACATCCTAAACACTATATACAAATCTTTAATGTGAATAATACAAATCTTGCAGTTAAAAAAAATATCTTAACAGAAATATTGTTTTGGTTTAACTTAACTTGATTTAATAATCAAGCACGTTTTTATCATCTCTTCATCTGAGGGTTAAATAAATACCCTCCAAGTTTCGCCAAGACTTTGAATAAATTGTTGCAGACATAAAACAACTGATATTTAGTTAACAATCTGTGCAACAGGAACATTCACTAGCCTATACAATTACTGTGTCTTAATAAACACATTTACGGTGACAAATAAATGTTTGGCAATAATAAAACACAAGTCTGAACATAAAAATAAAATGATCAAAATCTCAATTAAAATAAAATTGTTCCCTTTAGCGAATTTCCCCTATAGGAAAGAAGGTATTACAGTAGGTCTCATGGTAAGTCTTAAGACCGAGACCATGATAACTTTTTGTTTTGAGGTCTCCAGATGCCAAAAACATTATTCGTTCAAATTTATATATATGTATATTTATAAATATATGTGTGTCCGTTAACCCAATAACTTAAAAAAATCCGATTTTGATGAAATTTGGCACAAACAAGTAAAGCAACATTTATGATTTAAAGTTCGAAAACCAGAAAGATCGGACCATGGGAAGAGGGGTTTATGGGGTTTCAAATTTTTTCAAAAATAGTTTTTTTTTACATTTTTCACCCCAAAAATTGTAAAACACTCAATTTTGGTTTTGACTGTATTATATAGCTTAGAAAAACAAATAATATGGTATTTTTAACCATTAACCTAGGTTAAGTGGTTGCACAGAAAATCCAAAAAACGTGTTAGTAAAATCTCCATGTTAATCTTATGGGAAAAAGGTTTTTAGCTTTTCCTCAGTTAATTTTACTGTAAAATTCACATTTGCTTCTACCAATCATTTCAGCTCTAAAAAAATCATTTTGGTGTTTAAATTGTGATATTCTACGTCCAACCGTTGCAGATATGTTCAAAGTGCTAAACACAGTACGTTGTCTAATATTATGTTATCCTTATGGAGAATAATTAAAATTTGATCTCGATTATTTATGAACGCATATTTATGAAACTTGGTATGTGGCTTCACCTAGTATTGTACATATTGATATTTGCATTACAAAATAATTTTTTGCTGATTGTCCCCATAGCAGAAAACCCGCATTCTCAGCCCTTATGTTATTCTTATGGAGAATAAGTAATGTTTTATATTTCCCTTAATTATAAACATAATTAATCAAACTTGGTATGTAGCTTCACCTTGTTAAGTTATAAATTGTATAAAAACAAATTTCTTATCTTTCTTGTTGAAGCAAACCTACATACTCAGCCTTCAATGTTATTATTATGGAGAGTAAATAAAATGCTATATATCACTTGTTTATTCAAATGTTTTTACGAAACTTGGTGAGTGGCTTTATTTGGTAGTTAGAAACATATACATGCATTGGAAATTCCCTGAGTATGCAGGTTTGCTGCGACGGAGTTGTATTAGTCTTGCAAACTTATCAATCAAGTACCTGGGGTCGAGCTTTGCTCAGGGGAAGGTCGGCCAGTTTGTTTAGATGACTTGGAGTAATATTTCACCACTCCCCTCCACTGATAATCAGATCTGTATAACTCATTTGCCTCTTTTCTACATTTTTAAGGTAACTCCAGTTGTTATTTATAGCTCAATGTTCCTTTGATTTATTTTACTACTCTATATATGTTATCTTCACTCAAATCTTTTAATCTCTGCTCTCAGGAAACCACATGTTAATAATCATATACAACATGAGTATTACTTTGACAGTTCCCTGGTTGATTATGAACACCTATTACAATTCTTTTTAGCGAATTTCTCCTATAGGGAAGAAGCTATTACCGTAGGTCTCATGGTAAGATTTAAGCCCGAGACCATGACAAATTATTTTGTTTAGGTCCCCAGATGACTAAAACACTATTCGTTCAAATTTATATATATGTATATATATATCTATATATATATATATATATATATATATATATATATATATATATGTGTGTCCGTGAATGCGATAACTTGAGTAAAAAACGTCCGATTTCGATGAAATTTGGTTCAAATGTGTAAAGTGACATTTATGACTAAGTTCGAAAACCAGAAAAATCGGGCCATGGGAAGGGGGGTTTATGGGGGTTTTCAATTTTCCAAAAATCAGTTTTTTGCATTTTTTACCCTAAAATTTTTAAAACGCTTAATTTTGGTTTAGACCATGTTATAGAGCTTAAAAAAACAAATAATATGGTATTATGAATTATTAAGCTAGGTTAAGTGGTTGCGGAGAAAATCCAAAAAAACCTGCTCATAAAATCTCCTATGTTAATCTTATGGGAAAAAGGTTTTTGGCTTTTCCTAAGTTAATTTTAATGTAAACTTCACATTTGCTTTTACCAATCAACTCAGCTCCACAAAACAATCATTTTGGTGTTTAAATTGTGATTCTACGTCCAACCGTTGCAGAGATATTCAAAGTGCTAAACACAGTACGTTGTCCAATGTTATCCTTATGGAGAATAAATAAAATTTTATATCTCCATTATTAATGAATGTATATTGATGAAACTTGGCAGGTGGGGTCACGTAGTACTGGTATATTGATATTTGCACAAAAAAAATGATTTTTTGTTGATTATCCCCATAGCAGCGAACCTGCGTACTCAGCCCCCATGTTATTCTTATGGAGAATAAGTAAAATGTAATGACTCCCTTAATTATGAACATAAATTAATAAAACTTGGTATGTGGCTTCACCTTGTTGAGTTATATTGATATTTGCATAAAAACCCATTTTTTTAGTTTCTTGTTGCAGCAAACCTGCTTACTCATCTCCCATGTTATTCTTATGGAGAGTAATTAAAATGTTATATAGTGCTTACTTATGATTGAATATTGATTAAACTTGGTATGTGGCTTCACCTAGTTAAATTATATTTATATTTGCATAAAAACCAATTGTTTGTGTTCCTTGTTTCAGCAAACCTATGTACTCATCACCAATGCTATTCTTATGGAGAATAATTAAAATTGTATATATCGCTTATATATTAATATATTTTTATGAAACTTGGTATGCGGCTTTATATGGTATTAAGACATATATTATGCATTGGAAATTCGCTGAGTACGCAGGTTTGCTGCGACGGGGGTATTTTTTTATTTTGGATCTCCATAAGCCCAATATTAATTTTTTTGTCTTTTCATTTTAGTTTTTTTACATTATTTGATTTTTCCTGGGGATGAGGCCTGTCTAAAACTTATTTTTATCCCAGAAATTAATTATTTTGAACATTTGAAGGAAATCGTTGGAGCCGTCATACAAGCAAACCTTACTGATATTAAAGTATAGGATAGGATAGGATATAGCTCGACTTGAGAACCCATTTTAAGGCTAAATAACTATGCAGCCTCGTATGTGTATGTGGGACTGACTCATACAATTCTAGACCACTTTTCTAGATAAGCTGTAATAGGAACATTTCATTTGGCATGCACATAACTTTTATTATTCTACCGTACCTATATACCACAGGAACATTGTCAAAACTTTAAATTTTAACCCGCTTCCTTTTTGCTTAGAAAATTGGAAATATTAACATTGAGCTTTTAGAGTTTCAAATCAAAACAAACACATACTTTTGTATGTAATGCTATTTATTGTATATTTCTTAGCTTATGAATAAGTCGATTACAAATTCAAGGACCTATAAAAGATAAGAGGGCCCAACAAGCTTAAGAAGGGCGAGGGAAATTGTTGTGACTTTTATTAAACACAATAATGAATTTGTATTTGTGTGCTTGTATAATTGAGTGCAGTAAATGTAAATATATTTTTAAGTGTTGTAAGACTACATACTTTAGTTATTAGTACTTGTAACATGCTAATAAAAAGTTGTTTGGTATATGTTTTGTCTTATTTGTCTTCCAACGGCTCTTTTTTTGCCTAGTTTTACAACATAGTTAAATACCCCCGTAGCAGCAAACCTGCATACTCAGCGAATTTCCAATGCATATTAATTTATCTTGATACCACATAAAGCCACATACCAAGTTTCATCAATATACATTCATAAATAAACGATTTATGACATTTTAATTATTCTCCATAAGAATAACATGGCGACTGAGTATGCAGGTTTGCTGAAATAAGGAACACTAAAAATGGGCTTTTATACAAATATCAATATAACTCAACTAGGTAAAGCCACATACCAAGTTCTATTAATTTATGTTCATAATTAAAGGAGATAACACGTTAATTATTCTCCATAAGAATAACATGGGGCTGAGTATGCAGGTTTGCTGCTACGTGAACTATCGGGCAAAAAATGGGTTTTTGTGCAAATATCAATAGACCACAATGAAATGAAGCAATATACCAAGTTTCGACAGGATAAGTTGATAAATAAGCGAGATATACAATTTCTCTTATCCTCCATAAGATTAACATTGGACAACGTACTGTGTTTAGCACTTTTAATATCTCAGTAACCAATTGACGTATAGCAATGATTAAAGCATCAAATTGTGCGTCTTTTTAAGCTGATTTCAATGGGAAAAAATAAAATTTTACTTTTTCAAAAATTGTATGTAAAAAACTCAAAAAACCCATTTTTGGGGTACAAAACCCCCCCAAAATACCCCTTCGGATAAGTCGATCCGTCTGGTTTTCGAACTTAAAGTCATAAATGCTGCTTTACACGTTTGTACCAAATTTCATCAAAATCGGACCTTTTTTACGAGAGTTATCGCACCCACGGACACATATATATATATAGATATATATATAGATATATATATATATAGATATACCCCCGTAGCAGCAAACCTGCAAACTCAGCGAATTTCCAATGCATATTAATTTATCTTAATACCACATAAAGCCACATACCAAGTTTCATCAATATACATTCATAAATAAACGATTTATGACATTTTAATTATTCTCCATAAGAATAACATGGCGGCTGAGTATGCAGGTTTGCTGAAATAAGGAACACTAAAAATGGGCTTTTATACAAATATCAATATAACTCAACTAGGTAAAGCCACATACCAAGTTCTATTAATTTATGTTCATAATTAAAGGAGATAACACGTTAATTATTCTCCATAAGAATAACATGGGGCTGAGTATGCAGGTTTGCTGCTACGGGAACTATCGGGCAAAAAATGGTTTTTTGTGCAAATATCAATAGACCACAATGAAATGAAGCAATATACCAAGTTTCGTCAGGATAAGTTGATAAATAAGCGAGATATACAATTTTTCTTATCCTCCATAAGAATAACATTGGACAACGTACTGTGTTTAGCACATTCAATATCTCAGTAACCAATTGACATAGAGCAATGATTAAAACATCAAATTGTGCGTCTTTTTAAGCTGATTCCAATGGTAAAAAATAAAATTTTATATTTTCAAAAATTGTATGTAAAAAACTCAAAAAACCCATTTTTGGGGTACAAAACCCCCCCAAAATACCCCTTCGGATAGGTCGATCCGTCTGGTTTTCGAACTTAAAGTCATAAATGTTGCTTTACATGTTTGTACCAAATTTCATCAAAATCGGACCTTTTTTACGAGAGTTATCGCACCCACGGACACATCTATATATATATATATATATAGATATATATATAGATATATATATATATATATATATACAGTTTCGAACGAATGGTGTTTTTGGGGTTTGGGGACCTCAAAACGAAAAGTTATCATGGTCCCGGGCCTAGGTCTTACCATGCCGACTACGGTAATAGCTTCTTCCCTATAGGGGAAATTCGCTAATATATATATATATATATACAGTTTCGAACGAATGGTGTTTTTGGGGTCTGGGGACCTCAAAACGAAAAGTTATCATGGTCCCGGGCCTAGGTCTTACCATGCTGACTACGGTAATAGCTTCTTCCCTATAGGGGAAATTCGCTAAAACTATATATGGAACTAGCTGTTACCCGGCAGACATTGTCATGCCTTTGACTATTACCATTGACTATAAATTACCAACTAAAACCAAGATCACCTGTTCAAGTAAACATGTAATTAGCTTTTATGTAAACAACAATATCTTTCCATAAGGTTTATATGGGAACCCTTTTGGGACTCTTGGGAGGAACCCAATTGAGTTAGGACGAAATGGATGGCTTAAAAACCTTCTCCGTGAAATTTTACATATGTATACCAAGTTTCATGGCAAACGGTCCAACGGTGTCCGAGTCCATAAACTTCAAATATATATATATATATATATATATATATATATATATATATATATATATATATATATATATATATATACAAACAAACCAACATCCTTTTTTATAAATATGGATAAAATCAAAACCCTGGCATCCAGTATTTTCTTTGAATTATTATAAATGTAACATCAATAGTTACAGGATGGAGTACATATAATTCATTAAAAGGTACTGATGACAAATGGAAGATGCAGTAAACTTCACATCAGTACCTAGTAAAAAATGAAAAAGAAACAATATAAGTAAATATTAGTAAATGTTAAGTTGGTACTTACAGGGCAAATATATTTTACAATCTATTAATAAAAGATTTTAGTATCTTAAAATTATTTTAAAGTATTATTTGTTATAGACTGAAAACCACCTAAAACTTCCCGGTCAGTAAAATGTTCTTCATTATCTCAACAGTGAATGTTTATCCCATAAGACGTTCAAATATCCCTAAAACGGGATAAAAATCCCTCTAGTGGAAACACTGCTCTGGGTGTGATGTGCCAATGAGCTGCAATCGTCGTCTGTTTTGTAAAAACAGTAATTTTTTTCTTGTAACTAAGCTATTGTGAAATCTGCTTTTTTCCAAACATTTTAAGTGGCTTAAAGTTTATTTTTTTTGTTTAATATGTTCTTCCATATATAAATTAGAGGGCAAAATAAGTGCTTTGAACTGTCCCAGGACTTCTACGGCGGCTTGGAGCAGGTTTGTCGGTCAATTTAATCGCCATTTTCCTCAGCCTAACTCACTATTTTGCCCTTTTTGACAAAGGCGACCCAAAAAGATGCTGTGTTCTAAATGAAAAACAGAAGTCAAAACCAAAAAAATCACTAAGCAGTAGTTGTATTGATATTCTTACTTTTTTTTAGAATAAGTTAATTATCCTCCTGATTGTATCAATCAATCTTCGGAACTTTGAAACGACGATTAAGTTTATCGGTTTCAAATAACACTTCTTTAGACACCCGTGTTCCCAGCAAATAATAATTGATGTTTTTAATTACACATTACGAGTTAATTATTCACATTAGACCCTACTCTTATTTACCAAGAACATATTTAGATGCAGTTTAAAAATTACTTTCTAAACAAAACTTGCATTTCAGCCTAGGCTTAAGTTATAGGCTTTAGTTTATTGTCAAAACTAGGGCTTCCCATTATAGATATTTTCCTCCTAAACTTTGAATTGTAAGCCTAGGCTTCCACAGATTTCTGATGCTTCAATATAATGCAATTGTGTGTGTATATTCTTTATTTGTTTGCAGAATAATCCTTGATTTTTGGCGCATTTTAATTATGCTTGGTCACAAATATAGGATATCCATAGGAGATTCCGTAATGCTAGGCCTAGGCTACACTGCCAATAACTTGGCCTAGGGTATGCCTATTTAAACCTAGCAGCCTTCGCATCACTAAACTGATGTTCATAGCATTCAGTATAAATAGTCTCGAGACCTATACGGTATGATACTTTGGATGCAGTTTAGTTTACGGCTCACATTCATTCGATTGAAATTTTCAAAATATTGATATATCGATTAGGTTATTTAATTCGATTGGGTTGCACTTCTGAAGATGTGCCCGGAGGAACAGTCGAGTGAAAATAATCAATGTAAAATATCGATACACATTAATGTTTTGATATTTCGATATAAATATATTGTATCAAACCGATACAGCTTTTCTTATTAAGCTTATAATCGTAATAATAATGTTTTTATTAGATATGATTTAAATTTTATTTACATTGTGTTTTTTTTGGAAAATAGCAGATAAGTTAATCTAAATGATAGATAATTTTAATTAACTATCGGTTTCTTTATGAAAATATTTCAAGCAACGAAGAAAATACTGTCCTGTTTTTGAAAAATCGTATTTTAATCACAAAATCAATGAAATGCAGTATTTGTAACCACGATATTTTCAAGATAAATAATATCAAGGGAGAAAATCAAGTGTTTTTCGGTGTTGTAAAACGGTAAATAAACATGAAGCTTTGAAAAACAAACCTATATCTGGGAAATTAAAATTGTAAAAATGTTTCATGTTATTTATGTTACCGTGGTTAAATTTTGTTTAGTTTCAAGTTAGTAAATGTATGATAGGTAAATGTAGGCCTACTTGCATTTATTGAGAAAAGTAAATAACCGAATGAAAATAATAGATTATTTATATCGATGTATATGTAAATATTATTTATAGATTATTTTCATTCGATTGTTCCACCGGGCGTCTGCGGAAGTGCAACCTTCGATTGTTCAAGAAAATCGACTATCAATAATTACATTGTTAGGTACTAGAAGCTTACAGGGGCTATAGCCCTTAACTCATGGTTTTTGTGTAGGCCCCTAAGTGGATAACTACAGCTGATCATTAGTCCATTTGGCTTATTAATAAAAACACTGTAACTTAGTGATAATTCCATAAGAAAAAAAATATCCTTGGATCTTTTAAGTCCAGTGGGGCGTAGCCCGTAATTTTTGACATTTCTGATATATTTCCCAATGTCCTTAGCCCTCAAGCTTTAAAATGAATCGTCATAACCTAGCTTAACTTCTTCCTAGCTCGAGATATTTCGTGGGGACAGATTCGCTTACAGAATTAATTATATAGATTCTTTATTGTTTTTGTTTACATTAATTTTTTTTGCAAAAGTTAAGTAACTTATTGCAATATTAACTCCTGTGATTTATCAAAATGTAGTAATAAATTAATCAGTGTCACAACTATGATTTCCTCATTCACAAAACATGCACAAGGATCATTCAAACAAGTAGGCCTACAATTGCAGTAATTGTTTTGCAGGGATTTATTTTCTTATTGTTCTTAATTTTCTTATTGTCAATATTTTCAAACACCAGTAATTCGATATATTGATATTTTTAATAGAAAATTTCAATCGAATGAATGTGGGCCGTAAACTAAACTGCAACCGATACTTTTAAAGCCGTTGAATTTTGTTTTGGTCTAACAGGCCTTATATAATTTTGAATGTCAGCTTAACCCATTGGCGTAGACATACGAGCTGGTCTCGTTCCTTACTTTTAATTTTTTAAACCTATGAATTGGAATAGAAATTGGTGTTTTTAAATGGATTAATGGTTTATTTTCATTAAAATACTGTTTTCATTCAGTTTTTAGAATCACATTGGCACACACACAGTAGACATAAGTAAAAAGTATCAAAATCAGTGTTGACCATGTGCAACTCACAAAGCATTAACCGATCCCGTCAACTTCCAAGCAAGCCTGCCACCGTTTGTTTTACTTGGGCCCTCCCACCAACGTTGCCACAGACCGGTTAACTCATTGAGAGTTGCACAACTGGTCAGTTTTGGTCAGTTTCGTGGGAATCGAACCCACGAACATCGTATCACCACCTGGCCAAGGTGTTTCCACGACGTAGCCAACTCAGCTAACACGACCAAGGGCCTGGCGGCGATATTAAGGTTTTCAGTCAGTCCGCGCCCCTAGCGGATAGAACCGCAGTCGCCCACGGTCATTAGTTACATATTTTGCTACTAGAGTGCAGCACCAATCAAATCCCTTTATATGCTATTGCAAATAGAATAAAATTACTACCTTAATGGGTTAAGCCTACCGGATGGCAACATAATTGTTCTATAGGCATATTAATATGCCTATCCACGAAAAACTGAAAGATTTTTAAAATTCCCACAATTGTTTAGTAACCAGAATTGCCCATGTCATGAATCTTCATCCGCTTAGAAATAAACTTAAGTTACTGTTAGGTACCTATTTTAAGTTAGTCACATTTTTCAATGTAAGATGGTGCCACCAGTATGTTGACAAATAAAAAAAATATATATATAAATTTAAATCACAAATTTAAAACAATATTTATTTTCAAAAATTGGCCACCTTCGAAGCCTATTCATACGGCGACTCGCAACAGCCAGTACAGAAATTTAACTTAAGCGGCTCGACCTAATATGGCAAGCATCGTAAAAACATCGCTTATCAATGTGATTGCCTGGCTTATAAGAGCTTTACTTTTCCGATGACTTAGCTTGGTTAATCTGGAGTCTCTGTTGACTGGGACCCAGATAATTGCAATTATGTTGTATTACAAAATTCAACATAAACATTGATTTTAGGTAAAAATTAAATATTTATCCATAACTTGTTGAAATTTCAAGAAATACTGGTAACTTGCTGTAAGATTAAGCTTATTTGTTCGCATTTGAAGTGTAACATAGAACAATATATAATTTATTACCAGTATAAACATGAGCAGGTTGTTTCAGAGGTTAGTGAAACGTAAAAAAGCAAAATCCATCCCTGCAATTTACTTGTACTTCACTTTGTAAATTTTACAAAAGTAGAGTTTATTATATAAATAATCAGTGTGTTTTTTAAAAGAATCATTTGGTTGATTATTGGTGCTATAAGTTATCAAACATATTTTAACTGCTAAAAATTAAAGAAAATAGTAGAATTAACGTACGGATTATTATAACAAAACTAAGTAGGCTATCGATTGCCCTACGGTACCTATTGATACTGATTAAAAAATTATCGATATTATGTGGTAACTTCTTGAATTTGCTGTTGAAGCCATAATTTAATTTTTAATAGAATATAACTAAGATTTAATTGAGGAGAGATTCCAAAGTGAGTTAGGCCTAGGTGGGGAGTTTATATCTCCAGCTACTAACTCGCTGACTGCTAAAACAAATAAATCATATCATCAGGTCAGATTTTATTTCAATGAATTTTTGATTCAGGCAAACTTTCTACCTGAGTGCTAAAGAATCAAAGAACTTTTTTTCTGGTATTGACGTTTTTCTGACAGCATACTATGGCTGCCTGTATCCTTATCTATCATATTGTGTTCCGGCCTGGAGATCTGAGAGCATTATAACCTATTCAATCTTTATCCTGCAGAAGAAAGTATTGAGAGTTATTCTTGGCCTTAAATACACAGACTCCTGTAAATTACATTTCAAGTCCAACAACTTGCTGACTTTTCCATGTGTCTACATCCCCGAGAGTTTAACATTTTTTAAACGCAATAGCCATCTTTTGACTTTCATTTATTTGTTATCCATTCCTACAATTTACGAAATATAAATAAAATCCCACCACTTCCCCACCATACAACATTCTCTGAAAAGCAATTGCACCAGTCTTGCATACCGGTAACTCTTTTTAATGCCCTTCCTTCTCAAATAAGAAAGAGGAAAATATCAGTGTTTTTAAGCGAGGTCTGAAAAAGTTTTTGCTGGGTAAGAAATATTACCGTGTAAAAGATTATTGATGACGGAACGAAGTGAAGGAATCTATGTACTAGCAGAGACAATGATTCGTTGTCCGTCAGTATGTGGTTGTGTGGTCGTATGTGTTCGGAACACAATAACGTGAAAACGGCTGCACGTATCATTTTCAGATTTTACACAACTGTTTTCCAGTACATTTCACGCTTCCAGTTCAAAAATTGAACACAGTGGTTAAATAGTTTTTAGTAATTAACATTTAAAAGTTGTAAAATTTCTATAAAGTAAAGCATTGGACAAAAATTACTGGTTTTAAACTACGAGATACTAATACAATATTTTTTCGTAATTACAACACGATACTAAAAAATTGTTTTATTCATATGTTTTATGATGACATAAACAAAGTAATCCCCGTTTAACATGATTTAATTCAATTTATCAAAGGATTATAAAATTGTATTGTTAAAAACTAATACAAGTTTTTACAAATAAAGGTAACGTTATCCTGTAATGTGAGTGAGTTAATATTTTATCCACTAGATTGCAGCAGCCATTTATCCCGTATTTACTTCTGCTAGCTGTGTTCTTTTGTCAGTTCATAATATTAAATACGCCCGTCATAGCAAACCTTCGCACTCAGCTAATTTCCAATGTACCTCACTGCATAGGCAACTTACCGTGTTATTTTTTGTTGAAGAATTTGCACCTCTAATAATATAATTAAGAACAATTGATCCTATGACCTAAAATTAACCAAAAGAAAAGTAGATATTTTCCTACAGAGTCCCCAGGGTTATTTATTTAATATTTTGTGATGAAATTTTGGTTAGCAGCAGAAACTTTCATCAACCATTTTTGCGTTCGATCATCCCATTACGCGAATATTTGCAAAAATTACAGCGTTACCCTTGCTACTCCTAGTGTACAAGAGGAGAAAGATTAAAAAGCAAATGTGTTTTATTTTTATTTTACATTTTGTTTGTGTTATAATGTCGTTTTTAATTTTAAAATGTTATGTTATCTAGTTTTAGATATGTTCTATGTATTTCTGTATGACACTTGCCCATGAATTGTGATATTTTAATTTGGCAAATGACTTTGAACACTTGCTATTGAGTGAATACCGTATGTAATTTACATGTTCCGCTTACTGTCCTCTGTCAATTTGGCTTCAGCTTCATCAGCTATGAGATCCTGTAATCATAGCCCATTCTTCTTTCAGCTGCCCATCGCCATGGACAAGATAATGGAGGACCATATAAAGTATGAAGCGGAGGAGTCTGCCCGCCTGGCTGAACAGCTGATCACTAGCGATCACGTCTGGTTAGTATAAACAGCTGATTACTAGTGATAGCGATCACGTTTGGTTAGTATAAATAGCTGATTTCTAGTGATAACGTGGGGTTGGTATGATAAATACTAAAATGAGAGATGTTACTGGAAGTCTGACAAGAGTACACATGAAAAAATCTCCCCAATGAGACCAAGGTTTGTAAAAATGCTCTAGCAATCAAATAACTAAGTTGTTCTATTAATAGGTGCCGAAAAACTACAGATGAAAGACGACTGGATGATGTTCTTGCTTACTTAAGAGACTATAATATTTGTAACATCACGTTGTCATTTTTCTAAGTTGTAATGTATTTGTAAATATTACATGGGTCCTCCCGAGTGTTAGGCCTGTTTTCCACGGTGATAAGTGGAGATGTCAGTAGCCAGTGACAGTTGCACCTTGTAAATGGACTATGGGAGTTGTACAGTGACAGTAGCTGACTCCCCTCGCCAAATAGCTTTCGCTTTACAATGACCAATACAACACAATAGGCAACTGATATTTAGTAAAGAAGACGTGTAAACGGCCTTGAGAAGTTCAAGTCAGCAGTCTCTTGACACTGGAAAAAAGTGGCAGCCACTTAACAACTGCCGTGCGGGTTACTTGGCACCGGAAACCAGGCCTTGAGGTACCTTTCCCAGTCTGAAGGTCACGTACATGGGTGTAAACTTGCAACACTTATTTTCTTCAAGAATATCTTTCTTTGTCCAGGGAGGAAGTCGTGATAGATGACTCCAACGAGCCAGGCTGGACAGAAGAGGTGGAGGCTCAGGTTGGTGTTCCCTTGTTATCTGATTTATACAAATATTAATAAAAAACTTTATTTACGTTTAATATTTTTTTCCTTTACTGTACGATAATGCTGCTAATCCTACGGGATTAGCAGCCTAGGCTCAGGTATTGTCAGTGTAGACTAGGCCTAGCTCTAAGGAATATCCTAAGGATACCGTACCGTAACTAATATATAAAAATTGGATGGTGTTTGTCTGTCTGTCTGCTTTTTGTTCCTCAATCACTGAAAAACTACTGAACCGAATGGCATGAAAATTTACAGGAATTTTCCTTATACACCAAATAAACACATAGGCCTACCTTCGTTTTGAAAAGTCCTCAGGGCTCTCCCCCAACTTCCAAGTTCCCATGTTATCCTTATGGACATTCATTTTTGTTAGAGCTGATGAAAATACAAACAGCTGATCTTGATTCGTACATAGTAGTTCCACGGGCTCCCCGCAAATGATTTATAAAAGCTATGACAGTTTTGTGTGTGCTGCATTCTGTGGTTAACCCGTGGAACTACTACGAATCATGATCAGCTGCTTGTATTTTCATCAGCTCAAACAAAAACAAGTTCCCACGCAGCACGCTGACGTGAGGGAAGTGAATTTCCACATAAAAAACTATAAAATCTCAAAATCAGTTAAAAACATACATTTATTCCAATTTTTATTCAAATCTGAAAATATAGATTTTTTGGCTGTTCTGATGCTCTTGGTTCTATTTACCTGCAATGGTGGGAATACAGTTTTGCGCATTATAAGGCTAGGAGAAGGTCCAGTCAGGCTTTAAAGTAGGCATGAGGTTGTTGGGGATGATAAAAGTACACCAACAAATGAATAATAGGCTTTTCTAATGTAAAACCCCCATAAGACAACGTACTGTGTTTGGTCGATTCACATTTTCTATAATAACTCGGTAAATATTTATGCTAGAATAACGAGAGAGGGCTTAAAATTTTCGTCACACTAATTCCCATCTTTTAACATGCGTTAATTTCACATCCGGGGTTTTTTTGACCCTTTTTGGGTCCAAAAACTCAAAATTTGAAAGATTAATCCCCAAAAAAAGGGTTTAGAGTTTTCCGATTGTTTTGCCCAACGAACTTGTCCAACAGATTATAGAAAGGAACGTCCCTACCAAATTTGAAGTAAATCGGACAAAAAATGTGACCGCTAGAGTGCATATATATATATATATGTCTTTATATATATATACAATTTTGAACGACCCCCCAAAACGTGTTCAGTGGGTCACGTTAGGAACTTCTATGGTGGTCCCGGGCTTAAGTTTCACCGTGCGGGTCATGCTAATAGTTCACTTTCCATAGGAAATTCACTAATGAATGTTCATAAGGAATACATAGGAACTTGGAAGTCCCATGGGGGGAGCCCTATATGATTTTCAAAACAAAAATAGGTCTTTGTTTTTATTTGGTATATAAGAAAATTCCTGTACATTTTCATGCCAATCGGTTTAGTAATTTTTGAGTGATTGAGGAACAAAATACAGGCAGACAGACAGACAGACATACACACACCATCCTATTTTTATATATTAGTAAGGGTTAATAAAAACCTTTATTTATGTATAATACTTTTTCCTTAATAGTTAATGGTTCTAGTCTGTATCAAGAGTACATTATGCATTTAACTGAAACTGAAATATTGTAACCCAGTTTATATTCAGGTTTTGTCTGCTTGAACAAAGACTTTTGGTTTTATTATATTTAAGCTACTTGAATTTTGAATTTTCTTGAGCAAGATGGGACGAATAGTAGAAATAAGAATGATTGGCCCCACCACCTAGTCTTTGCTTGTCCAGTCGTTGGGAACAGTGGTGCCCTGATTGGTGGGAATATGTCAAGTAATTACTGCTCCCCTCCCCTACCCCAGATGACAACCTCATCAAGGGAAGCAATTTTCATGGTTTTTCTATGACATTGCTCATGGTACATGTAGTGAAATACATTGTGGAAACTATCAAGTTCTTTCACAGAGAAAAGTTCTTTTCATTTTTGTTTTGGTTACGGTGTTAATTGTTTTTAAAATAGTATTTGATTTTACGGATGTAGTAAGTCAAAGAATTACATTCAAAGTGCTAGCAGACGATGTTATTTAGCTAAATTTACAATCACAGAATGACTAGAACATTTTTGATTTCAGACGATGGAAGAAGAGGTGTTGGATGAACAAGAGGTGTTCGACGAACAAGAGGTGTTGGTCAAGCAAGAGTCCACTGACGTTACGATGGAGTCCACTGTGTCGGAGAGCTCTGAGACCTCCAACTACGGGCTGAACCCGGTCACAGGGGAGAAGATCGTAGAGACGGAGGTGACGGCCGCGATAGAGTCCATCGAAGGGGTAGCGGAGGGAGAGGCAGAAGAAATCCACGTGGAAACGAGTCGACCGATCACTCAGACGATGCCGATCGTCACCAACGTGCAGAGCCTCGCCAAGCCGTTACAGAAGTTCGTGAACATCAACAGTCTCAAGTTGATGCCAAAAGGCAGCTTCGTGAATATCGGGAATAAGAAGATGCAGCTGGTCACGCTGACCAGGGATAAGAAGTTGATACCGGGGAAGATCGTGAGCATGAGTCCCGAGAAGAAGATGGTGACCGGGAAGTTCATGAGCATGAGTCCCGGGAAGCATACCGGGAAGGTGGTGACGCTCGGGAACAGCGGGAAGTTCCTGCCTGGGAAGATGGAGAACCGGATACTGACGACGACCGGGAAACTGGTCTCGATCAGCGGTGACCGGAAGCTGATGCCGGCCAAGGTGGTGAAGATACCGGGCGGGAGTGTGAACGTGAACACGACGGGCATCGTGAACAACAGGGTGATACCGGCCAAGGTGAGTGGCGCTGACAACGCATTACGATAATCATTTACTGGCAAATAATCATTTATTCTTGTTTAGGTGACTTGGAGTAACATTTCACCAATCCCCCCACAGATTTTTATAGCTCATTTGCCACTTTTCTGCATTTTTAAGGTTACTCCAGTTATTTATAGCTCAATGCACCTTTAATTATTTATTTTGGATACGACTCTTTGTATATATAATCTTCTCTCAGTGGTTTTAGTCGCTGTTCTCAGGAAACCACATGTTAATCATAAACAATACGGGACTTTGACAGTTCACTGATTGATTATAAACAGCTCTCATAATTCTTTTGTTTTGATTTAAAACTACATAAGCCCAATGATAATTGTTTTTACTTTTCAAATTAGTATTTTACTTACTCTGGTTTTTCCGGGGTATGAGACCAGACTAGAACTGATTTTCAACCTAGAAAGTAGTTAATTACAACATTTTAAGGAAATCGTTGGAGCCGTTTTTTAGATCGGAGTTGCAAGCAAGCAAGCCTTCCTCATATTAGAGTAGGGGATATGAATTGTTAAGGATTACAATAGTGTCATTTTACAGAGTTGTGTAAAAAAAACAACAGTTTATTGACAAGAAAGTCAACTGCTCTGGAGGGTTCTGGTTTCTTCAAAAATTTGGTCAGTGAGCAGAACGGGTTTTCAGGCCTTCCTTCAGTTCCTGTTATAGTTTCTTGCCTGTTACCATTGACTATAAGTTACACCTGTAGTAGACGGAGAACCCAATGCTAGATCTGTTAACAAAGAAAGCAGCACAATCTAATGGGTGTGGTCGACAACAGAGGCTATAGCATGTTCTTCCTCCTACTAGACATTACGCAAACTACTTGGAATTGCAGATGCAGACAAACAGACAGAGCTCGCTTGATTAACGCTGGTGAAATTCAGCTACGACATCGACAACAATTTTATTACACATTTTTAACATTTATTACAATTTTATTTTGATTTCACACAACCTTTGATATTACAGCTGTGCAGGCTTTGTTTAAACATATATTAAATACCCCCGTAGCAGCAAACCTGCGTACTCATTGAATTTCCAATGCATATATATGTATATTAATACCACATAAAGCCACATACCAAGTTTCATCAATATACATTCATAAATAAACGATTTGTGACATTTTAATTATTCTCCATAAGAATAACATGGCGGATGAGTATGCAGGTTTGCTGAAGGAAGGAAAACAAAAAATGGGGTTTTATACAAATATCAATATAACTCATATAGGTAAAGCCACATACCAAATTTCATTAATTTATTTTCATAATTAAGGGAGATAACACGTTACTTATTCTCCATAAGAATAACATGGGGCTGAGTACGCAGGTTTGCTGCTACGGGAGCCTTTGGCAAAAAATTGTTTTTTTTAGCAAATATCAATGGTTCACAACCAGATGAAGCCGTATACCAAGTTTTGTCAGTATATGTTCATAAATAAGCGAGATATAAAATTTTTCTTTTCCTCCATAAGAATAACATTAGACAACGTACTGTGTTTAGCACTTTCAATATCTCGGTAACCAATTGACGTAGAGAAATGATCAAAATACCGAATTGTGTGTTTTTTTAAGCTGAATCAAATGGTAAAAACTAAAATTTGACTATTTCGAAAATTATATGTAAAAAATTCAAAAAACCCATTTTTGGGGTACAAAACCCCCCCAAAATACCCCTTCGGATAAAGCGATCTGGCTGGTTTTCGAACTTAAAGTCATAAATGTTGCTTTACACGTTTATACCAAATTTCATCAAAATCGGATAATTTTTACGAGAGTTATCGTGCTCACGGACACATATATATATATATATATATATATATATATATATATATATAGATATATATATATATATATATACAGTTTTGAACGAATGGTGTTTTTGGGGTCTGGGGACCTCAAAACGAAAAGTTATCATGGTCCCGGGCCTAGGTCTTACCATGCCGACTACGGTAATAGCTTCTTCCCTATAGGGGAAATTCGATAAAACAACAGAGTTGCAAGGAAAGTAATAGGGCCTTCAGTTGTTTTTTTAGCAAAATGAGATTTAAAAACAAATCTCAGCTAAACCTCTTGATTTTACTAATAAACTTTAACTAAATATCTGGAATATCTCGCTTAAACAACTGTAAATTCTTGAAAAGTCAGGGAATTTTGCACAGAGCGTTTAGTAGACCCTGTAGAAAGAAGTGAAAAATTAAGTAAAACCCAAAATCTAGAATCTTAAGTACATTACAAGTTAATTCTACAATAACGTAAAATAATTTCTCAAATAATTTCCTTTATTAGGATTATATGTTGTTACAACTAAGCAGGATAATAAAATAAAATATGTCTTCCAACACTATATATAAGCTGTTTGCCATCTTTTTTCTATCATTCTCTGATTGGGCCTGATGATGACCGGTGTAACTGGTTGAAATCGATCGCCTTGTACCATCTTTTGTGTATATTTTACCGTCTTGTATGTAAGTACAGTATAAGTGTAGATATACTTATAGTTTTGTAAGACGTATTTTATTTTATTATCCTGCTTAATAATTTATCATCTTTTAAAATCTACAATTAGAGTATATTTTTACCACTTAGACACGGGACAGGTGGTGAAGGTAATGTTGACGTTTGATTGAAGGTGGTCACCATCGCCAACAACGAGATAAAGTCGCAATCCAACAACAAGGAGGTGACGATCTACATTACCGGCCTGGCCGGCGACAAGGTGCAGATCCGGGACAAACTGCAGGTGAACAAGCTGCAGATCGGCGACCGAGTGCAACTGGGACAGGTCAGTGGCTGGGGGTGAGCTTTGCTCGGGGAAGGCCGTTCAGTTTGTTTAAACGGCTTAGAGTAATTTTCACCGAGTCCCCCTACTGTCGAGCAGATTTGCTTAGCTCATTAACCTCTTGTCTGCATGTTTAAGGTCACTCCAGTTGGAGTATTACTCTGACAGTTTGTACCTGGGGGCTGAGCTTTGCTCGGGGAAGGCCGTTCAGTTTGTTTAAATGGCTTGGAGTAATTTTCACCGAGTCCCCCTACTGTCGAGCAGATTTGCTTAGCTCATTAGCCTCTTGTCTGCATGTTTAAGGTCACTCCTGTTGGAGTATTACTCTGACAGTTTGTACCTGGGGGCTGAGCTTTGCTCGGGGAAGGCCGTTCAGTTTGTTTAAACAGCTTAGAGTAATTTTCACCGAGTCCCCCTACTGTCAAGCAGATTTGCTTAGCTCATTAGCCTCTTGTCTGCATGTTTAAGGTCACTCCAGTTGGAGTATTACTTTGACAGTTTGTACCTGGGGGCTGAGCTTTGCTCGGGGAAGGCCGTTCAGTTTGTTTAAACGGCTTAGAGTAATTTTCACCGAGTCCCCCTACTGTCGAGCAGATTTGCTTAGCTTATTTGCCTCTTTTATGCATGTTTAAGGTACTCAGTTGTAGCTTTATAGCTTAGTGTCTCTTTGATTTGTTTTGGATATGACATGACCACACTGTATGTCATCTTCATTCAATGGTTTTACTCACTGCTCTCAAGAAACCACATGTTAATACATAAACTATATCAGTATTACTTTGACAGTTCACCGATAGCTTATAAACAATCATTGGCTGTTATGATTCTTTAGTTTTGATTTGAAACCACATAGGCCTATGTCCAATGTTCATTTGGGGCACTGTCGTGTTTGGTGAATGTCGAGATTCCCGGAGTTACATTGGGGGAAGAAAAAACCCAAGCTTCAGTTTTAAATTGTATATTAGACCAGATGCAAACACATTTCAGTGCTATAAATATGACATTATGAAACAGAAAAACCACAATGATGAACTATATTTTTCGTCATACTGCAAACAATATTAATATATCAATTTTAAAAAAACTAAAATTTGTACTATTAAAAGTTTGCTTCCATATTTATCTCGCTACTCTAAGCAAACAGCTGTTACACAAGTTTTCATTGTTGACGATTTGAATAGTTCGTTGAATTTGTATTAACAGCTGATGACCTCGACCAAAAAGTGTTATCAAATTATGTTTTTTTTTATCCTAGGAGTAAAAAGAATTAGCATCACAATGCGTATGTTGAAAACCGCTGTTTTTGAAGCAGAATAACAAAAAAAGTTTGTTTTACTCCTGTTGTAAATTTTTTTGTGTCAGTCACAGCATTTTTTGGTGGAGGCTTTCAGTTGTATGATACTGTTTAACACGAGGCTACCGATGTGTTGTGTTGTGTTGCCAGCGGGAGGTGGACCCTGAGACTGACGGGTGGCGGTCGGATCACATCGACGCCTGTCTCCCCACCACCGCGTTACAGGACGGCTCTGAGCTGCACGTAGTCAACCCCGACGCTGATGTAAGAGCCCTGGAAATAACTGTTTCCCAGTTTTAGGTTATGCAGGGAAAAACAAGGTCCTTTGAAAAAAGGACCCCCTTTTTTGAATTGTTTAAAAAATACCACAATTTTTTTGCTGGGCACGTCACATTTGTATTTAATGTATTGCCAACTTATTGGCTAAACTAGCGCTTAAACTCTGTTGGGAGACCAAAGCGAATGTAGCCGTTTTTGACTAAATTTAAAATAACAAACATCGATTCTCACCCCACTTGATCCTTGATTCGCCTACAAACTACACGCCCTTTCGTTTTCGGCCGTGTACCACAGTTTAAGTCCGACTTATTTAGATTTCGATAGCATTGCTCTGCAAATCAATATGACGGAATAGTAAATTAGTAATATGAATTTCTGGGGGAATTTGCAAGGATTAAATTATGTAGCTTTCCAAACCGAAGCGACGACACTAGTCGACGCCAACCGCTTTCTTGTAGGTCAGAACATTCATTTTGCAAATTAAGTACCTAGTAAAGTAAAATTATGTAGGATACTAGTAAAGATTTATCATCACTTAGGGTTCTGGAAGCCAAATGTAATTATATTCAGTTTATTCAATCTGATTAGCAAATGGCATCCTTCATTTCTCTCTTTTAACAACCTGTCACTTTAGGGCCTCAAGTAGTTAAATTACCTAGTCAACATCAAAGCTGACTTGTTTCGCATACCTGGCAATGGACCTCGGAGTGTTTTCCCAAGCAATTCATAGTAGCATGTTACAGTAAACCAGTTTAAATACAGTTATCAGATAGTCATTTCTTTTACCAACACTTGCATTAGCTCACAGGCATGCACATCAAGTCAAACCCACCCTAACTATCCGTCAGACCATCCTTCAACGCACTACTTAATTATATTGTTTCAGGTGCTACAAGTTTACCGCTACATATTATGAATTATGACTTTACTATGTTTTGTTGACTTCAATAGTTTCTGTGGAATATTGAACTCTGTTATTTATAATGTATGGACATAAATAATATCTGAGACATCTACCAAATTGGGTAAACAGGATAAAAGAAACTACGTCTCACAACACAAGAAAATATATTTAAACTTATACTGTATTTACATGAAAAATTGTAAATATACACAGAAGATGGTACAAAGAGATCAATTTAAACCAGTTACACCGGTCATCATCAAGCCCGAAGGGAGAAAATGAAAAGTATTCTAGTGAATATAGTGTTTTCTCTATTAGAAACTCCTTTAGTGTCTTTTTGAATGTGCCATTGCTACAAATCCTATTTCACTATCACAAAAAAACACTCACAGTTGCAGATTATCAACAAGAACAAAATCAGAGCACTAAATAAGCTATAATTTTCCCATAGCGAACCTTATTCAAACTAAAAAGTGTTTAGAAATGTAAAGGAACATAACGGCGTGACTGGGTGTTTATTATAACTGCGATTGTTTTAGAAATGAAAACTGTGGCACAAGGTTGCTTTATCGGGGAGTGTTAGGGCCTTGGAAATAGCTTTGTGGTGTAACTGGAAATTGATCTTTGTTAGAGTAAAATGAGAAATTAAATGAAACCCAGTTAGTGCAGAACACTGTTCAATCGTTATTAATTTGTGAAAAGTTCCTGTGCCTCGGAGGTTGTGGTTTTGGTACATGCGCTCAAATGTTTGTTTACAACGTCTAGGATACCAAATGCTTTTCTCTAGGTTAAAATTAAAACATAAAATGTTATCAGATTTGTTTTAGATTAGCTAATTTCCTCTTCCCTTCAAATATAGCTCATTACAAAGTTTGTGTTCACCGACACTGATGAGGATTTTATGGTGGATAAATCTTGGTTAATATTTTTTCCGGTAACTGACCGGTGCGACTGAAAGCAATCTACCGAACTACCGTCGTTTGGATTAGTGAGCTTCCGTCTGCTACCAAACCATAACCTAAAATCACCAATAAAACATTTTATGCCTTTCTTTTGTTTCTGATGAAATTATTTTCGGTTTTAAACCATTTTATTTCTTAAAATATATAAAAAATAGGTTTTATCTCTTAAAACACAGTTAAAAATATGTAATATCCAGTTGTTTATACTTTACGACCAATACAAATTATACAGAATCTATTTCAAAGAAAACAATTATACTTTGCTAAAATATTAAAGAGTAACTTAAACAAATTAAATGTTAGTTTTTAAATTTATTGCTATCATTAATAAATAGGTGGTTTTATGTTTATATAATTAGTTGTTGACTGCATCATCGGTAGATGGATCTACCGTTAAAGTTATACAGAAGGTTCAGTGAGTAACTGAACCTATTGGTAGGTATGGGTGAACAGGGCCAACACTTGCCAAATTTCCCCCTCACATTTTACCCTTTGCTCACCCTCACATTTTGCCAAATTACTCCCACCAAATGTACCCCACCACAATTTTCCCTCCCAGAAGTTACCCCCACCACTTTACCCTCACACACAATCTAGGCTACCCCCACACAGTTTACCCCCACAATCTACCCCCACACCGTTTAACCCACACAATTTCCCCCCACCGCTGCAGACGATACTAACCCCCTGCTGTGGTGTTGCAGGCGTCAGAGGGCCACTTCCTGCTGGAGGGCAGCCAGCCGTTCGACGCGGCCAACCTGACGTGCAACATCTGCGACCGCCAGTTCACCCAGCTTAAGTACCTGCTGAGCCACCAGCAGACCCACATACTGTCGGAGCCGGTCGCCTGCGACGTGTGCGGCAAGAGCTTCAAACGCAGGTAGACACGGCGGCCTCGGTGCCATATTGACTCACAGTTATCTATATCTATGGATACGAAAAACTATAATCTCCCAGGCCAAACTTTTACACCAACAATCACGAGATTTGGCACGTATACTCTTTCTATATCGTAGGTAACCAATAAGAAAGGTTTTTAAGGTCTTTCCACAGGGCCCCATGTGGAGTCAAAGTTCCAATCCATTGTTATTCTTATGGACATTCAATTTTGTTTGAGCTGATGAAAATACAAACAGCTGATCATGATTCGTAGTAGTTCCACGGGCTAACCACAGAATGCAGCACACACCACTTTGTTTATTCCTGGGTGAAATTGTGTTTGATGACAGCTAATTCTATCATACAATATGATAATGTGGGGACACAACAGTTGGTCGAAATGGTAATCACTCGCAGCAACTGTTGAACAAAATTGTAGAAAATTATTATTAATAGTTAATTAAAGATCGGAAAAGAACTAACTAATAAGCCTAACTGTTATTTAAAAAAATCATTAATATTTTCCATCACTGATTAGTAAAATCAAATTACACAACGTTTTGGGATCTGGAATCCGATCCTGTATTCAGGGGAGAAAAAATACCTAAAGCGTTCAAAATTTCACAAAATATCAGTGGAAAATCCAGGCAAATCTGAAAAAACAGAAAAAGTTAAAACAGAACTGTAAAGGCAGTCAAAATGAAAATCAAACCAAACACAAAAGTTAGGCACAGAACAAGAAGAGAACGTGGCAAAGGACTGCACAGCGCGACCTCTCGAGTGAGGCTGGTGCAGGGTGAGGTCGGATCTACGTGACTCGGCGCATAACTGTATGTGAGGCACAGAAGAAGAAGAGAACGTGGCAAAGGACTGCACAGCGCGACCACTCAAGTGAGGCTGGTGCAGGGTGAGGTCGGATCTACGTGACTCGGCGCATAACTGTACGTGAGGCACAGAAGAAGAAGAGAACGTGGCAAAGGACTGCACAACGCGACCACTCGAGTGAGGCTGGTGCAGGGTGAGGTCGGATCTACGTGACTCGGCGCATAACTGTATGTGAGGCACAGAAGAAGAAGAGAATGTGGCAAAGGACTGCACAGCGCGACCACTCGAGTGAGGCTGGTGCAGGGTGAGGTCGGATCTACGTGACTCGGCGCATAACTGTATGTGAGGCACAGAAGAAGAAGAGAACGTGGCAAAGGACTGCACAGCGCGACCACTCGAGTGAGGCTGGTGCAGGGTGAGGTCGGATCTACGTGACTCGGCGATTACTGTACGTGAGGCACAGAACAAGAAGAGAACGTGGCAAAGGACTGCACAACGCGACCACTCGAGTGAGGCTGGTGCAGGGTGAGGTCGGATCTACGTGACTCGGCGCATAACTGTATGTGAGGCACAGAAGAAGAAGAGAATGTGGCAAAGGACTGCACAGCGCGACCACTCGAGTGAGGCTGGTGCAGGGTGAGGTCGGATCTACGTGACTCGGCGCATTACTGTACGTGAGGCACAGAAGAAGTAGAGAACGTGGCAAAGGACTGCACAACGCGACCACTCGAGTGAGGCTGGTGCAGGGTGAGGTCGGATCTACGTGACTCGGCGCATAACTGTATGTGAGGCACAGAAGAAGAAGAGAATGTGGCAAAGGACTGCACAGCGCGACCACTCGAGTGAGGCTGGTGCAGGGTGAGGTCGGATCTACGTGACTCGGCGCATAACTGTATGTGAGGCACAGAAGAAGAAGAGAACGTGGCAAAGGACTGCACAGCGCGACCACTCGAGTGAGGCTGGTGCAGGGTGAGGTCGGATCTACGTGACTCGGCGATTACTGTACGTGAGGCACAGAACAAGAAGAGAACGTGGCAAAGGACTGCACAGCGCGACCACTCGAGTGAGGCTGGTGTAGGGTGAGGTCGGATCTACGTGACTCGGCGCATATCTGTATGTGATATTTGTTCACCCCAAAAATCATCAACTATAATGAGAGAGTTCACTAATATTTATTGCTAAAACACATAGATAATTTGTACAGACATTTGTAGACATTTCCTTATCTCCAGTTTTATAACGTCAGTTCCAGCATTTTTTAATTTTAGCCACAATTGTGATTTAATAACGACTAAATGTTCTTATTTGAGCTATAATGTTTTAAATATGTACGATAAATATTGTGTTTCCAGCAACATTGCAGATTGGATTTTTGATCACGTGACCTTACAGCTGTTTTTACGAGGTCTCTTGTAGTTAGCTAGAAAACCTTAATTATGTTGACTGCACAGACCGTTACGAAGTATCTGTATGGACCTTGCTGACAAATAACCTTCAAAAAGCGTGCCGTCGTATTTGGTATTTTGTTCTGTTGTGATGTCAACTTGTTGGTGGGACGCTGTCATTCGACGTACAGGACGGCTTGTTATCAAAACTAGTTCCAAAAGCCACATTACAAGGGTGTTTTAATTTAACTCAAATCATAACTTTGCTTCAAGATAAACAAACAATCAAATTCAATCTAAAATGTGTCTCAAGATTATAAAGTTAAGTTTAACATATTAAGGTGCAGCTATAATGCGACAAGATATTGATATTTAAATACTTTGAATTGCACAGTTTTTACATTGATCCAAATGGGAGATTTTGACTCTGTCCCACCAGATCTACTGCCATCATAACGGATTTCAAAACGGTATTTTACTGAAAAGTTGGATTTCACAACGGCATGTTTTTAAACCAAGAGCAGTGACTCCTGATTTAAGGTCATTAGAACCTGGTTAGAGCTCATTCATGAAACCGCCGGCTATAGCGTATACGGTTGTACGTTGGTTTGAAACGGATCTTACCATGAGCCGCCCATTTATAATTTATTACTATCCTATACTTATAATACCATAGACTAACCACAGTACTTCTACTACTGTAGTTAGACTATGCTATGATTCACCCTTCAAAGTGAATTTTCATAACAGAATTGTTTCTAGATATTTCAAAAACATTACTGACACTAGGTTAAACTGACTAATAAATGTTTTAAAATTTGAATGCGAAATGGGGAAATATTTGTTAAAATAGCTCACTTAAAGTTTATTTTCAAAGTAGTTTTTATTGAGGAAACTTAAAATAATAAAACTTATTGCAGTTTTAAAGTGAGTCTTTTATTAAAAAATAGGCCCTAAGCACAGTGAATGAAAGATATTATCACTAGGCTAAAAATAAATAAATTCTTTAAGTTTACCAACAACATTATTACTGTTTTGAAAATTAAATATAACAATTTAATCTCACCATGCAAGCCCGCCAGAGCTTCTAACTCGGCCCACGGGCCCCGCCGCCTCGGCTCGCGGGCCCCCCGCACCCCCGGCAGTTACGCCACTGGTTGTGCCAAGAATGAGCAAGACTCTTATACCATCTACAGAGTTTATAAATGTAAAGACTTTATAATCGTGTCAAAAGACTTAGTGATCGATAAAAAGTAATATATTTACATTCTTTTGAATGATGTTTCATTTTTCTAACCCAGTGGCATAGAGTCACAAGCTTGTTCTGTGATAACTAGTAATTTTTAAAATCTATGAAATGGAATTGAAAAATTGTGTTTTTCACTGTATTGTTGGCTTATTTTAATCAAAATATTAATTTCTCTCAGTTTAAAGAGTCATAGAGGCAAACACACAGTAAATATTAGTAAAAAGTAGCAAAATCAGTGTTGACCATGTGCAACTCACAAAGCATTAACCAATCACATCAACTTTCAAGCAAGCCTGCCGACGTTTATTTTACTTAGGCCCTCCCACCAACGTTGCCACAGATTAATTCATTGAGAGAGGCACGACTGGTCAGTTTTGGTCGTTGGTGGGAATCGAACCCATGAACTTCGTAAGAACAACTGGCCAAGGTGTTTCTATGATTTAGTCCACTCGGCTATCACACCCAGCGGCCTAGTGGCATTGGATAGGGTAATAGTCAGTCCTTGCCCGTAGCTGAGAGAACCCGTAGCTGCCCGCAGTCATTAGTTACTAATTTTGCTGCTAGAGTGCAGCACCAATCGAAGCCCATTGTAGGTTATTGTGATTGTAATAAAACTACTAACTTAATGGATTAATTTTTCACCGGTACAACCACCCGTATAAGCAGCCCGTAACTTGTGACATACTTCCGACACAATCCTCGACCTGTTAAGTTCCTACACGTGCACCATTAAACCCGAGGGCCAACGATAATTGGAGAATTCATCTTTGATGAGTTTATTAAGTGAATTAATCACAGAAAAGAGCTATCGTCTAGACCTAATGGCAACAGGAAGGACTTTAGTATATTATTGAAAGTTCTAGACCAACGGAAATTCATAATCTGATTACCCAATATTTAATTGGTTTTCAAAGAGCGTTAATTTTGAATTTTAGAAATGTTGTCACCAATTGATTAGCTAATTATTAAGAATAAACCCGCAAGTATTCCTCCCAAAATTTGGTTGTAATTACATAGCCATGATTACAATACCTTTTCACATGCCGAAGATGCTTTTGGGTCAACGTTACCATTGACTATACACCTGTAGTAGACGGTAAACACAATGCTACAATCGGTTAACCAAGGAACAGCACAATCTGTTGAGTACGGTCGGCAACAGGGGCTATCGAATGTGCTTCCTCCTAGTAGACATTACGCGAACTACTTGGAATCGCTTAGGCAGACGAACAGGCAGAGCTCGCTTGATTGATGCTGGTGAAAGACAGTTATGACGTCGACACCAATTTTATTACAAGTTTGTAACAGTTAATACAATATTATTTTTATTTCACACAACCTTTGTTATTACAGCCTTACAGCCTTTGTTAAATCATATATTAAAACTTCTGAATTGCGAGGAAAGCGAGACAGTTGTTTTATTAGCAAAATGAGATTTTAAAAACTCGCCACGGCCGAGCTGAGCGCGCCAATCGGCATGAGCCAGATTTACGTCCGCCATTGCGTGCGATGGTGGTGATTTCTATCCAGCGCTGTCAGAACTACGTGGAGAATCCCGCCTCTTGTTATCAGACAGGCCCATAAGGTTTTCAGTATGGTACAGGAGTACAGTCAATGACGTTACCTTTCGTCCACGCATGCACAGGAAGTCGTCAGTCAGCTGGTGGTTACGATGTGGTTGCTATGGTAACGATACCTGTTTGAAGTGTTTGAATGCTAGTGAGGTGTTTCTTTCAATTTTTTGGCTTTCAAAGTGTACAAAGATAAACTTTTAACCCTCTAGGTGCCGCCCGTCCGAATTCAGGCGGGCTTTTGTTTACGTACAAGTGCCACCCGCCTGATTTCGGGCGACTTTGCAGACGTTCAGTTATAACGGTCTGAATACACTCTAGTTGTACTGAACTGCATTGAATTTGGTATCACTGTAAACAGCAGATTTCAAGCTTTACTCCAATGTCTGTCTCGAGAGGTTCTACTCTATGTTGGAAAGAAAACATCTGCGCCAAGATCTGTTACGTCACTGTTGTTTTCTGCCTTCTGTTTTGTTTACGTTTTTGTCATTTATTATTGCTTTTTAGGTTATATTCAATTGAAAATGTTGTTTATTATCATTAAAGTACATTTATTATTGCCAAATAAAGTGTTTGAACAAGGTTATTAGTAAAAATATAAGCGGTAATTGATATTGTGTGTCTTGGTTGGTTTTACATGCGTCTTTATGGGATTTAGGTTAGTACCATGGTGATCATATTTGGTTTTATCGTCATAGATATTTCTCTTATGTATTTTACTAATAATGAGTATATATATTATTGTCTCTAATTACAGTTTGAACAAAATTTATATCTTGATCAAATAATATCAAGATATAAAATCATCTATAACTTGATATAATATCAAGATATAAATAATAATATTGTACCTGGTGCACAACCTTTTTTGTACATATGTGGATACATATGGAAAGTAAATTTTATCTTGCAATTTCTGGATTTGGCCCTATACTGGATTTTTTGTATATAAAATAAGGACATAAAGGTATGCACTGTAAGATAGTCAATTTTATATAGTTTACAAAAATGTATAACAGTATACCATTTAGTGATAATTTAAATTTTTTGTTGATTTTCAAATAAAACCCTGTAAGAGAGCTAAAAATCACATGGCATTTAGACAATTATGACAAGGCACCTAGAGGGTTAACAAATAGTTACGTAGTTGCAGAATACAGACCCAAATTTTATTTCTTTGCCGATAAATGAACATACGGAGAGTTGACGGTGACCTATTGACGTCTGGTTGCAGGTACGACTTGCTGCGTCACAAGCGCCGGTCTCATGCCGAGGTTGACACGATCTACCAGTGCGACGTCTGCCTGAAGACCTTCACCGACCGACTGGTGGCCAACAAGCACAGACTCACTCACACGGAGGACTTCAAATACTGTTGCGAAGTGAGTACATCACCTTCTTGTAGTACAAGTGCGGCTGTAACTGTACACAACTGTAGCGCTCTAATGTTGGAAATTATTACCCAAACTTGTTATACAAGTCGGTTCACTTAAATATTATATTTCATCACTAGAAATATAAATGCAAGGAAATGTTAACATTTGTAAATCAATTAAGGCAGGTTTACAAGAATCTTTTTCTTTAAATTTAAGAAAAATGCAAACTAACCCTTTTTAAATTTTGAAAACGCTTTTTCGGTTTTTCAAAGATGAGATCCCCCATAAGTGAACACTAGATGAGATGTAACTGTGTAACTCTGTGGCTGGTTCCTGAAGCCACGTTTGTAACGTACACTCCACACGTAACCCTAACACTGGTAGTAGAGCGTGGTTCCCATAGCCACATTGTAACGGTACATCCAAAACGTTACTCTAACACTGTCACCCTAACACTGTTACCGTAACCGTGTGTGGTGTGCAGGTGTGCAACCGGCCGTTCAAGCTGGTCCACGACCTCAAGCGGCACCGCAGCATCCACTACGACGAGAAACCGTTTGACTGCGAGATCTGCGGCAAGAAGTTCAAGCACAAGAGCAACCTGAAGACGCACCAGGCGACGCACTACTCTGAGAAGCCGTACTCCTGCACGCTGTGCGACAAGCGGTTCCACCAGAAGGGCAACCTCAAGACACACCTGATCGTGCACACGGGGGAGATGCCGTTTGTGTGCGGCGTGTGCACCAAGCGGTTCCACACGAGGAGCGGCCTGCTGAACCACTCGTACAGCCACTCGGACGATAAACCCTTCCAGTGCGAGGTGTGCGAGAAGACGTTCAACTGGAAGTCTGGGCTGTTGACGCACCAGCAGACACACAGGCAGCGGGTGGTGCCGGAGGAGGTGCAGGTGATAGAGATCGGGCCGATCCCGGGGGAGGTGTAGGGGTGTTGTATACGGCTTGCCGGCGATCTGAATGTATAAAGTGGTGGCTAGGGCTTTTAGCGAGTTTAGCAGGAAAATATTGATAGGAGAAGCAGGCTTACCTTGAAAAGTACGGTGAAATCTCGATTGAAAGTACTGTCAATTTTACGATGTGTTAGCCTCGGGATTTGCGCCGTACGGTTATGTCTGAGCGTCTGTTTGAACTATTTTGTTGGGCAGATTACTGTGTGCTGTAAAGTATTGTCATTTTGTACACGGTTTTATTTTGATTTCCCTCCCAAACTATTTTAAATTTAGTTACTGTACACTGTACACGTTTATATACTGACATTTCTACTAACGGGCAATTCAGTTATCCATCACAGTCCCAGTCCAGAATGTGACGGTTAATAGAGGTTCCACTGTACAGGCATCCTAATGAGAGCACACTAACATTACAAAACACACATAAAAGAATACTTCAAGGCCTCTGGTCTCTTTGTCAACTTATCCATGAATACTATCATTAGGATGTTGTAGTTTTCAAGACAAGCCTGCTTGTTCTCTCCATATATTCCTGCTGAATGTAAAGTGTCAATGCTCTAAAGAATCAACCGGCTAAATGCCAGTTATTGCACGGAAAACTTTACAGCGTTAGGGAAGCATCTTGCGTTGTCGTAGATACGGTTGGTGCAAATAATCAGTTTGATGTTACAGTTGTTTGCGGCGACAGTCATTTGCAGCGCCAGGTGGTAACAGAAAGAAAGAACGCTTAAATATATTATTCATAATTAAATATTTAGCACGTGCTTCCTCTGCAAAACCAGACCCAAACAATTTAGCAACAAAATTTGTAAGTTATTCTCAGATCCTTTATGATCCAGACGTAGATTTCACAAAATATTGAATCTCAAAAAGCCTAAAAAATTGGATCATACAATGCATAATGGAAAATGACTATTTGGCTTAAAAAACATCAAAAGGCTACTTTATCATATTATTTTATGGGATAAAACACTAATATTCAAGTCTGACTAAATATATTAAAGGGAGACAGCTAATAAAAAATCCCGAACAATCGTTTAGTTAGAGTGTAACAATAAAAAGAAAAACCTGTGTAGAATAAAAAGTGTGAGAAGGTAAGGACCCTCCGTTAAATATTATTTAGAATCTCAAAGTTGATTGTTAAGTACATATTGTATATTTTCCTGTACCTACTCATCATTTCAAGTCTTAACTTAGTATACAATTTAGCTTCGTGTTACAATCTGTGAGATGGCATAGTGACCAATATTCATTTGAAACATCTACTTAAGAGTATTTATTTTATACAACATATTTGATCATGTATATTGTTTTAGTCAGTATTTCTTTATTTTGTAAATATATCACGTAGTTTATTGTTTTTTAGTATTTACACTTGTAAGGTTACGTGACTTTTATAAGTATTCTATGTTTAATCTATATTTGTACATAATCTGTTATGACATTATATTCTTTATTTATTAGCGAGTTTGTATTTGTATATGTTTATTTTAATTTAAATGTATACAACATAACATTACGGCTTTTCTTTAATTTTTAATAATGGTGTTACCAGTGGCGTCTATAGGATACAGTGAAGACAGGTTAATTTTTTTTGGGGCGGCGGGGGGATAGGAGCACCTCTAAGATAGATGACTTAATTAAATTCTATTCTTCCGATAACATTGAAACTTTAAAAGCCCTGATGGTGTATGTTATCAAACCCCCAAAAGGCACATCTGTACGAAAAACTTTCATATAACACATAAACCATGATTCAAGACATATTAGTTTTGTCAGTAGCCTTAACACAAAAAATGGGATTATCTATCTATAATATTATAAAGAAGAGGTGGTTTTTGTCTGTCTGTCTGTCTGATGTTCCGGGTGAACGCAAAAACTACTGAACCGGCTGGACTGAAACTTCACACAAAGGCAGATCTTGAACCCATGCAACACATAGGCCTATTCACTTCCTTAAAATCCTCTCGGGCTACACCCCGTGAACGTCCTAAGTTTCAATATTTACATTTCAGAAGAAATTAAACATTCAGAAACTGTAATGGGAACAGCTGTGGATACTTCCAATTGACAGCTTAACCCATTGGCTTACCTGAAATTTGCCACCTGGCAAATCGTTCAGTTTCCTAAGAAAAATTACATAAATGTAGATTTTTACTAAAACTGTCACTATAGCAACAATTATTGCTCAATTTACTTAATTTTTGTACTAATCTTTAGATAAGTAAATTATCTTCAAGAAGAAAATACTTTTGACAGCATTTATGTATGATAAATATTATATATATATATAGTTTATAAAAAAAATTAATTTTAAAAGGAGTTACATGTAAAAAACAAAAAAAAAATAATGTTTCAGCCCAACAACTATTATGTACTTGCAGGTTATTTATTTTTTTACATGAAAATAAAAAATGTTAGTGATACATTTATATTTGATCTAGATATAACATATTTTCCAAAATCATATTTTTCCTAAATTTGACTTAGTTTCCCAAAGTATGGGCATATGCATGAAAAATACATACAAACAAAAAATGAAAACAAATTAAAACAATAAATAAATAACAAATAAAAAATAAAAAAAAAATTTAATTAAAAAAAATTTTAAATAAAAAATAAAAAAAAGTGCAATCCCAAGTATACTCGGGGTTGCACGTTCGGGCTACTTTCGGTGGCCACGAGTATACTCGGGGTTGTGAGCCAATGAGTTAAAGAGCAGAAGCAAGAACAGCTGTTTCAAGCTAACTAAATTGCAAATTGTATTGAATATAGAATGGGTAAAAAAAACACCTGTGCGAAGAACGGTACATCAGCTAATTATTATAATAAATATACTTTTATATACAATTATTTTTTATGATGCCCTAAGAACCTATTTTATAAACTGTTATATTGTTTTAACTAAAGTCCATTTTATCTTGTGTAATTTGAGGACTCCGGGGGGCTTAAGCCCCCTAGCCCCTCCCCCCATTTGGATCCACCACTAGGTAAAACAACAAATCTATATTTTTCTTTTAAAATATTACATTTTTATGCCATAATCCAATTAATTTATTAATTACTTTCTGTGATGTTTAATTCTTCAGCAAAATTCTTCACTTATCATATATTTGTAATTATGTGTATCATGTGAAAAAAGATGGAACATGATCTTGTTTCACTAATCGCAGTTGGGTTTCACCAAAATAATCGTGATCGATTACGAATACACTCTACAGCATAAGAAAACAAAGTGATAACCTTCTGATTATTAAGATATATTTTCTTACCATGTTTATGCCTGAACACCATTATATCTGTTTTATGACTGGTAATCATAAATCACAACTAATATATTATAGCATTTGTAAATTTAAATTTTACCAGTCATAACTGTAAGCATAACCAGAGCATGTGTACGTAGTCTTTAATACTTCTGTTTACTTGTAACCTCAAATTGTGTGGTCTAGTATTATGTACATTGTGTTTTATTAGAGAAAAGTATTTTTACACAAACGATATTTTATATCTCAAAAATAATGAAAAAGTAAAAGTAATGAAGATTGTTATCAAAGAAAGTTTAGGTAGTGAAATAGAATGTTTTGTACAATTTGTTACCAGTGTATAAGTTTAATTTATAAGAAATAAATTATGTGTATAGTTTTTGTGTTTTGGCGTAGCTTTTATTAATCCTGGAATATTTCTTTGGGTGGGATCGGGGTTTGGGATAACTTAATATCTAGAAGTCACAAGACATTTGTGGTGAACCTGTGCCTAGTCAATTATAACACGTGTTTATACTTCACAGCTGATTATATTTAAATTGTAATAATTTATTCAATGTTTACAGAGTTTATAGAGTTGTTCAAATTTCAAGTTTGTATTTATAATGACGGACTAGTAATTATTATGTGATAGCTCTTCATAGGACCCCTTCCGCGGGCCAGACCTTACAGATATTGTCTCACGGCCATTGACCGTTATACCAGGTGGCCGGGAGTACAACCCCTCAAAACAATCATTGCAGATGAAGTCGCTGAAGGTCTTGTAACGTGCTGGTTTCCCCGTTACGGCTCACCCCTGCGCATACTACGGATCAAGGACGCCAGTTCGAATCAGCTCTTTTTATCGTTCCCTTGGAAAAACTTTTGGAACGGAACGAACCAGAACCTGCAGTTACCACTCCTGTGCTAACGGTTTAATTGAGAGGTTCCATCGCCAGTTAAAAGCATCCCTTATGTGTCATCATGATTCGACTTGGCTCGAGGCCCTCCCTATTGTTCTTCTCGGCATCCGTAGCGCTTATCACGAGGATCTTCGGGCATCTACAGCTGAATTAGTTTTTGGACAGCAGCTGCGCCTCCCTGGAGAACTTCTAGACATACCTAGAGATACTCCACGACAAGAGGACCCAGCTGATTATGTCGTCCACCTACGCCATCATATGTCATCCATCAGACCAGTTCCAGCATCTCGTCACGATAAACCAAAGACCTTCGTTTTCCAGGACCTTGGGAAATGCTCTCATGTTTTTCTGCGTGACGACGCCGTGAGACGATCACTACAGCCACCATACACTGGACCTTTCCCTGTCGTATCTCGTGATGACAAATCTATGACCATCGTCCAACATGGTAGACATGTGCGAGTGAGTTTAGATGGTGTCAAACCAGACTACTCTCTACAAGAGGTCGAGGTCGACAACAACTAGGCTGTCACTAAACCTAACCCTGCCCTTCAAACCCCCACAGTGCTCCCTCCTACACCTCATCCTCCTAAACCTTATGTGACCCGATCTGGTCGCATAGTGAGGTTTAAGCACCCCGGACTTCCAGTCTCCGCGGGGGGCTAATGTGGTGAACCTGCGCCCCGTCAATTATAACGTGTTTATACTTCACAGCTGATTATATTTAAATTGTAATAATTTATCCAATGTTTACATTTTATAGAGTTGTTCAAATTTCAAATATACGTTTGTATTTATAATGACAGACTAGTAATTGTTATGCGATAGCTCTCTGTACCTATACATTGATTGTTGAGGAGTGTTTCATTAGTGAATTTCCTATGGAAAGTGAACTATTAGCATGACCCGCACGGTGAAACTTAAGCCCGGGACCACCATAGAAGTTCCTAACGTGACCCCCTGAACACGTTTTGGGGGGGTCGTTCAAAATTTTATATATATATATATATATAGACACACACATATATATATATGTCTATGCACTCTAGCGGTCACAGTTTTTGTCCGATTTACTTCAAATTCGGTAGGAACGTTCCTTTCTATAATCTGTTGGACAAGTTCGTTGGGCAAAACAATCGGAAAACTCTAAACCCATTTTTTGGTAATTAATCTTTCAAATTTCGAGTTTTTGGACCCAAAAAAGGTCATAAAAGCCCCAGATGTAAAATTAATTCATGTAAAAAGATGGAAATTAGTGAGGCGAAACTTTTAAGCCCTCGTAATTCTAGCATAAATATTTACCGAGTTATTAAAGAAAATGTGTATCGGCTAAACACAGTACGTTGTCTTATGGGGGTTTTACACTAGAAAAGAAAAGCCTGTTATTCCTTTGTTAGAGTACTTTTATTATCCCCAGCAACCTCACGCCTACTTTCAAGCCTGTCTGGACCCTCTCCTAACCTTATAATGCGCAAAATTGTATTCCCAGCTTTGCAAGTAAATGAAACCAGGAGTATCAGAACAGCCAAAAATCAATGTTTTCAGATTTCAATAAAAATTGGACAAATGTATGTTTTTACACTTATTTTGAGTTTTACAAGTTTTTATGTGGAAATTCACCTCCCTCACGTCAGCGTGCTGCGTGCGAACTCGTTTTCTCCTCCTACCACCTAACGTATTAACGTATTCAGTTTTGAAAAAAAAAAAAATTCTTTCGCTGTTTTTCTAGTTTACCCAATGTGTGCTAAGTTAGCAAATTTGGCTTCAGGGCAGGGTGTATCTTGAAATTCAGCGACAAACTTTTCCTTCCAAAAATTAATTTAAAAATTCCTATTAACAATGGTTCTTAAAGTGGTTGGTTTTCTAGAACAACTTGGAGATTTTGATTTCTGACTTGAGACTAGGCAAATATTTTAAGTTAATGTGTCAATGAACTTTACTTTTTTCACTTTTACCATTTTATGTTTTCAAAGCTAAACATCTTAAAAACTTTTATTAAAAAAAAACGTTTATTTTGCTTTTTTTATTCAAAAGTGACGTATGGGATAGAAATTTGGGGTAACACATAAAAAAAAATATTGATAAATTATTTAAAATTCAAAAAAGAGCTATTCGTTGTATAGCTGGTTTAGGATATCTTGACTCCTGTAAGGGAAAATTTATAGAACTTAGAATAATGACTTTGCCCAGTATTATTGTTTATAAAGTATTACTCCAAATGGCACTAGGCCTATCTGGACTAAAAAAACACCAGGACTTTCATTCCTACAACACTCGAGGCGCTAATAACTTAGTTATAGAAAAACATAGCTCTAAAGTGTACGCATTGGCAACTCAAAAATTCGGACCTAAATAATGGAACGCCCTTCCCCAGAATTTAAAAATATTGGCCTATCCAAAATTCAAAAAATCAATTGAACTCTTTCTCCTAAATAATCCCTTGTATAAAACTGAAGACTTTTTGCCTTAATTAACTAAGGCAATTCCTCTTGTATTTTTTAATCTAGTTTTAGAAATTATTTTATGAGTTTAATTCTTTTTTTGTTGTTGATAATGATATGTTTCAATTGTATTACTTAATGTTGTGTGACGAGCTGGAAGATGTAATGCACACATTGTATTACTTACTGGCAATAAATTGAGTATTGAGTATTGAGTATTGAGTAAAAATCACAAATAAAAAAAAATAAAATACATAAACGATGTACATTTTTTGTCGTAAAAGATGGTATAACGATTTTAAAGACGACACTAACTATTGCCCAGTTATTACCATTTATAAGACAATCTGACCAGAAATAAACAATTTAATTTTTTTAACTAGGGGAGGAAACAGTGGAAACATCACCCGACGAGCTTGACGTAAAGTAGACCAAGGCCTGTAAAGCGTGACACAACTGACGGCCAGTTCTTTACCTAAGCGCGATGAATCTAGCTGGCCTAACAGTCAGCATCTTGGGCTTCGGTTCAAGGGGTCAAGGGTTAAAATCCTGGGGTGTCCACAAAAGTTTTTAGTTGTTTGGACCGCTTTCCCTAAAAGCGTTCAAGTACTCAATTAATGAAAATTCCGTTGGCGTTGAAATACAAAAAAATCCGTATTTTGAAATGAAAGTGAGTTTTGAGTTACCCTTACGCCGCTTCACGAGCTACGCCAATCAGAATTATTACGTTAACGTATGCTTGCGAACGTTTGCAAAGCTCCTTAGTTTTATAATATATCAATACAGATTTTCTCTAAGCATTTTTAAATACAAGTAAACTGTTGAAATCATTAGTATTTGTACTCGTACATTCACACATTTGTGATCTTTCTCTGTCAAATTAAAATATAAACAAATTATAATTATTTAGATATGTTGCATACGGTCTAGATATTTGTTGACCTATTGTAAAAGTGTTTGGCTAAAGGCTAAAAAAGGTGTATGTTAACAAAACTAAATATGTAAAATGTTCATTCAATTCTATCTTTAAAAATTCAACATTGATTCATCTTCATGTGGGGAGAATGAGCGTACACCTAGTATAAACCAAGTCCAACAAACATTAAGTTACTTAAAATAAACGTTACTCGATAACACATATCGACAGCAGTTTAAAATTGTATAGCAGAAAAACACTGATCCTACTATCACAACTGTGGGAAGTTGCACGTGTTACTTTTCTTTATTAGTACCTCATTGTCTCGGTAAAACATCTAATAGCCACATCATTTTATTTTCAAACGCGAACAGTGTTCAAGCAAGATGTATCCACACCTTTTCTTTAAAATAGTTTAAACACAGGTTTCATAAATGCTTATTGTGTCACACTCATTTTCCTCTGAATGATTCTTTATTTTGGAAATATGTTTAATTTTTTCGTTAGTTCCATATTTTTACCAAACACTAATTTGGAAATAGATAAATCATAGGAATAGTTTTTATTTGTATACATTCCCGTACTTAATGAGTTTCTTGCTACGTTTTATCTTAATTAGTTATTTAAACTCGGCAGTTTTACTAGAACTCTAAGCCAATATGTTAGAATCCATAATACAAACGAGATCGCACGCAGCACGCTGACTTGAGGAGAGTAGATTTCCACAATAAAACCTTTAAAAAATCTAATAAATGGTTTAAAACAACACTGGTAACATTTTTTGGGAAAATTAAAAAATTGTATTTTTGGCTGTTCTGATGCTCCTATATTATGCTCCTGATGTTATATTGAAATTGACTATTAGGATGGCAATGTTGTACATTATAGTGTTAGGAGGAGGTATAGTCAGGATAACAAGTTGGTATAGGGGTATTGAGGGTGATAAAACTACATCAAGATATGCCTTTTCCAGTGTAAAATCCCCATAAGACAACGTATTGTGTTAAGACAATTAACATTTTCTTTAATAACTTGGTACATACTTGTGATAGAATTATAAGGGAGGGCTTAACTTTTTTGGCACTTTACGTACAATAATTTAATATACAATAATGTTACATTCGGGGCTTTTCTGACCCTTATTGGGCCCAAAAACTCAAAATTTGAAAAATTAAAATCCCAAAAAGGGGGTTAGAGTTGTCCGATTGTGTTGCCCAACAAGCTTGTCCAACTGTTTACAGAAGGGAAGGTTCCTACCAAATTTCAAGTAAATCGGACAAAAATTGTGACCGCTAGAGTGTGAACACACACACACACATATGTATATAACGTTTTTAGCGACACCCCAAAACTTGTTCAGGGGGTTACGTTAGGAACTTCTATAGTGGTCCCGGGCTTATGTTTCACCGTGCGGGTCATGCTAATAGTTCACTTTTCCATAGGAAATTCACTAATAAAATTGATGATTATTTTCCTGTAGGGTAGGTAAATTTAATGACGAACTACTATAGACGAGATCATCTCACAAACTTGTTTATTAGATTTTTGTCATCATCATATCTAGTCAGCAATGCAAGATATGACCATAAAAACTGTTGTCCTAAGACCAGGGGGGTTTCTCGTTAGGGTGAAAGCACGATGGCGGAATACCACCTTTTTCCGGAGGGGGGTGTTTGCACTCTAGTCCTTTGCAGCAAGGTTGATAGGGCGCACAAAACTGAAAAATAATCAAATACATTCAATATTCAATACATTCAATGTAACTCTAGAGAAGCAACTTAAATGTGTTCTCGATCATTCAATTGAGTCTGACACTCGGCTCATGGAATTTACTGAAGAGATATTTCCCATCCCTGATTATCTCCCTAAAGTGTTCACACCCCAATTGATAGATCGTTCTGTCCAGTGTAAACCTGTAACAGCTACCTTTGCTACGTCCACCTATGATCTGGCTCAACCTACACAAAGTAGTGTCAAAACTACTCGATCTTCGGAGGCCCAAACAGACGCTTCATCCATAAATAAAGCACTAATCATGTCTGAACTATTAGGAGCAACCTGGATATCAGATTTGACCCTTCACCCCTACTTGGATATGCTAAATAATAAACTATTAGCTACAACATCTTGTTTGATAATTGACCCAATGGTAGTTCACGCTATTAAAAACTCACCGGATTTCCACTGTTTTCTAGACCCTTTAGCTGTGAAAGACAAGAAAATAATAATCATGCCAATAAATGATTCTGAAGATTTAACTGCATTAGTCAGCGGTACTCATTGGAGTGTATTAATCTTAGAGAGGACTGAAAATACATTTTTATATTTTGACTCTCTCAATGACTATAACTTAAGTTCTGCAAAAAAAGTTGCACATAGGTTATCTGATTACTTGAGGGGAGAGGTATCTTCTGCATGTTTTTTATCACTAAATGGACCACAGCAGCCCAACGGATATGACTGCGGCATCTATTCCTGTTGGATAATTGAGTCACTGGTGCAGGATGTTGTTACGAATGGATCATTGAATGTTAATTTCCTACAAAATAAAAAACTATCATAACAGGAAGTAATACAAAAGCGCTCACTTATGGCTTACTCCATACAAAACCTCTCATCTCTAGACAATAAATTGTTCTACTCCCTCATGATCGAGAAAGAGGGAAAATCTCATGTTTCTGTTCCTAGAACTATCAGCAAGGAAATTGATGCTGGAGAATCTACCGGCTGGACTGAAGTGAAGTCTAAATCAAAGAACTCTAAATTCACCAATAATGAACCTGTTATGACAATAACAAACAGATTTGATGTTTTACAGTCCGAAGTAAAGTCTGGTAGCCATGAAACTGGGTCATCTTTGCCGAAGAACTCTGAAGTTAAAACTAATCGCTCAAACGGTTTTATCAAGAACCCGACTAAAAATTCAAAACAATCATTGAAGAGAACAAATGGAAGGATTTTAATTTTAGCTGATAGCCATGGTAGACACCTCAGATCAAATATATCAAATGTATGGGAAGATAATAAATACGACATTGATTGTTTGTTCAAGCCAAATGCAACAATGGAAGATGTTATAAAGGATGTAAAAGGCCTAACAAGTTCATTTTCAAAGTCGGATGCACTCGTTGTGCTGGGGGGATCCAACAATGTAATTGAACATGCAGAGAAGAGCTACTGTGAAACTGTTAAATGGCTGCTTGAGATCACTAAACACACCAATGTAGTAATGTCAGCACTCCCTTACAGACATCACACACCTGGTCTAAATAACAGAATATGCTACATAAACATGGACATTGAAGCAATAGTGTCAGAATATGACCATGCCACTTTTTTGGCGATAAACAAAATATCTCGCCCATCTTACACAAGACACGGACTACACTTTAACAAGCTAGGAAAAATACAAATATCAAAAATGATTAAAGAAATATTTGTTCCAAAAATCAAACCTGTAATTGGATCCAAAGATCAAACACGGTCTGAAAGAGCAAATGTACAAACCAATATTTTAAAAAACAATAGCATTAATGTTATTGAAGCTAACATGTGGGACGTGATTAACGCCAACAAAAATAACTCCACCACAGCATTTGCACACACAATTTCAAGCGACCTCCAACACAACAGAAATATGTCTGCTGGTGTAGCAGTTGTATTTCGGAAGATATTTGGCAGGCCTAAGGAAACAGACTTCATCAACACTAGATTAACATGTCAGACTGAACCAAGTGGTCCCACGGTGTACAGTCTTGTTACAAAGGAAGAATATAGAGGAAAGCCAACGAAATCAACTTATGATGAGGCGTTTGAACAGTTAAGTAAGGATTTTGAAACAAAACAATTTAATACTTTAATATGCTCCCCTATGGGCTGCGTTCGTGACTTAATACCTCTCAACCATTTCGCCAAAAATATTTCAAAGCTACACCAAATGACTAATGCTACAATATGTGTGGTGTCATACGATCAACCAGCTGCTCAGCGAAAATTATGGAATGGACTCTCACATGCTGAATTTTTAGATCAGCTAAAGCAGACCATTGATAGTTGCAGTCGTGAAAGAGATTCCCCAGAAGATCTGTCTGAAACTTGTAACTCGTCTGTTATGAGTGAGATGCCCACGGAGGACCTGCAGCAGTCTTTGGAGATCCAACCAAGCACTGACGTCTCAACCAACACCACTGATATTTCCATCCTGCCCCCGACGCCTGCTGCTGTCTGCCCATCACCTGTATTGGTTCCTGGTTCTCAGCAGTTTAATGAAGTGGTGAAGTGTTCAGTGGAAAAGCAGAGCAGTGTGAAAGTGCCCCACATTCTGAAATCCTTGACCCCATCATCCATTGTTAATATCCCTACCGTATCACATAGTGTGCCTCAATCAACCTGTCCTTTAAACTCACAGCTTCCTCTGATACCTTCACCAATATGATAACACCTCACCGTTTTCAAACACCGTTATTCCAAGATGTATCAATTAGTCTAAACAGTAAGAATAAATGTAATAATTTTCTTTCCATTCTACACCATAATGTTCTGCATTTACCGTCTCGCCTAGATCTTCTTGAAATTTTTCTTGAGGAGATAAATCCAGATGTCATAGCGTTCACTGAGCATAAGATGACAAAAGATGAACTAGACTTACTTAATCTGTCTAATTACACAACAGAATCATATTTCTCCAGAAGATTGGGGCGAGGTGGTGGTGTAATAATCCTAATCCACAAAAATGTAAATTTTAGATGTATCAATTTACCTTCTGTTCAACCACTTCTAATCGAAAAAGAGTTTGAATATTGTTTGACTGAAATCAGTGCTCACAATTACACTTTTTTGTTTGGGTGTATTTATAGATCTCCTGACTATTTAAACCTGGACCAATTTCTTGAAAATTTGGAAATCTTGTTAAGTACTTTATGTAAAAAATTTGGTAAAATTATCATTGCCGGAGATTTTAATATAAACGTTTTGAACAAAGATGATAAGTATAACAAATTTATTAATATTTTAACAATATATGGCATGAGATATACAGTCAACTTTCCAACCCGAGTAACGGTGCAATCGAAAACTGCCCCTGACAACTTTATCACAAATATAGACCCTCACTGCTTACGAGTAACTGGATTAATTACTCTGATCTCAGATCATGACGGTCAATTGATGGAACTGAGAGTTACTGATCACAACAAATCTAAATTAATAAGAAAACAAATGAGAAAGTTTAATGAGAGAAACACGGAAACCTTTCTGAGAGGTTTAAGGTCTGAGTACTGGTTTCAGGTTCTTCAATCTAATGTTGAGTTAAAGTACAATGTATTTTATAATATTTTTAAGTACCACTTTGAGGTAAACTTTCCCAAACTATATGTAACCGAAAACCTATGTAAACCAAAAAAGTGGGTTGACAATGCATTGAAATCAAAACAGTCTGAAATAGTTTATTTGGAATCTCAATTCAGGAAGCTTAAGGACAATAACATTAAGATGCAGATTAAAAATAGGAAAAAAGAACTTCAGAGAGATGTTATTAAAAACAAAAAAACTTACTTTGAGGAAAAGGTTAAGAACTCAAGAAATAAGGTTAAAACTACATGGAAATTGATAAATACTGAAATAGGAAAATCATTTAAATCTAATAAAAATATAAAATTATTTCATCAAGGTAGTTATCTCACAGATCCAATTGATATTTGTGAAACTTTCAATACTTTCTTTGTTAATGCTGTAAAAGATCTAATAGTTCCTAAGATAACCACAGTTACCCCAGCAAATACTCACTTTACAGCTCCTTTAAATGCGGAATTTCAATTTTCAACTGTCACGGAGAGAGATATTGAAAAAACAGTATTATATTTTGAAAATAAATACTCATCAGGCAATGATGAAATCCCTATATCGATCATTAAAGCAGCGCTCCCATTTATCTGTGCACCTTTAGCTCACATAATTAATCACTCACTGATAACAGGAATATTTCCTGAACGATTTAAAACTGCCAGAGTCATTCCAATTTTCAAAACAGGTGATTCAGAGGATATAAAATGCTACAGACCTATATCACTGCTTCCGGTATTCTCAAAAATTCTCGAGAAGGTTGTTTTCAATCAATTTTCAGACTATCTTGAATCAAACGTGTTATTGGATAGGCAACAACATGGTTTTAGGCCAAACAAGTCAACGGTAACAGCCGGTATAGAATTTGTTGACTCCATCATCGAATCTGTTGACAGGGGTGAAAAAGTTGTAGGTGTTTTCTTGGACTTGTCCCGAGCATTTGATAGTGTTGAGCACCACAAATTAATTGAAGTTCTTAGCTCCCTAGGCGTAAAAAGTACAGAATTGGCTTGGTTTCGCTCGTACCTCTCACAAAGAAAGCAATTTGTTGAAATAGAACATTTTATAGATCATCCAAAGTTTATGTATAAAGAAAAATTTTTCTCTCGTCCATTACCAGTGCAATACGGTGTCCCTCAGGGATCTATTCTGGGCCCTTTACTATTTCTATGCTACCTGAAGGGTTTACCTGGAGTGTCATGGGGCAGAAATAGTAAAGTGTGTCTTTACGCGGATGATACTAATGTCATTGTCTCCGCTAACACTGAAGAGAATATTGAAATATCATCTTTCATTAGCCTATCTTTAATTAAAGAATTCTTAAATAGTAAAAACCTTCTTTTAAACTCTAGTAAATCAAGTTTTGTATCTTTTGCAACAAAAAAAGGAAGAAATAGGATAAATCCAACAATATTCATTGAAGATGAAATACTAACACATTTACATGAAACCAAATTTTTGGGTTTGATTATAGATGAACACTTGTCTTGGGACGACCATGTTAAACACATACTAAATAAAACTTCAAGTGGTCTATATGCTTTAAGGAGAATGGTCCACTCGTGTAATATTGAAACCATGAAATCTATTTATTTTGCCCTAGTTCATTCACATATTGCCTACGGTGTTTGTATATATGGATCAACAACCAAAAAGAACATGGATAAAATTCTGATTCAACAAAAACGTGCATTTAGAATAATGTTTTATTTAAAATCAAAAGATTCAGTCAAACATATTTTTAAAGATTTAAAAATATTTACTGTTTTTAGTTTATGAAACAATCAAATTGACATTACTCAATAATAGGATTTCAATTGGCAACACAACACATTCATATAACACTAGAGCTCATCGCTTAGTCGAACAACATAATTTGGAATTTTTTAAAAAGAGAACAACCTATGTAGGAAATAAGTTTTTTGACGCCCTCCCACAAAATATGAAATCAGAGAAAGACCCTAATAAGATTTTGAGATTACTGAAAACATATTTAATTGAATCAGCTTTTTACTCTCTCCAAGAATTTGTCTCATAAACCAGACTCACTTGTTTGGGGTGAGCTTCTGTATTTGAATGAGCTTTGGTGGTTATTCTGGGACATAATAAATATGCCTTTATATATTCTTTAGTTTTTCACTTTTTACTGTATACTGTATTACTTTTTTCTTTTTTTACTGTATTTTTGGAATGAAGGTACAAACAATTTTAATAAATTAAGAACTAACTTGTATGATGTATTATTATTTATGTATTATTTAGGCTAGTACTGACTCTATTCTTTGTAAATAATTTACATGTGACAGAATAAAGGAATTTTTGATTTGATTTGATTTGATTTGATATCATTCCACCTATTGCCGGTTAAATTATTTGTGTCATACATTACTATCACTCTTGAGGTTATGTGACATAATTAATACTTAATACTAGGTGAACCTTAATTAATCTGAGGCATGCTATAAATAAAAAAAATAAATAAAAACATTTTAAATATCAAATAAAAACCATTAATACAACATATTATACCCTTTGTGCCGACTCGCCTATATGTTAATCTACTTTTAATTTTTTCATTCTCTTATTTTAAAACACATTTGGAATGCAATCAAATTTAAATCGGTTCCTCTAAAAGCATTGGCGTGCGCACAGGGGGTGCCACAGTGCCGGGGCACCTGCAAAGATTTCAGGAGGGGCGTTTCAGCACCTCTTCTGATTTTGGAGGTGCCACGTTATTTATTTTACATTTGACAAAATCACTAGAACATACTATTGATGTTAATTTAAAAAATGTAGGATATTTGTTGGGTGGAAATGTGAATGTTTTGCCGTTTTTGCAGTTGCTGAAGATGGAAGCAACATAGAAATTAGAATGTTTATACGGCGCGTACTTCAGAATCGCATATAGGCCTAGCCGTGGCGCCGAGATTGATCGTGATCGTGGGCGTGACGCGTGGCTTCTTCTGTAGAAAAACAAAGTGCGACCACGAATCTTTTATTTTACCTTTGAGATTATTTGTGGGTAGGCGTACTTTTGCTTTTTTTACGATTCAGTGCGTACTTTTGCCATTTTTAGGATTCAGTGCGTACTTTTGCCATTTTTAGGATTCAGTGCATACTTTTGCCATTTTTAGGATTTAGTGCGTACTTTTGCCATTTTTAGGATTCAGAGCGTACTTTTGCCATTTTTAGGATTCAGTGCATACTTTTGCCATTTTTAGGATTCAGTGCGTACTTTTGCCATTTTTAGGATTCAGTGCATACTTTTGCCATGTTTAGGATTCAGTGTGTACTTTTGCCATTTTTAGGATTCAGTGCATACTTTTGCCATGTTTAGGATTTAGTGCGTACTTTTGCCATTTTTAGGATTCAGTGCGTACTTTTTTGCAATTTTTAGGATTCAGTGCGTACTTTTGCCATTTTTATAGTTCAATGGAAGCAAATTTAAATAATTAATAAATTTTAAGATCACTTATTTTGATTTGTTTGCGTGACACTATAGCAAAACAATTATTACAACTGAATAATAGTGTTGCCACTCTTATTATTACTCCATCGCCGGACCAAAAATGCCCCATTTTACACCCATCTGGTCATGAAATTCCGCCAGGGCTGATTTATAAAAGATCCCCATCTAACCTCAACCATCCTAAAAATCCTGACTAACATATACTATAAATTTCGAAGAGAGGATTTGATTAGTTACGTGAGGAAAATTAAGGTCAGCATGAAGGCTTCATTTTTTTACCACAGACGAGAGCTCTAAACCTCGTTGGAAAACCCCAGCAATCAAAGAAATATATTTTTATTATTGTGCTAATTTTGCAACTATTGTGTCCCTGAACATGATTATTTAGCTTTTTAGCGTGTTCTATTTCTCAAACGGCGATCACATAATACAAAAAAATAACTAAATCATCAAATTAGCAAACATATATTTAAAATTAGCAAACAAACAAACTATTGTGCTAACGAACAAGCAAACTAACAAGCAACAAGTGGGACGCCGTAACAGCGAAGACGCGACGGACGGAACGGATCCTCACGGAGAAAATGGTTCAAGTGACATAGAGTATAGTAGTGCAAAAATATGTTTTTAGCATTTCTGGCATACATATTTGTTTGATAGTACAGATACCCCCACAGAGCACCAAATTTAGGCAGATATACTTGAAAACACAGTATAAATCACAAATTTATAAAACACCCTAAAAAGATCAAAATCCCCCATGTTTGTTGATAGAATCCGCCAAAAATACGTCAATTTGGCACAACTAAGCCAATAAAGGCAACACTGAAAGACTGAGTCATATGCAGTCATAATGAGATCGGGAAAAATTACTAAATTTGAAGTAACAACTAAAAAATTAATTCTCGCTCTCAATCCAAGGTTGGTGGCTTTTTTCTAGTGTATCGTTCCCATACATCTAGTGAAATATAACTATTTAATGTTGGCGTATTGGCAAGACTCCTTGACTTGTCTGTTTTGTGTTGCATGCGGACTGTCTACTGCGTTGACTCGAGCCGCAGCTGAAACGGACGTGTGCTTTAAAATTACATTTGTGCTGTCTATTTCCTCTCCCAAACACTTAAAAAACCTATCTTTTCCTATCTTCCAAACCCTAATGTGAACCCCCCTCCCCTATGTGCTCCCTGTGTGTGTGTTAACCTTTCATTATTTGTCCTCCCGATACACACAGTGGAAAAAAATTAATAAGTTTTACTATCGTTGCAGTTAATAACAAGATGTAATTTGTCTATGTATTTTAACACCAGTTCAATTCTAGTAATGAGTGCATTATAAGCGCCCTCAAGGGAAGTCTGACCTACCACTAACATATTCGTGGACACCCTTGGAATTGAGCCCTTGCCATCTTAAACCGCGTTTCAAAACGCTAAATGTTAGGGTAACGTAATGCAAGATCTATAACATTAATTATTAAATTTGTAACTGTAAAAGTCAATTTGAGGGTAGGTATATAATATGGATACTTATGACTATAATTAGATTCTAGTTTACAGTTAAATTGAGAGAAGATGTAAGTTTTATATGTATTTCAACACATTTTTTCCAGCCTTCCTAGGAAACTTACTTTTTCATGTAACGAACAATTTCTATTATCGTTATTGTCTATATTGGTGTTGCAGTCAACAGAAATCCATAAGGTGAACCCGATGAGCAGCATAACGGTCCCGGTCATCTTGTACATGTCGCGCCAGCCTGCGGGAAACAACAGCTGTTGTTACGGTGATAGATGTACAACCGAACATGAGATATATTTATGGTTTACGCCCTTTTGAGTATAATACCGCGAGACTGTGTCATTAGACTGAGTACCGTAAATCTTCATATTACCGTTGATAAATGTTATTCTGATTGAATGCGAGATATGTATATGTTCTACGATATTAGAAGCAGAGAACCTTAAAGGGAAAACTGCAGACCCAAATTGGAGCTAAGCAAGCTTAAGGTGCTGCCAGTAAGTTTTTTTTTTGAGATTGACTAAATCCAATATTTAATGGCAAGTGTGTACATTGCCATACAGCCGTGCCTCCGACACAGACGGGGTGGTTGAGAATGATGCCAGAGGTAACGAGAACTGTAAATGTTGTCTGTAAGACAATTGTTTCAGACTCAACTTCTGTAGTGTGTGTTTCTTTATCTAGTATTACCCGTTTGTTTCCGACGTGTTTTACCCTCTTCTTCATCTATCTTTAAACCTTCCTCTTATTTTAGCGAATTTCCCCTATAGGGAAGAAGCTATTACCGTAGTCGGCATGGTAAGACCTAGGCCCGGGACCATGATAACTTTTCGTTTTGAGGTCCCCAGACCCCAAAAACACCATTCGTTCGAAACTGTATGCCCTATATATATATATATATATATATATATATATATATATGTGTGTGTGTGTGTGTGTCCGTGAGCACGATAACTCTCATAAAAATTATTTGATTTTGATGAAATTAGGTTTAAAGGAGTAAAGCAACGTTTATGACTTTAGTTCGAAAACCAGCCAGATCGCTCCATCCGAAGGGGTATTTTGGGGAAGTTTTGTACCCCAAAAATGGGTTTTTTGAATGTTTTACATATAATTTTTTAAAAAGTAAAATTTTAATTTTTACCATTGGATTCAAATAAAAAAAACATACAATTTGGTATTTTGATTATGCCTCTACGTCAATTGGTTACCGAGATATTTAAAGTGCTAAACACAGTACGTTGTCTAATGTTATTCTTATGGAGAAAAAGAGAAATTTTATATCTCGCTTATTTATGAACGTATACTGACGAAATTTGGTTTATGGCTTCATCTGGTTGTGGTCTATTGATATTTGCTCAAACAAATTTTTTGCCAAAGGCTCCCGTAGCAGCAAACCTGCATACTCAGCCCTATGTTATTCTTATAGAAAATAATTAAATGCTATATCTCCCTTAGTTATGAACATATATGAATTAAAACTGGTATATGACTTCACCTATAGTTTAGTTATATTTATATTAACATAAAAACCCTTTTTTTGTGTTCCTTGATGCAGCAAACCTGCGTACTCAGCCCCAATGTTATTCTTATGGAGAATAATTAAAATTGTATATATCGCTTATTTGTGAATATATTTGTATGAAACTTGGTGAGTGGCTTTATGTAGTATTAAGACATTTATATCTCCATTGGAAATTCGCTGAGTATGCAGGATTGCTGCATTGGGGGTATTTTAAGCTTACATTAATTTAGATATAATCTTTGCCGTGCAAGAGAAGAGTATACGGTGGTTAAAGAATGATTCGTTTACCATATGCTATATAAATATGAGATGATAATCGACAAACATTAATTTAATTAACGTTTAAGTTTGATTTCATCTTAGCGAACACTGTTTTTAAAAATCAGATACATTTAATAGATCCTCAATAAAAGCATGAATACAAATAAAACAGTTTACTCAAAACATAAACTTTATTTTTTGTATGATATTTTAAGTAAACAACAAAAGATAGCGTATATACTTTTAATTGAATGTGAATTCGGTGGAAACGTTTGTCGTTCATTTTAAAATGCAGTACACATAATAATAATGTACCTAAGTTTTTGACATTAAGAATATAGATTTATAATATCTAATAGTATTTTATTCGCAAGAAAAAATGGTTTAAAATTATGTTAAGTACATAATTGCTTTCCATTTGAATGATCTTTCTGCCAATTATTTGACGATAAAGGTCTTAATTTTCATATTATCATTTTGCTACATCGGCAAATATGTATTAATTTGTAGAGATTATTTATAACACCGATATACAATGCAATAAATCCAACCATAACTTTAAAAAGTTAGTAAAATAAATAAGAAAGTTAGTAAGCTACCTTATCTGTATTCTAAGAATGCCAACAAGGTCTTAAATGTCCAGTAATACTTACTACAGCTGCATAAGTCGGGAAAGAAATACCGTTCCTTTTATACTCAGCGAAACTAATTATTTTATAACTAATATTCCACTTGAATTATAATATATTAATATTATTATAAAAATTAATTGAACTAATTAAACATAAGAAAATAATGAGGTAAACATTGAGTGCCTTGTTGTACTGTAACTAGCACGACTGATAATACCATTATTTACGACATATTTAAATTTGAATTTTTAATTACTACTTTTTAATCAATATAGTTTTTTTTAATTAGTCATACTTCTTGTTATCAGAAATGATAAGAATTTGCTAACATGATGCACGTTTCAAGGTGACACCGGATGTAAGGTTTCACGGTGCGTCTTAAAACCTGCCGGATAAAGTATTTACATTATATTAAATATTGTAGCTGACTACACAAGAATTTGAAATAACTGACAGCCATTCCTTTATAAAATAATTATACTCTTCAAAACACACTATTTGATGTCCATTGCATTTCCCATTATATCAGCTGTTAGTATCTTAAAGTTTAATAGATAACTCATACGTTTCACTCACAACTTGTATGCAACATTGCAGAAGATGACAAGATTGTTTATTTTTGTGATCTTAAACAACTGTTCTCGTATAAGATGTAGATGGATAATTCTTCCCGATGGTTGGATGCGTGGTTGTTGAGAAAGTTGTACGACCGCCCTTGTTGAGGTAGTGCCTCCATTAAGGCGGTCCCACACTTCTCGCAAACACACCCCGAACATTCGGCCGAACTCCAAATGTTCGGAGTATTCGCGAGAAGTGTGGGAGCTGCACGAACTTTTGAATACTTACAGGAACGTACGGGACTGAATGTTCAGTGAACATTAGGGAGAATGGATATCCGTTTAAGGTCCGAAATGTCCACGGATATCCAATAGGCTCAGCGTGATCGTCGTGCACCCATTGTTGCCAACTCAGCTGATTCAATACCCGGCCTCTTCAACTTCGCACCGTAATGGGGAAATGTTGATTCTTTTACTATTAATAAGGACACGACAACAAATTATAGGTTGGGTGTTCAACCTATATTAGGGTTGAGGACAGAAAAAGGATTGTACTATACCTTATTTGATGAAATTTGTACCAACAAATCAAAATTGTTGCACAAAGTTGCATGAATAAGTCTGCAGTCGTTGATGTTATTTATGCACAGATAAATGTACTAAAGGTGCTAAAATATCAATCTAATCTTCTTCCTATTTTTTAATGCATATCAAGAATGCATTACGCACATTTCTATCATAAAATTAATTTAGTGGATGGAACTTCACAATCTTAAGCGAAAAATAAACTTAGGCTAGTATACAACCAACAATAAATTTTGTATTTTTTAATAATGATTCGAAATTGAAGAATGATTAGGCCTAAATTCTACGTAACATTAAATATATATTTCATTACAACAACTTATAACAGGTTTAGTGTTTGCTATTATTTGTCATTATAAAAGGCGGTAATTGCTTTGCCTGCCTGCTTTGCTTTGATTTTGCCTGTGGGCAATTTCCCTATAATGTATTGGCAACACTGAAGGCATGCCAGCCGATCGTCGACTGTTTGTGATCACCTGCATTAGTCGCAAGTTAGTGTAATGGCTCCCATTTACAGCAATGTAAAGAGTCGACGGACGACAGTCACCTAGTGTAATAGGCGCCTTGGCCACCGAGCTCTATATGTTATATTTGGAGTCACTACTCTCTGCCTTAATATTTTCCAAAAACGTGCCGTCAACACTGACTTTTTGCTCTTTTGTGATGTCACCTCACCGTTAACTGGACCAATCAAAACGCATTGGGTGGACGATGTCAAAATTTCAACTAGTAGGAAATGAAACGAGTTCGCACGCAGCACGCTGACGTGAGGGAAGTGAATTTCCACAAAAAACTCTTAAAACTAAAAAAATCTGTGTAAAAACATACATGTATTCCAATTTTTAATGAAATCTGAAAACATTGATTTTTTGGCTGTTCTGATGCTCCTGGTTTCATTTACCTGCAAAGCTGGGAATACAGTTTTGCGCGTTATAATGTTAGGAGAAAGTCCAGGCAGGCTTGAAAGTAGGCGTGAGTTGCTGGGGATGATAAAAGTACTCTAACAAAGTAATAACAGGTTTTTCTAGTGTAAAACCCCTGTAAGACAACGTACTGTGTTTAGTCTAAACACATTTTCTTTAATAACTCGGTAAATATTTATGCTACAATAACAAGAGAGGGCTTAAAACTTTTGCCTCACTAATTTATATCTTTTTACATGCATTAATTTTGCATCTGGGGCTTTTCTGACCCTTTTTGGGCCCAAAAACTCGAAATTTGAAAGATTAATCCCCATAAAAAGGGTTTAGAGTTTTCAGATTGTTTTGCCCAACGAACTTTGTCCAACTGATTACAGAAAGGAACGTCCCTGCCAAATTTGAAGTAAATCGGACAAAAAATGTGACCGCTAGAGTGCATACACACACACACACACACACACACACATATATATATATATATATATATACAATTTTGAACGACCCCCCAAAACGTGTTCAGGGGATCACGTTAGGAACTTCTATGGTGGTCCCGGGCTTAAGTTTCACCGTGGGGGTCATGCTAATAGTTCACTTTCCAAAGGAAATTCACTAATAACTGTACCACCAAAACGTCAAAAACACATCTGGCCAACATAACGACCATAAACACAGCGGCACGCTTTTTCACCACGGAGTGGTGACTCCAGATATAACATAGAGCTCAGTGGCTTTGGCTCGTTGCTGTGAATAAACAATGTCGCCAGCCAATCAGCTGTTCAGTGACCAACAGCTGATTCATTGTTGACGCGTCTTCTCTCTCTCTGCTCGGCTGATTGTCCTGTTACAACTCGTGTCTCTTTTAGTTTTATTTCGTTGTGATTTGATATTTCGATTAGTTTTTAATCGGTTCGTTTTATAAATAAATGTGTGCGGTTTACTATGGTGTTGCGGTCGATTCTTGTTAATAATATGAACACAAATTATTTAGAATGTGTTATTTTTGGATGAAACAGGTAATTCAACAACTAACATTTATTTAATTTTAGTGGTGTAATATGGTCAGAGCTAAGGGTTATTCTTATTCATCGTAGTGTGTTTTTAGAACTTTATAACTAGCATATAATCAGATATTTGATCGCACAATATTAAATTATTCTTAACAAACTGAAATATTATTCTGCTAACTGCTTTTCGCATCGACCGCGTAAACTAAAGGCGAAAGATGGAATGTAATTAAATTGTTAAGCCCTACATTCTTACCACATGTAACAGAAAATGGCGAGATTTTATGGCGAGTGAATTCACCTTGATGGTGAGCAAAGAGCGAATTTTATTTCAATATAATGTGGGTAAAAGTGTTATAAATATAAAATGCTCATTACCCTGCAAACTAAGCTCATATTCGACATCTAGTTTATTTCGTTTGCTAAACTCATTCGTCTAAAGGCTCATTAGCCTATCTAAACTGTTCTGTTCTGCTGTTTCTAAGTCTAGAAAAAAATAAGAAACACTTAAATAGTGTTCTCTTTAGCTCTCGTCTTTCTGATAATAAAATAAATTGTAGGTATTAATTTACTATCCTTCCACGGTCACAGTTCAACAGGCTAGCATAAGTGATATATTACACAATAGGCTATGAAACAGTACGCCGTATATTAGGCTACATCAATAGACTTTTTGAAAATTAAAATCAAATCTGTCAAAAAACACAAATTGAAAATCAGACTTCGAAATTTTCTGCTTCTCAAAATTACCGTTTCTGCAAAAAACCCTTCAAATCTGTCGAGTTCGTCCCAGAATATTTCCGGGAATAAAAACAGTTTCTTTTGATATGTAGGATAATTGCTATTTTGTAAAGCATTGCATTACTTTGTCAACCGTTTTCTATTAAATAATGAAATAATCCAAGTACATGTGTTTTGCATTTGCCATGAATTTAGTTTAGATTAATTTTGTAACCTGCACCTTGGATAAGCATTATTTAAAATGCCGACAACTGGCTAACAATTATAATCAGGTAACTGCTGTTATTTAGTTTGTCTAAGAACGGTTATAGGCCCTACCTTACCCATGCTGCCGTTTGAAAGATAAGCTCAGAGAGCCAACAGAACCAAGAAGTAGCGCATCTGCGTTATTTTTAAAAAATATTTTTGATTTATTATGCAACATTTTATCGTCATGACATTTTGTTATGAGGCCTCCATGTTCACTGGTCTTCTGGTTTATCATAATAGAGATCTGTTTTAGCGAATTTCCCCTATAGGGAAGAGGCTATTATCGTAGTCGGCATGGTAAGACCTAGGCCCGAGACCATGATAACTTTTCGTTTTGAGGTCCCCAGACCCCAAAAACACCATTCTTTCGAAACTGTATACACACACGCGCGCGGGTGTGTGTGTGTGTGTGTGTGTGTGTGTGTGTGTGTGTGTGTGTGTCCGTGGGTGCGATAACTCTCGTAAAAAAGGTCCGATTTTGATGAAATTTGCTAGGATCAGGATAACTTTTCGTTTTGAGGTCCCCAGACCCCAAAAACACCATTCGTTCGAAACTGTATATATATATATATGTATGTGTGTGTGTGTGTGTGTGTCCGTGAGCACGATAACTCTCGTAAAAATTATCCGATTTTGATTAAATTTGGTATAAACGTGTAAAGCAACATTTATGACTTTAAGTTCGAAAACCAGCCATATCGCTCTACCTCAAGGGGTATTTTGGGGGGGTTTTGTACCCAAAAAATGGGTTTTTTGATCTTTGTACATATAATTTTTGAAATAGTCAAATTTTAATTTTTACTATTGGATTCAGCTTTAAAAAACACACAATTTGGTATTTTGACCATTCCTCTACGTCAATCGGTTACTGAAATATTGAAAGTGCTAAACACACTACGTTGTCTAATGTTATTTTTATGGAGAATAAGAACAAAATTATATCTCGCTTCTTTATGAACGTATACTGACGAAACTTGGTATACGGCTTTATCTGGTTGTGGTCTATTGATATTTGCTAAAAAAAATTGTTTGCTAAAGGTTCCCGTAGCAGCAAACTTGCGTACTCAGCCCCCATGTTATTCTTATGGAGAACAATTAAAATGCTATATCTCACTTAATTATGAACATAAATTAATAAAACCTCTTACATGATTTCACCTAGTTGAGTTGTGTTGATATTTGCCTAAATACCCATTTTTTCTTCCTTGTTGTAGCAAACCTGCATACTCATCCCCCATCTTATTCTTATTGAGATTAATCAAAATGGAATATATCGCTTCTTTATGAATGTATATTGATGAAACTAGGTATGTGGTTTCACCTTGTTGAGTTATATTGATATTTGCATAGAAACCAATTGATTGTGTTCCTTGTTTCAGCAAACCTATGTACTCATCCCCAATGTTATTCTTATGGAGAATAATTAAAATTGTATATTTCGCTTATTTGTGATTTTTTTTTTAACTTGGTATGCGGCTTTATGTGGTATTAAGTCATATATTATGCATTGGAAATTCGCTGAGTACGCAGGTTTGCTGCGACGGGGTATTTACATTTGGGCCCGGTTTTCTGGAAATTATACATTGTTTCAACAATTTGTATTAGTCACAAACACATAGGTACTATGAACTTTCATATTATATTAATAAACGTGTTGTTAGTAAGGAACATTTCTTTTTGCCCTAATGTTGTTGGTTGGTTTAAAAACATGGAATGTCTGAGGATATATTAAGTATATTTTCTAGTTTGGATCAGTGAGAGGGGGGGGGTGAAACTAAAAATACCCCCGTCGCAGTAGACCTGCGTACTCAGCGAATTTCCGATGTCTTAATACCACAAAAAGCCACATACCAAGTTTCATAAAAATATATTCACAAATAATTGATGAATACAATTTTAATTATTCTCCATAAGAATAACATTAGGGATGAGTACGCTGGTTTGCTACAACAAGGAACACAAAATAATGGGTTTTCATGCAAATATCAATAGAGCTCTTCTAAATAAAGTCACATACCAAGTTTCATTCACATACATTTATAAATAAGCGATATATAACATTTTAATTATTCTCCAAAAGAATAACATGGGGACCGAGTAACTAGGTTTGCTGATACGGGAACCATAAGTGAAAATTTGCTTTTTTGTACAAACAACAACAAACCACAACCAGATGAAGCCATATACCAAGTTTCTTCAGTTTATATCTATATCTATGAAAGAGGAAGTATGTATGTATATATATAGCCTATGGACTCCGAAACCACTCGACAGATTGTAATGCAACTTTCAGGTATTATTAAGCATTATTCAAGGATGGTTTGTGTGAAGTTTGGTGCAAATATGTCCAAAAGGCTCCGACCCAGAGGGCATACAAGGGTGCAGTGTCAGGTTTTAGAAATTTAGTGTTTACAAAGTTAACAGCTGTAATTAATTAACAGCTGTAATTAAAAGTAAACAACTTAATTTGGGTGCAGCAACGCGCGCCGGGTAACTGCTAGTTCATAAATAAGCGAGATATAAAATTTATTTTTCTCTATAAGAATAGCATTAGACAACGTACTGTGTTTAGCACTTGCAATATCTCAGTAAGCAATTGACGTAGAGCAATAATCAAAATACTAATTTTTTTAAGCTGAATTCAATGGTATAACTAAATATTTTATATAAATAACAATTACATGTGAAAACCCCAAAAAAACCATTTTTGAGGTACAAAAACCCCCCTTTGGATGGTGAGATTCGTCTGGCTTTCGAACTTGTTCAAATAAATGCTACTTTACACGACTGTACAAAATTTCATCAAGATCTGACCTTATTTACGAGAGTTATCGTTCTTACGGACACATAAATAAATAAATTAATATATATATACATATATAAATACCTCGTCGTAGCAAACCTGCATACTCAACGAATTTACAATGCATATATATATGTGACTCACTACTACATAGAGCTACTTACCAAGTTTCACAAAAATACATCCATAAATAAGTTATATATAGCAGTTTATTTATTCTCCATAAGAATAACATTAGGGTTGAGGACGCAGGTTTGCTGCAACGAGGAAGATAAGTAATATTTGTTTGCAATTATCAATATAACTGAACCAGGTAAAGCTATATACCAAGTTTTATTAATTTAGGTTCATAATTAAGGGAGATATACAACTTTACTTATTCTCCATATGAATAACATGGGGGCCGAGTATGCAGGTTTGCTGCTACGGGGACTATACAAAAAAACTTGTTTTTAGTGCTAATATCAATATACCACAACCAGTTGAAGCCACATACCAAGTTTCATCAATATACATTCAAAAATAATCGAGATATAGAATTTTATTTATTCTCCATAAGGATAACATTGGGCAACGTACTGTGTTTAGCACTTTGAATATCTCTGCAACGGTTGTACGTAGAACAATGATTCAAACTCCAAAATGTTTTTTTTGTTGAGCTAAACACATTAATAAATAGAAATATGATGTTTTTAGTAAAACTATCTGAGAAAAATCTAAAAACCTTTTTCTCATAAGATTAACATGGGACACGTTTTTTTGGATTTTCTCCGCAACCACTTAACCTAGGTTAATGATTCAAAGTACTAAATTATTTATTTTTTTAAGCTCTATAAAATGGCTATAACCAAAATTGAGTGTTTTTAACATTTCGGGGTCAAATTTGCAAAAAACCGATTTTTGGAAAATTGTAAACCCCCATAAAACCCCCTTTCCATACTGCGATCGATCTGGTTTTCGAACTTAAAGTCATAAATGCTACTCTCCACATTTGTGCCAAATTTCATCAAAATCGGGTGTTTCTCTCAAAAGTTATCGTGGTAACGGACACACACACACACACACACACACACACATATATATATATATATATATACATATATATAAATTTGAACGAATAGTGTTTTTGGCATCTGGGGACCTCAAAACGAAAAGTTATGATGGTCTCGGGCTTAAGTCTTACCATGTCACCTACGGTAATAGCTTCTTCCCTATAGGGGAAATTCGCTAAAATACAGGGTGTTCCATTTTATTTGGTTATAAATACATTACTTAGAAGGGAAATATGATTTCGGTGTAACTTGTTGGTTAAATTACATTTTTTATTTAACAATTATATTATGTGTTTGTAATAATGAGTTAAATTCTCAACTGACATTTTCAATAAGAGAGAAAAACAAAGATGTCTACTTACTATGCATGTATGGTTTGCCGAAAGAAACAAAGTGTAATGTATATACTTGTAAATTTAGATCCTTTTAATTTAATTTGAAAATTTTAAGTACGGTTCAAAGAATTATTACTGTACCAATGATTTCTTAAAATTTTGACTGAATACATAGACTATTAAAGTCTTCTGAATAAATTAAATTTGAAACTTCTCTCTTCAAATCCCTGGCATTAAACGTAGTTCAATTGATAAAATAGACACAAAAAATGCAAGTTTTTTACATAATAAGTAACAGAGGGTAGAAAGGAGTGAGGAAGAAGGTAAAAGAGAGAGGGGAACCCTTTGTAACCAAGCCTGTAATCGGGTTCATAAATTAGCAACATCCACAGTTGTGTCTTCTACATCTTCAGTCGCTTTTGTTTTCTGGTTCTATTTACGCCCAAGGCACTTTTTAGTGAATTTCCTTTGGGAAGTGTACTATTAGCATGACCCGCACGGTGAAACTAAGCCCGGGACCACCATAGAAGTTCCTAACGTGACCCCCTGAACACGTTTAGGGGGTCCTTCAAAATTGTATATATATATATATGTGTTTGCACTCTAGCGATTGAATTTTTTGTCCTATTTACTTAAAATTTGGTAGGGATGTTCCTTTCAATAATCAGTTAGACAAGTTTGTTGGGCAAAACAATCGGAAAAACTCTAAACCCCTTTTTTGGGGATTAATCTTTCAAATTTCGAGTTTTTGGGCCCAAAAAGGGTCAGAAAAGCCCCGGATGTAAAAGTAATGCATATAAAAAGATGGGAATTAGTGAGGCGAAACTTTTAAGCCCTCTCTCGTCATTCCAGGATAAATATTTACCGAGATATTAAAGAAAAAGTATATCGACCAAACACAGTACGTTGTCTTATAGGGGTTTTACATTAGAAAAGCATGTTATTCATTTGTTGGTGTACTTTTTTCATCCCCAGCAACCTCACGCCTACTTTCAAGCCTGACTGGACCTTCTCCTAACCTTATAATGCGCAAAATTGTATTCCCAGCATTGCAGGTAAATGAACCAGGAGCATCAGAACAGCCAAAAATTCAATGGTTTCAGATTTCAATAAAAATTGGAATACATGTATTGTTTTAGACTGATTTTGAGTTTAAAGTTTTTTATGTGGAAATTCACATCACTCACGTCAGCGTGTTGCATGCGAACTCGTTTACATTTTAAATGGGCCGGTCCAAACCCTGGTATCGTTACTGTCACATGACGACATATTATTACATTAGACCAATGACAACATGCCAACTGATTTTGGAACGTTCAAAATATTTTCAGCCTTTGCTCGGGATCGGTCTGACAATCTCAGGTTGAGAGGCGAGCCCTCTAGCCACTGCGCTAACCCAGCCAGTATACCGCGCCGGGATACAACGTGAAGGGATCGGTCTGACAATCTCAGGTTGAGAGGCGAGCCCTCTAGCCACTGCGCGAAGGTATCGGTCTGACAATCTCAGGTTGAGAGGCGAGCCCTCTAGCCACTGCGCTAACCCAGCCAGTATACCGTGCCGGGATACAACGCGAAGGGATCGGTCTGACAATCTCAGGTTGAGAGGCGAGCCCTCTAGCCACTGCGCTAACCCAGCCAGTATACCGTGCCGAGATACAACGCGAAGGGATTGGTCTGACAATCTCAGGTTGAGAGGCGAGCCCTCTAGCCACTGCGCTAACCCAGCCAGTATACCGTGCCGGGAAACAACGCGAAGGGATCGGTCTGACAATCTCAGGTTGAGAGGCGAGCCCTCTAGCCACTGCGCTAACCCAGCCAGTATACCGTGCCGGGAAACAACGCGAAGGGATCGGTCTGACAATCTCAGGTTGAGAGGTGAGCCCTCTAGCCACTGCGCTAACCCAGCCAGTATACCGTGCCGGGAAACAACGCGAAGGGATCGGTCTGACAATCTCAGGTTGAGAGGCGAGCCCTCTAGCCACTGCGCTAACCCAGCCAGTGTACCATGCCGGGAAACAACGCGAAGGGATCGGTCTGACAATCTCAGGTTGAGAGGTGAGCCCTCTAGCCACTGCGCTAACCCAGCCAGTATACCGTGCCGGGAAACAACGCGAAGGGATCGGTCTGACAATCTCAGGTTGAGAGGCGAGCCCTCTAGCCACTGCGCTAACCCAGCCAGTATACCGTGCCGGGAAACAACGCGAAGGGATCGGTCTGACAATCTCAGGTTGAGAGGTGAGCCCTCTAGCCACTGTGCTAACCCAGCAGTATACCGTGCCGGGAAACAACGCGAAGGGATCGGTCTGACAATCTCAGGTTGAGAGGTGAGCCCTCTAGCCACTGCGCTAACCCAGCCAGTATACCGTGCCGGGAAACAACGCGAAGGGATTGGTCTGACAATCTCAGGTTGAGAGGCGAGCCCTCTAGCCACTGCGCTAACCCAGCCAGTATACCGTGCCGGGATACAACGCGAAGGGATCGGTCTGACAATCTCAGGTTGAGAGGCGAGCCCTCTAGCCACTGCGCTAACCCAGCCAGTATACCGCGCCGGGATACAACGCGAAGGGATCGGTCTGACAATCTCAGGTTGAGAGGCGAGCCCTCTAGCCACTGCGCTAACCCAGCCAGTATACCGTGCCGGGATACAACGCGAAGGGATCGGTCTGACAATCTCAGGTTGAGAGACGAGCCCTCTAGCCACTGCGCTAACCCAGCCAGTATACCGTGCCGGGATACAACGCGAAGGGATCGGTCTGACAATCTCAGGTTGAGAGGCGAGCCCTCTAGCCACTGCGCTAACCCAGCCAGTATACCGCGCCGGGATACAACGCGAAGGCATCGGTCTGACAATCTCAGCTTGAGAGGCGAGCCCTCTAGCCACTGCGCTAACCCAGCCAGTATACCGTGCCGGGATACAACGCGAAGGGATCGGTCTGACAATCTCAGGTTGAGAGGCGAGCCCTCTAGCCACTGCGCTAACCCAGCCAGTATACCGCGCCGGGATACAACGCGAAGGGATCATTTATCACCTACACTCTCTGAACTCTTATATCCGATCTGTCAGATTTAACTAATGTAACAAACAACAAAGAAAAGACATAACAATTAATAATTTGATATCTAATAAAACCGAAATCACACTAAATGTTCTAATTTCTCTCGTTTGTCGGTTTGTTGAAGTTTCTGATTTTAAATGTAAATCTGCAGGTTTGTAAAGAACAAAGCTCTTTATTGGTTTTATAATTTACATTCATAAACGTCCAAACCAAGCTGTTCCTTCAAATAAGTGTATTTTCCATTAAGGCTACAAATTACCAATGTGTGAAAATCATTGTTTTATATTTCCGTCTCCCAAAAATAATTGTTATTGGAATCCGAATTGTATTTATTGTTTTATAATTTTGATGAGAATAAACTTGAGCGTCCTCTGCGTTATTTGGGTGGGTTAGGCTCAGAGTTACGTAACTCACACATATTAAATATAAGTACCTGGTGGGGGGCCGAACTTTGCTCGGGGAGGCCAGTCAGTTTGTTTCGATGGAGTTATTTGACCACGTCCCTCTACTGATGAGCAGATTTTCATAGTATAATATTTTTTGTTAGTTTAAAGAATAGGTTTTTATTTTTGTATAGTAATTTGTTGTGAATGGTATAATATATTTGTTTTAGAAATTATAAACAATATCTCATTAAAATTGTTGCAAAATTGTTATTTTTAAACGATTGTAGCATTTTAACAATTACTATAATTATGTTATGTAACATGAGATGGTGGGTGGGGGGGAGTGAGCTTAGGCGTTACGGCGTGTTATGTGGAGGAGGGAGGGGGCTTGAGATAACGAAAAATGCATTATGTAATATGTAGCCTATATGGCCCCAAGCTCACACAAGACCACACTAGCTGTGATAGCACAACTGGCGACGCGGACGCTAGCGATTTTAGTGGGGGACAACAACACAACGATCACCGCCCGGCGTCTCTCAGCGTCGACCACTGAGCGGTTGTCGCAACAGCTGCTCCGAGCAAAACAGACTCTAAGGCCTGGTTTCCACGGTGCCAAGCAGATATGTCAGTAGCCAGTGACAGTTGCTGGCGGTTTCAACTATGCACTGTGCAAACGCAACGTGCGAGTTACTGATGGGATAGTTTTACAGTGTCAGTAGCTGACTCTATGCGAAGTAGTAGTAGCTGCCGATCATTACGACATAGACAAGTAGCTTACAGTGACGACGAGTGCAAGACGAGTGGCGAGTAGTAGTATAAAGTAGACGAGTGCAAGTTAGCAATCAGTTGACAGTGAAAAAAGTGCCAACGTCTTAACAACTGTCACTCGAGTTGCTTCGCACCACAGAAACCAGGCCTGTAACAGCCAACTCCGTGAATGCGAAAGAGGTTAGTATAGCTAAGGTTAAGTACAGAACTATTTTTTTATTTATATCACTTGATTTTATATTGATTTTTATCGCCCTTCTGTTAAAAGATTAACAAGCGTGTGTATTAGAATCTATTTGTTTTCTTAACCTAAAAGGAAAACTCTTTACCTGTGTTAAGATGAGCTTACCCTCACCAAATTCCCTTAGGCGATTCAGCATTGCTTTAATGGTACCCTAGGTAATCCATAATATATTGTAATCCAACAATAGTAAATATTTGTCGGATTATCAAGAGTACAGTAAGCTATATTTTTAAAGGAGAGTAAGTTTTGAGTTACCCTTTCGGCGCTTTAGTAGCTATATAAATCAGAAATGGGGAAAGTCCGCCAGCGTTGTGGCTGAAGAACGGCGGGTGGATAAAATACCCTCCTTGAAACAAAGGCGGCTTGCATTCGCAATGATAATAAATAAATCATGACAGTCACTGAGTGTATGTGGAATTAACCATGAGTATCCATGCTTGTCGCATTGGCAATTGTATGTTACCTTGTTCCGTGTTGGAAAACCATTAGCTTTGTTTGTCTATGCGTCAGACTTCAAACAAATAGATGACGTACCGGTAAATCATAAATTTTCAATGGTGCACTTACAGCCTGAAGCAATCCTATGCGGTCAAAAGTGTGACGCGTTTCGCCTACTACGGCATCATCAGACGCACACTATACAAAATGAATAGTCATTACACATTGTAATCACCTTGCGGTTTATCAAACACATAAAGTTACACTGAACACGTACGACCCATAGTTTGAAATGACAAAACATTAAAATAGGGAGTAACGGTCTGAGGCCCGTGCACGAACAGGATTGCTTCAGGTTGTAAGTACACCATTAAAAGTTATGAATTAAGCAATCTCGTAATCAGATCCTTCAAAATGTATATCATAAAGCATTGCAATAAATAAAATGGTGACATAACAGCAAGCCAATAAAATTTAAGCATTTTTGTTAGCCTTGTATGGACATCAATGTTAACAATTAAAATATTATGTTAAATATCCGACACGGGTGGGGGATAACCCTACGTCTTAAGGTGTCAGGATGGCAAAAATAACAATTAGTAAAACACTTTGAGATTCATTGGGATATTAGATTTATGGAAGGCAATTTATTAAAATATTATTTAGATTTAAACAAATAAAGGTGTGTGCAAGTACTTAAAAGTTATTTCGGCCGAGTATTTCACTATTCGACTCGACTCCTTTGAAAAAATATTCGAAAGTTCGGGCGAGTATTTCCCGCCGATCTCCGGACGACCGCAATCTGCCAAACCGCGTAGTAACGGCCGCAAAAGGCGATCGCACCATGTCAAATCGGCCGAAAATGACGATGAGAAATATATGAATCGGTCACAAAAACAACCGAACGTGTGTAAATGACGACCGGGCCGCGTAATTTCGACCGCAATTGAAAATGTTATACTTGATACTCGGAAATGACGACCATACCGTGTAATATCGACTGTAAACAACCGGCCAATAATATATAAAAACACCATATATTTCAAATTTAATGTGTTTTAAGATTAAATTGTTTAAATCGTTAATAAATATATAAAACCATGAGAAAACAATGAACATTGTCTTTTAAAACACAATGTTTATGTTCAACATATTTTTAATCAAACGTGTGCTGGAAACCATTTCTCTGGGGTTGTTTCAAAACATCCTCTATCCAGGGAGGCTTCACTTTCTTTGCCCAGCTGAGAGCTCTAGTGGCTCTAGATATATTAGGCTCGTTACTGTGAATAAACAATGAACACTGTCGCCAGCCAGTCAGCTGTTCGGCCAACAAGTGATTCATTGTTGACGCGTCTTCTCTCTCTCTGCTCAGCTGATTGTCCTGTTACAACTCGTGACGCCGGCGCCGCCTTTAGTGATCTGGCAGTTTTGTTGTGATTTGATATTCCTATTAGTCTTTTGATCGGTTCAATTTCTAAATAAATGTGAGTGGTTTACTATGGCATTGCGGACGATTATTGTTAATAATATCAATACAAAATATTTACGATGTGTTGCTTTTGGATGAAACAGGTAATTCAACACCAAACATTTATTTAGTTTTAGTTTTTTTTGTGTAATATGATCAGAGTTAACGTTATTCTTATTCATAGAATTGTGTTTTTAGAACTTTATAACTAGCATATTATCAGATATTTGATCGCACAAAATTAAATTATTCTTAACAAAATGAAATATTATTTTACTAACTGCTTTTCGCGTCGCCTGCGTAAACTAAAGGTAAAAGATGGAATGTAATTAAATTGTAAACCCCTACATTCTTACCACGTATAACATAAAATGGCGAGTGAATTCACCTTGATGGTGAGCAAAGAGCAAATTTTATTTCAATATAATATGGGTAAAAGTGTTATAAATATAAAATCCTCATTATTCTTCATACTAAGCTCATATTCGACATCTAGTTTATTTCGTTTGCTATACTCATTCGTCTAAAGGCTAATTAGCCTATCTAAACTGTTCTGTTCTGCTGTGTATAAATATAAAAATAAAAATCAGAAACACTTAAATAGCGTTCTCTTTAGCCCTCGTCCTTCTGAAAATAAAATAAATTGTAGGTACTAAATTACTATCCTTCCTCAGTATCAGTTCAACAGGCTAGCATAAGTGATATATTGCACAATAGGTTATGAAACAGTACGCCGTATATTAGGCTACATTAATAGACTTTTTGAAAATTAAAATCAAATTACAAAAACACAACTGAAAACCTATATTTAAAAATCAGTCTTCGAAATTTCCTGCTACTCATTATTACCGTTTCTGCATAAATAATTCTTAAAATATGTCGAGTGTTTGTCTCAGAATAAAAACCAAATTATTTTAACAGATAGGATGGTCGCTGACTTGTAAAGCGATGCACTATTGTTTCAATTGTATTATATTGAACGAGATTGCACGCAGCACGCTGATGTGAGGGACTTTTTGAAAATTATATATAACAGGAAATTAAATTAAGGAAACAGTTTAAATATAACTAACTATACAGACGGATTCTAAATAGTTTAAATACTAGGCCTACTTAAAAAACCTTTACCTCATTGCATATTTCATATAAGCACGCAGGGACGACAGGGCCCAGGGTATTCGTACGTAGGTGTATGACTAACACATATACAGTGTGATATAGTAGTTTCGTCGGTATCCTGCTCACAAAAAACCCTTATTGGCGAATTTCCCCTGTAGGGAAGAAGCTATTACCGTAGTCGGATGGTAAGACCTAGGCCCGGGACCATGATAACTTTTCGTTTCGAGGTCCCCAGATGCCAAAAACACCATTCGTTAAAAACGGTATATATATATATATATATATATATATATATATATATATATATATATATATATGTCTGTGTGTGTGTCCGTGAGCACGATAACTCTCGTAAATATTGTTCGATTTTGATTAAATTTGGTTCACTCGTGTAAAGCAACATTTATGACTAAGTTCGAAAACCAACCAGATCGCTCTATCCAAAGGGGTATTTCGGGGGGGTTTTGTTCACCAAAAATGGGTTTTTTGAGTTTTTTACATATAATTATTTAGTAAATCCAATTTTAATTTACACAATTAAATTCAGCTTAAAAAACAAACAATTTGGTGTTTTGATCATTGCTCTGCATCAATTTGTTACCGAGATTGAAAGTGCTAAACACAGTACGTTGTCCTTATTGAGAATAAGAAACGTTGTATATCTTGCTTATTTATCAACTTATCCTGACGAAACTTATTATATTGCTTAATACTGTTGTGGTCTATTGATATTTGCACGAAAAATTATTGTTTTTTTTGCCAATAGTTCTTTTAGCAGCAAACCTGCGTACTCAGCCCCCATGTTATTCTTATGGAGAATAAGTGAAGTGATATGTCCCTTAATTATGAACATAAATTAAAAAATTGAGTTATAAAAAAAGTCATAAAATCCCATTTTGTGTACCTTGTCTCAGCAAACCTGCATCCTCAGACGCCATGTTAGTCTTATAGAGAAGAATTAAAATGTCATAAATCATTTATTTATAACTGGATATTGATGAAACTTGGTATGTGGCTTTAAGTGGTACAACACACACACACACACACACACACACACACACGCACATATATATACATTGGAAATCCACTGTGTGCGCAAGTTTGCTGCAACGGGGGTATTTTTAAAATATGATCATGATGATGTTATTGTGAAAATGTTTTTAAAATATGCCATTGGGTTGGACTCATTGAAAAATCGCAAAACAGGGTTGCCACTAGCGTTCTTCCTATCACACACGACACAGGGCCTAACTATATATATTAAAATAATAGACTGCCTCATCAGAGGATTTTCAAAAAGTAAATGAAAGCACTGCCAATATCAGGACTAAGTAAAAGGTAAAAGTTTAACACGCTGTGTTGAGACCCGGTCGTCACATAAACAACTCTCCAGCCAATACATCGTTCCCTACGACATACGACGACATCGTCGTAACGAGAGGTTTACCTGGTGTTTACGACACGCCCGCGCCGTTACGATGGCTACAGGACTGTCTGGGGGTGTAAATACATGTACGGTGTCGTATAAAACATCGGGCCTTAGGTTATGTTACATGTGGTAGTAAACATGAGCTTTAGGGTAGTTTTAGTTTGTTAAAAGCTAAATGCGATTCTTTTGTAAATGTAAAACGACGTTTTGCTCAGAATACTCTAGTTATAATAGCGGACAGTTAAATTGACAGTTGGGCTGTAGCCAATGGCATGTCACTGTTGCCATTTTACCGTGGAAAATATCATTCGAATGTTATCCCGATCAGCTGGTGTAGAGTTTTGGAATTGCATCATTTATACTATTGGCTGTTCTTGGTTGATAACCCGGCAAACCACGCCATCGACTAGCAATTTATTTGTCCGCTATTATATTTCAGTTTAGGCCTATACGAGTGTTTAACAAAGCTCACCGATATATAACCCAGCTGATTAAGCAACGCATTTTGCACTATAGCCTTGAGTTGTACGATTTACTTCAATACTATTCCAAAAGGTGAGCATTTTATCGCCGCTTTGGGAGATTCAATATCGCTAATATCGATCGTTACGATATCGAAAACGTTAATCAACTGATTGTTCATTTGTCCTATCGAATGAATTTATAATAACAAACCACATCTAAATAAATCACTGCTAGATGAATTGTAACTTTCGCGGTGTTCGATATGCTACGATAGCGTGTGGGTGCGGTGTCAAATTCATGAACATGCGGGTCCCGGGCTAAAATCTTACTTTCGAGGTTTACTTTGAGGTTTGAAAGTGTCTTTTAAATTTTACTTAATTTAGTTTGGGTTAAACCATTCTATTGTTACCATTCTACCATTCTTTGAGGACTGAAAATTGTAAATATTACTATATTTTGTATACAAATACACTTCTTTGTAATTATGTCCACCATACTGCGCTCTGTGGAGTGTTAGGTTGGGTTATAATTTTGTCGTGAACTGCTGCCTAATGTTTTGTTATGTTTTCGTAAATTAATTTGTAGAACTCCTAATTAACATTTTATTTAACCTAATTGAATCACTATTTTAGCGAATTTCCCCTATAGGGAAGAAGCTATTACCGTCGGTCTCATGGTAAGACTAAGGCCGAGACCATGATAATTTTCTGTTTTGAGGTCCCCAGATGACAAAAACACTATTCGTACAAATTTATATATATATGTGTGTCCGTGAATGCGATAACTTGAGTAAAAAACGTCCGATTTCGATAAAATTTGGCTCAAATGTGTAACATGACATTCATGACTTTAAGTTCGAAAACCAGAAAAATCGGACAATGGGAAGGGGGGTTTATGGGGGTTTTAAATTTTTCAAAAATCAGTTTTTTGCATTTTTCACCCTAAAATTTTTAAACAACTTTATTTTGATTTTGACCATGTTATAGAGCTTAAAAAAACAAATAATATAGTATTTTTAATTATTAACCTAGGTTAAGTGGTTGCAGAGAAAATCCAAAAAATCTACTCATAAAATCTCCCATGTTAATCTTATGGGAAAAAGGTTTTTGGCTTTTCCTCAGTTTATTTTAATGTAAACTTCACATTTGCTTTTACAAATCTGTTCAGTTCCACAAAACAATCATTTTGGTGTTTAAATTGTGATTCTACGCCCAACCGTTGCTGAGATATTCAAAGTGGTAAACATAGTACGTTGTCCAATGTTATCCTTATGGAGAATAAAAAAAATTGATATCTCGATTATTTATGAATGTATGTATGTTGATGAAACTTGGTATGTGGCTTCATGCAGTACTAGTATATTGATATTTGCACAAAAAATTGATTTTAGCGAATTTCCCCTATAGGGAATTAGCGAATTTCCCCTATAGGGAAGAAGCTATTACCGTAGTCGGCATGGTAAGACCTAGGCCCGGGACCATGATAACTTTTCGTTTTGAGGTCCCCAGACCCCAAAAACACCATTCGTTCGAAACTGTATATATATATGTGTCCGTGAGCACGATAACTCTCGTAAAATTTATCCGATTTCGATGAAATTTGGTATAAACGTGTAAAGCAACATTTATGACTTTAAGTTCGAAAACCAGCCAGATCGCTCTATCCGAAGGGGTATTTTGGGGGGGTTTTGTACCCCAAAAATGGGTTTTTTGAATTTTTTACATATAATTTTGGAAATAGTCAAATTTTATTTCTTCCCATTGGATTCAGCTTAAAAAAACACACAATTTGGTATTTTGATCATTTCTCTACGTCAATTGGTTACCGAGATATTGAAAGTGCTAAACACAGTACGTTGTCTAATGTTATTCTTATGGAGGAAAATAAAAATTTTATATCTCGCTTATTTATGAACATATACTGACGAAACTTGGTATACGGCTTTATCTGGTTGTGGACCATTGATATTTCCTCAAAAAAAAATTGTTTGACAAAGGCTCCCGTAGCAGCAAACCTGCGTACTCAGCCCCATGTTATTCTTATGGAGAATAAGTAACGTGTTATCTCCCTTAATTATGAAAATAAATTAATGAAATTTGGTAAGTGACTTCACCTAATTGAGTTATATTGATATTAGCATAAAACCCCATTTTTTTGTGTTCCTTGCTTCAGCAAACCTGCATACTCATCCGCCATGTTATTCTTATGGAGAATAATTAAAATGTCATAAATTGTTTATTTATGAATGTATATTGATGAAACTTGGTATGTAGCTCTATGTGGCATTAAGATAAATATATATGCATTGGAAATTCGCTAAGTACGCAGGTTTGCTGCTACGGGGGTATTTGTTGATTATTCCCTTAGCAGCAAACCCCCTGCGTACTCAGCCCCATGCTATTCTTATGGAGTATAAGTAAAATGTAATAATTCCCTTAATTATGAACATAAATTAATAAAACTTGGTATGAAGCTTCACTTGGTTGAGTTATATCGATAATTGCATAAAACCTCTTTTTTGTTCCTTGTTGCAGCAAACCTGCTTACTCAGCCCCTATGTTATTCTTATGGAGAATAACTAAATTGTTATATAGCGCTTATTCATGATTAAATATTGATGAAATTTGGTATGTGGCTTCGCCTAGTTAAATTATATTTATATTAGCATAAAAACCAATTGGTTTTGTTCCTTGTTTCAGCAAACCTACGTACTCATTACCAATGTTATTTTTATGGAGAATAATTAAAATCGCTTATATGTGAATATATTTTTATGAAACTTGGTATGCGGCTTTATGTAGTATTAAACTAAATATTATGCATTGGAAATTCGCTGAGTATGCAGGTTTGCTGCGACGGGGGTATTTGCTTTTACACTACAAAACAACTATCGTAGTTGAGATTCACTCAATAAAACGAACAAGCAACCGGTTCGTGAAATATTTCATATTGAACCGATATTGCCGCCTGTAGAGGCGGTAATGTGCTCACTATTATAAAAGGAAAGTGATGTCCGTCTGACGTAATGGATGTTCTATGTTAACGCAACACTCCGAATCCACACAAATGTCCGCTTATACATTCAGCAGTGTCGTGGAAATTCAGTATTGTACTTGCTATAACCGATATTGCCGCCTGTAGAGGCGGTAATGTGCTCACTATTATAAAAGGAAAGTGATGTCCGTCTGACGTAATGGATGTTCTATGTTAACGCAACACTCCGAATCCACACAAATGTCCGCTTATACATTCAGCAGTGTCGTGGAAATTCAGTATTGTACTTGCTATAACCGATATTGCCGCCTGTAGAGGCGGTAATGTGCTCACTATTATAAAAGGAAGGTGATGTCCGTCTGACGTAATGGATGTTCTATGTTAACGCAACACTCCGAATCCACACAAATGTCCGCTTATACATTCAGCAGTGTCGTGGAAATTCAGTATTGTACTTGCTATAACCGATATTGCCGCCTGTAGAGGCGGTAATGTGCTCACTATTATAAAAGGAAAGTGATGTCCGTCTGACGTAATGGATGTTCTATGTTAACGCAACACTCCGAATCCACACAAATGTCCGCTTATACATTCAGCAGTGTCGTGGAAATGCAGTATTGTACTTGCTATAACCGATATTGCCGCCTGTAGAGGCGGTAATGTGCTCACTATTATAAAAGGAAAGTGATGTCCGTCTGACGTAATGGATGTTCTATGTTAACGCAACACTCCGAATCCACACAAATGTCCGCTTATACATTCAGCAGTGTCGTGGAAATGCAGTATTGTACTTGCTATAACCGATATTGCCGCCTGTAGAGGCGGTAATGTGCTCACTATTATAAAAGGAAAGTGATGTCCGTCTGACGTAATGGATGTTCTATGTTAACGCAACACTCCGAATCCACACAAATGTCCGCTTATACATTCAGCAGTGTCGTGGAAATTCAGTATTGTACTTGCTATAACCGATACATAACCAATACAGTTATGCTATAACCGATACAGTTATAAGAACTTGTGATATGAGCATTTAGAAATGTGATTAACAGTACCCAAACCCCGTTATAAATAATATTAAACAAAAATGCCTTAAAATATTTCTATTTTCTAGCTTGTCTGATACACCAGTATTTCAGAACAATTCTCAAACAATACACAATTATTTCTTAATTCTAAACACCAAGCAACAGATTCTTTAATTTAATTTTAAAACTACAACAGCTAAGAGATCGCAGGTCATGAGGGAGGTCATTGTACAACCGGGGGCCAAAGTAGGAATGGCTTTTGCTCCCAAGTTCAAGTGCTAACATTGATTAACAATCAATGGTATTACCGTAAGAAGGTGAAGTCTCCCCCATGGCGAGTACTACGCCGAGAAACCTCTTCACGAATAGAGAAGTCTCTCGCAAAGGCAGTCGGGCTCGTGTAATGTCAAAACCTTTATGGGTCAAAACAACACGTCGACAGCCTGCAAACTTCCCATCAACCGCTGCAGGTAGTTGGGGATAGTCAGTCGCACACAATGCTAGGGTAAATCTCAATCTAAGCTCTTATGGTATAACACTGCTCATCCACGAAACTTTGTTGAATATGTAAGCGTACATTTGTACTAGCAAATTTTCTGCTGATTGTATTCGGAATTTTTGCGTTCACCCTTTGCAATCCACACCAAAGATTTTGTTAATCACGAAAAACTCTCGCCACCCTACAGAAAGTACTGGAAAGTACTCCAGACCTTCTTAGTTAATTTCGCAGGGACTTCGAAAAAAATTGTAACTTTTTTGTTTTACCAGAAAAAGAATTAGTTTTTGTTTTTAGAATATTTATTCCCATTAACTTCCCTCACTTACAGGATAAATAAATAATTAAATAAATTAAAAAATAAATAAATAAATATGAGAATTGTGGTTTGAATCTGAAAAAGAAGTTGCTTTTGAAATATAGGAATGAGTATATAGTGAATGTGTTAAACTGCGGCTGTTGGGAGACTTGGGTTGAGAACCCTCTCAAAACTCGGCCCTCGAAACTAACGTCGGTCTGTCTTTTATTATTTTAGGACACCGTTGACTCGAACCTCTTTTATTCCACTTATTGGGGAAGGTAAAACCAAATAAAATTCTAAAATATACGGGCGTATACGTATTTGTTTTTCTAATTGATCAATTAAATAAGTATTGCAATTAAATAATCTAGCAATCTGGAAGATTGTGATTAACTCCTCCAATTCATTGTAAAGTGGATGTTGGAGGATCTAATGATACAAATAAAATCCCAGGCAAACCAACTGATGAGTTTATTGTACTGATGAGTGGATGATTGGATGCTTAACGAAACCGTGAAGGCGAGTAAATAAGTCGTATAAATCTGCAAGTAAATGAATCTGTACGAACTGCGTGTGAGTATTACAAATTTAGTCCGGCGATTGGTAATTGTTTAATTCGGTTTACGAAACGAAATACTTTTTGTCAATTGATTTTTTAATGTGACGAATTTATTAGAAATTTCTTTAAACCTTTTTTATTATCATGATGAGAGTGTAAATTGAAACAGAACATTTCAAATTGCGTCTCTGAATATTACAAAATAGATGTACACTTATACATTACAAGACAAAATAAAAATAAAATATGGTATATGGTAATTGATTTCGACCGGTCATCAGGCTCAGTCAGAGAATGGCTAACCTATTGGGGGTCATTCACTGATTGGGTCTGATCCTGATAATAACCGGTGTGACAGTTGCCTTGTACCATATTTTAGATATATTTACAGTCTTGAATGTAAGTAGGCCCAAAGTCTAAGTGTAATTTCATTTCGTAGTGCTGTGTGACATAATTTGTTTTGACTGTTAAACCTTCTTCGGTTCGGAAAATTGTCTGACACTGTTCGACCAAACTTATAGAACAGTTTACGTTAAAGTACATAGCAAAACGTAAAACAATTTTCAACAACTTGACAAACATTTTTGTTAAACTTAGTATATAATTTTATAAACTTTTATTAAAAGATTACATTTTTTAGGTGGACTTTAGTTATATTACTAGCGATCAAATACAGGTAACTAGGAAAATTGTGAACTAATTTAACCCTTTAGTTATATTTGCACTGAAAAAATCAATTTTGGGATGCGACTTTTACTTAAACAGTTGACAAAGAAAACACCAGCCACGTTGGGCGGTATTGCATTTGTTTAAGACTTTTTGCAAGAGAAAAGAAAATCACCAAACGCTTTCTCCATTTGGAATTATTTTGGGAGTTTAGCTTTTTTCTTATTTTGTGGTGTAAACTACTGATTTTGGAATCCGTGTAATCAAATGGGGAATCCTTTACTATATTTGAATATTTTATTTTACAAACCCCTAACATTTACCATACATAATATGAAAATGTTTGATTCTACATGTGTTCAAAATTAAGAAATGTCCAAAATTCCCTCAGGGCTTTACCCAGTTGGCCTTAGAAGTGTTAACGTTATCCTATCAGACGATGAGTTTATTTGGTCAGGTGATTACATAGACAAGTGTTGTGATAGTAGTGAGAGTTCTTCGGTTTATCCAGAAAACAAATAAATACCCTCGTCGCAGCAAACCTGCATACTCAGCGAATTCCCAATGAATATATAACATAACACATTATAACACTTAACAGGATTCATAAGAAATGTATTCACAAACAAGCGATATTTAAAATATTAATTATCCTCCATAAGAATAACATTGTGGATGAGTACGCAGGTTTGCTGCAACAAGGCACACAAAATAATGGGTTTTTATGCAAATATCAATAGAACTCATCTTAGTGAAGTCACTTACCAAGTTTCATCCATATACATTCATAAATAAGCGATATATAACATTTTAAGTATTTTCCATAAGAATAACATGGGGACCAAGTACCTAGGTTTGCTGCTACAGGAGCCATAGGCGAAAATTTCTTTTGTGCAAACAACAACAATAAACCATAACCAGATCAAGCCATATACCAAATTTCGCCAGTTTATGTTCATAAATAAGCGAGATATACAATTTTTCTTTTTCTCCATAAGAATAACATAAGACAACGTACTGTGTTTAGCACTTTCAATATCTTGGTAACCAATTGACGTAGAGCAATGATCAAACTACCAAATTGTTTGTTTTTTTTAAGCTGAATTCAATGGTATAAATTAAAATTTGATTTAAATTAAAATTGAATGTGAAAACCTCAACAAACCCATTTTTGGGGTACAAAATCCCCCAAAAACCCCCCTTCGGATGGTGCAATTCATCTGGTATTCGAACTCGTTCAAATAAATGGTACTTTACACATTTGTACCAAATTTCATTAAGATCGGACCTTTTTTACGAGAGTTATCGTGCTTACGGACACACACACATATATATATATATATAAATATATAAATATATATATATATAAATACATATATAAATACCCCCGTCGCAGAAAACCTGCATACTCAGCGAATTTCCAATGAAGATATAAATGTCTTAATACTACATAAAGCCACTTACCAAGTTTCATAAAAATATATTCACAAATAAGCGATATATACAATTTTAATTAATCTCCATAAGAATAACATTGGGGCTGAGTACGCAGGTTTGCTGCAACAAGGAACACAAAAAATGGGTTTTTATGCTAATGTCAATATAACTCAACTAGGTGAAGTCGTATACCAGTTTTTATTCATTTATGTTCATAATTAAGGGAGACAGAGCATTTAATTATTATCCATAAGAATAACATGGGGGCTGAGTACGCAGGTTTGCTGCTACGGGAGGATTATGCAAAAACAATTTTTTGGAGCAAATATCAATAGACCTCAACGAGATGAAGCTGTATACCAAGTTTCGTCAGTATACGTTCATAAATAAGCGAGATAAAAAAATTTTCTTTTCCTCCATAAGAATAACATTAGACAACGTACTGTGTTTAGCACTTTCAATATCTCGGTAACCAATTGACGTAGAGGAATGATCGAAATACCAAATTGTGTGTTTTTTTAAGCTGAATCGAATGGTCAAAACTAAAATTTGACTTTTTCAAAAATTATATGTAAAAAATTCAAAAAACCCATTTTTGGGGTACAAAACCCCCCCAAAATACCCCTTCGGATAGGTCGATCTGTCTGGTTTTCGAACTTAAAGTCATAAATGCTGCTTTACTTATTTATACCAAATTTCGTCAAAATCGGATCATTTTTACGAGAGTTATCGTGCTCACGGACACATATATATATATAAATATAACAAATGTAGAAATTCCAACAAACTCAATGTTTATATCATTTGATGTCTCAAATATGTATTCAAACATACCAACTAATGAAACGCTTGAAATTCTCAAAAACAACCTAAACAAAAATAAAATTCCCAAAAACGAAGTAAAAGATTTATTAAAATTAACAAAAACAACTTTAAACCAAAATTATTTTGAATACAACTCAAAATACTATAAACAAGATGACGGACTTGCTATGGGATCACCATTATCAGGAATGCTTGCAAACTTATTCATGAATCATTTAGAAACATCAAAAATTATTAATGAAAACAACCCATTTAAAAACGACATAATATATTGGTTTAGATATGTTGATGACGTTATTTGTCTTTTTAATGGTGATGAAAACAAGTGTAACGATTTATTGCAATATTTAAATTCCTTATCTGAGAAAATTAAATTCACAATAGAAACCCAAAAAGAACAAATCAACTTCATGGACCTGACTATATTTAAGGAAAGAACCAAACACGGTTTCAAAATATATAGAAAGCCCACTCAAACTGACCTAATAATTCCACAAAGTTCCAACCACCCATGGCAACAAAAAATGTCTAGTTTTTATTCATTGATACATAGGCTTTTAAATATACCGATGACAGAAAAACATTTTGAGGAAGAAAGAAGTACAATCAAATCGATAGCTATAAGAAATGGATACAAATCTAAAATAATTGATACTATCATAAGAAAAATTAAAAATAAAACTTCACAAAATTTTGATGGACAAAACAAGATAGAGTTTATCTGTATGCCTTATAGTTCTGTGTTGAACAAAGCTATGAGAAAAACCTTCGTAAATACAAACTTAAAAGTCAGCTATAAAACCAGGAATAATACATTTCATTTGATAACAAAATTTTCAAACGGCTCACATAATCAAAACGCCGACATTTTTGACCGATCAGGAATATATAAATTGACATGCAAGGAATGCCCAAAATATTACGTTGGGCAAACTGGACGTAATTTTAAATGTAGATATAAAGAGCATATTCAAGCTATAAAATCAAATAACCAAACCACACAAAAATCAAAATTTGCCGAACATATTTTAACTACAGATCACAATTTTGGTACACTGCAAGAAAGTTTAGAAGTTTTGTCTATTGAAAAGAAAGGTGACAAAATGAATGTAAAAGAAGAGCTTCACATTTACATGAATTATTCAGAAGACAAAACTAATATACTAAATATAATGCAGGCGCAACAAAAAAATCCAATCTTTGAAACAATCAAAAAAATCAAAAGTAATTAATCATATATAGATAGATAATTTAGCATATGTTAACAAAATTATCATACTGTTTTGTTTATTTACAGGTTATTTAATTTTAAGTTTAAGGTTATTAGCTGCACTGTGATCATGAGGTAAACCTCGAAACACGTGTCAGTGAATTAAAAATGAATTTTGAAGGGTACTCTGGTAATTTTCTTTTAAAAATAATAGATATATATATATATATATATATATATATATATATATATATATATATACAGTATCGAACGAATGGTGTTTTTGGGGTCTGGGGACCTCAAAACGAAAAGTTATCATGGTCCCGGGCCTAGGTCTTACCATGCCGACTACGGTAATAGCTTCTTCCCTATAGGGGAAATTCGCTAAAATTTGAACGAATGGTGTTTTTGGCATCTGGGGACCTCAAAATGAAAAGTTATCATGGTCTCGCGCTTAAGTCTTACCATGAGACCTACGGTAATAGCTTCTTCCCTATAGGGGAAATTCGCTAAAACAAATATTTGTCGGTCTCCAAGAATTTTCCCAGTATAAACGGGACCGTCAAACGTTATCTTATTTAATTTCATAATTTTCGGACCTAACATATATTCTATATTCTAATATGAGAAAGGTTTACTTTCTTGCTAGCGTCACTGATCTGAATAACGGCGCAAACGATTTCCTTCAAATATTGGAAATAATTAATTTCTGGGATAAAAATAAGTTCTAGACAGGTGTCATCCCCAGGAAAAATCAAATAATGTAGAAAAACGAAATTGAAAAGTTAAAAAAATTAACATTGTTCTTATGGAGTTTAAACTCAAAACAAAAGAATTGTAACAGCTGATTATAACCAATCAATGAACTGTCTAAGTAATATTCATGTTGTTTATGGTTATTAACATGTGGTTTCCTGAGAGCAGAGATTAAAAGATTTGAGTGAAGATTACATATTATATAGAGTGGTAAAATAAATCAAAGTGACATTGAGCTATAAATAACAACTGGAGAGACCTTAACATCTAGAAAAGAGGCAAATGAGCTATACAAATCCGATTATCAGTAGGGGTAAGTGGTGAAATATTACTCCAAGTCATCTAAACAAACTGACTGGCCTTACCCGAGCAAAGCTCGGCCATCCAGGTACTCATACTAATATTATAAATATGAAAGTATGGATGTTTGTGCGTAACTCTGAAGTTCCGTCACGTGAAAACTACTGGACCGATTGAGCTTAAATTTTGCAGAGATGTACTTGATAGTCCTGAGTAACATATAGGCTTATTAAAGTTGTGGAAATCCTATAGGGCTATGCCCCACGGGGGTTCAAGGTTCCCATGTATTCCTTATGAACATTCATTTTTGTTTGAGCTGATGAAAATGCAAACGGCTGATCTTGATTCGTAGTAGTTCCACAGGCTAACCACAGAATGCAGCACACAAAACTATCATAGTTTTTATAAATAATTCGCGGGGCGAAGCCTGCGGTTAACACCTAGTATATATATATATATACATATATATATATATACATATATATATATATATATACACAGACACAATATATATATTGTTCGAAAACTTCCCTTTTAGCGAATTTCCCCTATAGGGAAGAAGCTATTACCTGACATGAACATGAGTATTACTTTGACAGTTCCCTGGTTGATTATGAACACCTATTACAATTCTTTTTAGCGAATTTCTCCTACAGGGAAGAAGCTATTACCGTAGGTCTCATGGTAAGATTTAAGCCCGAGACCATGACAAATTATTTTTTTTAGGTCCCCAGATGACTAAAACACTATTCGTTCAAATTTATATATTTACATATATGTGTCCGTGAATGCGATAACTTGAGTAAAAAACGTCCGATTTCGATGAAATTTGGCTCAAATGTGTAAAATGACATTCATGACTTTAAGTTCGAAAACCAGAAAAATCGGACCATGGGAAGGGGGGTTTATGGGGGTTTTAAATTTTCCAAAAATCAGTCTTTTTCATTTTTCACCCTACAGTTTTTTAAAAACTTAATTTTGGTTTTGACCATGTTATAGAGCTTAAAAAAACAAGTAATTTAATATTTTGAATTATTAACCTAGGTTAAGTGGTTGCGGAGAAAATCCAAAAAAACCTACTCATAAAATCTCCCATGTTAATCTTATGGGAATAAGGTTTTCGGTATTTCCTCAGTTTATTTTAATTTAAACTTCACATTTGCTTTTAGAAATCTGTTCAGTTCCACAAAAAAATCATTTTGGTGTTTAAATTGTGATTCTACGCCCAACCGTTGCTGAGATATTCAAAGTATTAACACAGTACGTTGTCCAATGTTATCCTTATGGAGAATAAATAAAATTTGATATCTCGATTATTCATGAATGTATGTTGATGAAACTTGGTATGTGGCTTCAAATAGTACTGGTATATTGATATTTGCACAACAAATTGATATTTTGTTGGTTATTCCTGTAGCAGCATACCTGCGTACTCAGCCCCCATGTTATTCTTGTGGAGAATAACTAAAATGTTATATAGCGCTTATTTATGATTGAATATTGATGAAACTTGGTATGTGGCTTCGCCTAGTTAAATTATATTTATATTAGCATAAAAAACAATTGTTTGTGTTCCTTGTTTCAGCAAACCTACGTACTCATTACCAATGTTATTCTTATGGAGAATAATTAAAATCGCTTATATGTGAATATATTTTTATGAAACTTGGTACGCGGCTTTATGTGGAATTCAGAAAAATATTATGCATTGGAAATTCGCTGAGTACGCAGGTTTGCTGCGACGGGGGTATTTATATCTCTTTTTTAAACTGCGGATTTTATAACCCACACATTAAACATATCGCTACTAAGTTGATCTAATAAACTTCAAGTGTAGATGAAGTATTTTATGTCAAGTACTTCTTGCAAACCATTTTCTTTGAAAATCTATATTATTTTTTATGTTACAAATCACAAGTGACCAACACCAACAAGGCAGTGGCGAAGTTTGTTTGCGAAACACATTCTGGACTTCCACCACCCCGCCCATCATAGGGTAAACGACCCCTGGGGGATGGTGAGAGGGAGGAGTGAGGGAGTGAGAGGGTGAGGGTGTGTTTATTTGTCCCAAAACCCGTGACTGTTGGACATGTATTATGTCATGTTGTACATGACTGTATGTATATACCATTTTTATGTCGTTTTATACATCTATAATACTGACAAATCTGTTATCTATTATCTATTTAATAGACGAGCAGGTTTTTTGTGACAATCACTCCTCCTAAACTACTGAACCGATTTTCATGTTTTTGGCGTCATTGGAAAGAGCCTAACGTGAAGTTGTGCAGGAAACCTTTTTTATTGCCAAGAGAAATAATTTGTGAGTGAGGCCTTGGGGCCTCTTAAAGTTGAGTTTTTCCCATAAGCTTAGCATTGGGAAATAACTATAAGTTTTAAGCAATCAAAAGGGTGAGGGTGTGTTTGTTTGTTCCAAAACCTTGACTGTTGTACATGTGCATCCCTCAAGTCTCATTCTCTTAGACAACCTTTCCACACAATTGCAACGCCACTTCCCTATAAAGTACACTACAAATTCGTATGGAAAAATTCACATTACGGTGTTGGGGTTGAAACGGTCTCGTCGATCACTGACTATTCTGTTGAATCACTTCAGCGAAAGCATTAAACGTTATTTAGTCATGGTTTAATAATTTGTGTTAACAAATTACGTGGAATCCCAAAAAAAGAATGATGATTTAAAAGGGCAACTCAAACTTTCAATTCCACTCTTCTTTTACAGGAGACGCGATGAAGAGAAGACTTGATTGTTCTTTAATCCAATTTTCACCGGCAATTACATCTTCTTTTGTTTTAAATTGATGATTTCCCCCCGTTATTTAATTTGTATTCGCTATTACACTTTCCATTTTTTGTACAATTTTGTATCCATTACAATAACTAAACAAATACATGCATTTTTACGTTGTTTTATACATCTATAATACTGAAAAATCTATTATCTATTATCTATCTATACTTATTTAATAGGCAAGCAAGGTTTTTGTGACAATCACTCCTCCTAATCTACTGAATCGATTTTCATGTTTTTGGCGTCATTGGAAAGAGCCTAACGTGAAATTGTGCAGGAAACTTTTATTATAGAGAAATAATTTGTGAGTGAAGTCCTGGGGCCCCTTAAAGTTGAGTTTTCCCCATAAAATTAACATTGGGAAACAACTATAAGTTTTAAGCAATCAGCTGGATAGAGTAAACACAGTTAATCATCAGGCCATATTGGCTTTGAAACGGTAACACAATATTTATACGGGAATGTCAGTATTATATTACGTTGTGATCGCGAGCGAAGCCGCGACAGGCTACTAGCTAGAGTATAGGATAGGATCACCTCACCAGAGCATTACAGGTTCCTGTACAGCCTGTACAGCCAGTGCCAGGAGCCTGTCCCGAGGACGACGATATCATATGCATCGTACACTGACAATAACTACGAACGCTTTGGCCGAAGAGTCTCGATTTTATCCACTAGAACACCGAGGCTATTGGGTTAACACACCAATAAATGCCTTATAAAATCTCGGGGCACTTTATATTCATGATTTGTAATTGGTTAGTGAATGTGAACTTGTAAAACATTTATCTGCAGTTCATGCATAAACCCGCCGACGCTAAGAGTTGTGTTTATCACAAGTGCTGCACAGCCAGTTTATGACAGGGGTTTACATCGCCATTAGCGAAATGCTGAGCGATGAAATAAAACAAGCTGACGGCAGACAGCTTTAACACGGGGAAATTCATCGTAGCGACGAAAAATATTTAACACTGTTTACATTATTCTGTACATAATATTGGATTCAAATTGCAACAAATTACGGGTGTAGATATTTAGTAGGAAGGTAGGAATAACTCTCAGCCTTGCCGGGCGGCGCCGTACAGTGGCCGATAGGCTATGTGAGTGGTGTAGTCATATTGCGTCGTCGGGCCAGCAGGCGTTTTCCAGATTTATTGAACCAGCCTCAATAATTAATTTTTACATTTGTTACAATGTTTTATCGAAAGAAAAGTAAGTATTTACATGGTAAACATACACTTATTACTTTAATTTTTATTCTACCTTCTTCTTCTTCTTTTCAAATTTGCACTTATAACTACGGCGATTTTTCTAAATAGAATGCCTCTGTTATTTCTGAACCATATTCGACGATTTAGGTATAGAAAGAATGATCTTCATCCGTAGTTTTCCCCAAGTGCTTTCCAATTTACGCGAGTCCATTTTGAAGAGCACAAGCCCCCCTCAAAGCTTGGTCTACCAGGTGATTTTATAAAAAATTCATATCGAGATTTGTTTGATATTGAAATACTCGAAACAGTTGAAAATTAATAAACTCGTAATTTCTGTTAATATTTAAGATTAAAGATATTTATTGACCATCAAGTAATACATGATTACACGGACTTCGTTAATGATTAAACTAACAACATGATGTATACCTTAAATACAACAATTTAATGTTCCATACTAAAAATACAACATAATTTAAAATCACATTATCTCTAAAACTTCAATTTCATAGGATACAACTTAACAAATAAAGACTTATAAACATACAAAGATATGCAGAATGCAATAACTTAACTGATACTTTAAAAACATTTTTCATCTTTCACTCATATTGAAATCTTAATAAAACATTAGTCTATACAGAAATAGGCTATGCTTTACGCAACAATGATAATTGTAGTCGCTGTATAGATCAGTCCATGTCATACCAGAATACAGTACAATACCTAAACATGTTAGTTTACCTTAGCTAATATCAGTATCAAGCCTAAAACTGAAGCTAATATTACGAAGCAAGCTACACGAAGTAATCATACAACCTATCAGTTAATGTAGTGATGACAATTAAACCTCTGTTGTAACAAACAAACCAATTATTCTGACTCGTAATTGGTTTAGCTCGTTGAATGCGGAAACTGTGACTGAAACAATCCATCGGTTAACTGGGACTGCGCAGATTGCAGCGTGTATTTACAATTGGCTGCCGCTGGTGGTTTGTTAATTGTGGTGTTTGTGTTACGTGTAAAAATGTTTAGTCATTTACTAAATGAACATTTATGAGACATAATTTTATAAATATAAATGACCATTAAGTCAACTCCGTACATTACTGAAGGAGGTCGTCCTGTGACGAAGTTCAATTAAACCAATGTGTTTCAATGGTTGATATTTACCTGAAATTTATGCAATGTTTTGACAACAAGACGACGTCCTTGAAGATAAATATAGGACATTTGAACTGATGAGTTTACCTAATTTCATTGATGATGTATAGTATAGTTTATATAATTTTATATAGTTTATATATTTATATAGTTTTATAGTATAGTTTATATAATACAGTTTACAATATACTTTGAAGCCAGGAATATTGCAAAGAAAGTTATAACTTGATGACGTTGCATGAACTCAGTGTAAACCAGGAGGTAAATAACATGAATGAAAATAATTAAATTATAAAATCAAAAGAGGGAAGGTCTTTAATATAATTCTTTGACATTTTAAGATTTTGTAAAACTGTTTAGTTTAACTTCAAACAAACTGTTTCAGAGGTCAAATAGAATGCACCTATATTATTTAAACAATTCTTGATTATTGTTTGGCGATTTTTGACACCTTAAACTATTATTTTATAGACCTTTTTTATCAATAGAAAGCTCTTGCCCTCTAGATGCGCCTTTTGGGGTATCCATAAACTCTCGACCAAGGGGCTTTGACCCATGAGCTTTCAAAGTTTCAATGTTAATCTTATGTAGTTATATTTTATTGAGTTAGTCAGCTGATTGTAATGTAAATCAAATTTTAAAACTTTATGCCTGCTAGAGCCCCGTGCAGAGAACGGGACATGTGCTAGTAAACAAATTTAAATAGTCCGACAACACATAACAAAATATATGAAACACATCTAAGTGTTTCGTTATTTGTCAAACTGCCTTCATGATCTAAAACATGTAAAATTCAAATAATATCAACGCTAAATGATCTGAAATTTTATATGGTGTCTGATTTTAGTATTTAAAACAACGGTTGTTATTTGCCAATACAAAAAAAATATTTGTTCAAGATGTTTGATTAATGCAATAACTGTTTTATACAAATTCAAACAAATACTAATACACTGTAGTACTTAGTACATGTTTTTGTGCTTATCTGTGGTATATATATATATATATATATATATCTACATGTATATGTATATTAAAATTGTAAGCAGAATTTATAAAACACGATGAATAAGAAAAAGAAGAGAGAGAACTAAAGTGCAGATTAACATTTTGCCTCGCTGAGAGTAAACTCGACCTCACTGTTCAGTATTTCGAAATAAAAACAGAAGCAGCTATACAAAGGTCGTAAGAGTTGGGACCATTACACTTTTGTGTATAGATTTTTCATATTCTCACTTCCCCAATTGTGTTACATTATAACTCCCTGAATTCATTTAATTCCACATGTTTTATTTCATATTCTGTTGTTTGGTTATTTACCTTATATTGTTACTTTGCTTTAATTCTAACCCCTTCCACATTGCAGGCTCAACATCAGCTTGCTTCGTAATATTAGCTTCAGTTTTAGGCTTGATACTGATATTAGCTAAGGTATACTAACATGTTTAGGTATTGTACTGGATTCTGGTATGATATGGACTGATCTATACAGCGACTACAATTATCATTGTTGCGTAAAGCATAGCCTATTTATGTATAGACTAATGTTTTATTAAGATTTCAATATGGGTGAAATGATGAAAAATGTTTTTAAAGTACAGGTTAAGTTAGTGCATTCTGCATATCTTTGTATTTTTATAAGTCTATAGATATTAAGTTGTATCCTATGAAATTGAAGTTTTAGAGATAATGTGATTTTAAATTATGTTGTATTTTTAGTATGGAACATTAAATTGTTGTATTTAAGGTATACATAATGTTGTTAGTTTAATCATTAACGAAGTCCGTGTAATCATGTATTACTTGATGGTCAATAAATATCTTGAATCTGAAATATTAACAGAAATTATGAGTTTATTAATTTTAAACTGTTTCGAGTATTTCAATATCAAACAAATCTTGATACGAATTTTTTAGTAAAAGAAGATACCCTTCAATAATCTTAAAAAATCCAAATACCATCACTGACTGACTTACTGACACTCATTTACTCACAAACTCATCACGAAATCTCAAAAATCACAGAACAGATTGCAATGAAATTTGGAGCATACCTTCCTCTTGGGTCTTAGGTGTTCATTAAGTAAGGGTTTTAAGAAACTCCTATAGGGCTCCACCCCACGGGGAGTCAAATTTCCAATCCTATGTTATTCTTTTGGATATTCACTTTAAGGGTGCGCCCTACCCCAGATTGAATGATCCGCACGATGTTGTTTGACGCCGCGCCACCACCAAGCAGGGTCATGCATATTTACGCTTAAAGACCTTTTTGGTCTCTTCAATCAACCTGTTATTTTACAGATTTCTACCAAACTATTTGCAGTTTCAAACATTTTAGATTACAATCTAGGTATTGTACGGTTTCTTGTTTCAAAAATAATTTTTCTCCTTACGTTAGGAAGCTTTAGAAAAAACTCTTAATTTGAAAACCTTACTAATGACCTACCACTTATTTTGAATTAAAATCACGAGTTTAAAATTGTATGATACATAGATGATTAGTGAATGAAATAACAACAAATTTCTTTAATTGGTTAACAATTGAGCCTACAATGTGGGAGATGCAAAACCCTTACTTTAGCGTGCGGAAGGCAGGTAGGGCGCACCCTTAATATAAGTTTGAGCTGATAAAAATACAAACAGCTGATATTGATTCGTAGTAGTTCCACGGGATAACCACAGAATGCAGCACACACAACTGTCATAGTTTTTACTTTCTCCCCCTATACATAGTATATGGAGAAAGTATTGTTTTCGTCAAAATTTTCGAATTTGAGTTGTTAGTGGAAATATTCGTTTTGGTGCTCCCTGAACCCAAAAAAGTGGTTTTTACGTGATGTCTGTCTGTGTGTGTGTGTGTGTGTGTCCGTGTGTGTGTGTGTCCGTGTGTGTGTGTGTGTGTGTGTGTGTGTGTGTGTGTGTGTGTGTGTCTGTGTGGATGTGTACAGAGCTAGAGCCCTAACCAATGGGCCGATTTTGATGAAATTTGGTATGTAGGTACTAATCCACGATATCTCCAGGCGTTTTTCTCATTTTTTTGAATTTTTGATTTTTAAGGGTAATTATCCCCCAAAAACTGCCAAAAAACATGAAAAATCCAAATTTATCAAAAACGGCTCTAACGATTTTGATTAAATTTTAGTCGTTTGTAGAACTTTAGTTTTCCAACAAAATGACACCACCCGCATTGCTGTAAAAATTCGGGTTCAGAAATTACAGGACTTAAAACATCAAAAATTCAATTTTTTGGATTTTTCATAAAAATACATAAATATAAAAAATAATACTATTCACCATTAAAAAGAGCTCAAAAAACTAAATAATTTGGTATTTTGAATTACTATTCTACGATTGCTGGTTTCGGAGAAAATTGAAATTTTCATTTAGCGGTAAACGCAGTACGTTGTCCAATGTTATTCTTATGGGGAATACAAAAATTACTATTTCTCTCTTATTTACTGATAAATTTAATTCAAACTTGATATGCTTGTCAATTTAGCATTGACCAACAGAGTTAATTCAAAATATGTTGCCCCTTAATAACCCTGGGGGGGAATAGGGGGCATTTCCCCCCTTTAAACCACAAGTGTAGCAATTGATTCTGTAGTGCCTCCAAAGCAGGGATTTGGGTGGATGTTTTTTAAAACAACTTGTTCACAAGATTTTCTGTACATTCGACCGTGCTTTGTATTCTATATTCAGTAAATAAAAAGTAATTTATTCATTAAAGTTGGGCTAAAAGGGAGAAAGTATGTGTCAGTTTCCTGATACCGTTTATTATAAATTATTATTTGCGGGGCGAAGCCTGCGGGAACATCTAGTTTTATATATTAGTACGCTAGGGGGTTTTCTTCACAGTCATAACTCGATTTTTACGTTTGAGGTGTCAAATTAAAGGTATTTTTACTTATATTTGCCAATACGTCTCAGATTGTTATGAAAGGGCATCACTTAAACACAGTGAAGGGCTGAATTTTTGGAACAGTGGCGCTATTCGACGACGGAAGTCTAAACTACGTGTTGATGTCCGTTGTTATCATCCGTGATATCAGATGTTTTGTTATGTTTGTTTACAACTGAAGTAACCTTTCGTGGGTGCAAAATTGCTCGAATTCGGTCCATTGAAGTTACCCGCTGTATTAACTATCGTCTGATCAGTTGTGGACGATTACTTTTATTCCAGTATACCTATAAAAGAAAAATATTGGATTGTGTAATATTTCGTCGGTGAAGGATTAATATGGATGTTTTGGACATTAAATTGATAATTGTCGATATAAACCGATATGGAATGATATAATATTTTATTTTTAAGTAACCGTAAGGGTGTAAGATTTATAACAGCAGGTTGTGTGGGACATGGAAAATACAAGCACAGGCCTTACAGTAGAGGAGGCCTTGTCTGCGACCTGACATGATTGGTAGCTGAGGCCCGACGGGGAATAACAGACCGAAACCGACCATTGTATAACGTGGTGAGCGATGTAGTCATATACAACTTGTAGAGGAGGCCTTGTCTGCGACCTGACATGATTGGTAGCTGAGGCCCGACGGGGAATAACAGACCGATATCGACCATTGTATAACGTGGTGAGCGATGTAGTCATATACAACTTGTAGAGGAGGCCTTGTCTGCGACCTGACATGATTGGTAGCTGAGGCCCGACGGGGAATAACAGACCGATATCGACCATTGTATAACGTGGGGAGCGATGTAGTCATATACAACTTGTAGAGGAGGCCTTGTCTGCGACCTGACATGATTGGTAGCTGAGGCCCGACGGGGAATAACAGACCGAAACCGACCAGTGTATAACGTGGTGAGCGATGTAGTCATATACAACTTGTAGAGGAGGCCTTGTCTGCGACCTGACATGATTGGTAGCTGGGGCCCGACGGGGAATAACAGACCGAAACCGACCATTGTATAACGTGGTGAGCGATGTAGTCATATACAACTTGTAGAGGAGGCCTTGTCTGCGACCTGACATGATTGGTAGCTGGGGCCCGACGGGGAATAACAGACCGAAACCGACCATTGTATAACGTGGTGAGCGATGTAGTCATATACAACTTGTAGAGGAGGCCTTGTCTGCGACCTGACATGATTGGTAGCTGGGGCCCGACGGGGAATAACAGACCGAAACCGACCATTGTATAACGTGGTGAGCGATGTAGTCATATACAACTTGTAGAGGAGGCCTTGTCTGCGACCTGACATGATTGGTAGCTGGGGCCCGACGGGGAATAACAGACCGAAACCGACCATTGTATAACGTGGTGAGCGATGTAGTCATATACAACTTGTAGAGGAGGCCTTGTCTGCGACCTGACATGATTGGTAGCTGAGGCCCGACGGGGAATAACAGACCGAAACCGACCAGTGTATAACGTGGTGAGCGATGTAGTCATATACAACTTGTAGAGGAGGCCTTGTCTGCGACCTGACATGATTGGTAGCTGGGGCCCGACGGGGAATAACAGACCGAAACCGACCATTGTATAACGTGGTGAGCGATGTAGTCATATACAACTTGTAGAGGAGGCCTTGTCTGCGACCTGACATGATTGGTAGCTGGGGCCCGACGGGGAATAACAGACCGAAACCGACCATTGTATAACGTGGTGAGCGATGTAGTCATATACAACTTGTAGAGGAGGCCTTGTCTGCGACCTGACATGATTGGTAGCTGGGGCCCGACGGGGAATAACAGACCGAAACCGACCATTGTATAACGTGGTGAGCGATGTAGTCATATACAACTTGTAGAGGAGGCCTTGTCTGCGACCTGACATGATTGGTAGCTGGGGCCCGACGGGGAATAACAGACCGAAACCGACCATTGTATAACGTGGTGAGCGATGTAGTCATATACAACTTGTAGAGGAGGCCTTGTCTGCGACCTGACATGATTGGTAGCTGGGGCCCGACGGGGAATAACAGACCGAAACCGACCATTGTATAACGTGGTGAGCGATGTAGTCATATACAACTTGTAGAGGAGGCCTTGTCTGCGACCTGACATGATTGGTAGCTGGGGCCCGACGGGGAATAACAGACCGAAACCGACCATTGTATAACGTGGTGAGCGATGTAGTCATATACAACTTGTAGAATAGGCCTTGTCTGCGACCTGACATGATTGGTAGCTGAGGCCCGACGGGGAATAACAGACCGATATCGACCATTGTATAACGTGGTGAGCGATGTAGTCATATACAACTTGTAGAATAGGCCTTGTCTGCGACCTGACATGATTGGTAGCTGAGGCCCGACGGGGAATAACAGACCGAAACCGACCATTGTATAACGTGGTGAGCGATGTAGTCATATACAACTTGTAGAATAGGCCTTGTCTGCGACCTGACATGATTGGTAGCTGAGGCCCGACGGGGAATAACAGACCGAAACCGACCATTGTATAACGTGGTGAGCGATGTAGTCATATACAACTTGTAGAGGAGGCCTTGTCTGCGACCTGACATGATTGGTAGCTGGGGCCCGACGGGGAATAACAGACCGAAACCGACCATTGTATAACGTGGTGAGCGATGTAGTCATATACAACTTGTAGAGGAGGCCTTGTCTGCGACCTGACATGATTGGTAGCTGGGGCCCGACGGGGAATAACAGACCGAAACCGACCATTGTATAACGTGGTGAGCGATGTAGTCATATACAACTTGTAGAGGAGGCCTTGTCTGCGACCTGACATGATTGGTAGCTGGGGCCCGACGGGGAATAACAGACCGATATCGACCATTGTATAACGTGGTGAGCGATGTAGTCATATACAACTTGTAGAGGAGGCCTTGTCTGCGACCTGACATGATTGGTAGCTGGGGCCCGACGGGGAATAACAGACCGAAACCGACCATTGTATAACGTGGTGAGCGATGTAGTCATATACAACTTGTAGAATAGGCCTTGTCTGCGACCTGACATGATTGGTAGCTGAGGCCCGACGGGGAATAACAGACCGAAACCGACCATTGTATAACGTGGTGAGCGATGTAGTCATATACAACTTGTAGAATAGGCCTTGTCTGCGACCTGACATGATTGGTAGCTGAGGCCCGACGGGGAATAACAGACCGAAACCGACCATTGTATAACGTGGTGAGCGATGTAGTCATATACAACTTGTAGAGGAGGCCTTGTCTGCGACCTGACATGATTGGTAGCTGGGGCCCGACGGGGAATAACAGACCGAAACCGACCATTGTATAACGTGGTGAGCGATGTAGTCATATACAACTTGTAGAATAGGCCTTGTCTGCGACCTGACATGATTGGTAGCTGAGGCCCGACGGGGAATAACAGACCGAAACCGACCATTGTATAACGTGGTGAGCGATGTAGTCATATACAACTTGTAGAGGAGGCCTTGTCTACGACCTGACATGATTGGTAGCTGGGGCCCGACGGGGAATAACAGACCGAAACCGACCATTGTATAACGTGGTGAGCGATGTAGTCATATACAACTTGTAGAATAGGCCTTGTCTGCGACCTGACATGATTGGTAGCTGAGGCCCGACGGGGAATAACAGACCGAAACCGACCATTGTATAACGTGGTGAGCGATGTAGTCATATACAACTTGTAGAATAGGCCTTGTCTGCGACCTGACATGATTGGTAGCTGAGGCCCGACGGGGAATAACAGACCGAAACCGACCATTGTATAACGTGGTGAGCGATGTAGTCATATACAACTTGTAGAGGAGGCCTTGTCTGCGACCTGACATGATTGGTAGCTGGGGCCCGACGGGGAATAACAGACCGAAACCGACCATTGTATAACGTGGTGAGCGATGTAGTCATATACAACTTGTAGAGGAGGCCTTGTCTGCGACCTGACATGATTGGTAGCTGGGGCCCGACGGGGAATAACAGACCGATATCGACCATTGTATAACGTGGTGAGCGATGTAGTCATATACAACTTGTAGAGGAGGCCTTGTCTGCGACCTGACATGATTGGTAGCTGGGGCCCGACGGGGAATAACAGACCGAAACCGACCATTGTATAACGTGGGGAGCGATGTAGTCATATACAACTTGTAGAGGAGGCCTTGTCTGCGACCTGACATGATTGGTAGCTGGGGCCCGACGGGGAATAACAGACCGAAACCGACCATTGTATAACGTGGGGAGCGATGTAGTCATATACAACTTGTAGAGGAGGCCTTGTCTGCGACCTGACATGATTGGTAGCTGGGGCCCGACGGGGAATAACAGACCGATATCGACCATTGTATAACGTGGTGAGCGATGTAGTCATATACAACTTGTAGAGGAGGCCTTGTCTGCGACCTGACATGATTGGTAGCTGGGGCCCGACGGGGAATAACAGACCGATATCGACCATTGTATAACGTGGTGAGCGATGTAGTCATATACAACTTGTAGAGGAGGCCTTGTCTGCGACCTGACATGATTGGTAGCTGGGGCCCGACGGGGAATAACAGACCGAAACCGACCATTGTATAACGTGGGGAGCGATGTAGTCATATACAACTTGTAGAGGAGGCCTTGTCTGCGACCTGACATGATTGGTAGCTGGGGCCCGACGGGGAATAACAGACCGATATCGACCATTGTATAACGTGGTGAGCGATGTAGTCATATACAACTTGTAGAGGAGGCCTTGTCTGCGACCTGACATGATTGGTAGCTGGGGCCCGACGGGGAATAACAGACCGAAACCGACCATTGTATAACGTGGTGAGCGATGTAGTCATATACAACTTGTAGAGGAGGCCTTGTCTGCGACCTGACATGATTGGTAGCTGGGGCCCGACGGGGAATAACAGACCGAAACCGACCATTGTATAACGTGGGGAGCGATGTAGTCATATACAACTTGTAGAGGAGGCCTTGTCTGCGACCTGACATGATTGGTAGCTGGGGCCCGACGGGGAATAACAGACCGAAACCGACCATTGTATAACGTGGTGAGCGATGTAGTCATATACAACTTGTAGAGGAGGCCTTGTCTGCGACCTGACATGATTGGTAGCTGGGGCCCGACGGGGAATAACAGACCGAAACCGACCATTGTATAACGTGGTGAGCGATGTAGTCATATACAACTTGTAGAGGAGGCCTTGTCTGCGACCTGACATGATTGGTAGCTGGGGCCCGACGGGGAATAACAGACCGAAACCGACCATTGTATAACGTGGTGAGCGATGTAGTCATATACAACTTGTAGAGGAGGCCTTGTCTGCGACCTGACATGATTGGTAGCTGGGGCCCGACGGGGAATAACAGACCGAAACCGACCATTGTATAACGTGGGGAGCGATGTAGTCATATACAACTTGTAGAGGAGGCCTTGTCTGCGACCTGACATGATTGGTAGCTGGGGCCCGACGGGGAATAACAGACCGAAACCGACCATTGTATAACGTGGTGAGCGATGTAGTCATATACAACTTGTAGAGGAGGCCTTGTCTGCGACCTGACATGATTGGTAGCTGGGGCCCGACGGGGAATAACAGACCGAAACCGACCATTGTATAACGTGGTGAGCGATGTAGTCATATACAACTTGTAGAGGAGGCCTTGTCTGCGACCTGACATGATTGGTAGCTGGGGCCCGACGGGGAATAACAGACCGAAACCGACCATTGTATAACGTGGTGAGCGATGTAGTCATATACAACTTGTAGAGGAGGCCTTGTCTGCGACCTGACATGATTGGTAGCTGGGGCCCGACGGGGAATAACAGACCGAAACCGACCATTGTATAACGTGGTGAGCGATGTAGTCATATACAACTTGTAGAATAGGCCTTGTCTGCGACCTGACATGATTGGTAGCTGGGGCCCGACGGGGAATAACAGACCGAAACCGACCAGTGTATAACGTGGTGAGCGATGTAGTCATATACAACTTGTAGAGGAGGCCTTGTCTGCGACCTGACATGATTGGTAGCTGGGGCCCGACGGGGAATAACAGACCGATATCGACCATTGTATAACGTGGTGAGCGATGTAGTCATATACAACTTGTAGAGGAGGCCTTGTCTACGACCTGACATGATTGGTAGCTGGGGCCCGACGGGGAATAACAGACCGAAACCGACCATTGTATAACGTGGTGAGCGATGTAGTCATATACAACTTGTAGAGGAGGCCTTGTCTGCGACCTGACATGATTGGTAGCTGGGGCCCGACGGGGAATAACAGACCGAAACCGACCATTGTATAACGTGGTGAGCGATGTAGTCATATACAACTTGTAGAGGAGGCCTTGTCTGCGACCTGACATGATTGGTAGCTGGGGCCCGACGGGGAATAACAGACCGAAACCGACCAGTGTATAACGTGGGGAGCGATGTAGTCATATACAACTTGTAGAGGAGGCCTTGTCTGCGACCTGACATGATTGGTAGCTGGGGCCCGACGGGGAATAACAGACCGATATCGACCATTGTATAACGTGGGGAGCGATGTAGTCATATACAACTTGTAGAGTAGGCCTTGTCTGCGACCTGACATGATTGGTAGCTGGGGCCCGACGGGAATAACAGACCGATATCGACCATTGTATAACGTGGGGAGCGATGTAGTCATATACAACTTGTAGAGGAGGCCTTGTCTGCGACCTGACATGATTGGTAGCTGGGGCCCGACTGGGAATAACAGACCGATATCGACCATTGTATAACGTGGGGAGCGATGTAGTCATATACAACTTGTAGAGGAGGCCTTGTCTGCGACCTGACATGATTGGTAGCTGGGGCTCGACGGGGAATAACAGACCTATATAGACCGTTGTATAACGTGGGGAGCGATCTAGTCATATACAACTTGAGTTTTGCATAGTCGAGTTTATAATAACGAAACTGAACGTTTAAGATTTTTTTGTTAATTCCTCTATTATCCCTGAACATAATTTGACGACTGAGGAATCTATATCTATAAAAGGCAAAGCCCTGGCTGACTCACGCACTCATCACTAATTCTCCACCTTCCCATGTAGATTGGGAACTGATATTTTGTACACTGATTCTTTAGGCATAAAATAGGAAAACTAAAGGTTTTTCTTCCTAATCTGACCTTAGGGATCCACCAGAGACCCCGACAAAGTTCTCCTCTATTCCTTATGGACATTCAATTTTGTTTGAGCTGATGAAAATACAAACAGCTGATCTTGATTCGTAGTAGTTCTACGGGCTAACCACAGAATGCAGCACACACAACTGTCATAGCTGTTATAAATAATTTGCGGGGCGAAGCCTGCGGGAACAGCTAGTAAACAATAATTTATACCTTGATTTTTGGTTGTGAAAAAGTATTTAATGCCGTCAGTCCCTGGGGGCCGAGCTTTGCTCTGAGAAGGCCTAACAATACGGTAATTGTTGAGACATACAATCTTCATGCTGTAATATGGTGTTTGGAGATCTGGCAGCACTTTGGGGACATTATGTTGCAATTCTGTGTTGAATGGATGGCCAGGAGGAAAGGGAGAGATGGCAGAATCGTTATGAGTTACAAGTGAAATAAACAAATCCCCTACCCCCACCCTCCCCGACTAGAGTCGTGGACCCTCGGTTGTATAGGAGAGGGGTATGATTTAAAACTGAACCTCGCTCACTGTTTGTGGATACGCTCAAATATAAATATAATATTATTGTTATTTCCCACCATGGGTTAGCCTCTGGATCATTGATTTATCAAAATCAAGTTTTCAAGTACCCGCTCACTCAAATGATCTGACATTTGTAGTAGAGAAACTGCAGCTGTTTTGTGTTATGAAAACTCTTCTCTCAGACTAGCAGGCTAGCATGTCAGGCGAAATGCCTTATATGGATGTCGTCTTAGTGTCAGAACTTCGTTTAAACTTCAGGTAACTATTTGAATACAGTGGTTTAATACGTTACGTGATGTCATCATCCAGTATTGTACGGAGACGACTTTATTGCGAACTAGTAAACAGAGGAGTGAGGGAGAATGATCCTACCACAATCCTTCCTTTGGCCTTCGGATGAGGGGATTTGATTGTTGTACATCACAGCTGATTGTTATAATGATTTATTATGTTTCATTGGTTGACTCTGCCCATAAACAACGCACTTACTCCTCTTTTCACTAGGTGACCATCAAGTCATAGCCTTACAGTATACTAATTTATCTTTATAAGAACAAAAATGGTAGCAAATAAGACGCTGAAATGCTTGGTTAAAAGAAATCGGGGTTTATTAATTATACTAGTTGTTATTAGCCCGTCAAAAATGACGTTCTCAAACGAACGAAAGAAGTATTGTTCACTAGTTATAAAATAAAATTAATGGCTTACAAATTTATATTTAAAAAGCTACGTTTTGAATTGCATTAATAAACTGGGAATCCGCCGTGCGAAATGTAAAGGTGTTATTGTAATAAACCCCCAACATAATGCTTATGGAAATATTCATTAGAACTTGTCTAAATTAAAATAGTAGTTTTCATAATAAGGACCAAAATACCTAGTACTAGTACCTAGTGGTACTCACTGGAAATATAATTCAATAGTTTCATTGATTACACCATTATTAGAATGATCATCAAAATAAAGTTCTTGTAATTTTGTGCATTTACCATTTTGGTATTTTGAAGCCTATTTTACACATACAAATAATATACAAATTAAATTTAACACATAACCTATTTTTTACTTTATTTACAAATTTATATAGAATAAATTTTCATTTGTCAATTTACTAAACAGTTTTTACTCGTAACACAAACACCACAATTGACAAACCACCAGCGGTGACCAATTGTAAATACACGCTGCAATCTGCGCAGTCCCAGTTACAGGGCAGTTAAGCGATGGATTGTTTCCAGTCACAGTTTCCGCATTCAACGAGCTAAACCAATTACGAGTCAGAATAATTGCTTTGTTTGTTACAACACAGGTTTAATTGTCATCACTACATTTAATGATAAGTTGGGTAATTGTTAAACATGTCGAACTTTAATAAAAACCAATATAACCGTTTGATACAGAAGTAGTGTTGATGATGTAAAATTAAGTTATAAATAAAAGTAACAGTCAACAAAATGGCAAACGGAGCCCTGCCATGTGACGTCATAAGTATGACAATGGCCGCCGTTAGTTCCGAGGGCAAGAGAAGCCCTACCAGAGCCGCTCTCAACCGCCGCAGCAGAACACATTACCATGACGCTCTCTCTGACCTCGGCCGTTTATACAAGCAGGAACAGTTTATTTTATGGAAAGTAACTTGAAAGTTGTGGGAAAACTTCCTACTGTTTTAACAGGGTTACTGAAGTCGTATCTAACGTGAAATCTTGGTTTACAAAACAGAATAATAATTATAAACTTGAGTTGTTGATTTGCTTTAACTTTTTTACAGTCCATTGCTTATTTTCTCTCCTTTTAAACCAACCTACGAAGGGGCTTAGTCTTTTTTCATTCAAAAGGTCATTAAAACTATGAACTATTTTATTACTTCTCAGCTTTCTTTTTAGAGCTAGAAATATCACTCAAAATGTAAGATAGACATTACGTTGTTACTTATTCAGAACTACAGTACTTAGATTTACTTGGAACACGGAATTGAGGACACGTTAATCTAAAGCGATCAATTTTACTTCAAAATAAAACTCAAGTTCTTTTCTAAAATATATAAAAGTTAAACGAAAAGACTTCAAATTAATAATTTTAATTCAATTATACCACTTTTAATTAGTTTAAGGAACGAGAGTAGAAAACCAATGTATTTATCGAAGGCTGGGTTACTTACCTTCACATTTCACCAACAGAAAAATATATCAATTATAATAATACCGTAATGTAAAAACTCTATTGCCAATAATAATTAATATTATCAATGGTCATGGGGGAATTAACTATAACGAAACTCAATTATGATTACATGAAACTGGCCTAAGAAGGTTAAAGAATAAATTGTCATTTTTAAAGGCATTAACTGACGTACTTACATGTAGTTGATCCCCATACCAGTTTCTGTTATCCATGTTTTTCCTAAAGACGTTTAACAAAATAACCTTTGTAATGAAACAATAACACTATGGTGTGGTAAATAATTTAATTTCCAGCCCCGTTGTTAAAGCTGTCGGCCGTCAGCTTGTTTTATTTCATCGCTCAGCATTTCGCTAATGGCGATGTAAACCCCTGTCATAAACTGGCTGTGCAGCACTTGTGATAAACACAACCCTTAGTGTCGGCAGGTTTATGCATGAACTGCAGATAAATGTTTTACAAGTTCACATTCACGAATTAATTACAAACGCATGAATATAAAGTAGTCTCGGTATTTTAGTGGTTAAATCGCAGCGGATCGACCGAAACGTCCGCAGTCGCGGGTTCTAATCCCGCCCGAGGCAACCGGGAGCTGGTGTCAGTGCATAAATGCATATGATATCGGCGTCCTCCGGACAGGCTCCTGGCACAGGCCAGGGGCGGATCCAGAGTCCCCCTTCCCTGTGGATGGTCCCTGGCCCCCCATTATTGTTTTGAACTATATGAAATTATACAACGAATGAAAGTAAGTTAACATAATATATCAATAACCTTGTACTCAAGAAAAAAACAATCTTAACTTTATAAGCAAGCTAAACAAAAATTAACTTTAGTCATACTGCGCCCGACCGTAAATAAAAATACAATATTTAGGCATTACACTTTTTTCTACGTCATCTGTGTAGGCGTCTAAGAACAAGTAAGATGCCTAAATAAACAATTTATTTTAGTATTTACACGCGAAATACTATTTACAAAACGTATTTGAAACCTACAATACTGAACTATACTACGCGAAGATACAATTAGGAATGAGGCTGACAGCCAAGGTCAACCACTCGAAAAATTAAAATGTCGTACCACATTTTAACAAAATAAAATACTTGGTGTACGAGCTTCGGTTTGCACGCAAACTAATCTTTGTTTCCTCTTATTTAATTACAAATAATTTGAGGAACCTTTTGCTTGTAGCCTAGCCACTGGATATTTATTGCCTAGCAGCGGATTACGCGGTTTAAAACAAAAATTAAACCTAACGTGTAAACAAAACACCGCTGATAGCAAACGACGGTAGGCGGGCGAAATCCAGTAAAAAATAATCCCCGAATACAATTGTAGCAACCTTTGCTAAATTTACCTCAAGACCACGTTGAAAACATTGCATTTTTGGTCTGTCAACTGACAAAACTGCAAAAGTAGTAAAATAAAACACAAAAATTGTTAGGTTTGGGGGGACCACCCCTACCGCCTTCCACAGATCCGCCCCTGGCACAGGCTGTCAGGAACCTGGAAAGCTACTGTATTGCGAGCCTATATACTTTTAAAATGTTGTGATGTCTTTACATTGTGAGGGTACTGACAGAAACAGCTGTTTTCCTATTTTAGAACGTGCTTCTTCAGATAATTTACTAAAGTATACTGTACACTTTACGAGTGACATAGCCAACCACAGGCTGTACAGTAGAAGAGGCCTTCTGCGATCAGACATGATTTATAGCCGCGACCCGACGGGGAATAAAACAGTGATATCCACCGATGTCTGGTAGCTTTATAATCTTTGCGTGATTTATATCCAAGTAAAAATAAATTTTTATATTGTTATCTATCTAGCTTTATTGAGTAGTTAATTTAAACACCAACCACGCAGCGTTAGGCCACACATTGATTTTGACATAATACCAACTACACCTCAATATTTTCAATTTTACCAACCCCCGACAACTCCTAATGTACTTTGGTGCTTTATACGACGCTGTCCGTATATTTACACCCCCAGACAGTCTTGCAGTCGTGTCGTAAACACAACGTAAACCTCTCGTTACGACGATGTCGTCGTATGTCGTAAGGAACGATATATCGGATGAAGGGTAATCTATTAGTGGCTCTCACTGTTTACATTACAAACATGTCGCAGTGGCGGAGGCGACAGTTACGACACCTTAACACGAGTTGTGTTGTTGTTCCGATACTTTCGTCTTACCTTTACTGTATAAAAGCCACATCTGAGTTGTTTATAAGGACAATGGTCACATTATATGTTGTTTAATAATAACAGCTAACAATTATTTTCAATTACAATTGTTGGTGCTTTAGTTTGATAAATTTTCGACATGGAAATATAATATAAATTATATTGACAGTAAGTTAAATAGTTGTATATGTTCTAAATATTACTATTACCCTATATAAACTTGTAAAACTGTGTAGCATGCTTATATAGAATACCAATAGATATACAGGACGGGAGTACATTACTGTGGGGGCCCGAACTGAAGTAGAAAGAGTTTTTGATTACCATAAAAATGTCAGAGAACATTGGCAAGTCGTATAAATACCTAACAGCAATAGTCATTGCTAACAGTACATCCTTGATAAACGAACTTATCCTGAACTTTAATCTGATACTAATTGAAAATACCCCCGTCACAGCAAACCTGCGTACGTAGAGAATTTAAACGCATGCATATTTTCCTCACTACCACATAAAGCCACCTCAACTTTCATAAAAATTCATAAATAAATAAGTGATCTATAGCATTTTATTTATTCTCCATAAGAATAAAATTAGGGCTGAGTACGCAGGTTTGCTGCAACAAGGAACACAAAATATGTGTTTTTATGCAATTATCAATATAACTCGACCAGGTGAAGCTACATACTAAGTTTTATTAATTTATGTTCCTAATTAAGGGAGATATAAAACTTTACTTATTCTCCGTAAGAATAACATTAGGTCTGAGTATGCAGGTTTGCTGCTTCTGGGATAATCAACAAAAAATTAATTGTTTATGCAAATATCAGTGTACCAGTACTACACGAAGCCACATACCAAGTTTAATCAATAAACATTCATAAATAATCGAGATATCAAATTTGATTTATTCTCCATAAGGATAACATTGGACAACGACCTGTGTTTAGCACTTTGAATATCTCTGCAACAGTTGGACGTAGAATCACAATTTAAACACCAAAATGATTGTTTTGTAGACCTGATTTGATTGGTAAAAGCAAATGTGAAGTTTACATTAAAATGAACTGAGGAAAAGCAAAAACCTTTTTCCCATAAGATTAACATGGGAGATTTTATGAGCAAGATTTTCTGGATTTTCTCCGCAACCACTTAACCTAGGTTTATAATTTAAAATACTATATTATTTGGTTTTTAAGCTCTATAAAATGTTCAAAACCAAAACTGAAAGTTTTAAAAATTTTAGGGTGAAAAGTGCAAAAAAATGATTTTTGGAAAATTTAAAACCCCCATAACCCCCCTTCCCATGGGTCCGATTTTTTTGGTTTTCGAACTTAAAGTCATAAATGTGACCTTACACATTTGAGCCAAATTTCATCGAAATCGGATGTTTTTTATTCAAGTTATCGTGTTAACGGATACATATATATATATATATATATATATATATATATATATATATATATATAAATTTGAACGAATAGTGTTGTTGACCTCTGGGGACCTCAAAACACAAAGTTATCATGGTCTCGGGCTTAAGTCTTACCATGAGGCCTACGGTAATAGCTTCTTCCCTATAGGGGAAATTCGCTAAAACTATATCAATATTAAACACTTCTTTACAGTTAATTGGGGAACGCATAAATAGTATACAGGGTGTCACAAAAATGCTTAGCGTGCTATACAGAACCGGGTTCTACATACAAAAATAAGTCGAAAATGTTCTGTAACATTTTTTCGATTTCGGCTTAGTTTATCCGTAATCCGCCATTTTGTATTTTTTTGAAAATAATTAATAATTCAAAACCCCTTAGAGATATTTTTATGAAACTTGGTATTAACTTTAAGTTTTTTGTTATTAACATTTGTAAAAAATATTGTTTATAAAAGTTATCAAATTTTAAAATGGCGGTCATTTAAAAATTTCAAAGTCAAATTCCATGAAAACTAGCAACTAAAACAAAATTTTACTAGATATCACATTTAAAGCAATTTGTAATCCAGATTCAACGACACTTTGATTTTTAAAATCGGTTAATAAATAACAAAGATTTGATAAATTTTAGAAATAAATGTCAAAATGGCGGCCATTTTAAAATGTCAGAGTCAAATTTCACGAAAACTAGCAACTAAAACAAATTTTTGCAGGACATCAAATTTAAAGCAGTTGTAATTTTACACCTTGTAAAACTTGGTTTTAGTTGCTAGTTTTCGTGAAATTTGACTCTGACATTTTAAAATGGCCGCCATTTTGACATTTATTTCTAAAATTTATCAAATCTTTGTTATTTATTAACCGATTTTAAAAATCAAAGTGTCGTTGAATCTGGATTAAAAATTGCTTTAAATGTGATATTAAACAAGAATGTAATATAGTGACCTTCAAAAGAAATGTAAAAAGGTTTTTACTTAAAAGTAGTTTTTATAGTGTTAAGGATTATTTTGACAAGAAATATGTTTAGTTTTAGAAAAATGTTTGTAATGACGTATGCTAATGCAATTTATTTTGTTTTGTGGCAATAAATATATTTGATTTGATTTGATTTGATTTGATATCTAGTAAAATTTTGTTTTAGTTTCTAGTTTTCATGGAATTTGACTTTGAAATTTTTAAATGACCGCCATTTTCAAATTTGATAATTTTTATAAACAATATTTTTGGAAAATGTTAATAACAAAAAACTTAAAGTTAATACCAAGTTTCATAAAAATATCTCTAAGGGTTTTTGAATTATTAATTATTTTCAAAAAAATACAAAATGGCGGATTACGGATAAACTAAGCCGAAATCGAAAAAATGTTACTGTATATTTTCGACTTATTTTTGTATGTAGAACCCGGTTCTGTATAGCACGCTAAGCAATTTTGTGACACCCTGTATACTTAAATAGAGTATTATGAAAACACCTGACAATTACATAGTGCCAAGTAATTCACCAAATTAATGACATCGGACCTTTATTGGTAATTGAACATGTATATTGTACATACTGTATAAGTTTCGGGCAGCAAATTTATGAGTATAAGTGGAAGTTTACTATTGCGGTAACATAGGTTTTGTTCGCTCCTTTGATGAAAACCCAGTTTAGAATACATCAAATGGTGAATAATGTCAAGGTAGTTAGGTGATGACATTGGGTTTATATCTACTAGAGGGGACACCTTAATGGGAGCCAGAGTTAGTAAAAGGAGTGATGCGGTCTAGCGAAATATTAAGATAACTAACGTGATCTGTGGGTCGTCAGGCCGAGTAACTCGTCCGCCGTACCCGACCCGTGTAAACAAAATATCTCTTTGACCATCACAAAAAAAGGTTTATTTAAACATTTTAAAATCTCTAAGAAAACATTCCTAACAAAAATGATGGACAAAACCGTGACGACCCCTGGCGGTGTAAGTAGGGAACTACGTCAACAAATCGCTAACATTAATTTGCATTGCGTCTCCCCTCTAGTAGATATAAACCCAATGGTGATAGTAAGGTATAATGTTTATACCGTGGTATCAAGTGCCTACAAACACAACCTGAATGCATTTCCCGTGGTGTACTTGCGATTGGGCGTCGGTAGTCAATATAGGTACAGTGGTGTGCTGCGGCCTGCATCGGCGCCTTGCTGTGTTACGCTAGACAGGGTGAGGAACAAGTCAAAGCAGCTGTATTGCTTGAAAAGTAATGGCGCTGTTTACAATATTGTCACCTGGAATTTTGGTGTTGAATTCTTTAGTGATATTTAAAATGAGGTATACGCTGTCAATTTTCCTATGTGGTCTACTTGTAAATTGTAAATTTAAGCCCCACTTTTCACGGCTACCTTAGAACTTAGACGCAATTTATAAAAAAGCTGTACTATCCATTTTTGGAATCGAAATTGAGAATGTAATAGTGAAGAAAATAAAACGGAAAATCTTGAAGTAAAAACAAAAGAAGTTTTAATTGCCATTGGAAATTGAATTAAAGAACAATCAAGACAATCTTCATCAGTCCGTCGTAAAAGGAAGGTGGAAATGTAAGTGTCTCTCTTCCTTCAAATCGTTTTTCTGATCCTCTTTTAAATGAGTAAAAAATCAACTATGAAATTAGAACAGACACTAACTACTGTTTAATGAGTGACACATGTATTATTTTTAGTGATTCCATAATTTGTACCTACATTGCCAAATACTGATTTCCACTGTTTCAGTAGAGTATACCTTAAGGTTATCTTCATTGAACTGACCCGTCAGATATTAGTTAATACTGGACGAGACCGTTCCGACCCCAAGACCGATATGTGAATGTTTGCCTATGACTGTAGTGTACTTGACGGGGAAGTGGCGTTGCGATTGTGTGGGGAAGTTGTCCAAGACGGGAAGGTTTGGGAGCGGTGTAAAACAGTCGTTGGTTTTGGGACAAATAAACACACCCTCCCCCTCCCTCAGGGGTCGTTTACCCTAGGATGGGGTGGGGGTGGAAGTCCAGAATGTGTTTAACAAACAAACTTCACCCACTGCCTTGTTGGTGTTGGTCACTTGCGATTTTTAACTAACAAAATTGTAATTACCGGTACTTTTTCAAATACAGTGACAGATAGCATAAGTACTTTATGAAAAATACTAAAGCAAATGTTTAGTTTATAAAGTTTTATTTTGGAGGAGATTGATATAATTTTCGATTTTGGGAGTGACGATACTAATTCGAGTGAGGCCATCGTAACAATATTCGTTTTAGAAAGGTTTGTATGGTAGTACCCGGGGACCAAGCTTGGCTCGGAGAGGGGCAGTCAGTGTGTTCACCAGGCCTGGAGTAATATTTCACCACGACTGTGGATGAAGAGTGGATTCGTTTCGCTCAATTTACAGTTTTAAACATGTTAGGGTTACTCTATTTACCATAGCTTGATGTCCCTTCAGGTAGTATTTTGTTATGTGCACATTTTATTAATTTTTCATTTGTCCACTCCTTAGTGAAATCTTCATTCAATGGTTCTAGTCACTGTTATCAGACAGTCACATGTTGATATTAAAACCTGTGAATGTTACTTTGGCAGGCGGCTGGCTTATAAACAGCTGCTATCATTATTTTGTTTTGTTATAAACCTCCATCTGTATGATTAAAATAATTTCTTGATTTTCCTTCGGCGATTTCGACCCTTAAAACTATTATTTTAAATTCATATTTGGTATCAGTCGAAAGATCTCTTTAGATGTGCCTTTTTGGGGCTTGAAAATCATCCCCGTTCAGGGCTTGATCCCACAGGCTTCAAAGTTCCAATGCTAACCTTATGGAGTTATATTTTACCTAGGTAGTCAGCTGATCAATGTAAACTTTTCAAAACATATTGCTCTACGTCTGATAGATTCCCGAGCGTAGAAAGGGATGTCAGCTAGTAAGTATAATACAAACTGCAATTTTTAAATAATGTTTTGAAAAAAATTTTAGTTTTCCTGTGGTTAAGGCCCAAAAACCCCTTTTCCCAAAGTTTAAGCAAATCCCGTGCGCTTGATTCCGAGATAAATGTTGAAAACTAACAAACCATCAGACACTGCTCGGTTTTATAGGGTAAGGGAATAAAGACATCCCATAAACAATCCAAATGAGGGAAGTTTTGTTTTTGTTAGCTCTCGCGTCCCCAATGAATTGACTCACCCCATGTCTCTAGATGTAAACTAAAACTTTTCCAATAGTTTTAGTTAAAGTAGCTTCCTTACTTAGCCTTTTATTGAATATAAAGTAAATGTGAGGGTGGTGGTGACAATATTGGAGGTAAACAGTGTGCAATTAGACTATGACAACGTTAAAATTGTAATCCATGACAAAGGGATTATTGTTGAGCGGGTTTTGTATTTTAAACATATTGTATAACTTAAATACGAAAACATAAATACAAATATTTATAAACTTAGTTTAATCGATATGAAATGATAAACTTTATTCATACAGAAAAGTCCGATTATAATTAAACTAAATAAAATTTCCAATATTTTTATTTTGTTAACAGGATCAAATCATCGGCAAGCGCTCAGTCAAATACACAGTTTACAAATTCAGTAAATTTGAGGTTTTAACGATTGTTATTATTTGCTCCCACATTTTCGTTGGCATTGCTTTGCCTAGTTTGTGAAGTAAATAACAAATTAGCACGTTTTCAACATTGTAAACCTTTAATTTTGATTTTATATTGATAAATTAAATATCAGATTTGTTAACGAATCTGAAATGTTTTACTTGATTCACAAATAAAAGGTTATACCACAATTGAAATATATTTATTCATCTAATGTATATTAATTGCGAATTTTATAGCCAATCCCCACTTACTTATGTTTTAGTAATATTGAACAATTCTCTACTCAACGTTTGTATGTTTGCAAAATATATATAAATTAAGGTTAACATTTTCTTTTACGGGATGTAATAAAAGACGTTTTACAACACTTAGGATATATTTACACTTATACTGATTCACATACAGACGGTAAACATATATAAAAGATGGTACTAGGCTATCGATTTCGACCAGTCACACCAGTCATCATCAGGTCAATGAGAGAACTGACCTTGGTCAGTTCTCTCATTAGCCTGATGATGACTGGTCGAAATCGATGGCCTAGTACCATCTTTTATATATGTTTACCGTCTTTATGTGAATCAGTATAAGTGTAAATACATCTTAAGTGTTGTAAGACGTCTTTTATTACATCCCGTAAGTAATAACAACACGTAATATGCTAATAAAAAAGTTGTTTATTTTCTTTTAAAACACTATTAATCATTGCTTTAAAAATATGTTCCACCTTAGTTATTTTGGAACAAACCCTAATTGTCCTGCATTTATAATATAATCGCGAAAAATGTATCAATCCCACACTTGGTTTTGGAACAGTCATATTTATCAATGTAATAAACTTAATAAACCTCGTTATAATACAATATCGGATTACTGTATAACCCCGCTAATCCGACCTCCGATAGTCCGACTTCTCGGTTATTGTTTACGTATCCGGTGCCTCACTCCGTTCAGTCTACGTCACTCCTGTCAACGACTCATCAGTGACGATGTAATCAGTAGACCGGTGACAGTCGACACAGTGTTTACGTATCCGGTGCCTCACTCCGTTCAGTCTACGTCACTCCTGTCAGCGACTCATCAATGACGATGTAATCAGTAGACCGGTGACAGTCGACACAGTGTTTACGTATCCGGTGCCTCACTCCGTTCAGTCTACGTCACTCCTGTCAACGACTCATCAATGACGATGTAATCAGTAGACCGGTGACAGTCGACACAGTGTTTACGTATCCGGTGCCTCACTCCGTTCAGTCTACGTCACTCCTGTCAACGACTCATCAATGACGATGTAATCAGTAGACCGGTGACAGTCAACACAGTGTTTACGTATCCGGTGCCTCACTCCGTTCAGTCTACGTCACTCCTGTCAACGACTCATCAATGACTATGTAATCAGTAGACCGGTGACAGTCGACACAGTGTTTACGTATCCGGTGCCTCACTCCGTTCAGTCTACGTCACTCCTGTCAACGACTCATCAATGACGATGTAATCAGTAGACCGGTGACAGTCGACACAGTGTTTACGTATCCGGTGCCTCACTCCGTTCAGTCTACGTCACTCCTGTCAACGACTCATCAATGACGATGTAATCAGTAGACCGGTGACAGTCGACACAGTGTTTACGTATCCGGTGCCTCACTCCGTTCAGTCTACGTCACTCCTGTCAAGGACTCATCAATGACGATGTAATCAGAAGACCGGTGACAGTCGACACAGTGTTTACGTATCCGGTGCCTCACTCCGTTCAGTCTACGTCACTCCTGTCAACGACTCATCAATGACGATGTAATCAGTAGACTGGTGACAGTCGACACAGTGTTTACGTATCCGGCGCCTCACTCCGTTCAGTCTACGTCACTCCTGTCAACGACTCATCAGTGACGATGTAATCAGTAGACCGGTGACAGTCGACACAGTGTTTACGTATCCGGTGCCTCACTCCGTTCAGTCTACGTCACTCCTGTCAACGACTCATCAATGACGATGTAATCAGTAGACCGGTGACAGTCGACACAGTGTTTACGTATCCGGTGCCTCACTCCGTTCAGTCTACGTCACTCCTGTCAACGACTCATCAATGACGATGTAATCAGTAGACCGGTGACAGTCGACACAGTGTTTACGTATCCGGTGCCTCACTCCGTTCAGTCTACGTCACTCCTGTCAACGACTCATCAATGACGATGTAATCAGTAGACCGGTGACAGTCGACACAGTGTTTACGTTTCCGGTGCCTCACTCCGTTCAGTCTACGTCACTCCTGTCAACGACTCATCAATGACGATGTAATCAGTAGACCGGTGACAGTCGACACAGTGTTTACGTATCCGGTGCCTCACTCCGTTCAGTCTACGTCACTCCTGTCAACGACTCATCAATGACGATGTAATCAGTAGACCGGTGACAGTCGACACAGTGTTTACGTATCCGGTGCCTCACTCCGTTCAGTCTACGTCACTCCTGTCAACGACTCATCAATGACGATGTAATCAGTAGACCGGTGACAGTCGACACAGTGTTTACGTATCCGGTGCCTCACTCCGTTCAGTCTACGTCACTCCTGTCAACGACTCATCAATGACGATGTAATCAGTAGACCGGTGACAGTCGACACAGTGTTTACGTATCCGGTGCCTCACTCCGTTCAGTCTACGCCACTCCTGTCAACGACTCATCAATGACGATGTAATCAGTAGACCGGTGACAGTCGACACAGTGTTTACGTATCCGGTGCCTCACTCCGTTCAGTCTACGTCACTCCTGTCAACGACTCATCAATGACGATGTAATCAGTAGACCGGTGACAGTCGACACAGTGTTTACGTATCCGGTGCCTCACTCCGTTCAGTCTACGTCACTCCTGTCAACGACTCATCAATGACGATGTAATCAGTAGACCGGTGACAGTCGACACAGTGTTTACGTATCCGGTGCCTCACTCCGTTCAGTCTACGTCACTCCTGTCAACGACTCATCAATGACGATGTAATCAGTAGACCGGTGACAGTCGACACAGTGTTTACGTATCCGGTGCCTCACTCCGTTCAGTCTACGTCACTCCTGTCAACGACTCATCAATGACGATGTAATCAGTAGACCGGTGACAGTCGACACAGTGTTTACGTATCCGGTGCCTCACTCCGTTCAGTCTACGTCACTCCTGTCAACGACTCATCAATGACGATGTAATCAGTAGACCGGTGACAGTCGACACAGTGTTTACGATTTATAGTAATATTCAATTTGTAAAACTGTAAATAAATTTCAATATTTTCAGTTTACTACAGTTTTAACATTCCAAGTAAATAAATGTGTTCCTCTGATGATAACTTTTTTGTGTTCCAATTAGTGCGGTTCTGCTGTATTCTGTCTTGTTATGTACTTCTAGTTACATGTTGACAACTCAGCTTATATTTCCCTATTATTTCATCCCTACGCATTTTGTTAATGGCCCAGTTCCGCTGACGACGTTGTAAAATTTCACAGTCGTAAACTTGACTGTGGAACGCCCAACATAAACATAAACGTGCAGAGTCTTGGCGGTTGGCGATGCGATGTTTCCGTACACATTCACGTTTGTGACTTGAATAGCTGTGGTTTCTATCTTCGCCCCGGAACAATAAGAGTTTTTCCAACGAGCTTAATACATGTGGGAGTGCGCAATCACGTGTTAATCTCCAAGAAAACGTGAAGCCGCCCCTCTTTTCCCCTCTTCATCCTCCGTGACCATGACAACCATACTAACAGACTATAATAACCTGCAATCCATGTTCAACCATTACCCTATACAGACAACAATACTACGTGTTTATAAACACTGTATATTATGTTAAAGTTGTTTTAAGGTTACATAATTTAAATCGTAAACAAACATGTTACATAAGGGAGAAAAATAATTTTGTCTCATAAATTAAAACTTTTATGTCAAACATAAGTGGGTCATATATTTCCTGGAAACCATTGATATCTGTGGTTTGTTATAAACATATCCTCCAGTGTGGCTCCACTTTTTTGCCCCAGACGAGAGATCTATTGGAGCTCGTTGGTTTGATTCATTATGTGGTTAACCGTTTCAACTATTCAGATAATAAACTTCCGTTTAAGTACTCAATTGATAAAATTAAACTGGAAGGAGATTACTTAATGTTCAGTAAACAAGGATTGAGGGAAATTTACCCCTCTTCCCTAAGTTGGGGTACTGACCCCAACTAAGTAACTATCAATGAAATCCAATCATGTTTAACTTGTGTTAAAATATTGCAAAAAAGTTAAATGACTTGGTCCAATGACACAAGTAAAGAGGATTGTGGTTGGGGTGACTGTCCCCTCACCCCCTTGTTTACTAGTTGGCAAGAGTCAACCCCTTTCAGTAGTCAGTATCCCATTTCCCCACCCGATCTTGTAGACATACATTGAAATTAATTTCAGAAACTGTTAACAACACATTGGCAGTCTGCAGTTATTTCTGTTAACATCTATTTTAATTAAAACTAGTAGCCAGTCACGGCTTGGCTCGCGATCACAACGTAATATTATACTGACATTCCTGTATACATATTGTGTTACAGTTCCAAAGCCAACATGGCCTACTGAGTAACTGTTGTTACTCTATCCAGCTGATTGCTTAAAACTTATAGTTATTTCCCAATGTTAAGCTTATGGGAAAAAACTCAACTTTAAGGGGCCCCAGGGCCTCACTCACAAATTATTTCTCCATAAAAAAAGTTTCCTGCACAACTTCACGTTAGGCTCTTTCCAGTGTCACCAAAAACATGAAAACCGGTTCAGTAGTTTAGGAGGAGTGATTGTCACAAAAAACCTGCTCGCCTATTAAATAAGTATAGATAACTAAATCACATGTGACAAAAATAATTTCATAAAGAATAACATGGGGACTTAAAAAAAAACGTACTTAACTCTGAAGAAAACATAGGAAGGGCTATTTTGGAGTAGAGTCCTGAGGACTAAAGGGATAATGAATTGCTTTCAAAATATCTTAAAGGGAATTTCTTTAATTTTAATCTCAATTGTCACATCACGTGTTAATCTCCAAGAAAAAGTGAAGCCGCCTCCCCTTCCCCTCTTGACCCTCCGTGACCATTACTCATTCATTCATTGTTGCTGGATTAGGAAACGTAGCTGCTAGGCACGTCTTCCACAAGCGGGAATTTTGCGCAGGTTACCGGAAAGATAGGATATAGCAGGAAAGGAAAGGGTGGGATGGCACAGACCGCCAATTTACCTTTCAGAGCGGCCAGCTCCCGTGCTCCGTGTAGGCTGGGATGAAGATCTCAAAGATGCAAGAACTGCCCATTCGCAGCTTGCGAATTGAAACCCCTTTTTTGAGTTGTTTCAACTTGATGCTGTCATCTGGTTCCACCAATATTTGGGAAATAATTAGATTCGCCCGTTAAGAGGACGTTGGAGTCAGAAGAAATATTGTCGCTGACTCTATCGCTACGGGCTATTTCAATGATAAAACGCACAAAACATGTCTTTACTGAAAAGCATATTTTTTGTTACCGTTTGACTTATTGATTTGGAACAAATTTTGTTTGAATCTTTATAAAGTTTTGATTCGTGTTTGCTGGGAGTTTTATTTTTTAATGACTAGAAAATACGACAAAATATGTATAAAAATATAGACTTTAAATTACTATATTTTTGGAAATGTATTATTTTATTTAGAAAATAGCGAGCAAACCCGCTGCGTCTTAAAAATACCTTTAATTTGAGACATCTTTCATAATCGTATGTTGATAAATAAGCAAGATATATGGTTTTAAGTTTAAAATTGTTCTTATGGAGGTAAAATCCAACATGGCCGCTCTCCAACGCCCTCTTAAATGATCGTTGTTATAGTTTAAAAATCGTTTGCTTTCGGGCGTATCGGTGAAGGCAATCTTCAAAATGATGGCTCAAGTATTGGTTTTGATGAACTATTGTGGGAGGAAATGGCGTACCGACAAAAACACCCTTCGAGATATAAAGATGCTTTGATATAAACTATTATCAAGTTAAATTATGTAATTAAAGCTTTAAAGTATTTTATGTTATACGTTTGCAAGGGGAAATCTAGGAAATAACTAGAAAGCTTGTGTAACTGTAGGGAACTCGTTGTTATTATTAAGTTATTCAAAAAATAAGTCCATTAATTTATAAAGAAAAACACTCAAGAAAGAGTCACTCTAGAGGTGTAGATGTCGAGGGAGGGAGGGGGGAAAACAAAAGGTTCGTTTAAAGAACGATCAAGGGTTTCTCTCAGCCCTTAAATGTGGAAACTGGAATTAAAAGCTTTTGTCACTTTTGCCACAGCGTCAACGTTGCTTCGTATTCTTGCACTTTAATGAAGGCTAGGGAGCACTATTTATCACGAACCAATGAAACTATCACATTTATGGTCTAATGGTATAAGATGGTAAATGGAAATATTTGCAATCTTACAAAAAAAAAAAACAAAAAAAACACAACCTATAATATTTGCTCATAGGCCTTAGGAGATGTAGCAAAAACTAATACTCGTCCTTCGATTTTCTAATTGAGACCTTTCATTCGAGTATTATCCCACCCCCTTCGCCGCCAACCCCACGAACGTAGATGTTTAGGTATGACAAGGATATGTTCTGTTTTAGTTTTGATTGATTTCCCCAATCTGTTTTTAGTAAATAATTTTTTAAATTTAAGTAAACAGTTTGTGGATGAAACTTTGGTGCAACTGAAACATTTAAACTTAGTTGTTTTATAATCTCGAAAAGACAGGAAATTTCCCAGATATCGATATGTTGCATTTTTTGAACCCGATTATTAGTCCTTGTTTAAAATTGATCGTATATGGATGGCATTTAAGAAATTACCGAAGGCGTAACTAACGATCACACAGTTGTTTGGACCTTTCTTTCCTCTAATTAGTAATGGAAAATGTGCAAAATATTTGTTTGAATAAGATTAATAATGGGTTTTTATTTGAAATGAATAGACAAAACGGATAATGTTCGCTTTGGAATCGGAACACTCAGGTCGTGACTTGGGGAAAACCGACAGAAGCCGCTCAATGGTAGGTGATACCAGGCAGCTGTGATCCACTAAGATTTCAGAGTACTTACTAGCTGTTACCCGCAGGCTTCACCCCGCCAATAATTTATAAAAACTGTCACTTGTGTGTGCTGCATCCTGTGGTTAGCCCGTGGAACTACTACAAATAAAGATCAGCTGTTTGTATTTTCATCAGCTCAAACAAAATGAATGCCCTTAAGGAATACACTGGAACTTTGTCGGGGTCTCTGGCGGAGCCCTGAGGTCATATCAGGATGAAAACCATGTAGCTTTCCTATTGTATGGCTAAAGAATCAGTGTACAAAATTTCAACTCTCTAGGTAGCCTAAATGGAAAGTTGGAGATTTCGTGATGAGTCAGTGAGTGAGTGAGTGAGTCAGGAAGTGAGTGAGTGAGTGAGTCAGGAAGTGAGTGAGTGAGTGAGTGAGTGAGTGAGTGAGTGAGTGAGTGAGTCAGTGAGTGAGTCAGGAAGTGAGTGAGTGAGTGAGTGAGTGAGTGAGTGAGTGAGTGAGTCAGTGAGTGAGTAAGTGAGTGAGTGAGTGAGTGAGTGAGTCAGTGAGTGAGTGAGGACGTGCAATGCAGTATTCACTAAATATATTTTCTATCCCAAGATTTTTCACGTTTTTAAATAAAACTAGTCAGTATTCCGCTCTCCTCACGGGCATTTCGCAGACATAAGTTGCACAGTGGCAGTCTGAAGTTAGAAATATTTTTTAGAGCGTTTGACAACTTGAAAGAACTCATGAGTCCCAACACAAATATTTTCTTCCACAACAACCACAAGTTTCTTAGAGATTAGCTGCTGTGCAAAGTAGTCAGATGTCATCTCACTTCTTCATTGACAGTTTTGGGGTGTATTAAAATGTTTACATCTACAAATGATTATGATTAAAATGAATTTTAAAACAGTGGTTGCCGTATATGAACAAATTAAATTAAATGAAGAATAACATGAGAAATTTTAAGCGCCAGTAGGGTGGAGCGCTGAGGACTAAGGGAAAATCACATACTTTCAAAAAAATCAACAAGAAAATCTAATTAATTTTACGCCTCAATTGTCAAAATTGGTCATTAAGTAAGAACGTGACTAACTACAGAAAGAATACTTTAAGGAATTAAGAAGTAGATGATTAAATGACATTACTTATTTGGTAAAATATTACAAATTATAATTTAAATATCTTAAAGATAACCAAACACTTTGTTTAATGCAAACGTTACAAGAATGGCGTTGATTACATTCCTCCTGGATGGAGGTTCAAAGGAAGATCAAATTCCTACTTCGTCATTTTCTAAGTGCTACTCTTTTACTTTGTAGTTTCGGAACTTCCACTGCGTTTAAATTACTACTCTAGTTTACCAAAGGAAATATTTTAATTTTAGACACAAGATATAGTAAATTAAAAACAATGAATACTATAGTAGAAATTGTCTATCTATGAAAAATGTGGGTGTTGTGTTGATTTAAGAAAATATGTATTGCGTTAAACTGTTATTAAATTAATGTTATATCAAATTAGCATTATTGTATAATGTTTAGGCTACAGAGATTTTTGGTTTTAAATTACTAATACTCACTTTAATACTTTTGACATAACACTATCGTGATCTCTAACAACTTTCTCTCGTCGCAGAAAACCTGCGTAATCTTAGAACTTCCGGCGCAAACTAAATTACAATTTTATAAGATGAACAATTTTATTTACCATGAGAATAACGTTAGGGTGAGAACGCAGATATGCTGCAGTGGGGACCAACAAATGGATTAGTACGAAAACATCACAAGACCACAACCACGTGAAGCTAACTACATAACAAGTTGCATATGTTTATAAAACCTTGTTGTATTTCAAAACTTGTAATTAAGAAAACAAATGTCTTAATACATAATGTATACTCAGTAATCTTGTTTGCACATGCATTTTTTTATATACTTAGCAATGCTATAACCCATTTTCAGCGAGTTCATTTTAGATTCTTTACGTGTGAAAAATGTCTTGTTTTGTTAATTTATTAAGTCGGGTATTTTTCATTGAAAATAAATTATATGGAAATTTTAACTATGGAATGGCAAATAACTGAGACATTCTGGCTCAAATATTGATATTCCGTATATAATTATTTATAGAACATCAAGGCACATCCTTTTGGAATCGTATAGTTTTGCCCATTAATATTACGGCTGTAAATATATTTAGCTTAAAAAAATAGGCACCATTTTAAAACGGTAAAAGGTAGAAACTTGAAATTCAATACCAAAGTAGAATCAGGTATAGTCTAATTGTATGCAAAGTTCAAATAAATACCTTAAACGGTTAAACAAAATATAATTAATTTAGTAAATAACAAACAGACCGACTGAAGCTAAACGGAGCGAATTTAAAAATAATGACCCCTGAATTTTTTATTTATGGATGTAAAATCAGGAAATATATAGCCAATGAATCTCTTTTGTTACACACTGTATATATAATTATATGGAATTAGTGCCTACGTAGGAAATTGCGCGAAGGCCAAAGCCACTACAACGTACCTAGTTATTTATAATGTACTTAGATTTTTTAATATACTCAAGTTGAATATAAACCTTAGGATTGATTTTATTTTCCAGTGATCATCGGTACATGAAAATCAAGCTTTGAAGTGTTGAAGGTTATAGCCTCTACAAGCCACGAGTTACTTTTATAATTCCCCATTACCATATTTATATATTCGTACAAAGTTTAAATACAATACCTTTTTTGTCCAGAAAAGAACAGAATCGATTACAGTTTCTGGCCCCAACCCAACAGCCGCGGCCGGGAGGGAGGATCCTACTGTCCCTTCCATAATCTATTGGCTCGTCCACATAGTAGGTGGTATTGTATTATTATTGAAGGTGGTATACCACTGTCCCTTCTATAATCTATTGGCTCTTCCACATGGTAGGTGGTATTGTATTATTATTGAAGGCGGTATACCACTGTCCCTTCTATAATCTGTTAGCTCGTCCACATGGTAAGTGGTTCCTACTGTACCTTATATCAAATGTTGGCTTGTCCACAGTATTACTGTAAAGCTGAAATACATAAAACTCTTTGAACAACATACCGACCAAGTAGCATAAAGAACTAAAGAAACATTTTTAAAATGTGTATTAGTTCTTAGAAGGATGGCTGTACATTTTCGATGATTACTGAAACCTTTTTTTAGAACTAAATGAATTAATTGCTCTGGAAAAGTTTAGAGATCGCCACGAGATATCATTCAATCTTTGTATTTTTGTATATTTGCTTTTAACTGTTGTTTAATGGGGGAATATTCTGACGTTACTACAAGCTCAACCAAGTGGCTCAGCCAATAAACCATTGTCAGTTATCTATTTTAAGATGAAGCAACAGACGACAAAAATTAGATAAATGTTGTCCGCTCACATTTAAAGTAAACCTCCGATTATCAGTGTTTTACAACGTGGTTTAGTGGTTCTGATGAACCTGGTTCTATTATTGAGAAAAGTTTCAAAATTGTGTGAGGGAGATTTTTAAGTTACACTTACAGGTAGTTGGGAACTATTTATTTAGTCTGATGCAATTAATAAATTGTGATAATAAAAACACCCTGATGTAATTAGTCGGGATATTAAAAACGGTTTGAAGATACAGTAAAAACGATGAATGTTTAAAACCGTTTGACATTTTATAAAAATCACTGTTTACTTTTGGATTAGGAAGAGTTTTTGTCAACAAAGACTCTCGAGGGAGGAATTATTGAATCATTGCGGGCCCGACGGGATATTTCATTCTGTGGGGTTGCCACCCCTGTTTCAACCGGGTAATTTTATTCCGTGACGTTTCCACCCTTGTTCCCACGGCAACGCAGCCTCCCAATATCTTTCTGTCAGTCTTGCTAAGTTGGTAGCCCTAGGCGGTAGTGATTGTTGTGGAGTAACCCAAATCCAACATTATCGTTGAGCATTATGATCTCTCGGTCCGGGCGACTTGTCAGTAGTGATTAGCGTGGATTATTTTAATCCGGTGGTCAGACAGCTGGGATTTGCTTAAAAACGGATTATTTTTATGTAAAGGTACGTTTTATACTACCATAAAATTATTAAGAATTTTAAACTATTTGCTTTGTTTTAGTTAATTACTCTTTTATATTCTAAACAGTAACTTTTAAAACAAAGGAAAACAATTTAAATTTATATTTTATTCAACTCTAAAAATACAAACGGAAACAAGGTTTTGGTACATATCTGAAGTAATATTTTTAAAGTAGATTGGAACAATTATTCCCATTCGTTATGTAGACATAATCTTTGCCATTTCGTAAAATGTTTGCAGCAATTATAATGAATTTCCCTAGCCGGAGTCCCGTTTTCTGCACAGCAATATCGTAGGCATAGGGTCAAAAATTGTTTGAAATGTTTGAAACCTTATACCTGACTATCTACAAAAAAAAACTCCATAAGATTGACATTGGAACTTTAAAATTCTGGGGGAGTCCTAAAGGTGACTTACCAATGTAGATGGATGTTTTCCAAAACCCTAAGGCATTTTTAGAGAGGAAAGGCTTTCGATTGAAATCACATACAAAATATTAGTTTTAGGGATAAAAAATCGCCGAACCAATATCAAGGATTATTTTTAATAATATAGATTCCAGGCTCTTTAAATTAGATTAAGAAATAGATTATCTTTAATTTATACTGACCTTAAAGTGAAATTAATTCCTTGTAATTTAAAAATTCAAATTTCAGTAATGCAAGCGGGGATATCCCAAAACGACCTTGATATACGGTGACCTACTCACTCGCATCTGGGTAGCTTAAATGGGTTTCCGTCCTCCTAGAGAACAGTTTGGTAGGGTGGTTAGTGTATAATACACGTGTGTATTAAATGCATACCCGCACACGGGAGGTATACTGTAAAAACAGTGATTACTTTGCCGACATTTTACTCCAGTTGTTCAATAGCATCTTGATTAGCATAGTACGTGTTACCATAACGATGGTATATTAAAACACTTGGAACTATGCTTACACTTACACTGTATGTACATACCAGGTGGTAAATATTTATAAAAAATGTTGCAATGCCTTATACCAAATTGTATATACTTCCCATCCACAAGATTTGTATTGGGGGTCGGCTATTAATATAAATATACTTTTTTATAATATTATAGATGTATTTATAGTGTAACTCCGTACCTTGTTTTAAGAACTTATAGTTAAAGAACGTGTTGATGCCTTCAGACCACAATCACAGTTGATAACAAATTAGGCTTACAAATATGCAACAAATAAGATCAACTGTAAACGTAAAGTATGAAGCTGCGGAACCCATATCTAAATACAGAATCTTCTATCTATACTTATTTAATAGGCGAGCAGGTTATTTGTGACAATCACTCCTCCTAAACTACTGAACCGATTTTCATGTTTGTGGTGTCATTGGAAAGAGCCTAACGTGGAGTTGTGCAGGAAACGTTTTTTATAGAGAAATAATTTGTGAGTGAGGCCCTGGGGCCTCTTAAATTTGAGTTTTTCCCATAAACTTAACATTGGGAAAAAACTATAAGTTTTAAGCAATCAGCTGGATATAGTAAACACAGGTAATCAGCAGGCCATGTTGGCTTTGGAACGGTAACACAATACTTATACGGGAATGTCAGTATAATATTGCGTTGTGATCGCGAGTGAAGCCGCGACAGGCTACTAGTGAGTATAATTATGTTAATAAGCTAAACGTCAAATACAACTATACAAACGAGGTAGCCAAGTTTAAACATGTTATCGAAAAAACCTACAATATTTTAACATCAAAATATTTGTTGTGATTCCTATATAAGAAATAAATTACGAAAATGTCCAAAACCCCTTCAGGGATTCACCCCGTTTGCTTTAAATGTTGTTCAATGTTTATCTGTTACAGACGAGAGTTTTATTTCATCAAGTGATTATAATCGCCGAAAACCATAAAATATTGAAATTGAGTGATGTATTATGTGACAGAAATGTACGTTAAATTATATTCCACCTTTAATAAATCCCATTTTAAAACTGATCATATATAAAATGTGGACATTATATTTCAAATGCTTATGTTATTGTGTCTTAAATATTTTATAATAATAGGATTAGACTTAGTATTTTGGTAGCAGTAAGTTATTCCGTGTTTCCAACATCTTTAAGCTAGTAAATCACACAGTGCCACTGTCCCTATCACCAAGCCCACCCAATCAGAGGGCTACAAAGTTAATTTAAAGTATGTTTCTACTCATTTTGGAGACTTAGGCTACTTAATTTTCGCCAATATTGACTGTTTGCTTTGTCTCTTTGTTTCAGATTCGCGCATCAATGTTGACAGGCTATATGCAAGTGCTGTGAGTTTTGCAATTGTTTATAATTAACTGAGAAATTCAGTGCATAATTACACCATATTTTGGTCTAAAAACTGGAATATCCATTATTGTCTTTAAGCTCAATGTCTGAAATATAATGTAGTATCTATTAACTATAAATCATGTTTAATGCGGTTGATAGTTGAAAAAGTCTGATTAAGTGTAATACAAAGTACTCAAAGTGTTTCTGATATTTTTTTATTTAATGCAACGACATTTAATATAATATTATATAATAACAGAGAAGTTATAATAATAATAATAATAATAACAATAGATGAATATAGCAAGATAGAATAAACAATTAATTAAGTAAAATGGTCATAACAAATTTTTAAACTGTATAAATATTTAAAAAAACTTACCTTAATCATCTAAAGATTTACAGAGTTCCTGAATTTTCGAAGGAGAATTAACAATGGATAATAACTGCAGATTGTTTATAGGGTAGAATTATTCCACTATTACGCTACCGATAGGTTAAATAAGAAAACTACCAATAACAACAAGTAAAGACTTTATTTCAGTATACTAATTAGAACGGTTATAATATAAAAATATTTCTAAAACCTCATTGATTTAAAAATAATGACGTGATCGTTTAACTATGTCATATTGATAGAGAAATGAAAGTATTGGTAATAGTTTGAAAGTAAATAAATATGTATTTATTAGAGATATTTTTATAACCGTGCAAAAGTGATTTTTGCACGACTACCAATTTTAAACGGACAGCAAGAAAAATAACAGTGGAGACTAGAGGCTAAACATGTTCTTCTTTAGTCTAAAATAAACAAAATAAATCAGTACAAAATTCTGTTTTAAATGCAAACTTCAGTGTATTACTTACTTGCATGTTGAATCCGTTAAAATTGGTACCATTGATTGAAAACTCCCACTTTGATTAGACTCAGGGGGGAAATATATTTGAGACCAATTGAAGTTTAGTTCAGAGTTTTGAACAACTCAATTTAATAATTCATCATTAAAATCTGTCAGCTAATTCTTTGTGGTGTATAAAAGTGGATTTGATACCAGAATTGGTGAGTTCAGTGATTATGAAGTGCCTGGAAGCTGTATAACTAGAGTAGTGTTGAACTAGTGATCTGCTCTCGTTGTGGGAGGTCCACAATCTCTTCCTCTCTAACTCAGTGTATTCCTTTATCCTGTTTGACCGTCAATCCTGCTTTTATCCAATCCAGTATTCTGTCCACTGCATTTCCCACTAGATCTGTTTCCCACAGCTATAGTTAAATTCAATTCCGTGGTGGATAAGTTACAGAATCGTTCCTCTTGGCTAAATCAGTGTTTATCGCTTTTGATTGGTTCGAACCAGAGCCAGTTAGCTTCAAGACCCAGTGTTCTAAATATTCTTTTCAGGTTTAACCCTTGACCGTTACATTCGAAAACAGTATTACTACTTGCACTCGGTGTGCTCTCTAATCCGAAACCTTCTACTCGCATTGCAACTCCAGCGCTCAGTTTACTTCGTGAATACTTCTAATCACAACTCGAAATAAAGTCCTCCTCGGTGTGACCTAGAGCATATTAGACTCATAACCCCTATTCCTAAACGTCCCAACACTTTTTTAATTACTTCGATCTAGTGTACGGCAAGTCCTTAAACCCCATTTTCCCTCTCACTTGCCCTCCCACTCGCCCTCCCACTCACCCTCCCACTCGTACTCCCCGCGTTCACTCCAGTGCGCGATGTGATGTCCGGCCAGCACTCGCTCGGCCTCGCCCTGCTCCACGTGCTGACGCCGCTGATCGCCGTGCTGACGCTGCTCATGGTCTCCGTGGCGGTCGGCTCCAGCTGCTGGCTGCTGACGGAGGAGTCCATGCTGAACCCGCTGTACAACGGGACCGGCGACAGGGACTACCTACCCAAGAGGACGGTCAGCGGGCTGTGGCAGCTGTGTCAGAGCTATCGTGAGTACGGTTTGGTTCACTGCATGTGCTTTCTGTAAAGGTAATAAGTGTTTTAAGAGTCAGAATATAGGAAGCCGGGTTATACGATACCCGTAGAGTGGGTGGAGTGGGGAGTAAGACGAGTCGGCGAGAGGGGAGGCAGTAGGTCGAGTGGGAATATCTCGGGTCACCGAGAGGGGAGACAGTGGGTTGAGTGGGAAATAAGTCGGGTCGGCGAGAGGGGAGACAGTGGGTTGAGTGGGAAATAAGTCGGGTCGCCGAGAGGGGAGACAGTGGGTTGAATGGGAATATCTCGGGTCACCGAGAGGGGAGAAAGTGGGTTGAGTGGGAAATAAGTCGGGTCACCGAGAGAGGAGACAGTGGGTTGAGTGGGAAATAAGTCGGGTCGGCGAGATGGGAGACAGTGGGTTGAGTGGGAAATAAGTCGGGTCGGCGAGAGGGGAGACAGTGGGTGGAGTGGAGAGTAAGACGAGTCGCCAAGAGGGGAGACAGTGGGTTGAGTTGGAAATAAGTCGGGTCGGCGAGAGGGGAGACAGTGGGTTGAGTGATAAATAAGTCGGGTCGGCGAGAGGGGAAACAGTGGGTTGAGTGGGAAATAAGTCGGTTCGCCGAGAGGGGAGACAGTGGGTTAAGTGGGAAATAAGTCGGGTCGCCGAGAGGGGAGACAGTGGGTTGAGTGGGAAATAAGTCGGGTCGCCGAGAGGGGAGACAGTGGGTTGAGTGGGAAATAAGTCGGGTCGGCGAGAGGGGAGGCAGTGGGTTGAGTGGGAAATAAGTCGGGTCGGCGAGAGGGGAGACAGTGGGTTGAGTGGGAAATAAGTCGGGTCGGCGAGAGGGGAGACAGTGGGTTGAGTGGGAAATAAGTCGGGTCGGCGAGAGGGGAGGCAGTGGGTTGAGTGGGAAATAAGTCGGGTCGGTGAGAGGGGAGACAGTGGGTTGAGTGGGAAATAAGTCGGGTCGGTGAGAGGGAAGACAGTGGGTTGAGTGGGAAATAAGTCGGGTCGGTGAGAGGGGAGACAGTGGGTTGAGTGGGAAATAAGTCGGGTCGGCTAGAGGGGAGACAGTTGGTTGAGTGGGAAATAAGTCGGGTCGGTGAGAGGGGAAGCAGCAGGTGGAGTGGGAAATGTGGAAGTGTACCCGATTGCGCCCCCTCTGAGCGACCTAGCACCACTAGCACTCAATGGGGAACTATCTAACCGTTTTAAGCACAACTACCTTTTGAATGGTAGTCGGGACACTTCTGCATGTTAACATTTTAAGCTGGCCGTCGAGAAAGAGAGCTTTCCTGGGCTCCAAGGCCATTACGTTATTGGGGTTAATTCTTAGTATAGAGAAATCGGAAGGGCAATGAGGATGGGTAACTACGGTGGGTAAGGTAGAGGGTACGTTCAAGCTGTAAGAATGGGAAATAAATGATACTCAATAGAACGACGATGATTTCCAACATTTCCTAGAATCTTCCTGCTCGAAAAATGCAAAGCTGCCTTCCATTGTGAAAACATCCATTTGCTGTACTCTGCATGGGTACCTAATCTAGCAGGAACTTGTTAGGATTCAACCGGGAAGAAAAGGCTCTCCCACTGGGATAAGTGAGGTTGCCATCATTGTAAAGTAGGGTTACTCATATTGATTTTGGGGCTTTTAAACATGGTCCTAATTAAGTATCACTATATTTAATTATTAAATCCAACATGACTATAACTTGCTGGTCACAACGTATGAATTTTCGATATATGTGTCAGAGCTGTTATTGTGAGACACGTACTCCTTCTCTTATGTTAATATGATAGGGTAAGTAATGAAATACTCAGAGAAAGGTAGTGCAACAAATTAATTCAGCCTTAGGGTCTTCATGTTTTTAAACATGAACCCATACAAGAATAACCATTAAAATACATTGATTTAATTTGTAAATAGTGAGTTGACTATTTGTGTTGTCTTGTACAGAGGAGTCAACATTGACAAATATTCTAAGGGAGAGCTGGTTTGTATGCTGGGAATTGCTTCTCTCAGATTCTAAATTGGAATGAGGGCCGAATTCAAAGAGAATGTATAATATTTGAATACATACCGGCAGACCGTCGCTAGTGTTTATTTTGAATAACGCTCATTTTCCAACTGCCTTATACTAAACCTACGTGATTTTGAGGATTTCGTCACTAAAGAACAATACCGGTATTTTGTGGATAGGTATTTATTTATTATGGGATTTTAATTATTTTTGCTTCTAACTTACTTAGACAAATTTAGAAGTTTTACAAAACAAAAATATCCGTTGTTCAATAGAGTTTTACACGTTTTATGTTTCGAACAGTTTACATCTTAATCATATTACTTGCCTAAACAAATAACTCCGTGAGGTGCTTAACATTTGAAAGTCCGTCAATAGTAATTAGGCTATCAATTAATCGTGATTTCCAATAGAATATCAACTTAACATAAAAGTGAGAGCAGGGTTTAGACTGTTGCCTGTGAACACGTTAATAGCCAGTGGTGTAGGTAAACGCACATTAAAGCCCGTGTAAGGTTTAAAATCTATGGATTTTAAACGAACCGAGCGGAATATCGCAGCACTAGTATAAGCACCAGTTATACAGGTTTCGGAACAATTACAGAAATAACGATCATTGACGAACGGGCGGTTTGATTGTTTATCTTTATTGTTTTGGCGTTTATTTATGCCTTTGGAATTTTATATTTTTTTAAGTGGTCGGTACAACCCTGGTCTTATCGCTATTTAAGCTTGACCTGTTATCTATACTTATTTAATAGGCGAGCAGGTTTTTTTGTGACTCACTCCTCCTAAACTACTGAACCGATTTTTATGTTTTTTGTGTCATTGGAAAGAGCCTTACGTGAAGTTGTGCATGAAACTTGTTTTTAGAGAAATAATTTGTGAGTGAGGCCCTGGGGCCCCTTAAAGTTGATTTTTTTTCTATAAGCTTAACATTGGGAAATAAATATAAGTTTTAAGCAATCAGCTGGCTAGAGTAAACACAGTTAATCAGCAGGCGATGTTGGTTTTGGAACGTTAACACAATATTTATACGGATTTCATTCAATTGCCGAGGGGTTACAGGTTTACTAGTAACTCATTACTAATCAAAAGGTCGACGACAAAATGTCAGCTGAGTTAGGACCGAACTTTTACAACATTTTAAAATTTTTCTCAGGATCGATCTGGCGAACATCGGAGTATGAGTCGGACTCTAACCTGTACGCAACCCAGCCATTTATTGAAACGTTATTTGGAATAGTTATAACTATGTCAACAAATTATATTTCGTGAATAGCATGAAAAATCTTCTTGCTTGAAATATTGCAGGTCAAGGAAAACGACTTTCTGCCTCTTTATTTCAGTGTATTATCCTGTTAAACATATTTTTTCACTCACATAATCTGTAACAGACATTCATAATCTCTTGGTTAAATAAGGTTTTAATTTAGTGAAATAAGCTTGTCACTTATTGTATTACGTACGATTTCCACCTATTGACAGACATAAGTTTATCACGTATTGACTTGCATAAGATTGTCACTTATAATCTTACTTACGTACTTATTGTTTACACAATTAAACAATTATAAAATTGCTTTTGGTTGAGTCTTTTCTTAAATGTATCTAAGTTGAAAAACATTATATCGGTAGTAACAGATTTTAAGATACAGTAAAGACAGCTGAAATTATTGGTTCATAAAAATTTATAAACTGATCCAACGACGTTTCTAACCTCATCTGCTGGTATCGTCAAACTAGATAGAATCTAGATAGAGGTTTATTGTTGGGTTTACATTAACCTACTCCGAAAGAAAGAACTTTTGATAATAATATTGTGTCGACAAATTTATATTTTATATATTTTTAAATTTGAACCATATCAAACCATTTGCTGTGCTGCAAAACATCGCTCGATATTTTTCAACGAACAAAGTATCATTTAGTTAATCAACTTCATATCCATAAAATACCATGACTATATCAAACGCCCATTCCTATAAAAAATTCCTTGTTGGGTTGTGAATATGACAAGGATTGCTAGGACAAGAATTTATACTCTTCTAGTTTAAGTTTAGGTTAGAGACATTTGTAAAGTGCTGACTACACAAAAGTAGGGATATCTAATTAAAAATATTTTTTACATATTATAAAAGGTGAAAATAATCTAATTTATTTATGAGATTACACAAATGAAAAATAAATTTGACTTACCTGATCGTAAGAAAAATGAGAAGGAAAGCAATCAAGTTAGCGACTATCAGCTCGATAACTCATCCGCCACTTCCAGGGATGAGCGATCGGTTGAGGTACTTTACACTTATATTTACCAAACTTGATTTGTTTGGTTTACATTAAAATGTAGAGTGCCAATGTAAAACCTGTTAAATAAAGAGCAGTTACGGTAGTAGCAATAGGCGTTTTTCTGTGTAGCATCCGTCGCGTATTTTTTATGATTAAAAATGTTCCCAATAGATCCCCAGAAGAATTCGATAGGAGTGAGGTTTTTGTTTCCAGGTGGTCAAGAAATAGTGTCACCTCCGAACGATTGCGAATTTAGACGCTCAGCGTTTAGTGTACGTTTATTTTGTTCCTTGGTGTCACCCCATCACTTGAGAACATTGCTTATGGTGAAAAATACTTTCCTTGCAAAACACGTGCAAACACGACGCGACGTCGGCGTAGAGAAAGGATTATTGATTTAATTGCGACTGAAACTTCAGTTTTGCTCTATTCACAGAAAATATTAAAACATCATAGAAAGTTGACTGGGATAGGAGAATGGTTGCGCCCCCTTGGCAGCGTAGCCGAGAGGGGAGGGACGGGGTGAAGTGGGGAATATGCCGGTCGCCGAGAGGGGAGGTAGCGGGTGGAGTGGGGACTAAGTCGGGTCGCCGAGAGGGGAGGTACGGGGTGCAGTGAGGAATATGTCGGGTCGCCGAGAGGAGAGGTAGTGGGTGGAGTGGGGACTAAGTCGGGTAGACGAGAGGGGAGGGACGGGGTGAAGTGGGGAATATGCCGGTCGCCGAGAGGGGAGGTAGCGGGTGGAGTGGGGACTAAGTCGGGTCGCCGAGAGGGGAGGCAGCTGGTAGAGGTATACCGAAATTCACTCACTCTAGGAAATTTAGCACCACTAGCGCTCAAAGTGTTCGGTGACCGAACTAACCGTTTTAGTCGCAACCCCGTTTGAATGGTAGTCAACCTGCTGCAGCGTTTTACAGTTTTCTGTTCTCCAGTTTACACGGCCAGGAATACATTACAGATCTGATGCCTACGGTGCAAACAACGAATCGCATATAAACACTTGTTAATGTAGCCTATGCAACAATAGCTTTACACCTTTATAATTATTGTAATATACTCGAAGTAGAGCCAATAATAATTATAATATGGTGCTTTCGTTTACTCTGTGTCACATGTGACATGTGTTTTTTGATCGAACATTTGTCAGATTTGTATTAAAGTTGTTGACCTACCATCTGCTTAAAACACTTAAGTGACTCAAATTTATTAAAACATTCGAGGTTTTTAAACTAATACATTTTCTATGTAGCAATAGTAGCAGTTCCATTACCGTTTCCCATCTTTGAGACCCACAATTTATTTATAAAACCACCGATTGAAACAAAGCCAGGGGTTTTAATATAAAGTCCTTTCCGTCCGAGCGACAGCTATTGCAAGTTTTGGAACAATGAACAAGCTTTATTGATGCACGGTTGTGCATTTCACTGATATCCGAAGGTTTTGTCATTTGTTGTTTTAATACTCGTGGCATCAGTGTGGTATACAATAGTTCATCGCCGTGTAAAGATTATTTCAAAAACAACAATAACATATCGAGTTTATAATTGTTTTTCGTTTCACGTTTTCGCGCACGTTTTAAAACCAAAATAATACGTTAGTGTCGTTATTATGCGTCAAGTTTTATATGTTTGATGTTTATTTTTTATTTACTTCATAAAGTACCTCTTTTAAGAACGTGTACGAAATGTTTTTTGAAAGGTAAATGCACAATTTTTCCCATTATCATAATTATTACCCTGTAACTTTAAATATGAGGTAACATTTTTAACTTTATTGTTAACTATAACAATTGACCATGCACATTGAAACACATTTTTTGAGTTAGTTGAACATGTCGCTCATTCACCAGTAGGTTGACAACACACGAGTGAGAATCAACCGTTAAATTATCAATTTTGTGGTTCTGAATTGTTTGTTCATTTTTCGCATTTCGCATTCTTCACAATACTTCAATTATTGGTTTTGACGAAGTATTAAGCGAGATATAGCCTACCGACAAAATCCCCATTGAGAAATAAAACTTAATGACCCCAAACTCACCATTCTTTCGAAACTCTATACATATATGAGTCCGTGGGTGCGATAACTCTCGTAAAAAGGTCCGATTTTGATGAAATTTGGTACAAACGTGTAAAGCAGCATTTATGACTTTAAGTTCGAAAACCAGACAGATCGACCTATCCTAAGGGATATTTTGGGGGGGGGTTTGTACCTCAAAAATGGGTTTTTTGAGTTTTTTACATATAATTTTTCAAAAAGTAAAATAATATTTGTTTTTTTGGAATCAACTTAAAAAGACGCACAATTTGGTGTTTTAATCATTGCTCTATGTCAATTGGTTACTGAGATATTGTAAGTGCTAAACACAGTATGTAATCCAATGTTATTCTTATGGACGATAAGAAAAATTGTATATCTCGCTTATTTATCAACTTATCCTGACCAAACTTGGTATATTGCTTCATTTCATTGTGGTCTATTGATATTTGCACAAAAACCCATTTTTTGGCCGATAGTTCCCGCAGCAGCAAACCTGCATACTCAGCTCCATGTTATTCTTCTTATGGGGGTGTTATGGGGGGGGGGGTGTTATCTCATTTAATTATGAACATAAATTAATAGAACTTGGAACGTGGCTTTACCTAGTTGAGTTATATTGATATTTGTATAAAATCCCATTTTTAGTGTTCCTTATTTCAGCAAACCTGCATACTCAGCCACCATGTTATTCTTATGGAAAATAATTAAAATATCATAAATCGTTTATTTATGAATGTATATTGATGAAACTTGGTATGTGGCTTTATGTGGTATTAAGATAAATTTATATGCATTGGAAATTCGCTGAGTATGCAGGTTTGCTGCTACGGGGGTGTATTTATATTTTCCGTTGGAAATGCATTTACAAGTGGTGCTTCTAAGTGAAACGGAGTCCTTAAAACTCTCGAGTCAGAGAGAGTAATACAACTTCATAATATATTAAATTAGTAACCCCCTGGAGCATTAAAAAGCTATTACAACTTTGAGCGCAGTACAGCAGCACTGTTACAGTGTCTGAAGGACTCTCAAAGGGAAAAGCAATTTCAAAATAGAACTCTATATTACTTCTCACTTGAGAAATTAGTACCTGGGGGCTGAGCTTTGCTCGGAGGAAGGCCAGTCAATTTGGTTTAGATGATTTGGAGTAATATTTCACCACTTCCCCCTACTGAATCAGATTTATATAACTTATTTGCCTCTTTTCTACATTTTTAAGGTCACTCCAGTTTTTATTTATAGCTCAATGCCCCTTTGATTTATTTTACTACTATATATATGTAATATTCACTCAAATATTTTAATCTCTGCTCTCAGGAAACCACATGTTAATTAATAATCATAAACAACATGAGTATTACTTTGACAGTTCCCTGGTTGATTATGGACAGCTGTTACAATTCTTTTGTTTTGATTTGAAACTCCATAAACCCAATGTTAATTTTTTTAACTTTTCATTTGAGTTCTTTTACATTATTTAATTTTTCCTGGGGATGAGACCTGTCTAGAACTTATTTTTATCCCAGAAATTAGTTATTTCGAACATTTGAAGGCAATCGTTGGAGCCGTTTTTGAGATCAGTGTCGCAAGCAAGCAAGTAAGCAAGCAAACCTTACTCATATTAGAGTATAGGATAGTTCAGATATTTTAAAAGTTCTTGATTCCTGGTAGGCGCATGCGCAGTAACGCCTTTCCTTTCCACACGACGTAGTACAGTCTGCTTACTTAATAAGATGACTTGGTAGCCACAGCTAGTCAACGGGTGGAGGGGAAGGTTACCCCCACCATTCCATCTTATGCCATTGGACAGAGGTGATTTTTTTGGTTTTATTAGCGAATTTCCTCTATAGGAAAGAAGCTATTACCGTAGTCGGCATGGTAAGACTGGCCATGATAACGTTTTGTTTTGAGGTCCTCAGATGCTAAAAACACAATCCGTTCAAAACTGTATATATATATTTATATGTGTCCGTGGGCGCGGTAACTCTCGTAAAAATGGTCCGATTTTGACGAAATTTGGTACAAACATGTAAAGCAGCATTTATGACTTTATGTTCGATTTTAACTATTAACCTGCGTACTCAGCCGCCATTTCATTCTTATGGAGAATAATTAAAATGTCATAAATCGTTTATTTATGAATGTATATTGATGAAACTTGGTATGTGGCTTTATGTGGAATTAAGATACATATATATGCATTAGAAATTCGCTGAGTACGCAGGTTTGCTGATACTCAGCAATATTTTATGCCAGCTGATCGTTACACCTCATTCGATTTCATTGACTGAGGTTCATTAAATTTTATGTGGTTTTAGTCCGTACAAGAAACTGATAATATAAAATCATCATCCAAGAATATTAATATTAAAGAATAATACATGTGCGTTAAATTTTTACGTAATATTCACTACAACTACTTTATTATCCGGTAAAACTTATAATTTAGTATCAACCCATTTGAATGTGTCAGTTTACTTATCGCAGGAATATAATTCTAGGCAGTCTAGGCATCTAGGCAGTAGATGGCCTAGTACCATCTTTTATATAAGTTTACTATCTGTATGTGAATCAGTATAAGTGTAAATATATCTTAAATGTTGTAAGACGTCTTTTATTACATCCCGTATATAATTATATAGAATAGAACACAATTTATTTTTAGTTATACCTCATGCGGCCTAGCGTGGAATAGGTTTGTGCAAGAGGAATAGAGACCTCAGTTTTGGGCTTGAGGTTAACCAGAACCAGGAACCCTTGATCAAATTACCCTTCAACTCTCAGAGCTCTATTTCAGCTCTCATTTTCCTGAATAAATTAGCTATTGTTAAACCATATCTTTTATCTCGCAAAGTTCTCTTTTGCTTTCATCCTCAAAGTTATTTGAAATAACTAACCAAACTTAATTTCCTACAAGTAAGATACCAAACGATTCTGAATCTCGATTTTGTACAAAATGAGAATTATAAATAAATGTTATTTGCAATGTAAAGCGACTAGAGTCTAGCTTCGTTTGATCCAGCACGATATTTTTCCACACCATTCATATGTGATGTAGTTGACACAACCAGTGATATCACACTGAGAAGGTTAAGACTTATGAGCAAAATTCAACCATACGTTCCACTAGTGCCATGTTGTTCTGCACTAAATTAAATGAACCCCTTCGAGAAATACAGCAGCTGATTCATACACTCACTGCTAACGCTGTATTGTGTTTGAGTGTGGACTTTAGTCACAAGCGTCAAAAACAGTGTCTGAATTGTGAACTTTAGACCTGTCCTTTTTTGAAGTCTTTGTACTGCCATAACTCTAGAAGTAATTGATGACAAATGCCATACACAACAGCGCCCAGTGCAACAACAAACAATAAACATTCCAATAACACAACAATACACGGTGCAACAACAAACAATACACAGTGCAACAACAAACAATACACAGTGCAACAACAAACAATACACAGTGCAACAACAAACAATGCACAGTGCAACAACAAACAATGCACAGTGCAACAACAAACAATGCACAGTGCAACAACAAACAATGCACAGTGCAACAACAAATAATGCACAGTGCAACAACAAACAATTGAGGGTAACAATCAAAGGGTTTGGGGTAACAATCTATCGTGTTATCGTGTAAATCTATCTTACTCGAATCACCAAAGTGGACCCGACTTTGTGACGTATAAAAATCCCGTTACTCGGTGTTGAATTGCTATTTAAATCTGTTATTTTCTTAGTTTTTAATAAAGTATTACCTTGTACTGGGAGTTCAGTTGAAGAGTTGTCTATAAAATATTTCCCAATATATACAGCTGTAAGAAACAAGGTGGACTGGCTATGTATTTTCGGGTTACACGACCGTAAAGAAACATGTTTTTTTGCTAAATCAACACCGAAACATCTGAGTTTAAGTTATATAAACCAGAGATTAATTAATTAAAATTATAACGCATCATTTTTAGCGAATTTCCCCTATAGGGAAGAAGCTATTACCGTAGTCGGCATGATAAGACCTAGGCCCGGGACCATGATAACTTTTCGTTTTGAGGTCCCCAGACCCCAAAAACACCATTCGTTCGATACTGTATATATATATATATATATATATATATATATATATGTGTGTCCGTGAGCACGATAACTCTTGTAAAAATTATCCGATTTTGATGAAATTTGGTATACACGTGTAAAGCAACATTTATGACTTTAAGTTCGAAAACCAGCCAAATCGCTCTATCCGAAGGGGTATTTTGGGGGGGTTTTGTACCCCAAAAATGGGTTTTTTGAATTTTTTATATATAATTTTGGAAATAGTCAAATTTTAGTTCTTACCATTGGATTCAGCTTAAAAAAATACACAATTTGGTATTTTGATCATTTCTCTACGTCAGTTGGTTACCGAGATATTGAAAGTGCTAAACACAGTACGTTGTCTAATGTTATTCTTATGGAGGAAAAGGAAAATTTTATATCTCGCTTATTTATGAACGTATACTGACGAAACTTGGTATACGGCTTCATCTGGTTGTGGACCATTGATATTTGCTCAAAAAAACATTTTTTTACCAAAGGCTCCCTTAGCAGCAAACCTGCGTACTCAGCCCCATGTTATTCTTATGGAGAATAAGTAACGTGTTATCTCCCTTAATTATGAAAATAAATTAATGAAATTTGGTATGTGGCTTTACCTAAATGAGTTATATTGATATTTGTATAAAACCCCATTTTTTGTGTTCCTTCCTTCAGCAAACCTGCATACTCAGCCGCCATGTTATTCTTATGGAGAATAATTAAAATGTCATAAATCGTTTATTTATGAATGTATAATGATAAAACTTGGTATGTGGCTTTATGTGGTGTTAAGATACATATATATGCATTGGAAATTCGCTGAGTACGCAGGTTTGCTGCTACGGGGGTATTTTACCATACCCTAGTTAAAAACTTCACATAATTATGTTTTGGGCGAAAATACACAAAATTTTAGATTTCTTTATTTCTTTATTGGTAAGTATCTTAATTGCCATAATTAAATTATGGTTAATACTAAATTACATTAACAGAGTATGTAATGCTAATAATAACTGATAGAATTTTGATTATTTAAATCCTTGAATCTTGCAAAATAATCTTCGTCCAATCTTGAAACACAACATTTTGATTTTAAATTTATATTATATTTTCATTGTTGTTTTCATTTAAAAAATCTTCAATTTTGTATGGACATTTAACGATAAGGTATTGCTTTAATTTATTTTTGAATTGTCTTATGTTACTTAAAGATTTTATTTCTGATTCTAATAGTTCTTTCCTAAATTTTATGGTTTAAAAGTTTTGAACAAAAAAACGGCCGCCAATCAGAAACGGTGAAAAATGTAAACTTAAAATTCAGTACCAAAATACCATTAATAGACAAAATGTATGGAAAGTTTCAATGGTTCAAAAGATATACTTAATTTGGTAATAATACAGTGTAACTGAGCTGAACGGAGTAGAATTTCCAAAAAATGTGACTCTATATTGTATATGTATTTGCAGGTGTATAATTCAAAAATATATAACTAGCGCACCTTTTTTGTTACACTGTATATAAGTAAACCGAAACCACCATTTGGTAGAACTTGGTAAACTCGGTGTCTGGCGGTTGGGAAACATCGGCGCTCCAGTTGCCCTCAGATTTAACCTCAGCGGCCACTAATCTCAGTCCCTCTGCCAACGTTGTTTGTATTGATCTGGGGATATTACCCAACTTAAACAGTTTCTAGAATGTTTTAGCATTAAACCAATCAATTAGACACAGACAATTTCTCCTATCCTTTCGAATCTTTACAGTATTCAATCTTTATAAAAATGGTTCTTCACGGAAACAACGTGTTTACGTGCAAGGCGAAGCCGAACTGTTATACATTTAGTAAAATATTGGAAAAATACAGGACCCTTCATAAACATCAGTTATGAAGGGTCCCTTAATTTAGAAAATCAATTACTATAATAATATAATGTGATAAGACGTAGATTTGCATATTATTTGCTATAAAAATTAATCTTCTTACAATTTTCTTAGTTTTGTACAAGTTTGCTGCAAATAATAAAACTAGACGTTCCGTAGGCAAATTTTAAATCCATCAAAGAAATTTGCTCTCTAAATTTTATAATTATTGTGGCTATTAGATAAACACTAAACTTTTACCTGAGTCAGAGATCTTTGACATAAATTTGTGTAATTTATCAAACAATATTCATAATTTGTATTTCTTTTACTTACTGAAAGGTACTTCAGTAAGGAAGGATATTCCATAATAAGTCACTGTAAATGTCATTCATCACCAATGCAAGGTTCAGTTTATGTTTCAACTTGCCAGTAACCAGGTCACAATAAACCACCACAGCACAGAGACAACTCGCCCGCCCGAGGCTTCCACTGATAACAGAACAGAGGCAGACAACATAAGCAACGTCCGACGTCCTGCGAAATATTATGTTGTCGGAACCTCTCAGTGAATTTGTTTTCTTACTTTTTCCTGAACAAACACCAAAATGTGTCGTGGGAATAGTAATGCTGCACTATACAAATAATGTTAGGTACTAATAAACAATCCTTCATTAAACAAATTCTGTTTTAATGTAAATATAGATGTTGTATTTTAGTTTTGTTTGGTTGAATTGTTTACTGTAACGTGGGAGTGAAATAATTAGATACGTCTGTGAAGTAAATGAAAAATTAGAGTAATTCTACGATTACATGGTTCGGTTTGTTTTTACATTAGAAAACCTAAATCGCGGTTAAAGTTTGATAAAGGGCAGGTCTCCCAACTGACAACCACAAACTTCCAACTGCATCTCTAACTTTGATTGTCATCTCTCTCAGATGTTTGTTTGAATACGGGACTTAACAGGCTTTTTCGATCATTGAAATTGTTTGGAAACCACTTTGCTAATTAGTTTTAAATTTTTTAATGAATTTTCTTTAAATTGCAGCCATAATAGTGGAAAAAACAAAAGTACATGTTAAAAGGAACATAAAAGTGTTACAGTGTATTTTTAGCAGTTGGTAGCATTGAATGAGGTATATATTTGAGCAGTTGGCAGCTATGGAAGCCATATGGAAAACAGCTGATGACAAATGCCATATGACAACAGTGCGATGCGACCGCCGCGCATCAATATGGGTTGTTCATTGTCCCTAGACCTCCAATAACTGTCACTGTGATTGGTATTGCGGATTATGAGAGCCACCGCTTGGTTTGAGAGTTCTGTGAAAACAAACCATCCATCACGAATACCAATCATTATTGAAAGCTTTAACAGCCTACTATTTAAAAGAATGTCGGGTGAATATGTTGAAAAACGTCAATCTATACCTAAAGACAGCAAATTATCAAATCGAAGCCAAACCTCTATACATAGAAGAACAAAATCTTATACGCATACGTTTTTATAATGTAGTTGAATTAAAGACATTTGTATAGAACTCAGCCCCACAGTTCTTTAGTTTATGCATGTTATTCTTATGGATATTTACTTTTGTTTTAACTTAATTATATGATAATATTCATAATAAACAGAACGGTAACCCCAGAGTGAAACACACAACTCGTGTATTTCTTGATCAAATTAGTACTGCATCTATAAGAAATATAAAATTGTTATTAATAACTTTTGATGATATAAGGTGTTGTTTTGTGCAATTCCTTAAAAAGATATTGACTTAAGGTATCCTCTAACTTAAGTTTAGTGAACTAAAATTGTAAATCACTATTGTCTAAAGTTGAAATGTAAAATCTCTAAAATATTCAGGCGTTTTCACGCCTGCGGCTTAGGGGAGAATCGTTGGACGAGAGTAGTTTCTTAAATCACCGCCAGAAAGCGCTCACATATTGCCGACATAAAAAAAACAAGTGGGTTTCTATGAATTAAGTGACAAATACCCAATCAGAAAAGTCATACTTAGTTATGATAACCCAACCAAACCTAAACCAATTAAGGGTATGGGTTTGGGTAAAAATATCAAAGTAACATTTAAAAAATATTCTTCAATTATAAACAATTGGTTAACCGTAATTAGTTTCGAACCCAGGACCTCATGACCAGAAGTTTAAACCCATATCCCAAGCTATCACGATTAACCGTACCGGTTGAGAGTTACAAGCCACAAGCAATGATCAACTGAGAAGCGCATTCTAGCGGTGATCTATGAAAACATTCTCGTCCATCGTTTCTCCCCGAGTCGCTCCGCGTTTTCATTTTTCTAACATACCGTAACCTCTAAAAAGGTTGTACTGACTACGTTTTATCCTGCAAGTACAACGTAATAAAGGAACTAACACATATATTTTTTCGATGTATATACAAATATAATTATAGATCAACAGGTGAAACCGGACCAAATTACTTTAACTAACTACATCCATACCACCTAAAAAAGTACCGCAATAACAGGTAAAGGATTGGAGAATCTTTAACTTGAAGATTTGAGTTTGATTTTACACTGGGTTTATATAGTCATTGTATTTCTGAACGTACAAAGAAGTCGATGGGGTTGGATTGTGAAGCTCCGGGTGATAAATGACGTCATTAAAGACGTCACCTGCGGTCTATTGTCAGCGATATGTTAACAGCTGTTCCGCGATGACCACGGGAGCCATTACCGACCAGGGGTTTTTTATATTGACAGTTACAAATGACTGCATTCATCATTCTTTAGTGGCGTTTGGGAATTTCATGCCACTGGAATATCGAAACCAAAACCTTATCTTTGTTGATTTCAGTTTCACAATACTTAATGCAATAGTCTACTGTTTGTACGTCTAGTGAATAGGTTAATATTTTGATTAACTCTTACTTTTGTTTCCTCTTAAATATCAGATATTTGAAATATTTTAAAATAATTTAGATTAGGTGAAAACATTTTACCCTACAGAATGTATAAGACATTCAATAAAATGCTAAATAAGATAATTGACTGGTATAAGTTGAAGTGATCAAACTAGGGTTTTAATTTGGTTGGCATTGCTATAAAACTGTGTAAAAGTAAGTTAAAGCTGTGCTGATGTTTGAATGTGTCTAAAGTTGCAATAGCTTTTGCATGTTGGAGGCAGCGTGTTCTTTATTTTATGTGTTATCAAGTTTCAATATAAAACAACTGACACCAATGCATTTCAAATTTCCGTCTATATTGAGAGCTTTATATATGTTTCATCAGACCACACACATATATATATATATTTATAAAACGCTAATTTTGAACGCATGTAATAAAAAGGAAATAAAAAGTTAGATGTTTCTTGACAAACCCATAAAATATTGCACATCAAAATATTTGTTGGAATTCTTAAAAGTAAAAATATCCAAAATCCCTCAGGGCTTCTCCCCATCGATGATAAAGTGTAAATGTTTATCTCTGCTAGACGATAACTTTATTTCCTCAGGTGATATTATGTAAACTTGTTTTTGTTAGTCATAAATGTTCATCACATTCACCTCTGAATGCAACAGAAACTCTCCATGAATCTTTCTGGTGAAAATTATCTAGTTATTATATAAAATGAGAACTCATTTAAATAATTAAGTAAATGTTTAAGGCCTTAAAGAGAAATAGATTTGTTCTTATATATTTGCGTTTAGTTAATTCATAAAATAACTAACGCACCTTCCATGACAGACTTTAGTCAAATCTTGTCTCATAGCACGATGCCGCTCTGTTGAAAAACAGTGTGGCATTGTGTCATGAGACAGGATTTGACGCCTTCCATTGCGGTATATACTTACAAAATAATCTGTAATAGACCTAAACTTTTTCTTTATCGCTAAACAACTGTAGGATACCCATATATTTGTTTGCTATCGTACGTGTAATGAATATTTTCTATAAGTTTATATTTTTCTCAACCTGTACCACTTATTTTGTTTAATTTATATCGTGCCAAAAACGTTCCTCGAACTATCGGCGGCCGATACGTCACTAGTCAAACGCATTGATTAACATTTAGTTTTTATCTGCAGTTCACGAATACTGTAACTCTTACACCAACAACCTGGATAGAATATTGAATATCGGCAGCGAAATTAGCTTCCCGCCAAAACTCATTTTGAGCCGGAAATTAGCCTTCCACACTTCCGGCTGTGAGTCATTCTACACTCTGATTGGTTCTTGCGTTTTTAAGGTGTTTAAAGACAAGCGAATCTAAATGTTAAAATAATAGCTTTGGGATTCCACAAGTGGCCGCCTCAATGATTTATATTATATAGAACTTTTTAAAGCCCCTATTCACGCTGTTATTCTAAGGCTATTGAATGTTTATCCAATTGAAAATACGAGGTTATTCACTAACCACCTGCATTATTTCTCAAAGTATAGTACGGCTCAGGTTCGAATCTATCCAGAGGAATAACTTAAAAATGTTACTTTTCTTGTAATGTTGATACAATTTAAAACGAGTTTGCACGCAGCACGCTGACGTGAGGGATGTGAATTTCCACATAAAAACTTTTAAAACTCAAAATCAGTGTAAAAACATGCATGTATCAAATTTTTATTGAAATCTGAAAACATTGATTTGTTGGCTGTTCTGATGCTCCTGGTTTCATTTACCTGCAATGCTGGGAATACAATTTTGTGCATTATAAGGTTAGGAGAAGGTCCAGTCAGGCTTTAAAGTAGGCGTGAGGTTGCTGGAGATGTTAAAAGTACACCAACAAATGAATAACAGGCTTTTCTAATGTAAAACCCCCATAAGACAACGTACTGCGTTTGGTCAATACACATTTTCTATAATAACTCGGTAAATATGTATGCTAGAATGACGAAAGAGGGCTTAAAACTTTCACCTCTCTAATTCCCATCTTTTTACATGCATTAATATTACATCTGGGGCTTTTCTGACCCTTTTTGGGCCCAAAAACTCGAAATTTGAAAGATTAATCACCAAAAAATGGGTTTAGAGTTTTCCGATTGTTTTTCCCAACGAACTTGTCCAACAGATTATAGAAAGGAACGTCCCTACCAAATTTGAAGTAAATCGGACAAAAAATGCGACCACTAGAGTGCATACACACACACACACATATATATATATATATATAATCACATATATATATATATATATATATATATATATATATATATAATTTTGAACGACCCCCAAAACGTGTTCAGGGGGTCACGTTAGGAACTTCTATGGTGGTCCCGGGCTTAAGTTTCTCCATGCGGGTCATGCTAGTAGTTCACTTTCCAAAGGAAATTCACTAATAAAATAACATTAATTAAGAATTTGATACAATAAAATCAAATATGTATCGCCATTCATTGTTGAGTCTCAGTTAAAATCTGGGGAGAAGCCATTGTTTAATTTCTCCCCGAGTTTTATAAAATATCAAGTTGATTTAAAGGGATCCTTTATTTTTATTTTAATCAAAATCGGCCGAAAAATAATATATTTTTCTCAACAAAAAAATTGGAATCCGAGACCATTGAAGAAAAATTAAATAGAAATACAAAGTGTTTACGTTGTTTTAAGGTATTATCTAGGATGCATACACCATTCTAGCTTGAAGAATATATATATATATATATATATAAAGAAGAATATATATAATGAAGAATATATATATATATATGTATAAAGCTAGAATGTTGTATGTATCCTAGATAATACCTTAAAACAACGTAAACACTTTGTATTTCTATTTAATTTTTCTTCAAAGGTCTCGGATTCGAATCTTTTATATATATATATATATATATATATATATATATATATATATATATATATATATATATATATATATACATATATATATATAAACATATTATTGCGTTAGGTAATTTTAAAATCCAATTTCTCGTGATAAACTGGTCACTCTAAACACAAATATAGATTCACCGATAAAAAAAATCTACAAATGTTTTAAGTGACAATGTAAATAAATTAAAAGAACACCTGTGGCCAGTAACCAGACCGACATTTGTTCTGTTTTAGAAGCCTGTTACAAATTAAAGTAGCAGTGACTGTTCAATGTCACTGTTCTCTCCCGTTGTTTTATTATCATCGGCTTTTTATCATCGTATTCATTACTATGTCAGTTGTAATGATGATATTTTCTCTTGGAAAGCAAATTTATTGTATTTTACAACAAACGCCGATCGCATTGCCAAAAGCCCTTCTCGTTCACCTTGAGGGCTTATTTCTGAAACGGGTGGGTAGAAATGGGGGAGTTTAGGGAAATATCCTTTTTATTTATATTAGAAGGAAATTACAGAATTAATCAACTGTCCAACTAGGTTATGCTTACTTATTAATACCAAGTGTTTAAATATACTTGAATAACTTGTGACTTGTTATTTAAATGTTCCAAAAGTGGGTAATCTATTCAAAATGTCTTGCTTGAAGCAGTAGAAGGTTTAAATTAATATATTTGAAAATGTTTACAGTTGGCTATTTAATTTTATAGATGAATCATCTGTCAAATCTCTATCCACTTGGTGAATTTGAACGACGCTAAAATCACCAGGCGAGTTGATTAGTGAAAGGTTACCCACCGCTGATCCGTTTCAATTTCGGTTTTTAAAATCAAATCAAATCGCACAGCTGATCAACTCCCATGTGTAAGATGCTTTTAAACTTATAGGTGATAGATACTTTTACTTTATTTTCAGCTTTAGGAAAGGATTTAATGGAAGAATGAAAGCATTTTTCCTCGGCCTTTCTCACTGGTGTTTTATTGAAGTATGTGGTCGACATGTAACAAACAGCCTTACAGTTTTCGTGAAACAAAGTCTTGTACGGTTAAATTGTCCAAATACGAATGGTAGGCTTGTTAATATTACGTATTTTACAAGCCACAAACTTGATTAATTTTAGACTCTAAGACATATTTCCAACTAGTGTTGCTTGGTTCTAACAACATGACGTGGCCAACATTCTTTTGAGAGCTGGTTCATATACTAAGAAGTATTCTATTCGTATTCCTGATCAAAGTGGGAACAAAATTCAAACAGAATGCATAATGTACTCACATGTTGTGCGACCAAGACCGGTATGCACCTCGAGACTGAAGTGCATCACTTTTTTTATAAGTGTTTAGTAGTCAACGCGGAGATGGGCCGTAACATGGGGTCTTATGGGCCTAAAATCTGGCTTCTGATTGGTCGAGAGCCGGTCACGTGATTCAAGATGGCGGCGCCCATGGTGGCGTTCCCGCCAAATTTGCGCGCCAAAAAAAATTGGCGCCAAACCTAACCTCACTTTTCTTCCCTCCAGATTTTTCCCTCCAGGTAGTGTTACCAACTTAGCAGAGCTAATGTACCATACATAATTATATGTATCATACATAATTATATGTACCATATATAATACTACAGTGTATAATCATATATGTACCATAATAGTGTATAATATACCATCACCAGAAAGGTAAGTGGCTATCTAACCTCACATAGCCAGTGTTGCCACTCTAAACGCTACCTATAAACCTAAATTATTATATGTGTATATATATATATATATATGTATTATGTCAAACTATCTAAAATTATTATATGTATATATTACGTCACGCTACGATGTGTTACCAACCTATGGCAATGTATATTTCGCAAGCAAGTACAGCCAAACCATTATATAAAACCATTACATGTATATATACCAGAAAGTACCGCTAACTCAAAATATAAAACTATTACATGTATATTGTATATATCGCAAGAAAGTGTTACCAAAAAACTAAAAATCGCTTATATCTCGAAAACGGTAAGTCCTAGGGTCATTTTGACCCCAGAAAACTGCCTACTACGTGGTGTAGGCACTCCAGGGGGGTATCTACCCATATGAAAAGTCTTAACCAAAATGTTGCGGGTTGCATCTCAAAAAATGAAGGGGAAAATTTTCAAAATTAAATATCTCAAGAACGGCTTGGCCGATTTTCACGAAACTTGGCATGTATGTACCTGTTAACCTCCGCTACATCTTACAAAAACCTAAACTCTGTACTGCGGGAAAGTATCAAAATAATTGAAGGAGCTATATTTTAAAAATCAATATCTCAAGAACGGTTTGGCCGATTTTCACGAAACTTGGCATGTATGTATCTGTTAACCTCCGCTACATATTACAAAAACCTAAACTCTGTACTACAGGTAGTATAAAAATAATTGAAGGAGTCATACTTTAAAAATCAATATCTTAAGAACGGGTGGGACGATATAATTGAAACTTGACATGTGGATACTTGTTAACCTCCGCTACGATTTAAAAACTACTCAAACCGTGTACTGCAGGTAAGTATCCGAAAGAAATGAAGGGGCAGCAATCCACAGCGGCGCGAAGGTCAGCGGGGCTAACAACGGTGCATATTACCAAGGTAAGTAATAAAAAGAATATGTTTACAGCTAAATTAATTTATTATACATATATAACACTAACTAGTATATACATTTATCATGGTCTGTCGCCAGACTCCCACTCCTGTCTCCCGGCATCCTCTTCTTCTCCTTCTTATTCTGCTCCCCTCCCCCTCTCCTCAGGTCCCGTCAGGCACAGTCTTCCACCGTCAACTGTAACAGGGAAAACCCAAGGTTAGCCACTATCTAACAGCAACATCCGCAACATTATTTGTCAGTAAACCTTCCGTTACCTGTTAAAATACTGTTCTGTGATTGGCCGGAATAAGCTCGCACCCCATTGGTTGTAATTAGGCGTCCTGCTCTCTGATTGGTCCATACACCCGCAACAAACAACACTATTGCATCAGCCACCTCCCCACCACCCCCAATTACCGCTATTTTCCTCTCACTTTGCTCTCAGCTTTCATTACGATCAGACGTGTCCCTGTGTTGCTCCGTTAGCTGTGTCTTGCAAAGATAAACTTGAGCGTTTGCTGACCCTATCTTACGTGTAACATAACCTTACTTTTGATTTGTATTATAATAATATTGAGTAAAATAACCTAACTTTTTAATTTGTATTATTGTATTCTGTGTAACATAACCTCACTTTTGATTTCTATTATTGTATTCTGTGTAACATAACCTCACTTTTGATTTGTATTATATATTTTTGAGTAACATAACCTCACTTTTTAATTTGTATTATTGTATTCTGTATAACATAACCTTACTTTGTTCTATAGTAATCCTTCCAAAATGGCTGTAAATCCTGTCGAGATACTCAGTTCTGACAATACTTATGTAAAACACTTTAGACTTTACGGTACAAGAACAATTTTCAAATTTTCTAATCCTCCTCCTGAAACCACCGAAATTGATTGGCTACGACAAGGTTTTGCCAAAATTGTTAATGAAATGAAAGAGCGGGCCCATGAAAACGATCAGCTTGGTTTCACCTTGCACAGTTTAAACCTAAAAAGTAAAGAACCTGGTTTTGTAGCTTTCCGGCCCGCGAACGAAGTAAATGAAGACATCCTTTGGCAAATTTTCGGGGGTATTGTTCAAAGTAACTCAGAATCAATTAAATCCACTGATACGTTTAAAGTTGAATGTACCCGAGTTAATCTCCCTGTAGGTTCTGGAAAAGTAAGGCCCGGCTTGTATAATACGTTTGATGAAGAGTGTAAAGCGAGACGGGGAATAGTTGTAATAAATAATAAAGATAATTTATGTTTGGCTAGAGCGTTGGTGGTGGCCATAGCAAACTTGACTAAAGACCCTCAGTATAAGGCAATACGTCAGGATATGGGTAAAAGACAAACTTTCAGGGCCAGGGAACTTGTTCAGCGGGCTAGGGTAGAGATCTCAGAGGGAGGCGCCGGTATCCCCGAATTGGAAAAGTTTCAGGACCTGCTAAAAGATTTCAAAATCACGGTCTACAACTATGACAGAAAAGGCCGTGATGTTTACTTTGAAGGGGCTGTTGAAAATCCTAAATTTAAAATACACCTTCTGTTCCACAATCGGCATTATAACGTAATCAACAGTCTGACCGCGGCTTTCGCCTGCACTTACTTTTGCGAAGCTTGCCATGTCCCTTACGAACACAAAGCATATCACAGATGCTCAAACATCTGCCCCTACTGCCAAACCATCTCGCCTCCCTGTAAAGAGAAGCATGGGGGAATAGTTTGCCCGGACTGTAACATGACTATGAGAAACCAGCACTGTTTTATCGCCCATAAGGTTGACAGATGCAAAACAGTAAAAAAGTGTCTTGACTGTGGGAAATTGATTAATTTAAAAGAGAGATCAGGACCTCACAGATGCGGGGAAGTTTTTTGTAAACCCTGCAATGCATTCAAAGATCCCAATCATAAATGCTACATGCAACCCAATGAAGGAAAACCTAAAACTAAAGACTACCTTTTCATTTTCTTTGACTTGGAGACTCGCCAAGACGAGTCTCTTCCCTCTGACCCTGAACAAAAAGTACATCAAGTTAACCTGTGCGTGTCACAACAATTTTGCTTTAATTGTATCGATGGTAAATTTTGTATGACATGTAGAAACCGTACAAGAGTCTTCAACTCTGACCCGGTTCACCAATTCATGGAGTATGTGATGCAAGTTCGTAAACAGTTCAAGAATGTCTGTGTAATTGCCCACAACGGGCAGGGCTTTGATTTTCAGTTTTTACTAAAACATATAATGGAAGAAACAAAATTCACGCCTGAGCTGGTAATGAGGGGAACTAAAATTATTTTGATGGAAATTGACAACGTCAGATTCATTGACTCCCTAAGCTATTTCCCCATGGCCCTCTCTGCACTCCCTAAAGCCTTCGATCTGCCTCCCGAGAAAAAGAAGGGCTACTTCCCGCATCTTTTCAATACATTGGCAAACCAAAATTATGTAGGCCCTATGCCCGACAAAAAATACTATTGCCCAGAGTCGATGTTTGAGAAACCACACAAGGCCTTTGAGATTTGGTACGAGGAACAAGTAGCGAGTAACTATATTTTTGATTTTCAAAAAGAAATCTTGGAGTACTGTATTTCAGACGTAGAAATCCTAGCACAGACCTGTCTTAAATTCAGAAGTATTTTCTTGAAAGAATGTAACGTAGACCCTTTCCTCGAGGCCGTAACTATTGCTAGTGCCTGTAACCTGGCCTTCCGCCGCAATTTTCTAAAACCAGACACAATTGGCTTGATTCCTAAAAACGGTTACAGACTGACTGACAACCAATCTGCAGCGGCCCTTCAATGGCTAAGCTGGGAAGAGGAGGAACGTGGAGTGAGGATTGAGCACGCTGGCCGGGGTAAAGAAGTTAAAATTAACGGGCTAAAAGTAGACGGGTTTGATGGTGAGAGAATTTATGAGTTCCACGGGTGTTATTGGCACGGGTGTCCAAAATGTTTCCCTTACAATCGAGAGGCTCCTCTGAAGGAGGATCCCTCAGATTCACTTAATTTAAGATATGAAAGAACTTTGAAAAAGATGTCAAAAATCAGTGATTACGAAGTTGCAGTAATGTGGGAGTGTGAGTTCCGTAAATTAAAGAAAGATAAAAACCTTAAACACTTGAACAGCCTGCCGATCCTCAACAACCTTCCCCTTGACCCTAGACAAGCGTTCTTTGGAGGCAGAACGGGCAATGAAAAAACGTATTGTAAATGTGAAGGGGGAGAAACGATACAGTATGTAGATGTCTGTTCTCTCTACCCCTATGTAAATAAATATGGGAAATATCCTTTGGGCCACCCCACAATCTATGTGGGAGATAGGGAGTGCAGGCAGCGAGGACTAAATGTAGATGGTTTGTTGAAATGTAAAATTCTGCCACCTCGGGATCTCTACCACCCGGTTCTCCCAACAAAAATGAATAATAAATTGATGTTTGTGTTGTGTAGAACTTGCGGGGAAATTCAAAATCAGGGGGATTGTGAACATGAGAGCAGTGAAAGGGCGTTAGTTGGGACATGGACTATGGATGAAATCAGGAAATCTGTAGAGAAAGGATACGTTGTGCTTGATATGTATGAGTTGTGGGAGTACGAGGTAGCCACATACGAGAAAGGGGGACTGTTTACAGACTTTATTAATAAATTCTTGAAAATGAAGCAGGAAGCCTCAGGCTATCCTAGCTGGTGTAAGACAGAAGACGATAAAGATAAATACATTTCAGACTATTTCCAACATGAGGGAATTAAATTGGACAAGGACAGAATCGTTAAGAACGGGGGTTTGAGACAATTGGCAAAATTAATGCTTAACAGTTTTTGGGGAAAGTTCGGACAGAGGGAGAACCAAACTAAAGCAACAATTGTAAGGGAATCTAAAGTATTGTTTAACATGTTAATAAGTCCAGAAGTACAAGTCAATAGGATTCAGCTTGTTAACGAAGAGGTTGTTGTTGTTAACTGGGAATATATTGAGTTAGGTTTATTGATGCAGGTTTAAGTTAGGTTTGTCGATGCCAATTTTGGACATCAACATCGCGCGCGTTGTTGATGTCCAAAAATTGGCATCGACAAACCTAACTTAAACCTGCATCAATAAACCTAACTAAGACTGACGATGTTTCATATTTCCATGCACAAACCTAACTTAACAGAGCATAACATAACCTAACGATGAGACACGGCTGATCAAGTTTCTTAGATTATCTGCATAATTATTGCCTTTATAAAAAATCATTTTATGCTTTAATTGTCTGTTGATATGTACTCTTGTCCATGTTGTGTCTCCTCGATAATTTTAGTTGTTCTGGTATTGGTTACAATATTTTGACTTGTGAATGCAAACTGCAGGTATTTAAGGCAAAGTATGTATCGTGGTGGATAGCTGGTATATATCGTAACGGAATTTTTCAAGCAACTAACTGAAGTCTTTAATTTCTACAGCTTTAACTTTTGCAAACGGGACTAACACTGTTTTTAAATTCACTAACCCTCCCAAGGGTGTCTATGAGTTTGATTGGATTCGTAAGGATCTTAATCAAATTGTTGAAAAAGCTAAAGCCGACGCTGTACCCACTGATTATCTCGGGTTTAAAATGCAATCGATAAATTTAAAAAGTGCAGAACCAGGGTACGTAGATTTTAGACCGGTCTCTGAAGTTAGCGGTGGTGTCCTTTGGAAAGTTTTCGGGGGTATTCTTCAATCCAACGCTGAATCCATTAAATCTACCGACACGTTTAAAGTAGATGTAGCTATGATTAACTTACCAGTAGGTAAGGGGAGAGTACATCCAGAGATGTACAACACGTTTGACGAGGAATGTTATGCTAGGAAGGGTATTGTAATGATTAATAATAAAGACAATTTATGCCTGGCTAGAGCGTTGGTAGTAGGTAAAGCACTTGCAAAAAATGATCCTCAGTATAAAGCAATACGTCAGGATAAAGGTAAAAGACAAACTTTCAGAGCTAATAAGCTCATAGCAAAAGCCCGTGTAGAAATGCCGGAGGAAGGTGCCGGTATCCCTGAGCTTGAAAAATTCCAGTCCCATCTTAAAAATACAAAATTACCGTCTACAACTACGATAAAAAAGGCCGAGATGTTTACTTTGAAGGAGGTAATGAAGACGCTAGATTCAAAATTAACTTGCTCTTTCATAACGGTCATTATAATGTAATTACAAACTTAACTGCTGCTTTGGTATGCCGTTATTTCTGTGAAGCCTGCCATATCCCTTTTGACCACAAAGCAGAGCATCGATGCTCAAACAGATGCACCTCCTGCCATACCATCTCCCCACCCTGTAAACTAGAACACGGAGGAATCACATGTCGTTTTTGCAACCGTTTCTTCAAAAACGAGCGGTGTTTAATAGCCCATCAGGGGCAAGTTTGTAAAACTTTAAAACTTTGCCGTGACTGTAAGAAAATGATTCATCCAAAAAAAACGTAAGACAGCTCACGTATGCGGAGAAGTTTATTGTAAACCCTGTGATGCGTTCAAGGACCCAGCGCATCAGTGTTTCATAAGGGTAGATAGGAGAACACCAAAAGACCGATACTTTCTTTTCATATTTTTTTCCTTGGAGACTCGCCAGGACGAGTCGCTTCCCTCAGACCCTGATAAAAGTTCATAAAGGTAACTTGTGCGTTTCTCAACAGTACTGCTTTAAATGTATTAATGAGGATGAGTGTGAAACTTCCAAGTTGTATTCTCCCTGATTACACTGGAGTTAAAGATATTTTACACATACCTTTTAAAAAAAGTTGTCCAGCCAACCAGTGCAGGAGTTCAAATGGCAAACGTGGCAATCAAACCACACACACATACTATCTGCACGTTACTCAACCTAGAGGCAATGGAGGAGACAATAATGATACATGATGTGCATGTGATGCGTCACCTGCACACCATGTATCGGATGACAAACATTAAGCATCCGTAAGGGTGCATGAAAATTTGAGAATACCACAAAATCTGTGCAAGCCGGCTCCATAACTGATATTGATGTGAGAAGTACAGAGCGTGTGACCCCATCCTCATGATAACATCAAGGGGAAGGACTTGGAAACGTTTGACCGGGGAATTTAAAATATTTAGGTAAGGTTAAATGTTTCCTTAGTGGACAGTTTTAGCGGACTCGGTGACAGACGTTTGGTAAGGAACTTTAAGAAGTTAGGTCATGTTAAATGTAACCCTGGTAGACACAATCGACCGAGAGATTACACCGTAAAACCGCAGGACGACCCCGTCGTTTCACCGGACTTGGATACAAATGACCAAGGAATAACACCGTCAAAGGGAAATTAAAACCCTCCCCTCCCTCCCCCTCTTCTCCCCACCCCTCCCCCACCCTCCCCCTCCACCTCCCCCTCCCCCTTCCCTCCTGGCCTCTCATACCACTTTACCTAACCTACATTAGGACCGTATTGCCAACCTGGTTTTTTTTCTTTGTAGCGCTGCCAACCTATTTTTTTTCTTGCAATACTAGGTCACGCTAAATTATACTGATTGTTATATGTATATATTTATTACGTCACGCTACTTTCATTTGCTGCGCTCGGCCCCCTCACACTGCTTGCTGTTCTGGTTTCAGGGGAAACAAAAATAAAACTACCGAGGAGAAAACACTCAATAATTGCTGTCCTTATAAAGAACGAATTTCACCGCTTGTTGCCTTCTTAGATTTACTCTTGTTCATGGTTTTTGATGTGGTCAACTCCTCGTTAAATTTAGTTTTGGTGTTGATAAAAATCTTTTTACTTGTGAATGCAGACTGCAGGTATTCAAGACAGAGTATATATTCTGGTTGTTGGTATATCGTAACAGAGTTTAACAAGCAACTAACTACAACAAAAAGTCACATCTGACCTCTAAAGTGTGTAATCTCTGTACCTTTTTAACTTTACAAAAGTACCCTACTGTCATCTGTCTCTTTCTCGGAACGTTAATTTAATTCAAACACGTTGGACCCGGCATTTAGCTGTGTCTAACACTTAGAATCAGTTCAAAGTGGGTCCAGATTGTACCTACAACTTCCGGTGTAATGTTATCAAAAGGGAGCGTTTCGCTTCCCTTGGAATAGGGGTATAGCTTTTTTTTTGTCTGTGTTTATAAGCCTCTTCTCTCCTTTAAATTACTGTTTTTAGTATCTTGAGGTTTCTAAACAATTAAACGCATAGAAAGTTTTCCAAAGTAATCGAAATTGAAAGAATCCTGCTTTTATAAGCATGGTATTACAAGTATTCTTCAACGTCTTAAATTACATACACTACCAATACTAAAAAGCAAAAAAGAATCTCCACACATGAAGCCAGAACCCACTTAAATAATATATTCCGACTTGTAGACGGGGTTGTAAATATAAACCCAACTGGAAAAATACTCATAGATAACAGGTAAAGTGTAAACATATCTGAACAATAACTGCTTTTAATTATACATCGTAACGGCTAAGGCTCTGTAAATTAGCCTGAGAGCCATTTTAGCGAAGAGGGGTCTGGCGAATGACCCCCTTCCCTACCCCGCACCCTTTGTATTGCCAATTCCAAACGGTTTAAATCAAAGAGCCAGGAATTTATTCACTTTATTTAACATACAAAATAGAAGTTACAACTTAGGCTTTCCAACTCCCACATACTAGCCTCTACAAGCTCAGGACTTATACCCAGTTAATGTACTAATTATATAATAAAAAGGCAGAGACATGTCCCTAAATAACGGCTAAAAATTAGGTAAAGCTTGACGAACCCAACTGCTCCTAAAAAACAGGTAAAAGTCAACATAATTTAACAAAAATTACTTTAACACCAAACCATTTCCCAAACCCCGTGTAAACTATTCTATATTGTTCTTAACTAAAGTACTTAGATAAACCTTTACCGCTTATTACCAATGAATTATAGTAACGTATTAAATTTGTATATGACCTAAAATGACTGTCACTTTTTATTACTATTTGATTCAGAAGTCTAGGAACCCTTGCACACCGTGATAAACCCCCTGTAAGTGTCTGTTTGCTTGGATGGGGTTTGAGACCATCCGTGCATATGCACCCAGGTTAAACATTATTCCGTGCGTGAGTCAATCCAGATTACCTGGTTGATGCCCAGTACAGACTAATGTCCTCTCCCTTTGAGCAAACAAAGGATAGAGATTTTTTTAAAGACAAACCATGGCCCCTCCACCGCCATGGCCCGTGGAGACCTTCCAAAAACAAACTAGCTGTCTCCCCCGTTTTTTTATTTTTACTTTTATACTTTTTTGTATTTTACTTTTATATATATTTTTTTGTTTCACCCACCGGACCGTTCCAAGGAGTAGCCTGGGTGTTAGCCAGGCGCCTCAATGTACAAGGTCCTTCTTTCACCCGAGGTCTTTTCGAAGGAGTAGCCGGGGTGTTAGCCCGGCGCCTCAATCTACTGGACCCCTCATTCACACATGGGTCGTTCGAAGGAGTAGCCGGGGTGTTAGCCCGACGCCTCAATCTACTAGACCCCCTTTCAGGTTTACGGGGTTTTTCGTCACCCACGCCATTGACCTTCATTCAGGTTTACGGGGCTTTTCGTCACCCGCGCCAGAGACCTCCATTCATACAGTGGGGATTTTTTGCATTATTCAAGACTTGCTCAACTATATTTACAGAGGTGAGGATATTGTTATGGGCAGATTCAAAAGTGATTACCATAACTCCTCATAACCTCTTTAGCTTTATTCAATATATATATTACAATTCATTGTTATTACTTACAATATATTACTAAGGGGAAGTCAACTCAGTGCAGTTCAGAGAGTATATTTAAATCACTACACTTAACTTCCTCATCAATATTTACTGATACTGTACAACACTGTACGGGCAGATCATTAAATATAGGCGGTCATATGAGACATTTTAAACAAACAAATCGAAAGTAAGGTTATGTTACGCAAAGAGCAGCGCAGGGAGCGAATCAATTCCTGTCGGGTTACTCGAGTCTTTGTATCTTTTTATAGCCAAATGGTAAGGTGTCGTACTCACCCTCGAGCCTCCTTTTTGGTCCTGTGATTTTAAACTTTTTAATTTCACTTACTGTTACAATATCTCTGTCTTTAGTCCTCCTGATTCTATTCTCTTCAATTTCTAAAATTTCAGCAGTTTCACTAAGGACCATCTTTTTTAACTGTTCAAAATTTAATGTTTCGGAGGTTTTTAGGTTGAGGGTGAGGCCTTTTATTTTACACACAGATTCTAGTTTTTGTTTGTTGGTTGACCAGACAAGGTATGCATAAGTTTTAGGCCCCCCAGAAACGAATTCAACAATATAAGAGCCGGGCCCGTAGTCACCTGCCAATTCATCTGTCATTTCCCCGAGGTAATCTCCCGTAGGGACCCTATACAACCCTCCCCGGTAGAAATAAATACAACTATCTGTGTCATAATATAAGACTTGACCTCCAAGAGCCTCCAAATGTTCATAAAGTTTAAGTCTCGCCTGGGCAGTGGTGTAGGCCGCAATTACAACATTTACATTTCTCAAAGGTTCCCCAACTTCCTCAATATATTCCCAGTTAACAACAACAACCTCTTCGTTAACAAGCTGAATCCTATTGACTTGTACTTCTGGACTTATTAACATGTTAAACAATACTTTAGATTCCCTTACAATTGTTGTTACAATTGGGCAATTACACAGACATTCTTGAACTGTTTACGAACTTGCATCACATACTCCATGAATTGGTGAACCGGGTCAGAGTTGAAGACTCTTGTACGGTTTCTACATGTCATACAAAATTTACCATCGATACAATTAAAGCAAAATTGTTGTGACACGCACAGGTTAACTTGATGTACTTTTTGTTCAGGGTCAGAGGGAAGAGACTCGTCTTGGCGAGTCTCCAAGTCAAAGAAAATGAAAAGGTAGTCTTTAGTTTTAGGTTTTCCTTCATTGGGTTGCATGTAGCATTTATGATTGGGATCTTTGAATGCATTGCAGGGTTTACAAAAAACTTCCCCGCATCTGTGAGGTCCTGATCTCTCTTTTAAATTAATCAATTTCCCACAGTCAAGACACTTTTTTACTGTTTTGCATCTGTCAACCTTATGGGCGATAAAACAGTGCTGGTTTCTCATAGTCATGTTACAGTCCGGGCAAACTATTCCCCCATGCTTCTCTTTACAGGGAGGCGAGATGGTTTGGCAGTAGGGGCAGATGTTTGAGCATCTGTGATATGCTTTGTGTTCGTAAGGGACATGGCAAGCTTCGCAAAAGTAAGTGCAGGCGAAAGCCGCGGTCAGACTGTTGATTACGTTATAATGCCGATTGTGGAACAGAAGGTGTATTTTAAATTTAGGATTTTCAACAGCCCCTTCAAAGTAAACATCACGGCCTTTTCTGTCATAGTTGTAGACCGTGATTTTGAAATCTTTTAGCAGGTCCTGAAACTTTTCCAATTCGGGGATACCGGCGCCTCCCTCTGAGATCTCTACCCTAGCCCGCTGAACAAGTTCCCTGGCCCTGAAAGTTTGTCTTTTACCCATATCCTGACGTATTGCCTTATACTGAGGGTCTTTAGTCAAGTTTGCTATGGCCACCACCAACGCTCTAGCCAAACATAAATTATCTTTATTATTTATTACAACTATTCCCCGTCTCGCTTTACACTCTTCATCAAACGTATTATACAAGCCGGGCCTTACTTTTCCAGAACCTACAGGGAGATTAACTCGGGTACATTCAACTTTAAACGTATCAGTGGATTTAATTGATTCTGAGTTACTTTGAACAATACCCCCGAAAATTTGCCAAAGGATGTCTTCATTTACTTCGTTCGCGGGCCGGAAAGCTACAAAACCAGGTTCTTTACTTTTTAGGTTTAAACTGTGCAAGGTGAAACCAAGCTGATCGTTTTCATGGGCCCGCTCTTTCATTTCATTAACAATTTTGGCAAAACCTTGTCGTAGCCAATCAATTTCGGTGGTTTCAGGAGGAGGATTAGAAAATTTGAAAATTGTTCTTGTACCGTAAAGTCTAAAGTGTTTTACATAAGTATTGTCAGAACTGAGTATCTCGACAGGATTTACAGCCATTTTGGAAGGATTACTATAGAACAAAGTAAGGTTATGTTATACAGAATACAATAATACAAATTAAAAAGTGAGGTTATGTTACTCAAAAATATATAATACAAATCAAAAGTGAGGTTATGTTACACAGAATACAATAATAGAAATCAAAAGTGAGGTTATGTTACACAGAATACAATAATACAAATTAAAAAGTTAGGTTATTTTACTCAATATTATTATAATACAAATCAAAAGTAAGGTTATGTTACACGTAAGATAGGGTCAGCAAACGCTCAAGTTTATCTTTGCAAGACACAGCTAACGGAGCAACACAGGGACACGTCTGATCGTAATGAAAGCTGAGAGCAAAGTGAGAGGAAAATAGCGGTAATTGGGGGTGGTGGGGAGGTGGCTGATGCAATAGTGTTGTTTGTTGCGGGTGTATGGACCAATCAGAGAGCAGGACGCCTAATTACAACCAATGGGGTGCGAGCTTATTCCGGCCAATCACAGAACAGTATTTTAACAGGTAACGGAAGGTTTACTGACAAATAATGTTGCGGATGTTGCTGTTAGATAGTGGCTAACCTTGGGTTTTCCCTGTTACAGTTGACGGTGGAAGACTGTGGCTGACGGGACCTGAGGAGAGGGGGAGGGGAGCAGAATAAGAAGGAGAAGAAGAGGATGCCGGGAGACAGGAGTGGGAGTCTGGCGACAGACCATGATAAATGTATATACTAGTTAGTGTTATATATGTATAATAAATTAATTTAGCTGTAAACATATTCTTTTTATTACTTACCTTGGTAATATGCACCGTTGTTAGCCCCGCTGACCTTCGCGCCGCTGTGGATTGCTGCCCCTCCATTTCTTTCGGATACTTACCTGCAGTACACGGTTTGAGTAGTTTTTAAATCGTAGCGGAGGTTAACAAGTATCCACATGTCAAGTTTCAATTATATCGTCCCACCCGTTCTTAAGATATTGATTTTTAAAGTATGACTCCTTCATTTATTTTTATACTACCTGTAGTACAGAGTTTAGGTTTTTGTAATATGTAGCGGAGGTTAACAGATACATACATGCCAAGTTTCGTGAAAATCGGCCAAACCGTTCTTGAGATATTGATTTTTAAAATATAGCTCCTTCAATTATTTTGATACTTTCCCGCAGTACAGAGTTTAGGTTTTTGTAAGATGTAGCGGAGGTTAACAGGTACATACATGCCAAGTTTCGTGAAAATCGGCCAAGCCGTTCTTGAGATATTTAATTTTGAAAATTTTCCCCTTCATTTTTTGAGATGCAACCCGCAACATTTTGATTAAGATTTTTCATATGGGTAGATACCCCCCTGGAGTGCCTACACTACGTAGTAGGCAGTTTTCTGGGGTCAAAATGACCCTAGGACTTACCGTTTTCGAGATATAAGCGATTTTTAGTTTTTTGGTAACACTTTCTTGCGATATATACATGTAATAGTTTTATATTTTGAGTTAGCGGTACTTTCTGGTATATATACATGTAATGGTTTTATATAATGGTTTGGCTGTACTTGCTTGCGAAATATACATTGCCATAGGTTGGTAACACATCGTAGCGTGACGTAATATATACATATAATAATTTTAGATAGTTTGACATAATACATATATATATATATATATATATATATATATATATATATATATATATATACACATATAATAATTTAGGTTTATAGGTAGCGTTTAGAGTGGCAACACTGGCTATGTGAGGTTAGATAGCCACTTACCTTTCTGGTGATGGTATATTATACACTATTATGGTACATATATGATTATACACTGTAGTATTATATATGGTACATATAATTATGTATGATACATATAATTATGTATGGTACATTAGCTCTGCTAAGTTGGTAACACTACCTGGAGGGAAAAATCTGGAGGGAAGAAAAGTGAGGTTAGGTTTGGCGCCAATTGTTTTTTTGGCGCGCAAATTTGGCGGGAACGCCACCATGGGCGCCGCCATCTTGAATCACGTGACCGGCTCTCGACCAATCAGAAGCCAGATTTTAGGCCCATAAGACCCCATGTTACGGCCCATCTCCCGCGTTGACTACTGTGTTTATTAACGAAAAATTAAAATTAAATATTATTTTTTTAAATAATAGTACCTGGGGCCGAGCTTTGCTCAGGGAAGGCCAGTCAGTTTGTTTTGGTGGCTTGGAGTAATATTTCACCACTTCCCCCAACTGATAATCAGATTTTCATAGCTCATTTGCCTATATTTAGTATTTTTAAGGTAACTCCATTTTTTATTTATAGTCCATTGATTTATTTTGGATATGACCACTCTATCTATGCAATCTTCACTTAACAGTTTTAGTCAGAGCTCTCAGGAAACCACATGTTAACAACACTAAGCTCTATGTCGTATTTGGAGTCACTTCTCTCTGACTAAACATTTTCCAAAAACGTGCCGTCAACACTAACTTTTTACTCTATTGTGTTGTCACATTGACGAATCAATATACGTGGACGATATCTAAATTTAAACCAATAGGAAATAAAATAACCATACCACCATAACCTCAAAAACACATCTGGTCAACATAACGACCATAAACACAGCGACACGCTTTTTCACCACAGAGTGGTGACTCCAGATATAACATAGAGCTCAGTGGTTAACAATTAATTATAAACAACACGAGTACTACTTTTACAGTCCCCTGGTTGATTATGAACAGCTGTTACAGTTATTCGTTTTGATTTTAAACTCCATAAGCCCAATGTTAATTTTTATAACTTTTAATTTTAGTTTTTCACATTATTAGTGAATTTCCTATGGAAAGTGAACTATTAGCATGACCCGCACGGTGAAACTTAAGCCCGGGACCACCATAGAAGTTCCTAACGTGACCCCCTGAACACGTTTTGGGGGGTCGTTCAAAATTATATATATATATATATATATATATATATATATATATATATAGACATATATATGTGTGTATGCACTCTAGCGGTCGCATTTTTGTCCAATTTACTTCAAATTTGGTAGGGACGTTCCTTTCTATAATCAGTTAGACAAGTTCGTTGGGAAACACAATCGGAAAACTCTTGAACCACGCCCCCGCACCCGCACCCAAGCGAACCAGAATTGGAAGCGTGCTCCCATGGACGCGGGGCGAGGGGCGGCTCACAGCCCTACCTAAATGTAAAGACCGTGGAGGAAAAATTAAAACGCACCACTTGAGAGGCACAAATTGTAATAGCAATCAAAAAACAACAATAATACATGTGAGTTAAATCCTTTTGGAAACAACAATCTTTCTCACCTGCCTTCTAGTTTACATGTTCAAATTAAGGTGCTTTCATTCTATAAGATTTCCAAAAAAACAGTTTTAAAGTTTGGCTAAGTTAAAAAAAAAAATCCATTCAAAATTAATTTAAGTTGATGGAGTTGAGTTAAATGTTGACATTTTCAATTTAAAAAAAAAAAAATTAACCAACAATAGATAAACATTTAAATAAATAATTCGACAAATCAATAAATAACAAAGACACAATTAGCACAACAGATATTACCATTACAAATTTAAATTAATTTTTATAGATCAAGAAATGGTTTGGTAGGGGCCCCCTTAAATAAATAACGTTGCATAAATAATTTACCAAGAAAATGTGCCTAAAACTAGATAACAATAATAAACATTAAGAGTCCATGGTGGCAATAGTGTTCAAAAAACAACAATCAATAAATAAATAAATATATAAACAATAACAACAAAATTCTTATGGTAACTTGCGGCAGGGGGCGGTTTACTGGGCGGGTCGAAGCGGCCCACCGGAGGGGCGACGAAGCTGGGCGGAGAGGGGGGCCAGAATCCGGTGACGGCAGCCAAGGTGGAAAATCCCTCTCCGCCGACGCTCATGGTGTTGACGTGGTCGCGCTCCTCCGAGACCCTGGGAAACACAAACCCAGAAACCCCAATAGTAACAGTTCAAAATCAAAACGGTTCTGCCACTTTCAAAGTTTTTTTTTTTTTTTTTTTTTTTTTTTTGTCACAAATTTTCCAACCACAATTGCTAATCACATAAAAAGAACGTTTTACCCTAACTAAAATGTCAAATTTTGGAAAATCAAATAAATTACCACATAAAAAAAAACAAGTACAAAATTTTGGGACAGAAGTCCCCAAACTCCCCTACTACTGTTCACAAAAATAATTTAAAAAAGATTAAAATTTCAAAAGGTTGATTTTACTAGTTTACAATGGTGAAAACAAGTTAAGTAAACTAAACACTGGTATTTTAAAATGAAACAAAGTACAGTACAAGAATAAACAAGTTAATATTTTTAATAAATTCACTGTCAGGTCAGGTGAGAGATGAAATCCATTTAAAATTCAAAAATTAGGAACAAACCCAAAACTATCTGGTCCAGAGTGGCAAAATATAGAATAAAACAATAAAACATTAACAAATAAACATAGACAAACACATGAAATAAGCAGTTTTAAAGAAAAAAGAAAATTTTGGCCTAGAGGAACATTCACATGTATTTTGTGTAATAACTTAAAAAATTACCAACAGAATTTGCTCGGAATAGTCTTAAAAGTTGGGGGGAATATGCCCCCAGCTTTCCAAGCCTAAACCGAGTCATAAAAACAGGCCTCAGGCCAGTTGGCCTAAAGAATACCCAAGGGTACCTCAGTACCAGAAAAGTCAAAATTGAAAAAACTCATAACTTAATTATTTATGAACAGAATTGGCTAAAACTTACAGGGAACATTCATGAGCATGAAATACAACTAATTATAACCAAACTGGCCCTTGGGAAAAGCCTAAGGCCAACTTATACCACAAAATCAGAAATGCCACAATGGCCTAGCTTTGTCAGTTACAAAAACACATTTACCCTAATCCAAAATGAATGATTGACCTCGCCAAGGTGTAGGCCAACACAAGAATACAAACTAAAGCTATTTGGAGGCCTTAGGCTTAAAATTACACAAACAATAGACAAAAAGCAAACTGAGTTGGGCCTCCCAAGTAGTGTATTTCAAAGTCTTATATCTCGGGTTATATTTGCTCTAGGACCTCGGGAAAGGTCTTAAACTAAACACAGCAATGCAGACTACAAAACAATGACATAATATTTGGTCTGACGCCCACCGGGCCTTGGCCTAAGGCCAATGAAAAGTGAGAAAATGCTCAAGTTCAACTAGGCCAGAAACATGGAAAAACACATTTAAATACTGTTCAGAGCTATAATCTGAGGCACAGAATGATATTAAACCTTTAACAGAACCCAAGGGGCTCCCATAAATCCTACAGTGACTGGCCTAAGGCCGCGTGGAAAAATCCAAAGTTTTAACCTAAAATTACAGAAATCAAAATATTACGTACCCATCAGACGATGACGGCTCGTTTAGACGAACATTACGATGACAACATTCAACGAAAACATAACATACAACTTTACTTATCACAAAACTTTAATACAGAAAACACAACAGATGCTCGTCGTTTGACAGCCACACGATCTATGAGCAAATTGCACATTGTGCAACGGAAATAATCCTCGGGGGTCACAAGTCCACGCCCAAGGACTCTGCACACGAGGTTCACGGCCGTGCAAATGGGGGCGTCAGACCACAGACACTAGAATTAGTACTATATAAACACTAAATGAGGCGTGACATTCGTCGGTGGAAAGTTGTCACGGCTCAACCTCCCCCCCCAAAAGAGGACACTCCTCTCCAAAGGGACAACACAAAGCCTCTCCCCATTTCTGAAAAACAACGACACCCGTAGACGACTCAAGTGTCTGGAGTGGGGAATGCCGAGGGACTTCCAGACTGGGGGGAATGCTCACCCCCAGGATTTGCTCTGGCCAGAGCTGGGGATTAAAAAGGGAAAATCATCAGCAGCGCACAAAGGACAGAAGAGGTGATCAATCTCTCTGGCCCAGTGCACTTCCCACCCAGACACAAGAGTGACCTAGCCCTGGAGTACTTGATGAAGAATAACTACCCGGCTAAACTGACTGCTCAGAAGTTCGGAGTCCATTGATGCCAACTTGCTCATGTTGTTTTCAGTCAGTGTTTTACCTACCCTACATCAAAAATACACAAGGAACAATACACATACTTAACCTCCTAAGATCCCTGGACTGAAATGCCTATTCGCCTGATGAGGTCCCAAAAGAAGAAGAACCTGCCCATTCATACCGCCAATACCGCAAAAATTGAACAAAGATTCACACACACATACATACACAGATACATACACTAAATAACAACACCTAACACTTGTCTGGTGGGGTTAGCACACAGCAAGATTTAATTTTGAGTGTCGGCCATGCTTTAGAAAATTCTTGCCCCCTAAGCTCGGAAGCAAGACATTAACCAGATTCCACCCGGTGCCTCGGCTAAGGGCGAGCTCCTAATTGAAAAAAAAAAAATTTGTCTCCCCCCCACCAGAACAACAATTTTTTCCAGAGTCAACTAGCACAAAACACCCGAGAAACAATCCATCCACGGTCCTTCCAAAAAATTTAGAACGTGGCCAGTGATCGGGTCTCCCAGTCCCTCAGTCATGAACCGATAAGGTCCACAGCCAAGGGCCAGGACCACAACCACTGAAAACCACGCTCTGCTACCATCTGAACCACGTTCCGCACCCGCACCCAAGCGAACCAGAATTGGAAGCGTGCTCCCATGGACGCGGGGCGAGGGGCGGCTCACAGCCCTACCTAAATGTAAAGACCGTGGAGGAAAAATTAAAACGCACCACTTGAGAGGCACAAATTGTAATAGCAATCAAAAAACAACAATAATACATGTGAGTTAAATCCTTTTGGAAACAACAATCTTTCTCACCTGCCTTCTAGTTTACATGTTCAAATTAAGGTGCTTTCATTCTATAAGATTTCCAAAAAAACAGTTTTAAAGTTTGGCTAAGTTAAAAAAAAAATCCATTCAAAATTAATTTAAGTTGATGGAGTTGAGTTAAATGTTGACATTTTCAATAAAAAAAAAAATAAATTAACCAACAATAGATAAACATTTAAATAAATAATTCGACAAATCAATAAATAACAAAGACACAATTAGCACAACAGATATTACCATTACAAATTTAAATTAATTTTTATAGATCAAGAAATGGTTTGGTAGGGGCCCCCTTAAATAAATAACGTTGCATAAATAATTTACCAAGAAAATGTGCCTAAAACTAGATAACAATAATAAACATTAAGAGTCCATGGTGGCAATAGTGTTCAAAAAACAACAATCAATAAATAAATAAATATATAAACAATAACAACAAAATTCTTATGGTAACTTGCGGCAGGGGGCTGTTTACTGGGCGGGTCGAAGCGGCCCACCGGAGGGGCGACGAAGCTGGGCGGAGAGGGGGGCCAGAATCCGGTGACGGCAGCCAAGGTGGAAAATCCCTCTCCGCCGACGCTCATGGTGTTGACGTGGTCGCGCTCCTCCGAGACCCTGGGAAACACAAACCCAGAAACCCCAATAGTAACAGTTCAAAATCAAAACGGTTCTGCCACTTTCAAAGTTTTTTTTTTTTTTTGTCACAAATTTTCCAACCACAATTGCTAATCACATAAAAAGAACGTTTTACCCTAACTAAAATGTCAAATTTTGGAAAATCAAATAAATTACCACATAAAAAAAAAGTACAAAATTTTGGGACAGAAGTCCCCAAACTCCCCTACTACTGTTCACAAAAATAATTTAAAAAAGATTAAAATTTCAAAAGGTTGATTTTACTAGTTTACAATGGTGAAAACAAGTTAAGTAAACTAAACACTGGTATTTTAAAATGAAACAAAGTACAGTACAAGAATAAACAAGTTAATATTTTTAATAAATTCACTGTCAGGTCAGGTGAGAGATGAAATCCATTTAAAATTCAAAAATTAGGAACAAACCCAAAACTATCTGGTCCAGAGTGGCAAAATATAGAATAAAACAATAAAACATTAACAAATAAACATAGACAAACACATGAAATAAGCAGTTTTAAAGAAAAAAGAAAATTTTGGCCTAGAGGAACATTCACATGTATTTTGTGTAATAACTTAAAAAATTACCAACAGAATTTGCTCGGAATAGTCTTAAAAGTTGGGGGGAATATGCCCCCAGCTTTCCAAGCCTAAACCGAGTCATAAAAACAGGCCTCAGGCCAGTTGGCCTAAAGAATACCCAAGGGTACCTCAGTACCAGAAAAGTCAAAATTGAAAAAACTCATAACTTAATTATTTATGAACAGAATTGGCTAAAACTTACAGGGAACATTCATGAGCATGAAATACAACTAATTATAACCAAACTGGCCCTTGGGAAAAGCCTAAGGCCAACTTATACCACAAAATCAGAAATGCCACAATGGCCTAGCTTTGTCAGTTACAAAAACACATTTACCCTAATCCAAAATGAATGATTGACCTCGCCAAGGTGTAGGCCAACACAAGAATACAAACTAAAGCTATTTGGAGGCCTTAGGCCTAAAATTACACAAACAATAGACAAAAAGCAAACTGAGTTGGGCCTCCCAAGTAGTGTATTTCAAAGTCTTATATCTCGGGTTATATTTGCTCTAGGACCTCGGGAAAGGTCTTAAACTAAACACAGCAATGCAGACTACAAAACAATGACATAATATTTGGTCTGACGCCCACCGGGCCTTGGCCTAAGGCCAATGAAAAGTGAGAAAATGCTCAAGTTCAACTAGGCCAGAAACATGGAAAAACACATTTAAATACTGTTCAGAGCTATAATCTGAGGCACAGAATGATATTAAACCTTTAACAGAACCCAAGGGGCTCCCATAAATCCTACAGTGACTGGCCTAAGGCCGCGTGGAAAAATCCAAAGTTTTAACCTAAAATTACAGAAATCAAAATATTACGTACCCATCAGACGATGACGGCTCGTTTAGACGAACATTACGATGACAACATTCAACGAAAACATAACATACAACTTTACTTATCACAAAACTTTAATACAGAAAACACAACAGATGCTCGTCGTTTGACAGCCACACGATCTATGAGCAAATTGCACATTGTGCAACGGAAATAATCCTCGGGGGTCACAAGTCCACGCCCAAGGACTCTGCACACGAGGTTCACGGCCGTGCAAATGGGGGCGTCAGACCACAGACACTAGAATTAGTACTATATAAACACTAAATGAGGCGTGACATTCGTCGGTGGAAAGTTGTCACGGCTCACTCTAAACCCTTTTTTTGGGGATTAATCTTTCAAATGTCTAGTTTTTGGACCCAAAAAGGGTCAGAAAAGCCACGGATGTAAAATTAACGCATGTTAAAAGATGGGAATTAGTGTGACAAAACTTTTAAGCCCTCTTTCGTCATTCTAGCATAAATATTTACCGAGATATTAGCGAAAATGTGTTTCGACCAAACACAGTACGTTGTCTTATGGGGTTTTTTACATTATAAAAGCCCCATTCATTTGTTGGTGTACTCTTATCATCCCCAACAACCTCACGCCTACTTTGAAGCCTGACTGGACCTTCTCTTATCCTTATAATGCGCAACATTGTATTCCCAGCATTGCAGGTAAATAGAACCAGGAGCATCAGAACAGCCAAAAATTCTATATTTCCAGATTTGAATAAAAATTGGAATAATGTATGTTTTTAACTGATTTTGAGTTTTTATAGTTTTTTATGTGGAAATTCACTTCCCTCACGTCAGCGTGCTCTACGTGCGAACTCGTTTGATTTTTCCTATGCATGAGACCTGTCTTGAACTTGTTTTCATCCCAGAAATTAGTTATTTCTAACATATAAAGGGAATCGTTTGAGCCGTTTTAGAGATCAGAGTTGCAAGCAAGCAAGCAAGCAAACCTTGCTCATATTAAGGTCAACACCTTAATACCAAATACACCTTAATACCTTAACACCTTTATCCTTGGGAGTGGATAAAGAGTTGAGCAATCCTTTATAAAGACATTTGATGGCGATTTTCGTCGAATGGTCTACAACTGCTCCTCGTTAGCCTGTGATTTAATAGATCGGTGGTCGGATTTGCTATGTGATTTTATTTGAAGTACAAAAATATCTCCTCTCAGATGTTATAACGTGAAAAACATCAAATTTATAATGTAGTTGTTCTTTCCTATGTATCGAGGTTTTAGTGACTCCACGTGTGGCACTTGACTTTAAATTATTTATACAATATTGCGTGACATAGACAATAGGTTGTGATATAGACTATATTGAATGATATCAACGGTATTACGTTATACTCGTTTGTACAATATTGCATTATATAGAAAACATTACGTGTTATATGCAATATTGCTTGATATCAACTTTATTTTTTGAAAAAAGGCGTTTAATAAAATACTAACGGGTAATATGATCAAGCAAAACCTCTGTCCATATTGGCTATCCTCCAAACCACAATTGAAGTTAGGTTATCTTGTTCATTAACCTTCCCCAATGTAAAGAGCTTATAGTTATAAAACAACAAACCCGTGCCATTGAAAAATATCCGTTTATTGGAAAATTGTGCTGGTAGAGAATTTCAATTTGGAAGGGTGCTGCAGAGTGGTTTAGTTGAGAAGGGCGCTGCAGAGTGGTTTAGATGGTAAGGGCGCTGCGGAGCGGTTTAGTTGGGAAGGGCGCTGCAGAGCGGTCTAGTTGGGAAGGGCGCTGCAGAGCGGTTTAATTGGGAAGGCGCTGTAGAGAGGTTTAGTTGGGAAGGGCACTGCAGAGCGGTTTAGTTGGGAAGGGCGCTGCAGAGAGGTTTAGTTGGGAAGGGCGCTGCAGAGCGGTCTAGTTGGGAAGGACACTGCAGAGCGGTTTAGTTGGGAAGACGCTGCAGAGAGGTTTAGTTGGGAAGGGTGCTGCAGAGCGGTCTAGTTGGAAAGGGCGCTGCAGAGCGGTTTAGTTGGGAAGACGCTGCAGAGAGGTTTAGTTGGGAAGGGCGCTGCAGAGAGGTTTAGTTCGGAAGGGCGCTGCAGAGTGGTTTATTTGGGAAGGGCGCTGCAGAGTGGTTTAGTTGGGAAGGCGCTGCAGAGCGGTTTAGTTGGGAAGGCGCTGCAGAGAGGTTTAGTTGGGAAGGGCGCTGCAGAGCGGTTTAGTTGGGAAGGGCGCTGCAGAGTGGTTTAGTTGGGAAGACGCTGCAGAGAGGTTTAGTTGGGAAGGGCGCTGCAAAGAGGTTTAGTTGGGAAGGGCGCTGCAGAGTGGTTTAGTAGGGAAGGGCGCTGCAGAGAGGTTTAGTTGGGAAGGCGCTGCAGAGTGGTTTAGTAGGGAAGGGCGCTGCAGAGGGGTTTAGTTGGGAAGGGCGCTGCAGAGCGGTCTAGTTGGGAAGGGCGCTGCAGAGTGGTTTAGTTGGGAAGGGCGCTGCAGAGAGGTTTAGTTGGGAAGGGCGCTGCAGAGTGGTTTATTTGGGAAGGGCGGTGCAGAGTGGTTTAGTTGGGAAGACGCTGCAGAGAGGTTTAGTTGGGAAGGGCGCTGCAGAGAGGTTTAGTTGGGAAGGGCGCTGCAGAGTGGTTTAGTAGGGAAGGGCGCTGCAGAGAGGTTTAGTTGGGAAGGCGCTGCAGAGCGGTTTAGTTGGGAAGGTGCTGCAGAGAGGTTTGATTGGGAAGGGCGCTGCAGAGCGGTTTAGTTGGGAAGGGCGCTGCAGAGCGGTTTATTTGGGAAGGCGCTGCAGAGAGGTTTAGTTGGGAAGGGCGCTACAGAGAGGTTTAGTTGGGAAGGGCGCTGCAGAGCGGACTAGTTGGGAAGGGCGCTGTAGAGCGGTTTAGTTGGGAAGGCGCTGTAGAGAGGTTTAGTTGGGAAGGGCGCTGCAGAGCGGTCTAGTTGAAAAGGGCGCTGCAGAGCGGTCTAGTTGGGAAGGGCGCTGCAGAGCGGTTTAGTTGGGAAGGCGCTGTAGAGAGGTTTAGTTGGAAAGGGCGCTGCAGAGCGGTCTAGTTGGGAAGGGCGCTGCAGAGCGGTCTAGTTGGGAAGGGCGCTGCAGAGCGGTCTAGTTGGGAAGGGCGCTGCAGAGCGGTTTAGTTGGGAAGGGCGCTTCAGAGTGGTTTTGTAGGGAAGGGCGCTGCAGAGAGGTTTAGTTGGGAAGGTACTGCAGAGCGGTTTAGTTCGGAAGGCGCTGCAGAGAGGTTTAGTTGGGAAGGGCGCTGCAGAGCGGTTTAGTTGGGAAGGGCGCTGCAGAGCGGTCTAGTTGGGAAGGGCGCTGCAGAGCGGTTTAGTTGGGAAGGCGCTGTAGAGAGGTTTAGTTGGGAAGGGCGCTGCAGAGCGGTCTAGTTGGGAAGGGCGCTGCAGAGCGGTTTAGTTGGGAAGGCGCTGCAGAGAGGTTTAGTTGGGAAGGGCGCTGCAGAGCGGTTTAGTTGGGAAGGGCGCTGCAGAGCGGTCTAGTTGGGAAGGCGCTGTAGAGAGGTTTAGTTGGGAAGGGCGCTGCAGAGCGGTCTAGTTGGGAAGGGCGCTGCAGAGCGGTTTAGTTGGGAAGACGCTGCAGAGAGGTTAAGTTGGGAAGGGCGCTGCAGAGCGGTTTAGTTGGGAATGGCCCTGCAGAGCGGTCTAGTTGGGAAGGCGCTGTAGAGAGGTTTAGTTGGGAAGGGCGCTGCAGAGTGGTTTAGTTGGGAAGGGCGCTGCAGAGCGGTTTAGTTGGGAAAGGCGCTGCAGAGCGGTCTAGTTGGGAAGGCGCTGTAGAGAGGTTTAGTTGGGAAGGGTGTTGCAGAGAGGTTTAGTTGGGAAGGGCGCTGCAGAGTGGTCTAGTTGGGAAGGGCGCTGTAGAGCGGTTTAGTTGGGAAGGCGCTGTAGAGAGGTTTAGTTCGGAAGGGCGCTGCAGAGTGGTTAGTTGAAAAGGGTGCTGCAGAGCGGTCTAGTTGGGAAGGGCACTGCAGAGCGGTTTAGTTGGGAAGGCGCTGTAGAGAGGTTTAGTTGGGAAGGGCGCTGCAGAGCGGTCTAGTTGGGAAGGGCGCTGCAGAGTGGTTTAGTTGGGAAGGGCGCTTCAGAGCGGTCTAGTTGGGAAGGCGCTGTAGAGAGGTTTAGTTGGGAAGGGCGCTGCAGAGCGGTCTAGTTGGGAAGGGCGCTGCAGAGCGGTTTAGTTGGGAAGACGCTGCTGAGAGGTTTAGTTGGGAAGGGCGCTGCAGAGCGGTTTAGTTGGGAAGGGCACTGCAGAGCGGTCTAGTTGGGAAGGCGCTGTAGAGAGGTTTAGTTGGGAAGGGCGCTGCAGAGTGGTTTAGTTGGGAAGGGCGCTGCAGAGCGGTTTAGTTGGGAAAGGCGCTGCAGAGCGGTCTAGTTGGGAAGGCGCTGTAGAGAGGTTTAGTTGGGAAGGGCGCTGCAGAGAGGTTTAGTTGGGAAGACGCTGCAGAGAGGTTTAGTTGGGAAGGGCGCTGCAGAGTGGTTTAGTAGGGAAGGGCGCTGCAGAGAGGTTTAGTTGGGAAGGCGCTGCAGAGCGGTTTAGTTGGGAAGGGCGCTGCAGAACGGTTTAGTTGGGAAGGCGCTGCAGAGAGGTTTAGTTGGGAAGGGCGCTGCAGAGCGGTTTAGTTGGGAAGGGCGCTGCAGAGTGGTTTAGTTGGGAAGGGCGCTGCAGAGTGGTTTAGTTGGGAAGGGCGCTGAAGAGCGGTTTAGTTGGGAAGGGCGCTGCAGAGCGGTTTAGTTGGGAAAGGCGCTGTTGAACGGTTCAATTGGGAAGGGCACTGAAAATCAAATCAATCAATAAATTGTATTATGAATACAATCTGAATAAAATCGTTCATATTACTGTGACCAAAGTTTATTAATATAAAGTGATTAAAGTAAGATGGAATCTCTGTTTCGAAATATAATTGATTTCGAGACAAACGCAGAAAGTAATTTCCTAATTTTAATTCAAACCTCTCAACACGAAGGTTTGATTTTTTTCATTTTGTTTGAAAAATAGTAACATGTTAGTGGGAGGGGATCTCCACTTTAGACATAGTTCTGGCGTCATCTCAGTGACCTGTTTATTGTGTTTTCTGTATTGGAGGACCTACAGGTCTAGAGGGCCGAGCTTACATTAGACAACTAAACATCCTTTGAGTGACACCTAACAGCGTACAGTTGGATGGTGCATCAAATCACAAACATGAATTATTACTAAGCTCTATTATACTATGGTAACAAAATACAACCAGAGCAGCAATTAGGTCTCCACTTAGCTTAGTAATAGCCTCAGTACAGTAATATTGCAAGTGGTTATGGCTGAAAATTTTATTTTTAAAAGGAAGTTACTTGTTTCATGTTTTCAACTACCACATTAGTTAGGGGGTTGAACGTTTTTTAATTTAGCAAAAGTGTTTGAGGAGGGTAAAAGTGTTTAATCATTCTGATATTGTTTACGCCTACACGACTCTGAACTCCTTAAAATGCAAGGACCAATCACAACGCGGAACCACTCACTGCCGGAAGTGTGAAAGGCTAATTTCCGGCTGGGAATGATTTTGGCGCGAAAGTAGTTTTGCCGCCGAGTCGAAGTTCAATACTTTATCAACATTATGAATCGCGGAGGGACTAAAACGTTGCTTGCAGGAAATAAAAGTAATATGGTAAATGTAAGTACTTAATGGTCAATTACAATAAAGTAATATGGACATGTCAATACTTAATAGTCAATTACAATAAAAGTAATATGGAACATGTCAATACTTAATAGTCAATTACGATAAAAGTAATATGGAACATGTCAGTACCTAATGGTCAATAACAATAAAAATAATATGGTAAATGTAAGTACTTAATGATCAAATACAATCAAGTAATATGGACATGTCAATACTTAATGGTCAATTACAATAAAAGTAATATGGAACATGTCAATACTTAATAGTCAATTACGATAAAAGTAATATGGAACATGTCAGTACTTAATGGTCAATAACAAAAACAGTAAAGCATGTGTAACCTTCTGACTAAGGTTTGTTGTAAGAGTTTCTATAGCAAAATGAAGTCCCAGGACTACCCTAAAAATGGTATATACCAGTTTTGAGGCTGACATTGGGTACAGAAAATGAAGTTGTCATTACATATGGTAAGTCATTTGGCTGTCCATTATGACAAGATTCCCTTTCACTTTTTGTCCCTCCACTTGCAGCGGCTAGGGACGGAACGTCCGGGTTTGGTCCCCGACCTGAGAATGTGGTCCCTGGCTGTTGTACATGGATATCCTGTCAGTTGAGTTGGCCAGTTGGAGGGTAGAGTGGATGACTGTTTAAGCCTGATCACAACTGTCACAGGAGCACGGGAGTTGGCCCTGTGAAAGGTCAATTAGGCTGCCTGCCCCAGACCACGCTTTCCTTTCCTGCTATTGAACCGCGGCCCCGCACCCGCACCCAAGCGAACCTTGAGCTGGAAGCGTGCTCTCATGGAGACGGGGCAAGGGGCGGCTCAGATCCCTACCTAACAATAAGGAAGGCCGTGGAGGAAAAATTCAATAAAACTCACCGTTGAGAGGCACTAACTGTATTCAAAACACAACATCAAAACACATGTAAATACAGCTCCAATATCACAGTTTAAATGGTTTCAATCTCAACTCTCACCTTTCACAAGGTTTACAATTTTTAATTTGAAATACAAAACTTATCACAAATCAATATTTCTTTTAAAGGTGTCAATTCTATGTCCAATTAAAGTCAAGTTTTGCCAATATTGACAGTGACATTTATGCAATTTAAATTTTCAAAGTAGATAAATAAATAAATAACAATTATACATGAAACACAATATAGACATTAACTTAACGAGAAACAATTTTAAGTTAGCTTGAATTTTTTGGGAGCCCCCAAATAAATAACTGTGACTAAAACTAAATTAAAAAAATAAAATTTTCAAATTCAACAGTTCGCAGCAGTCACATTCATGGTGACTAAATGAATAAACAGTTAATTTAATATAAAAAATTAAAAAGTACTTACTGCAGGTGGCATATTAGGGTGGTCAGGCATGTGGCGACCACCGGAGGGCGATGAGGCGGCAGGAGAGGGGGCAGGCAAGTAGTGAGTAGTGGGGTAGGAACCCCCAGTAGAGCCCTCTCCGCCGAAGCCCAAGCTCAGCTGGTCGCTCTCCTCCGGGACTCGAGCGGCCATGATGTAAACACAGAAAACAACAGAAAATAAATTATACGGTTACACGGGTACGAAACACCAACATTAACAAAACACAGGCTTCCAGAACACATTGTCGGACGGAAGCGCCCAAGGGGTTCAGGCACATGTGCGCAAGGGACAGTGCCCATTGCACGGAAGACGAGCAATATCCGGGCGCCAGACCCTCGCCACAACAAAATAGCACTATAACAAAGTGCAAGGAGACGTGGAATTCGCACGGCGGACGTAGTCACGGCTCACTATATCCTATCCTTCCGGTAACCTGTGCAAATTCCTGTTTGTGGAAGACATTGTTATTATTACATATATATATATATATATATATATATATATATATATATGTAATAAAATATATATATATACACTCTTACCCTTCCGTGCATCAACACAGCTGTCCATCGTTGCACAACTTCAATAACTGTCTCTTTGGTAAACGTTTCTACATATTAAAAATGGCTTTGTTTGTAAGTCTTTTCAGTCTTTTCACGCTTATTTGAAAGCCTTGTCAAAACAAACCATTAACCATACACGCGGCATATAATTAAGAAACTTTGTTTGGTCAGTATAAGTTATTAAATATTAGGTAATCCGTATAATGTATATTATATAATGTATGGCAATTTTAAAAACTATTGTTAGTTTATTTATTTATTTGTCATACTAATTATGTTAATGCTGTGCATACATAACATTGTCTCAGAATAATGCCATTAACTTTGTGTAACATATTACCTTTCACACTCATTATTACATGTGTTACTGTTTCAAACCATAATAGTTATACGGATTACCTAATATTTAATAACTTATACTGACCAAACAAAGTTTCTTAATTATATGCCGCGTGTATGGTTAATGGTTTGTTTTGACAAGGCTTTCAAACAAAGCGTGAAAAGACTGAAAGACTTACAAACAAAGCCATTTTTAATATGTAGCAACGTTTACCAAAGAGACAGTTATTGAAGTTGTGCAACGATGGACAGCTGTGTAGATGCACGGAAGGGTTGCTCCACACTGTTATCACCATGTCATTTGTCATCAGCTGTTTTCATATCACTTCCATGGATACCAACCGTCCAAAATAATACCTCTCACATTGCTACCAACGACCAGAAATAAAAAGTATTTCATACATGTGACATTTATCAAGAACTGTTGTATTTTTAACAGTAATGACTGCGAATTGAAAAAAGTGTTCGAAAAAAACAACTAACTGTTATTTCTCATCGGTGGTTAAAATATATTTATGGTACCAATAACCTCTGTAAGCTAATCTCTATGAATGGAAAACCCATTACAGTATTTTTAATTTATTATTTACATATCCCGATTTTTTGAGCAACGAATACATTGGACTGGACACTTGTAAAAAGTTTCAAAATCTTAGCGAGTTAACCACGATAAAGTATTAGTAAGAATAACTTTATTTCTTAAAACATTATATTTACAAATTGCACACAGAAATTCACACATTTCCAATCATACTATTACTGAAAATGTAAATACAATTAGTTACCCAGATGTTCAATATAAATTAAATTCCTCCTCAGATGAGATTGTAGGTTTTAGGTTAAACGTTATTTAGTCCCACACATCTTACAGATAATCAAATCCCTGTATTAAATCTTCCAACATTTTAACAACAGATTTTTGTAACTACGTCCGAAACAAAATTGTTATGCTTTCTTTAAAATAAGGTATACTTTGGAAGTCATATATTTAGCTAAAGACTTTCCCATATTAGCATACGATAAAAAAATGTTTAATGACCCATTGGCACAAATTACAACAACACTTAGTCTCTTACATCCAAGAGAATCAACAATTTAAGTTAGAGATGGTGTGGGAAGTTTGTTGTCAGGTTGGTAGACCTGCCTGAAAACCAACTTTGACTCTAGTTTCTGGTTTTTGAAAGTATAAAACCCACTATAGAAGCATTCGAGTTTTTTTATATGACATTAGCAACTCCTTTTGAAACTAAAACTTAAAGATATAACTAAAGACGTTTAGATCGGAATGGCCAAATTTCAACAAAACTGTCAACATTCGTCACAGCTCGTCAGAACGACCAATATTTTAGGGAACTGTCTGTTTAACCAGATAACAATCGTAGTTTGTCATTTTGGCAACAACAAAAAAAACCCAATTTTTAGTTGCAATGATAGCTACTCCGGTGTAAACGCGCCTTGACAACGCATCATACTATAAACTTAGTTTCGCTATCTAATGCGAGTATCATATTTTAAATCTCCTTTACTATATTTATTGCTTTTTCCCCTATACACAGTAGGTTTATATATGGAGGAAGTATTTTTTCCGTAAACATCTTCGAATTTGAGTTTTTAGTGGAGATATTTGTATTAATGGTTCCCGATTCTAAAAAATTGGATAACGGAGTGATGTCTGTGTGTGTGTGTGAGACCGTCTGTCTGTGTTGATGTGTACAAAGCTGGATACCGCACCCGTGATCCGATTTTGATTAAATTTATCATGAAGGTCCTGATACACGATTTCTTCAGGCGTTTTTTTTTTAGTTTTAGCGAATTTCCCCTATAGGGAAGAAGCTATTACCGTAGTCGGCATGGTAAGACCTAGGCCCGGGACCATGATAACTTTTCTTTTTGAGGTCCCCAGACCCCAAAAACACCATACGTTCGAAACTGTATATACACACATATATATATATATATATATATATATATATATATATACATATATATATATGTGTCCGTGGGTGCGATAACTCTCGTAAAAAAGGTCCGATTTTGATGAAATTTGATACAAACGTGTAAAGCCGCATTTATTACTTTAAGTTCGAAAACCAGACAAATCGACCTATCCGAAAGGGTATTTTGGGGGGGTTTTGTACCCCAAAAATGGGTTTTTTGGGTTTTTTACACACAGTTTTTGAAAAAGTAAAATTTTATTTTTCCTCATTGGAATCAGCTTAAAAAGATGCACAATTTGATGTTTTAATCATTGCTCTACGTCAATTGGTTACTGAGATATTGAAAGTGCTAAACACAGTACGTTGTCCAATGTTATTCTTATGGAGGATAAGAAAAATTGTATATCTCGCTTATTTATCAACTTATCCTGACGAAACTTGGTATATTGCTTCATTTCATTGTGGTATATTGATATTTGCATAAAACACATTTTTTGGCCGATAGTCCCCGTAGCAGCAAACCTGCATACTCAGCCCCATGTTTTTCTTATGGAGAATAATTAACGTGTTATCTCCTTTAATTATGAACATAAATTAATAGAACTTGGTATGTGGCTTAACATAGTTGAGTTATATTGATATTTGTATAAAAGCCCATTTTTAGTGTTCCTTATTTCAGCAAACCTGCATACTCATCCGCCATGTTATTCTTATGGAGAATAATTAAAATGTCATAAATCGTTTATTTATGAATGTATATTGATGAAACTTGGTATGTTGCTTTATGGTGTATTGAGATAAATTAATATGCATTGGAAATTCGCTGAGTATGCAGGTTTGCTGCTACGGGGGTATTTTATTTTAGATTTATAAGGGTAATTCTTCTTCCAATCTAGATTGCCCAAAAACGGCTGTAAAGATTCTATTAAAATTAAGTGGTGTGTAGAAATATAGGTTTCCAACAAAATGACTCCACTCGCATATCTGAGGGAATTAAGGTTTATAAATTACAGGACTTAAATGTTCCAAAATTATTAATTTTTCTATTTGTCAAAAAAACAATAAATGTAGTTATCACCACTAAAACATGCTCAAAAAATAAACATTTAGTATCTTGAATTATTATTTTACGATTACTGGTTTACGGAGAAAATAGAAATGTGTAAAACAATACGTTGTTCAATGTTATTCTTCTGAGGAATACAAAAATTACGGTTTCTCTCGTATTTACCGATCAGTTGCATAACAACTCAAGATAGTATTAACCAACATCGGATATTCGAAATCTGTTACCCCTTAGCCCTGGGGAGGGGGATGAGGGGGGCTTGTAGCTTTTGGGGGTTAGAAAATGTTATGTACATTCTCCCGTGCTTTATATTCAATATTTAGTAAATAAAAAAATCATTTATTCATTATAGTTGGACTAAAAGGAAAAAAGTATGTGTCAGTTTCCTGATACTGTTCATGCAATTTCGTGTACGTTCTACCTTACAGTGAACAAAACCTAAAATCAATATTATTATACAAACTTGCAATTTTTCCTAGTAAACGCTTCAGGTATTTATCTCGTAAAAAATAGTCAACAGGGAATATTGTTTCAAAATATTGTTTATAGCCGATAGAATTACTGTTAGCGAATTTCTCTTATAGGGAAGAAACTATTACTGTAGGTCTCATGGTAAGTCTTAAGCCGTGATTATATCTCGCTTATTTATGAATATAAACGGACGAAACTTGGTATATGGCTTCATATGGATGTGGTTTGTTGTTGTTTGCACAAAAAACAAAATTTTCACGTATAGTTCCCGTAGCAGCAAACCTAGGTACTCGGTCCCCATGTTATTCTTATGGAGAATAATTAAAATGTTATATATCGCTTATTTATAACACCCAAAAAAGCTTAGTATGTGGTGTTCGCTTAGTATATGAATGAAACTTGGTATGCGACTTTACTTAGATGAGTCCTATTGATATTTGAATAAAAAACCATTATTTTGTGTTCCTTGTTGCAATAAACCTGCATACTCATCCCCAATTTTATTCTTATGGAAAATAATTAAAATTGTATTTATCGCTTATTTGTGAATATATTTTTATGAAACTTGGAATACGGCTTTATGTGGTATTACGACATTGGAAGTACGCAGGTTTGCTGCGACGGGGGTATTTATTCTCTTTGTAACACGTTTGATGTTATTCCGGACAAATACGCCCGAAGGCTTCGAGAAAACAGATTCAGTCAAGTCAACTGAGGCGCATTGTTCTCCTGTCGGACCTTCGCCTTGTTACCTCCATACGGCCGGAAGACCCGGCCAGACAGAGCTCTGACTGGACACGATGGGATAATCGAATTATAAAAATAATCGAGTGAACCGATGACGATTATACCAATAATCGAATGATCATTCGGTTGATTTTAATCGAATGAATTTCCTAAGTATCCATATACCAACTACGTCAAACGCATGCTGCTATTTAGTATTTTAATATATGCTCTCAAAAGTTGGCATTTAAACTCTATTACACTGTTAAATGTGTTTCCCATTTTCGTGACATTTACAACTTCTTGTTGCATTATATATTATAGCTCTTATGTCAGGGGGAATATAAAAGAGTGAACCAGGTAAAACCTTTTTTACATTTGTTTCAATGTTCAGTTTTTATATAACGTTAAGGTTATCTAATATTTCTTATCAAACCATTTTTATGAGTTAAGGTTTTATTTTTATTTCTTATATTTTAATTGTATGGAGCAGTTTTGAAATTGCATCTCTTACATTTTTACTTTGTTAAGTACATGTTTAGCAATAGTCATCAAAGTTCATTAGGTTTTTATCTTTCCTGGATTTTAACAATTAGATTTCGTGCCGATTATTTTAAAACAATAATAAATTATTTAAAAAATAATCGACTACTCGATCTTTTTCCAATAATTGAATAATCGATTATTTTTCATCCGTTATCCCATCATACTCCACAGATTACTTGAGTGTCGTGGCCTTGTATTGGAACGGTTTGTTTGATATTCACCGCAGGTTGAAATACAAAACTCAATTAATTACCCGTTTTACGTGTTCCGTATCCTTGTTTACGTTCTTTCACTACAAGTTTCGTGGTTCTTCAGGGTTCCCTAGGTTATGTGTCGCACGAAAACTCAAGAAGGATATTCAACATGGAAGAATGTGATTTGTAATTTGAAATTCAATGTCCAGTTGAATTAATTATTTTTAGATGAATTAAAAATACCATCCTCATCAACGATCACACATAGTGTTACGTTGGTTAAAAATAAAAAATAACATTTATCGAAGGGTTTGATTTATTTACCCTTGTTTAAAATAATAGTGTAAATATATCTTTGCGGTTTAAAATATGTTGCTCAGTTTGACGTAAACTAACAAAATGTCGATCAGAAATTGGTATGTGAAAATCTCTAAAACCGCTTACCAAAATTTAATTTTAGACTTTACTATAGTAAAATGCATTAAATTAAATTGATTAGCCTTTACTCACAAACTCAAGGTGCAACATTGGCTGATGCTGCAGAGCAGCGCGGGTTATCTAGCAAACATTAATAAAAATGAGTTGTTTTCAGTCCTAAACATCCCTAGCTCTATTTAATGTAAAATTTAGACCCAATTCGAGTCTGATTTGTTACTGTTCACACTGCAAAGTTCACTCAACAACACATGTTTCATACTTTAAAACTGTATTTCATCCTGAATAGCTGTTTATTTGCATTTAATAAACACTGAAGCAATAAAGGAAATAGCTGGGTTTATCTGATTCTGTAAAGTTGTTTATTGATGAACGATTTGAGGAAATGTTAAAACGATTAAAATTCAGGAATCAATATTGGCAGGACACTGCGTTGTCAGGGCGACCCGAGAACGTTGATGGTGGCGGTCGGATGTAAACAAACTGGAACACAACGTAACTACTGCTTAACTGAAGGTTTACCAATCGGCGGTTAGCTGCTAACTGGGGGTTTACCAAACGAAGGTTAACTGCTTAACAAAAGGTTTAAAAAACGGAGATTAACTACTTAACTGGCGGTTTACCTAACGGTAGTTAATTGTTTAATTGGAGTGTCTACCAAACTGGGGTTATAATAGCTGATAACTGGAAGTTTACCAAACGAGTTTTAACTGTGTATCTGAAGGTTTCCAAACTGAGGTAAATTGCATAACTAGAGGTTTCTTGAGCTGAGGTTTATCAAACGAAGTTTAACTGCTTAACGAGAGGATTAGAAAACGGAGGTTACCTACGTTTCCGACGTTTTACGAAACGGAGGTTAACTGCTTGACTGGAGATTTACCAAACGAAGGTTAAATCTTAACCAAACGGTTTACCAAACGATGGTTAATTAGTTAACTGCTCTACTGGAGTGTTTACCAAACTGGGGTTAACTGCTAACTGGAAGTTTACCAAACGGATTTTAACTGCGTTTCTGAAGGTTTACCAAACTGATGTTAACTCCTTATCTGGAAGTTTACCAAACGGTGATTTTTTTGTTTACGATTTATTTCACTTGGTGCTTGTAGGTACTCTTTCCCCAAATACAGTATAGACTTTTGATTAAGATTGATTAAAACGAAGTTTCTTGGACACACTCCCAAGCGATTTATCATGCACCCTTCATAATATAGAAGACCTGCGTGCAAAAATAGCGGTGGAATATTCATAATTAAAATACTATCAAGATGTTGCTCAATCAACGTGACTAAATTAGTGTATCATGCATATGTTCAGTCTCGGATTTCATATGGACTTAGGTTCTGGGGATCGAGCAGTAATCCAAACAAAATATTTACTCTACAAAAAGAGCTATACGAACACTTTTTAAAATTCCTAAAACATATTCATGTCGGCCTTTATTACAAGAACACAACATTTTAACTCTAGCATCATTATATATTTTACAAATTTCCTGTTTTATACACAATAATATATCCCAATTTCAAATGAGAATGAATTATCACCAGCTATAATACAAGAACAAAGACATTAATTGTAACTCCAATATGTAACACATCTTTTTACCAATAAAGCCCAGAATATATGCAATCAAAATGTATAATAAATTACCAGAAAAATTCAAGGGAATTAACGATCCAAATAAATGTAAGAAAATGTTGAAAGAAGAACTTCTTACAAAGTGTTTATACAAGATTGAGGACTTTTTGCAACTCCTGATTAATTTTAATTAGTATATACACATGTAAATTTAATATTTATGTAATATTACAAAAAAAAAAAAACTCAATCATTAATGGCAATTGGGTTGTTATGCAAATAAAAAATAATAAAAAAATAAAATGGACACCAGTTTCCTGTTATGTGCTGAGGAAAATAAATCAAGACTTATTTCGAAAACATAGCAGACCTTTGAATGCAATGTGGAAATTCAACCAAAGCGGTCGTTTTACAGTCTATACTTTTATTTTAGGTGAAGTCTTTCCTTATATTTGAATCACATGCAGTTAAAAATACTACTTTGTTTTTAAGTCGAACTAATAATTTACTTTGAGCCATCTCTCATCCTGCGTCATACAAAAACGCCTAGAATTTCTTTTAAAGAGTTAAATAATATACACAACTGTAGTAAACCGATAAGGGTACCGATAAGGGGATACTTGTTATTGTTATATGATATCAACCCCCATCGCAACTCCCACCGACGGAAGCCATCAAGGGCCACGAGCCGCCGCGTATGACGAGCTTGGAATGACTCATACACGAAAAGCCTTTTAGTGTTACACACGTTTTAGCTCTCGCACTCAAAAGTAAAAAGCGCAGCGTCGCGTCGGTTGCTCTCGCTATTAATTTGTTTTTTGATAAATATATTGACAAATAATTAGTTTGTTAATAAAACTACCAAAAGGCTACACTCTAAATTGATAAAAAAATATTTAATTTAAGTCATCAAATAATAGATATATATTCTCATTTAGTAAAACATTATTGAAATTTGTGATTACCACAAAATCATCCAATATATTGCAGGAAGTGGGCGATGAGTTTCAAAATAATGTTACGGAAGATCAAATATGGCATTGTTTTGTTTGTAAAGGAATTAAGTAGACCAATCGATAAATAATCTCAGTTAATTATATATCTGTCAGTCAAATGTCTACTGAAACATGTGGCAAGTCGAGTGATCAAAGTACCTGAACTAATCAATTTGGAATTGAAAATAAAGCCATCAGTTAATTTAATGTGATGTGTCTACACTTTAACACAAATAAAACTACGTACTCTTTACCCACCATGACATATTGGATAGGTAGTAGGGAATGATGGAAGGGGTGGTAAAGATTGAGCTGGAAGGGCAAAAGAGAAGGGATGAAGGGAGAAGGGATAAGGGAGAAGGGAGAAGGGAGAAGGGAGAAGGGGAATGAAATGGATTTGGTCAAGTAGAGTTTGATTAAATCGTGCCAAATCCAAAGCTTCTTAATCTTATACTTTTGCGGACTTTTCATGCAGTGTTTTTGTACAAAGTTTAATATTAAAATACATAATAAACAATAACTAAAGGAGAATTTGTAAGTGAAAATTGTAATAACTCCATCACACCATCCCCTCCTCCCCCACTTCCATCACACAGCAAGGTTGGAGTACAGTGATATGTTATACCACAACGACGCGTCCAAATATCATCATTTATCACTCCCCAGATAACCTTTATCAAACCTGTGATATCTTTCCCTCCCTCTCTTGCTCATGTTATCCCTTCTCTTCCTCTTTGGCACTTTAATATTCAACTTGCCCTATCCAGCCTATGTTGGTAAATGGGAGGGACTTATTAGATTGGCATTTGTAACATGATCTACCGTTTACGTATTTAACGTCTGAATTTAAAAGATTCATTGCTTTCAAATAAATACTGTAGTAATATACTTTACGGCCAGTAAAATATATTGGCTGAATATTGTCTGTATGGCAATGAGGTGATATGTCTTAAAGCGTTAGGGGTTAGTCCTCAATTATTCGAATCGAATCAGGGATTTAGATTACTTTGTGAACCTCATGAATCTGTGTGGACCTAGTCGATGCAATAGCTGCGGCGCTCACGGGTCAATATTCGTGGCACTAGACGGGTAGATATTTGTGTCACTAGTCGGGTCGATATTTGGGGAACTAGACGGGTTGATATTTGTGTCACTAGTTGGGTCGATATTTGGGGCACTAGACGGGTTGATATTTGCGGTACTAGATGGGTCGATTATTGGGGCACTAGATGGGTTGATATTTGCGCCACTAGATGGGTCGATAGTTGGGGCACTAGACGGGTCGATATTTGTGGCACTAGATGGGTCGATATTTGGGGCACTAGACGGGTTGATATTTGTGGCACTAGATGGGTTGATATTTGCGGCACTAGATGGGTCGATAGTTGGGGCACTAGATGGGTTGATATTTGCGGCACTAGATGGGTCGATATTTGGGGCACTAGATGGGTTGATATTTGCGCCACTAGATGGGTCGATAGTTGGGGCACTAGACGGGTTGATATTTGGGGCACTAGACGGGTTGATATTTGGGGCACTAGACGGGTTGATATTTGCGGCACTAGATGGGTCGATATTGGGGCACTAGATGAGTTGATATTTGGGGCACTAGATGGGTCGATATTTGGGGCACTAGATGGGTTGATATTTGTGGCACTATATGGGTCGATAGTTGGGGCACTAGACGGGTTGATATTTGCGGCACTAGACGGGTTGATATTTGGGGCACTAGATGGGTTGATATTTGCGGCACTAGATGGGTCGATAGTTGGGGCACTAGACGGGTTGATATTTGCGGCACTAGATGGGTCGATAGTTGGGGCACTAGACGGGTTGATATTTGCGGCACTAGACGGGTTGATATTTGCGGCACTAGATGGGTCGATATTGGGGCACTAGATGGGTTGATATTTGGGGCACTAAATGGGTCGATAGTTGGGGCACTAGATGGGTTGATATTTGCGGCACTAGATGGGTCGATATTTAGGGCACTAGATGGGTTGATATTTGCGGCACTAGATGGGTCGATAGTTGGGGCACTAGATGGGTTGATATTTGCGGCACTAGATGGGTCGATATTTAGGGCACTAGATGGGTTGATATTTGCGGCACTAGATGGGTCGATAGTTGGGGCACTAGATGGGTTGATATTTGGGGCACTAGATGGGTTGATATTTGCGGCACTAGATGGGTCGATAGTTGGGGCACTAGATGGGTTGATATTTGGGGCACTATATGGTTTGATATTTGCGGCATAGATGGGTCGATGTTCGGGGCACTAGACGGGTTAATATTTGCGGCACTAGATGGGTCGATGTTTGGGGCACTAGACGGGTTGATATTTGCGGAACTAGATGGGTCTATGTTTGGGGCACTAGACGGGTTGATATTTGCGGCACTAGTTGGGTCGATATTTGGGAACTATACCTACCTACCTACCTATTTGGGGCACTATCAACCTACCGGATGGGTTGATATTTGCGGTACTAGATGGGTCGATGTTTGGGGCACTAGACGGGTTGATATTTGCGGCACTAGATGGGTCGATAGTTGGGGCACTAGACGGGTTGATCTTTGTGGCACTAGATGGGTCGATATTTGGGGCACTAGTCGGGTTGATATTTGTAGCTCTAGACGGTGAAGGGGAACCCAAAAGTTGATTAAAAAAAGTAATTACAATATTTTGATAAACTAAAGTTGACTAAAATCAAATAAAGTACTTGAAGAAAACATGGAAACTTGTCAGTGGGGTGCATCTATAAGGTCGGGATTTAGTAAAAGTATCCGACGTTTTTTATAGTTGCCACCTTTGACTAAAATCTTAGTAATGACGCTTATGAGAATAACAAGACAAATTTTAAGGCCAGTGATGCAAAACCCTGTGGGGACGTATGAAATATGACTGGATTTTTCAAGAGTTGTGGCTTGGAAAAAACCCAAAAAATGCTGATGTTGACGGTGGGAAATGTTGGTATTTTGGTTTTTGAGTTGATATTGTAATCCCCTGGACACATACACACAAACACACACTACTGTAATACTTTATTAATTTAGATTAGACAAAATAAACTAGCGGGTAATATATAGGGGTAATTAAGTATCGAATCTAATTACCAACCGTTTGAGTAATAAATTCGCAAGTAATCACTGAGCGATTCATGTTCAAACCAACGTTCATTAGGTATTCTCAATATATTCACGATACAGTCGTTCAAAATACCCAGAGTGCTGTGAATAAACCTATCATAATCATATTTCACTTTTGAGTAATATAATCTCAGCAGTTAATAAGATTAGGTGTGTCCTTGTGATTGATTCTTGTACTGATTTTTGTTATGGAAATTTAATTATTTTGTATAAACATTATTATAGATAGAGCAAATTCAAATTAAATTCAAATGTATATTAAAAATCATATTATTACTTTATTATTAGCTAATTAATTATAAACATTTCATTTTACCTGTTGGCAGCACTGTAGAAACAGCTGATGTATTTTTAAACTAAGACCAATTAGGATAATTAAGATCATTAGATGGCTGATTCCCAACTAGAAAACTGTACCCGTGAAATAACGGGTTTATCTACTTTTCTGTACTACAAAGGGATCAGCCAATAATCAACCAAACTGTAAGCCTTAGATACTGATAAAGTATATTTAATTAAGGTTCATTTTTAACAGTATTTCAAGAAGTATTAATCAATCAAATAAAAGTGTCTTTTATACTACAATGAACATGTTATCAAATCAGTTACCCGACTTACTATGCTTGTAGTCTTGCATACCATCTGATGGACACTGGAATATATAGGCTACAATTCACCACAAGTTATAAGCGGTTGTTCAGTTATTCTAAATTAAATGTATATAAGTGCAGCACCTCTGAAATTGGCAAATCTGTGTAGGGGGTGTTGTACAAAATAAAGTGCGCAACTCTGCTACAACTACAACTGCTAGTAACTACAACTGCCAATAACTGATTTCAACTACCAATAAATTTTATAGCAGTTAATACCATCATTTCAACAACTGAAATAGACTATTTAACAGTGATCACAAACACTTCTTTCAATATCATGTGCATTTTATTTCAACTGAAATCAAGCCTATTATTTTAGCCTATATTATATTCAAGTGTAACTTACATCAAGCAACCTGCAGCAACAATTAGCAATAATAAATTGCATGAAATGAAATATTTCAAACTCAATTTTAGCTAAAATAAACGGTAAGTCAATTTCAACTGAACAAAATTAAATTAATAATTTTCCGACCATGGAAAAGTATAATTTAAATTACTTGGCAAAAGATGAGCTACAATATGAGCTATTGTCAAGAGGAATTGAACCAACCCACAACAACGTGGAACATCTCAGAAAGCAGCTGAGAACAGTCTTCAACACTTCACCTAATGTTAAAAATCTCGATGGTAAGTTAACATTGAGCGATGAAATCAAATCTACCCAAACTAAGACAGATTCATTGCAAATTCAAATGGATCAAGCAAACCTAGAACCTAGCAACCTACTAGTAGCTAAATTAAATGCGAAATTAACACATCTACAGCTTAGGATTACAAACCTAACCTCATGTAAACTAGATCCTAACTATGCTAAAATCCTTGACAAACAAAAAACTAAGCTAGCTGAACTACTAACTAAACTTCAAGAATTAAAAGCTAAAATATCTACCGAAGAACTAGAACAATTTGAAGAAGACCTAAATAAATCACTAATTGATGATGAAAACTTAGTAGAAAAACTAGAAATCAATCTTGAAAATGTAAATAAACCTAACCTAACCTCAACACCTGTAAAACCTAGTGAAGAAAAAACAACTGAAACTGTAACCACAGTAGAAATTAACCAGCCTATACAAAAAACTGAAATGCAAATGCGGCCTAGTTGTAACCTAACCTCAAATTCAGGTGAAAATCAAAATCCGTCCCATGTTGTAAATATTTTCAACAAACTGTCGCATCCTGCAGAAGTGTATTTAAGCAAATTCACAATTTGCAATGGTTTAGAAATAAATCCCTTGCTTGCATTCTTGAAAGATCTAGTGACAATCAAAACTGAAACTAATTTAACCGACATACAATTGTATGAAATTTTACCTAGCTACAGTAAACCACCATTGTCTACAAAAATTATCCAAGGCAAAATTCAAGGTTTATCACTTGACCAACTACATGAGAATATCATTGATACATTTATTCCCGTCACTCTTAGGGAAAAATTAAAACAAGACATGATTTATCGCCCGCAACATCCCACAGAACCTTTGTCGCTCTACATAAATGAAGTTAAAACAAACAACCAGATTTTAAAGGCAAATTTATCTGAACATGAACTCATCTCTTTCATCAAAAATGGACTTAAGCCAGATATCAGAAATCAAATTATATTTGAAAAGAACCCAATCACCTTCCAAGACTTAGATGAACTGTGTATCAACTTGAACAATGTAGGATACAACGATTATCTGCGTGACAAAATGTATTCTAGTCAAAAACCGCAACACAATTTTCCTCACCATAGTAAACTTCAAAACTTCTCAGCAGCAAATCCTAGGCCTACTCCAGCACATTACACAAATCAACGCCCGAATCACCATAAAACTCAACATAACCTTGCTTCGACTTCAAAAAACCAAAATCAACCGATAACACCTTGTTTTATTTGCAACCGCAAAAACCATCTTGCAAAACAGTGTTATCACAACCCAAAAAACTTCTAAAAGAGGGAGTTACAAGCAACAACTCAAACAATACTTGTACTCCTGAAGAACAAAATTCAACTGCTATACATGACCATTCCCCTGGTTATAAAAAGGAATTTAGAAACCTAGTTAAGAGCTGGAATAAATTTAAAAAGGTTAAACAGAATAAAATCAAGATCAATGTAAATAATAGGTTACCTTGTATACAAACTTGTATCCACAAAAATTTAACTACACAAAGTCTGTTGGATACTGGTTCAAGCCAAAACTTTATTACAAATAGCCTATACAAACAACTCAAAAATCTAAAGGTCTTAAAATCTATGCTACCATGGCAAGGTACAATGTTAGCGGCTAATGATACTCAAATCAATGTACTTGGAAAATGCAAATTTAAAATTAGAATAAACAACTTTACATGGAATGTAAATTTTCTAATTATGGAAAACAACCCATATGACATGATTTTAGGCATACCTTTCATAACAAAGACAGAATTAATCATGGATTTAGAGCAAAATCTTTGTTACTTTAAATTCAAGCCACAGAATAAAATAAAAGTTACCACAACACAGGAAGAAGTCGATTCATCACTAAATCAACTAATGATTGGATGCACTGATATGCAACAGGAAGTTAATAAACTTATTGCTAATTACCCCAATATATTTACTGATAAAATTGGATCTGCGCTAGATTTAGAGGTAAAATTAGAGGTTACAGACAAAACACCAGTATGTATTAGGCCATACTATTTATCGCCACCCAATATTAAAAAAATGAAAGAAATCATAGATGATTTATTAGCACAGGACATAATTGAGTTTTCTACAAGTCAATATTCCTCACCTGCATTTCTAACTAAGAAAGACCGATTAGTTATTAATTACACTGAGCTAAACAAGAAACTAGTTAAGATGGACTACCCCATAGGTGATTTAAATAATCTGTACCAACATTTACAAGGAGCTCAATATTTTTCAGTGATTGACCTAAACAAAGCTTTTCTTCAATGCCCATTAACGAAGGACAGTCGTCATTTAACTGCATTTTGTACTACATTTGGCAAATACCAGTACAAAAGAGTTAGTTTTGGACTACAAATTGGCAGTAGTGTTCTTTCCAATTATCTTGACAAGATATTCCACGATATTAATTTTGAATACTTGATTAAATTTCTGGACGACATAGTAATTTACAGTAAAGACAAAGAATCTCACCTCAAGCATTTAAACGAAGTAATATCCCGTTTAGCCAAACATAACCTAACTGTAAACCCAGAAAAAGCCAAATTCTTCTGCGAAGAAATCAACTTCTTAGGCCATAAAATCAAAAATAACACCATCACCATTGATCCTGACAGAACTACTACCATCAAAGATTTTCCTGTACCTACAACATTAAAACAAGTCAGACGATTTGTTGGTATGACTAGTTATTGGAATAAATACATACCGAAGTATTCCGAAATATATGCACCACTACATAACCTCAAAAGGAAAGGAGTTAAATTTAAATGGACACCTGAATGTCAAAAGGCCTTTGAACAGTTAAAACATGCCATAAGCAATCCCCCTGTACTACAATTGGCCAACTTCGACAAAGAATTTGTACTTCAAACTGACGCATCAAAAATTGGAGCCGGAGCAATTTTGTTACAACGTAATCAAGAAGAAGAACTATTACCTATAGCTTATTATTCAAATAAATTCACTGAAGCAGAAGTAAAATACTCCATATATGAAAAAGAAGCTCTAAGCGCTATTTTAGCGATGGAACATTTCAAACAATACCTTGAAGTGAAACCATTTAAATTAATCACCGATAATGAATCTCTCAGTTTCGTTTTGAATGCTCGAAAACGTTTCGGTAGTTTAGCTCGTTGGACAGAACGATTAATTGACCTAGATTACACAGTTGAACAGCGTAGATCAGCAGAAAACCTACTAGCTGACTGTCTCTCTAGGCTATACTCAGAAGAGGAAGAAAAGGTGACTGAAAACGCTGAAAACCAAGAAAGTTCTAAAGAAAACTTGAATGAAACTATCACAAAGTGTAAACAAGAAGAAAATGTACATAGGCAAGCCACATCAACCATAAACAGAAATGTAAATATAAATATTAAGAATAACCAGAAATCAAACAAGGAAAATCAAAATTTTTGCAACTTAATAGACGAAATACCTCTAGCTCTCACACAATTAAATAAACAACAAGAATTAGACGAGGAATGTAAAATCATTATTCACAGCATTAACAAGGGCGAAAATAATTTAAGTTTTTTCATGAAAAATGACATATTGATGCACCGTAACTCAAAGGGAAAAAGCAAAATATATTTACCTCAAAAACTTTTCAACCTGATCTTCACATTTTACCACAACACCATATTCGGAGGCCATTTTGGAATTTTAAGGACCACAGCAAGAATAGAAGAATATTTTTACCATCCAAAATTAAAGGACTTCATCAAAACCCGAGTCAGAGCCTGTAAAATCTGTATGATGAGGAAAAGCACTCAACGCAAATTTGAGGGAAAATTAATATCTACACCAGTTGAAAAAGCCATGAACACAATCTATTTAGACCTATTAGGCCCATTACCTCGTTCAAAAAAAGGAAACATATATATTTTAGGAGTATTAGATGCTTACACTAGATATACCTGGCTATATCCTTTAAGGGAAAGCACATCCAAAGCCATAATTGAAAAATTAAAAGAAATATTTGCAAATTTTTCCATACCTACAACCATAGTGATAGACAACGCAAGTTACTTCATTTCAAAACAATTTAAAGCATTTTTATTCAGGAACTACATTACATTGAGAACTACTCCAGCCTATAGAAGCAGCGCAAACCGTACAGAAAGAATTTTCCGTGATCTTGGAGCTCTATTGAGAAGTTTTTGCCATAACAAACAGACTGAATGGGACACTGAATTGGATATGATCCAAATTAGCATTAACACAGCATATAATTCATCTATAAAAACAAGTAGTTTTAAACTAATGTTTAATCATCAACCCAGCTGCACCTTATCAAATTTGTGGAATTTAAACAGCCTAATATCACCAGAAGTCACCATTCAAGAGAGGCAGGAAAATTTAAGAAAAGCCATAAATAATGCAAGAATAAGTGTCAAACAAAATATGAAGAGGAACAGATATTCGGAAACCAGAACCAAACATCCCTTCAAATTGAACAGTTTAGTGTTTATAAAAACTCATTTTATTAGTAAAAAGGTCAACAAGTTTTCCAAGAAACTAGCCCCTAGGTATATTGGAACCTACAGAATCATCTATTGGCTAAACGATGTTACATGCCTTGTGCAAAAAACTAACGACCCTAGTGATGTGAAAAAAGTCCACATTATTGACTTGAAACTATATCAACCACATGAACAACTAACAACATCATAAAACCATGTATTATGTAAATAGTTATATTATCAAGTGTTATATTATTTAAAGGTTATGTTAATTTATAGGTTATGTGATTTGAAATGTAAAATTCTGCCTGAAACGACTTGAATATGTATACCTGTAAAAACTTGAAAAATTTTGGAGCCTAGCCTGTCAGTGATAAGGATATATCATTGATTTAGTTATGTTATATTGAAATGTATTATATAGGAGTTGTTTAATTTGTTAGATATTAAGTTCATGAATTTAGAAAAGTGATGTTAAATGAATAGGAAAACTCAGATTCCACCAAAACACGAAACAGTATGATTGCGCAGTATGTTTGTGGTACGCTAGTTGTATAAATGGGAAACGCAAGGTTGTATGACTGATTTGAATGCTAGACGTGTGAATTTTAGTTATAAGGAACACGAACACGATGCACTACACTTGACACACACTAATAAACACACTGAAAACACATAACACACGCAAAAACCACACTTAATTAAACTATTTAACATAAAACGGCACACTAAAAGAAGGACATTGAACAAAATGGTGGAAATCTTGGGCAAATCTTGAACGCAAAATCACTTTGACCAATGTAAATTCGCAACATTTTGAGTTTTGAGAAAGTTATATTGTGATTATAACTGAGTTTTTTTTTGTTTTGTAAGCACAATAACCTGCAAATAATGTATTTTCATGTTAATTTAAGTATTTTATCATTTATAAAAAGCTATTTTAGTTTTTGTAAAGTCATATTTGATGAGGAGTTTCATTTGTAAATAGATCGGACAGTGCAAATTATGTTTTTAGAGGATGGCATTCCTGCAAGTTAGTTCTCCGTAGCGTGCTGCTCTCAAGCGGCAAAACTTGTAACTATTACGACCTTCTATTTACTGCAGCACATTGTAACGCTTGTAGATTGTACAGAAAATTGATTATTTTGAATTGTGTTAAGTATAGGAATTGTAACTTGAATTTTGTTGTATGTAAATTTTTAAAAATAGTGAAATTTAAAAGGCACTGGGATATTTTGTACTGATTTTTGTTATGGAAATTTAATTATTTTGTATAAACATTATTATAGATAGAGCAAATTCAAATTAAATTCAAATGTATATTAAAAATCATATTATTACTTTATTATTAGCTAATTAATTATAAACATTTCATTTTACCTGTTGGCAGCACTGTAGAAACAGCTGATGTATTTTTAAATTAAGACCAATTAGGATAATTAAGATCATTAGATGGCTGATTCCCAACTAGAAAACTGTACCCGTGAAATAACGGGTTTATCTACTTTTCTGTACTACAAAGGGATCAGCCAATAATCAACCAAACTGTAAGCCTTAGATACTGATATAGTATATTTAATTAAGGTTCATTTTTAACAGTATTTCAAGAAGTATTAATCAATCAAATAAAAGTGTCTTTTATACTACAATGAACATGTTATCAAATCAGTTACCCGACTTACTATGCTTGTAGTCTTGCATACCATCTGATGGACACTGGAATATATAGGCTACAATTCACCACAAGTTATAAGCGGTTGTTCAGTTATTCTAAATTAAATGTATATAAGTGCAGCACCTCTGAAATTGGCAAATCTGTGTAGGGGGTGTTGTACATTCTATATAAACTAGGTGTACGCTCATTCTTCCCGTAAGAGGATGAACGAAGACTGAATTTTTAAAGATATGTAGGCAGGTACTGGATTGGTAACACTCTTCTGTTATCCGTTTTAACTCCACAACAGCAAGAACAGATAATTAATAAACCAAACATTTTACTAATGGAATGGTAACACCATTCCCATATCCGTTTTAACTACACAACGGCAAGAACAGATAATTTAGGCCTAATGTAAATAAAAAATACTACTGACTACTGGAGTGGTAACACCCTTCTCATATCCGTTTTAACACGACAGTACCTGGGGGGCCCAGCTTTGCTCGGGGGAGGGCCAGTCAGTCAGTTTAGATGACTTGGAGTAATATTTCATCACTTTCCCCTACTGATAATCAGATTTGTATAACTCCTTTGCCTCTTTTCTACATTTTTAAGGTTCCTCCAGTTGTTATTTATAGCTCAATGTCCCTTTCATTTATTTTACTACTCTATATATATAATCTTCACTCAAATCTTTTAATCTCTGTTCTCAGGAAACCATATGTTAATAATCATAAAAAACATGAGTATTACTTTGACAGTTCCCTGGTTGATTATGAACAGCTGATAAAATTCTTTTGTGTTGATTTAAAACTCCATAAGCCCAGTGTTAATTTTTTTAACCTATCATTTTAGTTTTTTTTACATCATTTGATATTTCCTGGGAATGAGGCCTGTCTAGAACTTATTTATCCCAGAAATTAGTTATTTTGAACATTTGAAGGAAATCGTTGGAGCCGTTTTTGAGATCAGTGTCGCAAGCAAGCAAACATACAAGCAAACCTTACTCATATTAGAGTATATGATACCTGGGGGCCGAACTTTGCTCGGGGGAAGGCCAGTCAGTTTGTTTAGATGACTTGGATCATATTTCATCACTTCCCCCTACTGATAATCAGATTTGTATAACTCATTTGCCTCTTTTCTACATTTTTAAGGTCACTCCAGTTGTTATTTATAGCTCAATATCCCTTTGATTTATTTTACTACTCTATATATGTAATCTTCTCTCAAATCTTTTAATCTCTGCTCTCAGGAAACCACATGTTAATAATCATAAACAACATGAGTTCCATGTGGTTCCATAAAATCAGATAATAAATCCTTTGAATGAAGATTACATGTAGAGTGGTCATATCCAGAATGACTCAAAGGTGCATTATAATAACAACTGTTGTGACCTCAAAAATACTCGTTAGTAGGGTACATGGTGAAAAACAACTCCAAGTCATAAACAAGATTGACCTTTCCCTAGCAAAGCTCAGCCCCAGGTAGTACTTAAACTATATGAGTATAACTTTGAGAGTTCGCTGAAAGATTTTGAACAGCTGTTATGACTCTTTTGCTTTTATTTTAATCTCCAAAAGCCCAATGTGATTTTTTTCAATTTTCCATAGCGGCTTTTTACATTATTTGATTTTTTTTGGGATGGGACATGTCTAGAACTTATTTTTAACCCAGATATCAGGTTTTACAACACAAGTAGTTGGAAGGACACATTAGTTATTTTTCAAGAAAATCGTTGGAGCCGTTTTTGAGATAAGAGTTGCAAGCAATCAACCAAGCAAGCGAGCATGCAAACCTTACTCATATTATAGTGTAGGATAGGATTGAGTCAAAATAATTCAGCATTTGTATTGATTGACTATAACATATTTTTACTCTTAGGCACATAGAATGTACACGAGACAGGGACAATGATTCTGGATTCTAGCATGTTTGAAGTTCTGCATACAGACGGCCAGGGCTGAATTTAGGTCTGTACAGGCTCTGGTCTACACCCTAAATGCAAGTGCGGGCCCTTACCAGCCCGGTCAACTTTCCTGTTTGATTTATATAATATAACCTACGCTTATATCAGGCTCTACAGATGGCGTTGTGCAATTACTTAAATTTGAAATTGCTAAAATCCGTATTGCTGCCTAGTGTATATTAACGTTGTCATGGCAAGATATTATTAAGTGATTTTCATTATCTAAATACATAAAACAAAGTCGGGATTGTATGTTAGTTATTTAGTGTCATAAAACAGCTGTTATAAGGATGATATCTAAACATACTTGAAAAGCATATAAATATATGTTTATTATAGAAATAATAAATCTATTTGAATAGCAACTCATTTTCAATACCGAAGCAAGCTCTATATAAACATAGGCAAGTGAGCGTAGCTAACGAGCTCATCTTGAAAAAGAACGAGAATCTTTGACATAAAACAAATTCAGTGACATTAGGACAGAATAATGACTGTCTGACCAGCTAGTAGTACTCAACCCGAACGCTGACCCGAACTCCCGAACGCTTACCCAAGGATAATCTTTCCTCCATAAATTTAACAAGGCAACTTTTAAAGCCAGCGAGGCGGAGCTCTAAACAACAATTTTTTGTATAATTGAAAATTTTCTAAAATTACTAAAAAAGGCGTAAATAATAACATAGAAAATTTTCCTGTGCGGTGGAGGTCTATGGTTGAGTAGGGCGGCGTATCAAACGTGGGGACATCTTTCAGGAGATGCTGCTTTAACAAAATAAATCCAACGAATCATACCTTAAAATTAAAAGTTGGGAGTGATAGTAAAGGCAGAGCCCTGAGGGAAGAACAAAGAGGTATCCGTAATATTGTGGTACCCAACAACGTAGTATATAGGTCTGGAGCAGTTTTGAGGAGCCGCTTTCGAAATCTTTGGATTTTTTATTTGGTGGTTTATATTAGGTTTCTAATAAAATATACCACCTGACTTTTTAGAAAAATTTGGGTTCAGAAATTACAGGGCTTAGAGATCCCAAACTTCAGTTTTTTTACCTTTCTTAGTACCATAAACTTTAAATATTTTTAGCAGGTTTCAACAGTTTTATCTCATTGCCATAAAAAGCTCTTTAAAAAAAAGAAAAATTAGTACTCCAATCCACACACGGTTAAATTAGTATTTCGTTAGTAGGCTATTCGGCTAATGGTTGTGGAGAATATTTCAATTTCCATTCAGCAGTAAACTAAGTATACTGTCCGATATTATTCTTTAAGAAATAAAAAAAACATATATCTCTTGTATACTGATTAATTTTATTAAAACTTGGTGTGTTAGCATTGACCAATAGAGAATATTCGTCCTAGGACAACCTTAAAACTGGTCTATACCAGTTTGGATGCTGACATTGGGTACAGCAAATTAAATTGTCATTACATATGAAGTTTTTTGGATGTCCATTATGACAAACTTCCCTTTCACCTTTGGTCCCTCCACTTGCAGCGGCTCGGGGCGGAAACTCAGGGGTTGGTCCCCAACCTGAGAATGTATGGTCCCTGGCTGTTGTACATGGATACCCCATCCGTTGAGTTGGCCAGTTGGAGGGCAGAGCGGGTTCACATTGAGCCTGATCACAGCTGTCACAAGGCACGGGAGTTGGTTCTCTGAAAGGCCAATTTGGCTGCCTGTCCCATCCCACCCTTTCCTTTCCTGCTATATCCTAACCATCTGGTAACCTGCGCAAAATTCCCGCTTTTGGAAAACGTGCCTATAGCAGCTATGCTGGGGTTTCCTAATCTAGCAACAATGAATAGAGAATATGCGGAATACGTTTCTATATAACCCTGGAGGGTGAGGTGGAGCAATTAACCTCTTAAAACCACTGTGTGTACCTAGCAAATTAGAATAAACTGATTGCGTTTATTTGGTCACAGGTCTTAGCTCCTGTTCACGCTTTTTTATTACTCGGCCAGTGACTAATATATTTTTGGCACCGGATGGTTTTCGACGAGTTTTAAATATATAACCTGAGGGAAAAGTTGCCAATTATTATTAGACCTATTAATTTCCAGCTCCAAAATCAGGGGGTTGAACATACAGAAATATACTTGTTTTAAACCCATTTAATGTATTAAATGTATTCAATGATTTATTTATATAACAGCATAACAGTATCTTATAAAATTCATACCTTAAATTTAAAAATGTTTACATCATAAATATATGTTAGTTTGAATTTAAATACACAAGCTACTGAAATCGCAGCACGAGAGATTTAAAAGCAAAATCCAACATCTACATTAATGACAATTTTTCAGGAGGGCAATCTATCTACATCGTAATTAGTTGAACAATGTAGACGGTTGGGATTACGGAGTTTTGGACATCTTGATTGTTTATGAAAACAATATTAACCACAGAAAATGCAAACAAATATAAACTGTAACCAGACTATTTTACTGACCGGTAGATTAAAAAACTTTAATCCCATGTCATTAGGTGACATTGAGGCTTATTTGGTACATTACATGTAATAAAGATAGTTTGCACGTATGATCGTTTAGTAAGTCTGCCATCAAGTAATTTGTTCACAATGTAAAGAAACTACTATAGGTCTACAACACGCTTGATTATCAATCACAGTCAGTCGTGTTACAGAGTTATACTGTCCCAGTAATTCAAAAATTCCAAAACCTATTGTATTAATTTATCATCACTAGTCCAAACACTGAGCTTTTACATCGAAGTTTTCCAGTAAAAAATAAATTGATAATAAATCTAAATAGATACAAGCATTGTTTTAAACACGACAAAACACTATTAATTTACATAACACTCACATTTTAAACTATTTCGAAATACAAAAAAATTGATGGAACAAAACATAACCAAATCCATAGTTGTACTATGTTTACATTTGAGTGATTTATAAACAAATATGCAGTGTTTCCACTCTACGGTAAAAATATGCCACGCACTGATACAAAAAATCCTACTTTATCCCAGACTCTCCCTTATAGTATCCCTCGTCATATCCCACACTTTCCCACTGATTTGTTAAACATTGCAACACAATTAATGTTAAATATTATATGATTATTGAATAATGTATTAGTACAAAATTTATACCGTTAGATAGAGCTTATTTAGATCTACTAATTACTTATAGGTATTTTACATTTTAGTACCTCAAAGGATTTTGAGCAATGCGACATAGGTTAAATGATACGGTGAATTAACTAAATTAAATAATTTATTTACGTGAGAGGTACTAATATTTTTAATGGTAGTACTAAAGAGTGCGAAGTAGGTACTAAATAATGGCAAATAGTTTGCTTGTTAATTCCAACATGGCTCGGCCAGCGAAATTGACATGATTCAGTGTTCGTTCTGTGACGTTTATAAAATCATAATAGGTGCGGACAGCGAGGTTAAAAAATGGGAAACCCCGCAACTGCCAGTGCGGCGAGAAAATCCACTAGAAGTGCTACTGCTAAGGTGCTCTGGTCGTAAGTTGTAAGCAAACTAGCAGACGTAATGCCGATTTCAAAAAAATCCCACTTTATCCCTCAATCCCATTTTATCCCACAAGCAGTCAAAATATCCCATATAGGGGATAAAAATCCCTCAAGTGAAACACAGATAAATCCCAGCTGACATTTTAAAGACAACCATAGTCAATAGCTTACTACGAAAACCAATTCAACTACTGAATATCAAACATTAAAATTAGTTTTAATAATTATTAATAATCCAAAATAAAATACAAATGCTGTGTTAAAACATCCCTTTGGTATCCCAAATGACTCCTTCAAAATTTCATTAAGAAATGTTTTATAGTTATTTAGTATTTCGATAAAACACCCACACACACACACACACACACACCCACACACGGCCACTGAAACTTCTTCATCAATACAGTGATTCACTTCGTTCATCAATAATTTTACTTAAATTCGAATATATATATATATAAATAAATAAATAAATAAATAAATATATATATATATATATATAGTAAATATACCAACTAATTTGTTTAATTTCTTTGAGTTAGCGGGATTTACACTTACACAAGTATATCTACTTCTCAATTTGGCAAAAGTAACTAACTACATCTTGGGTACGTGTGAATACTGCTAGTTTGTCTAGTATTAAGATTATTAAGTTACGGCCGATCTAAAAAACTAATTATGATATGTAATATAAATGTTTATATAGTGAAGACTGTAGGGTTGTTTCGGAATGTAGGAAAAATGAGACCTTAAGGGGCACAACCAGAGATAAATTACATCCAGATTCTTATCCAAGCTACTATAATGAACCCCAATTTGTTTCCTTCCTCAGTTTTGAGAATAACTGCTAAAAGAGTTTGTTGAGAATTTCCTTTAATTGACTTTAAACCAAAAGCATTTTGAAGAATCTGTAAATTTGTACACATAATTAGACTTTGATAAGAGTTGAATAGGCAGTTAATGAGTTCTACAAATGCAAATTAAATGTATTTGGTGTTACCTCAGAAAACTGAAATATTATAGAAGGCTCACTGGAATAAGAAGGGTTGCGATCCCTTGACAGTGCCACGAGTCGGGTCGACGGGAGGGGAGGGAGAGGATGGAGTGGGGAATAAGTCGGATCGCCGAGAGGGAGGGAGAGGATGGAATGGGGAATAAGTCGGATCGCCGAGAGGGGAGGGAGAGGATGGAGTGGGGAATGAGTTGGGTCGCCGGGAGGGGAGGGAGAGGATGGTGTGGGGAATAAGATGGGTCACCGAGAGGGAAGGGAGAGGATGGAGTGGGGAATAAGTCGGGTCTCCGAGAGGGGAGGGAGAGGATGGAGTGGGGAATAAGTCGGATCGCCGAGAGGGGAGGGAGAGGATGGAGTGGGGAATAAGTTGGGTCGCCGGGAGGGGAGGGAGAGGGTGGAATGGGGAATAAGTCGGGTCGCCGAGAGGGAAGGGAGAGGATGGAATGGGGAATAAGTCAGGTCGCCGAGAGGGGAGGAAGAGGATGGAGTGGGGAATAAGTTGGGTCGCCGGGAGGGGAGGGAGAAGATGGAGTGGGGAATAAGTCGGGTCGCCAAGAGGGAAGGGAGAGGATGGAATGGGGAATAAGTCGGGTCGCCGAGAGGGGAGGGAGAGGATGGAGTGGGGAATAAGTTGGGTCGCCGAGAGGGGAGGGAGAGGATGGAGTGGGGAATAAGTCGGATCGCCGAGAGGGAAGGGAGAGGATGGAATGAGGAATAAGTCGGGTCGCCGAGAGGGGAGGGAGAGGATGGAGTGGGGAATAAGTTGGGTCGCCGGGAGGGGAGGGAGAGGATGGAGTGGGGAATAAGTTGGGTCGCCGAGAGGGGAGGGAGAGGATGGAGTGGGGAATAAGTTGGGTCGCCGGGAGGGGAGGGAGAGGATGGAATGGGGAATAAGTCGGGTCGCCGAGAGGGAAGGGAGAGGATGGAATGGGGAATAAGTCAGGTCGCCGAGAGGGGAGGAAGAGGATGGAGTGGGGAATAAGTTGGGTCGCCGGGAGGGGAGGGAGAAGATGGAGTGGGGAATAAGTCAGGTCGCCGAGAGGGGAGGAAGAGGATGGAGTGGGGAATAAGTTGGGTCGCCGGGAGGGGAGGGAGAAGATGGAGTGGGGAATAAGTCGGGTCGCCAAGAGGGAAGGGAGAGGATGGAATGGGGAATAAGTCGGGTCGCCGAGAGGGGTGGGAGAGGATGGAGTGGGGAATAAGTTGGGTCGCCGAGAGGGGAGGGAGAGGATGGAGTGGGGAATAAGTCGGATCGCCAAGAGGGAAGGGAGAGGATGGAATGAGGAATAAGTCGGGTCGCCGAGAGGGGAGGGAGAGGATGGAGTGGGGAATAAGTTGGGTCGCCGGGCGGGGAGGGAGAGGATGGAGTGGGGAATAAGTCGGGTCGCCGAGAGGGGAGGGAGAGGATGGAGTGGGGAATAAGATGGGTCACCGAGAGGGAAGGGAGAGGATGGAGTGGGGAATAAGACGGGTCGCCGGGAGGGGAGGGAGCGGATGGAGTGGGGAATAAGTCAGGTCGCCGAGAGGGGAGGGAAAGGATGGATTGGGGAATAAGTCGGTTCGCCGAGAGGAGAGGGAGAGGATGGAGTGGGGAATAAGTCGGGTCGCCAAGAGGGGAGGGAGCGGATGGAGTGGGGAATAAGTTGGGTCGCCGAGAGGGGAGGGTGAGGATGAAGTGGGGAATAAGTCTGGTCGCCGGGAGGGGAGGTAGGGGAGGGAGCGGATGGAGTGGGGGATAAGTCGGGTTGCCGAGAGGGGAAGCTGCCGGTGACCAAACTTACCGTTTTAAACGGAAATGCCGTTACAAACGGTAGAGGTATTGTTTAAGTTTTCTCTTGTATTACTTTAACATGAAGTATTTGTTTTACGTCATTGTGTAAGTAAAATTGTTGTTGAAAAAGAACTGTCTGATTTCAGCAACTATAGAAAGCCCTGCCCAGTTAAATAAAAAGAAATACACTGTTTTATTTTATACATTTGTATTCAGAAAATGCTCACGTTTCACTCGGGTTCACTTCAAACTTCATTTCCTACTGTTGAGCATGTTTTGTTTACCAAGAACATGTTCCCGATAAGCTTCCACGATGCTTCAAGTATACCCAAGTGGACGCTCGTGTTTTATGGAAGGTGTGTGGGCAAGATAAGCTCGATTTATTAACCTCAAAACTCAGACTTAATCCCTCCTTTTTTTAACGACACGTAGATAGTGGCCAATGCTGACAAGATCCGTGATATTGACCATTTACATAAAATAATCACGTCATAAATTACGTTAGGTAGTCAGCCCCCCTGCTGTGATGGTAATACCTGGCGAGGAGTGAAACATAGTTTTGGCTAGTGTTAAGTTTTAATCGATTGTAACTTGAAGAAATTATTATTATAATTATTTAGTCTAAAAAATGATTTTTCATTTCCAGTAATTTAATGCACAATAAAATACTCAGGTTTGCTGCAGCAAGGAACAGAATATATTAAGTTTTAATGCAAATATCAACAGACCACAAGCAGGTGAAGCCACATACCAAGTTTCATCCGTATCCATTAATAAATAAGCAACTTATACAATTTTAATTATTCTCCATAAGAATAACACGGGGGCTGAGTACGCAGGTTTGCTGCAACAAGGAACACAAATTATGGCTTTTTATACAAATATCAATGTAACTCAACTAGGTGAAGCTACATGCCAAGTTATATTAATTTACGTTCATAATTAAATGAGGCATAACATTTTTCTTATTCTCCATAAGAATAACATTGGGGCTGAGTACGCAGGTTTGCTGCTACGGGAACCATCGTGGCAAAATTTTGTTTTTTTGAACAATTATCAATAGACCACAACGAAATGAAGCCATTTAATATATATATATATATATATATATATATATATATATATATATATATGTGTGTGTGTGTGTGTGTGTGTGTGTGTGTGTGTGTGTGTGTGTCTGTGAGTCCGTAGGCACGATAACTTTCGTAAAAATGGTCCGATTTTGATTAAATTTGGTACAAACGTGTAAAGCAACATTTATGACTTTAAGTTCGAAAACCAGATCGCTTTAACCGAAGGGGTATTCTAGGGGGGTTTTGTAACATATATATAAATATATATATATATACTGTATATACTGTATACACTGTATACTGTATATACTATATACTATATACAGTATTGACCGAATGGTGTTTTTGGCATCTGGGGACCTCAATATGAAAAGTTATCATGGTCCCGGGCCTAGGTCCTACCATGCCGACTACGGTAATAGCTTCTTCTCTATAGGGGAAATTCGCTAAAAAACGTAACAAAATAAACTGCTTTTTCTATGAAGTTTAATCACTGATTTCATGTGAATCGTCCACTACCGATCGTTGCCGTCGCTGGCACTGTCCCGGTGCTGTCTTTAATTCAAGACTATCCCTGTACCAACAGATTTAATTTAATTCTTATTATTTACCTCATCATTATCATCATCATCATCATCATCATCATCGCCTTTCTCACATGAATAACATTTCTCATCAGAAATAAACGAGTATGAAGTTTATTCCTAACTTTGAGGCTGCCTGCAGGCTAAACTAAGCATTTTGAGAACGGTGGGATAGCCTCCGGATCATTAAATTAAGCAAAATATAGGTTTACATAATTAAGCCTAGGTAACATAAACCTATATTTTGCATTTTAAGAAACAATATGAAGAATAAAATACCCCCCGTCGCAGCAAACCTGCGTAATCAGCGAATTTCCAATGCATTGATATGTTTCTCACTAGTACATAAAGCCACTCACCAATTTTGACAAAAATACATTCATAAATAAGTGATTTATTACATTTTATTTATTCCCCATAAGAATAACATTAGGACTGAGTACGCAGGTTTGCTGCAACGAGGAAGATAAGAAATGAGTTTTTATGCAATTATCAATATAACTGAACCAGGTGAAGCTACTTACCATGTTTTATTAATTTATGTTCATAATTAAGGGAGATATAAAACTTTACTTATTCTCCATAAGAATAACATTAGGGCTGAGTATGCAGGTTAGCTGCTACGGGGACAATCAACAAAACATTTATTTTTTGTGCAATTATCAATATACCAGTACAACATGAAGCCACATACCAAATTTCATCAATATACATTCATAAATAATCAAGATATCAAATTTTATTTATTCTCCATAAGGATAACATTGGACAACGTACTGTGTTTAGCACTTTGAATATCTCTGCAACGGTTTGACGTAGAATCACAATTTAAACACCAAAATGATTGTTTTGTGGAGCTGAAGTGATTGGTAAAAGAAAATGTGAAGTTTAAAGTAAAATTAACTGAGGAAAAGCCAAAAACCTTTTTCCCATAAGATTAACATGGAAGATTTTATGAGCATGTTTTTTGGATTTTTTCCGCAACCACTTAACCTGTTAATAATTCAAAATACCATATTATTTGTTTTTGTAAGCTCTATAACATGGTCTAAACCAAAATTAAGTGTTTTAAAAATTTTAGGGTAAAAAATGCAAAAAACTGATTTTTGGAAAATTTAAAACCCCCATAAACCCCCCTTCCCATGGTCCGATTTTTCTGGTTTTCGAACTTAAAGTCATAAATGTCAGTTTACACATTTGAGCCAAATTTCATCGAAATCGGACGTTTTTTACTCAAGTTATCGCATTCACGGACACATATATAGATATATATATATATATATATATATATATATATAGATATATATATACATATATATAAATTTGAACGAATAGTGTTTTGGACATCTGGGGACATCAAAACAAAAAGTTATCATGGTCTCGGGCTTAAGTCTTACCATGAGACCTACGGTAATAGCTTCTTCCCTATAGGGGAAATTCGCTAAAATTGTTTTCTCTTGTCTTTTCCAAAAAATTTCTCGCTGACAAAACTTGACTGACCAAATAATAATAAAAAAATCCTCACAGACCAACTTTTTTATGTCTAAATTCAAAACAAAAACTCGATCTCCTTAGTTTTTAATTTTTGAAGTCATTAAAATATTTTATTTTTTACTCCAACCTAACCCATTGCTGTTGACATACTGTTTTATTCAATTTCATAAAAAACCATGGTTGTATCTTAGCACTAACTGTACGTTTAGACGGTTGTAATGAGACGCGGCGAATTAAAATTAGTTCCAGTAGCAGCCAGTGGCTGAGCCGTTTAAGCCTCTGAGTGGTGGGGGACCGGCTTCAACTACAGCAATGTATAGTGGATAGGGATTGCCAGTCTATGTTATTCTTTGGTCGCTGGTATTTATAAGTGTTAAAACTTAGGAAAGCCACAATGAGGTTTGTTAAGGTTTATAAATTATTAAGTACATTAATTTGAGTTGTTTTCATATAAATAAATAAATAACAACATTATACAACTGTTGCTGCCTTTGTGATTTAGCATAAGCTGCATTATAAGTAAAGCTAGATTTTTTTGTGATATAGAAAAAAATAGTTAACGTAAATTAAAACTGATTTAAAATATATTCATCAAAACTTGTATGTGTTCAGATAGAAAATATTAAGAAGGAGAGCTATTGAGGCGTGAAGCATTTGTGTGGGGGGGGTATTAAAGAATGAGGAATTGTTTATAACTTTAGCCTATTAAATGCATTTGTTTTAAAGGGTTGGATAAGATAAAAGCTTGTTCATGATTCATTAAATTAATAGCCACCCAGTATATGGTGTTTTATTATATTTATTTAAAAACTCATATCAAAAATAAATTTACTTTTTTTTGGGTGTTTAATGCTTGTCGTTTAGACTTTCGTCACCTACATTTACTCACTAGCTTACATCAGTAATAAAGGTTTCATTATAAACAAGCTTACAAATAAACTAATAACCATCGTTCGATAACATAAACTACAAATAACATATTTTATTATTTCAATCTAAATATTTCTAATTGCATTGCAGTTGTATAATTCTGTTAGGACAGCAGGTAACTTTGGTCAAAATCTGATTTAAAACTTTTCTCTATTAGAATTTGTGTTGTCAGAGACAAATACTTCCTTAAAATTAGCAATTAGCATTGTTTTCTACAGTAAAATACAATTTAGATAACAAGTCAATAGAGCTAAAGAAAAATAATAAATAAAAATCGATGAAGCGAAAGAAAACTAATTTAGATTTATTATAAAGTTGTCCCGGGAGGCCCGAGCTATGCTGGTTGATGTTTGATTGGTTGTTTAGGGGAAAAAAGAATCAATAGATAAACTATTTAGTTTACAATAAATATATACAAATATGATTCTTTTGTATTTGTCCACTCCACGTGCTAATTTCGATCTAGTCACTGTTTCCAATAAATCATTTGTTGATACTTTACCGTGTATAAGAGTTATATACTTTGACCGTTCGCTGGTAGATAATTAGCAACTTTTATTATTCTTTTGTTTTGATTTAAAATTCCATAAGTCCACTCCAACATTTAATATTTTCAAATTCATTATTTAGACAAATTTGATTTTTTCTCCAACATACCAAAAGACCAACTGGCATTCCTCGTATTAGAGTATAGGATAAGATAAGTAAAACACTGTACTTTTAAAGTAATACAATAATAACACGTTAATCGTTAAGAAGTTTTAAAATGTGTGATATTTATCACAGTATAACAAACAACATAACGAGTAAGGCGAGTGACAAATTACTCTTAGATGCTTCAGCGCCGCTTTAATAAAATCTACGAGTTTGTTTAATTTCGCAGTGTTGTAATTAATTGCTCAACAAATTAACAGTGATATTTTAGTATTACTTCAACGGAATGGCCATTTATTTCATCCAAAAGTAAGAAAGTATTGAAATACATACGGTGAATGTTTTATAAGATTTAATCGTCTATACAATTTTAAAGATTTAGTCCATTTGTATTTCTTCCACGAATGTTTAAAGTAAATGTTTAAACTAAACAAAGCATGTGCTTACAGGCAATTACATTTTTTATAAATTACTGCATTCAATTTATAATTAAAATCTTATTCTCTTTCTCTATTAGTATGAGTAAGATTTGTGTGCTTGATTGGTTTCAACTCATATCAAAAATTAGCAAAAAGCACAAACGTGGGGAACCAGCTTTTACTAGGCAAATTGAAGAAAATTTACTTTGTCCGAGCAAAGCTCGGCCCCCAGGGACACTATAGTTAAAACTGAGTAAAAAATAAGCTCTTTTGCAGAAACAGATATGATGTATTGAAAATAATAGCATTTTATACTTCTGAGTGGGGTTTAAAGTTTTTAAAAGTTGGTTTTTAACTGCAATCAGTAGAAATAAAATTCACACGACGTTGTTAAATGTTCACGAGGTTATATTAGCTTTTAGTTTAAGCCAACGGCTCTGACATCAAAGAACACTGAAAGTGGTTTAGTTTTGGTCTTTTATAAGTCTTGGGGATGGCTGCTTCTATTGGATTTAGTTACTTTTTTACTTTGGCAAAAGTACTCGTTTCAAGGTAGGACAACTAGTCTAGCGATTTAATGAAGCACACTATTGCATACTTCTTGGTAGGTATAAGCCGAATACTGAAATTTATCGATATTCGGTCAGGAAAGTTTTACGTAATTCACGTTATGAGTGATAAAAACGGACATTGGTGTTGGTGCACGAATAGATAGAATATAAGGTCCTACCTTCTTCCCCATAATATGTAAGAATCATAAGCCCACCTCCACACGTTCCTATTCTTAGTAAAGCAGACCAAATGTAGAATTGAAAAATTGCGAACAACCTTGAACCCGGTTGCTTATCGGCCAGCCAACCAATGGGAATTTAGTCCTGGAATTGTTTGTACTATCGATTTCGCGGGTTTATTTTTCGGATGATTTGATCGATTGCTAAATATTGCAAAATTTCCCAACAACTTTGAAAACGCTTCCTTATCGGCCAGCCTCCAATGGGAATTTAGTCCTGGAATTGTTTGTACTATCGATAGATCGGTTTTATTTATCGGATGTTTTGATCGATTGCTCAATATTGCAAAATTGCCAACAACCTTGAACACGGTTGCTTATCGGCCAGCCACCAATGGGAAATTAGTCCTGAATTGTTTATACTATCGATTGATGGGTTTTATCTATCGGATGATTTGATCGATTGCTAAATATTGCAAAATTTTCCAACAAATTTGAAAACGGCTGCTTATCGGTCAGCCACCAATGGGAATTTAGTTATGAAATTGTACCATCGATTAATTGGTTTGATTTATCGGATGGTTTGATTGATTGCTCGATATCTCGATCGATAGGCAGTGACTATCTATATCGATATACCAAGTCAGTTTAGCAGAGCAACAAACATTAATGAGTAGTTGACCAGTCTCTCACCTTGTCATAGTCGCGCTATGGTGGGATAAGGGGCTAGAGGGGGAAAGAAGGAGGGGGAACACAGTAGTGGTGAATTACGGGTTTAACATCACTTCCGGCGCTTTTTCCCCATGTTATTCTTATGGGGAGCCGTTTTTGCACCGACGCCAGCTCCCGCCTATAGAGCTCCCGCGCGTTGGCCTGTACTAATGTCCAACCCTTGCCTATATTAAATATATTGTCCCCATCCCCATCCCTCCTCTATATTTTTAAAAATTAATTTTCAAATTCAGGCTAAAAAACTATCTTTGGTGTTTACTGTCCGATTTGTCTGCAATTTGGATATGTTATTGTCCTAGGCAAGTGTTTTAATAAATTTCACTTACATTTCCCAAATTCACTATTACGGTTGAATTAAAAAATATTTTTGAAAATACTGTAGTGCCAATTGCCAACTTCTTTATTTACTGCCCGATTTGTCTGCAATTTGGATATGTTATTGTCCTAGGCAAGTGTTTTAATAAATTTCACTTACATTTCCCAAATTCACTATTACAGTCAAATTAAAAATATTTTGGAAAAATACTGCCAATTGCCAACTTCTTTATTAACTGTCCGATTTGTCTGCAATTTGGATATGTTATTGTCCTAGGCAAGTGTTTTAATAAATTCCACTTACATTTCCCAAATTCACTATAACGGTCAAATTAAAAAATATTTTTGAAAAATACTGCCAATTGCCACCTTCTTTATTAACTGTCCGATTTCTTTAAAATTTGGATATGTGATTGTTCTAGGCAAGTGTTTTAATAAAATCCACCTACATTTCCCAAATTCACTATTACGGTCAAATTAAATAATATTTTTGAAAAATACTGCCAATTGCCACCTTCTTTATTAACTGTCCGATTTGTCTTCAATTTGGATATGTTATTGTCGTAGGCAAGTGTTTTAATAAATTACACTTACATTTCCCAAATTCACTATTACAGTCAAATTAAAAATTATTTTTGAAAAATACTGCCAATTGCCACCTTCTTTATTAAATGTCCGATTTGTCTTCAATTTGGATATGTTATTGTCCTAGGCAAGTGTTTTAATAAAATCCACTTACATTTCCCAAATTCACTATTACGGTCAAATTAAATAATATTTTTGAAAAATACTGCCAATTGCCACCTTCTTTATTAAATGTCTGATTTGTCTTCAATTTGGATATGTTATTGTCCTAGGCAACTGGTTTAATAAATTCCACTTACATATCCCAAATTCACTATTACAGTCAAATTAAAAATTATTTTTGAAAAATACTGCCAATTGCCAACTTCTTTATTAAATGTCCGATTTGTCTGCAATTTGGATATGTTATTGTCCTAGGCAAGTGTTTTAATAAATTTCACTTACATATCCCAAATTCACCATTACGGTCAAATTAAAAAATATTTTTGAAAAATACTGCCAATTGCCAACTTCTTTATTAAATGTCCGATTTGTCTGCAATTTGGATATGTTATTGTCCTAGGCAAGTGTTTTAATAAATTTCACTTACATATCCCAAATTCACCATTACGGTCAAATTAAAAAATATTTTTGAAAAATACTGCCAATTGCCAACTTCTTTATTAAATGTCCGATTTATCTGCAATTTGGATATGTTATTGTCCTAGGCAAGTGTTTTAATAAATTACACTTACATTTCCCAAATTCACTATTACAGTCAAATTAAAAATTATTTTTGAAAAATACTGCCAATTGCCAACTTCTTTATTAAATGTCCGATTTGTTTAAAATTTAGATATGTTATTGTTGTAGGCTAGTGTATATGCACCATCCACATTTCCCAAATTCACTATTACGGTCAAATTAAAAAATATTTTTGAAAAATACTGCCAATTGTCAACTTCTTTATTTACTGTCCGATTTGTTTAAAATTTGGATATGTTATTGTCCTAGGCAAGTGTATATGCACCATCCACATTTTACAAATATTGCGGTTAAATTTTAAAAAATTTGGAAAAATACTGCCAATTGGCAACTTCTTTATTTATGGTCTGATTTGTTTAAAATTTATGTCATTATTCTAGGCTAGTGTATATGTACCATCCACATTTGACAAATTAACTATAATGGTCAAATTTAAAAAATATTTTGAAAAATATACTAACAATTTCAAACTTCTTTATTTACTGTCTGATTTATTTTCGGATATGTTAAAGCTCTTATATAGGTAACAAGACCACACTACCACACGTTCCACTACCCCCTATAATACAGTATTTTGCTGTAATCCCAAAACTGACTTTGCTGTTTATTGTCCGATTTGCCTACACTTTGGATGTTGTCCTAAGCATTTATTGTCTGATTTATTTTTGGATATGTTATAGCCCCCAACTATTATATCTAAAATTACAATATTATTTCCACCTATAATACTGTTGTTTGTTTTGCCGCAACCTAAAAACTAACATTGGTATTTGTGTTTTTACAAAACTATATTTTGCGGTTGGATTAAAAAAATAAATACAAGCTTATTATATACATCCAGCTGATAAGTAATATATATCCACAACTATGGTCAGAACAAATTTTGGATATGTTTTAAGCCAGCAAAAATAAATGTTTAAAACCCAAAACAACTACACACAAAACACTAACCTTTCTTTGTGCTTGTTTGGAGTAGTCTTTATTTTATCCAACTTAATTTTAATTTTGTAGTTAAAATCAAACTTCCCACATTCTAGCTCCCTTTCCAGCCAGTGATTGGAGACATAAAGGTTACGAATATTTTCAAACAATATATCTTTTTCTACCCCTATGTTGGACTTGTTTAATAGCGCTTATTAATAATTCCGCACCATATTCCAAATCCTCCAGTCTACTACATTCATTAAATTTAACATTGCCTTTAATATCTTGCATCTCTATGTCTTCTTGTCCATCATCCCACTCATTGTTACGGAAACTTAGGTTTTCTATTTTTGGAATTGCCATAAAATGTTGCGGTTCCGTTAGTGTTAAAGCTTGCAAGTGGCTCGTTGGTAGGTAGATAAATAATGTCCAAATCACCACTGTATGGCAACACGCCTTGCCTATTCTTATTTATCTCTATAAATACAGTTTTACAGACACCTTTAACATAGTATACACCCGTCCATCCTTTTCTGCCAACACTCCCACAAACTTGTTTACTACAAACGCATACACACAATGCTCTAGATCCTCGTCGCAGGAAGTAATCTTTTAATTTATCCTCTCTTTCCCTTCTTTCTTTAGCCAACTGTGCTTTGTATTCCTCCGCAACAGTATTTTCCACATATTCCAATGTCTTCTAATTCCAATTTCCTCTTTTTGGAACAACTCTCTGCTTGGAAAGTGGCTCTATTTCTTTAATAGTGTATTGGGTACAGTTTATTGGTCCGGCTTCTTAAAACGTAGGGAGTAAGGTTAGGACTTTCCACTAAGCCTAATTCTTCTAAATTGATGGAGAAAGGTGTATTTGATGTGCCCCCAGATTTGATGTAACACTTATGCTTTACACTTATGGCATCCTCCTCTATTACCTCTACATAGTTGGTAAACAGTTAAAGCCAAATGCAGATAGAGCATACTTTATTAACTTTTCCCTTTGTGTACTATCTTTTGGCAGTTGTACTCCAGTTATCTTCCCCCAATATGCATCGTTAAACACTAAACAACAACTGTTTTGTAATTGATTGGCATCTTATGCAGAGGTACAGCATAGAATGGAGCATTTTGAAAGTACCGTTTGTTGTCTTCTATTAGACTTAAACAATCTCTTAAAGGTTCAAACCCTTTACCAAAACCTCTACAATAGATTGTTGCCTCTAACCTTGCCATTCTCTCTAGCTAGTTTAGACGAGAACGTTTCTTTTAGGTTTACAAAGTTTATTATATGGTTTCCTATACTTTTAATTACTCCAGGGCTTGTAATCTGGCATATAAATTTATTATATATTTTTACCCTGCTATTTACATTAAACCATGTTAAACAGTCTTTACTAACATTATCTACAATAACATTATGGGGGTCCATTCGCCCCCCTGGTAGCAAAAGTTTTCTGTAAGATATTGGCACATTTCCTCTTTATTAAATATTCCAACCAAATCTAGTGTTATATCGAAATCCATAAGATAGTACATTTCTTTTTCCAGATCTTGCAGTATCTTTGGAAGATCTTCCAACAAATCCTTAATTTTAACATTTGCAAGCTCAATTTTATAGGGAATTGCTATAGGATCATCATACTTTTGTTTAATTTGGTCAATATCTTTCTTTATTATTTGTAACACACCCTCGCTTTGGGAGAATGGTAGTTTGGCCACAACACCATGTCGAGCTAAAGAGAACTTTTTAAATATTCCTCGTAAGTAGCTATTAAACGAGCCACATATTTCCTTCTTAACTTTAAATTTATTCCGAACATCCCCATCACAATCCGCAACATTGGTTATCTTAACTAACATCCGTTATAGATGTTAAGTTATTTAATTTTGGTTCACCCCCGCAATAGTTTATATTACCTATGTTTGTAAGAAGGTTATTATTACGTAGATTTTCTAATAAAAACCACATACCCAATCTTTCGTTAGTAGGTTTAATACAATTCCCCAATAAATGGCTAACAGAGTACATTTCTTTTATACAAAAAGTAGCGGAAACACGTCAACAGGACAGATTACACTATGGGCATATAGAGACCCACATGCAAATATGGAATACCCACAAATTCGACTAAATAAGTTTATAGTCTCAATATAATTAACATATTAACATTAGTACCCAAATTGTCGAAATTCTATAATTCTATTCTTAGTCCTTGTATTAGGTTTTGTACTATTAAACCCAACACCCCGCGCAGTAGAGTAATATATGTATTTAATACAGATACGCACATTCTACAAGACCCACACATCTGTTGTATAAGCAGCAGAATAGACGTCTCATTGTGTTGTTGTAAAATAAAACATAAATTGTGCTGGATACAACCGGCCAGATATTAGACAGGAAATGTGTTGGAAGTGTATTGCCAAATAGTAAGACAAACACCACATAGTGCAGCATGTAATCAATCCATTACTATTTAGACAAAGGTCAGTATTGGTACAACATCCGATATATTAGCCAAACCCACAATCAAACTTGGAAAACAAACAGTAAAAGATAAATATTATAGTAACAGAAATAGTAAGAGTATAAGGACATAGTAATATTTAAAGTTTATAAAACAACACAAATGCAGAGACACAATAAATAACACACTCCAACACATTTGGACACACCCACAGATACTGGTTTACATCTATTTAACACAACTTTACACGTTCTGTCAACCGACACAAAAAATAGTTTGTAAATTGTGTAAGAAATATATGTAATATAAACAAATTTAACACAATCATAACATTGTCCACAATGTTATGATTGTGTTAAATTTGTTTATATTACATATATTTCTTACACAATTTACAAACTATTTTTTGTGTCGGTTGACAGAACGTGTAAAGTTGTGTTAAATAGATGTAAACCAGTATCTGTGGGTGTGTCCAAATGTGTTGGAGTGTGTTATTTATTGTGTCTCTGCATTTGTGTTGTTTTATAAACTTTAAATATTACTATGTCCTTATACTCTTACTATTTCTGTTACTATAATATTTATCTTTTACTGTACATTGTCCACAATGTTATGATTGTGTTAAATTTGTTTATATTACATATATTTCTTACACAATTTACAAACTATTTTTTGTGTCGGTTGACAGAACGTGTAAAGTTGTGTTAAATAGATGTAAACCAGTATCTGTGGGTGTGTCCAAATGTGTTGGAGTGTGTTATTTATTGTGTCTCTGCATTTGTGTTGTTTTATAAACTTTAAATATTACTATGTCCTTATACTCTTACTATTTCTGTTACTATAATATTTATCTTTTACTGTTTGTTTTCCAAGTTTGATTGTGGGTTTGGCTAATATATCGGATGTTGTACCAATACTGACCTTTGTCTAAATAGTAATGGATTGATTACATGCTGCACTATGTGGTGTTTGTCTTACTATTTGGCAATACACTTCCAACACATTTCCTGTCTAATATCTGGCCGGTTGTATCCAGCACAATTTATGTTTTATTTTACAACAACACAATGAGACGTCTATTCTGCTGCTTATACAACAGATGTGTGGGTCTTGTAGAATGTGCGTATCTGTATTAAATACATATATTACTCTACTGCGCGGGGTGTTGGGTTTAATAGTACAAAACCTAATACAAGGACTAAGAATAGAATTATAGAATTTCGACAATTTGGGTACTAATGTTAATATGTTAATTATATTGAGACTATAAACTTATTTAGTCGAATTTGTGGGTATTCCATATTTGCATGTGGGTCTCTATATGCCCATAGTGTAATCTGTCCTGTTGACGTGTTTCCGCTACTTTTTGTATAAAAGAAATGTACTCTGTTAGCCATTTATTGGGGAATTGTATTAAACCTACTAACGAAAGATTGGGTATGTGGTTTTTATTAGAAAATCTACGTAATAATAACCTTCTTACAAACATAGGTAATATAAACTATTGCGGGGGTGAACCAAAATTAAATAACTTAACATCTATAACGGATGTTAGTTAAGATAACCAATGTTGCGGATTGTGATGGGGATGTTCGGAATAAATTTAAAGTTAAGAAGGAAATATGTGGCTCGTTTAATAGCTACTTACGAGGAATATTTAAAAAGTTCTCTTTAGCTCGACATGGTGTTGTGGCCAAACTACCATTCTCCCAAAGCGAGGGTGTGTTACAAATAATAAAGAAAGATATTGACCAAATTAAACAAAAGTATGATGATCCTATAGCAATTCCCTATAAAATTGAGCTTGCAAATGTTAAAATTAAGGATTTGTTGGAAGATCTTCCAAAGATACTGCAAGATCTGGAAAAAGAAATGTACTATCTTATGGATTTCGATATAACACTAGATTTGGTTGGAATATTTAATAAAGAGGAAATGTGCCAATATCTTACAGAAAACTTTTGCTACCAGGGGGGCGAATGGACCCCCATAATGTTATTGTAGATAATGTTAGTAAAGACTGTTTAACATGGTTTAATGTAAATAGCAGGGTAAAAATATATAATAAATTTATATGCCAGATTACAAGCCCTGGAGTAATTAAAAGTATAGGAAACCATATAATAAACTTTGTAAACCTAAAAGAAACGTTCTCGTCTAAACTAGCTAGAGAGAATGGCAAGGTTAGAGGCAACAATCTATTGTAGAGGTTTTGGTAAAGGGTTTGAACCTTTAAGAGATTGTTTAAGTCTAATAGAAGACAACAAACGGTACTTTCAAAATGCTCCATTCTATGCTGTACCTCTGCATAAGATGCCAATCAATTACAAAACAGTTGTTGTTTAGTGTTTAACGATGCATATTGGGGGAAGATAACTGGAGTACAACTGCCAAAAGATAGTACACAAAGGGAAAAGTTAATAAAGTATGCTCTATCTGCATTTGGCTTTAACTGTTTACCAACTATGTAGAGGTAATAGAGGAGGATGCCATAAGTGTAAAGCATAAGTGTTACATCAAATCTGGGGGCACATCAAATACACCTTTCTCCATCAATTTAGAAGAATTAGGCTTAGTGGAAAGTCCTAACCTTACTCCCTACGTTTTAAGAAGCCGGACCAATAAACTGTACCCAATACACTATTAAAGAAATAGAGCCACTTTCCAAGCAGAGAGTTGTTCCAAAAAGAGGAAATTGGAATTAGAAGACATTGGAATATGTGGAAAATACTGTTGCGGAGGAATACAAAGCACAGTTGGCTAAAGAAAGAAGGGAAAGAGAGGATAAATTAAAAGATTACTTCCTGCGACGAGGATCTAGAGCATTGTGTGTATGCGTTTGTAGTAAACAAGTTTGTGGGAGTGTTGGCAGAAAAGGATGGACGGGTGTATACTATGTTAAAGGTGTCTGTAAAACTGTATTTATAGAGATAAATAAGAATAGGCAAGGCGTGTTGCCATACAGTGGTGATTTGGACATTATTTATCTACCTACCAACGAGCCACTTGCAAGCTTTAACACTAACGGAACCGCAACATTTTATGGCAATTCCAAAAATAGAAAACCTAAGTTTCCGTAACAATGAGTGGGATGATGGACAAGAAGACATAGAGATGCAAGATATTAAAGGCAATGTTAAATTTAATGAATGTAGTAGACTGGAGGATTTGGAATATGGTGCGGAATTATTAATAAGCGCTATTAAACAAGTCCAACATAGGGGTAGAAAAAGATATATTGTTTGAAAATATTCGTAACCTTTATGTCTCCAATCACTGGCTGGAAAGGGAGCTAGAATGTGGGAAGTTTGATTTTAACTACAAAATTAAAATTAAGTTGGATAAAATAAAGACTACTCCAAACAAGCACAAAGAAAGGTTAGTGTTTTGTGTGTAGTTGTTTTGGGTTTTAAACATTTATTTTTGCTGGCTTAAAACATATCCAAAATTTGTTCTGACCATAGTTGTGGATATATATTACTTATCAGCTGGATGTATATAATAAGCTTGTATTTATTTTTTTAATCCAACCGCAAAATATAGTTTTGTAAAAACACAAATACCAATGTTAGTTTTTAGGTTGCGGCAAAACAAACAACAGTATTATAGGTGGAAATAATATTGTAATTTTAGATATAATAGTTGGGGGCTATAACATATCCAAAAATAAATCAGACAATAAATGCTTAGGACAACATCCAAAGTGTAGGCAAATCGGACAATAAACAGCAAAGTCAGTTTTGGGATTACAGCAAAATACTGTATTATAGGGGGTAGTGGAACGTGTGGTAGTGTGGTCTTGTTACCTATATAAGAGCTTTAACATATCCGAAAATAAATCAGACAGTAAATAAAGAAGTTTGAAATTGTTAGTATATTTTTCAAAATATTTTTTAAATTTGACCATTATAGTTAATTTGTCAAATGTGGATGGTACATATACACTAGCCTAGAATAATGACATAAATTTTAAACAAATCAGACCATAAATAAAGAAGTTGCCAATTGGCAGTATTTTTCCAAATTTTTTAAAATTTAACCGCAATATTTGTAAAATGTGGATGGTGCATATACACTTGCCTAGGACAATAACATATCCAAATTTTAAACAAATCGGACAGTAAATAAAGAAGTTGACAATTGGCAGTATTTTTCAAAAATATTTTTTAATTTGACCGTAATAGTGAATTTGGGAAATGTGGATGGTGCATATACACTAGCCTACAACAATAACATATCTAAATTTTAAACAAATCGGACATTTAATAAAGAAGTTGGCAATTGGCAGTATTTTTCAAAAATAATTTTTAATTTGACTGTAATAGTGAATTTGGGAAATGTAAGTGTAATTTATTAAAACACTTGCCTAGGACAATAACATATCCAAATTGCAGATAAATCGGACATTTAATAAAGAAGTTGGCAATTGGTGTATTTTTCAAAAATATTTTTTAATTTGACCGTAATGGTGAATTTGGGATATGTAAGTGAAATTTATTAAAACACTTGCCTAGGACAATAACATATCCAAATTGCAGACAAATCGGACATTTAATAAAGAAGTTGGCAATTGGCAGTATTTTTCAAAAATATTTTTTAATTTGACCGTAATGGTGAATTTGGGATATGTAAGTGAAATTTATTAAAACACTTGCCTAGGACAATAACATATCCAAATTGCAGACAAATCGGACATTTAATAAAGAAGTTGGCAATTGGCAGTATTTTTCAAAAATAATTTTTAATTTGACTGTAATAGTGAATTTGGGATATGTAAGTGGAATTTATTAAACCAGTTGCCTAGGACAATAACATATCCAAATTGAAGACAAATCAGACATTTAATAAAGAAGGTGGCAATTGGCAGTATTTTTCAAAAATATTATTTAATTTGACCGTAATAGTGAATTTGGGAAATGTAAGTGGATTTTATTAAAACACTTGCCTAGGACAATAACATATCCAAATTGAAGACAAATCGGACATTTAATAAAGAAGGTGGCAATTGGCAGTATTTTTCAAAAATAATTTTTAATTTGACTGTAATAGTGAATTTGGGAAATGTAAGTGTAATTTATTAAAACACTTGCCTACGACAATAACATATCCAAATTGAAGACAAATCGGACAGTTAATAAAGAAGGTGGCAATTGGCAGTATTTTTCAAAAATATTATTTAATTTGACCGTAATAGTGAATTTGGGAAATGTAGGTGGATTTTATTAAAACACTTGCCTAGAACAATCACATATCCAAATTTTAAAGAAATCGGACAGTTAATAAAGAAGGTGGCAATTGGCAGTATTTTTCAAAAATATTTTTTAATTTGACCGTTATAGTGAATTTGGGAAATGTAAGTGGAATTTATTAAAACACTTGCCTAGGACAATAACATATCCAAATTGCAGACAAATCGGACAGTTAATAAAGAAGTTGGCAATTGGCAGTATTTTTCCAAAATATTTTTAATTTGACTGTAATAGTGAATTTGGGAAATGTAAGTGAAATTTATTAAAACACTTGCCTAGGACAATAACATATCCAAATTGCAGACAAATCGGGCAGTAAATAAAGAAGTTGGCAATTGGCACTACAGTATTTTCAAAAATATTTTTTAATTCAACCGTAATAGTGAATTTGGGAAATGTAAGTGAAATTTATTAAAACACTTGCCTAGGACAATAACATATCCAAATTGCAGACAAATCGGACAGTAAACACCAAAGATAGTTTTTTAGCCTGAATTTGAAAATTAATTTTTAAAAATATAGAGGAGGGATGGGGATGGGGACAATATATTTAATATAGGCAAGGGTTGGACATTAGTACAGGCCAACGCGCGGGAGCTCTATAGGCGGGAGCTGGCGTCGGTGCAAAAACGGCTCCCCATAAGAATAACATGGGGAAAAAGCGCCGGAAGTGATGTTAAACCCGTAATTCACCACTACTGAACACAGGTCTGACACGAGGGATCAGGGGGTGATAAATGATGGTGTTTGAAATTGTCCCTGTAAAACACCATTGTAAACCCAACCATCTCTGTTCACCAAACTTTTTAGCTCCATATTTGAGTAATTTAGTTTTTTTATGGTAGACTCTTTTCAGTTACAAAATTACTTTAAAAATAGTTTCTTGCAAGCCTTGCCCGCATAATATAAAACATAGGATTATTAACACGCGATGTTTACTCTATACCCGCATGCTTACAAACCATCCTCACTCTAATAAATATATGCTATGTACAACATATTTCGCAGCTGATGTTTTACACTGTATACTATATTTCTTAAAGCAAATTGAAAAAACTTAAAATGCTTTCTTCGGCTGCAAGACTTTTTGAAAAATAAAATAAAATGTTTAAAAATAAAAACCCCGTTGAAATGTAGGTTCCAACATTTCCTTTGACTCAGATTACCTTGCTTAAAAAAAATCCATTGAAATCCATTGAAAAAACAGCTGTTTCTTTTAATATACACGGTAAATATTTTGGATTTTCAAAAATATATCTTAAAATCAGCTGTTAAACAGGATTGAGTGAATGTAATTTTGTACTTAAATGAGGGAAAAGAAGACTGTAAGGAGCAAAACCAGAGAGAAATTACAACAAGACTCTATCCCCGCTGCTTTAATCAGATCCAATTTGTTGCCTTCCTCAGTTCCGGGATTAACTACATAAAGAGTCAGCTAAGACCTAAATGTAATTCTTATCAAAATATTTAGTCCCCTTTAATTTAAGAAGCCTTTTTTATACGGCTTCTGTTCTCATGTGTAAAAGTGTAGATTGTTGTACGTTGTACTTTATTATGTAGTTTTGTTAAGCATAACTTTGTTTTAAAGTATTAGAATGCAAATTATAACGCAATAAATAATTCTTTGTGATATTGGTTTTGAATTTCATTTCTAATATTAGAAATATAGAAACTTAACATTTTGAGTTGGTGAAAAATATAATTCCAAGAAAATTTCGTGTTTGTTACATACTGAAAAGATAAAAAATAATGAAATTGATGTAACTATAGATGGATGGTGGTACCTGTAACAATTGCCTAGCGTTTAAACGACTTAATGTTTTTCACAAATGAGTAATGATAAATTAGACAAAACTTTCAACAGCTGTGTGCAGCTCGGTCAGCTGTTTATCAAATACAAACAGCTGTTTGTATACCCGGTCAGCTGTTTGTGTCGTTTAAGCATATCAAATGACAACTGCTGTTACGACCTTTGCATTGTTGTAACTTTAATATGTTGTCACTTATATAACGTAAAGGCGGTCCCACACTTCTCGCTAACAGGCCTGAACATTCGACCAAATGTTCACTGAACATTCCGTCCCGTATGTTCCCGTATCTATTCAAAAGTTCGTGCAGCTCCCACACTTCTCGCGAACACTCCGAACATTCGGAGTTCGGCCGAATGTTCGGGCGTGTTCGCGAGAAGTGTGGGACCGCCTTAACAGATTAAAAGCAATAATTTATTGGTAAGCAATAATGGAATGTATTGTTTTTAAGTTGTCAAAATCTATTCTTAACAAAAGTAAATATCCCTGAATTATTTATACTAACTCACCATCCTTCAAATACGTTGGAGAGGTGAAAATTAGTAAACTAATTATTAAATTCCCAAATAGGAAAAGTGAAGGGGTTTACTTCCAAACTCACCTTAGGTCTCCGCTACACGGTCTTATAATTTTCAATGGTATTCTTATGGGAGTCAATCATATTTACCAGATTATAACATGCACAGGTGTTCATTAACCAAAACAGTTCAAAAGGTTGACGCCGGAATGCAGCACTCACAACTTCAGCATTCTCCGGGTGAAGTTGGGAACCGCAGCGTCAGATAAATAACTTCGAATATCGATATTTGAATTGTAAATAGTATACAAATTAAAATCCTTTATAACTCGTATATTTATACTGAGAAAAATAAAATGTTACATAAATATGACTGATCCTTTTTTCATTTTCAGCAGTATTTTAAACACAGTTTTTTATATTTACTAAATATTAAATATAAAGGAAGCACGTATTGAATGTCTTCATGTAAACAATTTTTTTTAACACCAACCCAATTTTTTTATTGGAGACCCTACAGAACTGTTTGCTATTCAAACTGGATTTAAAAAAAGGAAAGTCTTCCACCCAGAGTTAGGTGGCAGCTTAATCCAAAAACTCCGTATTGGTAAATTAACTTAACAAAAATTCCATGTTTAATGAAATTGACCAGTAAATAAAATATAAATTGTATTATTATTCTTCAGTAGAAGCACATTGGACAACAAACTGCGTTTACCGATAAATTAAAATTGAACTTTCCCCGCAATCGTTAGTCGTAAAATAATAATAAAAATACTAATTTATTTGAGTTTTTTTAATGGTGATAAGTAAATCTTATTAAAAGCCTTCATTTTTTAGAAATAAATACGAATTAATTGTATATTTAAAACTCTATAATTTCTGAGTCTGAATTTTCCTAGAGATTCATGTGGTGGGTGTAATTGTATTAGAAATCTAAGACAGAGTAAACCACCATTTTTGGTTAAAATAGTTAGAGCTAAATTTGGATTTTTATTTATTTAACGGCTTTTGGGGAATAACTGTCTGTAAAGTTTAAAAAAGTCTAGATATACCGTGAATTATTAGAAACCAAATTGATTAAAATGAGATCACTGGGTTGGTTTGTAGGTCATATTTACAGGCTGGCACACAGACACACAGACACACAGACATCACCTCAAAACCCCCATTGTTCGGTTTAGGGGGTACCAAAACAAATATTCCACCGACTACTAAAATTAAAAAATTTGTTCAGAAACAAAAATTTCTCCATTTACTATGTATGAGGGGAGAAAGTAAAAACAATGCAGTTGAAACACATGTGTTATAATGTGATGCGAGATTGAACCGTTTAGTATTCGGAAAGTCAAGAACAGTTTACTAAGTTAGATAAGTTGAGGGAAGTTTCCTGTTGGCAGATCGGTTCACCTGCATCCCACACTTGACATGGTTCTAGTGGTTCTATTCTGCACATCCACAATACAAGTAATGAAAATTGAAAATCACTTCCATAACTAAAAATCTGTGGATTATTTATACCTTAATTGTTGAAAAAGGTTATTGGAGATTTATCAGAGGAGGTCTGTTTCCAAAAATCACCTTAGCGTAGAATATACTTGCACGATAAATTAATTTGAAACAGTATTGTTAGTTTCTATACTATCAAGGTTTATTTTGTTTTTCAGGTAAGTCCGCTGTTTTGTCACACATTTGTAAGTAATCTTTATAACGTTGAATTATTTATCAGTAGTTAGGTTTTGCATTTTGTATTCTTTGCTATCAACGAAATTTTTGAAGTAAACTATCTTATGTTATATTAAACAATTATTAATCAAGCCTATGTTATAAATAGCATTTTTGCATGGTACCTTGATAACTTTAAAATATATCAGAAATCATGAAAATTGTTTACGTTAAGTACTGAAAGTTTTTTTATGAGAACATACTTGAAGCAGTTGTTGGGCACATTAAAAAAATGTTATGTTTTTATAATATTACACTTAGAAATTAAAAATATTATAGTTTGAACAGTGATAATTACACCACGCGGATATGACTAACTGTAACTTACCGATTTAATACACAACGTTGAACCAACTCGTAATGAAACAATGTGTTTTTAAATAAAAGTGAACAAAGCATTCTTTGAACACATTAAACTACTAAGTATTACAGACTGGATGGTATTTCACGTGATGTACGGATAAAGATTGCAAGGCGTGGAACTGGAGGCGAGTTACAACCGGGTGCTTTGTTCTCGCTGTCGTACTAAGTATTACAGACTGGATGGTATTTCACGTGATGTACGGATAAAGATTGCAAGGCGTGGAACTGGAGGCGAGTTACAACCGGGTGCTTTGTTCTCGCTGTCGTACTAAGTATTACAGACTGGATGGTATTTCACGTGATGTACGGATAAAGATTGCAAGGCGTGGAACTGGAGGCGAGTTACAACCGGGTGCTTTGTTCTCGCTGTCGTAATGAGGCCCAATTTGTTTCCTTTACAATGTTGAGATTATTAACAGACTGTAGTGACTTTGATAGTGACTTTAACGTAATTGAAACATTGGTTTTGGTAACAGATTAAGACATTTGTATTAGATCTCTCAAGATTATAGATTAACCTACCCTCCATGACCAGACCTGCACTCTTCCTGAATCTTAGACTAGACCTGACATGATCTGCCTAGTCCTGAATCTTGGACTAGACCTGACTAGACCCGACTAGATTTTCGTATATATGTCTGTACCTGACTACACCTGACCAGACCTGCATATTAATGAATCTTAGACTAGAGCTAACTAGATTGTCGTATACCTAACCAGACTTGCGGTACTTGCCTAGATTTGCCTAGACCTGACCAGACCTGCCTAGTCCTGAATCTTGGACTAGACCTGACTAGACCCGACTAGATTTTCGTATATATGTCTGTACCTGACTACACCTGACCAGACCTGCATATTAATGAATCTTAGACTAGAGCTAACTAGATTGTCGTATACCTAACCAGACTTGCGGTACTTGCCTAGATTTGCCTAGACCTGACCAGACCTGCCTAGTCCTGAATCTTGGACTAGACCTGACTAGACCCGACTAGATTTTCGTATATATGTCTGTACCTGACTACACCTGACCAGACCTGCATATTCATGAATCTTAGACTAGAGCTAACTAGATTGTCGTATACCTAACCAGACTTGCGGTACTTGCCTAGATTTGCCTAGACCTGACCAGACCTGCCTAGTCCTGAATCTTGGACTAGACCTGACTAGACCCGACTAGATTTTCGTATATATGTCTGTACCTGACTACACCTGACCAGACCTGCATATTCATGAATCTTAGACTAGAGCTAACCAGTGGCGGATTTAGGGGGGGGGGGCTATAGGGGCTGTAGCCCAGGGCGGCAAGTTTTTAGGGGTGGCAAATTTACAGAAAATTAATAAGTTCTTTACAAAAGAAATATTGAAACGGGGAACATTTTAACGAAAACTGATGACAATGCCAGTGTGCCGGGCCGCCCTTTTAAAGGTAAAGGTAGTAATCAGAGACTAATGTATAACGCTTGCAGTCCCTCACACTGCAGTTCCTCAAAGCAGTCATAATGCATTTGTCATTCATCTGTACTAGCGACAAGACGATTACGCTACAGAGAAAGGGCGGCAAGCCACGAAGCACTGCACCACTATGACTACGCCCAACCATAGATTAAACATACTCCTTGTGGTATTCTTAATCTATGGTCCAACTCACGGACTTCCAAGTTTACCCGTACATTCCCATAGAATTACAATTATTTTTTTACACAATATCAATAATTACTAAGGCACACGGATGAGAAATGTTGCAACAAAAGAAATTTGAGACGTCAATAACAACATTTAGACTACAATGATATTGTCGATTCATTTTCAAACTCTAGGTAACAAAAAAAAGTTATTTCAGCCGTCTTATACTTACTATCAAAGGCTACCACACATAATCGTTCATTCAGGAGGATATTTTTTTAAACAAAACATCTGACCAAAGACAAATTTTATTTAAAAAAATATCCTCCTGAATGAATGATTATGTGTGGTAGCCTTTGATGGTAAGTATAAGACGACTGAAATAATAATCAGTCTTTGTTAGAGTTTGGAAATGAATCGACAATATCATTGTAGTCTAAATGTTGTTATTGACGTCTCAAATTTCTTTTGTTGCAACATTTCTCATCCGTGTGCCTTAGTCGTTATTGATACTGTGTAAAAATTAATTGTAATGCTAATATAATATAATATAAGACTAATATAATTTGTGAAGAGAGGATTTGATTGGTTGTTGCCATGGGAGCATAGTTGACAGAGGGTCAAAATGGTGGTCAGCATATGCAGGCTGCAGTTTTTTACTCCGGGCGAGACCTCTATATATTTTTTTGGGTGGGACGGTGTCAAAATCTCCCATTTAGTTAAGTGAAAACTGTGATATTTGAAGTCTTTAAATTAATATCTTGTCGCATTTTAGGCGAATCATGATGTAACTTAACTTTATAATTTTAAGACATATTTTATATGTAATTTTATTGTTTATCTCGAAGCAAAGTTATGATTTGAGTTAAATGAAAACACCCTTTTAATATAGTTTTGGAAATAGTGTTGAAAACAAGCCGCCTTGTACATCGAATGACACCGTCCCACCAACAAGTTGACACCACAACAGGACAAAATACCAAATATGACGGCACGCTTTATGAAGGTTATTTGTCAGAGAGTAGTGACCCCTGTAGGTATTATCATAGATTAAGAATACCACAAGTAAGTAATGCCACTAAGGAGTCTGTTTAATTTATGGTATTATATTTTAATTCATTGGATCTACAACATCATGGAGGTGAAACTAAAAGAAGCGTTTGGAAATGTGTAGAGTTTTATGAAGATTAGGCCTACATCAATTAATTTTAAATTTTAGCCGTCTAAAACATATAAACAATTCTTTGTATAAAAGTTTAATTACGAAATGACTGAAAAACTGAATTGAAAAGCACTAAATCAGGATTAAAATAGTCAGAATTTTGAGGTTAATGGTTCGAATTACGAATTTTAAGGCTGCAGTGTCACCGTATATTATTTATAGGTTATTTATTATAATTTTCAGTAGTCAATGCGTTGGTGTAAAAATTACTGTTTTGATGAAGTATAAGAAGGGATTTTTAGGCCTTTGTTGAAGAATTTTCTTGTTATTAAACAAGCCCACGGCTTCACTGCTTTTAACACGAACATTTGTCTCTAGGGATGGTTGTCATTGAGTAGGCTATATTGAATATTAAACTGTGTTAATGTGAATCAAGTCAATTATACATTATTTTACTGTTTTTTTCAGCTAGGAAATAACAGAAATTTCTTAAACTTATTCATTCAGTTAATTCATAACTTCTTTAGATACTGTCACAAAATATAACCAAACAAGATATATAACATGTGGGTAAACCTGGGCGGCGAAAAGGACAAAGATTTTAGTGGGGAGGGGAGGGCGGCAAATTTCCTAATAGCCCTTAGGCGGCAATTGCTTAAATCCGCCACTGGAGCTAACTAGATTGTCGTATACCTAACCAGACTTGCGGTACTTGCCTAGATTTGCCTAGACCTGACTCGACCTGACCAGACCTGCCTAGTCCTAAATCTAAGACCAGAGCTGACTAGACCCGACTAGATTTTAGTATACCTGACTATACCTGACCAGACCTGCGTAGACCTGCATAGTCCTGAATGTTAGTCTAGAGCTGACTAGATTGTCATATACCTAATCAGACCTTGCGGTACTTGCTTGGATTTGCCTATTCCTGAAATCTTAGACTAGTCCTAACTAGACCTGACTAGACATGATTAGACCTGACTAGACCCGCCTAGACCTTAATTTACCTTACTAGATTTTTATGAACGTTATCAACGCTATCTAAGTAAAACAGTACATAATTACGCTTAAAATAATTTTCATAATAGTTTAGAATATTACGTTTGTTAAATTAAAGAACTAATTTTAACGTATTTTATATTTTTAACTAAGAAAAATAATATTGTTTTGTTCTTGAGCCAAGGTAAAAGATATTTTACCAGTTATCGTGAATTGAAAAGCTTTCAGTTTAAACCAGATAACCGTGAGTTCAAAGGACAAATTCACTTTACTTCCGATCTTTTTGTAGCCTTTGGGATGACTGCGTCCATTAGATTCATTCTGTATCCACTTTGGCAATAGCATTTTGAATGAATTATCCCCATTTACCCTCCTGAAATAAAACTGTTGTTCCGTCCTTGAGTTGGTAGAGTCCCAAAATAGGAGATAAGACTCTCACCTCTCATTCTCTAGTGACTTCACCGAAAGGCGAGCTTATCTTTCCATCACCAAGTGACTAAAGGTTACTACACCGGCCAAAGATTGTAGTATTGGTAATCTGTCAATATCAGTTGCAGACCTTCTTGTACAATTTTTTTCTTTTCACTTAGAAACGACAAGAATAAGTACTTTTCCCGTCTGTAAAGTTTGCTTTTGTATTTCCCTTGGTAGTTTTCACACTACTCTCTCTCTCCTATAGTTTTATAATTTTCTTCTCAATTTCTACCATAAAGTCGTACAGTATGTTTCAAGTCAATAGCGTTACGCTTAACTAAACGTCGAGTCTGTACGTTTTACGCCATTGGCTTTATTTATAAAAGGAAACGGTCCAAACTGGTACCTATGAGGGGAGGGGGAAGGGAACAACCAACTAGAGTACATATAACTCATATAGGATGATAGTTCAGTCTTGTTACTATTTATTCTTATAAATATTCATTAATTAATAGCCCAACGACGTATGTCAGCTGGTCTCAGTAAACCGTGACTGCAAGGTTAATATAATGAACATTAGCGAAACAACTAAATAAGTAAGTTTGAGTCTGAACAACGACAACCCAATAATGTTGTGACACTCTGGCCTCGGGTTGCTCAGTCTGGGTGCGGTTCCAAATTGTATTTTCTTCAGAGTGTGCAGAAGTAGTTACACTAGGGCGCCACCTAGTGTTTAAAGCCCCAGGAATCTAACTAGGAAAGTTTCCCAGTAGTGAAATGGTGAAAACTAATGGCAGAGGCTCGACAAACTAATATTTTACAAAAAAATGTAACGGCCAAACAAACTCACAAAGTTTAACTATTTAGTTGGATTAGATAAGAAACCAGATTATACCAATGTCAGGGAGCAGATACTTATCATAACTACTACCAAGAACCAGTTTTGATGAAATATTCAGCTATCAGTTATAAATACTTGTATCAAAAATTAATAATTTAAATAAATATTTAATTAGTTAACCTTTGAATTATGAATTTAACAATATTTATCAGTTAGTTTCACTCAATATGAGAAAAACGTAAGGTGAGCTAAAGAATACTAATGTTTATCCATCAAAAGAGAAAAGATTTAATCAGAATTTTGACTATGTAAAACACAAAAGATTGACTTTGACGGCCGACACTAATCATTATTCTAAACATATAAATCAGACAACAATAATCTCCAATAACATATATATATATATATATATAATTACTTAAATCTAATAACATCTCCAAATCATTCATGGAATCATCTGGTATTGAGAATTCATGGAAAACATCATAATCTACAAATAATAAAAAGGTCCTATCTGGTGTTTGAGAGCGTTGCTGTATGTCCGTCACTGAAGTGTAGAACACACTGTCTCTGAAGTGAAGTAACGCTACCCTGAAGTCGTGAAGTGGGTAAGTCCAATGCCAGGATTGCTCCGGGTGGGTCGACCCTCGAGTAGTAGGTTGCTCCCCAGTCCTTAGGATCCAGTACTCTGCCAATAAATCCCCAAAGGTGTGGGCACCAGGGAATATTCAGTGTTGTGGTACAGAGTTGCTTTTCCAATCCCAAAATGGTAAGTAACTCAACAGCCGCAAGTTATACTCACATCAGTTTCTATTCCTCTGGAAGGTTCCATTGTAATCTACTCTTCTACACATCAGGGTCTTCTATCAGGGTGCAGGTTTCAAGTTGCAGGCAGTAGCTCGGGTGACCAAAGGTCAAAGAGGCCGTGGGTTGTGGTTACACTCCAGCTCACGGTAATTCTGTGGCGCCTGCAGAATACCCGACGCAATGTTGTAACAGTTGTGTACTAACTGGGGTATCCCCGTGAAAAGGAGCTCCTATATTTCCACATGTTGAAAGATGATCAGGGCCAGTGACCATTATGGGATGGGAGGCCATTAATAAAACTGTCACAACGTTTGGTTGAGCGTAACCCCATTGACATGAAACGTATTTTTCACTGTTCCACTTTATGTTATAAATAGAAAAACAAATAAGAAAAACTGGGGGGATAGAGTACCAAATGAAATACAACCAAGAAATATACAGACGGAAAAGTTCTTGCTTTGCTCGTTACATGTTTCTCAGTTAAACTACTGATATTGGAAAGGCTGTAACTGATATTGACAGATTACCAATACTGCAATCTTTGGCCGGTGCGGTAACCATTAGTCACGTGGTGATGGAAAGATAAGTTCGCCTTTCGGTGAAGTCACTTGAGAGTGATGGATAGAGGATAGAGTCTTATCTGCTGTTTTGGGACTGTACCAACTCAAGGGTGGTTCTACAATGTTACGTTGGGAGGGGGGAAATGGGGGTGAACCGTACAACCAATCCAAAAATGGCGAGGAACGAAATGATGAAATTTTTAGCAACTTTTTCCCTTAAACCCTCAATTACAAGTTATTCAATTGATAGCATTTAAACCCATTACTTAGACCCCCAGCAACTGAAATTTGTACTATTTAAATAGAAAAGGGAGTTATAGGGGGCCTCTTAAGTTGTATTTCCCACCCGATCTAATTGTCTTAATAAAAAAAGTTTTGTATTTTATAAGAGTAGTAACGATATTGTAAAATATATAAGACATAAGTGCAGTTTTATAAGGGCTACTCTAAGGAAATACTGAACCGATTTTTGTATCCTTGATAAGTTAATTAAATGAGCCTCTGATACCCCGATCAGTAGCGGAGTAAGCAGGGATGGCTGTCGGGTTAGAACCTTGCTTAAAATCATAGGTACATAAACGAGATATAATGGTTTCAAACTTATTTGGCATTAAATAAGCTAAGGCGATAAAATACGAAACTTTACTCTATTACAGTTGTTACACTAATTTTCTTTACTGATTTTTCACGATGTCCTTGAACAAAATTTGATACGGAGGTTATTGTTGAAAGCTATAATACTACATGATGATTTGGCAATGCGTTGCCATGGCCATACCGGTAGCGCTGTTATAATTAATTTGCACTTGGGGTTTTAATCCCTTTTAGCGAATTTCCCCTATAGGGAAGAAGCTATTACCGTAGTAAGACTATTAGTCTTAGTAGTAAGCTATTAGTCATGGTAAGACTTAAGCCCGAGACCATGATAACTTTTCGTTTTGAGGTCCCCATGATAACTTTTGAAAGAAACACCCGATTTTGATGAAATTTGGCAAAAATGTGGAGAGTAGCATTTAGGACTTTAAGTTAGAAAACCAGATCGATCGCACTATGGGAAGGGGGTTTTATGGGGGTTTACAATTTTCAAAAAATATGTTTTTTGCAAATTTGACCCCAAAATGTTAAAAACACTCAATTTTGGTTCTAGCCATTTTATAGAGCTTAAAAAAACAAATAATTTAGTATTTTGAATCATTAACCTGGGTTAAGTGGTTGCGGAGAAAATCCAAAAAAAGTGTCCCATGTTAATCTTATGGGAAAAAGGTTTTTAGATTTTTCTCAGATAGCTTTACTAAAACCTTCACATTTCTGTTTATTAATGTGTTTAACTCAACAAAACAAACATTTTGGTGTTTTAATTGTTGTTCTACGTCCAACCGTTGCAGAGATATTCAAAGTGCTAAACACAGTACGTTGTCCAATGTTATTCTTATGAAGAATAAATAAAATTCTATCTCTCGATTATTTATGAATGTATATTGATGAAACTTGGTATGTGGCTTCAATTAGTTGTAGTATATTGATATTAGCACAAAAAACAAGTTTTTTGTTGATAGTCCCCGTAGCAGCAAACCTGCATACTCGGCCCCCATGTTATTCATATGGAGAATAAGTAAAGTTGTATATCTCCCTTAATTATGAACCTACATTAACTTGGTATGTAGCTTCACCTGGTTCAGTTGTATTGATAATTGCAAAAAAACATTACTTATCTTCCACGTTGCAGCAAACCTGCGTCCTAACCCTAACTTTATTCTTATGGAGAATAAATAAAATGCTATATATCACTTATTTATGGATGTATTCTTGTGAAACATGGTAAATAGCTGTATGTAGTGGTGAGTCACATATATATGCATTGGAAATTCGCTGAGCACGCAGGTTTGCTGCGATGGGGGTATTTAGGGATGTTCAGGACCTCCACTGAATTCAAAAGTGATAAAACGATAATTGAGGTAACCTTCAGCTATATAGATAATGCAGTGCTGCATAGTGTGTCAAAAGAGTCTGCTTTTGATGAAACTGTTTTGAGACAGTTATAAAACGGCTTTCAAGATTTCTTTTAAGAAGTGCAATATTTGAAAGAAGGAAAGTTTTAATTAGAGTTTTTCAATTATTCTAAAAACGTGTTTTTGATTTTCAAAGTTTAATAGATCACTCACTTTAGGAAACTGAGGCAAGCTAAATTGCAGAGCCTATTTCCTTCTTTGTGGTTCGAAATATCACAAAGGACCTGGATCAATGATGGGTGTTAAAATGGTAACTTGGTTTGTCAAATGTACCAAAGTTTAAAAAAAATTATTTGAGAACGATATAAGTTGTATTTGTACGATACTATTTTAGTCGATTAAACAAATTGCTAAGTGAAAAATTGGAGAGTTATAGTGTTAATAACATATGTCTAGGACTTATAAGAGAGAGATTTTTATTCATTTATTTAATTTACATAAATAGTAGTTATTTTAGTAGTAATGACAAAACAATAATTACATCAAATCAAAAGCTGATACAAATTTTAAATCCGAAAATGTTTCTAAGTAACATTTTTCTTCTTACACACACACACACACATATATATATATATATATATATATATATATATATATATATATATATTTATAGAATTAGTTACAGAATATCATTATATATATTCTATACAACATGTTATGTTTGTCTTTATTAATGACTCGATTTGTAGTGAACCAATTCTTTATATTTTCTACATTTTTCTAATTATAATTAATCTAGTTTTTTATTGTTTTTCATCCTGTCAAAGAAAAATCATTATAAATCAAATCAAATGCTGATAAAAAATCCAATCCGAAGAAAATTAAATTAACATTTTACTTTTTAATAAACTTACATTTAATTCGTTTATATATAATTAATAATTGAATATCATATTGTATACTACATATAATATGTTTTTCTTTAATAACGGCTCTATTTGTAGGGAACCGATTCTTCTCGTTTCTGCATTCCACTCTCTGCATCCTGTCACACAAAAATAGTGATTAAACATAACTCCTGTGAACAGGGATTGCAATTTTAGAATAACCGTTTCTTTCGCCTTGCCTTCTAACGTTATTGATACAAAATATATACATAGGACAACTTGTGTGATTGATTTGCTTACGTACTGGCATTTGTACGATTTAGTTGTATTCTTGAACTAAGTAAGATGATAATCTAATCTGATACTCATTAAAAACTTAAGACAGTATTGAGTCCTCTGTAGTCGACTTGTCGAGAGATAGAGATGGAGAATGTGAGAAGAGTCTCAGGTACAGTGTCGGTGGCAGGTGGAGTTGTTATGCCGGGACCAATCAGATCCAGTCAGGGGTGAGTTGATGACTTGATTTTCACCTCCGCTCTCAATCTGGATCGCAAACTCGGCATCGCGTCAATAATTATCATCTTGAATTCATAGCTATGAATATTTATATTTGAATTAAAATAAATTGTTTCCCTTTACTTTCCTGTGTGAAGGTCCAAGGTTATTTTAAATTGCAAGGAAGCATTGTTTACATTTGTATTTATAGTTTTAAGTTACACAAACTTGTAAATCTGAGTAATTAAGTCTTATTGAAAGGCATGTAGCGTGTTCACAGTTAGCTGCGTGAGTAACTAACCTGACTCCAGGGTTTTCCTGTACGGCGCGGCAGTTGATATCGCATTGCTCCTCTCTCTCCAATAAACAGCTTTGGTAGTGTAGGGGTTAGTATCAAGACACTAAGCTAGCAGGGTGGTCACCCGGGGTCAAGACCTCACTATAATGGTGGACAATTGAGTTGACAGTTGGGCTGTAGCCAATAGCATGGCCGTACGCTACCACTGTTGTCATTTTGCCACAGAAAATATCACTCGAATGTTATTCCGATCAGATGGTGTGGAGTTTTGGTAATGCAGTACGTCTACTATTGGCTGATCTTGGTGGATAGCCCGGCAAACCACGCCCTCAACCGGCTAGTTAATTGTCCGGATAGCCCGGCAAACCACGCCCTCAACCGGCTAGTTAATTGTCCGCTATAGCCTGTTTCCGCCGCCCAAAACCAGGGTCGCTACTGTTGTATATTAGTTATAACTTCCAACCACCAGGATCGCTAGCGTTTTGTATTAGTTTCAGCTTCTTTTCACCAGGATCGCTGGCTTTTTACAATATTTAGTTCGGCAATGGTCTGGATTGCTAATCACTTGTAGGCGACACGTTTATCCACGTAACGGTTTCGTGACTTTCTACCCTCTTAGTTATAACGAGTTCGCATGCAGCACGCTGACGTGAGGGAAGTGAATTTCCATATACAAAACTTTTAAAACTCAAAACCAGAGTAAAAACATACATTTATTCAAATTTTATTGAAATCTGAAAACATTGATTTTTTGGCTGTTCTGATGCTCCTGGTTTCAATTACCTGCAATGCTAGGTATACAATTTTGCGCATTATAAGGTTAGGAGAAGGTCCAATCTGGCTTTAAAGTAGGCGCCAGGTTGCTGGGGATGATACAAATACACCAATAAATGAATAACATGCTTTCTAATGTAAAAAACTCTATAAGGCAACGTACTGTGTTCAGTCGATATACATTTTCTTTAATAACTCGGTAAATATATAAGCTAGAATGACGAGAGAGGGCTTAAAACTTTTGCTTTACTAATTCCCATCTTAGTACATGCATTACTTTTACGTCCAGGGCTTGTCTGACCCTTTTTGGCCCCAAAAACTCGAAATTTGAAAGAATAATCCCCAAAAAAGGGGTTTAAAGTTTTTCGATTATTTTTCCCAACGAATTTGTCCAACTGATTATCGAAAAGAACGTCTCTACCAAATTTGAAGTAAATTGGACAAAAAATGCCACCGCTAGAGTGCATACACACACACACACACACACACACACACACACACACACACACACACACACACACACACACACACACACACACACATATAATAATTTTGAACGACCCCCCAAAACTTCCATAGGAAATTCACTAATAATCTGCTTACGGCGATCGGCTAGCGCGTGCGTGTTTGCGGGTTCGAATCCCATAAGGTGAAAGTAGTGTTGGCTACGCGCTGTTTAAATGCGACTTAATTTCAGCCTAAGGCCCTAAATAAACGTCCGTTGATGGCATTACAGCAACAACCCACTTGCGAGGCGAGGTACCAGCCAGGGGTGATGGATGGAGACGAACGAGGGTGTAGTGTTTTATAACACGACAGCAAGACTGATCGCGGACCTGAGGTTCAATGTATTTAGTTAACTTTTATACAGAATAATTATGAAATTCTTTACTCTGCTCCCTACTCTAGTAGAGGGTGTGAAACGTTTTGGAAATTCCATTATTACCACTTAATGGTGGTAATTTAAAACTTTAAATCTTAGAAGTATATATATTTAATTTATATTACGATGGAAAAAAATTAACACCGTCGTAAATTATTTTATGACGGTATGCAAGAAATAATTTAAACAAACAAACATATAATTTGAAATTTATTATGATGAATAAAATGTAATATTTTTTTAAAATTGTTTTTAGTTAACTAAACAATTGAATCTAAACTAACAACCAATGTGTTTTGTTGTGAAAAATTATCAAAAGTTGCTTTACATACGTAAGTATAGTGTCACGATTTAAATTAGAGTGTTTATTATATATTTTGATGTAATATTTACTAAACATTAATAGATGCAAATTTATTTAATTATTTACAATTGTTTTTAAGATTTTTGGGAATCTTCTTTCAAAAAATCCAATCACACAGTTAACATCTGACAGTAGATGAAAAATGATTATGATCAGGGTAAATACTTTAACTGGATATCAGCTTTGTTGCATTTACGATTGATGGCTCACTGTGTGATCAGCAGACTGAGGGCAAATATCATATCAAATCAGCTGATTGACACAATTGTCACCTGACTGTAACAAGACCAGTTGATGTTCATGATTACCAACCTATTGGCAAAATAAAACATTGTTTTCTCTTAGTTATTTTGATAAAAACTTATAGCCAGTTCTATTGATGCCAACTTTAGTGTCCTGCTAAATTAAATTAACAGTCATATGTATCGCAATGCATTAAACATTGAGTGGTTATCAAATTGAAAACAATATTGGTTAGTAAGCTAGAAATAAATCATGCATTTTAATCCCATACTCTAATACGAGCATAATTTGATCAAATGTGTATACATTAAAACTATACCTGAAGGATATTGAGTTATAATAACAATTCAATGCCCTTCAGATATTGGTATAATGTATGGTATAATGTTGATTAAAATTATAATACAACTAGAGTGACCCTAACGTAGGAAAATATACGATTAAGCCCCTTTGAGTACTTAGAGAAAACAATTAACATGAATAAAATAGGGAAGATAATTATTTAACTTTCGTATCCAACATTGACATTAACATTAGGAGGTTTATTATAAATTGCATAATTATAAATAATTTATATTTTATACTTTTTTAACCGGTCTCTCCGCTACTTTATGTTACACCTGATGTTTCCAGCAACTGCGTTCTATCGGTATACCTTAGACCTAGTTGTTTCCTGTTTCTTTCCCCAGTGTTAATTCAAAGGGAAGCTCAAATAAATACGTTACTCCATATGCTTAACATTGATCGCTTAAAAGTCCTTAAAAGAGAGGATGATTATGGATAGGATTTCGGATAATGGCTTTAAACCTTCCTAGCGTTAACTAGAATGACCAAGCAAAGTTTCATCGCAATCGGATAAATAGTGCAGCAATATAGAAGGGACGCCAAAACAACATTAATTTTTATATACAGAGGCATATGAAGGAGTTAAGACAAAATATAAAATTATTATGTAATGAATAAAATCCCATCTGAATATGTTTAAGAATACAGAACCTTATTTGTCTCAAAGATACCTTTGCATGATTGTGGCTATGTGCAAAGTTATTAATTGGTACATCCTGATTAATATTTACTATGCAATTTTATGTTTTGTCTGAATACCACCACCTACATTTGTACAGATACAAAGCAAAGTAAAACTTATTGTTAGTTAAGTAAATGAATAATGCTGTTTGTCACCTTCTAAAATCTTGATTGAATCCTCAAACAAGCTTTGTGGGAGAAAACTATTAATAGCAAAGATAATATAAAGCATATTCCCCCTGATTAGTGGATCCTCCAAGATAAACGGAGACAAATAACTAACAATCCCTGGATAACAACAATGTTGAATCAACATTAATGTAAATTACTCCCTGTAGGTCATATTACGTTCAACCTGGGGACGGATTAAGAAACTCACTCCCCCCACTCATACCCCCCCCCCACCCACCCAATCACACGCATACACACGCTGATGTGTGTAGTAACATCAGCACACGAGACTAATGAGGCACATAAAGGTACGCCTGAGGCTGAAGAGAATTGTTAATGAGGTATTATAATGCATAGGCACGTTAAGATTCAACATGTACTGTCTCTAGAGTCATCAGACTAGACGGTGAAGCGCCGCTGGGGAATGAGTTTAAATGTGTACAGAACTGATGAGTGTGCGCCAGTGGTGTAGATGTGTGCTGTGGTGTAGTTGTGTACTTTACGATGTATATTAAAGACCTAGCAGAAGCCTTATGAACTTATCACATTTAGGATAAACAATTTACAATTATAACATATGAAAAATGTGGGGATTGAATTTAATATGATGTACTTATTTATATGGCTTTAGTCGTAATGCTTTAAAAACAGCTGTTTTAAACACATGCTTCGAGGTGCTAAAGTCGTTATTTTTACTCCTAGGACAAAAAATCATTTAATGCCACTACTCGATCGAGTTAATCAGATGTTAAATTATAATTTAACGAATTATTCAACTTGTAAACAACGGAAACTTGTAATAGCTGTTTGTTTAGAGTAGCAAGATCACCTTTAATAATACCTTCAACCTTCAATGTGGAAGCAAACTTTTGAAGGTAAACAAGTATACAAAATTTAGTTTTTGTGAAGCTGTTATCATAATTTTATTTACAGTATGACGACAAATATAGGAAATATCAAACTAATTTGTGGGATTAGTTTAGTACTTAAAAAAGCTTGTATCATATTGGATCATATCGGAATCTAAAAGAGCAAAGCTTTTTATCGAACGCGGTAGCTCAGAGGTAAAGTGTCTGACTAGCAAGTCAGACGTGGCCGGTCCGATCCCGGTCCCGGCCGACTCCTGTAAGATCATGAGCGGTCACCACTGGCTTGCCCATATGGCTAATGTCGTTACGATACCTCGCTGTCTTTAGTTCACCACACAGGTTAAAAGCCTATGGTGACGGGCAGTTGAGGTTAAACAAATTAAAATTTAACAAAAAATGTAGTAAAGTACAAAACATGTGTTTCTAGATAGTACAAGCATGTCAGGAAATGTAAAGACGGATTCTCAAGCTTACCGTGTGAATGAGGTTTTGAATATTGGACAAGATTAAGCGTAGGATTATTAAATACTAGTGATTCACCATACCCTTCACCATATTTCCCTATTTTCCAAAATGTCCACACCGTAGCTATATAAATCACGGTTGCAGGTTTTGTTCTATGACTTATAACTAATAAAATAATACTGTATAATATATAGTGTTATCAACAGGCAAACACGAGGTTATCAACGTATTTTAATATAAGACATAATCGGGACTGAAAATTATTCCGTAACCGGAAATGTGAAAACCCAATTTCCGGTGGAAAATGAGCTTTGTCCGGAAACCGATCTCCTTTTTGATATTTAATATTTCATCTGATACAGTAAAATCATATTCCCCCCCCTAATATATAAAGATTATAACTCTGCATTCAATATAACTTACTCCACCATCACTTTAGAAGACTTGCTATTTCATATTTACTGTCCTCTGTAAGTTTATTGTCTACTTCCCCCGCCCCTGTGGGATTCACCGTTTTGTTGGACATGAAGATAATCTAACTTCGATAACTCAATTCAAACTTGTTTTGTCAGCCAGTCCCCAATGACCTCGTATTGGTTTATTTCCAGTTAACACAAATATATAATTTGTGTGTTTTTGTATTAATACTTATCGAGTACTATTTAGTTTGAAATTTTTATGTTGTAGATAAAATAAAGAGACAAAAGGGTATATTTTGCATGGCCAGTTGGCAGCCCTGAATCCACAGCTGATTGTACCGTGGTTTACAGCTGTGATTCAAACACCCAAATTAATTGAGGTTGGTCTTTTCACTGTTGTGTTATTATACTCGGGTGAATACAATTCTGAACGTTATTTGTTTTTGCGTTGTTCTGGTATCCGATATTTGAAAATGTTAAATTGATTACATAGTCAATCCCAAACTGGCAACAACCAAATTAATCACTGCAGAGTGGTTCCTAACCAGCTACTGAAGACTGAAGCCCACTGGATAGCGAATGGATCAACAACTAGTCGTGTTTAAACTAGACTAGCTTTCAATAAACGGCTTCGATTACACGAATGATTTCAGTTAGTTGTATAGTCAAACTAGCTGTTACCCATCAGACATTGTCATGCTTTCGACTACTACCAACTAAAACCAATATCACCAAGATCACCTGTTCAAGTAAATATGTCATTAGCGTTTATGTAAACAACAATATCTTTCCATAAGGTTTATATGGGAATTCTTTTAGGCCTCTCGGGAGGAACCCAATTGAGTTAGACCGAAATCGATGGCTTCAAAACCTTCTCCGTGAAATTTTACACACACACACACACACACACACACACACACACACACACATATATATATATATATATATATATATATATACTAAGTTTCATCGCAAACGGTCCAACGGTGTCCGAGTCCATACACTTCAAATATATATACAAACAAACTAACTAACACCCTTTTTTATAAATATAGTTATTAAATCAAATCACATAAATGATCGAATTCAAATATTTAAAAATGTCTTTTAGCTAGACTTTATTTTTATAGATTTTTATAGATAGACTAGATTTTATTAGTTGTCGCCTTAAGATGTCAGACTTTATGGTTGTCTCAAAGGTTTACGGTACGGATTGGTGTTATACATAGATTATAGCCAATCAGTAGTTCTTTTCAAATTTTTAAATTGTATGTACTTTAACGAATATTTTAAATGGAAAAATAAAGAAAACCCTGTAATCATTCTCTGTTTGGTTTTCTTCTATTTAATATTCTAAGAGTGTTCCAATATTTAGCCTTCTAGATGGTACAACAGCTTCAGAAACCTGCGCAAAGACACACATTTACGCAACAATATACTAGGATAGCTCATCATACTCATACTATGATAACACGTTCGGTAGTTCACGTACGCTTCTTGACATTAGCTTAAGACTACTTATACCTCTGTATGCAACCCTATGGATGGCACAATGTTTAAGCTGCTATGTTAGTAAAACTTCAACCATTTTTAAGTGTGAAGATTATCCCACGTTTTATACTGCCACAGAAAGTTCGAAAATGGGCGAAGTTGGAGGAACCTGCGGGTTAAATGTGCCACAACGACAACGCTGCTGCATTCTGAAGTAACCTCGGACTGTTGTGACTGCAGTACCATATTGTTGTACGTGTGTTACACAGCAAAGACTGCGAGTAGTGACAATTATAATAGTGAAACATTACGTACTTGTATGTTAGTGTTCCTTATTACTAAACTTAACATATTATACTTTTATATGTCTTTGTGTTTTATATAATTGTGTTTTTGTGACTGTCATGTGTTGTGTTTTATTTGTTTGTTGTGTTTTATATGTTTGTTGTGGTGTTACGCTTTTACTAGGTTTTGTAATTTAATAACTAAAGCCTTGTAAATGTTATTTATGTTTTGGCTCTTGATTAAATGTTTTACAACTATAATAAGGTCTCTTACTTCTTACAAAACTGGCGATAAGATTAGATATTTAGTTTCATACATTTACTAACGTATTTCAAAAGAAGAGTATCTAGATTGATTCTATTTTTAATAGCCTGTTATATACTTATTCTTTGATTTAGTCATTTACAGTTTTATTTTTGATAAAATGATTTATTATTTTATTGTCATCCATATGTGAGCTACCATTCAAGTTACAAGTCTCTAGCTCATCGGGAAGTTAGTTTAAAATCGATTGGAAAATTTGTACCGAACAGACAAGAAAGCGAGCTAATAAAAATGTGTTGAAATTATGTATTATTTTGTATGGGTTAAACATTTGTGATAAATTAAAAAAAACTTCTGTAGTCATGCAAAAATTCTGCGAAGTATATCCATTAATGTTCAGTGTTTATAAATAGAGGGATGGAATTTTTAAGACATTAAGTATAAATAGATAATTAAATGTACTGTGAATAGTGGAGAATGTTGAAAGAACCAAATTGTTGGGATGTAAATAGATAATAGAAACATACCAGGAAATAAGAGGATATTCCCGTCGTTATAATGCGAATGAAGTTGTTATTAAGAGCATGGAGAGTTATTAAAATAAATCAAAACAAAACTTTCGATAAACCCCGTGATTAGTGATCGGCAGACACGATTACCACTTTAACCATTAATATTGAGGCATGTATTGTATCAATGTCTATCAGGGTATCATAAAGGAAGATTCCATTAGCCCGGATGTGACGTCATCAGATACCGGAAGTTCATACATCACTTCCGCTTCATTTGTTTCTCTTACAGAAATACCACACGATAAGACAGGACAGAATCGATTTGTGGAAAATTTTCCGACTGTGTAAAAGGGGCATAACTGATAACCAGTGGGAAATAAATATTGTGGTGTAAACGTTTCTAAGTCGACGTTTACAATTTAATTTTTGTGTCCAACTTTCCAAATATATTTTTCGACGGATGCTAGGTGTTCTACATACATAATGTAGCAGAATATAGTTAGTAGATTGGATTAGATTAGATAGGCAATAGTTGTTGCAGAGACTAGCAAGTATAGGTATGTAGTCTGGTAAATCGACCATGAGTTATTTAATTTATTATTTTAATTCCTTTCAGAGGTCAAGGATCTCAAAAGCTTCAAAAGTCCAACAGTTTATATCTAATTACATTTACACAGTGAAATGAGTAAAGGCTTATGTTTCATATCATATCATAGGTAAATAAAAGTCCAAAACACAAATCCTCGTTCAAAGAACAGACATAGCTCATAACGTTATGTTTATGGGCAGTAAATAAACTGTGTAGTACAGTAAATATACAAGGCCAGGAGATTTGCCAAAATAGAAACAGAATCCACATAAATCATATCCCCCTCCTATCCACTCAAGGACTTCCCCAACCACCCTACATAACAGCACCTCTTCCTCTCTCTCAACAACATCACTCACCCCCTCTATTGTCTTTACAACATCCTCTTTTCCCCGTAAGCTTCTCCCACCACCTGCCACTTCGCTACAGCATCCCCTCCCTCTACTACTTCTCCCACAACATTATTCCCTCCACTGCACTCCCCCTACATCTTCCCTCACCAACCTATATAGCACCTTCCTTTATAGCACCACCACTCCCCCTTTGGCATCATCTTCCCTCCATTCCCTTTACAGCATTCACTCTTACCGTACAACTTCCCCCAACACCCACCCTTTATTCCCACTACAGCTCTCCCACTCCCCCATTGATTTCCTCCCAACACCCCTTTTCACTTCCATCACTACCCTTCTTCATCCCACTCATAATAATGGTAGATGTCATGTTGTCGACATCTAGAATAATTCTGCTATCAGTTTGCTATATTTTCAATACATAACTGAATTGTTTTTAATCTCCTTATACCCATCAAATTGTATTTATTCATCTCGAGAAATAAAGCAAATAGATTATTATCAATTCTGAACCCCTAAAATATTCAATTAGCCACATTAGATAACGCATATCACGATGTTCATACAATTTCAAAACCTGTATTTACTACCTACAACAATTACTTTTACTTAAATTACAAGCAGGATTCCCAAATATTAACGGAAGTTAAACAATCCATCATTGGCATTTTAACTCAAGGCTAAAATAGACAGTGCAACCAGAAAAGTAAAAAGATAATGTCCGGTGGGAAATGAGGTCTGGCGAAAAAGTGATTTCACTATTGATGATCAAAATTATATTGGTAAATGGTAGTGATTTTGTAATGAGTGTAAAAATTGATCATACTAAGTAATTTAATTTTTCGTTTGTAACTAAGGAACAAATTAAATTTGTTTAGATCTGTTAAATATATTGATTATCTTTTTTAAAAAAGCAAATTGAAATGCAGTCTCCGTGGAAAATGTCTCTAACCCTAAAAAAAATAATCCAATTTAGCTGTATTTAGCACTACTAACATTTTTGGCTATAAGATATTATGTAAATGAACTCAATATTTGACACATAGGATACGGAAAAAATGAATTTTTGATTTTGTGACGTTATTGCTTGTCATCCCCCTACAGTCTAAGCGTCCAAAATAAATGGTTTATATAATTCATAGTAAAATTTAAAATACTATTATATTTATACAAATTAGTATTCAACACTTATGAAATATTGCAACTACGGTAGACAAATACCCACTAATTTGTGATTAAATTCATTGCACAATGGAGAATGCTATTTTACAGCTAAACCGTGTTGAGTGAGTAGTAGGTTTAAATCCGGTCAAACATGAAAAGCTTTTAGCTTCAAAAGTCCTTTGAACCACGAAATAGGTGCGGGCTTTATTGTCAGATCTTTGATATTGAATCAGACTTTTTATTTTTGTTTTTATTCGTTAACTTAGTTTTTGCTTAAAATCTTATAAAGGCTACTACATTTAGAATAGTATTTCAGTTTGCTTTTAACCTTATTTAAACTAATAATAAGTGCATTTGCCCAATTAATTTTACTATTTTACTATTATTAATTAATGAATTATTTTAATTGATACAATTGATACGTTATAACTAATTAAACTTGTTAATTGGTCGGATTTCCTTATCGTGTTGACAATTAAATGATTATTCGATCAAAAATAAAACGAAAAAGTGTGATTTCTTCTTATTAGTAACTTCAGTCCAATTACAGAAGTCCAAAATAATATGCTTCTTGTCTTGGAGACTTAACGCTGTAAAGTTTTAAAGTTTGGCGCTGAGATTCGTTTAGGAGTTGAGAAAGTTGTAATCCAATCCGGTCTAATAGACTGCGCCCAACTGGGAAGAGCCTGCAGATTGGTCTTAATTAGAAAAGAGAAAATACGAATATTAAGATGGTTTGTTTTCGATATAACACTGCACTTGTTTTTGTCTTTCAAAATTACCTTAACATTTACGCCTGTCCAATTAAACCAAGACGATATAACTGTATTTTTATTAGGTATCGTGGTATTTAAATTGTGTTGTTTAAAATAATCGGTACTAGGTTAAGGAACGATAATTAAAGTAAACCAAACTTTTTACTTTAAATATCGTCAGTAACGTTAAAAAATGGGGAAAATGTTGAATTGTCCGTACAAATCTTTGTAAAATAAATAATTAACCTATCACAAAAATATATTTGTAAATAAACAATAGCACTCAATGCTAAGCCACTTTGCATGAAATATCCGTTACTACCTTCGAGGTAAAGTCAAACAAAAAGCTGCGATACCTCGCTGAAAGCTTTACCATGTTAGCTCAAACATCAGTTCAGACGTTTTGCTGAGAAAACTGAACGAAAGATCAACAATATCAATTCGGAACTTATTTTGAAACATATTTGAATCGAAAAGCATACATTCATTTTATGTGGAGGTAAAATAATTGTAAATTGTATTAAGCCGTTCGTAAAAAGGACTGGGAAAATTAATCTGAGGAGTTCATTGTTATTAGCAATTGTTTATCGGTGGAACACTTGGAATATTTTTAAAGGCAAATTAATGAGATTTTATTTTTCGATTGGACCTCACCGTAGCAGGTGTTTAATGTAAGCAGTGCGGAGGCTGTCGTCTTTATCAGTTAAATGCGTGGTTATATCGGTGTATATTCCGGACTTACATATTAGAAACAATACTTCAACACTTAAATAAATACAGTTCTGGTTATATAGCTCTTAAAATTTATCAAAACATAACTCCCTAATACAGTTAGTATTTTACAATTGACGTAAAACATTATACACACTCATATATTGTCCTCGAAGGTGTTAAGATGTCGGGCTGTTACAGTTTTTAATTACTCATGTGCAGGAAGAACCGCTGTAAAACTTGAAGCCATTAAAACTTTGACCATTTCCGAGAGTTGCGGGTGGAAAGTGCGCATTCACTCATCGTAAGTTGACAAATACAGTAGTCATGTATTTTATGTTGGAGTTGCTTCATTTACAGTCAATTTTGTTTTTAATTTAAATGTTCCCAGTAACATTTGGTTTAAGCCTTAAACTGTTTATTTGGAGTAAAAATTAAGTCCAGATTTTAAGTTTTGCTGGACATCTGGAGAACAATAAGTTCATTGTCAACCTACATACATAACATTATGGATTCTAGCATTTAATTTTGTATAACGAGTACAAAAATTGTTGAGAAATATATGCTACTAGATGTCACCTGCAGGCTTTGCCCCGCAAATGATTTATAACAATTATGACAGTTGTGTGTTCTGCATCCTGTGGTTAGCCCGTGGCACTAATACAAATCAAGATCAGCTGTTTGTATTTTCATCAACTCAAACAAGATTGATGTCCATAAGGAATGCATAGGAACTCTGAATCCCCCGTGGCGTGAAGCCCTATACGATTTTCGCAACTTTAATTTGCGTACATGTTACTCAGGACTATCAAGTACATCTCTGCAAAATTTTGGCTCAAATCAGTCAGTAGTTAGAGCGGGATTGAGCCAAACACATCTAAACAAACAAACATAAAAACAAACTTACAAACTTTCACATTTATAATATTAGTAGGAATATAAGTATATAGATTATCATTAAAATCCCCTCATAAAGTACGGCATAGACTTGTTAGATCAGAGAAAGTCACAGGGTCTAAGGACAAAGAGGTGAGAGAGAGAGTGCGAGATATGTGTCTATGTACTGTTAAAGACTATTCATCGATTGATTAATGATGATGTTTAGCCGCTGACATGGTTAATCCAATCTTTACAGTTTGCTGGAAGTGGGGGTCTTGCGGAGAGTTCAATCCCATTATAAAGTATTACCTAAATAAAACGTTTAATTTATTTTTAATTTTATAATGTCACATTTTATATATATTCCTAGCGCTCTTATCTGTTTTAATTTTCCAAATTACCTACCTTGTCTAAACCTCACTAAATTCACTTACCAAAATCTCCATACCTCTCCAATGTTTAATGTTCGCTCTAGTATAAGTATCCCCTGTACGAGATACTGTACGAAGTAGTAAGAAGTATCTTAATCTAACATTGCTACTACTACCTCAAACTCTTTAGTATAAGCGTAGAAATAGACTACCTATATATTCAATCCATAATAATAATAATAATCCATAATGAATAAACGCAGATCTTTTATATCAGACACAGACACTAGATTCAACCTACCTACTATATCAGAGGCTATATTCAACCAAATCTGTATATCAACGAAGACAACTACAATATTTAATCCAACTTCATATCAACGATGTAAAATAATATACTACTTCCAATCTTTATCAAAATGGCAATTGCTAGTGCAACAATATTCTATGTCATAGTGAAATAGACTAAAAATTCAATGCATCTTTTACAAACAAATACAGACAAATACTACATTCAATACAATGTATATATCAACAAAGACATCTAATATGTTCAACCGAACCAAATATTCATCCCATATTTACATCAGGGACTGTATCAATCCAATTCCCCCGCAATAAAGATGATAAATTCACATCAGTTTAACCACCAACCCCTGCCACGAACGTCACCTGGGATGTCACGATTACACTACCAACTCATCCATTACAGGTAATTTGATCTCTTGATAATTACAGAGTTTATTAGACGGGGGATGGACAGTTCATTAAACCAAATGGATTATATGAGTGATTGAAATGAATTTAGCACTCAAAAGCTCAGAGATTAATCGAGTGATTCGACCCGTGAATGTGGTTTTATCGCTACAGGACTATACTACGTTGTAACGATTCGCGACATATTTACACTTTACTGTACTCACATGCATCGGACATATCAAACTGTTTCAGCCAGCCACATTCATCATCAAGCCCAATGAGGTACTCTACATTACAGTACATCTGTATCACATTACAGTACTGCTAATCATTTTAAAAGACGCCGTAGCAACTAAGGGGTATTTTAAAGCCCAGTATCATTGACTATATATTCTGAGTCAATGCCAGTATGAATGAATATGAGTGTAGATTGGATGAGATGCTTTGTTTAACCTTGTTAACTATGACCGGCTGTTTCTTTAGGATATAGTTAGGATGATAAATTAATGATAAATTAATAGTCCATGACCAACGGTAACAATGCCTTGATGACCTATCATACTAATGTTATAAAGCTGAAAGTTTGTGGTTCAATCACTCTTCAACTACTGAACCCATTGAGCTGATATTTGGTAGGAAGATAGCTAATATCCTAAAGTAACAAAAGGCCTATTCATTTTAAAATTCCTTTAGGGCTTTGCCCAAGTGGCCACTAAACGTCCCATGCTAATCCTATACCATTAACATTTACTGGATCAGATGATAACTAATACAGATATTCTGCATTTAAGATTTTGAGTTTGTTTATTTATATTATTGTTTACACTTTTAACGCACGTTTAACCACGACGGTACCTGCATCATATAATGCTAGAAAAACGGAAAAAACCTGTCACAAAGTTCGAAAAAAGCGCGATTTAATCAAGATGATAAAATTCAGGAAACTTCAACTCAAACGGATATTATAAGGCTTCAACAAGCTCTACGGCAGGCAGAACACAGAGCAAAAGACCAGAAGAACAGCATATTCGACGTGAAGAGCAAGCTCAGTGGCAGGCAGAACACAGAGCATAAGAAACTCCAGGAGAACAGCATCTTCGACGTGAAGAGCAAGCTCAGCGGCAGGCAGAACACAGAGCATAAGAAACTCCAGGAGAACAGCATCTTCGACGTGAAGAACAAGCTCAGCGGCAGGCAGAACACAGAGCATAAGAAACTCCAGGAGAACAGCATCTTCGACGTGAAGAGCAAGCTCAGCGGCAGGCAGAACACAGAGCATAAGAAACTCCAGGAGAACAGCATCTTCGACGTGAAGAACAAGCTCAGCGGCAGGCAGAACACAGAGCATAAGAAACTCCAGAAGAACAGCATCTTCGACGTGAAGAGCAAGCTCAGCGGCAGGCAGAACACAGAGCATAAGAAACTCCAGGAGAACAGCATCTTCGACGTGAAGAGCAAGCTCAGCGGCAGGCAGAACACAGAGCATAAGAAACTCCAGAAGAACAGCATCTTCGACGTGAAGAGCAAGCTCAGCGGCAGGCAGAACACAGAGCATAAGAAACTCCAGAAGAACAGCATCTTCGACGTGAAGAGCAAGCTCAGCTGCAGGCAGAACACAGAGCATAAGAAACTCCAGAAGAACAGCATCTTCGACGTGAAGAGCAAGCTCAGCGGCAGGCCAGTTTGAGAGCAACTGAAATGTCTCTATTGCAAAGCAGTGATCTGCAGAAAGCAGAGCTATTGGTGTAAGGGCGTTGCCCTGCGGTGGCAAACGTTCACCGGAAATACATGGGGCGTCTTTGAAATTGCTGCCTTGGAATACGACGCGATCCTTAAGTCAGTCAACATATATCTTACTGACGCTATGAGTGAGCGCGGGCGAAGCTGCGACGGGTAACGGCTAATATAAAATAATTTTTAGTAGTAATGGGTGAGTGCTGGAAAATATGAATCATGTTTTGAATGTATACAAAATAAAGGAATGAATTTATATTTCTTTTAGCGAAGTTTCCCTACAGGGAAGAAGCTATTACCACAGTCGGCATGTTAAGGCCTAGGCCCGGGACCATGATAACTTTTCGTCATGGTCCCCAGATTCTAAAAACACCATTCGTTCAAAACTATATATATATATATATATATATATATATATATATATATATATATATATATATATATGTATGTATGTGTGTCCGTGGGTGTGATAACTCTCATAAAAATGGTCTGATTTTGAGGAATTTTGCCCTGCGGTGGCAAACGTTCACCGGAAATACATGGGGCGTCTTTGAAATTGCTGCCTTGGAATACGACGCGATCCTTAAGTCAGTCAACATATATCTTACTGACGCTATGAGTGAGCGCGGGCGAAGCTGCGACGGGTAACGGCTAATATAAAATAATTTAGTAGTAATGGGTGAGTGCTGGAAAATATGAATCATGTTTTGTATGTATACAAAATAAAGGAATGAATTTATATTTCTTTTAGCGAAGTTTCCCTACAGGGAAGAAGCTATTACCACAGTCGGCATGTTAAGGCCTAGGCCCGGGACCATGATAACTTTTCGTCATGGTCCCCAGATTCTAAAAACACCATTCGTTCAAAACTATATATATATATATATATATATATATATATATATATATATATATATATATATATATATATATATATATATGTATGTGTGTCCGTGGGTGTGATAACTCTCATAAAAATGGTCTGATTTTGAGGAATTTTGGTACAAACTTAAAGCAACATTTATACTAATGAGGCAAATAAAGGTACGTCTGATGCTGAAGAGAATTGCTAATGAGGTATTATAATGCATAGGCACGTTAAGATTCAACATGTACTGTCTCTAGAGTCATCAGACTAGACGGTGAAGCGACGCTGGGGAATGAGTTTAAATGTGTACAGAACTGATGAGTGCGCCAGTGGTGTAGCACCACTGTGCTGTGTTGCAGTTGTGTGCTTTAAGATTACATGGAAAACCTAGCAGAAGCCTCGCTTGTCATGTTTGTATAAATGTTAGACAAGTTTGACCATTGGAGTAAATAATTTGTTTCGTGATTGTTCTTGGGTAGGAATCTAAAACAACCAAGTTTTAATTTATACTGAAACTTAAATAGTAGTAAAGTAAAAAACATATGTTTCTAGATAGTAGAAGCAAGTTATGAAATATAAGATTCTCGATCTCACTGTATGAATGAGGTTTTGATTAAAGGGCAAGCGTAAGCAAAGGAATATCAAAAACCAGCGCTCAAAGTAGACATTTTTGAGTTAAATCGTGGCATTAAAACAATTCAAAATGAGATAAATTATTTATCTAAAGCCAAAAAGTATATATTATTTATTGAAATCAATATATTTACAAATAAAAATAAATACATTTATTGATTAAAATGCAATTACTTTCATAAAGTAAAAAAAGTAAAGATCGTAGACGAACTTTACTCTTGTCAGGAATGCTACGATAAATAGAAAACTTAATCCACCCTCAAACCTATCAAACCTATCTCTAATGCAAACCTATCTCTAAGTCGACGTTAATAACAGATGTTGTGTTGGATTATATTTAATAGGTAGGAGAAGCTTGGCTAATCAATATAAAATCTTCCCTTCACTACATTTACCTATTTTCCACATTTTTGGCAGCATCACGGCTGCAGATTATATTCTGATAGAATACAGATACACTGTAGAATGCAGATCATATCCTACAACTTATAACCAATAAAACTAGACTATAAAAATAAATAGAGTTAATATCAGGCAAACTCCAGGTTCTCAGCGTATTTTAATATAAGAAATAATCGCTACTCAAAACTATCCCATAACCTGAAGTGTGAAAACCCAATTTCCGGAGGAAAATGAACGTTGATCGGAAACCGATCTCCTAGTTGATATTCAATATTTCATATAGTAAAATTAAATCATATTTTCCCCCCTAATATATAAAGTTTATAGCTCTGCATTCAATATAACTTACTAGACCATCACTTTAGAAGACTTGCTCTTTCATTTTTATTTACTGTCCTCTGCAAGTTTATTGTCTACTTCCTCCCAGTCTCTCAGGGAATCAATCGTTTTGTTGGACATGAAGATAATCTAAGTTCGATAACTTGTTTTGTAAGCTAGTCCCCTATGGTATTATATTGGTTTTTTCCAGTTAAAACAAAAATATAATTGGTATATTTTTGAATTGATACTTATTACGTAATGATTAACATTTTTATGTTGTAAATAAAATAGAGACAAAGTGTATATTTCGCATGGCCTGTTGGCAGCCTTGAAACCACAGCTGATTGTACCGTAGTTGGTAGCTGTTATTCAAACACCTAAATTAATTGAGGATGGTCTTTTTACTGTTGTGTTATTATACACGGGAGAATACAATTCTGAAGGTTATTAGTTTTTGCGTTGTTCTGGTATCTGATTATGTCAAATTGATTACATAGTCAATCCCAAACTGGCAACAACCAAATTAATCACTGCAGAGTGGTTCCTAACCAGCTACTGAAGACTGAAGCCCACTGGATAGTGAATGGATCAACAACTAGTCGTGTTTAAATTAGACTATTTTTCACTAATGGGTTTCACTTGTACGTATGATTTCAGTTTTATAATCAAATCAAATCACATAAATGATCAAATTCGAATATTAAAAAATGACTTTTAGCTAGACACTTTTATTAGTTGTCGCCTTACGATGTCAGACTTTATGGTTGTCTCAAAAGTTTCCGGTACGGATTGGCGTTATATATAGATTATAGCCAATCAGTAGTTCTTTTCAAATTTTCAAATGTACTTTAACGAATATTGTAAAGGGGAAATAAAGAAAAACCTATAATCAGGCTCCGTTTGGTTTTCTTCTATTTAATATTCTAAGAGTGTTCCAATATTTAGCCTTCTAGATCGTACAACAGCTTCATAAACCTGCGCGATGACACACATTTACACAACTATGTACTAGGATAGCTCGTCAGACACAAACTATGACTGTGATAACACGTTCGGTAGTTCACGTACGCTTCTTGACATTAGCTTAGACTACTTATACATCTGTATGCAACCCTATGGCTGGCACAATGTTTAAGCTGCTATGTTAGTAAAACTTCAACCAGTTTAAAGTGTGAAGATGATCCCACATTTTATACCGCCACAGGAAGTTTGAAAATGGGCAAAGTTGGACGAACCTGTGGGTTAAATGTGCCACAACGACAACGCTGCTGCATTGTAAAGTAACCTCGGACTGTTGTGACTGCAGTACCATATTGTTGTACGTGTGTTACACAGCAAAGACTGCGAGTAGTGACAATTATAATAGTGAACCATTAAGTATTCGTAGGTTTGTGCTCTTTATTACTAATATTTGACAGCATTAAATGTTTGTATTGTTTGTGTGTCTTTTTTGTTTGTTATGTTTTTACACGCTTTTCTACGTTTTATAATCTAATAGCTGAATCCTTTTAAATGTTCCTTATGTTTTGGCCCTTGATTAACAAGTTTTGCAACCATCCTAGGTCTCGTATTGCATACAAAACTGGTGAAAACACTAGTCATTTAGTTATATATTTAACTAACGTAATTAAAATGAAGAATTCGATGATAATTTTGTCTTTGATATCCTGATATTTCAGACACGATTGAGATAAAGACAATTATTATCCTCCATTCTTCGTATTTTTCTAGCTCTTTTAAATTAGATACTACTTAATAGGGGTTATGTTTAAAATTTTAAAATACTCCCATTTATCCCCGTTTTTTGAAGAGGGGTCAACATTTTGCATATATTAAAAAAAACCTCGTTTATTCACGTACCACATTCCCAAATTCCCAAATTCTCCCATTCCTACATTCCCCGAATTATATCCATTAATATTCAGGATACTTCAATTATTAAGTAAACAATTATTAGGGGGTTGGGATTTTTAAGATACTCGGTATAAATATATATTTGGATTTACTGTGAACGGCAAAAATGTTGAAAGAACCACAGTGTTGAGATGTAAATATATAATAGAAACATGCCAGGTAATAAGAGAACATTCTCATTGCTATAATATGAATGTACTTCTTATTAAAGGCACGGAGAGTTAGAATTTGTAGTCTTAAAAAATTTAAATAAATCAAAACAAACCTTTCGATAAACCCCGTGATTAGTGATCGGCAGACACGATTACCACTTTAACCAGTAATATTGAGTCATGTATTGTATGGATGTCTATCAGGGCATCATGAAGGAAGATTCCATTAGCCCGGATGTGACGTCATCAGATATCGGAAGTTCATACATCACTTCCGCTCCATTTGTTTCAGTTCCGGAAATGCCACACGTTAGGTCAGGACGGAATCGATATACGTCAAGTTTGTCGATTGTGTAAAAGTGACGTTAACAGTGGGAAATAAATGCTGAGGTGTGGAAGTGGAATAAATAGTTGGAAGTGGATTTGTAAAATATTAATTTTTGTATAACTTTCCAAATATATTTTTTGACGGATGCTACATGTTCTGTATACATTATTTAATGGAATATAGATAGTAGGTGGATACATTAGATAGAAAACTATTTGTTGTTGCAGATACTAGCAAGTAAATGTATGTAGTCTGTTGAATCGACCATCAGCAATTTAATTTGAAAATATTAACCCCTTTCAGAGGTCAAGGATCTCAAAAGCTCCAACAGTTTGTATCTAATTAATTGTACACAATGAAATGAGTAAAGGCTTATGTTTCATATCATATCATAGGTAAATAAAAGTCCAAAACACAAATTCTCATAGCTCATGACGTTATGTTTATGGGCAGTAAATATACTGTGTAGTACAGTAAATATCCAAGGCCAGGAGATTTGCCAAAATAGAAACAGAATCCGACATTAATCATATCCCCCTCCTATCCACTCATGGACTTCCCCAACCACCCTACATAACAGCATTCTTTCCTCTCTCTCAACAACATCACTCACCACCCTCTATTGTCTTTATAACATCCTATTTTACCCTTAAGCTTCCCCCACCACCCTCTACTTCAGCTACAGCATCCCCTCCCTCTACTACTGTTCCCGCAACACTATTCCCTCCACAGCACTCCCCCTACATCTTCACTCACCAACCTATATAGCACCTTCCTTTATAACACCCCTACTCCCCCTTTGGCATTTTATTCCCTCCATTACCTTTACAGCATTCCCTCTTACCGTACATCTTCCCTCAACACACTCTATTCCCACTACAGCTCTCCTACTCCCCAATTGTTTCTCCCCACCTACCCTCCATTACCTTTACAGTGTCTACTCTCCCTCTCAAGATTCTCCCACCACCCCTTTCACTTCCATCACTACCCTTCTTCATTCCACTCACAACAATGGTAGATCTCATGTTGTCGACATCTAGGATAATTCTGCTATCAGCTTGTTATTCCTTCAATACATAACTGAATTGTTTTTAATTTCCTTACACCCGACAAATTGTATTTATTCAACTCGAGAAATAAAGTAAAGAGATTATTAACACTTCTGAACCTTAAATATTCAGCTAGCCACATTGGATAACGCACATCACGTTGTTCATTCAATTTCAAAACCTGTATTTATCATCTAAAACAATCATATTTACTTAGCTTACAAATAAGATTCACCAAAACTTAACGAAAGTTAAAATATCCATTATTGGCCTTTTAACTCAGGGCTAAAATAGACAGTGTAACCAGAAAATGAAAATATAATTTCCAGTGGGAAATGAGCTTAGGCGAAAAATTTATTTCACTGTTGATGATAAAAATTTTATTGGTAAATGTTAGTGATTTTGTAATAGGTGTAAAATTCGATCATACTAAGTAATTTAATTTTTCGTTTGTAACTAAGGAACAAATTAATTTTTTTTAGATCTGTTAAATATATTGACTATCTTTTTAAAAAATGCAAATTGAAATGCAGTCTCCGTGGAAAATGTCTCTAACCCTAAAAAAATAATCCAATTTAGCTGTATTAAGCGCTACTAACATTTTTGGCTATAAGATATTATGTAAATGAACTCAATATTTGACACATAGGATACGGAAAAAATGCATTTTTGATTTTGTGACGTTATTGCCTGTCATCCCCCTACAGTCTAAGCGTCCAAAATAAATGGTTTATATAATTCATAGTAAAATTTAAAATACTATTATATTTATACAAATTAGTATTCAACACTTATGAAATATTGCAACTACGGTAGACAAATACCCACTAATTTGTGATTAAATTCATTGCAAAATGGAGAATGCTATTTTACAGCTAAACCGTGTTGAGTGAGTAGTAGGTTTAAATCCGGTCAAACATGAAAAGCTTTTAGCTTCAAAAGTCCTTTGAACCACGAAATAGGTAAGGGCTTTGTTGTCAGATCTTGATATTGAATTAGACTTTTCATTTTTGTTTTTATTCGTTAACTTAGTTTTTTCTTAAAATCTTATAAAGGCTACTACATTTACAATAGTATTTCAGTTTGCTTTCAACCTTATTTAAACTAATAATAAGTGCATTTGCCCAATTAATTTTACTATTTTACTATTAATTAATGAATTATTTTAATTGATACAATTGATACGTTATAACTAATTAAACTTGTTAATTGGTCGGATTTCCTTATCGTGTTGACAATTAAATGATTATTCGATCAAAAATAAAACGAAAAAAGTGTGATTTCTTCTTATTAGTAACTTCAGTCCAATTACAGAAGTCCAAAATGATATGCTTCTTCTATTGGAGACTTAACGCTGTAAAGTTTTAAAGTTAGTAGATGTGAACTAGCGGGGAGGCGCCACTTCCGGCGTTTTTTCCCCATGTTATTCTTATGGGGAGCCGTTTTTGCGCCGACGCCAGCTCCCGCCTATACTAATAAGCCACAAGTTTCCTTGTTGGCCTGTACTAATACCCAACCCTTGCCTATATTAAATATATTGTCCCCATCCCTCCTCTATATTTTTAAAATTAATTTTCAAATTCAGGCTAAAAAACTGTCTTTAGTGTTTATGGTCCGATTTGTTTAAAACTTGGATATGTTATTGTCGTAGGCAAGTGTTTTAATAAATTCCACTTACATTTCCCAAATTCACTATTACGGTCAAATTAAAAAATATTTTTGAAAAATACTGCCAATTGCCAACTTCTTTATTTACTGTCCGATTTATTTAAAATTTGGATATGTTATTGTCCTAATGTTTTAATAAATTTCACTTACATATCCCAACTACGGTCAAACTACCAATTTTGACCCTATTTTAAAATTCATTTTAATACATCCTTTGCAGAAATCCACGAGTTCTGGCTACTTGGGAACCCGAGCCATTTGACATATAATAAATCACCCCTCCTCCTAATTACCTTCTCTACCAAATACATGTCTTTATATTTAGTCTTTAACAATTCTTCTGTATAAAATCCTCCTTTGATTATATTGCCATTCTCATCTTTCAAAATATAAGTCACAGGCTTTGTTTTCTTAACTTCTGCTATTGTAAAAAGCTCTCCCGTCCAGTTAGGGGTATATCCTTTACTAAATACATGTTTATATTTAGATATCCTTACACTATCCCCCACCTTATATCTTGGCTTTTTAACTTGTACTTTAGATGCTAACCTTTCATGTACATCTTTAGAGTTCTTAGCACTTACTTGGTTAGGCTTCATCCCTATGGATCTATGTACTTTATTATTATATATCCTTATTAACTTTGGAAGTAAATCCAACCACTTGTAACTCCCTTGTGCACTAAACTCTCTATACAACCAATTCTTTAAAGTTCTCTGGAACCTTTCCACAATAGCCGCCTTAGTTGTAGAGTAAGTGTGGTAGTGATTAATATTTAGAATTTTCATTAGTTTGGTAAAATGTTCATTAAAAAATTCTTTTCCGTTATCAGATTGAATATTTTTAACTCCCTTTGGGAGAATAGTTTTTATAGCTTCTGTGACTACTAATCCAGTTTTATTCTTTAGTGGAGCAGCATAAGCTTTTTTAGAAAATGTGTCTATTAAAGTTAAAATATATTTATTTCCAGAATTCTCTCTAGCATAATTCCGCATATCTATTAAATCTATTTGAACAGTTTCGTTTATACCCAACACCTTAAAAGACCTTCTAACAAAGTTCTTTCTCGCTTTCTCGCGGGCTTATGCAATTCGTAAGCAATTTTTTCCATTTTTTATTCTTTATTTTTAATGTTAACGTATCTGCCAGTCTCTGTCGTTTCAAAAACACCTCCATTGCTACCAATTAACATACCATCACTCATTCTTTGATATACATAGTTTTTTGGAAAATATGCCCCTCCATCTAAAGTCTTAAATCCGCTTAAAGATGTAGGGTCTGCAACCAACAATTTAGGATTGTTCATCATCAAATCGATTTGATTATTGTCTTGCATAAATTTATTAGTTTTATTGTTAAACCTTAATGCGTGTGATTTTAAACAAATATCAAATTTAATATTGTCTTGTCTAAAAGTTTTAATATTATCGTCATACCTCAAAACCTGTGACATTAAACAAACATCACTCCTATCTTTGCCTTCAGGTACATTTTTTATTAATTTGTCCTCTGCATCCCACATATCTCTATCTAATGTTAATACATTATAATATTTATCCCCCTGTTTTATTATGCTTTTCTCACCTTTTGTTAATATTTGCTTAACAACAGCCACATCATTTGGCAACGTTCCAGGTAAAATGTTTGTTAATTGCTTATTTTTACCATCAAATTTAAGACCGTCTAAAGTCACAGTCTGATGTTTTGTAACACAATCGTTCTCATCAACAGCGGGTTTAACACGAACTAGCCTTTTATTATTAAAATCCCAAAAGTTTAGATCCATTTTTGGTACTTGAGAGACGTTTACAACATCATCGCTTTCTTTACCAGCCAACAAATTACTTATTTTTCGCTTTTTGGCATTCCAAATATTTCCATTTTTCCATTCTCCGATTCCAAAAATTCATAATTATTTTTGTCTTGTACAAAGACACCATCTTTTCTTATTAAAGTTTGCTCTAATGTGGGTACATCGGTTGAGCTTTCACCTCGTTTAACATTAGTAATTTTGCGTTTATTAGCGTTCCAATTATTATTCTTGGATTCTAAAAACTTATATTTAGTATTACCTTGTACAAAAGCATCACCTTTTCTAGTTAATGTCTGCCCCAAAGTCGATACATCATCAGTAAACTCCCCACCTTTAACATTACTAATTTTATAATTTAAAGCATTCCAACCATCATCTTTTAGATTTAAAGTAGTTTCTTTAAAACTTCTAGCTTCTGGTTTACTATATGGGTTATATACGCGATAAAATTTATCTATCATCTTTTTATTTAATAAACAATTCCACTTTCCCTCAATTCTTCTATGATAGAATCTATCTCATTATCCACTCCAGAATTTCCCGCCAATCGGCTTAACCAAAGCAGTCTTAACCTATCTACAAGCTCATTAGGATCATCCCAATAAACATAGTCTATTTTATTACCAGTTACCTGCCTTAAACCTTCACCAACAGTCTTAAACAGGGGTTTAATTATATTAAGATATTTAGTGTGTTTTAACCTGACATCGCCGCACCTGTTTTATAACCCTTTAAATGTGCATTTGTAGCTTCCAAAATCTCTTTATAATTTTGCAAATCAGCCTGACTATAGTTTACGGGTTCTTTTAAAGTTAACAATTCCCACAATCCCTTTGTCCCTTTATAAATTTTTTCTCCAACCGTAACATCATCATTGGCAATTTGAACTTCCTGATTCCCAATAAAAAATTTATTTCCTTCTCGCCTAATACCATATGTGGTGTCTGTCATACTACTTCTACTAAGGTAATTTCCTAAATAGTCTGATGCTAAAAGACCAAAATCTAATTTGTGCGGTGTTATCTGTGTTATTCTTGGTATTCTAGACGGGGTCTTTTCTAAAATCATTGGGAGAACTGGCCTCTCTGTTTTGGTGGCTAAATTTTTTAATTCTTGCAAAGGCTCTATTAACGGTTGGAATGTTTGGAACCTCTCTTCAGCCTCTAGAAATTTACCACGTTTTAACGCCCTATATTTTTCTCTTATTTGTTTTGCAGACTCTACCAATTCTTGTTGAATATTTGTTTTCATTTTATTTACATTTTATTTATCTCATTTGTCAAAGGATTATACTCAAACACCTTATCGTGTATTATTAGGCAATATGCAGATGTGTTTGAAGGGACATTTTCTGCAGTTTCAATTTCTAATTTAATATCTACAACCCCCTCTTTGACTGATTCATTCTGCCTAGAACAATCTATTACAATTAGAGGTTATTTCTTTATAAAGTCAGCTCTGTTAAACATAGGATCGGGGACGGTGTTGTAGTAACTCTCCCTAAACCTCACAAACATCTCATAAGCTTTAGAGGCATCTCCATTTTCAAAGTCGAGATTTAAATCACTATAAGGATAATATTCAGAGTTTAAAAACACTTTGATATTTTTCAATTTACAGTGATCAAATTCATCAGTTCTTTTTCGTGCACTGTTGTCCCTACCAGTTTGGAAACCAAATATAATATACCTGGGCTTCTCCAAACTCGAAGACGTCTTAACTGACCATGTATGTCTCTTGGTTTCGGGGTATGATGGGAGTTCGTGTAGCTCCAAACTTCTAAATGCAATTTGCAAATTTTTATTTTGCAATAACATCTTTTGTAATTGAAGCCTCTCCCCATCAGATGGCACCACATGCGGCATCACCCACTGAATCGATTTAAGTGTAATTTTAGGAATAGGATCGACACCAGTTGGAGCATTAGATGTTGTTAATATACAATTTAAGTCGTTTTTGGATCTTTTCAACACCAATTCTTGTTTAACATTTACTAAAACCTTATTAAAATCCTCAAACACACCCATTAACAGCTCTAACGGGACACAAGTACTAAACTTGCCGCTTTTATGTAACTCCTTTAAATTTTCATCAGAATCAAATGCTACATTTGACAATTTAGTTGTTTTATTGTAAGAGCACAATATTTTCATAAGACTGGAAATTCCCGGATTTCTTACAATATCTATTTCTTTACCAGCAACTTCGTATCTAATTTCGTCAAATAAGAATGAAAATGCATTATTTATAAAATGTCCTTTATCATGATTCTCTATTTCTCCTTTAATATACAAATAACTCCTACATGGGAGTGTTAGTAAATCTTGATTATTTATGCATATTCGAATTTCATCGGAATTATTTATTGCTAAAGTGTTGTGTGGAACATAGGAGTGATTTGTAATTTTAACCAGGCTATCATCGTATTGGAATTTTCCTGTAACGTCTAGAAAATCTTCCATTTTTATTAATAGAAAATTTTAACTTCAACCCAATTGATCGCAGAAACCTGGCATTTTGCACACTCAGTCCGTTCTTGTAAATTCTCATATCTTTTTTATATGACAATTAATTGTAGTTTCTTCTTTATTAAAGTCAATTGGCTTGTCGTGTTGATCTGCAAATGTAATGCTAACAACATCTAAACTTCTCTTATTTACAGGGAAGTATATAATATTTCTGGGGACCTCAATAATTTTGTAGCCGGGAGGAGCTTCTGGGTAAAAACTGTGTATGGTGTGTGATTTGTCACCATTTAAATAAGACCCATTCGCAATATTACATTTTACTCTAATCACATTTACATTATTTATGTTGATTTTATTTACAGATTTAAACGCAATATCTGGAGTAGAAAATCCTTTAAATCCCAATAATTCAGACCCTAAACACGGTTTTGTAAAATCAAACACATGGCCAGAATGTAATGTGGCTTTCATAGTTTTATTATCGGCTATAAGTACAAAATCTGGGAGTTGCTTTTGAATTTCCTTCGCAAGCTCAAACACTTCGTATGTACCTTCAGCAATTTCAATTACATTTGCGGCTTTGTGATCATAATAATACACATCCTCACCCTCGTCTATAGTTAATTTTGTGTCTTTAAGTTTATTTAATTTTGGAACTAGCCCTTTGTAAAATATAAGTTTGACTTTTGTATTAATTAATGCTACTTTATTTTGTATAATAACTTCAACTTTACCAGCCAATGCCCGGTTTAATTCGTCAATTGTGACCTCCCCTTTTGGGGTTGTAATTTTGTGCATTTTGTAATATGTCAAAGTATTTAGAGGTTTTTTAACATTAAATATAGAATTATAACTTTGAAAATCTACCAGTCCAATTACATAATCACCATTTAATTCTATAGGAGGAAAGAACACCGACTTTAACTCTGGCTCTGTACCCGTAAATGTTATAGTAAATGAATCCATTTTTATAAACTAAAATTTTTCAGAAATGATAAACATAAAATTCCACAAATGGAACTGTTTAAATCTTGTATTTGATCAGTTGTATAGTAAATTTTTGATGGTACAAAATATTCAATTACCTCTTTTGGAGGCTGTATTCCGAAAGGGTCAAAATATATTACAACATCTTTATTTTTACGATATGCTGTCCAATGTGTGCCCCTGTCACTGTCTAAATTAATAATTCCACATTCTCTTACTTTTGGTCTCAGTTTTCTTAGCTCGTTTTTTAGGTACACTCCTCGAAAGTGAGGCACGTCTCTTGCTGCCTCTAACAGCTGAAAGTTGTCCATCTTTTTTATTAAATTTTAATACCATTCCCATTTTTGCCTTGGCCTTCATCAAATTTGTCACTGCATAAGCTGCTGCTTTTTCGGCCAGACTGGCGTCCTTTGCCGAAACCCTAGTCCAAGCCTGGTCCGCTAATCTCATATCTGCCTTGTTCCGGGCGGCTGTATCAGGATTATTCATGTAGAATATGTCGTGCTCTTTACAATAAGAGTCTAGCTTATTTTTTGGAGGTACATTTTTGGCTAAATTTTCACTATATTAGTTCCAGGACCACAATACATATACGACGGCAGGTGGAGAGGGAAAGGAAGGTTGTTTATAAGGGTATTTAACAAGCCACGGCCTCTATATGGCTTTAAGAATAATCCCTTACCCTTCTTACACTTTCTCTTTGCCATTTTTATTATATAAAAAATTATTAAACAAAAGAACAAATTTAACACATAAAGAAAATACACCATTTTTATTATGTGTCATTTATTCAACAAATTTAACACATAAAGAAAATACACCATTTTTATTATATAAAAAATTTCATTTATTCAACAAAAGAACAAATTTAAAATAGCACATAAAGAAAATACACCAAAGAAGTTGGGTCTATTTCCTAATAATATTCGCTGTCTTATAATAGGGCCCAGTGGTTCGGGGAAGACTGTTGTAATTTATAACTTAATTGTAAAAAAACAAGGATTAAAGTTTACAAATTTATATATAATATCCAAATCTTTAGAACAAGAAAAATATAAAAAAATAATTGAAATATTCCGTCTGTGTGATGAAGTTAAATTACACACATATTCAAACTGTGAAATCACACCAAATGATGTAGAATCACACTCAATAGTTGTATTTGACGACATAAATAGTCCAAATATCACACAATTTTTCTCAATGGGCAGACACAAAAATATTAACAGTTTTTACTTGTGTCAATCTTACAGTAAAGTACACAAACATTTACGTGACAATGTTAATTTTCTAATATTATTTAAACAAGACAATTTAAATTTAAAACATGTGTATAACAATCATGTGGGAAATGATTTTTCATTTAACCAATTTAGAAATCTCTGCCATCAATGCTGGGATAGGTCTAAATATGGCTTTTTTGTAATAGACAAGGAAAGGCCAAAGAATAATGGCAAATACAGATTTATGTTTGACCAATTTTATAGTGACCAAGGGCAAGGGTGTTGATGCCATCCACAATAAACCTCTTGTCGTCATCAAAAGAGAGTACCTTTTTGTTCATCGTTAATGTTTGCAGATGGTGGTTTGTGGATTTAATTCTTGTAACATTCTCATAGTAATCTTCCCCGGTTGCAAGACAGTGTAAGTAATGTTGGTTTCTTAAGAGATGTTTAACTGTAGCGTTGTCAGCTCCTTTTGCCTTCTTAACCTCTAGCTCATTTTGCTTTTCTTTTTCGTATAACCATTGTAAAGGAATGAAAGAGTATAATTTTGGCCTTAAACCACAATATTCATACATAATTTGACCATTTAATTCGTCTTTAAACTTGCCCGTAACTTTTTTGTTTTTATCAGAGTATAAGAAATGATCTTTACTATATGCAGAGGTGTCAAAACGGTCCAAGTCACATTGTATTTCCTTGTAAAAGTCCTCTGTTACTATAGAATAAAGAAGGCTGTCTGTGTCTGTCATTAAGAACCTTTTATTCTTAAATTTTGACATATAATTATAGTGGAAATCATACATTATTACTTTGCTGATATCCAAAATGGTCATTCCTAAATATATTGGTTTATCAAACTTTACAATTAATTTATTTAAATGCACAGCATGCAAGTTGTTATCGAACTTTTTGCTGCAGTCAAATCTTGGCTTTGTAACATACTTTGTTAACTTAGACTCGTCTACAAGATGTATATCACGAAACTTGCGTTGGTTCATAATTGTTCGACCAAAGAGACTGTTATTTAACAGTTTGTAAAAGTCTTTTTCAAAATCATGTTCAGCTTTTTGTCGCTTTTCAATATTAAAATTAATATAGGGGGCGAGCCATTTTGATTGTCTGAATTTTAAGATTCTGTGGTATTTTGTAACTACCAAACCCAGTTCTTCGTATTTTTTTAGTGCTTTATAATGCAAAATATATTTGGTTTTGTCATTTAAATTTGGTATTAATTTTCCATTCATTTTTTCTGGTGCGAGCGGGTAGTCATTATGCAAATCGTGTAAACTTTTATCGTATTTTAAATCAACTTCCAAAATAAATCCAAAGTTTTCATTTTGATTGTATTTATAATCTTTCTCATTTGTCCATCTAAAGCCATCAACGGGCAACGACTCGCACATTGCTGTAGAGTATAGCGAGTTGCAGTCTAAGTATACAAGATAGGTGCTTTCTTGATTTGGGTCATAATGTTCGCCCATGTACTTATTATTGGCTTTAGCGTGGCGCGTGGAAATCATACTTACGCCGCCTCTAATGGCATGTTCTATAAACAAATGCATGTCAACGTCTTGAAATAATTCTAATTTTATGCCGGTCATTCTAAGACATGCCTCCCATGTTAGTCCAGGCAGTGAGTACATGTGGACAGGGTCGAGTTTATAATCCTTTAAACACAAGTCCCTAAATGTCTCAAACACATCAGCCAATAACAACACATCTGTTTTAAGGTATAAATCGTGATATTCTTTTAAATTCTTTATATTAAAATGATTCCATACGTTTTTAGCATGTTCATATTGTGCAGGAGATATACATTCTTTAGTTAGACTGCTGTAAAATGCCTCTATGGGTGGGAGGGGCTCTAAAAACTTTTCTGGTCCTGTCATGTATTCGTACGGAAATTCGCCCTTACATTGTAGTAGTGGATTGTCTATAAATCTAAACGTATTTAAATTGGAAGCTAATTTGCTTAAGGGAAGAGACAAAAAGTTGTAGGAATCCAAAAATACCAAATCATCAACAGAGAACGAAATATACTTTTCCATGTCTTTGGCTATGCAATTCAATTTCCGATTGAATTTTCCCAAGTGTTGCATTATTAAATGACCGTCATAGTTTTTAAGATTGTGGAAGAATACTGGAATTTTCTTGGTTACTTTATAGTTTAAATTGCAAGAGTTGTGGGAGGGTCCTCGGAACTCGCCTGTTAGGTGGCAGTGGTCGCGCACTTTATCACACAGTAACGGTTGTTGGCATATGTGGCAGTGTGTAGAGTTTTGGAATAACATCTCTTGCTCTGCAGTCATTACAAGGGGAACATATACTCCCATCTGACTTTTAATAAAGTCATAAGTTTTAAATAACTTTTCGAAAAACACATCCATCACATTTTCACCGCTGTACAACTCTTCGTAAATAATGTTAGAATCTCTCACCACAACATAAGCAAATCCAGAAGCAGTGTGTTTGCCACAGTTTATAAAACATTCGAAATCTGCATAAATCACAAAGGGAGCTTTAAGTTGATATTTGTAATTCGTAAATTGTAGTGTATCTTTTTTAGACATTTGTACTCTTTGAGCATCAAAGGTTTTACAATATGTTGTGTGACGTTCCAATATATCTTTGGTGTAAAAATGTTGCAAACAGAACTTGCAAAAATATTTCTTATGGTCATATTTTGTAGAATTAAACATTAACTTATCAAAATCACGAATTAAACAGTAGTGTGATTTCCGACCTTGTTGTAGAAGCAGCAGGTTGACGTGCGTATTACTATTTAGTTTAGTTATTCTCAGTGGATATATTAATTGTTCTTCAATTCCATATACATTAACACTTATGTTGTTTTGTTTTTCAAATTTATCAATGTCGGATATTTTTACGGGATATTTTATATTTGACATATTCAACTGACTTTCATAGGGTTCGTAGTAAAATACTCGATTTGCATGTTCTTTACTATTCCTTGGATTCAGGCTTGCTAAAACACTCCACACGAAACATTTATTATCACTGTTTTTAATATTTAAAACAGCGTGTTTTGATTTTATATTTTCTGGTGTGGGTATGTATGAGTTGGGAGTTAGGGGTTTATACTTGTAAACATGCAGCTGCCAGTATTTAGTATGGTCATATATCCATCCACTGCCTTGGGCTTGATACTTGTGCATGGAGGTATCGATCTTAAAAAGTGCTTCTTTAATTTGAGTCTTTAATTGTGCTTTCTCAATTGATAAATTAGTTAAACTTCGAAAATCAGCAATACATTCTTTGTCAATGATTAAATCACCATTATTGTCCACCGAGTGTTTGATGAACTTTACCCTCCTAATAAGAATCCATTTGATAGGTAGGGGACAAGATTGAAGAGTGTCTAATACTTCCACAGATTCACCGTTAAAAACATACAACTTGTAAGGTCGTTTGTCACATCGTAGGTGGTGTCGTTTCTTGTCACGAGTGATGACTCTCTTACACACATTACAACTATTGTGTTTTTCTAGCATATGCGCTTTAAAATGATTGTTATTATCAAATATTTGATGGCATTTTTTACAAATTTTAGGAATAACTTTGTGAATGTTACGATAGTGTCTGATTAAATTGCCTCTTTTGGAGCAGGGCGTGGAGCAGATTGCACAGGACAACATGTTGGATGTAAATAAATTTTGAGATGACATTACTCTGCTTTTTATAAACAAGAAATTACCATTTTTAAATTTTTTAAATTTTTAAATTTTTTTAAATTATTTAACAGCGGTTTTTAAATTATATTTTACAAGTTTACGAGAGTTCAAAAATTGCCATAGTGATTGATTAACCATTGTCCCTCCGTTGAAGACAGATTACAACTACCGTCGCTAACACTCACAGCTAACATAGAGTCCTAGGTGGAGAGGTGGGCCGAGAGACGTGGAGAGGTGAGAGCCAGAGTGCGGCGTGGTGACGTCATCTGGTGCCGGTGGTCGCCTCAATGTCGCTGGTGGCGTGTGTGGTGGCGTCATCTAGTGCCGGTGGTGGAGGTCACTGTTGTTGTGTGTTGTTGGTGGCACCTTATATACACATCAGATTTTCAATTTAACCAGGAAATGACCTCACATTGGCTGGACTTTCTATGGTAAGTGGAAATTCTGGTCAATGTGACGCGTGCTTGCACATGACCGACTTAGTGTGTTAGTATGTCAGCGTGTCAGCGAGCGGTGGATTGTTGCGTGTGCAGGCAGCGGATCGTTGCGCGTGCAGGCGGCGGATGTTTTAATCAGTTGGCAGTTCGACCGTAATAGTTGGGATTAAAACACCAATAACATATCCAAGTTTTAAATCAGTTGGCGGCAGTATTTTTGGGTAGAATTTATTAAAACACTCACAAATTTTAAATCAGTTGGCGGCAGTATTGGGAGAATTTATTAAAACACCCACACCAAAGATGGTTTAATTTTTAAAAATATAGAGGAGGGATGGGGACAATATATTTAATATAGGCAAGGGTTGGGTATTAGTACAGGCCAACAAGGAAACTTGTGGCTTATTAGTATAGGCGGGAGCTGGCGTCGGCGCAAAAACGGCTCCCCATAAGAATAACATGGGAAAAAAACGCCGGAAGTGGCGCCTCCCCGCTAGTTCACATCTACTAAAGTTTGGCGCTGAGACTCGTTTAGGAGTTGAGAAAGTTGTAATCCAATCCGGTCTAATAGACTGCGCCCAACTGGGAAAAGCCTGCAGATTGGTATTAATTAGGAAAGAGGAAATACGAATATTAAGATGGTTTGTTTTCGATATAACACTGCACTTGTTAGCGAATTTCCCCTATAGGGAAGAAGCTATTACCGTAGGTCTCATGGTAAGACTTAAGCCCGAGACCATGATAACTTTTCATTTTGAGGTCCCCAGATGCCAAAAACACCATTCGTTCAAATTTTTATATATGTATATATATATATATATATATATATATATATATATATATATATATATATGTCCGTAAGCACGACAACTCTCGTAAAAAAGGCCCGATCTTTGGTACAAATGTGTAAAGTACCATTTATTTGAACGAGTTCGAAAATCAGATGAATCGCACCATCCGAAGGGGGGTTTTGGGGGGGTTTTGTACCCCAAAAATGTGTTTTTTGGGGTTTTTACATGTAATTTTAATTTAAATCAAATTTTATTTTATACCATTGAATTCAGCTTAAAAAAACAAACAATTTGGTATTTTGATCATTGCTCTACGTCAATTGGTTACCGAGATATTGAAAGTGCTAAACACAGTACGTTGTCTAATGTTATTCTTATGGGGAAAAAGAAAAACTGTATATCTCGCTTATTTATGAACATAAACTGGCGAAATTTGGTATATGGCTTGATCTGGTTGTGGTTTATTGTTGTTTGCACAAACAAACAATTTTTCGCCTATGGTTCCTGTAGCAGCAAACCTAGGTACTCGGTCCCCATGTTATTCTTATGGAAAATACTTAAAATGTTATATATCGCTTATTTATGAATGTATATGGATGAAACTTGGTATGTGACTTCACTAAGTTGAGTTCTATTGATATTTGCATAAAAATACATTATTTTGTATGCCTTGTTGCAGCAAACCTGCGTACTCATCCCCAATGTTATTCTTATGGAGAATAATTAATATTTTAAATATCGCTTGTTTGTGAATACATTTCTTATGAATCCTGTTAAGTGTTTTAATGTGTTGTGTTATATATTCATTGGAAATTCGCTGAGTATGCAGGTTTGCTGCGACGGGGGTATTTTTGTCTTTCAAAATTACCTTAACATTTACGCCTGTCCAATTAAACCAAGACGATATAACTGTATTTTTATTAGGTATCGTGGTATTTAAATTGTGTTGTTTAAAATAATCGGTACTAGGTTAAGGAACGATAATTAAAGTAAACCAAACTTTTTACTTTAAATATCGTCAGTAACGTTAAAAAATGGGGAAAATGTTGAATTGTCCGTACAAATCTTTGTAAAATAAATAATTAACCTATCACAAAAATATATTTGTAAATAAACAATAGCACTCAATGCTAAGTCACTTTGCATGAAATATACGTTACTCCCTTCAAGGTAAAGTCAAACAGAAAGCTGCGATACCTCGCTGAAAGCATTTCCATGTTAGCTCAAACATCAGTTCAGACGCTTTGCTGAGAAAACTGAACGAAAGCTCAACAATATCAATTCGGAACTTATTTCAAAATATATTTGAATTGAAAAGCATACATTAATTTTATGTGGAGGTAAAATAATTGTAAATTGTATTAAGCCGTTCGTAAAAAGGACTGGGAAAATTAATCTGAGGAGTTCATTGTTATTAGCAATTGTTTATCGGTGGAACACTTGGAATATTTTTAAAGGCAAATTAATGAGATTTTATTTTTCGATTGGACCTTTGACTACCACACCGTAGCAGGTGTTTAATGTAAGCAGTGCGGAGGCTGTCGTCTTTATAAGTTAAATGCGTGGTTATATCGGTGTATATTCCGGACTTACATATTAGAAACAATACTTCAATACTTAAATAAATACAGTTCTGGTTATATAGCTCTTAAAATTTATCAAAACATAACTCTCTAACACAGTTAGTATTTTACAATCGACGTAAAACATTATACACACTCCTTTATTGTCCTCGAAGGTGTTACGATGTCGGGCTGATACAGTTTTTGATTACTCATGTGCAGTAAGAACCGCTGTAAAACTTGAAGCCATTAAAACGTTGACCATTTTCGAGAGTTGCGGGTGGAAAGTGCGCATTTACTCATCGTAAGTTGACAAATACAGTAGTCATGTATTTTATGTTATGTATTACTTCATTTACGGTCAATTTTGTTTTTAATTTAAATTTTCTCAGTAACTGTTGGTATAAACCTTCAACTATTCAATTGAAGTAAAAATTAATCCAGATATTAAGTTTTGCTGAAGATCTGGAGAACAATGAGTAAGCAGTGTTCATTGTCCTCCTATTCGTAACATCGTAACATTATGGTTTCTAGCATATAATTTTGTTTAACCGACAATAAAATAAAATACAATAAAAATAAATATAACTACACAATAAACGACAATAAAAAGCATATAACTACTAAAACATTGAAAATCTTCTAGCGGTACTTTAATAACTGTAATTGCCTGTGGGATTTAAATCTTTGAGTTACATAACAATGTTTACTCTGGTTGTCATTCAACTAAGTATTTAACCAGTAAATCCTGAAACAGTATCTCAATATACCTTAGTTACCAAAATTGTTAGTTTGTTGTTGTTAATTGATATGTTTTACAATTACGATTTTATGAACTGAGGAAGCAAAACGCCACTAACTCAGACTGTACAGAAATTTATAAATAATAGTGGCTTGAAGAGGTCATAACCCCTAACCTTGCTCTAGTTCTGACATTCTGAGGAAAATAAAACGATATAAGTAGGAACACTTGTCACTTCATAAACAATGTAGACACGTGTGTTAATGTAAACAAGGCAGACGTTATTAAATCACATGCTTTTGGTATGGGAGATGTTTTTCATTATTTCACGTTTACTGGTAACGTTTTAGAAATACTGCTATTTGTTCCGAGTCCCTGGAATCAAGACCTTCAATTTAAGCCGTCTCCCACCATCCTGTGGTTTGCTACACTCACGAAAGTTTTACTTACAAATTTCGCTTACAGAACTATATATAAAGGTTTAATGAATTACCGGTTGTCAACATTAAAAGGACTTTGGGGAATGTAAACGTAGTACTTCAGTGTCGTAACAGAAGTGAATCTCTCAGTAACCTTTCTGAGTTTGAAATGGTCATAATTTTTTGAGAAGACTGCAGAAAGGTTTTAGCACATTTGTGCTAATAGGTTGCGCCACGACGCATTACAGAAAGCAACAAGACTTAATTTAAAAGATACTTTGGAAGTAAGTGTAACTCGTTTGAATGTTGAAGTCGTATGTTATTATTTTAGTTGCAGAGTTATTAATATAATATTTGTAATTTGACGTCGCTGAAGTGTCGTTAGGGCCAACAGCTGCTGAGATGATTTGGGTGGAAACGTGTTCACTGCTGTTGAAGTTTATCGCACTTTCTGCTGAAAATTCACTGAAACGATTTTAGAAACCTTCATGTTGAGTCTCTCACACCATTGTGATATTAGTTGTAGTAAGAGTGAAGTTGGTCGTGGATATCCCTAAGACAGTGAAAATACGACGATAATGGAAACGTTTATTAGAATAATTACTTAAAAAAATACTCTTCATACTAGAAATAACTCATCGGACTGTTACCCTCTAACAACTTTAAAATAAAATTTTACTGGCATGGACAAGCTAAAAAATAACAAATCTATAAAATGTGAAATTAATTTTAGTAAATTTTAATTTCATAAATAATTGTATATGTTTTCTGTTACAGGTGAGTTTCGAGCTATATCAAAATGTTTTGTAAGTAGTAGTTTTATAAGTTTTATCTACAAATTTTAGCTCCTTTTTTCACTGCATTAAGGAGATTTTCAACATAAATCTTTACGATACGGCTTATAATCTTTACGATTTATAAATGTGAATGAGAACTGCCACCATCAATAGCTGTTTGAAACACCGTTCAATTAAGGCTTGAGCTTTTTTAAAAATTACACTGACGCATACATCTTCCTCAAGTATTTATACTTTACAATAAACAATAAAATACAACGAACATTATTTAATAACACCGTCCTCACATAAGATGTTACATATGTGATAGACGTGATAATCTTTCAAAATGTTAAACCATTTAACAGGTCTTGTAAGAGAATTAGTGTTAACAAAGAAGTTATATTTCTTTTAGATATTGATTTGCGATTATAATGTTACATTGATAAAGTTCATAAACGCTTTCTGCGGGAAGATGAAGTTTGAATTGGTTAAGTCTTATTGAGGTAATGCCTGAATTAACCCCTACTACATTGACCAGTGCGGGATACAGGTGCACCAACATGCTAACACGGAACTTCCCTCAACTTATCTCAACTTATATGACTTAGGGAACTGTTCTTGTCTTGCACAATATGCAACTGTGCCATTCTCTTTCCGCACTCCAACAACATAAATGCGTTTTTTAAATTAGTTTATTATTGATAGTAAATTCATCAATATAATTTTGGTTACACATTCAGCCTACTTTCCGTTAATGATTTCCCTTAACACCCAAACTTATATTTTTGAATTTCGATAAACTGATTCGACTGAACACGAAATATCACGACTGGTATATAACAGTTGCCACTTGTTCTGTTTGACGGCGGAAACAGCTGTCTAATATGTCTGGACGGTTAACAACTAACTGATGACAGTTTATAAACAGCCGACTGGACTTCCCCCCCTCCTCACCCCTTTATCCAAACACACCCTGTGCGTGGACAACCGAACTAAGTTACAATAATCCTAAATCTGGTTTGGAAACAGTATGGGATTGTATGAATCAAAACAACTACTATGGTTGCATTTCCAGTGATGTAGTCTGTTAACGTAATAATTATATGCATCTTTATCATTTAATTTAAACTAAATAATACCAGTTTGAAACTAATAATATAATAACAGTTAATAAAATACATTCAATTATACTTTGATATCTCATTGACTACATCCGACGACGATCCTTGTGTCAATAAATTCCAGGAAATCCAAAGCTCTGGTGCAGCTATCTGATTTAACCTGAGTACAAAACACTATCAACCATTTCACGGCTGTACCCCGACTCAGCTTCATTTCCATATAGACGATATTCGATGAAATATACTGAATTGAAGCTTTGCAGGAAGCATAATCCTACGGTATTGGCCAACAGTAAAACATCGTCGACAGATGGTATCCACTTACACTACCATCCCTACCACCGTTACCATCCCTGCCATCCTTACTATCCTTCCCTACCGTCCCTAGAATCCCTATACCACCCGTACCTACCACACCTAGCAAAAAGATTTGAATTGATTGGGCTGAAGATTTTCATGTAAAAGGCTAATACTTATTGATGGCCTACTCTCAACATATTGATGGTCTACGTATAAGCCGAGTGGGGTTTTAAAAATTACTCAGGGCACTATCCCACAGGTTTTCAAATTCCAATTGTTATTCTCTTGTCTCTGATTTATTGATTACAATGGTAACTTCATGTAATATGTTTAAATCAGCTGGATTCTTGTGGAAGCAAAGGCAACGGTCAAAGAGAGTCACAGGGACTAAGAACAAAGAGGTGAGAGAGAGTGCGGGAGATGTGTCAGGACTGATAAAGACTATACAGCGATTGATTAATGATGATGTTTAGCCGCTGACATGGTTAATCCAATCTTTACAGTGTGGTGGAAGTGGGGCTCTTGCGAAGAATTCAATCCCATTATAAAGTATTAACTAAACTTTAAAACGTTTGATATATTTTTAATTTGATAATGTCTCATTTTGTTTAAATTCCTAGTGATCTTATCTTTTTAATTTTACAATCTACCTACCTTGTCTAAACCTCACTAAATTCACTTACCAAAATCTCCATACCTCTTCAATGTTAAATGTTCTAATATAAGTATCTCCTGTACGAGATACTGTACGAAGTAGTAAGAAGTATCTTAATCTAACATTGCTACTACCACCTCAAACTCTTAGTATAAGCATAGAAATAGACTACCTATATATTCAATCCAACCTTTGAATCAACGCAGATCTTTAATATCAGGCACAGACACTAGATTCAACTCACCTACTATATCAGAGACTATATTCAACCAAACCCGAATATCATCGTAGGCAGATACAATATTTAATCCAACCATTATATCAACGAAGTAAAAAACTATACTACATCCAATCTTTATCCAAAAAGACAATTGCTAATGCACCATTATTTTATGTCAGAGTGACAAAGAGTAAAAATTCAATACATCTTTTATAAAAAATATAGACAAATACTACATTCAATACAATCTTTTTATCAACAAAGACATCTAATATGTTCAACCGCACCTTTATGTCAACGTAGACAATATTCATCCCATATTTACATCACAGACTGTATTAAGCCAATTCCCCCGCAATAAAGATGATAAATTCACATCGGTTTAACCACCAACCCCTGCCGCGAACGTCACCTGGGATGTCGTGATTACACTACCAATTCATCAGTTACGGGTAATTTGATCTCTTGATAATTACAGAGTTTATTTGACGGGGGATGGACAGTTCATTAATCTGAACGGATTATATGAGTGATTGAAATGAATTAGCACTCAAAAGCTCAGAGATTAATCGAGTGATTCGACCCGTGAATGTGGTTTTATCGCTACAGGACTATACTACGTTGAAGCGATTCGCGACATATTTACACTTTACTGTACTCACATGCACATATCAAACTGTTTCAGCCAGCCACATTGATCACAAAACCTAATGAGATACTCTACATTACAGTACATCTGTATCACTGCTAATCACTTTAAATGGCGCCGTAGCAACTAAAGATTATTTTAAAGCCCAGTGTCATTCACTATATATTCTGAGTCAATGCCAGTATGAATGAATTATGAGTGTAGATTGGATGAGATGTTTTGTTTAACCTTGTTAACTAGGACCGGTTGTTTCTTTAGTTGGGATGATAAATTAATAGTCCATGACCAAGGGTAGCAGTGCCTTGCTGACTTATTATACTAATATTATAAAGCTGAACGTTTGTGAGTTTGTTTGTGGTTCAATCACTATTTAACTACTGAACCGATTGAGCTGATATTCGGTAGGAAGATAGCTAATATCCTAAAGTAAAATATAGGCCTATTCTTTTTAAAATTCCTTTACGGCTTTGCCCAAGTGACCACCAAACTTCCCATGCTAATATTATACCATTAACATTTACTGGATAACATGATAACTAATACAGATAGTAGTGGCGAAAGGGGGCTGCTGGCTCACTTGATTTATGGCTTCCGGTCACGTGACCGGAAGCGCTGAGTCATTAAACACGTCATCTGAGGCTGAGCCAGTGACGTAGGCGGTTTTGTGACGTAATGAGGGAAAGGTTAAAGTTCAAGGTCACGGGGAGGGTGTTTTAAAAAAGTACTACCTCGCACGCGTAAAATCCGATTGTGATTCGATAGTTTTAATTCGATACAAATATCGAATGAAAACAATCGAATGAAGCAATCGAATGATACGAGTGCGAGGTAGTACTATTTCATTTATTACTTTAATGTTTACATTTATTTTTATTTACAATAAGTTATGTTTACAATAATTTATGTTTACAATAGTTCCCCGTTGTTTGTCGTCATCGATGTTGTTGATCCGGAGTCGCGGCCGTCAGACGCAGTTTTCAAGTGCTGCGCTTGTTTGTCCAATCGGTCCATCCCGACTGTGTGTTCCTCGCCTATTTATGTGACCGCAGGGAACACACAGTCGGGACGAGCAGCTCGATGTTCACCGGTCGAGAGCCGGAGGTGTACTGGCTATTCACAAGCTAGCGTTGTAATCGTACTAAATGGTGGGGGTAAACGTGTGGTGGGGCGGAGCAGATGGCGGAGGGCAGGTGGCAGGCGGCAGATGGCAGGCGGCAGATGGTAGGCGGCAGGTGGCAAGTGCGCGGCAGATGGTTGCTACTCCATTCGCCGCCAAAGTAATGCAAGCCGTCGCCGTAATTCTTGTATTTTATCTTGACGGTTCATTTGATATGTTTTACATCGACATATGCAATAGCTGAAACACCTGCACTTACGACAAGCTTTCCCGTCAACTTGATCGCCTGGTATTTTAAAACATTGTAACTCGCAACAATATGTCTTCAAATTGTTATCGAAAAATAAATTGTTCATCGGTGGCACCGACATGTTAGCTGCAGCGTGTGTTAGACAAGACTGAGACTAACTTCACTGCTCCCTCTCTTTTATACCCCTTAATAAGTTAACCCTGAATGAAAGTTCAAGGTCAACCATTTGAATTTTAAAAAAAAGCAACACAGCAGTATATAAAATAATATACTGCTATGTTGCTGGTTTTTTTTTTTTTTTCTTTTAATGTTATTCTTTTTTATTTTTCTTTCTTTATTAAACAAACATTCTACAATACAATAAGCTTAAGTCTAACATTGATGACTAGAAATACAAACAGAGAAAAACAAATAGAGACATTATGTACAATGATGCATGATGTGCAGAGTGAGTTCCGTCGAGTTGTTGCCGCTTACACCGTGTGATACCAAATACAACGTCCCCGGTTGAATATCTCGCAAGTCTTCATTTTGTAGCAGTTGAACAAATCGTTTTGGAAGAAATACTTGAAACTTCGGCTCATCTCCTGGAGTCATAGGTCCTTCGCACAATGATACTAGAATTGCTTCTCCATGTGTGGTTTCCACTTTCTTGATGCTATGAATAATGTAATGTCTTTGTTCTTTTAGTTCTGAACATTTTTTAGTTAGCAGAAGGTTCGATTTTGAGTGAGTGTTGAATTGATCAACCAATGTTTGTAGATATTGTTGTGATGCCATCTTCGTCAGTGGTGGTGTCTTCTGTGATGTTGCCTCTTCGGAGTCTCGAATAATACTCATGCTGAAGCGGTGTTGTCTCCTCGTATTTATAGGCCCCGCTACCCCCACCACATTTCTGTTCTCCGCTACCCCCACCACATTCCTGCGTTTGTTTCAAGTAAGCAGCCAAACGATATGCGTTGTACAATGCACAGTTTGTTTGACCGTGTTTAAGATCTTTTGCAGCGACACAAATATTACCGAGATTAATGTTAAAGTCCTTACTGATAGTTATATCGAAAACATTACCGTGCGTATACTTTTGTATCCAGTTCTTTTTTTCTAATCCTCTTGTGTATATATGTGAATATTGTTTGCAAAAGTTAAACATAATACTGTGCAGATTACTGTAGCTTATAAATCCTTCATACCAATGTATGTGATGAAAGTAGTTTGTTATCCATTTGTTTGTACTTTTTGCTTTGGTGTTAAGTTTGTTAAAAGAAAAAGGAGCTTCAAACGTGAATGGGTAGGCTACAAATGTAAGCAAGTCTAAAATTACTAATTCCTTGATAATAAACCTATCGTCATTATTTCGAAATGCTTGAAATTCTATTACACAAGGCTTTACACTCACTTCTTCATCCCCTCCGCTCATCATGGCACCTAGCGATCAACTAAACTGTTTTCCACACCACGGTAGGTTAAATACCAGGCCGTACAGTTGCAGGCGCGTTGGTGTATATTTAACGTGGGCACCGTCCCCAATAGGCCTACCCCACGTGTGTTCTTCTTTACTAAGTCAAACTTTAGTCTTTTTTAACTTCTTCTTCTTGTGTTTCGTTTTCTTCTTCTTCTTGTTTCTCCGTTTCTTCTTCTTCCTGTGTTGTTTCTTCTGTAGCTTCTGTAGCGATTTCTACAAGTGGTTCAAAATCCTTTAACTTTCTCCACATGCAAACTTCATGAGGTATTCTATTAAAAATAGATGTATCCACAGGTCCGTACACGATGGTGCTATCAGGTTGTTTTTCCAAAGTATCGACCAAATATTCTTTAATAATAGCGCTTGCAAATACCAACTGTCTCATGTACCTTGTAATAGGTTCTGTTGCGTAGTTTAAAACGTAGAATTCTTCACGTGACAGTAGAATCTTATTTTCATGTTGAGTCAAGTCTCTAATTCGCACTTGTAGTTGTCCGCGATGTTTAACAATATCGATTTCATTGTCACAATCCAAAAGTCGAATATGTGTTTTCCTTCCACACAAACTGTTAGTTAAATAACATTCTATTAAATGTACATGTTTCAAAAATGACTCCCAAGCATTTTGCGAAAATAAAACCTTTTTTGTTCCATGGTGTAGTATTACTGTAGGGGAATAATCCAATGATTTCATCAATCCAACTGATACACTTTTACTGATGCATGCTGAGATGGGGTAAAAGATTCGCAGAAAAACTTCAGTTAAAATGTGAGGAGGAATATTTTCTTCAACTTTCTTCTTCCTCTTTGGTACTACCTTTGATGGGTCTGCATTAATTTCCTCCTCTCTATCTCTTTTACCAAACTTTAAAAATGCAGTTATTTCCTTGATGATTTCTGCTTCACTAGTATTATCACGTTCCAATAACGGTGCTACCTCTGCATCACCTTGTACAACAGATGGAGAACTCATTTTGTAGAAGATGTTACCCATGCGCCGATAGACGATCAACTGAAGACCTGCATTGCTGCTCCGCTATTTATAGGTTAGCGACAGTGGCGGTGCCGGTGGTGGTACAACGTTTTACAATACTGTCTTTACAATACCGGTCAACGGTGTGTATGTAACAATTTTATCGTGCAAAATTAAACAATACGCAGATGTATTTGCAGGTACGTTTTCTTGAAATTCCATTTCTATTTTTATATCAACACTAGACGATTTTACAGATTCATTTTGTTTGGAACAATTAATTACAACAATCGGAGCTTTCGATTCAAACTGAACGGGAGATAGTAGAGGTGTATTTGTTTTGCCGTAATATGAATTTTGGAACCTAGCGTACATGTCGTATAAAACACTGTATCTTTTCTTATCAAAAGAAATATTAAAGTTGTCGTAGGGAAAGAATTGTGAATTCAGGAACACTTTACAGTTTGTTAATTTACAATGGTCAAATTCACCAGCATTTTCAGTTATTATACTTTTCTTCTTCGTTTGTAATCCAAATATTACATATCTCGCTTTTTCCAAATGAGTAGAAGTTTTTACAGTCCATGTATGTCGTTGTGTTGTAGGTAAAACGGGGTATTCATGAAACTCCCAGCTTCTGAATGGCATTACAATGTCTCGATCTGATTTTAACTTTCTTAATAATGTAATCCTGTGTTCATCATTTAGTCGCACATGTGGTACTCTCCAAACAATCTTGTCTAATGTTAGTTTCCAGTCTAAATTGGCATCAGTTGTTCCAGTAGCTGCTTTAATAATATCTTTATCGTTTGATGATCTTAATAAAACTAGTTCTTGTTTTACATTTATTATTATTCTTCTGTAGTCTTCAGCAAATCCTAGGAGTAATCTTAAAGGTACGTAGAAATCAAAGTTTCCCGAAGAGTCAGGAGCGATTGTACTTTTGTCTGGTGCAACCCATCCTGCAACAGCTAACAGGTTCTTCTCATTTGGTGTTAAAGACGCTAATCCTTTCATTGTACTGGAAATTCCAACCTTTTTTGTTGAATCGACTGTAACTCCTGAAATTTCATATCTAATCTCGTCAAACAAAAATGCCATAGGATTATTTATGAACGGAACAGTGGTTCCAGCAGTACCATCATTTTTTGTTACTTTTCCTTCAATATATAAATAACTTTCGCATGGAAGAGTATAAATGTCTTGTTGTTGTATAGGAATCCTAATTTCATCGTTATTGTTTAATTTGGACGAAGCGTAAGGGTTGTGCGTGTGATATTCCTTTTCCCATAAGGTCTCGTCGAATGTTGGACCCTGCGCTATATCCAGTATATCCATTGTTAATGAGTTTTAATCCAATTTCTTCTAGAAAACGAATGTTGTCACTTGTTAACCCTTCTACAGCTGATGAGCTACTGACCTCTTTGCTTGTTGGCTCTCTCTTTTTAAATGATAACCCCATTGTCTAAGCGGATGATTTTATATGTATTCTTACAGTAATAGCTTCTCCTCTAAAGTCAATAAGGTTTCCGTCTTGATCCACTATGTTCAGCACGATGTCTGAAATGAAACTGGTGTTTAACGGTAGGTACACAAGGTTTTGAGGCTTTTCTACTATCTTGAAACCCGGTGCAACTGATGGGTAGAATGTGTGTAATATATGACGATTCTCTCCATCTCTGTAGGATCCTTGTATAATGTTACATGTAATGTCTATGCTATTAACTTTGATGATCGTCACAGTTTTATTCCCAGAATGAGTTTTATTAGGTTCTAATACTTTTGTTTCCTTAGAAAACCCCAATAAACTACCAATTGAATGTTCTTGACTAAAATCAATATAATACTTAGACGTAATTTCGGCTTTCATTGTATTGTTATTGCCTTTTATCGTTATATTTTCTTTTCCCATATGTTTTTGTATAACTTCATTTATATTATCAATTTCATAAGCTCCTGTTGGTAAACTGAATTCTTCCAAAGCTGAATACTTTCCTTTATCATCTTTTGTCTTGTAATAATGTATTTTGTTATTAATTCCTTCACTAACGTTTGGAATAGAGTTATATGTTGTTAAATCCAATAATGCGGCTTCCCATAGTCTTCCTTTTTGCAAACGTAGCGCTGGAAACAGAATACTGCGCAAAGTACATGAGTTACCGGTTAATGACACTGTATACGAGGACATCTTAAAGTTGACTAACACTTTTAGCTAAAAAGTCTAAACATAAATGACCGCAAATGGATGTATCATCAGGTTGTTTTCTTGTATGATTGTAAAAAACATTTTCTGCCGCACGAAAGTATTGTTGAAGTTCTTTCGGTGGTGGAAGGTCTCCAAAACTGTCGAAATAATAAATGGTTTTACCAAGTTTCTTGTAACACACCCAATGAGTGCCTAATCCTTCACTATTATCCAAATTTACAATACCAGTCTCATTTTTCCACATTTTAACCGGTAACTCATCTTTCATAAATACTCCTCTAAAAAATGGGATTTTCAAACAAGAAGCATATGTAATCAGTTCTTCATTGGTCAATTCTTTGTTTTTAATTATTAATTGCTCTTTCTTATTTAATACACACGATACGGTCTTAGGTATAATCCTCCTCCCTTTTTTATCATTGACCATATTGTTGGTTTCTTTTTAGCTTTACCACTGGTAGATCGACGTTTTCTTCTGATATTACCTCCTTGTTTTTTAGCGGGTTTTTTCCCACGCCTTCTTCTCTTTCCTCCTCCAAACGTAGTTTTTGCTTTCATTGCTGCTGTTACTGCTAAAGACGCTGCTTTTTCACCAATACTCGCGTCACTAGATTTTACTCTTTGCCAAGCTTTCTCAGCAAGTGCTTTATCCGCTATTGATCTATTTTTAGTATCACCAAATTTGGAATACGCTATATCGTGCTGTTTACAAGCCTGATCGAGCTTATTTATTCCAGGATATCCTCTAGCAGGACGTTTCTCTAATTTGGTTCCAGGACCACAATATTGATATCCCAGGTAAATGTAATTCCACAGGTAATAAATCAATCGCCTTGTTAACTATAGCTCCAACCGGTTTACTCAATAGAGAAAATGCTGTTGATGCTATTCCCCTTCCTCTCTGTAATCTCTCTCGATTATGACTGATGCGTTTAACCCTGGACATGGCTATTTATAGCAAAACTTACAATCAGTAGGTGCACTCTATAAATGTTTTACAATGAATGTAATATCAGTTTTGGTTTCTTGTATTATATACTGTTTAAAATCCATTTATTATATCGAAATGGATTTATTAATTAAATGTAGACATATTAAATAAAAGTAGTAAAAATAGAAATAAGGTGTAATTGAAGATGTTCCAGATGTTTCTCCGCTGGTGATGGTATCGTTGTCTTCGGTAAAATGAATAAACTTTAAATATTTGTCATGTTCCCTTAGAAACTTGCCACTTAATCGTTGATAATTGAATAACACATCCCAGTCTAGTTTATCTTTAAAATTGTCAATGTAATTCTCAGAGAGATTTTGATATTTACTTATTACTTCCCAACAGTTATTAAAATTCGATGTCATCTCTACGAGGAAGTCTTCTGAAAACTGTTGTCTTTGTAAAATATGGATCCAGTTAACTCTGTGAAAATAAATTCTTAACATAGTCATTGTAAAGAGGTAATGTATGGAAAGTTGTTCCCAATCCATATATCTATCAAACCGTTGAACAAAACCATCTGTCAACACTCCTTGGGGAAATCTCGGCTCTTGAGATATTAAACTCCACGCAGTAATATTGGATTCCATCATCCTCTCTGTATCGTCTCTCGAATATGACTGATGCTTTATCCCTTATCATGGGGGGTATTTTAAATTCTTTTTTCTCTTATGTAATCTTCATTGTTTTCTGTTGGTTCATTAATCACATTCACTTTATCCTCCTTTCCTAATGTCTTGACTTTAGAAGGCTTAGACGGTTTATCTCGTTGATTAGGTTTCTCTGGATTGTGTATATTTTTCCAGTCTAAATAATTGTGACTGTCAACATCTGAAGCTGCATCTCTTCCTGAAGCCCGATGGATATAATGGAATAGAGCTGCACCAAACCTTTCCAAATGTTTTTCATATTCCGTAGTCCATTTCTTGTGTACAATATCAAACATTTTCTTATTTACAGCGTCTCCATCCTGCTCACAATCACCTACATTTGATAATTTTAATTTTTTTACATCATAGCTTGTGTCAGTTTTATTCCTTTTGTAAATCGTTAACAATTTTAGAGTAGCTAAATTTACTGCTTCACCATCATAAATGGGATATTGTATATCGCTTAACCTTTTACCGGAAAACCCCCAATGATCTTCGTGTACAGTTGGGGTTCTTTTTTTCATGTACTGTACTGTAACCGCATCAGACGACATAAGCGGATCACCAACATTTTGAATTACTTTTCCTTCAAAATTATAGTTGCCGTCAGGTGTTAACGGAAACCCAGCTTTTTTTTTCACTATATCCAGATTTTACTCCAAACTCGGAATACCGTCCAAACTTGTCCACACTCATGATGTAACTGAATCGCTATCGTTTAGGTTCTTATTATATATATATATATATATATATATGCGTCTACTGAACAATTATTCCTTGTTTTCGCAGTTCATCAACCAAAGCTACCCATTCGTTTTCTAAACCAGTGTGCCCGGCTTCCATAGCTTCATGTAATAACCTCATTCGATCAACTAACTTATTTATATCGTTGTAATATATTATATTAGTTTTATACAAATTTTTCAATAATCCCCTTCCAGATGTGGTAGGATCAGTTGTTTTTCTCTTTTTATGCAAAACATTTAATTCAGCAGAAGATAAAGCTCTTCTTTTAATTTGAGCTTTTTTTGATTTCGAGGGGAAAAGACTAGATATAATACTTGTATATTTTATTGACCGATTTCTATGAATAGGTAGGTCTTTGGAATACTTCTTTCTATGTGCATTTGTATACTCTAATATATTTTTAAACAATTGTAAATCCCTTTTAGTATATTTACCAGGATTATTTTTAAAGATGAGTTCAAACAAACCTTTAGTACCTTTATATTTCTTATCTCCAATAACTATATCATCATTTTCGTTTATATCTAACTTGCTATCTCCAATCATTAATCCTTTATCCTCTATTCTAGCTCCATAGGTATGATAATTTCGATTAGCATGTGCGGCGTGTAACATTTTTAACGTATATGTTCTTCCAAGTGTTCCTTTAAACATAATATCCGTGCCTAATTTGCTTAAGTTGGATGGGTTAATATCCTCTTCTTCTGCTCTTGTATCTTCTACACTTGTATCTTCTGTACTTGTATCTTCTGCAATGTCCTTTTCCTTTAAATCCTCTATATCTCCGCTTTCTTCATACTCGTCGCTTTCTTCAGATGTTTGTAACTGACCAAAACTTTCATCATTCTGAAATTCTTCTTCATATTTGGAAATTGGTAGCATTTTGTCTCCTTCGAAGCGAATTGAAGGTTTTTCCATATTTTGTGCTAATCGCTTTAAAGGTTCAGTAACAGGTTTGAATGTTGTTTCTAAAAATTGCTCTCTTTCATTTATACCTGATTTTAAAGCTCGGTTCTTTTGTCTAATAGAATCACTAAGTGATTTTATTTCCTTTAATAGCTTTTCCTGGTTAACCATCTTCACACCTTGACGACTTGTACAGTAATACCGCTAATCAGTGTATTAAAACAAATTTATCAAAACCTATTCTATAACGACCATCTTTTATAGCTTGATCTTTCATAATAACCAAAAATCCATACTTTTCCGCCCATGCTTTTCCGCAAAGCTCTTTAAACTTTTCAAATGGCATATCCGCATTCACATGATCGTTATATATATGTTTTAGGTTAGTATCATCTTGTTTGAATACAATTAGAATATTTGCATTATCTCTGATAAGTTGTTTTGGGATTTTGCTATAAGTTTGTCCTATATATATGCTGTCGATGTTATTATGTCTTCCCATGGCAAAGTAGTTTCTAATAGTATCCTGATTTTCACAAGATACATCGTCAAATATAAATACAGAATACGGTTTCGCTTCGTTTGGTTGCATAATACTATCACTAGCGTTAAATTTGTAAAAATTAACATCAGACACATCAGATAGGATTTTATCCAGCAATTGATACTTTGGTTGATGTAGAGACTTTGAAAAAATATATAGGTTATTAAACCTTAATCCCTGCGGATTAGTGATCAAATTAAAGACAACATTGGTCTTTCCGCAGTTTGAGGGGCCACTTACTATACATCGAACAGTGTTTGGAAGTAAACTACCGTGTTTACCATTGTTAATTTTAACGTTATCCACAGTTAAATCATCTATGTTATTAATATTGAATCGATCTTTATGGTTAATAATCTCCATCCTGCTCAAGGGTTAACGATGAAATGAGTTGCTTGCATTAAACCAAGTCCTTTATAGGTATCCATGAATCCTCAGTTTTGTTAAACCCTAACCACCGCACTTTAACTGCGTCCTTTTTTCTTTGTAACACTTTTTCAACAAGATATACATCACCTACTGTTGACTTTAACATTTCATGTCCATAAAATGCACCTTGCAACAAATCTCCTTTGTTATCTTTTAGGATATACGTTTCAGGTACAGTCGGTTGCACTTTATACACTGTAAAAACTTCATTCGTCCAATTGGGAAGGTATTTCTTGGTAAACACTCCCTTATATTTACTAATCCGTACTTTATCACTTACATTAAATTTTCTTGGCTGCATTTTTTCTACTTTAGGCTTTGTATTTTTCTTTATGCGTTTTAATACATCTTTTGCATTTCTTCTATTTACTTTGTTAGGTTTCATACCGATAGTTCTATGAAACCTGTTGTTATAATCATTTATTAATTGTGGTAAAACATCATACCATACGTAAGAACCTCTTTTTGAAAATTGTTTATACAGTGCTCCTTTTAAGGTTCTATTGAATCTTTCTACAATAGCTGCTTTTTTCTCTGAATTTGTAGAATAATGATTTATTTTATATTTATTCATTAACTGTGCAAAGTTTGTATTAAAGTATTCTGTTCCATCATCAGTTTGTAAATGTTTAATTTTGTTTTTATCTCTTTTTATGGCTATTTCCATGGCTTCTGTTACGCTTTTACCAGTCTTGTCCTTTAGAGGCAAAGCGTCTGCAACTTTTGTAAAACAATTAATAATTGTGAGTATATATTTAAATCCTTTGTTTATTCTGCTATGCGGTCGCATTTCAATTAAATCCGCTTGGTATAGGTCACTTATCCCTTTTATAACAGTATTTCTTCTTGGAAACTTTATTCTTGCAGGTTTGTGTAGTTCATTAATAATCTTCTCCTTCAGGTCTGACATGATGGTTTCACGAAGACAGCTGATATGATATTAAATATTCTTTTGTATAAATCTGCTTATATAGGTCAAGGTCATTCTAAACTAATGTATAAAAGTGGGAACACAGCAAAATACTGCTGTGTTCCCCCTTTTATACGGAAAGGAAAAGGAAAAGGGATGTAGGACGATGAAAGGGTTACTCGTCAATAGGGTTGAGGGAATAGTGGCCGAATGGTAGAGTGTGGATGTTGTCTGCAAGGATGTGTCGTTTATCATCATTTGAAGAGAGAGCTTTTTTTACTTCCGTCACGCTGTACAGCTGATGGTTGAAACTTCTGATTGTGTTGAATTTTGCTGTTATATCTTCATCTTCAAATAAACATTTCTTATAGTGATTAAAATGCACATTCTTCTTTAAATATAAACTTTTTACTCCTTTAGCTTTCTTAATGACTTGGTTTTCATTTAGTTGTAAAGAATATAATTTTGACATTAGTGCAACAATTTCTTGAAGTATAACACCATTGGCTTCATCTTTAAATTTGCCAAGCACTTTTTTGTTTCTGTCATTGTCGTAGTTTGGATGATCTTTTGGATAGTCGGAAAAGTCAAAGTCGTTTTTGTAATCAAATGTTCGAAGGTCTTCATACATATCGTTAGTAATTATCCAATATATAAAAGCGTCTGTATCCATGTAGGAGATGCCGATGTTTTCTCGTCCATAAAAGGTGACCATCTTTTTGTAATGAAAATCGTACATATGAGTCTTGGAGATATCCAGGATTGTCATACCTATATACAAAGGACGATCCATCTTCACACTTGTTTTCTTCATAGATACAGCTACAAGATTTTCGTTAATAATTATAGATGTTCCAAAGTTTGGCTGTTGTACGAGTTTTTGTAGTTTGTTCGGATCTGTAACAAGTTTAACATTTTTATGTCTTCTTTTGTTTTCCAATGTTTTACCGAATATCGCATTGTTCATCAATTTAAAAAAGTCTTTTTGAAAGGCTGATGTAGCGGCTGCTCTTCTGGTAGTATTCGAGTCAATGTACGGTTTCAACCAGCACGATTGGGAAAATTCTACAGCTCTATTAATTTTAGTAAGACGTAAACCTAATTCGATAGCTTGTTGAACAACTCAATAGTGAGCTACGTATCGTTGTTTATTGTTAAGGGTCATCATTAATTTTGGGTGTTTTCCAGTTGGTGAAATTTCTGTTCTTGCAAGGAGTGGAAGGTCATAATGAAGATCGTGTAAATGTTCTGGATATTCAAAGTCGCAATCCAAAATATATCCGGTATCTCCTTGTTTTTGAATTTGTGAAATATCGCTAATACAGTCGGGATCAACCCATTTAAAGTTGTCAAATGGAAGTGGGTTCGACATGGCCCATCCATACAGATTATTCGCGTCGAAATATCCCAAGTACGTTGAAGGTTTCTCTTGATCATGGTCAGGTAGATATTTGTTGTTGGCTTTAACATGTCTCGTCACGCTTTGAGTTAATCCACCTCTAACACCCGACTCAACCATTAAAACCATATCTATATCTGTTAACAGCTGGAGTTTGCATTTTGTTTCTTTCAGCATTGCTTGCCAAGCTAGTCCTGGAGATGTATATGAATGTAGAGGGTCTAAACCGTATGCTGCAAAACAGGTTCTTCGGAATTCTTCCATAACATCGCAGAGAAGAGTCACGTCAAGTTTTACATAAAAGTCTGAGTATTCTCCTAAAGTCTTCATATCCAACTCGTTCCATACTCGACATGCGTGTTGATAGTCTTCAAGTGAAATCTCCGAATCATTAAGTTTGTTGTTAAATTGTTCTGGTGGAGGAAGTGATGTTTCATTAAATCTATGAAGTCCATCGATGTAATCGTAGGGGAAGACTCCTTTTCGAAGAACCAGATCCATTTTACTACTGGCTACAATTTTGCTTGTTTCTATCAGATCTTCTCTTTTTAAATTATCAGTTAATTTCATTAGACTAGAAGGCATAAATCGAAACGAATCAATAAATCTAAGTTTTATTTTGCCAACCTTTTTAGAGAAACTTATAAATTTTTCCATTGTTGTTGCCAAAACATCTATTGCTCCATCATCTCTTCCTAACTCCGGGATTATGAAATGAGAGTCATATCCGCTAAGGTTATGTAGAACAACGGGTATAAAAGATGGTACTTTGTAATTTAAGTTGCAAGCGTTACAGGCTGCACCTCTGTAGGCTCCTGTAAGATGGTCGTGATCACGCACTTTAACGTTATCTGGTGTAAATAGGTTATTACACAGATAACATGTTGTTGCCAAATTGTGATGTTGAAGTTGGTGTTCATCCATAGGTTGCATCGGTATTTTAATTTTGTAGATTTCTTCCACCTTAGAGGCAATGTAATACAACTCATCTACAAAGTGTTTCGCTGCTTGTTCACCACGATAAATCTTCGGAGCAGATGATAGTCCAAATTCTTGAAGATGTTCTTCAGACAGCGTGGATTTTGTTAGTATACAATAACTGTTTGGTGCATGTTTTTGATATTTGCTTCTTTTTGTGATATCCTCTTCTTGTTGTTCAATAGGAAGTAAAGATGCTTCGAAGTCCGCGTACACAACAAATGGAACAGGGTATTGTTGATTTACTTTGTCAAATTTTATCTGCGCTCTGCTGGGATGTGGCAATTTAATTCTTACCTCATAGTTTCCACTACATAACCTTTGATGTTCTACTAGCCATTCTGAACCTCCCCTTCTTAATGACTTGCCTATATGACAAAAACACCTTTTACAGATGGTTTTTTCAACGCGTTTTTTTGATATTTGTTTAGAAACAAGAGCTCCAAAGTTTTTTATGTAGACATAGTGGGATATGTCCCCTTTAGTGATCAATAGCAAATCCGTATGATCTCTGCGCTCAATAGGTGTTATGCGCAAGGGGTATGCATTGTTTGACGAATCTAAGCCGAAAATGTTGACAGAAGCTGACGGATTTTGCTTTTCAAATTTTGATATATCAGTAATTGCAACAGGGTAAGTCATTCCCTGGAAATTATACTTATGTTGTACTTCTTCGTATTTGTGACTTGGTCTTATCGGATTGTCTGTTACATATTTGGTCAACATGGCATATTTAAAACATTCGTTATCTTCATTTTGCACATTAATACAGGATTTTGTATCACTTACTTTTTTCGGAAGAGGAATATAACTACTTCCTCTCATTCCATAACCGTGTTTATGAACTCTAACATCCAGACTTGTTATACTTAATAAAGTCCATCCAGATCCTCTTCCTTCATGCTCTTGTAGTTTCGTCAAAAGTTCCTCAAAACATTCTGTTACGATCTTTTCAATATCTGACGCAGCCATGATGGTTCGGTTTTTTGTCATGAATCCTCTTGGTGATGTTTCGTTTTGAATGTTAGTGAATATGGCATCTAGCAACAGTCCAAATTTGATAAAATTTAATCTTTTTTGTTCATTCTTTAGTGTTTTGGCTACTAATTCTTTGGCGTTATGTAAAAAGTTTTCAAGTTGTAATTTTACGTTGTCAATTTTAAAATGTGTTACTACCTTACCAGGTAGTGCTTGAGCGTGTAGTTCCACATCTACTGCTGTTGATGTTGAGGGTCGGTGAAGTGTAGACATAGCAGCTGTTGATGTTGAAGGACGGTGAAGTGTAGACATAGCAGGCGTTGAAGTCGATGTTGATGGTGTTGATGATGAAGGATGGTGAAGTGTAGACATAGCAGGCGTAGAAGTCGATGTTGATGACGTTGATTGTGCATAATGAATGACACTCGGTCTTAAAACTTCATTTTGTTCTTTTTGATTTAGGTTTGCAAATTGATGTTGTGCTAATTGATGATCGATTGAATCTAATTCTTGTTCATTTTGTTCTTCTTTTGTATTTGTGTTGGAATTATGTTTTAGTTCTTTATGAATGGCTAAAAGCCAATCATCTCTAAATGAGGCTTTACAAATATCGCACCGATACATATTATAACTGTGTCTTCCTCAAAGGCTAACCAGCAACTAATAACACTCCAAAATGCACCTCTATTTATACCCGAATAAGAACAGTGGTGGGGGGTATACATGCCGGAGTATATGTGTTAGTGAAGAAATACCAAATTTTACGCAGGAAGTACATTTTGCATCAAACCAAGATGTTTTCAAGTCCCCAAAGTGGGTCAAGGTCGTTTGAACATGTTGCCAAAACGGGGAATAGAGCAGTAAGTGATTCTCACTTGGACCACAAACTGATCTATTCCCCGCTTTGTATTATTTAACAGATCTTTAAGTTTTCTTTTAATTATCCTGATCTTCAAAAAGTTGTTTGTATGAGGGTTCTTCAGCAAAGAAATGTTGAACCGCCAAGTCATCTTCAGTCAAAGGACATGATTCCAACAGTTTTTGATCGATTGAGGGAGCTGACAGCGGTTCTTGGAGTTTTTCATCTTCAGTCAGAGGACATGATTCCAACAGTTTTTGGTCGATTGAGGGAGCTGACAGCGGTTCTTGGAGTTTTAACTGTAAACTTTTGATATATTCCATGGCCTTATACAAAACGGTTATTTTTGCATCTCGAGGATTGGCGAATGGGATTACACTTTGTAATCTCTCATATCCAGAGTTAATATTCACTCTCCATTTCTTTGAGTGTTCAGCGTTTCTCTGACTGTAGCCAGATCTGGAGTTGGATGTGCTTGCTTGCGAATCCATAGTTGACTAATACGTGTATTCCAAAGTGCATGGTTAAATACCTGCTTACCCCCACCATTAGAGTACCCCCCTCTTGGAGCATATGTTTGATTTAGTAATAATTATTGTATCAAAAGAAGTTGTTTCCAAGTCCAGATATAGGTCAAGGTCATCTGAAGATATTTCCAGAACGGGGAATAGAGCAGTAAGTAGTTCTCACTTTGACTACAAACTGATCTATTCCCCGCTCTGTATTTGTAGTTGGAAGGTTAACGAAGAAAACTAATCAGACTCATCTGACACATCCGACTCATCAAACGGAAATAAGCGACGGGGGAGAAAGCTAGTGACGTAGGTACCCTCAAAAAGGGTCCTACTACCACTCGGAGTTGCCTCCATGTGTTCCAAACAGAGTGACTGTTGGTAACACTCCGCATCGTCCGAATTCGAGTTTTCCTCCACGTCATCCGCTACACTAGAGATATCCTCATCACTCTCCAATTGTTCCATCCAACTCACGGCTTCCATCTCTACGGAATCAACTTCTTCATCTTCCAACACCGCATCTTCATTTTCATCTTCATCTTCTAACATAATGTTTTTTAACATTAGAATTACCTCTCGTGGATGAGGAAAGATGATGTCTCTTGGTGCCATGACTAGACTGATTCAACCATTGATACAAACTCGCCTTTTATACCACAATATTTAGAGGGGGGGGGAGCGTTGGGGAGGGGATATTGTTGTTAAATATATATTTAGTACTAAACAAAGTTGTTTCCAAGTCCTGAAGTGGGTCAAGGTCGTTTGATCATGTTACCAAAACGGGGAATAGAGCAGTAAGTGATTCTCACTTGGACCACAAACTGATCTATTCCCCGCTTTGTATTCCAGACGTCTTTAATTTTGTTAACCCAGTTATTCATCCTGGTCTTCATCCATGAGGAAGATTTGTTTGTAGGCTGACGGTTCTTCCTCAAGAAAATGATGTTTCGCCAACCTATCTTCCACCAGGAACACGCATTCTATCGGTTCAAGAGAGACCGGTTCTTCAGAAGGAACTTCTGCAACTATTTCCTGCAGATGTTTTATGTATTCTATTGCCCGATATATCATGTCCTTTGTTTTAGTAGTAGATTTAACGCCCGGGACTTTACTTGATAATCTCCGGTAGGCTTTTTGCATTGTCAGCTTATATGTTTTTGTTCTTAATGTGTTTTCGGCTCTTCGGTTCCGCAAGCAATTGTTGAACTTCAAAAACTCTGATAGTTCATCTTTATACTCTTTGGATGTGCTTGCTTGGGAATCCATAGCTAACTACTGGGATATTCCGATGCGGTCGCTTAAATACCATGTTTACGTGGTGGGGGTAAATGTCAAGGATATTATTGTAGGAAGTACATTTTATATCAAACAACGATGTCGCAGAATGACAAGTCTTGTAAGTGGGTCAAGGTCGTCTGAACATACCACCAGAACGGGGAATAGAGCAGTAAGTGGTTCTCACTTAGACCTCAAACTGATCTATTCCCCGCTCTGTTTTTAATCTCTCTCCTTTTTATTGATTCAACAATGGTTTGGTTTAATATAAAATGTTGGATTGATGATCCATTTCTGCCGGAGTAACCTTTCCATTATACCAATCATTTTAAGTAACTTTACATTGTTTTTATAGCTTGTTTTCCATGCTTCCTGTTCACTATTATACACTGGAGCCGTAGGCTTCCACATATACAAATCACAACCAACCTCCCAATCGAGAAACTTGTGCAGTAATCTTCTTAAGACAATTAACTGATCGTGATTTTCAACCTTTCTGCTTACTACTAGTGTTGCTGCAGCGATAGGGAGAGCGGGTGTACTCATTTTCAGCAGAATGATTTTACCAGTGATAGGGAACCCCTTTTATACTACGTTTAAATGGTGGGGGTTAGTGGTGGGAGTACAAGGGTTAGGGAAGGGGTATATCGTGTTAAGAAATAAATATATCTTCCATTATTTTACCACACGGAGTGTAAGTCACTACTATACACGAATATTCTAAGTCTTTTTAGTGGGTCAAGGTCGTCTGAACACATTGCCAAAACGGGGAATAAAGCAGTAAGTGATTCTCACTTTGACCACAAACTGATCTATTCCCCGCTTTGTTTTTTTTTTTTTTTTTTTTTTTTTTTAACCCCTCTCATTGTTTAGTCATCTTCTTTTTTAAGGGTCGGAGGTTCGACAAAAACGTTCCCTAATTCTTTTTGTAAGATTGAGGGGGGCAGCGGTTCCTCAGGCAGTTCAGCTTTTATACAAGGTTCTTGAAGCTGTGTTTGAAGGAACTTAATATATTGTACTGCCTGTCGAATTTTTGAAATCCTAGAATCACTAGGATTAGCAAATGGTACAGCGACTTGTAATCTTTTGAATCCTTCTCTTACTTTATTTTCGTTTCTTCGCGAACGTGCACTATTTTGTTTCGCTCTACGTTTCCAGATTACTTCCATATCAGTAGCTGATGAGTTGGATGAACCTGCTGGAGTCTCCATAGCTGACTAATGAATATGTTCTACGATGCCACGCTTATATACCCGCTTACCCCCACCTAAAAGGTTGGTGAACAGGTCAATGTTTTGGTTTGAAAAGGAATTTAAACAGAGCGAAATGTTTCTAAGTCCGTTTTCTAGGTCAAGGTGGTTGTAACATTGTAAAAAAAAAAAGTGTGGACAACCTATTTACACTCTGCAGCATATGCTACAAAATGTAAATAGGTTGTCCACACTTTTTTTTTTTTAATTTGGAAAAAGAAAGACTTGATTTAATTTGGAAAAAGGTTATTACAATTTTTTCCACACAGTGGTTCCTGAATTGTCTCTGATTAGATAGTGCTTTTTCGTGGGTTTGTAGGGATGACGCATGGCTTTAGGTAATCTTAAAATGTAGAGTTGGTCTCCACATTTTAACATGACCTTTAAGAAACCCATTATTTTGACAAAGAAGTATTGTTTGTTTTTACAAAGCCTATTAATCCGAGTTTTGGCTGGTTTCACTGTTGGATGTGGTGTGGAAAGAGAAACGGTACCCTTGTGTTTTTGTCTTAAATGAAAACTGCATAATTCTTCATCTAAGACACAAGATTTAGCACAACGTTCCCCTTTCCTTGCACCTTTTTTAAAACTGTATTTACATTGTTGTGCAGGAAGTAAGCACTTCCTTCTCAAGGATTTTAATTCATTAAATTTCTCTGAAGGAGTTTGATCATTTATGCAGATTACTGACGGACGAAAACTTGTGGAAGGTGGAGTGATGATTGGAGAAATGATCTGCGGTATAGTGGGTGTTGAAGATCTTGAACTCGGTGATGATGATCCCGAGCTCGAAGATGAAGAAGAAGAGGACCTCGAGCTCGAAGATGACGAAGAAGAAGATGACGAAGAAGACCTTGTCCTTGACCTTGGTGATGGGGAAGATAAAGATGATTGTGTTGGTGACTTGGGTCTTGGTGGTGGAGAAGATGGAGACCTTGGTTGCGACTCTTCCGGGATTATCAAGGACATCAGTAATGCCTGGCGGAGTATGGACGCAGGACCGGATGATGAAGAAGCAGGCGATGAAGAAGCAGGCGATGAAGAAGCTGGCGAAGATAAAACCTGGCGGAGTAGAGACGGTGCAGAAGTAGTTGGTGTAGATGATGAAGAAGCAGTAGAAGAGGTAGTAGGTGACACAAGAGCTGGTTTTGCTACGACCATCTTCTTAGGCTTGGTCTGCTTCCTGATATGTGCCATGGTTAAACACAAACAGCAGAATGTTTTACCAGTGATGGGGAACCTCTTTTATACCCAATGTAAGTGGTGGGAGATGTAAATGGTGGGGAGATGTAAGTGGTGGGAGTGAAGGTGATTGAGAAAGGTTATTTTAAAAGTATATTTCTTCCAATATTTGATCAAACGAAAGTTTTTCCAAGTCCCGTCAGTAGGTCAAGGTCATCTGACATAATGCCAAAGCGGGGAATAGAGCATAACATACTGCTCTATTCCCCGCTCTGTATTGGGGAAGGGGACAAAAGACAACAAACAAGAGACTGATTTTAAACAAGAGGCTGATTTTAAACAAGAGACTGATTTTAAACAAGAGACTGATTTTAAACAAGAGACTGATTTTATATTTCACAAACGTTTCTCATGGGTGAGATAGGTGGTGTCAACCGGTTTGCATGGCCGTATTGATCTTATTGACAAGGCCGGTTTTCAGGGCCGAACCTTATTGTCAGGGGGTTAGGAAAAGGATGAGAAACAAGATACATTACTTTGAAAATAAAGACTTTACCAGCAACTATGTAAAAGAAACAAATTAATCAGTTAACGTTACTTTTACAAGAACAGCCGAGGTCGGTTTTGCAAAGGTCAACAGTATCATTGAAACCCGGTGGGACTTAGATCCAAACACCCGGCGTCAGGCTGCTGCGAACCCAAGTTTTGACCAAGGTTGTTGAGGGACCTGTAGGGCCGGGAGTACATATTTCATTAGTAAATAAGACACTTCAAACAGATACCAAACACTAACATATATTAGACTAACTACATTACCTAGCAGCAAACTACAAGCGTTATCTAACATGCTTAACAAACTAACTAAACATGCAAGGGCGCGGATCTCTTAATTGTGCGTCGGGCCCAACGCACACTTAACAGACCTACGCTGCAGCAGAGTGCAACCCACTGGGACGTATATCCAAACAACGGGCGGCAAGCTACTGCGAAGAGACTGCGGGCTGCTCCCGCTTATAAAGGCGGCAGACAGTGGTGGGGGGCAACCACGCCTGTGTCGTCACAAGGGGGTCAACTTTGACTTGACCTTGACTTGACCTTGACTTGACCTTGACTTGACCTTGAGTTGACCTTGGCTTGACCTTGAGTTGACCTTGGCGTGACCTTGGCTTGACCTTGACTTGACCTTGGCGTGACCTTGGCTTGACCTTGGCGTGACCTTGGCTTGACCTTGACGTTACCTTGGCTTGACCTTGAGTTGACCTTGGCGTGACCTTGGCTTGACCTTGAGTTGACCTTGGCGTGACCTTGGCTTGACCTTGAGTTGACCTTGACTTGACCTTGGCGTGACCTTGACTTGACCTTGACTTGACCTTGGCGTGACCTTGGCTTGACCTTGGCGGAGGGGGTCCCGGATGTTAACCGGTCTAGGTCAAACCAGTCCCCAACTTTCTACCCATATATGGATAGGACATGGTTTCACTTATGACCCGCTTTACTCCGGCTGTCAGCTCATTCCAGCTTTGCCTTGCGAACTGTAACCACCTACATCGCTATGACTTCTCCTCTGACAATCGAGAAACTGCAACGTGTGAAGGACAGTTTGAAGAAGACTTCAGAGAAACGAAGCGGGTTTAAAAGACCAACTTCTTTTAAGTCTTGTATCAAAAAGAATTTCCGGAACCACCCACTATATTTTAAACAACAGCCTGAGACTCGACCTTCAACTACGCCTCAACCATCTACTTCTGCCACGACTCGACCATTGCCTCGACCTTCAACTACGCCTCAACCATCAACTTCTGCAACGACTCGACCATTGACTCCGCCTCTAACTGCCGATGAGGTGCTGAAGCGGATGAAGATCGACAGTGTAGTGACGCCATTCGAGGTCGTGAAGACGAAGTTCAGAAAACTGAAGTTGGAGACGGGTTACATATTTGTATGTAAAAACGAGAACACCTGTCTTCTTCAACACCACTTCAGTGAAAGATACATCGAGGTGGATATGCCGCGGTGTATTCCACCGCCTCCTAAGACAGAGAAGGAAATGCTTCTAATTAAGCAGAAGGGGCTTGTAAAGTGGGTGGTAAAAGAATAAACCACTGACCTCCAAACTGACCGCCGTTCCACCGTTCCCTGACCACTGTCCTATCACACACAAACGGTCCTTTTCAGGACCACCTTAAGCATTTCAAGTTAGGGACTTGGCCTGTACATAGGCAGGAGACTGTTAGTCTCATGTTTGTGTGCAGCCCACTTTGTGAAAATTTCTAAGTCCTAAGGTCCTTGACCTTGGGGTTGACCTTGAACATGACCCATTTTGGGGGGGGGGGGTGCAAAGTTTGTGTAAAGTATGTCATGTGGGTACTCAAATTACGCGAAATGATCAGACGAACAGTTGGTGCAAACAGAATTTAAATCCGACCAAGGGTATAGCAGTAATAGCTAAAAACAACTATTTTGGAGGTCAAACCTAAATAACTTCTTTATTTACGGATTAAAGTATATCAAGTGGGTACTCAAATTACGCGGATTGATCATACGAACAAGTTGGTGCAAACGGAATTCAGATCCGACCAAGGGTATAGCAGTAATAGCTAAAAACAACTATTTTGGAGGTCAAACCTAAATAACTTCTTTACTTACGGATTAAAATATATCAAGTGGGTATTCAAATTACACGGATTGATCAGACAAACAAGGTGGTGCAAACAAAATTCAGATCCGACCAAGGGCATAGCAGTAATAGCTAAAAAACAGCTATTTTAGAGGTCAAACCTACATAACTTCTTTATTTGCGGTTTAAAATATATCAAGTGGGTACTCAAACTACGCGGATTGATCAGACGAACAAGTTAGTGCAAACAGACTTCAGATCCGACCAAGGGTATAGCAACTGTAGCGAAAAACAACTGTTTGAAGGACAAGGTAACGTTGTGGTGGGGATAGGTGTCTATCCTATTCGCTAGCGGTACATCATTATACTTCCAGCTCTTGTCGGATGAACATCTACCTATATAGTTTGTGTTAACGTCTGAACATGTCACAGTTTTGCAGGAATATGAGTAAGGTGTCCTTCAGTAGCCCGCTTGCCACCACCTTCTACTTCTCCGACGATGAAGATAGAATGTCTACGCTTTTAGCGGACAATGAGCGGTTCCATCGTAGAATAGCCAAGGTTGAAACACTCTTAGCCAGTTGTCTGCTGCACAAGAAGCAACACATGGAAACATGCACTATTTTAGATCATAGTGACTGTAATATTTATACACATATAGTGTTGAGACAAATTAATTGAAGTTTTCAGTTAAGGAGCTACGGTCTTGACAGTGTAAGAGTCAGACCCTAACTAATGCGTGTACGCTAGTTAGTGCGCGATGTAAAAACTTGGTGGGGGAAGTGGTGTGGTGGGGGAAGTGATGTGGTGGGGGAAGGGACAAGTACCTAACCTACACTCAAACGCTGCATTACTATACTATCATTGGAACAGACAACACCATGAACAGCGTCAACGACAATATTTGGGGAGATGCGGTTTGTGAGGAGGAGTTGATAGCAACTCTTGACGCTACCGAGGTTGAGCAAACTACATCTCAGCAGCCAACAAGCAACATCATAAGCCGTGGCAATAACATTATTTGGGGAGGTGCGATTAGTGAGAAGGAGTTGGTGGCAACTCTTGAGACTACCGAGGTTAAGCAAGGAGCGGCGATGCAAACTATATCCCAGCAGCCTAGGACATATGAACAAGTCCTGGAGGAATATAAGAACGCGTATGATTATGCTTGCAAGAGGTGGTGTGCGCAGCCGCAATGTCCAGAGCAGGAGAATGAAATGGAAGCGGATTTTCGGCTGGTTACTAAACTAGAGGAGGAACTTCAACGAGCAGACCAACTTTTGCGCGGTGCACATGGAACCACAAATATTTTGATGGGTAACTAATGGATATTTTATTCGAGGTCTTCCTCCCCACGTCAGCTGCCATCTGCCGCGCACTTGTCGCCTGTCACCTGTCGCCTGCCATCTGCCGCCTACCATCTGCCGTCCGCCATCTGCTCCGCCATCTGCTCCGCCCCACCACACTTTTACCCCCACCATTTAGTACGATTGCAACGCTAGCTTGTGAATAGTCAGTACACCTCCAGCTCTCGACTGGTGAACATCATCCTCTCTCCGCGCTCTTCACAAAATAACATTATCATGTCACTCAAGATTCGATGTATTTATTATGACTCTATTTATCTATCAACTTCTACGGACCTGGAGGTTTTTAAAGAGGAGTTAAGACTTCTCCTAGCGAATGGCTACAGTTTATCTTTAGAACTGATCGCAACAAACAACATAGACTCTGCGCAGGGGTCAAAGTATCTACCGCCTTTCATCAGAAAACTAAGTGATGGTCGCGACTCCGGATCAACAACATCGATGACGACAAACAACGGGGAACTATTGTAAACATAAATTATTGTAAACATAACTTATTGTAAATAAAAAGAAATGTAAACATTAAAGTAATAAATGAAATAGTACTACCTCGCACTCGTATAATTCGATTGCTTCATTCGATTGTTTTCATTCGATATTTGTATCGAATTAAAACTATCGAATCACAATCGGATTTTACGCGTGCGAGGTAGTACTTTTTTAAAACACCCTCCCCGTGACCTTGAACTTTAACCTTTCCCTCATTACGTCACAAAACCGCCTACGTCACTGGCTCAGCCTCAGATGACGTGTTTAATGACTCAGCGCTTCCGGTCACGTGACCGGAAGCCATAAATCAAGTGAGCCAGCAGCCCCCTTTCGCCACTACTACAGATATGCTGCATTTAAGATTTTGAGTTTGTTTATTTGTTTCTATTATTGTTTACACTTTTAATGCGCGTTTAACCAGGAAGGTATTTGCATCATATGATGCCAGCAAAACGGAAATCAAACCTGTCAAAAAGTTCGAAAAAGCACGATTTAATCAAGTCGAGAGAAGTCAGGAAACTTCAGTTCAAATGGGTATTGTAAGGCTTCAACAAACACTACGGCAGGCAGAACACAGAGCATAAGAAACTCCAGAAGAACAGCATCTTCGACGTGAAGAGCAAGCTCAGCGGCAGGCCAGTTTGAGAGCAACTGAAATGTCTCTATTGCAGAGCAGTGATCTAAAGAAAGCAGAGCTATTGGTGTAAGGGCTTTGCCCTGTGGTGGAAAACGTTCACCGGAAATACGAAGGGCGCCCTTGAAATTGCTGCCTTGGAATACGACGCGACCCTTAACTCAGTTAACATATATCTTACTAACGCTATGTAAGTGAGCGCGGGCGAAGCTGCGACGGGTAACGGCTAATATAAAATAATTTAGTAGTAATGGGTGAGTGCTGGAAAACATGAATCATATTTTGAATGTATGCAAAATAAAGGAATGAATTTATATTTCTTTGTTATAAATATCAGTATAATATGTTATTATGAGGTTCATAAAAACTATTTCAATTATACAAGTTGTTATTCAACCTAATAAGTTAGTTTGACAATCTTTAGACACAAAACACTTCAACACTGAGTCAAATAAAGGCTGCACTTCTGACTGTCGAGCTCGTAATTTTAATAGGTTTACCGTGTTTGAATAATCTTCAGCTCACAACTCGTGGAGGGTCCACAACTCTGGTTCTAACAGTTATGTCCTAGATCTATAACAGTAAGGGATAAATTTTGACTTTCTACGTACGTTATTGACCACAGATGATACTAGTGCAGTTCAGTAACAAGGACCGCGCTATGTTTTTGATACTTTTGGTTTACAAGCGTTAAACTCTACGTTTTAAATGTTAAATATAGCAAACAGTGACAGATTGTGAGGGGAGTCACCAGTCATTTAGTGCTTTACTTGGTCATGAAACCTTCCGTAAATATACACACTAGGGAGTAGGTGGTTTAGAGCCTGATTCACCCCGGGAAAAACCATCTTTGAGAGCTGAATTCTGCGGTAACCGTCTCATTTACTACTTATATTTCATACCGTTATGGTAACCACGTACTCCCTATGCCGCGCATGTTAAAATGTACAACTTTTGGTACACTAACTTCACAGGATCTTGAATTTTTTAAATCTATTTTAATCTATTACCTACAATCTTAACCTATTATAAATGTAATAACACAAAACAATTTATACACATTATTTTTAAAATAAAAAAATACAAATTTTAAAATTTAAATTTTTTTATGATTTTAATTACCATAGTTACATATTAAAAATAGGTTAAAATCATAGGTAATGCTATGTAGCGTGCCAGTAAGAAATTTTCAAATTGATCGTACAAGTAATTTAGGAGAAAAGTGTACTTACGTTTGAAAAAAGTGATGTTTTCGCTAGAGGCAAAAAACAGTCACCGACTTTTTTTAACACTAAATCTTTCCTGCACCATAAGAAACACATTTTTCTTCAAAATAAACTTCTTTTTAGCGAATTTCCCCTATAGGGAAGAAGCTATTACCGTAGTCGGCATGGTAAGACCTAGGCCCGGGACCATGATAACTTTTCGTTTTGAGGTCCCCAGACCCCAAAAATACCATTCGTTCGAAACTGTATATATATATATATATATATATATATATATATATATATATGTGTGTCCGTGAGCACGATAACTCTCGTAAAAATTATCCGATTTTGATGAAATTTGGTATAAACATGTAAAGCAACATTTATGACTTTAAGTTCGAAAACCAGCCAGATCGCTCTATCCGAAGGGGTATTTTGGGGGGGTTTTGTACCCCAAAAATCGGTTTTTAGAATTTTTTACATATAATTTTGGAAATAGTCAAATTTTATTTTCCCCCATTAGATTCAGCTTAAAAAAACACACAATTTGGTATTTTGATCATTTCTCTACGTCAATTGGTTACCGAGATATTGAAAGTGCTAAACACAGTACGTTGTCTAATGTTATTCTTATGGAGAAAAATAAAAATTTTATATCTCGCTTATTTATGAACCTATACTGACGAAACTTGGTATATGGCTTCATCTGGTTGTGGACAATTGATATTTGCTCAAAAAGACACTTTTTTACCCAAAGCTCCCGTAGCAGCTCACCTGCGTACTCAGCCCCATGTTATTCTTATGGAGAATAAGTAACGTGTTAACTGCCTTCATTATGAAAATAAATTAATGAAATTTGGTATGTGGCTTTACCTACATGAGTTATATTGATATTTGTATAAAACCATATTTTTTGTGTTCCTTGCTTCAGCAAACCTGCATACTCAGCTGCCATGTTATTCTTATGGAGAATAATTAAAATGTCATAAATCGTTTATTTATGAATGTATATTGATGAAACTTGGTATGTGGCTTTATGTGGTATTAAGATACATACATATGCATTGGAAATTCGCTGAGTACGCAGGTTTGCTGCTACGGGGGTATTATCTCTTTACATTTCTTTTCTTCCTTCTTTTAATTTGATTTGTAATAAAAAAATTAATTTAATTAAAGTAAATGTTATTTTTATTTTTAAAGTAGTTAAATTCACTGCGCACAACCAAATAAAACAAATTTTTACTAATATTAATTTATACCAAATATCAATGTATTATATATCGAAATGTTCATAAAAACATAGAGAATAAATTAGAAGAATAAACAAAATTTAAAAAATATATATATTTTCATATATGGTTACGTTAAATTGTTTACACAACGTGATAGTCTCATATATACCAATAGATGTATTTGTCGGTACTGCCATCCAAATCTGGTGGTACTGTAGGATTATTAGCAGCACATGGTCACCAATAATATTCAGTTGGAGGAGCAACAGTAACAGTTTAAGATTATTTCAAAAAATAAATAATCAATTCATACTTATTTAATAGGCGAGCAGGTTTTTTGTGACAATCACTCCTTCTAAACTACTGAACCGATTTTCATGTTTTTGGTGTCATTGGAAAGAGCCTAACGTGAAGTTGAGCTGGAAACCTTTTTTACAGAGAAATAATTTGTGAGTGAGGCTCTGGGGCCCATTAAAGTTGAGTTTTTCTCCATAAGCTTAGCATTGGGAAATAACTATAAGTTTTAAGCAATCAGCTGGATAGAGTAAACACAGTTAATTAGCAGACCATTTTAGCTTTGGAACGGTAACAAAATATTTATACGGGAATGTCAGTATAATATTACGTTGTGATCGCGAGCGAAGCCGCGACAGGCTACTAGTATAAATAATATAAATAATTAGGAAATGGAACTGTTAGCTTCTCGTCGTCGAATGGAACATCACATTTTAATGTACGGTGTTACGTGCGACTCTGTTATGTCAATGATTTTACATTTAGATACAAAATTTAACTTGCGTTCACAATGATTTTTCTGCTGAAAAGTATATTATTGTTAGGATTGAATTCCTCCAAAACGTCGTTTCCTTAACCCTTTTCAAGTGCTAAACTTGTAAGTAAAGTGCCATTCGTCACGTCGCTTCGTCGATTATTTGAATATTTATAACTCTCGAGTGTTAACAACTATGAAACACTTGGACACCCAAACAGAGATAGGTAAAAGTAGCAAAACACACTCACACCATCCAGTCAACTAGGGCCCGTAACGTGTTCTCCGTTTATTAAGCTGAGCCCATCCCGTAACCATCCCTTAACTCTGTCACAGGCAGGTGAACTCTCCATGAGTTGCACATAAAAACCACCGACTTAGAGGGGATTTGAAGCCTCACTCATTTAACAACTTTATAATAAAATATTACGTTCACAAACATTTGGAAAAGTTTATTCTTGATAGGACCGAATTCATTTAACACACCATTTCCTTAAATAAACAGGTTAAATTGGTTGGCTTTTATATTAATTGTATTGATTAATATTGAAAATTACGATTTTATATAGTTCCTCATCCGTTAAAACCCATTATTTTATAACTAAATTATTTTATTTATATAAGAGGAAATTACTTCTATAAACATATTCAATTAATTTATAGTTTTAAATTCTCCCCAGGCTATGAAACTCATTAAAACAGAATAAGAGGTGAAAGTGCTGCTATTTTAATAGAGTTCCAAGTTTTAATAGCTTTTTAATGCCAAGGAAGAGAGTGCCTCGTTTATTTATTATAAGGTTAAAGTCTTCTACTTTAAAACAACTGGTAGCAGAGTATTAAGGATTTTATCTAACTTGTATATTTTTATTTGAGTTTCCAGACACACAACGAAATATAAAACAGTTCAAAAATATTACTCGTGGCAGTTAAAAAAATCTAACAGTAGTTCAGGCTATGTTAAAAAATAACATGAAATAAATTCGTAACAAATGACATGGCTATTTTTTTTAATATAAATAATATTTTGATGGTGAAAATGAAGTTAATAATAGGTAAAACCTGATTTCAACAGCACCTACCTCCTGTTATGACCTATCTCAGACTTTTGTTGAAGGGGTCACGGGTTCAAATCCCGGATTGTCCACAAAAGCTGGAGGGTTTGGACCGCTTTCCCTTAAAAGAGTTTTAAATATATTCCGAACAAGAATTCCGTTGGCGTTGAAATTTAAAAATATCTTCTTACAAATTATAAGTAGAGAATTTACGTATAAAAGCTTCAACAGTTCGTTTAGTTAATTTCACTTCATTTGGCTGTTTTATATTGCATATCATATTTCTCCTATTCAAAATGTAAAATAATGTTAACCTTTGATTTATTTTCGGAAATTTTTATGCACAACGCCGATCAAAAGGTCATTTGGTAATACGTTATTAATATTCCGTCTTTGAATTTCAGGCTTGACTTTAATTTGTTAGAAGATGCCAAAAATATGACCAAGCTAAAAGTCGCATGGGTTTTAATAAGATATATTTGTTTAAGTGTGAAGCTAGGAAGGTTAAATCATACATATCCAGAAGTTTTGACTAACAGCCACATCAGCCGCATCTGTGGAGTGATTAAGATCCAAAACGTGTTTTCCAAAGTTTAACACTTCGTTGGTTTTGAAGCTGGAGGAAATTAATTATTTAATTAATTAATTAAATAGAAGCAAAGTTTTCAAGCCGTTCACGATTTTATTTGCGTCAGCTGAAAGTTTATTTTTCCTCTAACAGATAACAAATAATATCCGTTACCTGTGAATTTATTTATATGTTATAAGACGTTATATTAAAAGTAAGTATACAGGCTCTTAAATCTATGTGATATTTAGTTTTTAATTTATTGCTAAATTTTATAATCTTCAAACCAATCAGTAGTATAAGCAGTGTTTGCTAGATTGCTTGCCATCATACACAGTAACCCTACAACTGCTTAAACAATCCCGTTAAAATTGGGCAAATAAATAACATTAGTAGTGGTATAAATTGTTACTTTTAAATTACACCTCTGGTAGTAATAATTATAATTATTTTACAATATGTTTTTCTTCTTTGTTAAAAGGGTCGTGAAATACCTTAAACCCTTTGACTCTCCATCATCGCGTGTTCCCTAACAAATCTAAATTCTATATTGAAATAGTTTCGCTGTAATAGGATGATTGTTTCTTAATGTTTTATTTTAAAATTACAATAAGTTTCTTAATGTTTTATTTTAAAATTACAATAATTCTAATTTATTATGATTTTGAAGGTGGGACGGTTATAAGGAAAATTATGAAAACCAGGAAATGTAAAATAATTGTTCTTATACAATCGTTACTTATTTAGTGTGTTGCCCTTTGCAGTGAATTATTATGAAACATTATAGAAACATATATCAGACTTTTGATTAAATGGGATCCAGCTTGTATTTCTCTAATTATAAACCAAAAAAACAAAAACACAAAAAAGTACAAAGAACAATGAATGTCCAAAACCACTGACTTCAATTTAACTGCATTAGAACGTTAAGAAGCGACGACAAGATTTCACCGTCAATGGCGTCATCAATTATTCTCCAGTTTCCGGTTTCCGCCTGAAGTAGCTCATTAAATCTTCTTCCGTTTCCTTTAAGGCCTCTTGGTTTGAAATCTCGGTCTAGACGTAAGTCTCTCGTCAAGGTTGTGTTATGTAAATGCATTTGTAGGCAATGAATTGTGAAGCTTGGTTTGGCTCTGCAAAAACGAACAAAACATGAACATTTTGTTTATATCTCTACTAAAGTATGAACGTGTGCAGTTAAGGCAAATCTTGTGTAGTGTAAGTTGTTTATAAAATACCGGTAACTACTTATGCACCAAGGCCCATTGCGTACTTAAGTAAATACAGTGTATCATGCTCAAGCCATCCTCTTTATACAATTTGAATAACTTTGTTGACGATTATTTTTCAAAAAGGTATTTGTTGTTTCACCTACGTAACTATTAATTTGTTGTATTAAATCAAAAATAAAGGTTTCATCTGAAATCTGAAATCTCAAAGAGCTCAGGCACATGTAAGTAATAACTAACACTGCTAATGTAGGAAGCGAATACTTCTTAGTACAACTGGCTGATACTGCTTAGTATAAGTTACTATTACTGATAGTATAAGTAACTAACTATGTAACTATGTGTAAGTACACCTTAGTATATGTAACTAGTGCCTTATATTAGTAACTAATAGGGCGTAGTGTAAGTGCCGCTAATAAGTGTGGTTAATACTCCTTTGTATAATAACTAATCTTGCCAGTATTAATAGCTAACACTTCTTAGTGTAAGTAATCTATACTGTTAATACATACTTAGCTAATAATCCTCAGTATAATTGATCAGTCCTGCAAATATAAGTAGCTAGTTCGTCTTAGTATAACTAACTAATACTGCTGATATTTTTAGTGTAAGTAGGTAAAAGTAGGAAATACCGTATAATATAAGCTACTAACACTGATAATATCAATAGATAACACTGCTTGTAGTGACCGACTGCTATCCTCTATGGTTTCAAGATATCTACCTGGTGGAAAGCTGAGATACCCTGAGCGAAGGACAAGTTCCATAAACGAATTCGCTCTGATTGAAGAGAAGCATATAATAATAAATTTCGCCTTGGGATAACGAATTATGTAGTATATATTTTAAACTGTCTGTTTGAAGTGTCTTGTTACTTTAAACAAAAAAAATATATCGAACTTTTTCGGGGAAGACGGTTTTGATTTACTTCACTCTCATAGTAATCTCATTTTGATGGAAATCCTGGAATTAAAAATTGATGAAACAAAGTTTACAAAAGTGATCATTCATCGCTGGAAGGCGAGAGGAACTTGGCTAACTTGGTTATTTACCTCTTTCATTCTTCCTTTTATAATAAATCAGATTTAAGTATTTATTTTTCCCTAAAACGGAAACAGTTTTAAACTACCTAAAGCACTAGACGACTTTTTTGGCTCTAAAAAAAGTCACGTTAAAGGATGGTTAAATTAAAAAAAAATCACGAAAAGATGATTAAATTTCAAAACATATAAAACAAAATATAAACATTCACTACAAATGGATAACAATTTCCAAGGAAGACATTGTTTTTTTTTTAAATTTAAATATGAGATCTCACAGGACAAGAGAATTCGACACTAACCGTGAAGTGTCTCAAAGTGTCTCAAAGTGCAGTTACTCTAAATTACAAGACCTGTAATTTTGTAGTAATTTTGTAATTTTGTTTTTTTCAAAATCTTGTAGTTACTCAAAGTGTAGTTGCTCCATTGTATGCTCTGAGGCATTGTGTTAATCAATATTAAAATATATATTCATAAACATGTACACCGATGAAGTAAAAACGCAACACTTAGAATACTACCTAGACTGACTAATACTACAAAAATCTTAAAAATCTAACATTTAACAGCCACTTTGTGCAATAGTTTTTCCCTTACTTCAAATAATACTACATTTATACAATTTTAATTTTACTATACTTTCATGAAAAATTTGTTTATTAAATGTTCTGAAGCCATGACACCTTTTAATACAATAGTAGACACTTACCATTTATTGGTAGGAGTTGCCTAGAGGTGTCGAATTAGATTGTTTAATGCGGTACCGGTTTCAGATTAATTACAGTCCATCTTCAGTCACATACTAGGTCAGGAAAATAGTGATTGTGATTGTTATTGTTATTCATGATTGTAATTATGAGTCTGGGACCTGTCCCATTTAGGCTATATAATATAATTTGACACCTCTAAGCTGCTGCTACCAATAAATGGTAAGTTTCTAATACAGTTGATGAATTTACGAAACCTTTATGTTAAATCGGCCCTTCAAATATTAATATAAATAATAATATGATTAATCATGAAGGTACAATTAAGCCTATTGACAGTAAGGCTCACCAGATAATCCGACATTGACCGCCGCCGCCGGGAGCAATTTCCAACTAGTAGCGATTTCTCTTATCACTGATAAATATCGACGTTTATCAGCTTTAATATCAGTTCAACATTAACCGTTAATCTGAAATGTTTATACCAAAAGTCACATTACAACTCTGAATTACCCCTGACACTCTGGACTCATTTCCATGAGATCAAAAATAATTTGTTACTATCTATTATAGCGTCCCAATTGCCATTGAAACACTATATACTTAATATACCATTTATGAGATGTAAAAAAGAAATAATGTACATAATATAAAAGAAGTTTTGTGAATAATTGCTGACAGTTGCAAATAAGAATTGCTGGTGCTACTTGGTTTTGCAAGTCTGGACAAACTCGCGATTTTCTTGTTCGGGGATGTCGGAAAGAGTTGGAGACAATGATTTAAATTCTTGCTTGGCCTGAAGGAACTGGAGCCGGGTCACGTGACGGCTGGCGTACTCGGGTTCGAGAACTCTCTGAACCAAGCTTATATATTCACGGTCGCTGGGGGGCTGCGGCATTTTTACGTATACCTCTGGTGTCGTGAGTTTTTCGTGAGTCTACCCAGCGAAACGTGAATTTCTTCAGATTTGAAGGGTTCGAAGCGTTTATTTTTGATACTTGGGTTGAAGATAAACTAAAAACCAGACTGTTAAAGTACAGAAAGAAGAATTATAATTAAAGTTCAGTAATATCAAAAATCGAACAGTTAACTTTTATTTTGAAACATTGAAGTGATAAGCAAAACCAAGTTTAATTTTATTTTTTGAATTTTGAATTATTTTATTTGAGAAGAAAGACTTTTAATTTGTTTGTTTAAATAAATACAAGAAGATTTTATTTAGTTTATTTTTATTTAAAAAGACCACTTCTTAACTTCAAGGAATATTATAGCCTGCTAGTCAGCGCTATACTATTAAAAAAAACATTTTTATTAATAATTCCTGGGGCCCTAGTTAATTTAAAACTACTTTTTTTAAAAATATATCTTTTACAACAAATAGTATATTTTAATACTAGTTACGAAATATGACTTTTGTGACGAGTAGTGAATGATACTTTTCATCACGATGCAAATAACCACATTAACCCGTAAACAAAAATGATCTGATATTTCATAGTCTTGTAATTTTGAATCAGTAAACACAAAACGGTTTTAAAATTCATTTTAGTATTAGTCAGCTGTTTGAACACAGAATCGTCAAAAAAAGAAATCACACTGGTGCTCCTGTAAAATGGGATCTTCAATTGTTTAGGACAGGAAAGGTTTTGTTTGGGAGAGGCAATGTATTTTTTGGACAGGAAAATTATTGTTTAGGACAGGCAAAGTCAGCTGGTATTTTTTTGTTTTGTCATAAAGAAATCGATAATTTTTGTAAACCTCCGCTGGTTATGGACTATTTTCGAATACAGAGATGAAAATGTATTTTTCCACATGAGTCTTTTCACTCTCACGGTCTTGTATTTCTTATCAATCATTATGGGGGTTAGCATCAAAATATTTCAAAATATTTCAAATATTTCAAACCGTTTCTCTACGTGGTATCTCGGTTATATAATTAAAAGGTTATAGGCCAATGCTGGGTAAAATATAACACTGATATGATCTCCGAAAGAGATAGCTGCTGAATACGTAACGAAGTACAGTAATATGATGTAGGGCGGCGGTTTTACCTTTTATTGGCCAGTCTCTCATCTGTTATTACATGTTTTATCACTCGAACTGTTCAGTGTAGTTTATTTTATTAAAAACAAAATTAAAAGTACAGTTTTTTATAATTGTAAAACACCGCAAATTCAAAATAATGTTGTCCACTGTTTTAGTTTAAATTAAACCTTAACATCGAGTTCTGTTGTTCTGCTGAACGTTTCAATTCCTCAACAAAAAATATTAACATATAGGAAGTAATTTAGTAAAATGTACCCTACACTAGAACTTAGTATCGCATTATATATATATGTGATATTTGTTCTATTATTGCAGCCAACCAAACTCATGTGATAGAAAAAAAGGTTGGCCCCACCTCAAGGTGGTAACAGTTTTTGATTTGGAAGAAAGAAAAAGTAAGTGTTGGGCTGAGGGTTGAATGGGTTTTTCCTACAGTAGTCAAACCACTCAAAGAATCTGAGAAATCTGCTGCTAATTATTGTTGAACTCGTGTCGTCTCATGCCTTGTAACCTCGCAAGCTTCTTATTCGAGCCTCTTCTGTATTATGCTTGATCTAACTAATTTACTTCGGTAATTAAAACTTCATACATCAAAAGTGAAATGTCTTGTTAGTAATAACTAAAGAAATTATAAGGTCAAAAAATAAATAAATCTAATAACAAAGCAATCATACTAATATTTTAAATGTGAAAGTATGGATGTTTGTGCGTAACTCTGAAGTTCCATCACGTTAAAACTACTGGACCGATTGAGCTGAAATCTTGCAGGAATAGAGCCAATATACCAGAGATGAACATGGGACTATTTTTATTTTGAAGCTCCACCAGGGCTATGCCCCAGGGGGGTTCAAAGTTTCCATGTATTCCTTATGGACATTCATTTTTGTTTGGGTTGATGAAAAGACAAACAGCTGATCTTGATTCGTAGTAGTTCCACAGGCTAACCACAGAATGCAGCACACAAAACTATCATAGTTTTTATAAATAACTCGCGGGGCAACAACTAGCGAGTGGTTTTATGATTTAAAAATATATTTCCTCTCGAGATTTCAACGCAGGGCTGGTGACCACTGGCTGATAACTCGTGTGGCGAGTGTACAATGGGGTCAATCCGTCCACAGGGACTGCGGGCGAGAGCTTGGATAATCATTGTTTGTTAAGTGGTTTCAAACTCGAGGTTTCATCCATTATTTGTGGTTTTCAGGCTCTATTTGACTCATACTACGACTACCAAGTGTATGATGCAATATCGCAACCTTGCAAAAAAGTATCACATGTTGATTACATCCCGCAGTTATACACGGTTGATGCTGATCAACGAGTTGTTAATTAAATACAAAAGGAAGTGAGTTAGGGTAGGTGCAGTAAATTCCGCAGGGGTTAACTCCTCGAATGGTCTTTATTTGTTTATCCATCGACGGTTACATCATTTTACATTTGTTAAACAGACTAGTACTACAATATGTCGCTAAAATTTCCACAAAACAAATTGTCCAAGATAGTCTGTGATCCAAGTGTGAACCATGATTAATTTGTATTTGTAATCAGTAACTATATAACTACAAAAATAAATATGCCATTTATAAAAAATACAGGATAAGCGAATCTCGAGGTCTTGGGCTCGTGAAAGTTATATTCAAAGGTGAAAACTTTAAAACTACTGTATGTAACGTTTCTCAGTAGCCTCTCTTCAAATGGCTTCATGTTACAACAGTTTATTGCCCTTTGAACCTCCTCAGAGGGAGGCTGATGCTGTGGTTGTTATTTAACCTGTATCATTTTGTAGATAGTAGTGAAGAGACCAAGACTTTTATAAGACGAGTCATGTAAGTGTTAATTAAAATAATTTCTTCAAGGTACTCTTGTTATCTTTTATACATAAATCTTATAGCAGTCCTTCTATGTGAATTGTATTTAACCCATATCAAATAATGTTTTAGAAACGACGCATATTGATTGTGGCAGTGATTTTCCTAGTAATAAAACATGATCTTTTATTTACAGGTAAGTTTGCTGCTTCTTTTCACGGTTTTGTAAGTAGTTGCACTTTTTACATATTTATTTTGCTGTTGATTTTGATACCTTTCAGTACATTGTAGTGGAGAGGTCACATTTGGTTTTTTAAGGTAAATAATAAGGAAAACATCATCAATGACTAAGATACAGATGAAGCACTGTAAGAATAATATCTAAAATGTTAGTAATTGCTTACAATTTGCATTGCGGCGTAAATCCTTCAAAACTTTTTTTATCTATTCAGTGTTACAACAAAAATGTTACTTCCTTTTCGAAGTATGCGCGACATAGCTGCAACCTTGCAGTCCAACGATAGAATGTTATTACAGCATAATTATTAATCATTAAATCATTTTCTAAGACGCCGACGCAGCTAGGGCGTATTTTAAGGTGAGTAAATGAATGAAGAGTGTAGAATGGGTGAGATGCCTTGTAGCCTTGTTAGTATTGAACATATTTAACAGATAAATGATTAAAGGTACAGTACATAATGATGTCTTTAATGAAGAAGATAAAGGATTTTACTTGCCTGAAAATATTTTAATAACATTATTTAAAACGCAATAACCAAAACTATATCCAACCGCCTTTTTTATATACGTATTTATTTTAATATAACCCACAACGCCTTCCGAATTCACGCAGCAAAAATCAAACTGCATTGATATTGCCTATTAGCGCCTGATAACTTAATTCTACATACATTTTTCTAAAACAAATTTATGTTTATTTAATACCAAGCACCAAAAAGTTCTAACCATCATCGGCAACATTTGATAATTTCTATTATTATAACATAACACAGTGTTTTTCTATAGTTCTTGATGTTTCTTTCTCCCAATCCCTGTACAGTTTAAATATGTACTGCAACTTATAAACACAACATCTCTTAAACTGACCATTCATTATAGACTTTCCTAATTTTTAAAACCTTAATTTTTTGCTTAAAAAACTGTTTCACAAAATCGCTGGAAATGTTTTTACTGCAACAAATCGTAAAGAAGCCACGACAAGGAGATTTCACCGGCAATGACGTCATCAATTCAGCTTCAGAATTGAAGCTTCAGTTTCTGAATTCCGCCAGAAGTGACCCATTAAATCTCCTTCCGTTTCCGGTCTAGACTTGATCATCGATTTACATAAACAATATGTTTTGCTGAATTTATTGTTTTATATTAGGTATAGGTCTGGTGGTGAAATAATGTAATAGGGGCCTAATTGTAACTTGCGACAATTAACTTTATCAACGATTAAGATAAGGTGACCCGCATGTGATTTACAAACATGTAAATCTGAGGAATTTAAATTTTAGTTACGGTAATGTTAATAAGTAAGTCAGTTTGTTAGTAAGTTGGACGATCATCAGTTAACAATTAATCCAATTAGTTATTTAATTGAACAGTCGTAAATTTGGACCAATTCATGTAAGTGTAGGTAAAATATTGTATTCATGATGTATGCCTCCTGAATCGAGATGCATGTGTAAATATAACAGGTTACTAACCTAAATCCGTCGTCGATTCCTTGTTCACACGATGGTGACTTCAGTTTCGACCTTAAAAGGCCATTATCAATCCTTAGATGTCAAACTTTACTTCATGATGAAAACTATGACGACCTTCGTCATGAAGTAAAGTTTGGCATCAATGGTTTGATATTGGCCTTATAAGGTTGAAACTCGTGTCACCATCGTGTGAACAAAGAATCGACTACGGATTTAGGTTAGTAACCTGTTTATATTTAAAATATTGTATTTAATCATTATATAATTCGACCAAAGATACTGAATGTCTACGTTCGTCTCTCTAGAATTTTGTTACTTCATGTTTCAAATAAAAATACTGAATGTAAGAAACTGATAAGCTAATGATTTTTGTTTAACATTATCACATCGCAATAGAAATAAAATTGCAAGAATATTTACTATCCGGGTCGATCTTAAAGTATTTTACATCAAAGATAATCCAATATTACAAGAGTAACATTATTTGAAATTATGTTAATTTATTGTTATTTCTAAGGCGATTCGTCATGTTTAATTGTTTTAGATCCAGTTGCAATATTATAATAGGCCTATTTGGAAAATTATTTAGAAGATATTACTTTTCAATTACAATGAAAGCCCATGAAAACCGCAATATTTGTTTCTCCAGTTACTCCTTTACTACTTGCCACCCCTAAAACAACCGACGATTCCCGCCCTGACCTAGCGTGGGGTAGTTCCGGATGTTTGGCCAATGGAGCGGAAGTTATGTATAGACTTCCGGTATCCGATGACGTTATATCCGGTATAATGGGTCCTTTATTAATGATACAAAATATAAAACTGATACTACATTTGTCCAAGTAATCGATTTCTGAAGCATCAAAGCTATCTTATTGCATGGTGCACGTAACCTTGGAAAATGTCAAAACTCGAAAGCTGTTTTAGCGAATTTCCGGTATAGGGAAGAAACTATTACCGTAGGTGGCATGGTAAGACTTAAGCCCAAGACCATGATAACTTTTTGTTGTGTGTGTGTGTGTGTGTGTGTGTGTGTGTGTGTGTGTGTGTGTGTGTGTCCGTTACCGCGGTAACTTTTGAAAGAAACGCCCGATTTTGATGAAATTTGGCACAAATGTGTAGAGTAACATTTATGACTTTAAGTTCGAAAACCAGATTGATCGGACTATGGGAAGGGGGTTTTATGGGGGTTTTAAATTTTTTTTAAATCAGTTTTTTGATTTTTCCCCCAACAATTTTAAAAACACTCAATTTTAATTTTAGCCGTTTTATAGAGCTTAAAAAAACAAATAATTTGGTATTTTGAATCATTAACCTAGGTCAAGTGGTTGCGGAGAAAATCCAAAAAACGTGTTCATAAAATCTCCCATGTTAATCTTATGGGAAAATGGTTTTTAACTTTTCCTCAATTAATTTTACTGTAAACTTCATATTTACTTTTACCAATCAGTTTAGCTCTACAAAACAATCATTTTGGTGTTTAAATTGTGATTCTACGTCCAACCGTTGCCGAGTAATTCAAAGTGCTAAACACAGTACGTTGTCCAATGTTATCCTTATGGAGAATATTTAAAAATTTTATATCTCTATTATTAATGAATGAATATTGATAAAACTTGGTATGTGGCTTCACCTAGTACTGGTATATTGATATTTGCACAAAGAATTGATTTTTTGTTGATTATCCTCTTAGCAGCAAACCTGCATCCTCATTCCTAATGTTATTCTTATGGAGAATACGTAAAGCTTTATATCTCCCTTAATTATGAACATAAATCATTAAAACTTGGTATGTAGCTTCACCTGGTTGAGTTATATTGATAATTGCAAAAAAAAACATATTTTCATCTTCCTTGTTGCAGCAAACCTGCGTTCTCAGCCCTAATGTTATTCTTATGGAGGATAAATAAAATGCTATATATCACTTAGTTATTTAAGTATTTTTATGAATCTTGGTAAGTGGCTTTATGTGGTAGTAAAAAATATAATCATGCATAGGAAATTCGCTGAGTACGCAGGTTTGCTGCGACGGGGGTATTTTACTTTCTCCCCCTATACACAGTATATGGAGAAAGTATTGTTTTCGTCAACATTTTCGAATTTGAGTTGTCAGTGGAAATATTCATTTGGAGCTACATGAACCCAAACAATTGATTTTTACGTGATGTCTGTCTGTCTGTCTGTCTGGAAGTGTACAGAGCTAGAGCCCACACTAATTGGCCGATTTTAGTGAAATTTGGTATGCAGGTACTAGATGGGTACATTATACAGGTAAAATACCACGATATCTCCAGGCGTTTTTACAATTTTTGTAATTTTTTATTTTTAAGGGTAATTATCCCCAAAAATCCTCTAAAAAACATGAAAAATCCGAATTTCTCAAAATCGGCTATAACGATTATGATTAAACTTTAGTGGTTTGTAGAGCTTTACGTTTCCAACAAATTGACACCACCGGCAATCCTGGAAAATTCGGGTTCAAAAATCACAGGACTTAAAACATCCAAAATTCAGTTTTTTGATTTTTCGTAAAAAAAACATAAATGTTTAAAAAGATTACTTATCACCATTAAAAAATGCCAAAAAAACTAAATAATTTAGTATTTTGAATTATTATTCTACGATTGCTGGCTGCGGAAAGAATTGAAATTTTCATTTTGCGGTAAACACAGCACATTGTCTTATGTTATTCTTATTGGGGATACAAAACTTACCATTTCTATCTTATTTACTGATAAATTTCGTTTACTGCAAAAAAGTTCCGATGTCCCAAAAAAGGCATATTTTTTAATTTTTAACACTAATTTATTTTTGAAATCTTGTAGTACGGAAATTCGCTCCCCTGACGGCAGTGGTCTGCGTGAGAACTTTTGATTTCCTTTTAAATAACCACCTTGAGGATTCAGGATGGTTAATTATCCCTACCACATCAGCTAGGGCTTCACTGCCTTGATGAACTCTCTGCGGCGATACACAGGGACTGGAGTGGTGAATTGAGGTTGTAAATTACCATAAGCGAATTAATTAAAGTAACGTTGTAAAGTAAATATAGAGTTGTAAAATGATAGTTTCACAGGTAGTTTAAATGAGTCACACAGTCTTTGTTATAGCACTCGTGAGTACCCCTTCGTTTGTCGAACACTCGAAAGTTTATGTATATTTTTCCGAGATTAACGAAAGTAAAAAAGGAATAGAACTCAGATGAGAGCCGTGAGGAGTCCCGGGTGATGAAAACCCTCTCAGGAACACTCTCCTCTCTCGCACTTAATTATCAGGCTTATTGCAACAAGGAGAAATGTTTTATAAACATTAGGGAATAAACTAGTTAATAAGATTTGTTTATAACTTTTTATTAGGAGGTATTTTTATGCAAAATACTCCTATATAAAACAATTTAAAATATGCACGAATAATTTGTGATATGTTTTATCCGTTTACAATACCATTAATACTGTACTATTTCATTAACTATTTCAAATTTAACGTTCTATTAAGAATTTTGTCACATCTTATACTGTAATATTTGTATGGTTTGCTTGCTTAAATGCTTGCTTGCGACACTGATCTCAATAACGGAACAAACGATTTCCTTAAAATGTAACTAATTTCTGGGATAAAAATAAGTTCTAGACAGGTCTTATCCCCAAGAAAAATCAAATAATGTAAAACAAACTAAAATGAAAAGTTAAACAAATTAACATTGGGCTTATGGAGTTTAAAATTAAAACAAAAGAATTGTAACAGCTGTTTATAATTAATCAATGCACTGTCAAAGTAATACTGTACTCTTGTTGTTTAAGATTATTAACATATGGTTTCCTGAGAGTGAAGATTAAAAGATTTGAGTGAAGATTACATATATAGAGTAGTAAATTAAATCAAAGGGACATTGAGCTATAAATAACAACTGGAGTGACCTAAAAACTAATAAAAGAGGCAAATGAGTTATAAAAATCCGATTATCAGTAGGGGGAAGTGGTGAGATATTACTCCAAGTCATATAAACAATCTGACTGGCCTTCCCCGAGCAAAGCTCGGCTCCCAGGTACTATTAACTTAATCGTATAACTAATCTTGTATTTAACCGAAGGTTTTTATTATAAATCAAACTGAATATAACTATACTATATACGCGTGTAATAAATACTAAACATATATATAAAGTGTAAAAGAAATTTTGAGAGTATAAAAATCGCAAAATAGTTTTAAAACTAACGAATCAGCCCTGTAACAATGCTTGCAAAAATGTAATATAATATTAAACTTAAAAATACCTTTAAAAACGAAATTTTAAAGTCTTATAAGTTATTTTCCCTATTTATTTTGTAAACATCTCATTGCCCCAACATTACACCTTGCTTCGGTTCAAGAGGGCACGGGTTCGATTCCCGAGTTGCCTTCCAAATCATAGAGCTTTAAAACCAATTTCTTTAGAAGCGTTTATGTAGATATTTACAAAATTCCTCTGGTAATGAGATATAAACAAGAACTACAGTACTCTAATACCTTAGGGGTTTCAAAACTAAGTTTATTATATTTGATCCAAAACCACTCCTCACCTTTGTAAATTTTTCCGTTGGAACTTCTTATAAAGCTATATAGCTTCACACATTCCAAGGGCTTTTTATATAGTTATATACTCATCGCAATGAGCATAGGGTCGCACATCCCTTCACACCTACCGTAGGCAACAGTTTATATAGCTTCAGACCTTAACTTATACTCTTATACTCAACAGTTTAGCACACATTTATCTAACTTATCTACGTGAAACGTTATATTTTACATGTAAAACACATACTGTATTACGTTCCCCCTAACAGGTGTACATTGACGTTAAACGTATCTAACGTATTTTCGACACCCACAACGTATCTACCTTACCCACAACGAATCTACGTTTACCACAACGTATCTACGTTTCCCAAAATGTATCTACGTTTCCCGCAACGTATATACGTTACCCGCAACGTACCTATGTTAACCGCAACTTACCTACGTTACCCGCAACGTATCTACGTTACCCGAAACGTATCTACGTTACCCGCAACGTATCTACGTTTCCCAAAACGTATCCACGTTACCCACAACGTATCCACGTTACCCACAACGTATCTACGTTACCCACAACGTATCTACGTTACGCAAAACGTATCTACGTTTCCCACAACGTATCTACGTTACCCACAACGTATCCACGTTACCCGCAACGTATACACGTTACCCGAAACGTATATACGTTATCCGCAACGTATCTACGTTACCCGCAACGAATCTACGTTACCCGCAACGAATCTACGTTACCCGCAACGTATCTACGTTACCCGCAAAGTATCTACGTTAGCCCCAACGTATACACGTTATCCGCAATGTATCTACGTTACCCGCAACGTATCTACGTTACCCGCAACGTATCTACGTTACCCGCAACGTATCTACGTTACCCGCAACGTATCTACGTTACCCGCAACGTATCTACGTTACCCGCAACGTATCTACGTTACCCGCAACGTATCTACGTTATCCACAACGTATCTACGTTACGCAAAACGTATCTACGTTACGCAAAACGTATATACGTTTCCCAAAACGTATCCACGTTACCCACAACGTATCCACGTTACCCACAACGTATCTACGTTACCCACAACGTATCTACGTTACGCAAAACGTATCTACGTTACCCACAACGTATCCACGTTACCCACAACGTATCCACGTTACCCGCAACGTATACACGTTACCCGAAACGTATATACGTTATCCGCAACGTATCTACGTTACCCGCAACGTATCTACGTTACCCGCAACGTATCTACGTTACCCGCAACGTATCTACGTTACCCGCAAAGTATCTACGTTAGCCCCAACGTATACACGTTATCCGCAATGTATCTACGTTACCCGCAACGTATCTACGTTACCCGCAACGTATCTACGTTACCCGCAACGTATCTACGTTACCCGCAACGTATCTACGTTACTCGCAACGTATCTACGTTACCCGCAACGTATCTACGTTACCCGCAACGTATCTACGTTACCCGCAACGTATCTACGTTACCCGCAACGTATCTACGTTACCCGCAACGTATCTACGTTACCCGCAACGTATCTACGTTACCCGCAACGTATCTACGTTACCCGCAACGTATCTACGTTACCCGCAACGTATCTACGTTACGCAAAACGTATCTACGTTTCCCACAACGTATCTACGTTACCCACAACGTATCCACGTTACCCGCAACGTATCCACGTTACCCGCAACGTATATACGTTACCCGCAACGTATCTACGTTACCCGCAACGTATCTACGTTACCCGCAACGTATCTACGTTACCCGCAACGTATCTACGTTACCCGCAACGTATACACGTTAACCGCAACGTATCTACGTTACCCGCAACGTATGTACGTTACCCGCAACGTATGTACGTTACCCGCAACGTATGTACGTTACCCGCAACGTATCTACGTTACCCGCAACGTATCTACGTTACCCGCAACGTATCTACGTTACCCGCAACGTATCTACGTTACCCGCAACGTATCCACGTTACCCACAACGTATCCACGTTACCCACAACGTATCACGTTACCCACAACGTGTCTACGTTATCCACAACGTATCTACGTTACCCACAACGTATACACGTTACCCACAACGTATCTACGTTACCCACAACGTATCCACGTTATCCACAACGTATCTACGTTACCCACAACGTATACACGTTATCCACAACGTATCTACGTTACCCACAACGTATCCACGTTACCTACAACGTATCTACGTTTCCCCGGTGTTCACAGTCAGGTCCCTCCGTTAGGATCACGTCATAGGTACATTTTGACTCCTAACGTCCTTATGGAGTGTCTCCTCATTATCACCTCCACGGAAGTCTCAAATGTGCCTCATTAACTTCCGTTTGTCAACATTACTATTCACACCCGTGAGTGTGCTCTGTGATTAACAAAACACAGGTCGCCTGCTGGGACCAATTTGCTTTATTATGTTGATTTATCTTCAGGGTTACCTTAAAACTACCAGCTGTTTGTCAAGCTTGCTGGTGGGGCTTGAGTAACTGGAGGTAATGTGGTCCTTTATTTTAATTGTTGTATTTCACTTTCTGGAACTAAAAATGACTTACGTTCAAAATGAATTTACTCTGTACTCGCTTAAAGACAGTAAATATTCGTAAAATATGGTACAATGGAATTGATTTTTACCGGTGACACTGATCGTCAGGCCCAATCAGAGAATGAAGTCATCATCAGATAATTCTATCATTAAGCCTGATGAGTGATGTGACCAGTCGAAATCGATTGTCTTGTACCATCTTTTATGCGCATTTAAGGCGGTCCCACACATATCCCGAACAGGCCTGAACATTCGGCCGAACATTCTCCAAACATTACGTCCGTTGTCCACTGAACATTCCGTCCCGTAATCAAAGTTCGTACAGCTCCCACACTTCTCGCGAATACTCAGAACATGCAGGGTTCGGCCGAATGTTCGGGCGTGTTCGCGAGAAGTGTGGGACCACCTTTACCATATTGTATCTGTAGATAAGAAGTGTAGATGTTACTAGCAGTTGTCGCTTTCCTCGGGAATCCAGCGGGCGTGGAGCCGTGTGTTTTGAAAAGTTTACATTGATCACCTGATGAGTACCTAAATAAAATATAACTAAGCTTAACATGGAAATTTGAAGGCCTGTGGGGCGAGGCCCCGAACGTGTATGTTTTTAAAACCCCCAATAGGCGCATCGAAAAGGTAAGAGCTTTCGACTGATACCTAATATGTATTTCAAATAATAGTTTAAAGTGTCGAAAATCGCTGAAACAGTCCGGACTGTCTACCGAGCAGTGCGCGTATGCAGCCACATTTTCTTTTTATTAAATGTTTGTAGGTCTCAATGTGCGTGTTTAGGTGTTTTCACCGTTTTCACGACCTCGATAACGGAGTTTGATTTACTATGGGTTCCAAAGAAGGGACTTTAGTTCTTGAAACAATCGTAATCCAAAAACTGGATGACAAGAATCACCCAACAACCAGGTAATTTAACCTTTTTAATCGTGATTCAGAAACTATAATAAAAAATGAAATTATAATGTTTATGAGCAGTACTAGAACGTAGAGGAAGATAAAATATTTAAAGGAACCTCAAATTATCTTTCTAATTTAAAATCTAGTGCAGTTTATGGAAGGGAGTAGATACAGCAATAGGTTTAAGCCAACAATAGCAAGGTAATTGTGTAAAATAGATCAAACGTCAATGACCTTTTCCCACCACCCTTGTAATATATTGTCAAATGTATTGTGCTAACAAATTTAGTTCGATTTTATAAAGGTTTTAATTTAAAAGTATAGATAAAATTAGGTAATTTTCAGCTAATAGGTTGGGAATCATGAACGTCAGCTGATTTAATTACAGTCAGCTGTTACTTGTGTCAATCGCCTGATATGATAATTGGCCTTAATCAACTGATAACGACACATAACCAACTACCGAATCAATCATAAATGCGGCAAAGCTGGTATTTCGATCAAATTCGTTTCAAATGCATTCATTAGGCTTTGAGCTGTGGTTTGGGAATTGCAATAATTGTTAAAAATATTAATTGTAATAATAAAATAACTGTAAAAATGTTTAAACAATACTAGTTTATCTTCGAAAAAACTATTTAATAGATTAATGAAAGTAAAGAAACATGATCCTATACTCTAAGTGCATTTTATTTAGTTTCATATAATTATTTCCAAATATTTATTTTAATTAAATTAGTTTTTTATACAATGAATCCTGGGTTTTGTAGGTGTTTATTTCCTTTAAAATGTAATTTAAATTCACTTTTCAACTATCTAAGTACCACTAAACACCTCCTGCAGATAATTATGTGACGCTAGTAAGTTTATTTTTTGATTAAAAAAACGGAATGTAATTTTGTTAAATACTCTGCAACTGATAACACCGAACAAATATAAACGAAACCTAAAAATAATCGTATTAAATCAAGTACCTTGAGGGCCGAGCATTGCTCGGGGGAAGGTTGGTCAGATCGTTTAGATGACTTGCAGTAATTTTTTGCCAAGACCCCATACTGACGAGCAGCTTAGATCTTTTGGCTATTTTCTGCACGTTTAAGGTCACTCCAGTTGTAATTACAGCTCAATACCTCTTTGATTCATTAGTGAATTTCCTTTGGAAAGTGAACTATTAGCATGACCCGCACGGTGAAACTTAAGCCAGGGACCACCATAGAAGTTCCTAACGTGACCCCCTGAACACGTTTTGGGGGGTCGTTCAAAATTGTATATATATAAAATTTAGAATATAGAATATATATATAGAATAGAATATATATATATATATATATATATATGTGTGTGTTTGCACTCTAGCGGTCGCATTTTTTGTCCGATTTACTTCAAATTTGGTAGGGACGTTCCTTTCTGTAATCAATTGGATAAAGTTCGTTGGGCAAAACAATCGGAAAACTCTAAACCCCTTTTTTGGGGATTAGTCTTTCAAATTTCGAGTTTTTGGGCCCAAAAAGTTTCAGAAAAGCCCCGTATATAAAATTAATGCATGTAAAAAGATGGGAATTATTGAAGCGAAATTGTTTAGCCCTCTCTCGTCATTCTAGCATACATATTTAGCGAGTTATTAAAGAAAATGTGTTTCGACCACAGTACGTTGTCTTATGGGGGTTTTACACTAGAAAAGCCTGTTATTCCTTTGTTAAAGTACTTCTATCATCCCAGCAACCTCACGCATACTTTCAAGCCTGTCTGGACCTTCTCCTATCATTATAAAGCTCAAAATTGTATTCCCATCTTTGCAGGTAAATGCAACCAGGAGCATCAGATCAGCCAAAAAATCACTGTTTTTAGATTTTAATAAAAATTGGAATAAATAAATGTTTTTACACTGATTTTGAGTTTTAAAAGTTTTTAAGTGGAAATTTACTTCCCTCACGTCAGCGTGCTGCGTACGAACTCGTTTTGAATATGATGACAAGACCATTCTAATGACTGAGGTAATGAGGTAGTGACGCGCTCAGAAAACCTCATGTTAGTACTCCTACGACATGAGTATTACAATTACAGTTCATTGATTGATTATAAACTGCTTTTATGATTCTATTGTTTTGATTTGAAACTCCATAAGCCGAAGAAACTTGCTTGCAGTTTCCAGAATTGTTAGGCCGTGAATAATTAATGCGCATATATACAAAACTATCAAACTTATCCCTTGGATAACAAACCACTATAATTTTACTCGCATAATCAAACCACAGCTATTACTGGAACCACTGACTTTCCACACACAGTGTGTTCATTGACCTAATTGTTTCGATCAGTTTGAAACTAAATTTACTTTAACGTTCGAAGTGCAATTCATCCAGCCTGTTGAACTTAATAAACTGTTAATCAAACATAGTCAACTGTTAATTAAACATATATATATATGTGTGTGTGTGTGTGTGTGTGTGTGTCCGTTACCGCGATAACTTTTAAAAAAGCGCCCGATTTTGATGAAATTTGGCACAAATGTGGAGAGTAACATTTATGACTAAGTTCGCAAACCAGATTGATCGGTCTATGGGAAGGGGGTTTTATGGGGGTTATAAATTTTCCAAAAATCTGTTTTTTGAACTTTTTACCCTAGCCATTTTATAAAGCTTAAAAAAACAAACAATTTAGTGTTTTGAATCATTAAGCTAGGTTTAGTGGTTGTGGAGAAAAGTCAAAAATGTGTCCATAAAATTTCCCGTGTTAATCTTATGGGAATACGATTTTTAGATTTTCCTCAGATAATTTCACTAAAAACTCCACATTTCTTTCTACCAATCAGTTTAGCTCTACAAAACAATCATTTCGGCGTTTTAATTGTTGTTTTACGTCCAACCGTTGCAGTGTTATTCAAAGTGCTAAACACAGTACGTTGTCCAATGTTATCCTTATGGAGAATAAATAAAATGTTATATTTCGATTATTTATGTATGTATATAGCTGAAACTTGGTATGTGCTTCACATAGTTGTGGTATATTGTTATTAGCACAAAAAAGTTTTTTTTTATTTTTCCCGGTAGCAGCAAACCTGCATACTCGGCCCCCATGTTATTCATATGGAGAATAAGTAAAGTTTTATATCCCCCTTAGTTGTGAACCTAAATTAATACAACTTGGTATGTAGCTTTACCTGGTTGAGTATATTGATAATTGCAACAAAAAACACATTTCTTATCTTCCTTGTTGCAGCAAACCTGCGTACTCATTTATAATGTTATTCTTATGGATAATAAATAAAATGCTATATATCACTTATTAATAAATGTATTTTTATGAAACTTGGTAATTGGCTCTAGGTAGTAGTGATACCCTTATATATGCATTGGAAATTCACTGAGTACGCAGGTTTGCTGCGACGGGGGTATCCTTTTCTAATACGGGTTTTTCGTTTATCTTTCTACGTAAGCAAACGCCGGAATTGTTTCATAAAATGGCTGGACCCCGAGTAGGCAAAAACAAAGACCGGTGATGAAATTCTACAAAACAAATGTTCACCGCTATTGACGTTGCTACTACCCATTCCCACCCATACAATTTATAAAATTACTCAAAAACAAAAATCCTTAAATATATACTTAATATTTATTTTAACTTTGACTGTACATTAGAGTTTCAAGGGTATCTAAACTTGTTTGTCATGTAAAAACCAATGGATCTTTAGGATCACGGCAGAAACCCATATTTAAATTTCAAATTTAACCTTGTGGGTGCTTAGTTATGCTGAGCGAGGGTATAATTTACTTTGAAAATGTATGAGGTAAGAAAATACAATTTTCCAAAATGATCTACATAGTTTTAACTGACACCGATCTATCGTTTGTTTGAAAACAGCTGATGATGTAAACAGCTGTTTGATACCAATTGTGGCTAAACTGTACAACTGGAGTCAGCTGATCGACAGGTGGAGGGGAATATGTTGGAGGGGAGGGGTAGAGAGGGTCAGTGGTGTCAGACAGTTGCACTGTATATCAGGGCCAGGTAACAACCCCAGTGTTACCTGGCCCTGACTGTATATAAACGAATTAGGTGTAACTAGGTATAATTAGGTGAATAACTGTTTAGGTGGATTCCTGACAATATTTCAGGTTTTACTGCATAGGTTTGAACCGGGAAAGAGCTATACAAGAAAATATAATTTTGTACTTTGAATTATAATGCACTGAAGTATAATGTAAATGTGATCCTATCCTAGTCTTTACTCTATCTAATACGAGCAGTGTATGCATACTTAGGCTAGCGAGTTGTCCCTCGTGTATTGAGTAAAGATTTTAAAAAAATTCGTTGTGGCCTAAAGCAAATGAAAACCTATAAAGTCCAGCATACACACTTTCAGCAACAGCACTTTATGCTTTATTTGTTTATAACTACTCGAGTAGGTGAAAAAATCACTTTCACTTTGAAAAATATATTTTTTGTGATCACGTTCGGATAGAACTTTTTTTGGGTATTACTATTAAAAAAATGTAAATCTGTTTTCACGTTACATTTACAATAATGTTAATTTTTACCAGTGCATAAAGCCCATTCCTCTCTTACTGTAGGGTTACACATTGCAAACTAATTCCTAACGTTGAGATTACAATTAGAGATTTAAACTTAAGTATTAAGTATTAAAATTTATAACTTTCTTGGTTTAGTAATATTCTATCACAAGACTGTAAATAGTGATATCGAATACATGAAACCCCGCCCACATACTGGACCAGCCTCGACCGCCTTCATCAGTCACTATTGGCTTTCACGTTCTACATAGCAAAACGGGTGTTTGATTCAGTACACAAATGCATACAATATCAGGTCATTGTAAAGGTATTTGCATTGTAAAAGGCGAACCTTTTAAAAGCAAAGGCTCGCCTCACCGGAGCTTTCCATGATCCTGGCAGCGTGTGCAAAGAGCTTGCCCCGAGGACGCCGATATATGCACATTGACACCAACTCCCGGTTGCCTGGGGGGATTCGAACCCGCAACTGCGAATGCTTTTGCCGAAACGCCGCGATTTAAACCACCAGATCGTGCCATGTCATCTTACCCGCTAGCGCAGCAGAGGAAAATAAAGTAGAATAGTCACTTTAGCTGTACTCTTAGTTCTGAGCATTCCCAACTACGCATTTTGCAAGACTTAATTACCTAGAAGATTTTAAACTTTTATTTTATTTATATATTGTAATATGAGTGAAGATTGCTTGCTTGCAACTCCTATCTCAAAAATGGTTCTAGTGAAACCTTCGAATGCTGGAATAAACTAATTTCCCCGTTTTAAAATGTGTTCTAAACAGGTCTCATACCCAGGAAAAATTTCAAAGAGCCGAGGTCAAGGTGAAAAATTACAAAAAAATCAAACTGAATGGCCTTTTCGGAACAAAGCTCTTACAAGTACTTTTAAATCGAAAATTGCCCTTCTTAAAAATATTAAAGGATTTAGTACAGTTAAAAACTATTCTTAGACATTTTCAGTGAAACGTAAACGGGAATAAATTTTCGATCGAAATATCAAAAGTTTGTTTATAAAATACCTAAGTTATTTGCAAATCATCACTTGATCCGTGTCGGATCTCAGTTTGGAGGTGAGAGCGGGTGTCAAATCATCAACAAGCACCTGACTAACGGTGATGGATGAGGTAATTACAACTCCCTCCCCTCCTCCCCTCCCACCATAACTGCGCCCGATACTCTTCTTACGCTAACATTACATATCTCTCCACCTCGTTCCTAGGTTATCCATTAATCAGCATCAACCTACCTCACTACCATACTCGGTACCACGATCAGTTCAAAGCCCTCTTTCGCCACCATCCAGCGCAAGAGCGGGATTCAACTTACGATTTGTTTACACTTTAGTATTGTTTTAAAAAACTACTTAAGTATTAAAAAGTTGCTTTATTACATTTTTGTATTTGATAGGGTTTCGTTGTCAATTGTTATAACACCTCTGTGATTTCGAAACAATGGTTTTATAAATTAATTTTTTGAAAATGTTAAAATCATTAATATTGTCTATTAGTTTGTTTACTATTTTTTTTGTAAGTTATACCATGGCAGAATAAAGATATCCTCTAGGTAATTGCGATAGTAATATAATTTTTATTTTCCTACCCTAAATGTGAAAACATGGAAGTTTTAGTAACGGACGAACCAAGATCTGACTGGCCTCTTGCCATAATATGGTCTGCGAGACGACGAGGGAGTAAAGTAAAGTAACCAACATTTGAAGTGTGTCAGGAGGAGTTAGGATTGTTCACTAACCGACATTTGTAGTGTGGCAGGACGATATAGGATTGTTCATCAACCGACATTTGTAGGGTGGCAGGACGATATAGGATTGTTCATTACTAATATTTGAAGTGTGTCAGGAGGAGTTAGGATTGTTCATCAACCGACATTTGTAGGGTGGCAGGACGATATAGGATTTTTCATCAACCAACATTTGAAGTGTGTCAGGAGGAGTTAGGATTGTTCATCAACCGACATTTGTAGGGTGGCAGGACGATATAGGATTGTTCACTAACCGACATTTGTAGTGTGGCAGGACGATATAGGATTGTTCATCAACCGACATTTGTAGGGTGGCAGGACGATATAGGATTGTTCATTACTAATATTTGAAGTGTGTCAGGAGGAGTTAGGATTGTTCATCAACCGACATTTGTAGGGTGGCAGGACGATATAGGATTTTTCATCAACCAACATTTGAAGTGTGTCAGGAGGAGTTAGGATTGTTCATCAACCGACATTTGTAGGGTGGCAGGACGATATAGGATTGTTCACTAACCGACATTTATAAGGTAACAGGACGATATAGTATTGTTCATTACTAATATTTGTAGTACATTTTGGGAGATAACAAACAACTGAATCGAAGAAAATCATAAAATAACAGATAATGCAAAAGTGGGGTCCCTTATAGATGTTTGTAGAAATCGAAAAAACACAAACAATAAGCATAACTAAGTTAACAATTCTTATATGCAGTAGTGTTTAAAGTTTAAATTGACAGACGTGTACAGGTTTGAACAATATTTTCAAGCTTTGAACGGTTACGACAAAGAACTAACTAGTGTCATTATTTTCTGAGCCACTAGTTACCTAAGTGGTACTAGTACAAATAATATGCCCGTAATTAATTTTGGTAATATTAAATTAATTTTATACCCTACAACCTGCAAGATAGAAATAAATAATCCTATGTCATCTTTCTTCCAACTTAAATTCAAATAATTTTATTTGTAGGAAGACAATTTTACAAAATAGTATTACAAACGTCTTGTTACATTTTTAATCCAGTTGAGGTACTTTACAAGTCAGAACATTAAAGAGACTGTTGGTGGTAGTACATCTTCAACCCGTGACGCCATTTCCTACCGTGATAGACCTTTGCAATTTGTAAAATCTCAAAGAAAGCAGATAAGAGACATTATAACATCACTTCCTCTCTAGAGACTGCCAAAAACCAATCTAATCCCTCCATCTTTAAATGATTGATGTCTGTTATACATGTCAAAGTTTGCACCAACATATCAATGCTGGACCACGAGGGTCATTTAAAAGAGTTACTTTTAGTACCTGGGGGGCCGATCTTTGCTCGGGAGAGGTCAGTGATTTAGTTTAGACAACATCCCTCTAATTTTAGTTTAGTTATTTCACCACGTCCCCCAACTGATGAGCAGATTTTCTTAGCTCATTTGCCTTTTTTATGCATGTTTAAGGTTTTCCAGTTGTTATTATAGCTCAATGTCACTTTGATTCATTTTGTTTATGACATTACCACACTGTACGTATTGAAATTTATATCTATTTGAAACAGTTCTTAATATTTATTTGATGTAAATCATTTGGATGGTAAACTCACCAAGATCCAGAAGAAACCCTAAGCATTGTTGGTTGTTGGCTGAGTCAGCTTTAATTTGGTTTAGATTAATGTTACCGGAGGTTGATAACAGGTATCTTTGTTAATTAGAGTATTTATCGTTGTTATTTTACTTAGACGCCCTGTTATCAAGTAGTGATACCACTAACGGTCCTTATCATAACTTTACATAAGTAAAGTCGCGCTAATATTCATGATGTTGTTACGAAATAAGTTACATAATCTTTTTAAATAAAAGCTTACGCAATAAGTTCTGTGTTTTAGTTTGGGAACCAGTGTGTAGACGAGCGATCGGTATTGGTTAACATTTTCCCTTACCAAATTAAAATAGGATGAATCTCAATTTACTAGTTGTCTTCTGATATTGTCTGCAAGTGAATTAATAGAGTTCTCAAGATTAAATTAAATCTGTTTAGCAAGACCAGCTTGTACGAGCGACTATCAAGTTACCACTGTAGCAGCCAACTGACTGTTACGTAAGCGACAGTTGCTAGCTTACATTTACACTAGGATTCCAATTATTATAAACGTCTTGGATATTAAATGGGGTTTAATATAAGATTCCTGGAAATAGAAATACTTATTAAAATTAAACAGTTTTCGTGTTTTAGTTTTAGAATTTCTTAGTTCCAAATTTTATCTCAGAACGGCCGGCCTGGGATAAAACTCGAGACCTCCCGAATGTAAAGTGCAGTAATTGGCTACTGGCTCAGTTGCATTTAACTCATTTTTTAACTTCAAAAAACAAGGTGTTTCTCCTTACCTACTTAATAGATATCATGTTGTAAGTTCAACGGAATTTAAAAACCTTTTAAAACAGGGAACGTTCTTATGTTATATATCAGACGTTGGAACAAAGCAGTCATGGAAACAGGAAGTGGACATCATCAAATACCATAATACTCCTAGAGGTGACCAAAACACACACCTTGCCTTCCCAGGAGAAAACGCTACTAAGATTACGATACTAATATATCTTATATATATATTATACTAATATATATACTAATATATATTATAAGTATAGTTAATAAGTAAGGGTGGAAATATGACCAGACAAACTTCAGAGCATGTTTCTGACACCAAATCAGAGCCAACACATATAATAGCTATTAATTAAATTCACACGCAGATTTAAAGTTACCAAGTTAATTTGTAAGGACGGCGTTATACCATAGATTAAGCATACTCCTTAGGAGTATGCTTAATCTATGAAACTGTATATAAATACATATTCGAACAAATGGTGTTTAGGGGTCTGAGGACCTCAAAACGAGAAGTTATGATGATCCCGGGCCTAGGTCTTACCATGCCGACTACGGTAATAGCTTCTTTCCTATTGGGGAAATTCGCTACAAGCAAATTATAAGTTTCTGTTCATCCCTCGAACGATGACAATGGGCAGACTGCACGTGCTTACTACGACGGGGACCACTTTAATTGGGGATTTTAAGGAAATATTGAGAGAAAAGAAGTACATGAATGCCACATAGCACGCATAATCAAAATACAACATCAGTAAAAGGACGGGCGAAACCATATTCTACCTGATCCAAGACTAAAATGAGGATTATTTCATCGTAAGAATTTAAATTGACCAAAATATTGGAAAATGGCTGAAATATTAATTTCTTGAACGGATATTCCATTAATTTTATTGTTTAACAGGGTAGAGAATGCAATTTTACAATGTTTTAATATAGGTTGTTTTATTTTCTAAACCTAACAGTTTAGTCCTCAGAGGTACATGTGAGATACTCTATGCTAAAAACAACTCTAATGTGAACTATGTAGGGTGAACGGTTAAGTTAAGGGAAGATACACTAAGAATAAAAACCTTTTAAAAATACATTTTCTAACTGATAAAACAAAAAAATTAAAAGTATTCCATATGAAAATTTGAAGTTGCCCACAATTGGATAAATGGCTGTTGTTTTTTAAATTGGATAACTCCTCAAAACGCTTTATACTACCCCAATAAGAAGTTCGCTGTCAGATGTATATTAAACGTCAGCTACTGGTTCACTTCATATGATACACCGTCATATATTCTATATATTAATATGCTAGTAGTTTTTCCTTCACAGTCATAACTCGTTAACACTGTACGGATTTTAACGTTTGAGGTGTCAAATTAAAGGTATTTTTACGCAGATTCGGCAATTCGTAACAACATTTTAAGAAAGAGCATCACTTAAATATAGTAAAGCGCTGAATTTTCGGAACAGTTGCGCTAAATAAACTACGTGTTGGTTGAAAGTACGTTATCCGTTATATTCTCAGATTTTATCTTCTGTTTAAATATCAGATGTTTTGTTATGTTCGATTACAACTGAAGTAACTTGCTCGAATTCGAGCAACAGGACAACTAGTATTAATTAAACCATTCAAATCCCAGATATCTCATGGTAATCTACGTTTGTGTATGAGTTAGGTTATGGCGAAGTTCACCGACGATGTCCAGCGTTAAAAACTCATCTTCTTCTAATAAAAATGAATCCCTATTTCCCTTGTTCACGCCATAAGTTGAGAATGAGTGCACCAAATTGAACAATTCTTGTTTTGTTGTGTTCGTAATGTCAGAAAAAGTTTTTATTTTGCTATCCGAGCTAAGGGCTCTGTCCCACTGGCCATCAAAATTTCCATTGATTTGATCAAAGTTAAGTTTGTTACACCAAACAGCTGTTAACAAGGATTATATCTAAATATACTTGAAAAGCATAAAGATATGTTTATTACGGAAATAACAAATCTACTCGAATGGCAACTCACACTCTTTTTTCGATGCCGAAGTTAGAACTATATAAAAATAGGTGAGTGAGTGAAGCGAACGAGTATTTGACATAAAACAAATTCAATAACATAAGGACAGGACAACGTCTGTCGGGCCAGCTAGTTCCCATATAGAGGATAGAGCGATGTGTCATTGTTCCCAGGGTGTCCACGAAATAAGCCTGATGATCGTTTTGCAGAAAATGTGCGAACGCGCTGTGAGGGAGTTATTGGCTAACACCGGTTTATCTATAACAGTTCGTAATTGTGACTTTGATGAAATCGCGACTTTGAGTTTGATTATTTCTGTTGCAACTATATCTCCTGGAGGTCGAGGTTCAACCGATCGCACTTCAAACAGTGACAAAAGCTGAGGAAAGAACAGTCATCATATATTAAAATATTAGGATATAAAGAATTAATAATGACGAATGATGAATATAAAGTGCGTAGACATGACAGATTGCTTTTTTATCCATTTTATTAAGTGGAAAGTAAGGAAGGCATGTGGTTACTCTCTCTCTTAGGATACTGGAGTGGGGAAAAACACATCCAATGACAATGTATTAGTAATACTGGAGTGGAGAAAGCATATCCGCTGACATTATCTTAGATATACTGGAGTAGAGGAACCATATCTATTGACAATATCTTAGAAATTCTGGAGTGGAGAAAGCATATCCATTGACAATATTTTAGTAATAATAGAGCTGAAGAAACATATCCATCGACACTATCTTAGTAATACTGGAGTGGAGGAACCATATCTATTGGCACTATCTTAGTAATACTGGAGTGGATGAACCATATCTATTGGCACTATCTTAGTAATACTGGAGTGGAGGAAGCATATCCATTGACACTATCTTAGTAATACTGGAGTGGAGTAAACATATCTATTGACACTATCTTAGTAATATGGGAGTGGAGGAAACATATCTATTGACACTATCTTAGTAATACTGGAGTGGAGAAAGCATATCCATTGACATTATCGTAGTAATACTGGAGTGGAGAAAGCATATCCGCTGACATTATCTCAGAAATACTGGATTGGAGGAAACATATCTATTGACACTATCTTAGTAATACTGGAGTGGAGAAAGCATATCCATTGACATTATCTTAGTAATACTGGAGTGGAGAAAGCATATCCGCTGACATTATCTCAGGGAGACTGGATTGGAGGAAACATATCTATTGACACTATCTTAGTAATACTGGAGTGGAGGTAACATATTTATTGACACTATATTAGTAATACTGGAGTGGAGAAAGCATATCCATTGAAACTATCTTAGTAATACTGGAGTGGAGAAAGCATATCCATTGACATTATCTTAGTAATACTGGAGTGGAGAAAGCATATCCGCTGACATTATCTCAAAAATACTGGATTGGAGGAAACATATCTATTGACACTATCTTAGTAATACTGGATTGGAGGTAACATATTCATTGACACTGTATTAGTAATACTGGAGTGGAGAAAGCATATCTATTGACACTATCTTAGTAATACTGGAGTGGAGAAAGCATATCCATTGGCATTATCTTAGTAATACTGGAGTGGAGAAAGCATATCCATTGACAATATTTTAGTAATAATAGAGCTGAGGAAGCATATCCATCGACACTATCTTAGTAATACTGGAGTGGACGAACCATATCTATTGGCACTATCTTAGTAATACTGGAGTGGATGAACCATATCTATTGGCACTATCTTAGTAATACTGGAGTGGAGGAAGCATATCCATTGACACTATCTTAGTAATGCTGGAGTGGAGTAAACATATCTATTGACACTATCTTAGTAATATGGGAGTGGAGAAAGCATATCCATTGACACTATCTTAGTAATACTGGAGTGGAGAAAGCATATACATTGACACTATATTAGCAATACTGGAGTGGAGAAAGCATATCCATTGACACTATATTAGTAATACTGGAGTGAAGAAAGCATATCCATTGACACTATCTTAGTAATACTGGAGTGGAGGAAACATATCTATTGACACTATCTTAGTAATACTGGAGTGGAGAAAGCATATCCATTGACATTATCTTAGTAATACTGGAGTGGAGAAAGCATATCCGCTGACATTATCTCAGAAATACTGGATTGGAGGAAACATATCTATTGACACTATCTTAGTAATACTGGAGTGGAGAAAGCATATCCATTGACATTATCTTAGTAATACTGGAGTGGAGAAAGCATATCCATTGACATTATCTTAGTAATACTGGAGTGGAGAAAGCATATCCGCTGACATTATCTCAGGGAGACTGGATTGGAGGAAACATATCTATTGACACTATCTTAGTAATACTGGAGTGGAGGTAACATATTTATTGACACTATATTAGTAATACTGGAGTGGAGAAAGCATATCCATTGAAACTATCTTAGTAATACTGGAGTGGAGAAAGCATATCCATTGACATTATCTTAGTAATACTGGAGTGGAGAAAGCATATCCGCTGACATTATCTCAAAAATACTGGATTGGAGGAAACATATCTATTGACACTATCTTAGTAATACTGGATTGGAGGTAACATATTCATTGACACTGTATTAGTAATACTGGAGTGGAGAAAGCATATCTATTGACACTATCTTAGTAATACTGGAGTGGAGAAAGCATATCCATTGGCATTATCTTAGTAATACTGGAGTGGAGAAAGCATATCCATTGACAATATTTTAGTAATAATAGAGCTGAGGAAGCATATCCATCGACACTATCTTAGTAATACTGGAGTGGAGGAACCATATCTATTGGCACTATCTTAGTAATACTGGAGTGGATGAACCATATCTATTGGCACTATCTTAGTAATACTGGAGTGGAGGAAGCATATCCATTGACACTATCTTAGTAATGCTGGAGTGGAGTAAACATATCTATTGACACTATCTTAGTAATATGGGAGTGGAGAAAGCATATCCATTGACACTATCTTAGTAATACTGGAGTGGAGAAAGCATATACATTGACACTATATTAGCAATACTGGAGTGGAGAAAGCATATCCATTGACACTATATTAGTAATACTGGAGTGAAGAAAGCATATCCATTGACACTATCTTAGTAATACTGGAGTGGAGGAAACATATCTATTGACACTATCTTAGTAATACTGGAGTGGAGAAAGCATATCCATTGACATTATCTTAGTAATACTGGAGTGGAGAAAGCATATCCGCTGACATTATCTCAGAAATACTGGATTGGAGGAAACATATCTATTGACACTATCTTAGTAATACTGGAGTGGAGAAAGCATATCCATTGACATTATCTTAGTAATACTGGAGTGGAGAAAGCATATCCGCTGACATTATCTCAGGGAGACTGGATTGGAGGAAACATATCTATTGACACTATCTTAGTAATACTGGAGTGGAGGTAACATATTTATTGACACTATATTAGTAATACTGGAGTGGAGAAAGCATATCCATTGAAACTATCTTAGTAATACTGGAGTGGAGAAACCATATCCATTGACATTATCTTAGTAATACTGGAGTGGAGAAAGCATATCCGCTGACATTATCTCAAAAATACTGGATTGGAGGAAACATATCTATTGACACTATCTTAGTAATACTGGATTGGAGGTAACATATTCATTGACACTGTATTAGTAATACTGGAGTTGAGAAACCATATCTATTGACACTATCTTAGTAATACTGGAGTGGAGAAAGCATATCCATTGGCATTATCTTAGTAATACTGGAGTGGAGAAAGCATATCTATTGACAATATTTTAGTAATAATAGAGCTGAGGAAGCATATCCATCGACACTATCTTAGTAATACTGGAGTGGAGGAACCATATCTATTGGCACTATCTTAGTAATACTGGAGTGGATGAACCATATCTATTGGCACTATCTTAGTAATACTGGAGTGGAGGAAGCATATCCATTGACACTATCTTAGTAATGCTGGAGTGGAGTAAACATATCTATTGACACTATCTTAGTAATATGGGAGTGGAGAAAGCATATCCATTGACACTATCTTAGTAATACTGGAGTGGAGAAAGCATATACATTGACACTATATTAGCAATACTGGAGTGGAGAAAGCATATCCATTGACACTATATTAGTAATACTGGAGTGAAGAAAGCATATCCATTGACACTATCTTAGTAATACTGGAGTGGAGGAAACATATCTATTGACACTATCTTAGTAATACTGGAGTGGAGAAAGCATATCCATTGACATTATCTTAGTAATACTGGAGTGGAGAAAGCATATCCGCTGACATTATCTCAGAAATACTGGATTGGAGGAAACATATCTATTGACACTATCTTAGTAATACTGGAGTGGAGAAAGCATATCCATTGACATTATCTTAGTAATACTGGAGTGGAGAAAGCATATCCCCTGACATTATCTCAGAAATACTGTATTGGAGGAAACATATCTATTGACACTATCTTAGTAATACTGGATTGGAGGTAACATATTCATTGACACTGTATTAGTAATACTGGAGTGGAGAAAGCATATCCATTTACACTATCTTAGTAATACTGGAGTGGAGAAAGCATATCCATTGACATTATCTTAGTAATACTGGAGTGGAGAAAGCATATCCGCTGACATTATCTCAGGGAGACTGGATTGGAGGAAACATATCTATTGACACTATCTTAGTAATACTGGAGTGGAGGTAACATATTTATTGACACTATATTAGTAATACTGGAGTGGAGAAAGCATATCCATTGAAACTATCTTAGTAATACTGGAGTGGAGAAAGCATATCCATTGACATTATCTTAGTAATACTGGAGTGGAGAAAGCATATCCGCTGACATTATCTCAAAAATACTGGATTGGAGGAAACATATCTATTGACACTATCTTAGTAATACTGGATTGGAGGTAACATATTCATTGACACTGTATTAGTAATACTGGAGTGGAGAAAGCATATCTATTGACACTATCTTAGTAATACTGGAGTGGAGAAAGCATATCCATTGACATTATCTTAGTAATACTGGAGTGGAGAAAGCATATCCATTGACAATATTTTAGTAATAATAGAGCTGAGGAAGCATATCCATCGACACTATCTTAGTAATACTGGAGTGGAGGAACCATATCTATTGGCACTATCTTAGTAATACTGGAGTGGATGAACCATATCTATTGGCACTATCTTAGTAATACTGGAGTGGAGGAAGCATATCCATTTACACTATCTTAGTAATGCTGGAGTGGAGTAAACATATCTATTGACACTATCTTAGTAATACTGGAGTGGAGAAAGCATATACATTGACACTATATTAGCAATACTGGAGTGGAGAAAGCATATCCATTGACACTATATTAGTAATACTTGAGTGAAGAAAGCATATCCATTGACACTATCTTAGTAATACTGGAGTGGAGGAAACATATCTATTGACACTATCTTAGTAATACTGGAGTGGAGAAAGCATATCCATTGACATTATCTTAGTAATACTGGAGTGGAGAAAGCATATCCGCTGACATTATCTCAGAAATACTGGATTGGAGGAAACATATCTATTGACACTATCTTAGTAATACTGGAGTGGAGAAAGCATATCCATTGACATTATCTTAGTAATACTGGAGTGGAGAAAGTATATCCGCTGACGTTATCTCAGAAATACCGGATTGGAGGAAACATATATATTGACACTATCTTAGTAATACTGGAGTGGAGAAAGCATATCCATTGACATTATCTTAGTAATACTGGAGTGGAGAAAGCATATCCGCTGACATTATCTCAGAGAGACTGGATTGGAGGAAACATATCTATTGACACTATCTTAGTAATACTGGAGTGGAGGTAACATATTTATTGACACTATATTAGTAATACTGGAGTGGAGAAAGCATATCCATTGACACTATCTTAGTAATACTGGAGTGGAGAAAGCATATCCATTGACATTATCTTAGTAATACTGGAGTGGAGAAAGCATATCCCCTGACATTATCTCAGAAATACTGTATTGGAGGAAACATATCTATTGACACTATCTTAGTAATACTGGATTGGAGGTAACATATTCATTGACACTGTATTAGTGATACTGGAGTGGAGAAAGCATATCCATTGACACTATCTTAGTAATACTGGAGTGGAGAAAGCATATCCATTGACATTATCTTAGTAATACTGGAGTGGTGAAAGCATATCCACTGACATTATCTAAGAAATACTGGATTGGAGGAAACATATCTATTGACACTATCTTAGTAATACTGGAGTGGAGAAAGCACATCCATTGACATTATCTTAGTAATACTGGAGTGGAGAAAGCATATCCGCTGACATTTTCTCAGAAATACCGGAGTGGAGGAAACATATCTATAGACACTATCTTAGTAATACTGGAGTGGAGAAAGCATATCCATTGAGATAATCTTAGTAATACTGGAGTGGAGAAAGCATATCCGCTGGCATTTTCTCAGAAATACCGGAGTGGAGGAAACATATTTATAGACACTATCTTAGTAATACTGGAGTGGAGAAAGCATATCCATTGAGATTATCTTAGTAATACTGGAGTGGAGAAAGCAGATCCGCTGACATTATCTCATAAATACTGGAGTGGAGGAAACATATCTATAGACACTATCTTAGTAATACTGGAGTGGAGAAAGCATATCCATTGAGATTATCTTAGTAATACTGGAGTGGAGAAAGCATATCCGCTGACATTTTCTCAGAAATACCAGAGTGGAGGAAACATACCTATAGACACTATCTTAGTAATACTGGAGTGGAGAAAGCATATCCATTGAGATTATCTAAGTAATTCTGTAGTGGAGAAAAAATATAAATTTGCGCTATCTCCACCATAATTAGTAATTCTGTAGTGGAGAAAAAATATAAATTTGCGCTATCTCCACCATAATAGCTATAACCTGATCTCCGTCAAGATAAATTATTTGTAAATAATGTTTAATTTTTAAAATATTAAAATAAAGTTTTTTATTATTATTATTGTCATGCTTAAAAAGTCAATTATTTTTTCATGGTTTACAGACTTGTCTCATCTTTTCAAATAAAACCTTTACCAATTATTTTACATTTATTGAGTGATATATCCATACATATAATTGAGCCCAAACATTTAACTAACTAAATAACATATTTGGGAATTTGATTGCAAAAAAGAAAAACATTTTAACCTTACGAACTTTTTAGATGATTGGTACGAAAAAAAGACATAGATTTCTGGCTAGACGCAGTTTATTGTGTCACAGCTTGTGAGCTTTACATGATTGTGCAGCTCAGTGACGGCGCGGCCTCCACCAAAGTCCAGTAGTACCTTTAGGAGCTTCTGGTCTTGTCTGCGCGCATTTCAACCGCAACGTATCCCTGCCATAGCCTGTTGGCTCATAGAGCCCATAGCAGTCTTCGCCCCCAAAGCATTCAATACGTACCCCTCCTTTCTCACAAGTCCAGCACCAGGCTCTCTGGAATGCTGGAAACCAAACAGATATCTGTAGTGAAGTGATGACATGGGCATTAGTATTGGGACGGGATGTTATAGGGATCCCCTCATTCAGTCAAGCCAGCTGACACTTCTCTATAAGCTGTGTAGATATTTATCTCCAAAACATTAAAATTACAAATTACAAATTAAAATTCTTTCCATTTCTGAAAACGGAAAATAAATAATAGAGATGCTCAGGTGGTTAAAACGGGCTGCAACACTCAATGTTGAAATGCCTTCGACGGAACTTTTCTTCTGGAACAACAACAAATGCACCGCTAAAAGAGATTTTGTGAAACACAGTGTGAGTAGATATCTCTTAGTACAGTCATTGCAATTCAATTAACTGGCTTAGAGGTTATCGTGCCCACCTCGTAATCCGAGGTTCGCCAGATCGATCCTGATCAAATTCGCAAAATGTTGAGAAGGTTCGAGACTGGACCTAGCTGTCATTTGTCATTGGGCAATCAGTTACTGATGCTTTCAAAGGACAGGTCAACCTTAGATAGTAAAAAGACCAGAGTTTGGACCGTTCCCTATCAAAAAGTAAAAAATGCCACTGGCATAAAATATTCAGGAACAAAAAAAATATATATAGCAATTTCAAATTAATCTATAAATACTTACCGATGAACAAATAAAGAAAAAAATACAGCACTTTGCCCAACCACATAGTTTATTGTTAGAAGTCAATCTGGCCAATGTTATGTCACTTAACTGCTTGTGTTATGCAACTTGTTATGTTCTTCTTGTATGCACAAGTGTTGGTGACAGGATGATTGCTGGGTTCATTATTGAGTCATGGTATTCTGTAACGGATAACACAGAGACTAAAAGATAACATAAACTTACTTTACGAAATAACAAGGCGAATTTATAAACGCAAAGCGACTAAGAAAGCGATGAATACCATGACCAGCAGTGTACGGTCACGGACAATTAAAGTTTTCTGTGCTTCGGGAAAATTAAATACGTCCTGTTAAATTGTTCGTACTTCCCAATGCAAAGCTCGGCCCCAATCATTATACATCAGCTATTCTCCAGCGCATCAACTATAATGCAGTATTCCTTCTCTTGTGTTTGCCAATCCACCGTGGACTGGTCAATTGATATTGTACACGAGGAATCGTCTTCTGGCTGGAATTTCAGTAAAAACTAATTTCTAATTGGATTTATCGCTTCAAATCCATTGCTTATTAAAATACTCGGGAGAGCTTAATGAAAGAATAAGGGTGGACAAACTAGTTTACTAGAAGGTTTGCTATACATGCTAATGTACTTGGTCTGTCTTCTACATCTCTAATTTGCTAAGGAGATTTGTATGAACAATTCTTAATTATTTCTAAATCGATTCGGACGATAGTGCTATCAATTAAATGGCCTAGATCATTTGTTGTGTCAATGTTCCCATTGTCAATACCGCCATGCTGAAAGGTACATTCCGCCCTTAAAAATTTTGTTCCTTATAAAAAAAACACGTAAATCAATTTAAATTCAAAATTGTTTGTTTGTACTGTAGTTAGTTCAATAAATCATAGTTACAGAGCATTACAATACGTTATGATCTTCCGACACAAATTGTTAAAGAAAACACAAAATATTCACTACTCATAAACTACTCCGCAAACGGTTTCGACCAACAGCTCCAGTAGAATTGAATATTTGATAAATAAAACAGAATTGATTAATTAAAATATGTCTAACATATGAGAAAGTGGATTTGGTTTCTATGACACCGTTTATTTTGACAAACTCTTTCCAAAAGCCTTTGAAGAATCTTCAAAATCTTTATAATACTTTTTATTGACTTTTTGTTGCCTATCCTCATTATAATAATACATTATAGCCTGTCGCGGCTTCGCTCGCAATTACAAAGCAATATTATACGGATATTCCCGTATAAATATTATGTTACCGTTCCAAAGTTATCATGGTCTGCTGATTAACTGTGTTTACTCTATTCAGCTGATTGCTTAAAACTTATAGTTATTTCCCAATGTTAAGCTTATGGGAAAAAGCTCAAATTTAAGGGGCCCCAAGGCCTCACTCACAAATTATTTCTCTTTAAAAAATGTTTCCTGCACAACTTCACGTTAGGCTCTTTCCAATGACACCAAAATCATGAAAATCGGTCAGTGGTTTAGGAGGAGTGATTGTCTCAATAAACTTGCTCGCCTATTAAATAAGTATAGATAAACAAGCACCACTGTGAGATTGAAATTATCAATGAAAAACCAAAATACCTCTCGCAGGTGGAGAGAATGGTATAATTGGATGGTTTAACGTTGGATTGAGCAAGAGAGGAGAGATTAAGATACTGACATTTCGCTTTTGAAAATATTACAGTTTATCTTATAATCACACATAATCCCATTATATGTCTGGAATAATTAAACAGTTTTAGTTCAACTCGGCATTTCATTTTACATCTCTCAGGGCAAAATGTAACCGCTTTTACGTTACATTTGTACAGTTTACATACACGTAGTATTTCAACTAGTTGTTGGTTTTGCTCAGGTCTCCGGAAGTAAAGGAACTATCACTGATACCCATCTAGTACTTCCATCCTACCCAGCCGATTGACCTTGTCAGAGGGCAAACTCCCGTAACTACCGTGTAGACACAGCTGCTTACCAGCCCTCTAACACGCGGTGTGCTTTACCCTCCTAGCTAGGCCAACTAACAAAGTATCCATGTTCATCTCATCAGCTGGGACCACGGCCACAGGGTCCCTTGCTGTCTACAAACATGGACGTACCAATGTGGAAGGAAGACTTGTCATAATGGATAGCCAAAGGACCACCACAACACGCTATGACATCCTCAGTTGCTCTACCCGATGTCAACCTTCAAGCTGGCCAAGTAACTAATTTGACTCGTTGGTAGTTTAACTGTCTAACTTGTTCTAGTAGTCATATTACGTACTACAAAGCCATTCACATTAGTATATATTTCTCCTTAAACACGGTTTACATAGAAATCAATATTTTGATCAATATTTTATTTTACTATGTTGAATATTAGATTGCTTTAAGAATATTTGTTTCTTATAAATAAAAACAAAATGTTTAAGAAGTTTGACTGCTGACTGTCTCGGTACAACCTCGTTGTCAAACAATAATATAAGGGAATTAATTCCCCTCCCCCACAAAAAAAATGCATATATGTAAAGGCTCTGTCGTCGTATACATAAGTTGTGATATAAACTTAAAGTAATATAAAATAAAGTAAAGTAATAATTTAACTGTAAAATATAATATCATCGTTTGATAAAAAGTATTGTCGTACCGTTTGCATTGAATACAGTGATTTTCTCTATCGAAGTGATATGGTGTAAAGCTAATTAAATACAACTTAAGTAGAGACAAACTAGGAAAGAGGGGCCGTAATCGGCACTTTTCCCATGTTATTCTTATGGGGATAATGTTTTGCACACTTGCCCGTTCCTACCCTACACAAATTTCCTTTTTGGCCTATACTAGTATCCGACCCTTGCCTATATTAAATACATTTTCTACCCGATAAAACAACAAAATTATAAGTATTCCATATACAAATTTGAAGTTGCCCACAGTTGGATAAATGGCTGGTGTTTTTTTTTTAAATTGGATAACTCCTCAAAACGCTTTATATTACCCCAATAAGAAGGTCGCTGTCATAAACGTAAACGTCAGCTACTGGTTAACTTAATATGATACACCATCATATATCCTATATATTAATATGCTAGGAGTTTTTCCTTCACAGTCATAACTCGATAACGCTGGACGGATTTTAAAGTTTGAGGTGTCAAATTAAAGGTATTTTTACGTAGATTCGGTACTACGTAACAACATTTTAAGAAAGAGCATCACTTAAATATAGTAAAGCGCTGAATTTTCGGAACAGTTGCGCTAAATAAACTACGTGTTGGTTGAAAGTACGTTATCCGCATTATTCTCAGATTTTATCTTCTGTTTTATCCTCAGATGTTTTGTTATGTTTGATTACAACTGAAGTAACTTCCTCGGATTCGAGCAACAGGACAACTAGTATTAATTAAACCATTCAAATCCCAGATGTCTCATGGTAATCTACGTTTGTGTATGAGTTAGGTTATGGCGAAATTCACTGACGATGTCCAGCGTTAAAAACTCATCTTCTTCTAATAAAAATGAAACCCTATTTCCCTTGGTCACGCCATAAGTTGAGAATGAGTGCACCAAATTGAATAATTCTTGTTTTGTTGTGTTCGTTAATGTCAGGAAAAAGTTTTTTTATTTTTTTAATCCGACCAAAGGGCTCTGTCCCACTGGACTTCAAAGTTCCCTTTGATTTGATAAAGTTCAGTTAGTTACACCAAACAGCTGTTAACATGGATTATGTCTAAACATACTTGAAAGGCTTAAACATATGTTCATTACGGAAATCACAAATATACTTGAATGGCAGCTCAAACTATTTTTTTTGATGCCGAAGTTAGCACTATATAAAAAAAGCAAGTGAGTGAAGCGAAAAAGTATTTGACATAAAATAAATTCAATGACATAAGGACAGGACACCGTCTGTCGGGCCAGCTAGTTCCCATATAGAAGAGACAGAGATGTGTCCTTGTTCCCTTCATGGCCACGAAAAAAGCCTGAAGATCGTTATGCAGATTATATGCGAATGCACTATGAGGGAGTTATTGGCTAACACCGGTTTTTCTATAACAGTTCGTAATTGTGACTTTGATGCAATTCCTACTTTGAGTTTGATTATTTCTGTTGCAACTATAGTTCCTGGAGGTCGAGGTTCAACCGATCGCACTTCAAACAGTGACAAAAGCTGAGGAAAGAACAGTCATCATATATTAAAATATTAGGATATAAAGAATTAATAATGACGAAAAATAAATATAAAGTGCGTAGACATGACAGATTGCTTTTTTATCCATTTTATTAAGTAGAAAGTAAGGAAGGCTTGTGGTTACTCCCTCTCTTAGGATACTGGATTGGGGAAAACATATCCAGTGACAATGTATTAGTAATACTGGAGTGGAGAAAAGACATCCGATGACATTATCTTAAAAAATACAGGAGTTGCAAAAGCATATCCATAGACACTTTTTTAGTAATACTGAAGTGGATGAAGCATATCTGTTGACACTATCTTAGTAATACTGAAGTGGAGGAAGCATATCTATTAACACTATCTTAGTAATACTGAAGGGGAGGAAGCATATCTATTAACACTATCTTAATAATACAGGAGTGGCAAAAGCATATCCATAGACACTTTTTTAGTAATACTGGAGTGGATGAAGCATATCTATTGACACTATCTTAGTAATACTGGAGTGGAGGAACTATATCTATTGTCACTATCTTATTAATACTGGAGTGGAGGAACCATATTTATTGACACTATCTTAGTAATACTGGAGTGGAGGAACCATATCTATTGACACTATCTTAGTTATACTGAAGTGGAGGAACAATATCTATTGACACTATCTTAATAATACTAGAGTGGAGGAAGCATATCTATTGACATTGTCTGAGTAATTCTGGAGTGGAGGAAGCAAATCTGTTGACACTGTCTTAGTAATACTGGAGTGGAGGAAGCATATCTATTGACACTATCTTAGTAATACTAAAGTGGAGGAACCATATCTATTGACACTATCTTAATTATACTAGAGTGGAGGAAGCATATCTATTGACACTGTCTTAGTAATACTGGAGTGGAGGAAGCATATCTGTTGACACTGTCTTAGTAATACTGAAGTGGCGGAAGCATATCCCCTGACACTATCCTAGTAATACTGGAGTGGAGGAAGCATATGCATTGACATTCTCTTAGTAATACTGCATTGGAGGAAGCATATCTATTGATGCTATCTTAGTAATACTGGAGTGGAGAAAGCTTATCTATTGACACTATCTTAGTAATACTGAAGTGGAGAAAGCATATCCATTGACACTGTCTTAGTAATACTGGAGTGGAGGAAACTTATCTATTGACACTGTCTTAGTAATACTCGATTGGAGGAAACTTATCTATTGACACTATCTTAGTAATACTGGAGTGGAGGAAGCCTATCTAATGGCACCATCTTAGTATTATTAGTGTGAAGAAACTATTTATTGGCACTATCTTAGTAATACTGAAGTGGAGGAAGCATATCCGCTGACATTATCTTAGTAATACTGGAGTGGAGGAAACATATCCATGTGCACTATCTCCACCATAAGGGCTATAACCCGATCCCCGTCAAGATAAGTGATCTGTAAATAATGTTTAATTTTAAAAATATTAAAATAAAGTTTATTATTATTAATATGTTATGCTTAAAAAGTAAATTATTTTTTCTTGGTTTACAGACTGGTCTTATCTTTGCAAATAAAACACTTTACTAATTATTTTACATTAATTGAGTGATATATCCATACATATAATTGTGCCAAAACTTTTAACTAAGTAAATAACATATTTGGGAAATTAATTGCAAAAAAGTATAACATTTTTACATTACGGATTTTAGATGATTGGTACGAAAAAAGTCATATATTTCTGGCTAGACGCAATTTATTGTGTCCCAGGTTGTGAGCTCTACAGGATTGTACATCCCTCTGACGGCGCGGAATCCACCTTAGTCCAGTGGTAACCACTTGGAGCTTGTGGTTTTGTCTCTGCGCATTTTAATGTAAGCGAATTCCTCCCATCACCTGTTGGCAGGGAGATCCCATAGCAGTCTTCTTTCTTAAGGCAGTCAATCCTTTCCCCTCCATACTCACAAGTCCAGCACCAGGCTCTCTGGAATGCTGGAAACCAAACAGATATCTGTAGTGAAGTGAATACGCGAGCATTAGTATTGGGACGAGATGTTATAGGGAAGCCAGCGGATTGAGTGGGAACTTCTATGACACTTCTCTATAAGTTGTATAGATATTTCTCTCCAAAACATTAAACATTACAAATTAAAATTCTTTCCAATTCTGAAAACGAAAAAAATAATGGAGATGCTGAGGTAGCAAAAACGGGCTGCAACACTCAATATTGAAATGCCTTCGACGGTACTTTTCTTCTGGAACAAAAAACGATGAACCGCTGCAGGAGATTTTGTGAAACACGGTGTGAGTAGATATCTTTTAGTTCACATTCAATTAACTGGCTTAGTGGTTATCGTGCCCACCTTGTAATCCGTGGTTCGCCAGATCGATCCTGATCAAAATCGCAAAATGTTGAGAAGGTTCGAGACTGGACCTGCCATTTGTCATTGCGCTATTAGTTACTGATGCTTTCAAAGGACAGGTCAACCTTAGCTAGTAACAAGACCAGGGTTTGGACCGTTCCCTATCAAAACGTAAAAAATGCCACTGGCGTAGATACACAACAACAAACCAAATATGTATAGAAATCTGCATTCAATCTCTGAACACTTACCGAGGAACAAATAAACAAAAAAATACAGCAGTTTGCCTAACCACATAGTTTACTGTTAGAAGTCAATCTGGCCAATGTTATGTCACTTAACTGCTTGTGTTATGCAACTTGTTATGTTCCTCTTGTATGCACAAGTGTTGGTGACAGGATGATTGCTGGGCTAATTATTGTGTCAGGAGATTCTATAACGGATAAGGTAGAGACTAAAAGATAACTTAAACTCTATAACTATATTCATATTCATATTTGGAGGGACTTCACGAATTGACAAGGCGAATTTATAAACGTAAAGCGACCAAGAAAGTGATGAATACCATGACCAGCAGTACGGTCACGGACAACTAAAGTTTTCTGTGTTTCGGGAAAATTAAATACGTCCTGTTAAGTTGTTCGTACTTTCCAATGCAAAGTTCGGCCCCCAATTGAGGCCGAACATTATACATCAACAATTCTCCAGCGAATTGCTGATAATGCAGTATTCCTTCTCTTGTGTTTGCTAATCCGCCGTGGACAGGTATTTCTAAATCGATTTGGACGATTGTGCTATTAAATAAATGTCCTAGATCATTAGTTGTGCAAAGGTTTCCATTGTCAATACCGCCATGCTGAAGGGCACATTCCACCCTTAAAGATGGTTTTTTCTTATAAAAAACAACATGTAAATCAATTTAAATTCAAAATTGTTTGTTAGTACTGTAGTTCGTTCAATAAATTATAGTTATAGAGCATTACCATACGTTATGATCTTCCGACCCAAATTGTTAAAGGAAACACAAAATGTTCACCACTCATAAACTACTTCGCAAACGGTTTCGAGCAACAGCTCCAGTTGATTTGAATATTTGATAAATAAAAAAGAATTGATTAATTAAAATTTGTCTAACAAATGAGAATGTGGATATGGTTTCTATGACACCGTTTATTTTGACAAACTCTTTCCATAAAGCCTTTGAAGAATCTTCAAAAGCGTTTAATTCATTTTTATTGACTTTTTGTTGCCTATCCTCATTATAATAACTAGTAGCCTGTCGCGGCTTCGCTCGCGATCACAACGCAATATTATACTGATATTCCCGTATAAATATTATGTTACCGTTCCAAAGCCATCATGGTCTGCTGATTAACTGTGTTTACTCTATCCAGCTGATTGCTTAAAACTTATAGTTATTTCCCAATGTTAAGCTTAGTCATATTAGTTCTATAAAGCCATTCCATTTAGTATGTATTTCCCCTTAAACACGGTTTACATAGAAATGATTAATATTTTATTTTACTATGTTGAATCTTAGATTGTTTTAAGAATATTTGTTTCTTATAACTAACTGGGATAACTAATTACCCATAATAAACACCATAACACACTGAAAACATCGAATAGCTTATCGTGAAGTATTACAGAGTTTTCGTTTTATCAGATGATTCAAGCTGGTTAAATTAGCATATACAAAAATTTTTGAAGTTTTATTAGTTGTTCTATATTATTTAACAAGAATGTTTTTTGTTAGTAGGCCATAATCTCCCTTAATGATTCATAAACAGCTTTAGTTCAACTATCATTTTGAAGATTATCTTCACCACTAAATGCGAAAAATAAACAAACAATTCAAACCATTAAAATTATAACGCAATGCGTGACTGTCACTATTTATTTGTCAACGTACTGGTGGCACTATTTACAGCGACAAGTTAAATACCACTAAATTATAATCTTTATCATTTTGAATTGTTTGCTTAATTTTTGCATTTAGCTGTGAAGGTTGCAACAGTTCATAATTTATGTTGGTAAATATTCAATAATAACAGTTAGGTAGACCTATAAATATGTAATTAATTTATATATATATATATATATATATATATATAAAACTATCTCTCTAAGCCTCTATATAAGATAAATGTATTAACCACCCATATTTCACCACCTTATATCAGAAAATAGTGTAAACTACTTCAAACACAAATTTAATTATTATCTGATCTTAAACACATAGATTACTGGCTAAATTTTTTATAGTAATAACAGTGAAAATTCAAAGTGGAAAGCGTCATGTGTACTGAAAACCTCAAGAAAGAGTTATATGGTTTTGGATACTGTTGGAAGGAGATGAATTTCTCTCTCTCTCTCTCTCTCTCTCTCTCTCTCTCTCTCATTCTTCTGAGATGGACCGGCCTGTGTGTTAGACATTAAATAAGCATCGTCTCAAATTTCTTTTGAATTTTAAAAATAAGTTTGTAATTTGGTCCATTGCTCCAGATTAATTTTCCATAGACAATATAACTCTGAACATAGGCATGGTAGGCATTTAAAATTGCTTACAAATTTACATTTCCTTTTAGTCTTCTTAAAACATATAATCCTCTGCTGATTTTTCGACTGATATATGAAGAGTGGTCTTTCCAATTAATTTTTGAATCTATCATAATTCCTAAAAATATCATAGGAATTTTATTGTTATTGAGAAAAACCCTATTTGAAAATCTTATTTCTAAATTTTGTGTTTTATTCATATTCAAGATTAATTTATTAGCATGACACCAATGTTGAATGTGTTCTGTTACAGTCTGAAGATTTTTAATCAGCTGATCAGGAGATTCCCCTATTGCATTTACTCCTAAATCATCAGCATATAGAAAACTGGTTCTATTTTCTCCAGCTAAACTGTACCGTATGTCATTGACGAACATATTGAAGAATAGTGGACCAAAACAAGAACCTTGTGCTACACCCATCTCAACTGGTATTCCTTCCGAAATTTCACCATCATAATCAAAATATTGAATTCTTCTATTTAAATATGTATCAATCAAATTTAGCGCACTGTCATTAAAACCATAGAATATCAGTTTTCCCAGTAATACTGTGAGTCACTGTGTTAAAAGCTTTTGACATATCAAAACTTCTAAAACACACCAATTTACCACTTTAAATTTTGTTAATTATATTTGTAGTTAAATCTAAACCTGCATTATTGGTGTTTAAATTTTGTCTGAATCCAAACTGTTGATCACTAAATAGATTATTTGTCTCAGAAGTCATTAATTTTACTAAACATAAGTTTTTCAAATATTTTTGAAATTACAGGGACTATTGAAATAGGTCTATAATTATTATAAATTGTTTGACCAGATTTATATATCGGGACAACTTTCACATGTTTGTAAATAGTTGAGAAATTAAAAAGAGAAAGTACACAGTATTTCACAAATGTCTCTAGAGGCTTCCTTTATTATTAAAGTGTGTAGAGTATATATATCCAAACAGGAACTTGATTTTAGAGATTTCATTATACTGAACACATCTTCAACTGTGACATATCTTAATTGAAAATCTTTATTTCTATTCTTTTTATATTGGTTATTTTTAATAAATAGACATAATTTTGAACAGTTATAGGAATATTATTCTTGATTTCCTTTACACTTCTTGTAAATGATTTATTAAAACCATTTGCAATTAGGTTTGTTGGTACATTATCCAATCCCAATTCCTGTCATTCTTTTTATGAAAGACCATATTGCCTTAGATTTATTATTATTACATTTTTGTTATTAAATTACTGATGTACTCCAATTTTTTTTCTTTATTAGTTTTTTATATAGTTTAGAAGATGCAAGATAATCTCGTTGGTGGTGAGTTGCTTTCATTTATTGTTTTATATTTTATAGTACATTCTTCTTTTAACTTCTTTAGATCCTCAGTGTACAACTTGTTTTGTTTCCTGTATATGTTTTCTTTCATGTACTTAATTGGGAATGCATCATTGACAGCACACATACTTTTAGCGAATTTCCCCTATAGGGAAGAAGCTATTACCGTAGTCGGCATGGTAAGACCTAGGCCCGGGACCATGATAACTTTTCGTTTTGAGGTCCCCAGACCCCAAAAACACCATTCGTTCGAAACTGTATATATATATATATATATATATATATATATATATATATATATGTGTGTCCGTGAGCACGATAACTCTCGTAAAAATGATCCGATTTTGATGAAATTTGGTATAAACGTGTAAAGCAACATTTATGACTGACTTTAAGTTCGAAAACCAGCCAGATCGCTCCATCCAAAGGGGTATTTCGGGGGCTTTTGTACCCCAAAAATGGGTTTTTCGAATTTTGTACATATAATATTGGAAATAGTCAAATTTTCGTTTTTTCCATTGGATTCAGCTTAAAAAAACACACAATTTGATATTTTGATCATTTCTGTACGTCAATTGGTTACCGAGATATTGAAAGTGCTAAACACAGTACGTTGTCTAATGTTATTCTTATGGAGGAAAAGAAAAATTTTATATCGCGCTTATTTATGAACGTATACTGACGAAACTTGGTATACGGCTTCATCTGGTTGTGGACCATTGATATTTGCTCAAAACATTTTTTTTTCCAAATGCTCCCATAGCAGCAAACCTGTGTACTCAGCCCCATGTTATTCTTATGGAGAATAAGTAACGTGTTATCTCCCTTAATTATGAAAATAAATTAATGAAATTTGGTATGTGGCTTTACCTACATGAGTTATATTGATATTTGTATAAAACCCAATTTGTTGTGTTCCTTTCTTGAGCAAACCTGCATACTCAGCCGCCATGTTATTCTTATGGAGAATAAGTAACGTGTTATCTCCCTTAATTATGAAAATAAATTAATGAAATTTGGTAAGTGGCTTTACCTACATGAGTTATATTGATATTTGTATAAAACCCCATTTTTTGTGTTCCTTTCTTCAGCAAACCTGCATACTCAGCCGCCATGTTATTCTTATGGAGAATAATTAAAATGTCATAAATCGTTGGTTTATGAATGTATATTGATGAAACTTTATATGTGGCTTTATGTGGTATTAAGATACATATATATGCATTGGAAATTCGCTGAGTACGCAGGTTTGCTGCTACGGGGGTATTTTTATTAAAAACCTCAAACATTTTGTATAGATTATTTTTTAAGTAAACTTCTTTCCAGTCTAAATTGTATATAATTATTTTAAATAGATCACATTTGTCCGGTTTAATATCTCTGAAATATCTTTTATTCACATTTGTTATATTGCTTAGGTTTTTGGATTTAGGTAAATTAATATTTAATGGATTTGTGGACGGATAAAATAATGGTGTGTATTAACTCAAGTTTAATAATTTCAAAGGGGAGTAAAGTAAAAATATTGTCTATGCAACTGCCATCATTTACTGTGCCAGGTCTTGTGACACCATAGATTGTCCTTATTAATCCAAAACTATTCATTATTTTAAATAATTCTAAGGTATCCCAACTTTCTTCTTGAAGATCAATGTTGAAATCTCCAGGCAAGAAAATTATACTTTTAAATTTGAATGCTGTGTTTAATATTTCATTAAGTATCTGGACAAATCTTTTTAGTTTCTCAGTTCGTTTGCTATATGGTCGGTATAGTGATAATATTATCATGTTATGTTTTACCATCCTAGTTGCTGAAACTTCACAGATAATTTCCTCTAACAGCTTTGTTATAGAGTTGATTTCTACCGATTCTAAATACTCTTTGACAATAATCATAGATTCACCCTTGATCACATTTGGTCTGCTGTAGTGTGCTGCTATTGAATATCCAGGAATATAAGTATAATCTATGTCAGTTTGTTTACACCAGTGTTCAACAACACAGGCAAAGTCTACTTGATGTTCATCTAGGTATAGTTTTAAGATATCAGTCTTCTTTAATAATCCCCTCATATTTCATTTAAATCAAACTAAAGTGCTTGAATTAATCTTATTTTGATTATTATTATTTATTTTTAAAGTATTCCCATAAAAGGTATTAACTAAACTGGTTTGTATCACCATTCCTAAAAACAATTTGAATCTTTGCTGCAGTGCTCATTAGTAGGACTTGATTCTAAATTAAAACTAATATGTTTGATATGATTTAAAATTCTATCTGCTATAAGCTTTTTACCTAGGTGGTTAATATGAAATCCATGAATAGTGAAATTATATCTGTTTAATTTTCTTAAGTCCAATAGATAAGCATTATGGTAATGTTTTGTTAATTCTATTATTTTTCCATTTGTTTCCTCAATGCTTTTATTAAGGTAATACCAGTGGGGAAGGTCACATCTCCTCAGTATGGTAGCAATTAGAAATATTTTACTGTCATGAGTTTTCAAACAGTTACTAAGGTTCTCAACTATAGTTTGTAATTTATCATCTGATGCATCATTTGCACCTCCAAAAATAACTTTACATCTTTTGTTATTTTTACCAATAAATTTATGTTATTCACCACAGCAATCAGAGGTACTCCAGGCCTACAAACTCCAGACACTGGTATTTTATAGTTTTCATTCTTCTTTAGAATAATGGAAGGTAATCCCGTCCCAATGCTGTCACAGTATGTATCAATATTTTTAACACGTACGTTCATTTCTCTCATCTGTTCCATTCTGTTTCATTCGTGGCCTTGGTCTCATTGCATTCTCCAGTTTGTCTCAACATAATATTACTTTAATTTTTTTCTAAGGATATTAAGTTTAAGCCTGTCAATAAATTGTTTTTATAGTCAATATTCTTTTTCTCAAACTCTGATTCATTTTGATATTTACTCTTGTCTTTGTTTAAGAGTTATTTCACCATTATTATTATTATTGCATTCACTATATAATTTAAACAATTGAGAGAATATCTTACATTGTAAACCGTACTATAATATTTTCTCTCTCGAAACCGAAACATCATGCATTCAATCCAACATTCAACAACATGCATTTCTTTGGTAATAATGGAATGTTGATCATTATGATGTAACATGGCCAAGTGACTTCTCTTCATCATTACTTCTGCTTTTGATATATCCATTGGAATATTTGTTATATTTTCTTAATATGATATTTTATGTTAGGATATTCTGAACTAATATATCAGACATATATTCCACAATATTTGGTATTCCTTTGCTGAGGCACCGGCTTTATTTTTACAGATAAATTTGAACTTATTTTGAGATATTCATGAATTGTTGAGGCAATTATTTGTGCTTGTTTTAAGTTATACGTTCCAGATGATTCAAAGTATACAATTTTTGAGACTAACTAATATATACCAACAGACTTCAGTGAGAAGCATTTCCTTCCGTGGAAAGTGTAGCGATTGAATCACAAATAGTGAAGAATAAACAAACCTTTTTTTGTAATTGTATTGAACCAATAATTTCTTTAAAATCAGATGAGTGTTTGATAATCTCAGTTAAAGATGGGTGCATAAAATGAAAATCTTAATTTGTAATTTAGGATGATAAAACATCAAAATACATCTTAATTGTATCATCATTTTTTCATTTTTGTCCTAGTAGCGTATTGAGGTTATTATCTTCAGAAAAAATATTATCATAATTCATGCACTTAACTTTGTTTTTGTTAGTATCATTAATAGTATTTATTTGACTATGGCTTTGTTGGTTAAATGAACATTCCTTAGTGCTATGTTCCATTATTATTGACAGGTCAGTTGATAAATCAGAACCTTCATAGCTAGGTTGTGCCAATATTTTTTTCATTTAATGACTTTAATTCGTTGATTGAATCCATAATTTTATGATGCCCATTCGTTAGAGTATTCAAACAATCAGTCATGTTTATTTCAGATATTTTAGGCTCTAAATTACTGCAAGCGCTTTTCCTATTACGACATTTAGACATAGTAATGGAACTATTAAGGATGGGATGCTCTCATGTGTGCTGCTAGTCTGCTAAACCTTTTATTGCAAGAGTCACATAAGTCTTTTAAATTTTCAACATTATTTGGCATATTATTAGATATTTGAAAATCAGTGTTATTGTGATTAGGCCCAGGATTAAGTTCAACATCACCACTGAGCAAGATCATTAGTAGAATTAGTATTAATATATGTTCTTCCACACATAAGTTTCCATTTTTACCAAAAATTGATTTAGTTATGCACTTCCTTATTTTTGAACTATTTCTGTACATCCACATTCCCACTACCGGTACTTTATGAGTGTTATTCCAAATTAATCATTTAGAAATTTCATAAAGAAAGAATATAAGTTTTCTTGAAGTTTTTTATTATAATTACTTGAGGAAAAGCTTAAATCAGCAAATAAAAATATAAACATAATCAAAATTCTGATTCTTGGATATTTGTAGGTTATGTTCATTAGATACTATGATTAAACATAATCTACATTTTGCTTTGTAAAATCACAAGATTATAGGGTTTACGTGTTTGTTGTTTAATGCTGTACGGGTTTCTTTAAGATCTCTCTGGAAAATCTGGTTTTTATCTATTTGAAAAGCAATGATGTATTTATTATAATGTTTTGCAGACAATAAACTTGGGACAAGAACCACCCACACAAAGTGCTGATATAAAATCAGGATTCAATTTAGCTTGCTGAACCTACCTAGTCTATATGTTTGCTATTTATGGTCCACAGAGTACTGCTCCACAATGCTGCTAGCAGACATTAACCTTCTGTTAACTTGTTCTTGATTGTAGGAGCAGTTATATGAATTATTGATTATTTCATATTTAATTACCTCACAGTTAAACCGGAATAACTAGAATATAAGATTATACCAATGTGTATACACCTACGACAATACTTTTTAATTAAATATAAAAATCCAAATATGGTACAAGTGGCAGTGAAAGTTACAGCGGATCTCCTCTCTCAGTCCGGCACAGCTGACGGTGGGGTCTCAGTGTTGCCACTTGAGGGATTTTCCGATTTTAGGGACATTTCAATTTATAGTAGGATAAAATGTAATATCTTGTTTGGAAATTTATTAATTCTTTAACATTATTCTTGCTCATTATTTTGTAAATGGAGGCCTTAAGGTAAATGTTTAATCGAATATGAGAAAATTAGTGAATATATCCGTTATGTTTATATATGATGTTTTGCCTTTTTAAGTTTGTCGTCAAAAGTAAATAACACCATTAAGAAGGGCCTCCAGTCCTCCCATTGTTCACCCGTAAACAAATCTTTACCATATATTATTTTGAACGATTATTTCTGTGACATCGATGTTTTTCTCGATGACACCACTAGGGTTTTTGCTCTTTCGAGTAAGCAATACAAATAGTTTTTCAATTCACTAAGTCAAGAATGGCCTTATGGGAAAGGCTTATGTAAACGCGATATTTCGTGATAGGATAAAGTGTAAAAAATACATATATTTCTGGCTAGACGCAGTTTATTGTGTCCCAGGTTGTGAGCTCTACAGGATTGTGCAGCCTACTGACGGCGCGGAAGCCACCTTAGTCCAGTGGTAACCATTTGAATCTTCTGGTTTTATCTCTGCGCATTCCAACCGAAACGTTCCCCTGCCTGTTTCATGGATGAGCGCATAGCAGTCTTCGCTCTTCTTGCACTCAGTACTTACCCCTTTATCCTCACAAGTCCAGCACCAGGCTCTGTGGAATGCTGGAAACCAAACAGATATCTGTAGTTAAGTGATGACGCGAGCATTAGTATTGGGACGGGGATCCCCTCATTCGGTCAAGCCAGCTGACGGAGTGGGAACTTCTATGACAATTCTCTATAAGCTGTAAAGACATTTCTCTCCAAAACATTAAAACATTACAAATTAAAATTCTTTTAATTTCTGAAAACGAAAAACAAATAATGGAGATGCTCAGGTGGCCAAAACGGGCCTGCAACACTCAATGTTGAAATGCCTTCGACGGAACTTTTCTTCTGGAACAAAAAACCGTGAACCGCTACAAGAGATTTTGTGAAACGCGGTGTGAGTAGATATCTCGTAGTACAGACATTGAAATTCAATTAACCGGCTTAATGGTTATCTTGCCCACCTCGTAATCCGAGGTTCGCCAGATCGATCCTGATCAAAATTGCCAAATGTAGAGAAGGTTTGAGACTGGACTTAGCTGCCATTTGTCATTGGGCTATTAGTTACTGCTGCTTTCAAAGGACAGGTCAACCTTGGATAGTAATAAGACCAGGGTTTGGACCGTTCCCTATCAAAACGTAAAAAATGCCACTGTCGTAGATACATAGCACCTCCGTCGCAGCAAACCTGCGTACTCAGCGACTTTCAAATCAATAATATATGACTTAACACCACATTAAGCGGCATACCAAGTTTCATCAATATTCAAACACAAATAAGCGCTATAACACATTTTAGTTATTCTCTATAAAAATAACATGGGGGCTGAGTAAGCAGTTTTGCTGCAACAAGGAAAAAAATGGATTATTATGCAATTTTTAATATCACTCAAACAGGTGAAGCTACATCCCAAGTTTTATTAATTTATTTTCTTAATTAAGGGAGTCATTACATTTGACTTATTCTCCTTAAGAATAACATGGGGGCTGAGTACGCAGGTTTGCTCCTACGGGAATAAGCAACAAAATATCAATTTTTTGCAAATATCAATATACCAGCACTATGTGAAACCACATAGAATGTTTCATCAACATACATTCATAAATAATTAAGATATCAAATTTCATTTATTCTCCATAAGGATAACATTGGACAACGTACTGTGTTTAGCACTTTGAATATCTCTGCAGCGGTTAGTCGTAGAATCACAATTTAATTACCATAATGATTGTTTTTGGAACTGAACAGATTGGTGAAAGCAAATTTGATGTTTACAATAAAGTAAACTGAGGAAAAGCCAAAATCTTTTTCCCATAATATAAACATTGGAGATTTTATGACTAGGTTTTTTGGATTTTCTCCGCAACCACTTAACTTAGGTTAATAATTCTAAATACTATATTATTTGGCATCTGGGGACCGCATCTGGGGTATATGGTCTTGGGCCATGGTAAGTCTTACCATGAGACCTACGTTAATAGCTTCTTCCCTGTAGGGGAATTTCACCAAAAACAAAACAAATATAGATATATATATAGAGAGAGAGAAATCTGCATTCAATATATTAATACTTACTGAGAAACAAATACAGAATAAAACACAGCAGTTTGCCCAACCACATAGTTTACTGTTAGAAGTCAATCTGGCTAATGTTATGTCACTTAACTGCTTGTGTTATGCAACTTGTTATGTTCCTCTTGTATGCACAAGTGTTGGTGCCAGGATGATTGCTAGGCTCATTATTGTGTCAGGAGATTCTATAACGGATAACACAGAGACTAAAAGACAGCTTAATCTTACTTTACGAATTAACAAGGCTAATTTATAAACGCAAAGCGACCAAGAAAACGATGAATACCATGACAAGCAGTGTACGGTCACCGACAACTTAAGTTTTCTGTGCTTTGGGGAAATTAAATACGTACTGTTAAGTTGTTCGTACTTCCCAATGCAAAGCTCGGCCCCCAAACATTATACATCAGCTATTCTACAGCGCATCAACGATAATGCAGTATTCCTTCTCAAGTGTTTGCCAATCCGCCGTGGACAGGTCAATTGATAATATACACGAGGAATCGTCTTCTGGCTGAAATTTATCTAAATTTCAGCAAAATCTAATTTCTAATTAGATTTCTCTTTTAAAACTATTACGTATTAAATAACTCTGTAGAGCTTTATAAAGGAATAAGGGTGGACAAAATAGTTTACTAGAAGGTTTGCTATACATGCTGCCGTACTTGATCCGTCTTCTACAACTCTAATTCGCAAAGGAGATTTTTATGAACAGTTCTTAATTATTCCTAAATCGATTTGGACTATTATGCTATCATATAAATGGCCTCGATCATTAGGTTGCAAAGGTTTCCATTGTCAATACCGCCATGCTGAAGGGCACATTCCGCCCTCAAAGATGGTTTTTTCCTTAACACGTAAATCAATTCAAATTCAAAATTGTTTGTTGGTAGTTGGTTCAATAAATCATAGTTATAGAGCATTACCATACGTTATGATCTTCCGACCCAAATTGTTAAAGGAAACACAAAATGTTCACTACTCATAAAGTACTCCGCAAACGGTTTCGAGCAACAGCTCCAGTAGAATTGAATATTTGATAAATAAAAAATAATTGAGTAATTAAAATTTGTCTAACAAATGAGAAAGTATATTTGGTTTCTATGAGACCGTTTATTTTGACAAACTCTTTCCATAACGCCTTTGAAGAATCTTGAAAAACGTTATAATACTTTTTATTGATTTTTTGTTGCCTATCCTAATTATAATAATAAACAAACATCTCTGTGAGATGTAGTTTATAAATAAAATACCCCCATTTTGCAATCTTGCATACTCAGCGAATTTCAAATGGTACCTCACTATGTCATGAAGCCACTCACCAACTTGCATTAATGCATATTCATAAATAAGCGAGATATGATATATTGATTATTCTCAGTAAAAAAAAAAACGTTAGGACTGAGTACACAGGTTTGCTGCATCAGGGAACACAAAAAGCGGGGTTTTATTTAAATGCCAATAGAGCACCACCAGATGACGCAACATACCAAGTTTTACCAATATATGTTTAAAATCCAGTGAGACAAAACATGTTATTATTCTCCATAAGAATAACATTGTAGCTGCTGAGAATGCTGGTTTGTTGCTATGGGGACCATAACAAAATTGGTTTTGTAGGCAAATATCAGTAAACCCCCAAACATATGAAGCCACATACTAAGTTTCATTATTATATGTTCATTAATAAGCGAGATATAAAATTATACTTATTCTCCATAAGATTAACATTGGACAAAGTACTGTGCATAGCACTTTCAATATCTCAGTAACTGATTGACATAGAGCAATAATTTAAAATACTAAATTATTGTTTTTAAAGCTGAATTCAGTGGTGCAAACCAAAATTTGGGTTTAAAAATAATTATATCTAAATACACCCGTCGCAGCAAACCTGCATACTCAGCAAATTTCCAATGAATATATAACATAACACTTAACAGGATTCATAAGAAATGTATTCACAGACAAGCGATATTTAAAATATTAATTATTCTCCATAAGAATAACATTGGGGATGAGTACGCAGGTTTGCTGCAACAAGGCACATAAAATAATGGGTTTTTATGCAAATATCAATAGAACTCATCTTAGTGAAGTCACATACCAAGTTTCATCCATATACATTCATAAATAAGCGATATATAACATTTTAAGTATTTTCCATAAGAATAACATGGGGACCAAGTACCTAGGTTTGCTGCTACAGGAACCATAGGCGAAAAATTATTTTTTGTGCAAACAACAATAAACCATAACCAGATCAAGCCATATACCAAATTTTGCCAGTTTATGTTCATAAATAAGCGAGATATACAATTTTTCTTTTTCTCCATAAGAATAACATTAGACAACGTACTGTGTTTAGCACTTTCAATATCTCGGTAACCAATTGACGTAGAGCAATGATCAAAATACCAAATTGTTTGTTTTTTTAAGCTGAATTCAATGGTATAATTAAAATTTGATTTAAATTAAAATTACATGTGAAAACCCCAAATACCCCCGTCGCAGCAAACCTGCGGACTCAGAGAATTTCCAATGCATAATATTTGTCTGAATTCCACATAAAGCTGCAAACCAAGTTTCATAAAAATATATTCACATAAAAGCGATTTTAATTATTCTCCATAAGAATAACATTGGTAATGAGTATGTAGGTTTGCTGAAACAAGGAACAGAAACAATTGGTTTTTATGCAAATATAAATAGAATTTAACTAGGCGAAGCCACATACTAAGTTTCATCGATATTCAATCATAAATAAGCGATATATGACATTCTAGTTATTCTCCATAAGAATAACATGGGGGCTGAGAAAGCAGGTTTGCTGCAACAAGGAACAGAAAAATGGGTTTTTATATAATTATTAATATAACTCAACCAATTGAAGCTACATACCAAGTTTTATTAATTTATGTTCATAATTAAGGGAGTCAGTACATTTTACTTATTCTCCATAAGAATAACATGGGGGCTGAGTACGGAGGTTTGCTGCTACGGGAATAATCAACAAAGAAAACAATTTTTTGTGAAAATATCAATATACCAGTATTACTTGAAGCCACATACCAAGTTTCATCAACATACATTAATAAATAATCAAGATATCAAATTTTATTTATTCTCTATAAGGATAACATTGGACAATGTACTGTGTTTAGCACTTCGAATATCTCTGCAACGGTTGGGCGTAGAATCACAATTTAAACACCAAAATGATTGTTTTGTGGAACTGAACAGATTTTTAAAAACAAATGTCAAGTTTACATTAAAATAAACTGAGGAAAAGCCAAAAACCTTTTTCCCATAAGATTAACATGGGAGATTTTATCAGCAGGTTTTTTTGGATTTTCTCCGCAACGACTTAACCTAGGTTAATAAGTCAAAATACTAAATTATTTGTTTTTTTAAGCTCTATAACATGGTCAAAACCAAAATTAAGTTTTTTAAAAATTTTAGGATGAAAAATGCAAAAAACTGATTTTTGGAAAATTTAAAACCCCCATAAACCCCCCTTCCCATGGTCCGATTTTTCTGGTTTTCGAACTTAAAGTCATGAATGTCATTTTACACATTTGAGCCAAATTTCATCAAAATCGGACGTTTTTTACTCAAGTTATCGTGTTAACGGACACATATATATATATATATATATATATATATATATATACATATATATAAATTTGAACGAATAGTGTTTTTGGCATCTGGGGACCTCAAAACAAAAAGTTATCATGGTCTCGGGCTTAAGTCTTACCATGAGACCTACGGTAATAGCTTCTTCCCTAAAGGGGAAATTCGCTAAAAACACATTTTTGGGGTACCAAACCCCCCAAAAACCCCCCTTCGGATGGGGCGATTCATCTGGTTTTCGAACTTGTTCAAATAAATGGTACTTTACACATTTGTACCAAATTTAATTAAGATCGGACCTTTTTTACGAGAGTTATCGTGCTTACGGACATATATATATACATATATAAAAATTTGAACGAATGGTGTTTTTGGCATCTGGGGACCTCAAAATGAAAAGTTATCATGGTCTCGGGCTTAAGTCTTACCATGAGACCTACGGTAATAGCTTCTTCCCTATAGGGGAAATTCGCTAAAACCAAAATACGTCTCGTAGGTGGAGAGAATGATGTAATTGGATGGTTTTAACGCTGGATTGAGCAAGAGAGGAGAGATTAAGATACTGACATTTAGTTCGTGAAAATATTACAGTTTATCTTATAATTACACAAAATCCCTTTATATGTCTGGAATAATTAAACATTTTTAGTTCAACTCAGGATTTCATGTTACATCTCTCAGGGCCAAATTTAACCGCTTTTACGTTACATTTGTACAGTTTACTACACGTAGTATTTCAACTAGTTGCTGGTTTTGCTCAGGTCTCCGGAAGTAAAGGAACTATCACTGATACCCATCTAGTACTTCCATCCTACCCACCGATTGACCTTTTCAGAGGGCAAACTCCCGTAACTACCGTGTAGACACAGCTGCTTACCAGCCCTCTAACACGCGGTGTGCTTTACCCTCCTTGCTAGGCCAACTAACAAAGTATCCATGTTCATCTCATCAGCTGGGACCACGGCCACAGGGTTCCTTGCTGTCTACAAACATGGAAGGACCAATGTGGAAGGAAGGCTTGTCATAATGGATAGCCAAAGGACCACCACAACACGCTATGACATCCTCAGTTGCTCTACCCGATGTCAACCTTCAAGCTGGCCAAGTAACTAATTTGACTCGTTGGTAGTTTAACTGTCTAACTTGTTCTAGTAGTCATATTACGTTCTATAAAGCCATTCCGATTAGTATGTATTTCCCCTTAAACACGGTTTACATAGAAATTATCAATATTCTATTTTACTAGGTTGAATATTAGATTGCTTTAGGAATATTTGTTTCTAATAAATAAAAACAAAATGTTTACGAAGTTTGATTGCTGACTGCCTCTGTACAGACCTAGTTGTCAAACAATAATATAAGTAGATTAATTCCCCTCCCCCACAAAAAATGCATATATGTAAAGGCTCTATCCTCGTATACATAAGGTGTGATATAAACTTAAAGTAATATAAAATAAAGTAAAGTAATAATTAAATTGTAAAACATAATATCATCGTTTGGTAAAAACGTATTGTCGTACGGTTTGCATTAAATACAGTGATTTTCTCTGCCAAAGTGATGGTGTAAAACTAATTAAATACAACTTAAGTAGAGGCAAACTAGGAAAGAGGGGCCGTAATCGGCATTTTTCCCATATTATTCTTATGGGGATCAGTTTTTGCACACTTGCCCAATCCTGCCCTACACAAATTTCCTTTTAGTGAATTTCCCCTATAGGGAAGAAGCTATTACCGTAGGTGGCATGGTAAGACTTAAGCCCGAGACCATGATAACAGCCCGAGACCATGATAACTTTTCGTTTTGAGGTCCCCAGATGCCAAAAACACTATTCGTTCAAATTTATATATATATATATATACTGTATATACAGGGTGAATCTCGTAAGTTGTCCAGTATTGATTTCAGACAAATCGTTGGTCCTACGATGATGAAATAAAATTATTTCCCACTAAACCAACCCCAAGGAATAACGTAAAAATATTTTTAACGATTTTTAAATACAGGGTGTACCAGAAACTGAGGGTCACTAGTCCGAATCTACGAAATATCAAATACAAACGTATATCATGTTATACATCAAATTAAAGCTCTTTTCAATCCAAACCATTTGGCGGAATCGGATTTTGATTATTATTGATTCATTTCAAAATGGCGGCTGTTTTTGTGAAAAAATTAGTATTTTTTTTGAATACCCTGTATTTTTCTTAAAAATGCAGATATCTTGATTCTGATTCAAATATCGCATTCCTTATGAGCTAAGCTTTATTTTGATATGCAACACTTCAATATTATCTCAAAAACAAAAAGTTTCAAAAATATCAGTTTTTGAAAATATGTACATAGCCAAAACTCAAAAATTTCAAATAGCACCATATGTCAAATAGCATATCATTTTAAAGGTATTGCAATTCTAAGAAACTTTCAAATTTAAACCTTATGCGTATCTATTTTGGTTTTCGAGTTATCAACAAAAAACATGTTTTTCCACATTAAAACGCATGTTATTTGTTAAACATGGTGGTAAAGGCTGGACCATAGTTCTAGGTGTCTGGCTGACGCATGCGTAATAACGAATTTGCATTTAATCATATGTTAGCCCAAGTTTTGGCAGATGGGGAATTAACACAGCAAATTAATGCGCATGCGTCAGCCAGACGCCTAGAACTATGGTCCAGCCTTTACCACCATGTTTAACAAATAACATGCTTTTTAATGTGGAAAAACATGTTTTTTGTTGATAACTCGAAAACCAAAATAGATACGCATAAGGTTTAAATTTGAAAGTTTCTCAGAATTGCAATACCTTTAAAATGATATGCTATTTGACATATAGTGCTATTTGAAAGTTTTGAGTTTTGGCTATGTACATATTTTCAAAAACTGATATTTTTGAAACTTTTTGTTTTTGAGATAATATTGAAGTGTTGCATATCAAAATAAAGCTTAGCTCATAAGGAATGCGATATTTGAATCAGAAACAAGATATCTGCATTTTTAAGAAAAATACAGGGTATTCAAAAAAATACTAATTTTTTCACAAAAACAGCCGCCATTTTGAAATGAATCAATAATAATCAAAATCCGATTCCGCCAAATGGTTTGGATTGAAAAGAGCTTTAATTTGATGTATAACATGATATACGTTTGTATTTGATATTTCGTAGATTCGGACTAGTGACCCTCAGTTTCTGGTACACCCTGTATTTAAAAATCGTTAAAAATATTTTTACGTTATTCCTTGGGGTTGGTTTAGTGGGAAATAATTTTATTTCATCATCGTAGGACCAACGGTTTGTCTGAAATCAATACTGGACAACTTACGAGATTCACCCTGTATATAAATATATATGACCGTTACCGCGATAACTTTTGAAAGAAACACCCGATTTTGATGAAATTTGGCACAAATGTGGAGAGTAGCATTTATGACTTTAAGTTCGAAAACCAGATCGATCACACTATGGGAAGGGGGTTTTATGGGGGTTTACAATTTTCCAAAAATCGGTTTTATGCAAATTTGACCCCAAAATGTTGAAAACACTCAATTTTGGTCGTAGCCATTTTATAGAGCTTAAAAAAAAACAAATAATTTAGTATTTTGAATCATTAACCTAGGTTAAGTGGTTGCGGAGAAAATCCAAAAAAACGCGTCCCATGTTAATCTTATGGGAAAAAGGTTTATAGATTTTTCTCAGATAGTTTTACTAAAAACTTCACATTTCTGTTTATTAATGTGTTTAGCTCAACAAAACAAACATTTTGGTGTTTTAATCGTTGTTCTACGTCCAACCGTTGCAGAGATATTCAAAGTGCTAAACACAGTACGTTGTCCAATGTTATCCTTATGGAGAATAAATAAAATTCTATATCTCAATTATTTTTGAATGTATATTGATGAAACTTGGTATGTGGCTTCAACTAGTTGTGGTATATTGATATTAGCACAAAAATCAAGTTTTTTTTATAGTCCCCGTAGCAGCAAACCTGCATACTCGGCCCCCATGTTGTTCATATGGAGAATAAGTAAAGTTGTATATCTCCCTTAATTATGAACCTAAATTAATAAAACTTGGTATATAGCTTCACCTGGTTCAGTTATATTGATAATAACAAAAAAAATATTACTTATCATCCTCGTTGCAGCAAACCTGCGTCCTCAACCCCAATGTTATTCTTATAGAGAATAAATAAAATGCTCTATATCACTTATTTATGGATGTATTTTTGTGAAACTTGGTAAGTAGCTCTATGTAGTAGTGAGTCACATATATATGCATTGGAAATTCGCTGAGTACGCAGGTTTGCTGCGACGGGGGTATTTGGGCCTATACTAGTTTCCGACCCTTGCCTATATTAAATACATTTTCTACCCGATAAAACAACAAAATTATAAGTATTCCATATGAAAATTTGAAGTTGCCCACAATTGGGTAAATGGCTCGCGGATTTTGTAAATTGGATAACTCCTCAAAATGCTTTATACCACCCCAATAAGAAGTTCGCTGTCAGATGTAAATTAAACGTCAGCTACTGGTTCACTTCATATGATACACCGTCATATATTCTATATATTAATATACTAGGAGTTTTTTCTTCACAGTCATAACTCGATAACGTTGGACGGATTTTAAACGTTTGAGGTGTCAAATTAAAGGTATTTGTACGTAGATTCGGCAATACGTAACAACATTAAATTTTAAGAAAGAGCATGACTTAAATATAGTAAAGCGCTGAATTTTAAAACAGTTGCGCTAAATAAACTACGTATTGGTTGAAAGTACGTTATCCGCATTATTCTCAGATTTAAAATTCTGTTTTAATATCAGATTTTTTGTTATGTTTGATTACAACTGAAGTAACTTGCTCGGATTCGAGCAACAGGACAACTAGTATTAATTAAACCATTTAAATCCCAGATGTCTCATGGTAAACTACGTTTTTGTATGAGTTAGGTTATGGCGAAGTTCACCGACGATGTCCAGCGTTAAAAACTCATCTTCTAATAAAAATGAAACCCTATTTCCCTTGGTCACGCCATAAGTTGAGAATGAGTGTGCCAAATTGAATAATTCTTGTTTTGTTGTGTTCGTTAATGTCAGGAAAAAGCTTTTTTATTTTCTTAATCCGACCAAAGGGCTCTGTCCCACTGAACTTCAAAGTTCCCATTGATTTGATAAAGTTCAGTTAGTTACACCAAACAGCTGTTAACAAGGATTATGTCTGAACATACTTGAAAGGCTTAAACATATTTTCATTACTGAAATAACAAATCTACTTGAATGACAGCTCAAACTATTTTCTTTTGATGCCGAAGTTAGCACTATATAAAAAAGCGAGTGAGTGAAGCGAAAAAGTATTTGACATAAAATAAATTCAATGATATAAGGACAGGACACCGTCTGTCGGGCCAGCTAGTTCCCATATAGAAGAGACAGAGATGTGTCCTTGTTCCCATCATGTCCACGAAAAAAGCCTGAAGATCGTTATGCAGAAAATGTGCGAATGCACTGTGTGTTATTGGCTAACACCAGTTTTTCTATAACAGTTCGTAATTGTGACTTTGATGCAATCGCGACTTTGAGTTTGATTATTTCTGTTGCAACTATGGTTCCTGGAGGTCGAGGTTCAACCGATCGCACTTCAAACAGTGTCAAAAGCTGAGGAAAGAACATTCATCACATGCTAAAATATTAGGATATAAAGAATTAATAATGACGAATGATGAATATAAAGTGCGTAGGAATGACAGATTGCTTTTTATCCATTTTATTAAGTGGAAAGTAAGGAAGGCTTGTGGTTACTCCCTCTCTTAGGATACTGGAGTGGGGAAAAACATATCCAATGACAATGTATTAGTAATACTGGAGTGGAGAAAGGATATCCACTGACATTATCTTAAAAATACAGGAGTGGCAAAAGCATATCCATAGACACTTTTTTAGTAATACTGGAGTGGAGGAAACATATCTATTGACACTATCTTAATAATACTAGAGTGGAGGAAGCATATCTATTGACACTGTCTTAGTAATACTGGAGTGGAGGAAGCATATCTATTGACACTGTCTTAGTAATACTGGAGTGGAGGAAGCATGTCCGCTGACATTATCTTATTAATTCTGGAGTTGAAAAAGATTATATGCAGATATTATCTTAGTAATACTGGAGTGTAGGAAACATATCTATGTGCACTATCTCCACCATAAGGGATATAACCTGATCCCCGTCAAGATAAGTGATCTGTAAATAATGTTTCATTTATTAAAATATTAAAATAAAGTTTATTATTATTAATATGTCATGCTTAAAAAGTAAATTATTTTTTTCTTGGCTTACAGACTGGTCTTATCTTTGCAAATAAAACACTTTACCAATTATTTTACATTAATTCAGTGATATATCCATACATATAATTGAGCCCAAACTTTTAACTAACTAAATTACATATTTGGGTAATTTATTGCAAAAAAAGTATAACATTTTTTACATTAGGTATTTTAGATGATTGGTACGAAAAAAGTCATAGATTTCTGACTACACGCAGTTTATTGTGTCCCAGCTTGTGAGCCCTACAGGATTGTACAGCTCTGTGACGGCGCGGCCTCCACAATAATCCATGGAAAACCATTTAGTTCTCGTGGTTTTTTCTCTGCGCATTTCAACCGAAGCCAATCCCTTCCATTGTCTTGTGGCAGGACGATCCCATAGCAGTGTTCTTTCTTAAGGCAATCAATCCTTTCCCCTCCATACTCACAAGTCCAGCCCCAGGCTCTCTGGAATGCTGGAAACCAAACAGATATCTGTAGTGAAGTGATGACGCGAGCATTAGTATTGGAACGGGATGTTATAGGGAAGCCTGCGGACTGAGTGGGAACTTATATGACACCTCTCTATAAGTTGTATAGATATTTCTCTCCAAAACATTAAATATTACAAATTAAAATTCTTTCCAATTTTGAAAACGAAAAACAAATAAACAAATAATGGAGATGCTCAGGTGGCCAAAACAGGCTGCAACACTCAATGTTGAAATGCCTTCGACGGAACTTTTCTTCTGGAACAAAGATGAACCGCAACAAGAGATTTTGTGAAACACGGTGTGCGTAGATATCTCTTAGTACAGTCATTGCAATTCAATTAACTAGCTTAGTGGTTATCGCGCAGAGGTAATCCGAGGTTCGCCAGATCGATCCTGATCAAAATCGCAAAATGTAGAGAAGGTTGGAGACTGGACCTAGCTGCCATTTGTCATTGGGCTATTAGTTACTGATGCTTTCAATGGACAGGTCAACCTTGGATAGTAACAAGACCAGGGTTTGGACCGTTCCCTATCAAAAAGTAAAAATACCACTGGCATAAATATACAGCAACAAAACTAATATACATAGAAATTTGCGTTCAATCTATAAATACCTACCGAGGAACAAATAAGGAAAACACAGCAGTTTGCCTAACCACATAGTTTACTGTTAGAAGTCCATCTGGCCAATGTTATGTCACTTAACTGCTTGTGTTATGCAACTTGTTATGTTCCTATTGTATGCACAAGTGTTGGTGACAGGATGATTGCTGGGCTCATTATTGTGTCAGGGGATTCTATAACTGATAACATAGAGACTAAAAGATAAACATAAACTTACTTTACGAATTAACAAGGCGAATTTATAAACGAAAAGCGACATGAAAGCGATGAATACCATGACAAGCAGTGTACGGTCACAGCCAACTAAAGTTTTCTGTGCTTCGGGAAAATTACATACGACCTGTTAAGTTGTTCGTACTTCCCAATGCAAAGCTCGGCCCCCAATCATTATAAGCTATTCTCCAGCGCATCACTGACAATGCAGTATTCCTTGTCTTGTGTTTGCTAATCCACTGTGGACAGATTGATTTGATATTATACACGAGGAATCGTCTTCTTGCTTAAATGTATCTAAAGTTCAGCAACATTAATTTCTAATTGGATACATCATTTCAAAACTATTGCGTAATAAAATACTCGGTAGAGCTTGATAAAGGAATAAGGGTGGACAAAATAGTTTACTAGAAGGTTTGCTATTCATACTACCGTACTTGATCTGTCTTATACATCTCTAATTCGCTAGGGAAATTTTAAGAACAGTTCTTAATTATTTCTAATTTGATTTGGACGATTGTGATATTAAATAAATATCCTCAATAATTAGTTGTGCAAAGGTTTCCATTGTCAATACCATGCTGAAGGGCACATTCCACCCTCAAAGATGGTTTTTTCCTTAAAAAAAAACTCGTAAATAAATTTAAATTCAAAATTGTTTGTTGATAGTTGGTTCAATAAATCATAGTTATAGAGCATTACCATACGTTATGATCTTCCGACCCAAATTGTTAAAGGAAACACAAAATGTTCACTACTCATAAACTACTCCGCAAACGGTTTCGAGCAACAGTTCCAGTTGAATTGAATATTTGTTAAATAAAAAATAATTGATTAATTAAAATTTGTCCAACAAATGAGTAAGTATATATGGTTTCTATGACACCGTTTATTTTGACAAACTCTTTCCATAAAGCCTTTGAAGATTCTTCAAAAGCGTTATAATACTTTTTATTGATGTTTTGTTGCCTATCCCAATTATAATAATAATTAAACATCTCTGTGAGATGGAAATTATAAATGAAAAACCAAAATACCTCTCGTAGGTGGAGAGAATGGTGTAATTTGATGGTTTAATGTTGGATTGAGCAAGAGAGGAGGGATTCAGATACTGGCATTTAGTTTATGAAAATATTACAGTTTATCTTATAATTACACATAATCCCTTTATATGTCTGCAGTAATTAAACATTTTTAGTTCAACTCAGTATTACGTTTTACATCTCTCAGGGCAAAATGTAACCACTTTTACGTTACATTTTTGGATAATTGAACGAAGTGAAATTTATCCTTATACACAAATTTACTGTTTAGACTGGTAAGAGAATCAACTCAACTGGCGTGTCTGTGACCAAAATAACTCGAGAACGCCCCCACAGTTAAACTTAAAAATGTCCAGATAAACTGAACAGGTCAAAATCTCGGTCAAGTTCGATATTCAGATAATTTCGTTCAGTATTATTAAAACTATCTTAAAACCAAATTTATTTTTTTCTCCATAAGAATAACATTGGAAGCCATTTTAGTGGTACTTGAATCGTTAAAATGTAGCCGACGTCTATGTTTCAACAACAGAGTAACAATAGTTAGTTTACTAGAGTATACTTTGTTATACTGGATAACAAAATGTTCTTTACCAACAAAAAAACACACAAGAGAGATAAATCGAAGTACATTTTTAAGTTGTGAGCATATTTATTATTTTATAAAATTATTAAGTGTACTTTAAAAAAAAAATACATACAGTTAATATTCCCTTAGTATGTCTACTCTGTGTAAATATCGTCAGTCCTCGGAGGCGACGTTTGTAACAGTGGCAGACGACGCGTGTGTCAGTCGAAAAACTCAAAATAACTTTTCAAAATAAATGACTGTAGATAATAAGATATTAATTTAACTTCTAAATTAGCTTGTTCTATTACATTGTCTTAGACAATTGGTAATATTGTGATTGTCATGCGTAAAAAGTATACAAAGCCTCAATTTGTCTGGGAAACTTTGATGAAGTTAGTCATAGTAAGCGAACAACCTTACAATTTATTTTTTAGGACAATTATCTGATAGATCATACTATTACTAAATTAATAATAACAATTGTCTACATTACCTAAAATACATTACCAGTAATGTAGTAGGTAACCACAATAAAAGCTATGGATTATTCTAACCAAACAGCCTTTTTCGGAAGGTTATCTTGAATGATTTGACATAGCCTAGGGTTGGATTACAGTAAGAGTAAGCCGACATTAAACTGGTAATACAACTGTTGTAAGATACTTTAAACACATTACCAGGAATGTTATAGCGAACCAAAACAAAAGCTTTAAACTACTCCAACCAAACTAAGCCTTTTATACAGGTTATCTGGCATGATTTGACATATCCTAGGTTTGGATTATAGTGAGCTGTTTTCATCATAAACTTGGACCTATAGCTATAAAATGTAGGCATATACACTTAGGATACTTGCCATTTTAGAAGTTTCATGTACGGACTTGGACCAACCCAACTTTATAGCATTTAATTTCATGATAGCCTAGGCTATTGAAAATATATATTGAAATCTCATTTTTTCATCTAAATAACTGGACCTGACGACTTATATTTAATCCTTAAGGATATTTTGACTTGGCCTATAGAAATTGTTAACAGTTCATTTAGGAAACTCGCTGTTCTCTTAAAAGTTAAATTAACTACACTGCTAAAGTCACTGCTTAGCTCAAAATACTCTGTTCTAAGATAACACACCCATGAACACGCTTAAGGGGTATGTATTTCCCCTTAAATACGATTTACATAGAAATGATCAATATTTATTTTACTATGTTGAATATTAGATTGTTTTAAGAATATTTGTTTCTTATAAATAAAAAAAAATTTTACGAAGTTTGACTGCTGACTGTCTCTGTACAGGCCTAGTTGTCAAACAATAATATAAGTAGATTAATTCCCCTCCCCCACAAAAAATGCATATATGTAAAGGCTCTATCCTCGTATACATAAGGTGTGATATAAACTTAAAGTAATATAAAATAAAGTAAAGTAATAATTAAATTGTAAAATATAATATCATCGTTTGGTAAAAAAAGTATTGTCGTACCGTTTGCATTGAATACAGTGATTTTCTCTGCCAAAGTGATATGGTGTAAAGCTAATTAAATACAACTTAAGTAGAGGCAAACTAGGAAAGAGGGGCCGTAATCGGCACTTTTTCCTATGTTATTCTTATGGGGATCAGTTTTTGCACACTTGCCCGTTCCTACCCTACACAAATTTCCTTTTTGGCCTATACTAGTACCCGACCCTGGCCTATATTAAATACATTTTCTACCTGATAAAACAACAAAATTATAAGTATTCCATATGAAAATTTGAAGTTGCCCACAATTGGGTAAATAGCTGGTGATTTTTTAAATTGGATAACTCCTCAAAATGCTTTATACTACCCCAATAAGAAGTTCGCTGTCAGATGTATATTAAACGTCAGCTACTGGTTCACTTTATATGATACACCGTCATATATTCTATATATTAATATACTGGGAGTTTTTTCTTCACAGTCATAACTCGATAACGTTGGACGGATTTTAAACGTTTGAGGTGTCAAATTAAAGGTATTTGTACGTAGATTCGGCAATATGTAACAACATTTTAAGAAAGAGCATGACTTAAATATAGTAAAGCGCTGAATTTTAAAACAGTTGCGCTAAATAAACTACGTATTGGTTGAAAGTACGTTATCCACATTATTCTCAGATTTAAAATTCTGTTTTAATATCAGATGTTTTGTTATGTTTGATTACAACTGAAGTAACTTGCTCGGATTCGAGCAACAGGACAACTAGTAATAATTAAACCATTTAAATCCCAGATGTCTCATGGTAAACTACGTTTTTGTATGAGTTAGGTTATGGCGAAGTTCACCGACGATGTCCAGCGTTAAAAACTCATCTTCTAATAAAAATGAAACCCTATTTCCCTTGGTCACGCCATAAGTTGAGAATGAGTGTACCAAATTGAATAGTTTTTGTTTTGTTGTGTTTGTTAATGTCAGGAAAAGTTTTTTTTATTTTTTTTAATCCGACCTAAGGGCTCCGTCCCAATGGCCTTCAAAGTTCCCATTGATTTGATCAAAGTTCAGTTAGTTACACCAAACAGCTGTTAACAAGGATTATATCTAACATACTTGACAGGCTTAAACATGTTCATTATAACAAATATACTTGAATGGCAGCTCAAATTCTTTTTTCTATGCCGAAGTTAGCACTATATAAAAATAGGAGAGTGAGTGAAGCTAACGAGTATTTGACTTAAAAGAAATTCAATGACATAAGGACAGCACAACGACTGTCGGGCCAGCTAGTTCCCATATAAAAGAGAGAGAGATGTGTCCTTGTTCCCATCATGTCCACGAAAAAAGCCTGAAGATCGTTATGCAGAAAATGTGCGATTGCACTGTGTGGGAGTTATTGTCCAACAACGGTTCTTCTTTAAAAGTTCGTAATATTGACTTTGACGCAATTGCGACATTGATTTTGATTATTTCTGTTGCAACTATGGTTCCTGGAGGTCGAGGTTCAACCGATAGCACTTCAAACAGTGTCAAAAGTTGAGGAAAGAACATTCATCACATGGTAAAATATTAGGATATAAAGAATTAATAATGACGAATGATAAATATAAAATGCGTCGAAATGACAGATTGCTTTTTTATCCATTTTATTAAGTGGAAAGTAAGGAAGGAAGTGGAAAGTAAGCTTGTGGTGACTCCATCCCTTAGAATACTGGAGTAGAAAAAACATATCCAATGACAATGTATTAGTAATACTGGAGGGTAGAAAGAATTTCTGCTGACATAATCTTAGAAATACTGGAGTGGAGGAAGCATATCCATTAACACTATCTTAGAAATACTGGAGTGGAGGCAGCATATCTATTGACACAAACTTAGTAATACTAGAGTAAAGGAACCAAATCTATTGACACTATCTTAGTAATACTAGAGTGGAGAAAGCATATCCATTAACACTATCTAAGTAATCCTGAAGTGGAGGAACCATATCTATTGACACTATCTTAATAATACTGGAGTGGAGGAATTATATATGTTGACACTATCTTAATAATACTGGAGTGGGGGAAGCATATCTATTGACACTATCTTAGGAATACTGGAGTGGAGGAAGCATTTCTATTGACAAAATCTTAGTAATACTAGAGTGGAGGAACTAAATCTATTGACACTATTTTATTAATACTGAAGTGGCAGAAGCATATCCATTAACACTATCTTAGTAATCCTGAAGTGGAGGAACCATATCTATTGACACTATCTTAGTAATACTAGAGTGTAGGAACAATATCTATTGACACTATATTAGTAATACTAGAGTGGAGAAACCAATTCTATTGACACTATTTTATTAATACTAAAGTGTAGAAACCTATTGACACTATTTTAGTAATATTGGAGTGGAGGAAAGCAATGGATCTATTGACACTATCTTAGTAATACTAGAGTGTAGGAACCATATCTATTGACACTATTTTAGTAATACTGGAGTTCAGGAGAGCAATGGGTCTATTGACACTCTCTTAGTAATACTAGGGTCTAGGAACCATATCTATTGACACTATCTTAGTAATACTAGAGCGGAGAAACCATACCTATTGACACTATTTTATAAATACTGGAGTGGACCCAGCAATGGATCTATTGACACTATCTTAGTAGTACTAGAGTGGAGGAACCATATCCATTGACACTATTTTAGTAATACGGGAGTGAAGGAAAGCAATGGGTCTATTGACACTATCTTAGTAATACTAGAATGTAGGAACCATATCTATTGACACTATCTTAGTAATACTGGAATGTAGGAACCATATCTATTTACACTATTTTAGTAATACTGGAATGCAGGAAAGCAATGGCTCTATTGACACTATCTTAGTAATACTAGAATGTAGGAACCATATCTATTGACACTATCTTAGTAATACTAGAATGTAGGAACCATATCTATTGCCACTATTTTAGTAATACTGGAGTGGAGGAAAGCAATGACTCTATTGACACTATCTTAGTAATACTAGAGTGTATATATCTATTGACACTATCTTAGTGGTACTAGAGTGTAGGAACCATATCTATTGACCCTATTTTATTAATACTGGAGTGGAGGAAAGCAGTGGATCTATTGACACTATCTTAGTAATACTAGAGTGTTGGAAGCATATCTGCTGACATTATCTTAGTTATACTGGAGGAAACATATCCATGTGCACTATCTCCACCATAAGGGTTATAACCTGACCCCCGTCAAGATAAGTGATATTTAAATAATGTTTAATTTTAAATACATTAAAATAATTTTTTTTATTAATATTATGTCATGCTTAAAAAGTTAATAATGTTTTCTTGGTTTACAGACTGGTCTCATCTTTGCAAATAAAATACTTTACCAATTATTAGTGAATTTCCTTTGGAAAGTGAACTATTAGCATGACCTGCACGGTGAAACTTAAGCCCGGGACCACCATAGAAGTTCCTAACGGGACCCCCTGAACACGTTTTGGGGGGTCGTTCAAAATTGTATATATATATATATAGACATATATATATATATATATATGTCTGTGTTTGCACTCTAGCGGTCGCATTTTTTGTCCGATTTACTTCAAATTTGGTAGGGACGTTACTTTCTATAACCTGTTGGACAAGTTCGTTGGGCAAAACAATCGGAAAACTCTAAACCCATTTTTTGGGGATTAATCTTTCAAATTTTGAGTTTTTGGGCCCAAAAAGGGTCAGAAAAGCTCCAGATGTAAAATTAATGCATGTTAAAAGATGTTAATTAGAAAGGCGAAAGTTTTAAGCCCTCTCCCTTCATTCTAGCATAAATATTTACCGAGTTATTAAAGAAAATGTGTATCGGGTATACACAGTACGTTGTCTTATGGGGGTTTTACACTAGAAAAGCCTGTTATTCCTTTGTTAGAGTACTTTAATTATCCCCAGCAACCTCACGCCTACTTTCAAGCCTGTCTGGACCTTCTCCTAAACTTATAATGCGTAAAATTGTATTCCCAGCTTTGCAAGTAAATGAAACCAGGAGTATCAGAACAGCCAAAAAAACAATGTTTTCAGATTTCAATAAAAATTGGACAAATGGATGTTTTTACACTGATTTTGAGTTTTACAAGTTTTTATGTGGAAATTCACTTCCCTCACGTCAGCGTGCTGCGTGCGAACTCGTTTTACATTTATTGAGTGATATATCCATACATATAATTGAGCCCAAACATTTAACTAATATTTAACCAACTAAATAACATATTTGGGAAATTAATTACAACATTTTTACATTACGTATTTTAGATGATTGGTACGAAAAAAATACATATATTTCTGGCTAGACGCAGTTTTTTGTGTCCCAGCTTGTGAGCTTTATAGGATTGTACAGCCCTCTGACGGCGCGGAAGCCACCTTAGTCCAGTGGTGACCATTTGAATCTTCTGGTGTTGTGCCTGCGCATTGCAACCGAACCGAATCCATCCCATTGCCTATTGGCTGTAAGATCGCATAGCAGTCTTCGCTCTTAACGCAGTTTTTCATTACCCCTCCATACTCACAAGTCCAGCCCCAGGCTCTCTGAAATGCTGGAAACCAAACAGATATCTGTAGTGAAGTGATGACGTGAGCATTAGTATGGGGACGGGATATTACAGGGATCACCTCATTCAGTCTAGCCAGCTGACTGTGAGGGAACTTCTATGACACTTCTCTATAAGCTGTATATATATTTACCTCCAAAACATCAAACCATTACAAGTTCAAATTCTTTCCATTTATGAAAACGAAAAACAAATAATGGAGATGCTCAGGTGGCCAAACCGGGCCTGGAACACTCAATGTTGAAATGCCTTCGACGGAACTTTTCTTCTGGAACAAAAACAAACGAACCGCTACAAGAGATTTTGTGAAACACGGTGTGAGTAGATATCTCTTAGTAGAGTCATTGCAATTCAATTAACTGGCTTAGAGGTTATCATGCCCACCTCGTAATCCGAGGTTCGCCAGATCGAACCTGATCAAAATCGCAAAATGTAGAGAAGGTTCGAGACTGGACCTAGCTGCCATTTGTCATTGTGCTATTAGTTACTGATGCTTTCAAAGGACAGGTCAACCTTAGATGGTAACGAGACCAGGGTTTAGACCGTTCCACTTCAAAACGTAAAAAATGCCACTGGCGTAGATACACGACAACAAAACAAATATATATAGAAATCTGCATTCAATCTATGAATACTTACCGAGGAAAAAGTAAATAAAACAATACAGTAGTTTGCCTAGCCACATGGTTTACTGTTAGAAGTTAATCTGACCAATGGTATGTCACTCAAATGCTTGTTTTATGCAACTTGTTATGTTCCTCTTGTATGCACAAGTGTTGCTGACAGGATAATTGCTGGGCTCATTATTGTGTCATGGGATTCAAGAACAGATAACATAGAGACTAAAAGATAACTTAAACTTACTTTATGAATTAACAAGGTGAATTTATAAGTGCAAAGTGACCAAGAAAGCGATGAATACCATGACAAGCAGTGTACGGTCACGGACAACTTAAGTTTTATGTGCTTCGGGAAAATTAAATACGTCCTGTTAAGTTGTTCGTACTTCCCAATGCAAAGCTCGGCCCCCAATCTTTCATCAGCTATTCTACAGCGCATCACTGATGATGCAGTATTCCTTCTCTTGTGTTTGCCAATCCGCCGTGGACAGGTCAATTGATATTATACACGAGGCATAGATATTATAATCGTCTATTGGCTGAAATCTATCTAAATTTCAGTAAGATCTAATTTCTAATTGGATTTCGCCTTTCAAACCCATTGCATATTAAAATACTCGGTAGTGCTTGGTTAAGAAATAAGAGTGTATAAAATAGCTTACCAGAAGGATTAATTTACTTTCTATCAGTAGTAAGGCCGCGCGCTATGGCCCCAACATGGGGTCTTATGAGAATAGAATAACATGGGCTATTATGGAGAATAGATTAACATGGACTCTTATGGAGAATAGAATAACATGGGTTCTTTTGAGGAATGGTATTAGGGTGTAATAACTACCCTCTGTCTTTCTTTTGCTACCCTCTGTGGTTGATTATCTAACCCTCTGTGGTTAACTAGCTGACCCTCTGTGTTTAATTATCTACCATTTTTGGTAATTATTTAACCCTCGCGTCCTTCTGTCTCCTTCACTTCCTTCTGTGTATCTATCTACAGCTCCTGTTCTCTCAGCGTGCTGTAGCTGGCGGGTGTAACGTGAACATTTTAAGTAACCCTATTGACTGGTACGTTAATTTAGTTCTGCTCAAGGGTTGACACACCCACTAAAATTTCGCACTACTATTGCCAGTAGTGTGGGTTTGCGGGTTTTGCGCCGGAAGTGACGTCACATCCGGTCAGTGACCGGATGCGCTGAGTGAATAAATACGTCATCTGAGGCTGAGCCAGTGACGTAGGCGGTTTCGTGACGTAATGAGGGAAAGTTCAAAGTTCAAGGTCACGGGGAGGGTGTTTTAAAAAAGTACTACCTCGCACGCGTAAAATTCGATTGTGATTCGATAGTTAATCGTTAAAAAATATCGAATGAAAACAATCGAATGGACCAATCGAATGATACGAGTGCGAGGTAGTACTATTACAAATATTATTTTATTTTATTTACAATAATTCATGTCTACAATAGTTCCCCGTTGTTCGTTGTCATCGATGTTGTTGATCCGGACGAGTTGCGGTCATCACTTCGCTTTCTGATGAAAGACGGTAGATACTTCGATCCCTGCGCAGAGTCCATGTTGTTTTTTGATGCGTAAAGTTCCAAAGATAAATCGTAACCGGACGCAATGAGAAGTCTTAACTCTTCATTAAAAACTTCGAGGTCTTGGAAAGTCGCCAGATGAATAGAGTCTTAATGAATACACCTAATTTTGATGGACATTTCAACAGAGAGCTCGATGTACACTGGTCAAGAGCTGGAGGTGTACTGACTATTCGCTAGCTAGCGTTTTGGTATCAAACAAAATGGTGGGGGTAAAAGTGTGGTGGGGCGGAGCAGATGGTGGACGGCAGATGGCAGTTGGCAGCTGGTTCGAGGCAGATGGTTGCTAATACATTCGCCGCCACAGTAATGCAATCCGTCGGCGTAATTCTTGTAATTTATCTTGTCGGTTCATTTGATACGTTTTACATCTACATATGCAATAGCTGAAACACCTGCACTTACAACAAGCTTTCCCGTCAACTTGATCGCCTGGTATTTTAAAACATTGTAACTCGCAACAATATGTATTCAAATTGTTATCGAATGATAAATTGTTCATCGGTGGCACCGACATGTTAGCTGCAGCGTGTGTTAGACAAGACTGAGACTAACTTCACTGCTCCCCTCTCTTTTATACCTCTTCATAAGTTAACCCTGAATGAAAGTTCAAGGTCATCCGTTTGAATTTAAAAAAAAGCAACACAGCAGTATATAAAATAATATACTGCTGTGTTGCTGTTTTTCTTTTTTTCTTTTTTTCTTTTTTTCTTTTCTTTATTAAACAAACATCTTACAATACAATAAGCTTAAGTCTAACATTAATGACTAGAAATACAAACAGAGAAATACAAACAGAGACATTATGTACAAGGATGCGTGATGTGCAGAGTGAGTTCCGTCGAGTTGTTGCCGCTTACACCGTGTGATACCAAATACAACGTCCCCGGTTGAATATCTCGCAAATCTTCATTTTGTAGCAGTTGAACAAATCGTTTTGGAAGAAATACTTGAAACTTCGGCTCATCTTCTGGAGTGAAAGGTCCTTCGCTCAATGAAACTAGAATTGCTTCTCCTTGTGTGGTTTCCACTTTCTTGATGTTATGAATAATGTAGTGTTTTTGTTCTTTTAGTTCTGAACACTTTTTAGTTAGCAGAAGGTCGGATTTTGAATGAGTGTTGAATTGATCAACCAGTGTTTGTAGAAACTGTTATGATGCCATCTTCGTCAGTGGTGGTTGTGGTGTCTTCTGTGATGTTGCCTCTTCGGAGTCTCGAATAATACTCGTGCTGGAGCGGTGCTGTCTCCTCGTATTTATAGGCCCCGCTACCCCCACCACATTTCTGTTCTCCACTACCCCCACCACATTCCTGCGTTTGTTTCAAGTAAGCAGCCAAACGATATGCGTTGTACAATGCACAGTTTGTTTGGCCGTGTTTAAGATCTTTTGCAGCGACACAAATATTACCGAGATTAATGTTAAAGTCCTTACTGATAGTTATATCGAAAACATCACCGTGCGTGTACTTTTGTATCCAGTTATTTTTTTCTAATCCTCTTGTGTATATATGTGAATATTGTTTGCAAAAGTTAAACATAATACTGTGCAGATTACTGTAGCTTATAAATCCTTCATACCAATGTATGTGATGAAAGTAGTTTGTTATCCATTTGTTTGTACTTTTTGCTTTGGTGTTAAGTTTGTTAAAAGAAAAAGGAGCTTCAAACGTGAATGGGTAGGCTACAAATGTAAGCAAGTCTAAAATTACTAATTCCATGATAATAAACCTATCATCATTATTTCGAAATGCTTGAAATTCTATTACACAAGGCTTTACACTCACTTCTTCATCCCCTCCGCTCATCATGGCACCTAGCGATCAACTAAACTGTTTTCCACACCACGGTAGGTTAAATACCAGGCCGTACAGTTGCAGGCGCGTTGGTGTATATTTAACGTGGGCACCGTCCCCAATAGGCCTACCTCACGTGTGTTCTTCTTTACTAAGTCAAACTTTAGTCTTTTTTAACTTCTTCTTCTTGTGTTTCGTTTTCTTCTTCTTCTTGTTTCTCCGTTTCTTCTTCCTGTGTTGTTTCTTCTGTAGCTTCTGTAGCGATTTCTACAAGTGGTTCAAAATCCTTTAACTTTCTCCACATGCAAACTTCATGAGGTATTCTATTAAAAAATAGATGTATCCACAGGTCCGTACACGATGGTGCTATCAGGTTGTTTTTCCAAAGTATCGACCAAATATTCTTTAATAATAGCGCTTGCAAATACCAACTGTCTCATGTACCTTGTAATAGGTTCTGTTGCGTAGTTTAAAACGTAGAATTCTTCACGTGACAGTAGAATCTTATTTTCATGTTGAGTCAAGTCTCTAATTCGCACTTGTAGTTGTCCGCGATGTTTAACAATATCGATTTCATTGTCACAATCCAAAAGTCGAATATGTGTTTTCCTTCCAAACATGTTAGTTAAATAACATTCTATTAAATGTACATGTTTCAAAAATGACTCCCAAGCATTTTGCGAAAATAAAACCTTTTTTGTTCCATGGTGTAGTATTACTGTAGGGGAATAATCCAATGACTTCATCAATCCAACTGATACACTTTTACTGATGCATGCTGAGATGGGGTAAAAGATTCGCAAAAAAACTTCAGTTAAAATGTGAGGAGGAATATTTTCTTCAACTTTCTTCTTCCTCTTTGGTACTACCTTTGATGGGTCTGCATTACTTTCCTCCTCTCTATCTCTTTTACCAAACTTTAAAAATGCAGTTATTTCCTTGATGATTTCTGCTTCACTAGTATTATCACGTTCCAATAACGGTGCTATCTCTGCATCACCTTGTACAACAGATGGAGAATTCATTTTGTAGAAGATGTTACCCATGCGACGATAGACGATCAACTGAAGACCTGCATTGTTGCTCCGCTATTTATAGGTTAGCGACAGTGGCGATGCCGGTGGTGGTACAACGTTTTACAATACTGTCTTTACAATACCGGTCAACGGTGTGTATGTAACAATTTTATCGTGCAAAATTAAACAATACGCAGATGTATTTGCAGGTACGTTTTCTTGAAATTCCGTTTCTATTTTTATATCAACACTAGACGATTTTACAGATTCATTTTGTTTGGAACAATCAATTACAACAATCGGAGCTTTCGATTCAAACTGTACGGGAGATAGTAGAGGTGTATTTGTTTTGCCGTAATATGAATTTTGGAACCTAGCGTACATATCGTATAAAACACTGTACCTTTTTTTATCAAAAGAAATATTAAAGTTGTCGTAGGGAAAGAATTGTGAATTCAGGAACACTTTACAGTTTGTTAATTTACAATGGTCAAATTCACCAGCATTTTCAGTTATTATACTTTTCTTCTTCGTTTGTAATCCAAATATTACATATCTCGCTTTTTCCAAATGAGTAGAAGTTTTTACAGTCCATGTATGCCGTTGTGTTGTAGGTAAAACGGGGTATTCATGAAACTCCCAGCTTCTGAATGGCATTACAATGTCTCGATCTGATTTTAACTTTCTTAGTAATGTAATCCTGTGTTCATCATTTAGTCGCACATGTGGTACTCTCCAAACAATCTTGTCTAATGTTAATTTCCAGTCTAAATTGGCATCAGTTGTTCCAGCAGCTGCTTTAATAATATCATAATCGTTTGATGATCTTAATAAAACTAGTTCTTGTTTTACATTTATTATTATTCTTCTGTAGTCTTCAGCAAATCCTAGGAGTAATCTTAAAGGTACGTAGAAATCAAAGTTTCCCGAAGAGTCAGGAGCGATTGTACTTTTGTCTGGTGCGACCCATCCTGCAACAGCTAACAGATTCTTCTCATTTGGTGTTAAAGACGCTTGTTTGGAGCTGGATGTTTTTGGGAAAGATAAGAAAGATAGGCGAAGGACCAATGTGAAGAGCAAAAAACGAATGATAGTAATGGACAAATTATAACATATAACAAACATTTATTTTACATAAAGTAATAAATAAGTAAGGACTGACAGGCTGGTTATTGACATAGAAAAGGGAAACATGTTATGTATTGTAGTTCATAATTTGTACTAATTGTTTTAAGACACTGATCACCAATATTAGGATATTTATAATTAAACAAAATGAAAATAAAATGTTCAAAAGAAGTTTATATTAATTAATTATCCACTCACCAAATTGGGTGAAAGTTCTGACCTTTAAGTCACTACTTTGGATGAGGCATGTGGAGATCAAATGAGTCAGGAGATGAGATGAGAAGGTCTTGAAGATCTAGACGTTCTAGACGTTCCAGAAGTTCTAGAGGATCTAGAAGGTCTAGAAGATCTGAAGGGTCCAGGGTTATAGATGATATCACTCACTTTATTACAGGTACATATACATAGTTTGGGGTTTTAACCAGCGTGTCGTGGAAAAAACAATTAACATGATAGAAATACATAAATTATCATGTTGATAATTGACAAAAAGGGGAAATAAAATGAGAAGAGGATGAAATGTTAACAAAAACTAAACTGGGAGTGGTTATTTGCTGGTCTGAAGTGAGAAGAGGGTTTGTTATTATAAAATAGGTAACAATGAAAATGTAAACAAAAGATATCAGGTGAGAATAAAAGTATAGGAAAAGACAAGTATTTAAAATCAAATTAAAATAAAAACATATGATTTTAATTGGTTGGGTAAAAATATGATGAACCAGGCTCTTGTTGAGTAGTTGGGAATTAATTATTTTTAAAACCACATTATATAAATCCAGAACATATATAAGTCCTGAACATACCGCCGACCTTGAAGTGTCCACACTTCAACAACATTAAGTATTAGGTAGTGGACAAAGTTTGATGACTGGACGCACAAATGTATTTGTGGAAGTCTTGACTTGAGTTTCTTGGAGAATGACGTCTGTTGCACAAGGGCAAATATTTTGACTTGAGCTTCGTTTAGTTCTTCAGTTTTGAGATATCCATTTTGATGTTGTGAACTACAGCAATTGCGAATGAAGCGCAATACATAAGCCATAATTCGAGTCAATGTTATCCAGGATGAAAACTTGGACAGAAATGACCTTTCTTCTTGTGAAGTAGTTGTTAGTATGGTTAATGAGTTTGGTTTAAGTTCGTGGGTCGAATCTAATGTCACAGATGTAAACTTAGATGTTGGACAATCATTTGATGGGAGCGATAGCCAGGATGGGCCATTCCACCAAAGTTTGTGATCAATCAAATGAGACATGAGTAGGCCTCTGGAGGCACAATCTGCAGGATTATTTCCGGAAGAGATATGTCTCCATGACTCAGTAGGTACCAATTCTTGGGTTTGTGAAACACAGTTAGCTACATAGGTTTTCAACCTGTATGGAGGGGTTTGCAACCATGTGAGAGCTACAGTTGAGTCAGACCATAAATGTATATTATTAGATGTCATTTTATCAGGAAATAAGGATTTGATATGAGACACTAATTGAGCCAATAAATGTGCAGCGCATAATTCAAGGCGAGGTATCGTGACTCGTTTCAAAGGTGCGACACGACTCTTTGCCATTAGTAGTTTTATCGATACGGATTGGTTTAGTTCACATCTTAGATAAGTAACAGCAGCATATCCGACTTCGGATGCATCACAGAACCCATGTAGTTCAATTTTACATGTTGAACATAAGTTTAATGATCGAGGTATTGTAATATTAGATAACAACTTAATATTATCAGTGAATGAGCACCATTGCATCTGAAGATCTGATGGAAGTGGTGAATCCCATGACAGTCCTTTTGTCCAGATCAGTTGCATAAAGCATTTGGCCAGCATTATAAAAGGGACAAGAAATCCACAGGGATCATAAATCTGTGCTATCGTACTGAGTACAGAGCGCTTGGTAGGAGTTTTGTGTGAAGTAAGTGTTTGGAAATCATATGAGAAGGCGTCGGTGACTGGAGACCACTTAAGCCCTAATACTGAAAATTGTGGCGTTTCTGAGTTTTGCAAGAACTTTGGTGTTTCAAGATGTGAATCGGGTAAGTTACTTAAAAGTTTAGGTGAGTTCGAAACCCATTTTCTAAGCTCAAAACAACCTTGATTTAACAAAGAAATAAGTTGGGACTGAAGGGTCAAAGCTTCGTTTTCAGTGTCCGCTCCAGAGATAATATCATCCACATAAGTGTGATTACGCAAGAGATGAGCTGCATGTGGAAATTCATCGCCATGGTCATCAGCAAGTTGGTGCAACGTTCTGATAGCTAAATATGGAGAGCTGTTAATTCCATATGTTACAGTATTGAGTTGGAAAATAGATGGGGATTGGTTTGGATGTGATCACCACAAAATCAATTAAAAAGTTCTATCATCGGGATGAACCGAAATTTGACGGTACATTTGCTTAATATCACAGCAGAATACAATATTGTGTCGACGAAATTGTAAAAGTAGATCACATATATTGTTTTGCAGTTTGGGTCCCGTTAAAAGGATTTCATTAAGCGAGAGTCCAGAACTGGTTTTACAACTTGCATCAAAGACAGTGCGAAGTTTAGTCGTACTACTACTCTCTTTAAGTACTCCATGATGTGGAAGAAAGAAGTGTGGTTGAGATAGGTCAATGTCATTACATTCGGACATGTGGCCTAATGATAAATACTCATCCATGAAATCATGATAAAGTTCTGAAAAGTGAGGATTAGAAGAGAACTTGCGTTCCATGGCAAAGAGACGCAATTCAGCGAGGTTTTTTGATTCACCAAAGACAGAGTTTGAATCTTTGAAGGGTAGACGAACTACATATCGTCCGTTGGCATCACGAGTGTGATTTTCCATAAAGTGTTTGTCACACTGGATTTCTTCTTGAGTTTTAATGGAAGAAACAGGAGGTTCTTCTTGGGACCAAAAACGTTGAATTGATGAATGCAAATCAGAATTACTAATGGAGTGTAAACAAACATTGAGAGTTGAACTTGGTATGACATTGGATATAGAAGGATTAGAAGGCAGACAAGGAGTGGTACCCATTATTACATAACCAAAGTGTGTTCCTACAGCATATGGCATATTATGGCCAAGTGAAAATTGTTCTGTTGTAAACAATTGGGGGAAGAGTGCACCTCCGAGTATGACATCGATGCGATTAGGAACATGGAAAGTGGGATCAGCTAGGATAAAAGAGTGAGTTCTTTTCAGTACTTCTGGAGAAAGAGGCATGCGAGGAAGATCAACAGTTAATCTATCGAGGATTAAAGTAGGTTGATCAGCGGCTATTGTTTGACCATTCAGAGTTTTAATGTTAACAAAAATCTGTCCTTTATTGTCTGTCATGTGGTGATCAATTCCACAAAGTTGGATACTAGATTTATGTCGTGGAATGTGTAAAAGATTAGCTGCATGTCCGGTCATTAAGTTACACATACTCCCAGAATCCAGGAGAGCACGAAATACATGCGATTTTCCACCTGGTGCACTAATTTGTACCAATAAAGTGCCTAATACTACGGTGATGTTACTGGATGAAACTTCTAAGTTGTTCTGAGATGTGAGTGTTACAGATGTTTCAGGTTTAACCATAGAGTCCGATTTTATTTGTTTGTTTAATGGTTTAGCATTAGAGTTTGTTACAGTTATGGAACTAGTCACATTGTTAGTATCACTGTTAAAGTGTAGCAACGAATGATGACGTCTACTGTTACAGGATTTGCAACTAAATTGTGATTTACATGATTTGGTGTCATGTGTACCTAAGCATGATACACATTGATGACATTTCTTAACAAGCTGATATCTTTCATGAGGAGACATAGCTTTGAAAACAGAACACAAGTATATTTTATGAGATGACTGATTGCATGCAAAACACGTTACAGGAATGTTTGTATGAACATTTGATTGAGGTGTTACTTGAGTAGCTATCATGCTGACATGGTTACGAGTTTTGTTGTTAACTGTGGGTCTTGGACGAGAGTTAGAAACGTTAATTTCCAGGGATTGCATATTTTGTGACAAAGTCGCGTCCTCGAGTTGCGTACATTCGGTATTAAGGAAATCTAGTATTTCTTTTACTGAGGGTAAAGAATGCTTAGGAGACGAGGAAGATGCGCGAAATGCTTCTAGTTTTCTTCTGAGGTCTACGTCCATTTTACGCAATAATACTACAACAAGAAGGGCATTTGAATCTTGAATTTCACAGTCAAGACCATTTAGTGCTTGAACATTTTCATTGAATATATTTACAAACTTGCGAACACCCTGAATGTGTGAAGATGTTAGTTGAGGTAAGTCAAGCAAATTGTTCAAATGTAGTATTTGAAGCCTACGGTTGTTATGATACCTGTCTCGTAACAAGTTGTAAGCTATCGCATAATTTTGTGGAGTGATACTGAGACTGCGAATCAAAGATAATGGTTCCTTGTCCAGAGCACTGAGGAGGTACTGAAAGCGCATAACATCAGATAAAGAGCTATTGTTATGAATAGTGGTGTCGAAAAGATTGATAAATGACGTCCATGTACTTAGATCGCCTGAGAACTTAGGGAGATCAATTTTTGGCAAACGTACTTGTGAGTGCGCAGAAGCACTTGACGCTTCATCGACACTGTTATTTGGATTAACAGACTGATCTGGTACCGGACATAATGATTCAATATTACAAGAAATATAAATAAATAATTCATTTATGTCATTTTGATCTGTCATTAGTTTGTCAATGTCCAACGTGTTACCACCTATTGCAAGAATACGGTGAAAGTTTGTTTCAAAATCTTCAGTTTTCCGCTTGGTTTCGGACAAGTAAGCATTTAACATTTTTGTCTGAACATTTGTTAGAGGATCTTCTTGAGAGATGATACCGTCTACTGAACCTTTAATGAAGTTACGTCGTGTTTTGGTTACTGCAGTTAACCGCTCATAAGTTTCGATTTTAAAGTCAGTGTTCTTTGGGGGTGCCATTTCTAGAAATCAGTTAGGTAAACACAAAGTAGCAAATGGTTAGTGGTTGCAAAAAGGTTGTGTTACAAATTCTCTTGCTATATTTGGGTTGTATTACAAGAGCTGGTTAAGACACATAGCCTATTATTAGAAGGTAGAAAATTAGTATTAGGATAGTGATTTAACTTCGAATAGAGAACGATATGTCCAAATCGCTATGAACAGAATCCGGTTCGTTAATGGACCAATGTTTGGAGCTGGATGTTTTTGGGAAAGATAAGAAAGATAGGCGAAGGACCAATGTGAAGAGCAAAAAACGAATGATAGTAATGGACAAATTATAACATATAACAAACATTTATTTTACATAAAGTAATAAATAAGTAAGGACTGACAGGCTGGTTATTGACATAGAAAAGGGAAACATGTTATGTATTGTAGTTCATAATTTGTACTAATTGTTTTAAGACACTGATCACCAATATTAGGATATTTATAATTAAACAAAATGAAAATAAAATGTTCAAAAGAAGTTTATATTAATTAATTATCCACTCACCAAATTGGGTGAAAGTTCTGACCTTTAAGTCACTACTTTGGATGAGGCATGTGGAGATCAAATGAGTCAGGAGATGAGATGAGAAGGTCTTGAAGATCTAGACGTTCTAGACGTTCCAGAAGTTCTAGAGGATCTAGAAGGTCTAGAAGATCTGAAGGGTCCAGGGTTATAGATGATATCACTCACTTTATTACAGGTACATATACATAGTTTGGGGTTTTAACCAGCGTGTCGTGGAAAAAACAATTAACATGATAGAAATACATAAATTATCATGTTGATAATTGACAAAAAGGGGAAATAAAATGAGAAGAGGATGAAATGTTAACAAAAACTAAACTGGGAGTGGTTATTTGCTGGTCTGAAGTGAGAAGAGGGTTTTTTATTATAAAATAGGTAACAATGAAAATGTAAACAAAAGATATCAGGTGAGAATAAAAGTATAGGAAAAGACAAGTATTTAAAATCAAATTAAAATAAAAACATATGATTTTAATTGGTTGGGTAAAAATATGATGAACCAGGCTCTTGTTGAGTAGTTGGGAATTAATTATTTTTAAAACCACATTATATAAATCCAGAACATATATAAGTCCTGAACAACGCTAATCCTTTCACTGTACTGGAAATTCCAACCTTTTTTGTTGAATCGACTGTAACTCCTGAAATTTCATATCTAATCTCGTCAAACAAAAATGCCATAGGATTATTTATGAACGGAACAGTGGTTCCAGCAGTACCATCAGTTTTTGTTACTTTTCCTTCAATATATAAATAACTTTCGCATGGAAGAGTATAAATATCTTGTTGTTGTATAGGAATCCTAATTTCATCGTTATTGTTTAATTTGGACGAAGCGTAAGGGTTGTGCGTGTGATATTCCTTTTCCCATAAGGTCTCGTCGAATGTTGGACCCTGCGCTATATCCAGTATATCCATTGTTAATGACCTTTAATCCAATTTCTTCTAGAAAACGAATGTTGTCACTTGTTAATCCTTCTACAGCTGATGAGCTACTGACCTCTTTGCTGGTTGGCTCTCTCTTTTTAAATGATAAACCCCATTGTCTAAGCGGATGATTTTATATGTATTCTTACAGTAATAGCTTCTCCTCTAAAGTCAATAAGGTTTCCGTCTTGATCCACTATGTTCAGCACGATGTCTGAAATGAAACTGGTGTTTAACGGTAGGTACACAAGGTTTTGAGGCTTTTCTACTATCTTGAAACCCAGTGCAACTGATGGGTAGAATGTGTGTAATATATGACGATTCTCTCCATCTCTGTAGGATCCTTGTATAATGTTACATGTAATGTCTATGCTATTAACTTTGATGATCGTCACAGTTTTATTCCCAGAATGAGTTTTATTAGGTTCTAATACTTTTGTTTCCTTAGAAAACCCCAATAAACTACCAATTGAATGTTCTTGACTAAAATCAATATAATACTTAGAAGTAATTTCGGCTTTCATTGTATTGTTATTGCCTTTTATCGTTATATTTTCTTTTCCCATATGTTTTTGTATAACTTCATTTATATTATCAATTTCATAAGCTCCTGTTGGTAAACTGAATTCTTCCAAAGCTGAATACTTTCCTTTATCATCTTTTGTCTTGTAATAATGTATTTTGTTATTAATTCCTTCACTAACGTTTGGAATAGAGTTATATGTTGTTAAATCCAATAATGCGGCTTCCCATAGTCTTCCTTTTTGCAAACGTAGCGCTGGAAACAGAATACTGCGCAAAGTACATGAGTTACCGGTTAATGACACTGTATACGAGGACATCTTAAAGTTGACTAACACTTTTAGCTAAAAAGTCTAAACATAAATGACCGCAAATGGATGTATCATCAGGTTGTTTTCTTGTATGATTGTAAAAAACATTTTCTGCCGCACGAAAGTATCGTTGAAGTTCTTTCGGTGGTGGAAGGTCTCCAAAACTGTCGAAATAATAAATGGTTTTACCAAGTTTCTTGTAACACACGCAATGAGTGCCTAATCCTTCACTATTATCCAAATTTACAATACCAGTTTAATTTGCCACATTTTAACCGGTAATTCATCTTTCATAAATACTCCTCTAAAAAATGGGATTTTCAAACAAGAAGCATATGTAATCAGTTCTTCATTGGTTAATTCTTTGTTTTTAATTATTAATTGCTCTTTCTTATTTAATACACACGATACGGTCTTAGGTATAATCCTCCTCCCTTTTTTATCATTGACCATATTGTTGGTTTCTTTTTAGCTTTACCATTGGTAGATCGACGTTTTCTTCTGATATTACCTCCTTGTTTCTTAGCGGGTTTTTTCCCACGCCTTCTTCTCTTTCCTCCTCCAAACGTAGTTTTTGCTTTCATTGCTGCTGTTACTGCTAAAGACGCTGCTTTTTCACCAATACTTGCGTCACTAGATTTTACTCTTTGCCAAGCTTTCTCAGCAAGTGCTCTATCTGCTATTGATCTATTTTTAGTATCACCAAATTTGGAATAAGCTATATCGTGCTGTTTACAAGCCTGATCGAGCTTATTTATTCCAGGATCTCCTCTAGCAAGACGTTTCTCTAATTTGGTTCCAGGACCACAATATTGATATCCTCTAGGTAAATGTAATTCCACAGGTAATAAATCAATCGTCTTGTTAACCATAGCTCCAACCGGTTTACTCAATAGAGAAAATGCTGTTGATGCTATTCCCCTTCCTCTCTGTAATCTCTCTCGATTATGACTGATGCGTTTAACCCTCGACATGACTATTTATAGCAAAACCTACAATCAGTAGGTGCACTCTATAAATGTTTTACAATGAATGTAATATATGTTTTGGTTTCTTGTATTATATACTGTTTAAAATCCATTTATTATATAGAAATGGATTTATTAATTAAATGTAGACATATTAAATAGAAGTAGTAACAATTGAAATAAGGTGTAATTGAAGATGTTCCAGATGTTTCTCCGCTGATGATGGTATCGTTGTCTTCGGTAAAATGAATAAACTTTAAATAGTTGTCATGTTTCCTTAGAAACTTGCCACTTAATCGTTGGTAATTGAATAACACATCCCAGTCTAGTTTATCTTTAAAATTGTCAATGTAATTCTCAGAGAGATTTTGATATTTACTTATTACTTCCCAACAGTTATTAAAATTTGATGTCATCTCTACGAGGAAGTCTTCTGAAAACTGTTGTCTTTGTAAAATATGGATCCAGTTAACTCTGTGAAAATAAATTCTTAACATAGTCATTGTGAAGAGGTAATGTATGGAAAGTTGTTCCCAATCCATATATCTATCAAACCGTTGAACAAAACCATCTGTCAACACTCCTTGGGGAAATCTCGGCTCTTGAGATATTAAACTCCACGCAGTAATATTGGATTCCATCATCCTCTCTGTATCGTCTCTCGAATATGACTGATGCTTTATCCCTTATCATGGGGGTATTTTAAATTCTTTTTTCTCTTATGTAATCTTCATTGTTTTCTGTTGGTTCATTAATCACATTCACTTTATCCCCCTTTCCTAATGTCTTGACTTTAGAAGGCTCAGACGGTTTATCTCGTTGATTAGGTTTCTCTGGATTGTGTATATTTTTCCAGTCTAAATAATTGTGACTGTCAACATCTGAAACTGCATCTCTTCCTGAATCCCGATGGATATAATGGAATAGAGCTGCACCAAACCTTTCCAAATGTTTTTCATATTCCGTAGTCCATTTCTTGTGTACAATATCAAACATTTTCTTATTTACAGCGTCTCCATCCTGCTCACAATCACCTACATTTGATAAATTTAATTTTTTACATCATAGCTTGTGTCAGTTTCATTCCTTTTGTAAATCGTTAACAATTTTAGAGTAGCTAAATTTACTGCTTCACCATCATAAACGGGATATTGTATATCGCTTAACCTTTTACCGGAAAACCCCCAATGATCTTCGTGTACGGTTGGGGTCCTTTTTCTCATGTACTGTACCGTAACCGCATCAGACGACATAAGCGGATCACCAACATTTTGAATTACTTTTCCTTCAAAATTATAGTTGCCGTCAGGTGTTAACGGAAACCCAGCTCTTTTTTCACTATATCCAGATTTTACTCCAAACTCGGAATACCGTCCAAACTTGTCCACACTCATGATGTAACTGAATCGCTATCGTTTAGGTTCTTATTATATATGTACGTCTACTGAACAATTATTCCTTGTTTTCGCAGTTCATCAACCAAAGCTACCCATTCGTTTTCTAAACCAGTGTGCCCGGCTTCCATAGCTTCATGTAATAACCTCATTCGATCAACTAACTTATTTATATCGTTGTAATATATTATATTAGTTTTATACAAATTTTTCAATAATCCCCTTCCAGATGTGGTAGGATCAGTTGTTTTTCTCTTTTTATGCAAAACATTTAATTCAGCAGAAGATAAAGCTCGTCTTTTAATTTGAGCTTTTTTTTATTTCGAGGGGAAAAGACTAGATATAATACTTGTATATTTTATTGACCGATTTCTATGAATAGGTAGGTCTTTGGAATACTTCTTTCTATGTGCATTTGTATACTCTAATATATTTTTAAACAATTGTAAATCCCTTTTAGTATATTTACCAGGATTATTTTTAAAGATAAGTTCAAACAAACCTTTTGTACCTTTATATTTCTTATCTCCAATAACTATATCATCATTTTCGTGTATATCTAACTTGCTTTCTCCAATCATTAATCCTTTATCCTCTATTCTAGCTCCATAGGTATGAAAATTTCGATTAGCATGTGCGGCGTGTAACATTTTTAACGTATATGTTCTTCCAAGAGTTCCTTTAAACATAATATCCGTGCCTAATTTGCTTAAGTTGGATGGGTTAATATCCTCTTCTTCTGCTTGTATCTTCTACACTTGTATCTTCTGTACTTGTATCTTCTGCAATGTCCTTTTCCTTTAAATCCTCTATATCTCCGCTTTCTTCATACTCGTCGCTTTCTTTAGATGTTTGTAACTGTCCAAAACTTTCATCATTCTGAAATTCTTCTTCATATTTGGAAATTGGTAGCATTTTGTCTCCTTCGAAGCGAATTGAAGGTTTTTCCATATTTTGTGCTAATCGCTTTAAAGGTTCAGTAACAGGTTTGAATGTTGTTTCTAAAAATTGCTCTCTTTCATTTATACCTGATTTTAAAGCTCGTTTTTTTTGTCTAATAGAATCACTAAGTGATTTTATTTCCTTTAATAGCTTTTCCTGGTTAACCATCTTCACACCTTGACGACTTGTACAGTAATACCGCTAATCAGTGTATTAAAACAAATTTATCAAAACCTATTCTATAACGACCATCTTTTATAGCTTGATCTTTCATAATAACCAAAAATCCATACTTTTCCGCCCATGCTTTTCCGCAAAGCTCTTTAAACTTTTCAAATGGCATATCCGCATTCACATGATCGTTATATATATGTTTTAGGTTAGTATCATCTTGTTTGAATACAATTAGAATATTTGCATTATCTCTGATAAGTTGTTTTGGGATTTTGCTATAAGTTTGTCCAATATATATGCTGTCGATGTTATTATGTCTTCCCATGGCAAAGTAGTTTCTAATAGTATCCTGATTTTCACAAGATACATCGTCAAATATAAATACAGAATACGGTTTCGCTTCGTTTGGTTGCATAATGCTATCACTAGCGTTAAATTTGTAAAAATTAACATCAGCCACATCAGATAGGATTTTATCCAGCAATTGATACTTTGGTTGATGTAGAGACTTTGAAAAAATATATAGGTTATTAAACCTTAATCCCTGCGGATTAGTGATCAAATTAAAGACAACATTGGTCTTTCCGCAGTTTGAGGGGCCACTTACTATACATCGAACAGTGTTTGGAAGTAAACTACCGTGTTTACCATTGTTGATTTTAACGTTATCCACAGTTAAATCATCTATGTTATTAATATTGAATCGATCTTTATGGTGAATAATCTCCATCCTGCTCAAAGGTTAACGATGAAATGAGTTGCTTGCATTAAACCAAGTCCTTTATAGGTATCCATGAATCCTCAGTTTTGTTAAACCCTAACCACCGCACTTTAACTGCGTCCTTTTTTCTTTGTAACACTTTTTCAACAAGATATACATCACCTACTGTTGACTTTAACATTTCATGTCCATAAAATGCACCTTGCAACAAATCTCCTTTGTTATCTTTTAGGATATACGTTTCAGGTACAGTCGGTTGCACTTTATACACTGTAAAAACTTCATTCGTCCAATTGGGAAGGTATTTCTTAGTAAACACTCCCTTATATTTACTAATCCGTACTTTCACTTACCATTAAATTTTCTTGGCTGCATTTTTTCTACTTTAGGCTTGTATTTTTCTTTATGCGTTTTAATACATCTTTTGCATTTCTTCTATTTACTTAGTTAGGTTTCATACCAATAGTTCTATGAAACCTGTTGTTATAATCATTTATTAATTGTGGTAAAACATCATACCATACGTAAGAACCTCTTTTTGAAAATTGTTTATACAGTGCTCCTTTTAAGGTTCTATTAAATCTTTCTACAATAGCTGCTTTTTTCTCTGAATTTGTAGAATAATGATTTATTTTATATTTATTCATTAACTGTGCAAAGTTTGTATTAAAGTATTCTGTTCCATCATCAGTTTGTAAATGTTTAATTTTGTTTTTATCTCTTTTTATGGTTATTTCCATGGCTTCTGTTACGCTTTTACCAGTCTTGTCCTTTAGAGGCAAAGCGTCTGCAACTTTTGTAAAACAATTAATAATTGTGAGTATATATTTAAATCCTTTGTTTATTCTGCTATGCGGTCGCATTTCAATTAAATCCGCTTGATATAGATCATTTATCCCTTTTATAACAGTATTTCTTCTTGGAAACTTTATTCTTGCAGGTTTGTGTAGTTCATTAATAATCTTCTCCTTCAGGTCTGACATGATGGTTTCACGAAGGCAGCTGATATGGTATTAAATATTCTTTGGTATAAATCTGCTTATATATATATATATACATATAGTTCAAGGTCATTCAAAACTTGTGTAAAAAAAGGGGAAACACAGCTTAACATTGCTGTGTTTCCCCTTTTTTTACGGAAAGGAAAAGGATAAAGGATCTAGGACGATGAAAAGGTTACTCGTCAATAGGGTTGAGGGAGTAGTGACCGAATGGCAATGTGTTGATTTTGTCTGGAAGGGTTTGTCTTTTGTCGTCATTACAGGATAGCGCCTTTTTAACTTCAGTCACGTTGTACAGCTGATGGTTAAAACTTCTGATGGTGTTGAATTTAGCTGTAATGATGTTATCCTCAAATAAGCATTGCTTGTAGTGTTCAAAATGCACTTTCTTCTTTAAATATAAACTCTTTACACCTTTAGCTTTCTTAATATAGCTATTCTTCTTTTCTTCTTCTTTTTCATTATAGAGTTTCAAAGAATATAGTTTAGACATCAGTGCAACAATCTCTTCAAGTAAAACACCATTAGCCTCATCTTTGAATTTGCCTAGTACTTTTTTGTGTCTGCCATTGTCGTAGTTTGGATGATCTTTTGGATAATCGGAGAAATCAAAGTCGTTCTTGTAAATAAATGTACGTAAATCTTTATACATGTCCGATGTTACTAAGCGATATATGAAAGCGTCAGTGTCCATATATGTAATAGATATATTTTGTGAGAAAAAACGTTTCTCCGTTCTATAAACCTTATAATTATATCACATAAATAAATATAGTTTCCCCCTACTAATATAATTTAGTTTCAGCAAGAGTTTCTAAGAGCAGTGGAATTGCTCTTTGGTTATGAAAACACAATTAATAAATGATCATATTAATTACCCAGAGGCTCCAGAGTGGATCATGTATCAGTGACACTGAATATTAAACAATAATTATTCTAAATTCGGGGTTTTACCTGTACACAGGAGTTCAATTGACAACACTACGTTTGATTAACAAAGTTTAGTATATTTGCCCTACAACCTTTACATTGCTATACCTATAAACTAGTGAATGAGACCTTTTAACATCTGTTTGATTAAACCCCCACTATCCGATATTACAATTTAATATCCTTTCGATTTAATTTATTTTTTTCAGTCTTGACCCTCTCTTGTTTATTTAATTGTTAACAACTGACCGGCTCTACTGCGATAAATAAAAATCAGAAAAAGTTCCTAAACCTTAGTGGTAATTTGCCCTAATCAAAATAGTATTAGTTGAGGCTCATGGTCGGCGCTGTACTTAGCTCTGGCCAGAACTATGTTGTGCAAAAACCCACTATGCTAATCCTCAGAGGCTATGTACCAATTGTTGTGAATTAGCACTCTGTCCTATGCATCAAATGGGGATCAGTATATTTATTTCAATTTATTTAATTGGGGACAGACGTTAACACCTGGCTCGACCAAACATTCTCATCTTTTATGAGCCTATATGAATTGCAACATAATTTAAATTATTCACTTAATTTATCACCACCAAGGCAGTTTATTTTGTTATTAAACTTTAGCTGATTTCCTATCGCAGAGCCCAAAATATGTCTATTTATGATTGCTGAATTTAATGGGAGCAAGACTGCGCTACACAAAATTCTAATTAAATTCTCCAAATATTATGCCCAGATTATGAGCGTATGGCAACAAATCCTTCTAAAAATATACTGACAGTCGTACGAACTTAGTTCATCATTTCATTTCGGACATAAAGACATTTTGCAATACTAAATCTAACTAGATGTACAATTTTTATATAAATTTACAAAATACTATACAAAATGCACAGATTTACTGTATCAAACAATTTGTTACTTAATATTGTATTTTTATTGCCACGTGGTATCACTCACCAGAAGCAATAGCAAAGTTCTGATTATGAAACTAATTATTTAAATATATATTTTACTTCTCAGGTACATAGTCAACTTGCAATTCATTGGGATGGCACGATACAGTACAAACATATTAAATATAAGATATACAATTCAAACACTTACCAAGACACGATACACAACAGGTTACAACAAACATAAAACACCTAACTCTCGAAAATTTACACCGTTTATCGACGAATTTTACCTACATATCGGTCGAGGGTGCCCCGATTTTACTTTTTACAACGAAATTCAAAAGCCAAGGAATTGAATTCAAAGCGCGAGAACTTGGTTTAGACTCGGCGGACTGGATTCGTCGTGGTCGCGACACGTTTTGAACAAGTCAGGTTCGATTATTTTAATCTCACTTTAAACAAATAATTCCGTGAAGCTACACACTAATTATGTTATCACGACGATAATGTACGGATTCGCCTACACGGATTCTTCCCCACGACTGAGTCCTCCTCAATTTCTAATGCTCAAATTTGCCTTAGACACCCTCCGTGACCGGTTAACCCCAATAAGTCTGCAGCAAGAGTGAGCTGGGATTTGCCCGCGTCCCCCCACTCCTCGGCAGGACGGACGTTCCTTATCTTTCTACAATCAGTTTAAGTCTGATAACATGGTCCAGTCTTTTTACCTCATCACAATTTTCTCTTCCGTAGAACGCCACCATTTTGTTGTAGTGAAAATCGTACATGTGTGTTTTTGAGATGTCCAAAATTGACATGCCTATATACAAAGGACGATCCATCTTCACACTCGTCTTCTTCATGGACACTGCTACAAGTTTTTCATTAATAATTATAGATGTTCCAAAATTTGGCTGCTGTACTAGTTTCTGTAATTTTTTTGCGTCGGTAACAAGTTTAACATTTTTATGTCTTCTTTTGTTTTCCAATGTTTTTCCAAATATCGCATTATTCATTAATTTAAAGAAATCTTTTTGAAAGTCTGATGTAGCTGCTGCTCTTCTGATGGTATTTGAATCAATGTAGGGTTTCAACCAGCATGATTGAGAAAATTCCAAAACTCTATTAATTTTTGTTAGACGTAGTCCTAATTCGATAGCTTGTTGAACCACCCAAAAGTGAGCCACGTAGCGTTGTTTATTATTTAATGTCATCATTAATTTGGGGTGTTTTCCAATTGGTGAAATTTCTGTTTTAGCAAGAAGTGGAAGGTCATAATGAAGATCATGTAAATTTTCTGGGTATTCAAAATCGCAATCCAAAATATATCCAGTGTCACCATGTTTCTGAATTTGTAAAATATCGCCAATAGAGTCGGGATTAATCCATTTAAAGTTATCAAAAGGAAGGGGGTTTGACATTGCCCATCCGTACAGGTTATTTGCATCGAAATATCCTAAATAGGTTGACAGTTTGGTTTCATCGTAATCGGGTAGGTATTTGTTGTTGGCTTTGACACTTTGGGTCAATCCGCCTCTTACTCCAGCTTCAACCATTAAAACCATGTTAATGTCTGTTAAAAGTTGGAGTTTGCATTTTGTTTCTTTTAACATGGCTTGCCAAGCTAATCCTGGTGAAGTATACGAATGTAGAGGGTCCAAACCGTATGCAGCAAAACAGGTGTTTCGGAATTCTTCCATTACATCACAAAGAAGAGTTACATCTAGTTTGACATAAAAGTCCGAGTAATCTCCTAAGGTCTTCATATCTAACTCGTTCCATACTCGACGTGCGTGTTGATAGTCCTCAAGTGATATTTCCGAATCATTAAGTTTGTTTTTGAAGTGTTCTGGTGAAGGTAGTGATGTTTCATCAAATCTATGCAGTCCATCGATATAATCATAGGGGAAGACTCCTTTTCGAAGAACCAAATCCATTTTACTATTGGGTACAATTTTGCTTGTTTCTATCAAATCTGTTCTTCTTAGATTTTCAGATAATTTCATGAGGCTTGAAGGCATAAATCTAAATGAATCAACAAACCTTAATTTAATTTTACCCACCTTTTTTGAAAAGCTTATAAATTTTTCCATTGTAGTAGCCAAAACGTCTATTGCTCCATTATCTCTTCCTAGTTCGGGGATTATGAAGTGCGAATCATAACCACTCAGATTGTGCAGAACTACGGGGATGAAATATGGTAGTTTGTAGTTCAAGTTGCAAGCGTTACAGGCTGCACCTCTGTACGCTCCCGTAAGATGATCGTGGTCACGAACTTTAACGTTATCCAGTGTAAAGGTGTTATTACACAGATAACACGTTGTTGTTGAATCATAATTTTGAAGCTCTTCTTCTTCCATAGGTGACATGGGTACCTTTGTTCCATACAGTTCTTCTACCTTTGCAGCTATGTCATACAGATCATCGACAAAGTATTTGGCTGCTTCTTCACCGCGATAAATCTTTGGAGAAGATGATAGTCCATATTTTTGAAGATGGTCTTCAGTCAACGTGGATTTAATTAGTATGCAATAACTGTTTGGTGAATGAAGTTGGTATTTGCTTCTTCTTGTAACGTCCTCTTCTTGTTGTTCAAGCGGATGTAAAGAAGACTCGAAATCAGCGTAAACAGCAACAGGTACACGGTATTGTTGTATTACTTTGTCAAATTTTATCTGCGCTCTGCTAGGATGCGGCAATTTAATTCTTACTTCATAGTTTCCATTACATAACCGCTGGTGTTCTACTAGCCAATCTGACCCTCCCCTTCTTAGTTCTTTGTTCACGTGACAAAAACATCTTTTGCAAATTGTCATCTTTCTTTTATGCTTAGATAATTGATTAGAAACAAGACTTTCAAATTTTTTGATATACACAAAGTGTGAAATATCACCTTTAGTAATCAATAACAAATCGGTATGATCTCTGCGCTCATTTGGTGTTATACGCAAGGGGTACACATTGTTTGACGAATCCAATCCGAATAGGTTGACAGAAGCTGAAGGATTTTGTTTTTCAAATTTTGAAACGTCTGTTATAGCAACAGGGTAAGTCATCCCTTGAAAATTATATCTATGTTGTACTTCTTCATAATAGTGACTTGGTCTTTCCGGATGAATTGTTACATATTTGGCCAACATAGCATATTTAAAACACTCAGTATTTTGATTTTGTACGTTGATGCAGGATAAGGTATTTCTAATCTTTGTTGGTAGAGGGATGTAGCTACTTCCTCGAATTCCATAGCCGTGTTTGTGTACTCTTAAGTCTAGCCCTGTGATGCTTAACAAACTCCATCCAGATCCTCTTCCTTCATGTTCTTGTATTTTTATCATTAGCTCTTCAAAACATTCAGATACGATTGAATCAATATCTGACGAAAACATAATAATTCGGTTTTTTGTTAAGAAACCTCTCGGTGAGGTTTCATTTTTAATGTTTGTAAATAAAGCATCCAGTAATAGTCCAAATTTAATAAAATTTAATCTTTTTAATTCATTTTTCAGAGTTTTGCTAACCAATCCTTTTGCGTTATTTAAAAATTCTTCGATTTTCAATTTTGCATTGTCAATTTTGAAGTGGGTTACTACATTACCCGGAAGTGCTCGGGCATGTAGTTCTACATTTACTGCTGTTGATGCTGAAGGACGGTGAAGTGTAGACAGAGCATGCATAGAAGTCGATGCAGCTGATGATGTTGAAGGACGATGAAATGTAGACAGAGCAGGCGTAGAAGTCGATGCAGCTGATGATGTTGGAGGACGGTGAAGTGTAGACAAAGAGGAGGTAGAAGTCGATGTTGATGGTGCATATTGAATAACACTTGGTCTAGAATGTTGGTGTTGAGCTAACATTCGATCTATTTCTTTTAATTCTTCATCTTCATATTTTCCATCTTGGTTGTTGTTATGTTTTAGTTCTTTATGAATCATTAAAAGAAATTCATCTTTAAATGAAGACTTACAAATGTCGCAGTGATGCATAATGTAGGTGCTTTCTCCGCAAGGGTCAACGCAATAATGAAAAACACTGCAAACACCCCTCTATTTATACCCTAGCAAGAGTAGTGGGTGTAAATATTAAGTTAAGTTTACTATCTTTTACATTTACTATTGTAGCTGGAGGCTACAAAGTTCTGTATTTAGGTCAAGGTCATTGAGCATATTTGCCAAAACGGGGAATAGAGCAGTAAATGATTTCATTTTAAACCATAAACTGATCTATTCCCCGCTCTGTATTTATGAAGGACAATTTTCTCCAACAGGAACATTTAATAGATTTTAAACTCGGATGTGAAATCGAATTGTACACAGTGCATCTCGATCAACTAAAAATTTCATAAAACAATAGGGATCTTCAGTTGTAGATTCATCTTTAACATATTCGATAGTCAACATTGCCGAACGAAGATCTTGCGGAATTACGTCGACTTTTATGAGTCGCCTTTCGAGTTCAAACCGTTTTGTTATTGATGTAAGTTTTATTACATCATCGATATCGAGGAGGGGAAAGCTTTAGCAAACGGAGTTTCCTGGTGGGTTCATCATGCCGATATGATAAATATACACTGTTGCATCGTCTTTAAATAGACGTTCCCCCACCATTAAATGTATAAGTTACCCCACTTTTTCAGTCATGCAAATGGGTCAAGGTCATACAACGATATTACCAAAACGGGGAATAGAGCAGTAAGTGAATGTCACTATAACCACAAACTGATCTATTCCCCGCTTTGTATTTAAAGTAAACTATTTGAAGACAACAAAAACTTATTCAGATTCTTCCGATGATAATGATGATGATGAGCTCATATCACTAAATAAGCGACGACGAACACAAAAGTTCCCTGTGACTGGATCTAGAACTACATCATCGATATTAATACTGCTTGGAGGGGTTTCACTATCAACAATGTCCATTTCCTCCAAACAAAGCAACTGATGATGACATTCTGGTTCATTATCATCGTCGTCATCGTCGTCAGTCAACAGCTCCAACAGCTCCATCTCTCCAAGATATGGTTCACTGCTAGCAAACTCACTCAGTAGTTCAAGATCACTAAATAGTTCACCTTCCATCTCTGAATCGTCTTCGTCTTCATCTTCGTTTATATTTACTGGAATATTTTGAATCAATTCCAGTATAGTCTTCTTAGAAGGGAAAATGTTATCTCTGGGCGACATGATTCCAAGTAGCAGACTGATTTTACCACTAATACGAAACCACCTTTTATACCTGATTTCGGTGGTGGTGGGGGTAGGTGTTGAAAGTGCAAGTGGTAGGGAAAAGTGATAGGGAAGAGGTATTATTGTAACACAAATGATTAAGTCCTGTAAGTGGGTCAAGGTCACCTTATCCTATTACCAGAACGGGAAATAGAGCAGTAAGTGATTCTTATTCAAACCTCAAACTGATCTATTCCCCGTTCTGTATTCCCCCCCACCCCCTTCGGCCTTTTATGTAGTTTATGAGGTTGTGTAATAAAGGCACAGGATGTAGCCTTCTCGTAATAATTGGTCAATTTTTTTCTTCAAAGGGATTGGTTTTACATCTATTTTTACTTCTTCTGTTCCACGAATACCCAATCCTTTGACCTGAACATGTTGGTACTCCGTTAACAGTTGGTAAACACGCTGGATAAAAGTATCCGCTTTAGCAGTAGAGTCAATATAGTGGAGGTATACCATGGTAGATGCTCTCTTGATGCAATTCAGAACCAAAGTGATAATTGTCTCTGCAACATCGGGCTTATATACCCATCGTTTTTTTTTTTTGCTTTAGTTACAGGTTTGGAACAATATAAAATGTTATGTTAATGTTCCATCCCTTATCGACTAACCTTACCATATTGCCAAAGATTTTATATAACTTTCTACTATAGTTTGTTTTAAATGCTTCATTTTCACTACTATAAACTTCACCTGTTGTTCTCCACATGTACAATTGACAACTAACCTCTATATCAAGATACCGTAGCAGTAATCTCCTTACAGCAAGCAACTGATCAATGTTTTCGACCCGTCTGCTAACTATTATAGTTGCTGCAGAGATAGAAGGAGTGGATGCACTCATTTTCAGCAGAGTACTAATGTTTACCAACGATGGAGAACGTCCTTTATACTTAGTTTAAGTGGTGGTGGTGGGGGTTAGGAAGGGATATTGTTGTTGTAAGAAATAAGAAGATCTTTCATTATTTTTTATCAAACGAATATTTTCTAAGTCCCAAGGTCATTTACACCTGTTGCCAGAACGGGGAATAGAGCAGTAAGTGGTTCTTACTTTGACCGCAAACTGATCTATTCCCCGTTCTGTATTCTTCCGTTGAGTATTTCCAAACCATCTTTAGTCAGTTGAAACAAATTGATCAATTTCGAATGTTAGAATTTCATTAAGAATTTTTTCTATCTCATCATCACCATCATTAAGAAAAACTTCTTGAAGAGTTGAGTTGGAGATTGGTTGATCAGGCAGTTGAGGCGAAGTCAATGGTTTTTCCAACTCCATTTGTAGGGTTTTAATATATTTTGTCGCGTGTTGTATAATTGATAATCTTGACATTTTTGGATTAACAAATGGTAGTTTTGAATGTAGTAACTTATATGCTTTATTTAATTTTAGCACCCTTTTCTGCTCTCGGGCATTTCTAGGCTCTCTATGTAAGTTGGATGATCCAGCTTGACTGTCCATAGCTGACTAATTACTAAGTTCTGGAGCGGTCGCTTAAATACCCCGCTTACCTATACCATTAGAGTGGGGGTAGGTAGTAGAGTGGGGGTAGGTAGTAGAGAAGGAATGTTTAATTTAACATATCTATCCTATCCGCAGATTTTCTAAGTCTGTGAGTGGGTCAAGGTCGCCTGAACATATTGTCAAAACGAGGAATGGAGCAGTAAGAGGTTCTCACTTTGACCTCAAACTGATCTATTCCCCGCTTTGTATTTCATAGGACTTTATTTTTTGTTTTTAAGATAGTTACTCGTCCTGATCTTCATCCATGAGGAAGATTTGTTTGTAAGCTGAAGGTTCTTCAGCGAAAAAATGTTGATCCGCTAACTCATCCTCTTTAAGAAAAACGGCTTCAAAAGATGGAGGGTTGTGTAAGACTTCTTTGTGAATTGAGGACGGTTCTTGAAGCTGCAATTGAAGGTTTGCAATGTATTTTATTGTCTTTTGTATAGTGGTTAATTTAGAATCATACGGATTGGAGGATGGTAATATGCTTCTTAATACTTTATAATGGTCAGCGATCCTTGTTCTCATTTTCCGAGAACTAGCATTGTTTCTCTCGGTTTTGAGAGATCTCGAGTTTAAGTTTGGCGAAGTATTACCAGTCTCTGGAAGAATGTGGGATAGAATCATAGCCTGGAAAAGTATCGATGGGGCAGCAGAAGATGAAACAGCACAAGAAGAGGCGGCAGAAGTTGGTTTTTTGATGTGCTCCATGTTGTCTGAGGGGAGCAAACACAAGCAGCAGACTGATTTTATCATCGATGAGGTGTCTCTTTTATACCCAATGTAAGTGGTGGGAGTGCAAGTTTTAGGGAGGGGATATTTTTGTAAGAAATATATATATATATATATATATATTTCAATGTTTTTTTTTACCAAACAAACATTTTCTAAGTCCCAAGGTCATCTGAACAAATTGCCAAAACGGGGAATACAGCAGTAAGTGGTTCTCACTTGGACCGCAAACTGATCTATTCCCCGCTCTGTATTTTTTAAAGTAAACAATAAATCTTCTCACTATTGAGCAGCCTTTGCTCTTTGAAGCTCAAGTTCTAAGTCTGCAACCAGGCGAAAGTCTGCATCGTGCTCCTCCCATTGTTCAGGAGAACGCGGTTGTCCACACCACTTTGTAAAGGCGTACCTCATCGCCTCATTATACTCCTCCAGGATAACATGATAGGGTCTTGGTTGCCGCGTTATATACTGCATCGATGATGTAGTTTGTTGCGGTTGTGACTGAGCATCATTCTCCGCAACCTTATCAATCTTAGAAACCTCAGTCATTTCAGCAGCCTCAGCAATCGCGTACAACTCCTCTTTGCTAATTTCCTTTCCCCATGTGTTGCTGTTGACGCTCATGATGATACAACTAATAATATTCCGAATCGCTTGCTTAAATACCCGCTTACCCCCTCCCCTCTTTACTGTTGAATAATGTCTTTAGTATAATATTTCTCCTTTTTCCTTTTACGTTTATCTTTGACTTAGTGTAAAATATCTAAGTCCGTTATCTAGGTCAAGGTCGTTGTAACATTGTAAAAAAAAGTGTGGACAACCTATTTACACTCTGCAGCATATGCTACAAATTGTAAATAGGTTGTCCACACTTTTTTTTTAATTTGGAAAAAACTATTTTAATTTGGAAAACACTTTTTGATCTTTTTTATTTTAATGTTTTCCACACAGTAAAACCTGAATCATTTCGAATTAAATAGTCCTTTTTGGTAAGTTCTTTGACGTGGAGGTCCATGGCTCTAGGTAACTCTACATAGTACAGTTTACCTTCCCACTGAACCACCACCTTTGCAAAGGCCTTTGATTTAACAAAAAAGTATCGTTTGTTTTTATAAAGCCTATTAATTCGAATTTTGCGTGATTTTACTGTTGGATTTGATGTAGAAAGAGAAACGGTACCCTTTTTATTTTGTTTTAAATGAGATCTGCATACTTCTTCATTTAAAACGCAAGACTTAGTGCAACGTTCCCCTTTCCTTACACCTTTTTTGAAACTGTAGCTGCATTGCTGTGCAGGAAGTATAGACTGCCTTCTGAAGGCTTTTAGTTGTTTAAATTTCTCTGAAGGAGGTTCGTTATTTATGCAGATTGTCGAAGGACAGGGATGGATACTTGCAGAGGATGTAGATGGTCTGGTGGTAGACGAAGGATGAACACTTGCAGATGGTGTAGAAGGTCTGGTTGGAGAAGGTGTAGAAGGTCTGGTTGGAGAAGGTGTAGAAGGTCTGGTGCAAGAAGAACTTGAGGATCCCGAGCTCGATGATGAAGAAGAGGATTCCGAGCTCGATGATGAAGAAGAGGATCTCGATCTTGGCCTTGGTGATGGAGAAGATGGAGAAGCGTGTGGCGAATCAGACTTTGTTTCCGGAAGAATGCAGGATAACAATAATGCCTGGCGGAGTATAGATGGAAGACTGGAAGAAGAAGCCTGATGGGGTGGAGATGGATCAGAAGCAGCAGAAGCCAGCGAAGATGAAGCCTGGCGGGGTGGAGATGGCTCAGAAGCAGCAGAAGCCAGCGAAGATGAAGCCTGGCGGGGTAGAGATGGCTCAGAAGCAGCAGAAGCCAGCGAAGATGAAGCCTGACGGGGTAAAGATGGTGCAGTAGAGGGGATCAACTTCACCGGTCTGGTTTGTTTCCTGATGTGCATCATGGTTCTGAGGCGAGTAAGAACAAGCAGCAGAATGATTTTACCAGTGATGGGGAGTTTCTTTTATACCCAATGTAAGTGGTGGGGTAAGTGGTGGGAGTATAGGTGTTAAGGAAAGGATATTGTTGTAAAGAATAAATATATTTTCCAATATTTTACCAAACGAAAATTTTCTAAGTCCCTTTAGTAGGTCAAGGTCATCTGAACGTAAAGCCAAAGCGGGGAATAGAGCATAACATACTGCTCTATTCCCCGCTCTGTATTTGGGAAGGGGACAAAAGACAACAAACAAGAGACTGATTTTAAACAAGAGACTGCCTTTATATTTTACAAAGGTTTCTCGGGTTAAGATGGGTAATGTCAACCGGTTTACGCGCCGTATTGACACAAGGTCGGTTTTCGCGCCATACCTTAGGGGGGTTAGGAAAAGGATGAGAAGCAAGATACATTACTTTGAAAATAAAGACTTTACCAGCAACTATGTAAACAAAATTAATCAGTTAACGTTACTTTTACAAGAACAGCCGAGGTCGGTTTTGCAAAGGTCAACAGTATCACTGAAACCCGGTGGGACTTAGATCCAAACACCCGGCGTCAGGCTGCTGCGAACCCAAGTTTTGACCAAGGTTGTTGAGGGACCTGTAGGGCCGGGAGTACATATTTCATTAGTAAATAAGACACTTCAAACAGATACCAAACACTAACATATATTAGACTAACTACATTACCTAGCAGCAAACTACAAGCGTTATCTAACATGCTTAACAAACTAACTAAACATGCAAGGGCGCGGATCTCTTAATTGCGCGTCGGGCCCAACGCACACTTAACAGACCTACGCTGCAGCAGAGTGCAACCCACTGGGACGTATATCCAAACAACGGGCGGCAAGCTACTGCGAAGAGACTGCGGGCTGCTCCCGCTTATAAAGGCGGCAGACAGTGGTGGGGGGCAACCACGCCTGTGTCGTCACAAGGGGGTCAACCTTGACTTGACCTTGACTTGACCTTGAGTTGACCTTGAGTTGACCTTGGCTTGACCTTGACTTGACCTTGAGTTGACCTTGGCGTGACCTTGGCTTAACCTTGACTTGACCTTGGCGTGACCTTGGCTTGACCTTGGCTTGACCTTGGCGGAGGGGGTCCCGGATGTTAACCGGTCTAAGTCAAACCAGTCCCCAGCTTTCTACCCATATATGGATAGGACATGGTTTCACTTATAACCCACTTTACTCCGGCTGTCAGCTCATTCCAGCTTTGCCTTGCGAACTGTAACCACCTACATCGCTATGACTTCTCCTCTGACAATCGAGAAACTGCAACGTGTGAAGGACAGTTTGAAGAAGACTTCAGAGAAACGAAGCGGGTTTAAAAGACCAACTTCTTTTAAGTCTTGTATCAAAAAGAATTTCCGGAACCACCCACTATATTTTAAACAACAGCCTGAGCCTCGACCTTCAACTACGCCTCAACCATCTACTTCTGCCACGACTCGACCATTGCCTCGACCTTCAACTACGCCTCAACCATCAACTTCTGCAACGACTCGACCATTGACTCCGCCTCTAACTGCCGATGAGGTGCTGAAGCGGATGAAGATCGACAGTGTAGTGACGCCATTCGAGGTCGTGAAGACGAAGTTCAGAAAACTGAAGTTGGAGACGGGTTACATATTTGTATGTAAAAACGAGAACACCTGTCTTCTTCAACACCAATTCAGTGAAAGATACATCGAGGTGGATATGCCGCGGTGTATTCCACCGCCTCCTAAGACAGAGAAGGAAATGCTTCTAATTAAGCAGAAGGGGCTTGTAAAGTGGGTGGTAAAAGAATAAACCACTGACCTCCAAACTGACCGCCGTTCCACCGTTCCCTGACCACTGTCCTATCACACACAAACGGTCCTTTTCAGGACCACCTTAAGCATTTCAAGTTAGGGACTTGGCCTGTACATAGGCAGGAGACTGTTAGTCTTATGTTTGTGTGCAGCCCACTTTGTAAAAATTTCGAAGTCCCAAGGTCCTTGACCTTGACCTTGACCTTAAACATGACCCAAAAATATATAACGTCTTTATTTTTGGTTTAAGGTATAACATGTGGGTACTCTACTGACGCGTCTCAGCAAGCCCAACAAGAAAGTGCAATCAAAATTTAAATCCGACCAAGGGTATAGCTGCTACAGCGAAATAACAACTATTTTCAAGGACAAACCTAAATAACTTTTTTGTTTTTGCTTTAAAGTATAACATGTGGGTACTTCAATTACGCGGCTTGACAAGACGAACAAGAAGGTGCAATCTAAATTTAAATCTAACCAACAGTATAGCATCCATAGCGTAAAAACAATGGTTTGAAGGACAAGGTAACGTTGTGGTGGTGGTAGGGGGGGCGTATCATACACAATAACGCTACATCATTATTCTTCCAGCTCTTGACGGATAAACATCTACCTAGAGGGTCTGAAAAATGTCGCAGTTTTACAGGAACATGAGGAAGGTGACCTTCAGTAGTCCCCTTGACACTACTTTCTACTTCCCTGACAATGAAGACAGAAGGTCTACGCTTTTAGTGGACAATGAGCGGTTTCGTCGAAGAATAATCGAGGTTAAAACACTTTTAGCCAGTTGTTTGCTACGCAAAAAGCACCATATGAATACATGCACCGGTTTAGATTATAGTAGCTGTAATACTTATACAGCGTTGAGCAAACATTATTGAAGTTTTCAGTTACGGAGCTAAGGTCTTGACAGTCTAAGAGCTAAACCCTAACTAACACATGTAAACTAGTTATTGTGCGATGTAAAACTTGGTGGGGAGACTGGTGTAGTGGGGGGACTGGTGTAGTGGGGAGACTGCCATCTGCCGCGCACTTGCTACCTGCCGCCTGCCACCTGCCGCCTGCCATCTGTCGTCCACCATCTGCTCCGCCCCACCACACTTTTACCCCCCACCATTTTGTTTGATACCAGAACGCTAGCTAGCGAATAGTTAGTACACCTCCGGCTCTCAAACGGTGAACATCGAGCTCTCCGAGACGCTCTTCACAAAATAAAAGTATCATTTCACTCAAGATCTGATAGATGTTTCTATTTCATTGCCGTCAGGTATTATTTCCACCTGGCAGCAATGAAATGCAAACACCTATCAGAACAGATAGGTGTTGAAAACACAACATGGACTCTGCGCAGGAATCGAAGTATCTACCGTCTTTCATCAGAAAGCGAAGTGATGACCGCAACTCGTCAGGATCAACAACATCGATGACAACGAACAACGGGGAACTATTGTAGACATGAATTATTGTAAATAAAATAAAATAATATTTGTAATAGTACTACCTCGCACTCGTATCATTCGATTGGTCCATTCGATTGTTTTCATTCGATATTTCTTATCGATTAACTATCGAATCACAATCGAATTTTACGCGTGCGAGGTAGTACTTTTTTAAAACACCCTCCCCGTGACCTTGAACTTTGAACTTTCCCTCATTACGTCACGAAACCGCCTACGTCACTGGCTCAGCCTCAGATGACGTATTTATTCACTCAGCGCATCCGTTCACTGACCGGATGTGACGTCACTTCCGGCGCAAAACCCGCAAACCCACACTACTATTGCCTCCAGGGCCTGTCCCCCAGACGGCGTTCACTACCTGTCCCCAGCCGCTGCCACTGCCCTGTCGCCAGACTTCCTGTAACAAATAAACATATTGCATCAACCACCTCCCCACAACTTTCTGTTATCTCGCGCGCTTTCTCCCTCTCTTTGCTCTCAGCTTTCGTTGTGATCGGACGTATCCCTGTGTTTGCTGCGCTTGGCGAAGATAACCCTACTTTTCCTAACCTCACTTTCGAATGTTCCCACGCGGGTGTTTTGTTCGTGTTTGACTTGTCTGTGTTAAGTGCGTTTTATGACATGCTAGCGTACAGTAACCTCACCGTCTCTATTTTACTGGGTAGTGTTGTGTTTGTATGTGCTGAATAACCTAACCCCACCCAGTAACCTTTGAGAGTTACCATAACCTCACTTCCTTGTGTCAAGAGTTGTGTCGTACTTGTACTTGTTGACTGACATAACAGTAATATCACTTTCTGTCCTTGTTATTTTTGCAGGAACTTCACCATTTTGTTTTACTTGGTAGTGTTGTGTTTGTATGTGCTAACTAACATAACAGCAACCTCAGTTTCTTGTTTGATTTGACTAGTAGTGTTTTGCGTTGTATTTAATTGTTTTATTTGGCTAGAGTAGTACTTGTATGTGCTGACTAACGTAAACCCATGCCCAGTAACCTTAAGTTTCAGAGTTAACTTAACCTCGCTTTTCCTACCCTCAATCTCACGTTATCATGCACTTGTTTTGTTCATGTCTGACTTGTCTATGTTAAGAGCGTTTTATGACTTGCTAGTGTACAGTAACATCAGTTTTGAGAGTTAACATAAACCTCACTTTCTTGTTTCAAGAGCCTTCCTTGAGAGTCTTCCTTGTTATTGGTTGATTTTTAGCATTATCTAAATTGCTAAAGTAACCTACTTTTTCTAACCTCACCCATTACACTCCAAAATGTATAACCTTACTGTATTATATTAATTTTCCGTGCATGGTGTACTTCATTTTATTTTTGTGATGTATGCGTGTTTATTGCCTTGGCTAAAGTAGTGTTGTGTTTGTATTTAATTGTTCGATTTGGTAGTTTACAGTAAAGAAAGTAAACATACTCTCAGTAACCTGATTTTTTGCCCTGGTTCTTTTGTACAGTAAATTCACCTCAGCAACCTCACTTTCTATTCCTGTTCTTTTATGCAGTTTTGGTTAGAGCAGTTTTTGTATGTATTGACTAACATAACCTCACTTTTCCTAACCTCACTTCCTTGTGTCAAGAGTAGTGTTGCGTTTGTATGTGCTGAATAACAGTAATCTCACTTTCCATTCTTGTTCTTTAATGTAGTTTTGGTTAGAGTAGTGTTTGCTACCTTCATTAGAGTTGTTTTCTGACTTTCGGTAACCTGCAGTTCTGGTTTGACTTGCGTAGTTTGTGTGTTAGTGTTTTCTGACTTGCGCAGTAATACAGAGGTACTGTGCTCTTTTGTAGATCCTCTGTACCTGTTGTTTTAGAGAACTTGATCAGTGACTTTAAAGTATCAGTTCCAAGAGTTACAGTTACATCATCTATCTTGTTCATTTAATATAAATGAAGACTGCTACCAAGTAACAGTTCCAAAAGTAACCTTCCAAAAAAAGTAACAGGTCCAACAATACCCATTCCATTCCCATCCCCATTCCCACAGTTTTCAAGGTAACAGTTCCAAAAGTATCAGTTTTAGTAGATCAAACAGTGAAAAAGTAAAACTTCCGCTCACTATATATATCTAACGACCGACTCCATTACCTTAGTCTGATTTCAGTCGTGACGCTGATCCTAACTAGTCTCCCATCCATCCATCATAGTGTTTTGCGCTGCTCTTGCGTAAGTATTCTCTTGCACAGATTATTATTGATTCTGCGTAGTTCAGTTATATCCGTGTGAGCTTGACTATGGTTGGGGTACTTGCTGTTTTAAGCGTTAGCACAGTTTAGCTTGTTTTAAGTATTTAATTCTGTGTTAAAGGATGGAAGTTTCTAAAAAAGATCCTCAAAATCCGGTACAATTACTTAGTACCGCTCAAACGTATGTTAAAAAATTCAGACTTTACGGGACTAATACTATTTTTAAATTTACTAAACTTCCCAGGGGCATCTCTGAGTTTGATTGGCTAAGAAAAGGTTTTAATCAAATTGTAGAGGCATCCAAAGCCGACGCTGAACCTACCGATTATCTTGGGTTTAAATTACAGTCTATAAACTTAAAAAGTAAAGAACCGGGGTACGTAGATTTGAGGCCTGTCTCAGAAATTACCGGTGACGTCCTTTGGGAGATCCGTAAATAATGTTTGATTTTAAAATATTAAAATAAAGTTTATTATTATTATTATGTCATGTTAAAAAAGTGAATTATTTTTTCTTGGTTTACAGACTGGTCTCATCTTTGCAAATAAAACACTTCACCAATTATTTTACATTTATTGAGTGATATATCCATACATATAATTGAGCCCAAACATATAACTAACTAAATAACATATTTGGAAAATTAATTGCAAAAAAAAGGTATAACATTTTTTACATTACTTATTTTAGTTGATTGGTACGAAAAAAGATATAGATTTCTGGCTAGACTCAGTTTATTGTGTCCCAACTTGTGAGCTCTACAGGATTGTACAGCCCTCTGACGGCGCGGAATCCACCATAGTCCAGTGGTGACCATTTGTATCTTCTGGTCTTGTCTCTGCGCATTCCAACCGAATCGCATCCCTCCCATCGCCTGTTGGCTCTAAGATTGCATAGCAGTAGTGGGCATTTGGGGCTTCTGGGCCAAGTGATTGACAGCTTCCGGTCACGTGACCGGAAGTGCTGAGTCATGAAAGACGTCATCTGAGGCTGAGCCAGTGACGTAGGCGGTTTTGTGACGTAATGAGGGAAAGTTTAAAGTTCAAGGTCACTGGGAGGTAATTTTAAAAAAGTACTACCTCGCACTCGTAAAATCCGATTGTGATTCGATAGTTTTCATTCGATAAAAATATCGAATGAAAACAATCGAATGAAGCAATCGAATGAAACGAGTGCGAGGTAGTACTATTTCATTTATTACTTTATTTCTTTTTACTTTTCTTTTTATTTACAATAAGTTATGTTTACAATAATTTATGTTTACATCAGTTCCCCGTTGTTCGTTGTCATCGATGTTGTTGATCCGGACGAGTTGCGGCTATCACTTCGCTTTCTGATGAAAGACGGTAGATACTTCGATTCCTGCGCAGAGTCCATGTTGTTTTTTGATGCGTAAAGTTCCAAAGATAAATCGTAACCGGACGCAATGAGAAGTCTTAACTCTTCATTAAAAACCTCGAGGTCTTGGAAAGTCGCCAGATGAATAGAGTCATAATGAATACACCTAATTTTGATGGACATTTCAACAGAGAGCTCGATGTTCACCGGTCGAGAGCCGGAGGTGTACTGACTACTCGCTAGCTAGCGTTTTGGTATCAAACAAAATGGTGGGGGTAAAAGTGTGGTGGGGCGGAGCAGATGGCGGACGGCAGATGGCAGGCGACAGATGGTAGGCGGCAGGTGGCAAGTGCGCGGCAGATGGTTGCTACTACATCCACCATCATTAGTCAAACCCTATTAGGGATGTCATTATTGCTTCTGCATCAGTAGATATTGTGCTAGAAACTTCATGTACTTGTATTTCATCATTTGTATTGTCAGCTTGCTCAATATTAAAAGAAGAACATGTGGAAGAAACAGTAGTGCCTTGTATTTGCGAATCCATGTGAACTATGCAAGAGCCGCAGGTATACTGAAGTGATACAAGCATGTAGGATAGACACTCGCCTTTACCCCCCACCACACCAGTTTCCCCCACCAAGTTTTCACATCGCACAATAACTACGGGACATGCATTAGTTAGGGTCTAGCTCTGACTCTGTGAGGATCGGAGCTCCGTAACTGAAAACATTAACAATTCTTGCTCGACACTGTTTTTACGCAATCATAACAGTCACTGTGATCTAATTTATTGCATGTACTCATATGATGCATCTTGCGTAGCAGACAACTTGCTAAGAATGTTTCAGCCTGGAGTATTCTACGGCGAAATCGCTCACAATCCACTAACAGCGTAGACCTTCTATCTTCACAGTCGGAGAAGTAGAAGGTGGTGGCAGGCGGACTGTTGAAGGACACCTTCGTCATATTTCTGTAAAACTGTGACATCTTTAGAATAACACAAACTCTATAGGTAGATGTTAATCCTGCAAGAGCTAAAAGTATAATGATATAGCGCTAGCGTGTATGATACCCACCCGACCTACCCGCACAACAACGTTACCTCGGTATACTTTAAACTATAAATAACTTGTCGTAGTTTAATCCATAAACAAAGTATTTATTAATGTCAGGCCTTGAAAGTGTTGTTTTCGCGCTGTTTCTTCCCTAATCTCAGTCGGATCTGAATTATATTCGCACCATCTTGTTCGTCTGATTAACCCGCGTAATTTGAGTACCCACTCGCTATACTTTAACCCAATAATAAAGAAGTTATTAGTATGTAACCTTGAAAACATTGGTTTTTTCGCTATTTCTGCTATACCGTTGGTCGGATCTGAATTCTGTTTGCACCATCTTGTTCGTCTGATTAACCCGCGTAATTTGAGTACCCACTCGCTATACTTTAACCCAATAATAAAGAAGCTATTAGTATGTAACCTTGAAAACATTGGTTTTTTCGCTATTTCTGCTATACCGTTGGTCGGATCTGAATTCTGTTTGCACCATCTTGTTCGTCTGATCAATTCGCGTAATTTGAGTACCCACATGACATACTTTGGACAAACTTTGTAGTTTTTTCGCTTCTGCTACTATACCCTTGGCCGGATCAAAATTCAGTTTGCACCTCCTTGTTCGTCTGATCAATTCGCGTAATTTGAGTACCCACATGACATACTTTGGAAAAACTTTGTACCCCCCCCCCCAACATGGGTCATGTTCAAGGTCAAGGTCAAGTTCAAGGACTTTGGGACTTAGAAAATTTCACAAAGTGGGCTGCACAAACAAACTCTCCTGCCTATATACAGGCCAAGTCCCTAACTTGAAATGCTTAGGGTGGTCCTGAAAAGGACCGTTTGCGTGCTGAAGGTTGGTCGGGATAAGGATCAGTTCAAACTTTATTCTTCAAAACCCACTTTACCCTCCCATCTTTTCTGGTTAAGAATAACTCCTGTGTATCAGGTATCAGAGGAGGTGGCGGTGGGAGAGACTGCGGCAGACGCACCTCGATGTATTGGATGGTGTGTTGAAACAGGAACACGTGGTCCCCGTTGGTTGCCACATATTTATACTCCGTCATCCGCTTCAGATTTCGAAACTCGACCTTGGAGACTTCAAACGGCGTCACCAAGTCGTTCAGCCCCATCACCCTTGTCCGTTGCATCACCTCATCGACAGTCGGTGTTGGAGACGAAGGTTGAGCCGCCGATGTAGAAGGCCGAGGCTGAGCCGATGTAGAAGGTCGAGGCTGAGTCGAGGGTCGTTGTTCAAAATACAGCGGATGACCATGGAGATTCCGTTTGAGAGACTTCAAAGTTGAAGGTCTCTTAAACCCGCTCCTTCTTTCCGTCGACCTCTTCAAAGATTCCTTTAAGCGCTGGAGTTTTTCAGGAGTCAGAGGAGAAGACATGATGTAAATAGGATGGAAGAGAAAATGGATAAGATAGAGTTGGATAGAGCACGTGTGTACTGGTTGCAATCCAAAGCCGGAATGAGGCGGCTGGCAGAGTGAAGCAGGTCGTAAAGTGAAACCTTGCCCTATCCATATATGGGTAGAAAGCTGAGGACTGGTTTAGAACCGGCCCCCCCCCCCTCTGACGGAACCCCCCCCCCTGACGGAACCCCCCCCCCGGCGGAACCCCCCCCCCCCCCCCGGCGGACCCCCCCCCCCGGCGGAACACCCCCCCCGGCGGAACCCCCCCCCGGCAGAACCCCCCCCCTTTCTGGGTCATGTTCAAGGTCAAGGTCAAGACGGAGGGAAAAATGTTCTTGGAAGTGCGGGATAAAATCCCGCAACGAAGCAGGATTATCCCTTATCCCGCTTTCCCCTTAATATCCCGATTTCCCATTCTCCGTCTATATAACCCGAGATTTCGAGCGTCTCTTCGCAGTAGCCTGCCGCCCGTTGCGATGAACGTCCCACTGGGTTGCAGTGCCTGCTGCAGCGTAGGTCTGTTAAGTGTGCGTTGGGCCCGACGCGCAATTAAGAGATCCGCGCCCTTGCATGTTTAGTTAGTTTGTTTAAGCATGTTAGATAACGCTTGTAGTTTGCTGCTAGGTAATGTAGTTAGTTTAACTGTAGTTAGTTTGGTGTTGGTTTTAAAGTGTCTTTGAAGTGTTTTTATTTACTAATGAAATATGTACTTTTCTTTCACGCTCCCATTCAAAAAGGTATGGCACGAAAACCGACCTTATGTCTTTAAATATCTCAGGGGGATTATGTTTCTCAAATAAACACCTTTCCTAACCCCTTACAAAAAGGTACGGCACGAAAACCGACCTTGAGTCATTACGGCATGAAAACCGGATGACTTTTTTACCTATCTTAGCCCTCACTTACGAGAAACAGATTCAGTTAGTTTGCTTATCTTGGTTAAATCTAAGGGGATCTTGGTCAGGTGATTATTGTACTTCGGTTCGTAGTACTCTGGCGCCTACACAGTGATGAACGTCCTTGCGGTTTCAGAGTGCACGACTGTTGTTAACTGACCATTTTGCTTATCTTGGGGGGATACATCTTCGGGGAAATAAACTTAAGGGGACCTTGGTCAGGTATTATTGTACTTCGGTTCGTAGTACTCTGACGCCTACACAGTGATGAACGTCCTTGCGGTTTCAGAGTGCGCGACTGTTGTAAACTGACCATATCGTTTGTTTGTTGGGTGAATAATTTTTCGGGGGAGAGGTTAGTGTTCCGTTATCAGGTTTATTGCCTATAATTGCGAGCTTTAAACTAGTCCTCTTCTCCTAATACAGAGCGGGGAATAGAGCAGTTTGTGGTCCAAGTGAGAATCACTTACTGCTCTATTCCCCGTTTTGGCAACATGTTCAGATGACCTTGACCCACTTCGGGACTTAGAGAAAATTATTGTTTGGTAAAAACATTTACTCTTACAATAATACCCCTTCCCTATCACTACCCCCCCCTTCCTTTCTTCAATTTACCTCCCACCACGGATCGTCGGCTATAAAAGCGGGGGCTGACCGCAGAGGTCTCACAGTCTCAGGCTGACAGCCTAGCTAGCTGTTCGCCTTAGCTGTCTGTAATAGCATCTTTAGTATATAGGTGGTACCCCTGTATACTAAAGATTCTACCTTAGCATGTTTGTATGTTATGCATGTTAGTTTGTTTTTTAGATTATAGCTTGTAGTTTGCTACTAGAAAATGTAGTTAGTGTTGGTGTTTGTAATTATTTGTGGTGTTGGTCTTTGAAGTGTTTTATTTACTAATGAAATATGTACTTTTCTTTCACGCTTTAAAACTGATCTTGGTCAAAACTTTGGTTCGCAGTTGCCTGGCGCCCGTTACTGACCAACGTCCGACTGGGTTACAGGATGTTGTTGACCTTTGTAAAACCGACCTTGGTTGGTATGTCCTTTTCTTACACGCTATAACTAACCTTGGTCAAAACTTTGGTTCACAGTTGCCTGGCGCCCGTTACTGACCAACGTCCGACTGGGTTTCAGGATGCTGTTGACCTTTGTAAAACCGACCTTGGTTGGTCTTTGTAAAATTAATTTTAACTGATCAGTATGTTTCTCATCCTTTTCCTAACCCCTTACAAAAAGGTATGGCGCGCAAACCGACCTTATGTCAATACGGCGCGCAAACCGGTTGACATTACCCATCTTACCCTCGAGAAACTTTTGCAAATACTCCCTGCAAACCATTTGTAACTTCCTTTTGTTTGGATAAATTAACAAAAGGTTCTGTTATCAGGTTTATTGCCTATAACTGTGACCTTTCTTCAAAATTCACTTCCCTAATACAGAGCGGGGAATAGAGCAGTTTGTGGTCCAAGTGGGAATCACTTACTGCTCTATTCCCCGTTTTGGCAACATGTTCAGATGACCTTGACCCACTTCGGGACTTAGAAAAAATCTTTGTTTGGTAAGATATTGGAAGATGTCTGAAGAACATCTTCAAGAATTTGGACTAACATCTGCTCCGAAGATTTATCGCGGTGAACAAGCAGTGAAACACTTTGTAGATGATTTGTATTACATTGCCTCTAAGGTGGAAGAACTCTACAAAATTAAAATACCGATGCAACCTATGGAAGAACACCAACTTCAACATCACAATTTGGCAACAACATGTTATCTGTGTAATAACCTATTTACACCAGATAACGTTAAAGTGCGCGATCACGACCATCTTACAGGAGCCTACAGAGGTGCAGCCTGTAACGCTTGCAACTTAAATTACAAAGTACCATCTTTTATACCCGTTGTTCTACATAACCTTAGCGGATATGACTCTCATTTCATAATCCCGGAGTTAGGAAGAGATGATGGGGCGATAGATGTTTTGGCAACAACAATGGAAAAATTTATAAGCTTCTCTAAAAAGGTTGACAAAATAAAACTTAGGTTTATTGATTCGTTTAGATTTATGCCTTCTAGCCTAATGAAATTAACTGAGAATTTAAAAAAAGAAGATCTGATAGAAACAAGCAAAATTGTAGCCAGTAGTAAAATATATTAAATTTTCCTGTTGGAGAAAATTGTCCTTGTTAAATACAAAGCGGGGAATAGATCAGTTTATGGTTTAAAATGAAATCATTTACTGCTCTATTCCCCGTTTTGGCAAATATGTTCAATGACCTTGACCTAAATACAGAACTTTGTAGCCTCCAGCTACAATAGTAAATATAAAATGTAAAAAATAGTCAACTTAACGTAATACGTACCCCCACCACTTTTGCTAGGGTATAAATAGAGGGGCATTTGCAGTGTTTTTCATTATTGCGTTGACCCTTGTGTAGAGATTACACCTACATTATGCATCGCTGCAATATTTGTAAGACTTCATTTAAGGATGAATTTCTTTTAATAATTCATAAGGAACTAAAACATAACAACAACCATGATGAAGAATTGAAGGAAATAGATCAAATGTTAGCCCAACACCAACATTCCAGACCAAGTGTTATTCAATATGCACAATCAACACCATCAACAACAGCTGCATCGAATTCTACGTTTGCTCTGTTTACACTTCACCGTCCTTCAACATCAATAGCTGCATCGTCTTCTACGCCTGCTATGTCTACACTTCATCATCCTTCAACATCAACACCATCGACTTCTACGCTTGCTATGTCTACACTTCACCATCCTTCAACATCAACACCATCAACATCGACTTCAACGCCTGCTATGTCTACACTTCACCGTCCTTCAACATCAACAGCTGCTATGTCTACTCTTCACCGACCCTCAACATCAACAGCAGTAGATGTGGAACTACACGCTCAAGCACTACCTGGTAAGGTAGTAACACATTTTAAAATTGACAACGTAAAATTACAACTTGAAAACTTTTTACATAACGCCAAAGAATTAGTAACCAAAACACTAAAGAATGAACAAAAAATATTAAATTTTATCAAATTTGGACTGTTGCTAGATGCCATATTCGCTAACATTCAAAACGAAACATCACCAAGAGGTTTCATGACAAAAAACCGAACCATCATGGCTGCGTCAGATATTGAAAAGATTGTAACAGAATGTCTTGAAGAACTTTTGACGAAACTACAAGAGCATGAAGGAAGAGGATCTGGATGGACTTTATTAAGTATAACAAGTCTGGATGTTAGAGTTCATAAACACGGTTATGGAATGAGAGGAAGTAGCTATATCCCTCTACCTCAAAAAATTATGAATACCAAATCCTGTATTAACGTGCAAAATGAAAATAATGAATGTTTTAAATATGTTATGTTGGCCAAATATGTAAAAAACCATCCGGAAAGACCAAGTCAAGCATATGAAGAAGTTCAACACAAGTATAATTTCCAGGGAATGACTTACCCTGTTGCAATTACTGATATATCAAAATTTGAAAAGCAAAATCCGTCGGCTTCAGTCAACATATTTGGTTTGGATTCGTCAAATAATGTGTATCCCTTGCGCATAACATCGAATGAGCGCAACAATCATACTGACCTGTTATTAATCAATAAAGGAGAGATATCACATTACGTGTATATAAAAGATTTTGAAGGGCTCGTATGTAAACAGTTAACAAAACATAAAAGTAAAATCACAACATGTAAGAGATGCTTTTGCCACGTGAGCAAACCATTAAGAAGAGGAGGTACAGAATGGTTAGTAGAACATCAAAGGTTATGTAGTGGAAACTATGAGGTAAGAATTAAATTGCCACATCCCAGCAGAGCGCAGATAAAATTTGATAAAGTAAATCACCAATACCCTGTTCCATTTGTTGTGTACGCGGATTTCGAAGCATCCTTACTTCCAATTGAACAACAAGAAGAGGATATCACAAAAAGAAGCAAATATCAAAAACATGCACCAAACAGTTATTGTATACTAACAAAATCCACGTTGTCTGAAGAACATCTTCAAGAATTTGGACTATCATCTGCTCCGAAGATTTATCGTGGTGAACAAGCAGCGAAACACTTTGTAGATGAGTTGTATTACATTGCCTCCAAGGTGGAAGAAATCTACAAAATTAAAATACCGATGCAGCCTATGGATGAACACCAACTTCAACATCACAATTTGGCAACAACATGTTATCTGTGTAATAACCTATTTACACCAGAAAACGTTAAAGTGCGTGACCACGACCATCTTACCGGAGCCTACAGAGGTGCAGCCTGTAATGCTTGCAACTTAAATTACAAAGTTCCATCTTTTATACCTGTTGTTCTACATAACCTTAGTGGATATGACTCTCATTTCATAATCCCGGAGTTAGGAAGAGATGATGGAGCAATAGATGTTTTGGCAACAACAATGGAAAAATTTATAAGCTTCTCTAAAAAGGTTGGCAAAATAAAACTTAGGTTTATTGATTCGTTTAGATTTATGCCTTCTAGCCTAATGAAATTAACTGAGAATTTAAAAAGAGAAGATCTGATAGAAACAAGCAAAATTGTAGCCAGTAGTAAAATGGATCTGGTTCTTAGAAAAGGAGTCTTCCCCTACGATTACATCGATGGACTGCATAGATTTAATGAAACATCACTTCCTCCACCAGAACAATTTAACAACAAACTCAATGAATCGGAAATTTCACTTGAAGACTATCAACATGCATGTCGAGTATGGAACGAGTTGGATATGAAGACTTTGGGAGAATACTCAGACTTTTATGTAAAACTTGACGTGACTCTTCTCTGCGATGTCATGGAAGAATTCCGAAGAACCTGTTTTGCAGCATACGGTTTGGACCCTCTACATTCGTATACATCTCCAGGACTAGCTTGGCAAGCAATGCTAAAAGAAACAAAATGTAAACTCCAGCTGTTAACAGATATAGATATGGTTTTAATGGTTGAGTCGGGTGTTAGAGGTGGATTAACTCAAAGCGTGACTAGACATGTTAAAGCCAACAACAAATATCTACCTGACCATGATCAAGAGAAACCTTCAACGTACTTGGGATATTTCGACGCGAATAATCTGTATGGATGGGCCATGTCGAACCCACTTCCATTTGACAACTTTAAATGGGTTGATCCCGACTGTATTGGCGATATTTCACAAATTCCAAAACATGGAGATACCGGATATATTTTGGATTGCGACTTTGAATATCCAGAACATTTACACGATCTTCATTATGACCTTCCACTCCTTGCAAGAACAGAAATTTCACCAACTGGAAAACACCCCAAATTAATGATGACCCTTAACAATAAACAACGATACGTAGCTCATTATTGGGTTGTTCAACAAGCTATCGAATTAGGTTTACGTCTTACTAAAATTAATAGAGCTGTGGAATTTTCCCAATCGTGCTGGTTGAAACCGTACATAGACTCGAATACTACCAGAAGAGCAGCTGCTACATCAGCCTTTCAAAAAGACTTTTTTAAATTAATGAACAATGCGATATTCGGTAAAACATTAGAAAACAAAAGAAGACATAAAAACGTTAAACTTGTTACAGATCCGAACAAACTACAGAAACTCGTACAACAGCCGAACTTTAATACATCTATAATTATTAATGAAAATCTTGTAGCTGTATCTATGAAGAAAACAAGTGTGAAGATGGATCGTCCTTTGTATATAGGAATGTCAATCCTGGATATCTCCAAGACTCATATGTACGATTTTCATTACAAAAAGATGGTCACCTTTTATGGACGAGAAAACATCGGCATCTCCTACATGGATACAGACGCTTTTATATATTGGATAATTACTAACGATATGTATGAAGACCTTCGGACATTTGATTACAAAAACGACTTTGACTTTTCCGACTATCCAAAAGATCATCCAAACTACGACAATGACAGAAACAAAAAAGTGCTTGGCAAATTTAAAGATGAAGCCAATGGTGTTATACTTCAAGAAATTGTTGCACTAATGTCAAAATTATATTCTTTACAATTAAATGAAAACCAAGTCATTAAGAAAGCTAAAGGAGTAAAAAGTTTGTATTTAAAGAAGAATGTGCATTTTAATCACTATAAGAAATGTTTATTTGAAGATCAAGATATAACAGCAAAATTCAACACAATCAGAAGTTTCAACCATCAGCTGTACAGCGTGACGGAAGTAAAAAAAGCTCTCTCTTCAAATGATGACAAACGCCACATCCTTGCAGACAACATCCACACTCTACCATTCGGCCACTACTCCCTCAACCCTATTGACGAGTAACCCTTTCATCGGCCTACATCCATTTTCCTTTTCCTTTCCGTATAAAAGGGGGAACACAGCAGTATTTTGCTGTGTTCCCCCTTTTATACATTAGTTTAGAATGACCTTGACCTATATAAGCAGATTTATACAAAAGAATATTTAATACCATATCAGCTGTCTTCGTGAAACCATCATGTCAGACCTGAAGGAGAAGATTATTAATGAACTACACAAACCTGCAAGAATAAAGTTTCCAAGAAGAAATACTGTTATAAAAGGGATAAATGATCTATATCAAGCGGATTTAATTGAAATGCGACCACATAGCAGAATAAACAAAGGATTTAAATATATACTCACAATTATTAATTGTTTTACAAAAGTTGCAGACGCTTTGCCTCTAAAGGACAAGACTGGTAAAAGCGTAACAGAAGTCATGGAAATAGCTATAAAAAGAGATAAAAACAAAATTAAACATTTACAAACTGATGATGGAACAGAATACTTTAATACAAACTTTGCACAGTTAATGAATAAATATAAAATAAATCATTATTCTACAAATTCAGAGAAAAAAGCAGCTATTGTAGAAAGATTCAATAGAACCTTAAAAGGAGCACTCTATAAACAATTTTCAAAAAGAGGTTCTTACGTATGGTATGATGTTTTACCACAATTAATAAATGATTATAACAACAGGTTTCATAGAACTATTGGTATGAAACCTAACAAAGTAAATAGAAGAAATGCAAAAGATGTATTAAAACGCATAAAGAAAAATACAAAGCCTAAAGTAGAAAAAATGCAGCCAAGAAAATTTAATGTAAGTGATAAAGTACGGATTAGTAAATATAAGGGAGTGTTTACCAAGAAATACCTTCCCAATTGGACGAATGAAGTTTTTACAGTGTATAAAGTGCAACCGACTGTACCTGAAACGTATATCTTAAAAGATAACAAAGGAGATTTGTTGCAAGGTGCATTTTATGGACATGAAATGTTAAAGTCAACAGTAGGTGATGTATATCTTGTTGAAAAAGTGTTACAAAGAAAAAAGGACGCAGTTAAAGTGCGGTGGTTAGGGTTTAACAAAACTGAGGATTCATGGATACCTATAAAGGACTTGGTGTAATGCAAGCAACTCATTTTATCGTTAACCTTTGAGCAGGATGGAGATTATTCACCATAAAGATCGATTCAATATTAATAACATAGATGATTTAACTGTGGATAACGTTAATATAAACAATGGTAAACACGGTAGTTTATTTCCAAACACTGTTCCATGTATAGTAAGTGGCCCCTCAAACTGTGGAAAGACCAATGTTGTCTTTAATTTGATCACTAATCCGCAGGGATTAAGGTTTAATAACCTATATATTTTTTCAAAGTCCCTACAACAACCAAAGTATCAATTGCTGGATAAAATCCTATCTGATGTGTCCGATGTTAATTTTTACAAATTTAACGCTAGTGATAGCATTATGCAACCAAACGAAGCGAAACCGTATTCTGTATTTATATTTGACGATGTATCTTGTGAAAATCAGGATACTATTAGAAACTACTTTGCCATGGGAAGACATAATAACATCGATAGCATATATATAGGACAAACTTATAGCAAAATCCCAAAACAACTTATCAGAGATAATGCAAATGTTTTAATTGTATTTAAACAAGATGATACTAACCTAAAACATATATATAACGATCATGTAAATGCTGATATGGCATTTGAAAAGTTTAAAGAGCTTTGCGGAAAAGCATGGGCGGAAAAGTATGGATTTCTGGTTATTATGAAAGATCAAGCTATAAAAGACGGCCGTTATAGAATAGGTTTTGATAAATTTGTTTTACTACACTGATTAGCGGTATTACTGTACAAGTCGTCAAGGTGTGAAGATGGTTAACCAGGAAAAGCTACTAAAAGAAATAAAATCACTTAGTGATTCTATTAGACAAAAAAACCGAGCTTTAAAATCAGGTATAAATGAAAGAGAGCAATTTTTAGAAACAACATTTAAACCTGTTACTGAACCTTTAAAGCGATTAGCACAAAATATGGAAAAACCTTCAATTCGCTTCGAAGGAGACAAAATGCTACCAATTTCCAAATATGAAGAAGAATTTCAGAATGATGAAAGTTTTGACCAGTTACAAACATCTGAAGAAAGCGACGAGTATGAAGAAAGCGGAGATATAGGAGATTTAAGGGAAAAGAACATTGAAGGAGATACAAGTACAGAAGATACAAGTGCGGAAGATACAAGAGCAGAAGAAGAGGATATCAACCCATCCAACTTAAGCAAATTAGGCACAGATATTATGTTTAAAGGAACACTTGGAAGAAAATATACATTAAAAATGTTACATGGCACACATGCTAATCGAAATTATCATACATATGGAGCTAGAATAGAGGATAAAGGATTAATGATTGGAGATAGAAAGTTAGATATAAACGAAAATGATGATATAGTTATTGGTGATAAGAAATATAAAGGTACAACAGGTTTGTTTGAACTCATCTTTAAAAATAATCCTGGTAAATATACTAAAAAGGATTTACAATTGTTTAAAAATATACTAGAGTATACAAATGCACATAGAAAAAAATATTCCAAAGACCTACCTATTCATAGAAACAGGTCAATAAAATACACAAACATTATATCTAGTCTTTTCCCCTCGAAATCAAATAAAGCTCCAATTAAAAGAAGAGCTTTATCTTCTGCTGAATTAAATGTTTTGCATAAAAAAAGAAAAACAACTGATCCTACTACATCTGGAAGGGGATTATTAAAAAATTTGTATAAAACCAATATAATATATTACAACGATATAAATAAGTTAGTTGATCGAATGAGGTTATTACATGAAGCTATGGAAGCCGGGCACACTGGTTTAGAAAACGAATGGGTAGCTTTGGTTGATGAACTGCGAAAACGAGAAATAATTGTTCAGTAGACGTATATATATATATATATATATATATATATATATATATATATATATAGTAAGAACCTAAACGATAGCGATTCAGTTACATCATGAGTGTGGACAAGTTTGGACGGTATTCCGAGTTTGGAGTAAAATCTGGATATAGTGAAAAAAGAGCTGGGTTTCCGTTAACACCTGATGGTAATTATAATTTTGAAGGAAAAGTAATTCAAAATGTTGGTGATCCGCTTTTGTCTTCTGATGCGGTTACGGTACAATACATGGATAAAAGAACCCCAATTGTACACGAAGACCATTGGGGGTTTTCCGGTAAAAGGTTAAGCAATATAAAACATCCCATTTATGATGGTGAAGCAGTAAATTTAGCGACTTTAAAATTGTTAACGATTTACAAAAAGAATGAAACTGATACAAGCTATGATGTAAAAAAATTAAAATTGTCAAATGTAGGTGATTGTGAGCAGGATGGAGACGCTGTAAATAAGAAAATATTTGATATAGTACACAAGAAATGGACTACAGAATATGAAAAACATATGGAAAGGTTTGGTGCAGCTTTATTTAATTATATCCATCGGGCTTCAGGAAGAGCTGTAGCTTCAGATGTTGACAGCCACAACTATTTAGACTGGAAAAAGATACACAATCCAGAAAAACCTAATCAATTAGATAAACCGTCTGAGCCTTCTAAAGCCAAGACATTAGGAAAGGGGGATCAAGTGAATGTGATTAATGAACCAACAGAAAACGATGAAGATTACATAAGAGAAAAAAGAATTTAAATACCCATGATAAGGGATAAAGCATCAATCATATTCGAGAGATGATACAGAGAGGATGATGGAATCCAATATTACTGCGTGGAGTTTAATATCTCAAGAGCCGAGATTTCCCCAAGGAGTGCTTTGTTCAAGGATGGTTTTGTTCAACGGTTTGATAGATATATGGATTGGGAACAACTTTCCATACACTACCTCTTCACAATGACTATGTTAAGAATTTATTTTCACAGAGTTAACTGGATTCATATTTTACAAAGACAACAGTTTTCAGAAGACTTCCTTGTAGAGATGACATCAAATTTTAATAACTGTTGGGAAGTAATAAGTAAATATCAAAATCTCTCTGAAAATTACATTGACAGTTTTAAAGATAAACTAGACTGGAATGTGTTATTTAATTATCAACGATTAAGTGGCAAGTTTCTAAGGGAACATGACAACTATTTAGATTTTATTCATTTTACCGAAAACAACGATACCATCACCAGCGGAGAAACATTTGAAACATCTTCAATTACACCTTATTTCTATTTTTACTACTTTTATTTATTATGTCTACATTTAATTAATTAATCCATTTCTATATAATAAATGGATTTTAAACAGTATATATAATACAAGAAGCCAAGACTAATATTACATTCATTGTAAAACATTTATAGAGTGCACCTACTGATTGTAAGTTTGGCTATAAATAGTCATGCCGAGGGCTAAACGCATCAGTCATAATCGAGAGAGATTACAGAGAGGAAGGGGAATAGCATCAACAGCATTTTCTCTATTAAGTAAACCGGTTGGAGCTATAGTTAACAAGGCGATTGATTTATTACCTGTGGAATTACATTTACCTGGAGGATATCAATATTGTGGTCCTGGAACCAAATTAGAGAAACGGCTTGCTAGAGGAGATCCTGGAATAAATAAGCTTGATCAGGCTTGTAAACAGCACGATATAGCGTATTCCAAATTTGGTGATACAAAAAATAGATCAATAGCAGATAGCACTTTCTGAGAAAGCTTGGCAAAGAGTAAAATCTAGTGACGCGAGTATTGGTGAAAAAGCAGCGTCTTTAGCAGTAACAGCAGCAATGAAAGCAAAAACTACGTTTGGAGGAGGAAAGAGAAGAAGGCGTGGGAAAAGACCCGCTAAGAAACAAGGAGGTAATATCAGAAGAAAACGTCGATCTACTAGTGGTAAAGGTAAAAAGAAACCAACAATATGGTCAATGATAAAAAAGGGAGGAGGACTATACCTAAGACCGTATCGTGTGTATTAAATAAGAAAGAGCAATTAATAATTAAAAACAAAGAATTAACCAATGAAGAACTGATTACATATGCTTCTTGTTTGAAAATCCCATTTTTTAGAGGAGTATTTATGAAAGATGAATTACCGGTTAAAATGTGGAAAAATGAGACTGGTATAGTAAATTTGGATAATAGTGAAGGATTAGGCACTCATTGGGTGTGTTACAAGAAACTTGGTGAAACGATTTATTATTTCGACAGTTTTGGAAACCTTCCACCACCGAAAGAACTTCAACAATACTTTCGTGCGGCAGAAAATGTTTTTTACAATTATACAAGAAAACAACCTGATGATACATCCATTTGCGGTCATTTATGTTTAGACTTTTTAGCTAAAAGTGTTAGTCAACTTTAAGATGTCTTCGTATACAGTGTCATTAACCGGTAACTCATGTACTTTGCGCAGTATTCTGTTTCCAGCGCTACGTTTGCAAAAAGGAAGACTATGGGAAGCCGCATTATTGGATTTAACAACATATAACTCTATTCCAAACGTTAGTGAAGGAATTAATAACAAAATACATTATTACAAGACAAAAGATAATAAAGGAAAATATTCAGCTTTGGAAGAATTCAGTTTACCAACAGGAGCTTATGAAATTGATAATATAAATGAAGTTATACAAAAACATATGGGAAAAGAAAATATAACGATAAAAGGCAATAACAATACAATGAAAGCCGAAATTACTTCTAAGTATTATATTGATTTTGGCCAAGAACGTTCAATTGGTAGTTTATTGGGGTTTTCTAAGGAAACAAAGGTATTAGAACCTAATACAACTCATTCTGGGAATAGAACTGTGACGATCATCAAAGTAAACAGCATAGACATTACATGTAACATTATACAAGGATCCTACAGAGATGGAGAAAATCGGCATATATTACACACATTCTACCCATCAGTCGCACCGGGTTTCAAGATAGTAGAAAAGCCTCAAAACCTTGTGTACCTACCGTTAAACACCAGTTTCATTTCAGACATCGTGCTGAACATAGTGGATCAAGACGGAAACCTTATTGACTTTCGAGGAGAAGCTATTACTGTAAGAATACATATAAAATCATCCGCTTAGATAATGGGGTTATCATTTAAAAAGAGAGAGCCAACCAGCAAAGAGGTCAGTAGCTCATCAGCTGTAGAAGGATTAACAAGTGACAACATTCGTTTTCTAGAAGAAATTGGATTAAAAGTCATTAACAATGGATATACTGGATATAGCGCAGGGCCCAACATTCGACGAGACCTTATGGGAAAAGGAATATCACACGCACAACCCTTACGCTTCGTCCAAATTAAACAATAACGATGAAATTAGGATTCCTATACAACAACAAGACATTTATACTCTTCCATGCGAAAGTTATTTATATATTGAAGGAAAAGTAACAAAAGCTGACGGTACTGTTGGAACCACTGTTCCGTTCATAAATAATCCTATGGCATTTTTGTTTGACGAGATTAGATATGAAATTTCAGGAGTTACAGTCGATTCAACAAAAAAGGTTGGAATTTCCAGTACATTAAAAGGATTAGCGTCTTTAACACCAAATGAGAAGAATCTGTTAGCTGTTGCAGGATGGGTTGCACCAGACAAAAGTATAATTACTCCTGACGCTTCGGGAAACTTTGATTATTACGTACCTTTAAGATTACTTTTAGGATTTGCTGAAGATTACAGAAGAATAATAATAAATGTAAAACAAGAACTAGTTTTATTAAGGTCATCAAACGATAATGATATTATTAAAGCATCTGCTGGAACAACTGAAGCCAATTTAGACTGGAAACTAACATTAGACAAGATTGTTTGGAGAGTACCACATGTGCGACTAAATGATGAACACAGGATTACATTATTAAGAAAGTTAAAATCCGATCGAGACATTGTAATGCCATTCAGAAGCTGGGAGTTTCATGAATACCCCGTTTTACCTACAACACAACGGCATACATGGACTGTACAAACTTCTACTCATTTGGAAAAAGCGAGATATGTAATATTTGGATTACAAACAAAGAAGAAAAGTATAATAACTGAAAATGCTGGTGAATTTGACCATTGTAAATTTACAAACTGTAAAGTGTTCCTGAATTCACAATTCTTTCCCTACGACAACTTTAATATTTCTTTTGATAAAAAAAGGTACAGTGTTTTATACGATATGTACGCTAGGTTCCAAAATTCATATTACGGCAAAACAAATACACCTCTACTATCTCCCGTACAGTTTGAATCGAAAGCTCCGATTGTTGTAATTGATTGTTCCAAACAAAATGAATCTGTAAAATCGTCTAGTGTTGATATAAAAATAGAAATGGAATTTCAAGAAAACGTACCTGCAAATACATCTGCGTATTGTTTAATTTTGCACGATAAAATTGTTACATACACACCGTTGACCGGTATTGTAAAGACAGTATTGTAAAACGTTGTACCACCACCGGCACCGCCACTGTCGCTAACCTATAAATAGCGGAGCAACAATGCAGGTCTTCAGTTGATCGTCTATCGTCGCATGGGTAACATCTTCTACAAAATGAGTTCTCCATCTGTTGTACAAGGTGATGCAGAGGTAGCACCGTTATTGGAACGTGATAATACTAGTGAAGAAGAAATCATCAAGGAAATAACTGCATTTTTAAAGTTTGGTAAAAGAGATAGAGAGGAGGAAAGTAATGCAGAACCATCAAAGGTAGTACCAAAGAGGAAGAAGAAAGTTGAAGAAAATATTCCTCCTCACATTTTAACTGAAGTTTTTTTGCGAATCTTTTACCCCATCTCAGCATGCATCAGTAAAAGTGTATCAGTTGGATTGATGAAGTCATTGGATTATTCCCCTACAGTAATACTACACCATGGAACAAAAAAGGTTTTATTTTCGCAAAATGCTTGGGAGTCATTTTTGAAACATGTACATTTAATAGAATGTTATTTAACTAACAGTTTGTGTGGAAGGAAAACACATATTCGACTTTTGGATTGTGACAATGAAATCGATATTGTTAAACATCGTGGACAACTACAAGTGCGAATTAGAGACTTGACTCAACATGAAAATAAGATTCTACTGTCACGTGAAGAATTCTACGTTTTAAACTACGCAACAGAACCTATTACAAGGTACATGAGACAGTTGGTATTTGCAAGCGCTATTATTAAAGAATATTTGGTCGATACTTTGGAAAAACAACCTGATAGCACCATCGTGTACGGACCTGTGGATACATCTATTTTTAATAGAATACCTCATGAAGTTTGCATGTGGAGAAAGTTAAAGGATTTTGAACCACTTGTAGAAATCGCTACAGAAGCTACAGAAGAAACAACACAGGAAGAAGAAACGGAGAAACAAGAAGAAGAAAACGAAACACAAGAAGAAGAAGAAGTTAAAAAAGACTAAAGTTTGACTTAGTAAAGAAGAACACACGTGGGGTAGGCCTATTGGGGACGGTGCCCACGTTAAATATACACCAACGCGCCTGCAACTGTACGGCCTGGTATTTAACCTACCGTGGTGTGGAAAACAGTTTAGTTGATCGCTAGGTGCCATGATGAGCGGAGGGGATGAAGAAGTGAGTGTAAAGCCTTGTGTAATAGAATTTCAAGCATTTCGAAATAATGATGATAGGTTTATTATCAAGGAATTAGTAATTTTAGACTTGCTTACATTTGTAACTTACCCATTCATGTTTGATGCTCCTTTTTCTTTTAACAAACTTAACACCAAAGCAAAAAGTACAAACAAATGGATAACAAACTACTTTCATCACATACATTGGTATGAAGGATTTATAAGCTACAGTAATCTGCACAGTATTATGTTTAACTTTTGCAAACAATATTCACATATATACACAAGAGGATTAGAAAAAAAGAACTGGATACAAAAGTACACGCACGGTGATGTTTTCGATATAACTATTAGTAAGGACTTTAACATTAATCTCGGTAATATTTGTGTCGCTGCAAAAGATCTTAAACACGGCCAAACAAACTGTGCATTATACAACGCGTATCGTTTGGCTGCTTACTTGAAACAAACGCAGGAATGTGGTGGGGGTAGCGGAGAACAGAAATGTGGTGGGGGTAGCGGGGCCTATAAATACGAGGAGACAGCACCGCTCCAGCACGAGTATTATTCGAGACTCCGAAGAGGCAACATCACAGAAGACACCACAACCACCACTGACGAAGATGGCATCACAACAGTTTCTACAAACACTGGTTGATCAATTCAACACTCATTCAAAATCCGACCTTCTGCTAACTAAAAAGTGTTCAGTACTAAAAGAACAAAAACACTACATTATTCATAACATCAAGAAAGTGGAAACCACACATGGAGAAGCAATTCTAGTTTCATTGAGCGAAGGACCTTTTTCTCCAGGAGATGAGCCGAAGTTTCAAGTATTTCTTCCAAAACGATTTGTTCAACTGCTACAAAATGAAGATTTGCGAGATATTCAACCGGGGACGTTGTATTTGGTATCACACGGTGTAAGCGGCAACAACTCGACGGAACTCACTCTGCACATCACGCATCCTTGTACATAATGTCTTTGTTTGTATTTTTCTGTTTGTATTTCTAGTCATCAATGTTAGACTTAAGCTTATTGTATTGTAAGATGTTTGTTTAATAAAGAAAATTAAAAAAAAAAATAAAAAAATAAATAAAAAAAAATAAAAACAGCAACACAGCAGTATATTATTTTATATACTGCTGTGTTGCTTTTTTTAAAATTCAAATGGATGACCTTGAACTTTCATTCAGGGTTAACTTATGAAGAGGTATAAAAGAGAGGGAGCAGTGAAGTTAGTCTCAGTCTTGTCTAACACACGCTGCAGCTAACATGTCGGTGCCACCTATGAACAATTTATTTTTCGATAACAATTTGAAGACATATTGTTGCGAGTTACAATGTTTTAAAATACCAGGCGATCAAGTTGACGGGAAAGCTTGTCGTAAGTGCAAGTGTTTCAGCTATTGCATATGTAGATGTAAAACGTATCAAATGAACCGACAAGATAAAATACAAGAATTACGCCGAAGGATTGCATTACTGTGGCGGCGAATGTAGTAGCAACCATCTGCCTCGCACCAGCTGCCACCTGCCGCCTGCCATCTGCCGTCCGCCATCTGCTCCGCCCCACCACACTTTTACCCCCACCATTTTGTTTGATACCAAAACGCTAGCTAGCGAGTAGTCAGTACACCTCCGGCTCTCGACCGGTGAACATCGAGCTCTCTGTTGAAATGTCCATCAAAATTAGGTGTATTCATTATGACTCTATTCATCTGGCGACTTTCCAAGACCTCGAGGTTTTTAATGAAGAGTTAAGACTTCTCATTGCGTCCGGTTACGATTTATCTTTGGAACTTTACGCATCAAAAAACAACATGGACTCTGCGCAGGAATCGAAGTATCTACCGTCTTTCATCAGAAAGCGAAGTGATAGCCGCAACTCGTCCGGATCAACAACATCGATGACAACGAACAACGGGGAACTGATGTAAACATAAATTATTGTAAACATAACTTATTGTAAATAAAAAGAAAAGTAAAAAGAAATAAAGTAATAAATGAAATAGTACTACCTCGCACTCGTTTCATTCGATTGCTTCATTCGATTGTTTTCATTCGATATTTCTATCGAATGAAAACTATCGAATCACAATCGGATTTTACGAGTGCGAGGTAGTACTTTTTTAAAATTACCTCCCAGTGACCTTGAACTTTAAACTTTCCCTCATTACGTCACAAAACCGCCTACGTCACTGGCTCAGCCTCAGATGACGTCTTTCATGACTCAGCACTTCCGGTCACGTGACCGGAAGCTGTCAATCACTTGGCCCAGAAGCCCCAAATGCCCACTACTCATAGCAGTCTTCCCTCTTAACGCAGTCTTCTCTTTCCCCTCCATACTCACAAGTCCAGCCCCAGGCTCTCTGGAATGCTGGAAACCAAACAGATATCTGTAGTGAAGTGATGACGTGAGCATTAATATTGGGGATGTTATAGGGATCCCCTCATTCAGTCATGCCAGCTGACGGATTGGTAACTAATATGCAACTTCTATATAAGCTCTATAGATATTTCTCTCCGAAACATTAAAACATTACAAATTACAATTTTTCCATTTTTGAAAACGAAAAACAAATAATGGAGATGCTAAAAATGTTTAATTATTCCAGACATATAAAGGGATTATGTGTAATTATCAGTTAAACTGTAATATTTTATATCTAATAACTAAGGCCAAAACGGGCTGAAACACTCAATGTTGAAATACCTTCGACGGAACTTTTCTTCTGGAACAAAAAACGATGAACCGGTACAGGAGATTTTGTGAAACACGGTGTGAGTAGATATCTCTTAGTTCAGACATTGCAATTCACTTACAGTAGAAATCCAACTATCCGAACCCAATTATCCGAATATCCAATTATCCGAATCGATTTTGAGTGAAATAATAGAAATATAAAAATCAAGAAAATAACAGCGGGAGCGCGTGTACCGATAATGCGCCGTGAGCGCTAAAATAAAAGCCTGCGCTGTTACCTTCCGGACGATATTTTCGCAGGGAACAATGAGTCATACCCCCTTCCCGCCCTGCTCATCATCAGTCGCTACTGTTCTTTCACCGAGATTATCGTTCGAAATGAGTACAAAACGTAAACGTGTTGTCCTTTTCGCTAAGTGATACACTCACTTTGCTCGAGATGTTCAAGTGAAATAACCAACATTCAACAGTGAAATACGTACAATATGTAGGCCTATTGAAAAGAGCAACTGTATATACTATATTCCATTTAACTCCTGTAATTTAATTTTTATGATGTATATTCTTGATACAGTTCGCTCACTTTCTGTTCACTACATTTATAATAAATTTGTCGATAAAATTCTGATTTTTTATGTATGGTGATGTTTTTTGCTTAATTCCCGAGGTATACCTGATTATAAGAATTTCTGCATATCCGAATTGGCCCGATCCCCAATTAATTTGGATGATTGGAGTTCTACTGTAACTGGCTTAGTGGTTATCGTGCTGACGTAATCCGAGGTTCGCCAGATCGATCCTGATCAAAATCGCAAAATGTTTAGAAGGTTCGAGACTGGACCATTTCTCATTGCGCTATTAGTTACTGATGCTTTCAAAGGACAAGTCAACCTTAGATAGTAACAAGACCAGGGTTTGGACCGTTCCCTATCAAAACGTATATATATACATATAATATATAGAAATCTGCATTCAATCTATGAATACTTACCGAGGAACAAATAAAGAAAAAAATACAGCAGTTTGCCTAACCACATAGTTTACTGTTAGATGTCAATCTGGCCAATGATATGTCACTTAACTGCTTGTGTTATGCAACTTGTTATGGTCCTCTTGTATGCACAAGTGTTGGTGACAGAATGATTGCTGGGCTCATTATTGTGTCAGGAGATTCTATAACGGAAAACATAGAGGCTAAAAGATAACCTAAACATAGTTTAAGAATTAACAAAGCGAATTTATAAACGAAAAGCGACAAGAAAGCGATGAATACCATGACAAGCAGTGCGTACGGTCACAGACAACTAAATATTTTCACAAACTAAATGTCGGTATCTTAATCTCTCCTCTCTTGCTCAAACCAGCGTTAAACCATCCAATTACACAATTCTCTCCACCTACGAGAGGTATTTTGGTTTTTCATTTATAATTTACATCTCACAGAGATGTTTATTATTATAATGAGGATAGGTAAAAAATAATCAATAAAAAAGTATTATTACGCTTTGGAAGATTCTTCAAAGGCTTTATGGAAAGAGTTTGTCAAAATAAACGGTATCATAGAAATCAAATATACTTACTCCTTTGGTTAGGCAAATTTTAATTAATCATTCATTTTTATTTATCAAATATTCAATTCAACTGGAGCTGTTGCTCGAAACCGTTTGCGAAGTAGTTTATGAGTAGTGAACATTTTGTGTTTCCTTTAACGATTTGGGTCGGAAAATCATAACGTATGGTAATGCTCTATGCAGCCTTGCAACATCATTTAGATAACGCTTCTTCCACATCAAAAGGTTTAGGAGCGCTCTCGGCATCCCATTGGTTTGCAATCAATTGTTTATGGGATAACTAATTAACCATAATAAGTACCATAACACACCGAAAACATTGCTATTCTTATGGAAAAATTAGTATTCCAAGTTATTGCGAAAAAGATTCCTCAAATCTGCAACCGGACTATACCATGTTGTTAAGGGACTAAAGGTCTTCGGTTATTTTTTCGTGACCTCAGGGCTCCACCTCACTGGCTTCTTCAATCCTTCCCGACGTCCGATTTGGAAGTGAAATTGTTTTATGGATATGTTTTACAAAGCCGCAGTAGTGGGTAAACAGGAAAGAGGCGCCACTTCCGGCGCTTTTTCCCCATGTTATTCTTATGGGGAGCCGTTTTTGCGCCGACGCCAGCTCCCACCTATACTAATAAGCCACAAGTTTCCGCGCCGGCCTATATTAAATATATAGGCCTAAATATATATACCCCTGCCTATATTAAATATATTGTCCCTCCTCTTTTTAAAAATTAATTTTCAAATTCTAAAAAACCATCTTTAGTGTTTACTGTCTGATTTGTTTAAAATTTGGATATGTTATTGTCCTAATGTTTTAATAAATTCCCCCAAATTAAAAATACTGCCGCCAACTTCTTGATTGTCGTAGTGTTTTAATAAATCCCAACTACGGTCGAACTGCCAACTGATTAAAACATCCGCCGCTTGCACACGCAACGATCCACACCGCTGCCCACACAACAATCCACCGCTCACCGACACACTGACATACTAACACACTAAGTCAGTCATGCGCAAGCACGCGTCACATTGACCAGAATTTCCACTTACCATAGAAAGTCCAGCCAACGCAATTTCCTGGTTAAATTGAAAATCTGATGTGTATATAAGGCGCCACCGACAACACACAACAACAGTGACCTCCACCACCAGCACCGGATGACGCCACCACACACGCCACCAGCGACACAAGGCACCGGCACCAGATGACGTCACCGCGCCGCACTCTGGCTCTCACCACGTCTCTCGGCCTCTCCACCTAGGACTCTATGTTAGCTGTGAGTGTTAGCGACGGTAGTTGTAATCTGTCTTCAACGGAGGGAGACATATCCATCACTATGGCAATTTTTGAACTCTCGTAAACTTGTAAAATATAATTTAAAAACCGCTGTTAAATAATTTAAAAAAATTTAAAAATTTAAAAAATTTAAAAATGGTAATTTCTTGTTTATAAAAAGCAGAGCACGACATCTCTACAGTCATTTCAACACAAAATGTTGTCCTGTGCAATCTGCTCCACGCCCTGCTCCAAAAGAGGCAATTTAATCAGACACTATCGTAACATTCACAAAGTTATTCCTAAAATTTGTAAAAAATGCCATCAAATATTTGATAATAACAATCATTTTAAAGCACACATGCTAGAAAAACACAATAGTTGTAATGTGTGTAAGAGAGTCATCACCCGTGACAAGAAACGCCACCACCTACGATGTGACAAACGACCTTACAAGTTGTATATTTTTAACGGTGAATCTGTGGAAGTATTAGACACACTTCAATCTTGTCCTTTACCTATCAAATGGATTCTTATTAGGAGAGTGAAATTTATCAAACACACAGTGGACAATAATGGTGATTTAATCATTGACAAAGAATGTATTGCTGATTTTCGAAGTTTAACTAATTTATCAATTGAGAAAGCACAATTAAAGACTCAAATTAAAGAAGCACTTTTTAAGATCGATACCTCCATGCACAAATATCAAGCCCAAGGCAGTGGATGGATATATGACCAAACTAAATACTGGCAGCTCCATGTTTACAAATATAAACCCCTAACTCCCAAATCATACATTCCTACACCTGAAAATATAAAATCAAAACACGCTGTTTTAAATATTATAAACGATGATAATAAATGTTTCGTGTGGAGTGTTTTAGCAAGCTTAAGACCAAGGAATAGTAAAGAACATGCAAATCGAGTATCTTACTACAAACCCTATGAAGGTCAGTTAAATATGACAAACATAAAATATCCAGTAAAAATATCCGACATTGATAAATTTGAAAAACAAAATAACATAAGTGTTAATGTATATGGAATTGAAGAAGAATTAATATATCCATTGAGAATAACTAAACTAAATAGCAATACTCACGTCAACTTGCTTCTTCTACAAGAAGCTCGGAAATCACATTACTGTTTAATTCGTGATTTTGACAAGTTAATGTTGCGGTCTACAAAATACAATAGTAAGAAATATTTTTGCAAGTTCTGTTTGCAACATTTTGGCACCAAAGATATATTGGAACGTCACACAACACACTGTAAAACCTTTGATGCTCAAAGAGTACAAATGTCTGAAAAAGATACACTACAATTTACGAATTACAAATATCAACTTAAAGCTCCCTTTGTGATTTATGCAGATTTCGAATGTTTTATAAACTGCGGCAAACACACTCCTTCTGGATTTGCTTATGTTGTGGTGAGAGACTCTAAAATTATTTACGAAGAGTTGTACAGCGGTGAAAATGTAATGGATGTGTTTTTCGAAAAGTTATTTAAAACTTATGACTTTATTAAAAGTCAGATGGGAGTATATGTTCCCCTTGTAATGACTCCAGAGCAAGAGGCATCCTTCCAAAACTCTACACACTGCCACATATGCCAACAACTGTTACTGTGTGATAAAGTGCGCGACCACTGCCACCTAACAGGCGAGTTCCGAGGACCCTCCCACAACGCTTGCAATTTAAACTATAAAGTAACCAAGAAAATTCCAGTATTCTTCCACAATCTTAAAAACTATGACGGTCATTTAATAATGCAACACTTGGGAAAATTCAATCGGAAATTGAATTGCATAGCCAAAGACATGGAAAAATATATTTCGTTCTCTGTTGATGATTTGGTATTTTTGGATTCATACAACTTTCTGTCTCTTCCCTTAAGCAAATTAGCTTCCAATTTAAATGCGTTTAGATTTATAGACAATCCACTACTACAATGTAAGGGCGAATTTCCGTACGAATACATGACAGGACCAGAAAAGTTTTTAGAGCCCCTCCCACCCATAGAGGCATTTTACAGCAGTCTAACTAAAGAATGTATATCTCCTGCACAATATGAACATGCTAAAAACGTATGGAATCATTTTAATATAAAGAATTTAAAAGAATATCACGATTTATACCTTAAAACAGATGTGTTGTTATTGGCTGATGTGTTTGAGACATTTAGGGACTTGAGTTTAAAGGATTATAAACTCGACCCCGTCCACATGTACTCATTGCCTGGACTATCATGGGAGGCGTGCCTTAGAATGACTGGCATAAAATTACAGTTATTTAGTGACATTGACATGCATTTGTTTATAGAACATGCCATTAGAGGCGGTGTAAGCATGATTTCCACGCGCTATGCTAAAGCCAACAATAAGTACATGGGCGAACATTATGACCCAAATCAAGAAAGCACCTATCTTGTATACTTAGACTGCAACTCGCTATACTCTACAGCAATGTGCGAGTCGTTGCCCGTTGATGGCTTTAGATGGACAAATGAGAAAGATTATAAATACAATCAAAATGAAAACTTTGGATTTATTTTGGAAGTTGATTTAAAATACGATAAAAGTTTACACGACTTGCATAATGACTACCCACTCGCACCAGAAAAAATGAATGGAAAATTAATACCAAATTTAAATGACAAAACTAAATATATTTTACATTATAAAGCACTAAAAAAATACGAAGAACTGGGTTTGGTAGTTACAAAATACCACAGAATCTTAAAATTCAGACAATCAAAATGGCTCGCCCCCTATATTAATTTTAATATTGAAAAGCGACAAAAAGCTAAACATGATTTTGAAAAAGACTTTTACAAACTGTTAAATAACAGTCTCTTTGGTCGAACAATTATGAACCAACGTAAGTTTCGTGATATACATCTTGTAGACGAGTCTAAGTTAACAAAGTATGTTACAAAACCAAGGTTTGACTGTAGCAAAATGTTCGATAACAATTTGCATGCTGTACATTTAAATAAATTAATTGTAAAGTTTGATAAACCAATATATTTAGGAATGACCATTTTGGATATCAGTAAAGTAATAATGTATGATTTCCACTATAATTATATGTCAAAATTTAAGAATAAAAAGTTCTTAATGACAGACACAGACAGTCTTGTTTATTCTATAGTAACAGAGGACTTTTACAAGGAAATACAATGTGACTTGGACTGTTTCGACACCTCTGCATATAGTAAAGATCATTTCTTATACTCTGATAAAAATAAAAAAGTTACGGGCAAGTTTAAAGACGAATTAAATGGTCAAATTATGTATGAATATTGTGGTTTAAGGCCAAAATTATACTCTTTCATTCCTTTACAATGGTTATACGAAAAAGAAAAGCAAAATGAGCTAGAGGTTAAAAAGGCAAAGGGGGCTGACAATGCTACAGTTAAACATCTCTTAAGACACCAACATTACTTAAACTGTCTTGCAACCGGGGAAGATTACTATGAGAATGTTACAAGAATTAAATCCACAAACCACCATCTTCAAACATTAACGATGAACAAAAAGGTACTCTCTTTTGATGACGACAAGAGGTTTATTCTGGATGGCATCAACACTCTTGCCCTCGGTCATTATAAAATTGGTCAAACATAAATCTATATTTCCCATTATTCTTTGGCCTTTCCTTGTCTATTACAAAAAAGCCATATTTAGACCTGTCCCAACATTGATGGCAGAGATTTCTAAATTGGTTAAATGAAAAATCATTTCCCACATGATTGTTATACACATGTTTTAAATTTAAATCGTCTTGTTTAAATAATATTAGAAAATTAACATTGTCACGTAAATGTTTGTTTACTTTACTGTAAGATTGACACAAGTAAAAACTGTTAATATTTTTGTGTCTGCCCATTGAGAAAAATTGTGTGATATTTGGACTATTTATGTCGTCAAATACAACTATTGAGTGTGATTCTACATCATTTGGTGTGATTTCACAGTTTGAATATGTGTGTAATTTAACTTCATCACACAGACGGAATATTTCAATTATTTTTTTATATTTTTCTTGTTCTAAAGATTTGGATATTATATATAAATTTGTAAACTTTAATCCTTGTTTTTTTACAATTAAGTTATAAATTACAACAGTCTTCCCGAACCACTGGGCCCTATTATAAGACAGCGAATATTATTAGGAAATAGACCCAACTTCTTTGGTGTATTTTCTTTATGTGCTATTTTAAATTTGTTCTTTTGTTGAATAAATGACATTTTTTATATAATAAAAATGGTGTATTTTCTTTATGTGCTATTTTAAATTTGTTCTTTTGTTGAATAAATGACATTTTTTATATAATAAAAATGGCAAAGAGAAAGTGTAAAAAGGTCCAAGGTAAGGGATTATTCTTAAAGCCATATAGAGGCCGTGGCTTGTTAAATACCCTTATAAACAACCTTCCTTTCCCTCTCCACATGCCTGGATAAATGGTGTGGACCTGGAACTAACGTGCGTGAAAATTTAGCCAGAAATGTACCTCCAAAAAATAAGCTAGACTCTTATTGTAAAGAGCACGACATATTCTACATGAATAATCCTGATACAGCCGCCCGGAACAAGGCAGATATGAGATTAGCGGACCAGGCTTGGACTAGGGTTTCGGCAAAGGACGCCAGTCTGGCCGAAAAAGGAGCAGCTTATGCAGTGACAAATTTGATGAAGGCTAAGGCAAAAATGGGAATGGGATTAAAATTTAATAAAAAAGATGGACAACTTTCAGCTGTTAGAGGCAGCAAGAGACGTGCCTCGCTTTCGAGGAGTGTACCTAAAAAACGAGCTAAAACATCTAAGGCCAAAAGTAAGAGAATGTGGAATTATTAATTTAGACAGTGACAGGGGCACACATTGGACAGCATATCGTAAAAATAAAGATGTTGTAATATATTTTGACCCTTTCGGAATACAGCCTCCAAAAGAGGTAATTGAATATTTTGTACCATCTAAAATTTACTATACAACTGATCAAATACAAGATTTAAACAGTTCCATTTGTGGAATTTTATGTTTATCATTTCTGAAAAATTTTAGTTTATAAAAATGGATTCATTTACTATAACATTTACGGGCACAGAGCCAGAGTTGAAGTCGGTGTTCTTTCCTCCTATAGAATTAAATGGTGATTATGTAATTGGACTGGTAGATTTTCAAAGTTATAATTCTATATTTAATGTTAAAAAACCTCTAAATACTTTGACATATTACAAAATGCACAAAATTACAACCCCAAAAGGGGAGGTCACAATTGACGAATTAAACCGGGCATTAGCTGGTAAAGTTGAAGTTATTATACAAAATAAAGTAGCATTAATTAATACAAAAGTCAAACTTATATTTTACAAAGGGCTAGTTCCAAAATTAAATAAACTTAAAGACACAAAATTAACTATAGACGAGGGTGAGGATGTGTATTATTACGATCACAAAGCTCCAAATGTAATTGAAATTGTTGAAGGTACATACGAGGTGTTTGAGCTTGCGAAGGAAATTCAAAAGCAACTCCCAGATTTTGTACTTATAGCCGATAATAAAACTATGAAAGCCACATTACATTCTGGCCATGTGTTTGATTTTACAAAACCGTGTTTAGGGTCTGAATTGTTGGGATTTAAAGGATTTTCTACTCCAGATATTGCGTTTAAATCCGTAAATAAAATCAACATAAATAATGTAAATGTGATTAGAGTAAAATGTAATATTGCGAATGGGTCTTATTTAAATGGTGACAAATCACACACCATACACAGTTTTTACCCAGAAGCTCCTCCCGGCTACAAAATTATTGAGGTTCCCAGAAATATTATATACTTCCCTGTAAATAAGAGAAGTTTAGATGTTGTTAGCATTACATTTGCAGATCAACACGACAAGCCAATTGACTTTAATAAAGAAGAAACTACAATTACTTGTCATATAAAAAAGATATGAGAATTTACAAGAACGGGCTTAGTGTACAAAATGCCAGGTTTCTGCGATCAATTGGGTTGAAGTTAAAATTTTCTATTAATAAAAATGGAAGATTTTCTAGACGTTGCAGGAAAATTCCAATATGATGATAGCCTGGTTAAAATTACAAATCACTCCTATGTTCCACACAACACTTTGGCAATAAATAATTCCGATGAAATTCGAATATGCATAAATAATCAAGATTTACTAACACTCCCTTGTAGGAGTTATCTGTATATTAAAGGAGAAATAGAGAATCATGATAAAGGACATTTTATAAAAAATGCATTTGCATTCTTATTTGACGAAATTAGATACGAAGTTGCTGGTAAAGAAATAGATATTGTAAGAAATCCGGGAATTTCCAGTCTTATGAAAATATTGTGCTCTTACAATAAAACAACTAAATTGTCAAATGTAGCATTTGATTCTGATGAAAATTTAAAGGAGTTCCATAAAAGCGGCAAGTTTAGTACTTGTGTCCCGTTAGAGCTGTTAATGGGTGTGTTTGAGGATTTTAATAAGGTTTTAGTAAATGTTAAACAAGAATTGGTGTTGAAAAGATCCAAAAACGACTTAAATTGTATATTAACAACATCTAATGCTCCAACTGGGGTCGATCCTATTCCTAAAATTACACTTAAATCGATTCAGTGGGTGATGCCGCATGTGGTACCATCTGATGGGGAGAAGCTTCAATTACAAAAGATGTTATTGCAAAATAAAAATTTGCAAATTGCATTTAGAAGTTTGGAGCTACACGAACTCCCATCATACCCCGAAACCAAGAGACATACGTGGTCAGTTAAGACGTCTTCGAGTTTGGAGAAGCCCAGGTATATTATATTTGGTTTCCAAACTGGTAGGGACAACAGTGCACGAAAAAGAACTGATGAATTTGATCACTGTAAATTGAAAAATATCAAAGTGTTTTTAAACTCTGAATATTATCCTTATAGTGATTTAAATCTCGACTTTGAAAATGGAGATGCCTCTAAAGCTTATGAGATGTTTGTGAGGTTTAGGGAGAGTTACTACAACACCGTCCCCGATCCTATGTTTAACAGAGCTGACTTTATAAAGAAATATCCTCTAATTGTAATAGATTGTTCTAGGCAGAATGAATCAGTCAAAGAGGGGGTTGTAGATATTAAATTAGAAATTGAAACTGCAGAAAATGTCCCTTCAAACACATCTGCATATTGCCTAATAATACACGATAAGGTGTTTGAGTATAATCCTTTGACAAATGAGATAAATAAAATGTATATAAAATGAAAACAAATATTCAACAAGAATTGGTAGAGTCTGCAAAACAAATAAGAGAAAAATATAGGGCGTTAAAACGTGGTAAATTTCTAGAGGCTGAAGAGAGGTTCCAAACGTTTCAACCGTTAATAGAGCCTTTGCAAGAATTAAAAAATTTAGCCACAAAAACGGAGAGGCCAGTTCTCCCAATGATTTTAGAAAAGACCCCGTCTAGAATACCAAGAATAACACAGATAACACCACACAAATTAGATTTTGGTCTTTTAGCATCAGACTATTTAGGAAATTACCTTAGTAGAAGTAGTATGACAGACACTACATATGGTATTAGGCGAGAAGGAAATAAATCTTTTGTTGGGAATCAGGAAGTTCAAATTGCCAATGATGATGTTACAGTTGGAGAAAAAATTTATAAAGGGACAAAGGGATTGAGGGAATTGTTAACTTTAAAAGAACCCGTAAACTATAGTCAGGCTGATTTGCAAAATTATAAAGAGATTTTGGAAGCTACAAATGCACATTTAAAGGGTTATAAAACGGGTGCGGCGATGTCAAGTAATAAACACACTAAATATCTTAATATAATTAAACCCCTGTTTAAGACTGTTGGTGAAGGTTTAAGGCAGGTAACTGGTAATAAAATAGACTATGTTTATTGGGACGATCCTAATGAGCTTGTAGATAGGTTAAGACTGCTTTGGTTAAGCCGATTGGCGGGAAATTCTGGAGTGGATAATGAGATAGATTCTATCATAGAAGAATTGAGGGAAAGTGGAATTGTTTATTAAATAAAAAGATGATAGATAAATTTTATCGCGTATATAACCCATATAGTAAACCAGAAGCTAGAAATTTTAAAGAAACTACTTTAAATCTAAAAGATGATGGTTGGAATGCTTTAAATTATAAAATTAGTAATGTTAAAGGTGGGGAGTTTACTGACGATGTATCGACTTTGGGGCAGACGTTAACTAGAAAAGGTGATGCTTTTGTACAAGGTAATACTAAATATAAGTTTTTAGAATCCAAGAGTAATAATTGGAACGCTAATAAACGCAAAATTACTAATGTTAAACGAGGTGAAAGCTCAACCGATGTACCCACATTAGAGCAAACTTTAATAAGAAAAGATGGTGTCTTTGTACAAGACAAAAATAATTATGAATTTTTGGAATCGGAGAATGGTATTTGGAATGCCAAAAAGCGAAAGATTAGTAATTTGTTGGCTGGTAAAGAAAGCGATGATGTTGTAAACGTCTCTCAAGTACCAAAAATGGATCTAAACTTTTGGGATTTTAATAATAAAAGGCTAGTTCGTGTTAAACCCGCTGTTGATGAGAACGATTGTGTTACAAAACATCAGACTGTGACTTTAGACGGTTTTAAATTTGATGGTAAAAATAAGCAATTAACAAACATTTTACCTGGAACATTGCCAAATGATGTGGCTGTTGTTAATCAAATATTAACAAAAGGTGAGAAAAGCATAATAAAACAGGGGGATAAATATTATAATGTATTAACATTAGATGTGGGATGCAGAGGACAAATTAATAAAGAATGTACCTGAAGGCAAAGATAGGAGTGATATTTGTTTAATGTCACAGGTTTTGAGGTATGACGATAATATTAAAACTTTTAGACAAGACAATATTAAATTTGATATTTGTTTAAAATCACATGCTTTAAGGTTTAACAATAAAACTAATAAATTTATGCAAGACAATAATGAAATCGATTTGATGATGTACAATCCTAAATTGTTGGTTGCAGACCCTACATCTTTAAGCGGATTTAAGACTTTAGATGGAGAGGCATATTTGCCAAAAAACTATGTATATCAAAGAATGAGTGATGGTATGTTAATTGGTAGCAATGGAGGTATTTTTGAAACGACAGAGACTGGCAGATACGTTAACATTAAAAATAAAGAATAAAAAATGGAAAAAATTGCTTACGAATTGCATAAGCCCGCGAGAAAGAACTTTGTTAGAAGGTCTTTTAAGGTGTTGGGTATAAACGAAACTGTTCAAATAGATTTAATAGATATGCGGAATTATGCTAGAGAGAATTCTGGGAATAAATATATTTTAACTTTAATAGACACATTTTCTAAAAAAGCTTATGCTGCTCCACTAAAGAATAAAACTGGATTAGTAGTCACAGAAGCTATAAAAACTATTCTCCCAAAGGGAGTTAAAAATATTCAATCTGATAACGGAAAAGAATTTTTTAATGAACATTTTACCAAACTAATGAAAATTCTAAATATTAATCACTACCACACTTACTCTACAACTAAGGCGGCTATTGTGGAAAGGTTCCAGAGAACTTTAAAGAATTGGTTGTATAGAGAGTTTAGTGCACAAGGGAGTTACAAGTGGTTGGATTTACTTCCAAAGTTAATAAGGATATATAATAATAAAGTACATAAATCCATAGGGATGAAGCCTAACCAAGTAAGTGCTAAGAACTCTAAAGATGTACATGAAAGGTTAGCATCTAAAGTACAAGTTAAAAAGCCAAGATATAAGGTGGGGGATAGTGTAAGGATATCTAAATATAAACACGTATTTAGTAAAGGATATACCCCTAACTGGACGGGAGAGCTTTTTACAATAGCAGAAGTTAAGAAAACAAAGCCTGTGACTTATATTTTGAAAGATGAAAATGGCAATATAATCAAAGGAGGATTTTATACAGAAGAATTGTTAAAGACTAAATATAAAGACATGTATTTGGTAGAGAAGGTAATTAGGAGGAAGGGTGATTTATTATATGTCAAATGGCTCGGGTTCCCAAGTAGCCAGAACTCGTGGATTTCTGCAAAGGATGTCTTAAAATGAATTTTAAAATAGGGTCAAAATTGGCAGTTTGACTGTGAATTTGGGATATGTGAAATTTATTAAAACACTAGGACAATAACATATCCAAATTTTAAACAAATCGGACAGTAAATAAAGAAGTTGGCGGCAGTATTTTTCAAAAATATTTTTTAATTTGACCGTAATAGTGAATTTGGGAAATGTAAGTGGAATTTATTAAAACACTTGCCTACGACAATAACATATCCAAGTTTTAAACAAATCGGACCATAAACACTAAAAATAGTTTTTTAGAATTTGAAAATTAATTTTTAAAAAGAGGAGGGACAATATATTTAATATAGGCAAGGGTATATATATTTAGGCCTATATATTTAATATAGGCCAGCGCGGAAACTTGTGGCTTATTAGTATAGGCGGGAGCTGGCGTCGGCGCAAAAACGGCTCCCCATAAGAATAACATGGGGAAAAAGCGCCGGAAGTGGCGCCTCTTTCCTGTTTACCCACTACTAGCCGCATGTCTTGAATGGTGTCCCAACGTTGGACACGAGTCCCCCTCCCCTCAAAAATTTAGGGCTCCGCCCTCCAGGCTAAATCTTTATTTTATTTTAATTTGTTTGCGTGATTTCAGCCAATTATCATTGATCTATAACGTTTGGGTACCGTAGGTATTTTATGACGATGACCTTAGTGTTCCGCCCCAGTAACTAAAAAATTGCCATGGTTATTTTTATGGGAAAATTAGTACTCAAATTAATTTATGGCACCATTAGTCGGGTTCAGCCAACTCAGAAGCCATACCTGAATCGTAACATCACAACTATTAGCTATGATAGAATCACATCGTTACCCAATGATGTAGTAAGGAATAATCGTGGTGGGGTATCACTTCCCTGTCCTGGTTGACTAGCTGGCTAGCGAGTCAGCTCAATTAATCATAATGGATCAAAACATAACAATTAACATTGTAAGCATGCTAGACCATGGGGGGTCAGGTTGTAATCCAGTTGGCGGTCAATTCTTTAAAGTTAATTTCCTTTGCAATAAAGATTAGGGTTAGTGGTTGATACCGGTGTTTGTAAGTTAAAATCAAAATCCCACGTTCCAGTTATGTGTATTCAGAAAGTATCACTGTCGAGATTCCCCGTTGCGACAGGTTGAGGACAAACCTTCCTAGTGTTACGGCTAGTCACTCATAGCTTCACACCGATGGCCGACGATCAGACGATACCATAGATTTACATTACATTCGTTACGGGATTGGCCTCTACACGTTACTAGAGAGCGACTGTATACATAATAAACTTTTTACATATGTTCCAAACACCAAAGGATTTAGGAAAACTTGGGTTTATAATCTCAGTTTAAGTGTAAAGACATAACTTCATCTAAATAGTGTAACACAACTGGAAACCGTAACAGTTCCAGGATAAGGTTTTTACAATATTCAGGTGTTACTCAAGCTGCTCAATTGGTCATTAATGGCATCCTTTGTTTACAAATTGTTGGTGATGAGTTTAAGTTATTTATGAGATTATTGCGGACAGTTTTCATCACTGTTTGAAGAATGATCAAAAAGGTTTATTTTTCTTAATCAGAAAAAATATATCGGCAATAATCTTTTGAATACCATTATAAAACCACAGCCAATTGGAGGTTTACATAGTATAAATTGACTAATATATCGGTAAAAAGAATGAAAGACAAACAAAAATACGGTGTATCAAGGTTCCCACTATCCAATCAAACACCACGTTTATTTGGTCCCCTCCCTCCCCCCTACCCTGAACTATATCACTCTCTCTCTCTCTCTCTCCCTCTCTCTCCCCCCTCTCTCTCTCTCTCTTTCTCTCTCTCTCTTTCTCTCTCTCTCCCCCCACTCTCTCTCTCTCCCCCCTCTCTCTCTCGCCCTCCCTCCCTCTCTCTCACTCTCTCTCTCTCTCTCTCTCCCTATTTCTCTTTCAGGTGTTCCAGAGGGATCAACCTTATCAGCATTATTGTTTTCACTCTATATAAATTAAATAATTTTGTTTATTTTTAAGGAATGATTTATTTATTCATTTCCACGCCACAGACTTGGTGCGATCACATTGTAGCATCACAATACTACTTAAAAGAAACGAACTATGTTACAATACAATCAAGTTTTTAACATAAGCATGATAAAATAAATGTGTTACGCACAACAGCACGATTAACCATTATTATTTTAAACCAACCAAGTTGAAAAATCTACCCTACAAATTTTTTAATTAACAAATAATAATCTTTTAAACAAGGGCATTAGTTTATTTTTGGAAACGGGAAAATAAAGACGTATTACAAACAGACTAAAACCGAATCTGAGAGATAGATATAAAGGAAGTATAACAAGAGCTAGAAGAATTTTCAGCCTAACTATTAAGTATTAAGTGAAATGAAAAATCGCATTGAGACAGGAATGTAGGTAAGACCGGGAACTGTGTCATTGGAAACATCGACGGTGTTTGGTATAGATAAAAATATTTAATCTCGTTGGTTTATTCCAGTTCAGAAAGTTAAGACTTATCCACCAGTAGCAATACAAAAATAAACTAGCTATGGCCTTGGCAATTCCAAATGTTTATTATGCAATGGCTGCCAACTGTGACATCAATGCAGATTTAACAAACAAATCACAACTAGAATTAATAACAATTATACCTTGACTCGGTGTTTTCTCTTTGCTTGGAGTTTTCTCTCAATTGTTGGAGTTTCTATTTTATGTACTTAAAATAAACCGAAACTCTTTGTAAAACAATTTTACTTAGACCTGTTCAGGTGGAAGACTGGACTTTTAGTCTAAACTAAGGCATATAAAATAAATAAATGTTAAATGTCAAATGTCTCTCTCTCTCTCTCTCTCTCTCTCTCTCTCTCTCTCTCTCTCTCTCTCTCTCTCTCTCTCTCTCTCTCTCTCTCTCTCTCTCTCTCTCTCTCTCTCTCTCTCTCTCTCTCTCGATGTTGTGTAGCAACTTATTGTACTTGAAAATACGACTCTTACTATAGAGTAAGACAGGACTTTTTGTAACTAAAAATCCCCATCGCAGCAAACCTGCATACTCAGCGAATTTCCAACGGAGATATAAATGTCTTAATACTACATAAAGCCACTTACCAAGTTTCATAAAAATATATTTACAAATAATTAAATTGGTGATATATACAATTTTAATTATTCTCCATAAGAATAACATTGGGGCTGGGTACGCAGGTTTGCTGCAACAAGGAACACAAACATGTGTTTTTATGCTAATATCAATATAACTTAACTAGGTGAAGTCGTATACCCGTTTTTATTCATTTATTTCCATAATTAAGGGAGACATAGCATTTAATTATTCTCCATAAGAATAACATGGAGGCTGCGGACGCAGGTTTGCTGCTACGGGAGCCTTTGGAAAATTTTTTTAGAAAATATCAATAGAACACAACGAGATGAAGCCGTATACCAAGTTTCGTCAGTATAAGTTCATAAATAAGCGAGATATAACATTTTTCCTCCATAAGAATAACATTAAACAACGTACTGTGTTTAGCACTTTGAATATCTCGGTAACCAATTGACGGAGAGGAATTATCAAAAACAAAATTGTGTGTTTATTTTAAGCTGAATCCGATGGTAAAAACTAAAATTTTACTGTTTCAAAAATTATATGTAAAGAATTCAAAAAAACCATTTTTGGGGTACAAAACCCCCCAAAACACCCCTTTAGGTGGAGCGATCTGGCTGGTTTTCTAACATAAAGTCATGAATGTTACTTTATACGCTTATCCCAAATTTAATTAAAATTGGATCATTTTTATGAGAGTTATCGTGCTCATGGACACACACACACACACACACATATATATATATATATACATATATATATATATACATATATATATATATATATATATACCAGTTGTTGATATATACAGTTTCGAACGAATGTTGTTTTTGGAGTCTGGGGACCTCAAAACGAAAAGTTATCATGGTGTCGAGCCTGGGTCTTACCATGCCGACTACGGTAATAGCTTGTTCCCTATAGGGCAAATTCGCTAAAAACATAAACATAAATAAACAATAACATCGTACAAATAAAACATATTTTTGTTTTTAATGTAATTGCTTGGAAAAAAACCACAAGGATTTCCCGATAAATGGAAACCGGTAAGAAAATGTGTAAAGTGATGGATCACGAGTTTCATCACCTGTTTAAACAACCCCTTGATTTGATCCGCTCCCTCCCCCCATCACTCTCTCACTCCCTCTCTCTCTCTCTCTCTCTCTCTCTCTCTCGCTACGTCACCGCGCTGACAGCCGGCTCGAAGTACCGCGCTTCCAGTGCTTTACCCCTAAAAATTCCACGGCTGAAACTTGTGTTCTATTAGACATCGTGATTATACCACTTCACCCTTGTTTTGTAGTTGAATCAGGCTTTATTGTGATATAATTTTCAAAAGGATTTGCAGCTGAACTATTTATAAAACGATTAGTAAGAAATAGAGGTTTGTATTAAGTTAAATGGAATCACGTTGAAAAACCGTTAGTTTTATATCGGTATATAAAAATAAAACTTAAATACTATGATCAGAAGAATGATTTTGATCAATTTAAAACTAAAGGAAGGTAGTTTAAGTCACATTATGTTTTTAAAAACAACAAAAATCCTCCTTTAGCGGCAGCGGAGTCAGGCGAGAATTTAAGAAACAACTCTGATAAAGAAAAATAAAGCGCTTAGATAATGAAAAAGAAATACTCACCTGTTACAGTTTATTTTATATTTATATAGATACAGATCGTACTAATTATAAAATATTTCTAAATGTTAACATACAACTATTTACAAATTAAATTTGATTTTCCTCTTCATCAATCTTTCTTATGCAACAGCCAGATTTCACTGAAAACAGCAAACCTGATTACTCCACGAATTGATAATGTAAAAATAGGTATATATCTCACCAACAAATAAACGGAATATCTAATTTAATCATAAAACATTGGTTAATTAGCGAGATATAAAGTTTTAGTCATCCTCCATAAGAATATGGAGGATGACTGATTGATTATACAATCGTTTAAATCACTAAAATCGTTCATTACACAAAGGCGAAGCTGTTTCTATGAGCTGACTACACAACAAATCCTTAGGAAATTAAGAAGAAGATTCAATCTTTCAATAGGAGCTCAGTGCAGGTTTTGCTGAAACTGTAATGGAAGAGAATGCTACAACGGCGTGCTATAACATTCGTATTGAAGTGGTGTAGAAACTCGAGAACAGAACACAGTGCAACATGGTAATAAAAATCAAGACTCCATCACTTTAAGTTGGCAAAACTCGTTAGTCATGTTTAAACATATCATTATTCTATAAAGAATTACTACATCTTAACGAATTGCATATTAAGATCATTGACATTTCCTAGGATTAAGTTTGGCGAAAGTTGTAAACTTTGAAGAACGCTGGATAATAAAGGCATTCGTGTTATTGTTATTATATTTAATTTGCAGCTTTTGTTTTCAGCGCTATCCTTATGGCGCTTCTCAAGGGCGTGTTAGTCGGTAGGCCACATCTCCCTTAGTACTTAAAAATTAATAATTGAGCCACCACTTGCTAACCTTTATCTTTAAATTCGAAAAAGCAAACGATGAAAAACCTAAATGTTATAATGTAATGGATGGTTCTCACTTATTTGTTTGTTACACTGGTGGTGCCATATTACAGTGATAAGTCTAACAAACAAAAACAGCTGATAATAAGTTTGTGAGCGAGATTTAAAAAAAATTGGATACAAAAACGTTTTAATGCGTGAGATGCGCTGGGGCAATCTACATTATTAAAAGGATTTCTTCATTTCTCTTCACCAATTTGTAGCCCTTAAAACTATTATTATTCATACATGTTTGATATCAAGCGAAAGCTTTCTCTATATGTGCCTTTTGGGCTTCAACAAAATTCTTCACACATCTGCCTCACGGACAGTCAACGATCTCTCGGAGTTATTTTATTTTGATAGTCAGCAGACTGTAACACTCCAGACATTAGTGTCCACTTGCTTTTCCCATAAGACCAATGTTAACTTTCAAAGTCCTTCCCTCCTCAATAGATTAACCTAAATAGTTCATTTAAGGTTTGTTTTAAAGAGATAAATCTTACCTAGCGACTTCAGTGAGCAGAATTCCGATTTAATCTGTAGTTCACCCACTAAAAAACCTATATCGAACACTTTGGAATTGTTTCGAACAAATATTAAAATTTCACATACTGAAACAGCTAGATATATATTTTTAACGAGCCATAAATAAACGATGTCGGATAACAGTAGGGAGAATCGGGAATTCAAAATTCAACATTCTTATGGGGAAAGCATGTAGAGAAGCAAAATATTTCAAAGTTAGCACCCACCCTAAAAGTGTAAATAATGAACACATTTGTAATGTGTGTAATTTGAGAAATAAATTCTTTCTTTCTTTCTAAAAAGAAATCGATTTCTGACAGGACGCTGTTTATTGGCTCTACTAAAGGATTGCACAATCCCCTGGCGTGTCGTCTATAATTCTCCAATGTTGATCATAAGTGTCTCGTGGTTCGGTGTCGGAGCTTCTCAGCATCTCGGGCTCCATTTGGCCTCAGTTGTAACCCCCGTAGCAATCCTCGCTGTCCTTACATAGAACACTGAGCCAGCGATACTCGCAAACCCACGACCACGCTCTCTGGAACACTGACAGCATCAAGTCATTGTAAAGAAGCGATTGTTATATCGCAGCCAGTCTGTTGTCGCTCGATCTAACAGGTGTCTGATGTGATGAATCTTTATAGATAATTCTGTAAGTGAAATGTTAAACTCAAATTTTGAGAGTTTGGCAAATTGCAGGACGATGGAATATAGCTCACATTAAACGTCTCGATCCGTGGATTCGGGAAAAATAACAGAATTTCTAGAATCTTACCAGCAAACGAGAAATAACGTATACATCCCCCATAAAAAAACATGTGAATTTAAAAAGTCTGCTTTGATTACTTTAAACCATGTTCTACTGTTTACGAACCGACATGTGTTGGCAGAGTATTGGAGGAAGGTTAGGGGCTACGGTCCCTTCAAGCCACTAGTTTAAAATTATTCTTATAAGGGACAAGGAGGCAAGTAACGACTGCGTTAATATTACAATTTATTGTTGTAGCCTATGAACTTTGCATCTCAGACTAAAATAGGTGGATACCTTATTGTTAATAATTCAAATTTTTTGAAAGGACTACACTGAATAACAGCTTAACTTACAGGGCAGTAATAATAGGTATAGTATAGATAAGTTCATCATTACAGTCGCAAGGCATCTAGGGCTAGTGTACAATTTATGATTACAAATCAGATAATCATCTAATCACATTAAATCGCTTTGAATTAAACTTACCTTAATCCAATACCCCAAACCTGATCCCTGACCTTTATCCTGTTTTTTCCTTAAAAAATTAAATTTGCTATTACAGCAAGGATAAAAAACATAGTAAAAATTATTTTCTGCCACACGTAGAATGTTACAGAAAGGTTTTACAAACATATTGCGATAGATCTGCATGTTAGATAGTCTAGATTATAATCTCTTGTAGCCAGGCTGTGTATTCCCAAGCTATACTGTGGAAGGAACGTTGCTTCTCTGAAAACAAAAATAAATAATCCAGCCAGCTACAATCAATATTATAAAAGCTACGAGGAAATGTTCTTCCACAACAAAAACAATGAACTGATAAATTATGGTAAAACGCGGCTTAGGTTGATGTATGTAGGGTACAGATAAACAGATACAGAAACCTGAATTCAATTTATACTACTGAGGATCAAGTAAAGATTAAATAAAGTAGTTTGCTGAACCACATTGTCACTGATAGTCAGCCTGGAGAATGTTATGTCACTTAATTGTTTGTGTTAAGCCTGCCATACACTAGCGAACATTACACCGAACCGAACCCCGACGCGAACACTGATTAGTTCGTGGTGAAGTTCGCGGTGTCTTTTGAAAGAAACTACCCCCGAACCGAAAAACCGAACTGATCCTTAACGTGAATATTTTCGCGCGAACCACAACTTTATTTCTCAGTCAGTAGTAATAAGGCATTCGATGGATGAACAACTAGCGTTCAATGGCTTAAGGAAGTGAGTGCAGTCGAGGAGACACGATACTGCGGCGGCGATCTCTGCACTAAACAGACTTGAAGAAGAACACGTATCATTCCGCTTTATTTTGTGGTAATGCAGGTGATGTGTCAAATCCCATTTTGCCTCTTCTTGTAGCACTCACTTAATGAGAAGAAGCTGGTCGTCTTCAGACCATTCAACCGTAAACAATGTCTACCGGACACCACAACAATGCCGGGTAACAAGAACCTGTCTGTGGAGCCAACGAAGGAACTGACGCAGGCAAGCGTAGAGCCGCAGCGGCCGGTGTTTGCGGGGATGTTCGGGAGTCGCCAACATTACCGAACCCCGACGCGAACATCATCGTGAACATTTATTTGATGTGTCGCCAGAAAACTGACTCCAGGTGATTCACCCCTAACTCCGTTGTGAACAAAGTTTGGTTCGCTCTGGAGTTCGCGTCGGTGTTTGGAGCGCACCATACACTAGTGAACGTTCGCCCGACAATTCGCATTGGGGTTCGGTTCGGCGTAATGTTTACTAGGGGATGGCCACTTTTAAATACAAATTTTGGTGACAGGGCTGATGGCTGGGGTCATTATTGTGTCGTGGGATTTTGAATGGAAGGCAAGGAGACGATTTCACAATACAATACTTATTAACTAAAACTACAACAGGGAATGATAATAAATGAATCTAATCGGGCCGAACAGTGATAATAGTACAATATGGGGATCTTCAAAATTAATTAGGTCAACTAGGCCTAAGCTTTTTCAATAAATTTCTTTAATAGTTCATGACTACTAGTGAATTATTATAATATAAATGCCCTTTTCTCAGGAAGGGGTGACGTGCCGGCTCGTATTATATATTATTGTAGAGGTAAAATGAATTTACTGTAATAGGTTTGCTTACTAAGTGCAACAATGCGATATGAAAGTCCAAAGTAACTTTGCCAAAAGGTTTCACTGAATTTATGCATCAATTAAAATAAATTTGAAATTAAATTTGGAATTTAATTTCAGTTTAGATGAATTACTTCTTGATTATTAATACTTTTTTAACATTAGGCTTGTTCACAAATGTTTATGATATCTCTTTTACAAAGTCCCTAATAAGAGTATCAAAATGGAGATGGTTACCACACAGCTTGCAATGATTCTTCACCCAGAGTATTGTAAATGGGGAAATTAATAAAAGGGTTTTGAATTTTAGTATTTACTCTGTTAGGCAGGAGAAATCCCTACTTTTACGCTCTAAGTAGGCAAATCTTAGGCCATACTGGGGAAATGTATTAAATAGGAACTTGTCCCATGCAAAATTGAAGTTATCACATTGGAGGGAAGGCAGCAACAAGGGAGAGGACAGGGTTTGCAGTCTTGAAGTTCATTGTTCCATTGTTGGGTTATACGATGGATGAAATCACATGTTGTAACACTTAATGCACTAATTTCGGTTTTCTAAGGACTAAAATTGTGAAGTATTACTATATAAAATATTACTATATTGCAATTTTCTTACAAATATTTTATATCCAATGTAGGCTATATTGAAATTATGCTAGGGTCAATTAATGTATTAAAATAATTAATATACTGTGAAAGATGGTTGATTATCAATTAGTATGTAAATAAGGTGAACATGGGCATAATTAACTATATATTCTATTGTTAAACAAGGGGAGAAGATTTTTCTGCGGGGTGAGGGGAACAATTGTTTAATATTTAGAACTTTAAATGAAATAACATAAAATAACAAGTTGATTAACACAAAATAGCACATAATAATAAGGGAACATATTAAATGAGAGTAGCAAACATTATTATTTATTAATTAATTAATTTATTTATTGAAAACAAAATACTACAAAACAGGCATGCGCCCAATTACAATGTAGCATTCGATTAATTAAAAAGAATAAATGAGAGAGTTCATGCCGGTCCTTTTCCACTTTCTTCATGCACACAACAATGCAACACATATGCGAGATCACGTACTAAACCTACTTAAAAAAATAGCAAAAATTCATAAAGACAAATAAATAGTTATTCATTACAAAATACAATACATAACGTGCAACAAAAAAAATACAAAATACAGTTTCATAAAAATAAAAATAGTTAGGATGCAGCAATATTTAATCAGGTAATACACTAGATATGTTCTTACGAAACCTTTTACTAGAGCAATCAAATAAATCAATATTCACATTTTGAGCAATGGAATTAAAATTGCGAGACATAACATTGAGTGGGGAGTAAGCCCCAAGGTTTGTGCGAGAGTAGTGAGGGGAGAGCAGGAAACGACAACGAGAATTGTGCCTAGGCACATTAAGGGTGCGCCCTACCCAGATTGAATTCATTGTTGTTTAACGCCGCGCCGGCGCCGCTAACAAGCAGGGCCATGCATATTTACGCTTGAAGACCATTTTGTTCTCCTCGATCACACTGTTATTTTACAGATTTCTACCAAACTATTTGCAGTTTCACACTTTTCAGATTCCAATCTAGGGATCATACGGTTCCTTTTCTCCAAAATAATTTTTCTCCATACGTTAGGAATCTTTAGAAAAACGCTTAATTTGAGAACATTACTAATGGCCTACCACTTATTTTGAATTAAAATCACGATTTTTAAATCGTATGATCTCTAGATGAACATTTATTGAATTAAATAACATCAAATTATTTTGAATTGGTTAACAATTTAGCCTAAAATGAGGGAGATGCAAACCCCTTACTTGAGCGTGCGGAAGGGAGGTACGGCGCACCCTTAAATCGTAGTTTGGACAAGAGAGCCCCGCTGTCTATTGCACCGCTCGCCAGCCCGTGCAGGCATACCAACGTTGATACTCGCCGCCGCGCCGCTTATCCAGAGAGTCAAGTTCAAACAGCGATAAAGCTCAGAATAAGGAACGTCCGTCGTGTAGTGACCAAACCTTCTACAGTAAAAAAAACCTTAGAAACCTCCTCTGTACACCCTCAATTGCGACAGTTAGGTAATGTTGATGAGGATTCCACACCACAGAACCAAATTCCAACCTAGATCTCACCAAAGAACAATAAAGAAGCTTAAGGACACCGATGTTTTTAAGAAAATTGCTTGACCTGCGAATAAAACCCATTACAGAAAATGCTGATTTACAAATTGAAGTAATATGGTTTGTAAAATAAAACTTGGAGTCGAAAGTAATACCGAGATCTTGAATTGATGACTTAACAGAAATTGCATTGCCTTTCACTGAGTAAGTGAAAATCAATCTACTTGCTTCAGATTTTCTTGTAAAAGACATAACAAAACACTTATTGACATGAAACTTTAAATGACGATCACTCCAGGATAATAGGCGGTCAATATCTTCTTGTATTTTTAGGCAATCAGAAATATTATTAACGAGCCGAAATATCTTTAGGTCGTCTGCATAAAGAAGGAAGTTACAGTTAAGTATACAATCTGAAATGTCATTAATGAAGATAGTGAAAAGAAGAGGACCAAGATTTGAGCCTTGAGGAACCCCAGATAACGAACAGAAATCAGATGACAAACATTCATTACATGAAACATATTGAAATCTATTAAATAGATAAGAAGAAAAAACTTAATAAGAGGATTGGAAAGACCAAAGTAATTTAGCTTAGAAAGCAATGTCAAATGATTCACTCTATCGAAAGCCTTTTCGAAGTCTGTATAAATAACATCAACTTGAGCACCTGAATCCAAAGCAGATATGCAGTACTCAGAAAAATTCAACAGATTAGAAGTAATTGATCTCCCCGGAAAGAAACCATGCTGCTGAGGACTGATAAAACACTTAACATGCTGAAATAACCTGGAGTGTAAAATTGTCTCAAAAACCTTAACAGGTGAACTCAAAATCGGAACAGGTCTGTAGTTTTTTATATCAGATCTTTGACCTTTCTTGAATATCGGGACAACCTTCGCCCTTTTCCAAGCACTAGGAAAGTATGAATTGCGGATAGAGATTGAAAATATAGAGCAACGGGGCAACTAAATATTCTGCACATGCCTTGAATATGTACGGAGGAATACCATCTGGACCAACAGAGCTTTTCGGTTTCAACTTACGAAGAGCAGAAAAAACTTCAGAATATGTAACAAACAGCCTCAAGCGTCATTGCAGGGACACCCGGCAACACCGGCGAGCGGAGCGCCTGATCATACAACTTATCTACACTATTTAACGGACACGGCTCGTAAACAGAACTAAAATAATTGGCGAACGCCTCCGATATCTGCTCTCCCCCCTCCACCACATCACCGTCCACATACATTACAGCTGGTAAACCATCAATATTTTTTATTTTATTTATCTCCCTCCAAAACAACTTAGGATTAACATTAATCTTATTTTCAACATTATTAATATAGTTCCGATATGCTATTTTTATTTCACTTTTAATACGTCTACGCAATTCCTTGTACTCAATTAAAAATTGAGGCATTCTGTATTTGTTAAATTTGTGCAATGATCTTTCTTTCCCTTTAATTAATGAAATTAAATCCCTGTTAAACCAAGGAAGAAACTTGGAATTATTGTTCTTTTTTGCAATCTATTATGGGACAAAGACAAACATTATGATGATAAATAGATAATATATACACCCGTCGCAGCAAACCTGCATACTCAGCGAATTTCCAATGAATATATAACACAACACTTAACAGGATTCATAAGAAATGTATTCACAAACAAGCGATATTTAAAATATTAATTATTCTCCATAAGAATAACATTGGGGATGAGTACGCAGGTTTGCTGCAACAAGGCACGCAAAATAATGGGTTTTTATGCAAATATCAATAGAACTCATCTTAGTGAAGTCACATACCAAGTTTCATCCATATACATTCATAAATAAGCGATATATAACATTTTAAGTATTTTCCATAAGAATAACATGGGAACCAAGTACCTAGGTTTGCTGCTACAGGAACCATAGGCGAAAAATTTTTTTTGTGCAAACAACAATAAACCATAATCAGATCAAGCCATATACCAAATTTTGCCAGTTTATGTTCATAAATAAGCGAGATATACAATTTTTCTTTTTCTCCATAAGAATAACATTAGACAACGTACTGTGTTTAGCACTTTCAATATCTCGGTAACCAATTGACGTAGAGCAATGATCAAAATACCAAATTGTTTGTTTTTAAGCTGAATTCAATGGTATAAATTAAAATTTGATTTAAATTGAAATTACATGTGAAAACCCCAAAAAACACATTTTTGGGGTATAAAACCCCCCAAAAAACCCCCCAAAAAACCCCCTTCGGATGGTGCGATTCATCTGGTTTTCGAACTTGTTCAAATAAATGGTATTTTACACATTAGTACCAAATTTCATTAAGATCGGATCTTTTTTACGAGAGTTATCGTGCTTACGGACATATATATATATATATATAAATTTGAACGAATGGTGTTTTTGGCATCTGGGGACCTCAAAATGAAATGTTATCATGGTCTAGGGCTTAAGTCTTACCATGAGACCTACGGTAATAGCTTCTTCCCTATAGGGGAAATTCGCTAAAAGACGAGTTATTCAGCATGACTGGGGTATGGTGGTATGTATTTATATGGGGAGAAATATACAAAATAAATTATTATTAATGATGAATGACATGTAATGTAATACTACTCTAGGTATAGTTTTAAGATATCAGTGTTCTTTAATAATCCCCTCATATTGCAATTAAATAAAACTAAAGTGCTTGAATTAGTCTTTTCATTATTATTATTTAATTTTTAAAGTAGTCCCATAAAAAGTATTAACTAAACTGGTTTGATCGTCAGTCCTAACGAAAATTTGAATCTTTGCTGCAGCGGTCATTACAGTAGTAGGACTTGAATCTAAATTAAAATTAATATGTTTGTATGATTTAAAATTGTATCTTCTACAAGCTTTTTACCTAGGTGGTTAATAAGAAATCCATGAGAGGTGAAATGATATCTCTTTAATTTTCTTAAGTCTAATGGATTAGCATTATGGTAATGTTTTATTAATTATATTATTTTTCCATTTGTTTCCACAATTCTTTTATTAAGATAATGCCAGTCGGTATGGTAGCAATTCTAAATATTTTACTGTCACGAGTTTTCAAACAGTTACTAAGGTTCTCAACTACAGTTTGTAATTTACCAACTGATGCATCATTTGCACCACAAAAAATAACTTTACATCTTTTGTTATTTTTACCAAAGACATTAACGTTACTCAACACAGCAATCAGGGGTACTCCAGGCCTACAAACTCCAGACACTGTTATTTTATAGTTTTCATTCTTCTTTAGAATTATGGAAGGTAATACCCTCCCCATGCTGTCAGTATATATCAATATTTTTAACAGGTACGTTCGTTTCCCTCATCTGTTTCTTTTCATTCGTGGCCTTGGTCTCATTACATTCTCTAGTTTGCCTCAACATAATATTTCTTTAATTTTTTTTAAGGATATTAAGTTGAAGTCTGTCAATAAATTGTTTTTATAGTCAATATTATTTTTCTCAAACTCTGATTCATTTTGATATTTACTCCTGTATTTTTTTAAGAGTTATTTCTATCACTATCGCATTCACTAATATAATTTAGACAATTGAGAGAATATATTACATTGTAAACCGTACTTTAATATTTTCTCTCTCGAAACCGAAACATCATGCATTCAATATCATATTTGGTAATAATGGAATGTTGATCATTATGATGTAACGTGGCAAAGTGACATCTCTTCATCATCACTTCTGCTTTTGATATATCTATTGGAATATTTGTCATATTTTCTTCATTTAAAATTATATTTTCTGTTAAGATATTCTGAACTAATATATCAGTAAATATTGTGACTTATATTCCTCAGTCTTTGGTATTGCTTTGCTGAGGCACCGGCTTTATTCTTATGGATAAATTTCAACTTATTTTGAGATATTAATGGATTTTTGAGGCAATTATTTGTGCTTGTTTTAAGTTATAAGTTCCAGATGATTCAAAGTATACAATTTTTGAGACTAACTAATATATACCAACAGACTCCAGTGAGAACCATTTCCTTCCGTGGAAAGAGTAGCGATTGAATCACAAATAGTGAAGAATAATCAAGCCTTTTTTTTAATTGTAATGAACCAATAATTTCTTTAAAATCAGATGAGAGTTTGATAATCTCAGTTACAGATGGGTGCATAAAATGAAAATCTTAATTTGTAATTTAGGATGATAAAACATCAAAATACATCTTAATTGTATCATAATTTTTTTCATTTTTGTTCTAGTAGTGTATTGAGGTTATTATCTTCAGAAAAACTATTATCATAATTCATACACTTAACTTTTTTTGTTAGTATTTGTCTTTGTGCGTTTGTTGTCATTAATAGTATTTATTTGAACTATGGCTTTGTTCCTTAGTGCTATGTTCCATTATTACTGACAGGTCAGTTGATAAATCAGAACCTTCATAGCTATGTTGTGCCAAATTTTGTTCATTTAATGACTTAAATTCATTGATTGAATCCATAATTTTATGATGCCCATTCATTAGAGTATTCAAACAATCAGTCATGTTTATTTCAGATATCTTAGGCTCTGAATTATTGCGAGTGCTTTTCCTATTACGGCAGTTAGACATACTAATGGAACTATTAAGGATTTGAAAATCAGTGTTATTGTGATTAGGCCCAGGGTTAAGTTCAAAATCTCCACAGAGCAAGATTATTAGTGGACTTAATATTAATATATGTTCTTCCACACTTAAGTTTCCATTTTTACCAACAATTGATTTAGTTATGCACTTCCTTATTTTTGAACTTTTTCTGCACATCCACATTCCCACTACCGATACTCTATGAGTATTATTCCAAATTAATGATTTAGAAATTTCATAAAGAAAGAATATCAATTTTCTTGAAGTTTTGTTATTATAATTACTTGAGGAAAAGCTTAAAATAGCAAATAAAAGTATAAACTTAATCAACTCTGTGACACTTGGGTATTTGTAGGTTATGTTCCGTAAAAACTATGATTATCTAAATTTTGCTTTGTAAAATCACAAGATTATGGGGTTTACGTCTTTGTTGTTTAATGCTGTGCTGTTTTCTTTATGGTCTCTCTGAAAAAGCTGGTATTTATCTATTTGAAAATGCATAATGTTTTGCAGACAATAAACTTGGGACATGAACCACCCATACAAAGTGCTGATATAAGTCAGGATGCAATTTAGCTTGCTGAACCTACCTAGTCTATATATGTTTGCTATTTATGGTCCACAGAGTACTGCTCCACAATGCTGCTAGCAGACATTAACCCTCTGTTAACTTGTTCTTGATTGTAGGAGCAGTTATATGAATTATTGATTATTTCATATTTAATTACCTCACATTAAAACCGGAATAACTAGAATATACGATTACACCGATGTGAATACACCTACAAAAATATTTTTTGGTTAATTATACATATTCAAATATGGTACAAGTGGCAGTGAAGGTTACAGCGGATCTCCTCTCTCAGTCCGGCACAGCTGACGATGGGGTCTCAGTGTTGCCACTTGAGGGATTTCCCCATTTTAGGGACTTTTCAATTTATAGTAGGATAAAATGTAATATCTTGTTTGGAAATTTATTAATTCTTTAACATTGTTTTACACATTATTTTGTAAATGAAGCCCTTACGGTAAATTCTTAGTCGAATATAAAAAAATTAGTGAATATATCCGTTAAATTTATACATGATGTTTTGCTTGTTTAAGTTTGTCGTCAAAAGTAAATATCACCAAGGGCCTCCAGTCCTCCTACAGTTCACCCGTAAACAAATGTTTAACGTTTATTATTTTGAATGATTATTATTTGTGACATTGAAGTTTTTCTCGATGACAACACTAGGATTTTTGCTCTTTCGAGTAAGCAATAACAATAATTTTAATTCTTTAAGTCAAGAATGACCTGACAGGGAAGGCCAATGTAACCGCGATGTTTCGTGATAGGATTAAGGCTAAAAAAGACTTAGATTTCTGGCTGGACAAAGTTTATTGTGTCCTAGCTTGTGAGCTCTACATAATTGTACAGCCCTGTGACGGCGGCGGCGCGGAAATCACCTTAGTCCAGTAGTAACCACTTGGATCTTGTGGTTTTGTATCTGCGCATATCAACCGAAACGCCTCCATGCCATTGCCTGATAGCCCATAGCAGTCTTCGCTCTTCATGCAGTCAGTACTTACTCCGCGATACTTACATCTCCAGCACCAGGCTCTCTGGAATGCTGGAAACCAAACAGATATCTGTAGTGAAGTGATGACGCGAGCATTAGTATTGGAACGGGATGTTATAGGAGTAGTGGGCATTTGAGGCTGCTAGACAGGAAGTGACGTCATCCGGTCACGTGACCGGGTGCGCTGAGTCATGAAAGACGTCATCTGAGCCTCAGCCAGTGACGTAGGCGGTTTTGTGACGTAATGAGGGAAAGTTTAAAGGTCAAGGTCACGGGGAGGTAATTTTAAAAAAGTACTACCTCGCACGCGTAAAATCCGATTGTGATTCGATAGTTTTCATTCGATAAAAATATCGAATGGAAACAATCGAATGGAGCAATCGAATGATACGAGTGCGAGATAGTACTATTACAAATATCACTTTATTTTATTTTACAATAATTCATGTTTACAATAGTTCCCCGTTGTTCGTTGTCATCGATGTTGTTGTCTTTTTCGACACCAATCTGTTCTGGTAGGTGTTTCCATTTCATTACCGTCATGTGGAAATAATACCTGACGGCAATTAAATGGAAACATCTATCAGATCTTGAGTGAAATGACATTGTTATTTTGTGAAGAGCGTCTCGGAGAGCTCGATGTTCACCGGTCGAGAGCCGGAGGTGAACTGACTATTCGCTAGCTAGCGTTCTGGTATCAAACAAAATGGTGGGGGTAAAAGTGTGGTGGGGCGGAGCAGATGGCGGACGGCGGATGGCAGGCGGCAGGTGGCGCGGGGCAGATGGCGCGGGGCAGATGGTGCGAGGCAGATGGTAATTCTTGAATTCATTTACCATCTTATTCCATTATTGTTTAATAAAACATCCATCAAGGATGACATCGTCGCTTCTGTATCAGATGGTGTTGTTGGAGAAACTTCATGTACTTGTATTTCACCAGATATATTTTGATCAGTGTCCTTGTGTTCAACATTATAAGAGACAGATGTGGAAGAAACATTATTGTCTTGTATTTGTGAATCCATGTGTACCGCGCAAGAGCTGGACATATAGTGATGTAGCGTTTGCGCGTAGGTTAGGTACTCGACTCTTCCCCCACCACACCAGTCCCCCCACCATACCAGTCCCCCCACCAAGTTTTACATCGCACAATAACTAGATTACATGTGTTAGGGTGTAGCTCTTAGACTGACAAGACCTTAGCTCCGTAACTGAAAACTTCAATAATGTTTGCTCAACGCTGTATAATTATAACAGTTACTATGATCTAACCATAAATAAAGAAGTTATTTAGGTTTGACCTTCAAAATAGTTGTTATTCCACTAACGCTGCGATGCCCTTGGTCGGATCTAAATTCTGATTGCACCTTCTTGTCCGTCTCGTCGAGCCGCGTAATTTGAGTACCCACATGATATACCTTAAACCAAAAATAAAGAAGTTATTTAGGTTTTTCCATGAAAATAGATGTTCTTTGCAAATTGCCCAAGTCCCCAAGGCCACCCGAACAATTTCCAAAACGGGGAACAGCGCAGTTAGTACTTCTCACTTGGATTATAAAGTGTTCTATTCCCCGCTCTGTATTAACGAAGTCACCCGACCTTGAATTAATAACCTATGGTGGACCGCGCAAAAATTTAAAGTTGTAAACTGAAATTACCCTTTGTGTTACTGAATGGTAGATTGTTTTTCTGCATCGACATGTTGATTGAAGCGTGAGTTAAACAAGACTGAGGTAGCACTAGTGTGTAGTAAAGGTACCTACCTTTCCCCCACCAGACCACTCGGTCATAATTTAAAACCATAAATAAAGAAGTTATTTATGTTTGACCTTCAAAATAGTTTGTATTCCGATAACGCTGTGATGTCCTTGGTCGGATCTAAATTCTATTCTTGGGTAGTATTCTAAGAAACGAGAATCTTCTAAGTCCTCAAGGTCATCTGAACATGTTGCCAAAACGGGGAATAGAGCAGTAAGTGATTCTCACTTGGACCACAAACTGCTCTATTCCCCGCTCTGTATTAGGAGAAGAGGACTAGTTTAATGCTCGCAATTATAGGCATAAACCTGATAACGGAACGCTAACCTCTCCCCCGAAAAGTTATCCCCTCCCCTCCCCCCAAAAATAAATAAAAGCAAAATGGACAGTTAACAACAGTCGCGCACTCTGAAACCGCAAGGACGTTCATCACTGTGTAGGCGTCAGAGTTTTACGAACCGAAGTACAATAATTACCTGACCAAGATCCCCTTAAATTTAACCAAAAATAAGCAAACTGACTGAATCTGTTTCTCGCGAGTAAGGGCTAAGATAGGTAATGTCAACCGGTTTACATGGCCGTATTGACTTAAGGTCGGTTTTCGTGCCATACCTTTTTTTTTGTAAGGGGCTAGGAAAAGGATGAGAAACATACTGATTAGTTAAAGTTAATTTTACAAAGACCTACCAAGGACGGTTTTTACAAAGGTCAACAGCATCCTGAAACCCAGTCGGACGTTGGTCAGTAACGGGCGCCAGGCAACTGCGAACCAAAGTTTTGACCAAGGTCAGTTTAAAGCGTGAAAGAAAAGTACATATTTCATTAGTAAATAAGGCACTTCAAACCGATACCAAACACTAACATATATTAGACTAACTACATTACCTAGCAGCAAACTACAAGCGTTATCTAACATGCTTAACAAACTAACAAAACATGCAAGGGCGCGGATCTCTTAATTGCGCGTCGGGCCCAACGCACACTTAACAGACCTACGCTGCAGCAGAGTGCAACCCACTGGGACGTATATCCACACAACGGGCGGCAAGCTACTGCGACGAGACTGCGGACTGCTCCCGCTTATAAAGGCGGCAGTCAGTGCCATCAGCTGTTTACGCTGTCATACACAACAGAGGAGCAGGTGGCAGTGGCAGGTGTCGCGGCTCAGGGCGGGCCGTTGGCAGCGCGCCGCTGTCCCAAGCGCCTTTGGCTATTTGAAAGCTCAGTAGTAACTGATTAAAAAGTTGTATCAGAGGCTTGTGAGATTTTTATATATTCATATTGTAATTAAAATTAGCTATTCAAAACGTCGACTTGGAGGTCGATCAGACTATTATCGAGCGTTTTATGAAGTTATAACCGTGTTTTGGATGGTTGATTGATCGTTCAGCCATTTTATGCTATTTATCAACAGTTTTATATATTATTATATCCTAATATGCAATACAAATGTAAATAAGATTCATTCAAATGAGTAGAATTGCAATTCTTTGCTAGTTGAATCTGAAAGAATCTGGTATACTTTTATTCAAATTGTCTTGTCTTGCAAACTAAATTAATATCGCTAGCATTAGGTACTTATCCATCTCTAACTCTTCTGAGCAACAGAACACTACATACAAGCTCATTTGACTGTCAATTTTACTTGAAAACTGAAATGACACATCATAAATAAATATTTTGTGGACATACCTTATGAGAGCGATTTGGTTTATTCTGAAAATGTCTTTGAAAGAATCCTGAAATCCTGTAATCTTGATTAATCTTGATGTGTAGTTACATTTTTATAATTTGTTTGGAAATATCTATAATAGTAAAACAACAATTGAGATCGTTCATGTTTTACCCTCTTGTCGACAACAGCATTGTTAGCTGATGAATGTAAGTAATTTTCATAAGTTATATATGTAATCACCAATTTATGTAACCCGATTATTAATCAATGACGCTCGTGACGGTAATTACTTTATTGCAAATAATGTTAAGTGGGTCGATCATTGGCTACTACGTTAGCTATCGAGTCACAGCAGTATGCTCTGTTGGTGATTATTGTAAACTACGACCTCTTTCAATCCTGGCATACACAAAACTGGTTTGAGCAATAACGGTTGAATCTTTAGAGATTTTTGATTGCCTTTTTGTTTAATTTTGTAAATGTATTAATATGAACCAACAACATAATTGCAAAAGTGTTATTCATAGCCTGAGTCTCATACTTTGAAACAAACTGGGCAGTTAAAGTTAAAGTTAATTTTACAAAGAACAATCAGTATCACTGAAACCCAGTCGGACGTAGATCAGCGAACTGGGCGTCAGGATACTGCGGTCAGTTTAACAAAGGTCACAACAGCAACACTGAAACCCAGTCGGACGTAAAAGGTGTTTATTATTCTTTTCAGAATCTTTAAGGTAAAACTTCATTATACATTGTGTAACATGCTATAGATTTGTTTTTAAATGTCAATAACAATTTTAAAATAGACCATTATAAATAAAGTCTACTATATATTCGTTGTTATAGATTGGAGTTGTGTTGTCGACATTTTTATAGTTTTCCCAATAAAACTACTGTGCAATGGTTCTTTTATATTGAGAAGAAACAGATGTGTCAACGCAATTGGTTGGTTTAACTTCTATAATGACTGAATAAAATGAGAAATTTACATACAAAGTATATTAGGGCTAAATTAAAAAGTGTTGTGACTGAGGGTGTTTTATTGTCATGATTATTATTCGTGAGATAAACAAACACTCTTAGTACCCATAATTTATTTCAAATCATAATATTAATGGGTACAAAATATACTGTAAGTTAAGTGAACCTAATTTTGAATAAAACCCCAGGATATATTCCAGATCAAATTCACACATTGCCCTCTAAGATTCTAATTGTAACAAATGGAGATGTTTCTAAGTCCCGATCTAGGTCAAGGTCATCTTAGGATATTGCCAGAGCGGGGAATAGATCAGTTTGTAGTTCTCACATTGACTACAAACTGATCTATTCCCCACTCTGTGTTCTGAAGTTAGAAGGTCCAAACGAGAGTTTATTCGATGGTGTAATACACACACAGAACGTACTCTTCTCTCAATAAACGATAGATCTCCTTTGCAAAAGGGATTGCTCGGATCTCTATTCGCTTTGTCTCCTTTCCTCTAGAGGCTGTACCCCTAACATGTACAATGTGACCCTCCATTAGCAAAGTATAAACTCTGCATAGGAACACATTCGCTTCATCAATAGATGAAATGTAATGTGTGAACACCATGATGTCCGGAGTCAAAGTGGTGCTAAGATGTGCAAAATCCCGGCTATATAGCACTCCTAGATGGACAGTTTGGCAACGCCGCATGTTAAGCTAACCAACTGCCAATAAAACCATCCGTGTTGGCCATTTTAGGTAACCTGTTGTAGCCTTCACTCGGAGCCACTCCGTCAGCTGTGCTATATCTGGAAATAATGTCTGCACTGTTTACTTACAAAAGAATAGTTTAATCCTTAATCCTAATTTTAGTGAGTATGATTTTAAATGGGGAGAGGTGTGAAGTTGCTGTTTGTAATAATAGCTGACACTTGTCTTATCTGCTAATCGTATATTATTAATACGACTGCATATTGATCAACTAAATATTTTAAATAAGGATATGGTTATTTCGATGTGGTTTCATCTTCGAGGTATTAATAATATATGATTAGCAGATAAGACAAGTAAAAGTGTCGATAAAAGTCAAATTACATTTTAAGCTACAATTAAATACAACGTTCTGAATGGAATGGCGGAAATTAATATTACAAGCGAATTTCCAATACATATATAACATAACACATTAGGTCACGTAACAGGATTCTTAAGAAATATATTCAAAAACAAGTGGATATTTAAAATATTCATTATTCTGTATAAGAATAGCATTAGGGATGAGTACGCAGGTTTGCTGCCGCAAGGAACACAAAACAATGGCGTTTTATGCAAATATCTGCTAATCGTATATTATTAATACGTCTGCATATTGATCAACTAAATATTTTAAATAAGGATATGGTTATTTCGATGTGGATTCATCTTCGAGGTATTAATAATATATGATTAGCAGATAAGACAAGTAAAAGTGTCGATAAAAGTCAAATTACATTTTAAGCTACAATTAAATACAACGTTCTGAATGGAATGGCGGAAATTAAGATTACAAGCGAATTTCCAATACATATATAACATAACACATTAGGTCACGTAACAGGATTCATAAGAAATGTATTCAAAAACAAGTGGATATTTAAAATATTCATTATTCTGTATAAGAATAGCATTAGGGGTGAGTACGCAGATTTGCTGCCGCAAGGAACACAAAATAATGGCGTTTTATGCAAATATCTGCTAATCGTATATTATTAATACGTCTGCATATTGATCAACTAAATATTTTAAATAAGGATATGGTTATTTCAATGTGGATTCATCTTCGAGGTATTAATAATATACGATTAGCAGATAAGACAAGTAAAAGTGTCGATAAAGGTAAATTACATTTTAAGCTACTATTAAATACAACGTTCTGAATGGAATGGCGGAAATTAAGATTACAAGCGAATTTCCAATACATATATAACATAACACAGTAGGTCACGTAACAGGATTCATAAGAAATATATTCAAAAACAAGCGGATATTTAAAATATTCATTATTCTGTATAAGATTAGCATTAGGGATGAGTACGCAGGTTTGCTGCCGCAAGGAACACAAAATAATGGCGTTTTATGCAAATATCTGCTAATCGTATATTATTAATACGTCTGCATATTGATCAACTAAATATTTTAAATAAGGATATGGTTACTTCGATGTGGATTCATCTTCGAGGTATTAATAATATACGATTAGCAGATAAGACAAGTAAAAGTGTCGATAAAGGCAAATTACATTTAAGCTACAATTAAATACAACGTTCTGAATGGAATGGCGGAAATTAACATTACAAGCGAATTTCCAATACATATATAACATAACACATTAGGTCACGTAACAGGAATCATAAGAAATATATTCAAAAACAAGTGGATATTTAAAATATTCATTATTCTGTAGCATTAGGGGTGAGTACGCAGGTTTGCTGCCGCAAGGAACACAAAATAATTGCGTTTTATGCAAATATCAATAGAAATAATCTAAGTGATGCAAATATCAATAGAAATAATCTAAGTGAAGTCACATACCAAGTTTCATCCATATACATTTATAAATAATCGATATATAACATTTTAGTTATTTTCCATAAGAAAATCATGGGAACCGAGCACCTAGGTTTGCTGCTACGGGAACCATATTCGAAATCTTTTTTTTATTTTTTTTTGGTGCAAACAACAAATTATTTTTCCATAAGAATAACATGGGGACCGAGTACCTAGGTTTGCTGCTACGGGAACCATATTCGAAAGATTTTTTTTTTTTTTTTTTACAAACAACAATAAACCATAACCAGATGAAGCCATATACCAAATTTCATCAGTTTATGTTCATAAATAAGCGAGATAATCTTTTTTCTTCTTCTCCATAAGAATAACATTGGTCAACGTACTGTGTTTAGCACTTTCAATATCTCAGTAACTAATTGACGTAGAGCAATGGCTAAAATACAAAATTTTTTTAAGCTGAATGGAATGGCGGAAATTAGAATTACATGTGTAAACCCTCCAACAAAAAAAAAGTTTTCGGGGTACAAAACTCCCCAAAAAACCCCCTTTGGATGGTGCGATTCCTCTGGTTTTAGAACTCATTCAAATAAATGGTACTTTACACATTTGTGTCAAATTTTCTTAAGATCGGACCTTTTTTACGAGAGTTATCGTGCTTACGATCACATATATAAATATAAATATATATATATATATATATATATTTGAAAGAATGGTGTTTTTGAAATTTGGAATCTCAAAATGAAAAGTTATCATGGTCTCGGGCTTAAGTCTTACCATGGGACCTACGGTAATAGCTTCTTCCCTATAGGGGAAATTCTCTAAAAGATAGAGTATATTTTATTTTTGTAGAAAAGCATTTTATTAAACAGATGCAAACATTTCTTTTGCAAAAGGACCAACTAACATGTAACACTTTCACCGTGAGTTTACACGACTCACCGCAATTACTATCAATATACCGCTCGCTGTACATCAGAGATGATGAGCTCCGCCTTGACCTGGGTTATGCAACAGCGCTCCTAGCGGCTCCCGCTGTCTCCTGGAATACACTGATGAGGTTTAATACTGATTGCTGTTTCAAGGCAGCCTGGAATATCACAAAGGCCGAGTATTAGTTTAAGCGAAGCCTGTTTAAAATAAGTTAATGCATGTTGTACCTGAATAGGGAACATAGGATTAATAATACTGGTATATCGAAAATACTAAGCAGTTAGTTTCGCATTAGAAATTTTACACTACGGAAACAGATGCCTATAAGGATAAACAGATTGCTATGTGTTACTTATAAGTAACAGGTAGTGTTAAAACAAGTAAAACAGGTGTATTAGTAGTAGTCTGATTCACATATTAGTTACACTTTGTATCAGTTACTTTTGGAAAGCTAATACAAAAAAACCAAGTACTAATATATTCACTATATCTAGGCTGGAGGTTAGAGCTATGTCACTACTGGAGCAGAGCCTGTGATCTTGTTAGTGGCTGACCTCGTCGATATAATTTAGCTGACGTGACATAAGGAAACTTTGGTGTATAATCAACTTTCTCCAGGTCATAATTAATTTTCTGTCTCTTTGTACGTGCACTGTCATTACTGTGTATTTTTCAGTGGGTTAATATTTCTATTAAGGTAAAAATGGGATATAGAAGAATTCATGAGAGTGAGTGAGTCAGTGAGTAAACACTTTGCTTCGTATAAGCATCGATGATATAACTTTAGCTGACATTCATAAAGCCTCCTCATAGGTAAAAACCTGCTCGTGTTTATAATTGACAGCTTTTTCCTGATGGAAGTTTTGATTGCATTTTAATGAACTCTTAAACGGTCAGCATTTGGGATATAAATTCTAAGAATATTATTATTAAACTACATTTATTCGAAGGCCCAGTAATTGTTCCACAAAAAGGAATAGGGAGCGTGCAATATAAATCCAGACCTGCAAGCTTTCATGTACTACAGCCAACCTCCATCCATATATGGTTATACAGCTGAGGAACTTAATCCTATTTCTCTCTTGAAGTGGGGGTGAATGATAAACCTTTTCCTCTTATCATTCTCAACCGAACCATGGACCGGTACAGTTGCACTGTCTGCGCTAAAAGCTTTGCTCGTCGTTGCGGGGTTAATCGGCACATGCGCGAACAACACACAGCATGTGATCCTGTTGTTTGCCCTTTCTGCGGAGTTCATTTTCGCAGAGAGGAAAAGTTGGACAGACACATTCGGTGTGGGGCCTGCCGTGGGGCACGACCGCAACGTCTTGTCAACTTTCAACAGCCACCTCTACCTTCACCCCCGAGTGGAGCACGACCGCAGCTTGGCAACTTGCAACAACAGTCAAGATCGTGTCCCAGAGATGCATCGCCTCCACCTTCACCCCCGAGATGTGCACGAGTGCAACGCCCAATTGGTAATACTTAATAGTAATAATATAAAAAAAAAAATTATAGGGATACAGGAAAAAGTAGTATATCTAAAAAGTTATTTGTCAAACCAGAAGAAAAGCATAAAAATTTTGGAACGTCTGCTTTGTTTACATTAAAACATGTGATTAAGTCTAAACTTTTTATCGAATTTCCCCTATAGGGAAGAAGCTATTACCGTAGGTGGCATGGTAAGACTTAAGCCCGAGACCATGATAACTTTTCGTTTTGAGGTCCCCAGATGCCAAAAACACTATTCGTTCAAATTTATATATATATGTATATATATATATATATATATATAGGTATAATTGCGGGCCGATTTTTGATATTTGTATTGAAACTTACCTACTCGTGCTGATATTTGTTTAGATGTTGATATATCAACAAAACAGCCCTAGGTATCATCTTAACAGTTGCATACTCCCTTGGAAATCTACATAAACTACAGTGTTAGGGTTGATACATAACCAACAACTAATATGGCGGCTTTATTGATTAAATACGGTACATCATATTAGAGATGGGAAATACCGTTACTTTGCAATAATATTCAGGAACGTTCCTTAGCTTTGTGGTAATACACTCGTTACACCCGTGATAACTTTATTTAAATATTTCTCGCCGTAATAGTAAGCCAGACAGACTAGTACTATTATTCCGTGATGATCGCTGTTAATAGGAAGACACCAAGACACTCATCTCAACTTCTCAGCTGGATAGTTATTTCACTCGCTCGTTCAAACAGTTCAGAAGACGTTAAACAAATAATAGGGTATTTTCAGTAACCTATTAACAAGGTAATAGGTGACACTTCAGTAATAGTGTTATTTATCCTATTATGTTAAATAACGCCCACCTCTACATCATATTTTGCAATTAAAACACAGTAAGAGTATAGAAGGGCCGATTTTTAATTATTCATATTCATATATATGAATTTGTTTTTGTACTACTGTCAATTCTCCCAGAACATATCTCAAAAAATCTGTGTGTCTTTTACGAAGTGACTGCGTACACGTCCAATATAAGGGCAAATTCACTTCGCTACCGCTTAGGTTATGTTGGGTTAGGTTACGTTACGTTATGTTTCGTTAGGTTGGGATAGGTTAGATTACGTTAGGTTAGGTTAGGAGGTTTTCTGGCTCTCAATTTGTTTTAAAAATCACAGGAAAAGTAACGTACGGTGCATAATTTGGAACGGACGTGAACAGTAGCGGCTCACGTCGGACGTGTACGTAGCCACTGCCTTACTTTTACCTGCCTCCCTGCCTGTGCCGTAGTGATTAACTTCGGAGAAAACTCGGTAAAAACCGATTTGAGAATGATAATTAATTACTGTAATTGTGAATGTGAAGATGTCGAGATGGATGCCGTTGCCGATTGAATGTGTTGTAATAAACTGTTCAATATTACGGTAAGTAGCAAATAACACTTATTAAACGTTCTAACTAATAACAATAGCCTTAGAGATGTCTTTAGGCTTATCGTTAGGAGGCTTGGATCTTTTAACTAACTTACCTGTTAATTTTTAGCCAAACAAAAGTTTGAAGCCTTGCTAGTTCAACATGATACCTATTGATGTGTTAAGGTCTACAAACGTCAAACTAGACTATATTGTTGAATATCTCATTTAACACAAGAGCAAGTAAGCTTGCCATTTAATAAGTCAAGTAGATAGCAATGTCCAAGTCTTAACCTTAGCGGCAGAAGTAAATATAACCTCTGAGAGCACATATTCATTTCAGTTTTCATTCGTTGTAAAAGCATTTCTGGATTTTAAAGTTCCTTCTGAACTTCCGAAGGTTTAATTAATGTTTCCTTTCTTATTCAGAGCCCTTGGGCCATAAAACAAAGTCTCAAATGTTTCAAGATTTGGCTATCAAGGCATCTTTGCCGGCAAACAACTTTGGTTTATGACCCCGCAGCTAATTTCTTGTGTTATATTACTGTTGTATACATTCCAAATTACATTTCCCTACCACTAGGAGACCTACCGCTTCTTAGGAGAGCGCTAAACATTTAATTAAGTTTTCTGCAATACTCTGAAAGTTATCATTCATTCAGTGTTCTCAATTATGTTTTGTACGGTTTTGTAGGCTAAGTTCAAGTAATAGGGTGGGTTTCAAGCTGGGGTTTTGGTAAATTATGTTTCCTGTCAATGTCCCTCAACTATGGGTAAACTGCCTTACCCCACTTTTAACTTTGATTTTCTTGGCGTAGAACATGTTTTAGGATAGTTTACTTTCTTGCATAGGGGATTCTTGGGCTGAGTCCCAAAGGAGATGATTTAAATGAACTGTGGCTTATTATTTAGTTGCAGGGGCCTAAGCTCCTGTTTTTCAGAAAGTTTGGACCAATTCTGTCAATAAACTGAGCCCACAGATCATTTTTCACAAAACTTTGGCCAATTTTGGTTTCCGGTTTAGGTGTAGTTGGCCTGCATTTTGGTGAATAATTTTCCTTACGCATATTAAAATTTAAATGTTCTGGTATCTACATTTAGCTCAGATGTGCCCCCTTGTTTTAAAATGCTTCTTATTAATTTTGGATAAAAAATGTTGTAGTTAATGTTGTGAATAACTGAAAGATTCATCCAGCAATACATCTTAATTATTTTATAATTTGTTGTTTAGATGTTTTCCTACCAGGCTGTTTATTTTATCTAGTCTACTTAATTAGTTCACAACCATTTTCATTAAGCTTCAGTCTTAAAAATATAAATATAAATTTTTTCCTGTTATAAATATTTTTTATTATTTTCAGTATTTTAAATTTATGTTAAGCACTGGGCAAATTAACTCTGGATGGGTATATCAGCAAATTAAAGTGAACTTTGGCATAATTAACCCTTTGCGGTCGAATGGCGAGTATAGGTCGCCGCGCGCCATTTTCCCGAACGCTCAAATGGCGACCTATACTCGCCGTGACGTTTAGCCCGTATGAAGTGCGCTAAAACTAAATATAATGTAATGATTTTATGTCTATTTGCTTCTTATATATTCCTTATTACTTGTAACGTTTATTTTATCTACTCCATGGATTATTTTGTTCTGAAATAAATGTTATTACTCCATGAACTATACTGCCTTGTGTCATCTGCAAGGTCTGATTGTTTAGGTTATGTTTACTCTTTTGTTTAGTTATAATTATGACTAATAAAATTAGTGATGACGATATTTTTGAATGTTTTTTGTGTGTGTCATTTTACTTACAAATAAATATAAATGGGTTTTTACTCTCGTAATCTGTCACATATAGTACATATGTACTAAAAATATATGGAAGAAAAAATAAAACAGGTATACATTTTTATTTTTATTTCATCAATATACAGTATGTAATCAAAGTGCCTTAAAAATAAACCCTCATAAATGCATTTTAAAATTAATTTGCGTAATTAAATGTAACAATAGTAAAATCTATACAAAATAACCAAAATTAATTTCGTCTCAGGGGGTCTGGGTGATTTAATTTAATCGACCTCAAAGGGTTAAAGCTTTTCCAAAACAACACATGAACTTAGAGCTTTTGAGCTACTGAGAATAAATCAATGTACATAGAAATTAGGAATTGGTGTTACATTACAGGGTCCATGAATGTGACGCCTTCTTCGTCTTCCGCCTACCCATGCAATCCAGGCCGGCCCTCTACACCGTGCCGCGGCGGACTACAACTCCTGTTGATGATGAACTGTGATTAGCGTAAGTGTTGTGATTCAGCTGCCCGATATTTGTTGTCCATAGACGGTTTAGAGTTTATTTTTGTTATTTATTTTTAAGTTTAAAGATGGACTAAACGATTACTTTCCAGTACCGATTATACCCGATACTAGTACAGACTAGTACCGAGTAGCGACTACTTTGTATTGCTTTCAGCCAGAAATAGGCTATGGGTTCACAGTGTTGCCCTGTGTTTAAAGCAAAGGATTATGCACCTTCTGTGCTTTGGGTTCATGATTGATCACCTTTTCAGTGTTTCAACTCAGTTGGACTCCGAGCGTTTTCTCTGTTTTCAATGGCCTACGGCCGGTTTGGTCAGACCAAATATTTTGTCATTGTTTTGTAGTAACGATTGCTGTGTTTAGTTTAAGACCACTCCCGAGGTCCTAGTATAGAAATTACCCAAGATATGAGACTTTGAAAACTGCTGTTTGAGGAGTCTATACAAAATGAATTTTGTCCACTGTTTTTGTAATATTAGGGCTAAGGCCTCCAAATAACTTTATTTTGTGTTCTTGGGTTGGCCTACACCTTGGCGAGGTCAATCATTCATTTTGGTTCAGTGTAAATGTGTTTTTGTGACTTGTTAAGTTAGGCCATTATGACTCAATTGATTATGTTGAATAAGTGGGCTTCTGGGACTTTCCCAGTGCCAAGTTTGGTCACTTTTAGTTGTAATTAATGCTCATACATGTTCCCTGCAAGTTTCATTTAATTTACTTTATAGATAAGAAAATAATGAGGCATTTTGAGTTTTGCTATTTCTGTAATTTAAGTTACCCCAGGGAACTTAAAGTCCAATTGGCCTCAGGCAAATTTTTAAGTGCTGGGTTGGGATTGGATAGCTGGGGGCACCTTTCCCCCAGCTGTTAAGACCTTTCCCAGCAAATTCGGTCAAGAAATGTTTGAGTTTTTTACAAAAATGCATGTGAATGCACCGCCAAGCTAAAATGTTAAAAATCCTTTAAATACGCTTTTTTGTGTGTTTAAATATGTTTTCTGTAATTGTCTCATTGTTTTATTTTAAGTCTGGCCACTCTGGACCAGATAAGTCTGGATTTTTGTCTTATTTTTAATTTTTAATGAAATTGTCACCTGACCTGCGCGATTGCGAGAAGTTAAAACAATCTAATGTTCCTTCTCGAGAGGTTCCGCTTATCGATTGTTTCGATTGCTTAGCGAGAGGTTTGTATAATCGAGATGTTTACTCTCGATTGTTGCATTCGTTAAGCAAAATCGTCTGCTGCCGGCGCGCGGCGAGAGGATAAACCCGTTATAGATGTGGATCGCATTTTTATCAGGCACTAAAATCATTTTTTGCAAATAAGCCACCCGTAATTAGTTGTTTTTAGATATACCTTTATTATTTCACCCCACGTCAATATAAACGTCTATTCACTAAATATTTTCTGGCCTCACAAATGTACATAAAAATACAAATGAAATGGATTAACAGGGTGTCCGGCGACCGGGAAAACTGGTAGCAGTAGCAATACATTGTTGGATCCTAGCCGGCGTGGCGCGGTCTATTCACTAAATATTTTCAGACCTCACAAATGTACATAAAAATACAAATGAAATGGATTAACAGGGTGTCCGGCGACCGGGAAAACCGGTAGCAGTAGCAATACATTGTTGGATCCTAGCGGGCGTGGCGCGGCGCAGCGTGACGTGTAAATACGTCTGTCCCTTGCTGTTTCCCCCTCCCGTTTTCACAACTGTTGTTGTTGTTGTTTCGTGAGGTTCCAGTGAGCGGGAAAGTCCCTGGCCCACTATGGCTGCTTTAGGGCGCTTGGGCCCTCTTCAGCCGCTAATGCTAACTTCCTAATCTTACGTCGATTTTTGTTTCAAGGATGTCATAAATGAAAAAGACATAAATATAAAAAAATATTACTATTCACCATTAAAAAGAGCTCAAAAAACTAAATAATTTAGTTTTTTGAATTACTATTCTACGATTGCTGGTTTCGGAGAAAATTGAAATTTTCATTTAGCGGTAAACGCAGTACGTTGTCCAATGTTATTCTTATGGGGAATACAAAAATTACTATTTCTCTCTTATTTACTGATCAATTTCATTCAAACTTGATATGCTTGTCAATTTAGCATTGACAACAGAGGTAATTCGATATATTTTGCCCCTTAATAACCCTGGGGGGGGCAATAGGGGGCATTTCCCCTCTTAAAACCACGAGTGTAGCAATGGATTCTGTAGTGCCTCCAAGCAGGGATTTGGGTGGATGTTTTTTAAAACAACTTGTTTACAAGATTTTCTGTACATTCGACCGTGCTTTGTATTCTATATTTAGTAAATAAAAAGTAATTTATTCATTAAAGTTGGGCTAAAAGGGAGAAAGTATGTGTCAGTTTCCTGATACCGTTTATTAATTTTGTTCTCATATTTGTTTTTATGTATCATATTATTAAACTCTATATAGGAGAAAATTACCAAAAAAGTTCTTAATGTTGTAAAATATAGGCTCTTTATACTGGCTTTATTGGGAGTTCAATTTCAATAGGCAATGTTTTCCTTATATCCTATATCGTGTGTAAACAAATTAATTTAATTATTATTAAGTTTAAATTAATTAGTGATTCGATCAAATATTTGTTTTTATTTTATTTTAATCGTGTGTTATAATTTTGGCAACGTCTTATATTTTATTTCTACATAATAATTCTAAAAACATCTTTCATTTACAATTTTATAAGTAATAACAAATGTTGAAATGAGAGTACAGTAGAAATCCAATTATCCGAACCCCAATTAACCGAATATCCAATTATCCGAATCGATTTTGAGTGAAATAATAGAAATATTAAAATCAAGAAAGCAACAGCGGAAGCGCGTGTAGCGATAATGCGCCGTGAGCGCTAAAATAAAAGCCTGCGCTGTTACCTTCCGGACGATATTTTCGCAGGGAACAATGAGTCATACCCCCTTCCCGCCCTGCTCATCGTCAGTCGCTACTGTTCTTTCACCGAGATTATCGTTCGAAATGAGTACAAAACGTAAACGTGTTGTCCTTTCGCTAAGTGATAAACTCACTTTGCTCGAGATGTTCAAGTGAAATAACCAACATTGAACAGTGAAATACGTACAGTATGTAGGCCTATTGAAAAGAGCAACTGTATATACTGTATTCAATTTAACTCCTGTAATTTAATTTTTATGACGTATATTCTTGATACAGTTCGCTCACTTTCTGTTCACTACATTTATAATAACTTTGTCGATAAAATTCTGATTTTTTATGTATGGTGATGTTTTTTGCTTAATTCCCGAGGTATACCTGATTATCCGAATTTCTGCATATCCGAATTGGCCCGATCCCCAATTAATTCGGATATTGGAGTTCTACTGTATATAGTATAAAAAGTGGGAAAGTAGCAGAATTATACTGCTGCCTAAAACGTTCACAAATTCTGTGAGCATTAAAAGTATAATTATGCTTGCCTATATTTAATAATGATTAACATTTGTTTCTACTCTCCATTATTAATTTACGTATTAGATTTTATTTATTTTATTTTTTAATTTTCACGTATCTATGCATGATACGTGAAAATGCACGTGCATGATGCAGTGATTTTCATCGTAATCAATGCATTGTTTTATTTAATAACTCCCAAATGTAGCAAAAATGTTAAAACATCTCGGTACAGATGTCGATTGCTCAAATATAACAGAATATAGAATGCAAAAATCTCTTTAAAAATAATTATATTGATCGGCGACATATTTAGTTAACAAAACATCACGCTAACAATTTCGATTGCCCAGTACGAGAATAGCTGCCTCGTCTAAACGAAACATTCCGCTAAAAAACATCTCGGTAAGTTCCTCTCGTTGCCGCGTCTAAACGAAATATTTCGCTAACAACATCTCGGTAAGAACATCTCGGCACGGAGCTCTCGTTGTCACGTCTAAACGAAACGTCTCTACTATTTAGCTCTAAAGATTCATCAACAGAGTAAAATGGGGTTGAAAGTAGCCATTCAAATAGTATTTTCTTAAATGAATTAAATGGAATGTCAAGAGCAGATTGTGGTAATTTGTTATACAGTTTAATTCCTATAATGACATGGCTAGACTGAGTTTTGGACATTCTTCGATAAGGTACATCAATTTTTGACTGATTTTGTTTGTAGTAGGAGTGAGTATTATTTCTTGAATTAAAACTACTCAGATTTTTAAAGATTTATAAAATTAAATCAAAAATGTATAAGTTGTAGACAGACAGAATCTTCAGATCTTTAAATAGAGATTTCCAGTGAGCTTTCCATGATGAGTTTGTGAGTATTCTAACAACTTTTTTCTGAATCAAAAGGATATTGTGCGTTTTAGATGAATTTCCACAAAAAATAAGCCCGTATCTGATAATTGATTGAAAAAATGCGTAGTATGAAGTGATGACATATTTTAATGGAACCACATTTAATAATCTCTTCAACAAAAAAGAAACCCGGGAGATTCTTCTTGTTACGAGATAAACGTGAGGGCCCCAGTTTAGAGTCAAATCAAGAGTTATCCCCAAGTACTTCACAATTACTGTTTTTTTATGAATACCAGGAGGCAGTTTTTTAACCCTTTGCGATCGGAATGCATATTTTCCGCTATTCCTCAGCGGTCGCGCGGCCAGCTCTACTGACCGCCGCCATTAGCGCGCGGAAGTCGGATTTTTTTCCACAGCAGTTGTCCTTTGCGATCGGACGGCCAGCGGTGCTGGCCAACTTGAAATCCAACGAACGCTCGGGCGTCCAGCAGGACTGGCCGACAACAATGATTTCGTTTGTAATATTCCAACTGTGGTATAATGCCTGTAGAGTGCTGCAACCTAGTGAGGAATTGTTAAACTAAACGATCAGCAGGCTTGCAACATTATATCGTCAGAATTGTGGTGTAAACAACTAAAATAAACACCTGTTTTTCTGGCCCAAGTGCTGTCATAATCATCATTGTTTTGGTTCAGTTTTATTTGATTTTAACTGTGTTTTGGTGATTTTCTCGAGAGAGTTGTGTTTATTTGTATTTTTAATTAAGTTTCAAGTTTTAATGTACATGATTATAAGAACACTTGTACGTTTACGTATAGGCCTACACTTATATTATAATTAGGCCTAAAATAAAATTGTTTTATCCCGTATAAACATTTATTAGTAAGAATGGGGTTATGTTTTTTTCCCCCCCGTATATTTAACTAAGTAATAATGAACAATCGTTAAAGATAAGACGAATTGAGAGACGTTTTATTAAAATTTAAATCCCCTATGCTAACATTGAAGGTTTTCAGTGAAAATAATTCCGAGCTGCGGGGAGCGAGCCGCCATGATAAATGCCGAGGTGACGCGTAGTGGGACGTGGCCAGTACAGCTGGCCGCCCGACCGTCGGAACCAAGTTAGTACGGAAAGAATTCCGACTGGCTGCCGACTGCGTTGTGGCCACTCCTGCTGGCCTTCCGATCGCAAAGGGTTAAAAGTAAAAATGACTGGTTGTGTTTTTGTATCGTTTAAAAATAAATTATTTGCATGGAACCAATTGGCTGCTTCTTCCAGAGTGGATTCAGCTACCTTTTTGAGCTCAAAAACATCTGAATTCCAAGAAAACTGTCATCTGCGTACATATATGTAAAGGCATTTAGGTTTGCAGGTAAATCGTTAATAGAAATAAGAAAAAGTAAGGGACCAAGAATCGACCCCTGAGGGATGCCACACGTAATCTCTGTACAGTATAAATCCAATTATCCGAACCCCAATTATCCGAATATCCAATTATCCGAATCGATTTTGAGTGAAATAATAGAAATATAAAAATCAAGAAAATAACAGCGGGAGCGCGTGTAGCGATAATGCGCCGTGAGCGCTAAAATAAAAGCCTGCGCTGTTACCTTCCGGACGATATTTTCGCAGGGAACAATGAGTCATACCCCCTTCCCGCCCTGCTCATCATCAGTCGCTACTGTTCTTTCACCAAGATTATCGTTCAAAATGAGTACAAAACGTAAACGTGTTGTCCGTTCGCTAAGTGATAAACTCACTTTGCTCGAGATGTTCAAGTGAAATAACCAACATTGAACAGTGAAATACGTACAGTATGTAGGCCTATTGAAAAGAGCAACTGTATATACTGTATTCAATTTAACTCGTGTAATTTAATTTTTATGACGTATATTCTTGATACAGTTTGCTCACTTTCTGTTCACTACATTTATAATAACTTTGTCGATAAAATTCTGATTTTTTATGTATGGTGATGTTTTTTGCTTAATTCCCGAGGTATACCTGATTATCCGAATTTCTGCATATCCGAATTGGCCCGATCCCTAATTAATTTGGATAATTGGAGTTCTACTGTAGTTCTGGACCAATCACCATTAACATAAACAGACTGACTTCGGTTTTGAAGATAGCTCACAAACAAATTCAGCTCACTCCCGCCAATCCCGTAAAACTTTAATTTTTCAAGAAGAATTCTATGAGATACACATTCAGATGCCTTGTTTAGGTCACAAAATGTGGCCCAAGCAAAGGAGTTATTTTCAAAACTGGATAAAATTTGATTTACTATTGTATCAACTGCATCTATTGTTGATTTGCCTTTGCGGAACCCAAATTGGAAGTTACTAAACAATTTATTTTTTTCAAAATACTCATATACTTGGTGGAAGATGATGTATTCAAAAATCTTTGCAAGAACAGGGATTAACGAGATTGGGCGATAACTACTAGGATCCGAGCTATCCCCACTCTTATAAACAGGAATGACTTTACTCAGTTTTAGTTCATCAGGAAAGTAGCCCTGCTGCAAACACATTGAAAAACAAAAAGTTAGAGGTTCTAAATAAGCAAAAATAGTTGTCTTTGCGAAGCTATTTGACATGTCATATATATCAAAACTTTTGGAATTTTTCATGTTTTATAATTGAAACACTTCCTCTGAAGAAATATTTCTCCACACAAAATTCATACATGTTTTGTTTTGATTTTGAATTAACTGAGCTGAATTATTTGAAGGTTTTGGTATACTGGAAAAAGTTTGTTTGATGGAATCCATGAAATAGTTATTTAAACATTGCAGTGAAATAGGACAGGAATTATTTTTTGATTCAATCTGACTTGAGTTTTTAATAAGATTCCATGCTGCCACACATTTATTGGAGGATTGTTCAATTTTTAGTGCATTGTGATTAAGTTTAGCATTTTTTAATTCTTTTTACTTTCTCCCCTTATACATAGTACATGGAGAAAGTATTGTTTTCGTAAAAATTTTCGAATTTGAGTTGTTAGTGGAAATATTCGTTTTGGTGCTCCCTGAACCCAAAAAAGTTGTTTTTACGAGATGTCTGTCTGTGTGTGTGTGTGTGTGTGTGTGTGTGTGTGTGTGTGTGTGTGTGTGTGTGTGTGTGTGTGTGTGTGTGTGTGTGTGTGTGTGTGTGTGTGTGTGTGTCTGTGTGGATGTGTACAGAGCTAGAGCCCTAACCAATGGGCCGATTTTGATGAAATTTGGTATGTAGGTACTAATCCACGATATCTCCAGGCGTTTTTTTCATTTTTTTTGAATTTTTGATTTTTAAGGGTAATTATCCCCCAAAAACCACCAAAAAACATGAAAAATCAAAATTTCTCAAAAACGGCTCTAACGATTTTGGTTAAACTTTAGTCGTTTGTAGAACTTATGTTTTCAAACAAAATGACACCAACCGCATTCCTGTAAAAATTCAGGTTCATAAATTACAGGACTTAAAACATCAAAAATTCAGTTTTTAGGATTTTTCATAAAAAGAAATAAATATAAATAAATATTACTATTCACCATTAAAAAGAGCTCAAAAAACTTAATAATTTAGTATTTTGAATTACTATTCTACGATTGCTGGTTTCGGAGAAAATTGAAATTTTCATTTAGCGGTAAACGCAGTACGTTGTCCAATGTTATTCTTATGGGGAATACAAAAATTATTATTTCTCCCTTATTTACTGATAAATTTAATTCAAACTTGATATGCTTGTCAAGTTAGCATTGACCAACAGAGGAAATTCGAAATATGGTGCCCCTTAATAACCCTGGGGGGGAATAGGGGGCATTTCCCCTCTTAAAACCACGAGTGTAGCAATGGATTCTGTCGTGCCTCCAAAGCAGGGATTTGGGTGAATGTTTTTAAAACAACTTGTTAACAAGATTTTCTGTACATTCGACCGTGCTTTGTATTCTATATTTAGTAAATAAAAAGTAATTTATTCATTAAAGTTGGGCTAAAAGGGAGAAAGTATGTGTCAGTTTCCTGATACCGTTTATTTATATTTTGATCGTAAAACAGGTAGTAATTTTTTGGCTGCATCAGACATACATTACTAATAGCTAATACATTCTGCACTTGGCCGGTTTTGGCCAAAAATATTTTTCATTTGGAGTTTCCTCAAACAAATTTATTTGTGAAGGTGGATATGTTTTTTGACTGGTGCAATTGTATTTTCATGTATTGATTAACTGCTGTGAACATTAATTTCAATTTTGGAAAGGTGGCAGGGACAGATTGTTTAGTGTGGACTATGACTAGCGGGTTTCTGGGTTGTGTTAATCCAGGGTCCCGGAGGAGAAGGATTATCTTACAATACTGGTTTTGGGCGATTCATTTGCCGTCCGATTCAACAATTTTTTCTACTGCAACCCAGGATTATCTGGGAGTTTAAGTAATTAAATATTTCTGACTTGCAGCAGCACATCCCACTATGCAAGCCATACGATACGGCAGTACGTATTTAATCGATACGATATTTAAAGAGAATCGGGATATTCATAGTTCAACTACTATGCAATGCATCGCTCGGATATATCATATGATCATGCGGCTCCAATCAGTGACGTTACATTGTCTGTTTTTGATTCTACCAACCATCCAATTGAGCCGTCTTTTGCTTGGTTTGTTTAGAAATATTATATAAAAAAATAAAAACCCTATTACGCGATGCATCACCAGGCATTGTCTGTTAAATGCAAGTCTGCTACGAGCAAAATTATTGGAATAGTATATTTCGTTACTAGTCTGGAAAAGCGCTCTTTGCCAGTGCGAGATCGTGTCAACGTGCGAGACGAAGTCGAGCACGGAATTTAGATCAAGCACTGGCAAAGAGCTTTTTGGACGAGTATTGAACGATACTTTTCGTCATACTACAAAAAAGTCATTTAATTACAAACCAAGAAATAATTTTACTCTAGAATCAAGGTTTATTTTACTCAAAAAACACATAGGCCTGATTATTATTTTACTATAGGCTATTTACATATTTTATGAAACAAAAACCATAAGCCTAGGCTACTTAGCTTTAAAAAGATTTCTTCGAAGCTATTTTTTATCAAAATTCAAATTGATATTTATGGTGCAATTTTCATTGTTACATTATTTTATAAATGACAAAAACACAATGCCATAATGTGCTTCACACGTGTAACATCAATAAGAGGTTAACTGTGGCCAATGATTTGACAACAATGAAAGTCAGCTGTTGCGTCGCGTTTGTAACTTCTAAAACTGATCGGAAAAGAACTGTACGGCAAAACTAGGCTTTCACCATAAGATTAACATGTAGCTAATTTTAGTGATCGGAAAAGAAGTGATTGGAAAAGACAACAAAGGAACATATGTTATTTTAAATGAAAACAGCAAGTTTCCAGCCGCATTTTAGTATCGAAAGTCATGTGTTCCCGCATAGTATGACGAAAACTTATTTCCAATGCAGGGTCCTTGACGAAAATACCTAACATAGATGAAAGTACTTAAGTACTAAATAAATACTAATTATTTGGTTGTAAGGGACTCCAAGTTGACTGTGTTTCCAAATATGTTATTAAAAAAAATGTTTGTTTTAATACAACAAATTATGCCTACAGACCTTGAATCTCAGTCTATAAATTAATTTAGAAGTAAGTGCGTATTTTAGACATTGGTTGATTATACTGTACTAGCTGATTAATATTATTGTTATTATTATAGATATTAGTTGAATATGTTCAAGCTAGTCAGGCTATTGTTGTAATTTTTGCTATTAAATTACTTTTCTTTTGGATTGCCAAAATTTGGAGTTTTCCAATAAGATGATTTATTTAAATAATTTTCGTACTTATTAGTTTTTTACAAGGGGCTTTATAATATGATTCCAATGGTTGCGGTAGGCGCATGAAAAATCGCTTTAGGCTTGCAGAAAGTTTTGGGATTTTACATATTCCGTTACAGAAAGAATGAAAACATTCTGTCTTGGGGCCTGGGGGTCCGCAGACCACCTTTCGGGAAGCACTGCTATTTTAGGCTGGTAATATGTGTCTCGGGGGTGTCCCTTAAAATCGTTTAAAATCGCCGTATCTCGGCCGATCAAATTTTTTTCGATCTTAGTTTAGGTAAAATCTTTGTTTTCAACGATAACATACTTTGAGACTTCCGCTGGCATGTTGGCCTTTAAATTGCGTTTTGGATATAAACTGTTGCGGTTTTTTTTGGCCGATAAACTATGTTCACTTGTCGTTTACGGTTTAAAAGTTACAGCGAACATGAAATGTGGTAAAATTGCCATTTTTAATCCGAAAAACAGGTCAAATAGCTGATTTTGGTCCATGAATTCAATACAGTCGTCTTTTTAGGCCGATAACTCACACTTTGGTCTATAAAACGCGTTCGGCTATTTTGTCAGCCGATAAAATTATTGATATGAAGTTTTTAACAAATTTCCGGGGGTGGACTCCCAGACCCCCTACCCCGGGGGGGGATTCCATAACCCCCCTAACCCCTGGCATTCCCCCCCCACCAGTGTGACTCCCTGGATCCGCCCCTCGTTCTGACAAGTCAGTGGGAACTACGTATAGGGAATATTGAACTCTCGTGCTAAAAGTTTCCTTTAGCTCGACCACACCCCAATGGCAAATGTACTTGCATGAAAATAAAATAGGTAACCAATTCAGTTATTCTTAATGAAATTATGGATAAGTTACTTAGTTATCTGGAATACGACTTCTGAGCATTTAAGAGGTTTCGGAAGCTTTTGGTCACGCCCAGAATGCAATGATGCATGAAAATATTTAACTATATATAGATTAATTTAAATATAGGCTAATTCCCATTTCATCCATGCGTGTAGCACGGTTTACCGAATGTACAGTGTGATAGTTATTAACTTGTAAAGAAATAATTGAATTTGAATACTTGCTTACAGATTTGTTAATATGAAGAATTGTTTGCGATGGTGCCTCGTACTAGAGACACATATACCTGTCGCCTAAAGCAAGTGTATTAATTTTGCTTGTTATGTTGCATTAAATCTATTTAACATAAGTTTTAACATCTGTTTTGGTTTTTGATTTTAGTGGCAGTGCAGAAGAAGTTTCCTGGATGAACTGGAGGGCGCTTTGAAAATAATAAAGTTAGCAATTTATGACATAAAATTTAATCAATTAAAACAACAGTAGAATGCAGTGTTTTTTTATATTACTTTTCTATTCATATAAGGTATTCAATAAAATTTGTAATTTTATCAATAATTTGAGTTTTATTTAAGCTACTTCCTTTGCTAGTAAGTAAAGTAATACAATTTCATTAACTTGCTATACAAAATCACGTGAAAATGTTATAAAGTAGGCCTGATCACTTTAGTATTAATTTTTTATCAGGCAAATGAATTTAAACTTTATTACCTCTAAGAGACTGAATATTTCAATAGCAATTTATATTTCTAAAACAAGTGGGATGATCAGCGTTGGAGGGGAAGTTAACAATACTATCTGTCATAATAATATCCCTGCGGAAAACATTTGGCTACTCGGTATATTAAATATATTTTACTGGGTGAACGTATGGTAATAAGTTTTTATGGTAGTCTTTATAAACACGAGGATGGTATTCTAACCAAAATTGACAATATATCATTTATGTTTTTGAGTATTGTATTTTAAATTATGTCTTAACAAATAGGTACTAAATTATTACATTAGGTTTCTTGGTTTTTTTCAAATGGAATGGTCAACACAAGCCATTGAACTGTGTCACTATTGTAAGCAGTATATTTGGAAAATTTGTTCTTGTAGAATTAGCTATTTTTTACTCTTAAAAAAGTTTATTTTCTTTTGCTGATTTAAAATTTATTTGCTGTTATTTAAATATTTGTTTGCCTATAAAACTAATGTTTAAACATATGGGTGCAGCAAACTCGTTAGGTTGAAGGTAAATTAAAATAATTTGTGTTAGGCCTAATCAATAAAGGCTGTCCCACACTTCTCGCAAATATGCTTGATCATTTGGCCTAACTACAAATGTTCGGTAGTCGCAAGAAGTGTGGGAGCTGCACGAAATATTTTGTATCAGTACACTATCGCCGAATGATTCTCTCGATGTTTGGAACGAGTCTTGCACCAAATCAACCAAATGTGTACAACAAACTAATCAAGTACACGCTCGCCCAATACCAATGCAATACCATGCTCGCCCATTCACTTCCGCTCGTCTCCTTTGATTTGTGCCAAAACCCGACAAAAACAGCACAGGTGAACACGAATTATGGTGAGGCGAACTATCCCGAACATTTAATCATTTGAGATGATTTAAGTTTTATTTAAGAAACAACAAATTAATGAGTGCTAAACTCTGTTAATTTTTGTTTGACCAAACTATATTTGAAATTAACCTTCGCACTGTAAAAAATAATCGTGTTAATTCGACCCAAATTTAATACCAAGATGTCCCAGTAAGACCTCACTCACTCTTGTGTCGAAATAACACTCAGCTGCTTGTGTTGAAGTTCACCCACTTACCTGAGTTGGAAACCATCACAATTCCTTGTGTCACTCGGTAACACATATTTCTTCCGTGTTAAATGTTTAACACATTTTTGTGTGTGAAAAAAATTACTCTATGATTAAGCAACACAGAAATACTGTGTTAAAATACTTACCCAAATTTGTATTAATATAACCATTTTATTGTAAATAACACGCAGCATAATAAGTCAACACATAACATTTGTGTTATATTTGTTACACAAATTTGAGTGAAATATTAACCAAAATACCTGTCAGGTAAGTTTGTATTTTTTCTGTGTAAAGAAAAACAGTGAACAGCTTATTTCTTGTGCAAAATTAAATGTCTGTAATGGTATACATCACTTGAGAAAGGTTAAATCACCGGGAAATATTGCACAGACAAATTCAACTCGACATCACCTGTCCACCAACAATTTTATACACCAAGTTTCAGTAAAAATTTATATATCACATTAAGATGGGTCCAAATTTAAAACTTTATACTAATAAAGGTAACCCACCGTAAAGTTGCTTTTGAAACACTTATACTCTACATAGTTTAAAATTACACCAGATATTCGTCTTCACATTACAGGTTTGATCTTGAGTGACCAAAACAGTAAAAAAATATTTTTAAACTGTTAAACATAATCTTTAAACTGGACAAATTTTGAGGGGTTATTCAAATTTTATAGTTTGTTCATATATTTAATATATAATATTGCAAAAAATATTTCATCTGTAAATAAATTAAGCATTCCTATTAAGTTACGTTAAAAACGGTTAATTGAAAAAATTAACCTGGATTAAAAGTTATCACTTTTCACAACCGTACCAAAAGATACAATGAAATTTTCAAGATTCTAAATCACTGGATCTTCCAACTTTATATGTAAATAGGTATATTCAAAAATACTAAACATTTAAAGATAAAACACTTTATTGCACACATTGTTTAATGCAATGATTTTATCGTGAAGGCTTCAACGGCCCTTTAAATCTAACTCTAACAGGTACGGGGAGACACTTCTTCTGTTGCACAGGTCAAAAGATTTGGCTGGGGATCACTTGAACTCTGTCTTTTGTTGGTCCACGGCTGAAAGATATGGCTGAAGATCACTTGAACTGCTTACTAGCTCTTCCAGAATGGCCATTCTGAAAAATATTTTTCAATACTATATATCTGGTCAGCAATGATATACCAATAGTTATTGGGTACTTCATCAAGAGAAGCCCATAAAACTTTTGAGGGCAGTACATATACAAAGCAAGGACAACTAAAGGCATCCAGTGGCTGTGTCTCTTTTGGTTCAAGAGCCAGTGGCGTAACTGCTGGGCCCGCGAGCCGAGGTAAGCGCTCTGGCAGGCCCGCATTTTGGGATGAAATAGTTCAACTTAATTTTGATAAATGTTAATAACTTTAGCCATTCTGAATTAGTTATGCTGCTTTTCACTGTATAAGTCGTCTAAAAAAAAAAACAGCAATGTTCATTTTGCCGCCCACAGTTTAAACTTTTTTTAGGTTACCGGTATACTTTTTCAAATATTCCAAAAAACATAATTGTTTTGGTGTAGTTCTTTTAGTCAAAGTATTACAAGGTATGACGTTTTAAGTTAAAATACTTACACTTAAAAATAAAAAAAAAGTTGCCCAACACGCTGGTCATCTCGAATTGATTCTTTGAAACTGTGCGATTATGCTACATGGGGGCTAAAAATAAGTTTGCGGGGGGGGCCCAAGAAATCAGTTACGCCACTGTCAAGAGCCAATGAAACTTTATTGCACACCATTAAAATAGCTAACAATTTAGCATTTTGAATAATTGCTATATGTCAATCGGTAACTGACATATTGAAAGTTCTAAATACAGTATGTGAATCTTATGGAGAACTAGCTGATGTACCCGTTCTTCGCACAGGTGTTTTCTTTACCCAATATATAGTCAATGCAATCTGCAATTAAGTTAGCATGAAACAGCTGTTCTTGCTTCTGCTCTTTAAAGCTGTCAAATGGAAGTATCCACAGCTGTTCGCATTACAGTTTCTGAATGTTTACTTTCTTCTGAAATGTAAACATTGAAACTTAGGACGTTCACGGGGCTTAGCCCCGAGGGGATTTTAAGGAAGTGAATAGGCCTATATGTTGCATGGGTTCAAGATCTACCTTTATGTAAAATTTCAGCCCAGTCAGTTCAGTAGTTTTTGTGTTCACCCAGAACATCAGACAGACAGACAAAAACCATCTCTTCTTTATAATATTATAACAAACTAGCAAATCCAGCTGCTCACAAATTCAAGCAAATACGGTTGTGACTTTAAATTGTGTTGCCATTCCAAAAGTTAGCCTGAAGCAGCTGATCTTTCTTCTGTACTGTGTTTTGTTACCTTCAACAGCTATCAAATTCTCAATTTCAATGATTACTGTTCTTCCATAAGATCAGTGTCTCCAGTTGTACGATTATTATCGTTTTGTACGATAATTCAGCCCGTTGTACCATGTACGATAGGTCACGTACGATACGGTAAATTGTATAATAATTTGGGATCAGCCTAAACTATACATGATTATGACCTACTAATTAATTGAATGATTACTAATGATGAACTAATTACTGACTACTTCATAAATTAAATTCTAAAAATACATAAATAGGCTCTCAGAACATATTTTAAAAGTACTAAATACAATTTTTTGTTGGATTCTTTGCCATTTATTTTTATAAATACCCTACATAGGCTTTGTAAAATATCGTGAGTTTTGTTAAGCATTTGTTTATTTATTCGAACCTTTATTTCGTTTGGAAATTTACAGCTGTTCTACTTAAAAAAATTGAATGTTTGTCTATTTTAACGTTTGAGTGTAAGTTTTAGGTGTCTTTGCAAACGTGCAATAATTTTACCTACAATACAATAATATTTAACTACTTGTATGGTATTTGTCCCTGGCCGAACTGGAGACACTGCATAAGATTAACATTGCAACTTTGAAGGCCTTTGGGGCCTGAGGGCCGATGTAGATTTTAATGATTTTCTGCAGACCTACGCATTGAGACATTTCCGCATAGATACTTCAATCATAACAATCGGTACAGTGGATCCTGATATCTCAGCGTGACACAAAATCTGCTTGTGTATTAAATATTAGGTTTGCTGCAGCAAGGGTATTTTTGTTTGGCTACTTAGCTTGCCGGCAAACTAAATATCCCCTGACACTGTAATAGGCCTGGAAAAAGGGTTTATAATTTAAATCTTAAGATAGGAGGGAGGCACCTCACTGTCGGTAGCGTATGTTAGATGGGGTTAGATGGGGACTGTAACTTTCTTTTTTTTTATTCGGATTGTTATATTGGATTTTACCTTGTAGAACTGCCACTCCCACTCTCACTCTGTCCAGTTTTCTTTCTACTTGCTGTTGGAGGTAAGTAGGTGAACCGTTGAAATCATTGAATTTCTCGTCTGGTTCCATTCTATAAATAAAAGTTACAAATTACCTTTTCTGAACTAAAATACCTAAACGTTTAAACGGGTGCAGTTCCGGATCTGGGCTACCATACTATCGAATGAAAATATCAAAAGTTTTAACAGTTGATATATCGATTACTCTTATTCTTCAAATTTTCTGTCGATGTAGCTCTCTACAAAACGACATCCAATCAGCGATAGTTTTCCTGCTGGTTTTAGATGTTGATGTGCTTGTTTTTCTTATTAAAAAATCATAATTTACAACATGTATACAAAAAATTAAACTAAAGTTAGAATGTTAATCAATCCAAACTTGGCATTTTCGAAAAAAGTGTTTTCTAAAGCGTTCTTTCTTACATCGTGTTCGTCATTGACCTTTTTTTTGCATCAAAATTTGACCGAATTTTCACCACGTATTAGTGTTTTTTGTTTTGCCTCCACACACATCACAATTTGGATTATTAGGTACCTATTAGTTCTTTGTCTTGAAGAAAACTAACACATTTTTCTATTGGATTAAACACATGTTTACAGAAACATGTAAAATTCACAAACTCACAATCACTTTCTACTTCTATTTTTATTTACTTTATTTTAAAATGTAAATAAACAATTTTAATTAAAAATGTTTAAAAACATCTGATTATTAAAAATAGAATACAGTTTAATTATTCGATATATATATCGATTGTTAAAACTTCGATATTTTCATGCGATATTTGAATGTCACAAAATTAATGTTCTCCTGTAAGTTAATTTGAAAGTTTCCACCACCCTACGTATGTAAAAGAATTCTCCCACCTTTATGCTGTGTGTATTCCGTAATGGGTAATGTTAACAGTTTGACTAACATCAATATTTTCTCTATCTTATGTTAAGCAAATATTCGTTTGCTAGCGATATCGCAATATGGCGATAAGTCTTGCCATCAACAATTTTACTCACTGTCATTGTGTATTGCGAGTTGCAAGTTGCGTATCAGCAAGTATACTTTCTGGCATGGTTGGTTGGTCAGGTTGACAAGGGGCTTAATAGGTTAAGGAGCTACGGAGGTACGGTAGGCCTACTCAGAACAGTACAGTCGGCACGACTCTTATTCGATAAATTGAGGTTAGGTGAGATGTAAACTACTCTCAAAGCGAGGTGTTAATATGACAGAAGTTTAGTTATGTTATGTTATTGTTGATAATAAAAAGTTGGCATCACTCACGTCTTCATATATGTGGAGGCGGACCGGAAACTACTTTATTTAAGCCCTGAATTGTTTACTTGAGCTAACAATAAAATTAAGTAGGTATTTGATTACAGGGTTCTTATGGAGTATACATGACCCCAACTATATTGAGTTAAATTTGCATTTTTCTTAAAGATATTTACCTCTAGAATCCAGAAATAACATTTATTTTGCACGGGAACCATTATTAATTATAGAAAATATTACTTAAAATTATTATTTTCGATGCAAGCAGACAATACTTACAAACCACAGATTAGAACACAACTTTCAATGTTTCTAGTTTCTACAGACTATCAGGAAAACGTCCATAGAGTATATAATATATATAAATGAAAGGTCGTAGATAATATGTATCTAATAAAAAGTTATGTTTTGTGCTTTATTTACCCCTTACCCATTATAAGTGACTAAGTGTTGAGAGGTGAGTGAGCAAAGTGAACAAGCTCATTCTGAAAGTAAATGAGCGTAGCGAACTAAGTCACCATGGAGGCAAGTGAGCGCGATGGTTAGTAAAAAACACTACATCTTCGTAGGGTACGTGACAGCAAACGAGGTCACCATGGAGGCAAGTGAGCGCGGAGCGCGTAAGCTCATCCTGTAGGAAGTGAGCTGGCGAAGAAGCTTGATCCGAAAATGAATGGTTAATAAAAAACGCTACATCTTCGTACGGTATGTGACATTAAAGCGTACACTTAGTACTGGCATGGTTTGTTGGTGGGCTTGCCACGGGTGCTTATTAGGTTAACTAGCTTGGGTTAGGTTAAGTGCCACCGTACCTGGATGGCAAAACGAACAAAAACAAACCACACCTAACCTAACAATCCTAACCTAACCCAACGCTAGTTAACCTAATAAGTACCCGTGGCAAGCCCACCAACCAACAATCCGAATATAAGTATACTTTGGTACCTATTATACTCCTAATTAGGTTAGGTTAGGTAATACAGGTGCAGTCGAGCAATATTCAAGGGTTCGAGTTGGCAAACCTGCTCCAAGTAGAAAAATCAGCTCCGAAGCAGAAAAAATAACAAAATGGACGTTAACACCGTTTATTTAATTTCGTACTGTTAATTTTCATCTTAAAAGTTGTTATTTACTGACGTATAGTTATTTTAAGAACATATTATGATTATCTCTAGTGGATGATGATTGATCAAACGGTATTTATGTGTTTTCTTTATTAACAAGTTCTTAGATTGGAAATCTCTTGCAGACAGTTCCATGTTGCAATTTGAACGTTCCTCCCCTCAAACCACTAGTCAGCAGAAGAAATTGGAACCGTCCAAGTTTTTTTTACTATTTTCACCATTAAAACGGTCTTTCCGCAGAAAAAGAATACTTTTATCGTGTTTTTCAGGTCAAAATCTATAAGAAAAGTGTAAATTTACCTCGATTTTGTTGGGGTCATGTATACTCCATAATTACCTACAGGTTCTTATCCTCTAATCAATAGATTGCCAAGCATACATAGCGTAATCCATCTTACGTTTAAGAAAGGTTATCTGAATTTCAAAGTAGGTACGCCTAGCTCACAAACTTAACTTGTCTATAGTAGACTCACTAAAGCTGGAGCAGTCAAAATACTAGAGGAGTTATAACATGTTTGTATAAAATTAGCAAATTAAGTTCTCAGACCCCTTCAAAGTTTTAATGTAAGGAGTACAAAAGTGAGATTTAACCTCGAGTTGTACAGGCTTTGGAGAGTAGGCTAGGCCTGTAATCGGTAATTATGGAGTATACATGACCCCAACAAAATCGAGCCAAGTTAAGTTTGTGAGCTAGGCATACCTACTTTGAAATTCAGATAACCTTACTTGAACGTAAGATGGATTACACTATGTATGCATGGCAATCTATTGAGTAGAGGATAAGTAGGCAAAATTGACAAGGCCTAAGTTATTTTGTCAAACAAAATTGTTTTTCCTAGGATGTCCTTCTAACATCAATCACCCTAATAACTCAAGCACGCCGCTTCCTTCACGGAGTTGTAGGGGTTACTTACAGCCTACAATAACACTGATCACCTGATCACTGGTCTACCTTTACAGCTAAATCTTCACTTACCTTATCACCCATCTTGACGACATGTAGTAACAGTAGTATTTGGCTACTGCATTGCAGTTCCACATTCGCAATTTAAAACTCAAAGAACGTAAACTGACAAACTAACAAAAATAATGCTGCCGGGTGTCGTCTGTCGCTGTCAAGGAGTTCTATTGGTATTACTGGAGGTAACACTGATGAACAAAACTACGAGCCGTTCTTTCCAAATTTTGGTGAGGCAAAGAACTACTCGCTGAAATCGAACTAGTTGGCAAAGTAACTCAAACAAATACCTACTAATGATTTTAACATTAATAAACTTGTATTCGTTTGTTTGCTCATGATTTATCATATTTCACGGCAAGATTAGATGCATAAATAGAGTGAAAAAATGAATTTGCTCCAACTTGTATTACTTTTACTCCAGTGATTTTCACGAGTAGAATCACTTATAGGAGTAAACAACGAATCATGATAGTTCAAAGAACGATAAATTTGCCTCACCAGTGTACCAACAGTAGGATTTATTCATAATTATTCTCAGTAATAAGTTGATAATTTCATTCATCTGCAACTGCAACTACATTAAAAAATGTACTTCTACTTCTACTTTTTAGGTGGAAATATTTGTTCATGGATCCTTTTTGAAAGAGTTTTTCTGCCAATTTAAATACATATTATAGTGTTAAAAACCTAATCTTGAGTTGCTTTATTAGTTTATTACATACCCGAAGCCCTACCCAAACTTAGACTAAATGTAATAGTACTAATAGTGTAATACAGATTTTTATCTTTCACCGTTGATCATTTGTGCTATTTAAATAATTGTTTTGTATTTTTAATAAACAAAATTGTATTCATTTACTATAACTACCGTCAACATATACAAAATTACACTTAATCGCATATTTTTCCTGGCTTTTTGTGAATTACGGCCAATCCCGGGTACAACGCACATTAATTACCCACAATTCCACACAAAATTACCGTGTTTAAAATATATTTTAGAAGACCAACACGCTTTCGTGTCACAAATGCCAAATTGACACAGCATAGTTTTACCACGAATGCGAATTGGTTACTCAAGCCTCTAGTAAACCAATTTCAGTGTCTATTTTCACACAATCAGTTTAACTAACATCTTTGTGTTTAAAATACCCCAGCATTTTTTTACAGTGCAATATGTTTTGCAAATAACAATGTTCAAAGCAAACAATGAAATTAGTTGTCCATACACAAATTAGATTGTTTAGTTTATTATATTTTTGGTAGTTTCAACAATTATTCATTTTCTCTGTGAACCGTACGTGTCACCTTGACACTGCTCACTGCTCTCTAAATGTTTTAAGCCAAGTACGCAGTTAATATTTGGGTAGTATCAACCCAATGCTGGTTTAAAACTGTATAACTGTGATATACACTGCTGTATCAAGAAAATTTAAGTTTTATAAAGATGGCGGTTTGACAGTTTCCCCAGTATCTACTTGAAGAGAGACATTTAGAAGTATCATCTAAATATGGGATTTCTTAAATGTATTATACGATTAAACATGGCGGATCTCTGGGGTTTTCTATATCAGCTTGATGTGGTAACCTGTAAGAGTATCAGCTTTTCTTTAAAATCTGTTATAAGTGAAAAAATACTAGTGTATACAACTATATATCAATCTGAAATTTTATAAAACACATTAATAAATCATTTTCAGTGACTTAGTCTTTGAACTGAACGAATATATACAGTAACAAGTTGGACCACAAGGGATGGACTACTCATAAAACCAACTGTAAGAGTGATTTTATGTATATATATATATATATGTGTGTGTGTGTGTGTCCGTTAACGCGATAACTTTTGAAAGAAGCGCCCGATTTTGATGAAATTTGGCACAAATGTGGATAGTAGCATTTATAACTTTAAGTTCGAAAACCAGATCGATCGGTCTATGGGAAGGGGGTTTTATGAGGGTTTGAAATTTTCCAAAAATCAGTTTTTTTTTAACTTTTTACCCTAAATTTTAAAAAACACTAGATTTTGGTTATATCTATTTTATAGAGGTTAAAAAAAAACAAATAATTTAGTATTTTGAATCATTAACCTAGGTTAAGTGGTTGCGGAGAAAATCCAAAAAACGTGTCCCATGTTAATCTTATGGGAAAAAGGTTTTTAGATTTTTCTCAGATAGTTTTACTAAAAACTTCACATTTCTGTTTATTAATGTGTTTAGCTCAACGAAACAAACATTTTGGTGTTTTAATCGTTGTTCTACGTCCAACCGTCCCAGAGATATTCAAAGTGCTAAACACAGTACGTTGTCCAATGTTATCCTTATGGAGAATAAATAAAATTCTATATCTCGATTATTTTTGAATGTATATTATTTAAACTTGGTATGTGGCTTCAACTAGTTGTGGTATATTGTTATTAGCACAAAAGACAAGTTTTCTGTTGATAGTCCCCGTAGCAGCAAACCTGCATACTCGGCCCCATGTTATTCATATGGAGAATAAGTAAAAATGCATATCTCCCTTAATTATGAACCTAAATTAATAAAACTTGGTATATAGCTTCACCTGGTTCAGTTATATTGATAACTGCAAAAAAAATTACTTATCTTCCTCGTTGCAGCAAACCTGCGTCCTCAACCCTAATGTTATTCTTATGGAGAATAAATGAAATGCTATGTATCACTTATTTATGGATGTATTTTTGTGAAACTTGGTAAGTAGCTCTATGTAGTAGTGAGTCACATATATATGCATTGGAAATTCGCTGAGTACGCAGGTTTGCTGCGACGGGGGTATTTCTGTTTAGATTAACTGACGTGTGTTTCTACTTAAGGGTGTCACAAAAATGCGTAGCGCGCTATGCAGAACCTGATATAAACATTAAGTTTCTGGTTTTTAACATTTTCCAAAAAATAATGTTTATTAAACTTATCAAATTTCAAAATGGCGGTCATTTAAATATTTCAAAGTCAAATTCCACGAAAACTAGCAACTGAAACAAAATTGTACAAAACATACAATTTAAAGCACTTTGTAATCTAAATCCAATGACATTTGTACTGTAAAAATCAGTTAATAAACAAAAAAGTTATGCCAATTTTTTATACTAAATTTCAAAATGGCGGCCATATAAAATTTTCAAAGTCAAATTCCTTAGTGCATTTGACCAAGTCCTTTAAATTTTATGTCTTGTAAAATTTTGTTTTAGTTGCTAGTTTTCCAGGAATTTGACTTTGAAATTTGTATATGGCCGCCATTTTGGAATTTATTATAACAAAATTACCATAACTTTTTTATTTATTAACCGATTTTTACAATAAAAATGCCATTAGATTTGGATTACAAAGTGCTTTAAATTTTATGTCTTGTAAAATTTTGTTTTAGTTGCTATTTTTCATGGAATTTGACTTTGAAATATTTAAATGGAAGCCATTTTGAAATTTGATTAGTTAAATAAAAATTGTTTTTAGAAAAAGTTAAAAATCAGAAACTTAAAGTTTATACCAAGTTTCAAAAAACATATCTCGAAGGGCTTTTGAGTTATTAATTATTTTCTAAAAAATACAAAATGGCGGATTACGACTAAACTAATCCGAAATCGTAAAAATGTTACTGTACATTTTCGACTTGTTTTTGTATTTAGAATCCGGTTATGCATAGCGCGCTACGCATTTTTGTGACACCCTGTATAATTGTAGCGAATCTCCCCTATAGGGAAGAAGCTATTACCGTAGGTGGCATGGTAAGACTTAAGCCCGGGACTATGATAACTGTTTGTTTTGAGGTCCTCAGATGCCGAAAACACTATTCGTTCAAATTTATATATATATGTATATATGTGTCCGTTACCGCGATAACTTTTTGAAATTTGGAGCAAATGTGGAGAGTAGAATTTATGACTTTAGGTTCGAAAATCAGATCAATCGCACTATGGGAAGGGGTTCACAATTTTCCAAAAATCTGTTCTTTTTTTTTTCTTTGCAAATTTGACCCAGAAATGTTAAAAACACTTAATTTTGGTTATAACCATTTTATAGAGCTTATAACAACAAATAATTTAGTATTTTTAATCATTAACCTAGGTTAAGTGGTTGCGGAGAAAACCCGAAAAAAGAAAATACGTGTCCCATGTTAATCTTATGGGAAAAAGGTTTTTAAACTTTTATCAGATAGTTGTACTAAAAACTTTACATTTCTGTTTATTAATGTGTTTAGCTCAACAAACATTTTGATGTTTTATCCGTTGCAGAGATGTTCAAAGTGGTAAACACAGTACGTTGTCCAATGTTATTCTTATGGAGAATAAATAAAGTTCTATATCTCGATTATTTATGAAACTTGGTATGTGGCTTCAACTAGTTGTGGTATATTGATATTAGCACAACATTTTTCTTTGCAAATTTGACCCAAAAATGTTAAAAACACTCAATTTTGGTTATAACCATTTTATAGAACTTATAACAACAAATAATTTAGTATTTTTAATCATTAACCTAGGTTAAGCGGTTGCGGAGAAAATACGTGTCCCATGTTAAAAAGGGAAAATACGTGTCTTATGGGAAAAAGGTTTATTAAACTTTTCTAAGATTATTCTTATGGAGAATAAATAAAATGCTATATATATCACTTATTTATGGATGTATATTTGTGAAACTTGGTAAATAGCTCTATGTAGTAGTGAGTCACATATATATATGCTTTGGGAATTCGCTGAGTACGCAGGTTTGCTGCGACGGGGTATTTACTTTTCCCTCAACATGTAAATAGTAAAACAAAAATACTGTATTAATTCTTGTTTCTCTCTTTCTTTTTAGCAGTTGTAAGACCTATACCTCGGGATGATCCGGTTGTGGTGGATGGTCCCGAGGTAATTGACTTAACGATCGATTAGAAGATCATCAAGCAAAGAAACCCAAGACAGAGATGGTAAGACAAGGAATACAGAGCGGGGAATAGAGCATTGTGTGGTTCAAGTGAGAATCACATATAGCTCTATTCCTTGGTTTTGGTAACATGTTTGGATGACCTTGACATACTTACGGGTCGAGTGACATCGCACTAACAGTAAGGATGTTATGTAAAGTAGGTCTAGGAAAAAGGTCAGCGGATTGTAAACCAGCTCCAGTGTTCTGTCTATATACGGTTGTACCAGCTTTACCCGGTGCAAATGTATTTTATTACAGGTATTGCATCTATGTACTTTGCAACTAGTCACTAAAACTAGACAACCCCGTTCCCCGAGGAAAGAAAGAGGGGGGAGGTCATGGGGTCCGCAGTTGTTACTTGCTTCCAGTCACTGCGGAGCACGAGGCGTTCGGCACTATTGCGGTCTACTACCACACTAAGGTGAGTTATTATTAATAAATACAAATTCTTAAATTCTTAAATACAAATTTGATTACGTTCATACATATTACTTAATAAATCCAGTTTTAACTGTTTAAATGGATTTTTTTTTTGTTGATTACCACCATTGCAGAAAACCTTTATACTCTCCGACCCCATATTATTTATATGGAGAATAAGTCAAGTTTTATATCTCCCCTAGTTATGAACCTCAGTTAATAAAACTTGGTATGTAGCTTCACCTGGTTGAGTTACATCGATAATTGCAAAGATACACATGTTTTATCTTCCTCGTTGCAGCAAACCTGCATACTCAGCTCTAATTTTATTCTTATGGAGATTATATAAAATGCTAATTATCACTTATTTATAAATTGATTTTTGTGAAACTTAGTAAGTAGCTCTATGCAGTAGTGAGACATACATATATATATATATATGCATTAGAAATTTGCTGAGTACGCAGGTTTGCTGTGACGGGTATATATATATATATATATATATATATATATATATTTGTCCGTTACCGCGATAACTTTTGAAAGAAGCGCTCGATTTTTATGAAATCAGGCACAAATGTGGAGAGTGATATTTTCTTTTTAAATTAATTAAACGATGCTAAATAATTAACGAAATAATTAGTTATCAAATTTATTGTAAATTTATGGTTGGGTGGCTGATGTCAATTGGTTACAGAGATAATAAAAGCGCTAAGTACCTCGCTGTCTCTAGTTCACTGCATGGGTTAATTGCCAATGGTGACGGGCAGTTGAAGTTTTTAAATTCAAAATAAATGGAAAATGTGAAACATATTCAACATAAGAATAATAATATTATTTTACGAACTCTTTATTTTTACTTATTTATTTTAACGTTTTATTACTGGTGCCACCATCTTACAGTGACTAGTTCAACAAACTAGAAACATCCTGCTTAGGTATACAACACATTAAGACTGAGATGATGATTCCATTGTTGTATTTATTGAAATGCTGTATACCAGTTGACTCATCTTGTAGCAACACTTTTGATTTTAATTACAAGTTACAATTAGACTCATCCTTATCCAAGTAAGATTATTTATGATTGAAATCCCTTATCATAACAAGCTCTCGCAGCAGTTCTACCGACATGGTTACGCAACCACCCCGGTTATCGGGTCACTGTTACAACAGGTCATTAACGTAACGGAACTGGTTCCAGGCAGTGACCTGGCGCAGGTATTTCATTCGCGTCTACCAGTTAAAGTTCGTCGGCCTCCTCCTCTTGGCCGTCCTGGTCGACGTCTTTGTTATGGTGATCAGTAGCACCACCGCCCCAAAAAAATTATGACAAAGATATGCCTAGCGTATTAAATGTATAGATTTAACTAGGAGAAGCCACATACCAAGTTCCATCAATATGTAATTATATTAGGTTTACTTGAAAAAAAACAAAAAAAAATCAAAATATATATATATATCATGTCAATTGTCTTTTTTAACTATATCAACCTTCTCACAAAGACTGATCATAAGCCAGTAACTAAATTGATATAACTGGCCTAGTCCAATACAAACCTATTAAAAGTGCAGTAGAATCTAATAACGTTAACGATGAAAGTGCTAACTCAATGCGTAGCGTGCAATATAACCTTATAATTCTTGATTTGTGGTCCAGGGTCCCTCGGCTCCCGGTGAGTGGTTTGACATTGTGCGGTACAAACGACCTTGTATAATCAACTTTTACGGACCGATCTTGATGCCTCGAACTAAACTGCCCATACAAATGAAACGTTTGCATTATGATCGTTGCAGGAATTAAACGCTATCAGGTGGTGACATTAATCACTGATTGGTTGACAAGCTACAACTGACTTCTCATGCCATGCTGTTATAACTCTCTAATGTTCTAATTATTAAACATGTTTTATATATATATAAAGTTGATAGGTAAATTTAGCTGCATACATAAATACCCCCGTCGCAGAAATCTCGCATACTCAGCGAATTTCCAATGCATGCGTTTGTTTCACACTATCACATAAAGCCATTCACCAAGTTTGATAAAAAATTAAATATAAATATTTCAGTAAAAAGACATTTAAAATAGAAATTGATGAATTTCAGTAGTATGCTGTTTTAAATTAATTATTTACAGTGTCTTTACAGTGCCTATGTAAGTAGTGTCTTATCGAAATGCCATACACTATAAACAGCTTGCAATACTTTTGCAATGGAAGCAAAAAATTAGGCTTCTTTTACCACTAGTTGCATTCTGATAATGCTGCCAGCTGCCATTTAGTACACATAGTGTCCGCAATCTTTCGCCGATTTCATCATCTTGTGTTTCATTGTCGAAAGTGCAGGAGCTAAACAATGCCTTATTATATTTGTTTACAATAGATTAAGTGTGGAAACAACATGTGTGAAACATCTGACATAATTGTTACCTTCTGATCCGTTCGTTGACAAATTAAAACTTGTACTACACACGGCCAGAAATCGGGGCGCCTGCCGAGAGGGTACGATTATCTTATCGACACCTTCCTAGATACCCATTTAGAAAGGGAAAAAGCCGGTGAATTTTAAATTTATATAAAATTAATGAAAATTCGAGATATTTCCTATAAAATATATAACTGGCTTACCTGCGAGTTAATTGTTCCTGCAAGTAATGTTGGTTGGTTAAACGAATATGTCGCATGGAATGTACTAGTAAAACAAGGATACCCCGTCGCAGAAAACCTACGTACTCAGTGAATTTCCAATGCATATATATTATACACAATACTATATAAAGCTACTTACCAAGTTTCACAAAAATACATTTATAAAAGAGTAATATTTATCATTTTATTTATTCTCCATAAGAATAATATTAGGGCTGAGTACGCAGGTTTGCTGCATTGAGGGAGATAAATTGAAATTTAACCCTAATATATATATATGTAAGTTTCTCATTTTATTCAGTTATTATAGAAGTTAAACCAACCAATTGCGTTGTCACATTTGTTTCTTCTCAATATAAAAGAATCATTGCACAGTAGTTTTACTGAGAAAACTGTAAAATGCCCACAACTCCAATCTATCTATTATAACTCCAATCCATTTTAAGTAATCAACTATAACTGAATTGAATAAATCTGAATTAAAGGTTTAGGCTGAATTTTTTACTCGTAGTTCTTGAATACAGTTTGACTCTGCATGTATTGAATATCACTAATAACTTTTGCAATTATGTTGTTGGTTCATATTAATACATTTACAAAATTAAACAAAAAGGCAATCAAAAATCTCTAAAGATTCAACCGTTATTGCTCAAACCAGTTTTGTGTATGCCAGGATTGAAAGAGGTCGTAGTTTACAATAATCACCAACAGAGCATACTGCTGTGACTCGATAGCTAACGTAGTAGCCAATGATCGACCCACTTAACATTATTTGCAATAAAGTAATTACCGTCACGAGCGTCATTGATTAATAATCGGGTTACATAAATTGATGATTACATATATAATTTATGAAAATTACTTACATTCATCAGCTAACAATGCTGTTGTCGACAAGAGGGTAAAACATGAACGATCTCAATTGTTGTTTTACTATTATAGATATTTCCAAACGAATTATAAAAATGTAACTACACATCAAGATTAATCAAGATTACAGGATTTCAGGATTCTTTCAAAGACATTTTCAGAATAAACCAAATCGCTCTCATAAGGTATGTCCACAAAATATTTATTTATGATGTGTCATTTCAGTTTTCAAGTAAAATTGACAGTCAAATGAGCTTGTATGTAGTGTTCTGTTGCTCAGAAGAGTTAGAGATGGATAAGTACCTAATGCTAGCGATATTAATTTAGTTTGCAAGACAAGACAATTTGAATAAAAGTATACCAGATTCTTTCAGATTCAACTAGCAAAGAATTGCAATTCTACTCATTTGAATGAATCTTATTTACATTTGTATTGCATATTAGGATATAATAATATATAAAACTGTTGATAAATAGCATAAAATGGCTGAACGATCAATCAACCGTCCAAAACACGGTTATAACTTCATAAAACGCTCGATAATAGTCTGATCGACCTCCAAGTCGACGTTTTGAATAGCTAATTTTAATTACAATATGAATATATAAAAATCTCACAAGCCTCTGATACAACTTTTTAATCAGTTACTACTGAGCTTTCAAATAGCCAAAGGCGCTTGGGACAGCGGCGCGCTGCCAACGGCCCGCCCTGAGCCGCGACACCTGCCACTGCCACCTGCTCCTCTGTTGTGTATGACAGCGTAAACAGCTGATGGCACTGACTGCCGCCTTTATAAGCGGGAGCAGTCCGCAGTCTCGTCGCAGTAGCTTGCCGCCCGTTGTGTGGATATACGTCCCAGTGGGTTGCACTCTGCTGCAGCGTAGGTCTGTTAAGTGTGCGTTGGGCCCGACGCGCAATTAAGAGATCCGCGCCCTTGCATGTTTTGTTAGTTTGTTAAGCATGTTAGATAACGCTTGTAGTTTGCTGCTAGGTAATGTAGTTAGTCTAATATATGTTAGTGTTTGGTATCGGTTTGAAGTGCCTTATTTACTAATGAAATATGTACTTTTCTTTCACGCTTTAAACTGACCTTGGTCAAAACTTTGGTTCGCAGTTGCCTGGCGCCCGTTACTGACCAACGTCCGACTGGGTTTCAGGATGCTGTTGACCTTTGTAAAAACCGTCCTTGGTTGGTCTTTGTAAAATTAACTTTAACTAATCAGTATGTTTCTCATCCTTTTCCTAGCCCCTTACAAAAAAAAGGTATGGCACGAAAACCGACCTTAAGTCAATACGGCCATGTAAACCGGTTGACATTACCTATCTTAGCCCTTACTCACGAGAAACAGATTCAGTCAGTTTGCTTATTTTTGGTTAAATTTAAGGGGATCTTGGTCAGGTAATTATTGTACTTCGGTTCGTAAAACTCTGACGCCTACACAGTGATGAACGTCCTTGCGGTTTCAGAGTGCGCGACTGTTGTTAACTGTCCATTTTTCTTTTATTTATTTTTGGGGGGAGGGGAGGGGATAACTTTTCGGGGGAGAGGTTAGCGTTCCGTTATCAGGTTTATGCCTATAATTGCGAGCATTAAACTAGTCCTCTTCTCCTAATACAGAGCGGGGAATAGAGCAGTTTGTGGTCCAAGTGAGAATCACTTACTGCTCTATTCCCCGTTTTGGCAACATGTTCAGATGACCTTGAGGACTTAGAAGATTCTCGTTTCTTAGAATACTACCCAAGAATAGAATTTAGATCCGACCAAGGACATCACAGCGTTATCGGAATACAAACTATTTTGAAGGTCAGACATAAATAACTTCTTTATTTACGGTTTTACATTATGCCCGAGTGGTCTGGTGAGGGAAAGGTAGGTACCTTTCCTACACACTAGTGCTACCTCAGTCTTGTTTAACTCACGCTTCAATCAACATGTCGATGCAGAAAAACAATCTACCATTCAGTAACACAAAGGGTAATTTCAGTTTACAACTTTAAATTTTTGTGCGGTCCACCGTAGGTTATTAATTCAAGGTCGGGTGACTTCGTTAATACAGAGCGGGGAATAGAACACTTTATAATCCAAGTGAGAAGTACTAATTGCGCTGTTCCCCGTTTTGGAAATTGTTCGGGTGGCCTTGGGGACTTGGGCAATTTGCAAAGAACATCTATTTTCATGGACAAACCTAAATAACTTCTTTATTTTTGGTTTAAGGTATATCATGTGGGTACTCAAATTACGCGGCTCGACGAGACGGACAAGAAGGTGCAATCAGAATTTAGATCCGACCAAGGGCATCGCAGCGTTAGCGGAATAACAACTATTTTGAAGGTCAAACCTAAATAACTTCTTTATTTATGGTTTTAAATTATGACCGAGTTGTCTGGTGGGGGAAAGGTAGGTACCTTTACTACACACTAGTGCTACCTCAGTCTTGTTTAACTCACGCTTCAATCAACATGTCGATGCAGAAAAACAATCTACCATTCAGTAACACAAAGGGTAATTTCAGTTTACAACTTTAAATTTTTGCGCGGTCCACCGTAGGTTATTAATTCAAGGTCGGGTGACTTCGTTAATACAGAGCGGGGAATAGAACACTTTATAATCCAAGTGAGAAGTACTAACTGCGCTGTTCCCCGTTTTGTAAATTGTTCGGGTGGCCTTGGGGACTTGGGCAATTTGCAAAGAACATCTATTTTCATGGACAAACCTAAATAACTTCTTTATTTTTGGTTTAAGGTATATCATGTGGGTACTCAAATTACGCGGCTCGACGAGACGGACAAGAAGGTGCAATCATAATTTAGATCCGACCAAGGGCATCGCAGCGTTAGTGGAATAACAACTATTTTGAAGGTCAAACCTAAATAACTTCTTTATTTATGGTTAGATCATAGTAACTGTTATAATTATACAGCGTTGAGCAAACATTATTGAAGTTTTCAGTTACGGAGCTAAGGTCTTGTCAGTCTAAGAGCTACACCCTAACACATGTAATCTAGTTATTGTGCGATGTAAAACTTGGTGGGGGGACTGGTATGGTGGGGGGACTGGTGTGGTGGGGGAAGAGTCGAGTACCTAACCTACGCGCAAACGCTACATCACTATATGTCCAGCTCTTGCGCGGTACACATGGATTCACAAATACAAGACAATAATGTTTCTTCCACATCTGTCTCTTATAATGTTGAACACAAGGACACTGATCAAAATATATCTGGTGAAATACAAGTACATGAAGTTTCTCCAACAACACCATCTGATACAGAAGCGACGATGTCATCCTTGATGGATGTTTTATTAAACAATAATGGAATAAGATGGTAAATGAATTCAAGAATTACCATCTGCCTCGCGCCATCTGCCCCGCGCCACCTGCCGCCTGCCATCCGCCGTCCGCCATCTGCTCCGCCCCACCATTTTGTTTGATACCAGAACGCTAGCTAGCGAATAGTCAGTTCACCTCCGGCTCTCGACCGGTGAACATCGAGCTCTCCGAGACGCTCTTCACAAAATAACAATGTCATTTCACTCAAGATCTGATAGATGTTTCCATTTAATTGCCGTCAGGTATTATTTCCACATGACGGTAATGAAATGGAAACACCTACCAGAACAGATTGGTGTCGAAAAAGACAACAACATCGATGACAACGAACAACGGGGAACTATTGTAAACATGAATTATTGTAAAATAAAATAAAGTGATATTTGTAATAGTACTATCTCGCACTCGTATCATTCGATTGCTCCATTCGATTGTTTCCATTCGATATTTTTATCGAATGAAAACTATCGAATCACAATCGGATTTTACGCGTGCGAGGTAGTACTTTTTTAAAATTACCTCCCCGTGACCTTGAACTTTAACCTTTCCCTCATTACGTCACAAAACCGCCTACGTCACTGGCTGAGGCTCAGATGACGTGTTTAATGACTCAGCGCATCCGGTCACGTGACCGGATGACGTCACTTCCGGTCTAGCAGCCTCAAATGCCCACTACTTAAAGGGATCCCCTCATTCAGTCTAGCCAGCTGACGGAGTGCGAACGTCTATGCAACTTCTACATAAGCTGTATAAATATTTCTCTCCAAAATATCAAAACATTACAAATTAAAATGCTTTTCATTTCTGAAAACGAAAAACAAATAATGGAGATGCTCAGGTGACCAAAACGGGCTACAACACTCAATGTTGAAATGCCTTCGTCGGAAGTTTTCTTCTAGAACAAAAAACGATACAGGAGAATTTTGTGAAACACGGTGTGAGTAGATATCTCTTAGTTCAGATTCAATTAACTAGCTTAATGGTTATCGTGCCCACCTCGTAATCCGAGGTTCACCAGATCGATCCTGATCAAAATCGCAAAATGTTGAGAAGGTTCGAGACTGGACCTAGCTTTCATTTGTCATTGCGCTATTAGTTACTGATGCTTTCAAAGGACAGGTCAACCTTAGATAGGAACGAGACCAGGGTTTAGACCGTTCCATTTCAAAACGTAAAAAATGTCACTGGCGTAGTTACACAACAACAAAACAAATATATATAGAAATCTGCATTCAATCTATGAATACTCACCGAAGAACAAATAAAGAAAAAAATACAGCAGTTTGCTCAACCACATAGTTTACTGTTAGAAGTCAATCTGGCCCATGTTACGTCACTTAAATGCTTGTGTTATGCAACTTGTTATGTTCCTCTTGTATGCACAAGTGTTGGTGACAGGATGATTGCTGGGCTCATTATTGTGTCAGGGGATTCTATAACGGATACCATAGAGACTAAAAGATAACTTCAACTTACTTTACGAATTAACAAGGCGAATTTATAAACGCAAAGCGACCAAGAAAGTGATGAATACCATGACATGAAGTGTACGGTCACCGACAACTAAAGTTTTCTGTGCTTCGGGAATATTAAATACGTCCTGTTATGTTGTTCGTACTTCCCAATGCAAAGCTCGGCCCCCAATCACTATACATCAGCTATTCTCCAGCGCATCAACTATAATGCAGTATTCCTTTTTATGAACAGATGCTAATTATTTTTAAATCGATTTGAACGATTGCAATATTAAATAAATGGCCTCGATCATTAGTTGTGCACAAGGTTCCATTGTCAATACCGCCATGCTGAAGGGCACATTCCACCCTCAAAGATTGTTTTTTTCCTAATAAAAAACAACATGAAAATCAATTTAAATTCAAATTTGTTTGTTAGTAGTTGGTTCAATAAATCATAGTAACAGAGCATTACCATACGTTATGATCTTCCGACCCAAATTATTAAAGGAAATACAAAATGTTCACTACTCATAAACTACTTTGAAAATTTTTGAAACAGTCAAATTTTAGTTTTTACCATCGGATTCTGCTTAAAAAAACACACAATTTGGTTCCCGGTTCCCGGTCTTACCTACATTCCTGTCTCAATGCGATTTTTCATTCCACTTAATACTTAATAGTTAGGCTGAAAATTCTTCTAGTTCTTGTTATACTCCCTTTATATCTATCTCTCAGATTCAGTTTTAGTCTGTTTGTAATACGTCTATATTTTTCCCGACTACAAACATAAACTAATGCCCTTGTTTAAAAGATTATTATTTGATAATTAAAAAAATTGTAAGGTAGATTTTTCAACTTGGTTGGTTTAAAATAATAATGGTTAATCGTGCTGTTGTGCGTAACACATTTATTTTATCATGCTTATGTTAAAAACTTGATTGTATTGTAACATAGTTCGTTTCTTTTAAGTAGTATTGTGATGCTACAATGTGATCGCACCAAGTCTGTTAGGTGGCGTGGAAATGAATAAATAAATCATTTCTTAAAAATAAACAAAATTATTTCATTTATATAGAGTGAAAACAATAATGCTGATAAGGTTGATCCCTCTGGAACACCTGAAAGAGAAGTAGGGAGAGAGAGAGAGAGAGAGAGAGAGAGAGAGAGAGAGAGAGAGAGAGAGAGAGAGAGAGAGAGAGAGAGAGAGAGAGAGAGAGGGGGAGAGAGAGAAATTGACAAATTCTTTATTGTACATGCCCTGGGTTAGACCAGAGGTCCACTCTTCCCACAGGACAGGCCTGATAATTCCACATCACAAAACACTTCACAGAGTTGTGAACTTACAGTAAATTAAGATAGAAATAAAACCTAGCGATAAGTAATAAATCATTTTTTATTTTAAAACCACTTAAATTAAACAACGTTAAAAACATTTAACATATTTAAACTACGATTTTAGTATTTATATTTCATATATATATATTCATTCAAATTGAAGTTCACAAATTAGGGCTACTTTTATTATAAAAATTATAATAAATTATATTATAATAATAAATATTATAATATTTATATATATATATATATATATATATATATATATATATATGTGTATGTTTACGTATACAAAACAAAAGTTTACTTTGATAACAACATTTTTAAGCCTTTGATATGGAAGAAGCGTCTCTCGCAAAAATGTTGTTGCAAGGCTGCGTTTTATTATTTCCCTTAGCTCATAAACCCTTGTAACCCGCAGGGTTAGATGTTTAGACTTCCATCACGCAAAAACTACTGCACCTATTAAGCTATCATTTTGCACCAACAAAGCTTACACATCATATTAACATATAGTCCTGATTGTCAACACCTGAGTGTCCAACCTTAGAGCTTCATACCACGATCCCTGTAATTTCAACTGCAAATCTTATGGTAGCATACAGTTGTAAAATTACTCGTAGTTAAGATGTTTGCCAGTTACTGCAAAGAAAATCACGTATTAAAACGTAAACAAAGATTTGAAAGTGCTGGTCAGGTTAATATTTGATATGAGTTTGAAATTTTCGCGTGTGAAGCCGCGGGTAACAGCCTAGTATTTGATGAATCAAAAGCCATTAAAAACGACATTTTAATTTGTTTTTGTACTCACCACAGTGTTAAGGATGCGGTCCAAGCTCTGATCGGTTTAAACCCAGAGTTTCAACAGAAGTGGTTTTATCTCAGATTAGATACAGGCGACTCGAGTGGTCCTAACATTCTTACCTAACTGGTGTAAAGAGAAAAGTCAACGCCAAACGTGTTATCAGCAGGAGTGGTGCGGATGATAATGTTTGCTTACGTGACAAATCAACTACAATTTGCAACATTCTACAAGAGTGAGCGTTGGACTGTATATGTATATGCCTTAGTAGCTAGATGGTGACATTTTCACTAATACGGTTAGTTGACGGTTCAGTTGGTAGAGTTTTTTTTCAAACTTTAAACAGAATAAACCAGTATCTTTAATTCACCTTTCCTTATAAATAAGTAGTATTTATTTGACTATACACGACATCATTTCGGCAGAGAAAATCACTGTATCCAATGCAAACGGTACGACAATACTATTTTATCAAACGATGATGTTATATATTACAATTTAATAATTACTTTACTTTATTTTATATTAATTTAAGTTTATATCACACCTTATGTATACGAGGACAGAGCATTTTCATATATATATTTTTTTTTGGGGGGGAAGGGAATTAATTTACTTTTATTATTGTTTGACAACTAGGTCTGTACAGAGACAGTCAGCAACCAAACGTCGTAAATATTTGGTTTTAGCGAATTTCCCCTATAGGGAAGAAGCTATTTACCGTAGGTCTCATAGTAAGACTTAAGCCCGAAACCATGATAACTTTTTGTTTTGAGGTCCCCAGATGTCAAAAACACTATTCGTTCAAATTGATATATATATATATATATATATATATATATATGTGTGTGTGTGTGTGTGTATCCGTTAACTCGATAACTTGAGTAAACAACGTCCGATTTTGATGAAATTTGGCTCAAATGTGTAAAGTGACATTCATGACTTTAAGTTCGAAAACCAGAAAAATCGGACCATAGAAAGAGGGGTTTATGGGGTTTTTAAATTTTCCAAAATACAGTTTTTTGCACTTTTCACCCTAAAATGTTTAAAACTCTCAATGTTGGTTTTTAGCATTTTATAGAGCTTAAAAAACAAATAATATAGTATTTTAAATTATTAACCTAGGTTAAGTGGTTGCGGGGAAAATCCAAAAAACCTGCTCTTAAAATCTCCAATGTTAATCTTAAGGGAAAAAGGATTTTAGCTTTTCCTCAGTTCAATTTAATGTAAACTTCATATTTGCTTTTACCAATCAATTCAGCTCTACAAAACAATCGTTTTGGTGATCATTGTGATTCTACGTCCAACCGTTGCAGAGATATCCAAAGTGCTATACACAGTACGATGTCCAATGTACTTATGGAGTATATTTGTATCCTTATGGAGAGTAAATAAAGTTGATATCTGGATTATTTATGAATGTATATTGATGAAACTTGGTATATGGACTCACGTGGTACTGGTATATTGATATTTATACGAACAATTGATTTTTTGTTGATCATCCCAGTAGCAGCAAACCTGCATACTCAGCCCTAATGTTATTATTCTTATGGAGAATAAGTAACGTTTTATATCTCCCTTAATTATGAACATAAATTAATAAAACATAGTATGTAGCTTCACCTGGTTGAGTTATATTGATAATTGCATAAAAACACATATTTTTTGTTCCTTGTTGCAGCAAACCTGCGTACTCAGCCCTAATTTTATTCTTATGGAGAATAAATAAAATGCTATAGATCACTTATTTATTAATGTATTTTTATGAAACTTGGTAAGTGGCTTTATGTGGTATTGAGAAACATATGCATGCATTGGGAAATTCGCTGAATACGCAGGTTTGCTGCGACAGGGGTATTTATTTATAAGAAACAAATATTCTTAAAGCAATCTAAGATTCAACATAGTAAAATAAAATATTGATCATTTCTATGTAAGCCGTGTTTAAGGGGAAATACATACTAATCGGAATGGCTTTATAGAACGTAATATGACTACTAGAACAAGTTAGACAGTTAAACTACCAACGAGTCAAGTTAGTTACTTGGCCAGCTTGAAGGTTGACATCGGGTAGAGCAACTGAGGATGCCATAGCGTGTTGTGGTGGTCCTTTGGCTATCCGTTATGACAAGCCTTCCTTCCACATTGGTCCTTCCATGTTTGTAGACAGCAAGGGACCCGTGGCCGTAGTCCCAGCTGATGAGATGAACATGGATACTTTGTTAGTTGGCCTAGCTAGGAGGGTAAAGCACACCGCGTGTTAGAGGGCTGGTAAGCAGCTGTGTCTACACGGTAGTTACGGGAGTTTGCCCTCTGAAAAGGTCAATCGGTGGGTAGGATGGAAGTACTAGATGGGTATCAGTGCTAGTTCCTTTACTTACAGAGACCTGAGCAAAACCAGCAACTTATTAAAATACTAAGTGTATGTCAACTGTAAAAATGTAACGTAAAAGTGGTAACATTTTGTCCTGAGAGATGTAAAATGAAATCCTGAGTTGAACAAAAAATGTTTAATTATTCCAGACATATAATGGATTATGTGTAATCATAAGATAAACTGTAATATTTTCACAGACTAAATGTCAGTATCTTAATCCCTCCTCTCTTGCTCAATCCAGCGTTAAACCATCCAATTACACCATTCTCTCCACCTAGGAGAAGTATTTTGGTTTTTCATTTATAATTTTCATCTCATAGAGATGTTTGTTTATTATTATAATGAGGATAGACAACAAAAAAACAATAAAAGAGTATTATAAAGCTTTTGAGGATTCTTCAAAGGCTTTATGGAAAGAGTTTGTCAAAATAAACGGTGTCATAGAAACCAAATATACTTACTCATTTGTTTGGCAAATTGTTAATTTTTATTAATCAGGCAAATTAATCAATTATTTTTTATTTATCAAAAATTCAATTCAACTGGAGCTGTTGCTCGAAACCGTTTGAAAAGTAGTTTATCAGTAGTGAACATTTTGTGTTTCCTTTAACAATTTGGGTCGGAAAATCATAACGTATGGTAATGCTCTATAAATATGATTAATAGAATCAAATACCAACAAACAATTTTGAATTTAAATTAATTTATGTGTTGTTTTTATATGGAAAACAAACAATCTTCTAGGGTGGAAGGTGCCCTTCAGCATGGCGGTATTGACAATGGAAACCTTTGCAACCCAATGATCGAGGCCATTTATATGATAGCATAGTCGTCAAAATCGATTTAGAAATAATTAAGAACTGTTCATAAAAATCTCCTTTGCGAATTAGAGTTGTAGAAGACAGATCAAGTACGGCAGCATGTATAGCAAACCTTCTAGTAAAGTATATTGTTCACTCTTATTCCTTTATAAAGCTCCACCGAGTATTTTAATACGCAATTAGGAGAAATCCAATTAGAAATTAGATGTTGCTGAAATTTAGATAAATTTCAGCCAGAAGGCGATTCCTCGTGTATAATATCAATTGACCTGTCCACAGCGGATTAGCAAACACAAGAGAAGGAATACTGCATTATCGTTGATGCCCTGGAGAATAGCTGATGTATAGTGATTGGGGGCCGAGCTTTGCATGGGGAAGTACGAACAACTTAACAGGACGTATTTAATTTCCCCGAAGCACAGAAAACTTTAGTTGTCTGTGACCGTACACTGCTTGTCATGGTATTCATCGCTTTCTTGGTCGCTTTGCGTTTATAAATTCGCCTTGTTAATTCGTAAAGTAAGTTTAAGCTGTCTTTTAGTCTCTGTGTTATCCGTTATAGAATCCCATGACACAATAATGAGCCCAGCAATCATCCTGTCACCAACACTTGTGCATACAAGAGGAACATAACAAGTTGCATAACACAAGCAGTTAAGTGACATAACATTTGACAGATTGACTTCTAACAGTAAACTATGTGGTTGGGCAAACTGCTGTGCTTTATTCTGTATTTGTTCCTCAGTAAGTATTAAGAGATTTAATGCAGATTTCTCTCTCTCTCTCTCTATATATATATATATATATATATATATATTTGTTTTCTTTTTAGCGAATTTCCCCTATAGGGAAAAAGCTATTAACGTAGTCTCATGGTAAGACTTAAGCCCGAGACTATGAAAACTTTTTATGAGCCCCAGATGCCAAAAACACTATTCGTTCAAATTTATATACATGTATATATATATATATTTGTGAGTGTGTCCGTGAATACGATAACTTGAGTAAAAATGACCGATTTCGATGAAATTTGGCTCAAATGCGTCAAATGACATTCATGTATTTAAGTTTGAAAACCAGAAACATCGGGTCAAGGGATGGGAGGTTTATAAGGGTTTTAAATTTTCCAAAAATCAGTTTTTTTGCATTTTCCACCCAAAGAAAAAAATAATTTTGGTTCTGACCATGTTATAGAGCTTGAAAAACAAATAATATAGTATTTTTAATTATGAACCTAAGTTAAGTGGTTGCGGGGCAAATCCAAAAAACCTACTCATAAAATCTCCAATGTCTTACGGGAAAAAGGTTTTTGCCTTTTCCTCAGTTTATTTTATTGTAAACATCACATTTGGTTTCATCAATCTGTTCAGTTCCAAAAAACAATCATTTTGGTGTTTAAATTGTGATTCTACGCCTAACCGTTGCAGAGATATTCAAAGTGCTAAACACAGTACGTTGTCCAATGTTATCCTTATGGAGGATAAATAAAATTTGGTATCACGATTATTCATGAATGTATGTTAATGAAACTTAGTATGTGGCTTCAAGTAGTGCTGGTATATTGATATTTGCACATAAAATTGATTTTTTGTTGATTGTTCCCGTAGCAGCAAACCTGCGTACCCAGCCCCCATGTTCTCCTTATGGAGAATAAGTAAAATGTAATGACTCCCTTAATTATGAACATAAATTAATAAAACATGGTATGGTAACATGGTAGCTTCACTTGGTGGAGTGACATTGAAAATTACATCAAAAAAATTTTTTCCTTGCTGCAGCAAACCTCCTTACTCAGCTCCCATGTTATTTTTATGGAGAATAACTAAAATTTATTTTTGAAACTCATAATAGCGATGGATTTGAATTTATTTTTTGATTTATTTTGACTTTACCTATCGCTTCTAGTGTTTAAAACTACACTACGTTTCGGGAGGTAAGGAAATTCCTCCCGTTATCAAGTGAACCCTACTTAAATCTAAATATCAAGTTCTTACACCTAACTTTTTTTATTTTTTTATTTTCTTAATCTTTTTCTTTTACATTTTAAATTTTAAAAAAATAAAAATATTAAATGTGTTTTAGCGTTTATTTGTGATTTAATATTGATGAAACATGGTATGTGGCTTCGCCTAGTTAAATTCAGTTTATATTTGCATAAAAACCAATTGTTTACGTTCCTTGTTTCAGCAAACCTACGTACTCATTACCAATGTAATTCTTAGAGAGAATAATTAAAATCGCTTATATGTGAATATATTTGTATGAAACTTAGTATGCGGCTTTATGTGGTGTTAAGATATATATTATTAATTTGAAAGTCGCTGAGTACGCAGGTTTGCTGCGACGTGAATGTTATGTATCTACGCCAGTGGCATTTTTTACGTTTTGATAGGGAACGGTCCAAACCCTGGTCTTGTTACTATCCAAGGTTGACCTGTCCTTTGAAAGCATCAGTAACTAATAGCGCAATGACTAATGGCAGCTAGGTCCAGTCTCGAACCTTCTCAAAATTTTACGATTTTGATCAGGATCGAACTGGCGAACCTCGGATTACGAGGTGGGCACGATAACCATTAAGCCAATTAATTGAATCTGAAGTAAGAGATATCACACACCGTGTTTCACAAAATCTCTTGTAGCGGTTCATCGTTTTTTGTTCTAGAATAAAACTTCCGTCAAAGGCATTTCAACATTGAGTGTTGCAGCCCATTTTGACCACCTGAGCATCACCATTATTTGTTTTTCGTTTTCAAAAATGGAAAGAATTTTAGTTTGTAAGGTTTTAATGTTTTGGAGAGAAATATCTATACAGCTTATAGAAAGTGTCATAGAAGTTCGCACTCCGTCAGCTGGCTTGACTGAATGAGGGGATTCCTATAACATCCCGTCCCAATACTAATGCTCGCGTCATCACTTCACTATAGATATCTGTTTGGTTTCCAGCATTCCAGAGAGCCTGGTGCTGGAGATGTGAGTTTGGCTCGTTAAGTATTTACTGCAAGAAGCTCGAAGACTGCTATGGGTTCTTCCATCAAACAGGCAAGGAAGCGATTCGGTTGAAATGCACAGAGATAAAACCACTAGATCCAAGTGGTTACTACTGGACTAAGGTGGGTGACGCGCCGCCGACAGAGGGCTGTACAATCCTGTAGAGCTCACAAGCTGAGATCCAATAAACTGCGTCCAGCCAGAAATCTGTCTTTTTTACACTTTATCCTATCGAGAATCAACGCGTTTACATCAGCCTCCCCCATAAGGTCATTCTTGACTTACTGAATTGAAAAATTATTGTTATTGCTTACTCGAAAGAGCAAAAAACCTAGTGGTGTCACCGAGAAAAACTTCGATGTCATAAATAATATTCGTTCAAAATAATAAATGTTAAAGATTTGTTTACGGATGAACTATGGTAAAAATATTTGTCATATTCGTTTAAAAATTTACCTTAAGGGCTTCATTTACGAAATAATGAGTAAGAACAATGTTAAAGAATTAATAAATGTTCAAACAGGATATTACACTTTACCCTACTATAAATTGAAATGTCCCTAAAATGGGTAAATCCCTCAAGTGGCAACACTGAGACCCCACCGTCAGCTGTGCCGGACTGAGAGAGGGGATCCGCTGTAACTTTCACTGCCACTTGTACCATATTTGGATTTTTATATTTAATTAATAGTATTTTCGTTGGTGTATTCACATCGGTATAATCTTATATTCTAGTTATTCCGGTTTTACTGTGAGGTAATTAAATATGAAATAATCAATAATTCATATAACTGCTCCTACAATCAAGAACAAGTTAACAGAAGGTTAATGTCTGCTAGCAGCATTGTGGAGCAGTACTCTGTGGACCATAAATAGCAAACATATAGACTAGGTAGGTTCAGCAAGCTAAATTGCATCCTGACTTTATATCAGCACTTTGTGTGGGTGGATCTTGTCCCAAGTTTATTGTCTGCAAAACATTATGATAAATACATCATTGCTTTTTCAAATAGATAAAAACCAGATTTTTTCAAAGAGATCTTAAAGAAAACAGTGCAGCATTAAACAAAAGACACGTAAACCACATTATCATTTGATTTTACGAAGCAAAATTTAGATAATTAGAGTATTTACGGAACACAACTTACAAATACCCAAGTCTCAGAATTTTGATTAAGTTTATATTTTTATTTGCTAATATAAGCTTATCCTCAAGTAATTATAATAACAAAACTTCAAGAAAATTTAAATTCTTTTTTATGAAATTTCTAAAACATTAATTTGGAATACTACTCATAAAGTACCGGTAGTGGGAATGTGGATGTGCAGAACAAGTTCAAAAATAAGGAAGTGCATAAATAAACCAACCTTTGGTAAAAATGGAGACTTAAGTGTGGAAGAACATATATTAATACTAATTCTACTAATAATCTTGCTCAGTGGCGATGTTGAACTTAACCCTGGGCCTAATCACAATAACACTGATTTTCAAATATCTAATAATATGCCAAATAATGTTGAAAGTGTAAAAGACTTATGTGACACTTGCAATAAAAGATTAGCAGACTAGCAGCACACATTAGAGCCTCCCATCCTTAATAGTTCCATTACTATGTCTAAATGTCGTAATGGTAAAAGCGCTCGCAGTAATTTAGAGTATTTAGAGGGGATTACCTTCCATAATTCTAAAGAAGAATAGAACCTTATATATATAGAGCCAGCTTTATGATACAATCAGCTGACTACCTAAATGACATAGCTTGATAAAGTTAATATTGGAACTTTTAGAGGTGGAGCTCTGAAGTCGGATGTTTTTCAAAACCCCTAAATGCACATCTAGAAAGTAAAAGCTTTAGATCATTATGCAAAATGAAAACAAAAAATGTATACAAAATGTTTTAGAGGCCAAAAATCACTGGATAAAATCAAGAAATTCTTTTAATAATATATATTCATGTGCAAGGTAATAACTAAATGATTAAGATGGGGAGGAGAAGAGGGCGATGCAACAGCTCAGGTCCTTCACGTCACCACCCCTCGGAGTGCCCAAAGTTTAAATAACTCTTGTGTAGTGACAAAATTATAGCTGGGGGTCCAAGAAAATAAATGTTTGCTATGAGGTTTATAGCTTTTTTAAATTTTACAATGCGACATAATATTTTTCCCTTTAACAAGTAAATTGTGATTATCTGTGTATAAAACTGGTTTTAGAATTGCCGTGTTTTCAATTTTGCAATTGTAAGCTTTGTGTACTTCGTTATTATCGATAAATAAACATATTTTTCATCCTATATATTAATACGCTAGCCGTTTTTTCTTCAGTCATAACTCGATAACGGCTGGATGGATTTTAACGTTTGATGTTTAGAATTAAAGGTATTTTTACATAGATTTGCTAATATATCTCAGAATTTTAAGAAAGGGAAGCAAAGGACTGAATTTTCGGAACAGTGGCGCTATCTTACGGTGGAAGTCTAAACTACGTTTTGATTGAAAGTACGTTGTTATCATGCGTTTTAATATCAGATGTTTTGTTATGTTTGTTTACAACTGAAGTAAACTTTCGTTGTGTACAAACTTGCTCAAATACGAGCAATAGGACAACTAGTTTACTTATTCCCGTGAACTTGACATGCAAATACATAGAATATAATCGATTTTTTCAAAAATCGAATAATCGATTAGTTTTCACTTGACCGGTGCATTTCATCGATCTATGTGGTTGACAGTGTTCCAGAGAGCCTGGTTCTGGACGTGAGAGTATGACAGTATGGCGCGGTTACTATAGAAAGCAAGAAGAAACAGATCTGCTCCGGTCTCTTGGAGAAGGGCAACCGGATTCCTGAGTAGCTAGGATGCAGAGGCAACGAACTACAAACTGCAGCTGTTGGTTACTACTGACGCGTGGTAGCGTGGTAGCGTGGTAGCGTGGTAGCGTGGTAGCTTGGTAGCGTGGTAGCGTGTTAGAGTGGTAGCGTGGTAGCGTGGTTGCGTGGTAGCGTGGTAGCGTGGTAGCGTGGTAGCGTGGTAGCGTGGTAGCGTGGTAGCTTGGTAGCGTGGTAGCGTGGTAGCGTGTTAGCGTGGTAGCGTGGTAGCTAGACCACCGTCAGGGGGTGTGGGTGTACAATCCTGCAGTGAAACCCACTCGATGATAAAAAATAAACCGCGCTTGGCCAGAAATCGATTTCTGGTTTATTTTGTACACACTTTAGTCTTGTACACATCTCAAATGTACATTAACAACCACATGAGAGGGAATGTGAATAAACAGTGACGAGTTGAAGGTTGAGATAATAACTGGGGGACAGAGCTTTGCAAAAGGAAGTACAACCACTTCATTTCTCCGTTCCCTGTTTTTCATTATGTTCATCGCTCGGAGAGACTGATTTGCGTTCGTCGTTTAAGTTACCCCAGCTTACCACCAGCTTATCACCCATTCAAGAATACCATGACACAATGATGAGCCCAGCAATCGTCCTGTCTAGAACACCTGGGTATACAAGTGGCCCGTAACAGGTGGCATAACATCAACAAACAACCGATAATCACCAGATTGACTCTGGCCAGTAAAATGTGGCTGGGTAATCTCATATGTTGTTTTCTACACTTGTTCCTCTGTAAGTATAAATTGAATACAGTTTGCTGTGTCTACTTACCTTTATAGACATTTACCTAGACCGCGTTTCACCAGATCTCTAGTAACGGTTCTTCTGCGTTTCGTTCAGGAAGAAAGGTTCAGCTTTAGGCATTGTAACACTAAATGCGGCTTGCAAAATTGGGTCCCTATTTTTTTTCAAAACAGAGAGTCTTTTAACTGAAACTGATTTATTCAGACAGGAATATATCTATGCTTCAAAGAAGTGACTTGAAAGTTAGTGAAATCTGGACTATTTAAGTATAAAAGTGTGTTAAAATAGTTACATGCAACCTCTTATAAATGTTTAAAGCATTAATCTACGCATAAATACTAGTAACATTTTGAATAACTTCGAAACTTTTGAATAACACTATCTATCAACTTAAAAACTAATACATTAGTGATTTTCCAATAAAATCAGACCGAGTACGGAAGCAACCTCGTTATTTATCAGACTACGTTCTAAACTGAAGTGGCGGAGAACATTTCATTGACTGGTTTCTTGTAGAGTTTGTTCAAGACTGACAGTGCATTTTCACAAGTACTGATTTCTGATATATAGTCGTAGATTGATGGTGCAATGTGATTTATAAGGAGTTTAAGTTTACCTGAGTCATCTACAGTCTTCTATTTATTTTCCAATGATGCTATGACGTTATTGAATGTGTTAATCCATTGATTCCATTCCTGAGTAGCATTACTGCATTAGGATCTGTTGAAAACCTGTCAGGTTTGAAGTAGTTGTTCATAATGTTTATTAAATTGAACTGAATTGAGTATCATACATGAAATAAAAAGATTAAATAGAATCAAGATATAAAAGCTTTAATAAACATTTAACTCAAGCATGTATAGTCTGATTTACGTTTTACAACAAAGATGAATTCAATAACAAATCAATAAATCAGGTGACATGTAGAATAGATAATTATCATATGAGAACTTAGAAATTCTTTATAATTCACAGCACAAACATGGTACGGGTTTTATTCACAACAGCTTCAGTAATACTTGAATTGGCTCAGTGGGTTGAGTTCTCGCCTAACACACTAAAGACAAGGGTTCAACTCCCGGTGAAATCCATCCGACTTTGGAAATTGGGGCTGCCGCCGTGCTTCCCGGCTACATAAGTAGTCGACAGGTCATGGCAGAGGCACCAGTGCGACCTAATAACTCTGACAAATGAACTCAGTCAGAAGGTTACAGGAACCTTACTTTACTTTTAGTATTTAAATTAATTTATCTATCGAATGTGCAATGATATCGCTAAGAATAGTTTTGACCACGTGACCAATTTTAGTTTTAAATTTATATTAATCGCCACAAATACCTCAACCATAGAAAGTCATACAGATCAGTGTTTGTAATTGCGGTAAAGTATTTTGACAATGGAGGTAAGTCAGTTTTAGACTAGAAAAGTCAGACGATAAAGACGTCACTCTATGGAGAGAGGAAAAAATACAGGCGAACTTAGTTGGATTAGAAATTAACATACTTACAAATATATTTACGAGTAGCATGATAATTCAAATCCATTTTTATTTGATACATCAATATCCAGAAGTAGGACAATTGAATTAAAACTTTAATACGCATAAACAGGATACAATAACTACAAATGTCGTTTAATTTGGCCTGATGGTGGCATGTGTGACTAGTTGAAACCATTTGTCTTCTACAATCCTTTATGTACATTTACAGTCTTGTATTGAAGTACAGTACAAGTTTAAATAAATTTCGTATTGTATCCCATTAACTGATCACTCGACTTATCATGTGTTTTCTGAATTATAAAATATTGTTTAAACGTTTCAGCTAAATCCTCATCTTATTACCTAGCAGAATAGACTGTGAATATTCAGTTAATTTATATTAATATGTTTTACCTACGCCTGGATTTGCAAATTTCATAATCTTAACTCTTCAAACTGATTATAAATGCACTAAAAAAGTACACACCTTGTCGTCAACAGTTCAAATTTTAATGAAGCGACCCACTGCATCTTTCACCGTAAATACGTTTCTTGTATTACACTTAAAAATGCCACATTTACTGCAAAACATGTAGTGGGTTGCTTCACTACAATTTACATTTTAAATAGGTATTCACCTATTTTAGTCTGAGATGGCCAGTTCATGGGCTACAACAATGAATTTTAATATTTAATATTAAGTTAATATTATTAATATTATTTTAATATTAAGTCGTTACTTGCGTCCTTGTCACTTATAAGACTCATTTTAAACTAGTTTCTTGAAAGGGCCATAGCCCCTAACCTTCCTCCAATACTCTGCTATCACATGTCGGTTCGTAAACAGTAGAACATGGTTTAATGTAAACAAAGCAGACGTTTTCAAATTCCCATGCTTTTCTTATAGGGGATGTTTTTCGTTATTTCTCTTTTGCTAGTAAGATTCTAGGAATGCAGTCATACTTCCCGAGTCCCTGGGATCAAGACCTTTAATTAAGCCGTCTCCCATCATCCTGCGATTCACCTAACTCTCAAAATTTTGACTTACAAATTTCACTTACAGAATCTAAATATATAAAGCCTCATTTACCCAGGAACTTTTGAGAAAACCATAAGGCTGACATCATCAACCCCACACTTGAATGAAGGGCCTCGGTGAGCTAATTGGAGGAAAAATATTCAAGGGCTTTATGGAAAGAGTTTGTCAAAATAAATGGTGTCATAGAACCCAAATATACTCTCTCATGTGTTAGAAAAATATTAATTAATCATTCATTTTTATTTATCAAAAATTCAATTCAACTGGAGCTGTTGCTCGAAACCGTTTGCGAAGTAGTTTATGAGTAGAGAAAATTTTGTTTTTCCTTTAATAATTTGGGTCGGAAGATCATAACGTATGGTAATGCTCTATAACTATGATTTATTGAACAAACTTCCAACAAACAATTCTGAATTAAAATTTATTTACGTGTTGTTTTTTATAAGGGAAAACCCATCTTTGAGGGTGGAATGTGCCCTTGGTGGTATTGACAATGGAAACCTTTGCCCAACTCATGATCGAGGCCATTTATTTGACAGTATAATAGTCCTAATCGATTTAGAAATAATTAAGAACTTTTCATACAAATCTCCCTAGCGAATTAGAGATGGAAAAGACAGATCAAGTGTGGTAGCAAGTAAATTAAACCTTCTAGTAAGCTATTTTGTCCACTCTTATTTCTTAACGAAGCACTACTGAGTATTTTGATATGCAATGGTTTTGAAAGGAGAAATCCAATTAGAAATTAGTTCTTACTGAAATTTAGATAAATTTCAACCAGAAGACGATTCCTCGTGTATAATATCAATTGACCTGTCCAAGGCGGATTAGCAAACAAAGAGAAGGAATAATACATTATAGTTGATGCGCTGGAGAATAGCTGATGTATAATAATTGGGGGGCGAGCTTTGCATTGGGAAGTACGAACAACTTAACAGGACGTATTTAATTTTCCCGAAGCATAGTAAACTTTGTCTCTGACCGTACACTGCTTGTCATGGTATTCATCGCTTTATTGGTCGCTTTGCGTTTATAATTCGCCTTGTTAATTCGTAAAGTAAGATTAAGTTATCTTTTAGTCTCTATGTTATCCGTTAAGGAATCCCATGACACAATAATGAGCCCAGCAATCATCCTGTCACCAACACTTGTGCATACAAGAGGAACATAACAAGTTGCATAACACAAGCAGTTTAGTGACATAACATTGGCCAGATTGACTTCTAACAGTAAACTATGTGGTTGGGCAAACTGCTGTATTTTTTCTTTGTTTGTTCCTCGGTAAGTATTCATAGATTGAATGCAGATTTCTATATATATTTGTTTTGTTGTTGTGTATCTAGGTCAGTGACATTTTTTACGTTTTGATAGGGCACGGTCCAAACCCCGGTCTTGTTACTATCTAAGGTTGACCTGCCTTTGAAAGCATCAGTAACTAATAGCGCAGTGATAATGACAGCTAGGTGCAGTCTCGAACCTTCTTAACATTTTGCGAATTTGATCAGGATCGATCTGGCGAACCTCGGATTACGAGGTGGGCACGATAACCTCTAAGCCAGTTAATTGAATTTCAATGTCTGTACTCTGTACTCACACCGTGTTTCACAAAATCTCCTGTAGCGGTTCATCGTATTTTGTCCTAGAAGAAAACTTCCGTCGAAGGCATTTCAATATTGAGTGTTGCAGGCCCGTTTTGGCCACCTGAGCATCTCCATAATCAGAAATGGAAAGAATTTTTATTTGTAATTTTAATGTTTTGGATAGAAATATCTATATAGCCTATAGAGAAGTGTCATAGAAGTTCCCACTCCATCAGCTGGCTAGACAGAATGAGGGGATCCCTATAACATGCCGTCCCAATACTAATGCTCGCGTCATCACTTCACTACAGATATCTGTTTTGTTTCCAGCATTCCAGAGAGCCTGGTGCTCGAAATGTGAGTTTGGCACCATAAGTATTGACTGCAAGGAGGGCGAAAACTGCTATGGGCTATCAGGCGATGGCAGGGAATCGTTTCAGTTGAAATGCGCAAAGACAAAACCACAAGATCCAAGTGGTTACTACTGGACTAAGTTGGTTACCCCACCGCCGCCAGAGCCAAAACGGCCGCCAGAGCCGGACTGTACAATCCTGTAGAGCTCACAATTTGAGACTCAATAAACTGAGTCTAGCCAGAAAACTATGTATTGTTTTACACTTTATCCTATCACGAATCAACGCGTTTACAGCCTCCCCCATAAGGTAGTTCTTGACTTACTGAATTAAAAAATTATTGTTATTGCTTACTCGAAAGAGCAAAAAACCTAGTGGTTGTCACTGAGAGAAACATCGATGTCACAAATGATAATCGTTCAAAATAATAAATGTAAAAGATTTGTGTACGGTTGAACTATTGGAAAACTGGAGGGCCTTCTTAACGGTGTTATTTACTTTTGACGACAAACTTAAAAAGGCAAAACATCATATATAAACATAACGGATATATTCACTAATTTGTTCATATTCGATCAAGAATTTATTTTAAGGACTTCATTTACAAAATAATGAGTAAGAACAATGGTTAAGGATTAATACATTTTCAAACACGATATTATATTTTATCATACGATAAATTGAAATATCCTTAAAATTACCTAAGTAGTCGACAGGTCATGGCAGAGGCACTAGTGCGACCTGAAGCTCTGAAAAATGAACTCGGCCAGAAGGTTACACGAAACTTACTTCCCTTCTAGTACTTAAATTAATTTAGTGACGTTATCGAGTATGCAATGATATCGCTAAGAATAAATAGTATGGTGCAATGATAGTCTTGACCACGTGACCAATTTTAGTTTTAAATTTATATGAATCACCACAAATACCTCAACCATAGAAAGTCCTACTGATCAGTGTTTGTAATTGCGGTAAAGTATTTTGACAATGGAGGTAAGTCAGTTTTAGACTAGAAAAGTCAGACGATAAAGACGTCACTCTGTGGAGAGAGGAAAAAATACCGGCGAACTCAGTTGGGTTAGATATTAACATACATACAAATATAGAATGAGCAGCATGATAATTAAAATACATTTTCAATTGATACATCAATATCCAGAAGTAGGACGGTTGAATCAAAACTTTAATACGCATAAACAGGATACAATAACTACAAATGTCGTTTGATTGGGCCTGATGGTGGCATGTGTGACTAGTTGAAACCATTTGTCTTGTACAATCCTTTATGGATTTTTACAGTCTTGTATTGAAGTACAGTACAAGTTTAAATAAATTTCGTATTGTATCCCATTAACTGAACACTCGACTTATCATGTGTTTTCTGAATTAGAAAATATTGTTTAAACGTTTCAGCTAAATCCTCATCAGATTACGTAGCAGAATAGACTGTGAATATTCAGTTAATTTATATTAATATGTTTTACCTACGCCTGGATTTGCAAATTTCATAATCTTAACTCTTCAAACTGATTATAAATGCACTAAAATAGTACACACCTTGTCGTCAACAGTTCAAATTTTAATGAAGCGACCCACAGCATGTTTCACCGTAAATACGTTTATCGTATTACACTTAAAAATGCCACATTTACGGCAAAACATGTAGTGAGGTGCTTCACTACAATTTGATTTTTTAACGATAAGGTATTCACCTATTTTAGTCTGAGACGCACAGTTCATAGGCTACAACAATGAATTTTAATATTAACGCAGTCGTTACTTGCCTCCTTTTCACTTATAAGAGTCATTTTAAACTAGTGGCTTGAAAGGGCCATAGCCCCTAACCTTCCTCCAATACTCTGCTATCACATGTCGGTTCGTAAACAGTAGAACATGGTTTAATGTAAACAAAGCAGACGTTTTAAAATTCCCATGCTTTCCTTATGGGGGCTGTTTTAATTCTGCTATTTTTCCCGAGTCCCTGGGATCAAGACCTTTAATTTAAGCTGTCTCTCATCATCCTGCGATTTGCCAAACTCACAATTTTGACTTACAACTTTCACTTATAGAATCTATATATAAAGCCTCAATTACCCAGGAACTTTTAAAAAAACCATAAGTCTTCCACCATCAACCCCACACTTAAATGAAAGGTCTCGGTGAGCAAATTGGAGGAAAAATATTCAAGGGCTTTATGGAAAGAATTAGTAAAATATATGGTGGGATAGAACCCAAATATACTTTCTCATTTGTTATACAAATTTTAATCAATCATTCATTTTAGTGAATTTCCCCTATAGGGAAGAAGCTATTACCGTAGTCGGCATGGTAAGACCTAGGCCCGGGACCATGATAACTTTTCGTTTTGAGGTCCCCAGACCCCCAAAACACCATTCGTTCGAAACTGTGTGTGTCCGTGGGTGCGATAACTCTCGTAAAAAAGGTCCGATTTTGATAAAATTTGGTACAAACGTGTAAAGCAGCATTTATGACTAAGTTCGAAAACCAGACGGATCGAAAACTTGGATGGATCGACCTATCCGAAAGGGTATTTTGGGGGGGATTTGTACCCCAAAAATGGGTTTTTTGAGTTTTTTACATACAATTTTTGAAAAAGTAAAATTTTATTTTTTCCCATTGGATTCAGCTTAAAAATACGCACAATTTGATGTTCTAACCATTGCTCTACGTCAATTGGTTACTGAGATATTGAAAGTGCTAAACACAGTACGTTGTCCAATGTTATTCTTATGGAGGATAAGAAAAATTGTATATCTCGCTTATTTATCAACTTATCCTGACGAAACTTGGTATATTGCTTCATTTCATTGTGGTCTATTAATATTTGAACAAAAACCCCATTTTTTCCCGATAGTTCCCGTAGCAGCAAACCTGCATACTCAGCCCCATGTTATTCTTATGGAGAATAATTAACGGGTTATCTCCCTTAATTATGAACATTAATTAATAGAACTTGGTATGTGACTTTACCTAGTTCAGTTATATTGATATTTGTATAAAACCCCATTTTTAGTCTTCCTTATTTCAGCAAACCTGCATACTCAGCCGCCATGTTATTCTTATGGAGAATAATTGAAATGTCGTAAATGGTTTATTTATGAATGTATATTGATGAAACTTGGTATGTGGCTTTATGTGGTATTAAGATAAATTAATATGCATTGGAAATTCGCTGAGTATGCAGGTTTGCTGCTACGGGGGTATATTTATTCATCAAATATTCAATTCAACTGGAGCTGTTGCTCGAAACCGTTTGCAAAGTAGTTTATGAGTAGAGACAATTTTGTTTTTCCTTTAACAATTTGGGTCGGAAGATTACCACGTATGGTAATGCTCTATAACTATGATTTATTGAACCAACTACCGACAAACGATTTTGAATTTCAATTGATTTACGTGTTGTTTTGTATAAGGAAAAACAATCTTTGAGGGTTAAATGTGCACTTAAGCATGGCGGTATTGACAATGGACACCTTTGCACAACTAATGATCGAGGCCATTTACTTAATATCGCAATCGTAAAAATCGATTTAGAAATAATTAAGAACTGTTCATAAAAATATCCCTAGTGAATTAGAGTTGTAAATGACCGATCAAGTGTAGTAGTGAGTAAATTAAACCTTCTAGTAAGCTATTTTGTCCACTCTTTTTTCATTACCAAGCACTACTGACTATTTTTATATGCAATGGTTTTGAAAGGAGAAATCCAATTAGAAATTAGTTCTTACTGAAATTTAGATAAATTTCAGCCAGAAGACGATTCCTCGTGTATAATATCAATTGACCAGTCCACGGTGGATTGGCAAACACAAGAGAAGGAATACTGCATTATCGTTGATGCGCTGGAGAATAGCTGATGTATAATGATTGGGGGCCGAGCTCTGCATTGGGAAGTACGAACAACTTAACAGGACGTATTTAATTCTCCCGAAGCACAGCAAACTTTAGTTGTCTGTGACCTTACACTGCTTGTTACGTTATTCATCGCTTTCTTGGTCACTTTGCGTTTATAAATTTGACTTGTTAATTCGTAAAGTAAGTTTAAGTTAGTTTTTAGTCTCTAAGTTATCCGTTACAGAATAACATGACTCAATAATGAGCCCAGCAATCATCCTGTCACCAACACTTGTGCATACAAGAGGAACATAACAAGTTGCATAAAACAAGCAGTTAAGTGACATATCATTGGCCAGATTGACTTCTAACAGTAAATTATGCGGTAGGGCAAACTGCTGTATTTTTTTCTTTATTTGTTCCTCGGTAAGTATTCATAGATTGAATGCAGATTTCTATATATATATATTTGTTTTGTTGTTGTGTATACACGCCAGTGGCATTTTTTACGTTTTGATAGGGAACGGTTCAAACCCTGGTCTTGTTACTATCTAAGGTTGACCTGTCCTTTGAAAGCATCAGTAACTGATAGCCCAATGACAAATGAAAGCTAGGTCCAGTCTCAAACCTTCTCAACATTTGGCGAATTTGATCAGGATCGAACTGGCGAACCTCGGTTACCTCGGCACGATAACCACTTTAACAGTTAATTGAATTGCAATGTCTGTACTACGAGATCTCAACTCATACCGTGTTTCACAAAATCTCCTGTAAAGGTTTATCGTTTTTTTTCTAGAAGAAAACTTCCGTCGAAGGCATTTCATCATTGAGTGTTGCAGACCCGTTTTGGCCACCTGAGCATCTCCATAATTTGTTTTTCGTTTTCAGAAATGGAAAGAATTTTAATTTGTAATTTTTTAATATTTTGGAGAGAAATATGTATAGAGCTCATAGAGAAGTGTCATAGAGTTTCCCACTCAGTCCGCTGTTCGGTTTCCAGCATTCCAGAGAGCCTGGTGCTGGAGATGTGAGTTTGGCACGATAACAATTTACTGCAAGGATAGCGAAGACTGCTATGGGCTATTAGGCGAAGGCAGCGAATCGTTTCATTTGAAATGCACAAAGACAAAACCAAAAGGTCCAAGTGGTTACTCCTGGACTAAGTTGGTTCGCCCGCCGACGGCAGAGCCGGAGCCGGCGCCGTCACCGGGCTGTAGAATCATGTAGAGCTCACAACCTGAGACGCAATAAACTGAGTCTAGCCTAAAATCTATGTATTTTTTTACACTTAATCCTATCACGAATCAACGCGTTTATATAGGCTCCCCTATAAGGTAGTTCTTCACTTAAGAATTAAAAAATTATTGTTATTGCTTACTCGAATGAGCAAAAAACCTAGCGGTGTCATCAATAAAAACTTCGATGTTACAATAATAATCGTTCAAAATAATATATGTTAAAGATTTGTTTACGGGTGAACTATGGGAGAACTGGAGGCCCTTCTTAAAGGTGTTATTACTTTTGACGACAAACTTAAAAAGGCAAAACATCATATATAAACATAACGGATATATTCACTAATTTGTTCATACTTCATCAAGAATTTATCTTAAGGGCTTCATTTACAAAATAATGAATAAGAACAATGGTTAAGGATTAATACATTTTCAAACACGATATTATATTTTATCCCACGATAAATTGAAATATCCTTAAAATTACCTAAGTAGTCGACAGGTCATGGCAGAGGCACTAGTGCGACCTGAAGCTCTGAAAAATGAACTCGGCCAGAAGGTTACACGAAACTTACTTCCCTTCTAGTACTTAAATTAATTTAGTGACGTTATCGAGTATGCAATGATGTCGCTAAGAATAGTCTTGACCACGTGACCAATTTTAATTTTAAATTTATATTAATCACGACAAATACCTCAACCATAGAAAGTCCTACAGATCAGTGTTTGTAATTGCGGTAAAGTATTTTGACAATGGAGGTAAGTCAGTTTTAGACTAGAAAAGTCAGACGACAAAGACGTCACTCTATGGAGAGAGGAAAAAATACAGGCGAACTTAGTTGGATTAGAAATTAACATACTTACAAATATATTTATGAGCAGCATGATAATTTAAATACATTTTCAATTGATACATCAATATCCAGGAGTAGGACAGTTGAATTAAAACTTTAGTACGCATAAACAGGATACAATAACTACAAATGTCGTTTGATTGGGCCTGATGGTGACCGGTGTGACTAGTTAAAACCAATTGTCTTGTACAATCCTTAATGGACAGTTGCAGTCTTGTAATGAAGTACAGTACAAGTTTAAATAAATTTCGTATTGTATCCCATTAACTGAACACTCGACTTATCATGTGTTTTCTGAATTAGAAAATATTGTTTAAACGTTTCAGCTAAATCCTCATCAGATTACGTAGCAGAATAGACTGTGAATATTCAGTTAATTTATATTAATATGTTTTACCTACGCCTGGATTTGCAAATTTCATAATCTTAACTCTTCAAACTGATTATAAATGCACTAAAATAGTACACACCTTGTCGTCAACAGTTCAAATTTTAGTGAAGCGACCCACTGCATCTTTCACCGTAAATACGTTTATTGTATTACACTTAAAAACGCCACATTTACGGCAAAACATGTAGTGGGTTGCTTTACTACAATTTAAATTTTTAACTATAAGGTATTCACCTACTTTAGTCTGAGACGCACAGTTCAAAGGCTACAACAATGAATTTTAATATTTAATATTAAGTTAATATTATTAATATTATTTTAATATTAAGTCGTTACTTGCGTCCTTGTCACTTATAAGACTCATTTTAAACTAGTTTCTTGAAAGGGCCATAGCCCCTAACCTTCCTCCAATACTCTGCTATCACATGTCGGTTCGTAAACAGTAGAACATGGTTTAATGTAAACAAAGCAGACGTTTTCAAATTCCCATGCTTTTCTTATAGGGGATGTTTTTCGTTATTTCTCTTTTGCTAGTAAGATTCTAGGAATGCAGCCATACTTCCCGAGTCCCTGGGATCAAGACCTTTAATTAAGCCGTCTCCCATCATCCTGCGATTCACCTAACTCTCAAAATTTTGACTTACAAGTTTCACTTACAGAATCTAAATATATAAAGCTTCATTTACCCAGGAACTTTTGAGAAAACCATAAGGCTGACACCATCAACCCCACACTTGAATGAAGGGCCTCGGTGAGCTAATTGGAGGACAAATATTCAAGGGCTTTATGGAAAGAGTTTGTCAAAATAAATGGTGTCATAGAACCCAAATATACTCTCTCATTTCTTAGACAAATATTAATTAATCATTCATTTTTATTTATCAAAAATTCAATTCAACTGGAGCTGTTGCTCGAAACCGTTTGCGGAGTAGTTTATGAGTAGAGAAAATTTTGTTTTTCCTTTAATAATTTGGGTCGGAAGATCATAACGTATGGTAATGCTCTATAACTATGATTTATTGAACAAACTTCCAACAAACAAATCTGAATTAAAATTTATTTACGCGTTGTTTTTTATACGGGAAAACCCATCTTTGAGGGTGGAATGTGCCCTTGGCGGTATTGACAATGGAAACCTTTGCCCAACTCATGATCGAGGCCATTTATTTGACAGTATAATAGTCCTAATCGATTTAGAAATAATTAAGAACTGTTCATACAAATCTCCCTAGCGAATTAGAGATGGAAAAGACAGCTCAAGTGTGGTAGCAAGTAAATTAAACCTTCTAGTAAGCTGTCCACTCTTATTTCTTAACGAAGCACTACCGAGTATTTTGATATGCAATGGTTTTGAAAGGAGAAATCCAATTAGAAATTAGTTCTTACTGAAATTTAGATAAATTTCAACCAGAAGACGATTCCTCGTGTATAATATCAATTGACCAGTCCAAGGCGGATTAGCAAACAAAGAGAAGGAATAATACATTATAGTTGATGCGCTGGAGAATAGCTGATGTATAATAATTGGGGGCGAGCTTTGCATTGGGAAGTACGAACTACTTAACAGGACGTATTTAATTTTCCCGAAGCATAGTAAACTTTGTCTCTGACCGCACACTGCTTGTCATGGTATTCATCGCTTTATTGCGTTTATAATTCGCCTTGTTAATTCGTAAAGTAAGATTAAGTTATCTTTTAGTCTCTATGTTATCCGTTATGGAATCCCATGACACAATAATGAGCCCAGCAATCATCCTGTCACCAACACTTGTGCATACAAGAGGAACATAACAAGTTGCATAACAGAAGCAGTTTAGTGACATAACATTGGCCAGATTGACTTCTAACAGTAAACTATGTGGTTGGGCAAACTGCTGTATTTTTTTCTTTATTTGTTCCTCGGTAAGTATTCATGGATTGAATGCAGATTTCTATATATATTTGTTTTGTTGTTGTGTATCTACGTCAGTGACATTTTTTACGTTTTGATAGGGCACGGTCCTAACCCCGGTCTTGTTGCTATCTTATTACTTGATAATTCAAATCCATTTTTATTTGATACATCAATATCCAGAAGTAGGACAATTAAATTAAAACTTTAATACGCATAAACAGGATACAATAACTACAAATGTCGTTTGATTGGGCCTGATGGTGGCATGTGTGACTAGTTGAAACCATTTGTCTTGTACAATCCTTTATGGACATTTACAGTCTTGTATTGAAGTACAGTACAAGTTTAAATGAATTTCGTATTGTATCCCATTAACTGAACACTCGACTTATCATGTGTTTTCTGAATTAGAAAATATTGTTTAAACGTTTCAGCTAAATCCTCATCAGATTACGTAGCAGAATAGACTGTGAATATTCAGTTAATTTATATTAATATGTTTTACCTACGCCTGGATTTGCAAATTTCATAATCTTAACTCTTCAAACTGATTATAAATGCACTAAAATAGTACACACCTTGTCGTCAACAGTTCAAATTTTAATGAAGCGACCCACAGCATGTTTCACCGTAAATACGTTTATCGTATTACACTTAAAAATGCCACATTTACGGCAAAACATGTAGTGGGGTGCTTCACTACAATTTGATTTTTTAACGATAAGGTATTCACCTAATTTAGTCTGAGACGCACAGTTCATAGGCTACAACAATGAATTTTAATATTAACGCAGTCGTTACTTGCCTCCTTGTCACTTATAAGACTCATTTTAAACTAGTGGCTTGAAAGGGCCATAGCCCCTGACCTTCCTTCAATACTCTGTCATCACACGTCGGTTCGTAAACTGTAAAACATGGTTTAATGTAAACAAAGCAGACGTTTTTAAATTCCCATGCTTTTCTTATAGGGGATGTTTTACGTTATTTCTCTTTTGATAGTAAGATTCTAGGAATGCAGTTATACTTCCCAAGCCCCTGGGATCAAGACCTTTAATATAAGCCGTCTCCCATCATCCTGCGATTTGCCTAAAGCTCACAATTTTGACTTAAACTTTCACTTACAGAATCTAAATATATAAAACCTCATTTACCCAGGAACTTTTGAGAAAACCATAAGTCTGACACCATCAACCCCACACTTGAATGAAAGGCCTCGGTTAGCAAATTGGAGGAGAAATATTCAAGGGCTTTATGGTAAGAGTTAGTCAAAATAAATGGTGTCATAGAACCCAAATATACTTTCTCATTTGTTACACAAATTTTAATAAACCAATTCTTTTTAATTTATCATATATTCAATTCGACTGGAGCTGTTGCTCGAAACCGTTTGCGGAGTAGTTTATGAGTAGTGAATATTTTGTGTTTCCTTTAATAATTTGTGTCGGAAGATCATAACGTATGGTAATGCTCTATAACTATAATTTATTGAACAAACTACCAACAAACAATTTTGAATTTAAATTTATTTTCGCGTTGTTTTTTATTAGGAAAAGACAATCTTTGAGGGCGGAATGTGCCCTTCATCATGGCGGTATTGACAATGGAAACCTTTGCCCAACTAATGATCGAGGTCATTTATTTGATAGCACAATCGTCCAAATCGATTTAGAAATAATTTAGAACTGTTCATAAAAATCTCCTTAGCGAATCAGAGATGGAAAAGACAGATCAAGTGTGGTAGCATATATAGCAAACCTTCTAGTAAGCTATTTTGTCCACTCTTGTTTCTTTACTAAGCACTACCGAGTATTTTAATATGCAATGGTTTTGAAAGGAGAAATCAAATTAGAAATTAGATGTTGCTGAAATTTAGATAAATTTCAGCCAGAAGACGATTCCTCGTGTATTATATCAACAGACCTGTCCACGAAGAATTGGCAAACTCAAGAGAAGGAATACTGCATTATAGTTGAAGCGCTGGAGAACAGCTGATGTATTGTATTGGGGGCCGAGCTTTGCATTGGGAAGTACGAACAACTTAACAGGACGTATTTAATTTTCCCGAATCACAGAAAACTTTAGCTGTCTGTGACCGTACACTGCTCGTCATGGTATTCATCACTTTCTTAGTCGCTTTGCGTTTATAAATTCGCCTTGTTATTTCGTAAAGTAAGTTTAAGTTATCTTTTAGTCTCTAAGTTATCCGTTACAGAATAACATGACACAATAATGAGCCTAGCAATCATCCTGTCACCAACACTTGTGCATACAAGAGGAAAATAACAAGTTGCATAACACAAGCAGTTAAGTGACAAAACATTGGCCAGATTGACTTCTAACAGTAAACTATGTGGTTGGGCAAACTGCTGTATTTTTTTCTTTATTTTTTTATTTATTTTTCTTCGGTAAGTATTCATAGATTGAATGCAGATTTCTATATATATTTGTTTTGTTGTTGTGTATCTACGGCACTGACTTTTTTACGTTTTGATAGGGCACGGTCCAAACCCCGGTCTTGTTACTATCTAAGGTTGACCTGCCCTTTGAAAGCATCAGTAACTAATAGCGCAGTGATAAATGGCAGCTAGGTCCAGTTTCGAACCTTCTCAACATTTTGCGAATTTGATCAGGATCGATCTGGCGAACCTCGGATTGCGAGGTGGGCAATATAACCACTAAGCCAGTTAATTGAATTGCAATTACTGTACTAAGAGATATCTACTCACACCGTGTTTCACAAAATCTCTTATAGCGGTTCATCTGTTGTTGTTCCAGAAGAAAAGTTCCGTCGAAGGCATTTCAACATTGAGTGTTGCAGGGCCGTTTTGGCAACCTGAGCATCTCCATTATTTGTTTTTCGTTTTCAGAAATGGAAAGAATTTTAATTTGTATTTTTTAATATTTTGGAGAGAAATATCTCCACAGCTTATAGAAAAGTGTCTTAGAAGTTACCAATCCGTCATCTGGCATGACTGAGTGAAGGGATCCCTATAACATCTCGTCCCAATACTAATGCTCTCGTCATCACTTCACTACAGATATCTGTTTGGTTTCCAGCATTCCAGAGAGCCTGGTGCTGGACTTGTGAATTTGGCACAATAACAGTTTACTGCAAGGACAGCGAAGACTGCTATGGACTAACAGGATATGGCCGAGAATCGTTTAGATTGAGATGCGCAGAGTAAAAACCAGAAGACAGTCCAAGTGGTTTCTACTGGAAACTGGTGTATTCCGCCCCCAAGCCGTCAAGGGGCTGTACAATCCTGTAGAGCTCACAAGCTGGGACACGATAAACTGCGTCTAGCCAGAAATATATGTATTTTTTTACACTTAATCCTATCACGAATCATCGCGTTTACATCAGCCTCCCCCATACTTACTGAATACTTGACTTACTGAATTAACAAATTATTGTTATTCAAAAATTCAGTTACTCGAAAGAGCAAAAAACCTTTTGGTGTCAGCGAGAAAAACATCGATGCCACAAATAATAGTCGTTCAAAATAATATATGTTAAAGATTTGTTTCCGGGTGAACTATGGGAGAACTGGAGGCCATTGTTAATGGTGATATTTACTTTTGACGACAAACTTGAAAAGGCAAAACATCATATATAAACATAACGGATATATTCACTATTTTTAGAGATTTTCCCCTATAGGGATGAAGCTAGGTATTACCGTGGTCGGCATGGTAAGACCTAGGCCCGGGACCATGATAACTTTTTGTTTTGAGGTCCCCAGACCCCAAAAACACCATTCGTTCGAAACTGTATGTTTATGTATGTGTCCGCGAGCACGAAATCTCTCGTAAAAATGATTAGATTTTGATGAAATTTTGTATAAACGTGTAAAGCAACATTTATGACTTTTAGTTCGAAAACCAGCCAGATCGCTCTATCCGAAGGGGTATTTGGGGGGGGGTTTGTACCTCAAAAATGTATTTTTTTTAATGTTTACATATAATTTTTAAAATAGTCAAATATTAGTTGTTACCATTGGATTCAGCTTAAAAAAGCACACAACTTGGTGTTTTTATCATTCCTCTAAGTTAATTGGTTACCGAGATATTGAAAGTGCTAAACACAGTACGTTGTCTAATGTTATTCTTATGGAGGAAAAGAAATATTTTATATCTCGCATATTTATGAACGTATATTGACGAAACTTGGTATAAGGCTTCACCTGGCTGTGGTTTATTGATATTTGCTCAAAAAGCTATTTTTCCAAAGGCTCCCGTAGCAGCAAACCTGCGTACTCAGCCCCAATGTTATTCTTATGGAGAATAATTAAATGCTATGTCTCCCTTAATCATGAACATAAATGATTAAAAACTTGTATACTTGTATACGACTTCTCCTAACTGAGGTATATTGATATTAGCATAAAAACCCATTTATTTTGTTCCTTGTAGCAGCAAACCTGCGTACTCAGCCCCAATGTTATTCTTATGGAGAATAATTAAATGCTATGTCTCCCTTAATCATGAACATAAATGAATAAAAACTTGTATACTTGTATACGACTTCTCCTAACTGAGGTATATTGATATTAGCATAAAAACCCATTTATTTTGTTCCTTGTAGCAGCAAACCTGCGTACTCAGCCCAATGTTATTCTTATGGAGAATAATTAAAATTGTATATACCGCTTATTTGTGAATATATGTTTATGAAACTTGGAATGTGGCTTTATGAAGTACTAGCAGTTACCCGCGGGCTTCGCCCCGTTTGAATTTACTGTGAGTCTGTTTGTCCAAATAGTGTTAATTTTGTATCCATATCAAAAATTCAATATATAAAAGAAACCAATAAAAATAAAAATATTACTAAAATTGTGTATTCATGACAAAAACAAAAAACTAAAATATCATAACATTCAAAAATTAGCTTTATTAGCTTTGTGTCACACCACAACACAAAATAAAGATCATAAACATAAACAAATTCAATAAATAATAACAGCTGTTTGTAAAAAATTTTAAAGAAACAGGTGGTAAAGTAGAGTTTGAAAGACACTCGCCCATTTTTAACATTATTGGCTTACTCCAGTTCAAAAGAATTATAAATCAACGTTCTACCGTGGTTTTACTGTTTGTGTAGAATAGCAACAGTTGTTTACAGTATTTTAAATTAGTCATCTGATATCATCAAAACAAATCTTTCTTCCATAAGAATAACATGGTAACTTTGAAGGTCTGTGGGGCGGAGCCCTATGGAGATACCGGCGTGTAAACTGCTTAATTGTCCTATTTAAGACCTAAAGAATCAGTGTACAAAATTTCAGCTCTCTACCTACATGGGAAGGTGGAGAATTCTTGATGAGTGAGTAGTAGTCAACCCGAGAGATGGGCCCTAACATGGGGTCTTATGGGCCTAAAATCTGGCTTCTGATTGGTCCAATTAGGTCACGTGATTCAAGATGGCGGCGCCCATGGTGGCGTTCCCGCCAAATTTGCGCGCCAAAAAAAAATTGGCGCCAAACCTAACCTCACTTTTCATCCCTCCAAAGTGTTACCAACTTAGCAGAGCTAATGTACCATACATAATTATATGTATCATACATAATTATATGTACCATATATAATACTACAGTGTATAATCATATATGTACCATAATAGCGTATAATATACCATCACCTAATTATATGTACCATACATAATTATATGTACCATATATAACGCTACAGTGTATAATCATATATATACGTACCATAATAGTGTATAATATACCATCACCAGAAAGGTAAGTGGCTATCTAACCTCACTTAGCCAGTGTTGCCACTCTAAACGCTACCTACAAAACCTAAATTATTATATGTATATATATATATATATATTATGTCAAACTATCTAAAATTATTATATGTATATATTACGTCACGCTACGATGTGTTACCAACCTATGGCAATGTATATTTCGCAAGCAAGTACAGCCAAACCATTATATAAAACCATTACATGTATATATACCAGACAGTACCGCCAACTCAAAATATAAAACTATTACATGTATATATCGCAAGAAAGCGTTGCAAAAAACTAAAAATCGCTAATATCTCGAAAACGGTAAGTCCTAGGGTCATTTTGACCCCGGAAAACTGCCTACTACGTAGTGTAGGCACTCCAGGGGGGTATCTACCCATATGAAAAGTCTTAACTAAAATGTTGCGGGTTGCATCTCAAAAAATGAAGGGGCAAATTTTCAAAATTAAATATCTCGAGAACGGCTTGGCCGATTTTAATGAAACTTGGCATGTATGTACCTGTTAACCTCCGCTACGATTTACGAAAACCTAAACTCTGTACTTAAGGTAGTATCAAAATAATTGAAGGAGTCATACTTTAAAAATCAATATCTTAAGAACGGGTGAGACGATATAATTGAAACTTGACATGTGGATACTTGTTAACATCCTCTAACCTTCAATTTTGTTTGAGGGTAGGAAAGGGTTGTTTAGGGGATGATGGAGGGTGTAAAACTTTAAAATTTAATATATTGAGAACGGCTTGGCCGATTCTAATGAAACTTGGTATATAGGTACCTGTTAACCTCCGCTACTATTTAAAAAAAACTTAAACTCTGTACTGCGGGAAAGTATCAAAAGATTGAAGGAGCTATATTTTAAAAATCAATATCCCAAGAACGGCTTGGCCGATTTTAATGAAATTTGGTATGTATGTACCTGTTAACATCCTTTACATCTTACAAAAAACTTAACCTCTGTACTGCGGGCAAGTATCAACATAATTGAAGGGGCACTAATAAATACCTTAAATCTCGCATCATAATCGGGGGGAACGCGGTGGTCTAGTGGTTAGCGCCTTGGACTACGGTTCCGGAGGTCCCGGGTTCGATTCCCTCTTTACACTCTTCATCAAAGGTGTCGTACATTTCTGGATGGACTCTCCCTTTACCTACAGGTACGTTAACTCGTGCTACATCTACTTTAAACGTGTTTGTAGATTTAATGGATTCTGAATTTGACTGAACAATACCCCGAAAACTTCCCAAAGGACATTGCAGGGAACATAGCATGATCTAGGCTAAGTAAGGCATACTCCCACAGGGGGAACTTTTTTAAAACTACAAACTAATCTGTAATAGAACAAAGAAAAATACAAGTCGGAATAAATCCGAGAGGAGTGGTGACATGTAGTGCATCTCCAAACAAACATCAGCTTTTAAGTATTGAGCCCAAACCTACAGTGAAAGACAGTAGTGACCTACAGTGGACCACAGCGCCTATATTACTTCACTTTAGGGTGTTTACTGTTTCATTGTATAAAATATACCATGCCAGATACTCTCTCAGATCCTAAAGCGTTTAATCTGGTTTTACACTGTGATGCTTGCGGGGTCATCACAACACCATCTTGGAGAGATTGACGCTGTTAAGGTAAGATATTTATCTATATTATTAGTTAGAGGTTTCTACCTCCCCTAGGGAATCATTTACCTTTGTCGGAGACTTCTAAAAGTGTTAAGCTTCCGCTGGACAGTATCGCTTGGGAGGTAAGACAACATACCTCACCAAATAAACTGAAAGTAAACATAATAAGGAAAGTTTTATAATGCCAAAAACCTGAAGACGGTGGACTTTTAGAGTTAGAATTACTGTGGAGTGACGATTGGTCAATCACCAACTCCCTTCAACACACAAACTCTGCTCATCCTGAACCAGTCAAGCTCACTTCATGATGAACACTCCGCTTAGCCTAACTAAACTTTTTCTTAAACAAATCTGTTCTGACAATAAATTACTTGACAACATTGTAAAAATAAATGCCCCCTACCTTATTCAACACAATATTATATTTTAGCACAGAAAAAAATACAATTCAGCACTACAGTCCATAATACCGTTGGGAAGGAAGGAGGTATTGCGAATAATGCATTACGATAAGTAAATGAGATTATAAAAGACGGATACATTATTCATTAATAAATATTGTTCTTTTTTTCATTGTAACTAAAACTGCTATTATTAGCGTTTCCATATTTTTATATTCTAAAATCCCAGCAATATATTATTTTGCTTTAAACCACGGATTGTTTACAATTCTGTTCTTGTTTGACAGAGATGGCACCCTCAAGCTCTCGAGGCAAACGTGCGGTAACAGTTTAAAGTCCCGCTCGGGTATTCTACCAGCCGACCGATTCAACCACTCATATATTGCAACTGCCAGAGGCCTGTGGCTGGAGGATTATTGAACAGCTGCACTTGTGTGAGTACATTTTATTTTCCCATCATTTAAATTTCCCGGTCAAAATATTTCAAAGTCCGTTTAATTGTTTTCCAGGGCCGTGGTGTATTTTGACGGCGTAATAACTTGACCAATCGTACCCAATACCGCTAAAAACTGCCCCGGGGGCCTTGATGTACTTGGCCTGCAACGTTTTAAATCCTTCGGTCAGATACTTCCAAGTCAAACGTTTCCCTGCGGCCAGTGTTTCAGCCTAGATCCATCGAGTCTCCACCGTCTAGGACCCCGGGCACTCCGTGACACGGTACCTCTATCACTGCGCAAGTCAGAAAAACACTAACACACAAACTACGCAAGTCAAATCAGAACTACAAGTTACCAAAAGTTAACTCTAAGGAAGGTAGAAAACACTACTCTAACCAAAACCGCATTAAAGATCAAGAATAGAAAGTAAGATTACTGTTACCCAGCACATACAAATACAACACTACGCCTGACACATGGAAGTCAGGGTTTGTTTAATTCCTTTACTGTAAACTACCAAATCAAACAATTGAATACAAACACAACACTAATCTAGCCAAGTCAGACAGTTATACTGTTTAGAAACCTCAATATACTAACTACAGTAACTTAAAGGAGAGAAGAGGCTTGTAAAAACCAGCAGAAAACTACAGGCAAGAAACTGATAACCCCACTCCACGGGTTTATTAACCTGCTTGCCGGGGACCGTGTGGTACTTTGTTCATGTAATTTCTTGGTCGAACGTTTCCGAGTCCGCTGAAGTTACTTTACCGGGGGTTACATTTAAATTGACCGAAACCTCTTAAATTTCTCGGTCATTTACTCCTGCATCCGCTGAAGCTACATTATAATGTGTTACATTTCACCTTAACGGGAATCTTTTTAAATTTATTGGCTAAACACTCCTAACCCCGGTGAAATAATTTTGAACGCTCACGTTTCCACACCACGGTAAGCCTTTAGGCTAGGCCGTAGGAGCGTCGGCGCGTTCTTTTTGGTTACCCAGAGCTTCCCCTGGAGGCCTAACCTCTGGGGTGAGAGGCCCCAACCATTGCCTCTCACAGTGGTAGCCACTCCATAACAAAATGCTACCTCCTTTTATTGTTTATTTTATTTTATTTTATTTTTTACAAGTCCCACCGTGCGGACTGTTCCAAGAAGTAACCTGGGTGTTAGCCAGGCCCTCAATCTACTAAACCCTTCATCACAAATTTAGGTTTACGGGGCTTTTCGTCACCCGCGCCAGTGATCTTCATTCAGGTTTACGGGGCTTTTCGTCACCCGCGCCAGTGACCTTCATTCACACACACACACACACATACAGTGGGAACTTGTGATTTTAAAGAAAAATTACATTTAAAGTGAACTTTCATCTTTCATATTTGTGTAAGTAAGGTAAAACTTCTCCGGCAACAAACTTCTTACTAACAGCCTTGCCTCAGGAGTAGTTGATTTTAACATCAAAGAACATAATCCGGCTTCGTTTATGAAAACCGTTGTTTTCTCAATAGGCCCAACGCCCTGTTTTTGGGCGTCAGAAAAACTACCAACAGTTAATTTATCGCTATCATCTACATGTTTCCGAACTGCACTCCAGCCATTAACATGTTTTAGAGCAGTAGCTACGTCTTTAGCTTTAAACCATGGCTTTCCTTCATTATCAAACAGAACCAATACTGGTTTGTTATTGAATGTATAGTATTTAGCAGCCATGTCACAATTTACTCAATAGTACAGGCAAAAGGAGCGCAGAAGAACGTCTGATCAGTACCACGTCTTGGAGCAGAATGATGTAACTGTAATAGTGACAAGTGGTATATACAGGAGTAACGCTGCTCCATAGGGAAAGGTGCTACCTTTATCGATGGTAGCGTCATGGAAAATGGATGAGTGATACTTCAAGATTTAAAAAAACAGGCAGTTCCGTAACACTACAAAATAATTTTTTAAAGTAATCATCAAAAAACTTCGGCGTTAAATCAGGTAAGGGCATGAACGATATATCTCTTGAAATATCACAATGCATTATTAATACTTCACTGTAGGTGATTGATGAGGAGTCCTCCGTTATCTTATCTACTATATACTCCGAAAACACCAAAGGTCATTCCCGTGCATTTATTGAACCGTCAAGTAAGAACTCATACTTCAAGCATATAATGCCATATTCTGTATCTTCATTTAACCTACTTGTGTAAAAGGAAAAGAGACACCTCCTGGTTAGCGGGTGTAATATGTTCAACAGGCATTCTACAAGGAGAGAAATACAGGGTAAGACACAGGCACGTCCGTACAGTACCGCGTCTCAGAACAGAACGAGTTAATAGAGGTATATGCACTAAGTACCCGCGTGAGTGGCAGCTCCGTTAAGCAACTCTTTGTTTTTAAAGCCGGAAGGCAGGGTATCGTGATCATCATTAAATTTTCTCTTGGGTCCTGTAATTTTAAACTTTTTAATTTCACTTACTGTAACGACTTCTCGTCTCTTTGTTCTCCTGATTCTGTTTTCTTCAATTTCTAGTATTTCAGCAGCTTCACTGAGGACCATCTTTTTCAATTGCTCAAAATTTAACGTTTCGGAGGTTTTTAGGTTGAGGGCGAGGCCCTTGATTTTACACACAGATTCTAGTTTTTGCTTTTTGGTTGACCAAACAAGGTATGCGTAAGTTTTAGGCCCCCCAGAAATAAACTCTACGATATAAGAGCCGGGCCCGTACTCGTCTACTAACTCATCACTCATTTCCCCGAGGTAATCTCCCGTAGGGACCCTGTACAGCCCTCCCCGGTAGAAATAAATACATGAGTCCATGCCATAATACAAGACCTGCCCTCCAAGGGCATCCAAGTGTTCATAAAGTTTAAGTCTTGCATGAACAGTGGTGTAGGCCGCAATTACAACATTTCCAGTTCTTAGAGCCTCATTGGCGTCATCAACATTCTGCCAATTAACTAATAAAACCTCTTGGTTAATTATTTCAACAAACTTTACTTTTATTCCTGGTTGAGTTAACGATTTGAAAAATTCCTTAGAGTCTCTCACAATTGAAGTTTTGTCATGTTTTCGCGTTGACCAAACATGCCCCAAAATGAATTTAACATTAATTTAGCTACTGACCTGAGTCCTCCATTTTTAGCAATTCTGTCCTTGTCCAGTTGAATACCCTCACGCTCAAATAAATCAGAAACATACTTGTCTTTATCCTCCTGTGTTTTACACCAAGCGGGATACCCTGAAGCTTCCTGCTTTACTTTCAAGAATTTATTAATAAAATCGGTAAAAAGTCCACCTTTCTCGTATGTGGCGACTTCATACTCCCACTACTCATACATGTCCAAAATCACATAACCTTTCTCTACAGCTTTTCTAATTTCACCCATGGTCCATGTTCCTACCATTGCCCTTTCCTCACTATCATCAAAACATTCCCCTTGGTTTAAAGTCCCCCCGAAAGTTCTGCACAAAACAATTTATTATTCATTTTAGCAGGGAGTATGGGATGATACAAGTTGTAAGGAGGTAGAATCTTACATTTTAACAAGCCCTCTACTTCAAGACCTCTCTCTCGGCACTCATTTCCAACGTAAACAGTAGGATGACCCACGGGATACTTACAATATTTATTTACATATTGGTAGAGGGATCAGACATCAACATACTGGATTGTTTCTCCCTCTTCACATTTACAATACGTTTTAGTATTACCCATCCTACCTAGGATTAAGTGGAAGTGTGTTTAGAATGGACAGTTGGATCAGGTGATTTAATTTATTGTCCTTCTTCAAAGCTCTAAACTCACACTCCCACATTACTACAACTTCATAGCTATTAAATTTTGCCATTTTGGACTTGGTTCTCTCGTAACGGAGATGCAAACTGTTTGAAGGATCCTCCGGCAGAGGTTCTTCTCTGCTGTATTGATAACATTTCGGGCAGCCGTGCCAATAACACCCGTGAAACTCATAAATTCGCTCACCGTCAAACCCATCTACTTTCATTCCTTTAATTTTCACTTCTTTACCCCGGCCCGCATGTTGAATCTTTACTCCACGTTTCTCCTCCTCCCATGTTAGCCACTGTAAAGCAACGGCTGACTGATTGTCTGCAAGTCGGTACCCTGATTTTGGTATAAGTCCAATAGTATTTTCTTTTAAGAAGTTACGGCGGAAGGCCACGTTACATGCGCTGGCTATTGTTATAGCCTCAAGAAACGGATCTACGTTACACTCTTGAAGAAGCATGGCTCTAAATTTAATACACGCTTGAGCTAGGATTTCTACGTCTAAAATACAGTACTCCAAGATTTATTTTTGAAAATCAAACACGTAGTCTTCAGTGACTCGTTCGTCATACCATACCTCAAAATCATCGTGTTTCTTTTCAAACATAGACTCGGGGCAATAGTATTTTTATCGGGCATAGGACCAATATAATTTTGGTTCGCCAATGTATTGAAAATATGCGGGAAGTAGCCCTTCTTTTTCTCGGGAGACAGGTCGAAGGCTTTAGGGAGTGCAGAGAGGGCCATGGGAAAGTAGCTAATTGAGTCCACAAACCTTACGTTTGCTACTTCAATCAGAATAGCTTTAGTTCCCCGAGGCGTTATTTTTGGGGTAAATTTAGTATCTTCTATGATGTAGAATGAATTGGAAATCAAAACCCTGCCCGTTGTGGGCAATTACACAAACATCTTTAAATTTTGTAGAATTTCCATTACATAGTCCATAAACTGTTTTACCGGTTCTTTTTCAAATACCCTTTGCCGTTCCGAGCAAGTTTCACACTCACCCCCATTAATACATTTAAAGCAGTACAGTTGAGAAACGCACAAGTTTACTTTATGAACTTTCTGTTGAGGGCCCGTGGGAAGTGACTCGTCTTGGCGAGTCTCCAAGTCAAAGAAAATAAACAAAAAAATCACGCTCTTTCGGTGTTCTCCTATCTACCCTCATGAAACACTGATGCGCGGGGTCTTTGAACGCTTCACAGGGTTTACAGTAAACTTCTCCGCATGCGTGAACTGTCTTACGTTTTTTTTTTTGGATAAATCATTTTGTTACAGTCGCGGCAGAACTTTATAGTTTTACAAACTTACCCTTGATGGGCTACTAAACACCGCTCGTTTTTGAATTCTTTTTGCTTTTTATTATGGTTAGTGCATGTAATTTAAGACGTTGAAGAATACTTGTAATACCATGCTTATAAAAGCAGGATTCTTTCAATTTCGATTACTTTGGGAAACTTTCTATGCATTTAATTGTTTAGAAACCTCAATATACTAATTACAGTAACTTACAGGAGAGAAGAGGCTTATAAACACAGACAAAAAAAGCCATACCCCTATTCCAAGGGACGCGAAACGCTCCCTTTTGATAACATTACACCGGAAGTTGTAGGTCCAATCTGGACCCACTTTAAACTGATTCTAAGTGTTAGACACAGCTAAACGTCGGGTCCAACGTGTTTGAATTAAATTAACGTTCTGAGAAAGAGACAGTAGGGTATTTTTGTAAAGTTAAAAAGGTACAGAGATTACACACTTTAGATTTCAGATGTGACTTTTTGTTGTAGTTAGTTGCTTGTAAAACTCTGTTCTCATGCTCTATTCCAGTGTCGGCTTCTTCGATATACCAACAATCAGAATATATACCCTGTCTTAAATACCTGCAGTCTGCATTCACAAGTAAAAAGATTTTAATGATCAACACCAAAACTAAACTTAACGAGGAGTTGACCACATCAAAAACATGAACAAGAGTAAATCTAAGAAGACAACAAGCAGTGACATTCGTTCTTTATAAGGACAGCAATTATGCAGTGTTTTCTCCTCGGTAGTTTTATTTTTGTTTCCCCTGAAACCAGAGCAGCATCTCCCTTTGACGATGTTATTCCTTGGTCATTTGTATCCAAGTCCGGTGAAACGACGTGGTCGTCCTGCGGTTTTACGGTGTAATCTCTCGGTCAATTGTGTTCAAGTCCGGTGAAAAGGGTCTACCAGGGACCGAGATGTATTTTTACGGTGTAATCTCTTGGTCGATTGTGTTCAAGTTCGATGAAAAGTGTCTAACAGGGTTAAATTTAACTTGACAGTAACTTCTTAAATTTCCTTGCCAAACGTTTGTCGCCGGATCTGTTAAAACACCAGGGAAACATTTAACTGTGCCTAAATATTTTAAATTTCCCGGTCAAACATTTCCGAGTCCGCTAAAATCTGTTTACTGGGGACCGTGATGTATTTTGACGGTGTAATTTCTTGGTCGAATGTTTCCGAGTCCACTGAAGTTACTTTTATCGGGGGTTACATTTAAATTGACCTAACTTCTTAAATTTCTTTGCCAAACGTCTGTCACCGAGTCCGCTAAAACTGTCCACTAAGGAAACATTTAACTTTGCCTAAATATTTTAAATCCCCCGGTCAAACGTTTCCAAGTCCCCTCCCCTCGACGTTATCATGAGGATGGGTCACACGCTCTGTACTTCTCACATCAATATCAGTTATGGAGCCGGCTTGCACAGATTTTGTGGTATTCTCAAATTTTTACGCACCCTTACGGATGCTTAATGTTTGTCATCCGATACATGTTGTGTAGGTGACGCCTCACATGCACATCGTGTATCATTATTGACTCCTCCCTTGCCTCTGGGTCGATTAACGTGCAGATAGTTTGTGTGTGGTTTGATTGCCACGTTTGCCATTTGAACTTCTGCACTGGTTGGCTGGAAAAACTTTTTATAAAGGTACGTGTCAAATATCTTTAACTCCGGTGAAACCAGGGAGAATACAACTCGGCGGAAACCTTTCAAAATTCAGGGCCAGTGAAAACTGTCCAACTGAGACCATGATGTACATTGCCAGGAGCATTTTACATTTTCCGGCCAAACATTTTCGAGTCCTCTAAAACTGTCCACCAGGGACAATCAACATCGCGCGCGTTGTTGATGTCCAAAAATTGGCATCGACAAACCTAACTTAAACCTGCATCAATAAACCTAACTACGACTGACGATGTTTCATATTTCCATGCACAAACCTAACTTAACAGAGCATAACATAACCTTACGATGAGACACGGCTGATCAAGTTTCTTAGATTATCTGCATAATTATTGCCTTTATAAATAATGCATTTTACGCTTTAATTGTCTGTTGATATGTACTCTTGTCCATGTTGTGTCTCCTCGATAATTTTAGTTGTTCTGGTATTGGTTACAATATTTTGACTTGTGAATGTAAACTGCAGTCACCTGTCTCTGTATTACATATTAGTTTTAATTCAAAACCAGTGACCCAGAGTGTAGCAGAGTCTAACACTTAGAATCCTTATGAAGGGGAACGTTTCGCTCCCCATACCTCCAACCACATGACCCACCATGTAGACCATCTTCAAGTGTATGTTATCAAAGGGGTAAGAGTATAGCTTTCTTGACTATATATTTCTGCTGGGTTTACAAGCCTTTTCTCTACCTTAAGTTAATAGAGGTTTGTAAACAATTAAATGCATATAAAGCTCCCAAAGTAATCCTGCTATCATAAGCATAAATTGCAAGTATTCCTTTAATCACTACGTCTTAATTTACATACTAAAAAGCAACAAATCTTCAAGTGTTGTCAAAGTGCACTACGATCTCTAAAAACTATATTTAAGTGGACTTGGACACAATTGACCGAGATATTACACCGTCAAAATACACCACGGTCCCCGGTAGACACCTTTCATCGGACTTGGACACAGTTGACCGAGATATCACACCATAGAAATACACCACGGTCCCCAGTAGACAATCTTCATAGGATTTGGACACAATTGACCTAGAGAATACACCGTCAAAATACATTACGGCCCCCGTTAGATACTTTTCATCGGACTTGAACACAATCGGCCAAGAGATTACACCATCAAAATACATATCGTTCCCCAGTAGACAGTTTTAGCGAACTCGGGAATGTTTGGCCGTAAAATTTAAAACATTCCTGGCAAAATGTATATCATTGTCCCTGGTGGACAGTTTTAGAGGACTCGAAAATGTTTGGCCGGAAAATGTAAAATGCTCCTGGCAATGTACATCATGGTCTCAGTTGGACAGTTTTCACTGGCCCTGAATTTTGAAAGGTTTCCGCCGAGTTGTATTCTCCCTGGTTTCACCGGAGTTAAAGATATTTGACACGTACCTTTATAAAAGGTTTTTCCAGCCAACCAGTGCAGAAGTTCAAATGGCAAACGTGGCAATCAAACCACACACAAACTATCTGCACGTTAATCGACCCAGAGGCAAGGGAGGAGTCAATAATGATACACGATGTGCATGTGAGGCGTCACCTACACAACATGTATCGGATGACAAACATTAAGCATCCGTAAGGGTGCGTAAAAATTTGAGAATACCACAAAATCTGTGCAAGCCGGCTCCATAACTGATATTGATGTGAGAAGTACAGAGCGTGTGACCCATCCTCATGATAACGTCGAGGGGAGGGGACTTGGAAACGTTTGACCGGGGGATTTAAAATATTTAGGCAAAGTTAAATGTTTCCTTAGTGGACAGTTTTAGCGGACTCGGTGACAGACGTTTGGCAAAGAAATTTAAGAAGTTAGGTCAATTTAAATGTAACCCCCGATAAAAGTAACGTCAGTGGACTCGGAAACGTTCGACCAAGAAATTACACCGTCAAAATACATCACGGTCCCCAGTAAACAGATTTTAGCGGACTCGGAAATGTTTGACCGGGAAATTTAAAATATTTAGGCACAGTTAAATGTTTCCCTGGTGTTTTAACAGATCCGGCGACAAACGTTTGGCAAGGAAATTTAAGAAGTTACTGTCAAGTTAAATTTAACCCTGTTAGACACTTTTCATCGAACTTGAACACAATCGACCAAGAGATTACACCGTAAAAATACATCTCGGTCCCTGGTAGACCCTTTTCACCGGACTTGAACACAATTGACCGAGAGATTACACCGTAAAACCGCAGGACGACCACGTCGTTTCACCGGACTTGGATACAAATGACCAAGGAATAACATCGTCAAAGGGAGATGCTGCTCTGGTTTCAGGGGAAACAAAAATAAAACTACCGAGGAGAAAACACTGCATAATTGCTGTCCTTATAAAGAACGAATGTCACTGCTTGTTGTATTCTTAGATTTACTCTTGTTCATGTTTTTGATGTGGTCAACTCCTCGTTAAGTTTAGTTTTGGTGTTGATCATTAAAATCTTTTTACTTGTGAATGCAGACTGCAGGTATTTAAGACAGGGTATATATTCTGATTGTTGGTATATCGAAGAAGCCGACACTGGAATAGAGCATGAGAACAGAGTTTTACAAGCAACTAACTACAACAAAAAGTCACATCTGAAATCTAAAGTGTGTAATCTCTGTACCTTTTTAACTTTACAAAAATACCCTACTGTCTCTTTCTCAGAACGTTAATTTAATTCAAACACGTTGGACCCGACGTTTAGCTGTGTCTAACACTTAGAATCAGTTTAAAGTGGGTCCAGATTGGACCTACAACTTCCGGTGTAATGTTATCAAAAGGGAGCGTTTCGCGTCCCTTGGAATAGGGGTATGGCTTTTTTTGTCTGTGTTTATAAGCCTCTTCTCTCCTGTAAGTTACTGTAATTAGTATATTGAGGTTTCTAAACAATTAAATGCATAGAAAGTTTCCCAAAGTAATCGAAATTGAAAGAATCCTGCTTTTATAAGCATGGTATTACAAGTATTCTTCAACGTCTTAAATTACATGCACTAACCATAATAAAAAGCAAAAAGAATTCAAAAACGAGCGGTGTTTAGTAGCCCATCAAGGGTAAGTTTGTAAAACTATAAAGTTCTGCCGCGACTGTAACAAAATGATTTATCCAAAAAAAAAACGTAAGACAGTTCACGCATGCGGAGAAGTTTACTGTAAACCCTGTGAAGCGTTCAAAGACCCCGCGCATCAGTGTTTCATGAGGGTAGATAGGAGAACACCGAAAGAGCGTGATTTTTTTGTTTATTTTCTTTGACTTGGAGACTCGCCAAGACGAGTCACTTCCCACGGGCCCTCAACAGAAAGTTCATAAAGTAAACTTGTGCGTTTCTCAACTGTACTGCTTTAAATGTATTAATGGGGGTGAGTGTGAAACTTGCTCGGAACGGCAAAGGGTATTTGAAAAAGAACCGGTAAAACAGTTTATGGACTATGTAATGGAAATTCTACAAAATTTAAAGATGTTTGTGTAATTGCCCACAACGGGCAGGGTTTTGATTTCCAATTCATTCTACATCATAGAAGATACTAAATTTACCCCAAAAATAACGCCTCGGGGAACTAAAGCTATTCTGATTGAAGTAGCAAACGTAAGGTTTGTGGACTCAATTAGCTACTTTCCCATGGCCCTCTCTGCACTCCCTAAAGCCTTCGACCTGTCTCCCGAGAAAAAGAAGGGCTACTTCCCGCATATTTTCAATACATTGGCGAACCAAAATTATATTGGTCCTATGCCCGATAAAAATACTATTGCCCCGAGTCTATGTTTGAAAAGAAACACGATGATTTTGAGGTATGGTATGACGAACGAGTCACTGAAGACTACGTGTTTGATTTTCAAAAATAAATCTTGGAGTACTGTATTTTAGACGTAGAAATCCTAGCTCAAGCGTGTATTAAAATTAGAGCCATGCTTCTTCAAGAGTGTAACGTAGATCCGTTTCTTGAGGCTATAACAATAGCCAGCGCATGTAACGTGGCCTTCCGCCGTAACTTCTTAAAAGAAAATACTATTGGACTTATACCAAAATCAGGGTACCGACTTGCAGACAATCAGTCAGCCGTTGCTTTACAGTGGCTAACATGGGAGGAGGAGAAACGTGGAGTAAAGATTCAACATGCGGGCCGGGGTAAAGAAGTGAAAATTAAAGGAATGAAAGTAGATGGGTTTGACGGTGAGCGAATTTATGAGTTTCACGGGTGTTATTGGCACGGCTGCCCGAAATGTTATCAATACAGCAGAGAAGAACCTCTGCCGGAGGATCCTTCAAACAGTTTGCATCTCCGTTACGAGAGAACCAAGTCCAAAATGGCAAAATTTAATAGCTATGAAGTTGTAGTAATGTGGGAGTGTGAGTTTAGAGCTTTGAAGAAGGACAATAAATTAAATCACCTGATCCAACTGTCCATTCTAAACACACTTCCACTTAATCCTAGGTAGGATGGGTAATACTAAAACGTATTGTAAATGTGAAGAGGGAGAAACAATCCAGTATGTTGATGTCTGATCCCTCTACCAATATGTAAATAAATATTGTAAGTATCCCGTGGGTCATCCTACTGTTTACGTTGGAAATGAGTGCCGAGAGAGAGGTCTTGAAGTAGAGGGCTTGTTAAAATGTAAGATTCTACCTCCTTACAACTTGTATCATCCCATACTCCCTGCTAAAATGAATAATAAATTGTTTTGTGCAGAACTTTCGGGGGGACTTTAAACCAAGGGGAATGTTTTGATGATAGTGAGGAAAGGGCAATGGTAGGAACATGGACCATGGGTGAAATTAGAAAAGCTGTAGAGAAAGGTTATGTGATTTTGGACATGTATGAGTAGTGGGAGTATGAAGTCGCCACATACGAGAAAGGTGGACTTTTTACCGATTTTATTAATAAATTCTTGAAAGTAAAGCAGGAAGCTTCAGGGTATCCCGCTTGGTGTAAAACACAGGAGGATAAAGACAAGTATGTTTCTGATTTATTTGAGCGTGAGGGTATTCAACTGGACAAGGACAGAATTGCTAAAAATGGAGGACTCAGGTCAGTAGCTAAATTAATGTTAAATTCATTTTGGGGCATGTTTGGTCAACGCGAAAACATGACAAAACTTCAATTGTGAGAGACTCTAAGGAATTTTTCAAATCGTTAACTCAACCAGGAATAAAAGTAAAGTTTGTTGAAATAATTAACCAAGAGGTTTTATTAGTTAATTGGCAGAATGTTGATGACGCCAATGAGGCTCTAAGAACTGGAAATGTTGTAATTGCGGCCTACACCACTGTTCATGCAAGACTTAAACTTTATGAACACTTGGATGCCCTTGGAGGGCAGGTCTTGTATTATGGCATGGACTCATGTATTTATTTCTACCGGGGAGGGCTGTACAGGGTCCCTACGGGAGATTACCTCGGGGAAATGAGTGATGAGTTAGTAGACGAGTACGGGCCCGGCTTTTATATCGTAGAGTTTATTTCTGGGGGGCCTAAAACTTACGCATACCTTGTTTGGTCAACCAAAAAGCAAAAACTAGAATCTGTGTGTAAAATCAAGGGCCTCGCCCTCAACCTAAAAACCTCCGAAACGTTAAATTTTGAGCAATTGAAAAAGATGGTCCTCAGTGAAGCTGCTGAAATACTAGAAATTGAAGAAAACAGAATCAGGAGAACAAAGAGACGAGAAGTCGTTACAGTAAGTGAAATTAAAAAGTTTAAAATTACAGGACCCAAGAGAAAATTTAATGATGATCACGATACCCTGCCTTCCGGCTTTAAAAACAAAGAGTTGCTTAACGGAGCTGCCACTCACGCGGGTACTTAGTGCATATACCTCTATTAACTCGTTCTGTTCTGAGACGCGGTACTGTACGGACGTGCCTGTGTCTTACCCTGTATTTCTCTCCTTGTAGAATGCCTGTTGAACATATTACACCCGCTAACCAGGAGGTGTCTCTTTTCCTTTTACACAAGTAGGTTAAATGAAGATACAGAATATGGCATTATATGCTTGAAGTATGAGTTCTTACTTGACGGTTCAATAAATGCACGGGAATGACCTTTGGTGTTTTCGGAGTATATAGTAGATAAGATAACGGAGGACTCCTCATCAATCACCTACAGTGAAGTATTAATAATGCATTGTGATATTTCAAGAGATATATCGTTCATGCCCTTACCTGATTTAACGCCGAAGTTTTTTGATGATTACTTTAAAAAATTATTTTGTAGTGTTACGGAACTGCCTGTTTTTTTAAATCTTGAAGTATCACTCATCCATTTTCCATGACGCTACCATCGATAAAGGTAGCACCTTTCCCTATGGAGCAGCGTTACTCCTGTATATACCACTTGTCACTATTACAGTTACATCATTCTGCTCCAAGACGTGGTACTGATCAGACGTTCTTCTGCGCTCCTTTTGCCTGTACTATTGAGTAAATTGTGACATGGCTGCTAAATACTATACATTCAATAACAAACCAGTATTGGTTCTGTTTGATAATGAAGGAAAGCCATGGTTTAAAGCTAAAGACGTAGCTACTGCTCTAAAACATGTTAATGGCTGGAGTGCAGTTCGGAAACATGTAGATGATAGCGATAAATTAACTGTTGGTAGTTTTTCTGACGCCCAAAAACAGGGCGTTGGGCCTATTGAGAAAACAACGGTTTTCATAAACGAAGCCGGATTATGTTCTTTGATGTTAAAATCAACTACTCCTGAGGCAAGGCTGTTAGTAAGAAGTTTGTTGCCGGAGAAGTTTTACCTTACTTACACAAATATGAAAGATGAAAGTTCACTTTAAATGTAATTTTTCTTTAAAATCACAAGTTCCCACTGTATGTGTGTGTGTGTGTGTGAATGAAGGTCACTGGCGCGGGTGACGAAAAGCCCCGTAAACCTGAATGAAGATCACTGGCGCGGGTGACGAAAAGCCCCGTAAACCTAAATTTGTGATGAAGGGTTTAGTAGATTGAGGGCCTGGCTAACACCCAGGTTACTTCTTGGAACAGTCCGCACGGTGGGACTTGTAAAAAATAAAATAAAATAAAATAAACAATAAAAGGAGGTAGCATTTTGTTATGGAGTGGCTACCACTGTGAGAGGCAATGGTTGGGGCCTCTCACCCCAGAGGTTAGGCCTCCAGGGGAAGCTCTGGGTAACCAAAAAGAACGCGCCGACGCTCCTACGGCCTAGCCTAAAGGCTTACCGTGGTGTGGAAACGTGAGCGTTCAAAATTATTTCACCGGGGTTAGGAGTGTTTAGCCAATAAATTTAAAAAGATTCCCGTTAAGGTGAAATGTAACACATTATAATGTAGCTTCAGCGGATGCAGGAGTAAATGACCGAGAAATTTAAGAGGTTTCGGTCAATTTAAATGTAACCCCCGGTAAAGTAACTTCAGCGGACTCGGAAACGTTCGACCAAGAAATTACATGAACAAAGTACCACACGGTCCCCGGCAAGCAGGTTAATAAACCCGTGGAGTGGGGTTATCAGTTTCTTGCCTGTAGTTTTCTGCTGGTTTTTACAAGCCTCTTCTCTCCTTTAAGTTACTGTAATTAGTATATTGAGGTTTCTAAACAGTATAACTGTCTGACTTGGCTAGATTAGTGTTGTGTTTGTATTCAATTGTTTGATTTGGTAGTTTACAGTAAAGGAATTAAACAAACCCTGACTTCCATGTGTCAGGCGTAGTGTTGTATTTGTATGTGCTGGGTAACAGTAATCTTACTTTCTATTCTTGATCTTTAATGCGGTTTTGGTTAGAGTAGTGTTTTCTACCTTCCTTAGAGTTAACTTTTGGTAACTTGTAGTTCTGATTTGACTTGCGTAGTTTGTGTGTTAGTGTTTTTCTGACTTGCGTAGTGATAGAGGTACCGTGTCACGGAGTGCCCGGGGTCCTAGACGGTGGAGACTCGATGGATCTAGGCTGAAACACTGGCCGCAGGGAAACGTTTGACTTGAAAGTATCTGACCGAAGGATTTAAAACGTTGCAGGCCAAGTACATCAAGGCCCCCGGGGCAGTTTTTAGCGGTATTGGGTACGATTGGTCAAGTTATTACGCCGTCAAAATACACCACGGCCCTGGAAAACAATTAAACGGACTTTGAAATATTTTGACCGGGAAATTTAAATGATGGGAAAATAAAATGTACTCACACAAGTGCAGCTGTTCAATAATCCTCCAGCCACAGGCCTCTGGCAGTTGCAATATATGAGTGGTTGAATCGGTCGGCTGGTAGAATACCCGAGCGGGACTTTAAACTGTTACCGCACGTTTGCCTCGAGAGCTTGAGGGTGCCATCTCTGTCAAACAAGAACAGAATTGTAAACAATCCGTGGTTTAAAGCAAAATAATATATTGCTGGGATTTTAGAATATAAAAATATGGAAACGCTAATAATAGCAGTTTTAGTTACAATGAAAAAAAGAACAATATTTATTAATGAATAATGTATCCGTCTTTTATAATCTCATTTACTTATCGTAATGCATTATTCGCAATACCTCCTTCCTTCCCAACGGTATTATGGACTGTAGTGCTGAATTGTATTTTTTTCTGTGCTAAAATATAATATTGTGTTGAATAAGGTAGGGGGCATTTATTTTTACAATGTTGTCAAGTAATTTATTGTCAGAACAGATTTGTTTAAGAAAAAGTTTAGTTAGGCTAAGCGGAGTGTTCATCATGAAGTGAGCTTGACTGGTTCAGGATGAGCAGAGTTTGTGTGTTGAAGGGAGTTGGTGATTGACCAATCGTCACTCCACAGTAATTCTAACTCTAAAAGTCCACCGTCTTCAGGTTTTTGGCATTATAAAACTTTCCTTATTATGTTTACTTTCAGTTTATTTGGTGAGGTATGTTGTCTTACCTCCCAAGCGATACTGTCCAGCGGAAGCTTAACACTTTTAGAAGTCTCCGACAAAGGTAAATGATTCCCCAGGGGAGGTAGAAACCTCTAACTAATAATATAGATAAATATCTTACCTTAACAGCGTCAATCTCTCCAAGATGGTGTTGTGATGACCCCGCAAGCATCACAGTGTAAAACCAGATTAAACGCTTTAGGATCTGAGAGAGTATCTGGCATGGTATATTTTATACAATGAAACAGTAAACACCCTAAAGTGAAGTAATATAGGCGCTGTGGTCCACTGTAGGTCACTACTGTCTTTCACTGTAGGTTTGGGCTCAATACTTAAAAGCTGATGTTTGTTTGGAGATGCACTACATGTCACCACTCCTCTCGGATTTATTCCGACTTGTATTTTCCTTTGTTCTATTACAGATTAGTTTGTAGTTTTAAAAAAGTTCCCCCTGTGGGAGTATGCCTTACTTAGCCTAGATCATGCTATGTTCCCTGCAATGTCCTTTGGGAAGTTTTCGGGGTATTGTTCAGTCAAATTCAGAATCCATTAAATCTACAGACACGTTTAAAGTAGATGTAGCACGAGTTAACGTACCTGTAGGTAAAGGGAGAGTCCATCCAGAAATGTACGACACCTTTGATGAAGAGTGTAAAGAGGGAATCGAACCCGGGACCTCCGGAACCGTAGTCCAAGGCGCTAACCACTAGACCACCGCGTTCCCCCCGATTATGATGCGAGATTTAAGGTATTTATTAGTACCCCTTCAATTATGTTGATACTTGCCCGCAGTACAGAGGCTAAGTTTTTTGTAAGATGTAAAGGATGTTAACAGGTACATACATACCAAATTTCATTAAAATCGGCCAAGCCGTTCTTGGGATATTGATTTTTAAAATATAGCTCCTTCAATCTTTTGATACTTTCCCGCAGTACAGAGTTTAAGTTTTTTTTAAATAGTAGCGGAGGTTAACAGGTACCTATATACCAAGTTTCATTAGAATCGGCCAAGCCGTTCTCAATATATTAAATTTTAAAGTTTTACACCCTCCATCATCCCCTAAACAACCCTTTCCTACCCTCAAACAAAATTGAAGGTTAGAGGATGTTAACAAGTATCCACATGTCAAGTTTCAATTATATCGTCTCACCCGTTCTTAAGATATTGATTTTTAAAGTATGACTCCTTCAATTATTTTGATACTACCTGCAGTACAGAGTTTAGGTTTTCGTAAATCGTAGCGGAGGTTAACAGGTACATACATGCCAAGTTTCATTAAAATCGGCCAAGCCGTTCTCGAGATATTTAATTTTGAAAATTTGCCCCTTCATTTTTTGAGATGCAACCCGCAACATTTTAGTTAAGACTTTTCATATGGGTAGATACCCCCCTGGAGTGCCTACACTACGTAGTAGGCAGTTTTCCGGGGTCAAAATGACCCTAGGACTTACCGTTTTCGAGATATTAGCGATTTTTAGTTTTTTGCAACGCTTTCTTGCGATATATACATGTAATAGTTTTATATTTTGAGTTGGCGGTACTGTCTGGTATATATACATGTAATGGTTTTATATAATGGTTTGGCTGTACTTGCTTGCGAAATATACATTGCCATAGGTTGGTAACACATCGTAGCGTGACGTAATATATACATATAATAATTTTAGATAGTTTGACATAATATATATATATATATACATATAATAATTTAGGTTTTGTAGGTAGCGTTTAGAGTGGCAACACTGGCTAAGTGAGGTTAGATAGCCACTTACCTTTCTGGTGATGGTATATTATACACTATTATGGTACGTATATATATGATTATACACTGTAGCGTTATATATGGTACATATAATTATGTATGGTACATATAATTAGGTGATGGTATATTATACGCTATTATGGTACATATATGATTATACACTGTAGTATTATATATGGTACATATAATTATGTATGATACATATAATTATGTATGGTACATTAGCTCTGCTAAGTTGGTAACACTTTGGAGGGATGAAAAGTGAGGTTAGGTTTGGCGCCAATTTTTTTTTGGCGCGCAAATTTGGCGGGAACGCCACCATGGGCGCCGCCATCTTGAATCACGTGACCTAATTGGACCAATCAGAAGCCAGATTTTAGGCCCATAAGACCCCATGTTAGGGCCCATCTCTCGGGTTGACTACTGTGAGTCAGTGAGGGCTTTGCCTTTTATAGGTATGGATTAAGAAATTTTTATCTCCAATGGAAATTCGCTGAGTGTGCAGGTTTGCTGCGTTGGGGGTATTTCATATTCGATCAATATGAAAGAAAGAACCTGACCTTAAGACCTTAAGGTCTTCATTTACAAAATAATGAGTAAGTACAATGTTAAGGAATTAATACATTTTCAAACACGATATTACATTTTATCCAACTATAAATTGAAATGTCCCTAAAATGGGGAAATACCTCAAGTGGCAACACTGAGACCCCATCGTCAGCTGTGCCGGACTGAGAGAGGAGATCCGCTGTAACTTTCACTGCCACTTGTACCATATTTGGATATTAATATTTAATTAAAAAGTATTGTCGTTGGAGTATACACATTGGTATAATCTTATATTCTAGTTATTCCGGTTTTACTGTGAGGTAATTAAATATGAAATAATCAATAATTCATATAACTGCTCCTACAATCAAGAACAAGTTAACAGAAGGTTAATGTCTGCTAGCAGCATTGTGGAGCAGTACTCTGTGGACCATAAATAGCAAACATATAGACTAGGTAGGTTCAGCAAGCTAAATTGAATCCTGACTTTATATCAGCACTTTGTATGGGTGGTTCATGTCCCAAGTTTATTGTCTGCAAAACATTATGATAAATACATCATTGCTTGTTCAAATAGATAAATACCAGCTTTTTCAGAGAGATCATAAGGAAACCCGTAAAGCATTAAACAACAAACACGTAAACCCCATAATCTTGTGATTTTACAAAGCAAAATTTAGATTATGTTTAATCATAGTATCTACTGAACATAACCTACAAATATCCAAGACCCAGAATGTTGATTAAGTTTATATTTATATTTGCTATTTTAAGCTTTTCCTCAAGTAATTATAATCACAAAACTTCAATAAAATTTATATTCTTTCTTTATGAAATTTCTAAATCATTAATTTGGAATACTACTCATAAAGTACCGGTAGTGGGAATGTGGATGTGCAGAAAAGTTCAAAAATAAGGAAGTGCATAACTAAACCAATTGTTGGTAAAAATGGAAAATTAAGTGTGGAAGAATATATATTAATATTAAGTCCACTAATAATCTTGCTCAGTGGCGATGTTGAACTTAACCCTGGGCCTAATCAAATAACACTGATTTTCAAATCCTTAATAGTTCCATTAGTATGACTAAATGTCGTAATAGGAAAAGCACTCGCAATAATGTAGAGCCTAAGATATCTGAAATAAACATGACTGATTGTTTGAATACTCTAATGAATGGGCATCATAAAATTATGGATTCAATCAATGAATTTAAGTCATTAAATGAAAAAATATTGGCACAACATAGCTATGAAGGTTCTGATTTATAAACTGACCTGTCAATAATAATGGAACATATCGCTAAGGAATGTTCATTTAACCAACAAAGCCATAGTCAAATAAATACTATTAATGACAACAAACACACAAAGACAAATACTAACAAAAAAAGTTAAGTGTATGAATTATGATAATAGTTTTTCTGAAGATAATAACCTCAATACACTACTAGAACAAAAATGGATAACTGATGATACAATTAAGATGTATTTTAATTTTTTATTATTCTAAATTACAAATTAAGATTTTAATTCTATCCACCCATCTGTAACTGAGATTATCAAACACTTATCTGATTTTAAAGAAATTATTGGCTTAAAAAAAAACATTTTTGGTGTACAAAACCCCCCCCCCCAAAATAACCCTTCGGATGGAGCGATATGGCTGGTTTTCGAAGTTAAAGTCATAAATGTTGCTTTACACGTTTATACCAAATTTCATAAAACTCGGATTATTTTTACGATAGTTTCATGCTCACGGACACACACACACACACACATATGTCTTACTTATTTAATAATTATATATACAGTTTCGAACGAATGGTGTTTTTGGGGTCTGGGGACCTCAAAACGAAAAGTTGTTATGGTCCCGGGCCTAGATCTTATCATGCCGACTACGGTAATAGCTTCTTCCCTATAGGGGAAATTCGCTAAAACCACGAGGTGTGAGGTGTCCTAACTTTTAACCCAGCTGCTCAGTTAAAATGACCTACTGACTGGGTTTAAAGTGACCCTGCTGCTCGGTTGGAGTAACCCATTAACTCGGTTAGAGTAACCCGTTAGCTCACTTAAAGTAACCCAAAAAATTAGTCAAAGTAACCTATCTGCTAGGTTAAAACAACCAATTTGTTAAGTTAAATCAACTAAAAATCTACTCGGTCATTTATGACCTACAGTACTTGGTCAATGATTTTACCTACTTAGTCGGTCATTACTAACCCATAATCACTGACCCATTTCACAAGGTTACTTGTAACCAATCAACTCGGTCGACTTGTAACCAGTGAGCTCGGTTGTTACTAGGTTGTAACAAATGCAACAAATAACAATAATACGAATGCCTTTATTATCCAGCGTTCTTCAAAGTTTACAAGACAACTTTCGCCAAACTTAATCCTAGGAAATGTCAATGATCTTAATTTGCAATTCGTTAAGATGTAGTAATTCTTTATAGAATAATAATATGTTTAAACATGACTAACGAGTTTTGCCAACTTAAAGTGATGGGGTCTTGATTGTTATTACCATGTGGCTCTGTGTTCTGTCCTCGAGTTTCAACATCTCTTCACAACGAATGTTTTAGCATGCCGTTGTAGCATTCTCTTCCATTACAATTTCAACGAAACCTGCAGTGAATTCCTAATGAAAGATTGAATCTTCTTAATTTCCTAAGGATTTGTTGTGTAGTCAGCTCCTAGAAACAGCTTCGCCTTTGTGTAATGAACGATTTTAGCGATTGAGGTATCAAATTAAAAGTTTTTTCCAAGATGTTTTGAAAATAATTGATTTTCCTCTCCGCCCGTCATCAGGCTACACCAACAAGACAAGAGGTTCAACAAGAATACAAACCATAAATCTATAGGGATGAGCCCCATGATGACTTTGGATGAAAAAACGACTTAAAGTTGTTATTAGTTTATGTTCATCGAGTTTATTTTTAAATCCAGTTATTTATTTGATGTATTTACTGTCGTAAAAATAGGACAAAGGCGGAAGCCTATGGACCAGCCGGAAGTGGTGGCCAACAGACCGGAAGGGGATCGAACAAAGGAAATGAGGGTTACACTGCCATCTTGATGTTGTCACCTCTTTTATTTGTTCTTTACGAATACTGTCTTAATGTGTGCTGAAAATTTAAAAAGTAGATTTGTAGTACTGATTTTATGTGTTTTTTTTATAAAAAAAAAAACAAAATTGGTATCCCCAAACACGTTTTATAAATTATTTGATGATTATTTGTGAACATTTGACCCTACATCTTTTGGATGCTATATACGATAAACCACCTTATTTGCATAGTAAGCAGTTTGCATTTCTAACCAAGCAAAGGGTTTTTAAAGCAGACTATGGATAGTTTATTAATAATGTACAATATGTATATGTGATGAAATGTGAATGTAAATATTAATAATATTTATTATATAATACTAGTTGTCCTGTTGCTCGAATCCGAGCAAGTTTGTACCCAACGAAAGTTTACTTCAGTTGTAAACAAACGTAACAATACATCTGATATTAAAACGGATGATAACATCTTAGAATAATGCAGATAACGTACTTTTAATTAACACGTAGTTTATACTTCCGCCGTCAGATAACGTCAATGTTCCGAAAATTCAGCCCTGTACTGTATTTAACTGATGCCCTTTCTTAAAATTCTGAGATGTATTTTCAAATTTATCTAAAAATACCATTAATTTGACACCGCAAACGTTAAAATCCGTCCAGCCGTTATCGAGTTTTGACCGTGAAGAAAAACCCTTAGCGTATTAAAACATAGGATTAGGTCAAATATTGAAATTAACACCTGTTCATTATTTTATTTATACATTTTGAAATATAAAAATGAAATTAATTACCTATAATTATATTCAGTTATGCTAAAAATTATTCAACCACAACAGTATACATAAACGTCTGATGACAAATTAAATATTATTCAGTAAGGACTCAAGTTTTCATTGTACAAGGATAGATCTGAAAAGGTGTGAGATGTGATTATGACGCGGGTATTATCAACACTGATAAGACGTGACGTCATGCTGGAGCCTAGCTGTTATCAGGACCACACGGTGTCAGATCAGGACAGCAGAAACTTACAGCAACCACACGGTGTCAGGTTAAACTCAACTTTACCAGCGCTTTGTTATATGTACGTTTCTCTTCTTGTAAGAAGATATTTGTCCTGTTAATAAGTAATTCACATGTTTAATAACATTAACATAAATATCAGTGGCATACACGGTGGTGTAAACTGTTCAGTTATTGGAGATTTCAACAAATTTAAAATAAACGAGGCCGTGGCGTGATTGGTAATGACGTCATCAGTTGTTTCTCCGTCAGCGTTTCCGCCGGAAGCCACCTCATTACGGTTACTTCCGCCCTGCCTCAGTGGTGGACCGAATGGTAACATTTTAGTATCGATAAGAATCGATTTTGATACATCGCATCATCGGTTATCGGTAGAAGAGTGATGGTCAGTTGCACACTCCGAAAGGACGTTTAAATCTTACCGGTCACAACGAAAGTATCAGGGAAAGTTAAGAGATAACAAGGGGTTGAACATTAAATATTTTCTTATTCAATGTGTATTCTGGTAAAACATTTTGTCCAAAGGAATATACAGACATAGGCATATATATATATATATATATATATATATATATATATATATATATATATATATATATATATATATATATAAAGACAAACTCTACCAGCAACTTGAGAGAAAACCATACGTCTAACATCCATGAACCATGTACTTGAATAAAAGGTCTCGGTGAGAAAATTGGAGTGAAGATTTTTTTATACAATAATTTCATAAATTAAAGAAAAGTGTCAAATTAACTGGACTTTGATCAGCTATCCTATACTCTAATATGAATAAGGTTTGCTTGCTTACTTGCTTGCTTGCTTGCGACACTGGTCTCAAAAACGGCTCCAACGATTTCCTCCAAACGTTCGAAATAACTAATTTCTGGAATAAAAATAAGTTCTAGACAGGCCTCATCCCCAGGAAAAATCAAATAATGTAAAAAAACTAATGTGAAAATTAAAAAAAATTACCATTGGGCTTATGGAGTTTCAAATCAAAACAAAAGAATTGTAACAGCTGTTCATAATCAACCAGGGAACTGTCAAAGTAATACCCATGTTGTATATGATTATTAACATGTGGTTTCCTGGGAGCAGAAATTAAAAGATTTGAGTGAATATTACATATATAGAGTAGTAAAGTAAATCAAAGGGACATTGAGCTATAAATAACAACTGGAGTGACCTTAAAAAGAAGAAAAGAGGCAAATGAGTTATACAAATCTGATTATCAAGAGGGGAAGTGGTGAAATATTACTCCAAGTCATCTAAACAAACTGTCTGGCCTTCCCCCGAGCAAAGCTCGGCCCCCAGGTACAATTGTATGATATGACTAAATAATTAAATCAGCTGATCAAGCTAAACAGTGGGGCGAAGCTAGTGAATGTAATTTATACAAACTTATAAGTGGAGCCTTATTTAATTATTTTATATTGTAACTTTTGTTTCCTAATAATTCGTCATTTATTATATTACTTTTACATATTAAACGTTGCATTTTACATTGAATTTTACTCCATAATCAACCTTTTAATACTTAATGTTTGTTAAAAATCGAAAGTATTTTTTCATGGGAATAACAATTTTCTTTTCTTCCTAATAAACACACAAAAAGCAATATAAAAATATTTCTGTAAATTTTACAATTACATATTTGTTTTCGTTATAAATTGTAATAAAGGTTGCACAGCCTTCTTTACTAAGACTCAGTTCGTAAAGAAATAAAAAAGATTTCAACATCAAGATGGCAGTGAAGCCCTCATTTCCTTTGTTCCGAGTAGTTCCGGGCTGCTGGTCACCACTTCCGGTAAATCTACAGACTTTCGCCTTTTTCTTGGGTTTATGTCTTTAATTTCTGTAAATACAAACGATTTATTAGCATGGTACTTACGGAATGTCTTAAATAAATGGCCTATAATACTTCCAAACATGTACGCTCTTGCACCGTACTCACTTACAAGACGGTAAATATGTGTAAAAGTCTCCCATTGGGGCTGATGGTGGTCGGTGACCAGCCGGAGCGATTGCCTCCCATCTTGCAAATATATACCGTCTTGTAAGTGTAAGTTTGCATATTTTGAAGTGTTGTTATACGTGTTTAATTACATCCCGTGGTTTAAATACATATTTGAATACAAAAATAAACATATACAAACTTAACTGGCACTTTCTTTGTGTACATTTTTAAGTATCATATCAACAAAACATTTAACCATTGTTTAACAGAATAAGGGTAACGGAAGTTTAAAAAAAATATCGTAAATAAATAAATTATTTTTTGCTGAAAAAATAGATCAAAGCAAAAAAATAAATGTATTGTATATCCTTTTAACATAAAGTAATTCTGCAAATGCCGCCCCAACAGGCTAGACCCAATTACTGGGGAGGAAAAATAATTTGAAAAAGATACAGCTAGTATCGCCATTGACTGGAGAAATTAAGTTATTTTTAAACTACTAGCTGGCCCGACAGGTTTTCCTGTCCTAATGTCATTGAATTTGTTTTGTCAAAGTCTCGATCATTTTCAAGATGAGCTCTTTCGCTTCGCTCACTCGCCTACTTTTATCTAGTACTAACTTCGGCATCGAAAAAAATTTTGAGTTGCCATTAAAGTAGATTTGTTATTTCCATAATGCACATATATTTATGCCTTTCAAGTATGTTTAGATATAATCCTTGTTAACAGCTGTTTTGTGTAACAAACTAAACTTTGATGAAATCAATGGGAACTTTAAAGACCAGTGGGTCAGAGCCCTGAGGTCGGTAAATAAAAACCTTGTCCTGACATTAACGATCACAACAAAAAAAGTATTATTCAATTTGGTGCACTCGTTCTCATGTTATGGCGTGACCAAGGGAAATATGGATTAATTTATTTACGTATTAAGATTAAAAAAAAAAAACTAAATAAATAAAATATAAAACTAAATAAATTATACTAAAAGACAGTTGAATAAGTTTCAAATTGTTTAAGTTTATTTCAAACATAACATTATTCTTGACATAAATGTCATTATTAGTTATTGATAAATACAAAGTAATTCTAAAACAGGCTGAATTAACTGCTAGTTATTTGTTTTAGTTCTATAATATGCGATCCATCGTACTAATGATTATGTTTTATCAAATTGAAAGATTCAAATGTTGGGAGGAACCTCTTCTTACTTATTCGGCATCTTTTTTGGAAGTCGTCGTTCTTAAATGTTGAAATACGTATGGAATGAACAATTTATTTTTGTACAACCTGTTAATTTAACTTCTTAATAGCGTAAGATTTACATTTCTGAAAAGTATATAACTAGTAACACAGGAGTGTGGGCAGCAATAGTTATTTGCAATACAAACATGCTCCGGGGGTGACAGGGGTGTCATACTTCACTGATGAAACTAAATTGACTGCCAGTGTAACAGAAGAAGTTTCAAAACAATGAAGTGTAGTGAGGTGCAAAAGGTGGGAGGCGTAGTAGAGAGTGAGGGAGAGAGATAGATAGTGAGAGAGAGAGTGTGAGAGTGAGAGAGTGAGAGAGAGATAGAGAGAGAGAGTGTGAGAGAGAGAGAGAGAGTGAGAGTGAGAGAGTGAGAGTGAGAGAGTGTGAGAGAGAGAGTGTGTGTGTGAGAGAGAGAGAGAGATTAGCGGGGGGAGGGAGGGGATCGAATCAATGGGTTGTTTAAACGTTAATGAAACTCGTAATCCATCACTTCACAATTTTTATTACCGGTTAGCATTTATCGGGAAATCCTTGTGGTGTTATTTTTTCCAAGCAATTATTTTGCACATTAAAAACACAAATATGTTTTATTTGTACGCTGTTATATTGAGTAGGATTTTTACGAAACTCGTTGTTCATCATTGTCAAGTGTAATAAGAATACAGAGAAGTTTCTATAAGCAGTTTACAAAATATTATCCATCTGGCCACAACAATTAACTTTAGCAAAAATAATATCATCGGGAGATTGCTATGCGTTATTTTTATTTACATATTTTTTACATCATTGTCAACCTACCATAAAACCATAAACCTACCATAAAACCTACTAGAGTATTTATGTTATGATATGTTATACGTCATAACATGTGACGTATGTTATGTAAGTAGATTTCATTTTACTTATGGTTATGTTTTTTAGTTACAACAAGTCCTGTCTTAATTAAAAGTCGTATCTTAAAGTACAATAACTTAGCTACACAATATCGAGAGAGAGAGAGAGAGAGAGAGATTTAAGGGTAGCGGGGAGGGAGTGGACCAAATAAACGTGGTGTTTGAACGGATAATGGGAACCTTGATACACCATCAACCTTATTTTTGTTTGTCTTTCATTCTTCGTTTACCGATATTTTAGTCAATTTATATTCTGGAAACCTCCAATTGGCTGTGATTTTAAAATGTTATTCAAAAAACTATTGCCGACATATTTTTTCCTGAGTAAGAAAAATAAACCTTTTTGACCATTCTTCAAACAGTGATGGAAAATGTTCGCAATAATCTCTTAAATAACTTAAACTCATCACCAACGACTTGTAAACCAAGGATGCCATTAATGACCAATTGAGCACATTGAGTAACATCTGAAAATTGTAAAAACCTTATACTGGAACTGCTACGGTTTCCAGTTGTGTCACACTATTTAGATTAAATTATGTCTTTGTACTTAAGATGAGATTATAAAACCAAGTTTTCCTAAATCCTTTGGTGTTTGGAACATATGTAAAAAGTTTATTATGTATACAGTCGCTCTCTAGTAACGTGTAGAGGCCAATCCCGTAACGAATGTAATGTAAATCTATGGTATCGTCTGATCGTCGGCCATCGGTGTGAAGCTATGAGGGACTAGCCGTAACACTCGGAAGGTTTGTCCTCAACCTGTCGCAACGTGGAACCTCGACAGTGATACTTTCTGAATACACATAACTGGAACGTGGGATTTTGATTTTAACCTACAAACACCGGTATCAACCACTAACCCTAATCTTTATTGCAAAGGAAATTAACTTTAAAGAATTGACCGCCAACTGGATTACAACCTGACCCCCCATGGTCTAGCATGCTTAAAATGTTAATGGTTATGTTTTGATCCATTATGATTAATTGAGCTGACTCGCTAGCCAGCTAGTCAACCAGGACAGGGAAGTGATACCCCACCACGATTATTCCTTACTGCATCATCGGGTAACGATGTGATTCTATCATAGCTAATAGTTAGTTGTGATGTTACGATTCAGGTATGGCTTCTGAGTTGGCTGTCCCAATAAGCTGTGCATGATCAGTGTAGGGGGTGATTTCTAACCCTTTGTTTAATAGCTGGCCACCAAGTCTTCTCCTTGCAGTAGTTGACCATTGTGATGTACCTCATTTACAATTGCGGTTGATCAACAGGAAAATGTAATTACGATTTTGTACAGTGGTGATTTAATTTTATGGAAAATTTTTGATCTATTATGTTTGGGTAATTTCACACTTTATTTCATTTATTAGCGAATTTCCCCTATAGGGAAGAAGCTATTACCGTAGGTCTCATGGTAAGACTTAAGCCCGAGACCATGATAACTTTTCATTTTGAGGTCCCCAGATGCCAAAAACACCATTCGTTCAAATTTTTATATATGTATATATATATATATATATATATATATATATTTATTTATATGTGTCCATAAGCACGATAACTCTCGTAAAAAAGGTCCGATCTTAATGAAATTTGGTACAAATGTGTAAAGTACCATTTATTTGAACGAGTTCGAAAAACAGATGAATCGCACCATCCGAAGGGGTTTTTTTGGGGGGTTTTGTACCCCAAAAATGTGTTTTTAGGGTTTTCACATGTAATTTTAATTTAAATTAAATTTTAATTTATACCATTGAATTCAGCTTAAAAAAACAAACAATTTGGTATTTTGATCATTGCTCTACGTCAATTGGTTACCGAGATATTGAAAGTGCTAAACACAGTATGTTGTCTAATGTTATTCTTATGGAGAAAAAGAAAAATTGTATATCTCGCTTATTTATGAACATAAACTGACGAAATTTGGTATATGGCTTGATCTGGTTGTGGTTTATTGTTGTTTGCACAAAAAAACAATTTTTTGCCAATGTTTCCTGTAGCAGCAAACCTAGGTACTTGGTCCCCATTTATTCTTATGGAAAATACTTAAAATGTTGTATATCGCTTATTTATGAATGTATATGGATGAAACTTGGTATGTGACTTCACTAAGATGAGTTCTATTGATATTTGCATAAAAACCCATTATTTTGTGTGCCTTGTTGCAGTAAACCTGCGTACTCATCCCCAATGTTATTCTTATAGAGAATAATTAATATTTTAAATATTGCTTGTTTGTGAATACATTTCTTATGAATCCTGTTAAGTGTTTTAATGTGTTATGTTATATATTCATTGGAAATTCGCTGAGTATGCAGGTTTGCTGCGACGGGGGTATTCTTTTCGCTACCGCCAGATTGGCCATTATAAAGAATCTTAATATTTTTAAACATAACATCCGGAGTTGCTTTAGTCATAGAAAACCATAAAACACTACATAAGGCTGACTGTTACGTTAATGACAGGTGCGTATAAAGCGGTTAGTTCGGTCTCCGACCGCTTTGAGAGCTAGTGTTGCTAGATTACCCAGAGGGGGAGCATTCCGGTGTCCTTCCAGACTTCCACACTTACCAATCACTTCCCCTCTCGGCGACCCGACCAATGGTGCCACTGGAGAGCAACCGTTCTCCTATTCCACTCAGTTTTCTGTGCTTTAGGTGAACATGTCGACCCTCTGCTCTGTCAGGGCGGTCGTCACCCGGAACCGGAAACTCGTAATAAGACTGTTATTTCCTGTTCCAGCCGGGGAGACCGAGTACCACTGCACCAACATCGACTACTTCCCCAGAGAGGAGTACAGTCCGGACCCCAACGACTCCACTATGGCTATACCATGTGAGTTCAGTTCATTTTTTCCACCTATAATACATGAATTTTGCAAAAATATCAGTTTTATTAATAAATATTAAGACGACAATAGGAAAGATTTAACAAAAATAAATAGAAAGTATGACATTCAAGAGAACTACTCAGAAATGTAATATAAACATTTTTCTGTGTGTGCATTAAATGCATGCAACATTAAAATGCAACAAAAATGTACTAGTGTACACTAAACGTTCAGGTTTACTTCTGTGGCAATCATCCGTGCACTGCATGGGATAACGCTCCAGTGCCCCTGTTGCTGGGGTAGAATGGAGACAGCAGGTATGCCACGAACAACCGCAGATCTCCCCTTCTCAACAGGGTCTAAGTTGAAACTCTCTGAAGATTTTAGGTATTGAGTCGTGAAGATTTGTTTGAGTTTTTAAAATTTGTTAAGATTATGAAACAAAGAACAATGCTTCTTTCTTTGGGATCCAACCCTCAAAATATTTCTAAATATTGTTCACTATCGATCCGGGAATCTCTATCCCTCCTCCCCTTTTAGCGAATTTCCCCTATAGGGAAGAAGCTATTACCGTAGGTCTCATGGTAAAACTTAAGCCCGAGACCATGATAACTTTTAATTTTGAGGTCCCCAGATGCCAAAAACACCATTCGTTCAAATTTATATATATATATATGTGCGTGTGTGTGTGTGTCCGTAAGCACGATAACTCTCGTAAAAACGATCCAATCTTAATGAAATTCGGTTCAAATGTGTAAAGTACCATTTATTTGAACGAGTTCGAAAACCACATGAATTGCACCATCCGTTTTTGGGGGGTTTTGTACCCAAAAAATGTGTTTTTTTGGGATTTTCACATGTAATTTTTATTTAAATCTAGTTTTAATTTTTACCAATGAATTCAACTTAACAACAAAAAAATAATTTAGTATTTTGATCATTGCTCTACGTCGATTGGTTACCGAGATATTGAAAGTGCTAAACACAGTACGTTGTCTAATGTTATTCTTATGGAGAAAAAGAAAAATTGTATATCTCGCTTATTTATGAACATAAACTGATCTAGTTGTGGTTTATTGTTGTTTGCACAAAAATATATGTTTCGCCTATGTTTCCCGTAGCAGCAAACCTAGGTACTCAGTCCCCATGTTATTCTTATGGAAAATAATTAAAATGTTATGCGGCTTATTTATGAATGTATATGGATGAAACTTGATATGTGACTTCACTAAGATGATTTCTATCGATATTTGTATAAAAATCCAATATTTTGTGTGGTTTGTTGCAGCAAACCTGCGTACTCATCCCCAATGTTATTATTATGGAGATTAATTAATATTTTAAATATCGTTTGTTTGTGAATATATTTATTATGAATAATGAAGTGTTTTAATGTGTTATGCAATATATTCATTGGAAATTCGCTGAGTATGCAGGTTTGCTGCAACGGGGGTATTTTATAGTTGTTTGAAACCAAACTTCTCTTTACATGTATGTAATAACAGTAAAAAGAAGTTTTTTTTAAAACTACTGGACTGTCACTGTACACGATGTGACGTTTCATATTTGGACAGGACAGCGAATAATTTTTCTAAATGTAATTTGGATTTGACTATCACACATTATCCTATTTAATAATTCCTTGAGTTGTAAAATACGTGTTGTTACAATTAAACGGGATCAAATGAATGACGTCTCACAACACTAAAATGTAGTGCATGTTTGATGTGGTGTGAGACGTAGGTTATTTTATCCTGATTGTTAGCGAATTTCCCCTATAGGGAAGAAGCTATTACCGTAGTCGGCATGGTAAGACCTAGGCCCGGGACCATGATAACTTTTCGTTTTGAGGTCCCCAGACCCCAAAAACACCATTCGTTCGAAACTGTATATATATATATATATATATATATATATATATATATATATATATATATATGTGTGTGTCCGTGAGCACGATAACTCTCGTACAAATTATCCGATTTTGATGAAATTTGGTATAAACGTGTAAAGCAACATTTATGACTTTAAGTTCGAAAACCAGCCAGATCGCTCTATCCGAAGGGGTATTTTGGGGGGGGGTTTTGTACCTTAAAAATGGGTTTTTCGAATTTTTTACATATAATTTTGGAATAGTCAAATTTTAGATTTTTCCATTGGATTCAGCTTAAAAAAACACAATTTGGTATTTTGATCATTTCTCTACGTCAATTGGTTACCGAGATATTGAAAGTGCTAAACACAGTACGTTGTCTAATGTTATTCTTATGGAGGAAAATACAAATTTTATATCTCGCTTATTTATGAACGTATACTGACGAAACTTGGTATACGGCTTCATCTGGTTGTGGACCATTGATATTTGCTCAAAAAAATTTTGTCCCAAAGGCTCCCGTAGCAGCAAACCTGCGTACTCAGCCCAATGTTATTCTTATGGAGAATAAGTAACGTGTTATCTGCCTTCATTATGAACATAAATTAATGAAATTTGGTATGTGGCTTTACCTACATGAGTTATATTGATATTTGTATAAAACCCCATTTTTTGTGTTCCTTGCTTCAGCAAACCTGCATACTCAGCCGCCATGTTATTCTTATGGAGAATAATTAAAATGTCATATATCGTTTATTTATGAATGTATATTGATGACACTTGGTATGTGGCTTTATGTGCTATTAAGATACATATTATATATGCATTGGAAATTCGCTGAGTACGCAGGTTTGCTGCTACGGGGTATTTTATTTTTATGATAGTTAATTCCAGAAACTTTAAAAACTAATCCGTTGCAAAGTGTGAAACATAAACAAGATCAGTTTTCCAAATTTTCATAAATTTAAAGCTCTTTTAGTAGTAATGAACATTTGATATACATAAACATAAATGGTACACGTGATTTCGTTAAGATAAAGAACCTGGGAGCCGAGCTTTGCTCGGGGAAAGGCCAGTCATTTCACCACCCTGGCCCCTACTAATAATCAGATTTGTATAACTCAGTTGCCTCTTTTCTACATTTTTAAGGTCACTCCAGTTGTTGTTTATAGCTTAATATTCCTTTGATTTATTTTAATACTTTATATATGTAATCTTCACTCAAATCTTTTAATCTGTGCTCTCAGGAAACCACATGTTAGTAATCATAAACAACATGAGTATTTCTTTGTCAGTTCCCTGGTTGATTATGAACAGCTGTTACAATTCTTTTGTTTTGATTTGACACTCCATAAGCCCAATGTTAATTTTGTTAACTTTTCATTTTAGTTTTTCACATTATTTGATTTTTGCTGGGGATGAGGCCTGTCTAGAAATTATTTTTATCTCAGAATTAGTTATTTCGAACATTTGAAGGAAATCGTTGGAGCCGTTTTTGAGATCAGTGTCACAAGAAATCAAGCAAGCATACAAGCAAACCTTACTCATATTAGAGTGTAGGATTTAATAAACAGTGTGGACAACTTTTAATTTGAATGTATTAAGAAAATACTTTAATCAAGAATGGTTCGGTTTACGAAAAAACTATACACATTACAGCCTGATTATGTTGGGGAATCAGGGCCGCTTTCCCCAACTCAAGTTTAAACTAAACCTGAGATTATTTTGAACTTGGGATTAAGGCACGATTCGCTTTCCCCGACATTTCACCTAGCCAGTGTAGTTTAACCCACAACATATCAAGCTGGCCACATGTTTCACACGATTTGTTTTGTTTGTTCTGTTCTAGTTAAACTGAAAACAAACATTACTCCAAAGTATTTCAGGTTATGTTAGCATAGAATAAAATCGTTTAATAGGATCCTCTCTATAGGTTTAAACATAAACCAAGTTTAAATTGCCCATAACACACTGGGAAAGCGGAATTTCTCATAAACTTAAGTTTAAACTCAAGTTTAAGTTAAACTATACTTGAGGAAAGCGACCCTCATTCGTAGAGTAATTTAAACCCAGCTGGTATTGTGATCGATACAAGGGAAACAGAGCGCCGTAGGGGATGAAATCTCCCTTATTTACTGAACGTTTGATCTCGACCCCGATCAACCCCTAAGAGGTTTCCATAGTCAGTTTTCATTACCCACCCTTACCCCAGGGTTGGTTTACCCCGCACCCCACTGCAGGTTTGGTTATGAATGGCTATAAAATCAAAATTGTTACAATTATATAGGTAGTGAGCAGAGGTTTATATTTTCTGGGAAAACTATAATGCAATGTCAGTGAAGATGACTTAATACAAGTTTATTACGCTTGTATTTCCCATCTTCGTCCCAAATTATTGCACACTACTATGGGGTTATTTAAAAAATAATGAAATAATATACAAAACACAAAGAGGTATGAGTAAATTATCTGTGGATCTGTGGACCATCGAGAGCTCCCTGCAAGCTGCTCTCCGTCTTGTTAAAGTTTATCTCACTGACATCCCTTTGAATGTGTCAATGTTTATGAAAAGAATAAACTAATGTTGTAATAAGCTAATGAGCGAAACTGTTCTGTTTTAAATTTTTGTTTGTGTGTTATTTGAAAGCCTTTTTTGTCTTAATGTATAGTATTACATGTCATTCATTCATCATTTAGTAATAAACTTTCTTATTATGTGTTATTTTATATTTAAGTTTCCATATAAATGTGTTAATTAATTAATGCCCCTAAATGTGTTATTTGTGTTAATTGTCCTATGTCCATGCCTAATAATAATCATCATTTATCATCACTCCTCAGAAAACATTCCCCTCTATATATTTAATGTTTATTTATCTGTGCAATTGTATAATAATATGTATTACATTAATTTAATCATCAATAATTATTCATAGCCTATCCCCATATAATAGCCTACTCACTTAATTTAATATGTTTGTTAATAATAATATTTTAGATATAAGTTATGTGAGAGGATTGCAATAAAATTAAAATTTAATATAATATACTTTTCAAAAATAGTCCTTAAGGAATCTAAATTACAGTGACCAGTGTTAACAATTGTGTAAACATGTGCTTCTCAACAATGGACCATGCTTCCAGACCTCATCTCTACTAGATCTTTCTTCTTGCTCCAGATGCCATAGTGTTAAGACCTAGAATCTGTGAAGGACACAGTTCCTATTTTAAATTTCCCAGTATGGCCTAAGTTTTGCATCGCTTAGTGCTCAGTTTATTAGGGACTTACTGCTCAATTAATACCATCTTTAAATTCACTCCTTTTTATTTGATTTCCCCCAAAAACTGGTATTTGAGCGAAGAACATTTGTAAGCAGATTGGTAAACTCCTTCCATTGTATTCTATTTAGGGACTGGAAAGAATACAGACATTTAAATAGAACAAGCCTAATGTTCTGAAAGTTAAAGTAACCTCAAGAGAGTATTTTTTTATATTGAACTATCTTTCCAAATTTAATTTTGAGTATATTAACCATTCATAAAGTCAGTGAAACCATTGGACTCTCCTTTTGGACAACAACCAAAATTTCCATTGTTGTAACTTTTCAACACATCAGCTTAATTGGACTTAATATTCTTTCAAATATCATCCCAACGTTATTCAAGTCAGCACGATACTTCCCCCCTGAGAAAAAGAGCCCTCATTTGTAAAGAAACCCCATTTAGAACCCAAAATATGAACATTTAGTTTTAGGCCTACAAGTATATTTGTCATTTACCTTCTAGGCTAGGCCACACATTGTAACTGTTTCCCCTGAGTTGTATATTATTGTAAATCCCCTTAATTGAGAACCTTTTGAAACATAATTGTACTAATAGATAAATAAATATTGTATTGTTCCTCTGTAACTTTGTATTTTATTCAAATAGTTAAAGAAATCTTAGAAAGTGTACACCTACCTTTTGTTGACATCCAGAGTAAATACAAAACACATTCTACTCACTACAATAAAGTAAAGGAAGACCACAAGTATAAGTATATTTATTATCAAGTCAAAGAAGATCATTTGTGAGCTATATTTAAATAGCCTAGGGAATTTTGTAAGTAATAACACTGATTTTTGTAAAGAGAAGCTAGGCTTAGCACATGGCAGCCATTGCCCTCAGATCCCGATAGCGTCCCCTTTTATATCCACTTCCCCTGAGCACATCCGAGCAAACAATTAGTTAAAAGTTATCAATTTAGAATTATAATTAAATAAGTAGCAATTAGAAGATCAAATAAGAATTTGGCGACCAACGTATAGGCTAAACAAATAAGAAATTGGCGACCCAACGTACTGGCTTGAATAACAGTTGATAAACATTGCAATCCTCAACTAGAGTAAGCCTAGAATAAGACCATATTTAATATTAAGTTCCCGTAATTGTTTCCCTCCCCACCAATAATAACAGTGTATAAAGGTACCGCATATTTAACTATCTCGCATATTATAATAAAACGAACACACGATGGCCGAAAACAAATACAATCTACGGAAAACACGAAACTACCCCGCAGCAGACGCCGATTCGAGCGACGATGAAATCAGCAGCCGCCATGTTTCGCAGAACGAGGACGAAACTCCCAAAAGCAAAGACGGCCAAATTTACACTGACCCCATCAGCCAATCAGAGAACGTCGATTTCGTAACCTCTACGCGAGATTTCTCTCCCAGCCTGCCCTTAGACGCTAACTCTGCTTTCTCAACACCAAAACGAAATATCGCCAGCCGACAAACCCGAACGCTGATGGACACACCCGAAGGTTCCCGAACTGGATTCATTGATCAGAATGAACGAGGACGTATCGCTAGCTCATTGAACAAGTCGACGCTGATTCATTCATCGCGCCCCCTGACTGATGCACACACAGACGACGCAACTAGCAGATTAAACGTTACAAACCCGACTACACCGACACCTGTAATCGATATAAATATGCTAGTCACCCTTATGACTAATTTGGGAAACAAATTTGAACAAACCGATTTGAATCGATTTGAATACGAAAATTGAACAGACCAGCGCTAAAATCGAACAGAATAATGCTGAATTAAAATTTGAATTAAAATCCGAAATACAAGGAACTAAATCTGAAATTCAAACAATTAATGCAAATTTCCATCAACAAATTCATCAGACGAAAGCCGAATTAACCAAAATCATTAACGAAAATACCAACGAAACTCAGCAGTAAATACAAGCCTGTCGAAACGCTTTCGAATCCCAGATACAAGAAACAAGAGAAAACCAAATCGAAATTCGATCAGAGATTAATGCCATCAAAATGACCCAAAATGCCCAATCTGAAGAAACTGCAAAATTAACTGACAAATTGATACTTAGAATTGAAAATTCACAAACTCAAATGAGACAATTCGTGCTGGACAGTATCTCACAACAACAAACCGCTGCCGAATTTGAAAATAAACAATATCAGGAAAATATTATATCTACCGTCAAAACCCATCTGGAAGAGCATAAGCAAAATTTTGATCTAAAAATAGAAGAATTAACTGTCAAAACGCAACTGGATAATGAACGGAACTCAAAAGCAAACCTAACGGCACTGAAAAATGGAGTTATCCCCAAAATTACATTGCAAACAAAACTAATTGAGGCACAACAAATTGAAATCCAAACCTTGAATCAAAATTTAAACAAATGTGAAACTGAAGTAACCAATCTGAAGCAAGCAAATCAATTAAACGGAATGGCCGGACAAATCAAAGTAATATGCAGTGGAAGCGAAGCCAATGATCGTCTAATGCCGAAATTTAATGGACGGAGCGGCAATCCAAATGAATATTTATACAAATTGAGAAGGTAATACGAACGAGGAATCGAAAGGAATCAATGTTGCGACTCAACTGAGTACCTGAAAGACCTGCTTGAGACATCATTCGAAGGACCAGCATCACGATGGCTACAGCTGATAAAAAGTGAAATTATTGATTGGGAACATTTTGCCAGAGAATTCGAACTCAAATACTGGAGCCAGGCAGTCCAACGAGGAATTAAAGCAAAAATCGAGTCGGAGAAGTATAGAGCCAACGGAACGTTAAGCCGAACGGAGTACTTGACAGAAAGAGTATTGTTATTACAATCGATGACACCCAGCCTAAGTGAAGAGGAGATAGTGACTCTTATGGCGGAGCGATTTGACGCAATAATCCAAGACAGCATAAGCGTACAGAACATCACTACGATCCGAGCGATGGAAAGACTACTGCAGAAAGAAGACATAAAAGATGGACCTAAGAAAGCCAGGAACCACAACAACCAACAAAGCAACCGACCAGCCAGTCCAACCACTTCGAACCAACAGAATTACAACGATCGATATGCTAACCAACGGGCCTATCAACCAAAAATGAACAATTACCATAGTTACCAGCAAAACAAATACCCTTCAAACAACTCCTCGTATCGAAATCAACAAAATTACAGGAATAATGGTAACAACAACCAGCAATACCATCGAAGTCATCATGACAACAAGCCGTATCAACGTGAGCAATATCATCCCAGAAACTATGAACAAAACTACAAAAATGATCGTCAACACCCTACCAACGAACAGAATCAACTCTGCGCCATATTTAGACAGAATCCCAATCCACTTAATGCTCCAACTGTATCTCCAATTAGCTCTCATTCAAGTAACAACAACACTGCTAGTCCCCGTTCCTCACCGTCTCAAACGAGACAGGGAAACGACTCGGCGCTGTAGACCACGGCCGAGAAAGGGTTATGTTGTCATGCGATTACCCATTAAATACAGCGCCTACTTACACTATCCTCGGTCAAACTATCAATCACTCTATAAATCTTATGCAGTCCAACAACATAATATGTGATAAAAATTTCCTTTTAGAAGATGAGTACGAAAATGATGTCAATTTAAATTATACACAAATTAACTGTCCAGAAATCAATATGACATTAAACAATATCAGCACTAATGCCTTAATTGATTCCGGTTCTTCTGTAACTTGTATAGCCGAAGCTTGGTTCAACGAAAATAAAATGAAGCTACAGCCATTTGAAGAATTACCAGTAAATAACACCATTATCAAAACAGCTGTTGGAGAAAAGTCTAAACGTGTTTCCCGCACAATGTATGTTCCCACCACCATTGATAAACATACGATGCTAATTGAATATTTGATAGTGCCACATTTAATAAAACCCATAATTCTCGGAGTCGATGTTCTATCTGCCCTCAAAATGGATTTAAATTTCAACACAAACGAAATAAATATGAAAATCAATAATGATAATATTACTATGAAGTTTAATATGTGTCATCATGAAGGACAGTTATGTCAAATAATAATTAATAATAGCCATAGGCCAAATAATAATATGAATAATAATTTTGATAATATGATGTACGATGAGTACAATGATGATTTAATATATGATAAATATGATAGCACAGCATACAACTTCAACGAATTACAAACAAATCCAATAAACGACAGCACATTGACACAAGAAGAAATTAATACATCTTTAGCATCAAATGATTATATCAAGAAAGAAGAACAAACAATTTTAAGTCAGTTATTAAATAAGTATAAACATGTTTTCTCCGAACAACCAGGCATATGCAACAAATATTCTCATGAGTTACGAGTAGATAATCCACAACATTTTAAAAGCACCACTTATCCTGTACCACAACAATATCAAGATGCTGTACAACAAGAGATCGACAGAATGGAATCCTTAGGTGTGATTGAGAGGAGTAAAAGCACTTTTATCAACCCGATAATTCCAGTCATTAAGAAGACGGGAGAAATACGACTATGCCTTGACGCCCGAAAAGCAAACGAAATTATAATACCTGATTTTGAATGTAACAGAAGTGTAAATGAGATCCTTGGAAAATGCAAAAATGCAAAATTTATAAGTAGTATCGACCTGACCGCATCATATTGGCAAATACCATTAACAGAAAATTCCAAACAATATACGGCATTCCAATTCAGAGGTAAAATATACCAGTACACTGTGACACCATTTGGTATCTCTACATCACAAGCTGCTTTAGTTCGAGCGCTAGACAATGTATTCGATTCTGAAGCTGAGAATTTTACTGCAATCTACGTTGACGACATCTGTATAATTTCACCCGATTTCGAGTCTCACACGAAACATCTAGAGTACATATTCAGCAAATTAGAAGAAGCCAACATGACCATTCGATTTAATAAATCAAAGTTTTGCCAAAATTCTGTACCATTTCTGGGATACACCTTAACTAACGATGGACTCCACATGGACCAGAGCAAAGTAGAACCAATACTAAGTTTCCCTACACCAAAAAACAGAACTCAACTTAAAGCTTTCCTGGGAAGCATAAATTATTATAATAAATTCATAGATAAATTCTCTGCAACCACACAACCATTAATGCGATTAACTTCAAAGAAGAACAAATTTATCTGGACTAAAGAAGATGATGTCACCTTTATGAAGATTAAACAACTATTTCTGGAAACCAACGTCTTAAAACACCCAGACCCATCTAAAGAATTCTTCTTACAAACTGACGCTTCTGACTATGCTATAGGCGGACATTTGTATCAATTACGAGAAAATGGTGAGAAAGCTGCCATAATGTTTATGTCGAGAACGTTACAACCAGTCGAACAAAGATACACCACCACTGAAAAGGAACTCCTTGCCATCATTTATTGTCTACAAAAGTCTCGATACATTGTCCTGGGAACGAAATTAACCATAATAACAGATAACCACGCACTTACTTTCTTAAAAACGTGCCGATTATTGAATAATCGCTTGGCAAGATGGATACTCACCATACAGGAATATAACTTCAAAATTGTCCACTGTAAAGGTACAGATAACATCACTGCAGACACGCTAAGTCGCACCTCCATCGATCAATCCGCTATTTCATACAACAATCCAAGAGAATTAACTATCCATTACATTGAGAATATCCCCGATCAAAATCTGAAGAGCGCATTAAGAAACTTACCCCAACTCCAGCGAGAAGACACCAAACTCCAACCCATAATTGAAACATTAGAAAAACAACCAGATTCAGAAGTCGCACAAAAGTTATCATATAATTTCCGCATTCATAACAATACCCTTTATCAAAAACTGAAAAATAAATGGTTAATTGCTGTACCTCACTGCATGATTCAAGACCTCATTTGGGAATGCCCCTATTCTACCTACATTGCGGAGCCAAGAAATGCTTTCAATTATTACAAGAAACCTTCATATTTCGAAACATGAATCGAACCATAAGGAAATATTTATCTACGTGCGATACCTGCCAGAAATGTAAGATCAGCAACCGACCGCTGGTGGCCACAGCGAAAGGAGTGCTATGTACAGGAAAGAATGAACAGCTAGCCGTTGATATCATCGGACCTCTTCCTACCAGTGTGTCAAACGTTAAATATATACTTATTGTCATCGATATCTTCACCAAATTCATCAAGTTATACCCTATGCAAAAAGCCACCACTAAAACAATATTAAATAAATTATTCACTCAACATTTCCCAAATTATGGATACCCTAAAAGAATCCAGTCTGATAATGGAACACAATTCAAGAGCGGAGAATACATCCAGAAGATGGAGCAGAATGATATCGAATTAATCTTCAATCCAGTGTACCACCCATGCTACAACCTTGCCGAGAGACCTATTCGAGAAGTTAAGAGATGTCTACGCACCTACTGCTCCCGTCAACACAAGAAGTGGGCGAAATATATTCCTGATATTAATGCATGCCTCAATGAATTATATCATGAATCGACCGGATTCACTCCTAACGAACTACAATTCGGCGTTCGAGACCACCGCTTTTGGGAAAAATACTTGTCTGAAAATCCATTCATAATTGATACTCTAATAGAACAGAAGTTACTCATCGCTAAACGCAGGTTAGATGCCAAACGAATTAAAAGATCAGCAAAGTTAAATCAGAATCGAAAACCACAAACATTAAAGATAAACGATAAAGTGCTAATAAAATCACATCCCCTCTCCCGAGCTATTTATGGAGAAACTGCAAAGCTTTTCGAGGTGTACGAAGGACCGTTCATCATCAAGCAAATATTAGGAAAATCTACTTTTCATGTAACCAGAGAAAACGAAGACATCTTATTTGGACCATACCACATATCTGCATTAAAAAGATACATAGAACCAATAATAGAAGAGGATAATGTATATAGTGAAGAAGACCCTGACAACATAAACTCTTAAAACAGTGTATATAAATCATCATCATCATCATCATCCATCAAGTGTAATCATTTTACATGAGGAGATCGTCATGAACCTTAACCGCGAGTGCGTACCCCTTCCCCATTCCCCAAGTGTGAACAGTGTGATTATTCCCCAAAACAGTGTTGAATAACAATTTATTTATAAATGCGATGATTATAAACAGTGAATTTTGCCCTTGTAACAAACAATGTATAAACCAAAGTGTTTTTATGCGAGTGAAGAACTTCATCCCCATGCCAATAAACAATTGTTATATTAAATGTTCCCTTAATCCCAATTTCACCTGTGCGGTCATGAACTATCTTAATCCCTCATCCCATATTTCCCCATTTATGTATTGTTCCTATGTTTATGTAAATTTAGAATAAGAAGTGTATTATCACCAACCAACATCAATCATTTAATGTACCTCATAACTAGCTGTAAATATATTTCATACTAAATAATTCATGTATTCCATTACATACTTGATCGAAATCTGTCTTTAATTTCATATCATACAGATTTCTGAGGAGATAATTATAGTATTACATGTCATTCATTCATCATTTAGTAATAAACTTTCTTATTATGTGTTATTTTATATTTAAGTTTCCATATAAATGTGTTAATTAATTAATGCCCCTAAATGTGTTATTTGTGTTAATTGTCCTATGTCCATGCCTAATAATAATCATCATTTATCATCATTCCTCAGAAAACATTCCCCTCTATATATTTAATGTTTATTTATCTGTGCAATTGTATAATAATATGTATTACATTAATTTAATCATCAATAATTATTCATAGCCTATCCCCATATAATAGCCTACTCACTTAATTTAATATGTTTGTTAATAATAATATTTTGGATATAAGTTATGTGAGAGGATTGCAATAAAATTAAAATTTAATATAATATACTTTTCAAAAATAGTCCTTAAGGAATCTAAATTACAGTGACCAGTGTTAACAATTGTGTAAACATGTGCTTCTCAACAATGGACCATGCTTCCAGACCTCATCTCTACTAGATCTTTCTTCTTGCTCCAGATGCCATAGTGTTAAGACCTAGAATCTGTGAAGGACACAGTTCCTATTTTAAATTTCCCAGTATGGCCTAAGTTTTGCATCGCTTGTGCTCAGTTTATTAGGGACTTACTGCTCAATTAATACCATCTTTAAATTCACTCCTTTTTATTTGATTTCCCCCAAAAACTGGTATTTGAGCGAAGAACATTTGTAAGCAGATTGGTAAACTCCTTCCATTGTATTCTATTTAGGGACTGGAAAGAATACAGACATTTAAATAGAACAAGCCTAATGTTCTGAAAGTTAAAGTAACCTCAAGAGAGTATTTTTTTATATTGAACTATCTTTCCAAATTTAATTTTGAGTATTTTAACCATTCATAAAGTCAGTGAAACCATTGGACTCTCCTTTTGGACAACAACCAAAATTTCCATTGTTGTAACTTTTCAACACATCAGCTTAATTGGACTTAATATTCTTTCAAATATCATCCCAACGTTATTCAAGTCAGCACGATACTTCCCCCCTGAGAAAAAGAGCCCTCATTTGTAAAGAAACCCCATTTAGAACCCAAAATATGAACATTTAGTTTTAGGCCTACAAGTATATTTGTCATTTACCTTCTAGGCTAGGCCACACATTGTAACTGTTTCCCCTGAGTTGTATATTATTGTAAATCCCCTTAATTGAGAACCTTTTGAAACATAATTGTACTAATAGATAAATAAATATTGTATTGTTCCTCTGTAACTTTGTATTTTATTCAAATAGTTAAAGAAATCTTAGAAAGTGTACACCTACCTTTTGTTGACATCCAGAGTAAATACAAAACACATTCTACTCACTACAATAAAGTAAAGGAAGACCACAAGTATAAGTATATTTATTATCAAGTCAAAGAAGATCATTTGTGAGCTATATTTAAATAGCCTAGGGAATTTTGTAAGTAATAACACTGATTTTTGTAAAGAGAAGCTAGGCTTAGCACATGGCAGCCATTGCCCTCAGATCCCGATAGCGTCCCCTTTTATATCCACTTCCCCTGAGCACATCCGAGCAAACAATTAGTTAAAAGTTATCAATTTAGAATTATAATTAAATAAGTAGCAATTAGAAGATCAAATAAGAATTTGGCGACCAACGTATAGGCTAAACTAATAAGAAATGTGCCATTTTAAGGTTTTTAAAATATCCACCTTCAGGGCTCTGAGACCGGGGATGTATTCCAATTTCCAATCCGACACTCTAATATGAGTAAGGGTTGCTTGGTTGCGTGATTGCAATTCTGATCTCAAAAACGGCTCCAACGATTTCCTTCAAAAGTATTAATTAACTAATTTTTGGGTTAAAAATAAGTTATAGTCAGGTCTCATCACCATAAAATATCGAATTATGTAAAAACAACTAATTTGAAAAGTGAACCAAATTAGCATTGGGATTATGTAGTTTAAAATCAACACAAAACAATCATAACAACTGTTTATAATCAATCAGTAATCTGTAAAAATAAAACTCGTGTAGTTTGTAACACGTAGTTTCCTGAGAACAGTGACTAAAACCGTTGAGTGAAAATTACATGAGAGAGAGCCACGACAGAGTGGTCATATCCAAAATAAATTAAAGGGACAATGAGTTATAGTAACAACTGGAGTGACCTGAAACAAGCAGAAAAGATGCAAAGGAGCTTAGCGAATCTACTCATCAGTAGGGTGATTCGGTGCTACTCATCAGTAGGATGATTCGGTGCTACTCATCAGTAGGGTGATTCGGTACTACTCATCAGTAGGGTGATTCGGTGCTACTCATCAGTAGGGTGATTCGGTGCTACTCATCAGTAGGGTGATTCGGTGCTACTCATCAGTAGGGTGATTCGGTGCTACTCATCAGTAGGGTGATTCGGTGCTACTCATCAGTAGGGTGATTCGGTGCTACTCATCAGTAGGGTGATTCGGTGCTACTCATCAGTAGGGTGATTCGGTGCTACTCATCAGTAGGGTGATTCGGTGCTACTCATCAGTAGGGTGATTCGGTGGTACTCTTCAGTAGGGTGATTCGGTGCTACTCATGAGTAGGGTGATTCGGTGCTACTCATCAGTAGGGTGATTCGGTGCTACTCATCAGTAGGGTGATTCGGTGCTACTCATCAGTAGGGTGATTCGGTACTACTCATCAGTAGGGTGATTCGGTGCTACTCATGAGTAGGGTGATTCGGTGCTACTCATCAGTAGGGTGATTCGGTGCTACTCATCAGTAGGGTGATTCGGTGCTACTCATCAGTAGGGTGATTCGGTACTACTCATCAGTAGGGTGATTCGGTGCTACTCATCAGTAGGGTGATTCGGTGCTACTCATCAGTAGGGTGATTCGGTGCTACTCATCAGTAGGGTGATTCGGTGCTACTCATCAGTAGGGTGATTCGGTGGTACTCTTCAGTAGGGTGATTCGGTGCTACTCATGAGTAGGGTGATTCGGTGCTACTCATCAGTAGGGTGATTCGGTGGTACTCTTCAGTAGGGTGATTCGGTACTACTCATCAGTAGGGTGACTGGGTGCTACTCATCAGTAGGGGGTCATCTAAACACACTTACTGACCTTCCCCGAGCAAAGCTTGCCCCAATGTACTGTTAAATCTTATGGTAGTGTAGAAGTAGAAGTGAATTTAATTGAACATTTCACAGCAGTCGGAAGAAATAAATACAGTACAGAATCGAGATCATCTGTTTCAAGCTAACCTATGGAATAGCATCACAATATAATCTAATAGGACAGTTTGTGTGAAAAAAAATACCCCCGTAGCAGCAAACCTGCGTACTCAACGAATTTCCGATGCATATATATATCACATAAAGCCACTAACCAAGTTTCATCAATATACATTCATAAATAAACGATCTAGGACATTTTAAATATTCTCCATAAGAATAACATAAGAGTATGCAGGGTTGCTGAAGCAAGGAACAAAAAAATGGGGTTTTATACAAATATCATGATCAACTCAAGAAGTTAAAGCTACATACAAAATTTTATTAATTTATGTTCATAATTAACGGAGATAACACGTTACCTCTTCTCCATAAGAATAACATGGAGCTTTTTAGCTGAAAACTGTCTTTATTTATAAAACTGGAAGAAATGTAAATACTGAACTATGAATTATAATCTATATATACTTATTTATATTTTATGTTTACACATTTTATTGCATCAAATGATGTCTTATACAATCAAGTTTACAAGATTACATTATATCATGTGGAAGTATTGGATATCGGAGATTTGTTTATGTTGTACACTAACAGTTTACTCTGTAGACCTCTCAGACAAAGAGCTAGCCAGATAGCATGCCCGACGATACGGCGCCAGTAGCAGCGTCACAGGTCCGCACCTGCACAACGAGTCATGCAACAGTCGAGCGGGAGCGAGTTTAAACGGCGCAATATCACAACTATACGAGAACAGCACCGTTAGTTTAGTCTTTGTCAGTTTCATAGCCGTCTATGCCTGAGCCTCTGGCAGAAAACGCCGAGAAAAAGATCGAATGTGCCCAGAATTTATCTGAGGTAAAATTCAAGGAGTGTGTCTAAATTATAATTGGCCGGCAATATTTAAAAAGTAATTAAAACGTGGCTCGTGTCGGGGCCAAGCTTCGCTCCGTAAATGATCGTTAGCTTGGCCTGCAATGAGTTCAAGTAATCGTCGTCTGACAGTCTGACTGGCGAGTGCAACCCTGCTTCGGCATGACTGCGATTGGCAACACTGATCTTGCGTTACTATCTTGTGTGGTTGTTGTCCACCTCCTACAGATATCTTACTACAGTGTCGCGTTGAATTAATTAATATAGTATTGATAATCTCAGTGTTAAAGATCATCGAAAAAAGATTGTATCAAGCGTTATGGTGGGGTAGCCTTACGCCTACATATTGTACTTCATTATCTCGTAACATATAATGAATTGCGAGTATCAGTTTAGTTCCTGTCTTTTTACAAAGGGGAATAATTCCTTTCGGTTAGGGTTCATTTACGCTACAGATCGTTGACACAACGACCCTCCTAAATATTTAATAAAATATATCATGGGTTAATTTACTCTACAGATCGTTGACACAATGACCCTTCTAAAATAACTAAACAAAAATAAAGGTTCATTTGCTCTACAGCTCGTTGGCACTATGACCCTATCTAAATAATAAAATAATAATTCAAGGTCCATTTACACTACAGATCGTTGAGTCAACGGCCTTAAAATGTAATATTTTAAATAAATATGAAATAAGGTCGTTGATACAACGAACCGTTTAGTTTAACATATTTGTTATTTCAACTTTAGGGCCGTTGGCACAACGAGCCATTTCATATATTTTAAAGTGAAAATATAAAGAGTATGTTCGTTTACACTACAGATCATCGTTCTACATGGTGCGCAAAAAGTATCTTTAAACGGAAGGCGCTCATCCATTCCCACTGATAACGCGGCCGACACGACGCGACGGACGAAATTAATTTGCGCATATTATTACTAAAAACCATACGCATATATTTATATAAATTCCTTTTAACAAATAAAAGTCAACTATTTTTAATGCAGTACAAAATATATTGCCGTAAAACAATGCTAATGCTAGAAGTTAATTTGATAGCACTATTATACTATATTTAATATTATAATTCAGAAGCTTTGACAAATTCTAACCATTATTAAAAGGTGAACCTTTAAAGTGAGAACTAAGACAAAAATATAAGGTAAGTAAAATGGAGTAAATTGAACCAAGTAAATATATTCAACGGAACTGCTGTATAAAACAACTAACTTACCACAGTAAAACGCCGTGTTTTAATAGACGTTTATTTTGAAGACGTAGAAGCTTAAGGTATTGCCTAGGCGTATTTCGTCCAGGAAGTAATCGAATTCAACCTGTACGTTTTTAATGTTTGACTACATGTGTGTATGAACATGACAATAATAATAGGTACTGTCCTACAAGTAGTAGAATCATAAGGAGCTTTAATGCCACAGTACATATAATTTTAAATTTAAAATTAGCCTATGTATTACGGAAATTGATGATTGTCCTCGGAAATGATAATCGAGGAATTTGTCGTGACTGTAGTCCCTAGTTGGGTACTCCGTATGGAAGACAAAAATTATTGGCCCGGTTTTTCCATTCCTGATATTGACACGGTCTTAACCGGTTGGCCATTTTAACTTAAAAGACTCCTAAATGTGTTTTAAAATATGTAAATGCAAAGTTCTTTTGGCCAATTTACCTTTCTCAATACAGTAATCGTTTTCTTTGTATATATTAGTTTTGAAAATACGTATGATTGTATCAATCCGATGGACCTTTGGTCCCATTTAAAATAAAACATTATTTTTGTAATTTGAAGTTTGGTTTTACAACGAGCGGTTACATAAATTTGCTTGTTTTAAGTAACTGATTATTTCCACGTTTTGTGACTGGGCGTATCTGTGGGAGATTTCTTGCAGAACTGGTACAACTTAGAGTACTTTATTTACCACATCGAATATACATTTTATATGATATGTATATACATTTTATGAGTTTGTTACTCTGCTGTTTTGAATACAAACAGAGAACAAAATTGATATTATATTATTATGTTAATTTAGTCTACAGTTTTGTTATACATTAAAAATTTGAGATTATATAACATACTCTTTAAAATAACCATAAAATAGTAGTTTTAATCACAAGGAGCAAATGTGGTTGTTTTTGGTGCGCAATCGCTCGGAAAACGTTAAATACTAAAAACACACGTTTGCTCCATGTGATAAACAACTTTTTTTGTCATACTGCTTATATATCACAAACATTTAACTTAAAAATTAATTCAATAGAGCATACCTCTTAAGCGTTGTTGCTTCATGCGCTGATGCATGCGTCTAGTGCACGGAAAAGTGCATAAGTCAAGTGTGCGGACAGGCTTAAAACATTGAAACTTTTAAGGCCTGTGGGATATAGTCCTGTATAGTCCTGTAGGCCTATATAACTAATGAGGGACAAAGGGTGCAAATCTACACGACAAAACGTTTATAACGGTATGCGTGAATTTCTCCTACGATGCAAATATCCTTAAAAAAGGAGTCAAATTGTTGTGCTTGATTATTAAAATAATTATCGAATGGGATTATTAAAGCGTGATGTTAACCTCTGTATCCTATTTTTAGGGAATCATTAAAACTCATCTTCATTTCATTGGTTGAATCTTTCACAGCTGTTTACTCCTTATAATCTGAAAGTACTTCTTTAAAATACACTTAAAATGTAAGAATAAGCAGCTAGACATTTTTTAAACTAACATCGAGTGTTTCTAAAATATTAGAACCCTTAATTTGAATTCTGGCTTCAAAATTCTCTTCTACTTAGACTTGTATTTACGTTAGTTATAAAAAAGTCGAGGGATTCTCTTAGATTCTTACAAAAAACACCAACAAACAAACATAAACAATAGTTTATTTTAATATCATGATTATATGTTATATATTATTCTATATCTAATCCTACTGGGTGTTGAGGGAGATGACACATTCTGAATGAACCCCACAATGCGTAGAGTGTCCATGACGTAAGTAAGTATAATAGGAGGCAATTACAAAATAATCTAGAATTTTGGGTACTTACGTTACCACCCTTTACACTTTTTTCTGTTACTGATTTTATAACGGAGATGTATAAAGTGTAAACGTGGACGTATGGTTAAACTTGTATAGTTCTGGTCTTACCAGATCGCCTACCTTTCGCATAGAATGATATAGTTTTATGGCTTAGTGAGTTTCAGTTTTGGCTTAATCAAAGTTTTATAATTCTTTTAAGTTGTTTTCATACGCACGTCGTCAGCTTTCATCGTAGTATAAAAAAGGCAATCATACAGAATCCTAAACTTATCTTCTACAAAATATTTGTAACACGTCCAGTATATATGTAATCTTCATTCGACGGTTCTACTCACAATGAAATAGGTTGTTACAACTTAGCATGTCTGTTTATTTTTCAGTTCACTCGTTATTTCATCTTAGCTGTTATGATTCTTTTGTTTTGAGTTGAAACTCTATAAGCCTAATATCTATATCTATAAAAGGCAAAGCCATCACTCACTCACTCACTCAGTCACTCACTCACTCACTCACACACTCATCACGAATTCTCCTACTTTCCATCTACCTAGAGAGTTTAAATTGTGCACACTGATTCTTTAGGCATACAATATGAAAACTAAATGGTTGTTATCCTGATCTGACCTTAGGGATCCGCCAGAGACCCTGATAAAGTTACCTAGGGCCTAGTTAATTATTTATATTATAATTACATAGACGAACAGCAGTCAACAACATATTTCTCGATATACATAAATTAGTGTACTAGGTAGTTTAAAACCATAGGTAAGAGTAAGGAATGTTAATGATTAAAACCGACCGTTCAGAAAACGGGGCACTGTAACCGCGTGAAGTTGGTACTGCAGGCAACGCGTATTATATGCCAATCAGGATGCCAGCTGAGAGACTAAATAAGTCCCGCACGCCCCTGCACGCCCCTAGAAAGTGTTTCTCCAGCTTTAGTACACTGGTAACAGCTCAGATAGCAGATTACCAAGACATTGAATGGGATTATATTAGTTTATTTTATATAAAGCTCATCATAAATAACTTTTTTGCAGTTAAAAATTTATTCCCTTGATGTATTGCCTAATGTTAGTGTATAACGTTTCCTTCTTTGCTTCAGATACGTAAATGAATTACATCATTACGATTAAGATTTACATATATAGGGTATTTCCTGTTTCGCTAACATAACAGTTGTTTCACAAACGATTAATTTTGTGTACAAATAAATAGGCATACCATAACAATCTTATCTTAAAAGCAATTTATTACAAAATAATTTGTATTATTATACTGCTTGAAAAAAACACTACAATTATATACAATCAATTTCAAATACATTTTACACAATAATACCAATAATGGTTATTACCCTTATTGCAGCATTAAGGGGCGTATTCGCGAGTAATGTGGGTCAGGCTTTAGAGCGGGTAGTGTAAACCTAAACCACTTCAACAATGGAACTTGCTGAACGTACAACGGCCATGTTTGTGTCAAAGGTTATTCCTTGGCTCAAAAGTTTAGAATAGTACAGTATAATACATTAAACCGTAAAATATTTGTAAATCGCAAAATCAAAATTTTTATATTTTTAATTTTGTATTGTTTTGTTTAACGTGCTTGGTGATTCTTTCACTGCATTTGAACGCACCACCACAATTTGGGCTAGGCTGTTTGTGTAAACAAGCAGACAACACACCTACGGTTTGAGTCTTTGGGTACACATTTGCAGACAGTAAGGAACACAACATTGATTTTTATGGGTTATAAAGTTTGTATTTTAGTTACTGTAAGCGATTTAGCGTAAAACTGAGATTTTAAATTTTATTTGGCAACAGTACTGCACTGCAATTTATCTCTAATGTTGAATTAAATATGCCGAGCAGCTGGTTTGAATCATGATTTCCGAAATTAATAATCACAGTTCAAATTGTAGTGTTTTTGTCCACTACATGTTTCACCGTAAATACGGCATTTTCAAGTGGTATATACAACCACTCTCACCAGTGCCGTGGCGTGATTGAAGATATGCGTGTGGTAGGCCTACCGGTATTTATTCGTAAATGTGTTTGTGATTGTGTTTGTGACTGTGGATTTTTTAAATTTTGACATATCCTATTTGGATAATTCGTTCTTGTATATACCACTTGAAAATGCCGTATTTACGGTGAAACATGTAGTGGACAAAAACACTACAATTTGAACTGTTGACGACAAGATATGTACCTATTTAGTCTATTACGCACAGTTCAGGGGCTACAACTATGAATTTTAATTATTTACCTATTTCAAAGTGAATGCTCATCTATTAAGTTGTACAATTAAACAATAACATTAGCAAGTTAAAAGCGACGACAAATTATTTGTGAATATAACAAAGGAGGAAGTGTTGTAATGTTTGTTTCAAAATGATCAGTAAGATAATCTAAGAAGATAACAATAACATGTAAATCGCTAAACGAGTTCGCACGCAGCACGCTGACGTGAGGGAGTGAATTTCCACATAAAAACTTGTAAAACTCAAAATAAGTGTAAAAACATACATTTGTCCAATTTTTATTGAAATCTGAAAACATTGATATTTTGGCTGTTCTGATACTCCTGGTTTCATTTACTTGTAAAGCTGGGAATACAATTTTGCGCATTATAAGGTTAGGAGAAGGTCCAGACAGGCTTGAAAGTAGGTGTGAGGTTGCTGGAGATTATAAAAGTACTCTAACAAAGGAGTAATAGGCTTTTCTAGTGTAAAACCCCCATAAGACAACGTACTGTGTTTAGTCGATACACATTTTCTTTAATAACTCGGTAAATATTTATGCTAGAATGACGAGAGAGGGCTTAAAACTTTTTCCTCTCTAATTCCCATCTTTTTACATGCATTGATTTTACATCTGGGGCTTTTCTGACCCTTTTTGGGCCCAAAAACTTAAAATTTGAAAGATTAATCCCCAAAAAATGGGTTTACAGTTTTCCGATTGTTTTGCCCAACGAACTTGTCCAACAGGTTATAGAAAGGAACGTCGCTACCAAATTTGAAGTAAATCGGACAAAAAATGCGACCGCTAGAGTGCAAACACACACACACACACACACACACATATATAAAATTTTGAACGACCCCCCAAAACGTGTTCAGGGGGTCACGTTAGGAACTTCTATGGTGGTCCCGGGCTTAAGTTTCACCGTGCGGGTCATGCTAATAGTTCACTTTCCAAAGGAAATTCACTAACAATAACTGAATATAATCAGAAGTTTTTGAGTGAACCAAATCAAAACCATATACCGTAGTCATTCTAGTTTTTAAAATCGTGCAATACTTCTGTTTGCTCTTATCACAGTGGAAAACGGCAAAGGTTGGCACAACTGATTTGGAGAATGCATTTTGTCTGTGTGCGTCTCTACAGTTTATACGGTCTGTATAAACTGTCGCAACGCTCACGGCAAAAATGAACGGAGAGTTCAATCGTGCATTATTGCTGGATGCGTATATCCCGCTGACAATCGTGCATTTTGTCTTTGAGCTAAAAGCTATATATATATATATATACATATATATATATAAGTTTGAACGAATAGTGTTTTTGGCATCTGGGGACCTCAAAACGAAAAGTTATCATGGTCTCGGGCTTAAGTCTTACCATGCCACCTACGGTAATAGCTTCTTCCCTATATGGGAAATTCGCTAAAATAAAAAAAAAACTAACAGCTGTTCAAAAGCAACCATTCAATTGTAAAAATAACACTCACCTGGTAAAGTATCATGTGATTTTCTTGAGAATTGTGATTATTGCCTATGCGTACATAACTTTAAATGTACATGATTAGGTTATGTATAAATTGTGAGAACCATTCAAACTAAAGATTGAACATAAAACAGGCATGCCCAAGTAATCGAGGAAATAAGCAAAGCAAATACGCTAGCCTTGGAGTGGAACCGTGAATATAAGTCTCTAGGCATTTTTTTTAAAACTAACTGGCTTTTCGAGCAAAAGCTCGGTCCCCCAGGTGCTTTAAAAAATGTAACGATTTTCTCAAACATACCATTGTACAGTGATCGCGAGCGAAGCCGTGACGGGATACTAGTATTAAGTAACCATGTGTCTTATAAAATAATAGCGTGTAGTGGCGAAGTGTAACCCTCTATTCAGAGCAAACTATTCAACGTAAAGAGGCCAGGGTTGTGTAAAAAAATGTCCCTTAGCCCAAGGACAAAATAGAGTTTTGATAATGGAACCAGAAGTAGATGATTTTCCTTTGATAAATCCTGGGTCTCAAAAAATATGACAGCAGAACGGCATTCTAGTGGTTTACAGCTGGAATTGTAGTTTGATTTGCAATTTATGCAGTTGTTGTAGTTTTGTGTGAGCAAAATCAACAGTTTTTGGAAAAAATTACAGTAGTGACTATCCTTCCTAAAGTTCGATTTGTGTATCAGTATAAAAAAACCATGATTAAAGACACACAAAAATCTGACAAAACGTATATAGGAGGAGTTATGTTATGTTTATAATGAATAAAAATGTGAAGATACAAAAAAAATGTGTTAATACAATTGATATAATTCAGTAAACTATATTTTGGTTAAACATTTAAAGTCTAAAATTCCGATTTAGTTCTTTTATCTGAAAATTTTGTTTGATTTCACAGAGTATGCTTTATTTGATGAAATTTGATGAAAATATGGTAAGAAGTTTTAATAATATTGATGAGAAAACTAAAGGAGTAATGGACCTATCCCACTATTAGCATTGAATACATTAATATTTATACTAGCTGTCACCATACCCGGTTTCGCCAGGGAATAAACATCGTGTGGTGTGCGCTGCATTATGTGGTTAACCATGGAACTACTACGAATCATGATCAGCTGTTTTAATTATAATAAGCTCAAACCATAAGAGCTTATAATAAAGTGAATGTCCATAAGAATAACATTAACTAGTGATTAAATTATCACAAGTAGACTTGGTGAGATCTTGCTGTATTTTAGGCCAAAAGACAAACCTCAGAATTTCATTAGCAAATGTTACCTCAAGATTTAATAAATTATTTATTTATAAACTTTGACTTTATAATAGACTATAACTTTTATAGACAACGAGAAGTAATAAATAACAAATTCTACGATAAATAAGAAATTTAAATCACAGCCTTAGAGGTTGTGTCTATTATTCACCATCTTTAATTTAGAGCTTGTGAAGAACTACAACAGTGACATTAATTAACTAACTAGAGATTTTTAATTGGATATTTATTCAATTTGAAAATCATTTTTATTGGTTTTTAATTTAATTTTAGTTAATTTGCTAGTATTTTATTATATATTACTCAGAGATTTTTAGAGCTTGTCAGCTCGGTCAACCAATGCCTTGAGATTAAAATATATACCTTTGTGTAAACCAAAACTAACTAGGCCACCATTATTATATTTAAATCACCTACTGAAAAATTTATTTAATTGAAATCTAGCAAATTTGTAACATCAGTTTGTGATTCCCTTGAATCAGCTAATCAAAACCGAATAGACATGTAAAGTCACAATAAAGTAAATCTGTTCATATAAATAGCTGATTTATTTCACTACTGTAGATAAGCTAAACATAAGGTAAACCAGCTGAATAAATAGGGACAGATAAAGTAATTTAACAGTTTATCTAGTAATTTTTATTAGGTTTATCTTATTAGCGTAATTTTCAAATAATCTCAGATTTATTTTGGAAGTTTAATTAAATAATATTATAATAATATTATTAAACCCTCTGGAATCCAAACAAACATCGGTATTGCGTGATGATTTTATTTTTATTTATTATCTTATACTATTCAGATTATGGCGGGTTAGTAGATTCTACCAAATATTATATGTGATTTGCAGGAGGGAATATCTGTTATTTGTTTAATTATGAGGATGTATTTAAAGAGATAAATATAAATGCAAAGGTTGTGTATGCATTTGTTTTAGCGAATTTCCCCTATAGGGAAGAAGCTATTACCGTAGGTCTCATGGTAAGACTTAAGCCCGAGACCATGATAACTTTTTGTTTTGATGTCCCCAGATGCCAAAAACACCATTCGTTAAAATTTTTATATATATATATATCTATATATGTGTCCGTTAACACGATAACTTGAGTAAAAAACGTCCGATTTTGATGAAATTTGGCTCAAATGTGTAAAATGACATTCATGACTTTAAGTTCGAAAACCAGAAAAATCGGACCATGGGAAGGGGGGTCTATGGGGGTTTTAAATTTTCCAAAAATCAGTTTTTTGCATTTTTTACCCTAAAATTTTTAAAAAACTTAATTTTGGTTTTGACAAAGTTATAGAGCTTAAAAAAACAAATAACTTAGTATCTTGAATTATTAACCTAGGTTAAGTGGTTGCGGAGAAAATCCAAAAAAACCTGCTCATAAAATCTCCCATGTTAATCTTATGGGAAAAAGGTTTTTGGCTTTTCCTCAGTTTATTTTAATGTAAACTTCACATTTGCTTTTACCAATCTGTTCAGTTCCACAAAACAATCATTTTGGTGTTTAAATTGTGTTTCTACGCCCAACCGTTGCAGAGATATTCGAAGTGCTAAACACAGTACGTTGTCCAATGTTATCCTTATGGAGAATAAATAAAATTTAATATCTCGATTATTTATTAATGTATGTTGATGAAACTTGGTATGTGGCTTCAAGTAGTACTGGTATATTGATATTTGCACCAAAAATTGATTTTTTGTTGATTATTCCCGTAGCAGCAAACCTGCGTACTCAGCCCCCATGTTATTCTTATGGAGAATAAGTAAAATGTACTGACTCCCTTAATTATGAACATAAATTAATAAAACTTGGTATGTAGCTTCACTTGGTTGAGTTATATTGATAAGTATATAAAAACCCATTTTTCTGTTCCTTGTTGCAGCAAACCTGCTTCCTCAGCCCCATGTTATTCTTATGGAGAATAACTAGAATGTCATATATCGCTTATTTATGATTGAAGATCGATGAAACTTAGTATGTGGCTTCGCCTAGTTAAATTCTATTTATATTTGCATAAAAAACAATTGTTTCTGTTCCTTGTTTCAGCAAACCCACATACTCATTACCAATGTTTTTCTTATGGAGAATAATTAAAATCGCTTATATGTGAATATATTTTTATGAAACTTGGTTTGCGACTTTATGTGGAATTCAGACAAATATTATGCATTGGAAATTCGCTGAGTCCGCAGGTTTGCTGCGACGGGGGTATTTAAGGTATCTACAAAACGGATCTACAAATAACATAATCTGTTGAACAAAAGTATGACACGGCGCGGCAGAACACATCGTACAGCCGAAGTTGGTATAGGCTGCTAAATTAAACTCGTTACGTGTTCAGTTATCTCAGGCTGTATCTGTGTATAAACAGAGGATGAGATACGATTTTACTAATTAGCCTTTTATAAATGTAATATATTTTTTTTAACCACAAATAAGTATTTTATTTACAATTACTTTATAACACATCGTGAAATTTTACGTAATCCAAATAAGTAACTTAATAAATAGTCCGTAAGTTATCCTGTATTTAACTATGGTACAGTAAAAATTAGAAAACTAAATGTGGACTTATTAGTTCCGATACCATTTAAAAATTAGATAAATTCTTATATCTTATAAAATAAAAAAATGCCATCAAAGAGAAACTAATTTACGCTACTGTTATTTAAAATGTTAAAATCAAATATATGTTTAAACTAATTTGACTATAAATTTAGATTTCCCAAATTTATTTATTTTGCAAAATAGAACATTTTAAATTAATTTACTCCGCTAAACAACATCATTTACTGTTTCAATTGAATGAAATCATAAATACTGTAACGCTACATAATAGTAATTTTTTACTGACTTTTTAACAACTTTTAAAATGGAAGCTGAGAACGTTAAAACAGTTAATGGTTTATTTTAACTTTACCTATCGCTTTAAGTGGGGCTTTAAGAGCCACTGGGGCAAAGCCCAATGAAGATATATTAGTTTGTATAAGTGATCTAGACATAATAAGCTATCAATAAAAAATTAATGATTAAAATAGGCCCAGTAGATCAGCCCGTTGGACTGGTCAAAGTTTTAATTATTTTGAAATATATATAGTGATATCCACTTACACAAAACCCCGATTTTAGGGAACATATCCCCTAACTTTGCCTGCTGAGTTTCTACCAATTATTTGTTCAATTGGTCTAGTAAATATATGATTAACATGGAAATTTTGAAGGTCATTAATAGGAACGAGTCTCATTGGAATTGAAATAAGCCCTTAACTGTTTTTGTGATGGACCTATCTTCTTCCAAATATTTACTCAATAACTCATGTAGTTTGTGCATGATAGGCTTAAAAAACACATAACAAATTCAGCATTATAATCACAATGACTATCTAGATAAATTAAGCTTTCAATACTATGTTGCAGGGTCTTATGTGCTCCCTCCCAACCCAATGTTTAGTTGCCGCGCCTTGATTTTATATTGTTTAGTACACCGTTGTGAAGTAGTTAGTAAATCACGTGTTTTTTCCATTCTGTGGTAAAAGATAAACGATCTGACTAAATGCTCATTAGAACAAACATGGTGCATTGTACGGTGAAATGTTGAGTAATCTGTACCCATAAACTCTTCTATGGGGTAGTGACGGACCAATGGGCATAACCCTAATGACCTACGTAATGATTTGCAGAAGCCTAGACGTTTCCTGCCCCACACGAAAATGGGCAACATATTTTATTTAATTAGGTTCAGTATTTTTTTGAGAAACACTGAACAAATCTGTTTCATAAACGAACAGACAGGTGAACAAAATTTAAATATCTCCGCTGCATACAATATTTCAATGCTCAAAGCGATGTAGGAAAAAATGTATTTTATTTACATAGATAAATACATTCCTTATGTGTAACATCTGTTATTGCCTGTCCATAATGTGTGAACAGCTACAATTCAAATCAAATTATTCCCCATGTTATTATTATGGGCAAAAAACTAACTATGAGGTCAGCCCGTGCCCTTGAGATTATAAATATCGAAAATTAAAAACCTTATTGCAAAACTACGAACTGAGACGAATTGTTTTGACACTTCAATCATTAAAATTGGCCAAGAAATAAGGGAGAAGTTGTGTTTACAAAAAACGGCTTAACGTATTATATACATGGATACTGGAAATTTACCGATCATACACATTTGTCATTTGACTTTCGTAATAAGTCGGCAAAGGGCAACGCTAAGCGCAAGCGTCACAAGGCAAAGCGCCTTCAGTTTGACAGATACTATTACCGCGCAGTGTAGAACGATGATCTGTAGAGTAAACGGACCGTTCATTTCAGTTTAAATTTAGTTCACATGATATGGCTCGTTGTGTCAACGGTCTTATTTTATAAAATTATAAAAATATATCGATGAAGGTCCGTTGTCGCAACGAGCCTGTAGAAGCTTTGGACCGTTTTGCTTATATTAAATGGGTTCATTGGCTCTATGACCCTCTTTAAAAATATAATAATAATATAAGGGGCCGTTGTATCAACGATCTGTAGAGTAAATGGACCTTCTTTTTTAAAATTAAATATAACGGAGGGTCATAGTATCAACGAGCTGTAGTGTAAATGGACCTCATATTAAATTAAATATTATTAAATAGGTCCGTTGTGCCAATGATCTGTAGAGTAAGTGAGCTGTCCCCTTCCTTTCCAAGTCGTATTACGGAATACTTGTTGCTCAATTTAACCGCTTTAAAACTACGAAGTACAAGAAAACAGACAGTGAAAAATAAACGAGAGGGAAACATCGTGACAGCACTCTCCTTTACCGAGCTGAAATTTAGTTAGAGAAATAAGATTTCGAAACGTTCCCCAAACTAGAGGAGTCGGAGAAGCAAAGTGTGATCCGATTGTGGAAGGGAGGAGGGGGGTAGGGTGGAGGGGGTAGGGAGGAGGAGTTGGTAGGAAACAGTGACACATTCATGGTTCTATAAAACATCGGTTATCTTAATATGGTGAAAATATTGTTGTTTCCATATCACAATTTCCATACTCCGTGCTTATCTTTGAATAACAAAATGGATGATGCGATTCTATTATTTTTAAACACCGAATAGTTCTTTGTGTTATTTAAATAAGTCGATATGGTACGTAATTCCCCATTGATATATAAAACCATTACTACGGGCCTGGTGTAGTGGTTAGACCGCGACAACTTGGTCCACGAGGTCCAGGGAGTAGTGTCACGGCCAGGTGCTTCGTTGCCCATCTTAAAAGCTATAGGATACACCTACAGGAAAAGGTGGGTATGGCACTAAGCTGAGGAGAACCGCCCACTTCCAATAAATCCCTCAAACAGTAGGTACTTCAGGGAGAAACTGAAACAGTAACACAAACACAGTTACAAATGTATGTTTCCAAAATGGAATTTCTACGTACAGTGATTATTTTTGTAACATACAAATTTACGATATTATTACAAACATCAGATTTCCAGATTTGATTAGTTGGATCATAAAAGCATCTCCGAGGAGTTCCATAGTCTGCTGGGAATGGTTGTTATCATTCCTGGGAGTGGTTCTTATCATTCCCAGGTCTGTGAGTGTTTCTTATAATTCATGGGAATGATTCTTATAATCATGGGAATGATTCCTATCATTCCTGATAGTCACCCCTAACATGCCTGGGAGTGGCGCTTATGATTCCTTGGAGTGACCCTTATCATTCCTCGGAGTGGTTCTTATCACTCTCGCGGTTTGGCAGTCTCTCATTGCTTTCGAATAAAAAAATACATCTCATCTCACGTATTTTTAGGATTTATAAATAAAAAACCTGGTAATTTTTATTTGATTTGGTTTTTAGATCCCCTTTTGTTAAATAATATTAGAAGTGGAGCGATGATTTTAACAATGGCTCTAAATTTAAAAATCTCAACCCGTACCTTCCAAATTGAAGAAATCTACGTATTGCAGGTAACCTCTCAACAATTGCAGCACAACAGTTGCACGTAAAATGCTACGGCCCGCTTACCAGGGTCAATTTAAAACCTTGGACTGAAACGTCCAGTATCTATCCGCGCCGGCCGACACGTGGACCCCACTCACCTTCTCGATATTTCTTTACAAAATAACGTTTTTAACTATACAAAATTGTGTCATTACAAAACTATTTAATTACAAATTATATAGTGTTTTAATTGCAGTTAAAACGCTATAACATCCTTGTTTTAAGGACGTTTAACAATTTTCTCCAGGCATGTAATGAACAACCTAGGGACAGACTAGGGGCAGACTGGAATGTAAAGTTTTTTGGAATGCAAGTTTTTCTGACTAAACTTAACTTTTATTTTCGGAAACATATGAGCTGATAACTGCAGTAAATCTTAGTTGTATTATTTTGATTTAATCACTTTTCCTCGTAACTGTTATAGTTTCCGACAGTAATTTGCATTAAATATATACCGAAATAAACATTTAAACAGTATTAGAATTGTAATTAAAACTATGTATTATTTGCAGTCATAACAATCAACATAAGTAAATTTGGGGAAATATTATTAAAAAATAAAATAACCAGAACTGATCAGACGTAAATGTAATACCACAAAATTGCGTAAAAACATAAAATAACAGATTATTACAGGCCATCCTTTATTGGGAAGTGATACACCAAAACCAAGCTAGACTGTGAGATGATAAGGAACGAAAGCCCCTTAAGGGATGAAATCTCTTTATTTACTGAGCGTTTGATCTCGGCCTTGTTCATCCCTTTAGTGATTTCCGCAGTCGGTACTTTCCAATGGGTGTGTTTATCCTGGACTCAAATGCATTATTGTTTTGCAAAGCGGAGAATATAATACAAATTGACCTCTTGGAATTTAAATTGTGTGAATAAATAACTGAACGGTAAAATAGCATGGTGTATTTCTGTCGTTCGAAAAAATATGTTCTTTATTAATAAAATAAAATACTATCATCAACATTATAAAAAAACAATGGTAAAAAACAGAGTTAAAAATTCATTGGAACAGTCATAACTCGATAACGGATGGACGTATTTTAACATTTGAAGTTACAAATTAAAGGGATTTATACGTAGATTTGGAAATACGTCTGAGAATTTTAAGAAAGGGCATCACAGATACAGTAAAGGGCCAAAATTTCGAAACAGTGGCACTATCCGACGGCGGAAGTCTAACCTACGTAGTGATTGAAAGTACGTTGTCATCATCTGTTTTAATATCAGGTGTTTTGTTATGTTTGTTTACAACTGAAGTAACCTTTAATTTTGTTCAGACTTGCTCGGATTCGAGCAACAGGACACCTAGTTGTTAGTAATAAGCGTACTGTAAACAACGATTTTAAATAAATAATCTGAGAGTGAGAGAGTGAAGGTGACTATTGTGCAAAAGGTTTAATAGAATTGTAGCATTAACTGCTCCCATAGGGTCACTAGCAAAAAATAACAAGGCAAACAAAAAACAGCATAGACATGTACAGTAAATATTACTGTATTACTTTTTACCTTACAGAATATTACTAGCTGCTTGTCATGGCCTTCCCCGCATAAACTGCAACATAGCATTTAACACGCGATGTTTATATCCTTATGTTCAAAACCCATTCTCACTCCATTACTTCTATTTGATGGATTCTTTTGCAACTAATGGTTTTTCACCGTTTGGTTTAAAGTACTTTGAAAACAAACATTAAATATTTGCATCAGTTGCTAGTCATTTTAAAAGTTAAAATGGATTAAAAGTAAAAAATCTAAATGGAAATCATGACTTTAATATTTCCTTCTACTTAACAAATCCTTTCCCTTCAAATAATAATGAGGAAAATCCGTCGAGTGGTTAACTAGGAAACCTTGAATAAAAATGAGTTTGGTAGTTTGGTTGTTTGATTGTTTGGTTGTTTGATTGTTTGGTTGTTTGGTTGTTCGATTGTCTTATTTCTAGTTTAGCCTATACGTTGGTCGTCAATTCTTATTTGATTTTCTTTTAACTGTTACTTACTTAATTATAATTCTAAATTGTTTACCCTTAACTAATAGTTTGCTCGGATGTGCTCAGTAAAAGTGGATATAAACAGTGATGCTATCGGGATCTGAGGGCAATGGCTGCCACGTGCTAAGCCTAGCTTCTCTTTGCAAAAATCAGTGTTGTTGCTTACAAAATTCCCTAGGCTATTTAAATATAGCCCACAAATGATCTGCTTTGACTTGATAATAAATATACTTGTACTTGTGGTCTCCTTTACTTTATTGTAGTGAGTAGAATGTGTTTGGTATTTACTCTGGATGTCAACAAAAGGTAGGTGTACAATTTCTAAGGTTTCTTTAACTATTTGAATAAAATACAAAGTTACAGAGGAACAATACAATATTTATTTATCTATTCGTACAATTAGGTTTCAAAAGGTTCTCAATTAAAGGGATTTACAATAATATACAACTCAGGGGGAACAGCTAAAATGTGTGGCCTAGCCTAGAAGATAAATGACAAACAAACTTGTAGGCCTAAAACTAAATGTTCATATTTTGGGTTCTAAATGGGGTTTCTTTACAAATGAGGGCTCTTTTTCTCAGGGGGGAGTATCGTGCTGACTTGAATAACGTTTAGGATGATATTTGAAAGAATATTAAGTCCAATTAAGCTGATGTGTTGAAAAGTTACAACAATGGAAATTTTGGTTGTTGTCCAAAAGGAGAGTCCAATGGTTTCACTGACTTTATGAATGGTTAAAATACTCAAAATTAAATTTGGAAAGATAGTTCAATATAAAAAATACTCTCTTGAGGTTACTTTAACTTTAGAACATTAGGCTTGTTCTATTTAAATGTCTGTATTCTTTCCAGTCCCTAAATAGAATACAATGGAAGGAGTTTACCAATCTGCTTACAAATGTTCTTCGCTCAAATACCAGTTTTTGGGGGAAATCAAATAAAAAGGAGTGAATTTAAAGATGGTATTAATTGAGCAGTAAGTCCCTAATAAAATGAGCTCTAAGCGATGCAAAACTTAGGCCATACTGGGAAATTTAAAATAGGAACTGTGTCCTTCACAGATTCTAGGTCTTAACACTAGGGCATCTGGAGCAAGAAGAAAGATCTGGTAGAGATGAGGTCTGGAAGCATGGTCCATTGTTGAGAAGCACATGTTCACACAATTGTTAACACTGGTCACTGTAATTTAGATTCCTTAAGGACTATTTTTGAAAAGTATATTATATTAAATTTTAATTTTATTGCAATCCTCTCACATAACTTATATCTAAAATATTATTATTAACAAACATATTAAATTAAGTGAGTAGGCTATTATATGGGGATAGGCTATGAATAATTATTGGTGATTAAATTGATGAAATACATATTATTATACAATTGCACAGATAAATAAACATTAAATATATAGAGGGGAATGTTTTCTGAGGAGTGATGATAATGGTGATTATTATTAGGCATAAATATGGGACAATTAATACAAATAACACATTTAGGGGAAATTAATTAATTAGTACATTTATATGGAAACTTAAATATAAAATAACACATAATAAGAAAATTATCACTAAATGATGAATGAATGGACATGTAATACTATAATTGTTTGATTGTTTGGTTGTTTGATTGTTTGTTTGTTTGGTTGTTTGGTTGTTTGATTGTTTGGTTGTTTGGTCGTTTGATTGTTTGATTATTTGATTGTTTGTTTGTTTGGTTGTTTGGTTGTTTGGTTGTTTGGTTGTTTGATTGTTTGATTGTTTGATTGTTTGATTGTTTGATTGTTTGATTGTTTGATTGTTTGGTTGTTTGGTTGTTTGGTTGTTTGATTGTTTGGTTGTTTGGTTGTTTGGTTGTTTGGTTGTTTGGTTGTTTGTCTGTTTGATTGTTTGGTTGTTTGTTTGTTTGATTGTTTGGTTGTTTTGCAAATTCGAATCATTAAGTATTTCTTTAACTCCTATTTTTATTGTCACCTTTAAAGGGCATATTCAAAAAGCTTGAGGTTAACTACTAAGGCATTGGAGGAAATTAAAACCTCCATAAAAATATAGGAAGAAAAGGACGTGAAGCCCCTTTCCTTTACCGAGGTAAAATCTAGTTTGAGAAACAAGATTTCGAGACGATTTCTTAACCAAGTAACTGAAGGGAAAGGAGCAGGGGGTAAACTAATTTGGTCCCCATGCTTGTAGCAGCCGCTGTTTGGAATGGGGGTGGTGGGGGTAGGGAGGGTGGGGGTTAGGGAGTGCGGGAGTTACGAGTGCGGGAGTACTTCTGTGTGATATAAGATCGAATATTAAATAATAATTGAAGGAAAATTCTTGTTACACATTTCACATTGACTTTTTTACATTTTGATATGAAATCCCACCAACAATTAGTTGTTTTTTGAAAATCATGATGTTGATGTATTTGTATTATTTATTGATTTATTGGGCTTTACCTATCGCTTCTAGTGTTGATGAGATGAGGAGAGCTAACAAGAGACATTTCCTAATCTGCCTACATGTTGGGTAGTTTCATATACTATAAACGATAGGTAAAATCCAAATATCAAAACTATAACAATTTAAATTGGGTCCAGTGTTAAACCTTCCCATAAATGTATATATTTGGTTCAGAATCGATCCGGCGAACCTTTGGTTTCAAGGCAATTTCTAACCAAAATAAAAGGCTACTCAGCTGAAATAAATACTCAGGTACTGTTCGCTTATTCTCCATAAGATTAACACCGGACAACGTACTGTGTTTAGCAGTTTCAATATCTCAGTAACCGATTGACGTAGAGCAATAATTCAATACCCCCGTAGCAGCAAACCTGCATACTCAGCGAATTTCCAATGCATGTTAATTTATCTTAATACCACATAAAGCCACATACCAAGTTTCATCAATTTACATTCATAAATAAACGATTTATGACATTTTAATTATTCTCCATAAGAATAACATGGCGGCTGAGTATGCAGGTTTGCTGAAATAAGGAACACTAAAAATGGGCTTTTATACAAATATCATTATAACTTAACTAGGTAAAGCCACATACCAAGTTCTATTAATTTATGTTCATAATTAAAGGAGATAACACGTTAATTATTCTCCATAAGAATAACATGGGGCTGAGTATGCAGGTTTGCTGCTACGGGAACTATCGGGCAAAAGATGGATTTTTGTGCAAATATCAATAGACCACAATGAAATGAAGCAATATACCAAGTTTCAACAGGATAAGTTGATAAATAAGCGAGATATACAATTTTTCTTATCCTCCATAAGAATAACATTGGACAATGTACTGTGTTTAGCACTTTCAATATCTCAGTAACTAATTGACGTAGAGCAATGATTAAAACATGAAATTGTGCGTCTTTTTAAGCTGATTCCAATGGGAAAAAATAAAATTGTACTTTTTCAAAAATTGTATGTAAAAAACTCAAAAAACCCATTTTTTGGGTACAAAACCCCCCCAAAATACCCCTTCGGATAGATCGATCCGTCTGGTTTAAGTCTTAAAAGCTGCTTTACACGTTTGTACCAAATTTCATCAAAATCGGACCTTTTTTACGAGAGTTATCGCACCCACGGACACACATATATATATATATATATATATATATATATATACAGTTTCGAACGAATGGTGTTTTTGGGGTCTGGGGACCTCAAAACGAAAAGTTATCATGGTCCCGGGCCTAGGTCTTACCATGCCGACTACGGTAATAGCTTCTTCCCTATAGGGGAAATTCGCTAAAATTCCCTATGGGGGAAATTCGCTAAAATTAAAATATTTGTTTTTTAGCTGAATTCAATGGTGCAAACCAAAATTTGGATTTAAAACATTATATGTAAAAGTTTCAAAAACCCATTTTTGGGGTACAAAACCCCATTTAAAAGAGCGCGACCTATCTGTGATTCGAACTCATGGAAATATACGCTGCCTTACACGTTTATAACCTATTTCATCAAAATCGGACCATTTTTACGAAATTTATCGTGCCTAAGAAAACACATGTATATATTTGAATTTGAACGAATGGTGTTTTTGGCATCTGGGGGCCTCAAAACGAAAAGTTATCATGGTCCCGGGCCTAGATCTTACCATGCTGACTACGGTGATAGCTTCTTCCCTATAAGGGTGATTCGCTATTTGAAATTAACCTTGATTGGCATTGCAATATAAACTGATAGGACAGAAAATATGCTGGGTAATCCGACAGTAAAATATCTGCTCGAATTCGAGCAACCGGATTCGCTTTTCCTAAAAATTATTACTAACCGTGAGTGTAAAATATGTTAGTAAATATAAAACACAAGAAAGTGCGGAGTAGTTTGTGAGTTGCTCTAGTTTGCCTTAAATGCAACATGTTAACAGCCGCGTGTTGTCGCCAACCTTCAACGCTTCAGTCAGATGAAACTCGTTACGCCAATGACGTCACAAGAAGTAATCTAATCCCCGCCTTCCCGCGGAGCTCGACTGCAGCTGAGGGAGGAACTCTTTTATCAGAGTAGCTTTGAGAATTTATAAATCCTTAAACGTTTAATTTATACTAGCAATTCGTTGATCTCGTGAATTTCAGCATGCAATCGGTTCAAGACACGAGGTCCTTACGGACTGGAATAGAGTTAGTTTGAAGCTAAAACATTAAAATAGACAAACCGTGTCTTTATCTTGTGAGTTTATTCTTAAAATAAAGTTTGAATTTGTTCATGGTCAAAAGTAAAACTACTTTTGTTGTATTTTGTCTTCTATCTAACTCAGCTTTAGCTGTAATGATGAGGACTTTGTGTTTTCAAAACCTGTGTGCTGAAGTACTGAAAGATGACTTGACGGCCAGCAAGTGAACAGCGGGTTGAGGACAATTACCGCCTCCAATGATCATTCAGTCTGTATTGACAAAGCAATAATTAAAAATCATGAAACGTAATATTTTTTAACGATCAGCTGTTACAATGTCTTGCAATGCAATAAAAAAATACCCCCGTCGCAGCAAACCTGCATACTCATCGAATTTCCAATGAATATATTACATGACACATAACACATTCTTTACAGGATTCATAAGAAATATATTCACAAACAAGCGACATTTAAAGTATTAATTATTCTCCATAAGAATAACATTGGGGATGAGTACGCAGGTTTGCTGCAACCAGGAACAAAAAATAATGGGGTTTTATGCAAATATCAATAGAACTCATCTTAGTGAAGTTACATACCAAGTTTCATCCATATACATTCATAAATAAGCGATATATAACATTTTAATTATTTTCCATGAGAATAACATGGGGAGCAAGTACCTAGGTTTGCTGCTACGAGAACCAAAGGCCAACAATTGTTTTGTGCAAACAACAATAAAAAACAACCAGGTGAAGCCATATACCAAATTTTGTCAGTTTATGTTCATAAATAAGCGAGATATACAATTTATATTTTTCTCCATAAGGATAACATTAGACAACGTACTGTGTTTAGCACTTTCAACATCTCAGTAACGAATTGACATAGAGCAATGATCAAAATACCAAATTTTTAGTTTTTTATGCTGAATTCAATGGTAAAAATTCAAATTTGATTTAAAATAAAAATTACATGTAGAAAAAACCCAAAACCCCTTTTTTGGGTACAAAACCCCCCTTCAGACGGTGCGATTCGTTTGGTTTTCGAACTCGTTCGAATAAATGGTACTTCACACATTTGTACCAAATTTCATTAATATCGGACATTTTTCCAAGAGTTATCGTGCTTACGTATATATACAAATTTGATCGAATGGTGTTTTTGGCATCTGGGGACCTCAAAATAAAAAGTTATTATGGCCTCGGGCTTAAGTCTTACCATGCAACCTACGGTGATAGATTCTTCCCTATAGGGGAAATTCGCTAAAAGCAAATCACTTTTTCATTAGCACACGAAAAGAAAATGTTGGGGCACAGTCACAAAAAACTATAAAAGACTACAGAAGGCCATCTGGAATAGGAGAAGGGATGGGCAGCGTCACGAGTCGAGTCACTGATAGGGGTAGCTTCAGCTAAAACCGAATGCACCCCTGAGTGATCTAGCGACACTAGCGTTCAAAGCGGCCGGTGACCGAACTGTTTTGAACGCCACTGCCTCTAACATGGTAGTGATCCCTCTGTAGTGTTCTATCATATCGTTTCCCGTGCCATGACGGAGTTCTCTCTCCCCAGATGCCGTCACGAGGGCCGCCGTCTTCTTCGTGTCCGCCAGTCTGCTGCTGGTCTGCGGCGAGTTGTGCTGCTTGTGCGGTCATCTCTCCCGGACTCGCCGTCTTCTCACCTTCGTTTCCGGCGTCATCTTCATCATTTCCGGTGAGTGATGTAGAGTCTAAATGTGTTTTAAAATTGTTCAAACAAACAGCACATTTTATTTTTAACCTTTTATTTTTATTTTATTTTTTTCTTATACTTTTATTATTTCTTGTTTATTTCCTTTTCTTGTTCCTTTTCCTTCTTTTTTATTTATTCTTTATTTATTATCTATTATTTTTTATTTGTTCACGTTTTTATATCACCTGCTTTTATTTTGTTCATTTTGCCTAGTTAAGCCATAAGTAGTAAGACAATCCAAAGGTGTTCTAGGTTGGATTAAGCAGGCTCACAGAATAAAATCAACGGTGGTTTCCTCTACAGGGCATTTACAATGTATGTCCTACCCTACTTTTTATATCCTTTCAATTTCTGTTCTTTCCCGTAACCTTGAGACAATTCCGTGACATGTCAAGCCCCCCAATTGGAATATATCTATACTTATTTAATAGGCGAGCATGTTTTTTTGTGACAATCACTCCTCCTAAACTACTGAACCAATTTTCATGTTTTTGTGTCATTGGAAAGAGCCTAACGTGAAGTTGTGCAGGAAAATTTTTTTTATAGATAAATAATGTGTGAGTGAGGCCCTGGGGCCCCTTAAAGTTGAGTTTTTTCCCATAAGCTTAACATTGGGAAATAACTATAAGTTTTAAGCAATCAGCTGGATAGAGTAAACACAGTTAATCAGCAGGCCATGTTGGCTTTGGAACGGTAACACAATATTTATACGGGAAAGTCAGTATAATATTACGTTGTGATCGCGAGCGAAGCCGTGACAGGCTACTAGTACAAATTTAATAAGTTACTCCTAAGTAGGATGCAATAACGATTAACTAATAAACACGTTTTCTTGAGTACGAGGTAATCATAATATGAATACTTTTACCATCATCATTATCATTATCATTGTTGCGGATTAGGAAACCCCAGCATAGCTGCTAGTCACATCTTCCACGAGCGGGAATATTGCGCAGCTTACCGGAAAGATAGGATATAGCAGGAAAGAAAGGGTGGGATGGGACGGCAGCCACATCAACCCTTCAGAAGGCCAACTCCCGTGCCCCTGTGACAGCTGGGGTGAGGCTCTCAACAGGGGGCCCGCATTCTGCCCTCCAATTGGTTAACGTAACTGACAGGGTATCCGTGTACAACAGCCAGGGACCATCCATTCTCAGGTTGGGGACCAAACCCGGAGATTTTTTCACCAGCCGCTGCAAATGGAGGGACTAACGGTGAAAGGGAAGTTTGTCATAATATACAGCCAAAAGGCTTACCATATGTAATGACAACTTCATTTGCTGTAACCAATGTCAGCCTCAAAACTGATAATGACCAGTTTTAAGGCAGTCCTGGGACTACTTTTACCAAATTATAACCGTATCAGTTGTAATCGATGCAGGACAGTACTCGATACTCGATCGTTCATCTCGACCGTGTTCGCAGGTCTGCTGATGCTGATGGGCCTGGTTATGTACATATCCGTGTTCAAGGCGGAGGTTGGCAGCAAGCTCAGGCCGAGGTCGCAGCTGCAGCCGCCAATGTTCACCTTCAGGTACGGCTACAGGTCAGTATGCTACGTCGCTGAATGTTCTTGGTCATTCTAAATTAATATTACACTTTTCTACGTCTATTTTTACCATCTACGCCCTAGTCAAAAAAACACTGGAAGAAGTTTGTTTGTGATTCATTTGCACCTTTGCCTGGATTGTTACACCCATTCTGTTATTATTTGTTTAACATTCATTGTTGGTGATGGTGAGTTAATGTTATTTAGGAGTTATTACGGAAATTTTCCATCACTTATAAGTAAAAACATAGTTTCGTGGGTTTTGGGATGTGGAATCTGATCATGTCTTCAGGTGAAAAAAATACCTATAGTATAATAAAAATTAGTGGCACATTCCAGGCAAGCTGGAAAAACCAAAGAAAATACAAAACAGAGAACTGTACAGCAGTCTAAAATAATTATGTTATACTCGATTCTTTCTTACATTCTTACGCAGCGGCTACTGAATTCTTTCTTACACTGTCACCCCAGCGGCCTAAAAACTCTTTCTTAAGTCCTCATGCCAGTGGCCTCTGGATTCGTTCTTTCATTATCACCCCAGTGGCCGATGGCTTAATTATTTATCATCATTTATACACCGTTCATAAGACATCGTCACATTACCTTACATTTAATAAGGGAGAGCAAATACAAATGATTAATTAAACAACTTTTTTATTAGCATATTACGTCTTGTTATTACTTACGGGATGTAATAAAAGACTTCTTACAACACTTAAGATATATTTACACTTATACTGATTCACATACAGACGGTAAACATGTATAAAAGATGGTACTAGGCTATCGATTTCGACCAGTCACACCAGTCATCATCAGGCCAATGAAAGAACTACCAATGAGTTCTTTCATTGGCCTGATGATGACTAGTGTGACTGGTCGAAATCGATAGCCTAGTACCATCTTTTATATATGTTTACCGTCTGTATGTGAATCAGTATAAGTGTAAATATATCTTAAGTGTTGTAAGACGTCGTTTATTACATCCCGTAAATGATTAATTATAGATGGAGTTATGCAGGTTCACATTCTTATGTAAGACAATTTCCGTTTTTCTCTTCATCCTCCTGAGCTAGAAACATTATCTGAAGTACATAAATACCACACAATCATTCTTTCCTTGCAAACAAGCATAAGCTGTAGGTACTACACAAAGAGTATATTAGAAACAAACAACATACAATAACATCTCAATACTAGGAACACAAATATTGACTGCAGTTATTATACCGCCATCAGACGTGCGTTGTGGCTTATTCATGATGTTATTGACCCACGGCAAAATATAAAATAACATAGAATTAATTGATTTTAAATTATACAAGAGAAATGCACAAATGAAACGTCCAAACAACGAAAACCTTTAGTACTTTTACAGTACCACATGCGTTAAACATTCCCTGTTACTCTTCATCATATGTACTGTAGAGAGGTCTCTGTAAGGTGAGTGGGTCGTGGCATTATCCCAGCTAAAAGCTATTGGTGATTATTTGTAGAGGACCTACTGACCTAGATACACACCATAATGCTATACGGACTGAGTGTTTATTTCGCTGCACTGGTCAGTATGCGAGTCGTGCCGTATATTCACAATAGTAGGGGTACTTAGGGAAGATGGTGAGAAGTGAGTGTGAGGTTGTGACGTCATAACCCACCTTGCACATCAAACCGGATCACAAGGTCAATGACCCTACTACCCTTGCCTTACAGGGTCAATGGCTGCCTTTTCCTGTTTGTGAATGATTACGTTTACGTGATTTATTAATTGATGAATAATTATTATTTTTTGATAAACAATGAATAAGGGGGAGCAGAGGGATGGAAGGGGATTATCTACCTTGTTCCAGGTCAATAACCTTGTCAGGGGGGAGGGCGGGGGATTTGACGTTGTGTGGGCGATGTTTGTTGGTAATTACGTCACACCCACAACCCTCATGCCTCACAATGTAAATTACCCCATACCCCACCACAAAGCCGGGGGGGGGGGGGTTATGACGTCACACCACAGTAGTGTGGGTTTGCCGGTTTTGCGCCGGAAGTGACGTCACATCCGGTCAGTGACCGGATGCGCTGAGTGAAAAAATACGTCATCTGAGGCTGAGCCAGTCACGTAGGCGGTTTTGTGACGAAATGAGTAAAAGTTCAAAGTTCAAGGTCACGGTGAAGTTTTTTTAAAAAAATCTACCTCGCACTCGTAAAACGATTGTGATTCGATAGTTAATCGATAATAAATATCGAATGAAAATTATCGAATGAAACAATCGAATGATACGAGTGCGAGGTAGAACAATTACAAATATTACTTTATTTTATTAACAATAATTCATATTACAAATATTACTTTATTTTATTTACAATAATTCATGTTTACAATAGTTCCCCGTTGTTGGTTGTCATCGATGTTGTTGATCCGGACGAGTTGCGGCCATCACTTTGCTTTCTGATGAAAGACGGTAGATACTTCGACACCTATCTGTTCTGTTAGGTGTTTGCATTTCATTGCTGTCAGGTGGAAATAATACGTGACGGCAATGAAATAGAAACATCCATCAGATCTTGAGTGAAATGATATTGTTAGTTTGTGAAGAGCGTCTCGGAGAGCTCGATGTTCACCGGTCGAGAGCCGGAGGTGTACTGACTATTCGCTAGCTAGCGTTTTGGTATCAAACAAAATGGTGGGGGTAAAAGTGTGGTGGGGCGGAGCAGATGGCAGGCGGCAGGTGGCAGATGGCAGCTGGCGCGGGGAGGAAGACTATGAATAAAATATCCATTAGTTAAAACCCATCAAGGATAACGTAATTGCTTCTGTATCAGAGGATGTTGTGGTAGACACTTCTTGTACTTGTATTTGATCAGTCGTTTCATTAGTGTCAGCTTGGTAAATATTAAAAGATAAAGATGTGGAAGAAACATTATTGTCTTGTATTTGTGAATCCATGTGTACCGCGCAAGAGCTGGACATATAGTGATGTAGCGTTTGCGCGTAGGTTAGGTACTCGCCTTCCCCCACCACACCAAGTCCCCCACCACAACGGTTGCTATACCGTTGGCTAGATTTAAATTCCGATTGCACCTTCTTGTTCGTCTTGTCAAGCCGCGTAATTGAAGTACCCACATGTTATACTTTAACCAAAAACAAAGAAGTTATATAGGTTTGCCCTTGAAAATAGTTATTTTTTGGCTATTACTGCTATACCCTTGGTCGGATCTGAATTCTATTTGCACCAACTTGTTCCTCTGATCAATCCGCGTAATTTGAGTAGCCACTTGGCATAAGTTAAACTAGAGATAAAGAATTTATTTAGATATGACCTTCAAAATAATTGTTTTTGGCTATTACTGCTATACCCTTGGTCGGATCTGAATTCTGTAATAACTAAACATTAATCTCTCCCGAAAAAAATCAATACATATCTTCCAGTATTTTAAGAAACGAGAATTTCCTGAATTTTCTAAGTCCCCAAGGTCATCTGAACATTTTGCCAAAGCGGGGAATAGAGCACAAATTGGTGCTCTATTCCCCGCTCTGTATTAGGAGAAGAGGCCTAGTTTAATGCTCGCAATTATAGGCATAAACCTGATAACGGAACGCTAACCTCTCCCCCGAAAATTTATTCGTGAGTAAGGGCTAAGATAGGTACTCTTTAGCCTCATTCTGAGGGAAGAAGGTTGTTTAAATCCGCTTGTCTTTGGAGCTGTCTTCTTCAAGGATTCCTTAATCCTTTTCAGTTTCTCGTTGGTTATCGGCGAAGTCATTTTGTAAGAAGAGAGAGAGCGAGAGCTGTGAAGTGTACCAGTCAATGGTTGAAGCTGGAATGAGGTGGCGGAAGGAGTAAATCGAGTCGCAAGGAACGCTGCGATGCCCTTGGTCGGATCTAAATTCTGATTGCACCTTCTTGTCCGTCTCGTCGAGCCGCGTAATTTGAGTACCCACATGATATACCTTAAACCAAAAATAAAGAAGTTATTTAGGTTTGTCCATGAAAATAGATGTTCTTTGCAAATTGCCCAAGTCCCCAAGGCCATCCGAACAATTTCCAAAACGGGGAACAGCGCAGTTAGTACTTCTCACTTGGATTATAAAGTGTTCTATTCCCCGCTCTGTATTAACGAAGTCACCCGACCTTGAATTAATAACCTACGGTGGACCGCGCAAAAATTTAAAGTTGTAAACTGAAATTACCCTTTGTGTTACTGAATGGTAGATTGTTTTTCTGCATCGACATGTTGATTGAAGCGTGAGTTAAACAAGACTGAGGTAGCACTAGTGTGTAGTAAAGGTACCTACCTTTCCCCCACCAGACCACTCGGTCATAATTTAAAACCATAAATAAAGAAATTATTTAGGTTTGACCTTCAAAATAGTTGTTATTCCGCTAACGCTGCGATGCCCTTGGTCGGATCTAAATTCTGATTGCACCTTCTTGTCCGTCTCGTCGAGCCGCGTAATTTGAGTACCCACATGATATACCTTAAACCAAAAATAAAGAAGTTATTTAGGTTTGTCCATGAAAATAGATGTTCTTTGCAAATTGCCCAAGTCCCCAAGGCCACCCGAACAATTTCCAAAACGGGGAACAGTGCAGTTAGTACTTCTCACTTGGATTATAAAGTGTTCTATTCCCCGCTTTGTATTAACGAAGTCACCCGACCTTGAATTAATAACCTACGGTGGACCGCGCAAAAATTTAAAGTTGTAAACTGAAATTACCCTTTGTGTTACTGAATGGTAGATTGTTTTTCTGCATCGACATGTTGATTGAAGCGTGAGTTAAACAAGACTGAGGTAGCACTAGTGTGTAGGAAAGGTACCTACCTTTCCCCCACCAGACCACTCGGGCATAATTTAAAACCGTAAATAAAGAAGTTATTTATGTTCGACCTTCAAAATAGTTTGTATTCCGATAACGCTGTGATGTCCTTGGTCGGATCTAAATTCTATTCTTGGGTAGTATTCTAAGAAACGAGAATCTTCTAAGTCCTCAAGGTCATCTGATCATGTTGCCAAAACGGGGAATAGAGCAGTAAGTGATTCTCACTTGGACCACAAACTGCTCTATTCCCCGCTCTGTATTAGGAGAAGAGGACTAGTTTAATGCTCGCAATTATAGGCATAAACCTGATAACGGAACGCTAACCTCTCCCCCGAAAAGTTATCCCCTCCCCTCCCCCCAAAAATAAATAAATAAATAAAAGCAAAATGGACAGTTAACAACAGTCGCGCACTCTGAAACCGCAAGGACGTTCATCACTGTGTAGGCGTCAGAGTTTTACGAACCGAAGTACAAAAATTACCTGACCAAGATCCCCTTAAATTTAACCAAAAATAAGCAAACTGACTGAATCTGTTTCTCGTGAGTAAGGGCTAAGATAGGTAATGTCAACCGGTTTACATGGCCGTATTGACATAAGGTCGGTTTTCGTGCCATACCTTTTTTTGTAAGGGGCTAGGAAAAGGATGAGAAACATACTGATTAGTTAAAGTTAATTTTACAAAAGACCAACCAAGGACGGTTTTTACAAAGGTCAACAGCATCCTGAAACCCAGTCGGACGTTGGTCAGTAACGGGCGCCAGGCAACTGCGAACCAAAGTTTTGACCAAGGTCAGTTTAAAGCGTGAAAGAAAAGTACATATTTCATTAGTAAATAAGGCACTTCAAACCGATACCAAACACTAACATATATTAGATTAACTACATTACCTAGCAGCAAACTACAAGCGTTATCTAACATGCTTAACAAACTAACAAAACATGCAAGGGCGCGGATCTCTTAATTGCGCGTCGGGCCCAACGCACACTTAACAGACCTACGCTGCAGCAGAGTGCAACCCACTGGGACGTATATCCACACAACGGGTGGCAAGCTACTGCGACGAGACTGCGGACTGCTCCCGCTTATAAAGGCGGCAGTCAGTGCCATCAGCTGTTTACGCTGTCATACACGACAGAGGAGCAGGTGGCAGTGGCAGGTGTCGCGGCTCAGGGCGGGCCGTTGGCAGCGCGCCGCTGTCCCAAGCGCCTTTGGCTATTTGAAAGCTCAGTAGTAACTGATTAAAAAGTTGTATCAGAGGCTTGTGAGATTTTTATATATTCATATTGTAATTAAAATTAGCTATTCAAAACGTCGACTTGGAGGTCGATCAGACTATTATTAAGCCTCAATTGTTGTTTTACTATTATAGATATTTCCAAACGAATTATAAACATGTAACTACACATCAAGATTAATCAAGATTACAGGATTTCAGGATTCTTTCAAAGACATTTTCAGAATAAACCAAATCGCTCTCATAAGGTATGTCTACAAAATATTTATTTATGATGTGTCATTTCAGTTTTCAAGTTTGAGGCTCAATAATAGTCTGATCGACTTCCAAGTCGACGTTTTTCCTTACCCCACAGTAATTTCCCAAGTTATACCGAACTTATATAAACGCTTTTAATATAAATTTCTATCACCAATGAATATAAGCTTGAAAATGACGTCAAGAAGAGTCTTTAGGAGAGAATAGTGACAAATAATCAGTCTTAATATATTTCTGGAGTTAAAAATAATCATACATTAATAATTAATTTTAGATATATAGTGGTTATTGTTCGGGTTTAAATACAAATTTTGTGACATATTTATTTGAACTACGTTTTATAACACTTTGCAATGCTCAAACAACCGTCCAAAAGTTAGTCTGATCGACCTACGAGTCGGCGTATCGGATAGCTAATTTTGATTACAATATGAATATATAAAAACCTCACAACCCTCCGATACAATGTTCTAATCAGTTTACTGGGCTTCGGATGGCCAAAGGCGCTATGTCCCGCGGCGCGCCGCCGCGCCGGCGCCGCGCCTGGCATAGTTAGTTTATGGAGATATGGAGAATAAGTAAAATTTTATATCTCTATTATTAATGAACAAATCGAATCTAATGAAACTTAGTATGTGGCTTCATGTGGTTGGGATTTACTGATATTTGCATGAAAACCCCATTTTTGTGGTCCCCATGGAAGCAAACCTGCGTAATCAGCAGCTATATTGTTATTCTTATGGGGAATAAGAAACTTGTGATGTCTTGCTTGTTTATAAACATAAATTAGTAAAATTTGGTATGTTACTTTATCTAATGGTAATCCATTGGTATTTAAATAAATATCTGATTTTTATGGTCCTTGATGCAGCAAACCAGCATCCTCAGTCTTAATGTTTTTGTTATGGAGAATAAATAAAAATTAATATCTCGCTAGTTTATGAAGGTGCTTTGATGAAAGTTGGTAAGTGACTTCATGAGGTAGTAAAGTACCATTTGAAACTAGTTGAGTGTGCAGGTTTGCTGCAACGGGGGTATTTAAAGTTTATATTTCTAACGTCCCACAAAACTAATCTCGTTGTTTGCAAAACTCTTCATATACAATTGATTACAAAATTAGTATATTTGACCGAATCGAGAACGTGATGACTTATACAGCGAGTGCATCAATAGTAAATCCTGAATTACAGCCTACTCAACGCTTGAATCACTTAAAGCTGGGTTTTCCTAGGCGCGGAACTTTTCGGCAGCGGAGCGCGAAACGCGGAGAGCGGAGTTAGTAAGCTGGTTTCTGCTCATCATGTAATCAAATGGCGCTGTTTTCATAGACAGCGGAATTGTAACGCGCCGCGCCGCGGATTAACTTTGTCCGCTTCTGGAGCAGAGGAGTCCGCTTTCCGCCGCAGAAGTCTGTAGAGGTTATACTGGTGTCCTGTGATTTTGTGTTGTTACAGAATAAGTTCGGGTAAATTTAGTGCGCCAGTTGACGATAAGCTTGTTGAATGAATATAAGGCTATCCAATTATCTGAAGTACGATAGGTATAATAACCAACAGATCTAGGTTATTCCGCAGTCGGTCGCTGAAAAATTCCGCGTCTAGGAAAATAGAATTCCGCTGATCTGAAATTACAAGCGGAGAATCTCCGCGTTCCGCGCTCCGCTGCCGAAAAGTTCCGTGCCTAGGAAAACGCAGTTTAAGAAGGACTCTTTGAGACCTGAGCTTCACATGCAGCAATCTGAATTTACAAAATATCCCTGATAAAAATCCCACGAATTAAATGCATACTGCACAACAGTAACACGCAAAATCTAGAGAAAAGGTAATTTTTTAAACGTTAAGTGTTACCAACTATTCACTTTTCCGTGACAAATACAACAAAATATGTTTCCTGATGGTTTATAAAGAGCCTTTTCAATATAACACCAATCCAATTGGTCGGTCATGGATTAAAAAAAGTTAAACAAATGTTGTTCGGTAAAATGAATCACTTCCCATGCAGTATAATTTCATTTGTAGGTCTAGTCATTGCTAGTTCCTGAATACAAATACAATATGCAGACCAAAGTTACAATTATTAGTTTTTCGCCAGCAAAATTAAAGTGTTTTTATTCGAGAGCTTAAAAGAAGCAAGACGCATAAATCAGTAACATTTGCATGCATTCAGAGCTACAGTTAGGCCTTTGCGAAATTCAACAGAAACCTATCCTTTAAAGCGAATTAAATCTTACGTATAGAAAGCATTTAAACACGTGAAATCAACTAATAAGCCATTACAATTCTTGATATCAAGTAAAACCACACACGGATGCTACTATGCAACAGAATAAATGTATAGCGTAATTTTAGAAATAGTGGAAAGCACCTTTAGGTAAATACATAAATTTATTCATTTGTTTATGATGTGATAATGTCTGAATGATAAGTGAAACGCGCTTCTAGTGTGAGTTTAGAGAAATTCGCATTATCTTTAATTTAATTCCACTAAATAAAAAAGGGGGAAAAATATTACTGATACAACAGGAGAATATCTTTGAAGATAATTATGTAATGTAATTGAAAGATACAAATTTTTTAAAATCATAAAATAATACATTAATAATCTAAATCTGTTATATGTAAAGTAATCACTATTCATTTATACATGGAGTTAGATCTAATATTTAAAAGGTAAGCCTGTATGGAAGGCCTCTTCACACAATGCCTCTAAAAATAATAAACCCCAGAAAACTCCAGGATATTTAGTGTCATGTAGCAATATACTAGTTGAAGAGAAGGTCTATCTCACTGGCTGTGTATAAGGGTTTATATTTATGACAAAATTGTCAGTTATAAAACAAAAAATCCAAATCGATTTTAAAGTTACTTAAAATAGATTAGTAAAAGTTAGTTGCTATTGTATAGTATACTAGCTGTTGCCCGCAGACTTTGCCCCGCAAGTGATTTATAAAAAAAACTCTGACAGTTATGTGTGCTGCATTCTGTGGTTAGCTCGTGGAACCACTACGATTCAAAAGCAGCTGTTTGTATTTTCATCAGCTCAAACAAAAATGAATGTCCATAAGGAATTCATGGGAAGTGTGTCGGGATCTTTGGCAGAGCCCTAAGGTCAGATCAGGATGAAAACTATTTAGTTTTCCTATTTCATGCTTAAAGAATCATTGTACAGAATTTTAACTCTCTTGGTAAATGGGAAGTAGGAGAATTTGTGATGAGTGAGTCAGTGAGAGCTTCGCCTTTTATAGGTATAGATTATTAGAGTTCAAAAGTAAATAAAGTATGCACTCATGCAGATCATACAGAATATGAATTAGTTATCGAAGTCAAGTTATCAGTAGTTTTATCTCTAATATTCCAATATTAATGGTTTATATTTAAATTGTAGTTGTGTAAAAATTGATTTTAGTGTGTAAACAAATTTTTGTGATATTTAATAAAATGGTTCACTAATGCGAATTAAATTTATTTTGGCCTCGAAACGAACAATATATTTTAATAGACATCAAATTAGTTATATCTTACAAGCATCAGTCCATTTTACATTAACAAGACGGTCCATCGCTTCACCTCTCTTTTGACTTGGAATGCTAAAATTATTTTATTGATGTATTAGGGCACACCCCACAGAGGGGAGTGTCAGGATGACAGAGGGTTTAGAACCATTTTTTAACTCGGACCTGTCGCACAAATTTTGAAATAATGCTGATTGTGGTTATCTTACAATACAAGCTTGTCTCATCTGTATAAACCCATACATTAGTGGTAAGCTGCACTACCAGTGATCGTACATAGACGGCGTCGTCAACAGCATTGCAGTCAGAGAACAGTCATTGTCAAAAACAGAATACCCCAATCAAAACTAAACTGTATTAAATCAGCTCCTTGACAGTGAAACAAGTTCAGTCCTCAGTACCCGCACTTAGTTCAGAATACCATAACCGGAACGAAGCGGCACTTAAGCTTACACGTAGAAGGTCCAATAAAATGTACACATTGTCATGACACGGAATGCACCACCAAACAAATTGTAAGTCCTTGCTTACAAATTTGTTTGTTTGCTACGTCTGGTCATAAATTGTATTGAATATTCCTATAATTTCTCTATGAAATCTATTCGCTCTACATCTATTAATGATTATTTTTGTGTTGGTCACAAAAAACAACGAAAATTAAAGTACTGGTTATCCTGTATATAATAAATAGTATTTTTATAAATGGGGTAAAAGATACTTGGGATAAATAATATAATAAAATACACATTTTACTATCGTTTACATTTTAAAAATCATTTCTTTGTAATTCGTAAATTAAGGGATTGTACAACCTTCTAAAAGTGTGCCGACTTTGCGAAAGATGTTTTAGAAGTACCTAACTATAATAGTCTAAATGAAAACAATATTCTCAGTAAAATGTAAAACCATGTACTTGGTCAATCTGGAGATATGATATGGATTCATTCCCAACGTTTTAAAGTTTTCTGATAATGAGTAGGACGATAATAATTGTTGTTTAATAGTCGACAAAGCAAGTTAGTAATTACCAATTAAAAGTGGTAATCGTGATATAATAATCATAAATAAACTTGATATTAAGGTTACTTTCCCAATAAAAACGGTGTTGAACGACTTAATTCAAGGGCTCAGCTGATTATTACAACTGTCGATTGCTTATTATCATAACTATTTACAATGTCTTCACGTTTATTATGTGTCTTAATATGTTAATTCCCTCTTATAGTGCTGATCATTAAAAATCAGTTAATATAACGGTAACTAATATAACGGTTGGTGAATCTAGAAATTGTCTTTGTTTAATACATCCATGCAACATCAGTTACCGTAGCATTGTCCTAGATCGAATAACACTTTGGTGCTATGACTTTTTGCCGTTTAATTTTTTGTTTGTGAGGGAACCTCCAGCGAGTAAAGCGAGTACACATTATACAGTTGTATATCTTAGTACACACATGACAAAAACAGTAATATAAACAGTTTAATGTATTATTGTTGTATTTTGTTTTACGGTTGTTTTATTTATTTGATTTTAGATTACTCATTACATTTTCAAAAACCGCGGTCTTAGAGTTGCCATATTTAGGTAATATGAATTATTTCGCTCTAATTTAGTTTTAAATAGGAGTTCATTCATTCAAATCTTCACATTATTGAAATCGAAAATTTTGTACAGAATCAAATTATTATGAGTCATTTACGATATTAAGCTGTTTTTTGTTTTGTTTTTAAATTTCGAATTCTTTTTCCAAACAAAGTTACATTGTGTTAGGTAATTAACGTTTTATGAATAACAGAGATTTCACTATCTTTATTATTATTAAAATCTTTGAAACTGAATAAATGTTACACTGCTTGCACATACAAATATAATCATAAAATTACTAAACATATCACCATTGTTTAGTCATTTTGTAACTGTTTAGAAACTTTTCGGTGGATACATTTACTATTTTGATTTAATGTTTTGCTTTTGACATTAAACCAATTAAAATTGATTTTTCAATTAATTTTCACGCAAAAGACTAAATAAGTTTATTTAAATTTAAACCCCAATTATTTTAGTCATACCTCAGTTGTAATCAAACAAATATTTTGGTAGTGCAAAGTAATCTATACGCGATACCCTTGGTCGGAAGTGTAATAACTAAACATTAATCTCTCCCCGAAAAATCAATACATATCTTCCAGTATTTTAAGAAACGAGAATTTTCTAAGTCCCCAAGGTCATCTGAAAATGTTGCCAAAACGGGAAATAGGGCAGTACGTGATTCTCACTTGGACCACAAACTGCTCTATTCCCCGTTCTGTATTTGGGAAAATAAGTTTGAAGAACCTCAAAAAGCTTCCCCGAAAAACCAATACATATCTTCCAGTATTTTAAGAAACGAGAATTTTCTAAGTCCCCAAGGTCATCTGAAAATGTTGCCAAAACGGGGAATAGGGCAGTACGTGATTCTCACTTGGACCACAAACTGCTCTATTCCCCGTTCTGTATTCGGGAAGATAAGTTTGAAGAACCTCAAAAAGCTTCCCCGAAAAACCAATACATATCTTCCAGTATTTTAAGAAACGAGAATTTTCTAAGTCCTCAAGGCCATCTGAAAATGTTGCCAAAACGGGGAATAGGGCAGTACGTGATTCTCACTTGGACCACAAACTGCTCTATTCCCCGTTCTGTATTTGGGAAAATAAGTTTGAAGAACCTCAAAAAGCTTCCCCGAAAAACCAATACATATCTTCCAGTATTTTAAGAAACGAGAATTTTCTAAGTCCCCAAGGTCATCTGAAAATGTTGCCAAAACGGGGAATAGGGCAGTACGTGATTCTCACTTGGACCACAAACTGCTCTATTCCCCGTTCTGTATTCGGGAAGATAAGTTTGAAGAACCTCAAAAAGCTTCCCCGAAAAACCAATACATATCTTCCAGTATTTTAAGAAACGAGAATTTTCTAAGTCCTCAAGGCCATCTGAAAATGTTGCCAAAACGGGGAATAGGGCAGTACGTGATTCTCACTTGGACCACAAACTGCTCTATTCCCCGTTCTGTATTCGGGAAGATAAGTTTGAAGAACCTCAAAAAGCTACAACCAAGGTCGGTGGTACAATGGCTAACAGCATCCTGAAACCCAATCGGACTTTGGACAGTAAATGGCGCCAGGCAGCTGAGAACCAAAGTTTTGACCAAGGGATTTTAAAATTCAAAAGGGATAATACTCACAGTTATAGGCAATAAACCTAATAACAGGAACCTTTTATTAATTAACCTCCCAAAAATACAAGGGAAACTACTCACAGTTATGGGCAATAAACCTGATAACTGGAACCTTTTATTGATTAACCCCCAAGAAGTTACAAATGGTTTGCAGGGAGTATTTGCAAAAGTTTCTCGAGGGTAAGATGGGTAATGTCAACCGGTTTACATGGCCGTATTGACATAAGGTCGGTTTTCGTGCCATACCTTTTTTTTGTAAGGGGCTAGGAAAAGGATGAGAAACATACTGATTAGTTAAAGTTAATTTTACAAAAGACCAACCAAGGACGGTTTTTACAAAGGTCAACAGCATCCTGAAACCCAGTCGGACGTTGGTCAGTAACGGGCGCCAGGCAACTGCGAACCAAAGTTTTAACCAAGGTCAGTTTTAAAGCGTGTACGAAAAGTACATACCAACCAAGGTCGGTTTTACAAAGGTCAACAGCATCCTGAAACCCAGTCGGACGTTGGTCAGTAACGGGCGCCAGGCAACTGCGAACCAAAGTTTTGACCAAGGTCAGTTTTAAAGCGTGAAACTAAAGTACATATTTCATTAGTAAATAAAACACTTCAAAGACCAACACCACAAATAATTACAAACATTAACACTAACTACATTTTCTAGCAGCAAACTACAAGCTATAATCTAACAAACAAACTAACATGCATAACAAACTAACATGCTAAGGTAGAATCTTTAGTATACAAGGGTACCACCTCTATACTAAAGATACTATTACAGACAGCTAAGGCGAACAGCTAGCTAGGCTGTCAGCCTGAGACTGTGAGACTTGTGCGGTCAACCCCCGCTTTTATAGCCAGAGGAAGCAGATGTCGTGGCGCAGCAGATGTCACGGTGGCCGGCCCGCGGCGTGCGCCATTTTTTAATTATCACAGATAATTCCTTCATAACGTTCATCGCGCAGCCCGCTGCCGCGCCGCGCCCGACCATAGCCAGTGCAGTGTGTTTGTTTCCCGGCTACTGAACAACTTTAGATGACCTTGGGGACTTAGAAAATTCTCGTTTCTTAAAATACTGGAAGATATGTATTGATTTTTCGGGGAGAGATTAATGTTTAGTTATTACACTTCCGACCAAGGGTATCGCGTATAGATTACTTTGCACTATCAAAATATTTGTTTGATTACAACTGAGGTATGACTAAAATAATTGGGGTTTAAATTTAAATAAACTTATTTAGTCTTTTGCGTGAAAATTAATTGAAAAATCAATTTTAATTGGTTTAATGTCAAAAGCAAAACATTAAATCAAAATAGTAAATGTATCCACCGAAAAGTTTCTAAACAGTTACAAAATGACTAAACAATGGTGACATGTTTAGTAATTTTATGATTATATTTGTATGTGCAAGCAGTGTAACATTTATTCAGTTTCAAAGATTTTAATAATAATAAAGATAGTGAAATCTCTGTTATTCATAAAACGTTAATTACCTAACACAATGTAACTTTGTTTGGAAAAAGAATTCGAAATTTAAAAACAAAACAAAAAAACAGCTTAATATCGTAAATGACTCATAATAATTTGATTCTGTACAAAATTTTCGATTTCAATAATGTGAAGATTTGAATGAATGAACTCCTATTTAAAACTAAATTAGAGCGAAATAATTCATATTACCTAAATATGGCAACTCTAAGACCGCGGTTTTTGAAAATGTAATGAGTAATCTAAAAATCAAATAAATAAAACAACCGTAAAACAAAATACAACAATAATACATTAAACTGTTTATATTACTGTTTTTGTCATGTGTGTACTAAGATATACAACTGTATAATGTGTACTCGCTTTACTCGCTGGAGGTTCCCTCACAAAAAAAAAAATTAAACGGCAAAAAGTCATAGCACCAAAGTGTTATTCGATCTAGGACAATGCTACGGTAACTGATGTTGCATGGATGTATTAAACAAAGACAATTTCTAGATTCACCAACCGTTATATTAGTTACCGTTATATTAACTGATTTTTAATGATCAGCAAGTATTTATTAAACTTCTAATATATAAAGAGCATGCTGTAGAATTTATTTGTACAAAAATCTAAGTCTTTTGTGAAACTTTTCTTTTAATTCCGAGGGTTGAAATCATCACAAAGAACCAAAACACGGTAAATATGGATGAATGAACTCCTATTTAAAACTAAATTAGAGCGAAATAATTCATATTACCTAAATATGGCAACTCTAAGACTGCGGTTTTTGAAAATGTAATGAGTAATCTAAAATTAAATAAATAAAACAACCGTAAAACAAAATACAACAATAATACATTAAACTGTTTATATTACTGTTTTTGTCATGTGTGTACTAAGATATACAACTGTATAATGTGTACTCGCTTTACTCGCTGGAGGTTCCCTCACAAACAAAAACACCCCCGTCGCAGCAAACCTGCGTACTCAGCGAATTTCCAATGCATAATATATGTCTTAATACCATATAAAGCCGCATACCAAGTTTCATAAAAATATATTCATATATAAGCGATATGTACAAGTTTAATTATTCTCCATAAGAATAGCATTGGTGATGAGTAAGCAGGTTTGCTGCAACAAGGAACTAAAAAAATGGGGTTTTATGCAAATATCAATATAACTCAACAAGGTGAAGCCACATACCAAGTTTTATTAATTTATGTTTATAATTAAGGGAGTCATTACATTTTACTTATTCTCCATAAGAATAACATGGGGGCTGAGTACGCAGGTTCGCTGCTACGGGGATAATCAACAAAAAATCAATTTTTTGTGCAAATATCAATATACCAGTTCTACGTGACCCCACGTGCCAAGTTTCATCAATATACATTCATTAATAATGGAGATATCAAATTTTATTTATCCTCCATAAGGATAACATTGGACAACGTACTGTGTTTAGCACTTTGAATATCTCTGCAACGGTTGGACGTAGAATCACAATTTAAACACCAAAATGATTGTTTTGTGGAGCTGAGTTGATTGGTAAAAGCAAATGTGAAGTTTACATTAAAATTAACTTAGGAAAAGCCAAAAACCTTTTTTCCCATAAGATTAACATAGGAGATTTTATGAGCAGGTTTTTTTTGGATTTTCTCCGCAACCACTTAACCTAGCTTAATAATTCAAAATACCATATTATTTGTTTTTTAAGCTCTATAACATGGTCAAAACCAAAATTAAGTGTTTTAAAAATGTTAGGGTAAAAAATGCAAAAAACCGATTTTTGGAAAATTTAAAACCCCCATAAACCCCCCTTACCATGGCCCGATTTTTCTGGTTATCGAACTTAAAGTCATAAATGTCACTTTACACATTTGAGCCAAATTTCATCGAAATCGGACGTTTTTTACTCAAGTTATCGCATTCACGGACACATATATATATATATATATATATATATAGATATATAGATATATATATATACATATATATAAATTTGAACGAATAGTGTTTTAGTCATCTGGGGACCTAAAAAAAAAAAAATTTGTCATGGTCTCGGGCTTAAATCTTACCATGAGACCTACGGTAATAGCTTCTTCCCTATAGGGGAAATTCGCTAAAAAAATTAAACGGCAAAAAGTCATAGCACCAAAGTGTTATTCGATCTAGGACAATGCTACGGTAACTGATGTTGCATGGATGTATTAAACAAAGACAATTTCTAGATTCACCAACCGTTATATTAGTTACCGTTATATTAACTGATTTTTAATGATCAGCACTATAAGAGGGAATTAACATATTAAGACACATAATAAACATGAAGACATTGTAAATAGTTATGATAATAAGCAATCGACAGTTGTAATAATCAGCTGAGCCCTTGAATTAAGTCGTTCAACACCGTTTTTATTGGGAAAGTAACCTTAATATCAAGTTTATTTATGATTATTATATCACGATTACCACTTTTAATTGGTAATTACTAACTTGCTTTGTCGACTATTAAACAACAATTATTATCGTCCTACTCATTATCAGAAAACTTTAAAACGTTGGGGAATGAATCCATATCATATCTCCAGATTGACCAAGTACATGGTTTTACATTTTACTGAGAATATTGTTTTCATTTAGACTATTATAGTTAGGTACTTCTAAAACATCTTTCGCAAAGTCGGCACACTTTTAGAAGGTTGTACAATCCCTTAATTTACGAATTACAAAGAAATGATTTTAAAATGTAAACGATAGTAAAATGTGTATTTTATTATATTATTTATCCCAAGTATCTTTTACCCCATTTATAAAAATACTATTTATTATATACAGGATAACCGGTACTTTAATTTTCGTTGTTTTTTGTGACCAACACAAAAATAATCATTAATAGATGTAGAGCGAATAGATTTCATAGAGAAATTATAGGAATATTCAATACAATTTATGACCAGACGTAGCAAACAAACAAATTTGTAAGCAAGGACTTACAATTTTGTTTGGTGGTGCATTCCGTGTCATGACAATGTGTACATTTTATTGGACCTTCTACGTGTAAGCTTAAGTGCCGCTTCGTTCCGGTTATGGTATTCTGAACTAAGTGCGGGTACTGAGGACTGAACTTGTTTCACTGTCAAGGAGCTGATTTAATACAGTTTAGTTTTGATTAGGGTATTCTGTTTTTGACAATGACTGTTCTCTGACTGCAATGCAGTGCAACACGTATTGTCGTTTGCTTTATTAGCAGCTAAACTGCCCAATGGAACCAGTCCGAAGAATGAAAATTGCGCTAATGTTGGAAAATATTTAAGATCCTTGACATACTACCAATAAAACCCCGTCGACGGAGGGTTATAACTTATTTTGGACACATTTATACTGTAATTCGTAGCAATAACGAATCCATTTATTTAAATAACAAGCATGTGTGATAAAGATGGATTAACAATTTTTCCTAATAAGAGGGTATTAACACATTAAGACACGTAATAAACGTAAAGACATTTTAAATAATTATTGTAATAAGCAATCGACAGTTGTAATAATCAGCTGAGCCCTTGAATTAAGTCGTTCAACACAATTTTTATTGGGGAAGTAACCTTAATATCAAGTTTATTTATGATTATTATATCACGATTACCACTTTTAATTGGTAATTACTAATTTGCTTTGTGGTTTAACATTGTTATGACCCGTTTCATACGCTTTGTTTGGATTAAAATAAGACGCCGCGGTAAATGTGTGTCAGCGGCTACATATTGTTAGGCCATCTCTACTCTGGACCAACCATTGGTCTAGAGTCTGGCTTGCATAGTGAAAACAATACAAAATAGCATGACTGAATCTTTACGTTTCCATACGTCTCCTTGAAATCTTGTACGTTTAAATTATATAGAAATTTGATTTTTTTTTGTGATATATTTAATGACTACTAAAGGCCGTTAGCTCAAAGAGTATATAACATCCTAATTTATACTTACAAGGGGTATTGTAATAATTTTACTTAATAGCTAATCCTTTGAGAAACTTGTTTAACCGGGTGTGTCCAACTGTCCACTCCGGCGGGGTAAATCCATGTCGGAATTTGCATAGGGTCCTCCCCAATTTGAAGTCCCCTGAGACAATAAATTTGTTTGAATTTGATTTTCGTGAGCATTTAATGACTTTCAATTAAAGAGCTATGTTATAATCTGGCAGCTTTGTGCCGTTTGTAAAGGTCGATTCCTGACGGTAGGTAGTCATTTTGGGTTTTTTTTATAATACGTTATTTTATACAGTTTGAGTAATGAAACAGTTGTTTCCTACCATGTAATTGTATGACCTAGAACTAAAATATATTAATTGAGACTACCCAAAATAAATTTAAAAAAAACTCTCAATAATTACACGTTATCACATTTGCTATGTCACACACCAATTGCGTTTCACCTTCGATTGGTTCATTAAACATGCGAAAAACCAACAGCAATCATGATGTAATCGTTGCAGAAATTAAACGCTATTACCGACCAGCCACCGCCGCCGCGTAATGACGGGTAACTGACGCTTCCTGCATCCGATCATAATTGTACGTTTCATTTTTATGGGCAGTTTAGTTTGAGGCGATGCTGGTTTTTTTAAAGTGTCCCCGCGTGTAAGTGTTACGGCGGGAAAATGCAAGCAAAAAAAAAAAATGAAATCGAGAACTTTGTAACGTGTCAATTATAATGTAGATAATTATTGTGTATCGTTTCCTTGAGAGTAATCTATAATATTATAAAGAAGAGGTGGTTTCTGTCTGTCTGTCTGTTTGTCTGTCTGTCTGTCTGTCTGTCTGTCTGTCTGTCTGTCTGCCGGTCTGATGTTCCGGGTGAACGCAAAAACTACTTAACCAACTGGGCTGAAACTTTACACAAAGGTAGATCTTGAACCCATGCAACACATAGGCCTATTCACTTCTTTAAAATTCCCTCGGGCTGCACCCCGGGAACGTTCTATTTTCCCAAGTTTAAATCGGGTTACATAAATTAGTGATTACATATGTAATTTATAAACATTTATTTTATTTAACCTTTTATTAATAGGTAAGCACACAACTGCCCCTCTTTTTTCTTAACTGTTATGCATCGTAGGAGAAATTCACGCATACCGTTAGGAAGGTATTGCTTTGTCAAATGATCAGAAACCCATTATAATTTACATAGCCTCTCAGACCTACGCCCCACAAACCTTTGAATATATTTAGTTTATTAAATTTGCTACATATCAAATTATAATTACTATGAGAAATGCAAGTTTTTGTTATGTATCGAAACCAAGCTCAACATTTTTCACTCACACATATTATTTTATTGCCCCAAGAATTTACAATAAACTTCCAAATAATAATGTTAAAACTTTGGTAAATCACAAGAAATTCATAAAAAGAGGTTAGACAATAATTGAAGGGTTTTAAAAATGTTGATGTTTTATTACAAATAATGCTTTAGTTATGTTAAGAACACTACAAAATTATTTTAACAAAATTGGATATTTGGAGTTTGGTTTAGTAATATTTTAATACGTATTTTTATAAGTTATTCTATTATGTTATTATACTTACAATTCAAAATACTTACATATAGCACAATATTTCATGTTAATAACCTGTCAATTATAATGTAGATAATTATTGTGTATCGTTTCCTTGAGAGTAATATCCTATAAATAACTGTTGGAAAAACTAAATAAAATACGAACCAAGATGTTATTACATTTAAGCGTCGGTTATAAAAAATTAAATTTCAATATGGGCAAAAAATGAAAAGACAAAATTTATAGTTAAAACAAAACAGTTTCAATACTACGTTAAGTGCGCATGGTTCGCACTATCACATAAAGCCATTCACCAAGTTTGATAAAAAATTAAATAAAAATATATCAGCAAAAATACGTTTAAAATAGAAATTGATGAATTTCAGTAGTATGCTGTTTTAAATTAATTATTTACAGTGTATTAGGGCGATTTTAGTCATTTTGTTGTGATTTATGTATATCTGTCAGTCTTCTGAAAAAACGGTAAACATATAATTTGACTGCTAAATAGTCTATAAAAAGCTAGAAATGAACATTCTTACTTGTATTTTCTCTGTTAGGAGGTCTGTAGATGTAAAATGACAAAAGTAAGTGTTTTTTCGTAACAGATTATCTGTGATATTTCTTTAGAATTGTTCATTGATAATATAAAATACTTTATTGATGGAATAAATAAATTATAGTTTTCATCCAACCAAACTGTTTTTGTTTAGTACAGATATAATAAAACTATCATTTGATTCTTAAGGAGTTGAGACTCTTAGAAGACTTATTCCAAAACCATCTCGCTATATTTATTTTTTTTTTTTTATTAGTCTTCAGAGAGCAATATGCATTTTTGTTTTGTTTTATTAACTTGATTTATTCTCTGAAATATTTTTCTCCTATCTGTTGATGACTGTTTTTTAATAACATTCAACATTGTTTAAGTTTAATGTGTTGTAAATATAGATAGGTGTTCAGTGTTTTAAGCTAGTGAATAAACCATTGTAAATATTTGTTAAACTAGTAATCACTTCTTAATTATGAAATGTATTTAACAATGTTGATTGTTTGGAGGTTTAGTTGAGAGTTTTTATTTCTGCTGTTTGTGTACTTTTGAGCATTTGCTAATCACAGTTGTCTGTACAAAGAGGTCTTTAGTTATCTACAGTAGTTCCTGTGATGTGTACAATTTGTACTAAACTGTAATGCTAGTTTAATTATCCCACATGTAATGTATGTATGTATAAGAACTTTATAAGTTTCCTTGTTTATCTATTTTCTAAAATTACATGATTAAAAATTATTGTTAGTTTGAATACAATTTTTTAGTCAACTTATTTTTGTTGTGCTCCTTTCCCCTTGGCAGGCAGGGGACTTGTTAGTCTCGAGTTTGTGTGCAGTTCACGTTGTGTAGCCACTTTCTAACTGGATATGCAAGCGACCTTGCCCTTAACCTTGGCTATAATCTTGAGTGACCTTTAGGGTATAGGATTTGTATTAAAGACTAATACCCAAGGGTACAGTTAGTTTTACCTGCGTTCTCTTTCACCTGATTAAACATTCATAATTGTATTGGGGTATAAAAAAATGAGCTTGGTTATTATACACCTTCGAAAAGGTATATAATATTTGTGGATTAAATTGCGCTTTATTAATGCGGTAAATAGATAGTGTTTATTTATTTGAAAATTTAAATTAAAAGTAAATATATAGCTTAATCCATTGCACAGAAAATGACATGTATTGTGTTTTATCTAATGAGAAAAGTTCTAATGAAGAAATTTTTGGTGTTTTTTTTTTGTTTTGATTAAGATTGGGTAGTTATAACTGATAGTATAGAGTTACATTTTAAAACAACTGAGGGGGTTTAGCTTTTATATATTTAAAAGGAAACTAAAAACCTTCTTAAGCCTGCTTTGAGTTAATATTTTTTTTTTTCTACATTTTTAACACTAAATTAAATATCATTCTTCTGTGCATAACTGTTTACAGAGTCACAAGTAGTGACACATCCAGCTTATCAGTGCAACACTTAAAAAGTTTACATCTCAAACAGCTAGGGTCTTGGCGTAACTTGTTTGACTGTAATTACAGGAAAAACTATATAATGCATTTATATATTTATTAATCAACCCTCTTGCAACAAAATCAGTCAACAAGTTAATCACTCACTTGTTACAATTCAAAATAGTTTAAAAAGATTGTTTTTAAGAAGAGAGTAGTTCGCACATAACACACAGACATAAGTTAAAAAACATATCAAATACACTGTTGATCAGGGTATTATATATATATATATATATATATATATATATATAACTGATTTATCATTCTATCAACAACAAGTTTGTTGCTTGAAAGCATTTCTTAATTTAAGTGCAAATTATATAATACATTAAGTTATAATATTTATATTCTTTAGATTTATTAGGGATAACAGATTGAAACCTAATACCTAATGAGAGCAGATAAGTACCTAATGCTAGCGATATTAATTTAGTTTAAAAGACGAGACAATTGTGTAAAAGTATACCAGATTCCCACGCTCAATTTTAGTCTGATCGACCTCCGAGTCGGTGTATCGGATAGCTAATTTTGATTACAATATGAATATATAAAAATCTCACAACCCTCCGATACAATGTTCTAATTAGTTTACCAGGCTTCGGATAGCCAAAGGCGCTGTGCACCGCGGCGCGCCGCGCCCCCCGGCTACTCGCTCTGTAACGCACGGCTCAAACTATAGTATAATGTAGTCATTTTGTTATCGGAACGATTTTACTATATAGAATACTTTCGTTTATTAATTATTATGTATGATTTTATTACCTTTCGTACTTGTAATACACGTAAATCTTAGTCTGTCATAGAATTTATTGCTTATACAATTTTTGCTGACATTGCACTGATTATATATATATATATATATATATATATATATATATATATATATATATATATATATATATATAGTTTACATACATAGAATGCTTTTTTATAGTTACCCTCGTTTAAGTTTGCATATTTATTCGAAAATTTAAATTAAAAGTAAATATATAGCTTAATCCATTGCACAGAAATTGTTAGTACAAGTGTTTCAACCATTGCATATCTAAGTGTAAAACATATCAAATGAACCGACAAAATAAAATACAAGAGTATTACGTCGACGCCGTATTAAATTACTTTTGCGGCGAATGTAGTAGAGTGCATCTGCCTTTGCACCTGCTCCTCTGTCGGCTATAAAAGCGAGGGACTAGCCGCAGTAGTCTCACAGTTTTAGGCTGGCAGCTTAGCTAGCTGTTCGCCTTAACTGTCTGTAATAGCATCTTTAGTATAGAGGTGGTACCCCTGTATACTAAAGATTCTACCTTAGCATGTTAGTTTGTTATGCATGTTAGTTTGTAGTTTGCTGCTATAAAATGTAGTTAGTGTTGGTGTTTGTAATTATTTGTGGTGTTGGTCTTTGAAGTGTTTTATTTACTAATTAAATATGTACTTTTCTTTCACGCTTTTAAAACTTACCTTGGTCAAAACTTGGGTTCGCAGTAGCCTGACGCCCGTTCGCTGATCTACGTCCGACTGGGTTCAAGTTTGCTGTTGACCTTTGTACAACCGACCTTGGTTGATCTTTAAAAAATAAACTTTAACTTTAACTGTTCAATTTGTTTAAATATTTGCGGGTAAAGTCTTTATTTTTGTTTTAAAAGTAACATGTTTCTCCTCCCTTTCCTAACCCCTGACAAATAGGTTCGGCCCTGAAAACCGGACTTGTCAATACGGCCATGTAAACCGGTTGACATTACCTATCTTAGCCCTTACTCACGAATAAATTTTCGGGGGAGAGGTTAGCGTTCCGTTATCAGGTTTATGCCTATAATTGCGAGCATTAAACTAGGCCTCTTCTCCTAATACAGAGCGGGGAATAGAGCACCAATTTGTGCTCTATTCCCCGCTTTGGCAAAATGTTCAGATGACCTTGGGGACTTAGAAAATTCAGGAAATTCTCGTTTCTTAAAATACTGGAAGATATGTATTGATTTTTTTCGGGAGAGATTAATGTTTAGTTATTACAGAATTCAGATCCGACCAAGGGTATAGCAGTAATAGCCAAAAACAATTATTTTGAAGGTCATATCTAAATAAATTCTTTATCTCTAGTTTAACTTATGCCAAGTGGCTACTCAAATTACGCGGATTGATCAGAGGAACAAGTTGGTGCAAATAGAATTCAGATCCGACCAAGGGTATAGCAGTAATAGCCAAAAAATAACTATTTTCAAGGGCAAACCTATATAACTTCTTTGTTTTTGGTTAAAGTATAACATGTGGGTACTTCAATTACGCGGCTTGACAAGACGAACAAGACGGTGCAATCGGAATTTAAATCTAGCCAACGGTATAGCAACCGTTGTGGTGGGGGACTTGGTGTGGTGGGGGAAGGCGAGTACCTAACCTACGCGCAAACGCTACATCACTATATGTCCAGCTCTTGCGCGGTACACATGGATTCACAAATACAAGACAATAATGTTTCTTCCACATCTTTATCTTTTAATATTTACCAAGCTGACACTAATGAAACGACTGATCAAATACAAGTACAAGAAGTGTCTACCACAACATCCTCTGATACAGAAGCAATTACGTTATCCTTGATGGGTTTTAACTAATGGATATTTTATTCATAGTCTTCCTCCCCGCGCCAGCTGCCATCTGCCACCTGCCGCCTGCCATCTGCTCCGCCCCACCACACTTTTACCCCCACCATTTTGTTTGATACCAAAACGCTAGCTAGCGAATAGTCAGTACACCTCCGGCTCTCGACCGGTGAACATCGAGCTCTCCGAGACGCTCTTCACAAACTAACAATATCATTTCACTCAAGATCTGATGGATGTTTCTATTTCATTGCCGTCACGTATTATTTCCACCTGACAGCAATGAAATGCAAACACCTAACAGAACAGATAGGTGTCGAAGTATCTACCGTCTTTCATCAGAAAGCAAAGTGATGGCCGCAACTCGTCCGGATCAACAACATCGATGACAACCAACAACGGGGAACTATTGTAAACATGAATTATTGTAAATAAAATAAAGTAATATTTGTAATATGACTTATTGTTAATAAAATAAAGTAATATTTGTAATTGTTCTACCTCGCACTCGTATCATTCGATTGTTTCATTCGATAATTTTCATTCGATATTTATTATCGATTAACTATCGAATCACAATCGTTTTACGAGTGCGAGGTAGATTTTTTTAAAAAAACTTCACCGTGACCTTGAACTTTGAACTTTTACTCATTTCGTCACAAAACCGCCTACGTGACTGGCTCAGCCTCAGATGACGTATTTTTTCACTCAGCGCATCCGGTCACTGACCGGATGTGACGTCACTTCCGGCGCAAAACCGGCAAACCCACACTACTCACCACCCCCCCGTTTTCTCCAAGTCCCACTACTATCAATTTCCGTTTCCAGCTTCCTGCTGTACGTGACCGGCTTCGTGACCAGCGAGGTGGCCGGGACCTGCGCCGTTTTCCTCTACATCTACTGGACCCAGAGGGACTGGGCGAGGAAGAGGCTGGAGTTAGCAACGACCAACCACAGGAGGAAGAGTAACTCTTCCACAGCGGACTACGACCACCAGCCACCCGTCTATGTGGGAGGTAAGAGCACATGTCGTTTTAAATATTTTTAAAGGTTGACAGACTTTTTGGCATCCCAATTTTTTGCCTTACGTTGCCCATAAACATAGACCATATACTATAGATCTGTGTGTGAAACCCAACCAGAAAAACAAGGATTGAGCCGTTACAGTACGAGTACTCATACAATTTATATGCCAGGCCTGGGATTTGAACCCACGACAGGATCGCTGCCATGGTTCCGGAGTCTGACACCTTGGCCACAACACCAGCGAATCCTACTACTCAGTCATTGAACTGGTTTACATTGGCTCAGTGATTAGTCTGTTTGATGCTCTATATATGTTATGTTTAAAAGGCAAAGGGACTGTTGAAGGTTGGTGGGAAGTCGAGAGAAAATATCAGGTGAAGTAGTTATGATTAAGGTTATTGCAGACATTTTTCATTAGTAATAAAGGGAAAAAATGTCTTAACAATCTTCAAGATGTATACCTAACAGGGAAAGGTCGATGGTAACAATCCAAACGAAGATTGTTCTAGTTAGTAATAGGAAATGTAGGCAATCACCACCACAAACAACCACTTACAATCACCACCACAAACAACGACTTACAATCACCACCACAAACAACCACTTACAATCACCACCACAAAAAGCCACTTACAATCACCACCACAAACAACCACTTACAATCACCACCACAAACAACCACTTACAATCACCCCCACAAACAACCACTTACAATCACCACCACAAACAACCACTTACAATCACCACCACAAACAACCACTTACAATCACCACCACAAACAACCACTTACAATCACCACCAACAACAGTATTATCGAACTAAGAATGAATGGAGTGGTTGAAGAAAATCGTAGAAAGTCAGGATAAGAGATAGATGTCTTTGGAAGTTTAAGTTTTATTTTAGGAACGTAGATGTGTATTAATAAAGGCAACCGACCTTGAGCTAAATGATTTTGAAAGGGGAATATGGTTATTAATGTATTAAAACTTCTAAACTAAATTGTACTGTAGAAGAAGAACCAAGGTGATTTATATTGATAGTTTCTGATAACTTGAAAGATAAATATAAAATTTTTTAAAGTATTAATAACTGAGCAAGTACTCTCTATTAAAAAAAAAATAGTACAACTCACTTTTCCACGTCATTTTGTTATTCCACGTGTCTTGAGGAACCGGAAGTTGACGGAATTAGTGATTTAAAGTTGCTACATAGATAATTATGGGAAACCCTGTAAAATAATATTGTAAAAGTGAAAGATAGGTTTTATGTCATGAAAACAAATGGCTTTATTTTGTAAATATACCTTAATAAATACAGTTTATAACGACAGTAAACACAGCAATAAAAGTATTTTTCTGTAAATCCCAAGAGTAATCAAGCTAATCCAAATTTAATTTCCCTCTAAAAAAAGGGATCTTGCTAATTATCTCGAGGGACCACAAATGTTCCGTGTTTTGTCAAGGCACTCAAAACGTAATTGCTGCTCTCAAGTAGCCGTGTAAGGTGACAAGAGCATTCAGAGTGAGGCTTAGCTTTATAGTCCTTGTTAGTTAGTTTCATTATACCTGTACTTTTACACTAATTGAGTAGTGCCGTGATACGTAACTAGCTTACTCTTACCCTTCATCTATTGTCCATTGATCTATTATCATACAGCTTTATCATGAAATAGCAGTTGAGCACATTTTCGCCTACTCTAGCGGCCCTATCTATTTGATATTGAAAATTTTACTGACCGGTTGCTTGTTCGTTTTATCGAATTAACTACGATAGTTGTTTTGTGGTGGAAAAGCATAAATGGCGATTCGATTCAAAGTCAAACAGACATAAGTTAAATAAAAATTTGTGGATACATTGTTAAACTAGAGTTGTAAAAGTGGATTTGAGTGTACAAAACCTAGGTTGCAGTTCACGTAAAATTATAGTAACCTAACCTAAGCTAACTCCGCAGAGCGCTGTATCGTGGCTGTTCTATGTTCAACATAATTACAAATAAACGGATTAGTATAAAGTACCTGGGGGCCGAGCTTTGCTCGGGGGAAGGCCAGTCAGTTTGTTTAGATGACTCGGAGTAATATTTCACCACATCCCCCTACTGATAATCAGATTTGTATAACTCATTTGCCTCTTTTCTAAATTTTTAAGGTTACTCAAGTTGTTATTTATAGCTCAACATCCCTTTGATTTATTTTACTACTCTATTTATGTAATCTTCACTCAAAGCTCTTAATCTCTGCTCTCAGGAAACCACATGTTATAATCATATACAACATGAGTATTACTTTGACAGTTCCCTGGTTGATTATGAACAGCTGTTACAATTCTTTTGTTTTGATTTGAAACTCCATAAGCCCATTGTTAATTTTTTTAACTTTTCATTTTAGTTTTTTTACATTATTTGATTTTTCCTGGGGATGAGGCCTGTCTAGAACTTATTTTTATCCCAGAAATTAGTCATCTCAAACATTTGAAGAAATCGTTGGAGCCGTTTTTGAGATCAGTGTTGCAAGCAAGCAATCAAGCAAGCAAGCAAGCAAACATACAAGCAAACCTTACTCATATTAGAGTATAGGATAAATTAAAGTAAAATTAAATATAAATTTCAGACCTACAAAAGTAAACAATAAAAGTTAAATCCAACCCCGTACAAATTAAAGTAAAATTTAAAAGACAATTTCATATCCCAAAAAGTAAACATCAAAAGTAAGATTTCAACCCGGGACCGCACGATCGTGGCATCCACTGGGCTACCATGGCATGAAGATTGTCCTGAAAGTTAAAACTCATCAATCAGTGAGAAACGATTATAAATTCATTCGATAGAACAAACAAACAATCGGTTGATGACATTTTACCAATATCGTAACAATCGTATCAAACGATATTAGTGATATTGGACCGCTAGAGTAGGCGAAATTTGTTCACCGAATTATCAAGTGAGGGAATTTGGAAACTACCTTGGCTCTGTTTAAACTGTTTATAGATTAAAATATCAGAATTAAAGTTGAGAAGATCCATTAATTAATCAAAGAAATCCTTCCGCTAAAAGGTACACGTAAACTTAATATATAAAGGCATTATTTGTTGTAATTTCATTGCAGTACTGCAGCATGCTAAATACCGTTGCAGCCTGCACCTTACATTATGGTTATGTCTGAAGGTATGTTTTCTTTTTCCGCTAGTAAAAGTTAATATTTGATACTACAATGTGATTTTTTTCATCAATTTCGAGAACCAAAATTGTTGAATGAATTGTGTTGTATTTGAGAATAAAAGGGAGTTTAATTTGAAAACGGAAGGACTTTGTTGTACACAAAGGGGGTAATATTATTAGTGGCTTATACATATTTTAACTGATTCTCCATACGAATTATATATATTCATTATTCATTATTATTATTCATTACGATTTATATATTCATTGACGTTTAAAAACAGTTGCATGGTTTCCCATGTGTTTTGTTAACTAATTATTGTTAAAACCATATCCTGCGGACACTGTTGGTACGATTAGCATAATCAAATAACTTAAACTCCCTGAAGCTCTAATTGACATGAAAGTGCCTGATTACAAGTTCATAGAATAAAATATGTTTTAATAAAGCGATAGTTGTTTGGTTCTAATATGCATTTAAATTTAATTATACAGCAGTTTAATCAACCCTTGTTTAACCACTTGCCCGCGCTAATGAATGAAATAATATATGGTGGACAGAGTGATTCAATTATACAAGCTCAAGTGGTCAAGACGGTAGCCCTCTGATAGCTGCTATAGCAAAGCGATTTGACGAAGGTTAATTAATTCACTTACGTAGAGTAATTGAATGAATCATTTCGTTTCCAGTAGCCATTGAATAAATTATTTGCTGGTGCCGTGTGACGTATGTGGTAAACGCTGTATGCCTAGTTACAGTAACACGCCGTAACATTATAACTGTTCATATATATTTTGGGTACTCTTTAAATTAGTGTGATCGTACTAAATTTGTTATATTAACAAATTAACAAATTAATCGATGACCCGATGAATTTGAATTTAAAACGTCAATAAACTAGTTCTTCACGTGCATGTTAAAGTCAAAACTTTAAACTCCAAAAGAAATCAGCATTCTGAAACATAACTCAGAATAAATTATTTATCTGAAATTATCACATATCATGTAAAGTAGCTTATTATATTACTAATATCTTGAAGGGGCCATAGCCGCTAACATTGCACCAATTCTCTTCCTCATCTGATTTTCTTTACTCTTTAAAATAATAGTATTAGCGGCCGCTATAGCGACCGCAGGAAATAATCAGCTGATCAGGAACAAAGCTTGAATACTCCCGGCTCCGCTGATATATGCCAAAATGGCCTAAAACAGCTTAAAGCTACCGTAACTCAAATAAGGTTGCTTTTCAAGAAAAACAAACGACACGTGCAGCTTCCCCGACCTCGATTACCCCTAAAAAAATCTTTTCGTAGCTTGGGAGCAATTACAGCTCGAGAAACAGCCGCGGACGGACGGACGCACGGAGTCACAGACAAATGCGAATTATATTATTGTTAAGTGGTAACACATGTCAGTTCGTAAACAAAGTAGACACATAATCACACGTTTTAATGTAATCAAAGCAGACGTTTTTAAATCCCCCTTACTTTTATTATGAGGGGTGTTTTACGTTATTTCTCGTTTTCTGGTAATTTTTTGAAATACTGATATTTTTGCCGAGTCCCTTGAACCGTTAATTTTAGCCGTCTCCCATCATTCTACAATTTTCTAAAGTACCACAATTTGACACAAATATTTCGCTTACAGAATTATATATAAAAAGATAACGGTACGGTTTAATATGAAGCATAAGTATTAATACAATCAACATTAAAGTACTATAAAGCCAACCAACGCCAGGCTCTTGGTGTGTTGAGTGTCACTAAAGGCACTTAAGTGCAAGACGTTAACACTTGAGTGCTCTCGACGCGGTGAGGGGCGCTTGAGAGCAGCAATTAAGTGTTGAGTAGCGTGATAAAACAGGAGAACAAAGGTCATTTTATAAGGTAACATTAACGATACCCCCGTCGCAGCAAACCTGCGTACTCAGCGAATTTCCAATGCATAATATATGTCTTAATGCCATATAAAGCCGCATACCAAGTTTTATAAAAATATATTCATATATAAGCGATATATACAATTTTAATTATTCTCCATAAGAATAACATGGGAGATGAGTAAGCAGGTTTGCTGCAACAAGGAACTAAAAAAATGGGTTTTTATGCAAATATCATTATAACTCAACAAGGTGAAGCCACATAGCAAATTGTATTAATTTATGTTCATAATTAAGGGAGTCATTACATTTTACTTATTCTCCATAAGAATAACATGGGGGCTGAGTACGCAGGTTCGCTGCTACGGGGATAATCAACAAAAAATCAATTTTTTGTGCAAATATCAATATACCAGTACTACGTGACCCCACGTGCCAAGTTTCATCAATATACATTCATTAATAATGGAGATATCAAATTTTATTTATTCTCCATAAGGATAACATTGGACAACGTACTGTGTTTAGCACTTTGAATATCTCTGCAACGGTTGGACGTAGAATCACAATTTAAACACCAAAATGATTGTTTTGTGGAGCTGAATTGATTGGTAAAAGCAAATGTGAAGTTTACATCAAAATTAACTTAGGAAAAGCCAAAAACCTTTTTCCCATAAGATTAACATAGGAGATTTTATGAGCAGGTTTTTTTGGATTTTCTCCGCAACCACTTAACCTAGCTTAATAATTCAAAATACCATATTATTTGTTTTTTTAAGCTCTATAACATGGTCTAAACCAAAATTAAGTGTTTTAAAAATTTTAGGGTAAAAAATGCAAAAAACTTATTTTTGGAAAATTTAAAACCCCCATAAACCCCCCTTCCCATGGCCCGATTTTTCTGGTTTTCGAACTTAAAGTCATGAATGTCACTTTACACATTTGAGCCAAATTTCATCGAAATCGGACGATTTTACTCAAGTTATCGCATTCACGGACACATATATAGATATATATATATATATATATATAGATATATATATATATATAGATATATATATATATATAGATATATATATACATATATATAAATTTGAACGAATCGTGTTTTAGTCATCTGGGGACCTAAAAAAAAATGGTCTCGGGCTTAAATCTTACCATGAGACCTACGGTAATAGCTTCTTCCCTATAGGGGAAATTCGCTAACACGTTGGTGAAGTAGGGAAGAGGTTGAAAAGCAGCGTTGTATTCGTGTTGCCTTTGAAGAAATCAATTCCAATTGGATTAACTACGAGATATAAATTTAGGGGAAAACACGAAAGACGTAACAATTTATTATAATTTTAATGCAGATATACAAGCTATTATTTTTTCTTTTATCAAGTTCATCTTGAGTTTAATTTTTTTCCTAAAGGTACAAAGTAGGTTTAGACTTAAATTAAAAGCTTCCAACATGTTCTATAGAGTGTGGCCGACTTACAGGTTATTTGATCATTTAATGCTATGATTTGTTTATGTATGTCGTCAAAGTTACAACTTAATTAGTATCATTAAGACAATATTGCCTTTAATTCCATAACTTGGCCTTAACATTCGGTTTATTCCATAACCTTAGGCTTAACTTTTTATTTATTCCATAACCTTCGGTGATTGACATTATTTAAGTAAGCCATTATTGCAGCAAAAGTATTCTTAGACTATGAAATGGGTTTATAACACTCATAACTCACAGATTATGTGAGAAAAAATACAGCTGTTTCGCTGTTTAAGAGGAAATAACAAAACACCAAAAGCTCTAAATAAATTTGATTACAAAATAAATAGTAGTACGTATTGATGAGAATGCGCTCAACCGGTCAGACCTAACGATGATGAAAAAACTATTATTTATTTATATAGTTTACATATATGGTTTGTGCCATTTTACATTTATTTCTCAAATTTCAGGGATCGGCTCAAAAATATAAGTTCATACACACCTGGGTATTCATTTCAATTAAAACACTGGTAAGATTCAAAACAAATATTGCCAACTAGCCGACACCCGCGAGTTTGTTCGCGTGTGTTCTCTCTATTCCCGTTTCTTTTCCCGGTATTAACACACTTTTACCTTGAAATCCCAAATAATTACTCCAAAAGGTCAAAACTGATAATTCCCAAGTCAAGTAGGGCAGATCCCTAAGGTCCCTAAGGACTTTGGTAATTGGCTGAAACCTTCCTAGGGTTAACATGAGTTACCATGCGAGGTTTCATTGGGATCAGACGAATAGTACAGGAACGCATAAAGGACAAAGAAACAAAGAAGCACAGATATATTCAGATGCATAAAATTATTATCATAGATACTTATACGAAAAGATGAAATGCAACGCAACACAGTTAAAATACGGACAAGAAAATAGTTTATGTCATAGTAGCTTATATTCGGTAACCGAATAAAATGCAGCTTCGATGATGCTTAACATGTTAAAGGTTTACACAAAAAAACACTCTTTTTGTTATATAATGAAACCCCTTGTCAAATGTGAACCTTCCTTTGATCTCCGGACGCTAAAAACCCCCGTTTCACCATCAGTTTTAAGTTTTTCAACTTTGATGTTCATGATAAAATGGATTATAACGTCGTAATTAAAACTAACTAGTTATTAACTAATACAGTTTCTGGTGTGAATGCATACTAATCTCAAAGGGAAATGCATTTCGAAAACAGAATTTTCTTATAATAAATGAAAGCAAAACGTTTTTGGCATTAAAATTGTGTTGTTAAAACTTAAAATGTTTTAAAGTCCGTAAATTTTATACATTAACTAAGTTATCAGTTTGGTAAATGTACAACTTTTCCAAGATGATCGGAATACTAATTCCCTCTTTGTAAACGCACTCAACGCTCAACAACATAACACAGTCAGTAACGTGATTCGCTAAACGAGAGAGAGGGAGAGAGAGAGAGAGAGACAAATTGACAAATTGACAAATTCTTTATTTTACCTGCCCTGGGTTAGACCAGAGGTCCACTCTTCCCCCAGGACAGGTCCGATAATTACACCTCACAAAACACTTTACAGAGTTGTGGACTTACAGTCAATTATGATACAAATAAAACTTAGCAATAAGTAATACAACATTTTTTATATTAAAACATTTAAATTAAACAATGTTTAAAACATTAACATACTTAAAATACAAGTTTACTATTTACAATGTTTAAAACATTAACATACTTAAAATACAAGTTTACTATTTATATTCATTTGAGAGATATATATATATATATATATACATATTCACATATACAATACAGAAGTATACTTTGATAACAACATTATTAAGTGTGAGACAATCATGTGATTTCACTGAACAATATGTTTTACAATTCTAATATTCAATACAGTTATAATTTTGTTATACTTCATAATATCTTTGCAACAGTAATTTTTTTACTGCTCTAGAAAAGCTTTTAACATTACTGAGGTTTTTTATTTCATTTTCTAAAGAGAGAGAGAGAGAGAGAGAGAGAGAGAGAGAGAGAGAGAGAGAGAGAGAGAGAGAGAGAGAGAGAGAGAGAGAGAGAGGGAGAGAGGAGAGAGAGAGAGAGAGAGAGAGAGAGAGAGAGAGAGAGAGGAGAAGAGAGAGAGAGAGAGAGAGAGAGAGAGAGAGAGAGAGAGAGAGAGAGAGAGAGAGAGAGAGAGAGAGAGAGAGAGAGAGAGAGAGAGAGAGAGAGAGAGAGAGAGAGAGAGAGAGAGAGAGAGAGAGAGAGAGAGAGAGAGAGAGAGGAGAGAGAGAGAGAGAGAGAGAGAGAGAGAGAGAGAGAGAGAGAGAGAGAGAGAGAGAGAGAGAGAGGAGAGAGAGAGAGAGAGAGAGGGAGAGAGAGAGAGAGAGAGAGAGAGAGAGAGAGAGAGAGAGAGAGAGAGAGAGAGAGAGAGAGAGAGAGAGAGAGGAGAGAGAGAGAGAGAGAGAGAGAGAGAGAGAGAGAGAGAGAGAGAGAGAGAGAGAGAGAGAGAGGAGAGAGAGAGAGAGAGAGAGGAGAGAGAGAGAGAGAGAGAGAGAGAGAGAGGAGAGAGAGAGAGAGAGAGAGAGAGAGAGAGAGAGATCTGTGAAGAGCAATTGGGACTCAAGTGCCTGTGATGAAGTGCTTGAGTTAGTATTTGGAAAATGTGTATACACCTTGATGATTATGAGTGGATAGTTATGTTTTAATATGTCCTGTTATAACTACAGGTGTAATGAAGGACGTCTTTAAACACTTTAAAATATATTTATCCTTACACAGTATTTACACACTTGTCGGTAAATATACATTAATAGATGTCCAAACATAAAATATCCGGTCACAAAATTGTGTTTAACTGCAAACCCTGTTAAGGGTCCCAGAACCCCAGTTAGAGCGGTGATCAGATCCATCCCTTTGATGCGTGATGGAACCTCCCTAATCAAATGTAAACCTCCCTAATCAAATGTGAACCTCCCTTATCTATGTGAACCTCCCTTTGATCTTTGAACGATAAGTACCCCTCGTCTATTAGCAGTATTTATCTTGAAGTTCTCGAAACGTGAAAAATTCATTATACCAATTTCCTACGAAATACTTGGGTTTCTATGGTGTTTCTTACGAAGAGTAGATCATCACAGTTTTTTGCATTTTTTTAAATTTTGCCGATGTAAGCTTTAGTTACTCCCCACTAAGAGAATACAGTATATATACAGTAAACAATTTTTAACTTTTTAATGGCTTGAGATAGAGGAAAAACTCAACAAACCTCTATAATAAAGAAACATCCACTTTTTGGACAGTGTCACAAATTCGCCAATGCCACCAAAATGTGGAATTTCGGGGGCAGCCTTAGTTAATTTTTTTTATGTAAAGCCCCATTAAACGCCATTCTGTAATGGCTTGAGATATAAACCTATAGATTCTGATTTTCTTCTTATTTTATAAAGACCTTCAAGATTAGGTATCGTTCAATGGGGCTTTGGCTCGTGGTTTGATATATGACTTGGAAAGTACGGTTACATACCTTGTTACTGTTAATCAACTAGTTTTATTAGATACTAGTTTCGGTTCTAGTACCGGTCCATTTTCAAATATTCTGAAAAATAATCTAGAACACTGGCATGAAGTTTAAAACGTTTCCGACGATAAAAACAAACGTGTACACTTATAAACATTAAAATATTTAAAAATTCGGGCATGTGCCTTCCGAATGAGAAAAAGCAGTTTCAAGACGATTCAGGAAGTGAATCAGATTCCGTCGTCAGGTAGGGAAACACCTAGAACACAACGAAGATAGCATGACTGATAAGTGTGAGTTATTACCCTCAATGAAAATATAGTTCATACTAGTTGCTTGAAGGGGCCATAGCCCCTGCCCTTGCTACAATAATACTCTGCCTTATCAGATTTTCTTACTTGTTACATGCTAAGGAAAATAAAACAAAAGAAGTAAAAGAACACGTGTCAGTTCGTAAACAAAGTTTAATCACGTGTTTTAATGTAAACAAAGCAGATGACGTTTTTAAATTCCCATGCTTTCCTTATGGGGCATGTTTTAATTCTGCTATTTTCCCCGAGTCCCTGGGATCGAGACCTTTAATTTGAGCTGTCTCCCGTCATCCTGCGATTTGCCAAACTCTCACAATTTTTTACTTAAAAATTTCGCTTACAGAATTATATATAAAGATAACCACATGGTAATATATATTTTGTACAGGATATAAATTAAAGATCATGTTTAATTTAGAGAGAAATCTGTACTATGTAGAACATTTGTTATCTCAGAAACATCACCATAAAAGAGGTAACGGTACATCCATCTTCGTTGTGAAGACTAACACGGTGAGCCGTCTAAGAGAATCAAATCACTTTACAGCTGAGCTTTTCCTCGGAAACCGCCTCCTTCTACCAGGGAATATTGCAGTTATATAGAAGTAATAGTCGATAAGTGATATCAATCTGAGTTACACCTTTGAATCGCTGATCGATTAACTAGTAGTTGTAACTACCTTAGAGTAAAGTGATCCTTATACTATCACAAAGATTTGTTTGATTAGATTCCTATTATCGACAGTGACTCTCATAATAATAGGATTTCGTGATAATATTTGACACATATAATGATATTTAGTGACGTGTCACAACATTTCTACGGCTAAACCCCATTTTATTTTGTTACATATTATTTATTTTATGATATAATTTAACAGTATTTATAGAGAGTTTAGTTACTGAAGTGAGCTTCGTATAAGTTGAATTTAAAATGTTAATAAAAACAAGAAATTTAAGTTAGTAGTATAACACACGCTGTATTTATTTTGCAAAACCTCTTGTTCAACAACAGTAACTACGTTACAAACAGACTGATAACTGAAATAATCAACATTTATTTTTATTTAACATCAATCTTACTTATTGTAAAAGGTGTGTTATTTTATCACAAATTATTATTTATCTTATAAATGGCATTTATATCAAATTACTATACTCATAATTGATACCAATGATTGAAACCTTTTCACAAATATATTTGTTAACCAACCCTTGGTGTTCTCATGAGGTTAATTCTTTCATTGGGGATTGGGTTGAAATAGATTTTCTTGTATCTTTGTCCCATATTTTATGTATATTCACCGTAAATATTTTTATGTGTAGGGGAAAAATTGTCTTTAATGTGTAGGAAGGCTTGTTTTAATTAGTTCCTTTTAAATAAAAGTATATTATCCTTTTAGGATTCTTGTTGTCCTTTCACGTCCAGAGTCGGTTGATACATCCTTAATGGGTGGCTTCGAACTGTTAAAACAGACGTCAAATAAAGAAGTACATTTTACGGATTTTATAAAAACATACATTAAATAAAATATTTTAATTATTTAACTAAATTAATTACATTATTATAAAAAGTATCACGTTTCATACAACTAACATTTCAATTTCAAAGAGAATAATTTATTCCAACTTACACCCCTTTAAAATGCACTTGAGCTCTTAAGAGCTCAAACAAAAACAGCCACTTGACTTGGCTAACTGTTGCAGAGAACGCTTCGACAGCAATTAACTCCAGTGTTCCCATTTGAGGGATTTTAATCCCGTTACAGGGATATTTTAACGTTCCATGGGATTAAATGGGATTGCGTTATTATATTGGATATTTTGAACGACTTTTTTGACATTCCCTCCTTTATCAACAAATTTTCTCTTCACAATTATTCTTAATACATTTTCTTAATGATAACCATCTTTAATTCTGTAGTATTATCATTTTACATTTATGTTGGTTTACTTACTGTAAAAATCTAACTCTGATAAACATCACACTTCTTAGGAACGGGGTTTCCAATAAATGGTGCGGAACTATAGAATTATAAATAAGAGAGAACATAGCATGGTGTTTACAGTATTTGTACTTGGACTATATCTGTAAATAATTTTGCGAATCGGTCTTAAGTGATAAAGTATGATCCATCAACAACAATCTAAGAGAGTTTTTTTCTCTTAGAAACCAATTTGTAATATAATATATTTATTTTTGTTTTTAAATTAAAAGCACAAAATGCAAGAATATTCAACAATTATACTTCATAACAGTTCATTAAGCAAGATGTAAGGTAATAGTCATAGGTGAAAGAATGCATTTAGTATTAAATGTTATGTATTCTTTACTCTATAATACACCTTGGCTATTAAGTACAATATATTTTAATAAACTCGAGAGTAAATAAGGGATATTTTATAGCAGGCCGAGGGATAAAGTGGGATATTTTATAGCAGGCCGAGGGATAAAGTGGGATATTTTATAGCAGATCGAAGGATAAAGTGGGGTATTTATTTTTACCGCGAAGTGGATACACTGATTAAATATCGAGTGTCTAAAGTGTACTGTAAAGATATCTCAGAATATGTTAAAGTTCCAGAGTTCCTGATGTGGTGGTTTGACACCAACATAAAGTTGGCATAAATATTCGATATACCGTAAATATCGATACTTATAGATCGATATTCGATATTTGTAAATCGATAATTGGTCTCCGAGAAATTTTTAAATCAAAATTTTTCCTCCATATTGCATTTATAGATATTCATAATGGTTATATTTTTTCATCATAACACGTTTCTTAGTTAATCTAAATACCTGAATTTAATGTCCTCATGCTTTCTACAACTTCGTTCTAACAACCTTAAAAAAACTGAAAATAAATATGGATCACAAAATAATTATACATCATACAACTTCCAAGTTACCGGTATACAATACAGCGGGTAATTATTTTACTGAGCGTCACAGTTAATTTTGAGTGTGTATAAGTTTAAGCTATTTTGGCATCAGTGGCTTATAGGGGTGAATGGAGTATAATATTAGGCTTTCTTGCAAAACCCTTAGTAAATTATGCATTTAGGTTAGTAGGAAAACTAATAATTATTATTATCAATGTTTTACTTGATGTCGATATGTTAACTTCGATATCATAGTGATATCGATAGTCGTAGGTCGATAAGATTTTTGATATAAATATCGATATCCTCATTCGATATCCAAACATACCAACACTTCCCTCAAAGTCACTTGTTCTCCTTCGTATTTTTAACCGCGACGTGTCTTTACACCTACAACTACACTCTGTTATAGAAACTCACTGGACACAAATTGAGGAATTATTACTCGGGTAGTAAACACTGGTCTTCAAGTGGACTTTTCATCCTAGAGTTTTTGTCTTGTTAACCAGGACCTTAGGTGGTCCTCAATGCTTACAGCTTGGACTCGTAATAAGCTACAGTTTAATGTGTAGTAAATACATGTGTTAACAATTATACTTCACGGTTTCAATATTGATGGAATTTAAAATTTCGTTAAAAAATATATATATATAAAGCCAAACCTTACTAGGAAAGTCTGGCAACGATCAACCACATACTTGAATGAAGGGCCTTGGTGAGAGAACTCGAGGATAAATATTATTTTTTAAATAAATTCTCTGCCAATGTCAAAAATAAAACATTCATTAAATTAAAACACGTTTATTAATATTCTTTTGCTAATTATTAAGTCTTAATTGAAATAACTACAGGAGTAATAGTTCGTAATAACTTATTAGACATGTCTGTGTGGAAGTACAAATGTACAAATTTAATTACGATTTTAAACTATGACTAGCTCATGTCCCGCTCTACGCACGGGTATGTATCAGGCATATTGTAAATTTTGTAAAATGTTGTAAATTTTTTGTAAAATTTTATTTACATTATTCTAATCAGCCGACTAAATCCAATAAAGCCTTACGATTAACATTGGAACTTTAAAACCCTATGGAGTTAAGCTCTAAAGGTGGAGGTTTTTAAAAACACCAAAAGGCACATCTAGAGATAAAGAGCTTTTCATTGATACCAAACATGTACACAAAATAACAGCCAGGCTGGCTGGCTGGCTGGCTGGCTGGCTGGCTGGCTGGCTGGCTGGCTGGCTCGCTGGCTCGCTGGCTGGCTGGCTGGCTGGCTGGCTGGCTGGCTGTTTTAGGGGTCGAAAATCGCCAACCAAAATCAAGAAATTCTTTTAATAATATAGATACTATAAACTAGCCTAACTTTAAAATTTGTATCAAACTTTCCACATTAACTTTTTATATTTTAAATATTCAATCTTATAATGTTGACTGTTTCAACGTTTCTCATGTTGGTTTAACTAAACTTCTAGAGAAGAGATATCCGGTTTGAATATCAACTTTGCCCATTGAGATCAATTTTCTCTTTTTTTTGCGGAACAGAGGGCTTATTATCTAAATGAACCACCTTTTAACATTAATCTGTATGTTAATTTTATCAATAAGAGTCCACTTTATTTGTAAAAGGAGTTTATTTCCCCTTTACTTCCCCTTTAGGGAAGAAGCTATTGCCGTAGGTGGCATGGTAAGAGACCATGACAAGATATGGAAAGAGCCCGAGACCATGACAGATTTTTGTTTTGAGGTCCCCAGATGCCAAAAGCACTATTCGTTCAAATTTATATATATATATATATATATATATATATAAATATATATATATATTTATTTATATATATTTTTATATATATCTATTTCAATATATATCCGTTAACACGATAACTTGAGTAAAAAACGTCTGATTTCGATGAAATTTGGCTCAAATGTGCAAAGTGACATTCATGACTTTAAGTTCGAAAACCAGAAAAATCGGTCCATGGGAAGGGGGTTTTATGGGGGTTTACAATTTTCAAAAAATCAGTTTTTTGCATTTTTCACCATACAATTTTTAAAATACTTAAATTTGGTTTTGACCATTTTATAGAGCCTAAAAAAACAAATAATTTAGTATTTTGAATCATATATGATATAATAATTTATATTTTGAATTTTATATTTTGAATCATCACCTAGATTAAGTGGTTGCGGAGAAAATCCAAAAACGTGTTCATAAAGTCCCATGTTAGTCTTATGGGAAAAACGTTTTTAGCTTTTCCTCAGTTAATTTTAATGCAAACCTCACATTTGCTTTTACCAAACAGTTCAGCTCTACAAAAAATCATTTTGGTGGTTAAATTGTGATTCTACGTCCAACCCTTGTAGATATATTCAATGTGCTAAACACAGTACGTTGTCCAATGTTATCCTTATGGAGAATAATTAAAATTTGATATCTCGATTATTTATGAATGAATGTTGATGAAACTTGGCATAGTCACATTTGTAGTATGTTATTTTGATCAACTGGTCTTTCTAACAACTGGTTCTTCGAGTAACTGACCATACTCATCTACGGGATGGTTCCAAGAGTATGCCAGTGTCGCAGACTTCCCTGCTACCAACCAATCTTCACGATAACTGTATATTATTAAATTTTAAATAAGCAGTGTCGATCACATGGTCATGTCTGACACAGTATCTAGTACAATTATACGGTATGTATCATAAACAAGATTCGCAGTAGCTCAGTGACATCATTGGTGCCCACAGCTGTCTGCAATACAACAATGCTCCTATCTATCAAAACTATACAGATAGATATTGCTGTTTTGAATTTGGCGCGTTAATTATAATTCTATTAGAGTGTAAATAAAACAAATATGTAAACAATGTGACGTCACTGGTGCCCAAACAACAGCTAGTATCAAAGCTGCGCAAGATAGCAGCCGTATAATTATTCTAGAAACTGTGATGTCTAACAACCGGTTATTCAACCAACTATCCACACCCCTCGTTGTTGCAGGGGTCTACCAGTGCCGCCGCCACCCCTACTACCCCCCGCCGCTCCTAGACAACCACCTGGACGCCGTCACCCCCGCCAACCACACCAGGAGGGTCTACCTGGACAGTGACCGGGACAGCCCGCAGCTCAGCTTACACGCTGTGAGCACATAGTTGCCTGTACCATTAGAGATAGTACACAACAGAAGAATGTGAGCACATAGTTGCCTGTACCATTAGCGATAGTAAACTACAGAAGGCTGACTACAATGTTAACGAAAGTGGCGTTTACGGACACCGGCCGCTTTGAACACTATTTTGACCCGCCGCATTCCCCACTCCACCCGCCGTCAATCTTCACGACTTGGTAACAGATAATCTTCAATAGATGCAACAAATGAAACTGACTGATCATTACTGATCATTACAGCAGCAAAAGTTATGAAAATAGTAATCATCATATTAGATGGTGGTTGAGAGGTATACAAGTATACGGTGATTGTACCCTATGGGTCTGTGGGCTGGCTGGCTGGCTGGCTCACTGGCTGGCTGGCTGGCTGGCTGGCTGGCTGGCTGGCTGGCTGGCCGAATGGCTGGCTGGCCGGCCGCCCCCCCCGGCCGGCCGCCACCCAGGCCGGTCGGCCACCCACCTGCTTTCCGCCTTCCACCTTCTTCCGTCTTCATCCGCCTTCTGCTCTCTTCCGCCTGCCGTCTTCCGTCTTCCGTCTTCCCGCCTGCCGTCTTCCGTCTTCCGTCTTCCGTCTGCTGCCGTCTTCTGTCTTCTGCCGTCTTCTGTCTTCTACCGTCTTCTGTCTTCTGCCGTCCTCTGTCTTCTGCCGTCTTCTGTCTTCGGCCGATTTCTGTATTCGGCCGTCTTCTGTCTTCTGCCGTCTTCTGCCTTCTGCCGCCGTCTGCCGCAGTCTTCCGTCTTCTGTCGTCTTCTTCTGTCTTCTATCGTCTTCTTCTGTCTTCTGTCGTCTTCTTCTTTCTTCTGTCTCCTTCTTCTGTGTCGTCTTCTTCGGTCTACTGTCGTCTTCTTCTGTCGTCTTCTTCTCTCTTCTGTCGTCTTCTGTATTCTGCCGTCTTCTGCCGTCTTCTGTCGTCTTCTGCCTTCTGGGTCTTCTGCCTTCTATCGTCTTCTGCCTTCTGCCTTCTGTCGTGTTCTGTCTACTGTCGCCTTCTTTCTTCTGCCGTCTTCTTTCTTCTGCTGTCTTCTGTCTTCTGACGTCTTCTATATTCTGCCTTCTTTCGTATTCTGTCGTCTTCTGTCGTCTGCTGTCTGTCTTCTGTCGTCTTCTGTCATCTTCTGTCGACTTCTTCTGGCTTTCCTCTGACGTCTTCTTCTGTCTGTCTTCTTTCGTCTTCTTCTGTCTTCTTTCGTCTTCTTCTGTCTTCTGTCGTCTTATACTGTCTTCTGTCGTCTTCTTCTGTCTTCTGCCTTCTGTCGTCTTCTGTCTTCTGTCATCTTTTTCTGTCTTCTGTCGTCTACTTCTGTCTTCGGTCGTCTTCTTCTGTCTTCTGTTGTCTTCTTCTGTCTTCTGTATTCTGCCATCTTCTGTCTTCTGCCGTCTTTTGTCTTCTGCCGTCTCCTAACTTCTGCCGTCTTCTGTCGTCTTCTGCCTTCTGGGTCTTCTGCCTTCTGTCATCTTCTGCCTTCTGTCGTGTTCTATCTCCTGCCGTCTTCTGCCTTTTGCCATCTTCTGCAGTCATCTGTCTTCTACCATCTTCTGTCGTCTTCTGCCTTCTGGGTCTTCAGCCTTCTGTCATCTTCTACCTTCTGTCGTATTCTGTCTTCTTCCGTCTTTTGTCGTCTTCTGCCTTCTGTTGTATTCTGTCTTCTGTCGTCTTCTCCCGTCTTCTGTCGTCTTCTGCCGTCTTCTGTCGTCTTCTGCCGTCTTCTGTCGTCTTCTGCCGTCTTCTGTCGTCTTCTGTCTTCCGTCGTCTTCTGTATTCTGTCGTCTTCTGTCTGTCTTCTGTCTGTCTTCTGTCTGTCTTCTGTCTGTCTTCTGTCGTCTTCTGTCGTCTTCTTCTGCCTGTCCTTTGTCGCCTTATTGTGTCTGTCTTCTTTCGTCTTCTTTCGTCTTCTTCTATCTTCTGTCTTCTTCTGTCGTCTTCTGTCGTCTTCTGCCTGTCTTCTGTCGCCTTCTGTCATCTTCTGTCTGCCTTCTGTCGTCTTCTGTCGTCTTCTGTCTTATTTCGTCTTCTTCTGTCTTCTGTATTCTGCCGTTTCTGTATTCTGCCGTCTTCTGTCTTCTGCCGTCTTCTGTCTTCAGCCGTCTTCTGCCGTCTTCTGTATCCTGCCGTCTTCTGCATTCTTTGTCTTCTGCCTTCTGTCGTTTTCTACCTTCTGTCGTCTTCTGTCTGTCTTCTGTCGTCTTCTGTCATCTTCTGTCGTCTTCTTCTGTCTGTCTTCTCTCTGCCTTCTTTTGTCCTCTGTCGTCTTCTGCCGTCTTCTGTCTTTTGCCGTCTTCTGTATTCTGCCTTCTTCTGTCTTCTGCCGTCTTCTGTATTCTGCCGTCGACTTCTGCCTTCTTCTGTCTTCTGCCGTCTTCTGTCTTCTGCCGTCGTCTGTATTCTGCCTTCTTCTGTCTTCTGCCGTATTCTGTCTTCTGCCGTCTTCTGCCTTCTGCCGTTCTCTGCCATCTTCTGTCGTATTCTGTCTTCTTCCGTCTTATGTCGTCGTCTTCCTTCTGTCGTATTCTGTCTTCTGCCGTCTTCCTTCGTCTTCTGCCGTCTTCTGCCGTCTTCTGCCGTCTTCTGTCTTCTTCTGTATTCTTCCGTCGACTTCTGCCGTCTTCTGTCTTCTGCCGTCTTCTGTCTTCTGCCGTGTTCTGCCTTCTGTCGTCTTCTGCCTTCTGGCATCTTCTGTATTCCGTCGTCTTCTGTATTATGTCGTCTTCTGTCGTTTTCTTCTGTCTGTCCTCTGTCGTCTTCTTCTGTCTATCTTCTTTCGTCTTCTTCTGTCGTCTTCTTCTGTCTTCAGTCGTCTTCTTCTGTCTTCCGCCGTCTTCTGTCTTCTGTCTTCTGCCGCCTTCCGTCTTCTGCCGTTTTCTGTCTTCTGCCGTCTTCTGTCTTTTGCCGTCCTCTGTCTTCTGCCGTCTTCCTTCTTCTGCCGTCTTCTGTTTTCTGCCGTATTCTGTCTTCTGCCGTCTTCTGTCTTCTGCCGTCTTCTGTCTTCTGCCGTCTTCTGTCGTCTTTGGCCTTCTGCGTCTTCTGCTTTCTGTCGTCTTCTACCTTCAGTCATATTCTGTCTTCTGCAGTCTTCTGTCGTCTTCTGCCGTCTTCTGTCGTCTTCTGCCTTCTGTCGTCTTCTGTCTGTCTTCTGTCGTCTTCTGTCATCTTCTGTCTGTCTTCTGTCGTCTTCTGTCATCTTCTGTCTGCCTTCTGTCGTCGTCTTCTGTCGTCGTCTTCTGTCGTCTTTAGTCGTCTTCTTCTGTCTGTCCTCTGACGTCTTCTTCTGTCTGTATTCTTTCGTCTTCTTCTGTCTTCTGTCGTCTTCTTCTGCCTTTCTTCTTTCGTCTTCTTCTGTCTTCTGCCGTCTTCTTCTGTCTTCTGTCGTCTACTTCTGTCTTCGGTCGTCTTCTGCAATCCGTCGTGTTCTGTCTTCTGTCGTCTTCTTTCTTCTGCTGTCTTCTGCAGTCATCTGTCTTCTACCATCTTCTGCCGTCTTCTGCCTTCTGGGTACTCTGCCTTCTGTCGTCTTCTGCCTTCTGTCGTCTCCTGTCGTATTCTGTCTGTCTTCTGTCGTCTTCTGTCTGTCTTCTGTCGTCTTCTGTTGTTTCTGTCATCTTCTGTCGTCTTCTTCTGTCTATCTTCTGTCTGCCTTTTTTGTCTTCTGTCGTCTTCTTCTGTCTTCTGTCGTCTTCTTCTGACTTCTGCCGTCATCTGTCTTCTGCCGTCTTCTGTATTTTGCCGTCTTCTGTCATCTGCTTTCTTTTGTCTTCTGCCTTGTCTTCTGCCTTCTTCTGTCTTCTGCCTTCTTCTGTCGTCTGCCGTCTTCTGTCTTCTGCCGTCTTCTGCCGTCTTCTGTCTCCTGCGGTCTTCTGTCTTCTGTCGTCTTCTGTCGTCTTTTGTCGTATTCAGTCGTCTTCTTCTGTCTGTCCTCTGACGTTTTCTTCTGTCTGTCTTCTTTCGTCTTCTTCTGTCTTTTGTCTTCTGCCTTCTTCTGCCTTCTTCTGTCTTCTGCCGTCTTCTGTCGTCATCTGCCTTCTGGGTCATCTGCCTTCTGACGTCTTCTGTCTTCTGCCGTATTCTGCCGTCTTCTGCCGTCTTCTGCCGTCTTCCGTCTTCTACCGTCTTCTGAGATCTTCTACCGTCTTCTCTTGGCAGTCATCTGCCGTCTTCTGTCGTCTTCTGCCTTCTTTCGTCTTCTGCCTTCTGTCGTCTTCTGTCATCTGTCGACTTCTGTCTTCTGTCGTCTTCTGTCTGTGGTCATCTGTCGCCTTCTGTCGTCTTCTGTCGTCTTCTGTTCGTCTTCTGTTCGCCTTCTGTCGTCTTCTGTCTGTCGTCATCTGTCGTCTTCTGTCTGTCGTCATCTGTCGTCTTCTGTCGTCTTCTGTCCGTCTTCTGTCGTCTTCTGTCGTCTTCTTGTGTCTGTCATCTGTCGTCTTCTTCTGTCTGTCCTCTGTCGTCTTCTTTCGTCTTATTCTGTCTTCTATCGTCTTATTCTATCTTCTGTCGTGTTCTTCTGTCGTCTTCTTCTGTCTTCTGTCGTCTTCTTCTGTCTTCTGCCGTCTTCTGTCTTCTGCCGTCTTCTGTATTCTGCCGTCTTCTGTCTTCTGCCGTCTTCTGTATTCAGCTGTCTTCTGTCTTCTGCCGTGTTCTGTCTTCTGCCGTGTTCTGTCTTCTGCCGTCTTCTGTGTTCTGCAGTCTTCTGTCTTCTGCCGTCTTCTGCCTTTTGCCGCCATCTGCCGCAGTCTTCCGTCTTCTGTCGTCTTCTTCTGTCTTCTATCGTCTTCTTCTGTCGTCTTCTTCTCTCTTCTGTCGTCTTCTGTATTCTGCCGTCTTCTGCCGTCTTCTGTCGTCTTCTGCCTTCTGGGTCTTCTGCCTTCTATCGTCTTCTGCCTTCTGTCTTCTGTCGTGTTCTGTCTACTGTCGTCTTCTTTCTTTTGCCGTCTTCTTTCTTCTGCTGTCTTCTGTTTTCTGCCGTCTGCCGTCTTCTGTCTTCTGACGTCTTCTATATTCTGCCTTCATTCGTATTCTGTCTTCTGTCGTCTTCTGTCGTCTGCTGTCTGTCTTCCGTCGTCTTCTGTCATCTTCTGTCGACTTCTTCTGGCTTTCCTCTGACGTCTTCTTCTGTCTGTCTTCTTTCGTCTTCTTCTGTCTTCTTTCGTCTTCTTCTGTCTTCTGTCGTCTTATACTGTCTTCTGTCGTCTTCTTCTGTCTTCTGCCTTCTGTCGTCTTCTGCCTTCTGGGTCTTCTGCCTTCTATCGTCTTCTGCCTTCTGTCTTCTGTCGTGTTCTGTCTACTGTCGTCTTCTTTCTTCTGCCGTCTTCTTTCTTCTGCTGTCTTCTGTTTTCTGCCGTCTGCCGTCTTCTGTCTTCTGACGTCTTCTATATTCTGCCTTCTTTCGTATTCTCTCTTCTGTCGTCTTCTGTCGTCTGCTGTCTGTCTTCCGTCGTCTTCGGTCATCTTCTGTCGACTTCTTCTGGCTTTCCTCTGACGTCTTCTTCTGTCTGTCTTCTTTCGTCTTCTTCTGTCTTCTTTCGTCTTCTTCTGTCTTCTGTCGTCTTATACTGTCTTCTGTCGTCTTCTTCTGTCTTCTGCCTTCTGTCGTCTTCTGTCTTCTGTCGTCTTTTTCTGTCTTCTGTCGTCTTTTTCTGTCTTCTGTCGTTTACTTCTGTCTTCGGTCGTCTTCTTCTGTCTTCTGTTGTCTTCTTCTGTCTTCTGTATTCTGGCATCTTCTGTCTTCTACCGTCTTTTGTCTTCTGCCTTCTTCTGTCTTCTGTCGTCTCCTAACTTCTGCCGTCTTCTGTCGTCTCCTGCCTTCTGGGTCTTCTGCCTTCTGTCATCTTCTGCCTTCTGTCGTGTTCTATCTCCTGCCGTCTTCTGCCTTTTGCCATCTTCTGCCATCTTCTGTCGTCTTCTGCCTTCTGGGTCTTCAGCCTTCTGTCATCTTCTACCTTCTGTCGTATTCTGTCTTCTTCCGTTTTTTGTCGTCTTCTGCATTCTGTTGTATTCTGTCTTCTGTCGTCTTCTCCCGTCTTCTGTCGTCTTCTGCCGTCTTCTGTCGTCTTCTGTCTTCCGTCGTCTTCTGTATTCTGTCGTCTTCTGTCTGTCTTCTGTCTGTCTTCTGTCTGTCTTCTGTCTGTCTTCTGTCGTCTTCTGTCGTCTTCTGTCGTCTTCTTCTGCCTGTCCTTTGTCGCCTTATTGTGTCTGTATTCTTTCGTCTTCTTCTATCTTCTGTCTTCTTCTGTCGTCTTCTGTCGTCTTCTGCCTGTCTTCTGTCGCCTTCTGTCATCTTCTGTCTGCCTTCTGTCGTCTTCTGTCGTCTTCTGTCGTCTTCAGTCGTCTTCTTTTGCCTGTCCTTTGTCGCCTTCTTGTGTCTGTCTTCTGTCTTCTTCTTCTGTCTTCTGTCGTCTTCTGTCGTCTTTTCTGTCTTATTTCGTCTTCTTCTGTCTTCTGTATTCTGCCGTTTTCTGTATTCTACCGTCATCTGTCTTCTGCCGTCTTCTGTCTTCAGCCGTCTTCTGCCGTCTTCTGTATCCTGCCGTCTTCTGTCGTCTTCTGCATTCTTTGTCTTCTGCCTTCTGTCGTCTTCTACCTTCTGTCGTCTTCTGTCTGTCTTCTGTCGTCTTCTGTCATCTTCTGTCGTCTTCTTCTGTCTGTCTTCTCTCTGCCTTCTTTTGTCCTCTGTCGTCTTCTGCCGTCTTCTGTCTTTTGCCGTCTTCTGTATTCTGCCTTCTTCTGTCTTCTGCCGACTTCTGTATTCTGCCGTCGACTTCTGCCTTCTTCTGTCTTCTGCCGTCTTCTGTCTTCTGCCGTCGTCTGTATTCTGACGTCTTCTGTCTTCTGCCGTATTCTGTCTTCTGCCGTCTTCTGCCTTCTGCCGTTCTCTGCCATCTTCTGTCGTATTCTGTCTTCTTCCGTCTTATGTCGTCGGCTTCCTTCTGTCGTATTCTGTCTTCTGCCGTCTTCCTTCGTCTTCTGCCGTCTTCTGCCGTCTTCTGTCTTCTTCTGTATTCTTCCGTCGACTTCTGCCGTCTTCTGTCTTCTGTCGTCTTCTGTCATCTTCTGTCTGCCTTCTGTCGTCGTCTTCTGTCGTCGTCTTCTGTCGTCTTTAGTCGTCTTCTTCTGTCTGTCCTCTGACGTCTTCTTCTGTCTGTCTTCTTTCGTCTTCTTCTGTCTTCTGTCGTCTTCTTCTGTCTTTCTTCTTTCGTCTTCTTCTGTCTTCTGCCGTCTTCTTCTGTCTTCTGTCGTCTACTTCTGTCTTCGGTCGTCTTCTGCAATCCGTCGTGTTCTGTCTTCTGTCGTCTGCTTTCTTCTGCTGTCTTCTGCAGTCATCTGTCTTCTACCATCTTCTGCCGTCTTCTGCCTTCTGGGTACTCAGCCTTCTGTCGTCTTCTGCCTTCTGTCGTCTTCTGTCTGTCTTCTGTCGTCTTCTGTTGTTTCTGTCATCTTCTGTTGTCTTCTTCTGTCTTTTGTCGTCTTCTTCTGACTTCTGCCGTCATCTGTCTTCTGCCGTCTTCTGCCGTCTTCTGTATTTTGCCGTCTTCTGTCTTCTGCTTTCTTTTGTCTTCTGCCTTGTCTTCTGCCTTCTTCTGTCTTTTGCCTTCTTCTGTCGTCTGCCGTCGTCTGTCTTCTGCCGTCTTCTGTCTCCTGCGGTCTTCTGTCTTCTGTCGTCTTCTGTCGTCTTTTGTCGTCTTCAGCCGTCTTCTTCTGTCTGTCCTCTGACGTTTTCTTCTGTCTGTATTCTTTCGTCTTCTTCTGTCTTTTGTCTTCTGCCTTCTTCTGCCTTCTTCTGTCTTCTGCCGTCTTCTGTCGTCATCTTCCTTCTGGGTCTTCTGCCTTCTGACGTCTTCTGTCTTCTGCCGTCTTCTGCCGTCTTCTGCCGTCTTCCGTCTTCTACCGTCTTCTGAGATCTTCTACCGTCTTCTCTTGGCAGTCATCTGCCGTCTTCTGTCGTCTTCTGCCTTCTTTCGTCTTCTGCCTTCTGTCGTCTTCTGTCATCTGTCGACTTCTGTCTTCTGTCGTCTTCCGTCTGTCGTCATCTGTCGCCTTCTGTCGTCTTCTGTCGTCTTCTGTTCGTCTTCTGTGCGTCTTCTGTCGTCTTCTGTCTGTCGTCATCTGTCGTCTTCTGTCGTCTTCTGTCCGTCTTCTGTCGTCTTCTTGTGTCTGTCATCTGTCGTCTTCTTCTGTCTGTCCTCTGTCGTCTTCTGTCGTCTTTTGCCTGTCTTCTGTCGCCTTCTGTCATCTTCTGTCTGCCTTCTGTCGTCTTCTGTCGTCTTCTGTCGTCTTCAGTCGTCTTCTTTTGCCTGTCCTTTGTCGCCTTCTTGTGTCTGTCTTCTGTCTTCTTCTTCTGTCTTCTGTCGTCTTCTGTCGTCTTTTCTGTCTTATTTCGTCTTCTTCTGTCTTCTGTATTCTGCCGTTTTCTGTATTCTACCGTCATCTGTCTTCTGCCGTCTTCTGTCTTCAGCCGTCTTCTGCCGTCTTCTGTATCCTGCCGTCTTCTGTATTCTGCCGTCTTCTGTCTTCTGCCGTCTTCTGTATTCAGCTGTCTTCTGTCTTCTGCCGTGTTCTGTCTTCTGCCGTGTTCTGTCTTCTGCCGTCTTCTGTGTTCTGCAGTCTTCTGTCTTCTGCCGTCTTCTGCCTTTTGCCGCCATCTGCCGCAGTCTTCCGTCTTCTGTCGTCTTCTTCTGTCTTCTATCGTCTTCTTCTGTCGTCTTGTTCTGTCGTCTTCTTCTCTCTTCTGTCGTCTTCTGTATTCTGCCGTCTTCTGCCGTCTTCTGTCGTCTTCTGCCTGTCTTCTGTCGCCTTCTGTCATCTTCTGTCTGCCTTCTGTCGTCTTCTGTCGTCTTCTGTCGTCTTCAGTCGTTTTCTTTTGCCTGTCCTTTGTCGCCTTCTTGTGTCTGTCTTCTGTCTTCTTCTTCTGTCTTCTGTCGTCTTCTGTCGTCTTTTCTGTCTTATTTCGTCTTCTTCTGTCTTCTGTATTCTGCCGTTTTCTGTATTCTACCGTCATCTGTCTTCTGCCGTCTTCTGTCTTCAGCCGTCTTCTGCCGTCTTCTGTATCCTGCCGTCTTCTGTCGTCTTCTGCATTCTTTGTCTTCTGCCTTCTGTCGTCTTCTACCTTCTGTCGTCTTCTGTCTGTCTTCTGTCGTCTTCTGTCATCTTCTGTCGTCTTCTTCTGTCTGTCTTCTCTCTGCCTTCTTTTGTCCTCTGTCGTCTTCTGCCGTCTTCTGTCTTTTGCCGTCTTCTGTATTCTGCCTTCTTCTGTCTTCTGCCGACTTCTGTATTCTGCCGTCGACTTCTGCCTTCTTCTGTCTTCTGCCGTCTTCTGTCTTCTGCCGTCGTCTGTATTCTGACATCTTCTGTCTTCTGCCGTATTCTGTCTTCTGCCATTTTCTGCCTTCTGCCGTTCTCTGCCATCTTCTGTCGTATTCTGTCTTCTTGCGTCTTATGTCGTCGGCTTCCTTCTGTCGTATTCTGTCTTCTGCCGTCTTCCTTCGTCTTCTGCCGTCTTCTGCCGTCTTCTGTCTTCTTCTGTATTCTTCCGTCGACTTCTGCCGTCTTCTGTCTTCTGTCGTCTTCTGTCATCTTCTGTCTGCCTTCTGTCGTCGTCTTCTGTCGTCTTTAGTCGTCTTCTTCTGTCTGTCCTCTGACGTCTTCTTCTGTCTGTCTTCTTTCGTCTTCTTCTGTCTTCTGTCGTCTTCTTCTGTCTTTCTTCCTTCTGGGTCTTCTGCCTTCTGACGTCTTCTGTCTTCTGCCGTATTCTGCCGTCTTCTGCCGTCTTCCGTCTTCTACCGTCTTCTGAGATCTTCTACCGTCTTCTCTTGGCAGTCATCTGCCGTCTTCTGTCGTCTTCTGCCTTCTTTCGTCTTCTGCCTTCTGTCGTCTTCTGTCATCTGTCGACTTCTGTCTTCTGTCGTCTTCCGTCTGTCGTCATCTGTCGCCTTCTGTCGTCTTCTGTCGTCTTCTGTTCGTCTTCTGTGTGTCTTCTGTCGTCTTCTGTCTGTCGTCATCTGTCGTCTTCTGTCGTCTTCTGTCCGTCTTCTGTCGTCTTCTTGTGTCTGTCATCTGTCGTCTTCTTCTGTCTGTCCTCTGTCGTCTTCTTTCGTCTTATTCTGTTTTCTATCGTCTTATTCTATCTTCTGTCGTGTTCTTCTGTCGTCTTCTTCTGTCTTCTGTCGTCTTCTTCTGTCTTCTGTCGTCTTCTTCTGTCTTCTGCCGTCTTCTGTATTCTGCCGTCTTCTGTATTCAGCTGTCTTCTGTCTTCGGCCTTGTTCTGTCTTCTGCCGTCTTCTGTCTTCTGCCGTCTTCTGTCTTCTGCCGTCATCTGTCTTCTGCCGTCTTCTGTTATCTGCCATCTTCTGTCTTCTGCCGTCTTCTGCACTCATCTTTCTTCTGCCATCTTCTGTCGTCTTCTGCCTTCTGGGTTTCTACCTTCTGTCGTATTCTGCCTTTTGTCGTCTTCTGTCGTCTACTCTCTGTCTTCTGTCGTCTTCTGTCGTCTTCTTCTGTCGTCTTCTGTCGTCTTCTGTCTTCTGTCGTGTTCTGTCTTCTGTCGTCTTTTATCGTTTTTAATCGTCTTCTGTCGTGTTCTGTCGTTTTCTGTCTTCTTCTGCCTTCTGGGTCTTCTGCCTTCTGTCGTCTTCTGTCTTCTGTTGTGTTCTGTTTGTCTTCTGTCGTCTTCTGTCTTCTGTCGTCTTCTGTCCGTCTTCTGTCGTCTTCTGCCTTTTGTCGTCTCCTGTCTGTCTTCTGTCGTCTTCTTCTTTCTTCTGTCGTCTTCTTCTGTCTTCTGTCGTCTACTCCTGTCTTATATCGGCTTCTGCTGTCTTCAGTCGTCTTCTTCTGACTTCTGTCGTCTTCTGTCTTCTGCCGTCTTCTGTCTTCTGCCGTCTGTTGAATTCTGCCGTCTTCTGTATTCTGCCGTCTTCTGTCTTCTGCCGACTTCTGTCTTCTGCCGTCTTCTGTCTTCGGCCGTGTTCTGTCTTCTGCCGTGTTCTGTCTTCTGCCGTCTTCGGTCTTCTGCCGTCTTCTGTCTTCTGCCGTCTTCTGTTATCTGCCGTCTTCTGTCTTCTGCCGTCTTCTGCCGTCTTCTGTCTTCTGCCGTCTTCTGCCGTCTTCTGCAGTCATATTTCTTCTGCCATCTTCTGTCGTCATCTGCCTTCTGGGTCTTCTGCCTTCTGTTGTCTTCTGCCTTTTGTCGTCTTCTGTCTGTCTTATGTCGTTTTCTGTCTGTCTTCTGTCGTTTTCTGTATTCTGCTGTCATCTGTCTTCTGCCGTATTTTGTCTTCTGCCGTCTTCTATCTTCTGCCGTCTTCTGTCTTCTGCCGTCTTCTGTTATCTGCCGTCTTCTGTCTTCTGCCGTCTTCTGTCTTCTGCCGTCTTCTGCAGTCATATTTCTTCTGCCATCTTCTGTCGTCATCTGCCTTCTGGGTCTTCTGCCTTCTGTCGTCTTCTGCCTTTTGTCGTCTTCTGTCTGTCTTATGTCGTGTTCTGTCTGTCTTCTGTCGTTTTCTGTATTCTGCTGTCATCTGTCTTCTGCCGTATTTTGTCTTCTGCCGTCTTCTATCTTCTGCCGTCTTCTGTCTTATGCCGTCTTCTGTCGTCTTCTGCCTTCTGGGTCTTCTGCCTTCTGTCTGTCTTCTTCTGTCTGTCTTCTGGCGTCTTCTTCTATCTGGCTTCTTCTGTCGTCGTCTTCTGTCGTCTTTTTCTCTCATCTTCTTCTGTTGTCTTCTTCTGTCGTCTTCATCTGTCGTCGTCTTCTGTCGTCGTCTTCTGTCGTCGTCTTCTATCGTCGTCTTCTGTCGTTTTTTTCTATTTTCTTCTTCTGACGTCTTTTTCTGTCTTCTTCTGTCTTCTTTTGCCTTCTTCTGTCATCTGTCGTCTGCCCGACTGCCGTCTGCCCGTCTGCTCGTCTGCCCGCCTGCCCCTCTCCCCACCTTCCCGCCTGCCCGCCTGTCCGTCTGCCTGTCTGCCTGCCTGCCTGTCCGCCTGCCTGCCTCTGTGTTTGTCTCCCTGTGCCTGCCTGCCTGTCTATCTCTATCTGACTGTCTGTCTGTCTGTCTGTCAGTGTCTGTCAGTCTGTCTGTTTGTGTCTGTCTGTCTGTGTCTGTCTGTCTGTGTCTGTCTGTCTGTGTCTGTCTGTCTGTGTCTGTCTGTCTGTGTCTGTCTGTCTGTGTCTGTCTGTCTGTGTCTGCATGTCTGTGTCTGTCTGTGTCTGTCTGTCTGTCTGTGTCTGTCTGTCTGTGTCTATCTGTGTCTGTCTGTCTGTGTCTGTCTGTCTGTCTGTGTCTGCCTGTCTGTGTCTGTCTGTCTGCCTGTCTGTGAATGTCTGTCTGTCTGTGTCTGTGTCTATCTGCCTGTCTGTGACTTTCTGTCTGTCTGTGTCTGTCTGTCTGTCTGTGTCTGTCTGTCTGTCTGTGTCTGTCTGTGTCTGTCTACGTCTGTCTGTATCTGTCTGTCTGTGTCTGTCTGTCTGTCTGGGTCTGTGTTTGTCTGTGTCTTTCTGTCTGTGTCTGTCTGTCTGTGTCTGTATGTGTCTGCCTGTCTGTGTCTGTCTGTCTGCCTGTCTGTGTCTGTCTGCCTGTCTGTGACTGTCTGTCTGTCTGTGTCTGTCTGTCTGTCTGTGTCTGTCTGTCTGTGTCTGTCTGTCTGTGTCTGTCTGTCTGTGTCTGTCTGTCTGTGTCTGTCTGTCTGTGTCTGTCTGTCTGTGTCTGTCTTTCCGTTTCTGTCTGTCTCTGTCTATCTGTCTGTGTATGTCTGTCTTTACGTTTCTGTTTGTCTCTGTCCGTCTGTCTGTGTCCGTCTGTCTGTGTCTGTCTGTCTGTGTCTGTCTGTCTGTGTCTGTCTTTCCGTTTCTGTCTGTCTCTGTCTGTCTGTCTGTGTCTGTCGGTCTTTACGTTTCTGTTTGTCTCTGTCCGTCTATCTGTGTCCGTCTGTCTGTGTCTGTCTGTCTGTGTGTCTGTGTCTGTCTGTCTGTGTCTGTCTGTCTGTGTCTGTCTGTCTGTGTCTGTCTGTCTGTGTGTCTATGTCTCTATGTCTGTGTCTCTATGTCTGTGTCTGTCTGTCTGTGTCTGTCTGTCTGTGTCTGTCTGTCTGTCTGTGTCTGTCTGTCTGTGTCTATCTGTGTCGTGGGTGTGTCGTGTGTGTGTCGTGTGCATGTCGTTTGTGTGTCGTGTGTGTGTGTGTGTGTGTGTGTGTGTGTGTGTGTGTGTGTTGTGTTTTGCGTGTGTTGTGTGTGTGTGTTGCGAGTGTTGTGCGTTGCGTGTGTTGTGTGTGTGATTTGCGTGTGTTGTGTGTGTGTGTGTGTTGCGTGTATTGTGTGTGTGTGTTGCGTGTGTTGTGTGTGTGTGTTGCGTGCGTTGTGTGTGTTGTGTGTGTGTCGTGTGCGTGTCGTTTGTGCGTCGTGTGTGTGTGTGTGTGTGTGTGTGTGTGTGTGTGTTTGTGTGTGTGTGTTGCGTGTGTTGTGTGTGTGTGTTGCGTGTGTGATTTGCGTGTGTGTGTGTGTGTGTGTGTGTGTGTGTGTGTGTGCGTGTGTTGTGTGTGTTGTGTGTGTGTTTTTCGTGTGTTGTGTGTGTATGTTGCGTGTGTTGTGTGTGTGTGGTGCGTGTGTGTGTTGTGTGTGCGTATGTGTGTTGTGTGTGCGTGTGTGTTGTGTGTACGTGTGTGTGTTGTGTGTGCGGTGTGTGTTGTGAACGTGGGCGCGTGGGCCTGGGCGTTGGTGTGGGTGGGTGGGTGTTTGTGTGGGTGTGGGTGTGGGTGTGGGTGTGTGTGTGTGTGTGTGTGTGTGTGTGTGTGTGTGTGTGTGTGTGTGTGTGTGTGTGTGTGTGTGTGTGTGTTGTGTGTGTGTGCGCGCGTGTGTGTGTGTGTGAGCAAATATGTGCTCAGGGACTGCTTATCTCTCTTGCCCCATTATGTTAATTTGTTGCTGCAACTCAGCCTTATCGAGCCTCCCTAATACACAATTGACGCGAGCCCAGATTGTGCTAATACCTGTAAATTATGCTATTTTAACCCTTAACACTTCAATATATATAAATTTTGTTCTCTTTGCACTATCTCACTTTAGCAACATGGTACAGTACTTGTAATAGATTCAATAATAAACTATGAAGCTACTTAAACTAAATTATGCCTTTAGCGAGAACAACTCATTTGAAAAACAGTAACTTAATATCATTAAGCTACCATTTGGAATAACTTCCTAATTCCCTTTTTAAACAAACTCCATGGCAAACGGTTTCCATAGACTAGAGGGGATTGTATCCACTAGACGTTCGTCCTTTTCAGTATAACCGCTTCCGATGTGGTCTGCGAATCGACCTGTGGTTACAAAGCTTAGAGCTCAAGTGAGCTTGGATAAGTGGTTGGCCCTCTCTCTCTTTTGCGGGGGATTCCATCTCACACCCCCCACCCCCCATTACTGGTGATCTCTTACTTTAATTGCCTCAACTATATTCCAAGGGTTGACTTCGAGCCATCGCAAGTGTCTACTGAAACAAAGAATCATCTAGTTTCTTTAAACTAATAAACCCCCCTTTATTTTTCAGGGTGTTAGCACCGTATCCAGTGGCTGTTACTCTTACACCCCCGCCCCTTGTGGGTACCCTCCCGCCATGCTCGGTCCCTGGGACCCACACTGTGACGGGTGTCTACCCCCTCCTCCACCCTCCGACCTCTGCGACGAGCACCCGGACTTCGTCACCTTCGACCTCGACGAAGTACCTCCCCTCAGACCTTCCCAGAGGCACTCAGAGAGCGACACCCTGCGGAGAACCACCCCTGTCTAGCGGCAGGCCAAGTCGGTCAGTTGGCGTTAGCTGGAGGTGTCGAACAAGTGATCATAGGACTCTTCGGTCAGTTGCTATAGCTAGAGGTGACGAACAAGTGACACTAAGACACACAAGACTCTTCGGTCAGTAGGCGTTAGCTAGAGGTGTCGAACAAGTGATCATAGGACTCTTCGGTCAGTTGCTATAGCTAGAGGTGACGAACAAGTGACACTAAGACGTTTTGGTTAGTTGGTGTTAGCTGAGGCGTTGGATTAGCTAGAGATGAAAACAAGTGGCATCAAGACTTTTTCTGTGGTGGAAAATTATAGGAGAATTTAATTAATCAAACGTAGATTGTCGAAAATGATTCTGCAAAATAATGATCCCGCTTGATGACACCTGGGGATCTGGACACAATGATATCCGCTAATTACGATTTTCGGATATCTTGCGATCGATTTTTATTTGATTCATCATGTAAATCAAATGACATTACGGACAAATTTAGTTTTGGGCAAATTATATATATCTTGAGACTGACTTCGTGTGAGTGAACCGTGTAGATTAATAAGAGGAGGATGCAAGACAGACTATAATATTTCGAAAGTTGATGAGTAAACTAAACATTATTCCCGGGTGATTTTTATAGTCAATCATCATTCGATCCATTTTTCGTAATCCGTTTAGGTCAAATTTCATTTAAAAAATATATTATTGAGAACAATTATCATTTCGAACCAATGGATTTTTTTAAATAAATGGCAATTTGAATACATATTATTTTAAATGGCACTTAAAAAATATATATATATTTAAACAAACAACATTTTCAAACAAATTAAATTCAGTTTACATGTCAATTTCTACAATGTAAAGTTACAATTAATTGTTTTGTTATTAACAAATGTTGTGATTAGAGGATCTAATCCCCCCTTTAGAATGTTGTGGTACTATAGGATCCTTGGATTAGAAAGGACATTTTTGATTTGAATAATTTTAAAGTTAAACCTAATACATTAAAATATGACATGAACTATTGGTGTTTCATCCATTACAGTTTTATTTATTTATTTACAATTGAGTTAAAAACCATTTAAATGTTTTTATTATTGAATTCAAACATATTAGACAGTATTAACGATAACAATTATAACTCCAAACAAACATTACATTATTGACATTGGAGTGAAGAGGTATATTACAAACATAAATAATACTCCGTGTCTTTTTTATAAAGGGTATATGTCGAAACGAGCTTTTAAAATTATGAAAATAAGTGTTTTTGTACAGTACATTTATAAAGTGTACATTTATAAGTGCATTTATAAGTAAGAGTCAAATATTTTAACAACCATATAGCTTAATAGGGAATAGGTTTGCTCGAAAAAATTGTACCATTGAAAAGGAATTTTATAATTGTACAACATTACTGCAAGTCATAATAGTTTTATGTTTTCAAAATTAGTTAAATACCTACAATAAAAATTAATACCCCCGTCGCAGCAAACCTGCATACTCAGCGAATTTCCAATGAATTATAACACATTAAGCCACTTAACAAGATTCATAAGAAATGTATTCACAAACAAGCGATATTTAAAATATAATTATTCTCTATAAGAATAACATTGGGGATGAGTACGCAGGTTTGCTGCAACAAGGCACACAAAATAATGGTTTTTTATGCAAATATCAATAGAACTCATGTTAGTGAAGTTACATACCAAGTTTCATCCATATACATTCATAAATAAGCGTTATATAACATTTTAAGTATTTTCCATAAGAATAACATGGGGACCGAGTACCTAGGTTTGATGCTACAGGAAACATTGCCGAAAAATTGTTATTTTGTGCAAACAACAATAAACCACAACCAGATGAAGCCATATACCAAATTTCGTCAGTTTATGTTCATAAATAAGCGAGATATACAATTTTTCTTTTCTCCATAAGAATAACATTAGATAACGTACTGTGTTTAGCACTTTCAATATCTCAGTAACCAATTGACGTAGGGCAATGATCAAGATACCAAATTATTTGTTTTTTTATGCTGAATTCAATGGTGAAAATTAAAATTTGATTTAAATTAAAATTACATGTGAAATCCCCAAAAAACACATTTTTGGGGTACAAAACCCCCCAAAAAACCCCCTTCGGATGGTGCGATTCGTCTGGTTTTCGAACTCGTTCAAATAAATGGTACTTTACACGTTCGTACCAAATTTCATTAAGATCGGACCTTTTTTACGAGAGTTATCGTGCTTACGGACACATATATATATATATATATATATATATATATATATATATATATATATATATATATATATATATACATATATAAAAATTTGAACGAATGGTGTTTTTGGCATCTGGGGACCTCAAAATGAAAAGTTATCATGGTCTCGGGCTTAAGTCTTACCATGAGACCTACGGTAATAGCTTCTTCCCTATAGGGGAAATTCGCTAAAAAGTAAAATATTGCTATTAAGGATCACAGTTATATTTTGGGTTTGGTATTTGAATTACATTGTTTTATGTAAGGTTACTATTGTGGGGACATAACTCATTGGTTAGTGAGGGTAGTTTAAAACTAAGGGTAAATTAAAGTAATGTAGTTTTAAGAGACTTATTTAACAAACAACAAGTAACACTCAGCGTCTCACTTTGAGCAACCAATCGCCAATTGGGAATACAGTAATTTAATCTAGTCCTGTCTGTTTGAGAATCATTTACAAAACTGTAATCAATTCAAAATTGAATTTGCTTATTTTATTTAACACTGAATTAAAAATAAGTATCACTGTATCGGTTATAAAGTGACTCATCATCAGAAAGGAAACTGTTATATTATTGATGAAAGTTGTTTGATAAAGTGTACAACACTGTTAGTCGTAACGTAATATTCTAAATCTAGCAGTTAGTAATACCATTGACTATACACCTGTACAGGTGTATAGTCAATAGTAATACCTTATTTTGAGTACTAACCGCCCCTAAAGTAAATTAACGTTTAATAACCAAGCTCTCGTATAAATGGTAAAGGTTATAAATATATTAGAATTCGTTTTTTAGAATAATACAACAGATTTAAATGCGTATTTTTGTATATGTTAAATTTTAGTAACTCTATTATTTATGCACGTAATATTATTTTTAAGTGTATTGTAGAGTACAAGATATTTAAAAAATTGTTAAAATATTTACGAGATTCAGCCAGGACCCAGTACATTGAGATAAATATTCTAGAATAGAATAATCAAATGTTAATTTGTATATGTACAAATAATTGTTAAGCGCACAATATTGTTAGATGTTTAATTGCTGTGGTAGTCAAATAAAACCAACTCAAGAGTTAAATTCATAAAAACTGATCATAGTTTTGTTTGAATAGCATTCAATGTAATTTAAATGTTTTTTTACTGTACAAAGAGTTTAACAAATGATTAAAATTAAGTAAAGTGTAAATCACAATATCAAGAGGTTTAAAGTCTACAATATAGAAGATAATCAGTTGGAAATAAAGTAAAAGTACTTATCTCTCACTTTAACGTCTTTAAACTCAAACAATCAAGCAGTCTAATTGATTTATTATAGGAAAGCACTTTGTTTTAAATATATTTGTAAATAAATTATAGATTGTTAGATAAATGTTGGTTTTATCGAAATGTTACTGCGAATATAACTGTGTGAGTGTTAACTTTGTATGAAATGTTTTAATAAAATATTATCAGAGTTGTACATTAGTTTATACCTTATAACATATCTATGATGATAGGGTTAACTTACTGGAAGATCGATTTTGATTTCATATTATTCCACGGGTAAAATTGAACGGTAAAGTTTAAATTTTAAAATCGAAACCAAGATTAAAATTTAAATTTAAATTATGTATATAAAATTAATAAGATATTATATATATATATATATATATATATATGTATATATATATATATATATATATCAGTACACTTTTTGGGAGTAGAAAAAGGTGTTTTTCTGATTTTAATTAATCAAGCCAAAGAAAATAATATTTAAAAAATTAAAATTATGTTTTTTTAACTTTGTAAAACTATATTTATTTATTGGTTATAGTTATTACTGATTTCGTTTTATTTAATACTTATATTTTTATGTTAACTTGTTAAAATAAATAACATAACTATAGACATTATCACACTAATCATCTTGGTTCGATTGCCAAATATTTAGATTTTGTGTTTTTTTAATTCTATAACCTGTATAGAAAATAAGCTGGAAAACTACTTGTTGTCGAATAATCTAAATAACAAAATGAAAGTGTCAAGATAATGTTTAAAACAAAAAGAAAACCACTTAGTAAAACGTATGTATAAAACACTATGAATACATACAACTTTGTTGGTAACGGAACTACTCATATACACAATACCGATATACTGTAACATAACCTTAAAATAAGTGCATAAAACCTTTTTTAATCTATGGAACGAATATGGGGGTTTATACAGTCTGGATGTTACATTTATATCTTAATGTATAATTGCGTAAGGAAAAAATTAGAAAAAATAGTAAATGTCTGTGTTTTTCAGGTTTCTGAAACTATTTTGCGACCTAGAAAGCTGAAACTTGTAACATTTATGGAAATTATATGGGGGAGGTATACACTTAGCCCGATTTTTGCTTTTTCCTTTATTTATTCAAAATGTCCTAAAGTACAAAAAAGAATTTTAAAATCAACTAATTTTCAGCTGTGATTATTTATAATTATACCGGCTATATAATCAGGTGCGAAATGATAAAATGCCGATACATTTTCCAGGGACATAAGCTTCAATCCATAAACCTCGTTGATTCAATCAAATTTACCGGGCAGGTTGGAGGTTCCAGCTTATACAAACCACTAGTAAGATTATTGTTTTTGAAAGAACGCAGAATTACAAATTCACTTAAAAATAAAATGCAGAACCAAGAGTCAAGCAAACCTGACTGACACCAGTTTCTTCAACATAAATTTCCATGTAAATTACGACTGGGAACGAAATGAAAAACTGTGAAGTCAGTGGGGCGCTCTGGCGGTGAAATGACGAACTATTGTTGTGCAAGACAATAGCGACTGTGATGTTGTCGCTACACAGTACAGAGAGAGGAACTGTCTACAGTACCTTAACATATATGATTGTGATAAACAATATGTCATAGTCTTGGAGTGAAAAAATCAAATAAATCCAACCTAAGGAGTTGTGGGTTTAGAATAACATTTATATACGAATTTATATTAGTGTATACAGATTACATTTGTGATTAAAAAAGGTTTTATCATTGACTATAAATACTTAAGGAGACATCCCATCCATATGGCCCAGCTGTCCCACTTTTAGTGTATGGTAGAATTTAAAATTGAAGTAGTTTGATTGGGTCACCGACAGATTGTGCTGCTGTCAACTATTTATTTTAGATATTGACGTTAACTTTTAAAATATCTCCACCCCAGAAAGCAAGTAATAATCAACTTATGTTTGCTTCCTGACACCTGTTGTATTATCCCCTCCTTGAGAGGATAAGTAATAGTTGACAGCAGTATATTCTGTTGGTGATTGGTGTAAACTACGACCTCTTTCAATCCTGGCATACACAAAACTAGGGACACATTTTATAATGACAGTGAGAAGTCTACTTCAGTATTTATAGTCAATGGTTTTATCTTTGGAAATTTAAATTCGTCATTAGAATTACCTTGCTGTTATCTTAATTTAAGATACAACCGGTAGGAGTTCATGCTACTCGTCTTTTAGCAACAGACAACTTTCATCGCCCTGAAATTTAAAGGTAACATACATTTACTAGAATTGCCCATTTGCAGCTGGGTCAGTTGAACTGGTCGCCGTAAGATGGTACCATAAGTTTGATCAATTTATAAGTGATAATCACTCATTAAATTATAATTTGTATGGTTACAATTTCTTTTAGAAATTAGCAGTGAATTCAATGTTTAAAATGTTCTCTTAGTTCTAGGGTTTTATTACTCGGCGCGTTGCTGCCGCAGAAGATGCAATGAATTTATTTTATGTCAAATACAAAAAATTCACTCGTTTGCTACGCTCACTCGCCTATCGAAAAAAGAGTTCAAGTTGCCATTCAAATTGTTTTTTTAGCGAATTTCCCCTATAGGGAAAAAGCTATTACCGTAGTCGGCATGGTAAGACCTAGGCCCAGGACCATGATAACTTTTCGTTTTGAGGTCCCCAGACCCCAAAAACACCATTCGTTCGAAACTGTATATATATATATAGATATGTGTCCGTGAGCACGATAACTCTCGTAAAAATTATCTGGTTTTGATGAAATTTGGTATAAACATGTAAAGCAACATTTATTACTTTAAGTTGGAAAACCAGCCAGATCGCTCTATCCGCAGGGGTATTTTGGGGGGGTTTTGTACCCCAAAAATGGGTTTTTCGAATTTTTTACATATAATTTTGGAAATAGTCAAATTTATATATACGACTTAATCTGGTTGTGGACCATTGATATTTGCTCAAAAAAACAATTTTTTACCAATGGCTCTCGTAGCAGCAAACCTGCGTACTCAGCCCCATGTTATTCTTATGGAGAATAAGTAACGTGTTATCTCCCTTCATTATGGAAATAAATTAATGAAATTTGGTACGTGGCTTTACCTACATGAGTTATATTGATATTTGTATAAAACCCTATTTTTTGTCTTCCTTGCTTCAGCAAACCTGCATACTCAGCCGCCATGTTATTCTTATGGAGAATAATTAAAATGTCATAAATCGTTTATTTATGAATTTATATTGATGAAACTTGGTATGTGACTTTATGTGGTATCAAGATACATATATATGCATTGCAAATTCGCTGAGTACGCAGGTCTGCTGCTACGGGGGTATTTTCCTTTATGAGAGTTGCCATTCAAGTAAGTTTTTTATTTCCATAATGATAAAAAGCTGTCTACAATATTTTAAGTTGTAGATATCATCTGATAAAATCAAAAGAAATCTTTCTTCCATAAGATTAACGTTGAAACTTTGAAGTCAAGTGGGTCACAGGCCTAATGTCCTAGGACTTCAGCTAATGGCCTATAACCTTCCCAGGGCTTTAACCTGTGTTACTATGCAAAATTTCAAAACAATCGGATAAACGGTATGGCAGCGCATTAAATACGAAAGGACAGATGTACAAACATTGACTTTTATATATTAGATTAAACGAGATATGTCAACAACTTTATTATTTCCATGCTTGAGAAATAATAAACACTTGGATATCCCACGCTGGGTAGTGAAATATTTGTTGCTACGTTGAACCTGCCGCTGTAAGATGATGTCACCAGTACATTGGCAAATAGTTAAGTGACAATATTTCTTACTGTTTGTTTATTTTTTTGCATTTATCGTTGATGGGAGTAATCTTCAAACTATGGCTCTATTATGGTTTTATTATGATAAACTAAAGAAGATAAGGTATATCGACTGAAAAACCCTTTAAGAAATAATATATAAAGACCACATATTTAAATTTTGATTTTTCTATAGTAGTTTTGATTCCAATATGAAGAGAGATAGAAATCTTCTTGAGCCCTGATCAATGTGGACGTCTCAAATCCGTAATGTGAAGAGTTTTTTGACACGAGGATTTAGGAGAGATGACTTCGGATAATCCGACACGGGGTAGGGCTGAAGATTTCAAAAGGACATACGAAATGGAACGGGATTCTGTGTATCATATTAGGTAAAAGCACATCTTATTAGTGAATTTCCTTTGAAAAGTGAACTATTAGCATGACCTGCACGGTGAAACTTAAGCCCCGGACCACCATAGAAGTTCCTAATGTGACCCCCTGAACACGTTTTGAGGGGTTGTTCAAAATTATATATATATATATATATATATATATATATATATGTGTATATATATATATATGTGTGTGTGTGTGTGTGTGTGTGTGTGTGTGTGTGTGTGTGTGTGTGTGTTTGCACTCTAGCGGTCGCATTTTTTGTCCGTTTTACTTCAAATTTGGTAGGGACGTTCCTTTCAGTAATCAGTTGGACAAGTTCGTTGGGCAAAACAATCGGAAAACTCTAAACCACTCTTTTGGGGATTAATCTTTCAAAATTTCGGGTTTTTTGGCACAAAAAGGGTCAGAAAAGCCCCGAACGTACAATGAATGAATGTAAAAAGATGGGAATTAGTGAGGCGAAAGTGTTAAGCCCTCTCTTGTCATTCTAGCATAAATATTTACCGAGTTATTAAAGAAAATTGGTATCGGCTAAACACAGTACTGTTGGGGTCTACGTTGTCTTATGGGGTCTTTACAATAGAGTAGCATGTTATTCATTTGTTGGTGTATTTGTTTCATCCCAAGCAACCTCGCGCCTACTTTTAAGCGTGAATGGACCTTCGCCTAACCTTATATTGTGCAAAATTGTATTCCTTACATTGCTGGTAAATTAAACCAGGAGCATCAGAACAGCCAAAAAATCAATGTTTTCAGATTTCAATAAAATTGTCATAAATGTATATTTTTACACTGGGTTTGAGTTTTAAAAGTTTTGTATGTAGAAATTCACTTCCCTCACGTCAGCGTGCTGCGTGCGAACTCGTTTCAAAAGTAACCTTTCCTGATGTAAAGAAATATTAATTTGCATCCCTGGCTATTTATAAATATAAAAATTTCAAGAAGTTTCAATTTCGTATTTAGTCGTTGACTAATTCAATAATTGATAGTCAAAGCCAAGGCCAAGGTCTTGGTCAGTAGCAAGGCTACTTAAGGCACCTCGCGAGATCAAGCGTTGATGTCGTAATAATAATCTTTATTTGACATCCGTGGCTGTTTAAAAGTAAAAATATATATCATTGTTGATTCATTATACAATATGGTTGTAGTTTATTAGAAAAATGCTTCACTATCATAAATAATTCATTCGTTTTGCTATTAATTTAAACTTTACTTCTTTTAGCGAATTTCCCTTAGAAGGAAGAAGCTATTACCGTAGGTCTCATGGTAAGACTTGAGCCCGAGAACATGATAACTTTTCATTTTGAGGTCCCCAGATGCCAAAAACACAATTCGTTCAAATTTGTATACATATATATATATATAGATGGATAGATATTGAAAATGCTAAACACAGTACGTTGTCCAATGTTATTCTTATGGAGACAAAAAATTATATATCGCTTATTTATGGATATAAACTGACAAAATTTGGTATATGGCTTCATCTGGTTGTGGTTTATTGTTGTTTGCACACAAAAAAATTTGCACACAAAAAAAAACAATTTTTTGCCTATAGTTCCCGTAGAAGTAAACCTAGGTACTCGGTCCCCATGTTATTCTTATGGAAAATAATTCAAATGTTATATATCGCTTGATTAGGAATGTATATGGATGAAACATGGTATGTGACTTCACTTAGATGAATTCTATTGATATTTGCATAAAAACACATCATTTTGTGTTCCTTGTTGCAGCAAACCTGCGTACTCATCCCCAATGCTGTTCTTATGGAGAATAATTAAGATTTTATGTATCAAAAAATCAATTTTTTGAATCAATTTTGTTTGTTTGTGAATCAATTTCTTATGTATCCTGTTAAGTGGCTTAATGTGTTATGTAATATATTCATTGGAAATTCGCTGAGAATGCTGGTTTGCTGCGAATTTTTATAGGTCAATTAATTCTCTTGTTGTCAAGTCTATTTGTTAAATAACTTTCTTGAAATATCTTGTACACTTTTATTAGGGTGACTATATTTGATACATTTTGATCTTAGGTCTAAGAACAAATAAATAATTTAAAACTGTAATATAGATAAAATAGACCACAACGATATGAAGCAATATACCAAGTTTCATCAGGAAAAGTTGATAAATAAGTGAAATATACAATTTTCCTTATTCTTCATAAGAATAACATTGGACAACGAACGTTGTTTAGCACTTTCAATATCTCTGTAACCATTTGACATAGAGGAATGATCAAAATACCAAATTGTGTGTTTTTTTAAGCTGAATCCAATGGTAAATACAAATATTTGACTTTTTCAAAAATTATATGTAACAAATTCAAAAAACCCATTTTTGGGGTACAAAACCCCCCAAAATACCCATTCGGATGGAGCGATATGGCTGGTTTTCGAACTTAAAGTCATAAATGCTGCTTTACACGTTTATACCAAATTTCATCAAAATCGGATTATTTTTACGAGAGTTATCGTGCTCACGGAAACACACATATATATATATATATATATATATATATATATATATATATATATATATATATATATACCCCCGTAGCAGCAAACCTGCGTACTCAGCGAATTTCCAATGCATATATATGTATCTTAATACCACATAAAGCCATATACCAAGTTTCATCAATATACATTCGTAAATAAACGATTTATGACATTTTAATTATTCTCTATAAGAATAACATGGCAGCTGAGTATGCAGGTTTGCTGAAGCAAGGAAGACAAAAAATAGGGTTTTATACAAATATCAATATAACTCATGTAGGTAAAGCCACATAACAAATTTCATTAATTTATTTTCATAATGAAGGCAGATAACACGTTACTTATTCTCCATAAGAATAACATGGGGCTGAGTACGCAGGTTTGCTGCTACAGGAACCTTGGGTAAAAAATTGCTTTTTTTGAGCAAATATCAATGGTCCACAACCAGATGAAGCCGTATACCAAGTTTCGTCAGTATACGTTCATAAATAAGCGAGATATAACATTTTTATTTTCCTCCATAAGAATAACATTAAGACAACGTACTGTGTTTAGCACTTTCAATATCTCGGTAACCAATTGACGTAGAGAAATTATGAAAATACCAAATTGTGTGTTTTTTAAGCTTAATCCAATGGAAAAAAGTAAAATTTGACTTTTTCCAAAATTATATGTAAATAATTCGAAAAACCCATTTTTGGGGTACAAAACCTCCCCAAAATACCCCTTCGATAGAGCGATCTGGCTGGTTTTCGAACTTAAAGTCATAAATGTTGCTTTACACGTTTATACCAAATTTCATCAAAATCGGATAATTTTTACGAGAGTTATCGTGCTCACTGTATCTATATATATACAGTTTCAAACGAATGGTATTTTTGGGGTCTGGGGACCTCAAAACGAAAAGTTATCATGGTCCCGGGCCTAGGTCTTACCATGCCGACTACGGTAATAGCTTCTTCCCTATAGGGGAAATTCGCTAATTAAAGTAAAATAGTCTTCATCTGGTTGCTAAGTTAACCAAATCTTCCTAACAGTATAACTATAACATTATTTAACTATAATCTTTTCTTAACCATCTTCTATATTATTAAAATAATTTCATTATTTTTGCTCGGCAATTTCGGGACTCTAAAACTATTTGTTTTTTTATGTTTGGTATTAATAAAAAGCTCCCATCCTCAAGATGTGTTTTTTTTTAAGTATCCACCTTCAGGGGTCCTCCCCATGGGCTTTTAAAGTTCCAATTTTAATGTTATGGAGTTATTCTGTATTTAGCCAAACGGTTGATTATATTGCAAATATTTAAAAACACTCCAGGGCCCTATAACTGAGTATTTTGTAAATCTTTTAAAAATAATTAAAATCTGATTTGAAAACACCACTCCAACCGTACATGTTGCGCCTTCATTTTGCCCCTATGCGATGTCGATGCTGCGACTACATGCCTACTCGCGCCTTACCTTGACAAAACAACTTGACGTTAATTTCCACGTCCTTTGATTGGGTTGGATTATGATTGTGTTTTACTTATATAGTAACTGAGATTTCTAGTCACGAACATGTTGACTCCTTTAACGGACTACTTATAGTGAGTCTCTCTTTAACTTAACAAATGTTTACATGTAGGTTTAAAGTGGTAAACCTTTAGTTAATTATTCACAGTTTAAATTTGTTATTAAAAAATGCTCATTTAGAACTATAAAACAATTGTATTACTATATTTAGTCTATGGATTAAATCATGCCGCGTTTGGGATAATTGGTTTTATCTGATGATGCATTTATGTTTTCTTTTATTTGGTGGTTGTAAATTTTACTTAACAACACATTTTGAATTTTTTTAAGTCTTAGTCCTAGTGATGAACTATACTATTATGTGTGGCTGATATCAATAAAATATTGTTATATAAGCAGACCTCAACAGATTAATTTCTATACTTCATATGTTTTACGTTAAGCAACCAGCAACAAACGTCAAACTTTTAAAAGTACCAGTGTTCGTTAGATTTTGTCAAACTTTCAAAGAACGAAGAAAGTTTTACTCTGATTCTCCATGTACATTTCCATGTAAATAACAAATCTGGAAGCGAAATGAAGAAATATTCAAGTCAGTGAGGCTAGAGATTCTCCATTGTTGCTTTTAGACAATAAGAACTTGTGTGAATAAAGAACTCATTTGAATTTTAAATAGAGAACTATTGTGTCTTAAATTTCTGTAACTTTCAGTAATAGCGCATTCTGCTCTTTAATGGTTGAATTGATAAATGTAAAGTTACAAGCAAATTAAAGTAAAAATTAATCCCAGAAAGACGTTTCATTTTTTAAATGGTTAAATAACTCAAATTGGTTTCGTACATTTGTATTACAAACGATATCATTATCTACCTCCAAATTACTTAATGTTAAGGAATATTTTAATGTAGCTGAGATTTATTTTATTTCCCTAATTGAAATTCGGATATCGTAACGCTAGGTACAATTATTGTCGGTTTGGCTAGGTAACGCTAGGTGTGCAGATGTGAGCTTGGTTAGAGCGTGTGACAGGTCCGCAAGGTCCCGGGTTCGAACGCCGCCGATCACCGCTTTAATCTGTGATAACTCCTCGTCCTGGAGGATCGGAACCTAGTTGCTGTGTAGATCACTTCTCCAGAACACAACAATTTAAAGGAATCAGAGATGAGAAAACATAAGAGGAGAGGTGAACGAAAAATAAACCCGCTGGAAGGGAAATAGATTATAAATTTATTTCCGAAGAATGTATGACGAGTCTATGAATCTATGAGTCTATGAGTCTATGAATGACGAGTCTATGAATGTGTGATGAATCTGGACGAGTGAGTCACAAAAACTCACTCGACTCGGCGAGTGAATCTTAATAATGAGGATAATCTGATGACACGAGCGTCAAAGATCGCGTCTACTATATTCTCGAGTGTCATTAATCGTTTAATCATTGTTTAAGACGCCGACGCAACTAGGATGTATTTTAAGGCAGAATAAATAAATGATGAGTGAAGAATGGGTGAGATGCCTTGTGTAGCCTTGTTACTGACTAAGCCCGGCTGATTCTTTAGCCAGGATCATTAATTAATAGCCCAAGCACCAATGGCAGCTGGATCCAGTAGATATCCTTCCAACAATCTTCTCAGGATGTTGCTCAGGATCGATCTGGAGAACTTCAGATTATGAAGCGAGCGTGCTAACCACTGTGCTACCCAGCCAATCAGATTATGAAGCGAGCGCGCTAACCACTGTGCTACCCAGCCAATCAGATTATGAAGCGAGCGCGCTAACCACTGTGCTACCCAGCCAATCAGATTATGAAGCGAGCGCGCTAACCACTGTGCTACCCAGCCAATCAGATTATGAAGCGAGCGCGCTAACCACTGTGCTACCCAGCCAATCAGATCATAAAGCGAGCACGCTAACCACTGTGCTACCCAGCCAATCAGATTATGAAGCGAGCGCGCTAACCACTGTGCTACCCAGCCAATCAGATCATAAAGCGAGCACGCTAATCACTGTGCTACCCAGCCAATCAGAATGTGAAGCAAGCGCACTAACCACTGTGCTACCCAGCCAATCAGATTATGAAGCGAGCACGCTAACCACTGTGCTACCCAGCCAATCATATTATGAAGCGAGCGCGCTAACCACTGTGCTACCCAGCCAATCAGATGATAAAGCGAGCGCGCTAACCACTGTGCTACCCAGCCAATCAGATCATAAAGCGAGCACGCTAACCACTGTGCTACCCAGCCAATCAGATTATGAAGCGAGCGCGCTAACCACTGTGCTACCCAGCCAATCAGATTATGAAGCGAGCGTGCTAACCACTGTGCTACCCAGCCAATCAGATCATAAAGCGAGCACGCTAACCACTGTGCTACCCAGCCAATCAGATTATGAAGCGAGCGCGCTAACCACTGTGCTACCCAGCCAATCAGATTATGAAGCGAGCGCGCTAACCACTGTGCTACCCAGCCAATCAGATTATGAAGCGAGCGCGCTAACCACTGTGCTACCCAGCCAATCAGATTATGAAGCGAGCGCGCTAACCACTGTGCTACCCAGCCAATCAGATTATGAAGCGAGCGTGCTAACCACTGTGCTACCCAGCCAATCAGATTGTGAAGCGAGCGCGCTAACCACTGTGCTACCCAGCCAATCAGAATGTGAAGCGAGCGCACTAACCACTGTGCTACCCAGCCAATCAGATTATGAAGCGAGCACGCTAACCACTGTGCTACCCAGCCAATCAGATTATGAAGCGAGCGCGCTAACCACTGTGCTACCCAGCCAATTCCTGTATTTGGCCAACAGTAAATGACTCGCCGAGTCCCAGAGTCCCTTGACTAGATTTTGCCGAAATGAGTAGTTGCACTGACATTTTATAAACATCCCTAAAATGAAATGATAATCAACATATTTTATTTATTTTAAAATAGATTTAATTTAAAATAACAAAATGGTCAGGGAACCCAGTAGAGCTTTTTCCTATACAAATTATTTTAGACTTGTAAAACTTGAACACGTATAAGTTTGTAGGGATTAATTACCGGGCTTTATATGGTCATAACCAAATAAGTGCTTCGGATTGGCTAACTAATAGGTGGTAGGAGAAACATCCCCTGTATAGATTGTCCTTGTGTCCTTACGATAATCTTGTCCTTATAACCAGTACCGTAGGAAGTCCGCTCATCAGCCCTCGATTTCGGATATTGTAAGTTTTACATCATTTTGGTCTTAATTATCCTATCTTTAGAAAATCTTTAGACTATCATGTAAGAATCCTTTTACCATGCGGATGAATATTTTGGCATGCTTGATACACTGATCGTTGATTATTTAATTTAAGTAAATCAACTAGGCAAATATTTAGAATACAATAAAGCAAAGGCCACTGAATTAAACTGAAACAATTACGAGGCAACGGTTGTATACGAGCTGAAATATACAACCTGCCCGAAATATGATATCGGCCAAACAGGGCAGAGCTTTAAAATTCGCTACAATCTCCCCAAAAATCGCCGTAATAACACATCCACATATGGTGAACATTTAATTGACAACAGCCATTCTTTTTCATCGATAGAAAAGGATCTTGAAATTTTACACAAAGCCCCGAAAAGAAAAGAGTTAGATATAATAGAACAGTTTCATTATATATATCAACACCGTAAATAACCAAAGTGAAATCCTCAACGATCAAAGAAACTTCTCCGCAAACATCATTTTTGACATTATATTGAAATTAAAGAATCAATCCTACACCTAACTTCATCAATCCGAGTGCCGCAAGTAAATGAACCAGCATTTGTCTCACCAAATTCAAAAGTCACTTAGCATCTGTTATCATGTAATCTGTTATCAAGTAGTCTATTATCATCCAGTTGTTGATAACGTGCACATGTAAAAGTGAGGTTAAGCCACGAAGGCCTGAACTTCAAACCATGGTTTATGTTTTAAATGTCTGTTTTAAGTTTGTGTTAAGTGTTTTCACGCCAATTTTGTGTACCTATATACATTATCGACGAAATCCCCTGGATGAATACTTCAGATAAACTTGATTTTTCTTGGATATCCAACTGGAAATGGATCTTCGGATCCGAAATTGATTTTAAAAAAGAAAACGGATTGCTAAGGTAATACAGTATAATATACCTATCTTTAGTTTTTGTTTTTGTTTCTTAAAATATAACAGGTCAATGAAAAACACTATTGCCAAACAGACGGCCTTGCAATGGGCTCGTCTTTATCAAGTATAATGTCAGAGATTTAAATAAATTACTTTGAAAACCACTTACATTTTTTCTGACAAAAATAAACATATGTCTAAAATAGAGTCATACCATCGCTATGTTGACGATACGTTTATTATATACTAGCTGTGTACCCGTCCTTCGTACGAGTTGTATATAAATCGTAGATTAACTAAAGCAAATTACAATCCACATTATTTTACAATATTAAAATTACATTTTACTCGTTTAATGTCCAATTAAATAAAAGTTAACGAAGTAGACTGACAGATAGTTCGAGTGGCTAAGTCGAGGATCTCTGTCGAGTAGTAACCGGCGTGTGGTTTGCGACTCCAAATCGATACACGTAACACTTTAGATTCGCTTTTACAAATAAAATAACTCGAGTACAAAAAAATAAAGAATATCGGGGAGGGGGAGGGGGCATCAATATAAAATCGGCGGGGGGGAGCAAAATATAAAATCGGGGGGGTGCAAAGATAAAAACCGGGGGGTGCAAAGATAAAAACCGGGGGGAAGAGCAAAAATATAAAATCGGGGGGGCAACAATTTAAAATGGAGGGGAGCAAAAAATAAAAATAAAAAATGGAAGAGGGGGGAGCAAAATAAAAATTTGGGGTTCGGGCAGAAATAAAAATGGGGGGAGCAAAATATAAAATCGGAGGGGGAGCAAAATGTAAAATCGGGGGGCAAAAATATAGAATCGGGGGGACAAAAAATATAAAATCGGGGGCAAACAAATATAAAATGGGGGGCAAAAATAAAAATCGGGGGGAGCAAAAATATAAAATCGGGGGGGAGGGCAACAAAACATAAAATCGGGGGTGGGGCTAAAATAAAAATCGGGGAGGAGCAAAAATATAAAACCGGGGGGGGTATGGGAAGTATCGGTAAAAATTGTTTTTTGTGCAAATAAGAATAGACCACAACTAGATGAAGCCACATTAATATTTGTTCATTAGTATTAATTAATAGCTAGCTGACGTACCCGTTCTTCGCACAGGGGCTTTCTCTAGCCGTTCTTTAGTCAATGCAATTTGCATTTTTGTTAGCTTTAAACAGCTGCTCTTGCTTCTACTCTTTAAGCTGTCAAATGGAAGTATCCACAGCTGTTCGCATTACAGTTTCTGAATGTTTACTTTATTCTGAAATGTAAACATTGAAACTTAGGACGTTCACGGGGCTTAGCCCGAGGGGATTTTAAGGAAGTGAGTAGGCTTATGCGTTGCATGGGATCAAGATCTACCTATGTGCAAAGTTTCAGCCCAGTCGGTTCAGTATTTTTTGCGTTCACCCGGAACATCAGACAGACAGACAGAAACCACCTCTTCTTTTATAATATTACTAGCTGTGTACCCGTCCTTCGTACCGGTTGAATATAAATGGTAGATTAACTAAAGCAAATTACAATCCACATTATTTACAATATTAAAATTACATTTTACAGGTTTAATGTAAAATTAAATCAAAGTTAACTAAATATACTGGCAGATAGTTTGGGTCCTGTTGCTAAGTCGAGGAACTCTGACGGATAGTAAACGGCGTGTGGTTTGTGATTCCAAATCGGTACACGTAACACTTTGGATTCGCTTTTAGAAATAAAAGAACTCAAGTACAAAAACAATACAAAAATATCGGGAGGGGGGAGGGGGTCATAAATATAATATCGGGGGGGGGAGAGTAAAAATATAAAATCGGAGGGGGGCAAAAATATATAAAGGAGGGGGGGACATAAAATAAAAATAAAAAATCGAAGAGGGAGGGGAGCAAAATATAAAATTTGGGGGTGGGGCAAAAATAAATACCCCCGTAGCAGCAAACCTGCGTATAATAAGTTCTTAAATAACATCAAACATTTATTGTTGTGGATTGAGGATGTTTTATGAGTTATATCACAACCTCAGTCATTGGATAGTTCTAATTCAAATTATTCCTTTTGTTCTGTATTGTTATTAGTGATGGACATTTATCATTTATTAAGTAACTCACAATCGAATAAATTATTACAATTTTAGTTGTCATATGATTTATATTTATTATGTTTTTAATACTTTTATATTTTTTTGTTATTTTTAATTTTTAAATTTTACTCATTGTTCATCCCAAACATTTTAAGAGTTGAGTTTAAACCCGATATTAAGTCCTAACCATTATACCTCCTGCGACTCACCCCCATGTTCACAGCCCTCACAATAATCACCCCTATAACCATTAAACCCCCCTGGGCCTCCCTTATCGTTCCTTTATGCTAATGCGACTCTTATCTGGTCCCTTATTATTACTATTACCTAGATGCCTGAGTACTCATGGCTTAATGTGCGTCCCTTGATATCCACCGGTGTGTAAATTAAGCAAAGATGCATTCGTATAATTTGTTTTAGCATTGTTTATGTAATTATTAATTGCTTCACATTATATTAAAAACACCATGTTTTGAGGAATTTCCTCTGTAGAATGTTGTTAAAATATACAAGGAAGAAGATTAGACGAGAATAACTGATGAAAGAAACAGCATCCATCCAAGACCTTTTTTTGTATTTCAATAAATGATTTATGTGAATGGGTATACAGTTTATGTTGGTAAAAGAAATAGTTAGTTTTGGGAATCAGGTTTCCATCTCATGATTTCCAGTCAAAATATATTTCCAATCAAATTCGTCAATAATCGGCCCAAACAAAACTCACAATATTCTATCAGTTTGAATCCTGGAAAGGTTGTTTGTACTTTTATGGAGAAAGTATTTTTTTGGTGAAAATCATAAACCTTAAATCATCATTGGAAATATTCGATTAGATGCTCCCTGGACCCAATAAAGTGAGCAGGAACCACACCAATGGCCCGAATTTCATGAAAAGTAGTATATAATATATAATATATTAATTAAAAATATCTTCAAAATTTTAAATGTCACCTAGATTTTCAACCTTGGTAACAGATAATCTTCAATATGTAGATGCAAAAAATAAAACTGACTGATCATTACAGCAGCAAATAAAATATTATGAAAAATAGTAATTATCAAATTAGAAGGTAGTCTGAGAGATTTAGTTACAGTTTTAATATTTCAAATATTTAAACCTTTTTAATTGTTTGAATATAGTTGTTTTAAACAAGTATACAGTGATTTGCCCTGGTGGACCGTGTGTGGGTGTGGGTGTGGGTGTGTGTGTGTGTGTTGTGTGTGTGTGTGTGTGTGTGTGTGTGTGTGTGTGTGTGTGTGTGTGTGTGTGTGTCCATCTCACACCCCCCACCCCCCATTACTGGTGATCTCTTACTTTAATTGCCTCAACTATATTCCAAGGGTTGACTTCGAGCCATCGCCCGTGTCTACTGAAACAAAGAACCATCTAGTTTCTTTAAACTAATAAACCTCCTTTATTTTTCAGGGTGTTAGCACAGTATCCAGCGGCTGTTACTCTTACACCTCCGCCCCTTGTGGGTACCCTCCCGCCATGCTCGGTCCCTCGGACCCACACTGTGACGGGTGTCTACCCCCTCCTCCGCCCTCCGACCTCTGTGACGAGCACCCGGACTTCGTCACCTTCGACCTCGACGAAGTACCTCCCCTCAGACCTCCTCAGAGGCACTCAGAGAGCGACACCCTGCGGAGAACCACCCCTATCTAGCGGCAGGCTAAGTCGGTCAGTTGGCGTTAGCTGGAGGTGTCGGACAAGTGACATTAAGACTCTTCGGTCAGTAGGCGTTAGCTAGAGGTGACGAACAAGTGACACTAAGACTCTTCGGTCAGTTGGTGTTGGCTAGAGGTGTCGAACAAGAGACAATAAGACTCTCCGGTCAGTTGGCGATAGCTAGAGGTGTCGAACAAGTGACAATAGGACTCTTCGGTCAGTTGGCGTTAGCTGAAGGTGACGAACAAGTGACACTAAGACTCTTTGGTCAGTTGGTGTTAGCTAGAGGTGTCGAACAAGTGACAATAGGACAAACAACAACAAACAATAGTAACAATAGGGGCTTCGGTCAGTTGGCGTTAGCTGAAGGTGACGAACAAGTGACACTAAGACTTTTTGGTCACGTGGTCCCAGCTGAGGCGTCGATTAGCTGGAGATGAAAACAATTGGCATCAAGACTTTTTCTGTGAGTGGAAAATTATAGGAGAATTTAATTAATCAAACGTAGATTGTCGAACATGAATCTACAAATATTGACACCGCTTGATGACACCTGGGGATCTGCACACAATGATATCCACTAATTACTATTTTCGGATATCTTGCGATCGATTTTTATTTGATTGATGGTGTCAATCAATGACATTACAGACAAATTTAGTTTTGGGAAAATTATATATATCTTGAGACTGACTTCGTGTGAGTGAACCGTGTAGATTAATAAGAGGAGGATGCAAGACAGTCTATAATATTTCGAAAATTTATGAGTAAACTAAACATTATTCCCGGGTGATTATTTTAGTCAAATTATCATCGATCCCTTTTTCGTAATCCGTATCAGACATATATTTTAAACAAACGATATTTCGAACAACTGTAATTTCGAACCAAAGGTATTTTTTTTATAAATTTCAATTTTAATACTTATAATTTTTAAATAAATGACACTTAAAACAAAAATATATTTAAACAAACAAATAAAAAAAATAATTTCGTTTTAATGTAATTTTCTAATGTGTAAAATTACAATTAATTATTTTGTTATTAAAACATGTTGTGGTATAGGGATTAGAGGGAATGTTTTTATTTTAATCATCTCCTGGTTAAACCTAATACATTCAAATAAGACATGAACTATTGGTCTATTGGTTTTTGATCCATTCCAATTTGATTTCTTTAAAAACCTCGTTTTACAATTAAGTTAAAAACCATTTAAACGACGTTATTATTAAACTCAAACATATTAGAAAGTATTAACGGTAGCAATTATATCTCCAAACTATCATTACACAATTGGCATTGAAGTGAAGAGGTACATTAAAAATATAAATGATACTCCGTTTCTTTTTTATAAAGGGTATTTGTCGAAACGAGCTTTAAAATTATGAAAAGAAGTGTTCTGTACAGTACATTTATAAAGTGTACATTTATAAGTGCATTTATAAGTGAGAGTCAAATATTTTAACAACCATATAGTTTAATAGGGAATAGGTTTGCTCGAAAAAATTGTACCATTGAAAAGGAATTTTATAATTGTACAACATTACTGCAAGTCATAATAGAAAACCCTTCAGCTTTAAGTTTTCAAAATTAGTTAAATAACTACAATAAAAAGTAAAAAGTACAATCTTGCTAGTAAGGATCACGGTTATATTTTGGGTTTGGTATTTGAATTACGTTGTTTTATGTGGTTACCTTTGTGGGGGGGGACTTAACTCATTGGCTAGTGAGGGTAGTTTACAACTAAGGGTAAATTAAAGTAATGTAGTTTTAAGAGACTTATTTAACAAACAACAAGTAACACTCAGCGTCTCACTTTGTGCAACCAATCGCCAATTGGGAATACAGTAATTTAATCTAGTTTCCTGTCTGTTTGAGAATCATTTACAAAACTGTAATCAATTCAAAATTGAATTTGCTTATTTTATTTAACACTGAATTAAAAATAAGTATCACTGTATCGGCTATAAAGTGACTCATCATCAGAAAGGAAACTGTTATATTATTGATGAAAGCTGTTTGATAAAGTGTACAACACTGTTAGTCGTAACGTAATATTCTAAATCTAGCAGTTAGTAATACCATTGACTATACACCTGTACAGGTGTGTAGTCAATGGTAATACCTTATTTCGAGTACTAACCGCCCCTAAAGTAAATTAACGTTTAATAACCAAGCTCTCGTATAAATGGTAAAGGTTATAAATATATTAGAATTTGTTTTTTCGAATAATACAACAGATTTAAATGCGTATTTTTGTATGTGTTAAATTTTAGTAACTATTATTTATGCACGTACAGTAATATTATTTTTAAGTGTATTTTAGAGTACAAACTATTTAAACAATTGTTAAAATATTTACGAGATTCAGCCAGGACCCAGTACATTGAGATAAATATTCTAGAATAGAATAATCAAATGTTAATTTGTATATGTACAAATAATTGTTAAGCGCACAATATTGTTAGATGTTTAATTGCTGTGGTAGTCAAATAAAACCAACTCAAGAGTTAAATTCATAAAAACTGATCATAGTTTTGTTTGAATAGCATTCAATGTAATTTAAATGTTTTTTTACTGTACAAAGAGTTTAACAAATGATTAAAATTAAGTAAAGTGTAAATCACAATATCAAGAGGTTTAAAGTCTACAATATAGAAGATAATCAGTTGGAAATAAAGTAAAAGTACTTATCTCTCACTTTAACGTCTTTAAACTCAAACAATCAAGCAGTCTAATTGATTTATTATAGGAAAGCACTTTGTTTTAAATATATTTGTAAATAAATTATAGATTGTTAGATAAATGTTGGTTTTATCGAAATGTTACTGCGAATATAACTGTGTGAGTGTTAACTTTGTATGAAATGTTTTAATAAAATATTATCAGAGTTGTACTTAGTTTATACCTTATAACATATCTATGATGATAGGGTTAACTTACTGGAAGATCGATTTTGATTTCATATTATTCCACGGGTAAAATTGAACGGTAAAGTTTAAATTTTAAAATCGAAACCAAGATTTAAATTTAAATTTAAATTATATATATATATATATATCAGTACACTATTTTGGTGAGTAGAAAAAGGTGTTTTTTCTGATTTTAATTAATCAAGCCAAAGAAAATCATATTTAAAAAATTAAAATTATGTTTTTTTAACTTTATAAAACTATATTTATCTATTGGTTATAGTTATTATTGATTTCATTTTATTTAATACTTATATTTTTATGTTAACTTGTTAAAATAAACAATATAACTATAGACATTATCATACTAATCATCTTGGTTTGATTGCCAAATATTTAGATTGTGTGTTTTTTAATTCAACAACCTGTGTAGAAAATAAGCTGGAAAACTACTTGTTCTCGAATAATCTAAATAAAATACCCCCGTTGCAGCAAACCTGCATACTCAGCGAATTTCCAATGGAGATATAAATGTCTTAATACTACATAAAGCCACTTACCAAGTTTCATAAAAATATATTCACAAACAAGCGATATATACAATTTTAATTATTCTCCATAAGAATATCATTGGGGCTAAGTACGCAGGTTTGCAGCAACAAGGAACACAAAAAATGGGTTTTTATGCTAATATCAATATAACTCAACTAGGTGAAGTCGTATACCAGTTTTTATTCATTTATGTTCATAATTAAGGGAGACAGAGCATTTAATTATTCTCCATAAGAATAACATAGGGGCTGAGTCCGCAGGTTTGCTGCTACGGGAGCCTTTAGCAAAAATTTTTTTGAGCAAATATCAATAGACTACAACGAGATGAAGCTTAAACCAAGTTTCGTCAGTATACGTTTATAAATAAGCGAGATATAACAATTTTCTTTTCCTCTATAAGAATCACATTTGACAAGGCACTGTGTTTAGCACTTTCAATATCTCGGTAACCAATTGACGTAGAGGAATGATAAAATAACAAATTGTGTGTTTTTTAAGCTGAATCTAATGGTGAAAACTAAAATTTGACTTTTTCAAAAATTATATGTAAAAAATTCAAAAAAAACATTTTTGGGGTACAAAACCCCCCTAAAATACCCCTTCGGATAGAGCGATCTGGCTGGTTTTTGAACTTAAAGTCATAAATGTTGCTTTACACATTTATACCAAGTTTCATCAAAATCGGGTAATTTTTACGAGAGTTATCGTGCTCACGGACATACACACACACACACACACACACACACACATATATATATATATATATATATATATATATATATATATACAGTTTCGAACGAATGGTGATTTTGGGGTCTGGGGACCTCAAAACGAAAAGTTATCATGGTCCCGGGCCTAGGTCTTACCATGTCGACTACGGTAATAACTTCTTCAATATAGGGGAAATTCGCTAAAAAAGTAATTGCAAAAACAATTGCCCATTTGCAGCTGGGTCAGTTGAACTGGTCGCCGTAAGATAGTAGTATTGATCAATAAGTTTGATCAATTTATAAGTGAGAATCACTCATTAAATTATCATTTTTATGGTTACAATTTCTTTTAGAAATTAGCAGTGAAAACAATTTTTAGATTGTTCTCTTAATTCTTGGTTTTTATTAAGTACTAGCTGGTACCCGGCGCGTTGCTGCCGCAGAAGAGGCATTGAATTTGTTTTATGTTAAATACTCATGTATTTTCTATATGAGCTCGTTCGCTTCGCTCACTCGCTTCCCGGATGAGTTCGCTCGCTACACTCACTCGCCTATCGAAAAAAGAGTTTAAGTTGCCATTCAAATTTTTTTAATTTCCATTATGAGAGTTGCCATTCAAGTAAGTTTTTTATTTCCATAATGATAAACAGCTGTTTACAATATTTTAAGTTGTAGATATAATCTGATAAAATCAAAAGAAATCTTTCTTCCATAAGATTAACGTTGAAACTTTGAAGTCCAGTGGGTCACAGCCCTAATGTCCTAGGAATTCGGTTAATGGCCTATAACCTTCCCAGGGTTAACCTGTGTTACTATGCAAAGCAATTTTTTGTTCTTCAAAGCAATCGGATGAGCGGTATGACAGCGCATAAAATACGAACGGGCAGATGTACAAACATTGACTTTTATATATTAGATTAAAGAAGATATGTCAACAACTTTATTATTTCTATGCTTGAGAAATAATAAACACTTGGATATCCCACGCTGGGTAGTGAAACATTTGTTGAACCTGCCGCTGTAAGATGATGTCACCAGTACATTGGCAAATAGTTAAGTGGCAATATTTCTTACTGTTTATTTTTTTGCATTTATTGTTGATGGAAGTAATCTTCAAACTATGGCTCAATTATGATTTTATTACGACATACTAAAGAAGGTCGTATATCGAATAAAAGGAAGGTCTATCGAATGAAAAAAAACTTTAAGAAATAATATATAAAGACCACATATTTAAATGTTGATTTTTCTAGAGTAGTTTTGATTCCAATATGAAGAGAGATAGAAATCTTCTTGAGCCCTGATCAATGTGGACGTCTCAAATCCGTAATGTGAAGAGTCTTTTGACACGAGGATTTAGGAGAGATGACTTCGGATAATCCGACACGGGGTAGGGCTGAAGATTTCAAAAGGACATACGAAATGGAACGGGATTCTGTGTATCATATTAGGTAAAAGCACATCTTATTAGTGAATTTCCTTTGGAAAGTGAACTATTAGCATGACCTGCACGGTGAAACTTAAGCCCCGGACCACCATAGAAGTTCCTAACGTGACCCCCTGAACAGTTTTGAGGGGTTGTTCAAAATTGTATATATATGTGTGTTTGCGCTCTAGCGGTCGCCTTTTTTGTCCGATTAACTTCAAATTTGGTAGGGACGTTCCTTTCTGTAATCAGTTGGACGAGTTCGTTGGGTAAAACAATCGTAAAACTCCAAACCCCTTTTTTTGGGATTAATCTTTCAAATTTCGAGTTTTTGGGTCCATAAAGGGTCTAAAAAGCTCCAAATGTAAAACTAATGCATATAAAAAGATGGGAATCGGTGAGACGAAAGTTTTAAGCCCTCTCTCGTCATTCTAGCATAAGTATTTACCGGGTTATTAAAGAAAATTTGTTTCGACTAAACACAGTACGTTGTCTAATGGGGGTTTTACACTAGAAAAGCCTGTTATTCCTTTGTTAGAGTACTTTTATCATCCCCAACATCCTCACGCCTACTTTCAAGCCTGACTGGACCTTCTCCTAAAATTATAATGCGCAAAATTGTATTCCCAGCTTTGCCAGGAGCATCAGAACAGCCAAAAAATCAATGTTTTCATATTTCAATAAAAATTGGAATACAAGTATGATTTTACCCTAATTTTGAGTTTTAAAAGTCTATATGTAGAAATTCACTTCCCTCACGTCAGCGTGCTGCGTGCGAACTCGTTTATTCATCTGATGGTTTGGTAGGCTTAGGTGTCAACATCGTGATATTACAATACAGTACTTAAGAATGCCAGATTGCATGATGTATGGTGGATACGACTTGTCTGTGCATGTATATGCCAAAGAGATTGATAGTCTTATGCCTTATCAAAATATGTTTAAGAAATAAACATCTGGTTGTCTTGTTCCCAAACTGTACGTTTTAGCGAATTTCCCATATAGGGAAGAAGCTGTTACCGTAGATCTCATGGTAAGACTTAAGCCCGAGACCATGATAACTTTTTGTTTTGAGGTCCCCAGATGCCAAAAACACTATTCGTTCAAATTTATATATATATGTGTGTGTGTCCGTGAATGCGATAACTTGTGTAAAAATCGTCCGATTTCGATTAAATTTGGCTCAAATGTGTAGCGTGACATTTATGACTTTAAGCTCGAAAACCATAAAAATCAGACCATGGAAAGGGGGGTTTAGGGGGGTTTTAAATTTTCCAAAAATCAGTTTTTGGCATTTTTTACCATACAATTTTTAAAACACTTTTGGTTTTGACCATGTTATAGAGCTTAAAAAACAAATAATATGGTATTTTTAATTATTAACCTAGGTTAAGTGGTTGCGGAAAAAATCCAAAAAACATGCTCATAAAATCTCCCATGTTAATCTTACGGGAAAAAGGTTTTTGGCTTTTCCTCAGTCAATTTTTCTTTAAACTTCACATTTGCTTTTACCAATCAATTCAGCTCCACAAAGCAATCATGTTGGTGTTTAAATTGTGATTCTACGTCCAACCATTGCAGAGATATGCAAAGTGCTAAACACAGTACGTTGCCCAATGTTATCCTTATGGAAAATAAATAAAATTAGATATCTCGATTATTTATGAATGAATATTGATGAAACTTGGTATGTGGCTTCACGTTGTACTGGTATATTGATATTTGCACAAAAAATAAATATTTTGTTGGTTGTCCCCGTAGCAGCTAACCTGCATACTCAGCCCTAATGTTATTCTTATGGAGAATAAGTAAAGTATTATATCTTCCTTAATTATGAACATAAATTAATAAAACTTTGTAAGTAGCTTCACCTGGTTCAATTATATTGCATAAAAACTCATTTCTTATCCTCCTCGTTTAAGCAAACCTGCGTACTGAGTTCTAATGTTATTCCTATGGGAAATAAATAAAATGTTATAAACCACTTATTTATGAATGTATTTTTGTCAAACTTGGTAAGTGGCTTTATGTAGGAGTGAGAAACATATAAATGCATTGGATATTCGCTAAGTACGCAGGTTTGCTACGACGGGGGGTATACACTATATACAGCCACTTACCAAGTTTCATAGGTACATATTAAAAAATGAGCCGTATATTAAATTTAAATTTTTCTCCATAAGAATAACATGGGGATTGAGTACTCAGGTTTGCTGCAACAAGGAACAGAAAATATTAAGTTTTAATGCAAATATCAACAGACCACAATCAGGTGAAGCCACATACCAAGTTTAATCCGTATCCATTTATAAATAAGCAATTTAAACAATTTTAATTATTCTCCATGAGAATAACATGGGGGGCTGAGTACGCAGGTTTTCTGCAACAAGGAACACAAATTATGGCTTTTTATAGAAATTTAAATGTAACTCAACTAGGTGAAGCTACATACCAAGTTATATTAACTTATGTTCATAATTAAATGAGGCATAACAAATTCTTATTCTCCATAAGAATAACATTGGACAACGTACTGTGTTTAGCACTTTTAATATCTTGGTAACCAATTGACTTAGAGAAATGATCTAAACACCAGATTGTTCGTTTTTTTAAGCCAAACCCAAACCCAACTAAAATTAGATTTCTTAAAATATTATAAGTAGAAAACTAAAAAAAAACACTTTTAGGATACAAAACCCCCCTAAAATACCCCTTTGGATAAAACGATCTGTCTGGTTTTCGAACCTAAAGTCATAAATATTGCTTTACACGTTTGTACCAAATTTAATCGAAATCGGACCATTTTTACAAAGTTATCGTGCCTACGGACACATATAGACATATATGTATATAAATATATATGTATATTTATATATATACATATAAATATACATAAATATACAGTAAAGTATATACATATATATACAGTATTGAACGAATGGTGTTTTCGACATCTGGGGACCTCAAAACGAAAAATTATCATGGTCCCGGGCCTAGGTCTTACCATGTCGACTACGGTAATAGCTTCTTCAATATAGGATAAATTCGCTAAAAAAGTAATTTTTTGTACATATATCAATATACCAGTACTAGATGAAGCCACATACCAAGTTTCATCGATATACATTCATAAATAATCAAGATATCAAATTGTAATAATTCTCCATAAGGATAACATTGGACAACGTACTGTGTTTAGCACTTTGAATATCTCTGCAACGAATAGACGTAGAATCACAATTTAAATACCAAAATGAATGTTTTATAGAGCTGAACCGATTGGTAAAATCAAGTGTGATGTTTAGAGTAAAATTAACTGTGGAAAAGCTAAAACCCCCGTCGCAGCAAACCTGCGTACTCAGCGAATTTCCAATGCATAATATATGTCTTAATACCACATAAAGCCGCAAAACCAAGTTTCATAAAAATATATTTACATATAAGCGATTTTAATTTTTTTCCATAAGAATAACATTGGTAATGAGTACGTAGGTTTGCTGAAACAGGGAACACAAACAATTGGTTTGTATGCAAATATAAATAGAATTTAACTAGGAGAAGCCACATACCAAGTTCCATCAATATTCAATCATAAATAAGCGCTTTATAACATTCTAGTTATTCTCCTTAAGAATAACATGGGGGCTGAGAAAGCAGGTTTGCTGCAAAAGGGAACAAAAAATGGGTTTTCATATAATTATCAATATAACTCAACCAAGTTAAGCAAGTTATACCAAGTTTTATCAATTTATGTTCATAATTAAGAGAGTCATTACATTTGACTTATTCTCCACAAGAATCACATGGGGGCTGAGTAAGCAGGTTTGCTGCTACGGGAATGATCAACAAAAATTCAATTTTTTGTGCAAATATCAATATACCAGTACTACGTGAAGCCACATACCAAATTTCATCAACATACATTCATAAATAATCGAGATATCAAATTTTATTTATTATCCATAAGAATAACATTGGACAATGTACTGTGTTTAGAACTTTGAATATCTCTGCAACGGTTGGGCGTATAATCACAATTTAAACACCAAAATGATTGTTTTGTGGAACTGAACAGATTGGTAAAAGCAAATGTTAAGATTAAAGTAAAATTAACTGAGGAAACGCCAAAACCCTTTTTCCCATAAGATTAACATGGGAGATTTAATGAACACGTTTTTTGGATTTTCTCTGCAACCACTTAACGTACGTTAATAATTAAAAATACCATATTATTTGTTTTTTTAAGCTCTATAAAGTGGTCAAAACCAAAATTGAGTAATTTACAATTTTAGGGTAAAGAATTCCAAAAACTGAGTTTTAGAACATTTAAAACCCTCATTCGTAACCGTGTAGCAGGGGGAGGGTAAAAGATATTTACTTGTTGGTGCGACCATAGGTAGCGGGTGGATAGGAAAAGTGTGACAGTTGGGGGGGCCTACTATATGTAGTCGGGGTTAGGAATGTTATGCTACTGGGGGTTGTGCTACCGTATGTAACCGGGGGACTATTGGGATATGTATGCTACTTGGGGTGGCTAATTGGGCTGCTAATTGGAATTGACATAACCATATAGGGGGAAAGAGGGGCGTACTAATCTGGGGTAATAATTGGGTAATACAACTGTGTGGTAACTACAACTGGGATCTTGGCGTGCTGACTCTGCTAATGGTAATTTAGGACTAGCCAACTAATTAGGCAGGCCAAGGTCTGGCCAAGCCATGTGGTGCTAATAAGTACTGAAAAACTAATAGGGGGTTGGAAAACGTGACTGGGTGTCCAGAGACCTATGGATCTTTACCAGACCAGAATGCTATACCAGCCAGCTCTGATGATGGGTTAAACTATTAATAACTAATAAATATCCTTCCAGACCTAATAGTGAAATTGTTACAAGTGTCTAAACCTGATAAAGTGATACTGTATTGGATAATATATGAATAACTAAGTTCCTGAATCCAAGCAATGATAGTTAATTAATTAATTGTCTTCTGAGTGGAGGAAAAAACCTGAATCTAACTTGTTAATCAAAATGCGGTCGAGACACGAGGTCCCGACCGGTTTTGCAATTCCTACATATTCCTGTTGTTTGGGGCTTCCTTAAGGGATTGCCCCTTCTAATTGTAGTCTAGCCTGCCATTCCTGATACTAAAGACTTATAAATTAAGGTACTTAAGCTTTGACGGAAATTGTTGCTCGCAAGGAGCGGGGAGGCTGCCGACACTTCAAAGCTGCTTCGACGAAAGGGGCGAGGGACGCCGCCGAGAATCGCCGTTAAAGGTTCAAAAGATCAGCTGGCTCGACACCGCTGATGGCGTTTGGAGCGGTTGAAGGCCGCCTACACTATATAAAATTAGCGTGACGCTTAGCGTCACAACCACCCCCCCTAAGGCCAAAGTGAAAACGAAAAAAAGTTTGTTGGAAGGTGGGTGAAGGTGTGGGTTTGATGTTGGAGTTTGAGAAATTCGCTCGGTTTTGCTCCCTCTGTCATGCTCGTGGTCCCGAAATATCATGTTCCCGGTTTTGATTCAGGGGAAGCCGCGAGCAGACGAGGAAAGCTCAAAAGCCAGCACCAGTCCGACTTCGTCTTGGAACCTCGGTCGCCGCGTTTCTTTTTTGGGGAAGATTGCTATTGTTTATTTTGACCAACCACGGCAGGGATCGGGATCCACCCCCCCCCCCCCCCTGCAAAAGGAGGATGGGTTGTAGGGGAACGACAGTTGAATTTGGCCTAACGTACCTGACTTTAATTGAGAACAAAATTGAAAACTGAGTGAAAAAGATTGATTTAATTTGGTGTAAAAGGAACGGACATCTGCACGCACAAAAATTTTGTATTTTTGTTTGGTTTTTTTAAGCTATTTAGTTGTTGGATGGATTAAAGTCTTTTTTCACTATGAGCACTTGATCGGAGAACTTGAGGTGGAGGTATGAGGTGAACTGAATCAAAATGTTGAGGTTGCTGTGATGACCGAGAGGAGGACTTGATGTGGTTGATCTGATGGAGCAAGTGGGCTCTGGTCCGGTGTAGGCAGTAGCGTTGGTGGCTCGCAACACGTCCGGATCACCGCGCTGTGGTTGAAGGTGGAGCGCTGTTGGTGAGGATAGTGTTGCGGTTCAGCTGGGCATCAGAGTGTTTTGTTGCCGTTCTCTCGGTATCGTCAACTTGCTTGATAAGGTCCTGTAGCTGTCTTTGGGGGATCACTTTTCACGGTAATTCACTGGGAGCTGTCCTGAGTCACTGAGTTGATTCGGGCTGTAGTATTTTGCTTTAAAAGGTTTGGCTTAGATTTGGTTGGTTGGGTTTAATTTATTTATTTATTTTTATTTTTTTTTTATTTTTTTTTTTTATTGTGCAGGTGTCTTACTATGTAAAAAATACTTGGGGAGAAAGATATTGTTGAAAAGAAAGATTTAAGATCATTGGAGTTGTAAAAGGGAACTGTCGTGTTGGAGTTGTTTGACGGTGGCTTGCAAGGCGGCGGTCCGATCACTGACGGGTTGGTCGGTTCCTAAAGGGAAACCGAGGGATTGACCCATGAGTGGCGCCGGGTAACCAAGGTTAGACTGGTGGGGCTCGCGGAAGCCGTAAGAAAACTGTGAAGTAAGGAGGTTGGAAGGATGTAATTAATTTAATCTTGAAATGAAACATTTTTTTGTTGTTTTTTTTTTGAGAATTCGCATGCGAGACTTTTTGGGCAGGCGATTGCTTGCGCAGGGAGAATGGCGCATTTGGTAGCTGTGTTAAGCGGTTAAATTTCAGGAAAGGGAGGTTGGGTCTAAAGAGAGTGCGCTTTCCTTTCCTGAGAACTTGTCGGGTTCAACCATTATTGGTAGGTGGTCTAGTTCGGTGCCTACTTAATATATGTAAATATTATAAAATTTTGAAACTTAATAAATTGTATCACCTTGTTAACATAATCTGAGGATTTAAATATAACTAGCATTTCTTTAAAATAATCTGAGTTTTCCCTAAACCTAACTACTACTACCTTAGTGACTAATCAAGCTAAGAAGGCTGAAAATGAAACAAGGTTACGATAGGAAAGAAATTGAGAATAGTTTTGTCTCTCGACACTCGACTGAACTCAGGTCGACACAGAAAGTGCCACCACTGGGCCCTTTCCTGCGGAGGTAAAAGAAATAATAATAAAAAAAAGGTAACCAACCGCAGAAAAGTTATTTTCAAATCACAAAAAAATTCTTTACAAAACCCAGTGTGGGTGTCGGAGACGAAAAGGGAGGGGAAACAAAGTTTGCCGACAACGCACGGGGGAGAACGTGTAGGGCAGCCCATCAGCGAAGAATACCCTGAGACTCACAGTCCCCCGGGCGTTGGCGGGGACAGCGACAGAGAGAGAAAACTTAACCTAATATCACGTCGGTATAGCGGTTCTGGTCTGGTAAGAGGTAATTACTTTAAAACTGTGGTTGAAAAATTCGTTAGAGTAGTGAGTATTGTAAAGATGCACCTGAGGTAACGCACCCAACACAGAAAATGAGGAACTGTCCTAAAAAAAATTTTACAAAATTTCTTTAAATGCAAAATTTCATTGTGCTAGAGGAAAGAAAAGCAAAAAATTTGACCTAGGCCAAGCATTCGGATGAGATTTACCAAGAAATGACTTCTCAGGAGCATAAACAGTCGTTGCGTAAGACAAGGATGCGAAAAAAAAAACTACGTCGGTAACTGTGAAAGGGAATTTTCTATTACAGGAATTAACTTTCTAAATGCGTCGTTGTTGAAATGGATGCAATCACGACGCATAGAGTTCCCATAATATGCATGAAAAAACTTCATCTGATTAAATTCGTCGGGGAGCACTATCACTCTTACTGAATCAGAACGTAGAGTAAGCAAACATCTATTAACTTTGTGCAAACGGGCAAGTGCTGGGGTTGAGTTACTTATCCTCGGATAATGCGACAAAGTCATGAAAACGATTGCCATTCCAGGATAAGTTCGACGTAATATTCTCAAAAATGACAGAAAGGAATTCTTAAATACTGCTACATTTACATTGGCTAAACGTGACTGGGTGTCCAGAGACCTATGGATCTTTACCAGACCAGAATGCTATACCAGCCAGCTCTGATGATGGGTTAAACTATTAATAACTAATAAATATCCTTCCAGACCTAATAGTGAAATTGTTACAAGTGTCTAAACCTGATAAAGTGATACTGTATTGGATAATATATGAATAACTAAGTTCCTGAATCCAAGCAATGATAGTTAATTAATTAATTGTCTTCTGAGTGGAGGAAAAAACCTGAATCTAACTTGTTAATCAAAATGCGGTCGAGACACGAGGTCCCGACCGGTTTTGCAATTCCTACATATTCCTGTTGTTTGGGGCTTCCTTAAGGGATTGCCCCTTCTAATTGTAGTCTAGCCTGCCATTCCTGATACTAAAGACTTATAAATTAAGGTACTTAAGCTTTGACGGAAATTGTTGCTCGCAAGGAGCGGGGAGGCTGCCGACACTTCAAAGCTGCTTCGACGAAAGGGGCGAGGGACGCCGCCGAGAATCGCCGTTAAAGGTTCAAAAGATCAGCTGGCTCGACACCGCTGATGACGTTTGGAGCGGTTGAAGGCCGCCTACACTATATAAAATTAGCGTGACGCTTAGCGTCACAACCGAATTTAAAACCCTTCCCATTGTCCCATCCTTCTGGTTTTCGAGCTTAAATTCATGAATGTTGCTTTACTCGTTCGTGGCAAAAGTTGTCATGGTCTCGGGCTTAAGTCTTACCATGAGACCCTATAGGGGAAATTCGCTAAAAATCAATGGTTACAAACAAAATAACGCTGATGCCCGCTTTTTCTGCTTGGATCTGTTGCGCTCTCTGTGTTTATCTTTCAAACGCCAAAATAGGTAGGGCCTATAAACGTTTTTCGACAAACTAAATAATAAAAAGTATCTGTTTATAACGTAAACAAATTTAATCATTCTTTACAAATGCAATAAACCTCGTATTCGAATTATTTCGTTATTTAATATAAATCAGGAGCAAATAGTGCACTGCTTTACTAGTCAACAACCATCCTATATATTAAGAGAATCTGGTTTTTATTCCCGAAAGATTCTGAGACAAACACGAGACGGATTTGAAGGATTTTTTGCAGAAACGGTAATTTTGAGAAGCAGGAAATGTCGAAGTCTGATTTTCAATTTGTGTTTTTTGACAAATTTGATTTTAATTTTCAAAAAGTCTATTGATATAGCCTAATATACGGCGTACTGTATCATAACCTATTGTGCAATATATCACTTATGCTAGCCTGTTGAACTGTGACCGTGGGAGGATAGTAAATTAGTACCTACAATTTATTTTATTATCAGAAAGACGATAGCTACAGAGAACGCTATTTAAGTGTTTCTTATTTTAGCGAATTTCCCCTATAGGGAAGAAGCTATTACCGTAGGTCTCATGGTAAGACTTAAGCCCGAGACCATGATAACTTTTTTGTTTTGAGGTCCCCAGATGCCAAAAACACTATTCGTTCAAATTTTTATATATGTATATATATATATATATATATATATCTATATATGTATATATATATATATATATATATATATATATATATATATCTATATGTGTGTCCGTTAACACGATAACTTGAGTAAAAAACGTCCAATTTTGATGAAATTTGGCTCAAATGTGTAAAATGACATTCATGACTTTAAGTTCGAAAACCAGAAAAATCGGACCATGGGAAGGGGGGTTTATGGGGGTTTTAAATTTTCCAAAAACCAGTTTTTTGCATTTTTCACCCAAACATTTTTTAAAAACTTAATTTTGGTTTTGACCATGTTATAGAGCTTAAAAAAACAAATAATTTAGTATTTTGAATTATTAACCTAGGTTAAGTGGTTGCGGATAAAATCCAAAAAAACCTGCTCATAAAATCTCCCATGTTAATCTTATGGGAAAAAGGTTTTTGGCTTTTCCTCAGTTTATTTTAATGTAAACTTCACATTTGCTTTTACCAATCTGTTCAGTTCCACAAAACAATCATTTTGGTGTTTAAATTGTGATTCTACGCCCAACCGTTGCAGAGATATTCGAAGTGCTAAACACAGTACGTTGTCCAATGTTATCCTTATGGAGAATAAATAAAATTCGATATCTCGATTAATTATGAATGTATGTTGATGAAACTTGGTATGTGGCTTCAAGTAGTACTGGTATATTGATATTTGCACAAAAAATTGATTTTTTGTTGATTATTCCCGTAGCAGCAAACCTGCGTACTCAGCCCCCATGTTATTCTTATGGAGAATAAGTAAAATGTACTGACTCCCTTAATTATGAACATAAATTAATAAAACTTGGTATGTAGCTTCACTTGGTTGAGTTATATTGATAATTATATAAAAACCCATTTTTCTGTTCCTTGTTGCAGCAAACCTGCTTTCTTAGCCCCCATGTTATTCTTATGGAGAATAACTAGAATGTCATATATCACTTATTTATGATTGAATATCGATGAAACTTAGTATGTGGCTTCGCCTAGTTAAACTCTACTTATATTTGCAAAAAAACCAATTGTTTCTGTTCCTTGTTTCAGCAAACCTACATACTCAATACCAATGTTATTCTTATGGAGAATAATTAAAATCGCTTATATGTGAATATATTTTTATGAAACTTGGTTTGCGGCTTTATGTGGAATTCAGACATATATTATGCATTGGAAATTCGCTGAGTCCGCAGGTTTGCTGCGACGGGGGTATTTCTTTTTATATTCATACACAGCAGAACAGAACAGTTTAGATAGGCTAATGAGCCTTTAGACGAATGAGTTTAGCAAATGAAATAAACTTGATGTCGAATATGAGCTTAGTTTGCAGGGTAATGAGCATTATAAATTTATAACACTTTTACCCATATTATATTTAAATTAAATTCGCTCTTTGCTCACCATCAAGGTGAATTCACTCGCCATTTTCTGTTACACGTGGTAAGAATGTAGGGCCTAACAATTTAATTACATTCTATCTTTTACCTTTAGTTTACGCAGGCGACGCGAAAAGCAGTTAGTAAAATAATATTTCATTTTGTTAAGAATAATTTAATGTTATGCGATCAAATATCTGATAATATGCTAGTTCTAAAGTTCTAAAAACACAATTCGATGAATAAGAGTAACCAGCTCTGACCATATTACAGCTCTGACCATATTACACCACTAAAATAAAACTAAATAAATGTTTGGTATTGAATTACCTGTTTCATCCAAAAGCAACACATCGTAAATATTTTGTATTCATATTACTAACAATAATCGTCCGCAATGAAATCGTCCACACACATTTATTTAAAAACTGAACAGATCAAAAAACTAATAGGAATATCAAATCACAACGAAATAGAACTAAAGGCGGCGCCAGCGTCACGAGTTGTAACAGGACAATCAGCTGAGCAGAGAGAGAGAAGACGCGTCAACAATGAATCACCTGTTGGCCGAACAGCTGACTGGCTGGCGACAGTGATTATTGTTTAGGCCGGTGACACACGAGCGTCGCTGACGTCCGACGTAACGTCAGGTGGCAACGTTCCCGTGTGTCACTAGTGAAACGTTACAACGGACAGTTCAGGCTACACAATGACGATGGCGCATGATGTGTTTAATAGTCGCATGCTGTTCAAATGGTGTGTTTGGAGGGTGACCGAAGTTGTAATGTTTAACATTTCAATTAATAACTCTACATTTAAAACACGCAATTACAAAATTAAACCATTATCGTGTGTGGCTCTCCACCAACTACAATTACTGGGATCTCTATAATTATTTTGTTTGTAACAATATTTGTATATCGTCTAATAAAAATTAAATAATGACGCTAATATTTTACCCGATAAAGGGTTTTTTACGCTTTATAATCTCCTAAAAGAGGACCTGGATACGTAACTACTGCTATCGAATTTGACAGCTCGCTTATGAACATGTAGTCTATTGCTATTTGCCTACGAAACTCATTGTTTTGGTCCCCGTGGCAGTAAACCTTCGCACTCAGCCCTAATAATGTTATTCTTATCATAGAATAAAAAACGAAAATAGAAGTTGAACGTCAGCTAGTTTTTTGTCTCCATTTGTCATGCGATATGTGCAAAGGATTTCTCTTTGATTTTTTTTCTGCTTAACAAGAACCAATTATAAAGAAGCTAATGCTATCATCTCTCAGCCTCTCTGTTATCAGGAGTACAGGTAGGTTGAGACAGGTCACAATAATAAACCTACAAGGTGCATCTTCTATTTTAGATTCGTATTCTATGTATGTTATTGTGGATAAAAAGTAACATTTTATGCATCGCTTATCCCATAAATTTATTAAAGAAAGGTGGTGTCTGTATGTCTGACTGTCGACTTGTATGTTCCGTTTTAACGTAAAAACTACTCAACGAATTTGCATGTAGGTAGATGATTTATCTGGGCTACATATATAGGTCTGGAATAGTGATATGACGTATATTTTGTCTTTGTTCATTGTTTCTTCATGATGTTATATATTTATTAACGATTTAAACAATTTAATCTTAAAACACTTTAAATTTAAAATATATGGTGTTATTTATTATTGACCGGTTGTTTACAGTCGATATTCGGTCGTCATTTCCGAATAATATCAAGTATAACGTTTTCAATTGCGGTCGAAATTACGCGGCCCGGTCGTCATTTACACGCGTTCGGTTGTTTTTGTGACCGATTCATATATTTCTCATCGTCATTTTCGGCCGATTTGACATGGTGCGATCGCCTTTTGCGGCCGCTACTACGCGGTTTGGCAGATTGCGGTCGTCCAGAGATCGGCGGGAAATACTCGCCCAAACTTTCGAATATTTTTTCAAAGGAGTCGAGTCGAGTAGTGAAATACTCGGCCGAAATAACTTTTGAGTACTTTCACACACCTTTATTTTTTTAAATCTAAATAATATTTTAATAAATTGCCTTTTATAAATCTAATATCCCAATGAATCTCAAAGTGTTTTACTAATTGTTATTTTTGCCATCCTGACATCTTAAGACGTAGGGTTCTCCCCCACCCGTGTCAGATATTTAACATAATATTTTAATTTTTAATATTGATGTGCGTCCATACAAGGCAAACAAAAATGCTTATATTTCATTTATTTGCTGTAATGTTACCATTTTGTTTATTGCAAAGCTTTATGATATACATTTTGAAATATCTGATTACGAGATTGCTTAGTTCATAACTTAATGGTGTACTTACAACCTGAAGCAATCCTGTTCGTGCACGGGCCTCAGACCGTTACTGTATAGGGAGCTCCCTATTTTAATGTTTTGTCATTTCAAACTTGGGTCGTACGTGTTCGATGTAACTTTATGTGTTTGATAAACTGCAAGGTAATTTCAATGTGTAATGTCTATTAATTTTGTAAAAAAAGTGTGCGTGTTAGTGTGTGCGTCTGATTATGCCGTAATAGGTGAAACGCGTCACACTTTTGACCGCAGAGGATTGCTTCAGGCGTTACAGGTTGTTACAGTCCTGGTTTCTGTGGTGCGAAGTAACTCGACTGACAGTTGTTAAGACGTTGGCGCTTTTTTCACTGTGAACTGATTGCTAACTAGCACTCGTCTACTCTATACTATTACTCGCCACTCGTCCTGCACTCGTCGTCACTGTAAGCTACTTGTCTATGTCGTAATGATCGGCAGCTACTACTACTTCGCATGGAGTCAGCTACTGTCACTGTAAAACTATCCCATCAGTAACTCGCACGTTGCGTTTGCACAGTGCACAGTTGAAACCGTCAGCAACTGTCACTGGCTACTGACATGTCTGCTTGGCACCGTGGAAACCAGGCCTTAGAGTCTGTTTTGCTCGGAGCAGCTGTTGCGACAACCGCTCAGTGGTCGACGCTGAGAGACGCCGGGCGGTGATCGTGGTGTTGTTGTCCTCCACTCCAATCGCGAGCGGCCGCGTCGCCAGTTGTGCTGTCACTACTAGTGTGGTCTTGTGTGAGCTTGGGGCCATATAGGCTACGTATTACATAATGCATTTTTCGTCATCTCAAGCCCCCTCCCTCCCCCACATAACACACCGTAACGTCCAAGCTTACCCCTCCCCCCATCTCATGTTACACAACATAATCATAGTAAATGTTAAAATGCTGCAATCGTTTAAAAATTACAATTTTGCAACAATTTCAATGAGATATTGTTTATAATTTCTAAAAACAAATCTATTATACCATTGACAACAAATTATTATACAAAAACAAAAACCTATTCTTTAAACTAACAAAAAATATTATACTATGAAAATCTGCTCACCAGTAGAGGGACGTGGTCAAATAACTCCATATAAACAAACTGACTGGCCTTCCCCGAGCAAAGTTCACCCCCCCCCACCCAGGTACTTATTTTTAATATGTGTGAGTTACGTAACACTGAGCCTAACCCACCCAAATAACGCAGAGGACGCTCAAGTTTATTCTCATCAAAAGTATAAAACAATAAATGCAATTCGGATTCCAATAACAATTATTTTTGGGAGACGGAAATATAAATAATGTTTTCCACACATTAGTAGTTTGCAGCCTAATGGAATAGCACTTATTTGAAGGAACTTATTTGGATTTTTATGAATGTAAATTATAAAACCAATAAAGGGCTTTGTTCTTTAAAACCCTGCAGATTTACATTTAAAATCAGAAACCTCAACAAACCAACAAACGAGAGAAATTAGAACGTGTAAATATTTAGTGTGATTTCAGTTTTTTTAGATATAAATATTATTTGTTATGTCCTTTCTTTGTTGTTTGTTACATTAGTTAAATCTGACAGATCGGATATAAGAGTTCAGAAAGTGTCGGTGATAAATGATCCCTTCGCGTTGTATCCCGGCGCGGTATACTGGCTGGGTTAGCGCAGTGGCTAGAGGGCTCGCCTCTCAACCTGAGATTGTCAGACCGATCCCTCCGCGTTGTATCCCGCCACGGTATACTGGCTGGGTTAGCGCAGTGGCTAGAGGGCTCGCCTCTCAACCTGAGATTGTCGGACCGAGCCCTTCGCGTTGTATCCCGGCACGATATACTGGCTGGATTAGCGGAGTGGCTAGAGGGCTCGCCTCTCAACCTGAGATTGTCAGACCGATCCCTTCGCGTTGTATCCCGGCACGGTATACTGGCTGGGTTAGCGCAGTGGCTAGAGGGCTCACCTCTCAACCTGAGATTGTCAGACCGATCCCTTCGCGTTGTATCCCGGCGCGGTATACTGGCTGGGTTAGCGCAGTGGCTAGAGGGCTCGCCTCTCAACCTGAGATTGTCAGACCGATCCCTTCGCGTTGTATCCCGGCACGGTATACTGGCTGGGTTAGCGCAGTGGCTAGAGGGCTCACCTCTCAACCTGAGATTGTCAGACCGAGCCCTTCGCGTTGTATCCCGGCACGGTATACAGGCTGGGTTAGCGGAGTGGCTAGAGGGCTCGCCTCTCAACCTGAGATTGTCAGACCGATCCCTTCGCGTTGTATCCCGGCACGGTATACTGGCTGGGTTAGCGCAGTGGCTAGAGGGCTCGCCTCTCAACCTGAGATTGTCAGACCGATCCCTTCGCGTTGTATCCCGGCACGGTATACTGGCTGGGTTAGCGCAGTGGCTAGAGGGCTCGCCTCTCAACCTGAGATTGTCAGACCGATCCCTTCGCGTTGTATCCCGGCGCGGTATACTGGCTGGGTTAGCGCAGTGGCTAGAGGGCTCGCCTCTCAACCTGAGATTGTCAGACCGATCCCTTCGCGTTGTATCTCGGCACGGTATACTGGCTGGGTTAGCGCAATGGCTAGAGGGCTCGCCTCTGAACCTGAGATTGTCAGACCGATCCCTTCGCGTTGTATCTCGGCACGGTATACTGGCTGGGTTAGCGCAGTGGCTAGAGGGCTCGCCTCTCAACCTGAGATTGTCAGACCAATCCCTTCGCGTTGTATCCCGACACGGTATACTGGCTGGGTTAGCGCAGTGGCTAGAGGGCTCGCCTCTCAACCTGAGATTGTCAGACCGATCCCTTCGCGTTGTATCCCAGCACGGTATACCGGCTGGGTTAGCGCAGTGGCTAGAGGGCTCGCCTCTAAACCTGAGATTGTCAGACGATCCCGAGCAAAGTCTGAAAATATTTTGAACGTTCCAAAATCAGTTGGGATGTTGACATTGGTCTAATATAATAATATGTCGTCATGTGGCAGTAATGATACCAGGGTTTGGACCGGCCCATTTAAAACGTAAACGAGTTCGCACGCAGCACGCTGCCGTGAGGGAAGTGAATTTCCACATAACAAACTCTTAAAACTCAAAATCATGTATAACTATACATGTATTCCAATTTTTATTGAAATCTGAAACCACTGATTTTTTGCGAATTTCCCCTATAGGGAAGAAGCTATTACCGTAGGTGGCATGGTAAGACTTAAGCCCGAGACTATGATAACTTTTTGTTTTGAGGTCCCCAGATGTCAAAAACACTATTCGTTCAAATTTATATATATATATATATATATATAGATATATGTCCGTTACCACGATAACTTTTGAAAAAAGCACCCGATTTTGATGAAATTTGGCACAAATGTGGGGAGTAGCAATTATGACTTTAAGTTCGAAAACCAGATCGATCGGTTTATGGGAAGGGGGTTTTATGGGGGTTTTAAATTTTACAAAAATCAGTTTTTTGATGTAGCCTAATGTACGGCGTACTGTTTCATAACCTATTGTGTAATATATCGCTTATGCTAGCCTGTTGAACTGTGACCGTGGAAGGATAGTAAATTAGTACCTACAATTTATTTTGCTATCAGAAAGAAGATAGCTAAAGAGAACGCTATTTAAGTGTTTACTATTTTTCTTTTTAGATTTATACACAGCAGAACAGAACAGTTTAGATAGGCTAATGAGCCTTTAGACGAATGAGTATAGCAAACGAAATAAACTTGATGTCGAATATGAGCTTAGTTTGCAGGGTAATGAGCATTTTAAATTATAACACTTTTACTCATATTATATTGAAATAAAATTCGCTCTTTGCTCACCATCAAGGTGAATTCACTCGCCATAAAAGCTCGCCATTTTCTGTTATACGTGGTAAGAATGTAGGGCTTAACAATTTAATTACATTCCATCTTTTACCATTAGTTTACGCGGGCGACGCGAAAAGCAGTTAGTAAAATAATATTTAATTTTGTTATGAATAATTTAATGTTGTGCGATCAAATATCTGATAATATACTAGTTATAAAGTTCTAAAAACACAATTCGATGAATAAGAGTAACCGTTAGCTCTGATCATATTACACCACTAAAATAAAACTAAATAAATGTTAGATTTTGAATTACCTGTTTCATCCAAAAGCAACACATCGTAAATATTTTGTATTCATATCATTAACAATAATCGTCCGCAATGAACTAGTAAACCGCACACATTTATTTAGAAATTGAACAGATCAAAAAACTAATAGGAATATCAAATCACAACAAAATAGAACTAAAGGCGGCGCCGGCGTCACGAGTTGTAACAGGACAATCAGCTGAGCAGAGAGAGAGAAGACGCGTCAACAATGAATCACTTGTTGGCCGAACAGCTGACTGGCTGGCGACAGTGTTCATTGTTTATTCACAGTAACGAGCCTAATACATCTAGAGCTCTCAGCTGGGCAAAGAAAGCGAAGCCTCCCTGGATGGAGGATGTTTTGAAACAAACCCCAGAGAAATGGTTTCCAGTACACGTTTGATTAAAAATATGTTGAACATAAACATTGTGTTTTAAAAGACAATGTTCATTGTTTTCTCATGGTTTTATATATTTATTAACGATTTAAACAATTTAATCTTAAAACACTTTAAATTTGAAATATATGGTGTTATTATATATTATTGGCCGGTTGTTTACAGTCGATATTACACGGTATGGTCGTCATTTCCGAATAATATCAAGTATAACGTTTTCAATTGCGGTCGAAATTACGCGGCCCGGTCGTCATTTACACACGTTCGGTTGTTTTTGTGACCGATTCATATATTTCTCATCGTCATATTCAGCCGATTTTACATGGTGCGATCGTCTTTTGCGGCCGTTACTAAGCGGTTTGCCAGATTGCGGTCGTCCGGAAATCGACGGGAAACACTCGCCCGAACTTTCGAATATTTTTTCAAAGTCTTCGAGCCGAGTCGAGTTATGAAATACTCGGCCGAAATAACTTTTGAGTACTTTCACACACCTTTATTTGTTTAAATCTAAATAATATTCTAATAAATTGCCTACCATAAATCTAATATCCCAATGAATCTCAAAGTGTTTTACGAATTGTTATTTTTGCCATTCTGACATCTTAAGACGTAGGGTTCTCCCCCACCCGTGTCGGATGTTTAACATAATATTTTAATTTTTAACATTGTTGTGCGTCCATACAAGGCAAACAAAAATGCTTAAATGTTATTGATTTGCTGTAATGTCACCATTTTGTTTATTGCAATGCTTTATGACATACATTTTGAAAGATCTGATTACTAGATTGCTTATTTCACAACTGTTAATGGTGTACTTACAACCTGAAGCAATCCTGTTCGTGCACGGGCCTCAGACCGTTACTGTATAGGGAGCTCCCTATTTTAATGTTTTGTCATTTCAAACTTGGGTCGTACGTGTTCAATGTAACTTTATGTGTTTGATAAACTGCAAGGTGATTTCAATGTGTAATGTCTATTAATTTTGTAAAAAAAGTGTGCGTGTTAGTGTGTGCGTCTGATTATGCCGTAATAGGCGAAACGCGTCACACTTTTGACCGCAAAGGCGTTACAGGCTGTTACAGGCCTGGTTTCTGTGGTGCGAAGTAACTCGAGTGACAGTTGTTAAGAAGTTGGCGCTTTTTACTTTCTCCCTCTATACATAGTATATGGAGAAAGTATTGTTTTCGTCAAAATTTTCGAATTTGAGTTGTTAGTGGAAATATTTGTTTTGGTGCTCCTTGAACACAAAACAGTGGTTTTTATGTGATGTCTGTCTGTGTGTGTGTGTGTGTGTGTGTGTGTGTGTGTGTGTGTGTGTGTGTGTGTGTGTGTGTGTGTGTGTGTCCGTGTGTGTGCGTGCGTGTGTGTATTCAAATTTGGTAGAGACATTCCTTTTTATAATCAGTTGGACAAATTCGTTGGGCACAACAATCGGAAACTCTAACTCCCTTTTTTGGGGATTTTAAGTTTTCAAATTTTGGGTTTTTGGACCCAAAAAGGGTCAGAAAAGCCCCAAAAAACGTACATGTCTTGCACATTAACTTATTGTACGTAAAAAGCCAAAGATTTTAAGCCCTCCCTCAACATTCTAGCACAAGTACTTACCGAGTTAATTAGTTAACTTACCGAGTTAAAGAAAATGTTAGTTGTCAAAATACAGTACGTTGTCTTATGGGGATTTTACACTGGAAAAGGCTGTTATTCACATCTGAATATCGTTTTATCACCCCCCAGTCCCCTACACAAACTTGTTATCCCGACAATACCTCCTTCTAACTTTCTAACGTACAATATTGGCATCCTATTAGTGAATTTAATTATAACTAGAAGCATCAAAACAGCAAAAAAACATAATTTTTCAATTAAAAAAATGTAACCCTTGTTGGTTTAAACCCTTTATTTGATCTTTTTAAAGTTTTAATGCAGAAATTCACTTCCCTCACGTCAGCGTGCTGCGTGCGATCTCGTTAAATTTAAGTTTGGGTAATAGACAGGAAGATGTGTCCGGTATAACGAGTAGATGCGTTAATAATTAGTAGTATCTTATTGAACCAGGTCTATGAATTCTATTTATTTTAGTCGCCTAGAAACACCCAAACATTTATACATTAACTAGTAGAATGTACCCGTTCTCACACAGGCACAGGTTAGAAAGGTAAGTTAGCTGGAAACAGCTGTTCTAGCTTCTGCTCTTTAAGCTGTCAAATCGAAGAGTCCACAGCTGTTCGCATTACAGTTTCTGAATGTTTACTTTCTTCTAAAATGTCATTGAAACTTAGGACGTTCACGGGGCGTAGCCCGAGGGGATTTTAAGGAAGTGAATAGGCCTATGTGTTGCACGGGTTCAAGATCTACCTTTGTGTAAAGTTTCAGCCCAGTCGGTTTAGTAGTTTTTACGTTTACCCGGAACATCAGACACACACACAGACACACAGACAGATGGAAACTAGCTCTTCTTTATAATATTATAGATGGATAGATGACTTTTCCAATTAATTATTTATGTGTTAAGAACTTAAGGTAAAGGTTCGATTTGGCTCCATCCACAAGGCATCTCATTTTCTATTTTCATCATTCATTCATATTCACCTTATAATACGCCCTATTTGCATCGGCTTCTTATACAAGGATTGAGTGATCAAACTTTGTGAAAAATACTAAAGTTTAGAGAATATTGGACAAGTATTAACTGTGATCGGCAGTTATAATATGATATAGGAGTATTGAACAGGTACAGCCTGTCGGAGTGTAATTGTGATCTACACTCCGCACCTGTTGGTAATTACCAGTGCCAACATTCCATTTGCTCCACAACCTCCACAATCTCCACAACCTCCACAATCTCCACAACCTCCACAGGCCCACGGCGTGTTGTTCACTTATATTGTGAGAGTTGTTATTTTCTCCGTTTCTTCGCCCCAGCATTCCCATAGACCATGGCGAGTGTTCTAAACTGGATCACCGTCTGCGTTCTGTTCGGTATTGGAATAACCGTGAGTAACATAGAAGGGTATCAGGAAACTTACAAATACACCCCCCCTTCTAGCCCAACTTTAATAAATATATTACCTTATTACTATATAGTATAAAGTACAATAGTATGTATATAAAACCTTGTAATGAACCTTTTTTAGAAATATTCACTAACATACCTTTTTTGTCGGAACTACAGTATCATTTGCTATAAAAAGCGATTTCAAGAGGGACGACCAGGGATATATATTCTCTATTGGTAATGCTAACTTGACCTAAATACCAAGTTTTAGTGAAATCGATCAGTTTAGAAGAGTTAAATTGTATATTTTTTGATTCCCCATAAGAATGACATTGGCAACGACCTCCGTTTAACGTTAAATGAAAATTTATATTTTCTCCGAAACCGTTAATTGTAGAATACTAAATCAAAATGTAAATTTATTCCTTTTTTCACCTTTACTTGACCGTGATAAGTAAATTTCAATGAAAGCTTATGGTTTAGAGCCGTTCGGGGGGAAATTTAGTTTTCGGGGAGTAAAATTACCTTTCAAGATCAGTCTACCTGTTTGATCCCCAATGTAAGCATGACTTGACTATAATGGTGTTGCAGACGGCGCCGTTCTTGAGTTTTCCGCTTCCGATCTCCTCCTCGACCTTGAGCAGTTCGTCCGCTTCCACTCATTTTCTACTCAAGGACGACCCGAAGTTCCAACAAGCCGCGACTTCTGCGCAGAAGGCGGCGGACAAAATGACGGCACAGATTAGGGCGAGGACCACTGGAAAAGGTTAGTCCTCGGCTAGATTTTATAAAATATCTGGTTTCCTCCTACGTAATCCTCAATCGGAACGGTTGCAAATTAAAATAAAGTAATTCAGGAAATAAAGTAACTCAGTAATAATGTACTTTCAGGAAACAAACCTTGACGTTTCAATGAGCGAAAAAAAATTTGAGTGTCAAAGTTGTTTGGGCAAAGGTTGGAGCACAGAAAACTGAAAAACGCTACAGAAGGCCAACGACCATGTTAACGGCAGCTGCGTTTAAAACGGTTAGTTTGGTGACCGGCCGCTTTGAGCGCTAGTGGCGCTAGGTCGCTCAGAGGGGGTACACCCGTTGCCTCCCCTCACGGCGACCCGACTCGTGGCGCTGCCTTTCTCCTGCTAGTCACCCTTCTATAGTGTTTTAAGGTTTTTTGTGGTTAAATTCACGATTGTCTTTATTTTATGTTATGTAATTTAGCCTTACAATAAACTATTTTAGTGTACCCTACACATATGATAAACGATATCGTAAAGACGATACGATATCTGACTCAATCCATATCGATTTTCACCGGTGGTATATCCAGTAGCAACTCCTTTATGACATTGTTAGTCCACTAGCTACAAAATAATATAAGTCACCACTAACTTATGATCTAACTTATGATATGTGTGTGTGTGTGTGTGTGTGTGTGTGTGTGTGTGTGTGTGTGTGTCTGTGTGTCCGTGAGTGCGATAACTCTCGTGAAAAAGGTCAGATTTGGATTAAATTTGGTATAAACGTGTAAAGCAACATTTATGACTTTAAGTTCTAAAACCAGCCATATCGCTTTACCTTGAGGGGTATTTTTTTGGGGGGGGGGTTTTGTACCCCAAAAATTGATTTTTTGAACTTTGTATATATAATTTTTGAAATACAGTAGTCAAATTGTAGTTTTTACCATTGGATTCAACTTTAAAAAACACAATTTTCTATTTTGATCCTTCCTCTATGTCAATCGGTTACCGAGATATTGAAAGTGCTAAACACAGGACGTTGTCTAATGTTATTCTTAGGAAGAATAAGAAAAAAATTATATCCCGCTTCTTTATCAACGTATACTGACGAAACTTGGTATACGGCTTTATATGGTTGTGGTCTATTGATATTATTGAGTAGCAAATCTACGTACTCAGCCCCCATGTTATACTTATGGAGAAAAATTAAAATGCTATGTCTCACTTAATTATGAGCATAAATTAATAAAACGTCTTATATGACTTCACCTAATAGAGTTATATTGATATTTGCCTGAAACTCATTTTTTTCGTTCCTTGTTGTAGCAAACCTGCGTACTCATCCCCCATGTTATTCTTTTGGAGATTAATCAAAATGGAATCTATCGCTTATTTTATGAATGTATATCGATGAAACTAGACGTGGCTTCACCTAGTTGAGTTATATTGATATTTGCATATAAACCAATTGTTTATGTTCCTTGTTTCAGCAAACCTATGTACTCATCCCCAATGTTATTCTTATGGAGAATAATTAATACCCCCGTAGCAGCAAACCTGCGTACTCAGCGAATTTTCCAATGCATATATATGTATATTAATACCACATAAAGCCACATACTAAGTTTCATCAATATACATCCATAAATAAACGATTTGTGATATTTTAATTATTCTCCATAAGAATAACATGGCGGATGAGTATGCAGGTTTGCTGAAGGAAGGAAAACAAAAAATGGGGTTTTATACAAATATCAATATAACTCATTTAGGTAAAGCCACATACCAAATTTCATTAATTTATTTTCATAACTAAGGGAGATAACACGTTACTTATTCTCCATAAGAATAACATGGGGCTGAGTACGCAGGTTTGCTGCTAAGGGAGCCTTTGGCAAAAAATTGTTTTTTTTAGCTAATATCAATGGTTCACAACCAGATGAAGCCGTATACCATGTTTTGTCAGTATATGTTCATAAATAAGCGAGATATAAAATTTTTCTTTTCCTCCATAAGAATAACATTAGACAACGTACTGTGTTTAGCACTTTCAATATCTCGGTAACCAATTGACGTAGAGAAATGATCAAAATACCGAATTGTGTGTTTTTTTAAGCTGAATCAAATGGTAAAAACTAAAATTTGACTATTTCGAAAATTATATGTAAAAAATTCAAAAAACCCATTTTGGGGTACAAAACCCCCCCAAAATACCCCTTCGGATAAAGCGATCTGGCTGGTTTTCGAACTTAAAGTCATAAATGTTGCTTTACATGTTAATACCAAATTTCATCAAAATCGGATAATTTTTACGAGAGTTATCGTGCTCACGGACACATATATATATATATATATATATATATATATATATATATATATATATATATACAGTTTTGAACGAATGGTGTTTTTGGGGTCTGGGGACCTCAAAACGAAAAGTTATCATGGTCCCGGGCCTAGGTCTTACCATGCCGACTACGGTAATAGCTTCTTCCCTATAGGGGAAATTCGCTAAAATGGTATATATCGCTTATTTGTGAATATATTTTTATGAAACTTGGTATGCGGCTTTATGTGGTATTAAGTCATATATTATGCATTGTAAATTCGCTGAGTAAGCAGGTTTGCTGCGACGGGGGAATTTTATTTAATCACTGTTGCATAAACAAATTTATGCACAAAAATTGTGTTAAACTAATACATACTTTACATAACTTAAGTATAATAAAGGATTTAAATTAACAAATATAATCATTAGATTATGCGATATACAGGGTGTCACAAAAATCCGGAACTGGCTATACATAACCATATTCTACATACAAAAATAAATCGAAAATGTTCAGTAAAACTTTTTTGATTTCAACTTCGTTCAGCCGCTATCCGCCATTTTGTTTTTTCACTTAAACATTTCTATTTCCGTAATGGATTAATGTATCAAGTAAAAATTTGGTATGGAGCTTTACAGGATAAATTTCTAAATACCCAAAAAAATTATTTTTTTCCGACGTTTAATTTGAAAATGGCGGCCACTTTAAATTTTTAAAGTCAAATTCCATGAAAACTAGCAACTGAAACAAAATTTTACATGATATACAATTTAAAGCACTTTATAATACAAACCTAATGACATTTTTACTGTAAAAATCGGTTAATAAATAAAAAAGTTATGGCAATTTTTTATAATAAATTCCAAAATGACGGCCATATAACATTTTCAAAGTCCAATTCCCTAGTGCATTTGACCAAGTCCTTTAAATTTTATGTCTTGTAAGATTTTGTTTTAGTTGCTAGTTTTCCAGGAATTTGACTTTGAAATTAGTATATGGCCGCCATTTTGAAATTTATTATAAATTAATTGCCATAACTTTTTTATTTATTAACCGACTTTTAAGGTAAAAATATCATTAGATTTGGATTACAAAGTGCTTTAAATTTTATATCTTGTAAAATTTTGTTTCAGTTGCTAGTTTTCATGGAATTTGACTTTAAAAATTTAAAGTGGCCGCCATTTTGAAAATGAACGTCGGAAAAAAATAATTTTTTTGTGGATTTAGACATTTATCCTGTAAAGCTCCATACCAAATTTTTACTTGATACATTAATCCATTACGGAAATAGAAATGTTTAAGTGAAAAAAAGAAAATGGCGGATAGCGGCTAAACGAAGTTGAAATCGAAAAAATTTTACTGAACATTTTCGATTTATTTTTTTATGTAGAATATGGTTATGTATAGCCAGTTCCGGATGTTTGTGACACCCTGTATACAAAATAAAAATAGCATTTTATTTGTATGACACTGGCCCATGCACTGGCACTAGTGTAGTGCCTAGTGAAGTTGTATTTTTAGTTTAATACAAATATGACAAATATTTACTCTTTCACCGATTAAACTCATTGAGGCCGGCATTTTAAAAGAGAAGATATTAACCCTCGTCACTTCTGCGTCACTGAGCAGACCCTGTGATAATTTATGGTCGCGGCGCTGAGGAGACTCGGCGCTGGGGAGACGCCACGGGTGGATCTTCCCCCCCACGACCCTAACCCCTTTGAGACGCCACGGGTGGAACCACCTCCCCCCCACGACCCTAACACCTTTGTTTCCGGCGGAAACGTTACATATTTTAATGATATTGCTAAGACCGATATCTAGCGAAGTATGGAGTTGTTATGACCATTAAAGGGCAACCAAGATTATTATTTAAACCAAGATTATTGTTTAACGGTTACCGGCACACTAAGAAGAATGAAAAGAAGTGTAGTGAAGTTGTGTGGCGTTTCGTGAATCGATCGTGCAGTGTAAAAATCACTAACAACTAACTAGTGGCTTGAAAGGGCTAAAGCCCATAAACTATCTCCAATACTCTCCCTTGAAAGCCAAAGCCCCTAAACTATCTCCAATAATCTCCCTTGAAAGCCAAAGCCCCTAAACTATCTCCAATACTCTACCTTGAAAGCCAAAGCCCCTAAACTATCTCCAATACTCTGCCTTGAAAGCCAAAGCCCCTAAACTATCTCCAATACTCTGCCTTGAAAGCCAAAGCCCCTAAACTATCTCCAATACTCTGCCTTGAAAGCCAAAGCCCCTAAACTATCTCCAATACTCTGCCTTGAAAGCCAAAGCCCCTAAACTATCTCCAATACTCTCCCTTGAATGCCAAAGCCCCTAAACTATCTCCAATACTCTGCCTTGAAAGCCAAAGCCCCTAAACTATCTCCAATACTCTGCCTTGAAAGCCAAAGCCCCTAAACTATCTCCAATACTCTGCCTTGAAAGCCAAAGCCCCTAAACTATCTCCAATACTCTGCCTTGAAAGCCAAAACCCCTAACCTATCTCCAATACTCTGCCTTGGAAGCCAAAGCCCCTAAACTATCTCCTATACTCTCCCTTGAATGCCAAAGCCCCTAAACTATCTCCAATACTCTGCCTTGAAAGCCAAAGCCCCTAAACTATCTCCAATACTCTGCCTTGAAAGCCAAAGCCCCTAAACTATCTCCAATACTCTGCCTTGAAAGCCAAAGCCCCTAAACTATCTCCAATACTCTGCCTTGAAAGCCAAAGCCCCTAAACTATCTCCAATACTCTGCCTTGGAAGCCAAAGCCCCTAACCTATCTCCAATTCTCTGTCTTGGAAGCCAAAACCCCTAACCTATCTCCAATACTCTGCCTTGGAAGCCAAAGCCCCTAACCTATCTCCAATACTCTGCCTTGGAAGCCAAAGCCCCTAAACTATCTCCAATACTCTGCCTTGGAAGCCAAAGCTCCTAACCTATCTCTAATTCCCTTCCTTGGAAGCCAAAACCCCTAAATACTCTCCAATACTCTGCCTTGGAAGCCAAAGCCCCTAACCTATCTCCAATACTCTGCCTCATCTGATTTCTGTGAATTACTTGGTACAACAAAAGTGCTTATCATTTTAAGTATTTTACAGTTATCTATACATTCAAATTTTACAGTGTAGACATTAAAGCTTTATTTTTAACAGGTACCTCAAAGGGAAATGCGGGATTACTACAAACTGAACTGCAAGGAAAGACCATCGAGCTAAAAAGTGGTACTGGAGAAATTAACTATTCCCAGTTCAATTAATAAGACAAACTGAACGAGGTAGAAACATCTGGATATTCTCAAGGAATATTTTGCATAACAATTTATCTACCTAAATTAGACTGCACTTTTAAAATCCTCTAAATTTTTAGTTTTTAAATTACTGTTTATCAAGTATTATCTAGGAATAAAAAATGTATTTCTCAAATAAAATCCACAATTTTACCGATTTAGAGCGAGTTTTATTTTTAGTAATGTAGTCAAATAGCAATTTGAAATACTCATTTTACTTATGGTAATTTTAGTGCGTTTTTTAAATTGTGTAGAGAAATATCCAACATGTACGCTGAGTAATGTCATCTATGGTAAGTAAAAATGTGGTGTATGAGTAAGTCATCAGCATCATACAAACCGGAGAGAGTTGTAGTGTAAAGAAGAGCATTTAAAACAAATATAGAAGAACTAGCTACATTGTGGCCATTTAGGGTCGGCGTGGATAGGATTGCAACCCTCAGCTCTCACACGCGCCGGGACAGTGAATAGGAAGACTACCTATACCCCGTCACTGACACATTGCAAGACGTCCAGAGCGCTATTGAGGTTTTTTACTAATTCTTTTAACGTTTTGTTGCAATTATATTATCGGCATGCACATTCACATCCAAGATGGCGGGGTGACAGACTGACCCTACGCCTGTGAGAGCGAAGGGTGGCTTACGCGATACACTCCGTCCCTGAATTGTCAGACTGTACCATCTCATTCCATTAGGGGGCTTGGATCTAATCTAGGGGTTTAAGATCAACTGATCTTCATGAAAAAATATTTTAATGACTCTCGGCATGATTTTACAAAATCAAATAACAATAACGATGCACTCTTTGACCTAAATAATCATATCAATAAAGTGATAAGAAAGATCTGCTGGTATTTTTCGTTTTAGGAAAAGCATTTGGTACAGTGGATGTATCAAAATAAATCAACAACACTTGATTTAATTGACATTTGAGACACTGCTTTGAATTGTTTTATATATTATTTTATAAAAAGGAAACAAAACGAATCGATCAATGGAAAGTCGAGTACGCTCAAAACAGTACATTACGATCTTGTTCAAGGAAGTGGTTTAGGCCCTCTCTTGTTTATAATATACATAAATAACATCATTAAAATCAATGCTACATGTAAAATATTCCTATTTTCAGATGAGAGTGCACTTTTTTAGCATTATACATGGGACGAATTATTTCAAAACGCTAACAGAGATATTATAGTAATAAATACCCCCGTCGCAGCAAACCTGCATACTCAGCGAATTTCCAATGAATTATAACATAATAGATGAAGCCACTTAACAGGGATTCATAAGAAATATATTCACAACAAGTGATATTTAAAATATTAATTATTCTCCATAAGAAAAACATTGGGGATGATAACGCAGGTTTGCTGCAACAAGGAACACAAAATAATGGGTTTTTATGCAAATATCAATAGAACTCAGCTAAGTGAAGTCACATACCAAGTTTCATCCATATACATTCATAAATAAGCGATATATAACATTTTAATTATTTTCCATAAGAATAACATGGGGAGCGAGTACCTAGGTTTGCTGCTACGGGACCCATAGGTGAAAATGTTTTTGTGCAAACAACAATAAACGACAACCAGATGAAGCCATATACCAAATTTCGTCAGTTTATGTTCATAAATAAGCGAGATATACAATTTTTCTTTTCCTCCATAAGAATAACATTAGACAACGTACTATGTTTAGCACTTTCAATATCTCAGTAACCAATTGACGTAGAGCAATAATCAAAATACTAAATTGTTTGTTTTTTATGCTGAATTCAATGGTGAAAATTAAAATTGATTTTGATAAAAATTACATGTGGAAACCCCAAAAACCCATTTTTGGGGTACAAAACCCCCCCAAAACCCCCCTTCGGATGGTGCGATTTGTCTGGTTTTCGAACTCGTTCAAATAAATGGTACTTTACACGTTTGTACCAAATTGCATTAAGATCGGACCTCTTTTACGAGAGTTATTGTGCTTACGGACACATATAAATATGTATATATATATATAACGAATGGTGTTTTTGGTATCTGGGAACCTCAAAATGAAAAGTTATCATGGTCTCGGGCTTAAGTCTTACCATGAGACCTACGGTAATAGCTTCTTCCCTATAGGGGAAATTCGCTAAAAATAATTTGATCAAAATGTTTTGATACTCAATATCTAACAAACAAAATTCATGTCGAATGTATGATGAGAGCGAGGGCGTACGTTTAGAGATAGACTGACAATAGATACGTGTGGGGATGTCGAGGGCAATACATGCGGCAGTCCAGTCTGTTGAAGGGGTGTGGTAGTGGAGGTTTGCCCGTGTGTGTGTGTGTGTGTGTGTGTGTGTGTGTGTGTGTGTGTGTGTGTGTGTGTGTGTGTGTGTGTGTGTGTGTGTGTGTGTGTGTGTGTCTGTGTGTCTGTGTGTCTGTGTGTCTGTGTGTCTGTGTGTCTGTTCAAGTTCAAGTTCAAGTTCAAGTTCAAGCAATTTTATTCATGAAAAATTATTGTTTATTACAAAATCCCATGTGTCACATAGGACACGCGCGGGACAGAAAAATATACATTTTCTTTAATACATTATTTCTTTACTGACAGCTGTACAGTTCTTTTACACTTCCGTCAAATTCTCAGGAACAGTTCATACATGATGATGACAAATTTCAGAATTTTTTTAAATCACAGACAACGGCCACCACTTTCATTAATCATGCTCCGGTAACAAAATTCACCAGTATAAATATGTTACGTATATTCAATAATTTATGTCTGTGTGTCTGTGTGTCTGTGTGTGTCTGTGTGTGTCTGTGTGTGTCTGTGTATGTCTGTGTTTCTGTGTGTGTCTGTGTGTGTCTGTGTGTCTGTGTGTGTCTGTGTGTGTCTGTGTGTGTGTGTGTGTGTGTGTGTGTGTGTGTGTGTGTGTGTGTGTGTGTGTGTGTGTGTGTGTGTCTGTGTGTGTCTGTGTGTGTGTGTGTGTGTGTGTGTGTGTGTGTGTGTGTGTGTGTGTGTGTGTGTGTGTCTGTGTATGTCTGTGTTTCTGTGTGTGTGTGTGTGTGTGTGTGTGTGTGTGTGTGTGTGTGTGTGTGTGTGTGTGTGTGTGTGTGTGTTGTGTGTGTGTGTGTGTGTGTCTGTGTGTCTGTGTGTCTGTGTGTCTGTGTGTCTGTGTGTCTGTGTGTCTGTGTGTCTGTGTGTCTGTGTGTGTCTGTGTGTGTCTGTGTGTGTCTGTGTGTGTGTGTGTGTGTTCAAGTTCAAGTTCAAGTTCAAGTTCAAGCAATTTTATTCATGAAAAATTATTGTTTATTACAAAATCGTCACATAGGACACGCGCGGGACAGAAAAATATACATTTTCTTTAATACATTATTTCTTTACTGACAGCTGTACAGTTCTTTTACACTTCCGTCAAATTCTCAGGAACAGTTCATACATGATGATGACAAATTTCAGAATTTTTTTAAATCACAGACAACGGCCACCACTTTCATTAATCATGCTCCGGTAACAAAATTCACCAGTATAAATATGTTACGTATATTCAATAATTTAAAACAAAAATACTAAACTCTAAAACAAATTCATAACAAGAAATAGACTATATTAGATACAACATTATCAGGCTTCCATAACAATTCATGCAAACTTATAATGCTAGCAAGTGAAAGATGAAATGACTAGATTCATTAAGTAATCAAATATTCAGGCAGAAAACTAAATTAACAACAACAAAATAAACAAAAATATTTTTTAAAAATATTGACAACTTCACTCAATATGATACTGCATTGAATATTGCATGGCTTTAGATTTAACTACAGACAGAGTTTTATACTGAATTTCATTTCCAAAATATTTTACAAAATCATTAAAACATTTAGGGCCAAGACAGCAAAATTGGTGTTTACTCATTTCTTTCCTAAAAAAGCCTTCTTCAATCAATGTATATTGGGCAGATCGTGTCATTCTGTTTACAGGTTTTATTCTAAACAAACTCTTGTATTTATAAATAAACATTATCATACAATAAACATGCAACTGATCAAACGTAAGAATTTTATTCTCTGCAAAAAGGTAAGAAACTCTATCATTTCTTTTTAAATTAAATATTGTACGGAGGGCATTTCTTTGACACACAACTACCGGTTTTAGAACAGTGGAATATGTTCCTCCATAATGTACGATTCCATATCTCAAAACACTCTCAAACCAAGAAATGTACACTTTTTGTAAATACTGACTCTTAACATTATCTCTCAAATGATACAGTGCATAATTTATTGTTCTTAGCTTACTCGATAAGTGATTGACTTGCTGCTCCCATTTCAAGAATTGATCCACATACAATCCAAGATACTTTACACTTTCTACTACATCTATGTAACTGTGTGTCTGTGTGTCTGTGTGTCTGTGTGTCTGTGTGTCTGTGTGTCTGTGTGTCTGTGTGTCTGTGTGTCTGTGTGTCTGTGTGTCTGTGTGTCTGTGTGTCTGTGTGTCTGTGTGTCTGTGTGTCTGTGTGTCTGTGTGTCTGTGTGTCTGTGTGTCTGTGTGTCTGTGTGTCTGTGTGTCTGTGTGTCTGTGTGTCTGTGTGTCTGTGTGTCTGTGTGTCTGTGTGTCTGTGTGTGTCTGTGTGTGTCTGTGTGTGTCTGTGTATGTCTGTGTTTCTGTGTGTGTCTGTGTGTGTCTGTGTGTGTCTGTGTGTTCAAGTTCAAGTTCAAGTTCAAGTTCAAGCAATTTTATTCATGAAAAATTATTGTTTATTACAAAATCCCATGTGTCACATAGGACACGCGCGGGACAGAAAAATATACATTTTCTTTAATACATTATTTCTTTACTGACAGCTGTACAGTTCTTTTACACTTCCGTCAAATTCTCAGGAACAGTTCATACATGATGATGACAAATTTCAGAATTTTTTTAAATCACAGACAACGGCCACCACTTTCATTAATCATGCTCCGGTAACAAAATTCACCAGTATAAATATGTTACGTATATTCAATAATTTAAAACAAAAATACTAAACTCTAAAACAAATTCATAACAAGAAATAGACTATATTAGATACAACATTATCAGGCTTCCATAACAATTCATGCAAACTTATAATGCTAGCAAGTGAAAGATGAAATGACTAGATTCATTAAGTAATCAAATATTCAGGCAGAAAACTAAATTAACAACAACAAAATAAACAAAAATATTTTTTAAAAATATTGACAACTTCACTCAATATGATACTGCATTGAATATTGCATGGCTTTAGATTTAACTACAGACAGAGTTTTATACTGAATTTCATTTCCAAAATATTTTACAAAATCATAAATGCATGTGTGTCTGTGTGTGTCTGTGTGTGTCTGTGTGTGTGTGTGTGTGTGTGTGTGTGTGTGTGTGTGTGTGTGTGTGTGTGTGTGTGTGTGTGTGTGTGTGTGTGTGTGTGTGTGTGTGTGTGTGTGTGTGTGTGTGTGTGTGTGTGTGTGTGTGTGTGTGTGTGTGTGTGTGTGTGTGTGTGTGTGTGTGTGTGTGTGTGTGTGTGTGTGTGTGTGTGTGTGTGTGTGTGTGTGTGTGTGTGTGTGTGTGTGTGTGTGTGTGTGTGTGTGTGTGTGTGTGTGTGTGTGTGTGTGTGTGTGTGTTTGTATTTACTCAATTTTAGCATCATGGACATGCACACAACCACACTGTGGCATCGTGATCCAATTGTGGCATCTTACACACGATGCTACAATTTTTATCGATAATTTTGAGGTTAAAATGTCAAAATAAGTCAAATTAACTCAAGTTGCCACTTTTGAGTTTCCATCATGTGTGTAAGAAACACCGAAATTCGCTGGATTGTGGCATTTCGCCGGCTTATCGTTCACTAGCGATCCTAGCGGAGCAGCGTATAACTAGTGGCAAGGTCGTGCGGTGTTGCCGCTACGTTATTAGTGAATTTCCTTTGGAAAGTGAACTATTAGCATGACCCGCACGGTGAAACTTAAGCACGGGACCACCATAGAAGTTCCTAACGTGACCCCCTGAACACGTTTTGGGGGGTCGTTCAAAATTATATATATATATATATATATATATATATATATATATATATATATATATATATATAGACATATATATATATATGTGTTTGCACTCTAGCGGTCGCATTTTTTGTCCGATTTACTTCAAATTTGGTAGGGACGTTCCTTTCTGTAATCAGTTGGACAAGTTCTTTGGGCAAAACAATCGGAAAACTCTAAACACCTTTTTTTGGGATTAATCTTTCAAATTTTGAGTTTTTGGGCCCAAAAAGGGTCAGAAAAGCCCCGTATGTAAAATACATGCATTTAAAAAGATGGGAATTGGAGAGGCGAAAGTTTTAAGCCCTCTCTCGTCATTCTAGCATAAATATTTACCGAGTTATTAAAGAAAATGTGTATCGATCAAACACAGTACGTTGTCTTATGGGGATTTTACATTAGAAGAGCCTGTTATTCATTTTTTGGTGTACTTTGATCATCCCCTACCACTTCACGCCTACTTTAAAGCCTGACTGGACCTTCTCCTAACCTTATAATGCGCAAAATTGTATTCCCAGCATTGCAGGTAAATAGAACCAGGAGCATCAGAACAGCCAAAAAATCAATGTTTTCAGATTTGAATAAAAGTTGGAATAAATGTATGTTTTAAACTGATTTTGAGTTTTTGTAGTTTTTTATGTGGAAATTCACTTCCCTCACGTCAGCGTGCTGCGTGCGAACTCGTTTCATGTTCGCGGCGTCCGTTGCTGGTTGGTTTTTACTGTTAGAAGACTCTGCTTATATTGTTTTTTTGTCATATTACTTTACTGTTGTATCACCCTAATTATGTATGACAGGCTACAAAACAGTAAACTGAAAGATTTGTTTTAATAGAACGATATTATTGCAATTAATTGGGGCATAATTATTTACTATCTTTGTTTGCAGGATTTTGCAAACATCACCTGTGTTTTACAAATACAATTATTATACTTTAGTTGTTTTTATTTTACATATAGGTATATACTATTTCATATATATATATATATATATATATACAAAAGGGAATTGGCTAACTCAAACTTGTCTACTTAAAATTCATTTTTTAATCAATTTTGTTCTCTACTCCCTAAGCATTAAAAGCCAAGTTATAGTTGAGGCATGAATTATTAGAAGTTATTTATCTAAGTACGCTGTTGATCAAAATCTTGATTTTTTCAGTGGAGCATGAGTTATTTATGACACAAGTTGCCATCCGAAGAATAAAGTCCTAACAAATAAATAAATTATTACTCGGACTGCTCTGACTGAAACCTTTAATTCGCTTCAGCGCACCTAAGGTTGAAATGAGGGTGGTTTATTGTATAACTGGAGGTAGACCTCGTGCGGATCTTCGTGAAGCCTGGGTGTTATTGGTTAAAGTGGTTTAAACCGGTTTTTTTAGGGTGGGGGTGAGTGATTGTCATCTGTTCTTAGTCTGTTGACTAAAAATTGCTTGTGAGAATCATCTGTTACGTGCCAAACCAAAAACATTGCAACTACTAAGTGATTGTTGTACAAAGATCTGAGGTTATGATTGTTCCACACATCTTACGAACACGCCTGAACATTCGGCAGAACATCCTCCCGAACGTTCACGGAACATTCCGTCACGTGTACTTGCTACCAGTACACTATGGCCCAACAAAGGCGAACTAAGGCGAGCGAGATAGTGTACTCAGTGTGCTCGTGTATGTTCGGAATATTTCGCCTCACCATGATTTGTGTTCGCCGTGCTCCGATTTTTGTCGGGTTTTTGGCACGAATCAAAAGAGACGAACGGAAAATAATGGGCGAGCATAGTACTCGGTGAGCGTGTACTTGGTTAATTCGCTGTGCACATTCGGTTGATTTGGTGCAAGACTCGTTGTTGCGACTCGTTCCGAACATTCGGCGGGACATTCAAGTGAATCATTTGGCGATAGTGTACTGGTACTAAAAGGTTTGTGCAGCTTCCACGTTTCTCGTGACTACTCCGAACATTCGGGGTTCGGCCGAATGTTCGGGCGTATTTGCGAGAAGTGTGAGGCAGCCCCTATTGATTAGGCCTAACACAAATAAACTTTTTTAAAAAAAAAACAGCTGATCGTACAAGAACAAACATTCCAAATACGAAGTGACTGCGTACACGTCCAATGTAAGGGCAAATTCACTTCGCTACCAATTAGGTTAGGTTGGGTTAGGTTACGTTACGTTATGTTACGTTAGGTAGGTTAGGAGGTTTTCTGGCTCTCAATTTGTTTTAAAAATCACAGGAAAAGTAACGTACGGTGCATAATTTGGAACGGACGTGAACAGTAGCGGCTCACGTCGGACGTGTACGTAGCCACTGCCTTCCAAATACTAGCCAAATGTATTCCGCAGGAATAGTATTGTGACACATGGTATTGTGAACTTCTCCTCCAACGCTGATCCCCCCCACTCTTCTGCTGACACCTCCTACTCAGGCTTCACGAAGATCCGCACGAGGTTTTTTTTTCTAACACTGATGAACAAACCTGCGAGCCGTTCTTTCAAAATTTTGGTGAAGCAAAGAACTATACTCGCTGAAATCGGACGAGTCGACAAAGTGAATCAAACAAGTACCTATCCCAGATTTTAAACACAATATACTTGTATTTGTTTATTTCCTCATAATACATTATGTTTCACGGAAAGATTAGATACATAAATCAAACGAAAATATGAATTTACTTCAACTCTTATTACTTTTATTCCAATGATTTTCATGAGTAGATTCATTTATTGGAATAAAACAACCAATCAGGATAGTTCAAAGAACGGATACATTTTTACCTCACCAAGTGTACCAACCTGACAAAATCACCGGCTCGCGTTTTTGACCAAAATCGTTAAGCAGTGTTACCTCCAGTTATACAATAAACCTCCCTGGTTGAAATTAATAAGTTACGCCACTGAATCACTCTGCACATAGAGTACATATCATCCTCGTCATTAAAATAAACTAGTCTTTATATATAAATATTATAATATATAAAACTAGACGGGTTCACTCATTCACTGACATAAACTATGAGACACTTCCCGTAATCTAACCTCCCTCAACATCATACTTGAGTTAAAGCTCTTGACGAGAAACTGACAGAAATTTTGCTAAAGGTTAACGTTTTTGAGTTTTTAAGGCATTTATGGGGCGGGGAAAATTCCACTTTTTCAATTTTTCCACTTTGAGCGCGTTTTATACGGAAACGGTAAGAGATGGCAAAAAATGTTAAATACAAAAGTTGTATACAATTTAATTTCCAACTGACGATATTTCGTCAGATTTAAGATCCGATCATCTGTTTAGCCGCAATTTATCGTAGAAGGAGGAATTTTGAGTATTTTGGTCCATTTAAATGTGTACAGTTTTGGAAAGCTGTTTAAATGAAAGAACACTACCTTTGGCTAATACCACATTTTTGTATCAGCTGATTTAAATAAACAATAGCTGATTTATTTAGTAGTGTAGGCGATACTAATTTGCTCACATGAGGTGTATATAAATCAGCTGTTACAAAATATGGTAAGCACATTACACAGGAGGTTCAGTATCGCGAATATCGTTTGTTGCGAGAATGGAAAATGTAATCAAACCGATTCTACCGGTTCTATGGAATGAATTTAGCCCAATAGCCCAGTGGATATGTTGTCAGATGATTCAAGATCAGTGGTCACGGGTTTGAATCCTACTTTTGATGCTTACTTTTTGAGGTCTGCAATTTATGTTTATTTGACTTTATTTTGTTTTTACAAATTCATTTATTTGTAATTATGTTGCTCAACGATCAGCTACCGTACAGCGGTCTGTGGAGTTAGGTTAGGTTAGGTTACTATCATTTTGTCGTGAACTGAAGTCTAATTTGTTGTTATCTTTTACACGTAAATCCATTTGTAGAACTCCAATTTAACATTGTAACCACAACTTTTTATTTATATCCGATTGACTATGATTGAGTGAGTACTTTTTTTGCTTTTATACACCTCGAAACAACCATCGTAATCGGGAGTTCATTCGATAAAACGAACAAGCAGCCGGTTGATAAAATGTTTCGATACCGAAACGATACGGGAGCGCCGGTGTAGGTGCTCACCAAAGGTCATTGTTTTGTAGTTTTTCTTTGGTTAATGAACTACGAGTTTGATTTAAACTTGAGTTGACTGAGGAATGCAAGTGAGCGAAGCGAACTCCGAAAGGGGGTTTGGGGGCGAAGCCTCCAACGGCGATAAGCCTAGTTATATAGAAATCTGTATGCGAAATATTTTACGTCAAAATTGTGGGAATTTGGAAAATCGAAGGATGATGGGAGACGGTTCAAATTAAAGGTCTTGATCCCAGGGACTCGGGAAAAACAGCTGTATTTCCAAACATTTAGGAGCAAACGATAAATAACGTAAAACACCCTCCATAAGAAAATTATGGGAATTTAAATCGTCTGCTTTGTTTACAATAACACATGTGATTGAGTGTCTACTTTGTTTACAATCTGACATGTGTTCCTACTTGGAGCAAGGTTAGGGGCTATCGCCCCTTCAAGCCACTAGTTTTAATCTATATAAAGCAAATATTTCATCAGACATGTGTTCCGCTAAAGATATATAATTTCTACATTCAATAATCTATATTATTAAAAGAATATCTTGACTTTTGTTAGGCGATTTTCAACCCTTAAAAATATTATTTCATATACATATTTCGTATTAATCGAAAGCTCTTACTCTCTAGATGTGTCTTGTAGGGTTTCCATACACTCTCGACCACGGGGCTTCGCCCCACGAGCTTTCATAGTTCGTTTTTATCCCATAAGATTAACATGAGGAATATTTTGATTTGAATTGCAGCTGTTAGTACATTATGGACAGGTTATTAGAAAACCCGATTATACAAGTAAAGAATTAATTTATCTATATAAATTAAATAAGTTATTTTTCTACATCGTTTTGAGCAGTGAAATGTTGTATGCTACGGAGATATTTAATTTGTTTTAAACATTTGTTTATCCGTCTGTCAGTTTATAAGCCAGATTTTTTCTGCGCTTCACAAAAAAATTTACTCAATGAAATTAAATAACTTGCCTGTTTTCGTGTAGAGGAAGAATCTCTTTTGGCTGTTTTAAATCATGGTAAGTAATTAGGGTTACGCCCCTTTGACCGGCACTGCTACAAAGTCGATCCTAGGGGTACAGGTTACTTAATATTTCACTACAGCTTGCACCGTATTTGTTATAATCAGCATTTAGTCAGCTAATTATATTTTATCACGGAATGAAGAAAACAAGAATGGATATTTTACTACTCTACATAGGTATACTAAATCATTTAAAATAACGGCATGGTAATAAATCATTGGCTATACAGAACACGTAAGCTTTACATGGTATTTATTAAAGCTCAGTTTGTCTAAGTAGCCATTGTGATTATAATATCGAATATTTTATGTTTTTAAGCCCACTTTCAATAAGTTTAACAAACTACAGGAGTTATTGAGCAGATATTTGGAAGAAGACGGGTTCATCCCAAAAAAGATTGGGCTAATTCCCGTTCCAATGAGGCTAGGCCCTAACACCCTTCAACATTTCCATGTTAATTATGTACTTACTAGACCGATTGAGCGTATATTTTGTAGAAAGACAGCAGGCAATGCACTTTAGTCAGAAACAGACCTAAAATTTCATCCAGTATGCCCTTTGGGACTTATCTGCTCTGTCGGCTTTTAAAATTGTAATTTATTCATCACTAATGTAAGTAGTTAACTAAACCGATTGAACATATGATTATTTATCCTAACTCTAGTTATGATTATTTTTTTATCCTAACTTCAGAATAGTAGGAGAATAGTTAATATATCAGAATAAAACCTTTGCCTACTCCTGCTCCAAAATATCTTTACCAAATGTTAAAACTATCAAATTTATGGGTTAATAAATGTGTTCTAATTAGATCTCATCCATAGAAAAATATAGTATTGTATAGAAATATATTAAAAAACTAACATTGGAGTTATGGTTAAGATTTGTAAATAAAAATAAAAGAATCATACCAGCTGTTCAAAATCAACCATTCAATTGTAAAAATAACAATCACTTGGTAAAGTATCATGTGGTTTTTGTGGGAATAGAGATCAGAACCAATGAGTACATAACTTTAAATATACATGATTAGGTTATTTATATATTGTGAGCACTATTCAAACTGAAGATTTAATATAAAACGGACATGCCCAAAATGAAAAGAAACGAGCAATATGCAATAAGCAAAGCAAATACGCACGCCTTGGAGAGGAATCGTGAATATAAGTACTCTAGGCATTTTTAACAAACTGACTGGCTTTTCGAACAAACCTGGGTCCTCCAGGTGCTATAACAAATGGAACTGACATCTAAAACATAACACTGTACTGTGATCGCGAGCGAAGCCGCGACGGGCTACAAGTTTATTAAACAATAGTTTTCAAGGCTACAAGATGTGAACATCTCTATCCATCAGTTATTTTCATTTAAAATTAAGATTATCAAAGAACTAGGCACATGAACAGGTGTATGCTGTGCTGTATTCTATCGTTAACATAATGAACAACTCCAAAGATGTAATATTTCTTACGCTATTAAGTAGTCAATTAACATGAATGTCCGTAAGAATAACTTTTAAAATTTGACAATCGATAGGGTGAAGCACTATGGAAATTTCTTGAAATCATTAGTGCTCATGTATATTGAGTAAAGTACATGTGTGCTACAGTTCAGTCATCAAGACCCACCGTTTTAGGCTCTGCTTTGACTGACAGCCACTGGTAGGAGATAATTATTGATTAGATTCTCACGTTCTCTTTAGTTTAGTTAATGTTATTTTTATTTCACTTTCGAGTTTTATTTGGCTTTCATTTCATGTTAGCTATTTTATTATTGACTAGTGGTAACTGGCGTACGCTGCTGTGTATTTCTTATGAGATTTACAAAAAATGCTTGTTGTATTATATTTTTTATTAAATTTTTAATACCAGGAACCATCCCGACCCAATGCTACATTAATAATGAAAATGTCATTAAATTCAGTTGAGTGGCTTAATAGTCCATAGGGAACATAGATTCAATTTTATATATTAAGATAGCATGGACATAACAGTATGTAGATTGGGGGACAATTCAAGGACACGAACATAGTCGCGTCTAAACTAAATAAATTGAATCAGGAAACTAACACATACTTAATTTCTAACTCGTTTTTACAGTTCATAATTTTCATTTACTAGTAAGTGATTGAAAATATCTGCAATAACTCCTGAAATAACATGACCTCGCCATCACCAACAATGAATTAATTACAATGAATTAGTTTTAGAATGAGTCAGTTTGTATGTATCAGTTCTATCTCCGTCTCAAGTTTCAGCTCAATTGGTTCAGTAATCCTTAATTTGATAATTTCCAAAGCTAGTGTGGCGGAGCCCAAAAGGGCACTTAGGTCATGAGCGGATTTGTGTGAGTATGATTATTCTAACACCAATCTCCCTCCAGAATTGCAACCCAATTGGTTCAGTAGTTCCTAATTTGAGAACTTTTAAACCAGTGGGACGGAGCCCTAAAGAGTACTTAAATTGTGAGTAATTATATGTCATTCATAACTGTACTACTTACCTCCCTCCCAATATGTCATCTCAATGGCCTCAGTAATAACTAATCTTCAAAGGCAATGGGAGAAGTCCTAAGAGATTTTTTTTTAGATATTTTGAAGGTTTATGTCAGTAATAATAGCAATTACTAATCAACTAACAAATTTTAGCTTAAACAGTTGAGTAAACATTAATATCCATAAGTTTAGCTTGGGGACCATGCTCATCCCATGATCACCCGTGAGGCAGAGCGCCCTAAAGGCGAAAACAAAATCAAAATCCCGTAGTTATCCTGTTTTGTACTGTTTTTTTTTATTGACATCCGTTTACATATCCAATTTAATTGATTTCTATTATACAGTTAGAATAACATGGGGAGTTTAACAATGCCTGGGGTTAGATCCCCTAAGGTTAGATCGGGACACATTTTATCAGGCCTGATCAAGACAGTCGATCAAGTTTGATTAAACTGACTTGTTTAGCTTGCTTGATCAGAGTTTCCAAAGTTAATCAAATCTATTTTAATTTGATATTTTTTAATAATGTTTGATCAAGTATGAGGAAATTTGTTTTCCAAATCCGTACCATTCGGTGTTAACACATTTTGCACCTTTGTTTATTGGCATGAGAATTATAAACTTGTTTCGGTATCTCAAAGCGATCAGATAACCAATCAACAAACTAGTTTTACTATTTACTTACAATTATTGAGTTATATTCAAATTTTACGCTCATTACTCATGAAAATACTCATTGAAAATATTTTAGCATTTAAATGCACCTTATGCATATCAAGACATCCATATCATATAAATGGATGTCGTAGCAAACCCCCGTCGTACCAAACCTGGAAACTCAGCGAATTACAAATGCATATATATGTGTCTTAATACTACATAAAGCCACATAAAAAGTTTCATCAATATGCATTCATAAATAAGCGATTTATAACATTTATACGCAAGTTTGCTGAAACAAGGAACACAAACAAGGGGTTTTTATACAAATATTAATATAGCTCAACTAGGTAAAGTCACACAGCAAGTTTTATTAATTTATGTTAATAATTAAGGGAGAGAAAATTTTACTTATTCTCCATAACAATAACATGGGGGCTGAGTACGCAGGTTTTCTGCTACGAGAACTATCGGCAACAAAACTGCTTTTGTGAAAAATTATCAAAATAGCAATTTTTTTGTAAGCTGAATTAAATAGTCAAAACTAAAATGTTATGTGTAAAAAACTAAAAAAAACATTTATGGGGTACAAATCCCCTCCCTCCCCAAATACCCCTTTAGATGGAGCGATCTTTCTGGTTTTCAAACTTAAAGTCATAAATGTTGCTTTAAATGTTCGTATCAAATTTCGTAAAAATCGGACAATTTTTTTAGAATTATCGTACCCACGTACACACATAAATATATTTTTGAACAAACGATTTTTTTGGTATCTGGGAACCTCAAAACGAAAAGTTATCATGGTCCCGGGCCTAGATCTTACCATGCCGACTTCGGTAGTAACTTCTTACCTATAGGGGAAATTCGCTAAAATAAGTACCGAATACTAATAACAATATAAAAGTTCTACAATGATTTTAATTATTAAATAATATAATATATACCGTACTATATTAACTAGTTTTAGGGCCTACTGTTCAATTTACGTAAAAATGGGTTTCTATTTTAAATCAGAGATAATTTAACATACAGTGATTTCAACAATATATTATGATATACAACATGTAGCCCAATTATCAAAAAGCATCAATAGAGCATTAAAAACGAACATCTGAGCCAACAAAGATCACGGAGTGGAGGCAAGTTACCACCAAGCTGGCCGCCGCGCCGCGCGCCGCCGCACCGGCACGAACTGGCAACAGCGCTGGGGTGACGTGGTGGGGAATACACACGAAAGTTGGAGTTTGCACGATTGTGGCACGTTGCTACAATTGTTTTCTAGTGTGTAAGGGCTAAAATCGGTGTGTATCGGGAAAGTGAGTTGTGGAACATACTGTCCACAGTATTGTCGATAACGCAGTATCTTTCGTCTGAAAGATGCTACAATTGGGTGTTTTCCACAATTGAGCGAATACATGTATGTGTGTGTGTGTGTGTGTGTGTGTGTGTGTGTGTGTGTGTGTGTGTGTGTGTGTGTGTGTGTGTGTGTGTGTGTGTGTGTGTGTGTGTGTGTGTGTGTGTGTGTGTGTGTGTGTGTGTGTGTGTGTGTGTGTGTGTGTTTAAAATCAAAATTAATGAAGTCTATTTTTCGCATTTCACTTGCTGAGCTCTGTACACAATTTCTTAAAAGAAATGAACAAGTGCAATCATTGCAGAATGAGCGATCATAGCTCGGGGAGGAGCGTTCAAAAGGTTGGGGTTCCCAAGTAGCAATAACTCGTGGATTAATGTAACGGATGTACTAAAAAAGTTAATTTTACATCCCCTGTACATATCCCATTAGAACCTTAAAACTGGTCGATACCAGGACTCAGGCTGACATTGAGCACAGCAAATGAAGTTGTCATTACATATGGTAAGTCTTTTGGCTGTCCATTATGACAAACTCCCCTTTCACCTTTGGGAAAGGTGAAAACTACTTGCTACTTGCAGCGGCTGGGAACGGAAACTCCGGGTTTATTTCCCGACCTGAGAATGTGGTCCCTGGCTGACTTGAGTGCTGTACATGGATACCCTGTCAGTTGAGTTGGCCTGTTGGAGGGCAGAGTGGGTCCGCCTGTTTGAGCCTGATCACAGCTGTCACAGGAACACGGGAGTTGGCCCTCTGAAAGGTCAATTTGGCTGCCTGTCCCATCTTACCCTTTCCTTTCCTACTGTATTCCATCATTCCGCTAACCCGCGCAATATTCCCGCTTGTGGAAGACGTGCCTAGCTGGTGTGCTGAGGTTTCCTAATCCAGCAACAATGATGAATGAATGATCCCCTGAAAATATTGACTGCTAATATACAACAATGGAACGGGGGAACAATTGTATAGCTCCGTAAAATGTTGGATATACACTCCTATTTAAAATGTGTAAAATATGTGAGTCGTAAATATATTGGATACATAACAATATGTGAACGTAAATATTTACATAAGTATGTATATACATGGCTAAGATACGAGAGTGGATGTATGGTATGGGCCATGGCTATACGGTATACGGCATATGCCTCCCCCATGAAAATCCTGGATTTGTACTGCTACTTAATAGATTGATGTATAACATATCATGGTTGGTAATGAGACCTGATATCTTTTAGCAAAATCGGAAATTTTACATACAATGTAAAGTATAAAATTATTTTGATTTTCTGACGATTTGGTTAAAACTTTGTATTTTTAGGCTGCGATCGAATATCTATCTAAAACCTGATCCCTATAACCAGCAAAAACGGCCTATTGGCACTATAACTATCTACAATTTTACATTATCACGGATACCTGATGATAATTTGTATTTCAAATCTGTATTTTTTAAATACATGTAATTAAATCGTAAATACGCGACACCGCATAAAAGATGTCATTGTAATAACAAATTCCTTTAACACAGCAATTTTTACCAAAAGGAGATGGGTATTTTTTATTTGCAATAGGGGATTTTTAAGACATTTTTAATTGAAAAATTTTAATAAATATGTTGTGATTGCATACAATTTCTTGTATCGTGTTAAAATTATAACATTGATAAAAAATTTATTTCGAGGAGAATAATTCGTATTGCTACAATTCAACAGGATATACGTATCACACCATTACGAAATATATTTAAGTACATCTATTTTTCGTGCTTTGGAGATGTCTGTTTATCCTTTTTCGTTATTTATACACAATTTAATAAACGTTAGTTTTATATGTTTTATATTATCTATCTTCTTCTTCTTAATATATAAAAATGAATCCCTATTTCCCTTGGTCACGCCATAACTTGAGAATGAGTGCAAAAAATTGAATAATTGATTTTTGTTGTGTTCGATGATGTCAGGGCAAGGTTTTTATTTTTTTAATACATTCTACTGCCCTTCAAAGTTCCCATTGATTTGATCAAAGTTCACTTAGTTACACCAAACAGCTGTTAACATGGATTATATCTAAACATACTTGAAAGGCATAAACTTATGTTCATTACGTAAATAACAAATCTACTTGAATGGCAACTCAAACTCTTTTTTCGATGCCGAAATTAGCACTTTATAAAAATAGGCGAGTGAGAGAAGCGAACGAGCTCATCTTGAAAGTGAACGAGTATTCGACCTAAAACAAATTCAATGACATTAGGACAGGACAACGTTAGGCGAGCCAGCTAGTTAAATATAATTATTGCCGTAACAATATTTATATAAGCTAAATTAGATCAGATGTTCAAGCACTAAAACTTTGTTATTTGAAAGTTATATTTTCAATGGTTTACTTGATTCAAACGTAAATGTTGACAGTACCCGCCTTCAGGTTATGCGGCGTTGGTTCTTGTAATGGTAACGGCTTTGACGAATACCCCTCTTGTAATATTTTCTAAATCCAATATCAAAGGATATTATCATAATAGTCGCCATAACAGGTAATCAAGCATAACTCGATTGGGTATTGTCCAATAAAATAATGTCTTACACCAAAACCAATCAAAGATTTTAAAAATTCAGTGAATCTTTGAACACCAATAGACATTTCATTTATAAACGTTCGTCAACACGTCAAAAGGACTTAAACATCAGTGATTTTCGTTTTACGCTGCAGGAAAGGCTCATACTTTGATCACCGTGGGTGTACTCGGGGCCGATCCTTGTGATTTTCGTTTTACGCTGCAGGAAAGGCTCATACTTTGATCACCGTGGGTGTACTCGGGGCCGATCCTTGTGATTTTCGTTTTACGCTGCAGGAAAGGCTCATACTTTGATCACCGTGGGTGTACTCGGGGCCGAGCCTTGTGATTTTCGTTTTACGCTGCAGGAAAGGCTCATACTTTGATCACCGTGGGTGTACTCGGGGCCGATCCTTGTGATTTTCATTTTACGCTGCAGGAAAGGCTCATACTTTGATCACCGTGGATGTACTCGGGGCCGAGCCTTGTGATTTTCGTGTTACGCTGCAGGAAAGGCTTATACTTTGATCACCATGGATGTACTCGGGGCCGAGCCTTGTGATTTTCGTGTTACGCTGCAGGAAAGGCTCATACTTTGATCACCGTGGGTGTACTCGGGGCCGATCCTTGTGATTTTCGTTTTACGCTTCAGGAAAGGCTAATACTTTGATCACCGTGGGTGTAATCGGGGCCGATTCTTGTGATTTTCGTTTTACGCTTCAGGAAAGGCTAATACTTTGATCACTGTGGGTGTACTCGGGGCCGATCCTTGTGATTTTCGTTTTACGCTGCAGGGAAGGCTAATACGTCGATCAACGTGGGTGTACTCGGGGCCGATCCTTGTGATTTTCATTTTACGCTGCAGGAAAGGCTCATACTTTGATCACCGTGGATGTACTCGGGGCCGAGCCTTGTGATTTTCGTGTTACGCTGCAGGAAAGGCTTATACTTTGATCACCATGGATGTACTCGGGGCCGAGCCTTGTGATTTTCGTGTTACGCTGCAGGAAAGGCTCATACTTTGATCACCGTGGGTGTACTCGGGGCCGATCCTTGTGATTTTCGTTTTACGCTTCAGGAAAGGCTAATACTTTGATCACCGTGGGTGTAATCGGGGCCGATCCTTGTGATTTTCGTTTTACGCTTCAGGAAAGGCTAATACTTTGATCACTGTGGGTGTACTCGGGGCCGATCCTTGTGATTTTCGTTTTACGCTGCAGGGAAGGCTAATACTTCGATCAACGTGGGTGTACTCGGGGCCGAGCCTTGTGATTTTCGTTTTACGCTGCAGGAAAGGCTAATACTTTGATCAACGTGGGTGTACTCGGGGCCGATCCTTGTGATTTTCGTTTTACGCTGCATGGAAGGCTAATACTTTGATCAACGTGGGTGTACTCGGGGCCGAGCCTTGTGATTTTCGTTTTACGCTGCAGGAAAGGCTAGTACTTTGATCAACGTGGGTGTACTCGGGGCCGATCCTTGTGATTTTCGTTTTACGCTGCAGGAGAGGCTCATACTTTGATCACCGTGGGTGTACTCGGGGCCGAGCCTTGTGATTTTCGTTTTACGCTGCAGGAAAGGCTCATACTTTGATCACCGTGGGTGTACTCGGGGCCGATCCTTGTGATTTTCGTTTTACGCTGCAGGGAAGGCTAATACTTTGATCACCGTGGATGTACTCGGGGCCAAGCCTTGTGATTTTCGTTTTACGCTGCAGGAAAGGCTAATACTTTGATCAACGTGGGTGTACTCGGGGCCGATCCTTGTGATTTTCGTTTTACGCTGCAGGAAAGGCTCATACTTTGATCACCGTGGGTGTACTCGGGGCCGATCCTTGTGATTTCCGTTTTACGCTGCAGGGAAGGCTAATACTTTGATCACCGTGGATGTACTCGGGGCCGAGCCTTGTGATTTTCGTTTTACGCTGCAGGGAAGGCTAATACTTTGATCACCGTGGGTGTACTCGGGGCCGAGCCTTGTGATTTTCGTTTTACGCTGCAGGAAAGGCTCATACTTTGATCACCGTGGGTGTACTCGGGGCCGAACCTTGTGATTTTTGTTTTACGCTGCAGGAAAGGCTCATACTTTGATCACCGTGGGTGTACTCGGGGCCGATCCTTGTGATTTTAGTTTTACGCTGCAGGGAAGGCTAATACTTCGATCAACGTGGGTGTACTCGGGGCCCAGCCTTGTGATTTTTGTTTTACGCTGCAGGAAAGGCTAATACTTTGATCAACGTGGGTGTACTCGGGGCCGATCCTTGTGATTTTCGTTTTACGCTGCATGGAAGGCTAATACTTTGATCAACGTGGGTGTACTCGGGGCCGAGCCTTGTGATTTTCGTTTTACGCTGCAGGAAAGGCTAATACTTTGATCAACGTGGGTGTACTCGGGGCCGATCCTTGTGATTTTCGTTTTACGCTGCAGGAGAGGCTCATACTTTGATCACCGTGGGTGTACTCGGGGCCGAGCCTTGTGATTTTCGTTTTACGCTGCAGGGAAGGCTCATACTTTGATCACCGTGGGTGTACTCGGGGCCGATCCTTGTGATTTTCGTTTTACGCTGCAGGAAAGGCTCATACTTTGATCACCGTGGGTGTACTCGGGGCCGATCCTTGTGATTTCCGTTTTACGCTGCAGGGAAGGCTAATACTTTGATCACCGTGGATGTACTTGGGGCGAGCCTTGTGATTTTCGTTTTACGCTGCAGGGAAGGCTAATACTTTGATCACCGTGGGTGTACTCGGGGCCGAGCCTTGTGATTTTCGTTTTACGCTGCAGGAAAGGCTCATACTTTGCTCACCGTGGGTGTACTCGGGGCCGAACCTTGTGATTTTTGTTTTACGCTGCAGGAAAGGCTCATACTTTGATCACCGTGGGTGTACTCGGGGCCGATCCTTGTGATTTTCGTTTTACGCTGCAGGAAAGGCTCATACTTTGATCACCGTGGGTGTACTCGGGGCCGATCCTTGTGATTTTCGTTTTACGCTTCAGGAAAGGCTAATACTTTGATCACCGTGGGTGTAATCGGGGCCGATCCTTGTGATTTTCGTTTTACGCTTCAGGAAAGGCTAATACTTTGATCACTGTGGGTGTACTCGGGGCCGATCCTTGTGATTTTCGTTTTACGCTGCAGGGAAGGCTAATACTTCGATCAACGTGGGTGTACTCGGGGCCGAGCCTTGTGATTTTCGTTTTACGCTGCAGGAAAGGCTAATACTTTGATCAACGTGGGTGTACTCGGGGCCGATCCTTGTGATTTTCGTTTTACGCTGCATGGAAGGCTAATACTTTGATCAACGTGGGTGTACTCGGGGCCGAGCCTTGTGATTTTCGTTTTACGCTGCAGGAAAGGCTAATATTTTGATCAACGTGGGTGTACTCGGGGCCGATCCTTGTGATTTTCGTTTTACGCTGCAGGAGAGGCTCATACTTTGATCACCGTGGGTGTACTCGGGGCCGATCCTTGTGATTTTCGTTTTACGCTTCAGGAAAGGCTAATACTTTGATCACTGTGGGTGTACTCGGGGCCGATCCTTGTGATTTTCGTTTTACGCTGCAGGGAAGGCTAATACTTCGATCAACGTGGGTGTACTCGGGGCCGAGCCTTGTGATTTTCGTTTTACGCTGCAGGAAAGGCTAATACTTTGATCAACGTGGGTGTACTCGGGGCCGATCCTTGTGATTTTCGTTTTACGCTGCATGGAAGGCTAATACTTTGATCAACGTGGGTGTACTCGGGGCCGAGCCTTGTGATTTTCGTTTTACGCTGCAGGAAAGGCTAGTACTTTGATCAACGTGGGTGTACTCGGGGCCGATCCTTGTGATTTTCGTTTTACGCTGCAGGAGAGGCTCATACTTTGATCACCGTGGGTGTACTCGGGGCCGAGCCTTGTGATTTTCGTTTTACGCTGCAGGGAAGGCTCATACTTTGATCACCGTGGGTGTACTCGGGGCCGATCCTTGTGATTTTCGTTTTACGCTGCAGGGAAGGCTAATACTTTGATCACCGTGGATGTACTCGGGGCCAAGCCTTGTGATTTTCGTTTTACGCTGCAGGAAAGGCTAATACTTTGATCAACGTGGGTGTACTCGGGGCCGATCCTTGTGATTTTCGTTTTACGGTGCAGGAAAGGCTCATACTTTGATCACCGTGGGTGTACTCGGGGCCGATCCTTGTGATTTCCGTTTTACGCTGCAGGGAAGGCTAATACTTTGATCACCGTGGATGTACTCGGGGCCGAGCCTTGTGATTTTCGTTTTACGCTGCAGGGAAGGCTAATACTTTGATCACCGTGGGTGTACTCGGGGCCGAGCCTTGTGATTTTCGTTTTACGCTGCAGGAAAGGCTCATACTTTGATCACCGTGGGTGTACTCGGGGCCGAACCTTGTGATTTTTGTTTTACGCTGCAGGAAAGGCTCATACTTTGATCACCGTGGGTGTACTCGGGGCCGATCCTTGTGATTTTAGTTTTACGCTGCAGGGAAGGCTAATACTTCGATCAACGTGGGTGTACTCGGGGCCGAGCCTTGTGATTTTTGTTTTACGCTGCAGGAAAGGCTAATACTTTGATCAACGTGGGTGTACTCGGGGCCGATCCTTGTGATTTTCGTTTTACGCTGCATGGAAGGCTAATACTTTGATCAACGTGGGTGTACTCGGGGCCGAGCCTTGTGATTTTCGTTTTACGCTGCAGGAAAGGCTAATACTTTGATCAACGTGGGTGTACTCGGGGCCGATCCTTGTGATTTTCGTTTTACGCTGCAGGAGAGGCTCATACTTTGATCACCGTGGGTGTACTCGGGGCCGAGCCTTGTGATTTTCGTTTTACGCTGCAGGGAAGGCTCATACTTTGATCACCGTGGGTGTACTCGGGGCCGATCCTTGTGATTTTCGTTTTACGCTGCAGGGAAGGCTAATACTTTGATCACCGTGGATGTACTCGGGGCCAAGCCTTGTGATTTTCGTTTTACGCTGCAGGAAAGGCTAATACTTTGATCAACGTGGGTGTACTCGGGGCCGATCCTTGTGATTTTCGTTTTACGCTGCAGGAAAGGCTCATACTTTGATCACCGTGGGTGTACTCGGGGCCGATCCTTGTGATTTCCGTTTTACGCTGCAGGGAAGGCTAATACTTTGATCACCGTGGATGTACTTGGGGCGAGCCTTGTGATTTTCGTTTTACGCTGCAGGGAAGGCTAATACTTTGATCACCGTGGGTGTACTCGGGGCCGAGCCTTGTGATTTTCGTTTTACGCTGCAGGAAAGGCTCATACTTTGCTCACCGTGGGTGTACTCGGGGCCGAACCTTGTGATTTTTGTTTTACGCTGCAGGAAAGGCTCATACTTTGATCACCGTGGGTGTACTCGGGGCCGATCCTTGTGATTTTCGTTTTACGCTGCAGGAAAGGCTCATACTTTGATCACCGTGGGTGTACTCGGGGCCGATCCTTGTGATTTTCGTTTTACGCTTCAGGAAAGGCTAATACTTTGATCACCGTGGGTGTAATTGGGGCCGATCCTTGTGATTTTCGTTTTACGCTTCAGGAAAGGCTAATACTTTGATCACTGTGGGTGTACTCGGGGCCGATCCTTGTGATTTTCGTTTTACGCTGCAGGGAAGGCTAATACTTCGATCAACGTGGGTGTACTCGGGGCCGAGCCTTGTGATTTTCGTTTTACGCTGCAGGAAAGGCTAATACTTTGATCAACGTGGGTGTACTCGGGGCCGATCCTTGTGATTTTCGTTTTACGCTGCATGGAAGGCTAATACTTTGATCAACGTGGGTGTACTCGGGGCCGAGCCTTGTGATTTTCGTTTTACGCTGCAGGAAAGGCTAATACTTTGATCAACGTGGGTGTACTCGGGGCCGATCCTTGTGATTTTCGTTTTACGCTGCAGGAGAGGCTCATACTTTGATCACCGTGGGTGTACTCGGGGCCGAGCCTTGTGATTTTCGTTTTACGCTGCAGGGAAGGCTCATACTTTGATCACCGTGGGTGTACTCGGGGCCGATCCTTGTGATTTTCGTTTTACGCTGCAGGGAAGGCTAATACGTTGATCACCGTGGATGTACTCGGGGCCAAGCCTTGTGATTTTCGTTTTACGCTGCAGGAAAGGCTAATACTTTGATCAACGTGGGTGTACTCGGGGCCGATCCTTGTGATTTTCGTTTTACGCTGCAGGAAAGGCTCATACTTTGATCACCGTGGGTGTACTCGGGGCCGATCCTTGTGATTTCCGTTTTACGCTGCAGGGAAGGCTAATACTTTGATCACCGTGGATGTACTCGGGGCCGAGCCTTGTGATTTTCGTTTTACGCTGCAGGGAAGGCTAATACTTTGATCACCGTGGGTGTACTCGGGGCCGAGCCTTGTGATTTTCGTTTTACGCTGCAGGAAAGGCTCATACTTTGATCACCGTGGGTGTACTCGGGGCCGAACCTTGTGATTTTTGTTTTACGCTGCAGGAAAGGCTCATACTTTGATCACCGTGGGTGTACTCGGGGCCGATCCTTGTGATTTTCGTTTTACGCTGCAGGGAAGGCTAATACTTCGATCAACGTGGGTGTACTCGGGGCCGAGCCTTGTGATTTTTGTTTTACGCTGCAGGAAAGGCTAATACTTTGATCAACGTGGGTGTACTCGGGGCCGATCCTTGTGATTTTCGTTTTACGCTGCATGGAAGGCTAATACTTTGATCAACGTGGGTGTACTCGGGGCCGAGCCTTGTGATTTTCGTTTTACGCTGCAGGAAAGGCTAATACTTTGATCAACGTGGGTGTACTCGGGGCCGATCCTTGTGATTTTCGTTTTACGCTGCAGGAGAGGCTCATACTTTGATCACCGTGGGTGTACTCGGGGCCGAGCCTTGTGATTTTCGTTTTACGCTGCAGGGAAGGCTCATACTTTGATCACCGTGGGTGTACTCGGGGCCGATCCTTGTGATTTTCGTTTTACGCTGCAGGGAAGGCTAATACTTTGATCACCGTGGATGTACTCGGGGCCAAGCCTTGTGATTTTCGTTTTACGCTGCAGGAAAGGCTAATACTTTGATCAACGTGGGTGTACTCGGGGCCGATCCTTGTGATTTTCGTTTTACGCTGCAGGAAAGGCTCATACTTTGATCACCGTGGGTGTACTCGGGGCCGATCCTTGTGATTTCCGTTTTACGCTGCAGGGAAGGCTAATACTTTGATCACCGTGGATGTACTTGGGGCGAGCCTTGTGATTTTCGTTTTACGCTGCAGGGAAGGCTAATACTTTGATCACCGTGGGTGTACTCGGGGCCGAGCCTTGTGATTTTCGTTTTACGCTGCAGGAAAGGCTCATACTTTGCTCACCGTGGGTGTACTCGGGGCCGAACCTTGTGATTTTTGTTTTACGCTGCAGGAAAGGCTCATACTTTGATCACCGTGGGTGTACTCGGGGCCGATCCTTGTGATTTTCGTTTTACGCTGCAGGAAAGGCTCATACTTTGATCACCGTGGGTGTACTCGGGGCCGAACCTTGTCAAAATTACCTGAGATAATTCCATGGTAAATTGTAATTATTTGATTTTTTCGTCAAACCCGCATTTCCCCCCTACTAATGTTTTCTCAGTTAACCCGGAGCCTCACATATCGTCATCTAATTGCCCTAGCAGCTGTTAGTATAATTATAGGTGATTAGTTTTCAAATGTCATTCCAACTGTGCCAAATAAAATCTGCTTCATCGATGTAACATTTCAGTTTTAAATATACTACACAACTAGATAATCCAAAAATGTATATCAAAATTTAAGTTAATCTTGGGACATGATTTCCACGTCTGATATACTATACTCCAAAATTTATTTGTTTAAATAAAACTTGTAGCTGTGGGCCACTTGGTCACCATACCACATCTCAAAGTATTTGTAAGATTTCCATGTAATAATAGAGCAACAGTTATAAAGCAAGCAATATAGATCTTTCTCAGATGTCTGCCACAGTTTGCGGTGCTCAACGCGTCACAGAGGTGGATGCTTGGCAGATTGGAAAACTGTTGGTTTTTGCAGTTTCATCATTTATTTTATAATCTTTGGTTAGTTATGTTGCCATGGGAACGACGGAGACAGAGGGAAAGATGGCAGCCACCATATAGGCTTCATTTTGTATTAGAGATTAACATTTGCATGAGACCTCTAGATGTATTTAAATCAATGTCAAAATATCGTTATTGATGCACAGACATAATAATAATACTCAATGGCATATAGAGTCACAATGGTTGACTACAGTAATAGAGTTACTTAGCAAACTTAAAATCATAAAAATACTTTGATAAAACCAAAATGAAAAAATATTCTCAAAAAAATATTTACACTCAGTGGCTATTGATGATCTGCCAGTTTAAAATTTAGTAATTCCCTTACGTAGTAATGGGCTCCCTCTGCCAACAAGTCTTTAAGCCTTCTGCTGAAGAGCACAGTGCTGTGAATTGTAGTTAAAAGATTCTAGGAGGGCATTGAGTAACTGGATACTATTGTATAATAGGTTCAAAGAAACTCGTTCTGTGTTTAGGTGGTTTTAGCGAATTTCCCTTATTGGGAAGAAGCTATTACCGTAGGTCTCATAGTAAGACTTAAGCCCAAGACCATGATAACTTTTTGTTTTGTGGTCCCCAGATGTCAAAAACACCATTCCTTCAAATTTGTATATATGTATATATATGTCCGTAAGCACGATAACTCTCATAAAAAAGGTCCGATCTTAATGACATTTGGTGAAAATGTGTAAAGTACAATTTATTTGAACGAGTTCGAAAACCAGACGAATCGCCCCATCCAATGGTGGGTTTGGGGGGTTTTGTACCCCAAAAATGGGTTTCTTGAGGTTTTCACATGTGTTTTTTATTTAAATAAAATATTAATTTATACCATAGAACTCAGCTTAAAAAACAAATAGTTTGGTATTTTGATCATTGCTCTACGTCAGTTGGTTACTGAGACATTGCAAGTGCTGAGATGCTTGCAATTTGTTTTTAATTTTATGGTTTGACCCAGTACGTTGTCTAATGCTATTCTTATGGAGAAAAATAAAAACTATATATCTCGCTTATTTATGAATATACTGACGAAAATTGGTATATGGCTTCACCTGGTTATGGTTTGTTGTTAAAAAAAATTCACGTATGGTTCCCGTAGCAGCAAACCTGGGTACTCGGTCCCCATGTTACTCTTATGGTGAATAATTATAATTCTATTTATCACTTATTTGTGAATATATTTTCATGAAACTTAGTATGCGGCTTGATGTGGTATTAAGACATTGTAAATTCGCTGGTTGGGCAGGTTTGCTGCGACGGGGGTATTATGTTATTACAATTTCTAAGACTGTACCGGGTTTGCTGTAAACAGGGTTGAAAAAGCTGAGTGTTGCTATGGAGAAATGTTAAACAACTGAAAATGTAAATGTAGGAAAAGTAAGAAAATAGGTTTGCAAGAAGCTCGGTGAGACTGTTAAAAGACAGCTCTTTTTTGAAGACAGAAAACACATTTTGTCCGTCTTGAAAACCTTTATCAAACTTTTTTTATATTTGGGTACTACGCTTCACGAACACTGTAAGTCCAGAGACAGTATAAAGACTTTGTTGGCTTAGCGTTGGAGTGATTGGTATTTGTGGTGTCCTTTAAATTGCCTTAAAGCAAATTCAGTCTATTTAAAGCTTTAGGGATTTCTCTCGATGTTACTTAATATAAAATATTTACAAGAGACTGCTGATGCAACAACCTAATTAAATTAGTAATATTGAAAAGTCAATGTTGAAATGTACCGACAACTCTCTAATTTATGGCATCCAATTAATATCCCAATATTTATGGCACCGTGTGATCACCTGATGTGTGATTGATCGGCCGTATCTAACAGGTGTCAGCTCTGTAACCATCATGTTTTAGGATAATTATGTAATTATTTCTTTAGCTGACCTGTCACTAACATCTGTTTCGGCACCTGTGGTGATTGTTGTTAGTCGCCTACCTTCAGCCAGTCCTTTAGTCTCTACGTTTCGCCCACGATTCAACAGCCTTCTTCAGTTCTCGCTTCTCTAGCCCTAACGCCCTTACCCGATCACGAGTCATGGCAACCTACTCAACTTGGATGGGCTTCTTCGTCTTGATGGGCGTCGGCGTTCTGGTAAGTATAGCATTCAGAGTGGGCTCCAGTAACGAAACATTTCTCGTTTCTACCCGCTTCTCCCACAATGTTGTCTCTCAAATTCCGTTTCTCAAAGGATTATCCGATATGGTTGTACATATAAAAAATGTAACTAGCGAAATCAGTGAGCAAAATTTTGATATTACCAATTGATATATACTGTTAACCGATAAAAAAATTTCAAATATTCAATATTTTGGAATGTATAAACTATTATTACTTTTGATATCAAAGTTCCGCTTACTGAGAGAGCTAGGTATTTATTTGCTCTTCAAAACGAATCATAAAACAGCCATTTCGGATACGGTAACACGTTGTCAAGGAACTTGCTTTGAAAGTTGACATATTACAGGAGAAGAAAGTAGACGCGGATGACTGAAGTCTCCTCTTCACCGGTTATTAGTGTATTCAGTATGGAAAGTGAACTATTAGCATGACCCGCACGGTGAAACTTAAACCCGGGACCATCATAGAAGTTCCTAACATGACACACTGATCACGTTTTGGGCGGTCGTTCAAAATTACATATATATATAATTAGTAGTATAATGTCTGTTTCGTGACTATGACGAAGCATGAGGAAGTATGAAGAAGCATGAGCTCATCGATGAGGGGCATGAGGGAAGTATGAGTGACGTCAGCTCATGCTTCGTCATAGCGCTGAAACTGTCGTCATTTCGATAGCGTCATTGCAATACGACGTCATTCGTGATCGCCGATTATGAGGAGGTGCGAGGGTACAAAGTCCATTATTATTTTTAAATTAGTTTTTTATTTAAAAATGAAATTTCATATTCAAAAAATCAAATATTGAGGGTCAAATGCTCTTAAAACTGCGAATTCTCAACAATTATAGTTCAAACGCGACTTTTCATCGAAATAATCCAATTTTGAAAAAATAGTTTTTTTATTTAAAAATTAAATTTCATATTCAAAAAATCAAATATTGAGGTCAAATGCTCTTAAAACTGCGAATTCTCAACAATTATCGTTCAAACGCGACTTTTCATCGAAATAATCCAATTTTGAAAAAAATAATTTTTTTATTTTCAATCTTTCATCATTAAATTTAATTCATTTATAACATAAAAATTTAAATATATATAATTTAATTTATTTCTCAAGAGTGATAATGTCCTCCTCAAGTGTCCACTCATCTATTATACTGTCATTATTTTCAAAAGTACAATACGGCTGGTTAATATCTATTCTACCGATTTTCATCACAGCTTCAAACACTAATTCACCGCTTCCAGATATTCTAACCGACTTAGGATCTTGTGCGTTGAATCGGGTCCCATCAGCGACTACAACTTTACTAATCGGTTTGGATACAGCCGCCTCATGAATTTCATGTAAGCGTTTTAAGTACTCCCCATTAACACGGTTATTTTTACTGATTTATTCGGGACGCCTCTTCAACTTTCGACTGTAACAGGTTTCCGGGTCAGTTCTCAAATGCAGGGTGACATCATTTATAGTTCCCCCAGCGACCGCTGCCACACGGGGGTCTGTGATTGTACCACTCAAATCGTTTAAAATACGAATCTCTGCCGGTGTCATAAACGCTTTCATCTGTTCGTTGAATATATGACGCACACTGAATGAAGAACGCTCCTTGATTACAATATAACCTTTCTTCGAATATTCTACTACTTGTTTGTCGTATTCAATCATATACATCAGCGCGTTAACTTGAAAAGTGAAAGCCCATCTCTCGATATTTTCATACAACAAACCTAACAAATTAGTCCCGTGAAAATCGACCCACGCCCCAACTGGCTCTTATATGTGTGCCGCTTTCAATCAGAATTTTTAAATTCTTCATATAGACCCCGAGCAAGTGTAGTTTTGCCTGCACCGATGTTACCTTCCAACGTGATAACCAAGTTTGAAGATGGTGTTTTGCATCTAACACCTGTTGAACCGAACCCTTGGTTTCCACGTTCAGTCTGTCGAGTATCGTTTTTGCCATGAATCAATACACTGTCATTATAAACTGTTAATATCAATTGTGCAATCCGATCGCCTCTTTTCACTTCAAAATCAAAATCTGAATGATTAAACAACAACAAGCCTGTATTTCCTGTATAGTCAAAGTCAACAACACCCGCGCCAACATAGATTGCATTTTTAACCGCTAGACCAGAGCGAGGTGCAATTCTTCCATAACAACCGCGGGGAAATTCAGCTGCTTGCCATGTTTTGGTACTACATAATCATAAGCACTCTTCAAGTCGTACCCTGCGGCATCGGGAGAACCCCTAGTCGGTACTGATGCATAAGTATCCGTAATCGTTACAATTCATTTTATTTTGTTGAGAATTATTTATCTATGTATATTTTAACAATTTCCATATTACATTAATTATTAGTGAGATTATTGAAAAAATATTACAGACACATTTTTATTGAATTCTTTCTTTCGTTAAAAGCATGAAATAATTGGTAAGCAGCCAATACTGAACTAGTTGAACATGAAAAAAAATAATTTTAAAAACATTTAAATTGATTTAATCTGTTATAACCTTAATATCATGTTTCGTCTTGTCATTCGATAAATTTATTTTTCCATTGTATACTACATACAGAGGTTTCTCAGATTTTAAAAGTGTCTTTATATTTGATGACATTCTTTCATTCCAACTCTCGGGCAGTTGAAACTTAACGTTATCACATGTTACAACAACACGCGGCCCGTATGAGGTATAAATTCGTTCCATACCTTTGATTATATACTTTTTACCAACTCCTAAATCACTTAACCTTGTAAAAGAACTACCATTGACTTCGCTCAATACATGCAGTATCAAAATCGTCGTGCATATTCATTTTTGTGTTTTTTTAATCGCCTACATATATAAAATTGCATTTTCAAATTGAATAAAAAATATAATCGCATCTCGTGCACCGTTATATTCATTTGATTCAGCAAACAGCCATTGTATTTATAATTGAGATTCCTTAAGAGTGAACAAGAATTTTATTAAAACAGTAGGAAAAAATAAAATTCGCGACCCGTCGATTTAACGGGTCTGAAAAAAATAAATGTATTTTTAAAAAGGTATTATTAAATTTCTGTCATTTCGTCTTGTCAGCAATTGAAAATTAATATATTCACATTTCACATGTACAAGTTGACCTCTGTATGGGGAATTCTGTTTAGATTTTCCTTTTCACAATAAAAACACAACTTGCTATTCGCCGGACAATCAAGCACCCTGACTACTTTTTCCCATTCTTTTACATAACGCCCCCAGTCATTCCAGCATACATAGGGCATACATATAAAGGAACTAAAATCAGGTTTACGGTATGTATACATCATAATATAGTTGAGATGTATAGTTTCGTTATTAGTTGCCATTATTTATTTTCCCTATATAGAAAAATGCCATTCTCCGAGCCCAATAAAAAATATAAACACGTACAAAAAACATATTTAACGATATATATTTTTGATTTATTAAATAACGATTTTTTACACTTCAGTCTCGCTAACAAGTTTCAAATAAACAATATAATCAGATAAAACGTTCTGGAACGACCTATAATCTTCATCGGTTAAAAATTTAATTATTTATCTTATGCTTTGAACTCCACTCTTCAAAGGTATGTAATTTAAGTTGTGTGGCTTTTCATATATTCTATCTTTGTGCTCTTTAGGATTCAAGTGGTACAACAAAGAACTGTTTTCATGTTTATGCCAATGAACACTATGATTTATGTAAGAATACAGACAGTAATTAGGTGGTCCAGTGAAGAACTTATTGTAATTGTAGATCCAATTGTATTAATTTGAAAAATAAATGTTCTGTTCGAAACACAATATACTAATACTATTTCAGTATTGCCTAGATCTTACTATGGTTTCACGTACTCCTTGGGGTATTACTGGTCTGATTCCCTGAAGTCCCGGTATTTGAATCTCGGGTAATACAAGAACTCGTTATGTCAACGACATTTGTTTGTAGGGAATCAGCCATCTAATAGCAAATTATGTCTAACTAGCAAACCGTAAGTTTGTATCTTTAATCCCAGCCGTTCTGCTTCTTTTGTTTTGATTTGCTGTCCAATGTTATTTAAATGGATCAAAACCGTACTTTGAGGGCTTCCCAAGGGTTTCTGGTTCCACGCACTGACTTGAGATCCCCAAAAGACACATCTAGACGTTAAGGGCTTTCAAATGACACGTAAATCATCAAAATCGACCCAGTATTTTGGCCATAATCTTCTACATAAAACTCGCCTTATTTTTTCATATAATGATGATAATGATTGAACTAAATGACATTTAAAACAGCTGGTTCATCAGTGCTGCCAACAGGTAAAAATAAATGATGAATTAATCAATGCAAAGCAGTTTTATGAACTTTATATACATTTGAATTTGATTTGAAGTGCTGTGACTTAAATAAATTTGTCTTATAAAATAATGAAATTTCTATTATAAAATCAGTACGCAATAGGTATAACTCTTGATTGCAAGTACAGTTTCAAGTACAGAGTACTTTTTTCCAGACAGCTAGCTAATTCCTGATTGAGAATGCAGTTTTGAGTACTGCAAAGCTTCAGTGAAGGATACAGCAAACCTGATGACAAAGGCAGTGTAATGTTTTGAGTACATTGTACTTCTTACACACAATTATAAATTCCCAAGTACATGTACAATATTAAGTACTAAGTACATGTTATTCACAAATATTATATAACTTATGATAGCAAATAAAGAATATATTGCTGACAAGGTTTAATTTCCAACACAAGCTACTACCTGAAGTATAGTACGTAAGACATTGTGAGTGCAAAAGGTTTTACTCAAAATTAGCTGATGCCTGGAACATTTAATGTCCGAATAGAAATTGTTGTCAAGCCTGGACTTAATTTGTTATTTCAACGCACCAATAAATTCGTAAATAAAAATATACTAGCTGGCCTGACATGTTGACCTGTCCCAATGTCACTGCATTTTTTTATGACAAATACTCGTTGTTTCGCTCACTCGCCTAATTTTTTAATGTGCTAACTTCGGCATCGAACAGAGTTGCCATTCAAGTAGATTTGATATTCCAGTAATGAACATATGTTTATGCCTCTCAAGTATGTTTAGATATAATCCTTGTTAACAGCTGTTTGGTGTAACTAACTGAGCTTTGATCAAATCGATGGGAACTTTGAAGGCCAGAGGGACAAAGCCCTTAGGTCGAATTAAAAAAAATTGTCTCTTGTAAAAACCTTGTCCTGTCATTAACGAACACAATAAAAAAGGACTTATTCAATATGGTTCACTCATTCTCAAATGATGGCTTGACCAAGGGAAATATGGATTCATTTTTAGCGAATTTCCCCTATAGGGAAGAAGCTATTACCGTAGGTCTCATGGTAAGACTTAAGCCCGAGACCATGATAACTTTTCATTTTGAGGTCCCCAGATGCCAAAAACACCATTCGTTCAAATTTATATATGTGTCCGTAAGCACGATAATTCTCGTAAAAAAGGTCCAATCTTAATGAAATTTGGTACAAATGTGTAAAGCACCATTTATTTGAACGAGTTCGAAAACCAGATGATTCGCACCATCCAAAGGGGGGTTTTGTACCACAAAATTGTGTTTTTAGCGAATTTCCCTATAGGGAAGAAGCTATTACCGTAGGTCTCATGGTAAGACTTAAGCCCGAGACCATGATAACTTTTTGTTTTGAGGTCCCCAGATGCCAAAAACACTATTCGTTCAAATTTATATATATGTATATATATATATATATATATATATATATATGTGTCCGTTAACACGATAACTTGAGTAAAAAACGTCCGATTTTGATTAAATTTGGCTCAAATGTGTAAAATGACATTCATGACTTTAAGATCGAAAACCAGAAAAATCGGACCATGGGTAGGGGGGTTTATGGGGGTTTTAAATTTTCCAAAAATCAGTTTTTTGCATTTTTCACCCTAAAATGTTTAAAAAACTTAATTTTGGTTTTGACCATGTTATAGAGCTTAAAAAAACAAATAATTTAGTATTTTGAATTATTAACCTAGGTTAAGTGGTTGCGGAGAAAATCCAAAAAAACTTGCTCATAAAATCTCCCATGTTAATCTTATGGGAAAAAGGTTTTTTGCTTTTCCTCAGTTTATTTTAATGTAAACTTCACATTTGCTTTTACCAATCTGTTCAGTTCCACAAAACAATCATTTTGGTGTTTAAATTGTGATTCTACGCCCAACCGTTGCAGAGATATTCGAAGGGCTAAACACAGTACGTTGTCCAATGTTATCCTTATGGAGAATAAATAAAATTTGATATCTCGATTATTTATGAATGTATGTTGATGAAACTTGGTATGTGGCTTCAAGTAGTACTGGTATATTGATATTTGCACAAAACATTGATTTTTTGTTGATTATTCCCGTAGCAGCAAACCTGCGTACTCAGCCCCCATGTTATTCTTATGGAGAATATGTAAAATGTAATGACTCCCAAAATTATGAACATAAATTAATAAAACTTGGTATGTAGCTTCACTTGGTTGAGTTATATTGATAATTATATAAAAACCCATTTTTCTGTTCCTTGTTGCAGCAAACCTGCTTTCTCAGCCCCCATGTTATTCTTATGGAGAATAACTAGAATGTTATATATCGCTTATTTATGATTGAATATCGATGAAACTTAGTATATGGCTTCGCCTAGTTAAATTCTATTTATATTTGCATAAAAACCAATTGTTTCTGTTCCTTGTTTCAGCAAACCTACATACTCATTACCAATGTTATTCTTATGGAGAATAATTAAAATCGCTTATATGTGAATGTATTTTTATGAAACTTGGTTTGCGGCTTTATGTGGTATTAAGACATATATTATTCATTGGAAATTCGCTGAGTCCACAGGTTTGCTGCGACGGGGGTATTTGGGGTTTTCACAGTAATTTTTATTTAAATCAAATTTTAATTTTTACAATTGAATTCAACTTAAAAAAACAAATAATTTGGTATTTTAATCATTGCTCTACGTCAATTGGTTACCGAGATATTGAAAGTGCTAAACATAGTACGTTGTCTAATGTTATTCTTATGGAGAAAAAGAATAATTGTATATCTGGCTTATTTATGAACATAAACTGACCAAATTTGGTATATGGCTTCATCTGGTTGTGGTTTATTGTTGTTTGCACAAAAAAACAATTTTTCGCCTATGGTTCCTGTAGCAGCAAACCTAGGTACTCGGTTCCCATGTTATTCTTATGGAAAATACTTAAAATGTTAAATATCACTTATTTATGAATGTATATGGATGAAACTTGGTATGTGAGTTCACATACATGAGTTCTATTGATATTTGCATAAAAACCCATTATTTTGTGTGCCTTGTTGTAGCAAACCTGCGTACTCATTCCAATGTTATTCTTATGGAGATTAAATAATATTTAAAATATCACTTGTTTGTGAATATATTTCTTATGAATCCTGTTAAGTGTTTTAATGTATTATGTTATATATTCATTGGAAATTCGCTGAGTATGCAGGTTTGCTGCGACGGGGGTATTATATATTAAAATATGTAGACTCGACAATCTTAACTGACTCGTCGGTTTCCACCAGGTGACCGCTACAGGTGAACTATTCTTACTTGGTGTTACTAGTTACCGTCTGATACGCAATTGATTGCACTTTGGCCACAACGTTAACATAAATCATCTGCAATCTTCTGTTTTCTGTGTCCAGTCGTTCTCATCGCTGTTCCCCACCTTCCCGTTCTCCTCGTCGGCGCCATTGATATCCTCGTACTCCTCTGGGGCTATCTACTCTGACCTGGATATTCCGCTCGGCACGAGCATCAGAGGATACTGGAGGCAGGGGAAGGACATGGTGATGAGCAATGAGCAGGTGGGCCAAGTGACGTCCATGGTGGCCAACACGAAAGTGGGAGATATGGCACAATCTGCCAAAGGTAGCTTACAGGTGAGAACCCGATAGCATCAGGTGGTTACAACAGCATCATCAGGTAGTTAGAGTAGTGTGTGGTAGTTACGGTAGTGTCAGGTATTTACGGTAGTATCAGGTAGTTACAGTACTGGCAAGTAGTTACGATGGTGTTAGGTAGTTACGGTAGGGTCAGGTAGTTACGGTAGTGTCAGGTAATTACTGTAGTGTCAGGTAGTTACGGTAGTGTCAGGAAGTTACAGTACTGGTAGGTAGTTACGGTGATGTCAGGTAATTATGGTAGTGTCAGGTAGTTACGGTAGTGTCAGGTGATTATGGTAGTGTCAGGTAGATACAGTACTGTCAGGTAGTTACGGTGGTGTCAGGTAATTATCGTAGTGTCAGGTAGTTACAGTACTGTCAGGTAGTTACGGTGGTGTTAGGTAGTTACAGTACTGGCAGGTAGTTACGATGGTGTCAAGTAATTACAGTACTGGCAAGTAGTTACAGTACTGGCAGGTAGTTACGATGGCGTCAGGTAGTTACGGTAGTGTCAGGTAGTTACGGTAGTGTCAGGTAATTACTGTAGTGTCAGGTAGTTACGGTAGTGTCAGGTAGTTACAGTACTGGTAGGTAGTTACGGTGGTGTCAGGTAATTATGGTAGTGTCAGGTAGTTACAGTACTGGCAGGTAGTTAAGATAGTGTCAGGTAGTTGCAGTACTGGCAGATAGTTACAGTAGTGTCAGGTAGTTACGGTAGTGTGTAGTTACGGTAGTGTCAGGTAGTTACGGTAGTGGCAGGTAATTATGGTAGTGTCAGGTAGTTACGGTGTTGTCAGGTAGTTACGGTAGTGTCGGGTAATTATGGTAGTGTCAGGTAGTTTTGGTAGTGACAAGTAGTTATGATAGTATCAGATAGTTAGGTTGTGTCATTTGGTAAGGATAACATTAGCTTGCTCTTAAAGTACCCTGAGCAAGGCAGGTTATCCTAAGCAGAAATATCCAAGTTAAAAAGAAAAAAATCAGAACACTAATAAATTTGTAAGAGGTGCTCAAAGTTTTAATATTTAGACAAGCCCTGTTTTAACACGCTAACATACCAAACTCCTTGGGGTTACTCGTCAGTTGAAGATAGAATGCAGTTTTAAAAAGCCTGATAGACATTTTTTTCTTATAAAACATTACGAGGTATATAAGTTAGCATTGGCATTATGGCTCCTACAATTTTTCTTTCCTTCTTAAGAATAACTACTGTGAATTTATTTAATTGAATACGATTGAGGATTGCTTTATTTATAACTCTTACATGTTTGAAGGTAAAGAAGTTTAATTTTTCTCGTAATGATTAATTTCATAGTTCCATTTGTTTGATTAATTCATTTCATTCAATTTAATTCTGATGATGTGTATCTGTTTTACCAATAGGAATTCAAAGAAAAACAAGCTGCTCATTGGGGAGGAGCCACCAGCTAAGCACCTAACGGCATCAACGTGTATGAGAATATCTAAACTTATAACCCACATACACTTGTGATGAAATACTAGCTTTGTTTTTGTGCAACCTTTCCTCCTCTTTTGTTGCCTCGGCTTGTTCCGAGACGATCACAGAACCACAAGCTAGTTTCAACGTTACAAAATTAAGAGCGTCCATTTAAGAAACATTTGGCGTTTCTACCTGCTTCCCCAATGAGGCCAATAGCACTCAGTATGTCACGGCATGTTACGGCATGTCACAGCATGCCACAACATGTCACAACATGTCACAGTATGCCACAGCATGTCACAGCATATCACTGCATGTCACAGCATGCCACTGCATGTCACCGAATGTCACGGCATGCCACGGTATGTCACGGCATGCCACGTCATGTCACGGCATGCCACGTCATGTCACGGCATGCCACGTCATGTCACGGCATGTCACGGCATGTGAGTCATGTCATGGCATGTCACGTAATGCCACAGCATGTCACGGTATGTCACAGCATGCCACAGCATGTCACTGTATGTCACTGCATGTCACTGCATGCCACGGCATGTCATGGCATGTCACGGCATGCCAATCATGTCACTGCATGTCACGGCATGCCACAGCATGTCATGGCAGGTCACGGCATGTCACGAAATGTCACGGCATGTCACGACATGTCACTGCATGTCACGGCATGTCACAGCATGTCACATCTTGCCACAGCATGTCACTCGTCGATGGATTACCTGCTGTCACTGATTTTTGGCTCATTTCTAAAAGCGACAAACACACACACATAGCACATAGCGATCTTAGTGAGCAAAGTTGCGATATCGCAAATAATAATTGTTCAATAAAACTCCGAAGTTTTGAATATTTATGGCTTTTTCATGGGTAAACTCTTTGTGATATCCTATTTTCTTCATTGAAATCACTAGGTATTATTTTGTTCTTGAAACTGTAATATAATGTCTTAAGTTTATAGTTGCATAGCACTAAAAGTTTAAAACACGAACAAATGCGAACGATTTTGAAACAAGAAGTTTGCCTCACTTTTTTTACCGTAATAAATCCTAATAAGGATAATATTCCACCAAAGTTTGGTCGACATTCATGTACCCGTTTTAAAGCTTTTAACCTCAAATTATAATCACCCAAATAGGGCAAACAAAGCTAAATAAACCCATAACCATGTTGTGAAAATTTGTAATTTGTATACAATGAACAATATCCTAAAGTTTGTGTTGTAAACATGCAAAGTTGATCTCTGGTTTTATTAGTGAATTTCCTATGGAAAAGTGAACTATTAGCATGACCCGCACGGTGAAACTTAAGCCCAGGACCACCATAGAAGTTCCTAACATGACCCCCTGAACACGTTTTGGGGTTTCGTTCAAAATTGTATGTATTTAATTGTATGTAATTGTATATTTATGTATATATATATATATATATATATATATATATAACCCAAACCTACTGTAGCTTCTAAAGACAAGATTGAGCAAACATGATTTTTCCCGAGTTTCAGGATTTAATATTATTGACTACACTACCATGTAGGATCTATAAACGATTTGTGCTACACTTCAAACACTTCAAACTCATTAATTAAATTCACAAAATTGCTCGATCAGTAAATAAACTGGTTAACTTATTCAACGCTCAAATTTAATATTTAATTTCTTATGTATGAATGTCTTTAAGGTATTCATACAGACACACATACACAAATAAGATAATATAGTACAATAAGTAAACGTATATCAACTGTATGTACGCCAAAAACAAGTAAATCAGTACCAAAAGCAGTCTATCGTTTGAATTAACGTGCAGTGGCTGCGAGTAGGTGATAATATCGTCCATAAAAGTTACTACATTGTGATCGCCAATTTATTCAGAACACAGTGACATAAGATACTTATGCATTACTTAAAAAATATGGAGAGCAGGGTAGATTTTTAAGCGTGCAGCATCAAAAGCCCATTTAAACCCAGGTATTTGCATCGCTGAAGAGATCCACTGCTGTGACGTAGCGGCCCCGAGTGGAGGGGCTTACTCCGGCCCTGTAGTGTGGTCCTGGCTCAACCAAATACACAGGAGTTTGGAGGGTCTCATGGGTTTACCATGCAGTATCATCCCACTTCTGACATCATGTAGGCCCTACTGGTTATGTTAACAATATTAAAATAAAGCATAACTATGACTATAGACAGAGGTAAGTATGGATAACGCTACTACATTTTTATGGGCAACTTTTTTATCAGCAACTTTTGTATAACATCGTTTCAGATGAAGTCGAAGAAGTAATGGAACGAAAATACGCACGGATATTTAAAGAAAAATGTAAAAATAGAGATAAGTTTATCAACGAACAAGTTAACTTCGACTCTGGTGGTACATTTAGGAACCTGTATCCGGAACTTCCGGAAGCCAATAGGATATAAGCAAGGACGCCATTTTGATTCTGTCAGTTCTCTCATTGGCCTGATGATGACTGGTGTGACTGGTCGAAATCGATAGCCTAGTACCATCTTTTATATATGTTTACCGTCTGTATGTGATTCAGTATAAGTGTGTGTTGTAAGACTTCTTTTATTACATCCCGTATTTTTATGGGCAAAACCAACAACTGTTTCATCAAAACCATCGAGTAATATTAAGAACATTGAACATGCAGTAAACTTAATAAATTGCATTATATAAAATAAATAACTATAACACACAAGACTGTACACAGACTTACGGTCTACAATCAGCAGTCAGACTGTACACCCTAATGCGTTACCGGTGCCCCGCTCTAATGACTGTATTGCTCGGACCCCAATGGCTATTTGCAATTCTAATCCATTCATTTACGACCTGTGGTACAATAGCGATAGCAAATTAAATCTAGCTATGAAATAATGTTATTTTACCACATCTGGTTAAAATGTATATTTCATTAATTAATTGATTTACTCGTTTTTGTGAGTGTATAAATTATTTTTAGGTGACTCTAGTATTTCCACAATTGACAGGAATTCCCTAAAAGTTCATAAAAATATTTTTGGAATCTATAATATTATAGAAGGAATTTCGTGTCGTCTATTTGTCATTCCCTGGTGGAAGTGATCAATAGAAATCAATAGAAATTTCTATTGATATCACTAGACCATTCAGTGATATCAATAGAAGTCTAATGATGTAAATACGTATCACTATACATCAATATAAATCATTAAAACCAAGGTAAATAGAAATCATTAGGAGTTTATTGACACGTATTTATATCAATAAAGATCACTACAACAAATACAAGTGAATACACATCACCAGACATCATTAAAACCAGGATAAATAAATATCACTAAAATCAATACGAAGGGAAATAAACATCAATAGACATTATTATACAATTGTATTAATTAAAAAACGAAAACATTATTAGAGGTAAAACCACAAAGAGGGGCCACATTCGGCACTTTTTCCCAAGTTATTCTTATGGGTTCAGTTTTTGCACACTTGTCCAAATCTGGCCTACACAAATCCTCTTTGGCCTATATTGCAAGTCCGACCCTTGCCTATATTAAATACCTTTTTTTGCAAACCCAATCCGTCCCCTATAGTTTTTAAAATTAATTGTCAAAATCAGGCTAAAAACGAACTTTGTTGTTTATGGTCCGATTTGTTTAAAATTTGGATATGTTATTGTTGTAGGCTAGTGTATATGTACACACCATCTACATTTCCCAAATTCACTATAACGGTGAAAAAATATTTTGTTTAACATCACGTGTTTTCCCCATAAGAATAACATGAGGTTCAGTTTTTGCACACATGCCCGAACCCGCCCCTATTTCCCTACGCTTTCCCATACCCTTAAATTTACAAAAAATAGCCAAAAAATTATATTCTCGCAAGAGAAAGTGTTTACTACGCAGACAACCACCACATTATAGTGTTAACCGGAATGGCAAAGCGCGGAAGATTGGGGATATGAAGAGTGCTGAAAATTTAAATGAAGTCCCAACTTTACAACAGACTTTAATAAGAAAAGATGGTGCCTTTGTACAGGGTGATAATAAATATGAATTTTTAGAACTAAAATAAAACAATTGGGATGCTAAACGCCATACAATTAGTAACTTGGGAGAAGGCAAAGAAGGTGGTGATGCTGTAAATGTTTCTCAGGTACCAACAAAGAGTAAAGGATTTTAAATTTTGGGGATGAAAGCTAGTTCGTGTCAAACCCGGTGTTGATGATAATGATTGTGTAACAAGGCATCAAACTATAACATTAAAAATAATAAATTTGATGGTAAAAATAAGCATTTAACAAACATCTTACCTGTAACTTTATCAAATGACGTAGTAGTTGTCAATAAAATATTTTAATATGAGGGTGGTGTGTTTAAACAGGATGATAGTAAATACGAGTTTTTAGAATTAAAAGAAAACAATTGGGATGGTACAAAGCATAAAATTGTAAATTTAGTTGAGATTACTGGTAATGGTGATGTTGTATATGTCTCTCAAATACCAAAAACGAATATCAACGAGTGGGATTTTAACTATTGTTAAACCGGCTCATCTCCTAATGAGTGTGTTATAAAGAGTCAGACTATAGTAATAGCAACTGGTGGTTGGTTATAATTCCAACAATCAAAAACTAGTTCGCACGCAGCACGCTGACGTGAGGGAAGTGAATGTCCACATAAAAACTTTTAAAACTCAAAATCAGGTAAAAACATACGTTTATTCAAATTGTTATTAAAATCTGAAAACAGTGATTTTTTTGGCTATTCTGATGCTCCTGGTTTAATTTACCTGCAAAGCTGGGAATACAATTTTGCGCATTATAATGTTAGAAGGTCCAGACAGGCTTGAAAGTAGGCGTGAGGTTACTGGAGATGTTAAAAGTACTCTAACAAAGGAATAACAGGCTTTTCTAGTGTTAAACCCCCATAAGACAACGTACTATGTTTAGTCGAAACACATTTTCTTCAATAACTCGGTAAATATGTATGCTATAATGACGAGAGAGGGCTTAAAACTTTTGCCTAACTAAATGCCATACTTTTACATGCATTAATTTTACATACGAGGCTTTTCTGACCCTTTTAGGGCCAAAAATCTCGAAATTTTAAAGATTAATCTCCAAAAAAGGGGTTTAGAGTTTTCCGATTATTTTTCCCAACGAACTTGTCCAACTGATTACAGAAAGGAACGTCCCTACCATATTTGAAGTAAATCGGACAAAAAATGCGACCGCTAGAGTGCAAACACACACACACACACACACGCACACACACACACACACACACACACACACACACACACACACACACACATATATAACATTTTGAACGACCCCCCAAAACGTGTTCAGGGGGTCACGTAAGGAACTTCTATGGTGGTCCCGTGCTTAAGTTTCACCGTGCGAGTGATGCTAATAGTTCACTTTCCAAAGGAAATTCACTAAAAACACATGTTTCAGAGGGCACGAATAGAACAGACGTGGCAGTGGTCGGTCAAGTATTAACAAAAGGTGAGAAAAGCGTAATAAAACAGGGGATCAATATGTATAATGTAATGAGATTAAATGAAGATGTTTGGGATGCAGAAAAAACGTTTATAAGTCACGTACCAAGGACTGGGGTGTGTTCTTACCCCAGTCAATAAAGAACTAAACATGGTGAAATTGGGAAATATTAGGGTAAAGCTGAATGTTGTACCAATGATAGACCACTACCAGAGGAAAATTTTTACAAGTCCCCAAAAATCCCCCTTGGGCTTCACCCCCCAGCCCCCTTCAAGGTTCAAAATGTCAATATTTACAAAACAGCTATTATATCTGTTACTATTTATCGGATTGAGTTCATTTAAGTTTTGTTATGTTCATCATTAAATTGACTATAACATTGGTTTTCTTCATATTTCATCTAAACCCAATGGTTCCTCACTAATTTAAGATAACATATGAAAAGAATCAAATTTTACATTAAAGATTTTGATTTAAAAAATATATTCTTTATAAAAAGTAGGTGTGTGTAAACACTTTGCGTTACAGAAAAGGCCACTTTCTTACGAGTCTACTGATATACAATTATATGGGGTTGTATGTTATGTTATGGCTAGGGGGGAAGAAAGCAAAGAGGTCGGCACACCGCGGCAGCCTAATAATGGTGAGTTAAAGTGTCATATACTAAGTCTTGATCTAGTCCAGTAAATGGTACTTTTTTCGTGACGATATTCAGGAAGTTTTATTCTTAGGAGAGAAAATTCTCTATAGTATTCAAAAGTTAACTATGTTTTTATGGCAAAGAATGTAGGAGTTAGAGCACGCTGAAAAAGAGAAACTTTTAGGATCATTTAGCCAAAACGAGATAAACGCCCTCTCACATAGGTACTCCTATTTGGCGGAAACATTCTAGTCTATATCATACAAGAACACCAGTTTTGAAAGAATTAGATGAATATTCAGCTTACTAAAGTAAATCTAAGACATGAGTTGAATAATGAAATTTGATCTCTGACTCAAATTACATTAGGTTTAATAAAGCGTAATGAAGTAGTAATATAAGTATGAATCAAAACCATTACTGCATGGTAAATTTATTTAACGTAATATAATTGACAAAGAGCGTTAAAATATGCATACAAAGGATAAGGGTGAACTGCATACACGTTACATAATTGTTAAAATTAAAATTATTTATTTATATTTTATTCCCCCTAATATTTGATCTTATGGCTGGGAAAATGTATTGTCATTGTTATAAACTGTTGTTTTTTTCAACGTTCCAACAGTACGGGTTATGTCATTTGCGATAAAACAAAAGTATTATTATTATTTTATATATGAGTATTATTATTTCACTCATCAATTATACGGATATTTTTATATAGCAGTAGAACTGAAGCAAACGTGTTGAACGAGATACTCTTTAGGAAGGCTTATTAATTTTATTTAATTGTTCAAATCTTTGTTTGGTTGGACGTATTCGGTCTCATTGTACACTTTGGACCTAGTCAACAACAATACTAGTTATTGTTTTGACTATCAGGCTTATTTTTTCCTGGCAACATTATTTGTTCTTCTCAAACCATGGTTCATTAATTATGTTTAACCAGTGCCCTTGAAAAAAACATCATAAGGTGTATTTGGTATTATTAATGTAGTGTATGAAATATTATTAAGAAGCGCTTTGACTGTCTTTGGATGACTATGGAAATCGTTTTTAACCTCTTTAATGACCAACTACATCATAACTACAGAACCAAGGACATCATCATTACGATTTTTTGCGAGTCCTCGAAACGTTTGTCTGAGGTTCTCATGAGGTAAACAATATTCCAAGATTTCGTTTTCAGAGAGACTATTTATTTCTACCCATGGTCTGAATTTGTATTACTTATCATGCATAACTATTGGCTTTTAAGCAAATTCTGATATACAGTAGGTAAATGTGGATGAGGCAATTCAGTCTTCTATCAGGATTTCTTCTCATAAAAGTAAGCTACTGATTTCTTATTTACACATCCTATAGGAAAAGAATAAATGTATTCATCGTGTTCTTAAATTGTGTTTTATCTATATAAATAAAGCAGAGTTCTTGCCTGTGTGTGAATAGCCGTACTGCTAAACTACAAGGAGTTACGGCATGACATTTTCAGAGTAGGTTCCTTTAGGTTACAGCTGTTGTACCTGACTCTCGGTTTCCTCTAAATACTCTAGGGCTACTCCCAGTGGGACATACAAAATTCCAGTATTAATCAAATCAGACCATACGGTTTCAGTGTTTTACAGGATAAATAAAATACATCTTACGATACTATTTACACCGGTCATCATCAGGCCCAATCAGAGATTCTCTGAAACCTGCATACCGGGCTGATGATGAGCGGTGTAACTGGTTGAAATCGATCGCCTTGTACCATCTTTTGTGTACATTCTACCGTCTTGTATGTAAGTACATTATAAGTGTAAATATACTTTATAGTGTAGTAAGACGTATTTGACTCATCCTGTAGTTGTACTAACACGTATCGTGCTACTAAATAGACTATATATTTAATGTTACTCAAATAAACTGCTGATTTTTAACTACATTTTATACCCGGGTGAAACCGGTATGATCAGCTAGTTTTAAATTAAGCAAGTTTCTACCATATTGTTGATTTTATTAAGGGCTTTATCACAAGATTTCAACATCGTTTCTTTAACAACAGCTGGCCGTGTGCCAATTTTCAACGTTTTATTTATCGAAAATGGCTTAATGCTGACAGTTGAAATATCTTTTGAAACAAAAAAATATATATTAAAAATATTCCGAGGAATTAAATATGAAATAAATTATTTTAAATTTTAACAATGATTAATTAATAATTAATTAATCAAGCACGTTTTTCAGTTCGACCCTAACTTTCTATTCAGTCTGTAACGATGTATAAGACAAAAATATATATTTCTCAATTATATTAAGTTCGATGAATTTACCATGCAATAATGGTTTTGATTCAAACTTATACTATATTACTACGTCATTACGCTTTATTAAACCTAATGTAATTTGAGTAAGAGATCAAATTTTATTATTCAACTCATGTCTTAATTTTACATTAATAAGCTGAATATTCAAATAATTCTTTTAAAAACGGATTAGCATGCATAATAGAGTAAGACTAGAATGATTCCGCTAATTGGAGTATGTGAGAGGGCGTCTCTCTCATTTTGGCCAGATTATCCTAAAAGTTTCTCTTTTTCAGCGTGCTCCAACTCCTACATTCTTTGCCATAAAACACAGTTATCTTATGAATACTGTAGAGAATTTCCTCTCCTTTAGTTTTATATTCTGCTATTTCTTTGATAAAACGCATAGTTTTCAAGATATAGGTGAAAAACTAAAGACAAGGGCAGAATATTTAAGGTTTTTTTAGTTTTTCTCAGTGAAGCCGACCCCTCTCGAGGTGGCACACATAAACACTAACATTTTGACTCGCCGCGGTGTGCCGACCTATTTGCTTTCTTCCCCCTCAGCCTTCAACCACATATAATTGTATATCAGTAGACTCGTAAGAGAGTGGCCTCTTTCTGTAATGCAAAGAGTTTGACATACAACCACTTTTGATGGGAGTATATTGTTAAAAAATCAAAATATTTAGTGTAAAATTATGTTCTTTTCCATATTATCTTAAATTGGCGAGGAACCATTGGGTTTAGCTAAAATATGAAAAGGATCAAAGTTATAACCAATTTAATGATGAACAAAACAAAAAACGAATGAACTCAGTCCAATAATTAGTAAAACAGATAATAGCTGTTTTGTAAATATTGACATTTTGAACCTTGAAGTGGGGCTGGGGGGCGAAGCTCCAGGGGGATATTTTGTAACTTTTGTAAAAATGTTCCGCTGGTAGTGGTCTTTCATTGGTACAAAATTCAGCTTTACCTTAATTTTTCCCTGACAAAACCTTTATTGACTGGGCTTTATATCTAGAGCTCTGATCTGGGGTAAACAAATTAAGGATATGGATGTAAAAAAAACACACAGAGAACAAAGCTTTCCAGCAAGCAAACGAGGGAAAAAGATTTTGACATAAACAACTGTATTTTATGTTTTCTAAATGTTTTCTAAACTGTTGGTTTTTGCAGATTTCATCATTAATTTCATAATCTGTGGTTAGTTATGTTGCCATTGCAACAATGGAGACAGAGGTGACTGAGGGGAAGATGACAGCCACCATGTAGGCTTCATTTTGCATTAGAGCTTAACATTTGCATGAGACCTTTAGATGTATTTAAAGTCAATGTCAGAAGTAATATTACTGAAATACTCAATGGCATATAGAGTCAAAATGGTTACATACAATAATAGAGTTACTTAACAAACTTAAAATCGTTAGATCTTTTATTAAAACCAACATGAAAAAATATTCTTCAAATATAAATATTTACACTCAGTGGCTATTAATGATCTGGAAATTTAAAATGTAGTAATTCCCTTACGTAGTAGTGGGCTCCCTCTGCCAACAAGTCTTTAAGCCTTCTGCTGAAGAGCACAGTGCTGTGAATTGTCTTAAGAGATTCTAGGAGAGCACTGAATACTATTATACTATTCTAGCATTATACTATTGTATAATAGGTTCAAAGAAACTCGGTCTGTGTTTAGATGGTTTTATGTTATTACAATTTCTAAGACTGTACCGGGTTTGCTGTAAACAGGGTTGAAAAAGCTGAGTGTTGCTATGGAGAAATGTTAAACAACTGGAAATGTAAATGGAGGAAAAGTAAGAAAATCGGTTTGCAAGAAGCAAGGCGAGACTTTTATAAAAGACAGCTCTTTTTTGAAGACGAAAAACACATTTTGTCCGTCTTAAAAACATTTATCAAACTTTTTTTATATTTGGGTACTACGTTTCACGAACACTGTAAGTCCAGAGACAGTATAAAGACTTTGTTGGCTTAGCGGTGGAGTGATTGGTATTTGTGGTGTCCTTTAAATTGCCTTAAAGCAAATTCAGTCTATTTAAAGCTATAGGGATTTCTCTCGATGTTACTTAATATAAAAAATTTACAAGAGACTGCTGATGAAACAACCTAATTAAATTAGTAATATTGAAAATTCAAGGTTGAAATGTACCGACAACTCTCTAATTTATGGCATCCAATTAATATCCCAATATTTATGGCACCTTGTGACCACCAGATGTGTGATTGATCGGCCGTATCTAACAGGTATCGGCTCTGTAACAATTATGATTTTGGATAATTATGTAATTATTTCTTTAGCTGACCTGTCACTAACATCTGTTTCCGCACATGTGGTGATTGTTGTTAGTCGCCTACCTTCAGCCAGTCCTTTAGTCTCTACGTTTCGCCCACGATTCAGCAGCCTTCTTCAGTTCTCGCTTCTCCAGCCCTAACGCCCTTACCCGATCACGAGTCATGGCAACCCTCTCAATTTGGTTGGGCTTCCTCGCCATGATGGGCTTCGGCATTTTGGTAAGTATATAATTAAGAGTGGGCTCCAATCACGAAACATTTCTCGTTTCTACTCGCTTCTCCCACAATGTTGTCTTTCAATTTCCGTTTCTCAACGGATTATGGTTGTACTATAGTTCATATAAAAATATATATAACTAGCGAAATCAGTGAGCAAAATTTTGATATTACCATGTACTCCTTTTGTGGGATTGTTCCTTGCATAGAGACAAACAGATTTTGCAATATAACCATGGGTCTCCCATGCCTAGTTTTCCGTCTATCTGTTCGTATGTGTTTTTCACAAATTTCCTTATAGCTCCTAAACGCTTCAACATAGAATCTTTAAATTTGGTACAGACATGTAAAACTACCTTACAATGAACTTAAGAAAAAATTATTTTTGTATTTTTAACCATTTAAAAATGGCGGCTATTTAAACATTTAAATCTTTAATATCTCGAAAACAAATAATTTTATCGAAAAACACAAAGAATAATAAAAGTTTTTAAATTTTAAACCAAATCTAATGACACCTTAATTAACAAAATCGGTTGAAAAATTACAAAGTTATGACACTTTATCACCCTATGTTTTAATTACAATATTAAAATAACACACTATAAGGCATTTGAAATGTTTCATCATGGGGACTTGTGCATGCTAATCAGCTGTTACTTGTCCATTTCTTGTTACTATTAAATCAGCTGATAAATAGCATTGTTTGAACAGCGAAAAGTAAATAAATATTGCTTCGATGGAAAGTAACAAGCAGAGTGATGGTGTTTTCTTAATGTGTGGTAAAAATTAGTATTAATTATTGTGAAAATCATGAACACCTATACATTTAATGAATATTGTGACATTAATTTTTGCTATGGGGAGGCAAGAGGCAACTCTAAAGAAGCTCGAAGACTGTACCATCAATATTTTTCGAACAGACAGCTTCCAAATCACCAGACCTTTACTTTTGTCCACAACAGGTTAAGAGAAACTGGAAAATTTAATTTTAACAATGCTGATACGGGTCGTGGAAGGGAAGTCCGCAATGTTGAATTTGAAGAAAATGTTTTGGAGATGTTTCATGAAAATCCTTCTCTAAGTACCAGAGTGGTAGGTAAGGAATTAGGCTGTGGTAAAAGTACGGTATGGAGGGTTGTTCATAGTGAAGGACTTCACCCCTACAAACTTCAAAAAGTGCAGGCTTTAAATCCTGAGGATTATCCTCGACGCGTTGAATGTTCACGTTGGTTTTTGAATAGACATTGAAGACCCAATGTTCCTGGAGAAGGTATTGTTCACTGATGAAGCTAGTTTCACCAGAGACGGTATCTTTAATTCTCGGACATCCCATGTTTGGGCCGCACAAAATCCTCATGCTACGTTCATCCGAGGATACCAAGACAAGTTGTCTGTGAACGTTTGGACAGACATCATTGGGGATCGCCTGATAGGTCCTTACATTTTGCCCAACCGCCTTAACTCCCCAGCATACTTGGTCTTTCTCAAAGACATTCTCCCGGGACTAATGGAAGATGTACCCCTGGATATAAGAGATGAATGTTTTTCCAGCACGATGTAGCCCCAGCTCACTTTGGTACAGTAGACGCTCTTTTATCCGGCATTCTATGAACCGGCACATTCTATTAACCGGCACCAGGCGACCCGGGTTTTTCCAGGTATTTTCGGTCGTTTCCGTTTCGTACTGCGACTGCGCTGGACTGTTCCCGCCTTTTTCTTAGTCACCTGTTGTTTGTTTACGTCTCAAGCAGTAACGTTCAGTGATGTTCGTAAACTTTGCTCAGTACACTACTGTATTCAACCTATTAATTTTTAGACGCCAACTTCCGCCCGGCTGTCTGTCCGCCCGTCTGTCTGTCTGTCTATCCGTCCACAAATGCAGGTGTTCCGGAGCAGTGCCAAGGTCAACCAACGCACGCGACCACAGCTCATTACTGTAGTGAGATGACAGACTATCAGATTACTGTATTCCCAATAATAACTAAAAAGTTCTATTATCCGGAAAAATCGATTTACCGGCATGGGCGTGGTCCCAAACATGCCGGATAAAAGAGCGTCTACTGTAATATCATTCGTCATTACTTGAATGCTACATTTGGACAGAGGTGGACCGGTACCCTGGCCAGCCCGGTCCCCTGACCTGACTCCACTAGATTTTTTCCTTTGGGATCATATGAAAACGTTGGTATACAGCACACCAGTGGAAAGTGAAATGAACTTGAATGGCAGAATTACAGAGGCTGCAGCAATCATTCAAGAAGATGTTAATGTTTTTGAACAAGTTCGCCAATCTGCAGTTCAGCGTTTCAGGTTGTGCAATCGTGTACGTGGTCGCCACTTTGAACAGCTTTTATAATTCATTGTTAGTCAACAATGGATTTAACTATGATCAAGGCCTGATTAAGTACTGGGTGTTTTTTTTAATTATTACAATCATAAATATGCTTCTACAGTTTCACTGATTCACAGTAATAATAGTTTATTTTACCGTTTTATTGGAGAAGGTTTTATAATATTTTATTTTTGTTGTAAATAATGTTTTTTCCTATGTTTCTTTTAATTTTTTTTAATAAAGCTAGTTAACAATGGACGAAGCCAAATAGTGTAATGTACAACAGTTTTATTGCACAGGTAAACATGTTTTAATTGGAGTCGGTTATCTGCAAGTACACTTGTTTGTATTATGTTTGCTGCCACTTTAATCATATTTGAAATATTATAATTATGTGAATTTTAATAATTTTTAGCTGCTAAGCTTCTTATTAGTTCACTATTAATTGTAAGCTAAGTTTAAGTCCACAACATCTAACGTGTAACATTTCAAATGTCTTATGTTTGTTATAATTAAAACATTGGGTGATAAAAAGTGTCATAACTTTGTTATTTTTCAACCGGTTTTATTAATTTAGGTGTAATTAGATTTATTTTAGGGTTTAAAAACTTTTATTATTTTTTGTGTTTTTCGATAAAATTATTCGTTTTCGAGATATTAAAGATTTAAATGTTTAAATAGCCGCCATTTTGAAATGGTTAAAAATACAAAAATAATTTTTTCATAAGTTCATTGCAAGGTAGTTTTACATGTCTGTACCAAATTTAAAGATTCTATGTTGAAGCGTTTAGGAGCTATAAGGAAATTTGTGAAAAACACATACGAACAGATAGACGGAAAACTAGGCATGGGAGACCCATGGTTATATTGCAAAATCTGTTTGTCTCTATGCAAGGAACAATCCCACAAAAGTGGTACAGGTTGTTTAGGGACACCCTGTATATTGTTAACCCATAACAAAAATTGCAAATATTAAATATTTTGGAATGTTTAAACTATTATTACTTCTGATATCAAAGTTCCGCTCACAGAGAGCGCTAGGTATTTATTTGATCTTCAAAACGAATCATAAAACAGCCATTTAGGATAATCCGTTGTCGAGGAACTTGATTAGAAAATTGATATATTAGGGGAGAAGAAAGTAGACGCGGATGACTGAAGTCTCCTCTTAACCGGTTATTTTCTATTTCTACGTGCAGTCGCTTACGCGGAACAACTGCAGCTACAGTCTCAGCCAACCGGCAATGCCGATGGAGGCCAGGTAGGCTCAACACACAAGTGGGGATTAGGACCGGCCGTATTTCCGCTCCATTAGTCTCCTACTGTAATTGACCGATCTAAATATAATTTTGTTGGTCATTTATGACCTTGTCTTGAATGTGGTCCGTCGTTGGCTGCACTTATTTAGGTTATCTTACCTCCGTTAATGGTCTTAATGTGTCAAACAAAATATTCTGACGTGTTTCGTTGCAAGCGCAAAATTATCTAATTTTGCAATTTGTTTTTACTATTATGTTTTGCCTGTTTACAGAAACCCAAGTGTCATGTTATGTCATAACATTATCTATTTATTAAGAGAATAAGTCGACTTTTGTCACCAGAATACTGGCCAAACTATTGGGTCTTAACCTATTGGTGTGTTGGAAAACACCCACCTTCAGGGTGAAGGTTAGGGGCGGTTAGGTTTGCCCCCTAACCTTAAAAGTTCCAATGTTGATCTTACGTTAGAGTACCAGTTCAGTTAGTTACACCAAACAGCTGTAAACATACTTGAAAGGCATAAACATGTGTTCGTTATGGAAATAAAAGAAACTACTTGAATGACAACTCGAACTCATTTTTTGATAGGCGAATGAGCGAAGCGAACGAGCTAATCCGGGAGGTGAGTGAGCGAAGCGAACGAGTTCATCTTGAAAATGAACGAGTATTTGACATAAAACAAATTCAATGACATTAGGACAGGACAACGTCTGTCGGGCCAGCTAGTCATATTAAATAAACAAATCACAACATTTCATTTGGCATCTTCTTCGAAAACGAGCCAAGGTTGCATCTGTAATATCGGTTGGAGATTTCAATATTGATTATTAAATACTCTTCCTCACAAATATGATAAGTTAGTAGCTGAATGCATGTTAAGTATTAAGAACAAGTAATTTTTACTCACAATATACTATCCAGCTCCTGGTTGACGTTACAGTAATATAATTGAGTAATGAGTACTTATTACTAAGAAACTAATTATCTATCTAGTACCAGGAAAACAGTAAAGTATCGAGTCTCAGTAATTTGTACTCGCAAATACCAGCCAATTGATTTAATGATAGAATAGTATTGGGTAATGGGGATTTTGTACTAAGAGATTTAGTACCAGAATAAATGTGAAGTAAGTGCTGAGTAGTTTTTACTCACAAACACTTGAACAACATCCCTACACAGGATGCCAATTTCAGGAGCGGTGCACTATAGGGCCTACTTTTAATTTAGATAACTGCACTATTTCAATAGCCTATACAAATGGTCCATCGGATGTTATGTAACATTATACAGACAGTGCTAGTTAGGTGGTCCAGTGAAGAACTCATTGTATTTATAAATCCAATTTTATTAATTTGAAAAATAAATGTTCTGTTTCAAACAATACAATATACTAATACTATTTCAGTATTGCCTAGATCTTACTACGGTTGTTTATTACTGGTCTGATTCCCTGAAGTCCCGGTATTTGAATCTCGGGTAATACAAGAACTCGTTATGTCAACGAGATTGTTTTTGTAGGGAATCATCCATCAAATAAGCTAATTAAGTCTAATTGAACTAAATGACATTGAAAACAGTTGGTTCATCAGTGCTGCCAACATGTAAAAATAAATACTTATGATGAATTAATCAATGCAAAGTAGTTATATGAATTTTATATACATTTGAATTTGATTTGAAGCGCTGAGACTTAAATAAATGTTTCTTATAAAATAATGATATTTATATTCTAAAATCAGTACACTCTTGCAATAACTCTTAATTGCAAGTACAGTTTCAAGTACAGAGTACTTTTTTATAGACAACCCTAGTAGCACACATCGTTGGGCCAACGATGGGGAATGGTTGGGATGGTTAGAGGTGGTTGGGTAATGGTCGGTTGGCAAATCCAACCATAGGAGACGTTGGGCATCAAAATCTATTGTTGGAAAAACATACTATATTATATTACTATTAATTATATATTAATATTAATGTATATATTATATTATACCATATTAACACCACATATTTTATTATTATAATTATGTTAAATACATATTACTTTGCTCGTAGTTTAGTTTATCATATTTCATAGCAGGAATAGACACATAAATGAAAAGAACCAAATTACATTGTTCTAACTTGTATTACTCTTATTACAGTGATTTTCGCGAGTAGATTAATTTATAGAAGAATTAAAGGAAAGTATTGTCCTAGTCGTGTAGGTGTGGACTATTATTGGTAATTTTTATATCCTAGTCCTTCCATACATTTTCGTGAGTCAGAGTGTCCTTGGGGGTTAAGGCATTTGTACAGTAGTAAGTCAAAGGTCGTAGGTTCAAGACTTGTCGAGGACACAAAATTTGTGCTATTAAAATCATTAAAAAAATGTATATCACTGGTTTATTAAGCCAATTCAATTGGAAATAGTGTTTTTTGAATACAAAATTATAAACTGTTGGCATTTGGTTGGGTATTGGTTGGCAAATGCAATGTTGGCCCAACGGTGCGCCAACGGACATTTCTTACCTTTGGCCAACGAACTGTGCCAACCATTTCCCAACGTTGGCCCAACGATTTGTGCTACTAGGGAACTAGCTAATTCCTGGTTAAGAGTGAAGTTTTGAGTAAGCTACTACACACACATTCAGTCACGGAGACAGCAAATCTGATGACAAATGCAGTGTACGGTTTTGAGTACAGTGCACTTTTTACACACAATTATAAATCCCGAGTACAGGACAGTATTAATGACTAAGTACATGTTATTCACAAATACTATCTAACTTCTGATAGCAATTACATAATATATTTCTGAATACTTTTGATTTTCAACAAAAGATACTTCCTAAAGTAGGCTACAGTATGTACAGAATTATGAGTGCAAAATGTTTTACTCAAAAATAGCTGATGCCTGGAACATTTTAATGTCCGAACAGAGATTGTTGTCAAGCCTGGAATTAATTTGTTATTTCAACGCAACAATAAACTCATTAATAAAAATATACTAGATGGCCTGACATACGTTGACCTGTCCCAATGTCATTGACATTTTTTTATGTCAAATACTCGTTGTTTCAAGATGAGCACGTTTGCTTCGCTCATTCGCCAGGTTCGGCATCGAAAAGAATTTGAGTTGCCATTCAAGTAGATTTGATATTCCAGTAATGAACATATGTTTATGCCTCTCGAGTATGTTTAGATATAATCCTTGTTAACTGCTGTTTGGTGTAACTAACTGAGCTTTGATCAAATCGATGGGAACTTGAAGGCCAGAGGGACAAAGCCCTTAGGTCGGATTAAAAATATTGTATTATAAAAACCTTATCCTGACATTAACGAACACAAGAAAAACAGAATTATTCAATATGGTGCACTCATTCTCAAGTGATGGCTTGACCAAGAGAAATATGGATTCATTTTTATATATTAAGATAAGTCGACTCGACAATCTTAACTGACTCGTCGGTTCCTACCAGGTGACCGCTACAGGTGAACTATTCTTACTTAGTGTTACTAGTTACCGTCTGATACACAATTGATTGCACCTTGGGCACAACGTTAACATAAATCATCTGTAGTCCTCTGTTTTCTGTGTCCAGTCGTTCTCATCGCTGTTCCCCACCTTCCCATTCTCCTCGTCGACGCCATTGATATCCTCGTACTCCATTGGGGCTATATACTCCGACCTGCCTCTCCTGTTTGGCAGGAGCATCAGAGGATACTGGAGACAGTTGATGAGCAATGAGAAGGTGGCAGAAGTGACAACCGTGTTGGCCAACTCGAAAGTGGGACAATTGGCAAAATCTACCGAAGCGAGCTTGTGGGTGAGTACACGATAGCATCAGGTAGTTAGAGTAGTGTGAGATAGTTTGGATAGTGGCAGGTAGTTACGGCAGTATGTGGTAGTTACGGTAGTATGTGGTAGTTGCGGTAGGGTAAGGTGCTTACGGTAGTGTCAGGTAGTCACGTTAGTTTCAAGTAGTTACAGTCGTTTAAGGTAGTTACGGTGGTGTTAGGTAGTTTAAGTTGTGCCAGGTAGTTAGGGTAGTGTCAGGTATTTAGGGTAGTGTCAGGTAGTTAGGGTAGTGTGAGGTAGTTACGGTGGTGTCAGGTAGTTACGGTAGTGTCAGCTAGTTAGGGTAGTGTCAAGTAGTTGCGGTAGTGTCAGGTAGTTACGGTAGTGTCTGGTAGTTACGGTAGTGTAAAGTAGTTATGGTAGTATCAGGTAGTTACGGTAGTATCAGGTAGTTACGGTAGTGGCAGGTAGTTACGGTAGTGGCAGGTAGTTACGGCATTGTCAGCTAGTTAGGGTAGTGTCAAGTAGTTACGGTAGTGTCAGGTAGTTACGGTAGTGGCAGGTAGTTACGGCATTGTCAGCTAGTTAGGGTAGTGTCAAGTAGTTACGGTAGTGTCAGGTAGTTACAGTAGTGTCAGGTAGTTACGGTAGTGTAAAGTAGTTATGGTAGTATCAGGTAGTTACGGTAGTATCAGGTAGTTACGGTAGTGGCAGGTAGTTACGGTGGTGGCAGGTAGTTACGGCATTGTCAGCTAGTTAGGGTAGTGTCAAGTAGTTACGGTAGTGTCAGGTAGTTACAGTAGTGTCAAGTAGTTACGGTAGTGGCAGGTAGTTACGGCATTGTCAGCTAGTTAGGGTAGTGTCAAGTAGTTACGGTAGTGTCAGGTAGTTACGGTAGTGTCAGATAGTTATAGTTGTGTCAGGTAGTTAAGATAGCGTCAGGTAGTTATTGTAGTGACAAGTAGTTATGATAGTATCATATAGTTAGGTTGTGTCATTTGGTAAGGATAACATTAGCTAGCTCTTAAAGTACCCTGAGCAAGGCAGGTTATCCTGAGCAGAAATATCCAAGTTAAAAAGAAAAAAATCAGAACACTAATAAATTTGTAAGAGGTGCTAAAAGTTTTAATATTTAGACAAGCCCTGTTTTAACAAGCTAACATACCAAACTCTTGGGGTTACTCGTCAGTTGAAGATAGAATGCAGTTTTAAAAAGCCTAATAGACATTTTTTTCTTATAAAACATTATGATATATGCAAGTTAGCATTGGCATTTTGGCTGCTACAATTGTACGTACCTTCATAAGAATAACTATTGTGAATTTATTTTACCTATTGAAATACGATTGAGGACTGCTTTGTTTATAACTCTTACACGTTTGATGGTAAAGAAGTTTAATTTTTTCCATGATGATTAATTACCATAGTTCCATTTGTTTGATTAATGTATTTCATTCAGTTTAGTTTGTTTGATGATATGTATCTGTTTGACCAATAGGAATTTAAAGAAGAAAAAACTGCCCGGTGGAAAGTTGGAACCAGATAAACACCTAACAGCATGAACGTTTTCTCAGAAATACTTCTTATAAAAGGAAAGCCGCACTGTTGCTTTTTTGGTCAACCGCGGTCTTCAATGTTACGGTGTTTCTCTTACAGACATTGATTCTATGTTAATACTACTTGTGTGTGTAACAATTTCAAAACATTAGGGTCTCAATTCTGATCCAGCGATGCAAGATATTCCCATCAGCAACATGTTATTCAATTATATATTCTTTTTAAATTTTGAGCTACAATCAAATTTTTTTAATATGTTATCAATCAAACACATTTGAACAATCATATTTGTACAACCCGAAACAATGGGAACAATATATGAACATAATGTCCCAAATATATCATCCCTATAATACGTTTAGTGTTTAATACCAGTTTAGTTGTTTACATTTACGTTTACTTGAGTTCATTGTTCACTGAGACCAACCGTCTTGAATTGAGGTACTAAAATAACAAAATAAAGTAAAACAATAAATAAACTAGAAAGTGTTAGGTACCTTGTATAAATCAACATTGAACAAACATCGTCACATGATGTAATAAACATCTAGCAAGAAAAAGAAAAGCTAAGAATTGCGATAACCAGTTGACACTTTTTAATCCTTGATATCAGAGACAAAATTCTAATAGATTGAGTAACACAAGACTTTAATCTGTTCAGTCAATAATGAGGCAACGAGGAGAATGAATTACAGGAGGTAATCATTACATTTAATCTAGTTAACACCTTCTCCGGTTGAATTAAACTTTTGGAAGAAGGAGCAGAAATAACGAGGGTGATTATAATTTTGTGGTATAACTTCTTTACTTCTCTGCCACACGATTTTACCCACCATTCTTTAGTGGAGGATCAATATTATAAATTTAAAAGGATGAGAAGGAAATTTTGGACAGAGCCCTTATAAAGTACGATCGTTTCAAGCACGTAAATACTTTTCATGGCAAAGGGAAAAATATATAAAATCCCTACAAGCTATAAAGATTCACAAAGCAATTTTGTCAACCCACAATTTTCTATACTATAATTCGAATTTGTCTGAGCCTCCATGCGTCCGTCCATCCGCGGCTGTTTCTCGAGCTGTAATGGCTCCCAAGCTACGAAAAGATATTTGTTTGGGGTAATCGAGGTCGGGGAAGCTGCATGTGTCGTTTGTTTTTCTTGAAAAGTAACCTTATTTGAGTGATTTGAGCTTATCATCATCATCGTTGCGGATTAGGAAACCCCAGCATAGCTGCTAGTCACATCTTCTACAGGTGGGAATATTGCGCAGGTTATCGGAAAGATAGGATATAGCAGGAAAGGAAAGGGTGGGTTGGGACGGCACCCAAATCGACAATCAGAGGGCCAACTCCCGTGCCCCTGTGACAGCTGGGATGAGGCTCTCAAACAGGGGACCCGCATTCTGCCCTCCAACTGGCCAACTCAACTGACAGGGTATCCAAGTACAACAGCCAGAGACCATCCATTCTCAGGTTGGCAGGTGAGGACCAAACCCAGAGATTCTGTCCCCAGCTGCTGCAAATGGAGGGACCAAGGGTGAAAGGGAAGTTTGTCATAATGGACAGCCAAAAGACTTACCATATGTAATGACAACTTCATTTGCTGTACCCAATGTCGCCTCAAAACTGGAATAAACCAGTTTAAAGGTAGTCCTGGGACAAAGGGTAGCTTGTTTCCGAGATGAGGAAGTGTTATTGCAGCAGTTAGCGACAACTTTGTTGCTCCGAGTACACAAAGAATAGTGTTTAAAAGTTTTATGTTCTTAGGCCATTTCAGCATAAATATTAGCGGAGCCGAAGTATCAGCTGTGGATTTCATTTCTACAAGCTTAGTTCCTGAAACAGCTGATTATTTCCTGCGGTCGCGATGGCGGCCGTCAGTACTAGTACTTCTATATTTCATAAATCATCAACTACATATTTAAGATTGTAAGCAATAGTTTTACATACATGTATGTCACAAAATTCATAGGGACACAAAAAAAGTAAATCTTGTTTCACTCTTTTAAAAAATTAACAAGGGGACACAGATTGTGAAATAAATAGAAATATTGACTTTCGGAGGGTTTCCCCCTTAAAGATAAAAAGGTTAAGCAATGCTTTATTACATCGCCTAACTCCCCTACCCCCACCACCCACCCCTCACCTCCCTTGTCAACTGTTTGGTAAACCCTTTGAGATTATTTTACACAGCAGAATAGCTTTTCACGGGTCAAGTAGCTTTTACACTCTTCTTTGCAAGCTCCTTTTAGGAGATTTTCCGTGCTATTAATTTTCACGCCATTGCATTTCCCAACGTTATTATCAATACTTAAAAGTGGTTTATATACCTGCATTTGAGTAATCCAATTTCCAACCGGTTTCAACTCCGTGGAGTCATCATCAGGCCGTTGGTACAAGGATAAAACAATCTCTTCATTTGAAGGTCATCATGACGTTCATCACACAAACAAAAACACATAAGGACATCGAACGGACAACGGACACGGACATTTAAAAAAAACACTAAACACAAAAGCAGTCTGACCGATTACTATTTGTGACTGACAATTTTTAGCGAATTTACTATGGAAAAGTTAACTAATATCATGACACGCATGGTGAAACTTACCCGGGACCACCATAGAAGTTCCTAACGTGACCCCCTGAACACGTTTTGGGGGGACGTTCAAAATTATATATATGTCTATATATTCATATTTGTGTGTTTGCACTCTAGCGGTCGCATTTTTTGTCAGATTTACTTCAAATTTTGTAGGGATGTAGTAATCAGTTGGACAAGTTTGTTGTGCAATATAATCGGAAAACTCTTATCTCTCTTTTTTGGGATTTTGAATTTTGAGTTTTTGGGCCCAAAAAGGGTCAGAAAAGCCCCGAATGTAAACGTTACGCGTATTAAGTTATAGGAATTAAAAAGGCGGAAATCTCAAGGCTTCCCTCATCATTCTAGCACCAATATTAACTGAGTTATTAAAGAACATAAAGATTGAGTAAACACAGTACCTTCTCTTATGGGGATTTTACATTGGAAAAAGGCTGTTTTTCATATCTTGATGTAAATTTAAATTTATCACTCCTAATACCCCCATACCGATTTTTGATCCTGATGGTACCTCCTCCTAAGCTTATAATGACAACAATGCCATGCCAATACTGGATTTAAATAGAACAAGGTGTATCAGAACAGCCAAAAAATCTAATATTTTCCATTTTGTTAAAAATAACACAAATCGTTGTTTAAACCCGTTATTTCATTGTTAAAAGTTTTTAATGCGGTAATTCACTTCCCTCACGTCAGCGTGCTGCGTGCGAACTGGTTTAGCATAACAAATTTAAAAAAAAACTTCAGTAGTGTTACTTTTTCTTTTTTTTTTATTTGTACTTTACCTATCGCTTCTAGTGTTTAAAACTACACTACATTCCCCGGAGGTAAGGAAACTCCTCCCGTTATCAAGTGATCCCTACTTACATCTAAAAATTGAATTATTACACCTAAATAACTTAAATTTTTTTGGATTTTCTTATCTTTTTCTTTTACATTTTAATTTACACAAACACAAAACTAACAAACACAAAAATCAAATACAATACACTACCACAACATTTTTATACACAAACAAATGGAAAACTGACAATACATTACCTGTTCTGCATCGTTGCCTCCAAGCTGATGGCAAAAACGGGAAACTAGACTCTCACGTCAACTCACTACTGGACCGCGCACTCGACTAGTGACTAGTGGTAGTGGAGAGGGGAAAGCCGTTACCCCCACCTACCGCCAGGGGCACGTGACGACCCATTTGTGTCGACAGGAACATGGCACGGAAACCAAAAATTGTACGATTCGTCCTAGAATGCTGTTTTTTTATATATTTTGTTGGTATATATGGAAGATAATAAAATTTAAAATTATGTCAAGTGGAAGACCTTCTTTTATTTAAGTCGAAACACTTGGGAGGATCTAGACTCTCGTCTGGGGGACTGGGAGTTCTTAAACATAGGTTTAGTAAACAAATCTCTAAGGTGAATATAAATATCAATATAATATGCTGTTTATAACAGAGTCTTAGCAAGGTGTCATGTTTGTGGCTGTAACTCAGACTTTGGATAAACAGAAAACTAAAATGTGTGCCGGTCTCAGGACCAGTCATTTGTTAATGTCACTACATTGATGGACAACCTTTTGAAACAATCATGAATGGGCCAAGTAGATTCGCTGCAAATGTAAAATGCAGTGAAACTTGTTTCTAAGTAAAAGGTTGATGGTTTCTCACACCTCAATATAGGTCAACACTAATAACTACTATCACTGGGGTTATCTACTAGAGGGGACACCTTATGGGAGCCAGAGTTAGTAAAAGCAGTGCTGCAATCTAGCGTCATTTTAAGATAACTATCGTGATCTGCGGCAACGTCCTCCTAACCCGTGATTAACTCGTCCGTTGTACCCGACCCGTGTCAAGAATATATCACTTTGATGACCATCACAAAACGTTTATTAGTGAATTTCCTTTGGAAAGTGAACTATTACTATGACCCGTACGGTGAAACTTAAGCCCGGGACCACCATAGAAGTTCCTAACGTGACCCCCTGAACAGGTTTTGGGGGGGTCGTTCAAAATTTTATATATATATATGTATAAAAAAAAACACAACATGACATTGTTTTTTTTATGTATATATATGTGCAGGCCCTCTAGTGGTCACATTTTTTGTCCGATTAACTTCAAATTTGGTAGGTACGTTCCTTTCTATAATCAGTCGGACAAGTTCGTTGGGCAAAACAATCGGAAAACTCTAAACCCTTTTTTGGGGGATTAATCTTTCAAATTTCGAGTTTTTGGGCCCAAAAAGGGTCAGAAAAGCCCCGGATGTATAATTATTGCATGTAAAAAGATGGGAATTAGTGAGGCAAAAGTTTTAAGCTCTCTCTCGTCATTCTGGCATAAATATTTACCGAGTTATTAAAGAAAATGTGTTTCGACTAAACACAGTACGTTGTCTTATGGGGGTTTTACACTAGAAAAGCCTGTTATTCCTTTGTTAGAGTACTTTTATCATCCCCAGCAACTCACGCCGACTTTCAAGCCTGCCTGGACCTTCTCCTAACATTATAATGCGCAAAATGGTGTTCCCAGCTTTGCAGGTAAATGAAGCCAGGAGCATCAGAACAGCCAAAAAATCAATGTTTTCACATTTTAATAAAAATTGGAATTACATGTAAATTTGTACACATATTTTGAGTTTTAAACTTTTTTTGTGGAAATTCACTTCCCTCACGACAGCGTGCTGCGTGCGAACTCGTTTAAACATTTTAAAATCTCTACGAAAACATTCCTAACAAAAATATGACAAAAAAAACCGCGATGATCCCTGGCGGCGCAAGACGGAACCATGTCGATACGTCTCTAACATTCACTTGCACTGCGTGTCCCCTCTAGTAGACATAAACCCAATATTACTATACAGTTTTTATTGTTTTCCAAATTTAAAATACACATCAAGTATTTAGTATTAGGCAAAACAAAAACAAATGTAGAGATAAAATATTTGTATTTCTATAACAGATCTTTCTCAACTATAATCTGTGATCGGAGAACACACTTACAACACCCATACAGTACAAATATCTGGTAACATCGATAAAAACTTGAAACTAAGTAACAACTCGTATAAATCTAGGAACTTAATAACAGCAATAGCCATAAAAATGATAATTTGATATCAAATATATATGATAAGATATGATATCTTATATTTTAAGGTACGATACACAATATTTCTGTATATATGTAATATAAAGCACAATTATATCAGTCTGTTATGCATTTTATCAATAAAATATCTGGAAAATAGATTACATTTCTTACATCTATTAGATCTTCTTAAATCATCTCTCTTACAACAAAGGGTGTGGTTTTTGTCCATCATGTATGAACTCGACCACGAATAATGTGAATGAATCAAGAATTCTTTATTGTTTTTATGATGTCTTTATTCTTTATTCGGATAATTTTTGGACTCAAAAGGAATGAATCCTGCAAAACTTTTTTTCGTCAGAATAAGATTCTTACTTTCCCTTGTTTGTATATATTTGAAACTATAATGTTTTACAAAAAACATTCTTCTACAATTTTCTTCCAAATACGCACTCCGCCCACAGTTAAACATTCCAATTCAAAAGCACAGGACAACCTTTTATCAACGTAACATGTCTTTTAACTGTATTAAGCTTTTTAATTCTTTGCCTGCACACCTTAAAGTTGACCTCCCCCTGAAACAATTTGGAAAACGTCTAAAGGAGTTTCTTACTGATAAAACATATTATAGTATCTATAATTTCCTTAACCAGTAAAATACGTTTTGTTTTATTTGTACTATGTCTTGTTATAAGGATATTGCATTTTTAATTGAATTAAATGTTTGTAACACTGACTCATGCCAATGCTATTTATACCATTTGATGGCAATAAAGACAATTTGATTTGATTTGATTTGAGTTATCATTGACTAAAAAAATAATAGTACAGCCAGTCCTCAATATATGTTCTGAGTACTGTGTACACTCAATAAGTGGATAAAAATACCTACTATAAATTACATCAAAATTGATGAATTTTTGGAAAACATAATAAAAATAATACTTTATAGAAGGAAATTCATAACTTAGTATAAGTATGTACCTATATATATGATTTCTTCTGAGAGAGAAGTTTTTATAGAGAAATTGCGACCGCTTTATAAATTACAGGATGAGGAGAGATGGCTCAAATTAAAGGTATTGGCCCAAGGAACTCGGGAAAAATATTATTATTTTTTAACTGTATGTTACCCAAAATGGTACATGTAAGGTCAAATTGCCCCCATAAGAAAAAATGGAGTGTTGCAAAACGTCTGCTTTGTTAGTGAACTATTAGCATGACCCACACGGTGAAACTTAAGCCCGGAACCACCATAGAAGTTCCAAACGTGACCCCTTGAACACGTTTCGGGGGGTCGTTCAAAATTATATATGTATATATGTATATATGTTTGCACTCTAGCGGTCACATTTTTTGTCCGATTTACTTCAAATTTGGTAGGGATGTTTCTTTCTATAATCAGTTGGACAAGTATGTTGGGAAAATCAATCGGAAAACTCTAAACCGCTTTTTTAGGGATTATTTTTTCAAATTTCGAGTTTTTGGGCACAAAAAGGGTCAGAAAAGCCTCGGGCGTAAAATTAATGCATGTATTAAGATGGGAATTAGTGAGGCGAAAGTTTTAAGCCATTCTCGTCATTCTATCATAAATATTTACCGAGTTATTCAAGAAAATGTATATCGGCTAAACACAGTACATTGTCTTGTGGCGTTTTTATTTTAGAAAAGCATGTTATTCATTTGTTGGTGTATTTGTATCATCCCCAGCAACCACACGCTAACTTTCAAGCCTGACTGGACCTTCTCCTAACCTTATAATGCGCAAAATTGTACTCCTAGCATTGCAGGTAAATGAAACCAGGAGCTTCATATAAGCCAAAAACTCAATGTTTTCAGATTTTAAAAAAATCGGAATAAATGCATGTTTTTACACTCGTTTTGAGTTATAAAAAAGTTTTGTATGCGGAAATTCACTTCCCTCACGTCAGTGTGCTGCGTGCGAACTCGTTTAGATATTTTGCGATCTTAGAAGGTTAGGGGTTACCAAGTAAATGTTAGGGTGTGGTGTAGCCAATACAAGCCACAAGTCCAATGTAGTTTTGTTGAAGCCCAATTATATAAGTGTTAGTGCGCCACTATATTATGTAAGTGTCGTCACCAGCTCTTGGCCTCTGTACAGAAATGACTCGACGGCCAGCTGGTGAACCAGGGTGTGAGGGGATAGTTAACCATACAAGCCTGTCTTGATTATGCCATTCGAATGTGAACACACTTGAGTTTGTACTCTGGTTGTGTGTTTGTTTTATTGTTTCTCTTCTTCCCCACTTAGTTTAAAATAAAACAGTAATTTAGTTATAGTTTGTTATCGGTGGATAATTTTGAAACTTCATTTTTCACCATTCATGGAGGATTTCCCCTGCAGTGCATGATCAGTAACTTCCCCCACAACGATCGTGTTAAGTGATCATCTCGTCAAATAAACGTTCTCCATGAAATAACCAAGAGAGGCCAAGGGCGAAACCCTAAGAAGAAATCATGGTGTAGGTGCCTGATAACATACCTTGGCAAATATTCTTACATTGTAGAACAAAACAACATCAATTCACATCAACATCAATAACATTTCAATTCTTCATGGCCAGTTTTGGAATGTTTTGTAATGTTTACTTCTACTAGTGCTTATGCACGTATTGATTCAAACTGTAAAATGGTATGAATAAACGAACATAAAAAAGTGATTTAAAATTATACTGGACAAGGAAATATGTTTACAACTGCAGCTGACAGTAGTAGGTCGTATTGAATCATGTTCAACACAGCTGATGTTAGTCCTGGACATGTTCAGTTGTGCTCAACACAGCTGACCTTGGTCTTGGACATGTTCAGTTGTGCTCAACACAGCTGACCTCAGTCCCGGACGTGTTCAGGTGTGTTCAACACAGCTGACTTCAGTCCCGGACGTGTTCAGGCGTATTCAACACAGCTGACCTCAATCCTGGACGTGTTCAGCTGGCTCAACACAGTTTACCTCAGTCCCGGACATGTTCAGGCGTGTTCAACACAGCTGACCTCAGTCCCGACATGTTCATGTGTGCTCAACATAGCTGACCTCAATTCCGGATGTGTTCAGTTGCGCACAACACAGCTGACCTCAGTCTCGGACGTGTTCAGTTGTGCTCAACACAGCTGACTTCAGTCCCGGACGTGATCAGTTGCGCTCAACACAGTTTACCTCAGTCCCGGACATGTTCAGGCGTGTTCAACACAGCTAACCTCAGTCGCGACATGTCTATGCGTGCTCAACATAGCTTACCTCAATCCTGGACGTGTTCAGTTGTGCTCAACACAGCTGACCTCAGTCCCGGACGTGTTCAGTCGTGTTCAACACAGCTAACCTCAGTCCCAGACGTGTTCAGGTGTGCTCAACAAAGCTGACCTCAGTCCCGGACGTGTTCAGGTGTACTCAACATAGCTGACCTAAGTCCCAGACGTGTTCAGGCATGTTAAACAAAGCTGACCTCTGTCTGTCGTGTTTTGTTCTGTCCCGGTCAGTTGTGCTCAATACAGCTGACCTCAAGTCCCGGACGTGTTCAGTTGTGCTCAATACAGCTGACCTCAGTCCCAGACATGTTCAGTTGTGTTTAACACAACTGACCTCAGTCCCGAGCGTGTTCAGGCATGCGAGTGTCCCGTTGTGTTCTCCCCATGCTTGTCCGGCAGCCACATGAACTGCCGCACCTCCTCCACGCTCGACGGGCAGCAGTGATGCGGCCGAGCCTCCACCAACGAGTCTCTGATCTTCATCATCATCTGGGACAAACAAGAGACTTCGGTATCTCTTAATCTCTTTGTAACACACCGACGCTACTAGGTCATATTTTAAGTAGAATATGAATGAATACTGAGTGTAGATGGGTGAGATGCCTTGTGTAGCCAGTAACAATGACAGAGCGACTGGTCATTTAACCAGGATCATTAATTAATTCATTTTCCGTGAGGGCAGCTGGCTCTACTGATACTTCTAAACAACGGACTAGAACATTGGGATTCGTCTTTGCTCGTCGAGACTCTTCCAGAATGAGGCAAACTACTTGTCTACTCTGACGTTTGTCTTCACCCACCTAGACTCAATCAATTTGCTGAGTTACTAATATTTTGTGGTAATATATGGATGATCAATAGTGCATAGTGTATTAGTGTTGAGTAAGACACAACACATATTTTGTAAAAACCTTAAGTTTTTGAACAGTCTATTCCTACTACAGAAATATGTAGGCGGTTCTAATCTTAATATATAAAATCCAAATCCTACTGAGACTGACTCACTCACTCACTCACTCACTCACTCACTCACTCATCACGAAATCTCAAAAACCACAGAACGGATTGCAATGAAATTTGGAACATACCTTCCTCTTGGGCCTTAGGTGCTCACTAAGAAAGCGTTTTAAGAAATTCCCATAGGGCTCCGACCCACGGGGAGTGAAATTTCCAATCCTATGTTATTCTTATGGACATTCACTTTAAGTTTGAGCTGATGAAAATACAAACAGCTGATTTTGGTTTGTAGTAGTACCACGGGATAACCACAGAATGCAGCACACACAACTGTCAGGATTTTTACATATTATTATTTGCGAGGCAAAGCCTGCGGGAACAGCTAGTATTCAATATAATTCAAACTCTACATGGGGCAAAAGTATTCTAAACCTACATTCGTCAACGGTGGAGGGCGGATTTCCATTTAAACAATTATATTTTGGTATTATTTTCTGTTTGAATCATTACATTAGTTTTAATATAAAAAAATTAGTTAAATGAACATTGAGCTATAAACAACTAGTGACCTGAAAAATGCTGAAAAGAGGCTAATGAGCTAATCAGTAGGGGGGAGTGGTGAAATATTACTCCAAGTCATCTAAACAAACTGACAGGCCTTTCCTGAGCACAGCTCGGCCCCCCAGGTACTGTAATGTCATCATTCACTGACCTGATTGTCTACTGACCTGTCTGTTGGCCTGCGAGGCCTGCTGGTGGTTCACCAGTCTCTCCGGGTAGTCGCGGCCGATCACACAGCTGGCCTTCTCCTGCTCCTCCAGTGAAGCCATCCACGGCTCGTAGATGTATTTGACGGGCAGATGCTCTACCTCGGGCACGTAGCGCCTGCAACCGAGGCACTTGGGTCACAACCTACGCTTGACCTCGGCCGACTGCACCCCGCATACATACTTTCCCAGTTAGCTTTAATATAGGTTAGACAGTACAAAATGTACAACCTTACATCTGTAAAAATTATTTTTATAGATTGATTTACAGTTCACCTTCTCCAGCTCACCTACTATCCAAACTGCTCGTTTTTAATCTTAAGAATTTTGTCAATATGCGGTGAGCCCTTACACAATTAGACCACAGCTCATGTGCGATTGAAATAGACTAAAGTATGCATTGTCCGAAGAGCCACTTGACCTCCAAAAATCAAAAATATTTGAACTTAAATGCTTTTGAAGGCCGATTATATGAGGATTATGTTCATGGTTCACACTTTTATTTCGGTTATGATTTCCCTTGCCAATAAAGGTAATTTGTCTTGACTTTTGCTGACCCAAAGATTTCAATTTCCCTGACGCTTGGCTTGAAATGCGCTTTATTTACATTTAATTTTTTCAGCATTTCATTTTGGTTAGCGATCAAATCAAAAGCTTCCCCTGACTTGAATAAAATATCAGGTATTTTCCCTGACTTTCTCTGGCCTTTTTTAAATGCCCAGACTTTCCCTGAGCATCCAGAAAGTGTGAACCATGATGTCAGACCTATGACTGTTATCAGTTGACCTGACACGGCTGTTGCTGTGGTTTTATCAGTACTCACTTGACGTAGTGCCCCCACGGGTCCAGCCTCCGCCCGTAGTTGACGGGACAGACGCACTGATCACAGTCCAATAGCTGCTCGAACGCACTGCTGCTCACCTGCAGAACGTCAAAACTATTTAGTGGACGACATCATAGTGGATCAACAATTGGTAATATTACTCTATGAATTAGTCTGTTCATAAATTATATCAAAAGTATTTGCAGATGATCAAACCCCTTCCCCACGTGTCTATCCAATCGTAAAAATTTGCTGACCTTCTCCCTCACCTTGGTTATGAAAAACTTCATCATCTTTAAGGAACATCTGATTTTCATTTTCATAAATAATACGGACAAATTTTTAATTCAATTGCTTCTGTTATGGTGTTCAAAACACTAAAACCTAACACTTTTTTACAACAGTGAAATTTTACTTTATACTTCCCAGACAAACGATGAGATAGGATAGAAGTAATGTTCGTACCTCACATTCATGAGATCCTGGAATCAAAACTCGTGGCCAACCGACCATTTTGAGTGTGGTTAGTTCAGATTCTCACCTCACAAACACAAAGTTAAATGCTAGAATTACTGCACAAAGTACTGTATCCCGCCAGATCATGTGATACAGCGAAGCATAATCTTAATCTTCCCCACTGAATCACATTTCTACCTGTACCCCCACCATTCCACCAAATTGCGGGGCTCCAGTCCTCTGCGTCTACCAGCTTCTCCCATAAGAGCAAAGTTATCTTTCAAAGCTAGTCCTCTGCCAATGGATTATCAAAAATCGATGATTTATGGTTCATTTTAGAGAGCAAGGAAATACCTAGCGATTTCACTGAGCAGAATTTGAATTTCACAAATAGTACTCCCATTACAAAATTGTAAATAATGATTATTCTGGAATTTGTTGAACAATGATTTTTTTATAACATTTTGATTATAATTTGTGGAAAAATGTTGCTCACCTAACCCATTAAGGTAGTAATTTTATTCTATTCGCAATTGTCTATAAGGGGATTTGATTGGTGCTGCACTCTAGTAGCAAAATATGTAACTAATGACTGCAGGCGTCTACGGTTCTATCCGCTAGGGGCGCGGTTAATATCACTGCTAGGCCTTTGGTCGTGTTAGCTGAGTTGGCTACGTCGTGGAAACACCTTGGCCAGGTGGTGATACGATGTTCGTGGGTTCGATTCCCGCATACGACCAAAACTGACCAGTCTTTCAACTCTCAATGAGTTAACCGATCTGTGGCAACGTTGGTGGGAGGGCCCAAGTAAAATAAACGGTGGCAGGCTTGCTTGGAAGTTGACGGGATCGGTTAATTCTTTGTGAGTTGCACATGGTCGACACTGATTTTGCTACTTTTTACTTATGTCTACTGTGTATGTACCAATGTGACTCTTTAAACTGAAAGAAAACAATATTTTAATTAAAATACACCATTAATCCATTTAAAAATATAATTTTGTTCATTCCAATTCATACGTTTAATAATTCAAAGTTAATGACGACATCAGCACGTCATTTTAAGCCAATGGGTTAAATCGTTAGGTGATTTTTTTCTCTTTAAAATATGCTGTAGATCATTAATATTGATCTACTAGTTCATTGAGGAGGCACAGGCTTTGTAGGTTAACATTGGTCTCATGGGAGAAGGAGCAGAAGCAGAGGTCTGGGGCCTCCTCTTAACACCTCTGACGCGCATGGAGGTAAGGACGTCCACACCTGCACTGTGCCAGATGTGCAGGGTCACAGCGCCGTCCATTGGTCAACTGTTCCATTATGAGCTCAGTGTGCCTCACGCAGTCGTGGCAGGTAAACTGAGTTTTCGTCGCAGTATTCGACAAAACAACATGATTTCCTGTGGTGTAGTTGGTTCTAAAATGTCCCTCCAATTCCCACCATTGCAGGATTTACAAACATGCCTTTTTGCTCGACGTAGTTCTTGTATGTGGCCACACTGGCTCTCTACGGATTGTGCTGCTTCCTGTTGGCGTCTTGTAGAACTACGTCCTGCCGTGTTGCAACGCAGGACAGCGCCTTTCACTCCGAATTCCATCTGTTAACGGGGAATTTGAAAATGTGGTGCGCCCAGCGAGTCGCTTGGCGCATTTGGGACCAGACCGCCACAGCGTCACCGCACGGTACGTGTTAACCAACGATTTTAAAATGTCGAATCGACCCATCTCTAAATTTAATGTTTTACAATAATTGTAAAACATTAATTATTATCAAGTCCTACCCAGAGCCAGTTGCCCGCGCAGACGCTCCAGTCCGCGTCTATCAGCTGTTCCAAGAAGAACCGCAGCCCCTCGGTCCAGCTGATCCAGAGATCGCCGCGGGTCAGGAAGCAGGCGACGGCGTTGCGGGTCACGTGGTGGATCCACCCCTCCTGGAACACCCGACAACTCTGCATAACAACACTGCTCAGGTACATCAAAGTAATGCAAACCAATATAATATACCCAGTACCGTTCTTAGGGCGGCACGACAGGTGCAGCCGCACAGGGCCTCATGCCAACGAAGGCCTCAAGCTTGAGGGACTTTTTATGTGGAAGCTAGAGGCGTCAAGGCTATGGCGGGAAGCATAAATGTGGACAATCGGCGATTAAAACTTGAACAACTGAAGACAATGCACAAACAGCAAGAGGGGTACATAGATTACAAGTAATAACAATATAACTTCAATTTAACGGCAAGTTCAGAAGTACGTGAAAAATTATTATAGAGTGCTGTACTGCTGCCCGACGCAGACTTGGTTGCTTACAGAAGTGCGCGGGGAGCCCTCTGCGAGAGGGGCAGCTGGATAGCACCTGTAGCGAGTGTATTCCTCAACGTAGGGGGACTGGGGAGTGTGCACGCACAATCCATATGTTTACTTCAATGTTTTTCTTCAAGCTATCAGTATAACCTGTAATGACTGTCAGAGCAGTCTTTTGTCGTGTATGATTGTCATAAGTAATTGTTCATGTTTTTTGTCATCCTAACGTCTTTTTAAATCACTTACCCTACTGTAATTAGGTTACATAGTTTATTTCATAAACATTTTCTGTTACATAGACAGTATTTAGTGATATCGTTAACATAATAATACAATTAGGGAAGGCGTCTGTTGCCTGTTAGTAGCGTATATAAAGAGACGTGTTATGTTAAAGTATGTTACGATAGGCTAAATTTAGTTGGGTTGAGTGTGTTGGTACAGGAAAAAAGTGAGGGAGTTGGGTTTAGTTAGTATAGGTTAGGTTTCCCTATAGCAGCATCTATTAAGGGACTTGCTACATTAGGTTAAACTGTTGCATGGACCAGACTAGGTTTCGTTTGGTTGGAGTGTGACGGAGGAAAACTGTGAAAGGTTTTGTTAAGTTAGGTTATGTTACCTGTTTCAGTTGCCTGATGGCAGCGTCTATGAAGGGGTAACCGGTCTTGCCTTGCCTCCACCTGTCCAGCATCTCCTGTGTTGCCTGGTCCTGGCTGTTCCTCCACGGGATCTCCAGGCAGATGGGGTTGCCTGCGACATACAACACGTTACTGAGGGGAACTCTCAGATGAATACAATACAATCATAAACAATATTCACACTTTGGTCGGTCTAATAACATTGGCTGATTAATATGTATCAGGCGCATGCCTAAGGGTGATAGCTAGAAGCAATTTTGCCTATTTTTTCCATATACTGGAAGGCAGGATGTTATCCTCCTTCAAACACCATAATGCAATTCCCTCTCCCTTAAATCATACTTTCCTCTTACTGGCCCCTCCCTACTACTAGACTAATAAAAACAGCTGATTTTGAATCCAGACATCACATTTCAATTTATACTGTTAACTAAGTGAATAAGAACAGCTGATTTGATTTTGAATGCAACACTGCTATTGTTAGACTCAGCAAGCTACTAGCGCTACTGGTGTCAGAACAACTAAATAACATTGAGGCAAAAACCACCAGCTGTTTTTTATGGTACTCACAGCCGATATCAATAGCTTTCGGCACAGTGTGATGAAAAATATATTAAAAACGCTATTTTCCATTCAAATTTGTAAGTTTTATAAATGACAAGTAAGTAACGGGTCCAGCTCGTAAGTCTACGCCAGCGGCTGTGTTACCTTCCACCTGGTCGTAGTGGGGGTTGCCAAGGCTCATGGTGTAGAAGTACTCGCGCCAGATCAGCTGGCCCGTGATGTTCTCCGAGGCTGCCTTGTGGCCGTGGTGGACGGACGAGTAGAGGTCGTGGATACACCAGTAGAACCTGCAACAGGGGACAACTACTACTAACACACTACACAACCATGTTGCTACCTTCACTTATCCTACTGGTAACTTGTAACTAACCTGTTTTGTAAAGTTCACTCTCAGTTAAGTGATTCATCTAAATTCTGTAGAGATGTGCGAGAACTGGTTTTTTAAGTCGAATCGAGTTCGAGTCGAGTAAATGGCAAAAGATTTGAATCTCGAGTTCAAGTCGATTATACAAATAAAAAAAACTCATAGGCCGAGTTGGATTGGATCAAAACAGTGTATAGGGTTCCATTTATAAATGTTGTTATTAAAATATACTCTTCTAGTCAATATGACCTGAAAATAACAATAGTAAATCAAATAAAAGGATTTTTGCTTCATTGGAAAAAGTTAAGTACATTAATCTGAAAATAAATCATACCAAAGTTATTGCATAACATTTAGCCATGAAGATAAAATACTTTTAATCTTTTGGCATTAAGGTTGTAATAGCCTATATGCTATTAATTAGCAACGCAACAAAAAATCATCTCAGTTTTTTATGTTATTTCCTCCTTTTAATTTTTCCTATGTGTTGTACATTATGTTTAGGCCTAGGCTACATCTTTCTCCGAGTGGAGAAAATAAAATTACATTTAGGCCTATTAGTTAAAATAAACTTTATTTTTATTTTTATATTTAAAAGGCCTATTACATGGTAAAAACATTAGCCTACTTACTTAGCACACAAAATATATTTACTAACATATCTTAGCATTATTTTAACACTAATAGTCCTAATAAGAACAATCAGTAACAACATGAAGATATGTTTGAAAGTGCCTCGCAAATCAATTGATGAGACTGAAACAATGTCTTAAATACAGTTTTCAAATATTATAAATTATTTAAAAAACCATTAATGAAACTTAAACAAGGTCAAAACAAATCACTTGTCTTTAAAAACAGCTCAATGCCAAAGGACAGTTGAGCCTAAAATTAATGGATTGACTCAATTTAAATTATTATCTATATATTAACACGCTTGGGGTTTTTTCTTCACAGTCATAACTCGGTAATGGCTGGACGGATTTTAACGTTTGAGGTGTAAAATTAAAGGTATTTTTACGTAGATTTGTCAATACGTATCAGAATTGTAAGAAAGGGCATGATTTAAATACAGTAAAGCGCTGAACTTTGGAACAGTGGCGCTATCTGACGGCGGAAGTCTAAAATACGTGTTGATCGAAAGTACGTTGTTATCATGCGTTTTAATGTCAGATGTTTTGTTATGTTCGTTTACAACTGAAGTAACCTTTCGTTGGGTACAAACTTGCTCGGATTCGAGCAACAGGACAAGTAGTGGAACAAAAAACAAGCACAAACTTCTTATGTTTACCTACTAGATTTCATTACAGATATGTTTTTGATATTTTACTTTAAAAAATTACAAGGTTAAGTTAACTTAAAAGTGGACTATACAGACAGTGTTCATACAACTCAATCTGAAGGTCCTGGTAAATCCTCCACTTTGGTGTAAAGAATAACACAAATTTATAAGCCATAACTAACTTATTTATTAATAAAACACTGAAATCCACATCACAACTCTTAACACCTCAAAAGCATTCACACTCAATTTGAATTCATAGACGACGCACGGCGCGGGTAAACGGCGGGAGTATAATACGGTTGACACTAAACTCGCTCGAAACTTTCGAGTTTCAGTGCCGAACTCGGCTCGAACTCGAAATTTCAAGTACTCGCTCATCTCTAAAATTCTGTTATCCCAAAAAAATTCACAGTAATCGACCCTTTAGATCAAAGATTCCCAAAGTGTTTGCCGCAAGGCCAGCCCGTGTGCTGTGGGACAGAGAGAAAATAAATAAAATATAAATAAGAGCTTGCCTTGTCAGTTGTAAAACCTTGAAAAATGGATACACTGAAAAAGCAACAAGCCCATATGTCACATTTAGCAGGAATTTTGTAACAGAAAGCGAGAATTACGGCATTTTGTTCTACTCTTGACTGTTTTTCTAAATAAGTTAGAATAAATTAAGTTTCTTTAAGTAAAAGTGTAATGTTTTTCTTTAATTCACATAGGAAATTATATTATTTACTATGAAAGTACGTTTTTATCAGTTACAAAAACACGCTTCACGGCATACAGTGATAGGTGAGCCGCGGCTGTTGGCTTCTTTTTATAGTGTGCCACAGGCTAAAACAGTTTGGGGATCATTGCTTTAGATGAAGGACTTCTCAACATCAACAACAACAGGTTTGCAAAGAAACCCGGTTTTCAAAACTGGGTTATCCCCGGTGGTTATACAGTAACTTTCAGAAATCTGGATCGGCCTAGACTGGACTCCAGGCATTTCCGACCGATGATCATGAATTTTTGTTGCAAATAAAAAGAACATAAACCAACTATTTAGCACCTTCAGTCCTCACACCATCAGCCCACAGTATGTGAATGCACGTCGTGTGCATCGTCGGACGCTCGTGTTTCAGCCAATTTATCAGTTATCATTTACGAGGCAGTGCAAGTTGTCGAGCAGGGGAGGAGAGTCTCAGTTCACTGCGCCGGCTTTGTTAGTGCAGACGTCACTTTGCCTTGTTTGTGTCTTGTATGACTCAAGCGCACCTCTGAGAAATTGGATTTTTCTAAATCCTGACTGGCCGTCCGCCACTTTAGTTTGGATTCCTGACAGTCTACTGTACTGGCCGTCCGCCACTTTAGTTTGGATTCCTGACAGTCTACTGTACTGGCCGTCCGCCACTTTAGTCTGGATTCCTGACAGTCTACTGTACTGGCCGTCCGCCACTTTAGTTTGGATTCCTGACAGTCTACTGTACTGGCCGTCCGCCACTTTAGTTTGGATTCCTGACAGTCTACTGTACTAGCCGTCCGCCACTTTAGTCTGGATTCCTGACAGTCTACTGTACTGGCCGTCCGCCACTTTAGTTTGGATTCCTGACAGTCTACTGTACTGGCCGTCCGCCACTTTAGTTTGGATTCCTGACAGTCTACTGTACTGGCCGTCCGCCACTTTAGTCTGGATTCCTGACAGTCTACTGTACTGGCCGTCCGCCACTTTAGTTTGGATTCCTGACAGTCTACTGTATTGGCCGTCCGCCACTTTAGTCTGGATTCCTGACAGTCTACTGTAATTATATATTTTAATCTTTAGCCTTATGGTAACAGTATAGTTTTTGAATTCAGTAAAGTACTGTAGCCTAATAGCTGAATATAAAATTACTCATAAATGATTGAATGTAGAACTGTATTTGGAAAAAGAATAAGTATATTTATTCCACTTCATGTAGGACAAACAAATCTTCTTGTTGATGACATTACGGTAATCGAGTCACTGTCGATTGCCCAGCCACTGAGAAATGAGAGCAACGGAGTCATGTGGCTGCAAAGAAACTAGGAGAGAAAAACAATACGAGAAGTCAAAATAAGTAAGTTGTTTTTGAGACTCCTCTCTGATTGGGCCTGAAGATGAATGATGTAAGTGGTTGAAATCGATAACCTTGTCTCATCTTTTGCGTTTATTTACCATCTTGCGTGTAAGTACAGTGAATAATTTGTTGAATAGTACAGTTATTCAGTTGTTTATTATTCAGTAGTTTTTGAATACTTTTAATCTTAAGGGACCGGGGAAAAAATTTAAATCATAAAAAAATCTGAATTAAAGAAGTTGCTCGATAAGGCTTAAAACCATCATGATTCCCACTTCCAGAGAAAATTTATCATTAAAAAGCAGTTTGATGAACAACATGCAGTTTTGGACAGGTGTTAAAAGTCATACGTAACTGCTAAGGGTGAGGCGAGAGGCGAACGTGACCTAGCAGGGGTTTGAGATGTGCCGAGCAGTTAGTTCCACAGAGCCGCGAAACTGCTTCCAAGTTCTAGCTACAGCTACATACGTAAGGGGCGCTACAGCTGTTTTGGGAACGATCTGATGCAGCTGCTTTAGAACAAATCGTTGCAGCGCTAACAACAGCTGCAGCTGAATTCCTGTTCTCTTATAACGGTTGGAACTGTTTTCACTTACAAGGAACTAGATAGTTCCAGTTTCAGCTGCTGCGACACACATAAGCGGGGTACAGATCTGAAACTTGGCTTTGTGTTAACTGTGCAACACCTGTTTTCGGGCATTCCTAGTTTTGATAACTGTATTGTGGCCACTTTTTATCTAGACTAGATAAAAAGTTTGAACTATCTAAGTTCCACTGTATAAGTGCAAATATATATTGTAGTGTTGTCACAGTGGACCAACAGTGGTGGTTGTAGGTCTTACAGTACAACGCTGCCACTGACCTGCGCACGCTGAGACACCCTGTGCTGAGGGCAGCGCTCATGCTGGTGGGAGGGCCCAGTAGGTCGGGCTGAGCCTGGTTGGGCAGATAGCACCTGCAACACACCACAGCTAATCAATGATCCTGGCTAACAAATCAGTCGACGTTATTCAGTAACAAGGCATCTCACCTATTCTACACTCATCATTGATTCATATTCACCTTAAAATACAACTTAGTTGTGTCGGTGTCTTCTGCAGAGATTAAGTGAAAATGTTGGACAATTGAAAGCTGGAATTTCAATGTTATTGGATATTGTATAAAGACTCCTGTTGAAATCTTTGGTTTTATGGTGCTGAAGGCTTTAATACAAAGTATATGGGGAGAAGGTCAGTCAGTTTGTTTAGATGACTAATATTTCACCACTTTCCCCTACTGATAATCAGATTTGTATAACTCATTTGCCTCTTTTATACATTTTTAAGGTCCCTCCAGTTGTTATTTATAGCTCAATGTCCCTTTGATTTATTTTAGTACCCTATATAATCTTCACCCAAATCTTGTAATCTCTACTTTCAGGAAACCACACGTTAATAATCATAAACAACATGAGTATTTCTTTGACAGTTCCCTGGTTGATTATGAACAGCTGTTACAATTCTTTTGTTTTGATTTTAAACTCCATAAGCCCAATGTTAATTTTTTTAACTTTTCATTTTAGTTTTTTTACATTATTTGATTTTTCCTGGGAGGCCTGTCTAGAACTTATTTTTATCCCAGAAATTAGTTATTTTGAACATTTAAAGGAGATAGTTGGAGCCGTTTTTGAGATCAGTGTCGCAAGCAAGCATACAAGTAAACCTTACTCATATTAGACTATAGGATAGGATTAAAATAAGTCGGGATAGGTTAGCAGGCTTACGTTTAAGTACGGAGGAACGCAAAGGAGAAGATGCTTTGCCGATCATAAAGAGAGAGTCACTCTGTGACTGACAAAGTGTTCAGGGAACACGAAATGTCTACGTTTAAAAAATGCTGACAAAGGAAAAGCACTTGGCTTAGGAGTTTCCATAGAAAGGTGTTTCACACAACTAACTCACCTGAAGCAACTGGTTACCACTACAATGTTCACTGACCCTTGTCTGAAGGTTTACTCACCCTTGCTTGAAAGCTGCAGCCTCCACTGCCGCCCTCTCCTCCAGCTGTCTCAGAGCCTTGGTCTCACCCCCCTCCCACCGCACCATCCTCTCGCCCAGCCCTCCCTCCGGATGGACCCCCACCTCCTCCGGACTCGGGACTCCAGAATAAATCTGCAGGCAACACACATCTATAGAGTTCCTACTCCCTCGGTAAGCTGGAAAATGCTACAGGCCTTTACTACATCTTTCCAGGCCTGTGGTCTATCCTCATTTGCATGTACACATGTACACCGTGCAGTACGGAGTCCTTATAAGCCAATTATTTCAAGCGGCAGGCTGAAAGATACTATCCATGCTGAGAGTATTACCTTGTACGCCCACACAGGTCGAGGGGGCAGCTGACACAACCTGCATGACTACAAAAGTAATGAACACAGCTCAGGTACAGTAGCATGGCTTTCTACATTAGATCTGTTCTGCACAGTGAACGTGGAATTGAGTATAGATTCTGTTATTTTACAAACACTTGTTTTTGCCCTACACTATTACATTATTGTAAGAATTCACCCCCACCACCGTGTCAGTCTCGCCAGACAACCAACCTGAACACTTGTACAGTTGTGTTGTCTTGTTTGTGTTTGACTGTTGTGCTTCTTTAGTTTTATTTTTCCTGCTCTTGCAGTTCTCTGTTTTATCTTTTCTGTGATTTTTGCCCAGCTTTGCCTGGATTGTGTCACTAATTTGAAATGTTCTAGGTATTCTTTTCATCTGAAGACGGAATCAGATTCCAGATCCCGAAACGTCATGAAATTTTGTTAAGTGATGGAAAATGTCTGCAATAATTTCTTGAATAACATAAACTCATAATCACCAACAACGAATTTTAAACTAAGAACTAGGGAATCGATCCTATTACTATTCCAACAATTTCAACAGTCGAAAAGACTTTGTTTAGTAGAGGGTTTACCTTGATCCCGTCCACGGTGAAGGTGGCAGCACTGATCTGTCCGAAGGTGACGTCTGACCAGCTGATGTCTTCCACGGGTCGTGGCGGAGGACCAATGACACTCACAGTGTGCTGCGGACGACAAGAGACAACTGTCATGAGATATGTGGGAGGAAAAAGGGAGGGGACATATCACCTTCGTAACTGGAGCTGAGAGGGTTAGTATCCTAAACAAACTAATCTTTGGTAGTTATTGCATCGGTATGCAATAGAACCTTTCTATGACGAACCTAAATGGAGATAACCTGCGTTTTTCTAATCCCCTAGAATTTCTTATTACATTTAATATTAAAAATATCTTAACACTACAACTATAATTTTTTTAACCCTCGGCTATCGGAATGGATATTTGCTGCTGTTCCTCAGCGATCGCAAAGTCAGATTTTTTCCACAGCAGTTGTCCTTTGCGATCGGACAGCCAGCGGTGCTGGCCAACATGAAATCCAACAAACGCTCGGGCGTCCAGCAGGACTGGCCGACAACAATGTTTTCGTTGGGAATATTCCAACTGTGGTATGATGCCTGTAGAGAGCTGCAACCTAGTGAGGAATTGTTGAACTAAGTGATCAGCAGGCTTGCAACATTATATCGTAAGAATTGTGGTGGAAACAGCTAAAATAAACACCTGTTGTTCTGGCACATGTGCTGTCATAATCATCGTTGTTTTGGTTCAGTTTAATGTGATTTTAATTGTGTTTTGATGATTTTCTCGAGAGATTTGTGATTATTTGTCGTTTTAATTAAGTTTAAAGTTGTAATGTACATTTGAGGTGATTATAAGAACAAGTGTACATTTACGTATAGGCCTAAACTTATATTAAAATTAGGCCTACAGCAAAACTGTTTTTATAATTCTATATCTTACTTGTTTTTTAGATGAAATAAAACAGATGTCAGTATAACATTAAAATTGTTGTATTACAATTTAAATCCCCTATGCTAACATTGCAGGTTTTCAGTGAAGACAATTCCGAGCTGCCGGGAGTGAGCCGCCATGATGAATGCCGAGGTGACGCGGAGTGAGACGTGGCCGTCCGACCACCGGAACCAAGTTATATGGAAAGAATTCCGACTGGCTGCCGACTGCGTTGTGGCTACTAATGCTGGCCTTCCGATCGCACAGGGTTAACTTAATAATATATAATGCGGGTTTTATCCAATTTTGATCCCACCTACAAACTGTTGCACATTGTATTACTTAATGGAGTTGTTACTGTTGTTGACACATCATTGAATTATGCACATTTTGTAAAAGACCCATGCCAATGCTTGTAAAGATTTTAAGGCGAAAAAGGAATTATTGATTGGTTGAAAGAGAGCAAGTAGTGGAGGAAGGAGGGGGAATGGGGCAGATAGTGAGTGGTTAGATTTTATTTGATTCATTGGTTTCAAGTTACATAAATAGGGCTATAAAGCCCTCTCTTACTCTATGTAACTATTGTACATATATTAAATAATAACTGCAATTAAATAAAATATAAAATAACAATAAAATTAATTAATACAACAATTTTTAAAAATTATAATTAAAAAATTAATTGTTAAATGTTATTTCTTAACAAATTTCAAATAATGTTTCACTTTACCATACGTCTTTTACTAATTTACAAAAACTTATTCATAAAAACAAATTATTCTGGGTTCTGGGAGGACGTTCCATTCCCTAAAACAAGTGACACAGAAAGATTTATTGAACTGAACATCACTGTTCTGTGGACTGGAATAGAGAGTTTAGAAGCACCTTCTCTGGTTCCTTGACGGCTTATATCATTTAAGGTGGGGGAGAGGAAAAAAGAGCAGGGACAGAGGAAGAGAGACAGGATATCGGGCAGATAGTGGATGGGGGGAAGAGACAGATGGCTGAAGGGAGATAGGATAATTGGCAGACAGTGGATGGGGTAGAAGAGAGTAGGAGGGCAGGTAGTGGATGGGGGAGGAAAGAGACAGATAGTTGAAGTAAGAGAGGATAATGGGCAGACAGTGGATGGGGGAGAGAAGAATGGAGCACAAGGTGGAAGGGAGAGGGGAAAGTAGGAGGGCAGATAGTGGATGGTTGAAAGAAAAAAGGAAATATTGTAGAAGGGAGAGAGGATAATGGGCAGGGGGTAGGGGAGTGTATAGGGGAGAGAAAAGAAGAGAGAAATAGTGATTGAGAGACAAAAGTGGAAGGCAGATAGTAAAAGAAATAGATACTGAAAATAAGAGGTTATTTTTAGCTTTATCAATAAGGGAGGGAGGCAGAGAACTCTATGCTACGAGACTCACGAGAAACATCTGGTAGGTGAGGGGCGGGACGCCTCCGTTGGTCTCCACCACGGTCCGTGGGTCCCACAGGGTGTGCGAGCCGCGCTCCACGGTGGCGACGCCCTCGCGGAGGCAGAACTGTCGGACGGCCGCATCCCGCCGGTGCCAGATGGGCTCATAGTCCTGCAAACACGACAGAGTTGAAACAACGTCACTGATGCTGCGGGCTTACTGCCAGTCTTGAACTTCTAGGGGGTTACTTCCCGAAGATGCTGAGCTGCGAATAGTCAAAGAAGACAGTAGACAATATTATTTTCACACTGTGCCGAAAATAGTATTTTTCAATATCAGCTGTGAATACCGAAAGTGCTATTTTCCACCCTAGTGTTGTAAAATCAGCTGGTGATTTTCACCGCACTGTTATTAGTTATGACACGAGTAGCACTAGTAGCTTGCTGCATTTTCCAATAGAGTGATGTATTTGAAATCAACCGTTCTTATATTATAAAACTACTAGATTAAACTAACAATGTAAACACTATTGTTGTCTTTATGTTGCGAGAAGTATTAGTCAGCAAACCCGATAAAAATATCTGAAAAAGATGTTTCATGTTATTATTTACAATGTGATGAAAAATATGATTCATAACTTGTACCTACAGTTTTTTTAAGTACTTGATCAAATTTCCGTGCACAGCTATCGCCTCACAGGAAACTAACTATTGCGTACTGTAAAAGACAACTTTCGGCACTAGTGATGAAATATATTACTATGCGCATGACCAGAAACAGAACAAGATCAGTGGTTGCGTATGAATACAGTATTAGGAATTACAATTTGTTCTTAAGTCTAGTTTGTGAGTTGGTCAGTCCATTGGTAGTACTCAGCCAGCGAGTAGAAAGGATGCACATGTATGTGTGAGTGAGCACGTGTCGGCGCAAGCAGATTGAAGGTTTCAGATTACTAGTGTTTTAAGTTCAGCAGTATGCTCAGAACTGTTCCTATGTGAGTATTTCTACAATTAATGTCTAACTGACTGAACTTTAGGAGAAAAAAACAACAACCTAGACCGGGTTTTACAACCATTTTGCTAGGGGTGGGCGAGTAGCGTTCTTTTAAATCGAGTCGAGTCGAGTATTAAACCAAACTACTCGAGTATCGGGTCGAGTAGTTCTTTGAAAAATAAAAAAAACTCATTTGAATTTTATTGAAAACAAAGTTTTTTACATATTAAACTTTAATTATAAACATAACATTTTATTGAATTATTAATGTTATTATTTATTTTATTTTAACCTTTATTTTACCATGAACGAGTAATGATTTAAATCAAAGAAAACATATACAGGGTGAGTCAGACCACCCATCCAGCATGTAAAACGAGAAAACGGTTTGGTCTAAAGTCATCAATCAAGATTCTTCCCCACTACAACGCATAGGGGCAATCCATTAAAAATATTTTAATCAAAATCTATGTACAGGATGTTCCAAAACTGAAGGTCACGGGTTAGAATATCAACATTTTCTTATGTAAACGTAGGGCAAATTATACATCATTTCTAAGGTCTTGTTAAAAGAAACATTATTTTTATCTGTTTCAAAATGGCGGCCATTTTTGCCTAAAAGATTGACATTTAGGGAATACCCTGCATTTTCTGAACCATCCTTCGTATTTTTTTCCTAATGCAAATTTCTTACTTGTCCCCACTCCGCAGGGTCCGAGTAGTGGCGCACTCACCCGGGGATGGGATGGCACCATTGCACTGCGCCAGGTGTCTAGCCAATGGGGCGTCAAATAAAAACATCTAATGATTTTTTGTCTGTTTCATGTACCGCCTCCGTCGATGATGGAGTTCCGTGCTGACCACGAGCCAAATGGAAGAAGGAACATTGGTTAAAAACAAATCGGGAGACCCCCTGGTTTCTTACAACGCTAAGTATAATTAGGTTAAGAAAGGGAAACGGAGGAGGGATCAATCTTGTAACCCAGGTGAGAGCCCCAAAAGCTCCTCCATTCCAGGAGTGTGTGGACGGTGCGGAGCTAGCTCAGATGGAATGCAATAAGGCCAATGGTTTTTTATTTCAGTTGTAACCCCCCTTCCTATCCCCAAGGTGTTTGAAGCTTCTAGGTTTCAACCAGCAAAGCACCTCCCTTTCCCATGATACAGTAGCTGGGTTCACCCAGGGGTCTGTATCAATATCAATGCAAATTTCTTACTCGTGATAACTCAGCTTTACTCTGGTATGATACATGATAGATTTTATTGAAAAATATAAATTTCCATGAAGTATGTTTCTTGAAATGCTTATATAAGTTATGCCCAAAATTCAAAAGTCAAATAGTATTGTAGTATGACATAAATCATACCATTGAAAAGGTCTTATAAAACCTAGCAACTTTCAAATTTACACCAACCTTGTATCTCTTTTCATTTTTGTGAATTGTACCGTAATTGATATTGGCACATTGACATAGTTCTTATAAAATATACGTTTAATTTAATTTTTTCCAATATTTTAAAAGCTCAAGAAAACTCGGTAAGCCAAAGGATGACTCAGTATACCAGTATATACAGGATAGTAAATGATAGGATTAGTCATGTTTAAATCTTGCTGAAACTAGAATAAGACAGGATTAAATTATAAGAGAGCAAGAGGGGGTAACCCGACCAGGACGGGACTCCTCATTCAGAAGGCGGCGTGGCTGAGAGTCTGGTCGGCGGTCTTCGTCGTCAGCTGAATCACTGGTTTTCTCCATTTTCACCCTTTTTGAAGGTATTCTCAACACTTGGTATTTATTATAGTAGCAGGAGTATATAAATTATGTATTGTATTTTCAGGTGATTTTAATGGATAATTTTGTACATTTTAGATTTCTGTAATAATAATTTTGAGTCTGGCTACCGAGTATTTTAAACAAAATAAAGTAAAAGTTAAATTGGGGGATAAACGTTGTAAATAACAAACTTTGAGTAATTAAATTAAATCTTTTTGAAGCGATTTCTACAGCGCGGATTGCGCTTGTTTTTTTTTCTTCAGGGTTCAAGAGTATGGGGAACGAACATCAGAATAATTGTCCTATCTATTTCCTTCCAAAATCCTAACAAAAATAATATTGTAAAAGTTAAAGAACTAGCATTTTATGATTTTATAAGTAAAGGTATTTATTGATTTAAGTTAATATTATGTGAAAGTCAATTGAGAGTAAGTTTTGTTTTTGTTAACATCAATTATTTTACATAAATAAAAAAAAGGCATTTTGTAACAGCATATTGTATATTGATTTTAATTTTAAAAACCTCACGAATTGTCTCTACCTGCCAGTGTTCTAAATTATATTTAAGATGTGAAGGTAATAAAAAGCACTGGAGTACTGAAAATTGGTTTCAGAGAATTTATGTGATAGTTGTCGAAATGTAGAGGGCGATTACCATAAATTAAGGTAGGGTACAGAATAAGCCAAAACATTATTTTCCCATATGAAATGCATGTTAATTGGCATAATCCATGCATGTATTCTGTGGCAACATTAAAGATTAACATGCATTTCAAATAGGAAAATAATGTTTTTCCTTTTGGTAAACCTGCTTTAGAAAGTTAAGTAAACCTGCTTTATTTCGAGTCAAACTTCAATCCTAGAGGCAATACGAATCGATTAATTTACTTTAATGTATCACACCGGTGAGTATTCATTCTTATTTGAAGTTTTGATATGTTAGTGTAAAAGGCAGTTTGGAAACTAATATAAAATATATATTTGATTTTCAGGGTTTTCTCAGCGCCGTGCCGGGCGTTTGGTTTTGTTCAAAATAACTTGACTGCGATATTCTGATATAGAAATGCTATCGTTGCACGAAGCGCTTCAGTTCAGGTGACCTCGACTACTCGTGCACGAGGTCGTTTGTTGATAAGTGTGAAAAATTCCAGGATCAACCAATAGATTACTGGGCTAGGGAAGACGCGAGAAAGCAAGGGAGGTCATTTAGCTAGGTTAGTCTAGTCCCAGCCGATGGACGCCTGCTGTCGACAGCTGATACATTAAACTGAGATCTTCAGAAATATGTGTTTTATTTATACCTGTTTACTTTTAATGGAGGTATTTCCGTTGTAACGAGGTAAATTATAAGGGAGGATCTATTTTTATTCTAAAATAACGTGATATTTCAGCCAAATTGGCATGTTTATTCATTCATTCGTCATTCGAATTTATTTGCCGGACATTCAAGTAGTCACAGCGGACGACGAGGAATATGAAACAAAGGCAGGGTTCCTGAGTGTGCATGCACGAGGTGGCCCCTTCGTCGTCTGTGTTTCGGTGCCTCACCGCCAGAGCGCTGGTATTGAGTAGCCCACCGGCTGCCAAGGCTCTGGTCAGTGGTCAGTCGTCTATCAGCCGTCCAGTGGACACTACGTCTCGTTTCGTGGTGTCTGCCCGAAACCCGAAATACGAGTTTACAGTAAGTCGAACTGTGAATATTCCTATACATGATAGGATTATACGGTTGTCGCTTATTAAATCTGTTAGTAATGTAGAATTTATTCTGGTGAGTTGAACCCATAATTTAATTATCAGGTGTATTTTAATTTCTCGTCGCATTTACATGTACTCTTACCCGATAAGTCCTGTCATTATTAATCCTGTATGTTTAAAATCACCACAGGTACTCCAAAACTATAATTTATTTTCCTTATTTCTATAAATTGGGTGAATTTGGAATAATCAAATTTTTTTTCAACAGTTAAATAACATGGAATAAATTTCTTTTCCCCCTTTACAGACCATATAATACAGGTTATTCAAGTTCTCTCCTACGGTTAGCTTAGTTATTATCCAACTTTTTTATTAGCATATTGTGTGTTGTTATTACTTATGGGTGTAATAAAAGATGTCTTACAACACTTAAGATATATTTACACTTATACTGATTCACATACAGACGGTAAACATCCTAAAAGATGGTACTAGGCTATCGATTTCGACCAGTCACAACAGTCATCATCAGGCCAATAAGAGAACTGACAGAATCAAAATGGCGTTCTCAAAATCAAAATAGTTATTATCATCACTATCATTATTGTTGCGGATTAGGAAACCCCAGCATAGCTGCTAGTCACATCTTCCACAAGCGGGAATATTGCACAGTTTACCGGAAAGATAGGATATAGCAGGAAAGGAAAGGATGGGATGGACGGCAGCCAAATCGACCCTTCAGAGGGCCAACTCCCGTGCCCCTGTGACAGCTGGGATGAGGCTCTCAAACAGGGGACCCGCATTCTGCCCTCCAACTGGTCAACTCAACTGACAGGGTATCCATGTTCAAAAGCCAGGGACCATCCATTCTCAGGTTGGCAGGAGGGACCAAACCCGGAGACTCTGTCCCTAGCCGCTGCAAATGGAGGGACCAAAGGTGAAAGGGAAGTTTGTCATAATGGACAGCCAAAAGACTTACCATAAGTAATGACAACTTCATTTGCTGTACCCTATGCCAGCCTCAAAACTGGTATAGACCAGTTTGAAGGTAGCCCTGGGACGCTTAGATATTATTAAAGAGATGATTTAGTTCCCATATTTATTACTTATCTTCCTTATTTCGAAAGTGACATTTTATTTTAATTAAAAAAAGGAAGGAAGAATGTTATGCCCCAATAACATATTACTAGACGTTGATTATTTATTTTAGTGTTGGAGACTTTCCACACAACTATCTGTGTTGAGTTATTATATTTAATCACCTCATCAATGGGTGTAGACTTACCACCCCTACAGCTTTTCCTCGGTAATCAAAACATTTCAGCAGTCGGGAAACCGGGATAAATCCGCCGAGGGCCCAAGATCCATTCAATTCAAAGGTAATTAAATGCCACTATTATTAATTTTATAATATAGTTGTTCTTTCTGTAGTTTATTTTTATTTTACTGTAATCCTTTGGAGTTAAACAGATGACAAAATCTATCGGGGCTCTTTGAATTCTCATATACAAAGTCTAACAAATACAATTATTCTTAAACATTTGCTTTCAATTTAATTCATAGATTTATTCGTTGCCACCTTACAAGAACCCTGGGAAATCTCGCGGTAGCTGAGCCTTTGGAAATCTTAATTTCACACTATTCTTTTCTTTTAAATTAATACTAGTGGCTTGAAGGGGCTATTGCCCCTAACCTTGCTCCAATACTCTGCTTTAAATGGTTTTTTTTATTTACTCTTTACATGTTGAGGATTGCCAGTTAATCACATGTTTTAATTTAAAAAGACAGACATTTTTAAATCCCCATGTTTTTTTATGGGGGATGCTTTATGTTATTTCTTGTTTGCTGGTAACTTTTTAGAAATGCTGCTATTTTTCCCGAGACGCTGGATTCAAGATCTTTTAATTTGAGCCGTCTCCCATCATCCTGCGATTTGCCAAACCCACAATTTTGGCTTATAAATTTTGCTTACAGAATTATATAGCCTATAAAGATATATATACATACATTTAAAATAAAAGCTTCTTTGGCATCTGGGGACTTAAAAAAAAAGTTATTATGGTCTTGAGACATATATATATGCGCTGGAAATTCGCTCAGTATGCAGGTTTGCCGCGACAGGGGTATTTTCTATTTACATAGATACAGACTGTGAAGCGAGCTCTAACCACTACGTTACTCAGCATGTTGTAGCTTATGTAAGCAAGTTGCCGTCGTCTCCATGCCGTAATAAGATTAACCTCAGAAGCCATACAATACCCGTGACTGCCTTTCTACTTTCAGTTGTGTTGTATTTGGTCTATACAAAGATGGTATGAGTCGACTCCTATTGTCTGTTGACATACTGAGGAACTCGACTAGAAATAAGACCTTTCTAGAATCGTGTAGAACAGCACACAATAGATGGCATTACTAATGAGAAACAAACTTTGTTTCATACTACAATAAAATCGCAGCTAGGGCTACCTCGAGTTTATCTGATGTTATTCAAACTTTGTTTGAAATTTTATTTTCAGTTTGGATGTAAATAGATTAGCGTTCAAGTTTGTTGAATTTAAACTGACACATATTATTTTTGGAAATGTGTAATAAATTTAATTTAATAAGGCTACTGCATGTGTCATGCTTCAGTTTAAAACTTCATTGGGAGGAATAAAATTTAATTCCACTTTATGGAAAACAAATGAGTTCAATAAGCATGGCTAGAGTGGTCTGCCGTGATAAATAATAACACAGAGTATTCTGATATTCGAGCAATAGTTATACTCTGTGAAACAAGAGGAGAACAACCTACTTGAGCACAAAAAGTGAAGGACAGTTTTAATAAGTAAATTATAACTAGGCCATATATGTTTCTAGAGTTAAGTAGTATTCATGAACACAGGGATTCAGCTGGGAAAAATATTCTTTAAGCTAAAATGCTACAAGCTCTTAGAGACTTGTAGCAAAAATATTTTCCTTTTCGCGTGTCATTATACTATTTTTCGGTCTTAAGTTGTTTTTTGCTTGCATTTGTTTTTAAGGTTTAACATTTAAATAATATATAATTCAGCAGAGTCTACTTTTCTTGGTAACTTATCCATTTTAACCATTAAAGTCTGTAATGGAAATATACTAAACATTCTAATAGAATAGGCCTAATATGAAACCAGAACAACTAAAACTCACACACCCCAAACATTACACACTCTGAAACATAACCTCAAAGCATATCGCGATCGCATTTGCGCATCGCCGATTTCGAGTTGTCTGTTTTTGCTAAGGTACCTCTACACTTTCGCCCGATCGTTGCGATATCGAGCGACTCGTGCTTGTGTAACCCCACATTCTGCAGCGAGTCGGGACCGCGAGCGGCACTAAGTATGGAGGACCTGCCGCTCGTCTCCTTTGACTCGGTCACAAAAACCGACAAGAATCGGTGGCGAAACTAGCCCTCGACATTCTCGCATTCGCCGATTCGCTCGGCTAGACTCGGCTACTACAGAGTGCGCGCCAAACCGAGTCACAGTGCATGACGTCTGCTAGGGGATTAGCTACTGTCATATCAGTAAATCACCCGTTCCGTTTACATGGTACGCAGTTGAAATCGACAGCAACTGTTTACGTAATGTAGGCTTGTCTCCTCTACCACTCGCTCAGAGGCGATTGGTAAAGTGACACAGTGCAACCAACGCAACGTTAAGCCTCTACAACATCCCAACTACTCTTCTAATCTTTTTGGTTGTGGATCGTGATTATGGACTTTTAATAAAATTTGTATTGTTAAAACCAGATTTTCTGCAATAAAATTTAAAAAATGTCTTATACTTTTCTTTAGCAAAAAAGCGATAGCCTGTCCAAATACTGTCACATTTTCGTGGTGTATGTCACATTTTGCAACAAATGCGATCGCAGCTTAAACCCTGCATGAACAGCACAATTTGACTTGAAACACCCTTGCACATTGAACACCTGTTTTGAGTTAGTGGACCTAGTCGCTGCAAGTTGATGCCTCCAGTAGGTTGACGAAAAAATAAGGAAGAAACAGCCATTAACCCATTGGCGTAGACATACAAGCTGGTCTCGTTCCTTACTTTTAATTTTTTAAACCTATGAATTGGAAGAGAAATTTGTGTTTTTAAATGGATTAATGGTTTATTTTCATTAAAATACTGTTTTCATTCAGTTTTTAGAGTCGCATTGGCACACACACAGTAGACATAAGTAAAAAGTAGCAAAATCAGTGTTGACCATGTGCAACTCACATTGAATTAATCGATCCCATCAACTTCCAATCAAGCCTGCCACCGCTTGTTTTACTTGGGCCCTCCCACCAACGTTGGCACAGACCGGTTAACTCATTGTGAGTTGCACGACCGGTCAGTTTTGGTCGTGTGCGGGAATCGAACCCACGAACATCGTATCCACACCTGGCCAAGGTGTTTCCACGACGTAGCCAACTCAGCTAACACGACCAAGGGCCTAGTGGCGATAATAAGGTTTTTCAGTAAGTCCGCGCCCCTAGCGGATAGAACCGTAGTCGCCCGCGGTCATTAGTTACATATTTTGCTACTAGAGTGCAGCACCAATCAAGTCCCGTTATAGGCTACTGCAAATAGAATAAAATTACTACTTCAATGGGTTAAATTGGCACTGGATTGGTTTTGAATTGTTAACCATCCACATTTAGCAGTAAATGTAATCTTAAATAGGTAGGTTAATTATTGGTTTTGATAAATAACTAAGGGAGATATGGTTTACTGACAAAAAAACATACTTGATAAATAAATATTAGGCCTAAAGATAATTCTCATAAACTTCATAGCCTTTAGCTCTTGCAACGCTCTGAATATAAGCAGTAAGTAGCCTACAAAATAATTAAGTAACAATTTTTTTCGTTTAAAGTATTATTACTAGAGAAATCGTCATATCGTATTATTACTAGAGTATTAAAACTATATTTACTGATCATCGTAAAGATATTTTAAACTCTTTTACTAAGTTAAAAGTTTACAACCATATAATATAGACCTAACCTCAAAAATCTGAGGTTTCCAATGTCCAAACCTACTTCAATCTCCCCCTTGCCGTCACCAGTGAAACACCCTCCTTACTATAAGATTCATTAGCCTATCATAAACCTAACCTAACCTCATCAAAGCTCAGCCTGTCGAGTCCCACGGTGTCTCGTATTCTCCGTAGAACTTCTACAGGTTCCCCTTGGAAGACGTGGAGGCGGCCTCCGCGGGACGAGAACGGCGAGTTCAGATCCGCCAGACACTCCAGCAGGAAGCGCATCCGGTTGTACGACACTCTGGAGGCTCCTGCGAAATAATAACAGGCTACGTATTGATACCAACGTTAGGTAGTTGTCGTTTCATAAGTCACAAACAAAGATAGGTAGGCCCTAGCTATATTTTAGTAACCAAACAAATAGGGTCCTACTTATATAGGTCTACGTACATAGATACCGGTTTGATTTTGTCTTCAGTTTCAACACATTTGTACCTACCAAATTCCATCAGTCCTTTTTTATAAAAGTAATCATGCCTACGGACACAAATATAGCCTACACAGTGTTGGAAAAACAAGTGAACCGATATTTTATATCAGCATGGCAGTTAGGCCTACATCATTTCAATAAAAATATTATATACATAAAAGGTTTTAAAATACTCCATCTGTCATTTAGAAACATTTTTTTAATATTTAAATAGTTTATTTCTCAAGAAAAGTTAGAAAATGTAGTACGCATATTACTTTTTACTTGATCAAGATCTAGTTACAGTACCGGTATTTATAATCTGCTGATTAACCCCATTACAAAATAGCAACCTTTTAAAATGTTCAGGCTAGATAAAAATAACCCTCTCTCTCTCTCTGTCTCTCTCGCGGTAGCTGAGAGGTAGAGCACTGGCCTCGCAAAACAGCTGTGGACAATCGTAGGTTCAATCCGGGCCAACTGCACTGATATCTTTTTACGAGCATTCACCACTGGCTTCCCCATGTGACTATTTACCGTTACGGTACCATGTTATCTTTAGATTGCCGCACAAGAATACTGGCCTATGTCGACAGGCAGTAGAGGTTTTTTCTAGGAAAGAATGAATAAAATACTAACTCAAAATCATCAGGCCTAATGCTATTTATAAAAAAATTCAATGATGTAACAAACATGGTAGTAAAATATTAAACCATTGGTTAAGATTATTTTCAACACGCGGTTTAATAGGCCTACCCTATATGTTGACTCAATAACCACATTTTTCCAATCTCTTTTTAATGGCAATTTGCTCAACAACTCGACGTAGGTAGGCCTACCTGACAATCCAGTTGCCCCGTCGAAGATGAATATCGGTACAAACACATCGCAGCTCTGCAGTAGTGCCAACAGTGCCGGGTTGTCGTGAAGCCGCAGTCCGTGACGGAACCAGTGGACTCCGACTGTGGGCCGCGGAGAGTCACCCATCTCGGCTATTGTAATCGACTGTTAACCTGAAATGTGAAAACCGGTGAGCACTTTTGTTAGTTTGAATGTACGCTATCTCTACAGGAATCTGCCTAAATGTTTTTAATATGATCCTTTCATTGTATTATGGCAATATGTTTTTGTAAGGGATTACAATACGGAAATATTTGTTTGAAGTTAACTTGTGTGCAAGTTATATTAAGAGAGTAGAGTACCGTACGGTAGGTCTTATCACATGAGAGAAATCTGTTACTGTGTGATGTGTAACAGAGCAATTTAGAACTGCAATTCTGGATAGGCCTAAAACACAACATAGCCTACTAAAATGTACGTTCATCTAAGTTTTTATGGCTGAATTTATGAGAGGAAACACCGTGTCAGTTAGGAAATAATCATCAGCTCCAAAGCAACGATCAATCAGCTGTTTATTAGCTGTCAGCGAGCGGAAAAGTAAACACAGCGACGCAAAAGACTTTTCACTAGCTAAACAGAAAACAGATGTTAGCACGATTGTAAAGAAACACGCTACGAACGTTGTAGGAAAAAATATAGTTGGCCATTTTTTACGATCTACAATTCAGTTTATTTAAAGGCCTAGTGGGATTGGTGAGGTAATTAATTGATTGAGAAGGTTTTTGAGGTAGGGCCTTCATAAAATATTTTCCAAAATTGGGAAAAGGGGTAGCCTAATTTAGTAGAAGAGAAGCAAAAGGAAATTATTCTCATTAATGGTAGCTAGAGGCTTTTTTAGACATTACCTATCACCTTTCCGCAAGTTACGCCTGGACTAAGTTAAACCTCAATTTCAGGACATTGGCTCAATTGAGCTGTATTTTCTTAGGCCTAGTAGGCCTCACAGGCAAAATTTAAGGTTAGGGTAAACATTTCCCTATAAACCGGAAAAGTCATAGGTTATTTTAAGTTTTACCAAAATATGTATGCTTAGCCTAGGCCTACTGTAAGCGATACTACTGTAGGGTACAGTTTCATAAGGGGCCACCAACTAATCCGATGCGATATATCAATCTAGGACTGTAATTCATAAGTTTTTTTAAATACTGATAATTAAGCCTATAGCCTATACCTGTAAAGCTGCTTAAGTTTTATCCAAAAAGCACATATGATGTATTGTAGCCTCAGCTTAGTTATTTAAACAACTCAGATTTGTACACTGGTCGTTGTACTGGAGTTGTATCGGATGTGTAACACATCTGAAATAACCAGTTACAAGTTACAGGTTAGGTTAAAGCCTACATCCAGTAAGGCATGGTTAAAAATAACCTTGGTAACCCATGAATTAATTATCAAATGTCAATTACTATTAAATACCAACGTTAAACACTATTCTAGTTAACAAAAACGGGAAACTTACAAAGCTTAGTTAACGGGAACATAATAACATAAACAAAACAAAGACAAGACTTTTGACGTTAGGTGAAAATAAATGGCAGAGGCTACGTACACGTCCGACGTGAGCTGCTACTGTTCACGTCCGTTCCAAATTATGCAACGTACGTTACTTATCCTGTAAAACAAATTTAAATTTAAAACAAATTGAGAGCCAGAAAACCTCCTAACCTAACCTAACGTAACCTAACCTAAAATAACGTAACGTAAACTAACCTAACCTAACCTACGCGGTAGCGAAGTGAATTTGCCCTTACATTGGGCGTGTACGTAGTCACTTCGAAAATAAATTGACTTTAGACGCAATGATACCACTCTACAGTAGAAAATATCCCACGCAATTCGTCAAACTCCCACCTTGTCCCTCCATCTGCTATGAAATATCCAAAATATCCCACATTTATAAATCAAAAATATCAGTTGTTCATGAACAAGTATATTATTGTTGAAAAGTCTTGTATTATTTTGCTTTATGTAGACATTAATATAAAAATTATTAGGTACAACAGATTATTTAAGTTATTGCTAATTTGTTAGTTTTAGAATTTATTTTTTAATATTTTGTAGAATTATAACATTGTTTAGCAAAACTGTTTACACAAATAATCCAAATAAACATTGTTTAAAGCAACTAGTCTCTTACAGCTCTTCAGTTCTTCGTAAACCCACCATATAAGACTCATAAGACCAAGGAGGTTTAATAAAAACTGCTTTTTCTAATGTTATGAGATCTCCCAAAGAATTATGATTTTTATCAAGGTTTGGTTTGATGGCTGGCAATCAAAATAAGCGTATAATTGGAAACATTGCAAATTTAATGGTGTTTATGTTTTATCACATTTATTAAGAATTTTTGAATACACCGAACAAAAATTATACATAGTTGATGTTAACATTAAATCAGTCTAAAATATCGCACATTATCCCACAATCCCATTTAATACCACGGGACAGTAAATAATACCTCAACGGGGGAAAAATACCTCAACGGGGAAAAAAGACCTCAACGGGGGAAAAATACCTCAACAGGGGGAAAATCCCTCACGCGGTAACACTGAGGCACCGCGCCGGCGCGCCGCCGCGCCGTGCTGGTGTGTGGTGGGGAGGGTGGGAGAGCGTGGTGACCTTGACAACGACCTTCCCCCCTGCCACCCTGGCGCCTGAGCTGGTGTTATCGTTATTTTATCGCTCATTCATTCTAATTTCCTGGAATACCTCCCTCTCCCCCCTGGCGCTTGGACCGGCTTTATCTCTATTTTATCGCTTCATTCATTCTTGTTTCCTGGTATTTAAATTTATCAGTTATTTGGAATGTAATTTATTTATCTTCGTTTAAATGCTTTCCTTTACTGCATCTATACTAATTTGTAAATCACACGCTTTGTAGTTGCAGTGGCGTAACTGTTTTTGTTGGGCCCTCCCGCAAAATTATTTGCAGGCCCCCCATTAATCATAACCGTACAGTTTCACCCTATCCCTATCCATTATTCTAGATTCTGGGTTAAGGTTGCTTGACCCAGACGTTTCCTAACATCCAAATCCATAACTTCAGTCAGTTCTTGTCTGGTTTTAGTGATTTAATAACGCTTAAAAGGTTCTCATTAATAATAAGAACCTGTTGTTGGTTTAAGGCTTGCTATAATGTTTTTAATAATTTCATCACGTCAATGTAGCATAAAATACCAAAAAATTAAGCCGACCAATGTCGCGTCAAAACGTAAAGCCAGACGTGCAGAACCCTGGTCAGCAATTCGTTCTGTTCCTGTAAAAATGTGGAAAAGGTATTTGGAGTGGGTTTATATTCAGTTTTGAGTGAAATTACTGCTGTTTCGTTTACGGTTGTTTTGAAAATGATCTTATCATAAGCCCCCGATCTATCATTTATCACTATTCTAATGCTGATTCACCTTAAAAAAACACAGTTCAAAAACTTTACTGACACTACTAACAACAGTTTTAAAATTGTTATGTAAAATGATAAAATATTTGTTAAAATAGCTCACTTTAAAGTTTACGTTTATAGTAATTAGAATTGAGAACAATTAAAATAATAAACCTTATTTCAGTTTTAAAGTGTGTAATTTATTAATTTACATCATTACCATTTATTTATTTATTTAATTACGAAGAATGAAAGATCTATTACTAGGCTAAAAATAAATAAATTGTTAAAGTTCGACTATCAACATTATTGCTATTTTATAGGTTTTGAAAATGAAAAATTTTAGTTTTAAAATGCTAGTTCAAAAAAGGTGTTGAAACTTCAAATCTGAATTGCATCCAGCTAATATTGAAAGGGCCCAAACATTTACTTAGTAAAAGATGATGTTTGTCTACTTTTCAGTGTTCATTGCTATTAAGCTATAAAGGTCAAATCTAATGAATCTATCTATGAGACCTGTTTCTAAGAAGTATGATTTTTATCAAGGTAAGATTTTTTAAATGGTTGATAATCAAAATAAGTGTATAATTTGAAACATTCGAAATTCAACCGTGTTTTTGTTTGATAACATTTATTAAGAATATTAGTATCGAATAAAAACTGTGCATAATTAATACTATGCAAAAACTAGGCTAGTCTAAAATATCCCACACTATCCTACAATCCCGTTTTATCTCACAGAACGTTAAAATATCCCTCAAATTGGAAAAAATACCTCAGTGGAAACACTGGTCTCGCGTTTGGCGTTTCGTTTGACGTTTTCTTTTGATTTTTGAGTTGGACAAGCTGACTGAACGGCAGTGTTGCCACCACAACAATGGGATTTTACCCTAGAATTAGAGATTTTCTATCCTAGATTCCCCCAAATAAATAATTACTGCCCTAAAATCATCCAGGAACTTACCACTTATAAAGTAACTGATATTAAAACATTATGAATGACTTAGTGATCACTGTATCATGAATTCACCAACAAACTAAGAGAACTTGCCATCCCTTGAAATACCTGACCGGGTATCCACGAGCCTGACCCCGACCCGGATTGTATGCGGCCGTTATGACCCAAGATTCGTAGAGCTTTCAGCCCAGTTGTGCTGAGTCGATCTATTTAAGGTTTTCTAATCAGCCAGAAGAGACCTCGTAAAAACAGCTGGACGGTCACGTGATCACCAATCCAATCTGCAGTGTTGCTGGAAACACGATATTTATCGTACGAGTTCCATATTTTCCTCATCAGTGTAATTAGGATTAACATTGTTTACCTGCTTACATTCTTTGATAAGCTGTTATTTTATGAAACTAATATATTGTTTTGATATATTTGTATTATTAGATTAATCGATTAAGGGTTTAAATTATCTTTCTGCATGTCTAGTGACAATTTAAAAATAGCTGTACCTTTATTATACTCTTAAGGTTGGCAACACTTTATGGTATGTTGTTGAATTATGAATCAGCTGGACGCCCTCGTAAGACATCTTTGCTGCGAACATTACTCTTATGTAAATAAGCACACCTGGTCTGAAAGCTCTACGAACCTTGGGTCGACCGTTATGTTGTTTTTGTCGCCATTTACGGCCAGTTTACGCGGTTCTAATGTAAAGTACGGCCGTCATTAACTGACGTGAAGTGAGTTCATTGTATTGGCCGACTTTATACCATTTTATTTTCTACCAGAGTAACTTTAGAATTTACTGTGTTCGCCTTGTAAAAATATACATTTTCTGCGGAGCGACATAATGTAATGTTGTAACAACCAACATTCTGAAACAGATGCGAGTTGGTTAGTGGAGTCCCTTTGTTAGTCTAACGATTAGCGTCTTCTATTTCGGTGCCAGAGGTCGCGGGTTCGATAGTTCGATTCCCGGCGCGTCCACGTGACTGAAAGGTTTGGACCGTTGCCTCACCATCGCTGGTTAAAATACCACAGGATTATACAATATTAAAATGTTTATCGAAAAGCAACGATCGTTAAATCTCGTAAAGACTTGAATTTCTTAAACATGGCCAATGATTCTATACAGTGTTTCACTAGAATGAATAAAGCTAATATAATTAAGTATTGTTTGTGTTTTTCGTTTTTTTCCCTCGAAATAACTCTTAGTTACATAATAACTTTAAAGTTATCAAACAAACATCCTAGCATTATAACAGAGTTTGACCCGCATACAGGAATCGATTAGTTGATGTGGTATCCTATACTCTAATATGAGTAAGGTTTGCTTGCTTGCTTGCTTGCTTGCTTGCGACACGGATCTCAAACTCGGCTCCAACGATTTCCTTCAAATGTTCGAAATAACTAATTTCTGGTATAAAAATAAGTTCTAGACAAGCCTCATCCCCAGGAAAAATCAAATAATGTAAAAAAAATAAAATTAAAAGCTAAAAAAATTAACATTTGGCTTATGGAGTTTCAAATCAAAACAAAATAATTGTAACAGCTGTTCATAATCAACCAGGGAACTGTCAAAGGGACTCATGTTGTTTATGATTATTAACATGTGGTTTCCTGAGAGCAGAGATTAAAATATTTGAGTGAAGATTACATATATAAGGGTAGTAAAATAAATCAAAGGGACATTGACTTATAAATAACAACTGGAGTGACCTTAAGAATGCAGGAAAGAGGCAAATGAGCTATAAAAATATGGTAATCAGTTGGGGGAAGTGGTGAAAAATTACTCCCAGTTATCTAAACAAACTGACTGGCCTTCTCCGAGCAAAGCTCGGCCCCCCAGGGACTCTGTATATAAACAGTGCAGAATTATCTACAAACAAACAGAATGACTTGTTATCTGGAAGCTTTGTATTATTACTATTGCTAAAACTCCCCCTGCAAAGTGAACTTTGGATGTATTTCCAAAATAATATCCTCCCTAGGTACAAAATAATATTGGTTGGGGGGAGGGGGTGGAAACGTACTTTAAGCTAACTTTATAGAGCGAAAACGCTATTACCGTAGGCAGCATGGTCATACAAAGGCCTCTAACGCCAAAAAATACATTATTACAGATTTTGGTACATTCGAGATTTGTATCTCTTACAAACCAGTAAATATCACCCAGCACACAATGGTATGGGCAGTTTTAAAAAGCTTTATTATAATTTAATATTTGTTTATAACCCACGACAAACGAGTTCAAAGACAAATATAATTCAGTAATTTCACCATTTTAATCATATAATTAAAATAATATTTAATGGATTGTTTAAAAACCCTTTATACTTGTATTAATAATGCAATCAGCCAAAAAAATCGTTACCTTTGGTTTTTTAAATAATTGGTTTGGATTCTCAAATTTTTGTTTAACATAATGCTTTTCTCAGCGTTATTTTTATAGAAAACATGAATTTAATAACTAGCTTAAACAAGCCTTTTGATGGAACTGTGCTTTATTGGTCTGTGATTATCAACTTATCCTCTATGACATCATTCGTGAACAATTAATTACAACTGTATATCTCGCTTATTTATCAGTAATAAATAATAATTTTACAAACTTTGAATGCCTAACCAGTTTTCACTGGCTGTAATATTGTGTAGTTTTATTATAGAAAGTGTTATTTTATATAAAAACACATTTTTGTACAGACTTCTGTAAAAAATTTAACAATAATAGTATGAAGTACAATTTCTCAAACAATTTCGTCCCTTTCCTGATCGTATTAAATTCTTGAAGTACACAGGTTTGAGGCGAAGGGCAGTTTATTCTACACTAACCGTAAAGTATTATCATATAGTAACAAACTGCGATTATAGTCAAGGGTAACATTTTGTGAAGAAGAAGTACAAACAAAACTGTTTCAAAGCCAACGCGTGAAGGACTGTATAAATAATATTATCAAATATTCAAATGTTAAAAATTCGAAAAAAATGAAAAACAAATTCAACCGAAGCAGCGAGCTACTGAAATTGCATCTCACATATGGGAGAGTTTCATCTCAGGCCGGCCATTTTGAGGTGAGTTTGTTCGGTTTCTCACTTCACTTAGGCGAATGCCGGAATGGTTCCCTTGCCAGAACCTGTACCTCGCCAGATGGGGAGACAGGACTCAGGCCTACCTTACCTGGTTGAATGACTTCCCCGTAAAACATGTTCATTGTCCATTCAGATTTATTGCAAAATCATTTTCATATGGAATAAATAATGTTATTACTATCCCACAACTTAAATATAAAACTCACCACTGCTTCCAGCGTGCAAGTCCTACAGACAACTTTGCTTGACGGCTCGGGGTATGGACTCTGAAACGTCTGATTACAAATGCATACAATGCGGTCTCTTGTTCCATAAACAACGAGCGATACTTCGCATCGCATCGGAATATCGCGATACGACAGGGACGATGCGATATCATAGAAATCGCATCGCATCGCTATCGTCACCGACGCAATCGGGTTAAAATATCGAAACTATATTCATTGGGAAGTTATAAATCTTCTTCAGATACTTTGTAAATGATAAAATTAAATTTATTTTCACGTTTGTACAAGATAATAATCTTATGCTCAAACTTTGAAATTGGCTGATTACTGTATAATAAGCTGAGTGATCAGTTTTCAAATAAAAATTAGGTAATAAATAATTTGAGTAGGTTAATAGTCGCCAAGTTAATAGTCGCTACCTTCAATTGTTGTGTATCCTATTCTATACTCCATATGAGTAAGGTTTGCTTGCTTGCGTGCGTCCGTCCGTGCTTGCTTGCTTGCTTGCAACTCTGATCTCAAAAGCAGCCTCCGTAAATTTCCTTCAAATGTTGGAAATAACTAATTTCTGGGATAAAAAAGTTCTAGGCAGGACTCATCCCCAGGAAAAATGAATTAATTAAAAAAACGGAAATAAAAAGTTAAAAATATTAACATTGGGCTTAAGGGGAATAAAATCAAAACAAAAAATTGTTACAGCTGTTCACAATTAACTAGGGAACTGTCCAACGAGGTAGCGTTGGAACTGTCAAAGTAATACTCGTGTTGTTCATAATTGTTAACATGTGGTTTCCTAAGAGCAGTGACTAAAAATATTGAGTGAAGATTGCACATCCTAAATAAAGCAAAGGGGCATTGAGCTATAAATAACAACTGGGGTGACCTTAAAAATTCAGGAAAGAGACAAAATTTGAGCATTTAATGAGTTATACAAATCTGTTAATCAATTGAGGGAAGTGGTGAAATATTACTACAAGCATCTAAACAAACTGACTGGCCTTCCCCGAGCAAAGCTCGGCCCCCAGGTACTTTAAATAAACTAAAACATAATAATTTAACAAAATTCTTTAAATAATACTAGGTAGGCCCTACTTATCAGGTTTCGAGTGGAAAAATAAAATGTTTAAAACGCTACCGCATAAACACCTCCTCATTTGTGACACAACCACGTTAGATTAGGCTAGAAATACAGCCACTAGGGTATGCTGTTGTCAGACAAATCGTCGGTCGTTCGCATCATAACGTTTACGTTATCACGGAACGACGCGAGACGGAGCCATTCGTCACCGTGATGGCGGGCCATTAGCATGAGCGGTGGCGCGCTCACACACGGCTTGTAAATGTTCCCCAGTCACACTTGGGGCATTAGGTGTCAGAATGGTTCAAATTTGAAATTATTTCTCAAATCTTATAAGAAAAAGATATTTTAAATTGCGACTTAGTTTTCCAAGTTTCAAACTGTTACACAATTTATTACTGGTGGCTTGAAGGGGCCAAAACCTTTCTCCAATACTCTGCCTCAACTGATTTTCATGCTGAGGAAAATAGAACAATATAAGTAGGATCACATGTCAGTTCGTAAACAAATTTTAATCACATGTTTTAAGTAAACAAAGCAGACGTTTTCAAATCCCCATGCTTTTCTTATAGGAGATGTTTTACGTTATTTATCGTTTGCTGGCAATTTTTTAGAAATACTGCTATGGGATCAAGACCTTTAATTTAAGCGATCTCCCATAATCATGCGATTTGCCAAACTGCCACAATTTTGACTTAAGAGTCTTCATCACCTTTGAGAAAAGTTCGACCGTACAGTCTGGTTTGATTCCAAATGCCAGAAATTGAAAATCGGTGTCAGAAACAGGGTACTACGAAAGCATGTTTTTAGCTTTTTTCACGAGGGTGATGAAGACTCTTAAAATTTCGCTTACAGAATTATTTGTAAAGAAGATATACCTAAAATGTTACTGAAAATTTAGTTTATTTTGTATTTTGAATATTTCCGCCAAACACCTGTTCGATACAGAAGCCATATCCGTCTTATCTTATTGGTTCATCGGCAATATGCCTTTATCTACCTATCGTTCGCCAGCAACGATGACCGCTTCTGTCTGTTCTCACGACGTAATCTCGGCCCTTGATTCCTGTACTTAGTACCGGCCACTTAGTGTTTCAATTGTAATTCTCTTTTACTATTGAATTAAGTAATATCTCATTTGTTTTGTGTTCCAACTCCCAAGATACCCTTGTGTATCATTAATCAAGCCAAGTTTTGGCTCTTTTTTAAGTATTACTTGTACAAATATATTTGCCTGGTGCATTAATTATAAAGTTATTTGAAGCTAGCTTCAATATAATCTACGGTATATAGCTTCAATTATAAAGTGCGGTGTCGGTCATCAACGCGACTTCCGCGTAAATTTCAGGGGCCAAAAACTTTTATAAACTCTCATTTCCGATACGTTCCGATTTGCGACTTCAGAAAGACACCTTCGACAGTGACATCCCAGCCAGATATGAACAATGTGAACTTGTAGTGTGTTTTCGGAAAGCTACGCCATTACTCCCCATCAACAGGAAGATTCTCCAGATATATGTTTATCATCCCGTCAAACAACGAATTTGTCTTCTTCCTCAGGACTGTTCCTTCACCTATATTGTATTTTATACATATTTATATACACACGTTTTTCATCTCATACGCAACATTTGGCCCTACGGAATTTTGAATGTCAGTTTTATGGAAATACATCCATTGCTCATTCCCACCATTTTGGCGCAGTAGGAAATTGTTCCAATTAAACCAGCTAGAAGCATCTTTTAAGAAGGATTTTACTAGATTTATTTTTATTTGTTTTATTATCAACGCCAATGCCAACACACACATACATTTAATATATGGATGACAAGACAAATACATTAGAAATTATTATGATCAAACATAAATTGTGAATAATTTAACAATAATAAACAATGTGTAATCTTAATATATAAAATCCAAATGCCACTGACTGACTCACTGACTCACTCACTCACTCATCACGAAATCCCAAAATCCACAGAACGGATTTCAATGAAATTTGTAACATACCTTCCTCTTGGGTCTTCGGTGCTCACGAAGAAAGGGTTTTAAGAAATTCCCATAGGGTTCCGCCCCACGGGGAGTCAAAGTTCCAATCCTGTGTTATTTACTCCTGTGTACATATATATATATATATATATATATATATATATATATATATATATATATATGTATATATATATATACATACATATATATACATTTGAACGAATAGTGTTTTTGACATCTGGGGACCTCAAAATGAAAAGTTATCATGGTCTCGGACTTAAGTCTTACCATGCCACCTACGGTAATAGCTTCTTCCCTATAGGGGGAATTCGCTAAAACTGGCAGTTGTGTGAGCTGCATTCTGTGGTTATCTCGTGAAACTAATACGAATCAAGATCAGCTGTTTGTATTTTCATCAGCTCAAACGTAAAGTGACTGTCCATAAGAATAACACAGGATTGGAACTTTGACTCCCCGTGGGGCGGAACCTTATGGGAATTTCTTAAAACCCTTTCTTAGTGAGCACCGAGAAATATATATGAAAACCCCGATTTTGATGAAATTTGGCTCAAATGTGGAGAGTAGCATTTAAAACTTTAAGTTCGAAAACCAGATTGATCGCACTATGGGAAGGGGGTTTTATGGGGGTTTACAATTTTCCAAAAATCTGTTTTTTGCAGATTTGACCCCAAAATGTTAAAAACACTCATTTTGGTTATAGCCATTGTATAGAGCTTAAAACAACAAATAATTTAGTATTTTGAATCATTAACCTAGGTTAAGTGGTTGCGGAGAAAAACCAAAAAAACGTGTCCCATGTTAATCTTATGGGAAAAAGGATTTTAGATTTTATAGGTTTATAGGTTTACTAAAAACTTCACATTTCTGTTTATTAATGTGTTTATCTCAACTAAACAAACATTTTGGTGTTTTAATCGTTGTTCTACGTCCAACCGTTGCAGAGATATTCAAAGTGCTAAACACAGTACGTTGTCTAATGTTATCCTTATGGAGAATAAATAAAATTCTATATCTCAATTATTTTTGAATGTATATTGATGAAACTTGGTATGTGGCTTCAACTAGTTGTGGTATATTGATATTAGCACAAAAAACAAGTTTTTTGTTGATAGTCCCCGTAGCAGCAAACCTGCATACTCGGCCCCCATGTTATTCATATGGAGAATAAGTAAAGTTGTATATCTCCCTTAATTATGAACCTAAATTAATAAAACTTGGTATATAGCTTCACCTGTTTCAGTTATATTGATGATTGCAAAAAAATATTACTTATCTTCCTCGTTGCAGCAAACCTGCGTCCTCAATCGTAATGATATTCTTATGGAGAATAAATAAAATGCTATATATCACTTATTTATGGATGTATTTTTGTGAAACTTGGTAAGTAGCTCTATGTAGTAGTGAGTCACATATATATGCATTGGAAATTCGCTGAGTACGCAGGTTTGCTGCGACTGGGGTATATATATGTGTGTGTGTGTGTGTGTGTGTGTGTGTCCGAGTTGTTTTGAGTACAAAACGTCAAATTTCGATGAAATTTGGCTCAAATGTGTAAAGTGACATTCTTGACTTTAAGTTCGAAAACCAGAAAAATCGGACCATGGGAAGGGAGGTTTATGGGGGTTTTAAATTTTCCGAAAATCAGTTTTTTGCACTTTTCACCCTAAAAGTTTTTAAAACACTCAATTTTGGTTTTGAGCATTTTATAGAGCTTAAAAAACAAATAATATAGTATTTTCAATTATTAACCTAGGTTAAGTAGTTGCGGAGAAAATCCAAAAAACCTCCTCATAAAATCTCTCATGTTAATCTTATAAGAAAAAGGTTTTTGGTTTTTCCTCAGTTAATTTTAATGTAAACTTCACATTTCCTTTTACAAATCTATTCAGCTCTACAAAACAATAATTTTGGTGTTTAATTTTTGGATCTACGTCCAACGTTCTATAAATAAAATGCTATAGATCACTTATTTATTTATGTACTTTTATGAAACTTGGTAAGTGGCTTTATGTGGTAGTGAGAAACATATGCATGCATTGGAAATTCGCTGAGTACGCAGGTTTGCTACGACGGGGGTATTTATATATTAAGATTATTTGCGGGGTGAAGCCTGTGGAAACAGCTAGTAACAATATAACCACAATAAAAAAGACACATATACTACAAAAGCATTTACATTTCAGAACTTAAGAACATATTTGAGCTAGTTGATGTTAGAATGAAATCACAGCAGAGCAGTATCGTCAACATAAGTTGATGTTGGGTGGGCAGGTCATTAACGTAGATTATAAATAGTAGAGGACCAAATATTGACCCCTGAGGAACACCACACATAAATCGGTCATCGGCGAACACTCACCTCTCACACAAACTGATTTATTGAGATCGTAAAAATAACTTTTAAATAAATTTAGCTGGCTATCACAAATGTCAAAATATTCTAGCTTTTTGAAAAGTAATTAAAAATATACACAGTCAAATGAATACCTTGCTTAGGTCACAAAAGTTGCCCCAGCCAAAATCATTACTTTCAAATCCTGTTAAAATTTACATCAGTGTTTTTATTTTCATAATTTTTCACATTTTATCTATCAAATCTAGCAGGTACCAACAGCTTCGCTTGCCCATCTCATTTCAGATTTACATTAAAATAAAATCACACGCAGATCAAATTCCAATATTTAAACGTGTTTCACTTGACGCTTGTATTAATTAATAGCGTTAAATGATAAAATACCCCCGTTGCAGCAAACCTGCGTACTCAGCGAATTTCAAATGGTACTTCACTAAGTCATGAAGGCACTTACCAACTTTAATAAAAGCATATTAATAAATAAGGGAGATATTATGACATTTTATAAGACATTTTTTATGACATTTTCCCCATAAGAAAAACATTAGGACTGAGTATGCAGGTTTGCTGCATCAAGGACCACAAAATCTGGTTTTTATGCAAATACCAATGGATCACCTCCAGATGAAGCGACATACCAAGTTTTATAAATTTATGTTCATAAAAAGCAAGATATCAAATGTTTATAAGAATAACATTATAGCTGCTGAGTACGCAGGTTTGATGCCATGGGGACCTCAACAAATTAGTTTTGTATGCAAATAGCATTATAACTCAACCATATAAAGCTACATACCAAGTTTCAATATTATATGTTCATTAATAAGCGAGATATACAATTTTACTTATTCTACATAAGATTAACATTGGAACACGTACTGTGTTTAGCACTCTCAGTATCTCGGTAACCAATTGACGTAGAGCGATGATCAAAATACCAAATTGTTTGTTTTGAAGCTGAATTTAATGGTGTGAACCAAAATTTTGGTTTAAAAATAAATATCCGTAAAAAGTTAAAAAAAACCGAGTTTTGGGATATAAAACCCCCCCCCCAAAACCCCCCTTAAAGTAGAGTGACCCGTCTGGTTCTCGAATTCATGAATATAAATGCTGCCTTACACGTTTATACAAAATTTCATCAAGATCGGACCATTTTTACGAAAGTTATCGTGCCTACGGGCACATAATATTTATACACCTTTATATATTTATATTTCCATACATATGAATTTGAACGAATGGTGTTCTTGGCATCTGGGAGCCTCTAAACGAAAAGTTATCAAGGTCCCGGGCCTAGGTCTTACCATGCCACCTGCGGTAATAGCTTCTTCCCTATATGGGAAATTCGCTAAAACTAATATTTTCCCTATATTAGTTATAGTGCCTGGGGGCCGAGCTTTGCTCGGGAAGGCCATTTTGTTTGATTAGATGACTTGGAGTATTATTTCACCACTTCCCCCAACTGATTATCAGATTGTTGTAGCTCAGTTGCCTCTTTTCTGACTTTGTATTCAATCACCTCTTTAGTCATCTGTTTTTGTATATGTTAAAAACAACTTTATAAAGGAACCATAATATAACCCATTTTGATTGTCCGATCATTTTGGTTCGCGATCTCATTGCAATAGATTCTGTCCTACGCCTCTCAAGAGAATCCCACAAAATATTATAGAGGTTTCTTGGTTCTTAAAGTTTCTTACTTTTTACTCAAGTATATGGTTCACGGTCCCAGACTAATAGTTTTCTCAAAAATTCAAAATTATTTGATCTAACATAATTTTATCCCAAGTAGGCTAATTATTTATAATCGTCTATAAACAACAGTAAAAAGAAAACTGTTTGATATTTAAATGTGTTTGTTCCATAAATAAACGAAAAAATATGTTTAGTTAAACACATTTAATGAAATAATACATTTAGAGTCTCTCCTATTTTAACAACACGATGTACTAAAGCGATACCTTTAATACGATAACACGATCGAGTGCGAACTAACGGAGGCGATACGGTATTGACGGGACTCATCACGATAATTCTCTATTCGATAGTTTCATCCGATACATATCGTATCGCCGAATCGCTTCAGGTCACGTGTTTTTCATCGATTATCTCCAGCAACATGTGACTGGTTTCCACGCGCCCTGTCGCCGAGCTCTGGAACTACTGGCGTTCTCTTATCTTGTCCTATTATTACGTAATTAAATTACCCTTTCTGCAGTTGTCGTTGGAGATGCTTATTACATACTAAAGTAGTAAATTCTGCTTACTTAGGTGAATGTGTATGGAGTTTGGTAAAGAAAATAAAGTCTCTTACTGAAAATAAACATTTATTTTTTTCTATTTACGCTCATATCAAATTACATTAACTTAAGCATCACTGGGATGAATTCCAAACAATTCTGCCATCAAATTAAACAGATTTCCAAAATAAAAAAAAATTATCTTTCTCCTTGTTTTGGGAACGAGCCAGAGTTAGTAAACGGGCTGCGATCTAGCGTCATATTAAGATAACTACGTGATCTGCGGCGACGTCAGGCCGAGTAACTCGTCCGCTGTACCCGACTCGTGTAAACAAAATATCACTTTGATGAACATCAGAAAAAAGGTTTATTTAAACATTCTAAAATCGCTACGAAATCATTCCTGTCAAAAATATGATGAACAAAACCGCGACGACCCGTGGCGGCGTATGATGGAAGGTATGGATAAAATGGTCTGCTTTAAAAAACAGTCAGAACACAATTTAAAAACAACCAAACTGAGAGAATATTCCAAGGTGAAAAAGCATTTACGAAATCCCTCTAAACGTCTAAGAGTGAAAATTTACGATGATTTCTGGTGTGACGAACACGCCTCAAACCCCGGGCCGATCCTCACAAAGGAGCTTTATTGTCTAAGGCGCATCTCTGCCTTCAGTAAAGGCCTTCATTTTAAGGTGAGAGAATAGTCTTAGTTTAAAGGGTGAGAGAGTTGTGCCCCGCTTTAAAGTTCCTTTTGACGTCCCTTTAAGTCTCTTTTAAAACTTTTAATGCCCTAAGATTAAAATGAAGGAAATATGCACATGGTACGTAAAATTATTTTGAGTCTTTAACCCCTCCCTCTCCTTTATATAACGCACCGTCACACTACATGCCCCCAACCCTGCTCATATGCTACGTAAAGTAATCATTGTAAATGTGAATATCCTTAACTCTTGTAAACACCATAACATAATCATAGTTTGTCAAAGATTAAAATGGAATCATATTTTAACGAGATTTTTTTTTTTTCAAAACGATTTATTCATACCATTCATAACAAATTAATGAAATAATAAAAAACTTGTTCTTTAAATGAACAGAAAGATTGATTTTATGACAAACCCTTAAAGGACTAATGTGCAAAACATAAAATGCAGTGATAATAAATAAGATAAACCATAAAAAGTGAAATTTCAACTGAGATTTATTTCCTTAAGTAATATTTTCAATATTAAAAAAAATATTAACTAGCCCAGTTAAGTCATAACAAATTAAATCAGGTAATAAATATTATGAATTCAAAACCACTTTTTGGTAGCAAATTTTATAACAGACCACACAAATTCGTAGTAAATAGTAACAAATATATTAATTCTATATCATAAAATTAAAGTATGTCTTTCATTCTAAAACTAGCATTATATTTAAAATTTATGAGTTACGTTACGCTAAATCCTCCTCCCCCAAATATCGCAGGGAACCCTCCCCCTTAATTGCGTTACGTAATATGTGTATTGTATTCTGAACTCGTCACATTTCGGTTTGGTATTAGTTAGTTTAATTGTAACGCGTTCAATTGTATAGTGTTCCATTTAAATGAAACAAGTACATACAAAGTGACATGTAACATTTCCCCACCATTTTCTCGCAACGACAGAACATAACTAATACAACTTTTTCATCACTTAAAAAATAAGGTTACATACCTTGTCGTCATCAATCCACTAGTTTATAAGATATCCATCTTATAAACTAGTGGATTGATGACGACAAGGTATGTAACCTTATTTTTTAAGCCATACAATCAATCCAGGAGGCAAATAACATGAATAAATTTTTCACCACTCTGTACTTGAAAATAGCCCATAACCATACAGCTGAGATCTACGAAAATTATAGATTTCCTTGTAACGAAACAAAAACTGATAAGCTGACTTTGTCTGTCCTAAACATTACTTTTCCTGTCCCAAACAAAACTTTTCCTGACCTAAACAATTTTAGTTTCCGTTTTGCTCAACAGTAGAACCAGCGTGATTTCGTTACTTGTTTTGACAATTCTATGTTCTATTTTAACACTAAAATGAATTGTAAAACCGTGTTGTGTTTACTTTATGGAAAACTCCTAGAATATGAAATTTTAGGTAATTTTTTTTAGTTTAGGGTGATTATTTGCATCGTGATGAAAAGTATCGTTCACTACTCGTCACGAAAGTGACCTATTTTGGGGCAAGATAGCATTTTACTTAAAGTAAAATAGGTCACTTTTGTGACTAGAAGTGAAATACACTATTGCCCTGTCAATTCTGACGAAGTAGTTTTCTAACAACTGATGCAGTTTATGAAATGATTGCGGATATTTTCAATCACTGAGTAATAAAACAAAGTTTCACGTTTCGGAATCTGGAATCCCATCCCGTCTTCAGGTGAAAAGAAAACTTAGGAAAACCCAGGCAAAGCAAACACTGAGAACTGTAAAAGCAGGACAATTTAAACTAAAACAAACACAAAAGTAAAACGAACGAACGAACGAGGTAACACACTTCACGACGTTTTCCTTATAGTCAGTGATAGAAAATGTGCGCAATCATTTCTAAAATAACATAAACTCTATTTATCATCAAAAACGATCCGATAATCTAATACGAGCAATGTCTATTTGTTTGTTTGTAAAATCTGTCTCGGAATCCAGCGGAACTATTTAGTTAAAACTTTGGAATTAGAGTCTTTTGAGCCTAAAAATCGATGGGACCTCAACCAATGCACCGATATAGTCGATGCACTTAAAAAAGGTAAATTACCTACAAGTGATTTCTTGAAACCAGTTATTAGGACTGTTGAGTTAAGATTGCGTACGGAGTGGAAATATTATTCACTCACGAAACGAATCAAATAACACCGAGTATTGCTCGGTCTCCACAGTACTGACATTGTTAACAACGAAATAATGTAGATATTGCAAATAATATACCCCTGACGCATCAAAACTGCGTACTCAGCGAATTTACAATGCATGCATATGTTTCTCACTACCACATAAAGCCACTTACCAAGTTTCATAAAAATACATAAATAAATAAGGGATATATAGCATTTTATTTATTCTCCATAAGAATGACATTAGGGCTGAGTACGCAGGTTTGCTGCAACAAGGAACACAAAATATGTATTTTTATGCAATTATAAATATAACTCAACTAGGTGAAGCTACATACCAAGTTTTATTTATCTATGTTCATAATTAAGGGTGATATAAAATTTTACTTACTCTCCATAAGAATAATATTATGGCTGAGTATGCAGGTTTGCTGCTACTGGGATAATCAACATAAAATTATTTTTTTGTGCAAATATCAATATACCAGTACTACGTGAAGCTACATACCAAGTTTCATCAATATACATTCATAAATAATCAAGATATCAAATTTTACTTATTCTCCATAAGGATAACATTGGACAATGTACTGTGTTTAGCATTTTGAATATCTCTGCAACGGTTGGACGTATGATTACAATTTAAACACCAAAATTATTGTTTTGTAGAGCTGAATTGATTGGTAAAAGCAAATGTGAAGTTTACATTAAAATGAACTGAGGAAAAGCCAAAAACCTTTTTCCCTTAAGATTAACATGGGAGATTTTATGAGCAGGTGTTTTGGATTTTCTCCGCAACCACTTAACCTAGGTTAATAATTTAAAATACTATATTATTAGTTTTATAAGCTCTTTAAAATGTTCAAAATCAAAATTGAGTGTTTTAAAAATTTTAGGGTGAAAAGTGCAAAAAACAGATTTTTGGACAATTTAAAACCCCCATAAACCCCCCTTCCCATGGTCCGATTTTTCTGGTTTTCGAAATTTACTGGTTTTAGTCATGAATGTCACTTTACAAATTTAAGCCAAATTTCATCGAAATCGTATGTTTTTTTACTCAAGTTATCGTGTTAACGGACACACACATACATATAAATTTGAACGGATAGTGTTTTTGACATCTGGGGACCTCAAAACAAAAAGTTATCATGGTCTCGGGCTTAAGTCTTAACCATGAGACCTACGGTAATAGCTTCTTCCCTATAGGGGAAATTCGCTAACAATGTTTCAAGTATGAAGAAGAGTTATGTTGGAAATAAAATAGTTACCGCGAAGAGTTTCCTTTTGTGAAAACATTGGAGAGCTAATTACGTGATTCAGGCTAACACTGTTACGGAAGTAGCCGGGAGGCTTTATTACTGCAGTTCTTTAATCTCAGGCTTAATATCCTTCTGCACCTAACCCGGCCTTACCCTGCGGAGGCGTTGTTACTCTCCAGGGTGATTCCAAACTCTTCACTGAAACTTGGGAAACTTGTTCCTGGGGTCAAAACAAACCAAACATGTTACGTAAACATCGGTCTATCTCGCTTCGTTTCCCGTCTGTGTCTGCATGTATCGCACGTTGTGGGAACAACTTGTTATATTGGACTGGTATTCTGCACGAGTTTGACACTTGTTTAGGGATGGTTTGGTATTGAATTTTGATATTTCTAGCTTGACTATTTTAAACTTTTTAAGTTAATATCCTAAAAACAGCTAATAAAAAAATGTATTTAGACGTTCAAATACCCCCGTCACAGTAAACCTGCATACTCAGCGAATTTCCAATGGAGATATAAATGTCTTAATACCACATAAAGCCACTTACCAAGTTTCATAAAAATATATTCACAAATAAGCGATATATACAATTTTAATTATTCTCCATAAGAATAACATTGGGGCTGAGTACGCAGGTTTGCTGCAACATGGAACACAAAAATAGGTTTTTATGCTAATATCAATATAACTCAACTAGGTGAAGTTGTATACCAGTTTTTATTCATTTATGTTCATAATTAAGGGAGACATAGCATTTAATTATTCTCCATTAGAACAACATGGGGACTGAGTACGCAGGTTTGCTGCTACGAGAGCCATTGGCAAAAATTTTTTTTTGGGAAAATATCAATAGACTACAACGAGATGAAGCTGTATATCAAGTTTCGTCAGTATACGTTCATAAATAAGCGAGATATAAAAATTGTCTTTTTCTCCATAAGAATAACATTAGACAACGTACTGTGTTTAGCACTTTCAATATCTCGGTAACAAATTGACGTAGAGGAATGATCAAAATACCAAATTAAATAAGCTGAATCCAATGGTTAAAATTAAAATTTGACCATTTCAAATATTATATATACTAAATTAAAAAAAAAAAACATTTTTGGGGTACAAAACCCCCCAAAATACCCCTTCTGATAGAGCGATCTGGCTGGTTTTCGAACTTAAAGTCATAAATGTTGCTTTACACGTTTATACCAAGTTTTATCAAAATCGGATCATTTTTACGAGAGTTATCGTGCTCACGGACACACACACACACACACACACACACACACACACACACACACACACACACACACACACACACACACACACACACACACACACACACACACACACACACACATATATATATATATATATATATATACATATACAGTTTCGAACGAATGGTGTTTTTGGGGTCTGGGGACCTCAAAACGAAAGTTATCATGGTCCCGGCCTTAGGTCTTACCATGCCGACTACGGTAATAGCTTCTTCCCTATAGGGGAAATTCGCTAAAAGATGCAATTTTAAGCCACGACAGATGGTGTGAATATTTTGAAGTTCAACCAGCCAATAGTGAGCAATTGTACTTTGTATTAGTAAAGTGGTGCAACTGATATGTTGGTTACCAGAAATTATCTTGACGTCATCAAGTTAAAATTAGTTGCTCTTAAAAGAAAATGTCTCGAATTAAGTGTTGCAAGTTGTATTGTATTATCCTTTCGTGTGTAACATTTAAACTCAAATTAGATTACATGATGCGGGAACCCTCCTAGTTTACAGCCTAGGACGCTAACTATCGAGCTTAACACATCTGGAGCTCTCGTTTGGGGTAAAAAGGTGAAGCCTCACTTGCATTTGTTTAGTTGCCACAGAGAACAATTGTTTCCAGCAAATTAAGATAACAAATATTGTTGACATAAAAGTTGTATTTTAAAATAATTTCGTTCTCCTTGTGATACATTTTTATAAACAATTTCTTGAATACATAACGATGATTAACCATTTAAGTTATTTAAGAACACATTTGACATATATATTGTTCAAGAAAACTTGTTATTGTTTTCTGTATTTAAATAAAAGGTTGAACATAAATTGAAGATTTCATAATTTTTTAGTCTGTGGTTAGTTGTGTTGCCATGGGAACGGTGGGACAGGTGAAATTGGCAGCCACGTAGGCTTAACTTTTTCTTGAAAATTAACATCTGTATGATAGCTCTAGATGTATTAAACTCGTGGATCCAGCCCCAGTCGAATAACTTTTATCCAAGCATTTCCCTGCAATAAGTTCCCTGCATTTTTGTCTCAGAATTTTTATTCACTTTGTTGACTCGCTCGATTTAACAACATCTTTTCTTCACCACAAAATGGCACACAATCAGTGTTGCCTCCAATGTTACCAAGAGACCATGAAAAGAACCAAATGGAAACGTGTTGTTAAATTGGCAACATTAACAACCAAATGCGATTTTTGTGTTGCATTGGCACTTTTGACAATCATATGCAAATTTTCTCTATCAGATTGGCAACACTGAAAGTCGGCGGTAACGAATGTCAAAACTTCGACGTCATCGCACTCCCGTCAATTTTCGCTTCCAACACCAGTATTCCCAAACTTATTTATTATTAGTGAATTTCCTATGGAAAGTGAACTATTAGCATGACCCGCACGGTGAAACTTAAGCCCGGGACCACCATAGAAGTTCCTAACGTGACCCCCTGAACACGTTTTGGGGTTTCGTTCAACATTTATATATATATATATATATATATATATATATATATATATATATATATACATATATATGTGTGTAGGCACTCTAGCGGTCGCATTTTTTGTCCGATTGACTTCAAATTTGGTAGGGACGTTTCTTTCTATAATCAGTTGGACAAGTTCGTTGGGGATAGCAATCGGAAAACTCTAAACCCCTTTTTTGGGGATTAATCTTTCAAATTTTGAGTTTTTGGGCCCAAAAAGGGTCAGAAAATCCCCTGATATTACATTAACGAATGTAAAAAGATGGGAATGAGTGTGGCAAAACTTTTAAGCCCTCTCTCGTTATTCTAGCATATATATTTACCGAGTTATTAAAGGAAATGTGTATTGACCAAACACAGTACGTTGTCTTATGGGGGTTTTACATTATAAAAGCTTGTTCATCATTTTTTGGTGTACTTTTATCATCCCCAAAAACCTCACGCCTACTTTAAAGCCTGACTGGACCTTCTCCTAACCTTATAATGCGCAAAATTGTATTCCCAGCATTGCAGGTAAATAGAACCAGGAGTATCAGAACAGCCAAAAAATCAATATTTTCAGATTTGAATAAAAATTGGAATAATTGTATGTTTCTACACAGATTTTGAGTTTTAAAAGTTGTTTTGTGGAAATTCACTTTCCTCACGTCAGCGTGCTGCGTGCTAACTCATTTATTATTTTCCTTATCATCGCAATGAATTAAATCCGTTTCAATAAATATATACGTTTACACTCTCTAAGATAGTTCGATTGTACGATAGCATTGGAATTAGCATCTCGTGAGTATACCGGTCCAAGATATACAGTTGTAAAGGGTTAATATGTTAACTATATAGTCTTAAAGATGTATGAGAAGAAGTGTTAAGGGGCTTCACTCTTAAACGTCAACAAACTTGGCGTGAATAAGAGCTCAACGGACTTTAGGAGGTGACTGACTGTAATTTGCTTTCTGTCAGAGTGTCATATGTCTAAATACCCCGTAGCAGCAAACCTGCGTCCTCAGCGAATTTCAAATGTATATATATGTATCTTAATACCACTTAAAGCCACATACCAAGTTTCATCAATATACATTCATAAATAAATTATTTACGACATTTTAATAATTCTCTAAACATGGCGTCTGAGGACGCAGATTTGCTGAAACAAGGTACACACAAAATGGGCTTTTATGCAAAATCTTTTATAACTCAACTAGGTGAAGCCACATAACAAATTGTATTAACTTATGTTCATAATTAAGGGAGACATAGCATTTTAATTTTTCTCCATAAGAATAACATGGGGGCTGAGTGCGCAGATTTGCTGCTACGGGAACTATCGGCAAAAAGTAATTTTTCGTGAAAATATCAATAGATCACAGTTTGAAGCAATATACCAAGTTTCGTCAGGATAAGCTGATAAATAAGCAAGATATACAATTTTTCTTATTCTCCATAAGGTCAACGTTTACCACTTTCAATATCTCGATAACCAATTGACGTAGAGCAATGATCAAAACACCAAATTGTTTGTTTTTTAAGCTGAATTTAATGGTGACAACTAAAATTGGATTTATTAAAATATTATATGTAAAAAAACTTTAAAAAAACATTTTTTGGGTACAAAAAACCCCCAAAAATACCCCTTTGGATCGAGTGATCATGCTGGTTTTCGAACTTAAAGTCATAAATGTTGCTTTACATGTTTGTACCAAATTTCATAAAAATCTGCTCATTTTTACGAGAGTTATCGTACCCACGGACACATTTATATATATATATATATATATATATATATATATATATATATTCAGTTTTGAACGAATGGTGTTTTTGGTGTCTGGGGACTTCAAAAGGAAAAGTTGTCATTGTCCCAGGCCTAGGTCTTACCATGCCGAATACGGTAATAGCTTCTTCCCTATAGGGGAAAATTCGCTAAAAGTAATGAAAGGTATTACGTAACTAACACAAAAAATAAATGAATAAACTTATGCTTAATATTAAGATCAGGTCAATTTGGCTCGAAATTTGGCACGTATACTCTTTCCACAGCGAGAAAACCCATTAGGAACGAATTTAAGAAATTCCCATAGGGCTCCGTCTCACGGTGAGTCAAAGTTTCAATCCAATGTTACTTCATTTTCGTTTGAGCTGATCAAAATTCAAACAGCTGATCATAATTCCACGAGTTCATCACAGAATGCAGCAGACACTACATGTTTTATTTCTGTGTAAAACAAGGTACAGTTCGGTGCACAGTGCTTGGTGCCTGGTTGGCGTATGCTCTGGAATGACTTTTCGCCTCTATATGGCTTAGTACCGTTAGTGTTACAGAATACTTTTGTCAAGAGAAACCAAAATTAAATAATTTAATGTTAAAATATTGGTTTTTGTTATTTTCGTTATTGTCTGCTTTTAATTATGAGAAGTTTGAGTTGGTTCTCGTCTTTCCCAGGCGTCAAGCACCGTGGCGCGAACTGTACGATGACAGTGAGTTAGTCTAGTGCATGTCTGGTTCCATGGCCGGCCACATGAAGCCTACGCTTATATGTGTTGTGTGTATAAAGTTTCAAATCATTAGCCTAAAATGTATTCTTCTACTTGTTAAAGTAACATTATTGTGAGTGCAACATGATTATGGGAATTTAGTTGCCGAAACTGTAGTAGTTTTATACTAAGAAAGTGTTGAGAACTGGAGACGCTTTATAAGGTACGTGACCCGGCACTGTAGACGCCGTAGTGGAGACGGTAGGCAATATGCATACAGCGTTCATATTGCATTCCTTGTATCGCAGGCGCTCTGTTTTTTATCACCTCGTAGGATATTAGGATATTAAGTTTTCCGCCTCATTTTATTCAAACCAACAGAAATATTTAAGGGTGCGCCCTACCCCAGACTGAATGATTGTTTTTCTGCGCCGCGCCGGCGCCTACAACAAGCAGGGCCATGCATATTTACGCTTGAAGACCATTTTTTTCTCCTCGATCGCACTGTTATTTAACAGATTTCTATCAAACTATTTGCAGTTTCACACTTTTCAGATTCCAATCTAGATATTGTACGATTCATTTTTTCCAAAATATTTTTTTTCTTTACGTTAGGAAGCTTTAGAAAAACGCTTAATTTGAAACTTTACTAATGGCCTACTGCTTATTTTGAATTAAAAAAAACTATTTTTAAATCGTATGATCTCTAGATCAACATTTAATGAATGAAATAACAACAAATTATTTTTAATTGGTTAACAATTGGAGATGCAAAACCCTTACTTTAGCGTGCGGAAGGCAGGTAGGGCGCACCCCCAGTCACGAAACCTTTCGCGTTTCTACCTGCTTCGCCATAAGACCAGTGTTAACTTTCAAAGCCCGTTCCTCCTCTATGGTTTATTCTATATCGTTGATTTATGGCTCATTTTAAAGAGCACAAATATACCTAGCGATTTCAGTAAGCAGAATTTCGATATTGCAAATAATAATCGATAAATAAAATTCCAAAATATTCAATGTTTATGATTTTTTTATGTGCGAACTATTAATGACGAAATTTTGTTTACTGAAATCGCTAGATATATTTTTGATCTTTAAAACGAACCATTATTAATCAATTTCGGACAACCCGTTGAGGAGGGACGGACTTTGAAAGTTAACATTGGTCTTATGGGAGAAGCAGAGGACTGGAGCCCCCTCTTAAGCCAAAGTATCCTAAGGTAACTTGCCGTCACTTAAGGTAACTTTTTTTAAATAAACATAGAATTATTACAGCACTATTTGCTAATATGTATGTATGTAATAAAATCTACAGACAATTTTCACTAGAATAAAAAAGTTCTACCAATGGAAATTAATTACGACACAAAAGATGAAGACTTGAATGGTCTTGGGCAAATGAAAGGAGCTGACAAAGAACAAAGTTGACTTCATTAATTTCTGCATGACCAATGTTTTTATACGGCGGCAAGGAAAATGTTTTCTGAAGAGAATCCCTTTATTAATATACATGTTTTTCTTTTTAGTTTCATATAATTCTTGCTAATTTCGTATTTTGAGAGGTGGGGGCGTGGAGCTTCCTCACTTTATTAAAAAATAATTAATAATTCATAGATGGATAAAAATGTACATTAGTATTATGTTAAGTATGTACTTCAAGTAGAAGCAGTAAAAGAGCATCAGCTTTTGAAGAGGTAAGTCGGGGATTTTAATTGCAGATTTCTACCAAATAATTGTTACGTTTCCGCTTCTTTGACATTTGATGAAACTTGGTAACTATTTTAAAGTTAAATTGTTAATTTCGCTATTAGTTACACTCTCATCATTTCTCCTGGTGAAAACATACAATACGAGTAATTAAAACCTTTGTCATTTTTGTTTAACCATCGAACAGAAATAATTTGTTGTAAAAAATAAAACTAGTTTGAGATATGAATTTCTAAATTTATTTTATATTCGTACAACATATCCTTTCACAGAAGTGGTCGTCTGGTTTGCGCATGCGCAGTAATGACCTTCCCCCTCCACACGTCTTAGTACAGTACATACCAATCTGTAAGAACCACAGACTACAGGTAAAAGTAGACTGCTGGGTGTCCGGGGTATACAATGAAGCATTTTTATTGCTTGGACCACCAAGATGGCGGCCTGTCATATCTCTGAGCTTGTGACTCGTATTGCTGGACCACCAAGATGGCGGCCTGTCATTTCTCTGAGCTTGTGACTCGTGTTGCTGGACCACCAAGATGGCGGCCTGTCATTTCTCTGAGCTCGTGACTCGTATTGCTGGACCACCAAGATGGCGGCTTGTCATTTCTCTGAGCTCGTGACTCGTGTTGCAACCTTTAACCGTTACAACTCGATTTATCACTACACTAAACAAATACAACTATTTAAAAACAGTTAATGATGTTTTATTTGAAACCAGAGATGATAGAAATTATGTTTGAACCCGTAAAATAAAGTAAGAAAAACGTTCTGTGTATTGCAATGATGGTACAGTAATGCTTTCTGTTACAGCCGACGGGATCTGTCACAAATCAAACAGCGAGGGAAACAAAAACAGTTTAGGTACTAACATATATGTTAGATAATCCTTCTTACCTAAATCTATTTTAGGGCCTAACAGTTCTTCAACATTTATACTTTAGTTTACAGTATCCAGTCTTTCATAGATATTATACCGAGCATTATTAAATTTCCATAATTAATATTCTAGTCTATATTTATAAAATACCCCCGTCGCAGCAAATCTGCCTACTCAGCGAATTTCCAATGAATTATAATATAACACATTAAAACACTTAACAGGATTCATAAGAAATATATTCACAAACAAGTGATATTTAAAATATTAATTATTCTCCATAAGAATAACATTGGGGATGAGTACGCAGGTTTGCTGCAGCAAGAAACACAAAATAATGAGTTTTTATGCAAATATCAATAAAACTCAGCTAAGTGAAGTCACATACCAGGTTTCATCCATATACATTCATAAATAAGCGATATACAACATTTTAATTATTTTCCATAAGAATAACATGGGGACCGAGTACCTAGGTTTTCTGCTACGGGAACAATTGGCGAAAATTTTTTTGTGCAAACAACAATAAATCACAACCAGATGAAGCCATATACCAAATTTCGTCAGTTTATGTTCATAAATAAGCAAGATATACAATTTTTCTTTTTCTCCATAAGAATAACATTAGACAACGTACTGTGTTTAGCACTTTCAATATATCAGTAACCAATTGACGTAGAGCAATGATCAAGACACCAAATTGTCTTTTTTTATGCTGAATTCAATAGTGAAAATTAAAATTTGATTTTAATAAAAATTACATGCGGAAACACCAAAAAAAAACGTTTTTGGGGTACACAACCCCAGCAAAACCCCCGCGATTCGTCTGGTTTTCGAACTCGTTCAAATAAATGGTACTTTGCACGTTTGAACCAAATTTCATTAAGATCGGACCTTTTTACGAGGGTTATCGTGCTTACGGACACACACACACACACACATATATATATATATATACAGTTTCGAACGAATGGTGTTTTTGGCATCTGGGGATCTCAAAATGAAAAGTTATCATGGTCTCGGGCTTAAGTCTTACCAAGACCTTAGGTAATAGCTTCTTCCCTATAGGGGAAATTCGCTAAAAGGATGTTGGTTTGTTTGTACATATATTGGAAGTTTATATACTCGGAAACCGTTGGACCATTTGCCATGAAACTTATATATATATATATATATATATATATATATATATATATATATATATATTCCTAGCCTTGGGCCTTTGGGTATTCCGTGTACAAATGGCATTTGGGATGTCCATTTGTTAGTGTTATACTTCAAATATGGGATGAATTCGTCATATTTCTATTACTTATATAGCTTATATGGTAATATTCTAGCCTATATATACCATAATTTCATAATCAATGGCTTTGACAATAAATTTACGGTTTTATATAGATTTTTACATAGACGATACTTTGAGTACTCCACAAAATGGCGAGCTTATATAAAACTTTACAAATACGCCTGTTAGGTTACTCCTACTTCCTCAGTTAAAGATGGAGGCGTGGCCTAGCTTCTGCGCAACCGGAGTACCCTAAGGTGTGACTGTGTGAATCTTGCACAACCGGAGTACCCTAAGGCGTGACTGTGTGAATCTATTTATAAACAATTTACAATTGCAGTAGTGTTGTAGCTCATTTGTCTTTTTGATATTTGTGTTTTTTCCAATGACTTGACTGTATTAATAATTAGTTTCATATGTATGTGCGTTGCACAAATTTACTTTAAAGTAAATACTGTCTGCCACTCTGTAGAATCTGTTCACATACCTAGGAGAACCGCCTTCAATAAATAAAAAGGTAAAACTTAGTGGAAATACCTAATAATAACACCAATCTAGATTCGCGGCGAACACAGTAAAAAGAAGTGATAAACCAAATTAAATTCACGAAAGTGAAATAATAATCGTATTTTAAAGTAAAACATTGACTTTTGCTAGTATCTTAAAAAATACTATCTTATTTAAAAAGTCTACATGCAATCTTATAAGTTTTATTGTATCAAACTTAAAAATGAAAAAAAAAATCAGGAGAAAAAAAAATGATTGACATACAATAATTATACTCTACCAGCCGGCACTAAGCTGGGGTTTCCTAATCTAACAACAATGACTGAATTAATTAATTACAATAATTATATGATAATTATATTACTTTATCAAAAAAGTATGCTAAAGTTTTCCCAATAAAATATTTGTAATTTTCCCTAACTTTTTTCATTTTTCCACAACTTTTTCCTGACCTTTTTTAGTACTCTCTGACTCTCCCTGACTTTCCAGAAAGTGTAAACCATTAAAAACATGTGATTTAAAAAGGCATTGGTAAACAAAGAACATAAATATGATCTTATTCACTGGTAGCCGATGGCCAAATGAGCTCAGGGGGTGGAGGAATACGGCCGCGCCGAGACAGGCCTTTGATGTTTACCGACTTTCCACGGGAAAGCCCGCGCCAGCCTGGACGCGCCTGATGGACCGCGGGCCTCGTCGGGCCGAACTGATAGACGGCCTGTTGTGCAGCAGGTTTTATGGCCTGGCCTGACAGATCACGGGCCGTGTATCATAGGCTTAAGCCTCGTTCTCACGACGCGTGGCTTGTCCAGTGACAGATGGCCTTGATCTGTCAACGGTTGTCGAGTCGTCTGAGTATATTGAAGCCTTACTGTTCTAAAGTCGTGTGGCAGCCTGTTGATTTGAAAAGCCACCGACGGGCTTGGAGAAAAAGACCGAGCCAGAAAAAATATTGGAGAAAATCGAGCTTGGAGAAAAATTGTTACAAAAGAGATGAGAAAACTAAGGACCTATCCTACTAGCATTGAATACAAATATTTTCATACATATATTCGATAATAATGTATTTTTCTTGGTCTCTCTTTAAATATGTAGTCTACAGTTATATTTATCTTTTGGTTTTAAATGTACCGAAAGTAGTTTGAGCCCGATGAACAAACTTTTAAACATTTAGGCCTAATGAAATGTAACTAGTTTTAAATGTTTTACGGTTGATTCCCATTTATGCAAGCGATTCAAAATTAGCTTTTGAAATGTACATTTCTAAATAGCAAATTTTAAGCTAATTGAAATTTATTTCATAACTTAATAGTTTTTTTTTCTACCAGTAATTTTTTATTGGTTGTAAGATCTAGTATTTATCAAAGAAACTGTTTCAAAGACTTAATACATATCTTGGACTTTGTACACTTTAGTTTTTTAAGAGTTGTAAAATCAACCGGTTTAAATGTATTTACAGTCCTAGTATAGGCATTGACGTGTTGCGTGGTTGGATTAAAAGTGTTGCAATTGCCTGATTTATATGTTTTGGTTAAAATATACATATATCAATAAACAAATAAACAGAAAGTGACACCAAATGTACTCCAGCGCTCGGCTCGACGACTGAACAGGCCGTGAGAACAGTGTATCGAGCCAAACCAAGGCTGGCGGTCTGACTATCCACAGGCCTTTGATGTTTCATGAGTTTACCGACTCGGGCGGGAACGGCTCGAGACTTAACACGCCATCTCGAGCTAGCTGGAAAGTCACAGACGAGCTGTTCTCACGATGTGATACTCGACAATCGGCAGATCAAGGCCATCGGTAACTCGACAAGCCACACGTCGCGTCGTAAGAACGAGGCTTTAATGCGGTCCCACACTTCTCGCGAACACGCCCGAACATTCGGCCGAACTCCGAATGTTCGGAGTATACGCAATAATGTGTGGGAGCTGCAGGAACGTTTGAATACATGCGGAAATATACAGGACGGGACGTTCAGTGAATATTCGGGAATGTTCAGGCCTGTTCGCTAGAAATGTGGGACCGCCTTCAGGTGTGCGCAGCGTAAAGCCACGGAAACGGCGACGACTGTACCCTTCGGGTGTTTTTGGAAACTCACGTATGCTCTCGTATCGGTTCCGTTGGACCACATGGTCTATACACTGTACAGTTGTTTTTGTTGTTGCTTGGTTATCTTTTGATTTTTTCTCGTAACTTTAATATAACTATATGTTATGCTCAGGCCTATCAAGTACCTCTCTGCCGAATTTCAAATCAATCAGTCCAGTGGTTAGAGCGTGATTGAGCCAAAAATATCTAACCTACAAACAAACGAGTATTAGTAGGAAGTATGATGTTAAAGGTTGTAAGTTTGTTTCTATGTTCGTGGCTCAATCACGCTCTAACCACTTGACTGATTGAGCTTAAATTTGGCATAGAGGTACATGATAGGCCTGAGTAACACATAGGCATATCAAATTAGCTTTCATATTAAAATACTGAACAAAATTTAATTAGTTAATTAGTTAATTAATTAATTAGTTAATTAATTAGTCCATTAGTTAATTGTAAATGTATAGTTTCAAAGTTTGTTAGGAATGTTGTACTGCTGATTATCTAGCGAATTCAAAGAAAACCTTTTCGATTTACGTTTTAAAAATCGATAAAGCCCCGTTTCCTTTCTAACAGTTTCTGCTCAAAACATTGTTTTGAGCTAAACTCAAAACAAAAAAAGTTCAAGTAAAATGTTTAATGGAAACACTCGCAAACTGTTTTGAACATTGTTGGCCAACAAAATGTGTTTTGAGCTGATGCAGCTGACAACAAATGTTTTAGGATAACTCAAAACATAATGGAAACGGTGTCCCAACACCCAACACTGTTGTGAACGAGTTCACGCATGCGCAGTGACCGGTAGCAGTCAACGCCACGGACCCCGAACCGTCACGCCTTTTGTCGCCGCGTCCTTTCCGTATTGTCCTTCAGCCTGTTAGATAGTAGTTGGACATTTATTTTGAAAATAATTAAATCGTTCTACATATGTACTTAAAAAAAGTTAAGCACAGTAAACCAATATATATTGTATTGACTTACTAAATATTTTGTAATAATCGTCAAAATTTTAATTTACTTAAACATTGTAAAATAAGACCGATATTTTCTACTTTTTTTGTCATATAAATTACAACAAGTTATTTAAAGTTTTGAAAATCCATAATATAAAAATTGATAATATTTCCGTTAATTTGATAGGTCTCTCGTTAAAATCGCACTTTGGCCGTTTCGGAGGTGTCATACCGGAAACTCGAGTATCCACAATTTCTGTGCGGACACTAGTGTAGTTCATGATTATCCTCATAGATTGCAGCATTCCAGCATATGGAATTTTTCATCCTTTGTAAAAAATCAATTTAAGAAATCTAATAAAAAATAAGGCATTTCCGTGAACCGGCGAAACTATTATATAGGTTTACAATTATGGATGATGTGTTATTTGAATGTCCTTGGCATCTATATGTGCCTTTTGGGGGGTTTGGATGACATCAACCTTCAGCCTTCAGGCCTTTGACCCCTGGGCACCCAAAGTTCCAATGTTAATCTTATGTAAGAATAGAAATAAATGTAATTTAACCTTTAACAGCTGTTGATACTAAGAAACAAAACGGAAAAAAGATCAGCTGATTTCATGTCTGGAATGGTATCTCAATGTAAAATAATAAGACTGTATGAGCTGGATATTACCAAAATGGAAATAAAATTTGCTCGAATTTGAGCAGCTAGATTTGCTGTTCTATATTTGAAAAGCTAATTTTTGTATATATGTAATCAGATGAAAAATCTACGTGCCAAACTTAAAGGTGTTTTCTTTGCACACCCCGAACATGATAGAGCCACGATTCGATGTAATCACGCTTATTTTATCGTTGTATAGCCTTTACAGGCATATTAAATCCAGTCACTTGGTCTGAAACCTTTGCCAATTGTTGGATTTGTTTTTCATGTATTGTTTACAAAACAAACGTTGTATTAACATTTGATGGGTTGAATGAAGCCCTTCATGGAGCCAAGGAGAAACAATAGGCCTACGAACATCAGCGCTATGTTTTACTCTCAGCTCAAGGACGGAAACTAAGAATGATTAAGAAGGTATTCACTAATTGAAGGGTTATGTATACATTGTAGATTGTATCAATTAATACCATAATAATTGCACCATTAAAAAAAATCTTCTTCTTTGGGCCAGCCTGAATCGAATTCAGTAATTACAATAGATGTATCGTTGAAATATACTGGTCACTAATGATTTTCTATAAACCTGATAATACCATTTGATACTTGTCTATTCTTAGATACACAATCTACATATTTCAATAATCAGCTGGTTAGAGAAAGTTAAAATAGTGATAAAATCGGTTTTAAAAAGTTATTTTGTTGTATTCAAAATTAAATTATTTAAAAAATGTAAGTAGATTGTGCAAATATAGAGGGATTGATCTTTCATTAAAAAAACCGCATGTAAAACGTTTCAGTGGAAACCTCAAGTGAACTGACCAAAGGATTGCAAAGTTGAAATTTTACCCCATGTTAAATTTCCATAAGAAAACTTGCAATTTAATTTTAATAGTTATTGACCAGGTGAAAAAAATAAGATAAAATGTGCAAATATAGAGGTTATTCCCTTTCATTTGATACCACCCGCGTGTAAATCGGTTCAGTGGATTTCTCACACGTTCTTCCGGAAACTTTTTAATTTTGTGTTTTAATATATAGGATTAGGGCCTATACACAACTTCTATTTGGTTTGTCAGGACAAATTACAAGGATAGTTTATTTGAAATCAATGTATGGAAATAGTTTGTTGTTGTAAAACAGTTTTAACAAGCGCTGTAATAATTTTTGCGTTACATGGCATTAACATACTTGCGGGAAATGTTGGCACAAGTTGGGAGAATGTAAATGGCCTCCAACAATGTTTTGAGCTCAGCTCAAAACATTGTCCAAGTAAAAGTTTAATGGAAACGGGGATTAAGAAAATATTTTTTTCATATTTTTATCTGAAATTACCTATAAAACAAATTGGAAACTTTGCACAGGGAAATAGCTTTGTTATTTCCTTATTTTTATAAGACAAACCATAAATCAACAATATCTGACCACCGTTTTAAGCTCGATGGAACTTGAAAGATGACGTTGCTCTTATGGGCGTAGAAATCTACCTAGATTTACTGGTGCCCCCTATAAACTGCGGTTTGTTTTTAAAACGCAGGAAAATTCCCGGACGAAGCTTCTCGTGTGAAAGGCCTAATCTGCACCCACACCCGCGGTCGTATGATGTGGCCTTACAATCATTATAAATGTAACAGGCCCAATGCAATAAATATTTTAATTTACTTCATGCATCTTGGTTAAGGCTTAATTTTGTTGTCGTAGTTAGCTGATACTTTTGAACAGTGTTTTATTTAAAATTCTAAATAAAGTTAGGCTAATTTGTGGGAGCCCGTCAAAATTCGACGGATACAAAATTAGGTTTGAGTAATCTGACGGTATCCTATAGGAACAATCATCGACGGTAAAATAATTATCTAAAATATCACCAATTAAAATAAAGCACATTTATTTGTGGCACAATAAAACTAAAAAGTCACAAAAACACAAACTGAACAATAAAAAATAATTAAATTTTAAAGATTATATTTGATGTTTACTATACACGAAAATAATTCAAAAGCTTGATGAGCTCATCAGCTGTTTGATGAAAATCACCGAGTCAGGATTATAATTAGCTGATTGTTGTAAACAAAACATATTATAAATCCCACCAAAATGGTTTTTAGACATAGACATTTTGTATCATTTAGCAAATTTAAAAGGAGAAAGTTATAAATCTGAAAATATTTGGGAGTATCAGAATTTTTAAGCTTTGAATTGGTACAAATCCCATCATCACACGTTAGGGTGCGTTCACGTAGAACGCTATTTACAAGCAACTAGTATCCGGCGGCTTGCCACAGGCACCTTCAAGCGCGTGCAAATCCTTATGGCCTATCACATACAAAGCCGGAAACAAGTTCGATCCCTCAGTCGTCGAGATGTCTTCCTCAAGTGTCGATGACATTTTTCTGGTAGAGAATGTTGAGTTGACTGGCAAGAAAGAGAATAGGAGTTCATGGGATTAATTAAGGATATCCGCCTACTGTGTACAATAAAATTGGCCAATTTTTCAAGAAACACTAAATAATTGTTTGAAATAAAAGGTTATTAAAATTAATAGTAAACAAGGCTCAAACTATATTCAATTAATAGTTAAAAGTGATAAACGTAATTTATAAAAGGATTTTAACATTAAAATCAGGCGTTTTTACCTACACAGTATTTTTTAGTTTCCACAACAATCTAAATGTAATTTCCCTTTGCAGATGAGAAGGCCTGTATGTAATTTATTTAGTATGGTACAGGTGCAATTGTCAATTAAATGAATGTTAACAGAAGACACACATGTTACCTGCAACTTTCATTTTAGGATATATCTCCTTCCAGCGCTTTTCAACAGCGATCTGTTACTGTGAAGTGTAAATATTTTGTTCCATATGGCTGGTCTTTGAAAAACGGGATATATCAGTTCTTGTGTATCAACTATTTTGACAAAAACTCGAAAAAAAACAGTAAAAATCATCAAAACTGCACCCCACTCATACATAGTTGGAATCTTCCAGAGCAATAAGCCCTGGAAATAATGTTTCAAACATTCTTGTTCACCGGTCGGTGCTTGCAGCTCGCGCTTATACGTCCGGACAAGCTTTGTCTGTGAACGAACACACTAGAAACAACGCAGACTGTTACTCGCACCTATTCGCGCTTGTCGGCGCTTAGATCCAGGCGCTTATAACCAGCGTCCTACGTTAACGCACCCTTACCTGGTTTTCTCAAACTAAGGCCGAGTTTTTGGTAAAACATTCTCCATATGAATAACATGGAGAAATTCTACAACCTTATACTTTATATGATTTAACAAACCTACAAGCACAAAAATATAAATCTGATAATAACTAAGGCCAAGTTCCAAATATTCTCACAAATGAATAACATGGAGCATTTTTTTATTTCCATATAAAAAAGCGGTATTTTTTAGTTTTAATTTTTATGTTAATCTGGAGTGTACAAACTTTAAAATGACACATCGATTGTCCAAATCGGTTGAGAAATAACGACGTAGTGGTCCTAAAACTAAATTCCTTAGCGAAATAATATATAAGATTATGCCTACTTTCAGTCACTATCAAATGAGGGTTTGGTTTTTTCTTCAAAGTATTGAAACCAGTGTGTTGTTTTTTAAAACAGTAACAAAATATGTAACTTATAGGAGTAAGTGGAAACCCGGTTATTCAAATGCTAATATGCGTTTTGTATTATAATATAGGTTTAAGTTTAGGCCTACTCAAATTTGTTTTAAGACTCATTTCTTAAATATATAGCCCAATTAAAAGCTTAAATAAAAATAGGAAACTTAAAAATAATACTAACTTGTACATTAGAGCCTAACTTAAACAGTAGGGGTGCCTATTTTAAGTTGTGTAAACAATAAAAACCTTTACAAAACCTACTACTGAATGTTGTAAAACATAAAAATTACAATCTGATAAACACTGTTACGTTGCTACAAACTTTAAAATCGAATCTTTAACATGATCCCTTGCAAACATAATTTTGATGGTAATTATACCGACTTTATTCAAAATTGATAGCCTGCCCTTTATATATTGTACTTAACCTTCCATAATTGATCAAGGGGAATTATAGACATCATCTGGGAAATTTAACCTACTTTAAGCCTTTTTATGCTACAGATTTTCGAATGAAACAAGAGAATAGGGTACTATTATTTTGGCTAATTATTTTGATGTTGACAATTTTTTTATTACAAAGAAAATAACAAACAGGAGACTACACAAGTTAAATAAATAAATACAATGAAAATGGAAAAAAATACTTATTTATTTCTGTGATCGCATGTAACACACCGGGCATGTAACGCACCGAGTTGTTTAATATCAGTGAATAAGCACATTTATTCACCACTGGGGGGGGGGGAGAATGCGCACTTGTTTCCCATTGGTTGGATTCCAGCGGATTGCTTAAATATTCAAGTTTGTATACAATTTATGTTTATTTCAACAGAGAGTGGACAAGTGTGCACCATTGTAAAAACAATAGACTATATAAGTATAAGAAGTTAGGTTAGGATGTTTACAATGATGCAGCTTTGGGATATCCGGAGATCCCTAATACAGGCTGGAGTACCCAAAGAGCAACGGATATCTCCAATACGCAACTTTTACACAGGTGGATATCCCTAAGGCCCAGGGCTGTACCTATATATATATATATATATATATATATATATATATATATATATAAATTTCACGAAGAAGGTTTTTAAGCCATCCATTTCGTCCTAACTCAATTGGGTTCCTCCCAAAAGGCCCGAAAGGGTTCCCATATAAACCTTATGGAAAGATATATTTGTTTACATAAAAGCTAAAGACGCATGTTTACTTGAGTAGGTGATTTTGGTGATAGTGTTTTTAGTTGGTAATAGTCAAAGGCATGCCAACGTCTGCCGAGTAACAGCTAGCCTTTTTTTAAATTCGAACCACCAAGGTGGCGGACATCCAAAACAGGCATCACTGGCTGCAATGCCAAAGTGATAGGGGGATCTCCAGTCTATTTGCTATGGTCTTTGGTCATGGTTCCTTCCACCATGGTCTGTGGTAAGAACATATGATTATTTTGGTAATTGGAGGGGAAGTGGGGTGGGGCACCCCCTATCTCAACCCCCTCTCCTGCACGTCCAGTCCTGGGGATTATGCTGAGGATAGATGAAACTGTAAAATAATCAGATTCAGTATACTTACACCATGGTGGAACTAACACTAGGAGACCCGTTGCGACTTCGCCCGCGTAAACTGTCAGTTGCGTGTGCTGCATTCTGTGGTTATCCCGTGGAACTACGACAAATCAAGATATGTTGGTATTTTATTTATTTATTTATGTATTTTCATCAGCTCGAAAAAAATCCATAAGGAATACATAGTAACTTTGAAGCCCTGTAGGGCAAAGCCCTATAGTTGAATAGGTATGAAAATATTTCAAGTTTTTATTTTAGAACGAAAGAATTAATGTTCCAAATTTCACCACTCTAGCATGCCGGGGAATTGGAGAATTAGGGTTGAGCGAGTGAGACCTTTGCCTTATGTATCAAGACAACACTAGTTGGCCTGCTGCTCAAATCTGAGCAAGTTTGTACCCAACGAAAGGTTATTGAGTTGTAAACAAACATAACAAAACATCTGATATTAAAACGGATGATAACATCTGAGAATAATGCGGATAACGTACTTTCAATCAACACGTAGTTTAGACTTCCGCCGTCAGATTGTGCCACTGTTCCGAAAGTTCATCGTTTTACTGTATTTAACTGATGACCTTTTAGCGAATTTCCCCTATAGGGAAGAAGCTATTACCGTAGTCGGCATGGTAAGACCTAGGCCCGGGACCATGATAACTTTTCGTTTTGAGGTCCCCAGACCCCAAAAACACCATTCGTTCGAAACTGTATATATATATATATATATGTGTCCGTGAGCACGATAACTCTCGTAAAAATTATCCGATTTTGATGAAATTTGGTATAAACGTGTAAAGCAACATTTATGACTTTAAGTTCGAAAACCAGCCAGATCGCTTTATCCGAAGGGGTATTTTGGGGGGGTTTTGTACCCCAAAAATGGGTTTTTTGAATTTTTTACATATAATTTTGGAAATGGTCAAATTTTAGTTTTTACCATTGGATTCAACTTAAAAAAACACACAATTTGGTATTTTGATCATTTCTCTGCGTCAATTGGTTACCGAGATATTGAAAGTGCTAAACACAGTACGTTGTCTAATGTTATTCTTATGGAGGAAAAGAAAAATTTTATATCTCGCTTATTTATGAAAGTATACTGACAAAACTTGGTATACGGCTTCATCTGGTTGTGGACCATTGATATTTGCTCAAAAAAACAATTTTTTGCCAAAGGCTCCCATAGCAGCAAACCTGCGTACTCAGCCCCATGTTATTCTTATGGAGAATAAGTAACGTGTTATCTCCCTTAATTATGAAAATAAATTAATGAAATTTGGTATGTGGCTTTACCTAAATGAGTAATATTGATATTTGTATAAAACCCCATTTTTTGTTTTCCTTCCTTCGGCAAACCTGCATACTCAGCCGCCATGTTATTCTTATGGAGAATAATTAAAATGTCACAAATCGTTTATTTATGAATGTATATTGATGAAACTTGGTATGTGGCTTTATGTGGTATTAAGATACATATATATGCATTGGAAATTCGCTGAGTACGCAGGTTTGCTGCTACGGGGGTATTTTAAAGTTCTGAGACGTATTAGTAAATCTAAGTAAACATATCTTTAATTTTACACCTCAAACGTTAAAATCCGTTAAGCCGTTATCGAGTTGTGACTGTAAAGAAAAAACCCTATTGTATTAATATATAGGATAACCCATGTGTTAATTTAAATGTAGTAAACATATTTAATTTAGATACAGGCTACATGCAATCACACAAGAGCCGTCCTGTATCGACATACACTGAGCCGTGTTGTGCAATGACATCTCTGACGAAGGTGGGCGACGCTGCTTCTGAATATTTTATCTGACATATAACACCAGAGTACCTGGGGGGCCGAGCTTTGCTCGGGGGAAGGCCAATCAGTTTGTTTAGATGACTTGGAGTAATATTTCACCACTTCCCCCAACTGATTATTATATTTTTATAGCTCATTTGTCTCTTTTATGAATTTTGAGGGTCCCTCCAGTTGCTATTTATAGCTCAATGTCCCTTTGAACTATTTCGGATATGACCATTCTATATATACAATCTTCACTCAACAATTCTAATCACTGCTCTCAGGAAACCACTTGTTAAGAACTATAAACAACACGAGTATTACCATAGATTAATTAAGCATTGTATGCTTAATCTGTGGTATTACTTTGACAGTTCCCCGGTTGATTGAACAGCTGATACAATTCTTTTGTTTTGATTTTAAACTTCATAAGCCTAATGTTCATTTTTTAACTTTTGATTTTAGTTTTTTTTACATTAATTGACTTTTTCTGGGGATGAAGCCTGTCTAGAACTTATTTTTATCCCAGAAATCAGTTATTTCCAACATTTGAAGGAAATCGTTGGAGCCGTTTTTAGGATCAGCAAGCAAGCACGGACGCACGCAAACCTTACTCATATTGGAGTATAGAATTACATATCTCATCAGGATTCGATTTTAATTAGATAAGTTACTATTTGCCATAACATTTCGTAGAATAATCTTGAACTAATTTATTAACTCAACCTTATATTATTTTTGTTCCATTTAGATGGGAGAAGTATAATAAATAAATATAATAACACTTAGGCTGTTCTTGCATAAAATGGGCATATTTATGTTTTAATATATACAATAGGTTAATTACCGAGGAACAAATATTTCTGGGGGAAAATATCATATTATGATTCCAATTATTTGAATCTTTTAAACAATTTAAACCGAAATATAATTATCCGTCTCATTAAAATAATTGTAATGAACACAAAAGATAAAAACTCGAATAGATTTGGGTGAATGAAAGCTTGCGAACAAAGAAACAAGTTAAACTTAAAACACACGAACAAACCAACAGTAGGTCCAAGACAAACACAAGGTTGTTTGTATGATAATAATATTTACTCAAACATTTTCAGAATTGTTGGTTTAATTTGCCTCGAACCACTCCTGCGGAAACGCTTGTCACTGTTTTAAAAGGCTAATTATTGTTTGTGTTGGTGTTTAGAATAAATTAAAGAGCAAAGGAAATTTAGGATGAACCAGCGAGGAAAAGCTTATGACGTATGCATTTCTCTGTTGCACTTCATCAAACGTAACATTTATTAAACCTAGTCAAAGTGTTTAACATTATTTTTAAACTTGTTAGTGAAAAGTGAAAGTGACCTTTGGAAAGTGAACTATTAGCATGACCCGCACGGTGAAACCTAAGCCCGGGACCAGCATAGAAGTTCCTAACATGACCCCCTGAACACGTTTTGGGGGTCGTTCAAAATTTTATATATATATATATATATATATATATATATATATATATGTGTTTGCACTCTAGCGGTCGCATTTTTTGTCCGATTAACTTAAAATTTGGTAGGGACGTTTCTTTCTGTAATCAGTTGGACAAGTTGTTTGGGCAAAACAATCTGAAACTCCAAACCCCTTTTTTGGGGATTAATCTTTCAAATTTTGAGTTTTTGGGCCCAAAAAGGGTCAGAAAAGCCCCGTATGTAAGATTAATGCATGTAGAAAGATGGGAATTAGTGAGGCAAAAGTGTTAAGCTCTCTCTCGTCATTCTACCATACATATTTACCGATTTATTAAAGAAAATGTGTTTCGACTAAACACGGTACGTTGTCTTATGGGGGGTTTACACTAGAAAAACCTGCTACTCCTTTGTTAGAGTACTTTTATCATCCCCAGCAACTCACGCCTACTTTCAAGCCTGTCTGGACCTTCTCCTAACATTATAATGTGCATAATTGTATTCCCAGCTTTGCAGGTAAATGAAACCAGGAGCATCAGAACAGCCAAAAAATCAATGTTTTCAGATTTCAATAGAAATTGGAATACATGTAAGTTTTTACACTGATTAAAAGTTTTAAAAGTTGTTATATGGAAATTCAGTTCCCTCACGTCAGCGTGCTGCGTGCCAACTCGTTTTTCGCTTGTATCCCTTCTCCCCTCCCCCACCTCTTGTTATCAGTGCTACGCTTCCTCCTCCTCTAACCGTCAGTATAAAACACTCAAAGCAGACATTTCAAGTCTATGCCATCATTCCTACACTTTAGAAATATTCATTCCACAATATAAAACCAGTTAAAAAAAATGATGAGTTATTTTTATGTTTTAATATGTTATTATCGCTTCATTAGAGGTAGTTATAGACACTCAGAACACTGTAATAAAGAAGGATTAAATTTAATTTGAAATAGCATAAAACGCCAATAGTTTTAATTGTTATAAAGCAAGAGACTATTTCTACCGTCTCACATAGCACAGTTGTTGCTGCAATTAAACTGAGAGCAAACAGTTCTGCCAATCAAACATTGAGCCGCGCTCTGTGGTGAGGCCCCTGATGAAGTGTTGAATGTTGGAGTAGCTCGAACAGGTTATTTGGTGATGACACTAGACTGTCCACCCTTAAATAATATCTTAAACTCAATTAATGTATACTTTCAACCTAATTAAAGATTTATTTATAAATTGTGTCAACTTTCTAATAGCTTGTAATACATTCCAAAACTGTAAAACTTGTATATTTGAATTTGAACAAAAGTTACACCTCAGTCAGAAACAAATGGTGACAGTTTTATCTGTTGTCTTTCAAATATTTGATATAACTGTGGATTTTATTGATAATTTGTATCTAAACATCCCAATGACTTTGAATACACATAAATTAATAGTTTACAATGTGTACTTTATTCAAATATTTTAACAACAGTTGTGTTAAGTGACAATACCAAAATATTGGTCTTACTACGATGAGGATTCTTGCAAATATCTCGAGTGGTTCCTAAATTATAATTGCCTTCAACCTGAACAACACTACTCGAGTATACACCCAAATGTGCGACCGAATTACGAATTGTTGGCACACTCGCGAATACTGTAGGAGCTGAATAAACACCGAATGCCGATTTTTTACATTGTTGATAATCAGTAACGAATGTGCAATGAATTTACTAGCAAATGTTCGGCCGAACGTTCAGGCGTATTCGCGAGTGAGGGACCAGCTTTAGAAATTATAATGAAAACTTCATAATACAAAAAAAAACTCGCAAATGGTGGTGGCTAATGCAACACAATAGCCACTGGAAAGCTGGCTTTTAAAGTTAAGCAGTGAACTTTTGTTAGCGGGCTTGTGTGATTTAATGGGAGTTGGACAAAGAACTCGAACTTCTGCTCCAAGTTCAACAACATAAATTACACTCTAAAGTCTGTTAGGTTTAATGAATTATCTTCTAACCATAGGATTACACACATTGCTGTAATTAAGAAAAAATATTGTAGAAAAATAATATTTACGTTAGTTATTAAAATAAACACAGTTCTAGAGTTCGTGTCTTATGAACTACGTAGTACTGTTCAAATTCGAATTTGATTTATTCCAATACTGCCCAATGAATAAACAAACATAAATACACGGAATTATTTCCCACCAAAGACCAATTTGTAAACTGTGTGCGTTGATAAATCATTAACTCAGACAGAATAGTTTGGATCACAGCACAACTTCCGTACGGTACGACAATTAAAAGTAATAAACGAATCCAGTCATTCGAATTCCAGCAAATATTTGTTATTTTGGAGGTACCCAGTTTATATCCAGTCCAATAACTTTATCTTGTGATGCCGTTTCTGAAGTTAGCTTAAAACAGCTACTCTTATTTTTTAAACCCGTGAGATTATTTTACCTAACAGCTGTGCAGATTCAGCTGAGGTCAGATTTAGGTCAGTGGTCATTCGATGCCTTTATCTCTGGACAAAGGCTGTCCTGTTTGTACAGATCCTTTAGAGGTGAAGTCAGTCCACAGGATAATGTTGTCCCGATATCGTAACAGCGCTGTCAGGTGTTCTGCTTAGCACAGCTTCAATTCTACAGTTGAACTATCTTAATGTTCTCCTATTGAACTGATTGAACTCTCGGATTAATATGTTAGTGAAGAGTTTCATTTCATTTATTGAGGGAAAATACTTTGCGAATACAAAAATATGTGAGAATAAGAGTTGAAGTAATATTTAAATATCATAATCGATGTCATTCAAGATTATGGAAACTGAAAAATACTTTCAATAATAAACGAGTTCGCACGCAGCACGCTGTCGTTAGGGAAGTGAATTTTCCTATTAAAAACTTTAAAAAATCAAATAACGGGTTTAAACAAAAAGATTTGTGACATTTTTAACAAAATGGGAAATATTCAGTTTTTTGGCTATTATGATGCTCCTGGTTCTATTTAAATTCAGTATTGGGATGGCAATATTTTTTTGATTGTAAGCTTAGGAGGATGTAAAAAATCAGGATCAAAAATCGTTATGGGGGTATTAGGAGTGATAAAACTACATCAAGATATGAAAAACAGCCTTTTCCAATGTAAAATCGCCATAAGACAACGTATTGTGTTTACTAAATTTTAATTTTCTTTATTAACTCGGTATATTATTGCTAGAATGATGAGGGAGGGCTTAGAAATTTTTGCCTTTTTACGATCTATAACCTATTATCCATTAATCTTACAGTTAGGGCTTATCTGACCCTCGTTAGGCCCAAAAACTCAAATTTCAAAATTTAAAATTCCCAAAAAAGGGGGTTAGAGTTTTCCGATTGTTTTTCCCAACGAACTTGTCCAAATGATTAAAAAAAGGAATGTCCCTACCAAATTTGAAGTAAATCGGAAAAAATGTGACCGCTAGAGTGCTATATAAAATTGTGAACGACCCTCTAAAACGTGTTCAGGGGGTCGCGTTAGAACTTCTATGGTGGTCCCGGGCTTAAGGGTGCGCCGTACCTCCCTTCCGCACGCTCAAGTAAGGGGTTTGCATCTCCCTCATTGTAGGCTAAATTGTTAACCAATTAAAAATAATTTGATGTTATTTAATTCAATAAATGTTCAGCTAGAGATCATACGATTTAAAAATCGTGATTTTAATTCAAAATAAGTGGTAGGTCATTAGTAAAGTTTCAAATTAAGCGTTTTTCTAAAGCTTCATAACGTAAGGAAAAAAAATTATTTTGGAAAAAAGGAATCGTACAATCTCTAGATTAGAATCTGAAAAGTGTGAAACTGCAAATAGTTTGGTAAAAATCTTTAAAATAACAGTGTGATCGAGGAGAACAAAATGGTCTTCAAGCGTAAATATGCATGGCCCTGCTTGTTGGAGGCGCCGGCGTGGCGCTAAACAACAATGAATTCAATCTGGGTAGGGCGCACCCTTAAGTTTCACCGTGCGGGTCATGCTAATAGTTCACTTTCCAAAGGAAATTCACTAATAAGAAGAATTAATAACTACTTAAAATATCTATAAAAACACAACAATTCATAATAGTGCACAGTTGGACCCCCTTCGTCAGGCTCATCAGTGTACGGCCATCTTTAAATTTTCAACACCAGATCCAAGCCTATATCTGACAGAGCGATTGGTGTTGATTGGTGTTGGGGATGCGCTGTTCCATCATGTAAACATTATCCGCCTACTGACCAGCGTCTGCGCTGAGCGATCATACAGACGACGTCTTGACACACTTCAATTCATTCGCGGCAACATTCTTTGACGAGGGTAATACAAATCTGGTCCACAGGTACGACAAATGCCTCAATAGTTACGGTGACTGTCAAAAAGTAAGCATAAGTGAACCTATCATTTGGTAATAAAATCATTTTTTTTATATACGCTTGTCATTTATTTCTGGCCTATCGGAGGTTGATAAAAAACGACCCTCGTATAATGCAAGCGACCTTAACAGCTCATAAATGGTGCAATGCAAACTATTTATTAACAATGCAGATTACAATAGATAATTTACATACGAGTTTTAAAATTAGGCTCAGTCCAAATAATGGAGAAAAATATAACATAAAATTACGGCAGCAACAAGTTGTTCATTATATAAATTTTATATAAATATTTATATATTATATATACAATTTATATATTATATAAATTATATAAATATTACATAAATGTGGTCCATAAGTTAAGAGGGGCTCAGGTCTTCTGCTTCTCCCTTGGGACCAATGTTAAATTTCAAATTCCGTCCTTTCTCAAGCGATTGTTCAAAATTGTCGATTTATAGCTCATTGTAAAGAACAAAACTACCTTACCGATTTCAGGGTGAATTTTGCTACCACAAATAACAATCGTTCAATAAAAATCAAAAATATTAACAATATGCGATTTATATGGGATAAATATTTGCGAAAATCAAAATTGAGCGCACTGAAATTGCTAAAATTTAAAAATTAGCCATAAATCAACGGTATCGGATAATCCGTTGAGGAGGGTCGAACTTTGAAAGTTGACATCGGCCTTATGGTGCAGCAGGTAGACATCGTTAGGTAAGGGGCGCAGTGTGTCATGACTGGAGCCTCCTCTTAGTAGCATCGCAGATGGACAGTTGCTGCCATCCAAGTCTGGAGAAGGTGTTGAAGAACAGATCACATCTTGGGGCAGAAGGTTGGCAACTCATGGTATCGATTCATTGAATGCGATTTATTGTATCGTTTTGTTCATACCACCCCATCATCATCATTGTTGAGGATTAGGAAACCCTAGCATGGCTGCTAGTCACATCTTCCACAAGCGGGAATATTGCGCAGCTTACCGGAAAGATTATAGCAGGAAAGGAAAGGGTGGGATGGGACGGCAGCCAAATCGACCCTTCAGAGGGCCAACTCCCGTGCCCCTGTGACAGCTGGGATGAGGCTCTCAAACAGGGGACCCGCATTCTGCCCTCCAACTGTCTGGGTATCCATGTACAACAGCCAGGGACCATTCATTCTCATGTTGGCAGGTGGGGACCAAACCCGGAGATTCTGTCCCTAACCGCTGCAAATGGAGGGACCAAAGGTGAAAGGGAAGTTTGTCATAATGGACAGCCAAAAGACTTACCATATGTAATGACAACTTCATTTGCTGTACCCAATGCCAGCCTCAAAACTGGTATAGACCAGTTTTAAGGTAGTCCTGGGACCATACCACCCCATGATGAAGTCTAGCAAACATATTTCTAGATCTCGTTGCAGATGAAGGACGAGAATGAATGTTCCCCAGACGTTCAGGACTGTCTGTCTTTAAATTTCAAACAGGAAGGTGATACCATGTTTACCATGATAACAAGGTTTCACTAGCTGAATAGTAACCATTATAGTAGAAGCGTTCTCATATATAATTCTGTATTTATGAACTATTATAATTTAGTTTTATTGAACTGTTCCCGCAACAATCTACCAAACGTAATTTTTCACTGGGGTCACTTTTGATTACTTTATGCTAATATGAAGACAGCATTACTTGGTGGTGTGATTAGGCTGATTTATATTAAAGTTATTTGACTTTTTCAAATACAGCAATAATGGATACTAAAGAATACTTGAGAAAACCCCATGCGGATAATCCAGATAGTGGCGGACAAAGACGACAGTTTCAAAAGTTACATGATCGCCTCAGCCTTGACACTCGGGCTTTTCCCAGATTATTGTCAATCATAATGCAACTGTAATTTATGAAAGGGAGCTCCCAGCTTTTTATTTTTAATGAACGATTCATTAATTATATTTATACTACATGACTACATTGATTTAAACCCAGCTAATATTAATGATTTAGTATTTTTTGGGGGTTTGCCCCTTTATTGTTCAACTGTGAAACATTCCATCCATTATCCATGTTTCCATTTCCGATTCACTTGTTTTATTTACAAACAATATTCTGTCTTTAACATTTACACGATGCAGTGTGTGTTTAACATTTACAATACCAGTGTGGAAACATTGGTTTTGAATGGTAAGGTGATCGCTCGAAAGAATCAATGCAAAAACGATTCTATTACTCGCATTTCATTTTTAACACGCGTGTGCGTGCGTGCGTGCATGCGTGTGTGCGTGCGTGCGTGCGTGCGTGCGTGCGTGTGTGTGTGTGTGTGTGTGTGTGTGTGTGTGTGTGTGTGTGTGTGTGTGTGTGTGTGTGTTTGTGTGTGAGAGAGAGAGAGAGAGAGAGAGAGAGAGGATGGGGGGTTATGAGGGGCAACAATACTAATGCCCTGCACTTCAACTAAGTGTTCGCCTAGCGCCACCCATTTATTAAGGAACCTCCCATGCTCGGTTTGATGGGGTTCCCACGACCCGCGAGGCCGGCTACTCACAGACGAGCTTCATAAGCTCAGTGACTTGGCAGTTTTGACAAACTCCCATTCCGGAAATTAAAATGATTTGTGATTATAATTACTAGTTTTTCCCAGCAGCTTTGCTCGTTCACCTGAGTTTAGTTTTATAGTCAAATCCAATGCTACAGTCAAATTTCAATATTTAAATACCCCCGTCGCAGCAAACCTGCATACTCAGCGAATTTCCAATGGAGATATAAATGTCTTAATACTACATAAAGCCACTTACCAAGTTTCATAAAAATATAATCACAAATAAGCGATATATACAATTTTAATTATTCTCCATAAGAATAACATTGGGGCTGAGTACGCAGGTTTGCTGCAACAAGGAACACAAAAATGGGTTTTTATGCTAATATCAATATAACTCAACTAAGTGAAGTCGTATACCAGTTTTTATTCATTTATGTTCATAATTAAGGGAGACAGAGCATTTAATTATCCATAAGAATAACATGGGGCTGAGTACGCAGGTTTGCTGCTACGGGAGAATTATGCAAAAACAATTTTTTGGAGCAAATATCAATAGACCTCAATGAGATGAAGCTGTATACCAAGTTTCGTCAGTATACGTTCATAAATAAGCGAGATAAAAAAATTTTCTTTTCCTCCATAAGAATAACATTAGACAACGTACTGTGTTTAGCATTTTTTATATCTCGGTAACCAATTGACGTAGAGGAATGATCGAAATACCAAATTGTGTGTTTTTTTAAGCTGAATCGAATGGTCAAAACTTAAATTTGACTTTTTCAAAAATTATATGTAAAAAATTCAAAAAACCTATTTTTGGGGTACAAAACCCCCCCAAAATACCCCTTCGGATAGGTCGATCTGTCTGGTTTTCGAACTTAAAGTCATAACTGCTGCTTTACATGTTTATACCAAATTTCGTCAAAATCGGATCATTTTTACGAGAGTTATCGTGCTCACGGACACATATATATATATATATATACAGTATCGAACGAATGGTGTTTTTGGGGTCTGGGGACCTCAAAACGAAAAGTTATCATGGTCCCGGGCCTAGGTCTTACCATGCCGACTACGGTAATAGCTTCTTCCCTATAGGGGAAATTCGCTAAAACGTGTTTTAACCTGACACTTTTATTAATTTTTGTCTCAGGATAGGATTGTATGAAAAACGAAATGTTTTCCTCCAGTTTTTTTCAACGAGACCTTTAATTGGAATATTTAGTTGATGGGTGTTGGTCATAGATTTGTTTGAAAAGTCTTTGGTACGGTTTGGTTTAGTAAATAAATGCGCGTCGTAGTTTATTTTAATTTTTTTAAATTGATAACTTTAATGGATTTTACTATAAAGGACAGTTTGTAAAAGGTATCACTTCAATTTGGTAGCGCCATGCATTATTAGCTGTCAATAATTAGTTTTGACATCTTAAAGATGTTATATTGCCCCCGGAGTATGACACAATTAGTGGTTTAAATTTACCTTTTCGTCGTCCAGTTCTTATCAGGTCTAATCTACGACCTAGGTTTCAGTGCACAAATTGCAGCCTTCTTCAGCCTTCAGCATTAACTCAGTCCATTGGATGTCGTTAGATTTTAAAATTCTTACAGTTCACAACTATAATACACGAAACAAAAAAGTACATAACGAACACGACGGACGAACAACAAAATCTACGGTTTAACATTGGCGGAGGCGACACGCACAAACAATTACCGGCCGAGGCGAGTGGGAGCCACAGCTACTCACGAAACCTGGGTCGCAAATAGACCTGATAAGAACTGGACGACGGAAAGGTAAATTTAAACAACTCATTGTGTCAATAATTGTCACCTGATAAGTTATGCATCAAAGGTTGTGAAAGTTATAAATATTTTATTTAGTAGAAATTAAAATGCGTAACAAGTCATTTAAATGTAAGTGTTTTCCATTTTTCGGGTCTGGTAAACTCAAAGCCTAAAAGTGGGTTGACTTGCGAAATACCTTTGAAACATTGGTATTAAAGCAACTTTAAGGTTGTTAATGTTTGTTAAATGAATACCTGTTATGATTCTTTTGTTTTTGTTTTAAACTCCTTCAGCCAATGATATTTTATTTTACTATTTTCAAATTAGTTTTCACGAATCAAGATTTTTCCCGGAGACTTGTCCAAAACACATTTTTAACCCAAAAATTCATTAATTACAACATTTTAAATAAATCGTTGGAGTCGTTTTCGAGATCGGAGTTGTAAGTAAGCAAGCAAAAAACCTTACTAATATTACAGTATAGGATATAAGAATAACAATTGTATCTTCATTAAAAATATGGCGATGGGGAAAGAGTGTTGCCAACAGGCCTGTCAACTACGTTCAATGTTGCCAACACAATTACACGAAAATTCCCACCGCGTTAAATTATAATTGTAAACAGTAACGCTGTTTAATTCCTCTATTTCTTAATCCTGGAATCCTCGATTATGCAGCAGGAAGGCGATGATTCTTTTGTTAACTAACACCGACTGAGAACGGACAACATTCTGCTAAGGCCCGAGTCAAGATCATCTAGATGCCATCGGCCAGTCGGCACGTATCACAGTCAGACAGTCGGACAACGTGCTCCTACAACAACTACAACAGTCCCCGCTCCAAGCACATTATCCCCAACAATCCCGGTCTAGTCTACCATTTCCACCCAATTTGCAAATCAATTATGCAATACTAGTAATTTCTTCTTCCTGTTCTCCTATTTTGTTTTACAAACGACGCTTTGTATTTGCGTGTACATTAAGGCATTTTTGTTGTTTATATTGTTATACTTCTTCATACTTCAAAGAAACTTAACCATAGACATGGACCTGCTAACAGCAAATTATGTTTGAGTATATATCTTTGATTATACATCTGTATTTTAAAATGAATAATTTGCTAAACGAAATTCTAAGTTTTAAAGTTTGGGCATGTGGTGAATTCCAGGTTAAATGGGATACGGCTCGAAAAAACTAGGGATTAGAGTCGTACTATGGATAAAACTGGGGATGAGATTGATTTTTCACACCCATTCAAAGTGGAAACTGAAGCCCTTTTGACTGACATCCCTTATGACTGACATCCCTTATCACTGACATCCCTTATGACTGACATCCCTTATGACTGACATCCCTTATGACTGACATCCCTTATCACTGACATCCCTTATGACTGACATCCCTTATCACTGACATCCCTTATCACTGACATCCCTTATCACTGACATCCCCCTTCTGACCCACAAAAGTATATGACGGTCTATAATCTAATTCATTACATTTATGAAAACTGTACATTCTAATTTTGACATCCCAAACTCTAAATGCTAATAAAGTTAATAAATGCTATTGGCTGCTAAAGTGTACAGACTATATACATTAGATAAAAATGAAATCTTACTCCAACATTTTGCATACCTTACGAGGGTTTAAAGACATCTGTAATTATTATATTTGGTTATTTTGCATGACCGAGGAATCTTTACAAAGAAGATTAATATGAGAAATTTAAAAGTGTGATTTAAGGGAGGGAATAAAATTAAAACAAAAAGGGACAAGTACTTAATATTGACTGACAGGAAATGAACATCAAAAACTTACAAACCTATTAAATCAATGTAATTCACCCCTTGCGAAAATTGCTTGTGTATTCAATATTACCCTACTATAAAAATACTGTACGTCTGGCAACCCTACCTTCCCCATTTGCTTAGTTTTATTTTAAAATTAAAGGGTCAGAGTATAAAAATGTCACCTAACAATTAAACTGCGAATTTCCAAAGCAATTTGTCCATTGTAGTAACCCTCATATCATCGTGTAATGAACGTTCCCACTGCATCATTACCTAACCGTGAGTTCATTACCCACCCCCATGAGGCCCCCACACCGCTACACATCCCGGTGGATCCCCTGAGTTTATAAAACATTTTAGCAGATTATCATTCCAGGTATTTTACCTGTTCATAAACTAAAAACTTTGTGTCCATTATTCTTATGTTTTAAATCGCATCTCGTATTGCAAGACTTGAATTTACCCTTCTAAATTTGTATACTTATAAATAAAATGTTATAAATAAATAAAAATAAATTAAAATCTTGTAAATGAATAAATATATATTACTGAAAGAATTTCTTGATTTTTGTTCGGTGATTTTTGATCGACAAAACTATTATTTTATATTTTATTTTTTATAATATTTGGTAGCAGTCGAAAGATGTTACCCTCTAGATGTGCCGTTTGGGGGGTTGAAAAACAACAACCTACAGGGCTTCGCCCCACAGGCCTTCTAAGTCCCAATGTTAATGTTATGGAGTTATATTTTATTTAGGTAGTCAGATGATCATAATGTAAACTTTTCAAACACATATCTACATATCTACATCTGCTAGATTCCCGTGCGGAGAACGGAACGTCAGCTAGTATAAATAAAATAAAATATTAAAAATAAATATAAAAATTATATAATAAAATAAATTTACCATCGAAGATTTGTTATAACAAAGAACATATATATGAAGTCACATAGCGATTGCATATACAAATTCTTTTGCGAAACAACTGAACTTTAAGAACAATTATGCCCTCTCTCAGCGTTGTACCACAGATTCCCCTAGACATTGGAGGCAACTAACTTAACGCAGCACGTTGTCTCATGGGGATTTAACATTGTGAAAACCCATTTTTATGACTTGGAGGAGTTTTGTAATCCCTAGTATTCCCATGACTAATTTCACACCTGTCTGGACCTCCTTAGAACCTACCAATACCATTAACATCACATATTGCAGAAAAATACAACTATGAACACCATAACAAACATAAACTAATTTTTTAACTCTCTGAAATATTACTTGACGTATTTCTGTCAACACCATAAAGTTTCAAGCATGGCAATTAGATTTCCCCACATCAGCGTGCTTCGTGCAAACTAAATACTTTTTCAATCACAAGATTGCACGATTGATTAATTCTACTTTTCTAATATTGAAGTTTAAAGGTCACCGGTTCGCAAGCATTCGACCGAAGTTCCTAATCGAGTCTAAACTTTGATTATCCCCCCGTCATTCCCCAACTTTATGTTTGCAATAGTTTCAGATTATAACGAAGATTAATTTAAATCCTACATTTGATTGAAGAACTTTAAAAAATGTATAAAAAACTATTAAGTTACATTGAATATTGAGTAAGGTTTGCTTGCTTGCTTGCGACACTGTTTTCTAAAACGGCTCCAACGATTTTCTTCAAATGTTCGAAATAACTCATTTCTGGGATAAAAATAAGTTCTAGACAGGCCCTATCCCCAGGAAAAATAAAATAATGTATTAAAACTAAAATGAAAAGTTAAAAAAATTAACATTGTGCTTATGGAGTTTCAAATCAAAACAAAATAATTGTAACAGCTGTTCATAATCAACCAAGGAACTGTCAAAGTAATACTCATGTTGTTTATGATAATTAACATATGGTTTCCTGAGAGCAGAGATTAAAATATTTGAGTGAAGATTACATACATAGAGTAGTAAAATAAATCAAAGGGACATTGAGCTATAAATAACAACTGGAGTGACCTTTAAAATGTAGAAAAGAGGCAAATGAGTTATACAAATCTGATTATCAGTAGAGGGGAAGTGGTGAAATATTACTACAAGTCATCTAAACAAACTGACTAGCCTTCCCCCGAGCAAAGCTCGGCCCCCAGGTACTTCAATGTATTATTTACGTAGCCATTCCGTTTATAAACCCAAATCTCCTTAGATCATGAAGCATCCTTACAAAGTACCTAGCTCGTTAGATATAAATGTCATTTCAAAATGTTTCGCCGTTTCATGACCACAAAATACGTTCGAGTGTATAGGATGTTCCTAAGTTTGACCCCATCTAATTATAACCATGGACAAATTATAATTGTTTCAATACAATTATTGTTTAAGGTACAATCTGTTTCACGCAGCAGTGTTAACTATAGTTTTATAGCTATATGTTTTCTTATGTATTTTTATTTTCCCTAAAACATGCTATCAGATTGATTTTAGGTTTATGCCCTATAGAACATTGCAAATATCACTTCCCCAAGGACCGAACATTTTGCCACTTCCTTAAGTTTTTATTTTCCAGTGTTCGTTGTTCATACGATCAAATCCAGATCGCTTCTTTACCAGAAACCATCATAATCATTTTACCAGAAATCCTTCTTTACTACAGTACCCGATCCACAGAAAATCCTGTTTTGGAGATTCTCCAAATGTACAATAAGTTCCCAGTCTTAACACAAAATTAACCCAGTTTTAGAAAATAAAAACCAATGGCCCTCAATTCCCTTATTGAAAACTCCTATTACGATTTTAGGGGATTCCTGTCACCTCCCACGAGTCATGGAGCATAATTGTCAAATGACTGTTATTCAGCCAAACAGTCAGTCATTCAGGTTGTTTTGTTTTTGTTTCTTGTTATTTGTTATTGTTTGTTTGTTTTGATTGGTTGTTGTTATAGGTAGTGACAATTGCAGTATGTTTATTTGACTTGGTATGCTGTTATAGTTTTAGTTAGATTATATCTTATAATTAGTTAATTTTATGACTTTTATCACCTGTTACTGAACAACTTGTAACTTTATGATATGATAAAGATTTTCATTTTGATTATATGAGTTTTTGAAACTACCATACCGCTATTTGTCCACTCCCATGGTCTACGCGTGAAACGTATTAACTGCAGCAAGGGGTGGGCCGCTACAATACAGGCTAAACAGTACTGATAACATTTACATTTATGTGATGACATTTATTTACATTTACGTTTACTGAATACATAACCAGGCCACTGCCATGGTTTCAGAGTCCGTAACCTTGACCACTTCGTCAAAGACTCACCTAATTATATTAATCTTGCATAATACACATGCATTATTCAAACTGAGTACTAACAATTTTGGTCAATATCAACACGTATTCTTCTTGAATTTGGTTTTCATAACATTCTCGAAAGCAAACAGCCGTAAATTGCCTTTATAAATGGAAATTTAAAGCAGAACTAAGCCTGTCCAGACGGAATGAGGAGCTATGGGTAAATTATTGGAAAAGCTACGGACGGAATTTATTGTTGAGAATGAAACAAGAACATGAAATATGCAGGAGCTGGCTGACGTCAGAGTATAGCAATTACCAGTAGTCTATCGTCACTGGTATTTCCAAAGAGCTAAATAATAATTTAATTTTCTAATTAATTCAGAATTTCCCAAAATGAGGAAACAATTTAATTGCACATTCATTTCACACAGAATAAATTAATTTTGAACCAAAGAATAACACTTCAGGTAGTAGATAAATTTTAGACAACTAAATAACAGTTAATAACTGTAATGTATAGGAGTGAAAGTAAAACATAAAAATTGAATATTCCGTGAAGAAAGTGACGAGTTGTAGAACATAAAACCGAAACGATATTTTTGTCTTTAGTAAAAAGGAGTGGAAAGGCGTTCACCATTGTCCTACTAAGGTCCAGCACATTTAGACAATAGTACTGGGGGCCGAGCTTTGCTCGGATAAAAGCTGTGTGTGTGTGTGTGTGTGTGTGTGTGTGTGTGTGTGTGTGTGTGTGTGTGTGTGTTTGTGTGTTTGTGTGTGTGTGTGTGTGTGTGTGTGTGTGTGTGTGTGTGTGTGTGTGTGTGTGCTGGGGGCCGAGCTTTGCTCGGAGAAAATCAGCGTGTGTACAATATATTGACAACAACATAAACATATTTGTCTGTCTTAAACAATTCGCATGCTCCAGAGCTTGAAAGCTGATAGTAATCCTGAGGCTTCCACATTATAACCTCCCTCTCAGGAAATGTGCGCGGTTGTGAATGTTCCCTCAGAGGACTGAAGCGGATCCTGCAATCCTGGCGAAGCTTGCGCATGCTCTTAAAACTCAGCTTATGTTTAGGAAACTCCTGGGGGACCGAACTTTGCTCGGAGAAGGCCGGATTGTTCAATGGTTTAACTTTTACTTTTCACCACGGTACCATTCCATGACGAGCAGATTTGCTTCGCTCATTTGCTGATTCCCTGCATGTTAGGGCTACTGCCTATCGAATGTCTTAATTAATAAAGTTGTCCGTAAATTAACTTACATTTTCTTTAAGAACAAATTGTTTTTTTACGTCTGAGACGTTGCTGGCAAAATTTCTCATAGAATATAACAAATTTTAAAAATATTGGTGAATTTTTAAATTTGAGATTAGTTTATAACCAATATTACGGTTCCTTATTGAAAATTATGTTTTGTTTACACAGATTATTATAAAGTCGTTTTTACATTTTAGTGAATTCCCAATGGAAAAATGAACTATTAGCATGACCCGCACGGTGAAACTTAAGCCTGGGACCACCATAGAAGTTCCTAACATGACCCCTTGAACACGTTTTGGGGGGTCGCTAAAAACTTTATATAGATGTGTGTTCGCACTCTAGCGGTCGCAATTTTTGTCAGATTTACTTGAAATTTTGTAGGAACCTTTCATTCTGTAATCAGTTGGACAAGTTCGTTGGGCAAAACAATCGGACAACTCTAACTTCCTTGTTTGGGGTTATTCATTTTTCAAATTTTGAGTTTTTGGGACAAAAAAAGGTAAGAAGATCCCCGAATGTAAAATATTTGCATATTAAATTGTAGTAAATAAAATACCAAAAAGTTTAAGCCCTCCCTCATCATTCTAGCATAAGTATTTACAGAGTTATAAAAGAAAATGTAAATATTCTTAACAAAGTACGTTGTCGTATGGAGATTTTACACTGAAAAAGATCTTGCTGTAGTTTTATCACCCCAATACCCCTATACCAAATTTTTATCATGACTATACCTCTTTTTAACCTTATAATGTACAAGTGACTTTAAATATAACCAGGAGCATCAGATCATCCAAGAAATAAAATTTTTAAATTTTTCCAAAAAATGTTACCAGTGTTGTTTTAAATCCTTTATTAGATTTTTGTAAAGGTTTTAATACGGAAATTCACTTCCTTCACGTCATCGTGCTGCGTGCGAACTCGTTTAATCAGCACCAAACATACATGGCGGGTCAGTGTTTCAGGTGTCAACCGTATTTCCTGCATGTTGTGGTTAATCTAGTCGTCTGGTCAGCTATATCTGACAATTGTTTACTATGTATATTCAGTGCTACTAAGTTTGAATTATTTTACAACACGCAGGTAAGACAACGCGTACTTTGTTAAGTTAGGAAAGCGCGTCGCCTTGGCCTGCAGCACCAAGGCGCGGGAAGTGAAGTGATACTATCCGCTGTGATACCATCACTCGGATTGTTGTGAAAGATGCAAATATATGTAAATGACCTCGTCTCCCTCATGGGCCGACGACTGACTTGAGTCTGTACGAGAACTAACACTTTAATAACTTAACATGCTACATCTTAATCGTTGCGATAAGGGATCAAGTAAATTTGTAGAACAGGTTTGTGCATTGCAGAATGGCTTTCTTAGAATGTTTTGTTTAGAGGTTTTGAGTAAAAAAGTACAATAAAATACATTTATCCCTACTTGTTATGTTTTAGATCTCATTTAAATACAAATTAAATGGACTAAAAAGTATAAAATAATTTATTCTATCCCCATATAGGTTGTCTTGAACATTTTTGATTGTGAATATTTAGTAACTATGAAAATACTTGTAAGATTTAAAACGAAACACGTGGGGCGCAAGCAATAATAAATAACTTACGACTATCTTCACCTATTGAATTATGAGCACTTTTTGACCTTAATAGGAACTATAGATGCAAATTATACAAACTGATGTACTATTATAAAACTGTTGGTTTCCTACCGACAGCTACTCTATTCCCTGCTTAATATTATCAATTGCATGCGCTCCTCGTTTTTCATTTTAAATCTTACAAGCAAATATTTTCATAGCTACTAAATATAATCACAAATTTTCAACCTACATGGGGATTGACAACCTATATGGGTATAAATTATTTTATTCTTTTTAGTCCGTTTTAAAAACGTGGTATTTTAACAAGTATTTTTATTTAATGAGTTATTATCTACTTTTTAGTCTCTCATGTGTGGGAACATTTGTAATCGATTTTAAAGATCTATATCAGATTATTACAGAGGCATGTGGGAAATTTAAGTTCTGTTAATTGTTTTATCTGTAATCACATGTTCTAGGTTTACTTTTAAATGTTTGTTTATGTTTACTTTTTAGGTTATTGTGAGTTTAAACTTATATCAAATACTTAAAAAATAATTTTATTTCAATAAAATTATTTATTGTTGCATTTTCATCCATTTCTGAGCTATGTTTCAAGTTTCAAGTCTCTGTTACATCGGGAAGTTAGTTTAAAGTCGTTTGGAAAATTTGTACCGAACAGACAAGAAAGCGAGCTAATAAAAACTTGTTAAAATAGGAAAACTGCAATGATAATTTGTATTTGACATCACTATTTTGGACTATCATAAAAGTTGTAACCCAAATTTCAATCGTCAAGAATGTTTAAGAACAAATATTGATCCCTATTGACAATATATTAATGACAATGCAATTACTAACAATGTCCAACTATTGGTTAAGAGACTGCCAGTACAGTACATATTATTAGTTAACCAATGGTGAGAAGTTATGTGTTGTTTTAAGAAACGGCAGGGAGGGAAACTAAAATTATAATCATTGTGAATATTCACTGTCATTCAGACCGTGGCCTTCACAAACTGGACACCAGATATTCCTAATAGTTAATTATAAAGTAGATTGTTATAGCCGATACATTTTTTTCAAAACAATTTCTTCTTAGATAGCCTACTCGTTTTTGACGTCATATCTATTAATTAATCTATTAAAAGAGTTTCGGTTGTAGCCTTCATCTTACTTCTCTCTTCTCTCATAAATGTGTCAAATCCCATTCTCGCAACCCAGTTATTCTTGTCAGTTGTTTTTTTCAATTCTATGCAATATACATGAACCGTAACAGCTTTTCTCTTGGCTTCTGTTTGTCTTGTGTTGTGAACGGCAACATTGAATCGTCCCACTACACGTTAGTTCGGGAACCTATTAATCTATTACCTATTAATTTTCTAAACCTAATTAACGCAGGTAATATACGATATCATATGTTAGTTCGGTAAAGTCAGTGTCAATAGAACTGGCGGGTCAAGGACAAATGTTAAACTAGGCCAGCTGGTCATTTATCCATTTAACATGATAGTAAAAATATCAGCTGGTCTATTATAATGGTTGTCCTTGATTGGCCAGTTCTATTGACGCCGACTATAGTACAGTACTCTACCGTGTGTTCCTTGTTTGGTGACGTTCACACACCGCAATGCTCCTGCAACGTTACTGCGGTCGTTGTATAGTGATTGGCAGACTAGCAGACGTCACCGGCTGATTATATGTCTGGACAGCATCGGGTGATAAAGAGACTACCTTAACGCGTAATTTCCGCTCAATCCGCAAGTCACTGTCTGCAATTATTGTCTTATTCTTTCCACGTTGTTCTGCTAATGACTCTTTTTCATCGCATAGATTAGGCCACGTTGATGTGTATATTTAAAACGCTAAATTTTGAATGCCTGTAATCATGTGGGAAATGCCTGTAATGATATAGGAAATGTCTGTAATCATTTTCCGTGCATAATTCATGGGTGTAGTCGTGAAACCCCCTAACATAATGCATTTCATTTTATTTTCAGTTCCTACATGTATCAAGGTCAGGTGATTGCATAATCATGTGTATATTAGTCTTGTCTTCATCAGTTCCTCCGCAGGATGCAGCAGAAAAAAATGTTTCGCTCTCTACGGATTTCTCTCTACGGTCTAGGTCTAGTGATAGGAACCATCGGATGAATCGTTAAATTCATCCGATATGCACTTAGTTTTCATCTGAATGTTCGACCCATCTGTTCAGAAATATTGATCAATCTTACTATTCATTTCCACTTTTCACTTGTTGATGAATAATTGGACCGAATTACTTCATCCACCTATATGTATTTCTCTTATGAATTCATATGTATTCTTCGTTTACTAGCTTTTACTAAAACACATCTAAATAAAATAAAATGTTCGTTCCATTTATTGATAAATTTGTGATCGATTTTGCCTGATTTAATGTAAATCAATAAATGTGCTAACAGAGTAAACGTTGCCAGGAATGTAACCAGTTTAATCGGAGGTAGATGAATTTAAGTTCAATCCTACAAACAAACAATTATTCATTCATTCGAATCATCTAGAGCAACCGCGTATCGATGTTTCATCAATTCATCCATTATACAGATGAATCCTCCACACCGCTCCCCCACTGATGAGGGACCATCCGATGAATCATCCATCTGAAAACCATCGGATGAATAGCAAATCTATCGGATGGTTATAATCAGTCGTTTGTCCCATCACTATCCCGACATGTGCTTACATCATATAAGGTCGGAAATGATCAAAGTTAAGTGTGAAAAGCCATTCTCGGAACCCATCAGTTGGTAATGACTTGGAGTTTCCGCGTCCTACACGTAACCCGCAGTAACATTGCACTTTGCACTACAGTCTGGCTGTTTAGGAACGGTGTTTATCGAATTATCAGACCTTTAGTTCTCGCACGCGCAGGGACAGACCGCTAAACAATAGCTAGATTGGATCCTGTCACCCCGTCACCGACTCAAAATAATAGCTAGTATGCTATTACTAATGTTGTACAATTGTATAGAATGTTTTGTTACCATAATATCAAATTTAGTTCAAATACTACAAAATGGGACTATACTTGACCATATTACTGGGTATGAAAATATAATTACAACAGTTAAAACCTAAAATTACTTAATTTTGTAAATTATTGTAGTTGTATTGATAGTATTTACCTTGTGCTTAGTATTGGGTTTGTAGTCAAAATGTGTAGAATCTAAATGCGAGGGTTTGAAAAAAATAACACGGTAAAAAAGTTTGATTAGGTGAAGAGCGGCCACTAGATGGCTCAGACTGTATTGTGAGGGATGCAGGGACGGGTAATGAAGATGGCTGTGTGAGGATCCAGGAATATAGGCTTATATAGGCCTGCACAACGGCGCCACCAAAACCCACCAAACTATAGGATTCTGTTTGTCTATGTGTTGTCATGCAACGTCCTATCACGATACGTGAGTGGCGTTTGCTACCAGGTGTTCAACATTGATGAGTTTCACAAACTGAACAATTCTCCTGCGAAGTTAAGCGATTTTCACAAATTTAGGATCTATGTCTTGATACAAAATACTTTTTCGACGTCATCCACCGATCAGAGCGGATAACGCGACCGATGATTGTGTCTTCCAGAGCGTCTGTGTCCCCCCACCACAACTCCAGGGTGATTGAACCTTTCAGCTTAAATTAAAAACAGGAAGAAATAAACTACGTCTCACAACATATTTACACTAATGTTGACCGGTGTGACTGGTTGAAATCGATCGCTTTGTACATGTTTGTATATTTACCGTCTTGTATGCAAGTACAGTATAGGCCTAAGTGTACTGTAATTATATTTTGAAGTGTGTGAGACGTAGTTAATTTCATCCTGTCTAATTGTAACAACACGTGTAATGCTACTCAAGAAATTATATTAAAAACTAGCATTGCCAAAAGTCACCAATCTGACGAAAATTAAAACCATATGAGATAGAACCAAAGACTTAAAACTACTGGACCGCTCGCGCCCGTGGTGAAGCGAACCAAATTTCGGTCCGGCCGCGTTCGAGGTCGCGCCGCAAATGGTGGGCTACCGCGGCAGCGCTTAGCATGGGGGATATAGGGAAAAACACGACGCGCGCTCACTTGAATTGAATTTGCAGCCAGGGAACATTTTTTATGGTTGAATGGTCTTCTGATCCGTATTCCTGAATAGTTTCTCGAATTTTTAATGCCGAAAGTAAATATATTCGACCAGGGTTAGTTGCGTAAAAATAACAGAAAGTTGGAGTTTTGTAAAATAATCTCCTTGATGGCTGATTCTTTCATATTTCCAGTCATATAAATTTATGTACGATCCACTAGGCTTTAGGTGTTGTTCAATAATGATGTTTTGAAGTTTTTGGTACTGGAATGAATTTTTTATGAGCAGTAATATCGTTCTTTGGACTAGTGAAACTTTGAATTTTAGCATATAAACTTCGACGTTCGCCAAAAGTTGTAGATTGTATGAAAGTTAATTGGCCTATATCATAAAATTTTGTTGGTGAATGAATACCAAGACAAATACTTTTTAATAGCAAATGTATTCTTAATAAACATTAATTACCAACATGGTTCGTTCACCCGTCCACGTATAGTATTAGGAACGATTACATAATGTTGCATTAGTACAACATTTCGCTATTGAATAACAAAAATTATCTTCAGTGTATGATAACAATTGATTATGATTTATTTAAGAGACGATACAAGTACAGTATAATAATAATGGGGTATAGTATAAATGTATCCGTAGCATTAGTCAGTTTTAAGAGTATTTTGGAAGGCATAGGATTAAATGAAATGATTTTTCTCAAAATTAATTTTTATTTACTGATTAACTGTTACATTACACATTACAGTTGAATTGTAGAATGTTGTAAGATTACTTAGCAAAATACGACTAAAACAAAAGTCGTATAACTATGTATTTTATCAAAAAACTAGGCCATGTTGTAACACAGCATCACCGAGGCGCGGCGCGGCGCGTGGCACGTCTTGGATAGAGCGCGGCGAAAAGTTTCAGCATCTTTCCAAACGAATTGTAGGCAAACCAACAACTTTACCGAAAAATGTTATAAAATAAAAGTTCTAGAGAAACTAATTATCTACAACTTTCCCGCTGGAAGTTTGTTTCTAACCTAAAAATAAAAAACTTCCTCGCTGAGTAACTTTTTCATGTCCCTCTTTAATAACACGTAAGAGTTTTTAATTATTAAAAATATTAAAAAACGGTAAAATAAAACAATATTTATACTTTCGGATTCCGTAGTTCACGTACACAAAGGATATATAAATTTCATTACAATTCAAACATGGCAGTGAAGTCCAGGAGCATGTAAACGACAGCGCGTTCAACGCCAGAAACAGCTCTGAGCACACAGTGGCCCACCATTTCTGTTCCGCACAGACCTACGCGGACCGTTTTTAGCTCACTTAGCGATCTCTCCAGTAGTTTTACCTCGATGGATAGAACAAGTCCCATCCTCGCTGTGATATTTATCACTTTTGATATACCTGCACCTATGCAGTATTGACAGAGGAAAAACTAAAATAATGGGTTTTAACTTGATCAAACAAGCAAAACTAATACGGCAATTTCTAAACTTGACTCTGAACTGTGATAAAGTCAAAGAGATATTGGTAACAATGCTTAATGTTTGCGTCGAAATAGCGAATCGGTGTATTTGTCAGGTTGGTACACTGGTGATGACAATTTCTCTTCTTTGGACTTCATTAATGGGTTGTTCGATTCTTCTAAGTGAATCTTCCCATGCAAATTACTTAAATAAAAGTAATCAAAATCGGAACAAATGTTTTTCGTTTAATTCATGTAACATTATTGTTGTGAAAAAATAAACTATGAACAAAATTAACAAATGTGTGTTAATACGGTAAGTGTTAGTTTGCTTCACTTTGTAGACTCGCCCAATTTCAACGTTCAGTTATTTTGCCCTTACATAAAAAATCGCGGCAGCTCGTGAATTTGTTGATTTTCTTCACTTTTACCAATCATCCCCTTCGGAAAACTAATATCCGTTATCCATAAAATTACCACACTTTCACCATATTTTCCCACACCCACTTAACCTATATTTGAGCATTAAATTCTCCTTTTTCCTTATAATCAGACCACCTGAGACACCGAACGTTCTATAACAACAATGCAGCATCACTCAATTGTTCAAGAGATAAACCGGTTACCCGAGAGATAAACAATCACGTCTCGCCAGGCGTGCCAACTACACCGGTAAAACAGGTTTGGCAACCTACAAACAACACAATTCCCGTAGCCGGGATTCCCCTAATGAATGGTTACCTGACTGGGCAATGAGGAAGGTCGGGGGGAGAGTGGTTAATCACACCTTTCAAGTTCGTTTGGAAACTCGCCTTCGGAAGGATGATTTGAACCACACTTTGCATCGTCATTGCGACTAACATGCACACAAGCATTTACAACTTGTACACACACAAGAGGAAATAGTTGTTTTATTCACTAGGAGGGAACTCCAGCCACGTGACACTCCCACAAGACCAATGTTACCTTTCAAATCCCGTCCCTTCTCACCGGATCATTAGAAATCGTTGACTCAAGGGTCATATCAAGAAGGAAAATAACCTAACGATTTAAGTGAGCAAAGTGTTGATAACACAAAATAACACAAAACACACAAAATAACACAAAACACACAAAATAACAATTGTTAAATAAAATTCTAAATCTAAATACATTAAACAAATTCGGGTTACTGTAGTATATTAGTTAACTAATAGAATGTACCCGTCCTCAAGGTAAGTTAGATTGAAACAGCTGTTCTTGCTTCTGCTCTTTAAGCTATCAAATGGTGTTCATAGCTGTTCGCATTACAGTTTCTGAATGTTTACTTTCCTCTGAAATGTAAACATTGAAACTTAGGACGTTCACTAGCCGGAGGCGATTTTAAGGAAGTGAATAGGCACGGGTTTTATGTGTTGCACGGGTTCAAGATCTGCCTTTGTGTAAAGTTTCAGTCAAGTGGGTTCATTAGTTTTTGCGTTTACCCGGAACATCAGAGAGACACACACACACACACACACACACACACACACACACACACACACACACACACACACACACACACACACACATAAACAGAAACCACCTATTCTTTATAATATTATAGATAGATAGACAGATTAAACCAAACAGCTGTTTCAAGTATTATATATAAGCATACTTGATAGTCATAAACATTTGTTCATTATGGAAATAACAAATCTACTTGAATGGCAACTCAAACTCTTTTTTTCGATGCCGAAGTTAGCTCTGTATAAAAATAGGCAAGTCAGCGTAGTGAACGAGCTCATTATTTAGACGAGTGAGTGAAGCGAATGAGCTCATCGTTAAAATGGACCAGCGTTTTTGAACTAATTAAATGACATTAGGACAGGACAACGTCAGGTAGTAATCACTATATTTGTGATATTTGTTTTAAGTTAACCATTTATGAGATTAACATTCTGATCACAGGAATTTTGTGGTAATGTTTTGCCATATAAATGATTCATAAATAATACATTTAGAATAACCCACTGAGGAGGCACGGAATTCGAAAGTAAACATTGATCTTATGTGAGAACTGAGAGTGGCTGGCGCGTTCTCTTATGAATATGCAACGAAAATGTAACATTTTAGTGGGGTTGAGTCCCAAAATATTTCGCTCTTCTTCTCATTTGTCCCATAAGACAAATAACTTTAGCGGTCAAGCCCCACCCTCTCGAGGGGTGTTCCTATAAGCTTTATTTATGACTCATTTTCATAAACAAAAATAATCCGCGGTTCCACCCAGTAGAGTTTTTATATCATAAATATAAATCGTTAAATCAAATTAAATCATATTTATTATTTCGGTTTTTTATTGAATTACTATTAGTAATATCAAAACTCTGGTCACTATAATCGCTAAGTATACTATTTAGTAATTTTTAAATAAAAGGTAAATTATTTATCTCGGATAAACCACTGTAAAGACGTCAACCCTGGTATTATAATAGAAAGAGTTATAAAGTCTCGAAACATTTCGTTTCCCCTCTTTAAATGGTATTTGGACAGCGTGTAGGCTGTCCAAATGGTTTCATATTTTATATTTTATACTTCACTATTCGCTAATTCGATGGTCTTAGAATTATAACAACTCTAAGATAACAAATAATCCTACTCAAATTCATAATGTTAATATTCGATCAGTCAATGAGTTAAAGACATGCTTAAATACCCCCGTAGCAGCAAACCTGCGTACTCAGCGAATTTCCACTGCATATATATGTATCATAATTAACGGAGATAACCATTTACTTATTCTCCAGAAGAACATGGGGCCTGAGTACGCAGGTTTGCTGCTACGGTAACTATCAACCAGCAAATAGTTTTTTATGGAAATATCAATAGACCACAATGATATGAAGCAATATACCAAGTTTCATCAGGATAAGTTGATAAATAAGTGAGATATACAATTTTTCTTATTCTCTATAAGAATAACATTGGACAACGTATTGTGTTTAGCACTTTTTATATCTCTGTAACCAACTGACATAGAGCAATGATCAAAACACCATATTGTTTTTTTAAGCTGAATTTAATGGTGAAAAGTAAAATTTTATTTACTAAAATATTATATGTAAATACCCCCGTAGCAGCAAACCTGCGTACTCAGCGAATTTCCAATGCATATATATGTATATTAATACCACATAAAGCCACATACCAAGTTTCATCAATATACATTCATAAATAAACGATTTATGACATTTTAATTATTCTCCATAAGAATAACATGGCAGCTGAGTATGCAGGTTTGCTGAAGCAAGGAACACAAAAAATGGGGTTATATACAAATATCAATACAACTCATGTAGGTAAAGCCACATACCAAATTTCATTAATTTATTTTCATAATGAAGGCAGATAACACGTTACTTATTCTCCATAAGAATAACATGGAGCTGAGTACGCAGGTTTGCTGCTACGGGAGCCTTGGGTAAAAAATTGTCTTTTTGAGCAAATATCAATGGTTCACAACCAGATGAAGCCGTATACCAAGTTTCGTCAGTATACGTTGATAAATAGGCGAGATATAACATTTTTCTTTTTCCTCCATAAGAATAACATTAGACAACGTACTGTGTTTAGCACTTTCAATATCTCAGTAACCAATTGACGTAGAGAAATGATAAAAATACCAAATTGTGTGTTTTTTTAAGCTGAATCCAATAGTGAAAACTAAAATTTGAATATTTCAAAAATTATATGTGAAAAATTCGAAAAACCCATTTTTGGGGTACAAAACCCCCCCAAAATACCCCTTCGAGTAAAGCGATCTGGCTGGTTTTCGAACTTAAAGTCATAATTGTTGCTTTACACGTTTATACCAAATTTCATCAAAATCGGATCATTTTTACGAGAGTTATCGTGCTCACGGACACATATATATATATATATATATATATATATATATATATATATATATATACAGTATCGAACGAATGGTGTTTTTGGGGTCTGGGGACCTCAAAACGAAAAGTTATCATGGTCCCGGGCCTAGGTCTTACCATGCCGACTACGGTAATAGCTTCTTCCCTATAGGGGAAATTCGCTAAAAACTCAAAAAAACCATTTTTGGGGTAAAACCCCAAAATACCCCTTAGGATGAAGCGATTTGGCTGGTTTTCGAACTTAAAATCATAAATGTTGCTTTACATGTATGTACCAAATTTTATAAAAAACTGATCATTTTTACGAGAGTTGTCGCGCCCACGGACACATATATATACATATACATACATATATACAGTTTTGAACGGATGATGTTTTTTGTGGCATCTGGGGACCTCAAAACGAAAAGTTATCATGGTCCCGGGCCTAGGTACCATGCCACCTACGGTAATAGCTTCTTCCCTATAGGGGAAATTCGCTAAAACAAGTTTAATGAGCTATTAAAGTTAACAAGATATGTATGCTAATTCATAGTGTAACATACTTAACTATATTTACCATCATTTAAAAATTAGCTTTTAAAATATATATTCGGTTATGTGAACAAAGCTTACAAAATTCTTTTACTTAGTGCTAACATTATTTTGCAAACAAATTGCCGTTTTTCCTCACGCCACCATCACATTCACAAGTGCTTTGAGAGTCCGCTCGCCCTCAGCTGCACAGTCGTGCGGCGGAGACCCACAACTACACAATGACGTGGAGATTGTTGAGCTAATGGAGCGTAGTTCTCCCCGCAGCGTTTAAACAAAGCAAATAAATGGCTCTTCGTTCATTTCTGAGTTCCATTTTAGCTTAAATAAATTCATTTTTAATGTTTATACAATATATTTATAGAGTGTCACTAAAATACGTTTTAAAATTTCGCATAATGGTTTATGGTTGAAAATTAGTAAAGATTTCCATTAAACATAAATCCTCAAATGTTTAGTTTTCTGTCTGTTTGTGTTTTTAAAATGAATACATCATAGTTTATCAGCCACTTGGCACACTATTACTTTATGTTTAAACAAATTCTGAATGATATTTTACTTTCATACTTTTACCTTTTAGCGAATATCCTTTATAGGGAAGAAGCTATTACCGTAGGTGGCATGGTAAGACTTAAGCCCGAGACCATGATAACTTTTTGTTTTGAGGTCCCCAGATGCCAAAAACACTATTCGTTCAAATTTATATATATATTATGTATGTACATGTGTCCGTTACCTCGATAACTTTTGAAAGAAACGTCCGATTTTGATGAAATTTGACACAAATGTGAAGAGTAACATTTATGACTTTAATTTCTAAACCAGATCAATTGGACAATGGGAAGGGGGAGTTTCATGGGAGTTTACATTTTTGAAAAATTCAGTTGTTTGAACTTTTAACCCAACAATTTTAAAAACAATCGATTATGGTTATAGCCATTTTATAGAGCTTGAAAATAAAAATAATTTAGTATTTTAGCATTAAGCTAGGTTAATAGGCTGTGGGGAAAAGTAAAAAAAACGCGTCCATAAAATTTCCCATGCTAATCTTATGGGATTAAGATTTTTAGATTTTCCTCAGATAATTTTACTAAAACCTTCACATTTCATTCTATTAATAAGTTTAGCTCTACAAAACAATAATTTTGGTGTTTATATTGTTGTTCTACGTCCAACCGTTGCAGAGATATTCAAATTGCTAAACACAGTGCGTTGTCCAATGTTATCCTGATGGAGAATAAATCAAATTTGATATCTTGATTATTTATGACTTACGGGATGTAATAAAAACGTCGTACAACACTTAAGATATATTTACACTTATACTGATTCAAATACAGACGGTAAACATACATAAAAGATCGTACTAAGCTATCCATTTCGACCAGTCACACCGGTCATCATCAGGCCAATCAAAAGCAAACAAAGTTGTTTATTTATAAATTTATATTGGTGAAACTTGGTATGTGGCTTCAAATAATTGTGGTATATTGATTTTTGCACAAAAAAATTGTTTTTGTTGATTTTCCCGGTAGCAGAAAACTTGCATACTAGGCCCCCATGTTATTTATTGGGAGAATAAGTAAAGTTGTATATCTCTTTTAGTTATGAACCTAAATTAATAAAACTTGGTATGTAGCTCCAAGGTTGAATTATCTCAAAGGTTGTATGTATCTGGTTGAATTATATTGATAATTGCAAAATAAAAACATTTTTTATCTTTCTCCTTGCAGCAAACCTGCGTACTCAGCCCTAATGTTATTCTTAAGGAGAATAAATAAATTGTTTGGGGTCCGGATACATTTCTTAAATAATTGCCGTTTTTTTTAATATATTTATTGAAAACAATTTATACGTAAAATGTCATGCTAAATTATTTTTAAACATAAATAAGTTATGATCCAAGTTTGAAATAAATATGTCAAGCCGTTTCCACAGCATTACGTATTTACTAAACGACACAAAAGTACATTCGGACGGAAAATGAAACATTTTATGAACTTTTGAACTTACTTTGACTCAGCAGTATAAGGTGTATAAGGTGAACATAGTTTGAACATGTTTAAAGGACGAACGGCTATTCTAATACGTATACCGCATAAATGTATTTAAAACGGACGTTAAAAAATGAGAGTCACGTTTGTAACATTGCAACATTTTGTCCCCGGAGAGTTCCCTTTCATTACACCGTTTTTGAACGATGAATATTTTGCTCTGGCCTTACGACCAGGTAAATATACCAAATAGGTTATTGGATTATTTCAAATAGTTTTATTTTAAATTTTATCAGGTAAAATATTGTATAACTTGTCTAAATTATAACCAAATAGCTTTTAAAGGACTTCTTTTTATGTTCAAGAATTTGGGTATTTGTTTTAGTTGTGGAAACAAGTCACTAATATTTATTTTTTTCAACTATTTTTTTTTATAAATCGGAATCCTCAAAGTACCTAAACAAGTAGTAATTAATATCAATCATTAAAAGATTTCTGCAATGCCACTTTTGTTTTGTGCAAAAACAATTTCATAACCAATTTATGAATAATTAATGTTTATTCATATTTATAAAATACTTTCAATAAAACTTTCTTAAAAGACTTTACTCAATTTGTATGTTTAAAAAAATTAAAAAAATGCAATTGGATGATGCGCGTTTACACCACAATTTACCTGCTCTCGCAACTTAATTTATTTCCTCACTGCCTCTCAATAACATTTTCGTTTGTTTACGTCTTGAAACACTGCTCTCAGGCGATTTATTGCCAGTGGACGAATACTTTGGCAACTCCTTGCGGACACAGGTGTTGCAACAAACTGCGACATTCTAGATCACTTGTCAGCTGTGAATGTAATCTGTTGAGTGAGGAAACCGGCTGGCGCCATCAGATGATCCGGTCGACCTCAGTGCTTCAGGAAGGACGAGGAGGCCTAAACCTGAGTCAGGGAAATTGAGCTGAGGAGGTCTATAGTGGGGCCAGGGCAGTTAGCGTAGGAATATACTGGGACCGGGGCAGTTGTGCAGAGAAATTTGATGAACAGCTTAACTTTTCTTTAATCCCTGCGTGCCACACTCTCTTACCTTAAAAGGGAGCAGCACATCATCACTACAGGCGTGAACAATATGTCATTATTTTGTTTGTTTACACCCAAGGAATTTTGTTAGATAGCTACTTAAACGCTTTTAATGGCGTTCCGAGCTCATAACGACGTATATTTCCCGGGATTTAAACCTGACACCACTGTAACCATAAACCGTTACGCTAACCGTTTGGCTAAATAGCCGCCCAGCATTGCATAACAATATATGGAGGGATATCTGCTTATGTTTCCAAATCTTCAGTACAATTTTTTTTCAATTTTTTAGAATTAGGTTATCAATTTCTGTGATTAATTAAATGTTCATAAACTAGTTCTATGATAACAAACAAGCGAAGTGATTAAATTAAGGTTATAAAAATACTAACAAAAATGTAAAACTAACTTTTAGAAGAAAATAGGTAGAAGAACAATATACACATACAAATGTTTAAATAGATAAAGAGTAGAAATTTAGCACACCAATCAAATCCGGAACAGAGTGTGTAACGAAATGCACGCCAAACAAACTAGGATTAAAGATTAGGAAGCAGAACACGATACTTCATGGAATTAAACACGGAAAGAACATTGTAACAATGCTAATAAATACCCCCGTCGCAGCAAAACTGCATACTAAGCGAATTTCCAATGAATATAAAACATAACACATTAAAACACTTAACATGATTCATAATAAATATATTCACAAACAAGCGATATTGAGAATATTAATTATTCTCCATAAGAATAACATTGAGATGAGTACGCAGGTTTGTTGCTACAAGGGACACAAAATAATGGGTTTTTATGCAAATATCAATAGAACTCATCTTACTGAAGTCACATACAAAGTTTCATCCATATACAGTCATAAATAAACGATATGTAACATTTTAACTATTTTTCAAAAGAATAACATGGGGACCAAGTATCTAGGTTTGCTGATACGGGAACCATAGGCGAAAAAATGGTTTTTTTGTGCAAACAACAATAAACCATAACCAGATGAAGCCATATACCAAATTTCGTCAGTTTAAATAAGCGAGATATACAATTTTTCTTTTTCTCAATAAGAATAACATTATGCAATGTACTATGTCTAGCACTTTCAATATCTCAGCAACCAACTGACCTAGATCAATGATCAAGATACCAAATTGTTTGTTTTTATGTTGAATTCAATGGTAAAATTAAAATGTGATTTAAATAAAAATTACATGTGGAAACCCCCCAAAACCCCCCTTCGGATGGGGCGATTCGTCTGGTTTTCGAACTCGTTTAAATAAATGGTCTTTACACATTTGTACCAAATGTCGTTAAGATCGGACCTTTTTTACGAGAGTTATCACGCTTACGGACACACACACGCGCGCGCACACACACACACACACACACACACACACACACACACACACACACACACACACACACACACACACACACACACACACACACACACACACACACACATCTATATATGTGTGTATACATATATACAAATTTGAAAGAATGGTGTTTTTGGCATCTGGGGACCTCAAAATGAAAAGTTATCATGGTCTCGGGCTTAAGTCTTGTCATGAGACCTACGGTAATAGCTTCTTCCCTTTAGGAGAAATTGTCTAAAATTGGAAAGAAGAAAAGAAAGAAATATCGTGACAATCAAACTAGGAACGGAGAGCAGAGGAGGACTGGTCCATTACGTATTGTGTCGCGGCCGTGCCCGGCGTGGTAATGCACTTCCTGCATCGTATGGCTGACATCGGTATTTGTTTGGGCCCGGAGTAGTAGTCAAACAAGACTGTGCAATCATCGTGACCGGCGTTTCCTGATGTCCCAATATCTAACTAAGATCATTAGCTACATGTAAGTAAAAAATTAGATACACAGGGTAGTAGGTAAAATAGTTATAAATTTTAATTTATTTGTTTTGAACAGTTTTTAAGTATCTGGACGTAAAACATCTTTTTCCCGAAGTATAACATGGCAAAATTTAAGGCCAGTGGGGTGGAGCTAGGTTGGAGGAAACATATCAATTGTGGGGGGTGGGAGTTAAGAGATAAGGCTTTGTTAAACAAATCCAACGAACAAAAATTGGACGTAGGGAAGTGATAGAAAAGGCCATAGGGTGTTGTCTTAAGGTTGGAAAAATGTATCCAATATCTTTTGATCCTTAACATAGCAGCGTTTGATAACATGTAACATAACAGCGTTTTGATTTTATAACAGCGTTTGATTTTAACATAGCAGCCCTGAGGTCTGGGAGAAACAAAAAAGTATCTACAACTGATTGGTTCCTACAATGTGGTTTGGTCCGGCAGCAGTCTGTAGGACACGCCCATGCACTACTACCTCAGTAGTATAGATAAATAAATTATAAATGATATCTATAGTAGTATCGATAAAGAACCAAAGAAAGTGTAAACAATTGCCGTTTGCTCCATTATTGTTAAACAAAGGAAATTAGGTCAACGTCGTGTGATGTATTTTAATATTTTAGAGATAATACCGAGAATCGTTGTAACAGCAAAAACATAACCCATACTAATGCGTGCGACGAGATAAGGGCCATTAGCAGAACAAAATGGAAAAAAGGAGAGGGAATGCTTTAAATTGCATATTGTGACTTGCAAATTGAGATAAAATTATAGGTTTGGCAGAGACGGCGGGGAATACCATGGTGTCTGTTGAGGGTGTTATTAGTGGGAGGTCTGTCTGCTATAGACTACGTGCTGACCGTCTGATGTTATCCAGATGAACTTGACTCGAACCTTAGCATCTTTGTTCTCAGCGTTTGTGTACAAAAGAATAATCTTCTTCCTGCCATGCAATCAAGGATTTGACGATTAAGGGTTTAATAATGAAGTTTCTGGGTGCCGAGCTTTGCTCGGGGGAAGGCCTGTCAGTTTGTTTAGATGACTTGGAGTAATATCTCACCACTTCCCCCTACTAATAATCAGATTTGTATAACTCATTTGCCTCTTTTCTACATTTTTAAGGTCACTACAGATGTTATTTTTAGCTCAATGTCCCTTTGATTTATTTTACTACTCTATTTATGTAATCTTCACCAAATCTTTTAATCCCTGCTCTCAGGAAACCACATGTTAATAATCATATACAACATGAGTATTACTTTTACAGTTCCCTGGTTGATTATGAACGGCTGTTAAAATGATTTTGTTTTGATTTGAAACTCCACAAGCCCAATGTTAATTTTTTTAATTTTTAATTTTAGTTTTTTACATTTTTTGATTTTCCGGGGGATGAGGCCTGTCAAGAACTTATTTTTATCCCAGAAATGAGTTATTTTGAACATTTTAAGGAAATTGTTGGAGCCGTTTTTCAGATCCGTGTCGCAAGCAAGCAAGCAAACCTTACTCATATTAGAGTATAGGATAAGTGAATCTACTCATGCAAATCACTGGAATAAAAGTAATCAAGGTTGGTACAAGTTAATGTTGTCGTTCGATTTATTTATATATTCCTGCCGTGAAATATGAAAAACTATGAGCAAATCTACAGATTGAAAGCTATTTGTTTGATTCACTTTGTTGACTCGTTCGATTTCAGTGAGTAGATCTTTGCCTCACAAAAACTTGGTGGAGACGGCTCGCAATTTTTTTCATTGGTGTGCTCCAGTATTACCGATAAACCTCCTTGGGTTTAAACGTTAAAATTGCCACCGCGACGGGTGCTACTGTCTTGTTGGTGTCACTTAATAGCGTTGTCAGCCGTGTTGGCAAAGGTGTTCTTGAAATAATAAAAAAACAAGACATAATTTTAGAAGAACTGTATCTTTGATTTTAAGTTGGTAATAGTTGGGCTAGTTGAAAAGTAATGACATTTTAAAATTTTATCTTTTCACATTAGTGATTTGAAAACTTCAGTGAACAAATGAGTTACAAGAAAATAATGGTACTCCATAATGTCATGGTACTACTGGCATCACGGGGAAATATAATGTAGGAATATTGGCAACACTGCATCCGTGCAGGAAGCAAGATAAGAAGAAAATGACTTTCTGGAACAATGAATTATTTATTAACTGATATTACTGCAACTCCGCGGAGAGGCGAATATTGTTGTCGGGCCGCGATGGTGTTGCTCCTGGAAAATTGGTTTCATGAGCAAAGAGCATTGGAATATTCCGTGGATAATGTTGGTTAAACAAGTATTTTTATCATTCTGCTAAAAATGTTTTTGATACATTGACAAAATTGCTTTTTTACGGAATATTATTTAATAAGATTTAAAATAAAAGCATTTTGGATTGTTAAATTCTATTTCGTGGCTTATGTTATAGATAAGTAAACATGAAAACCCAGAAAGAACCAAAGAAAGTGTAAACAATTTTCGTTTCCTCCATTATCGTTAAAAAAAGTAAATTAACCCCATAATATTTTGTAGGAAGTCAACGTCGTGTGATGTATTTTAATATTTTAGAGATTTATATCAAATTAGTAACGAAAGAGATCTTAACATCTAAGATGTATACAGAATGTCCAGAAATTACAGACCAAGACTTCACCTGGTTATTATATTCATTAAAACAAAACATATTCATCATATAATGTATATTTCTATCTTACTTAGTTTTCTGCCTATATTTATGTATGTTACAAAACATTTTTTATCCCTGTAACGGATTGAGATATCAAATTCTAAACTTTGGCTTACTTTTTAGACTTAGAGATATAAATAAAATAAAATCTTTAATAAATTGTTGTCCGGTTTTCTACATATAGGGATTTGAAATGTTTAATGACCACCGTTTTGAATCCATAAGTTATATATTTGTGTATTTTTTACTAAATGTAATATAATGTAGAGCTTAACGATTTAATGTGTTTACGTTCCATCATTCCCCTGTTAACTTTACATCAAGGCGTTTTTACCTTTTTTGTGCCCAAAAATACTTGAATTTGCAAACCTTCCAAAGGGGGTTAGAGGTTTCCCTTTGTTTTCCTAAACCTTAGCCATCTTATTATAAAAAGGAATGCCTACCAAATTTGAAGTAAATTGGACAAAATGTGCCTTATAAAGTGAAAACACATAAATATAATATATATGAGTAATCTTTAGCGACCCCCTACCCACGAAACGTGTTCGGGGGTCGAGTTAAGAAATTGTATTGCGGTCCCGGGTTAAGTTTTACCACAAAGGTTTTGCTAATAGCTCACTATTCCACAGGAATTTCACTAATAATTCAAATTGTAAAAAGTGAAAATATGCAAACACTGTGAAACGAAATGCATGGGGATGAAATGTAAGGGAAGGACGAGCGATATAAATCCGTCTGTTAAAACATAAATCAATTGAGCTCTCCGCTCCTGGCCGGTGGAAAACATTCTTCTTTGTAGAGAAAACATGTTTACTTCAAAAAGTTTCATAGTGGGGCGGATCAGCGAACAATAACTGTGCACTTTGTATAAAACTGTGAATCAAGTTTGACACGAACCATTTTATAGTACAAGACATCGACATTTTTAGCCTCGTAATTACCTACCGTCAGAGTGTATATTTGTTCTAATTTTATTTAAAAAAAGACATATTTATTTATTTTTTAATTAGACATAATATTTCATTTGGAGTTTTGCCTTTTGTGGATTGATTGCAAAAATAATTAAAATTAATGCGTTTATTGCGTTTTGCAATGGTTTTGATAACGAGAGTAAATTAAATTGTACGTTGTTAATTCATTCTCCAGCCTTTGTATTGTTTAGCAAGTTATTTTTATTTTTTTAATAAGTATACAGTAGATATGGCCTTTAAGATGCCATCTTCTAGAGAGTGTATTTTGGGAGGGGGAGGGTCTTGAACAAAATGTCAGCTTTTTAATACAAAAATACAATGTTTAAAATGTTAGACGCTGATAATTTCTTTTTAACGTCCTTCCTAATTTTTTTTTATCATCAGATAATTTATTTATTAATTATTCACTGCCTCTCTAAGTAAATAATTATTACCGAGGTGTTTTGAATGAAAATAAATAATTTAAAGAAATATAGATGAATTGGATTTCAAATCTGCGACTATTATAGCATAAACCATTCAATAGAAATACAAAACTAAACAACAAGAAGACTATTTTAGATTGTAAAACTTTACTTTTTGAAACATCCAATTTTACGGTTGTAAAAAATGTATTCTAAACCCGTTTTTGAGGTTTTCGTATATTGACAAATTTTGAAACAAACCCAAAGTTTATAATTTTTCTAGGCCCCAGCCTTTGGATCTGAAATCCATTTGGATGGTTAATTTTTTATTGTTTAGGTAAGCTTATAAATAATATAAATAAACAATCTACAGGCTGCATATACTTTGATAAATGTCAATATACAAACAACCTTAGGAATTCCAGTGTCAAGTTCTTGGCCTCTACTTTATGCCTTACCGGGACTTAGTTTACTGTGAGGAAATGCGTCAGGCAATAAGCATAAATAATTTCACTATAAGACGCTTAAGTGTTACGTAATCGACTCACAATTAAATAAATTAATACCGAACATAAAAGAGCATCAAATAACACCTGCTACTGATTGCGGAAATGAATACCACGAACAGCTGTTACAAACGTAGACCAGCTGATTGTGGAATTACACCTCCTGTGTTGTTGAGGGGATTGTGGAGGGGGTGGGAATTCATTAAATCTCAAACCAGTTCCTGTGTTTGCCGCAATCACGAAGTAATGGTTTAAATATAGGGATTCAACATGTTGTGCATCGTTCTGTTAAAAAATCATTCGGCTTTTTACTATCCGTTTTTACAATTCATTTACAATTCAGCATACTACTTGCGGAGGCTTCGCCGTAACTGTACATTTTGTATGGTAAAACCCGGCCCGGGACCATATACTTGGATGAAAGGTCTCTGTGAGAGAGTTGGAGGAAAATATCATGTTTCTTATTCATAACAAATAAAAGCGTGAAGTCAAAAAACACTTATGATTGAGTTTAAAATCTGTGGGATTTTGTTATAGTTTAAAACTGAAATGAGCTGAACAAGCAAAGCCGTTGGGCAAAGCTGGTGTGTAATATGTAGCCAGTCTGTGCCACGAACCTGTAGGGAAACCATAGGGCTGAAACCTAGAAAATAAAGGTCTCTGTGAGAAAATATTACTGTTTTGACACAACCACTCTAGTCCAGTCAAGTTATACAATAAAAAGGGTCCTTGCATGTAGTTCTAATTTTTTATTATGTTGTTAGGACCTATACCACAAGTAAGAAACCAAGTTTGCAGCTTCGAAAGACCTGTGCTACTGGCGTAGTACTAAAAAGTTGTCAAACAACTTTTGCACTTTTTCAGCTTTTGCTAAATATTTCCGAAAGTATGCCTCTGACAGAATAGGTTTTCCGATTCTTTCTTAAACTAGATAACATTTTCTGACGTTTTAGACCATATCGACTTAAGTTTGACCATTATTAACTAATATACAATACTTTAAAAATTTGCAAGAATTCCAAAAAGATGTAACATTTTCGTTATGGTCTATTTTTTGTGACGAAAACCCCTATTGTTAAAAAAGAAAAATTGTATATCTTGCTTATTTATAGACATATACTGACGAAACTTGGAATATGGCTTCATCTGGTTGTATTTTATAGGTTTTTGCTCAAAACTCCGATTTTTTGCTGATGGTTCTCGTTGCAGCAAACCTGGGCACTCAACCCGCATGATATTGTTATGAATAATATTTACAATGTTATATCTCCCTCAATTATGAAAAAAATTAATAAAACTTGGTATGTGGCTTCACCTAGTTAAGTTATTGATATTTGCATAAAACCCCATTTATTGTAATTCCTGATTGCAGCAAATCTGTGTACTCAGCCCCAATTCTTATGCAGTATAATGAATGGGGGTTGAGTTTTTAAAGTATTGTATCTTAGTAGGTAATGGACGTATTGAAGACGTTATCATCTCAAACTTTATCAAAACGTATCTAGTTTATGAAAGGATCGGACAACATATCCTATCAGAATCATACTTTCGGATATATTTAGCAAAACCTGAAAAAGGTGCAAAAATTGGACTGCTTTTTTTTTGCTATTACGCCAGTAGCACAGGTCTTTCGAAGCTACAAATTTGGTTTCTTACTTGTGGTATAGGTCCTAACAACATACAACACATTATAACTACATGACCTTTTGCACGCGCGGGTGTTTATTTTGACTGGACTTTAAAAACACTTATTTTCAAGTTAAAACGCTTTTTTAAATATTTTAATTCCATCAGCTGTGTGTACGATTGGATTATAAAACTGAAATTAGGTGAGCACTCTGTTGGGCAAAGCTAGTGTATAATCGACCAAGACGCGGATGCGACCAAGGTAGGCGAAGACAGATAACAATGATTACAGTGGATGTGAATAAATAACCGCCTTTAAACCAGTAGTTACTCGACCTTACGACTACGGCCACTTCCATATCCTAATATCAGGGACTGAGCTTTGGTCGGAAAAGGTATATCAGTTTATCAATGATCCTGGGTAAATAATCAGTCCGTCTTAACTCAGTAACAAGGTTCGCCCATTCTACACTCATTCATCCATTTCGCCTTAAAACACGCCCTAGTTGTGTCAGCGTCTTGTACAGTGATTAAGTTAGAACAGCATATTCTTGTACTAAGGCCATTTTGCGTGGCATGTGAAGTAATTTAGTTAATCTACAGTTCTATTATGTTGATAGCGGGCGAATACGCTTAGTCTGTGTCACACTTTTGCTGCTATTTAGTAGCTAGTAGCGGCTAGTGAAGTAGCCGCTATTAAAAGCTGTCACACAACAAATGTCGGTAGCGGCTGCCTAGGAGCAGCGACTCAGCTAGTCGATGTCACTCTTGCCTTCGAAAAGAAAGGAAAATTGTCGTTTTTTTGTGAAATGTCGTCTGTCGGTATAAGCCGGGTTGAATTACGGCGTTCAATTTTGATGTGCGTTTGTGACGTTTGTGTTGATTTGATTGAAAATATCCGCAACAAAAATAAACGCTCCTGGGTGAGAGAGTGGATTAAGAGAAGAGACAGGCTGGGTGCACCAGGAACACTTACTAGAGAACTAGCTGTTGAGGACCCCCATGAGACTGTCATATCATGAGACTGTCTGTGAATGAGATTGATGAGGTGATAACCTTGGTAACTCCTGGGTGAGAGAGTGGATTAAGAGAAGAGACAGACTGGGTGCACCAGGAACACTTACTAGAGAACTAGCTGTTGAGGACCCCCATGAGACTGTCATATCATGAGACTGTCTGTGAATGAGATTGATGAGGTGATAACCTTGGTAACTCCTGGGTGAGAGAGTGGATTAAGAGAAGAGACAGACTGGGTGCATCAGGAACACTTACTAGAGAACTAGCTGTTGAGGACCCCCATGAGACTGTCATATCATGAGACTGTCTGTGAATGAGATTGATGAGGTGATAACCTTGGTAACTCCTGGGTGAGAGAGTGGATTAAGAGAAGAGACAGACTGGGTGCACCAGGAACACTTACTAGAGAACTAGCTGTTGAGGACCCCCATGAGACTGTCATATCATGAGACTGTCTGTAAATGAGATTTATGAGGTGATAACCTTGGTAACTCCTGGGTGAGAGAGTGGATTAAGAGAAGAGACAGACTGGGTGCACCAGGAACACTTACTAGAGAACTAGCTGTTGAGGACCCCCATGAGACTGTCATATCATGAGACTGTCTGTGAATGAGATTGATGAGGTGATAACCTTGGTAACTCCTGGGTGAGAGAGTGGATTAAGAGAAGAGACACACTGGGTGCACAAGGAACACTTACTAGAGAACTAGCTGTTGAGGACCCCCATGAGACTGTCATATCATGAGACTGTCTGTGAATGAGATTGATGAGGTGATAACCTTGGTAACTCCTGGGTGAGAGAGTGGATTAAGAGAAGAGACAGGCTGGGTGCACCAGGAACACTTACTAGAGAACTAGCTGTTGAGGACCCCCATGAGACTGTCATATCATGAGACTGTCTGTGAATGAGATTGATGAGGTGATAACCTTGGTAACTCCTGGGTGAGAGAGTGGATTAAGAGAAGAGACAGACTGGGTGCACCAGGAACACTTACTAGAGAACTAGCTGTTGAGGACCCCCATGAGACTGTCATATCATGAGACTGTCTGTGAATGAGATTGATGAGGTGATAACCTTGGTAACTCCTGGGTGAGAGAGTGGATTAAAAGAAGAGACAGACTGGGTGCACCAGGAACACTTACTAGAGAACTAGCTGTTGAGGACCCCCATGAGACTGTCATATCATGAGACTGTCTGTGAATGAGATTAATGAGGTGAAAATCTTGGTAACTCCTGGGTGAGAGAGTGGATTAAGAGAAGTGACAGACTGGGTGCACCAGGAACACTTACTAGAGAACTAGCTGTTGAGGACCCCCATGAGACTGTCTGTGAATGAGATTGATGAGGTGATAACCTTGGTAACTCCTGGGTGAGAGAGTGGATTAAGAGAAGAGACAGACTGGGTGCACCAGGAACACTTACTAGAGAACTAGCTGTTGAGGACCCCCCCGAGACTGTCATATCATGAGACTGTCTGTGAATGAGATTGATGAGGTGATAACCTTGGTAACTCCTGGGTGAGAGAGTGGATTAAGAGAAGAGACAGACTGGGTGCACCAGGAACACTTACTAGAGAACTAGCTGTTGAGGACCCCCATGAGACTGTCTGTGAATGAGATTGATGAGGTGATGACCTTGGTAACTCCTGGGTGAGAGAGTGAATTAAGAGAAGAGACAGACTGGGTGCACCAGGAACACTTACTAGAGAACTAGCTGTTGAGGACCCCCATGAGACTGTCATATCATGAGACTGTCTGTGAATGAGATTGATGAGGTGATAACCTTGGTAACTCCTGGGTGAGAGAGTGGATTAAGAGAAGAGACAGACTGGGTGCATCAGGAACACTTACTAGAGAACTAGCTGTTGATGACCCCCATGAGACTGTCATATCATGAGACTGTCTGTGAATGAGATTGATGAGGTGATAACCTTGGTAACTCCCGGGTGAGAGAGTGGATTAAGAGAAGAGACAGACTGGGTGCACCAGGAACACTTACTAGAGAACTAGCTGTTGAGGACCCCCACGAGACTGTCATATCATGAGACTGTCTGTGAATGAGATTGATGAGGTGATAACCTTGGTAACTCCTGGGTGAGAGAGTGGATTAAGAGAAGAGACAGACTGGGTGCACCAGGAACACTTACTAGAGAACTAGCTGTTGAGGACCCCCATGAGACTGTCTGTGAATGAGATTGATGAGGTGATAACCTTGGTAACTCCTGGGTGAGAGAGTGGATTAAGAGAAGAGACAGACTGGGTGCACCAGGAACACTTACTAGAGAACTAGCTGTTGAGGACCCCCATGAGACTGTCATATCATGAGACTGCCTGTGAATGAGATTGATGAGGTGATAACCTTGGTAACTCCTGGGTGAGAGAGTGGATTAAGAGAAGAGACACACTGGGTGCACAAGGAACACTTACTAGAGAACTAGCTGTTGAGGACCCCCATGAGACTGTCATATCATGAGACTGTCTGTGAATGAGTTGATGAGGTGATAACCTTGGTAACTCCTGGGTGAGAGAGTGGATTAAGAGAAGAGACAGGCTGGGTGCACCAGGAACACTTACTAGAGAACTAGCTGTTGAGGACCCCCATGAGACTGTCATATCATGAGACTGTCTGTGAATGAGATTGATGAGGTGATAACCTTGGTAACTCCTGGGTGAGAGAGTGGATTAAGAGAAGAGACAGACTGGGTGCACCAGGAACACTTACTAGAGAACTAGCTGTTGAGGACCCCCATGAGACTGTCATATCATGAGACTGTCTGTGAATGAGATTGATGAGGTGATAACCTTGGTAACTCCTGGGTGAGAGAGTGGATTAAGAGAAGAGACAGACTGGGTGCACCAGGAACACTTACTAGAGAACTAGCTGTTGAGGACCCCCATGAGACTGTCATATCATGAGACTGTCTGTGAATGAGATTGATGAGGTGATAATCTTGGTAACTCCTGGGTGAGAGAGTGGATTAAGAGAAGTGACAGACTGGGTGCACCAGGAACACTTACTAGAGAACTAGCTGTTGAGGACCCCCATGAGACTGTCATATCATGAGACTGTCTGTGAATGAGATTGATGAGGTGATAACCTTGGTAACTCCTGGGTGAGAGAGTGGATTAAGAGAAGAGACAGACTGGGTGCACCAGGAACACTTACTAGAGAACTAGCTGTTGAGGACCCCCCCGAGACTGTCATATCATGAGACTGTCTGTGAATGAGATTGATGAGGTGATAACCTTGGTAACTCCTGGGTGAGAGAGTGTATTAAGAGAAGAGACAGACTGGGTGCACCAGGAACACTTACTAGAGAACTAGCTGTTGAGGACCCCCATGAGACTGTCATATCATGAGACTGTCTGTGAATGAGATTGATGAGGTGATGACCTTGGTAACTCCTGGGTGAGAGAGTGGATTAAGAGAAGAGACAGACTGGGTGCACCAGGAACACTTACTAGAGAACTAGCTGTTGAGGACCCCCATGAGACTGTCATATCATGAGACTGTCTGTGAATGAGATTGATGAGGTGATAACCTTGGTAACTCCTGGGTGAGAGAGTGGATGAAGAGAAGAGACAGACTGGGTGCATCAGGAACACTTACTAGAGAACTAGCTGTTGATGACCCCCATGAGACTGTCATATCATGAGACTGTCTGTGAATGAGATTGATGAGGTGATAACCTTGGTAACTCCTGGGTGAGAGAGTGGATTAAGAGAAGAGACAGGCTGGGTGCACCAGGAACACTTACTAGAGAACTAGCTGTTGAGGACCCCCATGAGACTGTCATATCATGAGACTGTCTGTGAATGAGATTGATGAGGTGATAACCTTGGTAACTCCTGGGTGAGAGAGTGGATTAAGAGAAGAGACAGACTGGGTGCACCAGGAACACTTACTAGAGAACTAGCTGTTGAGGACCCCCATGAGACTGTCATATCATGAGACTGTCTGTGAATGAGATTGATGAGGTGATAACCTTGGTAACTCATGGGTGAGAGAGTGGATTAAGAGAAGAGACAGACTGGGTGCACCAGGAACACTTACTAGAGAACTAGCTGTTGAGGACCCCCATGAGACTGTCATATCATGAGACTGTCTGTGAATGAGATTGATGAGGTGATAATCTTGGTAACTCCTGGGTGAGAGAGTGGATTAAGAGAAGTGACAGACTGGGTGCACCAGGAACACTTACTAGAGAACTAGCTGTTGAGGACCCCCATGAGACTGTCATATCATGAGACTGTCTGTGAATGAGATTGATGAGGTGATAACCTTGGTAACTCCTGGGTGAGAGAGTGGATTAAGAGAAGAGACAGACTGGGTGCACCAGGAACACTTACTAGAGAACTAGCTGTTGAGGACCCCCCCGAGTCTGTCATATCATGAGACTGTCTGTGAATGAGATTGATGAGGTGATGACCTTGGTAACTCCTGGGTGAGAGAGTGGATTAAGAGAAGAGACAGACTGGGTGCACCAGGAACACTTACTAGAGAACTAGCTGTTGGGGACCCCCATGAGACTGTCATATCATGAGACTGTCTGTGAATGAGATTGATGAGGTGATAACCTTGGTAACTCCTGGGTGAGAGAGTGGATTAAGAGAAGAGACAGACTGGGTGCATCAGGAACACTTACTAGAGAACTAGCTGTTGATGACCCCCATGAGACTGTCATATCATGAGACTGTCTGTGAATGAGATTGATGAGGTGATAACCTTGCTAACTCCCGGGTGAGAGAGTGGATTAAGAGAAGAGACAGACTGGGTGCACCAGGAACACTTACTAGAGAACTAGCTGTTGAGGACCCCCATGAGACTGTCATATCATGAGACTGTCTGTGAATGAGATTGATGAGGTGATAACCTTGGTAACTCCTGGGTGAGAGAGTGGATTAAGAGAAGAGACAGACTGGGTGCACCAGGAACACTTACTAGAGAACTAGCTGTTGAGGACCCCCATGAGACTGTCATATCATGAGACTGTCTGTGAATGAGATTGATGAGGTGATAACCTTGGTAACTCCTGGGTGAGAGAGTGGATTAAGAGAAGAGACACACTGGGTGCACAAGGAACACTTACTAGAGAACTAGCTGTTGAGGACCCCCATGAGACTGTCATATCATGAGACTGTCTGTGAATGAGATTGATGAGGTGATAACCTTGGTAACTCCTGGGTGAGAGAGTGGATTAAGAGAAGAGACAGGCTGGGTGCACCAGGAACACTTACTAGAGAACTAGCTGTTGAGGACCCCCATGAGACTGTCATATCATGAGACTGTCTGTGAATGAGATTGATGAGGTGATAACCTTGGTAACTCCTGGGTGAGAGAGTGGATTAAGAGAAGAGACAGACTGGGTGCACCAGGAACACTTACTAGAGAACTAGCTGTTGAGGACCCCCATGAGACTGTCATATCATGAGACTGTCTGTGAATGAGATTGATGAGGTGATAACCTTGGTAACTCCTGGGTGAGAGAGTGGATTAAAAGAAGAGACAGACTGGGTGCACCAGGAACACTTACTAGAGAACTAGCTGTTGAGGACCCCCATGAGACTGTCATATCATGAGACTGTCTGTGAATGAGATTAATGAGGTGAAAATCTTGGTAACTCCTGGGTGAGAGAGTGGATTAAGAGAAGTGACAGACTGGGTGCACCAGGAACACTTACTAGAGAACTAGCTGTTGAGGACCCCCATGAGACTGTCATATCATGAGACTGTCTGTGAATGAGATTGATGAGGTGATAACCTTGGTAACTCCTGGGTGAGAGAGTGGATTAAGAGAAGAGACAGACTGGGTGCACCAGGAACACTTACTAGAGAACTAGCTGTTGAGGACCCCCCCGAGACTGTCATATCATGAGACTGTCTGTGAATGAGATTGATGAGGTGATAACCTTGGTAACTCCTGGGTGAGAGAGTGGATTAAGAGAAGAGACAGACTGGGTGCACCAGGAACACTTACTAGAGAACTAGCTGTTGAGGACCCCCATGAGACTGTCTGTGAATGAGATTGATGAGGTGATGACCTTGGTAACTCCTGGGTGAGAGAGTGAATTAAGAGAAGAGACAGACTGGGTGCACCAGGAACACTTACTAGAGAACTAGCTGTTGAGGACCCCCATGAGACTGTCATATCATGAGACTGTCTGTGAATGAGATTGATGAGGTGATAACCTTGGTAACTCCTGGGTGAGAGAGTGGATTAAGAGAAGAGACAGACTGGGTGCACCAGGAACACTTACTAGAGAACTAGCTGTTGAGGACCCCCATGAGACTGTCATATCATGAGACTGTCTGTGAATGAGATTGATGAGGTGATAACCTTGGTAACTCCTGGGTGAGAGAGTGGATTAAGAGAAGAGACAGACTGGGTGCATCAGGAACACTTACTAGAGAACTAGCTGTTGATGACCCCCATGAGACTGTCATATCATGAGACTGTCTGTGAATGAGATTGATGAGGTGATAACCTTGGTAACTCCCGGGTGAGAGAGTGGATTAAGAGAAGAGACAGACTGGGTGCACCAGGAACACTTACTAGAGAACTAGCTGTTGAGGACCCCCACGAGACTGTCATATCATGAGACTGTCTGTGAATGAGATTGATGAGGTGATAACCTTGGTAACTCCTGGGTGAGAGAGTGGATTAAGAGAAGAGACAGACTGGGTGCACCAGGAACACTTACTAGAGAACTAGCTGTTGAGGACCCCCATGAGACTGTCTGTGAATGAGATTGATGAGGTGATAACCTTGGTAACTCCTGGGTGAGAGAGTGGATTAAGAGAAGAGACAGACTGGGTGCACCAGGAACACTTACTAGAGAACTAGCTGTTGAGGACCCCCATGAGACTGTCATATCATGAGACTGCCTGTGAATGAGATTGATGAGGTGATAACCTTGGTAACTCCTGGGTGAGAGAGTGGATTAAGAGAAGAGACACACTGGGTGCACAAGGAACACTTACTAGAGAACTAGCTGTTGAGGACCCCCATGAGACTGTCATATCATGAGACTGTCTGTGAATGAGTTGATGAGGTGATAACCTTGGTAACTCCTGGGTGAGAGAGTGGATTAAGAGAAGAGACAGGCTGGGTGCACCAGGAACACTTACTAGAGAACTAGCTGTTGAGGACCCCCATGAGACTGTCATATCATGAGACTGTCTGTGAATGAGATTGATGAGGTGATAACCTTGGTAACTCCTGGGTGAGAGAGTGGATTAAGAGAAGAGACAGACTGGGTGCACCAGGAACACTTACTAGAGAACTAGCTGTTGAGGACCCCCATGAGACTGTCATATCATGAGACTGTCTGTGAATGAGATTGATGAGGTGATAACCTTGGTAACTCCTGGGTGAGAGAGTGGATTAAGAGAAGAGACAGACTGGGTGCACCAGGAACACTTACTAGAGAACTTGCTGTTGAGGACCCCCATGAGACTGTCATATCATGAGACTGTCTGTGAATGAGATTGATGAGGTGATAATCTTGGTAACTCCTGGGTGAGAGAGTGGATTAAGAGAAGTGACAGACTGGGTGCACCAGGAACACTTACTAGAGAACTAGCTGTTGAGGACCCCCATGAGACTGTCATATCATGAGACTGTCTGTGAATGAGATTGATGAGGTGATAACCTTGGTAACTCCTGGGTGAGAGAGTGGATTAAGAGAAGAGACAGACTGGGTGCACCAGGAACACTTACTAGAGAACTAGCTGTTGAGGACCCCCCCGAGACTGTCATATCATGAGACTGTCTGTGAATGAGATTGATGAGGTGATAACCTTGGTAACTCCTGGGTGAGAGAGTGTATTAAGAGAAGAGACAGACTGGGTGCACCAGGAACACTTACTAGAGAACTAGCTGTTGAGGACCCCCATGAGACTGTCATATCATGAGACTGTCTGTGAATGAGATTGATGAGGTGATGACCTTGGTAACTCCTGGGTGAGAGAGTGGATTAAGAGAAGAGACAGACTGGGTGCACCAGGAACACTTACTAGAGAACTAGCTGTTGAGGACCCCCATGAGACTGTCATATCATGAGACTGTCTGTGAATGAGATTGATGAGGTGATAACCTTGGTAACTCCTGGGTGAGAGAGTGGATGAAGAGAAGAGACAGACTGGGTGCATCAGGAACACTTACTAGAGAACTAGCTGTTGATGACCCCCATGAGACTGTCATATCATGAGACTGTCTGTGAATGAGATTGATGAGGTGATAACCTTGGTAACTCCTGGGTGAGAGAGTGGATTAAGAGAAGAGACAGGCTGGGTGCACCAGGAACACTTACTAGAGAACTAGCTGTTGAGGACCCCCATGAGACTGTCATATCATGAGACTGTCTGTGAATGAGATTGATGAGGTGATAACCTTGGTAACTCCTGGGTGAGAGAGTGGATTAAGAGAAGAGACAGACTGGGTGCACCAGGAACACTTACTAGAGAACTAGCTGTTGAGGACCCCCATGAGACTGTCATATCATGAGACTGTCTGTGAATGAGATTGATGAGGTGATAACCTTGGTAACTCATGGGTGAGAGAGTGGATTAAGAGAAGAGACAGACTGGGTGCACCAGGAACACTTACTAGAGAACTAGCTGTTGAGGACCCCCATGAGACTGTCATATCATGAGACTGTCTGTGAATGAGATTGATGAGGTGATAATCTTGGTAACTCCTGGGTGAGAGAGTGGATTAAGAGAAGTGACAGACTGGGTGCACCAGGAACACTTACTAGAGAACTAGCTGTTGAGGACCCCCATGAGACTGTCATATCATGAGACTGTCTGTGAATGAGATTGATGAGGTGATAACCTTGGTAACTCCTGGGTGAGAGAGTGGATTAAGAGAAGAGACAGACTGGGTGCACCAGGAACACTTACTAGAGAACTAGCTGTTGAGGACCCCCCCGAGTCTGTCATATCATGAGACTGTCTGTGAATGAGATTGATGAGGTGATGACCTTGGTAACTCCTGGGTGAGAGAGTGGATTAAGAGAAGAGACAGACTGGGTGCACCAGGAACACTTACTAGAGAACTAGCTGTTGGGGACCCCCATGAGACTTTCATATCATGAGACTGTCTGTGAATGAGATTGATGAGGTGATAACCTTGGTAACTCCTGGGTGAGAGAGTGGATTAAGAGAAGAGACAGACTGGGTGCATCAGGAACACTTACTAGAGAACTAGCTGTTGATGACCCCCATGAGACTGTCATATCATGAGACTGTCTGTGAATGAGATTGATGAGGTGATAACCTTGCTAACTCCCGGGTGAGAGAGTGGATTAAGAGAAGAGACAGACTGGGTGCACCAGGAACACTTACTAGAGAACTAGCTGTTGAGGACCCCCATGAGACTGTCATATCATGAGACTGTCTGTGAATGAGATTGATGAGGTGATAACCTTGGTAACTCCTGGGTGAGAGAGTGGATGAAGAGAAGAGACAGACTGGGTGCATCAGGAACACTTCCTAGAGAACTAGCTGTTGAGGACCCGCATGAGACTGTCATATCATGAGACTGTCTGTGAATGAGATTGATGAGGTGATAATCTTGGTAACTCCTGGGTGAGAGAGTGGATTAAGAGAAGTGACAGACTGGGTGCACCAGGAACACTTACTAGAGAACTAGCTGTTGAGGACCCCCATGAGACTGTCATATCATGAGACTGTCTGTGAATGAGATTGATGAGGTGATAACCTTGGTAACTCCTGGGTGAGAGAGTGTATTAAGAGAAGAGACAGACTGGGTGCACCAGGAACACTTACTAGAGAACTAGCTGTTGAGGACCCCCCCGAGACTGTCATATCATGAGACTGTCTGTGAATGAGATTGATGAGGTGATAACCTTGGTAACTCCTGGGTGAGAGAGTGGATTAAGAGAAGAGACAGACTGGGTGCACCAGGAACACTTACTAGAGAACTAGCTGTTGAGGACCCCCATGAGACTGTCATATCATGAGACTGTCTGTGAATGAGATTGATGAGGTGATGACCTTGGTAACTCCTGGGTGAGAGAGTGGATTAAGAGAAGAGACAGACTGGGTGCACCAGGAACACTTACTAGAGAACTAGCTGTTGAGGACCCCCATGAGACTGTCATATCATGAGACTGTCTGTGAATGAGATTGATGAGGTGATAACCTTGGTAACTCCTGGGTGAGAGAGTGGATTAAGAGAAGAGACAGACTGGGTGCATCAGGAACACTTACTAGAGAACTAGCTGTTGATGACCCCCATGAGACTGTCATATCATGAGACTGTCTGTGAATGAGATTGATGAGGTGATAACCTTGGTAATTCCCGGGTGAGAGAGTGGATTAAGAGAAGAGACAGACTGGGTGCACCAGGAACACTTACTAGAGAACTAGCTGTTGAGGACCCCCATGAGACTGTCATATCATGAGACTGTCTGTGAATGAGATTGATGAGGTGATAACCTTGGTAACTCCTGGGTGAGAGAGTGGATTAAGAGAAGAGACAGACTGGGTGCACCAGGAACACTTACTAGAGAACTAGCTGTTGAGGACCCCCATGAGACTGTCATATCATGAGACTGTCTGTGAATGAGATTGATGAGGTGATAACCTTGGTAACTCCTGGGTGAGAGAGTGGATTAAGAGAAGAGACAGGCTGGGTGCACCAGGAACACTTACTAGAGAACTAGCTGTTGAGGACCCCCATGAGACTGTCATATCATGAGACTGTCTGTGAATGAGATTGATGAGGTGATAACCTTGGTAACTCCTGGGTGAGAGAGTGGATTAAGAGAAGAGACAGACTGGGTGCATCAGGAACACTTACTAGAGAACTGGCTGTTGAGGACCCCCATGAGACTGTCATATCATGAGACTGCCTGTGAATGAGATTGATGAGGTGATAACCTTGGTAATTCCCGGGTGAGAGAGTGGATTAAGAGAAGAGACAGACTGGGTGCACCAGGAACACTTACTAGAGAACTAGCTGTTGAGGACCCCCATGAGACTGTCATATCATGAGACTGTCTGTGAATGAGATTGATGAGGTGATAACCTTGGTAACTCCTGGGTGAGAGAGTGGATGAAGAGAAGAGACAGACTGGGTGCATCAGAAACACTTCCTAGAGAACTAGCTGTTGAGGACCCCCATGAGACTGTCATATCATGAGACTGTCTGTGAATGAGATTGATGAGGTGATAACCTTGGTAACTCCTGGGTGAGAGAGTAGATTAAGAGAAGAGACAGACTGGGTGCATCAGGAACACTTACTAGAGAACTAGCTGTTGAGGACCCCCATGAGACTGTCATATCATGAAACTGTCTGTGAATGAGATTGATGAGGTGATAACCTTGGTAACTCCTGGGTGAGAGAGTGGATTAAGAGAAGAGACAGACTGGGTGCACCAGGAACACTTACTAGAGAACTGGCTGTTGATGACCCCCATGAGACTGTCATATCATGAGACTGCCTGTGAATGAGATTGATGAGGTGATAACCTTGGTAACTCCTGGATGAGAGAGTGGATTAAGAGAAGAGACAGACTGGGTGCATCAGGAACACTTACTAGAGAACTAGCTGTTGAGGACCCCCATGAGACTGTCATATCATGAGACTGTCTGTGAATGAGATTGATGAGGTGATAACCTTGGTAACTCCTGGGTGAGAGAGTGGATTAAGAGACAGACTGGGTGCACCAGGAACACTTACAAGAGAACTAGCTGTTGAGGACCCCCATGAGACTGTCATATCATGAGACTGTCTGTGAATGAGATTGATGAGGTGATAACCTTGGTAACTCCTTTTATTAAAAAACAACGATATTGATATTTCCGATAATGTTTAAAAAGTTAAAGATGTCTCCGCCGAACCACTTCAGTTCACTTATTTTTCATAAATTTAATTGAAAACCACCGTTCACAACAAACCAACTGCAAACACGCACAGCCACTAGCCGCTACTACTCTACTATACGTCACACTGGCCGATAGGCCGCTACTAGGTAGCCGCTAGTCGATCACGTGACTCGCTAGCCGCTAGTTGGTAGCTCGGAAAATTGGACATGTTCAATTCACTATGCTAGTGAAATCTGACTCCTACTAGCCACTACTGCTTCTAGCCGCTACTGCTACTAGCCGCTACTGCTACTAGCCGCTACTTCTACTAGCCGCTACTGCTACTAGCCGCTACTGCTACTAGCCGCTACTGCTACTAGCCGCTACTGCTACTAGCCGCTACTGCTACTAGCCACTACTGCTACTAGCCGCTACTGCTACTAGCCGCTACTGCTACTAGCCGCTACTGCCTGTGTCACATTGGCTACTAAGCCGCTATTACGCTAGCGGCTAGTAAAGTACCCTAGTGTGACACAGCCAGGCTATTCGCTCAATCGCCTATCCGCTGCTACAGTTTTACGTTTTAACAGAATGGTAATGCTGGTAACCTATAATTTGACAAATTTATTTTATAATTTTCGCCAATATATTGTTTAATTATGTATTTCAATTCTGTATCCATCTAGAAAATTGTGCTTAGAATTAACGTCTTCAATAATCTTACCCTTACCTGAGTGTAAAAAAGGTAATTTAAGCCAGATATTTCATTTTTGTATGGACAACTTATTCGTTACAATGTTACAATCTGTAAAATATAAAAACACCTGTCCTGATTCATAATCGCACAGTAAATAAGCTAAATGCTTAACATTTTTAGGGTACGTACGTTTTGTACCCTAGAGTTGCACTAAGAAAGGATTTTCCCCAGGGATCTTAGGGCTCCACCCCTCGGGTCTTCAAAGTGTCTGTCATTCTTATGGATATGAGGTTGTTAATGCTTTGATTCAGGAGCCACAGATAACAGCTGATTTAAATTGTAAATTTTATTTGTTTCTACTTATTTGGGACATTTGACAACACTAGCATCAGCACGCAAAATTAATTTTACGTTTCTTTCCGTTTAAATGATCGTGACGTGGGCGCAGCTGCGACGAATGTGCTTGTAAAATTGTAATAAACTAGCCGCATCCTGTTCTTCAAATGGGATCCCGCAAACATACAATGTAAAATTAAAATGTAAACTGCAGTGACGGTTTGAAATACTTCTTATAATAACTGTTTATTTAAATTAATATTAGTTTCAAACATGCGACGAAAATGTAATTTAAATATTACTTCTATAAAAAACAGTATAACTTTTGACCAAAAGATAGAATGTATGAGGGAACAATTTATTAATTTCGAATCATCTAGATAAAATTCTTTCAAATCGTCACTTCAATCGTCAAACTTGGTTATGCAAAAAAAGTAGCTCAATACACAAACAATACTCACAAAGTTAAGAACAGATAAAATAAACTGTATCTCTCAGCACTACGAAATATACTTATACTGCATACACCCTAGTACTTATTCCGTACTTATATACATAGAAGACGGTAAATGTACATTAAAGATGGTAGAAAGGATGAATCAGAGAATTTTATGATTGGGCCTGATGATGACTAGTGTTACTGGTTGAAATCTATTTACCGCCTTCTTTATGTATATTTACCGTATGTAAGTAGAGTAATACCACCATCGCAGCATACCTGCATACTCAGCAAATTTCCAATGAATATATAAAATAAGCACTTAACAGGATTCATAATAAATATATTCACAAACAAGGGATATTTAAAGTATTAATTATTCTCATAAGAATAACATTGGGGATGAGTACGCAGGTTTGCTGCAACAAGGCACAAAAAATGGGTTTTTATACAAATATCAATATAACTCATCTTAGTGAAGTCACATACCAAGTTTCATCCATATACATTCATAAATAAGCGATATGTAACATTTTAAGTATTTTCCATAAGAATAACATGGGGACCAAGTACCTAGATTTGCTGCTACAGGAACCAAAAGGCGAAAAATTGTTTTTTTGTGCAAACAAAAATAAACCATAACCAGATGAAGCCATATACCAAATTTCGTCAGTTTATGTTCATAAATAAGCGAGATATACAATTTTTCTTTTTCTCCATAAGAATAACATTAGACAACGTACTGTGTTTAGTACTTTCAATATCTTGGTAACCAATTGACGTAGAGCAATTATCAAAATACCAAATTGTTTGTTTTTTAAGCTTAATTCAATGGTATATATTAAAATTTGATTTAGATAACAATTGCATGTGGAAACCCCAAAAAACCCATTTTTTGGGTACAAAACCCCCCTTCGGATAATGCGATTCGTCTGGTTTTCGAACTCGTTCAAATAAATGGTACTTTACACATTTTTACCAAATTTCATTAAGATCGGACCTTTTTTACGAGATTTATCGTGCTTACGGACACACACACACACACACACACATACATATATATATATATATATATATATGTATATATATATTTATATATACTAATATACAAATTTGAACGAATGGTGTTTTTGGCATCTGGGGACCTCAAAATGAAAAGTTATCATGGTCTCGGGCTTAAGTCTTACCATGAGACCTACGGT